>OW443305.2:11925738-16925738 GCA_937001585.2 Brachylomia viminalis | reverse complement strand
TAAAAAAGGACTTCCTCGTTGGTCTAGTGGTCGCCAGCACTACCGCTGAGCATGAGGTTCTGGGTTCGATTCCCAGGTTGGGCAAAGTGATAATAGGGCTTTCAAGGAATTTCTCAGAAACATCCCGGAGTCTGGATTTGTGCCCGGTGGATGGCAACAAGCTTGACCTTATTACAGGGGACTTAAATATGATTGGCGAAATGTGGGTGTACTTGGGTACACTTCTACCTAAATGTGTGTAAATAATAAAGTTTTCTTATCAACTCAAAACATACACTAATCTGAACTCATTAAGGCTCCCTCAATCAGGCGCGACACGACATCGACACCGCGGCCCGACTCTAGTAGTACAATTCCTATGAAAACTTGATGAAATTTTTCTACAAAAGTTGCGTCGCGCCTGTCTGCGAGAGCCTAGAACCTAGAGAGCTATGAATAACATTATATTCATTACGAAGATTATTCTTACAAAATAGTTTTGGGATATTAATTAACTCTCAACACGCGTGTCACAGATATGATTACTAATTAAAATGTAAATGAAACTCGACCCACACAGCTTCTATTTGGCTAGCTGAAATAAAATGATTAAAGATCTTAGATAGGAAAGCAATAACCGTTGATTCTATATTAATTGTGCTTAATTGTATATGTACCTAGGTAGGTATGTAAAGAACACTGATGCTAATAATTTTGCCAATATTCGATAAAATTAAAGGGGGCTCGTGGCTAAATAATAACAGCCGCACAGGTAGATCGAAGGTTAAGCTACGCTTGCCGCGGTCGGTAAGTGGATGGGTGACCATCCATTACATATCCCTCCGTGCCTCGGAAAGCACGTTAAGCCGTTGGTCCCGGCTGTCATTCGTAGATCTTTGACAGTCGTTACGGGTCGTCATAAGTCGGAAAGTCTGACTACCAGTCTTGCCAAGGGGTATCGTGTTACCCAGTGACTGGGTTGTGGAGGTCAGATAGGCAGTAGCTCTATGTAATACACTAGTGTTCAGCTGCCTCCGGTTAGACTGGCAGTTGACCCTAACATAGTTGGAAACAGGCCAGGCAGATTGATTTACTGTTGCATGATTGCATTGTATTGCGATACTTTAGTCCTATTGAAGTATTGATATAGGTTACTATCACAGGGGCGCCAAAAACAATCGTAGGATCACATTGGGGGTCTCGCTCTCGATATGTAATGGATGGTCACCCATCCGCAAACCGCCCGCGAAAAGCGTAGCTTAACCTTCGATGGACCCATGCGGCTGTGTTTTAGCCCATGCAATAATAATCTTCATAAAACTTTTGTTAGACAGCGATTTTTCTTGAATCGCTTATTGCTTTTTGGGAAGGTTGTAGAGCAATGTAATGAATGATATGGCTAAAAAGGGGATGAATACTTAATACGACGGCTAATAGAGATTTTGAAAAAAGAAGGCATGTTGCCCTGACCGAATAAATTGCGTTATGAGCGAGAGGATAATGACGGTGATGATCCTTCCCTCTTTAAAGGATGATCGACGAATATACAACAAACTATAGTAGAACTAGCAGTAGCTTAATTATTGCAATTCCGTGCTCACAGATGTTCGGAACACCCTTGAAAGTCTTAAAACACTGTATTCACAACTGGTTGAATAATTAAAACAGGAAGCCATTGCAAGAACAAAATAATCTACCTACATTACTAATTAATTTTGTTGTTGATTTAGGAGACAAGTGGGACCACTTATTGTGTGCAGCAGAATTGCAAGCAGAAATGTAGGTAGTCATAGTCATTTGCAAATAGAGTCTCCAGTTTTAGTTTATATTTTATAACTTGTATGCTGTGCCTTTGGACGAACAAAAAAGTCGGACGGATCTCCGATAAGACAAAACCGAGTCCCGTTTATGTGTGATTGTGGCCGTTTGCGCGCGTATATAATGGCCGACTGTCGCGTTGGCCGACGAATGTGTCAATGTGTGCGTACAGCAGCCTTTCGTACAGCGAGCTGGCCGACCTGAGTGACACAGTTTTTTGTTAGTGAGAATCTGTCCGACTTTTTTGTTCGTCGTTGGTTGTGCCTTTCAAAAATGTAACCTTCTATCTTTCTTTAGATTGTTGGTGCAAAGAGCATTTGATTGAGTTTGTCAGAAATATTCAGCTTGAATAGCTAGCTTACTTTGCCAAAAAGTCTACATTAACATGATCATGAATACTTCTTAATAAGTGCCTTGAATGACGGTATTGGCTTTGGACCACAAAGATGCTATAAAAAGGTTCTACCTACAAGTTAATCTATATCAAAAATAGGATAATCTACCGCCGTCGGTACAAAGTCGTGGCTCCCAGCGACATATTAACCCAACGCCAACCAATACCTAATCATTTATTAATGGAAGTTAGGCCGCTAACATACATACATGATTACGGCCACTGAACTGTAATGTTGCTTAGCAACTGCGGGATTCAATTACATATGAATATAAGGATGAATATAGACTAACCGAATTTCATCACTGTGAAAAATATTGTACTTATCCACTTTTATGCTGATATTTCGTGATTTGATTACTAAGAAGATCACGTAACAAGATCATAAGGAGTGTGTGAGATGTCACGGATTTCGTTGAATTGATTGAAATCCGATAGGTTAAGGAGTTCTTGGGTATGTACTGCGTAGGTAGTACATAGCAACTGTATGAATCGATCGATCACTTCTTCGTCGTTCCCTCAATGCTGAGGATCACGACCACATCCGACGCGTATCCAAGCTATGCGGTCTTCTGCAGAATGGAACACTCGGTACACGGTGTCTCCAACAGCATTCTTCGATCGATCAGCGCGGTAGAAAATTTAAAATCAACGCTTGTCAGGGTCATACTATTGCAAAGTGAACACCCGTTCTTTAGGTACCTACAGATTAAGACCGAAGCAGGCCTCCGTCACTCCATGTACTTGCGCGCTATAATTACCTACCGCTCGAGCGAGCGCTCTCGGACCGCTTGCGGTCCAAATTCGGTTCACTGCGATTGCTGTAGGATCGCGCGGTGCGAAGCAATCACAACTGTACGCTTGAGCATTTAGGCACATTTTAGCATGCAGTGGTTGTTGAGGCGACGGAGTAGGCTATTATCTCAATAGGTATTGGAAATTTTCTACTGAGTGAAGTATCTGTTACGTAGTAACTATTTAGTAATCTGTGACCGAAGTGCTTCGAAAAATATGACCATGCCTCGAACCCACCGGTCTCCGTTGTTATTCGACCTCCATCGTTACGGGTAGTCAGAATCTCGACATCTATCCACCCATCGCCACCAGCTCTGACTTTAGGATCACTCGCTATTAAATTAGTGCTCCAAACAACGGCCGTGTTGGCACGAGCTGTACAGGAAAAGCTTATGTGGTAGAGAATTAGCGAGTAAGAAATGTTGGTAGCGGAGCTGTATTCCCGACTTTGCCGGGGGTAAGCGCCTCAACAGGAGGCTCTTTTAATTCTAATTAGGTTCAGGCGGTTGATACCCACTGTAAAACACCTCAATATAACATTATATCACGCCTACATTCCGGGCAGCAAGAGAAACACCGTGAAGTTTTTACCGATAGGAGTTACTACTATACTTTCTCCCCAGACATGAGAATTTCCGCATGGGAAATTGAAAGAGTTGTATAAAACACCTTAAAATCATCATTCTCTAGTCCTTATACCAATTTATTTGGGATCGGTGCAACTTATCTTCATTCTTCCATACTTGTCTATTATTCGCCATTTCGGTAGTCAGCCCTTTTCCGATTGCAGTTCCATCAGACTATACGAGTGAGGGAAGAGAGGGTGCCCCTGTGTCTGCGCACAAATATATGTCGCGTGGATGGCTAGTCTCCACTGAGACTGGCCGCCACAGCCAAAATTCCGTCTGGACGACTATTGTTATAAGCAGCCCTTTTATCATCTTTCACGCATATAAAACATCTCAACATAGAAAAGGGCTAAAGACGGAGTTTTCGTCAAACCAGCTCACTTCATCATTCTATTGTTGCGTTAGTGCGTGTCACGCAGACTGTAATAAGTTCTGCAACGCGTGACGTATTGTTCGCTCGTAGCAGATTAACAATAGCGTCGCCGTTAACACGTGCTATTTTCGCACAGATTCACAATACTACAGTTTTACACATTACACTTTTATTACAATGAATATAATGAAAATGGGTCTCGTACTCGATACTTTTATACTTTCTTTCTATAAGAAAAATTATTGAAGCAAAAAAGTATTCAAATAAATGTATCGTGGGTAATATTACCTAACCTTATTTATGAAATGCCGTTTAGTATACAGAAAGTTAAAGTCATTTAAATATTTTTTTATTTCTATCAATCAAAATATGCACCCATGCTATCGATGCATCTCTGCCAGCGCAGTGGTAATTTTTCAACGCCCTTCTTGAAGAAGCCAGGTGGACGGGAACTCTTCAAAATTCACTGTTTTCAAATTAACATTTTGTACTGCCTCTCGGGTAATGAATTTTTCCATGCCAAGACGTTGTCCAAATTTTGGAAAAAGTAGAAGTTTGTCGGCGCAAGGTCTGGTGAGTACGGTGGATGACTCAAAACTTCCAACCCTAGCTCTTGTAGGTTAGAGACCATCTGTTGTGCAGTATGAGGTCGAGAGTTGTCGTGTAGGAGCAGCGGGGACGAGCAATTAACCAAGGCTGGCCGGAGATTTGCGAGCTTCTCCATCATTCGTGTCCAGTTCATCACAATACACATTCACAGTAGTGCTGGTGCCATTTGGTAAGAAGCTGTGATGCATTATACCGGCACTAGACCACCAAACAGTGACCATGACTTTTTTAGGAGTATGTTTTCGTTTGGGGCATTGTCTAGGCGCTGAACCAGGGTCTAACCAACACGATGACCGCTTACGATTATCAAAAAGAATCTATTTTTCATCACAAGTGACAATGCGGTTCAAAATTCCTTCGTTTCTGTCTGTTAAGCAACGCAAGGTATACATACCTCAACGCGTTCATCGCGCTGGCGATCGTTCAGTTCGTGTGGACCGACTTATCAAGTTTTTTTACCTGGCCAATTTGACGCAAATGGACCAATATGGTTATCGTTAGCTTCCACTATCGTCTTTAATTCGTCGTCGATGACTTTCGTTTTCGGGCGACCGCGGGGTTAATTTTTTAGATCAAAATATCCATGTCGGTAGCGTTCAAACCACTAACGAGTCGTGCGTTCGTTTGTAGTGTTCATTCCGTACACGTAATTAATGTTGCGAGCCGTTAGTGCGGCATTGCTACCGCGAGGAAACTCTTATTCCATAATTACTCGTATTTATATGGTGTCCATAGTGATGAAAAAGATACAAATGGAAGTAGTGATAACAAAACACTAATCAATAAACAAACGACTGAATTTGAAAATAGAATTCCATATTTTTTCAATAAAATTCATTTGAATTTAGAATTGATTGCCAGCCATACATAAATTACGTTTCAAATGGCCAGTATTGTAAAACGACAAACAACATCATAGGTAAAGACCTATTAAAAATCTTTCGCAGTCACATTACTTATACCGTAAGTCATTAAAGAGAGATGGAAAAAGTCATTTTTATATTGCTGGTCAAAACTTCAGGACTGAAGGACAAACTAAAGATACTGCTGTCACTTTTAAATCTAAGTTGGTAAGTAGGTAGAGGCAATGCTCTATCAAATTGTATCAAGAAATAGTCATTGAAATTTACCATCTAAAACCCGTTATATAGTGGCCACCTATACCGAGTACTCCTGACCGCAGGGAATAATGCAATAACCTAGATTACATCTTTGTTCCGAATGACAAACGGTAGCCATAAGTGCATTGAAATGTCAACAACGTAAGTCGTGATGCAATTAATCTAATTAAGCTCAGAACAATCAAATATAACAATCATTTTGTTTGCATGTAATCAAGTGAAGTTATTGGTTCACTGTTCCGAGAGTAGTTCAATAGAAATTACAGTTGGGACCAACTTGCTACAGTTACCGAACCGATAAATTGTTCCACCCGCTAGAATTAATCTATTTATCACAGACACCGGATAATGACAATGCGTTGATAGAGCTATTTATCAGCAATCTGAATAACTGCGCGATATATCAGTAGACTCGCATAAAACCGATTAATCTGATGTGTGGGAGCAACTTGTGGTAACTGTGATCGCTTACTCGGCGATAAATTCTGCTGCAGGTGACGTCTACTACTAATCATGCCTGGTAGTATCAATTTGCAACTAGAAACTCATTGATAACTATCGCTTTTGTGTGGCGAAGCTCACACATTGATTCATTTATACAACGTGTTGTTTTGCATCCTCGTCAAATTTCAGGAGGCTGTTATGAAAGACATAAATAATCACATAAAATTACGATCCTGCTCAATAATTAATACATACTTGTTTTTTTAGGTATTTAAATTTGACAGTATTTCAGAATACTCCACTTTCAAAGAACAAAATCGCCCCGTTGCGTATGCGGTAGGCAGTGTCGTACGACTATGTCGCTGTGTGCATGCGTTACAGTTACAGCGCAGTTACAGGGCGGTATCACACGGGCCCTACACATGCCGATTTCCGAAAAATACAAAAAATAAAAATAAATACCTACTTATTTTATTATTGATTCGTGTCGAGAATCATTAGCATAGTTACCTCCTCGAATTTGACGAGGATGCAAAACAACACCTTGTATATCAGATTCGATGATAAGCCCGTGCGAATAGTCTAAAATACAGGTGCAAAATAGACTCACACGTTTTTCACACACATCACTGTTTTCCCAGAAGGCTACCTAAGAAGTTCACCTTTGTATGTTCAATTCGGGTGTTTGAGTCTCATGAATAATTGGAGGCGATCCTATTGCCAACAACCGACCACAAATCTACACTCCGGGCTGCTAAGCCGCTACTGATAAATTCCAATTAAGTTTTTCTAACTGATCAGATAGCTGTGCTGCCGGGGATTTTATTGCGCCAATTTTTCTTCCCAGCTAAAGCACAAGGAAGTGGTTTTGGGAGACTGTCTTATGTAATTTTTACGTTCGAAAAGTGCAGTGGGCCAATTCTCGCACTTAAAAAACGTTCGAATTCAAGTCGCAATCTCATCTCAGCGACAATCAATGTCAAAAACCTGTCATAAATGTATGTAAATTGATTGTAATTTTGACAGATTGAGACTGAGATTAGAATGCGAACGGTCTTAAAAATACGGGAATTGCCCCTCTGATTCTCAGACTAATTTGAATAAATGACATTTGATTTCGATTTTAATGTAATAAAAACCCATTTATTGGTTTTGCAGTTGAGTGTTGCATAAAAAATAAGTTGCCACCATTGCTTGACTGTGCCTTTGTCAAAACTAAATGTTTTTTTCTGGAAATGTGTTGATGATAAGGTACAGTGCTTATGTTTGCTTTTTAAAACAAAGGGAGCACCAGAAATGATTATGAACGCTCCCAAAGGAGCTTGTGGTCGTTCTCTGTCGATGTATTTATGATTTAATGCCCGAAGTAAGTAGTTATTTTGGGTTTTATCGAGGTCGGTAGATGCATGATGATTGAAGAGCAATGAAACTATCGGCCTGACATAATATGGGAAATCAAATACAGAAATCCACACAAAGCAGACGCGCTTGTGACCACTATCAACTTGAAGAGACTCAAATTCCACGAATTTTAATTCGAACATTATTCAAGCAAGACACTTATACATGCGTATGTAAACATCAGCATTCTTCAAGTCATCTGAAATAAAGATCCTAAGTAGGAATGTCGTACGTCTAACAGTTTAATTCATCACGAAGTAATTACGTAGGTACATCGCGCAATCCCGCTGAATCACTAGGTAAACCTTTGGCACACGAGTGAAGATTCTGGGCATGGTATCGATGGTACACACGGCTTCACATCAAGCTATTAATTTCCAGTTAACACTGACCTCACATTGTAAGGAAATCCAATACAATGCGAAATCAGCTTATATTGGGAATTAATAGCTTGATCTGTAGCCGTGCGTACAGTACCGTAAAAATAGCAAATCGACTTATAAAAACAGTGCGGTTTATAGATTGTCATCTCCGTCACTTATCAGCTGTGCTGTGAGTCACCTTCTAAGGTTAACGTTTCGTATTAACAATTTTCACAATACTATATCCTTTCGTAATATAGGTAGGTATATCTTTAGAGCACTGTATATTTCGATTTAATTTGTGTTCTAATTTTGCCAATCTTTTCTCAGAAACACAACGGTACTCTTTGTACACTGGCGTTCGAAAGACGTTGACAGGGGGGCGCTGTTGGTAAACATTTGTGCAATTATTTTGTTAAATATTAACACTTGTTATGTAATAACAAATTAAGATGGCGGCGTTAGTTCCAATTTTGGCCACGCGTCAAAATAATCCGCACTGCACTACGATTAAAAAAGGTTCGTCATCCCTGAACTAAAGTCGCAAGTTCATAGACAACAGGCCCTGCAGTCTCGGTGGACGCCATCATGCGCGTGCGGGCCCTCACGACGGGGGATGCTGTGGCCCGGGGTGGGGTTGTCTTGGCGGTGTCTCTAGACATCGCCAATGCCTTCAATACCCTGCCCTGGAGTTGCATCAGGGAGGCACTCCGGTATCACCGGATGCCGACCTACCTCTGTCGTGTGGTCGAGGCCTATTTGACGGACAGGGCCGTCATCTACCCCGGTCACCAGGGAGTATGGAACCGGCAAGAGATGTCGTGCGGTGTCCCACAGGGATCGGTCCTGGGGCCGCATCTGTGGGATATCGGCTACGACTGGGTGCTGCGCGCCGACCTCCCCAGCGGCGTCAGCGTGGTTTGTTACGCTGACGACACGCTAGTCCTGGCGCAGGGGAGGTCGCACCAGGCGGCGGCCGAACTAGCGACACGCGGGGTTGCGATAATCGTCGAGAGGATCCGGCAATTGGGACTCGAGGTGGCCCTGCACAAGTCCGAGGCCATGTGTTTTCATGGTCCTCGGAACACGCCACCGTCGGGTTCCCAAATAACGGTAGGAGGGGTTCACATCGGCGTCGAGTCGACGATGAAGTACCTGGGACTCGTCCTCGACAGCCGGTGGAACTTCGTGGAGCATTTCCGACGTTTGGCTCCCAGACTGGAAAGGGCCGGGGCTGCCTTAAAGCGGCTCCTGCCCAATCTAGGGGGGCCAAACGCCTCCTGCCGGAGGCTCTACGCGGGGGTCGTGCGGTCCATGGCCCTTTACGGGGCACCGGTATGGGCGCGTTCCTTGAAGCGGCGGCCAGCCCGCTGGTTGAACGCGCCCCAAAGGGTCATGGCCATCCGGCTGGTCCGGGGATACCGTACGGTCTCCGGTGAGGCGGCGAGCCTCCTTGCCGGATTACCGCCATGGGATCTGGAGGCAAAAGTCCTCGCGCACGTTTGGGAGTGGCGCGAGGAGGCGAAACGCCGGGGCGTAGCTCCGCTGCCGCGAGAAATCACGGTACAGCGGACAGAGCTCCGGCGGGATCTCAGGGCGGCATGGAGAGTGCGATTATCGCAACCCAGCGCTGGGCACGCCACAATTGCGGCGATAAGTCCCCTCTTTGAGGAGTGGCTAGAGAGGCGCCACGGCGTCCTCACCTTCCGCCTGACGCAGGTCCTCACCGGACACGGTTGTTTCGGGAGGTTCCTGTTCCGAATAAGGCGGGAGGAAACGCCCGGGTGTCACCATTGTGTGGATCGCCCGGAGGACACGGTGGAGCATACGGTGGAGGTCTGCCCGGCTTGGGCGGAGCACCGCCGTGTCCTCGTGGAGGCGATTGGCGGTGGCGATCTCTCGCGTCCGGCCTTGGTCCAGGCCATGGTACGGAGCGAGAGGGCTTGGGAAGCCGTCACCTCCTTCTGCGAAGCAGTAATGTTCGCGAAGGAGGAGGCGGAACGCGTGAGGGAGAGGCAAAGTTTGCGCCCTCACGCCCCTAGCCGCCGCAGGAGACGCCCTGGGCGTCGGGAATCGCAGGCCGATTCCCGGCCACCGTAGGCGCGGGCTTGCGAACGGCGAGCAATGGGCAGCTCGCCGTTCGATAAGGACCAGGCCCGGGTCGACGGCGCGTTGTGTTCCACGCGCGCCTCAAAGAGATGTCAGCACCAATGACGGGGTTTGCTAGGACCGATGCCTGCTAGGGTTGCGGAAAAGTCCAAGAGGGTTACCGTGGCCCCTGGCACAGGCAACTGAAGGAACACGGGTGGGTTTTAGTCAGTAAGAGTCTGACACGCCCTCCTGCTCTGCCCAGAGCGGGAGAAGTTATTTGATGATTTCCCACCCACAAAAAAAAAAAAAAAAAAAAAGGCCCTGCAGTCTCGACATAGTTAGCAATGGTTTTCGGTTGCTAAGTCCTAACAATCCAGATGTAACGATATTTGGTGGTCTCCACACTCAAATACCATATACCCCATATACTCAAATACCATAGCAACCGAAAACCATTGCTAACTATGTTGTATTACTACAGGGAGGACACCTGGTCTGTCGCACGCATGTGCCGATGTCCAAGGCAACAGAACCACAATGTAGGTAGTTAATGAAGAAATTGTATTGCGAAAATAACAAAGGCTTGGATAGGTATTGTGTTGAATAGATTCTATAGTGAAGAGTTTCAATTAGGTATGAATATTTTATGTATAGATAGTAATTAAAAAGCCAATCGGTACTGAAACAATGTAAAGTTGATTTCTGATGAACCTGTCTGCTAAGGGTTTATTGTAACCTTTCAGTTAGGGAGGTACGTTCTGTCCTCTCAAGTTATCTATTCAAAAGATAAAATCAAACGTATTTAAGATTAAATAGCAACTAAAACTAACCACTTGCATAGAAATTGTTAAACACCGTAAGGCTTATCGTTTTGTATCTATTATAATTTATAACAAATCCCTGCACACTATCGGAACAAAAGACAAAATTTTAGAGATAAATGTGACACTTCACGAGTCGTGTCTTCGTGAATAATTCTGGATTTAAAGTTAAGGCCTGAACAAACGTTTCGTAGGATATTCGGAGCTGAAAATGCATCCATATCTAAAGCCCCGGCTTTTCTTGCTACTCCACTGTTCGTTCTGACAGTGTGACAAGCATTGTCTGCTCAGTAATCTGACTATCTGACGCTCTCAGACGTCACTGTATTTCATATTAAGGAAATTCTTTTTGACTAGTTTTATCAAAATTGTCTTTTAATAAGGCCCTTAGCTTATAGATAATTTGGCTGTGGTAGGTATGGAAGAGCAGTGGTGACCAAGTTGTAACGGCCGTGATTTACGAGTTGTAGGTCGTAGGATCGAACTCAGACGGGCGCTTTACTTTGTGTTAATTATTTCATCACCTCTGCTCTCAAAACGGTGAAGGAAAACATCGAGAGGAAACCGGCATGTCCTAGAACCTAAAATTCGAAAGACATCTGACATCTACCAACCCGCACTGGGCCCGCGTGGTGTATTACGGCCTACTCCCTCTCACCCAGAGGAGGCCTGTGTCCCAGCAGTGGGAACATTATAGGCTGATGATGATGATGATGATGAGGTACTGGAGTTACTTTGTGTTAAAGCAAAAATACGCTATCTACTTTAAGAACTGCCTATCCAATTACGTTTTCATTTTTTTTTATCATTATGTATACTTATACCATTTTTCACTGTATGAGCGAATTGAGCACGAATACTCATCGGCTCAACTTCCTACACCTTTATAATTACTCTCAATGATAGCTGCCATAACCAAGAATTTAATCCCCAGAGCCACGGAAGCACAATCCGTCTTTTATGATGGAACCCACTTTTAACTTTCATCAAAAGTTTGCATAATTTCCTATCGGAAAATATGCAAACTACGTGTTTTAATTAATGCTATTACTTGTTTATAATGAGGTGTGAGCTGGCTGAATGATTTAATATCCAGCGTTGGTACATAGCTTCTACCAATCCAATTAAAATTATTTCATAGATTCCTAGAATTTAATTATGTTTTTGTTTACTAATCAGTTGTGAATAAGTATGATAGCGCCAGATATAATAATAGAGATATAGATAAACATGCGGTGGACTGACTACACGATAGTACCTATATAAAGTAAATTGAAGAAGTCACTGAACGCATAGAACCCTAAAATTAATGATTTTGAGCTAATTAGCACAAAAAAATTACAAAACACAAGTGACCTACCAAAATAAACAAATATAAAACAGAGACAGCCGCATCGAGCAAAATTAAACCAGCTGGACGTAGTGCACCTACAGATAAAAATCGTATAAATTAAAAGGCAGGAGGCGGCCAAGAGAAGAAAAAGAACGAGACGGCTACACCGGACTAAAGCAAATAAAAGAGACGGAGGCAGATTGTTTCAAATGGGCTTATTATTATGTCGGCATACGACCTACCGCGAGCGCATGGGCCGGGACCACGTACCGAACACTAATCCTTTTTAAAAACAAAAAAAAAACTCCTTAGATAATTAATTACCTTATTTCATGCACGACGATGAAGAGCAACAATATTAATGCTATGAAAGTGCAAGAAAGGGTTTATTGTATTGATAATGATGTTATAACAGAAATTCTAGATCATGTTAAAATAGGTAGAAAAGAAGATATCCAAGACTTAATTTAAAATTATTAAAACGGAAAACGAAGAAAAAATTGCAAAACTTGATAGCTTATTCAGCCAGAACCATTTTGCAGAAGACACAAAAAAGCGAATAGTTCTCAAATGGCCGCCATTTACTGATTACCTTTGTAATGTATGACTCAACATCCGGCGAAGGTAATAATTTGTCTGTTCCCAACATCGACCTTCATTAGGACAACGGCAGGTACAAGTTTTTTTCATCTCGACCCAATGTAGGACCACCTTATTATCGACTCGTAATCGCTCCTCTAACATACTGACAACACGACTGGCCTTTTTATTACTTACGTTTCTTTCGAATATTGTTTTGTTTTGGTTTCAATGAAATATGATGATGATTCTATCCCTTCAGAAAGCCAACAGAAAGAACAACGATTTTCGATGTAGAACCATTGATATAGTATTAGTACGTATATCAATGCTTATATATAATTCTAATATAATACTGTTAGTACCTATATCAATGTGTAGGTAGAGCCGATACAAGATGTAACAGTCAAACAATCGTTTATGAACTTTCAGTAATAAGATAGTTGATGAAAATATGTATATAGAATCTTCTTTTTGAGAAAGTGTTATATTCATTGTTTGAGCAGTTGGTTACTATGCATATACATAACTATAGCACGTATGTGGTAAGCAACTACCGTCTGACCTTCAAAATGGGGATCACAAACCTGTTCTTTTTACAATAAGAAGTTATTCGTGTTGGACAGGCCACGAATCAAACAGCGTATAATGATGATCTATGTACCTATAGGTACGCACAACGAGATACAAATCTGTAATCCGTAGTTTTGGCAATAGAACAAACCTTTGACCCCAATGACAAACAAGAGTATAACGGTACAAGGAAAACCCGATAATTTGACATATTCTCTACAAAATCAAGATCCTCCTAGGTTGAATAACGTTTGTATGAAATCTATTGAACAATATGCTAGTATGATAGCAGACAGTAAATCACTTTATGCGACAACAGTTTGACGTAAGCCGAAAATACTCAGAGGGGAATATGAAAAAGCTTTATTGAACCCCTTTGATTTGACTTCTTTGTGAGATTTGCTGGAAGGTTTCCATTTTCGTCCCAAATCCAGGGACCGAATGAAAACTCGTTTGCATAATATAAGACAAGCCTAGTATCGAGACTAAACGCAAATAAATGGTTCCCTCAAGTTAAGACGACAATTTACCGGGTCAACGGAGCCAAGATAAATTTGAGACCAGACCTTACCGAATACAAAATCTGTCGCTTACTCTTTTTTGATAAAAGACTTAATAATAAAGAATTGTTTTTGTCAAAAGAATTGTAGGCTTACCTACCTGCTTTGTTACGTAACCAAATATTAGACACGGTACCTTCATTTGGAAAATGTTTTCCAAATATTCTACCTACCGCAAGAAGACATCATTATTTATTTTCGTTTTTGCTGTTACCTACGTCAAAATAAAAAAAAATGTGTGCAGTTCACGATAGAAGTGAAACCTTCAAAAATTTTAACCTCAAGGCTGTATAATGTATTCTATCTCATTCTCTCGCACGTTAAATCCTATAGATGTATGTGTTTGTCTCTTTTTAAAGTCGCTTTTTCGTTTCATGGAGTTTCAGGACTAAAGAAGTATTCACTTCAAAAATGAGTACTTAAGTAGGTTATGAAGATGAATCTCGTACCCATGCAGAAGAAGTTTTCATTCACGTAAATTGGGCAAAAGGAGTTTAGTAAGTCAAAGCATTTATTTCAAATAGGCACATAAAAGGCACTTTTGATCGTCATCATTTCTACATAAGCATCCGAAATTCCGAATTCAAACTATTTTCTATCTGCCTTTCTGGACATAGTCCACGTTAGTGATTCGAGTCATCGTCGTCCGTCTGGTCGAGTCGTGTCGAGTGTCGTCTTCTCTTTTGAGGTTATTTTTCTGATGTATTTGTTGATTACATTCTAATCATTGCAGTAAGTAGATATAATCGACCTCGTAATTTTTACTTTGCCGCTTTTGACAATAACTCTCCGTAGATCTATCTTTGACGTTGATCGACTGACGTTTTATGACGTGCCAGTGACATTCAACCTTTCGAGTGAGAAAGCAATATCGTCTTTACCTAGATCACAGATACAGGTCCACAGCGTTGGACTAAATTTTATATGAATTCAGAGTTTAAGATAGATAAATCGATAGTATAACAAAGATTCGAGGGACATTCTAGCCTAATCAAACTTTAACAAACACGATAGTAGGTAATAAATCGCAAAAGTAAAACTTCTCACTGATTTCATCTATATAACGTTAAGTTCGTAAGCACTTATGAGAGATATAACTTAAACAAGCAAAGAGGCAAGACATCTAATGAAGCAATCATTGGATACGTTCATTAGTGGAGCCGTATGTTTGTGATTGTACAAGAGCCACAGTTTTACTGGCCAATTCCGCCATTTGCAAAATGCTGAAAGAAACCGGGAAATATTTAACTCATCCTCTAATCACTTACTGCCCTTCTAATGATGGATCCTTTTTTAAATAAATGAGCCACTAAAAACTTTTTCTCTTGAATGATGCACACTTTTTTTTAATAAGTGATTGAGCCTGTTTCTAACCTTTTGGCCCTTTCTCACAGTTGGTCGCAGTAACTAAGCTAGGGTACCCAGACCAAACGGGTTAAGTTAGGTTAGAACGGTGACCAAACACGCGCGAGCCGAATTGGTCGCAGTAAGTAAAATAGGGCACCCCGTCCAAGGTTAGAACTGTGACAAACCGCATTGGTCTACATCCAAGTTGGTCGCAGTAACTTGGCTATGTAGTATTTTTAGGACCCCAAAATCGAAACTGTTTGAGGTTCACCAAAAGCGGCGCTATCAATTATTCGAGTGTTCAATAATATTTTTAGGAGCGTAAAATGGAAATGATTAGAGGTTCGATGAAAAAATACTCTGTGGTGCTTAAAAGGTCTATCGCTTTCAACTAACCATACCCGATACTTAAGTACTTTACGTTAATCTTTGTAAGTACTTACATAATTAATTAATTACTTAGGACCTTCTAATAATCTATTAATTAGCTCAAAAATCTGTCTAATCTTCGTCCAGGCTATAAGTTGAATACATTATTCAATATTGTAAAAGGAAGATTCGAATGGCGTGACCCTGTTCTCTCTAAATTAAATTTTAACACCATTAATCTATGTAAATTGAAGGACTAGCCCATCTGATTGAATGTGCAGACCCGTATCAATGTTAGACGGAAATGGATTTATTGGAGTACCTACATATTAATTAAACTGTATTCACTCAAAAGTTTTTTTTTATATGTGGAAAAAGACAGTTCTTTCTTCGTGTCATTACCTCATACCCTGAATTAAAAATGAATCTGCCTAGCCTTCTTCCAATTATGTTGGGGTCTGCTCCAGTCTAACCTTATGCAAATACCAGTACTTGACATCGAGCGACTTCCCATCTGACTTCCACAACCCAGTTACTGTGTAACGCGATACCCCTTGGTAAGACTGGTTGTCAGACTTTTGGGCTTCTAACTACCCGTTACGACCGTCAAAGATCTAGGAATGGCAGCCGTGCTTTCCGAGGCACGGAGGGGTCCCGATATGTATTAGATGGTCACCCATCCATGAACCGCCCGCGGCAAGCGTAGCTTAACCTTCAATCGACCCTTGCTGCTGTTAACACTTCCTCTATGCTTAAACATCATCATCACCTATAATTTACTTGCTCTTGATTCATGTTTATTATTGTATATTATATGTAAATATGTTATATATATGTATATGTAGATAAGTATATAATAATAAATAATAATAATAATATGAGACAATAATAATATGTTTTATGTATGTATGTATTTATTGTATATGTAAATGGTACACCACTGACTACCTGCAGTATTGTCTCTGCTCCCTTTAATCCATCCAAAGATTGTCTGTAAAAGATCGCTTTTAGCTATAAGTCCGCCCATTGTGTCATCCTATGTTATTTTTTTGGTGTACATAATAAAGAGTATTCTATTCTACCATTTAGCAACTTATTTAAAGTTTAATTGATATTAATTTCTTAATTGTTAACTGATAAGTCCTATCCTACTGCAATAACTCCCAACAAAAGCGGATACGGTTCAATAATTCAATTAAATGTTGCTTTTGTTAAAACAAAGCCTCTTCCAGTTTTGAAAATCCATGGAACTTGTTGTCTACTCAACTTTGGTCCTAACGATGAATGATTCGTTTTAAATTAAATTAGCCTCACTGATTCTGATGGAAAGGAAACGAAACTTTTGGTTTGTCGCAATATCTTTTGTGATTCGTCGTTGCGGAGCAGTTACTTCTTAGTAGAGTTAATGCAATCGGTTTAGCGGAGTCTGAGGCCGGGTATTGTAGGCTGTGTTTGTCGCTGCTTGGAGATAAAGCCGCAGACACACAAAAGCAGATGCCCCTCCGCCCCTCGTGCCTCCCCCTCTACCCTCCAGCTAGGGAGAACGTTTAAGGCAACGACGATTGCCCCTTACAAAAGGCAGTCGTGACACCCGCCCGTCCTCACCCCGCATTCGACTGCAGAATGGATTCGAAAGAAAACCAAATCTCATTCCGTACCGGTGCTCATTGTTTGAGAATCTTTCACAATTGCTTTTAGAATTTTACAATCTTCGTGAAGTATTCCTTGTTAGTTTGGCGATTTATCAACCGTCTCAATTGTATCGTACGTAAGTATATTGTTCGAACTTTACCTATAAAAATAATACATGCTTTGTCGCGTGCGTGGTTCGTGCACGCTGCTCACGCAATCGGCACGATTTGTGAATTATAACGCACATATTACATCATTTAAATAAATGATGTTTTATTAGTGTGATGACAATATCATAACAACGAATCTGCTATGATTTCTGCGCTATTGTTTTTAGCCTACAAAGTCACAGACGGTTCACAAAACACCGCTACAGAAACAATGTGTGTTTATTTAACAGCTACTCGAAACATAAAATTCGTGAGAGCGTTGACATTAAAATTCTAATTACCTAAAAAGTATTTAAAGGCGTCGGAGTGAAAGACTCGCACAATAAAGGCGGTGCGGTGGTCCGTTTCCGCGGCTTGCGCTGAACATGTCGCCGTCTGTCGGCGCCAACGCATTTTGGCAACCGGCCGACAGTTTGATGAGTGCACGTTCCGGCTTATGTACCAACGGAAGCGGGTGACAATGAAACAAACAATAATGAACTCAAACATAAAGAAAACGTTTAGAGCTCAAGGTAATGTCCTCTGCAGACTTGTAGAGTAGTTTTTTTTTCTTGAATTATTAGGTAGGACCCGCCCCTACTTTGCACAGTTTTAACGACTTGACAAAACATAGAGATTTCTTTATGATATGTAGATAAGTTTAATGTAATTAATGAATGTATTACTCATTCCGGAATAAACTCTCAAAATTATGGTAAATTAGGGTTACCCGTTGCGTAGTTTAGAAGAAAAACGCGGTCACACAAAGACAGACACAAAAAGCGACCATAATTTAAGTACAATATATTTAGACAAAGTAGGTAAAATGATCCTCCTCGCACGTTACGGCACGGTTGGCGCAGTGGTTAAGCGATTGACTGCTGCGCCGCGTGTCGCAGGTTCGATTCCCGCACGGAACAAATATGTGTATGACCTACAAGTAGTTGTTCCGGGTCTGGCTGTTTATGTATGTGAGTTTAATTAAATGTTTGTAAACGCACCCACAATACAGAAGAAATTCCTAGAAAAAAAAAAACGCAAAAATATGTTTTACTGTGTGGTAGGTAAAACATCAAACTCAAGCCATCTTATTACAAAATACGGTCTAACTTTAGCCCGAGCCTTAACCATCGAGTCAGTTTTTGTATTTCGAACTTTATGCCGACTATAGTAAAGTTCTTAATACAAAATTGACGACATAAGACCGGACTAAGTTGTCGGTTTTGTAAAAGGAACTGTATTTCAATTTCTGTTAGATTCCAATTTCAAAAACGGGCTCGATGGTTTAAACCATGTCAAAAGAAAAACCTTGTTTTGTAATAAGACCATATATGTTTTATTTTATTTCACATAAACCTACATGGGCACTTATGAAACGTCAGAAGCTAGGTGCACGGTTCCAATTGGTCGTTTCCTATCGAGAAGAGCCGGCAAGAATCAAAACGGTTACTCGTTTAAAAATAACTGGCTTTTACATTGTTTTCAAATTACAGAGCTGTTAATATGTAGGTATGGGGGGACAGCGTAGACCTCTCAACAAGTACAAAATAGAGAATGGTCTAAAAATCTAGAGTATACAAGGCTTACAACGTTCTCGGTTCAACGGTAAGAAAGTACACAGCCTGCACACTCATACAGACTTTTGATGTATTAAGTATGGAAAGATCCCTGAATATAAAAGGGTGTGGTCCTCTCGTACCCTTCCGCTATCGTTGGTTAGCACGTGGCATTCCTTTACGGCGGTATACCTCATTCTTTGATAGGGTACCCACGGTTGAAGGGCGAAACTAACGTAGAACGTGTTTTTGATGTTATTAAGTAAACTACTTCCTGTTGATAGTTACGTTTGCTTTCATGTAAACTTAACAAGAGAGGGTGTTTTTTGGCGACTTATAATAAAGTTCAAGAAACCAAATAAAAAATCCAGTATTTATTCGTTTGATTTGTTTTGAGAAAAGCATATTTTAATAAATTGCAAAAAACAACTTTTTAGTAAGGTACTTTGGGGCAATTACGATAATGGGTATATTACGATTGATGATTATTTCTACCAAACGCAGTGGCATTTTTATATTGGCAACATAGTGATTAGACGCCATTTTATCGCCCGTTATTTAAACTACGAGTCATGCTTTAATACTGAGAAAAGCTCATTTGAGGATATCGATTATTATGAGAACGAGGGTAAAATCAAAGTTTCTACCCGCTGTCGCAGACACCTCTATCGTGAACACAAAGAGGAACCTCCTAGTCTACACGAAACAAGAGCGAAGTATTACGATTAATGTAAACAGTCCGTATGCGACACTTTTGACTAGACCGACTAATACCAACGTCTCAAAACTTGGGATACACTCGAATCTTTCTCACCAACAACTCGCATTAATCTTCTACACGTCTTCACAAATAGTTTTCAACTTTTCAGCCAACCCGTGAGGAATAATGTCTACAAACATTTCACTCAAAGAATTTACCATTACCGAAGTATTCCTTTATTGCTAATGAAACGCTTTAAATAATTAAAGGACGTTAATATATTGCCATTTAGTGTGAATTTACAATTGCGTTAACTTGCATTGATGCATTTTATTAATCAGACGCCATTACCTAATCTACAGACAATGGAGCATTAAACCTAATAACATAATGACCAATAAAAACTTCCGTCCAACAAAATTCATTTACTTTGGTTGTCAAGAATATATGGGCGCCTAAGTACACAGAAATATTTGGAGCATTTTACAGCGGTTGTAAGACGCAAATAGTAGCACAAGATGATAAACATACATACATATGTACATAGAGTCTGTCTGTCGCATCTCGTCTGCCAGCTGAACAATGCAACACGGCAGCATCAGAGATGTATAGCTACCTGTGTAATTCTATCCGATATTCCGATCCTAGAAAACATTATTTGAATGTAACCGATGACTGTTGGGTAAAATAATAGGAATTGAAAATAACAGGACTTGGGTTCACCATTTAAGTATGTTGGCGAAACAACAGTTAATAAGGTAAACCCTTATTTATGAGAAGCTAAGTTTAAATTAAACAGCTATAAAATATAATTTAATTATATTTATTGAAGTACCGAAAGCAAAGCATTCAGCGTAAACAACTTTAATGTAACACATTACTGATAACGTACAGAAAATAAAGCTATTAATAATTATGTCGGTACTTTTCTGCAATTTATTTGCGTGTATGTGATAAAACTATAAATAAATCTAAACGTATTATAAAATTTTACGACGAAGTTCACCTTTGTGTTAAAACATAAGAAAGTATCTTTATCAATAAGTATTTTTCAGAAAGCTGTAAATAAAGCAGTTACTTTTTATGAAGACCACGGTTTATTATACACAATGGACGAAAATATAATCACGAAATTAGGTACTACAAAGGTTACTGGTCCAATATCGGAACAAAATAGAACATAGCTTCAGAGAAAGCATGAATAATGTAATAAAAGACTTGATTGTATATAGACTGGCATCGCAAGTGCTTTGGTTATATTTTTATCATAAAACGATGTCCCAAATCTTACGTTTGAGGCACATGAACTCGCTAACGATCTCCGCTTGATCGCCCAAGCAAGGCAGGCCAAACAAAGACCAACATCCTGCACTCACATGCTGCTTTATTACAAAAAAATCGGCAGACATTATCGTTAAGCATAAGACCCATTTTCGCGAACATTGTCAATACATTCAATGACGTCAGATCTGCCAGTATTGTATCTTTGGACGTATGACGTCACCCAGGTCTGGCACCAACGACAGCATTTTGTTATCGGATACATGGAAGCGATGGCTCGAGTGACAGCCCCCTTTTGTCCTCAGCTCAGTGTGCCTCAAAGCTCCTATTCTTCCCTCTGACATTGCACCACAAACGTTGTATTTTACTTACAATAATACTAGGACAGTATTATCAGCCTTTTGTTTAGATTGTATTACTTAAATAAATACAGTCAAATCTTAAGAAACCACAACTAGGTATTTTAAGCCAAGCAATCCTTTGAGTTTCTCCAGAATTCTTCGTACCAATTAAGTTACTTAATATTGTAACGAGAGTGACGACTTTTGTTTGGCTTCTTCAATGTCTTTAGATAATTCGGAGGAACAGCTCCGGCATTTATAAATAGACATCCATAAGTATATGAAATTCCAAATGAAGATGTCGCTTTAAATAAATAACTGTGCTCACTTAAATTTCCTGTTTATTTTTGTCCCCCCACTTCGCACTCGAGTGCTTTCTAAACGTGGAGTTGGATGTTTTGGGAGATTAAACATCCAATATTTTAAAGAATCTCTTAGCATCTCGTTCAATCCTTATGTTATCTTATCTTTAAGGGCATACATTTAATAAGATCACTCCGTCACTTGTATGGTTTGCTTGTATCGGCTTTGTAATGACTCATAAATTCCCCAACCCTAAATTCCTTACATCATTAACGATATTTGTAAAGACCCTTTTGTTTTCCAAGATATCCATTAAGATGTCCCCGTAAATTCTTCTATTGGTAATGAAGGAGCTTATGACATAATTTGTTAAAGCGTCCATCATCTGTCGAGCCAAGGGAAGATACCTTTAGAACAAGAACTGAGTTTCAAAATGTATTCTCGTCCCATACAGGCCATGCAAAATGTTTGGATTTTGCACGTGGTTATTTAACAATTAATCTGCATGTTTAAACAAAGTGTTTATGAAGATGTTGAAAGCTCGTGAATTGCGGTAAAGAGGGCGGCGATGCTAAATGGAACATTTCCTGAAATCTGTTGTTGAATGAGTTTGCAACATTTGCCTCGAAATAACACACTAATTTTATCTCAGTGCAGTGTTAACTTGTTACATGATACGCAACTTACTTCTAGCAATTTGTTACGATCACCTTGCTAATAGTTTCACTGTTTCAAACAAAATCCTGCCTAACTCCCAGAAATAAATAATTGGATACCATTTTCGCGATACGATAGAAGATTAATGGAAAGGGTCAATGCCATATTATGAATGGGCTTTATTGGCTATTGTTATTTTTCACACTGTACAAGTACGTCATGGCGACCATAGAAAACAATACTTACCTAATTCAAGAAGTTTGGTAAGTTTATTTGCAATTCATTAATTAGGTACTCGGTCAATGTCAAAAACTGTTAATTAAGTTGTTGACACTAAACATTAACGCAGTTCTGATTGTTTTTTTAAAACAATAGCACAATATATTATACCTACCACTGATTTGGGATTTTAAGTGAACCGCTCAAGGTTAGATCAGAAAACTCGTAATCTGGCAATGACCGTTTTACTTACGGAGTACGGAATAGTGGTACTCGAATCCGGTTCTGTTTCATTGACATCAAAGCCTACACTTTATGTATTACCCATTACACAATTATTCTCTTGTTGCATACTTCCCGTAATAGATAGGAATTCATCTGCATTTGGCTCACCAAAATTCTCATATTCTTGGGATATAGGAATTATTAGGGGAATGTTGGGTCTTGAGAACTACCCAACAGTAACGGCCCAGTCGACAGCCAGTCGGGGTCGATTCTGTAAAAATCTCACCGCGAAAACTTAGGTGCAGTGAGCTGACATCCCATGTGATGCTAGGGATTGACAACTCACTTCAAGCTCACTTTACGTCAGTTTTCACGGTGGTTTTTTTTTACAGAATAGATCGACAGTACGCGGGTGCGTCTCAAGCTCAACTAATGCAAATCCTTACTGCGTGGTAAAACCCGAAAAATGAAATCTGGCGCCGAGTTAATGGGTTTCAAAATTAGACCAACTGGGGTAACGGCACCTTTCACTTCGCAACCATAAACGAATGTAGCATAGAAACAAGCATAATTGTTTCTATTTCTGGGTAAGACCACCCAAGTCCGAATTTCCTTGATTTGAATAGCAACAAATGCTAGCGCCACGCCATTCTAAAAAGTCCTGGAATTTGAGTATTTTCTATTCTTGCAAAAGCGAGTCTTGACAACATCGAGTTGTTGGTATTGAAGAAAGGGTTTAATGAGAACGAAAGCCTAATATTTGATAAGTAGTAATCAAAATGACATTTTTCAATTACATATTCCAAAATAAAACAAAACAAACTATACGTGGGTTCATGTACCTACTTATTGCAACGCCATATTGATGAAGGATCGTTACAGGAGCATCGTGCGATAAAAATATGGGTATCTTACCTCTCCTAAGTTGACGAACCCGTGGTCGTTGGCCACAGCATCGGCAGCGTCCTTCCCCCCCGGTATGTGAACAGCCCATGTAGGCGTGTAGTGCGCAAACGTTGTCTCCAATAATGATAAAATTGACACCAAGATGGTCGACGATAACACGGCACCCCGCGCCATCGCACGCACTCTCACACACTCACCGGCTAGTACTTGTCAGCATTTCACTCACACTTTCCAAAGAGTTTCTTGTTTCACCAAGTCTCAAAATAAATATTACTTGTAATTGTAACGTAGGGATTGTTGCTATCTTTGATCATGCGGCTCCGCACATGGCTATCTACTGAAAATTAATATTTGAGTTAGTAATTTGGGCTTCTTGGTCATAAGAAGACTTGCTAATGAAGTTAGATACACCCATAATCTCAAATTACGCTTTAAAAGCGAATTTTGATTAGATATCTTCGACGTGGGCTACATTAAAAAAAGTTCCAGCTGGAGGTCATAAAAGCGATAGAAAAACTTGATTGAACGCGCAATCCACATCCATTAAAATCCGACATAAAACGTAGCAAGACTACGTTTGCCAATCACAATAGTTAGATGGGTATTTATTTGATGACCTCACCTAGGGACTAGAATTTCCCAACATGTCTGTGCAAGAAAATTAGCAATCAATCGGAAATCGGTTTCCGCCAAATTAAAACTTCGACGAGCGACGGCTTTTGGCAATACTTCCACGTTAAGTGGGTCAAGTATACATGAAGGACAAAAGTATAGGCCCCGACAGTGCTCCCTGTTATGATGCTGTTCTTTATTACCGTATCACAGAACAACCATTAATCACAGTGCGTTTCATCGGGCCTACTTCAACCTACTTTGGCGAGAGCATTGTTATGTCCGACGTTTGCCTTTTCTGGATAAACAAGACATGGATCATTTCCGCGAGTCTGGACGGGTTATCTATTCTATTTTTAAAAGTAAATAATTTTGTAAATAACTTGATTCATGTTCTGTTGGCGGTTTGTTTTTTTTTTTTTGTAAGCCGTGCCTGGAATGGCATTGTGGTTTGTATCAGCGCTTTTGTTGGCACATATCGTTGCTGTGTGTGGCGTCCCATACAAAGAGGATTGGTTATTTTGTTTATTTATTAACATCGCTTATGAAGTTCAAGGCAGATATTTTGCAACCAACAGTAACAATAATAATTAGGTATAATAACTGTGTGTTGCGTCCCATACAAAGAGGATTGGTTATTTTGATTCTTTATTAACATCGCTTATGAAGTTCAAGGCAGATATTTTGCAACCAACTGTAACGATAATAATTATAATAACATTTTCCTGTTCGGTAACATAGCTGACTTTTTCTCTGATTTTACATTATAAGTACAACACGAATTTTAATTGGAATTTATATTCCTTCAAAGGTATCTCTCCAAAAATGAATCAACGGCGACTAATTTGAAAAAAGTCACGCATTTTGCCTGCGTTGTTTCAAGGCTGTTTGTTCATTGCAGTTTGTAACGCACAAACGAAAATTCATTAAATCACTTGTTGTTAGGAAATATTTATTACTTACATTGGAAGATAACCTCCTTGAAGTGCAATATATATTTCATACGAATTCTTGTTATTGTATGCTTGTTGTGAGATGATGTCAGTTGTTCCTTGTTGGTTATTTGTATTGTGTTTACCGTATTATCTCTGTGCACCTTGTCTATTATCTAATGGATTATGTTCACATCTTTGTTACTTGGCAGGTTTATCATTTTTATATGTTGTTGATAACTGCGGCCTTTTTCAATATACAGGGTAATAAAATGTATAAATATTTAACCAGTATTCGGTACAAACGCCTTATCAGAAGGTCAGAACATAATCAAAGGACATACATTTAAAACTACACTATCAGATTATTGGAAATAATTGTGATGGTAAAGAAAGATAGGTAATAAAGATTGTGCTAACCTAGCAAGTAAATAAACAAGAAAATGCCACCATCGAAAATAATCTACCTACTTGTTGTTAAAAAAAGTAGTAGGTAAGACAATAGTAGCTGAGCAAGGTACGTACGTTTGTCGTCAATATTAGCTCGTTTTAATATTTGCATTTTTTAAAGTAGGCCACTCATCAGCTTGCGCGTTTACCTGCCTGAGTTATTTACAGTTAGCATCGACAATAATTTATCAAGCAAACGCATGCCAAACTGGCTTGTAAATTCCATAGTTATATTTTGGACACAAAAACATTCGGACCAGTAAAGACTAACAAAAGGCAAGTTTTTATCTTATCTGTTTCCATTGGATCGCAATGTAAACATTCGGTTTTTGTGACTAATCGCCGATGTAAGTATTTCGCGTGCAACCCACGTCGAAAGGCGGATGCTTCATCGATGGAATCCGATGGGAAGGACCAAGATTCTATGGCAGTTAGACAATAGTAGCCGGTGAGAGTCGGCGCCGCTGTGACGAGCGTTCACCTCTCGCATCCCGCCTCCCTGTTATCACTTTACGCTTTAATAAATGCGTTTTTATGACAAATTCCTCACATGTTTATTGGCAGCAACGATCACTACGTTACACTGTGATGCACTATAGTCATTACAGGACACGGCATAACTGTCAAATGGCGCGTGAATAATCCGTCGGCTCGACACAAAACACGGCCGTCACGTCCGCGCACGTGATGCTGACTGGCTGGTTGGTTTGCTACTCTACTTTACTCTCGGGCGCTCGCCGCGATTGGAGCCCGAGACGACCGCTACCTTGCCACACTCGGGGAATTTACCCAGAAATGGGGAAAATTACTCGACAGCTGTTAAATGAGTGTATTTTAGTGTGTGTGTTTTAGTCGCCAAAATTGTTAGACGGGCCGGGTTTTTAGTTTAGAGTTGGCCTAATTAGCACTAGTGCTATAATGGAATATAAATAAGACTGTTCGAGTGTCCGGTTCAGTGAACCGTGCTAAGTTTTTCTTTTCAAAGGTAAATAACACGCACCGACAATATATGAATAGAATACAGTTACTCGAGTCTCGTATTTATTTACCTCGATTCTGTAACTATATGGTTTTTATATGCGCTTTAAATGTCGATATTTCTGAAATAATTATTTATTTATCTGTGTAGAACCTCAATATTATATCTATACCTACCCATTGTTCGCGAACTGAATAATTTATTGAAAGTATTGGTCAAGGCCGAACTGTGGCACACAAAAAAAATATGTGAGGCATTATTTTGTTACTTAACTACTTGTAAATATTTTATTCGACCAATATTAAGATATTTAGTCCCTTTAAAAAAAAAATGTGGACTTGCAAACCGAAATCTATTGATTTTGGATCTAAAAGAGTAGGTGGGTGGTGTAGGTAGGTACTTAAAAGCAACAGAGCTCTTTCAAAAAGTACGTTAGTAGTATAGGGGTCCGAAAATAAGCATTGTGTCCACAAAAGCTACTTCCGATGAAACTACTGTAGTTAACTTAATTACTCTAACGTTGGGGACAAAATAGTAGGGTGCAATAATCGATAGCCGATCATCAATCTTAACTTGTGGCAAATTGGTTACTTTACCATCTAAAAGCGAATTACAAGGAAGGACACGTGATGTTCATTTTAACAATACCTACCTATATTGTTAGCCGACTCTTTTATTTTAGAAAACCATAGATAAGTTAGTAATTTAATAAGGCACCAGAGTAAAGTAGAATTCGATATAGAGGGTCAAATTAAATTAGGTAGCGGAACTCGGCAGACGTGACGGGAATCAATATTTACGCATGATAAACAAAAGAAAAATAATTTTATGATATACTTGATACATCAGTTTAAAAAATAAGTTATATTTTGTGCAAACTGCACAGACGTATGTTTAGCGATATCTTAACACGATACAATCTAACAAAAAAACTGATTTCCTCAATTCATATTTGAAGTCTAAACGAAGTAACCGCGAAAAAACTAGGGCAAAAAACCTAGACAACAAAAAGACTAGGGCAGTCTATTAAAAAAAATCTCCGGTTTCATAGAAATGTGCAATACCTACGCGGTCAAAATATATTATGTGGAATAGCATTTTTTTTTTATAACTGACCAATAAGTTCAACACAGGGGTGTCCAAAATCCCTCTTTGAGGAGTGGCTAGAGAGGCGCCATGGCATCCTCACCTTCCGCCTGACGCAGGTCCTCACCGGACACGGTTGCTTCGGGAGGTGCCTGTTCCGGATAAGGCGGGACGAAACGCCCGGGTATCACCATTGTGTGGATCGCCCGGAGGACACGGTGGAGCATACGGTGGAGGTCTGCCCGGCTTGGGCGGAACACCGGGGTCCTCGTGCAGGCGATTGGCGGTGGCGAACTCTCGTGTCCGGCCCTGGTCCAGGCCATGGTGCGGAGCGAGAGGGCATGGGAAGCCGCCACCTCCTTCTGCGAAGCAGGAAGGAGGAGGCGGAACGCGCGAGGGAGAGGCAAAATTCGCGCCCTCACGCCCCTAGTCGCCGCAGGAGACGTCCTGGGCGTCAGGAATCCCAGACCGATTCCCGGCCACCGTAGGCGTGGGCTTGCGGACGGTGAGCAATGGGTAGCTCGCCGTCCGATAAGGACCAGGCCCAGGTCGACGGCGCGTTGTGTTCGCACCAATGCAGCAATGACGGGGTCCGCTAGGGCCAATGCCTGCCAGGGTTGCGGGAAAGTCCGAAAGGGTTACCGTGGCCCCTGGCACAGGCAACTGAAGGAACACGGGTGGGTTTTAGTCAGTAAGAGTCTGACATGCCCTCCCGCTCCGCCCAGAGCGAGAGAAGTTATTTGATGAATTCCCACCATCAAAAACTTAAATTTAAGTAGATCTTTTTCACAATATTGTGTACGCAAGATTAGATATTAAGCCTTCATTTTCTCCACAACTAATTTGAAATACCGTCTAAAGAAAAGAAGAAAAACACAAACTACTTATGAGGATTTTTCAGCTCAACTACGGAGCCCAAAGATAAATAAAGTTCGGGTTAGATTTGTGAAATAGAATATTTCTGCCTATCTTGCCCTTGAGAGCCCTTATACATTCAAGCAACTCGTTCTTACATAACGCGAAAAGGTTGTCCTGGCTCTGAACAAAAAAAAACTAAAGCCCTATTTTGCCCTATAAATATTAAAAGTTTGGATACATTGCTGTGGGACCTGCTTAGGAAGAACTTGCTTGTAGGTAAAGAAAGTTGAATAGAAGAGTAGTGACGAATTTGAGTTTACTGTTAGAGTTCCAGTTAAGGAGCTGACAACAGCTAAAGCGCGGTCACTGTCGGACTGCATAGAAAAGAAAGAGAAGCGCGATGACACAAAGCTGGTAATTTAAAGAATAATATGTAGCAGTTCTCTATTTACAAAAAATCTATTGATTGGACAAAAAAATGAAAACACTATCACGTTTATAATGTTGCTTGAAGAACAATCTGAAAAAAAAACAGAATGATTGCATGTATACTAGTACGGTTTTTAATTGTTAAAATATTTTTTAGAGGTATCTTCGTGACTTTTTTCTATCGTACCAAATTAGTTGTATTGTGTTTTCAACACACTATCTAACTAGCATTTATATCCTGAAGAATATCATATATTTTTCTGATTTGGTTTACTGCCGTGGATCATATACTTTTAGGCATTATAAAAATTTCGTTGTCATGTAGTCCCTTAAATTCTGGTTAAAAAACACTTCCTCTCTCCTTAAACATCATCATTAGGTACATACCTATGGTTTCCTTGCTCTTGTTTCATGTTTATTCTTGTATAAGTATATGTTTTATGTATATTTGTATTTATTGTATATGTAAATGGCACACCACTGACTACCTGCAGTATTGTCTCTCCCCCCTTTAATCCGTCCAAAGGTTATCTGTAAAAGATCGCTTATAGCGATAAGACTGCCCATTATGTCACCCTATGTAAAATTTCTACAAAGACATCAGTAATTTTTTGGTGTACACAATAAAGAGTATTCTATTCTATTCTGATCCAGACGAAATTAATAAGCGCTGAAGTATTCTTGGAACTTTGTGCTTTATAATATTAGCATTGTGAAGACCTTGTGTGGATGTAGTCTCATATTATTATATTATTATTTTGATATATATTTTATATTCTCGGCTAGCCGGCAATAGCTGATAGCACGGGCCTAAGCCAAGTGGTTATCAGTCACGTGCAGAAGATTGCACAGAAGGTGGTAGAGTATTTGTGTTTTGATGTGGGTTTTCTGATTCACATTGCAGAAACTTTCTCACGAGTGAGTCTGCATGTGTTAAGTATCGCTGCTTTCTGCAGCAGATTGTAAGTATTTGGAGGTAAGTTAAGGGAATAAAGGGACTGGTGAAGTTGCAAACTCAAACTCAATGCGTTTATTTCAATTAAACCATTTACAGGCACTTTTGAATTGTCAAGTGGTCGGTCAGTCAGAAATATGAAGCTAGATGCCCATTCCAAAGCGTAGTAGGTACCTATGGAGAAGAACGGGCAAGAAACTCCATGGACACTCTTTTAAATTATATTTTTACATAAATATTAGTTACATAATTAATGTTGAATATAGGTATTATAATTATATGTGAGAACGATGTAAATAAGACGTAGGTACACATTGAGTGTCCAGTGTACAGCAAATATAAATTTAAACAAAACAATCCTTAATAAAATAATTAAAATAAGTCGTGGTGGCTAAGAGATGACCAGTCCCAACTGACAGCGCCCGTTCACGAACATGACGCATGGATCAGCACCATTCAGCTCAACCAAGCTTGCTTCGGTATTACTCCTGTTGTAGACAATACTATTGGTACTATTGTAACTTTTTGCAGACGCCAATGTCTGGCTACTTCTACATCTTTTAATTCAGTATATTTGCTCAGTTTTTCTGCTATTGTTGTCTGCACGTTATGTGTATTTGATAAAGCAATATCTATTAAATATCTAGTTTTGTTTATCTTGTTTATAAGGGTAATAGGTATCTGGTCTATTGAAATGGATTGTTCGATCGGTAAGAATAGCGCGATCTATTATATTGTCTGCACGACATACGATGTAAAGACACGCCTCAAGAAGATGTATTGAAAACGAATTTCTGATGAAATAGGAATATGTTATCAGGGAATTGTAACTGAGGAGCCCAAAAATCGTTACATAAGCATAATCAGCCTATAATGTTCCCACTGCTGGGTCACAGCACAGGCCTCCTCTCTGTGAGAAGAGTGGGCTGTAATCCACCACGCGGGCCCAGTGTGGGTTGGTATCCTGTCCTATCCTACTATCCTACTTATTTATACAACATTTAACAAAAAACAAAAAAAAAAATATACGCGTCGACTTGAGAACCTCCTCCGTTTTTTTTCGTCGGTTAATAATTAACGCAACACCTCAATTAAAGTATTGAGTTAAAAGCATAATACAATGACCAAAACAATTTTTTTTTAAAGCTAACTATTATTATTAAGATAATCGTGTTGACCCTACCATTATTTTATGCATTTAAAATTGAGTTTTAACACATTGAAATAAGATTTAATTTTCTTTGGCTCAATCGGCGGTCAGTATTGCAAAATACATACAATTTGAAAAATTATCTATACTAATAGTTACTGAAATCGATTCAGTACTTAATTATGAGCAAACTACTTTCAGGACTTGCGTTTATTCTGTTACACCTTGTATACATTTATATAAATGTGAAAGTTTGTATGTTTGTTACTCAATCACGCAAAACCGGCTGATAGTATGTTCCCGTGGGTTAATTTCCGACCTCTACGCGGCCGAAGCCGCTGGCAAAAGTGAGTTTCATATAAATCTGTCCGATTGGGTTAATTATTGAGTGTATTTATAGGTAGAATAGGAGTCTTAAGGAAAACCAGGCAGACCTTATTCAATCAATCCATATCTCCCGGTCTTCTTACTTCGAATACTATAAGGTTTATTTTTAGTATATCAAACACATACCTTATTGGGTAGGTAAGTACCTACATATAGCCATAATAGGTAAGCCGAAGTAATATAAATTACAAATTAAAACAAAACATGCCTACATACAAAGTCGAGATATTGGTGCCGATTCTCTTGTCACAAAATTCTCTAAACTAGACTAAAAATCACCAAAATTTAGTTTATTCCTGTCAAACGACGATTTCCCATTCTGAAATTGACTAAAGTGACACAACTTAACTATATTTTAGTTTGACAGCACTAAGATGGCACTGAGATTATAATTTAGTGAAAATGGCAATTTTGCTATTCTGAATTTTACGTTTTTCACCTAAAATTTTGATTGTCTTAACTAAATCTGACTATTTTTAATCTCGATTAAAAAGGTGTGGAATAAAATTAGTTGTCATGAACTAAAATTCACACCAACACCTCGACTTCAGATGCAAAAACGGTACTGTATCTTTTTTTCTTTTCTTTTGCTTATATCTCGAAAACGGTGTGTCGTATCGCAAAAATAATGAAAATTTCGACCCCCTTTGCAACCCGTAAACCTATAAAACTCAACGTGTTGGTAATATTTTTTTATATTTTCCATACAAAAAGTAAAAAATTCCATACAAAACAAGTCGAGGCCGCACATAATGCGCGCCTACGGCTCTAAAAAAAGATCACGTGGTACGACAAACAAGTACCACGTGGAGTCGCAATAATTGTCAAATTTGATTTTAGATGTGTCAAAATTATTTTTAAATTTAGAGATTTTATTTTGCAGAATAGCGTTAAGATTCTCATAGCCAAAAGTAAGGAATTTTAGTGATAGTTTAGTTAGTTTAGTTCGGTGTACAACAGAATCGGCACCAGTACCTACTCATTAAAACTGATATTACAAGGTCAAAGTTTATTTTAATTGATCCTAATATAATAATTTTGACGGCACGGTTGGCGCAGTGGTTAAGCGATTGACTGCTGCGTTACGTGTCGCGGGTTCGATCCCCGCACGGAACAAATATTTGTATGACCTGCAAGTAGTTGTTCCGGGTCTGGCTGTTTGTGTATGTGAGTTTAAATGTTTGTAAACGCACCCACGATACAGGAGAAATGCCTATTGTGGGGCACGTTTAAAAAAAAATGTAATATAGATGTAAAATTTGTATGCAGCTTGAATGTTTGTTACTCAATCACGCAAAAACGGCTTTACGGATTTGGATGAAATTTGGCACACATAAAGTTTATAACCTGGATTAACACCTAAGATACTTTGATATTCCGATAGCATAATATATAGCATAGTATATCGCCGCGGGAAAAGATTACTTCGTTTTATGTCTACATTGAAATAGATTATTTTCACAACATGGTGTACACAACATTAGATATTAATTTGCAACACAAAGAAAACCGAAGTCTACCCACACACATACATAATAAATTCTAAGCATGTATCTATCGCCTTGAGCATATTGTATAAAGGTCTCTGCACACAGCGGGCGCGGCGCGGCGGGACGGGACGGCGACGCGACACTGAGCAGTTGTAATGTGCTAGATATTACGGACGACGCCACACAGAGCCGTCCCGCTCGACGCGACGGTAACCGTCGCGCCACGCCGCCGCCGCGCCGAGCGGGAATACAAGATTATACGTACATTTAGTAGAAATGTATACAAAATATAGGTGTTTTTGACGTGATCGCGCCCGCAGTGTGACCGATGCCGCCGCGCCAGCGCAGCGTCGCCGCCCCGCCACGCCACGCCGCACAGTGGATCCATATTGAAAATTAGTGGACATGGGCAACAAAGTTCCAATATCGATTCGATATTTTTTTATGTGATTCTTCATGATATTCCAGACAACTTTTACTCTTGTGAAATTTCTTCTAAAGTTGATCGTTTGTCTGAAAAAAAATAAATTAGATTTTTTTGTATGGAGCGAATCACGTTTATTTTTTTTTCTTCAATTGTACGAATATGTTAGGTGTATGGCGTGAGTATATGATAGCTAGGGTCATTCTCTATCCACGAAAAAATATATCAGCGCCGGCCATCCGCGGCCGCGCGAGTAATCATTCGGTAAAAAAATAATATTTTCTATGAAATTTTTTGCCTTTTAAAATCAATTCAAAGTCATATTTTCTGTCTCACGTGGCTGTTTTCACCTTTTTAGTTAAATATATAGTTTTAATAGCACATAGGTACTCACAACTAGTAATTCTGGCAGAAGTTTAGTTATTATTGCATGTTATCGGTGGTACCTGCATTGTGATTGATGACTCATTTGTTTGTGCGCTCGGCTAAGTGCATAACAAACGAGTCACCGAAAAATAATTGTCTCTGATTGGCTGTTATTTTTTTAACTACCTGCACATTATCTATTGTTATCGGTGGCACCTGCATTGTGATTGATGACTCATTTGTTTGTGCGCTCGGCTAAGTGCATAACAAACGAGTCACCGAAAAATAATTGTCTCTGATTGGCTGAATAATTTTCAGTCATGTTAATATGTTCACTACTTGAGTAATTAACACTGACTATAAATACAAAGACATTCATTAACTCCCATTAGTTTCGCTCTTGTCGCTTAAATTATTCATCTCGCTTGGTTTTGCCAAGCAAATGGGGCACGTTGCAAATGCAATAATATTGGCCACTTTTCCATCAATCGTGGTCATATGCAATTCATGTGATACAATAATATTTCCACACTGTGTAGATATTCGTTCATCAATTTGTTTTTTCATCTCCGACTCTTCAGACTTTATAAAATCAGCTGTCTCCGAAGTGAATGTGAACTTCACTGGTCGACAGTACAGAGTTGAGCAAAGTGTGGGGTTCTCCCAAACTATATTTTCATTCCCAGATGATGAGCCAGACACTAGCCGAAGAGGGACGATGCTTATCATGACTACTGATGAATCACCGAACTCTGTAGCTGTGTTTGACGTTTTCTGTTTATAGTTACTCTGCGACGAAGAACCATCAAGCCCCCATTTCTAGGTTAACTTGAGTTCTTCATTTTGAGACCTATCAACAGAATTCACATCTAGTAAAATCCTCTCCACAGTGTGGTCCAATAGCGCTTGCAATTTAATTTGAGCTCCTTTTTCGGTAATCTCCATACTCTCTTGTGGTGGATAACATCTTTTCTTGGCATTAACGAGCTTTGGATAAGATGGAAAGGCAGCACAGTTTTCTTCTTTCAGAAATTGTCGAAGAGCTAAGTACCTACTTCCATCTCGTGAGCGCAAGTGATGTATAAAGAGCTAAACACTTATCTTCAGAGACAGTACTTAGGCTCTGCTTTTTGAATAGTCGCTCGTGTACTTCGGATAGCGTTTCTGGATTACTGGAAAGGTATTCGACCACTTTTGCCAGATTCGTTTTGCCGTTGTCTTTCAATTTTGTTAAGTACCAGTGCTGCAACTCTTCCTCGGAATTTTCTTCTACTATGGAAGTAGAACGTCTTTTTTTTTTGCTTATTACTTAAGTCTTTGAACGGTTTTCTGTGCTCCTTTTCTGTAGATGTTCCCGCTTCCGTAGTACATACTGCAAGATTAGGAACATGGGAATTCATATCCACTGGCTCAGATAAGGCTGCGTCCGAAAAGCCCAACTCACTTCTCAGGTCAACACTGTCACAAACAGGCCAGTTGATGTTTTTTTCCAACCACTTGCGATTATTTACACGATTCATAAAAGTTTTTTGATTTCTACTTGACTCTATCCACTTTTTATTTAGACTTACACAAAAAAGCCGACAGAACTCCTTGATTAGGTTTTTGTCTTCTTCAGAAACTGTGGTATTCAAAACAGAAATTATACTTTCATATAGAAACATATAATTTTTCAGATCACCACCACTTCTTAATTTCACAAAAAGATCTAGGTTGGTACAAAATCCAGCCATAGTTCTAAAGTAAATATAAAAATAAAAGTATTTCACTGTGTTCACAAATAAGCGACAAGAGCGAAACTAGAGGGACTTAATGAATGTCTTTGTATTTATAGTCAGTGTTAATTACTCAAGTAGTGAACATATTAACATGACTGAAAATTATTCAGCCAATCAGAGACGAGCATTTTTCGATGACTCATTAGTTATGCGCTTAGACGAGCGCACAAACAAATGAGTCATCAATCACAATGCAGGTGCCACCGATAACAATAGATAATGTGCAGGTAGTTCAAAAAATAACAGCCAATCAGAGACAATTATTTTTCGGTGACTCGTTTGTTATGCACTTAGCCGAGCGCACAAACAAATGAGTCATCAATCACAATGCAGGTGCCACCGATAACATGCAATAATAACTAAACTTCTGCCAGAATTACTAGTTGTGAGTACCTATGTGCTATTAAAACTATATATTTAACTAAAAAGGTGAAAACAGCCACGTGAGACAGAAAATATGACTTTGAATTGATTTTAAAAGGCAAAAAATTTCATAGAAAATATTATTTTTTTACCGAATGATTACTCGCGCGGCCGCGGATGGCCGGCGCTGATATATTTTTTCGTGGATAGAGAATGACCCTAGCTATCATATACTCACGCCATACACCTAACATATTCGTACAATTGAAGAAAAAAAAATAAACGTGATTCGCTCCATACAAAAAAATCTAATTTATTTTTTTTCAGACAAACGATCAACTTTAGAAGAAATTTCACAAGAGTAAAAGTTGTCTGGAATATCATGAAGAATCACATAAAAAAATATCGAATCGATATTGGAACTTTGTTGCCCATGTCCGCTAATTTTCAATATGGATCCACTGTGCGCCGGCTGTATGCAGAGACCTTTAGACTATTTCATATATCCTATAGGGCGTGAATCAGACGCGATGTGGTTAAACAGTTACACTGCGTGCCAAGTTGTGGCCACGATGACCAAAATTTAATTAAACACATACTTCTGAGCGTATTCGATACAATAGAAGCTTACTATGTATAGAGCTCTTGCGGTTTTACAAACCTAACTACACACAAATGACGTCAGTGGGTACGGGCTCGTCATGCTCGTCATTCAAATCAAATCAATTTTATTTCTCATAAACCTACATGAGCACTTATGAAACGTCAGAAGCTAGGTGCACGGTTCCAATTGGTCGTTTCCTACTGCGAAGAGCCGGCAAGAAACTCCACGATCACACTTTTATAAATAATTGGCTTCTACAATGTTTTCAAATTACAGGGTTTATAGGTATGGGAGGACAGTGTAGGCCTGTCAACAGGTACGTACTTAACAAGATAGAAAATGATCTACAAATCTTAAGTTTACAAGTTACGCTTACAACATTCTCACATTCACAAAATGCAAGGAATCTATATACAAAGGTAAATAAAAGAATAAAAAGAAATTAAAAGAAACAAAAGAAAATACGTTTATTTGCGGTAAACATGACGTAGACGAAAAAGAACAAGTTGGGGGAAATATGCGTCACATCCACGCAAAACGGCCATCGCTCAGCATAATTCTACGACCCTATGCGAGACAGAGCCCCAGCGCTGGTTTTCAGCGACAGCCGGCGCCAAATGCTAAAAGCCTATTTAAACCAAATGACATGATTGCGCTCCGAACTCTAGGTATGTGCAGGTAAAGTTAACTTTGCCGAAACAGGTCTAATGGGAGGAGCCAGACCAAGAGAGATACGTAAACCCGCAGGGCTGCATGTGGCGAGCTGTTGGGCAGTAGCGACCCCACGGACCCAATCTACCGAGAGAAGTCATGTTCCTCATCTCTGGCTCGCCCATTTTTTAGTCGAACTCCACGACCTTATTCCACCGGCCCCCTTCATCCATCGGTCATCTAGACGCACTGCAAGTTACCATCCTTATCTAGTTGCTATTCCACCAATGCGCACTAAGCGTTTCCAAATGTCTTTTGTAATACGCACAGCAAAAGAATGGAACTCTCTCTCTCGTCTGTGTTTCCGAACGCATACAACCCTAATCTCTTCAAAGTGAGAGTGAACAGGCTTCTTCTGGGTAAGCTCACTCCATCGTCGACTCTGTCTCTATCACCACTGACCTAGACTAGAGTCAAGAGAACACCTATCAGAAAAAAAAATTAATAGACAAATTTTTTTATTTATTATAAAAAAAATTACATAATCACGACACTCCCAAACTGTTAAAATTAAAATATAATAACCTACAACTAACTAAAACTATTAACAAATTAAAATATGGCGTCGAAAAATTCCTCTGTATCGCTGTCGACTGGTAAAGTACCCAAGAGACTGGCGGCATTGCCACGTTGTATGGCAATGCTAAGCCTCTGTTCAAGGTAAAGGCCAGCCCTTGGATCACGGGAAGTGTCAACAAGCCGTTTGGAGATTTCGTTGAACAAACCGTGAGCACTCGGACCCCACGGCCCGAGGGTTTCAACCCCAAACGGCTCGAAAATATAATTGCCGATAAGGTTATTATACTTTCGCCGTTTGAGGTTTTCCGCAGCCGCAGCAGCAGCGCCAGCTTAGACAAATAGACAGATTGTTGACAGACTCCAATTTTTTTTGCTACAATCTGTCATATTGTACTATCTTCCGTGGACAAAACCCGTTTCTATGGTGGTCATCCTACGCGTGCTAGACTCCCCCAGGAGACCGTAGAACAAGTAGGTAAGTACTCTGGTACTTACCCCCCAGAATAGATAAAAGTACCTACCTACCAAAAAGTAACATAACAAAATCACGCCTGTTATCGCTGTAATCCCCGAATGATTAGGCAGAAGTGTACCCAAGTACACCCATATTTCGCCAGTTACGTTTGAGTCCAATGTAATAGGGGCGAGCCTATTGCCATCAACTCGGCACAAATCCAGACTGGGCTGCTGCTGAGACATTGCCGATGGAAAAACCCAATAACACTTTGCCCGACCTGGGAATCGAACCCAGGACCTTCTGCCCAGCAGTAACGCTTACGACCACAACACCAACAAAACAGCACCATGAAATTAAAAACATTACGGATACTTAGTTGCACTGCCAATCATTAAATACGATTAGCGCTAAACGAGTTTAAAACATAGTTCTGTTTCTGTCAAATGTTTGAAGATGACAGAGACAGTATGATGTTTAAAACTCGTTTAGCGCTAAACGTGTTTAGTGATTGGCGTTGAAAGTAGGCCTTAGTTTTTAAGAAATTTAGTGCAAGCGTGTGGTCTCTACAACACGACTTTCCGATATTCAGTTAACGAAAGCTGAAAACCCATTGTTATGTTTTAAGTTTTAACTTTCGGGAAATTAATGCATTTTGTATTTTATCTTTATCACAAATCATTCCGTGCTTCCATGTGTAACATTTAGGACATATATTTCATTTATTACTGTTTCTAAAATCAAAATCAAGTAATTTATTCAAATTAGGCTGAGAAAACTTTTTGAAGGTCAAAATTATACAAGACTGTCATAGAAAACGCACGAACGCCATTACAGAACTTCAAAACTATCCTACACCAGCTGCTGCTTAAAAAATGCTATTACTCATTAGACGAGTAATTCATTCGTAAATTTCATTAAAAAATAAAATAAAATAACAACATTCGTTCTTCGTTAATTTTTATTTATATTTTTTTTTAACATTATAAGTATTTTCTTTAGATTTAATTTAACTCATTTTGAATAACATATTTGTATGTCATTGTTGACAAAGCATAGCGCACCTAATACAAATATTAGGTGCGCAGTGCTATAAGATCATTGAAACGTAATTAAGTAGGTACCTATGTTTGACAAATAAATGATTTCTGATTTCCTTAAACGCCCGCCCTTCTTAGTACTTTAGCTAGGAAGAAGTGGTGCAACAAACTCCCCAGACGTCATGTAGGTAGACACCTACAATGCTTGCATACCACAAGACGGCAACGACCTCAGCACGTTAATGAATTCCTTCGAAAATGCTTGCAAAAAACGTACATAATAAACCAACCAAGTCGAGATACACAGCGATATATTTTTGTTTTACAAACCGTTAATACCGATAAGTAGACCACTTGAGGCAAGAGTTAGGTTACTTACCTACGCAAGTTGGATATTTCAAGGTATTTTTTTTAAGCGCACACGGAACGGAAAATATTACACGTACGGATGTTTTTTATCCAATTATTATTTTTATAAAAGTAGAGTTTGTATAAGCAGACTTAAAAGTCAAAAAGTTTAAGTATTTATTTCAAATAGGCACTTAAAACGCACTTTTGAACGTCAACATTTACATCAAAATATAATTGATTTCAGTCGCCCCATCCAAAAGGTAGTTTCGTATGGGCAAGAAACTCCACCTTTACTCTTTTAAAGTGTTTTACATTTGCATACATTAATTATATGATTATACTATGTGAAGACGATGCACCTAGAATAAAATTACTATACCACAATAGGTTAAAACAATTAAAAATGAAGAAAAGTCAAATAAGTTATTTATGTGATAGATATATGGTGCTCACATATTTATAAACATTGTAAGAGCACCCGATAGCAACCAGTTTGATTTGGTCACGAAAAACGCACCCTTACGAAAATATGTTTCAAGCATGTCCAGTCATCAATTAATATTGGTATCAATTAAAAACTATTTCATTGTTGAAAACAAAAATCCCATTTTCAATTATTCCCGAATTTTTGAATTTTCTAGGCAACTTTTCAAATTGTTTTTCCTTAAAAACTTTATTTGGACTTTAGCGAACATTTAAAAACAATAAATAGCTACTAATAAATGATACTATCTATAGTATCTATATAGATAGTTAAACTGCATAAGCAAATAAGTTATCTAGGTAATACTTCATAGCTACTAACGCAGCAGTCAATCGCTTAACCACTGCGCCAATCGTGTCGTTAAGTTATGTGTTTACCTATGTGATAGGTATATATTTGATGTGATGTGATGTGTTAAATAATCTACACATTCTTTTGTGAATAATGATATATCTACATTCACAGGCTCAGCACAGGTTGTCTAGACACAATACTCGTGTCAACGAGAAATAATGGCAATAGGTAGGTATAATCATGTTGATCCATAAAATAAAACTGCCATTTACATGACAAATAAAAAGTAAACTACAACGAAATTCGATTGTTTCTAAGAAATCTAACTAAATAGCGTGATGTTATGTTATTATGACAACTTATCCAAAGATTTAGGTTCTTTAACAGAATTCACAACGCAAGCCATTTATGTGTGCTAGGTCATTATAATGTCCTTATCTAACTATCTAACAAATAAAACAAAAATAAGTCGCCTTTCGTGTGACCGCGTTGTTCTTTGAAACGACGCAACTAATTTTTGTGTGTTTTTCTCCATCATTTCGAGAATAGATTCCGAGTTATCATGTGTATTGTAGCAGTATCTACATAGCCACATGCGAGCTGTGCGTCATACTGACGTCACGCAAACCCTGCATCGCGCAAGCAGAGTTTACCACGCGACTGGCTATACAACTTCCCGTCATCAATCGTTGGGGCACCACAGGATTGACCGGTTAAGCAGTCACGGTCTCTCAAAGCCAACTGCGAGATGCCATACAAAAAAAAAAAAAAAACAATCGTTGGGCAGTTGCCCACCAGACACGACATCCGTCTGGTCGGAGGATCCTCCCATTTTCTATGGAGGTATGAGTGAACTTTAGGTACACCCTGCTCCTCGTACCTCTATAGTATAATACATAAATATTAAATTTACTTAAAATGAAGTAAGAAGAAGTAAGTATCAATGTTCATTTTGTGCGTTAAGAGCGTTTATACCTTATGAGTGGCAACGTCGCAATTTAGTGTCATATTTCGTGGTTTTCAATTTTTATCATTTAATCGGAGCTATATTTTAAAAATCGGTTTAATTAACTTTTTAGAATTACGTGAAAGTGTTTAAAAAGTAAGTAACCGTAATGCTTACAGTTATTTTACAATGAAAATAACGCCCTGCAAGTTTCCCATGTATTATTTGCATATAAATAGAACTGTAAACGCAACGATTTACACAGCCTTTTACACAGTTTTCACATAATTCTAAAAAGTTAATTAAACAGATTTTTAAAATATATTGAAAACCACGAAATATGACACTAAATTGCGACGTTGCCACTCATAAGGTATAAACGCTCTTAATCAAACCTAGCAATCCTATGGCTACATAGTCATGAGACATCCTTCTCGAGATAGGTCATAATTATGTAACTACTTATAGTCAAATCCGTGTCTACGTTCGTTTCTACATTCGCATACAAAAAGTACTAATCGAAGGCTTGAACCCTGCGCTATACCCTGCCACGGGCCACACAATATCCTCAGTATGATTGATTATATTATTTTACACATGACCGATTTCCCGGTTTACAAAACGCATTTCACTTAAGAAATATACTTCGTCATACTGGTTTGCCCGGTCTATTGTCAGGGTTCACATCGCATAGAGGAAACTGGTCGTGAAAATAAACTTCTTAAATGCGAGTATAAAGTGTGCTACACTCACGACTATCTTTTCATCGTGTCTCCCACTAATGGAACCTGTTACTGTGGCATAAAAGAACGCACAAAAGACCCCTTCAAGGTTTAGAGAAAAATTGGACCACTATCTTCTGCCTCTATTGCCTAAATTAAAGGATTTTTTGGTGGAGCAACCCTCCACAGTCATTACTCGTGGTTATAATAGCCAAAGGTCACAAGATTCTTTAATATTGAGGGGATAGAAAACAATTTTTGGCAATCGACATTCGAAATACGTATAGGTACCAAATTTTACCTACTTACTTAGGGGTTAAATAGTAGGGTTGCCAACCCTACTACTTATACAATAATCTTACTATAATAAAGGCATAAATACAACGTATATACAATTTAAAAAAAATGGTAGGCGACACTTAGGTACTTTATTTTAAAATAGTGAAATAAGCGCAATAGGGCCAGTATTAATCTCCTAAAAGCAGACATCATTTTATTTGCTAACCTTAATTTATAGGGTAATACTAATAATAGTTACGAGTCATTAAAACAAATTAAAACCTGATAATAAAGACTCAAAGAAGCAAAAAATACGCATTCATATTTTTTTTTAATCATACATATGTAGGTACTATAATTTTTTTCGCCATCTATTACAGGCAATAGTTTCGAAACGACTATAATTGATATAAAAAAAGTTGGCAACATGGCAACCGTAGGCTATGATGTTATGCTAGAATTTTAACATTAACAATAACAATTATTATAATCTAATTTAAAATACTAAATACATAGGTAACGATGACGAAGTGGGAAGATAGTAGAAGATGTAAAATTCCTACATAGGTATCGCTCATTTGCAAAAAGGGTGACTTATCTAAAAAATCTGCAATTTTGAGTTAAGTACAGGTGAACGCAGCAACCTTTATTATTTTTGCTGTTTGCTATAAAAACGACATTACACTAAAGCCTAAAAATGAGGGAACTAGAAAGATAAAGATGTGACTATAATATCCTTCGTCGCAGTCTTACTGCTACTTTTACTCTTATAAATCATCATACCCAAATATTGCTCTTTTTGAATTATGTCAAGCTTTTCGCAATTTAACGATATAATTATTTATATTTTAATTTAATTCCATGAATAGAATAGCACGCATTTCATTTTGCATTTGCCGCAATTTTTTGTATCAAAACGTTATGTTATTCATCGCTGACAATAAACTATACTTTTTATTCTATTCTCACAATGGAAAAAAAACTACCTTTTGTATTCGCTTTGACCTATAAGCAATATCACTTTATTTGTTTTGGCTGATATATATCAAAAGTGATAATTAATCATAAAACAATAAATTCGAACGTTGCGTGTATGAGCAGTAAACTAAACGTTTTACTAGTGCTGAATTTGTTTAATAGATGGTGCTGTACGCTATGTGTACTGTTTTATCATAGGAGCGACCAATCAAATATTGATATGTGTCCCACTTTCATGACGTCATTATTTCCACGTTGGAAGTTGGGAAGAAATGTCATGTCGTTTTGTATTTTGTAAACTTATGTTTGTAAATTAAAAAAATATATAAAAATGTTGTAAATGCATAACATAGTCTTCTCAATTCAACAGTGTGTAATGAACTAAATAAATTTGTGCCGGTAACAGCAGCAGTTCGTAACGATGACCTCAATGTGGATCTTGTCAGGTCAAAATGACTCTCCACAATGACGAAGTGAACAGGATCCTGGATTATCTCACTAGAAATGACGGCGAGCTTGACGAAGTGAATAAGAAGTCAAGTAAAATGGATAACTTTCAGCAGGACGGTCTAATGGTACGTATCTTACACTTAGTCGGTAATCTTTATGCTGAATACTGATAAGCTATCACTCCGTGCAGATATTGTAATGAACCGGGTCGCTAGAATGTACGCGCGGTGTCGTAGACGTGTGGTGAAGTAATAGTGATCGCCCGGCGATTGTCGAACCTCGTTGAGCAGCTTTCGTGAACTCACGCTCCCACTTTTACCGTTATACGTTCATTTGGTTTCGTGAACGGACGTAGCTCACTCGCGGTCTCACCAACTCAACATTCCCGTGTCTTCCTTATCTAATTAGTTAATTCCCCCCTAATTGGAGCGAGGGCTTTCCCTTACGAGCGTGTTGTGTTGTGATAATCTTTAGTTAGGGCAGTGCGTCACGGAGTTGCGACGCGCCGGTCGTACGCCGCGTAAACAAGTTGTACTTTGCCAGCTAGGCACCATGCGGTTGCTATCACTTCCATATGCCGCCTAAGTTTTAATAAATATTGACTAGTGGACATCACAACTTCATGGTTACCAATTACAGGAATAAACAGTGTATTAATTAAAGTGCTCCGAAACAATTTTCAGTGATATTTTTCCTCAAAAGAACAGTTTTGTGTGAATCACCAATGTTAATAGTGTTGATGTAACATCCATGCAAACGAGAAGTGTTTAAAATGGATAGAAAACTAGATTTAATGTCTCTTTTTGAGGTAATTTCCATTTTTAATAATTCATTGAGTAAAATTGTTATTTGTTTTGAGGGTAGTTTAATAATATTTATTATAATTTGACAAGGCCATTTGGAAACAATTACCTGTCCTAGCTATTTAAATCATCTTCCATATCAGTATTAAATACCTGTGTCAATATCTAAATCTAAATAAAGTAAAAGATAACAGCTATACAGGAACTGAATGTACAATACTTACTTAAAAACCTGGTAAGCACTTGTTTTGTTCATTTCCCAAGCCATATAGTAAGAAGATAAAAAGTATGTTATATGTATGAAACTTTTGAATGAGAAATGCAATTCCTTTCACTAAAGAAGGCTTCAGTGAATCGAGAAAATGAAAGTAGTATTATCAAGTTAAATGCAAAGTGCAAAACTGACTCACACTTTATAATATTGAGCCTTGGCGATTGTTGTATGACTAATTCTTTCAGGATATAAGATTTAAAACTGAGTTTCTTTTATTAAATACAACTTAATGAGAGTCAAGTATTTTGTTGAGTTTAGAATGATAGCTTAATAAAGTACAGTTTATGCAGGCAGAATGTTTGTCAGGCACTGCTTAAATTAAAAGTTAATTTAAAAATTATGCAAAAAGAAAGTATGTTAACTGTTACCTGTAACATTGAAAGAAGTTAGTAATTTATTATTATGGAAATGCGCTCAAGTTAAATTGTCACTAATATCAGTAATGTTTGCAAGCATTGCATCAGTCAAAGGGTAGTTTGTTTATCATTGCACAATGATAGCTTTAGATTACAAACATACACATAATATATCCTGCACTGTTTTGTTTATGTTACACTATCTCTGGATTTATGAAAGCCTCCTGAAGTCTCCCTATAAGATATGCTGTTTAATCTTATGATAGCTACCTATTATTATTGGTTACAAACTCAAACTCAAAAGCATTTATTTCAATTAAACCATTACTAACAGGCACTTTTGGAGTTTTCAACGTAGTCAGTCATTCAGAAAGAGAAAGCTAGTTGCCCTTTCCAAATCATAGGTTCCTATGGAGAAGAATTAGCAAGAAACTTCACTAACCAGAATAACAATAACTAATCAGGTTTATAATACTGAGATTCAACAGCTAGATTCAGTTGAAAAATCATTACTTTATAAACATCATATAGAATGTAATAATGGAATGGTGCATTATCTGAAATTCAATTTCCCGTAATTAATACTTAAGATATACTAATGTTTACACATACATACATAAACTTATGTCTTCTTCCAATGGGGTAGGCAGAAAGTACTGAAAGCCACCTGCTACTATCCTTACATACTTCTTTTGCTTTGTTTCAAAGTCAAAGTCAAAGTCAAAGCAAGTTTACGTACATACATCTGAGGGGCAATTCCCGTATTTTTAAGAATGTTCGCATTCTAATCTCAGTGTCAATCTGTCAAAAATTTTATAGCGTTTACCTAAATTTTTGACATTAGATTGTCGCTGGGATGAGATTGCGACTTGAATTTGAACGTTTTTAATTACGGGAATTGGCCTTCTGGTCATATATGCATGCCTGCTCCTATTACACCTGACCTTTCTGAAGACCATCATCAATAAGGTGACTATAAATATGTCCTTCTAGGGCGTAGGCTCCCGGCGCTTATTATATATTATATGAATTGCATTTTATAATGGAGAATTGCAGCTGTGGAGGCTTTGTTTACCTTAAAATGAATAAAGGCTTCCATTACACAACATTTATTTCTGTTACACACTTTCAAAACTATTTTAATTTTAGCATTGTGATCAGCCCACTGCAACTAAATTCAATAGAAAAGATACTTACTGAATATTTTGAATAAAATTAGTAATTACCTGCACCATACAACTAATTAGTAAATTGAACATTTTGTTCACTAAATGCATTATATAGATTTAATGCAACATTCCAGTTAATTATATTCTCCAATGAGAACTCATTATCATTAACTACACAATTGTTAGGTACTATTCAATAATATTTCTAGTAATATACTTAGTTGACAAATTTGCATATAATTTGCATGATTGAATAATTGAAACTTTTGATTAACTGTGTACATGTGTATACTTAGGTTCCTAATCTAGCTTTTGCTGGTCATTTGGGTTAGGTCATGTGTTTGCCCCCTTTTCAATCTATCTAGTAGGAACGCAAATCAAAATAATTTGGTAACTTTTAAATTTCTTACCTAAGCCATGCCTAATTGCAAATAGGACAATATTGATAAGTTCATTTGATACCGTTTAGTGATAGGATTTAATATTTACAGGGTTAATTAAAAGTTGACGAAACTTAATAGATGGGACTATCTTTATCACAGTTGTGATGAACGCCTTTCTTTACAGTCGGACTCCTGGCCGACGTCAGACGACCTGCTGGAGAACATATTCTCCTTGGAGCAAGGTTCCCTCAACTTCCTTGAGGATGCTATGCCCGACTTCAATCTCTGCGAAAATGTGTCGCAACCCTCGGAAGCTATTAGCAGCTCTTGCTCCGACAGTGGACTGTCAAGCGACCAGGCCGAATTGTAAGTAATTTTTTATGTTATTGGGCGGCAAATTAGAAAGGGCTGTCTACTGGGATGACGGCTAATAGGGATGTATGCAAGAAGATGTAGCGGTATCTATATCGCCACATGCGAGCTGCGCGCCATACTGACGTCACGCAAATCCTGCATCACGCAAGCAGAGTTTACCGCGCGACTAGCATAATATATACAACTTCCCGACATCAATCCTCGGGCAGTTGCCCACCAGACACGACACCCGTCTGGTCGGAGGATCCTACCTTTTCTATGGAGGTACGAGTGAACTTTACACCCTGTCCTAGCTCCTCTATAAAGACATGCTGCGCTCCTAAAATGCTAACAGCAGGACTATTCTTGTGATGGATGGGAAACTAGGCCAGCAGCCTACCTGAAACGGGTCAACTCCACCTATATACATTGACAATGATTTGCCAACCCAGACACAAAGCTGGAATGTCTCATTTGCCTGCAATTATACCGGCAACCTTACCCTTCAATCTACCGCGGTGCCAGCTTACTCCTATTCAGCAACAATTGCACACAAGCACTCACCATAATTTATCAGCATCTGTTTAATCAATTTTCGTTGCTGCCTTTCAAATTGCTGCAACAGATGGTTCTGATTAGTGTTAACTGCCAAGGACTCGTTATCGCACGAACTGTTGGAATTTTAAAAGAATTTAATTTAAAATGTATGTTGCTTGATAACTTAATAAGTGAACACGATGTTACGTAACATCATTAAGCTGCACGCAGAGAGAACTGTATCTAGAGACTTATGTAACAAACCGGCTACAGTTTCTGCATTTGTACTTTGGACTCTGCCATTGAACATTGTACTACTTATATAAATTGCTAGGAATAAGGCAATAAGGGTCTACCTAAACAGCAGGTTCAGGGTACTCTTAATATTTCGCGTAAAATAATAAGTTAAGGGTTAAATTGTATCTGAGGTTATATTGAAATTAATTATTAAGAGCTTTAGTTCTTATTAATACAGAAAAAGGGCTTTTTGGACTCAGATTCGTAAGTTTTCTGCAGCTTGTTCTGACGGAGAAAACCCTGACCTAAGACAGGTTGATGATGCTACCAAGACGTCGTCGCCTATCAATAAGAAAGTGAATGCTCCCCACCAAACCTAGGATATAAATCGAGGAATAGTAACTTCTCCTGGCTTGAAATAGGGTTTGCCATTATATTACAGTCGAGAGTCTAGACTAGCATAAAATAGTAGATTATTAACCAAGGGGATATAGCAGTGTCTTCTGTCGCGGGTGACGATTTAAATCGCGAGTGTAATGAAGGACTCGAGGTTTACTCCCGAGCGTAGCGACGGTGTTAAAAACTTAAATCACGAGCGAAGCGAGGGATTTAAGACGAGTCCTGAGAGTGTAGCGAGGGATTTAAGTTCACCCAAGACTAAGACAGCTTTATCACCGAGGAAAATACTCTACTTTTCGTACCATTTGTGAAAAAATTAACACAATAATAATATGAGATAAGCATTTAAGTATTAAAAATAATGACAACTAAACGTATTTTTAGAACATTAACTTATTTATAAAAATAATTAAAATAAACTTAACGTTTATGTATTTGAAGAAAACAAAAACGCGGCAAATTCCTAGACTAATATTTTTTTGTCGGAAAAGCAAAGGCATCAAGCTCATACGGCCTCGTCGGTTTTCGTAATTTTATTTATAATCATAACTGCATAATAAATGCGTATACCTTTTTCAAAAAGATGTATAATGCTTTATATACAAACTCAATGGTGTAAACACAGATGTAGTTCAGTATAAATTTCGGTAAGTATTCCAAATTTAAATCACATTCTCCCCCTAGAGGATGAATGAAATTCAGTACAATTTTCTTTCCCTGTTTTTAACAGATTAAAAATGACTATTGTTATGTTCGCCTTTTGTGGCATAGAATGTCACTTTTTTGAGCAAGTGGTACGAAAAATACTATTACGAAATTAAACCTCGCGTGTGAACACCTAAAAGAATATTTGTTGACTTAAACAACGGGTTTTAAAAGCAATTACCTGGTGGTACTGACAAAACTAGCCTTGTGGACTGTTGAAAACAATGATACATAACCAGCTAGAATTATCCTTGTGTATAAATGTAGAATTCAAGTTTGCAAGTTGCACTTCGAACACGTTACGACAGATAACTGGCTTGGGAACTGAAACTTCCTTTAGTTCAGTACTCGTTATATGAAAATTTATTAAAATTACAGAGCTGTTTAAATTGGGCCTTATTTCATCGCTATAATTTCGCCCATCAACAGTTTTTCTTCTGTACCATGTAACTAATGTTATGTTTTGTTATCGTGTCGTCTGATATGCAAACAAACCAAATCACCAAACAATTCTGCGGCCCTACAGTTGCAGCATCCTTAGCCCGGATTTGGCCCACGCAAAAGGCCAAAGGCGTGGCAAAACCCGAATTGGGCCAAGTTTAAAATTCAATTAGTGTAACGCGCTTAACTGTCTACTTGATTGGATTATTACAAAATATTTGTAATAGTCACGTAGCCCCATAAAGTGAGAAAGAAAAAAAAAGATTTATAATAGATTTAGTTTTGTAATAAAAGATTTATAGTGAATCTCGCCAAACACATTAATATTTGTCGTAAGAGCCGCTAAGTCAAGTTCAAGGAACTTTATTGCTGTATAATAAAGGCCATTTTAGCACGACGCTAATGACTATTATCAAATCGTGAAGTCGTCTGACGAGTCCACCCTATTCTCAGGTTAATGAACAAGATTTTGAATACTTGCGAGACGACTTTACGTTTGGTCAACATGTTAGTTTTGAATTTTGAATATTGCAAAGGATGTCATCATTATGTAGGCGGGTGTTGCGTTTGAGAAACCTTTTTGTATGACTCAAATATTTATTGAATTTCTTTTAAAGGAATGTCGCCACAAATCAGAACTCTAGTGATGTGACTAATCAGCAAAGGAATTATAATAAAATTCCTCTAAGATCCTTAACCTCAATCACGAGATCTTCTAAAATTACAAAAAGATTGTGCAGCTTCAATGAACGCCGGCCATGTTGTTGATTGGCATAATTTTCACGAAGCAAGAAACGTTAACGATAGTTTATTTTATCCATTACTTCCAATCATAGGCCCGTTAAGAAGGCAATGACTCAAGTGTTGATGCAACAGTGTGACCAATTTATTTTTGTAAAGTGTAAAATGTTAATGACACTTGGTGTTTAGTATTCTAATCAGTGCCGACGACGAAACGGCACGCGATAAGAATGTATTTTTGTTTAATTGGAAATGTTATACAGATCATAATATTGTGAGGATGCATGCCGATAAAATGGTGTACAGGTTCTTGTAGAATTTAATCAATTTTATTGTTACCAGCCAGCATTTGTTTAATAGACATGACTTCATATTGTAATAGGCTTCGTGTATCGTTAAAGTAGGGTTTGCTTTGATACTTTTACGTTTATGAATCGTGCAATATCATGTTTACGGTCGATTCGTTTAGGACTTGGTGTTTTCTTTTGAGGTTTTAATGAAATCTTTCAGCCTATTTGGTATACTTATCTATTAGGTGAATGTCTATCTTTACATCGCATTCTTGTAGTTTGTTTAATTTACTCAAACCCAATAATAAGTAAGAAACTGAGGATTTTTAAAAGAATGTACTTAGCAGGTTTTGCTGTTACTATCCATTATTGTTTAATGTCTTTATTTATGGGGTTTTTAATGGTCTTCATGTATTGAAAATAAATGCCTAGTGAGGTTCATTGCTGACAGTGATATGTATCGAACAACAATAATTATATATGTTCCTGTTCTGCATATTATGCTTCTTTACAATTGTCTGGGTTCTTTTCCAGGTAGGATTATCCTATCAGATCCAAAACAAGTGAACCAACAAGCAACATGCAACGTTCTGGTAAAGTTAATATGAAGTTGAGCAGATTTTTTAAAGCAGTTTTGTCCTTTTCTCTGTTCAGCTACTGGCTCAGCCTCTTAGACAACCGTACACACTTATCAGAATCTTATCAATGTAAACAGTTACACATGTTTATAATAAACCGATAACATAATCACCTGCTCTCACAGCAAATATAAAATTATATATATATATATCCTATTAAATAGAAAACAAAGTAAAAAGGTTGAACTACATTTGTAGCATTAAGGTCAAGCCGTGTCGCTGTCTATCTGAGTAAATAAGTAAATGAATAGATGTATTATATCAATACCTATACAGGCCGTGTAAACGGTTCAAGACACGCCATTGAAATGCGCCGTGGTGATAAACGGTAAAGGTTGACTAAGGGCACATCTAGGTTAAGTAACATTTTATATTTGTGTTAAAATGACTCGTATCTCCCGTGCGCGGGAAAGTGATGACTTGATGAGTTTTAGTTGAAATACACTTGGGAGCAAATAAATCGAGCCACTTCCTTTTTTCACGTTTAGTGGTTATTATTTTTGGTATTATGGAACGTATCAATTCGAAACAAATATCGCATGAGGTTATTTAATAACCTTTACAATGAGGGTAATTTATTGCATGATAAATTATGGGCTCTGAAAGAAAAACTGTAGTTTTTAAAAAACATTGCAGTGTTAAAACAGTCCAGAAAAAAAACAATTAAAAACAAAATTAAATAAATAATAATAAACCAAAAACAAAACCCTTAATTAACCTTTTCACAATGGAGTACAATCAAAATGTTATAAGCAAATTAAAAGGATAATTTAGTCTACCCTTTAAACTTGAATTTAAAATGAAAAGTTGACAACAAACTACCCTCATTATAAAGGTTAATAAATAGACTTTTAGGCGGTATATATTTCGAATTGATACGTTCCATAAATAATGCCAAAAATAATAACCATTATAAGTGAAAAAAGGAAGTGGCTCGATTTATTTGCTCCCAAGTGTATGCAGGTCGTTATGAGGAAAAAGTTTATTATTTTGCAAAACGATTATGGTTGATCATTCTGAATATTTTTTAAGGGGCTGACAACAGCTAAAGCGCGGTCACTGTCGGAATGCATAGATAAGAAAGAGAAGCGCGATGACATAAAGCTGGTAATTTATTGCAAAATATGAAGCAATTCTCTATTTACAAAAAATCTATTGTATGGACTAAAAAATGAAAACACTATCACGTTAATATGTTGCTTTAAGAACAATCTGAAAAAAAGCAGAATGATTGCATGTATGTTAGTATGCTTTTTAATCGTTAAAAGAAATTTTTTGAGGTATCTTCGTCACTTTTTTCTATCGTACCAAATTAGTTGTATTATGTTTTCAACACACTATCTAACTAGCATATATCCTGAAGAATAACATATGTTTTTTTCTGATTTGGTTTACTGCATAGGATCGTATACTTTTAGGTAAGTATTATAAAACTTGCGTTTAGGTCATGTAGTCCCCTTAAATTCTGGCTAAAAAACACTTCCTCTCTCCTTAAACATCATTATTAGGTACATATGGTTTCCTTGCCTATTATATTTATATGTAGTCCCCTTTTAATATGGACACCATACCCCGTGATCATCATCATTCTCTTGTCTTTATCCACTTTTGTTTGGCGTCGGTGCAACATCTTTTCTTCTTCCATAATTCTTCAGTGGTCATCTCAGACGTCATCCCCTTGCCAGCCTTTTCATCTTTCACACAGTGCATCCATCGTTTTTGTGGTCTTCCCCATACCCTGTGATAATGTATATTTTTTAATTGCCAACATTTCGAATTTTATTTCATCGGTCGTCTTTTGTGGCATTACGAATAGGAAAGGGGTGATATTTGACCAGATTAAGTATGTCTCAACAAAAAAACTATGTGAAGTTCACGCAATCTGTGTGATGCTTTCCTCAAAAGACCACTTCAGACACCGATCTACATAGTCTTCACATGATCTGACAAAGATTGTGTCTGGACTTAGTTTGTTTCGGCTTTTCTTCTCAGAGTAGTCAGATAGGAAACGCCGACCTCATCTTGTTTTTAAAATATGTTTGACTTGTAAATGTGATTGTACGCACGGCTACACATCAAGCTATACATTTCCAGTATAAGCTGATCTCGCATTGTATAGGATTTTTTTACAATGAGAGGTCAGTGTAAACTGGAAATGTATAGCTTGATGTGTAGCCGTGTGTACAAACCTGCATACAAAAATAAAATCATTTATCATTATTTTACATCATTCAAATTTAACTGTCCTGACGGGCCACCTCGGCAGGAAAGAAAATGTTTAATACAGAATATTGCTCACTTAAGTGGAATCGATACAAAAGCAAGGCTCACTATTACGTCAGATGACTAGGTATTTCTACTTTTATAATAAAATAACAGTATCGACTGAGATTATATTTTTCTTTTTATAGTAAATGATAAATGATTTTATTTCTGTAAGTAGGTTTGAACAAACACTTTTACACGTCAATCATATTTTTTTTTAAACTAGATGGGGTCGGCGTTTCCTATCTGACTACTCTGAGAAGAAAGGCCGAAACAAACTCAGAGGTCAGTCTCTTTTAAAGTCCAGACAAAATCTTGGTCAGGTCATGTGAAAGCTATGTAGATCGGTGTCTGCAATGGTCTTTTGAGGAAAGAACCACACAGATTGAGTGGACCTGTCCAGTCACTGCACGCAATTGTCAGTAATCGTGCAGCTCAACTTAGACTCAAGGAGCTCAACGATTCGACGAACAATACCAAAGAAAGGACATTTGAGTAGGCCGCATAAATTACTCAAACTGCCAGATCATGATTACGTTGGGAAAAATACAAAAATAAATATAAATAAATCAATGACCGACATAGTTCTCACATTCACAATAATTAGAATAATATTATAATCATAATCTTTGAGGACCATGTAGATTTGTGTCTGAAATGGTCTTTTGAGGAAAGAACCACACAGATTGAGTGGACCTGTCCAGTCAGTGCACGCACAGTGCAGTAGCAACAACACGTCATGATGTGCGATTTACTGCGACGCTTATCATTTAGGTACCTACTCGATGAGATAAATTTCATGATTGCGCGCTCTAAAGATGGTATGAATAAAAAATGGCATCGCCCTTTACTTGACCTTTACATAGGTTGGTGTCCTTTACTCATGGCTAACCAATATACTACTTAAGAAGGTGGTAATCGTGGGTAGATTGCCTACCATTTATTTATCATTGCTTAGCAGACAAACCTTGGATAAAGATGGCAATATCTTTCATTATTGCGATCAATATGAAACTGTAGCAGATTAAACGTATAACATTGAATTTCGTTAATCATAAAGCGAAAATAACAGCTATCTACGCAATACTTTTGATAACCTAAATACACAGAAAGTGCATTCGTCGCTTGTTCCAAATTATCGCGTTACATACATACTATCTAAATGTAGGCAAGTGGGTACATAAATACAGACTTAAATGGCTGATTCACATTGTCGTGAGTACTCTGGAAAGCAATATACAGGGTGAAATTGAATTCATGGGCATTATTTTAAAGGGTCATTGTACTCATAATTATCAACAATTATGAACAAATAATGATGAGTACAATGACCCTTTAAAATAATGCCCATGAATTCAATTTCACCCTGTATAGCATTTGAACGGTGGCTACGTGTACCTGAAATGTTATATACACCTTTCACTTCCTGACAGGCCTGTCAAAATTCGAGAGCACACCCAGACACCGACGAACGGTTAAGTATCAAGTTTTTTGCCGACGGTGAACGGTGAATGGATATTTCATGAATGCTAGATATTAATACCTGTATCTTAGTACTGTTTTGATTATGTTCGATTATTAGCCAGCTCAAAGCCGTGCGTAATTCGCTGATAAGCAAGAAAAAATGTTATTGCAGCACGCACATTTTTCATCATTATTCACGGTATATTAAAGATTTTTTTTCTTAGAACACTAAGTTTAGAAACTTTATGGTTACTAAGAAGCATAAAGCATAGTTACTTTTGTAACCATCATTATTCTTGAAGAAAAAGAAAAAACTAGTTAAAGTCGGTCTTTCTTTTTTTATAAGTACGTATGTGCATATAAGAAACAACCAGATTTTCATTTCGTATTCTTCCGGACTAAAACTATTCCATAATTCATGTGCCATTCAAATACTATCATGTCATCTACATATTATAGTTCACCTAGTATTTTAGTAGGTAAATTTTGACCCCAACCATAGTTCGTTACATCGGCCTTACGCCACACCCCTTGACAACCCCATTTACCCCATTTGAAGGAGACATCGTAACCTACATCTTTCTATCGATACTTGTCCCACAAGTAGGGTGACATTCATCTGTTATTTCCGTTTATTTTCTTACTTTCTCCTCTCGAATAAGCAAGGAATTGGTTTTAATATCTGGCAATCTTCCATATCAATGTTATTACCTAATATTTAAGGCTGGTTGTATTGTACAGCATTCTGAATTATAGTCATGCTCAAGGCCGTTTTGCCTAAAATAGGTCGCCAAATCACCTTCAAAATGGGTTAATAAAAGGATTTCAAAGGGGATTATATCAGATTAATATACAGGAATCCACCTGTACTCAGTTCTCTCTTACGTGTAAAAATACAACCTATTTAACAACCAAACTCTTCTTCTCATTGATTTCCATCAATTGGCTGGAATCGTTTAAATTTGACAGAAAGGGGTGCGGCTTAAACCCTCAATGTATGTATGTCAAGTGCATAGGCAATCGATAGTTATCAGAAACAACTTACTTATCCGTTTATTCGAGACGGAAATACCCAGTATCACTTGCCAAAGCAACATGGCTACCAAAACATTGTCTGGTTTTGCCATAATATCTTTTTTAAATGAAATGTAGAGATATGTTATGGATGTAGAAGTGTTTATGCGTAAGCCTGCGTTCCACGTAATCTCGATGCGTGGAATGCCCGTTTCAAAGTAGGTAACTAACTCTCTTGGGTTTAGCGTGTTTATGACCATTATTTTCATGCGTGGAAATTCTAGGAAAAGGCCTATTTTCGGTAATTATTTTTTCAATCTAATAAACCAATATTACTTTTAATGAAAAAACCCTTTTTAGCACCTTATTGTTACGGGTATTTGTACTATGTTCGAACTCGTCTCGCTAACCATGCCATCGATTTAGATTTGTGTTGATGCGGTCTTTAATTTGCGACCTTGCGGCGAAAAGCAAGGTCGTGAGCGGCTATAATGCGCATTAAACTGGTGTGACTGCTGATAACATAGTTTTTCTCTATCGTATTATAATTATAAAAATGGAAATATTATTTTACTGGTAGTAGAACTTCTTGTGCCTTTCACAAGAAGTTCTACTACCAGTAAAATATTATTTCTTGTCCTGTCTGTCCGTTGTTTGTCCGGATATAACATTGATGTGTTCCGGTTTCAAAGGTCTCATGTAACTTTGAAACCGGATCACGGTGTCAATGAAATCGAAGCATATGAGTCATTTCATCCTTATCTCTTAAGAAAGGCAACGTATTGGGAAACCCCATCGGATATCGGAATCGCAGTACTTAACTATTTCCCATCAGGTAGACAATTGGCCAGTTTATGCTATAAGAAAATAAACCTCCAGCAACACAGCTAATTTTCATGTATCTTTACAGCGACTTCGAGCAGCAACTTTCCCCCTTCTTGATACAAAACTCTTGCGATGAAGACGCTGGCGCTTCCCCCGTGGGTCTGGAGCCGACCAGCCCCGGCAACGTGCAGGATGTCATCATCCAAGACCACAGCGATGGCTCCAACTCCTCGAGCGAAGTCGTCGACGATACTTTTGACATGTTGAACTTTGAGCAGAATGTTGTCCCTGGATTCCTTAACAAAAATACATTCCAAAGCCCTGGTGAGTTATTTTTTATACCTTTTTCAGGTGATCTATTTGTAGTACAGATTACAGCTATGTGTAAATGGTTCTATCGTATTTTGTGCTGCTTGTAAGAAAAAAATAATTGTATAAAAGGCCAAATTAGCAAAAAAAAACCTTTGAAGATTTTTTTCATTCATAAATGTTGAGACCCCTAATTAGTCCTACCATATCAGAATAATTTTATTTCACGGGTGACATTGAATTAAATTATTATGCTTTTCACATTGTCTGGCATTTCTAAAACGTAAAAATAAACGCTGAAGTATTAAATATTTGTACGTTTTATAAATGGTATTCACGGTTAGCAACACGTGAACACTTACTGAAAGAATTTATAAAGCCTTCAGCCGCCGTGGCCAATGTAGGTAGGTGTGTTAAATACGTGCTAGCATGTCGGTAAAAAGGTAATTAATATTTTATCGCAGTCGGAAAAAGGACTTATTGTAGGTGACTATTTTGTATAAAAAACTTTCCATAAGATACATACTTTTGTGTGAATTATAGCAAACAATACTCAAACTGCTTAAAAAAAACTCAGCGTAAATACCAGTTTATTATGCAGATATACTAGCTCGAGCTCGAATTATGTAAATATTCAATAACACGTGGCCTGACCACTTCTCGCGAATCGTAATAACAAGCCCATTATACAAGATCATTCTTATCTAAGACTTCACATCAAGCCTTTTACATTATTTCAATATAAAATATATAATCTATTACATTATCTGTTTTTCGTTTATCGAATTTCAACTACGACCTTCAGACAAATGTTTTGTGCTCCCCGTTTTCAACACGACACTTGAGTCAATATATTAAATGTCACGAAGAATTTTTAGTAATTGTATCACAAAAGGAAATATAACACAATTGATTGAATTCAAATTCCGATATTCGTAGGTAATACGTAGGAAACAATGGTCATTGCTCTCGAATCTACGCACTTATCTAGACCGCTGAGTCACAAGACTGATGCAATTAGTAGATACAAAATATGATACTGACATAACTATCATAATTAAGACATCTATTTCATAAAAAAGACATCTTTTCCTAGGTAAAGGCAACAGAAAACGGCGTCTTTCGCAAACGCCACAAGTAGCTGTGCAACCAAAAGTCCAGAAACCCACGATCAGGATTCCAGCAACTGCAAGCAGCACCCCGAAACCGCAGCTGGTTGTAAAGGCACAACCACAGAAACCCGTCAAAGTGGCTAACATACAAGTCTTGAACCCACAAACCAAGGTCTATTCCAAGCCGGTTGAAAGCGTCGCCCCGCAAAGACGAGTGATCCGTGTAGCCCCCATGGCTGGTAATCCTCGTTCCATCCTCCTTCCAGTTACGATAAAAGACATGAAAGATCTCAAATCTATTAAGATCATCAATGCGGCGGATTTCAAAAATGCTTCGAACATTAAGCTGGCGGCCGCGAACTTGCTGTCGCAGAGCAAACTGCATGATTTGAAGGTGGAAGCTAGAGACTACGATTATGATCACAGCGGAAATAACGGTAATACATTTTACTTATCATTATCACACTTACATTCATTTAGTAACCACGTCGTTAAGCCTACTTAAGGTGTATAGATTCGCCAATGACATTGCGAACATGGGCGGAGTTAAACGCACTACCCCGCGCACCCAACAAAAGTGCTTTCTAAATTAATGAAAATGCAGAACTGCCTTTACTTGCCTTTTTCTTAGATTATGAAGACCACCTGGTGTAGGTTACAATTAAGGCATCTCTAATGATACTGTGGTGTCTTAGATACCAAATAAGCCAAGAAATCCAATGATTGCGTTGAATTCCAAGTGCGTTGTTATCTTTTAGACAAGCCATAGTTTGTCTTATTTACCACGTGCGCCATGCTATGTCTGCCTATCCACTTGGGAAAATGGGCGTGAGTTAGAGTATATTGTATCATATTTAATTCAGAAAGTCTGTCTAAATTACCATTTATCAACCATTGCATAAAATTGAGGATCATTTGTGAAGATGTCGCAAACGAAATTGCAACCCAACATCGTTCATTATAATGTTCAATAAATTTTCTGTCACCTCGTTGTGGTAGATTGGTAGCAATTGTACGAACTTAATGACATAACGTAACCAACCGGTTGGCTTGGTCATTGAACTCGTTAAATATTTACTCTCTTTAATAACTTAAGTTAGAACTGTCGCCTTAACTAATAGATAGTAGGTACGTACGTAGTTTATTCAATAACTTGAACGTTTATTTTTTTAAAGCGTATCCAAAAGTGGGGCCAAGGCTAATTCCAAATACGACCCATTCTGGAATACATACATAGTTTAACCCTCATTCACGTAAAACCTCATTGAAGATAATGACTGGTTAGCCTTTTTTTTTACTACAACGTAAATGACAGTAGCATTGCCTTTTATTATTGTCATTCCAACCAATATACGTCGTCATTATGGTAATATACTTCGACGTCCATTAATATAAAAGCAACCTGTTAGGATGGCCTGGTTCGACAGGTTCCATGTAGTTTCCTCTAGTTAATTTAACCCTTTATCCCTATACGATACAAACCCAGCTTTATTCCCCATAAAGATGACTCAGGCAGTGAACGCAGCGATGACGATGACGATCACAAAGACGTGGTTCCCGACGGCAAGAATGGCTATCCCCGTCTCGTTCTAACAGCCGAGGAAAGGCGACTGTTGGCGAAGGAAGGCATCACACTACCCACCAGCTATCCTCTCACTAAACACGAAGAGAGAGAACTGAAGAGGATCCGACGCAAAATCAGAAATAAGATCTCAGCGCAAGATTCCCGTAAAAGGAAGAAGGAGTACGTTGACGGGCTTGAGGACAGGTAATAAATCTATTTATTTATTTTGCAAATTACAGGACAAGTTCTAAGTTAAGAAGTACTCATCAAAATCAACATTGCATCACTGGTTATTTATTTTATCCCCTATCGAGGCCTGACCGCCGACTTGTCGAAGAGAAATCTTTATGAAAATGCGATTATTATCCTAAACTATATATTTTTCCTTTTTTCGTTGGGGGCTTTTGACTAGCAATAAAAGTCGCACGGGTCGAGCGATCAGGCTAAGCTACGCTTGCCGCGGTTGGACCGTTGAGCTGTTGGTCTCGGCTCACAGTGGAACGAATGTATGGAAGAGGTTGGACATAGGCTTTCCGAGAAAAAAAAAGTCTCATTTTGAAAAAACGTATAATGCCATCGCATTTAGTTAACAAATGCCTTCTAAACTTGAGCTGACAAATTTCTTTCTATCTCTCGTATTTCGGGAGTTAATTGAGAAAATGTGAAATTTGACTATGAAAATGCGAGCCTGCTGCTGCCTGCTTTGCTATGAGATGCCGCCTGATTCCGGCCTCGTTTCAAGTTGTGGGCTTTACTGACGTATTACTCATATCAAAAGCTACATTTACTACAAAGACACATGGTGCGCCAAACGTGCACCTTCTGACATATAGGATGATATTTTTTTTACTGAATTGAGATCTCTGCCTCCTCCTGAATCTGGTCTCGTTTCAAGTTGTGGTCTTTACTATCACCCAGGCACACACTTCTATACTGGTACCTAGGGTACCCAGGGGGCATTAACGGTAGTTTGTTATTGGGAACTAGAGCTACCCGCGGGTCATTAGCGGATAATACACACACCAAGAGCTGCATTTAGTGCTGACACATGGTGTGCCAAACGTGCACCTTCTGACATACAGGTTGATTTATATATGTATTTTTAACAAAAAACATATTTTGTCCTTAGTATTTTATGTATACTGGTTTCGTTAGACTTATAATACTATGATTCACACATGGACTGTATTGTGGAATAGATATTAAGAGTATCGATACAAAATATAACTTTCCTGAGAACCCAATTATAGGAGACATGGGTTATAAAAAAAATGATTAGGAAAATGGTTACTTAATGGTTTACACAGAATAACTAATGCAGTAATGAGCACTAACAAACTGCTTGTAATAAACTAATTTACCTTGCCTTTTACAGACCATACTTAAACAAAAAAAAACACTAATTAAAAGATATTAAAAACAACAAAAAACATAATCCCTTACAAAATACTAGATAGACATATTTCTTAACTTACAATCATCTTAGCGGGCTTCACACTACTTGCGCCCCTGTGCAGAGATAGGGTCTCGTCGCCGACAATACCCAATGGATTTCTATCTGAAGAGGCATCTGAGGATAGAAACAAAGATTTTCGAAAATTCAGCTGCATTCTCGAAAATGCAGCAATATCTTGATATTATGCACAATCTTTTATTATCGTCTGATCGAGGTTTCCGGCGACTGGGACCGCAATAACTAGGACCACGGTCCCGGTCGCCGGATCCGTAAAAAATAAATATTTTTCTTCCGGCAACTGGGACCACTCATAAATGATAACTGAAATCAAAAAATGTACAGTCAAACGAAAAATTTTTGGTGTAATAATTGAAGAAAAATCCTTTTTGATTTAAAAACATCATTTATTGATATAAAAAAACAGCCTTTGACTACAGTTCTGTTATTTAAAACTTTCGTAATAAAAACATACACATAAATTATGCTAATAATAATAATAAAAAATAACATTAATCGTGCTTATAATAATAATCAACAATTAACAATCAGTAAGTAATTATTCATCACAAAATCAGTCTTTAAGTAGTACCGTAAATATTAAAAAAACCAAAACCTTAACATTTTACCTGCATGTGTGAATTATGTAAAAACGGGCCAGCTTAGGAATCTATTATTAAGCGCATATGATAAAATCTTGTCTAGAACGTGTCAATGATATTCATATAAATAATTTAGAAATTTTTTCGTTTGACTGTACCGATTTTGGCTTGAATTATAGTTTTTTTTAAGTAATCTATGAGTGGTCCCAGTTGCCGGAAGAAAAATATTTATTTTTTACGGATCCGGCGACCGGGACCGTGGTCCTAGTTATTGCGGTCTCAGTCGCCGGAAACCTCCTCTGATCGACTGCTTCGTCTAGCAATAAATAAGTTCGTAAAAAAATCTTCTTTTACGGAATTTTATGTCCTAATGGGGATTCCTAAAAGAATGACAGCGAATTTGTTGATGGCAATGATTTATCATATTATTATATAGATACCGAATCTGAATCGAATAATGATGAAGAAGACGATGAGGAGGATGATTAAAATTTGATTTTTAAATGTTCTTAGGTTGTGGTTTTTATAATATTTCTGTGTACTTACTTAAATAAAGTTAATTACTTTTTTTGTCAGGACAAAATTTGAAGGCATTTGCGATGGTATCATTCGTTCATCAAAATTAGTTTTTTTCCTCGAAAATGCCTATTTCCAACCTCTCCCATACATTCGTTCCACTCTGCGGCTGTCGTCAGAAGCCCGGAATTCTGACAACCAGTCTTACCAAGGGGTATAGCATTACCCAGTTACTGGGATGTGGAGGTCAGATAGGCAGTCGCTCCATGTAAAGTACCTACTTATCTGCATCCGGTTTGACTGGTATCCGGTATCCAGTTTGGAAAAGGCTATGCTGATGTTGATGATCTGTTTCGGTAAAAATCGCATTACGTAAGAACATTATTGAAGAATTTAAAATTGCGTAGGAAAATTGTACCTGGAAAAACTTGGGTGAGTTCTATACCCAGCAGTGTGGCAGTAAACACAAAATAAAAAACAGTTGGTAGCGACCCTGCCTTCTGAGCCGCTCGCTGGTCCCGGGTTCGATCCCCGGACAAGTCAAACATTTGTGTGCATGAACATGTCTGTTTGACCTGTGTCTGGGTGTGTATATGTATGTAAGTATGTATATCAGTCATCAGGTTACCGTAGTACAGGCTATACCTAGTTCAGGACCTGAAGACCTTGTGTGGATGTTGTAAAAAAAAATAATGTTTTCGGTAGTTATTCTGTATCTGTTTGTTTGTCTAACAGACAAAGCCGATAATTTAAATTAATTATCTAAATAAATCGATAAGATTAGATAAAATTTGAAGGTCTATTTATTATTTCTCATAAATGTTTTTTACGCGTGCAAAGATGTCCGTGGGAGATACAAATCTATAAATGAAAAATACCGAATCAATTTTTATTTCTGTGAAGCAATGTGCTGCACGCTATGCCCGTAGAAGGAAGGCTGCAACGGAAAATTGCGAAAAATCATGCAACTGTGCTACACGGAAAGCAGTAGTTACCAGATACCTAAAGTATTTAAAAGCCTATTTAGGCTGCTAGCAACGAAAACACAAATTATAATTATTAAACAGTATTGCAAACGTCCTTGAGACGTATATTCTAAATAATACACTCATTGCTTATTCAGATGCAAAATTTACAATATGTTACTGAATATTACAATGTCTGTCTATTGTATGTATTATGTATTAAACCTAGCAACGACGAATCCCCATATAAAGAAAAACTTTACATTTATAAATGCTTTAAAAATTATAGCTGTCCTTGTCATTTGGATACCAATAAAGTGAGAGAGCAATAGTTTATAACATCACTAAGTTCTAACCCCGCGTTTACACTAGGATATGAAACATGCATGTTGTCTACTGTTTTCATTTACACATAAAGTAAGTCTTATTCACGACATGTTTTTGACCTGTCTTTTAAAATACTTTTTGAAAACAAGTATAATATTATTTCACGAAGCGCCGCGCGCTTTACTTGTGGTTACCAAGTGTATAAACACGCTGTGAATGTGTGTGTGTGCAAGAGCAGGATCTCTCGCTACCGTCCGAGACAATGGCGAAGTCGGATGTGAGCGTGTGTGGGTCATGTGTTGTCGCTACTCTTCTTCAAGCACACATTCACAGCGTGTTTGCAAACTTGGTTACCACAAGTAAAGCGCGCGTCGCATCGTGAGATCAAAATACTATGGATGTAATCGTTGGGTAAGACAACTATGAATACATTACATACAGTACATTCAATCACAACACACCACGTCATTTAACTTTGTTGCTTAAGGAAATAACACAATTTAATTCATTGTTTCAGAGTAAAACAGTGCACAGTGGAAAACCAGACACTTATAAGGAGGATAAAGATTCTGCAATCGCAGAACCAATCTCTGACTGCTCAACTGAAGAGATTACAGGTAATTGTTGTTATTTATAGCTATTATGTTACTTTATTTAGAGACTAGACACCCGCACCTGCTTCTTACGGGTGCAATGTAATAATAGCCTTCAGATTGAATTTCGGTCATGGCGGCCAATCTCAGCCGAGACTAGCCGTCGACGCGGGAGATATTATAGTGCACAAGTGTGTGCGCAGACACAGGTACACTCTCGCAGTTCGTTGGGACAGCAATCCGACACAAACAGAGAGAGATCTGCGGGGCGAGCACGGCCTCTTGGTAGGCTTGAGTCACGCATTTTATCACGGTTTTTGCCCCAAAACTGTGATAAAAATGTGTGACTCACGCCTATCACAGTAGGCCGTGCTAGCACCGCAGGCGCAGGACCAACGGCGACATGTGCGCGCCGAGACACGAGGGTAGCACACCGCCAATTTTGAAAGTGAGAAATTCTTAATGAAAAAACCCAATAATATTTGTGCCAATGTACAGATGAGACGACATGTCAAATAATCGAGATATTTTTGCGCTTTGTCTAAGTTACTTATTAATGTTTTATACACCTATACTTTTCGGAATAGGTAAATGCTCTGAATGATAGTGAAAACCTCATGAAAATCCATTGTGACAGACACGAAAAGCGACTTCGTTTTATACTTTGTGGTCAAGTAATTGTTAAAAGTTATGGTGCCCTATCTAGTTAAAACCGTGCTATGGGCACTGTCTGTAGGTTTCCCGCCAATAAATGGAGCATTTCTGCCCTACCCGTCGTAAAAGGTGACGTGGTGGTAGCGTCATGAGGATATCTCTTAAGAATAAGGCTTTCGTGTCTTCTAATAAACTGGCTACCCAAGTTAGGTTATTATGGCAATTTACGATGTGTCCGTTATTAAATAAAGCCGCAATTGGCCTGTAAGCAGGGCCTTATTTTATAAACCGGATGTAATCTGCTAGTAATAAAGTTGTAGACTTATGTTTTCTGCTAGTAAGAGAGTTGTAAATACTGAGTTTCAGCAAAGAGAACGTAGCGAAAGCCAAACGTCAAATTGTTGCGAATTGCAGACAACAGCCAGACGAAAAAGTCATTCATGACACACATTTACTTAAACAATGGAATTAGAAATGGCCAGTATTCATCTTTCACTAGCATATATGTGTGCGAGCGAGAGGAAAATATCGATAACAATAGTCGCGTCGCCATTTTTAATCCCAAATCTCGTTGACCGATTACTGTTTCAATTGCACAACTAGTTCGCCGAAAGTTGTAACTATGATTATCATTTGTCAATCTAAGTGACAAGTAAAATGTTGCTCTAGTGAAATTACAATCGATCTTTGAGGTCAGCTTAAACTGGTTTCGAATGTAATGGCGACTTTTATGTTTTGCTAATTTCACTTTAATTGCAGTGGTAATAAAAATCATAATTAATTATTATTAAACAGGGTGTAGAAACACCCTAACCGAGGCCAAGAGTTACTAGTTTTGTCGTTATTAAGATATTTTTTTTTCTGGTTACGGGGATATTGGAGGTTCCAATTTTTTTTTATGTTTTTTTACGAAATCAAGTTTTAATGTTACAACTTAACTTTAAATACTCCCACGATCCCTGTACTAGTGCATGCACCCATAAGCACAATGTTTTGCGGCGAACTTTCTCACCAAAAATAAAAGTTTGTTCAAAAGAAATGAAAAATCCCAGGAATTATTTTTGAAAAGAGTTCGTGAAGGGTCTTTTTACACCCTTTATAGTTTTTTCCCCTCCGACCCCTCACCCCTTATTCCCTCTCATCGAGAGGAAGCCTGTGTCCCAGCAGTGGGGACATTATTGATGATGATGATAGTTTTTTCTTCAGCACAAACACTCGCGAACTTGATGAGTATATCTCATGCCGTACTATATTGGCCACTCAACAAGGTGATAAACGGGGCCAAGTACAGTACGCAGGATCCACCAGACTTAAATTTAAGTCCCGCCACACGTGTAGACTATTTTATATAGTTTGTATTGTAATGCAATTTCAAAATCGAGTCTCTTTGTAACTACCAATAAATCTTAATAGATGAGCTAATTAGTTAATATTTTCATATTTAGATCAGAGACTATTTCACTGTGTATCTATTAACAGTAGGTCAATAATTAATATTAATAGCAAATTGCCTGCAATCATGATCTTGATCTACTAATGATTGCAGTACCTACTGTCAATCAATGAATGGCTCGCTGTATGAGAGAATCATTAAATAACGAGCTGCGTTTATGCGGTAGATTCGCTTATCAATATGTCCTGTGTCGCTTTTTATAACTTACCGTTTTATAGTAACATTTACCGTTCTCAACTTTCTAAGAACATTGCTCTTAATCGTCCTATGAATCAACCCGGATGAAATCTGTACGATAATTCTTAATTTATGTTATGCTTTAGATATCTATTCATATGGACTCTTCAAAATCTCACATTTCTGTTTCTCTAAAGAGTGAGTCTTTATAAATTATAAAGAAAAGATGAAAGAAAATACGTTTATTTGCGGTAAACATGCCGTAGACGAAAAAGAACAAGTTGGGGGAAAATATGCGTCACATCCACGCAAAACGGCCATCGCTCAGCATAATGCTACGACCCTATGCGAGACAGAGCCCCAGCGCTGGTTTTCAGCGACAGCCGGCGCTGACGTGATGTCGTCAACCGGTGTAGCAAACGCTAAGATAAAATATACAATAAGAAATAAAATAAATACACAATACCTAGTCTTTAAATAAACAATATTTATAAGATCGTAACATTCCGGGCAACGACTCACGCCTTTGATAATCTGAAAAAATTATAAAAAAAAAATAATATAGATTTACAGTATCATTGACTATAGTTCTCAACGTTTAAACTGTGTAAAAAAGTACAAAGTGGCTCATGATGATGACTAATAACGCCGTCAATATTTTTTATAGCTCCTTCCTATAATAATTTATTATCTTCGATAGTTCATTGACTGCTGTCTCCGTTATATAGTGAGAAATCATTACTCCTAATAAAGTTATAGAGGCACGACGAACAGGGTGTAAAGTTCACTTCACTCTTACCTCCATAGAAAAGGAAGGATCCTCCGACCAAACGGGTGTCGGTGTCTGGTGGGCAACTGCCCCATGATTGATATCGGGACGTTGTATAATGCTAGTCGCGCGGTAAACTCTGCTTGCGCGATGCAGGATTTGCGTGACGTCAGTATGACGCGCAGCTCGCATGTAGCGATGTAGATGGTCAGATGGCCACTTTGTCAGATATATTATATAAAAAATTATTAATCATAGACTTTCATGTTTGGTGAAATGAGACCTACCCTACCCTCCTTTTCTTTTCCTCTGTTCGGTGTACAGAATTTTCAATCGATTTACATGAAAGCCAACTCTCCCATCCCATCCCTTCTCCCATCTTTGGTCTAATATAACACTCCAGCATAAGGATCTTTTCACTCTCTGTTACACATCCTCCTTTAAAACTCAATTCCATTCTTGATCTTACATAAAATAACCTTTTATATCTTTCTTTACAGAACGTCCTGACAGGCGTCACAGGCGGCTCCACAAACAAGTCAGCACAACCAGCCACCTGCCTGCTGGTCCTACTGCTGTCGATCGCGTTGGTGGCGCTCCCGTCTATGCGCGAAGAGATCAGGCCACGCGCGTCTGATACACCGGCTAACTCGCCCGCTGTTACTAGAGCGTTGCTCTCAGCTTCCAATAGTGAGTATATTTGTTTATTTATTAAGGATCTCCAACAAAAGATCTACCGTCAAACGGGGTGAATCGGGACGAAACTTTAAAAGCGAAAGCATTGAAATACTACAGTGTGTTGCCAAAAAGGACTCTAATGTGTTTACTGTATTATAAATAACGATTAGGTGCTGGTTGTCAACAAACTATATTATTTCAATGTTAAAATCCATTTTAAAGTTTCGTCCCGATTCACCCCTGCATCCCTATTCACCCCGTTTTACCGATACATCAATAATGGGCAACATCGGGTATTAAGTAGATGTATACTTCTGTATTTATAGGAAGCCACAGCATGCACAATTATGTTAACAGCTAAGCTAACAAAGTTAATATAGCTTTCTACGATAATTTTTGTTGATGACACGAGATTTAATTTAAGAGTATAAGTGCTATAATGTACACCAAAATATACTGATAGTGTTAATATTAGTTAGTCCTGGGTGACGGCACGGCTGCACTGCTTTGAATTCTAGGATAGTCTCGTAGAAGCTGATTAATTAATATGAAGAAATGGATTAATTAATATCTCAATTAAATTTGAACTCAAATGTAATTGAGCCGTACTAGTTAGTTTCAAAACACGTTTAAAAAAACGTGAAGTCGTTACAAAGTAACCTGGTATTTTCGGACTGCACGAAAGATAGGCGCAATATAAACGGTCGTGAACTATGTTAATAAGTAGTGATAGCTCATTTTGATTACATAATAAAGTATTCAGTTTTTTACTACTGAACTCAATACACAATGATCTCGTTTATCTCAAATCTCATTAACAGGTCAAGTTGTATAACGAACAATTTCACGATTACAAATAGGATTTAAAAACATACAATACAAAATTAGTTAACCTATAAACTAAAAATACTTCTAGTTTTGACGGCCAGTCAGTCACCGAATCCTCTGCAAATAATATGCTACGCGTCTATAAAAAGAAATTGAGCACCTTGTTTTTATAATTGGACCGCGACCGAAAGATACCAAATTATCGCTTTCTATGCCGTGTAGATAAGAGAATAAAACATATCCCAATCGTGACGAAGGTTAAACAGTATTAATACGTTTCGTGCGACTCGAAAGCACTATTTTTTCCGTGCATGACAACTGTTTATTACAATTTACAAGTTATATAACATTTTTATCTTGTACTTTGATGTTCGCTATGGTCGAATTCACGAATCAACTTTCTCATTACATCGTTTCGAAATCCATGTATAATCGACTGCACTACTTTTGAGTTTAAATGAAATTATTATGTAACGCGATGCACTTTGGAAAGTTACATAGCAAAAAATGTATTCAACTTGTATTGAATAATGGTTTTACAGATTTCTCTTCACTTAGTTGCAACAGAAAAAAGTTAAATGTATCCGTTTTTTCAACAGAAATGGCGCTCGACGAGACAGTAATAGACGATGGAGAGTTCAACATGGATGAACTGATCACGTTCAACCGCCCACACTCCGACCATGACTACCAGGTCGTGAAGAGCACGGAGACGCACAAAGTGCTCGCCGGCGGCTACGTGGACCTGCCCATCGATGAGGACTGGCCCCCCAACCTCAAGAAACGCATGAAAAAGCACGAGCTCGACTACAATGACGGCGCTTACATGCCGCCCGTCGTCAAAGAAGAGAACTACGAACACTTCTACAAAAAGTTCAAAACAGAAGACGACAGCGACATGAACATCAACGACAAAGGCTTCCTCACCAACACACTGATATCTACCGGCCGCAAACTGGGAGAACTACTTGATCTACTACCCCCCATACCCGTGAAGACCGACGACTTGGTCATTGAAGAGATATCCGACTATGACTCCAGAAATACCACTGAAGTAAAGACTTTCGTAGTCAACGGCACCCTAAATGAGTTCTAGTTTAGCACAGATTCTATATTTACTATTCCTTTATAATTCCTTGTTGTTTCCATTCAGATAACTATTTTAATATTATTTTACACAGAATGTATTTTTTACGAATATATAGTTTCAATGAAATTAATTCTCGCGCGTAGTTGGTACGGAATTTGACTGTGTGTTTATTTCTACTTTTGATTGTCATGTGCTGACTCAATGTTTGGAGTCATGCCGACTACCCTTGGAATTAGCCTCTAGTTTTATACATAATAATTATGTCGTATGTTAGTGAGAACGCTATGAATGATTTTATTTAGTTTTAAGTATTATTCAAACGTAAAGTAAGGTAATATGTCATGTTTCTGGGAATGAAAGTTGTTGAATATTTATTTGAGAAAATCAAAATTAATATATTAATAAATCAAGATATATTTTTATTTACGAATCATACTGTAGATTTGAGTATAAGTTATTTACTAAGCATTTTCTCTGTTACGACTTGGTGCAATTATATTAGTAACTGACGTATCAGTTTTAGCTAGAATTTTATTTTAAGTACTTCATTTGCATTAGTTATAGCTCGTTTTACCTACTTAGCATATAAGAGTTTAAACAAAATGGACTACAATGAGAATGCTGGTTCGAATAAATTGTGTAAGAATATTAGTTTTTTAATTGTTAACCCCACTAACTCCCGTATCACAGAACCAGGACTCGATTTCAACCAATCAAATGCCTTGAAACTAGTTTTAAGTAATACTTAAGTCTTCAGTGAGGTTCTGTAATACGGGCCTAAGCTGCTGAATTCAACCAAATATTATGGGAACCGTGCTTTCCGATGCGGATTGGCGGGCTGTTTTATCAGTTTAGGTATTGTTACTATTTCTAAAAACTTTCGTAAAAGCCTAAATCCTACAGTTTTTGACAAAGGTCAATTATGTCGCCCATTTATCTGTAGAAAAATATCTCGGGAAGTGTAACACAAAGGGGAGATGAGAATTTCATTATTTTTGATCGAGGAAGTCTAGTTTTTGAGATATTTGTGAAAAACAATAAATTAGGATTCCAAGTTCTCCATTTAACGACGCAAGTTACGATTATGTCTTGTCGGGATTTTATTTATAGACGAAAAATATTAGCCGATAGGAATAATCGCTCCAGATTTTCTCATGATATTTTCCAAAATTCAGTTGTCGAATGAACTTACGACAGTGATAGTGATAACGTTAACACAGCTTCTTAAAGGTCATGTAGATAAACCGTTAACTGGAGTTTTGTAAAAACAACTAGGTTTGTCATTTAGGTCTGTAAGCAGTGTTTATTATTTGACGCAAACTGAACACGGCTCTGGTATTCATGTTCGGTGCGTGAAAAAAAAAAGCGTGGCGACTACGCACCCGGTGTCTCGAATTGAACACGGAAAGGGAAATACGCCTCTCGCTCTTAAGCTGCGCACAGATCACAAAACAGGACAAGATTGCGACCAATAAACAAATGAAAGTCTGTTGAGAAAACAAAAAAAATTGCTACATATAACACAAGACGTATTGCCATGCCACCAGAGCTTGAAATACCGGGATTTTGAGGAACCAGTACCAGATGTAGTACTTACCTGTACTATTAGTATTTCTTATCAGTATAGGTACCACACAAATATTTCGGTACCAAACAGATATAGTAAGTAAATAGGCATTAGAAAAATAACTTCCAAGGTACGAACTGGTGGTAACTGTACGAAGTTCCCCGTACAAATATGAGATTAGTGGTACGCGCCGGGTACCTGAATTTGGTACCGGTACTTGTTAGGTGTAGTACCGGTACCCAGGTAACTGAATTTGGTACCGGTACTTGTTAGGTGTAGTACCGGTACCCAGGTAACTGAATTTGGTACCGGTACTTGTTAGGTGTAGTACCGGTACCCAGGTAACTGAATTTGGTACCGGTACTTGTTAGGTGTAGTACCGGTACCCAGGTAACTGAATTTGGTACCGGTACTTGTTAGGTGTATAGTACCAGTACCTAGGTAACTGAATTTGGTACCGGTACTTGTTAGGTGTAGTACCGGTACCCAGAAACCTGAATTTGGTACCGGTACTTGTTAGGTGTAGTACCGGTTCCCGGGTACCCAAGAGGCAAGAACCGCTAAGTACCGGTACAGAGCCTGTACCCTGCATGCTCGTTACGGGGACAATAAAATTGATGCACGGTGTGCATTTTCAATAGAACAGAAACGGTTAACAGAAAAAAAATAAAACGATTATCTTATAATAAGCTTTATTTAATTATGAATTAACAAATATTTTCGTAATTTCGAACAAGGTTTGTGACATTAACTGAATACATATCCCATATTTACCATCTTACAGAAAAATAAACACAGAATTGTTTATATGAATATGATTTTTATTTTTTATACTTACTTTTACAGTAAATTCTGTTGGAAAAGCATGTATAATACATAAACGTTATTAACTACAGTTCAAATATCTTCCTCGTGCGTCCACAAGCCGACCGAACATGACTTACTTAGTAAGCGAAATTTTAAAATTAAATTAACTACAAAGTGATTGAATGACCACGAGAGCTGAAGGACGAGGCGCGCGCGGCATGGGTCGCTGACACACCTACCTACGTTTTTTGGTGCAGCCTTCATAATAAATAATCATGTTATGTTTATTTTTTACATAGCAGAAATTTAAGTCGAAGAATGCAATACAATAAAAATAAATGTGCATTATAACGTAGTTATTTATTATTTTCGAATACATTTTAGTCACGACAGTAGTTGTGAATGTACAAGCAGTCGACAGTCCACACTTCACACGACGTACCAATACGTGATCATTTACAATGCTTACAGCAATGATACGGCGACATGAAGCGTCGTCCGCTACTGTCCACCTCGAGGTGCACTAAAATAATTCTGTTTATTCAACAATTTAGTTACTCATAAAATTCACTACACACACACGAAGAGCTCGTTCGTTCACCTCTGCAGATCACACATTTCCGCTTCGATTTTAATACCCAATCTAATTTGATTATTCTATCTAGCAAATAGAAAGTAACAATTAGGTACAATTATGGTATTAATCATTTATTAAGATTTACAAGGTTTGTTACACTCGATTATACTGCAATGGTTGTACGATAAGTATTAACGATCCATTTAACGAGAAGAATACTTCAATTTGTTTACAATAATTTATCAAAAACCATTATTTAAAGAATTGATTTAAAAATTTTCTTTGACATATCGACAATATTCGCATTAACTATACTTTTCTAAAAAATATGAAAACGACACAACAAGATGTTTATATTTTTTATGTTATAAAACACTTCAAACGTACTTAGCCAAATTAATAACTTCTAATGCATTGGATACAATTTTGTGATGACTACATATCCGTGACTAATTCAAAATACCTTACGACGATGTCAGTGTGGTCAGCGCAATGCCCCACAACTTACTTAGTTATGAAATGTGTACCTACAGTAGTATCTCAGAACATACGATTACATGAAAACAATTCGGTATATTGTTGCGGCGTTGCACTGAACACAATGACACCTACAATATCTTACTCCTATGCAAATCACGCTTGTCGAAACCTTGCCGCTTCCAGTCCAAGCAAAAATATACAAATGTTTATTTTTTTTAAAGCTGTACAATTTATACACCATCATCTTAGCGACCGCCCTAGTCGTGTGGCCACATATCTCGTGACGTAGACATCGTATATAATATTTAACAAGTGATCGTCTCTCGGCTCCACGTGGCGGCGGTAAGGACGCGCGCTACCCATGATCTCAGTCTCGTCGCAATTCGACTCCTAAAAATAAATCACCGTGTGATCGGTACAGTGGACCTGTTCAGGCCTGCAGTCCCGGCCGCCGTGTGCGCGAACTACAACAAATGACTAAACATATCCCACATGCGTGTCATGAGCCGACGAATGCTTTGGAATGCCACCCGCGACCGCGGCTGCAGCGTCATGACCGATAACTCTCCCACTGACTATTCATTACAAGTATCAATTAGTCTATTCAAAAAATGATATACTTCCGTCGTAAGACTAACAATCAAACAAAAGTGAATCGCAATAATACAAATTGACATGAGCCCAGAACCACGTGTTTGTACACAAGGTGACATGTTTCATTCAGTCTTGTAGGAATATAGAGCCAGTTCACTCGGGACTCGACGGGGTACACCGATTGAAACAAATTACGTTTTAACACTATTGTATTGATTTTCTATATAAATTATTGCACACTTAATAATAACATTTATCGAATCAACCAATCGTCAATGTGGTCATGTTTGTCACAAAAGCATGTATTGAAAAAGTAAATAGTTACTTACATTTTTATCTCTTATTTTAATAAATTTCTGGTTATCTCTTAAAAAACTATAATAATAGATATAAATAAAGGTAGGAAATGATGTGGCGTCACTATAGGAACGGAGCCAATTTAAATATTATTATATTCGTTTCCATACTAATCGAACTTAGGTAAACAATGACTAAATAAAGTTAAAATCTAAAGTACTCATACAAGCAATAGGTTGAATGAACCCCACTCAGGCCTTACATGACGGATGAGACAGTTCAACAGCCCTTAGCTGTAGCAATAGATAAAATTAAAACTAGGAAGATATTATTGTATTTAAGAAAAACGGTTTCGAACCAGTTCCTTGCACAATTAGTATCACTCTGCAACGTAGCCGTAACATTTAATACTTCATCCAATACACACTTATTGATCATCAAGTCAAATCAAGAATCACAACCTGCGCGGGACAGAAGGCCGAGAGTGCGCAACATTCAACCCACAGCGGACGAAAGACGAACTTCATCAACACACAAACTTATTATAAAGTCACAATATTGGCTGTTTATTTACTACTCGTGTACCAAGACAACCACAATAGTAATGAACGCAAACAACGTACAAAAATAATATTTCACTGCTTCATGAATAACGGAACAAAGCGATATACTACAACTTGGTAAGTATTTGTTAAATCTACGGGTGTTGAATGAGTCATGAACGAACGACCTAATGTCCAAATCTGTGGATTTGTTCGAACTATGTGCTGGAATGGACATCATCGAGGCGTGAATGGCCATGAACTTAATGCAAGTGATGTCGATGAGGTAAAGTAAATCTCAACATAAAATTTACAAGTTTTGGTGAAAATTAAACGTAATTCACTACGGACGGGAACACAAAAATAAACATTCTGCCAACCGCACATGGCTTAGAATTCAAACGTATTTATTGCTAATATTAAACGCCCGTTTTCACTGTATGATCAACTTGGGACCTAATGTTGTTACATGAGATCGGTATGAACCGTGGATCGATAACTATTAAATTGACACGAGTTTTAACAACCAGACCGAAAGGCTCTCGAATGTCTTAGTTCATAACTACAGAAAGAAAACAACTTCGATAATTCAGCGACAGTTCAACAGAATGCCCCACCTTGGACATCTGTTAAAATGTATGATTTATCTAAGTTTCAGAATAACTAACACAAACTATCCATTTCCTAGTAATGTCCTATGACCGCAATTTTGTGTATACTCCGATGACGAGTACTATTTCTTGTACAATGCCATTAGTAGTGACGACAGAAAATTGTAATAATTGTTATTCAATGCATCGAGTATCGAAATGGAAGTGTTTTCTATCTATTAACAATTAACGTAATAAAGGTATATAACTGGTACATACAGCTATAACGTTTTGTATAGGTACTATATTCTGAAATATATGATTTCCAACCACTCATTTTTTATGCACCTTTGTTACGCGTAAGGTCAAAATGAAACTAAAACTTATGATAGCTTCGTATAATGAGTTAGCATTATGGATTACTCAAAATTACAAAATCTAAAATTATATTGAATAAAAATTCTGATAATTATTGAGGATCGGGTAGCATACGATTGTTAAAATAAATCGGCAATATATTTTTCATACATTTAAACCCAGTTGCTCGATATATTTCGGTAAAATTATAGTGCGACGCTAGTATATACCTATTAACTTTACAACTAATAACAACGCATCAACATCTCTCTTTTTATTGCCTTAAACTTCTGTTAACAATTACACTATATAACAAAAATATGTCAATCACCAAAGAATGTTCTAGATTATTTTAATCGCTCTCTTCGCATCGTCACTATAATTTTTGAACCATCAATACCACGAGTCTGAATCTCAATTTATGGCTCATTATTTAGCCTTTCAAAGTTTTCCCTTGAAAATTCAATAACTTATCTTAGTCTAGCGTGTTACTTACCGCGTTAGAAGAAATGCGCCTAGCGTGTACCGGCCGCACACGCCAGGCGCATTTTAGGCATTCAACGTAACGTATTTAGGAGTTAAATTTAACAGTCACTAAATTCCATACCATCAAAAAACGGTCCTGAAACGAATGACCTAGCCACCTAGGTATATAGGTAAGTACATTGCTGTATAATACAGGCACGTATATACAATGTATGTGGGAGCAACTGGGTGTAATGTGTGGAGGGACATGCGGCTATATGCGGGCGTATGTTCTTTGCGTGCGGGCTGCGGGCGGGCGTGCGGCGGGCGGGGAGGGGGCGGGTCACGTGCACTCGCGTCACTTGCCGGCCCGGGCCGCACACTTCTTCTTTTTGCGCTTGAAGAAACAACAGCATCTGGAATACACAGATTGCCTGCATGACGATTTACAGAGTCTGTCAGGTAACTAGCTGATATGTTGGGAAACATTCGCTGCGAAAGGGTCGTTCAGGACTGGTCCTACCAGGGCACGCTGATATAAGTTGTAAAATATTTTAAAAAGAGTAACTATGAAGTTTCTTGCCAATCTTCTCTGTACAAAACTACCTTTTGGAAGGCGTAAAAGAGTAACTATGAAGCTTCTTGCCAATCTTCTCTGTACAAAACTCCCTTTTGGAAGGCGTAAAAGAGTAACTATGAAGCTTCTTGCCAATCTTCTCTGTACAAAACTCCCTTTTGGAAGGCGTAAAAGAGTAACTATGAAGCTTCTTGCCAACCTTCTCTGTACAAAACTACCTTTTGGAAGGCGTAAAAGAGTAACTATGAAGCTTCTTGCCAATCTTCTCTGTACAAAACTCCCTTTTGGAAGGCGTAAAAGAGTAACTATGAAGCTTCTTGCCAACCTTCTCTGTACAAAACTACCTTTTGGAAGGCGTAAAAGAGTAACTATGAAGCTTCTTGCCAATTCTTCTCTGTACAAAACTACCTTTTGGAAGGCGTAAAAGAGTAACTATGAAGCTTCTTGCCAATCTTCTCTGTACAAAACTACCTTTTGGAAGGCGTAAACGAGTAACTATGAAGCTTCTTGCCCATTCTTCTCTGTACAAAACTACCTTTTGGAAGGCGTAAAAGAGTAACTATGAAGCTTCTTGCCAATCTTCTCTGTACAAAACTACCTTTTGGAAGGCGTAAAAGAGTAACTATGAAGCTTCTTGCCAATTCTTCTCTGTACAAAACTACCTTTTGGAAGGCGTAAAAGAGTAACTATGAAGCTTCTTGCCAATCTTCTCTGTACAAAACTCCCTTTTGGAAGGCGTAAAAGAGTAACTATGAGGCTTCTTGCCAACCTTCTCTGTACAAAACTACCTTTTGGAAGGCGTAAAAGAGTAACTATGAAGCTTCTTGCCAATTCTTCTCTGTACAAAACTACCTTTTGGAAGGCGTAAAAGAGTAACTATGAAGCTTCTTGCCAATCTTCTCTGTACAAAACTACCTTTTGGAAGGCGTAAATGAGTAACTATGAAGCTTCTTGCCAATTCTTCTCTGTACAAAACTACCTTTTGGAAGGCGTAAAAGAGTAACTATGAAGCTTCTTGCCAATTCTTCTCTGTACAAAACTACCTTTTGGAAGGCGTAAAAGAGTAACTATGAAGCTTCTTGCCAATCTTCTCTGTACAAAACTACCTTTTGGAAGGCGTAAAAGAGTAACTATGAAGCTTCTTGCCAATTCTTCTCTGTACAAAACTACCTTTTGGAAGGCGTAAAAGAGTAACTATGAAGCTTCTTGCCAATCTTCTCTGTACAAAACTACCTTTTGGAAGGCGTAAAAGAGTAACTATGAAGCTTCTTGCCAATCTTCTCTGTACAAAACTACCTTTTGGAAGGCGTAAAAGAGTAACTATGAAGCTTCTTGCCAATTCTTCTCTGTACAAAACTACCTTTTGGAAGGCGTAAAAGAGTAATTATGAAGCTTCTTGCCAATCTTCTCTGTACAAAACTCCCTTTTGGAAGGCGTAAAAGAGTAACTACGAAGCTTCTTGCCAATTCTTCTCTGTACAAAACTACCTTTTGGAAGGCGTAAAAGAGTAACTATGAAGCTTCTTGCCAATCTTCTCTGTACAAAACTAACTTTTGGAAGGCGTAAAAGAGTAACTATGAAGCTTCTTGCCAATCTTCTCTGTACAAAACTACCTTTTGGAAGGCGTAAAAGAGTAACTATGAAGCTTCTTGCCAATCTTCTCTGTACAAAACTACCTTTTGGAAGGCGTAAAAGAGTAACTATGAAGCTTCTTGCCAATCTTCTCTGTACAAAACTACCTTTAGGAAGGCGTATTCTGTTTTCTTGTAATTTTTTTACGAGCTTGCAGGCGTAGCATGACCACCATATAAACGAGTTTTGTCGACGGAAGAATAGATAAAATTACAGATTGTAGATCGATTTCTAATATTCTATCTGTCATTTTGTCTATTCTTCCGTCAACAAAACCCGTTTCTATGATGGTCATGCTACGCGTGCTGATTGAAATAATTGACGTTAAATAAACAATGAAAATTTTACATTAGACGGCTAGGTCGTACTTTCTATTAGAGTATGCGATGTATATATGAAAGTTCCCTGAGCGTATTTGCATTAGAATGTGTTATTTCGTAAGATCCCTTTCGCAGCGAAAGTTTAAAGATGACTGTGAATATGTTGATGTATGATTTGAAACACAACATTACAACATCGAAAGTGGGGATCACAAGAAATGGGACGTGATTAACAATGAACAATTAATGGAGCCATGTAGGTTGAAATGTTTCATGGTAATGAAAATGTATGAAGAGGGGCTGAAATGTGCCATCTTTTCTAAACATTGTTGACTGCCGTTGAAACACTATTTGACCACTTTGCTGTTGGTTATTTCTTCATTGCGTAATTTGTCTTATATTGGTTTTTAGATGAAGACCCATGCTATTAAATCTTGCTGTATCGTGGGTGCAGACCCGGTATCGAATATGTAGTTAAACAAATATTTGAATCGTGCGGGAATCGAACCCCCAACAGGTAGCGCAGCAGCCAATCGGTTAATCACGGCAACAACCCTGCCGTCTCATATTACTGACCAACATCAGCACTACGTTATATAATATTATATTTTTGTGATGATGATGACACAAACATGTATCGGTGATTTGTAGTGCCACAAGGATCTTTTGACGCTTGAATATCATTTGACAGGGGGGCGTTGTTGTTAAAACAAGATGGCGGCGTTAAAAGAGTAAGTATGGAGTTCCTTGTCTATTCTCCTCCATAGAAAATTACCTTTTGGATATGGAGGGTAGAGGTAAGGATAACTATCTATGTGTATAAAAAGTGTCCGTTAAAATATGCTACATAAGGGTGGTGGAAGTTTACCCAGTGGCTACTGTAGCAGTAGCCACTGGGTAAATTTCAAAAGCAATAACTTTAGGTTATGTTTACAAAATAATTGTTTACATCGTATACTGATACGATACCTCAACAATTTACGTAGTCCACTTTCACTAACTACTCTAGTCACTAAAAATATTAAATTTTCTAACTCGGCATACTTCAGTCCATTAAACAACTGCTACATTCATACCACACCATTTGCCTAAGCTAGCGCCATTTTGGAGGGTTTTTGAGCTATTATTTACTGTTTATGCTGGACACTTTTTCAACTTTCACCCCATATGAGATAGTTCTCCTTAGCTCTACCCTCCATACTTTTGGAAGGGGTAACTAGAATAAATTCAATTTTCTTGTAAATTTTGCCGTTCAAAAGTGCCTAATGGAAATAAATGGTTTGGTTTTGAGTTCGATTCTGGACACGCGCCAAAAGATCCTTGTACAACGTTAGATGATGATGTAATGACCACCGAGTATGTTAAACTAAAAATAGGTAAAAATAAAATAAAAAAGGAATGCATACAGTTGGAACACTGACTTGGTGTCGTCAACCACGTCAACTTCGTGATGTGGTTGTGTTATCGGCGTGTTGCTGTGCCCGGCCGTCGGGTCGTCCGCCCCTAACTCGCCGTTCGTTGAACTAACCACCTGGAGAGTAATATGGATATTTGTTTGATAAGTTACAATTGACTTGGTGTTTATACCATAACTGCATTATTTTACTACAAATTAGTAGATATTTTAAAATTTTATTTTTTAAATGATTATTGAGTTATTAAGATTTCTATTTTGAGAGAATATTTGTTCGAGGTATTTGTATGTATAGTCCTGTGAACTCCATACAAATAACTTTAATTATTATCTCAAGCTTTTATAACTAAGTTTATTTTATTTTAAGGGCATTATTGTTCTTATATCCAAATTAATAATTATAATTGTGTTGCTTCAAATCTAGAATGATATACGTTAACCAAGGTATCACCTCTGCAACCCAATTATATTATTAGATTATACCCATTTATAATAAGTTATAAAAACAACTTAAATATACTTACTATTAATGAGTATTTACAAATTTACGGGCATCTTTCCCACAATATAGATCTCGTTCCTATCTAGAATAGCCCTTTTATAACATTTAGTCCTAACTAATATGGGATGTGTGGTTTATTAACTATATTTTATGGTTTTAACGTTGAGCGAGTTCCAAATTCACATAGTAATAAAAAAATATAACAAAAAAACATTGATTTCTACTGGATTAAGTAATAAGCTGTCGGTCGCCTGATAATGAAAGTGTCTACAGTAAAAGGGAATAGGAATATCAAAATTATTTTAAATATTGTTTTTTGGCGTAAATATCAATATCTAATCTCTAATATCTTTAATTACTTTCTTTGTTCTAAGGGCGAATTTCACCAAACTTTTATACCTAGAATAAGTCTTATCCTGAGAATATATTTTGAATTTTTGACCGTTTTTCCATACTAGAACTGTCAGACGTCAATTTTATTCCACAGATAAAAGACATCTGACTTTGGTAAAATCAGCCCTAAATAGTAGAGCGGTGAGCGGAGCCAAACCGCCAAAAAAGTGAGTAAATTATGGATAAGTTGCAGAATCTTACATTATCTAGGGTACAGAATATTTACAAGTAAAAAAAAGCAACAAAACTTCTGTGAAAACAAAAAGTTACTGGTTGCAAAGAAATGCGTGCAGTGTCACGGAAAAATAAAATAAAATTAGCGTCCTAATTAGAAGCTCAATCGTGTACAATACTTTATGAATGAATATTGGCAGTGCTTGGTTTAAAGCTTTTACAGTTTGGCCAGGCTACATGTAGTAAAATATTTCCCTCTTAGGTCTCACTTATACATTCAAAAGGACATTTAGTTACTCAGAAAAAAAATCACGCTGTATATTTTTTTTTGTTAACAAAAAAAATATATATATACAGCGTGATTTTTTTTATGTCTGTCTTGTGTTTTCAAATTCAAGTAACACGTCGCATTTCCTTCTCATAACTTCCGAAATTTATCTATCAACTCACTTTTCCCTAACATAAAGAGGAAAATATTCAATTATTGCAGAGGCCTCACTCAGCACATTATAATTATAAGCGACATGCAGACAGTCACACAAGGATTGCCGCAAATATGTTTCAAAACTGACCGTGGAAACCGATCCGGGAAATTTCACATACCGAAAATGTTTATTCTTCAATAGCTAAAAAATAAATACACCAATATACATTCACAATTCACGTTTAAAATAATAATAATAATGCAAAAATAAAATAGTAAAGTCATGCAATAGTGTGGTTGTGTATTTAATTTAAGTGTCTACAGTTATTGGACTTTAGTGGGTACTAAATAGTGTGTATACTTGGGTGGGCACACTATAGAAATACTTAAATGTCTAAAAATAGTTTTAAATAAAATAATATAAGAAAATAGCCCTGTGATCTTCGAATAAATCAAGTGACATCATTTCTCTTCTGTCGCAAGAGACGAAGAGAGATTAATTATGTTGCTGCTTATTTTCTATTGGAACTCCGGTTCTTCATCATCATATATACCCTATAATGTTCCCACTGCTGGGACACAGGCCTCCTCTCGGTGAGAGGGAGTGGGCCGTAATCCAAACACGCAGGCCCAGTGCGGGTTGGTAGATGTCGCATGTTTTCGAATTTTTGGTTCTACGACATGCCGGTTTCCTCACGATGTTTTCCTTCACCGTTGAGAGCAGTGGTGATGAAATAGTTTACACCCAAACTCCACATAGATTAATGATATTCTCTATGCATACATATCAGAATATAAAATTGTGGTAAAAAGACTAATTCCACCGATGAACATGAAAACTGCTATCTAACTTCTCTATGGTGGCTCTTATAATGAGTTATAAGTAAGTAAGTAAGTTCGTCATACACTTAAATACGAACAATTAAATCTTCCCACGCTTTACCTTAATTTAAATTACTGAACAAAAAAGTACACAGAAAAGAATCATTAAAACAAGCCGCCATATTGAAACCATGAGTTTTTTTTTATATATCTGACCTGCACAGATCCGTGTCTGTCGGCGGGCGTAAGGTGTCCGGTATTAAGCGGCGTAGCCTTCCCGCTATGAGGCCAATTACCGCCAGTGTTCGCCGTTCCGCCGGTACCGAAATCCTTCGTCTTTGCCAACGCTGCCATCTAGGGAGATAGGCGAAAATGAGCTTAGATACTACAGGGGGTAAGTCACAGATTAGATTGTTAGACAGATACTTGACTTTGCGTGTAAAACGCTGGCCTACGCGTTTAGTGGATGGAGTGTAAGCTCGAGAAAGAAGAGGCAATAACGAAGACCGACTACAAGCCACATTGCGTCAAGTGAACATCAGAGGGCGTTACTGGAACTGGGTTTCAATAAATATGTACATGTCAAAAATAACTGACTAGGGCACGGATGAAAGGGGCGTTAGGTAAAGAATATAAGTAGTCAAGTATCTGTTTAGAAAGTAATCTGTGGTTTTGATGTTCTTAAAAAATTACAGGTTCATAAATACTTTAAAAAAGTTATGTCTATGAACTCTGTAATTTTTTATTAATTAATACTCTAGGGTAGGAAACTACATATTTAGTATGTTGAGCGGACTTGTAAAATAGTAGGTACTCATATGTATAAAAATATTAATATATTTAACGAAAATCAATCAAAATATCGTATAATGTCCTGGATTATGAGCTATCAGTCGGGTTTAGCCAAACTTCGGGATCACAAACAAACACATGGAAAGTCACAAGATTCAGTGTAGGGATAGGTCAAAAGAAAAATGAGATTTAACTCGTTTCAAACGGTACACATAAAACAAAGAATGAATTCAGGAGACTACCACAAAGACACTGGCATCAATAATTAGTTATCTCTATCTCAGAAAAATATTGGGTACAAAAACTTGCCCCTGGTTACTAAAAGTACGTTTCAGAAGCCGGGTAGCACTATAATGTCATTAATTTTGGATTCGAACAATTCACACTATAATGCGGATATCGATTCATTTTTATGTTATATTGAGCTTTGTATTTCCTGTAATTGCTGCTACGGTGCTAAGAATATTTTAACGAAACGTAGAAGTATCGATCATGTAGCATTATCGGTACTATAATGTGAATTTGTTATTCAATCAATAATACGGTTGTAGTAGGCCTCCTGAATAGGGTAAAACACAGATACAACGCTAACAGTTGTCGTATAAAACCATTTTGAATGATAGCATTCTCGGAAATCCACACGAAAACACAGTCTTGTCCGTTAGAAGGAATCTAGCGATGAAAACCCTAAAGCACTAAGCAAATGATATGCCGGGAGAGTGAACAACGAATACAGTTTTATTTCTACATTTATTTTGAGCTCAATCATCAAGGACTGAACTATCGTGACATCAGGAAAAAACAATAATGATTTTAATTAAAAATTTTACACAGGAATAATAAACAAGCATGGGCCGTAGTATAGTGTTAGCCTCCGTTTCCACGGGCGTACAAATATCGCGGCGGGATTCTATCACGCACTGGATTTTGAACTCTCAGTGTTTAGCGCAGCATTGAGAATCGAACAGAATGCGTCCCAGCGCCTTAAAAAAAAACACTAATTGGATTTTCAACTCTCGGCGCTAAGCAGTGCGTTGAAAATTCAGTAGTGAGAAGTGATAAACCATCTTTGTTCCATTGCTAAAAAGAGATGGCATTGTCCTGTTTAGCTCCATCTCTCTTTAGCACTGGAACAAAGATGGTTTATCACTTCTTACTACGGCCCCTTTAGGACAAAATATGTAAAAATAAAACATTTAATGAAGAAAAACGGCACAGGGTAACAAACAAAATAATCTTCAGACTGGACATAAGTAAGAAAAATTTCAGCGGAACATTTTGATGGAGAGAATTGAGGCGAGCGTCAAGGGCAGCGGGTATTAAAAAAACGATTGAGAAAGCGGACCAAACCTCTCCAGATATAAGCGCCGCCTCATCGTCCTCAACCAAACCAACCATATAATCACACAAATCATCCTGCACCGACAAAAAAGCTGTATCAGAGGCCGTACAGCGAAGTGTTAAAGCCATCATTGTTTTGTTGCGAATATGGGATGGTGCTATTCGTCTTGCCTGTCTAACACGCAAAGGGCGAAAAATGATAATGGGCAAAATTGATCCAAATATCCACCACTAACGAGACCTATGTAACGAAATAGTCTATTAAATAACGAGTAACTTTTACTAAGACACCCTAACTGTTAGCAGATACACAGTTTTAACCAAATAAAAGATTTCTTTTTTTCAACAATTGAAACAAACGAAATATGATTAGTTCTTTCTTGACACCCAAACTCAAATTGAAAGCATTTATTTCAAATAAACCAATTACAGGCAGTTTTGAAAAGTCGAGGGGTCGGTCAGTCAGAAAGATGAAGCTAGTTGTCCATTCCCAAGCGTAGTAGGTACCTATGGAGAAGAACGGGCAAGAAACTCCATGGACACTTTTAAATCAAAATATTGTTACAAAAAATTGGTTACATTATTCGTCATCACAGTAAGTGTAAATAAACGTCAGATTTTAGCCGCCATTAAGTTTAAGTTATGTACTCATTATTTAATAGACCTCGCTAGTGGTGGACAATGGTGCCGATTCCCTTGTTCACAAACTAAACTAAATTTAAGTTGAGTGCATCTTTTTCTTTCTATTTCATTATGAAAAGGACAGAAGATAAATATTAGTTTAGTCCTGTCAAATTAGTCAGCACCTGACGTAATTTGATGTAATTTTAGTTGTAAACTTTTTAATCACGTCTAAACTTGTATGGAGTAGTGTCAGGCGCTGATTAATTTGACAGGACTAAACTAAAATTTATCTTCTGTCCTTTTCTTAATGAAATAGAAAGAAAAGGATGCACTGAACTTAAATTTAGTTTAGTTTGTGAACAAGGGAATCGGCACCATTGAATGAAGCCCGAAATATTTCGCGCCAAAACGAGACATAACTATGCGTAAACATTCTCAAATATCTTCTCGGCGCAATAACTTTGTCGCGCTGTACAGGTTAGCCCGGCTAGTATATCCATATTTCTTTCTCGTTTTCTAAGAGATGGCTCTAACACTTAGTACGACCCTAGTCGGGCCTATGAGCACTGCTCATGAAATCCAAAGATCAAGAATATTTCCCCCGTTATTTCAAAAATTAGATTAAATGTGGCGCCCGCACGCAATGCCAGAAACAAACAGTAGTCCCAATACTAATCTAATCCCATTCTATTCTTAAAAAAAAAAAGGATAATATGATAAATTAATTTCAATTTTAAATAAGATTTTTATTTTATTTTATATTTTAAGAATTCAGGTAAGAATGATGGGAAGTATACAAATGGGCAGGGACATCGACGCACAAGTTGTTACCATAGGTTCAGTAAGTACATGATTCTAGACCCCCGACGAGCGTAGAAATGTATCGCGTCGGATATCAAAAAAAAAAACATGTTTCATAGAAAAGTGCAATACCTACGCGGTCAAAATGTATGGAACCGCAACATACATAAAATAATCAGTCTGTAATGTTCCCACTGCTGGGACACAAGCCTCATCTCGGTCAGAGGGAGTGGGCCGTAATACACCATGCGGGCCCAGTGCGGGTTGGTAGATGTCACATATCTTCGAATTTTTTGGTTCTAGGGCATGCCGGTTTTCTCACGATGTTTTCCATCAAGGTTTTGAGAGCAATGGTGATGAAATAATTTACACAAAATAAAAAAAATATTTGGAACAGTAAATAATTTTTTAATAACTAACTGACGAAAAAATTTCAACGCGGTGGTTCAGAATCTTGTACTGAATCCAGGTAACACAGGATGCGAGTCGATGTGCCTGCCACCCTGTATTATTATTATAGTACCTAAATTATTTTATAACATAAAAGTGTTTTAGTTATGCAACAATGCTTGTGATAAAAAATAAACACTTTGAAATATAACTGAAATATAAACAAAAGTTTAACATAAAATATTAGCATTCAGATGGCAGTAGCTTCTCCTTTTAAATTCTCATGTATTTTAGAGTTTATATTTGAATACAGACAACAATGAACGACTAACTGTCCTCCTCCGATCAAGACACATTTTGAATTCATCTCAACTCGATATCAATCGCATTTTTGCGATTCACATCTGTGGCTTTGGGCGTGACTTTTCTTAAGGCGCTGTACATAGTCAAAATAGCCTTCAAAAAACAGTTTTTTAGCCAAATGTAGGCATTTTAGAGCAGCAAAAAAAATATATGTTATTCTTGATCATATTTATGGGGGAACCATTGTGTTCAAAACACGTTTTCGGTAAATTTTCTCGATAGAAAAAAATCATAAAATAACCATTAAAATTGAAATTGTAGCAATTGTAACTGTATTGTTTATAAACAAATCTTGATAAAATTAATAACAGTGATGTAATATGTAATAATAAAGGGAACTGTTGTTTTTATTTATCGATTGAAATAAAATATTTGTAAAGATTAATGTATCTAGTAGTAAATAACTCGAACGAGTCGAAAGAAATGTCGCGCCATCGCGGCGTCTTTTCGCTTCTCTTTCGTTTCTACGCGGAGCGACAGTGACCGCTGAGGCTCGCTGCTTGATGGACCTATGTCAGTTTGTTCCGCTCGGCTCTCAGAAAATAATCCTTCTCTGTTGATCAAAGCTTTTTATTATAAGTATTTTATTTTGTGATTCGTCTTTTCTAAGTTTTGTTGTTGGTGTAAATTTTTGTTCGGTTTCGGTTCTAGTCATAAGTTATGTAAATAAACAATTAGTTTTTTTTTAAGTTGTGCTGTAAGTTGGTGTAAATTTTTGTTCGTTTTCGGTTTTAGTATATGTTGTGTAAACTTGTGTAAATAAACAATCAGTGTACATTATAAAAAATGGGCAACAAAAAAAATAAACGCAGGGCAATAAAGAGATCCTATTCGACGAAACAAAAACACATGATGGAAGTTATAAAGTAAGTATTGGACCTACCTTTTTGTGTACACGTTATTTTGTTTGTATAGATTACCTAAAGATGCGTAATTTCGAAATCCATTTCCATAGCTCGAATAGTCTAGCGGTCTCATGCATGTTCACTGCATCAGTGATCACGGGTTCAATCCCCGCTATTATATGCACTTTTTTTGTTGACTTTATTATTTGAAATAAATGTTTTTTTTTTGTTATTATACTTTTTGCCGATTTTCTTGTTTGAAAAAAATTTTCAGTAATTCATATTTTTGTTGATTTTCTTGTTTTTGTAACAATTATAATTCAATTTTATTGTTTTTCTTTGTAGTAAAAAGAAACGTTTGGCGAGCAATTCGTCAGCAGATGAACCATCGGAGAAAACTTTTCATGAGTAAGCTTATACATGGTGTTACAGAATATTGTAGTAACTAGTAATGCGACAGGAGGTCATTGAACTCATCATAATGAACAACTTTAGAAAAAATAAAAAGGTCATTCACCCGCGACAAAATGACCATAGTTTGTTGATTGGCGCCAACGTAAAAGTTGTCTATAATGATGACTGCAATGACCCCTTTTCGTATTTTTACACTCTTCTGTAAGACCTTTGTCTGTAAGAAATTTGTAAATTATCAACTTTAGTAGGTATTTATAACATAACACAACGGGCTAAGCGCCTATGGATCACTTCTCAAAATGGCTAAATGGGCTTGCGCAAAATAACAAATTCTCAAAATGTCCACAATACCCATACATATAAGGTGCTATAAAAATATTTGCCAACCTCTTGAGGGGTCATTATGAACAACTTTTACTATGGGACCAAACCTGAAATCGCGAAAAAAAATCAGCTGTTCCCTACATTTTGACAAGTTATGCGAACACAAATGTATGGAACAGCTGATTTTTTTTTCGCGATTTCAGGTTTGGTACCATAGTAAGAGTTGTTCATAATGATGAGTAAATTGACCCCTCAAGAGGTTGGCAGATATTGTTATAGCACCTTTTATAGTGAATTTAATAAATTGAAATTGACATACGAGTCTCAAAATGGTAAATGCTAAAAATTCCTAATTCTCAAAATGGCAAATATTCTAAATGCCAATTGCAAATTACTCAAAATGCACATTGTGGAAATTTCTCACGTTCTCAAAAAAAATCACGACATAAAAATAATCATGTTGTTTCAATTTTAGATTACAAAAGGATTCTGAGCATGAAAACCCTGGGACATCACTTTCAATTGCAAGAGATGTAACTCCAGGAGCCAATCCAAAATCAAATTATGATGAGTAAGTATCAACAAATGGTTGAAGGTCGTCAGTCGTCACACAATGGGAGCGGCCGGATAGGCGATGACTCCGCGGTCGACTTCCAAAGAGTTGGCATGACGAACTTGGCGACTTCCAGTCCAATTGTTCTGAATCACTGTCAACGACTGTCCAACCGTCTGTCTGTGCACGCATTGTATTCACCGCGGAATTGCCGTGATTTGGAATTATTTTGTTTCTTTTTGGTTATAATAAAATAAAAAATTACGTGTTTTTTTGTTACAGAGAAATCACTGAGGATGTGCTATTCGTTGAACCGTCGACCGAATATCAAGAAGATAATATATACCCAACAATTCATGGTCGAAGAGTCGTTGACATAATGCATTTTATCCAGCAGCTGCAAACTATATCCGGCCATAGTTCTTTGTTCAATTGCAATTTCTCACAAATGTCACTCATAGGAGAAAAAAGGATCGGCTTGATCTCCAAATTTAAGTTTAGATGCAGTATGTGTAAAGAGGAGTTTATTGTCACAAGCGAAGATTTAACAAGTACACATAATGTCAATGCTAACGTGGGTGCCGTTACAGGAATTACTTCTGCTGGTATCGGTTTTTCGCAATTTGAAGAAATTACAGCATGTATGGACGTACCCATATTTACGAAAACAACTTATGCTCAAGTTCAAAACATGGTTTACGAGAAATGGGAGTCAACATCTGTTGAATCCATGGCAGCAGCAGCTATGCGTGAGCGTGATGCAGCGATAGCTGATGGAACATTGAGCAAAGATGGCATACCTCTAATTGACGTATATGCCGACGCCTGTTGGTCATCGCGATCCTACGGCAATAATTATAAGGCATTGTCTGGCGCTGCAGCAATCGTAGGTCGCAGATATGGTGAAGTGTTGTTTTTAGGCATTAAAAACAAATACTGCCTTGTATGTGCTCGGGCAGAGAAAAAACAAATTGCTACACCAGAACACGTTTGCTTTAAAAACTACACGGGGTCATCTAGCGGAATGGAGTCCGAAATAATTTGTCAAGGATTCGAAACATCTGTATTGATGTACAATGTTATTTATGGCAGGTTAATTGCTGACGGCGACTCGGCTACCTACGCAAAAATCTTGGCACGCAATCCTTACCAGAATCATACGGTTCAAAAAGTTGAATGCCGAAACCACGTGCTGCGCAATATGTGCAATAAGTTGAGGGCTGTAGCCAAAGACACAAAATATGCCTTGGTGCACAGAAAAATGCTGACCGAATCGAAAATTCTGAGTATCCGAAAGGTTGTCATTGCATCAATAAAAGAGTACAAGTTAGAAAAGGACAAAACGGAAGCAGTAGCTGGTTTTAGGAACGAAATACAAAATTCTATTCTACATGCTTTTGGTAATCATGGAAATTGTAAGAACTATTACTGTTCCAAAGAAAAAACACAACAGAGTAATATGGAAATAATAAACACTACGTTTTGGTTCAGGATACAGACAATACTCCAGTCATTACTTGCAAAATCAAGAAGCATGCTTGAAGACGTGGATACCAATTCAGTAGAGCGCTTCAACAGTGTGATTGCAAAGATTGTGGGGGGAAAAAGAATTAATTTCTCTCTTCGTCGGGGTTACCGCGCGCGTTGCAATGCTGCAGTCGTTTCTTTTAATAACCCCCATCCGAGGCATCTCCTTCATAAAAATTTTTTAGGGAAAAGTCCCAAAAGTATCCTGAAGAAGTTTGTAGAACGAAGACTGATGAAAAGAGTATTAAACAAAGCAAAACCTCATAAAAAAAATCGGATGCTAAAGAAAGACAATGCTGTTCAACATGATTATGGGGCTAAGAGTACTACTCCAGATTTGACACCGGATGAATTAAATGCCGCTAAAGAATCATTCCTTCAAAATCTAAAACAACTAACTTCGGACAGAGAAAAAATACAAATATCTACTATAAATCAGAGAGATAGCGATGACTGGGTAGAACTAAGGAAAAATATGCTAACAGCATCAAATTTCGGATTAGTAGTGAAACGAAGAGAGAATACTAGCAAAGGAAAGTTAGTAGAAAATATTTTGTATAAAAGTAATCTCGGTAATATAGCGGCAATCGCACATGGCGTCGAAAATGAACATCTCGCTTTACAACAACTTGCCATCCAAGAAAATGTCACCATTGAGCCGTGCGGTTTGTTCGTGGACCACGAATTTTCCTTTATTGGAGCAACGCCCGATGGTTTGATAGGCCAAGACACAGTAGTGGAAGTGAAATGTCCTTTAGTGGCATTCAAAAAGGATCTAGAAGAATGTATAAAGGAAAACAAGATACAGATATGGAAGTACAATAAAAAAACTGAACTGATTGAAGTGAACAAAAATAGTAATTGGTACCATCAGATTCAAGGGCAGCTCCATGTAACGCGTAGAGAAAAGTGCTTGTTTGCTGTGTGGAGTGGTGAAAACAAGCCACTAAAAACAGAAATGATAAAAAAAGATGACGATTTTTGGGAAAAAAAGATGAAGGAAAAGCTGGTGTCGTTTTTCATGGACTGGCTTTTGCCTGAAATAGTCGATTCTCGGCGAGCTCGGGGGATGCCACTGCGTGAAAAAGAATCGTCATTATTCGTTACATCAAGTGACGAAAACAAAGAAAACGTCCCTTGTTGTAGTCGCAGACTAAATTTTGAAGAATTGTGACTTGAGTAATTTTTCTTTCTACAATTTATACATATTTTATTTATATTTTTTTTTATTTTTTTTTCTTATTTTTTTTATCTTTACATTTCGCTCCGCATACGTAAATATGTCAAAAATTATAAAATTAAATTAAATGATTAGCTTGTTTAAATTTTATGTATTTTTCCTGTTCGTTCACCTGTACATCCATCCACCCCGTCCGTATGTCCACCCTTTCATCCGTCTCTCCGCGCATCCGCCTGTCCACACGTTGTATTCTTATACACCGTAATTCGCGCAAATAAAAATCTTGAAAAAAGACTGCTGTATTATACAAATAGGTAAAAAATTATGAAACAGCTGTTTTTTGCGATTTTATAGCTGGCGCCATAGTAAAAGTTGTTCATAATGATGAATACAATGACGTCCTTTGGTATTGCTACACTTTTTTGTAACACACTGTATATTATTTTTCTTCAGAATCAACCATCAAGCTTGCTTCACGTTTTTATTTTATTTTTATATTACTCTTGATTCTAAAGAAAAATGTACATACGGGGTGTAAGTGTAAACAGTGTCAACCTTTTAGGGGGTCATTGTACTCATCATTATGAACAACTTTTACTATGGGACCAATCCTGAAATCACAAAAAAAAAAATCAACTGTTCCATACATTTATGTTCGCATAACTCGTCAAAATGTAGGGAACAGCTGATTTTTTTTTCGCGATTTCAGGTTTTGGTCCCATAGTAAAAGTTGTTCATAATGATAAGTACAATGACCCCTTAAAAGGTTGCCACTGTTTACACTTACACCCCGTATAGGAATAAAAATGATTGTTTTTATTAAAATAACAATTACCTATCGAATTATTTTAAAAATAAGAAAACAAAAATATGTGATATATTTCAAAAATAACAACACGAAAATATGTAGGTACATAATATTTAAAAAATAAGAAAACAAAAATAACGCATTTATTGAGATTCGAACCTAGTGATCACCGCGGACGCGCAGTGTAAAGTCGGACAGCGGCGCGCTGGGCTATTTGTACATTTTACTGGAGCAGTGAAATTACGCTTTTAAATATAATGGAAGTTGCGCATCGGCGATATTCGGGCGGTGCACCCCGCAGTAGGCGGGACTACCCGTCTCCCACTTCATCTGCTTCACCCCCTCGAATACATAAAATTCGTCTATTCACCGCGCCTTAACGTGCAACGTTTCTTTTGTAAATGAATAGTTCCAGGTAATTTTCATTCGGTATTTGTTTTAACAAGGCCATCAAAATAATAATTCGTTGAGCGTGGTTGTGTTCAAATATAAACGCAGTTTATGTAACAAATATATAAACTTTAGATATCGTGATATTTACCTTGTGGAAGGGCTGATGGCTGTCACGATTGGGTGAGACAACGATTTCCTGTCCAGTCTGGATCGAACCCACCGGGGTAGACTGAAATCATACCGAAATCACATTCAAAATAATACGTAAGTGACTACATAGCCTTCATTTCTTCTAACTAATGTAACAACAAGATAGTTTTATACAGATACAGAATACCGATAGCCCATTTCACTACAGCGACCATGGTCGCTGGGACCAGTATTTTACACTTTAAAGCACTACTTTTAAGCATTTATTTCAATCAAACTCAAAACTCAAAGCATTTATTTCAAATAAACCAATTACAGGCACTTTTGAATTGTGAAGGGGTCGGTCAGCCAGAAAGATGAAGCTAGTTGCCCATTCCAAAGCGTAGTAGGTACCTATGGAGAAGGACGGGCAAGAACCTCCATGAACGATATTTTAAATCAAAAATATTGTTACGAAATATTGGTTAGGTACAGTGGGCTGCATCAATTGTGTACCCCAGTTGTATTAATATTAACTTTTAAGGGGGGTACCCAAATCGTAAAACTGACTGTACATCATCTACGTTGCAATTATACAAGTAGATAGGTATTGTATTTAACACGGCGACCAGTCGGTCGTGACTCGTAGTCGCGATATATGTGTTTAATACAATATAGTATGAAAACCAGATCGTAGCGCCCATGGTCGCAGTCGTCAATTGGGTTTTAAAGTTTCACGTGTAGATTTTAGAAGACATTCTTGTGCGTTTGTGTTAGTACAATATGGAGAAGATTGAACTAAGAAGTGTTGACAAAGGTAGCATCCCAAAAGCAATAACACTCGTGCGCACATACAACATTCCAAAAGCTTTGTAATTTTGAAACTTTACATTTTAAATCAGTTAAAAAATGGGGTATCATTTATTTCCCTAATATTTCACCATAATAGTAAGCCGTCACCACTAACCTTGTCGGACTTATTCCTAACCACATTGGAGGGCGGTGCGTTGCGCAAGATTCGCATCACGTGAATGTTCGTAGGCTGTCCATCAGCAACGAACAAAAGCGGTAAGCATGCATGCAACACCAACGTTAATGAACGAATGATCACAGACCACGATAACGTAAGAAGAACTTCTTTAGCCCGTTGTGATTTGAAACTCGATGAAACAAAAAAGCGAAATTAAAAAGAGACAAACACATACATCTATGGGGTTTAACGTGGGAGAGAATGAGATAGAATACATTATACAATCTTGAAGTTCACATTTTTGAATGTCTTACTTCTATTGCGTGTGAACTGCACACTTTTTTTTTTTCATCCAGGGTTTAAAGAGATTCCAACTTGGTTTCAAAGACATAAAGCCCAAAAAGAAGTTCTTCAGATATGACACTCGTTGATGTGAAGAGTATTGCAACAAAAAATAAAAGTTGTTTGAGAATTAGTCTCTCAACCATGCTCAAATACAGCAAAAATCTAATGAAAAAAATCTATACAATCTCTACACAAAAACACACTGATACCGGGCATAAAAATTTATTTTATTAAACAAATATAATAAATTATGCAACTTCTACCATTAGCGATGTTATCTAAGGAAATATAATTCAAACAATTATTTTAATTCATTAATTATTTAGACCATCATCAGGGTACAATAGAAAAAGAAAAAAAAATATTAACAAAAATTAATGTCCAAACAAATTGCGAATAAATATGATGCCTTTTGATGATGCCGAGGCACGTTACGATATTAAACACAGTTCAAGAAATTAGGCAGATAATGAGAAAGCAGTAGAAAAACATAGAGAACTAAGATTCAGTAAAAAAAAATGCAAAAGTTGACATGTACAGAACCATGATTTTTCTATTTACATCGCACTTCCTTTGACAGTAAATGAAGATCACAATTGGCGCATGCGTTTTGACTTGTCTGAAGCACTTGCAGGTTTAAATGGCGAAACGAAGTGTATGTCAACTTTTGCAGGAGGATAAAGCCAGTGAATACAAAGCATTCAAGCCAGTGTTACGATAAATACAGTTTGTGCGTTGTAGCATAGAAGGATATCAAGGGAACGGTTGAAGCACAAGTATTCGCCCTTTCGCGCCCCAGGATGTTGTCAGGAGCATGGGGCTTTAACATTTATGGGGATCTTAACAAACTGCTTGTATAATTTGAAAACTGTTTTCGAGAAACGTCTCTAAAGGGCGCGATAGGGCAAATAGGTTTAACTTGGGCTTTTACGTGGCTTTATAAGAGTGTTAAACCACGTAGAAGACCAAGTAATTGAAAACATTGAGTAACTAGGCGACATCAGGACGTCAGGACTAGGTAGAAAACTAGAGATGCAAAAATTCATTAAAAGTACAGGACTTAAATACATTGTTTAGCTACACAAAATATGAAGAACACAGTGCATTTCCTTGCATGATTTTTGTGCGAGCATGAAATGTTGTACTTCTTAAAGTGACCGCAAGCCAATGGTAACTCTCCATCTTGAGCTGGCCTAGCGTAGTACAAGTAGGCCAGCTTATACTGGATACGTTAACACTGACGTGCGCACGCGCGCGGCCTACGGTACTATTGCATCTCTAGTTTCTGCCAAATTATGCTTGGAATTAGTCTTGAAAAAGCGTTGTCATTACTACAATTATTGATAAAATATTCTACAAAACGGCTTAAATATTGGATTTTACATTAATTAAACTCAAAAAGCTTAAATTTAAGAAGCCATTAAGTAGAATGTTCTGTATAAGGTAGCTTTAAACAGTGTACAAATAGAAGCCCATATAAGCGTAGCTAGTGCAAGGACAGCTTTTGAAGGAATACGAGTATTTATAAACTAAGTTTCTGGATAGCTAAACATCACCATAACATCGGATATTGCGTTGAAAATTCGACAATATCAGTTTTGCTATCAAGAATCCTAGTCGTTCAAAGAAGCGTCCGCTTTCAAGTAAGTATAAAACTTAATTGAAAGCTAGATATCGTTACAAGCTAGGTTAACCAGAGTGAACACAGTAAATGACGTCGATACACACATTACAATAATTGATAAAATAGCCCGTCTACTCTGAAGCCGGGTGTCAAAGTAACTCATACAAGCGATTCTTGTGTGGTGTAATTACTAAAATTCTAATTTCATTATCTAAAACTGCCAGATTGCAAAAAAATCATCAGTCAATCGGAATTATTTAATGATACTGCCAACATGTAATTTTTCACCTACACTGAAATGGCTTAGCATTTTCGACCAATAAAAACCGTCTGTGAATTTATGATTACGGAAGAAAATAAGAGTTGGAAATAATACTGTCTCGGTAACTAAATTTAGCACGTGTGTTGAACAAACAATATCAGTTTGAAGTTGAATGAGATTAAGACCGATACGTCTTGATATTAAGGGGCTTGTGGCGAAGTAGTAACAGCGCACGGGTCGATCGATCAGGTTAAGCTACGCTGGCCGCGGTTGGTCCGTGGATGGGTGACCATCTTTACATATCAAGACCCCTCCGTGACACGTTAAGCCGTTGGTCCCGGCTATCATTTGTGGATCAATGGCAGTAGTTACGGGTCGTCAGAAGCCCGAAAGTCTGACAACCAGTCTTACCAAGGGGTATCGTATTACCAAATAACTGGGTTGTGGAGGTCAGACAGGCAGTCGCTACTGTAAAATGCTGGTATTCAGCTGCATCCGGTTAGACTGGAAGCCGACCAACAGCCGACATAGTTGGGAAATGGCTAGATAGATGATGTGACGTCTTGATACTAAGATAACATTGCAAATTGTAGTCAGATTACGTCGACACGAAGAACAACTTGCTTTTATATATTAAAGGGCCTAAAATAGCTGACTGCTTTGTGGGTATTAGTAGGTAAGTCGCTACTGTGCTAAGGGGTTCCTGATATCAGAAAGACTTAGGAAGACTAAGACAGTGAAAAGCTATTGAATGCAGGAACAAAAGCATGGGAGGTATTTAATGGATATGAGTAGGCTGACTCTCGATTTCGTGGTGGGAAATGTGAAGTTCGCCAGATTTATGAACGTAAACGAGGCAAAAGGAGTGTGTAAGGATCGTAGCAGATGGCTTTCTTTTGCCTACCCCCATGGGAAGACGGGTTGGGTTTGTGTGTATGTGTGTGTAAATGTGTTTTTTTTAACCTATATTTTAGAATGACAGGAACTGTTTTCATTTGACTGTATACGATAAAATGGCTACTTATGAATTTAATTATCATTTCAAACACCAAGAATCGAGAGTATGATTGTCATGTCGCGCGTCTACTTATGGGCAAGAATGCAAACACTTCACATATCGGTATTATCAGGGACGCGGCATGCGTGTGACTTTGAGGAGCCACGGACTTTGCCTATAAGTGAACGAAAAGCAGGGGCGTGGCCCGATATGTAAAAACTATAAAATCAAGTCAAGACCGAGTTGACCGGATTTTTTCTTCGTCATGCCAGGTTATAACGGTAACGGTTTGGTTGCTAACGTTAACATTTGCGACGGTCCCGGATTTGCCTGTGAAAATTGCTTATTATTACCCTAAAGGCTATAATCCCCATCTAGATTCGACTTAGCAACCCTAGCCTCTACGCCCAAGAACGTGTAACAATGAAAGGAGCATACAAGAGAGGGTTTTCATGCTACAGAATTGTTTACCATGGTCTTGCCGGTCCAGTCGAACTCGCCGTCGTCTACGTAGCCGCGGCGCTCGAACAGGTCGCGGAACATCCGCCGCAGCTGGTCGTAATCCGGCGTCTCGAAGAAATCGAGCCGGCGTACGTAGCGTAGGTACGTCGCTAGCTCTTCAGGGTGGCCTTCGCATAGCACCTGAGGATAAGCAGAACGTTAGCAAGAGACGATGACGATTTATTTGGGGTCGGAGCAACATGTCTTTTTCTTCCATACAGAAGTAAGTAGTCGTCATCTCGGAAGTCACTCCCTTTCTAGCCACATCATCTCTCACACAGTCCATCCATCGTTTCTTTTGTCTTCTCCTACTCTTTTATCCAACCACATTCATACTCAAAACAGTGCTCGCGACATTTTCCTCATTACTCCGCTTCACATGCCCATACCATGACAACCGATTAACCGAGAACAGATCCGTTGGTCTTTAAGATTGGGTATATATTAAGTTGGTACGCTTTTATATAAGTACATAAATCAATAAACCTCTCGATTCGAGACGATTTTTCTACACTTGAAACAGAGGACATTGACAGTGATAATCTGATAGGCAATATATACAGGATTATTGGTAATATATCGGCAATGCATTAAGAGGATGTAAGGGAAATGTCAATAATTTCCGAGTAATTTGACATTTTATATTTTTTTGGCGTTATACAACTTCGAAAATGTATAAACAAAAAATTGTGCATGTTTTTTTTTATTATTCTCTGCTACTAGGTACTTCAGATTTATGCAAAAAAACATGGATATACTTTATCGACAAAAATATGTACAACTTCTCAGCTATCCAACGAGATACAATAAGATACCAGTTATCTTCAAAAAAATATAAAATGTCAAATTACTGGTAGATGGTTGACATTCGCATAGAGGTCATAAGGGGTCATTTGGTTGCAAATTACCTCCCCTAGATCCCCTTAATGGATCGCCGACATATTATAACTAACCCTGTATATATTGCACCTTCACTACTTCATCATATCTGAACAAAAGCATTGTAAATAACACATAATTTCATCCAGATTCATAAGCGAAGTAAAAAATTAAGTGCTTGTTGAGTAATTTAACTACCTCTGAGATATATATCAAGAGCAACGCTACAAAAATCAATCCTCGTCATAAATAATAGTGGCATTGCAAGAATCGAACTTACGTCCTTCAGAAAGTATTCCCTGTAGAACAAAAGGCGGTCAGCAGACATAAATTACGTCGAACAATTCTTACTCATCATTGCTGATAATCATAAGCATATCTTTCTGTTTTTTAATGATTCAATAAATATTTTTATACTTCTAATCTCTGATTAGATAGGCAGTTTTAATATTTTACTGCAGGAAGTCCGAAATGGTCATTATAATCGTCATGTAGTCCTTGAATATTTGAATAGCTTCAACGAGTAGCGATACTTGAATTCCTGCACACTTATTCGATTCGGCAGTATATGTTGAACAATAACGCCGACCCGAAGCAATTACTACACATATTCGGCTTTCTATCGGATCATACCGATCGGCAAACTCTTTACGGCACCTAACCTCACCGAATCATGTTTCGGGTCGGCTCGACCCAATAAGGGTAAAGCTGAGCAGCTTTTTCCCGAACATATAATCGATTTCTAAGCTCGGCTGTGCCGATTCATGCCGACCGCCGCACGCCTTAGAAATACGTTTGGCGCGCCCTGGGTTGTCAGCCATTACCATCTCGTTTACTGTAGGTCATTTGTTTACTACGCTTGACCTATTTTATTGACAGAAAAGGGACGTTTACTGTTTATTACATAAAAGGAGGCGGCTTGCTATACTCCTCCTTACTTATTTCATGCCGACGCAAGGTGAGTCAAAACAAAAACCTCTTCACACTTAAAAAAATTCATCTTCGGCACTCAAGGAAGTATAAAGTTCTAATTTTTCTCATTACATGAAGGTAACTAGCACAAGACTAGATTATAACTGTCTTAACATTTTTTACACCGAGCAAGGACGGAGCGACGGAGTGCCCTAAAAACCTAATCTTGACCTCAATGCAATAACAATGTAAATAAATGAATTCGCCTCAATAATTTAGTGACGTTTCATTTTGCTACTGTTAGTGAGTGTGGCTATTGTATCGTGACGTCAGAAGGTCCTACTGCTGTAAGTGTAAAAAGGAGCTGATCACATTTACTCTAGAGGAACGAAATGGTTATGCAATTCTCCAACACATTTCTTCAAAATGTTGGCAATACGAAACCATAGACGAAGTTAAGGAGTACCTACTGCAAAAAATATAAAGATAGGCTGTAAGTCACACAAACGACTGCCAGGGAGCTGTTAAATAATAAAAAAGACCTCACAAGGCTGAAACGCTGGCAAATATTAAAACTAGATCAGAACGATTAGACACTACTCTTTTGAAGATAGAGCGAGTATTCAGTGGAATACCAGTAATACCACTTACAAAATTATTTCATTTCACCAAAGTATCTGATTATGGCTAAGAAAGCCGATTGCAGATGAAGAAGAGAGAGAGAGAGAAAAAACCTACAAAATCAAAAGAATTATAAGCTTGAGGATTATTAGTTTTCCGATTACACACACAGTGCAAGTACGAATAGACCAAAACATGATTAACCAGTTCATTCCTCGAATATACGACAGCAAAATAAACTATCGTGTGCGATATTTACAGTGCAATTTGTAATTTTCCTAATTATTTTCTGAAGAACGCCGTGGAAACAGCTAGGAACGAAGGTCTTCGATGAGAAAATCATAACGACACAGTGTAAAGGGTGATGTTAAGGTTTGCTCCTGTATGTAGGCCAATCAAAGTGTAATTGGTAATATCGTGTGAACGTGTTGATAAACAGCGATAAGTTTGCGCCATTGATAGCCTGATACCGTCATCAGTGAACTGTGGATATATAATAATAATGTCTTAGCCTTTCCTCGTATTTATACTGGGATAGAGATATAATTATCTCAATAATATTAAATGCATTTATCGGTAAGTAACGGCTTAATAGATTGGGGGACTTTTCTATAGATACATTAAAGGATTAATCAAAAAATTGTACACAAACACCCGGTTTTCCCGATAGTGTTGTGTGACGAACGAAGCAAAGGAGGTAGGATCGTAGCAGATAGCGTTCTACAGTCTCTGCCTACCGCCAAGGGAAGAAAACGTGAGTTTATGTATGTTGTGGTGAATCATCTACTAGAACTCGTATTTTCGATAACGAACCGAATCGATTAACCATGGTAAGATAATTATTCATACTTTACCATGGCGATGATTCGTAATCTTATGCCATGACCTCAAAGTCGATTCGTTGCTAATAAAACTTCGTCAAGTCGACAGCAGGCGAAACTATAATAAAAGTACGGCATCGAATCGAACAATAGATGGCTAGTGTTAGAGAGGGCTAGTCTAATATTGGTGCCGATTCCCTTGTTTACAAACTAAACCAAATTTAAGTTCAGTGCATCTTTTTCTTTCTATTTCATTATGAACAGGACAGAAGATAAATATTAGTTTAGTCCTGTCAAATTAATCAGCGCCTGACACTACTCCATACAAGTTTAGACGTGATTAAAAAGCTGACTACTAAAATTACATCAAATTAAGTCAGGTGCAGACTAATTTGACAGGACTAAACTAATATTTATCTTCTGTCCTTTTCATAATGAAATAGAAAGAAAAAGATGCACTCAACTTAAATTTAGTTTAGTTTGTGAACAAGGGAATCGGCTCCACTGTCTGTCACTGTCATCGTCATCATCTTTCTCTTGCTCTTACTTATACAATTTATTTGGCGTCGGCGCAACCTGTATTTTTCTTAAATACTTCTCTATTAGTAGGTATAGTTACCGGCACAAATCCTGAGCGCTCTATACAGGGTTATTGGTAAAAAACCGTCAACCTCTTAAGGGGTCATTGTACTCATCATTATGAACAACTTTTACTATGGGACCAAATATGAAATCGCGAAAACAAAATCAGCTGTTCCCTACGTTTATGTTTGCAGAACTCGTCAAAATGTAGGGACCAGCAGATTTTTTTTCGCGTTTTCATATTTGGTCCCATAGTAAAAGTTGTTCATAATGATGAGTACAATGACCACTTAAGAGGTTGATGGTGATTTACCAATAACCCTGTATAAGAGTGGGGATCCGTTTGTGCATTGTAAACCTATGGCAAAAAAGCGAAGGCAAAAAGCTTGAGCGCTCAAGATTCGTGCCGGTCACTGTATCTCGGTAGCTCTTTCTAGCCACATCATCTTTCAAACAAATCCATCCATCGTTTCTTTTGTCTTCTCCTACTCTTTTATCCAACCACATTCATACTCAAAACATTGCTCACGACATTTTCCTCATTACTCCGCTTCACATGCTCATACCATGACAACCGATTAACCGAGAACAGATCCGTTGGTCTTTAAGATTGGGTACTTATAAATATTAAGTTGGTAAGCTTTTATATACATAAATCAATAAACTTCTAGATTCGGGACGATATCTCTACACATGAAACAGAGGACATCGAGTGATAATCTGATAGGCAATATTATACAGGGTTATTTGTAATAGGTCGGCAATCCATTACGGGGATGTAGGGGAGATCATTTGCAACCAAATGACCCCTCATGACCTATAAGCAAATGTCAACCATCTTCCAGTAATTTGACATTTTATATTTATTTGAAGATATCCCCTACTCTTATACCCATCCACATCAGCAGCAACGACACCAACAATATCAACCGCAATATCGACAACAATCAACTAAGCATACCTCAGTCCACTACTGGATATAAGCCTCTCCAAAGTTGCGTCAATACCCGCTTTTCGGTCTTCAGTATCCAGTCTGTGCCAGCCGTATTTTTAAGCCAGTCACAATAACGAAACATGAGAATCCGGTTGAAGTCGTGTACCTGTCTAGTTATTATCATACACTATCTGTTACTCGCTACGTCTACAGATATTTTGTATTACATCACTTTTTATCGCTTTTTTTGTATGTATGCTTAGATCTTTTAAAAGACGCTACGGATTTTAATGCGGTTTTCATCAGTAGACAGAGTGATTTAATACGAAGGTTTCCATGTATAATACGTGCATATTATCGTAGAGAAAAGCCAAGAATTTCAAAGATTTGTAATGTGATGTCCTAAAAAAACATATTTTTGTGCGCTTACGTTGCAAACGCCTACGAGATAGATCAAAATAATGTACTACGGAATAGTATATTTTAGAACGATATGTATATGTCTATCTCCTAAGGATAACCCACAGTAACCATTTTTATCTTTTAAATATTACAAAAAAAATATCTCCCTGTAAGCCACCCAAAAACAATATAATAAAAATAAATAAAATAATATCAGTGTGGGTGTATGAATACGTACCTCTATAGGTGTCGCTCGTTTGGTGTCACCAATTTTTTGGTATCGCTCTTTAAGTGTATCAGCTTTTAAACCCTGCCAGGGTAAGGAACCACGTAAAAAATACATAAACATATGCCCAAGAGCTTCTAGGTCGTCGCGTCTAGATTGTTCTGAAAAATATAAACAGACATGTTAGTTTGAGTATGAATTATTGTATGAAGTTGCATGTTGAATACAAATTAGAGCATATTCCACGAACTATTTGAATGGACAGAATGTACTATACAATGTTTAAACGTCATTAAACTTTGCCAAGGTTAAAAGGGTGATTTACACATCCTTGTGTCCATGTATAATATTACGGGTTTTACTAGGTTTTTAATGAGTTCACTGCTGGGACGCAGGCCTGTTTTCTTTGAGAAGGAGTGGGTTGTTATTTCACCACGCGGGCACAGTGCGGATGGTGGATATCACATGTCAAATATTTTCTTCAAGGACATTTCTGTTTCCTCACGATGTTTTCCTTCACCGTTTTTAGAGCATACGATATAGTTTGATACTTTACCTTTTCCTAAATGTGTGTTTATTGACATGTATCTTGCAGTCCCGGTAAGTGACTTGTGTTCCCGATATGGAATATGTTTGTTTGTCTCTAAGTCTATATATTCTTTGGCCAAACCAAAATCTGAAATACAACAGACATATCGATTAACTTAATTATTTATCGACAAAAAAACAGATAGGTATAAAACTTGAACGGGCGGGTATACAAAAAGGTGGCTATAAATAATTGCCACTACTGCAAAGACCGCTAAATCCAATGACCTCGTAATAACGTTCATTTTTATCAATTTAAGAATATGTATTCAATACATCAACGGTAGGATCGATGACTGTTCAGTGTTCATTGTAAGATTTGTAATCAAATCACACGATTCAAACTTAGTAGGTAAGTACTGACATACTTCTGAAAATTGATTCATAAATATTTAAATCTAGAATATTATACAGGGAAAAAGAAGCGAATGCCATCTAGGGAAAGTACCTATTTTAAATAATGCTTTTAATTCAGTGCCTTCATTTAATTTTGAGAGCAATCCTTATTTTTTTGAATACGCAACTTGAACTGTGATTCGAAATTTAGTAGTTCCTCTCTGACGTTGGTTTATTCCACTTATGGATGGACATGCATGTGGCGTAAAAAAAAAACCAGTAGGTACAATTATTTCTTAGAACACGAGTAGTAAACCACAGACCTCGTCCTAAGATTGTGTTACTTCACTATTGTTATATCTCATTACCTAATCATTCTGACGTGATCATGAATGAGATCTTATCACTTAGCGAAACGAGCCGATGTCTCTCGTAATGCTTCATTACACAAATGACTCTCGTTGACACTGCCCATTATAATTGGCGTGACTTCTGTATTAACACCGGCGTGGGTTTTACAGTCGGCCATCATTATTTTTGTGTGTAATAAAATTCGCTTCTAGTTTATGAGGAGTTTGAGGTCAAGTCTTGGACTTGGTAATAATGGTTGAATAGTGTATCCAGTTATTTCTGGTCTGGATTCAGGGTTAATTATGCTTAGAGACAGCTGCAGATCAAAAGGGACACCTTAACAATAATTGTGATTTATAATGTAGTAATTGCTTATGTCAAGTACAAGTATACATACATTTACAGCAGTAAATATTTCCTAATTTTCATATTATAAGTAGGAAATTACATCAAAAAATATTTAAACTATTGTGATTATAATTTTATTGTATTTATGCCTACGGGTTTAATACAGGTGAATCCTCAGCTAAAGCCCGCCAAATTCAATTTTTGGCAAATTGCAGCTCTGTTTTACGTCGTAGGTTGATCAAAATGCGATTCGCGACTTTAGGAATATAAATAATATATATATTTACTGAATAATTAATCATCAATTTCATAATCATCGTCAAACATCGGAAATTTGTTCTACCTAAGAATTTTCATATGAAATATTCTGACAAATTTCCAAAATTTGCAAATCCACCTAAGAATTTTCATATTAAATATTCTGACAAATTTCCAAAATTGAAAACAAAGAAAATTCGAATTTGTCGGGCTACAGCTTGAGGAGCCACCTTAAGGTTTAAGCCTTTCTAATATCTTCAAAGATCATATCGGTGCGTGAATACGGTCATGTTAATGTAGACAGCCATTATCTAGAATTATCGTGTTATCAACAATCATAATCACGCCTTGAACGAACTTACCTATATACTGAATAGTCTATCTACTAGTATACTATTGTCGTTCCAAGAACTGCTAATATTTTAACTAACCACCGCTCACGGTAGCTATTAGTGAAATTGCAGACATTAAAAAGAATTGAAGTTTCAATGGTAGAATTCAAGCACTTCGCTTGATTTTTTTGTTTGTCATGGCTATTCTGTAGCAGTGTTTATGTATTTATCTATGGCGTAGAAAATTTTGCGTTTAGTAATACCTAAATATTGTAAAAATCGAGCAATGGACTTATACAGATTTTATTTTGCATTTCGATCTTAAATCTCAAACAAAATACACGTAAATAACAAGGAAATCGTGGAAGTAATTAAACGAGCCAGTTAACAAACGACCGATGTAGGTACGCACACTTTCATTTTTAAATACTCATTCATGACTCAATCCGATAATCATGACAACGTAATTTGAATAATCAATTAAGCGTATCATTACACGAAACTAAATTATGACAAAAATATGGTACAGTTGCGAAGGTAAACATTGGCACAGTTTCAATTTTCTAATAGAGCCGTGATAAAATATGACTATTTTAATTTCTTAAGCCTCTTTATTATTTCGGTAATAATTCGTTTTCGTCCTTGTCAGGCTTAGAGTGCTCGCACATGGCATACTTTTAGTAGGTCCTACAATCGGTCAGGTTTTTTTGTATGATCTACGTTTTGTAGAACGTATGCGTTTGATCTGTTTCATTTAGCTCCTACAAAAGGTCGGCCAACGATTGTATGCCGTCTGCGAACGCTCTTACGCATAGGCAACAGGATACAATAGTTATTACAATACGGCACCCACTAACTAGATTAAGAAGAAACTTTATGCTTGTGCTTTTTACCTTTTCATTACCTTGCCATGTAATCTAGTCCTAATTGAACAATAATTATTATTATTATATATTATTATTAAAAAAATAAAATGCTTTCCATAGTATAGGCCGTATCAGCTGTTATTGGCCTTCGAAATCATAACAGTGGATCAAAAGCCTTCAAATATCACACATTTGTAGCTTTACGGCCCAATTTTGGTAGAAAAGTTAATATTTGACATATAACTTCCATATACTATATAAATATATATATTTGAAATATACATACAGCTGTAGTAACAGTAAATATTTACTACTTGGTGAGTCATTGACCTCTTTACAACCTACTTTGATGAGTAATAAAGATTTTCAGACCGAGGTATTTTCTTCCACTTTTACGTGAGTGCTTAGTTTGGCCTGATTTAACTACAAAGTCAGCTAAGTATCTGGGTATAAAATGACGCATTATTCAGAGAATACATTATGAATGGGGAATTCCTTTTTTGGGCACAATCTAAGTTAGAGCTAAAAATATAAATATTAGTAAATCGAGGCTTACCAATGATGTGAATGATTTTTTCCCGTTTAGTTGCAGTTCTACCTATTAAAAAATTCTCCGGTTTAACATCTCTGTATATTAGATGTCTCGTATGGACATACTCGATACGATGTAACTGAAACAGACATTGAGCAGAATTAGTTTATGGCATCACTTGTCCACTATCAATTGACGACGGCACAAATCATTTCATTTAAAGGGCACATCATTACATAATTTAATATTGATGCATCAAAACAGTTTAATATCAATAAGTGGTCAATATGTCAATCGATACTTGAGGTAAATGTTTGACTTGAACATGATTTATTTTTTCAGAATTTTCATGTTTGTGTTTATTTCATATTCGATAACGGATATCAACCATATGGTACATCAATGATACCCAAAGTGGTATTTATCGACCCCCGGGGGTCGACACCGACTTGCAGGTCGAAGGTTGTTTTTTTCTTCTACATCGCACTGCAGTTAGACATCAGTTACAACACATTTGAAGTTGATGAATTTTCAAAAATGCAATATTAGCTACCAAAAACGGAAAAAATTCAAGTGGCAAATGGTCTATGAGACAAAAAACTTTGGGGACCTCTGAAGAACCTACAAGAACAGTCCTTCAGTCGACTGACTTAAACATCGAGTTTGAATCAACTGATATGCGTTTTTCTTGCCAATTATTGTGTAGAGTATTTTGCCGCCAAGTTAAATATATTTCTGCGATATGAATCTAAACGTCCCACTTTTACAATCTTTCCTTAGCCCAGGTATCGAGTTACAGGACCGCTTGAAGAGCTCAAATTTCATTAAAAGCGTAGGCCCGGGACATTTTCCTCAAATAGCGTACGATATTGCCAATTCAATATAAATCTCTAAGCTCTAATTCGCCCATTACTGATTTGCTTATCAATGCAAGCGTTTATTCGTCGCATTGCATCAGTTACGTCACAATAGTCGGCGTTAAAGCGCTCTCTACAATCATATTTCTTGAACGCTCTTGCAAGTCAGTGCTATTATTAAGTTCAATGACTTATAGAAATTGATTTCAGCTAAAGTAATGGTTGAGAGATAAAAAAAAATATAAATACGTACGAAAATCTGAGAATTGATTTCAATATTATGCTTGAGTGTGCAAAATATATAGAATAGAAAACGCATATTGACTTACCAACTGCATAGCGATCATTAATACAGTCTTTAGAGAGAATCGACGGCCACAGAGATCGAACAGATCCTCCAGCGATGGGCCCAGCAGTTCCATCACCAGTGCGTTGTATTTACCGCAAGGGCCGAAGTAATACACCTCCGGTATGCCCTCCGCAGTCGACGGCGCTACAGGAGCCACGGGAATTAAGGGGAAGGAGGAGGAGGAGACAGACCGAACACCATTAAGTACTTACTCATATTTCAATACACGAGCATTGCTCTCGCACGCACCTGTACGACACAACACTGTAGCCGATATTTACAAATTACATCATCAAACACGACAGGACACGCGAGAGCATTGCTACGTGTTTAGCCTAATACAGTAACATAATATCATATAAAAATAAAACACATTTAGGCGGGCCTTTACAACGACCATGATCACGGCGGGCGTGCGAACCGCTCGGATGAATGACAAAGATTTGGATATCGGTTACGGTGCTGTGTCAAGAGACAATCACCTATCTACCGGAGAATTGGCACGGGACTTACGAGCTGCATAGCAATTACAAGGACCGTCTTGAGTCTGAACCTTCGGCCGCAATGTACGAACAGGTCTTCGAGCGAGGGCCCTAACAACTCCATGACCATGGCGTTGTAACGGCCGCCACATGTCCCCAAGTAGTACACTTTAGGTACGCCCTCTGGGTAAATTTTATAACGTGTTAGCTAGATTATTCTTCTACTAAACTATCCTATGATACGACCAAATTATGCTAATATTTATTGAGTTAATGAGACAATCATGATTGTATGGGAATAGCTTACTGTTGGTGCCGACAGTTATTTATGTAGTCCCGCTATTCATTCCCATAGAACATTTCAATATAATATGGGTACAAATTACAAGGCTACTTAATTGATCATCAAAACCATTTCGATCATGAAACTTAGGTTACAATTGGTGCACATAATATTACCCGTAGATTATTCACAGCTCTTCGTTTTGCAATGATCGTGATTCACCACTTAAAAATTGTTGGTGGACCGTTAAAAATTAAGCATAAATCAGTACTATCGCTGTCTGACTCTGTAAAGAATTTTCGTAACGTCATGCTGTATATAGTTTATTCATACAATTAGGGTAAAACTCACCATGCGTGCCTAATAACTTGTAAAATCGGTATTCTAGATGTAATTGTGGAGCCTTTGACTTCATAGGCTCCATCTTTATCGCTACGTGTTCATTGTTGTAGAGATTTTTTCCTGCAAGAGAACATTTTATTTTAGTAAAGTTAAGCGCAATAAATATGACCCAAAACAAAGTGTAATAATGAATGTTGACTGTCCGTATTTCGGAAAAGTCTTATTTTTCTGACACAGTTACGTTTGGACAGTCTTTTGTAAACATTTTAAAAATAAAAACTACTCTGATTTTATTCAATTCAGTACATTCTGTAAACTGTGCTCAATAAATCATTTCAAAGTTATTGTCAACGTCACCAGCTTGAGTTATCGGTGTTATCATCGATCATATAGATCGTCATAGCTTCGTATCAACATAGAATTAGATCTCAATAATCAATATCTTATCGGGCGGACAAATTTAATGGAACAACAATGTTCGCTGTTGTTCTAAAGCTTGAGTAAGGCGGTGACACAGAAATTAAATTAGGTAACGCAAATTACTACCTCGCGTTCGGTAGTAACAAGGTCGGGAGCCGGGACTAATGACTTCTTGAATACTGAAATCCTGATAATGTTCGATACGTTATCTACCTTAATTGTTTTTTCATTATAAGCGAGTAGTTCTTTAAAATGAGATCAAGACAAAAAATGTCAGAGGGGAAATTCCCGTATTTTTAAGAACGTTCACATTGTAATTTCAGTCATTGATGGCAATGACGGGGTCCGCTAGGGCCAATGCCTGCCAGGGTTGCGGGAAAGTCCGAGAGGGATACCGTGGCCCCTGGCACAGGCAACTGAAGGAACACGGGTGGGTTTTAGTCAGTAAGAGTCTGACACGCCCTCCCGCTCTGCCCAGAGCGGGAGAAGTTATTTGATGATTTCCCAACCTCAAAAAAAAAAGTCTCAATCTGGCAAAAAGTGTATAGTGTTTACCTATATTTTTGACATTTGACTGTCGCTGAGATGAGATTGCGACTTGATTTTGAATGTTTTTAATTACGGGAATTGGCCTTCTGTGCAATCAAAAATACCTATTAATAACCGACTCCAAATCTCTGTTCATACACACTGCAACAACAACGACCTAAAAATTTAGTAAAATCTGTCGACAAACAATATCAATGAATATCTTTAATATGTTTTTGAATATCATCGGAAAAAAGAGTTCAGCACTAAAACAATCGATTCTGTAATGAGTACGAATGCGATATAAGCACTAATGGCCTAACAAGATGCTATTAATTCTATTATTGCTCTTTAGATTACAATCGTTACGGTAAAATGTTAAATGGAGGAAACAATTAAATAACCCACACAGGAAACTAACCAGGAGTAGCCAGTTACTTTTTATTCATGGGATTTTTAGCTTGATTAATTCCACCATGAGTGTTACATTATTAAAAACACCGTTCGGAAAGTAAATAATGTATGTATCAGCTTAATCACCACACGCACGTGTCCGCAATAATGTTATTTTCAGTGACGCGAGGTTGAATCCAATTCTCATCCGCACGCAGCCATATAATCTCCCAGACAACCCCCATATGAAACCTTACTGTCTAGAAAATAAGGCTCACGACCTCACGTGTTGAGCCCTGACATTTCAAAAAAGTATGATATGATATTCTACCAACTACCTACTTTGTTTAAAATATTTCGTTGTCGTTGTAAAGTGATCATATTGTATGGCACGTGTGAACGGTGGCTGGGGCTCATTTGAAAGAGCGTTTTCGAATACTGACAGCGAAAGAATGAGTCATAAGTCTTCCATTATTACAGACGTCCTTTGTTACGTTGCTTGCCTTCTACTCTACCTGCTGGATGAATATTTTAAGTTTATAGGTTGTGCGAGAAATAACGCTATAATGATGTATAGATAGCATTTATATTTTTTTCGAGGGTGTGAAATCATCAAATAACTTCTCCCGCTCTGGCCGGAGCGGGAGAGCGTGTCAGACTCTTACTGACTAAAACCCACCCGTGTTCCTTCAGTTGCCTGTGCCAGGGGCCACGGTAACCCTTTCGAAATTTCCCGCAACCCTGGATATATAGATAGCATAGCAATTACAGCCATGTCAATGCTTAGACGTATAAAAACAGGTATTTTCTTCTTCACAAAACATTGGTTGAATGATTCCCTCTGATAATAACCTACAACATAAATTTTGTTTCCCATTGAAAAAAAATGTCAATGAAAGCATTGATCGAGGGTTATATGTTTGCCTCAGTTTCTACAACATCGCAAAATATTTCCGTAAGCAATATACTTACTTAAACTTTGCAAACATTAGTTTCACTTTCTCCGCGCGAAGATAACGGATCTCCAGACACCATCAAAATAAAAATGTTTTTGTATCGCATAATGCGACGTGCAACAATAATATTTATGTGTATACACTGTGATGGAAAGCTTGCTAGCCTTTCGAATACAGACAGCATAGTGACCTATTTTCCCTCAGCTGGCTCTTACAATAGGGACATTTACATTCGATTCACTCTGTTTCCTATCAGTTTAAGATCTTCCTGACAATGATAAGTTGACCTCACTATAAGTATTTTGCTGATGTCGTGCAAAGATTTGTTTCCACTATCAATGACATTCACAAAACGATATCAAGGTAACAATATTATTTCTTACAGAAATATCTAATTTCCGTCGTCTCCACGCAATCAGTTCAGTAAATGATCAGCCAGGTACTTATTACAGTCAGGGCTGGTCGTAATAAATATCGCATCTTTACGGATGACGAAATTATATACGGAGAATCTGTACAGCAAAATGTGCCGGTTGTAAAATCCACATGTTTAACTTCCACATAAATCTAACACACTTTTCGGAAAGAGACTATTGCGTCTTGCTAAAAATGAGTGGAACAGCGAAAATAATGTATTTGTTTTCATTATGGCAATTCTGAAGACTGACAAGGACATTACTGGACTCTTAGTTGGAATTGGAACATAGGGTGTGTCTAAAATAGTTACTATTAATAGCTTTACATGTTTCAGTAAGCGTGCAAGGTCGGCAAGACGCGTTGTTATGAGCATGTCATTGAGTGACTTAAGTACATTAGCTGTGTAGCCAATGTTTACATGAGAAGGATAAAGTAAAAAGGCATGGCGTCTCCTTAGCAACAAACAGGATAAGCTGCTTCGTTTTTTTGTGGTCCAATCTCTCATCCTATGCGTCATCGCTAAACGCAATTTCGAAGGAGTAGAAAACCAATCACTTATGATTCATCGTATCAAAGTTCGTTGATTAGAATCACGTTGTGAGTTCTTGTTTTTATAATTTGGTGTTAAAAATAGATTGTTTTCCAAACCTTGTTATAGACACGTGCCAATTTGAACGAAAACCCTTTAGATACCGATCTACCTTTAGGGTTATTCACTGACCGACTAACACAAAAACCCTTCTCGATTTGAGATTAGACATTGTCTGCATACATATTACATTCAAAACATTTCCATTGAACCCACTCGAGGTATTCACAAGCAGATCTCGAAAAGGGCAACATTTCCAGAAAGCAGAAATCCTTTTACGCATATCTACGTAGGTAGGTACTATAAATAGGAAAATCTTTTGTTTTTAGAATGAAGAGTTTCACACAAGCGTAGATTGCTGTATGATCGAGGACGTTGATCTCAAAAAAGGAAGTCATAAAGACCAGTTGCCACACTTCTTCAATACGAGTTTTAAAGACATGAGTTCACTTACCGAGTCTAAGTTCACCGAAGTTACCGCAGCCGATCTTCTTGCCGACGCGGAAGTTAGGCCCCACCATAAGAACGCCCGAAGACGAGGTGACGGAGTGCCTCGAGGTATGCATCGCGCTGCTGCCACTCACACCACGCCCGCCCACCGCACCGGCTGCGCTGCAATAGTGTTCACACAGCTTTAGATCATGTAGGGTACAGGATTACAAGAGGGATAGAGTTTTCCAAAGCAGATTTTTGTGTCTAAACTATATGTGAGTAAAATTTATGAAGAGTGACGGAATTGCTAGGTACAGTCGCCAACACAACAGGTTAAAGAAACTGCCAAATTTCTCCAAACGATTTTAAACCTTAAAATGTTGAAGGTTAAGTTCAAAATCGAATGATTAAACTTGACCTGCTACGGTGTATGAACAGAGGGGCAATTCTCGAATTGTTACGAACGTTCGCAGTCTAATCTCAGCCTCAATCTGTCCAAAATACCTGTAGTTTCATAGATTTTTGATAAGTTTTTAATATGGATATTGGTGCTGAGATGAGATTGCGACCAGATTTTAAACGTTTTTAATTAGAGGAATTGGCCCTAAGACGATCAAACACGGTTAATAAATGATAAATTGTATTCCAATTTAAAGAGTACCCGGATTCATGGACAATATTATATCTGTAAGGTTAGCGATATTTGTATAGCAATGCAGTATCGACATTCATTGATTATATTATAAGTATGACGCAATGTTATCTCTTGTATTGACACAACTTTTACCATTTAATCCGATATCTTCGCACTAAGTTCAGATAAGGATGGTTTACTTAAATTAAGCAAATATCTACATTATCATTTTCAATCGAAAATCTTCATTTGTTGAATAAGTGCCTAAATATCGATCGACGGATAAGATGTCGGTAAAAATCCTTAGCCAGTGTCGTGAGACGATTTTTTCACGGCTTTTAATTGCAGCTAGGGAGCAGGGTGTTAGAAATTAATATTGGCCCATGTACAACAGCCAGCTTAACATTAAATTTTATTATTATTATATTTTTTTTTTTATAAATAATGTAAGTAGTGCATACTGTAACTATGCAAAATTTCTATACAGGGTAGCAGGAACACCGACGCGCAACTTTTTACTATGGACTCAGTACATGATTCTGACTGAAGCTGTCCCTGAGTTGAAATTTTTTGACGGTTATTAAAAAAAAACTGCTGTTCCATACATTTTGACCGCGTAGTTATTGCACTTTTCTATGAAACAGCTGGTTTTTTTTATTTTTATAACCGATAAAAAAATTATACGCTATCAACTGCGCGTTGTGTTCCACGCGCGCCTCAAAGAGATGTCAGTACCAATGACGGGTTCCTCTAGTGCCGATGCCTGCCAGGGTTGCGGGAAAGTCCGAAAGAGTTACCGTGGACCTCGCACAGGTAACTGAAGGAACATGGGTGGGTTTAAGTCAGTAAGAGTCTGACACGCCCTCCCGCTCCGCCCAGGGCGCGAGAAGTTTCTTGATGTTTTCCTACCTTTCCTTTTTTTTTTTAAAGGGGAGTCTAGAATCATGTGCATGGTTTCAGTTTGCGCCTCGGTGTCTCTGCCACCCTGTATATCGGGCTTCCGGGCAGGCCCTTCTGTATTACAGCTAGTGTTTTCCCACGATTAAGTATCATCGGACAATTCATATTATTATTTGAACAATGAATGAGACTTTTGGCTGAGTTTAAAGGCTCGTTTACAGGAAGCAATTCAAATTGCCTGTTCAATGAATTAAGTAGGAGTCGAGTATTTTAAGAGTTTCAATAAAAATATATCAACAAAGCGATAAAATATCACGGCTATCTGATAAAGCTAGTGAATAATAGTAATTACCGGTAATTATAAATTATTAACCCTCATTCTAGAAATTACAATAATTAAAGCTACATTATTACCTTTACCGGCATTTTATACAAATGGGTTAGTAGATGCAATAAAAATCAGTTCATCACGCGACTGTAAAAACTGAAAGGTACTCGATTACGCGGAAAATAATAAAATTCTTAGGTTAATTCAGTCACCTTCTATTTTTGTAGTATTAGGTGAAGAACCACCTTTTGGTTCGGCCCCATTGACCGCTAGGCAACTCCGTGGTAAACCAAGGTGAAGACGGCAGAACGACTCCTACCGAGAGGACCAGTTTCAAACAGACTGAGGCAAATCAATCTAAATAGTAGTTGAAGAAGCATTCAGTTAATAGTGAACAGAATGACAGAAGGAGTGGAGTTTCTTGCCGGCTCTTCTCCATAGGAAACGACCTATTGAATCCGTGCACCTAGCTTCAGACGCTTCATAAGTGCCCATATAGGTTTATGTGAAATAAAATATTTTGATTTTGAAGAAGTGGAAAATGGAGAGTGCGGCCTATGCCTTGAAGTGGCACAATTCGAGCTAGATAGGTTGACGCGCGGAATGGATTTTGTAAGTACTGTTTCTATGGCGCTCATGGACGTCAGCCATATTTCGTAGGGAACAGCTAGGCAACATGCATACTCTTCTAAACAAATACAGCGAAACTTTCGTCCTCATGGAAAGTTGGGTACCTAATTCTGGTTTGCAAAGTTTCCGCCATGATTATTGGTTCATTTCCACGAGCGTAAAATACTGCGTGATATCTTTAAAAAACCATCGAAGCACATATTTTCGACGCAGTACTGGGTAAAGTGATCCTTTGATGAAAACAATAATCTTGATCGTTAACGATGGGGACCGAGTGTCGTGCTCGTGACGCAACTTGGGACCCCATCTTCAGCATTTTGTTATGATTGAATGAATACATCCTTGCAACTTGCTTGCTTTTTCGATGACATTCGTCTTTTACAGAAAACTGCAATGCTTTTATTGGATGAGACCAAATATATTGTCCAATGCACAAGTAGTGCTGAAACCAGTCAACAATGAGGCGCCTGAGCCAAAGAAGTTTGGCAAGAATATGTTTAAGCATTTTTTATTAATTGATGGGTCCGCTCATGACCTCGATTTTGCATGGTAGAAAGGGCAGGATGGGGTGTATAAAGGATTTAGTTTAGTAGGCCTTTAGCTTTGAGAAAGATACTGATAGAAATTACAAACGGCGACTGCATAGTTGGAGTTAACTTAAAATTAATGAAGATAATTATGACAAAACTCTTTGAATAACTCGAGCAGGAGAACAAATCCGTTCACGGTTTTATAGTAGAGTTAATTAATATAAAACAATATATACTACACAACACATTGCAATATTTAGTTCTGCAAGCCTACAACAATGCAAAAGGAAAATCCGATTTGCATTTATGTTATGAAATAATGTAAGTAATGACAAGAAGATAAACATCGTCTTTTGTTTGACAGTACTGTTTATCATAGAGGTGTAACAAAATACTGTTATTATGGGAAGTAATTAAGAGGAACGGGTCTTTGTGAAGTTTGAAAAAAATGATAGGTACCAAGATTTTGTTTTTCTTCGCAAATTACTTAAGGGATATGTTCGGGCGTTTGTCTCTAATTGCGTACTAAGCAGTTCCACAGCCCTAGTAGTTAAGGCTTTAAGTGCCATTGAAGTTATCGGGGAACCGGATGCTGTAGTACGAACGCGACAGATTGCAAGGCCAAACTCCGCCAGAACTGCATTCATTTCTTAAAAAATATTACTATTGAAAAGCATCTGCCCTATCATGGGAACAAGCATTACGCAGGTTTGGATTGGATTTAGCTGTTAATAAGTTCTCTCTTGCAAGGTTGCAAATTTGCAATACTTGCAATTAAGGACTAAGACTATGAAGTAACAGTTACTTTGTGGCATGGACTATGGCATGGCCTAAGAGCCATACTGGCTATAATAAGTCGTCATTTGTTTATTTTCACATGAAACAAATTACCTACTCGCGATTAGAACAGAGGGGCAATTCCCGTATTTTTAAGACCGTTCGCATTCTAATCTCAGTCTCAATCTGTCAAAATGTCAATCAATTTACATACATTTTTGACAGGTTTTTGACATTGATTGTCGCTGAGATGAGATTGCGACTTGAATTTGAACGTTTTTTAAGTACGAGAATTGGCCTACAGATTATTGGTAATTTGTGAACTTGATGAAACTTCCTCTTACATACCCAGAATGTCAATTGAATAGTAATTGTATACAGAAACAAAACCACAAATGATAATAGCATCTATTCCAGCTAGGTATTGAGGAAATAGGATGAGGGAATCTTTAAGTGTTTACCATTAGTAAATTATGTATAATTTATAATTTTAATTAGGTAGAAATGTGTGAGTGTTTACCTACCATCAGTGAATTGTGTATATAATTTTAATTACGTGCAATTTTTTTTTTTTTTTGAGGGTGGGACGTCATCGAATAACCCGCCAATCGCCTGCACGAGGACACAGCGGTGTTCCGCCCAAGCCGGGCAGACCTCCACTGTGTCCACCGGGCGATCCACACAATGGTGACACCCAGGCGTTTCCTTCCGCCTTATCCGGAACAGGAACCTCCCGAAACAACCGTGTCCGGTGAGGACCTGCGTCAGGCGGAAGGTGAGGACGCCGTGGCGCCTCTCTAGCCACTCCTCAAAGAGGGGACTTATCGCCGCAATTGTGGCGTGCCCACAATTGCCCCAATTACATGCATCCTAAGTTTATACTTTTACATATAAGTATTTCATTAACTAGAAAACATTTGCATTGTTACAAAATACATATTAATATTACTAAACTCATAAATTTTTTCCTAATGTATGGAAATCATTCAAGAGAAGCTCGCCCTAGCTAGATGGAACTAGCACAATATAAGGTCAAGGTAGCCAAAACTGCTTGCCAAAAAAAGTCACCTTGTGTCTTGACCTAGTCAATAATTATTAGAAAAAAAATGCACTAATATCCAGCCAAACAAATCTTAGTAAATTGACTGAAGAAGCTCACCAATTCTTAAGCTCTTTAAAGAAATGTACTTAAGGAGTTAAATACTTAATCTGAAACATAATCCTGTTAGGTTTTCACATGTTTTATTTTATTAGTAGTTTGTATGTGTGCTGAAAAATATGATAAAATTTTGTATTGGTTTCAGTATTTATTAATTTGTTTGATGAAAAGAAAGTTTAAAAGGTACTAAGGTGAGTGATGGCTTACTTTGCCATGGTTTTCGAAACTGGTAAAAGTTGCTAACAATACCATAATGAGGAATCCTTGACTGGGTGTGTCAATAAATACACATTAAAATAATTTTCTGTTGGTAGGTACATCTTAATAACAATATACAAGTTCGATACGTTTGGCCGGATGGCGATTAGATGGCGCCGGCATTTCCTGACTGACATTCTCTGAGAACAATTGCAGAAAAAATTAAACTTGATTTTTTTGAAGTCCACATTGTTGTAGAATTATTACAGTAGGAGTGTACTGTAATGTACTATGTGTATGTATATATATATATGTGTATATATGTATATATGTTCTGTAATCACAGAGGTGGCTGTATTCTACTCCCATGATGATTCTTTAGCTAAACTCTCCCAGCAACCATAGACACATCCCTCCTACCACATGGGAATGTATGGTCATAGCTATTAAATAGTTGTTACCAGTCTACACAGAATAAAAGATTCATGTTTCTAGTGTTCAATTTAAAATGATCATATTTTATTATCTGGTTGTAAGTGATAACTAAATAACCTGCATATTTTGTAATTATGCAGGCTATCAATTGATAGACAGATAACAACTAGATACTTGTGATTAAAAAAGAAACATTAATTACACTGATTCTTGAATTATTAAGTAGCTTAAAGTGTTTTAGTAAGCAATGGAAAACATCAGTGTTTCAATGTCAATAATTTAAATAATTTTATTTTAATTAATAAGTAAAATTAATGCATGGCTTTTACGTTTAGCCTACAAAACTAACTAAGATACAGCCTTCACGTTTTTTTAAAATATTTTTGCAAGCATATAATTTGAATTCAGGAAGTAACTTTTTATTTCCTCAAACTTGATAAATATCCATTAACAATTTAAGATGCTTCATACGCTACATCAAAACTTACAGCAGCTATAGTGAATCATACCAACCATTATTGGCATTGAGTCTAAAAGTGAAAGTTACAATGCACTTCCAACCACCGAAAGCATGGAAGGAGACAATTATCTAGCCGTGCAAGCCACCACTGGGTAACATGCATACACTTTAAATCCAAAAATACATTTTCAATTCAAATCTATCCATAATTTGCATACTATTTATGTCAAACTTGTTTGATTCAAAGTTCAATTCACTTTGCAGATTTATTGGCATGAAATGTTACAAGACAATAGAAATCTGTGTTTTATAACCAGTGGATAGAGCCATAAACGTAATGTGAACCTCCGGAATAAACATACAAGATGCAATATTATTGTTAATTTATTCTTCTATTTGTTACTTTGACCAAACAACATAGAATTAATTCATGTGAAAACTCCAGTATTTTTACTATTATTCACTTTTCACAGAAAAAAAAAGTGTAATTTTATAAATTGAATAATTCTTCCTGCATACTCACTATTTCCTATGCATTGTGGCATGTATTTAAATAAATACAATAACAGTTGCTTTGAATATGCATAATTAATATATAAAAATATTAGTTACTATACTGCAGACAGTCCACTTGTCAAATTTTGAGTGACATACCACCAAAGCACTCTAGATTTCTACAGAAAACTGAGTAAGTTGGTCAAGTCAGTAGTTAGTTACGAAATGTCACTGTTTTAGCAATGTTAGTTAGTGTATTCAATAAAATTAATGTTCTTCAAGAAAACAGCATAAGACATGAAAATTTTTTATGAGACCTAAATGAAGGTTTTATTGGATCAATTCAAACAATAAACAATGGATAAATGGACACAGATTGTAGCAGTAATGTTTGATAAGCTAATGTTTTTATTAAGAACATGTTATCAACTGTAAGTATTGTGTGAGTTAAATACCAAGATGTTTATTGTTCATGATTCATCAGTACTGCAGCAATACTTAGGTATTGTGATAGCTAATGTTTGTGACATAATAAAGCTCAGTTACTTAAGCAATTCATTTCCTAACAAACAGGTTGTTATCCTTTATAGTATGTATTACTTAATGTAAATTAATTTATGTAATATTTTGCGTATGGCTACAACCTATTGAATTTCTCTTGACATGTATTCTATTAACCTGTTTTTGGTCAATATTTTAGTTTACAAACATGTTATGTTTACTAGAAATTCTACTATACAAAAGGTGATTCTATAAGTCTGTGTGTTTTTCACTTTGGTGGCCTAAAGGTATTTGAAGTCATTGTGGTGACTGAACATCAAAGTGAATTTAAAGTATTATTACTCTGAATCTTGATTGTTTTCAAGGAGATAAGATAATACTATGGATGGCCCTTATAGCACAATATATATTTACTAAAGTAGGTATTTTATGTAATGTAGGCTAATAAGTTTCCTGTAATTAAGAACTGCTACAGTTCTATTTTAAACTGGTTACCCACAGACTACTTTGATTAAAGAATTTTAGATTAAAAGTCTGCAGTAACTCATAGATATAGCAACAAAGGGCTGCATCAGATGATAACTAAAGAATCATTGTAAAATAAGATAAGATCAAGATAATTCTAATTCTTTATCCAAAAGTTCAGTTTATTTACTAAAATACTGGTCAATGTTAATGATTACTTATTTCTGTAAATTGGCTTTAACAAACACTTTTACATATAATTTTTTTTTCATTAACAAATTAATGAGGTTTGTAATGTGCTTCCTTCACAGTCAAATTGAAACATTTAATGTAAATTATAATTCTCTGAATGGGTTAATGAATACTAACAACATCCAGTATAAGAACAATGTGACTGAACCACAAAAACTGTGTTTACATCCACATAGAATCTGTTTGAGCATTGGCTTAGTGTGTTTTTCTCCCTGCTTACTTTAGTTTTAGGATACTGTAATGAGTTCAAACTAAATGTTCTATTCCACATGTACTTATAAAGATAGTAAATTATCTTTTTAAGGTTATATGGCATTATTTTGTTTGAAATTATCTTACCTTGTGAGTCATAATTTTATCGACTGTGTAAATCACCCAAATATCAAGTCATACAATATATTTAGGTTTAAATGAATATACACAATTATAAATGAATTGTCACAAATTTCTACATGTAGGAAAATTAATAGTGGCTGAACACATTGAAGAAAGTTTATATAAAGTAGTTTTTTTTTTAAATCAAGTAAGGTAAGCCTGTGGTCAGACAGAAAGGTTCATTAGTTTTTAAACTTAATTCATTGAACTGCAACTTATAAAATGACATCATGTTCAAATAAGTTGGGTTAAATATTAATTAAAATTGTGCAATACGCCAACACATTACTAGCTCCCTTTAAAATCCAGTGTAGGAATGTTCCCACCATAGCCTCTCCACTATTCTGAATGTATGGCATGCATAGCCAGGACGAACTAAAACAATTTCATGTTTTAACCTCTGCAAAGTTTGCCAAATATGAGCAACCTTATATGCTAAGTTTAAGTCACAATTTTCTTTATCTTACAATACAATTGTGCATGATTCAAGTATGATACTAATGTACAAATGGGAGGATTGTGAAAATACAAATGACAACATGTCTCCATGACATGAAACACACATACCAAAATTGTACCATACTGATGGTGTTGGCAGCTTGAAAAGCAAGAAGAATAGTAAATCAACGTGCTTACGATGCTCTTTTTTCTTCACTCTGTCGTTCTTTGTCCTTGCTATTATCACGCTTATTCATAATACAAGACTTGTTGTGCAGGCACAATGCCCAGCACTCAGCTCACTCCCTGTGTCCAGCGTCTGTCGGGGCCACAGCACAGCCCATGTCACCACAGTTTCCACGACACCAGCCAGCGACGCGTCGCCATAACACAATCCAACACAACAACACTTTTGTCACTTCTTTTTAATATTATTATTGCTATTTTTTTCTTCACTGCGATGCTATTACCACTGCACTATTAAACAATTTATCTCAAAATCATTTTTGTTACACTGCAAACACAATTTGAACGTGAAGACGGAATGTTTCGGCGACACCTGACGAATCGTATAAGAAATCTCAAAATGATAACCGTCCTTTCTCTAACAGTGTTATTTGATTATATTATATGATTTTACTCGGAAAGGGAACGAGAGTGAATAGAGGTCGCCGTGCCAATGTTATGTTCATTGAAGAGTAACAACAAGCGATGTGGGTGTCCAACTTAAACAAATTACTAAAATCACCACGCAGTCACCAAACCTTCTAGCAATCAACGTTAAATGTGAAGAGCTAATTAATATTTATTGATAAAAGAAATGAATGTATCGAAAAAACGTAACAATTGACAGTTCCTTGTGAGAAGTCAACCCCAATAATTGTCGGTCGGCACAAAACGTTTTGAAACAATTTACGAGGATTCTGAATACTGGAGCCCAGAGCACTGTGAGAAACTTAACTGTAAGAAATAGAAGCACAATTCGTGATTTTTAGTTAGCTTTCCGTAGGATTAGTCACAACGTCGCCGAAACATCAAATGGACATTTGTTCTGATAAAAAAGTTTAGGTTTTGTAATGGCCACCAATGTTACACTTTTAACACTTCATAAATTGCGATAAAAGAGATGTATTACTAAAAGTTTTAATCTAAATTAATTTATAAATTACGCGTTTACATAAATATATTACCAACTAACGATAAAATTTCTTATTTATAAAATATTTAACTCAAAGAATAGTCACTGATTCGCCATTCGGCGCATGCGCAAACTTGCAGCAGTTTGTGTTGTCAGAGTAGTTAAATGTTTTTTGTTACTCAAAGTCTATTCAAGAGTGGTTATTTTTATTTTACTTTATTTCTATTTATTCAAATCACTAAAATTATCTGTCATTGCATACATTTTAAATATTATACTTCTTAAGGATAATTCGATGAGCGATCCAAAAGTCAGTTCTTCTGTAAGTACTTATTTTTTCTGTGGCAACATAAATATTAAAAATAAAAATATAGATTGCGTTCATAGAGAATGGTTTTTGGTCAAATATGCTATAAGCAAACAAAATTTTTGGAAAATAAAGAACGAATTTTATGATTTGGTGATTCTTGCAATTTGTTTGTAATGTTTTAAATTTTTCTAAATCCTATCGTTTAATAGACTTTTCTTATTGGTCATAATTTTGGAATTTAAATGACGCATTCTTATTGGTTAATATTTGATGTTTGAAACATGTGTGAAATTAGCGCCAGTTTTGAATGACTGAATTTGTGTCTGTGATTTGTGTAGTGAAAACGGGTGAAGAGACGGGTGTTGTATAAAGTTATCGAAAAACTCAGGTAAGTATACTTAAATTTATCATTATAATAAGTATAAAAGAAGAACACAAGTGAGCAAAAATAGAGTGCCAGTAAAATGGGTATGTAAACAACCTCGACGTTATTACAGTAGCTTTCTGTCTGTTTGTTCATTGGTGGTTGTTTGGTACTGGACCTACTATAATATATGTATTTTTAGGACATGTCAAGCAATTTGAGATATAAGATAAGTTGTATAGTATGTAATGTAATGAGCATGTTAGCCCTTTTTTGGGAAACTTAATGTCCTTTAAAATAGTTCGAATGCTTTTTTATTGTGTCCTTCCTTTTCAGGGAAATCGTCTCACTTGGTTTTGGTTGCAGTTTGGGTTACTATCTGCCTCTGTTCAGGACATGTCCGCTTTTTTGGCCCTCCGTCCGGACTTAACCGTAATTTTTACTTGAGAAGATTTTTTTCGAAAAGTTAAGAGTTCTACGACTAGGTAGAGTGAAAAAACTAGGTGAAAAAATATAGATCTAAAAGTAAAAAACTGGGCTTTTTTAAAATATGACCAGCTTTTCGTCAGGAATTTTCTTATTTCATAGCTGCAGTAGCATAATGTGAATTTTAATAGATTTGTAATAAGTTGGTACTTACTAAAATAAAACTTTTTTTAGTTTTACGTACAAATCGTTACCCCTACTATGCTTTTTATGACCTTTAAGGTAATAAAAAAAATCTAAGATAACATACACAAATTCATAGCATAAAATAAAAAATTATGTCGAATTTTGATGACCTTACGCTTCCATGATAAAAAAAAATAAAGGTTGAGCCCGGATCTAGGAAGACGTGGCAAAAAAGTAGCAAAGCGCAGAAACCAGCTTCTTCAAGCGTCACACTTGTCGTTCGCCTGTAAAAAGCTGTGTTCGGATTGCTCGCCGACCATGTTGCTACCTTTTTAAGCCAAGGAAATGACTAAAACAAACTGCTAATCAACTCTTTACCCAAATTAATATATCCCTTGATATGAGAAGGGGGTAACAATTTAATATTTATGTCTGTAATTTAATTTATGTCCATGGAGAAGAACTTCAAATACTGAAGCTACTGAAGTTTGTCTGATTTTGATTGATATTGTTTGAGTACATAGTTGGGTAGAACCACGGAGCAGAATTGCTTCTGCTCCGTGGGTAGAACCAAAGACATTAAATTATTACTATCAATTTAATCTCTTTGGGTAGAACGAACGAACGTCAGAGTGTAGGAAATGTGTTCAACATTTTCGCGGCGCAGCCTGCAGATTGGGTAGAGCTAGGGCACACAGTGGCGTAGGTGCTAGTAAAGGGGCCCTCATAAAAAAAATGGGGGACCTTACGCCCTTGGCACAAACTCTCCGATCGACACTCTTCGCACTGTGGCCTTCTTCTCTTGTAACAGCACGAATATAATTGTATACCTATGCTTTAGCTTAGAGGTTTAGCTTTTATTTAGCTCCGGACCGGAAGCTTGATGATGGTGACCGTGACTCAACTGAACTTCCTGTTGGAATCTCATCGTCAGCAGGAATGTGTAGGTAAAGGATTTCTGGACAATGGAAATCCTGTAGCTGTAGTTCTATTACGTACAATAAAATAATAGTTATTTCAATAAGAATAAGTACATCATTGTTACTTCACATCTGTTTTGATAAAGACCGTCTGTTGACCTATGAGAGTTGACAGTGACTAATCTGTCTCGATAGTAATAAATTGGTGCTATTATGATTTTCTCCTTGATACAGTTTTTGGTCAAGGTCCTCTTCGAAATTTATGGGGTCCGTATAGAGACAAACTTGGAGACTAATTCTGTTAAGAATCTGAGGCTGAACCAATATCATTAAAACTTATGAATCTAAACACTAACGAAAATACATAAACCAGGCTATCTTATATTTAGCCATGGAGACATTTGCCGATATGTAAGTGAAGCTAGGGAAGTATAGTGGATTGAATTATTTATGACAAAATTCAAGAGCACTGTAGCTTTTATATGGATCCAAAAATTATTTATTAGCATTGATGATGCAGTCCTCCTTGACATATCAAAGAACCTTGTAAACTCCGGAATTGACAGCGAAGATGGCATAACCAAATTGCATTATGTTTGATTGACCGTTGCGGGAGTCGGCCTGCACTGCACCTATTCATATCATGTCCATAATGCTCTTGCGCCGGCTGAGAAGTGATTGTTCATTTGACAGTTCGCATTTCGCGTATCAACGCTCATGGTTGTTCCGTTTCTAAAGGCCAACACTTCTCAGTTCTCCAGTGTACAAGCGTGCGCGCTGCAAACGTGACGTGTTTTTGTAACTGCCAGTCTTCTATTATTATACGGTGACAAACTGATAATCCTTGGGAGTTGACAGCCGAGCGATTTAAAGTAAGTTTCATTTTGCTCATTATTTCCAAGGGTCGCATTGACTTGTGTTCTGGTGGACCGTTTTGGGCCATAACCAGTCTTCTTTTTGACCGTCCGTATTCAGTTTAGATCGATTTATGAGTTCGTTTGAAAATATGTCTTTAGGTACAAATGTTATGGTTTGTTTTGAGTTATTTAACACACTATCAATTCTTCGTCGTCATATTGGACTGGCTAGTTTTTTTTTTTTATGTGGAAATTTCTCACTTTATGTTATATATTATTTAGATGGACTCCAAACTTTGTTTTTAAAATTTTTGGGATCTTAAATAATAATTTATGTAGGCGTGGCTACTTATGAATGTACCTACTTAGAGTGTCTTTGAATACAAAAAAAATAACAAACGGGAAAATTTTATTTTATTTTAGAAGAGGTGGTATTGTGGTGTCTTACCACTTCCACGCGAACGAAATCGCGGTAGAAGCGAGTACCTCCTGAATAAATGAATACTATTAATAATACATGTAATGTAAGTACTTAAAGGAAGATTAGCACAAGCAGAGAGATGCAGTGAGTAACTATCTAGATAACGATGACGATGATGGTATAAACGGCTGCCATAATTTGGCTACCAAGTTTATTTATACTAACTTACCTACGTACCTACCTCTAAGGGCAATGATTGATCATCAATAAACTATTAAGGCGAGGTCGCGCGACTTTATTAGAACAATTCCTATGAAAACTTCATGAAAATTGTTCTACAAAGGTCGCGCCGCGCTGTCCCGTCGCGCCTGTCTGCGGAAGCCTTTACCTACTGCCAGTTTCAATAATTACTAATGAACATCTAAATGTTTTCTATTAGCGATAAGAAGTTAGACCAAGGAATTTCCTACTTCGTGAGTTTTTTCCCCCTGTAATCTGATGATTATGCGAACAAAGAAACAAATTAACATTTTCTATTCTATTCTACTGAAAACTATTTTGAACAAAAAAAGTTATTCAAATTAAGGAGCTGTTTTAGTCTGTAATAATAATAAATTAACGTAGCAATAACCCGCCGTTTCCTTAGGTACCTAAGTCCGGCCTGGGGCCGTACTATGACGTGTTAACACCATCATGATTCCGTTGCGAAAAAGAGATAGTGCTATCAGTCATGTATAGCTCCGTCTCTCTTTCACGCTGGAACAATGATGGAATTAACATGTCATAGTACGGCCCCAGTCCTACCTTATTCAGCGGGGCGAGCACGGCCTACTGAGACAGGCTTGAGTCACACATTTTTATCACAGTTTGGGAGCAAAAACTGTGATAAAATGCGTGCCTCAAGCCTATCACAGAGGCCGTGCTCGCCCCGCTGGTATTTACTTTTTTGAAGTTAAGACTCCTACAAACAAGCGCGACACGCGATGCGAATCGCACGCGCGTGTCGCCCGACGAGCGGTGCCTTTGTGTCGCTCGCGATTCGAGTCGCATGTCGCGCCTCTTTGTAGGACCCTTTATTCTAAACCGACAGCTGTGCTGCTGGGGAGTTTGTTGCGCCACTTCTTCTTCTCATTTAAACCACTAGGAAGTGGTATGGGTGGGCGTTTTTGTTTTGGGGAACTGTCTTATGTAATTTTGATACTCAAAAAGAGAGCTGATTGTTAGCGTAATTCGAATGAATGACTTTGGATTTTGATTTTGAAGGTAGTTTACACTACACTGTAGGTTTTTAAACAATCTCAAAAAAGATGGTCTAGTCGCGTACTATAGACTAGTAGGTACATAATGGTTTTGCCTTACCTGATAAGCTAGAAGTTGACCACAAAAGGGATTGTTGACCTAATTGGGGTTTTACAAATACAAAAGGCAGTGTTGCTAATGTTGTGCTTTGATTACTTAGGCCCACTTCCACCGCCAATCACTAAACATAATTTTGATCCTGTCAAATGTTTGAATATGACAGAGACAGAAAGATGTTTAAAACTCGTTTACCTACCGCTAAACGTGTTTAGTGATTGGCGGTAAAATTGGGCCTTAGTCGTTTTCCGACCATGTTTTTTTTTTGGGTTGGGCTGATGTATACCTACCTATAGGTAGTAATAGTGTACCTATTGCTATCAACCCGGCACAAATCCAGACTCCGGCTGCTACTTCGAAGTTCAAGATGGAAAACCTAATAACATTTTGCCCGACCCGGCAATCAAACCCAGGACCTCATGATCAGCAGTAGGCTATTGCATTAATTCAGTAGGTAGTCGCTAATAAGTAAGTAATAGATGGTACGCACATCTACCGATCAAGCTAGGTATAAATTTCCAGTATAAGCCGATCTCGCATTGTATAGGATTTCCTTACAATGAGAGGTCAGTGTAAACTGGAAATGTATAGCTTGATGTGTAGCCGTGTGTACCTCTACCCACAATTATAATTCTAATGATTTCGGAAATTCAAAGCCAATAATACCTACGTATGAAATTTCGTACATATCTATTTATATTCTGAATGAATTGTCTTTCCAAGATATAATTTGTCAAACTAAGTTGCACATAAGCAATTAAACCTAGAAACGGTTCAGTCACGTCCGCAATACCTTCATATTATCTGTAATAAAAGATTATAATTTGAGATGAAGGTCGCTCTATGCAGTTTCTTTAATTAATAACTAGGTTAGTTGCAACTTCAAGTACCTAGGTACTTAGGTAACTAAGAGCAGAAACGCAACGCATAAATCATGCATCATCATCAGCCTATAATGTTCCCACAGATGGCTGGGACACAGGCCTCCTCTCGGTGAGAGGGAGTGGGCCGTAGTCCACCACGCGGGCCCAGTGCGGGTTGGTAGATGTCACATGTCTTCGAATTTTTAGTTCTAGGACATGCCGGTTTCTCACGATGTTTTCCTTCACCGTTAATAAATCATGCGATCTTTATGAAATCGGACAAGTAATATTATAAATGGCAAACGGGCACCATGACCTGGGTTAGAAAATAGTATAGGTACAATTTATCCCAGTAGGCTCCGTGCCCTTATATGACCGGGGTTATTTATTTCTAAACTCTTTATTGTACACCACAAAAAACATAACAACAAAAATTAAACTGAACACTACTTAATATACAATGGGCGGCCTTATCGCTTTCTGCGATCTCTTCCAGGCAACCTTGGAATGGACAGAGATTTTCCTGGACATAAAATGGGGCTGTTGTTGGTGCAAATAATAAGTATGTATACAATACACTAAAATAGATACACATATATACATATCCTAAATAATAGATACACTTATATACATATCCTAAATAATATATACATAAATACGTATATACTAAATTTATAAGCAACGAAAATAAATGAAGACTATAGATAATTACAATAATTATGAGAACACGATCACAACGACAAGTAATGTTCCTTCACGAGTCTTTTAAACACAAGCAATGACGGCGCGCGTTTAATTTCAACTGGCAATGCATTCCACAAACGAGCGGCCTGGACAGTAAAGGATTTGTCGAGGAAAGTTGTGGAATGCATAGGCATTTTAAGCTTCAAGTTATCTGATGACCTTAGAAATTTCGTGTGGGAGTCGCAAAGAAACTGGAAACGTTTCTTAAGATAGAAAGGGGTGGAAGGGGAGAAGAACAAAAGAGAAAGGATATGAGCGTTCCGGCATAGTAACTATTTAGTAATCTGTGGTTCCGGCGAAGGCGAATTGGTAACCACTTGAGCTTCACACGAAATTCGGAAACATGGTCATATTTGCGCAAACCGAATATGAATCTATACATAAATTTTGAAGCCGCTCAAGTTTAATAATAGGTTAATTAATGAATTCCGTATTTAGTAGTAATATAAATAATTATTCCTAGAATAATTAATGCTGCTCATTTTACATCATGACACGCACTATCAGCTCTCATAGATAATACCTACATTATAATGTAGGTACTACAGCCCTTCAAGCCGAGTACCTCTTTCATAGTTATTTAACCTGTGACAGCAGCAACCTAACAGCAACAGCAACCCTATTGTAACAACAATAAAGATCACTGTGACTTTGACAGACTTGTCAGTGGCAGCAAACCAATAGCAACCTTATTGTAACGAAAATAAAGATCACTGTGATTTTTACAGTGATGCATAATCTTATTGATGTGTAATCGGAGGTATAAATTAAATAACTGTGAAAGGACTGTTTGTAGGTACACTGTACCTATCTATTACTATTATGTTCTAATCTTTTAAATACGAAATAGTTTTACGGTTTACGGTTTTAGACATTTATTTTCTCGAAAGATTTACACATTCACTTACAACGAAAATACAATATTATAACTTAAAAATACATAAAGCCGATAGGCGTAGTGGGTTAGTACTATGACAAAATCACATTAGGATTTCGTAACAGTTTTAGTAAAAGGGTAGTTAGTTGTAGAGAGAAAAAAAATGTTCACACGAAACTACAATGCACGACGCGACGTCGCTCGTATGGATATCGCCACTGCGGGTAGGTGTGCATGAGTTCTGTCAGGGTTGCGGGAAAGTCCGAGAGGGATACCGTGGCCCCTGGCACAGGCAACTAAAGGAACACGGATGGGTTTTATTCAGTAAGAGTCTGACACGCCCTTCCGCTCTGCCCAGAGCGGAAGAAGTTATTTGACGATTTCACACCATCAAAAAAAAAAAAAAGGTGTGCATGATTTGAGGGATACAAAAGGCCCATGACACAGTGGTTTCACTGCGTTTATAGTACTTAGATGGTTGTCATTATTGTGTTCATTATTTTATATTATTTCTAACTTATTAAGTATTGTTATGTTATGAATTTGTGATATTTATTTATTTTTATTTATTTATTCATAAAGGTACACCAACAGCTTCTATACACAAAATATCAAATAACAGTAGATAATAGTTGAGGGCTTATACAGTTGCCAATAATAGGTGAACCAACATTCTCAAATACAGTGATAGCCTAAGGTAAAAACGAAATGCATAAACATTAAGTGGTAACAACTATATAAACAGAAATATAAAAAAATACATAAGTTATAAGATTGCAGAGGTTGCAAGAATCATCATATTATTACAATAAAATCAATATTTATATATACATTTGAATTTACTTATTATGATTTGAGTTTGTGTATGTATTAATCTATTACCACCGCTCATCGCGCGGTAGTAGGTGCCTTTGTGTCGCGTGCGAGTCGCGTCGCGTGTCGCGCCTGTTTGTAGGAGCCTTTATCCTCTGTTGCTACTTAACCTACCCCTTCGGTAAATACAAGTGCGATGTCATGTATTGTGTTTAACTTAACTTAAAAAAAACCGATCAAGTGTGTGTCGCACCACGCAGTATGAAGGGTTCCGCAGTTGGGATGAATTTATTCCAAAAACAAACTTAAAATTACAGTGTTTAGTTTGTTTTTGGAATAAATTCATCATCATTCATGTTGGAGAACACGCTTCCCAACTACAGTTGGAAAGCGTAATTGCAAATATCGGAGTTTTTCCTTTACTTGTGCTGTAAGACCTTGCTTCTTGCCAAATTCTGTGTCAAATTGATGATTCTACGTCTGCCGTTGTCGAGAACCAAATTCACGATACAGACGTAATATAGTAATTAGCAGTAACTTACCTATGTATTATGTTTGAACACCTGATATCGGATAACAGACGTATTTGTTAAAAGTTAGCCTTTTTTTGTTCCTATTAACATAAAGTCGAATCATTTATTTCAATCGAAACATTATTTTTACTAAATAAATAAAACAATGATAATTCATTCTAGTCCTAGTTGTCCGTTTGTAAAGGTACGAGTGGTGTCATTATAAAACAGATAATTGTCAACTATGGTCTGAGAGTAGGTCTGCAATTTTAAGTTAGCGTTTATAATTTTAAGCAACGTATGTCAAACGAGCGTTTCTCGCCATCAAACTGTTAAGTTTGGCGGGTTAGAAATTTAAAAAAATAAAGGATATGGGATGTGATGTGATTAAATAATTAAAAAAAAAATACTTTATAAAGTATTATGTAAAGTATTAATTTTACTTATTGTGAATGTGAGGACCATGTGGGTCATTGCTTTTTGTTTTTTTTTTGCTTAGTTTAATTATGATCTGGCAGTTTGAGTAATTTATGCGGCCTACCCAAATGTCCTTTCTTTGGTATTGTTCGTCGAATCGTTGAGCTCCTTAATTAAGCTCTGAGTTGAGCTGCACGATTACTGACACATGATGCATGCACTGACTGGACAGGTCCACTCAATCTGTGTGGTTTTTCCTCAAAAGACCATTACAGACACCAATCTACATTGTCTTCACATGATCTGACCAAGATTATGTCTGGACTTTAAAAAAGACTGTGACCTCTGCGTTTGTTTCGGGCTTTCTTCTCAGAGTAGCCCGATAGGAAACTGCACCTCATCTAGTTTTTAAAATATGATTGACGTGTAAAAGTGTTTGTACAAACCTACTTACAGAAATAAAATCATTTATCATTTATTTACATACACAACCTACATACATACATCACCACACCACCTACACACACTAACACACACATACTGTTCTACACAACGTTTTTCATTTCTCTAGTACATAAACTTACTTATCTTCGACAATTAAGTATCTAAATTAAAAAAAAAACACTACTGGTATGCTCAAATAAATCGCTCGACGTTATTGTTATGCGAAGACACTGCCGCCCAAGATACAGGATTTTCCTAGTTTGGGGGGCAGGGTAGCTATTCTTATTGGACTTTCAACCTCACTACCTACCTTTTGTACCCAATCATTAAGTATAATTGTACTTCAAGTTTATTTACCATTCTGTATACTTATTTGTCACAATTTATGTTTTGTGAATAAAAAAAATATTTATTATTATTTTAGGCATGTATTTAATGCGGCAACTAAGTAAAATGAATATAGGTTTAAAAAAAAATAGAGTGGGTACCATATTATAATGGGTTGGCAGCTAATAAGGAGCATCGTAGTAAGTAATAGGTAGCATATTAATATATCAGTAATAAGCTCCGTTTTAATTTAAACTAGCATCAAGTTTTTCTTTTGGGAACAGAATTAATATCTAAGCGGAAACTTAATGGCGAAAACAAAATAGAAAATGGGCGTTCATGTTTGTCATAATTGTCACAGTTCTAACCAAACCTTAATATTAAAATATTCTATGCATGGTCGATGGCAGGGCTTGGTCGACGGAGCCCCGCTTCGCGGGGCTCCTACTTCTGGGTAGTTTATAAAAAAATAACCACGAAGGGGATGGCGGGGTCTATCGACCCCGCCATCCCCTTCTAACCTAACCTGTCCGAGTCGGGGTGCCCTAAAGACCAGATTGCATCCAGTTTCTCCTGGTAACAAATTAAAACGGAGCTTATTACTGATATATTAATATGCTACCTATTACTTATTACGATACTCCTTATTAGCTGCCAACCCATTATATATGGTACCCACTCTATTTTTTTTGTTGCAAACATTTAGTCGACTTTTAAGTTATTATTAGTCACTCGGAAAATAATAAGCATTTATTTATCAGGTCGGGCAAAGTGTCATTGGGTTTTTCCATCAGGAATTTCTCAGAAGCAGCCTGGAGTTTGGATTTGTGCCCGGTTGATGGCAATAGGCTCGCCCCCTATTACATGGGACTTACAACATAACAGGCGAGATGCGGGTGTACTATATGCACGCACACCTCTGCCTAATGGGAACTATATTTTCTATCACCAAAATTTATATTTGTCATCAAGTTGTATCACCTAATAAATAGATCTATCGCCACGAAATATTTTCGTTCTCAGATAAACAAAAATTGTTCTCAGGTTGATATCACAGGATTTTAGGTGATTTATTGTGGAACTGATTTTGCATTGTTTGGTGACTACATTTTGGTGACAGATCTACTATTTGGAGGACAAACCCTATTATTTAAGAAACACAAAACTAATTAAATTGGTAATGGTGCCGATTCTCTTGTCACAAAATTCTCTAAACTAGACTAAAAATCACCAAAATTTAGTTTATTCCTGTCAAACGACGATTTCCCATTCTGAAATTGACTAAAGTGACACAACTTAACTATATTTTAGTTTGACAGCACTAAGATGGCACTGAGATTATAATTTAGTGAAAATGGCAATTTTGCTATTCTGAATTTTACGTTTTTCACCAAAAATTTTGATTGTCTTAACTAAATCTGACTATTTTTAATCGCGATTAAAAAGGTGTGGAATAAAATTAGTTGTCATGAACTAAAATTCACACCAACACCTCGACTTCAGATGCAAAAACGGTACTGTATCTTTTTTTTTCTTTTCTTTTGCTTATATCTCGAAAACGGTGTGTCGTATCGCAAAAATAATGAAAATTTCGACCCCCTTTGCAACCCATAAACCTATTAAACTCAACGTGTTGGTAATATTTTTTTATATTTTCCATACAAAAAGTAAAAAATTCCATACAATACAAGTCGAGGCCACACATATAATGCGCGCCTACGGCTCTAAAAAAAGATCACGTGGTACGGCAAACAAGTACCACGTGGAGTCGCAATAATTGTCAAATTTAATTTTAGATGTGTCAAAATTATTTTTAAATTTAGAGATTTTATTTTGCAGAATAGCGTTAAGATTCTCATAGCCAAAAGTAAGGAATTTTAGTGATAGTTTAGTTAGTTTAGTTCGGTGTACAACAGAATCGGCACCAATAGCTTAAATGATACCCGAGACAAATTACCAGGAGAAACTGGATGCAATCTGGACTTTAGGGCACCCCGACTCGGACAGGTTAGGTTAGAAGGGGATGGCGGGGTCGAGAGACCCCGCCATCCCCTTCGTGGTTATTTTTTTATAAACCACCCAGAAGTAGGAGCCCCGCGAAGCGGGGCTCCGTCGACCAAGCCCTACCGTCGACATATTATGTATATCAATCGATCCGTGGTGAATAAGAAAACTACTACTATTGGTGATCTCTTTAAATTAGTTTGCTTAAATACTTATTAGGACACACCTATTATAATACATACAAAAACATTTATTTGGTACTAGACCTTATATCTCAGGATTTTAGGTGATTTATTGTGGAACTGATTTTGCATTGTTTGGTGACTACATTTTGGTGACAGATCTACTATTTGGAGGACAAACCCTATTATTTAAGAAACACAAAACTAATTAAATTGGTAATAGCTTAAATGATACCCCTGCTTAAATTCTAATAACATAGGTAGAGGTTTTTGTTCATCTTTTATACAGCGTGTATCAAAATGGTTTGGTCATATTTAAGGGTGTGTAGTGTGTACAGACCATCAAACTGAATAACTTTCTCCATGGGTCGTGTCTGGTGGGCAACTACCCGACGATTAATGTCGGGAAGTTGTATGTAATTCTGCTAGTTGCGCGGTAAACTCTGCTTGCGCGATGCAGGATTTTGCGTGACGTCAGTGTGATGCGTAGTTCACATGTGGCGATGTAGATACCGCTACAGGACCAACATGGTAATCGAGAAAGAAATATAATCAGCCGCCCCATATATTTGGGATGTTGGTTCCACGGAGAAAGTTGTACAGTTTGATGGTCTGAACCGCCCCTTAAATTTGACCCTGTGTACTGGATAATCGCCATGGTACCTACCCATCTTCGTCCCTACTTTGAGTCGCTCTCGGTCAAAGTGGATAGACAGGTACCTACATAACTTGTACCTAGCTATCTAGATTTCAAAAATGCGTGTGCTTGCTAACATGTGATACTTACATAATTAAATTGATCTAATTATTAAAAAAAACTCTTTGTTTGTAATGTTAATTACTTCGCCTACACAGAGGACAGACTGATGCGTTGGCGTGGCGGGGAGTTTTTTTGCGCCACTTCTTCCCGGCAAAAATACTAGGAAGTGCTGAAGGGCGGGCGTTTTAAGGCACTAACTTTATGTTATTTGACGTTGAAACAGCGCTAATTCTCAGCCTAATTTCTAATGATTTTTGGTCTTAAATCTAACTTGTTAAGCTAAATGCAAAATATAAAACCCGTCAAACCGGTTTTAGAATTCAGTGCTTTTGAAGGTTCATTACTAGGTCCGTTATACAGGTACACGGCACGGTTTTTTACGGTACGGCGGCGGCTCTAGCACCGCAGAATAATCGTGTGAGCTTGTCTAAGTCACGGCGAACAACCGCCGCCGCCGGCCGGTTGTATGGTATACGGTGACGGCGCCGGTTCCGTAGTGCGGCCGTGTCTGTCAACAAACTTTCATAGTGATCCATACAATACAACACTGACGACCGTGCCTAAACACGGCAAATCAACCGTAGTGGTTCACGGCAAAAAGAACGTGTGTGTACAACGTTACTTACGGACTTAAGGCTCATTGAAAAAGGCGCGACACGCGACGCGAATTGCACGCGATCCGAAGGCACCGCGTGTCTTTCGACGAGTGGTATCTTCGAGTCGCGCGTGATTCGCATCCCGTGTCGCGCCTGTTTGTAGGAGCCTGTAGAAGAAAATGGGTTTCGATGCATAAAACACGGGACTTTTTATGAAACCTATCCAAGTTATCTCTATCATCTTTGACCGCAGAAGGCTCAGTAATATAATATAATCATCGTGCTCAACGCTGATCAATTATTCATAAATTATCATTTAGCCCATAATATGCATATTATATACTTACTAAAACAATTAACTAATGATTTACAACGTAGTTAAATACCATCATTATCGTGTAACATTGTTTTATAAGTAGCTGGGAAAATGTTATGTTTACGACACCTGACGGAAGATTGTTTTGTCAATATTATCGTAAAAAGTTGCAGCAATAAATATGAAAAACATAGCTGAAATGAAATACTTCACCTCCTTTCTGCCTCCCCGTGTCAGTAAGCCCACGTACTTAGGTACGCACGGACGTAAAAATATCTCTGCGGGATGATACATTTCTATAGCTCCGTCATGCATTTTGACCGCGAAGGTATTGCACTTTTCTATGAAACAGCCGATTTTTTTTTAATAATAGGAGGCTATAGCAGATATTTTGCGTCGGTCTTGAATCAAGTGCTGAATTCATGTTTCCGTTTTCGCGTCGACGTCCCTGCCACCCTGTATACTTAACCCACTTCACAAACTTGTCAAATGCGAGTGACTGTAGACCAGCCGAGCTATTCTGTAACAATCTCACCGTGATAACTTAGGTGAAGTGAGCGATCATCCCACCTGCATTGTGATTCTGTAACCATCTCACCGTGAAAACTTAGGTGAAGTGAGCGTGGAGTGAGCTGTCAGTGTCATCCCACTGATGCTAGGGATTGACCAAGCATTACTTTTACAATCATAATCGAGGTTTTTATTATATTTTTTTAATGTTAGTTCTGTTGATCAATTTATATTATTTCAAAGCTAGTATTTAATTGTCTAAATATTATTATTTACAGTTTTATTTTTATAAAACAGCAAAATAGAAAGTCAATTTTGCTTCTTTTTAAATGAAAATCAAAGATGACTGTAAACCAACTTTGATTTTCATTTTGACCTCACTTTCGGCTTGAGCAACCTCGACAACTATGAATACGACAACAATAGTCATATTAAACAATAGGTCCATAATAACAAACAATGTCCATGCGCATTTTCTTTAGTAGATAATTTAGGAAAACAATTAACTTATTTGAGTTTCTTACTAAATTTCTGTTTTGCTGTTTTATTTTAAAAAAAAACCCGTAAACATTAATGTTTAGCCACTTAAATACTAGCTTCGAAATAATATAAAATGATCAACAGAACTAACATTAAAAAATATATAATTAAAACCTCGATTATGATTGTAAATGTAATGCTTGGTCATTCCCTAGCATCAGTGGGATGACACTGGCAGCTTACTCCACGCTCACTTCACCTAAGTGTTCACTTCACGGTGAGATTTTTACAGAATCCACCAGCTGATGGGATTGACACTATCGACAACTAACTTCAAGCTCACTTCACCTAAGTTATCACGGTGAGATTGTTACAGAATAGCTCGGCTGGTCTACAGTCACTCGCATTTGACGAATGATCAGAAGTCGCGCTTGCGAATCATAGAACAACTAGGCTGTCTATAAAATTTTACTGACGTTGACGTTTCACAATAAATTCACACCGTAGTATGTTCGAATTTCAAATCTGTGATAAAAAAGTAGTAATTTTCCATGGACATTATTTGTGTATCGATTTGTTCCGTTATCAAAAAGTTATGAATAGACAATAAATCTATTTTTATGTTTTGCGCTGATCTTTTAATGTTGCCCTTTGGTGAGTAACTAGGTATAGTAGGTAATCTCAATTTATTTAGCTCTAGAATGTCTGATGATGTTCTGTATTTGGGTGGCAGCCACAGATATTAGAATTTCTGTGATGGTGGCTGTCCCGCTGTCGTTGCTTCTACAGGGATAAATTGCCCTAAAATGAAGTAGGAAAGTATCTATAATAGGGTAGGATAAGTAGGTACTGTAAGTAAACATTTTACATCATAACGCGGACTGTCAGGTCTCCCGGCTGATTATTTTCTTATCTAATCTTCTTTGGATGAAATATTGTATCTAACTGTAGGTATAGGTACATATGCCCTCACTTATAAAGTTTTCGTTGAGGTTGCATAGGAACGCCATGCAGGATAAATCTACAGTAGGTACCTACCTATGATAATGAAGTAAAGTCAAAGTCGAAGCATTTATTTCCAATAGGCACAAAGGCACTTTTGAACGTTTACAATTTGAAAATAGAATTGATTCTAGTTAAGAGTTGAGTAGGTACCTACCTATCTACGATTGGCATAGGTACATTAAACTAACAACCCATTTCCTTCAACTGAGTTCACTATACATACGGAAATACACAACGTAGCTGGCTGGATTACTAGTAGTTAGGTACAGGCGACTGATACCATCTATTCTCATGGTTTTGTTTTTCATATTCTGCTAAGTATGTGTAAAAAGTCTGCGGTTTATTAATAGTTTTAATGTGTGTGCAAATAGATGGGTACTTACTTCTTTGAAGACAATTATAAGTAATAATAACCTAGGCAATTATGAATAAGGGTACTGCAGACAGGAGGGACGCAACGGTTCGACGCGACTCTGGTAGAATAATTTCCATTGTTTTCATAGCAATTGTTCTACGAAAGTCGCGTCGCGTTGACGCATCGCGCCTGTATGCGGGAGCCTTAATATACGATTTACATTACATTGTGGAGGAAAATACAGATATTTAGAAAATTGGTACCTACATGTTAAGAGGTAAATTACATAAATAACAGTTATAACATAATAAATAATGTGGACTGTGATTAACTGACCGAACTGATAACCAGAGTTTTGGCTGATAAAATAATATGGTTAAGTGTTAAATTTACTTCCTTTTAACGTTACAATAAGTAACATATTCGCTTTTCATAATTCTAAAAACCAGAAACTTATTTGAAAACCTTAAAACAATGTTTATAACATTATCTAATGAAAAATAATCTTTGTTTATACATATGTAATTATAATTCAGTACCTATTTACCCAAATGTACAAAGAAGTTCTGGATTATTTGTAGGTACCTAACTGAGGTTGTTGGTAGCTGTAGGTACCTAACTATTTCGTAATAATTATAATCTTATAACAAAGAAAAAAAAATGTGTCGAAATACCTAATTTATAGAAAGAACGAAAATATTGTGTTGTCCAGCAAGTTGAGACGAAATGAGTAGCTCAAAATATTACATAGCTAGGTTACAATATATAATTTGTCAGTGAGTCCCAAATTAGTCTGTATCTTGGTGCTCGGGGTACGAATTCCAGAGTGGAGACTAGAGAGGTGATATCACTTGTGGTATAGTATGTGTGTGTGTATATTATGTAATGTTTATGTTGTGAATGTAGGGTGTGTGGCGTGTTCGTGGTGTGTGCGTGGTGCGTGTGTGTGGCGTGTGTGCGTGGCGTGTGTGTGTGAAGTGTGTTTGTATGTCCCCATTGTGCTTAGTTTGTTTGATTCGGTGTCAGGTCAGGGTCTTTAAATTTATTGTTCCGAGTCATCAAAACCAGTGTTCTGCAATATTTTCTTTACTATATTTTTGCAACTGAATGAGGGTAGTATATTTAAATTCGTTAATAAATTTCCCTTTTTTTTGGTCTGGTTGGGTTAGGAAGATTTATTAACTGTAATTAACTTTACAACCTGCAGATATCGATCCCGTAATAGCTGAGTTAATCAACTATTTTAGAAATAGAAAATATTTTATTGTCTAGGTAATACAGTAAGCAGGTTCAGAGGTTAACAGCAAGTTGAGACGACATGAGTAGCTTAAAATATTACCTACAGCTAGGTTACAATAATTACAATAATTATATAATTTGCCTGTGAGTGCCAAACTAGACACGTTAGTCTGTATATTGGGGCTCGGGGTAAAAATCCCAGAGTGGAGACTAGAGAGGTGATTTCAGGTATGGTATGAGTATGTGTAATGTTTGTGTGGTGAATGTGTAGTGTGTGTATGGTGTGTGTGTGTGGCGTGTGCGTGGCGTGTAGATAAGTGCGTGACTGTGGCGTGTATGTATCGTGACTGTGGCGTGTGCGCGGCGTATATGTAGGCGTGTGTGTGGCTTGTGCGTGGTGTGTACGTGCGTTACTGTGGGGTGTGTGGCATGCATTTGAATTATGTGTGGCGTGTATGTGGCGTACATGATGGGCACGTCTGTAGAGTGTATGTGGTGTGTGTGCGTGTTTGTTCCCATTGTCCTTCGTTGGATTCGGTGTTAGGTTAGAGTCTTTATATGAATAATTCCGAGTCATCAAAACCAGTGTTTTGCAACATTTTCTTTACTATATTTTTGCAACGGAATGAGGTAGTATTTTTAATTTCGCAGAGTTTGCAGCCTTTATTTTGGGTACGTATTAATGAGAGAGTACCCTCTGTAGGCCAGGGAGCGTCTAGCTCGTGATGAGGTGCTGCCAGGTGTTGGGATACTACTCGTATAATTTTTTTGCATACGATTGATGTGTAGTCTGGTCTGCTTTAATATTTTTGTGCGTCTTAGGGCAGACGGAAAGAATTAAAAGCTGGCGGACTCATGTTCGTTTCTCGTTAGAGTAAATGAGTAGAGAACCGGTAGAGTTTGATATTAAAAAGCGCTCTCTGTGCTCTTTGTGCTTCAATCAAGTAGGTCTATCCAGCACTAGGTACCCCACAAGCTGATGCAATACGGAATTATCGTTTGGCATAGCGCTAGGTAAACTTGTTGTAGTGACTGTGGGTAGACAGTCTCGTAGGCTATACGCATGGTTGAATAGAATAGAATAATTATTTATTTGCATTCTATGCAAAAAAAAAGTAGGTACAAAACAATCTGATATTTTATAATACGAGATAGGTACATTACACCTACATTGACATTACATCATTAATCGTAATTTTTCATTATCATTATATTTTAAATTATACCTAAAAACCTATTAAATTAGGCATTCAAGTGCTTATTAGTCTAAAATACTGTCAATATGAAAATTCTTATATTATGGTCTATAAAATAAAATAAAGCATTAAAGATGTCAGGATTAATTAGGGAACTATTTTTATCATATAAAAATTCACAAGCGGAGTTAATAACATGTATCAATACTCAATACTCAATATATTTATTGCTTCCACATGTGTACTTAGGTGGTAGGTTTACAAAAATGATCATTGTGGACCCTGTCGGGCACAGCAAAAGTAGGACTGAGAGAGGAAGAGGGCTTATATTTGACAACTTAGTTATTTTATAGATTGTAATAAGATAAAAAATTATTTTATTTTTATTCAAAAATTAAACACGATTCATGCAAATAAGTGTTTAGACTTCAGAAATATTTATTGATTTAGAAGAAGAGGGCAAGATACCTTGCCCTCTTGCCCCATAATGCATTGACCCTTATTAATTTCACGGTATTGTCAATTTAGTTGGGCCTCTGTCCCTCTCCCTACCCACAGTAAATCAGACAATAAAATTGCAGTAGGTACTGTAACGGGAGCATAGGAGGATAGGTATTAAGTAATACCTATATCATGAATCTGAGTGAATTCGCAAGAGTTTTGTTGAATTTTGTTAGTTAAATTTAAATATTAATACTAAGTATGTGTTATGTCAAATTATGTATAGAAATAAAATAAAAAGCTTAGTTTGATAATTATTACTTAAATGTAGGTATATATGTATAATTATCTAATCTGACTTCAGATTGTGTTTATAATAGAGTTTAGTGTTGCTTCGTATTTTTAAAGTTTAGATTTTTAAGTATTAGCCGTAAGTTGATTTTTCATTTTATTTGTGTACCTAACCACTATTGTATTGGGGTCATCCTGTAAAGATGGTGTGTTTAAGTTTAATAAATAAATAATTAATAAATAAATCATATTTATTTCTAAAAATGATGCAATTTTTTACATTTTAACGTACTCTGTCAGCCCTCCTAGCTGATGCTCTATTTATTTCTGATCTTCTTCAAATGAAATCGTGTTTATCGTGAGATGAACACGATTTCATTTGAAAAAAGTAAGTATTTTATAAGTTCATGGATGACCATGAACTTATAAAATACTTACTTGTTTATTGGTCTGAGATACTAGCTTTTGTCCACGGTTTCGCCCGCGTTGTTGTCGAAAAATATCCCACGGGAACGTACGGTCGGTGCTTCGCATTACCTGACCCCTCTTACAAAGAAGAATTGGGGAGGAGGGTTCGGGTTATGCAGATCATTGACTGTATTTCCGGGATTAAAAGTACCCTAGAGGAATAATTCCGTAATATATAGGTTTTTACCCGACTTCAAAAAAGGAGGAGGTACCTACTCAATTCGCTAGAATTTTTACCTGATTACCTCAGATTTGGTTAAGTTCTGATGAGCGGTTTTTGAGTCAGCTTCAATAATACGTATTTTGTCCACTTGGTGTATGTTGATGATGTTATGCTAACTTCCTGTCACTCTTATTTACTAAGCAAGTGAAGGTAAGTACCTAAGTAGGTATACGAATTTGTGCGGTGTAGGTGTAACTAAAAAGTGAAAAATTTACACTTTATTACAAAAAAAAAAAACCGACTTCCAATAAAACCAGTAGGTACGTACAAAGTGTAAAATAAATTTAATTTCGGAATACGGTGGCAAAAAACGAAAATTCAAAAACAAAAGACCGACTTCCGAAATTAACGTTATTTTTATTTATTTATTTATTAAAACTTTACCTATACACAAGTAAAAAATACTGTACAAAGGCGGACTTAATGCTTGAGACATTTTCTACCAGTCAACCTTAGGGTGATGCAGAGATAAACCACGGCATTTTTCACTTTGTAGTTTATTTTTGGATGTCGGCATGATTTTTTGTAATAATTTTTTATATAAGTAAGTAACTCTATTGGTTTACGTGGCGCTCGCGAGTAAAGCTGCCAGTCGACATGATTTTTTCCGACATCTTCAACATTCGTCGTCATATTGCAGCCAATTTACACAAAACCTTAATGAATTATACACCTAAACCTTCCTCATGAATTACTCCGTTCATTGGTGAAAATCATTTATCGTGTTCAGACAGACAGACAGATAGACAGACGCGGCGCGCGGCGGGGGACTTTGTTTTATAGTATGTAGTGATTTATATGTACTATAACCAAATAGGCAAAAACAAAAACCTCTACAGTAGGCACGCTATACCTAAAAAATCTGAATCGCAGTAGGTACCCAACTTCTTCTTCTTCTTTCTTCTTCTTCTTCTTCTACTTCTAGTGACCCAACTTTCGTGAATGTCTTGCTGGACAACATTTATAAATTATGATACCTACAACTATGGCTATCAAGATAATTAGTAGCTACTCGTATAAGATACTTAATTGGGTAGTTATAAATGATAAATGATTTTATTTCTATAAGTAGGATTGTACAAACACTTTTACAAATCAGTCGTATTTTAAAAACTAGATGAGTCCTATCTGACTACTCTGAGAAGAAAGGCTGAAACAAACTCAGAGGTCACAGTCTCTTTTAAAAGTCCAGACATAATCTTGGTCAGATCATGTGAAGGCTATGTAGATCGGTATCTAAAATGGTCTTTTGAGGAAAGAACACAGATTGAGTGGACCTGTCCAGTCAGTGCACGCAATTTTAAGCAATCGTGCAGCTCAACTTAGAGTTAAGGACCTCTTCAACGATTCGAGGAACAATACCAAAGAAAGGACATTTTAGTAGGCCTCATAAATTACTCAAACTGCCAGATCATGATTAAACTGAGAAAAATACAAAAAAGCAATGACCGACATAGTTTTCACATTCACAAAAATTAGAATAAGTAATATTATAATAATCTTTGAGGACCATGTAGATTTGTGTCTGAAATGGTCTTTTGAGGAAAGAACCACACAGATTGAGTGGACCTGTCCAGTCAGTGCACGCTATTGTCAGTAAGTTACTTTCAAAATAAAAGTACCTACGTTTAAGATAAGTCCTACAGATTTCCATTTAATCACGAAGACTACGAATCAAAATCAATTGACCTGATTCGAATGAATGAACATGTTCCTGAAAATGTTCTGCGTACAGTCACGAGCACTAATAAGTATTCACTTAGCAAAATTTAAACGCGACTTTCTTTTTAACTTCGAAATACGACCTATTTCAGAACAGTACACGTCCTAAAGTACTATGTTCGTAACAACATAAAATTACAACCAATACAGTAGGAGAAAATCACATTTAGAAGTTGCTAAGTGTATACATATTAGTGCTCGTGACTGTACAAGACTCTTGATTATTATTCTCATTTTCATGTTTCATTATCAGTTGCGTGGGTGATCTTGGGAAGTGGAAGTAATACAGTTTAGTAGGTACAGATTAATGCCTCGTATCCACTAGGCAACATTTGACGCGTGACGCTCAACATGCTCGGCAACGTTGCACAACAACGCGCGACGTTGCCAGCAGGCGCGCAACATGACAACCTTACTAAACAAAAGTTCGTCGTTGCCGTTCAACATGATGAGCAACATTTTGTACATCATGCCGCGCGTCAAATGTTGCCTAGTGGCTTTAAGCTGACCAAATTCCATAGACTTAAATTATCAGAATGAATATTATAAAATAACACAAAAAATAAACGTTAGTGTAAACAAAGTCGGTTGTTTATGCAACGAAATATTCCAAAACCACAACAACTTGATCTTTAACCTCACTCGATTGAACTCACGTTTTAGGTCGAATAAGTATCAACACTGGTATGTTAGAATACAGGAAAAAACCGTAGAAAACACTAGATAAGTAGTTAGTTCATATCTGCTGCAAACAGCCATTGAGACGAACATAATGTACCTACGTAAGTATAATGTAAACAGTCACGAGCATAAATTGATTACTATTTACTATTGACAGGTCGGCAATAATATCTGATTACATTATTCATCCATTAATATCTGTCGTCAAGATGACAGCAAATATTTATGTGATCATTTGTAGAAGGTATAAACAAGTGGCAGCAGAAATATGTGGCATCGAAGAAACACCCAAACTATCTGTCGAGCCAAAACAGGACGCTGCATCGGGTTTAAAAAGATGTGTCACCTACCTGTCACCAGTGGGGTGACATTATATTTGCCGTAATTTTGACGACAGATAATGTAATAATCAGATATTATTGCCGCGCTGTCCATATATGCTAGTGATTGTACGACATTGTATAATTTATCCATGTAACATGGAAATTGTAAACCAGAGAACATAAATAGAACGTGATTATCGTAGAACGAAGGGTTGGGCTGTGTTAAAGAATGAGCGAACACCGATGACGTCACCGTGTCGTCACTCATGCCAACATTTGTTGCAATGCACTCGTCACACTCGGCACACGACAGACGATAGCTAGTGATGGACTAGCGCTAATGTCTGGCAAAGTTTTGTAAAGGAAAATAAATTCTGCTGAAAAATTGGAAAATAGCTTCTCGGCAGTTTTAACCCTTAATAATTCCAGCTGTACCTGTTCCACTGTATGCCTTCTCATACAGATAAATCAAAATAATTAATCACCACGCTTGCTCAAGGCGGATTGGCGATTTCAAACCTAAATTTACTGTAAGTCCAGGTTTTTTCAGGTGGGGTTTTGTTTTAACCCTTTAGTAACTGAAAATTTGAAACTTTAGTAATTAAATCTTCAAATAATTACAGGTGATCCTCAACATGGATAGCAAGATCTCACAAGATGCACAAAAGCAGGTTGAGCAGCTTCGGGACTGGATAACCAAGCAGCCTCATTTACCCAAAGATTTAGGTAAGCAAGTCAACATACACCTATTTACTACTAACTATATGTTTGCAGCAGTGGTGGCACAATGGTAACGCTCGCGACTTACGATTTGTAGGTCGCAGGTTCGAACCTAGACAGGCGCATTACTTTGTGTAAATTATTTCATCACCACTGCTCTCAAAACGGTGAAGGAAAACATCGTGAGGAAATCAGCATGTCCTAGAACCAAACATTCGAAGACATATGACATCTACCAAACCGCACTGGGCCCGCGTGGTGGATAACGGCCTACTTCCCAGCCATCGAGAGGCGGCATACGTCCCAACAGTGGGAACATTATAGGCTGATTATGCTGTATATTTTTTCACGATCTTCAACGGAACGTAATGATGTTCCTTTTTTCCGTGGGGAAATCTTCATAGAACTTCTTCAGTGGGAACATTATAGGCTATGCATTATAGGCACACTGAAAGTTTTTAGAAAATAAAAAACGGAATAATGTAGAAGCCTGTTAATATTTTTATTGCTTTTCGAAGTAGTCTCCGTTCCTTTATAGGCACCGTCGCATGCGATGGAATCATTGACTGAAGCAGTGGGCCCACTCTTCTTTAGGGATATCTTCCACGCCTTTTTCAAACGCAGCCACGGCATCTTCAGGGTTCATAAAACGAATTCCTCTTTATCTTTTAGTTTTTGGAAATAAATAAAAGTCACAAGGTCAGGGCCAAGGGTCAGGACTGTAAGGAGGATGACTTACTAACACCACACTTTCGATAGACAAATATTCGATAGTCTGTCTGGCGGAGAGAGCTCGAGAGTTGTCGTTGTCATGGTGGAGGAGGAACCTGCTTCCTGGGCGCTGCTCTTTTTCTCTTCTATGACAATTGTTGCGAAATGACCCGTCCGTCTAAAGAATGGGGCAAAAATCTTTTTCCCTTGACTTCTTTTCTTTCTTTACTTTTGTCGGCAAATCTTCGAATGGAAACATCCATTGCGCAGATTGTCTTTTGGTTTCGTGTTCGTAACAATATATCCAGCTTTCATCACCTGTAACGATGTCATATACAGCATTCGAGTCATCTTCGTTAAGCACGCACAAGCATTGAGCGGCACACTGGTGCCGCTCAATGCTTGTGCTTGCGTTTGGATTGCCAAATGACGGCATTTTTGATCTTCCGTCAAATTATGAGGTGTCCATTACAAAGCTTTCTGACGCCTAAATGTCCATGTAAGACTTTTGTACTTGACTCATACCAATGCCTAAAGCTGCCCGAATCTGTTGATATGTCACCCTTCTATCAGCTTCTAAAATTAGCCGCGCAGCACTCACGTTATCTTTAGTAGTCGCCGCAGAAGGACGTCCTTCTCGCGAATCATCAGTGAGTTTGTTTCGACCACCTTTAAACTCATTAAACTAGTTGTAAACAGTGGCACGGGATGGGGCTTCATCATGAAATGCTAATCGAAGTCTATCGTAACTTTGTTGTTGAGTAAGACCGCAACGAAAGTCGTAATAAATCGTTGAACGTAAATTTTCTCTAGTCAAATCCATTTCGACGGACGACAGATACTTTTTTAATTGCCGCCAATTTGTAAAAACAAATGACATTTATGAATTCATTACGCATCTACAGATTCCCAAAGAGTTTCTAATTCGAAAAATAAACAAATTTTACATCGGCTGCTTTTCTTACTGGCCTATTCTAAAAACTTTGTGTGACCCCCGTACACACGACTTACAGACATTATCATTAATTGTTTATAATGTTTAAATTTCATAAATAAATTTATTGGATATTATAATTTAAGTAGTACCTTTTTAAAATATTCCAAGTTCCAAGTTTGACCACTTGAGTTGATGACATTGAAACGCGCATAGACTAACCAGTTATAATAAGAAAAATTTAATCCGGATTCTATATTCAGGAAATGTACGAAGCATGTAATCATTTGAATATTAACGATAAAGTAATAAACCATCACCAGACTAACATTGTTTGTTGATATCTAATGCTAAACCGGTTATCGCAGTTTCTGGGTTCTGACTTGTTCGCATGACCGATGACGGGTTATCAAGCTCTCTGAGGCATGAAAACAGTACAAATATCAGTACCTACGGTATCAGAACTGACATTAATTTTATGTCCCCGAGTCCCTGTTATTGATTCGTCCGAATCGCACAAAGAATAATTGCCACCCGATAGGCCATTCAGCGAGCATCGTTGAACATACAATAATGGGAATCGTTGTTACCTGCCTACATGTGTACAACTTGTACACCAAGTTTTCCACAATATTCATACACATTTTGATTCAACATTTATCTTTATCTCTTTTATAATAAGGTGCAGATTCTAACTCACGAATTTTCCTTTGAATTGTTTTCTGATTGGAATGGACGTCCTATAGAATCGTATGTGCAACTTATCGATGTTCTGCTATTTCAAAACAGTATGTGCCTACTCAAAACAATATCTACCCTTTAACAAGGAATTTACTGAGGAAAAAATTAACAGAATGGTTAAAATCTATGATGATGATCTATGTGATGCTACTGAACAACTTGTGGTACCTAACATAAATCTAACAAAAACTTACACACACACACACGCCCACACACACACACACAAACCCATAAACACACACAAACACACACACACACATATACCCGTGTATATTTTTATAATTTTTAAACTTAATGTAGGTAGGTAAATAATTTCCCAAAAGATAGTCTGGAAGAAATGTTCATTGTTTATTGAGTTGGGCATTGATAACTGCGCCGCAATTTTTACTTTTGTAGCTATCATCGTTTCTTTTGTAATCTGTCTACTTATACCTAAATTATTCCAAAATAAACGTTTTTTACTTTTATTTTTTATTTACCTACTTCAGTTCAGCGATGATGCAAGCATCAATGTCGCATCTACGAAAAACACCTCTAACGTTTATATAAAAAAGGTACTTTGACATACTCACAATGAACATCATTTTCAACTTGTCAAGGAGTTAGATGACTTGCTAAAAGCTCAAGATTATGTTCAATTACAGGTAGAATGATAGGTTTCCTACAATTTTTCCTACGTTTTAAAAGCTCAATTTGTGACGCTGTTTCATTAGTCATTTCAACTAACAATGGTCTATAAGATATCAACAAAAAGCGTGTTTAACATATATTATTTCCTGTCCAATACCTACCATGCGTGGGTAACAGAAACAAAACAAGTTTTATTAAAAATAACCAGTTGTGTGTGTTGTCTACAAGTTAGCAGACAGGTTTAGTTCCGTAAAACTTCTTGTAACTAAACTAACTGATTCATTTATTATTATTTATTTATTTTATTTCTAAAACACTTAACCTAATTCACATTCTGTTTAAGCCACACAACGAAAACCTCTCAGGGTTTATCTGCATGTTGGCGAGCCGTTCATATCAATTTTATAAACAATGTTAATAATTGATAGGTACATTAATACATGCATAGGTACATTAGAATAAACTTTGTGTAAGGAAACGCGTTGATTTGTACACACGGCTACACATCAAGCTATACATTTCCAGATTACACTGACCTCTCATTGTAAGGACATCCTATACAATGCGAGATCAGGTTATACTGGATTATATAGCTTGATGTATAGCCGTGCGTACTTATAACTTTTCGAACTTATTGTATAAAAAGTTTGCAATTCTTCTGGACGTTTATTAAGATAAAAAGTTACCGTAAAACGGGGCTGATAGGGATGGGACGAAACTTTAAAATGGATCTTAAAGGAAATAATATAGTTTGTTGCCAACAAGGGCACCTAATCGTTATTTATAATACAGTAAACACATTAGAGTCCTTTTTGGCAGCAAACGATATTATTTCAATGTTAACATCCCTTTTAACATTTCGACCCGATTCACCCCTGCATCCCGATTAACCCCGTTTTACTGGTACTAAATATTCTGCAACCCTCATCCCGTACACGTTATTGAATTTTGGTAAGATGTATTTTTTTCTCAGTAAGTCAGGTCTTGTTTTTTCGGTTAGCAACTCAGGTCTATTGACTTCCGCTAGAGTACAAAATTCAACTTTTTTGAAAACATTCATAACATTACAATATTTAAGGAGGTCGTCGTCACTGCTTTTGAATTTCTTGTTTAAATTATTCGGCGTAATTACTTTTAATATTCTTAGTTGTAACTGTTAATATCGATCAGGTGTGTGTATGTTAAGTATGTATGATAAGTTTTCCCATAGCTGCTGAGTCCATAGTTGATAACCGAGTCTGCTAGGGCCACATATAACATTCTAAGCGCTTTGTAAGGCAGTTTATATTTCAGAATGCTAAGCTTACCTAGATTAGAACTCAGTTTGTTGCATACGAAATCCTTGTGCGGTCCCCAACAGAATCGGCTCCTATCAACCATTTACACGTATTTATTAACTACTTCTAATAACGGGCATTTGCGAGTCTTTGGCGAGCTATGTAGGCAAGTATGTTCGTGTGCTATAACTGTAGGCATAGTGAGGCATTTATTGTATGATGATTGATGAATGTATGTGAACAATTATTGTTTTTGTTGCGTTTTTGTGAACATAATTTTACTAATCGGGCGGCACGGCACGGTTGGCGCAGTGGTTAAGCGATTGACTGCTGCGCTGCGAGTCTCGGGTTCGATTCCCGCACGGAACAAATATTTGTATGACCTACAAGTAGTTGTTCCGGGTCTGGTTGTTTGTGTATGTGAGTTTAAATGTTTGTAAACGCACCCACAATACAGGAGAAATTCCTAGTGTGGGGCAACGTATAAAAAAAAAAACAAAATCTGCCTTTGAGAACGAATATTTTAATTCCTCTCACAACACACCATCTAAGGCTGTGTTTGTTCCATGTAAGTACGTAAGCTACACCACGGAAATGTTTAAAGGCAATGTTTTGTGACCATCCAAGCCTATACATAAATATGTAATTAGCGGTTATTCCGTGGAATTATTTAAACAATGTTGATAAGACAACAGTCTAGGTATGAAGCCAAGCCGGCGACGGTAACACCAAGATTGGCATGTAGGAGAAGTATTCGTTACATTATGGTATTGCATACCCTGATACCCTGCGCGATTGTGGATGGATTACCTATATTCTTATTGTAGCCTCCACCCGTTCGATTCCCACCTAACAATTGGCGACCGAATAAGAAAACGGGTGTGTACCTTTGCAAGTGTTTATTAAAGAAAAACCCAGCTAAATAAGCCGGAGGCACACAAGGATTTGTAGGTCGTGGGTTACGGACGTCTGTTGTCACTTCTGCAGGGATAGGTACTCCCCTGTAGTTGCACGCGGTATTCCGCTGCTGCCGGAGATGGAAGTTGGGCGAAGTTCAGTGTCGTGCTGTACGATGGCGTCACGGGCAGATAAAATCGGCGCGGCTGGCAGACTTGTTCAGCTGTTGGAGGCGAGCCGTTGACATGGACGCAGGAACTGTTGCCGATGGAAGCTTGCAGTGCAAAATGCGAACCTGGAAACCACCGTTCCAGCTGATTAGAACTTGGCCTGATAACTTCCGTGCTGGGGTACCGCCGACGACAACAAGAAGAAAGTACCTATTAGTTGTAGTAGTTTTGACGTGGTGGTACTGACCAGAACGGAGTTTACACAAAGAGCAAAAAGAAAACAGCAAAAACAATAATTATGAATACGTTAAAACGTTCGGAATTCAAATTTAAAAAATAATATTTTACTTGAAGGTAGAAGAAAATTAAGTAGCATGATACAGCATTATTAGCAATTTCTGAGGCCATTCCTAAATGATAGGTACATATTAAATAAGATGAAATAAGCATCAGAGAATGTAATAAAACAAGAAATACATGATATATAGTAGTACACAGAATAATTATTAGCAATAAATTACATGATCATGATTTGCTTGTTTTGTGTGCTATTTAAAACTTACCCTAAATCGGGATTACCACTTTGCTTTATTGTTAGTTATTTATTTTTTACAATTAGTCGTGTCTGCTAGGGCGCTCGACAGGACTCAAGGCGATACGTACACTCTCACATCAGCCTAGAAGTGACTGCTGTGGACTCGCGTCAGCGGTGCGGGCGTAATCCCGTTCACCTCATTCGTTCTATGCGAACACTCGCCCCACACCGCGCGTGCGGCGTCACGGCGCGTTCCAAGTCGTACACAAACAAAGAACAAAGCATTGATACACAATCTATTGCCATTTAACAAACACAATCACAAGATGTATTTCCATGTAACGTTCCGTTACATTACCCGCGGTTCCCTCATAAGGATTTTATTTTAAGAATAAAATCCGCATCATAAACTTGTTACAATAGCCTTTTACTCATTCTTTCATTTCAGTCATACCTCATCACTCAAAAACCTAACATATAATACATCACACAATATTAAAAAAATGCGACGTATCCTAACATACTGAAAGTCAAGTGACTAATATCCGTCACTGACTTTTGTAACGGTCTTAAAGTCGTTTAGTGGTGTATGGGAAAACGTAACGAAAACAGAGTTCGTTTATAAGTAGATATTTTCAAGTCCTTAATATGCCACGACCCTAAGTTTTTTCCTGACATATCCTCTAACACATACACAAGTGGTGACAGCTTTTGAATCACCCGGCACTTAATGTATTTGGGAGCTAGTTTCTTGCTAAAGTGCTTATCCTTATCGCTCAGGACGTAAGCACGTTTGTATACGATATCACCGGTATTAAACTCAAAAGCCTTGCGTCTCAAATTATAATATGATGTGTTTTTTACATGGGCGTGATACAAAGATTTTTGGACTTGATCAAAGATAGAACTTAGGCAACCAAGGTTCTCCGCATACACATCGCGAGGAAGAAATAAAACCTCTTCACCCAAGTCTGTATCTGCGTAATGAGAACCACATAATACTATTTCCCGTCCAAAAACTAGAAAAGAAGGAGTAAATCCGGTAGCTTCATTAACAGAATTATTTATTGCAAACTGTACCTTTGGAATAAATAAGTCCCATGATCGGTGATCACCAATCACCATCTACGAAAGTTGAAATGCAAGTAATAATCGTTTTATTGTACCGCTCCACAGTATTAACCTGAGGGGTATACTTTGGTGAAAAGAATATGTTTGGTATTTTATATTTTTTGAATAAATCCTGAGTATGGCCGCTAATAAATTGAGTACCATTATCCAGGAAAATACTTTGAGGAACACCGTGAACTAAGAAAATGTGTTCTTCTAAAATTTTTACAATAATCTGAGAAGTTGCTTTTTTAATTGGGAAAATATGACAAAATTTGGAAAAGCAACAAGTTACTACTAGTATGTAACTATTTTGTTTGCGTGTGACAGGAAGAGGTCCCATTAAGTCGATGGATATCATTTGGTAAGGGCGAGAACATTGCTTTGGGCGTCCCATTTCACCAAGAGTAGCATGGTTTTGAGTTTTGTACTGAAGACAAGTACTACAAGATCCTACGTATTTTGCTACGTCTCGATGCAAGCCCGGCCAATAAAATTGGAGTGCAATGCGCCTATAGGTCTTAAAGATACCCAAATGACCCGCAGTTGGTTCATCATGGTTATCCGCAATAACCTTACCTCTAAGTTCAGACGGTACGACCTCCTTCCAAGAAAATTCATTGGTAAGCAAGCACTTATTTTTACTAAGGCGGAAAAGAGTGCCATCCTTAATTTGGTAATTGGGAAAATTTTCTGGTTTTGTGACACAGTTACTACAAATGTTCCTATACCAATCATCACTAGAAGTCGCGAATGAATTAGAAGTGACCATAGAAGAAACAGGAACAGCTCTAGACAACGCATCAGGGATGACGTTGTCGACACCTCGACGGTGTTTTATGTCAAAATTGAATGAAGACAAGCGCACACCCCAACGTGCAAGTCTTCCTGTAGGGTTATTTAATGAAAGGAACCACTTCAACGCACTATGGTCTGTGTAAACCGTGAAAGTTTTCCCATTTTCCAAATAGCATCGCCAATGCTCTAATGCCACGAGAACTGCCAGCGTCTCCCGCTCCGTAATGCTGTAGTTCTTTTCTGCCGCCGTTAACGATTTGCTCATGTAAGCTATGGGGTGCTCCTTTCCGTTTATAGATTGAGTGAGCATACCGCCTATCCCATAGTTACTCGCATCCGTATGCACCTCGAAAGGTAGGTTGTAATCGGGGCAGGAAAGAACAGGCGCGGAAACTAAGCATTCTTTTAGCTTTTTAAAAGCGACTTCTGCCTCATCAGTCCACTTGAAGGGTGGAGTATTCTTTTTATTTGAAGTCAACTTGTTGAGCGGCCCTGCAATTGTGCTAAAATTGGGAACGAACCTACGATACCATGTAGCTGTACCTAGAAACCGCTTTAACTCCTTTCGATTAATAGGAGTTGCGTAGTTGAGGATGGCCTCAACCTTTTCTGGGTCTGTTCGCAACCCACTCGCATCAACCACGTAACCTAGGTATTTAAGTTGACTTCGAAAAAACTCACACTTTTCCAAATTGACGGTTAGGCCTGCTTTACGCAATCTGTCCAAAACGCGAAGTAGCAGGGACACATGCTCATCAAAACTATTGCTGACAATAATAATATCATCTAGATAAGCGAATATACGGTGATCTACGTTACCTAGTAACTTATCTACAAGACGCTGTTGCGTAGCGGGAGCATTTGTCAAGCCAAACGCTGTGGTCTTAAACCTAAGAGTTCCTCGACCTGGGACGTAAAAGGCCGTCTTATCTCTGTCCTCCTCTGCAATGGGTATTTGCCAAAAGGCTTTGGATAAATCAAGGCTAGTAAGAAAACGGGCGTCGCGCAGATTATCCAAAATTTCGGCAATGTATGGCAAGTTGTAGGCATCTCGTTTTGTGACCGAATTTAACTTCCTGCTGTCAAGACAAAAACGAGGCTGGCCATTCTTCCTAGTAACGAGGAGTACCGGAGACTGCCAGGCACTCTCGCAGTGCTCCACCACATCTAAATTTAACATCTCATCAACCTGTTCGACAAGGATTCTCTGTTTCTCAGGAGATAGCCTATAATATCTTTGTCGAATAGGAGGAGAAGCGCCAGTATCGATATGATGGGTTAAAATGTGCGTACGGCCTAAGCCTTTGCGCTCAAATGAAATATCCCTAAATTGCTCAACAACGTTATCAACTATAGCGCGTTGAGAATCATCTAAACTATCATAAGAATACATAAAAGTTTGATGGTTATTACTATTCAAATCTACTAATGGAATAGCTGTCAAATTAACAGAACCCAAATACTTCGGACATAAATCAAAGGCGCGCCAGAAGTCAATACCTAGAATAAGCGATGATTGAACTTCTGGAACTACATAACATTTGATTATGTGAAATCGTTCCTCTAATTGTACTGGAACATTAATATAACCAATACTCTTAAGTGTTTGACCCCCAGCAGCTACTATCGAAGGTGTATCATCAGTACATAGCTTAAGGCCACGACTGAGTAACGTGTTATGTGCATAATTACCTAATATTGTAACAGCTGACCCGGAATCTAGGAGGCCAGACGCTGTAATATCGTTGATCTTAATATTTAAATATGGTCGCGAATCCCCTAGAGGCTTAGTTTGCAGAACTGAAGAAATTTTGTAACTGTTGAAAAATAAATGAATTGTTTTCAACCAGTTATTCCAATCATCTCTATTAAAGCGACCCTCTATCGAAGATGTGTTGATACAATCCTGCAAACCTAGTTTTTTGGCTTCTGATCTTTATTACAATTCGGACAATCTGGTTTCTTGACACCTTTATGACCACACTTAAAACACAAAATTTCTTTATTCTGACAATCCCTGAGGCTATGCGAATTATTTCGACATCTAGGACAATACGGTAGTTTCGCATCAGGAACTGAATTATTTTTATATAAAGCATGTAAATATTTTTCATTAACATTACTGTTAAAATATTGTTTGTTATTGTCTATGGTGGTTTTATTGTTCACATTTTTAGTATCACTATAATGATTTTGTTTGTTTATTGTGCCAGTTCTTTGTTTGTATGCAAACTCTGGTGCTAATGTGTCAGAAGTAGCAGCGGAAGGCTCACGGAACTGTACCATGCGTGACTGAACGTTTTCGAAATTCCTACAAAGACATCTCAACTGCTCAATCGATGTGATTTGAGATGCAGAGGCCAGAGTGCTCGCATAACACGGTCTAATATTGTGTAAAATAATTTCCAGCTTGTCCTCCTCCACCAAAGGCCTCGACAAGCGTGAAAACATTCCCGAAATAATGGATAGGTAAATTGTAATGTTTTCCGTTGCTCCCTGAGTCCTAGACCGAATCTCAGACAAAAGTCGGTAATCGTAATCCGCTTTGTCGAAGTCATGTAGTAGAAGAACGACAAGTTCATCCCAAGATGATACCTGTGAACTTACGCTTCTAAACCAATGGAGCGCATCATCTATAAAAATTTCGGTTGCAAATGACAGAAACTTTGCGTTTGTAATATTACGAGCTACACTATATTCGTTAGCTCGCTGAATAAAAGCACGCACGCAAGTCTTGCCATCATATCTTAATTTGGCTAACTCGGAAAGTTTGGAATTTCCCTCACAAACCACTGAAATATTAATTCTTTCCGCCGTAACTGGCGGGTCAGAAATTGGGGTGACAGCTATGAGAGGGTCTATACTCTTTGCTTTTAGAGATGTAAAAATTTCATAATATTCCCTAAACATTTTCGTACATTCAGTATGCACATCCATGAATTTCTCATCCATATTGATCCTATTGAGCCTGTGATAAAGGTGATGGAAAAGATTTTCAATTCGCCCCAACACATTCTTATCCTTGGTATCCACATCAAGACTAGATTTTATTTTATTTAAAATTTCCAACGAATTATTCAAATCGTGAAGGGGGTCGAGATGGGAACACAAAATATCCTCAGATACAAAAACTTGACTAAGTTTACAAATCTGCCGCCTAAGATCCGCCACAGTACTAGCCGGAGTTTCACCTCTTACGGCTACCTCGTATTCTAATTCTGACTTTTGCAACGATAAATATTTTATAGGATATGCCATATTAAAAGAAAAAAAAAATATATGGACCAATATGACAAAGTTGTAAATAGCACACAAAATATAATGAAAATACTCCGTTCCGTTACAATCTACTCTAACAGAACGCTGTGTTATAAATTATCTATGAAAGGAAGAATTAAGAAGTAAAAGAAAGAAACAAAGCAACTAAAAAAAATATTGCGAACAACAATAAAAATAGAAACACACTAAAAATAAAACAAATGCAACTGGTGTGAAGGTAGTTTTACAATAAATTTGCGAAACTAAACGATTCCAATTTGAAACAGACAACAGAATAAGAATCGCAGAAAAAAAAAAATATTTTCCCTTTTGTCACCCGGTATACAAAAAAAAAAACACCCTGTATATAAAAAAAACTATTAGGCCAACGTTAATAAACTATAGTTCTCAAATCAAAACAAACTGACATTAATCTTCACACCAGTTACTGCACAAAAAAAAAAACAAAGCGTTTTACAAAAAAAATAAACAATAACCCACTCACCGTACAATAACTAACTACTAACTACAGAAGCGAAAACAGACAGAACCACGTAATTGGGCGCCAGTGTAGCCTCCACCCGTTCGATTCCCACCTAACAATTGGCGACCGAATAAGAAAACGGGTGTGTACCTTTGCAAGTGTTTATTAAAGAAAAACCCAGCTAAATAAGCCGGAGGCACACAAGGATTTGTAGGTCGTGGGTTACGGACGTCTGTTGTCACTTCTGCAGGGATAGGTACTCCCCTGTAGTTGCACGCGGTATTCCGCTGCTGCCGGAGATGGAAGTTGGGCGAAGTTCAGTGTCGTGCTGTACGATGGCGTCACGGGCAGATAAAATCGGCGCGGCTGGCAGACTTGTTCAGCTGTTGGAGGCGAGCCGTTGACATGGACGCAGGAACTGTTGCCGATGGAAGCTTGCAGTGCAAAATGCGAACCTGGAAACCACCGTTCCAGCTGATTAGAACTTGGCCTGATAACTTCCGTGCTGGGGTACCGCCGACGACAACAAGAAGAAAGTACCTATTAGTTGTAGTAGTTTTGACGTGGTGGTACTGACCAGAACGGAGTTTACACAAAGAGCAAAAAGAAAACAGCAAAAACAATAATTATGAATACGTTAAAACGTTCGGAATTCAAATTTAAAAAATAATATTTTACTTGAAAGTAGAAGAAAATTAAGTAGCATGATACAGCATTATTAGCAATTTCTGAGGCCATTCCTAAATGATAGGTACATATTAAATAAGATGAAATAAGCATCAGAGAATGTAATAAAACAAGAAATACATGATATATAGTAGTACACAGAATAATTATTAGCAATAAATTACATGATCATGATTTGCTTGTTTTGTGTGCTATTTAAAACTTACCCTAAATCGGGATTACCACTTTGCTTTATTGTTAGTTATTTATTTTTTACAATTAGTCGTGTCTGCTAGGGCGCTCGACAGGACTCAAGGCGATACGTACACTCTCACATCAGCCTAGAAGTGACTGCTGTGGACTCGCGTCAGCGGTGCGGGCGTAATCCCGTTCACCTCATTCGTTCTATGCGAACACTCGCCCCACACCGCGCGTGCGGCGTCACGGCGCGTTCCAAGTCGTACACAAACAAAGAACAAAGCATTGATACACAATCTATTGCCATTTAACAAACACAATCACAAGATGTATTTCCATGTAACGTTCCGTTACATTATGGGAAGACGACAATATTATGTTTTAAAACATAAAGCTGTCAGACCTTAAAAAGCACCAGACTCTCCCATAGTCTTCCACTCTTCCCTGTGTTTTGCCTTCTCTGGCCACGTTCTTTGCGTTCTCGCATGTATCGTTACTAAGTCATCACGTTAGTGTTTTCAGGGGTGGTTCCGGAATTGGTATTTTAAGAGGAACCGGGACCGCCCCTATGTGCTGATGGTGATCACCGGGGTGGTTTTAGTGAGGTAAAAATCCCACACTCCCCGACCTCCCTCCCCGGAGGTCGGGTGCCTTTTGAAGGTTTCCCCCCAAAACAAAAAAAAAAAAAAGGTCTCCCTCGGCGACAACACCCGTCTTCTGCTCCCACTGCTTGACGACTCTTTACTGTCTGTCTCGTTGCATTCTAAATATTTTTTTATAAATACAAGTCATGTGTCTGATGGGATTATCCATTAGCAAAAATTACGAACATCCATACAAACTTTGATCCCCTGTTCTAACTTCTTTAAGGTATGAATTTTCTAAAATCCTTCCAAAAGTGTACACTTTCGTTATAAAATATGTCCAAGGAACTCTTTCGCACAATTGCATGCTAATAACCCAGGTTTATTTAGGATGTGCATTATCTGGCAGTGAATGAATGACTCGAAGATTTTATAAAAAAAATATATGACCCAATACTTACCACTTCAGCGTAGCAGACTATTGACCTGTACTGATTAATGCGCGCGCCTTTGATGTTTATGGAAACAAAAAGTATTAACAATTAATCATGCTCACGTTTCAGAGGACAGAATCATCCTGAGGTTTCTTCACAGCTGCTACTATGACTTGGAGAAAACAAAGCAGACCATAGAGTTGTTCTTTAAAATCAGAGACAATTCGCCAGAGCTGGTCAACCACAGGGATCCACTGTCACCAGCCATGCAGAAGGCTCTGAAAATCTCGTGAGTATATGCACCCTACACGGTGCCCTATGTACTTAGATTGAAAACATGATCATTCAAAAACCTGACATAATGGATTCCCACAGGAGATTCCGATAGTTAGTTTATTGGGACTTTGGGAGTTAAGAATAATTCGTACTTACTATATTTATCGGTTGCTTTGCCTAAACGCTTACTTTTACCTCTTCTTCATATTTCCTATATCCCTTCACCGAAACTCGGCTAGCTCGGATGCGTTTTCAAATCGTGTTTGAAAGGAAAGGTCTCTCCCAGGCTGAGCAATAACACCCTATCCTCCGCCTTCCGCATCCAGTCTGTCTTAGCCACTTTTTTAAAGTAATCGGTCCGTTTAGTTGGGGGGCGTCCCACACTACGGATCCACTCCAGGACTCATCTGCTCATCGGACATCGGTCTTTCGACAAACATATTCAGCCCACTGCCACTTCAGCTTGCTTACTCTACAAGCTATGTCGGTAACTCCGATTCTTTCGGTTTGAAAGGAAAGTCATACCCTCATAAAATTATTCTGCAAGAATCTCGTATTCTGGCAACACTTTCCGGGTGGCCGTGATCGTGACTACACTAATCTAGGCCAAGCTTATGGTTGCTAGTAATTCGTTCTAATCTCGGCAATAAATCGCAGAACCAACTAACACAGTGGAATTAAAACTGTGTATTTATGGCAGTATCTTTACGATAGTGGGTGGATACTGGATAAATAGGTGGAATACTCTTCATTTTACAGCGTATGAACTAGGTACACTTGAAAACTAAAAAGTTACCTAAGTTAGTTCCAATTGGTTGGACTTGCGTCTCCTATGGGTCAACAACAACCTATTCTTGTTATTGTCGATGGCAATCTAAATAGGGTTATCCCAGAATTTGGCTACGAGTTTGGCACCTTCCGTAGAGTCCATAAGTTCCCGTAACGTGCCGGCAACAGGACAGACTGGACACGATATTAAGTAGCGCATTCTTTGTGGAACAGCACCACATTTACATCGCCCCCTGAGCAGGTTTTCTTTGCTTCGCCCTACCAACTTAACCTTTTGATGGACGAATAAACTATAGAGCAAGTAAAAAAAAAAACGTTAAATACCTCCTACTATCCTATGATTTTATTAAAATCTACGCTCACACGAAATCAGAAAAAGTGTGAGGTATTGGAATGGCACCGAGAATGTTTGATAGAAATAAAAAATATGACACAAAGCGGATCTAGAACCAAAAGATGGGATTAATGAAAAACTGTTGTAAAGATAGAATCGTCTAATTACTACTTGTAACCTACGTCATACCTACCAGAAAATAATTAATAGTTAATCAGTTATTCATAAAAACTTATCATTACCATAAGACAGAGGAAGCGAATGTTTCATTACACTGGTTAATAGAGCAATCAACACTAATTATAGGACAACAGGTCACGCTCCACTGCACTGTCCTCTGTTCCACTAATTAGTTATTTCTTAAGTTTTATAACGTCTTGACATTATCCTGTTTTGATAAAGCTGTAAGTAATGGCATTCATGTCATTTGGTATAAATAGGCTTTTATTTTTTATTATATTAATTATTGACTTCTGGATTGGTTAACATGATTTTCTAATTGAATAATTTTGTAATATTTATTGTTATTTAGCGTAGGATTTTAATAGTAGATTGTAATTTATGTGTAAATTTTGCATGCCCAAGTGATGGCAGAGCATGGAGAATATTGTCAAAACATGTATACAATCTATACCCCTACCCAGGGCCGGATTAAGAGGTCTGGAGGCCTCGGGGCAACAAAGGAGTGGAGGCCCCCTTGACCGCAAATTGTTTTCCAAATAAAATGAAAAAGAAAATTCAGTTGAGTTTTCCAATACTTACAAAATTTATTGCGAAACCAAGTATAGATTCTTTTATTATTTAACGAACATATAAATATAATCGGAAACAAGAATTATCTAAAATTAAATTTTTGCGTTATTGAACGGGACCTTCCGAGCTTTTTTCGCCGAAAAATCGTTGATGATTTCGCTGAAATCCAGTTCCCGAAGCAAATCACTTTTAATGCTCAGGAGCAACGTACAGCTTCATAGGCATGCAATCTTTCGGTAAGAGAAACACATAGCTGGTCGACCACTGAGATAAAGGCGGATACTTTGTATTTTTCCTTCGGTGACAGATTTGCGTCTTGTGCTTTCCCGTAATCGAGTGGATTCAGCCTCACATTCCTCGTTCTGGTACGTGTTTGTACGTATTCGTCAGTCCGAGAAAATTTTTTGGCAGCTTCACTCGTATTTATCAAAATCGTTTCTTTTTGATTACACGAATGATTTTAATGATTCTAATGCACGCATTGCCGATTCAATAATCATTTTCGGGTCTTGCAACATCTTGCTTGTAGCGTTGAATCGCTCCAAGATGTCGTTCCAAAAGATTGCAAATAAAGCGGTTTCGAGATCACGCATCTTCTGTACATGGTGCGCTGCTTCATTCCTCGCGATGTCATTTTGCTCTTTATCGGAAGATATGCTGGTTAGAGCTTCTTCAATTTCCGAATAGCCGTCGACTATGGCTTTCGTAACTTTAGCTTGACAAGACTAACGAGTGTCACTAAGCTTTTTCAAGACATAAAACTGTCCGTTTTTTTTCTGTGATAATTTCTTGATCAAAATTCCCTATCGTTCTGTACTTGCTGTGAAAAACGTATATATAAATTCTGAATGAAATCAAAGAATTGAACAGCTGATGGACAAGAGTTGGCAGCTGCCTTTCCAACTAAATTAAGAGAATGACCACAACATGGTACAAACGCCGATAAATGATTTTTCTCCAAAATAAGAGCCTGCATCCCTTTGTATTTGCCACTCATGTTTGTAGCATTGTCGTACGATTCTAGATCGATGCGTCCTGTGACTTTTCCCCGTTGCACTAAACTCATTACTGATTCCAAATGAGTCTTCGAAATCTCATGTTCACATAGACGATCGGATGCATGCTTCCAGTCACTGAAGTCACTCTGAATCTGTATTTTTTTTTTCGATGTCTTTATTGTGGGGGCCCCTCTCTTGTGGAGGCCCCGGGGCTGTAGCCCCGGTTGCCCTTCCCTAAATCCGGCCCTGCCCCTACCCATGTTGGCGAAAAATAAATGGTTTGATTTATCTTATATAGATGATTTGTATTTTGTGAATGTGAGACCGTTGTAGGCCTAACTTGTAAACTTAAAATTTATAGACCATTTTCTATCTTCTTAAGTACCAGGTACACTGGTACACTGTCCTCCCATAGCTATAAACACTGTAATTTGAAAACATTGTAAAAGCCAATTATTTTTAAAAGAGGAATCGTGGAGTTTCTTGCCGGCTCTTCCCAGTAGGAAATGACCAATTCGAACCGTGCACCTAGCTTCTGACGTTTCATAATGCCCATGTGATTTTTTTTTTTTGTGATGATTTGATTTGAACGGTTTTCCCTAGGAATCATACTGACAACACTTCATTGCAAACTAGATCTAGTTTTGCCGAGGCCTGCGCTAAAAATAAAGAAAGAAAAATATTTAATTTGGGACACGCACAGGAAATACAAACAATAAAAATAAACCGTGATCTATCTAAAACAAACTGCTGTAACATACATTTTGACCGCGTAGAATCGTATGCTGAATTCATGATAATAGTTTCCGCTCCTAACACCGTGTATAAATGTTGTTTTCTTTAATGTGTGGAGCACCTGATTGTCTTTCCGTGATTTCAGGCTTGGTCCCATAATAAAAGTGATTCATAATGACTACAATGACTTTCAGTTATTTAAATTACACCCTGTTTAGACCCTAACGCAATTTTTTCTGCCTGGGTATTTACTTAGCATACTGTGGTATATCGACGATGAACTACCAATTGGTACCATCTAACTACGATTCGATTTTTTTCGATTTTTAGTTTTGAATGCCAATCGACGTATAAAATGCTATTTCGCGTTCCCTGGCAAAACTTCCAAACACGATATTTGACTATTTTCCCATTAAACACTAATATAAATAACTTCTAAATCATGAGACGCTAATTTGGCTGCGAATATCTCCTAAGTTCAAGCAGAAATAACTAAAAAAAAATTTAAAAAATGTTAATTGCAGAAACTTGTACAACTTTTACAGTAAATCTGACATAGGGACCTCCTTTTAAGTAAAAGATATACCTGTGCTAGGAGATCCCGCACTTCAATGACAAATTATGAAATGGTAAAAGTGGTGTACAAAAGAAAATAGAAATTAATCAAAAAATTACAAGTAAAATCTCAAACTAAACAAGAAGACTTGAACTATAATAAAAAAAATAAAAAAGAGAAAGAAACTTTAAGACATATCCTAAAATAGTGTGTGTCGTGTGTGAGTGTGTGTGTGCACGTGAGTGTGTGTATGTGTGCGCGTGTGTGTATCATTTCAACTCATATTGACGATGCTTGCAGCAATAATTCAATGGTATACTTGCCGGCACGTAACTTGGCAAGGTTTTGGCGTATTGAAAGTAAGTTTGCGCATGTACACTTAGTGCAACAAAAAAAATTACACTCTTAGTGTTTGTCAATAATCTATGTTCATTGCCATATTTCATTTTGAGACATGTCTGTTTAGAAAAAAGATAAAGAAAGCAAAAACGCATCTAACAACTCTTGCCAAGTTACGTGCCGGCGACTATATCATAGGTCTTCAGTTTTAGCCATTGAACTATTGCCTTTTTGCAGTCTATATAATAGTAGTCATAACTACTATGGTATTGTGTTGAAATTTTCTAAAATTAGATAGAAGATATTGGTAGGTAGCTTATAGTCGATATTTGCATTTAATGAAAAAAAAAATTGGAACAAGTCTCATGGCATAATTTTATAAAATAAGCGAGTTCATAATAATATTTGGATTTGTTCAAATCCTCGCCTATATTTGTTTTAAATATTTATTAAAACCCACATAAGTAGCTGCACATAAAAAAAATAATATATAACATCACGCCTGTAAACCCCGAAGGATTAGGCAGAAGTGTACAGGACCCAGTTAAGTTGTAAGTCCCATGTAATAGGAGGCGTGCCTATTACCATCAACCGGGTACAAATCGAGGCTCCGGGCTTGTACTGAGAAATTCCTTAAGGAAAAACCCAATAACGCTTTGCCCGACCTGGGAATCGAACCCAGGACTTCATGCAGCAGCGCTTACGACCACTGAACCAACGAGGCAGTTACATAATTATTATTATGGCAAAGTTACGAAAAAGCTAAAAACGAAGTTCTGAAAACGCCAAAAGTTTCTAGATGCGGGCCGGTTGCTACGGCCGATGACCTTTTAATAAACTGATAATATTAATAGACCTAGGTACGCATTTTGTTTGTCAGTGTTAAGAGCAATGGCCTCTCGGCTCTTATTTAAGCATACCTATGGGAGATTCTTATCTGAACAATGCTGAACAAATAAGAGTATATCGCCATGAGCAGTGTTTTTGAACAATCGTAGTCAACACGATTACTAATTAAACAGGTTTAATTAAAGTATTTTTTGAAATGGAGGCAAAACCATGTACACCTTTAATTAAACTGACGCAAGCAAACCGGTTTTTGGTATAAATAAACAATAGTCGCAAAAATCTAAACCCAAGTCCTAGTTCCATTATAAACGCAAAATTTTCCATTTTCGCTTTTATTGTTTCCGGATGCAGGCCAAAACCGCGAGACTACTTTTCAGTAACAGAAAATTCTCATATTTAACCCATTTTTACCTTATTTTCAGTAAAATGGCGCAGTACCAAATAGCGGGAGATAGGAATATTTGGTTTTGGCAACTTAATGACCCGGGTCTAGAGCAGTATGACTATATCCAAGATGCTAGAATGTTCTTCATGTCTTGCGACGCGTGGATGCTGGCCAATGACTATTTAGCTGAAGAAGACATAGTGGTCATGGACGCTAAGGATATCACGCTCAAGTTTATCACGAAGTTCAATATCTCAGTTGCGAGGAAGCTGTCTAAATATCAAGAGGTGAGTGCCATATCTATTGTTAAACCGACGAAAAAACGAGGAGTTGGTATTTATTTTATTTGTTAGGGACAAAAAACAGTTACATGACAAGCTTCACTAAAGATTCTTAAATTAGCACAATACTTATAAATATAGTTATACATAACTTATTTCATATTTATGTTACTACACGTGTAACCCACACCATTGTCCACGAACTCACAAAAAAGAAGTTAAAAGAAAACAGACATACAGTGTGCATCATAAAACACTGTTAAGAAAAAGAGAAATAAAAATAGAAAGATTAAAGAAGTTAGTAACTCTAGTGCCTTCGCCTTGAAACGATGTTTGGAAAGAGCAAATATGTCAAGGTCCTTATAGCGAGTGTTCTATGCATCAACGAGGTGACGAAGAGGCACGCGCACACCAGTGTTAGTTCTGCACGGGTTTGTGTGGAATAGTCGAAGCACACGTACCCCACGAAGCATGATAGATCTAGGTACTATATACTGTAGACTATTGGATAGAGGAATGCAGTCGAATCTATTATTACTTATACCATGTAGCATCATTACACCCAGAAGTAATCGTCTCGATTCCAAGCTAAGGACATTAGGTATAACGTATTAGTAATTGTTCATAGGAGACTTTAGGGCGATGATATTTTTATAATTTATAGTACGTAGCTGTAAACCCTATTTTATAAAACATAAAATACTCACTTTACTCACTTTTTGGTATTTATATCCTGGAAGTATGCAAATTCGTCAGGAAGCACATGAACTTTTTTACAACCCGCGGCGATAAACATACTGCTGACCGATCTATCAGATACAAAAATATGTTAATGTTACCCTCCTCGCGCATGAAACTACACTCCAATAGCCCCTACGTAATGTCCATAAAAATATTTAATAAACTACCAGATGCAATAAAGGATGAAACCAGCGATACGACATTTATAAATAAGCTCAAGCAAATATTAATTGGAAAGGCTTACTACACGATAAACGAATACATACATGACAAAAAAATCTATTGAACACAGACACCACACACAGTTATAGACATAGACATTCATACATACATAGATAAATATTATAATAAGATAGATATAATATATCTATAATTATTTGGTAAGATGTTGTTTGTTGATAACATGTATTAGTTTAAAAATTGCCTAATGTTAATTTGTGTTTTGAATTGAATTTTTATTATTTTAAGAATTACCTATACTTTTTGCTGTGCCCTACAGGGTCCATAACTGTACCTTAGCTTTAAGCCATTGTAACATCTCTTAAACATTATGGAATGCAAATAAATATGAATATGAATACGTAGATATTTTTCAGAACAATTTCTATCCTTGTACTTATCATATAGAGGATCCCAAATTTGGACAGCGTATTCTAATTGCGGTGGAACCAGGCATCCAGATAACAATAAGAATCATCACAAAAAAAAAACATCATTCTTCATTTTTTTCTTTTCATCTTGAAAATCTCATCACTAGTCCATACATCTGAAAGGTCTTTTTAACTATATTGTCAATATGAGCATCAAAATGCAGACGAGAGCCAAGTGTGTTACCAAATCGCGGACAGATAGAACTTCATTAGGACTCATATTACATATTTATTTAATAATTAAATTTGATCCGATTTATATTTTTGGTAAAAGAAATTGTGTAACATTTAGGAAGACTAAGAAAGAGTTTATTTTTGAGGCAGTATTCATAAAATCTATCAAGGTCCTGTTGTAAATAATAACAGTCACGATTATTTTTACAAGTACTATACATTTTTATATCGTCTGCATACATCAAGAAATGTGAGTTGACAAAACAATATTTAATGTCATTAATGAACAATACAAAAAAGGTCCTAATACTGATGCTTGAGGAACCCCGGATTCAACAACTATAGAGTCAGATTCATGCCCATTAATGACACTCTTCTGAGTCCTATTGAAAATATATGACGCAAACCATCTGAGTTTTCCGCGTATACCATTAAAGGCAATTTTTCCCATAAGCAGGGTGTGATACACTTTGTCAAAGGCCTTCTGAAAATCTGTGTAAACAGCGTCAACCTACCACAATAATTATTATATTATTACTAGTTTGAGTTATTTATTTTTCTTCTCTTTTAAGAGAGTTTACGACCTTGCACACGGGCCGGAACCAAGTGTGAAAGGGGGAATTTAAATTGAAAAGGTGGATGATAGTGTACATGAAGTCAGAAACTTTCGGGTGATGCGACAGGTGTTGAGAATTGTGGCTTTTTAGAGCATGTAAAGTGTGTGAGAAGGCATGTGTAGAGTGTTAAGACTTTGTGTGAGAGCCTTCGGTACTACACCGGTAGATGAGAGTACTATTGGGACGATATGGACGGTTTGTGCTTTCCATTGGTTTTTTATTTTTATGGCGAGGTCTTGGTACTTACTAAGTTTTCGGATATTGTAGTTTGAACATTGTGTGAGTTAGGTATAGCTATATCTATTATTATTATTATTAATTCAGGTTGATTGGTCCCTTAAACTCATTTGAGTTCATGTATTAGATTGTCGTAATGGCTATTGCTATGTTTTAGTGGAGATCCTGGTAGCTATCCTTTGCCAAAACGATCACATAAGACAATTATTTAACTTCTAGTTTTGCAACGTTGTACTTCAGCTTCAGTGTTAGCACCCGCGTACCTTTTTACTCCGATGAATAGAAACAGATACAATTTATCAGATATTTCAAAATTTTTGTGTTCTGTAACAATTGATTTTTGTAGGTCGCTCTCCGCCTGTTTAAAACAGCTGTCCAAATAAACTTTTATTTATATTGTAATTCAATAAGGTTTACTGTATAAATAAAATTATTCTTCAATAAAAAGAATTCGTTACAAATTTTAGATTAAACATTGTATATTATATCCAGCATCCGGCGACGATCTTTTCCAATCTTCCATCATTCCATCTGCTTCGTTAATGTCACGTGCCCACTTTTTTCTCCAAGATTACTCATTGAGTGTGTTTTGAACGTGATCTGTGAGTTTAGCACCTAGTACGTTGCTCTAGTTAATGAAAATATCGTGAGAAAACCTTCATGCCAAGAATTCGAAGATCATGACATCCACCAACTCGCACTAGGCCCGCGTGGTGGATTACGGCCCACTCCCTCTCACAGAGAGGAGGCCTGTGTCCCAGCAGTGGAAACGTTTTATGTAGGCTGATTACGTATGCTGCATCCGATCGCTCATTGGCGAATCTTGATTTTGCTACTAATGAAAATTCTCTTCTTCTTAATCCCCAGGAAGCCATGCCGATCAGAATAAAGCAGATCCACGTGATAAACGCGCCGCCTTTCATAGACAAACTCTTCGGGCTTATGAAGCCGTTCCTTAAACAGGAAATCACTGAAATGGTATGTATTTTTCCCCAAATTTTTAAAATATTTGATTTTATAAAGTTCGCCGAACAAAATTCACTTATGTTACCCGGAACGCTGTTAGACTTTGGTGGGATTGGGACGGACATACGTGATTACGGAAAGCTGCTTAACTTTTAGGTCTATACAGGGTTATTGGTAAAACACCATCAACCTCTTAAGGGGTTATTGTACTCATCATTATAAACAACTTTTACTATGGGACCAAATATGAAAGCGCGAAAAATAAATCAGCAGGTCCCTACATTTTGACGAGTTCTGCAAACATAAATGTAGGGAACAGCAGATTTTTTTTCGCGATTTTATGTTTGTTCCCATAGTAAAAGTTGTTCATAATGATGAGTACAATGACCCCTTAAGAGGTTGATGGTGTTTTACCAATAACCCTGTATACATACATTTCTGTCGCATGTCAATTGAGTTTTTGGTTAAAAGAACAACCGAGTAGGTCCCATTGAACGCTAGGTGGTTAGGTGACAGCGCGGTTTACAGAGGTGGAGAGACGAGCTTGACTTCTAACTAAAAGACTGGCCCGGGTTGGCAGAGTACGGATGTGCGTAGAAAAGAGTGAGGAAGTACTCGACCCACGTAAAAATTGGTAGAACTTGGTGCTTGCTGTTCAGTATCGAGAAGACCGAAAGCTTTTTCTCCATGAATAGGGAATTCGGAGAGCAGTGGTGACCCAGTGGTAACGGCCCTGACTTACGAGTTGTAGGTCGTAGGTTCGAACCCAGACAGGCACTTTACTTTGTGTACATTATTTCATCACCACTGCTCTCAAAACGGTGAAGGATAACATCGAAATTAAATCGGCATGTCCTAGAACCAAAAATTCGAAAGACATGTGACATCCCCCAACCCGCACTGGGCCCGCATGGTGGATTACGGCCCACTCCCTCACACCGAGAGGAGGCCTGTGTCCTAGCAGTGGGAACTTTATAGGCTGATGATGATGATAGTGAATTCGATTCCTTGAATTCCTTGGAAAGAAAGATAGAAAAAATGTTTATACACAATGTAATGTTTGTTTGTTATGTTTATGCTCTTGGTCTGCAACCGGCATTATGCCGGTTGCAGACCAAGAGCTAAGCTAAGTTAGTTTAGCTTAGCTCGCGCAGCTGAGGTAAATTTTCATACTTGTGTGCAGACCGCAAACTATGAACACAAGTATGGAAAACTGCGTCAGCTATGCGAGCTAAGCTAAACTAACTTAGCTTAGCTCTTGGTCTGCAACCCGTATTATTCTGCACAAACAAAACGCACATTACAAATAAAAAAAATAATAAAAAAAAGACAAGTATACACATCCAACGTTGTCAAAAGCCTCATATTCAAGCATACATATTGCCGACAATTTCGTCCATTGCTGGCATTCGTAGTACGAAACCCAGTATCATCTGCCTGTCCTTTTTCCAGCTAAGTTGGGGTCCACCACCAGTATTTTAAACCTAGCTACTGCCTTAACTTCCATAACCCAGTTACTGAGCAACACTGGCCACTGTAGTTGGCCTGAAATAAAAAAAAAACAACTATTATTCATTACAGATCCATTTCCACGTGCCAAAATCGGAGACGATATACAAATTTATCAGCAAGGAAGATTTGCCACAAGACTACGGCGGCACCAAACTGACTATGGACGAAATGAACCAGAAGACCATGGAAATTGTCATGGAACAACGGTAACTATAGTCTCACAATTTTGCATTGATTAATAAGAGCAGGGGTGGCCCAGTGACAACGGCTGTGACTAACAAGTTCAAACCCAGACAGGCGCTTTACTTTGTGTAAATTATTTCATCACCACTGCTCTCAAAACGGTGAAGGAAAACATCGTGAGGAAATTGGCATGTCTTAGAACCAAACAAATCGAAGACATGTGGCATATACCAACCCGTACTGGGCCCGAGTGGTGGATTACGGCCCATTCCCTCTCACGAAGAGGAGGCCTGTGTCCCAGCAGTGGGCACGTTACTTATTTATTTATTAAAATCTCCCTTACAACTATCATTACAGATGCATACCTAATGCGATAGCGCGGTCTTAAAATTAACTTACTTACAATTTAAAACTATGAAAATGAGTAGTACTTATAATAACATCTACAAATAATAACTACTTTACTAAGTTCCTGTATACAAGATATAAAAAAAAACTAAACAAGCCTTAAGAGCGTTTATACCTTATGAGTGGCAACGTCGCCGTTTAGTGTCATATTTCGTGGTTTTCAATTTTTATCATTTAATCGAAGCTATATTTTAAAATCTGTTTAATTAACTTTTTAGAATTATGTGAAAGCTGTGTAAAAGGTAAGAAATCGTTGCGTTTACAGTTCTATTTATATGCAAATAAATACATTGGAAACTTGCAGGCCGTTATTTTCATTGTAAAATAACTGTAAGCTTTACGGTTACTTTCTTTTTAAACACTTTCACGTAATTCTAAAAAGTTAATTAAACAGATTTTTAAAATATAGCTCCGATTAAATGATAAAAATTGAAAACCACGAAATATGACACTAAATTGCGACGTTGCCACTCATAAGGTATAAACGCTCTTAAGAGCTATATTTTAAAAATCTGTTTAATTAACTTTTTAGAATTACGTGAAAGTGTTTAGAAAGAAAGTAACCGTAAAGCTTAGCACACGATGTATCTTTCCTAACAGCTGATTATGTCTTTGTCTATACGCATAGGTCATGCACCTTAAGGCGGGGTGTTATCTCAATATTCCCAAAAATTGGTTTCTTAGAACGTCGAGTATGACGTAATGTAATAAAAATAAGTAACGCGAAAAATACAGTGAACAGAGAAGGGTATAAAGAAGAATTTAAACCGAACAGAAGAATAAATAATAGTTTGATATTCCCAATAAAAAATTGGGAAGTTGTAGCACAAAAATAAACTTTGACGTCGAAGATCTCTGTATTTCCAGCGATAACAACAGTTTTTTTTTAAGAATTTAGTAGGTTTTCCATTTTTTTAAAACTTTAACCAAACCATTATTTAATTTTATGTCTATATTTTAAATAATCTAAAGAAAAGCAGTAAAATAAATGCCCATTCGCAGCTTACGTCACATTTCAACACAAATATCATTTTCAATTTTCAATCTTATTGACGCTCCATAGTGGTGACAATAGCTTACGCGGTCATACTTTAGTCGTCGGGCAGCGCTCGACTTGGATGGTTGGCACCGGACGCTCTGTGCATAATTCGATTGTAGTTTTCAAGTAATTTATGACTGAAAACAGTGTGTGAATTGAACTAAAGTTCTGTGGCGGACTACTAAGGCTACTCACTGCCTAATATTGAAGTGAAAATTCAGTCTCAGTGGAAATATGGGCAATAAAAATAAAATGTTGCGAAAGAGTTTTACAAGAAAAAGACGAAAAACTCGAAAAAATTATGGAATGTTTGGGTAAGTAGGATGATTACGGTATTGTATCATAATAACATTTGAAATTTGTATTTAGTTTAGTATACTTACGAAACTGTATAAATCTATAGAAACGGTATTGACAATTTCTACAAACATTTTGCTAAATCCAAAAACAAATAGGTGCACTCTATTTTGATGTCTATAGAATGCATATTTGAATGCGCCTAGTGCAAACTAGGGCTTTCAAATACCGGATTTTTTCAATACCGGTACCAATACCGGTATTGGAAGTCAATACCGTGATCACGGTATTAATACCGGTATTGAACGCAAGTTCAATTAGGACATTAAAAAACCATTAAAATACATGTTTTTATTTTCAAATCAGTCTTTATTGTTCTTATTTATTATAGATACCTTTTATACATACCTCTCTTATATAACAATTTGGTATTGGTTGTTTATTTATTTATGTAGGACTAGGAATTAGGAACGTAATCAAAACTTAACCTTAATCTAGTCTTTTTGAAGGAAGGCATTTCACATAGACTTTGTATTGTAAAGTACAATAACAAAAAATATAAAAAATCTTACTAATAATTATTGAAATGTCATCATGTCTCACTCATGTAATCAATCAACATAGGTATCAATATTTGTAAAAAAATAAGTATAGCTTAATTAGCTAGCAATCGTTTGGTGTTCATTTTAGCAACATTATAATAATTATGCAATAAAAAAATCAATAAAAATTTCTAAAAGTAACAAAATAAATCAAGCGTTTATAAAAAATTCTGACAAACATAGTGAAATAAAATGTAAAAGTATAAGTAACACAATAATACAAAAAAAAACTTATAAAATTTTCTGAATTTTAGACGTACCTACTATTTTTTTTTTTTTTTGAAAGTGTGATCGCAAAAAGGAACGCGCATTTAATGTTGAATCAGACAGCGAACTTCTCAGCCTGTTACATAAATAGCCTACTGAAGAAAAAGCACGCTCTGCTTCAACACTTGTAGGTACCACAGACAGTAAATATCGGTAAGCTGCCGATAGAAATATCTCCCGACCACCCCCAGCAGTTTCGAAGACACACATCTCGACTCTTATTATAGATTTAAAATCGGTGCTCGTAGCTGAAGTAGCACTCTTGGTTTTAGGCAATTTGGATACCTCCCTCTCTAATTGTTTCTGTATGGACGTGTCTTCATTTTCACTGCTCGTATTAAATGAAGTAGAAGGTTCTTCTATCGTCATATCATGTTCATGATCAGTCATTGTCTCAGTGTCTCTTTGAGCGTTTCGTGTGTAATTCTCATTGTTATATTTCATACGTGCAAGTAAATTTACGATAATATCGGTAAGTATATGCAACAAAAAAATACATAGGCGGACTTAATAAGATCAATCTAATCTAATGTTTGTAATACCGTAATCACGGTATTGAGGCGTCAATACCGGTATTGAAAAAGGCCCATATTAATTCCGTGATCACGGTATTACGGGATCCCGGAATACCGGTATTGAAAGCCCTAGTGCAAACGTCTCTGGTCGAAGCAACCATCGAGGCGATAGCCATATTGCAATAGTAGGTATAAGTAACAAAAACAAACTTGCAGATAAATCAGAGTGCGTTCGTAATTATTATAATAATATAAATATTGCACTAGTTATATAAAAAGCATTTTGATTCTTTTGTAAGATTATTTTTATAATATTTATTGAGTCATTAGACCAGTGCCGATAATTTTTGAAAACGAAAAAAGTCACAGTAGGCTGAAACCCGTTGGAAAAGAAAGAGAATATAACAAAAATGAAAGGAAAAATAATTTACGGGCGATCCGAGGTCGGGAAGTGGGGGTTATCTCGATTTCCGGCAAAACTACAAGTCATATGGAAAAAAGTGTAATAGCAAAGTTGTAGGTAATAAAAAGATCTACAACTTTTGTATTCACACTTTTTTCAAGTAACCTCAAAATTGATGTGAAAAATTCAATTCATGTGAAAAATTCAAATTTGACAACAAACAATTTATGTGAAAAATTCAAATTTGCCGGAAATCGAGATAAACCGCTTTTTACCCTTAAACCCCCACTTCCCGACCTCGGATCGCCCGTAAATTATTTTTCCTTTCATTTTTGTTATATTCTCTTTCTTTTCCAATGGGTTTCAGCCTACTGTGACTTTTTTCGTTTTCAAAAATTATCGGCACTGGTCTAATGACTCAATAAATATTATAAAAATAATCTTACAAAAGAATCAAAATGCTTTATATATAACTAGTGTGCAGTATTTATATTATTATAATAATTACGAACGCACTCTGATTTATCTGCAAGTTTGTTTTTGTTACTTATACCTACTATTGCAATATGGCTATCGCCTCGATGGTTGCTTCGACCAGAGACGTTTGCACTAGGCGCATTCAAATATGCATTCTATAGACATCAAAATAGAGTGCACCTATTTGTTTTTGGATTTAGCAAAATGTTTGTAGAAATTGTCAATGCCGTTTCTATAGATTTATACAGTTTCGTAAGTAAACTAAACTAAATACAAATTTCAAATGTTATGATACAATACCGTAATCATCCTACTTACCCAAACATTCCATCATTTTTTCGAGTTTTTCGTCTTTTTCTTGTAAAACTCTTTCGCAACATTTTATTTTTATTGCCCATATTTCCACTGAGACTGAATTTTCACTTCAATATTAGGCAGTGAGTAGCCTTAGTAGTCCGCCACAGAACTTTAGTTCAATTCACGCACTGTTTTACCAATTTTAGCAAATACCAACTAATATTCAGCCAGCAGCAGCTTCCATTCCCGTGGATGATCCCTCTATCGTCTAAATTTTTCAGAATTCTAGCTTCCGTCCCGGCTCCGCATTTTATTAGAAACATTATGGCATTTGTCACTTTGGAGCTGTGATATTATTGCATTTATTTAGAGTTTATGTGATTTTTAAGTGGTCCGAGGGCCTTTATGTTGGTTTTGTTTTCTATTTTTTTACCGCACCCACTAAGTACCTATCTAAAACACAAACATTACTTTGAAATGGCATAACTACCCATTTAATTAACCCTTCCATCCCTGATACTGACTTACACCCGAAAAGCATAATTCCCCTTCTAGAGCAGTCGGGTAAAATTCGGAATGTTTATATTTGACCTGTTTATCATGTACTGTAATAAAAATAAACAGTAGTGATGTTTTTTTTTAAATTGTTATGTGTAATTATTTATTGTATCATATTATGAACCGACACTGTAATTACATCGAATTTTAGAACGCACGTCATAAGTAAGTATATTCAACAGAAAACATCTGATTTCCTTACGTATACTATGCAACTTTCCTTGAGCACACAAACGCCCGTGTTAGCGTTTGCGAGTGTGTGCATAATTACCGTAAAACGCGCAGATGCGGTTGTGTGAGTGCGGTAATAGCGATTAAAATCGTAGTCGGTCCGCGTCTTAAAACGATAATCTGAGTATAACCTACGATGCGTTGTTGCCGCTCTACCGCAAGTCACAAGTACAACCAAATATTTTCGCTAAAAAGATGGCAATAAATACACACACTTGCACTTTCATTACAAAGGTGGTTGCGTTTTACTCTGATTTGTAAGCTATTTAGTTTGTTTGAAAAAAAAAACTCATTTTTGGTGCATAGTACCGTATTGAATTAATACTAAACACGTATATTGTAAGTAGTGTAATTTAATGCCCCTCTGTCATATCAACTCTGTATACTACTGTAGATAAATTTGGCTTTAGTGCATAACGGGTGCAAGTTTTTTGAGCGACATTGACTTTTGACAAATTCATATAAAAAACACGTTGTTTCTTTTACAAATTTACAGGCCTCATAGACGTACAGTGATGATGGTACAGTCAATATTTTTAAGTTTTGGAAACGTGGCTTGCATGAATCCGTTCGTTTTATTTTATTTAGAGCTCGAATACATTTTTTTCTGTGCTATCAATACCTCCTCTACCTTAGTGGTATTGCCCCAGAATATAAGGCCATACCGCAAAGCAGAGGCGACATAACCATGATAAGCTGCTAGGAGCGCTGTCTTATTCACAATTTTGCCTGACACGTATAAAGCATAGGAATATTTACTGAGCTTCCGACATACATTATCAATTTAAGTCTTCCATGACATATCGTTATCAATTTGCAGTGCGAGGAATTTTGTGACATTAGCTTCCAGTATTTGGTCACCTTTGTAGTACCTGACATTGTGACAGAGTTTTTGTCTAATTTTAAAATTTATAATTTTAGTTGACAGACAACAACCGCAACAAGACTAGCGTAATGTCATCTACTATTTCTTTATTACTACCAGAATTATATATGTATAACCGTGCTGTCGTCGGCAAATAAGGACATTTGGTGCTTGATTACTTGGGGAAAATCGTTAATATAGCAAATAAACAGCAAGTGTCCCACCACAGACCCCTGCGGAACACCGTAACAAAGAACTTTGTAGCTAGAGGAGTATACTACTTCAGTTTTGGACTTATTATTTATCCACTTGACTAATCTGAGTAATTTGTTTTCTATCCTCTAAATAGGATTGTATCAGATTAAGCACGTTATCTCTGATGCCATATCTATTTAGTTTAGTTAACAATACTTTATGGTCCACATAGTCAAATGCCCTGGTCATATCCATATACATGGCCATTACTGGTTTCCTATTGTCCATGTTGTAATGTATTTTTTCAAGACAATTGTATATGGCCATATTAATTAACAGTTGGATAAAAAGCAAACTAGCTAAGTCGTTAGTGCTAGCAAAAACATTTTGATATGGATAAAATAGTAAACTGTCAAAAACTGTTGGTACTTACAAAACTATTAGAGGTAGTACCATAACATAATGACCCCTTGAAAATATTATAGATTCGCATAAAAATAATAATTTGGTCTTAATGGTTTTTGACTTGCTAAAACCCATTTACTCCTCGCAAAAAATATTATATTTTTCAAAGTCTTTATAAATAACTTACTCGACGATCTTAAAGAAAATCGGTATAAAAGCTGCAGGTCTATAATTACTCAAATTAGTTTTGTCATCTTTTTTGTGTAATGGCTTGATAATAGAAACCTTTAACTTTTGCAGAAATATTCCATTTTGAATACACATGTTTATAATGTCACTTAATATGGGTGCTTTATGAGGAGCCACTAATTTAACTACTCTTGTGTCAATATCATCATATCCTGTACTATTGGTGTTTATAAGGTTGTTAATTATAGTAATAATGTCATTTGGTATGGTTGGTTCCATAAACATAGATTTATGTGATCCTAATGTTATAATATTTATTATCCGTCTGAAAACGTACTCGTAATAATTATATTTAGAACATCATTCTGTCTCTGTCAACTTTAAACGATTGACAAAAACACAACGACGTTTTAAATACGTTTAACGATAAGCGCAATGAGCGATTTGTGGTGCATGCGGCGACATGTTATTTTCATAAATTATTTCAAATAAAAACGTAACTTTGAACATTTTTGCATAATGTCAAAGGCCCCATAGGCTTTTTGACTAAGTATTTTGGCCGTTCATAGCAGTCATTGGAAGAGCCCTATCTTAGTAATAATCTAATGTATATAATTTTCAAATTTTTCAGTATATCGGTCCCAACACCTCTATATGTATGTTTCACTATTTTTCAAGCGCGCGTAAACTGCTGTCATTCGAGAACCTGGCCCAAAGTTTTGGACTAGGCCGAAAGTATAGGCCACAAATGCATGGTTGGAAAAATCAGCCTGTATAACACTTTTTTTTTTATATTCCAGAGAAACATTTTTGGACGAAAACTTTTGGAAGACGTCGAAGAAGGGGAAGAAATCAAAAGAAGCCACTTTCAGATCTTTAGACATAGACTAATACTAGATAGTTTAAATACGAATAGACATGACAATATACCTACTGCTTTAAACGGATATTATACTTACAAATTATAATAAACGTGGGTGATCCTATATTTTTTTTAATTAAGCGCCAGTTACGGTAGGTAAGTAAAATAACTACCAATTTTTTTTTATTACGGATTTGTGGGTACTACTGGTAGGTATAGTCAGCATCATAAGTGATTGGTTTTGAATTAGTAAAACCAAAAACATTTTTCTATAAGGAGTTGTATTGTTCAAATTACATAATTATACAGTAAAAATACATCCAGGTAATTAATTGCGATAATTAATTAGACCTAAGAAAAAATATTTTAAAATGAAATGAGCATTCATTTTAGTAATCACTGAGTCACTTCACTGATTCATCATAATTTGTAGTCATCGCCTAAAGCCTGATTTACACGGTGCGATTTAATTGTCTGTGGCGTACCATAAGTTGAAGCAACTATAAAAGTTGCTCCGTCTCATAGATTCTTAACGTGGGTGATAACGCCCCCTCATGGGATGGGCGTATGAGACTTTCAGGCGGGCAGTAGGAGATCCATAGACAATTAGGGGGTAACTTACGACTATATAATATTACACGTTTATATAATCGTGGCAGTAGCTGTTTCGGATTCGCGACAGATGGTATGTAAAAAAAAGTTAGGGGTCACCGAAAAAAAAAAACTCAACGTAGAACCTATGGTCTAAACTAAACAGTTGAACCGGTACAAGTTATAAATTGCTTCAATTATATTGGCACGGGCAAGAAACTTGCACCGTGTAAATGGGCTTTTAAATTTGAAACAGTACAAATTAAAAAAAAACTTTTTGTAAATATTATTTAGAAGTACTTAATCGCTTACTCATGATGCTGATTTACATTTAAAGATTTTTTTCCATGTGAGCATACAAATAGGCTCTGGCTGTGTTAATATGTTTGTGCCTTATTCTTTATTATATTTATTTAGTATGCTATTAAATTAGTTAAAGCACTGTGTGCCTCGCAATTTGCCCAGATCTTGCGAATTTAAGATATAAATAAAAGTTTAAGGTTAGTTTTTACTCTAGATATCTATGAGGAGAAGTGTAATAATTAAGGAACAAACGTTTAGTCACGTGTAAAATGTTGCAAGGACGGTAGTATAAGGAGCAGAGCCCTTGTCCCAAAAGGGGAAAAAACCCAAACACTAAAATCAACACAATTAGGAAAAAGTAAAATTTTATTTTATAGCCTTTTCTAATTTAGGTACAAATACATGTGTAGGTATATAATATCTCTACTCTCTCTACATCTATTTACTATATACGGTATGTAAACTATTTACTAGAAGTGCGAACCAGACTCGCACACGAAGGGTTACGTACCACCGTACTATATTAACACAATTTTTTTTTTAATGCTGAAAAAAACATTTCTATTAGGGCATTTTTAACTTTATATTATTTTTATTACTTGTTGTTAGAGCGGCCGTTGTAGTAAGTATACACAAAATATCAAATGTCTGCCTTTTACGGTAAAAAAAATACAGCCCTGTGACAGACAGACGGACAGACAGACAGAATAGAGACCCATGTGCCAACGGGACCCTATTACTAATAGCTTTGGTCACGGAACCCTAAAAATAAAGAGCTTGTCATAATTTGTTGTCTTTTTTTACGTGACTGTACCAGCTATATAAAATTTGTTTTCTGTGAATTTCTTGTTTATTTTTATTTATTTCTTGTTATTTTTTTTGTTTATTAACCGCTTTGGGTAAGTATATAATGAATTAAGACACCAATAAGCAGGTATTTTACGTAAATGGTAGGTACATAAATGTGCTACTGATTATATTGTAAAAATGAAACATTCCATTAGTTATGGGCTAGAGTACTCTGTATAAAAATTGTATTACTTATAACAAAAAATACCAATTGATTTAAAATAACGAAATATATTTTAAGAACATTACCAAACGTGTTTTAATTATTAAAAATATGGTAGCCTAAGGGGCCATGTGTATATGGCCCCTTAGGCCCTTAGGCGGCACGTTGCCAACGGTAGGGGCAACGGCAGCCGTCTACACTCATCGGCTGCAGCCGTAGACGTGTCGACGGGCAATGGGCAAGCGAGCAATGGCCAGCTCGCCGTTCGATAAGGACCTGCCGGTCGATTCTGTAACAATCTCACCGTGAAAACGTAGGTGAAGTGAGCCTGAAGTGAGTTGTCGATAGTGTCAATACCTAGCATCAAGTGGCATGATAGCTCACTTCACCTAAGTTATCAGGGTGAGATTGTTACAGAATCGACCGGCAGTCCCGGGTCGACGGTGCGTTGTGTTCCACGCGCGCCTCTAAGATATGTCAGCACCAATGACGGGGTCCGCTAGGGCCGATGCCTGCCAGGGTAGCGGGAAAGTCCGAAAGGGTTATCGTGGCAACTGAAGGAACACGGGTGGGTTTTAGTCAGTAAGAGTCTGACACGCCCCCCCGATCCGCCCAGAGCGGGAGAAGTTATTTGATGATTTCCCACCTGACGGCAGCCACCTACAGAGGCAGTGTATATGATGTATATGAACACTTACTTGTGAAGCTTGTGACGACTAATAACTCAAGGACTTAACTCATTGCTCATCCCCTTTTTTTTTTTTTTTTTTTTTGTTTCCGGGGTGGAAAATCCTCATAGATGACCACCGCCCTGGGGCAGGTGGCGGGGTCTGTCAGGTTCTTACTGACTAAAAACCACCCCGGTGTTCCATCTCACACCTGCGCCGGGGGTCGCGGGAACGTACGATCCTTCCGCAGCCCCGACTAATTACCTATCCCAAGGTCGATAGATGATGCACAAGATTAAAAACTTATTGAGTAGGTACCGGCCATACAATCTAGTGCAAATATAAAATGATGAAGGAGACTGGGCACGGATTTGATATTGGTTTATGGATACCTCATGTATATAAAAACCCTCCCCTTGATCCATGTGAAAAGTTCTTATGTATATAAAAAAAACATATTTTTAATAAAGATATTACATATATTCATACCTATATATATATATCAACATAGCACGTTCCAATTGCAGAGTGTCAATATATTCACAATGTTAAACAATGTTATGCAAATTATTTAGTTTTTTCTTTTCCCTTTTGTTAATTAATTTAGTCGCAGTATTTCTTTTAACTTTAATTTAATTTAACGTGAGTAATGTAATTATTGATAGCTGTACTTGTTTAAGTCTTTTCTTTTGTTTTCTCTCGCTACTTTCTAGTTAACCTAGCTTTATAAATGCCGTGGAACTCTGTTATTGGCTAAGCGATAATTGTCATCATCTCGCTGTCGCTGAGCAGTATATATAATATGCAGACTGTAAGATGCTGTAATCTATGACGCAACTGCATTGAGCTGTTCATTGATAGTGTGGTGAACATTCATAACTCATGTACCGTCAAATGGGGTTACTTTGATACTACGGGGTTACTTTGATAACAACTTTAGGCTTATGAAGAACTTAATTTTATAATAACTACAACGCTATAATACAAAGAAACTATCAGTAGTGCCAAGTACTGATAGTTTATTTTTTAACTGGTGTTGTAGATATTATAAAATTAAGTTTTTCATAAGCCAAAAGTTGTTATCAAAGTAACCCCGTAGTATCAAAGTAACCCCATTTGACCGTAATTTATTTATAAGCTGTTGAGTTTCCTAATAAATAAATAAAAGGGGCATCAAATTCTGAGCCGGCAATTTTTCAGAAACGTAATACTTTTATAACAAACAGGGTGGATATAGTTACTGGAAAGATACTTTCATAGGGTTTTAAAAAATTTTGTCAACATTTTTTTTTTCATTTGGTGAATAGTGACTATTGTGAACACCATCATGAGAAATAGGCCCAAAAACTGTCAAAAACTATCTCTGCAACATTTAATTTTACAATTTTCCAAGAGGTTTATACCGCCTTCCGGAGTTTGTTCCGCCACTTCTTCTTCCCAGCTAAAGCACTAGGAAGTGGTGAAGGGTGGGCGTTTTGGGGGGACTGTCTTATGTGATTTTGACGTTCAAAAAGTGCTGATTCTCAGCCTAATTTGAATAAATGACTTTTGATTTTGATTGATTTTGATACATGTTACACTAATAGTGAGAAGATAGACTTGTCATACTCCTTTTATTTATTTTATTATTTATGTACACACAGTAAAATAGATACAGATACGACATTTATTAGTATTGAGAACTAGGTACTGCTTATTTCTTAACAATTTTTTCCAGCAGACCTGCGAAAGGAGAAATGAGAAAGAAATGTAGACCATAGTGTGTGAGGACAAGAAGAGAAGAATTTGATTTTGTGACATCTTAAACTAAAATATACCTACTTATAATACAAAAAATTAACATATAAATACAAAATGCTAAAATAAATAAACATACTTAATTTAAAAAAAAATATATACAGTCGGATTGGGCCCAGACATCAGAAGTAAAACTCAGTTTATGGCAATACACAGATTTATTTAAATGAAACAATCAGATATGTATCTTAAATATAGAGATAAAATAGAATTGATTAAACAACTAAAGAGGACGGTTACATAGGGCAGTACCTACTGACTGTCAGGGACTGTGGTCCATGCACCCACCGCAATAAGGACAGTACTATTTGTCAGTTACAATGTTCCACGTCCAATAACCGGGCAGTACTAACTGTCCAGTAATATATTTATAATATATATAAATACTAGCTGTCCCGGCGAACTTCGTACGGCTCAGAATGTTATCTTCATTATAATATTTTTCTTGAATTTTTCCCGTTTCAATTCACGGAATTTTTCCCGGTTTTATTCTGCTATTCGGGGCGGAGACAAATCCAAAAAATCAAAAACCATGATAATTGGTCCAGCAGATCTCGAGTTATAAGTGTTGTAACAAACCCGTCTTTGTTTTATTTATGTATAGATATACCTACATTCTCACAGTTAAGAGGAAATGTAATGCTCTTTTACTCGATATTTGAATTAAGATTTTAAATCTCGAATGCTAGACGGAAGTGAATTCCACAATCTTACCTACAGCATGTATATAGAAGAAATAAGTATAGTAGCTTTTTTTATGAGGATGTAGGTACTTACGACAGGTTTCTCTGTAGACTATCTCGTTGTGCTTGTTGGAAGCCAGCAATAATTTTAAAAGGATGAGTTTACCACAACACTGAAGGTGACCTTGCGGTTTTGTCGAGGTTAGAAGTGTGTTTATACCCAGCGATTTAGGGCATGAAGGTATTCTATAGAATAAAAAATGATCAAAATGCCTCCTAAACGCATCACTGGTCGAGATACCTATAAACCATGATAAATGATAAATGATTTTATTTCTGTAAGTAGGTTTGAACAAACACTTAGACGTCAATCATATTTTTTTTTAAACTAGATGGGGTCGGCCAATGATTTCAAAAGGAAGGATACGCCCATCAGAACATTTTACATAAACCTTCTTCATACAAGAAAAAACTGACGCCATCTATGATAACTTATACGAACTACGTGAGTTCCGCGTTGCATAGGCCGACGACGTAACCTTGTACACACGGCTACATTTATTTATTTCTATACAATGCGAATCTGGAAATTGTAGCTTGATTATGTAGCCGTGATTTTTTAATCACATTTTATCGGAAACAATTTAAGGCGAAAGCGTCAGAGTAGCCCGCGAAATTCAATTTTCTTACGTTTTTTGCAATTTGCAGGTCAGTAACAGGTTGTATGTTGATCTAAATATGATTCGGGAAATTAAATTTTTGTACTCTTTTTGTTTCACTCTTATGTTGAATGTAAAACATATTAGGTACTTACCAAAAAAAATTCAAAATTACTTACACTAAGTTCCTAAGACAAAAATAAAACACAAATAAAAAATGACGTCCGTACAAGGTTACTTCACGCGCTGCCGACAGCGCGCGACATGGCCGCCATTGTGGATTTCGGTGGTAAAATTATCACTTTAAAAATATGTTTATTTGATAATTTAATTGCAACAAAAATAATGTAAGATTACTTACCGATGATACGATATCCCATGTTCCTTTTTAACTTTTGTGTCATAATTTTTGCAGCCTTTTACCACGCAACTAGGCATTTTAATGACAGTACTACGCATCCGCGCGCGGACCGCGTTCGACTGAGTCGCGCTGGCCCTAAACTGTTATTTTAGGGCCAGCGCGTTGGTGCCATTTCGCCGCGCGGTTAGCCTGGTCCTTACTATATATGTCTATGGGGTCGGCGTTTCCTACCTGACTACTCTGAGAAGAAAGGCCGAAACAAACTCAGAGGTCACAGTCTCTTTTAAAGTCCAGACAAAATCTTGGTCAGGTCATGTGAAAGCTATGTAGATCGGTGTCTGCAATGGTCTTTTGAGGAAAGAACCACACAGATTGAGTGGACCTGTCCAGTCAGTGCACGCAATTGTCAGTAATCGTGCAGCTCAACTTAGACTCAAGGAGCTCAAAGATTCGACGAACAATACCAAAGAAAGGACATTTGAGTAGGCCGCATAAATTACTCAAACTGCCAGATCATGATTACGTTGAGAAAAATACAAAAATAAATATAAATAAATCAATGACCGACATAGTTCTCACATTCACAATAATTAGAATAATATTATAATAATCTTTGAGGACCATGTAGATTTGTGTCTGAAATGGTCTTTTGAGGAAAGAACCACACAGCTTGCTTACCAGACATGCTTACACATGGCTAGTACCTACATAGACATTTTTATTAAAAATAGTTTCATAATAATATCTACCTAGCGTGTATAACCAACTGTCGGAGATGACAGAATTGTACTGTTAGATAACCTTCCCAAACTAATATTCGAATGGGTAATGAAATAATCCGAATCAAGTATTACCAACAATTTCATTATTATTGAACTTTGTTCCGCTGATCATTAACTCCAAAACATTTTCGCCAATTAGCTCATTTCCAAGCAGGACACACTTCCTGAACAGTAATTAAAATCCTCACTGTAACACAATGAGTAATTTATTGATAATGTATGACGTGGGTTCGTACAGTCACGAGCACTAATATCCACTAGCCACTTCTAAATGTGTTCTTCTCCTACTGTATGGATTGTAATTTTATGTTGTTACGAACATAGTATTTTGGGACCTATACTGTTCTGAAATAATTCTGATTAAATTTTGCTAAGTGTTCTAGAATTTGATTTGAAGTTTGAACCGGTGAACGTTGTCGCGTTGGTGTATAGGTACTGTTTAACTTCGGAGGGATGCTAAGGGTACCCGGATAAATAAAACGCCTGTTTATAGTATAACGCGTAATTATTGGAATCTTTAAATTTATTTAGAACATAATATATAGGTATTTTGTATAATGACATACTTGTCAGCTAAACTGACTCCTCGTTAGTCTTTAGTCATTGCTCCTCGTAGACAGAGAACTGTCTACGTGACTCCTAGTTGTTTTTCATCTATTCTAAATCCAAATCAATCTCGTAATTCAGCCATCATCTTATAACAGCGTCGCGGAGGTTGCATGCAAAGGTCAAAGTCAAAGCATTTACTTCGAATGGGCACATATATTATGGCACTTTTGAACGTCAACATTTTTATTAAAATAGAATTGATTCCAGTCGCCCCTTCCAAAATGTAGTTTCGAATGGAGAGGAATGGGCAAGAAACTCCACCGTTGCACTTTTAAAATGTTTTACAATATTTTGTGTACAATCATTAAACAGGGTTATTGGTAAAACACCATCAACCTCTTATGAGGTCATTGTACTTATCATTATGAACAACTTTTACTATGGGGTTTTTACATTTTGACGAGTTCTGCAAACATAAAGGTAGGGAACAGATTTATTTTTATTTTTTATATGAGTTTTCCATTGTAAATTCTCGTCTAGCGTGTTTCCTAGAAAAACCGTTTGATTAATAAATTCCAGTTTTCTCCATTCAATATGATGTCACATTCGCTACGTCTAACACTAGGTAATTTAAATCTAATGCATTTGTTTTTTTTTCATTTAGTAGGTACTTACTTAATTATTTACCGCAAACCAATCTTGGATTCAGGTCCAGAATATGCTATAGCCGTGACAGGTTAAGGCCTCTACAGTTCCTACGTTTTTTTGAGAGGAGACTTGAATCAGCTAACGTAAGGTTAGGATGTCCTCAGACTAGGTGTTGCGACGATCTACAAAGGGTGGCTGTGGTCAGGGTTGGATTTAGGTACGTTGAAAAAGATAGCACAAAAAATGAAAAGGATAGTATTTATAAAAATTATAGTACCTACACTTTCATTATTTTTAATTTAACATAATAGTCATTAATATCAACACCAGATAGGGCAAAATTTACTCCTCTTTTAAGTTTATCTGTTCTTGAATATTACTAACTATCTTCATCCTAGGCATTTAATCTCATCAACGTTATCCTCAGTAGGAATAAAATCAGTACAATTCCCACTTTTGCTACCGCTTTTGAAAGCGGCACAAGCTCTCTGGAGTATACATATAATATATGTTCTGTGATTCCGCGTACAGCGGCGGCGAAAGGATGTACCTATGTTGATGTATTACAGCTATAACGTAAAACTAAGCATTCGGGAGCAAACTTTAAATTATAGTATTTTAGCGAATTACAGTAGTAGTAGTAGTAGTAGCGTACTATAGTACAAAGGGCGAAATTATAGTATAAATACTATAATTATATTACAAAATCCAACCCTGGCTGTGGTTGGTAGCAAGCTGGATAGGCGAAGCCGAGGATGGCGGGCGATAAGAAAGGCCCAAGTCTAGGAAGCAGCAATGGAATGGCTGATGTCGACGATTATTTACTATTCAATCTTTTTCTTTCTTGTCTTTTTATCTTTAAAAAAAAATGCTCCACACTAGGAATTTCTCGTGTATCGTATAATTAAAAAGATGTACGATTTTTATTGTAGGTAAATGATAAATGATTTTATTTCTGTAATTAGGTTTGAACAAACACTTTTACACGTCAATCGTATTTTAAAAACTAGATGAGGTCGGCATTTCCTATCTGACTACTCTGAGAAGAAAGGCCGAAACAAACTCAGAGGTCACAGTCTCTTTTAAAGCCCAGATAAAATCTTGGTCAGATCATGTGAAGGCTATGTAGGTCGGTGTCTGAAATGGTCTTTTGAGGAAAGAAGCACACAGATTGAGTGGACCTGTCCAGTCACTGCACGCAATTGTCAGTAATCGTGCAGCTCAACTTAGACTTAAGGAGCTCAACGATTCGAGGAACAATACCAAAGAAAGGACATTTGAGTAGGCCGCATAAATTACTCAAACTGCCAGATCATGATTAAACTGAGAAAAATACAAAAAAAAAAAAAAACCATTGACTGACATAGTTCTACAAGTAGGTAGGTTCGGTAGCTAGGTAGGTAGGTATAGTCGCAATATTAAAATCCTATATTTATTTATTTATGTATTCAGATAACTTTGATCCATACATGAGACATACAACTAGTACAAAATAGTAAGCAGGGACTTGGTCCGCTGCACTAACATCCATGTCAAGGGACAATCGTGCCTAGCAGCAATGGCACCCAAGATGCTGTGGCGACTTCCACGCAACCGGCTAATGAATGACGTGGTCTTTTTGCGCCATAAAGCTGCAAAGCCATCTGTGTGTGCATCAGCAAACATTGCTGATGAATATATGAAGAGAGTCTTTTTTTAATTAATATTAACGGTCAGTGGTAATGTTAAAAAAAAAAAAAAAAACAAATGTCAGACAAGATTATAATAACTCTGGTAGCGAATTAAGCTTGATTGATAGTTCTTTTTTCATATTAAATTATCTCACTTTTGATGGATTGATATTAATACCGAGACGAAATCTCCAAAAATAGCTGAGATACAATATAGAAAAATAATTAGATGAACACAGACATTTGGGAAGTCGGCCAACGCGGTAATCACAATCCCAAACCCACTATGGGTTCGTGTAATAAATAAACCTAAGTATTTAGTAAGGAACTCTATATCACTGACAATACATTGCAATAAGTTGATTGCCTTCATTCGGTTTTAACAGCGAATCTTGTAGGTATCTGTTAAAAACTTGAATCCGACAATGTTGCTGGGTCAGTACCTACTTTGCAGGGCAAATAAATACATTCATAATTATATTTATGGGGCAACCTGTTCCTCAACATTGTTATGAAATACTTTATTTATTTGATTCAGTACATAAACCTGATCACTTACCTAAATTCATAAAATCATCTTTGTAATTAAATGGTAGAAGAAAATGGTAGCAACAATTTATCTTTTTTTTTTGCTGATTGTACCTAAGTACTTTAGGCGCTAAGCAGACGATGAACCATTGAACGCGAGGATAGAACGTATGGAAATCCTAGCAGTATATTTGTCCTTCGTGTGTGTTATTGCATAGATTTCCATACGTTCCATCGTCACGGACAAATTGCCCGCGGACAAACTGTCCATTGCCTGCTTAACGCCTAGAACGCAGCCATTTTGGACACGGTAAAATTGAAAAAATATATCGGTAAGTACTTTTTTTTTAATTAAATGTTTTATTCCCCAAAGCTATTAAAATAAATAACCCTTGACATTTTAAAGATTTAATTAAGTATTTAAAATAAGACAACGATACACAACACTACTCGTCTAAATAAACTAAGTTTTAAATGTCAAAGATATTATATTGTATTGCGTACGCGCCTCGCGTGTTAAAACTAAAAATATCGCGCTGGGATTTCTTCGCCCACTGGATCTTATCGCCGATGGTAGAAAATCCACCGGTGTGTTTTTTCGATACGATGTTTTGATGCGAAACGATGCACTCTGCTGGATTCTCATTGCTTGGTTCAACACGGAGAGTAGAAAATCTAGTGCGCGAAAAAAAATATTTATTATATATTATTATTTAAATAGATTCGTGGAACATACCCTAAATGCTGACTGGTTACTATTTTGCCCAAGACGTGGGTCATTCATGTTCTAACCCTAACTTAGCCCATAATTTACAGGTGGTCTATTCTGTAAAAATGTCACCGTGGAAACATAGGTAAAGTCAGCTGTCATTCATCTGATGCTAAGGATTGTCACTTATGACGGCACACTTCAAACTCACTTCACGCTTCATGGTGAATTTTTACAGGATATATCGGCAAATCTCTTTTCTTGTCATTAGGTAGGCTACTATTAATTACGGAACAATTCTTTCGAATCCACCGAAAATACCTATAAAATGCCTTTGGGCATTAGCCGCTCAAGGTCTGTTAGGTCATTAGTAGGTACGTACTTTTCGCACAGCACATTGACATGGACACAATTTGAATATTCAGACCAAAGAGAAACCAAAAAAAAAATGTTTATTTTTCGATTCATGGTTAGATATGTTTTATTTAAAGGCGCGTTCTATAATTTTTTTGCTCCCAAATATTTTTGTCATGATCCGAAAAACAATTGCCTGAACCACCAAAGATGGAAATTTGAAGTGGTCTTCTCTCGTCTTAAACAAAACTGTCTTAAACAATCTCGTCCTAAACAATCCTCATGCACACCCTCCGTCTGGGGAGAACGGATAGTTATGTCGGACTCTTACCGACTAAAACCCCACTGTTCCTTCTATCACCATAATTCGCGGGCCCGGAGGATACATGTACATTCGCCGCACCCCCGGCTGGTATCAGCATCAGCCGGCCATGCCTAGCGGGCCCTACCAAGCGGCTATACCAACCCACATTGCCACTCGGGAGCAGGTTATTTTATGTGCAGGCTAGCAACGACCCGCCCCTGCTTCGCACGGTTCTTTCGACTTGAGAAATCATCGGGATTTCGTTATTATATTTTTTTTTTAATAATAAGTTTTAAAGTACTATAGCGGTATTAATATATGAATGTATTAATTAGTGTTAGGTAGGTAATTTATTCATTGAACTGTGAATAATAGCTAGTGGTGAACTTTTCAAAAAGTCATCTGCTTATTAATTCCATAATCTGATGCTTCTAAAATAAATTCAAGTAGGTAGCTACATGCATCATGACATCGCAGCATATGCAAGATTTAAAGATGACTGCTACATTACATTTTTAAGGACATCAAAAATATATCGTCATCATAAGTAGTCCTACTTTTCTGCCGACTTTATATCCTTGAGATAGGACACAAGCTCTAGCGATCTAACACCGTGACCATCACCAACTCATCTCGATTAAAGTCTAGAAAAACATTACCTCGTTTCTAGAAGTATTTCTCTTTGGTTACTGTAGTTTAATTCGAGAGTGGTAAGCGCACATACATAACCAATCCAAGTACACACATAGGTACATCATTGACTATGGTATCAGAGTATCGCAATTTACAATTGCGGTTGCAACAAACTATGGCCAAATTTTGGCATATTTCATTTTAAAGGCCTATCAATTGTTGTTGCAACAATCACATTACCACAGAATCGCGGGTCATTCGCATTCACAAAGTCGTCTAGTGTTCGCTCGGCCTTAGCAATTTCAAAAATGGAATCGAGTCGATAAGTTTTTATTTATTTAGTAACGGTTGAGCCGCTAGGAGTAATAGTGTTCTGTGCGGTTGCGACACCATTGAGTAGAGTCGGATTTATTGTTGGACGTGCTTCAGTCAGAACTACGAGTATTTACGATTTTCGTATTGTTGCAATTAATTCAAGGTACATAATCTGTTTATTTTTTTGTTTAGATACCTATATATAACATAAGCTCAAATTAGAAAGATTTCATGTAGAGACTGGTTAAGTGAATATTTTTCGGCAATATAAAATTCAACTTCGGTAACAAAATTAAAGATATCTGCAGCAGGTAGGTAGAGCTATTTAAGTATACGATCATATTTCGTTTTATTCCTTCATTTTAATTAGCCTTAACTAGATTTTTTTCATAAACGCAATTAACAACGGACCCCATTTACTCTTTTTTATTTTATTTTTCTTTACGATTCTAACTTACCTTTAGTAAAATTTATTGTATGTAGGTAATTAGTTGAGGTTTAGGCAATTAACGTCGGAAATTAAGGAAATGAATTATGATTTTTAATATTTTATTAAATTCAAATTTAAAAAAAATATCGGACCAAGGGATCCATATAGCGTTAGTATAAACTTAGCCTATGCTAGTAAACTCAATAACTTAAATATTCAATAATTATAAATTTGTTGGCTACATGTTGGCAGACATGTGCACGCACATGTCTGCCAGCCCAGAGCCTGATAAATGGTCCATCAACCTTGTCCGCCAGTGTAGGTAAGATACTGTTAGGGCTACCCCTGATCGTAGAGGCGATCGGCAGTGGCGGCGACCTCTCACGCCCGGCCTTGGTTCAAGCCATGGTCCGGGGCGAAGGGGAGTGGGAGGCAGTCGCCTCCTTCTGCGAAGCAGTCATATTAGCGAAGAAGGTGGCGGGACGGGAGAGGGAGAGAGACGTGACGACTCCCGGCCACCGTAGGCGCGGGCCTGGGCGGTGAGTAATGGGTAGCTCACCGTCCGATCAGGATCAGGCCCGTGCCGGACGGCGCGTACGTGTTCCACGCGCGCCTCAAAGAGATGTCAGCATCGAAGAGGGGTCCACTAGGGCCCAAGCCTGCCGGGAAAGCGGGATCATCCATAAGGGGTACCGCTGACCCGGAACATAAACGGCCAAGGAAGGAACACGGGTGGGTTTTAGTCAGTAAGAGTCTGACACTCCCTTCCGCTCCACCCAGAGCGGGAGGGGTCATTTGATGATTTCCCATCCTCAAAAAAAAAATAAGGCCTACCCTTGATTAAAACACGAGACTCGAGAGTATCTCACGAGCATTATGTGCAGTTTCATACACTACTTTATCCACTCTCCTACATTGAGATTGAATCTAATAAATAAAAAATCTAAGTTTACCACGAAATTCAGTAGGTATTCACATCACTGCATTCGCTAAAGCGGGCGCTGCCATAGAGAAGTAAAAATTGGAATCAAAACTTTTTTGTAATGCTATAAAAATGGCGCGCCCGCGTATGATGCGTTCCGTTAGAAAACAATAATTGATGGAAACTCCTTGGTGGATAAATGATAAATGATTTTATTTCTGTAAATAGGTTTGTACAAACACTTTTACATGTCAATCGTATTTTAAAAACTAGATGAGGTCGGCGTTTCTTCACAGACTACTCTGAGAAGAAAGGCCGAAACAAACTCAGAGGTCACAGTCTCTTTTAAAGTCCAGACAAAATCTTGGTCAGATCATGTGAAGGCTATGTAGATCGGTGTCTTAAATGGTCTTTTGAGGAAAGAACCACTCAGATTGAGTGGACCTGTCCAGTCTGTGCACGCAATTGTCAGTAACCGTGCAGCTCAACTTAGAACTTAAGGAGCTCAACGATTCGACGAACAATACCAAAGACAGGATATTAACTTGTTGAATTTGTACTGTATCGTATTGGTCAAAATATGTTTTATAACTCTATTTTGTTAGCGAAAAAGGGATCTATTATGGTTGTATTTTTAAATTTCAGTATTGTGTTGGAAAAAAAAGTTTGGCAATACAAACTCGTTTTGAAGTTTATAATTCGAATTTTATGTAAAAATGATTACCTACTATGTACTCTCATTATAACTGTAGCTGTTGCCCGTATATCATTCATGATGTCATGCATGACACATTATTATGGGTGTTGAAGATGATTATCATTTTAAATTACCTAACAACGTGGGTAGGTACTTTTAAAGGTTTCATACTTAAGTATACATATATTATTATGTAGGAACGCCAATGTTTGCTTTAACAAAATAGCTTCTGCCCGCGACTTCAATCCGCATGGAAGTCAATTATAGGTACACATCACTACAATAAAACATAATTGGCCACAGTATAATGAAGTAAGCAGTAGTACGTCTTCATAAAAATCGGCCGAAACGTCGCGGTTTGTAATCTCGCGGACGGAGATGCTCTCGCACATATTATTATATTTACGTGAAATATGGCACGAAGTTATCGACTGCATTGTTCAGTGTATGGCTGTTTGAATTCAAAAATCTTGCACTGGTGCTACTGAACTGCACTTCGCGCGATCTCTGTTGTACAGCGAGACGTCAAGCGATTTGCGAGAGAGAGCAAAAGAAGCGTAGTTCGCTTTATTGCGATAATGAAGTCAGTGAAAGATTTTTGTAATCAGATATGTACTACCAGAGATTACTAAACACTCGAACAATTTCAGCTCATAATAATAATATTAGTTTTATATTTTGACCGAGTGCCTTCAACAACCCATAAAAAAAGTCAAGACCAAAGCCGATACATAAGTATTTCAATAAAATTCATGACTGGTTTATTTTGCTAAAAGATTTGAAAATTATCTTTTTTATGCCTCATAAACCAAAAATACAAAAATAAAAACCAAAAATGATTCATTCGCTTAAGTGCCTAAGTCACTTTGGTTTATTGAATTATACCTAAATGAGTTTCTTCTTCAGAGCCAACTTATATTGTTTGTTTTGTCTCCATTATGAAGACCACCAGTTGTAGGTCGTAGACACGAACCCAGACAGGCGCTTTACTTTGTGTAAGTTATTTCATCACCACTGCTCACAAAACGATGAAGGAAAATATCGTGAGGAAACCGGCATGTCCTAGTACCAAAAATTCGACGACATGTGACATCTACCAACCCGCACTGGGCCCGCGTGGGCGATTACGGCCCACTACCTCTCACCTAGAGGAGGCCTGTGTCCCAGCAGTGGTAACAGTGTAGGCTGATTATTATATTATTAATAAATAATAATAATAAATATCGTCTGACATTGCACACAGCACCATCTAGTTCCAAGTTAAGCACTTAAGGCTTGGGTTATGGATACCAGATGGTTGATACACTACTTACTTAATTTATATTATGTAAGTTTATAAAAATAATTTGGTAAAATTAAACTGTCTAAGGGCTGATTTTTCAACAGTCAGATATCTTTTATCCTTTTATCTATATGAGGAATAAATATTGTGGTTTGACAGCTTTTGTATAGAAAATATGTCAAACAGTCAGATTTATTCTTCAGATAAAAGTTATCTGACTATTGAAAAATCAGCCCTAAGTACATTATAATGATAAATTAACTTAAAGAATATTTGCATGCCACAATGTCTACATTACCTACTATGTAAAATAGTCCAAATTACATAAAAATAAATTGGCTATTATACAGTAGTAGGTATGTAAGTCGTAATTATACCAACGTAATTATTTGTGTATTTTGTCAACAAGCGGCGTTTATTTTTCTTGGATAGGTTCTTAAGTTAGCGCTTACTCTTTCCTGAGTGTATCTATAAATGGGCTCAGCTGTCGTTGAAAACCTAAAAACAAGTAGGTACCTTAATAAAAAAAAGACCTAATTATGTTTCTGAATAGGAAATAGGACAATCATGATTACAATCCAATTAACTATTAAAATAAAAAAATCATAACCTACACTAACTAAAACTATTATCAAATTAGAATAGGGCGTCGAAAAATTCCTCCGCCTCGCTGTCAACTGGTAACATACACTGTAAGAGACTGGCGGCATTGTCACGTTGTATGGCAACGATAAAAGCCAGCCCTTGGGTCACGGGAAGTGTCAACCAGCCGTTTGGAGATTTGTACTTATGTCGGATAATTTGGTCCATCTTGTCTAAAAAGTGAGTGTGCTTCCATAAATGGGAAGCGCAACGGAAATATGTTAATTTAGGCCCGAAACAATAGTAACGGATTAAGGTTAAGGCCGAATGCATGTTAACTAGGAACAATCTTTCCGAAACGTCATTGAAATTTTGTATTTTTGCCTCAATAAAAACTGGAAAGGAAGTCTCGAAGACTGAAGACCCAAGGAGGCGAAGAGAGCTTTTTTCAATAATTTTGATTGTTGGAGCTATTGCGTTAAATTTGGGAAGTGTCAGAGGTTGAGCTCAAGGCCAATGGAATGTAGTTAATTTTTTTAAGAATTATTGGTCATTTAAAACAGTTTTTACATCGCCTCCAAAGGTTCCATCGTCCTTAAAAAAATAATACCAATACGTTACATTTGGAATTTAGCTGTCAAATAATTGGGTGAATGGCTAAACTAAAAATCACCTTATTGACAGCCAACAGTAGATTCCAGAAGGTAGTCCCGAAACAGTAATTTAGAAGAATCCAATTTGAACAATGTCTTTTCAGATGACCCAGGTTAACGAAAAAGATGTGGCTGCCTTCAAGGACTGGCTGGCTAAAGAACCGACCCTCCCCAAAAATTTTGGTAAGTACCTATCACTATGATTCTGCTAATCACAACTGCACATAACATGACCTTAAAAATCTATCTAAGGCTGTAATGTTTCATTCGAGTGAATTTTCATTTTAGTTTCATTCTACGTTCACTCGACACTGCCCACAATTACACAGGAATGAACGTTCATCTGCTCACTATATTTCATTTTTCGATCTGTGATCTGTTTCTGTAGGCGAGTGAAAGATGCCGAGTGTCGAAATCCAACATCGTTCGCTAATGAATGAATGATCAATGATGAAATTAATTAATTAATTTCTCACATTTCATTAATTTTGAGTTCAGACTTTTCACTCCGGTTGATAGATTCCGAGGGAAGAAAACACAAAAAAAAGAAAAGTGAAGCGTAATTTTTGTGTCGATTAATTTTCAGAAACCGGGGACATATCATGTTTAGGTTCAGTTGTAAGTAGTACCAGTTAAACAAATACTTAGCATGTATCTGACCTCGATGACGATTTACCTAGTTGAGTTCGAGTAGGTATGTCAATATTAACAAAACCGCGTCTTTCACCATCAATGAATTCGCTGTTTTTGCTTCTGGTCATTTTGGGTTTTTTCGGTCGTGTGTTCGGTGTATTTTTTTATAAATTACTATCTTTAGTGAGTCAGTTAAAAGCTAATGGAAGAAATTAGAATTTCTTCATAGAATAAGAAAAAAACAGTAGTCGTCAGATTTGGCTGACAAACCAAGACACAACAGAATAAATAAATGAATTACACATAAAACGGTTTCTTGGAATACTTATCGAACTTGTACCACAAAAACTGTTATTTTATTAATTCGCCCCGAGAGAGCTATCCTGAGAGCTCGTAAAGCTCTCACAGTACCTACTAACTATAAGGTTTCATCTGTCGTAGCTGCGTCGGCACGAGCTAAGCGATATGGTTAAAGCTTCATGTCGTACTAAATAGATTAGCTGGTCAGATAACTTGTGTCAGAAAATTACTATATATTCGTTGTTAGCTAAAATAATACGTTTTGGGGGGACTGTCTTATGTGATTTTGACGTTCAAAATGTGCTGATTATCAGCCCAGTTTGAATAAATGACTTTTGATTTTGAATAGTAGTAGCATTATTCGTATATTGGGAATACAGCTTTCAAAAATGTGGTGCTGTTCCACAAACGATGAGAAACAAGTTTCAGGATTTATGTACACTAAGGTGACAAACTCGTAGCCAAATTCTGGGCTGACTCAATTTAGATTGTAAGCTAAGTACTTATAGGAAGAAGAATGCTTCTGTTAGAACTGGGTTCTTAATATACCCATACGAAACAATCCAACGAGTCCAACGACTCACGACCTCTCGTTCACTTTTCCTCATTTTCTACCAAATGACTAATGAATTAAAATAAAGTTAAATATGAATATACAGTAGGTACTAGTTGAATACTTAATACTTTAGACATTTATTATTCTTATGCAGTAAGCTACAATGCTGATTCATACGACAAACACGTAAACGGTTGTCAAGTTGCCAACTATAAATACTTGGTAATGCCAGCTTTATTATCTAACGACAAATATTTTGTCAGCTATTAGATCCTCACTTTTAGCCACTTTCTATTGATAATCATCCTCATGGACAGCCTTTTTCACCCACTATTAAGGCCTCCTTTTGTGCCATGCTTCCCTAGTATTTGCAAGTCTCATCCAGGTTTTGCTCGCTGTCCTTTGTAGGTCATCCACCCATCTAACTATTGGTCTACTAACTACTCTGTATTGGGAGCTAACGTTTAAGGGGTAAGCTCCAGGTTACTCGCGGAATTCATATTTTCATACGTTTTTTTGCAATTTGCAGGTTTGTCAGGTTATATGTTGAATGACAATTTCGTAAAATATCAATCAATAGGAATAAATGAACTTAGAGGGTTGTATTGATGATTTTAGTTTCCTTACGTATTTTTGCACCTATCGGGACTGTAAAAACACTTTATCAGGTGCACTTCGGATAGTGTTTCTGCATTCAGGCACAATGCAATACTTATAAATTAGCTTTTGAGCTATTATTTTTCATGGTGAAATAAGTTAAGAACGAGAACACCTATAGTAAACAATGGACTGGACTGTCACTGGATATAGTATTTGATGTCATCAGTTACAGAGCGCGCGAAAATGGCGGCGTTTAAACAGCTCAAAATTATTCTCTCTTTTAAATATTTTTTTTAAACCTAATTACAGCATTTTTTCACAGTATTTTTTTTTTACTATGTTGTGACGATGTAAACAATGAATTAGAAATATAAAATAAATACATGCATAATTAATTATACCCTATTGCAGCCAGCTTCCTTAGAAGATTTCTATTACCGAATTCGAAAAATCTTGCCTGTAAAATTAAGACCTTTGTTAAATGGTCGAAGCTGTAAAATAATACATATAATAAAATCATTTGAAGTACTTAGAGTTCCACTTACAGCCTAGATCGTTTCACGCTTGCCTAGATAAGTAAGTAGGTACCTTGTTTATTGCGTGCGTCAGTTATACATAATTAAGTATAACGAAAAAAATATCATTACTGTATTTATGAACGTTTTATGTTTATTTAGTTGTGTTGCGAGTAACGTAGGTATTTATTTGATGTAATGATTTATAGGCTTTGTAATTTGCCTATGACAAGTATAATTGTGGGCATTTTTCTCGACAGAAATATTAGATATGAAATTACTGTGGTGGTACACACGGCTACACATCAAGCTATACATTTCCAGTTTACGCTGACCTCTCATTGTAACATAAACCTATACGATGCGAGATCAGCTTATACTGGATTTGTATAGCTTGATCTGTAGCCGTGTGTACCTTCGTGCAAGCCCAAAAGTTGGGCTTGCCCTTATAACTGACTACTCTTCATAATTTAAGGGGACAGTCTGCTTGCCTTAACTTATCCCCTAGACATTCACTGATGCTCAGATACTTGTACTTGCGTGAAACTTATTAAGTATTTTGTCAAATGTATAGTCATCATAATTGTCATTATCTTGTCCCTAACTCAATTTAACTGGAGTCGGCGGAATATGTTTTTTTCTTCCCATTTTATTTTATTTTATTTTATTCGGGAAACTTACAGCTCTATTATAGAGTGTACTTAAACAATGCAACTGAAGTACAAGTTTCCATAGATAAACACCAAAATTAAAATTAAAAACGAGATTAAAATACTTACTAATGTCGGTACAAAATACCTTTTACATACATTAGGAAAAAATTGTATACGAACGACATATTCGTAGACAAACTAAAAATAATTTAGACGGAAACAATTGCTTTTCCGTAAAAAAGCTTTCCACCAACAAATGCTTAAGCCGAGAAACACTCGTATTGAATAGGTAGGTATATCCAAATAATGTTCACCAGACAGTTTATTAAAACTAGTTTATTTCTCTATTAGTTGGTCATCTCGGTAGTCACACCTTTTCTAGACATTATTTTATTTTATTTGGGAAACTTATACAGTGTTCTTAAACAATATGAAACTGAAGGCCATTTACAAGTTTCCACAGATAAAGAAAATAAAAAAAAAACATCAAAAAAGTTAAGTTAAGTTAGTTACTTAATTAAAAAAATATATATATATTCAGACACGATACTTTTGATTGAATTGTACCGAGAGGTATGTTAGATACATCAAATTATTTAAATTAACCTATACTCTTAACAATAAAAAAAATACAAATGTCTTAAACCGTCCGCCCGTCCCAGGTAACTAACTCATCATAACATAGCCGGTGGTAAAAGTATTAAAAAACATAGTCTGTCATGGGGACTGCCGACAGAGGAACTATGAAAATACTTTCACTGCTGGCCAAGCGCAAGCGCAACACGTCATACGAGTACATAAAGAATGTTAGGGACTTAAAGATTGTAATTAAAAGTTGTTATGCAATTGGGGCGCTGCGCTGGTCAAGTTAGTCAGGTCAAGTTATTTTTGTCCTTAATTAACGTTGTGTATTCTCCTCCGTGGTAAAAATAATCATTTAGCTAGATCTGTTCCCAAGGTCTGCAAAAATTGAACCGGATTAGTGTCATCAATGTTCGAAGAGGCTCTTTTAATACTCATTTTGAGGAAAGCAAGTGTTAGTAGCAAGATGTCGATCAAGCCCATCTGAAATAATTATGTAAACGAAGACGAAACCTGGTTTGTTAAACAGCATGTATCAGAAAGGTGTGATCAAAATTAGCCGCCTATATCGTGTGATATCGTCGTGCCTCTAGACTTTTTCCTTTGGGGCTATGTAAAGTCCAAAGTCTACATGGATGAGCTGAGTACGATTGATGAATTAGAAGCCAAACTTACTCGCTTTATTCGCCTAATACTACTCGAAATGCTCGAATGCATCATAGAACATTGGAATTCAAAAATGGACCATGTGAACGGCAGCTTTACGGACAACATTTAAAAGTAATATTCTTTAAAAAAAAAAAAGGTTCTTTTGTACGAGTATGTTAGTAAAGATAGCCTGATAAAATTGTCATAATTTTTTTTTTCTTTTGAAAAAGGTATGTACGATTGTACGTCTCTAAAAGTCTAAATTAATCACCCATTATATTACGTAGGTACTTACATTTTATGTTAGTATTATTTTAAACTTATGCTTAATAAGTGTATTAGTGGTATTTTGTCCTTGGAAAAGACCTTTGTTTTTGATTTTCTATATATATTTATATAATCTGTGGTTTAAAGAATTAAAAAAAAATACCAGCCGATTGTTTTGGTTTTTCTTTTATATAAATAAATAGAAAAACTTAAAAAAAAAAAAAATCCTTTAATCCATAGAATATATGTATATTCTATGGATTAAAGGATTAAAATAAAATACCAGCCGTTTATTTTAGTTTTTCTATATATTATAATTTATACATTTACGCTGGGGATTAAAGGAATAAAAAAAATACCAGCCGAATATTGCACGTTGCAGGGCAAAGGCCTCATCTCACACAGAGAAGGCACGAGCAGATATCAGAGTTCCTATATGTACCAGGATTAACTAAATAAATATTTATAAGCTGGGGGTTTACACGGGGAATCTCTATTTTCGGATTCACGCCTCTGCGTGTTTTTAAATTGAGCCGCATGATTACTGACAAATAGGTGCACTGACTGGACAGTTCCGCTCAATCTGTTTGGTTTTTCCTCAAAAGACCGTTTCAGACACTAATCTACATTGTCTTCACATAATCTGACCAAGATTAGGTCTGGACTTTAAAACTTTAAGACTGTGTGTGACCTCCGAGTTTGTTTCGGCCTTTCTTTTCAGAGTAGTCAGATAGCAAACGCCAAACTCATATAGTTTTTAAAATTTGATTGACGTGTAAAAGTGTTTGTACAAACCTACTTACAGAAATAAAATCACTTATCATTTACTTAAAAGTTTAAAGAAGGAACCAGTGCTTGACCAACGACTATGTATAATTTTGTACAATAACGTGTATTTTAATTGTAATGACATCATCTCGCACTGTTCACATCAATAAGGTATATAAGCTATATAATTATTTATACATGTAGGTATCTACACTAAATTATGACAACTACTTGCCAACTTGATTGTCCTGAGTACCTCACAGTACAATGTTTGTTCGTGCTGCAACATTAATTAATGACAAGCACAACGTTAGTTTGAGGTCTTCTCTGTGATCAGAATCGATAATATGTACACAGTTCAAACGTTCGACTGCGATTATTTATTTATTTATATATTCTTTATTGTACACCACAAAAAAAATAACAACAAAAATAAAATTGAACACTTAATACCTATACAATAGGCAGCCTTATCGCTTTCTGCGATCTCTTCCAGGCAACCTTGGAATGGACAGAGATTTTCCTGGACATAAAATGGGGCTGTTGTTGGTGCAATTAATAACTATCTATACAATACACTAAAATAGATACACATATATACATATCCTAAATAATAGATACATAAATACGTACATACTAAATATATAAGCAACGAAAATAAATGAAGAGGTTATATAATAATAATAATAATAATATGGGACAACATCCACTCAAGGTCTTCAGGTCCCGAACTAGGCAGAGCCTTTTTTTTTTTTTTTTTTTTACGGGGGGAAATCCTCATGGACTACCTCCGCCTGGGGAAAAGGCGGAGGGGCGTGCCGGACTCTTACCGGCTAAAACCACCCCGGTGTCTCCTAGCACGTGCGCGCGGGGCCGCGGGAATCGAAATTCTTCCGCAGCCCCACACTAGTGCTGGCCCGGTCTGTCCGGGCCTCGTCTCCTGCACGGGTAGTGAGGTGTTTAACTACCCCGTGCATCGCCTCAGAGGCGCGCGCCGACACCCGCGCGTGCCTTCTCCTCGGGTCCATCAAATAGGGGGCGAGGACTTCCCCAAGTCCCACGCCCCTGGACCCATTCATGGGGGCCGGAAAAGGGCGTTGTCCGCCCTTCTCCTGCGCCCGGTGCGGCTTCTGCGGCCGGGAAAGGGAGTCGAGATCTCCCTCTCCCGTTCCGCAGTTTCCTTCTGCGACATCACGTCCTCGCAGAAGGACACCACCGCGTCCCACGACTCTGCGCTACCGACCATCCTCCGCACTACGGCCGGCAGCGACAGATCGCCTCCTACTTCATTTGTGAGGACACGGCGCTGCTCCTCCCAAGCTACACACTCGGCGAGCGTGTGTTGCGCCGTGTCCTCCCCGCAATGGACGCAATGGTGGCACCGAGCGTCCGGCTCCCTGCCTATGCGGCACAGGTACTTGCCGAAGCAGCCTTGCCCCGACAGCACCTGCGTCACCCTAAACGACAGGGAGCCGTGCCTTCGCCCGAGCCAGTCGTCGAGTACTGGCCGGATCGCCTCGACGGTAGCGAGGCTGGCGGTAGGGCGCAGAAGCCTTAGCCGCCATTCCGCCACCAAGACCTGATGGAGCTCCTCTCGGCGCAGCGCGATCTGCCGCTGCACCGGCCTCGAGCCCCGTGCCCGCTCTTCCTCGCGCCATCGATATAATGACGCGAGTACTTTCGCCTCTAGGTCCCAGGGCGGAGATCCGGCCAGGACACAAGCCGCCTCGTAGGAAATCGTGCGGTACCCGCGGACGACTCTGACGGCCATCGCCCTCTGCGGTTTGCGCAGAATGGCGAGAGTGCCGGCCGTCATGTCCATCGCCCACACAGGGGCCCCATACAGGGCCATGGACCGCACGATTCCCACGTACAACCGCCTACAGGCGGCGCTCGGGCCCCCCAAGTTAGGAAGCAACGTTGAAAGCGCGCCCGCTGCACCCATCAGCTTGGGCGCCAGCCGCCGGAAGTGGGGCCCGAATCCCCATCGGCTGTCGAGCACCAATCCCAGATACTTCATGGTGGACTCGACAGCTATCCGGACCCCGCTGACCACGATGTGTGATCCCGGCGCCGGCGCACGTCGGGGGCCATGAAACACCATGGCCTCCGACTTGTTTAGGGCCACCTCCAGGCCCAGGCGCCGGATGCGGTTCACCACCTGTGACACCGCAGCCGTGGCTATCAACGTCGCTTCCCTGTGCGAGCTCCCCCGGGCAGCGACAAGCGTGTCGTCCGCATAACACGTCAAGTCGGCGCCCGACGGGAGCTCGAACTAGGCAGAGCCTACGGTAACCTGATGACTGATATACATACTTATATACATATACACACCCAGACACAGGTCAAACAGACATGTTCATGCACACAAATGTTTGACTTGTCCGGGGATCGAACCCGGAACCAGCGGCTCAGAAGGCAGGGTCGCTACCAACTGCGCCAACCGGTCAGTCAAGGGTATGGGTAAGGGTAGGTAGGGTATGTACCTACATATAGTGTGATCAATTAGATAAAATAAATAAAAAATAAAAATAAGTTTATTAACACAAAAACCTTAATATACAAAGATCATACCATTCAAACAGGGACATAACTTTGGGAAACAAAGGTTGCATAAATAGTGAAAACCCTGCCTCCTAAACTAGGGGGGACCCTGTGACTTAGGAGTCAGTATTCTACTGTAACTTCGTGTTCAAGAAAATCCTTTATTTATGTGTGATAGATAAGTTGATAACATTTGAACCTATAATGAACTACGGCTATTAATGTGTAAGGTATGTACTTACTCAAATCAAGCGATCTCAAGTTCATTTTGTAAAGATAGATAGATTAATAAATAGTTTAAATGGTGCACACGAAAGACTTAGCACAACATCAAAAGCACGATAAAATAATAATATCATTTGCCTAGCCTGTTGCCAACTAGGGTGGGGTCGGCTCCCAGTCTAACCGGAGGCAGCTGGATACCAGTGTTTTACTTGAAGTGACTGCCTATCTGTCCTCCACATCCGTGAACGGGCGCTGTCAGTTGGGACTGGTCATCTCTTAGCCACCACGGCTTATTTTAATTATTTTATTATGGATTGTTTTGTTTTAATTTATATTTGCTGTACACTGGACACTCAACGTGTAGGTCTTATTTACATCGTTCTCACATATAATTATACCTATATTCAACATTAATGATGTAACTAATATTTATGTAACAATATAATTTAAAAGAGTGTCCATGGAGTTTCTTGCCCGTTCTTCTCCATAGGTACCTACTACGCTTTGGAATCGGCAACTAGTTTCATATTTCTGACTGACCGACCACTTGACAATGCAAATGTGCCTGTACGTGGTTTAATTGAAATAAATGCTTTGAGTTTGAGTTTTGAGTTGAGTTTGAGTTTGTGTTTGATCCCAACATAGTTGGCAAAAAGCTAGGCAGATTGATTTTGTTTGGCGGTCAGCAATATATTATTTTCACCTAACTTAAGCTAAGTATTATTAGAAAAGTCAATTATTACTTATAATTTCAAAAGTTAAAGCCACGGCGATAAAGTAACAAATGAATAAAGGATAATTAATTGTTAATTATTATGAGGCGTTGTGTTCTTTTGGTCGCATAAATGCAATAAATCCTGCTTAGTCATATCAGATTACAGAACAGTGGATTTACTTTTAACTTATCTCTTGACCTAGGTACACACACACACACAACACACACACACACACACACACACACACACACACACACACACACACACACACACACACTACACACACACACTCTCTATGCACTTGTGAAGCCAGTTTTATTTTCCGCCTTTCTTATTGGGTCCACCTATAACTTTAATACAAAATGTTAAAACTATAGACTTACGTCGCATACGGATATTTTGAACATAACAAAAAAAAAACCAGTTCTTAGCTCCAAATGAAGTTTAAGATCTGGTTTGCTCTTTTATAATTGTTTTGCAAGGTCAAGGAAATCATACGAGTTGGATTAAAAATATGGCACTATGTCTCTTAAGATACAGGATACCATTTTAAGAGACACAGTTCAATCTATTGTGTACAGATTTCTGCAGCACCCAAATGTTTAATGTAAATGTTCTATAACATAAATTCTAAAATTGTAAACTTAAAGTACAATTATCTGTATTTTTTAGGAAATAAAAATATTTATTATTATTTCGTTTATTTATTTTCGTATTTATTAAATACTTTTTTAAATATTTTTATAAAAAAACATTAAAAAAACATTTAAACATATGAAAAATAATAGTACGCAGGTGTCGGGAGCAGGGTCCAAGCTACCTACCGGTGGTTAGGGCTCCAGAGACAGGAACCTCCTCACGATACGTGCCGTATCGAGGAGTACTGCCTTTTGAATCAGGCCCTTGATCCAATAGCCTAACTAGAGCTTCGAGAGATGTTGATCGAGGTTTTTGGCCATCAGGGCATTGGCCGATGCGACAATCGGCACAATGACAGCCAAGCTCACATTCCACATGTCAGCAACCTCGTGTGCTAAGTCGGGATATTTAATTTGTTTCTCTTTCTCAGCTTTTACGAGGTTTTCGTCATGTGGAATGGTAACATCGATAATCATTGTGCGGCGCGCTAATCGATCTGTCACCACTATATCAGGCTAATTGGCGACAATAGTCCTGTCAGTAATGATAGACGGATTCCAGTACCTACAACGTGACATGGTCATTTTCGAGAACTGGGTTGGGCGCATACTGGTAATACGGTAACTCAGTATCCACAGGTTTATATTTTAAAGCAAGTTCCTGGTTAATAATCCTGGCTACTTGGTTATGCCTGTGCAAGTATTTGCCGTTAGCCAGACGAGAACAACCAGAGATATTATGTCTGATGGACTCACCTGGACGGTGGCATGCCCGACACACGTCGACCGTTCCGTCTTTCAGAATATGTCTCCGGTAGGTATTCGTCAAGATAACTTCGTCCATAATTGCACAAACGAAACCGTCAGTTTCCCCGAAAAGGTCACCAAAACGTAGCCAGGATACGGATGCCACGAAATCTACACCGGGCCCATGAAGAGCCCGGTAGAAGCGCCCGTGAAACTCCTTGCTTTGCCATACCTCCTTGCGGTCATCGGTAGTAAGCACTACAGGTTTGCGCCAGTTCTCTTAAGCCACGGAGAGCGGGGTGAGCCCCCTTGTCCACTGCGACCACATCAAGGTGCATACCCATTTCAACTTTTCAAAAATATTCCCTTTTGTGGAGGGTCTTCGCATTTAAAAAGCCTCGACCTCCGTACTGCCGCGGGATGTACCTACAGTCTCATCGCCGATGATCGTGGTTGATGCATCCGGTTTGCGGTCAGCGGTGTACGGACCCTCCTATCCAGGGCGTCGAATTCGGTCTGAGTTCATTTGAGTATGCTGAAAGAGTACATCAGTTATTATTATTATGTTGATATAAATTAACAGCTTAAGTTCCATGTAATAGGGGGCTAGAAAATCGCCTAAATAAGAAAATCAAGCTTTGTGAAAATGCAGCTCAGTTCCCCTTGACCAAAACGTAGGTAAGTACACCTAATCATTAGGTCGGCGCTCACCAGCGGCACGACGCGGCATGATACGGCAAAGCATTAATATTTGTATGGCCATGTCTTACGCGGTATACTGCAGCGTCCCGTCTCCTTGCTCTATGCTCAAGTACCTTCTTGTGACGATATCAATGAAATGTGAGTGCTATGTGTATGAACATATGATTTAAAATCCTTTGCCTAGCTATGCCGCGCCGTGTCGCCTGGTGAGCTGGCCTCAGTGATTTGGTGGGTTGTTCTCACTATTCGTACCATGAATTCATGCCAATAGACCGTACGGTATCCTCGGACTAGCCGGGTGGCCATGACCCTTTGCTGCGCGTTCAACCGGTGGGCTGGTCACCACCTCAATGAACGCGCCCAATCTACTATTACCTGACATCGAGATTTGATCAGGATCGGAAACAATGCCATTTACAATTATTCAAAGTGGAAAGGGCAATGTTTTACTTCATAATGGCTATCAATACCTAATAATAGCTAAAATGGAAAATATACCAAAGTCAGGGTACTATTTGGCGTTAGGGAATGCAATCTCGTCTCGCCGAGATCCCGATCTCGCGAGATCCCGGCCATATTTTACGAGATTGTATCTCGTCAAATTTCGTACGAGATCTCGCGAGATCGACAAATGCAGCGTGACGACGTGTATTTCATAGCGAACTGGCCCTGCAGTCTCGACATAGTTAGCAATCGTTTTCGGTTGCTAAGTCCTAACAATCCAGATGTAAATGTTGATGTAAATGTTTGGTAGTCTCGACACTCAAATTTATCGGTTGTTACCTACCGGTACCTACCTAAAATACCAGTAACAACCGATAAATTTGAGTGTGGAGACCACCAAATATCGTTACATCTGGATTGTTAGGACTTAGCAACCGAAAACGATTGCTAACTATGTCGAGACTGCAGGGCCTGAATCCTGGCCGGCCGTGCGGCCGCGCCTGGCGCGGGCACAGGACAAGAGGGGTAGGCGGGCTTGCGGGTGACGAGGTCCGGCTCATATTGCAAGGCGGCGCGCGTGCGTTTGTTTACAATTGCAACGAAATAATTTGTTTTGGAGACAGTTTTGTGTTTTAATTAGTTTCGCAGAAATATTACACTACAATTACAATACAACTAACTACCAACCATGTCAAAAGTGTACAGTGAATATAAGAGTTCTTTAGAAGTATGGAAACATTGTTAACTTCATCTGACTTCTACTTTAAACTTCTTTTATTTGATTAATACGATCTCACAACATTTATTTAAGAACTTGTGAAGTTAAGTTTTTGTTTTGTTGTATTTATTTACTATAAGTAATGTTCCTATTACTCTTAATTATTGAAACTAAAGTAATAATTTACAAAAGACTAAATATAGATAATTATTGTTTTGTTACCAATATTGTAAGAATTTGAACTGATTAGCTACAGTAGGTATAATAATTATAGACATAAACAAATGTTATTAGAGTTAGAGACAAAATAATAAGTACTCTGTTGATTTTTAAAATAAAACTTACAATATTTTTATAACTAAGCAACGCAGTTTCTATTTAATTACATATCATGCCAATTACTAGTTCTTAAAACAAGCATTTGCATTATGTTTTAATTGCGATTCTCCCAATCTCGCGAGATCCCGTAATTTGCGAGATCTCGCGAGACTGGGTTTTGAGTCTCGCGAGATCTCGCTAGGCGGAAATCTCGTACGAGATTGCATTCCCTATTTGGCGTTCTGCAAAATATTGAAAAATATAAATATAGAAGCGATGAGTACGATCAGTTGCAATTAAGGTTGGTACATTTTGTTTGGTGTGACTACTGACTAATTTTGTACTCAATGTTTTCAATACCAAATCAGAAACTTATTACTATTTACTTTGTAAGTCTGTCTCGTTATAGGACAACTCAATAACTACAGAAAAAGATCATCTACGTATATGTGAAGCAAATCTTAAGAAAAATACTATACAGGGTTACTTGTAATTCGACGTATATCCGTCAGGAGCTCTGATTGGAGGCCAAAATGCAACAAATTGAACCGCCCATATGTAGATGAGAATATCGCAAACTGCAAAAAAAACCGTAGCGACCTCCAGCAATGAACCTGTGCCCCGTATTTTTAATGAATCCTTAGTATCTGTAATAGGTATGAGGATGGATCATGTTGCTGAACTGCCTACATCCTATAATGTAGACAGATCGTCAGTGAGATGTCAGAGATGTAAGATCGTCAATTTAGCGCTATCGAAATGTTACGTTATAAGTGCAGAAATTAAATTTTACTACATTCGATGAAGTGGAAATGCCACCAAAGTTTAATCATAATACGCTCATGAAGGCAAATTTATTCTCATGATTGAACTTGATGATCTCACGAAGTCATGACCGACCGACCGATTACGGTGATGGCACTTCTAGAATTTACTCAACTCTACCTATACATTATTTTGTGATATAGACAATTCACAAGAAACTACTAAAATGAGACTGGTAGTTTGTGCTCTTTTACCAGACAACACAAAGTCAACATATGAAGTGTTTTTAGGCTAATCAAAAGTTTAGTATCAGAATGGGGACCGTACCATTTCCTAACAGATTAAGAAAGAGCCACCATGCGTGATATTTTTAAAATTTTTCCTAATGTCGTTTGAAGAGGATGTTACTTTCATTTTTGTAAAACCCTACGACGTAAACTAGTAAAGCTCAAATTGAAAAATGAACTACTAAATTACCATTACTGATGGAGATAATTACGGAGGGATGGATTTACGTAACTTTACAAATTAATGGTAGATCGAATGACTAATTTCAAAAAGTATAATTATGGAAAAGAATTGGCTGAAACGTGATTTAATTCCAAACACGTGTGTATTTGGGCTACGGCATCGTAGCACGAATAATTTGGAATCTTGGTACTCGAAAAGCAATCGTCAACGTACAAACATAAAGTAACTTTGTTACAACTATTAGATATCTTATTGAAAGATACGATTTTATACAAATCGCATTATATAAGAGAAGAAAAAGGTCGTGAATTTAAAAAAAGGAGGACATTGGATATCGATACAGACAGATTCATCCAAACTACACAATTAGACCTGCTTACTAATGAAATAACTGTGTGTAATTTTTTGACAAATAAGTTTGTTATCATTGTTAATTCAAATCAGTGTTCAACTCATGTAACCAGTACGATAATAATAAATAAAATTGAGAAAATATAAAAAAAAAACAAAATTTATATTTGTTTTTAGGCGACTGGGACCAGTTTCATTCTATTATAAATAAATATTTGTTTCGACTTATTCTTCATTAAAAATAGAGTCGTAAGTATGTATAATCTCCTTGGATATACCTGCTTACAAAGAATACTAAATATAAAGAGAAGAAAAACAATTGAAAGTTGACTGTTAGGCGATATCAGTAGAAGAAAATATAAAATAGTCCTTGATTGGCAGATTTCTGAGGACATTCCGTAAATTGTAACAGTTTGCGGGCATAATATCATTCAAATGTCGTCACGATATAAGTAAAATAAGTTTCAAGGCGTGTTTCTTGAGTGTCGAGGGCTCCATCCAATACAAACGGCGAGTTGCGTCAGTCATTAGTCTGTGACGAGGATGATATATAAGAATGTTTCGTGATGGAATGCAAAAGGCCAATCGCAAGTGCAATCAACAGATAGTAGGTACGCCAGATTTATTGCAAACTGTGACAAAAACAAAACAAACCAGTAAGCACTCAAACTACAGCAAAAGATCCTGAAGAGGTTATAATGCAAAATGGAAAAAAGCTTGCAAAATATTTTACCCCAATGACGATAATAAAAAATATGTCTTTACGTGGGCCTACTACAAGATGGTCTCAGCGATAACTGATTTAATTGGTCAAGACTTTATTATGCTTTCATGTTTCTCAAATGAACATAATAGATTGGTTGTTAAATAAAAATGTGTATCAATAGAATTGGGAAGGTAAACTTTTTTAAAGTGACGTTTTTTTTTTTTTTTCGGACTTTTAGTTTTATTTTTCTTTTCTTTTGGTCATGCTAAAACCCCATTTTGAAAAACGTCACCTTACCAATTACGTCTGTACGTACTCCTCTGTTCACAACTGTACGCACCATAAAAATATTAAATATATCTATGGTACACACAGTAGCAAGTACTAAGTAATAAGTACCACCTATGTACTATTCATGTAAAACTAACTTGCATGCCCTAAACAGGCAAAATATGGACTGTACATTAACCACCAACTTTTACAACTGGTAACACCTATGTTTTCGGCAAATAAATTATTCTTAATCTAAGTCAAGTTACCACAAACTGTTAAATTTTCTCATTCGATTTTGAACTTAACTTTCTGCATTTAAGGTTCAAAATCATTTAGAGAAATTCGACAGTTTCGTATAACCTGATATGTGTATAAAAAAAATAGGTAGGAATAACGAGACAATAAAATGTCATTATTCCTACCAACATTCGAAGCGGTAAAATTTGTAGGTAAACTGTCAAGAGAAAATTCACATCTTTAACATTTTAATATATGGTAGTCTATGATTCACATTATATCTATTGGTAGGAATTAATGATAGGAATATTGGGAACAACCAGAACCTACGTCTTGGCCTAGCGGAAGTGGTCCAATTGGCTTTAACGTAATCATAATGTTGACTCTAAATACTTGATGACTCTAAAGACTCTAATGTTGACACTCGTTGACTTTAAATACATAAAGCAAAGCCTTTGAGTTATTTAAATGAGTTCTTTTGCTTTTGTTATATTATCGTTAGATCTAAATAATCTATTTGAGGTAGGTGTATTACATCCTGTCGTATTTATTTATCCCGTAATATCCTACTGCTGGCCAAATACCTGGTATTTCTCTTTTCCACACACTACAGTACTGTCCTCTGCCATTGCGGGCTAGTCCTTTTGGTAGGAAGTTCGTTGCTACATCTCTTAACGTATACAACATGTCCCGGAATTAACACACAGCACCAAATAACCCAATTAGAATATAATGTTATAATCATCATACATACACTGAATTTTTACCATTATGAATAAAACGTTGTTTATTTATTTAGTTAGTTATACTGATTGTGAGATAAAAATTGTGGTCGTCACATTTCAAATATACGTACGCACACAGTCGCACTCGTTTAACGGTCTAGCGTAGTAGGTACTTCCTCCATTTTGGTTTGTTATGACTGTACAGCGGAAGTGTGACTGAAATATCTGTAGTTTTAATTATTTTTGGGAAAAAACAAATACTATATTAAAAATGACAAATTGATTCAGTAAACGATTCTGAACAAACTCCTATCATAATGTGCATTAATTCTGTTACACATTGTATCAGTATATATTATATTCTATAAAAATGAATAACAACATGATGATGATGATAAATTGTTTCAGAGGACATCCTAATAAAGAAGTTCCTCTTCAGCTGCCACTGCAGTTTAGAGCGGACCAAGAGATGCGTCGAAGACTTCTGTACCAACCGGGCTAATATGACCGAAGTATTTATCAACAGGGACCCACAGTTAACAAGATTGAAAACAGCGTTTGATATCACGTAAGTAAACACATGGTAGATAAATGGACTTTAACCGTAATTTGCGAAATATTAGTGTGGCGGGCTGTATACGGATGGAGTTGATATTAATAATTTCTTCCGGGTTATTCAGACTTTATTCTTTACTTAAGCTTGAGGCCGACTGTGTTCACAATTTCTTCTTGTTTATGTTCACTTAATGAAGGCTGGAGACCGACTGATGTCTCCGTGTTTTTTTGTTTATGGCATCTCGCAGTTGGCCTTGAGAGGCCGTGACTGCTTAACCGGTCAATCCTGTGGTGCCTTTGAGCTAACTCAAAGCCTCCAGCCAGGGGCTGATGTCTCCGTCAAAATGGCCCTACTTTTATACAATTTGCCATAATAATTCTCGGCATTTTACGGTGAGTCATAGGGGGGTAATATCAAAAATAATTGTACATTCTAACATGCTGAAATGTCCATGGTAGGTTCTATCGAAATAATGCGAAAATTTTATAAAACAAGTTATGAAACGTAGGCAGACAGAATTATGCCTAAAGAATATGAATTTCACATCATAATAAGGCAAATAGTTTTTAAAGTACACATTTTTGTTTTGGGGTATATCATATTTCTCACATGTAAATATTAATGTCCTCGAAGACTTGTGCGTTACAAAAAAGCCTCTAGATTTTTGCGTAATACATATCTCATGAATTCAAGCTAAAAATTAACTTCAGTATTATTAAGAATATCTAGATCCTGCATTATTTCTTAAATATAATAAAGAAAAAGATAATTAATTTAATATCAAATCTTCGTCCACGATTTTTGTCATTTTTGTTATTGTATTTTGTAACACCAATATTTGGTAGTTTTTAAAATGTAGAATTGGCAACACTGCGTGTATTGTGAGCAGCCAATCACGTATCGCTAACTAGAGACAGTCGGCCATTTAGCATCGTGCGTTTTTATGAGTGCAGTGTGCCTAAGCCAGTGGTGAATTTTTTCAACATTACTAAGTTCCTTTTGTGTGGTGGTCTGTTTATCACCCGGTAAGTTGTTTATTTACTATTAGACTATTTAAATATTGTATTACTCTCGCCCAAATCAAAAGTAAACAACAATTTAAGCTAAGGAGCCTTATTGATTTTTAATTCGTTTGAGGCTACATTCAACACGTGTTTTATATTCCTTTTCGTTACAATTTGTTACAATTTTTTGTTACGTAACAAAAATGAGTTAACAAAAAGGAAGTAAGGGTGATTTTATACTGCTGGAAAATACGTCACACGTTTATTTTGTTACAATAAAATCTAGCAATGCTTTCACCTTACCTACTAGGAATACTAGTAGATGAAAGAAAGTATCAATTTAATAATGTTATTTTAATAGTTTTACTCGCGTAGGTATTTCGTGTTTACCCAACTTGTTTCAACCGGCCTTGCCTTCACCGCTGTGTTTTGAGCTCATGACTAAGATCTGTTTGAGATCGAAACTAGTGCCTAAGCAAAGAATTAATGAATACGTTAGTAAAATCTAAAATCTTGCCTGACATCAAATTAATAATGTCTCACGAAATGTTCCTAATATAAAAATTATATGTGAAAATATTGCTATATTTTTTCTAAAGTTCGTTTTTTATCCCAGATAATAATCTAATCTTTCATGTGTTTTTGTGTTTGCTTTTTAGTATCGAGTTTAACGTTACACCTGCCAAATTACAATCTGGGTTAAATAACGAACTATACAGTTTAATTGGAGGGATTAACAGATTCCTGTTAACCCAATTAAGCTGAATATGCTTGTGCTGGAGTGGGTTCACGTTTATTAAATAGTGTACTCACAACCGAGATTTTTCACAAAATAAAATTTGTTTTAGATAAAATGCCCATGACACCTGCAGAACGACAAAGGAATTACAGAGAAAGACTTAAACAAAACGATCCTGAAAAATATCAAGAAATTCGTTACCTAAAGTTTTGAAACTGTTAATTACTTAAGAAAGAATTTATTATGAAAACAATTAGTCATGTTATCATGGGCCAATAACATTATTATGAGACTGCTAAATTGACCTCGAATGTTAATTAGGTTAAGAAAAAATATGAAACCATTAAAAATGTGACATTATACCTGTTTTGTGATTTAAAAGTTTTAAAAATTTTATCGTTTGTATTATTTAATTTTTAGTTTTTTTTTTATCAAAAGTTGATTTTGTATTATTAAAAGTTCAGATGAACCTATTCAAGTTGTATCTAAGTAGTTCAGTTATTATGTGATTGATTATAATTAATAAAACAAACGGAAACCTATTTTGTTTTCTTCAGTGTGAAATTGCCCTATTAGTTCCTTTTTGTTTCCTTTTTGTAACACTTTTCATTTTTGTAACGAAATTCAACTTCGTTTCCTTTTCGTGACTGTACAATTTATTTTAATATTACCCAGGGACTGTTTTAAGGCTCAGCAAATCACGGCGCAGTGCGATAAAAAATAATACAACATGTGATTTTTATGTTACGTACGACGAAACTTTACCTGACAGAGAGCCGTCGTCTAAAATTGAATATTCTTACATCTAAGTATTACATTATCTTATCCTAACCTATGTGAGATAATACTTATTAGACTAACTTAATTATTAAAACGTCTTCTAGCGCGTATTGCTCGTTGTCCGTTACAATTAGTGTACTATAGATACACCTCTGCCCCGTAATCCTTCGGGGGATACAGTCATGATGTTATATGTGAACGATGATGATTAGCTCTGTCGCCTTCTTCGTGCCCTTGTTCCATGTTATTTGGGGCTGGCGGAAAACGTTTATCTCTCACATTCTCCCCTGACAACAGTCGCGCCAAATTGACACCTGTTTCTTTCAGTTCAACCTTCACACAATCCTGGAGGTGGGTTAATAAATGGTGGGGCTTGTGGCTTAGTAATAACAGCCGCACGAACCGATCGATCAGGTTAAGCTACGCTTGCCGCGGTTCGTCCATGGATGGGCGACCATCTTTACATAACAAGACCCCTCGGAAAGCACGTTAATCCGTTTGTCCCGAATGTCATTCGTGGATCTTTGACAGTCGTTAGAGGTCTTCGGAAGCCCGAAAGTCTGACAACCAGTCTTATTAGGGGTATCGTATTACCCAGTAACTGGGTTGTAAAGGTCAGATAGGCAGCCGATCTATGTAAAATACTGGTATTCAGCAGCATCTGGTTAGACTTGAAGCCAACCCCACCATAGTTGGGAAAAGTCTAGGTAAATAATGAACCTTCACACAATCCATCCATCTTTGCATCTGCCTTCGTCTCCCTCTTCACCCGTCAACATTTTATGTTTAACACTCTTTTAGTTACATGCGTGCCTCCTCTTCCCATACCCAAACAAATGATTTCCTTTCAACTTTTCTATCACTTGCGCAACTTACAAACTTCCTCTAACATACTAATTTCTAACTTTATCCATTCTCATCACCCAATCTTATTATAATCAATCAATCCTCCGGTTTCTTGTCTTTATTAGGGAGAAATGCCACATGTTACACCAAATGATTTTAACCTTTGCTAAAGTACTGTGGGAGACTTGGAGAGCCTTTCCGAGATAGCCGTGCTATAAGTTACTAGAATCCAACTATGATAAATCATTATAATGATTACTATTATTTAGTATTGAGCACTTACAGATTAAAAGATTGCCCCAATGTCAGCCTTCGGGTCTAACTGCCTACTCTTTTTTCTCCCATTCTAAATATGAAATAATGTTGATATCTCCTATATACCCATGCCATTATCTTATCAAACATTCGTGGAGGTCGGTTAGTAAAGCAATCCACACAAACCCTCTAAAGTACCTACTTACATTTTCCACGAAATATCTTTTCAGAAATGTGGCAACATACAACGCCGGGGTCAACGAGCTCCTGATCCACCGCCTCAATGATGCAGAGAAGTTAGATTTCTACGACGTCCTCAAATCATTCACGTTGCAAGCTGATCATTGGCTGAGACTGGAAAAGGATGTGCTTCCTGAGAACCATATCGTCATTTTGGATATAGGAGTATACACGCTCATGATGCTCGCAAAAGTTAATATATTTTTCTTCCAGAAGTTTGTTATCTTCTTATTGGTGAGTTAATTCAATTCTTTTTAACATTCCTTTTACACTTAGTAAGTAATAGTTTTGGTTTAGGGATCACGAAACCTAAGTCGTGATTAGGTACTTACAATAAACTCACTGTTTTTAAAAACTATGTGCGTAATGACTTGCAAACTCTAACTACTGGCCAAAAGAATAGTTACAAAGACTACCAAAGACACGTGCAATCGAATCATTAAAGACATCGCAAAGGTAGGTATGGATGTCTAGACACAAAGCAAACGAATGTCAATTTTCCAGTGCTTAGAGAAGTCTTTGGTTACACGAACATTTTTGAGAACACAAAGCCTGCAATTTACTTTATTTGTGCAGAAAATTTGCGTGAAATCACTGCACCTGGTAATGCCGCAAAACTGCAGCCAGTGAATGCACTAAGGATGGCTTGGTCTAAGAATAGTCATACAGGTCTTATTACAGTCTTAAAAAAATTCTGACAACGCGTTCTACACTGAAAGGTATTCTGTTAAGCGTGAGAGAGGTAGAGGAAACGAACGTAGTTACTCAGAATTTTTTTAATCTTAGAAGTACAACACCGTAACAGTTTAACTATAAAGGATTTGTACTCCCGCTGTTGATAAAAGATAATTTTATTTGATTCTCAGGAGGCCATGCCGGTTCGTTTGTCACAAGTCCACGTGATCAACTGTCCATCTTACTACGAGTATATGTATGGCTTGGTTAAAGGAGCAGTGCCTCAGGCGACACGGGATATTGTAAGTTTTGGTAGCACTATTAAATAGAAAGTAAGACTGAAAATTCATTTTTCATTTCATTTCATCCGTAGTGTCTAAACTGAACCGCTTTTGATGAATGAGATATCAATAGATATCAATAATGGTCCGAGTGACATAAGCTTGTTTGGTATCAAAAGAAAGGTTTGACGAGCCCATTGCAAATATGTATATGTATCATATTGTCTCAGTAAATAAATATTTTTAAATTGTAAAAACAAGCAAAAGTGAGACAGTGCTACGTACGGCGTGGCTTTACAAATAATACTTACCTATTATACATTTAAAAGAGACCAGTGGTAACGGCCCCGACTTAAGAGCGTTTATACCTTATGAGTGGCAACGACGTCGCAATTTAGTGTAATATTTCGTGGTTTTCAATTTTTATCATTTAATCGGAGCTATATTTTAAAAATCTGTTTAATTAACTTTTTAGAATTATGTGAAAACTGTGTAAAAGGTAAGAAATCGTTGCGTTATATGCAAATAATACATTGGAAACTTGCAGGGCGTTATTTTCATTGTAAAATAACTGTAAGCATTACGATTACTTACTTTTTAAACACTTTCACGTAATTCTAAAAAGTTAATTAAACAGATTATTAAAATATAGCTCCGATTAAATGATAAAAATTTAAAACCACGAAATATGACACTAAATTGCGACGTTGCCACTCATAAGGTATAAACGCTCTTAAGAGTTGTAGGTCGTGGGTTCGAACCCAGGCAGCCGTTTTACTTTGTATAATTTATTTCATCACCACTGCTCTATACGGTGAAGGAAAACATCGTGAGGAAACCGGCCTGTCCTAGAAGCAAAAATTTGAATACATGTGACATCTACCAACCCGCGCCCGCGCCTGGGTGGTGGATTACGGCCCACTCCCACTCACAGAGAGGAGGCCTGTGTCCCAGCAGTGGAAACATTAAAGGCTGATTGTGCTATACAATAATAAGCATGAATAAAATTATACCAACACGCACTTAATCAAATCTTAATAAATAATAACATTTTGTAAAGCCACTCTTAAGAAGAAAAACAAGTATGGTGAAATATTTATATTTTGGATTTCTTCGAAGCTCAATGAGATGGTGTTGGCGACGAAATAAATCGCGCTATATCATCAAGTCAAGAGTAAATAAGTTAATTACCGATATATTTTATATACATATTACTCTTTTTCACGTTATCGTAACGTTTATCAAACGTTAGAAGGGAGAAGTATAAAACAAAAAAAAAACGTTTAAAAAACTGTAACCGACTACGGAAAAATAAAAGTGATCTAAAAAGTACCTACGTAACAAGAAAATATTTCAGACACAAATCAAGATATAGGTACAAAAATGCTCAAGATAAAGCCGTGGTTGCATGCATGTATACCATGTGTTTGCCAGGAGCACCTACAAAATTATAATGGCATGTGACCGTTCACTACTGCACATTCTTTACAAAATACCGCCAAATACAAGTAGTCGTTAACATTGGACATCAATGACATCGGTGAATGAAAAAAACATCGTAAGGATTAATGTACCTGAGTCTGTTATCGCCAATTTGCCGTGAGCATGCATGGTGATCAATACTCCTGCCTTCTTTGTATGAGAAGAGGGACATGGCCTGTAGTGCGACATTAATAGGCTGGTATATATCTATTCCAAAATAGATGAATATTTTCTCATTAAATTTCAGATTCATTTTCACACCGATCACATGGCGTTACACAATTTTATAGACAAGAAGTACCTGCCTTTGGAATACGACGGCGATGCAGGCAGCATGGTTGAACAAAGCAAAACTTGGATCAATGAAATCAACCAGAACAGGTAAACTTTCGAATTTCATTTAGTGAATGTTTGGATTAAAATAACCGAGCAATTGGTTATATTTTCTTTACTGAGTGTCTCATGGTAGGTCTCTGAGGTCCTCAGATTTTGAGTCTCAGATTTTATGCGCACAGCCAAAGTGTGGAACTCTCTGCCAGCGTCTGTGTTCCCATCCACATATAACCCGTTAGCCTTCAAAGCAAGAGCGAACAGGCCTCTTCTGGGCTTGCTCGTTCCATCATAAATTTCATCCATCGCTTTCCACTAGGCGAGATAGAGGTAAAGAGCCATTACGCAATAAAAAAAAATCTCGAAAGGAGATTGTTCTGCATCCATACAACGTTCGCCCCAGAACCAACAGCGAAGGAAAATTAGTTTGCGTGTTCTAAATTACAAGTATATGCCCATCAAGGCAAAGTTTAATGACGGAGAACTTGCAGAAAGCATTTATTTAAAAAGAAACCAAAGATTTTGAGGTTATATTTAGTAAGAAAAAATCCTTTCAATACTTAGAAATACATGCTGGTAAATGCCTGTCACTAATGTTATTTCTATTGCCTGTATTTGGCTATTTAAGCCAAAGAGAGTCAGTAAAACATTTAAGTACTTTTGTACTTAGGTACCTACTTAACTTGTTTGGTGTTATATAAAGCAAATTGAATACACTACACAATGTAATCACGAAGAAATGCGAGCGAGTGTGATGTGAGTGCAATAACTTGAGTTGAGTTGATTGACATGACATGACAAGGATTAGGGATATCCATTATATATATACATTAGGTCCGTATCGATATATTTTGAACAAAATCGATACCGTTCAGTACCCAGCGTGTTATTCTATTTGAAATATTACAATGCATCTAACTTAGGGCGTTTATGCATTACCTCGTATTGTGTTCGTATTCGTGATTTATTAAAATACAATTCGAAATAGCCTTCATAATAAATGTTTGGTAGTTTGTGCACTGCGTCGTTTTCGTTTTTGTATTCGTGAATTTCTCACATCGAGTCAGTTTTTACGGATCTAAGTAGCCATAGTGCTTAATATTGAGCGTTTTGTGCACTCCGTTGTATTCGATTCGTATTCGTGAAAAGCAAGAATACGAATCGAATACATATGAGTGAGAGCGAAATGCTGCACATATTATGAACGTGATCGTTAGACGTGGACTACCGTATTCGATTCGTATTCGTGTTTTTAAAACAGATTATGAAAATTCCCCAAAACGAAATCGACTACGAGTGAGTGCACAGCGCCAATTCGTGATCTTGAAAATTCTGATCCGCTTTTATGCTGTTCGTAAAGAACACGAATATGAATCGAATATGAGGTAGTGCACAAATGCCCTTATGTGTAGTAATTGTATTGAAAATGATAATTAATTATTTAGGATGCATGGATTAGGATATGAAAATAGGTTTTGCTGTTGTATTCTTTACACACCTAAGGTGTATGGTACCTTTAAAAACGTCACACAAGTAACTACAGAAGTGCCATACCCTAGAGTTTGCTCTAGGTTATGGCACTTCTGTAGTGACTTGAAAAGGACAGTACGTAGGTATGGATGACATCCGTGAGCAGGTGGTCAACTCAAATAATCTCGCTCTCGATGTGTGAAATGAAAGATTGGGCATCACTAAATGGTCATGTCAAATCTAATTGTCAATGATGGCAACTTTTTTGATATGATGTCGTAAATCGTTACAGCTCTTTTAATTTTGTTCATTATGGAACGCAGAATGTGCATTATATACAGATATTCGCAATTAGGTAGTATAATAAAATATATTTAGAGTTATTATGTACGTCACATGTTTGTTGGTCCTGGGGCCACTTTCGACGATATTTGGACAAATTCCAAACTAAGTGCTCAGAAACGTAATGCCGAAACGTAAAACGAAACGGACATTATCATTTACACTTGTTTTATCTATTTTCAGGAAATTCTTCCTCAACGACAATCTTTGGAAGGCAGATGTCAGTAAGAAAGTCAAAAATGGAGCAGTGGACACCACAATGAGCGGCTCCTTTAGAACTCTCGCTATAGACTAGATAATGATTGTGATATTTTCATACTTTTAATAATATAAGACTAATATTTCGTTGTTGATCTGGAAAAAATAATTTTAGTTATTAGAGGTTACTAAGTTTGTTAGACTGGCGTGATTCTTAGCAAGTAAAATTTTATAATTACTTCATTCAATAGGTATTTTCATTTTCATTGATCTTCATTAACATGAAGATGGAATAATTTAAGTAAAGAGATATCTATGCAAAAATGAAATGTTTTAATTCCAACCATGCTTGGTCTCCTTGGTTCTGAGAATCTACAAACTCCTGTATTGCAGAATATGAATGGGATCATTTGGTTTTAACTTGACTTTTCGGATAGGTAACAGAACTGCTAGAGGAATTATTATTATTACTATTAATTATTTATTTATTCAGACTACAATGCGGTCTACATTGTTAGTAACAAAAAAGCTTAGCCTATGTTAGTACTTATAAAATAAACCAGGAGGGTCGTGTTCGAGAGCGCCCACACCAGCGGGCTGTCTGCTCGGGCGGCTATAGATTGCAGGATAGTGTTCCGGCTGCCACGCACCCTACAGAGTAGCGAGGCAGATTTCTTACGCCACAGTGCATCAAAGCCGTCAGTACGTGCGTCGGCTATGTTTGCCGAGCTTCTGCTTGGCAATCGCAACAATACCCTGAATGCGTTATTGTACTGGATACGCTGAGCATTGTAAGCCTTTTGGGTATATGTGAACCACAGGGCTGCCGAGTACAGTGTTGTGCAGTATATCTTAAAAATAGTTATTTTATTGATGTACAGACATCAAGAGAATCTGCGGGCCAACACATCCGCCCTTACTGACATTGCTTTGCGCTCCCTCTCTAGATCCATAATATCATCTTTTAAGTCATCAGTAAACAGATGGCCCAGGTATTTAAATTTATATACGTACCCTGTTTATCGGGTGACCTTTCATTGGGAGAGAAGGGACAGTAGTGAGACACCTGGTGCCAGACCTGAAGACCATCAATTCTGTCATACTGCTATTATAAATTAACCCATAAGGCGCAGCGTACGACTCGCACACATTGAGTAGCTTTCAGAGAGCACCGATCGAGTGAGCCAGCAGCACCATGTCGTCAGCTTAGCTAATGTTGTTAAAACAAACTCCATCTACGTAGCAGCTGACACGTGAGCTGCTGAGTCGCTCAATCAGTGCATTAACATACAGACCGAAGAGTAAAGGCGAGGACAGGCCCCTGCCTCACCCCGCACTCCGTCCGGCATGGCTCCGACAGGTGCCCACCGCACCTGAGTCTCTTGGTTCAAGTACCAGTGCTTGAGGAGTAATAGGAACTCTGGCGGCAGCGCTGTCTCTTCTAGCTTTTGCCAAAGAAGATCGTATGGGACAAGGTCAAAGGTTCTGGACAAGTCAACGAAAACCGCATTAACAGGTGTATTTCTATCCGTGTAATACCTGACAGGGACAGCGTGCTTCAAGCTGGCAATAACAGTCTCCGTTAACAGTCCAGGCTTGAATCCAAACTGGGCATCACAGAGCCGCAGATGCTTATTTAGATGTGAGTTACGCACGCTGTCCAGGACCTTGGCTATGACAGTCAAATATTAATTGCAATCTAATATTATAATATATCACTCTGAAAGAGAAGAGAGTAACAGCTAACCCTTTGAGTGATTTCTCTATGTGATATCGTTTGACCAAGATATTCTATGCTTGAATATTTTTAGATTTGGAACAAATGAGATCACTTTTAATTCATCTTTAGTGGATCATTTCATGCACAACGAATGCACATGCAAACTGAGCACTTAAGAACAATGTCAAGGCAGACAGACACCTATGAATCATTCATCTATTCTTGGAGTAACTATAAAAATATTTTTTCAGCAAATACCTAATAGGAAGTAACAAATACATTAAATAAAACTTCACAATCTTATTTCAAAATAAAAATATAATTATCACATTACAATAGGTAAAAATACCATAACATGAGGTATTCTAACAATATTTATCTTTAAATAACACGTCGACATTTAATATCGTTCTGCTCAATGGCATATGTAAATTCTTAAATAATGAATTATGTGTATTAAACTTTCTTTACATCGTTGCATCCAAATCTTACTCCTTGTGGTTACATAAGATATTACTTTATCTTCATTTAAAATAAATAAAATAAAATGTGTATCACCCAAGGTTCATTTTCGTTAGAATTGAAGCAGTCTTTCTCATTTTCAAAAGTTATGACAAAAAATATGAACCAAACCTTTTCAACCACAAGCAGGTACCTATTTGCATTTTATTCCTCCAGGTAATCCCTATATTAAGTATTTTTATTCATAGAAAGACAATTATCAATAAAGTACGTACATTTGAGTACCTATCAAGTAAATACATTGAGCCGCATCGTCTAACATTTAAATAAACAATAATGGAGAACAAAATAAGAATTAAGTAAATCCTTACTTTAAATCCTTACCTTGTAAATACACCTAAATTATTAATATCCCACTGAGGTCGCACTAATCGGTACTTAAACAACTCCTAGTATATCATCAATCTAAAGCTAGAGATCTGAACGAGCCAGGCAGCTCCTTGACTTTGTCCACCCTATCGTCATGGTTTCCCGAAGGTCTCAGAGACTCGTCCAATGCCCAGCGCTTGTCATTCGTTAAGAACCAATCCCTGAAACATATAATTTGCAAGATTAGTCAAGCAAATTGAAATTTGACTATAAGCCTGACCTATGTCCACTTGATGTTATGGATGTCGTAGATTAACGAAAATGTAATTGTAAACATTATAACTTTATACAGTTACATAATGTACGAAAAATGTATTCATTATTATTTTGAAGATTTTTTAATGAATTTTATAACGCAAGTTTCTCTAGAACTAAACACCAAAGGAACTTGAGATTTATAGTAACTTGAACTGGTATTCCCAAGCAATAAATATGGAAATTATGGAATTGTTACAGAAGAAGTCTCATAATTACCTCTTGGCTTCCATCTTTTTGATCCACTCCCTCTTGATCGTTTCAATGGAACCAGCTTTGCCACCAAACTCTGACGGTAGAATCTCTTGTGGAATGTCCTTATACAACGTGTCACTGTTGGGCTCGTGGAACTTTATCTGAAATAGTTAGGTAGATAGATATATACGAGTATACGTAATCATTTTATATGATTACAAAAATAACTTTTAATTAAGATGATATGCGGCATAAAAGTGTCTGCTATTCATTAATATTGTGGAAACCTGAAAGAAGATACAATAGAGGTTGAGGAACAGGGTATAAAGTTCACTCATCCTCTATAGTAAAGGGAGGATCCTCCGACCTGGTGTTGTGTCTGGTGGGCAACTGCCCAACTATTGATGTCGGGGCGTTGTAAATATGCTAGTTGCGCGGTAAACTCTGCTTGCGCGATGCAAGATTTTACGTGACATCAATACGTAGCGAAATTTGTGTTGTAGATGCCGCCACAATACTTCGGTTTTTTTCTTTGAATCGATATTCCGGACTATTTCATAATTTCTACGCAGGTGGATGCGTACTCTGTCCAATGTTTACAATACAGACGTGATTCCGCGAATAACTAACAGGTAATTCAAAACCAATTGCACCTAACTATATAATCAGCTAGTTAACCATCACTTCTCCGTGCTAAATTACAGTGAGCTAGAAAACTAACAAAGGTTGTAATTGACTGTGTGCATGCGAACTTTACTTCTAAATGTTTTCCGAACTTTCCTTTCTTCCTTTTGTTTTTCCTGAGAATCGCAGTGGAACCAAATTACTTGATTAGTAAAATCGAGGATGATGTTCACGGGTGTTTCTCATTTTTCGTGCATATAACACGTCCAGTAATAAAAAAAATATTTATTCACAATTTATTATCATTTCTTTTAAAGAAAACCAACGTAATAAAGTTATGCTTACAATGCATGTACCATTTACAGATCCAAATAACGTAATTAATAAATTATCCATAAAAAACTTTACAGATTCTCATTTCCTTCGGTGTCCATTTACTATTATCATAAACACATTTGTATTTTATCCAATAATATCAATATTAATTATAAATAAAGTAACCGTAACAAGAAACTGTATTAAAAAACACAACTATTACACCTAAAATAAATAACAATTTCCGCAAATATAATACTATTTTATTTCATCAAAAGTTTAACATGTTTTTTTTCTAATTATCGTCGCTTTGTAAGAAAATCTAAACAGCAGTCTGCGTATGCCCTTGAACGCTCCTAAAAGGGCATACTACGCCCCGCGCACGTCTCAGTCACCCAGCAAACGTCGTAGCAGGTGGACGCTTGGTCGTGGTAAAAAAATACTGTCGAGTGAAGTTACGCGGGAGGTTATTATTCTGGAACCATTCTCTTTCCTATCGTCCGTATTACTACATGAGTATTTATAATTTTGTTTAATTTGTAGCTACTTAATATTTCTAATAATTACCTTTGTAGTTTAGAATATGCATGAGATTCGTAGTGCTGATATTTTTTGTAAAAAAACGGATAAAGGATTCAAACCTCATTACCTTCGTCCTCACTGCCTTCGTTTACCGTCGTTTTTTTGAGCGATGGTAATTTGCCTTCTGTTTATCTTCATTACCTTCGCAGCTCTATGCCTTCACATAACGATTCAAAATCATTCCCTTCGTTAACGTTCTCATTACCGTCTCATTCCATTTTTTTATATTGTAATAACTTCATTGTTATCAATAGAAGGAAGGTATAAACCATAAAATATTTAATGATTTTATGTATATTAATGATATCAGAAACAAAAACGAAGTTATTCGACAATTAATTTGAATTGTAGAAATTTCTTGGAATTTGCACGAACTAGGCGAAACACCCTCACGATCATGAAGAGATCCAAGAATTCTATGCAATCTTCTTTGCTTGATGTACATTCCTTTCTCTAAGCCCACAATTATCTGAGGGGCAATTCTCGTATTTTTAAGAACGTTCGCATTCTAATCTCAGTCTCAATCTGTCAAAAATTGTATAGCGTTTACCTACATTTTTGACATTTGATTGTCGCTGAGATGAGATTGTGACTTGAATTTGAACGTTTTTAATTACGGGAATTGGTCTTCAGGTAGGTTAGGGTGTTGGTGTGGTAACTGGTTTAAATTAAGATTACCTCAATAGTAAACATTACGATTAACTCAATAGTAAATACTAACCAGTTTGGAGACTTCTGTCTTCAGGAACGGCTTGCAGATGGCGAAGATCTTGCCGATGTATGATGGAGCGTTTATGACGTGCACTTGCTTTAGCCGGATTGGCATGGCCTCCTGGAATTAACAAAAACACGATTTAAATAATTTTTACACTGCAAATCTATTGTAAAATGCGTCTGTAGCTTTGTCCCAATATTCATCATACACCCTTATCTGATAAGTATCTTGACAAGTCCCTATTTTGCCGCCCACCAAGATATCAGCGTCATTTTTTTTTTATGGCTTAACTTTTCTTTAACGTTAATAGAGTAAGTACCAAGTAAGTCTCACAAAAGAACCATGTAACTAATCAAGATTAATTGATGTTCAAACTTCTACAGTAGCCAAGCTGAAACCTTTTATTGGTTTAGTTATAATCTTTCTTCTATGTATTAAATTGCCAACGATTAAATCGAATAATAACTACTTCGTTCCACTTAGGGTTAGGTACCTACAGCATTGGGAATTGAGATCAAAGATCGCAATTAGTGGATAAGAACCGAGTAATTCGCGTTTAATAGACATGTTAACTACTGCTCACGATTTAATGTGTGGTTGTTCTGCAAGTTGCTACATTGAATTTGTGGGTGTACCTACTATAGCTACATCTATGCCTAGCCTTTCGGGAAAACAAGGCGTCATGTTAGGTTATAAAGTTTGAAACTACCTTCTACATTATTTCTCAACCTGAATAGTTTGGCAAGTGTGCATATTTAATACGTGGATTTTAAACTAAAGCATAGCTACTTTATTTTCATATCCATACTATACTCTGAAATTAGAAAGACAGAAAAATATTTTATTTGGGAGACGCCCTGGAAATACAAACAATAAAAAAACAAAAAAATTGAACTATGATAACCGTTTATTGGGACATACTGTTATCACAGTTCTCATTTCAGAGTATAGTTCCACAGATTGTTAAGCAATCCATTTGTTGATGCATTTGGAAATTCCTTAAACCCGCATCTGAGAGACCGGACTCAGAGAAAAACTCCCGAAAATCCTGAAATCCTGTCTGTTTTGTGTGAATATTGTGTGCTTTAACCTGGGTCAAATGAATACATTTTCTTTCTTTCTGAAAATTGTGAAACATCTATAGTCGCACGTAAAACCGATTACTGGTGTGGCGACGTATGCCGTGGCGACGCGTCGCCACGCTATATTATGAATAAAGACCAATTTATGTCTTTAAAAAAAGCTGAATGTTTGGTTTTTGATTATGCCATATTTATTTCCTTTTATTAAACCATTCTTTCATACTTACTATGCTATTTTGTATAGTAAATAAGTATGAAATAATGGTTTTCGATGTTTCACACGTGCCAGGCGTCCGGCGTCCCGCGACGCCTCAATTTTTTACTTCTGAAGCCGATCCTCAAAAATGGTGGCTAGACAGATCAAGGTCAAAGGTTCAAGGTCTTCTACAACCAATAAGGTCAAGGGACATGATATGAACACAACAGCGAGGTAATTGCGTAACACACATACAATGGCAATCGATCGCAATGACTTTAATTTTGACAGTACAACCACGTCAATTGCGTTATTTATATTGTTGAGCAGACGAATTTTTCAAACCTATGAAGCAATGAAACTGTATTACGCAATAAGGGTGCAGGTTGTTCATGCTGTCATGCAGCTGACCTTTATACATTGAGAAAGGATTTCACAAGACCCTCGAAGGCTTGCTTATTGCAATCAGAAATTTAAAAAAAAAATTTTTTACTGCTATCGTAAGTTTAATTTTTCGAAAGCTCCTAGAATATAGCGTTAACTAAATAAAGATGGCCTTGATGATTGACAATATTATTATAAAATTACAAAAAATTCCACGATTTACAGCATGTTTTTTTAACTTATTTTATTATTTGTAGTGTATTATTTCAAAGATTCTCTGAATGTAGATGTAGCCTCAATTGAACTACGTATTATATGAAATTTATCTTGGACATTACCGACATCGGTGAAGGAAAAACATCGAATTCTTCTAATCTAATTAATCTTCTTCTTAGCGTGTCGATAGCCATCTATATGCAGTCAACCCAGAATTTGGCTACGAGCTTGGCATCTGCAGTAGTTTCTGGCGTGCAGACAACAGGACACGCTGGACACGATATTAATTGCCCCGTTGTTTGTGCGACAGCACTTCATTTACACTCCATGACGGAGTAATTTGTGAATCTTCACCTGAGCAGGTTTTCTTTGCTTAGGCCTACGTGATTCCGGAGTTATTTAAAGATATCCAGGGAAGTCAAGGTAACCCATGTCCAGGTGGGAGATTACCAGCAGGTGGAACGTATGGGTTGGGGAGGGAAGCACTATCCCGCCACAGCTTTAGCCTTTTTTTAGATCATTCGCCAGGGAGTGGGAGGACACACTTTAGAAAAAGTTGCGGATTTTCAGCCTTTGTGCCGTGAGGATGTTACCAAGCAAAGGGTGTCGTGGGTCGGAAACCATCTTGGCTCTTTCACTTGAGCTTGTCACCACTCTGCGAACTAGTCTGAAATTACCAACCCGTCTTGTGCAAGCGTGGTGATCAATGCTCGTGTCTTCTCTGGTTGAGAAGAGGCCTATGCCCTGCTGTGGAACAATAATGGGCTGGTATTATTATTGTTATTACACGACAGAACATACCTGTGTGTACATCATATATTTCCTGAGCGCCGACAGATTAACCTTCCCAATGAACTTAAGAGACACATTAGCTGCATCAAAGATCGGTATCTCCCCAGCAGGAATCTCATGATCCTCAGTCAGCCTGGTGTCGGCCAACATGAAGAAAGTCTTCACAGCATCCACGAAGTTGAACAGGTCCAGGTCAGGGTTGTTCAGACGGTAGATGAAGACTTTGTAGTTCTCTTTTGTTTTGTATGGGAGAGGCAGCATGTCCCTGTAATGAGGAAAGTTGTGATTATAAAAAAAGTTAAATGGTGATGCATTTGTTTATAAAATTATTGACTAAAATAAGAAAACACCTCTATGTAAAAAAAGAAGGATTCAACCAATCTCAATTTTGGGACTATGATAAAACCAATAATTGACTTGACCCAGGAGTCGAATCAAACCTAGGACTCCTCAGTAATGACTGCTTGCTTGCAACCACTAAACCAACGAGACCATCAAGCTCTGAAGTCTACGTAAGTTCATTTTGTTTTTGTATTCAAACTGGTGCTTTACCTCATCTGACAACATGAAGCTTAATGAAGCAACGCAAACAAAGGGCAAAATATTTTAATGACCATTACGTAAGTATCTGGCATTGTTGCTTGGGCAATACTTTGCTGAAGTGGCACCTCTACACTTTGCTTTATAATTAGCCACTCAAGTGGTTTGTTTTCCTGCTATTTCAATTCAATATCCAAACTCTAAATATAAACATGCAGCACCAGTTTTTCTGCATTAGGCTTATTTTGATAAAACCAGTCTTCCGAAGCGAAGAGAATTCATCGAAACATATTTGAAAGCATTTCACCAAAATATGTTGAATTTTATGCATAAATTAACCCATAGTGAAAGACGTAGCAAATAATTACGCTTTGTGCAATATCCTGTTTATACAAGGTGGAGACGACAATAAATTAAACTGCGTATATCTAATGATGTTCCCAGCCTGCATACAAAAATTCAATCAAATATATCCAATAGTTTAGGCACTGTAGCTAGTCAAAGATTGGCAGAACCCATAGTCGGCCCATCACTACTATTTAGTTTGTTTGAAAAAATCACTTTTGTTATTTCGGTGTTAGGATTAATTTGATAGTTGGAAAATACTCCTATGCATTAGTATTGCCAGTGTTTTCATTTATTGTCGTATTGTTGTCTCCACATTGTATATAACACTGTTTTACTGTTTTACTTACGAAGACCTACTCTTTACATACCTACTTCAACGTCATCTGTCTTTTCCCAACCATGTTGGGGTCGGCTTCCAGTCTAACATGGTGCAGCTGAATATCAGTATTTTAAATGGAGCGAGAGCCTATCTGACCTGCACAGCCCAGTTACTGGGTAATACGATACTCTTTGGAAAGACTGGTTGTCAGACTTTCGGGCTTCTGACGACCCGTAACGACTGTCAACGATCCACGATCCACCAATACATTGACACACCTATTTATATGACTATAAAACTGTAGACCTTAGCGTCATAGGCAGGTACTCTTAGTTGTCAATCTAAGACCAAGAACGCAACACTTTTCTTTAGTAAACAGTAAACACAAGCATTCTTTGGACCAAGGCAGCTCCCCTTGTTGTAGTACATCTTTGGACCAGGGCAGCTCCCCTTGTTGTAGTAGATCTTTGGACCAGGGCAGCTCCCCTTGTTATAGTAGATCTTTGGACCAGGGCAGCTCCCCTGGTTGTAGTAGATCTTATTTCTCTTTTAATTAAAATGATAATGACAATTGGAGTTAAATCAAAAGTAACTCACGTGACTTCAAACACGCGCCTGATCTCCGGGGCACAGGGGTCGCGCTTGCAGAACAGCTCAGGGCCGTTGGCGCGGATGGTGAAGAACAGGTCGATGGTGCGCTTGGCTCGCTCCATACTGAAGCGGCAGCTCGTCAGGAAGCGGAGAAGGAGTATGTCATCTGGAAAGATACAAATTATTTAGCTATAGAGCTATTTAATCATATGAACGGTACTCCTTCTGCAAGGCAAAGATCTTTGACAGTCGTTACGGGTAGTCAGGTGCCCAATATTCTGACAACCAGTCTTACCAGCAAGGGGTTTCGTATTGCCCAGGAACTGGGTGGTGGAGGTCAGAGAGGCAGTCGCTCCATGTTTAATACTGGTATTCAGCTGCATCCGATTAGACTGGAAGCCGACCCCAATATAGTTGGGTAACGGCTAGGCAGAAGAGTCCTTCTGAATGTCAAAGTCCTATTAGTTCTCATACGGACAAAACACGTGCATTGATCGACCACAAGAAACTAGCATAACTAATTATTGTAGACACGTTACCATGTCATTACCTCGTTTTAAAACAAAGATTATCTTTTTGCTTGGGATTACCAGACAAACCATAATAGTTAGAGTTTTTTGGGACGGTAATCAAATCTTAAATTGATGGGGAACTCCTAAACGAAAGATAATATCAGAATGGAAAATGCCAATGAATTGTTTAACTACGTCACGAAATACAGGCTCGGCTTCCTTGGTCTGAGCCTTTCAAAACATGACTAATTTAAAGGATTATTCACTTTTTCGGGAATAATTCTAACCTAGGTCAATCTCTGGTGGAAACGTAGACTGCTAAATAGCTCAAAGTCACAATATTTCAAATTCCTCAAGCTTATCGTCGACCAATTAATATGGCAATAAAACAGCTACTGCAGTGCAAAAGCAAATATGGAGAATCAGACTTGGTATTTATTCTAAGTAAATATTTACGCGAAGTCGAAAGACCACGACAAAATATGTGAATTTATTACGTACACATAGACTAGAAAAATATAGGTCAACAATACATTATTGATATAACCACATAACCATGTTTTATATAATACCGTTTAGGACGCTCTTAAGGTCAGCTTGTCTGATATGATAGGGAATATGTATGATAGTAACAGTGGTGTAAAAGAAGCCGATAATGTACCAGAATGGAATATACCTACATTATTGCGCAAACACTGGCGTTTTCGAGAAAATTGTTATTTGTGGTCGTCTGTCTGGTTGCCAGTAAGGATGGACCTTGAGGGCCTGCGGGGTAATTACATAACACACTAACAGAAGTAATCGCTTTCATGTTGACAGTTCAACAACATTCATTGCGTTATTTACGTTATTGAGCAGACAAATTTTTCGAACATATGAAGCAATGGATTAGCAATATCCTTCAAAATAATTCATATTGTGATTGAAAATGTGATAAGCAATTAGGTTTTAAGTATATTATTACTATTTAAATTGAATGTTAATCTAGTTTAAAATCAATATAAATAACGGACCAGAATCTACTTAATAAATTGTTTTCTACTGTTTTTTTTATTATATCTACCTGAATGGTCCGAGCAAATAAAGAGTAACAGAATGACGTTCTATAAAAACTATTTTCGATATTACATGCATCTTTCTATAGTTTGGTGTTTGGTGTTCATGTCAACGTGTTGTGAATACCGTTCCAAGAACCACTTACCATGGGAGAAAGCGTGAACCGTACACAACATTAGATTTGATCTACGATGTAGGTCTCTCTAACAGATCTACGTTAGTAGATCGTTTTGTATATTTTTTTCTTATGCCTGTATTTGCCCACTGAATGGCAAAAGCCGGTACTCTTCTTCACTCCTCTCTGTCTACAGCTGCTAAGGACTAGTCTTTCTTAAAGGAGTTAAGAGGGCCTAGACAAGTAGAAATCGCTTTCAAAGCGTTTCGTATTCCCGCAAGACTTTATAAGCTTTTCGGTAGCCTATGTCAATTTTATTCAATTCTATTTATTTATTTAGATTTACAGTTTTGAATTTTCCATCATCGTTATGGTTGATGGAATATCACGTTTTCAAACCCCTCAGCTCATCATGCCATGTTCGTCAGGTTCTACGTGCCTATTCTCTAAGTCCGTCAACGAGGACATGGGCCCGTCCGAAAGTAGTTCCCTACTGCCGATTAATCAACATTTCCGGACGGGCAAAAACACATCGGGAGTAAGGACAACTGTCTAAACGTTTTGCCATTAAGTTTTAGTTCGGGCCCCGGACTAATCTTATGTCCGTAAGTGATAAGGAGTAGGAAACGTCCGTAACTTCGGCCGAAACGACGGACTTATTGCAGGGAGTAGGCCCCCTGAATCGATGTCGCTTGCCATTCAGTTTGGTCAAAAGATAGTTGGTCTAACAAAAACATTCCCAAGAGTATATGTCAGTATTTAAAGGATGCTATTAAAAGATAATCAATCAGCGTTTTGTTATAATGAATTGTGAAGCGATTAATACAATAAGATAATTGACTAACAACAAGCTGGTAAGAGCAATTATTAAAACGCTATAGTTGGTGTTTCATCATAAGTGACGAATCCTGCGTAAATGTTCAAAATAAGCATAAAAGCCTAAAATGTTCCCACTGCTGGGATACAGGCCTCCTCGTTGTGAAAGGAAGTGGGCCGTAATCCACAATCCCAGTGCGGGTTGGTAAATGTCACATGTCTTCAAATTTTTGGTTCTAGAGAATATGCTGGTTTCCTCGCGATGTGTTACATCACACCGTTTTGAGAGCATTGGTGATGAAATAATTTACTCAAAGTAAAGCGCCTGTCTGGGTTTGAACATATGACCTACAACTCCAAAGACATTAAAATATCTTTGTACAACTCGCAACTCGCGGTCGTTACCACTGGGTCAAATGTTCAAAATGCCATTTGGCAAAAAAATTAAAAAATAAAATTTGTAAGTTCCTAACCTCGTTGCAGATCTAAATAAAGACAGTGAGTGTCCTTTTGCCTCATGCCAACAAACTAATAGAGCTGTAACGTTGCAGCCCACACAAAGTTAATCAGTAACAAACGCTGACCTGCATTGACTACTAATAACCTGACAAATGACGTCATATGTCTGACAAAGCATGAGTCTACGCAACATCGGAGTTGCCTCATTTAGTGTTCAACAATAGTTTTGACTGGCAATCTTCACGGAGGGGTCAACGACACCGCTCTATGGAAAATAAAGTAACTTTTACTTTTATTATTTCGATAAAATTCAATGCTGCAGTGACAGCTACAAAAAGAAAAAATATACACTGTGGTTTTGGTAAGAAGACAGACGAGTAAAATTTTAAGATATATAATATAAAAAGATATATGTATTGCCTAAAATAAGAAACAGTGTGCTAAAGATTAATTAAGTACCGGTACGTAATAAATTATACCGTTGAAATCCGTTTCTACAACACAAACGTTTATAATTTATAAGCTCAAATAGAAGTGAACCATTTCAATAAGATCTTGTTATTCAGTGTAATTCCAAAGTAGGTCTATATTACTTTCTTTTGCAATTGTAATTATGTAGGAAACATTACGCATAATTTATTAAAGCAGTAATTTCATGGCACGAGTAAAATAATTTATTAAAGTAGTAATTTCTTAGCAGGCGTAAAATCTAGATCCATTCTTCAATGTACAGACGCCAGCAGGTCAAGCTACCCGAAACTGTCAAATTTTCCCAATCAACCTTGAACCTTAATGCTTTAGCGATAAAGTTGAAAATCTATTAAAGAAATTTGACAGATTGTAGTAGCTTGATGTGCTGGCGTCTGTACCTACCAATGTACCATCAACAAAGTCGACGCATGATCACTTTTAAACATTTTTCGTTTGCACAAAGTGACCATGCTTAGTCCCCCGCCCACAATTTTGTATAAAATTAATAAAATAAAAATTGTTTTTTTTTTATTAAAAGAAACGCATGTTTTAACCTTTTACCTGGACAAAAAATATTTGGTACTTCCTTCCTTGATTGGTTGGTCAAATTGGTTACGGCGGGGGTTGGATCTAGTCGCTCTAAAGAAATATAAGCCTTAAGGTGGTCATGCATCAACTTTATTGATAGTACATAGCAACACGGATATATGCTATATATGATATACATATATAGTGCTAGTAGCTAGTGCTGTGCACTTCTGTAAGTGACGAATTCACAATTCCTAAAACTGTATGTGTTTTTAGTTTATGTATGTCCTAGTGAGTAAGTCGTTGAAGTGCCTTAAAAAAAAAATATATATATATATATATGCTGTGGATAACGGTGTGAGTAATTATATAATACATTGCATTTATATAATATCTTTGTTTATATTATTTGCGCAGATATAATGTGTTACTGTTTGTTTTTCCATAATATATAAATAAATAAACACGCCTGTAATCCCCGAAGAGTAAGGAAGAAGTTGAGGAGTTGTGGAGGATGTTTTGTTGTTTTTTTTTTTTTGGGTGTGCTATTACTAGCGGGTGAGCCTTTTGACCGGGACCGGACATCAACCGGACAGAAATCCAGAATCTGGGCTGCCCCATAACACTGCCCGACCTGGAAACCGAACCCAGGACCTCTTGCTCAGCGGTGGCCCTTGCGACCTCTAGAACAACGAGGCAGTCGGAAACATTATCGGAGTTATGTAGGAAACATTACGCAAAATGTATTGATCTAATAATTTCTAGGCACGAGTAAAATCTAGACCCATTCTTGAATGTAAATACTACACAGTATAAGAGCTTCGGTTAAACCCATTGGTACATAACGCCTTATTTATTATGCTAAACATCATGTTAGCTGTAAGGGGTGCTGCACACTAGTTAGTTCGGCATGATTCGGCACAGTCGGGCAACAAAATCCAATATTTATGTGGATAATATGTTCGGATGTTAGCTGCATGGGATTGTGCCGAGCCGGCCTGAACATGATTAAGCGAGGGTAGATGCAAAACGAAGTTAGCCGATCGGCACGAGCCGAATGAAAGCCGCATTTGTGCAGTAATTGCTTCGGGTCGGCTTTGTTGTTCAACAAAATACTGTCTTAACATGTGTGATATCCTCTTATACATAATTTATACTGGTTTCTCCTATAGCTTGTTGACTATCACTCTTATCACACTTTCAACCTCTCACGTGTACTCGCTTATGACATCAATAGTTCAAGGCAGAATAGGTAGGTATATGGAAAAATATCCGTAATCCAACAGTCCGTATTAATTAAATAACCTACCACATATGCGGATTCTCATTAAATTTTGTAGTGAACCACCATAAAAACGCTATGAAGTAATGGCCGAGTCCAAAGTTCTATACAACTAAGGACATACTTACATATAAACATAGTGGACGCTTCGATGAACGTCAAGGAATAAATATGTTACATTTAAGGTCTATTTTTACTTGCACTTTATATTTTTTTCGACTTGTTTCAACATATTTAATGAACATGATAGTTCGAAAAGGTGACAAGCGCCCGCTTTGTAGGAGAGGAATTTGTTTAACGCTCGGTCTATCAATGACGGATAATTTATTAATACAATCAATGAAGCGAAAGAAGAACATTCTATAAATTATCCGAAGGTAAACGCTCTTAGCAACCACAACAAACGTTATGGGGATCCCATAATCGAAATAGTTACCGTTTAAGTACCTTAATCTACATAAATATGCCGAAAGAGGTATATAAAAAAGGACCATGCGTAACGAAACCGTTTTACCCAAACTTGGAGTATTAAAAAAAAAATCAAGTTTGGAAGTGGTTCGGAGGTACCTATTACTAACTTGAATACATCTAAGGATCGCTCACATCGCTAGTATTCGAAAGCAAATTTTCAAGTCAGTTCACTTATGTAGACATTAAAATACCATTGCTCCGTGAGCCCTTTTTAGACGTAGAATCGATGACCGTTGCGACCGGGTATTGTATGTATCCTTGAATAGGGCAAGGTTAGTGTAGGCCGCCCTAAGGCTTGGTGGAATGCCGATCTTGGCAGGGTGACTGGTACCAGCTGGATGACATTGGCCAAGGATCAAGCAGATAGGAAAAGCCGGCGTCATATAGTTTAAAAAAAAATGTGTTTAGTGTAAAAGTGTTTGTACAAACCTACTTACAGAAATAAAATAATTTATCATATAATGGCCTGTAATTGGATATGTAAACTTCACAGACGTGATTGGCATTATTATTTTTTATTTTATTTTATTCTATTCGGGAAACTTACAGCTCTAATATACAGTGTTCTTAAACAATATGAAACTGAAGGCCATTTACAAATTTCCACAGATAAAAAAATTGTATCGATATCTAAATACGATAAAACATATTATCTTTTCAACTCATAAAAAAAAATAAAAAATAAACTGTCACAAAACTACCAGCGATCGTTGACCCCTAAAAAAAACATATTTTTTTTATCCTTTCATAATTTATTTATTATTTATTTATTCAAATCTTACCTACAACTAATATAATATCGATTATCGATACACATCACGTCTGCGGAGCGTTTACTAGCTGATTTAATTTGACCTTCTACATAGGATTTCAAAGGACCACCTTTTCGGATGTTTGTAAGACCTCTTTCTCTAAAATAAAAATGGTGACTGCGTGCTCACTATGTAAGCATTGAATGCTTGATTCAACGTACCCACTGCTCCAATGTTCCTATCCGAAGTTCTATTACAAGATGATAGATTATTGCTCCATTAACACTTTGGCAATTAGAGCCTTTAACCCAGTTTTCGAAGTACTACCTAGACCTAATGTGGCGTAACTGTTGAATCTATTAGTCTAAACCGGGAGGATGTATGAATAAATTTTGCAATGATTTTGGAACTAATTTGAGCGTAAGGAAAACATCGTCATAAAACTAGCATGTCCTAGAACCAAACATTCGAAGACATGCGACATCTGCCAACCCGCACTAGGCCTGCTTGGTGGATTACGGTCCACCCACTCCCTCTCACTGAGAGGAGGCCTGTGTCCCAGCAGTGGGAACATTATAGGCTGATTATGTTGAGCGTAAGTCCTCCACCAATTTTTTTTTTGATGTGATACATCGATACGTGCGTCAGCGTGGGGAGTTTCAGTAGCTGATACGTGGTGATCGAGAAGCGTAACGTTACACAAGCGTTACAATTATCGATAGCGCCATCTATGCTCACGATTGCAAATTACTGGTTCGTAGAATGATGTTTATAAATCCCTACAATGTTAACAGATTTCGTTGTCGAATGAAAACTCACATAGAATTGTTTCGATGTTTCACATCTGCCAGGCGTCCCGCAACGGCAATTTTTTTTTTAAATTGATTTTTGTGAAAAATATAAATTGTCTACCTAAGGTTTTGGGCGTTGGTGTCTTTTGTTAGAAAAGTTTAGTTTTATAGATGGAAAATTATTTACGATTTGATTTATTTTCGATCTGTTACAAGCAAAATTGGCTTGTTTGATGACAAATGCTTTGCGTGATGGATTTGTATGATGTGTGAAGGTGATATATTAGTAACAGAGTTAACCGGTTTCTTTAAGATGCAATTTATACCCGATGCAATATTTACGTAAATTCTCAAGTTATTTTATGTTGAGCAAGCTTCCAATCGGTAAATGAAACGTAACGACATGGTACGGACACCGATAGACCTGCTTAATTAAATGATTACGACATATGCTTAAGCATCGAGATCGTACTGGACATTATGTATCTTAAGGACTAAAATTAAATGTATGGAGGGTATACAGCTTGATTTGGTAGAGACTAGTCATGAAAACAAAACAGTACCCTAATTACGCAATTGCTTAACATATCTACTATCAATCACATTCTGAATCATTTTGAAGGATATTGCTAATTCATTGCTTCATATGTTCGAACAATGTTGTCTGCTCAACAACGTAAAGAACGCAATGAATGTTGTTGAACTGTCAAAATGAAAGCCATTCCCACTGTTAGTGTGTACTGTTAGGGGTAGCTGTAGGAGGACGCGGAACGCGTGAGGGAGAGGCAAAATTCGCGCCCTCACGCCCCTAGCCGCCGCGCCGCAGAAAAGATGCCCTGGGCGTCGGGAATCGCAGGCCGATTCCCGGCCACCGTAGGCGCGGGCTTGCGGACGGCGAGCAATGGGCAGCTCGCCGTTCACGGAGGGGTCTTGGTATGTAACGATGGTTACCAATCCACGGACCAACCACACCAAGCGTAGCTTAACCTGATCGATCGACTATTATTACTTAGCCACAAGCCCCTATACTTATAATATTAGGATGGACAGTAATCTAAATCTTAAAATGTTGAGGATGTTCTCTTACCGACTTCATGAGGCAGATGAGGCTGCTTGCAGAGCCAATCCTTGATGGTAGCCAATTCTCTGGTGGCGTCTACTTCAGGCATGTTTCTGTGAAAGAAGAAAATGTACTATAAACAGATTGAACACAAATCGATGTCTTTGCTTGCGGAAGTAAAATAATAATTGGTGTGATGGTTAGGTACCTATAATAAAATTTAAAAAAAATATTAAAAAAGCTTTGCTAATATTAAACTACTAAAAAAATGGACTTAGGGGAGGCCTCAAGTCCTTTCAGGAATTCGGTGCTTAAACATAAACCAACTGATTAATTAAAGCGGAGTAAAGTTACAACCAGTATTACCAAACTTCAGTTTAACCCATTCATTTTTCGAGGCTTGGCATAACTTTAGGTATTCCGGGTTTATTAATAAGAGGTATACTAAGGTATTATGATACCTATACTTATGTTCAACAAATAGTACCTATCTCACAGCACAATCGCATTAATTAACCATAATAGATGGAAACAATGGCTTCAGACGTCATTGCACTTCGAACAACTGATTTTCTCAGAACAGTTGATTGAACATTATTCGTCGACCCTCATACGCAAAGGTGGATCGAAGTGTTTTACATAAATATAAATACAATATAATATACATAATAATAAAAAACTTGAGAGGTGTCAAGGGACACCCGGATGGAACGAAGTTCCTTTCGATTAATTAGTGAAGGAATTGTAATAAAATTATAGAAAAAAAAAAAATATATATATATATATATAATGAAAATATCTGGCTTGCTTTCTATAAGAGAGAGAGAGAGAGAGACAGACAGAAAAACATGCGCAAGCCGCACAGCTTACAATAGCTTACTATAGCAAAAAGGGTCGTGACAACTTTTCGTAAGAATTTTTTTCCGTCTAGCCCCCTTTCACAACGCGCGATAAGGAACTTCGTTCCAATAATATATATATATAATAGTTAGTTAGGTTTTGTACTTGAACCTTTAAGAAAACACGTCACGCCTGTATTCAACGAAGGGTTGGACACCCGCAATTCGCCAGCTATGTTTATATCCCATGTAACAGGGGGCGAGCCTATTGCCATCATCCAGGCACAAATTCAGACTCCGAGATGCTACTGACAAATTCCAGGAGGAAAAATCCAACAACACTATAACCGACCCTTTGTTAAGAAAACATGAGTGGAATAAAGGTGGTGGGGCAAGGGCTGGTAGAGTACCTAACCTACCTACTGAAATTGATTTACTGACTTATTACTTCTTAAAAAAATGGAAAGTCAGAGTTACCCATAGACATTAAGAACCTACATTCAATTGGTATTTTTAAAAGGAAGATAAAAGACTTCCTGAATAAAAAGGCATATTAGGTACTCTGTAAAAAAGAATTCCTTGAAGATAAATAATAATTATTATATTAAAATTATTGTGAAACATATTTTAATGTGATATATTTTATAAGAATAGTATCAGATAATATAAACTGTATGAATAATGATAATTAATATATAATGTAAACTGCTTAATTGAGTAAGTATGTATATATATTTTTTCCTTTTCTTATATTCATAGACATTTAAATTGCAATGAAATACTAGGAACAAACACAACTTCGTTGTACCTACAACAAGGCTCAAGAAAATAGGTGGCTCGTTCAGATGTCAATGTATACGCTTTAATAATAAACTTCCAAGCCACGTTCAAGATCTAAGCCTTAATAAATTCAAATCATTCATTAAACGTGAGTTGTGCCAGAAAGGCTTTTATACCGTTAAAGATTATATTGAGGACAAAAAGGCTTGGGATTTAGTTGCTCCAATTTTCTGCATACTGAATGTTGTTTTTTTTTCTGTTACATACTCTGACAATTAATGATTAGTATAACACAACGACTTGAATACTTACCTTGAGAAGTACAATTTATTCTTTTAATTATTGTGAATGTGAGGACTATCATTGTTTCAGTTTAAGTAGTTTATGCGGCCTACCCTAATGTCCTTTCTTTGGTATTGTTCGTCGAATCGTTGAGATCCTGAGGTTCTGAGTTGAGCTGCACAGTTACTGACAAATGCGTGCACTGACTGGACAGGTCCTCTTAATCTGCGTGGTTCTTTCCTCAGAAGACCATTTCAGACACCAATATGTATACATGGTCCTCAAAGATTATGTCCGAACTTTTATACACATTGACATTGATGAATTTTATACATACAATGACCTCGTATTTACTTTGTAAAGTATTATATTATTTTAATTATTGTGAATGTGAAGAGTATGTGGTTTATTACTTATTTGTTTGTTATTATTCGTCTGCTACAAAAACCTTGAACAAACCTCACTTGATTTACGTTCACGAGTAGACGGTAACCGTATGAATACAAACAACAATTCAATTAAATTTTCAGCCTTCGTTTGTATCCCTAACATGCGTGCAAGCAACAAGACCTTCATTTTTTGCAATGATTTATGAATCTATATTCATTAGGTAGGTACGTACGAACTAATATTCTTTTATATTTTTATGCAACAGCCAAAGCTATATTAGTTCATAGGTCAGTAATTTAGTATCACGTTTAGATTGTAATCGTCTTACTTACCGGAAATAACCTTGGCAATCACATTAATTAAAACCTGTTAAAATATGCAAATTTAATTTTCATTAGGTACCAACGATGTTGGTCCCATAGAGAAAATTGTTCAATCTGATGGTTTGTACCACACCCTTAAATTTGGCAGGTCTTTGAAAACTAACCCTGTATAAACTTTAGCCTGTAGGTACTTTAGAACAAAACATAATAGGTTCCTAACAACCTAGCTTTGAATTTAGATCTTACTGATAAAAATCGAAGGTGGTGTGACGACCGGATCCTGTTAGCGGGGCAAACATGGTCAGAGGTCGTACTAGACAGAGAGGTTTGGAAGGAGAACTGGCCCTTACCCAGCAGAGCGACACATTGTAGGCTAACCAAAAAAAAAGAAGTTAAGTACAATAATCTCAACTCAAATGTTCATAGTCATCGATGCGCCACTTGTCCATGAATTCATCACATGATTCTAACCCCTAGTGAAGTTTAAAGAAAAAAAAAAACTTTGCTTGTCCATACATTTTGGACCGCGTAGGTATTGCACTTTTCTATGAAACAGCAGATTTATTTTTACAACTGATGAAAAATTTCTACACAGGAATCATGCGCTGAATCCGAGTTTCAGTTTGCGCGTCGATTTTATGTCACCCTGTACATTTCACACGGAGTATATTTTGAAATACGGATCTTAGCATTGTTTATTTGAATTAGTCATGTAACTAGACGTTTTCTTCTACTGTGACAGTATGAGGGATAATGGAGGGATGGGATGTGGTTCATGTCACAGTTCCGTGCCGTGAACTAATAAGATTTGCCAGTCAACAGGTTGGTGGCTGGGTCACCTGCCCAGGATGCGCCGGACTATCATTTGTATGTCGTCACTCCTCGTCTGTATTGCCCCCGACAAGTAAATCATAATTATTGTAAAATTAGTCATTGTTTTGTAAAGGAAATCAACAGACCATGTCTTAAACCCCAGTCCATACAAAAACGGGCCGTAAACAATGTAGGTAATACTTAATTAATTACCGACTTTAGACAATTTGTGTCCAAACAATTTATTTTATTCGTAGAAATTTTAATTATTCAACCTCAAATTAAGTTAAAATTTAAAAAAAATGCGGTCAATCTAAGGTGATTCTTGAGAACTAAATGTAGAACTTAATTAAAACACCTCTGCTATTAATTCCTAATTGAAAATTTTGCATCATTTGAGATAAACACATATAATATGAGTACATGTAAAACAGAATGTAGTTCTGTTCAACTCATTAACAAATTAAAACTTAAACACGAATTTTTATATACTTGATACAATTTTCTACATGATTTGTTTAATCGGTAGAGAATCGGTATTATAGGTAACAGAGCCAATGCCATAAACCGGCACGCAGTGGAATCAAGTTCACAAAAGATTGATAGCTGGCATTGTGAATTACGTGAGGCCTTGTATGCGACGCGAATACAAAGGTATCATAATTTAACGTTACTAAGCATTGCTTGATCTAGAAGACTAACTTAGTCATGATTTAAATTCAAAAGATAATTTTATTGAGGTTTTATGGTAAAAAAAATCAGCCAGTTTGATGCAGACTTCTGCTTTACAAAATACTTCATATATCAAATTAACAAAGAAGCCCAAGAGGACTTTATCCACCGTCTCTAAAAAAGAAAACGTATATTGCTATACGTTAGTAATCACCAAAACCAAAACCTAAATTTTATTCGAATGTTTCGAGATAAATAAACTCGAAAATACAATTTTAGGTAGGTACCAACTAAAAACCTATATGTTTATAGGTAATATTGTTTAATTATCGAGGCTTCAAAGCTACAAATCAAGAATAACAACCAAGGTAAATCTTCCGTAAAAGCAGGTGCAACAAAACCAACACAACGGCCATGAGAGTACAGTTAAATCTTCCTTAGAAGCCAGATGCAACAAAACCAACACAACGGCCATGAGAGTACAGTTAAATCTTCCTTAGAAGCCAGGTGCAACAAAACCAACACAACGGCCATGAGAGTACAGTTAAATCTTCCTTAGAAGTCAGGTGCAACAAAACCAACACAACGGCCATGAGAGTACAGTTAAATCTTCCTTAGAAGCCAGGTGCAACAAAACTAACACAACGGCCTTGAGAGTACAGTTAAATCTTCCTTAGAAGCCAGATGCAACAAAACCAACACAACGGCCATGAGAGTACAGTTAAATCTTCCTTAGAAGCCAGGTGCAACAAAACCAACACAACGGCCATGAGAGTACAGTTAAATCTTCCTTAGAAGCCAGGTGCAACAAAACCAACACAACGGCCATGAGAGTACAGTTAAATCTTCCTTAGAAGCCAGATGCAACAAAACCAACACAACGGCCATGAGAGTACAGTTAAATCTTCCTTAGAAGCCAGGTGCAACAAAACCAACACAACGGCCATGAGAGTACAGTTAAATCTTCCTTAGAAGCCAGGTGCAACAAAACCAACACAACGGCCATGAGAGTACAGTTAAATCTTCCTTAGAAGCCAGATGCAACAAAACCAACACAACGGCCATGAGAGTACAGTTAAATCTTCCTTAGAAGCCAGGTGCAACAAAACCAACACAACGGCCATGAGAGTACAGTTAAATCTTCCTTAGAAGCCAAGTGCAACAAAACCGACACAACGGCCATGAGAGTACAGTTAAATCTTCCTTAGAAGCCAGGTGCAACAAAACCAACACAACGGCCTTGAGAGTACAGTAAAGGCGAACGCTTTGATATAAAAAAAATCCAAAAAACCTTTACGGTCTCTGATTTACTTTTTACTTTTGTTTTCAAAAGCAAAAGTTTCCACTGAACTTTTAAAGATGGAAGCATTCGCCTTAAGGTTTCATTACCTTGTACCACCAGCTAAGGTAACCTTTACCGAAACCCGTTTGTAAGTTGACTCAGTCCAGTCAGCACAGGGGTTACAGTCCCTATATCTTCAGACGATATTTACTCCGCTAATTACTTGAAAGCATTGCTAACTGGTTGTGTTGTCATTTTACTTGGTGTTCGCAAGGCTAAACCACTATTTACCTTCATACAGGTATCGAATGCACTTATATCCTTCGAGATATCGAACTTACACATTTAAAGGTTCCCAGAGACATGTAATTAACACGGTTGAGGTTGGGTTCATACGATTACAACATCAATTTTAAAACTTTAATTAACTCGTGCTTCATCATTATTTCAGCCGAAATACGTCCACTGCAGGACACAAACCTCGCCCAAGCATCGCTACATAGACCAGTCCTGTGCGTCTCGAATCTAGCGATTGAATTTAATAAAATCTGGGAGAGGTCAAGAGATTTAGCGATTAAGCTATGCAGGTAACATCGATAGAAAAAAACATGAGAAAACAATATCGGTAAAACGGGGTTAATCGGGACGCAGCGCGCAGGGGTTAATCGGGACGAAACTTTAAAATAGATTTTAACATTGAAATAATATCGTTTGCTGCTAAAAATTACTCTTAATGTGTTTACTATATTATAACTAACGATTAAGTGCCCTTGTTGGCAACAAACTGTAGCGGTATCTACATCGCCACATGCGAACTACGCATCACACACTGACGTCACGCAAAATCCTGCATCGCGCAAGCAGAGTTTACCGCGCAACTAGCATATATACAACATCCCGACATCAATCGTCGGGCAGTTGCCCACCAGACACGACCCCCGTCTGGTCGGAGGATCCTCCCTTTACCAGGAGGTAACGTGAGATTGTCAGCAACACCAAGGCCAAGGCGTTGCTGGCCTTTCTCGAGGAGCTGGGGTGAATCGAATAACCGATTTTCCCCACCCGTACGCAAAATACGCGCATTGACGTGGAGTTGCGGACACCAGCCCGTATTACCTATTACCTACCAGGAGGTATGAGTGAACTTTACACCCTGTTCCTCGTGCCTCTATAAAACTATATTATTTCTACGTTAAAATCTATTTTAAAGTTTCGTCCCGATTAACCCCTGCGCCGTTATCAACCCCGTTTTACGGTACTTTACTGTAAGTAAGTAGCACCAAAAACCAAAATTGTAACTGCTTTTTCATTACTCAAAGCATTATGAATTGTCAAGGGGTCGGTCAATCAGAAAGATGAAGCTAGCTGCCCATTCCAAAGCGTAGAGAAGAACGGGTAAAAAACGGGTAAAAATGATAGCCCGCAGGTTTTCGCGCTGTACTACGGGTGTGGAGGTCACGCTTTTTAGAGCGTACTGCACATCCTTATACACGTGCAGCCTGTGAGTTGACTATACTGAAAGGGCATACAGTGCCCTCCGTGTCCAGTACAACAACGCGTTCCGGGCGGTGTTGGGGCTGCCCCGTGTCTGTAGCGCATCAGGGATGTTCACGATGGCGCGCACTGATTGTATCCACGCTTCTTTGCGTAAGCGGTGTGCGTCCCTGGTGCGCCGGGTGCGGGCCAGCTCCAATGCCATCCTGGCGATGATTGCCAACAGGCTGGACTGCCTTTATGTCCGGCATTGCTGTGGCAGGCATGTTGCTGTTCCAATGCAGATTAGAAAATTATAATTATTGTGCTTATTTTTAGATGACCAATAATGTAATTTGATTGAGAGTGTATAAGTTAATAATTTAATTTAATTGTATGTCTAGTATGTTTGTATTGTTATTGTAATTGTATGCCTAATAATTAGTATGAGTCTTGTTACTTGATTATGAATAAATAATAATAAAAAACTTTTTGGACACTCTTAGCTTTAATGTAATTTTACAAAATACGATTGTTTTTCACCGCAAAGATGCATCAGAAATCCTAATCCTAACTAATATTATAAATCTGAATGTAAGTTTGTTTGTCTGTTATGCTTTCGCGCTAAAACGGCTGAACGGATGTGGATGAAATTTTTCACACAGATAGACCATGACCCGGGTAAGGACATATATAGGCTACTTTCCATCCTAGATCGCAGACAAAATCGCAGGCAACAGCTAGTTAAGTTGATAAATGACTAAATATGTTTATTTACTAAATAACCTTATGAGTTCTACGTGAATACCTTGGGTTATCCTTACTTTGAACCAAATCAGTTTTGCATGGATTTGTAAAAAGGTTAGACTCTGATTGCATAACAAATACCAATTTTAACTTTGATAAGTTCAATAATATATAAAATTTAGTATGAATGATGTAACCTTCCTAGCATGTAATTTAAGATTTGACCCCAAAAATAATCAATATTATCTAGGGTCAACATACCTAGCCTAAAATTAATAAAGCCTGGGACTTAATGACATTACGATGAGTCACAAAACATAATAATAAAAAATAAAGCTGCCTATAAAAGAAGTCAAGGTCAAAACGTATATTGTTAACTAACACCTTTATTTTTAAACGCTGTTTAAATTTAAGTATTGAATAGCGACTGTTTAACCATACATTTTTGACGTTTAAGTTATGTTAGTAACTTCTTCAAAAATAATTTAGGTAGATAAAACAATTTGTTTTGGAATTATGTGATACACATAAACAACGTGTAACATAATTAACGCAAGACCTTATTCACCCCAATTAGAGCATTGAGGTAAAAGCATTATACATATACAATGACCAAAACAATTTTTTTTTTAAACTAACTATTATTATCAAGAAAATTGTGTTGACCCTAGCAATGCTAGGGTTTATTTTAAATGCTTAATTTTAAATGCATAGAGTAATGCTAGGCTAGCATTATTTTATGCATTTAAAATTGAGTCTTGAAATAAGATTTAATTTTCTTTGCTCGATTTGCGGTCAGTATTCCAAAATACATAAAATTTGAAAAAAAATACCTATTCTAATAGTTACTGAAATCGATTCAGTAGTCAATTATGAACTAATTACTTCCAGGACTTGTATATTAGGTATGTAACGTAGTAATGGCAGAACATTACATTTTCGAAATTTATTATATTTATATATTTTATTCATGAAATGAAAATTTTCTTGAATTTTGATGACTCAAAACTTACTACTAGTACCTACTCATCATTTTTGATATGTCATGTCTTTCCTCCCGCTTTCCTTCAATCTGTGGGAGTGATTTCGTGAAATGCGACGGAAGTGTGTAACAGGAAGCCGGGGAACCGCGCGCTATTTGATTTCACCAATGAGCGCGCGCGGTGATAAGAGTTGGACGTCAGATGGTACCAACCCATTTTCCGAGAGGTTTATACTGTTAGCCAACAGTTGCGCACGCATCATTGTTGTGAACGCATCAGCTGTGCGCTTAACCTCTTGACATATTGTTAATGTTTTGTTTATTACCAAGATGAGATGTCAGATGTATCATATGCGACTACTGTAAGGCTCGCTCGTTTTTTATTTTTATAATTACTAGCAATTAGCAGCAAGTTCGTCATGCTCCCTTAGATGTCATGTCATAGGATATGTTATGGTAAATAATGAAACTGTACATATGGCCACACTATTGAATTAGGAGATTCCTATAATGATAGTGATGATGAGTTAATAAATAAATAAATGTCAATGCTTGCGGTAGCGTCGGGGGTCCGATTGCCTCCTTCCCTCAAATATGGCGAGGGGGGTAATGGCTGATCTTTGCGTTATGGTCGTAAACGGGAGCTGCTTGTGGGGACAGGTCATCTTGCTGACTATAGTTTTGTTATTGTTATTAGTAATTAAGTGTTTCTTTATTTTACTTCGAAGGTCCTAGTTTATCATTTGTGACTTCAAGTCACAGACTACATATATAAACATAATGCAGCATTGCAAATGCAAGCGGGTACGCCCTTTATGCCTGGAGGCTTTTACGTTATTATTATTTTTTTTTTTCTGCTTGGTTAAAGTTTTCAATATTGGCGTGTGCTAGCTGACATATGTCAAATGTGTTTCGTAATGTTAATTACTTACTACTGTATAGAATCCAGTTCTTCTAACTGAATAGATAGCAGTGCTGCTGGGGTGTTTGTTGCGCCACTTCTTCTTCCCATCTAAAGCACTAGGATGTGGTGAAGGGCGGGCGTTTTGAGGGACTGTCTTATGTAATTTTGAAGTTCAAAAAGTGATGATTCTCAGCCTAGTTTGAATAAATGACTTTTGACTAGCGAAATATTTCTACGCTTGTGGCCCAGAATCATGTACCTACTGAATTCATGATTTCAGTTTGCGCATCGATATCCCTGCCACCCTGTATTAAAGATTTATTATTACACACTGAGTATAGTTTGCAGTAGAACACTTCGCTGAGATTCTATTTGTAGTCATATAATCTAGGCGAAGTTTTCTATGTCAATGGTGCCGATTCCCTTGTTTACAAAATAAACCAAATTTAAGTTCAGTGCATCTTTTTCTTTCTATTTCATTAAGAAAAGGACAGAAGATAAATTTTAGTTTAGTCCTGTCAAATTAATCAGCGCCTGACACTACTCCGTACAAGTTTAGACGTGATTAAAAAGTTGACTACTAAAATTACATCAATTTACGTCAGGTGCTGACTAATTTGACAGGACTGAACTAATATTTATCTTCTGTCCTTTTCATAATGAAATAGAATGAAAAAGACGCACTCAACTTAAATTTAGTTTAGTTTGTGAACAAGGGAATCGGCACCCTAGTCGTTCAATGCCCTTTCCCCATTCAATATATCAATACTGACTTAAGTACAAAGGTACTAACGCAACCAACAAGTCACGAACTATGAGTACATAGGTTCGAAAGCACATCACAAGAACGGATGGGTTTCATAAGAGTCAACAACTAAAATAATGCCTATTCTAGCATCCGAAGACAAGGTAAACCGATTTCACACTGAATGGAACAGTTTAACCAAGGCTAGATTACTTAAAACCTTTAACAAAACGAGACCTAGCTTGAGTTAGCCCATAGTCGGGATTTATGTCAAAATTATTGAGTAGCAGCCCATAGTCGGGATCTGTGTTAAAATTATTGAGTAGCAGCCCATAGTCGGGATCTGTGTTAAAATTATTGAGTAGCAGCCCATAGTCGGGATCTGTGTTAAAATTATTGAGTAGCAGCCCATAGTCGGGATCTGTGTTAAAATTTTTAGTAGCAGCCCATAGTCGGGATCTGTGTTAAAATTTTTGAGTAGCAGCCCATAGTCGGGATCTGTGTTAAAATTTTTGAGTAGCAGCCCATAGTCGGGATCTGTGTTAAAATTTTTAGTAGCAGCCCATAGTCGGGATCTGTGTTAAAATTTTTGAGTAGCAGCCCATAGTCGGGATCTGTGTTAAAATTTTTGAGTAGCAGCCCATAGTCGGGATCTGTGTTAAAATTTTTAGTAGCAGCCCATAGTCGGGATCTGTGTTAAAATTATTGAGTAGCAGCCCATAGTCGGGATCTGTGTTAAAATTTTTGAGTAGCAGCCCATAGTCGGGATCTGTGTTAAAATTTTTAGTAGCAGCCCATAGTCGGGACCTGTGTTAAAATTTTTGAGTAGCAGCCCATAGTCGGGATCTGTGTTAAAATTATTGAGTAGCAGCCCATAGTCGGGATCTGTGTTAAAATTATTGAGTAGCAGCCCATAGTCGGGACCTGTGTTAAAATTATTGAGTAGCAGCCCATAGTCGGGATCTGTGTTAACATTTTTGAGTAGCAGCCCATAGTCGGGATCTGTGTTAACATTTTTGAGTAGCAGCCCATAGTCGGGATCTGTGTTAAAATTTTTAGTAGCAGCCCATAGTCGGGATCTGTGTTAAAATTTTTGAGTAGCAGCCCATAGTCGGGATCTGTGTTAAAATTTTTAGTAGCAGCCCATAGTCGGGATCTGTGTTAAAATTTTTGAGTAGCAGCCCATAGTCGGGATCTGTGTTAAAATTTTTAGTAGCAGCCCATAGTCGGGATCTGTGTTAAAATTTTTGAGTAGCAGCCCATAGTCGGGATCTGTGTTAAAATTTTTAGTAGCAGCCCATAGTCGGGATCTGTGTTAACATTTTTGAGTAGCAGCCCATAGTCGGGATCTGTGTTAACATTTTTGAGTAGCAGCCCATAGTCGGGATCTGTGTTAACATTTTTGAGTAGCAGCCCATAGTCGGGATCTGTGTTAACATTTTTGAGTAGCAGCCCATAGTCGGGATCTGTGTTAACATTTTTGAGTAGCAGCCCATAGTCGGGATCTGTGTTAACATTTTTGAGTAGCAGCCCATAGTCGGGATCTGTGTTAACATTTTTGAGTAGCAGCCCATAGTCGGGATCTGTGTTAACATTTTTGAGTAGCAGCCCATAGTCGGGATCTGTGTTAACATTTTTGAGTAGCAGCCCATAGTCGGGATCTGTGTTAACATTTTTGAGTAGCAGCCCATAGTCGGGATCTGTGTTAACATTTTTGAGTAGCAGCCCATAGTCGGGATCTGTGTTAACATTTTTGAGTAGCAGCCCATAGTCGGGATCTGTGTTAACATTTTTGAGTAGCAGCCCATAGTCGGGATCTGTGTTAACCTGTGTTTCCTTGAGCGTAGTGGTGATGAGATAAATTACACAAAATAAAGAACCTGCCTGGGCTCGAACGCACGACCTACGACTCGTAAGTTGAGGTCGGTATCCCTGTGCCTGCTGTTCAGAATAGTAATGCGATAGTGGATAAGATTAGTCCATTGTCAGGGAGGTAGTTTTCCTTCCATGGAAAGCAAAGGGAACTAAATGAATACCGCTTCGCTTTTCCCCGATTCTAAAACGTTGGCATTGTTACAGTCACGTCTCAAGAACAATAAAACCAATTTATTATCTTCCTCCAATGCATAACAATAATAAATCTAATAAGATTGACTGCATAATATATTCCGTGTAAAGAGTCATAGTTTCTTGCCCATTCTTCTCCATACGAAACCTTTTGGAAGGAGTGAATAGAATCAATTCTATTTTAATATACCTACCTAAATATTGACGTTCAAAAGTGCCTTTCATTTTTTAAAACGTTGCCCCACACTAGGAATTTCTCCTGTATCGTGGGTGCGTTTACAAACATTTAAACTCACGTACACAAACAGCCAGACCCTGAACAACTACTTGCAGGTCATACAAATATTTGTTCCGTGCGGGAATCGATCCCGCGACATGCAGGGCAGCAGTCAATCGAACCTTATAAGTGCCTATTTGTAATAAATGCTTTGGCTTCGACTTTGACTTTAGTACTTCAATAATATGTATTTATTCAAAAAATACATTATATGCTTACATTTTAACCTGAACGTTATTTGCTAAATAAATAATTATCACAAAAAAAATTACAAAGAAATTCAATTCATCAAGGATCACTGATATAGATAGATATAAGATTGTGTACCTTCATGCGCACGTACCTACACTCGAGAGCAATGAATCCGGGTCACTTAAAGAATGTTAAAAATCTCGGAAACTAAAAATGATAGGTTAATGCAATAAATTGTATTTAATAGACAATGTAATACTCCTTAAATGAAAGTAAAAAAAAATACATTTTATTAACACAAAATTACATAAAGAAAAAAACTGCTGATCTCTCCTTAAAACAAAAATAGGAAACATGAAATTTTTGAACTTTATTACGATTTTCTTGAATTTTAATACTTCGTATTGCCTCCTCGTGCTTCCATTACTGCGTTTACGCGGTTTGGCATGCTGTACACCAAGTTCCTTATACGATTTTGGGGAATATTCTCCCATTCCTCTGTGAGAGCAATTTTGAGCTCACGAAGCGTGATTGGGGGAGGGTTTCGTTGTTTTACGCATCTGCCTAGCTCGTCCCAAGCATGCTCGATCGGGTTGATATCTGGGCTGCGCGCTGGCCACTCCATACGAGTAATGTTCATCTCTTGAAGGTAGTCATTCACAATCCTACCTGTATGAGGTCGGGCATTGTCATGCATAAATATAGCATCCTCACCTAAATTGACCATAAATGGACCAACGTGATCATTGAGGATTTCTTCCACATATCTTACGCTAGTTAAAGAGCCGTTTTCTATGATCACCAGCTCTGTGCGACTTTCAGAAGAAATTCCGGCCCACACAAGTACAGACCCACCACCGTAGGCTACTTTTTCTTCGATGCATGCTTGCTTGAATCTTTCCCCTGGTCTTCGATACACTCTGTGTCTTCCATCGTGCTTGTAGAGCATAAATTTTGATTCGTCGGAGAACATAACTTTTGACCAATCTTCAATACTCCAATTTACGTGGCTCTGGGCATATCTTAGTCTTGAAATACGATGCCCACGCTCCAGTTTAGGGCCGTTTGCAGGTCTAAGGGGTTTTAAGTTAGATTCAGCAAGCCGACGTCTTACTGTCCATGCACTTGGGTTACTTCCTCCGAGGCGTCGAAACTGATTGGTGAGTTCAGTTCCTGTGAGAAAGCGATTTCGAAGCATGGTGTTCACCAAGTATCGGTCTTCTCGTGCTGTGGTACACCTGGTTCTGCCCGTTCCTGGTCTGCGTAGGTTAGAACCAGTTTCTTCGTAACGTCGGAGAACTCTTTGTACTGTTGACAGCGACACACCGACAGTCCTGGCTGTATCGCGCTGACTCCGGCCGGTTTCCAGCATTGTAAGTATTCTGGTGCATTCTTCAGGCGTAAGCGACATAATTTCAGCTTGAATAATGAATATAGAGCACTATCAACATGGTTTATGTACCCACATAAATGACAGATTACAAACAAAAGCAAAACCAAATGCTGTAATTTCGTAGTTCCATCTTCGAAAGTGGCCCTTTTTCAAATTTGATTTTTTTATGATATAACTTTACAATAACTAAGAAGTTTTAATACCTTCATTTAAGGAGTATTACATTGTCTATTAAATACAATTTATTGCATTAACCTAGCATTTTCAGTTTCCGAGATTTTTAGGATTCTTTAAGTGACCCGGATTCATTGCTCTCGAGTGTAGTTTACAAATAATTCGTGACAACTAGCTTTGGTAAATAAATATTGACAAATGTATAGGTACCTACATGATTTCCGTAGATATAAAAACTTAGGACGCGTCGAGTATTTGCTTGTGGCGACGCGCGACGCCACTCGAAAATAGAGGACGGAAATCCATAATAGATACCTAACAAACTAATATTGATTATATATTGACCTCTACCAAGGTCGTACTTAAGGGAAAAATATTTGTTGAGACGAGAATAAAAACTACTCGTATGTTTTGTGATAACTAAGTTTGTAATTGGTCGGTATTTATTTTATTTTATTTAAAATGGGTTTGCTCTTGACTCTAGTCTAGGTCAGTGGTGACAGATACAGAGTCGACGATGGAGTGAGCTTACCCAGAAGAAGCCTGTTCACTCTCACTTTGAAGAGATTAGGGTTGTATGCGTTCGGAAACACAGACGCAGGTAGAGAGTTCCACTCTTTTGCTGTGCGCATTACAAAACACATTTGGAAACGTTTAGTGCGAATTGCTGGAATAGCAACTAGGTAAGGATGGTAACTTGCAGTGCGTCTAGATGACCGATGTAAGAAGGGGGCTGGTAGAATGAGGTCGTGGAGTTCTTGGGCACACTCACAATATAATTTATGTCTAAGTACCACTGCCATGCCACGGTATAGATATTATTACCGTGGCCATGCTATTATTTGTTATTTGGCGTGTTTTTTTTTTCTTTCTAAATTTATATTATTAAGTAGGTACTAAATTAGGTCTTAAACTCGTTAATTTTACTCCCCCTACTAACCACAAGAACTTACTATAAAATCTACATCTACAAATTAACATCCATTAATAAATTGATTTGATTTGATTGGCGGCCATTATTCTCAAGAGAGTTGTGTCCCTGATGCGCCGTATACGAGGTAGTTCGAACCAATACCTTCTCCTGTTCGCTTGGAGGATGGATCTGGATCTGGATTGCCCAATAATGCGGTACTGGACCAGGCTGCATATTGAGCATACCGAATCCAAACCTAAATTTAGACGAAGATGAAACATAATTACGAGTTTAATAGTGTATTTTAATATTTTTGTTATTGTAAAATTTTAATTTATAATGTTTTTATTGATTACTTTTGTAATGTTTATCTAATAATTTCACATGTATGCATATGGACTAGTTCTTAAATAAATGAATGTATTATTATTATATTACTACAAGATACCCTAATAATTACGCATAATAACAAATAACATGAAAGTTTGAAATAGATATCACAACACCATGTTTAGTTGTAAGTATGAGTATGAAACACATATGAGACTACGTCAGTCTTAAGAGTAGACTCTTAAGACTGTAAATTACGGCACTTTGTAGACAAAGTGCCGTAATTTTGTCTAAGTACAGCTATTTAGTCGCTATCTTATACATATACTCCGAAAAGCGATATACCACAATCACACGCTCGATAAAATGTGTAGTACCAGACTACATGTTGCGTTAACTAGGGTAGGCTGGGTTCAATTGAAACATTTTCTGAGGGTTATTAAATAGATTCAACCTAAGTTACTGTTAATTTATTCGTTATATTATTTAGCCAGATAGTCTAGCTACAATTAAAACCCATTACCAAACAGATAGGGTATAAATTGAAAGACACACGATTTTTTTTCTAGGAAACGTTTCCATTGACCCCAGTCTACCCTACTTATAAAACTATTTACCTAAACCAGTGACAAGCCCATATCCGTTCCAAGTACATGGTTTTGGAAGGAACCGAGTTAAAAGGAGAAAAACTGGTTAGTTAAGTCGATATCGGGGATACTATTGCGATATATTTAGCTGCTAAATGTTAGACATGCTATTTATCCGATATATCGATATACCTGCCCATGATAAAACATAACATAAGATTAGAAGAAATTTTAAAGTGCTAAGGCACTATACAGGGTTATTGGTATAACACCATCAACCTCTTAAGGGGTCATTGTAATCATCAGTAGAAACAACTTTTACTATGGGACCAAATATGAAATCGCGAAAAAAAATGAGCTGGTCCCTACATTTTGATGAGTTCTGCAAATTGGGAAGGTAGTGAAGGGCTGTAAGGAACAGCTGAATATTTTTTCGCGATTTCATATTTGGTCCCATAGTAAAAGTTGTTTATAATGATGAGTACAATGACCCCTTAAGAGGTTGATGGTGTTTTACGTTTTACCAATAACCCTGTATACATAGTAAGCTTTTAGTAGTACTTTTAGAACTTGCACTACTAACTGCCAGCCTCTATAAAGACTCTGTTCTAAATTAGAGGGGGCATTAAAATTGGACTGATGCGAGTTTTTCGGACACGGTAGCTCAAAATCGAACGGTGCGACAAAATTCGCAGATTCGAGATCTCTTTACAAAATACACTTTAGGGTAAGTTGTAGTACCTACACGTTACTCACAAATTGTAGATCGATTAACGATTATAAGAGCTAATTTTTACTACGACAGCCACGGGCTTCAGCACTCCTACGTCATCGTCACCACCATAATGAACTTATTGAACATCGTTAGTGCCTACTTACACGGATGACTAACCAATCTAACCATGATACTATGACGACTACAGTTATGATTGTATTGGACACTTAAAGCAAACTGGTAGATCTAGAAAAATATTTAGGTTGCTAGTGAATTAAGTCGGCACGTCGGCAATGACGGCACGGTTGGCGCAGTGGTTAAGCGATCGAATGAAGCGAAGTGGATAAGGAAGGACCCGAGTTGGCGGCGCGTAGTGTTCCACGCGCGCCTTCTTAGACGTCACGGTGGGAGTCCTCACTCCACCCCCCAGACCCGAAGAGGCCCGCAGTGGCGGGCCGGCACCAGTCGGGGATTGCGGAAGGATCGTACGTTCCCGCGACCCCCGGCGTAGGTGTGAGATGGAACACCGGGGTGGTTTTTAGTCAGTAAGAGTCTGACAGACGCCGCCGCCCGCCCCAGGGCGGCGGACATCCATAAGGATTTTCCACCCCGGAAACAAACAAAAAAAAAAGTGGTTAAGCGATAGACTGCTGCGTCACGGGTCGCGGGTTGTTCCCCGCACGGAACAAATATTTGTATGACCTACAAGTAGTTGTTCCGGGTCTGGCTGTTTGTGTATGTGAGTTTAAATGTTTGTAAACGCACCCACAATACAGGAGAAATTCCTAGAGTGGGGCAACGTTTTTAAAAGTAAGAAAGAAAAGAAAGAATTTCTATTTTTCTGTTTTTTTTCTTCTTGTCTGTTTATATAAGTGTGTACATAAATGGTTAAATAAATAAATATAAATAAATAAATAAAGAATAATAATTAAGTGGCTGCCGAGTTAGCCCTGCGCTGATAGATGATGTTTTCAATTAACGACATTGTGTTGAAATAATCTTAAAAGTCTAAGCTAGTCGCTTTTTAAACCGAGTTTTCGGCATAACCATCGCATTCGCATCCAATCAACTATTACAGAAACCCTAGAAGCGTAGCTCACGTCTCATGGCTATCCGGGTTACTATGACTCGTAGCAGCGTTTACATTATGGCTACGCTGGCCATAATCATACTGTTATCTGGGCCATTACAACTTGTAGCAGCGTTTACATTATGGCTACGCTGGCCATAATCATACTGTTATCTGGGCCATTACAACTTGTAGCAGCGTTTACATTATGGCTACGCTGGCCATAATCATACTGTTATCTGGGCCATTACAACTTGTAGCAGCGTTTACATTATGGCTACGCTGGCCATAATCATACTGTTATCTGGGCCATTACAACTTGTAGCAGTGTTAGCATTATGGCTACGCTGGCCATAATCATACTGTTATCTGGGCCATTACAACTTGTAGCAGTGTTAGCATTATGGCCATGCTGGCCATAATCATACTGTTATCTGGGCCATTACAACTTGTAGCAGTGTTAGCATTATGGCTACGCTGGACTAATCATACTGTTATCTGGGCCATTACAACTTGTAGCAGTGTTAGCATTATGGCTACGCTGGCCATAATCATACTGTTATCTGGGCCATTACAACTTGTAGCAGTGTTAGCATTATGGCCACGCTGGCCATAATCATACTGTTATCTGGGCCATTACAACTTGTAGCAGTGTTAGCATTATGGCTACGCTGGACTAATCATACTGTTATCTGGGCCATTACAACTTGTAGCAGTGTTAGCATTATGGCTACGCTGGCCATAATCATACTGTTATCTGGGCCATTACAACTTGTAGCAGTGTTAGCATTATGGCTACGCTGGCCATAATCATACTGTTATCTGGGCCATTACAACTTGTAGCAGTGTTAGCATTATGGCCACGCTGGCCATAATCATACTGTTATCTGGGCCATTACAACTTGTAGCAGCGTTTACATTATGGCTACGCTGGCCATACTCATACTGTTATCTGGGCCATTACAACTTGTAGCAGTGTTAGCATTATGGCCACGCTGGCCATAATCATACTGTTATCTGGGCCATTACAACTTGTAGCAGTGTTAGCATTATGGCCACGCTGGCCATAATCATACTGTTATCTGGGCCATTACAACTTGTAGCAGTGTTAGCATTATGGCCACGCTGGCCATAATCATACTGTTATCTGGGCCATTACAACTTGTAGCAGTGTTAGCATTATGGCTACGCTGGCCATAATCATACTGTTATCTGGGCCATTACAACTTGTAGCAGTGTTAGCATTATGGCTACGCTGGCCATAATCATACTGTTATCTGGGCCATTACAACTTGTAGCAGTGTTAGCATTATGGCCACGCTGGCCATAATCATACTGTTATCTGGGCCATTACAACTTGTAGCAGTGTTAGCATTATGGCTACGCTGGACTAATCATACTGTTATCTGGGCCATTACAACTTGTAGCAGTGTTAGCATTATGGCTACGCTGGCCATAATCATACTGTTATCTGGGCCATTACAACTTGTAGCAGTGTTAGCATTATGGCCACGCTGGCCATAATCATACTGTTATCTGGGCCATTACAACTTGTAGCAGTGTTAGCATTATGGCTACGCTGGACTAATCATACTGTTATCTGGGCCATTACAACTTGTAGCAGTGTTAGCATTATGGCTACGCTGGCCATAATCATACTGTTATCTGGGCCATTACAACTTGTAGCAGTGTTAGCATTATGGCTACGCTGGCCATAATCATACTGTTATCTGGGCCATTACAACTTGTAGCAGTGTTAGCATTATGGCCACGCTGGCCATAATCATACTGTTATCTGGGCCATTACAACTTGTAGCAGTGTTAGCATTATGGCTACGCTGGCCATAATCATACTGTTATCTGGGCCATTACAACTTGTAGCAGTGTTAGCATTATGGCCACGCTGGCCATAATCATACTGTTATCTGGGCCATTACAACTTGTAGCAGTGTTAGCATTATGGCTACGCTGGCCATAATCATACTGTTATCTGGGCCATTACAACTTGTAGCAGTGTTAGCATTGTGGCTACGCTGGCCATAATCATACTGTTATCTGGGCCATTACAACTTGTAGCAGTGTTAGCATTATGGCCACGCTGGACTAATCATACTGCTCTTCGAACCACTACGACTCGTAATGCTGTCCGGGCTTCTACGACTCGTGGAGGCAATAATCACTCTTTGCAAATAATATTTGACAGAGGTATCAACATAATTATGGCGCTGAATATTTTTCATGAAATCTTAACTGATTCACAATTAAAACATTACTGAACTAACATTGAAAGGATGATCTCATTCTTTCTGTTAGTTCTGAAAACTAGACGATATTTATCACTGACCTGTCTGAATGTCATGGAATCTCAATGAATAAATATGTAGTTAGAATTTATTTGCATTAATTTGATTCACGTATTTAATTACGGAGGCACTACTAGTAGATTGGATAAATAGTTTTAAGCTCACACGTTTGTATCATTTGCGTGTTCTCGAAAGGCTTAATCCCCAGCCCCGGATTTCAGCCTAGGCCCCGACCTAGGGGCCCAGCCAGCCTAGGAGCCCCACACAGCCTAGGAGCCCCACCCAGCTACCCCGACCAGGTAGCTTAAAGCAGCTAGGTTGCTTGGATCGTAGCAGGTGGCGTTCTGTAGTTCCTACCTTGTTGTTCCTGCCATGGGTAGAAGGCGTGAGTTTATGGTGTATGTGTACACACGGCTACACATCAAGCTATACATTTCCAGTTTACACTGACCTCTCATTGTAAGGAAATCTTATACAATGTGAGATCAGCTTATACTGGAAATTTATAGCTTGATCTGTTGTCATGCATACTATAATTAGTATTGTTTGAAGAAAGTAAGTTCAGTCCAGTAGGTTACTTGAGTGTTAAGGAATACGAGGAAAATATAGTCTTTGTTTTCAAACGTCGATTTATTAGGTACCACCGTCGACATACCTATGGTGACATACCCGGCATTATTTTTAGTGTTTATTTATAGTAAGTATTTTAAAGTCGTTTAAAAATATTATTTTCTGTGCTAGTGAACATAAGGGGGAATTGTCAAGTGCCTAGGGGCCCTGGGTTTCAAAGTCCGGGCCTGTTAATCCCTAGTCACTTTTTGGTATTTTAGAATCATACGTTGCTTGATCGGAAGAGGTGTGTTAATTAGGCTAAAGCAAAGCATTTTGTTTTGTTTTATGCGTGCAAAAGCAAACTTCACATGCACTTGGTACCTAGCCGCTGCACTTTGTAGTTTTCGCAAAATGTCTACTAATCTATGACCCACGGCCTGGGCCTCCACAATTCTTGCTAGAAAGTCTTCCAAAACACGATACGGACAGGCATGACCCCTTTGTTTTGCCGCAGGCATTACTTATTTGGGTTTTTTAGCGAATCCAATGACCTACTTGAGGTCAGAAAGACCTTGAATTTGCCTCTCTACAAAGATCTACGAATGACAGCCGGGACCAACGGCTTAACGTGCTTTCCGAGGCACGGAGGGGTCTCGATATGTAATGAATAGCTTAATCTTCCATCGACCCGAGCGATTAAATGAAATGAAATGTTTTTTTCTGAAAGTAGATCTTTTAAGAAATTTTTACACGTCAATATTTTAAAACTAGATGGCCCCGGAATTTCTCGGAAGTACATTAGGGTAGGTAAATATGGCTCTCGTAATAGACATCACTTTTCTGCTCGATTATCTTCTCAGGGTAATCACCGGCTCGTATAGGTAGAAGATTAATAAGTTACTGTATTTTTGTACGCAGAAAGTATGACCTATAGTGTCGCGCATATTATTTATTTTATTTTATTTGACACTTGTTTTGACGTATATAAGTATATACTTTCGGACGGGCCCGTATTGTCGTTGCCCGATTTAGAGAGTAGACCCCAAGGGCTCCCGTCGAATCCGATGCTAGTAAAACACGCACGTGAGTAAAGCATTATCCATAGACCATATCGTCCAGAACTGGCCAATGAACCTTGAGACATGTTACATATTACGAAATTTGAATGTAACACCCAAAAATCAAATACTTTCTAACTTTTTAATAACGAAATACGTATACCAAATATTCGTGCAAGATGAAACTGATTTCTAAATCTTTTGGGGACGTTTCCGGATGACTGCGATGCGGAGAGTACCTACTTCGACGCCCAAGTGTATTTTTGTTTTTTTATTTATTTGTACAATTCGTTTGTAATTTAATTTAGTACGTGGTGTGAATAGTTAGTTGTGTTGTACAATTGAATATTAGCATTTTAATGTAGGAATATTAAAGAGAAAATAAATAATTTCTAAATGGATATTGAATATAGTTTTAAACACCTACATTACCTTTGATATTCACTTTCACCCATTTCACGTTATAGTTAATAATTTTACAAGTGACACAAGAATACAACATACCTACTGTTGTGATAATATATATAGCAGTTAGACAATATTCCGCTGACAAAATAACTATCGTCTAATAATAATAAGTTTTAAGATTAAATAATGCTTATCTTTGGCAATTGAATATTTAAGATAATTTTGCACGTACAAACCTTCACCAATTTCATAATAATACAAAAAAAAAGAAAATTATTTTTTTAAATGCATTATTAGTGTTACCTAATTCATCGAGGTTAAGAAATGTATTTGGACTCGTTTTTGACCGATTGGCCGGAGAAGGCACATCATAAAGAAAATTGGAAAATTATGGGGGAGTCCTCTGCCCAGCAGCAGTGGGACAACTTATGTTAAATAAAAATAGTTACAACGCTAAAATAATAAAACAATTAATAAAAAATACTCACGTTAAAAAAAATATCAGCCAAAAATAAACGTAATATCAATAGATATTCCTTTCGAAAGTGTTCCAAAATCGAAAGTTTAACTGCGGTGTTGCAACAGTATCAAGAACGCGTTTATGCGTCGGACAGTCGCGGCCAACTGACGACGCTGAGCTGACGGTAGCGTTTTCTCAACACCACTGATACAAAACGGCTTCGCTCACTGATTGTAAGTAGCTGTGTCCGTCTCTGTATGGGATTTTGTAATAATTATGTATATTATTATTTACATGATAATACATCCTTGAGAGGTTTTGTTCATGATGTACAGCATCAGTCCCGTAATGTTAAGAAACAGAGAGTAAGAGTACTTAGTCACATCTTCACGCTTAGTTGTTACGTATACGTACTTGGAACTTGGAAGGTAGGATAGGAAACTACGATGATCCTTGGGAAAACTTACGTGAAAAATGTTGAACTATTGTTTATTGTATGTATCATCCCCAATACCATGTTTTTGACAAATAAAATTACTTTGACTTTTGACTTTGACTTTTGGCTTTAGGATCTCTGAAGGAAACACCTATAACCTACGCAAGTTTCCCTAAGTTTTAGGTAGGTACCTATATAGTACCTACTTAGGTAGTAAATAGTTATTTGTTATACAAGAGTGCAAAGTTGCTTTTTAACCGCGTGTTCAATTTTGATGACCGAGCAAGCGAAGGATTCTAAAATTGAATCACGAGCGCAGCGAGTGATTCAAAATTAGAATCCTGAGCGTTAGCGAGGGAATCAAAAGAGCACGAGGTGAAAAATCTTTGCAGTCGAGTGCAACACGTAACTTTTCATTCCACCTCAGCGAGGAAATGACTAAATGCAAAAAAAAAAACGTTTACAATCACAAGATAGGTACCTACACTTTTATTTCAGTTTAGGTATTAATTACTACATTATGACAGGTAAGTATTACAGAATAATCTTTAAATTATAACAAAATAATACTAAGGTATAATTAAGAAAATTTTAAAGTAACGTTGCTACAGTTATTTAAATTGAGTGTAATATTTTTGTTTGGTACTGTAATATTGGTGTTAGTCACTTGTGTACTGTTTTTCGGTAAACTATCTGTCATACTTAATAGTTGTACCGATTCATCGGATTCCCTTGGCGTGAATGTTGGAGAGAGAGGGAGATGGTTAGGTGTTTCATAACGGCTTATTTTTGATGTAGAAGGGCCAGTCCAAGGATCCGATTGAGGCTCTTTCAGTGTAATGGCTCCTACGATGCCTTCACATATTTTAGACTTATTTTGGATGGAATCCTCTATGTATCCCTCTACAACTGCATTGGACTTCCAGCCTCCGTGGCGCTTAAGGGACAGGAGATCAGCTCCGGAATCAGCCAAAAGTGTGGCTGAAGTTCGTCGGAAACAATGACCCGTGTACAACAGGGGTTCTGGAAGTTCAAGAAATGTTGCTATTTCTCGTGGGATACTGCCAATTTTATTAGTACCCATAGGCTGTCTAACACACTTTCCATTGCGATACTGTAGAAAAAATCGATTGATTGGAGTGTTAGGCGGGCGTAAGGCTTGATATTTCTCAACAATCGTTACGTATTCCTTGCGAATGACGAAGTTGCGGTCTCTTTTTGTCTTTGTATTAGGTAAATTAATTAATAGTAAGTCATCTGAATGTTTCTCAATGTTTTTGACATTAAGTTGTGTTAGTTCATTAGTTCGACATGCTCCGTTTATTCCAATAATAAGAACAACCTGTAACGTAAAGAGTATTGTAGGTAGTAGATAAATGAATAAAATTGATATGAACGCATAATTATGCCTATCAACATCTACTAAGTATACTATTTAATTGAGATTAATATACTTAAGTAGATACTGAATGTGCAACTGACTTACTTTTGCCGCCAAATATACGGAATCGGGTGCTTCGTTAAGAAACTTTTCAATATCAGATACTGTGAAAACCTTCGATTTTTTTGGTTGATGACCAGATGAGGCTCTTTTTAAAAATGCCACTAATTTAGGATAGGTATCGATATGTTTGTCTTTTTTCATCTTTATTGTTGCTTTTAGCATCGAATACGTACTCCATAGAGTGCTTGCTTTCTTGTTCTCGGATAATTCTATAAAATATGCCAGCAAAACGTTTTCTGAGAAAGTTTTGGCTCCTTTTGCTAGTCGCCACGTGTTGAACATAACGTACTGTTTTAAATACTTCTCGCGTGATTGTTGAGGGAGAAAGCTCATTTGCGCATTATTAACAGTTTCAGTCAATTCTGTTGGCGTCAAGCAAACTTCCTCGTCGCTAGAATCACTCATTTTAGTTTTTTCACTTGTTTTCAAGTTTCTTGTTTTTAATCTCAGAACAATAACTAAAGCATAGAAGGCGCTTTAGGACATTTGAAGTGTACGCTGTCATAGACAAAAGAGTATTAGCTAGTGACGTGACTATGCATAAAATAAATACCGATATCGACTTCTTAGTATATGGTATTGCTCCTTGGCATTTAAATCTAAAATATGCTAAGGTGAAATAAACTCACTTCTGTCTGATTAACTTATTTATTTATAAACACAGGATAAATTATTAACAAATTGAAATTAGCAAGAAAACGCTTAAATAATTTTTAAAGAGAGATTGGCACCGGAACAAGTTACAAAAAAATTAAATCACTGTCCTTTAAAAATTATAGTTTTTGTTAGAAATGTCCTTACTTTTTCTACAGGAGAAGATAATTCTTTCGCGATATAATGAATTCTAATTGTTAAATATTCTTTGCTTATCAATTTAATCAACAAACTATGTTCATCCAATACATCATTATCGAATGAATGTTCGAGTAAATCATCAAAAATTGACGTTGGTAGCAATATTATAATAAAGCAGTCATCGCTGAAATGTTTGGAACAATTACGATGTTGTTTTTTCCATTCCCAGTAGTTACTTGCAATAGCGTTGATCCATGTTTGCCTCATATCAATATCGGAGGGAAATCTGAAAAAAAAAATCATAGCTACACATGAGTTTAAATTATTATACCATGAGCCACACGGCTTTTTGACCACTGTCATTTCATTACTCATACGTATGATTTGCTGGCAAGACCGTAGGTATTTAGGTATTTATTTCACTCTTAAATATTTAATCCTTCCCAAAACTACGTGTAAAGAAAAATAATGTAATAATTTAGATGACGCTAGTTCTATCGATAGTTTATTTTTGCATGCACTATTGCAAAAATTTCTATGCCGATTTAAAATTTATATTTTCCCTAGAATCGAATTATTTAATTACATAAAATATTGATTTCAAAACACTACCGAGTACACTAAACTCAAATAATTTGAAAAAATGCCAAAATAACCTACAGTGAGAATACAAAACCGATAAAATTACCATATTTGATTACTTACCGATGGAAGCTTATGATTTCCGCATCATTTTCTTTGCGGGATGAATGTGATTTACATCCCACTATAATGCAGGACATTATTTAATCTTTAAGCTTTGCGATTTACACTAAATCACTATTAATTTTGTACTATTTTTATAAAAACACGTAAAATCAACGAAGCACTTCAACTCCCATGCGCCCATAAGCATTATACGAAAAATTGCGATGAACAAAGTCATACACAAAAACCTGAGACGTTACGTAGCTTTTAAACTTAGTATCATAAAGGTAGCCAAGGTAGCCAAATTGACGTTTGCTTTGTGACGCTTTGCATTTTGAGCAACCTACATCTGTCTCTTTCTAATGCTGTTATGAGTGTATAAGAAAACAGAGACGACTATATTAGTTAAATTTAGCTTCCTTCTATGCTTTAGTTATTGTTCTGAGTTTTTAATATAAGGTTTAACAATGACGTGAAAAAATGCCGCGTAAAGAACCGCGTACAAAGCAAATTGAAAAAAGAACACCAAGAAGGTTCCGAGTCTGAGTTTTTAACAAATTAAAAAAAAGTTGTATGATATATTTGGCACCATAGAGGTAGCAGTAAATAGGTTTAATGTTTTTTTTAATTCACAAACTTAGTGCACACGATGTTCTAAATTCAATTTACTTTATCCTCTAGAGAATAAAAACGGCTTTTCCACTCAGATATTGAAGATTAAAAATACTCTTTCCGAGATGGTGGGATGAAATAGTTATTTGTTATACAAGAGTGCAAAGTTGCTTTTTAACCGCGTGTTCAATTTTGATGACCGAGCAAGCGAAGGATTCTAAAATTGAATCACGAGCGCAGCGAGTGATTCAAAATTAGAATCCTGAGCGTTAGCGAGGGAATCAAAAGAGCACGAGGTGAAAAATCTTTGCACTCGAGTGCAACACGTAACTTTTCATTCCACCTCAGCGAGGAAATGACTAAATGCAAAAAAAAAACGTTTACAATCACAAGATAGGTACACTTTTATTTCAGTTTAGGTATTAATTACTACATTATGACAGGTAAGTATTACAGAATAATCTTTAAATTATAACAAAATAATACTAAGGTATAATTAAGAAAATTTTAAAGTAACGTTGCTACAGTTATTTAAATTGAGTGTAATATTTTTGTTTGGTACTGTAATATTGGTGTTAGTCACTTGTGTACTGTTTTTCGGTAAACTATCTGTCATACTTAATAGTTGTACCGATTCATCGGATTCCCTTGGCGTGAATGTTGGAGAGAGAGGGAGATGGTTAGGTGTTTCATAACGGCTTATTTTTGATGTAAAAGGGCCAGTCCAAGGATCCGATTGAGGCTCTTTCAGTGTAATGGCTCCTACGATGCCTTCACATATTTTAGACTTATTTTGGATGGAATCCTCTATGTATCCCTCTACAACTGCATTGGACTTCCAGCCTCCGTGACGCTTAAGGGACAGGAGATCAGCTCCGGAATCAGTCAAAAGTGTGGCTGAAGTTCGTCGGAAACAATGACCCGTGTACAACAGGGGTTCTGGAATTTCAAGAAATGTTGCTATTTCTCGTGGGATACTGCCAATTTTATTAGTACCCATAGGCTGTCTAACACACTTTCGATTGCGATACTGTAGAAAAAATCGATTGATTGGAGTGTTAAGCGGGCGTAAGGCTTGATATTTCTCAACAATCGTTACGTATTCCTTGCGAATGACGAAGTTGCGGTCTCTTTTTGTCTTTGTATTAGGTAAATTAATTAATAGTAAGTCATCTGAATGTTTCTCAATGTTTTTGACATTAAGTTGTGTTAGTTCATTAGTTCGACATGCTCCGTTTATTCCAATAATAAGAACAACCTGTAACGTAAAGAGTATTGTAGTAGATAAATGAATAAAATTGATATGAACGCATAATTATGCCTATCAACATCAGTCTACTAAGTATACTATTTAATTGAGATTAATATACTTAAGTAGATACTGAATGTGCAACTGACTTACTTTTGCCGCCAAATATACGGAATCGGGTGCTTCGTTAAGAAACTTTTCAATATCAGATACTGTGAAAACCTTCGATTTTTTTGGTTGATGACCAGATGAGGCTATTTTTAAAAATGCCACTAATTTAGGATAGGTATCGATATGTTTGTCTTTTTTCATCTTTATTGTTGCTTTTAGCATCGAATACGTACTCCATAGAGTGCTTGCTTTCTTGTTCTCGGATAATTCTATAAAATATGCCAGCAAAACGTTTTCTGAGAAAGTTTTGGCTCCTTTTGCTAGTCGCCACGTGTTGAACATAACGTACTGTTTTAAATACTTCTCGCGTGATTGTTGAGGGAGAAAGCTCATTTGCGCATTATTAACAGTTTCAGTCAATTCTGTTGGCGTCAAGCAAACTTCCTCGTCGCTAGAATCACTCATTTTAGTTTTTTCACTTGTTTTCAAGTTTCTTGTTTTTAATATAAGGTTTAACAATGACGTGAAAAAATGCCGCGTAAAGAACCGCGTACAAAGCAAATTGAAAAAAGAACACCAAGAAGGTTCCGAGTCTGAGTTTTTAACAAATTAAAAAAAAGTTGTATGATATATTCGGCACCATAAAGGTAGCAGTAAATAGGTTTAATGTTTTTTTTAATTCACAAACTTAGTGCACACGATGTTCTAAATTCAATTTACTTTATCCTCTAGAGAATAAAAACGGCTTTTCCACTCAGATATTGAAGATTAAAAATACTCTTTCCGAGATGGTGGGATGAAAAAGTATTTTTCAACATACTTGCTCGTAAAGTGGCGCATGCTTGACAGCTGCACCGTTTTTTAATTTTTTACATAGGTACCTAATATATAGGTATTTGACACATTTTCATACTGCAAAGTAGGTACCTACCTACTTAAAAAGATTCCGACGCAATTCATACTTAGGTAGGTACCTACTAGCATTTTATAGAGGTAAAATTTGTGAGATGGTAAGTATTTAGGGGGGCGGGGAGGGGTGGCTTCGGATGTTCTACTAAAAAAATTCTATCACTAATGGTCATAGCTACTTATTTTATGTTAAAACAAAACATTTCACGCGGATGAAATCGTGGGCACAAGCTATTCACGAACAAAAACCGGCACAATAAGTAGGTATCTACCTACCTATAGTGCAAGAGTAAACAGAAACGTAGCGTGCAATGGCAACCGGCTGCTTTACAAAAAACCTGATTTTGTGTGAATGCAGACATGGAGAACTAGGTATGTAGGGCAACTGTATGGCCCGTGAATGTATGTACGGGACCTTTCTTTATGAGCGAAATAAGTAATTGAATGTAATGATTAATTGAATGATTGCACCGTAAGCACAGCAGGCAGGTACCTAATAACTGCCAAAGCAAGTAAGTAATGAGAGGAACGGGATGTGAGCACTAAATTAACCTTTCATAAAAATTAGATAAATATAAATTTTCGGTCATTTTCATTCAAAGTCAAGTGGGAAGATGTAACTCCAACCTGGTAAAGTGGGGTTACCTCGACGGAACGGCAGTAGGGTGTGGATCTGTGTCGCAAATAGGGTTGCCAGATGTCCGCTATTTAAGCGTACAGTCCGGTATTTTCGAAGTCTGTCCGGTAAAAAATAAATGGTCATACCGGACAGAACAATGTCCGGTATTTTGAGGAAAGTCGGTACTACTGGTCACAAGGGCCCACAAAAGTAGGCATATGAAATCCCTCAAACGCAAAACTCGCGCGCGCTCCTCGCTCGCTGGTTGTATCTGCGTCTGCGAGCTCTCTCTTATTTTTGTTAAACATACGAGTACCTATCTAGTTTTAGGTGATTTTATTTTTTTCAGAAGTTCCTACCTTTATTTTGTTAAGTAAGTAGTAGATTATAATATTCATACCATTGTTTAATAAAGACTTTCTCAAAGTCTTGGCGACCACAATTTTATGACTACATTATATTTTGTTATTAATACTAATTAAGTTGATTAATGTGATGTTGATTAATAATAATAAAATATTAGTATAAAAACCGTATTTTTTGCGACCTAGTGGTTGTCCGGTATTTTTTCGCGACTCACCTGGCAACCCTAGTCGCAAAGTATTCTCCACTTTATGGTAATACATCATAAAATAATCTACGCGATGTTAGCTCGGTACGGGTTCGATCTACAGTTTAATAATGGTTGCCATTAGCAAAAAAAACTCAATATTACACTGCACTGTAACCTGATGTTCGGATGAAATATTTTTGCTAAACACTGTAAGTACGTACCTACTCTAGATTTTTACTATACTATATTGTAGTCTGTGATTACAGTGTTTTACCACCGTGAAGGGTGGCGAGGTGCGCGGGTGGGTCGTGCGCGGCTTTGTATTTTGGTAAAACATTGCAAGCTCCGTTTGCCGTGTTTTGTCAAAATATATAATATAATTCTATTTTTAAAGAAGCATTTAGAACATAAAAACAAAGAAAACATGTAGTGTAGCTGGTCTGCATTTAAATACCGAACACCGGGAATGGTAGTAGGTACTCAGTACTTAAATTTTGACCTTATGTGTATACTAGTATAGTAGGGTAGGGTTGAGGGTTTGAATAAAACAACCAAACGGTATACATACTCATAATAGCTTGTAATATATTTCCTAAAATTTATTGAACCATAACCAAATCGTTACAGTTGTAACGAAACCGTAGCGATTTATAATTCTAGATGAAAGTGTCATAGACCATTTATGCCATGAGTGGTTTTTTTATGGATTGTTTTGTTTAAATTTCTATTTGCTGCACTCTGGACACTCAACGTGTACGTCTTATTTAAGTACATCATTCTCACATCTAATTATACCTATATTCAACATTAATGATATAAGTACTTTTAACTAATATAAAAGTAACAATATAATATAAAACAGTGTCCATGGAGTTTGGCCCGTTCTTCTCCATAGGTACCTACTACGCTTTGGAATGGGCAACTAGCTTCATATTTCTGACTGACCGACCACTTGACAATTCAAAGTGCCTGTAAATGGTTTACAGAGATTTGCGGTTGACTATACTAACTTGACAGCTGTGTTTTAAATGCATCGATAACTAATAAATAACTTTATTAGTGATCGATGTTCTAATGACCAATTGACCGCCCCGGTCGGATTAATACGACATCGGGCCAGTGCCGCCCAAGTTATAGAAAAAAAAAATCGCCTGAACGAAAAAATATCAGCTGTTCCCTACATTTATGTTTGCAGAACTCGTCAAAATGTAGGGACCAGCAGATTTTTTTTTCGCGATTTCATATTTGGTCCCATAGTAAAAGTTGTTCATAATGATGAGTACAATGACCTTGGTTGATGGTGTTTTACCAATAATCCTGTATTGTGTCAGATCTTGTCGCCCCTAAAAACTTCACCACTTCCACGGTGTCGTCGTCGGTGGCAGCGCAGAGCGGGGCGGCCCTGGGACAAAACAAAACGCTGTAATCTGTAAAACGTCAATTTGAGAAAAACGAGTTCAAAGGTTTACATCTTTGGCTGCATTCCGAATTAGACAATAATCGCTCACACTGCTCACAGCGATCACATAATATTAATTTGCGTTCCGTATTAGATATCATGATTATGATATGACAGTTTAGAACTGTCATCAATTCGGAACGCTCGTGAACGCGCTCACAGTGGTCGCTCAACGTCAACCTCAAACCTTGCACAAAAAAGACGGATTATTCTTCTGCAAATGAAAGTTTAACGCATTGGCACTTCTATTTTGTTGGATTACTCTATCGACTCGGATAACTCAGATTTTGAGTTTGAAAACGACAACTCGTACAGGGATGAAACGGACATCGAAGTACTTATATTAGCGTATTTACATGCTCCCGGTATAGATTTACCCCGAAGTAAAATACCATGTTCATATTCATTTATTTATTGTTTGTCACAGGTGAAAAGACAGTTCTTACAATTCGCATTATTGTATCACTTTAAAAGATACCCATGGGGTTCACAATATTTATATGTGTTTCGATATTATTGGCTATGTTAAAAAGAATTATTATTATTATTTTTATTATTTTATTTATATTATTAAGCTGTCAAATGTCAACACGCGTAAAAGTGCTGCTGGTTATTTCAGCAATTTTGAGTGTAAAACTGCTTACCAGTGTTTGGATATGCAATAAAAATGTTCTTTTGATAGTGATAACTTTGTGAAATTGTTAGTAGCAAAAAGTGCGTGTGATTCTAAAAGAAAACAGTGATCAAAACTAGGAAGTGACAATCGTCTTTTCAAAGTTTCTTCACATACCCACCTAACTATTTACTTTTTCCTGTCAATCATAAATTTACTCTTGTCATGTCATTATGTCATCTGACATTTGGAAAAGTGTTGCCACAGTGAAACTTAATTATCTACTATGAATAGTGAGACTAGTAGAAATTATACTGGAGTGGAGCACCAGGCTCCAAGTCAAATAAATATGAATGAGGAATCGCTATCACCAGCATCACCTAAGATATAAGCGCGTGCAAACGCCGCCACAAGCAGCAAAAAGGCCATGACCCAACAAGTACTTCATCCTTCTCTCTTTAACAGACAGAGATCCAACTCACTCACTGAGCCTACGCCCAAAGCAAGTAGTACAGCCACTGTGCCTATAATGTTTAACCCAGGTGTAAAACTAATCAATTCAGCCATAAGAGTGTCTGATTCCCAAATGCCAATTATAGAAAAGCAGCCCCCCGCATGGCAGCGTGTGCCATCATCTAAAAAACGAAAGGTCGCGGAGCTATCACCTCCGCCTGCCTCAACCCAGACAGGAAACAGGTTTGCTGGCCTACCCATCGACCTGACAGAGGATGTAACTCGCCAACCCAAGCAAGATACTAAGCCTCCTCCAATAATTTTGTATGGAATAGAAGATCTAAAGGAATTAACCAAACTGATTGAGACGGTCATTAGACCACCTGATTTTAAATACCGGATAGTCAACAAGAACAGCATACGTGTTATGTTAAACACAATAGAAGCCTATAAAAAAACCATTGATATCATTAGAGAAAATGGACTTATTGGGCATACATTCACACCAAAAGACGCAAAATGTTACCGCTTTGTTATCAAAAACCTGCACTACACAACCCCTCATGAAGCTATAAGGGAAGCAGTTGAAGCCTCCAACAATGAAATCGTAGGCGAGATAATTAACGCTCGTTATGGATCGGACAAAAGACCCACCTCAACCTTCTTTGTGAATGTCAAACAATGCATTCACAATCGCGGGGTCAAGGACATCCAATATATTTACAACCAAAGGGTTAAAATAGAAGACCCCCGCAAATCTAAAAGCATTGTTCAGTGTCAGCGATGCCAACAATATGGGCACTCTAAGAACAATTGCATGAGACCTCATAGATGTGTCAAATGCGGAGAAGGTCACAAAACTTCAGAATGCACAAAGAAAGATAGAACCACCCCAGCAAAATGCGCACTATGCTCTTGTGACTACCCTGCCAATTATAAAGGCTGTGAGGTCTATAAAGAGATCTTAGCTCGGAGAAGCAAAAGCCGCACTCCACGAGAAAGGGTGTATACCCCAACTACTACTAACGCCTCAGCTGCTCCACTTACTACATCTGCCTCCAACATACGAGCCCCTAGAAACACTTATGAGAAATCGTATGCAGAAGCAGTGTCCGGACCAAATTCTACAACCCATGACCTACCACAAACTCACCAACAACAGAATCAGACACTACATCATATCCTAATCAAACAGACTGAGAAGATGGACCTCTTAATCCAACAAATAGGCTCCTTAGTGGGTCTCATCACCAGCCTCGTCGCCAAGCTTACGAAATGACTTGCTTATTTATAGCAGCCTGGAACATCAATGGTATTGCACCCAACACAAATGAATTAGAAGTTTTCCTAAAACAAAATAAGATTGACATGTGCCTGATATCAGAATCACACACAACTGTAAGAAGTGATATACGTATTCCAGGGTACTGCGTGTACCTTACCTCTCATCCGGACGGTCGAGCACATGGTGGCAGTGCTATCATAATAAAAAGCACCATCAAACACTGCCTACTGGAACCTTTTGTGACAGAACACCTACAATCCACGGCTATAAGAGTAGAAGATCGATCAGGCCTTATTAACATCTCGGCGGTATATTGTCCTCCTAGACACAAAATCAATGAGGAAATGTTTTCCGACTTCTTTAAAACGCAAGGCAATAGATTTATAGCAGGTGGTGACTGGAACGCCAAACATACGGATTGGGGTTCTAGACTCATCGTAACAAGGCTTAGAGCATTAAACCGGGCCGTGAACTCAAAAAAAGTATCGCTGCAAATAGCATGTCAACTCTGTCGACGGGAGAACCTACATATTGGCCTACGGATGCTAACAAAATACCTGACCTCCTTGACTTCTTTGTCACAAAAAACATATGCCACAAATTCACTCAAATTGAATCTAGCCTAGACGGGTCTTCAGACCACACCCCAATCATACTAAGATTGAGTAGAACGACTGCAAAATGTAACCCTAATCATGACATGCTTTACAACTGCAAAACCGATTGGGATAGTTTTAGGGAGTACCTTGAAGACAACATTAATCTCAATGTACCTCTAAAGTCCCCTGAAGACGTAGACGACGCGTGCTTGTACTTTACTAATCTTTTACAAGTGGCAGCGTGGATCAGCACCCCTGAGTTAAAATATTCTGCTCATAGTACACCTACCCCGATCGAAGTCCGAAGAAAAATCGCAGAGAAGAGACGATTTCGTAGAATCTGGCAGTCATCTCATAATGAACGGGACAAAACCCGCCTCAACCGTGCCATTAAGGAACTCAAAGACCTTCTTGCGACGTCTAACAATGATGCCCTACAACACAGGCTAGAGAGAATAACCCCTGAAGCTAAAGGAATTATTCCCTTTGGAAAGCAACTAAAAATTTGGCACAACCTCAGCAATGCTTCCCCCCCATCAGATCAGACAATTCATGGGCTCGTACAGATCAGGAAAAAACTGAAGCTTTCGCCTCTTACCTTGCCAATGTTTTCAAGCCGAACGAATCTGCAGTTCCTGATGATCCTGAAATTGATGCCATTCTCAACCAGGACTTGCAACTTTGTGCCCCTCTGCGATCAACATCCCCACGGGAACTGTCTAGATTGATATCTACGATGGACTCCAAAAAGGCACCTGGAATCGATCTGATTACTCCGAAAATTCTTAAGGAGCTGCCAAGAAAGGGAGTAGTCTTTCTCACTATCCTTATTAATGCCTCTCTCAGATCCTCTTATGTCCCTGCTCTCTGGAAAATATCACAAATAGTAACGATCCATAAACCTGGAAAGCCGGAAAATTATGTTTCATCTTACCGCCCTATTAGCCTTACTCCAGTACTATCGAAGTTGTGGGAAAGGATCGTCCTGAACAGGCTGAAACCTCACCTACAAGATAACCAAGTTGTACCTGATCACCAATTCGGATTTCGCGAGCAACACTCCACCGTAGAACAGGTACACCGAGTCTACCACACCATAAGACAATGCCTGGAAAAGAAAAAGTATTGCTCGGCAGCATTCCTCGACGTCCAGCAAGCCTTTGATCGAGTATGGCATAAAGGACTATTATGCAAGATAAAGTTGCTCCTGCCCCATTCTTTTTACTTACTATTTAAATCATACCTTGGTGATAGGCAATTTCAAGTAAAGATACGAGACGCTAGATCCTCTCTCACCAGATGCCTTGCTGGGGTTCCCCAGGGCTCCGTTCTGGGCCCAGTTTTATATTTACTAGCGATCTCCCTCAGTGCCCTGACGTATTTGTAGCAACCTATGCTGATGATGCCGCATTCCTGGCCTGTGATCAGGATGCCAACTTGGCGAGCAACATGCTGCAAAATCAGCTTGACAGGACCCATGACTGGCTAAACAAATGGCGTATAAAGGCAAGTGCGCCCAAATCGCATCATATCACCTTTGCACTCAAACATGGAAATTGCGCCCCGGTGAAATTGGGCCAGGACACTCTACCACAGTCACCATGTGTAAAGTACCTGGGATTCTACTTGGATCGAAGGTTGACATGGAAGGATCACCTAACGAAAAAAAGAACAGAAATAAACTTCCGATTCAAGAACTTGCTCTGGCTACTAGGCAGACAATCTTCACTCAGCCTGAGTAACAAACTTAGAGTTTATTGTTCCATCATAAAACCAATATGGACATATGGGATCCAATTATGGTCTTCCGCAAGCAAATCAAACATCATGTGCATTCAAAGAAGTCAAAACAGCATACTGAGGGTCCTAGCAGCGGCGCCCTGGTACGCTCGCAACTCAGAAATCCATGAGCACCTGGAAATTCCAACGGTCCTAGAAGAAGCGAAGCGCTGCCTAGAGAAATACAAAGACAGATTAACCAACCATCCAAATCCCCTCTCACTTTCACTATTGATGCCAAATCATACCAAGAGACTCAAGAAAGCTGATATTGTGCTGCCTGATTAAGTAGAATTTGGACATTGGTCCTGATTCCGTAAAAATGTGATGCATCTTTCCACACATCTGATCATAGTCAGGGCTGACTGATAGCAGATAAAAATCAAAATACAAAAAAAAAAAAAAAAAAAAATATTATTCTCTCTTATTTGTTACCAAAAATTACAAATAACATAGATGCAACACTATTTATACATAATGCGCATGAGTTTATAACTAATTTCTGGTATTCTGTTACGTCTTGGATTTTACAGCATAATTTCGTAAATGCCGCTTTAGTTTACCATCATTTTTGACAGCGCTCACGGTGATATTAATTTAGGGCATCGTCGGCGTTATCGCAAGATGGCGCATGTCATGACGTCATATATGACGATTCACGGGACATCATTATCGCGTTCACGCTAATTCGGTACGGGTGTTAGCGCGCTCAAATCGATGACAGCGCAACTCGGAACGCTGCCATTGTTTTGATAGCTGTCGATGTCAACTGTACCTGTCACTTACTTGTCAGTGTCAGTCTTCTGGTATCACCGTATCACGACGACGGTATCAGTCAATCAAGTGAGCGATTTGTGAATTAAAATAGTTTTATTTGTTTCTTTCTATCCGCACTTATCTCGAATCCGTGTATGTCAGCTGTTAATGCAATACTAAAATGTTCGGCATCCATTTGAGGCAGTTATACCGTACCTGTGATAAGGTTATCATTCGTAACCTCAGAAGTCGGAGGTTAGACACCAGGAACCCCAACCCTGGTTTAGATAACCAAATAAAAGCATTTGAAGCCGATGGTTTACGTGTAAAAGATGAAAATATTGAAGAACTGGTCCAACAGTCTGAGAGTGACTTTTACAATGTGAGTTTATCTAGCAGTGGACCTATATTTGTTTGTATGAGACACTCAATTAATATTCAAAGTACCTCTTCTTTTCATTCTTCCCAATGCTGAGGGTCACAAACTGAAAGGAACTTCAATTCTCTTGTCACAGGTTGGCGAAGCTTACAATGAACACCAAAACCAGACATTGATGGGTAAACATGAGCTGCGTCACCGAATCGTTAAAGATAAGTATTTCAAAGAAAACATGCCAAACCTCTTGACGTGGAGTGAGAAGGAACAGATCCGTCTCTTAGTCAATAGTCAACCTGATGAGTGGACTCCTGAGAAGATAGCAGAGGGATTCCCTATTACTGTGCCTGTGGTCAAGGTGAGTAAAAGCTTGTAACATAACATCACGCCTGTCTTCATGTAGGGTTAGGCAGAAGTGTACCTTTAGTACACCCAATTTTTTTTTGAGTTTCAAATAATGTCTCCCTCTCTGGGCGGAGCAGGTGGGCGTGTCAGACTCTTACTGACTAAAACCCACCCGTGTTCCTTCAGTTGCCTGTGCCAGGGGCCACGGTAACCCTTTCGGACTTTCCGGCAACCACGGCAGGACCTTTAGTACACCCACATAATTATACAGGGTCTTAACATATCTGAAAATTAAAACCTTTAGTACACCCGCATTTAAATTTTCAGATATGTTAAGTCCCATGTAGTAGGGGACAGACTTCCAAGCCGCTACTAAGAAATTTGAAAATTTACTAATTTCTGATTGAAAATCCCAACAGCACTGTCCAATGTGGGAATCTACCCCAGGACCTGCAGTAGCGCGCGCATGCAACCAGTAGAAGCTCATAACGTTAATAATTTTATAATCATCTTCATGCTTCACAGACATGGTTGTTGAGGCAGAAAAATAACTTCACTAGCAAGCAAATTAACCTTTTAAGCACTTGGCTAAATATCAATTGCCGTGCCCCTAGTACAAATAAATAAAAGGCTACAAATAAATAAACAATTTTTTTTCAAATTTAGTTGTAAGGTTAATAGGACGAACATAGATAGAACGAAAAAGTCATGCATGTTTTTTGTCGCATTAATGCGACACAAGCGGTCAAAAGGTTAAAGCAAAAAAGAGCAACAGTCGTAGTGCAAATGTTGAAAAGTTTTAACTGAATAAAAGCTTATTCATGCTATGACGCCAATTTTTTTGGGGTTGGTGCAGCATTTCCATGATTCTTTTTCCATACATCTCGGCATCAGCAGCATCTTAAATATAAGCAATCTAATTGTTTTATTTACATTCCCTTGTTTTCAGACACACCCACATTCATACTCATCTAAACTTTCTTACATAATAATAAAGATATTTACAACAATCACTTGATCTGTTTCTTGACAGCAATTTTTTACTAGTTGACTGTCCGTGCATTACATGTAATGCATTTTTGGTCTGACTGTTACGTTCGTGCATTACATGTAATGCATTTACCAAAAGCAACTGAACCGCGTTTCGTGGGCTGGACGTGTGAATTTTCTTAAGAACATAAAATAAAGCAGTTTATAAAAAACCCATTGGAACCACAAAATTACCCAAAATTGACGGGACAGTCAACTTGTTGATGTATTCTTAATATTATCAGTGTAGATCATGTTTAGTGTTATCCAATCTATTATCAAGCCCATTAGTCCGATTTTAGGTGAACTATGGTTAATTTAGTGTACTTTTTTGCAGAAATTACTCAAATTCCCATGGAAGCCAGCAACAGAACAGCGCATCGCACGGCATGACGCCTCAGTCATGAGAAACTGGAAGGAACTAAAAGAGGGGTCTCTACCCATACCACCAGAACTGAGAAAACATTTCCTGAAATTCTCGGACAGAACTATTCCACCATTGAACCCAGCGTCAGTAAAAATTGACATCACACCTGAACCCGACCTAGGAGAGTTTGAGAGGATTGTGAGGAATTGTGCAGCAAAAGAGAACACAGATAACTCTACAGAAAATAAACAAAGCAACACTCTTGCTCTGCCAAGTCCACACTCCTCAAAACCAGAAGATAAAAAATTCAGAGAAAAAATAGACCCAAAACTAATAACATTAGAGGAATTAACATCAAAAATAAAAAATCGCTTAGATAAAGGTCGTAACGTAGACATAAATGACAGAATTATTATAGGTTCTACACAAGCACCAACACAATCAATTTCCGAAAAAGTACAGGAGGAAATGGAGTTGTTTCATGAAAGTCATAAGGGAAGTGGAATAGTAGAATATAAAAGTAAAACTGATGATCCTAATGAGGTAATGAACTACCCAGAGAGAATAAGAATCCCAAAGAAGGCTTATAAGAAAGGTGCCACTTATAAAGTCAACGATTGCTACTATGATCATGATGGCAAATTCTTGTATAGAGTTCTAGGTATGTCTCAATAATAAAATATGTAAGTATTGTTTATATGTATAGGTACTAAATAAAACAACTGATATTGAAGCCTTATATATTTTTTTTATAAAAATTATATGCATTTTATTACAATTGTCAAAATAAAATAATCTTTATTCATTAACAGAACTCCTGCAAGTTAATTGCATGTGTTATGTATGACTGTAGCTTTGAATAATATACATACGTAAAGTTCGATTTTGCTTATGATGAATATTTTACAACTTCAATTAGCTATGTGGCTTCATTGTACATTTTTATATGGAACTTACAATATGGCTTGTACATGATCACTAGTGTACATACAATTCATAGGTGTTAAACAATAAATATACTTGTTTTATCGTTACGAAAATTGGATACAGAAAATTAATAAGCCAAGGTTGAAGATATACACATTTTTATAGAACTGTAGATTCAAATAAATAAACAATAGAATTTGATCGAAAAATTGTTTCATGACTTTTTTGTTTTTGTTTTCTAGTAGCTAACGTTAGTTTCAATAAATAGTGTTGCACATTATTTTGAATACAAATAATATGAAATACTTTGTTAGTATCCTGAGTATTTGTGAGTTGCAGTATAGATTAACTGCCAAGTAAAATAAACCATTTGTGTTTATGTACATGTTTCATTCAATTCTTTCTTTGTGTTACATTCCACTATAGATACTTTTAATATAGTAACATAATATTAGTATGTTTTACGTCGAGCCGTGCTACTTTTTGACTAAATGCGTATAATGCTACAACAGATTGCAGTCATAATAACATCTGATGTAATAATATTGTATGGTAATACAAATAAATGAATATGATTTCATCATATACCAACTAACTATATTGACACTTTCATGAATACTTTTGAATTTTGGCAGTCACATTATTAGGTGTCTCTGAAATAATGTTATCTGTTATCACAAAAGTAACTATGTGTACAAAATCTTGATGCTACTTCACAATTCCTATAGATTAGAAACTAATCATGGTGTTATATTAATCACACAGGGTGCGCGGGACACAAATAATGTGACTATGTAAACACACACAGACTCTTCACACAATTCGTTTACGAACTCAACCGCGTCACATAATATTAAGCACATTACATACCGCCCTCCGTGGCCTTACACCTACTCTATACAACAACTCTATGTACATACGTTATTACGGTCACCGTCCCGATTACTTAACTTAGCACCCACGATCCTAGACTAATGGATATGCCGAAACGTGAATTTATTACATAGATTGCTTATGAGTCAATGATACTTCGAAATATACTTTGGGGCAATGTTCATGAGAATTAGGCCATAATATCCATACAATTCCACCTATTTTACAGTCCTGACCTTACGGTTAACGATTCTACTAATAGATTCATTTATATAATAGTTTTAATGCTGAATCAAGCATACCTTGATCCCGTTTGGACGGGCTTATGAAGTTCGCCAAGTTCCGGTTTTGTCGTCGTCTTACACAAATGTAATGCTTCGATAAACTATATCGTTCTAAAATAAAATGGACGGTACTCCCTACTAGTGTTGTATATAGAACGAAACGCTCAAAACTAAACTACAAAAAATAATAACTCTTTCTCAACAATACATTTCTACTCATTATACATATATGTTTTTATACTGTGTAAATAATAGTATAATGTATGCAAATAAACATACCAAGGGATTCGGAACTCGTATTCGAGTAGCCCCGTCGTAAATAAAAGCATTGCAAGCTGGAGTTTACGTTTACATGAATGAATAAAAATGGTGCATTTCGAGGTGCAGCCCTGCGTTATACGCTTTCAAATTACACGAATATTGCTGCGCGATAATGAGCGCTTTTTCAGACACACGCCATACAAGACCAGAGGGATTTAAGGATGAAATTCGTGCTGAAAAGATGGCTATGGAGCCGTTCATTTGAACCTCGAACGTTGTTATACCCTACGATACAGCCAGGTCAAACTGAACAGAGATACCTGCGTATGCACATACGCAGTTTCGATACAGTCTCAACTGTTTTAAGTGACTGATTAATTCACGTAGTTCGCGACCAGCGTATGCGCGTGGTCCAAATACTTTTGGTACGGATAAATCTAAAACTGGTCATGTAATGGCGGTCTTAAGATGTTTTTCAAACCTTCGAGCTACTGTGTTGAATCGCCTGCATCAATTAAAAACCCCATATTTTTAAGATACATTGTATTCCTGATAGGTCAACAATTAATGCAAGCATCTTCAATCGAAAGCGTCCGGCCGTTAACACATCTAGTTTTAGAAAGCGGCTTTGTAGAGCGTCGTCTTTTTCACTCATACCTCTCTTTCTAAATCTCGATGTGTAACTGTACAAGTTTACTCGTCGACGATAAGTCGCAGTCGTTTGAAGTAGTGTCGACAGCAGACAGCGGTGGGAGAAGGGGGTAAGTCCTGTGGTCTCGCCTCGCCTCCTAATTGGTCGAGCGCTCGCGTGTATTCTCGTTGAAGCGCCATCAGGTCGATATTGTGTTCACCGAGGGCAGCCATCGCGAGGAATAGTATGTCTCTGTGGATTGTAAGGTTGATTTAGTAAGGACCTTTATTAGATAGCATTGTAGTTGAAAATATGAAAAACCAAATATAAAAACAAAAAAAATAATATAATTAACGAATAGAAAAATATGAATAGGTAGTCACAATTTACTCTTTTTAAACCGACTTCAACAATAGACTTTGTTACAATTGAGTTTGTAAATCTATTCTTTCTTATATTTTTTTTAAATTATTTAATTCTGTCTTAGTCTATTTATATCGATGAAGTGGTGAGAATAAATTCTATCACTAAGAAATTATTATAATCCTTATATTCAAGAGCAGTTGCAGTACATACCTGTAGAAGGAATGGTATCGTTTGTTGCTGGACGTGTTCTCTCTCCACGTGGCTAGCTTACGTAGAGCGTCTGATAGGTCGTTGCTTAGCAACCCGTTGAGGACCGCTAGTGCCACACTGTAATATAACGCGTGACTATTAATTTTCTCTTTCTTTAACCTTTGTTGGCTTTTAAACTGTAAGGTTATATTCACGGAGCAAATACAAAGAGGAGACGGCCTAAGCAACTGTGCACTGTGATTCTCAACTAGGTCCTGACGTCATCATGTAGGCGTGGCCTTAGTCAGTATATTGTTGGCATTCGTCCTGTGTACAGCTCTGTAAACGTTCCGTTTTTACAGCATATTTGCGCTAGAAGACAAAAAGAATGAAGTGTGGTGTTTTATCTTGTAAAAACTACTCGGATAGACGTTCTGATGCTATGGATGGCATCACATTTCATTTGTCAGTAATTTTATGCGTAATTTATTAAAATAGTTCTTCATTCTGCATGTAGTGACATCTAGTGTGAGATAGTTACATAACTACAAAGTAAAATCAACAGGACGAGCGAATAGTTTTGCTATTGACCAGTAGATGTAAAATAAAGAAGTGGGCGGGATCTGATCACCCCTCACCCCGTAAAGTGTCACCCGTTGTTTCATACAGAAGCCTTATTACAACATCTCCTCTTTGTATTTGCTCCGTGGTTATATTTCACAGCTTCTCTTCGGTGACATATCAGTTCGTAACTATCCAATTCCAGGACAAAGGGTTTTTGACACAGAGCAGTAACTCAGCATACTATTTGAGACAGAGCAGTAACTCAGCATACTATTTGACACAGAGCAGTAACTCAGCATACTATTTGAGACAGAGCAGTAACTCAGCGTACTATTTGAGACAGAGCAGTAACTCAGCATACTATTTGAGACAGAGCAGTAACTCAGCATACTATTTGACACAGAGCAGTAACTCAGCATAATATTTGACACAGAGCAGTAACTCGGCATACTATTTGACACAGAGCAGTAACTCAGCATACTATTTGAGACAGAGCAGTAACACAGCGTACTATTTGAGACAGAGCAGTAACTCAGCATACTATTTGAGACAGAGCAGTAACTCAGCATACTATTTGAGACTGAGCAGTAACTCAGCATACTATTTGAGACAGAGCAGTAACTCAGCATACTATTTGAGACAGAGCAGTAACTCAGCATACTATTTAACACAGAGCAGTAACTCGGCATACTATTTGAAGTGCGTCTTCATCTAAATGGTATTTTGTTGGGAGTTGGTCTAAAGGTTGTCTTTATAAGATCACTTTTAGCCATAAGACTGCCCGTTGTACCCTATGTAAAATTTCTACATTTATATCTGTAATTTATATGGTGTACATAATAGGTACTAATTGTATTCTATTTGGCAAACTAAAGAACTCCAGAAACTTTCACAATTAGCAGTACTGAAGAATGTTTGAATGTTTTTTACTACGTAATGATGTAAAGCCGACAGATGTAGGAAGGAGAAACACCAGTGTACTCACGTGTGTCCCGCGTGCGCGTCGTGCTCAGTAAGTAACAAGGCCTGCAGCGCACGTGACCGCTGATGATGTCTCCGCTTGGAGCGCCACGCGTGGTGCAGCGCGGCGCCCGCCTCGCCGGCCTCCACGGTCGCGGAGCCGCCGCGAGAGTACTCCCACGTGCATATTACTCGACAACCACCTGTGATTAAACATTTCTATAAGTTACAAGCAAGGCAACTTCACAGGAGCTTTAAGGGATGAGTTTCCAAAAAACGACAATACAACTAACTTGTACCTACTAATAAACAGAAGTCTAAGTACCAACTCTTCCATTTTTTTTTTTGCTGTAAGTATCTATACCTTTTTACATATACAATGACATGAATATCTACTGAATAAAAAAATAAATAAAAAAGATGTTTTTTATTACAGGCAAAATACCCATATACAGAAATAGTAAAAACAAAGTATTATTTTAATTATTGTGAATGTGAGGACTATGTGGGTAATTGTTCCAGTTTTAATCATGTTCTGGCAGTTGTTGAGCTCCTTAAGTTCTGAATTGAACTGGACGGTTACTGACAAATACGTGCACTGACTGGACAGGTCCATTCAATTTGTGTTTTTTTCCTCAAAAAACCATTTCACTGTGTGAAATCATCTACATGGTCATCAAAGATTATTAATATGTCCTGATTTTGCACAGATTTACATTGATGAATTTTATATATACTGTGGCATGAGTAATTAATTACTTTGTAAAATATTATAATATTATTTGAATTATTGTGAATGTGAGAACTATGTCGATCATTGTTTTTTTGTATTTTTCTCAGTTAGTTGAATCATGATCTGGCAGTTTGAGTAATTTATGCGGCCTACTCAAATTGTAATGACAAATATGTCATTTGGTTTAAATAGGCTTTTATTATTTATATACTTTTTATAATTTTATTTATCTTTTATATTTTGTGAATGTGGGAATGTTGTAGGCCTAACTTGTAGACCATTTTCTATTTTGTTAAGTACCTGGTACTTGTTGACAGGCCTACACTGTCCTCCCATACCTATTAACACTGTACTTTGAAAATATTTTCTCTAATTTATCTACGAAACTATATGGGGTTATCGTTAATACTAACAATATGCAATAGTAACCAATTGCATTCAATTCTTGAAAATCATTACTTCTTGGTCTCCATAGACGCGTCAAAATAGATACGAACAACTGAAGTAGATATTGAACCTCTTGATCTCTCTGAAATTACACAAAGGAAGGGGAAATTCAAATAAGTAATAGGGGTCGAGTAGTAACCAAATGGAGTTAAAACGATTCGTGTAATGGCATGTTTCCCAGACAACATACAACTAAGAATCTCCCAATTAAATGTCGTAAAATAATAAGTATTCTCGCAATATTTGAATACGGAACGTTGCATCAAGCACAGATTTAGTGTATACTTATTACTAGCGTTAGATTGGCAATGCAAAAGCGATACAGCATAGTCTATGTGTAGAGCGAGGTAGATAGACGAGACTATTTACGTACACACTATCAGCACAGTCTATATTTATCATACAGTCGTCCGACGAAGACGTCTATACAGGGCAATCGTGCGGGGTGTGAGGGGCGAGGGGCGGGAGGCGCGAGCCCGAAATGCATACTGCCATCGTGATGGTAGTTCGGTACACGACTTCCAGGGTTGACGATTTCGACTTTTGATAAAATTATTTATTAGGATGAGGATTTTTTTATACAATTAAGTTCAACAACAGAAATTTCAAATCCAGTAAATCTATAAATCTAAAAACCGAAAATATTTGTCAGTCGCCCATTTATAAAGATGTACAGTTACAGTTCCATAGATGAGCTGATCGGCTGATCCACAAAAAAGACGATATTTTGATAATTGTTAATTATTATTTATAATAATAAAAATAACGTTGATCTCAAATAAATAAATTAATATTGTTTACATGAGACAACCCTACCTGTCGCGACAATGCCTAGACGTTGTCGGCATTTAGCACAAGATCAAAGGCGTCGTCCTACTGTATCTTTTTATTTATACTGTGCTATCAGCCTGTATCGGCCGACGTCAGTCGTGAACGAATTAAATCCCGCTTATTTTCACAAAATCTCAGATTTTAAAGTGTTTAGACGTTATTTAACTAATCACGCACCGATGGCCCTCCGAAGTAAATACGTTATAGGACCATCGGTAGCTAATAGTTACGTGTGCAGTACCTGGATGTTACTCATCTAAGAAAGAAAGCCCGAAGAATTATTCATTTCACACGTAAACACAACTGGAATATGATCTGGTTATCAAATAAAATAATACGCTGTTCCATACATTTTGACCGCGTAGGTCTTGCACTTTTCTATGAAACAGCTGTTTTTATTTGGCAACCGACAAAAAAAAATCTACGCTAGAATCATAATATATTCATAAGTACAGTTTGTGCACTGGTTTAATTATTTTCTTGTATTTATATTATATAGATTTAATAAACAGTTTTGATACACATAGATTAAGCGTTTACCACTTAAGGCTTTTCCGCCAATATTCGTCAATTAATTTGATGGGCCGGGGCTTGAAGAATCTCCTGGCTTACTGGCTGGTTTGTGAAGTCAACGTGTTCCACCATTTCGTCATCGACATCAATTCTGACTTCATCTTAAGTCACACAATCTTCTGCCTCTACGTCTCTATCCTTGGGAGGTTAGTCATCATCATTTATCAAATGTGATGCTGTCTTCCACATGCAGCTGTCTCGTGGCCGTAATTTTGTTTTTGAATCAAATACTAATGTAAAAAATAAAATACAGCAGTAAATCTAAGAAAAATACCGAATTGTGATGAATGCAAGAGTTACACAAGGCCCATAAATACGTAAAAAACACGTAGGTACAACATTGCGATTACTACAAAATGGTGGAACTTACCAAGGCAAAGAAGTCTTCTGTAAGCTCTTGGCGGCTACTCAGTTGGTTCTAACGATGACGGTGATCGAAATAAGCGTGAGAAAGAGATCGTGAATTTGCGTTTAAGTGAACGTCAAAACGACGTAGAATGGGTTTCTAGGGTAGAATCAAGTATGAAGCAAAATTGCAAATTACTTCCAAGGAAAGCTTACGACAGGTTTACAATACATTATTTTTCTTTGAAGTTAATTAAAAATCCAAGGCGTGTTGTTTGCAGTTTTATTTTTGTTCCTTTAAAAAATAAGATAGTTAGGTATTCACTTTATCCACATCTGTTTGAAATCAGGAGATACGAAGACATTGCAATCTATATCGATAATCGAAATTGAAGCAGCTAGTGAGCACATCACTATTTGCCTCGTACACGTCATGCACATTTGTGTACAGTCTGTCAAGAAAGTCATGAAAAGAATGTTTTGGGAACTACTGCTTTTCCTAATACTGGCCACACTGAATAATTATTGTCAAACTGACTAAACTGAGTACCTCAGCTGTCACATCGCAGCTTTGTGGTTGATATTCTTTATTATTATTGTGATAATTCGAGTTTTTTTAATCGTGTGACCGTATAGAGATCAAAAATGAATCGGAAATCGGAATGTTTATAAGAGCGGTGCGAGATAAATTATATTTACAGTTTTTCAAGAGTGTATGGCCGAATTTCAAGCTGGGACGAGTAAAGACGATGTTTACGGTCGAACAGCAAAGTTAACCGGTACGTAAATGTATTTTAATGTTAAACACAATAAAGGAAATATAATCTCTTGACAATGTTCTGTTTTTAAGTATAATTTATCTATTTTTATCATTGTTTATATTTCGTTGAGGTTATGAAATTTACCTACGATTTATTATACTACCACTCGACGGTTTTGATCCTTTTGTGTTATTTATTTAGATGTGTATAAGGTATTTGTTATTTAACATGTCTTTATTGATTTCAGGTGTTTCTGAAAGCACAATTCGGCGCATAGTGGACGAAGGCATGAAGAATGGAGGTAAATTTGTAACACCTGGAAAATACACGAAAGGCCGACCTACAAAACACATCGATGATTTCGACCAATTGGACTATTTGACAATTTCGACTCTTTGGACCAATATAATTAGGCAGGAGTTCGGATTTATTTCGAATTAAGCAGGAGATTTGGATTCGGATTAATAAAGAATTATCTAATAAAATCGCATTTTTTTTTGGCAATTGAGTTGTTATTGATATTCCACTAGCGTCATGTTCACAGAGTACTTTTTTTAGGATGACTTTTGGTCATGTTGAAACGGCAGCGCAGAGGCAAACCATCGAATTTTGCACTTTGTGGTAGATAATGTCAATAGCTGACAGGACGAAGACAAGACTTGGTCAAAACAAATTTTAATAAAATCAGGTAATAAACCATAACCAATAGGCACCAGTATTGTTCACCATTACCAATTAAAGCCGAAACTTTTTTTTTTGCTTACTGAGCGTCAGATAGATCTGTCAGATAATACACATGACAGTAAAGGGACCATAATAATAAATTAGTAATTGTCAACTATTGAAAAAAAAAGCGAGTATCAAAACCTTTCAGTCGAAATTTGCAGGGATACCATATAAATTATGGTGGCTTTTTTTCATGACTTTCTTGACAGACTGTAATTTGTTTTTGGTCTTGCCCTAATCACCATGTTGCCAATCTAACGTTAATAGATTATACTAAATCTATGGCATCAAGTATCCTTTTCATGACATTCAGTGAGATAGTCATTTTTGATCGAGTCTACATAGCCCGGCTAGCTCAGTCGGTAGAGCATGAGACTCTTAATCTCAGGGTCGTGGGTTCGAGCCCCACGTTGGGCGAATCTTTTTGTTTCTAGATTATTTACGCAGTAATTATTCTTCCGACCCCTGTTCCACTAAATCGGCTGATCGAGCTGATAACAACGCTCAGCCATTGAAATGATTTGTTTACTACTCTGTAGGGTTAAAGGAATCTGGGACCATCCACCCTAACATATAATATTATGTATATTATATATATATTATGTATATTATATATATTTTTATATAAATATATTTCACTTACCACTTTTCTCCGGATCGTGCAACATGTCCGTACTATGATACTTCGTTGCGAAGTCCGGACACAGTAAGTCGGGCAGATGGTTCTCGATGTTGGCTCGCTCTAGGAACCAGACCAAGTTCCAATACACTATCGGATGTGATTCTACGAAGCCTGACTCTGCTAAACATGTGTCGCCTTCCCTACCTGGAAACAAAGACAATTTGTTTTTACAAGCTTTTATTATTTAATGTATTTGGGGCAAAAAACGGTTAGGTATATATTATGTTACATCATTTTAAATAATAGTAGGATAAAAAAGTTAAAAAAAAAACAACCCATTTAAAAAAAAAATACAAATCGAAAAATAACTAATTTCGGAAGTCGGTGTTTGGCTTTGTATTTTCGATTTTCGCCACCAACTTCCGATATTAAGGTTATTTTTCACTTCGTAGTGATTTTTTTGGAGTGTTTTTTTTTTATAAAAAAAATATATATTTCACTTTTTAGTTGTAGTACCTACTCCACACAAATTCGTGTACCACTACTTGATAAGTAAATAACAGTGACAGGAAGTTATTATAACATCATCAGTATACCTACACTAAATGAAAAAATACGTATTATTTAAGTTAACTGAAAAACTACCCAAACAAAATTAATAAAATTTATATGGGACTACCCTTGAGGCATACCCTATCCACAAAAAAATAATTTTCGAAATCCATCCACAATTGCCGGAGATATCGCGTAACAAACTTACAAACCAAAAACGCAGACGGATTGAGAACCTCCTCCTTTTTGAAGTCGGTTATAAGGTAAGAACGCATACCCTAACTTGAATGCTGGTATAATAAATAATTAAAAGTGATTGTATGTAGAGTTTGAAATACATACCTAATATAGATTCGAATTCTTTCCTCAATACAAGAGGATTTAAATAAGGCACGCTGAATGTTTCTGCTTGTTTTTGGTCGGAACGGATTATCTGAAAACAATAAAATATTTTTATGTATTTGTAGCGGTATCTCCATCGCCACATGAGAACTACGCCACACTGATGTCACGCAAAATCCTGCATCGCGAAGGCAGAGTTTACCGCGCAACTAGTAAATTTACAACGCCCCGACATCAATCCTCGGGCAGTTGCCCGCCAGACACGACACCCATCTGGTCGGAGGATTCACCCTTTTCTATGGAGGTATGAGTGAACTTTACACCCTGTTCCTCGTGCCTCTATATAGTCAGTGATCTACTTTCGTCTAGCTCTTGTAACTCATAGAAGTTGTATATTTTACTCTTTAGATTTTAACCATACACTGCAGAGTAAAACTTCTACGCTGCGCTCTATCACACTATTTGCCTCAAAACAAACAACAGAAGTAAGTGCGATCTACTCTGCGTAGAGTACCTACTAAGTCTAACTTTTTTTCATGTCATTAGTTACATTATTGGGTAAATGTAAATTGAAACATTCAAAACAGACATCTTCGAAAATACGAACGCGCTATGATGAGATCGAATACAACCATGAAATTCAACCCTATAATTGTGTGATCATTGTTGTATCATAGCTATGATACAACAATGATCACACAATTATAGATTAACAACTCGATGCAATTCCAAAAACCTTAATAAACTTGTAAGTGTCAGGTGACAATCTGCGAGCGGAGTAGGTAACCCGCCAGAGAGAAAACTTCATACAAACAATGATAAAGTGCACAAAGCGCGGTAGTACAAAATTTAAGAGCTTTATCTCTGTTGGTGACAACCCACGAGTTACCACTCTGCGATTTTCGTGCTTATTCGGAAACATGCAGATTATCGAAGCGCATACTTTTTCTGGTTCAACTGTAGTTTACCTGTATAGACAACAACGGCACAGTATGTCGTCCGCACGCGATGCAACGCGTGTTCAAGTTAGAGTCGTCAGCGGCCCAGCCCGCCATTATGTCTTCATCATACAGGAACGCAAGACATTGGTGACATTGTGAGCATGACGATAGGTGGACTACTATTGACGAGGTCTCTGAGGTTGGTTGGTCCTGTTGAAGTTAAATATAACATTAGTTTGATGTTATCTTCTATTGTTTTGTAAAGTGGTTTTTTACTCCTAAATCTCACTTTGCGATCTGATTCATTGTAATTCGAGATATTTTGCCTTGCATAAGGCTAAAGGTAACAGAGCAATAGAGTCACCACTGACTCAAATCTGGCTGAAACGATCTAACAAAAAGTATGTACCTACTAAGATTTCTTTATTAACTGTAAAAATGCTGCGCTATCTTCTTTTCTAATGTTTGTATTACTTATTGTCTAATTTGACAAAAAATAAACAATGACTTGAATATACTTACACTCACAACAGGGTACAGGTTGTCGGGTAGATGCGACACAAGAGTGGCTAGAGAACCGCGTTCCATAGAACAGGCTAGCTCGGCATCGCTTGAGGCGCGTCTGAACCCAATACCTCCCACCCATTCTACAAAAAACAATACAATTATGTGGGGTTAAAACCGTCAAAAGTTACGTTATGACCCTAAACATACAACAGCGAATCGAACTCTTCGCCTTCGATTGGCTGTCGTGTGTTCAGGGTCTCAAACTCGAACAGTCTTATTACAAAAAACTAAATAAACCTTGATTTAAACCTGTGCTACGAAGTCCAGGCTTATCTGCAGAACCATGGTCTAAATTTGTCCGTATTACAAAACTTCAAAAAACCGTGGTCTTCTTAGTGCCGTCATTTGAACCATTGTCTTTGTAACAACCACAGAGTAATACAAATATTATTCGTTCACCATGTTATCATTCTATTGCAACGTTCCGTATGCTCAGAAATGAAAACTTTTTGTTAATACGCTAATGATTATTATGATGTTTAGGAGTGTTAAAAATATTGAGAGTGTTAATTTGCATGAAATATTAGTTATTTCGTCGATTGCAGTTTTGTTTAGGTTTAAGCACATGACTTAATGTCGTATTAAGTACTAATAATACATCTAGGTACGTGTAACGAAACGTAAAATTTTCGCGCATTATATGAAACCATAACCTTAAACAAAACCATCGCAAGTTGAACAAAGTTCATTTAGCTTTGGAATTTTTAAGTTATCGAAGTTTCTAATAGAACAATTGCCTCTTTGTATAGTATTACCTTCTATAGTAGGTAATTTTAATATCATATTGTTATGGACCAACAAAAGAAAAAACGATCTGAGAATTTGAGTACCGAGGAAAAAGTAAATAAACATAAATTACTTCGATTAACTTGAAATCAGTGTTTAATTGATTCAAATTTAATTTTAATTTATTTGATTGATTGGAACACGATTTATGTTATGTCGGCGTGGCGTTCCCAACAACTCAGCGGCTTCAATATCCTCAATATCAATTAAATCGACCATGTTAAGATCCATTTTCGGGTAGAAACAACACAACACAATGAAAAAGATGCTATAAAATACAAGAGAAACTTTGACTGATACGATTTAGACCATAGTTTCATCGTTTAAACTAGGGGCCGCCGAGGTTTAGCATTAGACCATGATATGATCCACGGTTTTTCGAAAAACCACGTTTTGTCATATCATTTTGGTTTAAACCGTAGTTTATAGAGCTTTAAACCGGGGTTTTCAGTTAAACCGCTTTTTGTAATAACACTGAAAGCATTTATTTCAATTAAACCATTTACAGGCACTTTTGAATTGTCAAGTGGTCGGTCAGTCAGAAATATGAAGCTAGTTGCCCATTCCAAAGCGTAGTAGGTACCTATGGAGAAGAACGGGCAAGAAACTCCATGGACACTCCTTTAAATTATATTGTTACATAAATATTAGTTTCATCATTGTTGAATATAGGTATAATTATATGTGAGAACGATGTAAATAAGACGTACACATTGAGTGTCCAGTGTACAGCGAATATAAATTTAAACAAAACAATCCATAATAAAATAATTAAAATAAGCCGTGGTGGCTAAGAGATGACATTATCGTCATCAGAGATGGTCTTATCGTGACTGTCTCTAATTTATTATTTTATCCACGTGTCAACCAAAATAAGGAACCTATCCGAGAAAATTTTAAGTGTATTATTGTTTCGCATTTACACATACATAAGTACGTTTCGAAACTGTCCAATTAACTTTGGACCCATCTAGAATATTCCGAGTCGCGATCGTCTCATGACAAAGGGAGCATTTGAGTTCCGAGTTTGTATAAAAATATCGACTCCAAGCACACATTGTATGCAGCAGACCAATTAATAAATAAAACCGAATAATTATAATGAATGGAACTAAATACTTACCATCCGGATTCATTTCCGACGAGCCATCAGTGGAATCTTCCTCTCCCATCAAACTGTTGAACGCACTGGTCGCGTTACCAAAAGCTCCCTTCACAGGCGTAGAATTAGCAGATATAACCTCTTTCATTTCATCGAACTTCTTCGCCATACTTGTTGCCGCTGATTTGAGGCTGCTTATGCCACTTTGTAGTAGTTCGTTTGATCTCTTCCCGGCTATACTCGACGGACTGAAAGATTTATTCTTAAGTAACAGGACATAAAAAAATGCGGGATGGTTTCTTCATTTGTCTTTATAAAAGGTTGACTTCAAAGGGTAGTAGAAAGATCTATGTACAAACACTAAAACAACCATGCTTTTTACAAGATAGTGCGTTGATAAGGCTAAAACATGCAAAATTATAGACGAACTGTGGTTTGTGATCTATAATGTTTTAAATACTAGATTTCTCAACACAATGAAGACATCAAACTTTTTCTGGACACTAAATGGGAAAATTAAAGATGGATGGCATGGTTTTATCAAATTTCATGAATACTTACAGCAGACAAAGAGTGGCGCTGCATTAATTTTGTTTACAAAATACATTATTATTTTTAAATTTTGTAGTCGTTTCTGTATACGAGGTCAAATTAAACTAGCTAGCGGAACTCCACAGTCGTAATGGGTATCAATATCTAAACATAATTAAAAAAAAAAAACAAAAATAATTGATGTAGGTACAGTAGGGTCTCGGTAATACGAACACTCAAAATTTTCACCCTGTATCTTTTAAAAGGTGTTTATTGAAATTAAACATTGATTCAAACGCACAAAAATGGTTAGAGAAATGCACAAAATGGCGGAACGACGCACGGTGATCGAAACGACGCGTAGCGTACGTTTAGCACGCAAAGTGAATGAACGCCGAGTGGCGCTGCGATACTCTATGAGAAAGCGGCATGCGCGAGCGGTGGGCTCGTTCGGATTATAGAGGCGTTCGGATTATCGTGGGTTCGGATTATCGAGGCCCTACTGTATATATTTTTTCATCTTTAGCTGATTGGATAACGACGGAGATCACGTATGGAGGTAATCAATTTTTTGTTTTATTATGTTTTCATGAGGAAACCGGCATGCCCTAGAACCTTCGGTCAACAATACCAACTAGATAACGGGTCACGTACAAAATCAAATCTAAATGCTGTCCGCGTGAAAAAAGTTTAAAACAGTTATAAGTTCAACCTAATTACAACCATGGCACCTAGTAATTAGGTCGTGTTTACATTGGCTGTGTTTCAAGCGAACTAAACGAAATAAGAGCTCACATCTCGAAGTGCGCTGTTATTTACCAAGACGTATTTCTTGCGCCGACCCGATATCTAGTCGGTATTGTTGATCGAAGCCTAGAGCCAAAAAAAATTAAGACGTGACATCCACCAACCGCGGTGGATTATGGCCCACTCCCTCTCACAGAGAGGAGGCCTGTGCCCTAGCAGTGGGAACATTATAGGCTGATTATTTATCATATTTAGATATACCCATCACGTCTGCGGAGTTTCGCTTGCAAATTTTACTTGACCCTGTATAAAGGGGTTTCTTTGACGATTATTCGAGATTCTTACCTGAAGTAATTCTCGATCATAGCTTTCCCCAGTTTCATGTTTTCCTTGCGCAACGACAGTCTGGCTGGCGAATAGCGTCTAAGAAAACAAACAAGCTAGCGTACTGCGTGTCGGTGCGGTTAATAAAATAACAGAGCTATTTTATTAGAAATAAAACAAATAGGCTGGTTGCATCTTCAAGTAATTTTTTTTTAACTCCAGAGGGGCAATTCCCGTATTTTTAAGAACGTTCGCATCTCGGTCTCAATCTGTCAAAAATTGTATAGCGTTTACCTATGTAGTTACGCTATACAATTTTCCTTCTCTCTCGCAACCGCTACCGCTAGTGGACACGTCTACATGGCGGTCCCATAAAACTCCCTCTCAATCTCTTCTCGCAACCGCTACCGCTAGTGGACACGTCTACATGGCGGTCCCATAAAACTCCCTCTCAATCTCTTCTCGCAACCGCTACCGCTAGTGGACACGTCTACATGGCGGTCCCATAAAACTCCCTCTCAATCTCTTGTCGCAACCGCTACCGCTAGTGGACACGTCTACATGGCGGTCCCATAAAACTCCCTCTCAATCTCTTCTCGCAACCGCTACCGCTAGTGGACACGTCTACATGGCGGTCCCATAAAACTCCCTCTCAATCTCTTCTCGCAACCGCTACCGCTAGTGGACACGTCTACATGGCGGTCCCATAAAACTCCCTCTCAATCTCTTCTCGCAACCGCTACCGCTAGTGGACACGTCTACATGGCGGTCCCATAAAACTCCCTCTCAATCTCTTCTCGCAACCGCTACCGCTAGTGGACACGTCTACATGGCGGTCCCATAAAACTCCCTCTCAATCTCTTCTCGCAATCGCTACCGCTAGTGGACACGTCTACATGGCGGTCCCATAAAACTCCCTCTCAATCTCTTCTCGCAACCGCTACCGCTAGTGGACACGTCTACATGGCGGTCCCATAAAACTCCCTCTCAATCTCTTCTCGCAACCGCTACCGCTAGTGGACACGTCTACATGGCGGTCCCATAAAACTCCCTCTCAATCTCTTCTCGCAACCGCTACCGCTAGTGGACACGTCTACATGGCGGTCCCATAAAACTCCCTCTCAATCTCTTGTCGCAACCGCTACCGCTAGTGGACACGTCTACATGGCGGTCCCATAAAACTCCCTCTCAATCTCTTCTCACAACCGCTACCGCTAGTGGACACGTCTACATGGCGGTCCCATAAAACTCCCTCTCAATCTCTTCTCACAACCGCTACCGCGAGTGGACACGTCGACCAGGCGTAGGCGGCCCAATAAAACTCTCTCAAAACGTGCAAATAAGTGAATACCGGTGTGGTGTGGTGATTGATTACATAAATTGACATGGTGTGGGAAGTCACAAATTAAGAACCAACCAACCAAGCTGTCGAAGAAGTTATCCACGTGAGTACCTTTCCCATCCAAGTTCAATTCATTCAAGCAGCATTTTGCAACTTGATTTTAAACGTTTTGAATTACGGGAATCTGACTTCAGGTTTATCCGGAGTTCGCAATTTAGTTTAAAAACATGTATTTTTGGAAAAACAAACTTAATACCTACGCATAAAATTCGGTTTGAGCTAGAGAATCAATTTTTTTTAAAGTATTTATCAATAGCTCTAATATATGAAATGAATTTATTAAACACCCACATAAATTTTATTAATACTAGTAGTAGTATAAGTTGTAGTAATAACATCAATGTGAAACAAGTATTTGAACAGACTTAAAAGATACGAGGTTTAAGAGCATTCGGCTGGTTCAATACAGGAGTTGTAAACACTTTAATGAAAGCATGTTATTGCTGCATCAGTTGTGGAATCAATTTGGTTTAAACTATTGCAGCGATAGAATAGTAAGTGTCTTATGTGAAAGGGGCTTTGAGTATAAGACTTCCCCCTAATGCTTAGAGCTGATTGTTTTGGCTTGATTACTTTTTTTTTATATTTTTACTGCCATTGGTAATCGGCCATTACTAAACTTTTACTTGACGATGCAACACAGCTAAAATTGAAGGCTAAAATAAAAACAAAAAAAAAACAATAGCAGGGCAGCAAAGGGCTCCCCTGACAATGAAACGAACATGCTTAGTATTGAACAAGATGTTTTTCGTGAACTAAAACATAGCAGTGACATCTATACATAGACAACAATTTGTATTACAGTATTTAAACATCGAAATTATCTTGGTGTACTATAAGTTGTTTACGAACTTTTCAATAAAATTCGGTCATTTCCCTGCTTAAGCCCAGGTTTTTATTTTGGAAATTAACTGTAGGCCAATTCCCGTACTTAGAAAACTTTCAAATTCAAGCCGCAATCTCATCTCAGCGACAAATTCTAATCTGTCTCAATCTGTCAAAAATACAATCAGTTTACATACATTTGTGGCAAGTTTTTGACATTGAAAAACTAGTCAAAAATGTATATAAATTGATTGTATTTTTGACAGATTGAGACTGAGATTAGAATGCGAACGTTCTTAAAAATACGGGAATTGCCCCTCTGACTTCTATGTTATATTTTTTTTAGTAAAACTATGTCATTCAACCAAAATCAACCACATTTTATAGAGAAGCTTTTTTTTAATAGAAGAGTTCAATAACCAATTAATAATCATTAGACTTGGGAGCACACCAAAACAATGAACACATGAATTTACAACAGAAATTATGTACTTTCTGAATTAACACAAAATTACTTAACTCAAAATCGAGTTCTATTTTTAACACATATTCAAAAATCACACTCAATTCTTAAACTACTCAACTCACCCGAAACTAATCTTGAGCGAGTTCCCCAAACTGACGAGGCTCGAAGACACCGTCCCTGCAGGCACCGTCTCACTTCTGTGCAGTTTCCTGCGCACAGGAAACTATCGAGGTTATCTTGCTCAATAGGGCCGTAGCTCTAGCTATACTCATACGTTAGCGGGCGCAGTGTAAAGTAAGGGGGCGGAAGGGGGAGGCACTCAATTATGCTCAGAGGTATAACTAACATGTAGGTAGTATTGTTACCTTACGAAACATCCTAAGACATATTCATTTTACGGGCTGAATTTCTCGCTACGTATTTTCGAGGCAAGAATCTCTCTAAGTAAATGAACCACGCATTTTATCACTCTTTGTTTGAGCTGTCAGTGTCGCGTTTTTTATTAGAGAGCTAAGGAACAACACGTAATATCACACCTGTATTTTCCAGGTAAGGCCGAGGTGTTCCTATAGCAAACCCACTACTCCAGTTACGTTTGAGTCCCATGTAACAGGGGGCGAGCCTATTGCCATCATTGAGTCCCATGTAATAGGGGGCGAGCCTATTGCCATCATTGAGTCCCATGTAATAGGGGGCGAGCCTATTGCCATCATTGAGTCCCATGTAATAGGGGTCGAGCCTATTGCCATCATTGAGTCCCATGTAATAGGGGGCGAGCCTATAGCCATCATTGAGTCCCATGTAATAGGGGGCGAGCCTATTGCCATCATTGAGTCCCATGTAATAGGGGGCGAGCCTATTGCCATCATTGAGTCCCATGTAATAGGGGGCGAGCCAATTGCCATCATTGAGTCCCATGTAATAGGGGGCGAGCCTATTGCCATCATTGAGTCCCATGTAATAGGGGGCGAGCCTATTGCCATCATTGAGTCCCATGTAATAGGGGGCGAGCCTATTGCCATCATTGAGTCCCATGTAATAGGGGGCGAGCCTATTGCCATCATTGAGTCCCATGTAATAGGGGGCGAGCCTATTGCCATCATTGAGTCCCATGTAATAGGGGGCGAGCCTATTGCCATCATTGAGTCCCATGTAATAGGGGGCGAGCCTATTGCCATCATTGAGTCCCATGTAATAGGGGGCGAGCCTATAGCCATCATTGAGTCCCATGTAATAGGGGGCGAGCCTATTGCCATCATTGAGTCCCATGTAATAGGGGGCGAGCCTATTGCCATCATTGAGTCCCATGTAATAGGGGGCGAGCCAATTGCCATCATTGAGTCCCATGTAATAGGGGGCGAGCCTATTGCCATCATTGAGTCCCATGTAATAGGGGGCGAGCCTATTGCCATCATTGAGTCCCATGTAATAGGGGGCGAGCCTATTGCCATCATTGAGTCCCATGTAATAGGGGGCGAGCCTATTGCCATCATTGAGTCCCATGTAATAGGGGGCGAGCCTATTGCCATCATTGAGTCCCATGTAATAGGGGGCGAGCCTATTGCCATCATTGAGTCCCATGTAATAGGGGGCGAGCCTATTGCCATCATTGAGTCCCATGTAATAGGGGGCGAGCCTATTACCATCATTGAGTCCCATGTAATAGGGGGCGAGCCTATTGCCATCATTGAGTCCCATGTAATAGGGGGCGAGCCTATTGCCATCAACCGGGCAGAAATCCAGACACCGGGCTGCTACTGAGCAATTCCAAATGGAACCACCCAATAACACTTATATTTATTTATTTGGTTCACCAACAATTGTTTACACTAACATCATGACAAAAATAACATGTATTTAAAAACTTTGAACCATGTAACAATTACTTCTAAGTAAACACCACATTATGAATTAAATTAAATAATAATAAATGAAAAATATGTAGCCTATGTATAAATAAAAACTCAGTTTTGTAATTAATAATATGATTGCTAAAATTAAGTACGAACAAATGAATACTTTACAACACATCAGATACACAACTCATGATTTTAGATTTCAGCTTAGTCAGAGAATCAAAGTGGAAATCAATTAGATCGCTGCAACTATTCAAACTTCACTTACCCACACAGCTAAGGACGTTGTATCATATCTAGATGGTGTCACAGTACTATGAAGACGGTACTCAGCGTGACTACGTTTGTCATTATCGTATACCGTGGTTACGCTAGTTATGACTCTGAGCAACTACGTGAGGGATGTAAAGAGGGGCGATTTTTGCATAACATGCTGCTGGAAGAGTTTAATTAGTATCTAAGCGATTTACAGAAAGTCAAAGGGAACATAATCTCACACACGCTTGTTATTGTAATTAGTAGATTATTCTAAAATGTTTACACTAAAGCCTGAAAGAAGTGGATATCGTCATAAACATCTGTGGATCTTGTCTGAAAATCTGAAGGCCAATTTCCGTAATTAAAAACGTTCAAATTCAAGTCGCAATCTCATCTCAGCGACAGTCAATGTCAAAAATGTAAGTAAACGCTATACAATTATTGACATATTGACACTGAGATTAGAATGCGAACGTTCTTAAAAATACGGGAATTGCCCCTCTGTTACTCTGGTTTTGGGTAGCTGAACACATGTGATTAATGGCAAGTACACAGAATTTTGCAAGAGAACATCTACCACCTTACAGGTCATCCGCAATGAAGGAGTTTTCCAAATCAGGAAGTATAATAGTCCACATGTGGTCAGAATTTGAGCAAATCTTTTAACACTCGCGTCCCAGCGTACTTGTCGGTCATTAATTAAAAATGAACTGCGACGCTCTTCGGCACGGACCACTCTGACCTCTCACAGATTACCATATCATATGCCATCACATGCAGGCTGCAAAGAAAGCTCATTAACAACCAAATATTCAAGGAAGGTGTATACCCTGTGAGCTCCTGCGGTGGATCATCTTGAAACGAGTTGCTCCTACGATGGAACAGCTTGGGACTGACACTGAGCTCGTGTTTCGGTAAGGAAGGCTCGTCGGTCGGGGGCGACACAGTCGGTTCTTGAGGGAGGTCGGGCTGACTTAATGCGCCGAGCGGATCGTCGCTTAGAACTGGTGTGCGGGCTGATACTCTGTGGAGTAAGCGGGAATAATTATGTCATGGTTTGAATGTTTAATCGTTTGTTTCGAAGTTTAAAAGCTGTGTTCCATGAGCATACATTGAAGTCGCATTTCGTGAAATGCATGAAAACGATGACAGCGGCAAAGATTTAAATCGTTAGATACGCCGCCCTACCGCGTCAAAAGATAGTCGCGTTCCTGTTTCGTTTTTACACCACTGACACACAATGACGCAGTGACTTGACTTGATTGTCACGGAAACGTTTTTTTAATTACGTTTGAGCTCATTCTTCTCAGTAAGGACACTTTTTCGCGTGACTAAAGTCTGTTTTTTAATCTCGTAGACTAAATTGACACATGCAAATGTCAAATTTACAAATAATGTTGCCAGCTCTTTTGTGCAGTGTTGTACAGACGCCAGCACATCAAGCTACTACAATCTGTCAAATTTCTTTAATAGATTTTCAACTTTATCGCTAAAGCATTAAGGTTCAAGGTTGATTGGGAAAATTTGACAGTTTCGGGTAGCTTGACCTGCTGGCGTCTGTACCTACGATACCGGTTTGTTGAATCGTAACTTTTTATCTTTATTAGACGAATTTTATTTTCATTCGAAGTTTTATATTTAAAATTCTCGTACGTACACACGGCCGCACGACGTGCTACAAACTGCCAGGGAAATCTGACCACGCAACGCCATGCGTAATCCGACCATGTTTCGATGCCTTAAAATTAAACAAAAAAAAATGATAGATGACATCAGTGTTGTTCCCGTACGCGTTAAAACGGCAATCTTAACCCTTTTCTCTTACGAAACGGCAAAACTTAAAAAATACGACAATTATGGAACTTGACACCATACAAACAACTGCAATTTAAAAAAATAATTATGATAATACGATAGTTTTAAAAATGTTAGATTTTGAATACGGCAATATGACCAGAAAACGCCGCAGTGTATTAATTGACCGAGATGACATAACTTTATGGCGGCATCGTTATTTCCAAAAAATAAAACAGTATCGTAGGGAAGGTCGCTCTATATTATTATCAAGATGAAACGTGGATTAATGAAGATTGGTACTAACATTAGCATTTAATTTTTCTTGTTTCTCGGGACTGTCGTTTTTATTATATCATAAGTTATTTATGTTTTTTATTATTTTGTTCACACACATACTAATAATCATTTTAGGCCATACTGAGAATAAGCACTGGGTGGACACCAGTGTGAAATCATCACGTCAGGCTTTCTTAGAAGGGTTAACCACTGGGTTAAAAGGGCCTTCAGGCAAGGGGAGACGACTTGTAGTGTCCCATATTGGAAGCGAAGAGGGTTTCGTGGATAATGGTCTATTAATATTCGAAGCGAAAAATGGGCTAGATGATTACCACAAGGAGATGACTTCTGATGTATACGAAAACTGGTAAAAAAATATTTTTCCGAAATTAAAAGAAAACGCAGTACTTGTAATAGATAATGCTCCTTATCACACCAGGAAACTGGAATCGTTACCTACTTCTAGTTGGCGAAAAGGGCAAATCCAAGATTGGCTAAAATCAAAAAATATTTCATTATGACGAGACAATGTTAAAGCCCGAATTAAATGAAATTGCCCGAAAGCACAAAAAAGCCCATGAAAGGTATGTCGTCGACGAGATGGCTGCTGGACGGGGTGTCACTATTTTGCGACTGTCCCCTTACCACTGCGAGCTAAACCCGATTGAGTTGGTCTGGGCTCAAGTAAAGGGGCATGTCGCTAAAAATGATAAAATATTCAAAATGAATGAAGTACGAAGTCTTTTTGAAGAAGGGCTTCGTCAAATGACCCCGCAGCGGTGGAAACACTGTGTAGGCCATGTAATTAAAATTGAAGATGAAATGTGTCATTTGGGCCATATAACCGACGACATTACTGATAGGTTTATCATAAAAGTAGGTGGCGATTCTGCTGATTCAGAATATTCCTCAGATATGGAGTCATTATCTGAATCAGATTAACGAATACCTGTAATTAATTAAGTAATTAAAAATATGTTTTACATGATTAATTTTGTATTATTACGTTTTAAATAAGTACCTACACATTATTTCAGGATAACTTATTATAAAAAAAACGATACTTGATTTTATTAACGCTAAGTTTCGGTTGTGCCATATCACTATTTATAAATTGCAATAAACTGACAACACTCGTAATGTCAGTTTAGTCTACGAGATTAAAAAACAGACTTTAAGTACAGTGAGGGCAAACCTAGCGATTTTTATCTTTGGGCAGCAGGGTTTATTATTATATTTAAACAACAAGTAACAAAGGACTAATATTTATTAACAACTATGTTAGTAAAGTTAACAATGCCTTATAGTAATGAGAATCCCTGCTACAAGCACAACACCGATGTGGAAAGCTTGCAGCAGCGATTCACACACAAACATTCCAGTCTGCTCGCGATACACTGCAGTATAATTTGACTTTACGATGCCAAAACGCTCTCTAGGAAAACACGAACTTGTTTTCATTAATAACGTTTCAGTGACGTCATTCACCGGTAAATTGCGGACGGCATGTGGGCGGTCACCGCTCTTTTAGGAATCCGTACCTTAATAAACAATATACTAACTTGAGTGGTGACGTCTTAGCATCAGGGAGGTCAGTGGCTGCGGCTTCTTTCTCCGGCTCTTCAGGGAAACTCAGTGTTCGCGAACACCGAGATTTTGTGTTGGGTGTTACTACTGAAATAATAATAGCATTTGTTATGAAAATGATGGTAGATTTAGCAATAGGACGACTGCCTCTTTCTAATGGTACCAAGTACGACTGCTGAGCTGTCTTGGGTTCGATTTCCGGGTCTGACAGTATTATAAAATGTTTCAATTAGCAAATTCTCAGTCAGGATTTGTGCCCGGTTTAACGGCAATAGGCTTGCCCGTATTACATGAGACTTCCAACCAGCGATCGGCCTACTCGGTCATGGAATACAGGCGTCAAGTTAGGTAAATAACATTGAGGAACAAAACTATGTGAACTTCTTATGACGTCAAAATCTCGATCCATTTTATCGATCAAATGACATTTCTCCCCACTTCACACTTCACTTTTTGTACATTTTTACCTTTCATTCGGCATTTTTCACTAGAAGTGAAACAAAATCAAAAGTGTAAAATTAATTCATTAGTGAAACGATCTAACGATGTTCGATTTTGGCACTCGGCATTTTTCCCTCGCAAAATGAAATGAAAGGAGCAGATGAACGTTCATTCCGATATACATTTGTCGGTGTCGTGTGAACGTGGAATGAAACACAAATGAACATTTAGTCGAGTGGAACGTCTGCTATCAGTTTTTCCACAATACTAACCATTAGGAGGAAACGCTAGCCTCTGTATTTGCTGCACGATCTGCGCGTCTCCCGCGAAGCTCTCCGACCGCGTGAGGATACGCAAGTCTGACGGACTGTCCGGACTCACGTGTATTGGCTGTAAATGTAAAAAAAATATTTTATAACATTAAAAACTTGCGACTGCGAGTGGTCGCATGCGTAGACTGCTGAGCATGAGGCCCTGTGTTCGATTCCCGGGTCGGGCAAAGTGACGATCAGACGATTTTAATTCAGCCACACGGTTCGATCGATCAGGTTAAGCTACGCTTGCCGCGGTCGGTCCGTGGATGGGTGACCATCTTTACATACAAAGAGTCCGAGACCCCTCCGTGCCTCAGAAAGCACGTTAAGCCGTTGCTCCCGGCTGTCATTCGTGGATCTTTGACAGTCGTTACGGGTCGTCAGAAGCCCGAACTGGGTTGTGGAGGTCAGATAGGAAGCCAACCTCATGTACAAATAAACTACTCTGACCGGTACGTTTGTTAGTGCTTACAAAGATTTGTAAACACAATGTAACAATTATTAAAATCGACGACCAACTAACAATATCTTGTATCTATTTTTTGAAAATTTCAACACAATAACAAAGTAGTTATTTCTACTTAAAGTTAGGAGGTATTCGCAGCTAAATTAGTGTCTCATAATTGAGAAGTTATTTCTATCAGTGTTTAACGGGATAAATAGTAAAATATCGTGTTACGAGATTTCGCCAGTACATGCGAAATAGCATTTTTTTTTTCGTGGATGTGACGCATGTTTCCCCCAACCTTTTCATATTTTTTGTGTTTGTGTTATTTTTTGCGTCATGTTTACCGCAAATAAACGCATTTTCTTTCTTTCTTTTCTTTTAATTTTACATCGATTTCCATTAAAAAGAAAAAAAAAAGGTCATCGTCGATATGTAATAATTTCTAGTTTTATTTATTTATTTATAAGTATAAAAATTATGTATTTGATACTTATGTTGGAACTGTTTGTACTCCCCGTCACTAGTCCCTAAAGGTTCATTAGAAAACCAGCATCTGACTGACGTTAATGCTGAAATGAACCTTTTTGGCGCAGCCGTGAGGCACACACTATTGTTGTTAAAACATTATTTTCTCTTATTTTGTTATTTATATTTTGTGTTTCACAAACTGTGTCCAAATAAACTTTATTCTTTCTTTCTTTTTTTCAATTAACTACATCTTAAAACTTATGTCTATGGCAATAGTAGTAAAAAAAAATCATTTGATTAGTGTTTGATGGAATAGGTTTTAGATTATGTGGGACATTATGAGGAATATACGAAGGAAACTGTGTACCTGTCTTTTCTCGGGTATGGGAATAGGTGTACTTGATTCCTCGTTGTTCAATGAATTACTCCTAGGTCTCGCTGTATTATTCAAATCCGGGTTGGACGGTACACCTGATGAGAGAGCACACAAAATTAATTGCAAAAATAACCTCTACGTTGTTTACCTAAGGTACATCAAACTAAGTTCTTATGGGAGCAGTTCTGCCTTAAGCAGAAGTAAGGTGTAAAATTCTGTAGTCTGGGTTCATTACCAATCCCGCTCAAAAGTCAGAATCTTCAGCCAGCGATATTCAAGTCCTTACTGCTTGTATGAAACCGAAGGTCTTGACAACACTCGACTGTATTCGATAATTTTAACTTGGATGGCAAGTTTTCAAATGTTTGTGACCCTTATGAATCCTTTTGGGCACTGCAAAGTAGAACAGAGGAATGCTATAATTAAAAATGTTTGTTTACCAGATATAAGTATCCCAGCGGCGGCAGACAAGCCGTGTGTGTGAGTGCGCGTGTGTGCGTCGCGCACGATGTTACCGCGACGTACTAGCGCCTCGAACGCATTAGTACGAGCCTCTGCCTCGCGGTCACATGCTGAAATAGATAAATTGTTATGAATGACTCAATACATAGCAAAATCAGCCTATAACGCTCCCACAGCTGGGACATAGGCCTCCTCTCTTCGACAGGGAGTGGGCTGTGATCAACCACGGGGGCCCAGTGCGGGTTGGTAGATGTCACATGTTTTCGAAAATTTGGTTCTATGACATGCCGGTTTCCTCACGATGTTTTCCTTCACCGTTTTGAGAGCAGTGGTGTGTAATTATTTACACAAAGTAAAGCGCGTGCCTGGGATCGAACCCACGAACTACAACTTCGTCGTCCAAGTTAAACCAACAGGAATCTATTTGAATCAAAACAGTAATGGCTGCTCATGAGATTTGTTTTGTTTTTTTTTTGTTTGTTTTGTAAAGAGCTTGTTGTTTTTATCTAATTTTAAATAGATACTTATATATTCAGTGCTTGAGACCAAAACTGGTTATATCCAACAGTTATTTACGTTGTAGGCTTCATTCTGAAAGTATGCATGATTATTATGATATCATTGTAATGAGACAGTTGCTTTAAGGCGGGGTGTTATCTCAATATTCCCAAAAATTGGTTTCTTAGAACGTCGAGTATGACGTAATGTAATAAAAATAAGTAACGCGAAAAATACAGTGAACAGAGAAGGGTATAAAGAAGAATTTAAACCGAACAGAATAATAAATAATAGTTTGATATTCCCAATAAAAAATTGGGAAGTTGTAGCACAAAAATAAACTTTGACGTCGAAGATCTCTGTATTTCCAGCGATAACAACAGTATTTTTTTTAAGAATTTAGTAGGTTTTCCATTTTTTTAAAACTTTAACCAAACCATTATTTAATTTTATGTCTATATTTTAAATAATCTAAAGAAAAGCAGTAAAATAAATGCCCATTCGCAGCTTACGTCACATTTCAACACAAATATCATTTTCAATTTTCAATCTTATTGACGCTCCATAGTGGTGACAATAGTTTACGCGGTCATACTTTAGTCGTCGGGCAGCGCTCGACTTGGATGGTTGGCACCGGACGCTCTGTGCATAATTCGATTGTAGTTTTCAAGTAATTTATGACTGAAAACAGTGTGTGAATTGAACTAAAGTTCTGTGGCGGACTACTAAGGCTACTCACTGCCTAATATTGAAGTGAAAATTCAGTCTCAGTGGAAATATGGGCAATAAAAATAAAATGTTGCGAAAGAGTTTTACAAGAAAAAGACGAAAAACTCGAAAAAATGATGGAATGTTTGGGTAAGTAGGATGATTACGGTATTGTATCATAATAACATTTGAAATTTGTATTTAGTTTAGTATACTTACGAAACTGTATAAATCTATAGAAACGGTATTGACAATTTCTACAAACATTTTGCTAAATCCAAAAACAAATAGGTGCACTCTATTTTGATGTCTATAGAATGCATATTTGAATGCGCCTAGTGCAAACGTCTCTGGTCGAAGCAACCATCGAGGCGATAGCCATATTGCAATAGTAGGTATAAGTAACAAAAACAAACTTGCAGATAAATCAGAGTGCGTTCGTAATTATTATAATAATATAAATATTGCACTAGTTATATAAAAAGCATTTTGATTCTTTTGTAAGATTATTTTTATAATATTTATTGAGTCATTAGACCAGTGCCGATAATTTTTGAAAACGAAAAAAGTCACAGTAGGATGAAACCCATTGGAAAAGAAAGAGAATATAACAAAAATGAAAGGAAAAATAATTTACGGGCGATCCGAGGTCGGGAAGTGGGGGTTTAAGGGTAAAAAGCGGTTTATCTCGATTTCCGGCAAAACTACAAGTGTTATGGAAAAAAGTGTAATAGCAAAGTTGTAGGTAATAAAAAGATCTACAACTTTTGTATTCACACTTTTTTCAAGTAACTATACTATACGTAACTATACTATACTATAAGTACTAACTATAGAATTATAGACATCAAAATAGAGTGCACCTATTTGTTTTTGGATTGAGCAAAATGTTTGTAGAAATTGTCAATGCCGTTTCTATAGATTTATACAGTTTCGTAAGTAAACTAAACTAAATACAAATTTCAAATGTTATGATACAATACCGTAATCATCCTACTTACCCAAACATTCCATCATTTTTTCGAGTTTTTCGTCGATTTCTTGTAAAACTCTTTCGCAACATTTTATTTTTATTGCCCATATTTCCACTGAGACTGAATTTTCACTTCAATATTAGGCAGTGAGTAGCCTTAGTAGTCCGCCACAGAACTTTAGTTCAATTCACGCACTGTTTTACCAATTTTAGCAAATACCAACTAATATTCAGCCAGCAGCAGCTTCCATTCCCGTGGATGATCCCTCTATCGTCTAAATTTTTCAGAATTCTAGCTTCCGTCCCGGCTCCGCATTTTCTTAGAAACATTATGGCATTTGTCACTTTGGAGCTGTGATATTATTGCATTTATTTAGAGTTTATGTGATTTTTAAGTGGTCCGAGGGCCTTTATGTTGGTTTTGTTTTCTATTTTTTTACCGCACCCACTAAGTACCTATCTAAAACACAAACATTAGTTTGAAATGGCATAACTACCCATTTAATTAACCCTTCCATCCCTGATACTGACTTACACCCGAAAAGCATAATTCCCCTTCTAGAGCAGTCGGGTAAAATTCGGAATGTTTATATTTGACCTGTTTATCATGTACTGTAATAAAAATAAACAGTAGTGATGTTTTTTTTTAAATTGTTATGTGTAATTATTTATTGTATCATATTATGAACCGACACTGTAATTACATCGAATTTTAGAACGCACGTCATAAGTAAGTATATTCAACAGAAAACATCTGATTTCCTTACGTATACTATGCAACTTTCCTTGAGCACACAACCGCCCGTGTTAGCGTTTGCGGGTGTGTGCATAATTACCGTAAAACGCGCAGATGCGGTTGTGTGAGTGCGGTAATAGCGATTAAAATCGTAGTCGGTCCGCGCCTTAAATTAGTATTTGTGGTAGTAAAGCGTTGGATACAAAAATAATAAGCATTTTTTTTTATTACTGTTTCGTTTTCCAAGGAGATAATCAGTTTTAATTTTATACCCCTGGAGTAAGCTTATCTAGTAAATACCTGAATCCAGACTGGTCCTGCTATTCGCAGGCTCGCAGGCGGCCATGCTAGCGAGGCCGGCTAGCTCCGACCCCTCGCCCACGGTAGCCGCAGAACGTACACGCGGCAGTGTGCTGCTACCTGTAAACAAATATGCGATTAATTCAGCACTATGATAATATTTATATAATTATCGTGCTTCAGCGGTTGGTCCATGAATGGGTGACCATCTTAACATACGGAAACCCTCGGGAAGCACGTTAAGCCGTTGGTCGCATGTCATTCGTGGATCTTTGACAGTCGTTACGGGTACTCAGAAGCCCAAAGGCTGACAACCAAGGGGTATCGTATTACCCAGTAAATGGGTTGTGGAGGTCAGAAAGGCAGTCGCTCCATGTAAAGTACTCAGTATTCAGCTGCATCCGGTTAGACTGGAAGCCGACCTCGACATAGTTGGGAAAAGGTTAGGCAGATTGATTGAATTATGGTGCTTCAGGGTGAAGAGCAATATAAAAAAGGCATCTTATTTGGCCACATATACTGTATGCAGCATTTTTTTTAAATGTTATTTCTATTACAATAAGAAGACGTATTTTACCGAGGCAAATGTGCTCAAAAGTTTCGTGTGTTCTGATTTAAGTTCGTAAGCGTTTTATTCAACAATGAGTTTGCAATATTGTAACATGAAACGATTTCTTACTGCCAGCGGACGTGGAGTTCAGCAGGTTGCGTCCGGCTCGCTGAGCTCCAGCTTTCCGGAACAACGCTGCACCCACAACAGCAATGCGAAGTTTGTTCCACAAAAGCTGCGCGCCGCTACGCAAGAAAAACAATTTTTGTAAGGATTATGCAAAAAAATTAAAATTCGATAACAATGCGATCTTATAGAGAGAGCAATTTGCCCAAAGCAGCTGGATTAGGTTATACATAATATTCTAACCATCAATTTCTAATCGCGAGCGTTTTAATCTATGTTTATATGCTCTCATGCAGATTACACATTTTACAATAGATAACTGTTGGTTTTTGTATATGAACCTTGTTACTGCTATACAATATTTCGGTTTGCTGTTGAGTTACTGCTGCTAGTAACACAGCACGAAGTAGTATTACAAAAAGGAAAACAGTAAAATGAAATGTCAATGTAAACGAAATCAATTGCTATTTTGAGCTCTATATCAACGAAAACAAGCAGTAATAAACTCAATACTATTAAAAATATGAAAATCAAAAATACCTCGGCATATCCTGCGGCCAGGTGGCTTCCAGTACGCATCGGTTATAATACCCGTACGTAAGAGCGTTAGGTTGCAGACCGGCGCGTTTCATTAGAAACAGTAGCTGCACCGCTAATACAGGCAACGAGTGATTGCCGCATAGCTGCATCATTACGCGGTAGCATACCTGGACGAAAATATATATTTTTTAAAGATTTAGACCATAATCTCGTAGAAAAATCAATGAATACGAAGGTCCCGTCTAAATTTTTAAAGATTTAGACCATAATCTCGTAGAAAAATCTATGGATACGAAGGCCCCGTCTAAAAAGCTTCGTATTTTTTTTTAAAGAATGGTGTTAATTTAGAAATATTGTGATTGCTGTATTTTGGAAGAGATAAACATTTTACCCCGAACTTAAGTAGATGGGATAAGGGCAGGCTGATGCAGATTGCAGATTAAATTCACATTCGAAACGAGGCTTTCTAATTTAATAATCAAGTTTCAAAGGATACTGTTTAAAATAATTATTATCCTTATCTACAACGCCACATGCGAACGACGCATCACACCGACGTCCCGCAAAATCCTGCCGTTGTTTAAATGCTAGTTGCGCGGTAAACTCTGCTTGCGCGATGCAGGATTTTGCGTGACGTCAGTGTGATGCGTAGTTCGCATGTGGCGTTATAGATGCCGCCACAATCCCTTTAAGATCATTGAAGGCAAGTAAAGAAAATTCTTATGTTAGGCAGTGCAGTGCAGCATCATCAGCATCATGGTGTAATACAGGCATAAACTGTTAATTCAAATAAAAATCGAATACATACCTCATCACAAGGGACTTTTAACTTCGTAGCACGTTCTAACAACTCATAAGCAGCTCTTAACGTCGCATGTTCTTTTCCCCGGTTCAACATCATTCGGCACGGTAGCGATAAAAAGTACAGCGAATAGCAGGCGCCGAGCAAACACTTGGCCCATGCTTCCGCTGATAAACTCGCCTTGCGGGCTAGTCTGAAAAGAATTACGATTAATATTATTATAGATTATTTTAAGAGTATGCATTCTGTGGATGTCAATTGAAAGTTTTAATTTAAATAAACGATTTATTTTTGAAACTAGCTTTTATTTGTTGTTAATTAAAAAGAAATTAAAAGCTCAAACTAGAGCGCCGTTTTATTACAGAGTTCCCATAGCCGCCTCCCGGGTTGACACCTCCTGGATTCATCATCAGACCCTGGATATCATTTAGGACCAGTCTTTGTCCAGACGAATCAAACGAGCCCAAACTCGGTGGGGTTGCGTCATTTTATTACAGAGTTCCAAATGCCACCTTCCGGCTCCATCATCAGATCAGCTTTATGTTATAGCAAAATTGCACTGTCAACCGATTTAATTATACATGCAAAATTTCAGCTCAATCGGAAACCGGGAAATGGGTCAAATTTAACTTGTAAGATTTGATTACAGACAATAGGACAGGTGAAACTAAGCTTGTAACAATACAATATGTCAAATTCGCCTTGTATTTCACATTTTTTATATTGCTTCCGTGGAAACAGTACACAGAGTTCACCATGCTTGCACCAGGAGTTGAAATTGCGCAGAACATGTACCTACTACGCTTTGGAATGGGCAGCTTCATCTTTCTGACTGACCGACCCCTTGACAATTCAAAAGTGACTGTGATTGGTTTATTTGAAATAAATGCTCTGAGTTTGAGTTTGTCATTCGTGGATCTTTGACAGTCGTTATGGGTCGTCAGAAGCCCGATAGTCTGACTACTAGTCTTACGAAGGGGTATCGTATTACCCAGTAACTGGGTTGTGGAGATCAGATAGGCAGTCGCTCCATGTAAAATTCTGGTATTCAGCTGCATCCGGTTAAACTGGAAGCCGACCCCAAAATAGTTGGGAAAACGCTCAGCAGATTGATTGATGTTAATAGCACTGGGCTGGTTTAGACTGTTGATTTTTTAGTTTACCGCTGAAAGTATCCTAATCTAACTGTTGATATTTATATCGTCATAAAATATTCACCTCTGTGCAGCAGCAATCTCTTGTTTAGTCCTCCTCGCCATAGGCTCAGCGTCGTTGAGTGACTCCGCAGAGTGTAACGCGGCCGGTGGTAACGCGTGTAAAGCGGCCGCGCGGGCTCGGCCACCACACCACTGTATTACTTTCTCGTCCAGTGTGAAATGTTCGTATTTGTAGGTAGCCTCTGAAAGATAAGTGTATTTATTTATGTAGGTAAACACAACACAAAAAAAATTAAATACATAAAGATAGAATAGGACTACGGTACTCCTTATTTCATTAGTAATTTCTATCAGCAGATCTGCGACATACATTTGAACGCGAAAAGTGATCTGCAGATTTAAGACTTTTCGTACATGATAATATCTAGGTTGCCGAAATGAAAACTTCGCCTGCACGCCTGCTTTGATAAACAACATCAGATGGATGGGAGAACTATTCTACCGACTAGTTTAAATATCCCAAGGATAGTAGTCGCCACTAAAAGCCGCTCGCTGTCGCTTTTCGATGAGTATGTGCTCATTTGTGAAAGGTCAAGTCTGGCTGGAAAACAATTCTATTGAGGTTCTTGGTACGTTCATTTATTTGCTCGGCACTTAGAGCATTAAACCAACCGGAGTGGCCATTGACAGGCGGTCCCCTCTGCCAAAGGTACGAGACCGCCGGTCATAGCGGTTATATAAAACTAGTTGCCGCGCGCTCCGCGCCATTCAGCGAATCATAGTGAGCGCAGAATGACGTGAGCTTAAAATGCCGAATTGCAACGTGTTCTCGTGTAATAAGAGATCAGAAACATCTAGTGTACAAAAGGACAACGATACTTTTCATCTGTAAGTATTATTACGTTTAAATATTATCAAATAGTGCATTAAATTTGCAAAAAACTAAAAAATATTGTCAATCTAAAAGTGTTGTCACTTAATGGTACTAGATCTACTTTAGGGTATTTTTTAAAGTTGACTGTATATATAATATTTAATTATAAGTTCTACTTTACATTCGTTATTATTAACACAATTTATCCAATAAAAAATGGTACTAACCATAAATAACGTGAAATATAATTGTAGATGCTTAATGATTTAATGATGGATTACTGTTTGCAAATTCATTTATTCTTTTATTTTCAACATGTTTTTTTATTTAATGTTTTAAATATAATATGTTTAGGTTGTACTTTATTAATTATAAGGAATTTACGATCGTCACTCTTGTTCCGTAAATAGGCACTTTTAATTTGTTACTCTGGCAACACTGTACTAGGAAAGTTAGTGATGGGACAGCACAAAAACAAATGTCGATATAAACATTATAATGTTATTCTTATAATTTATTTTTCAGATTCCCAAAAGATGTAATGATTAGGGATGTCTGGATCCAAGCTTGTGGAAATCATGTTTCATGGACTCCTAAACGTACTAGCACTATTTGCTCACAGCATTTTGAAACTACCTGTTTTATAACACGATCTAATAAAAGAGGAGATTAAATCAGGGTGCCTTACCAACTTTGAAATTAGGTACCAAAGGTGAATCTTATAATGTTATTTACTAGTTTTTGCCCGTGACTTTGTTCACGTGGAACTGGTCGCCTTAAAACTTTATCTCGCTTTTTTCAAGGTAGCTTACCCAATGAAAATGAATTTACCTAGTCAAAATTAAATGTGGAAGCTTGCTGATAAAATGAGGCTCAACCTTAGAAGCCTAACCCTAACTTTTGAAGTAACTTATTATACTTTTTTATTCATGTTTTATTTTAAACACGTGTCGCCTTCGAGAACAAACTGACCCTAAGAAATGTATTAGTATATACAAAACTTATTCATTTTAAGAATCAATAGTGTTTCCAAAATCATTAATTAACATTTTGCTAATGCGCGCGATGAAGCTGCAATAACTGTAAATAATGCTTAATTTTTACAAATAAACTATTTTATACAAGTGGTTCTCTGGTTCTTTTTTTATGTTATCTCCAAAAGATACAGTGTAAATCTGTCGTGCGTGAACCGAAATTCAGACCAGTCATTCACGTGGAAAAAAAAACCTGTTATCCTTTTACCGTCTGTCCAAAGATCGTATATTACGTGCATAAAAGAATCCCTTTTAATAAGTACGTATCATGTCATTTCATGTTGTATAAATGTTGTAGGATAATTTGATACTTCGAATCTTCGCGAAAATCCTAGGGGTTTTGCGAAAACGCGGATAATTAGACATAGGCGAAAAATTTAGGTTAGGTTAGGTTAGAACAGTGACCATTAGCGCGCGAAGGCGAGCGAGCGAAGCGAGCGTGCCGCGGCAGCGGCCGCCAAGCGCCAGATACCCTTCTATTGTTGGTTAGGTTAGGTTAGGTCCTGACTTTGTCCAGTAAGATTTCATAATTTTTCGCCTATGTCTAATTATCCGCATTTTCGCAAAACCCCTAGGATTTTCGCGAAGATTCGAAGTATCAAATTATCCTACGACATATACATATATTCTAACCACTCGATACCCCTTATACAGGGTGGCCGGAACATTGACGTCCAAAAATAAAATTTCGGTCCCTCGTATCGTGGGGTATTCGAATCACCCCCATGTATGTTCCGCGACTTTTCATAGTTTTCGAGTTATGAATTTTTTTCTGAATGTTTGAAAATTTTCGACCTGACCAACCTAAAAAAATTCAAAAAAAAAAGTAGAGGGTTTTATCGAGTTTCTTTTTTTGCAACTGAATTTTCATAAGTAGTACTTTTATGCATAAAATAATCAGCTTCGTAACTGTGGTGAAAGTTATGAAAATGTTGATCTAAAGTGAAAAATTTACGTTCGGTAAATTATGACTTAAATTTTCAACTTCAAATTAAAAATCTAAACAGGTGACTTCATGGTTCTCAAGTAGGCTTCAAGAATGCGCCAGACTCTCAGCTTTCATAATCATTAAAAAACGTAGGACTTAATGGGGCTAACTTTGGCCTTAATCGGCCTTCAAAGACTGCGAAGTGGAAAATTCTTAAAATTAGCTATCTGATTAATAATTTTTTTTTTTCCATTTTCTCGCTCCTAAGGTTATTTAGTTTGCTAACCAAAAATGACTGCAGGAAAGCTAAGATTTAAACACGGAGATTTTTTTAAATGTTAGTTTAATGAATTTTGCGCGATCCGTTCTCGTGGACTATGGGTTGTAAACGAGGGTGCAACTCTTTTACCTGCAATAACAATGGACCGAGAGGAAAAGAGACCGAATTATTGCTATCTCTCTCACGCAAGGCGCGCAACCGAAGCCAACGCAAAACAAGTACCTCAGTCGTACTCTCATTGTGTTTACTGCTATACGCGTGTCGCCATTTTGTCTTTACCACACTCGCTTTGCCCACGGACTCCGCTGCCTACTTGTTTGACTACTTTGCTCGTTTATTGGACTGTGTTTTGCATTCTGATTTGGACTTTTTTTACGTGGAAGTGTAAAAAATGAGTTACACGTTAAGTGAATATGCAGAAATGCATTATTTTTATGGAGTTGCACAAGGAAACGGCCATGAAGCAGCGCGACTGTATCGCGAACAACTTCAACGTCGTGGTGGGCCGCAACCTGAGCGATATCCCGACCATCGTGTTTTTATTAACACGCACAACACTTTGATGGCAGGCCGCATTCCTGGTCGACGCGGCAGTCATGAAGGAATCCCTAGAGCTAACCCGGATCGCAGAGAAATGGTGCTGGAAGAAGTTCAGCGAAATCCGTCTACGAGTACGAGAAGTATGGCTCGTGCTCTGAACATCCCAAGGACTTCTATCCAAGACATTCTTCACGATGAAGAATACCACGCGTTCCACATCCGACGAGTCCAAGCTTTACTGCCTACAGATCACCAATTGCGCGTTGATTTTTGCCAAACCATGTTACGAAAAGAGCAAGAGGATCCTGGATTTTTCAATAAAGTTTTATGGTCAGATGAGTCACGATTTGAGCGATCCGGAATATTCAATATTCATAATTACCACACGTGGGCGAATGAAAATCCACTCGAAGTGAGAGCTTCGACATTTCAACATCGCTTCAGCGTTAACTTGTGGTCTGGTATTCTCAATGGCGAACTAATTGGTCCGTTTGAACTGCCGTCCAGACTTGATGGAGAAACATACAAAAACTTTTTGGAAAATGAACTTCCATTGTTGCTGGCAGATGTGAATCTCGAACTCAGACGAACCATGGTGTTGCAAAATGACGGCGCCCCGTGTCACTATGCAACCCAGGTCCGAAATTACTTAGATGAAACATACCCCAACAGATGGATCGGACGCAGCGGACCAATTAGGTGGCCTCCACGCTCACCTGATCTCAACCCCATCGATTTCTTTATTTGGGGCTATTACAAGGAAATAGCATACGCCCGAGACTGTTCAAGTGAACAAGAGCTGAGGCAGTTGATTGCAGAAGCTGAACGTGTTGTGAGAGAGAACAGAGACGCTTTTAGACGATTGCCAGACAATTTCTTACGTAGGTGTAGAATGTGTATTGCTGCTGGTGGTGGCCACTTTGAAAACCTTTTCTAAATGTTAAAAATAAATTAAGTACTTTTTTCACATTATCATCTGTGTTTTATTCAAAACCACTTTTTACGTAAAACTTTTCTTACCCAACTCTGAAACTATTTGTTGGTTAGTTTTCAGTATTCTTATCATTAATTAACCTTAGGAACGAGAAAATAGCCAAAAAAAAATAATTACTCAGATGGGTAATTTTAAGAATTTTTCCACCTCGCTGTCTTTGAAGGCCGATTTTAAACAAAGTAGCCCTATTAAGTACTTCATTTTTTTTATGATTATGAAAACTGAGAGTCTGGCGCATTCTTGAAGCCTACTTAGGAATTATGAAGTCACCTGTTAAGATTTTTAATTTAAAGTTGAAAATTTGAGTCATAATTTACCGAACGTAAATTTTTCACTTTAGATCAACATTTTCATAACTTTCATCACAGTTACGAAGCTGATTATTTTATGCATAAAAGTACTACTTATGAAAATTCAGTTGCAAAAAAAGAAACTCGATAAAACCCTCTACTTTTTTTTTTAGAATTTTTTTAGGTTGGTCAGGTCGAAAATTTTCAAACATTCAGAAAAAAATTCATAACTCGAAAACTATGAAAAGTCGCGGAACATACATGGGGGTGATTCGAATACCCCACGATACGAGGGACCGAAATTTTATTTTTGGACGTCAATGTTCCGGCCGCCCTGTATGATATAATATGGCCGCTTTCCATCTCCATCATCAGATCAGCTCGATGGTACTCGATGGTATAATGCATTGCCATCCGAACTAAACCAACATGTAAAAATTCAACTAATAAACTGATAATGGAAAGTGATTCTAAATCAGTTTGCACGATTTGTCCTAAACATAGATATACTAACATACGTACCAATACAATCATTGCAAGTTAGTAAAATGCTGGTACAGAAACTTGATATTTAATTATTATTATAATTGGCACAAAACAAAATTCATCGACCATGAGATATCGATAAGTTTATTATTTATTATTGACATGTTCCTCGCACTATCGATGTTTACTTTGAGATGACGTCATCTCTTTCACGGACAGGTTGTCTGTACATATGTGTTTGTACACTTTGTAATTGTGTGAGTATAGTTTATGCTGGTGTTTGATAATTTTGTCGTGTGCGTGTATAGTGACGTTATCTGAAAAATGCATTGGTGTTAACACTATTTGTGTGCGTTGCCTCGTCCCCCGCGCCGAAAACGGCAGACTTTTTTAGATAGAAAAGTGTGCGCGTGTCGTCTCCGGTTGGTTTAATGCTCTAAGGCTCGGCACGATACAATAAGGCACATTTATTGATAGATTCAAGTATTCTTCATTTCATAAACCGAAATTACTCGTAAGCCCGAATCGGAATCTATCGTGAACTTTAATATTTTTTTACAAATGAAAAAGAATAGTTTATTATTTAGGTTACTACAAAGATATATTAGAGAATGAGCAATAACCGCTTTCACCATGCCAAAACGCAACAACTTTAACATGAAAGTATGCTAATATGGTCTGTCTGTATATGTGGCTAAAATAAGTAAATCAGTGGTGCCGATTCCCTTGTTCACTCACTAAACTAAATCTAAGTTGAGTGCATCTTTTTCTTTCTATTTCATTATGAAAAGGACAGAAGATAAATATTAGTTTAGTCCTGTCAAATTAGTCACCACCTGACGTAATTTGATGTAACTTTAGTAGTCAACTTTTTAATCACGTCTAAACTTGTATGGAGGAGTGTCAGGCGCTGATTAATTTGACAGGACTAAACTAAAATTTATCTTCTGTCCTCTTCATAATGAAATACAAAGAAAAAGATGCACTCAACTTAAATATAGTTTGTGAACAAGGGAATCGGCACCAGTATCTTCTAAAATAATACAAGAAATCAATGTCTTACCCGGGTCTGGAGGATCAGGCGGCAATACAAAAGCGGTCCTCTCAGAAACATTACTGGTATCCATTCCTAACAGCTGTTCGTCGCCGGCTGCGACCCTTTCTATACATTCGTCAAAGAACGTTAGTCCTTGATCCGGTTCGTATACGAATGATCGCTCCTCTATGAAACGGGTGAACATTTGTGTGCGCATCATTAGGCCGTAGAAACGTTGGTGCGTCTGTGAAAAAGAAGACGTAATTTAGCTAATGAAGTTGTATACAAATATTTGTATAACCTACAAGTAGTTGTTCCGGGTCTGGCTGTTTGTATGTGTTAGATTAAATGTTTGTAAACGCACCCACAATACAGAAGAAATCCTAGTGTGGGGAAAAGTAAAAAAAAAATGTATGGTAATTAATTTTTTGGAACAACGATTTGACATGATTACAATATCTATAATTGTAATTATAGTATTAAGTATTGTCCGGTTGGTGCAGTTGGTAGCGACCCTGGTCTCATAATATTATTAATAACTTTTGCTCCCAAGTCGACCCTATATTTGAAAGGCAAATGAAAAATCCGCTGCTGTGTTCGCTTGACTAAAATAACAATTACGTTATTCTAAAAGCCGAGACTCGCGGCTCCTGCGGTCTGTTAGGGTTACAGAGGACACGTTCTAAGGATTTCTAATACGTTTACTATACTTTTATTTATATATATATATAGGAAGCTGTGTTTACCAAATATTACGTGAGACAGGAATATACGAGTAGAACGGTGAATATTTATTTCGGGATTTCTAAAAACTTTTATAAAGTCTCGGATCGCCTCGGTCCTATTTTTTTACTGTGCCTGGAGGCCTACTCTGTAAGTCCGTTAACGAAGATACTGGCCCGTCCGACAGAGGTTCGATGCTTAGAAGTGAACCCTACCCCCGACAAGTTTACTTTTTCTTTCGGAAGGACCAAAATGTATTGGGAGTAATGACAACTGTCAAATGGAGTAGTCATCATATTTTTGTTCGGGCCCCGTTCTAATCTTATGTCCATAAGTGATAAGGAGTAGAAAACGCCCGTAACTTCGGCCGAAACTACGGACTTCGTGCTGAGGGAGTAGGCCCGCTACTACGAAATTTGAAGTTTAGTATAGTGGACATTCAACAAAAGATTACACTGAATAGCTATCAGAAAACGTTTTTTAAAAACGTCAGTTTGCTAAACACCCATATCCAAAAAAGATCGATAAACAAAAAATTACAGTTTGATAAACTCGATGGTTAATTAGCATAATTTAAGTTATAATGATTACTGAACTATGGATTAAATCGATAAACACATCGATACTTAGCATAATCAGCCTATAATGTTCCCAATGCTGGGACTCAAGTCTCTTCTCTATGAGAGGGAGTGGGCCATAATCCACCACGCGGGCCCAGTGCGCATTGGCAGATGTCACATGTCTCCGAACTTTTGGTTATAGGACGTGCCGGTTTACTCACGATGTTTTCCTTCACCGTTTTGAGTGTTGGTGATGAAATGATGCCTATTTGGGTTCAAACCCATGGCCTACAACCCGTAAGTCGTAAGTAATATAAAATAACAGAATTACTTACACTTGGTTGGGTGCGGTAAGACTTACATTGATACCTACTTAATTATACGTAATAAAACAAGCTTATACTACACCTGCTTGGAAAGTACCTTGATACTTTATCAAATTTACGGTAGAAAGTACGTCATTGCATATCGAACAAATATGCGGGGAGAAAACGCATCTGAGCGGGAGAGAAAAGTGTATGAAAATCCCGGAAAATCCATTTCTTACCTTACGTGGTTTTTCTTTTTTAATTTTGGGTAAGACTATGCGCCGGTAACCAAAATATCAAAAGCCAAAAAGTTTTTACAGTGAGTTTTTATCTCCAAGTTCGCAAAATGACACTGGCCACTAGCTGTGTGTTGGATGTTGTCGGGCTGGCAGTGCGACCCTGCGGCGGCAGGATAAACAATTTGAAAAAAGAACATGTGAAAATTGCAGACGCCAATGGCGCCATTTTCAATTTGTGTGTTGTTTGAGGATTCAGTTTTCGTAGAATTTATTTTCCTCGTAGGTGTAGTATAAAGCACTATGTATCACTCGAGAGAAAGTGCGATTCCCGATCTCGGGTGTTTTAAAGCCCTCGCCTACGGCTCGGGCTTCAAACCGACACCCTCGACGGTAATCGGTCACTTTCTCCTCTCGGTGAACAATGTACTATTTCTTACCTTATCTCTGGTCCTCATAAAGGCATCCATATGGAACAGCGCATGTGGGTCCGTGGTCCCAACAGTAGGTGCCTTCGTGATAGGTATGAGATAGTTCCGATACCCTTGTAGGGTCACCGCCATGAAACGTAGGAACGCTTCTTGAATTTTTAGCTCCAACGCTTGCTGAAAAGTATGAGATATTAGTAGTCTGATTAACGTAAAAGTGTTCATATTTTTCATGGGGATTATAATATAGAATGGAATGAGACATAAGCTTTGATTTTTGTTGTTAAAACATTATTTTAATTTAAATTCGTATTTTGTGTTTCACGAACTGTCGCCAAGTAAATGTTATATTTTCTTTCTATTTTTGCACGCCTCTTAACGCGAATCGGTTGAGGTAGTGCTTTACTCCCGACTCGTCAAGGTCAAGCCATTTTGTGATCTTCAAATACCTCTATCACAACTATATTACATAAATATACTATAATATGAGTAAATGTACACCGAGAAAACATTTAAATTAAAGCATCTTATACTGTCTAAACATCATTTTATGTTTTGACTTAAAAAAAAATTACGTGGACATCCAGATGTCTGTACGCTGATACATACATAGCTTACATAGTTCTTTTTTTATGAATATTTATTAAAATTCACACACGTACAAAATAACTTTTCTTGCATACATGTTTTTTTTTAATATTACAAATCAATTAAGTACATGATTTATTATTTTATTAAAATAAATGAGCGCTATGCGGTGTGCACTTTTGGATTTTCCAAATTTGTGAATAATATGTCAGTAGTAACGCCGGGATGATGCGCTAGACCTTGCAACGTGATTGATAGAAATTCTAACAAAACGGCGCATGCACAGTTGTGCATGTGCCTTTTCGCCGTAATTTGTAGTTACATCACTCTCTCATTGCATATAATGGAAAGGTTACCTCCTTTTTCCTCTTCTGGAAATCTCTATCTAAACTCGTCGTAGGTTCTCCATTATATTTCGCTTCACTTGCATGATGAACTGGCGAAGCTAAAACGATACGATAACTAAATTGATCAAAACATGATATATTTTTAGAGTAAGCAGGTTCAACCGCACGTCATTAGCCTTTCGTAGGCCGGGGCCACACCGCGTACATAAAGCGCTGTCTGTCGCAGAATATGGTACGCGCGCGAGTGCGATAATAACGAGTAGATATACGCTCCAGCAGCCTACTGTACGGCCTCGTTTACGAAGAAGCGCGGCGTCGCGCGTCGCGTGCTTTGTGGCGTCTCGCGTCTCTCTCGCTCTCGACCAACGTGGTCGAGAGCGAGAGAGACGCGAGACGCCCCACGTCTCCGTAAACGAGGCCTAACTTATTTTGGAGCGTTGATCAACGTTCACGACGACACGACAGGTTAGTAAGAATTGAACTGCGAAAACCTACTGCTACGAAATAGAGGCGTATCTAAAGTTAAATTGTTGCCATGGACGTGCGGTTGATAATATGTATCAGTAATAATGTGGTGGGTCTACTAACCTGGCCTAATATTTCCGTAAAGTGAGTCAAGCGTCTGTCTAAGTGCTCTCGCTTGCCGCTTCGGCAGTAATTTGAGAGATATATGTCTTTGTGTTTCACATATCTGAAAGAAAAAAAAAAGGAATTGTGATAACAAAGCCAACCAATAATGGGAAAATGCGTGCCAAACGCTAGTCTCTAAAATCTGCTGAACGCTTTGATTGCTCAGGAGCCCGATGTTTACATATTTGAGAAGTAAATCTATGCTTAATGTTAATTAATTAATCTAGGCATGAAGTTTTTTCGTTAAATGTTATGTTGTTGGCTTGCTGCACGCTTTTGTGTAAACTGAAAGTGCAACAAGCTATTGTTATATAAATAAATAAGTGCGTCTAAAGTGCGAATCCAGGCGTAATTCGCAAAACATAAACCCGTGCGGGTTAGGGGTGCTTGAAACTTGTTCTGGTCTAATATAAAATATAATCATATTATGCCGCTCGGCTGTGCCGACTCATGCCAACCCGAACAAGTGTGTGCCACGCCTTAGGTTTTCACTAATGTCTATAAATACTTACTGTAATATTATTGGTGTCTAAATCAACACAAGTCACATCTGGTGGAGGTTCGTAAAGATCGAAAAACCTCGAGTCGACTCCGATTAAATACGGTAACGGAGCATGTAATACTTCTGCTAAACCTGAAACATTCACAAAAATATTTTTAAAAGGAAATTCCGTTATTTTGGACCCAAAACGAGAGAGCACAAAGTTCATTATTCAGTGCATATTCAATTAACAAGTGTCGTTTTATGTACTTACCTAAAGGACACAACGGTATGTATGGACACTGCCATTTAAACGGGAATAGAAGACTTGAGACTGCTTCCGAAACAGCTGTTAAAGTATCAGGCCTGTAAAAAATTTAAATAAGATATACTTTTCTTATTATTTTAACAATTTATAACCCTTATAATTGAAAAAGAATGGTTGCGATTCTACGGAAAATCAATTAAGGATAAGCCTTCTATTGTAACCTTTAGGGTTGATTTTACCAAAATTAGATATCTTTTATCATGGAATAAAATAGACGTCCGAGTTCTAGTATGGAAAAACTAACCAAAATTCAAAATTTATTCTCGGTATGAGACTTATTCTAGGTATAAAAATTCACCCTTAGTAACAAAAAAAACAAAAGAAAATCTTTCAAAGGGTTCTACAGAATTCATCTTTCGTAATTGATTGTTATGTCTCACCTGAGCGAGTGTATAAGTACTTTCTGTTCGGTGATAGCTAACGCTAGCACTAATAGACAATTGTCGGGTCCTAAATTGAGCAGTAGTTGTCTGAAGCTGGCCCCGCTGCGCACGAGTGGCTGGTCGTCGCGACGTGTCACTATTACACGGTCGTGTTGGTTTGTTGGTGATAACTGTTAAAAGTAAATTATGCATATGTGTAGGTACTTATACAATACGCAATAACAAAGTAACTTTACCCGGGCGTAAATATAGCTCATCGAGCTTCAGAAAGAGACTGTCATAAATAGGTATGAAAGACAGAGACGACGATTTACAAAGTCGATTTCATTCTAAAACTTGATGTGCCCCTACCCATTACAAAACGTGGTCCTTCGAGCCGGATCCGAGGAGTTGAAGTTGAACGACCCATCGCAGATATCGGTTTTATTTTACGACTGAGTACTTTATGTGGTTATAAAAGGTAGGTGGACTGACTTACTTGTAAAAGTATTCTTGGTTCTGGGAAGGGCACTTCTTCTATTAAATGAGTTATATACCTTTCTACGGGTATGTTTAATGGTTCTTGACTCCATGACATTTCCTGAAAGAACAATAGTACATTAACAGCGCATAAAACAAAGCTAAACAGCCATAGGTCTTCAGATATGAACTCTTCAAGAAGTTATGACGCCCTGGGTTGCAGACGGAACGACGAGTTTCCCAAACTACACAACTGCAGTTTGGGAAACAAGCTCTGCATTTTTTAACTGATATATGTCATAATTTTAGAAATGTTTCATGTCTTGTCAAATGTATGGGCGGTGAGCCACTATAAAATAGCTAGACAAAAATCCCGTGCTTATACTTACGAGTATATACAGAAGCCATTTTTCGAATGTATCGCTAAAAGGCCATCGAGACAGTAAACAGATACATTTGATCGCGTACACCGAATGCGTGCTATGTGATATTCCTTCCCGCCATCCGAGTTGTTCCATCTGGTATTCTGTTAGCTGAGAGTTGGGGTAGCTCTCGTAGAATGTTACTGCCGAGCCGTATACCTGGAAAACAGGGAATATAATTGTTTAAGGAGGTTCTATCAACCGAGGCATGCTATCATAATATATTCGCCAATCAAAGTCACTATAAAGGCGGTAGTCCACGGCTAAACTACGCACGTGTACTTAACGTCAACCAACCCAAGGCCACGTAACGACCGAATGCGTGGATGCACATTCTAGGTAGCAGGGGACGGTCGGCTTAATAAATGGTACAGGCGGTTACCTAACAAAGTAAGGTACTTACTGATTGCTGTATACTTTTCACGGCCCACCAACCGTACCACACAGAAGAATATATTGACTTAGCCAGAGACATTTCTGGTTTCTGTAAAGCTTAGTAATTGATTTGTGTATATCTGTTGGTAAGATTGATTGACCATAATAAAAACTTCCCATCACATGAGTTGATATTATATTGGACAACAGATTCCGTCTTATACGAGATCTAACTTAATTTTGAGCTTAAAACTTCTACGGTCTTATTACAAAACGAGGTTTCCTTTAGACATGGTTTAAGCCATTGAGCGTGTTTTTGAAATAACAACCTAACAGAAATCAGAATACAGTTCCTTTTACAAAACTTACACCTTAGTCCGGTCTTAGGTTGACAATTTTGTATTAAGAACTTTACTAAAGGCGGCATAACGTTCGAAATACAAAAACTGGCTTGATGGTTTAGGCTCGGACTGAAGTTAGATCGTGTTTTGTAATAAGACGTCTAGAGATGTTTTGAATTTCGAACTTTATTACGACAAACGTAAAGTTCTTAGTACCGGACTATATGTATATTGCCAGTTTTGAATAAAGAACTGTATTTCGATTACAGTTTAGGTTTTTATTACAAAAACTGAATCGATGGTTTAAACCACATCTAAAGAACCTTGTTTTGTAATAATACCGATTGTCGACCGATGTCATAGACTGTTTAAGTTAAAATTTACTGGTTGTTTGGTGAAGAAAAAACTATCACGATCGGTGTATAAATAAATAAATAGCAACAAGTTCTTGAATAATCTTGAGCCATTAACCTTATCAGATACTGACCAACTGAATGTGTATATACTTACCTTTAAACAAGATTTCGATCTGACTTACAGGAAACAATGCATTAAAGCACAGATGTCCATAAGATGTTTATTCGTGTCATTGTACTCTCAAATACCTATTCTAAAGGTTTTTTATTGAAACGATTTTTTGTAAGTTTCTAAAGTTCTGAACATTCCATTCTGTGCTATCGACATTTGGTCGTTTTTTACCAATTTAATACGTCATATTTTTTAGTTTTTTGGTGTGTTATTTCTAGGTATTTTAGTTTATGTTGTAAGATAACGATAACACTAGGCGTTAAAAAAGGTGTAACCCTTCGACCGTCAATGATGATGAGGCTAAATAATAATAATAAATATTCATTCGTATTTCTAAGGAATCATGTATTGTAGATAATTATACGGTTATCAGAGGTAAGAATTATTGGATCAGCCGTAGCCAGTTTTAATTAATAATTTTACTTTTATTTATTTGTTCACAAATATTTGGTAGCGTCTACGTGTTTAAAAGAAGCACAGGTTTATAAGAGAATGTTCCAAAACGAAACGTGAAGCCGGGAATAGGGGAATACACCTGTTTTCTTTATTATTATTATATTTATTTCTGCTTGAGTATAGTTTTCAATGTTTTTGCTGTTAGGTATATTGACGTGTGCTAGCTGACATATGGCATATAATTTAATTTAATATTTTTGTGTTTCGTAATGTTACTTACTTACTACTGAATATAATCCAGTTATTCTAACTGAACAGAGAGCTGTGCTGCTGGGGAGTTTGTTGCGCCTCTTCTTCTTCCCAGCTAAAGCACTAGGAAGTGGTGAAGGGCGGGCGTTTTGGGGGGACTGTCTTATGTGATTTTGACGTTCAAAAAGTGCTGATTCTCAGCCTAGTTTGAATAAATGACGTTTGATATTGATTTTGTGAACGTTAAAAAAACTCACTTCAGTTGAAATAGAAGACTAATGAAATTATCTGAGTCACTGTTTCTGAGTAGTCATTAACTGGCTTATCTTCTGTTACCGGCTTGACATTGACTCTTGGGACCGTAGAGGCTGTACTTACGTCTACAGAATATCATAATGAAGACTAAGAAATAACCTCATTTACCTTATAAGTAGCATCCGCAACAGTCAGTACAAAGGTAGAGAAGACGGGTTTAGGCATCGCCGCGTTATTAGGCCATAGTTCTAGGGTAGCGCCCATCGGTAAACAGAAGAGCGGCACCGATGTAGGAAACAATAAGTTACGTCGTTCTATCATTGGATACCTGTGGGTAAAAATAAGGTTTATGTTATTTTATTAAAATCTCTTTCGAGTTATGATAAATGTATATCCAGTCCTGAAAGTAGTTTGCTCATAACTGACTACTGAATCGATTTCAGTAACTATTAATAAAGGTATTTTTTTCAAATTTTATGTAATTTGCAATACTGACCGCCGATTGAGCCAAAGAAAATTAAATCTTATTTCAAGGCTCAATTTTAAATGCATAAAGTAATGCTAAGGTCAACACAATTTTCTTAATAATAATAGTTAGCTTTAAAAAAAATTGTTCCGGTCATTGTATTAGGCTTTTAACTCACTTACTCCAAAAATAGAAAATGTCAAATTACTCGAAAATGGTGGACATTTGCATAGGGGTCATTTGGTTACAAATGACCTCCCCTACATCCCCTTAATGGATTACCGACATATTACCAATAACCCTGTACATCGGGATCTAACAAACATATGAGGTTAATTTCTGCTCTAAAATATGCAGCATAAGAGACGCCATCGATGGTTTGTCACCATTCTTAAAACAATGTGTTATTGCTATAAGGAATATTAGACCGACAAATAAGTATCTTGCCTCGTTTTTCATCCAGAATTATGTAAACAAACATAGTCGTGCTAACTGGGATACAAAAAGTAAAAGCATTGAAACCATTATTGTTTTCAGCACAATACGTCATTGTTTTCAGTAAGTACAAACTTTCTCTCATTTGTTATGGGCCGAATATTCGTTTTATATTCGGTATTCGGCATATTCGGCAGGTTTACCGAATATTCGGCTAAATCACCGAATGTTCGGCAAGGTAGTAGGTACTCAAAGCTTTTACTGTATTGAGCCGTGTATGATTGACCATGAGTCGAATGTTAAATGTGTTATTTTTATGAGGTTAAGTAATTTACAGTGCAGGTTTATGTTTTGGTTGACATTGTAGCTTTATTTCCAATAACAGTTTAGACGAGATGGATATTAAAAACAAAATATAAATATGCACAGCTGTTTTGGGATTAACCGACAGTGAACTCTTTATATTAAAATAATATACTAAAACCAGGTCTTTATTGTATGAAATTAAGCAAGTTTCTTGTTTTTATCAATATTTATTGTAAGAAAGAGTTTCATGATTATCAACATGTCAGCAAATTATGAATCATATTTCTAGTTTCTTTCTACATAAAGACCTGTATTGTTTACGTAAGGGAATCAAAAATGCCGAATATTCGGTTCGATAAAAGGTTTACCGAACATTCGGCCGAATGTTCATATTCGGTGAAACCCATGTTCGGCCCATCCCTACTCATTTGTCTTGATACTAACTCAAAAGCTCGACGATTTTGCATAAGTATAATGGTAGGTATTAAATTAAATATACTTAAAAACTGTAGCTAAGTGTTACGAACATCTTTTAAAGTCAAGGCTAGCTCTTATGGATTTAAAAACCAGATACTAATCACATCATAGATAAAAATCTGTTTATGTCATAGTTGCCATCTGCATTCATGTTTTTAAATACCACTCAACGTACATAATACAAAATGAGTGATTAAATCTCATACATAAAATGTGGATTTTTATTTTAGAGTACCATTCCATACTCAAAATGACTTAGGTTTGTATGTCAGAATCTCAAGCGTTTTTCTCAGTGAGTTTTGCAATGCATTTGGTTTTTATTATAGTTTGTGTATTGTGACTGTTACAAATGCAGTTTATTCAGACCGATTTGTAACTAATTAAAAGTAGGTAAAACGGTATTATCGTAAACACCGGTCCGTTTGAAACCGCTAATTAATGACGCACGCTGAGAACGTTATAATTAGGTACCGTTTTGAACTATTCCGAATTTTACGAGAACCTGAAATTCTATAGATAGACTACCTACTTTTTCGTACCTAGATATTTGGCGAGGTCAAAAATTTGGTACTGACTGAGCACTTCGCAATGACTTGATTGCATTTGTTTTCTTTGGAAGCTGATGTGTGGTGTCTGCGGTATTCTTAACCGGATTTATCTATTCAATACGGGTGTTGGTTCGATATCTTGACACACGCGTTTCAAAATACTCAGATTTGGAAGAACTTCATACTTTAAAATGTACAGTATTGTGGATAATTACCTGAACAGTACATCGGGTTTGTAGGCAATTAGTGGTGGACGGTTCATTGACTTCTTGTAGCAGAGAAACACATCACTGCCCATTAAACCTGGAAATTAAGCATTGGGGTAAGCACAGACCATTAGAGTAACAATTAAAATTTAACTTTAAAAACTTTGTTATAAAGTTGAAATGTATCAAAACCATACAAATCTGAATGGAAAAAAAAATTGAATATTTTACAGTAGCAACCCATTGTTACTAGTTTCAATGTAAGTACATGTTTACGTTAAACAGACACGATGTTACATTAATAAATACTACTGAAAGATAAGATATGTATTCAAATATAGTAAATAAATACCTAACACAACATTGGGTTTACCACCATTATCGTTAGATTATGTCATCATTAGGTAATATAATATTAATTTAGAATAGTTAATGAATGCAAGTTTCCTTCCTCTGCATAGTGATACGGAGATAAAGTAACTGAATTAAATATTTCAATTGCTAGTTATCAACGGGACTTGTTTATTATTGAATTGTTAGTTAGAAAGGTGGCGAGACGACTCGGACGTGTATCGCCAGAGGCTGGTTCGTGGTGGCGCGAGAGAAGACTGCTTACAAAAGCTTATGCCTACATTACGACAATACAGGTATAACAAAAAAGAAATGATTGAATCAGTCTATACAGAATCATTTTTGTAATGGCGTAACTTCTCAGATAGATTATATTTTATTTATGTAAATTGGTTGTAAAAAAACACTTATTACACATCAAAAGAAATAATAATATTTTAAAACTAGACGAGGTCGGTGTTTCCTAGGGGACTACTCTGAGAAAAAAATACCAAAACAAACTCAGAATACAGTCTCTAAAGTACTGACATTATCTTGGTAAGATCATGTGAAGACTATGCAGATTAGTATCTGGGATGATCTTTTGAGGAAATAACCACACAGATCTAATAGCAATTCATCATTAACAACTACAACATCAATTTATATTATAAAAAAAACGTTTGTTACAAAAAAAAAATAACACTTCACTTTGCAGTGTTTTCTTTGGAAGTCAGTTGGTTTCTTTTTGTAAAAAGTTTTTTATTTTTCACTTTTTAGTTATGGTACCTACCCCACACCAATTCGAAAACGATCGTCTTACACGTCCACGTCCGTTTGATAGCGATTTTTTTTTATTTAAAAATAATTTATTGTTGGTTTTTTAAAAACCGCTCGACCGATTTCAATAAAATTTTAATGGGACCACCCGGGAAGTTATAGGTACCCTTTGAAACAAAAAAAAAAGCATTTTCCAAAACGGTTCAGGCGTCTTCGAGTAGGTAATCGGTGAAAATACATTTTAAAAAAAAATTATTCCGACGAATTGAGAACCTCCTCCTTTTTTGAAGTCGGTTAATAATAATAATAATTTTGTTTATTGATGGCAACTAGGCCCAAAATTTGTTAGTAACAGAAATCTTAATGTATGTTAGTAACTATGAGATAATATTATTAAAACAACCTACAAAAATAACATCACTTGACAAGCACCGCTATAGCGTGAGACAGCCACGGCGCATCGTGCTTGTCCATCAACATTCTTAAAAACGACACTTACCTTTATTCAAATTCTTAGGAATCATACAAAAGGCATGGGGTGGACATTCCCCTTTACTAGCCACTATGACACAGACATCGACCACGACGAGGGCGTTACAGGGGGCCCCTGTATGAGCCCTTCGGTACGTAATGAAGGTTTTGGCGGTAGAGTTGTTGACGTTGGCCAAGCGACCACCAGCGGATACCAGGACCATCTCTGCATCGGCCATGAGACGCTCCTTGCCGTCGTACATGACACCTGAAGAAGTTTATTAACGTGTTATTCTTTGCTTGGAGGTTAAGCTCCAGCTTCTCAAGCATGAGGATGCGAATTTGAAACGAGGCAAATAACAAAGTGACTTTTACAAAAATCATTTTTTTAAGTTAGTTATTACTAAGTTTCCAAGTTTATTGTGGACATTACTGAGTAACGGTGAAGGAAAACATCGTGAGACATCTGAAATCGCAAATATGCAACCGTGATCATGAGCCTGAAATCTATTATTGTACCTTCTCTCTATAAGAAAAGGCTTTTACCTTGTAGTGGGAGAGTTAAAGGCTGGTTTTAATATGGAGCGTGTAATTGGTTGAGCAGTGGTGGCCCAGTGGTAACGGCCGCGACGTACGAGTTGTAGGTCGTGGGTTCGATCATAAGCAGCCAACTTTACTTTGTGTAAATAATTTCATCGCTACTGCTCTCAAAACGGTGAAGGAAAATATCATGAGGAAACTGGCATGTCCTAAAACCAAATATTCGAAGACATCACACATCCCCCAACCCGCACTGGGCCCGCGAGGTGGATTACGGCCCACTCCCTCTCACAGAGAGGAGGCCTGTGTCCCAGCAGTGGGAACATTATAGGCTGATTATGTGTGTTATTGGTGTCTGTTTAAACTTTAAAGCGTCTTGACGAAAATAAACTAACTTCGCGCATAGTTGTCAATAGCTAGCACTCTTTAGGATGAGGGGCTTATCATTTTACAAACATCAAAATTCAAATGGTAGGTTTCGGTAATTCGAAATATTTTGCCGCCGTATTAAGGCTCCCGCAGCCAGCCACGACGCGACTCTAGTAGAACAATTACTATGAACACTTCATGGAAATTCTTCTACCAGAATTGCGTCGTGCTTTCGCGTTGCGCCTGTCTGCGGGTGCCTTTACAGTTATCAGTCAGAACGCTGTTACGAAGAGTTCCTGCCACAAAGGCTAACTTTGGAATAACTCATTTCGGGAACATTTGTGTATAGGTTACATTAGTGAATAAACAAATTAATAAGTAAGTAGGTACTTTTATGTTTTATTCTGTTTAAAAAAGCTTGACCTATTCCGAGTTACGTTGGTGAATAAAAAAAGGCAGATTGACTTTTAGGAAAACTGGGAAATACAAATTATCGGCTGGTCTTAAGACGCGGACCGACTACGATTTTAATCGCTATTACCGCACTCACACAACCGCATCTGCGCGTTTTACGGTAATTATGCACACACTCGCAAACGCTAACACGGGCGTTTGTGTGCTCAAGGAAAGTTGCATAGTATACGTAAGGAAATCAGATGTTTTCTGTTGAATATACTTACTTATGACTTGCGTTCTAAAATTCGATGTAATTACAGTGTCGGTTCATAATATGATACAATAAATAATTACACATAACAATTTAAGAAAAAACATCACTACTGTTTATTTTTATTACAGTACATGATAAACAGGTCAAATATAAACATTCCGAATTTTACCCGACTGCTCTAGAAGGGGAATTATGCTTTTCGGGTGTAAGTCAGTATCAGGGATGGAAGGATTAATTAAATGGGTAGTTATGCCATTTCAAACTAATGTTTGTGTTTTAGATAGGTACTTAGTGGGTGCGGTAAAAAAATAGAAAACAAAACCAACATAAAGGCCCTCGGACCACTTAAAAATCACATAAACTCTAAATAAATGCAATAATATCACAGCTCCAAAGTGACAAATGCCTTAATGTTTCTAATAAAATGCGGAGCCGGGACGGAAGCTAGAATTCTGAAAAATTTAGACGATAGAGGGATCATCCACGGGAATGGAAGCTGCTGCTGGCTGAATATTAGTTGGTATTTGCTAAAATTGGTAAAACAGTGCGTGAATTGAACTAAAGTTCTGTGGCGGACTACTAAGGCTACTCACTGCCTAATATTGAAGTGAAAATTCAGTCTCAGTGGAAATATGGGCAATAAAAATAAAATGTTGCGAAAGAGTTTTACAAGAAAAAGACGAAAAACTCGAAAAAATGATGGAATGTTTGGGTAAGTAGGATGATTACGGTATTGTATCATAACATTTGAAATTTGTATTTAGTTTAGTTTACTTACGAAACTGTATAAATCTATAGAAACGGCATTGACAATTTCTACAAACATTTTGCTAAATCCAAAAACAAATAGGTGCACTCTATTTTGATGTCTATAGAATGCATATTTGAATGCGCCTAGTGCAAACGTCTCTGGTCGAAGCAACCATCGAGGCGATAGCCATATTGCAATAGTAGGTATAAGTAACAAAAACAAACTTGCAGATAAATCAGAGTGCGTTCGTAATTATTATAATAATATAAATACTGCACACTAGTTATATATAAAGCATTTTGATTCTTTTGTAAGATTATTTTTATAATATTTATTGAGTCATTAGACCAGTGCCGATAATTTTTGAAAACGAAAAATGTTACAGTAGGCTGAAACCCATTGGAAAAGAAAGAGAATATAACAAAAATGAAAGGAAAAATAATTTACGGGCGATCCGAGGTCGGGAAGTGGGGGTTTAAGGGTAAAAAGCGGTTTATCTCGATTTCCGGCAAATTTGAATTTTTCACATAAATTGTTTGTTGTCAAATTTGAATTTTTCACATGAATTGAATTTTTCACATAAATTTTGAGGTTACTTGAAAAAAGTGTGAATACAAAAGTTGTAGATCGTTTTATTACCTACAGCTTTGCTATTACACTTTTTTCCATATGACTTGTAGTTTTGCCGGAAATCGAGATAACCCCCACTTCCCGACCTCGGATCGCCCGTAAATTATTTTTCCTTTCATTTTTGTTATATTCTCTTTCTTTTCCAATGGGTTTCAGCCTACTGTGACTTTTTTCGTTTTCAAAAATTATCGGCACTGGTCTAATGACTCAATAAATATTATAAAAATAATCTTACAAAAGAATCAAAATGCTTTTTATATAACTAGTGCAATATTTATATTATTATAATAATTACGAACGCACTCTGATTTATCTGCAAGTTTGTTTTTGTTACTTATACCTACTATTGCAATATGGCTATCGCCTCGATGGTTGCTTCGACCAGAGACGTTTGCACTAGGCGCATTCAAATATGCATTCTATAGACATCAAAATAGAGTGCACCTATTTGTTTTTGGATTTAGCAAAATGTTTGTAGAAATTGTCAATACCGTTTCTATAGATTTATACAGTTTCGTAAGTATACTAAACTAAATACAAATTTCAAATGTTATTATGATACAATACCGTAATCATCCTACTTACCCAAACATTCCATATTTTTTTCGAGTTTTTCGTCTTTTTCTTGTAAAACTCTTTCGCAACATTTTATTTTTATTGCCCATATTTCCACTGAGACTGAATTTTCACTTCAATATTAGGCAGTGAGTAGCCTTAGTAGTCCGCCACAGAACTTTAGTTCAATTCACACACTGTTTTCAGTCATAAATTACTTGAAAACTACAATCGAATTATGCACAGAGCGTCCGGTGCCAACCATCCAAGTCGAGCGCTGCCCGACGACTAAAGTATGACCGTGTAAGCTATTGTCACCACTATGGAGCGTCAATAAGATTGAAAATTGAAAATGATATTTGTGTTGAAATGTGACGTAAGCTGCGAATGGGCATTTATTTTACTGCTTTTCTTTAGATTATTTAAAATATAGACATAAAATTAAATAATGGTTTGGTTAAAGTTTTAAAAAAATGGAAAACCTACTAAATTCTTAAAAAAAAAACTGTTGTTATCGCTGGAAATACAGAGATCTTCGACGTCAAAGTTTATTTTTGTGCTACAACTTCCCAATTTTTTATTGGGAATATCAAACTATTATTTATTATTCTGTTCGGTTTAAATTCTTCTTTATACCCTTCTCTGTTCACTGTATTTTTCGCGTTACTTATTTTTATTACATTACGTCATACTCGACGTTCTAAGAAACCAATTTTAGGGAATATTGAGATAACACCCCGCCTTAATATGATTTTAGTAACGAATAAGTAAACGAAATACTGTATAAAGCAACTATTCTCCAGACACTTTTTGGTTTAAAACAATAAAATGATGTCTTCGGAATAATTAATTGAAGCCGCCTCAGACGCAGAACAGTTTTAATATTTTCTAAAACAGTATCAAGGACGGAAGTTTCTCTTAGTGATAGATACAATAGAAAACCACCAACAAAAGCATCAATATACTTCACACAGTGAACAAAAAACGCACTGCAAAAAATAATCGGGCGTGGGCGATAAAATACATAGTAAAGTCTACAACTGATAGCACTGCATGGCTCCCTTTATCGCAATCAGTGATATAATATGACCCATCTATGTTACAGACTCAACCTACATATTCGATGGATTTACTATGCTATGTGACGTCAGCAGTGTGTCTTGTGATTATTTTCTTTTGCCAGATAACGGCAGATTACCTATCTGTTTTTTGTAGATGAGTATTATAGTAAGCTACTATTTTGTGCTACTTTATAAGCCAACCTCATAATTTTATCATCAGAGTTCCACATTTCCATTGGAAGCAGAGTGGCGTTTTTTAGGTCCTCAAAGGATTAGTTGGATGGACAGTTACAAACTGACCCTCCAACATACGAGACATAGTTTGGTCAGGAGCACCGCATTCGTAGTGGGTTTCGGTTGGGTCAATAATCCGCCATTTGGGCACCTACTGAGCCCAACTCGCCTAACATATAATATGTATAGCTTTGCCATCGACCATTGCCAGTGACCCCATTTTGATGGTGTTGTTTACATACGAGAATTCTGTGAAAGTCAAAGCTATTAAACCTGTGGTGTATCTTATCGAGCAGAAAACGTAATAAGGTTCGAACGTCGTCACATAAATATACAAGCCTTCGACCGAAATGGAGGCAGGTATTCCAGATAATTGATAGTTAATTTGTTTGACGATAAGAACAGCCAACCTAAACGATAGTGGAGTAAATATAGACGATTTTAACTGCTTACTTATGTAAAGGTGCAGTTAACCGTTTATGTTAAATGTGCTTAAACCTTCTAAACTAATGTTTTGTATGCAGCGCTAATCCCTATTTATAGAATCGACTAATTTAAGTGTTGTCGAGGTGCCTACGTTTCCGCTGCTCATGAATAATTTAGTAGGTTTGAAGGACCCACAACACACCATTTGAACTTAGCTCTTATATCGCCAGTCTCTCTTTTATAGCCTAGTTTATACGCGTAAAATAGGGCAAAATAGAACTTTCAGCAACATAATTTGACGTGTTGGGAACTTCTTTATATATCCGTCGTTCCTGAAAAATAATAATAACCCGTATGTTAACTTTTCCGGGAATAGGCTGTCATATAAAATATTGTCAACCTAGCCTTTCCCTGACGGGGTCGGAAGCCGGATTTAAATTTGACCAGCCTGCCAATTCCTGTACCAATTTATGGAGGATTACCTAGTATGCAAAATTGCCCTGGTCGTCAGATTTAATTTCTAAATCGTTGTCGTGAATTTGAATTTGACTTTCTGATCTTCTGTTCTGTTGACGGGCCTACACTGTCCTCCCATACCTATAAACACTGTAAGATGAAAACATTGTAAAAGCCAATTATTTTTAAAATTGTAACCGTGGAGTTTCTTGCCGGCTCTTCTCCACAGGAAACGACCCATTGGAACCGTGCACCTAGCTTCTGACGTTTCCTAAGTGCCCATGTAGGTTTACTTATGTGTAATAAAATATTTTGATTTAATTCTGGAGATAAGATGATCAGAACGAACCATTGTCATTGTTTTTCAGTGTTTGAGAAAATGCTTTTGCCTAGAAGCGGACCTAATACAGGGTCAAATTAAATTAATTGGAGAAACTTCATAATTTCAGCCGAAAGACGTCCACTGCTAGGCTTATACGGTATACCTCCCCCAAGCATAGGCACTTCTACCGGTTCTGTGCTTCTCGTATGCAGCGGATTCCTGCGGTCTTCACAGGGAAATGAGGAGATCCGCAGGAGAACCAAGGTTACCGACATAGCCCGAAGAATTGCCAGACATAAGTGGTGGTTGGCAGGGCACATTTCTCGCAGAACAGATGGCCGATGGGACCGAAAGGTTTTGGAATGGCGATGTGACGGGTATCGATATAAAATCAAAATAAAAGTAGGTACTTAAGTATCCCTGACCCTGTATAATAAATGTAGCTGGTCGTATGACAAACTGAGAAGAGTAGGTAAAGGAGATGTTTGATTTTGGGCCACCACTATGTACACTACATAGATAAATAGGAAAATATAGGGGAATTTCATGAAAATACTAAAAAAATAATTTGAAGTAGGGTACAGTGGTTCAAAAATTATAATATAAAAAGGTTTTTAATAAGATAACCCTAATTTTAGGGCAGCCATGACAGTTGTGTATGACATTGACATGACGTTTGACAGTTTAAAGCACAGCTCACTCCTCTCCTATGAATTATCGAAGTCCGGGGTATATTGATAGGCACTAAAGAATGAAGCAGTAGGACTGTTAATAAACAAAACGTTCAAGCCTTCGTTACGTTTCTTGCTCCTCTTGACACCGATATAACCAATCTCTCACTGCTCGAATAGGTGATAGAAGATGTGCTGCTGCAGTCGAGTAGAATACCCTGTAGTCTTATTTTATCGAAACCGAAACCCAACCCAAGATTTTCGAAATTCGTATTGTTTTGTTTTATGGCAGCTAATAGACGTCAATCAAATGTCATTGCCAAAATGACATTTTCCGCATGCTGCTAATCTGATCCACCATGTTTAATTTTATGTTGTGTTGCTCTCCTTGGCCAAGTTAATTTGAGTATACTTTGAAACGAAGTGAAATTAAAAAAAAATTAACAATAAAAAACGGTTACTGTAATACATAGCGATATTTACATATAGTATACATAGTGCTGGCCCAGGCTCCATACATTTCTGGAACATCTCCTTTATACAGTATCTGTTCATACAACATAGCAACGCATCACAATAATGCACACTTGTTCTTATTCCGTGATTCTATTGGCTCGTTTATTGTTGGAGTGATTGGTCTGATTAGTTGAGTGTAGGCGGTTAACTGTTGTAGATGAATATCTTAATAACATTCCCTATTTTGAGGAGGCGAGCTACGCTTTGAATAGTGGCATAGTTTGTTGTGGTAGTCTGACTGCTAAGAACGTAAGCCCAGAAATGGTTGCGAATGAGATAATGTGCGCTTTTATAATTTCTAACGTGACGATATTATCGTGGACGTCTACGACCATAAAATGTATGGAAATACGTACACATTATAACGTTATCGTGGACGGAAATTTAAAAGCGTCTTCAAATGTATACATATATCCATACATTTTAGTTCCTGTGTTATCGTGATGCCGATGCCGCGGACGTCCACAATAATATTATTATCGTCGCGATAGATTTTCTAGAATCGCACAATTGTACCAGTACAGGTCTTATAAACCACACTAGTCAACTAAAGTCGAACAAATGACGTTATTTTTTACGTTTGATCAAAATAACTTTATTTGATCGCGTTCGTGTTGTTCACATCTTAATCACAATAAGTTTGGAACCAAACGTTGGGTATTATTTTCACTAGTGAGTCAGGCGACCTTTGCATCATAAAAATGGCGGATTTTTCACATCATTTGTTTCCAGTTTATTTTTACGTTTCTTACTCATCCTGTCTAATAGTGATATAACATAAAGAGCTTTTCCATTTGAAGGGTAAATCCACATTCCCTTCATGTAAGGCATCAAGACTACCAAAAACGGTTTTATTGGTAGTATTGTATTTCGATAACAATATGTTCCATGCATTTGCCTAACACATGTAGCTGAGTAATAGCATCGTAAACTACAGATTGCAGAACACATCTAGTCTGTCGGTTTGTTTGTAAATATTTGTAAACTTAACGAAGTGCATTCAAAGAGCCTTTACGTGTAACGACGAACAAGGCCGTTTCGTGTGAGTTTTCAGCCCCACTATTCACTTTAATTATTACAGCTTATTATTGCCACGCTGCAGGGCAAAACTCTTCCCACATAAAGAAGGCACGAGCTTTGATCACTTCGCTAGCTCATTGCGTGTTGACGGTTGATGAGGTTCACTAGAATCACTAGTTAGGGCTTCGGGCTTAGAGAAAAACCACCGAATTATCAGTAAGTACACAACAACTAAAGCGAACGTCTAGCCGCCACAGGGAACTCTGGCAGGGAACGGAACTCTATTCAGTAGAGCGATATATTTAATTGTATAACACAAGAGATAGTCCAGGTTCCTCACGGTGTTTTCCATTACCATTTGTCGGGGGTGTTCAACTTTGCTACCTGGCTAATCTTTTAACCGCATGCTATTAACGTAGCTCGTTTTAACACAAGAGATGAAAAGGAAGTAAACTTACCGATATCGACAAGAGGTGGTCGATCCCTGCCTCGTCGAATGCAGAGGTAACATTCTGGTGACCGCATGGACCCATGGTTTAAGTCTGCTGGTAAACCTGTGGGTGTTAATTCTAAGACCTCGAAACCGCTGGGAACCGTTTCTTCAAGGCCAGGGAATATTACTCCTGTAACAAAGAAATATTGAATGTATTTGGTGATCAATAAGAAGTTCGGCAAACTGTTGGTCATTCAAAATTTTAGCGTTGATTGATTGCCATGGATTGAATGGAGGAATCGCATGTGGTTAAAAGAATGATGAATACAAACGTTGATGGATGGAGAAGGAAAGGAAGGCCAAAGAAAATATTGTGAGAGGAATGATGTGAAAGAGACGAGAGTAATTGATAGCGTGACGGTTGACAGGGGAGAATGAAAGAAGAGAACGTGTTGCGCCGACCCCAAGTAACATGGAACAAGGAGAAGATGGTTATGATGATGATGGTTGATTGGCACTGTAGCCGAAAGAGAGCTCAAGCAAAATGCTTCGGTACGGTTCAAGACTTTAGACCTGGGGGCCTACTCTCTAAGTCCGTCAACGAGGATACCGGCCCGTCCGAAAGTAGTTCCTTTATGCCAGGAGGCTTTTTATTATGTATTAAGTTCTGTTTGCGTTTTTGTTTTTATTATTTATTTCTGCTTGAGTAGGTATAGTTGTAAATATTGGCGTGTGCTAGCTGACATAATGGCAAATAATTTTAATATTTTTGTGTTTCGTAATGTTAATTACTTATTATTATTACTGTATAGAATCCAGTTCTTCTAACTGAACAGACAGCAGTGCTGCTGGGGAGTTTGTTCCGCCAAACCTTCTTCCCAGCTAAAGCACTAGGAAGTGGTGAAGGGTGGGCGTTTTGGGGGGACTGTTTTATGTGATTTTGACGTTCAAAAAGTGCTGATTCTCAGCCTAATTTGAATAAATGACTTTTGATTGATTGATTGAGTTCGACACTTAGGAAGAGAGTTCTTCTCCCGATTAATTTTATGTGTGTAGGATATGTATATAAGTATGTATATCAGTCATCAGGTTACCGTAGTACAGGCTCTGCCTAGTTCGGGACCTGAAGACCTTGTGTCGATGTTGTCCCATATTATTATTATTAATTTACTTTTCCGGACGGGCAAAAACTCATCGGGAGTAAGGACAACTGTCTAATCGTTGTCATTAATTTATAGTTCGGGCCCCGGACTAATGTTATGTCCGTAAGTGATACGAAGTAGGAAACGTCCGTAGCTTCGGCCGAAACAACGGACGTCGTGCTCAGGGAGTAGACCTCCTGGCACGAAACTGATATTTGTTAGGTGTACAGATAAGTTTTAAGTTTTGCGTGTATGTAGAGAGTTTGTACTCGTACCAACTAACTTATTGACGCCCACGATATAGCAAAACATTACATTGTTCCGAGATATAGGTAGGTACCTACTCCAGTTTTTTACTTGGACGCTGAATCATTGAACCAAAACTCCTATTGCGTAATACCGGAAGAAGATAAGTAGCAGTCCATCAGAGTATTACCAACTAAACTACGAAACACCCTAGGATATCGACCAACTTAATTAAAAATTAACAAAGTTGCGTGCAAGCGAACATACTTCTGCGTCCCTTTATCAGAAAAATGTAACGTTAGCTAGTTACCATGAAATAATTCACATAACCAACTCAATGCTAAACGAAAGTTTTTTTTAATAAAACCTTCAATAGCTAAAAGGTCTTTGTGATTCAAAACGATTGCCTTGACAATGGCTGTAGGTACTATTGCCTGTACTTCTTTCTTTATTGATGTTTTTATTTAGCTTTTAGCTCCACTTCCTTCAAGTTGGCCTTCGTTTATTCGGTCATCGGTGTAACATATTATTACTATAATTGGTAAGTAAGTTGTTTTCTTTTTTTGGATGGATGTTGTCAGCGTTGAGTAACATGTTAAAGCGAATGGCTAGCAACATTAACCTGTAACTTATTAAAACTTTTTGCTGTGTAAACCTGATTTCCCCAAGGAATGCAGGAGCTTCTCGCAAAACTAGATCCAGCTAATATAGTAGATCTAGCATTATTGAGCGCGTTCATTAATAAGCTCTCAATATAATCAGCAACAAATCAGTCTGTTACACTTCCTTCGTTATATTTAACATCTAATGATCAGTACCATTTATTTTTTTAACCGATTTAAAAAAAGGAGGAGGTGCTCATTTCGGATGTATTTTTTATTTTTTTATGTTTGTTACCTCAGTTCTCCGTTATTTATAAACCGATTTGGAAAATTCTTTTTTTATTTGAAAGGATATACTTCCAGATTGGTCCCATACAAATATGGTCAAGATCTGATGAGTGGTTTTTGAGTCAGATTCAATAATACGTATTTTGTCCAGTTAGTGTATGTTGATGATGTTGTAGGTAATAACCTCCTGTCACTGTTATTTACATAGCAAGTAGAGGTATACTACCTTGTTTGAGGTGGGTTCCACAACTAAAAAGCGAAAAATGGAACGGATGGAAAAAATAAAATACAAAAGTTTGTAACAATGTAGCGGTACTTAGTCTTAAAATAAATAGTTGTCTACATTGTCGCATTAGGCGTTAAACATGTAAAAATAATTTTTTGATAATAATTTTTTAATAATTTTTTGAAGATTGAATGGTGGGAACAATAAATAAATAAATAAAAACCAAAGACACCGTTTTCCGAAATTGAAGTATTTTTTTCACTTTGTAGTGTATTTTTGAAACAGTTTTGTTTTGTGTTTATCGTTATTAATAATTAGTACGTCGGTCATAGGTAATGAATATTTAAATTTCTCTTTCCCCTTCAGCAGTATATTATCCTCACATGACGTAATGTAGGTTACAATTTTTACCTGCGCTGCGTATAAGTAATGTAAACATTCATTATCTATGACCGGCAGACAAATTAACAATTCATATCCAAAAGAATGCGCATGCTCCTTACGTCACACAAACAATGCTGCTTTGTTGACCCGAGTATATCTAGAGGTTTAAGTGGCATTGAACCCAACTTGTTCTTCGATGTATCAATGGTGTCAATATATCTGAGAATGAGCACAGACAGGGGGGTCAAATGAACGCCCCCCTTTGTGGAGCAATCAAGACGTGAACTGACGAGTTAAGGGAGGCGTGTAACAAAGAGGAATATTGAGATCGATTGATGATAAGTATCTGGAAACAGCGCTGCAATCTGTTTTTTTTTATTTGTTTATAGGGGCATTTACGGTTAGCGTATGTCACTCCTATCGTATCCTAAACAATTTTACTGTCACAAGAAGCCAAGGGCCATGAATTTGAACAAACCCTTCGCATCGTCGCCATTTGGTTGGGATAGAATTGAATAGATCATCTACATCAGTTCTGTTCAAATTCAAGGACCTTACTAAATTATTTCTACTGGACTCATGTTCGCAACATTCCATCAATAAATGTTGTAGGTCCTCGACAACTCCACATTTCTCACAATTGGGTGAAAATCACTCGATTTTCTTCAACATGAAGGCAATTTTTTTGCATGGAATGTGTCCAGATTTGAGTCTAAGAGCAGTAACAATCAGTTTTCTACTAACATCACTAGTCATGAACGCGAAGAGCTGCATTAGTTGAGAAATATTACTGTTAGATGCATTTGTTACATAAAAGACGGGGTGTTTGGAGGGAGTTTGTTATACTGCTCTTGTTCCTTAGCTTTAAGCTGTGTGGCGTTGGGCGGTAGGGAAATGTATTTAGCCTTGTACGCTAAAAAGACTACTAGAGATGCTTATTTTGCTTTTATATGGATTTTCCGAATACTATTTCGTCGTCCAAGTGTAATGTTTTTCTTTTGTGATCTGTGCCAAGTCCAAAATAAATGCGTTCCTTTCTTTCTATAGTCCGGCGGCGACACATGCATGTATCGACCGAATTATTATTTGTAAATATTACATACAAGCTGCGCCCCGCGCTTTCACATGCATAAGTCTCGACCTCGCACAGTGGAACGAATGTATGGGAGAGGTTGGACGTAGACATCTGCGAAAAAAAATTGTTCAATTATGCCAAACGAATGATGCCATCTTATTTGATTACCTAATGCCTTCATAACTTGTGCTGATAAATTTCTTCATAACTCCCATATTTCGGAAGTAATTTGAGAAAATGTGATATTTTACTATGAAAATGAGTGTATCGAGCTCTCTCCCTCCTGATTCCGGCGTTGTTTCAAGTAGCGGTCTCTAATATCATAATGCTAATACTAAGAGCTATATTTAATACTAAGACACATGGTGCGCCAAATGTGCACTTTCTGGGATAAAGAGTGATGTTTATTTTATAACACAAAAATATATTTTTTTGTTTTGTGGTTGTTTCACCTTATTACAATAACATTTCTGAGCAGCCAATTGGAGAAGATATTAGAGAATTTGGATATGTGATTAGGGACTTAAGGTTTACATGTAAAACTGATGCACTAATGATTACTGATAAGAAGATTGCTATTATTTAATTACTAAATGGCTCTTAATACACTAATTTAGCATGCATCATTTTCAAACTAATTACCTTGCAATATTTAACAAATAAGGGTACCTGGATTAAATATAAATAGGTCACTATTAGTAATTTTAAAATCAGTGTTGATTTACACCTCGTTGTAGCCACACTAATGTCGCAATGTATTTTCCAAATTTTAATACAAATCTTGATCTTCACGTTGCTAAAGATTTACGCGACTATAACTATTTGTTCAGTGTTTTAAAAGATAACTGTTGTGTTCAGTTATGTGAAAGTTCTGAAACAAGTTTAAAAGACTGGTGTCGTCGATTTTGCTACCGCATTTATGCAAAATGGACACAGTCTGGAAGAAGCACAGATAAGTTTCGGAAGAAACATGAGATTTGGCTACAGGCTGCAATACAGTGGCCGGAATTTCTGAAGGAAAATATTGAATCTTCTACAGAAAATGTAAGTGACGTCATCGAGCCCATAATTTCTCCTGCTAAATCTGATGCTTCAACTTGTACACAACCTAGTCCTCGTAAATCTTTTGACGACCTTAGTAACCGCCAAAAAAGAAGACGCACTGAAGATACTCTTCCATGCAGCAGAAGCAGCGCTGAAATTGTGTTTTCGGCCGAAAGGGCGCTTCGAAAGGCAGGAGAAAGCGATACAGCTGATGTAATGAAATACTTGATGGAGAATCCAGAAGAGGCCTCACAAATCAAAGCCTTCATTGAAGGTAAATCGATTCAGGTACGGCAAATATCAACTTTGAAGGCATTGGCTCTTTATGTATCGATGAATTTATCGAAATGGCGCTACAACACTCTTCGAAATTTCAACACCCAAGAAGGAGCTCTTAAATACCCGAGTTACTACATGTTGGTTAAAGAAAAAATTAAGTGTTATCCGGCCAAAGACGATCTCACAGTTACAGAGAGCTCTGCAAAAATCAAATTACAAGCCTTGATGGATTTAACCTCAAGAAGACTTATTAGGTCGTTAGAAACCCCTGTTGATCCCAATCAACAGCTCATTTTGACCAGCAAATGGGGTTTTGACGGATCATCTAGCCAAAGCATTTATCATCAAAGGACGAGTGAAGATGAGCAAATCGATCTTGCTAGTAATTTTATGATTAGTCTTGTACCACTGCGGCTCGTCTCAAAAGGTGTAACAATTTGGGAAAACGAGCGACCATCTTCCACCTCATTTTGCCGGCCAATATTGTTTAAGTTTATAAAGGAAACCAAAGAAAATGTGCAGAGAGAGATGGCTGAAATCGAAGCCGAGATTGAAGCCTTAACTCCATCCACCATCACTGATGCAAGTAGTGTCAAACACCAACTGCTGTTGACAATGATTGATGGTAAAATTCATTCCATTATATCCGATACAGCAGCTTCAGTGTGTGACATATGCAAGGCTAGTCCTAAAGAGATGAATAATTTAGAGTTAATCAAAGATAAACACGCAAACGAGGACATGTATAAATACAGCTTAAGCTCCCTTCACGCTTGGATTCGCTCAATGGAATGCTTATTACACATTTCCTACAAATTAGACATAAAGTCATGGCAAGCAAAGGGTGATATAGCAAAAAGGCAAGTTGATGACAGGAAGAAAAGAGTTCAAGAGGCTGTAAGAAGAGAAACGGGCTTACTTCTCGATGTTGTGAAACAAGGCAGTGGATCCACCAACAATGGCAACTCGGCCGGCAAGGAGATTTTTTGAAAACTACACTAAATCTGCTGAACTGATCGGAATAGACGCTATGCTTTTAAGAAAAATCTGTGTGATCTTGCAGTGTATTTCATCAGGAGAGAAGATCAACGTAACTAAATTCCGAGAGTTCTGCTTTGATACTGCTAAGCTTTACGTGGAGTTATACCCATGGTATTATATGCCTTCTTCACTTCATAAAATTTTAATGCATGGGCCAGAAATAGTTCAGAACTTGTCAATTGTGCCCATTGGTTTTCTATCCGAAGAGGCATCTGAGGCTAGAAATAAAGATTTTCGAAAATATAGAGAGGGGCATTCTCGAAAGCATAGCAGTATCTCATGCAATGAAGATAATATGCACAATCTTTTACTGTCTTTTGATCCACTTGTTACAAGCATTCGTCCAAAAGTAAATAAGTTTGTAAAAAAATCTTCTTTTAAGGAATCCGTAAGCTCATAAAGCTTACGGATTCTGAGAAAAGTGATATCGAATTTGTTAGCATAAATGATTTAGCGGTTATCGATTCTGAATTTGAATTAATTAATGATGATGATGATGACGATGATAATTAAATGTTGATATTGTTTTAAAATGTGTAACTTAGTAAATTAGAGCTTACATCTTAATTCGAAACCTATAACGTGAATCTACTGACATACTGTGATTGTTACCTGTTGTAGTTGCCTTGTAATAAATAAATAATTTATTGTATAATATATTAATTAAACTAGGTAATTTATTATTTTATTATCTAAAATACCGTGTTTTTATCGTTATTGTAAAACATAGATAAATAAAATATTATGTGAAAAAAGTCATACTCTCATCTGTTCTTATGAATATTTTCGTAAATAATACACAAGATTTAAAGAAACAATATTTCGTATATTTATATATGACCTCTACATACGTCTGTCTGTTTAAAATAAATACAAATGAGGAAAAACCATTTAATTTTTTTTTAAATTTTCATTTCCTTTTATCCCCGAAAGTGCACATTTGGCGCACCATGTGTCTTAGTATTAAATATAGCTCTTAGTATTAGCATTATGATATTAGAGACCGCTACTTGAAACAACGCCGGAATCAGGAGGGAGAGCGCTGGATACACTCATTTTCTTAGTAAAATATCACATTTTCTCCAATTACTTCCGAAATATGGGAGCTATGAAGAAATTTATCAGCACAAGTTATGAAGGCATTAGGTAATCGAATAAGATGGCATCATTCGTTTGGCATAATTTAACTCTTTTTTTTCGGAGATGTCTACGTCCAACCTCTCCCATACATTCGTTCCACTGTGCCTCGTGAGAATATCGGTGTAAAAAGTATCCTATGTCCTAATCCAGGTCATAGTCTACCCATGTGCCCAATTTCATCCAAATCCGTTCAGCCGTTTTAGCGTGAAAGCGTAACAAACAAACATACACAAAACAAAAAAATCTTTTCTCTTTCTATTAGGTACTTTAGACATAATCATAACAAACTCAGTGGATGTTTCAGTAAACCTGTTTGCCATCAAAAACTATTGTGTGCCACAAATAGTTTCTTATAAGTTAGTATTTAATACAATTACTATTAATACAAAAACAATATTACTTTATGGTAGGTTTTACAGTTAGGTATACCTACTTAGCTGAACATTACATAACTTCACATAACTTAATGACGAAAGTAACGACGAAAGTAATGTTAAACATGCTAGCTTCAATGTTTACCTGATCGCTAGCTAAGACTAAACGTGCACCTGTCCGGCATTGTATAATATCTTATCAAAACATATTGGATTATGTACAGTCAACAAAAAAGATACGTCCCTACAATACGGCCTGAACATAGGCTCTCCAAACTTTCGCGCAAGTTCTCTCACTCACACTCGCCTCATGTCACCATTTGGTTCCTAATATTTTTAATTTTTTGGGAACCTGTCTGACTGCGTAGCAATCAGGATGCGTCGCTCTTTGGCTTTGCACGTCTGAGTGAATCGTTAGTTTAAAAAGTTTTTAATCAACTAATAACTAAGAATATTAACATTGTCTAGAGAAAGTGAAACTTAAATATTTTATTTTTGTAGCTTTTTTGTTGGCTGTACCTATAAATTGTTTATAATATTAAATGGCGTTGATTCATAACGACGAATGTAGATGTTTTTTTTTTAAATTAAGTTGGGAAATCATGAAATAACTCATATTTTAATCATTAAAGTCCCGTGTAATAGGGGGCGAGCCTATTGCCATTAACTCCGGGCTGCTAATGATAAATTCCTGATTGAAAAACCCAATTACACTTTGCACCACCTTTTATTTGTTTTTTGGGTTGGGATGTCATCAAATAACTTCTCCCGCTCTGGGCGGAGCGGGAGGGCGTGTCATAAATGATAAATACTTAAATGATAAAATGATTTTATTTCTGTAAGTAGGTTTGAACAAACACTTTTACACGTCAATCATATTTTTTTTAAACTAGAGGGGTCGGCGTTTCCTATCTGACTACTCTGAGAAGAAAGGCCGAAACAAACTCAGAGGTCACAGTCTCTTTTAAAGTCCAGGCAAAATCTTGGTCAGATCATGTGAAAGCTGTGTAGATCGGTGTCTGCAATGGTCTTTTGAGGAAAGAACCACACAGATTGAGTGGACCTGTCCAGTCAGTGCACGCAATTGTCAGTAATCGTGCAGCTCAACTGACTCATACTGACTAAAACCTACCCGTGTTCCTTCAGTTGCCTGTGCCAGGGGCCACGGTAACCCTTTCGGACTTTCCCGCAACCCTAGCAGGAAGGATGAGTACTTACATACTCTTGTCAATTTATTAACGATCTAGAAAAGTTGTTTAATGAAGTTAAGAGGGTTTATATTTTTAACAGATTTAAATTATTGTTTAATGTTTTAATACAGAAAATGCTATGTACGTTTAGCTGGTATATACAAAATGCTAGTTTATCAGTAGTTACATACATTTGTGAAGTTAAATGTAGTCTTAACTTATCTTAGGAAAGTAGGGGTAAGATAAGAAGCTAAAAATATCTGCCAGTTATTAGTGCAAAAAATTTACAATGCTGTTACAGTGGCATCAATTAACCAAATTGAAAAACTTAAAAAAAAAACTTTATACTTAATAATTTTTGTTTTAAATCACTGCTAAAATAATAAACATTAAACACATGTAATAAAGTAATGCAAGCTGTTACCGTCGACCCTAGTATCCACACTAATATTATAAAGTTGAGGAGTTGATATGTGTGTTTGAACACGGTCATCTCTGAAGCTATCGTCAGATTTGAAAAAAAAAATCATATGATAGCACAATTCTTGAGGAAGGTTATAAGCTATTTTAAATTACGCCACGACCTTTCAAATGAAATCAAATCAAATCATTTATTTCTTTGCAAACATGGGCAAATAATTGGTACATAGATGTTGTCATAGAAGTTAGTTCTCCATGTTCTACCGTCACATGGGCATGCAAATCATAATCACAATCAATATAATTTTAAATAATATTTAGAATCCTTATCTATAAAAATCAATGCCACTTTTCGTTGTAATTTTATAACTCAAGAACGGATGGACCGATTTTGCTAATTCTTTTTTTAGAATATTTCTTGAAGTACGAGGATGGCTCCTACAGAAAGAAAAATTAAAAAAAAAATACGAAAAAAAAATGTTAGGCGGTACGAAGTTCGCGGGGTCAGCTAGTACCTATTATTATAATTCCATTTTACAAATTAATGTCAAATCATTTGAATCACAATTAATAGAAAAATGTCATAATATTACATCAAATGTCACTAGGCTGCAATATTAAGTACTATGTCAATGGATACGATACAAACATGTTTTAAATAACTAAAAATAAGAAAAGAAATAATTTAATTTATCAAAAAATCCATTTACATTTTAGTTTTAATTAGAGAGCTTAAATCTTAAAACGAATTAAGAGCGCGGGCGGGCGATGCGATGCGATGGGTCGAGGGCCGTATTTAAATTAAACGGCGGGTGAAACCGCGGGGCACATCTAGTATAGGTATAATAATCAGGTTGATATCTAGCTTCTAGACGAAGGGAAGTGTCCCAGATGCAGCATAATGGGAGATAAAACCAGTTTCGCTCATTAGGCGACAAATCGGCACATAAGTGCTGTGTCTCTTGAACTTGTAATGTACTTTCACAAAATATTACAACTTGTTTTCTTACTGTTTAAATATATCTTGGTGTGCCTTGCAGTTTTCCCAAATGGATTGGTTACTTATAAGCAAGGATTTGGTAGTTCAAGGTAGATTGGTTTAACTTTATGTTGTTTGGCCAAATAAGTGTTCATAACACACAGTGCACACTGCACAGGCCTTATCAAAATACTGAACAATTGATTATTAAAAAAAGTATTAGGGGCATTTAGCTGTGATAATGAGACCCATATTTAATTTGTTGAATAAAAATCTAGATTCTTTGATATCATTCATTTCTCTAAGAAAAACATGATATTCTTGAACTTTGAGTTTTATTTAGCTGAGTCTTATTTATCACTATTTCGGGTCATACTTAGTGATACAATTCAAAGTTTTTAATTTAATGAAGCGGCCAAGTGAGAGTGGGAGTTCGCACACAAAGTGTTCCGTACTGGGCCCAAACAAAAAACCACAAAACAAACACATTTCTTATAATTATGGGGATCCCCCTTTAATTTTCAACTTTATTTTATTTGTTATTATGCGGCCATTATAGAACACACTTTATGATAATTTAATTTGTTGGCATGAAATATAGTTAAAGCATTAAGTAATAAAATGTGATAACAAAGTATGCAATGACTGATTTCTGCAGATATTAATAATACATACACTTCACACCAAGTATCTGTTACACGAAGCACACTGCAACTTGATGCCTGACCACAAACCTTATGAGTGTGACAAGTCATTCAGGAATTTACTATACTTAACTGAGTTATGCAAAGATTTAGATGCAAAGTAATAAAATGACAATAGCATACCACCATTGTCATTTTAATTACGACTGATTAATCACAATGTTATTGCTAAATACTTATAACATAATACTTAATTAATATTTAATGTTCTTTCCAATACCCATTCCGAATAAGACTAATGTAATGCTCAGGATGTCCGCCAGATAAATCTTAATAATTATGCAGGAATGTATGAAACATGACCGAAATGACAATACATAAGTGACCTAGAGAATTAATTACGCAACATATGTTGGACTTCAATAATTAATTACTTCCTCGTTGACCTTAATGCATGCTATATTTGGTGCAAATTGACAGCAATGTGTCAAAGTTGTGTGTAAATAAAAGGCATTAGTTTACCATAAAGTTTGTGGTGTTATCTTTGTTTTAGGTATGTTCTCACTTAGAACCAATTTTTAGGTAGGCCACAGGTGACATTGTAACAAGACTGTGCTGCAGGTGACATTAACTGGATACGGGATTGCCTTTATACCAGTAACTGTGACATGGACATCAGTTTGTTTATTATATACCTACCTATTATTGGCTGATATTAATTAGTATGTAAAAACAATAATACATTTTTAGAATAATAAACAAATTTTATTTTTAGTTAAACAGATTAATTCAAACGTAATTCTTTGTTAGGTTGAAATCATACACCAAGGCTTGAAATAATTCCTACAACATTGGTCCCAAAATAATGATGTACACCATTTTATGAATATTAGAAAAGGCAGATGGTGGCCCGCACCAACCCACACTGGGCCCGCATGGTAGATTACGGCCCACTCCCTCTCACCAAGAGGAGGCCTGTGTCCCAGCAGTGAGAATGTTATAGGCCGATTATGATGATGATGATGAGATGGTGGCATTTGCCTAAGCAGTAATCTGCCTTCAGGTGACCATAACAAGAATACTGTAGGTAATTGAAAGGCAGACATAATAATTATGTTTGCATACCTCTATCATAGCATAAATACAATGTATGGTTAGTATTACCATCTCTATCTAATTTGTTTCTCAAAAAATCCCAATGTTAGGTTCTGATTTGCATGCAAACTTCGGTATATTTAGCAATTATAAACAGTGGAATTTATTCATAAGGAACACTCACAATCCAAATAAAATCCTCCTTAGGGCGTCTACACATTACATTATTCACACAGAGTTTATGTGCAGACTAAAACCAATATTTGAAAAAAAATCCAGATGGATGAATATTGAAATTAGAGATTAAAACATTTTAGCTTTGAGAGAAAATATTCACAGAAACACTTACCAATGTCAGTGATTGGTGGTTTAGTACTGTATCCTTTGAGGTGTCCAGAGTCGCAATCATCAAGTAATTCCGGTTTCTCCGGTAACCCAGCGATGACAAAGTAATCGGCAACTTTCCGCTCATCCATGTTTTACAATTTTACATACGAGTAACGAGTACCTACGATAAAAAAAAAACTCGTGGTCACACTAATGTCAGCATTACAAGAAAAATAAATACAACCTGAACTTTTAGGGTTAACGAACATTTGTATCACATCAGTTCATGTACTCTTGTAAATAGACCAGTTTATATAACACAGAGATACGTAAAACAAAAATAAAAATGTACCAATAACATGAAACCTTTGAAGTGAACTTACAGTTTATTGCTACAGTTAACAATTTGAGCGTAAACGCGTCACACATCGTTTTACGTAAATATTTTTATTTATAGATTTATTGCGTTGCCTTAAAAAATCAGTTCTCTAACACAGGGGTGCACTTGAAAATTATTCGTTTTTATTGAGACTTTTGCAAAACGTCATTTTGTCCGACAACAATCAGCCAACCAAAGACAATTTTTTTCTTATTTTCTCGTGGTGAATTTTGTTTGTCGAAAGCAGGCAGACTTCAGCCTAAAAATTACGATGTACTTGTTTCTTTCCGGATTAGTACTTTTGAACGTTAATAAGGTGTTGTAATCCTGATTCTTAGTTGTAATTTGTTTTTAGTCTAATAATATTAAGCACAACAGGAAATATAATGTGACAAAGCATAGACAATGACATTTATAAAGCCTCTTGTACACGACCTATGCTCTGGCTGGAGCCCGACACAATTTTACTTCTTCTTTTAGTGTCGACGGTAATTTGATTGATTTTATTTGTTATTTTAGGTATTGTCCCACTGCAGGGCAATGGCCTCCCATTCCTCTTTCGACTTTTCCCAGTTTTGCTGCGATTGCGGGTCAATCCTTTAAAATATTTATAACGCGCACACTTGACATCTAGCACTCGGTAACGCAGTCTTCCTTTCACCACGATGGTACACCCAAACGGCTCAACGGCCCTTCTCAGGGCCAAATACTAAAAACGACAACTTTACTAAAATTGCGCTATTTCTTTACAAACGTTAATTTAGTCATAACTTTTTCCCATGGGCCTAAGCAAAAAGAACGGTATTATAATTTTATTGTTGTTGCCAGAGACGGTATAGTTTATATTTTTGGTGGGTTGCACCAGGTTGGACTGTGGGTGGTAGAGAACTTAGTACTACAAATCATTTGCAGGAAACCAATATCAGATGTTTTATCAATGAAACTCAAAAATGTTACACATAGATTTAATAACATTTAAACATCAATAACAATTTCCCTCAGCGCTTTAACTGATGGCGCTATGCTATCATTTAATTCCAATGTATCAGTGCTATTGCTTATTTGTGCTCCAGCCATTAAAAGGCTTATAGCACCTTCTAACTCACTTACTCTTTTACAAACTTCTATTTCTGCTTCTATCTGTTTCATCAATGAAGTGTACAGCCATAAATTGAGTTCAGAAAAGAATTTTACTTGACTTTCGAATACATCTACAAATACATTAGATGCATCTACTACCACTCTGGTAAATCTTGTCTCTCCTAGATTTTTCTTGAAATATTTGAGTAACGTACCTATGTCTTTTTCGTTTAATCCATCCATTGCTACATGAAGAACCTTTCTTCTTAACATCTCTTGAATTAAAGCAGCAGTTCTCTCTGGAAACTTAGTAGCTACATAAGTTTTTAGGACTGCTGACAGGGCTTTGCTGAAATCCATTTTTCTGAGGAACTTATCAAATTCTGGTCCTTTGGCTGAATTGGATTGTCCTTTCTTGTTGCTTTTATCTTGAACTTCCTCCACCACAATTGATGATTGAACATGGTCTGGTGCAAATTTGAATAAGCCTTTTTTCTCATCAGAAGGTTTTGCATACTTTCCCCTTTTTCTCATTGATATGATGCCATCAATCATACCAACGGCTAGGGTATCATCGTGTTTCGATATAGCCATGCTCAATACTGCATTGGGAAAATCAATGTTATGTACAACTTTGAAAGTGGAGATGTCATAGATCTTTACATGTCTGTCCAATGAGGCAGATACCAGTCTGCTGTTGTTACTGGCTAGTCTTAAAGTGGTAACCGTTTTATGATGTTGTGAAATATTGGCTAATTGTTTTCCTCCATTGAAGATGTCCCATACTTTGATTTCTGTGCCTCCAGCACTTATGAATATGCCTCCTGATGGCAGGAACAATGCTGATTCTACTGGGCTGCCATGGTTGACAGAGAGTACTACTTCGTTAGACCTGCAATCATACAGTTTGACTGCATGATCATAACCTCCAGATAGAATGATATCTGGGGAGATAGGACTAGCAGCCCCTGCTCTTACATAGTCTGAGTGCTCAGTAAAACTGGCGATTTTCTCCTCAGTTGCTATGTCCCATAGACAAACAGATTTATCATCTGAGTAACTGAGAATTTTGACTTGATCCTTTGTGAAGAATGTCCTGTGCACCTGAAATCACAATAAGAAATGATTTAATCACTTAAAAAAGTTAAGTTGTAAGTATTAACCTAACAAAAGGAGTATGTCATTAAAAGGGCATGGTGTCTGAACTGGAGTTTCTTGCCCATTCTTCGCCATAGGTAACTACTACGCTTTCGAATGAGCAACATCTTGACACAACTTCACTGACCGACCCCTGGGCAATTCAAAAGTGCCTGTAATTGGTTTACTTGAAATAAATGCTATGAGTTTAAGCTTGAGCTGAACTCGAATAGATGAGGTAGGCTAATTTTTAAACAACAGACACTCTTGTTCATTGGTTATGATATATTTAAGGACAGTTTCATTGCATTTAGTACTTGACTATAATTATGTACTTACAGGGCCAGTATGTCCAGTAAATACTCTAAGCACATTCTTTGACTGCACATCAAACAATTTGACGGCTGCCTCTTCACTGCCTGCCACCAGAAGTCTGCCATCACCTCTGAAAGAAGCACCATAAGCTGCTTCTCTAAACTTCGAGATATTCTTTGTTACAACTTTAGTGATAGGATCATAAATCTGAAAAATAAGAAACATTATCCATACAAACCGCATTTATGTTTAGTTTTATAAAAATTCTTTACTGTAATTTAGCATAATGTATTGATACCAAGTTTAATAGATCTTTTTAAAATAATTAATAGATATTATACTGAGGCTAATGTACCTACTTATATGCATTTTTTGGAACATTGGTTGTTTCCCAGTGATTATATAGAGCTAAGCTAATGCCAAATATATTTCCATTTACCAAGCAATACCCCAAACCAGAGCGATCAAATAATTAATAGGTAACTGACCTGCACTCGAACTGAGCATGTTGCTGCGAAATAATAAGGTTCTATAGGGCTGAAGTCCAAATAATCTATAGCACCAAACTCCTTCACTAGCACTGGTGACTGAAAATACGAAACAAATGAGTACAATTCCTTAATATGGTTTAATTCACTTGAAAATTATTAATTTTAGTGCACTTACTCCTAATTTCTTCCAGTATATAGTATCCTCTGTGACTACAGAAGCCGGCTTCTGATACACCGCCTTACTTGTTTTCTTGAAAGGATATGAAATATGTGCCATGTCTGTATTAGGTTTATCACATAAAATGTATTATCATCACTTAATTTACAAATTTAAAACAGAACTCTCGTAAAAACATTCCCACGTTGTTTTGAAACTTTTGATAGCAATTGACAGATAACAAATAACACGTGCAAATGACATTAAACTTGACAGAAAATAAAACCGTAAAAAACTGCTATTTTTTTTTTGTGTAAACATTTAAATTAATGAAATCGCTTTTTACAATATTACAGTATTAATTACTACAATTACAATATTGTAATCCAAAAATTTTCACGTGTTTTCTTGAATTAATCAACTACATCATTTAATTCAAATCTGTTGTGTTGTTCATGTCTTTCGGTCTCTGATGAATTTCCTAAACCAACAAAAACAAAAAAGGAGAACCAAACACCATAATATTACCTTTATTTTCTTCGAACTAAAGAAACTAAACGTGACATTTGGAATTATGCACAAATATCATTGACTTATGTTTTTCATAGCTCAATGTCAAATACATATATATTAGTTTCTCTGTCTACGATATATACTAACTATATGGCACAAACAGTAGGTTGGAAATGGTTATGGAGGGTAGCGACAAGGAGAACTATCTCATAGGGGAAGAAAGCTGAAAAAGTGTCCAACTTAAACAGTAAATAATAGTTCAAAACCCCTCCAAAATGGCGCTAGCGTAGGCAAATTGTGTGGTATGAATGTAGCAGTTCTGTCACTGACCTCAGGTCAGTGAGTTCTGTTGTTATCGGATTGATTGAAGTATGCCGAGTCAGAAAATTGAATATTTTTAGTGACTAGAGTAGTTAGTGACAGTCCAGTACCTATACCTAAACAATTTACGTAGTCCAACATTATTTTGTAAACATACATTTAATACAACATACAATTATAACATACAATAATACAATTAAAATACAACATACAATTATTGCTTTCAAAATTTAGCCGGTGGCTACTGTGGCGCTACCCTTGTGTAACACATTTTGACGGACACTTTTCATACACAGAGAGAGTTCTTCTTGTCTCTACCCAGTGTGACCATTTACAGTAGATTGACTACTGCAACAGTAGATTTTCGTTGTAAAATTGATAGTGCAGTAGATTTTCAGTATTTTTTTAAAAAGTAGCGGATTTCAGTAGAATATCCTGGCAATATTTTAAACTTTAGCAAATATTTTTCTCATAACACGGCAATATCGAAAAAGTAAACAAATTACCTCTGACAGCTGTCAGTGATTCGTTTAACTCGGTTGGCACCACTGCGAATCACGTCGAACGGAGGCATAGAGTGTTCATTAACGGGGAATCCCCAGCTCTCTTACGTCCGACCAAAATGCTCACAGTATCAAAGGCAAAGAGTATAGTAATATAGATATCAAAGGGAATTTACCCCATCATGTTATTATTATTTAATTGTCTTGAAAGTTATTGCCAAGTAAACAGCATGAAGCGTAAATTTGAGCAAAATTATCGGGCTGAGTGGGAACAGAATCCGTTATTTTCGTCGTGGTTGTGTAAAGATAAAAACAGCAAGAATCATTTTATTTGTGTGCCAGCATTTACCAACTGACATACTTACCAGGTCAATTGTGTGGTATCGTGTCGTGTTTAAATAATATTATTTTAATACCTACCTATATTTTTTTTATTTTTACTTACAGATCATAACGATCTGTAAGTAAAAATAAAATACATACATACATATAATAGAAAAACATTTTAAAAAATTAACAGCGATAACCGTTATATGACATAATATGTCAAAAAATCATAAATAATTAGTACCTACTATAACCACCTGTAAGGATATTACGGTTTTCCTTGCTGTTTGCGAGATAATTAACTTTTTCATACTAGCTTCATACAAATTTTTCGTAAAACAATTATAATTCCTTCGTTTTTGTCCAGAATTAATTCGGGTGTCATTTTTGAATATAGTAACAACGAATAGAAGCAATATCCGGCAAAAAATCCGGCACTTGCAGATTGAAATCCCTAAGTCTATGAAAGCTGATTTTCAGCCCACCGTGCGTCAGTACAATTTCACTAGGTTTTTCCAAAACGTTAGTAGATTTCAGTAGAAAAGTAAGTTACATCTAGTAGTTTAGCGGTTTTTGAAAACGGTCACACTGTCTCTACCCTCCATAACTCAGAACAATATATTGTTCTGAGCTCCATAACGAAGGCAAAATGAAAAAAAAAACTACACTACTTTACGCCATAGACTACTGTCTATGTGAATGTCAGAAATGTGCCGTAACAAAAATACAAATAATTTTTAACAAGTTTAATACTACTCATTTAATCGGATTCTGCCCAGGAAGCCAGCCACAATGTTCAAATTATTGAGCCGCCACGGCCGGCCCCGAAGTGCTGTTTTAAATTTCTTCTCTGAAAAGTCTTTTGAGGTTAGAAAAGCAAAGGTTTATTACGTGTATGCCTCAGCGGGATCCGTAAGGTTTGCTTCTACCGGTGGCAGTGATGCAGGAAAATTTGCAACCCTAGGGGACAGTATACCGGAAGCACCGCCAGTACCGGACCCTTCGACACTTGTCGACTTGACTGAAACCGTACAAACAATAGCTGCAAATGGAGAGCCTACCTTTGCCAGCCTTGGGCTTGGTGGCTGGTCTCCTGTCGGCATGGTTCAACATTGCTTGGAGTACTTACATATTTCCCTGGACGTACCCTGGTGGGGAGCAATTCTCATTGGAACCGTTTGTGTTCGTTTAGCGATGTTCCCGCTAGTCATAATGTCACAAAGAAATACAGCGGTCATGAACAATAATCTGCCAGAAATGCAACTTATTCAGATGAAGATGACACAAGCCAGACAGACCGGTAATCAGCTTGAAGCTGCTCGGTATGCCCAAGAGATGATGGGATTTATGAAACAAAAAGGATTAAATCCATTGAAGAATATGTTGGTTCCTTTAGCTCAGGCTCCTCTGTTTATTTCCTTCTTCATGGGATTAAGAGGGATGGCAAACTGCCCTGTAGAGAGTATGAGTTATGGGGGTATGGCATGGTTTATGGATTTGACTGTACCTGATCAATTTTTCATACTGCCACTTATAACCAGTGCCACAATGTGGGCAACTATAGAATTGGGCGTAGACGGTGGTCGTCTTGATGCACAAAACATGGTATTGATGAGGTACTTCCTTAGAGCAGTCCCAGTTATCATGATTCCATTCACAATCAACTTCCCAGGTGCCATTTTAGTTTACTGGTGCTCCAGTAACTTTATATCCCTGATACAAGTTGGTTTACTAAAAGTACCAGCTGTAAGGGATTACTTCAAAATTCCAAAGCTGCTCAAACATGCACCTGACAATCTGCCAATGAAGAAAAAAGGATTTATTGATGGAGCTAAAGAATCTTGGACAAACATGAAAATTACAAAAGATTTAGCAGAGAGGCAAAGGATAGATGAAATGATTTTCACCAGAGCTGGCAAAGGGGCTCTGCAGAAGACATACAAATTTGACCCAACAAAGATATCAAATGTACAAGCGAAAACGAAGTAGGGGTAAATTGTTAAATACTTGATTAGTGTAGACTATTGTGTATTAAATATTATTTAAAGTAAGAAGTTGCAGTTTTGTAATAATTTATCATTTTTATTGATGACTTAAGATTTTTTTTTGTCTAGATATTGTGTATAGAAATCATATTAAATATTGTATTTAGGGACTGGTTTGAAAGAAGCACAGCTATTAAATTCATTAAATTTATAATATTGTTTGCCATGAGTTCTCCCCTATTATCTAGTTATTTATTTTGTGTTCATTCTTAGAAAGTTTTGAACGATCCATGCAATTCAATCAATCCAGCCTAGCCTTGAGTTGCTGTAATGGGATGAACTACCTCACTAATAATACAATGTAAATGTACTAAACCTTTTAAAATAAATTGGTTGTTTCAATACGGCTGTAATCTTCACTAGGATTTCCCCAATAAACCTGCACCATGAGTGGAGTAGAGTTAAAAATACCACCACAATGGTCCCCTGTAAAGAACAGCTTCAGTATTTTATTTTAGCTAGTGTCGCTCCATTCGGCGAAAACTATAAGCTCTATATGAACTTTACTTTGCTTGTTGTAGTTATTAGCACCGATGTTAGATGGCAGCACTCGTTGCAAATTTGAATTTCACCATTCACCTGTGTGAACCGTGAATCAAGACTATGAACCTCATTACCGAGAATAACGAGGTGTGATAGAAACTGGTAGAGTTCTTATTAACAACCGATTCTCTACCACCCATTTGCTTTATCTATCAAGCAGGCTTTGGCTTTGATTCTTGGGTCACAGGTACATAAGCTGCGATTAAAGTTCGAGGACTTCTTTGTAACTATTTATCTATCTAACTATTTATTCTAATATTCTATTCTATACATTAAAGTCGCTTTTTGTGTCTGTTTAAGCAACAGATGTTGATGCGGTTTTCATCATCATTTATGTGAATGATACAATAATAAAAATACATAGGTACCATCAGGGCGGGTATAGCGTAACATAATTCGTAATGAAATTAGAAGGTAAAATCATATTACCAAATATCAATTTCGAAGTTAACTAATAAAATGAATTAAGTGGCTCTCAGCACAAGAATAAATGATGAGAATATTGAAATATGAATGGAAGCCCTCGAAAAATATGTAGGTATTGTGCCTGGGCGTTGAAGCCTGTCGGAATGTTTTCGACGGAAATAATAATAAATAGGGGAACCATTGCCGTTTGAACAAAGCAAAGGCTCAAAGACTGAATGCTTAGAACGCAATTACCGATGTCGAGAGCCCCGTGTGGAGGGGCTGCTTTATTAACTACACATTTTCGTAGCTTCGTATCACATCTCAATAGGTTATTATGCCGTATCGTAGAATTGCTTTCTGAACAGCGGTGGCCCAGTGGTAGCGGCCCCGACTTACGAGTTGTAGGTCGTGGGTTGGCACCCAGGCAGGCGCTTTACCTACTTTGTGTAAATTATTTAATCGCCACTGTTCTCAAAACGGTGAATGAAAACATCGTGAGGAAAATTTGTTTTTTTCCTTTGTTTGTCCTAGAATTATCTAGAATTTGTCCTAGAAACAAAAATTCGAAGATAATATGTGACATTTACCAATCCGCACTGGGCCCGCGTGGTGGATTACGGCCCACTCCCTCTCACAGAGAGGAGGCCTGTGTCCCAGCAGTGGGAACATTATAGGCTGATTATGTGTGTTATTGGTGTCTGTTTAAACTTTATAGCGTCTTGACGAAAAAAAATCAGCTGCTCCCTACATTTTGACGAGTTCTGCAAACATAAATGTAGGGAACAGCAGAATTTTTTTTCGCGATTTCATATTTGGTCCCATAGGAAAAGTTGTTCATAATGATGAGTACAATGACCCCTTAAGAGGTTGATGGTGTTTTACCAATAACCCTGTATAAGGGCTCATTAGTGGGAGCTGCAGTGCTAATCTGTAACCATCTCACCGTGAAAGCGTAGGTGAAGTGAGCGTAGAGTGAGCTGTCAACAACGTCAATCCCTAGTACCAAGTGGAATGAAAGCTCACTTCAAACTCACTTCACCTAAGTTTTCACGGTAAGATTTTTGCAGAATAGCATTGCAGGAGGCAATAAATAACCAGTGCCACGAGAAGTAGATTGTCGCAGCTCAGGGCAAGAATTCTTCTTCTGTGGCTCCAAATTAATTATTTTAGCACATTAGTGCTAAAATAATTTCTAAGATTCTAATTTCGAAGATTATATTCATAACAAGGCAAACATTAGTTTGCCTTGTTATGAATATAATCTTCGACATAAGATTCAACGACTGCGTCAGATCACCATGACGATGACGCTTTAAGGTTAATATACCTAGTATATAGACTCCCGAATCAGCCAGCAGTGTAGGTACCCGTAGTTCTTCTAAAACATTGCCCAGTGTAAGAATCCGCCTCGGGCAAATAGTTACTTTGCAATTTCTCCTGGCATTGCTCCAAATGTGTTGATACCAATTTTGAACCTTTTTGAAAATTTTGGAAAAGCGGTAATTTTTTTCATTAGTTGAACGGAGTGCTTGATATTTTTTTTACTATTTCATAAAACGGGCCATGGATTGTAAAAGATCGTGGAATATTTTTTTTCGTATTGGTAATTTTTACGAGAAGCATTTCACCGTGAGTTTCTACATCTTTTATTGTAATATCATTAAGCTCTTGACGTCTACACGCACCAGTAACACCGAGTGTTAACGCAACCCGCAAAGCGATCAAATATGTAGTTAGTTGTAAGAACTTAACGTAATTATAGAGATGATACGTTTAGATTTATAAAATTCAGCTGACCATTGCTTATTTATTTATTATTCACAAAATCCACAGCTCTTTGAAATTTTATCTTCATATACAGAGTTGATACGACAGAGGGGCTTTCCTTTAAACTGCCTATACTAGATACCATTTTCAAGCTCTGTACCAAAAATCAAGTAGTTAGGAGCAGTAGTTTAGTTGCAAATGATTTTTTAAGTTTTTGCCCCGTTTGACACGATGTATCTTTCCTAACAGCTGATTATGTCTATACGCATAGAATAAGTCATGCACCTTAAAACGATAAATCTGAGTAAGTAGGTATAACCTACGATGCGTTGTTGCCGCTCTGACGCAAGTCACAAGTAGAACCAAATATTTTCGCTAAAAAGATGGCAATGCATACACACGCACTTGCACTTTCATTAAAAAGGGTGGTTGCGTTTTACTCAGATTTGTAGCTATTTAATTTGTTTGAAAGAAAAACAATCTCATTTTTGGTGCTTTTTATTTTTATACCGTATCGAATTAATACTAAACATGTATACTTACGTAGTGTAATTTAATGCCCCTCTGTCATATCAACTCTGTATATAAACTAGTCTTACAGCCAATAAAATTACAGTCTGGTAGGTAGTGTCAGTAGGTTGTAGCAGTAGTCTGGTATTCTTTGTTGTCAGTACCCCGAGTGTGAGTTTCTTGCCGTATCACGAAATACGTGACGATCAAGTTAATCGAGCTAACTAATGAGCGATGGTATTTAAAAATGGTCTGAGTGTGAGTCGAAGTATGTCATACGAACCACAGCTCGTATCGTCACTTGTCTGATAGTATGCCCAACGTTTTGTTATTTTTATTATGTTGCCTATATTGAACTTAGAATGGTTTCGGCGAGATAATACGACTAAAATACAAATCTTATCGCAACCATGTTAACAAGGGTTATGCGTGCCCTACGTAATTTAGACGAATAATATTTTTTATGAATGAGGTGTTCCTATTTCGTTTTACCGTGTAGTGAGTAAGGGAGATGTGAAATAAGTGGTGTGATGTCATCATTCAAATGGCGGGCGTCATGTAACCATTTAAAATTCGTTCTGCTTCTGCCATCAGTTTTTCGCGCTTGTGTTTCATTACTTTCGATTTCGATAATATAATAATATCGGGTTTTTGACTGTAAACACCCAACACACTCACACTATCATTTTACCTCTCCTTGGACTCCACAGTCATGCACATTACACACGTATTACATCTCGATCAAATTGTTATGTTTTATTTCCTTCATCAATACATAATTTGTCGTCTTGAGTTTAAAAATTGACCACTGTAATGTTAGTCAGATTTAATGCGCGGTGAGAGCCTGGTGATCCCTCACAAAGGGTATCCTAGTATTATGGACCCGTCTCTCACAAAGGATCATTAGTTTGTGCATTGTTGTCAAAACGCCATAATTTTTGTCTCCTAAGAAATGTTTGTGTGTGTGCGAAATTAAAGATAAAGATATTAGTACTTAATTATTTTTTTGCGTTTGGTAATTTTATATTGTAAATAAAGGCTACCATTAGTATGTGTAAAGTATGTTTTATTGACCAAATAACAATTCTATTTGACGTCAGTGTTTCATTATTCTAATGATTTAAATGTGTTATGTATGGACTAACGTAGTTCGGGTAGGTATACACATAGGTAGAATGAAACAAACACTCGGAAAAAATATATATGATAAATGATTTTATTTCTCTAAGTAGGTTTGTACAAACACTTTTACACATCAATCATATTTTAAAAATTAGATTAGGTTGGCGTTTCCTATCTGACGATTCTGTGAAGAAAGGCCGAAACAAACTCAGAGATCACAGTCTCTACTCTCTTTTAAAGTCCGGACATAATCTTGGTCAGACATGTGAAGACCATGTAGATTGGAGTCTGAAACGGTATTTTGAGGAAAAACCATACAGATTGAGCGGACCTGTCCAGTCAGTGCATGGATTTGTCAGTAATCGTGCAGCTCAACTCAGAACACTGATTCGACGAACAATACCAAAGAAAAACTGCCAGATCATGATTAAAACTAACTGAGAAAACAAAAAAAGTAATGACTCACATAATCTTCGCATTCACAATAATTAAAATAATAAATTATACTTCTCAAGGTAAGTATTCAAGTCCTTGTGCATATAATAATCATCAATAATTTGTCGGTGTAACAGAAAATAAAATAAAAAAACAACATTCAGAATGCCGAAAATTGGAGCAACTCAATCTCAAGCCTTTTTGTCCTCAATATAATCTTTAACGGTTTAAAAGGCTTTCTGGCACAACTTACATTTAATAAATTCAAAACATTAATTAAGGCTTAGATTTTGAATGTATGCAGAAATGACCAATGTAATTGTCGGGCAATTTGATCATGCAATGCTCTTCCTCGGATTAAATTGGTGGTTGCTCTTTGATCTCTGTCATATCTGACATTGTCTGTTGCTGGTTGTTCACATTCGTTTTGACCTGAAAATAAAAATGAGTTTGTAGATATAAATAAAAAGCTGGGTGACTGAATTCATTGGCAATCTTTTAGGGGGTGAAAGTACTAATGAATATGAACATAAAAGTTGGGATGGGATCAACCCTGGAATCGCTTTTCCATACCCTTTTTCAAGTTATTTGAACAAAAATCTATGCAACAGCTGATTTATTCACCCAGTACTATCCAAGTAATATATATTATAAATATTCTTACCAAAATCATCCGGTTCAGGTACACCATAATCTAACGCTATGTTATAGAGCACACAACAGGCTTGAATAATTTGTGCACAATTTTGAGGCCTGTAATGTAATACTCTGTCTTTGCATAAGCAACGCCAACAATTTTTCAGTCGACCAAATGTGTTTTCAATCAGAACTCTTGCAACTATATGTTGCTGATTAAATATAGCTTCTGAAGATTCTGCAGTGGCTTCTAAGTATGGTGTCATTAACCATTGGCGCAATGGATATCCAGAATCACCTGAAATAATGAAATTACTATGTATATGTAACTTTAAAAAAAGCAATCCCCTAATGATGTTGGTGTTAACAGATATACTTACTATTAAAGCAAAACACTCCTAGTTGGAACAAATGTCACTCATATAGGAATAAAACACAAGTTCACAACCACAGGTGTATACTTACTAATGTTTAAAAATCAGTGAATTGGTACATACCCAGCAGCCAACACATTTCACCTTGTGCATGTAAAGATTGCATTTGACTTGACTGTTCTCCCAAATAAATGAATAATGGTTAGCACCACCAAATTTAGGATTGACATTTATTATTCTACTATCATTGTCACACACCTAAAATATAGTAATTATTAAAATTAGATTTAAAAACGATTGAATATGTAGTAATTAGCTCATTATGGCATTTCAAAATAAATCAGTATAAGTAATTATTACCATTTGTACATTTATTGAATGATAATGTTTTCTACAGTAGTATAAATGCTCCTCTTCTACTGGCGGGCCATGTATTCTAAAATGACTCCCATCGATACACCCAATTACACCAGGTATTCCAAATTTTGAGTAATATCTGTAACAATTTATTAATACTATACCTACTTAGCTCTAATTATTATTGTTAGGTTCTGTAATTGAGTAGGTACCTACTTAAGTGCTAAAATAAATAAGTACTAACCTCTGACTTACTGCCTGTCGAGCAGCACGAGTTTTTGGGAATTGTATATACTTTTCCAACAATAAATCATGAGTCAAAGCTTGGGTCACTTCATGAATGTACACATTGCACATCTTTTGAGACAGATTTTTGGCTACTCCCACAGGACGTTGATACGAGCCTGTGTCATAAAAGAATAGAGCGACGAGTACCTAAAAAATATGAACAAATTTAAAACTATGTACCTAGTTTCCTAAAAGCGCCTACAAGGATTTAATTAAGTATTTTAATAGTGCGTAGATACAATACTTACCTTGGTTTAACTCGTTGGGTCAACCTTAAATTTGTCAATTCTTCTAGTTCTTGGCAAAGAAATAGAAAGGCTTCCTTTGATTAACGATATCTATTCCTTAATTCAGGATCGTTGACTGGATTAAAACAGGCACGAAATTCGGCTCTTTGTTTTCGGAGATGATTCCGTTCATCTTGATAATGAGCAGTCATCATCATTTTCCAGGCGAAAAAATTACGTGCTGTCATCATTTAACACAATTTACCACAAAATTACACGCAAATAATACGAACGTAACTAATATAAACAACGATTCACCGGACACACAGCAAGTGAGTGACTTTACTACAACGTTTACGTTTACAAACGCTTGAACACTGTTAGAAACGTCAAAATTTAAACTCACACTCGCAACAACCCGCGAAATGTTCTTCGAAACGCTACTATGCACGTCACGTTTAAAATACCGAACTATTGTAGTACCGTTAAAAAACTTACACTCGCTGTTTCGGTTTACAATACTTTCCGCCAGGGGCGCTTTTTACGTTTTCATACATTTAGTACTCGATACAGAAACGTAGTAGTAGCGTTTTCTGTATGAAAAAACTCACACTCGGGGTACAGGTACTGACTATCCGGAGCTTCTTTTAAAAACTTTTCAACGTCTGTTGGTGACAATACCTACTTTAGATTTCTGACCAACATATCGTCCAAGCGGTTCTTTAGAAATGCAGTAAGGTTGCAGTAACTTTTGATATCGTTATAATTTTTGGGCTTTTCAACATGGAATTGATACAGCAAAGCGAGCTGTGCTTGTATTTATTTGCCATTTCATTGAAGTGAGCCAAAGATACGTTCTCCGAAAATCACTGGGGTTTTTGCTGTTTTTCCACTGTATGAAAGTTTCATAGGCCGCTAGGTATTTCTCTCTAGGTTTTGGTGGCAACAGGCTATCACTCGCGTTTCGTGCCTCGATTAGTATTTCCGGCAGGGACAAATCTACGTATTGCTCTTCTTCCCTAAGTGAAGTCGACATTTTTGATAATAATTAACGGTTTTGTCTCTCCCGCGCGCCACGCTAGCGATTCGCGCGCAGGTTTAAATAAAGGCACCGGAAAAACCGCAAAACAGCCTAGGTATATAAAAAAATATAATTAACACAAAATAATGTTTTCGTACCACTTGCTCAAAAAAGTGACATTCTATGCCACAAAAAGCGAACATAACAATAGTCATTTTTAATCTGTTAAAAACAGGGAAAGAAAATTGTACTGAATTTCATTCATCCTCTAGGGGGAGAATGTGATTTAAATTTGGAATACTTACCGAAATTTATACTGAACTACATCTGTGTTTACACCATTGAGTTTGTATATAAAGCTTTATACATCTTTTTGAAAAAGGAATACGCATTTATTATGCAGTTATGATTATTAAATAAAATTACGAAAACTGACGAGGCCGTATGAGCTTGATGCCTTTGCTTTTCCGACAAAAAAATATTAGTCTAGGAATTTGCCGCGTTTTTGTTTTCTTCAAATACATAAACGTTAAGTTTATTTTAATTTTGTTTTTATAAATAAGTTAATGTTCTAAAAATACGTTTAATTGTCATTATTTTTAATAAATGCTTATCTCATATTATTATTGTGTTAATTTTTTCGCAAATGGTACGAAAAGTAGAGTATTTTCCTCGGTGATAAAGCTGTCTTAGTCTTGGGTGAACTTAAATCCCTCGCTACACTCAGGACTCGTCTTAAATCCCTCGCTTCGCTCGTGATTTAAGTTTTTAACACCCTCGCTACGCTCGGGAGTAAACCTCGGCCTTCATTACGCTCGCGATTTAAATCGTCACCCGCGACCGAAGACACTGCTTTATCCCCTTGGTTAATAATCTACTATTTCACTCCTCTTGCTCAAAAAGACCGTCATTGTGGCGCACATTGGTACAAGGGCGGAAAAAAGTCCTTTGTTTCAACCTTGTTTAAAATGTCTACAATTTGGTACACACATACTAGAATGTTAGTAGAAACAAGTCCTAAAATTAATACGGATAAATAATTATACAGTATTTAATTATATGATGCCAAAGTAGGGTGATCGAGAATTTACAAATTTCGTGCAAAAAATATTGTTATTTCAAGTATGAATAGAACCAAAATACTATAATTATCAACTTTCATTTTTAGTTTAGTCATAAGTTTATTGTGTGTACTAATAAAATAGTAAACATAATGTTATAATATAATGAATAATTACTTACTATTACATTTTTAGTGAAGAAGGTCATTTGGAACCTTTTGTTTTCAATCATGAGATCATAACTAATCTCCGTTATCGACCGATACGTAATAATATACTTTCGGAGATTAATTAGACCCTATAGATTAAGAATACATTAGTTTTGGCTGCGATAACCTGCGATCTTGGAAATACCAGGTCCTTAACTAATGACGCTCTGTAATTAAGAAAAAGTGCATTATATTAATAAGTGTTTCTAATGAGGGTAATTAACATTTTATCATATCGTGTAAGTATAAATAGCATTGAATGGTAGTTTTAACTTCACTTACAATTATTTTCTCTTACGATAACAGTGTTATTATAGTGATGGATAGCTTTACTATTGTCTATGCCGATTTAGTGGAAATCATAATATCAAGTAATCGTGAGATACATAAATGCCTCGAAAATTTAAAACTTATGTATCCACAGCTTACAGAAAGTGTTTGGAATCAAGTTTATGAAAAGTTAAGCCGTAATTTTCTACCCGTATTTACAAAAAAGTGGCAAACTGCAGCGAGAAATAAAAATGCTTTTATGGCAAAAAATGAACAGTGGCTGAAAAATATTTTTACCGTTGAGACATCTTCGGTGCAGACTGATGTGGTGAATTGTGACAGTAATGTTCCAGGGCCATCAAAACGCTCTCATAGAGGACGACCAGAAAAATCATTTGATGAATGTTGCGATCGAACAAAGCGATATAAAGTTAAAAGATTGTGTGAAAGCGTTCCTGAAGAAATGATTAAGAAAGCTGCCTCTAAGGTACTCGTACAAGAAGGATCATCGGATACTATCAAGTTTACTCCAGAAAAAGCGTTGGCATTATTACTTGATGCATCACTTTCGAAACATCAATATCAAGTACTGAGAAATGCAGCAAAAAGTAGTGGTTGTGATATTTTTCCCGATTATCATAAAGTACTTGAAGTAAAAAGGCAATGCTACCCCACGGATATTGATGTAACGGAAAGCTACGCTTGTGTAAGTTTGCAGTCATTACTGGATCACACAACCAGAAGATTATTTGAAGTAATGTCTGAAGACGACCTTACACAGATTAGTGTAAATTCAACGTTTTTACACAAGTGGGGATGTGACGGATCATCAGGTCATGCTGAGTACAAACAGTCATTTATCGACGAAAATGTGTCAGATTCATATATGTTTTTGACATCATTAGTTCCACTGCGTCTGTATGAAAAGGAAAATAAATCTGTTGTGTATTGGACAAATGCAACTCCTTCTTCTACAAGGTGTTGTCGCCCGGTACAATTCCAATTTCAAAAAGAAACTACAGAATCTACGAAAAATGAAATTGCTAGAATGGAGTCTGAAATAGCAAACTTAAATGAAACTGTTATTAGTTTAAAGGAAAAGACTTACAAAGTCTACCATAAACTTGTGTTCACAATGATAGATGGCAAAATAGCGCAGACAGTTACGGACACATCATCATGTGCAGTGTGTTTTATATGCAAGTCAAAGCCATCAGAAATGAATAACTGAACATCAGAAAAAAACTGTGGATACGGAGGCTCTCAAGGTCGGTTTATCCCCGCTTCACGCACGGATTAAATTTATGGAATGCATATTACATATTGCGTACAATATGTCATTTACCAGTTGGAGAACGAACGCAACTACCAAACAACAAAAAGATGAAGAGAAGAAAAGAATCCAAAGTGAGCTGTTTCAACGTTTATTTGTAAAGCAAGGAATGGGAACATCTAACGATGGAAATACGTCTAGAAGATTTTTCAATAATGCAGACATTGTAGCTGAAGTCACAAGAGTCGATAAAGAACTTATTCATCGGTTTGGTATAATATTGCAAACAATTAATTCTAGTGCATTAGTTGATTCGGATAAGTTTGGTAGTTATTGTTACGAGACTGCTGAACTATACGTAAGCCTGTACAGCTGGTATAATATGCCAAATACTGTGCATAAAATCTTGCTGCATGGCAAAGAAATAATAAGTGTTGCTGCCTTACCTATTGGGATGTTATCTGAGGAAGCTCAAGAAGCGCGAAATAAAGATTACCGCAATTATAGGTTAGGTCATTCAAGAAAATGTTCTCGTCTATCATGTAATGAAGATGTTATGAATATGCTCTTAGCTACCTCAGATCCCCTTATCAACAGTTTACGTGCAGTACCGAATAAAAAATACTATCCTCTTCACGATGATGCCAAAGCTTTATTAGTGGATAGCACCCATCTCTCAATCAATGTCTTCTCTATTTAATATTTAGTTTATTAATTTTTATTTATTTAAAAATGCTGATTTAATTATATGAAATTCATGTGAAAAAATTTGATGAATATTTTCATGTTAATAAAAAAAAAATACGTGTTATATCTTTCTCTTTGTAAACTGGTACATCCATTATATCATTTTAATAAAGTATTATGAAGAAACGCAACGTCTTTTCATTTAAAAATAATATTTTCCGCATGCCCGTACTACCTGCACCACTGTGCGGTGCAACAATGCCGATGTGTTCACTTCCTAGGACAATTAATAAGTGAAAAATACCAAAAATGGATGACATATTTATACTTTTCGGTGGGTTGTTCTTCGGAGTAATGAAATAAATAAACAATGACTCAAATTTTGGCAATGCATTTTTTGGAATTATGACCTATGGGAGGAACCACCGTGCGACGCGACGGCTACGTAGCCGAGTCTCGTAGCAACGGACGTTCGTCGCGTCTACGGCTACGCGCGGTTATGGCTACGCGCGTCTAAGGCTACGTGGGCTACGGCTACGTGCGTCTACGGCTACGCGTGTCCACGGCTACGCGCGTCTTCCGCTACATGCGTCTACGGCTAGGCGCGTCTACGGCTTTGCGCATCTTTGGCTGGGCATGTCTAAGGCTACGCGCGTCTACGGCTACGCTTGTCTACTGCTACGCGCGATTACCGTTACGCGCATCTGCGGCTACGCGCGTCTACGGCTACGCGCGTCTGCGGCTACGCTCATCCGCGCGTCTACGGCTACGCGCATCTATGGCTATGCACTTCTACGGCGTGGCTACGTACTCGTCGCAAAGTTTACTGCTTAGGATATATAAATTCAAGTGTATAATTAAAATCTAGTGTCACCTAACAAAGTAATCAGATATACACAGTATACCTTGCCTTCGATGGTCCTTACAAAACCGCAAGTACGTAATTGAAAGATTGAAGTATACACTTTCTTTACCAAGGCACAGTACCGTTTATTGTTGGCGAAAGTCCGAGCTAAAATAGTAACGGAGAGCCCCTTTGAAGTTGAAACTTCCGAATTTTGAAGTGGACTCGGACTCACTCGCGAAGTTTGTCTTGGGGACTTGTTATACTTACTTCGCCTAAGAGCATACCTACGTAATAGATCAGGGATAGCAAACCGCCATTGATGTCAGAAAAAAGAAACGCAAAGTAAAAACAAAAATTACTCTCAATCAAGTTCTTGACGCAAATGAATCACACTTAGTAGGTATTATGTATGAAAAAACCGCGCGGCGTCAAATCCAAATAAATTAGGATAAGGGAAGAAAAATTTTGATTACAATTGTTAGCACAAAAGTATTCATATGAATAAATATATATTTTATTTATTTTATATTTTATCTAAAATTTAAAAAAATATAGTAATATTTAAATTATAATACACTGTAGATCTGAATGTCTTACAAAGGGCTATCATATTACCCAGTAACTGGGTTGTGGAGGTCAGATACCGTACAACGAGGCCCTACAACAAGTGGTGGGAATCCTAAGGCAAGAAGGGTCGAATAACTGTCAGCGGCAACGTATTGGTACGAAGGCCATACTCTCAGCGGAGACTCTTCGGCTTTTGAATGAGAGGCGGAATAACGGAGAAGCGGGCTCTCAATCGAAATATCAGCAAGCTGGTATGACGGGAACTCTGATGCTCTAACACGCGCCGAATAGAAAAGGCTATAGGGCTTAAGCGATTGAGGAGGCCATATCTGACGAAGCTTAAAACATCTTCTGGCAATACCATCTTATTTATTTATTTATACATTTCGCACAAAAGGTACAAAGGCGGACTTAATGCCTTAGGCATTCTCTACCAGTCAACCAAGGGTGGTGAAGAGATTAGATGGCAGGTGCTTTAATTGAAAGGAAAGGATTGATTTTGAGCGATGTTTAACAATGATAAAAAATAAACTATCAAAACAACGTACACAAATACATAAATAAGTCATATACACATACATACTATTTACTATACTTTAAACTTACATAAATATATATATATATATATATATATTTATATACAAATTCAAGGAAGAGAGATGTTCAGATGACTCTACTCTACTTGTTTTGAAAATAACTCTGCAATTTCCGCTTAAATGTATACCGACTGGTAGCCGTCCTGATATCAAGAGGAAGCGCATTCCAAAGAAGAATGGACTGAATATGAAAGGAAAAATGAACAAAGTCAGAAGTATGAGAAGGACAGAGTAGAAGAAGATTGTTAAAAGAACGCAGATTCTTAGCGTGAGAAGAACATAGGTATTGGAAGTGAGGCACGAGATAAGAAGGAGGAGTGGGAGAGTTGAGAAGGGAGAAAAGCGTGGTCAAAGCACGCAAACTTCTTCTTTGGCGAATGGACATCCATTTGAGCTCAGACCTATGCTCGACACATGGTCATATTTTCTGAGGTTGAATATGAACCGGATACCATAGTTAAGCAATCTGTCGAGCTTATCCAGCAAAACCGCCTTCAAGTCAAAGTAACACACGTCACCATAGTCGATCACAGGGAAAATCAAAGTCTGCACAAGCATGGTTTTCGTCTTAGCGGGCAAAAAATTTCTCGGACGATACAGGGATCGCAGAGTACCGTTGACCCTTTGACTAACACTAGAGACCTGGCGTTGCCAGCTGAGTGTAGAGTCAAGATGCAAACCGAGATCTTTCACAGTAGGGGTAATGGGTATGACGGTACCATTGAAAATAAGAGGAGGAAGAGAGCTAAGCGTCACCCTACCTATCATGCGTGAGCTTCTAATTACAATGGCCTGACATTTCGAGAGGTTTACAGACACCCCGAAACTATCAGACCACTTTTTGATAGCATCTAAGTCTCGGTTTACATCTGCTATAGCGTCTGACAAATCTTCAACCCGCTCAGCTGTATACAATTGAAGATCATCGGCATATAGATGATACGAACATCGAAGACAGTGAGTTATAAAATTAATGAAGATGGAGTATAACAAAGGGGAAAGAATACCGCCTTGTGGAACACCAGCATCCAGATCACGCCAACTCGATGAGCTATCATCAACGGGAACCGACTGCTGACGTCCCCGAAGATAAGAAGAGAACCATTCCAGCGCCTTGGACGAAACCATAAGGTGGGAGAGGATAGAAAGGAGAATATCGTGGCTGACGGCGTTAAAGGCATTGGAGAAATCAATTAATACCAAAACGGTAACTTTGGTATCCTCCATGGCTTTTCTAATGTCACCAGTCACTTTAAGGAGAGCGGAGGTTGTACTATGCCCAGGCCTGAACCCAGACTGAAAAGAGCTAACGAGGTTGTTCCGATGAACAAACCCCGCAAACTGCTTGTGTACGCAGGCCTCAAGCACTTTAGACAGGAATGGGAGAATGGAAATGGGTCGAAAATAACTGGGAAGGGAGGGATTTGAAGTTTTAGGGAGTGGGCGGACATAGGCCATACGCCACAGGGCTGGGAATTGTCCGGAATCAAGGGAAAAGTTAATGATGTGGGTAATTGGAGGGAGAAGGCTATCAAGGATCCAAAAGACCATAGTAAGACTGATGCCGTCGTAACCCACAGCCTTGGATTTTATAGACATCATGACCATCACCTCAGGGCTGGATATTTTCGCCGAGATAGAGGGCTTCTATGGCCGACTATGCGACTCGCCTGCTGTATGACCCGAACCTAGCAGTAAAGATTCCCGAGCCACATTGATCTGCCACTACACCGATGATCTGCCGGAAGTTAGCCTTGAAGAGATCGATATAGACCTCGAACACCTTAAAAATGGAAAAGCGCCGGGGGATGACGGAGTTATGTATCTCGGACCTCTTGACAGCAGCAGGAAGACCTGTAGTTCGAGAGCTGCAGTAGCTGTTTAACTCTGTTTTGAACGATGGAAGAACTCCAAAGACAAGCAGAGGCATTGTAGTATTATTCTTCAAAAAAGGAGATAAAACGCCCCTTAAAAGCTACATACTCATATCGCTCCTGAGCAAGCTGTTTTCGAGGGTAGTCTCGAATCGTCTATCGAGAAGACTCGATGAGTTTCAACCACCAGAGCAGGCCCGGTTTCGATCGGGTTACGGAACCATAGACATTGCTTTTGGACAGGAGAAAGCCTTTGACTCTGTCGAGACCTGGGCTGTACTCGAGTCCCTGCAGCGATCGGAAGTGATTCACGACACATCGAGGTGATGAGATGCTTGTATGACGCCGCGGATACTGCAGGATCTCGATCGAATGCTAACTGACCTAGCTGTCGTCTCTCGACGCATCGGGCTTAAAACCAAGATTATACTATTATTATTTTATTATTAGGTAAACTTCGTCAGGTTTTCTCGTCATCCATACCACAGTACTTAGTGATGACAGACTTCAACGCGTTGCCGCGTTTAGGCAAACGTAGTGTGGGACACACGCCGCGGCCAGGTGGAGTGACGACTTGCGAAAGGTGGCTGGCACAAACTGGATGAGGAGAGCCGAAGATCGGGCACAGTGGCGTTCACTAGGAGAGGCCTTCGTGCAGTCGACAGAGCAGTGCACGAATAAATAAATATAGGCTGATGATTATGATGATGATGATGTGGTCAGATAAGGAGTCACTCCATGTAAAATTCTGGTGTTCAGCTGCATGGTTAGACTGGAAGCCGACCCCAACATAGTTGTGAAACAGCTAGGCAGATGAGTCGTGGCAATCACTCTGGGCACTATAAGTCGACTTTGGACACGTTAACGCATCACTGGCAGCGTGGCACTGTGGCATGGAGGACGATCTCGAATCACCATAAGCTGACAAGATCGTTACATACAAATTATTGCTCGACGAAATCATACAATAACCGCGATGATGTTGGTTATTGATATTGATGTTGCTTCATAGCTCTTCAGGAATCTTAATAAGCGATCAAACCTTAAGAAAACGCTTGCATGAAGTCAATCTCCGTTTCCGAAGGCCACTTCACCACTTATTGAGCCCCGCAATCGCAGAGCCCGTTTACAATCGGCTTGTGAACCCGGAGATTTGGCAGAAGAGGAGTGGCGTTTTGTGTGTTTCTCGGACGAATCTCGCTTTGGTATGAGGCCAAATACTAGACGTACACGGTATTGGAGGACCCCTGGACGCCAAGAACGTTTCAAATCATGCCAGGAAGTCCATGCATACAGTGGTGGAACAATCGTGTTATGGGCGGGTATTTGGATCGGCGGAAGAGCCGAACTGATTTCGATCAGAGGCAATCTCAATGAACAGATTTACGCTGAAACTATTGTATCAGATGTTGTGATTCCTTTGCGGATCCAATTTGGTGCTTCATTTATGCTTATGTATGATAATGCACGTCCACACACTGGCAGAGTAGATGCAAACACACTGGATGCAGCTAATATCAACGTCCTACTATGGCTTGCTCAATTGTCAGACTTGAATCCCATTAAGCACGCATGGGATATGCTTCAAAGAAGAGCTTCAGTCTTTTTTGCGTGTTACAACGGACTTGGGCGGCCATTCCGCAACGTGATTTAGATGAACTCGTATTGAGTGTGCTGATTCGATGCGATTGTGTTATACGCGTTAACGGCAGAAAAACATCCTACTAATTGTTTATTTTACGCAATAAAAACCTTTAAAACTGTTATTGCAATCTTTTTATTTTATTTTAATGTCAGTAGTAACTAAGGTCTTCAACGCCACATGTGAACTACGCATCACACTGACGTCACGCAAAAAATCTGCATCGCGCAAGCAAAGTTCGCGGATAGCTTACTATACAACTTCCTGACATCAATCTTAGTAACTCACCAGACGCAACGCCCCTCTGGTCGGAGGATCGTCCCTTTTCTATGGAGGATGAGAAGCTTAACACCCTGTTCCTCATACCTCTACTTATAACTATATTAAAACTTGGTTTGTAAGTAGATAGCTTATTCATTAGGGAATTCAATGCTTAGTCAATTAGGGTAGGTACCTACTTACCGTCTCGTTTTATACATGCCTGACCCATATAATTTCGTTTATGAACTCTGAACTATAAATTGTTGAAGTGCTTAGCCAATACGTAGGGTTAAACGGTTTGCCAAACTAGAGTAGGTAGTTTTTTAGATGTGCTTTATCGAAGCAAATAAATCTACATTCAATCAAGTATGGCAGCCTAATGGGTCTAGTGGTCGCAAGGGCGACTGCTCAGCATGAGATCCGGTTCGATTCCCACCCAGGTCAGGCAAAATGTTTATTTATTTATATTATTATTTATGTACACACAGTAAAACAGATACAGATACGACATATTAGAATGTAGTACAAAGGTACTGCTTATTTCTTAAGAAATTTCTTCCAGCAGACCCGCGAAAGGAGATAGGAAAAAGAAATGTAGACAATAAAATAGGTCCGAAGAGTATTGTGCAGTCTAGACGTGAACAGGGCCAGCCGGCCTGACGGCGTTCCAGCGAGAGTGTTGAGGCAGTGTGCGCCTGAATTGTCTCCTGTGTTGACACGCTTGTTCCGCCTCTCTCTTGATAAAAGAACGGTGCCAAAATCCTGGAAGCTTACAAATATAAATATACAATACAATACATTATATGTAATACGTTTTAGATAATAAGTTTTTAAGTTTGCTTCACTATTGCATTGGGTTTTACCTGTAAAAATAGCTGTAAGTAAGGATATAAATGAATAAATAAATAAATTTGCAACCGGTGCCCAAAAAGGGCGAACGTGCAGACCCTGCCCATTACCGTCCAATCGCCATTACCTCCATCCTATGTAAGGTTATGGGAAGGTTACTGAACAGTAAGTTGCTGACCTCCCTCGAAGACAATGATCTCCTCAGTGACCGTTAATATGGCTTTCGCCGGGGACGGTCAACTGGCGAGTTTCTTGTGTATGTCACGGAGATACCAGCCCGGACTCTGGATTCTCTACCCGGTTGATGGCAATAGCCCCACACGTGAACCATGTTCTTATACGTAGGTACACTTCTGCCTAACTTCTGTGATGTTATGTAATAATATGTTATGTAAATAAGGTATAGGTACCTAATATAAATGTGAAGACTTGGGTACTTAAATGTATCCGTGTGTAGTTAGGTCTTCCATTTATTCCATTTTTATTTTTTTTTAGTCACATTGGTTTACAAACCATGCTCCATACAATTTCGCCCATTGTCCTTACTGTCTAAGTGTCCGCCCATTTACCCCATGTCACGTGCAAAGCAATATCTGTAACCTAGCACTGTAATAAAAATAAAAACCGAATCGTTACCCGCCACCCTTCCTACAAAGAAATCGTAACATAAAACACTCGTAGATAAGTTTGTTCGGACAGCGCTAGTTTGCTGCCGTGTCCCGAAGATTTATAAGCTAAATCTGGAACAAAATAATATTACAATTCTACTGATATATGTTACACCTGTACTGAGTGACATATACCTTTTGGGGATTAAATGTATGACTATTTATCTTAGCGCGGTCGAATTTTCTTTACCTACGGTCTGTTCCAAAAGTATCTGGTGAAAGTGTAAACAAACCCTGTTCAAGTTAAATTCTTATGCAATGACTCACTAAAGCGAATTAGTAACACATTCAACTGTATTAAGAAGGGTTCAACTTTATATCTCATCACCTTTCAAACTGTTATTCGTGTTATTGTAATATTATTTAATTGTAATTAAAGAATCAACGACGAAAATTGAGGTTATAAAATTAACCTCAGTAGGCCAATTCTCGTACTTAAAAAACGTTCAAATTCAAGTCGCAATCTCATCTCAGCGACAATCAATGTCAAAAACCTGTCAAAAATGTTTGTAAATTGATTGTAATTTTGCCAGATTGAGACTGAGATTAGAATGCGAACGGTCTTAAAAATACGGGAATTGCCCCTCTGTTGTCAAGTAAAAACATCTTTAAGGTGATTTAAAATATTATCTTTATCTTTATTCATTTATTCACAAAAACTTCTTATACTAAATAAAAAAATGTCAATCTTAAATACAAACATAAAACGGTGGTATAAATTAAATAAATACGCCGTCAATGGTCACAAAATAATCCACCCCTGATCGTCCCCGGAGCAAAGGTGCCCATAACACTGGCCGCATTGCCTCGCTGAATAGCGATGGCCAACCTTTGCACCAAGAATGACCTAGAGCGGGGGTCACCAGTTGCCTCCCCAAGCTACCGATTGGGCCGTAGCCCAATTCCGCCACAAAACCCTTCGCTGCCCTACTCCAACTGCCCAGGGTCTCCACAGCTACCGGCACAAAATAGTAAGGCTGCTCCAAGGAAGCGTACTTGAGCCTTTTAACAGTGCAGGCGTCTTCAGCAGCGGCAGAGGCAGTGTGCATGGTGCGACCCAGGTGACTGGCGGCGACAGTGCTGACGCAAGTTGCGTCCCAGATCAGGCACTTCCCGTTTTTCCACGGCACTACAGTCAGCCCATCCGGCCTCTTACCATCACACCTGCTAAGACCTGCAGGCTCCAGCACGCAGGGGATGTTTGCCGATATAAGGGCTCTACGGACTAAGTCATTCAGGGCATGGTGACGCGGGAACCTCCCTGTACAACGCCGACAACTCAGTGCGTGATGTCCATCGGCCTCCACCATGGAACCGCAGGTGCATATGTGGGGTTCGCACACCTTACAGCCCAGGCGGAGAGCCACCGCCACCCGCAAAGAGTCATCGTCTAGTAAAGTGCCCAGGTGAGGTGAAGGAATCGCCTGTAACCACGCCCCGGACTCAGGTTGCGAAACTGCTCGTAGTCTAGCCCTATCGACTCCTGACGCACCCGCTAACAGCTGCTCCTGGAGCAGCCCTACCCCTATGTCATCCCACGCCCGCTGAACATGTGTTGCTTCGGGGATTGGTGCATCCGTGTTGAGGGTAGACCAAGCTGACACAGCATCCGACACAAAGGGCATGCTTCCCCCGTCGCCATTAATATTGAGTAATACAGTGACAAGGTTGGCAACCCCATGCGCAGACGCCAAGAAAGCCGGCAAACCCACATCCCGTGCGCAACGCACCCCGAGACCACCACATCGGATAGGCAGAGCCGCTTGCGTCCAATGAGGCCCATCTAGGGAGACATTGAGAATCGACTCCACCACCGATTTCAAGGCGTTGTCAAACGAGGAGACTTCCTCTGGACAGAGCCAAGTAGGGGTGGTCTGCAACAGATATGTGATCTTCGGAAGAGCGTAGCACATGCGCAGCAGGATAATCGCAACGTGCGCGGAAAGATCTTTAAGACGCTCGTGAGCAGAAAGGAGGAGCTGCTTTCGAGAAATAATGGCCTCAGGAACTACACTAAGAAAAATAGGAGATCCTAGCAGATAAAAATCGGAGCATGAAATTTCTCTGAGGCCAGGAAAAAAAGATTCAAAACGAGAAAAGTGTGTACGAGCCTCAGTGCTACAGGGGAAGAATTCGCACTTCGAGGGGTTCACCTCCAGACCCAGGTCTCTGAGGCGAGGGACCAGAGATTCCAAGTCCTGAAAAACGTCTTCCGGTCTGCCCCCGATAGTGCCATCGTCAAGGTACCACACGTTTAGGCCGGAATTCAGCTCGACAATCGCTTTATGAATAGCCAAACTGAAAACGAGTGGCGCGAGCGGGTCCCCCTGCTGGGCTCCCACTTTAGAAAGAATAAGACTGTTGGCGAAGAAAAGATTAGAAGGCGACTTATAAACCTGGTGGAGGAAGGGGTATAAAGTAGGGATTTGTTCCTTAACTTCGCTCAACAGAACGTCTCTTTCCAAAGTATTGAACGCGTTGCGAATATCGAGCTTCAGCAAAATTGAGTCTTCGTTCTCCGGGTTCATCACAAATGTTCGCGTGGCGTGGATGGCTGCCTCGCATCCAAGGCGTGTGCCAAAACCCACCTGATGTGGCTGCAAGTATTTGGCCATATCCTCCTTGACTGCACGACAAGCCAATTTGGCAGTAAGGCGGCGGAAGACGCTACCGACTGCAATTGGTCTTACTCCACCATCTTTTTTTGCCAGTGCAAAGAGTGATGCCCCGTACAGATACGGACAAATACGTGGGTCCAACCGACCACATAGCAAGAAATTTGCCAGCCCAGTTAAACACCCCACCAGGCGCCTCCCATTCTCCCCTGCCGACATAGACGTCAGCTCTTTGAGGTGTCCCGGCCGGATCCCGTCCAAACCCGCTGCTGATCCTGCATAAAAAGAACCAAGCGCCGATATCACGTCCTCCACGGTGACTGACAATGCGGTAAGTGAAGGGTCGGGGTCTGGCGGAAAACTGAGAGGACGCGAAGGTTCGGGATGCTTGAGTTTTAATGAAGCCAATGTGTCGGCATCCCCCTGAGCAAACGTGTCATCGGACATCAAAAGTCGAACCGCCCCTCTTAAATCGCCTTCAAATACCTTTGCTTCAATGGTGTTTTTAATAGACCGGGACCCGGACCTCCGACCCCCATCCAATACGCTATCATGACACTGAACAGATGACATTATGTTGGCTTTAACTTTAGATGTCACGTTACCAGGCAGCTCTTTTGCTGGGACTCTTAAAGCTGTGTACCCAAACGAAAGAAGGGCGCTCCATTCGTCTACCCCATTACTAGCAATACAAGAATCAATAATGTCGCAAAGCCTCCCTGCCGCCTGATTTCTGGCACCCTTAGGTATATGTCGGAGAACGAGGACACCCGCCTTGAGACCGGCTAGCCTGTCCAAGGAACCCTGGGCAGGCGAATGCGCTGGCGGCACCTGTCCAGACGTCGAGGTGTTAACTGCATCGACCGGCAAGGCCTGCGAAACAGCACCTGAACGCACTGCATGTTTGTGCATGCGCCCAATGTGCACCTTCAAACCGTGCGCAGAGAAAACGCGGGAAGACCCAGGGCAGTGAGGGCAAGTTGATAATGAAGGTAAACTCAGTATTAACTAAGGTCTTCAACGCCACATGTGAACTACGCATCACACTGACGTCACGCAAAAAATCTGCATCGCGCAAGCAAAGTTCGCGGATAGCTTACTATACAACTTCCTGACATCAATCTTAGTAACTCACCAGACGCAACGCCCCTCTGGTCGGAGGATCTTCCCTTTTCTATGGAGGATGAGAAACTTAACACCCTGTTCCTCATACCTCTACTTATAACTATATTAAAACTTGGTTTGTAAGTAGATAGCTTATTCATTAGGGAATTCAATGCTTAGTCAATTAGGGTAGGTACCTACTTACCGTCTCGTTTTATACATGCCTGACCCATATAATTTCGTTTATGAACTCTGAACTATAAATTGTTGAAGTGCTTAGCCAATACGTAGGGTTAAACGGTTTGCCAAACTAGAGTAGGTAGTTTTTTAGATGTGCTTTATCGAAGCAAATAAATCTACATTAAATTAAGTATGGCAGCCTAATGGGTCTAGTGGTCGCAAGGGCGACTGCTCAGCATGAGATCCGGTTCGATTCCCACCCAGGTCAGGCAAAATGTTTATTTATTTATATTATTATTTATGTACACACAGTAAAACAGATACAGATACGACATATTAGAATGTAGTACAAAGGTACTGCTTATTTCTTAAGAAATTTCTTCCAGCAGACCCGCGAAAGGAGATAGGAAAAAGAAATGTAGACAATAAAATAGGTCCGAAGAGTATTGTGCAGTCTAGACGTGAACAAGGCCAGCGGGCCTGACGGCGTTCCAGCGAGTCTGTTGAGGCAGTGTGCGCCTGAATTGTCTCCTGTGTTGACACGCTTGTTCCGCCTCTCTCTTGATAAAAGAACGGTGCCAAAATCCAGGAAGCTTACAAATATAAATATACAATACAATACATTATATGTAATAAGTTTTAGACAATAAGTTTTTAAGTTTGCTTCACTATTGCATTGGGTTTTACCTGTAAAAATAGCTGTAAGTAAGGATATAAATGAATAAATAAATAAATTTGCAACCGGTGCCCAAAAAGGGCGAACGTGCAGACCCTGCCCATTACCGTCCAATCGCCATTACCTCCATCCTATGTAAGGTTATGGGAAGGTTACTGAACAGTAAGTTGCTGACCTACCTCGAAGACAATGATCTCCTCAGTGACCGTTAATATGGCTTTCGCCGGGGACGGTCAACTGGCGATCTTCTTGTGTATGTCACGGAGATACCAGCCCGGAGCCTGGATTCTCTACCCGGTTGATGGCAATAGCCCCACACGTGAAAGATGTTCTTATACGTAGGTACACTTCTGCCTAACTTCTGTGATGTTATGTAATAATATGTTATGTAAATAAGGTATAGGTACCTAATATAAATGTGAAGACTTGGGTACTTAAATGTATCCGTGTGTAGTTAGGTCTTCCATTTATTCCATTTTTAATTTTTTTTTAGTCACATTGGTTTACAAACCATGGCCCATACAATTTCGCCCATTGTCCTTACTGTCTAAGTGTCCGCCCATTTACCCCATGTCACGTGCAAAGCAATATCTCTAACCTAGCACTGTAATAAAAATAAAAACCGAATCGTTACCCGCCACCATTTTAGACACCTACAAAGAAATCGTAACATAAAACACTCGTAGATAAGTTTGTTCGGACAGCGCTAGTTTGCTGCCGTGTCCCGAAGATTTATAAGCTAAATCTGGAACAAAAGAATATTACAATTCTACTGATATATGTTACACCTGTGCTGAGTGACATATACCTTTTGGGGATTAAATGTATGACTATTTATCTTAGCGCGGTCGAATTTTCTTTACCTACGGTCTGTTCCAAAAGTATCTGGTGAAAGTGTAAACAAACCCTGTTCAAGTTAAATTCTTATGCAATGACTCACTAAAGCGAATTAGTAACACATTCAACTGTATTAAGAAGGGTTCAACTTTATATCTCATCACCTTTCAAACTGTTATTCATGTTATTGTAATATTATTTAATTGTAATTAAAGAATCAACGACGAAAATTGAGGTTATAAAATTAACCTCAGTAGGCCAATTCTCGTACTTAAAAAACGTTCAAATTCAAGTCGCAATCTCATCTCAGCGACAATCAATGTCAAAAACCTGTCAAAAATGTTTGTAAATTGATTGTAATTTTGCCAGATTGAGACTGAGATTAGAATGCGAACGGTCTTAAAAATACGGGAATTGCCCCTCTGTTGTCAAGTAAAAACATCTTTAAGGTGATTTAAAATTAGAATTTCTGGTTAAAGTATCCAAATAACCAAATCAAAGCACTCAATGTGTAAGTGGCACTACAAATTGGTAAGGTCCGACCGAAATTTTTTTTTTCCCAGCCGAGACCGAGACCGAGAAAAAAATATCTCAGCTGAGATCGAGATCGAGAATTGATAAAATACCAAAAACAAAAAAAAAACGCCACTGAAAGAGAAACATTTGGAAAAAAACAAACAATGTAATATTGTGTGTCAAGAATAATAATTTTTTGCGTTCTGCCCTTTCAAATTGTGTCTCATACAACTGTCCGGCCCCACTATCTACATCATACAACACTTGCGAGACTTATTGGTGGTGCCGACCAGAATTTGTTAGCTGCTGGTCTTCACACCTTGTATTGTTATTCGGCATATATTGCCATTTAGCCAATCATAGTTGACCCGCGCTCACCAGACAATCAATGGAGAGCGCACGGCTACTTTAAAATACAATACGTACTAGTACCCGAGTGCCACGTAGTCTCTGCTTCGGTCAAGATTCTTCTTTCCCGGGTTCGATCCCCGGACAAGTCAAACATTTGTGTGCATGAACATGTCTGTTTGACCTGTGTCTGGGTGTGTATATGTATATCAGTCATCAGGTTACCGTAGTACAGGCTCTGCCTAGTTCGGGACCTGAAGACCTTGTGTGGATGTTGTTTCATATTATTATTATTATTATTCTAAACATTCGCCAAGAGCGAGACCGAGACGAAGACGTGAATTTTAGCCGAGAACTTTCGTGACCGAGATCTCGGTCGGACCTTACAAATTGGCATCCACAGGTACGTTTTCTGATTCATTTGTTGACCTTTTCATCAGAGGGGCAATTCCCGTATTTTTAAGACCGTTCGCATTCTAATCTCAGTCTCAATCTGTCAAAATTACAATCAATAAAATTTACATACATTTTTGACAAGTTTTTGACATTGATTGTCGCTGAGATGAGATTGCGACTTGAATTTGAACGTTTTTTAAGTACGAGAATTGGCCTACAGATACTTGTGCAAATTTTGAAAATCTAGGCACAATTCATTCCTCACAATGCGGTTGGATTCTCCCATGTTTCAATTTAATGTTTTAAACTATAAATGATTGAAGTCAATTCTGTGAATTATGTTCGGGTAAAGAAAGTAGTTTCATATAGGGACGAATGGGCAAGAAATTCTTTTAAATTGTTATGCAATATTTTATACATTAATTATATAAGTTTATGTAAAGGCGATGAACCTACAATAAAATTACTATACTAAAATTAGTATCAATTAACTCAGCCCATCGCAGTCCGCTGCTGGACATATGCTTCTCCCAGGCTGCGCCACAACATCGTGTCCTCCGCCTTACGCATCCAGTCTGTCCCAGCACCTTTCTTACGGTCGTCGGTCCATCTAGCTGGGGGGCGTCTCACGCCACACTTGCCGATATGCGGTCTCCACTCCAGGACTCGTCTGCTCCACCGGCCAAGGAAGTGGACCTGCCAGAGGCCCGATAACGTGACAAGGAACTAGATAGACTTCATCATGACGGCATGATGAAGTCTATCTAGTTTTTTGTCCGTATAAGAAGCATATTTTTAAAGATGTCTCCGTGATTAGTAGGTTTAATACCGGAAGTGGTCATAGACTTGTCCGAGGCAGTCTAAGTATCAATTTTCGAGCTGAGAGAATCCGCATGATGAGACCTACCCTCCGACCCACGCAGCTTCAAGCCGCTCTAGGATCCGAAAAAGGCCAACTGGAACTTGAAAATCGATTCGCCCTCCTGGAAACCACAGGCACTGTTGACGAGAAGGCCGACGAGGTAGTCAAAGCACTACGCGGCGAGTCCCGCAGACTTTTCCCGTCGCAGCGAAAATTAAGGTGTCCAAACTTTCCTCGGAGCCTCTCGGTCTTATGAAGGAAAGACGAAAGTTGCCATGTGTTTATACAATCTGAGGTTGCCATCTACGCAGCCGTCTTCTTCAGATAAGAGTGCCTTAAACCTAAAGATCAGAAAGATGACGCGCCACAACCTTCGGTGCTCTAACAACCGCGACATTAAGGTCGCGATTGAGCAGAACTGAGGGTCAAAAGTGTTCGCTCAGCAATGAGGGAGAATCTGACGAAACTAAGAACTGCGGACGGCAGCATCGTGAATTCGACGTCCGAGATACTCGAGGAAGCGAAACCAGCCGGACATACTACAGATGACCATCGAGCCGAATTAACGCGCCACTACACGGAGGACATCCTGGATGTGGACCAGTGCGAGATTAGGGTGGCTCTTGAGTAGCTTAAGAATAACAAGGCACCTGGGGATGACGGAATAACGACAGAGATCTCAAAGCGGGCGGGATTCAGTCCTGAGAGAGTTAGCGAGTCTCTTTAACTCCGTCTAGCAAGTGGGTACAACGCCCGAGTCGTGAAGTAGAGGTGAAGTGGTGCTGTTCTTTAAAAAAAGTGACAAAAATATTATAGCTATACTAGAACTATAGACCCATGTCAACTGTCACATTGACGTTTAATAATAATAATAGTTCTTTATTTCTCCTCACAATGACTTATTCTAGGTTTCACATTATTATAGGTATTTTATTTATTTTTATTAGCAATGTGAGGAGCTGGTGTCTGAGTTAGGCATAAAATGCCTGTATTACAAATCACCAGGTCCCCACCCCACGGAAGAACAGAACGTTTTACTTAAAAAATAGGTTATTATAATCTAACGATAAAGAGGAGATCTATGACTAAAAACTTAAATTATTATACTTTTGGGGGTAAAAGTTAAAAAGAAACTATGTAGTAAAAGCAAAAAGTTAATCAGTGCGCCTGTGTCTGTGTGTATGTGTGTGTCCATGAGAGTGCATTATGTTAGTGTGTAGTGTTGAGTGTCAGGTGTAATGTGCCGTTGTGTACGTGAGAGGGTTTTGGTGCAAGTTATAAACTTATATCGTATTAATTTAATTTGAATGAAGTAAGCTTTCTGTAAAATTATAATCCAAATTTTTTAACCAGTCTGAAACCAAAGACTTACATTTGGTTTTTGGCAAGGGATATATCGTTAAGGCTCGATTTACCTTATTATATAAATTTGAACCCTGGTAGCAGAAAAACCGATGTGCAAACTTAGTTTTGAATGACGATGAAGAACAGACTGTATGTTTGCGACGCTTGTTTCTGATTCTTTCTGGTTCAAAAGTTGTTAGGGCATGTTGTTTCATAACCGTTTTTAAGATGAAGAGCTGCCTCACAGTAAGTACCTCCCATCTCGCGTAGAGATCAGTAGTTGGGTGATAAAAAGGTAGAAACAAACTAACCTTTAGGAGTGCTCTTTGTGCTCTCTCTACTTTTAAGAGATGAGTTTTGCATGTGCCACCCCATGTGGTGATACAGTATTCAAGCTGAGACTGACAGAGAGCATAGTAGACCGATTTTATTACAGATTTTGTTGCAGTGTTTCTTAAAGCTTTAAATATTACTATAAGTCTACGCACTCTCGCTGATAGTAGATTAATATGATCATGAAATTTAAGATTTCTGTCAATAATTACTCCTAAGTACTTTGTAGATTCAGTATTTTTAAGGTTGGGACATTGACAATTTGTGTCATTTGCATTTGGGCACGAATGGGAGACAATACTCAAAGACGGATCCGGTTTGTCATTAGGTTGAATGGAAAACGTGATGAAGTTCGTTTTTTCTACATTTAATGTAAGTAAATTCTTATTTAACCAACTGATCACAGTGTTCATACCTATCTGAGCTTTGACAAAAACTTCATGCCAGGAGTTACCACTGAAAAGTAAAGCCGTATCATCAGCAAACGCAACAATTTTCGAATCCGGAAATATTAACTGACATATATCATTTATATAGACTAGGAACAGCGTCGGTCCAAGAATACTGCCCTGTGGAACTCCAAATGTCACTGGAACCTCTTCACTAGTTATGTTACCTATTTTAACACATTGTGTTCTGTCGGTTAGGTAATCTTTAAAAAGCTCTAATTGAAGTTCTCGGATACCCAGGCTTTCGAGTTTTTTTAACAGAATAGAGACAGAGACTGTGTCAAAGGCCTTTGCTAAATCTAAAAATATTCCAATGGTTTTCCTCTTTGAATCTGTGTTGTTAACTATATAATTTGTGAGTTCTGACACAGCGTCGGCGGTGGATCTCTTGGCTCTGAAACCAAATTGTGCTTGTGAGAGAAGATTTTTATTTTCCAAGTAGTTAACAAGTCTTTTGTTAATGATGCGCTCTAAAATTTTTGATAAGGTAGGGAGAATTGAAATTGGCCTATAATTACTGACACAGTCTCTGTCACCACTCTTATGTATCGGGTGAACTCTTGACTTCTTATATATCTTCGGAAATACACCGGTTGTGATTGACAAATTACAGATGTATGTAGTAGGTTTTGTTAGAATATCCATATTTGATTTCAAGATGTCACTAGATACCAAATCAAGGCCCACCGAACAATCACTCTTTAACCCTATTATTAAAGACCTAACCTCATCTTCATCCGTAGGGAGTAGGCAAAAAGAATGGCTACACGAGTTAAGGGTGATGGGTCCCGTATGTGGATTATTCTTAATAATTTTTTCTGCTAGCGTTTTACCAACATTTGCAAAGTATTGATTAACATTGTTTGCTGAATTTTGGGGATCATTGGTGCTTATAAGTTCAATCGGACTGTCTTTGGGTTTAGTTGAGTATGTTATCTCTTTAACTATTTTCCAGATTTTTTTACTATTTTTCCCTGCGTTTTGGAATTGTAGCTTCTCATATTCTCTTTTAAGTTTTTTTAATAGAGACGAACAAAAATTTCGGTATCGTTTGTATGTAGTTTTATATATCTCATTGTCTGGGTGTTTTTTTACTTTTTTATATAGGTTATCGCGGTTTCTAATGCACTTCAGAATGCCTGGGGTTATCCACGGTTTTAGAATTTTTTTCTTGTTTGATATTTTGACTTCTTTAGTGTTGTTTTTGATAGCCCTATATAGGATACTGTGGAGGAAATTAGCAGCCTCGTTGGCGTCTTTAATTATGTACAGTGGACTAAAGTCAACACTTTTAAGTTCCGCATTTAGAGTGTTGTGATCTAAGTAATTTATAATTTTGGCAGGTTTTTGTTTTGGAAGACTAGCTATGTACAAAGCAACACTATTATGATCTGTAATTGTTGTTTGGAGTATAAGACAACGAGCAGTTAGTTTTGTTTTTAGAAACGTGTGATCCAAACATGTTTTATTGTGTGTAGGAGATGTGTATGCAGGCATCATACCGTGGAAAGCCATCATATCTAGATATGCAGAAAGATTTCTGTCAGCACTGTGCTCAGCAATGTTAATATTAATGTCCCCCAGTAATATGACATTTTGCATAAACGAATATTTTAATAATACATGATTAAGAGATTGTAAAAAATTATCAATATTTCTGTACCCGGGTGGCCTATAAATGGCCAGGGCTACTGTATCATTATTTAGGGTAATAATAAGACAGTTTGCGTCCTCAATTATAGGTTCTTCAACTGAGATAAACAAACCGCTCTTGTAGTACACAACCACGCCTTCATTCTGCGTACGGTTGTTAGTGGTGGCAAAACTGTCATATCCATCCAAGGATGGTAAGAACACAGTTGATGACAACCAGCACTCTGTCAAAACAATGCAATCCCAGTCCACCGCAGTTCTGGCTATTACCGGTAATAATCCGGCTAGGTTACATTTAACACTTCGAATATTTTGTTGAAACATTTTAAGACATTTGTTGGAGTTTGATAACAGACCCGTGCAGTCCTCCGCATCACAAATGACAAAATCCGATACATTAAAAGAGTCTATTTCACTTTGTAAATGCGTTAATTCGTTGAATTTCGCCTAAGTAATAATTTAGCAGGATCATATTTGGGGGTGATTTGGCCATAGTACGTATTTTGTGCTGATATATTTTCATGTAAAATTATTTTAATACATATGATTTCCAATGTTGTTAAATGGTTGAGAAATGTATTAAAAATGGTATTTGATACGACATAATATTTTAAAGATTGTGTGACACTTTGACGGCGTGGATGTCTTATGTGAGTATATTTTGATAGAATATAGTGTAGAGTAATATTAATCAGTTGTATTGTGAGAGTTATTGTTTTATTGATATGTATGCGGTGTGAGTAAACAGTGTAGTAGTAGGCGCTTATTAAGTAAGTTATGTAAAAAATAATGCATGCAGTTGGAATGTATACAAGCCGTTCAAAGAGGGGGACTAGTCAAATATTTTTTTCTATGTTTAGAAGATCTTCTTCGCAATGAACGCGTAGACGGGCTTGGCCTTCCTTTCGTTTCAGAAACACCTTGCCAAATGAAGTCCAGCAGTGTTCGTAATTATGTTTTTTAGCGAATAATCTGGTTATGTAGTGTAAACGTCTGATTGAAGCAGTCAGAGATTCAGCCACGTATATTGGCTTTGCGGGTCCAACCATATTCAGATTTGTGGTACTCAAACGTTTTTCACGATTTGCCTTATTATATGACCCAGTAGCCTTTATAAACTGTTCTCTCTTTATGGTTGATGTGAAGTCTACGATTATAGGGCCTGTGGGTTTGTCTTTCAGCTTTAGACGAGATACATCTCGAATGTCGGAGTCTAGGATTGGATGGAACATTAATAACATTCCCAATCTTTTTTGCTATCTCAACTAGCTGTTCTTTGTTCTCAGATACAGTGACCGGGACATTTCTTAACTCGATCATGGTAGAACGTGCGTTTTTTTCAAGATGCTCAATTTTTGCGTCCAAAGTCTTTATATGGCTCTTTAATGAACAGTTTTCCTGTTGAAGAGTTTTCAAGTCACTAAGAACGTCATCGTATTTCTCGGACAGCAACATCATTGATTTATTTATTGCAGCGTTTTGGTTCGTTAGCTCCTTCAGAGATAGTTCTAAGGTGGAAAATTTAGCGTCTTGCTGCTTTTTTATTTCGTCCATTTTGGTCAATAAGTCGGACAGTGATATATCTGCTGTGCTTGACGGATCATTTAACCAGCGTTTGGTTCGCTTGGTAATGTTCAAATCTATTTGCTGCTGACTTTCAGGTGTATAGAGCGCAGGATCCGATCCAAATTTAGTGGGAGAGATAAGCTTAGAATTACTTTTCGGTGGCGTACGTGGAACAGACATTGTATTTAATTCTAGCTTTTGGTGGTATTTTTATTGTACGTCAATACAATTACAATTATGCTACTATGATAATATGACACCTTACGGAGAAATAATTACCCGCCAATCGCTGTCGCTTATGAACTGTGGCAAGCATCAACGCGTATGTACTCGTAGTAGTGAGGTGCCGCCTGTGTGCCATAAACGCCGCATACGCAGCGAAGGAAACTAGTTGCGTCGACTGTCGCTGTCCTGCTCGTGCCGCGTCACTGCTCAATTGCAAATTAGTAAACTTCGTCAGCTCACTGCGCGCCTAGTACTTATGTTAATATTTCACTGCTTATTTTCGGAAATAAATTTGTATTTTAAATAAAATTTTGGCAAAGTGGACACGTCTAAACTCGTTCGAGTCCCGGGGGGGAGAGGAAGAGGTTTCGTTCGACACAGAGGATAAACGAGGAATATTATGCATGTGAGGTTATGCAACGTGTGTAACGTAGTGTTTACAATTAGTTTTTAAGGGAAAATAACAAACCAACAGTGGTAACCGCTACACAACGATGTCGAATTGACTGGCGCTAATCGAAGAACACTTCGATTAGCGCCAGTCAATTTGACACTTGTATGTCACTGCCACGATGACTGTCCAGATCCAGGATTGGAAAACCAGCCCACTCACTGTGTCTCACTAGACAGGGGATGTGATATCCCCAAAACTGTTTACTAATGCGTTGGGCTGAAGGACGTTTTCAAGGCGCTGTACTGGACTGGGTATCAACGTGAACGGCGAGCACATCTCAGACCTTTGCTTTGCCGATGAATGACATCGTCACAATGGCAGAGACGCTGGAACAGTTAGACCAGATGCTGCGCTGCCTGGACGGAGCCTCTCGGCAGTTTGGCCTTGGAATGAATTTGGACAAGACGAAAGTCATGTACTATTCACACGTCTTGCTGAGTCCAATCCACATCGAAGGGTTGCTTCTTGAAGTTGTGAACGAGTATGTCTACCTAGGGCAAGTCATCCAGCTCGGTAGAAACATCTTTGAGAAAGAAGTGGACAGAAGAATTCGATTGGGTTGGGCTGCGTCTGGGAAACTTCGTCAAATCTTCTCGTCGTCTATCCCGCAATGTTTGAAGACTAAGTGCCAGTGCGTCCTGCCCGTTATAACGTACGGTGCCGAAACGTGGAAACTGACAGTTGGGCTGGTCCACAAATTCAAGGTCGCTCAGCGCGCTATGGAGCGGGCTATGCTTGAATGATAAATGATTTTATTTCTGTAAGTAGGTTTGAACAAACACTTTTACACGTCAATCGTATTTTAAAAACTACATGAGGTCGGCATTTCCTATCTGACTACTCTGAGAAGAAAGGCCGAAACAAACTCAGAGGTCACAGTCTCTTTTAAAGTCCAGACAAAATCTTGGTCAGATCATGTGAAGGCTATGTAGATCGGTGTCTGAAATGGTCTTTTGAGGAAAGAACCACACAGATTGAGTGGACCTGTCCAGTGAGTGCACGCAATTGTCAGCAATCGTGCAGCTCAACTTAGACTTAAGGAGCTCAACGATTCGACGAACAATACCAAAGAAAGGACATTTGATTAGGCCGCATAAATTACTCAAACTGCCAGATCATGATTAAACTAACTGAGAAAAATACAAAAAAAAAGCAATGGCCGACATAGTACTCACATTTACAATAATTTGAATAATATTATAATAATCTTTGAGGACCATGTAGATTTGTGTCTGAAATGGTCTTTTGAGGAAAGAACCACACAGATTGAGTGGACCTGTCCAGTCAGTGTACGCACTTGGAGTTTCATTGATGGATAAAATCAGAAATGAAATTTTCCGGTAAAGAACCGGAGTTACCGACATACCTTGCAGAGTAAGCAATCTGAAGTAGCAGTAGGCTGGCCATGTTGTCGAAGGACAATAGGTATACTACAAAACAAATCTACCAGCTACCTACTTACAATTTCGCGACTCACTAATATCTTAAACCTCGTCCAGATATGTTCTTTTGTCCGTAGGTACTCCCCGGAGGTCGGGTGCCTTTTGAAGGTTTCCCCCCGAAAACAAAAAAAAAAAAAAAATAACGCTGTATCGTTCCGAACGGCTGGCGTCCAGGCTAGCGTTCTTGGATCGCGACGCGGATACGGACCCGAGGACCTGCACGGACAAAACAACATATGTGGACTAAGCTTTATATATCACGCAGATCAAATATTTCCTACATTTGGCCACAGCTGCGACCATTTTTTTTTAGGTAAAACGTCGGTCTGAAACGGATACAGAAGCCTTAATACTCAGATATGAGGAGAATTTAAATATGACGTTTCAAATATGAATTCAGCTCAGTCAATATGAAGCATGCGTTCCAGTAAAAAAATTTACCTTGATATTGTCAGTAATATTTGCGTAATAACTCAGGTCAGATAGAAAGCAGTCGCTCCATGTAAAATACTGGTATTCAGCTGCACCCGTTTAGACTGGAAGCCAACCCCAACTAAGTTGGGACGGCTAGGCAGATGATAATTATGATTTGCTTAACAACTCCTTAGGCTACTTTATATTTGGGCACGCCACGATTCGATTGCGGCGATAAGTCCCCTCTTTGAGGAGTGGCTAGAGAGGCGCCACGGCGTCCTCACCTTCCGCCTGACGCAGGTCCTCACCGGACACGCCCGGGTGTCACCATTGTGTGGATCGCCCGGAGGACACGGTGGAGCATACGGTGGAGGTCTGCCCGGCTTGGGCGGAGCACAGCCGTGTCCTCGTGGAGGCGATTGGCGGTGGCGATCTCTCGCGTCCGGCCTTGGTCCAGGCCATGGTACGGAGCGAGAGGGCTTGGGAAGCCGTCACCTCCTTCTGCGAAGCAGGCGGAGAAGCAGGCTCCAAGAAGGAGGAGGCGGAACGCGTGAGGGAGAGGCAAAATTTGCGCCCTCACGCCCCTAGCCGCCGCAGGAGACGCCCTGGGCGTCGGGAATCGCAGGCCGATTCCCGGCCACCGTAGGCGCGGGCTTGCGAACGGCGAGCAATGGGCAGCTCGCCGTTCGATAAGGACCAGGCCCGGGTCGACGGCGCGTTGTGTTCCACGCGCGCCTCAAAGAGATGTCAGCACCAATGACGGGGTTTGCTAGGACCGATGCCTGCTAGGGTTGCGGAAAAGTCCAAGAGGGTTACCGTGGCCCCTGGCACAGGCAACTGAAGGAACACGGGTGGGTTTTAGTCAGTAAGAGTCTGACACGCCCTCCTGCTCTGCCCAGAGCGGGAGAAGTTATTTGATGATTTCCCACCCACAAAAAAAAAAAGGCTACTTTATATTATTTCCGCGTCATATCAATAAAATTCAATTAAATAATAATGTAGGTACACAGTCAAATTCACGAAACGAATTATGGTGATATCAATTATCCTGGTAGGCACTCAGGTACGTAGGTACTTATGTATTGCCATGACAACGTTTTTCCATTTCGATTTGAAGATATTAAATAACGTAATGAGATCTTTCCTGATCTAGACATGTAATGAAAATTCTGTAAGTACCAAAATACTCCATGTACGTTTTTGCGAATAATTAAATACTTCTCACATTCCTAACAACGAAATGCGACCGTGATTATAATTCGATTAATTATGTCGATGTTAAGGAGACTGTTATTGGTTTCATGTAACTTTTTACAATTTTGTAGGTATATACTGTGACTGTTCGTCACGTATTCCTATTTAATAACAAAATATTATATTTATTTTAAAACCGATAAATTGTTCGGTCCGCTTAGGAACGCATAAATTCTCTATTTAAGAGCGTTTATACCTTATGATGAGTGGCAACGTCGCAATTTAGTGTCATATTTCGTGGTTTTCAATTTTTATCATTTAATCGGAGCTATATTTTAAAAATCTGTTTAATTAACTTTTTAGAATTACGTGAAAGTGTTTAAAAAGTAAGTAACCGTAATGCTTACAGTTATGTTACAATGAAAATAACGCCCTGCAAGTTTCCAATGTATTATTTGCATATAAATAGAACTGTAAACGCAACGATTTCTTACATTTTACACAGTTTTCACATAATTCTAAAAAGTTAATTAAACAGATTTTTAAAATATAGCTCCGATTTAATGATAAAAATTGAAAACCACGAAATATGACACTAAATTGCGACGTTGCCACTCATAAGGTATAAACGCTCTTAATGGACACAATCTAGAGACAAGACGTACGGTAGTAGGGCGGTGCTGGATAGGTCGAAACCAATAATTCAACGATTTCTAAAGAAAGGAGTAAAATACCTGATTTATAATTTTGACTCACAATTCTAGTGCCTCATCTGGCAACGATAATATACTCAACCGGGCCCTTAAAAAAATTTAGAAATAGTACAAAAACGGGCATAAGCCTATTCTGCGAAAGTGCGGTGATTTGGGTCGATGTTACCAAAAACTTAGGGTGCTGTTATCAGATTTTTAAGGATATCGGAGTAATAACGAATAAGTGAAGGATAGCTGATTGAGGACCACGAGAGTCGACAGACAGGGTCCAGGATAGTTAAGTTAGGAGTCTTAGGGAATGCCAAGAAGTGATGTCCATTACGACTGTAATGTTACAGTTGTTGTTGACCTAGTATAGTGCACGGACGTACGATCGCGCGCGCGAGCTCTTTCGCGAGAGTTTTCTGCTGACGGATCACAACAACGTCGCGTCGCGGCGTACCTACGTCAATATATCGGGGTCAGTGTCATGACCTAGTTACAAGTGCGGAAATCATGAAGTGTTTACAATAACTTATTGTATAGGTGTCAAACTCGCCTTACAACTTAATAATGGCTACAAAAAAGTCTATTACTATTAAAACTGAACTAGAAAGGCAGTTATATGACTGTTATCTCCAAGAGAAAACAGATAGAGAAAACCTGCAAGTCATGGTACGTAAATTGAATGTACAAATTGATGCCCTGCAGGAACAAGTTCAGACACTTCAAGGAGAATTGAACTGCATCAAAGAAACAAAAGGGACTACGGAACCTGCTCAGACTACAAAAAACGACGTGGAATACTGTACAGACGAGGATGACCTTGCTAAAGAGACTGAGTGGATTAGGGCCAAGAGCAGGAAGAAAAGGAAGCTTAACACCTCCCTCTCTCCAAAACAACAACCCGGAAGCGCCCAACAAGACAATCATCAAAAAAATGAGAAAGTGACTTCGGTCAAAAAAGTGCCCTTACCACCGCCAATCATAATAGACGGAATCAAGAACTATCAAACGTTCTACGATTCGTTAATTGAAAGCCAACCAGCGGAATCATTCACAGCAAAAATGATGAATGGGGATTGTGTGAAGGTTAACGCCAAATCAGAAGACTCATATAGAGTAATTGCCAGGTTCTTGTCTGAAAAAGACTACCACTGGCATTCATACGAAAACAAGCAGGCTAGACCAATTAGAGTTGTGGTAAAGAAACTACACTCTTCTTGCCAACCAGATCGAATTAAGGAAGATTTAACAACCCAAGGCCTAAAAATAGAAAAGGTAGATAGTAAATTGAGCTGGAAGACCAAAGAACCACTCAACATGTTCGTTTTATCATTTTATAACGATGAAGATGTCAACAAAATCTACGGCATTAAGTACATATTAGGGTGTAAAATTGAAATACATCCACTCAAAAATCCAGCACTCATTCCCCAATGCAAGAGATGCCAAGCTTATGGGCATACACATAAATATTGTCAAAAAGAGCCAAGGTGTGTGAAATGCACTGGCAAGCATCTTACAGCCAATTGTACCAAATCTCTGCAAGAGAAACCAAAATGTATCCACTGCGGCCTACCTCACCCTGCCAATTATAGAGGGTGTGAAGTAGCCAAACAGATGCAAATCATGAAAAATAAAGTTTTAAAAAAGAAACCTACGGTGCCTAATACCCAACAGTTTCCTCCTATAACACACCCTGGTAAACAGGCGCAGAAAGCAAGTGTCCAGTCAACTGCAAAACAACCAGCCATGCAAGTAACCAACATTGGTACTTACGCACAAGCTGCAAAACAAGGATCTCAACCTCTGAACCTAGAGGATAAGATTAACCAGATCTTGAAGTGCATTACCTCATTTGATAAGAGATTAGAGAAGCTAGAATCCAGCACTAAAACAGCTGTCTTGAATAATCAAAAATGAATAACACACTCAAAATAATGGCGTGGAACTCCAATGGACTCCTCAAACATCAGCATGAGTTGCAGGCGGTCCTAGATACAGAAAATATAGACGTGTGTTTAATCTCCGAAACGCATTTCACAAAGCAATCTTTTATCAAATTTAGAGGATACATGATATATAATTCCCTCCACCCTAGCAACTCTGCCAGGGGGGGTAGTGCGGTTATAATTAAAGAAAACATTAGTCACTACGTGCAGTGTAAATATGAAGAAGAAGACATTCAAGCAGTGGCAGTATCTGTTAAAACTAAGTTTTGTCAAGTGTCCATTGCAGCCATATACTCGCCTCCTAGGCACATGATAAGAAAAGAGCGATACTTACATCTTTTTGAATTATTAGGCCAGCGATTTATCCTAGGCGGCGATTTTAATGCTAAGCATACGCATTGGGGTTCAAGACTTACTACAACTAAAGGAAGACAGCTCTTAAGTGCAGTTAAAGAAACACATTGTGAAGTAATGAGTACAGGCAAACCTACATACTGGCCCACTGACCACCAGAAAATACCGGATCTTATAGATTTTTTCATCTGCAAAAATATATCCACCAATTACATCAGTTTGGAGGAAAGTTTTACTATGAACTCTGACCATTCTCCGATTATACTAATGCTAAGTCAAAAAATCCTATTAAAAGAAAGCCACTTAACCTTGGTTAATAAGTCCACAGATTGGGACAGTTTTGCTCTTGATCTAGATAATATTATCGACCTTAAAACTCCGATAAAATCGCAAGATCAGCTTGACTCAGAAGTAAACAAATTTATTATTAATATTCAACAATGTGCGTGGAGCAATACACCTCAGCTAAAACGCAAATATAAGGGATTTATCCATCCTAAAGAAATTGTGGATTTACTATCAGAGAAAAGAAAACAAAGGAAGTTGTGGCAGCAAACAAGGTTCCCGCGTCATAAAACAACACTAAATAACCTAACTAAACGACTAAAGAGAAAAATTCTACAATTTGAGGATGAAGCTCTGAATACCAACCTTCTTCAGCTTACCAATGACAAATCAACGGATTACTCACTTTGGAAAGCAACGAGAAATCTAAAAAGGCAGATTATACAAATACCGCCCATCAGAGATAGCAACGGAAAATGGGCAATAAGCAATGACCAAAAGGCGTTCCGATTTGCTCAACATTTAGAAGAAACCTTTCAACCCAACGAAAGCTCTGTAGAAATACATGAGAGTGTAAATTTATCTCAAAACCAAAGAATCAAGCTTGTGACTCCTAAGGAAGTAATGAGAGAAATTCAAAACAACATTAGCTCAAAAAAGTCTCCCGGTTACGACCTCATCACAGGGGAAATTCTAAAACGCCTCCCACGCAAAGCCATAGTAAAGCTGACCAAACTAATAAATGCTTCATTTATCTTAAAATATGTACCTGAGCCATGGAAGGTTGCTGAAGTCATTATGATTGCGAAGCCTGGGAAACCTCCCCACGAAGCATCATCATACAGACCCATTTCTCTGTTACCCGTACTATCAAAGTTATTTGAAAAACTGTTATTAAAACGGATAAAACCAGTAATAGAAGATAAAAACCTAGTTCCAGATCACCAGTTTGGCTTCAGAGAAAAACACTCAACGTTAGACCAGGTACATAGAATAACTAATGTTATTGAAAAAACGCTAGAAAATAAAGAAGTCTGTGCTACCGTGTTCGTAGACGTCGCGCAAGCTTTTGACAAAGTTTGGCATGAGGGTCTCATATTTAAGCTCAGACGCATGCTACCAGAATTTGTAGATATCCTAGAGTCGTATTTAACTAAAAGAATGTTTAGAATACGCCAAGAGGACGCATATTCCGAGCTAAAAACCATAAAAGCTGGGGTGCCTCAAGGAAGTGTGCTTGGCCCAATTTTGTACTTGTTATACACTTGTGACATCCCAGAGCTGGAAAACAGCACCATAGCGACCTTTGCAGATGATACTGCTATTATGGCCACCGGATCAAGCCACAGAGAAGCAGTAGAGAAAGTTCAACTAGCTGTGAACAAAGTTTACGACTGGACACAAAAGTGGAAGATCAATCTGAATGAGTCAAAATCAGTTCACATTAACTTCACAAACAAACACAGTGACTACCACCCACTCTACATAAATGGTATGCAAATACCTTATGCTAATACAGCCAAATACCTTGGCATAACTCTCGACGCCAAGCTGCGTTGGAAAGCCCATATCAAAAAGAAAAAACAGGAACTCGATATTCGTTATAAACGTTTGCATTGGTTACTGGGAAGGAAATCCTGTTTATCAATACATAATAAGCTGATAATATACAAGCTTATTCTGATGCCAATTTGGACGTATGGTATCCAACTTTGGGGCTGTACTAAGCCAACCAACGTCAAAATAATTCAACAGTTCCAAAATAAAGTACTCAGGGCTGCTGTAAATGCACCCTGGTACATAAGAAACGATGACCTCCACCGTGACCTCGACATGGAATTCGTCACCACCATCATACAAAAATTTGCTGAAGCCCACGAACACAGACTCCATCGACACGTGAATGTTGAGGCAATCCAGCTGTTAGACAACACAGACATAGTGCGTAGACTAAAGAGAACTAAACCATTTGAATTAGTGTAGTGTAAGTGAATCAATAATAGTAACAATGTTGTGCTATTTATATAACACATGAACAAAGTGTTTTATCAATTTTACCAGACTCTAAGGAAGTGTTACGAACGTGTGTAAAAGTGCATACCTAATTATGGACACTATTCTTAGCATTAACATAATTTATAACGTAGCATAATAAGTTAGATTTAAATTGTTTATTAGTCTTCTTAGGCTAGATTGCAATTAACTAGTAAGAACTTGGTTCTTACTAATAAGGAAAAAAAAAAAAAAAAAAATTACGACAGTAAGGGACCGAGTATTATTTATCGAGTCGATAGTGGGTTAAAGACCACGTTAACTAGTGTAGCGGACGACATAGTATAAGCTAGACAGTTTAGTTTTGTGAGCTGGGCCTGAGGTGAAACATCTCGTTCAGTAATTCGTAACTGAGTTGTAATATAATTCCCACCGAGGAGATATTTGGTAAGTGTCAACTTTAATATTTAGTAATAGTGTGTAAATCGTAATTACGGACTTTTCCATTATATTGTTCTGACAGATTGATTTGTATCGTGATTTATAGGCAACAGTTAGGTGATATCGCTGACGAGCTATTAATTATCATTTATTCCTGCATTTCGAAATTACTCTTATTTAGTATTGTAGTTTTTAGTTAACGCTATTTTCTCTTGTGTTACGTGACCACCTCCAAATCCGTGCCTTGACAGATATTTGTCATTTGCGTTTGGTTATACTTAGGTTATAGAGAAACGGATAAGGCCTTCCGCTAATTGTGCTTTTGTGTGTTGTGCTACGTCTTTTGTGTGCACTGAATAAATGGTTTATCTATCTATCTATACTTGGCACTGAGCACCAACTCTCCTGACTCTTGATGACTGTTGACCCTTAACTGACGCACCACAAATGGAAGGCAGAAACGTAAATACTCAGTTCATCTAAAACAAACTAGGCTGTAAAGCCGATCTCTAATTACATTATAAAACAATCAAACGTTAGTGATTATTACTGCTTCCAAAAAGGTCTGGCCACAGAACGCTTTGCGACAGGTTTGTTGCACGCACATTTCCGGGAGAGGGGGTAGGCTTTACACACTGTCACAAACTGGATTGGAAGTCGTTCTAAGAACTCTAGGCACCGTATCTCGATAAAATCCACACCCAGCTGTTTGTAGGCCGATTACTGAATCGACACTATTTATCGAGACACGACAATTTGGGTGCTTTGCCGCTGATAGTCGCACTGTAACCTCTAAACGGGGAAGATTAAGGAAATGTGAAGTGACGAAATACCACTTCGGTGTGTACCAAATACGATCGCAATGAGTTTTGCTGCAGACTGAGTCAACGGTGCGCTTGTGCTAGTTTTCTGTTGTCTTAGTAAAAAAGGGCTAGCCCGCCGTAAGGGTATCATTAACATTAGTACGCGATTAGAACTACTCAAAACTTGTCTCCCTCAATGGCAATTGGACTTCGAAGTCTTTAGGATTGAGTAAGAAAAAAAAAACTTTTTTTACAAAAAATAGCAACCGACTTCCAAAAAAAAAACTACAAAGTGAAAAATAACTTTAATTTCGGAAGTCGGTGTCTTTGTATCTGTATTTTAGCGTTTTCCACCGACTTCCGAAATTAAAGTTATTTTTCACTTTGTAGTTTTTTTTTTGGAAGTCGGTTGTTATTTTTTGTAAAAAAGTTTATATTTATCACTTTTTAGTAATGGTACCTAACCCACACCCATTCGAAAACGATCGTCTTACACGTCCACGTCCGTTCGAAGGCGGTTCTTTTAATTTAAAAATAATTTATTGTTGATTTTTTTAAATCGCTCGACCGATTTTGATTTCATTTATATGGAACCACTTCTGAAGTATGACCTTCCCAACAAAAAAAGAATCATCAAAATCAATTCATAATTGGCGGAATGATCGCGTAACAAACATATGAGTACAAAAGAAAAAAACATACAGTCGAATTGAGAACCTCCTTTTTTTAAAGTCGGTTAAAAAGAAAAAGATTTATTGCAGAAACTTGTACAATTTTACAGTAAATCTTACGTATGGACCCTCCTTTTAAGTAAAAGATATACCTGTGCTAGGAGATCCCGGTCTTCAATATCAAATTATGAAATGGTAAAAGTGGTGTACAAAAGCAAACAGAAATTAAACAAAAAATTACAATTAAAATTTTTAACTAAACATGAAGACATTGGTGCCGATTCCCTTGTTTAAAAACTAAACCAAATTTAAGTTCAGTGCATCTTTTTCTTTCTATTTCACTAAGAAAAGGACGGAAGATACATTTTAGTTTAGTCCTGTCAAATTAATCAGCGCCTGACACTACTCCATACAAGTTTAGACGTGATTAAAAAGTTGACAACTAAAATTACATTAAATTACGTCAGGTGCTGACTAATTTGACAGGACTAAACCAATATTTATCTTCTGTCCTTTTCATAATGAAATAGAAAGACAAAGATGCACTCAACTTAAATTTAGTTTAGTTTGTTAACAAGGGAATTGGCACCATTTTCTCTTTTTTTTAGTTATAACTAAAAAAAGAAAAAACTTAAATATGTATCCTAAAATAGTGTGTGTGCATGTGATTGCGTGTATGTGTGTGTGCATGTGATTGTGTGTATGTGTGTGTGCATGTGATTGTGTGTAAGTGTGCGTGTGTGTGTATCATTTCACCTCATATTGACGATGCTTGCAGCAATAATTCAATGTCATCATAGGTATTCAGTTTTAGCCATTGAACAATTGCCTTTTTGCAGTCTGTAGTAGTAATAGGATAGATTTTAATTATTTTATAAATTTTTTACAGGGCAGCGGAATTTGAATTCAATTGTCTTTTGACATTATGATAAATGATAAATGATTTTATTTCTGTAAGTAGGTTTGTTACAAACACTTTTACACGTCAATCATATTTTTAAAACTAGATGAGGTCGGCGTTTCATAACTGACTACTCTGAGAAGAAAGGCCGAAACAAACTCAGAGGTCACAGTCTCTTTTAAAGTCCAGACATAATCTTGGTCAGATCATGTGAAGACCATGTAGATTTGTGTCTGAAACGGTCTTTTGAGGAAAAACCATACAGATTGAGCGGACCTGTCCAGTCAGTGCACGCATTTGTCAGTAATCTTGCCGCTTGCCGCATTGCTATGCATGCCAATGTTTTAACGAAATTTATTGGTGCATCACTGTATTTTCGTCTTCTTTCCTGATGGCGAGGATCATAGGGTAGTACTTTGTGTAATTTTAAGACAGTATGGAGTATGTTTAATTTTCTGACTGTGAGAATACCGCTAAGGGAGTATAACTCATTATTTAGGAATCTGTACGGTATGGTACCTATACATGACCTTGATAAGAGATCTCTGTGCTAGCTGTAGCTCAAGAAACTTCGTTTTTGTCGCACCGCCCCACACGGGTATGCAGTAGGTAAGAATTGATTGAGCCAGAGAAACATAGATTTCAGTTAACATTTTCATTATAATATTTATATTATAACCGTAATAGGTAGACACTTGAAATTTATTTTTCACAGACTGTGTATAAAAACAACAAACATCAACGTAACAATAAATTATAAAAATAAAATAAATTTAAAAAGTAAAGAAACGTTATTTTCGTAATTTTTGCTAAAGTAATTCTTTGAATATATGGGATTTCAAATATTTTACGGTGGTACGGAACCCTTCACTTTTAAAATGTCTAATAACCATTTTCATTTAACAAGGTTTCGTTTGGTAAACGAAGACAAACTGTACAGTTTTTAAAACATTTTTAATCTCATGCATCAATCGTGTGTATCGAATGCGTATTAGTATAAATTGGTTTCCGTTACTGTACCCAGCTTTGAATCTATGTAGTTCCATACAAAAAAAATAAAGGGACTCGGACAAGTCATTTATACGCGCGTGTAGGCACGGTTTACTATAATGCAGCTTTAAATACGAGTACCTATATTGTTTGTTGGAGATCGGCCGTTTCCGTGCGTGTTCGGACAATGAATTTAAATTAACTTTGGATTATCAATAATGAGATAAAAACACGTAGTTTGACCAAATTAATTCTGTGTAGTGCGACAATGTAAGTTATTATTACATTATTCAACGCCAACATGTAGTAGTATATTCAACCCTTTTTTTTCATTTTTTTTTGAGGATGGCAAATCATCAAATGACTCCTCCCGCTCTGGGTGGAGCGGAAGGGAGTGTCAGACTCTTACTGACTAAAACCCACCCGTGTTCCTTCCTTGGCCCTTTATGTTCCGGGTCAGAGGTACCCCTTTCGGATGATCCCGCTTTCCCGGCAGGCTTGGGCCCTAGTGGGCCCCCTCTTCGATGCTGACATCTCTTTGAGGCGCGCGTGGAACACGTACGCGCCGTCCAGCACGGGCCTGGTCCTGATCGGACGGTGAGCTTCCCATTACTCACCGCCCGCAGGCCCGCGCCTACGGTGGCCGGGAGTAGTCACGCGGCTACCGACGCCCGGAGCGTCCACCGCGGCGGCGGCTTGGACGGGAGACTCTCTCCCTCTCCCGTCCCGCCACCTCCTTCGCTAGCATGACTGCTTCGCAGAAGGAGGTGACTGCCTCCCACTCCCTCTCGCCCCGGACCATGGCTTGAACCAGGGCCGGGCGTGAGAGGTCGCCGCCGCTGCCGATCGCCTCTACGAGGAGACGGCGGTGCTCCGCCCATGCAGGGCAGGCCCCCACCGTATGCTCCACCGTGTCCTCGGGGCGATCATCGCAGTGGTGACACCCGGGCGTTTCCTCCCGCCTGATGATGTGCAGGAACCTCCCGAAACATCCGTGTCCGGTGAGGACCTGCGTCAGGCGGTAGGTGAGGACGCCGTGACGCCTCTCTAGCCAGTATATTCAACCCTCAAAACATTGTTGTCCTTATTATACTTTTGGAATATTCACATTAGTATTATTTAGTACTATTATTTGTTCTGTTCAACATTTTATTTGTTTTTTTTTTCTTTTCTTTTTGTTATTTATTATTAATTTATTTGCATGATGAAATGTGTGATTAATGTTTTTTTTTTTTTTTTTTTGGTTACGGCTTAGTTTTATTTCATTTAATTACTGAGACTTGGCTGGCTTGGTACCACACAAACATTTGTATGCCCACTGGCATAACATAGCGCACTTTTTATTATCATTGTAATACCATTATAATCATTGAACTTAAGCTATACAAATGAAAAAATTACTTATGACTACTGAAAACATAACCTAATCATATACAAACAATAATATAGTCAGCAGTAACTTTAGCAGAATTGTGACATTATTACTGGTATTTAGTATTTGTTAGATACTGGTTGACCAAAATTAAAATAACAGAGGGGCAATTCCCGTATTTTTAAGAACGTTCGCATTCTAATCTCAGTCTCAATCTGTCAAAAATTGTGAAGCGTTTACCTACATTTTTGACGTTTGACTGTCGCTGAGATGAGATTGCGACTTGATTTTGAACGTTTTTAATTACGGGAATTGGCCTTCTGATCATAATAACAACATGATTAAAATTGAATAGATTTTCGGAACGCGTTAAAGTGGCGCACAATAAGGGGTTCGTGGCTAAACAATCACAGCCACACGGGTTGATTAAAGGTTAAGCTACGCTTGCTGCGGTCGGTTCACGGATGGGTGACCATTCATTACATATCGAGACCCCTCCGTGCCTCGGAAAGCACGTTCAGCCGTTGTTCCCGGTGTCATTCGCAGATTTTTGATAGTAGTTACTGGTAGTCAGAAACCCAAAAAGTCTGAGAATCAGTCTTACCAAGGAGTATTGTGTTGCCCAATAACTGGGTTGTGGAGGTAGGTAGGCCGTCGCTCCATGTAAAATACTGGTACCTATTCAACTGCATCTGGTTAGACTGAAAGCCGACCCCAACAATGTTGGGAAAAAGCCACATAAATTTTGAGTTAATGGCTATTTTAGACAATTTTTCGCCCTATCAGCGATATTTATGTTTGTAAAAGTTCACTATCGAAACAAAGGCACTTGAGCCTTGTTATAACAATAAATAAGGAAGCATCGTGTCGCCGTCTTCAATAATATTTGTGTATTTCAGTGCCTCCCCTTGGTGTGACTCGGCTGCCTCGAGTTTTAGAGATTTGTCCACCCGGACGGCTCAATCTGCGCCCGTCGGGGGCTGTTTCAATGAAATATGAGTATTATTACCGACTTTGTAGCCGTTTTATTTCATTTCTACTCCAAACAGTTTCGTATTTTTGTTTATTTGCATAGATATGAGAACATTTGTTGGTGTTAACGCTGATGAATTCGAGACTAAATCAGAAAAGACTAATTGTATTCCATAAGTACAATTTCTGCTACTATTTATTATTATTTCCTTTATCGATGTGAAACATCTATAGCCGCACGTAAAACCGATTGCTGGCGTGGCGACGCATGCCATGGCGACGCGTCGCCACGCTATATTTTAAATAAAGTTTTTTTTTAAAAAATGAATATTGGTTTTTGATTATGCCATATTTATTTTCTTTTATTAAACCATTATTTCATACTTATTGACTATACTATTTTGTATAGTAAATAAGTATGCAATAATGGTTTTCGATGATTCACATCTGCCAGGCGTCCCGCGATGGCAATTTGTTTTTTCATTTACATTTTTAAATATTTTAATAAAAACAAATAAACATTTAGAAATATCAAAAAAATATTTTATTCACAATTCTCGCGATCCTGGAGTCCCGGACCTTTGGAAGGCGTTCGAGGGGCCGAAGCCAACTCGCGAGAGGCCCGTTAACGTTTTTAATATTATTAATAATTATCATAATATAGGTACCTATTTACTTAAGTAAGTCAAGTAAGTACCTACTTCAAATAGGTCTCTCATTCTGAGCAGCACCCTAATTGCATAACTCACTGTCGAGTACAATCTGAGACATTTTGAAGGATATTGCTAATCCATTGCTTCATACGTTTTAAATATTTGTCTGCTCAACAACGTAAATAACGCAATGAATGTTGTTGAACTGTCAAAAGGAAATCCATTCCTACTGTTAGTGTGTTACGCAACTACCCCGCTGGTCTACGATTTCCAATAATCGTTCTATAACACACTATGACCAATACATCAAACCTCGTTTATTGATGATCACGGAACGCTACAAAACTAACGAATTCATATTTTATGCCACCGACATCTATTACCATAACTATCCCCGGTTATCGGGGGCACGTACTGTATGATTTGTTTCTGAAGTAACTTAGCGATCCTATTGGCCGAGATACCATCTTGCGGCATGAATATTGGCCAATACGGTAATAACAGCGATAGTGCCCATTCGTTGTAATAATTACTTGGTTAAAGGCTTTGATGCCTTTCTTGTCGTGGAGATTTAGTATGCGTATTTGTAGGCTTGAGGTCTCGCTCTTAGTAACCAATAAAGATCATAATCGTTCCCGTTTCGGGTTTTCAGTGATAATGTATTATCGTTTATCGGTACTGCGCTGTCGAAATTACTTAGCAGTTCTAGCGGTTATTATGTTTGTTGATACTTCTTGAAGTGTTTTTTCCATTAAAAGTTTCTAGTAATGGGTAAAGTTTCTGCGCTTAGGACTTAGGTAGGTAATGGGCCAAACATTTGTGAATATGTTCTTATTTTTACTTTCGAATTAGATACAATATGAACTGTTTGAAGTAGTATTCGTATTCCCTTTCTCATTTTTATGCTGTACGCATATAAGTAAAGTGATTTAATTTTTGCGAGGTTCGCAATAGTTGTGAATAAAATTGCGTATTGAGCCCTCAGGCTAAGATTCTTAGAATGTATCGAAGAATCCAAATAAAAATACCGCACGATACACAAAATCCAAGGCGCCAAATAAAATAAATTGAATCCAGTAAGTTAGTCTAGACCCCTAGTGTGTGTATCACGTTCCTCTTGTGAAAATCCTTATTATGTTTTCGTTCTTTAATTAAATTCGTTGAATCAATTGAAAAAGCAATTTGGAATCCTCTCGAACCTGATTTTATGTTACGATGTTTATTATTTTTGTTTAGTAAATTGCTTCTATCGCAGATTGCTGCACGATACAAAATTCAATTTCGATCAGATAATGAAAAAAAAATGATTTAATTAACTGTCCCTATAAAAAAAAAAAAAACATAATTGGTCTCATAAATAAATTCTCATTTAGAGCGCCGTAAATAAATTATCTTGTTAACGGAAAAGACGAAGACAAGGTAACTTCCATAATAAAACGACAACCAATACAAATAATTCATAAAAATGCGAATAATCAAATTTCCTCTATTGTGAATTTGGAGGGAAATTACAGGGACAGACCGAGAAAGGGACGCAGCCAGACGCAAACGACATCATTTTAGGGACAGCAGCCGTTTCATTGAATAAATTATTTTCTAGGGAGTTATAAAATGAAAGTGTCCCTATGTAATAGGGTTTAGAGAGTTGAACAGTCGATGTTGGGATAATCACGACGTGTGTTCAACCACCGTGATGTGTCGTGACGTACCGCATAGGTGGTCTTAATGAGTTTGATGTAAACAAAACTTTGGTAGGATTGTGGTGGATCATGGCCTGGTTTTGGTTACTGGTTAAAACTAACTGGGTCGGTCTTGTAGAATGTGTTTTCCGTTGATATTAGGTATATGTTCAGGGTACCTACTATATTCAGTTTTTGTTAACTGATTCAAAAAAGACGCTCCCGTTAACTTGGGTGGCGTTTTATTTGGCAACCAAGGCTTTCCAGCAAGGATATAAATCTAATATCTATATATATATAACTATATATAAATCTAATCCTATTTACGGGTTCTTTTAAATAAAACAGCATAACAAAAATTCAGTTAGAAACTCAAATAAGTTCTTTTATTTTGATTTCCTAAACTAGTTTTTGACTGAATTTCTGTGTTGCTGTTTTATAAAAAAAAACTCTAAAAATTAGCAAAAAGTGTCGTGACAACTTTTCGTAAGAATTTTTTCCGTCTAGCCCCCTTTCACAACGCGCGATAAGGAAGTTCGTTCCAATAATAATATTTAGACACTTATTTATATACTAGCTTTGAAATAATATAAAATGATCAACAGAACTAACAATAAAAAACATATTAATTAAAATCTCGATTATGATTGTAAATGTAATGCTTAGTCAATCCCTAGCATCAGTGGGATGACACTGACAGCTCACTCCACGCTCACTTCACCTAAGTTTTCACGGTGAGATGGTTACAGAATCGCAATGCTGGTTCTCGGCTCTCGTTAATTAAGTGGGAAGTTACTCCTCATTTCGTCTGTTCGTCCGCGGCAATCATTAATAGAATTATTAATTAGATTATAAGTACACGGTCTATCTTTAGGTACCTATGTACTTGATCCATTTAGTCGAACTCAAATTTCTGTCACTTGGAAGCTACTTTTCGTCAGTATATCTTAAGTCCCAAATTGTTAACTAGATAAGTCTTGTGACAATCTTTAATGAAGTTGACTTAACTTCGTCTTTCATTACTTTTAATTTATTCCTCAAAGATACTGGTTAGTAACGCTACTGAAAAGTATGGACTATATTACTTAAGTATGTACTAGGTACCTACTTATGGATTATGTAATAAGTTAGAGCATATGGCACCACGTGAAGTCTCCAATGTATTTTTTTATTTTTATGAGACAACATCCACACAACGTCTTCAGGTCCCGACCTGAGCCTGTACTACGGTAACCTGATGACTGATATACGAGTACATACTTATATACATATATAAACCCAGACACAGGTCAAACAGACATGTTCATGCACACAAATGTTTGACATGTCCCGGGGGTCGAACCCGGGAGCCGCTGGTTCAGAAGGCAGGGTCGCTACCAACTGCGCCAACCGGCCAGTCAATCTTGTTGAATCTTGGCTTGTCTTAAGGAGTACATTTTTAAAAGATAATTAATTAAATAGACTCGAGAAGTTCCTGTTACGGAGAAAATAATTTGGTACCATTTGTAGTATTTGGCTAGTAATATCTAGTATTTTAATGCATTATTATCAAATGTTCTAGTTCATACAAATTGTAATTCAATATTTACTTCGTTTATTTTCTTTGAAACATATAAATGGACTTGGTAGTAATTTGTGAGTTGCTGACATTTGCAATTATTTTTAGAAATGCGGCTATTTATTTCAATATTTCTAGAATAAACCATCCAATAGAATATGTCAATAGCACCCCGAGCTGAACTTGCTGAAACCTTGACCTTTCTTGTGAATGTCAATGAAAGGAAGCTGAAATTCATGAGAAAGGCCGCCAACAAGATCCCGCATAAGTACGTGTATTACCTTTGTAGAAAATCGGTACTCACTGATTTATACTCGATCGGGAATCGGTTTAAATTAGCAAAGCGTTAAGCGTAACGTGGCGGAAGGATGAAAGAATGATGCGAGTACAGATGAAGAAATGAAGAAAATTATTAAAGCGATTAGAAAATTTTATATTTAATAAATTACCCGGTAAATGTAATAAGCAGAATAGAGCAATCATAAAATTCAAAGCGTGGTGCGATGTGAATGGTTCGGTAGGCGGTCGAATGAACACTAGCTTCGCAGCCCGGCTCACGGGCCGGTGGAAGTGCGTGCACGCAGTCTCCCGTAGCCCAAGGTTCCCGAAACAATCAATCGCAATTGTCAATTTTGAAGTGATTGATGCGTAAATTGACCGTCTACCAAATGCAATTGAAGCGATTGACAATATCAACAATTACAATAATAATATTATAATTATATAACAGTTCATTATAATTAATAATAATAAAGTGAGTCCATCAGACATATTATTATTATCTCTGGTTGTTCTCGTCTGGCTAACGGCGAGTACTTGCACAGGCATAACCAAGTAGCCAGGATTATTCACCAGCAACTTGCTTTAAAATATAAATTTGTGGATACTGAGGCACCGTATTACAAGACTGTGCCCGACCTAGTTCTCGAAAATGATCATGTCATGTTTTACCGGGATCGATCTATAATTACTGACAGGACTATTGTCGCCAATAATACTGATATAGTGGTGACAGATACATTAGCGCGCGGCACAATGATTATATCGATGTTACCATTCCACATGACGAGAACCTCGTGAAAGCTGAGAAAGAGAAACAAATTAAATATCTCGACTTAGCACACGAGGTTGTTGACATGTGAAATGTGCTCGGCTGTCATTGTGCTGTTGTCGTATCGGCCAATAACCTGAAAGCCTTTTTTTTTTGTTTTTGTTTCCGGGGTGGAAAATCGTCCGCCGCCCGCCCCAGGGCGGCGGGGTCTGTCAGACTCGGACTAAAAACCACCCCGGTGTTCCATCTCACACCTACGCCGGGGGTCGCGGGAACGTACGATCCTTCCGCAACCCCCGACTGGTGCCGGCCCGCCAGTGCGGGCCTCTTCGGGTCTGGAGGGGGAGTGAGGTGTTTGACTCCCCCCACGACGTCTAAGAGGGGCGCGCGTGAAACACTACGCGCCGTCACCTCGGGTCCTGGTGTGTGGGGGGCGACGGACGTCCCCGAGTCCGTCGCCCCTGGACCCATTTAGGGGGGCTGGAAGAGCTCCCTTTCCGCAGCCTCCTCCTGCGAGACGACTGTTTCGCAGAAGGAGACCACCGCGTCCCAGGACTCGGCGCTGCCGACCATCGACTCGACTACGGCCGGCAGCGACAAGTCACTGCCTACTTCTGAGATGAGGGCACGGCGCGGCTCCTCCCAAGCGGCACACTCTGCCAGCGTATGCCACGCCGTGTCCTCCCGGCAGTAGATGCAGTGGTGACAACGGGCGTCCGGCTCCCTGTTTATGCGACACAGGTACTTCCCGAAACAACCATGCCCCGAGAGCACCTGCGTCGCCTGAAACGACAGGGAGCCGTGCTTCCTCCCGAGCCAGCGCTCGAGCACTGGCCGGACCGCCTCGATGGTGACGATGCCGGCGGTAGGGCTTGAAAGCCTGTCCCGCCATTCCGCCACCAGGACCTCGCGAAGCTGAGACCGACGCAGCTCCATGTGTCGCTGCATCAGTCCCTCGCCCCGCGCCCTCGCTTAATAACCTAAAAGCCTCGATCGACATCTCTCGGAGCTCTCGTTAGGTGGTTGGATCAAGGGCCTGATTTAGAAGGCAGTACTCCTCGGTACGGCTCGTATCGTGAGGAGGCTCCTGTCTCTGGAGCCCTAACCCCTACCCAACGGTAGGGGTTAGGGCTCCAGAGACAGGAGCTTGGACCCTGCTCCCGATACCAGCGGACAACATATATTATATTTTTAAATGTTATTTTTTATGTCTTTTATAAAAATATTTTAAAATGTATATAATAGGTATGAAAATAAGTAAATTAAATAATAATTTTAATTAGTATATAATTGGTCCTTATATACTACAATTACAATTGATTGCAATTAATCTATTTCAATTTAACTTTTCGGGGTTCCACAAGCGTGCGGTCACTCGGTGCAATCGATTGTATGATCTGCATGTATGGCCCAAGATTCATGAGCGGAGTGATTCCGCTCTTAAATGTAACGTGGTGGTCTAATTGGTTATTGTTCCGCCACACCTTTGATCATCTGTATTACAACAAGTTATTTGTATATTGTATTCAAATTCGATAGATATTTACGTGTACTATAGAGATTATGATCTGCATGTTTTGTGTCATACAACCTTATTCACTAATTATAGAATATGGGCTTACAATTATTTCGCTTTTACAAATTTAGTTGCCTGAAGAAATTAATGAGGGATGACAAGCGGATATCAGGCGATAAAAATATAAAATTTAGAATGATTAAATTTCATTATTTACATAATTTGGAGTTTAATTCTACACAAATATTTATTGATCCGACCCAGTGGTACAGGGACGAGGAGTCCTTAGAAGTGGTGGAGGCGCAGTTTGTTTAACGTTTTTCAGATAAAACGTATTGTTCGAAGAAGCGATATACGATTAAACGAGTATAATTATTTAAGATGCGAGACCGCTCGCATGCCAAGCAGTGTAGAACAGGCTCAGAAACGTCGCCTGGAGAATAAAGAACTAAGTAGATTTTTTTTTTGTAAAGAGGCGACGTGGCTCAACAAATGTGTTTTTTCTCGGGCATCAAAGGCGTATGCCTTGGGTGTTAATATTTCGCGCGTTTCTTGAGCTTCCTGCCCTGTATGTTCACAATTATACATATCACGAATGTATGACATTTGATTATAACTAAAGCTGTTAGTACATAAACCTGCTTATAAATACATAAGCCACTTGCCAGATGACCTGTATTGCAGAAACACGTGTTCTAAGGCACGGAGGTGCTCGCAAAGGAATGTCTGTTATTAAATTTTATTTCCCCGACTTTAGTCATGTGCTATGAATTTTCAACTGTTTGAGCCAGTATGTTCTACTTTCATATTTTCAGTGTCTATGAACAATAAAATATTAGGTAATATTGTGATGGTTTGAGATATCTTGAAAGAATAAAGTTGCAACATAAATAAATTAATTCAGTTATTAAGTTCATGCTGGTAAAATTTAATTTTGCACGAAGCCTTTAACCGCCTGCCCAAGAAAAATAAATAAAACAACTCAAGAATAAAACGAGATATTTTTATCATCTTGACCAAAAATAAATTATTAACTTGAAATTATTTGAAGACTCCATTAAGTAGAAGCAATTAAATTATTTGTCCTTTTTATTGTTTTTGTGAAAACTTACATTTCGCTAATTTTGATTTTATCGAACTGCGATTTATTGTCTAGTCCAAATATTTTATTTATCGGGCGTTGCTTCTCGAATATTGTTTAAATTTTACTCATGAAATAGGAGGACAAGGTAAGTTAGGATGTCAGGCACACGTCCGATATCTTCGACAGGTCGCAACAGAGTGATGCCGTGCTCTCTCAGATGGATAGTTGACATGACACTTGGCAGCATGTGTTGCCAATCTTCAACACACTTCGTCTTTGAATGACGGGTGCTGTCCAATGACGATTCAGCCTCGATGAAAAGGTGACGTCATTTGGTGTGAAATGTGATTTTGACAATTTCATGTAACTAAACCTATTGGGATATACTTTTGTGGGTATCTAAATGATATACCAATCTTAATAGCTGGCGATTTAAATATCGTGACGAATTCTCCCAGCTTGATTTGTCAGTGCTCGCGTACATAATATCAGATTATTTTTATTTTATTCAACATTGGTGTTGGAATAATATTATAGTACCCGATGTAGCCAAAATTGAATTGAATTGTAATATTGTGGACACCCTGTGCTCAAAGCTTTACACCGTACTATAAGACCCATCGTCCACCACGCCACTCAAAAGTATCGTTCTTTTTTTTTTAAAACGTTGCCTCATACTAAGAATTTCACCTGTATCGTGGGTGCGTTTACAAACATTTAAACTCACATACACAAACTGCCAGACCCGGAACAACTACTAGTTTGCAGGTCATACAAATATTTGTTCCGTGCGGGAATCGAACCCGTGACACGCAGCGCAGCAGTCAATTGCTTAACCACTGCGCCAGCTGTGTCGTTCTACAAACTCTAATCACCAATGAGTAGCCAGAATGCTGCTGAAGTGGCAGTGGGCTGGCCGTGTTTGTCGAAGGACCGATGGCTGGTGGAGCAGATGAGTCCTGGAGTGGAGACCGCGTATCTGCCGTAAGTGTAGCCCCAGCTAGATGGACCGATGACCTTAAGAAGGTAGCTAGAACAGACTGGATGTAGAAAGTGAAGGATAAGGTGTTGTGGGGAAAACTAGGAGAGTGCAGCAGTGGAGTGCGATAGGCCGAGGTGTTTATTTTTTGAGCCAGGAGTCTAGCATCATCTGTGGCAGACTTGAGTCATGCATTTTATCACGGTTTTGCTCCCAAACTGTGATAAAAATATGTGACTCGAGCCTATCACAGTAGGTCGTGCTCGGCCCGCAGAATGTCACTAACACACTAGTGTTCATGTTTGGTTGCAAACAAACACAAACTAGGTAATACCGTGTTAGTAAGTCGTGTCATTAAAATATGGTGCTGTGATATTCTGATTGTCATGGACGACGCGCCTAACCGTCACAGATCCTATTGCAAACAAACACCGGATGATCCTATTACCTTTGTATCCGTAAAAGTTTGCGCATACACTCCAGACCACTCCATTTGATTGATACACTTTTTTTCCGGTCGGCTGGGTATTAACAACTTCATCACTTATTTTCTTCCCAAAGGATGGGCGGTTTTTGTTTGTGAGTAAATAGCATTCATTGTACGGATCCCGCCTGTAAATGTGGCACGTCGGGTTTTAGAAAAAAGTTCGGCTTTGTAGAGCTTCGTCTCTGTCACTCATACCCGTGCGACAGTACACCCCGTAATAAACACCTGGCCCTGCAGTCTCGACATAGTTAGCAATCGTTTTCGGTTGCTAAGTCCTAACTATCTAGATGTAACGATATTTGGTAGTCTCCACACTCAAATTTATCGGTTGTTACCGGTATTTTAGGTAGGTACCGGTAGGTAACAACCGATAAATTTGAGTGTGGAGACTACCAAATATCGTTACATCTGGATTGTTAGGACTTAGCAACCGATAACGATTGCTAACTATGTCGAGACCACAGAACAGATAAAACAGGTTAGAAAGGAAATAGTTCCTGATTTGTATTAGAACGCGTGTCGCCGCTTGTCTCCCACTCCTTAACTCCACTACAAGCAAGAGACCAATACGTACGCGTATTACACACACAAATAAACCACACGCACTTAGATAGTGAGTTTGCTATTGGTTGTCACACTAATACAAACACTGCGTTTGACGTACACTCACTCACGCGCAAAAGGTAATTTATTTCTCACGCATGTTACGGCGACCAAAAGGTCGATTACTTATATCGATAAAATTACTGTAATTTATAAGTTAGCAATTTTTCTCTATATTTCCGGGAAGAGGGGGACAATTAGTGTGGACTTCCTAAATACATATAAATAATTCAAACACAAAGCATTTATTTCAAATAAACCAACTACAGGCACTTTTGAATTGTCAAGGGTTCGGTCAGTCAGAAAGATGAAGCTAGTTGCTCATTCCAAAGCGTAGTAGGTACCTATGGAGAAGAACGGGCAAGACACTCCATGGGCACTCTTTTAAATCGAAATATTGTTACAAAAAAGTGGTTACATCATTCATGTTGAAATAATACATGTGAGAACGATGTAGAAAGACGTGCACGTTAAAAGTGTCCGTAATAAAAAGATAAAAACCATTCAGCAATTCAAATAAGCCGTGGCAGCTAAGAAATTACCTGTGCCACATTCAAGTCAATGAAAGACGAACCCAGTAAGTTTTATAGTAGGTACATAGTGCTCACACGTGCTATGCAATTATACAATACTAAGAAATTGAATTTATACAATGCAAAGATAGATTGTACAACCTTCATCAGCTCACAATATTTTCGAATGCTAATCGATTCGTTTAGGCGCTCTTGTAGAGCAGGACCAGCGCTGAGCCAAGCATTTTTGTCAGCGATATAATCCCCCAACTTATAATATGCTTGGCTGTATAGTGTGCGTTTTAGACAAGATTTAAATTTCATTTCATTCAGTTGGAATATGTGGGGAGGTATTTTATTGTAACATTTTAAACAGTACCCCATGAAGGATGAATCTACATACTTTAGCCAGTCTGAAACCTGGTTGAACTAATTGGTCCCTATTTCTAGTCCTTTAATTGTGTCTTTCACATCTTTTAATGAAGATTTAAATTTTTCCTTAATACTGTCAAATTAAGGGGGAACATCTAACATAGCCGCGAAATTCAAATTTTCTTTGGTTTTTTGCTAATTTATTTATATATATATATAATGTATAACGCAAGGAGATATATCTATGTACATATATACACAGTATACATATAGCTCATGGGAAGCGTGCGGTGACAATGACGCGAGTTTCACGCTTTTTGTTCACCCAAAAAGTACACATATATACATAGTATACATATAGCTCATGGAAAGCGTTCGGTGACGATGACGCGAGTTCCATGATTTTGTTCACCAAAAAAAGTGCTCACGCGCCTATAGAAGTTTTCACTTAAAAAATACTAGAATATTTTAAAATTGAACAATAATTTAAACTCAATTTAAATGCTGATTTTATTATTGTCCCTGAAATAATACGAATTTATTAAGTAACATGCGCTTTGCTATCTTTTAAATTCGATTTTTTCAAAATAAAGTGCAATCCTAAATTAATATATTTTCCAATAATAGCCTTAGTTAGGTCTTAACATGGTTTGCAGTAGGATATAATCCAACCTGATGATTACTAATGTTGCTAAATAATTCAGTTCCGACGAAGCTGCGCAAAATCTTTGCTGTCAACATATGTTTGTTAATATTCCGGAGATTGAAAACCTACTCAGAAACTAAATTAAAAACGCACTATAAACAATAATTGGTGATAGTAAACATTTTAATTATAATATTACTGATAATAATCAGCTGTATCAAACACACATACTTAATATCGACATTATTTACAACTTGGTACAACACTATCGATAAGCATGGATTTCGCCGAATTTCAGCTTTGGCTAGGCGTACGCGACGTTCGCAGTGAACGCAATACATTGCGCGATCACTGATCTAGTACAAGATGCTACCCATGCATTGCAAGCAATGTATAATTTTGCAACTACTGTTGCGATTGTATCGTTTTTATCTACAAACTACATAATACTATAGTAATAATTACAAATATCACTTGTATTTTAAGGTTTTTGGACTTACCGGTGAAAAGAAATCCCTTCCCGGGCTACACTACACACCTGTCTTCTTTTCCGACACGTTATAATAGCGCAAGACGGCATAATTCTTTGTTTTTCACGGAGCGTCGTACGTTGTCACAATATGAGCGCGACTGTTAGCCCGTGAAACAAATTTCGGTTGACTTTTGAGCGTTTGCTCATAAGTGCGGCGCGCCTGCCCCGCCCACAAGGCCCTTCTAACCTCTATCTGTTCTGTGGTCGAGACTGCAGGGCCCGGGGGCCGTACTATGACGTTCCATCATTGTTACAGCGTGAAAGAGAGATGGAGCTATACATGCCCGATAGCACTATCTCTTTTTCGCAACGGAATCATGATGGTGTTAACACGTCATGGTACGGCCCCTGTAGCTTGTACAAAACTATGCAAGTAGCTCAGAAATAATTTAGTTTTCAATTAGTGTGGGTACAAAATAAGGTAAACATTGTAAAAGCAGTTCGAACACACTCTACCTTACGACATGCAAAAGTAAAAAAAAAAATCTACTCAATTATACAACCAAACAATTATGAGGAGCCATTGCAGCCTTCCTACGTAAATAAACTAAACATCAAAAACACTTAATCTTGATTCTATATGTTAAGTGATTGATTAAATTGGTTATTTTACTTACATTAATAAAAAAATATATTAATAATAAACAAGGTAAATAATGAAATATGAAATTCAATAATAAATTAATAGAACACTATAAACTCTTGGCATTCAAAAAATCTTGTATAGAATAGTAACATTTATCTATTAATATGGATGTTAGCCTCTTTTTAAAATATATGCTTAATGATTCTTCTTTGTAGGCATGAGGTATTTTATTATAGGTGACGGGTCCCATTGATAGTAAGCTTGTTCTTAATAATAATGCTGTTTGGCGCCTACTTACCTTGCTTGCATGCCAATCAAACTCAAACTCGCATTTATTTCAAATAAATCAAATACAAGCACTTTTAAATTGTCAAGGATGCAATGTACACACAGCAGCAGGTCAAGCTACCACAAACTGTCAAATTTCCTCATTCGATTTTGAACTTAACCTTTACATTTTAAAGTTTAAAAGCATTTGGAGAAATTTTACAGTTTCGTATAACCTGATGTGTTGGCGAGTGTACCGTAATAACTTCTGATTGGTGAATGTCACAATGGCATGCAAGCTACTTGCATAGTTTTGTACAAGCACAGGCATGTTGATGACGGGGTGTTCTGCTGCTTGCCTGTCGTCGGTGCACCTTTTGTTCGATCCTATAATTTGGCTTTAAGCTCAATTTTAACAGTTGGGTGCTGTATTGGAAGTCCGATTCATGCTTACCGTAGTTTTTATCATTCGGGACCCAAGGCACCCCTGGAGGATACCCCTGGGGGTGCCACGGGAACTGAAATTCGGACCCGTGGCACCCCCAGCTCCTCAAATCCATACAACGATGTATCAGTGGTATCAGGTGTTGAATGAATCTACCAATCGAATAGTGATGGGACAGATAGATAACAGTGACAAAATAATTTCAATCAATTTCCATTTGGGTCAAATAATTTACAGACAAGTACTGAAGTTCTTTAAACCTACTAAAGTATTATTTTCTATATAATATAGTCGTTTCTGGTACTCACCGGCCGCTGCCACAGCACCGTTCGCTCACTCGGCTCGTGCGTATGGGGTAACAGTTTTAACCTAACCTAACCATTTTTTTTATCTTCATTTGATGAATATGGAATCACTGCACTAATTGACCTAGGGGTGCCTCGGGTCTGAAACTAAGTAAATATGCTGAGTGGTACAAGTAATGACTGTTGAGAAACAAGATATATATTTCATGAATCAATCATTAAGTCCTATTTCGTTTATGTAGGTACTTATAAAAAGTCAAACATAAATTAGTCGATAATTTGTGATTTTCTAAAAGCTGGCGAGATCTTCTCATTCATATCGCAACTGAAAGAAAAACGATCATATATTTGTGTATATGTTTCTTTAAGAGCTATACATATAAGAACAGTCACATACACGCGTAAAGCATTCTAAAATACAATAAAAACAAACCTGCTCCCTAATTCCGTAACACATTACTAATCAGGATCCGAATCATTTTGAAGGATATTGCTAATCCATTGCTTCATATGTTCGAAAAATTTGTCTGCTCCACAACGTAAATAACGCAATGAATGTTGTTGAACTGCCAAAATGAAAGGCATTCCTACTGTTAGTGTGTTAATGCAATCACACCGCTGCATGGTCAATTCGTAGTCAATACAAAAATTCCATATGTAATACTAAATGTAAAACTGCAATTAATAAAAAAGAGTATTCTGGGTAAAAATTTAAATTTAACACATTTCAAGATAAAAATGAAATTACTACTTGTTGATAAATGTTATTATACTGTGGAAGAATACATAGATGACAAATTGATTTAAAATGACATTACTATATTGTTATTATATTTATTTTTCATTACCTACCGATCTATAAGAGTGACTTAAAATAATTGACATTAATCGTAGCTATTTTAAATTTACATTTTTTATGAAATAAGTTTTTAATTAATTTTTACTAGTTTAAATTTGAACACCATATTTGTACGCCTCATGGCATATCTCTCTCATCTAAGCTAAGATCTATATTTTATAAACACCTATGTTAACAAATAAATAAATGATTATGATTATGGTTAGGGGTGTGAAAGACATTGATTTGTAGAAACAAAAACGGAGTAATCATAATAACTTACCCAGAAATCCAGTAATCATTTAATCATCCATCTGACGGAACCCCCAGAAAGCCCGCATCTTATGAACAAATAACACTTGACGGAAAATGTTCTTGAATACAAATTAGACGGGAGATGCAATTTCACGGAGTGATGTGACGGTTTGAACAGCTTCCAACATTTTAGACGCAGGAATTTCCAATTGGAAATGTTTATTTTTCAGTATTAGCTTATATTCTAGTCAGCTCTCGTTTAGTATTCATGCAATAACGGTGACACTTCGGCGTTCTCTTTTTAAATGTAATATTTCTGGGGTGTCCTGCTGCTTGCCTGTCGTCGGTGCACGTATTGTTAGAGTTAGTTCGACAGAGAAAATGCTTGATTTTATATTAATATAATAATAACAATATCGCGATATATGATAACGGACTCGAAAATTATCATATTATTTAACCAGACGTGTCACACAATTTTTGTGGTCGCAAATAAATCGTACCAATGACTAAGTTAGAACATTCAACTAATCAAATTATAAAAAAGTACCTTAGGTAGGTACTTAAACCGTTTAACTAAAAACTTTGCTCATCACTCATTCTTTTGAATCGATTGAGCGTTTGTTAGCGATGTTGCTCGTGATAAATGAAGTGATCAAAAAGTAAGTCAGTGGGGTACTGTTAGCATTCTCGCTAAGTCTTGATGTATGCACCTAAGTACTATAACTCTGAACCTACTCAGCAGTCCCTCATTTAAAAAAATACGGGTATATTCGCCATTTTCAGGCTAGCTATTTAATTGCTTGAGTTTCGGATGATATATATATATATATATATAAAGTCCCTGAAGGCTTTACAAACAAGTTTATTTTGCAGGGTTTTATTTGCTTAGTAAAAGTTTTGCAAACAAAAACTAAATAACAATTTTCAGTGGTAAGAAAATGATCACAGCTCATTGAATTTCACTTATTGTCTTGTGCTACGATACAGTTTTCTTATAAAATTTATAACGCTCTTAATCTCAGTAACTCTGAAAGAAACACTATAATGATTCTAGATATAAACTTTCAAAGTAAACAAAAGATGAGCTGTTTCGTTATGGGAGCATCTAAACGCTTCTATTAAACTTAGGAAACAAGAGACTCTTAACAAGCACGAAAGGAAAAAAAACGAAAACTTCAGACGGACGCGACGTACAATCATTTAATGAATTCGCAATTTGCATACCGACAACGACCCAAGAAAAAAGTAAGGATTCACCTAGAGAGGGTTGTACGACAACATTGGAAAAGCATTTTATTTTATCTCGCTTGTTCAACGCACACAATATGGTTGAAATATGTTGATCAAATTATTGGACCGCAATAGTCACAAATCAAATACGTGATCAAATTTTTATGGCAATTGAATTAGCTGTGTGTCGAGTATTATTTCGGAATATGTACCTTTATTTTGTTATGTAGTCGAGATCTAATTAAAGTTGAGCAATAACTAAGCTGTACTTACTTAAATGATACGGACACACTACTACAATAGTCAAACAGCTCTTTAATATGTAAAGTTGGTGCTACTTCGTCGTTCTGTAATCGTGCTCTTGTCTCTCCTATTATTGGTGTCCCTTTTGTTCTGTCTTTAAATTAAAGAGTATTGACCTTAACTTTTTCCTTTGCCATTGCCCCGTCCCGTACTATTAGTAACTGAAGTAGATCGGACTAATTACAGGAAACACTTCCGTGGCAAAGTATCATCTGTTCCCGTCTGTACCTAATCTAAAAATTTCAAAGGGGACCATTTACATTCTGTTAAAAGACTCGTCTATATGTTGAAATGTGTACAGTCGATACGAAAAGTTGGAACGTTCGGAAAGAGTTACCGAATTCATGAAGTGCAATTCCACTTAGCTTTGGGTTGGTAAAACGCTGATGCGGACGTGGTAATTTGGGTAATTTTTCGACAAGAAGAGTCACTTCGGCGGTCAAACGGAATGATTCCATTTCAGTCGATGTGCTCTCACGTAGCTCTAGTAGTTGTATTAATTAAATGCAAGCCCCTGAGTCCATTTTACGAGCCCCGGTAGAGTGGAACTCGTTTCGTTTATCCGCTTCCACTCATAAGCAATTACTTCGCCGAAACGACTTTCCAAGGGACCACGAACGTGTAAAGAAATTAAGCTTTGCGGATTTTAGGATATTAATAGTGGTTAGAGATTTGAGTGTGGTGTGTCGGATCTAAGGATATCTGTTGAATGTGGCAGAGTGTACAGAGTAGGAGAATATTAACTAGGTGAAGTATGGTTTTATGTAAAATTTGAAGTATGTTTTAATGTAAAATATTAAGAATGATTTTATTTAAAATATGAAGTATGTTTTTATGTAAAATATGACGTATGTTTTTATGTAACGTCTGAAGTATGTTTTTATGTGAAGTCTGAAGTATGTTTTTTAGGTAAAGTCTGAAGTATGTTTATTTATGTAAAATATGAAGTATGTTTTTATGTAAAGTCTGAAGTACCTATGTTTTTATAGAAAATATGACGTATGTTTTTATGTAAAATATGACGTATGTTTTTATGTGAAGTCTGAAGTATGTTTTTATTTAAAATATGAAGTATGTTTTTATGTAAAATATGACGTATGTTTTTATGTAAAGTCTGAAGTATGTTTATATGTAAAATATGAAGTATGTTTTTATGTAAAGTCTGAAGTATGTTTTTATGTAAAGTCTGAAGTATGTTTTTATAGAAAATATGACGTATGTTTTTATGTAAAATATGACGTATGTTTTTATGTAAAGTCTGAAGTATGTTTATATGTAAAATATGAAGTATGTTTTTATGTAAAGTCTGAAGTATGTTTTTATAGAAAATATGACGTATGTTTTTATGTAAAATATGACGTATGTTTTTATGTAAAATATGACGTATGTTTTTATGTAAAGTCTGAAGTATGTTTTTATGTAAAATATGACGTATGTTTTTATGTAAAGTCTGAAGAATGTTTTTATAGAAAATATGACATATGTTTTTATGTAAAATATGACGTATGTTTTTATATAAAATATGTTTTTATCTTCCCCTATTGTCATACCGGGGAGATGGTGGCTAAATAATAATAGCCACACGGGTCGATCGAAGGTTAAGCTATGCTTGCCGCGGTCGGTTCCTGGATGGGTGACATATCGAGACTCCTTCATGCCTCGGAAAGCACGCGAAACCATTGGTCCCGGCTGTCATATTTGTAGATCTTTGACATTCGTTACGGCTAGTCGGAAGCCCGAAAGTCTGACCACCAGTCTTACCAAGGGGTATCGTATTACCTAGCAACTTGGTTGTGGAGGCCAGATAGGCAGTCGCTCCATGTTTCATACTGCTATTCAGCTGCATAGATTTAGACTGGAAAACGAACCCAACATATTTGGGAAAATACTAGACAGATTAATATCGCCATACAACATGAAATATGGCAAGATATTTTATGGATTTATTTATTTACCGCTAACGTAAGTACCGGGCCGTCTGCCCGTAACAAAAAGGTCCCGCCTACTCCGCTCTTCGTTTCCTAGTTGCCACTCAAGAGCCTCTCCGCAATATTGCCATTTTAGGTTGTTGATTAAATAATTGACTCATCAAATTTAGTGAAGCTGCCATTTAATTTGATTATTTAATCATTTAATTAAGAAATAACTGTGTGTATATTATCTGAAGTTATTCTGATTAAGTTTGTTTATTCCATTATGGGTCGGTTTTTCAATCGCCAGTTAAGTTTTATACGACGAATTAGTTTGTCATTTTGACATTTTTTGTATGGGCAATCTGTTAAAACGTCACATTTATTATTCAGGTATAAGTTGTAAGCAAAAACAAATGCACCTAAACAGCAGATTGGATGCCCGCGTAGCGTTATTAGAATCTTTGTTTGTACATAGATTTAATAACTTGCTTTGGCTCAATAATTTACAGAGCTGTTCTTCGTTAGCAGTTTCAATTGAGACCGAAATTACTATGTTAGTTTCGACTAAAACCAAGCTCCAACTCCGTTCTACCAAAATACCATTTAATATTTATAACAAGTATCTTGTGCAAGATTTATCTGCTTAATCGCAGTGACAATCGTTTTTTTTTACGATCGGAACTATAGCCATTAAGTCAATACTTGAAAACTTTTTTACGACTCTCGATTAAGCGAATGAACAGATTTGAAGACCGAATAAAACGACGAGAGTACGATTGTTTATAAAGTTAATTTATCAAGTTTTTTGTTTCGAAACAGGCCGTTGCAAAACGAATAACTGAATGTAAAAGGTTTTTGCATGTTTTATGAGGCTATTGTGTGTTTTATAATTATTTTAGGATTTCAGACAAACGTTTCGAATACAAAGCAAATGTCCCTGAATGTTGAGTGTCAAGCTCCAGATGTGCTGCTGGTGGTCTTGACTTGGTAATAAAACGACTACGATATAGCAAGTACTGTATTTTTGGATTCTGATTACATAATATAATGGAGACGACCGATTGTGTGTGCACGCTCAAGGTGTCGGTGAACGAGTGTTCGAGGCGGAGGGGATGCCTGCGATCGCTGTGTGGTATGTGGCCCGATGTGACGTCAGGAACATATTCCCCGCGTTGAAGAGAAGTCTTCAAGAGTTCAGGATGATGTTGAAGAGACCGGAAGAGGGCATACGTTGTTGTAAGCACGTGTTATGATGCCCTTCTTCGTCAGGATGTCGGCGACTCGACAATGTCCGTCAGAGCCGGCCTTCACGGCAACCACTCTGCCCAGCAACCACAGAAGAGGAGGAAGATTAGTGTTTCTCACTAAGACCATGGTGCCTGTTTTCAGCTCTTGTCCAGCTGTCTGCCATTTGGTTTTCTGCTGCAGGAGAGACACATACTCATTAGAGAAGCGCTGCCAAAAATGTTGTCGAAGTTTTTCAATGCGATCGAAGCGCTGTAACCGCTGGATATTGACGTCAGTGATCTGAGGACGAGGAACTGACGTGAGTGATCGTCCGATGAGGAAGTGCGAAGGAGAAAGATAAGAAAGATCTGATGGATCAGTGGATAGAGGTGTTAAAGGTCTGGAATTTAAAATAGCTTCTATCTGAATCAGACAGGTTGAGAGCTCTTCATATGTTAAATGAGTTAAGCTCATTACTCTACGTAATAAATGCTTGGTGGACTTTACTGCACTTTCCCAAATCCCACCAAAATGTGGGCTGTAGGCAGGTATGAATTTAAATTCAATGTCTTTGGTTGCAAGATCTGACTCTATATCACTAGATGAAACCTTTAAGAAGCGTGAAAGCTCATTGAAAGCTCCCACAAATGTAGTGCCGTTGTCGGAGTACACGCGTTGAGGCTTGCCCCGACGACTAATAAATCGGCTGAAGGCCGCAAGGAAAGCTTCCTTGGTGAGGTCGGAAACCAACTCCAGATGAACGGCTCTGACTGCAAAGCACACAAAAACACAAATGTATGATTTCAGTAGCTTACATCCTCTACCCTTACGGTCGGCTATCAGCACTGGCCCGGCATAATCAAGCCCTGTATTCAAAAAAGGGTACTCTAGATGAGTCCTATCGCTTGGTAGGTTGCCCATGATGACCTGAATAGGCTGAGCTTTGAAGCGATTGCAGCGAACGCAGTTTCGCACTACGTGCTTAGCCAGGTTTCTGCCTGCTAAAGGCCAGTAGGTGAGTCTAATGTGTGCTAAAAGTAATTGTGGCCCTGCGTGAAAGAGTGTTTTGTGCTCTCTTTCGAAGATAATTTTCGTCAAGTGATGTTTGCTACATAAAACGATAGGATGCTTGACATTATAACTATAGTTGGAGTTATTAAGACGTCCACCTACGCGTATTAAGTTGTCTGAATCAATAAAGGGAGAAAGACTTATTAATCGATTCTTTTTACGTAATGCCTGATTAGTTTTAAGAGATGAATATTCTTCAGGAAACATTTCCTGTTGAGAAATCTGTAATATAAGGTTCTGTGATGTTCGTAATTCTGAAACTGATAAGTAAGATGATTTTTTATTATTCTGATTTTGACAATTATGGGAAAATCTTTTTATATAGGCTATGATCCTTATGAGTGATGTAAATGATGATTTTTTATGAATTAAATTTGAAAACATATTGTTATTATTTTGTATAAGTGTGTCAGCTGTTATATGTAAAGATGTTTCTGGTAAAGATTGGATTTGTGTATTAGGTGATGTAGGAAATTGGATTTCTCTATGATTAAGAAAATCAGGACCCGACCACCAAAGAGTGGATGAGCTGATGCAATCAGCCTTCACCCCCCGAGATGTGAGATCGGCGGGGTTGCTCTTAGAAGGAACATAGCTCCACGTCTGTCCGGTCGTAGCTTCTTGGATTTCACACACTCTATAGCTGCAGTCTTCATTTGCGGTCTTGTAATGGTGGCTATCAGGCGAAAGCAAGCTGTTTTGTTTTACCAAAGATCACACAATTGCTGCCTGGCTCTTATGTAGATAAAAGGTATATTACCATCCCGCCAGGTATTCAATTAGCAGATCCAACATTCAATGTACCGACTGCTATCGATATTCTAGTAGGTGCTGAGGTATTCTGGGACGTCTTAGGTTCCGATACCATTAATTTAGGCAACAATCAGCCTAGATTACAGTCATCCAAACTGGGTTGGCTTATTTCGGGCCGCGTCAGTCGGTCTCGTCTTCGTACACAACCTTCAGTTTGTCACTTTCTTACACATGAGGAGTCGGATCAGCTGACTCGCTTCTGGGAACTTGATACAGTGTTGTCTGCAAACTGTTTCTCAGCAGAAGAACAAATTTGAAAACATATTGTTATTATTTTGTATAAGTGTGTCAGCTGTTATATGTAAAGATGTTTCTGGTAAAGATTGGATTTGTGTATTAGGTGATGTAGGAAATTGGATTTCTCTATGATTAAGAAAATCAGGACCCGACCACCAAAGAGTGGATGAGCTGATGCAATCAGCCTTCACCCCCCGAGATGTGAGATCGGCGGGGTTGCTCTTAGAAGGAACATAGCTCCACGTCTGTCCGGTCGTAGCTTCTTGGATTTCACACACTCTATTGCGGACGAATTGATCAAGTCGACTTGGCATTGTAGACAGCCATCCAAGCACGATCATTGAGTCACACCAAAAGAAACAGTCATTAAACTCTAGAGTGAGTGATTTACGTACCTTCAGAAAAAGTCTTGTGCCCAGTAAAGCACCACACAACTCCAACCTTGGTATGGTTGTGGGCTTTATAGGGGCGACCTTGTTTTTGGAAGCTAAAAGGCGAACGCAAACTGTTCCATCGACTGCTACCGTTCTGACATAAGTACACGCACCATAGGCGCGTTCAGAAGCGTCTGTAAAAGTGTGTAGCTCTATTAAAGAAGCATTGCTACAAGATACCCAACGAGGAATATGAACAGAGTTAAGAGCTGGAAGTGACTGTACGAAATCAAGGAATTGTGATTTTATTTCTGTTGGTACCTCATCATCCCAGTTACATTTAAGTATCCACAGCTCCTGTAACATAAGTTTAGCCTGAACTATGCATGGCCCGACGAGGCCTATAGGATCAAATACCTGACTTATTAACGATAAAATATGACGCTTTGTAATTTTTGAAGTTGGTTTTAAATCTATAGAAAAGAATAATCTGTCAGTTTTACAGTCCCAGTATAGCCCAAGTGTTTTGCTAGGAGTTTCATTTAGGTTTAATGTTTTATCTTGTTTTTTCTGTTTTATATTAGTGACTGACTCTAATATCTTCGGACTATTTGATTGCCACTTTCTAAGCTGAAACTTGGCGGACTCGAGAGTATTCACTACTCCTTGACATAAATTTATGACTGACTCAATCGAATCGCTACCACTCAAATAGTCGTCTACATAAAAGTCACGTCTGATGGACTGACTAACCTCTGGGTCTGAACATTGATCTGCAAGCGAAACTAGGCATTTTGTGGCCAAATACGGGGCTGAAGCTGTACCGTATGTCACTGTATTCAGTGCATAAGTCTTTAAAGGGTCTGAGGAATTGAACCTGAAAACAATTTGTTGTAACGGGCGCTGAGATGGCTCAACTAAAATAGCTCTATACATTTTTTCAATGTCACCTGTTACAACAAACCTGTGTTGCCTATATCTTAAGAGAATGGATAGCAGATCCTCCTGTACGGTTGGACCTACCATCTGAATGTCGTTGAAGGACTTGCCCGAGGTGCTGGAGGCCGAAGCATCGTAAACAACGCGAAGTTTTGTGGTAGAACTTGACTCGCGCACAACACCATGATGAGGCATAAAATAATTGATTTCTGAATGATTTTGTTTTGAATTTTCTGTCATGTGATGAAGATTAATATATTCTTGCATGAATTGTAAATATCTATTTTTAAACGTGGAGTCCCGCTCAAATCTACGCTCTAGGGAGAGGAAACGACGCTTTGCCATCGCATAAGAGTCACCTAAGCACTCGAGCGAGTCCCTCAATGGTATGGTGACAATGAATTGACCATGCGTATCCCGACGTGTGGTCTCTTCAAAATGTTTTTCACAAGCCTGTTCTTCTGCTGAGAAACAGTTTGCAGACAACACTGTATCAAGTTCCCAGAAGCGAGTCAGCTGATCCGACTCCTCATGTGTAAGAAAGTGACAAACTGAAGGTTGTGTACGAAGACGAGACCGACTGACGCGGCCCGAAATAAGCCAACCCAGTTTGGATGACTGTAATCTAGGCTGATTGTTGCCTAAATTAATGGTATCGGAACCTAAGACGTCCCAGAATACCTCAGCACCTACTAGAATATCGATAGCAGTCGGTACATTGAATGTTGGATCTGCTAATTGAATACCTGGCGGGATGGTAATATACCTTTTATCTACATAAGAGCCAGGCAGCAATTGTGTGATCTTTGGTAAAACAAAACAGCTTGCTTTCGCCTGATAGCCACCATTACAAGACCGCAAATGAAGACTGCAGCTTTCTGAGGTACTGGAAACTTGACCGTTTATACCTGAGACGGTGGAGCTAGTGCTACGTTTTACCAGGCCGAGCTTCCCACAGAGCTCTTCGGTGATGAAGTTGGAGGTGCTGCCGTTGTCCAATAGAAGTCTGGCAGTATGAAGCTCTCCATTGACGTCTGTCACCTTTACCAAGGCTGTGGATAGCAAAATGTGAACCTGATTAGTTTCTGCACAGGGTAATACGACGTTTGTTGTCAAAACAATGTTTTCCCCTGTCTGTTTTTCTGATGATTCCCTATGTAAGAGGGTATTGTGTCTGATCTTGCAGTATTTGCAATGCGAGAGACTGCAACGCTTTTCGATATGACCAGGTCGAAGGCAGTTCATACAAACATTGCTTTCTGATGCTTTTTTAATGCGCGCTTCTATGTCAAGATTTCTAAAAGGCTGACAACTGAATAAAAAGTGATTCTGAGAACACATAGGACATTTAACATTGTCTGAATTGTTATTATTTTTAGTTTTTATTGTTGTGAGGAAGTTTTTAGTTTTGTTGTGTTCGTTAGTGTTTTTTGTTGTTGTTGTGTTTTTATTATAATTTAAGGATTCAAGTAAATCTGCTCTGTTTGATAAAAATTTAATATAAGTTTTTAAATTTGGGAAGGCATCTAAATTATTTTTATATTCTTCCCATTCCCTTCGTGTGACCTTGTCAAGCTTTTCTGACATCATGTATATTATAAGGGCTTCCCCTAGACCCCCTTGCTCAGAAGGCTGCCCTAAAGTTGACAAAGCACGAAGATTTTTATTTGTGACGTCAATCATGTTCCTTAACGATTTACAAGATTCATGTTGAATTTGTTCAAGATTAAATAAGGCCTGTACGTGATTATTAACAAGTAGTCTTTCATTGTTGTACCTTTCGGATAATAGCTGCCAGGCTGTAGCATAGTTATCTGCTTTGAAATCTATGCTTTTTATTACTAATGAGGCGCTGCTAGTTAAGGCAGCACGTAAGTAATGAAATTTGTTGATGTCTTGTATGCTGTCATTGTTATGAATAAGGGAAAGATACGTATCTCGGAATTCAAGCCAGTGCTGATAGTCCCCGTCGAAGTGAGGCAAGTCTATCTTAGGCAGCCGAACGAAGTCGTGCCTGCAGCCAGAGCCGTGGCGCGCGAGATCATCGACAGAGGTGGCAGACACGAGCGCGGGTGAGGAGGCGCGCGCGGGGGCGAGGCTTGCACTCGCGCGAGCCACCAGCGCGTGGTACTGCGTTTCAAACTGCTCCCTCTGGTCATACATTTCGTCCGCATCCTCCGACAACAGCTCCAACTCTGTCTGTAACACGTCGAATTCCATAAACAGTGTTTCCATTAAACTAAGACGGTGTTTTAATTCTGCTGCTTGGAAGCTGTCTAAATCATTTCCCGAGCTAGGTAATAATCTTAAAAAGTTGCTAAAATGCGTAAGCTTTGCTTTGTAGCCACCACGCCTCTTAATAAGTTCCCTTAATTTGGCATCAGACATAATGACAAGGTAGGTAGGTGGTTAAGGCAAAGAAAAAAGATCTGAAGTGCAAGCGAAGACAAAGAAATCAATGTAATGTAAGTTAAGTTATAAAATTATGCATAAACAGCTGGCCAAGCTTATGTTAAAATCAGCTGATATTGCTAATGAACCCGGCGAGCTAACCGGTGCAATAAGTACAATATCGTAAAAAAAAACACTAATGAGGTTGTTTACGCGTTTAGCAAACACATGCGCCAAGCCAACAAAGGAATGGTTTAAGAAATTATGAGAAGTTATTATGCAATATGAGGATGATTTGATTGATGGGAACTTCCACTGAATAGGCAAGCTATATATGAAGAGATCAATGTATGCCTGATCCATATAGCACTATTTTAACATTCCTGGATGACAAGGCAAAAAGACAGGAAAGAAGAAAAGGATAATGGAACGGACTCACTCAGTATAATGCCCCTCTGGGTAGACTGTCCTCTAAGTGTCCTTTACAGCGGGCGAGTGCGCTGTACGAACGGCCAGTCCAAAGTCCACAGGTGGCGCGTGCGTAGCACAAAAACGGCGATATTCTTTAACTCGAAGGACCATATGTTGAGTGTCAAGCTCCAGATGTGCTGCTGGTGGTCTTGACTTGGTAATAAAACGACTACGATATAGCAAGTACTGTATTTTTGGATTCTGATTACATAATATAATGGAGACGACCGATTGTGTGTGCACGCTCAAGGTGTCGGTGAACGAGTGTTCGAGGCGGAGGGGATGCCTGCGATCGCTGTGTGGTATGTGGCCCGATGTGACGTCAGGAACACTGAATATTTAAATTCCAGATTTGAAAAAAGACCATTTCACTTCCCAAAGAAAGATTTCGAAACTTGGTTCTTAAATATTTGTATTGAAAATTGCGCAGGAAGAACTGAGTTTCGTTCCATATTCAAAGTTTTAAGCGCAACCATAGATTGTGTGCTAGAGAACACGGTATGTGCACTTCGTTGCAACTGAGTTCCTTTTAGGTGAATTCCGCATGAATCGAATGTAAAAGGCTTTGGGAATATGCGGGCATCCGTTTGCGTTGCAGGTTTGATGCTGGTTGCTGTAGCTCGCTCGTGTTGCAATCGCAAACGAGCGGGAATCTTCTCACATGTGTCTGACTTGTTCCGGGATTATTTGAAAGTATTTATAATAGTAAAATTTGGTTTAGGATTTTAAATTAAAGTGGCGAGTGTTACGCGAATAGATAGAATAAGAAATTAATATACAAGAGGAAGTCTGAAAGTGGAATCAGTGACTGAAAAGTTGTGTGGAAATCGGTTGTCATGGCATGAGCACGTAATGTGGATGAGTGAAGAAATGTCGTGAGGAAAGTTTTGTCTATGAATTTGGCTATAAGAGCAGGGGAAGACAAAAGAATCGATGGATGGACTGTGCGAAAAATGATATGGTTAGAAAAGAGGTGACTACCGAGATAAAATAAATAAATAAATAAATTTTATTCAAATATAAAGTACTGCAAAAATATGATTTACATTAATTACAATCAAGGAAAGTTAATTTCTAACTGTAATGTAGACCGGTCTGATCTAGGTTTATGAAAAACCTGTGTTTCAGGCCATCAATTTACATCCAATATTAAAGAGAATACAACAATAAATGTATTAGAAGCTAAATTGAAAAAGAAAGTATAATGTTTTCAAAGTGTTATTTTTTTTAAACAAGATTTGTAAGATTAATTATGTTTAAATAAATTAACGAATAATATTGAAGTAGATAAAGTGGAGACGACGACTAAAAGAGAATTATGGAAGAAAAATACATGTTGCACCGACCCCGCATAAGTTCCCCTTATGGGGAGGACAATGATGAATTACAGTGGTGAGGTTTTAGCAGGCTCATTTCATTATATCTGCCTGAGATCATATAATATGTGATCTGAGTTATCTGCCTTGATACTCCGAGAGCATTTTAAAACAAGTGTAAATCAACAATGAAATCAAAATAACAAATACTCTAGTCTTTTGTTGGTAACTCGCAACAAACTGTCAGTTATTACTAAAGTAAAAAAAAAAGGTATGAAGGTATCTAGTATCAGCTAAAACGTGGCACAGCGACACGTGTATCTTTGTTGTCCATCTTATAATAGGTAGTACGGTTAGGGTTAGTATTCTGCACTGACCACTCCTACAAAGAAGAAGACGGGAAGAGGGGTCGGGTTATGCCGGTCACTGACTGTACCTACTCGGAAATAAAATTGATCAGTTGTACGAACATTTCCCAGAATTTAGTTGAATTTTTCCCTGTCGACCACCTTCAGTTATCGAAATCACTTATCATTTAACCTACCTACATTTATGTATGTATAATATTGGAATACTAATTATGGTTACATAAATAACCACCAGTCAAATACAATATTTAATTTAATTTTCATGAGAATTATTCTAAACATATACGTTATACGTTTACGTTACTATGTTTACGTTTACGTCGTTATACGTTTTAATGGCAAACACAGACAGAACTGTCGAAAGTTATTTTATAAATAAATACTGTATGTAATTAATTTCTGCAAGCATTAAAGTAAATTCATACCTAGAACTTTATACACCTACGTAATGTTTTACATTTTGTTTCTATTTGAATAGAAGAACAGTTCCCAAGGGCCACAGGAACTCAAAACAGAACAGTAGGTGCTTGTTTATCTTAGACAACCGACTATTCAGAGGGCACAAAATAGATGGATTCAGCAGGCTAGCTCCAATCAACGAGTGAAAACAGGAGCATGCAACATAGACACGTAGAGTGCAACAAGGTTTATTTTGCGGCTGAATGCACTGACAGAGTTGTTGATAAACATTTTTGTGAAAATGCAGAAAATGCAATAATAAAACAAAATGGCGGCGTTAGTTCCGACTATGGCCACGCGCCAATAGGTCCTTGTAAGAAAGAAAATAAAGAAAAATTGGTTTGTTTGTCACAGAAACACGTGCACACAAAAAAGGTAATTTTTTGCTCTAATAATTAAGAAAAACAAAAAAGAGATCTCTAATCACGAGCACAAAACAGAAATAGTCGACAGCTGCACGTCATGACTGTGACAAGAAGGGGTACCGTTGCACGTACGGTGATTTCATATTATTTCAAACAAATACCAGTCGCACTCGTTTACAGTTAGGGAAATTAATGTTAAACAAATCTATCGTCAATTTGCCGTGTTATAACCATTTCATACAACTGTCAAAGATTGACAGTTACGATTTGATTATATTGACAATTTATTTGACAAACTATGGGCCAACATAGCAGAAAACTGCTGCTCTGACGCAGTGAGGTGAGGTACGACGTAGGAGATTGCGGGACGAACTGGATAGGTTCCATCAAAACTGGAAGGGTGACGCGCAGACTCGCGAAAGATGCGTGGGGATGCGTGAAGAAACCTCGTCGTGTAGCGCAGTTTGTTCCACCAGTCACTGAAATGAACCGAGCGCTCGACGCATCTTGGACAGTCACACCCATCACCTTGCATGACTGGCCAAATCTTTTCCCCCTGGAGTTCAGCGTCCAGTAGCCTGCTGAGTTTCTTAGATACGTGGGTATCTCCACTCCCGCGACGTCTAAGAAAGGCGCGCGTGGAACACTACGCGCGCCACCTTGGGTCCTGATGGATGGGGATTTTATGGGGCGATGGACGTCCCCGAGTCCGTCGACCCTGGACCCATTTAGGGGGACTGGAAGAGGTCCGCCGACGCCCGGTGCACCTGCCGTGTGAGTGGACGAGATCTTCCTCTCCCTTTCCGCAGCCTCCTTCTGCGAGACGACTGTTTCGCAGAATTTGCATAAAATCCTACCTCAACCAAATGGTGATGATGCGAAGAGACTGTTTAGGTTCATGGCCCAGATGTGACCAATATGTATTTAGGGTATGATGGGACTGACATGGCATTGCGATTATAAATTTCCCTAAATAAATAAAGAAAAAAAAACTACTCAGTATACTCACTTGAGCATAAATTTAAAGAGCAGTCTTTATGTACTTCCACGATGATATAATGCTGTCAACGTCTCCGCTGCTATGAGGTTGCGGGTGTTTCCAATCTGTGATTGCTGGTGGGCACCGGCTCTAACTATTGACGTCGGTGTTTACAGGACGCACAGCGGTGATCAGAGGGCCTACCATAAACTTTTAAAATATTTGGCAAGCAGTTCAACTCAGCATGTTAACCTGACAGGTTTTGTATTTGTACCATGAGCGTTTTACGCTGACCTGCATCGTGTCAACTTTTGACCTGCTACATAGTCTCTGGTGAGTAAGCTGGCAGCACAGATTAAATAAGATTCTTGAAAACAGACGTTCTAAAATACTTTAGCGGTTTACGGTTTTTATAGAAATTTAAATATGTTTTTATGATGATAGTTTAAAATAAAAAAGAGTGACGAAAGAAACATTGTTTCGTGGCAAAAAAGGAATTTACCACTACAAGAGAGCAAACGCCCTTCCATCCACATATAAACTGGAAACAAAAAATTATCAAATTCGACACCTCACATTTATTTTAGAACGCATTATGTACCTACCTATCTACATGAATTTACGAGGTGATTTTGAAAAGTGGATTAGCTTTTGTAAAGTTTAAAGATTAGCCTTAGAGTAAATAGACATTTATATTGTAGCCGTGCTTAGGAGTGGTAGCCGTGGTAGACAAGTTTAATTTAGAAAGAGTGACTTTTGTGACTATAGCTTCAAGACGAGTTTCTTACGAAAAATTGGAAACTTTGTGGGATTTATTAATTACAGAGGGGCTACCATAAAAGTAGTCAAAAGAATTTCACAGTTCTTACCATAACACATTTATTCGCCGTTCGCTACGACTAGCTGAGAATTTTATATATATTTGGCGAAAATGTGGTAAATTTAGGCATTCTGATACTTGTGCGATTGCAGCTGATTATTTTTGCTGTGCAACATGATGTGCGATATCTCCCGTTGCTCTTTGATATGTACCATTCGCGTAAAAAGATAATGCTATTAAAGCCTGAAATCAAGTTTCATAGCATCAAGTATTATTATTATGTTAAGCCGGATAAATAGAAGTAACCTTGATCTGAATCGACAGATCTGTTGATTTCGTAGGGCGTGGCATGTAAGCTTGTAGCTCATATCAAAACTCGAGTGCAAGCACATTAGTAAGCCCATAACGTTTAACAAAAGCATTGTTCCGGCACGTCAGGTGGTTCCATCGAGTTTCTCAAAATATTTCTTTGAATTTTAGCAATTTGTTGCGACGACTATCTTCCTCGAGACACTCAAAATTTTCGCGTTCATGACACATCTAAAATAAACGGAAAACACAATTCTTATAGGGGATTTTCTGTGTTTTAAAACACTTTGAAATAACGTCAGAATTATATTTTATGTATATTTTTACAAGAACTTACGTTTTTGTATTTAAATTTAATTAAAACAGGTCAATGAAAGTTAATTTCGCAAGGCTGCAAATTATGACGGCAGGGCAGTTCAATTGTTGAATGTTTTAATGTCAAAAAAGACTTGATGGTAAGGATAAGTTGCAGGTCAGCCTGCTGAAATGCTGTCACGTAGTCACTCACCGGTTTAGGTCACGTGATCGCTGGCTCGCCTGCTAGTTGGCGCGCTCATGGTACAAACGAACGCGACAGGTTATTTTACGTCGTAGACAGAGAAACTAATTTTACGTCTAAAATTGACCTGCTATAAGAGTTTATGGTAGGCCCCCAGGAGGCGTCTATACTCTATGACCATCTCATAGAGGCTGCCGAATTGGCCCAACACAAATATCTGTCAGCGGAGCTTGTTGTTCTGGGGGATTTTAATGCACATCATAAGGAATGGTTGTTCCTGTACCAGAAAACTGACCATACTGGAAGAGAGGCGTGCAATTTTGCGATATCGCTAGATCTCCACCAACTGGTTGACCAAGCTACCCACGTTCCCGACGCGACGTTGATGGCCACACACCCAAATAATAATAATATGACACGTTTAATTTCTCTACACAAGTTATGTACATACAGTTAATATTCGACAATAGTGTACAAACAAGGAGCTAACTTTGTGAGAGACTGGTGCCTGAGGTAGGTTTATATAAAAACCTGTATTACAGGTCACCAGAGCCCTCCCGCAGCTAGATGCCTGTGAGGTAAGGTTGAATTAAGAAACAAAAAAAAAAAAACAAAAAAAAAACCTAAAAGTTCGTGTTAATACCAGACTGTGAGTAAGTAACTAGAGAAAGTGTAAAAAAGAGATGTGAGAGGTTGCTTGAGTGAGTGTGGTGCGAGTATGGTTGATGGTATGTAGAAGCAGCAAAGGGGATGAGTAACAGGTAGAGATAGTCTATCTGAGAGGGATCAACAAATTCTCAGTTCCCTGATAGTCAAGGGTTTTCAAATATGTAGTTGTATGTTGTATGTTTGTAAACGCACCCACGAAACAGGAGAAATTCCTAGTGTGGGGCAACGTTTTTAAAAAAAGAAAGAAGAAGAAAGAAAGAAAGAAATATGTAGTTACTGAAATTTTACATTTTGTGTTTAGTTTGAGGATATATATTACGGATGTTATTAAGCTTATTGTACCAGATATAGGCCGTGAAAGATGAAGAAATTACGCGAGTGTGCAGCGCTGGTATGTTTAAACCTTCTGCTGATAACAGATCCGGACAGGCACACTGTATCGATTTGGGCACCGATCGGATCGTCTAACCACTGTCTGGTGAAAACAGTGCCTTCCTGTTCACTCCAGATTTAAGCCCTAGAGGCACGAGGCGAGTGTGGAATTACGGGTCAGTAGACTGAGATGAGATGCGGCATTTCTATGCATCTTACCCATGGCAGCAGACTTGCTTCTCTTCGCGCAATCAATTGTTGACGTGGTACATCAGGGAATGAAATAATTTATCCCATCCTCTGACGTTTCACGTGGCTGAGAGGCTCAGCCATGGTACAATTCGACATATGCGCAAGCCGACTTGCGCACATGTCGGGGATATTAATTCACCTGAAAGAGGTGCGTAAGGCCCTTCGCAGTCTGGACGTGAATAAAGCCAGTGGTCCTGACGGAATAGCTGCAAGGGTCCTGAAAAGCTGCTGTGCTCCAGAGTTGTCCCCTGTCTTGATGCGCTTGTATCGCCGCTGTCTAAAAATTGGAGTGGTGCCGGAGTCTTGGAAGCTTGCCAATGTACAGCCAGTGCCCAAAAAGGGTAAACATAGTCACACCCTGTCAACTACAGACCAATCGCCATAACCTCTATACTATGTAAAGTTATGGAAAGGGTTCTTAATAATAAGTACCTTAGTACCTAGTAGTCTTAATAATAATACCTGGAAGACAATAAGCTCCTCAGTGACCATCAGTATGGCTTCTGCCATGGTCGGTCAACTGGAGATCTTCTTGTGTATGTTACGCATTGCTAGGGCGAGGCCATTGGGTGACACGGTGAAGCCCTTGCTGTGTACCTTGATATATCAAAGGCTTTTGACAGGGTCTGCCATGCTAGTGTGTTGGGTAAGCTTCCCGCACTCGGAATCCCTGCTGACTTTTTTGCAACTGGATTTCCGACTTCCTGAGTACGCGATCGATAAATCTATTTGATTGCTTGCGTGATCTCCGGCGGCTGTAACAAGCTTTTAAACTGCACACATGTTGCCAATAATTTCAGAATAGCCAGCAAAATGCTTGATATAGCCCACTTTGTGGAATAAACAGTTCAGAGAAATATGCTGGGTTTTTTTATGTCTGCAATTAATGCGAAATGGATGAATTTGCGATTCGCCAATAAAACAAAAATATTTTGTCTGCTTGTTGTTTCATAAGAGGATTGGCGAAAACGTGTTTTACGTATTCATTATTGATTTTCTGCGTTCGTGTGATATAATTAATGAATTAAAAGATTCATGGTTGTGAAGAGACAATTAATGGCATTGAATCATCAGTGATCCGGCTCGAAGGACCACAGCACTAACAACAAAGAAATGTTGCAATTTATGATTGATTCAGGAAAAAGTAGTTTTGGCACATTCGTTTTCACATTTTATGCAAGACAAAGTAATAGGTACTTTGTCTTGCATAAGAGGTAAAAACTATGTGATAGCGAAAGGGTGATAATGAATGTGCCAAAAACGACTTTTTATTGGTCTTGTATATTTTGCTTCATTATGACTATAGAATAAAGTTTAAATAAAGTTTGATTTTGAGTTTCCTTAGATAATGAGTAATCAGTGAACTTTGGATAATTTGCTAAACTTAGCTTTTGTTCTTCACCCACATCATAATTTACTCCTAATTCAACATGATTAAAACAAAAAAAACTACCATCACCAAAAAGTCTGTTACCTACCACAAAAATCTGTTTCAAATACACGACCGCTTTTTGTTTCACGCCCAATATGTACAACACAGTACAGCTACATAAAAAAGTGCAACATTACCGATTGTATCTCTCGTGATTTAGATACATTCGGTAACAAAAGCGTTTATTCGCACACCACAAAGCCTGGGCTAGACCGTAAATAACACGACCACTCTATCCCATGTAACTACGTAGATAAAGGCAGTCTACACTGGAACAAGCGCCTCTAGATTTGATCATTATCGGATTCACAGTGCAATGGGAGGATCGTTAAAAAGCTTAAGCGCCAACTTCTGTGTAGTCTGTCCCTAAGCGGATTTTACAAGGTAATGTGTCGTTTGAATATTAATAGTTCGTTGATTCTGTGTCGTTTGTATGCTGGTGGATAATGAGAGGGTAGCAATACGTATCAGCTGATAATAGTCCTATAATTATGAAAACTCCTAGAACTCATGAGGGGCTCGTGGCTAAATATTCCACCGAAGGTTAAGCTACGCTTTCCGCGGCCGGTTCGTGGATGGGTGACCATCCATAATATATCGAGACCACTTCGTGCCTCGGAAAGCATGATAAGCCGTTGGTCCTGGCTGTCATTTGTAGCCGGGACCAAGGCCGGGAATATCTATGACAGTTGTTACGGGTAATCAAAAGCCCAAAAGATTGATATACAGTCTTACCAACCGTGTAAAATAATACGGTTGTGGAGGTCAGATAGGTAGTCGGTCGCTCCATGTACTCAGATGCATCTGGTTAGACTGGAAGCCGACCTCATCATCGTTGGGAAAGGGCTAGGCAGATTGAATGTATGACAACACGTAGAACATCAAACATATTACTTTCTACGGTTAGCCTGTATTTTATTATAACCAAAGCAAAAGAGAAGTCACAAGGTAAAAATGCATGAGCGAGCATTCCCTATTAGAGACATCTTTTGCAGGTCATTGGTTCTTTGCCGGACATTTATGTAAGTTTCAGTACCTACATATTGTGGAAAGGTTTTATTTTATTTTATATGGGAAAACAGACAGTAGTACCTACATGTAATAAAAATAAACGGCAATAACTTAACATTTAACTAACTTTTAAGGTCGGTACATTTTAGCAGTTATTGCTGGGGGGCTCGTGGCTTAGTAATAACAGCCGCACGGGTTGATCGATCAAGTTAAGCTACGCTTGCCGCGGTTGATTCGTGGATGGGTGACTATCTTTATGTATATACTAAGACTCTACCGTGCCTCGGAAAGCACGTTAAGCCGTTGGTCCCGGCTGCCATTCGTGGATCTTTGACAGTCGTGACGGGTCGTCAGAAGCCCAAAAGTCTGACAACCAGTCTGACCAATGTGGCGATGAAGATACCGCTACATGTTCAAAAATACCGCTGTGAACAGTACCTCTGAATACGTTATAGTGAGTATTTCCCGAAACTACAGATTTTGTTGTATAATTACTGAATGTTAATGAGTTTTTAATCAGCCTGTAATGTGGGACTACAAACATTATTTTATTAACGGGTAGGACATGATAGAGGTAATCTATTGTGTTATTAATAATTAGTCTACTTCGGTTCGGTTCGAGTTCATGGTGGTTATGAGTTGAGCGTTGTCGTGTAGGAGTAGCGGGGCCGGAGATTTGCGAGCTTCTCCATCATTGTGTCCTGTTCCTCACAGTACACATCCGCAGTAATGCTGGTGCCATTTGGTAAGAAGCTGTGATGATTTGTACCGGCACTAGCCCACCAAACAGTGACCGTGACGTTTTAGGGATAAGTTTTCTTTTGGGGCATTGCCTAGGCGCTGAACCAGGGTCTAATCAACATGATGACCGCTAACGATTATTAAAAAGTATCCATTTTTCATCGCAAATGACAATGCGGTTAAAAATCCATTCGTTTCTGTGTCTCTTAAGCAACGCAAGGCATACCTCAACGCGTTAGTCGCGCTGGCGATCGTTCAGTTCATTCGGCACCCACTTATCATGTTTTTTTACCCTTGCCAATTTGACGCAAATGGATCAATATTGTTTGATGCTAACGCTGAAAGCTGCTGCTAACTCAGCTGTAGATTGAGTATCGTCAGCTTCAACTATCGCCTTTAATTCGTCGTTGTTGACTTTAGTTTTCGGGCGACCACGGGGTTCATTTTTTAGATCAAACTTTCCATGTCGGAAGTGTTCGAACCAACAAAGAGTCGTGCGTTCGTTTGTAGTGTTCTCTCCGTACACATAATAAACGCTGCGAGCCGTTTGTGCGGCATTGCTACCGAGACGGAACTCGATTTCCATAATTACTCGTATTTTTATCGTAAATTCTTTTGAATTTAGAATTTATTGCCGGCCATATAAATATAAAAATAATAAATATATTAATTACGTTTCAAATGACCAGTATTGTAAAACGGCAACTTCATAGGTAAAGGCCTATTATCCAAACCATACTATTATGAAATAGATGTATGCTCAAAGTTGCAATTATGATTTCAGGAGAAAAGCCGCTTTTGAATGTTGCGTAACTGCAAGGTATTAATGCTCGTGACTGTACCTATCTTCCTACATAAGTATATAGCTGTGACGTCATGACTACACATCCCGTATTGAGAGCTTACGGCTGAACGCTGTTTTAATTACATGCGCCCTCAAAGGATATTTACATTTCCCGTGGTAATGCTAAGATTAGATAAGCTGTGTTCAGATCCACAGGCGATATGTCAATGCGATGGAAATGGGAACGTTAAATTGCGACTCCCAAAATAGCTGTGATTTTGACAACTTGAAGATATACAGAGTGTTTGGAAGATGGGTGCAAAGCCTGAAGGGCTGATATCTTAGACCATTTATAACATATTAAGCTAAAATAATGTCTCAGACGAAGTCTGTTCCTTTTTTTCAAACTAATGTTTCCAACAATAATACGCATTTTTTTTTCAATTGATTGTTAATAGTGTCCAGTAAAAGTTGTTATGTTACTATTTTTTATTTATGTAATGTGTGATCCTACTACGAGCGTCAAAGTACGACTAGTAGCCCAGAACCTCAACATTTCGGTATGGAAGGTGTGCAATACGGGTGCGCCAAAGTTCACCTAAATTTTCAACTCCGATAATTGGAAATCCGAAAATGTCCTTCCTAACATTTTTCATCATAACAATCACAATTCCTAACTACTCTGTCTCTAATGTTCATAATTCCGAAGCATTCAACTTCATAATGTCAGTAGCAATAAACATCTATTATACTTTTATTTGTTTCGCTATATTTTTAAGCATTTTAGGCATTTTTAGGCATTGTAAGCCCTAATTATCACATGCCATAATTATGATATGCCATAACATAATTTGCCATCGACATCGGGTGTGTAACGGTTGTTTATATCAAGAGAAATTGGATGCAATTGGGACTTTAGGGCACCCCGACTCGGACAGGTTAGGTTAGAAGGAGATGGCGGGGTCGTGTGAGCGAGCGAAGCGAGCGAATAGACCCCGCCATCCCCTTCGTGGTTATTTTTTTATAAACCACACAGAAGTAGGAGCCCCGCGAAGCGGGGCTCCGTCGACCTAGCCCACCATCAACCATGCACAGAAAAAAAACCTAAAACTATAAATATCATCTTCTACCCACATATATTTTTTATAACACTTGGTAAATGTTTCTTTCTGAGTATGAGTGAAAATATTATGGTAATTATGTTTAGGGATAAAAGCGTTATGATAAAAAACAGTAGGAGTTTAAATATATTTACATTAATGATATTATTACTTACAATTTTCGGAAACATGAGTGTTATGAACATCGCCGGTAGCACTACAAATAGTATGAATGAAAACTTTAGGATGAAAAATTTTAGGAAGAGTGATCATTCGGATTACAAATCGTTAGGAGAATAATTTCGGGTAAAGAACTTTAGTTGAGCCAATATGGACCCGTGCAATACGATGCACCGAGAAATCAAATATACTTTCCACGACACGGGTGTACAAGATTTGGAAAATGAAGATCCCCCACGAAGGATTTAGTTCTGTCGCTTTTTGCTAAATCGCTATTTAGCAAAAACCGACATTGAAGCTGCACGTTTCTCAAAATCCGTCTTGTGGACCGATGAGTCAACATTTTCGAAAGAAGGAATTACAAATTTTCATAACGCTGCTGACATCTCGGCAGCATTGTCACTTTTAGCCATCTAATTTTACAATAAGGGCAAGACTCCAGGTCCACCGGAGACCCACAGTGAACAAAGTTCACACAAACAAACAAAAAGGTGTAAGAAACATAGGCACGACGTTAGCATATTTCTAACAACTACATATGGCATAGGCACGACGTTAGCATACCACACAGTCTCTACATTTGCATGACATAGGCACGACGTTCGCTTATCAGCAAGCGTAGCACAAAGCTACCTTCGAGAAAGGCAGCGCACGTGTCAGGAGTCCATTCCCCTCGCCACGGCACCATAAACTCTGCCGCAGCATGGGTCGATTTTCCATAAGAGCCTGCCAATAGCTGCAGCTCGTATCGACCATGGGGAAGCGCCTTGACCACACGGTACGGCCCACGCATGCCCGAGTCGAGCTTGTCAGATGCTTGTGCCTGTTTAACAACAAAAACAAACGAATTAATATCAAACAGCCGAGGGTTCTACGATCAGCATTCGCCGTTGCATCTTGCTGATGCTGATTCTCCCTCAAATGCTCTGAAGCTCTCTGCCTTTGCATTTTTCTCAACGCCTTGCGGTTCGGATGAGAATTTTCTAGGGCGACATCTCTGAGGTGACGTATGAGTGGTGTAGCCGCTTCTATGCCGATGTGGTTTTTTGTTTTGTTATGTTCAAAACCAACTGCAATCGCCACATAACGTCCGACTATTCGTTTTGTCGATGGGTGCATTCTATGCGAACCGTTCGGCAATAACCTTCAATCTGCCCGTTGGAATGGTGCATCTCAGGAGTGATGAGGTGCACATCAACGCCTATTTCTGTTACAAGCGTTGTGAACTCTGAGCTTTGGAACATACGGCCACGATCTGCTACAATTAATTTTGGAGTGCCAAACAAAGAAATTACATCGGTGAAGAGTCTTTCCAATTCGTTAGTATCTTGACCAAACATGGGATCAAAAGACAATATTTAGAAAAAGCGTCTACAACAATTAGCACATACCTACTAGACTGACGTAATGGACCTAATGCATGCGCATGTATAACCTCGAATGGTTTACACGGTTTCTCTTATGAGGTGATGAAAATAACTTGTTAGACCTTCGATCAATAATAGTACTGTTAGACCCAGAAATTGTCGGACCTGTTGTGACAGCTTTTGGAATAGGTGCCTCAACCAAAGCTTGAGCCTTTCCTTCGCTCGGCTGCATCTGACCCTGACTTATGGTACGTCCTAAGTATTCTATTTTTCTTGATAGGAAAGAGCGTTTCTTAAGATCGAGAGAAAAACCCGAATCTGTCAAAGTCTGAAGGACTTTAAAAAGGCTCAACAAAGACTCATTTATTGTGAGAACAGCTTTTAGTTTAGCGAAACAAGTGTTGACCTTATGACCAGGCTTCTTGCAGAAACTACACGGTTCGGATTTATATGAACTATGAACAGATTTTTTTTTGACCAATTTCATCACTTTATCGGTCATCTTTTCCGGATAACTTCATTTCTCATTTTAGCCTACGAAGATTTTTTTTCTCATCTTATATTATCTTGGTTTGATTTTTAAAAATGCATCTTAATAAGATGTTAGTCCTTTGAGTCAACAACTAAGTGGTTTCATGTTTAATTGAGCCATCATTATTATAACCTTTTCCAAGATCGTGGGGTCAAGTTTCAGTCAAACCTAAGACGTCTCTCAAAATATTTTTCAGTAATTAACCTACTTAGGTAACGTAATTTATTCAACCTTTAAAGTTTTCTAAAAAATAACCCGTCAAGCTGTCAGCAACATTACTAAAACAATATTGCAACGAGCAAATATAACTTTAACTAAAGTAATGCAAAATCTGACTTTAAACTTAAGTTCAGACAACTTAACGACAGTAACACAGAAACGTCATTTCGACCGAAGTGATTAGAACAAGTTATAGTTTACTATAACTTGTCAAATCGTTAGCATAGTCCGTATGACAGGAAATTAAATAATACATATGGAGGGTAGAGGTAAGGAGCACTATCTCTTATGGGGAAAAAGTTGAAAAAGTGTCCAGCATATACAGTAAATAATAGTTCAAAAACCCTCCAAAATGGCGCTAGCGTAAGCAAATGGTGTGGTATGAATGTAGCAGTTGTTAACGGACTGAAGTATGCCGAGTTAGAAAATTAACGGACTGAAGTATGCCGAGTTTGAAAATTTAATATTTTTAGTGACTAGAGTAGTTAGTGAGAGTCCAGTATACCATACCTCAACAATTTACGTAGTCCAACATTATTTTGTAAACATAACCTAAAATTTTTGCTTTTTAAATCAAATACCACATCCATATGTAGGTACCACATTTTGACGGACACTTTTCATACACAGAGATAGTTCTCCTTACCTCTACCCTCCATAATAATACATTAGAATGAAGGTATAAATGTATCTGTTTTGGTCTAGTGGTCGTAAACGCTACAGCTGAGCATAAGGTTATGGGCTCGACTCTCAGATTGGCGAGTGTTGTTGGTTTTTTCCATCAGGAATTTGCCAGTAGCAGCCAGCAAAGAGTCACAAAACTGCTAGTCTCTTATCCGTACCTATCGGCATGAACTGTACAGGAATAGATTTTGTTATGATAAAAATATTAGCCCTACTTAAGCAGGCGCAAGGAGGCTTTGCTCAGCATTTCAACTTTAAAGTAATGTGGTTATAATAGTGTACAATCAATCATGCTTCACTTAAGTTTCACATTAAAGTGAAATTATATATTTATACCCAGAAAACTAATAATGGTATTGCTACAGTTCTGAGGGATTATCTTATAAATTGACCATCCCAAAGATTCATTAGGGGTTGTATACTTGCTCAGTGTTGCCGATCTTGGTACAAAGGTCGATGGTGCGATGGGATTCCTTCAACTGCTAAATTGCTAGGAATTAATAATCGGGCTCCCCGGGTTAATTAAGATAGACTCCAGGCTGTTTGTGACGTCAGATAGGACGACCGGATGGATGTTGCTAGTGCAGAAATAATGTACAGAAGGACCAATTAATAAAGTACAATAGGACGTATTCAATTGAGTTCAATTATTGAAAAAACTTACTTCGTGCTGGAGGGAGTCGTCGTGAGGAAATCTAGATTATATCGGCCTTATGACAAAACGAGTTCGAAGTTTAGCCCGAGGGCTAAATCACCAAGAAATAAAAGAAAAAAACTCAAAAACAAGAACATTTTAAACATCGTGATACAACTCTTCAGGTGATTGGGAAGAGACAGACTGCAACTTTTGAATCGCAAACATTCAGAGAAGCAGATAAAAAAGTTAAAAGAACTATTCGATATGACGTACGCCATTATAACGATAGATTAGTATAGTACGATTCAAACCTAATGGCGGCTCGGAACATGAGGCGAGTCGCTGCGCAATAACCAATTCACGTGTCAGCGGGGGTGAGGAGTGAGGTACTGCGCAGTGAGTAGCGCACTTCGTAGCCGCCATTAAGTTTGAATCGGGCTATACAAATAGCTCTTGAAACTAATAAATCTTTTAAAGTTGCCAAGAGAGGCAAACAAAAAGGACGTTCATCCATCAAGAAAATTAAAGATAGCTCAGGGGTGGTACGATGCGAGAAAGATCAAGTATTTGCATATATTTCACAAACATCTATATAAGAGGTCTTTACCTATGAAATTGCCGTTTAGTATACAGAAAGTTAAAGTCAGTTTCATATAAATATATTTTATTTCTATCAATCAAAATATGCACCTATGCTATCGATGCATCTCTGCCAGCGCAGTGGTAATTTTTCAATGCCCTCCTTGAAGAACTCAGGTATATGGGAGCTAAAAAACTCTTCAAAGGCATGCTGTGCTGCCTCTCGGGTATTGAAATTTTTCTCTGCCAAGAAGTTGTCCAAATTTTGGAAAAAGTAAAAGTCTGTCGGTGCAAGGTCTGGTGAGCACGGTGGATGATGCAAAACTTCCAACCCTAGCTCTTGTAGCTTAGAAACCGTATGAGGTCGAGCGTTGTCGTGTAGGAGCAGCAGCAACGAGCGATTAACTAAGGCTGGCCGGAGATTTGCGAGCTTCTCCATCATCGTGTCCAGTTCCTCACAGTACACATCCACAGTCAAGCTGGTGCCATTTGGTAAGAAGCTGTGATGAATTGTACCGGCATGCGGCACTAGACCACCAAACAATGACTTTTTAGGGGTAAGTTTTCGTTTGGGGTATTGCCTAGGCGCTGAACCAGGCTCTAACTAACACGATGGCCGCTTCAAAATATAAAAAAAAAAACATTTTTCATCGCGGTTCAAAATCCCTTCGTTTCTGTACAGAACTTGTATTCCATAATTACTCGTATTTTTATCGTGTCCATATTGATGAAAAAGATACAAATGTAGTGAAAACAAAACACTAATCAATAAACAAATAACTGAATTGGAAAATAGAATTCCATATTAAAAAAAAAAAAAACATTTAAATTTAGAATTTATTGCCAGCCATACTTTACGTTTCAAATGGCCAGTATTGTAACACGGAAACTTCATAGGTGAAGACCTATTATTATTCTGAAAACAATGTAAACGCCGCTTCAAATCCTTCTCAGGAGACCACATCCACCTTTTTGTATACCACCAATGTACCACCAATTATCGGTTAGGAAGTGCAGTGCGCGTTACGCAGCATAAAATATTCAGAAAGTCCCAGTGAAGACGGCATTTCTACAGAAGCTCTCAGAATTAGAGAATCAGAGCTACTTCGTCAAATCACCAATCTGTTTAATTCTATTCTCCATGCTGGTGTGGTCCCCCCAAAATTTTGCCTGTCCCTCGTAAACTTACTTCACAAAAAAGGCGATAAAACTGACATTAATAACTACCGCCCCATTAGCCTTGTATCACATTTATATACGGTGACATTTGAATCACAGTTATGCTAGAACAAACGTTGTTCAGACCATGATCTACTACCTATTCTACAACATCAAATATGTTATTAAAACAAACTAATCTAGGAGTTCTCAAATTAGTCAAACGTGTAATTATGTTTGAAACATTAACCGTAACATCAAAGTACTCATCACGGTAACGATATTGCATTCAAGACGCGAGCGCCGCGCGTCGCAGCCGCAGTGTATGTGTTGTAGGGCGTAACGATAATCCCGACATTTTTAACATTGCCTTTTTTGTGTTTTTTTTCGAAAACCAATGACGTTTTTTTTTCTATTGGATGCTATAGAATGGTTGTAGACCATGGTCTGAACAACGTTTGTTCTAGCAAAACTGTGATTCAAATGTCACCGTGTATAAAGCGTTTTTGAAAGTTATCCAAAAACAGCATCTCACAACAACTAGATTTCCATCAACCACCTGTACAGGCTGGATTCAGACGAGGCCTCTCCACCACCGACAACCTGCATGCTCTAAACCAACTTATTGAAAAGTCAACTGGATTTAAAACACCGTTGTATCTGGCAATCGTCGATTACGCAAAGGCTTTTGACAGCATCAACCACGATTCACTTTTCAACGCTCTGACTAACCGTAATATAGAACCTACCCACCCACTTAAGACAATATACATAATAATATTGTCTCGCACAGCATCAATTCAAAAATAACATCACTGGGCCGTCCTTTCCAATTAAAAGAGGAGTCAAGCAAGGAGACCCATTGTCCTCTAAGCTTTTTACTGCTATTCTTAGGGGAGCTTTCAAAACTTTGACGCAAAACTGGACAGACAATGGATTAGTCATCGTTGACAAGAGATTATCATTGTACTTTTTCCTCATCCAGCAGCTGAGTTGGCTAACATGCACGCAGACTTAAATAAAGCAAACCTCGAGATAGGGCTTAAGATGAACATGTCAAAAACCAAACTCATGATAAACAGCATCAAAAGGAGACTATACATTGGGAGTGAGGAGATTCCATATGTCCAAGACTATAATATCAACCTGGGCCTGATATTTTCCTCCCAGGCGCGACAAGACAAATAAGTTGTTCAACGCATCGAGAGCGCCTGGAGAAGCTAGGGGTGAAAATTAAAGATCTTCTAAAAGGAGGTCTACCACTATATCTCAACCGGAGAATTATGGTCAAATGTGTTCTGCCCATTCTCTCATATGGTGCTCAAACCTAGTTTTTGACACTTCAGCAGAGCTCCAAGATCAAGGTTTACCAGCGAGCCATGGAGCGCAGTATCCTGGGGTTTCAAATTTCAGACCGTATACCGCAACACTTCGCGCCAAAACCAAGATCACGGACATTACCCAGAAAGCCGTTAAGATTAAGTGGGACTGTGCCAGACATGTCTGCCGCATGTCAGATGACAAATGGGCCACGAGAACCACCGATTGGGCCCCACTAAAAGTACGACGACATCGCGGCAGGCCAAGACGAAGATGGCGGGACAAGCTTGACTCCTACTGAAAGGACTGGCCGGCGGACTAGAAAAAGACAGAACTGTGTAGAAAAGGGACAAGGCCGCCTTTGCCCTGCAGTGGGACAATACAAAGTAGTAAGGTTAGCTTAGAAACTTTATTCCAACTGAGGTAGCGTGCTTTATACAAAATCGACCACTTAGACTCGGGTTTGATTCTGTAGCTAGAACTTTAACTTAGTCGTAATAAAGTTTGAAATATCAAAATGTCTCGATAGTTTAAACCTGAGAGGCAATTCCCGTAATTTTAAGAATATTCACAGTCTGATTTCAGTGTCAATCTGCCAAAATACAATCAATTTACATACATTTTTGACAAGTTTTTGACATTGATTGTCGCTGAGATGAGATTGCGACTCGAATTTGAACGTTTTTAAGTACGAGAATTACCCCTCTGATCTAAAGATGAAAGGCCGTATTGCCTTGAAATCTCGATCCCGCAATGAGCTAGCATGCATGGTGATCATTGCTTGTTCTGCGCAAAGAGGAGACGTTTAGATAAATAAGGGTGACAAATTGATGCTATTCGAAAAAAAATATGATTATGTTTTAGTGCCCATCGAGCTGCCGCTGTCACGTCTGTCCATTTTCCTCGTGATGCCTCAGTATTTATTTTATGACACCACGCTGCGTTTTTCTTTTTCCGCCAATATAAGCCCCATGTAATAGGACGCGAGACTCGTCCTTTACAAGGCTCAAATCAATCCCTGAACTGCTAGCAAGGCTTTCCTGAATTCGCTCCATTAGTCATGTAGTGGGTGTTGCAGAAAAACAGCAAGGATGAAGTGAGAGAGAGAATAGTTAGGTAAACATTTACGTTCACTGTATAGCAGTCTGGACTGAATGGTAGAGTGAAGGCTGACAGGAGGAGCATGGAAGTAAAAAACGTGTTGTACCGACCCCAAGTGACATGGTACAAAAGCAGGACGATAATGATGGTATGACTGTCTGAACGTAAATACAGATAAATTAATTGTAATCAAAATTACTACTTACTTAAATTGTCCGTTATTAAAATCACAGCTATCATTCTTTGACATTTGAAATGGCTATGCCACGATAAAGTGACGGAGCTAAACGGCGACGGCGATGTGGCGTAATATTGACGTGGCGTAATTTGTTTGATAATTAATTAACAAACCACACAATGGTGAATATATACGAGACTTGCCCGGTGAGACTAACAAAAACAATAGCATTATTGGTTCATATATCCTTAGGTACATGTTTCAAGTGGTACTTCTGTCTTTCATTGCGTTACGTCTACGGACCGCCAGTATTGCTCTTGGAAAACTGAACTCAGTGGAGATATCTGGATTCTGTTTAACTTGTGCAAGTAGAAACTTGCGTCAAGTATCTTCGTCACAAATGCTAATTTGTAGTTTAACTGAATTAATAGTTTGAGTATCCTGATTCCTGTGTTAATGCAGGGGAAGCATAAGTTATTATTTTCTGCATTAAGTAAATAAAAATATAAGGTTACAGAAGGGTTTTTCAGCAAAATATTGCCTTAATCACCACGTTTGCTAAAGGTGGTGATCAGTAATTCGGATATGTTATCTCATTTAGGGGACTGAGACAGAAAAGTTCGACCTATTTTTGTAAGACTAACGACATCAGCGATTTTGTATTTCTGAAAACCAAACGGCAAGCAACCTCAGAGCAAATGAAAGTCAAGACATAGCGCTGCGAACAATACAGCATGCAAAACTACATCAATAAGCATGCAAAACTACATCTCGATCTGTGCATACACGCTTACGTACACATTTACAACCCAATTTACAACCAAACTACACCTCACTAAGTGCTGTTTACGAAACCGGCCTCACGTCACTGTTGACAGCGCTATGTCTTGATTTTTTATTTGGTCTGAGCAAGGAACCTAAACAATAGTAAACGAAGAAACGTGTAAGCCATCTCAAAGTTGAACTAGAGAATACTAGAAAAAACAGTGACAATTTCGGACATAAGACACTTGCCAATACCGTTTATAAAATATATATATAACATCAATAGCCCGTAGCGCTAACCCGCCTCCTTATCTAAATAAAACAATTCCGTTGAGCCATTTCCATATAAATCCCGTTGAAAGAGCGCCTCTGGTGGTGCTTTCAGGAAATACAATAAGCACATGTCACAGCCGTCCAATCCCTGTGAGGCCGGGCCAGCCGCGCCTTGAATTTAAAACAAGCGATCCATTTTCAAACGAAATCTGTGAAATCGGCCGGTGTCCGTACTACGGAGAATGTGTAAAGTTCTTCATTGTTTCTAAAAGATATGTGTTTCTTTTGGGTATTGGTTGGTTATTGAAATGAAATAAGCACAAATGGCTATTTTATTTTTATCTAGCTTCTGCCAGCGAATTCAACATCCTAACCTTCTTCAAGAATTTTCAAGAATTGGACTATCAAAAACAAAAACATTTTTCAAATCCGACTAGTAGTTCCAGAGATAAGCACGATCAAACAAAGAGACAAACAAACATACAACTCGTTAGCATAGATTAGATTCTCTAGTATTAATATTATATTAGTAGAGATGTACACACGGCTACTTATCTATACATTTCCAGTTTTAGCTGACCTCGCATTGTATAGGCTTTTCGTACAATGAGATAATAAACTTATACTGGAAACGTACAGGGGGTCCAGGGGCCTACTCCACAAGCACGAAGTCCGTCGTTTCGGCCGAAGTTACGGACACTTCCTACTCCGTATCACTTACGTACATAAGATTAGTCCGGGGCCCGAACTAAAAATTAATGATAAAACGTTTAGACAGTTGACCTTACTCCCGAAGTGTTTTGCCCGCCCGGAAAAGTAAACTAATCGAGAGTAGGGTTCACTTTTAAGTATCGAACTACTTTTGGACGGGCCCGTATCCTAGTTGACGGACTAAGAAAGTAGGTCCCCTGATTCGTGTGGTAACTGCTGTACTAAAATGCTTATGATAAAAAACATGCTATAGCCATAAGTTTCTATTTTCGTTAAGAACTCCATCCTAAATAATATTATAAATGCGAAAGTTGTTGTTGTTTGTTTGTTACGCTTTCACGCCAAAACGGTTGAACGAATTTAGATGAAATTCGGCACATAGATAGTGCATGACCTGAGCATGACCCATATGCTTCTTTTGATCCTGGATAAAAGACGAAATCGCTGGCAACAGCTAGTTACTGATAAACGCAGATTCATTGCCCTTCCTTTGATGCTCAATTGGGTTTCTTTTAGATAGTCCGCCGACTATACCGAGCAACTTAGTAGCTGGATTCTTTTTAAGTTTATAGAATGGTTCCGTGATAAAAGAGAATTGTACTTATATAGTCCACTATAAAAACAATATGACTTTAAGACACAATATTCCTAAAATAATTTGATTTAAGGCGTTAGTACAAACTGACGTGATCGATTCAACATATTCAATACTAAGTTTTAGTATTTATGATAAGTTGGTATTATTTTTCCTACTACTTGAGCAAGGGCTTAATTCACCGATAAAATGTCGTATGAACCGCTGATTGTTCATAAGAAAAATACAATTGAAGCGCTCAATGTTTTTCACGATTATATTTATGAATATAATCGTGAAAACTGTTGAGCGCTTAAATACGCACGGCTTCTAGTAGACGATCGTTTGACGGTTTAAGTAGGGCAAGCAAATATTTAAAAAAGGTTTGTTTAAATTTAAAATAAGCATTACGTCTATGAATATAAAAATAACAAATTTGGCGAGAGAGGAAACAGAATCAATAGACGATGTTATATCGTTATTTTAATTATTTTCATATTGGTTTACATACACTGGGGATATGACAAGTGAACATTGTTAATTGACAGACTGTGGGCGTAGCACGAACGCGCAGAGTACCTACATTTAATGAAAATTATATGTGGAAGCTTGTAATTAGCAATTGTCAGTTTTTTACTATTTCTTTACCATTTGCGAGTATTAGTCTGTAAGCTTTCTTAAAATTGTAAAAATAAAATAAAATAAATGAAATAAAATCCGCGCGACATTAAAATTGAAAATACTTGTCTAACATGTACTTCATCATCATCATCATCAGCTTATAATGTTCCCACTGCTGGGACACAGGCCTCCTCTCTGTGGGAGGGAGTGGGCCGTAATCCACCACGCGGGCCCAGTGCGGGTAGGTAGATGTCACATGTCCTCGAATTTTTGCTTCTGGGACATGCAGGTTTCCTCACGATATTTTCCTTCACCGTTTTGAGAGCAGTGGTGATAAATAATGTACACAAAGTAAAGCGCCTGTCTGGGTTCGAACCTACGACCTAGGACTCGTAAGTCGCGGCCGTTACCACTGGGCCACCATCGTGCATCGCTCCGTACCACACAGTAACATGTACTTACTTAGTTTTAATACTTTATTAAAATCTATGGGTGGCATTTACCGTGCTTGTCAAAATAAAAATAAAAAAAAGAGTAGTTGTAATTTCGATTTATAAATGAATCAAATTTACGTCACGCTTTCGTGCTGGGGTCTCAGATCCTAGATCTAAAATGGCCGCATTTGAATTGTAAAGTTAATACGAACGTCAGTTATGCCGCTCATAGATCTGAAACAAAAGAAGCTACGAGATTGGCGCAGCTGATATCCAACATACGGGGAATTTTTATTAAATCTCTGATATGTGAAGTACGTTTGGGAATGCAGATTTGAATATAACAGCCATATTGCACAAGTCTCCGGGAAAATCTGATTCCAATATATGATTCTGTTCATGATACTCAATGCAATATAGCTCATGCGTAGAACATAAAGAATAAGAATATTTGTTCGTCCCAATGTCAAACCGAACAGCATTTCATCTGCAAGTGGGACGGACAAATATTCAGATTTGATTGAGAAATGAAAGTAAAACACAGAATGTATTCTTTATTTTTGCTGCAGTACGTTTTAGTAAAGGTCAAGTGAAATAAGGATGTGGGTTAGGTCGTGGGTAGAGTCTGAGCATAAATTATAACTACATAAATAGAGATGTTCCAAATAGAGGGACCTTTTTAGACGAAGTTTATATATCGTAAAGGAACACCAGACTACCAGCAACCGTGTGGTTAGCATGTTTTAAGTGGAACATACTTTGCGGTCAAATAATGAGGACATAAAGTAAAACGGAATGCACTCGGCGGTGTTAAAACGCAGTTTAGTTTCCGCTCCAATTCTATGCTGCAGGTTACTACGAAAGAAACGCTTTGAAAGAGTTAGGTTAGGATAGTGTTTTAAATGTTAATGCGGCAATTGAAATGAACGAGCACAAGTTACGATCAGCAAAGTCTACACGAGCAAACCAGCTTATCCCATCGGCATTCGGCAAGTACCTAAAGCCGTGCAAATGAGTCAAGCGAGATCCACGTCTTGTGAGATAGGGAGCCCCGCTAAGTATTCTCTAAGTCGAATCCGTCATTATTATTCCATGTAAAGGGGCCGCGAGTTCGCTGGATTCACACACCTGCGCCATACAAATAACCACGTAAACCTGACAAATTGTTTCACATTCATATTGGTCACGAGTGGTGTTGCCACGTTCCCAAAAAATAGATGTTACGCGGAAACTTAAGGTTCCCCGATTTGGACGGTCACGACCTTTATTCGGCACTTTTGTGGGGCCGCGCAAACATTGCCGTTTTTGCTCGGTTGTTCGGCCGCCCGCTGACTCGGATTATATTTGGGATGGCATTAATCTCCCTGTAAATGGTGTTTGTAATAGAGTTTTTAGGATGCGTCAAGATAATGCTTGTTTTTTGTCGGCGTTTTATTTTTGCAGCTGAACTGATAATTGTTTGTTGGTTTATTTGTAAAATTTCTCTATAGGTAGATATATTTATTGGGAAAGTAATTAAGTCAAGCCATCAGCTCGCTAATCTGACGTGCTGCGCCGCCAAGTTGGGGACTTCCATTGTGATTACAGCGTTATCCCTAAGGAACTTAGCGGTATATATTGCTGACAAACGACTACGACGCCGTTGTGGCGAAAATTAACAGATTATAGTGAAAGGGATTAAAAATGGCCTTAGTCTTTAAACTCTAATAGGTAGATAAAAGTAACTGTTAATCATTTCAATAAACTAAGTCATATTGACAAAGCAGCGGGGTAATTGCAGAACACACCTTTTTTTTTTTGTCGGTGGGAAATCATCAAATAACTTCTCCGCTCTGGGCAGAGCAGGAGGGCGTGTCAGACTCTTACTGACTAAAACCCACCCGTGTTCCTTCAGTTGCCTGTGCCAGGGGCCGCGGTAACCCTCTTGGACTTTTCCGCAACCCTAGCAGGCATCGGTCCTAGCAAACCCCGTCATTGGTGCTGACATCTCTTTGAGGCGCGCGTGGAACGCAACGCACCGTCGACCCGGACCTGGTCCTTATCGAACGGCGAGCTGCCCATTGCTCGCCGTTCGCAAGCCCGTGCCTACGGTGGCCGGGAATCGGCCTGCGATTCCCGACGCCCAGGGCGTCTGCTTCGGCGGCTAGGGGCGTGAGGGCGCAAATGCCTCTCCCTCACGCGTTCCGCCTCCTCCTTCGCAAACATTACTGCTTCGCAGAAGGAGGTGACGGCTTCCCAAGCCCTCTCGCTCCGTACCATGGCCTGGACCAAGGCCGGACGCGAGAGATCGCCACCGCCAATCGCCTCCACGAGGACACGGCGGTACTCCGCCCAAGCCGGGCAGACCTCCACCGTATGCTCCACCGTGTCCTCCGGGCGATCCACACAATGGTGACACCCGGGCGTTTCCTCCCGCCTTATCCGGAACAGGAACCTCCCGAAACAACTGTGTCCGGTGAGGATCTGCGTCAGGCGGAAGGTGAGGACGCCGTGGCGCCTCTCTAGCCACTCCTCACCGCGCTCCTCCGCGCTCGCGGGACTTATCGCCGCAATTGTGGCGTGCCCAGCGCTGGGTTGTGACAATCGCACTCTCCATGCCGCCCTGAGGTCCCACCGGAGCTCTGTCCGCTGTACCGTGATTTCTCGCGGCAGCGGAGCTACACCCGGCGTTTCGCCTCCTCGCGCCACTCCCAAATGTGCGCGAGGACTTTTGCCTCCAGATCCCATGGCGGTAATCCGGCAAGGAGGCTCGCCGCCTCACCGGAGACCGTACGGTATCCCCGGACCAGCCGGGTGGCCATGACCCTTTGGGGCGCGTTCAACCAGCGGGCTGGCCGCCGCCTCAAGGAACGCGCCCACACCGGTGCCCCGTAAAGGGCCATGGACCACACGACCCCCGCGTAGAGCCTCCGGCAGGAGGCGTTTGGCCCCCCTAGATTGGGCAAGAGCCGCTTTAAGGCAGCCCCGGCCCTTTCCAGTCTGGGAGCCAAACGTCGGAAACGCTCCACGAAGTTCCACCGGCTGTCGAGGACGAGTCCCAGGTACTTCATCGTCGACTCGACGCCGATGTGAACCCCTCCTACCGTTATTTGGGAACCCGACGGTGGCGTCTTCCGAGGACCATGAAAACACATGGCCTCGGACTTGTGCAGGGCCACCTCGAGTCCCAATTGCCGGATCCTCTCGACGATTGTCGCAACCCCGCGTGTCGCTAGTTCGGCCGCCGCCTGGTGCGACCTCCCCTGCGCCAGGACCAGCGTGTCGTCAGCGTAACAAACCACGCTGACGCGGCTAGGGAAATCGGCGCGCAGCACCCAGTCGTATCCGATGTCCCACAGATTTGGCCCCAGGACCGATCCCTGTGGGACACCACACGACATCTCTTGCCGGTTCCATACTCCCTGGTGACCGGGGTAGATGACGGCCCTTTCCGTCAAATAGGCCTCGACCACACGACAGAGGTAGGTCGGCATCCGGTGATACCGGAGTGCCTCCCTGATGCAACTCCAGGGCAGGGTATTGAAGGCATTGGCGATGTCTAGAGACACCGCCAAGACGACCCCACCCCGGGCCACAGCATCCCCCGTCGTGAGGGCCCGCACGCGCATGATGGCGTCCACCGTAGAGCGCCCCCTGCGGAAGCCAAACTGGCTCTCCGCCAAATCCGGTCCCACCCGCACCAGCCGCCCGACTAGGCGGTCTGCAATGACTCTCTCAAAGAGCTTGCCCACCACGTCGAGCAGCACGATGGGCCGGCAAGCGAACGGAGAGTCCGCTGGGCGCCCCGGCTTCTTGATGAGGACCAGTTTCCCCGTCTTCCAACGAAGTGGGAACTGGCCCCTCTCCATGCAACTGGCCGCTCTCCATGCTGCAGAACACACCTACAATGGCAATGCCTTTCATTTTGGCAGTTCAACAACATTCATTGCGTTATTTACGTTGTTGAGGAGACGAACTTTTCAAACATATGAAGCAATGGATTAGCAATTTCTTTCAAAATCTTTCAGATTGTGATTGAAAGTGTGTTACGCTATTAGGGTGCTGGTGTTGATAAAAACATTTGCATTTAAGTATTTTACAAAACTCGCTCATAAGTCGTTAAACTCTCGGTGGCAAAGGAATTCAGAATCTAGGCTTTATCCAGACTATCATATGAAAATGTATGATATTTTATTTATTTATTTCACATGATATGTTTCCTTTGCCATTACACATAATAATAAAACGAATGCGACAAAATAACTTAAAATATACTTAACTATACCTTACATGCTACACGGTACGTGGCCCTTGTGAACTCACCCAGTGTACAGGTGAATATGTATAAGGTATCCGCCACCGTGTTGAGAGTGCGCAGCGCACGAGTTAGCGGTGCGCGCCCCAGCAGGTTAGTGCGCGCACTCGGCACCAACAGCAGCTGCAGCTTGCGCCACCGCGCCACGTACCTATCCGGTAAATTAAACCCTAGTTCTGATAGTTCCTAGTTTTGTGTACTACCTCTTAAAACTTTGTAAAAATACTTTGCCAGTGTCACTTCACGCCAAATTTCTAATTTGTAGTAGCCCACCATACCGAGACAGAATAAAGTAGGATACAGTAACGGGTATCCCGGGTATCTCCCATAGAGCTTTAAATAAATAAATCTGACGAATTTGTTCTGTATCCGTTCGAGCATATTTTTGTACTTTATTTCACTCGGGCTCCAGACAGCCGCATTATATTCCAGATGACTCCTCACAAGAGCCTCATACAAAGCCCTCAATGCACTGATGTTTGTGATAAAACGCAGGTAAGCTCTGAATAAGTAAGGAGGTGTGTTTAAGTGTTGTAAGTTATTAATGGAGGCTATCACATCGCGGCTTAACACTTTAAGTACGGTCCAAGCCCGGCTTGCTGGTGCTACATTATGCACCTCACTAAACAGAAGATATATTACGCTAATTTTACATTAATCGGTGTTCGGGAGTCATTATCAAGTGCCAATGTTGCTAAGTTGCGTTGCTAACTAATCATGGCTTCATAAATTATGTTTTTAAATTTCTAGTCTTAGTTTACCGGTTTGCATATCCTCGGTCTACGGCACTGAGAAATTAATCAGGAAAATGCTAGCCTCTACATTGATTTATTTTGATTTGCCGTGCTTCACCGAGGCTATGGATGCCTGAAGACTCGCTTGCCTGAATTCAGATGAAACCAACAATCCATCTTCCCAGAGAAGGTTGAATGAGCCGCTCTGCAGAGTAGTACAGAACCATTTACTTCACACGTCTGCTACTACTGTGGAGCATGCGCGCCTGCTGGCTGTGGGTAAGTGGGAGTCGGGTCTTTGTCTTCATGCACTACCGTCGTCGAACATAGGCACTTTGTTCGACGACCCTGCGTCTAAGAGTTCTTTGTTGTTCTCCTCGCTGTCACTGTGGCGAAATTGTCAACAGCCTCGGACACCACGGCCTGTCTTGCAGCCGAAGTGCGGGCTGCTTAGCGAGGCACGCAACCATTTATGACATCATCCGACGAGCTCTTGTCACCGTCGGCGTTCCAGCTGTATTAGAACCTTATGGCTTGGCACGCAACGATGGCAAGAGACCGGACGGCATGTCTTTATTTCCTTGGAAGGTGGGTAGGTCTTTAGTGTGGGACGCAACGTGTGGCGATACTCTTGCGCTATCCCTTCGCCACCCTGCCTCGGCGTGCTGTGCTGGGGCTGCGGAAAACCTCAAGCGGTGAAAGTATAATAACCTCATAGGTAATTATATTTTCCAGCCGTTTAGGGTTGAAACCTTCGGGTCGTGGAGTCCGAGTGCTCATGGTTTGTTCAACGAAATCTCCAAACGGCTGGTTGACAGTTCCCGTGACCCAAGGGCTGGCTTTTACCTTGGCCAGAGGCTAAGCATTGCCATACAACGTGGCATTGCCACCAGTCTCTTGGGTAATATTTGTACGCCGATACTTACGGCTAAACATGATTGGACTCAAAACGATGCATGCATCTTGTATGTATGATACAATGTTTAAACAAATAAAGAAATCTTATCTTATCTACATCACTAGTCAACAGCGAATTTTTCAACGCCATATTTTAATTTTTTAATAATTTTAGTTAGGTTACGTCATTATATTTTTATTTTAAAAGTTTTTTTCATTAATTTGGTGACATGGACCTAGGTCCATGTTTGATGACCAATGATTGCAGCACGTATTCCGTTTATCTATGTAAAAATAAAGTGGGCATTGACATTTATTGATGAACCTAGTTTGATGGTCTACTGCTAGAACATCACTAAGATGTTGATTAAAGAGATACCACTACAAGTAAGGCTTTGTTTTCTTACTAATACAAAATTAGTGAGTGCCTATTTTTTATTTCAATATTTCCAGCTGACACAGTCCGAGAGAGCCAATAAACGCACCAGTTTTCTTACCCTTGGTAACTGTTATAGGAAGAAAGGAAAAAAAATGTTTATTCTGCACAAATAATACGTCATTTATGTTAAAAACTGTCATCAATCCGGCACAGTTTTCTTTTTTACAAAAAAAACATATTTTTCCACTATATGAACCTCGGACCAATCCTCCTAATAATTGGTCCGAGAAATGAACACATAAACAATCATATTTGATTTAAGAAATATATTCATTGAAAATGAAACTGTCGGCAGGTACATACCTACGTTTGCCGATACACCTGTGTCATTATAAAAAGGTTTCATCAAAATGGCCTGTCTGGGATTTTTAATATAAATTCTCAAACGAAACATGGAATACTACGAGTATCACGCAGCATGGAATGGAGAGAATGGAATCATTACAGCGTCTCTTAAATTTTAAATGAAATACCATAAGAGGTGTTTACATAATATATGGAATTTGATATGTCACAATATTAAGACAAATAAAAGCTAAAAGCAGATTAGGTTGCGTCACCGTACTGTAGCGATGGAAGGTTTTTTGTGTACCGAAATAATTTAAAGACATTATAACGTTTATTTTTCTCAAGAAATGTGTCTCTCTATCTAGATCAATTGCACAAGTAAACTGCCAAAGTTAATTTAATTAAACTAACGAGTACAGTATTTTATAGTTGAGCAATTTTGTGAGCGACAAATCTGGCTTTACAAGGTTTTCCATATAGAAAGGCAACTAGTCTACTAGTCACCCTATGCCTGTTGCGTTGACTAGACACATTATTGGGCCTAATCCAAAACAATAAGTAGTTAATACGTAGTAGTTAGTTACGTGTCGCGGGTTCGATCCCCGCACGGAACAAATATTTGTATGACCTGCAAGTAGTTGTTCCGGGTCTGGCCGTTTGTGTATGTGAGTTTAAATGTTTGTAAGCGCACCCACGATACAGGAGAAATTCCTAGTGTGGGGCAACATTTTTATAAAAAAAAAAAAAAAAGAATACCAGCAAAAGTTATATCCCACATAGCGGAAAGCGTAAAAATACCATAGATTATTACAATTACAGCTGTTCCTACAAATGAGAGTACAAAACGTTTATGTAAATATCCCAGCGTGGTCCGTAATATACTGCACCACAACTAAGTTATATTTTAGCATATCTGCGACAGTCTATCTGTTGTTTTGACTGCATAATTCGTGAATGCGTTATAGTGAATTAAATGCAGCTCTGGTTGCATTTTCTTGATAAAATTGGAGTTATTTGCAATTCAGATCAGGCTCCGACTCACCAAGATTACTTTGGCTGCGGAACAAAACGGTTCCTTTTGACTTGAGCCTTCAATTTTGAATAAAACAGAAGCCGCAAGCTGGGATAACGTATTTTTTATTATATTTTAGACTTTCTTACTTGGTTTGGGATTATTGACGACTGAGACGTGGCCTTTGGTAACTACGTTACGCATTTCAACCTAATATTGATAACTTTATAAGAAGCTTCACATAAACTTTTCAAAAGTAATATCACGTCTTGGTACTCCAAATTGGTTTCTTCAATAATGAACTTAAAGCTAACTCCATTAAAATAAGCGTAGCGATGAAGTGAACCCAAAGTTAACGGATGCGACCTTAGACATTGCAGCTCTCTTCCAGATTCTGAATTCAGGAGCCCCCGGCTGAATTATAATGAAGCGAGGAACTTCGCTGCCAGCTTGGAGCCTCGGTTGCGTGAAGAAGAGAGTTATCCACGAACGGCTATTGTTTTTAATGAATTCTCAACGTTTGCGAAAGTTCGTCTGAGTTAGGAACATTACCTGCAGCAAATTCCGATACCCGAGCTGAGCGATGGGCTAATTATTATTATGCTATCGCTTTTTGTTTTAGTGGCTTTTTAGTGGATAATGGACTTTGATAGTTCTTTTAGTGGAATCGCTTTTTTAGGGTTGCGCTGGAAGTAATGCAGTTAAGACGTTCGGTAGGTATTCAGTGTTTTACACTTACCCTGTGTGGTAGCTAATGGGCAGATATATAGCAGTTTCACTACGTTACCTTTTAAACATGGGTTTAGACCAAACGACTGAATGCACATTATTTTCTCACTCTGTCAATTTCTCTTTGTGTAAACAGTTGGAACTAAGGGCCGGTTTTTTGATCTTTAGTTAACTCAACCGATAGTTAAAAAAAAAGGTGAAATGTGTTGATCAAATCAATACATTTTGCCAAAATTTTACCATTAGCTCAAGAATCAGTTAAAAATAGTAACTATGGTTAAATTTTTAACCATTAGTTACAATTTTTTACTAATGGTTGAGTTAACTACGGATCAAAAAAACGGCACTAACTTAGTTCATAGTTAGAACTACAAAATAATGCTCTTTCCCTCTATACTAAAATACCAAGAAAATCGAGAAAAGAATGCTCTTACTCTTGTTATGTTTCTATGTTCGCTTGGTTTAAATCGACCTTAAGGCCGCGTCCAAACCGAAATAAATCCTCGCACGAATACACGATAGTCGCGCTCGTTTATATGAATATGACATACTCGCGCGATCAATCGCGAAACAAATCAAAGTTTCTTGCCCGTTCTTCTCCATAGGTACCTACTACGCTTTGGAATAGGCAACTAGCTTTATCTTTCTGACTGACCGACCCCATGACAATTCAAAAGTGCCTGTAATTGGTTTATTTGAAATAAATGCTTTGAGTTTGAGTTTGAATCAAGTCGCGTATGTACGTCATTATTCAGGTAAATGATCGCATAATCGTGTATTCGGGCAACAGTCACTTTTGGTTAGGGCGCAGTTTAACAGGTTGACTTGTTCCGTAAACCCACATTATTCGTATCATCATCTGCCTAGCCTTTTCCCAACTAGGTATGTTGGGGTCGGCTTCCAGTCTAACCGGATGCAGCTGAATACCAGTATTTTACATGGAGCGACTGCCTATCTGACCTCCACAACCCAGTTACTGGGTAATACAATACCCCTTGGTAAGACTGGTTGTCAGACTTTCGGGCTTCTGACGACCCGTAACGACTGTCAAAGATCCACGAATGACAGCCGGGACCAACGGCTTAACGTGCTTTCCGAGGCACGGAGCAGTGGTGATGAAAATAATTTACACAAAGTAAAGCGCCTGTCGGGGTTCGAACCTACGGCCTACAACTCGTAAGTCGCGGCCGTTACCACTGGGCCACCACTGCTCAAACCCACATTATTCGTATATTATACAAATTTCAAAGCCACTACGTAACATAACAGTTTATTTATCAGTCTCCTACGCACACAATATCGCTAAACATAACTTTAGAATAACGTTATTAAAGCCTGAAGCATCTCATTAACGTGCCTGCCTTCCAAATTTTACGGTTCCCTCACCAAGATGTTGGTAAAACTTTTGTTTACAATGTACAGTGGTTAAAGAACTTTATGGCTAATGAAAAAGTGTACATTTTAAGGCAGCCTGTTAATAAGTAAGTTGAACAGCTTAACAAGATTCACCTGTACAGAGTCGCGGTTCCTTTAGAGCTTTAGAGATTTACTCCCAACGAGTCGGGTTCTCATTTGTTTATTTTTGAAAGTTTTATGTTTCAGTTTTGTTTTGATTGTTTTATTTTATATTTTAATTTTGCTTTTAGTTGTATTGTTAAAATGGGCTAAAGAAATAAAAATAACGAGATTAAAATAGGTTTTGGTTTTATTAATTTTATGTGGGTTGTAGAGGTCATATAGGCAGACGCTCCATGTAAATGACTGGTATTCAGCTACATCTGATAAAGCTAGAAGCAAACGCCAACACAGGTAAGATAAGACTAGGCCAATGATGCTGTATAATGCACAAAAATAGTGAATAACAGTTAACATTGACGGCACGGTTGGCGCCTGCGTTACGTGTCGCGGGTTCGATCCCCGCACGGAACAAATATTTGTATGACCTGCAAGTAGTTGTTCCGGGTCTGGCTGTTTGTGTATGTGAGTTTAAATGTTTGTAAACGCACCCACGATACAGGAGAAATTCCTAGTGTGGGACAACGTTTTTTTAAAAAAAAAAAAAAAAACATTGCCTTAAATTTCCATGCCATTTTGCGAGCAGATTTATTAATAATTACAGATTATCAATAATTACCACAGGAGTATTTGTTCAAATTGGCCATGACGACACAAATCGTCACGAACAAGCCTCAACATTTCCAACAACTAGTTCAATGCAACAAACAGTATCGAACGCCCAAAACAAATTACTCGACCACACTACTTGTTTCGGTCACGCCGTCAAAATAACAAGTTAGCTATCACTTTGACGATAACAGATGCAGTTTGAAATATTCCCATTAGGAGCCAGGCCGACTGTGCAACTGCCATTAGACATGGGTTATTGTGCAATAGTACGTTAGAGGAGAACAAATAGCTATAATTCGATCCACCAGTACCCCTCAGAGGCTCGTATGTTACTTCACTATACATTCGGCTCGGATATTTTTCAGTACGCCAGTTTTAAAAGGTGCAGACAATTAATGGTTACTCTTAAAAGGTCTTTTAGAGTGGAAATATATTTGTTTGTCTACGGAATGGGATGTTTAATTTTTTATTTAAAGATACCTATGTAATGAAAATTTGATGGTGGGTCTTAGGTTTTTATTATAAGTTTCAAACTTAGCAAGTAAAGTCAACCTCGTAATTGCTTGGCCATCTGCCTTCCATTGCTTGTCGTTGAATGTCACTTGCACGTCATAAAACGACAATGCCTTTAGTCTATGTGACAGTTAGGGCCGATTTGATAAACTAATTTTGCCAAAATTGAACCATTAGTTACTTAACTAATGGTTGAGTTAACTACGGATCAAAAAACCGGTCCTTAATGGTTAAAATTATAAGTAAGTTAATATTATAATTATATATATATTTTTAAACTAATGGATGAGTTAAATACGGATCAAAAATAATAATAAAAGCCTTTTATTTCATGTTAACTAATCTCAATCTAGTACAATAAAAGTTATTTAGTTTGCAGGAACCCCTCCGCAGATGAAGGCCTCCTCCAAAGAATTCCAGCCCTCTCTATCTTGGGCTGTTTGCATCCAGCTTGGGCCAGCCGTTTTACTGATCTCGTCCGCCCATCTCGTAAGCAGTCTTCCTCTGTGGCGTTTCCCACTTGGGCCACTCCTCCTTTATGGTCCACCTCTCGTCTGACAGTCTTGCCACATGTCCCGCCCATTTCCATTTCAATTCTTGAGCATAGTTTAGGGCATCGGTAGCTTTAGCTTTGTTTCTTATTTTTGTATGTCTTATTTTTTGAATTTTTATAACTCTGAGCATGCTTCCTTTTAAGCCCCGTTGACAAATGATAATTTTCCTCCTTAGCTTGCCAAAATTGAACCATTAGTTACTCTCAACCATTTGTAAACACTAATGGTTGAGCTAACTACGAATCAAAAAACCGGTCCTTAATGGTTAAAATTAGGCAAAATGTTTTGATTTGATGCAATTTTTTTTAATTTTTAACTAATGGTTGACTTAACTATGGATCAAAAAACCGGCCCTTAGTCTAAGGGCTGATTTTACCAAAGTCAGATAGATACCCTTTAAGCGTGGAATAAATTGACGTCTTAGTTCTAGTACGGAAAAACTGACAAAAATTCAACATTTATTCTCAGGGTAAGACTTACTCTCATAGATATAATAAGTTTTTAATATTTCTGTGCTTACTCTAGATAAAAGTTTAGTGAAACTCGCTCTTAGTGAAGTTTCAATTTAATGGCAGTTGTAGTTAAAAGTGATATCTAAAGAAATTACTAGGTCGACTATATCTATCAAAGTGATTTCGATAATTTTGTAACTTATAGTGATGGAAAATATCGTGAAGAAACAGGGCTATCGTGGTGATCGATGCTTTCTTGCTCTGTATGGAAAGCGACCTCTACGGTCGTAACCTATACATGGCCAAATTAAATTGGTTAGCAAAACTCCACAGAGGCGTTGGGTATTGATATCTAAACACGATAGAACAAAAATAAAAGATTTGATGTTTTTTTTAGGGGTCAACGACCGCTGGTACTATTGTTACAAGAAGTATGAGTTGAAAAAATATGTTATATCGTATTTAGATATCGATACAAATCACGTCTGTGTAGTTTACACAAAAAAACAGATTTTTTTAAACTTATCAGTTTCAAAAATCGGGTTTTTTCAAGTGAATACAACACTAAATACCCACAAAAAAAATATTTTCTATGTTTTATTTTGTTTAGATAATTATCAAAACCCATCACGTCTTCGGAGTTTCGCTAGCTAATTCAATTTGACCCGGGGCGACCGGCTGGGTCTGTCAGACTCTTACTGACTAAGAACCACCCCGGTGTTCCATCTCACACCTATGCCGGGGGTCGCGGGAACGTACGATCCTTCCGCAACCCCCGACTGGTGCCGGTCGCGGGCCTCCTCGGGTCTGGAGTGAAGTGTTTGACTCCCCCCGCGACGTCTAAGAAGGGCGCGCGTGGAACACTACGCGCCACCACCTCGGGTTCTGATGTGTGGGGGCCACAGACGTCCCCGAGTCCGTCGGCCCTGGACCCATTTATTGGGGCTGGAAGAGGGCGTTATCGGCTTGCGGGCCAGGTGAGTAGACGAGATCTCCCTCTCCCTTTCCGCAGCCTCCTTCTACGAGACGACTGTTCCGCAGAAGGAAACCACCGCGTCCAAGGACTCTTCGCTGCAAACCATCGACTCGACTACGACCGGCAGCGACAAGTCACTGCCTACTTCTGAGATGAGGGTACGGCGCGGATACTCCCAAGCGGCGCCTTCTACTAGCGTACGCCGCGCAGTGTCCTCCCGGCAGTCGACGCAGTGGTGACACCGGGCGTCCGGCTCCCTGTTTATGCAACACAGGTACATCCCGAAGAAACCATGCCCCGAGAACACCTGCGTCGCCCGAAACGACAGGAAGCCGTGCCTCCTCCCGAGCCAGCGCTCGAGCACCGGGCAGATCGCCTCGATGGTGATGAGGCTGGCGGTAGGACGTGAGAGCCTGTCCCGCCATTCCACCACCAGGACCCCGCGAAGCTGAGACCGACGCAGCTCCGTGTGTCGCTGCAGCGGTCTCTAGCCCCGCGCCCTCGCTACCTCGCGCCACCGATACATTGACGCGAGTACTCTCGCCTCGAGGTCCCAGGGCGGGGATCCAGCCAGTACGCAAGACGCCTCGTAGGAAGATCGTGCGATACCCCCTGATGACGCTGACGGCCATCGCTCTCTGCGGCTTTCGCAAAACTGCGATGCTGCCGGCCGTCGGGTCAGAGGCCCATACCGGGGCCCCATACAGGGCCATGGATCGCACGACCTCCACGTAGAGCCGCCTACAGGCGGCAGCTGTCGAGCACCAATCCCAGGTACTTCATGGTATACTCGACAGCGATCTAATCCCTACACGGATAGAGCCTGACCTGAGTTCGGATACTTTTTCTCCTGGGATAATTAGTGAATATTGTATATTTCATAGCCGTATTTCTTTTTCAAATATTATTGCATCAGTCTCGTACTGTCTAAAACTTCATTAGTTAAAATTACAAAGAAAAGAATTCGGGGAAAATTCTGAAATCTCATTCGATTCATGACATCTCCTAATTGAATTTTAATTCAAATTGAAGTAAATATTTGCTAATATTTGCATCAATTTGAATTATTCATATTTAATCAAGACGAATTCTGAAAATATTTAAGTTATTTGAATTTCTAGACTGCATTACGATTGAAACTCAACACTTCAATTTCATAATTATATTTACGTTCTAGAATTGAGAATGTAATAAGATTTTTCAAACATAAGTTTAGATTAACTAATTTCATTTTTATTAAAACATAATTAAAAAATTCAAACGGGTCTCCACATACCTTTACCTATATAAAATCCTTGTACCGTCACAATTAGAATATGCCGCCGTCCCTATCTGGAATCCGTTTTACCAGAAATACATAGACGAGATTGAGAAAGTCCAGCGGAAGTTTCTACGAGCCATGCATTACAGATGCCACAAAACGTACTTGTCATACTCACAATTACTAGATAAATATAGACAGGTCAATCTAGAATATGGACGTAAGTATCTAGAGGCTTCTGTACTGTATGGTATTGTTCGTGGGGATTTTGATTGTATCGATCTCACGAGCAAACTATGTTATGCAGTTCCACGTAGTTCTACGTAGTTACCGTGCAGGTACCCTATTTGCTGTCAATACCTGTCGAACTAATTCTGGTTTGCGCTGCCCTATCCGTCGAATGGTTGAATCATATAATTTTAATTTTGTTAATATTGATATTTTGTAGGCTCAAATTCCAAATTTAAATGTAATGTTATGACAATAATTATTACACACCAATAATATTATTAGGAATGTAAGCTTGTTTACATTTTATTATTTATTTGTTTTAAGTGATAATTATTACTCTGTTGCCAAGCGACCAATTAGAATTTTTAATTTGCATGTAATAAATTAATGTAATTAATTATTATGAATGTCATGTAATTATTTATTACCTACCTAGTGGCACTGATTATCATATTTTCTTTTGCTAATATGCGGATGCAATATTGTTAATATTTTGTATAATCTTTTCTCTGTTGCAACAAATATTGTAGCTGTTTATGGTCCCTGAATAAAATAAAATAATTTGTAGAACCAAAATACTGACGTTCCGAAAAACGCAATCTGATATTTTGTTATATTTGTATATTTTGGAAACTCTTCACATGTTTGTTATTTTAGAAGCCATTAAGATCTCATTTTAGAAGCGATAATGATCTCATTTTAGAAGCGATAATGTTCTCATTTTTGAAACGATAATGATCTCATTTTAGAAACGAATATAATCAAATTTTAATTTATGTTGTGTATTTATTTTTCAGTCTTAGGAAGGTAAGTGGGCAAAATTGTAACATTGTTCGTCTTGTAATTTTATTTTCCTCTTTGTTGTTAACCTAAAGTTTAAGAAGTATTTTGTCATAATTTCCAAATTCTAGAGACTTTAGTTTTATTAGTTATTGTTTTGTTATAACCTTTTTCTGAGAATGCTGGATAACTTGTAATTGACGACTGTGTAAGTTCGAGGCTATTGTTACCTATAATACTTACGATTTATTATATATAAAAGCTGGCAGCATGGTGCACCTTTATTTATAAATAAAATAAATAAATATCGCGCATGAAATTGCCTCATATTGTTTTTATAATTAGTGATAAGTAGATATGCAATATAACTAATTGAAATAATCACTCTAATTGCATTATATTGCACACTCGAAACAAAATGAAAGCGTCAATTATAAATTGAAATCCCGTTACCAAATAGTAGAGAGTATAATGACAATTAAATTACCGTCAATCTGTCGCGAGCAATCAATGAAATGATTACATTCTCTGTGGAAATTCGACAAATAAGTTGAGCTCGTAATTATTTTCGGTCAAATATTTGTCATGGAACCTTCCTATTAGCTGATTAAGTAATCCAATGTTACATACCTACACATACTAGTCCGATTCAAACAAAACAAATTGTTTCTAAACAAATTGTGAAATGCCTGCTTGTTTTCTTGAACTCACCGATGAGTAATCAGGTTTTTGTCAATATAACTGTACCAACCTATCTGGTCAGTGACTAATTAAACTTGGCTAAAGAACATTCGAGTTGTGTAAAGGTGAAGCCATAGACTAGAAAAAAACTGTCTTGTGCCAGACTATCGTATTGTGAAAACAACCGGATGAAAACAGTGTTTTGTCAAAGACAGACAAAACTGTTGTGTCTAGACAGAGAGTTGGTTTAGGTATGCATGGTCAAGTTTATAATATATAGACAACTGTATGTTTCTAATTTATCAGACTCGACTTTTCATAAGCACCATAATCCAACTCTCATAGTATAATTCGACTTCCATATACATCATAATTCAAGTCTCATCAACATCCTTTAAAAGATGGCCATTTGCGGTGCATTACCCGGCTTACCAAGGGGTATCGTGTTAAAAAGTAATGGCATTGCAGAGGTCAATTAGGGTGTCCCATCAGGATGCGACAGCCTAATTGACCCATAAAATACCAGTAGGTTACAGGTAACCTACACCAGTAGGTTACCTGTAACCTACTGGTATTTTAGAGCACAAAGACTTTTAGACTGGAAGCTGATCCCAACATCGTTGGAAAACGAAAACGTTAAAATATAAAACTATAAAAAGATAAAACTTTACTTGTGGTTTACAGTCGCGAGCGATGAGCGTAAATACCTTACAAAAACACAAAGCTCAATAGCGTTATTCTCGATAAACAAACATTTCAATTAAGAGAAAATATTAATAGTGTGGTTTCAATAATTGTAAGTTCGTAAGATCATATATTATCTAATAAAACTTTAGGAGAAAATCGCTTTTGCATCTTGCGTATTATTCAATGCTCGTGACTGTACCATTGTCTAGTCTACATCAAACATACAGCTTCCCTACAAATGTATCGCCAATGAGAGTCGATCTTTGTCTAAGCCCTCGTAATTCGATCGATCAGAATGGAATTGTATTGTACTCGATCTGAGTAGGTACTTTCTAGGATGTCAGCTGTAATTTACTACAGACTCCGGTTTACGACTTTATGTTTGAACAAGGTATCGCATTGTGTTCCTTGCATATGTGAGGGTTGCTTCTATAGAACGTAGTAGGTAATTCTCAATAACCGACCTCATTTTATGATTGATATTATTTTTTTGTTAAATCCAGTGATATTTATTGTTGTGTACTTTAAAAGTTATTGCAATTTTAAAAGTCTGGTAGTTTTGAAGGCCAGTGTATTAGTCTACATATTGCGATAACTAACAATATCTCCTAATCAACAACAGCAACAGAGCCGATAAAACTACTACACATATGGAGCTGCATTCTAACCACTAATGAATCAATCACTGATTAAGGCATTGCTACACATGATGTTAACACTTAAGGGTAGTTACACGGTTGGCCACCTCAGCAATGCGGCCATGCGTCGGCTATGCCCTATTCTGTCGGGTTAAAGCCGACAGAATCGTAATCGTAACTAGCTTCGGGATATTGGTAATTTGTATTGTTGGAGAAAGGTTTACTGGCTTATTAACACTGCGAGTACCAGGAATGATAGTTGTTACCTACTTACTAGCTTTAATGTGACCTAGGTGGTAGCTAGTAGAACGCTATTAAAATCAGACTTATGACCAGTGATCGGAATAGGTATTAGAGCTAAAATACCTAAAGTTCGAAAAAGAACAGAGACAAAGTGGAGACGTCTTACGGCAAAATATTTTTTCGGGACTGATGTCCCGGGTTTCGGAACATTACTTAAGTACAACTAAAATTAATAAAGTAATACCACTGTCAAATTCATTTGCTGTTTCTATTTAAAAAAAAAATTGTATGCTTGATTTTTATTGTTTCAAAAAGAATAAACAATTCACGAGTCAAATATGCGTACACAACTTGAGGAACTACAGGAGTGACTGATCGTCCTTACTAGTCTTACTGACGAACATAAAAAAAACATATTTTTTATGTTTTATTTTGTTTAAATATCAATACCAATCACGTCTTCGGAGTTTCGCTAGCTAATTCAATTTGACCCGGGGCGGGCGGCGGGGTCTGTCAGACTCTTACTGACTAAGAACCACCCCGGTGTTCCATCGCTTGGAATGTGAAATACCCCTCTACCCCTCAACCCTTTTGTCATTGTTTACCAGTAACAAACAAAATATAGAAAGAGAGCAAGTTTTAGCTATTCTGGGAAACGAAAACATGAGGCGGACCCAGTTCTTTACCTGAATTAATAACAATAGAAAACGTATCTACTGGTTTTTGAGAACGTTCTCCTTGTTTTTAAGTCGGTTAAAAAGGAAAATGAATTCATTTAGTTAACTGTATCAATAACATTAATATTAAATGTACTTAGGTGATGTCCCGAAAGTCGGAACAAATATTTAAAAAAAAAAATTGTGCGGAAGTCTCCACTTGTTTTTGTCTCTGTTCTTTGAACTTTAGGTATATTAGCTCTACCTATTCCGATCACTGCTTATGACGTACAAAATATTAAGAAAATGTAGACGCGTAGTAATCAGTCGGGTAAATAAGCTTCCTGCATTCGGTTACAAGCTACGGCAGCGAGTGCTACGACAGCGAGTGCTACGACAGCGTAGCATGCGTAGCAGCGACGTAGCACGTCGTGTAAGTTTCGTAGACTTTATTGATTGCACAATGTACACACAGTTACAGGCTATGACTAGGCTAAACTCATGAGTACATGGCCCTGTTAAGGCGCAGCAAGTAGTACTTTACATTTTAATTCTGGGTAAGAAATAACCGTTACTCATTATGGTGTAATTATTTCAGAATCAGTAAAAAAATGTTTGTGGATGAATTATTTGGGAACACCATAGAACTATTATTACTGTAGTATTTTATCTCAATGGGGAACACACCAATTATCTTGTTAATAAATAAATAAATTACACACGGTTCAAGCCAGAATCCCTAGTTGATTCTTGCCACCGGAAACTGCAATGTATTTTAAATTGTTCAAACCAAGCGTCTGCTCGATGTCGAATACCGTATATACACACCTATGCATATATATATATACATATAGATACTTCTACATGGCCTGACGCTCGAGACATTCTCGCCTCTTCGTGTCAAACCGAAGTGATATAAAGATCTTTACACGCCTTCCAAATGTATTTACGTACTCGATTCAATCTAAATAACGAGAGATGTATGCATGCTCTCTTTGTTTGCCGGAATGGGTTGAAAGTAAACAGATACGCAGGATTCTGGATATGTTGTTCGGGAGCTATTGATTGACTTTGGAGGTGCTTTTGTTTTGAGTTGGAGTTTCGAGAGTAGACAGATAATAGAGGGATTGTTTGACTGTAAGTGCCTTTCTGTCTGTTCTTCAATAACAACCGCACGGGTTCAATCTACATCTTTTTAAAAATCTACATCTTTTTAATAAAATAAGTGGTAGACATAATTTTAATACAAGAAATAAAGATAAAATAGATCAACCATTTTTCAGATTAGCTAAAGTACATACATCTTTTATGGGGTACTGTGTTAAATGCTACAACAAAATACCTTGTAATATATTGCAATTAAATGAAAGAAAATTTAAGACTCATATAAAAAGTTCACTGTGTAAACAAGCATATTACAAATTAGAGGATTATATCCAAGATAAGAATGCTTGGAAACATGCTGGTCCAGCTCCACAGGACAATCTAGGGTCTTGACAAAATTAAAACTTGTTGCTACTTTAATTGTATGGTTTGTTATTTTTATGACATTGGTTTACATTCTGTGACTACTTTAACTCACACACTGACATATTAATTGGTTACATAATTTGGGAAATCGTATACTTTTACAATGTTTGTAAATATGTGAACACCATGTATCTATCATTTAATTAACTTATTTATCATTGCTACGTTTATTAAATTCTTTTTACCTTTTTTGGTAGGGTAATTTTTATTATAGGTGCATCGTCTTCACATATAATTATATAATTAATGTATACAAAGTATTGTAACACATTTTAAAAGAGTAACGATGGAGTTTCTTGCCCATTCTTCTCCATACGAAACTACCTTTTGGAAGGGGCGACTAGAATCAATTCTATTTAAATGTAAATGTTGACGTTCAAAAGTGCCTTTTATGTGCCTATTTGAAATAAATGCTTTGACTTTGACTTTGAATCGCAGGTTGAGCTAAGCTTGCCGCGGTCAGTTCGTGGATGGGTGATCATCCATTACATATCGAGCCCCCCGTGCCTCGAAGAGCACATTAAGCCATTGGTCCCGGCTCTCATTCGTAGATCTTTGATAGTCGTTAGGTGAAGTCAGAAGCCTAAAAGTCGGACAACCAGTCTTACCAAGGAGTTTCGTGTTAACCAGTTATGGGTTTTGGAGGTCAGATAGGCAGTTGTTCCATATAAATACTAGTATTCAGCTGTAGTCGGTTAAACTGGAAGCTAACTCCAAACAGAGCTCGAAGATGCTAGACAGATTGATATTTAATCTTTCTCTCTGGTATTAACATCTGGCTAGGGGGGGTAGATTCAGGCAATTCTCCTTTGACTATCGGTTACTGGCTCATCAGTGGTTACAGTTTATTGTTTGATGTGATTGATGTTCATTATAAACAGGCCAATTGGCTCCTCTGATGTAAAGTAGTTTCCGCTGTTCAAGCCATTTTCAAAACCAAGGATATTTCCTATCTCATATGACCCATGCCCTTTTGAATGATATTTACAAATAACGCTATTCTTACGTTCTGAGGAATCTTAAGATACTCTATTAAACCGCCACGTAAGTGCATTCATGTACGTGATGGTGCAGAATTGTTTACAGCCAGCATTTTTCAACATCACTCCGACTAGACGTTCCATTTTTCTACTATACTAGCGAGCCGCCCTTGCTTTGCTCGTTTTTACGACTTGACAAAACATCGAGATGCTTTTTTGATATGTAAGTTTATTATTCATTTATTAAACGACTTCAAAAAAGGAGGAGGTACTCAATTCGACGGTATGTTTTTTTTGTGTGTTTGTTACGCGATTACACCGCCAATTGTGGACTGATTTTCAAAATTCTTTTTTTGTTTGGTAGGTCATACTTCAAAGGTGGCACCATATAAATTTCATCAAAATCGGAAGAGGGGTTTAAAAAAAACAACTACTTATAAATTATTTTGAAATAAAAAAAACGCCTTCAAACGGACGTGTACGTGTAAGACGATTGTTTTCGAATTGATGTGGTGTAGGTACCATAGCTAAAAAGTGCAAAATAAAAAACCTTTTTTACAAAAAAAAAAAAAAAACAACTGACTTCCAAAAAAAAACACTACAAAGTGAAAAATTACTTTAATTTCGGAAGTCGGTGGAAAAAACTAAAATACAGATGCAGACACCGACTTCCGAAATTAAAGTAATTTTTCACTTTGTAGTGTTTTTTTATGGAAGTCGGTTGTATTTTTTTTGTAAAAAATGTTTTTTCATTCACAGAAACCTTCTGGAATAAATCTGTTTAGCCTTTTCCCAACTATGTTGGGGTTGGCTTCCATTCTAATAGGATGCTGCTGAATACCAGTATTTTACATGGAGCAGCTGCCTATCTGACTTCCACAACTCAGTTACTGGGTAACAAAATTAAAGCATTTATTTCAAGTAGGCACCTAAAAGGCACTTTTGAACGTCAACATTTCCATTAAAATAGAATTGATTCTAGTCGCCCCTTCCAAAAGGTAGTTGTCGTACTCGTATGGAATAGAATGGGCAAGAAACTCCACCGTTACTCTTTTAAAATGTGTTACAATATTTAGTATACATCAGTTATATAATTATAACTATTTGCGAAGACGATGCACCTATAATTAAATTACCCCACCACAATACGTGAAAATAATATAGAAATGTAGCAATGACATATAAGTTAATTATGTGATAGATACACACATATATAACACGATACCCCTTGGTAAGACTACGTATGACAGCCGGGAGCAACGGCTTAACGTGCTTTCAGGGCATGGAGGGTTCTCGATATGTAATGGATGGCCACGATCGATCCGTGCAACTGTTATTATTTAGCCACGAGCCCCTCATAAGCTTTCCGGAATAAATTCTCAAAAGTTTGGAGAAAACTGCATCAAAATCCGTTGCGCATTTTATTTTATAATAGATATGTATATGGATAGTGATACCTACTCCCGACGGTGTACCTACACATTTGCGGAGGTACGATTTCACGGTCGGATGCCTCGTATGTGAGACACTCTAGACGAGCCAGCCGCCCAGCCGAATCAAGCTGGGTGGAATGATTTCGTCTTACGCATGGCCAGATACCGATCTGCGTCATATAGTCGCTGGCAATTCGAAACCCAGTGTGCATTGTCCTCGAGTTAACGAATTAGTTCACGATAAAGAGTTTTTCAATTAGTTGTAATTTGTGAAGTACGGGAGGAGTGTCGGATATGGAATTGGCTTTTTTAATAGCAGCCCCATTTCTGTATGTACGGGCTGCTATTAAAAAAGTTAAAAAGGGTTGTGCCTTTACAGCAGATTCTGATGAAATTATTTTGTAACATTAGGGAAATTAATTTTAAGTAAATTTACTCAAAATTTATATTGTCCGTATTTCAAATCACAACTGTCATTCTTTGACAGTTTATGAAATGGTCACGGCAAGTTGACGTAATAGTAATCGTTTATTTCATATTGGGATTGCAAATTTTACAAATGTTGCATTTATATTTTTTTGTAGTACGTAGGGTGTCAATTTGCTTAGTAATTAATTTCCCAGACGGTACATTATCAGTGCTCATCATTATCGGTGTTAAAATAATGACTGTAGAACGCCAAAACTCATAATTTTCCGTCTTTCAGTGTTTTCTAAATTCAATATTAGGATATTCATTATAACTATGTATTATGGTGTCACTACATAAAATGTACCAAACGTTCATTAATGTATTATTAAACGGAATAACAATACACATTTTTTCTCGTTTAACATTTTGTCAGTACAATGCGAAGCGCGCTCGGAAACGGTCAGGCATCACTCTTCGCTAGGAATTATTTAATTCGCGCTTAGTGTGTCATTAGCCGTCGCCGTCATGGGATCCGAAAAACTCACAGTCAACGAGTTCCTGGCGTTTCTGCAACATCAACTGGATCAACGTCATGGATGAAGTAAGCCTCATGCAAATCGCACCTCGAGCTACACCGAAGACGAGACTCGCAGTGCAAAGACGACAGTTTACGTGTCGCTCGACTCAGTAGATCGAATGCCGTCCCGCAGGAGGGACGAAAAGGAAGAGAAGAGCCTATAAGAAATGTTTCGGGTGTTCAAGGAGACTGACCCTGACGATGTGCCATCCTTTGTGGCAAAGAAGCTGCAGAAGCTGACCACCGTGGCTTTAAACCACGTCGACTTCACCAGGTTGCTGAAGGATATTGTGACACTGAAGGCAAGCTTGGCCGAGATAAAGTTCAAGCTGGACGCGTCTCAAAACACCGTCAGTGAGTTGAGTGCCGATATGGTTGATTTACGCAATACTGTAGCGGTATGTAGGACACCTGAGTTCACGTCAAAGGTGAACACTCATGGTGGTGCAAACAACGCATTGCTGTCCAGATTCGAGTCAGCGAAATTGGATTCGTTACCAGCCGCTGTCACTGCAAGCGATGCATTACCACGCCCTACCGTCGATGGCTGACGACATCGTGGAATACATCAACATCAAGACCAAGTGAAACTTGAGAGTAGAGAGGTTGGAGTCGCACCACAACATAAACTTCAAGTCGTTTGTGGCGCGGGTTCCAACTCAATACCTAGAAACATTCATGAAGGTATAGTTTTGGCCGAAAGGTGTGGCACACCGACGTTTTCGTAAAAGGTTGAGGTCGCGACAGCACGCAGCTCAACACGACGCCCGTCACAGTCATCACTTCGTGCACAATAGTTTGTTTTTATGATTAATATAATATGTATATTTAGGTTAAGGTATTACATACTCGTATATCTTTCGGCCTGCGTCGCCTAAAATAAATGGATTATTATATTATAAAACAATAACATGCTCATGTCCCCGCTACAGAATATTTATCAAATCCGATTTAATTAATAGAGAAGTGTTATTCTGCCTCTCAATAATTATAACCTAATTTTCTAGGAACTCGTTAAGAGTTTAGAACACCAACACATTGTTTTTTATATCGCTTGGTTTACTAACATGTTTTTTGTAACGTTCAATATAAAATACAATGTTGAAACCAGCGACGAGTATCGAATATTTTAAACATTTTTTTCGCGATGGAAGTCAAAAGGGATATTAAAATAGCAATTTGTGGGTTTTGTTTTAGCTACCACGTTTTATCCTACGTTGTTTTTCGTGAAAAACTAGATATATATTTTTTTTAAATGTGGGAAACCAGCACCTTGTGGCCTAAAAAAGAAAATAAGAAATATGGGGTGCATCCTAAACTTTCACTAGTGAAGATATGGTACGTACCTAAGTATGTCTTGCACATCTTCATGTCTTATCAACCTCGCTAACTAGATACTTTGTTTTTGCACCAGGAACATAAGCTATTCTTTCGAAAGAATTAATCTTTTTTATTGTGAAACATAATAAAGAAGCAACAATAATGTACCCAAGATTGTTTAATATGATGTTTTAAAAAAGTGTCCATAGAGCTTCTTGCCCATTCTTCTCCATAGAGATCTACATTTTGGAACGGGTAACTGACTTCAACCTTCAGACTAATTGACCAACTCCTTGACAATTCAAAAGTGCCTGTTGATAGTTTATTGAAATAAATGCTTTGAGTATGAGTTTGAAATATGAACAATCTGATTCATCAAACCATACAGTATATTCTTATTTGTGGTCCCCAAAATTCCAAAATGAGCATATTATACAATTCATATCCTTGTACCTACTGTTCATACCGATAGTGACAGAAGAAGATGAAAATAATGACACTTCGTTAGTAGATAGATTTAAGGTTTTAAAATTAATAAATAACAAAAACAAACACATCTATTCACCTACATCGACAGCCAGTTAATAAAAGGTATTTACTTAAGAAGTTGCCGTTTTAAAATACTGGCTATTTGAAACGTAATGTATGGCTGGCAATTAATTCTAAATTCAGATAAATTTTATTAAAAAATTATGGAATTCATTTTCAAATTCAGTCATTTGTTTATTGATTAGTGTTTTGTTTTCACTACATTTGTATCTTGTTCATCAATATGGACACGATATAAATACGAGTAATAATGGAATACGAGTTTCGTCTCGGTAGCAATGCCGCACAAACGGCTCGCAATATTAATTTCGTGTACTGAATGAATACTACAAACCAACGCACGACTCAATATTGGTTTGAACGCTTCCAACATAGAAATTTTGATCTAAAAAATTAACCCCGTGGTCGCCCGAAAACTAAAGTTAACAACAACGAATAAGAGGCGATAGTGGAAGCTGACGATAAACAATCTACGGCTGAGTTAGCAGTAGCTTTCAGCGTTAGCATCAAAACATTATTTGTCCATTTGCCTCAAATTGTCAAAGTAAAAAAAACTTGATAAGTGGGTGCCGCACGAACTGAACGATCGCCAGCGCGACGAACGCGTTGAGGTATGCCTTGCGTTGCTTAATAGACACAGAAACTAAGGGATTTTGAATCGCATTGTAACTTGCGATGCAAAATATATTCTTTTTGATAATCGAAAGCAGTCATCATGTTGGTTAGAGCCTGGTTCAGCGCCTAGGCAATGCCACAAACGAAACCTTACCCTTAGAAAAGTCACGGTCACTGTTTGGTGGTCTAGTGCCGGTATAACACAACACATACATACACATCACAGCTTCTTGCCAAATGGCACCAGCATTACTGCAGATGTGTACTGTGAGGAACTGGACACAATGATGGAGAAGCTCGCAAATCTCCGGCCAGCCTTGGTTGGTCGCTCGTCCCCTGTGCTCCTACACGACAACGCTCGACCTCATACGGCACAACACATGTTCTCTAAGCTACAAGAGCTAGGGTTGGAAGTTTTGCGTCATCCACCGTACTCACCAGACCTTGCGCCGACAGACTTCTACTTTTTCTAAAATTTGGACAACTTCATGGCAGGGCAAAAATTCAATACCCGAGAGGCAGTACAAAATACCTTGAGGAGTTTGTTGGCTCCCGTACACCTGACTTCATCAAGAAGGGCATTGAACAATTACCACTGCGCTGGCAGAGATGCATGGATGGCATGGGTGCATATTTTGATTGATAGAAATAAAAAATACTTTAACTTTCTGTATACTAAACGGCAATTTCATAGTTAAATACCAAATATTTAGGTATGTTATCCAAACCGTTCTTCATTTCACACATTCCCATCACTCCCAAAACCCGATAAAAAATTTACTCCGATATGAATGCTGCAGTTACGTCCATTCACTGGTAACTCCATTTAAAGTATATATATGTTTCATATACTGGGGCACGTTCGTGGCTCAGTACAGGCAATCATAGCTTGTTTAGGTGAGATTGGCAACAATGTCCCTTCTAATCAATGCGTAGTGTGCCCTCGGGAAATACGCTGCGTACTCCAGTACGACGTGATCGTCTCATACAAATACTGAATAATACACTGATTTTGGTTTGGACTGTGTGTTTTGGCGTATGTGTAGGTGCATTGAGGTTTAGTCGTAGTTAATCTTGTTGTTAAAGTGATTGGTTTATAGCTATGAAGGTTTATGATGAAGTCAGTGGTATTAGTGTTAAATGATTTTATTTCTGTAAGTAGGTTTGTACAAACACTTTTACACGTCAATCATATTATAAAAACTAGATGAGGTCAGCGCTTTCTATCTGACTACTCTGAGAAGAAAGGCCGAAATAAACTCAGAGGTCACAGTCTCTTTTAAAGTTCAGACATAATTTTGGTCAGATCATGTGAAGACACGCATTGGTGTCTGAAATGGTATTTTGAGGAAAAACCACACAGATTGAATGGACCTGTCTAGTAAGTGCACGCATGTGTCAGTGATCGTGCAGCTCAACTCAGAACTTAAGGAGCTCAATGATTCGACGAACAATACCAAAAAAGTTCTGTCAACTGTTGACGGTAGACAGCAAACCGGCCGCACGCATACGCTTTGTGACTCGGTGTACGACTAATTACGTGACTGCGTTTCTCAAAGTTTCTATCACCCACACAAAATGTTTACGTGCAAGCGTTGCCAAGTTGAAAGTAGGGACGGCGCTAAATGCGTGGGATGCTTGGGACAGTTTGACTTTCCCTGCGCTGGCATAACTGAAGGAGGCTGGAGGAAATTGGGGGATCGCAAGAACACATGGAAGTGCAGTAATTGCAAGTCTTCGGCAGCATCCAGCCCTCGCCCTACAACTGCAGCTGCAGCTACGCCCGTAACAGCTGACATGGATTCTATTATGTCAGAACTGAAGGCCCTCTCAGCCCAGATGGAGAACTTGCCTGCTTTGATGGAGAACGTGAAAGCTATCCAATCGGAACTGGCAGAGCTTAAGTCGATCAGATTGGAATATTCCAGTCTTAAAACAGATGTCGAGTTTCTGGATCATTCAGTGGAGACTTTGGCCAACAAAGTGTCGGCATTGGAGAGTGAAGTGGACTGCCTTAAGAAAACTAAGGAGGAAATGGCGGGGTTACATGATCGATGCTCCAAAATTGAAGATCTACATCGCGAAACTGAGCAAAGATCAAGACTGAACAACCTAGAAATTAAAGGTGTTCCGTCAACCAGCACAGAAAATCTGTTCGCAATCATTGGCAAGATAGGAGATATCATTGGATGCAATATCCCTAAAGAGCAGATAAACTTCATTGAGAGAGTACCGATGCGAAACAACGAACATAGTAAAAACATTATTTGCTCAGTTCATAACAGATACCTCAAAAATGATTTCGTGGCCGCTGCTAAAAAACTTAAAGCATCTATATCTGCAAGCAAGTTGGGCTTGCAGTCGGACAGTGTCATCTACGTCAATGATTACCTAACTTTTGAGAACAAAATGCTGTTGAACAAAACGAAAAAACTTGCTAAAGAACGAGGTTTTTTATACACTTGGGTAGCTGGTTGCAAAATCCTTATAAAGAAAAATACTACTTCTCCAACCCATCACATAAAAACGGAACAAGACTTAAAAAAGTTTCTGAATTAAAAATGTTGTGTCAATCTAATAATTTGTCGTACTTGTATATTCGCACGCACTACGCTTACAGTTTGAGTAACACTGGTGCCATTTTTTTATGTGCATTCCTTTACCGCTGCCCTTTTGTTCTCTTATCACTCGGTGTTGACCATAGCTATTTATCTATGGAATCCTATTTGCATGAACCTAAGGTTGTAATTAACTTGATCTCGCTCATTTTCTTAATGTTTTATAATTTAACTTTTTGCTTTAAACTGAATGTACCTCACATTACAATATCTATTGAAGCACTACTGATTAGTAATATTTCTGTTTGCGATGTCACCTATTAGTGTGTTTTACCAAAATGTTCGGGGATTGCGTACAAAAACATCAATATTCTATCGTAATGTGTGTGCTAATTTCTACGATATTATTTGCTTAACTGAGACTTGGCTTATTGAGGGTATTATAGACAGTGGATTATTTGACGACCGTTACATAGTGTGGAGGCGCGATCGAAATTATTCTAGCACGAAGCAAACTCTGGGGGGTGGTGTGCTAATTGCAGTGCGACGCGAACTTATAAGTGATCTCCGCAGTGAATGGTTCTCGTCTGCCGAAGACTTGTGGGTTACTCTCAGCCTCCACAGGAAGAGACCGCGAGTATCGTATAAAATGCATATTTGTGTAGTGTACATCTGCCACCAAAATCTTGGCCACTCCCAAGCAGGTCAGTTAACCAATTTTTCTAATAACCTAGCTGATATTGTTCAGAAGCATCCCGCTGATAAATTTTTAGTTCTTGGCGATTTTAACCTTCCAAATATAAGCTGGGAGCCAAACGATGATGGTCAGTCTGTTTGCCCTAGTAACATCCAAGGTCATGTTCAGGTCAATTTGTTTGATAACTTTGCAGTCTGCAATATCTCGCAATACAATTCGCACGTAAATGTCAACAATAAAATACTAGATCTAGTTTTATCTAATAGCGAGGTTTCTGTGGCAAGTTGCTCCGATCCTCTGGTGCCGGAAGATCCACATCATAGAGCTCTCTGTTTGACTGCTGATTTTGTGGAAATTCATACTATTCCTGCGCGTCCTCGTAAAAAATTTTTATATCGATCTGCCGACTATGCGGCCATTAATCACCGACTGAGCCAGATCGACTGGATCAATGAAGTGAGCACTAGGACACTCGAAGACGCCGTATCATTTTTCTATGACACAGTCAATGAACTACGTGATTCTTTTGTACCAATTAAGATGGTAGTTCCAAGCAGCAGATACCCTCTCTGGTTCAAACCGCCTCTGATAAAAATTCTTAAAGAAAAAGCGAAGTACCACGCAAAATTTAAGAAATACGGTAACCTGTCTGATCATGAGTCTTTTGTTTTGCTCCGACAGCGTGCCAAGGAAGTTGAAAGTGAAATGTTTAGCTGCTATATTAAAAAAATAGAAGAAGACATTTTTAGGACCCCCAAAGCGTTTTGGTCGTACGTAAAATCAAAAAATCAAGTCAATGCTTATCCTTCTTTACTTAAATATAGAAATAGCACTTCAAGTACAGGAGAGAATATCTGCAACTTGTTTGGCGACTACTTCTATTCTAATTTTCTCACTTCTGCTATTAGTACCAACGGTGACGACGATCTTTCCAATGACCATGCGCAGGGTTCAAACATGCATTTGAGTGATATTGTTTCGGACATACATTCCGTCGAAGTCAATGAACTAGAAGTATTAAATCTACTTAAAGGAGTTGACTTATCTAAATCTGCAGGACCAGACAATATTCCGCCAGTTTTTATACTCAACTGTGCCAAAACTCTGATTCCTCCTCTTACACTTCTGTTCAAGCGGTCCCTAAATTTAGGTGAGGTACCTACAATTTGGAAGTCGGCGTTTATCACTCCAATCCACAAAAAAGGGCCTAGAGACCTCGTGGAAAACTACAGGCCCATTTCCAAACTATGCATCTTCGCTAAAATCCTGGAAAAAATAATATACAGGCAGCTTAATGCTTGTCTGAAACTAAGTATCAGTGACCGACAACATGGTTTTCAGCGAGGTCGGTCCACAACCACCAATCTCATTCTTTGTGGTGACTACTTGACTGAATGTATGGCTCATCGCACACAAGTAGATGTAATTTACACAGATTATAGCAAGTGTTTTGATCGCTTGGATCATGCTATCCTTCTGCGTAAGCTATTGGCTATAGGTATCAGTGGAAATCTCTTCAGGTGGTTCTCATCTTATGTGGCCAACAGATGTCAAACTGTGGTACTTAATGGATACACATCGAGAACTATGATTACCCCCTCAGGAATTCCGCAGGGATCGCTTTTGGGACCCTTGTTATTCAACATCTTCATCAATGACGTCTCTTCATGTTTCTCTAACTCAACAGTTCTTTTGTTTGCGGACGACATGAAGATTCTAAGTGAAATCAGAACTTATGAAGATGCTGAACGTCTCCAACGTGATCTGGATAGTTTCCAAGAGTATTGTACGGCTAACCGCCTGGATCTAAATGTCTCTAAATGTTACACATGTACCTATACACGTAAACCTAAACCTATTGTTCACGATTATAAACTAGCCAACACTTCAATAGCCAGAGTTAATACGATTAGAGACTTAGGCGTCACTTTTGACTCGAAACTTCTTTTCGACACACACATCGATAATATTATTAAAAAAGCTTCGAAGGCACTAGGTTTCATCTTGAGGATATCAGCCGATTTTAAAAATATCAAAACACTAAAAATTCTTTATTGTGCTTTTGTACGCAGTCATCTCGAATACTGCTCACCAGTATGGAATCCTATTTATAATACTTACGTCAATCGTATCGAAAATATTCAAAATAAATTTTTAAGGTGCATTCAGTTTAGATCCAAAATCTATTTGCCTAATTATTACAACCGCTGCAGGAAGTTTCACATTCTTCCATTAAATGAGCGGAGAAAAATTGCCGACATGGTATTCTTGTTCAATTTGGCTAATGGTTCAACCGACTGTTCTGAACTGATGAGCAAAATTGGGCTGCGTGTTCCATCCTTCACCTTAAGGAATCATCAACCTCTGTATGTTCCTTCTGTTCGTTGCATATATCGACAAAACTCTTATATGATAAGAGCTAGCAGGGCATACAACTCGTTGTGTCAGAGTGTTGATGATCTTGATTTATTCTCCACTAGTGTTCCTAAACTAAAAAAAAAGCTATGTAAAAACTTTTTTGAAGACCGCTAAATTTATTAACTTATTTATTTATAACTAGAACCTGTTCAGTGTTATCTTAATTCTCTCAGAGTGCTTACTTATTCTTACTTTCGCTTGTCTGTCTACTGTTTCTTGTGCTACCCTAATATTGTCAGTGAAAACTTTTAATTGGCCTTCTTTCACTAACTGTCAACTATATGTATCCTAGCTGTAAGTTTTCTTAAGAAATAAAATAAAATAAAAAAAAAAAGGACATTTGGGCAGGCCGCATAAATTACTTAAACTGCCAAGACCATGATTATAACAAACAAAAACCCACTCCTCACATTCACAATAATTAAAATAAACATACTATATATATATACGACACGAAGTAAGTATTCATGTCATTGTGTATATAATAATCATCAAATGTCAGTATGCAAAAATTGGAGCTACTCAATCCCAAGCCTTTTGTCCTCAATATAATCTTTAACGATATAAAAGGCTTTCTGGCACAACTTACGTTTAATGCAAGATTTGGTTAAGGCTTAGATCTTGAACGTGGTTTGGAAGTTTATTATAAAATAGTATGTATTGACATCTGAGCCAGCCACCTATTTTTTTTGAGCTTTGTAGGTACAAAAAAAATCGTGTTTATTCCTAGTATTTATATTATGGATATCACTGTATTTTTTAACAATTTTGTTTTTTTTATGGGCAAATAAAATATTTTCAAAAATATACCAAAAAGGCACAGACATTACATTAATCTCCATAAATTTCTCTCTGAGAGTGTGTCTCGGACTTAAATTATAAATAGATCAAACAGCTATTTTCTGCAAAACAAAGATAGTCTGAATGTCGGCGGCATTTCCCCACAACAGAATACCGTAAGACATTGCACTATAAAAATTGCTAAAGTTCACTAAGGGGGATGTCTGTAAGTCAGTTAAATTACGAATTTTTCTATCAGCGTATGCTGCGGAGCTAAGCTTTTTGACAATTTATCTACGGGACCCACTGAAGCTTAGCATCCAAAGTTAAGCCCAATAATACTGTGCTATCTTCAGGATTCAATTCTTTGCCCTCTATCAATAAATTAGTTATCACATGTCTAACGTGAGGTAGCGTAAACTTAAAATATTTGGTTTGTTTTTCATTATAAAATATTAACATTAAACCAGTGAACTACTTTTGAGATGGCGCTATTTACATCGTCAGTAACCAGCTGTTGACGTTTAAGTTTAAACAAAAGTGAAGTGTCAAGAAACTCTCTACAGTCCATACAATAATTAAAAATAAGAACCAAAGTAGGTGCTACAATGTCAATAATAGACTTAGCAACTTCTACAGAATTCTGTAGAAGTTGCTAAGTCTATTATTGACATCTAAACCATAATCACACAACTAAACTGGCAGTTTTGATGTGTTTGTGTTTTGTGAAGTTTGATTATTTCCCTCGGGAGTGTTCTAAATAAATATCACATTTTTTTCTTCTATTTGAGTGTGTGACTCTTCAAACCCTCAACTACAAGAAAAAATGTGATAGCCCTCTTAACACTTTAAAGTTTTCAGACCGTACCTATACAATTTAGTTTTGACTAAATTAATTAATTAATATATTTTTGAAATTTTAATGTAATTCTTTAATTTTTATTAATAATTTTTAATTTAGTTTAATTTAATTGTACGATACAAAGATGATTGAAAAATGCATTAATAATAATAATGAAAACGGAGATATGTGCATTAATTATGTGCGAAATATAAAAATATAAAACTGTAGAGTTTCTTGACTCCAGCGTCAGTTGTGAAAATCTCATAAAAATACTTGGCAGTAATTTTATTGCAATTTTAGTTGTGAGAGTATCACATTTAGCAAGTTTTACAGACTGTTTTCAAGTTGATACAAGGTTTTACTTAGATGTTTTGAAATGAGTTTTAAAACTGCTCTTTAGCTACTTTAAGGAAGACTATCTAAGCAGGCAGTAGGCTCGCCCCCTATTAAATGGGACAAATGGGGCGAAATGTGGGTGTACTTTAGGTACACCTCTGTCTTGCCGTTCGGGAAATCAGGCGTGATGTTATGTTTATGTGTAATCTAAAAAGCTAGTTAGGCAAATATTCAAAGCTAAATAATATTTCCAGTTTGAGGGGTTTCCCAAACCGAATCCTAGGCCGATTCGCGGCCACCGTAGGCGCGGGCTTGCGGACTGCGAGCAATGGGTAGCTCGCCGTCCGATAAGGACCAGGCCCAGGTCGACGGCGCGTTGTGTTCTACGCGCGCCTCAAAAACATGTCAGCACCAATGACGGCGTCCGCTAGGGCCGATGCCTGCCAGGGTTGCGGGAAAGTCCGAAAGGGTTACCCTGGTACATGCAACTGTAGGAACACGGGTGTGTTTTAGTCAGTAAGAGTCTGATACGCCCTCCCGCTCCGCCCAGAGCGGAAGAAGTTAATTGATGATTTGAAAAATAAAAAATAATTGGGGTTTATTTGTGAACGTTGCTTAAAGTAAGGCGACTGTTCGAACACACATTTTTGACAGTTATACGACTCTTTACTTTTAGCAACGTTTATAAATAGAAATACTGTAACGCTTTTGGGCTCTTTTTGCTTAACCGTGGGACTGATCCACAAAAATCCACTACTACAAAACAAAACAGATTTAACTTTATGAAACTTCGGGAATTATTCACATTGTGAGAACTCACAGATTAAAATTAAGCCACTGACGTTTCCAGAATAATTGAAAGACATTTGACAACTGAACACGATTTTCGTACAGTCGCGACTTGCGGGATGCAAACGTATCACTCCACGCTCACTTCACCTAAGTTTTCACGGTGATATGGTTACAGAATAGCACTGCTGTTAAATAACTTCAGTCACAAGTTGACGATGGTAGGTATGCACGTTGAATGCCGTTTAGTTCATTTGAAACGGGTGATAAAGACTTATCTACTCGTCTTTAGTAAAAGTCTACGTCGAGACCCGACTTGGTTGTCTAATCTTCTCAACTAAGATCACTGACGTGTAAATCTCGTTCACACTATCGAAGTTAAGCCCACGTTAATATAAAGTACTTAGAGACTTCGTTAACAGACTAAGACGAGGTATATTGTCGCGAAATGCATGCAGTGGCGGCAAACATACGGCGTGGCTGCAAACATAGCTACATTGCAGCAAACATGGCTGCGAGGCGGCTTTCATTCTCATTCCATGTGCAAATCTAGTTTAACGTCTTTTAAAAGGGTTTGTGCACTTAGGCAGTGCTGAACTGAAATGTTTGTAGTAGAAGTATGCTTAGCCGACGTTAAAGTGCAGGTTGGTTGGATCGGATTCTTAGATTGTTTACATAGAAGTATACCTAAATTAATTGCTCCGTTGGTCTCGTGGTCGCTAGCGCGACTGCTGAGCGTGCGGTCCTGAGTTCGATTCCCATGTCGTTCAAAGTTTTATTGGGTTTTTTTTTGGCGTAACTTTTGCTCATTAATTACACCGAATACTCACCCTACGATTGTCTGACGCAATATTCGTAGATTTAGGTCCTTTTACAACAACCCTTCTCCTATTCCTGATTCTTTAGCCAGTGATTTTTTAGATAAATTAGCTCCGCCTTGGGTTCCTGGTGCTATTAACCTTAACCTGTAATGCGTATCCAATAACCAAAATACTCATACGACGCTAGATCTTCCATCCACTCTCACTGAATTAAAGGGTGTAATTCATAATACTAAGGATTCTGCACCAGGCATTGATGGTATCCCGTATTCCTTTTTTGCTAATTTAAATGATGACGTCCTCAGTTATTATTTAGAGCTTATTAATTCTATCATGATAAGGGGAAACATCCCTGTTGAATGGAAGCGTCAAACAGTGTTGCCATTCCTTAAACCAAATAAAATCCCATCTGATGCTTCCTCATACCGTCCCATAGTTTTATCTTCAATTCTAAAATTAGCGGAATATTTATTTAAAATCGCATATAATGGTATGTTGAAAGTAAAGGTTTTTTGGCAGAATCACAATATGGCTTTAGAAAAGGTAAAAGTACCACTGACTGTTTAAGTATTATAACAGCCGATATTCACCTTCTCTAATAACCATTCCACCATTGCAGTTTTCCTTGATATTAATGCAGCTTATGATAACGTTGTATTATCAGTTTTACAAAATAAATTAAAAGCCTAACAGGTTCCATTGAATTTGTCGAATTTCATTATTAATATCCTGACTGAACGCTCTGTTAATAGGAGATCATGAGGTATCTTATCTGGTATGGAGAGGTCTCCCACAGGGTTCTGTCCTCAGTCCCCTTCTATACAATATTTACACTTATGATTTAGTCTCGTCCTTAACTAACCATGTTAAGGTTCTTCAATATGCCGACGATTTATTATTATATTCTTCTAAAAACGGTTTTATTCACCCAGAAGAGAAATATTCCCTTAGTAAACCTCTCTTTTAAGGGAATACCTATTCCAGTTAAAGATAAATTCTTATATCTAGGTATAATACTTGACTGTAAATTAAGTAGTGTTCCTCATTGTGATTATATTGTTAACAAATGTGAAAATCACCTAAACATGCTTAGATGCCTCTCTGGTGTGTGGTGGGGTGCACATTAATTCACATTGAAACTTATTTACAACGCAATCATCACAAGCACTCTGGATTATGGATTGTTCGTTCTAGAACCTGGTAGTGTTATGGCTTTTAAAAAATTAGATCGCATCCAGTCTAAATCATTATGAATTATTGAATTATTTCGGGTGCCATGAAGTCTAGTCCCATTAATGCTCTCCAAGTTGAATGCGGGGTAGCTCCTTTATATCTTAGAAGATAATTCTTATGTGACAAATATTTGTTTCAGATTCTTCAGTTCTCAACTCATCCTCACAATCCTAAACTGGACTCTTTTGTGTTGCAGATTGAATCTTCAGATTACTGGTCCCATAAATGTGCTTCTTGTTTAGTTGTAAGCTATAAAACATTTCTTTCACAGTCTTCTCCGTTCCAATAAACTTCCCCTATTTAACAGTCGTTATGAGAGTTTATAATTCAACCCCATCATTAAATACTGTGTAAGTAAATCAGATCCCGATTGCCATTCAAGTTTTAATAATTTTCTTGCTGAACATCTAGAGTACCACCATATATTTACGGATGCTGCCAAGTGTTCTCCGACGGGTTGTGTTGGGATAGGTACTTACCATTCTCAATACAACATCGTACAAAAAATCAAACTGCCTCCGGAGACTTCTGTTTTTACGGGGGAATGTTTCGGCATTTCCTCCTACCCTTATTTGGGAACCCGACGGTGGCGTGTTCCGAGGACCACGAAAACACATGGCCTCGGACTTGTGCAGGGCCACCTCGAGTCCCAATAGCCGGATCCTCTCGACGATTGTCGCAACCCCGCGTGTCGCTAGTTCGGCCGCCGCCTGGTGCGACCTCCCCTGCGCCAGGACCAGCGTGTCGTCAGCGTAGGAAACCACGCTGACGCCGCTGGGGAGGTCGGCGCGCAGCACCCAGTCGTATCCGATGTCCCACAGATGCGGCCCCAGGACCGATCCCTGTGAGACACCGCACGACATCTCTTGCCGGTTCCATACTCCCTGGTGACCGGGGTAGATGACGGCCCTGTCCGTCAAATAGGCTTCGACCACCAGAATGCCTATTATACTGTCAAAGACTATATTGAGGACAAAAAGGCTTGGGATTGAGTTGCTCCAATAAAGCACAGGCAATGTTAATTTATTTTATTTCGCTAACTATTTTTACTTTTAATCTTTGCTATAAGTATCTATACTTATTTACATATACAATGATACTAATATTTACTCTATAAAGTATTATATTATTTTAAATTATTGTGAATGTGAGGACTATGTGTGTTTTTGTTGCAGTTTTAATCATGTTCTGGCAGTTTGAGATGCTGATGGCCTTTCTTTGGTATTGTTCGTCGAATCGTTGAGCTCCTTAAGTTCTGAGTTGAGCTGCACGGGTACTGACAAATGCGTGCACTGACTGGACAGGTCCACTCAATCTGTGTGGTTCTTTCCTTAAAAGACCATTTCAGACACAAATCTACATGGTCCTCAAAGATTATTATAATATTATTCTAATTATTGTGGATGTGAGAACTATATCGGTCATTGATTTTTTTATATTGATTTTTGTATTTTTCTCAGCGTAATCATGATCTGGCAGTTTGAGTAATTTATGCGGCCTACTCAAATGTCCTTTCTTTGGTATTGTTCGTCGAATCGTTGAGCTCCTTGAGTCTAAGTTGAGCTGCACGATTACTGACAATTTCGTGCACTGACTGGACAGGTCCACTCAATCTGTGTGGTTCTTTCCTCAAAAGACCATTGCAGACACCGATCTACATAGCTTTCACATGATCTGACCAAGATTTTGTCTGGACTTTAAAAGAGACTGTGACCTCTGAGTTTGTTTCGGCCTTTCTTCTCAGAGTAGTCAGATAGGAAACGCCGACCCCATCTAGTTTAAAAAGTGTTTATTCAAACCTTCTTACAGAAATAAAATCATTTATTATTTATCATTTGTAAATTGTCGTCATTGTAATTTGCTCATTATTCACTACTAATATTCACTTTTATAAATACACTGATCCTATAAATCGTCCTATTCTAAATTCCGTTTGAATTGATCATAAATACTTTATACTTTTAACTTTCGTTTCCCTACCTTTGTTCTCAAAAACGAAACGTGACATTAGCTAAAGCTAAATGCTCAAACCGAGCGAAGCCAAAACAAAAAAAAAAAAAATAAGCGCCAACAGTAAACATGTAACAATCTTTTAGTAGGTGGCAATATGTCGAGCACTTATGTACGTAAAGTATCTAAGTGTATACGAGAATATTTCCATTTTGGCAAATTGTCTGCTACTTGTCGCCTGTCCTTATATTTATTTGATGCCATTGTTATGTCCTCATCTCCTAGCGTTATTCTAAATAGTAGGTGTTATCATATATTCAGCTTTTTTAGGGTTGTACAAAATATCAAGCTGGAATAAATAAAGAACAAGATGTTTCCCGACTATTTTCAGAGCCTAACAGAGTTTTATACTAAGACCCTTACACGACACGGTTTTTTTACGGTACAGCGTATAAGCATCGTAGAAAAAACGTGTCGATCAACAAGCACCCATAGTGATCCCTATAACCCGGACGACCGTGCACACTGCTAATAAACGGCCAATACCTCTCACCGCGTTCTCCAAGGCCTTCATACTGCGAGCTGCGCGTCATTCTGATGTCCCGCAAATCCTGCATGGCGAAAGCAGAGTTACCGCGCGACTAGCATAATATACAACTTCCCGGCATCAATCGTTGGGCAGTAGCGCACCAGACACGACACCCGTCTGGTCGGAGGATCCTCCCTTTTCTATGTAGGTATGAGTGAACTTTACACCCTGTTCCTGTTGCCTCTATAATATCAATATGTAATAACAAATATCAAAGAAAAATTATTTGAATTTACGGCTGTGAAGTTTCTAGTATATACATAAGGCTCTGTATACTTAATAATAAGGCACGTGTAACTTTCAAAACATTTCGTTTTTTTTTCAGACTGTAATCAAGTTAGATAGATAAACATAAAATATAGAACAGCCTACGATCCGGCCACGTTTTACTCTACAAATAAGTATTACCTAATCAAATAAATTTATTTTTGACTAGGTAGATACAATTTGCTTAACAACTATTTACAAAGTGAATAAGTTACATTTAGCATCAATTTCTAGTGACTGACGAAACGTAATGAGGTACCTATAATTATAAGTAAATACTTACATATTGTAAATATTACTTAATACACAGGGCGTCCCACGGATATAATAAGATATGTTAAAATTCATGGTCTTCCTATTATTTTTGACACTATGTTATTTAGCAAAAAATAATCCTTATGATAATGCCTTTCGATCGGTATGATAAAGCTACAGGGTGATTATTTTTCTCATGTAACGGGTTCCATTTCCGGTTCAACCATGTAATTATTTAATTATCTATGAATGCAGTTTAAATTGTTTTTTAAATTCAAATAATGTATTCTTTCAGTTAAGTGTTCCATCTACAATATTCAAGGTACTTTCCCTCCATGTGGCATATCCGTGGGATGCCCTGTACATTCGTTCGGATACAACATGTAACATAATTAACGCAAGACCTCAACACCCCAATTAGAGTATTGAGTTAAAAGCACAATACAATGACCAAAACCATTTTTTTTAAAGCTAGCTATTGTGTTTTTGAAAATTGTGTTGACCCTAGCATTTCTTTATGCATTGAAAATTGAGTCTTAATGCCTTGAGATAAGATTTAATTTTCTTTAGCTTAGTTGGTGGTCAGTATTGCAAAACACATAACATTTGAAAAAAAAACCTGTACTAATAGTTACTGAAATCGATTCAGTAGTCAATTATGAGCAAACTACTTTCAGGACTTGCGTTTATTCTGTTACACCTTGTATATTCGTTCGCTTTCAGCGGCGGATGGTCTGTGATCTATTATACTATAGCTATACCCAATAGCTTGTGTATTTATATCCTACGAATAAATGTTTTTTTTTTAAATTTAAAATACAAAAGCAAAAATAAAAGAAATGAAAATGATTAAAATATACAAGAATACTATACAACACCTGAATTAAGTGTCTTCCCCTTAATATAAGTGAATAAGAAGGAACTAATTTTTGATTGAATGTGATTCTCATCCCTCCTTTTGAACGAAACACATTTAAATAAATATGAAATATGTTTTTAACAAAAAATATCCTTGATAAGTCGATACAGCAAGGCAACTTCAATGTTTATTTGAGATGTGTTGATACGTGCTAAGCCGACGGCTCCTCAAACTGTCAGTAACACATTTTATTGCCTGTGTCTCATTTAATGGTCTAAATATACGAAAACTCGCTCGCAACTTCTGAATGTGAAATATTTCTGCAATTTGTTTACCGAAATCATAGGAAAGATGATAAAGTGAGAAACGACGACAACACGACGCCTGTAATCAGGGCAGCGGCTGCGAGGGCTGCGCCCTGCATACTCGGCGTCCCAGGCTCCAAGCGCGGAGTTGAAAGTCGTCGTCGTCGGGTTCCGTTCCCTCCCCGTGCTCGTCCTCGGGGATTTCAATGCCAAGAATGTGGCTTGGGGTTCCCGGTATACGGACACACGGGGCAGGATGGTGGAGGACTGGGCTCTGGAGACAGGCCTGGTCGTCCTAAATCGGGGTTCTGTCCCCACGTGTGTGCGGATGCGGGGTGAATCGGTGGTGGACATCTCGTTCGCCAGCCCCGCTCTGTCACCGCGTGTCCTTGACTGGCGCGTCATAGAGGGGGTGGAGACCTATTCCGACCACCGGTACATCCGGTTTGACGTCTCCGTCCAGACCTCGAGCGCGCTGGTCCGACAGGCCCCGAGTGGTCCGCGGTGGGCGCTGAAGCAGCTGGACCGGGAGCTCCTCCTGGAAGCCTCGATCGTGCAGGCCTGGGTGTTATCACCGGACAGGCCTGCAGACATCAACGTCGAGGCGGAGTGGTTCCGGGAGGCCATGTCCGAAATATGCGACGTGGCAATGCCCCGGGCCCAGCCCGGACGCGCTCAGCGCCAGGTGTGCTGGTGGTCGCCAGAGTTGACGACTTTACGCAGTGCGTGCATCGCTGCGCGACGCCGGTACACCAGGCACCGCAGGCTCCGTATTCGCCCTCCGGATACGGAAGCCATTCAGGCGGAGCTGTACGAGGGGTACACAGCGGCGAAGACCGCCCTCCAAGCGGAGATCCTGCGGGCCAAGGGACTGGCCCGCGAGGAGTCGCTGGAGACTCTGAACAGGGACCCGTGGGGGCGCCCCTACAAATTGGTGCGTGAGAAGCTCCGCCCATGGGCTCCCCCGCTGACGCAGAGTCTCCGGCCCCAGCTCGTGGAGGACGTGGTGAGCACTCTGTTCCCTTCTAGAGGGGACCATATCTCCCCGCCCATGGCTCCGCCTACTGCGGTGCTGAATGCGGACCACACCGCCGACGACGACAACGATGCTCCGGAGGTGACCGAGGTAGAGCTGCGAGTGGCGGTACGTAGGCTGAGTGCTAAAAATACCGCCCCAGGACCCGACGGCTTACCTGGGAAAGCCTGGGTCCTGGCCTCAGAGGCTCTCGGGCCTCGACTAAGGGGGCTCCTAAGCGCATGCATGGAGAGGGGCCAGTTCCCACTTCGTTGGAAGACGGGGAAACTGGTCCTCATCAAGAAGCCGGGGCGCCCAGCGGACTCTCCGTCCGCTTACCGGCCCATCGTGCTGCTCGACGAGGTGGGCAAGCTCTTTGAGAGAGTCATTGCAGACCGCCTCGTCGGGCGGCTGGTGCGGGTGGGGCCGGATTTGGCGGAGAGCCAGTTTGGCTTCCGCAGGGGGCGCTCTACGGTGGACGCCATCATGCGCGTGCGGGCCCTCACGACGGGGGATGCTGTGGCCCGGGGTGGGGTCGTCTTGGCGGTGTCTCTAGACATCGCCAATGCCTTCAATACCCTGCCCTGGAGTTGCATCAGGGAGGCACTCCGGTATCACCGGATGCCTACCTACCTCTGTCGTGTGGTCGAGGCCTATTTGACGGACAGGGCCGTCATCTACCCCGGTCACCAGGGAGTGTGGAACCGGCAAGAGATGTCGTGCGGTGTCCCACAGGGATCGGTCCTGGGGCCGCATCTGTGGGATATCGGCTACGACTGGGTGCTGCGCGCCGACCTCCCCAGCGGCGTCAGCGTGGTTTGTTACGCTGACGACACGCTAGTCCTGGCGCAGGGGAGGTCGCACCAGGCGGCGGCCGAACTAGCGACACGCGGGGTTGCGACAATCGTCGAGAGGATCCGGCAATTGGGACTCGAGGTGGCCCTGCACAATTCCGAGGCCATGTGTTTTCATGGTCCTCGGAACACGCCACCGTTGGGTTCCCAAATAACGGTAGGAGGGGTTCACATCGGCGTCGAGTCGACGATGAAGTACCTGGGACTCGTCCTCGACAGCCGGTGGAACTTCGTGGAGCATTTCCGACGTTTGGCTCCCAGACTGGAAAGGGCCGGGGCTGCCTTAAAGCGGCTCCTGCCCAATCTAGGGGGGCCAAACGCCTCCTGCCGGAGGCTCTACGCGGGGGTCGTGCGGTCCATGGCCCTTTACGGGGCACCGGTGTGGGCGCGTTCCTTGAGGCGGCGGCCAGCCCGCTGGTTGAATGCGCCCCAAAGGGTCATGGCCATCCGGCTGGTCCGGGGATACCGTACGGTCTCCGGTGAGGCGGCGAGCCTCCTTGCCGGATTACCGCCATGGGATCTGGAGGCAAAAGTCCTCGCGCACGTTTGGGAGTGGCGCGAGGAGGCGAAACGCCGGGGCGTAGCTCCGCTGCCGCGAGAAATCACGGTACAGCGGACAGAGCTCCACAGCAGCACAGGATCTCAGGGCGGCATGGAGAGTGCGATTGTCGCAACCCAGCGCTGGGCACGCCACAATTGCGGCGATAAGTCCCCTCTTTGAGGAGTGGCTAGAGAGGCGCCACGGCGTCCTCACCTTCCGCCTGACGCAGGTCCTCACCGGACACGGTTGTTTCGGGAGGTTCCTGTTCCGGATAAGGCGGGAGGAAACGCCCGGATGTTGTCACCATTGTGTGGATCGCCCGGAGGACACGGTGGAGCATACGGTGGAGGTCTGCCCGGCTTGGGCGGAGCACCGCCGTGTCCTTGTGGAGGCGATTGGCGGTGGCGATCTCTCGCGTCCGGCCTTGGTCCAGGCCATGGTACGGAGCGAGAGGGCTTGGGAAGCCGTCACCTCCTTCTGCGAAGCAGTAATGTTCGCGAAGGAGGAGGCGGAACGCGTGAGGGAGAGGCAAAGTTTGCGCCCTCACGCCCCTAGCCGCCGCAGGAGACGCCCTGGGCGTCGGGAATCGCAGGCCGATTCCCGGCCACCGTAGGCGCGGGCTTGCGAACGGCGAGCAATGGGCAGCTCGCCGTTCGATAAGGACCAGGCCCGGGTCGACGGCGCGTTGTGTTCCACGCGCGCCTCAAAGAGATGTCAGCACCAATGACGGGGTTTGCTAGGACCGATGCCTGCTAGGGTTGCGGAAAAGTCCAAGAGGGTTACCGTGGCCCCTGGCACAGGCAACTGAAGGAGGGGTGCATGTTGAAGAGCCTCCTCGTGGCGCACCCTGGGCAACGTCGGCTCCAATTGTCCACCACGTCTTGGTGGACAATTGGGGCTGGCGGCTAATCTTCAACAAACGGGGAAAGGTCATGGTTCCAATCACCGATCATGCTTTGATGGTCGGTGAAGGGAACCGGGCTACAGACGGTCAATACGTCCACTCCTCCTCTGCTTACAGAGGTAGTTGAGTGGGCGTAGACTGGGAAGGACCGCCGCTGCAGTGCAGGCGCACCAATGCGGCGCGTGTTTTTCTCCTCGAGGAGAGAACTTTCGGCGGGTTCGCTGAGTCGGGATGGCCGGACAGCGAACGGAGGCATGCCTAATGCCGCCGCCGGGGGCTTGGCTTAATTGCCTGGCCCAGAGGAAGGCTACCTCTAAGATAAAAAACCACCCAATCCTAAGCTTTGAAGCGCGGTGAGAGGATGCATGGCTGGAGGGAGTCCAGTCGTTAGCGCTTCCCCTGCAGAGCACCTGCCGCACTCTGCAGTATGTAGGCTTACCGGGTATCTAGGCTCTGCCCGGTGGACATTTAGGACCTATATCGACTCGTGGGATTTATATGGAGAAAAAAATACAAAAACAACAAAAAAGTGAATTGCCGATCGTGTTGGTCGAGCAGATGGGTGTCATGTCAGGTACGGTGTCAGACTCTGACACCGCATCTGAGAGGATGAGTGTGGCGAGTGTGGCGAGCGTAAGCTCAAAGCACTCGCGGACTGAGGAGGAGATGGTTGGGCTTCCTTCCAAATTTTGGAGGAAGCGCCCACGTAAAGAGGACGAGAGGCGCGTGGGGATGACAGGCCTCTCTTCTAGCGAGGAGAACCTGCCAGCCGCCAAGGTGCTGGCCGGCAGGAGAGGACGTGGTCGCGCAATTGGTGGAGCGTCAGCTCCTTCCACCTCACGTGACTCTCTGGGGCGCTTTTTAAAACGCCCCGACACGCCGGCACCCAGCGGAGGAAGTGACCCGGGGACCAAGCAAGTGGAGAGTGCTTGCACCCAAAACTCTTTGGTCACCACAAAGGGGGAAATCCAACTCGCTAGAAGAGAGGAGAGACGGGCAGTTGCTCTGGATGAGGTGGCTGAAATGGCTGGTCAGGCCAGAGAGCGGCGGTCTGCTCGCTTGACCGCTGCTGAGGATTTGTCGGCGGCGGCCCTAAGCCGCCAAGTATTGGACGGCGTGGACGTGGTCCTGAAGGTTGCCACCAAGTCTGGCAACTTGAAGGGCACGTTCACGCGAGCTCTTAAAGAGGCGGCGGAGGAGATTAAGGAGGCGGTGGGAGTCCTCCTTAATCGCACGACCTCGGAGGAGACTGCAAAATTACAGGAGGAGAACAGCCGTCTCCTATCCGAGATGGAGGTCATCCGGCGGGAACTTGCCGCTCTAAGGGCCGACTTTAGTCGGCAACAAGAACGTGCCGCTCCTGCACCATCCGCGTCCACTCCAACACCTGGCTGCCTGCAAGCTGAGTTGGTTGCGGAGGTGGCCCGAACCGTCATGCTCCAAGTAGGGGGCATGATGAATGCCCGCCTCGAAGGGTTGGAGTCGAGACTCCTCCCAGCCCAGACACTCCGTCCGCCACTCGCAGCGGACAATCGGAGGAAAGAAGGGACCTCAATGGTGGCCAAAAACTCTGCGGCTGGGACCAAAAAGCCCGCGGATCGGCCCAGAAAGCCCGTGGAGTACACGTCCGCGCCCACTTCCCGGACGGCCGCGTCACCGGCAGCCGCTCCCCCGCCGACCACACCCTCGGCGACCGCACCCGGGTCCACCAAGGAGACCTGGACGACGGTCGTCAAGAAGGGCCGCCGCAAGCGGAAGACGGCGCCGCCGGTACCCGCTAGAGCACCGGCACCCAAGAAGGCTCAGGGGCCGCCTAGGATCAGAACCCCACGCTCCGCGGCTGTAGTGATCACGCTGCAGCCCGGAGCCGTCGAAAGGGGCGTCTCGTATAAGGCGGTCCTAACGGAGGCGAGGGCCAAAGTCGCGTTCCCCGACCTTGGCATACCGTCCGGCCTCAGAATGAGGCCGGCGATGACGGGGGCGCGACTGCTTGAGGTGTCGGGTGCCTCTAGCGGCGAAAAGGCGGACATCCTGGCCGCCAAGCTGAGGGAGGTCCTCAACCCGGAGGACGTCCGGGTGTCCAGGCCTACGAAGACCGTTGAGCTGCGCGTCGATGGCCTGGATGACTCGACGACCCCGGCAGAGGTCGTGGCGGCCGTGGCCCGAGTCGGCGGATGTCCGCCCGATGATGTGCGGACGGGCGAGATTCGCATCGATGCTTCCGGGCTCGGCGCGATCTGGGTGCGGTGCCCGGTGGCGGCGGCGAACAAAATCGCCGACGCTGGGCGTCTGTTGGTGGGGTGGGTGGCAGCGAGGGTGAAGCAGCTGCAACCCAGGGCCTTGCGGTGCTACCGTTGCTTCGACATTGGGCATGTCAGAGCACGGTGCACCGCCGAAATAGACCGCAGCGAGCAGTGCTATCGCTGCGGTCAGGCCGGCCACAAGGCGGCCCAGTGCTCCGCGGCGCCAAACTGCAGCCTCTGTACAGCTGCAGGGAGGCCCGCTGGGCACAGAGTGGGCGGAAAGGCCTGTGGTGCGCCCGCCCAGAAAGGGAAGAGAAGGGGTGTCAAGGCTGCCGGGGGCTTTCTACCCCCCCCTCAGCCTGGCTGCCCTTCGGCCGACTGCCGGCCTAGGAATGGTGCGGGGGGAATGGATTGCGCATAATTGCGCTCTACCATTTCCTCCAGGGCAATCTCAACCACGCTGCCAGAGCACAGGATCTCTTGCTCCAGAGCATGGCAGAGTGGTCGATTCACGTGGCTGTGGTCGCCGAACCGTACTTTGTCCCCCCCAGGGATAACTGGTTGGGAGACCTAGACGGTTTGGTGGCCATCATTGGCGGGGCTCTTGTCAACCCGTCCCGAGGTCACGGCTGGGTAGCCGCCCTCGTGGACGGCATTGGTACGGTTGGGGCGTATTTTTCGCCCAACAAGAGTCTCGTCGACTTCGAGAGGTTCCTTGTCGAGTTGGGTGCCGTCGTGGGCCGACTCCTCCCTCGCCCTGTGTTGTTGCTGGGGGATCTCAACGCCAAGTCTGCGGCGTGGGGATCTCCTGTGACCGATGCTAGGGGCGAGGTGCTAGAGGAGTGGGCGGTCACGACTGGCTTGACCGTCTTAAATCAGGGCTCGGTCCACACGTGCGTGCGGCAGCGGGGTGGCTCTATAGTGGACGTCTCGTTCGCTAGCCCCGCTGTCGCGAGCCGTGTCCGCGACTGGCGTGTCGCCGTGGAGGTGGAGACGTTGTCGGATCACCGATACATCCGTTTCGACGTCTCCGCCCAGACCACCGGTGGCCACGGTTCGATGGCCCCGCGAATGGACGGTCCGCGCTGGGCGCGTAAGCGCATCGACAGGGAGCTTCTCGAGGAGGCCGCTATTGTCCAGGCCTGGTTCCGGGAGTCGGCAACGAACGGACCCGTCGACGTCGAGCAGGAGGTGCTGTGGTTCCGCGGGGCGATGACGCAAATCTGCGACGCGTCCATGCCCCGGGTCCACGCACAGTCAGCAAGGCGCCAGGTGTACTGGTGGACCGCCGAGATCGCGCAGCTGCGCGTAGCGTGCGTCGCGGTTAGACGCCAGTACACCCGATACCGGAGGAGACGTCGTCGGGTCCCTGACGAAGAAGCCGCGCTGTACGAGGAGTACCGCGCGGCGAAGGAGGCTCTGTGGCTGGCCATCGGCGAGGCGAAAACGCGAGCCAGGGAGGAGATGTTGGAGACTCTAGACGTGGATCCGTGGGGGCGCCCTTATCGCGCGGTCCGAGGGAAACTTCGAGCCGCGGCGCCCCCACTTACGGAGAGTCTTCAACCCGAGCTGCTGGAGGAAACAGTTGCAGCCCTCTTCCCGGCGAGAGCGGAGCGCAGTCCGCCGCCGATGGCTGTGCCCACAGCCGCAGAGCCTACAGGAGAGAACGCCATCAGCGTCCCAGAGGTGACACAGGCAGAGACGGGGGCAGCCGTGATGCGGCTCCGGGCCAAGAACGTGGCGCCGGGGCCCGATGGGATTCACGGCTGCGTGTTAGCCCTCGCTCTGAAGGAGCTTGAGCCCCAACTGAGAGGACTCTACACAGCGTGTCTTGAGCGGGGCCAGTTTCCCACTTTGTGGAAATCTGGTCGTCTGGTCCTGCTCAGGAAGGCGGGGCGCCCTGCCGACTCGCCGTCCGCGTACCGGCCCATAGTGCTGCTAGACGAGGTGGGTAAGCTGTTTGAGCGTATTATCGCAGCCCGCCTCGTCGGCCACTTGTGCAGAGAGGGGCCGGACCTGGACGACAGCCAGTTTGGTTTTCGGCACGGGCGCTCCACCATCCACGCTGTGTCGCGGGTGAGAGTCCTGGCGGAGGAAGCGGTGTCCCGGGGCGGGGTTATGTTGGCGGTGTCCTTGGACATCTCCAACGCCTTCAACACCCTGCCCTGGAGTTGTATTCGGGAGGCACTGCGCTATCATCGGGTGCCTCCCTACCTCCGCCACATCGTTGGGGCTTATCTGTCGGATAGGTGTGTCACCTACGTGGGACGCGATGGCGGAAACCAGCGCCGCATGTCGTGCGGTGTTCCGCAGGGTTCGGTCCTAGGGCCGCTCCTGTGGAACATCGGGTACGACTGGGTGCTGAGGGGCGAGCTCCAACCGGGCGTAGACCTGACTTGTTATGCAGATGACACGCTGGTCACTGCCCGGGGGAGCTCGCACAGGGAGGCAGCGTTGCTGGCGACGGCTGCGGTCTCACAGGTGGTGGGCCGCATACGTCGCCTAGGCCTGGAGGTGGCCCTCAGCAAGTCGGAGGCTATGGTGTTTCATGGCCCCCGGCGGGCGCCACCACCCGGCTCACACATCGTGGTCGGGGGGGCTCGGATCGCTGTCGAGTCCACCATGAAGTACCTAGGATTGGTGCTCGACAGCCGATGGGACTTCGGGCCCCACTTCCGACGGCTGGCGCCCAAGTTGCTGGGCGCGGCTGGCGCACTCGCAACTCTGCTTCCCAATCTGGGGGGCCCGAGCGCCGCCTGTAGGCGGCTCTACGTGGGGATCGTGCGATCCATGGCCCTGTATGGGGCCCCGGTGTGGGCCTCTGACCTGACGGCCGGCAGCATCGCTGTTTTGCGAAAGCCGCAGAGGGCGATGGCCGTCAGAGTCATCAGGGGGTATCGCACGATCTCCTACGAGGCGGGCTGCGTACTGGCCGGATCCCCGCCCTGGGACCTTGAGGCGAAAGTTCTCGCGTCATTGTATCAGTGGCGCGAGGAAGCGAGGGCGCGAGGCGAGGGACCGATGCAGCGACACATGGAGCTGCGTCGGTCTCAGCTTCGCGAGGTCCTGGTGGCGGAATGGCGGGACAGGCTTTCACGCCCTACCGCCGGCCTCGTCACCATCGAGGCGGTCCGGCCGGTGCTCGAGCGTTGGCTTGGGAGGAGGCACGGCTCCCTGTCGTTTCGGGCGACGCAGGTGCTCTCGGGGCATGGTTGCTTCGGGAAGTACCTGTGTCGCATAAACAGGGAGCCGGACGCCCGGTGTCACCACTGCGTCGACTGCCGGGAGGACACGGCGTGGCATACGCTGGCAGAGTGTGCCGCTTGGGAGGAGCCGCGCCGTGCCCTCATCTCAGAAGTAGGCAGTGACTTGTCGCTGCCGGCCGTAGTCGAATCGATGGTCAGCAGCGCCGAGTCCTGGGACGCGGTGGTCTCCTTCTGCGAAACAGTCGTCTCGCAGAAGGAGGCTGCGGAAAGGGAGAGGGAGATCTCATCCACTCACCCGGCCCGCAGAAGGCGCACCGGGCGTCGGCGGAGGGCGGACAACGCCCTCTTCCAGCCCCCCTAAATGGGTCCAGGGGCGACGGACACGGGGACGTCCGTCGCTACCCACACACCAGGACCCGAGGTGGCGGCGCGTAGTGTTCCACGCGCGCCCCTCTTAGGCGTCACGGGGGGAGTCAAACACCTCACTCCCCCCCACAGACCCGAAGAGGCCCGCAGTGGCGGGCCGGCACCAGTCGGGGGTTGCGGAAGGATCGTACGTTCCCGCGATCCCCGGCGTAGGTGTGAGATGGAACACCGGGGTGGTTTTTAGTCAGTAAGAGTCTGACAGACCCCGCCGCCCGCCCCAGGGCGGCGGACATCCATGAGGATTTTCCACCCCAGAAACAAAAAAAAAAAGGCAACTGAAGGAACACAGGTGGGTTTTAGTCAGTAAGAGTCTGACACGCCCTCCTGCTCTGCCCAGAGCGGGAGAAGTTATTTGATGATTTCCCACCCACAAAAAAAAAGGGCTTTGTATAAACCGAGGACCTGTCACTACACGTTACATATTTGTTAGGTTTTTCCGTTACAATTGTGTGGCTTAGAGTTTTGTGGTACACGGACTTTTAAACAAATTTTCAGATTGTAAAGTTTTGTAGTAAAGGGCCCTGGTCGTAAAAAATATCGTGTGCGTAGGCATAAATGCAGTAATTTATCTCCTCTGCACCAGGAGTTGGACAGTGATAGCCCGGAAGCAACAATAATAGCCCGATTACCTACAGCCCATTACATTGATTTAGTATCATCAACAAATTAATTATGTTCACAATCACTCGGGAACGTCGGCGACCATTGCAAATTATCTGGCTAGGTATTATGATATTGTGGGTGATAGTATTGCCAAGTGCTATAAAAGTTTCATATTTAAATCAGGTATATCAACCTTTACAACGTGTAACATAATTAACGCAAGACCTCATACACCTCAATTAGGTATTGACTTAAAAGCATTATACAATCACCAAAACAATTTTTTTTTAAGTCTATTATTATTAAGAAAATCGGGTTGACCCTAGCATTAGTTTATGCATTTAAAATTGAGTCTTACTGCCTTGAAATAAGATTTAATTATCTTTGGCTCAATCGGCGGACAGTATTGCAAAATACATAATTAAAAAAAAAATACCTATATTAATAGTTACTGAAATGGATTCAGTAGTCAATTATGAGCAAATTACTTTCAGGACATGCGTTTATTCTGTTACACCTTGTATATAAATAGGTACCTATTATAAATCAAAGTCGCTTTTCGTGTCTGTCTGTGTGATTGCATTGTTCTTCCAAACTATGCAGACGGATTTCGATGCGGTTTTCACCAACATTCAGAAAATTCATTCCGTAAGGTATGAGTATATTATTCAACTTACTTAATACAATAAAGAAATCTCGAGATGTAAAAACCGTGCAAATTAGGGGCGGGTCACTGGTTCTTTAATAATATGCTGAATCTCAAATACCTAGACAGCGTTTCGGTGACTGCAATGATCAAGTGCTTTATGGATTTTTGGGTAGCGTGACTCTTAAAAACTAGCACTGTTATTTTTAATTGACTCAAAACTTTTAACATTTATCTGGAAACTTAAGAAATAATTATTTTGCTATTAATATATACAAATGAAATAATAAAAAATATACTTATTAAAACTTTTAGCCCCAATTTTTTTAAATAAAATTGTTGATAATATTTTTCAAGCTAAATAATTATACTTAGGTAATAATTTTTCATATCGATAACAAGGTAAAGTTCCTCGAGCCAAAATAAATAAAATAGTAATTATTATTAATTTTAAATAAAATATAACTCTTTAATCAAAACTAACGATTACTACAGGCATTGTTTTTGGGTTGGTATAAGGTTTTCTGTAAACGCTTTCATACTATAGGATACTTTTGAAGTTCAGACCTGCATTTAATACAGGAACAGAGATCTCTACCGTTGCTAGTAGGTAGGTACTTTTGAAACGGAAAGGGTCCTGCAGTGCAATGATAACGAGGCGACTTCATTCATTGGAAAGTTCCAATTTCGGACGGTGACTGTTACCTATAACTGAAAACCCCAACCGCATTATGCCTGGTCGGATTTAACGATTAGCTTTCTGAGTCCTTACTATTACTACACCTACTTGGTAATAAACTAGGTACCTCTAAGTATATAAGTAGTCTCTAGGTATATCTATAATGGGTCACTGAAAAACCCCCCTTTCAGAAAACCTGGTTATTTCTGATCAGAAATTAAATCGGCTATTAAATATAAAATATTGTGTGTGTGATGATGTGTGACCAAACAACAACACCCAATCAACACGCTTGACACGAATTCGACAAAATATTTAATTAAACATGCCACCGGTCATGAGCGTGTGAAGTAACAATAGTGTACATTTTATGTCTTCCAGATGACACCCCTGTGTTCCAACGTAGAGATGCGAATGCTCGAAACATGTTTTTGCTATTTGAATAGCAGAAGGCGTTTCAAACACGCGCTTATTGGCGTATGTTTGGCTTCTATTGGCGTGTCGGAGTACGACAGACAACGCAATAACTCACGACTATACATCAGAGTGAAACTTGCGTCACTGTGGAATGGAGTTCACGGTTTGTAGGGCTTAACTATTAATTTGTATGTGTTCGTTGAACAAAAAAAGTAAAACAATACCGGTAGTTGATAAACGAAATGAAACATGCTTTAGTCACGTTAATAAAAAAAAAAATACCGATCAGTTCGTCCAACGTCAAATAAAGAAGGATACTAAATAATTACTCACTTTATGCGCCCCTTATGCGCAAAAGTGTATACTGTATGGCTCCAGTCATTTAAAACAAAGTACCTAAAAGTTGGAGAGAATTGCCTCAATCTATGTTTAAAAATAAACTTCGTACTTTTTTACCGCCAGAGCATATTTATAGCGTTACTGAGTTCCTTAATGAAAAGGAAATTTCTTGACATAAGTAATTAATTATCATTTGGAGCTACATATATAATAATGTTGATTTACTCTATACTTTGAATAACCCATTAATAATTAAATATGACAACTTTTAATATTTTGTTAATTTATTTTTTAATTGGACAAGTTTATTATTAATAAATAATTATATTTTTTTAAGTTTGCACTTAATTAACTTTAACATCTTGTATAAACTTTCTATGTAATGTACACACACATGCTTATAAAATAAAATAAATCTTATCTTATCTTTAGTTTAGGGTCAGAAACACAAGTATTAAAGGGGACAACAGTTTGTGACAACATGGTGAAAACCTTTATCTCCTCTATTGATTCGTTTTTAAACAATTAATTATTTTCAGTAATTAATTAAGAAAAAGGTTCCGCTAAAGTGACAGGCAAACTACAATTTATTTGACAAACTATTTGTAATTATTAGTTCAAAGAAGATTGGAAAATTAATTTAATTATTTCTGTCTATCTGTTTGATAACGTGTATTTTCAAGAACAAGTTTAAATTACTTTTTCGTCGATGTTGATTTCAAGTTATATTCGATAATATAAATGTAGTTACCTATTTACTCACTTCAATATCTGGCGATGTTCATATTGTTCCGGAAGTCAGATGGCAATCTCTCATCTCGCCGTAAGAAAGCAAGAAAATAAAATTTACATATTTGTAGGACCGAATATCCCGAATACATAGCGAATAGACTGAGCGTTCAGTATTCAGTTGTGCAGTGAATACAGACCTAAAAAAAGTACGAGAGAGACAAAGCGAATTTGCACCCGGTAGTTGTCTCTTTCTAGAATTCTGATTTTGAATAGACTAATAAATTTGACAATTTAATAAAATTGTTTTTTTTCAGGCTTGCTGAAAAGAGACCGGTGTTGGTAGCAACGTCGCTTTTTCTTTCTAGAGATTGGTCACTTTTGTGAGGGTCACGCGCAGTCCATTATCTATCTCTATGCCAGTACCTACCTAACGTCTGTTTCAAAAATATTTGTTAAAAGTGTAAACAAACTTTTCAGGGTGTAAAGTTCACTCATACCTCCATAGAAACGGGAGGATACTCCGGCCAATCGGGTGTGTCTGGTGGGCAGCTGCCCGACGATTGATGTCGGGACGTTGTATGTGCTAGTTGGGCGGTAAACTCTGCTTGCGCGATGCAGGATTTTGCGTGACGTCATGTATGTTGCGTAGTTCACTTGTGGCGTTGTACAGGTAAACAGGTAAGTTTTGATTCATTTGTTTACATTTTCATCAAATATTTTTACAAAGCATAATCGCTCAATACCGTAGTTCTTTTGTCTCGATATCTTCTGTAGTTCTAAAACATTTTGATACAATTTAATTCAAACTAAGTAGTTGTATCGATTGTCAATTTCTCACATTGATTCGCTTTGTAATCGAAATTCTCGGAATCAGAAAGCTGGTTTGTCTGCATGTTGGTAGCTACAACCTTAAATCCATTGGGAAAAACACTCCAATCCGTATGAAGGTACAGAAAAACATGCATTCTTGATTCTCGGTACAGTGGGCTAAAGAGATAGATAAGTAGTTAGTCTAATAGTTAGATGTTTGTGAATATCTGGGGCAACAATTTTTTTCAAGAACGTTCCCGTAGTTACCAGAACCTAATATGTATAGGTTCTGTTAACTAAGGGAACGTCGTGAGGTAACATCGGGATGCCAAGGCAAATATTTAATAAAACACAATTTGGAAATAATATAAAACAATTTCAAAAGACAACATTTAGTTTATTTACAGATATTGCACCTAAGATAAAAAATATATCTTCATTCAAAATAACAAAAAACAATCGTTCTAGAAAAATTAAAAGGTATGTTTTACAGTTTTGCTCTATGCCTGTCAGAAATCGTGTATTTTATCGGATTTTGCCTGTTAGTGCTGATTCTCAGCCTAATTTGAATAAATGACATTTGATTTTGATTTTTAACAATGGAGCCATAGATTTCCGAGAGATATGTCTTTACGAGGCCTTTACATATAGTTGTTCAAGTTCAAGTGTCGCCACCTTATCCCCACTCCTGAAACTCACACAAAAACAAACAAAATAGATACGGCACACATGATGCTTTCATCGCACGCACACAAGAAAATATGCGTTACACTTTTGTGCTATTTTATTGCACACATGCTCAAAAGGGGCGGGCACTAGAAAGTATAGATACAGTCACTGTATGCACACATGCAACTGTAGCCTCAACTAGGGAAGAGGGGTTAGTATAAAATATTTGATCGATAAAAAAATCGATGGAAACCGACTGCAGAAGCAGAAGTGCTTTTTGGACGTAGTTTGTATCGTCTATTTTTTTCTGTTTTTCGATGTGGAATATTATCAACACCAATAAGCCGAATCAAGTAAAAATATATTAAGTAAAGTAAAGTAAAGTTAAGCTATGTAAAGTTATTATTAAGTATTTGTTTGCAAGTGACATTTTGGTAAATCAGTTTCTTCAGTTTCTCTCTTACTTTATTCATTAATAAAATACAATACAAAATACTCGAATAGTACTGTCAAATTATTGAAAATATAAATTAACATGCACTAATTAACTAATATAATAAGCTCATTTATTGTCCATCACTATTTATTGCAATCGACGTCATCTCAGTTCGTCATCAACATTGAATTCATCGCAGCCTCAGCCATCACATGATTTTGGCATAGAGACTGGCAATCTGTGGTAACGTAATGCAAGTGCGTCTCTGAACTCTAATGGAGATAGATCGAATGTTATTTCTTAGTCGGTATGATAGATAGTAAGTTGGAGAATTTTGTTTTCATTTTTGTCGAAATTGATCGTTCAATCGCTCTTCTCTTGATAGGTCAGAGTTTAACCAATACGGTATCCAAGAGTTCGATTGAGAGTGTCTTAAAATAATCCTCTTGAAAGTGGGAAGAACAAATTACACATTGGTTTGGGAAAAAACAATTATTTTCCCTGCATTTCCCTGCCTGTTGCATCTATCCATTTATTTTTAGTTTCTGGATCTTTCGGGAAACTGAAATAAAATGTATTAATTCATGTGAAACAGGTTCTTAATATAATTTCTTATTTAGAACAACTAACAATCATCGATATCCATATCTCAGCGCTGCGGACTGTTTTGACCTGCGTCAGTCAAAAATATTGTCAAAAATATTTCCCAACTAGATAATTTGTAAAATCCTTAAATATTATAATGAATGCAGTGATTTTTTACTTGCCGGTGGTAGGACATGCCATTTGTCCTAAGGTTTGTTATAATTGTTCTATTTTTTCAAATAAGGACGGAACAATTCGGCATTTTGTAAAAATACGAAATGACACTACACTTTCCGATGCAAACATATGACTAAACGGTGCACATCGCCGTCTCGCGTATATAAGGTCAGTTTGATAAAATTTCTGCACTCGCATTTATGACTGCTTCGCGTATCTATACAGGGTGTCCCTGGAAGTATGTATCAAATCAAATAGAGGCGTGGGCAAGGTCATTTCCAAACTTTTTAACCTTGAGAATGTCGGTGCAATTTTGTACGGTTCAAAAGTTATGACCAATTTTTGTTTTTTATAACACTTCGCATAGTGCTCAAAGAGAAAACCATTAAAACAAACTATCAGGTCTATAAATTTATTAATTATTTCTGGATGTTTAAGAAGAGTGGGCCTTTCCTCTAGTAATTCTTTTACGTAGCTAGAAACCATGTGATCAATAAGAAAAAAATAATGCTGCAAAGGCTTTGATCTGGCAAAAATTTTACTCAACTTTCGAGCGATATTCATGTGAAAAAGTTACTCTAGTAAAAGTTGAATAGAATAGAATAAAGTAGAATACTCTTTATTAAGTAGGTACACCATAAAAATTACAGATATAAATAGAATAAAGATATTTTACATTGACAGCACATATTAGAAACCCAGTTTGTTGACAAACTAATCAGGGTGGCCAGTTGCAGTTGCGGACGCGTCTGTTAATTTGAAACATGTAGGAGATTACACTGCCTTGTCCCGGTTTTATCCCCGTACCCGGTTTTGGACTAATCTACCTATACTGTAAAGCATCTATAGGTACATATTTAACACAGTTTCGTGATTGACTGACAAGCAATGCACAGTCAGAAGATTAAGGTTCTCTGAGTCTGTAGGTGCACTAAGAAAAACCTTTTAAAACTTTGCCCCAGAATGGGCCAAACGGTGATTTGAAGTTTGTAAGCGAAAAAAGTTGCGGGCAACCGCTAGTGGGTAATTCACATGATATTGAAAGAAAGAAAATAAATTTATTTGACCCAGGTTAAAGCACACAATATTACACACAAACAGACAAACAGTACTTAAAATAGTATTGTGTGCCTCACGGCTGCGGCAAATAGGCCCAGTTCAGCATAAATGCCAGACAACTAGTGCCTGACGCTGGTTTTGTTTGCCCGAACACCTAACTCTTTCGCCATGTGTACATCACTCCCAGATTAATCCCTGTGGAGCGCCTGAAGTACGACAGCTCGTTTAATTAGTGGCTATTTAACTTTCATTTAAATTTGTTTTGTCCATGTTTGAGTTTTGCTTTGCTTAGCGAAATCCTACGCGAGGCGAATTAAAGTTTTCGTTTAATTATGCAAGATGCGAACTGTGCTGTCGAAAGTGGATGTCGTTTGAGGGTGATTCCTGGAAGATTCTAGGAACCTGTGTTACTGGTCTTGACAAGAAAATTCAGTAGAGATTTTACTTTCTTTTTTATTTATTTTCAGCTTAAATGAGGTGGCACTCTCGGGAGCAACACCGTAAGCATTGCTGTCAAAACGTCATCTCAACTTCACAAATTAAATAAAAAGATAATGTTTTAAAAGTGCACGTAACTGCGACGTTTTATATAAAATATTTTGCAGCATTAATGCAAAAAAAGTATCATAGGGGAATTAAAAAAAGAAGTTGCAATTTGAGATAGTTCACCAAATTAAATATAAATCATGTCAGTACTCACAGACAGCGGTATGTACTAGCATGCAACGCCATTAATTATCGCTAATGACTGGAAAAAGGCTTTCAGTACAGCAGTCTCTAGGTATAAAATAAAGTGCTAGTCTCGCAAGAGTTAACAACCTTTTGTTGCCATAAAGAACATGTGACACATTCTTATTCACATACCCACATATCTCTTAAAATAAACAAAAACCATCAACGATTGTAGTGTTTCTTTATTGCCAAATAAAAAAAAAACAAAAAGGTCGAGTGTAATCCTGTATCAAAATGCAGCTTACCGAAAAAACACCTAGAGGAACGGAAGCCTCCCAAATGAAGTGGTTGGCGGGACCGGATAAGCGGAATGACTTTCCGGTCCCGGCGGGATCGTAAAAGTCAACGCCTGCATTTAATTTCGTGAGTTATATTACTAGATACATGTATAGGCTTGTATTGTGGACAGTGGATGCCTTTTTTTATTTAAAAATAAATTATGTAGGTGGGTCCAGTCGGAGCACAGCTATGTGCACTTGTCGTATAGCAGAAGCGATTTTTTCTTAAATCTATTCATTGTAATTATGAGGAGTTGTGGGGACGCTAATAAACAAAAATTTTACTATGGTTGCATTTGTAGCGGTGGTGGGCCATTGGAAATATCCTTTAATTTTATTTTTTGAGTGTGGGCAATCATCAAATAACTTCTCCCGCTCCACCCAGAGCGGGAGAAGTTATAAGAGGACCATGAAAACACATGGCCTCAAACTTGTGCAGGGTCACTTTGAGTCCCAATTGCCGGATCCTCTCGACGATTGTCGCAACCCCGCGTGTCGCTAGTTCGGCCGCCGCCTGGTGCGACCTCCCCTGCGCCAGTACCAGCGTGTCGTCAGCGTAGGAAACCACACTGACGCCATTGGAAACAGCCCTGACTTACGAATTGTAGGTCGAAACGTCTCTGTACAAACTCCCTTATTTCAACACTTTAGGCATAATATGTGCAATTTATTTAATCCCCCTTTGTTCTAAAAACGGTAGAGGAACCACATTTTGACGATACTGGCTATTCATAGAAACTTTCGGAGACAGTGCATTCACCATACAGTACGTAAAAATCGCATATTTGTGCTCGTGACTGAACACGGATTTCAACACCGCGAATCCGTTTTTAAAGATGGGCCGGATGCAGCAACTAATCCGAACCACCCCCTTTCGCATTAGTGGCTGCATATTTTCTTTTATCCCAGTTGTCTGTTTAACATTTTTTTTGCTAATAGGATGAGTGAAAACAAAAGAAATGTTTTGGACTTAAGGACCAGAACGGCTCGTTTCTCTCAGTTGACTTTTATATACTACGGCCAGTTGATTCATTCTTTTGTTCTGTTTTTAGCTGAGTTCAGGGGCACAAGGCAGACGGTAATTATGTTCGAATTAATTTTGTTCTAATGTTACAGATAAGTTATATCCCTTCCCAGTTTAATTCATCATAATTATGGCCATAGAGTAAGTGTGAGAATGGCCCAGTGGTAACGGCCCCGACTTACGAGTTGTAGGTCGTGGGCTCGAACACAGGCAGGCGCATTCGTTTGTGTAAATTATTTCATTACCAGTGGTTTCAAAATGGTGAAGTAACACATCGCGAGGAAACCGGCGGCATGTCCTAGAATCATACATTCTAGGACATGTGACATCTACCAACACGCATTGGGCCCGCGTAGTAGATTACGACCCACTCCCTCTCACAAAGAGGAGGCCTGTGCCCCAGCAGTGGGAACATTATAGGCTGATTATATATTTATTTATTTATTTTATTTTACAGAAAGCTTACAGACTAATAACAGGATTAGAAATCGTTCGTAGGTTAAAAAAAAATTGCTAATTACAACGTTCCACTTATACACAAATATAAGCCAAACAATTAGCTGTTTTTACATACTTATGCAACTTAAGTAGCTATACCCAGTATGCATCTAATAAAATCATTAATTTCTCATGAATGATCACCATAAAATATTATCTACCTACATATTTTGTTTAACTCTTTAACTAAGAAGCCACCATGTCATAAACAGCATCATTACTGGTTACTGACAATGTAAATAGTGCCCACGCAAAAGTAGTTAACTGATTTAATGTTAATAACCATCTTCTTAACGAGAAAAAAACGAAATGTATTAAGTTTACGATACCTCATGTTAGACAAGTAGAAACAAGTGTTCTCATAAAGCGTGAAGAGTTGAAACCCGAAATTACCACTGTATTCTTAGGCATAACTTTGGATGCCAAGCTTCACTGAGGCCCCCATATAGATAAATTGTCAATGAAGCTTAGCTCTGCAGCATACGACGTTAGGAAAAATCGTGGTTTAACTGATTTAGAGACAGTCCGTTTAGTATACTTTAGTTATTTTCATAGTGTAATGTCGTACGGTATTCTGTTGTGGGGAAATGCCGCCAATATTCAGACGATTTTTGTTTTACAAAAAAGGGCAATTCGTTCAATTTATAAATTAAGTCCCAGACACTCCATCAGAGACAAATTTAAAGGAATTAATAAAATGACTGTGCCTTCTCAGTATATTTATGAAAATCTTTTGTATGCACATATTAATCTGTTTAAAAAATACAGTGATATCCATAATATAAATACTAGGAACAAACACAAATTTGTGGTTCCTACTATCAGGCTGAAGAAAATAGGTGGCTCGTTTAGATGCCAATGTATACGTTTTTATAATAAACTTCCTAGCCACATTCAAGAATTAAACCTTAATAAATTCAAATCTTTTATTTGGAGCAAACTATGCTAGAATACCTATTATACTGTCAAAGACTATATTGAGGACAAAGAGGCTTGGGATTGAGTTGCTCCAATAAAGCACAGGCAATGTTTACTTATTTTATTTTGCTAACTATTTTTACTTTTAATCTTTGCTATAAGTATCTATACTTATTTACATATACAATGACACTAATATTTACTGTTTAAAACTAATATTACAGTGTGTTGTGTATAAAACTAATATTACATTATTTTTAATTATTTTGAATGTGAGGACTATGTGTGTTTTTGTTCCAGTTTTAATCATGTTCTGGCAGTTTGAGTAGTTGATGCGGCCTACCCAAATGTCCTTTCTTTGGTATTGTTCGTCGAATCGTTGAGCTCCTTAAGTTTTGAGTTGAGCTGCACGGTTACTGACAAATGCGTGCACTGACTGGACAGGTCCACTCAATCTGTGTGGTTCTTTCCTCAAAAGACAGTTTCAGATACCGATCTACGTAGCCTTCACATGATCTGACCAAGATTTTGTCTGGGCTTTAAAAGAGACTGTGACCTCTGAGTTTGTTTCGGCCTTTCTTCTCAGAATAGTCAGATAGGCAATGCCGACCTCAACTTGTTTTTAAAATACGATTGACGTGTTAAAGTGTTTCAAACCTACTTACAGAAATAAATCATTTATCATTACAAATTACAAGTACCTATAAACACGCTTTATTTCACAAAAGTCCCTTTCCGTATAGTTATTTGCTTACAATCTGTCCCATGTGCGTAAAGTTAGGAATGCATAGGTATTTGTTCGGGACAAACAGTTCGCTAGTGGCGTCCCTCGGATCCGAGCCCGCTTGTGTACACTCGGCTTACAGCTAGGTCTCAGGTGCTAGGTTATGTAGATGCATATTTGTAAGAATTATGCGACAGTCGTAAGTGTCTTAGAGTAAGGATGTTTGTAAGTCATGTAAGGTTATTATGATAAATTTAAAGTGACAACATGCAAGCCAACAACATGTAACAGAATAAACGCAAGTCCTGAAAGTATTTTGCTCTTAATTGACTACTTACTGAATCTATTTCAGTAACTTTTATTTTATGTGCTTTTTTCAAATTGTATGTATTTTGCAATACTGACCGCCGATTGAGCCAAAAAAAATTAAATCTTATTTCAAGGCAGTCTTACTGCCTTGAAATAAGATTTAATGTAAAAAAAAAAAACATAATTCAGTCTTAAGACTGAATTTTTTATTTTTTATTATTTCAATTTTAGGGACTTTTATAACGCACAGCGTATGTCAGTCCCATCGTAACCTAATACAAGATACACATCAAACTAATATGATTAATACCTATATCAGGGCCATAAAGTCGAACAACTTTCTCGCATCTTCAGAGCTTGGCTTAGATAGTATTTAAGACTGAATTTTAAATGCATAAAGTAATGCTAGGGTCAACACAATTTTCTTAATAATAATAGTTTAAAAAATAAATTGTTTTGGTCATTATTTTATGCTTTTAACTCAATACTCTAATTGGGGTGTTGGAGGTCTTGCGTTAATTATGTTACACGTTGTATATAGAAGTATATGTTTTCTGCGAACTCCAATCTCAGCTTTAAATAAGATTAATTCGTTACTACATACATATACTCACGCCTTCTTCCCATGGGGATAGGCAGAAACTACAGTACGCGACCTGCTATGATCCTTACATGCTCTATCTGGTAATACACGCACGCCGCCGGTTGGGAGCACCACGCACCTTATCTTTCTGAAGAACATCACCAATAAAGTCATTATCATTATACAGGGTTATTGGTAAAGCACCACCAACCTCTTAAGGGGTCATTGTACTCATCATTATGAACAACTTTTACTATGGGACCAAATATGAAATCGCGAAAAAAAAAATCTGCTGGTCCCTACATTTTGACTAGTTCTCCAAACATAAATGTAGGGAACTGCTGATTTTTTTTAAGAGCTTGATGGTGTTTTACCCATAACCCTGTATATGATTTAATTACCAAAAATATGCACATATATATATCATATATATATATGATATCCTTGGTGATATTTTAACGAAAATAATATTCAGAAAATATGTAAATAAGAAGACCGATTCTATTTTGAGGAGTAGATTCACAATAAAATGCAAAATGAGAGAACTAATATGAGAAGGGAATTGTATACGATTTCTTTAGCTATCCCATTTCTTTTGTAATGTAATATCCAGAAAAGTATCCTACATACCTAACTTGAGTTTTCTTTGTACAGAGGATCGCTTAAAGTTACGTAGCTATAATATAAAATGGTTCAACTTTGACTAGAAATGTAGATATTCTTCAACGAAGGATTCTCTATAACTTCGCTGAATATTTTCTGCTCGAGTCCCTACAAAACTATATTAAAAATTGTGAAGTCCGTCCTTTTGTTGCACGTTCCCGTTGCATAGAGCAAACTAGAATAGTTAGACATTTTTGTAATACAAACTTTGGTACGAATATCTAGTAGTTTTAATGAAATCCAAAGAGAATTACTTTTTTATGATATTAAAAATGTTTAAATATTACTTTTAGATTTTGTTGAATAGTTAAGCTGATCAGATTGATATAGAGTTGGCAGATTGGGTTGTGAAATATTGGAAGGTCAAATAACAGTAAAATGAAGCTTTCTGAAATGACCAATGGTTTGTATCTAACGAAGGGCTGAAAGGTAGCAAAATTATTATCTAACTTGTCGGTCGTAATACTACAAGCTGATGACGGGTAGCCTCGGAATGAGAACACTGACATTTGATTGGTGGTTTTATTAGTAAACGCTCCCTTTTTAGGGTTTCGTAGCCAAATGGCAAAAAACGGAACCCTTATGGATTCGTCATGTTTGTCTGTCTATCCGTCCGTATGTCACAGACACTTTTTTCCGAAACTACAAGAACTATGCGGTTGAAACTTGGTAAGTAGATGTATTCTGTGAACCGCATTAAGATTTTCACACAAAAATAGAAAACAAAAACAATAAATTTTGGGGGTTCCCCATACTTACTTAGAACTGAACCTATTTTTTTTTTCATCAAACCCATACGTGTGTGGGTATTCAAAAATCATATTAAGGATTATAACATAATTTTTTTCTAAAATGAATAGTTTGCGCGAGAGACACTTCCAAAGTGGTAAAATGTGTCCCCCCCCTGTAACTTCTAAAATAAGAGAATGATAAAACTAAAAGAAATATATGATGTACATTACCACGTAAACTTCCACTGAAAATTGGTTTGAACGAGATCTAGTGAGTAGTTTTTTTTAATACGTCATAAATTTTAAACCGCAATTTACTACCACCTTGTCCAACTACGCGAGGAGGCACACAAGTTAATAATATTTTTGGAAATATTAGGTTTAAAGTATGAAATTGCCGATTTGTACTGAAAAATTGAAATTCGTTTTTTTTTTAATTTCTTTAATCAAAATAATTACCATTATTATCTATACATTGCTGCCATCTAATAGGAAGGTCATTTATGCTTTTGCGATAGAACTCTCGTGATCTAGATTCGACAAATTGTGTGAAAGCGTTTTGTATTGCCTCCTGAGAAGAAAACTTTTTATTACGTAGAAAATTGTCCAAATCACGAAAAAAATGGTAGTCCGTTGGAGCAGCAAGGTCTGGCGAATACGGAGGCTGACGAATGGTTTCTAATTGCAGTTCCTGTAGAGTTAAAACGGTTTCTCGTGCTGTATGAGGTCTTTTTTTTTTTTTTTTTGAGGATGGGAAATCATCAAATGACCCCTCCCGCTCTGGGTGGAGCGGAAGGGAGTGTCAGACTCCTACTGACTAAAACCCACCCGTGTTCCTTCCTTGGCCCTTTATGTTCCGGGTCAGCCGTACCCCTTTTGGATGATCCCGCTTTCCCGGCAGGCTTGGGCCCTAGTGGGCCCCCTCTTCGATGCTGACATCTCTTTGAGGCGCGCGTGGAACACGTACGCGCCGTCCAGCACGGGCCTGGTCCTGATCGGACGGTGAGCTACCCATTGCTCACCGCCCGCAGGCCCGCGCCTATGGTGGCCGGGAGTCGTCACGCGGCTCCCGACGCCCGGAGCGTCCACCGCGGCGGCTTGGACGGGAGACTCTCTCCCTCTCCCGTCCCGCCACCTCCTTCGCTAGCATGACTGCTTCGCAGAAGGAGGCGACTGCCTCCCACTCCCCCTCGCCCCGGACCATGGCTTGAACCAGGGCCGAGCGTGAGAGGTCGCCGCCGCTGCCGATCGCCTCTACGAGGACATGGCGGTGCTCCGCCCATGCAGGGCAGGCCCCCACCGTATGCTCCACCGTGTCCTCGGGGCGATCATCGCAGTGGTGACACCCGGGCGTTTCCTCCCGCCTGATGATGTGCAGGAACCTCCCGAAACATACGTGTCCGGTGAGGACCTGCGTCAGGCGGTAGGTGAGGACGCCGTGACGCCTCTCTAGCCACTCCTCAAAGAGGGGTCTTACCGCCGCTATCGTGGCGTGCCCTGCGCTGGGTTGCGACAGTCGCTCCTTCCATGCCGCCATGAGATCGCGCCGGAGGTCCGTCCGCTCCGCCGCGATTTGCCGCGGAAGCGGGGTTTCCCCCCGGCGTAGTGCCTCCGCGCGCCACTCATACAGGCGCGCGAGGACTATCGCCTCCAGATCCCACGGCGGCAGTCCGGCAAGGAGACTTGCCGCCTCGCCCGAGATCGTGCGGTAGCCCCGGATCAGCCTTACGGCTACCACCTTTTGGGGCGCGTTCAGATAGTGGGCGGCTCTCCTCCGCAGTGAACGCGCCCACACCGGGGCCCCATATGTAGCCATGGACCGCACGACCCCCGCGTAAAGCCTCCGGCAGGAGGCATTTGGACCCCTCAGGTTGGGCAGGAGCCGCTTGAGGGCGGCCCCAGTCCGTTCCAGTTTGGGGGCCAAACGTCGGAAGTGCTCCACGAAGACTGTATGAGGTCTCGCGTTATTATAGAGCAATAATAATGAAAATCGATTCATGAGTCGGGGCTGTTTCACTGCTAGTTTTGCTATCATTGTTCGAAGTTCGGCACAGTAGACATCTGCCGTTATTGCTTGACCAGATCGGAGAAAGCTATAGTGAATAACACCATGCTGAGACCACCAAACAGTTACCATTACCTTTTTATTGGTAAGCTTTGCTTTAGGACACTGTTGCAGAGTTTGACCTGGGGTCAGCCATTGCATTTGTCCCTTACGGTTATCGTAAAGAATCCACTTTTCATCACATCATGTCACAATTCGATCCAATATTCCTTCATTTCCGTATCGATTCAACAAGGCAACACAAGTTTCAACACGCGTTTCTTTCTGCAGATCAGTCAAATCATGAGGGACCCATTTCTCATATCTTTTATTTTATTGATTTGACGCAAATGAGTCAATATTGTTGGTAAGGTTACGTTAAACCATGCCGCTAATTCCTGGGTAGTTTGGCTCGGATCGGTTTCCACCATCTCTTTCAATTCATTGTTATTCACCTGTGTGGGCGGTCTTCCACGTGGTTCGTTCTTTAAATCAAAGTTTCCATCACGAAAGTGTTTAAACCAAAATCGCACGGTGCGTTCATTAGCAGTCCCCTGTCCAAACGCAACATTGATATTGCGAGCTGTTTCTGCCGCGTTAGTTCTGCGTTGGAACTCGTATTCAAAAATAACTCGAATTTTCGAAGTACCATCTTCTTGTCTAAGGGCTGATTTTTCAATAGTCAGATAACTTTTATCTAAAGAACAAATCTGACAGTTTGACATATTTTCTATGCAAAAGCTGTCAAACCACAATATTTATTCCTCAGATAAAAGATATCTGACTATTGAAAAATTGGCCCTAAGCTGAATAAAAAAAAACTACTGAAAGTTGATAATCAAATGTTGCACATTTTTTAAAAGAAGAACTTTATAGGTACCATGTGAAAAAAGTTTCACTCAAAAATCTCAAACCATGAAGGTTCTATGTCAATTCGAAGTACCTAATACAATAAAACGGCAATTTCATACTTTAACCCCTATTATTTCTTGTCAGACTGGAATATATATTAGCTTGTTTAGCTATCACAAGCCTATATGGCCTGGCATACAGTTAGATCTAAATCCCATCATTTAGGTACCTAATTATAATGTTTACTTATCAATAACTTAATTTAAAAAAATATACACTATTATTAAAATTTGCGACTGTCGCAACCCAGTGCTGGGCACCACACCACATACCACAATTGCAGCGATAAGTCCCCTCTTTGAGAAGTGGCTAGAGAGGCGCCACGGCGTCCGCACCTTCCGCCTGACGCAGGTCCTCACTGGACACGGATGCTTCGTGAAGTTCCTGTTCCGGATAAAGCGGGAGGAAACGCCCGGGTGTCACGATTGTGTGGGTCGCCTGTAGGACACGGTGGAGCATACGGTGGAGGTCTGCCCGGTTTGGGCGGAGCAACGCCATGTCCTCGTGGAGGCGATCGGCAGTGGCAATCTCTCGCGTTCGGCCCTGGTCAAAGCCATGGATGGTATGGAGCGAGAGGGCATGGGAAGCCGTCACCTGCAGCAGTGATGCTCGCGAAGGAGGAGGCGGAACGCGTGAGGTAGAGGCGAAATTCGCACCCTCACGCCCCTAGTCGCCGCAGGAGACGCCCTGGGTGTCGGAAATAGTATGTATGTGTATAGGACTTATTTATGTATTTGTGTACGTTATTTTGATAGTTTTTTTTTATCATTGTTAAACATCGCTCAAAATCAATGCTTTCCTTTCCTTTCAATTAAAGCACCTGCCATCTAATCTCTTCACCACCCTTGGTTGACTGGTAGAGAATGCCTAAGGCATTAAGTCCGCCTTTGTACCTTTTGTGCGAAAAGTTATAAATAAATAAATAAATCCCATGCCGATTCCCGGCCACCATAGGCGCAGGCTTGCGGACGGCGAGCAATGGGTAGCTCGCCGTCCGATAAGGACCAGGCTCGGGCCGACGGCGCGTTGTGTTCCACGCGCCCCTCAAAGTGATGTCAGCAACAATGACGGGGTCCGCTAGGGCCGATGCCTGCCAAGGTTGCGAGAAAGTCCGAAAGGGTTACCGTGGCCCCTGGCACAGGCCACTGAAGGAACACGGGTGGGTTTTAGTCAGTAAGATTCTGATACGCCCTCCCGCTCCGCTCAGAGCGGGAAAAGTTATATGATGATTTCCCGCCCTCAAAAAAAGGGATCTTCAGAATTATGTATTCAATGGTTACAGTTTGGACGTCAATTTCCCTGCCACCCTGTATACATGTATCTATCACGCATATTATATTACCCCCCATAAGTCTAATCTGTTTTCTATTAGAAGATCTTTCAGCTTTACATTCGGTCGTGCGTAATCTCTAAAACACAGTCTTGTATCTGCTATCAGGCTGTTAATAGCAAAGCGGATCCACAACAGGCCAGCGAAGCGCATTTATTATGAAAAATCATACCGCAATATTCATGAGTTATGTCATTATTTAATCGCGTAATACTTCGTAAGGCCACGACAGGGTTTATCATTGTTATTTTTTATGATTATCTTGAAAAGTGCTAAAGCTTTTTATTACCTTTTTATAAATGCCGTAAAAGTACTCCACGATTTATGCCCCTATCTTTTTGTAACCTACCTCTACGTACTGTAATCTACTTTAATCCTGACTGGGACAATGTCTATTCGACAAAAAATCGGTCCTTCACTTCAATTTGCATGTGAATAGCGGACACAGTTCTCTTGGCTGACATGAGTGTCGTGGGGACATTTTTTGTGGATCCCGACCAGCCGTGATTAACATAAAATGTTTGTGAAAACCGCAATATACGGAGCGTATGACTTGATGTGTGGAACCTTCTGCCTATAAAATACTTGATGAATAAAATCTTCCTTCACGTGAAGCTTGAATATTTTAATATCTTATAATCCTCGCTAATATTGAACCTAAAAGATGTTTAACCGTGATTTCACTATAACTGTATTATATTTCAACCTCGTAAAATTAACATAGTTTTAAGTTGGCAGTAATAAAGACGGACCCCATCCCTAGCTGGCGGTAGGAAACACACACACATTTCAATTTGCATGTCGAAGCTAGAAATAATAGAATCCCCCTTCAGATAAATTAATATATCCTTCAATTAAGCAATTTAACGTCATAATAAAGAGCAGAATGTTGCTATAAAATGCTCAAGTTGGGTCGGAAATGACTTTGGAGTTGGCCCTTTTTACACAAAACGGTGAATCCTCGAGCGCTCATTGACCTTTAAGCTAACAGGGCTTTGAAGTGAAAGTTAATTAAATTTCTGCTGCTCACATTACAATGGAAATTTGTATCAGGTAAATACGAAGAAGAAAAACACATGGATCCACGAATAGAAGAACTGTTGTATAAATTATGATTGTTCCTTTCGCTGGAGTTGATTGATGAGGGTACGTGGAATGATTTCATCCGTGTAGCAGCGCCCTACTATTTAGGGATTGGGTAGGGTAGAGGATAGGCTATTTTGTAGAATGAACTATACCTAAATGTAAATCTTTGTTCTGAGATGGATTGAGTAAAGATAGGAAGGTGATTTTTTATCGCGTGGGCTGGAAGAGTCTGTCAGATTGTCGGCCTTCGAAAGTAAAAATAAATACGGTTTACTTTGCTCGTCCCACACAAATCACTTAAAATCATTGCGATGCTCACGGCACTTATCCTTATTGCCTGTTTTATGTAATAACCATTAGTCATGTTTATAATAAAGCTTATCACTTTTACGAGAATTGAATCTATGACTGTTGACGAGTGTAAACTCTTATTTTTAATTTGCTGGACCAAAAGTACAGCTGCGGTCGTTCTATTTTTTTAATGTAGCAAGCGCGTGGTGCAAGCAGTGTTCTAGTGTAGCTCATTCATAAGAGTGTAGGCTCAGGATGGCCTATGTCACTATGATCCATCGTCCACGTGGACTAAAAACGTTAACATAATTGAAATATAACTTAGCTAACTAAATAACCGTATATTCCACTGTAGTGAGCAACTAATAATCGATTTTGCACAAAACACATCTATGATTGCGCCGGATTTAAACGATTCGTCGTTAACATGGTGCGCCGTCGCGTCGGCTCTCGTGCGAAAAGTGTGTGTACCGCCTCACCACCACAGATGCGACGTTCCGTCAGAATGACAGCTTGGGCCGTAAGATTAAAGAAGTTTAAACTATCCATATGAAGAGCACAGGAAACGAAGGAACTCATTAACATTCTCATTGTTTTAAGTAATCAAACAATTAAACCTAAAATTACAGTTTCTACACTTACACCTCAACTGGAATTTGGTTTGTACCTATATAAAAAAGGAACAGTGTATATTTAAGATAATAGATTGTTATTTTATGACTGGTTGGTAAATAAATAAAAGTATGACCTTTAACTTCCTAACTCCAAAATGTAATTGGAAAGAAGGTGCTCATTGTCACAATGAGCTACTTTTTACATTTTACAACTGGAATGGTGATAATAAACAATGTCTAATGTACCTATCTGTTTTTCCCGTTTACACGCTTAGGAAATAAAATACATATTATTAAGCTTTGGAGACACGGAAATGACGCGGCGACGTATGAATTCTATATCATCCCATTGATTCCAATGATTGTATCTTGATCTAACGACATACGGTCTACTATAATAACTATTTATATCGTTCAACTCGTGTATTGTTTCGATATCTGAATCCGAATCTCTGTTATAATTTTCCATTTTAAGAACCACAAAACAAAGGTTCAATGGATAGATACGTAGAAATGTTTGAAGCAGGCAAAATAGCTACTGACTTGTTGTCAAATTACTCCATCTGGTCAGTTTACGGTCAGTTTAATCCATACAAAGGAGTTTGGGCCCTTTGGGCTAGTTTAAATTAATCGATGGTTTAAACTGCCAATAATCGATCAACTACCATTGATATTATGAAATAATCGATGCCCAGAGATGAAACTCTCTTCCGTGGTTTAAACTACGATTGATCTTACGGCCCCAATAGTATTATCCGACAACGATTGATCTCACGGCCCTAATAGTCTAATCCACCGTATAGGACAGCAAATGTCATGTGACACTACATTTTGAACCGTCAAGTGATTCATCAAATCGTTGTCATTTTAAAATGCTAACAGAGAAGAATAATATTATAAATCTGAAATGGTTTTTCGTCAGTGATTTTTGTCTCCATGTTTATAGGTCCTTCATGTTCTTTCTGTTCAGAGCCTTAATTATTAAATGATTGGGGACTTTTTTCAACCTCGGAAAATTTCGCCCGTTGTAGAAGAAAAATAAACTCAGTTAACTGAAATATTCCGCCTTTATTATGAATACAATTCATGTAAAATACGGAGCTCGAATTCGAATGGAGTTCTAATGATTGTTCATTTGAAGTAATATTTTATGCTCATAAGCATTTCTAGGTAGGTAAAGTGATTATCGCAGGTGGGTGATATAAAAGTTTTAGTCTTACCAAAGGGTATCGTATAAACCAGTAACTGGGTTGTGGAGGTCAGATAGGCCGTCGCTCCATGGAAAATATTGGCATTTAAATACTGCAGCTGGCTAGACTAGAAGCCGACTCCAACATATTTTTGGGAAAAGGTAGGTAAACAGGTAATATAAAAGAAAGATGTGGGTACGTAAGTATCTACTATCGATTCGAAAAGAAGAAGAAGATAATTTCGATAGAGTCAGGTTCAGTCTTAATTTTTTCATTAAAAAGTATGTTGTACACCGACAGTGCTTAAAAAAAAACAAAACATTTTTGGGCGATTAAAAATGCTGCCTTTTTTTTTTAGGAGGGGAAATCATCAAATGACTCCTCCCGCTCTGGGTGGAGCGGAAGGGAGTGTCAGACTCTTACTGACTAAAACCCACCCGTGTTCCTTCCTTGGCCCTTTATGTTCCGGGTCAGCGGTACCCCTTTTGGCCTTCAATTAAAACGTCCAGACACACAAGTACATGAAGGAATAATAGATACCTAATTAATTTTATTACAAGTTAGAAAAGTTTGTACTAAGGCGAAAACACGTAATATTGTGGTTAATTAGCAAACGCCGGTAATTTGCACATGCGTGGGCCATCCTTTGTACCCCATTAAAACACACATATCGCGTTTCTTTGTGTCTGTGTTACTCAGGGCCCACGCACCCACAAAACAAATTAATTTCAACTTCGAAACAAATGTTGACTCGTTAGCCCAACAATTGCAGAGAATTATATTGTTATTAGTTTAACAGTGCTTTCAGGCTTTTTTAATTGTATCTCCCATTCATACCCAAGTCTGACGGTCTGACCTTTCAATTATGTTGGTTTGGTACCTGGTTTTCAAATAATAAGTTTCAGGTTCTATAACGTACTTTGTAACTGGAATAACCTTTCAACGTTTCCATTTTATTCTCATTTAAATATGCAAAAAATATCATCAACCTTTGTGAGGTTTTTAGTTCAAAATTTTTCACAGGAATCTCAGTTCATTTTATTTACATCGAAATACCAGTTTCCTCCTTTAATATTAACTAATGTAAGAAATGTTTTGCAACCTTTTTGCTGTTTAACAATGGAAAAATGCAAGTTGCAAACAAGACGGGAGAGACTTATGGTTTCTTAACTGTTAGGGTGTCTGCACATTAACCGACGAGGAACCAGTTTGCATTGAGGTTGCCTTCTTAGGTTTATACTACCATTGGTAGTTAAAAAAAGGATTTTTGATCGACGTGCTCAGCTATAAAATATTTAAACAGTATGTGCAATAGCTCGCGCATTTTTAGAGAGGATGAAAAGCACTAAAGCCCCCTTTTTAGACCGAAAAGTTTAAACTCCGAACGGATGCTGTAAGCTTAAGATGCTGCCACGTTTTATATGCTTACATCATCATAAAACAGCAGTTTTGTCAGCTAAGCCACTGCGGTACGGTGGCGACAATGTAATTGACGCTCTTTCCTTCTGACCACTTTTAAACCCTCTCCGCAGCGATCAATGTAAGGACGCCCTAAGGACGCCTTTTCAACCAGCGTTGTGTAAATTGGATCATTTTTCTGAGCTTGCAACTCAAAAGCAGCCGCGATGGTGGCTTGGTGTGCAAAGTGTAGAACAGTTTACTTAATGTGTACCGTATTTTACTGCATAAAATACTAGTATAATTATACACAATAGTATATACAGTTTTTATGTAGTAAAACATCGCTTTACAATATCCTACTGTACCTAGTGTCGTAATTTCATTGAATTAATTTAAAAACAAAGTTTTATTTTAATACCGAATTATATTATCCACTATGGCAACACTGTCAAAGTACATATTATTAATATTGAAACAAACCAAAATGTAGTTTAATTACGGCAACTGAATGTGTGTTATTTTACTTTAAGGCTCTTAAAATTAATTAAATTAATTAACAAATCTGTATTTTCTGTACCAAAACAATAGCCGAAAGGTAACATGCAGTGTGTGTATGTTACCTTTCGGTTTTTGCATGTAGCAATATCATAGAACGCGGAGAGCTATTGGTTTGCTCGGCATGTCGTGGTTTATATGATTATAAATGCTTGAATAGGTACGACTAAAAATCTCTAAACACGTCATCATAATGAACTTAAACGGAACTGGATTTGCCCTAAGTGTAGCAACATAGTGCGTCGCAAACAAGACAATGCTCCGGTGCGAAACCAATTTGATATTCTTCGTGAAGATGCTAACATGTCCTGCGATTATTTATTGGACATTCCCAATAGCGATTCAAACGTGTCCCCGCAGAAGTATTCGCCTCATATTGCTACTGGAGCGCTGATTAATCTGGCGGATGCTTCTTGTTCTATTTCATACGAACAGTTTGGCCAACTACTTGATTCTAAGCTCGAAAGCATTAGAGCCCTGCCCTAACTGTAAACATCAAGAAGGAAATAGAATCCGTGATCGACAGCTTAAGGGCGGATTTTACACGCAGTACAGATTTTTTTGCGGCTGAACAAAAAGTCAATCTAGCTTCGGTTAAGAATACCACCCAGTCGCTTGAGTCCGAGAACATTAAACTCCGCTCAGACATGACTGAACTCACACGACGAATGCAAGCGATTGAAAAATTATAGCGAAGCCGCAATATTGAAATTAATTGTGTGCCGGAAAACCTTGTTGCTATTTTTATGAATCTGTGTAACGAAATAAAAGTGTCAATTCCTGATATACACTTACAAGCAATTCGTGGCGTTGCAAAAATAAACAGTAAATCTGCCCCTCCAAGAAATATACAGGCAATATTATCATCAGAAGGGCAACGTGATATGCTTCTCTCAGCGTAATATAACAAAGGCAAAAAAGACGACATCTTGAACTCGTCGCACCTGGGCTTTCCTGGAGATAACGCACTATTTACTTGGCGAAACATCTTTCACCCGCCAAGGAACACTCTTATTTTGTATGGATAAAATACGGCCGCATTAATGTTAGAAAAAATTTGCAAGAGCAGGCTAAAGAAGCTAGTTGCTTGGCTGAACTTGTCTAATTTAAACTCTCACAATTGTTTTTTACTTTGATCTATTTACTGTACCTTTTTTTGTTAATTTATTATCAGAATGTGAATAGAATAATTCTATTGCTAACTTACTGCATTGTAATATTATTATTTGCTTAACGGAGACGAATGTTATTTCTGGTATTTTTGACCAACGCTATAACGTGTTTCGAAGAGACCGCGAAAGTTCATGTGTAACGAAGGTTGACGGAGGAGGTGACTTAATAGCAATTAAAAACGTTACAAAGTGATAAGACAGTCCTCATGGGACAGCAGAGTGGAAGATATTTGGGTAAGTATTTTGCCTAACAACTCGCATGAGGATCGGTACAACCGTTGTGTATGTTACCTTCCTCCGGATTTGCCAAATTGCTTTTCATACGAAATACACAAAAGATTGTAACGGATTCTCGGGACGATAGTATCAATCAAATAATTGGCGATTTTAATGTTCCGCGTTGGACACCCACGCCATCATACCGCCAACTGACGAATGCTGTTGCAGCTACTGATTGTAAGTCCTCTCACTTGCTGGATTTGTTGGCCCTTTGTAATTTGTCACAGTTTAACAACACAATTTAAGCCTAACAAAAACGATAGATTCTTAGACCTCGCCCTTTCCACTTCCGATAGTATCCAAGTAATGTTAAACGATGACCAACTTAGTCAGGTTGATGATCATCACCCACCTTTAAGTAAACATAAAAAGACAGCATTCCTACTAAACAAATGAAACCTAATAAAATCGAACGCCTAAATTTGAACGACACAGACGACTGTTCATCTGATAACGTCAAATAATTTTGGAAGTTCGTCAATAGCAAAAAAAAATACGAATGGCTTGCCACAGACAATGAAGTTCAGTGGAATGGTTTCATCTGACAGTCAAGTTATTAGCGAATTATTTTCGGACTTTTTTCGTTCAGTTTTTGAGCATACGTCTGGAACTCCCCTTAGTGGTGAAGCATGTGCTGGTGTTGAATGTAACTCTTTTTTATCGGAGATTCATATTGAACACGATTATGTTTGCCCTGGTAAAATAAGGCTCAGATTTGTACCCAGCATATTCTACATACTGCTATCTGTTACTCATATGATCAGCAAAGAATTTCAGTAAATTCATGATTTTTAAATCGTGCTGAAGGGACTCACTGTCGGAGGTGTTTTTATCGACGTAAACACATTTAGATCGTCGGCATCACCAGGTCGGCATACAACAGACAGGGACATGCCAATTTTGTAGCAGGTTTATTTCTTTCAATATCTAAAGAGCCCGATAATATTATGTATGTATTGAAAGAAAGAAAGAAAAATAGATTTATTTTTCACAGAAACACGTGCATACAAAAAGATAACGAAAGCGACGGCCACGTCTATTGGCGCTGCCCAGTAGTAGGACCAATCTACTGAGTAAAGCCCCTATAACGCGTACCTTGCGTGTACTTAATGACGTAGCAGACAATATAGATCTTTTTACTAGTTCTCTGAGTGAGTTCTTATAAACCACGATGTAGATAATATGTTATGGTAAATAATGGAACAGTAGTTATGGCCACACTATTGAATTTGAAGATTCCTGTAATGATAGTGATGATGAGTTAATAAACAAATAATTTCTGACTGGTGTACCTTTAATCGAATGAAATTAAACAGAAATAAATGCTTTGTTATAACTTTTACGAAAAAACGCATAAAAAACGCCTATGACTACAGACTCGAGGGTCTATCGTTAGAACAAAAGCAGGTAGGCAGAGATCTCGGAGTGTTGTTTGATGAACAACTGTCTTTTAGAGATCATTATAATAACATTACGAATAGAGCATTGAAACTTCTCGGTTTTATATCTAGGTCTACCAAAGGATTTAAAAAAAGCCTCAAAGCTTTATAAAAGCGTAGTAAGAAGTATATTAGAATACTGTTCGATTGTCTGGTCACCGTGTTACGCAGTACACTCTGACAGAATTAAGAGTTTGCAAAGAAAATGTGTTTGTAGCGGTATCTACATCGCTATATGCGAACCACGCGTCACACTGACGTCACGCAAAATCCTGCATCGCGCAAGCAGAGTTTACCGCGCAACTAGCATATATATAACAACCCGACATCAATCGTCGGGCAGTTGCCCACTAGACACGACACCCGTCTGGTCGGAGGATCCTCCCTTTTCTATGGAGGTATGTGTGAACTTTATAGCCGGTTCCTCGTGCCTCTGTAGCGGTATCAACATCGCAACAGTTAAGTGGTGTTTGTACCGGTACGGTTTCTCTAGAACGCTACAAAGCTATTTCGAACGCCTTGTCAAATTCAACTTCACCTTTGCATGCTTGTCGCAAACAGCAAGACTTGATAAACCTGCATAAGATCCTACATTCCACCCTGGACTCTTTAGCTCTGCTGTTCCTCATAAACATCAATTACCAAAAACGTTTGCACATCAACTTTTGATCCGTTTTTATGCCGTTCGTAAAAAAACACGAATATGAATCGAATAGGAGGTTGTGCACAAACGCCCTTATGTGTAGTAATTGTAAAAAAAAAGATAATTAATTATTTAGGATGCATGGATTAGGATATGAAATTCGGTTTTGTTGTTGAAAACTCTAAGGTGTATGGTACCAATATAAACGTCGCACATGTCCCTACAGAAGCGTCAAATCCTAGAGCGAAAAATGTTGTAAAGGTAAGTATGTAAGTACGAATGAATAACATTCGTGAGCAGGTGGTGAACGCAAGTAATCTCACTCTTGATGTGTAAAATGAAAGATTGGGCATCACTAATTGCCAAATCTAATGGTCAAAGTTGGCAGTATTATTGATGTGATGTCGTAAATCGTTACAGCTCTTTTAATTGTTCATTAAGGAACGCAGAACGTCCGTTTCAAACAGATATTCGCAATTAGTATAATAAAATATATTTATAATTATTATGCACGTCACATGTTTTTAGGTCCTGGGGCCATTTTCGACGATGTTCTTAAAAACCCCAAAGCGCGGAAAACCATAGGTGCCGAAAAAACCAAACTTAATGTTTTTTTGGCGATTGGTGGGATAGTGGGAGTATTAAGGGTGGGGAAGATCACGTGGCGGGTCTAAATTTGTTTCCGAGTAATAATGAGGTCAATGACATCCTAAAGGTCAAGGCCAACACCCCAAAAGACGAAGGTAAATTTTTAAGGAGGCTTCGTCGACTACACCTTATTATTATTGCTTGGAACCAACTTAGACCTGCCACGGGATTTTCCCCATCTTTAATGCTCCCACTATCCCACCGATACTGAAAAAAACTTTGGCGATTAATTTCTCGGCACGTATGATTTTGCGCACTTTGGGGTTTTCAAATTTACACTAGAATGGGTAAATTCTACCCAAATAAAAAGCCTACCGTTAAAAAGCGCCAGGCGGTAAAGTACAGCGGTTCCATTAAAATGTAGTGCAGAGCGAGTCGTCCTCCCATATTATTATTATACTTTTTGCAGTTGTCGCGTCGTTTGATTGTGAAATAGCGCAGTTGTGCTGAATAAAAGTGTTAGCAAGAAAAGAGTGTTTTCTTCGTACTAGGTACATACGTAATACGGGTAATGAGTTCATGTAGCGGTCACTGCATGAAGAGTACCTACCTTTTTTTTTTTTGTGGGTGGGAAATCATCAAATAACTTCTCCCGCTCTGGGCAGAGCAGGAGGGCGTGTCAGACTCTTACTGACTAAAACCCACCCGTGTTCCTTCAGTTGCCTGTGCCAGGGGCCACGGTAACCCTCTTGGACTTTTCCGCAACCGTAGCAGGCATCGGTCCTAGCAAACCCCGTCATTGGTGCTGACATCTCTTTGAGGCGCGCGTGGAACACAACGCGCCGTCGACCCGGGCCTGGTCCTTATCGAACGGCGAGCTGCCCATTGCTCGCCGTTCGCAAGCCCGCGCCTACGGTGGCCGGGAATCGGCCTGCGATTCCCGACGCCCAGGGCGTCTCCTGCGGCGGCTACGGGCGTGGGGGCGCAAATTTTGCCTCTCCCTCACGCGTTCCGCCTCCTCCTTCACGAACATTACTGCTTCGCAGAAGGAGGTATGAAGAGTACCTACCTACCTATTGATATTTAGCCGCACCTGGTAGCTAAAATAATACAGGGTGGCCGGAACATTGACGTCCAAAAATAAAATTTCGGTCCCTCGTATCGTGGGGTATTCGAATCACCCCCATGTATGTTCCGCGACTTTTCATAGTTTTCGAGTTATGAATTTTTTTCTGAATGTTTGAAAATTTTCGACCTGACCAACCTAAAAAAATTCTAAAAAAAAAGTAGAGGGTTTTATCGAGTTTCTTTTTTTGCAACTGAATTTTCATAAGTAGTACTTTTATGCATAAAATAATCAGCTTCGTAACTGTGATGAAAGTTATGAAAATGTTGATCTAAAGTGAAAAATTTACGTTCGGTAAATTATGACTCAAATTTTCAACTTTAAATTAAAAATCTTAACAGGTGACTTCATAATTCCTAAGTAGGCTTCAAGAATGCGCCAGACTCTCAGTTTTCATAATCATAAAAAAAATGAAGTACTTAATAGGGCTACTTTGTTTAAAATCGGCCTTCAAAGACAGCGAGGTGGAAAAATTCTTAAAATTACCCATCTGAGTAATTATTTTTTTTTGGCTATTTTCTCGTTCCTAAGGTTAATTAATGATAAGAATACTGAAAACTAACCAACAAATAGTTTCAGAGTTGGGTAAGAAAAGTTTTACGTAAAAAGTGGTTTTGAATAAAACACAGATGATAATGTGAAAAAAGTACTTAATTTATTTTTAACATTTAGAAAAGGTTTTCAAAGTGGCCACCACCAGCAGCAATACACATTCTACACCTACGTAAGAAATTGTCTGGCAATCGTCTAAAAGCGTCTCTGTTCTCTCTCACAACACGTTCAGCTTCTGCAATCAACTGCCTCAGCTCTTGTTCACTTGAACAGTCTCGGGCGTATGCTATTTCCTTGTAATAGCCCCAAATAAAGAAATCGATGGGGTTGAGATCAGGTGAGCGTGGAGGCCACCTAATTGGTCCGCTGCGTCCGATCCATCTGTTGGGGTATGTTTCATCTAAGTAATTTCGGACCTGGGTTGCATAGTGACACGGGGCGCCGTCATTTTGCAACACCATGGTTCGTCTGAGTTCGAGATTCACATCTGCCAGCAACAATGGAAGTTCATTTTCCAAAAAGTTTTTGTATGTTTCTCCATCAAGTCTGGACGGCAGTTCAAACGGACCAATTAGTTCGCCATTGAGAATACCAGACCACAAGTTAACGCTGAAGCGATGTTGAAATGTCGAAGCTCTCACTTCGAGTGGATTTTCATTCGCCCACGTGTGGTAATTATGAATATTGAATATTCCGGATCGCTCAAATCGTGACTCATCTGACCATAAAACTTTATTGAAAAATCCAGGATCCTCTTGCTCTTTTCGTAACATGGTTTGGCAAAAATCAACGCGCAATTGGTGATCTGTAGGCAGTAAAGCTTGGACTCGTCGGATGTGGAACGCGTGGTATTCTTCATCGTGAAGAATGTCTTGGATAGAAGTCCTTGGGATGTTCAGAGCACGAGCCATACTTCTCGTACTCGTAGACGGATTTCGCTGAACTTCTTCCAGCACCATTTCTCTGCGATCCGGGTTAGCTCTAGGGATTCCTTCATGACTGCCGCGTCGACCAGGAATGCGGCCTGCCATCAAAGTGTTGTGCGTGTTAATAAAAACACGATGGTCGGGATATCGCTCAGGTTGCGGCCCACCACGACGTTGAAGTTGTTCGCGATACAGTCGCGCTGCTTCATGGCCGTTTCCTTGTGCAACTCCATAAAAATAATGCATTTCTGCATATTCACTTAACGTGTAACTCATTTTTTACACTTCCACGTAAAAAAAGTCCAAATCAGAATGCAAAACACAGTCCAATAAACGAGCAAAGTAGTCAAACAAGTAGGCAGCGGAGTCCGTGGGCAAAGCGAGTGTGGTAAAGACAAAATGGCGACACGCGTATAGCAGTAAACACAATGTGAGTACGACTGAGGTACTTGTTTTGCGTTGGCTTCGGTTGCGCGCCTTGCGTGAGAGAGATAGCAATAATTCGGTCTCTTTTCCTCTCGGTCCATTGTTATTGCAGGTAAAAGAGTTGCACCCTCGTTTACAACCCATAGTCCACGAGAACGGATCGCGCAAAATTCATTAAACTAACATTTAAAAAAATCTCCGTGTTTAAATCTTAGCTTTCCTGCAGTCATTTTTGGTTAGCAAACTAAATAACCTTAGGAGCGAGAAAATGGAAAAAAAAAATTATTAATCAGATAGCTAATTTTAAGAATTTTCCACTTCGCAGTCTTTGAAGGCCGATTAAGGCCAAAGTTAGCCCCATTAAGTCCTACGTTTTTTAATGATTATGAAAGCTGAGAGTCTGGCGCATTCTTGAAGCCTACTTGAGAACCATGAAGTCACCTGTTTAGATTTTTAATTTGAAGTTGAAAATTTAAGTCATAATTTACCGAACGTAAATTTTTCACTTTAGATCAACATTTTCATAACTTTCACCACAGTTACGAAGCTGATTATTTTATGCATAAAAGTACTACTTATGAAAATTCTGTTGCAAAAAAAGAAACTCGATAAAACCCTCTACTTTTTTTTTTGAATTTTTTTAGGTTGGTCAGGTCGAAAATTTTCAAACATTCAGAAAAAAATTCATAACTCGAAAACTATGAAAAGTCGCGGAACATACATGGGGGTGATTCGAATACCCCACGATACGAGGGACCGAAATTTTATTTTTGGACGTCAATGTTCCGGCCACCCTGTATAAGCTGTTTGAAACATAGTTTGGAAAAGGATTGTGATGAATTAAAATTTTCACTGGTAACGTTGTCTGTAATAATAAACATAATTCTGTAATATTATCACGATTGTAAGGCTCCAATATATTGCTAGTATAAAAAAACAAATGTATCTAAATAGAATAAGTAGCAACGGAACAAATCGTAGAGATCTATAGATCTATAAAATTGTCGTAAATTGTTTAGTGATTCTTTATATGAGTCTAGAACATACAAAGTCGCGGGCGAATATATTCTACGTAAACTAGTCATGTACGCTATACAACGTGGCGCTACAATGGTGACATTAATTTAACACACGGGTAGGGCTAGTGCCCATTATTCATATAAATTATGATAGGTTAAAATAATTCGTAAATTGAAAAAAAAATATTTTCAAACAAACTAAATAATAAATTGAGATCACCCTTGCAACCATTAATTCATGAAATTACTTACCTAGCTGGCTTACGTTAAACTCGGAGTGGCAATGCGTCGCTTCGCGCGCTGTCAACCGCGCAACGCGTCTTGTACCTACTCGTGATCGGTCCGATTCTTTGACGGCATATTTGACGACACGGTTGGCGCAGTGGTTAAGCGATTGACTGCTGCGCAGCGTGTCGCGGGATCGATTCCCGCACGGAACAAGTATTTGTATGACCTGCAAGTAGTTGCTCCGGGTCTGGCTGTTTGTGTATGTGAGTTTAAATGTTTGTAAACGCACCCACGATACAGGAGAAATTCCTAGTGTGGGACAACGTTTAAAAAAAAAAAAAAATTTCAAAGAAACCGAGCGGCGCAAGTGGTACCTACAGCGGCGGTGCTTATTCAAACATTTATCATATCACCCTCTCTTGTAACTATTATTTTTTATTTTTATTTATTAGGGAAAACAAACAATTACACATTAAGAAAAACAGAAAGATAGAATACAGAAATGATACAAATGTGAAATCAACCACGTTCTCCACAGATACACAGTGAGACAATTTGGTAAATTTAAAGACTAGCGTTGTAAACAATACATAAGAGGAAAATTAATATTAAAGTACCAACAAAACAAAGCCCCAAAGATGCCGCATATAAGCGGAACAAAAGTTTCACATTAATTTTTCAATATATTAAGTAACATGAGTTTAAACTTACTATGTGGCAAAGCAAACAGATCCAAACTGCAGAAATTCTTATTAAAATTGCTCGTAAGGCGACGAAGAGGTGCACGCAAGCCTGCGTTTGTACGACAGGAAGTAGTGGCGAATACAGGTCGTGAGCGCACCTCGCGTCCCTGGCATGTTCTAGGAACTATATAACACAACTTATTACTCATGTCTAAACAATCATACGAATTATTGCATAAGTCATACAAAAATGTGGTTTCAAGAAAAGTACGCCTTGAACTCAAAGGAAGTAAATTATATTTTTTAAGTAACTCACTATAAGAGAGGTAACAACTTTTAAAGCAGCGATAATGCATAGACTTCAAAAATTTACGTTGTATGCTTTCTATACACTCAATATATTTATTGTAGTAGGGGTTCCACACAGGTACTGCATATTCTAATTGAGACCTAACTAGTGATCGATAGAGATATAAATATGTACTTGGGTTCATAAATTCTATGGCTGATCTCATCACAAAGCCGTACATGCGATAAGCATTATTAACAATTTTATTAACATGTGTGTCTAAGTGCAGTTTATCGTCAAGTAATATTCCCAGGTCGCGGATCAAACTCTTCCTTGCCAGTGATTCACTGTGTATTGCATAGGGATATTTAAAAATATTTTTATTTTTAGTGAAGCTAATACAGCAACATTTAGAAATACTGAGTTGGAGTTTGTTTTTAGTGCAATAATTTGCAAGACGATTGAGGTCTTGTTGAAGTAGTTGACAGTCAGCATAGTTTTGATGGGCCTAAAGACTTTAAGATCATCTGCGTAAAGTAAGAATTTAGAATTAAGAAAGCACATGTCAATATCATTTATAAATATAATAAATAACAAAGGCCCCAATATCGAGCCTTGAGGTACCCCTGATGACACAGTTATGGATTTGGAATGGAAACCATTAACTACCACTTTTTGCGTTCTATTCGTAATATAGGAACTAAACCAACGGAACAAATCGCCACGAATGCCATTAAATGCTAATTTGCCTAAAAGTAAATTATGGTCGACCTTGTCAAAGGCTTTACGGAAATCAGTATAAATAGAGTCCACCTGTACACGTGTGTCCATATTATTGAATAAATAATCAGTATATTCAATCAAATTAGTAGTTGTAGATCTTTTCTTGACGAAACCATGCTGTTGCTTAATAATCTGATCATGAATAATTGGATATAGCTGATTGTGGACAAGCCTCTCGAAAAGCTTTGACAAAATCGACAGAATGGAAATAGGACGGTAGTTCTCAATTTCACATTTAGGACCAGATTTATGGACAGGGGTGATATTGGCTCGTTTCCACACTTCTGGGAAAATTCCTTGGCTCAAACATTTCTTATAAATAATATACAGTGGGAGACATAAAGTGTCAGCGGTATTTTTAAGGAAGAGTGGCGGGATACCATCAGGACCTGGACCTTTAGAACAATCTACGGATTTCAAAACACTGTGTACTTGCTCAATACTGATCACAAGATTGCTAACGAGACGACTATTCTTAGCATCGCCGAAGGTCTGCTGCTGCACATTGCTGAGAGTGGAAGGCTCATAAACAGAATGGAAGAACTTTAAAAAGAGATCACAGATTTCATCTGAATTATTGGATGACTGTCCCGCGTAATGCATTGTTGAAGGAATGGAAGCTGTGGATTTACGGTTGGATATAAAAGTCCAAAAATATTTAGTGTTAACTTTTATGCTATCCTCAACTGACTTCATGTATCGGCAGTAACAAGTTTTAGATTCAGTATGAAATCTCGACCTATATAGTGAAAATTGTTCATAATCTGATAAATTTTGATACGCCTTCCATTTACACCACGCCTTAGTTTTATTTTTAAATATGTGTATCAAAGAAGGTGAAAACCAGACCGGATATTTGGAAGACTTGACCGATGTTAAGGGAACATGAGCTTTAATAACTCTATAAATAACTTCATAAAATAAATTTACTGCATCTTCTGCAGATTGTCCAAGTAACAATTCGTCCCAGTTAACTTTGTCCAAATCACCATTAATTTTTTCGTAATCCGCCTTAAAGTAATTGTACCTCTGTGTAAATTTACGTGTCATGGCTCGGTTACCTAGATTGAAAGAAGCCAGTATACATAAGGGTGGGTGATAAGGGTCTGAGGTTAATAGTGCGTCAGTGGGTGTTACAACAGAACACTCAGTATTACTGATTACCAAGTCCAAAATCTTTCCTGTCGAATTTTTTATATTATTATACTGGTAGGCATTAAAAATGGACATAAAGATGCTTAAGTGTCTACAAATTGGAGAGTTGCTGCTATTTAAATCTAGTGTGGTAGAACATGAACCTCTAGCAGCTAACCAATCAATATCGGGAAGATTGTAATCACCAAACAGATAGAAATTTTGAACACTTCCACTCTCAACAACTGCTTGCAAAAGCTCCAAATATGCAACATAAACACTTTCGGGTGTTTTTGGTGGAATGTATGCTGAACATATGATATCGTACTTTCCTTTCGTAGCGCTTGGGATACGCAGAATGACATGCTCAATGTATTGGTTTAATAAGATAGTGCACTCAATTGAGACTGAGCCCAGTCCCTTCAGTATCGCTATAAGGGTGCCACCACCATCTTTCTTTTGAGTAGCCTTTCGATCCCGATCTAGTTATAACTGTCATCACTAATCACTGCCATCACGATCACAAGTTTACACAAGCACTAATAACACAAATAAAAGCGTCCGTATTGCAAGAGATGTAAACGTACCTACTAGATTAGAAAACGAATACAAAGCAAAGCGTCTTTATCGCAGTACCATAATCTAATTACTATCCTAATTACACAAAAATAAATAAATAAAACAATAGGTAAGCATTTTTTTCGCGGAAACATTCACAAAAATATTAGACGACGTAATTATGCGCACTAGTGTGAAAAAGTGTGTCAAGGACACGGGTTCGGCTAGCACTAGAGAAGCAAAAAAAAAACAAGTTCGTTGCGGCGGCGGGTGAAAGGGAGGGCGCGCGGCGCATGCGCCGTTCGCCGACAAAGGGATGACTCTTTACTTCAATTCGCCTACTCTTTGCATTTGTTTCATCCAGTATTGCTTATTCGTTTTAATTTCATTGATGCGATGTTATGACCCGTGACCCCGGCTAAAGACCGCTGCGCGACTGTTCCTTAAGTACTTGCTTTAAGATGCTATTTTCTAAAATTTTAAATCAACCCGTAAATAATAACGTTTAATGGAAATATAATTTCTTCATGAAACGAAAATGTGAAAACGTATAAGTGTGTTAAGAGCGTTTATACCTTATGAGTGGCAACGTCGCAATTTAGTGTCATATTTCGTGGTTTTCAATTTTTATCATTTAATCAGAGCTCAATTATAATAATCTGTTTAATTAACTTTTTAGAATTATGTGAAAACTGTGTAAAAGGTAAGAAATCGTTGCGTTTACAGTTCTATTTATATGCAAATAATACATTGGAAACTTGCAGGGCGTTATTTTCATTGTAAAATAACTGTAAGCATTACGGTTACTTACTTTTTAAACACTTTCACTTATTCTAAAAAGTTAATTAAACAGGTTTTTAAAATATAGCTCCGATTAAATGATAAAAATTTAAAACCACGAAATATGACACAAAATTGCGACATTGCCACTCATAAGGTATAAACGCTCTTAAATTAATGTCACCATTGTAGCGTCACGTTGTATATCGTCTAGGTAATTTAAAATTGCGCAACCCTCCCTTCACTGCTTGTTACGTAAACATTTCAATTGATTGTGTAGCAAATTAAGTTAGGACAATTTTAAAGTAGTAAAGTAGTAAGTAGTAGTAGTAAGTAGTACTTAGTAGTAGTAAGTAGTAGTAGTAGTTGTAAAGTAGTAGTTCAACTTTAAAATGTATGAGGATCTTGTGGCCCGTGGCCGAAATCGGAAGTAACGCCGCCATCTTGTTTTTCAATACAATTTTACAAAATAATGTTTACCTCCCTGTCAATGTCATGCAAACGCCAAAAGACCCATATAGGACTGTACGAATAAACAGCATATTATAAAGTTGATGAAAATGTTGACAGCCTAATTTAAAAAGTTTTAATCCAAATCTGCGAATGCGTTTCGCGTCTGAGTGTTTTTTTTCGAGTTTTTCGTTCTCATTTCGTTTTGACTACTTTTGTCGAGGGCGGTATAATTAACGTGGCCCTTACTGTCATTTAATTTCCATGGATTTAAAACAAGTTGGTTTTATTTAAATGTAGGTAGTTGTTTTACTTAGACATGACAGATGTTACGGGCAGCCAGAAGCTTGAAAAAGAATACTCTATTGGGATTGTATTGAAGTCATTAATTTTCCTGTTGTGAATTCAAGCTCAATGTCTCTCTCTCTTTCGCACATTAGAAAAATGATACCTCTTTCACGGTTCCAGGAATGTTAAATAATATTTAGATCGCACCTGTGCCGCAAACGCTTCAGGCTTCTGCTGCAAATCCTGCACATATAGCTGTTGTTGTTGTTGCTGCTGCTTCTTTTGTTGTTGCTGCTGCTGAGCCGTTAGCTGCTGGAACTGCTGTAGCTGCAATTCCTGCAGTTGGTGCTGTAAAATATGGAGAAAATAAGTTTGTGTAAAGACAGACGATGGGTTCTATAACCATACTTTTTGTACAGCAAATTTTTACTATGATGATCACAAACATACTCTAGACGTACATGATAACAACAAACTTGGCTTTTCGATACTAATAACGACTCAACAATACACTGGTTTACGCTGTTAATGGAGCTAGAAGTGTTAGAAAAAAGTCACTATCATACAATAATCAAGGATTCTCTAATGTTATTAACAACTCGCGAAGATTACCGCGACGGCACCAACTTCACTAATGTGCTGGCCGAGCCGTTGCAACGCCTCGAGCAGAAGGAACTTGCAACCGAACTTGGAGCATTTACGTGAAACATTCGCTCGCGGACGCTCTTGTATCGGAGTCTTCTATAATGTTTAACGCAGTTAGAACTAAAAAGGAAGGGATAAGTACCTTTGACTGGTTGTCAAACTTAATAGTCACTGGGTTGTGGAGGTCAGGTAGGCAGTCTCTCTGTGTAAAAATACTGGTATTCAGTTAGCTGCGTCCGATAAGACTGAATACCAAAACATAGGAATAGGCTTGGCAGATGATGACGTAGGTATCTATGTTGCCGTCGCATCAAAAGTGCTTGAAGATAACAAACTCTACCTCTAGTTTTACAAATGCTACATTAACGTAAGATTTACCTTCATTTTTTAAACTAAATACTGCTTCGTTGGTCTAGTGGTCGCAAGCGCTACATACACAGGCGACGATGCGGAGGTGAGTATGGGAGCGAGACAAAGCACAAAACTCTGGAAAATGATATTCGCGTGTAATAAAATTAATGCTTTGCGTGGGTACATTATTTATGCAATAATATGTATTCAAATAATTGGTTGTTTATGTAGTTGCTTTATATTCTAAGTGCTTACTGTTTATTTTATTTTATTTTGTCATAAGTAGTACCAATCATTGAACCTGACTTGGTTTCCGTACGTCCTTTTCGGGTAACCACTGAAAGTCAGCGGTGTGCTGTGGGTTCCCATAGCTCAGCATCATGCTGAGTGGAAGCCCTCTTGTCACAGTCATGACGTGCAGCTGTCGACTATTTCTGTTTTGTGCTCGTGATTAGAGATCTCTTTTTTGTTTTATTTTTTTCTTAATTATTAGAGCTAATTAGTACCTTTTACGTAAGCACGTGTTTCTGTGACAAATAAACCTATTTTTTTTTCTTATCTTATTTCTACTGCTAAGCATGAGATCCTAGGTTCGAATCCCGAGTCGGGCAAAGCGTTATTAGGTTTTTCCATCTGGAATTTCTCAATAGTAACCCGAAGTGTGTTTGTCCTATTTGTTTTAAGCATATTCGTGTATTTATATACATTTACTTGTGCTTATATGTATATATAATTTGGTATATATATTATATATATTTATAGACTAAATAAGTTTATACGTGTCTATATATTTAAAGTTATTTAATCCTAAAATATCACTATATATCTCCCAGGGCGTCTCCTGCGGCGGCTAGGGGCGTGAGGGCGCGAATTTTGCCTCTTCCTCACGCGTTCCGCCTCCTCCTTCGCGAACATTACTGCTTCGCAGAAGGAGGTGACGGCTTCCCAAGCCCTTTCGCTCCGCACCATGGCCTGGACTAGGGCCGGACGCGAGAGATCGCCACCGCCAATCGCCTCCAGGAGGACACGGCGGTGCTCCGCCCAAGCCGTGCTCCACCGTGTCCTCCGGGCGATCCACACAATGGTGACACCCGGGCGTTTCCTCCCGCCTTATCCGGAAACATTTGTGTGCTTAAAGTGTTTAATAAATAAATAAATGAGACTGTACTATAAGTTCACCTCTGCCTAACCTTTCAGGGAGCTCAGGCGAGGCGTGATGTTATGTAGTTTTCATAACCAACTAAAATCATTGTGAAACCCGTTTTGCCTATAAAATGTAGCACAATTGGCTCAACGACATAGTTTCAGAAACAAAGGTGTCGCGACAAGGAAAATCGTGGCAAGATAAGCAATCCTAAAATGGTTCCCGTTTATGAGATAAGGCACACTAAAAATGATTTAAAGCGCAGTCTATCTTTATCCTGTCTCATGAATAACAGATGAATGTGTGTTTTGTAAATTCTACTAGAATAACTTAGGAGGAACTTGAGTTTTGTGTAACAAACGCCACTGGAACAGCTGTTCAGAATGAATGTTGCGGTTACTTTGGGAAATGTGTTTTCTCGTTTATTTTGTATCCCAAAGAAAAATTTTCTTTGTGAGATGCACAGTTGAAAGATTATTTTGCCACGAGGCGAATAATTTCAATGCAAAAAATATAAATCTTATGTTCACAAAATAATATCATTCTCAGCTATTGACAGCTGGACCAGGCCCAGGTCGACGGCGCGTTGTGTTTCACGCGCGCCTCAAAGAGATGTCAGCACCAATGACGGGGTCCACTAGGGCCGATGCCTGCCAGGGTAGCGGGAAAGTCCGATAGGGTTACCGTGGCCCCTGGCACAGGCAACTGAAGGAATACGGGTGGGTTTTAGTCAGCAAGAGTCTGAGACGCCCTCCCGCTCCGCCCAGAGCGGGAGAAGTTATTTCTTAACTGCCCAACTTCAAAAAAAAAAAAGCTATTGTCAGCTATGCGAAAGCTAACAATGCGATTGTAAAGCTACTCCTCAAACAATGTCTCACCTCTGGTCGTGCTCTCTGTGCAGTAACAGCTACACTATGCGATGGTATCACAAAGGTCTTTATCTTTGCGAGATCATCGCTAACGATGTTGACGTGTCTGAATTCTAATCAAAACTGACATAATTTGGAATCATCGAAGAAGACACACGAAGACGACAGGCAGACGAAGAAGAAACTATGCATATGTTCATATTATTAAGTAGGTACACCATTTGAAAAAAATGTCGTAACAATGACAGTTTAAAATCCCGGTACCGTTTAAAATTACCCATTATCTTTGGTGCCAGTTTACGTGGTGGGGTTTGGCAGTCCAATTAACCACGCCACATATACGGCCGATATTTGGCTCAACTTATCGCCGATATTCCGCAAAATAATATATTCATATTTCCTCTTCTACGTCGCGTCGCGGTCGCAGACCGTACAATGAAATGAAAATTATGTTTTTTGTCAAGTCTTTTTCAGCCTGAGTCGCGACATTTTCCTCAATGAAGGCAAAAAACAATACGTGATTTATAACCGCAAAAAAGTAGAACGTCCGAATTCAATATTAACTTCCTCACTGACATCCGTTACTGTATTTCTTTTACGAATAATGATACAATCACAAAATTATCTATCCTAATTCCTGGAATATTTTATTTTGTATCTGAACATTTATGAAATAGGAGACTTACAGACAAGAAACAAAAGATAGATTTTTTTTAATGATAAATGTCTAAACGCTCTACTCAATAAACTACTTATAGTTTTAGATTTAACCCTGAAGTCACAACTTAAAAATCACCTGTATAAACTGGTATGTCTTCTGTCCGTATTGGAGCACTAAGTAAGGAACATGCGAATGAAGTATGTGTTTATCGGGCTGCAGTTGTCTACATATAAAACAGCCAAAATGTTTGACATCCTTTCTCTGCACTCATAAATCTAAGGCTAGATAAAAGTATACACACAGGCGATGAATTCTAATATTGAATTAGCTGTCACTGGTTTGCACGGGTGCAATCATGGTGACATGTACAAAATCGAGATTTCTGTGCCACATCCAAGTTAAACATTAATATAGTTATTATCTCAGATCATATAAACACAGCTTATTATACAGGAAAAAAATATTAACCAGTGCGCAAACTGTAACCACGAATTCAGCATAAGATTCTAGACCCCCTGCACAGTCATCATCGGTTAGGTACAAAAAAAAAAATGCAGTTCCTTACATTTTGACCACGTAGGTATCGCACTTTTCTATGTAACAGCGGTTTTTTTTTTGCTAACCCACGAGAAATATCTAATAAATAATAATAATAATATTCTTTATTTTTCAGACAACAATGATCCATGGTGTTAGTAAAACAATAAAATTACTTATTTCTAGTGTTAGTAGCTAATATATTATATGGAAGACAGAGTAAATAGTATTGTGAAAAGGACCTCCCCGAACTAATGTTCAGTGATTATCCTTCTCACAAAACTTTTAATTATCGGAGAGTCGACACTCTCCACAACAATTTTTAGAATGCTGTTGTCACTCGCCCGCAACCTTGACAGCAGCGCCGCGGTTTTCTTCCGAATGACGGCGTGGAATCCGTCAGTTCGGTTTTGCGCAAACATAGCAGAAGCGCTGCACCAACGCGGCAGTCCCAACAGCATCCTAAAAATATTATTAAAAAGACAAAATATCTAAGAACAAAAAAAAATAATCTAACCGAAAGACAGTTTGCGCACTAGTTATTTTTTTTTCCCTGTATACAGGGTGGCACGAATATACGACGAATTAGACGAATACATTGAAGCACGACCTGTTACCATGAATTCAGCAGGTATATGATTCTGGACGCCAATGCGTTGAAATTTTGCGTCGATTATAAAAAACATCTGCTGTCTCCTACACCAGTGCAATCAATACCTACGCAGTCAAAATGTACGGAACAGCAATTATGTAGGTATTATCTTTGTGATACCACGTTTAATTAACTTAGTTTCTTATTATTCCCTGTATTTCATAAATATTGACATTAGCTTTTGATATTTTTGTCGTATTCATCTAAACCAATGACTAAAGAATAAGAGGTGTTTCTTCTTCAAATTGTTGCTTGGTTAAATCTTGTGCCAGTGTTATAAAGTGTCGGTATTGAGGCCGAGGTTGGTTATCAAATTGTATTGTTACTAGCTGTCAATCGATTAAAAAGTAATTTAATCAAATATTGAAATGTTCTGAAAATCAATTATATTATTATAAGGCATGTATTTAATGCGGTAACTAAGTAAAATGAATATAGGTTTAAAAAAAAAATAGAGTGTGTACATATATAATGGGTTGGCAGCTAATAAGGAGTATCGTAATAAGTAATAGGTCGCATATTAATATATCAGTAATAAGCTCCGTTTTAATTTAAACTAGCATCAAGTTTTTCTTTTGGGAACAGAATTAATATCTAAGCGGAAACTTAATGGCGAAAACAAAATAGAAAATGGGCGTTCATGTTTGTCATAATTGTCACAGTTCTAACCAAACCTTAATTAAAATATTCTATGCATGGTCGAGGGCAGGGCTTGGTCGACGGAGCCCCGCTTAGCGGGGCTCCTACTTCTGGGTGGTTTATAAAAAAATAACCACGAAGGGGAAGGCGGGGTCTATCGACCCCGCCATCCCCTTCTAACCTAACCTGTCCGAGTCGGGGTGCCCTAAAGACCAGATTGCATCCAGTTTCTCCTGGTAACAAATTAAAACGGAGCTTATTACTGATATATTAATATGCTACCTATTGCTTATTACGATACTCCTTATTAGCTGCCAACCCATTATATTATATGGTACCCACTCCATTTTTTTTGTTGCAAACATTTAGTCGACTTTTAAGTTATTAGTCACTCGGAAAATAATAATCCTTATTATAATATAATATATATTATAATATAAGCTGTACAAATCTTAAACAAAGACAGTTCTATAGTCTGGAGCCTGCCAGCTACGATCCAATATGTAGTTAAAATTTCTGTAAATCCTCAAGAAGTCCTCAAGCATTAAAAAGTCCTCTGGCTTCAAAAGTCCTCCCACAGACAAAGGAGGGCACTCTAGCCGCGTGGCGTAAGACGCCGCAGCCGACCACTTCAAAACAGGGAGGTCTCCGACGCTGGGGCACTCCTCCCGCATGCCGTAGGAGGCCAGGACATTCCTTCTGCTGAGCGAGAGGTGCTGCAGTGTTCCTCCGCTGTTTTTTTATCGGCGTGACACAACGTGAGACAACGCCGCCCTCTTCTCTAACCACTCCCTGACAGAGAAGACTCTGACATCAGGGCATTCCACTCGCGTTGTGTAAGATACTAACACGGCCCTCTTGCTAGCGTGAACTATTAAAGCGGTACTTTGAGGATCACGCAATCCACATGCACGTTTTGAAACCTCCTATTTACAAATACTCCAACAGACTTTTCCTCCTCTGGACAGGGATGCTGACAACACGAGGTTGCTCCTGATCCTATTTGGCTTAAGACACCGATTCCCCGTCCTCATCCAGCTCCACTACTGCTTGCTGACCCTGCTTCAACCTGCTGATCCTGTTGCTGACTCCGAGCGTCCCCGAGCTGTGCGAATTTAAAGTCAACCTGAAGCTCCTACAGCTTCACACATTTTCATCCCATGTGTTATCTATTATTCCCTTTTTATTACGTGTGACTTACAACTAGCACTCCGGTTAATCGTAACGTTACATTGTACATAAACCTTTTTAACGGACTTTGTTTTATACTTTGTACTAGCGACCGACCCAGCTTTGCACGGTTTTTACGACTGCAAAACATCGATATTTCTTTATTATATGTAACTTTAATAAGAATTTATTGTACATATAAACCTTTAGGAATAAGTTCTCTAAATGATCGCAAAAACCCGATCATCTAATTCATTGCGTAGTTTAAACGATCTAAGTGGTCACACAGACAAACACGAAAAGCGAGATTACTGTCTCCTCCGAGGCGGACCAAGACTCTTGTGGCCATGACCCTTTCGGGCGCGTTCAACCGGCGGGCTGGCCGCTGCCTCAAGGAACGTGCCCTCATTGGTGCCCCATAAAGAGCCATGGACCGCAGGAGCCCCGCGTAGAGCCTCCGGCAGGAGGCGTTTGGACCCCCTAGATTGCGCAGGAGCCGCTTCAAGGCAGCCCCGGCCCTTTCCAGTCTGGGAACCAAACGTCGGAAATGCTCCACGAAGTTCCACCGGCTGTCGAGGACGAGTCCCAGGTACTTCATCGTTGACTCGACGCCGATGTGAACATCTCCTACCGTTATTTGGGACCCCGGCGGTGGCGCGTTCCGAGGACCATGAAAACACATGGCCTCGGACTTATGCAGGGCCACCTCGAGTCCCAATTACCGGATCCTGTTGACGATTGTCGCAAGCCCGCGTATCGCTAGTTTGGCCGCCGCCTGGTGCGACCTCCCCTGCGCCGCCAGGACCAGCGTGTCGTGAGCGTAGCAAACCAAGCTGACGACGCTAGGGAGGGAGGTCAGCGCGCGGCACCCAGTCGTAGCCGATGTCCCACAGATGTGGCCCCAGGACAGATCCCTGTGGGACACCGCATGACATCTCTTGCCGGTTCCCTTCTCCCTGATGACCGGGGTAGATGACGGCACTGTTCGTCAAATAGGCCTCGACCACAAGACAGAGGTGGGTCGGCATCCGGCGATACCGGAGTGCCTCCCTGATGCAACACGAGGGCAAGTTATTGAAGGCATTGGCGATGTCTAGAGACACCGCCAAGACGACCCCATCCCGGCCCTCAGCATCCCTCGTCGCACTCTGGTTCGTGTAGAACAAACTAGCTGGACAAAAACAACTCTTAAATTCCTAGTAGTTAATTACTAATATGAACTCATTAGCCCTTTACATTAAGGAATACACATGTTAATGTTCGTAATTACCCACATTAGGACCTCTTCAAGTACTCAGAAAACTTAATTAGTGTACCCACTTCAATTCTTTGGAATTACGTGTTTGATTTCTCTATTTCTGTTACCTTTAGATGGCAACAGAAATAGAGAACTAGTGGGAAATCGATATAGTCACCGATTTCTACTGATCGGGAATCGATGATGTGGATGTACGTAGTGGATGGTACGATTTCGTACACCCTGTCAGCAATCACCGCTAGTTGTTCTACTTGTAAGTCAGCAATCTGAGAAGCAATAACAGTTTGAATATTTTGTGGTAAGCGGTTAGTCCAGAGACTTTTTACAAAATCCGAAGCTCCAGCGGGTCCTGCTAGGTTTTGCAGGTGCCGAAGAAACTGAGACGGCCTGCGATCGCCTAGCTCTTCATGTATAATAGCTGTTGTATCCGCTTATCCTGTGAGGCAGACAGGCGATTAATTAACTCACTTTTTAATTTGTCGTATTTGTTTGTATCTGGCGGTTTTGTAATGATGTCCTTTACTTGTATTGCATATTCAGATTCCAGCTGTGTAGTTACGAAATAGAATTTCGTCGTGTCGCTAGTTATCCTTGATAGGATAAATTGGCCCTCTAATTGGGCGAACCATAAAGCCGGTTCCTCTGGACAGAAAGGTGGACAACGTAGTGGCAGTCCAACTTTAGAAATTTCTCCTGAGACAGCAGTCACTGCTCCTTTCGCGTCGGCACTCTCGCTCCCAGTATCGGACATCGTTCAAAAAATATAAAATCGCTCACCGCTTATGTTTTGGATCACAACCTACTTTTTCCTTTGCACCGATGTGAACAAACTATCACCAGTTGAATCGCCACTCTTCTTGCTTCACTGAAACTGCTTGATCCTTGCTGCACTCGAGTCTTCAATATGCGCGATAGTCGAGGGTCACCAATGTGGGAAATCGATATAGTCACCGATTTCTACTGATCGGGAATCGAACCCGTACTAATGATAATAATAATTATTAATTAGCTTTAAGGCGTGATGCGTAGCATAAGCAGAAGGATGAAATAATGACGCGAGTATATATGCAGAAATGAAGAATATTATTAAGCGATTAGAAAATTATATTTGAATAAATTACAATGACAACAATTAAAATAGCAATGATAAAACAAGAAGACACCAAGCGCGGCGCGGTCCGAGAGGTTCGGTAGGCGGTTGAATGTAGACTGGTCCCCGCAGCCCGGCCTTCGCACCGGTAGGAGTGTGTGCACGCAGTCTTCCGCAGTCCAAGGCCGTTGTCGCCGTCGCCAGTACAATAATCACGCGCACCCGGTGTGCATGCGGCGCGTGTAAGCTCGAGGTCGCTCGGTGCATACATCGTATGATCTGGATGTTTGGCCCAAGATCCATGAGCGGAGCGATTCCGCTCTCAAATGTAAAGTGGTGGTCCAATAGATTTATTGTTCCGCCACAAACAGTTTCCTGAGTATGTTTTATTTTTGCGTGGTTGTTTAGCATATAGATGACATATTATCATTATTATTATTTTATTTGACAACACGTTTGGTGTAGTGGCTACAGTGGCTAAGTGTAGTCAGCGAAACCAAATGGTCCTGGGTTCGAATCCCGGTAGGGGCAAATGTTTGTATGATGAATATGGACATTTTTACCCGAGTCATGGATGTATATTTATAATATGTATGTATTTACAAAAAAAAAATGTATTTAAGTAGTGTATCAACCATCTGGTATCCATAATACAAGCCTTAAGTGTTAAGTGCTTAACTTGGAACTAGATGGTGCTGTGTGCAATGTCAGACGATATTTATTTATTTATTATCCTATAAAAAATATATTTCGAAACTCACTTACAACGCCCTTCATTTAGACGATTCAGCAATATTCATTGCGACGCTTATGATGTTGAGCACGCGAATTTTTCAAACAGATGAAGGACTGGTTTAGCAATGTCTTTCAAAACCCTTCAGATTGTGATTGAAAGTATGTTACGCAAAAGGGAATATGCATGTATTTTTTTAATTTGATAGTTTACATCGCCATATAATAGTTAAAATAATATTTAACGCCAAAAAATAAATTTAAAGTACTTAAAAAAAAGAGTAAAAAATAGCCAACCGACACTTTCTGTTCCGTGGGCACCTGAAACGGAATCCATTTTGGCGCGCTTGGTGTGACGTCATAGTCTATGACATTGACAATGGACTGAATTGCGAACACTCCTTAACATACTAACATTTATAGACTTTTACGTGACATTCGGTCTGACCAATGGCATCGCTTTTCAAATATTTGAATTTTCCACAAAAATCTTGCTCAAAAATAAATTATAATCAAAGATATTGATGAGGACATAATTATGGCTTTTGTAGTTTTACCTTCCACAGCACGCTTAGCATGACGCTTTCTATTTCTACTCTACTCTTAGAATAGAAATCGCTTGTCTAACCTTCTCGAAATGTCTTTTTCCCGAGTACAAGGTCACACGTAGACTCGGGTTTCTTCGTAGACAGTGACTTTTCCATAGCAACGAGGTTAGTCGCAAGTGATGTGTAAATCTTACCGTATTTTTGCGTTTTCTTTTCAAAAGAGCAAATAGATAGTCTATTTGCTATGTCATAAATTTTGATTAATGGCTGGTGCGCGCAAAATATAAAACCACCTAACACATTATTTTGTGTGTATTGTGTAACCAATGCCATAGTTATCCTATTTAAATGGCGTCTCGCAAAAAGTAAGTATTTTACTATGAGCATTGTTATTTATTGTTTTAGGTATCCATTTATGTAAAATGATACTCAATACTCAATATCTCTATTGCTTTACCATAATTTATACTTAGGTGGTAACTATATAATTTAGATCATTATGTACCCTGTAGGGCACACCAAAAGGGTAGGAGAGAGAAATCATCATTATCATTTGATTGTAGATATTTTATAGAATAGTATAATCTCCATTTAAAACAATGTAGTCAGTGTTTAATGAGAAGGTTTTGGTTCTTATTAAGTTGTTTTAAATTCCCTGTGAATGTATTTAATAGATTGAAGTTAAAAGACAACATAGTGTAAGAACTGTAGGATCTTTTGTTGTTCTTAGTTTATTGTTAATACCAAAAATCTATTATTTAGAGGTTTAGAAGCTCAGCAAAACAACTAGAGGTGCTGGTGGTGGTGGTACGACATCGATGCGTAAAGTGAAACCATGAATGCAGCACATGATTCTAGAACCCTTAACGTAGAATTTATTGCCGGTTATAAAAGTATATTGTGCTGTTTAATAGAAAAGTGCAATACCTGCGCGGTCAAAATGTATGGTGCAGCTATTATTTTTTTAAATAAACCACCAAAGATTTGTTTGTTTCGGATCATGTAAGTACGCCAAGTGCTAAGAGTCTTGACAATCGTATTCCAGTGGACGCAATCTATATAGATTTTAGCAAGCCATTTGATAAATTGGATCATTGCCTTCTTAATAAAATACTGGCTCAACTGGGTGTGGCGGAACGTTGATAAGGTGGTTAAAATCTTACCTTGAACAGAGAGAATCAAAAGTGGCAGTGAACGGTCATTTCTCTGAAAGCTATCTTGCAACCTCTGGAATCCCACAAGGATCGCACTTGGGTCCGATTCTTTTTAATGTTTTCATTAATGATATAACTGAGTGCTTCAAACATTCCTGTTTTTATTTGTTTGAAGCCAATTCAGAGTAACTTAGATTCCAAAATGCTACAGTATGACATCAACAGACTTGTAGACTGGTGCAAACAAAACAAAATGCTCTTAAGTATAAGTAAATGTCACTACATCCAGTTCACTTGGAATAAAAAAGTGTTTGAGAACAAATATTACATTGACGGAGTGGAGGTAAAGAAACTGAGCAAAATTCGCGACCTGGGAGTTCAAATCGATCATGCGCTAAAGTTCGATGTACACATCCTTACTATTGTACCTAGATCTTTCAAGGTTCTGGGATTTGTGTTACGAAATAGTAAGGAATTTAAAAGACCAGCTACAAAAATAAAGCTTTTTAACACTAGTCCGTCCTATCTTAGAATATAGTTTACTCCAAGCGATTAGAGAGTCTCGAAAAGCGGTTCCTTAACCATCTATGCTACGGTGATCACTGTCTTGGCTAAACGACTAACTAGCTACACTGACAGATTGGGACACTATCACAATGGATACAGTGGCTAGTCGTAGGAAGAAACTGGACTGCATCGTCTTTCACAAGTTATTGAGTGGAACTATAGATTGCAGCGAACTGTTGAGCTCTCTACAGATAAAAATTACTTTTCGGGTTCCCAGGCACATAGAATTTGTTTTACATCCCAAGCTCAAAAACGAATCTCGGTCATTACGCCGCTGTGCCAAAACTTTGTAGGCAATATAACATGTTGCCCAACCCATAAATACTTCACTAACGGGGAGTTTTCGGGCCCTTGTCCCACCTTCGCTCCAGTTTTTCTATATAAAAACTTAAATAATATCGGCGATTTGAACCCCACATGTTTATTTCAGCCTATTATATGATAATAGCAACAAAGCAATGCCTAAAATTACTCGCCGTAACGAGAAAGCACGTAACGAATCTTTGTCTGGTCCTTTTTATTATGTAGACTATTTCGGAAGAAAGCTTAGAGTATTAAATGGTTTAATGCTCTAAGGAAGAAATTTTTCTATCCCAAACTGTCAAAATTTGAGAAAAATTGTACGCGTATTTATGTGCTTTTGCGACTTGTTGCTTGTAAGCTTGACGTTGTAGACAATAATTGTCTATGGTAGTGAAGACACTGAAGACACTTCTCTTCACATTTGATTTTGTAATCGCCATGCTGAAGACAGTAGAAAACTTTCCACTGTCTACACGGAAACGTCATTTTTGTTTACTCTTCCGTCGACAAAACGCTCCCGTGAAATATAGTTTAATGTAATCCACATCAGTATGCAAAGCGGAAATATTCCCAGTTAGAACTGTTGTTAGGTTTTATTAATTTAAATACGAAGTTTCCCATGTAGTTTAATGACATTAAAGGGTAATTAAAATACGAGTGTTGAACTGTGTGGAGCAGAAGTTGCTTAATGACTGTCCGTGAACTATTTGTTGTTATATGGCAACATTGCGACCAGGGCCATTCGTTGCGGTAATCAATGAGAGGCCCTTATAACTTGCTGTTTATCTAACTATAGCTTCACGGCAAACGTTGGAGGAATCAAACTTTATTTTATTTAAGTTAGACTTGGATTCAATTGATGAGTGTGTTCTCTATGAAAAACGAGTTGCTTTTTAATGTAAAACCAATAAAACGACACAGAAGTATATGACTCTCAGTGCACACACATTAACCGTCAGGTACCGTACCTACTCCTAAAATATATTGCTTTTATCTATATTTATATTAAAGAGTAAAGACCAGTTTGCAGCCAACAACGGACATTGAGAAAAAAAGCGCTATATCCAGCGGAATATTAACACACTGGCTCCGTTCCACGTCTCTCAGAGAAGTCAAAGCAGTTTAGTGGTCAGATAAACAAAATAATTAAGCGCTTATGGTAATTCTGGTGGGAGTAGTGCCAGCGCTTTATGTAAATGTGCAAGTACGAGTATTCACGACGGTGACAGGATGCAGCGCTACAAATGCAACTAACTCACCGACGACGGTTTAATTCTGTTTTAATTTCAACTTTAAACTTAGTTTTATAGGGAATTATGAATTCTGAAGGTGCTCGAAATGGTAAGTTAGTTGCATATTTGTGTCGGTTGGAATTGGAAGGGGAACTGAGCGCGGGGATGTAGAAGAGTTACGTTGTTAATTCTGTTATTTATTGCTTCGTACTGACGTGTTGAGAGTAATCTTTATTTAACTGTCTCTGTGCTACTGGGTTAGCAAATAACTGTAGCAATTGTTGCACTTCTAAATTTGATTTAAACAGATTCAAATACTTCGTTTATCCTTATTGGTAGTTAATTCAGCAGAGACGCTTACTGCATTTCTGAAAAGTATGATTAGCATGGGCCCTGCATTGGAGAACTCGTTGGGGAGAAACGGGCGTAATTTTATGTCTTTATGATAAAATGTTATATGATATATTTCTGTTAGTAGGTTTGTACAAACACTTTTACACGTCAATCATATTTTATAAACTAGATGAGGTCGGCGTTTCCTATCGGACTCCTCTGAGAAGAAAGGCCAAAACAAACTCAGAGGTCACAGTCTCTTTTAAAGTCCAGACATGATCTTGGTCAGATCATGTGCAGATCATGCTGGTCTCTGAAATGGTCTTTTGGTCTTTTGAGTGGACCTGCCCAGTCAGTGCACGCATGTGTCAGTAATCGTGCAGCTCAACTCAGAACTTAAGAAACTCAACGATTCGCCGAACAATACCAAAGAAAGGACATTTGGGTAGGCCGTATTTACTCAAACTGCCAGATCATGATTAAAACTAACTGAGAAATAAAAACCAAAAAGCAATGACCCACATAGTCCTCACATTCGCAATAATTCAAAATAATAATATTATACTTCACAAAGTAAGTATTCATGTCATTATGTATATAAAAATAATCATATGTCAAAGTGTATGTACAAAAAAAAAACAACCAAATTCAGTATGCAAAAATTGGAGCAACTCAATCCCAAGCCTTTTTTTCCTCAATATAATCTTTAACAATATAAAAGGCTTTCTGGCACAACTTATGTTTCATGATTGATTTGAATATAGTAAGGCTTAGATCTTGATCGTGGCTTGGAAGTTTTTTATAAAAGCGTATACATTGACATCTGAATGAGCCACCTATTTTCCTGAGTCTTGTTGTGGTAGGTATGTAACGACACCACAAAGGTAACTTTATTTAAGATATCTTTGAATCAAGCAGGTATGCAGGTAGCAGGTCATCAATAGTACGAAGACTCAATCAGCAGAACGGAGATAGTGTCGTAACTATAAACTAAACCATAGAGACCCAAAACCGTCACAAATCAACACAAATTTCATCCACCACTGATTCAATTTCTCGCATATAAGTGAACGCTTTTGGCAGGAGCAGTAGCTCGATAAAATATGCACGAGCTTACATAAGTGCAGGTGAATACTATTACGTTCCCATGATGTAGGGAGATGGATTGCTCTGTTTATGCTCCTTTATCCGCATTCCGCAAATTTGCATATGTCTACCGTATCTCTGTATGTGATTTTCATGTCATTATAAGTCTTCAATCGGTAGTAGGTAACGTATCTCTCCAAAATATACATGATGTTCTTTTGTTTCTGGGGCTAACTTTTTTCGAGCGGGCCAAAACACATCGGGAGTAAGGACCACTATCAAATCGTGTTTTCATTAATTTTTAGTTCAGGCCCTGGGATAATCTTATGTCCGTAAGTGATACGTCCTTTTTTTCATTTAGTTACTTAAAAACGTTGTTAATTTATTTAATTGTGCGTGTTATTTAATTCATACTATACAGCGAAAGGAACTTCCCGCAACAGATCTCGACTTTTTTGAACATTCAAAATTATATTCTTAATTAGTTCCCAAAGTCAGCGGGCGTGCATTTGTTTAATTTCTCAATTAAATCAAGAAGCAATCACTAAAATAAAAATAATAAAATATTTCAGCAAAATTCCTACAAATTAAAACGAAAATATAAAAAGAGTTCACTCATTTTTAACGCTTGATTGCTGTTTCAATGATTGATTGATATACTACAGTCCAGCCGGCCGTCAAGAGAATGCGTTCTTGACACTTCAGTTTGATACAAACGAATAGGTACCATGTATTGCGAATTCGATCTTTATTAGTTACTAGAATTGTTGCACTGACAGGTGTCAGGAATGCATTCTGTCGACGGCCGGTCTATAATGACAGACTATATTAATTCTCACTATCTTCACAGATCCATATCAATCAATTAACTTGGACTAGGATTGGAATTCACAATTGTGTGCCTCTCCAAAGTCACTTCTTCCAGTCTGTTTACCATGCTGGCCCGTCGTCCAACGTCAACCAATCACACATGCAAACGTCAAAGTTAAATCATTTATTTCAATAAAGGCACATAAGAATGTCAAAATTTACAAGAAAACAGATTTGATTCTAGTTCTACAACGTAGTTTCGTATATTTTAAAATGTTTCAACATTATTTTGTATATGTACATGAATTAAAGCGAATGAGTTAACGCGTTAGTAAGACGCGTTGTGTACGGATTACCATTGAAATACCAGTGCTGTGACAGTCTGGCACCTCATTGGTGATTTGAGTTTGGAACTAGTCGTGGACGACGGGCCTTCAGAAACTAAGAAACAGTTTCCAATAACCAACAAAGTTATTGCCTAGGCCAAAGTGATTGAGGCGTAATCCAGGTGAATGCAAACTTGGAATCAGTTAGCCATGAGTTTCAAGCTAGTCAGCTCGAAGTAATATGATGAATCCATTACTAGTGCGAACACGTATTAACTGAAGGGTATAAAGGATAACTCTGCTAGCTATCCAGGGAATCCTTACTGAAGTGGAACATTTAATTTTGAATTTAAATTCGTTAGACTTCAGTTCAGCAGAATTGTTAATTTGTTCGAGAGTGATCGTAAGCAAACCGTCATGCGACAAGTCAAAGTCAACGCAAAAAGCTCCATATTAAAGGAATAGAATAGTTAGACCAAAATAATGTCCTTCCAACAGATTGTAGCGATTGTTTTGCACACGGTCTTCTATGAAATACTACTAGGTAAATACCGTTAGAACACATGTTACAGATCTACACGGCAACTCGTTTTACAGCCCTAATCCCTGTTTTAGATTTAATTTATAATTTGGTTAAGCCTAAAATAATTCAACGTAAACTTTTATATTAGTTCTAGAAAACAAACGTGGTTTTATCATCATTAGCATATTACGAAAGCTTTTATTTATATTCGTGAAAACCTTCTTTGATTTTTTAAACAAACTTTCCCGTTCGTAGTCAAAATAAACACAGCCATTGACTGTTTGTTAGACTCAACAAAATTTTTAAAACATGCCTCGTTATCTGAGCTGAGCTAACTACGACTACGCTGATTAAAATTTCACAAAGTTGTGTATCATTAGCTAATAAAGCAAACTTCTAAGTTTACATATTCACTTCAAATTCCAACTTGATTACAAATGAATTAATTTTACGCAAAACTAAAAATTTGGACTCTAGTTGCTTTTGAAAGTTTCCTTTGTGTAAAAATAGGAGTTGGTCGGTAGTTAAGTAGCGTATATTGAACAGAAGTTTGAAAGATGAGCGGGATTACCTCAAACGCTTTAGATAACTCTGCAGTATTGTAGGTAGGTACAGCTATTCAAGGCGGAGATGCTGACAAAATGGGTCAGTGTTTTGTTATGGTTAAGTTTTAGGTACTGTCCATTTTATGGTCAATGACATCTTATATTCCACAAAACTTTATACGTTTGTCGTACTCACAGTCTTTCTCTTTCTCTCTCTTTCGCATTTTCCAGCTTTTCATGCTGGTGGGATCAGCAATACTCCTTTTCTCTTCTAAATATTTTTGACATCAATCCAAAAATTGTTTCTATAAAGGTGAACAGTTATATACGTAAATAAACTTGCGTTCTTGCCTTATCACGTTTTGTCAGTTTATCGTAATTTGTTTTACGCACAATACCGGCTACGCAAATAGACAGGAACGCAGAAATATAGCCAAAATCTTTAACCGCCTGAGAACCTTATTTTATTCTACGTAAAATAGGTACAAAAACCAACTTACTAGAAGAATAATAAGGATACAAAAATGTCACGGCAGTGAGAAACATAACTCTTCTGCGGGGCGAGCACGGCCTCTGTAATAGGCTTGAGTCACGCATTTAATCACGGTTTTTGCTCACAAACTGTGATAAAAATGTGTGACTCGAGCCTATCACAGTAGACCGTGCTCGCCCCGCCGGTCAAGTCTTTGTTCCATGTTTTATTCCGTTACAAACTGATAGCTACAATATTTCGCAAACCTCTAGAAATATAGGTATTTGTCACCTTGTTTCTGAAAAGGTGTTTCCAACTTGCCGAGTAAAAATAATGACGTAACTTTTTATTTTTAGACCGTTTGCTAATGTATCGACATGTCGACAGAAACTGGACAATACGGACCCGTAACGTTCCGTGGTCGAATAAAATTTATCTCCGATGAAATATGTATTGTCGGCTTTTACCCGTTTTGTTTTCCAAATGAATGAAGAACATATAAATAATTTTACTGTATGACCACATTGACAATAATGTCTTTGTTCCCAGCTCTGGTAATATGTGTAATTTAATTATGATAATGGTTTACATATTTTCGTTGGACATCAGAATTGAAAAGGAGCGAAATCGGGTGATCTAGATTCAGGAAATCTGTTTACAAGCACTATCATTTACTTGAATAACTGTTAAAATAGGCTGATTCAAAGTCGGGACGAGCTGGAGGCAAATGCGTTTGGAGACATGTTTTTTTTCTGTATCTAAGCTTTAAATACCTACTTGCCTGTAATGAAATGTCTGTAGATTTTATCACAAGAAACCAATAATCGTTTTCGATTAATTTGAAGCTGGAAAACTAAGAAAACAATTAAACACATTTTGTTTGAAACTGATTTTATTACCATTAAAAATAATATTTTAAGTTTTTTTTACGGTCCGTTCAACCGATTTTGAGTTCTATTCCGTAGGCATAAGGATGGCATTAAAACAAAAACGTGGTTACAACACCAACTAACTGTTTACTGCAGCAGCCATTTATCATGCCACCAACGCAATATAAGTTAAAATCAGTTGATCGGACTGTAAAAAATATTTATTTAAAGGAGAATGACCAAATTGGACCAAAAATTGGTAAAAAAAGTCAAAGTCTGCCCCCAGATTTGCCACATAACTCATTTGAAATAAGAGTTCAAATGCAACATTTTATTCTATGGAACCGAAAAAATCTGTCCCACAGAAACATAAATATAACCTAAAATGTGATTTTATGAAAAAGTTGCATATTTTACTTTTTTACACAGGTAGGTGACCTTTTCTTATCGCAGATAATTAGCTTACACGCGAGTTTGCTTTCTTTGTACATTGCTCAATAGTTGTGTGAGCGAGAAGGCGATTGAGCCACCTTCTCGCTCACACATGTATGCGCTTTGCATTGCAACTGTGCAGTCCTTCTGTAACACTCTTCGCTTATAGTTGTGTACTGTGCGAATATTTTCTGTGGATATCCTGTGATTACGTGTTTGACCCTTGCATTACGTTCCCTGGATCTGATTTTAAGCCCTGTGATTTGGATACACTGTTTTAAAGATGTTTCGTGCATCTGCTGGACAAGTGTGTCTAGTGTGTGGTAGATCAGTGCGGTCGATCAGAAGAAGAACACTAACTACGCAGCTTTTTGAAGAATATCCAATCGCTGCAAACAATATAACTGAACGAGTTCTTCCTTATCATGTGAGTAACTAAATAAAATACTTAAATGATTGCAATAATGACTTATTTAACCATGTAACAATGCATAGAGTGCATGTCACGAAAGAAAGCCCGCAGAAAATTGTGGTACTACATTTTTTTATGCAATGTAATGTAATGACATAGACACTAGCGCTGCGTCAAAGGGACTTCAGTAGCGGCGCTATTCATTCATTCATTCATTAGACGACACGTTTGGTGTAGTGGCTACAGTGGCTAAGTGTAGTCAGTGAAACCAAATGGTCCTGGGTTCGAATCCCGGTAGGGGCAAATGTTTGTATGATGAATATGGATATTTGTACCCGAGTCATGGATGTATATTTATAATATGTATGTATTTACGAAAAAAAAATGTATTTAAGTAGTGTATCAACCATCTGGTATCCATAACACAAGCCTTAATAATAAGTGCTTAACTTGGAACTAGATGGTGCTGTGTGCAATGTCAGACGATATTTATTATTTATTATTATTATTATTGGTTTATTCATGTACTAACATTTAACATTTGTTAAAAAGATGTGTATGTGTGATGTGTAATTGTATCTAAAACTATTTGTTTCAGATACAATTTAACAACGCCGAGTTTATCTGTCAGCCTTGCTGGCGACGCGAGGCGTACCCACCAAGACGTCGTGCGTCCAGTGAACGAGAACAAGAACCACCAGTACGCCCTTCTGAACAGCCAGCAGATCAACCTGTGATAGAACCAGATCAAGCCGAGGTACAACCAGATCAAGCTGTGGTACCGCATGCTGGTGATCAACGTGGAGCAGTAGTTGACGAACAAGATATTCAACATTCTATTATACAGTTACCACATATTAGTCGGGCACCGAATACTTCAAACTCTTGCATTTTATTCGGATGTACAGGCGAGACAAGGCATCGAATACCAAAGCACATGAAAATCCGTTTGTTGAAAGATTTTAACTACTACGCACCACCTTTTGCACGCGTTTGTGAAGAACATTTGCTTTTAAATGATTTTGAGATTTTATTGTCAGCCAGAAATGTAAGTCATGACTTTAACGAAGCTCACATCATGGACATGATGCAGATTTTGAAAACTATGCCGCAAGAGGGAAGGGTGGATTTTGAAAATATAGAAACCATGGATCCAAATGAAGTTTACTTTCTGACTGGTCGAAGTTTCGAACAGTTCAACAGAATGTTTGTAGAAACGCCATCTTTGTCTAGAAGGAGCAAAAGACCCAAAACCGCTTTGGCAGCATATTTGATTAAGTTAAGAACTGGTGAAGCCAATACAAGACTGGCAGATATGTTTCACATAAGCCGAACAACTTTAGAAAGAGAAATGAAAACCGCAAGAGACTGTATAAAAGAAGAATTTACACCTCTACATTTGGGTTGGGATCACATCACAAGGGAGCAAGTGCTTAGGCGAAACCTTTTTATACCTCAAACTCTGTTCGGAAACCGAGAACAAAACAAATGTATAATTATACTTGATGGCACCTATGTATACATACAAAAAAGTAGCAACTTCCTCTTCCAAAGATTGACGTATAGCCATCACAAGTTCTTAAATCTACTAAAACCATTCCTAATAGTCTGTTGTGATGGCTATATAATTGAAGTAGCAGGTCCCTATTCAGCGACTACATCCGATGCAAGCATTTTAAATAAATTAATTGATGGTGCGAACAGTGTTTTTAATTGGTTTTTCCAAGAAGGAGATGTTCTCATTTTGGATAGAGGTTTCCGAGATGCCGTACCAAACGTAGAGTCTTGTGGCTGTGATGCCCATATGCCTAAATCTGTTTCAAGGGGCGAAACTCAATTAACAACGGCTGACGCCAATAAGTCTCGATTAGTGACGATTTGTCGATGGGTCGTGGAAGTAGTAAATGGCCGCTTCAAGAGAGATTTTAAGATTTTCAGGCAAGATTATTTTAACAGAGCTCTGCCTCACATGCAGGACGATTTTAGGAATGCCGCGGCCATCACAAATGCTTTCCACGACCCAATCACTGATAATGTTAATGCTTTTGGTTTTATGGAGAGAATTAATAATAGAGTCAATATTGAAAACTGTCTCGCACAGTATGTCATTGACCATAATCTTAATAGCCGACGGATTCCGTTTCAAAGTATGTCTGCCGAGTTACCTGATGTAAGAGAATTTCCAAGGTTGTCTGAGGAAGAACTAGTTATGTTTGCGTTAGGAACGTACCAAATAAAACTAGCCAGGAGTTATTATAGTGAACACGCTCGTAATGGCGTATATACAATAGAAGTGTACAGAGAAAATGATGATTTGAATAATCTTTTAAATAATTATAATATAACTGGTAATAACTTCTGGCTATTAAGAGGTAAAGTCCAATCTAGGCATACCCGAAGCCGAATTTATCACATATATATACTTGTAAACTCAGACCACCTTGGGTTGGAGGCTTTAAATCATTATTATTGTTCGTGTAAGAGTGGCAGACGTACTTTGGGCACATGTGCTCATGTAATGTCTATAGTATGGTTTTTGGCATATGCGCGGTACGAAAATATTGACCATCCTGCACAGTTTTTAGACAGTATTGTAATAGATGAAAATGATTTATAATACGCATTCTATATTACCATCTGTGCAGAATAGTGTCATGAATAACATTTAAAATAAATTGTTCGAAAATAAACAATTATTAAATAACTATGTCGTTTTTTTAATTCATTATTCATCTATTTATTTAGTGAATCCTTATAACAACATTTTTAACAAGCAGAAATAATATACAAAAAAAAATTGGTGCAAGCGAAAGTGTATTGTTGCAGTATTATATAACGTCGAATTACTCTGTAACTGTGGGTTGGAATTTGATTCGCATTTGCACACATAGTTAGTTCAACAGTATTAACCCACCAACAAAGAGTCAACCCTGGGGGCAGCAATTTTTTTTTTGGTCCAGTGCCCATACTAATTTGGTCATTCTCCTTTCTAATCTTATTTCTAATGGAGCGAATGCATATTATCATAAAAGTATAACAGGCCTGTAATCCCTAAAAGGGTAAGGCAGAGTCGTACCTATACACACACATTTCACCAGTTATATTAAATTTAATAGGGGGCAGCTAAATAATTACAGCTGCACGGGTCGATCGAAGTTAAGCTACGCTTGCCGCGGTCAGTTTATGGATGGGTGACCATCCAATACATATCATGACCCCTCCGTGTCTCGGATAGCACGTTAAGTCGTTGGTGCCGGCTCTCATTCATAGATCTTTGAGATTCGTTACGCGTAGTCAGGAGCCCAAAAGTCTGACAACCAGTCTTACCAAGGGGTATCGTGCTACCCAGTAACTTAAAATACTAGTATTCAGCTGCATCCGGTTAGACTGGAAGTCTAGGGGTCGACCGAATGCATATATGTTCAATAAAAGGAGTCCAATCCTAGAAAAGTATATAACATACTTTAACACAAAACGCTGATAAGTAATATCTCGGATATATGAGCACTTAAGACAAAACACGATTAAGCGATTTGCTTACTCGACAAGACAAGCGCAGCCTTAGCTTTTATTACTCCCCACAACAAGAACGGGCACAAAGAAATATTTCTTTGTACTTGGCCATTCAAAAACGAACACAGTCGACAAGGGATTACTGCACGACAAAGTTTACCAACTCGCGGTTACGATCCTTCGTGGTTCGCCAAATATCATCTAATGTCGCCTCCACAGAGAATATTTATTAAAACTAAAGCAATACAAGACAATACAAAACGTTCAAGTTTCACGAAGTAATATTTGCGGTAATATAAAAAGATATTTAGTTGTTAAGGTGAAGCTACAAAGAACGCAGCGAGCGAGAGAGAAGCCATTCTCGCGGTTTGGTCGATCTCATTTTTAGAGTCGAAACTCAAAATATCGAAATCACCTTCCCATACTCTGCAAGCTCGATCTATACTTATATAACTGTAAGTACAGCCAAAAAAATGATTTTTTAAGCAAATTGAAGCTCACGTCAATTTGTGGTATTATAGTAATTTCATACAACTGTCAAAAAATTACAGTTGTGCTTCGGCGTGGCAATAGCGGTCATTGTCATTTCCCTAATATCTCTCATATATACTCGTAATGTCCCTAATATCTCCAAAGGAACCTAAAAAACAACCTATGTGTGGTTTTTCGTCATTAGAACATGTTAAAGATCACGATATTGATTCAGGATGTTAAATAATGCTAGAAAATGTAGCAGGGTCAATGACCGCTATTACCACGCTAAAGTGATTCGGCTATAGTCAATTTACTTAACAATTAACTTACCTGAATTTATCCAAACACTTTTACTTGCTTAAAAAATCCATTGCATAGCATCATGGTTTTGAGTTACGTCCCTAACGACCCACGTTTTCTCCGCTCTCGACCCGCGGTACCTCCTCTCCGGACCCGCAGTCTATGTAGTATAGGCCTAACACTCAACTTGAATAGCTATTGTGCGTCTTTCTTTCATTGTGTCAGCAGCTGTGTTTATTTATTGTGTGTGGCTTTATGTAATAAATATTGGATTTTCTTTAGACGACAACTAATGGCGTTTACTCGCTAATTATATGAGTGGGTAGTGATGGAATATTTCTTATTTTTAATATTCGTTTTTATTTTTTCAGAATACCCGAATACGATAGAGACTTCTTTTGTCCTAAATCCTTTTTTTCCAATACGATATTATACTTTTATAGCTTCTGCCTTTTTTTTTTAAGGTGAGAACATCATCTAATAACTTCTCCCGCTCTGGGCAGAGCGGGAGGGCGTGTCAGACTCTTACTGACTAAAACCCACCCGTGTTCCTTCAGTTGCCTGTGCCAGGGGCCACGGTAGCCCTCTCGGACTTTCCCTCAACCCTGGCAGGCATCGGCTCTTTCGGACCCCGTCATTGATGCTGACATCTATTTGAGGCGCGCGTGGAACACAACGCGCCATCGACCCGGGCCTGGTCCTTATCGAACGGCGAGCTGCCCATTGCTCGCCGTTCGCAAGCCTGCGCCTACGGTGGCCTGGAATCGGCTTGTGATTCCTGACTCCCAGGGCGTCTCCTGCGGCGGCTAGGGGCGTGAGTGCGTAAATTTTGCCTCTCCCTCACGCGTTCCGTCTCCTCCTTCGCGAACATTACTGCTTTGCAAAAGAAGGTGACGGCTTCCCAAGGCCTCTCGCTCCATACCTTGGCCTGGACCAGGGCCGGACGCGAGAGATCGCCACCGCCAATCGCCTCCACGAGGACACGGCGGTGCTCCGCCCAAGCCGGGCAGACCTCCACCGTATGCTTCACCGTGTCCTCCGGGCGATCCACACAATGGTGACAACACCCGGGCGTTTCCTCCCGCCTTATCCGGAGCAAGAACCTCCCGAAACAACCGTGTCCGGTGAGAACCTGCGTCAGGTGGAAGGTGAGGACACCCTGGCGTCTCTCTAGCCACTCCTCAAAGAGGGGACGTATCGCCGCAATTGTGGCGTGCTCAGCACTGGGTTGCGACAGTCGCACTTTCCATGCCGCCGGAGCTGTCCGCTGTGCACTGATTTCTCGCGGCAGCGGAGTTACGCCCGCCCCGGCGTTTCGCCTCCTCGCGCCACTCCCATATGTGCGCGAGGACTTTTGCCTCCAGATCCCATGGTGGTAATGTGGCAAAGAGGCTCGCCGCCTCACCGGAGATCGTACGGTATCCTCGGACCAGCAGGGTGGCCATGACCCTTTGGGGCGCGTTCAACCGGCGGGCTGGCCGCAGCCTCAAGGAACGCGCCCACACTGGTGCCCCGTAAAAGGGTTTATAGCTTCTACCTGCGCATTGTTCCGCGTGAAATTTCTTGTTCTTCCGACGGTCGCATCGCATCGCCTGCCCGCGCTAATACTTCGTTTTCGCTTGGCGTTCTTTCGGACTTTTTTTCTTTTTTCTCGGATCCTAAGCGTCGTAGCGTAACCTTCCTCAAAAATTTAGCTATCAAATGAAAAAATAATTCAAATCTCTGACTGGTACCTAGTTCCAAATATTGGTGTGTTCGAACCATTGCCTTATAATAGTAGTTCGAACAAACAAACTCTTCAGTTTTATTGTGTCAGTACAGTCAATTTCTATTCTACTTAAAATCTCGACGAACGTAATGAATGAGTATTTATTATTGTTTCTGTAGAGAAAACAAAAGGTAGAATGAAACTGAAACAGATTCCCATTAATATTAATATGATTTTACTCGCATATCGCGGGAGTTAACCTTCCCCTTCCGTAATCTCATTAAATTGGGTTACCGTTACGAATATTTTATAGTGGAAAATTTTGATAAATATAAATATACAAAACGGCGGCTTTTGCGAGGGAGTCGGAATTTATGTAAAACACTATTTGTATTTGTTTCGCTCTTTTTACTTATATTATTTACTTTGACAATTTCTAAGAATACGCTCTGGCAGGATTTTTGTATTGCTTTACCTACTCATTTTTTGTCTTCCTCATTTTCTTGAAAAAATATTTTCTTTGAACAAAGTGTAAGTATATTGTTTAAGCTTGTTGTCTTTAAAAAAAAACACAAGTTAAGAAAATTTTTGTTCACTATCATTAATGCTGTAAGTCTAAAAAATAAACACTATCACTTTAGGCAATGCTATCTTCGAATCCTCACTTTTCCCGTAGAAACTGTATGCATACTTCCGAGAAAGAACCACTTCGTCCTTTTTTGCTATAAACTCGTTTCCTAAAACAAATGTTTGGTTGGCAAGCAACCGATTCCATAACTGGCACAGTTCAGGTGACGCAGGGAATGGATTACTCAGAAACAGCAATGTACGTTAGTTGTAATTTGTGCTCAGGTACAAAGAAATACTTCACAAGTGTAATGAAAAAACTTTAAAACTCTTAATTCCCTTTATAAGCTGGTCGTCTTAAATGTGGCTCTTTGGAGCTTTATTCTGTTATGTAACTGGGAACTGGGAACTGGAAGTATTTTTAATTTTTCTCCGTTATTTGTGGTTAAAACAATCTGTGGAGTGTTCTTCTTTTGTCGACGGTTATTTCTCGAGGGTCTGAGTGGGTTTGTGTTTATTTTGTTAAGCGAGTCCTTGTTTATCTGTTAGCTGTTCTAGTTTAATTGTACCGTGTCAGATAGTTTCTTGAGGTGACAGAGGGTTTTACCACTTGTCCCCATTGACATTCCCCATCAATGGGGATTTGTGAATACCTAAAGTTCACAAATGCCTATCATAGTTTAAAAATAAAATACAAGCAACATAAGTATTACCTATATAGGAATCACGAAGGCGATACTTATTTGTTATGGAGGCAAATACTCATGGATTATTTTTATAATCAAACAAATTAAAGTAATTTCTAAATTAATAGTTTGATTGCAAAATATTTTAGCTAAGAGAATGAAATCACAGTTTAAACTTTACTACAAATAATATTTTAGAGATCAAATTTACATTACTTTATGGATACTATGTGATTGATTATTTTAGAACTTTTGTTTAACTATGGTAGTTCGATCTTTACCTAAGTCTAGTGGCGCCTCTTTTATTTTATTTTTTTATCTCATGAATAAAAATGCTTATTAATTCAAAATCTATTACATTAACTCAGGGACCTCCATATTTGTAGGTTTTAAGAAGCTCTTAACAGCTTTATGATAAAGTATGTAGGTTTCTGCAATGATGAAAAATATTGCAAAAATCTGTGATTTAATAGTAATTTGTATTAATTTTAAATTTATTCATTACAAATGTAAAGCTTTATTAGGGAAATAGGTTAAGAGTCCTTACCTGGTCAAAATATCTTCCTCTTTTTGAGGCATACATTATTTGTTTCCGTCAATATTTTTCATCATTACAGAAAACTATTTTATCACAAAGCTGTTATGAGCGACTTAAAACGTACGCATTTCGATGTCTCACTGAATATATGTATTAGACTTTGATTTAACAAGCGAGATATTCTAATTTTTTAATGAATGTGGCTCCACTAGACTTAGGCAAAGACTCAATTACCATAGGTAAACAAACGTTCTAAAATAATCAATCACAAAGTATCCATAAAGTATTTGCAAGTTGATCTATAAAAAAAATATACGGTCGAATTGAGAAACCTCCTCCCTTTTTGAAGTCGGTTAAATGTTATGTGTAGTAAAGTGTAGACTGTGATGGTGTTCTTTTTAACTAAAATATTTTACACTTAGGCTATTGATTTACCCTCTTTGAGGAGTGGCTAGAGAGGCGCCACGGCGGCGTCCTCACCTTCCGCCTGACGCAGGTCCTCACCGGACACGGTTGTTTCGGGAGGTTCCTGTTCCGGATAAGGCGGGAGGAAACGCCCGGGTGTCACCATTGTGTGGATCGCCCAGAGGACACGGTGGAGCATACGGTGGAGGTCTGCCCGGCTTGGGCGGAGCACCGCCGTGTCCTCGTGGAGGCGATTGGCGGTGGCGATCTCTCGCGTCCGGCCTTGGTCCAGGCCATGGTACGGAGCGAGAGGGCTTGGGAAGCCGTCACCTCCTTCTGCGAAGCAGTAATGTTCGCGAAGGAGGAGGCGGAACGCGTGAGGGAGAGGCAAAATTTGCGCCCTCACGCCCCTAGCCGCCGCAGGAGACGCCCTGGGCGTCCGGAATCGCAGGCCGATTTTCGGCCAGCGTAGGCGCGGGCTTGCGAACGGCGAGCAATGGGCAGCTCGCCGTTCGATAAGGACCAGGCCCGGGTCGACGGCGCGTTGATTTCCACGCGCGCTTCAAAGAGATGTCAGCACCAATGACGGGGTTTGCTAGGTCCGATGCCTGCTAGGGTTGCGGAAAAGTCCGAGAGGGTTACCGTGGCCCCTGGCACAGGTAACTGAAGGAACACGGGTGGGTTTTAGTCAGTAAGAGTCTGACACGCCCTCCTGCTCTGCCCAGAGCGGGAGAAGTTATTTGATGAATTCCCACCCACAAAAAAAAAAAAAAAGGCTACTGATTTAGTCACTACTTTGATTTGTTTGATTATAAACCTAACCCATGAGTCCTTTTCTCCTTACGAAATATGGTCTTCTTGATTCTTATATCATACTTATGTATTTTGTATTTTATTTTTAAACTGTTTGATTTGTGAACTTTTTTTCCACAAATCTCCATTGATGGGGATTGTCAATGGGGATTAGTGCAATAACCGGTGGTAGAAATATCATTTTATTGGTTAAAACTACCTACTTTATAATTAAATTGTCTTTGTGAATGAATCTCTGCGCCCAAATTACGATACAATACAACACTTAGCTTCAATTAAAATATTAACATGATTATTATAATATTTTAAAACCTTTCCCTGTTTGACAGTCATTGTTTATCGAATTAGATTAACACAATGGATATTGTTAATATGTCATAATTCTGTTGCGATTTGGAATGTGTTACGCAATTGAAGTCCTGGGCTTTAAATTGCTGTATAATAAAACTTTATGGTTTTAATAAACTCAAAACATTCAGTTTGAATCAAGTCATTACACTTTTGAAATGTCAAGGATTCGGTCAGATATTAAGACCTACAGTTCGTTCGCGTTAAGAATGCAGTGAGTTATCAGTGCAACTGCAAGATAAAGGTGTATTCACAGTGGTGTTAAATTCAAACAAATTATATTTTAAAAGATTGTGTCATTGTGAACTTGACTTTGTAATTTGAAAAGATCTGATTGGTTAGGGGGCGGGGCTAGGCCGACGGACAATGATGAACTCACTGCATTCCTAACGAGAATGTACTTATAGTTGCCTGTTCCTTTCTTAAGGTGTAGATTTCTATTTAGAAGAACGGGCAGGTAAATCCATGGTAAGATACCTAGTTTAAAGTTCCTTTTTAAAACAATGAAAAACAATCAGTTTATTAATTTGTCATTAAAATTATAAATTCTACAAAATTTAATAACTTTATTTAATATTCTTATATTGTACCTAGTTCTGACGTGCATGTACCTAGCTGGTCATTTAATATTTCTGCACCAGCAATGGTAGTGTATGTGAAACAATGTAAGATCTCAATGTACCATATACTGAGAAATAAATAAATACAAAATAAAAAATGCCATTTTAATAAAATAATTCAGCCACATTCTTTGATATTTTTATGCTTTAAACGTAAAGCTACGGTCTCCTGGAAGTGCGGTGGCCGCCACACAATGGTCGCAGAGACGGCTGTCATGAAAATGATGGCAGCGGGGTTTGTCTTTACGGTGTCAAAAAAACTCTCTAGGAAAACACACCAACTAACGGTACTTACCGTTTACGTTAACCAAATAACGTTTCAGTGACTCCATTCGCCGAATTATTTTAATTCCATTATTTCTCCATAGTGCGAACACTATGTGGCGGCCACCACTTTTCTAGGAAACCTTAGCTAAGTGATAAATCAGGACAGCAACCAGTCGGTTATCTTTTAAAGTGAAGGCACGTGAACATATCCGTCAGAAGTTGGCTGAAACATCCCAGCGCTGAGTTGCTGGATTTGTTTTCTCCTCTACCGATCGTTATTTCTCCTGACCAAGGTTTATTTTGTTTATATGTATGTATCTATATAGTAGTATTTATTCTTGTATTTTATAGTCATTTCCGAGCTATCTATCCCGTATGTTGCACCTGCCATGGTATATCTCTGCATCACCCTAAGGTTGACTGGTAGAAAATGCCTCAGGCATTAAGTCCGCCTTTGTACAGTATTATTTTTTTACTTGTCCATAAAGTTTTAATAAATAAATAAATAAATAAACACCGAAGTGGTAAAGGTAAATAAGTGATAAATTAATTAATACAGAATATTGTTGCCTTACAAAGATAAAATAATTAAATTATGGTATTAGCAAGAACTTCTATAGTCTAATGAAAATGTAACTTATTTAGTGAACCTTGCAAATCGGCTTTTAGTACAATTACATTTAGATCGTAGCTTTTATTTAATGCTACAAGCTTCTGCCCGTTACTTCGTTCGCGGGGAAGTCGTAAGACACCACAATATACTAAAATGACAGACACATTTTTATAAAACTTTGTAAGTACTTCGATTGTTACATTGGTCTCAGCAGCCAAAATATAAAGAGAGTCAGGTCTGGTGATGCAAGCGACGTACATTTGTCCGGAGAAGCAGCTCGTTCTGAGGTCGACACCCGCATCCTTCAGTAGCAATTTCCCATTTCTTGCGAAGTTTTTAATTTTTAGTGAATTAATGACCGCCTGCGTTCCAGCATAGAGGGTGGCAGCGACATCGACACACGACCTGTTAAAGCTCTTTCAAACAGGCGTGACACAAAGGCAGCGCCTGTCACGCGACGAGCGGTGCCTACTAGTAGCGTGCAATTCGCGTCGCGTGTCGCGCTTGTTTGAAGGAGTATTTACCATGGCTTAAATAACCAACAAAAAAATTAAATGCAGGTGAGTCCAGAATCGTGCAGGCGATTGGCGGTGGCGATCTTTCGCGTCCGGCCTTGGTCCAGGCCATGGTACTGAGCGAGAGGGCTTGGGAAGCCGTCACCTCCTGCGAAGCAATAATGCTCGCGGAGGAGGAGGCGGAACGCGTGAGGGAGAAGCAAAATTCGCGCCCTCACGCCCCTAGCCGCCGCAGGAGACGCCCTGGGTGTCGGGAATCCCAAGCCGATTCTCGGCCACCGTAGGCGCGGGCTTGTGGACGGCGAGCAATGGGCAGCTCGCCATCCGATAAGGCCTGGGTTGGCGACGCGTTGTGTTTCACGCGCGCCTCAAAGAGATGTCAGAACCTAATGGCTGGGTCCGCTAGGGCCGATGCCTCCCAGGGTTGCGGAAAAGTCCGAAAGGGTTACCGTGGCCCCTGGCACAGGCAACTGAAGGAACACGGGTGGGTTTTAGTTAGTAAGAGTCTGACATGCCCTCCCACTCCGCCCAGAGCGGGAGAAGATATTTGATGATTTCCCACCATAAAAAAGGGGAGTCCAGAATCATGTACCTACTGAATCCATGGTAGCAGGTTGTACGCAGATGTCCCTGCCATCATACCTTATGTATGACACAACACTGATGCACTAATTGATGCATTCTTACAGATTATTTCTGACGAACAGCTGTCACTATCATAATAAGATAGTAGATTGTAAACAATCGGGATTTCTCATTAATAGATAGATAGATTCATTTATTTGCACGAAATATGGTAATTTACACATCACAGTTCTTCCTATTCCAACATTATTATATATTTTTTTATTTTGATTTTTTAACAGTCACCTAACCACAGATATTAATTTTTATTTTAACCGTAGATGACAGAAGAGGTCTAAACTTCATGTTTTTCTGTGTACGTTCTACGAACTATCAATTATTAGTATAACACAATGGGAAAAAAAAGAAGTACGAAATATATTCAATTGTTGGGAATCGAACTTCCAATCGAAGTATTTCTTTTTCGAAGTTTTTGTGAAAATTGCCCATTTTCTTGCTGTCTAAATTTTTTCAAAATCTGTGAACAGTGATCAACATGTTTCAAAAATACAGTCTCATGACCGTTTTCATGTAGCGACAACGGTTAAGATACCTGCGCTTACTGTCCCATCTTAAAAATCTATCCAGTATATGTCACGATTGACTAATTAGCTACATAATGGTATAGCGTGATGATAAATCATTTTAATTCTGTAACTATCTGCAATATTCTAACCTTTTGGCTCGTCTTTTAAATTTTTTCGGGAAACTATAGATGAATACGAACATAATGTGATACTGCTCATCCCTCATAGCAAGTAGCGTGGTAATTTACACCGTATAGACTGACCAGACTTATAGGGAATATCTATGCAAAATTTAAACAAAATCTGTACTGTACTTTTTGCGAGATGCTGGAACATTCATTCAGACAAACAGACAAAAATACAAAACAACTATATTTTCGACATTAGAATCGTTCCCAGATCTCGTAGCAATTACTTTTTTTTAATACTCAATATAGAGTTTTGACTTCATATTCATATTCGTTTATTATACTTACACATGGTTCACGAATATACGAGTACAAGTAACTTGGGATGAAATTCTACCCAACAGAAAACTTAAACAGATTTAACAGCGGGTCCCAAACTAGGCACATCCTGTATCTTGGTGGCCCAAAACACTACACAAAGTTAACAATTTAATGGGATCTGCTAGCGCAAAATTGTTATTTGTTATTGATAATTCCAAAATAAAATAAAATACAAAATTTGAAAATATGTGAGTAAATTTTTTTTTGTTTTAAACAAAGCTTTTATTTATGCCTTATAAAGATAAAAATAAGACATACAAAAACAGTTGAGGTGATTAAATGTGGGGTGTAAGTTTGTGTGTGTAGTTATGTGTTTTATCAGAGAGTGTGGTGGGTATTAACTTAAGCAACAAAGTAAACTTTCTGTTTCCGGCACAGCAGCCATTCTTTAAGTTAAATTTTCGCTGCGATTTTATTATATGTATGTATACATAGTGAAAATTTACCGTTATTTGCTGCTCTGGTCGACTGAAATCACTTAACTAGAAATCAGAGGTTAATCAGAGGGTTCTAGGGTCGTAAATTTTTGGGGCATTTTGGCGATGGTCAAAGTGAATACCCGTGTTCTAGTGACTGAGTCAGAATTGGCAGAATTAAATGGTAAATATAATACAAAGAACTAAAGAAAGGTTTAGTTAAAATAAAATAATAAGTAACTCGTGACGTAATGCGTTAAGAAAAATCGCAAAAATATTTGAAGAAGAGGGATGCTACCAGAAGGCAACGGACTGACTCCTCTACTTTTAGGAATGGGCAATCATTTTCTAAACATCATGAGAAAACCAGTATGTCCTATTACCAAAAGTTCGAGGAACAGGGTGTAAAGTTTACTCATACCTCCATAGAAAAGGGAGGATCCTCCGACCAGACGGGTGTCGTGTCTGGTGGGAAACTAACCGACGGTTAATGTCGGGAAGTTGTAAATATGCTAGTCACGCGGTAAACTCTGCTTGCGCGATGCAGGATTTGCGTGACGACAGTATGATGCGCAGCTCGGATGTGGCGATGTAGATACCGCTACGCTAATAATTATTTGTACCAAATCCTTTTCATTCGATCTTGTCCATATAATTATTGGCCTTAAAATGGCAGCCAACTGCACCTACGTCATCAGCTCATCATAGACTTAATTAACAATAACTTATAAAATACCATTATTTTTTTCTTTTTTTTTTAAAACGTTGCCTCACACTAGGAATTTCTCCTGTATCGTGGGTGTGTTTACAAACATTTAAACTCACATACACAAACAGCCAGACCCGAAACAATTTACTACTTGTAGGTCATACAAATATTTGTTCCGTGCGGGGATCGAACCCGCGACACGTAACGCAGCAGTCAATCGCTTAACCACTGCGCCAACCGTGCCGTCAGCATAAGTTAATATCGACTAATCGTTTTAATTGTACCTATACACGTACCTACCTACTAATATGGTTATTGGATGCCAGTTACAAATTACCGCTATAAGTTCAAAAGTAAACTATTTAAATAACATCATGATTCAATAATTGTTGCAAACACTAATTAGTGTCTAGTTTGTATTTGCTTGTACGTCAGCGAGGTAAAGGTGCTGTTACATTGCTGCCCACGGTAGGATACGCACGTGTAGCTACTTAGCTTCGCTTTGTACAGTATTTTTATCTCACGAGGCGACGCGCGCTTTACTTGAGGTTATCAAATGTATAAACACGCTGTGCCGCCTGCCACTGGACACACACGTGGCCTGAGGGCCTTGTTATAGTAACATCTATAAGCGATAACGATTATCGAAAAGTCAAAAATGTCTTATAGACTCGTAAGCTACCAAAAGTTTATCACAATCCGGTAGATATTCGTTGTTTATATACGAAACGCTTTGGAAGCAATTGCCACTTGTTTAGGTACTTATTCTTTTCGGATGTGTCAGGAGTAACTTCTAGGCGTAGTTTTTTTTTTTTTAATATTTAGTGAACTAATCCGTGCGCTGCATGTGCCGGCTGTGGACACACACAGCTCAACCAATAACAAATGAGCCCAAGCAGCTAGCGTGCGTAGCCTCTATGTGTACATCCTACGCGCAATGGAATTGCCGCTTTACGTCAATGAGGCAATGCGAGCCACCATGAATCGTTTTAATTACTGTAAACCGGACGGTATGGTGTAAGTGTGAGTATTATCTATTGCTAACTGACCATTCAGTTAATTTTGATGTAATTTGATTATGCGAGTAGAATAGTGATACAAAGTTAATTAGCCGCATTTCGGATGAAATAATGATAGTTTAGTGTTGTAACTTAGTTGGGATATGTGTGCTGGTTTGATGTTTGTTTTGTTTTAGAGTCAGTAATTTTGGTGTGTATACTGAAACTCATGATAGGTTTGAATTATGAACAATGCTCGAATGCCTTCGACTAAAACCAAACACAAACCGTGCAAACGGTTTTGTGAGGCATAGTTTAATTATATAACTGTTGCGAGAAACATAACGTAAGGAGACGATCTCGGTACCAAACAAAGTGGTGTGGTACCGAGATACCTTCAATAATCTGGGTTGAAGGCAGGAGGATGACGATAACGCTGGTACGCTAATCGCTAGTCTCCAGTTCGAGGTATTCCCAAATTAAATCGAAATTATGGCTACCCTGCTCGAACACTGTATGAGATAACATCATTTTTGAGATTACAGGCGTTAAAAACTGTTCTGAGGGTAAAACGATATGTCATTCTAATGAGTTTAATATTATGTCAATTTAATGGATGTTCACACTGAAAGTCTAGCAATTATTGTTAATGAGATATCAACGTGCAAAGTAACGTTACGACTGCGCGGCCACGTACTTTTTGTTTTGGACTGATTTCGTCTGTTTAAATAAACTTTAGTAGTATTTATTGCTTTCGTTAGTTTTGACAAATTAAGATCTATATTCTTGTAACAGTTTTATTTTATGAAGTCTTAATTTTTAAAGAAATAATCAACAATAAAAAAACAACAAGTGAAGGATTGCGCGGCCATAACTTCCAAGGTGAATATTTCGTAAAATATTGATCTAGAGCTTATAATGATTTTTTCGAAAATTTTTGACAAATTGAGTCTTCAATTGACAAAAAGAATTAGATCTCTAACCCAACCAGTTGCTGAGATATCCATGGCCGCGCAATCATCCACGTTACGTTCGCGCGGCCAACTTAAAAACCGTATAACTTCTTTATTTCTACTTTGACAAATGTTTGGTTTGTTTCCTTAAATTTTGACAAATTTCAACAATGTTTTGGGCGAAGTTTTTTTCTGTTTGGATAACATGGCGGAACAATCGTAACGCACACAAGTACCTGCTGTCTTTCTTTCGCCAAGCAACTAAACAAGGAAAAGGCAGAAGAATGATTTTGAATTTGTAAAAAGAATATTCGAACTCAAAACTTAAAGCATTTATTTTTCATTCACCTATACCATTTACACCTTTGATTTTTCGTAGATGAAGCTAGTAGTTATTCAATATTACAAGTCATATATGGCAAAAAACTAAGCACTCACGTTCGCACATTCACCTCCAGTACACGTGACCAGAACCCATATTTCTCAAACTTTCCTTATCTCTTTCCTATAGCGGCTTTAATGAAGGTACAATAACGCTAGTAACTGATCATTACGCCCGCATTATTGCCTCTTATAAGAACAGAACACACCTTCGCACAAAGATGAAGGAACTCACAGAAACTACACTTAGTATAAAACAAAGTCGCTTTTCGCCGTCTGTCTCTGTGACCGCATTATTCTGCTAAGCTACGCAACATATTTTGATTTAGGTTTTTATGATAATTTAGAGAATTAATTCCGAAAAGAATAGATAATATAAACAAAGTATATATTGCCTGACCGGTTGGTGCAGTTGGTAGTGACCCTGCCTTCTGAACCGCTGGTCCCGGGTTCGATCCTTGCATGAACATGTCTGTTTGACCTGTGTCTGGGTGTATATATGTATATAAGTATGTATATCAGTCATCAGAGTGGTAATTCCCGTAATTTTAAGAACGTTCGCAGTCTGAGGGGCAATTCCCGTATTTTTAAGACCGTTCGCATTCTAATCTCAGTCTCAATCTGTCAAAATTACAATCAATTTACATACATTTTTGACAGGTTTTTGACATTGATTGTCGCTGAGATGCGATTGCGACTTGAATTTGAACGTTTTTGAAGTACGAGAATTGGCCTACTGATCTCAGTCTCAATCTGTCAAAAATACAATCAATTTCCATACATTTTTGACAAGTTTTGACATTAATTGTCGCTGAGATGAGATTGCGACTTGAATTTGAACGTTTTTTAAGTACGAGAATTGGCCTACAGGTTACCGTAGTACAGGCTCTACCTAGTTCGGGACCTGAAGACCTTGTGTGGATGTTGTCTCATATTATATTATTATTATTACAGCCCTTCCGAAATAAATTCTCTAATTGAGTTGACTTCTTTAATATGTCAAAGTTTAACATTAACACGGAGGACAGAGTGTTTTGGCACAGCATGGGAGAGGACTAGGACCAGCAGTGAACTGCAATAGGCTGATTTGATTGATAGATTGATATACATAGGTATAAAGTACACTCATATTAAATTAACACATATTAAAGAAACCTCGATGTTTTCTCAAGACGTAAAAACCATAAGAAGTAGGGGCGTATTGCTAGTAGTTATAAAAACTGAATATAATAGTCTATAATAAAAAGGTATAGTTATTGCCTCCCTGTTGGACTTGCAGAGAGAATACTAATCGGAAAGGGAACGAGTTTAGATGGGCTAATATTCTTTCTTCGCAATCAAAAAGTCAACAGCTCGCTGTTATGACGACTCACTTTGCATTCATGACGGAAAAACCATTTGGAATTCAATTTAAATGCATCTTACCTTAGTAGGTTAGTAGATCGGAAGAATCCTTTAAGCGATGTGGTAATTATAATGCCAGATGGTTTTGTGCAAGTTGACTTCTGCAAGTTGTCTCTTTAATAGTTTTCGTTGGTTGAACGAATTGGTTTCACTGTGTGGTTAATTAAGTTATGAAGTTTTCGTTACTATATTTTTTGAAGTACAGGATTGATACTTTTCAAGAATTAGCGAGAAAGAGCTCACGATTGAGAAAAGTGGAAGGAATGGAGGTCTTCACTCAGGAGTGGGACAGTTCAGGCTGATAAAAAAAGGATTATTAAAAACATGCGATCGGTGAATGATCGCAATTATTTCAGTGTTGTCTTTAGGTTGGTGATCCTATGCAAGTGAAGGAATGATTTTTGTTAAGTAATTACAGCTGCACGGGTCGATCGATCAGGTTCAGCTACGCTTGCCACGGTCGCTCCGTATGTGACAATCTTTACATACCGAGACTCCTCCGTGCTTCGGAAAGCACGTTAAGCTGTTGGTCCAGGCTGTCATTCGTGGATCTTTGACAGCCGTTACGGGTCGTCACAAGCCCGAAAGTCTGACAACCAGTCTTACCAAGGGGTATCGTGTTAGGTCAGATAGGCAGTTGCTCCACATAAAATACTGGCATTCAGCTGCATCTGCTTAGACTGGAAGCCGACCCCAAAATAGGTGGAGAAAGGCTAGGCATGAAAATGATCATTTAGTCATCTACCAAGCTTGCACTACAATATCCAGGGGCCGTACTATGACGTGTAAAAACCATCATGATGCCGTTGCGAAAAAGAGATAGCGCTATCGGTCATGTATAGCTCCGTCTCTCTTTCACGCTAGAACAATGATGGAATTAACACGTCATAGTACGGCCCCTGGTCCCCTTTACAAAACCAGTTACCTGTATCTAATGTTACGTTACACCAAATGATCAAAATAAAGCCATTTGTTAAACCATGGACAGGTAAACGTTGGTCCAAATGCCGTAGAACTTCTGTGGTTAACCACTCCAAACAGGCATATGTAACTTGGCTGGACGTAAACTGCCCTTTGGTATGCAAAAAGCGACCGTGCCGCTGAGATGCATGTAAACTCGCTCCCCTACGACCGCATACGCAATGTACGGTCGGGATAAAAAGGAAATTATTGTTTCACGGACTTCTACGTTGTTGAAATAGTTTTAGAAGCAAAATCAGCTCTTTTAAAATCTATTTTTATTTATTTACCGTTTCATGTTGTAACTTTATTGAACCTTAATGCCACGAGGTACACTTTGTGAGGCCACCGTGTTTTATTACGGTTTCTAAGTTTTTGAGAAATTAATAAATTCTATTTTTAAAGATTGAAAGCAAATCGATTAACATTGAGGCGCGGTAAGATGCACGTTTTTACAATAGCGCATCGGGGCAACACATAAGGTTCAAAACAGCGATGCGTTTGATGTTAGTTGAATCGGAAAATTGTCAATTTTGCCGTTCTAATCAAATTAAAAAATAAATGCACGGCTAAGTGTATTTCTTTTTAATTTTTAGGTATTTCTTTAGTTGATTGAATCCCCTTTGTTATAATTACATACATTTATGATAGTTTACGCTCATAACTTTGAGAATAATGCAAAAAAAAAAATTAAGCCGTGTTTTACGATTGTTTTATCATGATACTATTTTAAGTTTATGAAATATTTTGGAATAAGTATTTTCATTGAACACTTGACGCTCAGTTTTTTCAATATGTAGGTACCAATAGGCCTAGCTTTGCGACAAAAAATTGAGCGTTTTACGGTGTCCTACGTTTTGACAGGGCCATATGAGGAAACGCGGTCAGTGGTCGTTGGCGTTCATTCCATACAAACGTATTTCTCTGTTTTCTCCCTGGTTAAACATTACTATAGTAAATAATTTTTTACGCTTTATTAAATATCTATACCACTGTCCCTATTATATGTTTTATGGCGTACCAACTTAAATTAGTTTTAGTAAAACAATATTGAAGGTGGCAACTCGCACTGGGCCCGCGTGGTGAATTACGGCCCACTCGCTCTCACTGAGAGGAGGTCTGTGTCCCAGTAGTGGGAACATTATAGGCTGATTATGCTAAAACCATATTGACAATGAAACCAAACATACGAACATGGCCGTAGTAGATATAAAAACAACAATTTTACTTTTGGCCCCTGCTTTTAAATCACTCAGATACATACATACATATAAACTATTTTTTAATAAATAATTGATCAATGACCTGAAGAACAAATTCATAAAACTATAATCATAACAAAATGATTGCAGCGATTTTTACAAATACTTTTTACCAGAGAAAATGCTCTTACCCCATCTGCTTGATATTCTTTACAAGTAAGACTATCAGTAAAACAATCTAACAAACTCTTTAGCCGTTACTAAAAGCTTTTGTAAACTGCTGGTGAAATTGCAAAACTCCATAGTTTACCGGAAAGTCTGCGGTAACTGATTGCTGTAAAAAGATTGGGTGACGAAGGGGAGCTAGAGCAAAGAATAATTATTTATGCGTAACATAGTGATGGGCGAGACTAGCACTTTATGTCATTTATTTTATCACCACTGTTTTCAAAATGGTGTAGATGTAGCGGTATCTACAACGCCACATGCAAGCTGCGCGTTATACTGACGGCACGCAAATCCTGCATCGCGCAAGCAGAGTTTACCACGCAACTAGCATAGATGGCAGAGTTTACCACGCAACTAGCATAGATGCAACCTCCCGACATCAATCTTCGGGCAGTTGCCCACCAGACACGACACCCGTCAGGTCGGAGGATCCTCCCTTTTCTATGGAGGTATGAGTGAACTTTACACCCTGTTCCTCGTGCCTCTATACCTCTATAAAGAAAAATATCGGCAGGAAACCTAAAACCAATGCTTATACATTATACAGGATGAAATTGAATAGGTGCGCCAAATTAAAATATTTAATTCAATGTGTTATAAGGAAAATTTTGAGCATGTCATTCGGCGGAGAGAAAAGAAGGGATGCACATACGTGCGCCCTGTGTTTCATCGGAACGGTCAACATTTGGTAAATGACCGCTAGCTCAACTCGTTGTGACCATGTTGTGAACTCTGCAATGAATGGATAGCTCTGTGGGCACGCGCTCAAATTGAACTTTAATTATGTTTTTTTTTTTAACGACGGTAGTTCGTGTCTACTTGAAGGACTCGTGTTTACTTAGTTAGCACTGTCAAAGACTTTTTTTAAACGGTGTTTTTCAAGAATTTAGATTTGGGAAATTACAGTTTATAATGATCATTATCATTTCATCCTGTACAAGTCTGATGTATACAAGGTGTTGTTTTGCATCCTCGTCAAATTCGAGGAGGTAACTATGCTAATGATTCTCGACACGAATCAATAATAAAATAAGTTGGTATTTATTTTTATTTTTTGTATTTTTCGGAAATCGGCATGTGTAGGGCCCGTGTGATACCGCCCTGTTACTGCGCTGTAACTGTAACGCATGCACACAGCGACATAGTCCTAGGACACTGCCTACCGCATACGCAACGGGGCGATTTTGTTCTTTGAAAGTGGAGTATTCTGAAATACTGTCAAACTTAAATACCTAAAAAAACAAGTACGTATTAATTATTGAGCAGGGTCGTAATTTTATTTGATTATTTATGTCTTTCATAACAGCCTCCCGAAATTTGACGAGGATGCAAAACGACACGTTGTATATAAGAACAATTAATTATTTTTGTACAACATAGTGACGAAGAGAGGAGGGCTGTGTCCCAGCAGTGGGAACAAATAGGCTTATTATGTTTATGCCATGGATGGGCTGTTTCAAGGCAACTGTAAACACTGAATCCTCGGTCTTATCCTTGACTATAAGTCGGTATTGTTTTCTGTAGAACACATTGATACTACTTTGGTTTCGGCTTGGCTCGAAATAAATACCAAAAGCTGTGGTGGATTTTTGTTTCAATTTTCCAATGTCAGTATTAACTTTGGAGTCTATTTTTGATAAGAAGTGATGGTTCGTGTCTCATATAAATTGGCTTTAATACTTTATTTCTACGAACAACACAGTTTAGAAGCACAACGTGGTCATACAAACCGACACGCAAATGGTCTTTGTTTTTATAACATTTGTAGATAGATTGATAACATAAATAAATAGTTATAAAATATAGTTTTCAAGCAGACTTCGTGAAAAAAGTCTTAATTACACAAGTATAACAAAATCATAAGCATAGCCCAAGTTTAACGCACAAACAAAATATAATTTCAGAAGTATAAAGGACTCTCTGGTTACGTATCTGCGAGAGGGTTTCGCGCGTCGCTAGTCACCGCCCTTTGTCCTGCATTGGCGTACCGTTTTTATTATGAAAATCACGACACTTGCTTACGCTATGGTAAATACAGGCGTGTGTCATGCGTAATGTCACCTGTTTACCAGTTGTAATGTTTTTGTGAAGAGCTTACGTTTGTAGGCTGTGGTTTTTGTTGTGGTTCGAGTTGAGATTAAATCTGTGGCGTTAAGGTAAAAGGGTATAAGTCATAAATATTGAAAAACGTGTTATTTGCATATTTCGATACCAAACATTAAAATCTATTAGGGTAAAAAGGAGACAAGTCAGTATTTGTGTTACAATTTCGTACAACTCAAATTGCAAATCGAGTCTAGTCAGGAGACAGCAAAATACTAAAAGGGTTTAAAGAATAAAATTTATGACTTATCGCCTTTTACCTTAACACCACAGAAATTACAGGGTAATGTTTGTGTAAGAGTAGTGTAGATGGATGTAGAAGTCGTTATGGTCGAAACAGCGTAATATGAGTTGACTAATAGTTTGTATTGCTTTTTTTGTTTGTTTAACAAACAGATAATATAACTTAATGCATGGAAATGTTGACCAAGTAGTTACGACACAGGGATCGGCTACGGCGTAGGCGATCAGCTACGCCTGCTACGCTGTCGTAGCACATCACTAATCGATACCATCGATCCGACCGATACCGATCCCGATCTGATCCGATACCGATCTGTACCACCGTGTACCGGTACCGTGTTGTAAGTTAGATGAGTTTTAATATTATTGTAGACTTCTCCTGCTCATTAATTTCCTTACAAATCGGTACTTGCAATAAAAAAAACATTTTGGAACATTAAGGTTCGATATTTAACCCGCACTCGCTTATCAAAAACACATCTTGATGCAAGTCATAAACTCAAACTCAACTCAAAGCATTTATTTCAAATAAACGAATTACAGTCACTTTTGAATTGTCAAGGGGTCGGTCAGACAGAAAGACGAAGCTAGTTGCCCATTCCAAAGCGTAGTACCTATGGAGATGAACGGGCAAGATACTCCATGGACACTCTTTTAAATCAAAATATTTTTACAATAGAGTGGTTACATCATTCATGTTGTAATTATACATGTGAGAATATTATATTATAATTATACATTAATGATGTAACCAACATCATTAATGTATAATTGTAATATAATATTCTCAACCAACATCATTAATGTATAATTATAATATAATATTCTCACATGTATAATTACAACATGAATGATGTAACCACTCTATTGTAAAAATATTTTGATTTAAAAGAGTGTCCATGGAGTTTCTTGCCCGTTCTTCTCCATAGGTACCTACTACGCTTTGGAATGGGCAACTAGCTTCATCTTTCTGACTGACCGACCCCTTGACAATTCAAAAGTGCCTGTAATTGGTTTATTTGAAATAAATGCTTTGAGTTTGAGTTTGAATGTTGAACTTATACAAGTGATAACGATGTAGAAAGACGTGCACGTTAAAAGCGTCCGTAATAAAAAGATAAAAAACAATTCAGGAACTAAAATAAGCCGTGGCAGCTAAGAAATTACCAGTGCCTACTGACGGCGCCCGTTCATGAACGTGACGTATGGATCAGCACCATTCAGCTCAACCATTTTGAAGGGAACTCAATGATCCAATACACACGCCACCACCAGCGACACATTTGAGTGAGCATGATATACTCTCAGCCGCCAGGCCACATTCAAGTCAATGAAAGACGAAAGCAGTACGCTTTATAGTAGGTACATAGTGCTCACACATGTGCTAAAATGCAATTGATATTATAATATATAGATCGTTTAGCTTGACGAACTCTGCGAAAGTGTAAGACGATGATAAATCCTTACTTACATGACTCCCCTAATGGAAAATCTAATCTGAATAAAGGTCACAATTTCAATTCGTTTTTTATCATCCAGATTTTCCTGTTCCGTCTCCATCTTACTGGTTGATCTCTTAAAATACAAGCTCATTTTGTTTGACTACATTCAAATGGAAAGCAATGGCAAGTTCATGGCAAAGTAGGTATTTTTATTCAAAAACTTCCTTTTCAACTTTACCGAGAAGAAAAAAATGGTTCGTTGAATTTGTTTTCCAATGATCTTCCAGTCGGTACTTTTTGTTGAACCAAAGTTTTTTTAGATTAATTTAAGGTCCTTTGACAAATTAACTAAGATGTAGGTATTTTAAAGACGTAAACATTTTAATTCTTGCCGTTTTCTTTCGCCTTTGAAACAAAGGTGAGAGGAATAATTGCTTGGGTTGGGTGCGGTCTCAACAATACTTAATTTTCCTCAAGTAAAACAAAGAATTTAACTGAAATTAAGTACTGCATTTTTGAGGGCTTCATAAAATAAGCTTAAAAGTTATTAAAATTATAATTTTTTCGTCTCCTTTGTTTTTTAACTGTTGTATGTCTTATTCGTCAGTTAAAACAATTGGTAACTAAATATTCCTATACAATTTAAAGTGTAAACATCACAATGTTAACAGGGACGTGAGTTTAGTTTATCCGAGGCTTCATTGCCGCAACATAGATTAATCTATTTGTATATTTATTTATTTTATTTATTAAAACGTTATGCACAAGTAAATAAAATACTGTACAAACGCGGACTTAATGCCTGAGGCATTTTCTACCAGTCAACCTTAGGGTGATGCAGAGATATACCATGGCAGGTGCAACATACGGGATAGATAGCTCGGAAATGACTATAAATACAAGAATAAATACTAATATATAGATACATACATAAAAACAAAATAAACCTTGGTCAGGAGAAATAACGATCTGTATATGTATACAGGCTGTAATTTTACACTCCATCAACCATTTAAGGGATTATGCTACTCATCATTATGAACAACTTTTACTATGGGACCAAACGCAAAAATTGCGAATCAAAATCAGCTGTTCCCTACATTCATGTTTGCATAACTCGTCAAAATGTACGGAGCAGCTGATATTTTTTTAGCTATTTCAGGTTTGGTCCCATAGTAACAGTTGTTCATAATGATGAGTATAATTACCCCTTAAGAGGTTGATGGTGGTTAAAATTACATCCTGTATGAGGTTAGGAATCCATCAATAAAGTCAACATAATATGATGAAAAACTGTTTCCATTATAATATACATCTTAATGTGTCATACATGAAATTAAAAACGATATTTATTTATATTTTGACTGTATCTTAAGTAAACTTTTATTTTTCTTTATTCTTCATGTTGTAAATATGAGCCATACATGAAAAATATTGACTATTCATTAAGAAGAAGACAACAATTATAATAGAATATTTTTTATTGTACACCATGAAGGTTTGTGGCGGAACTATTTTGTCTGCTTCACGTTCAGTGAAAGTGTCAGAACAAACAAAACATAGATAAACTCGAATATCTACAAGGCCAATTCCCGTAATTAAAAACGTTCAAATTCAAGTCGCAATCTCATCTCAGAGACAGTCTAATGTCAAAAATGTAGGTAAACGCTATACAATTTTTGACAGATTGACACTGAGATTTATTACGTTCCAATTAATAACCACAAACTTCCTTTCAAAATTACTAACTACTGAACAAATTCTCAACGTATTTAGTATGTGGTCCTGGTTAGCGAGCTGGTCGACAAGTGTCGTGTTTAAATGCGCCACCAACCGTGGCCGCCGTGATTTCTTTAGTATACTACTCACGTAAAACTCTGCCCAACACCTGCACACAAACGTTTTGGTGCAAGGCAGAGGCTGTGGCGGGTTGAGAAACATTTCGGAGAAAATTGATGACGGCATTTTTAGTCAGCGTGACTATCAGGATGATTAGCTTAGTAGAAAGAGCGCTTACCACAGTTAACATTTTGAGATCAATTAGACGGAATGGTGTTTTCAATAAAATTCAGTCCTAACATGTCATGTCAGCCTCAAGACTAGACATCTCTCATTCTAGCCTTGTGGTTTAAAATTGATAGATCTATCGGAAGAGTCTTGATTACGGGATGTCGATTGACAACGAAACGCAAGTGTGAAGTTGGCGCGCTTCGACAGAGTCTAGCCTGACGTTCGTGTGAGTCGACGAGAGGGCTACAGCGGTGTGGTACAGCTCTTGTTGCTCACAAGAAGTGCTTAGAAACTGTCTAACATTTTGTCAAATTCAAATATAACCTGACTATCAATAATCGTCTTCAGAGTTTTTCTTCTCGCTCTCAACACACATCTACGCCCAGTAATATGTTCAACGGTGAAGAATCCAGCTGCAATCGGCCTCCCGCCCTGTTTCCAGTCTCACAGAATGCAGCTGAATACCAGTATTTTACATGAAGCGACTGGCCATCTGACCTGCACAACCTAATTCCTGGGTAACACGATAAACGTTGGTAAGACTGGTTGTCAGACTTTCGGACTTCTGTAACGACCACAGAAATATTAAAAACAGGTAACGACTGTCAAAGATTTATGAATGACAGCCGGGACCAACGGCTTCCAAGGCACGGAGGGATCTCGATATGTAATAGATAATCACCCATCTACGGACTGACTTCGACTAGCGTTGCTTAACCTTGAAGATCAACCCGTGCGAGTAAATGTTGAAAATAAAACCTAAGATGATAGTAATCTTGTGACTTAGACCAAACGGTATAGTTGTACCTGTATTACATTTTATGTTTACGATTGTGTCTGGGCGCGGCCGTCCGAAGATGCATAGTTATGTTACTACTATCTGAACGCTCCGAGGAAAACCCTGAAGTTTTGCAGCAAAATACTTTTTATTTTTCTTGTAAATGTACATACTTTCGTCTTCTGGGGAACATTTTCGATATAGCGTGATTTGTTGTGGCGTAATATTGGTCCCCAATGACTTAATCCCTGACATGGTCCGAAGTTAGCATTTTGTTTTATTTTTATTTATTGAAGTGTCGACGTAGGTACTTATGTTGTTGTTTAAAAGTTACAAACCCGTTTCTTATGGTGTGGGTTTGAAAGTAGAATTGTGACTTTTTATTATAAGATTATGTCCTTGATCAGTTTATCTACGTAGTTTATCACTGCCCAGTTTCATCACTGACCGGTTTCGTAAGTGTCCAAAACTGCCAATACGCAATGATCAATGATATATGATTATATTTCTGCATGTAGGTTTATAAGTACAAACACTTTTACACGTCAATCATACTTCAAAAACTAGGAGGCCGGCGTTTCCTATCCAACTACTCTGAGAAAAAAGGCCGAAACAAACTCAGAGGTCACAGTCTCTTTTAAAGTTCAGACATAATCTTGGTCAGATCATGTGAGGACCATGTAGATTAATGTCTGAAATGGTATTTCAAGGAAAGAACCACACAGATTTGAGTGGACCTGTCCAGTTAGTGCAAGCATTCGTGATTCGTTTGAGGACCATGTAGATTAGTATCTGAAATCGTCTTCTGAGGAAAGAACCACGCAGATTAAGAGGACCTGTCCTGTCCAGTCAGTGCACGCATTTGTCAGTAACCGTGCAGCTCAACTCAGAACTTTAGGAGCTCAACGATTCGACGAACAATACCAAAGAAAGGACATATGGGTAGGCCGCATAAATTGCTCAAGCTGCCAGATCGTGAAACTAACTAAGAAAACAAAAAAAACGAATGAACCACATAATCTTCACGTTCACAATAATCAAAATAATATAATACTTTACAAAGTAAATACTCATGTCATTGTTTGTATAAAATTCATCAATGTCAATGTGTATAATTATAAAAGTTCGGACATAATCTTTGAGGACCATGTAGATTAGTGTCTCAAATGGTCTTCTGAGGAAACACGTCTGAGGAAACACGTCTGAGGAAACACGTCTCGGACTTTCCCGCAACCCTAGCAGGCATCGGCCCTAGCGGACCCCGTCATTGGTGCTGACATCTCTTTGAGACGCGCGTGGAACACAACGCGCCGTCGACCCGGGCCTAGTCCTCATCGAACGGCGAGCTGCCCATTGCTCGCCGTTCGCAAGCCGCGCCTACGGTATCAGTAGCAGCCTAGAGTCTGGATTTGTGCCAGGCAATAATAATCTCTCTTGACTTTACACCTCTGCCTACACCTTCTAAGAATCAGACCCATCATACATAATGTTATGGTATTTATTTAATCTACACGGTATGAAAATAGTTCCTCCCACATTCCTACGTAGATAATAATTAATGAATAGTCTCGTGTGATATATTACTGTCATGGCGCTGTCAGTCTGTGGTGTTAATTGTGGCAGTGGTGTGAAGCAGCCGAAAGATATGTGAATTAATTAGTGGAACAGCGAGTTATGGCACCTATTTGTGTCGCGGGAGGTATTGTTGGTCGGCGTGAGATAGGGTTACAGTTTATTGGTCGATATCATATTATGTAATATTAAAGCGGACTGCCTATTTTTTTGTACAGGGCACAGGCCTCTTCTTGTTCAAGGAAAAAACGAGGATTGACGAATGCTTGCACTAACTGGACAGGTCCACTCAAATCTGTGTGGTTCTTTCCTTGAAATACCATTTCAGACATTAATCTACATGGTCCTCACATGATCTGACCAAGATTATGTCTGGACTATAAAAGAGACTGTGACCTCTGAGTTTGTTTCGGCCTTTTTTCTCAGAGTAGTTGGATAGGAAACGCCGGCCTCATCTAGTTTTTGAAGTATGATTGACGTGTAAAAGTGTTTGTACAAACCTACTTACAGAAACAAAATCATTTATCATCTAGAAATTACATTCGACCCCAACAGCTTAACGTGCTCTCCGAGGCGCGGAAGAAAGAAAGAAAAATATTTTATTTGATTAACATTAAACATAACAATAACAAGAAGATATAAAATAAAAGACCTGTGAGAGACCAAAAAGACGAGGTCCAAAAAGGAAGGGTCTCGGTATGTAGCGAATGGTCACCCATCTTCGGGCCGAACTTGGCGAGCGTAGCTTAGCCTTCGATTGACCGGGTGCGGCTGTTACTACTTAGCCAACAGCCCCTCAAAATAAGACAAACGAGTAGAGGAGTCAATAAATAAATGTTCCAAGGCAGCCTGAATAAATATCCTGAGGAAACCAAATTATTATCAGATTTTGTGAGGTTGAAAGTGCTTTATGATGGCGTTAAGTGGTTTAGCACCGAGGATTATTTTATTGAGAAGTTTATTAATTTGTTCAACAAAATGTTTTTGATGTCGGCGAGAAAATACGACAACGGAGTCAATGACTTCAGTTACTATTTGATGACCGTATTATTATTTTGTAGGTTTGAGTACGCAAATGATATACATCGCGTTTCTATTTTCACTTATTTTACTGTCAAGTATCCAATCATTCGCCACGAACGTACGATGTTCACGTTACTCTACCAAAGTTAAACACATAATAAAGATTATTAAAAAAAAAATACATTTAAAAACAAGCACAGTTTTATTACGGTCACTAAACAATAATTAAATGGACCAGACATTCTTATTTGTGAGGACTTGAGGACAAATATCTAGTAGGTACGGACTTCGAAACGAGTTCGCAACAAATTGGAGAGTGCTCTGTATGTGTCAAGTAGCCAGCCTGTTCACAGCCATTCGAGATTTTCTCCTCAACATTATCATAATGATGTCTCTTAATTTTTTATCTTTGTTTTGGCTGTCAAATTTCAATGTTTTTTGTAACTCTCGTAAATGTTTTCGTCGATAGGAAATTTTTGGCCATTATTTTTGTTTAAAGGTGTATTTTAAAATTTTGGTCTCGTTTGATTTTTTTGTATTTCAATTTATTCAATCAATAATTTTCTAAATTCAGATATTAAACTATTCTACTTTTAAGTACCCGTGTATTATCGACTAGGTGTTACATCGTCGACTGTTGAGCAAGAAAATGCGTCTTATATTCGACAATATCAGTATTAAAAGATCCCACAATTCAACCCAAAAGTCTAAATAAAGCGCAAACGGCATAAATGAATAGGCTCATTGTATATTCTTGCCAGTTTATTCGAAGTACTTTCTCTAATACCACAGATTTCTGCCTCTGCGGAGGCAAGCCCTAAGCTCCTTTGATTAAGCTCATACATATTAGGACATTCGCAGTGATTTCGAGCGAAGAGCGAAATTTAACCTTATGATTATACATTTTTATGTGAATACGTAAAAAATCCTTTTCATAATGTCACGTTTTAACTGTACTCCATCATGGCTTGTGGTAATTGTACTCTATGATAATGACGTAATTTTAGAAATTATTTATTTGGTTTAACATAATATTTGATGATCAACTGGTATTATCTAAATTAAAACACTTTTCACGGATTACTTGCAATATTCGCTTTTGCATTATTATAAACAATGGAGCTGTATCTGAAATCTGATGACAACAATGCCAACTCGTTGTATTTACATATGTGCACTTTTATAATTTCTAACGTGATGATGTTATTGTGGACGTCTACGTCCACGCCACGGCATCACGATGACACAGGGAAGAAAAATGTATGGAAATATGATAATGAAGATGCTTTTTCATTTCCGCCCGCTATAACATTATGAAACACATTACATTACGCCTATTATCCACGCTGGGTGAGGCAGAGGTGTACAGTCAGCTTCACGATGTGGCTACCCCACTTGAAAGCGAATTTTAATACAACTGGGGTAACCGATTGATGCAGTCCACTGTACATATAGTATGTAACAGGGGGCGAGCCTATTGCCAGCAACCGGGCACAAAACCGAATCGGGATAACATTGTAACGTGCACTTATTTCCATACATTTTATGAACGTAGATGTCCACGAGATTATCGTCACGTTAGAAATTATAAAAGCGCACATTTTGTCGTCAAATGTAAGTGGTATTTCAAAAATGCACATCAAAATCTGCATACAATACCAGAAAACCAATACGTGACTACAGAATGCCATAAAAATATTTGTCCCACGAAATTTATTTGCTCCGGGAACAGTTATTGTCTATTCGGGCGCTGAGTGACTTTATCGTACATTCACACGCACGTTTGACTTACGTCGTAAGTTTGATTTAATATTTAAGCGATGCGAAATGGAGTTCGATTCGCAAAATGGGGGAATTTTCACAAGTGTTGGAATTTTCGCAAAGTTAGATCACGTATGACACGTAACGTCGAAGCCACTCTCCTCCTAACTTTATCGAGATTGGATTGGTATTGATTGTCGCTCTTAATAACGTTGCATTTCGCAAAGCAAGCGTGTTTTCTTTTTATACGTCTGGGCTTAAGCTTTGATAATAAAAACAGCAGTGATTGTAATGTCTTTTATGTGATTAAAAGGAATCTCATAATCCGATTTGTTGGAGCCGCGTTAGCAAAATTAGCAAATTAGCACCAATTCATGGAATAATAAATAAGTCTGAGACAAAACCATTAATTATTTTATCTTTATCATGTGTAAGGCATTTGCGCAGTAAATTGATGCGCAGATGTGATAAAAACCTCAAAGGCAAGGTATAGGTATTTGTTTCCGCGAAATTTACGAAAACGGAACGACATGGTATTATTTTTCAAGTCTTGTCCCAAATATTTTGTTTGCCAATAAACAGAAGGGTTTCGTTTCAGTTCTTGAAAAATTACAGTTGTTGGTTTTTTCAAAGAAAGTAAATAGCATTTTCTTAGAAAGTGTGCCAATTACTAACAACGACTTACAAGAAGTGTTTCGTGAGGAAAATTAAGTGGGTGGTGGAAAAAAAAATGAGTGGGTATTGCTGATATTAAAGTGAATCAATTTACTAGGATTTCTTTCCCATTTATGAGCATCTTCGAGCAGTGAGAAATGGAAATACCTTGGTAGGTATTTCGTACAAATAGTAACTACAGTAGGCCGCGCGTCGATGGAAACAAAACCAGAATAGACTGGCTTCTTATTCTAGTAAAACTCTGAACTAGTAACAGTCATTTAAATTTCAAGTTAAGGAGTTATTGTTGCATGTACAACTCTCTGAACAATAAGTTTTTAATTTTCTAAATTATTTTTATTCTTTGCTCACCTCATGGGTCATGGCCTGCGGTACTTGGTTTTGGATCTCCAGCAGTGCTGCAGCATGGCATTTGGTCCCGTTTGCCGGGACTGCTGGCGCCGTTTCCCTTGTCCACATTAATTCTGTGTTGACAACCTATTTATTGAAATACATTTTGATCTTTACTTGTCTATGTATAATGCTAAATAATTATTTATCTATTCATTCATTTATAATCTAATTTCAAATTTAATTCCAATAATCGTATTATGTATTTAAGTTATGTTGTACTATTTAGTACTAATTCTATTCGTGACTCTGAATTACATTAATTTTTCATAACTTCCTGTTTTTGGAGCTCCAAAGCTCTCTTTAAGGAAATGTTTGGCATGTCGGGTCACCCTCCAGTTTCCAAGGTTTTGGTATTTTTACTGGATCCATCTCATCTCATCTTTTACATTCACACACCAACGCTTATAGCACTGACACATAACTTTTGCATAATATTAGTAACACATTACATCATTGGCCATTTTGTAATTCCATCATAGCGTTTCTTTGGTGCATGTTGGGTGTACGTCAAATGAGACGCTTTGAAATGTTGCTGTTGCTTTGTTGTTGTTTTTATTTTATGTGATGTTAATTTAATTTAATTGTATTTGATTTTACTAATCTTGTTTTATGTATTTTATTGTGTATGGCAATGGGTGTAACCTACCTGAAATAAATGATTTTATTTATAAAACGTTTATTAAGGATGATATTCTCGTAGCATCTATGTCTATTTCCTTTTACATTTCTGTTTAGTATTTATTCTATCACATTTCAATTTAATTATATTTTTTTTAAGTGAATCGTTCGTAAGTACGCTCTACTGGTACAGCGTCCTAACTATTGTTTGCCTCACCGGACGACGTCAATACGTCAGCGCCGGCTGTCGCTGAGAAACAGCGATGGGGCTCTGTCTTGCATAGGGTCGCAGCATAATGCTGAACGATAGCCGTTTTGCGTGGATGTGACGCATGTTTCCCCCAACCTTTTCTTATTTTTTGTGTTTGTGTTATTTTTTGCGTCATGTTTACCGCAAATAAACGCATTTTCTTTCTTTCTTTCTTTCTTCTAACTACTCTAGGTCAGCTCAAGGTCATAGTGTTATCACTGACGTGGGGTTGACTGTACCACTAAGAAAACTGAGAAAAATAAAGTGTGTGGTACTAGATTTAGCCATTATGAATTTGAATCTATTGTTTCACATAGAACCCGGAAGGTCCATACTACACCGTTTGTTAAAAGTTTATTTTATAAAACCGCTTATTTTTTGCTGTGTTTCCGGAATTGTTATTTACGAGTATTTTCATGTAATAACTGTATAATACCGGTCTGTTATTTTTTGTTTTTAGTTATCATTTACGTAATTTTTATTGCATGTCTTATCAAATCACATCAAAAGTCATTTATTCAAACTGAGCTGAGAATCAGCACTTTTTGAACGCAAAATCACATAAGACAGTCCCCCAAAACGCCCACCCTTCACCACTTCCTAGTGCTTTAGCTGGGAAGAAGAAGTGGCGGAACAAACTCCCCAGCAGCACTGCTGTCTGTTCAGTTAGAAGAACTGGATTCTCTATAGTAATAAGTAATTAACATTACGAAACACAAAAACATAAAAATTATTTGCCATATGTCAGCTAGCACACGCCAATATTTAAAACTATAGGTACTCAAGCAGAAATAGATAATAAAAACGTAAACAGAACTTAATACGCTTACATATGCAATGCTGCATTATGTTTATATATGTAGCTGTATATGCTTGTAGCCACAAATGATAAACTAGGACCTTCGAAGTAAAATAAAGAAACAGTTAATTACTAATTTAAACATTAATTTCTAATAACAATAACAAAACCATAGTCAGCAAGATGACCTGTCACCACAAGCAGCACCCGTTCACGAGCATAACGCAAAGATCAGCCATTACCCCCCTCGCCATATTTGAGCATGTCTAAGACAGAGTGTAATTTGATTTATTCTAAATAACATTTTCTTTCACATACGGGTCATATTTTCCCCTAATTGCTAATTTCTCAAACATCACCAAATGACACCCGTTTTTGGGTCCAAGTTAGTCAGTAATCTTAAAAATTTATATAAAACTGACCATAAATTGCCAATGAAGCGGCCAAATCCCTAAACACACATCTATAGCATGTCTCAACAAGCCAGCACCGGTCGTCACTTGGCGTCCCGCCCCGGTACGTCCCCCAGAAATGAAGTTAGCACTGCCTGTATTTCAATTTAAAGGCTATACCTAATTCCACACCCCGTCGACACAATATATGTAGGTACAGAAGGCTAGCTCCTTACAACTAGCGAAATCGTACGCACACAGACCCGGCTCACGGACAGCGAATGCAAGCGCCTAAGCGCACTCGCGACTCTCATTTTTGTTTGAGATCGCTCGCACCCGCGTAAGTATGGTATTTCCAGAAGTATCTGATGAAAGTGTATATTATGTCACCGTATAATTATGAATATCATTAGGTTAAAATCTATCTCTCAAGATTATAAACTATCGAAAAATTGTGGACTACAATAAACCGTTTTTATTTTAACGCATTATTTTTCGATAGTTTATAATCTGTCCATGACAAACCGACATATTGTGAACATCAAACTTGCATGCGACAGATCGCACCTTGCGCTAATTTTAAATAACCAAGTAACTGCGACCGACTTGGAAGTAGCACTCGCCGGCCGCTACGCGGCACCGCTTTCTTCGCTCGCTCGGCTCGCACGCGATTGTTCACAGACCTAACCTAACCCATTTCGTCGGAGTAATCTGGCTTAGTTACTGCAACCGATATTCGACTACCGCCAAGGCCGACAAATCAGGGACGGTTCACAATTTTACGGGTGATAAAGTCGAACAGATTGTGAACCCTGTCGGTAAGTGCAGGTTCGTTAGCAATTTTACGGTTTGACATGGTATAGATTATAAACTATCGAAAATTAATACGTTATATTGTAAGCAGTGTGGTACAGTTCACAATGTATCGACAGTTTACAATCCCGCGAGGTTTGTACATTATAAATTAACCGTGTTCACAATCATACGGTGACATTTACAAACCCTGATCAGGATAATTTCTTACCTAATCACTCACTAAAGAGAATAAGGACCACATTCATCTTTATTAAGAAGGTTTCAACTTTATATCTCACTACGTACGTTTTTCTTTTTTTTAAATCAGAGGCGCAATTCCCGTAACGCTCGCATTCTAATCTCAGTCTCAATCTGTCAAAATTGTATAGCGTTTACCTACATTTTTGTCATTTGACTGTCTCTGAGATGAGATTGCGACTTGATTTTGAACGTGTTTTATTACGGGAATTGGCCTTCAGACTATAGTGCAAACGCACTCGTGACTGTCATTTGTTTGAGATCGGCCGAGCTGCGCGGTTCCTGTTCGTGCGCCTTTTTTGCTCGTTGTATGAAGCGGATCTTCTGTATCTATCAATTTTGTGCCTTCGATTGATGCGTGAGACGAAACTGACGTCTGGTTACATATAGACAGGTCTGCTAGTCTATAGGTAGGTATGTGGATCCAAGTCTGGCAATTTCGTTAGCGTGTTTTGACTGGGTTATTTAAGGGTTATGTGATTCTGGTTTATGATTGGTGGTTTGTTTTGGAGTTGTAGTTTTGGTGAAAAAATAATCAGTCGCGCTTTGTGTAAGTATACATAGAACGTAGAAGTATATGTGTAAGTATATAAGTGGTGCTATCTTTTATGGGAGTTCAGACTGATTTTTTCAGATTCTCATCGTATTGTGCCTATTTGAATATAAGCTTCTATCCATAAGATAGGTTATCCTATAATATATGAATAATTATGACAATTACGTTGTTTTTCACGCCTATTTATTACAGTAAGTTCTAGTTTTTGTTCCAGATAATAATTGAAGACGGGACTTCTATTATTATCTTACCTAAAGTACCCCCAATTTAAACTGATAGTTTTGAACTGCACCAATTTAAAATAGAGGAGCTCAGACAATTTGATTTGGAGCCGAAAGTGTCTCGGCACCCTCCGCCATTTGTCGGGGGTATTTATTTAAATTGATGCTAATAAAATGAATTACATCGCGTTCTTATTACTGGGCTGGCCTTCAGACTCTGTACCTGCGTAGCGATGTTCGTTATAGATGTACAATTAAATGGAATAGGCTTTATTGTTAATAAAACCTACCTATAAAATTTTATTATAACAGTTTTTATTTTTTAATTCAACATTTCTATTTTCTGGGACGTCTTGTATGGATTGCTGTTTCAGGAATCAGTGTACCTATTCTCAATCTTTCGACAGACTGTCGGTCGAAAATAACACATTCCGATTACTTGATTTGCCTAGATAGCAAATAAATGTCGTAAGAATAGCGTAGCGTTCGTTTATTTGAAAATGGAAAAAGTTCTAATTTTGGATTTGTGAACAGCGCTTACAGGACTCCTTGGATAATATTCATTGATCGTCGATTTGGCACGGAAGCGTATCGAATGGTTGTGAAAACCTATGGTGTAGTATTTTTTTTTACTTTAATATCAAACGTCCAAAAGCCAATTAGGTACATGCTGAGAATATTTAGCAACAAAAACTTATTTTATGTATAGCCTGTCAGGGTGATTTATTGGACATAAAGCTGACGTCAGCAAAAGCAACCCCTGTTTTTTGCCATAGGATTCTCCTATTTTTTTTTTGAGGGTGGGAAATCATCGTCGCGCGTGGAACACGACTCGCCGTCGACCCGGGCCTAGTCCTCATCGGAAATCGAGCTGCCCATTGCTCGCCGTCCTCGAACCCGCGCCTACGGTGGCCGGGAATCGGCTTGGGATTCCCGACGCCCAGGGCGTCTCCTGCGGCAGCTAGGGGCGTGAGGGCCCGAATTTTGCCTCTCCCTCACGCGTTCCGCCTTCTCCTTCGAACATTACTGTTTCGCAAAAGGAGGTGACGGCTTCCTATGCCCACTCGCTCCATACCAGGGCATGGACAAGGGCAGGACGCGAGAGATCGCCAGCGCCAATCGCCTGCACGAGGACACGGCGGTTCTCCGCCCAAGCAGGTTAGACCTCCACCGTATGCTCCATCGTGTCCTCCGGGCGATCTATACAATGGTGACACCCGGACGTTTCCTCCCGCCTAATCGGAACAGGAACTTCCCGAAGCAACCGTGTCCAGTGAGGACCAGCGTCAGGCGGAAGGTGAGGACGCCCGTGGTGCCTCTCTAGCCACTTCTCAAAGAGGGGACTTATCGCCGCAATTGTGGCGTGCCTAATTCTAGGATCCTCCTATAGTTTCAGTAGGCACTTTTAATATTATGAACTTTGTTTTAATCCTAAAACGTGCACTTCGACAAAAATAAAAAATATTCCAAATTAGATAAACGTTTATACTGTTTAAGTACAATCATGACACCGCCACAATGACTGACGAAACCCCATGATTTATCAAAGCAAACAGTATAAAAACAAGTCCGTTTGATCTATATGTTGTTTATAAATCAAAGCAGAACGCGTATTTTTGTGTCGCACCCTAGAATGGGTTGCCGCGTAAAATATGATCGGTTAGATCTGACACAAAGAATATATGCGATTCTCCTGACGGACAATAAAGCAAAATGTATCTATTCATAGCTATTTTCTTATATTAACTAAAGAGCTTTAAGATATATCTACTGAAAGATATTTTTGCTTAAAGTAAATAAACTTAAAACGTTTGAAAAGAACTTGATTCGTGGATGTGTTTTGTATTTCATTTGTCAAAGAATATTTGCATGATAAATCTGTTGGTTAGGTTTAAAAACGCTTTTGGTGACGAAGAACAACGTCTGGTGCCCAATAATGACTTTAAATAGTGCATGAAATCAGGGAGTGTATTTGTTAGTCTACCGACATTAATTGCCTCTAAATTTTAATCACAACTGTAATTCTTTGAGAAGTGTATAAAATGGATAAAATGGCTATGTCACGGCAAATTGACGTAGGGTGACAATTGGCCTAACAATTTGTAGATCAGTTGGCGCTACTTAGAAATCAATCAACAATGATATCGAGAATGTCAGTAGGTAATTTAGTTTCAAAATGAAAGCGTAACTGAGCGTATGATTACCGGCGCCGTAAGACGTGGGAATCGAAAATACCATATCTGTGTTCCATATCTATTGAAAAAACATCCAAAAATTGGCTGAAACCCACGAACACAGACTTCACCGACTGTGAAAGGGCACTAAACCATTTGAATTAATGTAGTGAATAAATAGTGAATGATCAATAGTAACAATGCTGTCATACTACGTGTATGACATGAGGAAATTGTTTATATTTACTATTTAACTATTTATGTACACACATATAAACAGACAAGACGAAAGAAACAGAAAACTATGTACAAAGGTAATGCGTATTTCTATGGAAATCTCTTCCAGCATACTTAAATAAAATAAATAAATATCGTCTGACATTGCACACAGCACCATCTAGTTCCAAGTTAAGCACTTAACACTTAAGGCTTGTGTTATGGATACCAGATGGTTGATACAGTACTTAAATACATTTTTTTTTGTAAATACATACATATTATAAATATACATCCATGACTCGGGTACAAATGTCCATATTCATCATACAAACATTTGCCCCTACCGGGATACTTGCGATAGGAGAGTCGATATAAAGAAATGTAGACAACGTGTGTACGTGTAGATGTGAAAACAAAATACATACATAAAATCAAAAACAATTCTCTAATTTAAATGTAACCATACAATACGAGAATATGTATTTACATACACACATTCTTCTTAAATAATTATTACTAAAATATATATAAATATAATGTAATTTAAATAATAAATACATAGGTATGCAATTATTTATAGATTTGTGTTCTTTCACTTACGAGGAACAGGGTGTAAAGTTCACTCATACCTCCATAGAAAAGGGAGGATCTTCCGACCAGACGGGTGGCGTGTCTGGTGGGCAACTGCCCCGATTGATGTCGAGAAGTGGTATATATGTTAGTCGTGCGGTAAACTCTGCTTGCGCGATGCAGGATTTGCGTGACGTCAGTATGACGTGCAGCTCGCCTGTGGCGAACTCACTCTTCTTTTAAATACTGCAACAGTTTGGCAGTGCCATACGTCAGGTGGATGTGAATTCCACAACGGAATGCACGTGCACAATGAAGGAGTAGGAGTAGAAGCTGGTGGAGTGAGGAGGGGATTTTAGGAGTTTTCTAAGATGTGACTTGCAAGGCGCATCAGAAGGACGGGCGTAGGAGAAGCGTTCCCGCAGATAGGATGGCATTTTAGGTTTGTGAAGTGCATTAAATAGCAGACAAAATATCCGAGAGTTCCTGCGAAGTCGAATAAGGAGCCACTTGAATGTCTTGCGAAAGTAAAAATGGTGATCATACTTTTTAAGGTTAAAAAGAAAACGAATACATATATTTTGCAAGACTCAAGTTTATTTAAAAGCTCCTCGGTGGCATCCATGTAACAAGCATCAGCGTAGTTTATGATGGGCTGTATGAGAGTAGCGAGGGAGATTTTGGTGTTCAAGGGCAAGAAGTTTTCATTAATTTTCGGACACTAAGAAAGTGCTAGAGAATTGTGTAAAACCGTTAAATTGTGGAGAAGTGTTTTAACATAATCCTTTACGTGATAAGTAATAAATTAGAGTTAAATTACTTATTAGTCCATTCAGCTAGATTGTTATAAATTATTAAGAACTTTAGTTCTTATAAATACGAAAAAAAAACCGATTGAAAATGTATAACATGATAGTGCTAAGAAAGAATTCCAGCTGAATTTGACTAAATTAAAAAAAACAGTCACTGTTTAGTAACTAATAAGGGAATGATTCCATAATCAAATAACAATGTCTACGCTACTGTAAGCACACAAAATAAACCCTGGCTTTGGCATTAGTTTTTTTAGTAGCTTGTATTTTGATTTGATTTCAGGCTTTGCAACGACTGCAAATACAAATGCTGGTAACGAAACAATTCATAAAACACGTCCCCTATAACCAATACATTAAAACAGCTCACTAACACAAAAACAAAAACCGATTACCACAATCCACTTACGGCTATCTACTCCTTTTTTCATTTTGATGCGATTTCAGATAATGAATTTACAGTATTCCAAGCACAGAACTATACGGTGTCTGCCAAGACTAGGCTGGCAGAGGAAGCCAAGAGCTTGGCCACACATAGCGACAAACCTCCAATTAAAAGTACGTCACGTCCCGATGCCGGTGGAGTTGCCAAATGCAGGCGACCAGGATTTGTTCCCTGCGGCTTATTGTGAAATGTTATGAGGGAGACCGTTCGTGGGTAATTGTTTTATAGAAGATTTTTTTTTTTATCGAGTGTCTTATCTATTCATCCAAATTAAAGTCGGTTTTCGTGTCTGTTGTTGGACACCGTTGTTCGTCGCAATGGATTTTGATAGGGTTTCACCAAGATTTAGACCATTTATTCCGGAAGGTATACCTAATACATGAATATTAAAAAGACATACTTAAAATTCTGAAATCTCGTTGTTTTTGCAAGTCGTAAAACCGTGTTAAGCATGGGTGGGTTACTAGTAAATTATAATTTTTGGTTATCAAATAATGTTAACAAATAAAGAAACTAAAAGCACTTCATGATGTTTCAGTGTGAATTACTACTGATATTTTAGTTTATGAAAGTAAGCGTGAAGACTATTGACACCCATTACACAGTCAATCTCGATCGCGATGTTCTTGCGTGACGGTCGCTTTGGGTTAGAACACTGCCGTATACAGTCAACCTCTTAAATAAACCTGTGCCTACCCGTCTAACTATTCAGGCTACCATACAAAGAACGTCCAATAAAATTCATAACGTTTGGCATCACCACAAACAAAGCAACTGACCGATCAGAATAAAATTAATACGAGATGGACGCTTCAAAAATGCTAATTGAGTTTAAACAATCCATTTTGCTTCGGTAATGGCGGGTACGGGATGCGAATGAAAAAAAAAGTTCTTTGTATTGATTTCTTAAGCGCCAGAGAGTTTCTCGTGAGTATTTCCTGAAATAGGTCACTAGAGTCTCTCTTCGACAAAATAGTGATTTTTGTACTGAACAATGATTTTAATTATGGATAAGTTTGTTAAAGAGACCGATGATGTTCTGGAGGACGGGTTTATGCAGTTGGAGACTTACTTTGAATCTTCGGAGGAAATTATTTCCATCGGATCCAAACGAAAATAAAACAAAGACGAACATTAGACGCAAGGCGTCAAGAATAACAAATGTTAAGAAAAATCCAGATACGGATTTTTTATTTTAGCAATAAAATAAATCCACTCTTTTTTATTTAAATACAGACAGATAGACATTGTTTGTGTTGAAAAATTCTAAACTAAAAAAAGAGGGCTTTAAAGATATTTGAAATAGAAACTCGAAACCCTTTGAGACAAGATTATTTACGTAAAATTTTAACAAAAGTACTAGAGTCTGTTATTCAATAGCTGTCAGCAAAGAGTTCGGAACAGACAAAGTAACCAGTGAACCCAATATCGGTTCAGTTTTCAGGGTTCAGTAGTCCCGAGGGCCAAGTACAATCTGCGGGGATTTGAGAAAAACGTAAAAATAGGGGTGCGGTATTAGTGAACTTAGTGTATTTGTAGTCTATATTTGGCTGTCTTTTAGTACACAAATCGTATAATGGGCGCTCGAAGTGCTTATTTCGGAGTTTAAAACATTCAGAGTAAGCCACAATGAGAGTGTTCGAACGAAATACTAATTTTCAGTACTAACGGACTTGAACAGAGTAATAGCGTGCTGCTGTGGTGAAAGCATTTGATTATGCAAAACTCATGATTGGCTCCGTCTATCAGTGTTACATTTTGTGTTCGCTCGTTTGAACTGGCAAATACCTTGGTTGTTTCATTTGCAGTTTTCTCTTTGTCTCTGCTGTATTTTTGTAAAAACATTTTTGTCTTCCGGGCCCAGTCAAATTGATATTTCAGAGTCATCTATACCCTTGTGTAAAGTGATAAGATTTTTAGATCAGCCATCGTCAAACCCAAAAACCTTTTCAATAAAAAATGGAAGCAACCTTTCTAAACACGCTTTTCTTAGAACGCCATTTGGTTTTTTAAATAGTCGCCATTCAAAAATATAGCGCAAGACTATAACAGAAAGAGATGGCAGTAGAAACGGGTGCGCCGAATTGAATTCATCGTAATTTTTTACCGCTTCTGCACGGCACAACGTGCTAATGCGTTGTAGTGCACGAAAAATAACAAATACGTAGCGACATGCGTGAATCGATGCGGCGCGACTGTGATTAAGTAACTGATATTTTATAGATACTGTTGTAACTGATATTCAGATTTTGTATGCATCTGTTATTGATAATCAACTGTTGTTTTTAAACAATCGAGCTGTGTTTGTGTCAACTGTTAAAATGTATGTATGTTTAATGTTTTAAATGAGTTAATACAAATTAGGAAAGTTGGATCAAACGATACAGTTTTTAGTACAGGAAAGGTGATGTTCACCTGTAAAAGGAAAATAGGAAACTTTCAAACAATGTTACCCTCTTTCTGTACATTTGGTCCGAATCGACGAACGAATTTGGTCCACCACTGCATTTGGACACAAGATATCCATCAGAGTACTTAGGTAACAACGAATGGATACTGTACAACTCCCAACGTAGAGCCACGAAAGGCCTAAAAGCCTGTACTACACTGGTGTGTAGGTACAGGCTTTTTCCCATTTGCCACGCAGTTGTTTTGATTCGATTCCTCTCCCATTTGTACTTGAATTGCACAATTTAGTTTTCACCCAGTCGCATTATTTTAACGTGAACAATTGCATTGTACAAACGAATTTTCCCCGTCACTAAATTTGCTAGTAGTGCACGTCATAAATATTTAATCGCTGTGATTCTATATCACGGATATATTATATTTCTCATGTCAAAGAGAACAAATCAGTGATCATTTTTAGGGTTCCGTACCCAACGGATACCACCTGGATCCTATTACTAAACCTCCGCTGTCCGTCCGTCGGTCTGTCTGTGAGGGGGGCTGTATCTCATAAAAAATAGTAGGCTGGCAGTTGAAATTATTGCCATTTTAACAATAAATCATAAATATAAAATAAAGTAAGAAAAGTATAGGGCTATACAAGAAACGTGTTATTTTCGGCGTTTTTTGCCTTGTTGTACGGAACCCTTCGTGTGCGAGTCCAAATCGCACTTGGCTGCGTTTTTTTTTGTGGGGAAGTGAATGCGGTCTGGCGTTTTAGGCGATTGGTTGTAGTTAGTATCAGTATGTCTATATGATATTTATGCTGGAATAAGTTTAATAAACATCGGGCTCTAAAATTGATGATTAACTGAACAGACAGCTGTGCTTCTGGGGAGTTTGTTGCGCTACTTCTTCCCAGCTAAAGCACTAGGAAGTGGTGAAGGGCGGGCGTTTTGTGACTGTCTTATGTAATTTTGACATTCAAAAAGTGCTGATTCTCAGCCTAGTTTGAATAAATGTCTTTTGATTTTATTTTGATGTGCCTTCTCGTAGTAAAATATATAAATGAGATTCTCTTCTTCTTTACTGTTGTATCCATTATGCCATACTAATATTATAAATGCGAAAGTAAGCCTGTCTGTCGGTCTGTCTGTTACCTTTCCACGCCTGAACTACTGACCCGATCATTATGACGTGTAAAAGTGTTTGTAACAAACCTACTTACAGAAATAAAATCATTTATCATTTATCATATTTTATGATATTTGACAGATAGGTAGCATGAAGCCTGGAGAAGAACAAGGCTACTTTTCATCCTGGATCGCAGACGAAGTCGAGAGCAACAGCTAGTTTTTAAATATACGAAGGAATATAAGTGATAGTATATTATTATTATTGTAAGACACTTGCTAGACGATTGTTATTATGACCTACATACTTACAAAACCATCTTTTGTCTGTGTCATATTTCAACTGGAGTGCACACTCCACTCACATCCACAGCTTACTTAGCCTATAAAACCAGCAATTTCTGGGTTTGACCTCTGTATAAGTCATTGATAAGGACCCTGAAATCCCACAATGTTAGTTTAGGACTTCTACCATTAGGACCGTTCTTATAATACAAATAGTTTTTGGCAAACATTAATTCAGCTTGAATTGAAGTAAACTAGTTCATAAAACTATAGCATGAATTATCACCTGATTTATGTCGAACTTGCGACCCGCCCTTGCCCTGCACCGATTTTACGACTTGAGAAAACATCGAGATTTATATGAACTGATATTATAAAAATAAAAGAGTTTGATTTTTTGCATGTTTGTTTAATTTTTTACTTTCACGCTAAAACGGCTGAGCGGGTTTGGATGAAATTTGGCACATGAGTAGACCATAACCTGGATTAGAACATAGGATGCTTTTTATCTCGATATTCTTACGGGATCGAGACTTATCTGGGTAAAAGCGCGGAGCACAGCTACTTTATTATATGTAGATTAATAGTTAGTTGCCTTATATATCGTCTATAATCATTTTAATGTATTAGAAGAATTGTAAGTAAGAGTTGTTTAATTGTAATTTATTATATACCTTTCGGAATAAATTATATATATTATGATGGTGAAAACCACAGCAAAATCTGTTGCGTACTTTTAAGAACTACGCGGTCATACAGACAGACTCGAAAACTGACTTTAATTTATATTTATTTATTTATTATTTATTTTCTTTATTGTACACCACAAAATACATAACAAAAATAAAATTGAACACCACAAAATATACAATGGGGGGCCTTATCGCTTTCTCTGATCTCTTCCAGGCAACATTGGAATCGACAGTGATTTGCCTGCACATAAAATGGGGCTGTCGTTGGTGCAAATAATAAGTATCTATACAATACACTAAAATAGATACACAGATATATACATGTCCTAAATAATAGATCCATAAATACATACATACTAAATATATAGACAACGAAAATAAATGAAGACTATAGATAATTAATTAATAACAATTACAATTTATAATTTAATTATAATAAGTACCAATAGATTATGGTTGAAATAATTATAACAACAGACAAAAAAATAATTCATCCTTTTCAGAGTAAAAACCTCGTCATATAACTGTGTACGAGCATTGATCACCACGCTAGACGCTAGCTTACTGTTTGTTTGCAATGTCCGACTATGAAGTTTAAATTTTACATTATATTTTTCGAGATGTTTGATAAGCCCCCCTATTAAATAGGGTTTGAAGCGTCACTGACAAAATGTGTAATATAGGTACCTCTGCTTACTCCTTTGGGGAAACGAGGCGTGGTGTACGATACGACCTTTCGACAAGCTTTTTAATTCCTTTAATATACGTAACACCCTGATGGTGTCTACGAATAAATTGGACAGTATCTAAACATTAATCGCATTCGCAGCTAAGTTTTTTTACCGAGTAATTCAGTGCTAAAAAGGCGGATTTTTTAACATCTCGACCTCCATGATTTACGAAATAGTCCGAACTATTCGGCCACCAATAAATAATGTAGGGTACACATACATTAACTTACGAATACATAAGACAAGTAACTAACATGTGCGGTATACGTCGAAACACGAACCAATAGTGTCATCGAATAGGCGGTCGGTAGCGAGTTGGTAGCTAAAACTAAATGCATTTTTCATGTTGTGAGCCCAACTTCTACAAAGTTGGGGCATACTCTTGTGGAAACCGTACACTGCTCTCTTCAGTGATTTATTTCGTTAACATTTGTTTGATAAAAATAAATCCAATGGAACAGTTTATTACATTTTTTCTCTGTTCATTTGATGATGATAGATTTGCCTCATACAAAAACCACCTTTACGAAGGCGTAAAAAGCCTAAAGTCAGAGCAACAATAAATAATAGAATAGCTTCTTTCAAAGAATCATATTTCGATTTAGTGGATGTTTGTTACTTCATCACGTATGTATAAACAACTGAAAAAAATCTATGAAATTTGCAACTTAATATAGAACGTGTCTTTGTTTAAATTATAGGCTACTTTTTGTCCAGAATCATTAAGCAATTTCTCCAAAATATGAGTAAAATCGCAGACAACAGTTTGTTTTTCTTAATAAAATCACATTTTGTCTTACAGTGTACACGCTCTATTAAGTAAAACGTATGTGCGCGTACCAAAAAGAACTTTTAAGTCGTACTCGTTTATTTTTAAAGAACTCTCAGTACGAAAGGGTTTCTGAAGTAACTTAGCGACTGCATCATAGACGAGATACAATGCTAGTTTATGTTTGTTAGAAGTTTACTAACAACACGACTTTATAAATAAGCACATGGAAGTTTGTTTTGATAACTTATTTTTTTAGTTTTGTGTCGAATTCCGTTTTAATGATGTTTTTGTCGGGTTGCCTTGTCGTTTGGAGTTTTTTTTTTTTTTAACTTTGCCCCACTCTAGGAATTTCTCCTGTATTGTGGGTGCGTTTACAAACATTTAAAGTCACATACACAAACAGCCAGACCCGGAACAATTACTTGTAGGTCATACAAATATTTGTTCCGTGCGGGAATCGAACCCGCGACACGCAGCGCAGCAGTCAATCGCTTAACCACTGCGCCAACCGTGCAATTAGACTATGTTTATCGCGACAGGCCTAGAAGAAGGATTTTCATGATAGTTTTCTATTAGGTATGGACACAAATTTTTCATGACAGTGTTTTATTTAAAATATTTAAACAACTTTTAGGAGCCAAGACTTCAAGTGATTTTGTCAAAAATAACTAAGTATTATTATTAGAGGTAAAAGGAGATGGTGTAGGATCGTAGCACGTGGTGTTCTGTAGTTTCTGCCCACCGCCGTGGGAAAAACGCGTGAGTTTATGTAAGTAACTATTAATAATTTAAGATTTTGTTTATCAAACTGCATGGCGATAGCCTTTTCATATAGAGAAGTCACGAGATTTGACTATAATAATAATAACCCCCACCGCCGCGCCGTATCTCTACGTTGACGTCGTGGTGGGGCATGCGCGCTCCTGAAGTCTAGATCTGTACCGGTAGAGTTTACTTTGCCGAGACTGGTCTACGGTGAGGAGCCAGACCAAGAGAGATACAGAAACCAGCAGGGCAGCACGTGGCGAGCTGTTGGGCAGTAGCGACCCCACGGACCCTATCTCCGGAGAAGTCTTGTTCCTCACCTCTGGCTTGCCTTTATTGGCTGGCTGGAGTGAACAAAGACGAGGAACGGAGCTCTCACCTCTTTCTTGCCTTTATTGGCCGGCTTGAGTGAAAATTCGCAAGAGCAAACGTGCTCTGAGGAAGGAAGTATTCCAGTAAAAAGCTGGTAGGGAACTTGACCGTACTTTCGGGATTGTCCAGATAGCCGTGGAATACCTCTCCACTCCTCATATGCTCATGCCTCAGGACATGTGGCCCCCTTGTCACTATCAGCGTCACTATGTGCTAGCAACCGCTTTCGAGGCCCATTATTGGGTGTGAAAGTCACCACCTGCCATTTTATCTGTGTATTTTATATAAGACTTGGTCAGACAGGGGCCATAGTCTTTCCATAGTCCTAGATAACCAGTCCACTTAAACTTCCTAAATCTATAGTCCTATAACTTTGTTTCCGTATTCTGCAATAGTACTACACCAACCGGGGATTGTCCTTGGGTGCACTTGCGTAGTGCGAACAGCGATAATCGTCGGTTCTCTGCGAGTTGGCTTCAGCCCCTCGTACGCCTCCCAAAGGTCCGAGACCCCAGGGTCTCGAGAAATGTCAAGATAATTTATTTATTTATCCTCATAATGGAACGCCATTCAGCAATTACACCAACTGAGTAAAATATAATTTCATGTGCTGCTTTCAATGCATCCTGTGCGCGGTGGACATCGAACGGGCGGCGATGGATCACGCGCGCTCACGCAGCGCCAAGACACTTCTCCATAGTTCTATAACTCCATCCATATTGCACACATTCTTTGCGAGTTATTTGGAAATCGATGACTTTTCAAAATAATTACATAAAATTGAAAAAAAAACTGCAAATTTTGATGTGTCGTCCTGTCTGACAGATGACGTTAACTTTTAATAATAATAATAAAACATTTATTTCAGAAAACATTTCAACACACACATTTAAAAAAAGAACAACTAATTCACATCAAAATAAAACAAAACAACACAAAATAAAATAAAAGCAGTGAAGGACACAGTTACACACATTAGGACCAGGAGGAACTGTTCACTGCTCACAGTGCAATATGCAACCTTATCCTGTGATGCAGCAGTGGAGAGTCCCACCTGTCCGCGAACACGCTTATTAAACTGTTGCTACTGGACCTAACACGACTCAGCAGTGACGCACACTGCTTCCTCATAAGAGCATGGAACCCATCAGTACTATGCACTTTCTCATTGCATATTGGCAAAACAAATTTCTACAATGCCTTCTAGAAATCAATTGTCCACGTGCCTATTCACTGATTTACGCATCACTAACTTTGGCTCAAATAGTTACACAAACATTTGGACGCATTTCACACACTCGAGTGCTTCCACGCGCAGTGCATAGGTACCTATTGCTAGGTATAATCGGGTAGGAGCCATTGCACCCAAGTTCCGCATAGTCAGCGCTAGATCGACGTCAAACTCAGCAAGTAAACAGGGGCTAGGAAGACGGCGGGGGAGTGATGAGAGTTTTTAAGTATGTACGTTTTTAAGTTAGGGACTTTTTTATCGAATTTTTGAGATAGTTGGCGACTTAGTTTCTATTTCAAGTTAAAAATTGTTGATGAGACTCATTCACTTTTAAGATTTTTGTTCAGGATTACAGCTTTTGCGCTTGTTTAAATTTACTTTCCTTAGGGAATTCTTTATTGATTAACCATAGTATAGTCACTTAACAGAGAGAAAACAGAGGAAATACGTTTGTATGCAGGGTTGGCATGATTTAAACAAATTGTTATAAAACACGTGTTTATAACCGTGCTTAAAACAGTTTGAAATAAAACTATGTTTTTTATTAAGTGTTTCAAAACACGAAGTTTAAAACATGAAGAAAAAAACAGAATAAGAGAAATAAATCCAAACGAATAAATATGTAGGACTCTAAATAGCTTAAAATAAATTTACAAGTTGAGGCTTTGTTGTATTTTTATTTAAATTATTAATTATAATAAGATAAGGCGTAGGATAAGGGAAAACATTATTTGGAATTGAAATTAAAACACATGTTCTTTTGAAGTAATTTATTTAATCAAAACCAAACAGTGACAATTTTAATAATGAATTAATAACTAAGTAAGGTACATAGTATACTTACCTTTAATTAATAATCAATATTTGGTGCATTGTGCATTTATGTCAGACAGGATACTACATATTTAAAATAGGATTATATCATTCAATCAAAGTTGAATGATAGCAATATTAATTAACAAACAAAACAACTTATTATTAAATAACAATCGACATTGTGTAAGTCAGACATTGGGATAAATAACTGATAAGACAAACTTACTTTTTCTTTTTTAAGTATTTAAAAACCGTAAAAAGTTTTGCAGCTTTCTCCGTACCTAGTTTATTTCGTACGTCAGGATGAATAAATCCAAATGTTGAAAACAGTCTTTCAATTCCAGCACTTGAATCAACTGCAGTGTGAAGCTGTATTACTAAGTCCATTGTTTGGTCATTAATTTGTTTTTTTAATGACAGCCACCATTCGAGAGGTCCGACGTGATTTACTACATGCTTCAAATATAAAGTTATGAAATGGATCTGTCATTGTCCTGTATTTTACAATATTTACTATTTATTTATTTATTTGAACACACATACACTGTCATCACAGGCTTACCTAATACAATAGTGTAGCAATATTAACTTACAATAATTGTGTTACAATTATATATTAATATTATTATCAAGGGCTTACAGGACCTAAACGCAAACAAAAAAACCATAAATTAATATAAAAAAATAAATTACCAGCGCCGTGCCACCGCGCTTCTCTTTCTTTCCTATGCAGTCCGACGAAGACCGCGCTTTAGGTCATGTAGTTGCCTTAACCAAGAGTAATCTTACAAAATGCGGCCCGTGTGAATTCACTCAGAGTACAGTTGAAGCAGTCAATCTGTTGCGACACCGCATTGAGTGTGCGCAGCGCGCGCGTCAGTGGCGCGTGCGTGCAATATATGGCATCGCTTCTTTGTGATAAGCTTGCATAAATGATGATGCTTCTGAAATATCTTCACTAGTGCGGTTTTCACCCCTGTACTTAGGATGTAGTAAGTTGGCTGCAAAATAAGCTGGAGACAGTACCATTTTCCACCTAGCATAGAATCTACTTAAATTACCCAGTGAATACTCAGTCTCACGCTGGCGTACGTCCTCACCTTTAAACTTATTTTTAAGCTCCTCTGTCCATGCTTCAGTCACTTCGCCAATACAGCAGGGTGTCTTCTGGGAGATGTCAAGTGCAACTGCAATATTTTCCAGTTTATTGAAGAGGACCTGAGCTTGTTGCTTCAGCTCTATGTCATTTACTTTTTATGAAATTGACAAATCTATTGCGGTTGCATTATTCAAGCATATGTAGGACATAATATACCAGTTTTCCAAAAAAACTTTAAGGCAGTAAGCCATTGTGTTCCACCGTACCTGTTGTGGGATAATAATTGCTTTCCACCAGCTTATTTGTATTTGGCTGATGCAAAGTGAGTGTATTTGAAGAACCGCATTATTGATTTTACTTTCTCAGTAATATCTTCTGCATTCAAATCCTTCGCCAAAAGGTTTAATATGTGTGATGAACAGCCGTATGCAAGAATATCCTTATGAGATGCTAGCTCTTCCTGCTGAGCCAAATCTTGTCTCATACAGCTCATATTTGCAGCGTTGTCTGTCGCTACGCTTCGCACCTTGCAGTTGAAAGTTTCACATTGTTTATTGCCGCAGTAGTAATTTTAACCATGTAGTCAGCTGTATGACTTTCGGCGCCAATGTCTATTGTATCAATTAAATGAGTTGAGTTTGTCAACACGTCTGTGACACAGACACACACTATAGCGTCCTGCCTGACGTTGCTCCAACCGTCAATAGATAGATTGACAACTTTGTTTTTTTAACTCATCTCTTACGCTTTCTTGGGTTGAGTTGTAGACTTCGTCGAGCAGATTACCAGCAATTTGTTTACGGTTTGGAGGTTTATACCCTGGGCGAAAAATTTCCATTAATTTCAAGAACTGAGGATGATCTACGTGGTTAAAAGGGGTGTTGGTAGCAAACATAATGAGATAATTGTAAATCAATTTTCTTCTTATCTTCTTGACTTGTGGTAATAGTATTTTTTTTCATTGAAAGGTTCATGCTCACGCTGCTGCTGGCACTGGTTATTTTAGATTGAAGAGTAGTAACAGATCTAGTAGAAGTATTATCTGAAGATCGGGAAGAACCAGCATCACTCAACAGCTCCACCTCAGAGTCCTCCTCGGCCGCGTCCAGATTTGTATCAGTGTTAGAACTTGTGCTACATTTCTGAAAGTGTGCTTCCATTCTTTTCACAAGTCCAACTAGTTCATTCTTGCATTTTCTGCAACGCACCCTATTGCTCTTCAGTGTGGTATTTTCTTGAGGAATCGATAGGAATTGTTCCCAAATTGCATGCTTTTTACGGCCTGGAGTTGACATCTTCACAGAATTAATAATTAAATGAAATGAAGTATTAGACAGACAGGCTGTGGTATTTATACACTGCATAGGTAACTCCCCGCCAGTAAAGTCCCGCAGGGGAAGTCCCTATGTCGGCCGTTTTATACACTGCACACTGCATAGGTAACTCCCTGCCAGTAAAGTCCCTATGTCAAAAGAAAGTAATTCACTGGATTAGTGGGTACACCCCGCTCTCTCTCTAGTTCTCTACCTACCTACACTACATACAAGGTGTATGTAAAGTGTTTTGTATTGATTAATAATAATAATATGTTTTAATAATTAGATTAGAGAATCTGAGATACGCAACAAATAGTAAATATTTATCGTTTTGTTAATTTTTACTAATGTGAATTAGGAAATAGATTAGAAATGGATTATTTTATTATTCGCTATAATTGATTTGAAATTGATCCCTAAAGGTAAAAAGTTAAAAAAAAAACAAAAAAAAACACTAGTTAATGTATATTTATATATATATATATATATGCAATAATAAAATCTCTAACCAATAATAATATAATAATCTAATTAATCAATAATCATCAATAAAATAATCTCTTTTTTTTTTATTTGTAATGTGCGTATGTTTGTGCAGAATAAACATTTTTTCTTTTCTTTCTTTCTTTCTTTTCTTAATAAACAAAAAACCATGAAACAAGAGCAAGGAAACCATATGTAATGATGATGCTTAAGGAGAGAGTAAGTGTTTTTTAACTAGAATTTAAAAAGTGGACAAAGATTGAGCATGCCTTATCGACACGGGCAAGGCATTCCATAACCGCACCGTTTGAACTGTAAAAGACTTGTCATAAAAACTGGTGGAATGCATCGGCATCTCTAGTCTTAAGTTTTCCGATTACCTCAGATATCTATTATGTGTTTCATGAAAGAAGTTAGCTAGGACCCGCTAGCCCACTGGCCTTTAAACACTGCCACCGCGCCGCTGTCTTCAAAGCCACTGCCCACATCGATCTAATCCCGTCACACACAGTCACGTAATACATTCATACACATTTCAGAACGAAATGGTGTCGAAAAATATCTTTATACCCTCCCTCTATATCAACACTTGAGGAAAATTGTTTTTATAGATTCGATATGCCTCAATTTCAATTGGTCTTGGATCTCTTTCGATATTCGACTTCGAAAGGAATCAATTTGGGTTGAACGAAGTAAATGAACTTCGGCTTGTGGTTCTCATAATACTCTTTTATTGATATAAATGTATCGGTGGGAAGATTTACAGTTAATTATTTGGTGGAAAAGGTTAAACATTAGGTAAAGATGCCCAAGTGAAGAATAAAAATATTACATTGAACATTACATTGCTTTCGGGGACTAGTTTTATACAAATAAAAAATGAGGGACTGTCGAGGCACTAGGTACTTTCTAGGGGTATTTGTGGTAGAGGAGTGTAAAAAAAGTGGGGCTTGTGGCTTAGTGATAACAGTCGCCCGGGTCGATCGATCAGGTTAAGCTACGCTTGCCGCGGTTGGTCCGTGGATGGGTGACCATCTTTAAATACCAAGACCTCTCCGTGCCTCGGAAAGCACGTTAATCCGTTGGTCCCGGATGTCATTCGGAGATCTCTGACAGTCGTTACGGATCGTCAGAAACCCGAAAGTTTGCTAACCGGTTTTACCAAGGGGTATTGTATTACACAGTAACTGGATTGTGGAGGTCAGACAAGCAGTCGCTCCATGTAAAATACTGGTATTCAGCTGCGTCCGGCTAGACTGGAAGCTGACCCCAACATTGTTGGGAAAAGGCAAGGCAGATAATGAAGTGCGCTCCATGGCCCTTTACGGGGCACCGGTGTGGGCGCGTTCCTTGAGGCGGCGGCCAGCCCGCCGGTTGAACGCGCCCCAGAGGGTCATGGCCACCCGGCTGGTCCGGGGATACCGTACGGTCTCCGGTGAGGCGGCGAGCCTCCTTGCCGAATTACCACCATGGGATCTGGAGGCAAAAGTACTTGCGCGAGGAGGCGAAATGCCGGGGCGTAACTCCGCTGCTGCGAGAAATCACGGCACAGCGGACAGAGCTCCGGCGGGATCACAGGGCGACATGGAGAGTGCGATTGGCGCAACACGGCGCTGGGCGCGCCACAATTGCGGCGATAAGTCTTCTCTTAGAGGAGTGGATAGAGACGTGCCACGTCCTCACCTTCCGCCTAACGCAGGTCCTCACCGGACACGGCTGCATCGGGAGGTTCCTGTTCCGGATAAGGCGGGAGGAAACGCCCGGGTGTCACCATTGTGTGGATCGCCCGGAGGACACGGTGAAGTATACGGTGGAGGTCTGCCCTACTTGGGCGGAGCACCTCCGTGTCCTTGTGCAGGCGATTGGCGGTGGCGATCTCTCGCGTCCAGCTGTTCCAAGCCATGGTACGGAGCGAGGGCATGGGAAGCCGTCAAATCCTTTTTCGAAGCAGTAATGCGAGGAGGCGGATCGCGTGAGGGAGAGGCAAAATTCGCGCCCTCACGCTCCTAGCCGCCGCAGGAGACGCGCTGGGCGTCGGAAATCCCAAGCCGATTCCCGGCCACCGTAGGCGCGGGCTTGCGGACGGCGAGGAATGGGTAGCTCACCGTCCGTTAACGACCAGGCCCGGGTCGACGGCACGTTATGTTCCACGCGCGCCTCAAAGAGATGTTAGCAACAATGACGGGGTCCGCTAGGGCCGATGCCTGCCGGGGTTGCGGGAAAGTCCGATAGGGTTACCGTGGCCCCTGGCACAGGCAACTGAAGGAACACGGGTGGAGTTTAGCCTGTAAGAGTCTGACACTCCCCCGCTCTCCCGCTCCGCCCAGAGCGGGAGATGTTATTTGATGATTTCCCACCCATTAAAAAAAAAAGGAAGATCTATGATGAAGAGTGAAAAAAAACACGGTATCTGAAATAAGTAAATAATTACAGCTTGTTTTGCCAACAACTAAGGACGACAAACTAAACAAAATGTATTTTTTATAAGCTTTCCATTCAACATTTAAATAGAGAATTTGTTATAAAGAAAGAAAGAAAAGAAAGAAAAAGTGTTTATTGCGACTCGTACAGGAAGTGCACAAACTAAATTATAAAATAAAAAACCAAACTATAAAAAAAAAGAAAACGAAAACGGGGACTTGGTGTCTATTACTTGTGGTCTTGTTGAAGTTTTATTTTATTATTTATATACACACAGTAAAACAGATACAGATACCACATATTAAAATTGAGTACAAAGGTACTGCTTATTTCTTAAGATTTTTTTCCAGTAGGTACATGTGGACCAAATATTGCAATACTTTTAGTTTAATAACAGAATTAGTTACACTAAAATGTTCAACTCATCCTCACTCATATTGATAACATAAGATACTATAATTGCCAAAATGTAGGTGTACAAAGTAGTATGATGTTATTATAAACGTGGCCCATTTACATTCTTCCATTACATGTGGTGTGCAAATATTTAATTTCAAAATACATTAAATTATTAAAAATGTCATAATATTCCTCCAGTTAACATTATAAACGTTACAAAACGTCTGGTTAAATAAATTAATTGCAAATATTTATTTGTATTGTTCTGTTTTATTTTAACAATATTTGTACTTGTTTGTTTCAGTGTACTAATACTCGTCAACAAGTTTCACATTAAACCCATTTTTATTTTATTTTATTTTTTGTATTTTCGTCTCTCTCACGTTTTCTCATATCACATCTGACATTGGCAGAATTGTCGACATCGGCACCATTGCCATAGATAAAAATAGAATAGAATAGAATACATCAGTTACCAATGTCATTTATTTATTTATATATTCTTTATTGTACACCACAAAAAACATAACAACAAAAATTAAATTGAACACTACTTAATATACAATGGTCATTGTTGGTCATTGTTATAAACTGTCAGATTGCCATTTGTCTAGACTTACCCCCGTTAACATTTAGCAGTGCACTACAATAACCATAACTAGCTGTACAACAATAAAACATCGCCACAAAGCACTAGGATAGTATGACATCACATCTGACCCGGGACAAGTCCTGGGATAACTTCCGACAACTTCCCGACTAAATTGTCCATTTATTTGCTAAATTAGCATGAACTTGTGCCCTCCACCCACTGAGAATGCTCTAAGTGGAATTACGACAGTCCTAACTATTTTATAATTATGTCTTTGGGCCATAAAGTCTATAATATACGGCCAGTAAAATTTGTAAAGGTGACAGAGGATTTGTTCACTTATATTATAGTAAATCATCGTTTTTATGGCTCTTATTACTTTTGCGGAATAGGTGGATATTAATTAGAACTAAGTATATAATTTATAATCCGTTTTATAATAGCGGAATTTCCGCCTAGCTGCAGTATAAAATTGATTTAAGCATTGTCAAAACTTAAAAGCACCTCAATTTTGCTTTTTTTAATATGATTTATCATTGTCTGGTTATTTATTTTAACTGGAACCCGATTTTTGATAGAAATTATTGTAATAAATTGAAACAACCGATACTTTAAAACGTGGTCATTGTTTATTTTTCATTTATTTTAAAAGGATAAAACGCTGGTAATAATTATATAATAATAATAATAAATTCATTAATTTCAGGTAAATAACACTAATTGCAAAACATAAATTAATAGAAATCATATAATCAAAACAATAAAATTAATACTATCTCTCCGAAACTTGTGCAGCAACATGTCTGCTGGAACAATGCTGGAGGAAGCGGCAGTCTAGCCTTCCCGCAAACAATACCAGTACGATGTTGAGGCTAACCCGTGCCCTGCGTACCAAGGACGCGGCGCGCTTAGGCGATTAACACACGGCACCGCGCACCGCCGCGGTTGTCGGTGAAGCGGTTCTTACGTCGCATTGGCATGTATGTAATCCGTTGATGCCTAACACACGTACACCGCCCGACCGTACGTTTTTGAAAATGGATTTTCCTTTCGATTCACCGCCAACCGCGGCGGTGCGCGGTGCCGTGTGTTAATCGCCTTACGCATGGTTGCGTGAAAGCAGTCGGTGCGCGCCTCTGCGAACATACCCGAGGCGCTGCAGTATCGGGATAGCCCCATCACCACACTGAACGCATTATTGTTCTGGACGCGGCTGGCGTTGTAACTTATATTTGAATAGTGAGCCTACATATTGCAAAAGAACAGCGATGTACAGTACGGTTTAAGGAGCGAGCCTTAACCTCATTAGAGCACCGCGCAAATCTGCGGGCGATTATGTTCGCTCTAACAGACAACGCTCTTTGTCCCGTTCCATGTCTACGTGATCTTTGAGGTTGACAGTCAAAACATGCCCCAGGTATCTAAAATAATCAACCCTTTCCAGAGGAACCCCATTTAGTCTGACCGGACGTATGCTCCCCGGACATTTTGCACAGGCGGTCTCGAAGATCATACGCTACCTTTTCTGTACATTATACAATAAACCGTGACCACAAGCATATTCCTCGCATATCTGTAACAGCTTCCTCAAGCCGCAGACCTGGGCGCTCATCAACCCCATGTCGTCAGATTATTATCACTTGTACCGTCAGTTTGACGTGCCACGATCAGACTGTTAATGTACTAGTTAAACAGGATAGGAGATCTTAAGCCACCCTGCCTGACTCCACATTCGAGCTGATACGCATCTGAATTATTCACAATTAGAAACAATTCACGAATTTACATTTCCAAAATGGCTAGCAAATAAAACGACATTTATGGATGAACTCAATTATAACGTCACCAACATCTTATATTAAACATACTATAATATACACGGTGACATTTGAATCACAGTTTTGCTAGAACAAACGTTGTTCAGACCATGGTCTACAACCATTCTATAGCATTCAATAGAAAAAAAACGTCATTGGTTTTCTAAAAAAAGGCAATGTTAATAATGTCGGGATTATCGTTACGCCCTACAACATAGACATTTTTTTTTTTTTAAAAAACGTTGCCCCACACTAGTAATTTCTCCTGTATCGTGGGTGCGTTTACAAACATTTAAACTCACATACACAAACGGCCAGACCCGGAACAACTATCTGCAGGTCATACAAAAATTTGTTCCGTGCGGGGATCGAACCCGCGACACGTTACGCAGCAGTCAATCGCTTAACCACTGCGCCAACCGTGTCGTCAAACAAAACATTGCGGCTGCGACGCGCGGCGCTCGCGTCTTGAATGCAATATCGCTACCGTGATGAGTACTTTGAAGTTACGGTTAATGTTTATTACACGTTTGAGCAACTTAAGACTAATTTGAGAACTCCTAGATTAGATTGTTTTAATAAAATTTTTGACGCTGTAGAATAGTAGTAGACCATGGTCTAAACAACGTTTGTTCTAGCAAAACTGTGATTCAAATGTCACCGTGTATAGCATAACATTTGTGTTAAGCTTGCGCAGCAGCGTGTAATCACCCTAAACAAATAAAGGATAAATATCATGCCGTCGCGCGTCGTCAAAGGGTTTACACATTAATTGCCATCAACTTGTGTTTGAGAAACGCTAATCACATATAATTGGATACGGGACCTTTATATTGAACCGATATGATATTTATTGGACTGTTTAAAATTCAAATGTGCCATTCGCTTGACGTTTGAATGTCTGAATTCGATTGTATAGTATTGGTAAAGCGGAGGAGGGGATTGTAACTAAGTAATAACAGACGCAAGGGTCGATCGATCAGGTTAAGCTACGCTTCCCGCGGTTGGTCCATGGATGGGTGACCATCTTTACATGCAGAGATCCCTCCGTGCCTCAAAAAGCACGTTAAGCCGTTGGACCTGGCCGTCATTCATGGATCTGTGACATTCGTTACGAGGAATCAGAAGCCAGAAAGTCTAACAACTAGTCTTATCAAGGGGTATCGTATTATTCAGTAACTGCGTTGTGGAGGTCAGATAGGCAGTCGCTTCATGAAAAATACTGGTATTCAGCTGCATTCAGTTAGACTGTAGACTGCAGACTGCTGTTTTCAAAAGAGTAAGCGTGGAGTATCTCGCCGGCTCTTCTCCACAGGAAATGATCATTTGGAACCGTGTACCTAGCTTCTGACGTTTCAGAAGTGCCCATGTAGTTTTATGTGAAAGAAAATAATTTTATTTTGACTTTTTGACTGGAAGCCGACCCTAATTGAATGGGGAAAGGCTGGGTAGATTATGTTTTATTGATCCTATGGTCTGTGGGAAGCTCATTTCACCATTCATCCTCATTTGACCATTTCAGACGTCAATCTACATGGTCCTCAAAGATTATATCCGAACTTTTATATACACATTCACATTGATGAATTTTATACATACATGACATGGGATGGGTATTTACTTTGTAAAGTATTATATTATTTTAATTATTATGAATGTGAGGACTATGTGGGTCATTGCTTTTTTTGTATTTTTTTGCTCAGTTAGTTTTAATTATGATCTGGCAGTTTGAGTAATTTATGCGGCCTACCCAAATATCCTTGCTTTGGTATTGTTCGTTGAATCGTTGAGCTCCTTAATTAAGCTCTGAGTTGAGCTGCATAATTACTGACACATGCGTGCACTGACTGGACAGGTCCACTCAATCTGTGTGGTTTTTCCTCAAAAGACCACCACAGACTCTGATCGACATGGTCTTCACAATGACATGATTTGACCAAGATTATGTCTGGACTTTAAAAGAGACTGTGACCTCTGAGTTTGTGGCGGCCTTACTTCTCTGAGTAGTCCGATAGGAAACGCCGACTTAATCTAGCTTTTAAAATACGATTGTCGTGTAAAAGTGTTTCTACAAACCTACTTACAGAAATAAAATCATTTATCATTTATCACCTTAGATTGGTAATTATTTTCACATTACTCAATGTTAATGCAGTAGTGAGTTACATAGTTTTGCAGTTCCTACAAAGAATATGCCCAATCTTACTTCTCAGGATTATCATATACAACGTGTTGTTTTGCATCCTCGTCAAATTTCAGGAGGCTGTTATGAAAGACATAAATAATCAAATAAAATTACGATCCTGCTCAATAATTAATACATACTTGTTTTTTTAGGTATTTAAGTTTGACCGTATTTCAGAATACTCCACTTTCAAAGAACAGAATCGCCCCGTTGCGTATGTGGTAGGCAGTGTCGTACGACTATGTCGCTGTGTGCATGCGTTACAGTTACAGCGCAGTTACAGGGCGGTATCACACAGGCCCTACACATGGCGATTTCCGAAAAATACAAAAAATAATAATAAATTCCTACTTATTTTATTATTGATTCGTGTGGAGAATCATTAGCATAGTTACCTCCTCGAATTTGACGAGGATGCAAAACAACACCTTGTATATAAGACTGGCTTCTGCCCGCAACTTCCCCCGCGTGGGTGTCGATAGTTTTCCCGCGAGAACGATCTACTGGGATAAATAATATCCTATCATCCAAATCCATTCAGCCGTTAAAGCGTGAAAAGGTAACTGACAGACCGATAGTAATAAATGCAAATAATGTTTTTTTTATTAAACTGTTGTTTAAGAATGTCTTACTTAAAAATAATATTAATTAATTAAAATTTTTAATATTATTATAATTTATTTGAAACACTCTAGCGCCGCAATTGACCACTTGTGACCTACATACTTGGAATACTACTATACTTGGGATAGAAATGCGAATATTATAAAGTTTTATTTGTTATTATTTTACATAATATGTATTTCATTATTTATTTATTACTGTTAAATGCCCGTGACTTCACAGCGGGCCCTATCAGAATACCAGCGTTGCGGCATTTTTTTTTTTTTTTTTTTATGTCGCAGCATAATGCTGAGATAGGAGCCTTTTGGCCTCGTATAGGAATTTCTGTTTCCTTTTTCTTTTGTTACTTTTTGTTTTTATATAGTTTGGTTTTTTATTTTATAATTTAGTTTGTGCACTTCCTGTACGAGTCGCAATAAACACTTTTTCTTTCTTTCTTTCTTTCTTACATAATAGGTCTTTATCTATGAAGTTGCCGTTTTACAATACTGGCCATTAGAAACGTAATTTATGTAAGGCTGGCACTAAATTCTGATGAATTTTATTAAAAAAATATGGTATTCAATTTTCAAATTCAGTTTTTGCTTTATTGATTTGTGTTTTGTTTTCACTACATACGCATCTTTTTCATTAATAAGGATATGATAAAAATACGAGTAATTATGGAATACGAGTACCATTGCGGTAGCAATGCCGCACAAACGGCTCGCAACATTAATTACGTGTACGGAGTGAACACTACAAACGAACGCACGACTCGTTAATAGTTTGAACGCTTCCAAAATGGAAATTGTGATCTAAAAAATGAACCCCGTGGTCGCCCGTAAACTAAAGTCAACAACGACGAATTAAAAGCGATAGTGGAAGCTGACGATACTCAATCTACGACTGAGTTAGCATCAGCTTTCAACGTTAGCATTAAAACAATAGTGGTCCATTTGCGTCAAATTGGCAAGGTAAAAACTCAATAAGTTGGTGCCGCATGAACTGGACGATCGCCAGCGCGACGAACGCTTTTAGGTATGCCTTGCGTAGCATAACAGACACAGAAATGAAGAGATTTTGAACTTGCGATGGAAAAAATATGGATTCTTTGTGGTAATCGTAAGCGATCATCATGTTGGTTAGACCCTGGTTCAGCGTCTAGGCAATGCCCCAAACGAAAACTTTCTCCCAAAAAATACATGGTCACTGTTTGGTGGTCTACTGCCGGTATAATTCATCACAGCACCAAATGGCACCAGCATTACTGCGGATGTGTACTGTGAGGAACTGGACACAATAATGGAGAAGCTCGCAAATCTCCGACCAGCCTTGGTTAATCGTTCGTCCCCGCTGCTCCTACACGACAACGCTCGACCTCATAGGCCACGGCAGACTCTCTCTAAACTACAAGAGTTAGGGTTGGAAGTTTTGCGTCATCCACCGTACTCACCAGACCTTGCGCCGACAACTTCTACTTTTTCCAAAATTAGGGCAACTTCTTGGCAGGGAAAAATATCAGTACCCGAGAGATTTAAACATTGCAAACCCCGTTCTCAAGAAAAAGGACACAGCTTGCGTCTTTCCTTTGTGCGATGGCGATAACACTTTTACAACCCAAATCGGTTTTCCAACCATGACGACCATAGTTACTATAGAAATATTTATTTAAGCCATTCTTTATTTAAACAGACCACGAGGAAATCTTTAAAAAAAAGTGTCGAACTTTTCACCTAACAACCTTATTGACACACACACAAACACATACACCCCTTCCAAATCCCCTCACGTGTCGCCGTCCGTATTACTCACAACTACAACTATCAAGCTAGATTACAAACAAGTTGTTAATTGTGGCGAATTACGACGCCCGTCCGGGTTTTACTAATGAGTTCGCCGGTTTCTTGGCAAGCACATATCTTTAGCTTAAACTGTGAGAAGTAAAACAGAACACATCGGTAGCAAATGCACCCAAGGAGCTTATTTGTTCTATTTGTACGTAATGGCGGCTTGAGATTAGATTTGTTTGCTGTTAGATAGTTTATATGTGAGTTTGAATCTTTAATTTTATGGTAGTACGATGATTTGACTTTTAAGAGACACATGATCGGCTTTTACCAGATATACCGCTTATAGCTCAGAAAAGCCAATCATTGAGTTTATAGAGGTACGAGGAACAGGGTGTAAAGTTCACTCATACCTCCATAAAAAAGGGAGGATCCTCCGACCAGACGGGTGTCGTGTCTGGTGGGCAACTGCCCAACGATTGATGTTTGGAAGTTGTATATATGCTAGCTAGTCGCGCGGAAAGCTCTGCTTGCGCGATGCAGAATTTGTGTGACATCAGTATGACGCGCAGCTCGCATGTGGCGATGTGGATACCGATACAAGTTTCTGAATTTATGTAAGTGTGTTGTAAAGAGGTGTATAGCGTTCTCTAACAGTGTTATCACACTGACGATTTGCCAGTGTGTGTCCATCGAAGAGATGTGAATGTGCTCTCCGCGGGTGCGAAACAAGCTAGCGACGACTAAGCGACGTTTCCCTGCGCTCACAGAATATTGTACACTCGCTTGTCTCGGTCTCTCTTGTACGCCTACGTTAATCGCTCTCGCTCTCACGCAAACGCGGCGAGCACGTTGCGCTCACATGGCGTGCTGCCTCTTTAGAAACACGCTCGCAAATCGTCATTGTGATAAGGCACTTATTCATTCTATGCTTCATGAGATTATATTATCGTTTTACGTGAAAACCCAATGGAGGCCCAAGCAAAGATGCAGCCTTCATCTACGTGCTTTTCTCGTCCCCACAATGTAAACATTTCTCCTACTAGCATGAACGCAGGTGTCATGTTAAACAATAGCCTGCTAAGCAATGACTAAAGAATAAGAGAGGACATGAACTAAAAGATCGTATCGCGTGCCGGCGTGGAAAGTAAAATGGCGTAGGCTCCGCCCATTACCTAGTGTTGTCCTCTGCTCATTCTTTGCAATGATTTTGTTCATCGTGTTGATTACAAATCGATTAATCGAAATCACATACATTAAAATAAGGTTTTTGATTTTAAGTAGATAGTAGGTAAGTAGGTTGTTATTCGATTCTCATTCTAGGACGTCGCATTATGGATTAAGTACAAAAAAGCCTGTTGTTGCGTAATCTGACTGAAAAACTGCAAAAATAATCAATTTGGCGGTTCATTTAAAATTAATTGTAGGTACTTGATATTATTTACTCTATGATTAATAGTTGCTCGTGATAATCAAGCTAGAAGAAGAGTAAATTAAACTGCAACAAGGAATTCAAAACTATACCGATTATTAACAAAATAAAACAACAGAAATCGATATTATGCATATAATGGGAGAACCGTTTTATTTCAAATAGATACAATAATATCAGTTTGTAATTAGTATTAAGTACACCAATAATGTGAAATACAATAAAGTCTGCCTGTCTACAATAAATGTACAGGGAAATAATAATGTATTATGACTCAAACTCAAAGCATTTATTTCAAATAAACCAATTACAGGCACTTTTGAATTCTCAAGGGGTCGGTCAGTCAGAAAGATGAAGCTAGTTGCCCATTCCAAAGCGTAGTAGGTACCTATGGAGAAGAACGGGCAAGAAACTCCATGGACACTCTTTTAAATCAAAATATTGTTACAAAAAAGTGGTTACATCATTCATGTTGTAATTATACATGTGAGAACGATGTAGAAACACGTGCACGTTAAAAGCGTCCGTAATAAAAAGATAAAAACAATTATGGAATTAAAATAAGCCGTGGCAGCTAAGAAATGACCAGTGCCTACTGACGGCGCCCGTTCACGAACATGACGTATGGATCAGCACCATTCAGCTCAACCATTTTGAAGGGAACTCAATGATCCAATACACACGTCACCACCAGCGACACATTTGAGTGAGCATGACATACTCTCAGCCGCCAGGGCACATTCAAGTCAATGAAAGACGAACCCAGTAACCTTTATAGTGGGTACATAGTGCTCACACATGTGCTATGCAATTATACAATACTAAGAGATTGAATTTATACAATGCAAAGATAGGTTGTACAATCTTCATCAGCTCCAACATTATTTTCGAATATATGGGTAAATGTAGGCTTACAATGAAAATGTGATAATTTACCTTAGGGAGCCTTGTCGGTATTGCATTGTCGTGAAGTCTCACTATATCAAGACTTCTATTAATACAAGACTCTTCAAAATGTAGTGAACAAACATTTTCCTGGCTGGAGTCGATATTTTCTTGACCCAATGATTCAAGCCACTTACTTTTAAGTTTATCATTTTTTGGTAACCTAAAAACACAAACAAAACACGCAAACTAACATAAATGTGTATATTTTTTCATGCTAAATATTCAAACGAAATTTGGTTTTTATCGATGCTAAATCGATTCGTTGTGCAAATTACACAATCACAACACTATATTTGTCAATAAAAATACGTAGTAAACAAAACCAAAATAAGGAAATATATCGTTCGAAAGACTATGAATAGGCAATAATCTATGACCGAACAGTAATAAACATGAATTGAGACTAGAAATTGGTATAAATTTATATAGGAAACTTAATAATCTATGAATTCTTTCGACTTACTTGTGCAGGGATATCAGAGGCGCTTTTTTACTGTAATTCGAGCCACAGCCCCTCACACAACACTTAGGCATGGTTTCCTCTATCACAGACAGCCTCAGTCAAATTTACAGCACTCAAAATGTTCTCAAAATGGAAAAAAACTTAATATTTAGTCGCACGATAACGCCAAATGACACTTCATGTACACTCTGAGAAGTACTCAAAACCAGAAACTAAAATGGCGAACCGGCCGATGGGCAGGGCTTCCGTGACGTCAATTGAAATTGAATTGCAATTTTAGAAAACTGACAAAATACGGTTTTCTCTTTTTGACACTTGCAGAATTGCATAAGTTAGAAAGAAACATGTATATTTTTTTATTTCTGTATAGAATCGTATGATATTTCCATAATGTATTTAATTTTTATAGATCTTTTAGTTCATGTCCTCTCTTAGTCTTTAGTCATTGCTGCTAAGTCTTATTGACAAAGTGACTTAGGTAGCGGACCTTAAAGGATCTGCTGCTCCGAGCTCCAAGAAGGATTTAAGTGAAACCCGAATAAGTCCAGACGTCGTGTCTTTTATGGTAGTCCTGTAGAATTCACGGGGATTCTATGCGTGACTCAATTCAAGATTATTGTTTTGATAAAGTCGTACTACACCATAAAATAATTAGTCGGAAATATAATATCTACAAATACAAAAAAAAAAATACAAAAACATGTTTATTGTTTAATAAATGTAAAAGACAGTTTTGAATTATATTAATTCATTTCTAGGAAACCCATATTCCGTGGAAAGAGTTTGTTTACGTTGAATGTAAATTTAATGGAGTGTAAATATATGTTTTCATCACAAACAAAATAATATAATTAACGAGCAAAAAATGTTACGGTTGAAATACACCACGCTGAAACAGGTATTTTTGTTTTAATATAGTAGTATCTCGTTAAACAGCAGTTGTTGGACGTTCTGCATTATTATAATAATGCAGAACGTCCAACAACTGCTGTTTTCAACAACTGCTATTATCAATTATTGATAAGAATGTAAGCTTTCATTGTGTCTTTGATAAATCAGACTTCGTGGAATATTTCGAGAATATTAATAACTTAGTATGATACCGTCACGATTTTATTTTGGAACAAGCGAAGCCATGCCCGATGGCTGCAATAGTTCTTGAAATAATAATGAAACTTCTGAGCTTCTCTGCTACATATGTTTATTAGACGCTTACTACAGACACCAAAAGAGACTTTAGTCGCTTTTAGTATCTGTTTAGAACTACTACTGCGCGACGGATACTGATGCATGTTCACCATCATTTAGACAATTGATTCCGGAAGTTTTGTATCTCAACATATATAAACTCATGTTTTAAACTTACATGTTATAATAAATCTCGATGTTTTGTCAAGTTGTAAAAACTGTGCGAAGCAGGGGCGGATCACTAGTCGGAAATAAATATAATCTTGATAAAAAAGTAATGAGAAAAATCATCCGAGAGTCATGTAAGATTTTTTGTCTAAATGAAGAAATCGAAATTCTTGTACTTATATATTTTTTATTTATTATGTTTAATAAGTCCGTATATCACAACGATATGATCGCAAAATGGCTCATAACCGTTCGGTTATGAGCCATTGTAGGAACCATGATTTGTTAAGCGAGGGATTTCTCCCTCAAGTAACAAATCATAGTTCCTAAAACTTTAATACGGAGTCAAACATCGTGACACTACCGAAACCCCAAAACTCTTTGGCATAAAAAGGACGGGGTAATCTCACAATTTCTCCATACCATGGAAATTGAATTTCTGTTCACCATAAAGGACCCGAAAAGGGAAAAGTTCGTGTTATGGACGATTTGGCCAGGCCATTTGGCAAACATTGGCGTTCAAGTTAAAAAGAGGAATGAGTAGTAACGTGGTAAGGGGCACTTTAGTATGCGCTAAAGTTTGGCGGTTTCGTGGTACGGGGCACTTATGTTGGTCCATTGTGATTATGTGCCTATGTTGTTTGCGTGGGCTTGTAAACAGTATTTGACTTCATACGTTACGGTGAGCTTTTAGGTGATTACACGACGTTGGTGTTGTTTGGCGAATAATTATTGTAACAATACCTAGAATTTCTCAGAACAAGAAGACCTGTCTCTGAGAAATTATTCTCGCTACTCGATTTTATAAAGGCTAACACAATAATACAAATAATATCACGCTTGTATTACCTGAAGGGTTCGGTAGAGATGTATAGTACGTACACCCACTTCTGAAATGTGGTATTGCTTTGTAAGTTCCATGTAATTGAGAGCAAGACTTCTGTCATCAACTGAGTTCTTATGTATTTTTATAAATGGCATCTCGCAGGTCAGCCTAGGAGGTTGTCAGCAGCTTAACCGGGCTTGCCTGTGGTTGCCTTAATAAATTAAGGCCTTCAGTCAGGGCTTAAATAACTTGTAAACTAGGCGACTACACGCTAAGGGCACCCCGATGGGGTACGGACCTCGGCTTAGGGCATCGCTGGGGGAGAGCAGCAAGGGACAGGCTGAATCTTTATTTATAAATGATAAATGATTTTATTTCTGTAAGTAGGTTTGAACAAACACTTTTACACGTCAATCATATTTTTTTTTAAACTAGATGGATTTTTTTTAAACTATACTTTAATTTGTAACGATAAGATTTATAAAAGTATACAAAACAAAGTTATACCAAATCAACAGATAGAACGGCGTGGGACGAATATTAACGTTCAATTTCATTTGCCGTTGATAAATGAACTTGTGAAATTAAATAAGTTTGGATTCTGCTTCCAAACAATTGAGTTATAAATTTAGATAAATAACCCGACACAAACTTGTGTAATTTGTCATAATTAGTGGAATTGGTAAAAAAATAATATTCATTTAGATATTCAATTTGAATAATATAGTAAACCATTGCTTATTATTATAGAATACTTTACTGATGATTTTGGGTACAATAAAATACCATAATATTAGCATTGTTGGCAATAGACCCCATGTCATATAAAATGGGCCTTCAACTTAAAAAAAAACTGGACAAATTTAAGGGAGTAACCTCAAATTTGTCCAGTTTTTGCTCGAAAGGGTAGGCAAAGGAGTATTATGTAGTAACATATACTCCTTTGCCTACCCTTTCGAGCAACATAGCGGTAATATTAAGTTAAAAAATAGCAGAAGAACTTTCATACAGAAATATTCAGGATCACTTCGCATGACCACAATAGGGAATCACTTGTCAGGGAAGACGGCCTCATGAGCTGCCATAAGAATAGGACCAATGATGCAAAGAAACTGTAATAAGAATATAAAGATTTAAAATAAATACAGAGTTCTCTTAATGAATCCTCGTTTCTCGTTATCTACAAATCCACACGAATCAATTAAATATGCTTAATTGCTAGTCTCTCTAACATACGGTTTGAAGTGCAATCCGCAAACAGAAGTGCAAACTAATAAGTTTCATCGGGTGGTTAGTGGGGAAACACTATTTCAAACTGGTATTAATTTTCGTTCTACTAATTTATTACTCCACTAGATCCTATTAAAGGCGTAGGGTTAGTTTTGAGAGCCTTTGGGTTTTGTTGTAATAGGATTTTATGAAATTGATTTATGTACGTGGTTATTTTAGTGAGAAAGATATTAATACCTGGTTATTTTAATAGACGAATAGCGGTGCAATATCGGCTTTACAAACGAGCTTCTACGTCTGACGCCGTAGTCTGTTGCTACGGCGCGGCGGCGTAGCAAAGTGCTACGACGTGGCAGCGTAGCAAAGTGCTACGGCGTGGCGGCGATGCAAAGTGCTATAGCGTAGTGGCGTATCAAATTGCTACAGCGTGGCAGCGTAACAAACTGCTACGGCGAGACAGCGTAGCAAAGTGCTACGTCGTGGCGGCGTAGCAAAGTGCAACGGCGGGGCAGCGTAGCAAAATGCTACGGCATGGCGCCGTAGCAAGGTGCTACGGCGTGGCGGCATAGCAAAGTGTTACGTCATCATGCTACGCCAAATATGGGTATGTAAAGCTTGAGTTTCTTAAGATAATGTTTCCATTACACACATAATTTACACTGTAAAACTGCAGTGTATTTTTTTGTCAAGCAATTTCACACCCTACGTCATTTTGCCTTATTATAGCCATTTCATACATGTTCTGCCAAATAATGAAAGTTGTGAGTTTGAAAGAAAGAAAGAAAATGCATTTATTTGCGGTAAACATGACGCAAAAAATAACACAAACACAAAAAATAAGAAAAGGTTGGGGAAGCATGCGTTACATCCACGCAAAACGGCTATCGCTCAGCATTATGTTGCGACCCTATGCAATACAGAGCCCCAGCGCTGGTTTTCAGCGAACACAGTTGAACATACGGACAATTTATGTAAGTTGGTAGTAAACTTGCTTAACAATTAAGTTCCCTGACTTAAATACTTGAGAAATCTGTTGTAAAATTGTCTGAAAAGAAGATGCTTTGTTCAGATACATAATTTTTATGTCAGTCCGCGTTGACCGCAGCTCGACCAAAGCATCTTTTACTATTATATCTTTAGTAAACAGCTTATTTATGTCCCCACTCTGCATATGGTGATAAAATAAAATACACAGAATTTAATAAGAGAATTTATGCGTCACTGGTCGACCCTGAACGTATTACGTATTAAAAATATTAACAAAGACTTTTATTACTGAACCTCGGTTCTTCATTTTTACGATGGTATTGAAGTAAACTGTTTATAGCGGTATGAACGGGAGTTAGGTTGAGTTTTATTAACCTTTTTTGGTCGGATTCCTTAAAGTTTAAGAGTTTAGGCCTCATTGGTGGCCAAATGGGTTTTCGATGGATTAAGTTTGGTTAGAAGAGTTGGTAAGTTATTTTTTTGTTTTTGTTGTTAATTTGTTCGTTTATCTGGTAAACCGTTTAAGTTTATCTTATTGTATTAAAAATAATTGAATATTATCTAACAGAGTACAATATTTTCTTTTAGATTTTCCGCAGGCCTCATTGTTAATTTCTTACGTCCAAAAATACATAATTAAATGCTGAGCTACCTTTATTACAGCCAGTCTATAAAAATAAGTTTATTTCGGGTAACTCGTATTTTTATAGAAAACGCTTTCTTAGTGCAGATTCCACCAAAGTTTTATATATTTAGCTTATGTCTTATACTGAGAATAAATGTTGAATTTTTGTATTATTTTTTCATACTAGAACTGTCAGATGTCACTTTTATTCCACAGATAAAATATGTCTTTGGTAAAATTAGGCCTTAGAAGTACATAATGCTACGGAATATGATAAGTAATATTTGGAATCCCGCTGTTTATCTCATAAGTAGGTAATATTTTTTTTACAAATATTTTCAGTAGATAACAGTTTATAAAAACCGAATTTTTTTTTACTTACAACACATGCACTTAATAGCATTTTTACAAAAATAAAGGATTCCGAAGACAAAAAAATTTCAAGGCATTTTCTCTTATTGAGACTTGGCTTTTGTTGTGGCTCCTTTGTGTCCGAAAATGTGAAGATTTTATGGCTACCCGAAAGTGGGCCACTGTCCCTGTAACGGTAGTATATTAATGCGTTAAAAGCCCGTCCTAATTATTAATAAATAAATAGATTTTATTTTGATGCTGTAAACACATTATGTTTTGGCGAATTATTTATGACTTTCAATCATTATTTTGAATACCTCCTACAACTTTATTAATTTATCGAACATCATTATAAGAATACTTTTCAAACTACTCACAGCAGGCGTAGCAAGACGCTTTCTATTTCTACGAAGAATAGACATAGTTTTTTCTATACAAAGTGACGTTCCGTTTCTTCATTTTTGACATCGCATTGTAAAACTCCTTCTACAATCTGTCATTTTGTCTTTCATTTCTAACGATCTTTGTCTAGGTCTTTTTATATGTAGACTATTTCGGAAGAAAGCTTTCTAGCCTTACTGTCAAAATCACACTGACAACTGACATTTGTCTAAGGTAGTGAAGACAATTTGATTTTGGAATCGCTAGTAGAAAACTTTCTACTCGACAGCCACAAAGTATAAACGGTTATCTACAAAATCATGATTTTACAAGGGAGCATTTTGAACGCAAAACTGTGATAATTAATAGTAGACTAAAGCTATCTTCTCCTATTTTACATCATTTAGTTAATAGGGCTTAAGTACCAAGGAAATAGTTAAGGCAAATATTACTGTAAAATTGTTTGATCCAAAATACGGTAGGTACTTCGACACTTTGAGAAAAATTGTTGTAGTTGACGAGATTGTAAAAATTAAGGACCAAACAGAAAAAAAATCCTATGACAAAACAAAGAATTCCGAGTCGAATTATGTAAAAGAGTGAAGTTCGTAAAAAGTGTAGTTGACTCTTTTTACTTTGCTGCCGTCGTACTGTCTACACGGAACGTCATTTTTGTCTACTCTTCCGTCGACAATACGGTACTCATGCTACGCCTGCAGGAAGGGAAACAAGAAAAAAGAAGCTCTAAACAAAATAAATTTAAATCAAGCTCACACAAGTTGAAAAATATAACCATTCCAGAATCTCTCCTTCTTATGCATACTTCATTCACCTCAGATCCAGGAAACCTCAAACGCAAAGAGAGGAAACCATTCATCAAGTCTTTTCATTTCAACTTTTTCAGCATCAACAAGGCACTGAATTACGGCACTATTTACTAGAAATGAATTGGCCAATCTGCACGCTACGGGGTAAGGGCTATGCGCATTTATACAAACGGTACCGCGCGTTAACTGTGCGGTTAGAAAGCGGTTGTAGAGCGGTTAGTAATGACGTCATCTGTATGGAGGCTCTCATTGGAAGTGTGGCTGAATCTGAATGACTTCATTTTGTCAATCGTTCGGCCAATGTTGCAGATCATTTCTATTTTGTAGTTTTTTTTTAATTTTTTTTTGTAATAACTACGTATTAAACTAGCGACGTATTAAAGTATGTAAGTACCTTTTAGAATAAATTGTCGAAATGATGGTGAAAACCGCATCAAAATCTTTTGCGTAGTTTACAAGAACAAAGCGGTCATACAGACATACACGAAAAGCGACTTTAATGTATAATATGTATAGATATTCTTTCAGAAAGGCATGGTGTTAGTTAATACTAATAACAATTTGGTAACCAATTATAAAAGAGATTAGTAAACCCATTGTGGTTGGTTCTATTCAATCCTTAAGCTAGACGCAATCGCTGAAGGCATTGAAAAATGACAACAAGAAGCAGCAGCGCTTTAAAGCTACGAAAAAACGCCACAAGATGCACTCTAAGTTCTGGTACTGAACTGTTAACGGCTCTGCAGCTTATATTGCGCTGGTGACACCACTCCCCATTTCCGTTCTATTTTCGCGATTTTTAGCCAAACTACGTTCCACACTGCCAATATTGAAAAGCGAGGCGAATATTTGGCATGGAAAAGCTTTGAACACCCGAGGAGTTTTAGTATATGAGACACACGACCGCTCGGCGAGAATCGCTGTAATGTATTTTTTTTTGTTAGATTCTTGTGTTGCATAAAATGACTTCATGAAATCAGGGCATTCGCCTCGAATTTGGATAAATTGTGTCTTCGAAACTTAAAATTTTAACTTACGAATTCAGAATATAAAAGAGGTATTAAATCCTTCAATAACTTTCGCCAAACTTACACAATATGTTGAATATATTTTGAAGGGTGTAAACTATGCCAAGTACTAACGGAACTAATGATTTACCATAACAGTTTTAGACAGAAAATCGATAAAGTTCATAAGTGAACATTGTTTCATATGTCCGCATCTCAAGCATAGTTATTGTAAGTTGGACGCATAGCATTTACTTATTAGTTCCGACAGGGCAAGTTGCTAGCAAGTTGTTGAACTCCTCGCCAGATTCGGTGCACGGCAATGAGTACTAAACTGGTTTTATTAGCTTTATACCGCGTACACAAGCAGGGAACAGTAAGTTAACTTTGTGCGGAAGCACAGTATTGAAACAGCTGTTATATCTTGGACCAAAACTTGTGAAGATGAATTGGCCGGTAAGACTTAGGGTGCATTAAAATAGCTTCTATGATTGACAATACTTAAACGTGCATCTGGTTCATATCAGGCAGCTGGCTGGCCAATAGTCTGAATGCAGCATGAGCTATTCCTATTGAGTTACTGCCAATATTATAGAAGAAGAAACAAACAGACATTATAAAAAACGTTACAGATATGTTGTCGTTGATTTCGGAGATAGGTGTGTAGATTGCAAGATTTCGTCATCGACCAGACTACAACCACCAATCACTGTGTGTTTTTCGATAGTTCTAAGGCCTTTCATCTAAGGCCTTTGTTCAGGAATGAATTCAAATTTAAATAATTTATTTGCTCTTCACAAACAATGGCATCATATTAATTTCGACAAGCTTAAAATGAGGTGACACTAGTTTGTGAGGGACTGGTAGTCTCCACTAGGAATACCTGTATAACAGAGCACCTGGGTTCCACCACAACGTATGTAAACATAATCAGTTATTTAGTAAATGTGAATGTTTTGTGTATTTGATTTACAGAGTAGCGGTATCTAAATCGCCACGTGCGAGCTGCGTGTGATACTGACGTCACGGAAATCCTGCATCGCGCAAGCAGAGCTTACCGCGCGACTAGCATATATACAACTTCCCGACATCAATCGTTGGGCAGTGGCACACCAGACACGATACCCGTCTAGTCGGAGGATTTCCTCCTTCCTCTCCTCCTCCTCCTTTCTATCATCATCTTCTGTCATCCTTTTCTATGGAGGTATGAGTGAACTTTACACCCTGTTCCTCGTACCTCTATATTGGTGACCCCGACATGTAGGCAGGGCTAAGACGTCCAATCGATTGAAATCTACACAAGAAACACCACATAACATGAGGTTTTGAAGTTTAAGGCTGTCGAATAACGGTTGTTTAAAGCCTTGTATTGGTTTGTGAGAAATCGTACTGTAAATTGCATGTTTCGAACACATCAAGACTGTGTTTGTGATTTCACGAATAACTCGTTGGTAGCCCGAGTGCTTCTGAAACATGCACCCTTTGTCCTTCTCAGGGTTTCTTTTTAGATGAATTTCACCTTAATAGGTTTCGTTGTATGAAAACTTGTTCGAAAATAATCAACAAAATGTTTTTGTACTATATGGGGGAATTAAAAGAGCCAACACCAACTTCCAATGCTTCCAATGTTACTTACCGACTGGCCAAAAGTTTTCACCAATTCATTGACAGTTTTGAAATTTCAACTTTACATCACGACTGTAGTGCCAGAAGGATTGGGCAAGGTGTTATACTTTAGTAAAGCCACATTTCACCACTTATATTTAAGTTCCTTATAGTTTCAGCTAGGTACCATTCATCATCACCCTATAATGTTCCCACTTCTGGGACACAGGCCGAAGAAGGAGAAGCCGGAGAAGGAGTGGGCCGTAATCTACCACGCGGGCCCAGTGCGGATTGGTAGATGTCACATTTCATCGAATTTTTGGTTCTAGGACATGCCAGTTTCCTCACGATGTTTTCCTTCACCGTTTTGAGAGCAGTGGTGATGAAATGATTTTCGCAAAGTAAAGTGCCTGTCTGCGTTCGAACCTACGACCTACAACTCGTAAGTCGCGGCCGTTACCACTGGGCCACCACCGCTCTTGGTACCATGCTGAAACCTATTTGGTATTTTTTGGGTTGCTCGTGCCTATACAAATATAATATATGAGACAACATCCACACAAGGTCTTCAGGTCCCGAACTAGGCAGAGCCTGTACTACGGTAACCTGATGACTGATATACATACTTATATACATATACACACCCAGACACAGGTCAAACAGACATGTTCATGCACACAAATGTTTGACTTGTCCGGGGATCGAACCCGGAACCAGGGGCTCAGAAGGCAGGGTCGCTACCATCTGCGCCAACCGGTCAGTCAACAAATGAGTTAGAGAGATTGATAAAAAGAGAGTGTGTAATGAGAGGGAGAGTCAACCTTCTAGTGTTCTAATGGAGGTTATATCAAACGAATCACACAAATGGCTTTATTAAAAATGAATAAGTTTTCTGTCATTCACTTGCATAGTGTATTAATAACTAACATAACGCGACCAGCACATAAACTGCGACTCTTTTTACGGCACCGCGAGAATTAACGTAGCCGCGTAAGCTTGAGTTATTAAACTCAAATATACCTTCACATTTTGTTGGAGTTCGGATTTTACTTGGCAAACCACAAGCTTAAAGTATCGCCGACAAAGAAAACTCTTCCTTTGTTAATTTATATTGAGTAATTTTATTTGGACGGTATACTTTATGAATATACTGTAGAGAATACTTTTGGCTTCAAGTTTTTGAATTTAGTAGAATTTTGCTGTGTATACTTAGGACTTGTATATGTGTCCTCGAAAAGTTTTCGGCAAGGTTTTCGGGTTTTAACCCCGTCTTAAAATATTTGTCCTAGGGTTTATAACCGTCGCATAAAACTTTGAAGGTTCTTACATAATATACGCGAACAGTACATGCCTCTACATGGTTAGTAACGCCTAATAGTGATGAATAACCGTATATCAGGTACAAAACGAGGTCCCAAAATCCGATGTTTTACGATAATGTCTTGAACGGTTAGTGTTATCATAAACACTATTACCGCCGTAACTCTGCAAGAATATCTTCGACTAAAATTTTCTTTGTCATTTTGCAGATGGAAATGATAAATAATTCATCATTCGAGCCTTACTTAGACTAAGTACACCATATTTCATATCGGGCCCTTCTGTGGATGCGACATAAAATACAGTCGAGGTAATCCTATCTATGTATGATTTATATGAAAGAAGGGTCAATGTGGAAATTTCATAAGCGATATATCACCGTTTCCTATGCAGAACTATTAAGATACGGAGCCTTATAGGAATGGTATAATCGCTAGGCTCGGCGATCGATGACGCAATCGTAAACACGTTGCTCGTGTAGTAAATATGGAATCGCTTTCCATAATAATTTGTTTCAGTGATGGAGGATTTGCTTGGTCCCGTGTCCCAAGAACTGTTATTAGACGAGAGGTGCGCGCACGTCCTCTTTTTGCTGTGTCCTATTGCCGCACCAATGCTGGTCTGCGGGCGCCTCTACGTCGCTTGTGCAAAAACTATAATGATTTTTGTTCAGAAACTTCAGAATTAGATTTATTCTCAGTGTCAGCAAATAGATTTCGTTCTGTTTTGTTAAAGAAACTCAAGGATTCCGATGTATAGTTTTTTGAACAGTCTTGTAGTCTTACTCGCATAGATTGATCATTAGTAAAGTTATATGAATTGTATATGCTGTGGATAACGGTGTGAGTTTCACATTTATATAATATCTTTGTTTATATTATTTGCGCAGGTATAATGTGTTACTGTTTGTTTGTCCCAAATAAATAAAAAAATATATTATTAATTTATGTGACCGTGTCATGTCTGTCGGGCAGTGTTTGTGTTAGCTCATTTTTTGTGGGAATATGTTGTGTATAAAATATCCTTTCTCTGCAGAACATAGGTACTTCAACATCCATATTTTACCAAACCGTTATCTTAACTCATAATATGCAGTACCTATTGTATATTCTTCACATTTTAACGCTATTCTGATGAATTTCGTAACTTTGATTTGATCGTATTTTGTAACTCACAAACGAGTTTTGATAATATTTATACAGAGCGTTTTCAAATCCGTTTAAAACCTTTAAATCTAATCCGTTGATCTGCTACCGATTTATAATACAACACTGCCATGAAAGCGAATGAATCGGAACTAAATTACAAATGTACGTTATAAATGAAAACGGATTAATTAGTCACGCATTCAGATCAAAACAGAGCATCATATTAAATTTGATCTAAAAGCAAGCATTTCGAATAAACGAGGTACAAATTAAATTAATTTGTTGAATGCTAAGCTTTCAGCTACTTTCAATCAAAACACTATATTTATGTTCTCTTCAAAGGAAAATAACGAAATAAATTGAAAATACCTTCCTTTGTAATTAAGGGGTTGGCACCCGCTTTTGAGAGATGAGTAGTGAGAACCAACTTTGTTATGGCTTAGTTTTTATTTAATTTGCCTGGAGACAAAGTTTACAGTGTGGTTTAAAAAACACAAAGACTTGCCCGTCGTAATGGTCAACTAAAGTATTATGTGATAAGCAAGGACGGCAGCGTAGTTTATGTTTGGAGACTGTTGTGTTTATAGAGGGTTATTGGTAATACGTCAGCAATCCATTAAGGGGATGTAGGGGAGGTTATTTGCAACCAAATGTCCCCTTATGATCATTAAGCAAATGTCAACCATTTTCCAGTAATTTGACAAATTTATATTTTTTTGTAGATATCTGGTATCTTATTGTATCGCGTTGCATAGCTGAGAAGTTGTACATATTTTTTGAATTTTCTGTCGATAAGTATATCCATGTTTTTTTTTTTGCAAAAATCAACCATTTTAGTCGAAAAAACTGCTCAAAACGATGAAGTGTGTGCTCGGATTAAAAAAAATATTAAAGATAAATGTCATTTTATGGTTGAAGATTAGTAGCAGCAGATAATAATAATTAAAAAAAAAAACATGCATTGTTTTTTTTTCACACGTTTTCAAAGTTGTATACCGCCGAAAATATAAAATGTCATATCACTCAGAAATGGTTGACATTTGCATAGGGATCATAAGGGGTAATTAGGTTGCAAATGACCTCCCCTACATCCCCTTAATGGATTGCCGACATATTACCAATAATCCTGTATATGATGACGGTCTTAGATGATTGAATAACATACCATAGGTAACATCCAGCCTGTTTTTTCCGAAGAGTTATGAGCATTAGAGGTATAACTGTGGAACTGAAGAATGATGATGTTTTTTTTTTTAATTTCTAAATCGGACTTGGTTTACGTAGATCGTTTTCAGGTTACCACTGAAAATCAGCGCTGTTCTGTGGGTCCCCGAAAGAACAGCATCATGCTGAGTGGAAGCTTTCTTGTCATAGTCATGACCTGCAGCTGCCGAATTTGTATGTTTTGTGTTCATAATGTTGTTGTATAAATCTGTTTTGTTTTATTTTTTTTATTCGAGGTATATTATCTTTTTTTATGCACGTCGTATGTTTCTGTGACAATATCAATGTTTCTTTCTTTCATTTTATTGAATAGTACGAGTATTTCAAGTAAATCAGATCTATTTTTTCCGACAATTGCTCACAATTCATAGCTACGTTTTTAGAATCGGCATTACAACAAGCATCTCCACCAATATGCTTATTGTTTTCCACATTCCAGATACGAAAAGTTCACTTGAGAAACGAGAATATCCTCTTTAAATAAAAGATATCTCTCTCGTCACATTACATCCTTCCGAATGTCGTAACGCATTTAGGCGTTCACCTCGAGCCCTATAAGATTTAACATAATATCATAAGATATTTCAGCAAAACGCCACCCTCCTCAGTCCTCACCTAACTGTCGAAAAGTTGCTTACATAACTTTTGACTGCCTTCGTTACTCCGTTTGTTTACTTTTTTACTTAGAACGGGAAATATTATGAAACTTTTTTCGTTAAAGGCTCGAAGATACATAAATGGGTTTGAACTCGTTCTCCTTACTAATTTGTTTACCTATGCGCTGTTTTTATTGGTCTTTCGGCTCTCGCTTGAAAGGTTTTATTAATGGAGGAAGACGAAATGAAACGTCAATGTATAAAATAATGGTTTATTTAAATTTTTGAGACCATAGATTGTTTTCAAGGCTCTTTCGTCTGTATTTTTTGGAATAATTGACAAAAAATATCTGAAGAGTTTCGGACATTTTATAATTGTTTATTTCTTACTTGAAGACATTTCAAAGAGCTAAAATGGCCCCTTAATTCAAAAGCAACTATTAACGCTTACTTAATCCTTATTCAATGTCAACTACCCCAGGGCCAGAGCCAGACAAGTTGAGTAATTACAAATTGTAATTAAATCTAAAACATCGGCCGTTCGACCCGGCCATACCGGACTTCCTAACTTAATTCGGAGCACCGAACCATTCCTGATGGCGCCGCCGGTGCATAGTAAGAGTTGGGATCAAGTGCGTTTTTGCGTCTGCCTTGCGGCTGTTTACCCCCCAACCAATTACTGTACGCTACTTTAATTACACAACTTGTAGCGAATAAGTTTCAGCTGAAATTAGATTTAAGGTAATTTATTACTTTAATTCTCACTTTATAAAATTACTTTTGTAATTAAGATCTCAATTTAAAGTTCCGCTTGTCGGTCCGGACACGTGTTAACAAATGAGTTGACATAGTTTCATGATAGATTTGTGTGAATGTGGATATGAAGTATTAGGTCGAATATAAGTTTTGTCTTTACTTTTGTGATGAAGAGATAATAATTTGGAGAGGAGCACACTAGGTATTTTTAGCTGCTCTAACTAGGACATACATGGGTACAGATAGTGCGGCGTATTTTTCAACTTACTGAAGCATAATTCATACAATAGTAAAATGTATAGCTTAATTGTGAAAATAGTGACCACAAATCCCAGCAAATGTACTTTTATTTCATTTCTAACCCTGAATAAAACAAAGTTGGACAGCTGAAATTTGTTTAATGCACACAGTTTCAAAGCGCGTCCTTGATTGGCTCAGTGTCACCGGCGTGTTAGGACAGGATATGACATTCCAGATTATAACGCCCAACTGTCGTACTATGCAGATTCCAAATTTCGTAATTCCGAGGCTCTTATTCTAGTTCTGATGTTTTTATGAAGAGGAGATAGAGAGGATTTAGGTGTTGAGATTTTCCAGGTGGTTTAGTTATTTTCTAAGATTGAGAGGAGGAATATGATGTGTCCAAAATTATTAATATTGAATTATCTACTTAATAAAAATCTTAAATTCATTCATTAAATAGCCGACAAAGCACAACCTAAACTGCTGGGTCTAGAAGTTATAACGAAAGTGAGCACTAAGAAAGGATTTTTGTAAATTCACCCCCGAAAGGGATATTTCATCTCCTATTTAGGGGATGAAATTTTGTATGGAAGTACATCATTTTGGAGCAGTATCTACATCGCCACATGCGAATTACGCATCACACTGACGTCACGCAAAATACTGCATCGCGCAAGCAGAATTTACCGCTCAACTAGCATATATACAACGCCCCGAAATCAATCGTCGGGCAGTTCCCCACCAGACACGACACTCGTCTGGTCGGAGGATCCTCCCTTTACCAGGAGGTATGAGCGAACTTTACACACTTTTTTTTTATTAATTTTTTTTAGTGTTGGAAATCATTAAATAACTTCTTCCGCTCTGGGCGGAGCGAATGAGCGTGTCAAACTCTTACTAACTAAATCCCATCCGTGTTCCTTCAGTGGCCTGTGCAAGGGGCCACGGTAACCCTTTCGGACTTTCCCGCAACCCTGGCAGGCATAGGCCTCTAATCAGACATCATGAGAGACCATCCTTGAGCGCGGCTACCACGACCGCCACAAACCTGGCCGCTCACTCCGAATTGGAGCCGCTAGTGGCGTTCGGCTCACCATCTGAGGACTCTGAGAGAGCCGCTCTGCGGCTGGTCCCTCCAGGTTGGTTCTCCTCCGGGTCGAGTCTCTCATCTCGCTGGGCCGGCTTGGCAGGGCTGGCTCGGCTCTGCTTGTTGGCCTCCTAGGTGGTGAGGCCTCTACCCAAACCTTTTTCCCGGAACCCACCCCGCCGGCTGGAGTGGATTTTTTTGGGGCCGAGGTCCACTCTTCGGAGGAAGACCCCTGGTCCTCCCCCGATTTGGGGCGCTCCCTTTGCGCCAGATGCGGCGTCGGACTCCGAGACCGCATCACTCCTCCACGTACTTTTTGTTTTTAATTAAGTTTTCAATATTATTCCCACGAGTAATAACTTTTTAATGTCTCAAAATATATAGTGGTTCGCACTAATGACTAATTTAGCAACCCATTAGCCAAGCTATTAACCGCCCTCACGGTGCGCCGCCACCTGGAGGTTTGGGGTGATTTTTTTATAGAGGCTTTCTTCCTCGCGGTCCGGGCGGTTAAGCCAAGACCCTCGACCCCCGTCAAAAGTCAGAGTCATGACCTTAAAAATCTACGGGGCTACGAGACTAACGGTGGCAGAGGGAGAAGACTTCCTCCTCCTGCCTGCCCGACGGCAGGGTTAGTGCACATCGAGCTCACTCTTGCTTCTCCGCTGTGCGCATCTGCTTAGAGCATAGGTACACACGTTGGAGCGTTCCTCCGACAGGATATTGGCATGCGGGCAACGAGACCACTTAGGCACACAGTGCTGGGGAGTCATTGCCCGCACCCTAGGGTACACCGTCTCGGAGACTGGCCTTCCCCCCCGACGTATCCATAAGAGAACTGCAGCCCACGGGCACACGGGGAGGTTTCCTGTCCTTGCACCCCTAACTTTACACCCTGTTCCTCATACCTCTATAATTTCAGTTGTTGGGAAATCCCATCGGACACACGGCTAGTGTAGTTATAAAAGTGACAGGACTTTTTCGGTTTATATATTTCAGGTTTCTTTACCATACTTTCTGCGAGGTGAAACAAAACTAAACCCTAGTGAGAACCGAAAATATGTTGTGATTAAAGCGTAGGTAGCATACTATAATATTTTGTCATTATTGATCAAATTCAGGAAAATAACGTATTCTGAATTAGGTACCTACCTGACTAATAGAATATTCTTATATTATTAAATTACTAACCACTCACAAATTCGAATTTTGAATCCCTTCGTAATACGTTTTTAATTGCTTGAATTTAAAACTTTAAGTTTAAAATCCACTATCAAAATAAAGCACTTGTAACTGTAAGCAGAAACCTTTTTTAAACTGCATATTAAATAAATTAAATATTGATCTATTGATTGCTCTTCCCTTCGTAAACCGTATTAACTCAATTAACAGAGCTGAGAGGCTCACGGGAGCTTTAACAGCTGCCGTTCAATTAGTATTTTTTATTTAATTTATTAAAAAAACATGAAAGAAGTATCTTTATTCGTAGTTATTGGAGCATATTGAAAGGGTTTCAAGGGATATAAATGTATCTACCCAGTTGTGCCTGCTACTTTTATTTTGTTAAATGATTTTTGGTATTTTCTCATGTAAATTACAGCTGTATAACGTAATTAATTAGAGCTTTCGATTATTAGATTTTAATCGTGAGTCACGTTCGACTCGCGACTTGCTGTGTGATGTCTCAGGGCACTTCCTGAGCCGTCACCTCCTTCTGCGAAGCAGTAATGCTCGCGAAGGAGGAGGCGGAACGCGTGAGGGAGAGGCAAAATTCGCGCCCTCACGTCGCTAACCGCCGCAGGAGACGCCCTGGGCGTCGGGAATCCCAAGCCGATTCCCGGAGACCGTAGGCGACTTGCAGACGGCGAGCAATGGGTAGCTCGTTGTGTTCCACGCGCGCCTCAAAGAGATGTCAGGACCAATGACGGGGTCCGCTAGGGCCGATGCCTGCCAGGGTTGCGGGAAAGTCCGAAAGGGAAGTCTAAGGGAAGGTCTGTGTTCCTTCAGGTGCCTGTGCCAGAGCACAGGCAACTGAAGGAACACAGTTGGGTTTTAGTCAGTAAGAGTCTGACACGCCCTCCTGCTCTGCCCAGAGCGGGAGAAGTTAACTGATGATTTCCCACCCTCATAAAACAAAAAACAAAAAAGGTATGTGAGCGGTGGGGGAGGGGGTGCTTGCTGTCATTACTCAGTACGGCGTCGCCCCTCCGTCCCACCGCTCACATACCTAAGGCCCGGCCAACTAGTTCCGTGCCGACTATAGTACTGTCTGTCCTTTATGACACAATAATTACGCAGTCGTACAAGGATCTATTCGCAAAAGTCGGATCTAACGCCATCTTGTTTTATCAATACATTTCACAAAATAACCGCACAAATGTTTACTAACAGCGCTTCCCTATCAACGTCGTTGGAGCATCAAAAAATCATGGTAACACTTCATATTTACTAACGTCTGTATTCTATCATAATCATCAGCCTATATTCGTCCACTGCTAGACGTAGGTCTCTCCTAGTGAATGCACTGAGCCACTGAAGTTATTTGATGATTTCCCATTATAAAAAAGGGCACTTCTATAACTACCTATTTCACCGACGACGAGTTACAAAATATTTCAGAATAGCGTTCGTCCGCGGCTTCGTCTGAGTTCGCCGGCGTGGATGTCACAAATTATCCCACGGGAACGTACTATCGGCATTATAAGTATTCAGGTTATAAACGATGTGTGTGCCAAATTTCATCCAAATCCGTTCTGCCGGTTTTGTGTGATTGAGTAACAAACATGCAAACATATACAACATTTACATTTGTAATATTACTTAGTTTCAAAGTCAAAGCATTTTTTTCAAGTAGGCACATAAAAGGCACTTTTGAACGTCAACATTTACATTAAAATAGAATTGATTCTAGTCGCCCCTTCCAAAAGGTAGTTTCGTATGGAGAAGAATGGGCAAGAAACTCCACTCTAACCTTGACTTCGTTCCCGTGGAAATCGGTAAGAGACCAACATTTGCTAAAATAACCGCCACATTATAAAACTTTCGTGTAAACTACGTTTGTAGTTTTAGTCTCAGCAGCCAAAATATGAAGAGAGTCAGGACTGGCGACGCGGGAGCAAGCGATGGCAGCACGGTTGGCGCAGTGGTTAAGCGATTGACTGCTGCGTTGCGTGTCGCGGGAACAAATATTTGTATGACCTGCAAGTAGTTGTGCCGGGTCTGGCTGTTTGTGTATGTGAGTTTAAATGTTTGTAAACGCACCCACGATACAGGAGAAATTCCTAAATTGGGGCAACGTTTTTAATTAAAAAAAAATAAAAAACATCCCATTGCTTCCGAAGTTTTTAGTTTTTAGTGAATTACTGAACGTCTGTGTTCCTGTACTTAATACCTAATGGCACGACACTGATAAACTGACTGACGCTCTCTTACAGATTATTCCAGACGAACAGCTATCACTAAAATAATATGACAGTAAATTGTGAACACACGGGATTTCGCATTAACAGTCACGTAACCATAGATATTTATTCTTATTATAACCAAAGATGATAGAAGACCTAAACTTTATGTTTTTCTATGTACGTTTTAGAAACTATCATAATTTAATAGTATAAAAAAATGTAAAAAAGCACAAATTTGACATACGTTTGCAAAGCAGTCGTCAAACCGCTAAGATATTTACTTTCTTGAAAGTTGACTAAAATAGCCGTTCTATATTATGTCATGATTGACTGCTTAGCTCCATAAAGTTATAGCGTGATGATAATCATTTAAAAGGCTAAATCTGTAACTATCTGCAATAATTTGACTCGGCTTTTTACAATTTGCGGTAAACTATTGAAGAATACGAACAAATTGCAATATTGCTAATTCCCCATAGCAAAAAGCGTGATAATGTTTCTGCGTGATGCTGGAACATATATTCAGAAAAACAGACAAAAATTCTAATAATTCTGTTTTCAGTAGTATAATCGTTCCCAAACCTCGCAAAAATTAATAAAAAATTTAAAACTAGCCAGTTCCAGTTTTAACTTAGCTACGATTTTGTTATATATGTATAGATTATACATTATAGTAGGATCATGATTTTTCACCACTGGTTATTTTCATCAACAAAATTCGTAAAAAATTCAATTGAAAAATAAGGTGCTTATATTATTAATAATGATGTTTAAGGAAGGCTCGTTCATATTAACGCACATTTTCAGTCATAATTTCGTCCCGGAGCTGAAGGCAACGATCTGGTGAATTGCAAGATTAAATTTGCTTCTGATAGCTAATTTATTTCTCCCTCGAGGCGCCCTGTACACTCAACCGTATTAAATTATTATATCAATGTTATCAGTGCGCAGTAGTTAAGCGATTGACTGCCGCGTTGCGTGTCGCGGGTTCAATTCCCGCACGGAACAAATATTTGTATGACCTACAAGTAGTAGTTCCGGGTCTGGCTGTTTTAAACAAATGTTTGTAAACGCACCCACGATACAGGAGAAATTCCTAGTGCGGGGCAACGTTTCTAAAAAAAAAAAGAAAGAAAGAAGAAAAGATCATACAGTTTTTTTTGCATTTTTAGGGTTCCATACCCAAAGGATGCCAATGGAACCCTATACTAAGCCTTAGCTGTCCGTCCGTCTGTCTTTCAGCGGTCTGTATCTCATGAACCTTAATAGGTAGACAGTTAAAATTTCCACAGAGTGTGTATTTCTATTGCCGCTGTGACAAAAAATTATATAAAGTTAAAAATTAAAGGGTGTACGAGCCGCTAGCCCGTACAGTAGACTTGTAGCTTGTAGAGTTGTGGTGAAGTTGGTTGTTACAGCAGACGGGATGTAGATAGGGAATAAAATCACTGTATTGTGTCCGTGCAACCGGAGTGGGTTTATTGTTCACACTAATCATATAAAATATTAACCTAAATAACATCGACTACGCGTGTAAGTAAAATAGCATAGTCAACGAAACAATGTAATGCTCAGTAATGTAAAAAGTTAAACAACTAAAATCATGTGGCGATGCTCGTACATCCTGCCAACAACAAAAATAAACAGAAAGGAATTAAGAAATATTAAATTGTATATACATAGTAATTGTGTAAATGTAAATCTAAAAATAAACCATAATACATTAAAACGAATAAAGGAAATATTAAGACGTTCTCGGTTCAGCTCTGACTGACATAGGAGATGTTCCGCAGTCCATCTTGATGTTGCTTCGGCAAGCTCGTAGGTGCCCGGTGGCTTCTTCAGTTGCCGATTCATGCGCCCTTGCCGGTCTCCTGCTCTCGTGAGGTTCCACCATTTCAATTTCTTCCTTGCGTTCTTGAGCTGGAGGTAGATAGGAGCATCGGTTTTTCACTTTGAAGAAGATCCATATGCCGAAAACCGTTCCACAGACTGTCATGAAACCATAGAGAACATAATGGTGTTGTTCCGCGTCGGTTGACTGTATTGTTTGTATGTCTTGTTGATCCTTAATTAGCTCTATTTTCTTCTTCAGGTCATTTAGTTGTTCTTCATGCGTTTCTATTGTCATGTTCGTCAAGTAGGCAATGTTGCTATTACTTGAAACTAAATGGTTTATGCTTGTCTCCGGTATGTAAATTTCATCATCATTGTCCAATTCCATTTTGCTTTGCAGATTATAGTGCGAGTGAATAAGGTGATTGTTACCACGCATCATGCATCCTATCGCTAAGGTGATCGTCCCCGTATTACGTAGTGTCTGTGACGTAACGCCAGCTGGACAGAAAATGCGCACAGTGCATTCCTCGCAACACCTAAACAACCAAGCGTCCTTGCTGTGTAGCTTAATCCAGTCATTCGTGCAACTTGATATTCTTGAGCGGCAACTGGATGCTACTCGGTTGTTTATTATGTCTGCTTCGCAAATACTTGTTGCTGTTTTTATTTCATATATAGGTAGGTCGAAATTGCATAACAACTGATTGGTGTTGATTTGTGTGCACGATAGAAGTTGTTGTTCGTGCAACGGTATTATCATGTCCTTTCTCAAGTTCACGGCCATGTATTTAGCTGTAGGTACTATGCTGACCATGGAGCTTCCGTTTATCTTGCTAATAGGTATAACTTGCGTTAATTCATATTGCTCGTCTGTCACCAAAGGAATTGTTACTTCAAATATAAGGAAGTCTTCGATAAGTTTTCCGTGAACACTTGATAGTTTGTACATTTTTCTGATGCATTTGAGACTGCTTGTGCAGGGTAGTGATAATCCTTTCGGCACTTGTCCTGATATAATGTTCAGCTGTTTCTCAAATGCATCTGGTTTCAACAAGTGAGTGTCGATCTTGCCGTTGTGAATATCTGTGATAAGGTCGATCAATGTGTCTTGTATTCTTCGCAAGTTCTCAACCATCATATTCGCGGCTACTGCAGTGGCTATGATGAAAGTTGCCTTGTCTTGTTCTGTTTTCAATTGCTGAATACACTCTCTTAGCTGTTTATTGATTACGATGAACTGTCGGTTCATTACTTGCTCGTTTCTCTTGAGTAAATTGTATTCTCCTTCAATGATTGACGTTTGGTTCTTGTAGAGATTTATCAAGTGATCTTCGTTGCTTTGTATCAATTTTATATCTTGACTGTATTTTTCAGCGAATTTGTCATCGAGCACTCCAAACAGGGAGTTGGCAATGTTACCTATCCCGTTTATGAGTCCTCTCCTGATACGTTTTCCGTGTTCATATTTTAAGACTTCATGATAATGCCTTAGTTCGTTCAAGTTGTGCTCAAATTGTGTTGATATAGCAAAGTAGGCTGTATTTCGCTGATCGAGTTCTTGTAATTGTTTGACATATTGTTCAACAGCGGAAACACTTCTCCAGTATGTCGACATGTTGTAATAAATAACCAATCGCCATTCATCTTGAATTATCTGTATGTCTGCGGTTTTATCGAAGTATACAAGGCGCGATGGGTCGAGAGACGTGACGTTTACTAATTGTTGTATAGACGGTGCCACACACGTCATCATGAACAACAGCATTGTACTCAAGCACGTTATGAAGATTCCTTTCTTGGCAGTTGTAGGTCTCTTTCGACGGTGCGGCGGTGGTGTGGCTGAAGTCGTCTCCATTTTAATTTTGTCAGGCTCTTCAGTGGGTTTGTCCTCAGTATGGCGTCCTGTTTCAATGGGTAACCGTGACACCTTTGTTATAGGCCGCTTCATGATATTTGACTTAGTTTTCAATGTCACTACTCGTACTAAGTCATCCGCTCCCGGATGTGTTTCTGTGACGCGTCCCAGTAACCATCTAGCAGGGGGTATCTGATCTTCCTTTATAAGGACAACATCCCCTACTGCTATGTTTTGTGTAGGAGTTTGCCATTTTCCTCGCACTTGCAGTGTCTGAAGGTAATCTTGGGACCACTTTTTCCAAAATTCCTTGTACATGTGCTTTGTTAGTCGCCATCGTATGGTTAATGTTGTGTTGTCAAATTCTGAAGTCATAGGCGGCGCCAGCACATGACCACCGACTAAAAAATGCCCTGGTGTTAAGTAGTCCAAGTCATCGGGGTCGTTTGTAAGAGCGACAAGTGGCCGTGAGTTCAGGCAGGCTTCGATTTGTGCTAGGATGGTATTGAACTCCTCGTACGTCAATTTTTGTTCGCCAATAACACGTTTGAGATGGTGCTTCATGTTTTTGACAGCAGCTTCCCATAAACCTCCAGCTGTTGGCCATGATGGAGCATTAAAGTGCCACTCAATGCCGTGCTCCGAGATGTTTTTTATGAGGTCGTTCTTGCTTAGTAATTGCAATGCCTCTTGGCGTTCTTTTGCTAGTGCTCTTGCTGCGCCAACGAAGTTTGTTCCGTTGTCACTGTAGACATGTTTCGGTGTTCCCCTTCGTGCACAAAGTCGCTTCAATGCTGCCAAAAATGTTGCGGTGCTGAGATCTGACACTAGCTCGAGATGTGTTGCTTTCGTACATAAACAAACAAAAATAGCAATGTATGCCTTTACTGTTTTTATGCCACGGCCTTTGTTGGCTTTTATTTCAACATGACCTGTAAAATCCACACCTGTATGTGTGAATGGCCGGGACGGCGTAACTCGAGCCGGCGGTAAGTCCGCCATCAGTTGATTGCTGCGTTGCGTTTTGTAGCGATGACAAGTAATGCATTTATTTAATTGTTTCTTAATTGTTTTCATTCCACCGAGAATCCAGTACTTGTTTCGAAGGTGTCCCAAGGTGAGCCTGGCACCACCATGAAGCGTTTGCTTGTGGGCTCGCTCAATCAACAGTTCTGATAATTTGTGGTGGTTGGGTAAAATAATCGGATGTTTTTGAGTGTTAGTTAACTTGGCATGTTCAAGCCTTCCGCCCACTCGAGTAATGCCTTGGTTGTCTAAAATTGGACACAAGTTCAAGAGTTTACTCGTGGCCCGTACTTTCTTGTACTTTTGCATGTTTGCAATATCGTCGCCAAACGAATTGTTTTGTACAATTTTGATGATTGTGTATTCAGCTAATTCTATGTCTTCGGTCGTTAGCTGAGTTGTCCGTTTGGCCTTCGTTACGTCACGTGAGTTGTTTATAAATCGTAGTATCCAACATACGATTCTTGTTACACGTGACATCGAACTGTGTTTTTCCAAAAGGGACTCAATAAGTGGTGTTTGACTTGTTTGTGTTGCACAACCTTGCTCCCGGTTCCTTAGTTCCTCGTTGGTTGCGAAAATCTCTTGTTTGGGTATGTTATTGTCTTGGAGCCAGGCGGGGCCATTCCACCATAGTATGTGATTCGAAAGGTCGGCTGGCAAGACTCCTCTGCTTGCGCAATCTGCAGGATTTTCTTGCGATTTCACATGTCTCCATCCGTTAGGTGGAATTATCTGTGTTATTTTCGCTACCCTGTTGGCCACGAAGCTCTTCCAGCGCTTCACATCACCTTGTAACCACCCTAGTGCTACCATCGAATCTGTCCAACAGTAGGTTGTAACCTTGTGTTGCGTGTTGATGGAGTCCTCAACCTTTTTGATTAGTTGGGCGAGTAGGGCCGCGCCACATAACTCTAATCGAGGCAAGGAAATGGGCTTCTTCAGCGGAGCTAGTTTGGTTTTTGCTGCCACTAGTCGAATCAGCTGTTGACCTTCCTTGTCAATGGATTTGCAGTAAACGACACATCCGTAAGCTCGTTCCGATGAATCGCAAAAGCCATAGATTTCGAAAGGCAGTTCTGTGTTGCCAATCCAGCGTGGTATCGAAATATATCATCATCATCGTGAATGTAGGCCATCTGTTGGCGAAATTGCTCCCATTCTTGTTGTATGTTCAATGGAAGACACTCATCCCAGCCTGTCGTTGTGTTCCAAGCTTGTTGAAAGATCAACTTGGCCTTTAGCGTGATTGGCGAGAGCCACCCTAATGGGTCATACAATTTGGATATATCAGAAAGCAATGTGCGCTTAGTGTTGACGTCACGCTTGTTAATAAGCGGTATTCGTTTATATGTAAATTGATCCGTGCGCGGATTCCATGTTATGCCTAATGTTTTGTTTGATTCTGTATCTTTGAAATCAAACATTCCTTGACTGACTAGGTCATTAGGCAAATTCTCAAGTAGGCATTTATTGTTGCTAGTCCACTTTCGAAGGTTGAATCCGCCGCCCTTCAACATCGTTATTAGTTCATGTTGGGCCTTCTGTGCGGTAATTATGTCGTTACAGCCTCCTAGCAAATCGTCCACGTACAGCTGACTTGAGAGCATTTTTGCTGCCAAAGGAAATTCAGCGCCGTCATCTTTGATCAATTGTTTTATTGTTCGCATGGCCAAAAATGGAGCTGATTTGGTGCCATACGTCACTGTAGTCAGTTGAAATTCTTGCAGTGGCTCTGTGGCAGAATTTCGCCAGACTATTTTCTGTAAGTGTTGGTCCGTATCCTGAATTCGAATCTGTCGGTAAAACTTCTCGATGTCAGCAGTATACACGTATTGGAACGCTCTCCATCGCAGAATCATGGCTTGAATGTCTTGTTGCAAATTGGGTCCGCATTCCATGAGTTGATTCAGACTACTTCCTGTGGTCGTGGCCGCCGACGCGTTGAATACCACGCGTAATTTTGTCGTAGTTGACTCAGGTCGTAGTACTCCGTGGTGAGGCAAGAAGCAACTGGGTGTTGTCAGCATTGTGCATGGTCTCATGTGCTTGAGAGCTATGTACTCATCAATGAAGGCCTTGTAGCTTACTGCAAGCTGTTCGTCTCGAACAAATCGTTTTTCCAGTTGTTTGAATTGTGCGACCGCTTGTGGTTTTGATTGTCCCAGATGTTGATCAAAGTTTTGTTTCATGGGTATTCTCACTGCGTATCGCCCATCTTCAAGTCTTTTTGTAGTTTGAGTGTACAGTGACTCACAGTAGTCTTCCTCGACTGTTAAGGATTCGTCTTGAGCTGTGATCTCTTCCATCTCCCAAAAACGAGAGATGTCCTCAGTATTTATCACTACATGGCAGTTAAATGTCTTAGTGTTTCCAACTAAAACCCATCCGAGTTTTGTTTGTTGCGCAATCGGTGCGTGTGTGTTTCCTCGGAGGATATTGTTCATGATGATGTCGGCGTATACTCCAGCATCAAGTAAGATATCGACTGGCCGAGATAAGTTGAAATTTGGATCAGCCAATTGGATCTTTTGTATGTGAGGCCAGTCTTGTTTCTCAAAGGAATAGTTAGGCAAATTGTTAAGTAATTTTGCCATAACTAATGCCTGTGTTGTGAACCGGTAGTCCCCATAAAGTGACTCGCATTCCAGCTGAACTGTTCCATTGCTGTGACTGGCAAATGTTCCGATTCCGGATACCGTAGAGTTTTGGTTGTATCTCCGAAGGCCAAGTCGTTGAACCGCAGATTCCGTAATAAGGTTTAGTTGGGATCCTTGATCAAGAAGTCATCTTAATGTTGTATAAGTTCCATCTATGGCTCTGACTTTGAGCATGACAGTTGATAGTAGAACTTCATTGAAATTGCCTGACACGTGATTGGCTGTGCCTTGTGAAGTCGGCGGCTTATTGTAGGGTCGTTGACCGTTCGATAAAGTCATTGGCACAGTGTCACGAACTATGTCATGTAATATGGTGTGATGTGTATTGTTGCACACTCTACACCTTTTATGCGAATTGCATTTATTTTCTTTGTGCGAATACATGCAATTCTTGCAAACATTCAGTTGCTCAAGTGTCCTCAATTTGAGTTCCGGATTCATTTCTTGAAATGTTGAGCACTTAATTAAGACGTGATTTGTTTTGCAGATAGGACAATTTTTGTCGGAGCTTGTGTGATTCGCCTTGGGTGCCCGTTTGTATTTGTGCATGTCCCTTAGGAATGATGTAGTCTCCTTGTCCTGAGATGAAGATGCTTGTTTGTTGAAGTTTGTTGGATTCCTTTTCTTCGTTATTGATTCTAGCGCTGTAAACTTGTTCTCGATAAACTGAATGAGTTCTTCAAACACAGGAAGCTCTCTAGGATGTTTCCTCGCTTCCATGTAGTCGGAGTAGGTTTGAGAGTCGAGTCGTCCCCCAAGGATGTGTACTAGAATGGGATCCCACGTAGTAGTGTCTATACCCAAGTTGCGAAGGGCGTGCACTACTTCCAGACTAGTGTCATGTAGACGCTTCAGCTCGTACGCATTTTGATGTTGAATTGTCGGCTGACTCATAAGTGTTTGCATCTGTTTCGTGAAAAGCAGCTGTCGATTGTTGTACCTGTGGTTAAGTAGTTCCCAGCAGGAGTCGTAGTTGGTTTCAGAAACAGGTAAATGTTGCACCAAGCGCTCAGCCTCTCCCTTTAGCTTCCCCTTCAAATGCTGCATCTTCTGAGCTTTGGAGAAGGTAGGGTTGTTATGGATAGCAGCGGCATATAAATCTAGGAATGTTGGCCACTGTGAGTAATTTCCTGAAAACACCGGTATTTCGATCTTCGGGGCACTGTCGCGTTGCTGTACCGCGAGATTTAGTTTGCGATTAAGATCTCGCTTTGTTGACTCGTATGTTGCCTCATACTTGGAAAACTCAAGCTCATAGTTTACGTCACTGCCGACGAGAATGTTGTCGAGTTTCCAATGTACTTCGTCGATCGCCTTCCATCGGGATTCGAGAGTCTTGAGTTTGTCCTCGATGTCCCATTTTTCAGTTAACTCATCAGTAATTATGTTGCGGGTGAAGCGTGAGAAAGCTCTAAAATTGGTGGCTTGTTGTGTCTTGAGCTCGTCAGATTTCGAAGGGACTCCGACGTTCTTGGTGGTCTCGCCTTGATTTCCGAAAGTTTCAGAATCCTTGTCGCCAGCAGTATAAGAGGGCCAGGTTTGCAACTTCTGTACTATTGTTAGGTATTCACCTTTGACTCTCTCATATACTTGAGTGGCGTAGTATTCGTTTGTCTTGTTTTCAGCGCCTTGCAGAATACTATGGTTCATCTCAAACTCGTTCCAGTGAGCTTTGAGGTTATCCAATCTAACTTTGATGTATGCAGTGTTTTTGCGGTCAGGGCTATCCTTTCCGAAGTTGACACCGATTTTTCTGATGCCTTCAGCAATGATTTCCTGCCGCTTCAGAAGTTCTTGTTGCTTAGCGTCCATTGTAGTTGTGGGACACTAACTCCTGTTGACTTCAATAGCTTCCGGATAACTCGCTGTCGATGTCGCCTGTTGTGATCGCAGGATCAGAAGGTATCTCTAATACGATATGTGCGCCTTCTCAGTCTGACTGGGGCGACCCGCTTGTGGGAGACCAGCCAGACCGATTCGCTATCATAAATAGAAATACTTCGTACCTGAGACGGAGTGCAGGACTGTCGTTCCAGTTGCGAGGCACATCCGGCTCGAAGGACCAAAATGCACGAGCCGCTAGCCCGTACAGTAGACTTGTAGCTTGTAGAGTTGTGGTGAAGTTGGTTGTTACAGCAGACGGGATGTAGATAGGGAATAAAATCACTGTATTGTGTCCGTGCTACCGGAGTGGGTTTATTGTTCACACTAATCATATAAAATATTAACCTAAATAACATCGACTACGCGTGTAAGTAAAATAGCATAGTCAACGAAACAATGTAATGCTCAGTAATGTAAAAAGTTAAACAACTAAAATCATGTGGCGATGCTCGTACAAAGGGAGTCCTCATACAAGAAACGTGTTTAAAAAAAAGCAGTGTTAAATATTTTACGGTGGTACGGAACCCTTCGTGTGCGATTTCGACTTGCACTTGGCCGGTATTTTTTGAATTTTTATTGTGCAGCTTTTTTTGAGTTGTTTTGGAATTGTTGTGAGTTTGAGTCAAGGATCTAATAAATCATTTCAGAGCTGTCACTTGATAAGTTTTTTGAGTATAATCTGGTTGATATTTTCAATTCTGATTTAATTTAATAAATTATCATATATCAATATCAATCAATATCAAAATCAATTATCTTGCCATAATGTTTGAATTTAATTAAACATGTTTTAGGAGGATTTTTGGTGTCATGATTTGAAATTGCTGCAACAGCCGATCGATTCTGTAAAATTCTCACCTTGAAAATTTTTGTGAACTTCAACCTCACTTCACTTAGCTCTATGAAGTACCAAAGTACCGTGAATTAGTAAAAAATATTTTCTCTCCGTATATAATTCTCAGCAACCGGAGAGTAGAAAAGTCAGCAAAACCCATGTTGGACCACAAAATATGAATGATTTTTTTCAGGCAGTTGATTTTGTTATTCTGTTTTCAATTAAATAAAAGTCAGATTCTTAAAATGCATGTTATTTCTCAATTCGGAAGCAGTTAAAAATTAACCGCGACCAAACTAACTCTATCTAAAACGAAATCTAGACCAACATAAGCAATTAAAATCCGAAAACAAAACACTTTCGCGGGTAATCTAAAATAAATGTCACCATCAGATAGTCTTTGTGGCGACACACCAAATAGCTCGTTAAAATGTGCCTCGCGATTTCTAAAGTACCATATAAAGAGTAAAGCACAGAATAAAAACGTACAACGTTATTCGTCTGTATCTCAGTCACACATAAACCTCACAAATTGACCCATTTTCATTTGAACGTAAAACTAAAGGACCCACACACATTACCGGCAACCTTGCCGGGTTAGCAAGGTCGATACTATACCACTTACGTGCTAATAAAAACGCGCGTACAACATAATTGTGGTTATAACATTATGAACGTTAACTTTGCGGAAAAAAATGTTTTGTATATGGAAACATTTGTAGCATATACAATTAATTAACAGGGAACAGAATTAATATTTACACTTAATATTTATTTGCGGATCTTCGATCAACAATACCGACTAGATATCGCGTCAGCGCAAGAAATACGTCTCGGTTAATAACAGCGCACTTTGAGACGTGAGCTCTTATTTTGTTTAGTTCGCTTGAAACACAGCCAATGTAAACACGACATTATTAGTAGGTGCCATGGTTGTAATTAGGTTGAATTTATAACTGTTTTAAACTTTTTTCACGCGGACAGCATTTAGCTTTGATTTGGTTCGTGACCCGTTATCTAGTTGGTACTGTTGATTGAAGTTGCGGATCAAGTGTTGATGTTGCTTAGAATTAAAATATTAAATTTTCTAAGTAAGTAGTGCTATGAAATTATACAAGTGACGCCTATAAAATGTTATAAGGAAAGGTTGTATTTTCTAAAGAGCAATGAACAATCGTACAAAGGTGCAAAAGGATTGTACCTGCCAAGGAAAAGACTGCCCCGCCACCTTCAGTGGATGCCGAAAAACTGAACAATGAAACTATGACAAAGCTGCTGTGTTCCGTCTGAGTTTAACAAGTGTCTTCGAACACCTATTCATCTGCCTACCTTTGATGATTATCTACAATTACCGGCTATCAATAATTAAAGTTCAGACCACTGGGATGATTTTAATAATGATTTTAAAATGAGTTAAACCTAAATACTTCCATACTAATACTAAATATAAATGAAATAACACTGACTGTACGTATGTCTGTTACCTTTTCACGTCTTAACGGCTGTACGAATTTGGATGGAATTAGGCACATGAATAGACCATGGCCCGAGATAGACGACACGGTTGGCGCAGTGGTTAAGCGATTGACTGCTGCGTTACGTGTCGCGGGTTCGATCCCCGCACGCAACAAATATTTGTATGACCTGCAAGTAGTTGTTCCGGGTCTGGCTGTGGTTGTTTAAGTGAGTTTAAATGTTTGTAAACGCATCCACGATACAGGAGAAATTCCTATGTGGGGCAACGTTTAAAAAAAAAATTGGGCATAAGATACTTTTTTTTCCGGTAGTACGTTCCCTTGGGATAATGTCCGATCTACATGCAGGCGAAACCGCGGACTAAAGCTAGTCTATCATAATCATAGACCTCGATTATCGAGCGTGATTATTCCACCAATGTTTTCAAAAGATTATTATTTTAAAACACATGTTTATCACTGTATCTACGACAGCTTTATGTTAACTGAATTCAATATGATGCCAGCCGCCGGTACCAGTTGTTGAATTATTAATATAAAGCTTCATGAACGCATTGCTGGGTGGATACAACCTAGTTTTACACGGACGCGGAATAAATTCATGAAACGACTCACCTTTTCATCGTCTTCTTTAATATCTCTGTGTTTTCTTAAGATTACTAACTGTTATCGTATTGTGTAGCAAATAAACGATGGCCTGACTCAGGGCTTAGACAAAATTAAATTCTAAGCGATGACGATGATAGAAAATCGAATAATCACATGACAATGACATAAACTACCGAAAAGCTTATGTCAATCCTGTTGAAAGACGTTGTAAAAATACGAAACTCGTTGAAAGCGATTGCCACTTGTCTAGGCCCTCTAATAGTACTTAAGTGTTCACCGTTAACAACTGCAATACCGGAAAAATAGCATGTGCGTGTGTGTGTGTTCTTCCTTACAGACAAAGCTGAATAAAAATATTGAGAGAATGTGCTAAAACGAAAAAAACGTCATTGTATTCTATTGGAAGGTCTCCACAGCTACAAAATACGTATTTATTTACTAAAAACCTAGTGAAATATAGCCAGGTTAAACCTCTGGATTTTATCTTCCGGAGATAAAATGTTCAAACCCTACTAGGACTGCGTGTTTTTGTACGTGATTCCCAAGGCTCGTTTCATTTTATTTGTTACTAAAAGTTTTTCTAGAACACTTTTTTGGCTACATTATTGAAGTAAGCATTTCTAGGAATAAAATGTACTTAAAATTCTGTGTTCGTCATCTCTTAAAGCCTTAATGATGCATTTTAATGACTCTTGAAAAGCCTGTGCAATACTTTTCAATGAAATTATAAAATCTGAATTGTATCTGCGTTGTTATGCTTGAAAGAAATTGTGTGGGAAGGTGTTTGTTGTTTATTTTATTCTCAATAATTACTTAATGCTTGTCTGTTGCCTGACTATGATAATTAGCGTAGGATTTTTTTCTCTAATTAGGACCGTTATACGAGCACTCAGTAGGTTATCGGATCGATGAGAAAATCATACCTACCTCGTGAACATTTAGTTACTTGACAATAATACCTAATTATGTTAATCAACAAAATCAAAACCCACTCAGGAAGTGACCGAGCACTCAAACAGATTCTCATTATATCTCATCGTCATTGTCTTACAAAAACACTTGAACAATCAGAGTAAAAGTGAACATTTAAAGTGCGTCAATTGAATTATTCTAACTAAGGCGAATGTCATCACTCTACTTAATGCGAAGATTAAATAATAATGAGTTGGAAGGCAAAGTGATGACATAAAATCTCGCGGGAAAATTGCTGGAGACACTCGTCTTTACTCTCAAGTTTGCATAATGAAATACTTGTGGAAATACAATATAACTGGAGTAGAAGTCAAGTTAAGCAGGCAATTTGTATTTTGCTAACTTTTCATTTAGTTATAATAGTAAGATAACTTTGTTATTAAGCTGTGAAGTAATTATTAAGTTTGCAGCGTTTATAATGCTAGTTATTCAAAATGGCGGATGCGAGTTAATGCGAGAAATACAGAAAATACCAAATAAAAATGCGAAGGTAAAAGTTGCAATAACATTTTACGGTTGCTCATCACCACCAGAAATTAAAAGTTAATGAAGCATTAATATACCTATTATAATTTTACTGCCGTTTCCGTGACACAATTTCGGCTTTAATATCTCTTGATAATTATTCATTTGATTTGTGGGTAGGCAATAGCTTCATTATTCCGTTTACAAAATACGAGTTAAGACATAAATATCCGTTGGCCATATTTAATTATGAGAAAAAAAATGTTTCGTTCGTTTCCTCAAATGCGTTCATCTTATTTTCAATGGAGATATTCTTCATGTAGACCTATTGCAGCTATAAACTAATTTCCTATTAATTTGTTAAAATTTCTAGGAAATAATAACACGACGAATAAAGCTAAACATTTTCAACTGAATAGAAAATTCTGATAACAAGATCTCATTTTATAAGAAACGACGGAACAGAAAAATGGCATAATCTAGGTGCCGCATTTAGACTTCGCGTGCTTTCTTAAATATACTTTCAAAAGATAGATCTCGGTCAAATTAAGATATAAGGAGAAAATTTCGTAGCATCAAAAAAAAAAAAATTGCTGTTCCTTATATTTTGACCGCGTAGGTATTGCACTTGTCTATGAAACAACCGCTTCTTTTTTGATTACCGACTAAAAATGTCTGTGCTATAGGTTAAAGAATCAAGTGCTGAATTCATGGTTACAGTTTTGCGCGTCCATGTCCATGCCACCCTAGATATTACAAATACCTAGCATTTTATTATATGTAAGGTACTATCGAGGAAGTTCATATCTAAGCAGTTTTAGAACAAAATCCCGTGAACACGATGACCGCATCTGTTTTACGTTAGTTACTGTTAGCGCCCGAGCGCTACAGGGAAAAATAGTCCTAAAGGTGCATAGATATGAACTTCCTCGATAGTACAGTCAGCATCACGATGCGGGTACCCCCCTTCAAAGTTAATTTTAATACAACTGGGGTAACCAATTGATGCAGCCCACCATACTAAGACGAATGTAGAATTTAAGACCTGCAGGGATTCAGGATTATTATGGTCGGCTTATTCCTTACTACTGTGATGGATTACACCAAAATGAAACATATATTTGTTAGTTGAATAAAGCATTTTTATTGTTAATTAAATTAATTGCCAATTACAGTACATTCTAATCTTAGAAATTCTTCGTCGAATAACTGAGCAGTTAGTCGTCGGTATCACCGCACGATACTCATCAGATATGCTAGCATGATCTTTGCATATGTAGCTTTAGACTCGATCATCTCTTCACGCTTGGATTACATACAATCCTCGTGTTCTATGCTTCACCATAAAAATACATTAAAACTAGGAAAGTAATCAATTCACAACCACACGTCAAGACTTAGAAGTGACATTAAAATATGACTATTATATATATAGATATTTCTGATTTGAAAGACGACATCAATCGATTTTAATGTTGCCGTGAAAACCGAATTTTCAAAAAAAAAAACATATTAATAGTGGATTCATAATATACTCATTAACGATTAGGTCACAAATCATTTATTTATAACATAAAACAATGTGGAGGTGGTTTTGAACCGCTCTAGGTGACAGACGCCAGAGTGCAGGTTAGTCAAGTTAGGAGACTTAGGGAAGGCCATGAAGTGATGTCCATTACGACAAAAAGGGACTGAGAATTATTTATTAAGTTGATAGTGGGTTAAATACCAAGTAAAGGCGTAGCGTAGCGGACGACGTAGTCTGAGCTAGACAATTAGTTTTGTGAGCTGTGAGGAGCGGTGCCCGAGGTGAAACTGGTAATACGTGCAGTATTTCGTAAGTGATTTGTAATCTAATTTCCTCCAGGAGACATTTGGTAAGTGTCAACTTAAATCTTTAGCAATAGTGTGTACATTGTAATTACTGACTTTTCCATTATATTGTTCTGACAGCTTGATTTGTATTGCTATTTATAGGCAACAATTTGGTGATATCGGTGACGAGCTGTCAATGATCATTTATTCCAGCATGGCGAAATTACTCTTATTTAGTACTGTAGTTTGTAATTAACGCTATTTTCTCTTGTATTACATGACCACATCATTTGTCGTTTGCGTTTGGTTATAGGGAAACGGAGAAGACCTTTCGCTATCCTTGACACTGAGCATCAACGTTCCAGACTCTTTAAAACTGTTGACCCTTAACTGACGTACCACATATGGAAGGTAGAACCGTAAATACTCAGTTCATCTAAATCAATCTAGAAACAATCAAATGTTAGTGATGATTTGAGGCTTGTCGTATGCGCGTTTCAGGGAGAGGCGTAGGCTTCACACAGCGTCATAAAGTGGATTGGTAGTTCTAAGAACTACCGTACCGGACCGTATCTCGATAAAACCGGATATACAATTACTGAATCGACACTATTTATCGAGACACGACAATTTGGATGCTTTGCCGCTGATAGTCGCACTGCTTCCTCTAAATGGGGAAGAGTAAGGTAATGTGATGTGACGAAATACCACTTCAGTGTACCAAGTACGATTGCAATGAGTTTTGCTACAGACTGAGTCTACGGTGCGCTTTTGCTAGATTTCTTTTATCTTAGTGAAAAAAGGACTAGGCGGCCATAAGGGTGGGTGTCATTAACATTAGCACGCGTTAAGAACTACTCAAAACCCGTCTCCCTCATATTCTGGTGAATATGATAACTTCTGTGCTACCGTACTAGGTTCTGATATTCAGATATTCAGATTTAATAAAATATTTGTATCTTCTTTATAACTTTGTGCAGCTGGATAAACACAAACTTAATGTATAAAAAGTAAAGCCATCTAACTGTTTCATATAACTCACATACTTTCAATCATGAACGTTTCTGAAATTAAGCGACAAGGACAGCCATCCTTCTTTCACTTGAATTGTTTCAGCAATTTTAGAGTTATGTTATGGTTGGGGGGGGGGGGGGGGGGGGGGGGGGGCAAATAAACATTGCTATCGTTAGTAATGTTTCAATTCTCAGACGCATTTTGTGTCAAGGGGCCGTAGTTTCGGCCGAAGTTACGGGCGTTGGCTATTCCGTATCACCTACGGACACAAGATTACTTCGAGACTCGAACTAAACATGAATGACAGCACCACTTGACAGTTATCCTTACTGCCGATGTGTTATTGGGCGTCCGAAATATTTAATTCATCAGCTGGCCAATTCTCCTACATAAAATACGTTCAAATTCAAGTCGCAATCGCATCTCAGCGACAATCAATGTCAAAAACTTGTCAAAAATTTATTGTATTTTTGACAGATTGAGACTGAGATTAGAATGCGAACGGTCTTAAAAATACGGGAATTGCCCCTCAGGTGACGGGTTCATTCCGAAGTATCTAGCCACTTTCGGACGGGCCCGTTCCTTCGCTGACGGACTTAGAGAGAAGGCCCCCAGTCTCCTTCTAATTTTATATACTTAAGACACGAGCGAGTTCTAACAAAAACCATTAGACTGAGTTTATTGAATTAGTATAAAAACTGAGTTTTTTTATTTTATTTAGATACATTTTAAGTGAGCGTATTATAACTGTCAAAATATTCTTTAACTTTCTAGTTATGATAATATGATACGATGTGCAAATTGAAAATACCTAGCGAATAAGATTTACCTTTAAAAGCCAAGTTTATCTTAATTGACACACTTCAACACAAAATTAAAACAAAAACCCACTTTAAAATTCACAAGCAAAACACATCAGACAGTTACAAACCATAAAGTGAGAAGTTCTATTTTGCACCATTAAAAGCGTTTTACCGCTGTTTATTTGAGAAAACTGTCAGATTTCACATTTTGTCGTGACACGAGGCTGGATTTTACGGTTTCCTTCAGCATGGGTGCAAAAAATTTTAGCACAGAAGGACGGCTCTACACAACGGGTAAAAACAGGCGTACTCAGATATAAACGTGTACTTACGGCGATCTCGTTCGAGTGCACGTTGCAAGTGCGCTTGCACTCGCTGTACGTGAAACGTGTTTGTCTATGTGTGCGTAAGTTATCGCTTGTTGTTTGAAGCTGAGCTTCTGTAACTATTTATTTTGTGGCATGGGCATGTAATCCCAGGCGTCGGGCTGTGTGCCCGCTGAGGCCGTGTCTCCAGTGTCACCCGGGCGATTAAAGTGATTTACAATGTGGCTGCTGGCCCAAGAATTAAGAAGTTTATTTTAGTTCTTTGAACTAGGATTTATTAAGAAACGTATTAGGTGTGTACCCGTTTTAGTATTCTTACAATGTATGTGGGTTTTATTAACGTTATTGCTAGCAATTCCGGAAGCGTGGTTTCCACTGCAGTACTTAAGTGTTAGTTTCCTATGTTTGTTGTATGTCAAGAAAATATTTATACTTTGGGCTACAACCAAACTTCTACAAAAACCAAACTCAAAAAAAGAATTTTTGTGTTTCATCCATGCTTGTCACTGTTATATTAATAAGGCTAATGGCGGAATATTCAAACTCATTCTGGCACAGATGTTTTGTAGCGGCAGGAAAACTTTTTAAATGAATTGTCGTTTGATTGAGTAGGTATATTCGTGAGTTCTTGTTACGTGAGATATCTATATCTACACACATCAAAAGTGTCTAGGGATCAAGCATTTTTATGCGGATTTCTTGAGATTAAGATGTGGCTTTGTAATAAATTTATGATTTTATAAATTTATATGGATCCTTTTTGGTGCATTTCATAATTTGAATCAGGAACTGTGAATCAAATTCGAGTAAAAGATGAAAATCAGCTGTCAATATTTTCCCTATAAAAACATACAACGCATTGAAGACATTATTAGTGCTACTGTTTCCCTACTACTGATTAAAACCAACGTTATTATGGAGCGGCGACGTCATTTAAGCAGGGAAGAAATGCTCAGAGCCATGGGAATGATAGAAGCTGGTTCCCGGCAACGTACTGTGGCTTTAGCTCTGAATACAAGTCAGAGTGTTATCAGTCGACTTTGGACACGTTACCGAAGCACTGGTACCGTGGCTGAGCGCCATGGAGGACGGTATCGCTGCACCACACGGAGACAAGACCGATACATTCAAATCTTAACTCGAAGAGCTCCAACAATAACCGCCATGATGTTAGCCGTGAGGCTTCATCACTCTTCAGGGAACTTAATTAGCGACCAAACAGTCAGAAACCGCTTGCATGAAGTGAACCTTCATTCCCGAAGACCGCTACGGGTACCACCTATAGCAATGCACAATCGTAGGATTCGATATCAATGGGCTCTTGAACACAGAAATTGGGCAGAAGAACAATGGCGTTTCGTGTGCTTTTCTGATGAGTCTCGTTTTGGTATGAGACCGGATACAAGACGTATACGACACTGGAGAACCCCTGGACGCCAACAGCGATTAAAATCCTGCCAGGAAGTCCATCCTTATAGTGGTGGAACCATCATGGTATGGGCGGGTATTTGGATCGGCGGAAGAACTGAGTTGATTTGGATCAGAGGCAACCTCAACGCTCAAATTTATGCTGAGACGATTGTATCAGACGTCATCGTTCCTCTACAAGTGCAAATCGGTCCCTTATTTCAGTTAATGCATGATAATGCACGACCGCACACCGCAAGAGTTGTAAGACAGACTCTCGCCGCAGCGAACATCAATGTCCTGCCCTGGCCTGCTCAGTCGCCAGACTTGAACCCGATTGAGCATGCATGGGATATGCTACAGAGAAGAGCTCTGCCGAATATGGAGGGTATCCAGTCGCAAGAAGACCTTTTTTTGTTGTTGCAACGAACATGGGCGGCCATTCCACAGCGTGATTTGGATGAACTCATTTTGAGTATGCCAAACCGATGTTCTTGTGTTGTTAGTGTTCGCGGTAGAAACACGGATTATTAATTGTTTAAGTTACCCAATAAAATTTTAAAGAAAACTGTTATTTCAGTCTTTTTTTCGAACTTTTGTGTTAGTGGTTCAAATGTCAAAAATCCCTTTATTAGGAAAATGGCAAATTTCTTTATTAATGCAAAGGTGACTTGGTTTATCGTTACTGTGACAAACGAAAACACTTTATTTTATGAATCCTTAAAGAAAATTTTAATTAATATCAATCAGGAGAAAAGTTATTGCAAAAATATATGTTGATCCCTAGACACTTTTGATGTGTGTGTATATACCTACTATATGGGACATCAAATAATTTCTCAATTCTCCTTAAGCCCATAAAAATTACAAACAAGAAGCCATTTAAATCTGTACGTCCTCAATTATATAATTAGTGTAGTGTTTGCATGACGAATATAGTCGTAGGTAGGAACCTTCCTACCTACGACTATTTTCGTCACAATCTCATCGCACCTAGTCGCAATCTCATCTCAGCAACAATCAATGTCAAAAACTTGTCAAATATGTAGGGAAATTAGAGGTATTTTTGACATATTGACACTGAGATTAGACTGCGAACGTTCTTAAAATTACGAGAATTGGGGTAAAGATATCTGGCATACTTACAAGTATGCCAGATATCTTTACTCAATACTAATCTCAGTGTCAATATGTCAAAAATACCTCTAATTTCCCTACATATTTGACAAGTTTTTGACATTGATTGTCGCTGAGATGAGATTGCGACTAGGTTTTGATCGTTTTTAATTACGAGAATTGGCCTTTGTATCAAAGATTTACCATAACGGCCTGTACTTGAATCGCTCGGGTATATTATGTGTTCGACGTTAGAGTATTTCAAATTTATGATGGTAATATCTAATGAATAATTATTATTTAAAATCAAAAAAGCTGTATAATAAAAATCCGATATCCCCGCGGGAGGAAGCTAGTAAGTATATAATTATGTTTCGACGTATACAGGGTTATTGGTAAAACACCATCAACCTCTCAAGGGGCCATTGTACTCATCATTATAAACAACTTTTACTATGGGACCAAATATGAAATCGCGAAATAAAATCAGCTGTTCCCTACATTTATGTTTGCAGAACTCGTCAAAATGTAGGGACCTGCTGATTTTTTTTTTCGCGATTTCATATTCGGTCCCATAGTAAAAGTTGTTCATAATTATGAGTACAATGACCCCTTAAGAGGTTGATGGTGTTTTACCAATAACCCTGTATATACACTGGTTATGTAGATTGGCTAAAGAGGTCTGTTTGACTACAAAATAATGTTGAAATAAGTCTTCCTCCAGTATTAATGATCAGAAAGTTTTCAGTAAAACCGGTAAAACATAATGATAATTATCAATGAATTCAAGTTAAGAAGTGCCAATGCGTTAAACTTTAATTTGCAGAAGAATAATCGGTCTTTTTTGTGCAAGGTTTGAGGTTGACGTTGAGCGACCACTGTGAGCGCGTTCACGAGCGTTCCGAATTGATGACAGTTCTAAACTGTCTTAATCATGATATCTAATACGGAACGCGAAATATTGATGTGATCGCTGTGAGCGCTCACGTTCTAATTCGGAATGCAGCCTATGTGTTCCCCGCCACGTTCAGGAATTACTTTCCAAAACTGTTTATTTTAATCCATTATGTATTGAATACTATTGAAAAAATTTAATCGTTTCAGGGTTAATTGAATGCATCAGGGACCGCTTAATTACAGCAGCTACAATAAATCTAGAACATTGTAAATTAATTTAGGTACTATGATAGCTCAGATAGACTAGCAAAGCCAAAAACTGAAAACAACTCTCATTTGCATTGAGAGTTTAAAAAAGTCCGTAATTAGTGCTCAAAAAGATTGTGATACTTTTATTTAATGATCTTCATTAAGTCGTACTTGAACAGCCGACTTTCCACTTCGGAACTTCTAATCAGAATTACATAGGCTAGGTATATAATTTAGCTGAAGTACAAACGGCGTGTTTCTCGAAACAAGATCCTTAAAACGAGGTTCAGTAAGATGAGACTGAATCTCTCCAGCGTACTAATAATAAGTAGAAAATCAAAAGAATTTAACAAGTGGTGTTTCGTAGCGGCGAAGGACGGCGATGACAAATGCTCCCTCGGGCCCGCTCCACTGAAAATCCCGCAATATTCACCAACTTATTCCTACTCATCTGTTATGTTTCATTTGGGTCGAGTTTAATGAATATGATAAAAATATTCAAGCTACGCTTAGCCTATTGTTGTACGTTTTATTGTACACAACCTTTGTTTGATATAAACTGAGTGTACTCGATACGTCATCAATACAAAGACCAATTGTTTCATACTTTATTAGAAAATTACAATTTCGTTCGTTTTCAATTATTTTGCGTGTTGTTTCCCTGTACGATGTATAAGACGAAATGAGGTCTTTTATTCAATTTATTAGAATGTAAATTTCCATCGTATTGTCGTCAGTGCTTCAATTTTGCATGTTTGAATTCGTGACGTCATGTAATCACCAGGCTGTGGAGTGTTTACACGTACGCCAGTAACTAATGCTTATCATCCGTTACGACTTACGTACAAACTCAAGCATTGTCTGGAACAACGTTATTATTCTCATCAGATTAATGCACGAGTATCAACGCGAAAATAAGATAAAAAACTTTTCGTTCTTACCGCAAAAATCCATTCCCAAGTTAAACAGATCTTTTCACGTTTTTTGCTCATTGAATCTGAGAGATTTTGTTCCATATTTTTAAAGATAATCGCTGGAGTTAATTCGGAACTTTACCTTAATGAGAAATGTAAGGCAGATATTTAAAGGGGTAGGCGTAAATAAAGGGAACCGGAAGACGTTAAATTCTGTACGGAACTTTTAATTACAATGAGTGACTTTCGTTATCATTACTGAATTAAGTTTGATTGAAATTTGAATAATTTGGAGGCGTTTGTAATTTGAAGTTAAACGAGGCACTTATCGAGGAATAACTAATTGCATTTACAGATAAATTAATGCATCAACTTAACAAAATACTTTTTGAAAGGCTTACTTTCATTTCTGCTTTCAGCCTGAATTTTTAGACACAGAACCTTACATGAATATGCATGCAAAAGTCAAGTAACTAACTAAGTAAAGGATTATTCAACAGCTATCGGGCCAAAATGCGGGGATGATGCCTAGAGTCTCAGAAAGGGTCTAGAAATTTAGTAAATCGTAGTTGGTACCTGACTAAGGGATTTAATAGGCTTTGGAAGCCTTGAGCCTAAATGGGCGAAACGAAGTTGTCAAAATTTAAGAGGTGGAATTAAAGGACATTGTGAATTGACTTATACAATCTAGATGTAAAAAATATACAATGTCGAGACAACAATGCGACAATTAATGAAAATACTGGCAAGACTAGTGCATAGGAGTATTTTGAAATTATCCAGAAAATCAACATTGAATTTGAAAAATCTTTTTTTCTTATTAAGTCCAAGTCAAAGCATTTATTTCAGATAGGCACTTTTGAACGTCAACATTTACATTAAAATAGAATTGATTCTAGTCGCCCCTTCCAAAAGGTAGTTTCGTATGGAGAAAAATGGGCAAGAAACTCCACCGTTACTCTTTTAAAATGTGTTACAATATTTTTTATACATTAATTATGTAATTAAAATTATATGTGAAGACGATGCACCTCTAATAAAATTACCCTACCACAATAGGTAAACAGAATTAAGGGGCCGTGCACGAAATTGACTGTTTTTGATCAATTTTGTGCATTATTTGTAGGAAAGGGAAACATTCATTAAACATAATTATTTATGATTCGAAAACTTGAGTTCTTTGTTTTGCATGTGGCTGAAAGGGATTTTTCAAATAAGTTAAGTATTCATGGAAAATCACTAATATTCGCAACAAGTTTTCCAAAAAATGACGCGAGACTGACGTTTGATCATTTTTTTACTAGAAACTACGTTTGATTTTGAATATTAAAATTTATCATGAACATTATTATATGGTCTACTTGCATGTAGCTGGACCACTTTTTTCAACTTTGACACAAAATATAGCAGAAAAATAATGTTGAAAAAACCTATTTTTCGAAACAAACCCTGGTAGTAATGTATTTTTTCATATTATTGAGCAAGCCGTTTCAAGAAATTTAAAAATCATAAATTAATCTTCAGCTAATCTTAAAATAAAACTAAAATTAAATTTTATGATTATACAATATTTTCATTTAGTAAATCAAAGGCAAAAAAAAATATATTTTCGAGAGTGCAAACGTGATGAAACTATTAACAGGTGCTGTGACTGACACGAATTGTTTAGCGCCATGAAAACTGTACTTTTGTAGTCACACATACATAATGTTTCAATTATTTCCAGCTTTGTCACAATTAGATAAGAAATTGACAAAAGAGGGTTTTTTATGTGCACGGAGCCTTAAAAAATATAGCAATGACAAATAAGATAATTATGTGATAGATAAATGGTGCACACATATTTACAAACATTGTAAAAGTATACGATTTTCCAAATTATATAAACCAGTAATATGTCAGTGTGAGAGTTAAAGTAATCACATAATGTAAATCAATGTCATAAAAATAATAAACTATACAATTAAAGTAGCAACAAGTTTGATTTTATCTAGACTATAGATTGTCCTATGGAGCTGGACCAGCATGTTTCCAAGCATTCTTATCTTGGATATAATCCCCTAATTTGTAATAATTATGCTTGTTTACAAAGTGAACTTTTTATATGAGTTTTAAATTTTGTTTCATTTCATTGCATTCATACAGGATCTTCTTTTTAGCGTGTCGATGGCAATCTACATAATATATAAAGTCAACCTAGAATTTGGCTACGAGCTTGGCATCTTCAAAACGTCCTGTAGCGTGCAGCCAACAAGGTACGCTGAAACAAACTAAATAGTAGTGATGGGCTTTGCTAATCAACCGACTAGCTATAGTGACTAAACTATTGGACATATTTAATTGAGTTTTTTATGCAGACTAGGGAAGTCATTAGATATACCTACGAAGTTTAAATTATTGTCGTATCGTCATCTCCACATTGTATGTCCCCATAATATACATATATATGTACATAGATAGATATACAAATAAAAGCAAACAACGTCTCCGCCATAAAAAGCAAACAAAGTTATCTTATAAGGGGTCTTACAAGGGATGCAGGGTTTTATTAGTGTGTGAGCAAACGAAGGGATGACAACGCGTCATCCCAAGCTCAGTTACACACTTGGAAATTATAGTGGCGGAACCGTTTTGTTTCTTGCTTAGCGGGCAACAATGAGTTGATCGAAACGTAGGGTCGGTGGGGCTGGTGTTCAGGTGGTTTAAATTGACTAGTCTACGTCGCTCACAGTCAAATTAATAAACTGTAGTAAGTTTAAGCAATAACGCAGATAAATACGCTTTGCGCGGTAGGTTGCTCCTAGCCTCGGAAGTGCTTACAAGTTGCTTTTATAATTATGTACCGCAACAGCCGAGCAACAAAAGTAACAACATCAGCTGCGTTTCTTATGTTGATAAAATCCTTAGGCGACATTTACACGAGTGAGAGTATCGTGGCGATAGTCACGCGTTGACCTCAAATTCTATTGAAACTGTATGGAGCAATCTCCACACAGCGATATCACCGCGGCAAGAATTTGATGGCACGTCGAGACTATCGCTGCAATTTTTTCGCCCGTGGAGATGGCGCCTTAGGTTCCTGAACTACGCTGCAGTGCGTGCGACAAGCGAAATGCATTCAGCACGATGACTGATGTTAATAATACATATAATAATAATAATATATTGACTGACCGGTTGGTGCAGTTGGTAGCGACCCTGTTTTCTGAGCCGCTGGTCCCGGGTTCGATCCCTGGACAAGTCAAACATTTGTGTGCATGAACATGGCTGTTTGACCTGTGTCTGGGTGTGTACATGTATTAAGTAAGTCAGTCGGGGCAAGCGCGTCATACGTTTCATGAAGTTGAGTTGTGTAGTAAATATTTCTATTTTTATTAACTTTCGGCAATCAAATTATGTGGTTTATGGTGGTAAATTTCACTGACAACATACATAGCTGTACATTTTCAAAATTGGATAGCTTTTGTTGAATAAATTCTTTCTTTAAGTAAACTATAACCTGTAGACGCACTTCCCCGCGAAATGGGGCAAGCGCGGCATACGTTCTTAAACCGTTGTTATTATGATAGTTTTCAAATTTGATACAATTTTAACTCGATAATCAAGTACAAATGACACTAATATTAAAATAGTGTCTTAAGCCACGCCCCGATTAGTATTGCCATAAGAAAAATGTTTTTTATTCTGAGATTAGTTCCGACTTTAACGTTAGATGACTCTGTGTCTAAATATTTATATAGTTTGCGAAATTTTGATGATAGAGGCACTTGCCCCGTAGAGGCACTTGCCCCGACTGACGATCATGTATATCAGTCATCAGGTTACCGTAGTACTGGTTCTACATAGTTCGAGACCTTAAGAAAAAAAAAATGTACACTTAGAAAAACATACATAGGTACACAAGGATTAAAGAAATATTGTACAATAGAGTCACATTAAAGGGCGAACAGTAGGCCAATTCTCGTACTTAAAAAACGTTCAAATTCAAGTAGCAATCTCATCTCAGCGACAATCAATGTCAGAAACCTGTCAAAAATGTATGTAAATTGATAGCAATTTTGACAGATCGAGACTGGGATTAGAATGCGAACGGTCTTAAAAATACGGGAATTGCCCCTCTGGTGCCTCCTAAACTATTATACTTTTAATAATAGTTATTTAATATTTTTGCACGTATATTCGTGCCGGACTGACATAACAACTGGCGGAGGCCGTTCAAATAACAACAGGCACAAAGTTAACTAATTCTGGTCCTTAAGGCGCGGTAAGAAGCAATTTTTTTGGTAATAGCGCATCGTGGCAGCAAATAAGGTTGCGTGCGATGCGTTTGATGTTAGTTGAATCGAATGACCACCAAAATAAAAGTTTATTTGCAGTTTTAATTAAATTAAATAATAAAAGCACGGCTTTAGTTGATTGAGTTCCCTTTATTATCAATACAAAAAATAGCTTACGCTCAAAATTTTGAGAACCATACGAAAAAAACATTTTTTGAGCCCTGTTTTGCGATTAATATAATAGTATCATGGTAAAACATTATCATGATACTATTTTATTTTTCTGAAATATTTTGAATAAGTCTTTTTTGAACGTTTGACAATACACTCTATTTCTTTCTGGCTTGTAATATGAACCAATACGCCTAACTGTGCGACAAAAAACTGAGTATTCTACGGTGTCTTACGTTTGGGCAGTGCCTTAACCATAAAATCAACTAGACAGGATGGAGATAATTCTGACTCTAAGGCGTGTACACGCTATGATTGTATCGGCACAAGATAAGAACAAATTCGATGAGTTGAACACTTTGATGTATCCGTCAACTCGCGAAGCAAGTGCGTTGTAGAGAACAAGGAATAAAAATAAAAGGTTTTATTGGTTTCGTTACAAACGTGCATGCAGATAGAAATACGAAAACGATAAGATTCCTAAGTAATCATAAACAAAGTTAAAGGATTTTCTTAAGAACCACAAAACTGTACAAGATAGAATTTGTGTAAAAATAAACTTCACCAACCAGTTATCAATGCTCTTCTAGGTACAGTTGGCGTTAATTTATTTCAGAACCCATTTATTTTCCCATAGCTATGTTTCATTGAACATAATTAAAATTGAGTATAATTGTGGCACGAATAGAAGGATACGGAAGGGACCGCTTACTACGTGCTTGTAAACTAATTACAAATATTATAATTTATTGCCAAAATATATGGAGAATATTTGCGAGTTAATTATCTGATAATATTTTGGCAAAATATTGTGCCGTGTGGGCTCTGTTTGGCAAGGCATTTCATTTTCTACTAGGGTGTCAGATATCATTGAGTGAAAGAGTAGAATCTGTTTGGATAGATCTATCTCCTCCAATTCAATACTCAATACTTTATTGCATTCCACATGTAAACTTAGGTGGTAAACTTAAAATTAGATCACATGGACCCTGTCGGGCACAGCAAAATAAGTGAGTTAGGAGAGAGGAAGCACTTTTAATTTATAATTATAAAATAGTAGGTAGGTACTTTCTAAGAAAAATTAACAGTATAAAATACAAGTAAATAGGTATTTATAAGAGAGATGTATATTGTTTTTAAATTTTCGCCTAGGTATTAAAATTATGACTTTATAAGTCTATCATTTAGATATTCATTAAGCGAATAGTAGCTTTTATTAATTAAAAATTGTCTGCTGGCGTAGTCCGAATTTGTCTCTCAATTGTATAAAATGTACGACACAGCACATTTTTGGCACGTTGAAACTAGTAAGTAGTTCCTGCCAAAACCTTCCTAACTTCATTTTTAAATACAAACATTGTTTTTGTAAGCCTAACCTCGTTCTATAAACCAATATAGCCAGCAGAGTCATCAATAATAGTTCCTATCTTCCACGATATTGTTGTTGTTTTACCAAAAAGAGGCTTTAGTGTTGTAATAATGTTTGACTGATTATTTTGTTCATTTATTGTGTGTTCAAGTCATTCCGGAAACGGAAATTTTGGTTTACCAACAGAGGTGATTGACGCGATTGGTTATTGAAAAACGAGAAACAAAATGGTTTTCTGAAACCAAATATTTATTTTATGACATAAGTATTTACATTATATTTACTCTTTCATGGGATGAAATTTCAGAGCAGTTCCTGTGTAGTTTGAGGCAATACCAGAGTTACAATAATTCACTGACAGTTTTTTATCAAGAAATAAAAAGATGAAGTAGTTGAGAGGATTTTTCCCCGTTTCATAGAACGTGTTACAAATGGCCAAAAAAAACTACACTGTACGGATTCATCACATTTTTAGCTTTGTCCTCAACATTGAAGAAGGATAATAGGCGAACAAGACCCAGATTTATGTTTGTGATTTCTTTTTATACTGTCCGCAATCACCCACAATCGCAATTACCTACAAGAATATCCAAAAAAATTTTCAAACTTGTCAAAAGCAGATATTTTAATAACTCTCTTTAAGTTGGTAAAAACCAATTAATGTTTTTAAAAAATGCTGTTAGCGGTGAAAAATAAATGATTTCTTTGATATTCGCGGAGTAGGTATCACTTAAGCAGCCAGGCGACCGACGAGGAAATTCATATTTTTCTCGTATCAAATACTTTTGATTAATAATCCTTCCGCGAGAAGACAGCCGTATTTTTCTCACCATAAGTTACGATTCATTCGTATATGTTAATGTGGATTTTTTCATTTGAAATACATTTCTGTATTAAATAGAATATTTGCGTTTCAGTTCACTGCAAGACGTAAAGAGCTTGAAGGGGTTAGAAAACAAAGCTTTATTGCATACCTACTTTTTTTTAACCATGACTAAAATCTTTCTCATATTAAGTATAGATTTACTAGCGACCCACCCCCCCTTTTTTTTTTGAGGGTGGGAAATCATCAAATAACTTCTCCCGCTCTGGGCAGAGCGGGAGGGTGTATTAGACTCTTACTGACTAAAACCCACCCGTGTTCCTTCAGTTGCCTGTGCCAGGGGCCACGGTATCTCTCTCGGACTTTCCCGCAATCCTAGCAGCCATCCGCCTTAGCGGACCCCGTCATTGGTGCTGACATCTCTTTGAGGCGTGCGTGGAACACAACGCGCCGTTGACCCGGGCCTGGTCCTTATCAAATGGCGAGCTGCCCATTGCTCGACGTTCGCAAGCCTGCGCCTACGGTGGCCGGGAATCGGCCTGCGATTCGATTCCCGACGCCCAGGGCGTCTCCTGCGGCGGCTAGGGGCGTGAGGGCGCGAATTTTGCCTCTCCCTCACGCGTTCCGCCTCCTCCTTCGCGAACATTACTGCTTCGCAGAAGGAGGTGACGGCTTCCCAAGCCCTCTCACTCCGTACCATGGCCTGGACCAGGGATGGACGCGAGAGATCGCCACCACCAATCACCTCCGCTAGGACAAGGCGGTGCTCCGCCCAAGCCGGGCAGACCTCCACCGTATGCTCCACCGTGTCCTCCGGGCGATCCACACAATGTTGACACCCGGGCGATTCCTCCCGCCTTATCCGGAACAGGAACCTCCCGAAACAACCGTGTCCGGTGAGGACCTGCGTAAGGCGGAAGGTGAGGACGCCGTGGCGCCTCTCTAGCCAGCCCTCAAAGAGGGGATTTATCGCCGCAATTGTGACGTGCCCAAGCGACCCGCCCCTGTGTCCACGGTTTTCACAACTCGACAAAACATGGAGTATTATATTAATGTATTAAAACTTCCCAAAATAAATTCTCTAAATGGTGGTGAGTACCACAAAAAAAAAACTCTAAACGTTCTAAACTTAGAAGAACAAGCGTTCACACAGACAGACATGAAAAGTGACTTTAATCTATAATATATAAAGATATAGATATAAATGACAGTAAAAAGCTTTCTCCTATTATAGATTTATAACAACTGATGTAGAAATAGTTAGCACAAACTTCGTAAGTAAGTTGATGCAAAGCATATAGAATATTAACTTTGACACCCAGGGTGAAATATTGTGTGAGTTTTGCCTTAACTTTCCAGGCGTAACGTTTCTCTTTTTGTAACAAAAAAACAAAATATGCATTGCGAAAATATTTTGCACGAAACGCATTCATTTGTTAATCGGTTTTTTTAGTAATTTGTTGTAGAGTAGGTACAATCAAAAGTATTCTATCCATTTATCTATTGAAAATAATTAATCGACAATACTAACTTGTCTATTAATTTCTACGATCATTGTCTTGATACTAAATACTACAGTATTTTCAAATAATGCATATATGTAATGTAACCAGGCAGCGTAGCGCACCTACTATTTATTTACTGAACATTACACAAATATTAGATCAAATGTAATTTTTAGATGAATCTTTTTTCCACAAAAGTCAAACCTGGAGGACCTGGACTCTAACCTCACTTGCGGGTATTAAAAGGGGTATCAGCCCCTTCTAAGTTAAGAATTAAACGACCATAACCAAACCGGTATTTTAACGGGTTTGGTTTGACAAAAACTGCCTTAGGCATTCGAGACAAGACCCTTGTTTTTTAAGCCCTCTCTTTTTTATGTGACAAATTATATGTTAGAAGATACCCTTATATTAAGAGTAACGCAGTTATAAATTAAATGTCGCTATAAAAAATTAAACAGTAAAGAGGGGATTGATGTCATGATAATGTAGACTTCTTGTGTTAGAACTAGACTTCTTATTGAAACTAATCACCTACCTTGCGATGTTAAGAATGTATAAATATCTTTATCTATGTGTCCAGTTTTTTCCTAGCTATAATGGGGCCTGGTTCCAGTTAAATCGGATGCAGATGAAATAATTGTATAAATTTTTTTTTAAACTTTGCCCCACACTCATCATTTCTCCTGTGTCGTGGGTGCGTTTACAAACATTTAAACTGACATACACAAACAGCCAGACCCAGAACAACTACTCAAATATTTTTTCCGTGCAGGGATCGAACCCGCGACACGTAACGCAGCAGTCAATCGCTTAACCACTACGCCAACCGTGTCGTAATAGTATTTTACATGGAGCGACTGCCTATCTGACCTCCACAGCCCAGTTACTGGGTAACACGATGCCCCTTGGTTGGTTGGTTGTCAGCCTTCTGTGTTTGTGACTACCCGTAACGACTCGCAAAAACCTACGAATGACAACTGGGACCAACGGCATAACGTGCTTTCTGAGGCACAGAGGGGTCTCGATATGTAATGGATGGTCACCATCCACGAGCCGACCGCAGCAAGAATAGCTTAACCTTCAATTGTCCCATGCGGCTGTTATCATTTAGCCACGAGCCCTTCTGTTTTGAGATTGTATAAGAATATAATAATAATGAAATTATTTTTCGTACAACACTTTCGAATTTTTCGAATGCTAATGTAACTCTTTGTATATATTTGGAAGTTGGTATATTTTTATCTCAACTCAACTTGCTTTGCTGACTTTCGCATCTTATGTACCTACCTAGTCAAGAAAAGAGAAAGTTTTCCTTCAAATTAGCATAGAATAAAAGTGTGACAGAAGAAGAGAAAATATTCTTTATAGAAAACACTTCTTTGTTAACATTTAAATAGCACCTAGATACGTAAACAACATTGTGCGAACTTACAATACTTTTTATGTTATTTACAAAAGGCTTCACTGAGTTTATACAACGTGTTGTTTTGCATCCTCGTCAAATTTCAGGAGGCTGTTATGAAAGACATAAATAATCAAATAAAATTACGATCCTGCTCAATAATTAATACATACTTGTTTTTTTTGGTATTTAAGTTTGACAGTATTTCTGAATACTCCACTTTCAAAGAACAAAATCACCCCGTTGCGTATGCGGTAGGCAGTGTCGTACGACTATGTCGCTGTGTGCATGCGTTACAGTTACAGCGTAGTTACAGGGCGGTATCACACGGGCCCTACACATGCCGATTTCCGAAAAATACAAAAAATAAAAATAAATACCTACTTATTTTATTATTGATTCGTGTCGAGAATCATTAGCATAGTTACCTCCTCGAATTTGACGAGGATGCAAAACAACACCTATGACACCTTGTATTAAAAAAAATTATACTTACACTGGCTGCTCATTAAATATAGTGTGGTGATTAGCACATTAATTGAAACCACGTATTCTCTCACCTTTTTTTTTACTGTGGGAAATCATAAAATAACTTCTCCCGCTCTGGGCTGAGCGGGAGGGCGTGTCAGACTCTTACTGACTAAAACCTACCCGTGTTCAGTTGCCTGTGCCATGGGCAACGGTAGCCCTTTCGGACTTTCCCGCAACCCTGGCAGATTCTCTCACCTCTGCTCTTCAATGTGTATGGAGAGTATATAGTTCTGAAAACTCTTGAGGGCTGGGAAAAGGGGTTTGATGTTGGTGGAAAGCTCATTTACAATCTGCAGTACGCTGACGACACCGTTCTCCTTGCTACAACAGTTGACGACATGAAGGAGATACTAAATAGATTGGATATGGAAAGTGGCGAATTAGGACTTGCAATTAATATGCAGAAAACCAAGCTCATGGTGATAGATCGTGCAGGAAAGTTATCGGGCTTCTATAAAATCCAAGGCATCGACAGTGTGGACAGTTTCATTTATCTGGGTTCTAATATAAATAATGAAGGCTGCGTCCTAAAAATAAAACGAGGGATAGCCATGGCTAAAGATGCTACGACCCGCCTCCAGAACATCTGGAAAAATCATGGTATAAGTTATAAAACTAAAGCCCGATTAGTCAGATCAATACTTTTCCCAATTTTCGTCTATGAAGTTGAGACGTGGACAATCCAAGCAAGAGAAAGACAGGATTGACGTATTCGAAATGTGGTACTGGAGGCGGATACTCCGGATACCATGGACGGGCAAACGCACAAATGTGTCTATCCTTTCCCAACTCGAAATCAAGACCCGATTGTCTACAGTTTGCCTACAGCGTATTTTGATCTATTTCGGCCACAAATTGCGAAGGAGTGTAAATTATAGTTGCGAAATTCATTATCGCGATGTACGTTACTGCGAAAGTTTACTATCGCGACGTTCGTTGTAGCGAAAGTTCAACCAAATGATTCACCAACAATAGAAGGGATCTGGCCACTGCTCTGGCTGGATGGTCATTTTTCTAACCTAACCTAACCCAAATGATTCAATAGAAGTAGGTGGTATACTTTCGCAAAAACGAACGTCGTGATAGTAAACTTTCGCAGTGACGTACATGATTTACACTGAATGCGAAGGGGAGATAGCAGCCTTGAAAAGCTGGTCATTGTTGGAAATACCGAAGGAAAGAGAGCACGAGGCCGGTCGCCAACATGGTGGTCTGACCAAGTAAAAGCAGCTACGTCCTCAAGCAAATTTCAGCAGGTCTGTGGTAGTGGCAACTTTGGACCGGAGTCGATGGAGGCAGATTGTCTGCTGAAAGGGGTTTAGTGACCACGATCCTCAGTAATGGGGGATTGATTGAAGAAGAAGAGTTCTACATTACGTATTTAGAACATACACAATTAAAAATAATTAATAACCATTCTAACCGTGGGACATTTTTTTTCGTTTTAGTACCTTTTTTTTGCATTGAGTTTGTGTTGAATTGTTGATACCATCACCCCGCACGTGTCTAGTGCCTTATTATTAAGGTCGGTTTAATTTGTGCCCATTTCTACGCTATTTGTTTTGTATGAAAAATTCAGTTTTTCATTTTTAGTAACATTATTTATTTTATTATTTTAACAGACATTACAACTGGTAAAAACCGCCATAGTATTTAATGTGATAACTTATCGTCACTCTGTATATTTTTGTTTTAGACTCCAAACAGGCTCGTTTTGTCATAAAAGCTTGCGAAGCCTTGAAGTGTTTATTAAAAAAAATACATAAAATAAACAAAGCCAATGACTAAAGAATAAGAGAGGACATGAACTAAAGGATCGTATCGCGTGCCCGCGTGGAAAGTAAAATGGCGTAGGCTCCGCCCATTACCTAGTGTTGTCCTCTGCTCATTCTTTGCAATGATTTTGTTGATCGTGTTGATTACAAATCGATTAATCGAAATCACATACGTTAAAATAAGGTTTTTGATTTTAAGTAGATAGTAGGTAAGTAGGGTGTTATTCGATTCTCATTCTAGGACGTCGCATTATGGATTAAGTACAAAAAAGCCTGTTGCGTAATCTGACTGAAAAATTGCAAAAATCATCAATTTGGCGGTTCATTTAAAATTAATTGTACTTGATATTATTTACTCTATGATTAATAGTTGCTCGTGATAATCAAGCTAGAAGAAGAGTAAATTAAACTGCAACAAGGAATTCAAAACTACACCGATTACAAAATAAAACAACAGAAATCGATATTATGCATTTAATGGGAGCACCGTTTTATTTCAAATAGATACAATAATATCAGTTTGTAATTAGTATTAAGTACACCAATAATGTGAAATACAATAAAGTCTGCCTGTCTACAATAAATGTACAGGGAAATAATAATGTATTATGACTCAAACTCAAAGCATTTATTTCAAATAAACCAATTACAGGCACTTTTGAATTGTCAAGGGGTCGGTCAGTCAGAAAGATGAAGCTAGTTGCCCATTCCAAAGCGTAGTAGGTACCTATGGAGAAGAACGGGCAAGAAACTCCATGGACACTCTTTTAAATCAAAATATTGTTACAAAAAAGTGGTTACATCATTCATGTTGTAATTATACATGTGAGAACGATGTAGAAACACGTGCACGTTAAAAGCGTCCGTAATAAAAAGATAAAAACAATTCAGGAATTAAAATAAGCCGTGGCAGCTAAGAAATGACCAGTGCCTACTGACGGCGCCCGTTCACGAACATGACGTATGGATCAGCACCATTCAGCTCAACCATTTTGAAGGGAACTCAATGATCCAATACACACGCCACCACCAGCGACACATTTGAGTGAGCATGACATACTCTCAGCCGCCAGGGCACATTCAAGTCAATGAAAGACGAACCCAGTAACCTTTATAGTGGGTACATAGTGCTCACACATGTGCTATGCAACTATACAATACTAAGAGATTGAATTTATACAATGCAAAGATAGGTTGTACAATCTTCATCAGCTCCAACATTATTTTCGAATATATGGGTAAATGTAGGCTTACAATGAAAATGTGATAATTTACCTTAGGGAGCCTTGTCGGTATTGCATTGTCGTGAAGTCTCACTATATCAAGACTTCTATTAATACAAGACTCTTCGAAATGTAGTGAACAAACAAATACTTTTTCCTGGCTGGAGTCGATATTTTCTTGACCCAATGATTCAAGCCACTTACTTTAAAGTTTATCATTTTTTGGTAACCTAAAACACAAAAAAAAACACGCAAACTAACATAAATGTGTATATTCTTTCATGCTAAATATTCAAACGAAATTTGGTTTTTATCGATGCAAAATCGATTCGTTGTGCAAATTACACAATCACAACACTATATTTGTCAATAAAAATACGTAGTAAACAAAACCAAAATAAGGAAATATATCGTTCGAAAGACTATGAATAGGCAATAATCTATGACCGAACAGTAATAAACATGAATTGAGACTAGAAATTGGTATAAATTTATATAGGAAACTTAATAATCTATGAATTCTTTTGACTTACTTTTGCAGGGATATCAGAGGCGTTTTTTTACTGTAATTCGAGCCACAGCCCCTCACACAACACTTAGGCATGGTTTCCTCTATCACAGACAGCCTCAGTCAAATTTACAGCACTCAAAATGTTCTCAAAATGGAAAAAAACTTAATATTTAGTCGCACGATAACGCCAAATGACACTTCATGTACACTCTGAGAAGTACTCAAAACCAGAAACTAAAATGGCGAACCGGCCGATGGGCAGGGCTTCCGTGACGTCATACTTCAATATTGCAATTTTAGAAAACTGACAAAATACGGTTTTCTCTTTTTGACACTTGCAGAATTGCATAAGTTAGAAAGAAACATGTATATTTTTTTATTTCTGTATAGAATCGTATGATATTTCCATAATGTATAATTTATATAGATCTTTTAGTTCATGTCCTCTCTTATTCTTTAGTCATTGAAACAAAGCATACACATGACGGATCCATGTTATGTCAGTCCGGTGACATTTCCGCGTCGTGCATTTGTTCTCTATAGTAATGAAAGAAGGCCGCTATCGAAATAGGTTGTAACAGTTTTTTCTTACCAATATATTCCATTCCCATCTAGTTTCCTTACCAAAAGCTATTACGGTTCTTACAATTTTGTTATGATTAAAGCAGGGATTTTTTTTCTACCTACAAGTTGACGTTTTTCTTTGGCTGTTTTTAAGACTGAAACGTTTCGAAACGATTTGTTTCAGATAGGGGGATTAAGAACCAATTAAGGACCAGGTTTTTCCAATGTTTCCACTTATTATTATTGGCCTCGACGGTCGCTATGTCGATTCTTTAGGGGAGCCTTAAATGCAGGAGTGAACGTCTCTTCGTTTTCAGAAAATAAAACTATGAGGTTTCCAGCAAATGAAGTACTGTTGACATAATAGACCAGTTATGAAATATTTCATGAAAGGCTTTTATGTTATTAGGCCTATTTGCACTACAAATCACCAAATCCGTTTAGCGTTAAACGTAACATGAGAGCAGTGGTAGCCCAGTGATCTCGGCCAGTATCACATTATTTTAATTAATGTGAATGTGAGGACCATGTGGATCATTGTTTCAGTTTTTATCATGGTCTGGCAGTTTGAGTAGTTTATGCGGCCTACCCGAATGTCCTTTCTTTGGTTTTGTTCGTCAATTCGTGGAGCTCCTTCTGAGTTGAGCTGCACGGTTAATAACTGGACAGGTCCACTTAATCTGTGTGATTCTTTCCTCAAAAGACCATTTCAGACCCCAGCCTACATGGTCCTCAAATATTATGTCCGGATTTTGATATACACATTAACATTAATGAATTTTATGTATACAATGATATGAGTATTTACTTTGTAAAGATAATAATAATATTATTTTAATTATTCTAAATGTGAGGACTATGAGGGTCGATGATTTATTTTTTATTAGTTCATTTTAATTTTCAAATCGTTGAGCTCCTTAAGTTCTGAGTTGAGCTGCACGACTACTGACAGATGCGTGCACTGACTGGACAGGTCCACTCAATCGGTGTGGTTCATTTCTCTAAAGACCATACCAGACCACCAGACACCGATCTACACAGTCTTCACATGATTTGACCAAGACCATGTCTTGACTATAAAAGAGACTGTGACCTCTGAGTTTGTTTCGGCGTTTCTTCTCAGAGTAGTCAGATAGGAAACGCCGACCTCATCTAGTTTAAATGTATGACTGACGTGTACAAGTATTTCTACAGAAGTACTTACAGAAATAAAATCACTTATCTACTCACCGAGAGAAGGCCTGTGTCCCAGCAGTGGGAACATTATAGACTGATTATGCTAAACTTATTTATATAACTATTCTGTTTCTATCGTCTTCAAACTATTCAAATAAACAAAATTATGCTTTAAATTCATTTAGCGCAGTGATTTGTGGCTCTTCGACGTGGAATTGCGGACACACGCACGGATTACCGTTTATATGGATAAGGTATTAAGAGTTTTATTCAAGTATTAAGTTATTTTGACATCATTTCGCCTAGTTTCAGTGCCCTTGTGTGTATGAATTAGGTAGTTCATGAAGCTTCGTTTATAGGCAGGTAATTTCAATAAAATACCAGCATTTTTCACATATCGATGGTAATATTTTACGACAAAAAAAAATAAACATTTTGCCTTCAAAATATTCGTATTTCAATAACGTAAAATAAAAACCTCTGCTATATTTTCCGGGATTACCTAAATTGTATTGCAAATCATATTTATGGTACAAGTACGACATTATGAGCGTTCAATTCATTTTCCATTATAAGCAAAGACACATAGGGTAGTCAACTGCTAATAAAAAATACTAATAACATTATTTAAAAAATTGGAAGTCTACAGTGCCACACCGTTATCAGGTGGCCTACAACTCTGCCAGGGTTGCGGGAAAGTCCGAAAGGGTTACCGTGGCCCCTGGCACAGGCAACTGAAGGAACACGGGTGGGTTTTAGTCAGTAAGAGGCTGACACGCCCTTCCGCTCTGCCCAGAGCGGGAGAAGTTATGTGACGATTTCCCAACCTCAAAAAAAAGGCGGCCTTTTTTTTTCCTACCAACTGACTCTTATAACAAAATTATATTAATATTACTTCAGTGTGGGAAAGAGACGCAGCTATGAAGCACGAATAACACCTTCCTTTTTCATAACAAAACAGCTTTGACATTTTATAGTGCAGCCTCGAACCGGTGCTTTTAACTGAAACTATCAAAATAATCATGATATTGTATTAATAGTGTCTGTAACAGTTTGTTTATCGGCAACGCTGCCGTCAGGGTCGGCTTGCTGTACTATACAACATGTAATATTAATACAATAGTAAAAAACAAAATAGAATCGATTACAAATTGGAGGAGACATACGCTTTCAAAAGTTTTTCTTTATAGGCCGCACGGAACTAGTTGGCCGCAGCATAGGTATGTGAGCGAGCATTGTGTGGATCGCCCAGAGGACACGGTGGAGCATACGGTGGAGGTCTTCCCGGCTTGGGCGGAGCACCGCCGAGTCCTCGTGCAGGCGATTGGTGGTGGCGATTTCTCGCGTCCGGCCCTGGTCCAGGCCATGGTACGGAGCGAGAGGGCTTGGGAAGCCGTCACCTCCTTCTGCGAAGCAGTAATGCTCGCGATGAAGGGGGCGAAACGCGTGGGGGAGAGGCAAAATTCGCGCCCTCACGGCCCTAGCCGCCTCAGGAGACGCCCTGGGCGTCGGGAATCGCGAGCTGATTCCCGGCCATCGTAGGCGCGGGCTTGCGAACGGTGAGCAATGGGCAGCTCGCCGTTCGATAGGGACCGGGCCCAGGTCGATGGCGCGTTGTGTTCCACGCGCGCTTCAAAGAGATGTCAGCATCAATGACGGGGTCCGCTAGGGCCAATGCCTGCCAGAGTTGCGGGAAAGTCCGAGAGGGATACCGTGACCCCTGGCACAGGCAACTGAAGGAACACGGGTGGGTTTTAGTGAGTAAGAGTCTGACGCACCCTCCCGCTCTGCCCAGAGCGGGAGAAATTATTTGATGATGTCCCACTCTCAAAAAAAAAAAGGTATGTGAGCGGTGGGGGAGGGAGCGCTTGCTGTCATTACTCAGTACGGCGGCGCCCCTCCGTCCCACCGCTCACATACCTAAGGCCCGGCCAACTAGTTCCGCGCCGACTATAGTACTGTCTGTCCTGTATGACACAATAATTACGCAGTCGTACAAGGATCTATTCGCCAAAGTCGGATCTAACGCCATCTTGTTTTATCAATACATTTCACAAAACAACCGCACAAAATATGTTTACCAACAGCGCTTCCCTATCAACGTCGTTCGAGCATCAACAGATCCTTGTAACACTTTAGGTAGATATTTACTAAGGTCTGTATTCTATCATTATCATCAGCCTATATTCGTCCACTGCTGGACGTAGGCCTTTCCTAGTGAACGCCACTGAGCCCGATCTTCGGCTCTCCTCATCCAGTCTCTGCCAGCCGCCTTTCGCAAATCTTCACTCCACCTGGCTGGTGGGCGTCCCACACTACATTTGCCTAAACGCGGTCTCCACTCTAAACTGTATTCCATAATGATAATCAATCATAAATTCAAAACTTGATTCAAGCACAAAGTTTGAAGTCTATCATTGTTGAATCGAATTTCATGGTTTATCTATTGCATATTTTTAGATTAAAAGTAAATAGGCTTGTATGACGTACTTTAATACGGTTTGTGTTGTTATATTTATACATTTCATTAGTTTTTTTACCGACACCTGTTATTTATTCAACGTTCAACAAATTGTGTCCTGATTTTAAATAATAAAATATTGACAGTAACCCTATTGTATTCGTTTACACAATAACGCGGTAAACAATAAAACAATGCAAGATTGCTAGTTCCCGTTGTATTAAATCACGTGAATGTATGTATGAAAATAAATAATAATAATAAAATGTAGGAAATTATTTTTGTGCACGATGTTTGAATTTTTATAATGGTTGGATTTTTTTGAATGACACACTTCTTGTACATAATAATGGATTTATTCCATAGAATTTACATGGTTTGTCGTCATCGTAATAAGTCGCACAAAAAAGTGTCCATACTGAGAAGAGTGAGCTCACACAATAAAAATGACGTTTCTAGGGCAACAAGTCAAGAGACTATGAAATTCTGTGCGTCAGGGGTGTCAAAACGAAACAGAAACGCGACCGTGTTTGGTCGTGGTAGGGCGAATAAACTATTTAAATCTTTGGGCTGTTTCGCATCCATCTACGGATTCTTTATCGTGGGTAAATGTTTGAAAGTACGACTCGTGCATTTGTTGCCAATAACGAAGAATCGGTGAATCAGAATCAGAACTTTATTTGCTATGAATATAGGTACAGGTATAAGATGTTGTACATAAAGTAAAGAGATCGGCTACAGTCTACCTTACGGCGTGCAAATTATTACATAATTTAAAATATTAATACATACAAACAAAAGAATGTCAACAAAACAAAACAGAAATTATAGTGAAGTCAATTAATAATATTATAGTCAGGTAGATAAGTCTTACAGGGTCAATTTTGTAATTAATTATAATACATGCCAATTGTAATAATAATGACAATTGCGTGCGCTGACTGGACAGGTCCACTCAATCTGTGTGGTTCTTTCCTCAAAAGACCATTGCAGACACCGATCTACATAGCTTTCACATGATCTGACCAAGATTTGGTCTGGACTTTAAAAGAGACTGTGACCTCTTTGTTTGTTTCGGCCTTTTTTCTCAGAGTAGTCAGATAGGAAATGCCGACCTCATCTAGTTTTTATACGATTGACGTGTAAAACGTGTGTTTGTTCAAACCTACTTACAAAAATAAAATCATTTATCATTTATGGGGAAAACATAATAACAGTTTAGTTTTAATGTGGTTTTATTAGAATTAGTTACCTAACAAAACCAACATGAACACAACATGTAATTAAAACAACTAATAAGTACCTTTTACAATACCGCCAAAACCGCACTATCTATTAAACTAATAATCAGTACTGTCAACGCATCCGATAATTAGGCCCGCTACAAACTTCCTGCGCATTATCATGACAAATGAGACTTCACTTTGCAGGACGATCGCGACGCGTGTAGCCAGCATTTGCATAATATGTGCTAATTTATGACGTCAGTAATAGAAATCGATCTAACGAACGCGAGCGTCCAGTTTTGGTGGCGGGTTTTACGCATTTATCAATTTTGGTTAACTAAGTGGTATGAGGGCTTTCAATTATTTGGATATCTATTTATTAGAATGTTGTTTGTTGATTTTGTTGCAGCGTACGTCGAGAATTCCAGAATATTCATATTCATATTCGTTTATTTGTGTTCCACAAGGTAAAACATGGTGTTAACAAAAGGCTTAGAGCTAAGAGCCGTTGTAGACCCTGTCAGGGCACAGCAAAATCTAATTCGTATAAGCTAAAAATTAAAAATAAAATATAGATGAAACCAAATAATTAGGTACATTCGCTAAAAACAAAAATAGAATGAAAAAATGTCAATATAATTAAATGTAAACAGTTAAAAATTAAAAATGTCAGTCGTACACCGCCAAAATTAAATTAATTGTTTAAACTAATATAATTATATATAATTCACAAAACATAACAGACAATTAACAAGTATATAATTCTATTATTTGATAAGCAGGTAGCTATTTCTTGTGTTTAATTAAATAATCTTCTTGATAAATAATATGTCTAAGTTTATTAATTATAATCTTTCATTCAAATATATGTTCACCTTATAGTAGCTTTTGAATATAAGAAATATTAATTTTTAATAAAGATGTTGTATTTATTTATATTTCTTACTTCTTCTGGTAACTTTTTATTTATTTTTATCGTCATGACATATTTTTTGACACATATTTTTTTAAGCACTATTTAAACAAACAAATGTCGTGATTGACCGGTTGTCTACCGTTATTAGAGAAACAATTAAAAACTATTGTGTCTCGCGTGAATCCACGCTGTACCCCTTCGGGGTAAAGTCTCCTCTCATGCACGAAGTTCAGATCCAGGCAAGTAACAATGACGTTTTTCAAATTGTATGTAATTTCCGCGTTTGTTTTGGACATTACTGACATCGGTGAAGGACTTATTATCGTAAAACCTGGACTTATCTACATCTATACAAATAAATAAAATGAGGTGTCTGGTTGTAATGTCAAAATAACTTTTTACTAAATGAAAGTTATTATATGAAAGTATATACGGTACTTACAAAAAAATATATAAAAATTGTTAGTCGTTCTTTTTGTTCCGACAAATCTCCGAAACGGCTGTACCGATTTTGAAAGGACTTTCGCTGGCAGATAGCTGATGTTATAATGAGTAACACAGGCTACTTTTTCTCGGTAGCATGTTCCCTTGAGATAATTTCTGACATCCACGCGGGCGACGCCGCGGGCAGCTGCTAGTAGCTAATATAAGTCTGAACTCACCAACCCGTCTTCAGCAAGCGTGGTGATCAAAAACAAAAACCGTCAGTTTTTGCCCTCAAACTGTGATAAAAATGTGTGACTCGAGGCTAACACAGTAGGCCGTGCTCGCTCCGCTGGAGCCGAGATCTATAAACGTTACTTAGCACACACTTTGGCTACGCGTTATTCCTGTTACTGATGCACAACAGAACTGTCAAACTACAAGTGCAAGATAATGTTGAGAACATGACTATGTAAGTCAAAGCATTTGATGACACATTTTACAAAAAGTATGGACAAATGTGAAAACCAGTAGACTTCCCCTAGTTCAACATTCTACTAGAAAAATAAATTACCTATCTAAGGTACACGAGAAGACTCAACATTTCCACTAGTGAATTTAGAAGGAGTTCGTCAACTTTTTATCGCTCGCGCCAGTTGTAAGAGCGGGCGCAGAGAATGTTAGTCTTGCAGTCTTAAAACTTCTAAGTATTCCGTGTGTACCGATACCGTTTTAAACTTCGATTACCTTCAAAAGGAAGCTTTGACGGTAGTTAGGTTGATACTTTTATCTTTTTGAAAGGTTTTTTTGTAAGTTCAAGTTTTGGGCGCTTGTGATTGAGGTAAAAAAGGTCTTAGGTTGATATAAGACTCTTCATGCGAGCGAATGTTCATTTTTGTTTCATTCTGCATTCACACGACATCGAAAAAATTACATAGGAAAAAACGTTGATCTGCTCCTTTCATTTAATTTTTCGATTATTCTGAAGGCGAGTGAAAGGCATCGAGTACCGAAATGCGACATCGTTGGATCGGTTCAGAAATGAATTAATATTCTCTTTGATTCAATTTGCGTTCAGACGTTTCACTTAGAATGAAAAGAGCCAAATAAAAGACAAAAATCTCTCTACATTCTCTAGAGCAATGGGCTAATTCTGTTATGAATTTGTAACGCTTGCATAATCATTTGTGATGTACCAATTTTTATTAAAATTATGAATTAATAATACTTATAAGCTTGACCCAATAACCTGCGTAATTAGATGCATTATCATTTATATTATATAATTTAGGTAAAACAAAGAAACTGTGACCTTTAAACAAATAATTATTGCAACATTGTGTCAAGAAGCAAGACTGCCATAATAGGAAAGAAAACCAAGAGAAGGTAACCCGGCAATGTTCTTTTTTTCCTTTCTTCCCTATTAATTTGTTGCTAATAAAGTATCCGAAAATCGAAAACAGAACTAATTCGTTTTCTAAGAACTTGTTACCCATTAATTAATATTAATAAATGACTCGTTAACTTCTCAGGGTACGACTCGCTGAACAAACGATTGTTCTAATATTGTTCAATGTCCGGAAGAAAATTCATTCATTCGAGTCATTGTTACATAAACTTTTTGTGAAGAATTGAGTACTTGACAGTAAAATAAAGGTAAGATTGAAGAATTCCTGTATTTTACATTCATCATTTTGTGAAATTACTCGATAATTTGATGTTAACTAACTAATAAAATTGCATTGATGTAACAGTTGAATCGCACATTAATGTGTAAATAATAATCACACACAGAATAATATTATCAATATATTAAAATTTTACTGCCATTTCCAGTGCATGACGGATAGTTAAATGCTACTAACACAAATTACATTAGCTGCTACAAAGCCTACGCCGTAGCCTGCGTAGCGCGTAGCAATAAAATAAATGACAAATTACAGTTGCGTATCCCTGCGAAGGTAGCTAGGTACACCGTTTATGTTATATTATGTGACTGTATAAAGTTTAATTCCCAGATTGGTATGGTTTAATGGAAGTTTCGGGTTAGTTTGCAAAAGTTTTTACGAGTTTTTTTGTCCTTTTCTGGGTACCTGTGTAATACAAAGTTTCAGTCGATTTCGATGTGAAAAAGAAGAAATAGTTCGCTTATAAAATCGATGACTGAATGATTATTTTGCCTGACAACGTTTTCTCCCTCAATTCAAAATATTCAAAAGCGCCAACTTAATATTAACCTCCCGTACAAAATTGATAACTACCGAATTATTTTCAGTAACACGAGGAAATTGAATACTTTCCGGCGTGTCACGTTTTTTGTAAAAAAATAAGATATTCAGCCAGTGACGTCGGCTCGGTATAAAACTCCCCGAACTGAATAGTTCGTTCGAAAGCGGTAAATAAATTCCCCGGGTGGGACTTTTTATTCCTGCAACGTGTATAGTCTCGGATATGTTTGTTATTGAAACATAATCTCATTTCCCTTTTGAGTGCAAAATAAATTTTAGTGTTCCCCTATACGGCTGCGGGCGAACGCTGAATACAAAACATGTTTGCAACTGATTTTTAATACAACCGTTTTATATAATACCTTCATAAACTAGTTGTTTATCACGGTTCGCGGCCGTTTGCCCTACCAATAGATAGGAAAGCCATTCTATGACATCTTTTTTGTTGTAGTTTTTATTAAGTTTACGTGGATATCAGAATTTGTTTCTTTAGACAAATGTTTTACGATGCTTTATGCTGGGTCGCTGTTCTTGAAATATAAATAAATTCATATTTTATATGAGAAATGAATCTGTGTATTTTTGCTAGTATCATGTTTATGAAGCATATATCTGTCTCCCTATTTATGGCACGGTGTTTGCCTGTCTGCTAACAAAGGTTAATACTATATTTGTACTATCTATCGAATAATTTTAATGACAGAGTAAACATAGAAACAGAAGTACCTCCGTGTTTAGACAATGATCATAAAATAAACTAAGAAAGTCATTCTTGTTTTACATCATTATTGTATTTGTAATGCGGCCATCCAAAAGCTCCAACTTCCAACTCACTAAGAAGTTACGACAAGATGTCTGAATTCCGTCTGCCCAGTAAATCCGTCTTAAGCTCCCGTCCACAGGCAACACAAACAGACACACACGAGTTTACTCTGACGCTAATTTCTGCGCTATTCATACTTGAATTAATGAGCGAGACGGAGAATGTCGGATACATATACACACACATGCATATGCATGCATGCTAGTGTTGTAATGTAAACTGCCTTTGTTTGCAGTTGCCTAACTACGGCACTTGGTATATTTTGTCGGTATTCGAGAGCGTATAGCGTAAGTTTATAGTAAGGCGATTATTATAACTGTGCTGTTTTGTTAAGTTAAGTGGGCTCTGTAGATTTGGTGTTTGAACTGGCAATTACTTGGTCCTAATAACCGTGTTAAATTTATTATGTTAAATACTGGCTTGTATTGCCGCCCTAATCTAGAGCAAATATCTCTTTTATTACAAATAAGGTACGACCATTAATCATAACGATTATTTGATTAATCGATTGAAATATTTCAATACATTATTCTCTGCCTAAAGAATCATTAAAAAAAAAACTTAACCGTAATAAGCTTTGCACTTTTTATTCTCTAGACTAGATCAAAATGCGAATGAATAAATTACTAAGTACATATTTGCCAAATTAACTGAAAATTCGAAACAACAGATTTTAGATAGCAGTTTTACGAATGATTCCAGATTTTTTACGACTACTTCAGATTTTATGTGTCGCCCGAGGTAATTGCTTTCCCATAGATTAAAATAAAGATATTCCAGTTTTTCACAAGACATTCAAACTTTTTTATTGTAGATATTATACCTATTATAAATGCGTAGCAAGAATTTCTGTTTCCTCTTGTATAGAAACGGAATGTCTCCCACTGCCCCTCTGAAGGGAACAGTCTGATATAATTTAAAGACAAAAGTTCGGTCATTTTCCTCACTCGAGTACTTTTTTACCCGAGGGGGAGGCACAATAGTTGTTCACAAAAAAGAATAATAAATCTATTTCCAAGCTGTAAATCTCTGTGACAAAGTGGTCCGTTGGTTCGTGTTTCACGTAAATGTTTTTACCTGTGACCAAATGAGACTGTCGTTCGTAAAGGTAGGGTGAAATTGGATTCATCATTGATTCAAAGAGGTCAACCCGCCGATACCCAACCCGTGTATTTGTGGATCGCGCCGTTTATGTGCAAATACGAGTTTTTATTCAATACGGGATCTGATTGTGGGGTCAGTGCAGTATGCTAAATTTAGGTTGGTACGGATGTCCGCAAATGGCAGCCGTGTGACACGTTTAGGGTTATGCTAGCGAATAAAATGTAACCGTGTCGTTTTTAAATAAAAATGGCAAGCGATAAGAGCGGACTTATTTTGAATTTTTCAGATTAAACTCCAACATTTAGATAGGCTTGAAAAATTTTACCACAGTTGTAAGTAAGTACTATGTAAGTAAGTAATAAGTTTATTGATTCATAACGTGTGTTACAATATTTAGGTATGACACTGGATCCCGCACTAGGATACCCTGTGTCGCAGGATCCAGTCTCTTTCGACAGATAATATGAAAATATAATATAAGTTAACAAATGCAACGGTTTAAGTATAATTCATTTAACTTAGAACTAAAAAGGTAACCAAATGTATGTATGTATGTGATGAGTGTAAGTATGTACGTGATGAGAGTGAGTGTGTATGTAATGAGTGTAGCTATGCATGTGATGAGTGTTAGTGTGTATGAGATGATGAATACTTTAATAGTTGAATGACAAAAGATTTTCCGCATAAAGCTCAGCATAATTAAGCCCAAGCAGCCAATCAAGAACGTATTTGTTATACGAAGTTGTATTGAGTAAATCTTATAATAATTGAGAGAAGAGTGAGTACATTTTTGTTTAAGTTATCATTGCCGAGAAAACATTCAGTAATTCCGACTAGACCTAGCAAAATGTTCATCCGTTATTTTAATCAGTCCACAGTTACGAATAAAACTATTCCAGTAGTAGAACGTAGTGGAAAATGAGGACGGGAATTAATATTTACATATTTATGAATGTGTTATTATTTCTGCGAGAAACAACTCATATCATAGACTTGACTTAGTTTCGTTTCCGTTAGGTAATTTTTCTGTATGCGAAACATCCTATTTCTTACTGACAAATGCGTGCATTGACTGGACAGGTCCAGTCAGGGTGATGGTGGCTCTGGTGGTTCTTTCCTCAAAAGACCATTTCAGACACAAATAATAATAATAATAAAAATATTTATTTCATAAAACAAGTAACACATTGCACTGTATACATTGTAGATATAGATACCTACATTTGTCACACTATAAGCACAATTGAATAGACTCTATCCCTTAAACTAGGTCTAGCCTGTGTCTTAAGAGATAGGGTTCAGCCGAATAGGTACATTAAGTAATTAACATTCTGTAACAAGTGAAACAGCGTCGATATAGTAAAGTTATTCTATGAAATAAGTGTAGGTTGGTTACTTAGTGTGCTGTGTATGTGAGTGAGAGTTCGTGTATGTGTGTGTGTGTGTGCAAGGGTAAGTATGTACGTGTATGTGTGTGTATATGTGCGTGGATTTTGTGAATGTATTTTTATGAGATGTATGCTAGAAAATCTACATGATCCTCAAAGAATGTGTCCGGATTTTTATATACCCATTGACATTGATGTATTTTATATATACCATGACTTGGGTATTTACTTTGTAAAGTATTATAATATTATTTTAATTATTGTGAATGTGAGAACTATGTCGGTTATTGCTTTTTTGTATTTTCTCAGTTAGTTTAATCATGATCTGGCAGTTTGAGTAATTTATACGGCCTACTCAAATGTCCTTTCTTTGGTATTGTTCGTCGAATTGTTGAGCTCCCTAAGTTCTGAGTTGAGCTGCACGATTGCTGACAATTGCGTGCACTGACTGGACAGGTCCACTCAAACTGTGTGGTTCTTTCCTCAAATTACCAATTTAGATACAGATCTACATAGCCTTCACATGATCTGACCAAGATTTTGACTAGACTTTAAAAGAGACTGAGAACTCTCAGTTTGTTTCGGCCTTTCTTCTCAGAGTATTCAGATAGGAAACGCCGGCCTCAACAAGTTAAAAAAAAATGTTTGACGTGTAAAAGTGTTTGTACAAACCTACTTACAGAAATAAAATCATTCATCTTACTAAAATACATTAGGTATAAATTACAACAAATAAACGAAAACACACAAGACGTATCTACACTTATTAAAATGAATGATGTTACAGTAAAAGATTTACTGCCTCTTTGGTATACTGCTGAGCATGAGGTCCTGGGTTCGATTCCCGGAACGGGAAAAGTGTTATCAGGTTTTTCCATCTGGAAATTCTCAGTACCAGCCCTGAGTCTTGATTTGTGCCTGGTTTATGTCAATAGGCTCGCCCCCTATTACATGGGATTTAAACAAACTTGAGAAATGTGGGTGTAGTACCTATAAGTGCACCTCTGCCTAAGCTTTTGAAGAATGCAGGCGTGATGATAACATCACCAGACATAAAAACTGTACTACACAAAGTATAGCTTCTATGCCTATGCTTTTGGATTCGTAAATGTCTTTATACACTTTATCATGTCATGTCATATCATCAACTTTATCAATAAACGTTATTATGAAATGAACACACATTTTTCAGTATAAACATTTCTGTATTTAAATTCTTGCACACATACAAACCTGGTACATAGCAATAGTTGACAAACTATTTAATTCCGTACCCAACATAACACAATACAGACTTCTTGAAGACAGCCTTATGATTTCGAAGCTCGAAGAGAACCAACTTAGAAAATTATAGTTCCCGTCACGAGAAGCTATAAATTTTGTAAACACACATTCAGAGGTTTGCAACCTTGGTATCAAAGAAAAGAAAAAACAGTTAAAAAAAAAGACAACATGAACAAACAATATATCCTAATCCGCGAAAACAACACAAACAAACTGAGACGCATTTGAAACTCGAATGACAGCATTGACAGCGTCAGCGTGAACTTACTTCAAGATGGCGGCCCAAATGTTTATGTTCCATGAGTCAGACGCGTTCCAGTACCACAAAACATTAGACGACAGCGCTTTATATCGCTAAACTATAACCCCACCAACTGAAATTGCTCGTTAGTTTCTTAGTACACGTATGTCACTTTGAGTTGATTGAATTGAGTCTACTAGAATCAAAAACCGCAATGTCCATAAAAAACTGAAATTGTGTTGTCTATGGCATATGAATCTCCAGTGAAAAAATAAAACATTTATTTATTCAATATGGAACTAAAACCGCAATGTCTCATAGAAATTGACATTTAAAAATCAACGTTTGCTACAAAAACAGCATTGTCCACTTGTGTATGTATCTGAATAAGCATTGTCCATCACAACCAATCACAGTCGCGTAAACGATATGGCGGATTATGATATTTGCTGTTAGGAGTGCTCTCGTTTATTTTGGTTTTTGATGTGATAAAACAGATTTGTAAGCTATAATTTTTATAGATAAATGAACTATGGAATGTTATCCCCAAGTGGTGGACAATAAAGATGCTCGAAAACGCCGAGTTGATAGAGAAAAGTGGAATAAAAACAAGGCCAAAAATGACCGGTGAGTAAATCACAATCAGATAGTTTTGATACTTTGTTTATAAAGTTTTCAAACTTAGTTTATAATGACTTAGTATCGTCTTATAATGTACAATTTATTTACAAAAATGAAAATTTCACCCCATATAAACATAAAATTTGCATTTTTTTATACAGTTCATTTATGATTGTTTGTATTTTATTTATAAACTATTAAAATATCTTTGCGAATAAAATCTAAGTCTTCTATATTCTTTCATCATTTCAACACCTAAATTTCATACTTTGATATTGTATTATATTCTGAGAATTAGCTTAACGTTCGGCAGGCCCTCTAATGGCAGGTAAAAATGTTAAACAAACTAAATGAGTACCTACAGATCTGAAATTTTGTTGTTCCAGATATGCTCCAAAAGACTTACCTTTTAAGCCAACATGTTCACACAAAGACAAAAAGCTGCAATGCTCTGAAATTAGTATGAATGACTTACAAACTTTTCATGAATCTTTTTATGCCGTAAAGGACAAAGTAAAACAAGATATGTTCATATTAAAACATGTTATAGCTAATAAAACGTCGCGCGTCGTCGTCCTCGATCTAATATATTCTACCGCCAATTTTTAAAATGATTCAGATCACCAATATAATGTACTACACTCACAAACAGGGTCGTCAACAATTTTTAGTTTGGCGAGATGGGCTGGGAAACAAACATGTCCTAATCTCATGCGCGTCAGATTTTAGTTCTTTAAATAAGTAATATTTTATATTTTCAAATTCTGTATATCCGTTAAACTGCTAGAAGCTTGAAATGTGAGCGCGACCCATTGTTTAACTATTGTGTCTACTAATTGGTCAAACGAGCCAGTATATAAACTAAGTAAATCGACATTAAATAAAACATAACCTCTCGTTATGATCCTTCTGAGTATGTAACTATTTTGGTTGCATATTGATTACATACTCACACAGTGTAGGTACATTATTTGACTGGAGAACCGCCGCAAAGGATACACTGTTAAATGTCGGCAAATGGCATGTCATGAGTTCACTCCGACGAACAGACAGACAGACGCGGCCGAAGGACTTCAATCTATAATAAAATGATGTAAGGATTATAGTCTTTGCTATTCAAAGTATCAATACTAACCAGGCGTAGTACATAACAATAGGTATGTTTCAAAATAAGCAATGTCCATCAGACGCGTGCAACAAAAACAGCAAAGTCCAGTGGTTTGTTTCAAAAACAGCAAAGTCCAGACTATTTATTCAATTTTCTTGTTACTGTGATGAATCTACGTAATTCCAATAATATGTGACCATTACATAATATATTTACTGTATTTTTGTTATACTACATAAACCTCAAAATGTACAAACAACTAATAAATCAAAATATATGTATTGTGGCCAAAACACGGATATGGACATTGCGGTTTTTGATTCTAGTAGACTCAATTTGAGATTATTTGTTGTTGATTTTAATTGTCGCTACGTAACTCAGTAGAAGTTCTTTATTTACAAAATTTATAGCTTCTCGTGACGGGGACTTTAGGCGATGCTCCAAACATCATATTTCCATTCCCTTTCGTTATAAAACTAGTATATTTTCGGTAACTATCAAATGAGATACTTTTAAACTTCATGACTACACGGATTCAAAAATCATTTGAGGCAAATCAGATACTACTTAAAATTTTATATTTAGTATTTTAAATCACTACAAATCTTATTAACATTTGGAAATCATGACAATCGGGTGTCTGCAGTTTTCAACGAGGGAGGACAGCCCTCTTTAATTCCAAATACTATTTATTAATTCTAGTTAACAAACAATATTTTAAACACCAACTAGATTGACCGGAGAAGAAATAGAAAGTAAAATAACAGTAAAATAAAACAATACAGTTCTCATATTGCGCAACCGAGTCCATCGGCTTTTATGAGAGGGTAGATGTTAATGTGATCACTAACATACATATACCTAGTAGTTACCTACCTATAAAACGTACCTACCTATACCACAGAATAGATAGGTACAGAAGGTTTCAGTTATTGAGCGATAACTTACGCACAAATAGACACGTTTGGATCTTGTGATTCAGCAACTTGTACATATACAACGCCTAGTACAAGAGAGCCAGGGCTACACAGATGTTTGTGCCTTGAAGTGAAAATAAAGATTACATATTTATATCATTACATAGAACGCGTCTACGCTACTTAAAGGTCAGTTTATACTAGAGTCTAACTAAACCAGCTTTGCATTCGCTCATTTGGTCTAAACTTTTGACCAAACGAGCAAATGCACACCTATCCCCTTTACTTTACTAAACTATTACGCGCGTTAGTTATTTTCATTAAAAAAAACCGTTCTATTCATTTTTAATTTGTTCTATACCTTTTTAATTTTTAATTGTATAACTTCAAATTTTATAACAACTACAAAACCTGGGGAAGGGCGGAGAATCCTAAAACAAGCATAGGTACTATTTGCTTAATTTGATTCTCCCAATTGTAACTAGCTTAAGTTATTTAAGATAAGATGAAGCAATAAACATTATTTATTTATTTAATCATTTTTGTGTAAACAGGGATAGCTAATTAAATGGCAATCGATCGCAATGCCTTTGATTTAGGCCACCGTCCACCATCCGGCCGCCATCGTTCATTGCGTTATTTACGTTGTTGAACAGACGAATTTTTCAAACCTATGAAGCATGGGATTAGAAATTTCCTTCAAAATCCTCGAGTTGTCATCTAAAGTCTAAGTGTGTTACACAATTAGGGTGCTGGTACTATGTTCGTTTGATCCAAACTCATCTTATAGCTAGTGCAAGTGCGCTCACGAGTCGGGATTCGCTTGAGATCGCCGCACGTACCCGTGTGCCTGTTTTCGCTCGATGAATGGAGCCAGCCTTCTGTGCTTATCTATTGTGTGCCTCTATTGATGCACGGTTGCCAAAATCACAGAGGACCTCTGGGCTGTTTTCGGCTTAATAGACGTCTGCATACGTGATAGTTTTTCGAAATATTTTTGATATGTATTTAAGTCAGTAATTGAGTGTCGTTGGCAAATACCTAAGGGAAGACTGTTGTTGTTGTTGTGAAATAGAGGAAATGTTATTGAAATGATGGTGGTTCAAATATGGTTCACTTAAAGCTGTAGTGTATCAAAATAACATCAGTTGTAAGCGTCCGTGTCGTGTTGAGAATTGTTATAATGACAAAAAAAAATTGACTTTTCGAAAAATTTTTGCTTATAGAAAATCAAATGATTTAAAAGAATCAATTGACTGAAATAAAAAGAAAACACATGGTTAACCTTTGTAGTTAAGTCTTTCCTGATATCAAACAGAAACGTAAATCAATATCCCTGACCAATTACCAATATTGACCAATATTGTACAAAACAAAAATATTTCATCAATTTCGTCGGGATTACTAGAGAAATAGAAATAAAGGAACTAATATTTATTTTGAAGTATTCTCCCAACAGTTCTGTAAATTAAATTGAAACTGAAATTCAATTTCGTAGACCGAGATAGGTATCGGTATCCGTATTGTATAAATAGATTAAACAATATGGTGTATGGCTTATTGTTTCTTAGTTTTCTTTATAAGAGGTACTATTATAATGCCTCTGGCAATACTAAGTGCAAGCTACCAATGTAAGATGATCTCCCGCGGGTCCTGCTACGATATTCCTCGTATGTGTTTGGGGGTTAAAAAGGGTAAGAATAGAGGTCTATCTCCTTGGGTTGCTTGATTTCGGATCGCATTGCGTCTGTTGGGTCGATAAAATTGCTTTGTTTGCACTTCTATCTTCACTGTGTTTCGAAAGATGATGTATCATTCGCCTTTTCAATATGTAGTCAGACACAGTCGTTGTTCATATTCTTTTTCATTTTATGAAATTGCAGGTTTAGTAGAATTCTTTGCCGTTTGTGAAAGGTATGTGAATATTTGGATGCATCTCATATCTTGTTATTAGTTTGGAAGACGAATGGAAGCTTTCAACGGAAGAATGCCTTTGATAATTTAGGAACGGTACACTGCTCTTACCTCCTACTGCCGACCGAGAGGCAGTGAGTTCAAATCTCACCTATTGTGTCTCGTGTCCAATACAAGGTGAAAGTAACAATTGGTAGGTATGTGTGAAGATATGCTACACAATACAAAACCCACCAGTTGTGGTATACATACATCATTGACCATTCTACCAGAATGTTGAAAAACGCAGCTCTTTTTTTAACCGACTTCAAAAAAGGAGGAGGTTTGATACGCTATCATTCCGCCAATTATGAATTGATTTTTATGATTTTTTTTCGTTTGGTAGGTCATAGTTCAGAGGTGGTCCCATATACATTTTATCGAAATCGGTTGAGCGGTTTAAAAAAAATCAACAATAAATTATTTTTAAATAAAAAAAACTGGCTTAAACGGACGTGGGCGTGTAAGACGATCGTTTTCCAATTGGGGTACCATAACTAAAAAGTCAAAAATATAAAACCGTTTTTAACAAAAAAAATAAACAACCGACTTCCAAAAAAAAAATTTTTTTTGGAAGTCGGTTGTTTTTTTTTGGAAAATAGTTGTCATCACAAATTCTAATTTTGATCTAAAAAATGTCAGCCTAAGTAATTAATTCTCATAAATAATATAGAATTTTTTATAACAAAAAAAAATTGCCCAGCCTTTTCGCAACTGTGTTGGGGTCGGCTTCCCATGTAAAATTCCATGTAAAATGGTATTCAGCTGCACCCGGTTAGACAACCGGGTGCAGCTGAATACCATTTTACATGAAGCATCTGCCTATCTAACCTGCACGACCCAGTTACAGACACGATACCACTTGGTAAGACTGGTTGTCAGACTTTCCAGCTTCTCGTAACAGCAATAAAAAATTAACTTCGTCAACATTTACTCTTTTACTTTACTACTATGGTTAGTTAGTAACTAATTACTAAGCATTTGGCCAAGAACCGTACTTACGGTTTCTCGTATAACGAGTCCATTCACAACAAAAAATTGAGTTAAATTGGAAAATCAGTGAACAGCAACGTTGAGAAAATTACTTTTCTTTCACGCAGTAACTCAGTGGATTGCTACTGAGCGATTTTGTGTTATTATATAAAGAGCAATAGAAAAATATCTAATAAGACGTCTGAGGGGTACTGCGCTCCCAAGACTGGGGTAAATTGTAAATTGCGATGGGTTTATCAAAGCAGAGGTATTTCCGAATCAAATATTTGAATTATCTCTGTGATAAGGGTTATTTTATATTCAAGTTGTACGGATATATATGGATATTGAATTCAGGTTAGTGTACTCGCAAGTAAATAAAGTAATTGGTAAGATAGATTTCACCGATTGTTCGTAACGAGTCACACTGTAACATGTCACAGTGTGACTCGTTGGAATTTTTATTCACAAATAGCACGGTAATATGATCTATACAGTATTCCAACTTCATACAAACGGACGAAGCGCGAGCCATGCCTACGCGCCTCGATCTCGGTATGCGCTCGGCATGCAGACAGTCGCGACAGTGCCGCAGTGACGAACGGACGGTGTGTTGATTTTTTACCAATAACCGCGCGATATTTTCGCAAAAAATAAGTTCAAGTAAGTAAATATTTAATATGACGAATAGGATATATTGTGCTGTTTTTGGTTGCATGAATTCGTCAATAACGCATCCAGAGATAACTTTTTTTAGATTACCTGGAAACTCTGAAAGGTAAGACTATAAAACTATTTTACTTACTAGTAGGTAGGTACATAATGTGTGTCTTTTTAATGGATAAGTATATTTTCCTTTTATCTCCCGAGAAAAAAGATGTCTGGATTAATAAATAAAGTGAATAGAGCAAAGGAAAGTGATTGACACGAGAGAAATAGGCAGTTATAGGCGGTTTATGAATCATGATACGGTAGGTACCTACGCTTGTGTTAAAACCTCGAGGCATGTGTGTTTTGTTTTGTTAGTTTGTATAATTCAAAGTAAAGACGTGGCATTTTATTATTGATAATTGTTGTTAATTGTACTGTGTGTATGAATAATACTAGCTAATTTATAAGACCGATTTGTTATTCAAACATAAACATGGTTTTTTAAATAAATCTACCTAACAAAAACCAACACGCATTTTTATTGAACACTTCCTATTCAATTCACAAAGTATTTTATTTTTTATTTATATGATAAATGAATAATAAATGATTTTATTTCTGTAAGTCGATCTTAATTTAAAAACTAGATGAGGTCGGCGTTTCCTATCTGACTACTCTGAGAAGAAAGGCCGAAAAAACTCAGAGGTCACAGTCTCTTTTAAAGTCCAGACATAATCTTAGTCAGATCATGTGAAGACCATGTAGATTGGTCTCTGAAACGGTCTTTTGTATTTTAATTTCGAACATTTTGAAAAGTATTATACAAGCCTAGGCCACAACTAGGCATTGATGGACTTACGTATGTTTGCCTCGGCTTCGCTTCGGCCCACATTTACACGTTCGTCCATCAATGCCTCTTTTGCTGGCCGCTGCGGTAATGTAATTACATTACAAAAGTAACATGGATTAACCAAACAATAGATATAATATTAAAATGCAGATAAACCACATGAGTAATAAATTAATTAAATAAGACACCGCACACACAATAATATGCATTGAAAAAGAAAAATTAAGAAAATAGTAAATGAAATCGAGCCGAAGCACTTATCGTAATCTCATTTTGAGTTCGTCTTAAGTGTCAGTACGTGTTATATAATAATCATTGTTTCCATAGCTACGTGTCTAATAACTGCTTGTGTGGTTATTGAATTTAAAAGGCTCTTGAATACATCTTCAGGATTTGGAAGAGTGCGTGTCTATGGTTTTGCTGAAAATAAACAGCTGTATTCAGTGTTCTCATTAGTCTTTTTGCTTGTGGTTTTTTAGTGGTTTATTTTAAGCTTATTATTTTCCGAGTGACTAATAACTTAAAAGTCGACTAAATGTTTGCAACAAAAAAAATAGAGTGGGTACCATATATAATGGGTTGGCAGCTAATAAGGAGTATCGTAATAAGTAATAGGTAGCATATTAATATATCAGTAATAAGCTCCGTTTTAATTTGTTACCAGGAGAAACTGGATGCAATCTGGTCTTTAGGGCACCCCGACTCGGACAGGTTAGGTTAGAAGGGGATGGCGGGGTCGATAGACCCCGCCATCCCCTTCGTGGTTATTTTTTTATAAACCACCCAGAAGTAGGAGCCCCACGAAGCGGGGCTCCGTCGACCAAGCCCTGCCATCGACCATGCATAGAATATTTTAATAAAGGTTTGGTTAGAACTGTGACAATTATGACAAACACGAACGCCCATTTTCTATTTTGTTTTCGCCATTAAGTTTCCGCTTAGATATTAATTCTGTTCCCAAAAGAAAAACTTGATGCTAGTTTAAATTAAAACGGAGCTTATTACTGATATATTAATATGCTACCTATTACTTATTACGATACTCCTTATTAGCTGCCAACCCATATATGGTACCCACTCTATTTTTTTTTAAACCTATATTCATTTTACTTAGTTGCCGCATTAAATGCATGCCTTTATTTTATGTCGCTCTGCTTGGTGAAAGCTTCTCCTTCTGCTTGTAAACCTTTCTATCATATTTATTTTTTGGCCGTGACAGCCTTTAAATTTTATATTATTTATTAAAACTGTATGCGCAAGTGAAAAAATACTATACAAAGGCGGACTTAATGCCTGAAGCATTTTCTACCAGTCAACCTTAGGGTGATGCAGAGATAAACCATGACAGGTGCAACATACGGGATAGATAGCTCGGAAATGACTATAGAATACAAAAATAAATGCTAATACATATAGATAGGTACATACATATAAACAAAATAAACCCTGGTCAGGAGAAGTAACGATCGGTAGAGGAGAAAACGAATCCAGTAACTCAGCGCTGGGATGTTTCGGCCAACTTCTGACAGATATGTTCACGTGCCTTCACTTTAAAAGACAACCGACTGGTGAAATTAAGTAAGGGATTTTATTCCGGATTTATTGCCTCCTACAAATGTGTCTTCTGAATTAAGCCAGAAGTTACTGCTTTAATAGTTATTTGTTATACAAGAGTGCAAAGTTGCTTTTTAACCGCGTGTTCAATTTTGATGACCGAGCAAGCGAAGGATTCTAAAATTGAATCACGAGCGCAGCGAGTGATTCAAAATTAGAATCCTGAGCGTTAGCGAGGGAATCAAAAGAGCACGAGGTGAAAAATCTTTGCACTCGAGTGCAACACGTAACTTTTCATTCCACCTCAGCGAGGAAATGACTAAATGCAAAAAAAAAACGTTTACAATCACAAGATAGGTACACTTTTATTTCAGTTTAGGTATTAATTACTACATTATGACAGGTAAGTATTACAGAATAATCTTTAAATTATAACAAAATAATACTAAGGTATAATTAAGAAAATTTTAAAGTAACGTTGCTACAGTTATTTAAATTGAGTGTAATATTTTTGTTTGGTACTGTAATATTGGTGTTAGTCACTTGTGTACTTACTGTTTTTCGGTAAACTATCTGTCATACTTAATAGTTGTACCGATTCATCGGATTCCCTTGGCGTGAATGTTGGAGAGAGAGGGAGATGGTTAGGTGTTTCATAACGGCTTATTTTTGATGTAGAAGGGCCAGTCCAAGGATCCGATTGAGGCTCTTTCAGTGTAATGGCTCCTACGATGCCTTCACATATTTTAGACTTATTTTGGATGGAATCCTCTATGTATCCCTCTACAACTGCATTGGACTTCCAGCCTCCGTGGCGCTTAAGGGACAGGAGATCAGCTCCGGAATCAGCCAAAAGTGTGGCTGAAGTTCGTCGGAAACAATGACCCGTGTACAACAGGGGTTCTGGAAGTTCAAGAAATGTTGCTATTTCTCGTGGGATACTGCCAATTTTATTAGTACCCATAGGCTGTCTAACACACTTTCCATTGCGATACTGTAGAAAAAATCGATTGATGGGAGTGTTAGGCGGGCGTAAGGCTTGATATTTCTCAACAATCGTTACGTATTCCTTGCGAATGACGAAGTTGCGGTCTCTTTTTGTCTTTGTATTAGGTAAATTAATTAATAGTAAGTCATCTGAATGTTTCTCAATGTTTTTGACATTAAGTTGTGTTAGTTCATTAGAATAGAATAGAATAGAATATTTTTATTTTCAGACCGGAGTCCATAGGGTTAGTAACAATTTAACTTAAATTTTATATATTTCATTAGTTCGACATGCTCCGTTTATTCCAATAATAAGAACAACCTGTAACGTAAAGAGTATTGTAGTAGATAAATGAATAAAATTGATATGAACGCATAATTATGCCTATCAACATCTACTAAGTATACTATTTAATTGAGATTAATATACTTAAGTAGATACTGAATGTGCAACTGACTTACTTTTGCCGCCAAATATACGGAATCGGGTGCTTCGTTAAGAAACTTTTCAATATCAGATACTGTGAAAACCTTCGATTTTTTTGGTTGATGACCAGATGAGGCTCTTTTTAAAAATGCCACTAATTTAGGATAGGTATCGATATGTTTGTCTTTTTTCATCTTTATTGTTGCTTTTAGCATCGAATACGTACTCCATAGAGTGCTTGCTTTCTTGTTCTCGGATAATTCTATAAAATATGCCAGCAAAACGTTTTCTGTGAAAGTTTTGGCTCCTTTTGCTAGTCGCCACGTGTTGAACATATCGTACTGTTTTAAATACTTCTCGCGTGATTGTTGAGGGAGAAAGCTCATTTGCGCATTATTAACAGTTTCAGTCAATTCTGTTGGCGTCAAGCAAACTTCCTCGTCGCTAGAATCACTCATTTTAGTTTTTTCACTTGTTTTCAAGTTTCTTGTTTTTAATATAAGGTTTAACAATGACGTGAAAAAATGCCGCGTAAAGAACCGCGTACAAAGCAAATTGAAAAAAGAACACCAAGAAGGTTCCGAGTCTGAGTTTTTAACAAATTAAAAAAAAGTTGTATGATATATTCGGCACCATAGAGGTAGCAGTAAATAGGTTTAATGTTTTTTTTAATTCACAAACTTAGTGCACACGATGTTCTAAATTCAATTTACTTTATCCTCTAGAGAATAAAAACGGCTTTTCCACTCAGATATTGAAGATTAAAAATACTCTTTCCGAGATGGTGGGATGAAAAATATATTATAATATGCATAGCGCTGTCTCGCACGCACTAGGGAAACGGTCCCGCAACTGCATCAGTGTAAGGTCCACGGTGCGGCGGCATTGAAATAAGATCTATAGAATCACAATAATATGCTCTTGTTAACTGAGTGATATTCAAGTACCTACTCGAATTATACTATTTACTTGATTTTTTTTTTGTTGAAATCACCGTAATCATTTTAATAAGCCACTCGCAGTAATAGTTATTTAGATAATGCGGTCAGAAAGCCTTTTATCAACTCTTGGCAAACGGATTCAAGTTGTACAAAAACTCTGAAATGGGTTTTATTGTTTTGCTCAAGGATCCCCAAAATTGCGTTCAAGTAATGGCACTATTTCAGGCTACATCAAGTCTACTGGTATACCAGTAAGACCATATATAACTACTTTATAGACAATAGCACTACAATGGTTCAACAAAAGTCTTCTCTCTGGTCTCTGGCTTAATAATTGTTCACGTGTGAGTATTTATACTGCTGGCGGCATTAATTAGGCTTTTTAAAGGCTCACCGGGCTGCTACAGACCGACACCATTTTGTAAATATTTTATAATAAAAAATATTATCATTTGTACTTATTTATAAAAGCAATATACCTATAGACTAATGATATACCTTAATTTAATACTGCCCAACCAATACTATTATGTTAATTATGCAAAATTCGTTCTATACTAGGAATACACAATTGTTTTGGTTATTTCACACATATCTTTAAATAACATTTTATATAAAAACCACAAAATATCGAAGGCGCGTGAAAATTTTTAATGAAAATTATATAGACATTTACAGTAAACTACTTTGCGCAGTAATATTTGAAGGCATGAAATAACAAAAGAGTCAAAAACTAACCCAGTATTATAAATTTTGTTTTGATGCAAACAAATATTGTCACTCACTCAGTTTTAACCGTCTTCGTCCTTATTACAATTGCGAGACAAAATAGTTAAATTACAACGTTAATTGTATTTATAACATTAGTACCATGGTATTAGAGATGTTTTTGCAATGATGTAAGGTTTATTTAAGTTCCAACGGTGAACACTTAAATAGCTTCAATCATTCTTTTACTATATTCTAATGCTAGTCTAATGCTTTTGTAATGCAATTAACATCTTCATTATCAATAATATTGCTAGTATAATGCTTCTGTAATGCGATTGGCAACTTCATTGACCACAATAATGCTAATATAATGCGCCTGTAATGCAATTAAACACCTATTGTGAACCTATTTAGGATGTAAAGCCGTATAATTTGTGCCCAAATAAGAATTACAGTAGCCGTTTAAACGTTTCTAATGCTACTATAAAACTAACTCAAAATGCGAAAACGATACAGGGATGCTGTAAGTCGGCCGTTATACTGCTTTGATGTGTTACTTGGGAAGTGTTCGTACAGACCTACTTACAGAAATAAAACCATTTATCTTACTAAAATGCATTAGGTATAAATTACAACAAATAAACGAACACACACAAGATGTATCTACACTTGTTCTATGTTATGTTATTGGTCTGGTTTCCGCACTTAGTCCTTCAGTGGACCATTGTGCGTGAGCCATGTCGGCCGTCGGTGGTTATTCCAACCAGCCCACCTCCCTCCAGAAGCTGATTAGGTCTCCTGGTCTATTAAGAACATCTGTGTAAGATCTGGGTGTCCCGATGGTTTTTGACCTAATTTGGGCGACGCCTGTGCACTCGAAGAGCACATGCGCGACAGTTTCGTCAGCCTCCATGCAAGCCCTGCATAGAGGGCTGTCCGTTATGCCTATTGTGTGAAAGTGTTTGTTTAGCGAGCAGTGTCCCGTGATGGTCCCCGTCACCAGGCGCATGCCTTTCCTGTCCAGGCGTAGCAACCGCCTGGTTAGCTTGCCGTCTAGTGATGGCATGGCTTCCTTGGATTGCCTGCAGCCCGGTGACGACGCCCACCAGCTCTCTGCTTGTGTGTGGTTGTACTCCTGTAGCCACCTGCGTAATTGGTTGAACGGGATGGGCACGATAGGTTCCGGTCCACAGACCGACGTGCTGGATGCCCTCCTGGCCAGCTCATCGGCTGCGTCGTTACCTAGCGATCCACTGTGTCCTTTTAACCATTGTAGCGTCACTGTATTGCGGTTTGATACGGTTACCCGTTCAAGCGCATTGTGACATTCTAGTATTAGATTCGAAGTAATGCATTTTTTCCCTAGGGATTGGAGGACTGAGGCGCTGTCAGAGAGTATGCGGATTCGGGTGTCCGCAACTCTTCTGGCTGCTATGGCATAAGCCGCCTGTATTATGCCCACACACTCTGCCTGATAGACTGTGTTGAGCATTCCCAGGGGTCTGGATATTTTTATGTTGAGGTCGTGTGAGAACACTCCGACTCCAGTTCCGCAGTCGGTTTTTGATCCATCGGTGTAAATTCTCAGTTCCTTTAGGCCTGAATGGTCGTACTGCTCCTCTTCAAGCACTACGCTGTAGTGCTTTTGAAAGCAGTGTTGTTTCAGGGCCTTGTCGCAGGGTGATGCCATCATCGGCTGACGCCTGATCGCCTCTTCCCTTAAACGTTTGTGGGTTGTGCTCAGGGTTCCTGCTATATGTAGCCTAAAGGTAGCCAGGGTCGCCTCCTCCCTCACAGTGAGGTGTAGGGGCGGTAGCCCAAGCATAGCCTGTAGGGCAGCGGTGGGTGCAGTTCTCATGCAGCTGGTGATCGCCGCACACGCGAGCCGCTGCAGCTTTTCGAGGTCTCTTTGGGCTGTGCTTAGTTCTGTTCTGGGCCACCAGACTACTGAGCCATATGTAGTGCTTGGTCGGATGACTGTGGTGTATAGCCAGTGGGTAACCCGTGGGCTAATCCCTCAATTCTTGCCAAGTAATCGCTTGCACTGCCACAAGGATATACTGGCCTTCGTGGTGATGTAGTTGGTGTGTTTTGCCCAATTCAGCTGTTTATCCAAAAAGATGCCCAGGTATTTGGTTTCAGTTGATAGGCTTAGGGTGGTACCAAAGAAACGTGGTAGTTGTAGTGTCGTTAATTTCCTCTTTTTTGTGAAGAGAATCAACTCGGTTTTTGTGGGGTTCACTGAGAGTTGGTGTTTGCCGCACCAGTTCTCCACTATCTTCAGGGCCTGGCGCATTAGATTGCACAAGGTGTTTTCATGGACGCCATTTATTATTATGGTTAGGTCGTCGGCGTAGCCTACGGTGAAGTAACCTTTGTCGTTGAGTTCTTTTATTAAGTTGTCTACGACCAGGTTCCATAGGAGCGGTGATAGGACGCCCCCTTGCGGGCAGCCCTTTGCTACAATGGCCCTTGTGGTGTCATTTACGGTTACTTGTACGGCTCTCTGTCTAAGCATATTAGTGATCCAGCCACTCAAGGACGGGTCTATATTGTGCCTGTCCAGGGCCGTGCTGATGCTTTTGAAAGTGGTTTTGTCAAAGGCGCCTTCGATGTCAATGAAGGCGGCCAGTGCTGAGCATTTGTAGTCCACCGCGCATTCAATTTTGGATACCACACTGTGCAGCGCGGATTCCGTTGATTTGCCTGTGGAGTACGCATGTTGTTGTTTGTGGAGTGGTCTTGCCCGAAGAGGTCCGTCTCGGATATGCCGATCGCAAAGTCTCTCTAGGGTCTTTAGTAGAAAGGATGTGAGGCTTATGGGTCTGTACGCCTTGGGTTGTGTGTAGTCAGCTTTGCCAGGTTTAGGTATAAAGATGACTTTCACTTCGCGCCAGGCTAGGGGTATATATCTGAGTGCTATGGATGCCCGATAGATAGCCTTCAGGCATAGTGTAATATAGTCAGCCCCCCATTGCAGCAGGGCCGGGAAAATGCCATCAAGACCTGCGGACTTGTATGGTTGGAAGGTGTTGATAGCCCACTTTATGCGGTCTTCTGTTACTAGACTGTGGGCTCTGGACCAGTCGCGTTCCGTTGGGATCCAGTCTGGCTCAGCTTCCCAGGTCCTGTCGTCTAAGATTTTACAGTCTGGGAAGTGGGTCTCAAGAAGGACCTTGCTGGTTTCCTGGTCCGTCAGTGTGTACGAGTTGTCGGGTCTTTTCAGCGCGCCGAGGGTTCGATCCTGGTCAGTTGCCAGTATCTTCCTTACTCTTGCGGCTTCATTGTTGTTTTCGATGCATTCACAGAACTTTCGCCAAGCTGTTCTCCTGGCGGTTCTGATTTGCTTTTTGTAAGTATATTGGGTCTCTTTGTATAGCTCCCAATCTTCCGGTAGTCTGGTGTTCTTAGCTCTGTTAAATTGCTTTCTTAGTGTATTCCTGAGTTTACCTAGTTCGGCGTTCCACCAGGGACATCTCTCACTGTTAGTTCGAGGCGCCCTTAGCTTGCAGCATGCATGGTATGCCTGAGTTAGGTATTCTGTTAGCTTTGTTACAGTGTATTCTAGTTGTGTGGTGTCTTTTATGGTTGTTTGTGATAGGTGCCTGGTTAGTAAGGCTGCCAGGAGGCGCTTGTACCCGGGTACATCGGTGTGCCGCGGGTTTCGTCTCGGCATGTGTTTTTTAGTGTTGGTAGTTAGTGTGAAACGGATCCTTCTGTGGTCTGAGCAAGAAGGTTCTCCCGATACCTGCCAGTTTGTGATAAGGTTGGTCGCGTTTTCTGTAGCAAGAGTTAAATCTATGATAGTTTGTCCTCGGGCTGTGACCCAAGTGGGTTCAGAACCTCGGTTAATAATGTTAAGGTTAGTAGAGAATAAATAAGTGGAGAATACCTCTCCTCTGGAGTTCGATGCATCGCTACCCCAGAGCGGGTGATGGGCGTTCGAGTCGGTGCAGATAATCAGGTCTAGTTTGGTGTGCTCACAGTGCTGTACCAGGTCGGCCATTTCTTTCGGCGGGCAGTCTGTGTCCTCGCCCGGCATGTATACCAAGGCCAGTACAATATCTGGAAGATCATCTACGGTCTGGAGTCTGACAGCTGTCAGATCTCTGGAACAGAATTGAGTAAGTAGCGTGGTAGGGATGTTTTTTGGTATGTATGCACAGGATCTAGGTTTGTCTGTGCTATGCGTGTTGAGGATTAGCTTACCTCCGATGTTACTAAGGCCGCATATTCTATTGTTCCTGATCCACGGCTCTTGGATCAGTGCGATTGTATGGGGGTTAACCTCCAGTGCCCTGCGTAAGGTAGCCGTGGCAGTTTGGCTGTGTTGGAGGTTTGTCTGGATGATATGGAGTGGTGTTGATGGCGATGGGGAGGGGGAGGTGTTAGTCTGTGGTGGATCCATCGGACAGTTCCTCCGCTACCCCCTCTCTGTATTGGTTGTCTTGTGTGTCGACCGGTGACGACGCTAACAGCCTCTCGCTCCAGCCGGGAGATGTAGGTGGTATGGTGGCCTCAACGTCAGCCATCGCCGCGCGGGCCATGACCTCCTCGAGCTGGGCAATCTCCGTGTCCTCCGTCCGTGTCCCTGTCGGTGCGGTCTCCGTGTCCGTCGTACTGTCCGTGGGCTGGGCCGTGGGCCAGAAGCGCACGTATATCGAACCTAGCAGGTACGATATGCGACGCTCCCGACCCAGGACCTTTTCCGCCTCAGTCGGTGGTAGACCCAGGGTCAAATATGTCCCATAGTTCTCACCACCGATCCTGGTTGCCCTGTGCATTGACCACCTGGCTATGTCGTACCAGGTGTTCTGACGTATGAGTATGTTGTGGAGCCTCAGCACGTCTCCTCGATAGCGAGGGACGAAAAGCGAGGCTCTCACCCGGGTGGGCACGTCCGACTGTCGGAGTACCGTCAGTGTGATGTTTGTGTCTGGCAGTTTTATGCGGGGTACGTTTTGTGACAGCCAGGTTAGGGCGTAGTCGTCCTCACACCACATTTGCACTGTGCCCTCCGCTACCCGTGGGTATCCGCGGAAGGCAGGGAGTGGTGTTGAAGGGAGTGGTGTCGACAGGTCCCCGCCCATGAGTAGGTCTACTAGGCCTACTTTAACCTGCTCGGCCTCTTCTGCTGTCAAGTCTCTGGATGGGGGAGGGAAGCAGATTGCTACGGCGAGCCGCGCAGGAATATCCTTGGTGGCCCGCGCATAGGTCCTCGGCTCCTCCTGGGCGGAGTGGATCCTTACACGCTTTGCATCCCCCTGGAGCGTACCCGGTGACGCCGTGTCGTCCGGGCGATCCCTCTTCGCCGGCCCTGTACCGCTCGGTCCAGGCTGCGACTTGGAGGTGCCCGGCCGAGTGGCGGGGTTACGGTGCAAGGATCCACCTCGTTTTCCTCTGCGGTGTTTTGGTCTGGGATTGTCTCGGGATGTGTCGGTGTTTGCGTAAGGTCGACTGGCGCCCCCGGCAGACTCTGTCGGGTGTATGGGCTTTTCGCGCTGGGTTGCCCCTTCGCGGACTTGCCCCTGCACGCGTGGTTCCGCGTCCGGCCGCTTTTCGCGCTGGGTTTCCCCTTCGCGGATTTGCGGCTGGTCGCGTAGTCCCACGTTAGGCCGTTTTTCGCGCTGGGTTTCCCCTACGCGGACTTGCGGCCGTTCTCTGTTTTCCGCGTCCGGCCCCTTTTCGCGCCGGGTTTCCCCGTTGCGGACTCGTGGCTGGTCGCGTACTAACTCTTCGGCGTCCGATCGCGCTTCGCGCTGGCTGGTGCCTTCGCGAGGGTAGCGCTTTCGGTCGCCTACTTTCTTCCCCCGGGTGGTTTTTCCGCGCTTCTTCAGCAGTCGTACTCCGGCACCCGGGAGAGTGGTAAGGTCGCCGGGGTCATCGTCAGGGTAGCTTACGCTGTTCCTCACGATGCTCTGTTGCCAGATGCTCGCGGGAGGCATACGACTCGTAGTGGGTATTGGCGCGTGGGTTGCAGCCGTGGTAGGGTTGGTTGGCGCGTTGGTCGCAGCCGGAGTTGTGTCAATGGGCGCGTGGGTCGCTGCCTGTGTTGTGGGCGCTGAATCAGCAGCCGGCCGTGCTGAATAGCACGGCGAAGACGATGAAGTCGTGCAGTTGGTTGCCCCCCCCAGAATACGATGAGGGCTGACCGCCGTAGCGGTGTGGGATTCCCCGGCTTGGCCGGGACCCACCTGGGTAGATTTCTGTTCCATCTGCATTATTTCATTTGGCGAGGGGGTGGGCTTTTTTGGAATCGAGGTTACCCTTCCTCTGGGACCGATGGGAATTAAGGACAGGAGGGAGGGTGTTTGGTGATAAGGTATAGTGTATCTACACTTATTAAAATGAATGATGTTACAGTAAAAGATTTACTGCCTCTTTGGTATACTGCTGAGCATGAGGTCCTGGGTTCGATTCCCGGAACGGGAAAAGTGTTATCAGGTTTTTCCATCTGGAAATTCTCAGTATCAGCCCTGAGTCTTGATTTGTGCCTGGTTTATGTCAATAGGCTCGCCCCCCATTACATGGGATTTAAACAAACTTGAGAAATGTGGGTGTAGTACCTATAAGTGCACCTCTGCCTAAGCGTTTGAAGAATGCAGGCGTGATGATAACATCACCAGACATAAAAACTGTACTACACAAAGTATAGCTTCTATGCCTATGCTTTTGGATTCGTAAATGTCTTTATAAACTTTATCATTTCATGTCATATCATCAACTTTATCAATAAACGTTATCATGAAATGAACACACCTTTTTCAGTATAAACATTTCTGTATTTAAATTCTTGCACACATGCAAACCTGGTACGTAGCAATAGTTGACCAACTATTTAATTCGGTACCCAACATAATATACACAATACAGACTTCTTGAAGACAGCCTTCTGATTTCGAAGCTCGAAGAGAACCAACTTAGAAAACTAGGCGATGCTCCAAACATCATATTTCCATTCCCTTTCGTTATAATAAAACTTGCATATTTTCGGTAACTGTCAACTGAGATACTTTTAAACTTCATGACCAAATGGATACAAAAATCATTTGAGGCAAATCACATACTTAAAATTTTATATTTAGTAATTTATATCACTACAAATCTTATTAACATTTGGAAATCATGACAATCGGGTGTCTGCAGTTTTCAACGAGGGAGGACAACCCTCTCTAATTCCAAATACTATTTATTAATTCTAGTTAACAAACAATATTTTAAACACCAACTAGATTGACCGGAGAAGAAATAGAAAGTAAAATAACAGTAAAATAAAACGATACAGTTCTCATATTGCGCAACCGAGTCCATCGGCTTTTATGAGAGGGTAGATGTTAATGTGATCACTAACATACATATACCTAGTGGGTACCTACCTATAAAACGTACCTACCTATACCACAGAATAGATAGGTACAGAAGGTTTCAGTTATTGAGCGATAACTTACGCACAAATAGACACGTTTGGATCTTGTGATTCAGCAACTTGTACATATACAACGCCTAGTACAAGAGAGCCAGGGCTACACAGATGTTTGTGCCTTGAAGTGAAAATAAAGATTACATATTTATATCATTACATAGAACGCGTCTACGCTACTTAAAGGTCAGTTTAGACTAGAGTCTAACTAAACCAGCTTTGCATTCGCTCATTTGGTCTAAACTTTTGACCAAACGAGCAAATGCACACCTATCCCCTTTACTTTACTAAACTATTACGCGCGTTAGTTATTTTCATTAAAAAAAACCGTTCTATTCCTTTTTAATTTGTTCTATACCTTTTTAATTTTTAATTGTATAACTTCAAATTTTATAACAGCTACAAAACCTGGGGAAGGGCGGAGAATCCTAAAACAAGCATACTATTTGCTTAATTGGATTCTCCCAATTGTAACTAGCTTATGTTATTTAAGATAAGATGAAGCAATAAACATTATTTATTTATTTAATAATTTTTGTGTAAACAGGGATAGATAATTAAATGGCAATCGATCGCAATGCCTTTGATTTAGGCCACCGTCCACCATCCGGCCGCCATCGTTCATTGCGTTATTTACGTTGTTGAACAGACGAATTTTTCAAACCTATGAAGCATGGAATTAGAAATTTCCTTCAAAATCCTCGAGTTGTCATCTAAAGTCTAAGTGTTTTACACAATTAGGGTGCTGGTACTATGTTCGTTTGATCCAAACTCATCTTATAGCTAGTGCAAGTGCGCTCACGAGTCGGGATTCGCTTGAGATCGCCGCACGTAGGTACCCGTGTGCCTGTTTTCGCTCGATGTATGGAGCCAGCCTTCTGTGTTTATCTACTGTTTGCCTCTATTGATGCACGGTTGCCAAAATCACAGAGGACCTCTGGGCTGTTTTCGGCTTAATAGACGTCTGCATACGTGATAGTTTTTCGAAATCTTTTTGATATGTATTTAAGTCAGTAATTGAGTGTCGTTGGCAAATACCTAAGGGAAGACTGTTGTTGTTGTTGTGAAATAGAGGAAATGTTATTGAAATGATGGTGGTTCAAATATAGTTCACTTAAAGCTGTATTGTATCAAAATAATATCAGTTGCAAGCGTCCGTATCGTGTTGAGAATTGTTATAATGACAAAAAAAAATTGACTTTTCGAAAAATTTTTGCTTATAGAAAATCAAATGATTTAAAAGAATCAATTGACTGAAATAAAAAGAAAACACATGGTTAACCTTTGTAGTTAAGTCTTTCCTGATATCAAACAGAAACGTAAATCAATATCCCTGACCAATTACCAATATTGACCAATATTGTACAAAACAAAAATATTTAATCAATTTCCTCGGGATTACTAAAGAAACAGAAATAAAGGAACTAATATTTATTTTGAAGTATTCTCCCAACAGTTCTGTAAATTAAATTGAAACTGAAATTCAATTTCGTAGACCGAGGTAGTATCGGTATCCGTATTGTATAAATAGATTAAACAATATGGTGTATGGCTTATTGTTTCTTAGTTTTCTTTATAAGAGGTACTATTATAATGCCTCTGGCAATACTAAGTGCAAGCTACCAATGTAAGATGATCTCCCGCGGGTCCTGCTACGATGTTCCTCGTATGTGTTTGGGGGTTAAAAAGGGTAAGAATAGAGGTCTATCTCCTTGGGTTGCTTGATTTCGGATCGCATTGCGTCTGTTGGGTCGATAAAATTGCTTTGTTTGCACTTCTATCTTCACTGTGTTTCGAAAGATGATGTATCGTTCGCCTTTTCAATATGTAGCCAGACACAGTCGTTGTTCATATTCTTTCATTTTATGAAATTGCAGGTTTAGTAGAATTCTTTGCCGTTTGTGAAAGGTACCTTCAAACGGGGTGAATAGGTATGCAGGGGTGAATCGGGACGAAACTTTAAAATGGGTTTTAACGTTGAAATAATATAGTTTGTTGCCAACAAAGGCACTTAATCGTTAATTATAATACAGTAAACACAGTATTAGCGTCCTTTTTGGCAACAAACTTTATTATTTCAATGTTAAAATCCCGTTCAAAGTTTCGTCCCGATTCACCCCGTTTGACGGTATGTGAATATTTGGATGCATCTCATATCTTGTTATTAGTTTGGAAGACGAATGGAAGCTTTCAACGGAAGAATGCCTTTGATAATTTAGGAACGGTACACTGCTCCTACCTCCTACTGCCGACCGAGAGGCGGTGAGTTCAAATCTCACCTATTGTGTCTCGTGTCCAATACAAGGTGAAAGTAACAATTGGTAGGTATGTGTGGAGATATGATACACAATACAAAACCCACCAGTTGTGGTATACATACATCATTGACCATTCTACCAGAATGTTGAAAAACGCAGCTCTTTTTTTAACCGACTTCAAAAAAGGAGGAGGTTTGATACGCTATCATTCCGCCAATTATCAATTGATTTTTATGATTCTTTTTCGTTTGGTAGGTCATAGTTCAGAGGTGGTCCCATATACATTTTATCGAAATCGGTTGAGCGGTTTAAAAAAAATCAACAATAAATTATTTTTAAATAAAAAAAACTGGCTTCAAACGGACGTGGGCGTGTAAGACGATCGTTTTCCAATTGGGGTACCATAACTAAAAAGTCAAAAATATAAAACCCTTTTTAACAAAAAAAATAAACAACCGACTTCCAAAAAAGTTATTTTTTTTGGAAGTCGGTTGTTTTTTTTTGGAAAATAGTTGTCATCACAAATTCTAATTTTGATCTAAAAAAATGTAAGCTTAAGTAATTAATTCTCATGAATAATATATAATTTTTTATAACAAAAAAAAAATTGCCCAGCCTCATCGCAACTGTGTTGGGGTCGGCTTCCAGTCTAACCGGGTGCAGCTGAATACCATTTTTCATGAAGCATCTGCCTATCTAACCTGCACGACCCAGTTACAGACACGATACCACTTGGTAAGACTGGTTGTCAGACTTTCCAGCTTCTCGTAACAGCAATAAAAAATTAACTTCGTCAACATTTACTCTTTTACTTTACTACTATGGTTAGTTAGTAACTAATTACTAAGCATTTGGCCAAGAACCGTACTTACATAAGGTTTCTCGTATAACGAGTCCATTCACAACAAAAAATTGAGTTAAATTGGAAAATCAGTGAACAGCAACGTTGAGAAAATTACTTTTCTTTCACACAGTAACTCAGTGGATTGCTACTGAGCGATTTTGTGTTATTATATAAAGAGCAATAGAAAAATATCTAATAAGACGTCTGAGTGGTACTGCGCTCCCAAAACTGGGGTAAATTGTAAATTGCGATGGGTTTATCAAAGCAGAGGTATTTCCGAATCAAATATTTGAATTATCTCTGTGATAAGGGTTATTTTATATTCAAGTTGTACGGATATATGGATATTGAATTCAGGTTAGTTTACTTGCGAGTAAACTAACCTGTACGTAAGTAAAGTAATTGGTTAGATAGATTTTTGGTTTCGTTGGGATTTTTATTCACAAATAGCACGGTGTAAGGTGCGGTGTTGATGGTAAATGAAACCAGCGAGTGCCCGAATAATACTGAGATATATTTCATAAGATAGTGCATATAAATGGTTACAAAGGTGCATAGATTATAGTAATACAGATCTTAAAGTAGGTAATTAATACAACCCTTACATCACCGCACTTATAGAAAAAAAAAATACATGAAGATGTCTTTTTTTTTTTTCATTAGGTTTATAAAATTATGTTACATAGTATGGTTTTGTTCGATTTTTATGAACAATGTCCTTTTTTCCAATTTGGTTAACTATTTCTACGTTTGGTGGTATATCTTTTACAACTTTGAAGGGACCTGAATATAAGTTGTCTAATTTCTTACATGTAGTATCATTTTTAACTAAAATTAAGTCACTTTATAGTTTATAGGATTCACATTTTTATCGTATACTATCTTTCTATTCAACTTACTTTTTAATAGGTTACTTCGTGCCTCTTTTTGCGAAAGTTGCAATCGGTATTTTAATTCATGAGGATAGCTGTCAAAGTTATATAATGGTTCTAGATCTGTTGTCAGATTGCTAGGAAGAGAACATTTCTTACCAAAAACTAACTCGTATGGAGTGAATCCTGTTTCTGTATGTACGCCCGTGTTATATGCAAAACACCAAAAAGGAATCCACTTACTCCACATCTCTGGATGATTCTCTGTTTGAATACGCAAAAATGCATTTAAATGTTTATGAGTAACTTCCAATGCTCCTAAGGATTGATGATGGTATGCTGTAGAATTAAGTTGTTTTATGTTTAATAGTTTACATACCTGTTAAAATATTTCTGAGAGAAACTCCTTTCCTCGGTCTGTCGCTATTACTTTCAGCACACCGTATCTCAGAATGAAGTTGTTGACAAAACTTCTCGCCACTTCTTCTGATTTTTTAGAAATTAAGGGATAACCTTCTACATATTTAGTGAGTTCGCATTGTAATGTTAGCACGTATGAAAAATTATCATTGTCTGTTTCCAATGGACCAACCAAATCTAAATATACTTTTTCAAACGCAGTATTAGCTGTACTAGTAATCACCATGGGTTCTTTCTTAGGTATTGAATACTTTTGCCGCTGACATTTGTCACATCGCCTTACAAATTCCCGAACATCATTATCAATACCTGGCCAATAATAGTATTTCTTTATGTTATTTGACATCCGTCTCATACCAGCATGGCCACTACTAGGTAAGAGATGGAAGTCATTTAAAATTACTTTCTTATCATCCTTATTCTCTATCCTTTTTACGTCACTTAAAATACATATACGTAGTCCGGACCTACTTTTATTATTTTTTATTGACGTTAATAACTTTTCTATAAAATTCTCGTTGTCTTTATTTTTTAATATGTATATTTCCTCTAATTTTAATAGTTTGCAAAATTCATCTAACTCTCTCACAAATTCGTCTCGCGTCATTTGCGATTGAGAACTTATGAATTTCACGTAAATTGTTGATTTATTTTCAACATAACTGAATATTTTATTTTCTTTGGAAATAATCCCCATTTGTTTTAAGTTTCTTAATTCTTTAATACCTATAAATTTTAATTCGACAGATTCTCTTGGTCTGATATGAGTGCTTACGACTTTTGGTTGATCAGGCCTCAAGTCTGAAACATCCATATCCACCGTTGATTCTGGTTTATTTAATTTTTTAGCTTGTGCTCTTGTCATGACGTTCATTAAACTTTCATGCATTTCCTTCAATGCTTTTATACTAATTCTAGACAGTGCATCTGCAGCTGCATTGTCAGAACCTTTTATGTATTGTACTTCGAAATTATACTCTTCTAAAGTCATTCTAAATTTCATTAGTCTGCTTGATGGGTCTTTCATATTGAACAAGTATACTAATGGTTTATGGTCTGTAAATATTATAAAAAGTCGACCATACAAGTATGGACGGAAATATTTCACAGCCCATACAATCGCTAAAAGTTCCTTTTCTATGACAGGGTAATTCTTTTCCGCTTTGTTTAAACTTCTGCTAGCGAAAGCTACCGGTCGTCCGTTATTATTTGACAAAATGGCTCCAATAGCGTTATTTGATGCATCAGTGTGAACAATAAAACGATTTCGTTCTGAAAAATCAGGATATTGTAACACCGGTGGTTGTATTAAACGTTGTTTTAATGTTTCAAATGCTTGTTGACATGCCTCACTCCATTCGAATGGCACGCCTTTTCTAGTTAATGTATTTAAAGGATGAGCAATTTCAGCAAATTTTGGTTTGAATTTTCTGTAATAATTTGTGAAAGCTACGAATCTTTTTACTTCTTCTGTGCTTGCTGGACACGGATAATTTTGAACTGCTGTTATTTTTGCAGGGTCAGGCATTATACCTTCACTTGTAATAACGTGTCCCAAGTACAAAATTTGTTTCCTAAGGAAATCACACATGGTGGGATTTAACTTTAAATTAACGGTTCGTAATCTTTGAAAAATATCTTGTAAATTTTTATTATGTTGTTCTAAGTTACGTCCAAACACTATTAAATCATCTAAATATATCAAACATTTTTCATTTTTTAAACCGGCCATTGCTATTGTTATCATTCTTGAAAACGAACTGGGACTGGTTTTCAATCCCATAGGCATACGTGTCATCTGGTACTGTCCGGAATGAAAAGCTGTGTACTTTCTGCTGTTTTCCTCTAATTTGACATTATAATAGCCTTGGTGCAAATCAAGATGTGTGAAATAAATGCTACCTGACAAAGATTCTAAAATTTCTGTAATATCCGGCAATGGGTATTTATCGTCCTCTATGCAATTATTTAGTTTTCGGTAATCAACTACTAGCCTCCATTTTTTATCTCCAGTGGAATCCGATTTTTTCGGTACCAATAATATTGGACTGGACCAGTCGCTTTTACTTGGCTCTATAATACCTTCCTCTAGCATTTTATTAATCTGATGCTTTATTTCACTTTTTGAGAATGTGGCAAACGGTATTGTTTTGAAAATACTGGTGTGGTGTTAGGTTTTACGGTTATAGTATGACTGTATATATTTGTAGTTGTTAATTTGTCTTTGGGGAGGTAAAATATATCCGAATATTTAGCACAAATATTTTCCATAGTTTTTTGTTCTTCGTTATTTAAATGTTGCAATTTTAATTGAGAAAATAAGTTTTTAACCCGGTCTGCGTCATTTTGCGTTTTTTCATAGAGACAGACGTTAAATTCACTAAGTTTTCTAATGTTAGGTTCTATTTCCGTTAACGATATATCTTGGTCATTTACGTTTAATATCTTTATAGGTATTAGTCCATGTTTAGGAGTACCTATTAAACTTGCTAAAAACACACCATGTGATAGTTCTTTTGAAGATACTACACAATCCTCATTGAAGTTCGTTTGTATGTAGTGTATAGACTCACTTCTACCAGGTACATCTAAAGTATCATTATATTTACTTAGTAATGGCAAACAAATAGTTGTTTTTTCTGTTGATAAAGTTATTACATTATTATTAAAATCTAACTGAGCCTTATGTTTATTTAAAAAGTCACGACCTAAAATTCCACTTCCCTTAATTGGTAAGTTATGAAATACATAGAACTTCTGACTAATTGTTTCACCATTCAAATTAAATTGTAAATATAAGTATCCTATTGCTTGAACTCTGCCACCTAAACCGTTTATGGCTACATGCTCGTTATGGATTGGAATGCCGCATTCGAGAGCATGTTTATATGTACATGCTGACACCGATGCTCCAGAATCTACTAGAAAATAATGTTTCTTAATATGACGATTATGTAATGACGAACATAAAGAAATATAACAATTACTATCACTAGCTAAAATATATTTATCACTATTAGTCACGAAAAAACTGATTGAATGTTAATCCCGATTCTGTGTTTTGTTCCGAATTATTAAGAACATTGACGTCACGCTCTTTAGGTATCCCTTGATTTCTTCTATTAGAATAAGTAAAGTTACCTCTTTGCCATCTGTGACTGCTAGTTCCTCCTCGAGCCGGCTGCCCCCGAGAAGTAGGGCGGTATCGTTGCTGCTGCCCTCGCGCTTGGCCTCTGTTTGCGTAGAAGTTTCTACCTCCACCACGTTGGCCTCTATAATTATTTAAACGGCTTCTGTTATAATAAAAATTATTGTGGGGTCTTTTATACATACCCATAATTTCACCATGTGGAGTTGTAGTCGAGACCTCCTCGTCTTGTGCCGCTTGAACTGCGTCCTTCAATGAGCTGTAATTTCTTGCAGAAATAATCGTACTTAATCTGCGATTCCGCAAACCATCGGCAAATTGTTTGATTGCTATCTTTTCATTAATTGGTTTTAATATAGTAAAGTTCTGTTCATTGTCGTTAGCTTGCGTAATCGTTTGTGCGGTGATCCACAAATAACTCCGTGATTTCTTTCCCGTAATCAGCAATCGACAACTCATTTTGTTTTATTTTCATTAATTTATTTTGTATTGCTGTTGCAGCTTTCTTAGACAATAATACGTTTTTCATGTCATCAATTAAGTCTTTTACAGTATCATATTACTTTGCGTTCAACTTTATCTTAGCTTCTTGTGTAAGCCTACTTTTTAACACAAAATTAATTAAATTTTGTTTACAAGCGCTATCCTTCAGTAGAGAGTTATAGTATTCGATGTTATCAATTAGCTGTTTTATACTAGTTTCCTCATTTGTCATAATAGGTAATAGAGTTAAGGCGGTTTTCAAATCAAATGAATTCATTTTTGTCGATGTCTCTATTATATCACTTTCACACAACAACAAAATATCCTCACGTAAATCTATAAATTGACGACAATAATTTTCTATTAATTCAATATCTTGGGCACTATAAATTTTTTTCTTAATTTTTTCTTTAAAATCAATCAACCAAGTTTCATACTGATCATAAATTACATCAACCTCATTTAATTTATTTTCTAATATTTTTCCTGACCTTCTTTTCGGTCCTAACTTTATTAAGTATACTCTTACCTTCTTTAAATCATCATACAATTTTAAAATAGCATCCCACCTTCACCTTTATCACCTTATTACCACCATAACGTAGAGGAGTATTAAGGAATATAAGCTAGAGTGTGGGGTGCGGCAGGGAGGGTTGACCTCACCGAAGTTATTTAATTTATACATGGACCGCCTGATTGGTGAGCTGAGCGGCACCGGCATCGGGTGTCACATAGATGGAATCTGCGTAAATAATATAAGCTACGCGGATGACATGGTCTTGCTCAGCCCCTCAATAGGTGCGTTGCGTAAGCTACTCAGTATATGTGAAGAGTATGCGGAAGCCCATGGGCTCAGATACAATGTAAAAAAAAGTGAGATTATGGTATTTAAAGCACCTAAAAAAGAGGTCACAGTGGTATATCCCGTCTCACTCTATGGTACACCATTGAACCAAGTCACTCACTTCAAGTATCTGGGCCACTGGGTCACCGAGGACCTTAAAGATGATATGGATGTGGAGAGGGAACGCAGGGCGTTGTCTGTTCGCTGTAACATGTTGGCTCGCAGATTCGCACGGTGTACTGAACAAGTGAAGGTCACACTGTTTAGAGCTTTCTGCCAGACCTTTTACACATGCAGTTTGTGGACCAAATACACGCAGAGGACATACAACGCTCTGCGTGTGCAATACAATAATGCGTTCAGGGTGCTGATGGGGCTGCCGAGGTACTGTAGCGCCAGTGGTATGTTGGCAGAGGCGCGCGTGGACGGCTTTCACGCCGTCATACGCAAGCGAAGTGCGTCTTTAATGGTGCGGTGCGCGGCAGCCCCAACGCCATCCTGGCCGCGTGCGCAGGCCGATGGGACTCCGTATTAATAGCGCACTGTATAGGCCTACACGCGAAAGCAAGTGCCTGAAATATTTTCGTTGTTTTGTTTTATTTTCATTTTCATTGTTATTATACTATTACTAACGTAGGCTAAGAACATTGTTACTAACAAGTTATGGAAGCAATTCTGAAATAAATTTTATTATTATTATTATTAATGTTCTTACAATACATTATTAAACATTAGTATAAGTATTATGACTGAACACTGCACGCAATTAATACTAAGGTCCAAAGTTCAATTAGCGCACCGTCCATATTTGGTAAGAGATGATTTTGTTGGAATGTAGACACAAGCACTTTTTATGACGCACTTTTTTTTATATTCACTTTTAAACACTTTTTTACACTATTTCTTCCTCGTAGTTTTTTGATGATGACTCGGTGGCCCCCATCCGCATGCGTCGACGGAAAAGAGATCTCCTCATAGTCGTCCTATTTATCTCATTGGTGATCCATTTTTTATGGCACCTTTTGTACAGCCGATACACGAAGCCCAACACGCCGAGTAGTAGTATAAGCAGGACACAGGACAAAATAATATTAGATGTGGACATATGAAAGCGAAGTTCCTCTGCTGTTGCTTGGTTATTGCCTGCCGCCGCGTTTTGAACGATCAGGGTCTCCTCTTTAGACTGCTGCTTGCCCATTTTCGTGGAAGATTTGTACAGTCCCGCTGACGTCTAGTCCGTAGGTCCAAAAAATCAGTACTTGTCCCATTTTCACTATTATTTTTCGTTACTCATCGAAAGGTATATGAAATCACACTCAACGTCTCAAGTGCGCGCAGCGCGTATAAATTCCTCTGGCAGGGTCGCCATGTAAGGTGCGGTGTTGATGGTAAATGAAACCAGCGAGTGCCCGAATAATACTGAGATATATTTCATAAGATAGTGCATATAAATGGTTACAAAGGTGCATAGATTATAGTAATACAGATCTTAAAGTAGGTAATTAATACAACCCTTACAACGGTAATATTATCTATACAGTATTCCAACTTCATACAAACAGACGAAGCGCGAGCTATGCCTACGCGCCTCGATCTCGGTATGCGCTCGGCATGCAGACAGTCGCGACAGTGCCACAGTGACGAATGGACGGTGTGTTGATTTTTTAACAATAACTGCGCGATTTTTTCGCAAAAAATAAGTTCAAGTAAGTAAATATTTAATATGACGAGTAGGATATATTGTGCTGTTTTTGGTTGCATGAATTCGTCAATAACGCATCCAGAGATAACTTTTTTTAGATTACCTGGAAACTCTGAAAGGTAAGACTATAAAACTATTTTACTTACTAGTAGGTAGGTACATAATGTGTGTCTTTTTAATGGATAAGTATATTTTCCTTTTATCTCCCGAGAAAAAAGATGTCTGGATTAATAAATAAAGTGAATAGAGCAAAGGAAAGTGATTGACACGAGAGAAATAGGCAGTTATAGGCGGTTTATGAATCATGATACGGTAGGTACCTACGCTTGTGTTAAAACCTCGAGGCATGTGTGTTTTGTTTTGTTAGTTTGTATAATTCAAAGTAAAGACGTGGTATTTTATTATTGATAATTGTTGTTAATTGTACTGTGTGTATGAATAATACTAGCTAATTTATAAGACCGATTTGTTATTCAAACATAAACATGGTTTTTTAAATAAATCTACCTAACAAAAACCAACACGCATTTTTATTGAACACTTCCTATTCAATTCACAAAGTATTTTATATTTTTATTTATATGATTATATTTCTGTATACAATGTGGCGCTACAACGGTGACTTTAATTTAATACACGGGTAGGGCTAGTGCCCATTAACCATATAAATATTGATAGGTTAAAATAATACGTAAACTGAAAAAAAAAATTTTTCAAACAAACTAAATAATAAAAAAGTCATTAAAATTGGGATCACCCTTGCAAAAATTCATTCATGAAATTACTTACCTAGCTCGCTTACGTTAACTCGGAGCGGCAGCGACGCGGCGCATCGCGTCTTGTACCTACTCGTGATCGGTCCGATTCTTTGACGGCATATTATCAAAGAAACCGAGCGGCGCAAGTGGTACAAACACTTATCACATCACCCTCTCTTGTTACTATTAGTAATAACTGTCATCACTAATCACTGCCATCACGATCATAAGTTTACACAAGCACTAATAGCACAAATAAATGCGTCCGTATCGCAAGAGGTGTAAACGTACCTACTAGATAAGAAAACGAAAACCAATCAAAGTGTCTTTATCGCAGTACCATGATTTAATTACTATCCTAATTACACAAAAAGAAATAAATAAAACAATAGCTAAGAGTCTTTTTCGCGACGTAATTATGCGCACTAGTATAAATAAGTGCGTCAAGGACACGGGTTCGACTAGCACTAGAAAAGCAAAAAAAGAATTCGTGTTCGGTGCGGCGGGTGGGTGGAAGGGAGAGCGCGCGTCGCCTGCGCTGCTCGCCAACAAAGGAAATTTCCTTAAATTCGCCTACTCTATGCATTTGTTTCATCCTAATAGTATTGCTTATTCGTTTTAATTTCATTGATGCGAAGTTATGATCCGTGACCGAGGGAAATGACCGCTGCGCGACAGTTCTTTAAGTACAGGTTGCTCTAAGATGCTATTTCCTAAATTCTTTAATAAATCTGTAAATAATAACGTTTAATGGAAATAAAAAATTGTCATGAAACGAAAATGTGAAAACGTATATGTGTGTTAAATTAAGGTCACCATAGCAGCGCCACGCTGTATAGGTTAGTCCAAACACTTTTACACGTCAATCATATTTTAAAAACTAGATGAGGTCGGCGTTTCCTATCTGACTACTCTGAGAAGAAAGGCCGAAACAAACTCAGAGGTCAGTCTCTTTTAAAGTCCAGACATAATCTTGGTCAGATCATGTGAAGACCATGTAGATTGGTCTCTGAAACGGTCTTTTGTATTTTAATTTCGAACATTTTGAAAAGTACTATACAAGCCTTGGCCACAACTAGGCATTGATGGACTTACGTATGTTTGCCTCGGCTTCGCTTCGGCCCACATTTACACGTTCGTCCATCAATGCCTCTTTTGCTGGCCGCCGCGGTAATGTAATTACATTACAAAAGTAACATGGATTAACCAAACAATAGATATAATATTAAAATGCAGATAAACCACATGATTGCAGAGTAATAAATTAATTAAATAAGACACCGTACACACAATAATATCCATTGAAAAAGAAAAATTAAGAAAATAGTAATTGAAATCGAGCCGAAGCACTAATCGTAATCTCATTTTGAGTTCGTCTTAAGTGTCAGTACGTGTTATATAATAATCATTGTTTCCATAGCTACGTGTCTAATAACTGCTTGTGTGGTTATTGAATTTAAAAGGCTCTTGAATACATATTCAGGATTTGGAAGAGTGCGTGTCTATGGTTTTGCTGAAAATAAACAGCTGTATTCAGTGTTCTCATGAGTCTTTTTGCTTGTGGTTTTTTAGTGGTTTATTTTATGTCTCTCTGCTTGGTGAATGCTTCTCCTTTTGCTTGTACATCTTTCTATCATATTTAATTTCTGGCCGTGACAGCCTTTAAATTTTATATTATTTATTAAAACTTTATGCGCAAGTGTAAAAATACTATACAAAGGCGGACTTAATGCCTGAAGCATTTTCTACCAGTCAACCTTAGGGTGATGCAGAGATAAACCATGGCAGGTGCAACATACGGGATGGATAGCTCGGAAATGACTATAAAATACAAAAATACAAAATACAAAATAAACCCTGGTCAGGAGAAATAACGATCGGTAGAGGAGAAAACGAATCCAGTAACTCAGCGCTGGGATGTTTCGGCCAACTTCTGACAGATATGTTCACGTGCCTTCACTTTAAAAGATAACCGACTGGTGAAATTAAGTAAGGGATTTTATTCCGGATTTATTGCCTCCTACAAATAAATGTCTTCTGAATTAAGCCAGGAGTTACTGCTTTAAAAGTCATTACCGTACTACAATGCAGTAAGCTTCTAATCAAACCAAGAGACTGAAATTACCATTCAGTATTTCGAACAAGGCGCAAATTGCTACCAAATCAATACTCCTTAATTACGATGTAAAACATCCCGGCTCGCAGTATTCACCTTGAACCACGGAATAGGTAACAAAAGGAGTAATAATTCCAAGGCAAAAGGTGTAAAACAAATCTGTGGAGAGACTTCGTATATTACCGCGACAATCGTTAACCAGACTACGTCAGTAGTTGACTGTCTTCTGAGGTACTAACCGCCTAGACTAAGGCCGGAAAACTTTTAAGGGAAATTAATAAAATAACTTTTACTGTCGGTCTTTTGGAAGTGCCATTTTTGTTGTGGAAGTTCTCGTAGTAACGTTTTGTTTGGAGATGGCGGAGTCGGACTTTCTACTCACAAGACGGTCACTGTGTTCAGCTCATTTTAACAAGGTTCGTTGATATCCAATCGTGCTAGACTTTTGGCGATTCTCAAAGGAAACAAAATACTCAATCTTTCCATACAATGTTACGTAAGCTAAACTGTAGGTAAGAATAATTATACCAATGTGATTTTTGTACTCCCACCTTCCTGCCCTTGTCCTATGTTACTTGGAGTCGGCGCAACACATTTTTTTTCTTCCAGTCTCTCCTGTCAGTCGTCACCCTGTCATACACTGTTAGTGGTTTTGTGGGGTCGAGGAGTAATAAATATCTTGTTTTAATCACTGTATTATTTATTTCTTAATTTCCAACATGTTCTTTTACGATCCCTTTTTCGACAGTGTTGTTTGTACCCAGTACCATAGATTTACATACTCAAAACTTAAATGATAGATTATGAACGAAGCAGGTTGGAAGTGGAACATTGTCTTTTCCTCAACATACACCCGTTTTTCTTTCATATCATTCCTCACAGAATCTACCTATCTTCTCTTTGATCTCCCTCTCCTTCTCCATCCATCATCATTTATATTCATCAATCTTTTAGTACTTAACTCGTTTTTTTAGTGTTAGTTGTTTTAGTTATTCGTGTACTCGATTTTTGTACTCCCAAAAACTCATCAAACCAAACTTACTTCGTACGTACTCCAAATCCGTACTATTCCGTATCTCGTAACTCGAGGGCGCTCATCTCGAGAACTGCGAAATATTCACATTACTAGGCGCGTTGTTTCGGCAAGCGTGTTAATTCCCGGCTCAGAGTAATCGAGTTAGCAAAACTTCGCGATTTATTCCCGACTGGCTAATGAACGAAGTCGCTGCAAGTGCACAAGAGACTTCGGACGTGTCTCAAATTACATATTCAAGTCGTTGATGAGTAGGATTTTGTGTGTATTGTTTCTTTATCTTATGTGTGTCTGTATGTTTGTGTTACTAGTTGATCAGTCTAAATGCGAACGATAATTAGAAGGATAGAAAGAAAGAAAAACGCGTTTATTGGCATTAAATAAAACAAACATCTTTAAACTATCAAAAACAGAAAGAAAATAATGCTTATAAATGTTATAATGCCAAAAGGTATACCACCTGACGGTGAAGGAATGCTGACAGTTGGTTTTTGCGCTATTGACGTCTAATTCGATCCAAATAATTAGTATTTGTAACCACACCACAAAGTAAAATAATAATCCTTAGCAATCATTATAATAATAAGGATTCAAACAGGATGATAAGCCTATTCAAAACCGACTGACCGGTTTGTGCACTTGGTAGCGACCCTGCCTTCTGAGCCGCTAGTCCTGGGTTCGATCCCCGGACAAGTCAAACATTTGTGTGCATGAACATGTCTGTTTGACCTGTGTCTGGGTGTGTATATGTATATAAGTATGTATATCAGTCATCAGGTTACCGTAGTACAGGTTCTACCTAGTTCGGGACCTGAAGACCTTGTGTGGATGTTGTCTCATATTATATTATGTTATATTAATAAAACCCACCTTTCAGCCCAGGTGAACCTTTCTCCGAACTATAATTTCATGGAAAGGAGTAGCTGAAACAATTTCCTAGTATCAGCTCATCCTTTTTCAGTGAAAAGCACTTAAAAAAATAACATTGTTTTTCGAGATTTTAAGAGGGACATAAACCATTCGTTTGTTCGAAACCTGAATTTATTCCAGTGGGTTGAAATGTAAATAAATGTTTTATAGAGTGATGGGAGGCTTAACATTCACTTTGTCCTCGTTTTGATGGTGGTATTGGTTCTTCTATTTGTTTATTTATAAGAATAAAATGTTTTCTGGATACGGGCAAAGTCAAATCTCGAAATATAGTAAAATATATGTTTAGGCCCGCCTGCTGACCGCCTATTAGCAGCGTGTGCTAAATAAATACATTGCCTACAGCTTTTGGTAAGGCGCAATATTCGTGGCGGTGTGTGTGAAAAACTTTAAAGGTGACACTTCGTAACTTACCAACCCCACGAGCGGTCGAAATATTTTCGGTCCTCTGTATTATACTCACCTTTGTCCTCGAGATTAGCATAGAGATTGCATGTAGTAGACATAGGTACGGTGTCGCCAGCTGCACTCTGTTCAAGAATATTTTTTTTTTCATATCCCGTCTTCGTTTGACAACCCCGGCGAACTTCATTACTCAATCAGTGCTTCGCCATTACGCGCACTTTCCATTTAATTTATTATTTTGTATTCAATAGGTATTCAAAAAGTTAGAGTGCGTGCACGACGCAGAGATCGACATAGATCAGCAGGGCCGCGTTTGTCAATCTATGAGATTGTTACTTCGTTAAAACGTGATTAATGAACCAAGTTACAACATGACGAGAATGCGGGCATTTTTTGAGATTGTCACTTTGTGATTATTATATAGTAGGTACTGCTAGCAGTCTGTGGGACTGTTACTTTACTATTGAAGTTACCTACCTACCTAAATTCTGTAACCACGATTAATGTGATAACGAATGTAATTCGGGCATTTTTGGGGAATGTCACTTTATTAACTTGAGTTATAATAACGACTTATACTATACAGGGTGTCCCGTAAATAATGGATCAAACGTAATGGGTAGGTAGCTTACCTCATTTCCAACAACTAATTTGAATAGTTTAAAAAAAACGGTAAGGTAACCAAGATATTCTTAATGCTGTCGCTGCAAATAATAAAATTTTTAGGTAGGAGTTGGTCAAAAACTTCCGAATAGCTTACTAACGTTATTAATCCTTTTTTTTCAAATATCAATTTATTTGCCTTAGAAAAAAAAACCCGAATTGAATAGTTTTTTTCGAATAGGAAAAAATATATATCTTGGTTACCTTACCGTTTTTTTTTAACTTTACAAATTAGTTGTTGGAAATGAGGTAAGCTACTTACCCGTTACGTTTGATCCATTATTTACGGGACACCATGTATAGTGCAGTTCTCCTATTACATTAGGAAGAGTAATGCAGGCATCTTATGGAGCTGTCAATTTACCTAAATAAATACCTAAAATAGTTTAATGTCCATTTCAGACATGCCTATCACAACGGCAGGCGCCGCCGACGACAATCCATAACCGTCGACAAGTACCGCTGAACCTCAGCCGTCAACCAGTGTCGCAGTGCTACTGGCCGGTGCCTAAGCCGTTTCTACATACAGGAGTGTCACCTGCAGCATTTTAACTGGATGTTGAACTGCTGGAAATATTAGGTAAGGACCCCTATCGGATCAAAACGTCCGCATTGAATATCTAATCTTATCTCGTGATACGCCTGCAGCACATAGCTATGTACTAAAGGCTTATTTAAGGAAGAACGCTCGGAACTGATGCAAAGATATTTGCCTCCAGTAAATTGCACTTCAAATGACGACCCCGTTCTCAATCCTCAGGTCAAGGCGGCCATCTCAGAGACTGTCTACAAAAGAGACAAAGGCATCTAACTCAAAAAAAGACAAACTTCCTCCGCGACATCATGTTTAGCTGAGCCGTTCACCTTAATGTTTTCATCGGAACCAAAATACGACACTAATCTAATCTGGAAAAGCTTATACTCCCACTACATCTGAAGAAATCGATGTGTTTAACCAACTATCACGATCCTAAGAACGGCTGCAAGGTGACACGCAGAGAACGTAATGGAGACAGTGTGGAAATATCTTGCCCAGAAGCTGTAAAAGACTACAACTCGCATATGAATTTTGTTGAAAAGTTCGATTAACTTAAAAGCTGCTATGAAATTGACCGAAAGTCACACAAATGGTGGCACCAGATTTTTTTTCCATTTTCTGGACTGTTCTGTTGTCAATTCTTTTTTGGTGTACAAGGAATTACAATCCAATGCACGACCAAATCTAGAAACTTTGACATTGAAGGAATTTCGTCGTTCCGTCTACCAAGGTCTTGTAGCTCCAGCGTATTCCAGTCAGCGTAGGCATCAATTGGTGGATAGTCCACGCAGTTCAGGAGCGCTTTCTCCAGGTCCGGCCATAATGAAACGGCATAAGCAAACAGTGGCCGACGAGATCCGCCTTGAAAGCAATCACCATCAGGCAGAGCGAAGCAAAACAAGGAGATGCGTCAAATGCAGTACCAGTAATAACCCAGTACGTACTGGTTGGAAATGCAAAATGTGCAAAGTTCCAGTATGTGTTTTAGCCTGTATTCATGATTAAAAATACCTTTAAGATTTTTCATAGTGTTGTTTGGTTTTACGGCGGCGGTGGTTACCGTAGCTAACCATGTGATTCCTCAAAAGCCTTCACTCTGATATTTTTTTTAACCATGTGTTCAGTATTGTTTAACCTAAATATAACTAGCTAGAACAAACATAAAAACACGTATATTTTATGAAAGTGCCCCTGAAAGAGTTAAGTCATAAGGAGTGAATTTGTGGAATTTTGGTTTCTTCAATGATAACTATGAACTTTTGTAAATTACTTTAATTTATATATTTTGGCGGCCTCTACAACGCCACATGTGAACTAGCACCACACTGACGTCACACAAAATGCTGCATCGCGCAAGCAGAGTTTACCGCGCAACTAGCATAATATATACAACGTCCCGACAACAATCGTTGGGCAGTTGCCCACCAGACACGACACCCTTCTGGTCGGAGGATCCTCTCTTTTCTATGGAAGTATGAGTGAACTTTACACCCTAATACTCATGTCTCTATATATTTAGGTAATGATTGAACGAACTAACCTTAAGTGAAGTTCGATCATAATTATACGAAGGGTTTGTCCTCCAGATTAGAATATAGATTGCACGTAGTAGACATACGGTGTCGCCATCAGCACTGTTTTTGAGAGTTTCTTTTTTAAATAGCCCCCTTCGCTGAGAACCCCAGCGAACTTCATTTAGTTTAGAGCCACAGCATCTGGTTGATATTTGAATACACGGGGAAGATGGGATGGTGGGATAGTAATGTCTTCGGACAAAGCCTTTGTATAAGTCTTCACCTATGGTAAGTTCGTTTAATCCATATAATAATATGTTTAATCAATAATTATACTCAGCTTTGTCCTAGATATTAGAGAGATTACATGTAGATGTCGAGAATATATTATAAAAATATCAACAATAATTAAAGATAGTTTGGAAAAACCGAGGATCATAATATTTCCTTCAATACATTGCTTTCGGTAAGGCGAAATTTTCGTGGCGGTGTGTGTGAAATACTTTATAAGGTGACACTTTATAAGGGCATGTATTTAATGCGGCAACTAAGTAAAATGAATATAGGTTTAAAAAAAAAATAGAGTGGGTACCATATATAATGGGTTGGCAGCTAATAAGGAGTATCGTAATAAGTAATAGGTAGCATATTAATATATCAGCAATAAGCTCCGTTTTAATTTAAACTAGCATCAAGTTTTTCTTTTGGGAACAGAATTAATATCTAAGCGGAAACTTAATGGGAAAACAAAATAGAAAATGGGCGTTCATGTTTGTCATAATTGTCACAGTTCTAACCAAACCTTAATTAAAATATTCTATGCATGGTCGATGGCAGGGCTTGGTCGACGGAGCCCCGCTTCGCGGGGCTCCTACTTCTGCGTGGTTTATAAAAAAATAACCACGAAGGGGATATCGACCCCGCCATCCCCTTCTAACCTAAGGGCGCGTTCCCACTATGTCGTAACGACTAATTTATCGTTCGACGACTGTCGTCTCTACCTGTTCCCATTATAACGATTGTTTGTCGTCAACATTTTTTATCGTTTAGCGACTGTCGTATCTAGCTGTTCCCATTGGATCGCGACGACATTTTATCGTTTCCCGGCAGTCGCTTTGTCGTTTACACATCATCAGCAAGGGGAGAAAGTGCGAGAGGGAAGGGAAAACACGTGTTCGTCTACATAGAGTTGCCGTCCACGATTTTTTATCGTTTTACGACTGTCGTGCTTGCCGTTCCCACTGTCACGACAAAGTGTCGTCACTGCAAAAATGTCGTAGACGACAGTAAATTGTGTCGTTCTAAATGTGAACACCTCCATTTAAACATATAAGCCACGACACTTAAAACTACACGATTATCTGTCGTCACGACACGGTGGGAACGCGCCCTAACCTGTCCGAGTCGGGGTGCCCTAAAGACCAGATTGCATCCAGTTTCTCCTGGTAACAAATTAAAACGGAGCTTATTACTGATATATTAATATGCTACCTATTACTTATTACGATACTCCTTATTAGCTGCCAACCCATTATCTAAGGTACGGTACTCTATTTTTTTTTTGTTGCAAACATTTAGTCGACTTTTAAGTTATTAGTCACTCGGAAAATAATAATCCCTTTATAAGTTGCTAACCTCACGAGCGGTCGTAATTTTGTCTGTCCTTTGTAATATAACCGAATTAAAGTAATTTTCATAAGGTCATAGTTATCATTGCAGAAACCAACTTTCCAAAGATTCCCCCTTTATGGCTTAATAGATATAAAATTTGGCGACCGTGACAGGATAAAAAAACCGTGGGATAAGAATGATATTCCAACTGTTCATTAAAAGGAGTTTTGCTAAAAAAATACTCCGTTGACGTTCAATATTGACATTTAATGAATTATCCGAGTATTTACAGTTAAAGAAATTAATTGTTAAACAAATTGACACCCTACGTCAATTTTCCCTATTACAGCCATTTCATGCAACTGTAAAAGAATGACAGCTGTGGTTTGAATACACGGGCAATTTAAGTAGTCCATGTGCTAAAAAACAAATTTCGTTACTGTGAATTTAGGTACAATTTACGAGTGATATGTGGAATAGAAAACGGGACCGACTGGTGGTCTGGTTAGACTGGAATCCGACCACAACATGGTTGAGAAAGGCTATGCAGACGACAATGATGTGCAATGAAAGATACTACGACTTGTTATCGAATAACATCATCTTCTCCAGCGCATTGTGGCATTCTACAGGGAACAGTGCTGCTCTTGCGACTGTTTCACTGAATGGCTCATGTCGCTTATGTATCATGCCCATACCGTGCAGCGACGCGTGCGCTACCTCCGCTGGCAGAGAACATACTGGAGTTATTAGAACCAGCTAGAAAATAAAAGTAACATTATTAGTGTTCACGTGTTTTCTGGAAAAGGGCAGTAGTCCTAGCATGACAATATGGGTCTGCGTAGAATAACAGGTTTATTTTATTAATTCCCAATCCCCGTTAAATTGACGTTTCACCGATGTTGATTGACGCTTCACTAAGGTTGAAATATATAACTGTCATATAGATAAATAGACCTTGTCGTTTTATAATGTGCAAATGACATTCAACCTTAAGATGGTAAAACAATTTTGGGGGATGACTAAACATAGGCAATTTAGGATATTAGGTAATAAGGATAAGATTATAAAAAAAAATATTATAAACATACGCGTTGTCCTATAGGTTTGTGAAAGAATTTCAAGCAGCAACTCTCAAGAACCCCAGAGAAGTGATAGTATAGAAACGTAAAGTTTTTCTTTCTGGCTGCCTCTATCGGATCGTGTTCTACGAACTTCAAACAAGACCGTCTTTCTAGGTAACTATGTCCTTTCTTCACAATGCTTATTAAACGTTTTAAACCTGCAAGATAACGACAGTAATATGGTGATAAATTGAAATAATATAATATAATATTGATATAATTGAATCCTTCGTGCTACCTGTTGAAATCCTATCAATACAACATAGTGACCTGCGTGACCGCCCATGTCATCACATTTTTGTATACAGTAGGAAATTTTTAGTAAATTAAAAAAATATATATGCACCGTGTTACTCCTTTCAAGTTTTCACGTCGGCAAAATAAAAGATTTTAAGTTATACAACAAAAAAAGCTATAGAAGGGTTATGATTTTAACAGGCTATGTCGTCTGTACACTCATAACTCCTAAACTAATCGTCATATTTTTTACAAACGAGGTATCGTTGTTGTTGACTATGTTTAATAGTAGAGTTCTTATGATAATATTATTATCTTACCAAGAACAGGTTGGTTCAAACAATTTATCTTACGAACAATGTCAGGTTACCTACGAACAGTCTAAACATTTACAAAGGAGTTCTCTCAATGTTTGTACTACAGTATTCCCAGAGACTGCTTAAAATATTCAAGTAGGTTCAGACGAAATGAATCAAACAATCGAGTAATTGTTACACCTAACCTACCCGTTTCTAGATTACTGGATGTAGGACTTACCGCAAATCTACTGGGAATACATTCTGTTTGTATGTAAAATACTTGTAGAAATGTGCTTTGTGAGCAACCAAAGGAAACGTAGGTAACTTATATGTATAATGGTATGTGTACTTTTTTAATTTCCAGTTTTATAAGATAGGATGATGATATTGATGATGTCAATTTGATTAGCTTACCTCGAATCGGATAACTATGAGTTCTTATAACAGACATTAAAAGCTGTCCAGAGAAGCTATAAATAAACCTAGTGACGATTATCGAAACAACAATCAAGCTGCAAGTATTATTATTATTAAATCTTTTCCTCAAACTACACCCACAGGGGAAAACTGAAACGTCTTTATTATGAAAACATAGGACATAATAATATTGGATCATTGAGTTCCTTTCAAAATGGTTGAGCTGAATGGTGCTGATTCATACGTCATGTTCGTGAACGGGCGCCGTCAGTAGGCACTGGTAATTTATTTATTTATTTATCTATAACTCTTATAATATCATTACAGGTTTTGGAACCTAATGCGATAGATAGAACTACTTATAATATTAACTATTTTAAATAACATCTATTACTAACAATTACCCTATACATTAATACAAAATTACTTATAACTAAAACGATACAACCTTATAATTACAATTACAACAATGTAATCTTCACACAAAATTAACTTATGTATGTTTTACAGTAAAAAATTTAAAATAAAACAACGAAAGAAACAATAAACATAAAATAAACAATAAACATAAAATTACACTAATTGATGCTTACGTAACATATTATAATATAAACTTACTTTTGCAAATAAAAAATCAGTTGTTCCCTACATTTTGTGTGTGTTGCAGAACTTGTCAAAATGTAGAGACCAGGAGATTTTTTTTTCGCGATTTCATAGTTGGTCCCATATTTAAAAGTTGTTCATAATGATGAGTACAATGACCCCTTAAGAGATTGATGGTGTTTTACCAATAGCTCTGTATTCACCTCGGAATGATTTGTCCAACCTTTTCCCAACTATGTTGAGGTCGGCTTCCAGTCTAACCTGATACTAAATACCAATATTTTACTTGGAATTGCTACCTCTCTGACTTCTACAAACCAGCTCCCAGTAACACGATAACCCTTGGTAAGGTATCCTTATTACAACATCTCCTCTTTGTATTTGCTCCGTGGGTATATGATATCAAACTCACCTATTGAATAAAAATTAAAGACGAACGGAATTTCGCCAGAGCTCCATTGACAAGGCCAGCTACCTGGCAAATCCGGTGAAGTTACTAAAATAAATTCAACACAAATAAAAAAATAGAACTTTTCACGAAGACAAAATGTTTGGAAATTGTTTCCGAACGAACCATTGTTTGAATGGCAAGATTGTGAAATAATTATGTTTAAATTACAAAGTAAAACAGAGAGATTTATTATCCAATTTCCGTTATGGCATCGTGTTTTGTGTATACGGTCCATGCTTCGAATTCAACAATGAAAACTTATCGATCTCATTATTTTTCTACTATAAAATATGATGCCGTATATCAAAGCTTGTCGATGAATCATGGGAACACCATGAACATCGGTAATATATTTTGCGCGTGTTTCGAGATTTTGATAAAAGGTTTGGAAACTATGTATGTAAATAGACGTAATAGAAAGAGATCCTGCTAGGTAAATAAATAGATTAGGATTTGTTGAAGGTATTTTTTTTAAATTAAAACAAAATTCTACTTTACTAAATAATTATTAATATGATTAAAACTGAAACAACTTGATACCATTGTGAGATAAGTTATAACTCATTTTAAATATACATTGATTTAAATAAAAATTGTTTAATTACAACGTCATAAACAAACGAAAAAGTCGAAAGGTTCAAAACGAAGGAACGAACAAAACGAGGAAAATAATGTTTAATTTTATGTTCCAAATTATCATTAAATTAAACATTGTTTGCGCAAACCAGCAGCTGCAACGAGCGTAATTAGAGAGAATATGGACGTATAGCAGGCTCGTCTCGTCTCGCGCCGCGCGCAGCAAAAGCTATTAATGAATAATTTCTTGTACCAAAGAGTTTTCTACTTCTTTGGCTCTACAGTTACTGCAGTGTACAAAGAACGCGGTATTTAAACTTCGCGGTCTTCCGACAACGGGACGGCTATGACTACACGGAGTATTTTCAAAAAAAGCAGTCTTGAATTCGCTGGCAGAAATGCAATTAGTGGGATCGGTCAAGTTCAAATTGGATCTTTACCAACTTTGCATTAACTGAAATCTGAAGATAATTGTGTTCTCGTTTTTATAAGGCTTCTTTCCCATTTTAGTTTGAATTTATACTTGGTAGTAAGTCTTTTACTCATACTGTGTTTTAATGGATTTCGTTGCCGCACTGCTGTAAACCACATTTTAGTAATGAATAGGTAATATAAAATGGTGGGAATACATTTTGAGAATTCACCTAACAGAACTGCAGTTTATTGTCACATACCGTTATATGAGCATGCAATGCTCTCTGTAATATTTAATATTTACTACATACTCTTTTCTCAATGTGAGAAATCTGTACCTAGGTACTCTATTATTGTGAACGCCAGTTTATAAGGTACAGATTTCCAAATTGTGAATCAATTAGAGAATTTAACAAAAATATTCCTTCCCCAATGAGAACTCAGTAACAAAAATATTCCTTCCCCAATGAGGACTCAGGAACGTTTGAGAATCAGAGTAAATACGAGGGCCATTAAAATGATTCCGCAAATGTTCTACGTTACTGCCCAACAAAATATTGTTCAAATGTTGATTGCCATCAATCAAGGAAAGGAGTGAAATTTATCTAACTCCAACAAATATCCTATCTTAATTTTGACCTGAATGCATGGCGATGAAGTTCTTTTTTTAAATCTAGTGTCTCAAACAATAGCATGCAAACATTAACGTTTCAGAGACAACGACACAAAACTACGACTCACCAGTTTTACAAGTTCCCGCAAAGAAGTTTCTAGAAATTCGATTAAAGGGTACCGCAAGCCTTTTAACCAAGTTGTTGGAAAAGTGCTGTAGCTATTATTATAGAGTAGTTTATGCGAACTGTGATACGGCAGCTTTGTAAAGTGGAATTTGATTATGTATCTGCAGCTCTATATATCTCTCGTCATCAGAGATTATCGTAGTAAGGGTTAACTAACACAGTTTTCCGGTTAAAAGGTGACCTATTAAATTGTATTATGCTTCAAAATATACAGGCTTTATAATTATGCAGGAGGTCTACTCTTCAAGTCCGTCACCGAAGATACGGGCCCGTCCAAAATTAGTAGACCCGTCAACAAGTGCCAAAATAATTTTTTCAGACGGGCAAAGTAGCTCATTGGGCGTAGGAACGACTATTGAATCGTGTTGTCATTAATTTTTAGTTCGGAAACCGAACTAATAGTTTATCCGTATGTGATACAGAGTCAGCATAGCCCGTAACTTCGGTTGAAACTACAGACTTATTGCTTAGGGTGTAGAGCTCCAGGTCACAGCTAGGTAATACGGTAATAGGTAATACGGGCTGGTGTCCGCAACTCCACGTCAATGCGCGTATTTTGCTTACGTCAGGTTACGGCTAACTGCGACTTCGTTTTGAACCACCCGGGAACTAGCACGACCGCGCGGCGCAAATGTACGTAAATCCGAAGGATTTTATAATTGAAAATACTTGTTTCGCACATACGAGTAATATTTACTTAGTTTTAACTCTTTATTCCTATCTATGGGTGACACTATTTGTGCTTAAAACAAAATGCTATGATGGTTGTGTTTTAGATTAAAACATCCTTCGTACTTCGTCGTGCGAATCGTTCATGCTAGGGCCTCTTGTTTTGTTTAGAGGTTTTAAGAGTATCTTTTGTTATGAAAGCTATTGACACGTAATATAACAATTAATTTTACCAGCCTTGTGAAAACACTTGCTTTTATAACAAACATTATAGCAGTGTATACCACGGAAATGCGTCAAAAGGAAAACAGTGAGCTGTTTCAGTACTAAGGTCTCACTATTGTGGTGTTTGTTAGGTAAAATGAACCATCTAAGGACGCGTACAGTGCACTACTAACAGCGCAGGAGTGTGGTATAGAGCTATAAAGTTGAAGGAGTGTATACTGGTGTAGGTAATTTAGTTTTCTATGTTTGTATGCAAATTTATTTAATTTGTCACACATTGTTTTTTTTATTTTAAATGTCGCAGCATCATGCTTTGATAGGAGCCTTTTGGTCTTGTATAGGAATTTCTGTTTCCTTTTTCTTTTGTTACTTTTTGTTTTTATATAGTTTGGATTTTTATTTTATAATTTAGTTTGTGCACTTCCTGTACGAGTCGCAATAAAGACTTTTTCTTTCTTTCTTTCTTTCATTGTTTCAAAAAGTTTGGAAAATCCAAAAGTTCACGCTCATAACTCATTTATTAATAAAAAATTAACAATTTCATGTAGGTATGTTCAAAAAAAATAGATCGAGACCGATACTGAAATTGTATGGACTAGAGAAATAACAATAGTAAGACGCGTGGAGCAAAATCAAAATGCTTTTTGCACATTTATGTGTGTGTGTGATGTGTACGACTTCACAGCAGAGATCTGCGTGGACGCGCTCCGCCCAATGTTTACATTTTCATCAATACAAGTCGTTCCAATGATATGCAAGAAAAGTTCATATTTGTTTGTACGAGTGTATCATAGTGAAGTGAGTTCACCGAATTCTGGAAGTAATAAAAAAGCCCGGTCTCGACATATAATTTTTTTCAGGAGTTATCGTTAGTCGTCCACGTAAAAAAAAAAAATAGAAAGGTTTTTTTTTTCAAAGTTACAACATAAAATGATTTTTAAAAAGTATATGATGGTTTAATTTTTGTGTTTTCTCTATGTACATCTACTCATATTAATGTATAAGTGCAGTATAATTGTGATAGAGGTATTTGAAGATCACAAAATTGCTTGACCTCGACGAGTCGGGACTAAAGCACTACCTCAACCGCTTCGCGTTATGAGGCGTGCAAAACTACTATTTCTTGAAACTCATTCTGTTGAAATCCCGCTCTCGTGATGTAATTTTTGTTGTCCTTCACAAAATATTTTACAAATTCAAAGGCATGTTTTTTCGTTTTGAAAACAAAGTACGTAGGTATAATCCAAATAATGTATTTCAATAATAATGTGACGCGTAAACATTTTCTTAAATAATTACACTGAACGGCCGTGTCAAAGCTACATTATTGTATGCCATCTACCCCAAATTAACCACGATACACCCTAAGCTACATAAATAGCTATGTATGTAGCCTGTGTTTATATGATCTGAGTATGTAGCTATAGGAAGACAATATCCACTACAATATGGCTCGTGTAAATGCACTTTATGCATCCACATCACCGGCCGAAAGTGTCCATTACATGGATCTACCCGATAAACCACTCCAAGAAATAAATTTGAGCGGAGTCCTCAATTACCAACCTTGACAGGCAGATTGGCGATTATGGTATGATGTTATCTGTGTTCACGGAAATGGTCCTTAACAACATTTGAGGTAAATAATACAAGGCATTGACTAAAGGGGCTTGCTAGGGAATTTGATTCGATGCATCTCCAAGTTCAGTATAAATGAGCCTGTCTTTGGCAACCATAAAGTTGGAAAAGGACGAATATAAAATAATATTTGAAGAAACTTTACTTATGGCCTTGTAAGGCTTAACATTTATTAAACATAGGAACCAATGAATCTTTGAGTTGAGACATTTAAGTCAAAACTAGTGTGGTTCAAATTCCAGCCAGGAAGACCTAAACTAAAAGACCCTATCTGGAGAAGGTCACTTGGATATACGTTACTCAATACTAAATTTTTATTGCATTTCACAAAGTAGGCTTAGGTGGTAAATATTTAAATATAATTAATTAATCATTAATAATTATTAAATAATTGAATAGATGTTGAAACCGAAGAACTACATTGTGATCTATACCTCAATTCTATACCTACATATAATAAAATTGTGACGAAGTCAAAAGTGTACATTGAATATTTGAAAAAGAAAGTAATTGCTACGAGATGTGGGAACAAATCTGATGCCGAAAATATAGTTTTTTGAATTTTCGTCCGTTTGTCTGTTTGTTTGGACGTATTTTCCGGATTGACGCAAAAACAGCTGAACGGATTTGGATGAAATTCGGCACACAAATAGTTTATAACCTAGATTAACACCCAGGGTACTTTTAATCCCGGTACTACGTTCCCGTGGGATATTTTTCAACATCTACGCGGACGAAACCGCGGGTAAAAGCTAGTTGAAGTAAAAAGAGGTCTCTGTCTTCCTCTTGTTAATTGTTTAGTTTCCTTATCAAAAGAAAATATTAATCCTAATAGGTACCAATATCAAGCAAGCGGAAGTACTCCCGAACTCTTGCGCGACTTTAGTACTCTTTTGTATCACTTGTACAAGTACGCCGGATTTCTATGTAGTCCGTAATTCAAAAAGTAGTTTTACGGACTTGTTCAATCCAAGTAATGAGTGGTTAGTAATAAGGGGTATTGGTACTTATCTACTGACTGACATTGGATCGATTGAGTGAGGACATTTGGTTGCTCACATCTTTAGAACAAAGTACAAACTATGTAGCTGACGTAATGTTCAGGGACAAGAAAAAATTTCTGAGCAAATTTTTATAGTAATAGTTCAGTAGTCACATCGACAAAATGTGGAGCGTAATTCCCAAACTCCTTACCTATATGGTCATGAGGTGATGTTATTATCATTGTCAACTTGTTACTAATTTAATTACTTAGAAGATCATATTATGAAATACCTTAATAATATAATAAAAAATGAAAATCGTCGACGTAGGGAAAAAATACCTATAACAAACGAAGGCTAGTTTAAAAGGGCGTGGGAAAAGAGTTACCGGGAGGACTTGGGGAGGCTTGCCCTGCAGTGAGACACTATAGGTGAAACAAAAAAAAATATCTATATAACTAAAAATCAAACGTTGTCCGCGCATCACTTCAAAGCGGCTGTACCTTTGGCTTTTTTTTTTTAGTTTGTAATTATCAGGACAAGGTTTTTTTTTTAATCTACCGGTAATGTCGAAAATTTGGATGCTATTTTTGTATGAAATTCACCTCGGGCGTCGCCGGGCACGAACAGCTTGTATAATAATAATGACAAACGCTACTAACGTCAGAACAATGCCTTAATATTCACACACGAGCCTTTTCGTTCCCAAAACAATCAACAAATGCGCTCACACAGCCCAGTACCTAACAGCGAATTGCCTTCTGTAATTCAATTTCCCCATTACAACTTCCAATTCAAAGTTGTTGCGGTCCACGAATGCATAATCGTACATCAGGTATATTACATTAGTGTCGGGAACAATATTAAGATGATTAGAAGTGCACTGCGGCTGCGGTCGGGCAAAATGCCAAGCCTACTACTTTATTATTTGCATTCGCAAATTCGCGCCGTCCTCCGCCATTGTGACAATTTTCGAACAACTGTCTCATATATTTTACACAGCCGGACATATTAAGTGAAACGCTTATGGCAATTCGTAAAAGTTGTGTTTTTTATCTTTTTCTGGCTGATTTATAAGGTTTATTTTTTTTTTTATTAAAAAAGTATTCATTTCAATAGAAAGGAACCAGATGTTCTTTTTGTAGTGTATAATTTTACCGTCGGATGGTGTTTTGTTTTATTGAACATCTCATCCTCCATCTCTTTTTATTAGTTCTTTATTTAATTAGGGACGTATGATAGTCTCACAGTACCCTAAATACACACTGCTATGGATTACATTTGGGCCATGAACCTGGATAGACTCTTCATATCATCACCATTTGTTTGAGACAGAATTTTATTCGGATCAACCTTTAGACCCCAAACAGATCATCTATCACTATTACACATAATTTCACTATATCGCAAAATGTATCTACAACCAAAGCCCAACATGGCCAAAACATCTTTTTATTAATAACTAGCTGACCCGGCGAACTTCATATCGCCTTAGAATTATTAAATGTTGTGTTTAGGTAAAAAAAAGTATTCTATGTCCGTCTCCTACCTCCTCCACCAATTTTCAGCCAAATCGGTTCATCCGCTCTTGAGTTATAAATAGTGTAACTAACACGACTTTCTTTTATATATAGATTAAAATTAAAATTATAATTACCTACCTTGCAGCCTTCATGACCGCCCCTACAACAATTTCGGCATTATAAATAAACCTACCTCCAAGCGCAATAATGTCCGCAGGTGTACACTACCACGCGTGGGTATTCTGTAGTATATTGTCTGGAAAATTCAAAACCTTAATCTTCTGAGCATTTCACGTACGTAAGTTTATGATGTCTACACTCGCGAGCAGTGTGTAAGCTGGTCTAACGCTGTTCAAAGACTGGATGAGCGCCTTGTAAGCCCTATATTATTTGCTTTAAAAGATTTTGATTTTTGACAGAATAAGATACTTTCCTGGATACATATTGCGTGTGTTAACCTAGAACTAGAATAAATTAATGTTAAATAAATATGTAGAAGTAACCAAAAAACTAGTAAATGTCTTCTCGTTTTTGTAAAAAGAAAACCCAGGATCCCTGGTACATCGGGAATGCATAACTAGTCGGGTGTTTAGAATGGAACGGACTTCTAAAAAAATATTTATTTAAAAAGAAAACCTAGGTATTTCAATAGGTACTACATTAATATTATTTGAAATTTAAGTAGTCCGTTACCTTATCTTGACGTTGTTTGCTATGGCAGTTTGATATCTACCTACCTACTTTACAATATTAGGTAGTTTTAAATGCATCCGATTCTATAGTCAGAGAAAAACACAAAATTTGTCGATTCCGGAATCGCGGGATTTATAAGATCAATCCGAAAGTGCATTCCATATTAGGCAACATTTGACAGGAAGTAAATATACATCCGATTCTATAATCAGAAACCAAAATTTTCGACAAATTTAGTTTTCAGATCCCGGAACCGCGGGATTTTTTCAATACAAAAGCGCATTCCATATTAGCCAACATCTCAACTTTAGGTGATTATGCATCGCAATATCCGATCTCTACATATAACATTAAATCTCGCCCTGCTCACCCGAAGGGTTGGGCATAACATATAGTACACCCACGTTTCGCCAGTTGTTTCGTTCTTATATCAAGTTTGTCGCTATTCAAGTGTTTTATTTCAAAAGCAGTGCAGAACTTCATGGCTCACTTGCAGTTACAAAGTGAGTACTACTGGCGACAACATCATGAGACATTGAGTGATCTGGCTATTGTTCATAGTGTAAAATACGTCGCAAATTACGAAAGATATTTTTAAAACCTTTTATACCACGGAATGTGTGGTTAAATTAGGTAGGTAATTTGAAAGTGTTTAATTCGGTAGCAGGGTAAAGCCCTGACAAAAAAGGGGGCATCGATAAGGGTTGGATCACAACCTCCCAAACCAGTGACACAACGTTATGGGATGATGAAAAACGGACAAGCCCGGGCTCCCTTTTTATTTATTACGGCTAAAGGTTCGCTATTTTTGTTAGGCACAATTTAGGGCTTTCAAACTGTGTGTGCCCCGGTTTTTTAGGTAACGGTATTTGTGCTCACTCTGTGTTGAAGTTGCGGTGAGTCGGTACATCACAAAGTGGGTTGAGAGCACTTAAACTCTAGGGTAGCGTTTTAAAAAAGGTTTTTCGTTGTTTAAACCTAGAATGCATTATGTCGTGATGGCCCAGTGGTCTTCGCCTTTTATGCACGAGGTGGGTTCAAATTCGGGCCAGTAGCAATGTGACTTTTCAATTCATATGTTCTAAATATAACTTGACATCGGTGAAGAAAAATATCGTGTGGAAAAATAGACTTAAATGTAGTTAATATAAGTCTGAAATCGCCTACCCGTCTTGCGCAAGCGTGGTGATCAATGCTCGGGTCTTCTCTGTATAAAAAGAGGCCTTTGCCTTGCAGTGGGCAAATAGGCTGGTATTATTATGTATATAAAGAAATCGCCAGAGTAAGCATCGTTTGTTTTTTTTTAAACAATATGTATTTGGCCATTGCCAATAGCATATAAATTATACATGGTGGAGAAGATCATACAACAGTAAATTAATCTTCGTATAGCTAATGACGTTCCTATTCTGCATCCAAAAATTCAACCAAATATATCCTAGAGTTTAGTCAGTATAGCTAGTCAAATATTGGCATAACCCATGGTCGGCCCGATAATTAGTTGGTTTGAAAAAATCTCTTTTTTTATTTCGATGTTAGAACGTGTTCAAATATCATTTCATTTCAAAATACTCCTATGCATTAGTATTACCTGTGTTTTCATTTGTTGTCGTTGTACATTACACATTGTATATTATTATGTTTAACTAGTTGACCCCGCGAACTTCGTACCTACCGCCTAAATTTTTTTTAAATTTTTCTCTCCGTATGACCCATCCTCGTACTTCAAGGAATATTCTAAACAAAGAATTAGCAAAATCGGTCCATTCGTTCTTTCTTAAGTTATAAAATTACAACGAAAAGTGGCATTGATTTTTATAGATAAGGATTCTACAGTTTTCAGTTTTTCTTCTACTTTTTCATTAATCCGTCGACATAAATTACTTCGAAGTTAGTCTCAATTTCAAATTATACTTACTTTCAACCTATAACTCTCACAGTCTTTTTTGTAACGATCTACGCAAACGCCCTCGTTGTCCGCTTATTTCAATTCAAATGATATTCAAACACGAAGGCCATACGACTTAATTTAATTTCCATTTTTTCCTTCTGCCCCAAAATAAATATATTTTGGGCCAGGACGATTCGTTATGGCATTATTAATCATTTTCTCTGCAATTTTCTGCTTATTCATTAACATAAGTTATAACTGTCAACGTAAAATTTGCTGTTCTAAAATTAAATTCATTTTTTTTTAATCATTATAAATGGAAAGTTTCTGATTTATCAATAGCCAGTAGCCATAATGTTTAAGAAAAACTGTACAAACGTCTCTGGGAAAATGATGTCCTCGGGTTCAGAAATGCCCTATACTGTCTCAGTTAAAGAAAACATACCGTAACTCGTCTCGAGCTATCGGGCTATTCTAGGAATGAAAGATAAAACAGATTGTATCTCATACCCATCGAGCTGAGATAGTTGTCAATAAAGGAAACTCCTGCCACTAGCCGTTGGGAATAGTTGGAAGATATAAATAGCATAACAAGTACTTATAGATACATCCTGTACTCTTGTGATTGTGCTGATTTTAGTAATAGCTGTAGGTACTATAAAAAGTTTTACGAGATCTTTTTGTAAATGATCGAAAATGAGGCATCATGTCGTACAGAAAAAAAACACCATGTTTTTTTTCTTTATAAATTACAGGCAAAGGGGGTTCGTTTTTGTCACAGTCACTGGTGTCCTTTCCTATTATACACACAGGTCATCATAACGCAGAAAGGTCTCTTGTGTGTACAAAATACAGAAAGAGAAAAAAAGAATAACGTTTATTTGGACACAGATCGTGAAACACAAAATACAAATAACAAAAAAAATTGTGAATATAATGTTTTAACTACAATTATAATCATGTGTGCCTCACAAGCGCCAAAAAGGTTCATTTTAGCAATAATGCCAGACAGATGCTGTCTGGCGTTGATTTTCTAATGAACCTATAAGTGAAGGGGAGTACAAGCAGTTTCGACATAGGTACCTAATACATATTTTTTATACTAATAAATAAACTAGTAAACTAGTAACCAAATATAATTACTTACAAAAACAAAAAACGAAAACAACAAGAACTAAATCAGCAAAATCTGTTCTTAGCGATTACCTAGCTGGGCCTGCAGTCTCGACATAGTTAGCAATCGTTTTCGGTTGCTAAGTTCTAACAATCCAGATGTAACGATATTTGGTGGTCTCCACACCCAAATTTATCGGTTGTTACTGGTATTTTAGGTAGGTACCGGTAGGTAACAACCGATAAATTTGAGTGTCGAGACTACCAAACATTTACATCAACATTTACATATGGATTGTTAGGACTTGGCGACCGAAAACGATTGCTAACTATGTCGAGACTGCAGGCCCTGGATTGATCCATCCACGATGCACTCACAAAGCGGTACAGGCCGCCGAGCGCGGCGGACAGTACAACGACAGTTACTTAGTTTTATTACAAGAAAAAAATACTGTGGGTTATTTGAATAGTTATAGTTTTGTAATAAAAACTAAGATAATAACAGTGTCGTAAGTAGTTCATTTAATACTTACTATTTGGAGAAAGTAGAGGACACTCGACAGCACTTCAGGTTATACGAAACTGTCAAAGGAGAAAGAGCAAAATGGTCTATGAGCGGCCAACAACGAAATAGGTATTAAATGAAAGTACTATTACTAAGGACTAACTTTTACTATGAACGTAACATTGCAGCTCATTTAGAAAAAAAAATACATATAGGTAAAATACTTAGATAATAAGTGCAAGAAAATGTGCAAACCCATTTTATAAAATACTTATTAACATTAGTTTATGTCTTCAAAAGTATTTCAAAACGTTGTCAGCATACCGTTTACAAGACTCAGCTCAACAATGGGTTTACTACATGGACTACCTGAGTTCGAACGGCCCAATCAGCTTCGAGTGCAAACAAAAGAGCCGAGGTGTGGGGTGCGTGTGCGTCACTCGGCGCAGTCCTTCGCTTACCCTTGTGACGTTGTGTACTGTGCGCTCATCTACGGATTCTTTTTCAAACGTTTTGACCCTGGCTACCCTCTGGACTGTGTTTCTTCCTAACCTGATAACCTGGCTATTAACTCTGAACTTCTGTACGTTTGTGCTTGTGTACTTGGACTCTGGACTTGTGTACGCCAACGAAACATTATTGAAAAATGGCAGAAAATCGACCTATATGTGTTTTGTGCAATCGATCAGTGGTTAATAGAAGAAGGTTAGAAATAACCCATGCTCTTTTTGAGGAAAATGCTGCCAATGCTCAATATATTATTGAAGCTATAGCTCCACAGCAAGTAAGTATTTTTAGACTATTTTTTGGTTGTTTTTACCCGTATGTACGCACCCTATAGCGGTGATGGCCTCATAATATTGTGTCACGATGTGCATATGCGACACATCGTTGGGTGAAGTGTGGGCTCTTTATTGAAAGTCCACGTTACAGTTTTGATTGTATTTTTATGTACGTCCTTTTAGTGAATTATGTTATTTCCTTAAGCGTATGGTTCTTTTCTAACAATACTTAAGTTATAGTCAAAACAGATCTTCTCTCTCTTTTACACACATGGTGCATATGGAAACAGAGCCAACGTTATCTAGCTTCGAAATATAATAGAGGCCAACCACTCATTAACAATGCGTATGAGCATGACTCATTCGTCACGTTGAAAAAGAGCTCGGCATGTTCTACTATACAACACATGATTTAACTGAAACTGCTGTGAGTTTTAAATACTATGTTATAAACTATTTTCCTTTTCAGGTTGAATACAACGGCCGAGAATACGTTTGTCGACCCTGTTGGCAACGAGCTCAACGGGCTGTGCAGCCAAACAATAACCCTGCCCCGCACGAATGTGTTCTTCAAGTGGAAGAATATTCACGAGTGCCTAGCACCTCGGCAAACTGTATGTTTGACAGATGCCGTAGTGTTTCACGTCGTCGAATGCCTGAGAATGTGAGGATTACTCTTATGTTACATTCTAACTTATTCATACCAGACAGTGCCAGAATATGTGATGCACATTTAACATCAAATGATTGGGAAGAGCTCATTGATAGTCCAAATCTCAGACATGATTTTAACAGCTCTCATTTTGTGCAAATACTAGAGCTTTTTAAAAAAGCTGTTTTAAATAAAAATATTCTGGACTTTGAAGATATTGCAAATATGGATCCTAATGAGATTCATATTCGATTGGGCGTTAGCAGAGATCAATTCAATACAATCTTGGAACAAACGCCTTCTTTGTCTGAGTCAAACGCCAAAACAAAACTAGCCATTTATTTAATGAAGTTGCGAACTGGTGATAGCAACGAGAGATTAGCCACGCTCTTTAACATAAGTAGAAAGACTCTAGAAAGGCATTTAAAAACCGCGCGTGATGCTATATCTCTGGATTTTAAGCCACGACACCTGGGACTCGACCATTTAAATAGAAGAATGATCGCTGACCGTAATCTTATTGTACCAAACGCGTTATTTGGAAACCCGAGTCTTCTCCAGAAGAAAGGAAGGCAGTAACAATCATGGATGGAACATATATTTATATACAGAAGAGCTCCAACTTTTCGTTCCAGCGACAGACCTACAGTCTACACAAATACGAAAATCTATTAAAACCGTTCTTAATGGTGTGTTCCGATGGGCATATAATTGATGTTTGCGGGCTCTATGCTGCTACCGACTCAGATGCCAGTATTTTGGAAAGAATTATAAATGACGAAGAAGGCACATTTCACTGGTTTTACCGGGCTGGCGACATATTCATTTTAGATCGTGGGTTTAGAGACGTCTGTGGCGATTTGGAGCGATGCAACTACAGTGCCTATATGCCAGAAACCAAAGACCGCGGTGCAGACCAGCTTACTACTGAACAGGCCAATAGAACTAGGCTGGTAACTCTATGCCGCTGGGTAGTGGAAGTTATAAATGGCAGGTTCAAGCGAGATTTCAAATTGTTTAGGCAAGAATATTTTAATCGCGCCTTAAGTCACATGTTTGAGGACTTTCAAAACGCAGCGGCACTCATCAATGCGTTCCAAACACCAATACAAGATAGTATTCATGCATCATCGTTCGTAAATATAATTAATGAACGTTTTGAAATACCGAACCTCTTAGCGGACTATGTTATCCGTCATAACATAAATAGACAGAGGGCATCATTTGAAAGACTCAGCAGCGACCAACCTATTTTTGAAGACTTTCCGGTTTTTTCTGAAGAAGACCTAATTCTGTTTGCACTTGGCACATACCAAATCAAGTTGGCTCGCAGCTACTACGCTGAACACTTAATTGAAGGCTTATACAATATCGAAGTATACCGGGAGCGACAAATAAGTCAGCTCAGAGATTTTATTGAAGAAGAAGATATTTGGTTATTACGTGTGCGAATACAATCTAGACATGTAAGGTCCAGAATATATTATTCTTATATTGTAATTAACCGACAAAGACAAAATAGAGAAGCCATTGCTCATTATTATTGCAGTTGTTTGAGTGGAAGGCGCACAATCGGTTGTTGCGCACACGTTATGTGTGTAGTGTGGTATCCGGCATGGGCTAGACATCAAGACGAGGATATTTTATTACCGGCATCAGAACTCAGTGCTATTATTGTACATTAAATGTATGAATGTGGACGAGGCAAAAGGAGTATGTAAGGATCGTAGCAAGTGGCGTTCTGTGGTTTCTGCCTACCCCCATGGGAAAAGGGCGTGAGTTTATGTATGTAAATGTATGTAAAATAAATGTATTGAAGTAAACAAGTCATTTTATTTTATTTCCTTATTTTTAAGACTAAATCTTAGTAATTAATACGCTAAATCACAGGCTTACATATCTAAAATAAAAATGTATTTAGTTCCATTAATAATGACACTACAGATATAAAACTTCTTGAACCCGTTATTGTAGGGTGATATTAAACCAAAAAAAAATAAAATGTTCCTGGCCGCTGATAGACCAAGTGCCGTACGATTTTGCCCATTCTCCTTTCTCCAAATAATTTTAAAGATTAAAATATTGATGTTTAAGTTCAAAATCGAATGACAAAATTTGAAAGTTTGTGGTAACTTGACCTGTTGCTGTGTGTACCTACCTTAATACATACACAACATACTAAATACATACAGGACATACAGAACGTTAATTTAGACCCTTTATTATAACAAAACATCACGCCTGTGTTCCCTGACAGGCTAGGCAAAGGTCTACATAGAATACACCCACATTTCGCCAGCTTTAAAAAATATATAAATCGGTCACAATTCGAGGCTCTTACTCAGAAATTCCAGATGCAAAAAACCAATAACATTTCGCTCGACACGGGAATTGAACTCAGGATCCCGTGCTCAGCAGTCCCCAGCACCCTTTACGATCTTAGTGAATTATAAAATTGAAAGAAAGAAAAATATTTTAGCTGGGACACGCACAGGTATGTCCTGTGCGTATCCCAACTAAAATATTTTTCTTTAACAATAAAAAAAGAAAATTAAGTGCTGATTTTTCAAGTCAGACAATTTTTATCTGAAGAATAGGTACATCTGACAGTTTGACATATTGTCCATACAGAAACTACCAAACCACAGTATTTATTCCTCAGATAAAAGAGTAAATCTGTTTTGTTTACAAAAAAAGGGTGCCTGGACCACCCGCGGCGGTGACGTAATCGGCACTTCACTCGTCGCGCAGTGTTTTTTTGCGGCTTCAGTCATGTGACTTCATTTTAGCGGTTAAGTTGATCTAATATTAAAACTAACAAAATAGTTAAAACAACAAAATAATTCCAGTGGTGCAAAAGCCTAAATTGCAACCTTCAGTCATTTTAATAAAACCATTAAGCAAGTAGTGGCGGAACTTCTAACAATATTCTAACTATGATTAGTTTGTGGCAAGTCTATCGAGAAGTTAGATTGAGATGATCATCGTTAATACCAAGGGTCTACTGTTTTGAGTGTTGACTTAAGGACTAGTTCTAAACTTATGGATTCCGGATTTAGGGTTCCAGGGTTGTCTAATGTCTATGTCTAAATTAATATTATAAAGAGAAAAGATTTGAATGTTTGTATTATAGAGGCATGAAGAACAGGATGTAAAATTCAATCATAATAGTAAAGGGAGGATCCTCTGACCAGGGGCCGTACTATGACGTGTTAATTCCATCATTGTTCCAGCGTGGAAGAGAGACGGCGCTATACATGACCGATAGCACTATCTCTTTTTCTCAACGGAATCATGATGGCGTTAACAGCTCATAGTACGGCCCCAGACTGGTGTTGTGTCTGGTGGGCCACTGCCCGATAATTGATATTGGGGCGTTGTAGATGTGCTAGTTGCGCGGTAAACTCTGCTTGCGCGATGCAGGATTTTGCGTGACGTCAGTGTGATGCGTAGTTCGCATGAGGCGATGTAAATACCGTGAAAGTATGTTTGTTTGTTACGCCTTCACGCTAAAACGGCTTAACGAATTTGGATAAAATTTGGCACCTGGTTAGACCATGATCTAGATTAGGACATAGGATATTTTGTAATCCGATATTCCCACGAAATCGAGACTTATGTGGGTGAAACCGTGGGGCGCAGCCAGTAAGTAATAATAGTCTTGAAGTTTGGATTACTCTGTTGGTGTTAAGAGTTCTAATAATAGTAAAGTACCTATGTCGGGAGTGGAAAAAGAGAAGTACAATTAAATAGCGATTGTTGGTTCAGATAAATAATAAAATGGTGTTTACGCTGTTTTATTATCACGGGACATATAGCAGCAGAAGAATAATTTGCTCAGTTGGTGTAATCACAAACCGACCAAATAATGACTTCATCTGGAACTGGAACGGCATACAGAATAATTGGAAGTGTAAAGTGCACAGAGGAAAGAGAAATGCAGTATTATAGCAAAGTTTTCATATTTAAATAAAAAAACACATCGTTCATTAGCGAAAAGCTTGAATTCGTTGAAAAGGAGCAATTTTTGGGTATGATGATTTAAAAGAGTAAAAAGTAGCAGTAAGACTGCGACGAAGCATATTGTAGTCACATCTTTCTAGCTCCCTCATTTTTAGGCTTTAGTGGAATTTCGTTTTTATAGCAAATAGCAAAAAGAATATAATTCGCTGCGCTCACCTGTATACTTTACTCGATGTTGCAGATTTTTTAGTTATGTCATCCTTTTTGCAAATGAGCGACATGGTATCGTATAGCTCCACCTACAGTTTTGGTAATAAATGTTGGAACGGTATAATTCTAATATGGTAAGAAGAAAAGAAAAAAATTCAAATTGCCACAAAAACACGTACATTTAAAAAATTAAGTTAACTCAAATAAATTATACTTAAAACCGTAGTAAGAAAAAGTCCTCATTATTACTAATAAACGTCGTATAGTGTCTGTATAGTTACACAACTCTTTGTCTTCTTCTTTCGAAAGTCAAATTACTGATGACTGAAAGAGAGAAATCGGTGCGTAACTCAGAACAATATTGTTCTGAGGTGTGTAACTATACAGACACTATACGACGTTTATTAGTAAGGAGGTAGTATTATAAAGAGGTATTGTTTGTAAATTTGTCTCTGGAACTACTAGTCGGATATTAAAAATTCTTTTATCTTTTGATAGCCCAATTCTTGAAGAAAGCCTTAGGCTATTTAACATCACGTTAGAACCCTTAGGAGCTGAGCAAAAAGAAAAAAGTCAAAAAGAACGCTAGGCGAAAATGAAATAATAGCGCGGGCAGGCAATGCGATGCGACTGGGTGGGTCGGAGGAACAAGCAATTTCACGTGGACGAAGTCATGGGCACAAGCTAGTTAGCTATATTACTTAAACTTATTAAAACTTCACTATTCATAATAATAATACTCTTAGATATTACCCCTTCCAAACTACCCGGTCCGAGTGAAAGTGTATAAAAAGGCATGGCGCGCTGTGAACGGGCCCCCTGGCTGGAGGCTTTGAGTTAACTCGAAGGCACCACAGGATTGACCGATTAAGCAGACACGGCCTCTCAAGGCCAACTGCGAGATGCCATACATAAAAAAAATTAAAAAAAAAAAAAAAAATGTGAACGGGCGCCCCCTGCCTGGAGGCTTTGAGTTAGCTCGAAGGCGCCACAGGATTGACCGGTTAAGCAGTCACGGCCTCTCAAGGCCAACTGCGATATACCATACACAAAAAAAAAAAAAAAAAAAAAGTGAACGGGCGCTTTTGCTGCTTGGCTTTCGGATGCAACGGACGTATTCATCTGACGTTATAGTGTTGATTAGGGTCGTGATATATAATTTTTGTGTACTTATTATTTACCTATGTTTGTAGCTAATTAAAAATAATTTATAAGAAATATAACTTTGTAGGTTATTTACTGATTTGTTTTTCTTAATATATTCCGCTTCTGGTTTCTAAGAATACTTATAAAAGTTATTTTGTTCAAGAGAACATTACAAATTCAAATAGCTAGCTACCAATATAGCTATCTAATAACGGCACCAATTTAATCCGATACGACAACAGCAACATCAAAAATGATAAAAAAGTCACAGGGTAACAAGCAGAACACTGATATTCAAATGTCCACTCTGTTGAAATTCACTAGCCCGTAAAAATCCGGGTTTGTGAGGAATCGAGGGTCCTTGAAGCAATGCAGGAGGGTGTCCTAATGGGAAGAGGGCTTAAGGGTCGTCCTACTGAAGACTGTCTGTCCACTTCTTAGCATCTTAATCGGCTCCGAGGGCTTAAAATGTTTCCGGTTTATACTTTATAGGGCAGTTTTACATCAGAATCTGGTACGAAATTTGGGCGTACATTCGTGTTTTGGAGTTTGAGTGACGTAGGTATTTTGATAAAGGCCTATCTTTGATTGATATAATAATAATAATAAAAATTTTATTTATAAAAAGGGATCACTTACAATGAATACCTTAACAATTAAAATAGCGCACAGTTGCTAATTTGCCTGAACTAGACTGAACCTGTGCTTCAGGCTAGAAAGTGCATAAATACGAGTACATAACGTAATGAATTATCAATGAGTATAATTTAAAACTAAATTAAAACTTAGGTAAACAAAAGTAAAATAGAATGTTAGCAGTTCTATTTGCAGACAATAAGTAGGTCTTCTGTCTGTGCATAGTAAATAGTTAGTAAATATTTAATTATATTTTTTGTACAGCTATAGTAATTTTGTTTATAAATAATTAGTTTTGTATTTAATCTATTGTACAGGAATGGGCCTAAGAATGTTAAAAATCTTTCAACAAAGACATGTTTCGAGGTTGCATTAGATATACATACTAGATCATTCCGTCTCTTGTTAGTGTTGTCAGCATTATAGGCAAGCATGGTGTGCTGTTTTAATACTAAGTGCATAATATAAAGCTGGCGAACGGATATAACTTACTCGCAATAGTAAAGTAACAGCGGGAATTCACAATCGTATAATGTGTGTATTTTAATAAAAGTCCTAGTCCAAGAGTTTTAAATACACTCCTTCTCTCGATCGCATCGAAAGTACTTTTACTTTCATTCTTATTCTCCAGTTTGTCAAAGCGCAGTGAGTTGGAAAAAAAAGGTACAATACTTTTTTTACATAAATAGTTCCTTGTAGAAATTTACCTAAAGGTGCCAAACATTTTCATTCCGCGACTATGAATCTGAAAATAATGTTTGGAAATAATAGTTTATCATTTCATGAAAAAGGTCTGAAGGTAGGACGAAAATGTCCTAAATTTCAAGGATACAAAAGTGTAAGGTTAAATTATGCCTCAAAACTTGTGCTAAAATATTAATGTCCATTGAAATTCGTCCAGTAACCGGAACTTTACTCTGACCAGCAGTGCGATTCTGTAACCATCTCACCGTGAACACTTATGCGATGTGAGTGTGGAGCTCTTATTCTTTAGTCATTGGTGTGGAGTGAGCTGTAAGTGTCATCCAACTGATGCTAGTGATTGACCAAGCATTACACTTACAATCATAATCGAGATTTTAATAATATTTTTTTATGCCAATTCTATTGATAATTTTATATTATTTCAAAGCTAGTAAGTAACTAAGTGTCTAAAAAAACGACAACATTGTGTTATCAAACTGAATTTCTGTTTTGCTATTTTATTTTAAAACCCCGAAATTAGTAATGTTTAACCAACTACATAATAACTGTGAAATAATATAAAATGATCAATAGATTTGCATACAAAATATTATTAAAATCTCGATTATGATTGTAAATGTAACGTTGGTCAATCCCTAGCATCAGTGGGATGACACTGACAGCTCACTCCACGCAAGTCTTCACGGTGAGATTTATACAGAATCGACCGGCAGATCATTCATTCGGTTTCATAACAGCGATAGCGGCCCGTAAACGGTCACTGCTGAATATGAGACTAGGTACTATTAAGGTTGTTACATCAAAAAGTTCGTTATTAACTACCTAGCCACCGTGAGTAGTAGACCTGAGGGGCTCGTGGCTAAATAATAACACACACCCGCACGGGTCGATTGAAGGCTAAGCTACTCTTGCCGAGGTCAGTCCGAGGAAGGGTGATCATCCATTATATATCAGGACCCCTTCGTGCCTCGGAAAGCTCGTTTAACCGTTGGTCGTGGCTGTAATTTTTATATCTTTGACAGTCGTTACGGGTAGAAGTCTGACAACCAGTCAAATCAAATCAAATCATTTATTTCCTTGCAAACGTGGGTATAGTATACATAGGTGTTTTTTATAATAAAGTTCTCCATATTTTACCGTGACATGGGCATGCAAAGGTTTCAATTCCAAATTAAAAATTAACAATAAGTGTCAGATCATTGGAATTACAATATAAATATTGTTAAAAATGTCAACGTGATAATAAATTAAATTAAATAGATCAATGAGAGGATAGCTATAATTATGTCAATCAGAATAACAGTATGTCAATCAGTTAGTGAATCATCATTAAGAAAATCGTCAATCGTGTAATAAGTTTTCATAATTAAAAACTTGTTAAGCGCTCTCACACAGTCGCAGTCTCACTAAGGAGTATCGCACTACCCAGTTACTGGGTTGTGGAGGTCAGATGGGTAGTCTCTCTATGTAAAATACCGGTATTCAGCTGCAAACGGTTTGATTGGAAGCCGACCCCAACATGGTTGAGAAAACGCTAGACAGATGATGATATCGTGAGGAGTACACCTAATCCGTCATCGGCTAACTGTACTCGTATGTCGTCGGCTGAACTCGGTTATGAAAGAGAGCGCGTTCACTAAGGGCTCCTACACATAAACACGATACGACGTCGCATCGTGCTACGACGCGGCATCGTTTCACTATGCGACGTCCTATCGTGGGAATCTACGACGAGCACTTTCCGGGATCCATTTTCAAGACGTTATATTTCTTCTTAAAATGACACTCATTATTCATATTTGTAAGAAATGGATGCATCCAGTGACTTCTGTGTATCTGTTTCTTCTTTTTTCGTCTTCTTAATATCAGCACAAGGAGAACACGTCAAGTGCGGTCCATTTTTCGAGATTTACTGCGACCGACCTCACTACGAAGTCGTGGCACGTTGCGACTATACGACGTCGCATGATGAACCGAAGCCGTGTCGTAGAACGATGCGACGGCGTATCGTGTTTATGTGTGGGAGCCCTTAGGTATCGCAATTCATCGGACGATGTCGGCTGAAGTAGTATACGCACTCACTTTTCCCGGTAGATGACGGATTATGTGTACGCGAACCATAACAGCGTCTGCGCACCGAGTGTATATGTTGGGACCTTAATTGTCTGGAAACCCAGTCTTTATAATGGACTGATATCCAAAGGAGCATACACCGATGTGGTTATTGAGATCTATATCCATCTACGAGTATGTACAAAAGACGCAGCAAATATTAATAACGCCGTGAATAAAATACGGCTCATTGTATTCTTTCAGTTAACATCAAAATAAACATAAAAGTATACTTAGCAAAGTATTAAAGGTCGACCACACAAAGTTAACTTAGTCCCGACATGAAAACACAATAATTAACATACACACGCATTCAGGTACGCCTACCTACGTAAAACAATGACTCCGGCGTAATCACCGCACAACTTTTGATTAAAGAGGTAAACGACTCGAAAATGGAGGGCGAAAAACAACAGGGGTTGGAAAAAGGTAAGGTACAAACCAACCGAAGTACCTGCAAATTCTGTGGTAAAAAACACAAATGATTTATTTGACAAGGTGATTTCAGTATTCGGAAGTACAGCCGGGGGCAAAAATATGTGTGCATTTAGCTGAATGCGATTTTTTTTTCAAAAGGTCCGATGTGTCTTAATTTAATGGAAAATATATAGCTGATCCTCTCAAAACTTATTGAACTTAAAATGATGGGCGTTTTTCGTAATAAAATTAATGAAACTTTAAAAAAAATAAACGCTTCTAATGATGTACAGGCGAGCGATACATACGAGTTGGTCGCAGTTACTTGGCTATTTACCTGACCTCAAAATAGGGATTATTTGAGATTCATTAAAATACTCGCAATCATTATAATTATTAGAGTGTTCAATAAGAATTTTAGGAAAGTAAAATGGGAATTATTTGAGTCTCAATTAAATACATACCAAAATAGCTTTCCAAATTCACTGAACGTACGTGTATATCTATTTATCCCTGACTATACAAGAGGGCTCGGAAAGATTTTTCGCGTTATTTAATATGCATTTTTTTGTATAATTTCATAATCAATCTAGTGACTGGGCATGCCGATTATGGTCATCAATTATAGGGATTACTGTTAGCCTTTAATCACAAGCGGACAGCACAAAGAATTGGATTAAAATAGGTTTTAATTTGTATTTTTTTTTGGTGTGAAAAATGTCACCTGGATTTTCAGGAAGTACCTACGCTTTAATATTATTTTGTTTTGCTGAAAAAAGAGTTTATATTGATGAAAGGTATTTGGGTTATAGTGTAACCATGTTTTAAAGCCGCTCATTGTGTCACCCTATGTAAAATTTCCTCATTCACATAGCTGTAATTTGTATAGTGCAGTGAATAATAATATGTAAAGAGTATTTATTATATTCTACAATCATGTTAATACATCTATAGAACACGTGCCTGCCAAGAATATCACTGTAAAAGACTATTTACCATTTGGAATTTTAGGAAATTTGAACCCGTAGTGAGAACACGAGTAACGAAATGTAAATCAAAGGAAAAATCAATATAACATACGGCCAAAGCACTCGTAATATTTGATCATTGAAAAGCTCTCACGATTTTTACCTCTTTGAAAAATAAAAGTGGGTACCGCAGCAACTGAATTTAAATAACAAGTATTTACCTTTAAGTTCACCGTCTTTCTTTCCCAAAAAGGAATTTTCCAAGAATGTTAACGGAATAAAGAGATACAAGGTCTCAAAGGCAGAAAAATCTTTTAATATAACACAATGTTACTTTCATCATTCATTATAAAACGTACAAATGCAAAGTAAATCGAAAGAATCTGAGTTTTATGAATATTACCGAACTGGATATAACTCGAAGACGAGCCTTTGGATTACTTTCATCATACCCACCTATAATTCTTCAAATCATACTTTATTTAAAAATTGATGGATATACAGAGTTGATACGACAGAGGGGGTTTTCTTTAAACTGCCTATATTAGATACCATTTTCAAGCTCTGTACCAAAAATCTTTTAAATAGGAGCAGTAGTTTAGTCGCAAATGATTTTTTTAGTTTTTGCCCCGTTTGAACACGATGTATCTTTCCTAACAGTTGATTATGTCTATACGCATAGGTCATGCACCTTAAAACGATAAATCTGAGTATAACCTACGATGCGTTGTTGCCGCTCTGACGCAAGTCACAAGTACAACCAAATATTTTCGCTTTCATTACAAAGAGTGGTTGCGTTTTACTCTGATTAATAAGCTATTTAATTTGTTTGAAACAAAAAAAAAATTTTTTTTGGTGCTTTTTATTTTTATACCGTATCGAATTAATACTAAACATGTATAGTATACGTAGTGTAATTTAATGCCCCTCTGTCATATCAACTCTGTATATGAGATTGATAAACTCCAACACCGTTTCACCGATCTGCACGAAAGTTGGCGAAGGATAGCCCTTACCAAAAGTGGTTATCGTATTAGTGATCCAACAGCTTGAATATCACCAGGATTGTGCCAGAATATAAATTATCAGTTCGTCGTGGACGTGGTATGACAGCAGCCCCTGACATCAGAAAACACGCACAGAGCATGTAACTTTAAAAATGTAAAAAACACGCAGCCAATGATGCGACACTCTGCTAGAGTGACTGTCATCAGCCAGTGTCACTCTTATCCAACCTTTTCGAGGACGCAAGTAACTTTGTAAGAAAACCAGGCGCTGCCACTTGCTGCGCCATCACGTATTTCTTCATGGATAAGGTTTTTATGGGTTTTTTTTTCCGACTTGCAGACAAAGCCGCGGGTAAAAGTTAGTAGAAATAAGTCAATCCTCCCATAAAGTACTTACAGTAAAAGTTGCTCGACTTTCTAATTGAAACTAAATGAATTTCTTTTAAGACATCAAAAAGATTTTGACAATGTTCGAGCCGACATATCTGCCATATAGTAAAACTACTTATAGTATATTTGTGTGGTCTTTATGTACCTAGGTATTACGCACTTATTGGTTACAAACAACGTATGTCACAACATTTTATTTGATTTTGTATGTGCTTTTCTTTAATATCACATTTCATGAATTCTCTTAATTTATTACAATGGACACACACTTCCCTATGTGTTTGTTATTCCAGCGTATGGCACTAGTGGGTTGCAGCTGAAAATCAGCGTCAGGTGGTACACCTCCCTAGTGGCGTTCGAGTCAGTGTGGTTTGCTACGCTGACAACACGCTGGTCCTGGCGCAGGGGAGGTCGCACCAGGCGGCGGCCGAGCTAGCGACACGCGAGGTTGCGATAATCGTCGAGACAAACCGGCAATTCGGACTCGAGGTGGCCCTGCACAAGTCCGTGGCCATGTGTTTTCATGGTCCTCGGAACGCGCCCAAGTAAAGGTAGGGGGGGTTCACCTCAGCGTCGAGTCGACGATGAAGTACCTGGGATACGTCCTCGACTGCCGGTGGAACTTCGTGGAGCATTTCCGACGTTTGGCTCCCAGACTGTAAAGGGCCGGGGCTGCCTTTGAAGCGGCTCCTGCCCAATCTAGGGAGTCGATGCCTCCTATTGGAGGCTCTACGCGGGGGTCGTGCGGTCCATGGCCCTTTACAGGGAGTGCCCTGTAAAGGGCCATGGACCGCACGACCCACACCAGTGGGTGTGGGCGCGTTCCTTGAGCCCGCCGGCTGAACGCGTCCCAAAGGGTATTGGCCGGCTGGTCCGGGGATACTGTACGATCTCCGGTGAGGCGGCGAGCCTCCTTGGTGGATAACCGCCATGGGATCTGGAGGCACAAGTCCTCGCGCATATATAGGATTGGCGCGAGGAGGCAAAACGCCGGGGCATAACTCCGCTACCGCGATAAATCACGGCATAGCGGACAGAGCTCCGGCTGGATCTCATGGCGGCATGTAGAGTGCGACTGTCGCAACCCAGTGCTGGGCATGATAAGTACCCTCTTTGAGGAGTGGCTAGAGAGGCGCCACGGCGTCCGCACCTTCCGCCTGACGTAGGTCCTCACCGGACATGGTTGCTTCGGGAGGTTCCTGTTCTGGATAAGGCGGGAGGAAACGCCCGGGTGTTAGCATTATGTGGTTCGCCCGGTGGACACGGTGGAGCATACGGTGGTGGTCTGCCCAGCTTGGGCGGAGCACCGCCGTGTCCTCGTGCAGGCGATCTCTCGCGTCCGGCCCTGGTCCAGGCTATGGTATGGAGCGAGAGGGCATGGGAAGCCGTCACCTCCATCTGCGAAGCAGTAATGCTCGCGAAGGAGGAGGCGGAGCGCGTAAGAGAGAGGCAAAATACGCGCCCTCACGCCCCTAGTCGACGCAGGAGACGCCCTGGGCGTCGGGATTCCCAGGCGGATTCATGGCCACCGTAGGCGCGGGCTTGCGGACGGCGAGCAATGAGCAGCTCGCCGTCCGATAAGGACCAGGCCCGGGTGTACGGCGCGTTGTATGCCACGTGCGCATCAAAGATATGTTAGCACCAAATGACGGGGTCCGCTAGGGCCGATGCCTGCCAGGGTTGCGGGCAAGTCCGAAAGGGCCACCGTGGCCCCTGGCACAGGCAACTGAAGTTTTTTTTTTCAGTAGTAGTTTTTTTCTTTTGTCAAGAACAGTCTGACACGCCCTTCCGCTCAGGCCAGAACGGGAGAAGTTATTTGATGATTTCCAAGCAACAAAAAAAAAGCCTTATGTTGTCATCAGACATTATGCTGAGCTGAGACCCTTTTGGGACTATAATATTAGTTTTCTGTTTCATAGTTTTAAGGTGTATTTATTTTGCTGCTATGCCAATTAACGCATTTTTCTTTCTGTATGTATCTTTCTTTATGAATGTAATTTACACAATGAAGTCTTCAGAAAATTATTTGCTTTGCTGTGGAGCCTTCACGTTGTTTGCTTCGTTACAGAAGGACCCTAAAGGGCCCGTGCGGTGCGCGAGATTAAAAACTTTAGCTATTTTTGGTTTCATTCAACCATGGTTTGAGTGTGAATGTGTTGAGTTGTGGGTTTTCTTTGCGAGTTCAATTGGAACTTTAAAACTTGGATTTTTTTTAATTTAGTTGGAAAGGAAAAAAAATATTTGTAAATAGCTCCCGGGCCAACAACAACCTAAAATTAAGTTTGATAGAGTGGTAGTGAGATTTTCTAGGTTGATTATGTAGCAGCAGATAGAAGACCTCGTATTTTTCTATAATAAACTTATGCCTAGCTATACAATATATCCACCAAAGATAACTCTTATTACTCTAAACCACAAAAAAATATTGTTAAAACAACCAAACAGCGCAGATTTTCCTTATCCAAAACAAGTTTATTAAAAAAAGGAACAAAAGGAGCTTCAAGACGTTCAGTATCGCTCTAGGTAATACAAAGATCATTAGAGGAGTTGGGATATAAATACCAGCTTGCGCACCGTATCCGTAAAGTAAACCGCTTAAGACTAACGTGAAATTAACCCGAAACTGCTGCCATAACACGGATACCTTCTGGAAAGTTCGACTGCCGAAGAAATAAATATCGCATTTGTGAATAATAAGATATTTTCTTGGGGATACCTACCTAACTATTTTGTCTCGGTACAGGTAATCGTGGATATTGGAAATGTAGTTTGAATCATATTTAGGGCTTCGATAATTTAACGGTCCATTTTAATATAACATCACGCCTGTTATCTGTGAATGATTAGGCATAGGAGTACCTATAGTACATACACATTTCAACGGTTATATTTAGGACCCATGTAATAGGGGGCGAGCCTGTTGCCATCAACCGGGCACAAATCCAAACTCCGAATTGCTACTGAGAAATCAAAGGACCCAATAACACTTTGGCCGACCTGGGAATTCGTAGCGCTTGTGACCACTAGACCGACGAGGTCCGTTTTAGTCCCAATTTTTTTTATTAGGTCGATTGATGATGGGCAAATGAGGTGTTGAACTTAACCGTTGAAGAGAGTTGAATTTTTTGTCGTAGTTGGGTATTAGTTTTTATTTCAATTATTTTGGGGTTTAGGATCATTGAGAGTAGGTACGCACGGCTACAGATCAAGCTATACATTTCCAGTATACGCTGATCTCGCATTGTACAGGATTTCCTTACAATGAGAGGTCAGTGTAAACTGGAGATGTATAGCTTGATGTGTAGCCGTGTGGTCCTCCCCACTTCTTTGGTTAGCAAAAATTCAACAGTAAATTTGGGGTTTATATATATATTATAGATAGATATAAGGGAGCTACTATCATCTTAATGCTCTAAATCAATCTCACCTGCCCGTGGTGTATCCTGCTAAATAACAAACGAGGCTCTGACGACCGACAAATGGCGATATAACCATCACAATAATAGCGTACTTAAATCTACAGGCTGGTGACAGGCAGCAGCGTCACTGATGCGAGAAACTACGCCCTGCGGTCGCCAACCCGTATGCGCAGCATGACGACTATGGGCATTACCTTCAATGAACGACACATCACAAATATGGCCCCTAGTTCTAGGCTGCCCTGCTATTCCTGATCCAGGTGGCGGTCACGGTAACGGCAGGGTAGGGGGTGTGAAAAATTCTCGGGCTACGGTAGGCCACCACCAACAATTAACTTTGGCAACGTACGACGGACGAACGCTCAGGCTGGATGACCACATAGAGCAGCTCAAAATGGAACTGGCAAGGATAAGGTCATTCTGGGTATATGCAAAGTCTGAAAAGAGGGAGAAGACACCATATCTTTAGAATCGGGTCATCACTCGGGTCGGGGTTATATATTACCGGAAGGTATTATGTATGACCAACAATCCCAAGGTAACGTAGGGTTCCTCGTACTTATAGTCCTTACAGACAATGTTGTTGAGATCTCCAGTGTGTCGACCAGGGTAGCGTACCTCATACTTAAACCGACCGAAAGGTATAGCCTCAAGGTCATACAGGTTTAAACACCGACGTCGGCGTACTCGGATGACGCAGTAGAAGAGCTGAATGAAGACATCTCTTCAGCTCTTCACAAGGCCACGAAGACGCACTACAACGTTGCCATCAGGGACGTCAACGTTAAAGTGGGAGTACGCAATAGCAGCGAATCGAAAGTTGGTCGACACGGTTATGGCAGCAGGAACCACAATGGGCAAATACTCGTCAACTTTTTGTAGAAAGAGGGGCTCTTCTTAATGGGTACGTTCTATAAGAAGCAGTTCCAAAGAAAGTGGACGTGGCAAAGCCCTTATACTGTGACAAAGAACGAGATAGGTTTCATCATGATGGATAAAAGCACATATTCATAGACGTCTCTGTAGTCAACAGGTTTAATACCGGTAGCTACCACCGACTCCTACGAAGCTCTCTGAATATCTACTTTAAGCTAGAAAGATCCCGTTTGGTGAAGTCTACGCTCCGACCTAACCAGCTCCAAACCGTTGTGGGATCAGAACAGCTCCAACTTCATCTGGTAAACCGATTTCCTGCTCTGGAAACCACGATTGACGTCGACGAGGCCCTAGAACCAGTCGTGGAAATCCTAAGGGAAGAAGGGTCAAAGTACTGTCAGCTGCAACCCACTGGTACGAAGTCCAAACTCTCGGCGGAGACTCTTAGGCATATGGATGAGAAGCGGAATAACATGCATGCTACTTCGCCAGACAAGCGGGTTCTCAATCAAAATATCAGCAAGCTGGTGCGACGGGACCTCCAATGCTCTAACACGCACCGAATAGAAAAGGCTATAGAGCAAAATTGGGGCTCCAAAGTCTTCGCACAGCAATTGAGGGGCCCCCATCTGACGAAGCTCTAAACATCTTCTGGTAATACCGTCACCTCAGGGCCGGATATTGCCGCAGATTTTGAGGACTTCTATGGCCAACTATACGACTCGCAGGCTGTACGACCCGAATCTGGTATTGAAGATTCCAAGCCACACCGATGATCTGGCGAGAATTAGCCTTGACGAGATCGAGATAGCCCTCAAACAGCTTAAAAATTGAAAAACCTCGGGGGATGACGGAGTTACCTCGGAGCTCATGAGAACAGCAGGAAGTGATGACGTTGCAAAATGTGATGAGACCATTTATTGTATATATTCGGACAAATAAATGAATTTGAATTTGACCTGTACTTCGAGAGCTCCGGAATCTGTTTAAGTCTGTTCTGAAGAAGGGAGAGCTCCAAAGGCATGGAACAGAAGCATTGTAGTATTATTCTTCAAAAATGGAGATAAAATGCTCCTTAAAAATTACAGGCCTGTCCGTCATCACTTCTGAGCCATGTCTATAAGCAGTTTTCGAGGGTAGTCTCGAATCGCCTATAGAGAAGACTTGATGAGTTTCAACCTCCAGAGCAGGCTGGGTTTCGATCCGGTTACGGGACCATATACCACATCCACACAGTGCAGCAGGTTATACAGAAGACTGAACAGTATAACCAGCCCCTGTGTCTTGCTGTTGTGGACTATGAGAAAGCCTTTGACTCTCGAGACCTGGGCTGTGCTCAAGTCCATGTAGCGATGCCAAGTGGACTGACGATACATCGAGGTGATGAGATGCTTGTGTGACGCCGCGAATATGTCCGATTAAGTACAGAACCGGCAGACTAAACATATCCAGCTGCGCAGGGGAGTGAGACAAGGGAATATCATACCCCCGAAACTATTCACTGGCGCCCTGGAAGATACGCTGGATAGCAAAGCCAAACGGTTTATTTTATTCACACCTACGCCACCATAAATAAAATAAGATTATTAATTTATAGTTTAGACACATTTATATCTTTATATATAATCAAAACACAATCAGCACATCCACGAACAAGAACGTTACCCAAAACAAAACTTTGCTGTAATATACTCGCACATAGTCTAAATTGTCACAACACCAATCTATCTCGTCGCTCGACGTCCGTATGTCACTGTAGGGATCCAGCAGAATATCAGCGTCAGGTACATTTGCCTGACACATGCTGAGCTGGACTCCCATTTGGTGCAACCTTGAGACGCACACCGCACTGTGTATATTCGCTATTTTCATTTGTAGTATGTCATAGTGTAAATTAATTTCTATAATTATGTTTGAATTTTTAATTTTTTGTATGTTGGCTCCTTGTTTTTATATTCATGTCATTTGTTATAATTAAATTGTCCTTTTGTGTGCACTGAATAAATGTTCTATCTATCTTAAGGAACAGGCATAAACATAAATGGCGAGTACATCTCACACCTACGATTCACCGATGATATTGTCCTTAGGGCGGAATCACTGCAAGATCTTTATCGAATACTGACTGACCTAGCTGTCGCCTCTCGACGTATAGGTCTCGGGATGAACATAGACAAAACAAAGGTTATATTTAACGACCTTATTACCCCGAGACCGATTGTCTTTGACGGTGTCCGCCTTGAAGCTGTTCAGGAATATGTTTACCTCGGGCAGAATATGCAGTTGGGTAGGAACAATTTTGAGAGAGAAGCCGATAGGAGGTTTCACCTTGGATGGCCAGCATTTGGTAAACCTCGTCAGGTCAGCTCGTCGTCCATACCACAGTGCCTAAAGAAGAAAGTCTTCAACGCGTGCGTCCTACTAGTTATGACTTACAGAGCCGAAACGCGGACACTCACGGTTAGACTGGTCCATCAGCGAGCTAAGCTTGGAGTCTCTCTGAAGGATAAAATCCGAAAAGAGGTGATCCACCAGAGAACCAAGGTTACCAAAATAGCCCAAGAACTAAGCAAGCTAAAGTGACAATGGGCTGGTCACATCTATCGCAGAACCGACAATCGTTGGGGAAAACGAGTTTTAGAGGGGAAACCGCGTTTAGGCAAACGTAGTGTAGGACGCCCGCCAGCCAGGTGGAGTGACGACTTGCGAAAGGCGGCTGGCAGAGACTGGATGAGGAGAGCCGAAGATTGGGCTCAGTAGCGTTCACTAGGAGAGGCCTACGTCCAGCAGTAGAATATATGCGAATATAGGCTGATGATGAATATATTCGCAAAAACCCCAACTTCAAACCTTAAGACCTTTTATTAGATACCAAACACAATATATTAACCAATTTTTTTTCAGCAACACTTTTCATCCGCTGTGAGCCGCAATTTTTTGTGACGTCGCAAAGCCTATAACCAGCGTATGATCAAGACGCTTCTAACATTACATTATTTGTCAAATTATGATAACAAGTATAGATATTATGAGGGAACAGATGAACCTACATACATACCGGTCAAAATCATTACCGTAATTTTTGCTTCGCCATAGTCGGGTTCAAATTAGGTATAATATTGTGTAAAAGATTTATATTAAAACATTAGCTAGTTATAATGCAGAATAAAATTAGTTCTGAACATTTATTTTTTGTCTATTTATGTACCGCCATCCGCGTCGTCGGCCTATATTAAATTCTCGTGAAAAATCGTCATATGAGCACGAAGTCGGCATGATTGTAGGAACATAGTAAATCGCGGGCCAAATTAAAATGTAAAACTCGACCGAGTCATGCCCTTGTGTAAAGTGAATAAGATAAATGAACGCGGGCCCAGTGAAACGTTCGTTTCACGTATCACACAAATAAATTAACCACACGAAACTCGGGTTTCATTTAAAACGAAATCGATAAAGTATGTCTTTTTGGCGCGACGAGATGATTACGGGCTGCGAAGAATTTAATTAGAGTGAAGTTACGACCAAATATGTCTTTTCAAACTTATAGATTTTAGTTATTATTTTAGTTTTTACTTTAGTTATTATTATTGAACCAGGCAATAACTAAATACTTCACATAATATATATCGGCTCAGGAAAAACTTGACTGCTTATGGAAAATGTTTTACGATTTTTTGCTTCCAACTTTTTACTACAGATACCCAGTAAGGCTAGACCGTACACCCGAAAAATGTTTCAATTTCACTAAGCTAAAGTGACGTAAAAGCGACAAATTTCACGCACCCAAATCCGTTTAGTCGCGTCTATCAGACCTCACCTTGACATGCGTGGGTTCGCGACAAATTCTCTGTTGCTGCCAAAAACGCGGTGATTTGTTAGAATTTCCATACTAACTCACGACCCTCGGGTCCTACCTGACCTGCGGTGAGCGGCGATGTCGTAAAACATCCATATAAATTTAAATTCACCTACGTGTTAGTAAACTTTCGACTGGCATTTCCAAAATCATGTCCAAATGGAGTCTCCGTTTTAACTAATTAAATGGTTAGTAGATCAATGGAATGGGTAATGGAGCTAACTTTGATAAAAGATCTATTCAGTTCGAAATTCAATGGAATATTCGGGAATTTTTTCTCATATTGTCAACGGTATTTCCTGTTAATAATTTTGATTTATTACTCCATTTTCATTTATTATGTATTTTTCCTTTTAGTTTGATTTGGAGCACAATTACGTCCAATTCTATTTGTAGTAACGTCCGAATTCATTTGATCTTTGTTTGTAGGTATAAATAATGTATTTTCCGTAGACAATAATTATATTATTAAAACGGGCATGCCCGTTGGTATTTACAGGTTGGTACAATTAGAAGATTTCATTGATTGAAAAACCTAGGAAAGAAAATTCTTAATAATAGTTATAAACATACCTTTAGAACTGATTTTATTTGATAAATCTGTTTTTCTAGGGATTTTCTTGCTATCGCAGTTCAGTCACAGACAAAGACATATCAAAAGAAGGATAATGGCTTGTCATCGTGTAGGCAAGCCTGTACTTGACGACAGAATTCGTTTCTTAGCATCAATGTAGCTGCTGCTAATCGCTAGGCTGTGGTATTGAAGAACTGATAATGACCCAGATAATGAAATTGTAAATAAAATAAAAAGGATGAACCAAAGCTTGTTTTGTTGGCTTGCGTAGACACATTTATCTTCCTCAACTAAGAATATTTCAGAATAAGTTTTTCCTTTGTTTATTCAGCAAAAGATAAATAAAAAATAGGAGCCCATAATGCGGAATCTAAAAAGGAAATCTAAGACTCGCGAATATCATAAGCGAAGTCACAGTATCATAATGGAAGTAAGCGTATTGAAGTGACACCCGAGCAAATCTTGAGAGGGCGGTCGTTTATCACATGCATCTGTGACGGGGGAAAAACTTTCCTACACTGTGGTGACTAAATGATATTGCGATTTTTCTCACATTCGTGTCACATCACTTTTTGCTTTTCTATCTTTTTGGGTCTATGATTCCTTTTGGGTATTACGGCGGTGGAGAATTCTTTATAGTCGAAAGTAGAAGGGTTTATTTACTAGTCCTTAGTGTTATGTTAAATTTAGTAACTTGAACGCTGTAAACAGCCTTGTGATACTCGTAGTTCATACAGGGTGTAAGGGACTTCGCAAGCAAATTGCTACCGTGAATTTAGTACATGATTTTGAACCCACCAGAGTTGAATATTTTCGTCGGTAGTAAAAATATACGGATTTTGATCGTTTTTGTATGCACTTTTGTATGGAACAGCAGATTTTTTTTACAACTGAAGGAAAATTTCTACGCTAGGGCTCTGGAAAACTGTGCTGAATTCAAAGTAACAGTTTACGCGTTGATGTTCTTATACCCTTTGCAGGAAAGTCTGAAAGGGATACCGTGGCCCCTGGCACAGGCAACTGAAGGAACATGGGTGGGTTTTAGTCAGTAAGAGTCTGACACGCCCTCCTGCTCTGCCCAGAGCGGGAGAAATTTATTGATGCTATCCCACCCTCAAAAAAAAAATATCCTGTATAATTTAAGTAAGTAGTAACTAAGATTAAAACCATTATTGTTTTCACCGTGGTTTTTTTATAAACGACTAGCTGTGCCCCGCGGTTTCACCCATCTGTGAGGTGAGCCTATCCTAGCATACCTATGTCAACGACTATCTCCGAGCATACCTATATCAACGACGTACCTTGACATAGGTATGCAAAGTTCGGCTCTTCTCGGTAATGCTCGGTTCTTGTCGGACGGCCGCCCTCGGCCCTCGACCTACCGCGTTGCATCGCATCTCCTGCCGCGCGATTACTTTGTTTTCGCTTACCGTTCTTTCTTACTCTTTTTCGTTTTGCTCGGCTCTAAAGGGTCGTAGCGTGTTAAATAGTCTAAAACCTTCCTCAAGAATTGAGCTACCAAATGCAAGAATTTTCCAAAACTGAGTGGTAGTTCCAGAGATTAGTGTCAAACAAAAACAAGAAAAAAACCCTTCAAATTCATTATATTAGTATATATATTTCAACTCGTGTTTTCCCGGAAAATATTTTCGTAGAGTGAAATGATTGTTTCGTTCCCCACCTAAGCTAAGTATGTAGGTACCTTAGCATGGTTGCGTCACAGTGTTGTTGAATAATGATTATCTTGAGTGATTTTGGCTTAAGACGTCATGTATTATCTCATATACGTGCGCTACATACGTAAGCATGTATTGAATATTCTCGTAGTAATTATGCCTAATGACATCTATTTAATGATTCGTAGTTTTAGCGTGTAGGACCTCCTTAGGATCAGATAAGTCATATAAAGTTTATATGATCGTATTGATTATTTGAAGAAATAAATACTTATCTACGTAAATATATATAAATGCATAATAAATAACGAGAGCAAAAGCTGGGTATCAAAACCAGGGCTTTATACAAAATTAAATTTTATTTACAATACCTGCTTTATCATGTAGGTACCAATGTTTTACAAATTAAAATATTATCTTTTTCTATACTTATTGCCAATAAATTTACCTTTTGTCTTTCCAGAGACAGAGTTTCCTAGAAAATTGATAGCAGCCCTTAATGAAAAATAAACACGAAGACGCCGTTCCCTAACATTATTAATTCCCATAAGTATTTTCACTGTTTGTGTAGACAAGAAACCTTTTAGTTAAATTTTTTATCGTAACTTATTCAAACCCCAAAAACGATGCTTCGTATGATTTTATTTATGTTGTGTTTATATAGTTCTGAGCATTAAAATTGCGAGTAATATTAATGATTTTTGGGTACGTTTACCAGTACATTTTTCGACTACAGGCTGTAAATACTAGAAAATAATTAATTTTTACTTTTTACCTAAGTACTTGATATCTTTTGTTGATATTTTCTTTCGATTAATTTAGAACTTTTTATTTGAAGTATAATTTCTTTTCTCAACTTGATCGTATTCTGAAAGAAAAAATGTTTAGCTTGACAGCCATTCTTCTTTCAGTAGAACTATAGACTTAAATAAAAATTTAATGGTGCGAAAAAATGTTAAGAAAATTACTCTGCATTTTGTTTGAAAATGATTAGGTAAGTATTTAATTTAACTTGTCTCGCGTTGTGAAGGCATTAAATCCACTTAAATTACTGAAGACAGGTCTTAGTCTAGACCACAGAGAGATATTATTATAAAATATTTCCAACAGACGCCTCTAAGGAGGCGGCATTAAGTTGAAACGAATATTTAAATTATTTCATCGTTGTATCAAAAGGAACGTTTTCGGAACTTCAACTTCTGTTTCTCTGGGGCGAGCGAAATAATATTCTGATATTAAGTTTTTCTAAAGGTTCCAAAATACTATCGATAATTCATTTTGGAAACACAGATTTATACCTTATGTAATAATAAACACCAACTATAAAAGACAAATATTAAAAAACAGCTTAAAAAAGTAACAAAAAAAGCCTTATATGATCTGAGAAAACAAACAATGTCAAATTTTGTTTTTTCTGGAATCACTTCAATTTCTCATAACTATGAAGAAATAACTTGAATATTTCGATAAAATAATTTCAAGGCATTTTGCTGATCTCCTTTTCGATAATGACTTAATTTAGAGCAAGAAGATACCTTGCTGTAGTTAGGTATAGCAAAATTCTAAGTGGTACCTTCTGAAGTCTTTGTTCTCAAATTAGTTTAAATGATTATCCGGAGCTAACCCCAAGACTTCAATGTCACCACCAAGGTATGTAATGGCATCACTTCATAGTGAGTGACAGACGTGGAACCTCCTTCGTTCTATTTGTATAAATATTTATAGCGAGCTACATTTATTCAGACTCACCACCTTTTTATTAGTATTATTAGTAACCAAGATTTTAATAACACAAGACTTCGACATACTACTTATATTTGAGTTTATATAAAAAGCGAATAGTCTTGCTGTTATGTGTCTAAAACTCACAGGTAAATACACAGTACCTACCACTAGTCGATTTTAAAGTTTCCACAAAACTGTTGGTGTCAAAACACACAAGCTTGTTACTGCAATGACTAACTAAGAAGCGCATATGCTTATGTAATTCTTTTGTAAATTTTTCAAAATAAGGGATAGCACACAATATTATTTTACTACAACTTAAAGTTATGACTTCTCCGAGAGCGGAAGGGCGTGTCAGACTCTTACTGACTAAAACCCATCCGTGTTTCTTCAGTTGCCTGTGCCAGGGGCCACAGTAACCCTTTCAGACTTTCCCGCAAGCCAGGCAAGCATCGGCCCTAGGATCGGTCCCCGTCGTTGGTGCTGACATCTCTTTGAGGCGCGCGTGGACCCAGGCCGGGTCCTTATCGGACGGCGAGCTACCCATTGCTCGCCGTCCGCAAGCCCGCACCTACGATGGCCGGGAATCGGCCTGGAATTCCCGACGCCCAAGGTGTCTCCTGTGACTAGGGGCGTGAGGGCGCGAATTTTGCCTCTCCCTCACGCGTTCCGCCTCCTCCTTCGCGAGCGTTACTGCTTCGCCGAATGAGATAGTAGGTTGACCCTGGCATAGAAAAATGTTGAGTAGGTTACTCAGGTTGTTACTAATTAATTTACTTAAACCTCTTCCTATTATACTATCTGAGAACATAACTGAATGATAAAAATCCTGACCACTGAAATATGGACAACTTCCAATCTCAAACTGTACCACTTGAGTTAGATCTTGTACTATATCAGATATAGCTTGTTTAAGAATACAGTCTTGAGACAATTTCTCAGTCTCGGATGGGTCCGCCGTTACCTCAGACTGGACAACATCAGGGTTTGAAACCTTCTGACATGAACACTGACACAAATAACTCATTAGCAGCAAGAATAAGTTCTTTAATTTGGTTCTGAGAACCCACATATTTAATGTAAAGGGAACTAAGTCTAGCCTCAAGTACCTGCATGTCAGCCTCGCTGTGTATGAATTTCATAGATTTGATTCTGATTCATCCGCAGTTCGAACGTCAGCTGTTGGTGAGTAGGAATGTAAATGTATTATCGCAAGAAGAACAAATATTCTTATATATGAACAGAATTGGTTCTTTGAACTCTAGATTAAATTGTTGTTAAACTAAAAAAAATACAATAGAAAGAAAAGATAAATAATCTGCCATCTATATGTCTACAACTCTACTTTAGGACAACAAACTTTTCACAAAAAAACGCAAACGAAAACATCTTTTCAAACCAGAAAAGTCATTGAACCTTACTTTCATTACTTAACCAGCTACACGCAAACAATTTTCACATCAGCAAAAACAACGTCTGAAATCTATCAGTCTGAGAATTTGCACTGTCACGAACAGAGACGTATCTCCCAGTTCCAGACAAATTTTACAACCTAGTTGCCGAGTGGTTTATAAAAACTATTAAATACTCACTTTAAAAGGAATGCCTTTTCTAATAAAGCTGGAGGTAAATCTCACAAGGCTGGTTGCCAACGCGGTTCGGTATACTTATGTGCGTTTTGTGCACTCCAGACACTTGTAAATTGCGATGTTCACAGGCAACTTGGTTTATATTAAAAGCTTATCTAGCTTTATTGCTCCTCATAATATTTAACGAGTAGGAATTTATTTTATTTAAATTATTCCTTGTACTTATCGACCGTAGCAATTAACATTGTCGGATCTACATTTTTGCGATTTTCATTTTATTGCATTAAAAGTCTTAGAATAAGTTTATAAAATGCTCCGCAAAATTAATAAATTCTTAAAATCAACCATCTTTGTTTTTCCAAGTGGAAAAAGTAGTAAGTGTTCAGTGCGCACGATTAATATTGTCGCATAGTACATTGAGACATTAGCGGCGGGGCGCGGGAGGGGAACAGACGCGAGCGCACGGCGCGGATCTGCCACTTCGGCCAATGTAATTAAATAAGTGGTATCTATATCATAAAATATTATATCTAACAGGCAAAAACGTATTAAGTGGCACATCCAACATAAATGAGATTTCAAAGTCCAGCGAATACCGTGGGTTGTGCCACATCCGACCAAATTCAGAAATTGTAGTTCAGTTAATAATGTCAGATCTGCCATTTCCGACAAAATGTTGTATTATTTAGCGGTTAACAATGTTGCTTGTGCAGTTTCTCATATTTCCGATACACTTTTGATAAACTTGCATATACTACTACATCAGGTAATTAATATTTATACGTCATACCAAAATTGGTTGAGGTACATTGACTATTGTTCACTTTATACATGTTTAAAACTTTGAACGGCCGTACCCTAAAGTAGCGATTTTTCACCTACGACTATGTTAATTGCTACGGTCGTTATATCTGTGCTGCGTTTTGCACATTGTTTTGTTCTTTTGTTTTTATGAAACTGGTTCTTTTTTTTATTAGTTTTGTGCGAATTGGATCTGGTATTCAATGCGAGGATTTGTTTTTGACCGTGTGGAGTTTACTTGTTTGAAGTTTTTATATTTCGTTTCGGTAACCACAAAGCTATCGGGAGTGTTATTTTAATAACTTTTAAAAGTTAATTAGGTTAATAATTTGTGTGTTCAATTTATCACGGTACGGCTATTTATAGATCGTGAGTTTTACCCGACTACTACTAAAAGTCCACAGCTGGGCTTAAGTCAGTTAAAGGAGTAGGCAGTTCTGTCACCGATAGAATTAAGTTTTTAATTTAAGTAAATAATTATTTTATGACGAATCGATTGAATTTGACGATTTTGACTTAAAATAGAACGCATTTTAGTTAGTGAGCATCCCAAAAATATTTGAGTGTAGACACACACAATATGACACAATCACTTTGTAACAATAATCGTATCCGACCAACTCTGCCGGCCATCTTTGTGTCGTGTACCTCAACACGCAACTTTGGCATCCTCATTAGTACCATTTTGCCATTCTTCGGTATTTTCTCTTTTTCTCTATTTTGCGCGAAATAATCTACGTGTGCAGAAACTATTGTAATTCTGGTCTGTGTTCTTTTCTTATCTTATTTGGAACAAAAATCTTTGAGCAATCTTCGTTGGAAGGTTATTAGGGTTAATCATTTTCTACGGCAGAATTACCTCAGGTATATTTATTCAAACGTAAACATAGTATCTATAGACAACGCAGATATGTACACTAATAAAGTTTAAGCCACCGTCTGAAAATTTAATTATTGGTAGGACTTAGTTTTTTCAAAGATGAAGTTTATAGTAGGCACATAATTCTCAAATTAATTGCCATGCCCAGTCTCCCTCTTTTGACGTAGGCATTGGTAAAATTAAGATATGACCTAATAAAACTGGATTATTATAAATAATTGTCTTGAATTTCTTCTATAACTACGGTTACAAACTAGACAAATAATAGGTCTTTACCTATGAAGTTGCCGTTTTACAATACTGTAACGTAATTTGTGTATGGCTCTTTTTTTGGGTGGGAAATCATCATATAACTTCTCCCGCTCTGGGCGGAGCAGGAGGGCGTGTCAGACTCTTACTGACTAAAACCCACCCGTGTTCTTTCAGTTGTCTGTGCCAGGGGCCACGGTAACCCTTTCGGACTTTCCCGCAACCCTGGCAGGCATCGGCCCTAGCGGACCTCGTCATTGGTGCTGACATCTCTTTGAGGCGCGCGTGGAACACAACGCGCCGTCGACCCGAGCCTGGTCCTAATCGGACGGCGAGCTACCCATTGCGATACCGTCCGTAAGCCCGCGCCTACGGAGGCCGGGAATTGGCCCAGGATTCCCGACGCACAGGGCGTCTTATGCGGCGACTAGGGGTGTGAGGGCGCGAATTTTGCCTCTCTTTCACGCGTTCCGCCTCCTCCTTCGCGAACATTACTGCTTCGCAGAAGGAGGTGACGGCTTTCCATGCCCTCTCGCTCCGTACCATGGCCTGGACCAGGGCCGGACGCGAGAGATCGCCACCGCCAAATTTATGTACGGCTGGCAATAAATACTAAATTCAAATTAATTTTATTTAAAAATTATGGAATTCTATTTGCAAATTCAGTCATTATTGATTAGTGTTTTGTTTGTACATTTGTCGTACATTTGTATGTTTTTCATCAATTGGACACTATACAAATACGAGTAATTATGGAATACGAGTTCCGTCGCCGTAGCAATGGCACACAAACGTCTCGCAACATTAATTTCGTGTACGGAGTGAACACTCCAAACGAACGCTAGACTCGTTTTTGGTTTGAACGCTTTCGACATGGAAATTTTGATCTAAAAAATCAACCCCTGTGGTCAACGATCGTTGGCTGGCTGGCGGTCGTCTGAACGATCGCCAGCGCGATGAACGCATTGAGGTTACCTTACGTTGCTTAACAGACACAGAAATGAAGAGATTTTTAACCGCATTGTCACTTGCGATGAAAAATAGATTATTTTTGATAATAGACCCTTTTTTGTTTCCGGGTTGGAAAATCCTCATGGATGTCCACCGCCCTGGGGCGGGCGGTGGAGTCTGTCAGACTATTATATTACTACTATACACACACACTACACTACACACACACTATTACACACAACATTATTACACTATACACTAATAATTATGTTACTTTTGTTATTATTATTGTGGGTTATTGCACAGAGAGGAATCCTTTGTCCCAGTAGTGGGAATTATTCTAAGCTATCATATACAGCACGTATCAAAAAAGTGAGGTCATGTTTAAGGGTTTGGTACAGGCTATTTAACTGAACAACTTAATCAGCGAAAAAATTGTCAGCTGTCTCATACAAAACTTGAATACCTACTAGACCCAAATGTATGGGACAGCTGATAATTTTTTTGTGATTACGATGTTGGTGCCATGGAGAAAATTGCTCAGTTTGATGGTCTATACCACACCCTTTAATTTGACTGCACCTTTCTGCTACCACATTTTTATCTCGCGAAACGACGCGCGCTTTTCTTGTGGTTACCAAGTGTACAAACACGCTAGAGAGCACGGTCCGAGACCCTGGCGAACCCGGAAGTGTGTGTGTGTTATTTGCTGATGCTACGCGTCTTCACGCACATATTCATAGCGTGTTTGTACACTTGGTTTGGTTATCACAAGTAAAACGCGCGATGTCGATGAAAATTGAGGTTAAATAAAACCTAAATTGTCAAATGAAAAACAGGTGTTTTTCATGTTAAGGTGATTTAGAATGAGAATTTCGGGTTTAAATATTCATATAGTCAAATCAAAGCACTCAATTTCTAATTGGCACTACTAATGGGCATCCACGGGTTCGTTTGCTGACCCATAGGTTTAGATTACATCATAATAATTGTACTTCTAAAATAGACTAGAAGCCGCACCGCGTCGGGCCGTGCCGCACCGCAACGTGCGGGAATGTGGATCCATGCTATCGATAAAACGTATGTTATCCTCCCCGCTGTTATCCGATCGTCGCCAAACAAACCACTGCGCTGATGCCGTCTCTTTATATTTGTTGACATTCTGGACACGCCAGCGCCATTGGTCTTGTTATCGATTGTGAAAATGCAGTTTTTAAACGTGAGCGAAGGCTTCGGGCTTCCATAGCAACTGGCAGCACGAAACACAGTAGGCACTCAATTCACTGGCTTTAACAACAGAACGTTCCCTTCAATGTCAATGGACTACATACCTTTAGCGACCCTTTCATGACCTTTAATGTTTATTCTAGTATACCATCAGACACGTTGACAGCCCATCACACAGTGGCCTTCAAATAAATAAATTACGATAGCGAGTGGACAACCCTCTTCAACCCTAGTCCAACCAAATATAACAATTAACAGCCCCTTTGTGGCACATTCGTGTTATTATTGACGATGAATTCGTGGAAAGGTGACTTTATTGTGACCCACGGGCGACACGATTGTGATGGATTTGCAGAAGTACATTATTTTTTTATTAGCAATTTAAGAACTACGTACGAATAAAGTAGGTACAAGTGGGTGAGTGTGTACTATCTTTGATCCGTGGCACGATTTATGATTTTGATAATCGGGCCAAGAAATATCGAATATCTTTCGACAAGGATGTCGACATTGTACTTCAGTTTGTTCTGGGAGCTGAACTTAATAAACAGAGGCAATAATACAATCACAATAAAAGTACCTAAGTGATACATAAAAGCTCGAAAAGCGTTATCAATAATGTTTTTCCTTTACCATTAAAAGGTTGTAAAACTACCGACAGGTATTCATACCATATGGTATGAATACCTGTCGGTAGTTTTACAACCTTTGGCATACCTTTGGCAACCATAGGCATATGCCTATGTTAGATACTAATATATGTCGTTGGTATAAGTATAACAAAATAAAAAAAAATAAAGAGAAAACTATGCGTAGTGCGTCAGATATTGCGTTCATTAATCTCATTTAATCCTTAATACGGAAATAGCTGTCGCTAGGCAAAGGAGGTCCTGATTCCGACATCGTGATAAGGCTGGACTACTCCGTCGCTCGTTTGTGTTGTGCTATAATCCTCGGCTTTAAACCTTACTGTCCATCAACCCTGTCATTCAATCCGATACCCAAATCCAATGAATTACGTATAACCTCCGTCTAAGCCGGCAAAAACGCCCGAAAGTTAATTCAGCGTTAGGTTATAGTATCCTGTCTCAGGAAAACCTATAGCTGATTTAATAACTCGGTTATTACGACACATTACCAAGGAAAGTTGCCTTTGTGGCCGATGTCGAATAAGATATTCTTTGTTAGGTTACAGAGCAACCACAAAAGCGTAAGACAATGAGAATTAATTTTCACTAGACCAAACTTGAAAGTTAGTCAAACCCGCAGAACTAAAGTCGCGGATGACATTGTATAAATTTAAATACCATAAAAAAATGGTCTGGCTAGGGTAATTTATGACTTAGGATTGGAACGTAAATTTCTAAAGCCTTTAAAAATATAATTTGGGCCAATGAAAAATCGGTCCTTGTTTCATTCAAAGTTACAAGATTAATTCTTTGCGTGACTTCACAGAAGTTCGTTGAACAAAAGTTGTTTGGTTTTGCTAAGCTTTCATTAAATTTTGTTAAGATTTTGAAAATTTGCTTACCTCGGGAACATGGATTAAATACCTGCAATTGTTTCTATTTTTAAGCCTTTATTTGGTACGTATTTAATAATAAGTTACCACTGTCGCAGAGTTCATTTAACTCGACTTCTATTTCTATAACTATTTGAAATGTGAAGTAAACTCAAATTCTTGAAAATTATTAAATTCAATGCCAAAACAGTTACTCGATTAATTCAACTCAGGTGCTCAGCCAAAGGACTTACTTAATCAATATGCATTAGGTATGTGTATTAATAACTACAAGATTGTGTCATATTCAGTAATGTCGGATTCTCTACAAGTAACATTTATAGTATGTGTAGTCAATAAACGGTTAGGTCAGGTCAGAGCTTTAACGTTGAGTTGAGAATTTAATCATCAGTCAGTTGAGTGTCAAAAATCAATATTAAAAGTAATTTATTCAAACTAGGCTGCGAATCAGCACTTTTTGAACGTCAACATTACATAAGACAGTCTCTTCAAAACGCCCGCCCTTCACCACTTCCTAGTGCTTTAGCTGGGAAGAAGAAGTGGCGGAACAAACTCCCCAGCTGTCTGTTCAGTTAGAAGAACTGGATTATATACAGTGGTAAGTAATTAACATTACTAAACCTTAAATAAAATTATTTGCCATACGTCAGTTAGCATACGCCAATATTGAAAACTATACTCAAGCAGAAAAAAACATTAAAAAAATAAAAACGTAAACAGAACTTAATACATAATAAAATCAGTTTATTTATTTCTTGTATGATTGTGTGGCCTTAATTAAGCAATCAAAGTGTACTCTGGAACACCACAGAAGACTTGACACAAAATTACTGATCTTCTACTGTAGATAATGCTAGAAAAGGTTACTTGCCAGGTGTCGCCGCTACTTGTTAATTTCATTTATATTTACAACCACATAGCGCTGTCACTGTTCATAATATCAACACGATAAACTTCCTAGAAGTTCGTTCCACTGTGATATCGACCAGCTTAACTCTCACTCATCGTCAAGTTGAGGGAGGCCAAGAAGTTCACCCATCTGTACGAAATTGCTTACTGAACCAATGTAAACTGAGCTTGACTTACATGACGTCAGCGAGGTATGTGTGAGATAAAATCACAGCTTTGTTCTTGTCAAGCGATGTGATGTTTGGGACTTTGGATAAATGTATGGAGATCGTGATTTGAATTCTTGAACTTATGTGTGACGTAATTTTGTGTTCGGTTTAATGAGGGTAGGTATAATAATTGTAGGCCTTCAATGGAATGAAGGAAACTTTCTGCTGTTTGGACTGAAATAATAACAACTAATCTAATCACTAGTTATTAATTTCACAATCTGTTATAAACTTTTGTGTTAAATAAGCCATTCAAGCCAGGTGTGAATAACAAGTTTTTTTTATTTAGAGTTATATGTACGAACCGTTTGGGGTTGAAACACTAGGGCCGTGTGTTCAGAGTGCCCACTAGATTTTTCAAGATATTTCTAAGCTGTTAGTCGATTCTTCGCGTGACCAGAGGGCTGGCTTATTTTTCGGCCAAAGAATCTGCATTGCCATGCAACATGGCAATGCTGCCAGCCTTTTAGGCACGTTTCCTGTTGACAATGATGCGGACCAATTTTTTGATGCAATATGATTATTTCCCTTTCTTTTTATATAGGTGTACATATTATTATTATTATTTTAAGACTGTTACTTTAAATATTGTATAAATACTTATTACCATGTTAGAAAAAAAAGGTATTCAGTAGAAAGATTTTGTTAATTGGATAGATGTTTTGTTTAGCCATGATGACTACTTCAATAAAGTTTTGTATAACAACCGTAGCCATGATGATTAATGGCTACGGTTGTTATACAAAACGTTAATTGGACATTTATGAAGATTAAATCGTTATTATATACTTAAAGCTTACTGTTCATCAGCTCCATTTAAAAAATATTTATTTTTGTCCAAGTTAAAATATAAAGTATTTAAGTTAACTGGACTAACTGATGTGGTATCGTTAGAAAATAGTTTAAACAACCCTCGAACCCACGATCAATCAATATAAACCCTATTTAGGGTTGTAAGGAGGTAATCTAAGTTTGTTCTAAAGTAGATTTGGATGCCGTATTCGCACTTGAGAAGTTTAAGGTTAGATAGATTGATGGTGATGTATAACGTATTTTCATTATTTCACTCATAACGAATGTTGTCTGATACTTCAACACCATGCATACCTAGGTAGGTAAGTAAAGAAAGAAAAGAAAGAAAGAAAGAAAATGCGTTTATTTGCGGTAAACATGACGCAAAAAATAACACAAACACAAAAAATATGAAAAGGTTGGGGGAAACATGCGTCACATCCCCACGCAAAACGGCTATCGCTCAGCATTATGCTGCGACCCTATGCAAGACAGAGCCCCAGCGCTGGTTTTCAGCGACAACCGGCGCTGACGTGGTGACGTCGTCCGGTGAAGTACATGTATACCCAGGTACTTACCAATATAACCTGCTGATTGAAATTAAAAATGATTACATAGTCTTTTTCCCGTAGGGGTAGGCACAAACTACAGAAAGCCACCTGCTACGATCCTTATATACACCTTTTGCTTCGTTTTCGTTCATACATCATTCACGTGCGCCGATTGAGAGTACTATGCACCTGAACATTCTGAAGAACATCACAAATAAGGGCTGGTTCAAATAGAAACGTCATAAAAAATAAATGTTTTCCATGCACACAGGGGTATCCGAAAACACCACATGTATGTTTCACGATTCTCGAAAGTATTCCAGTTATAACAAAGTTTTTAAATTTCTTGAAAGTGTTATGAAAACTGCTTTAAATAAGTTCTATTACTTTTGCTACAAACACGACTTTTGCCAATTGTTAGTCAGTTTGGAGTTAATGCCTTTACTAGTTTTTAAATTTCTTGAAAATGTTAAGATGTGCGGATGGGCGATGGTATGAGTAAATGACACAACGAATGCTGATACAATACTCAGTTTTATTACAAAAGACACACGTTTATATGGTTACATTAACACCTCCCTCTCATCTCCTCCCTAAAACTAAAATAAAATAAAAGTTTAATTTTATTTTATAGTATGAATATGCAGTTTTGTCAACACAAGCAAAAAATAAACATTGACACTCTTAGACTAAAGCGTACGCGTGTAATTATATAATACCTATATGGCACAATCGTAGTGCACATGTTTGTTATTGTTTTTAGTTGCTCGAAGTTATACATTAAGTAGTTACTTATAATACGAGATATGATTAATGATTGTCGTACATACATTATAACAATTGTTACCAACTAAGTATGTACCTACCTATGTGCGCATGCACAGTTGACGCTAGTGTGTCTCCGTTTTCTGCTGACCTGTATAACAAGGTTATGCGCTTATTGGGTACATTGCTTTTATTCTAAACATAATACAGTTTCGTTCTGTTTTTGTGTATAATGTCGGTTTTTCCATTATGATCGACCTCTACATTAGGTGACAAATCTCTAATCACGTTATATGGTCCAGAATATAATTGTTTAAGTTTATTGCCAGTTTCATTTTTTATTAAGACTTGATCGTTTGGCTTCTACCGTATTGGGTTTACATGCTCATCGTATCTACTTTTTCTGTATATTTTATTGACTACCAAATTTCGCCGCGCTTCGGTTTGAGAGACCTGTAGCCGGTACTTAAGTTCAAGTGGGTAACTGTCGTAATTATAAAGAGGCTGACAATAAAACCATATAATCTTGTGTCTTTTGTAATAAAGCTGAGTATTGTATCAGCACTCGTTGTGTCATTTACTAATACCATCGCCCATCCGCACATGACGACCGCGACAGGACAATAAACGCGAGCAGCCTATGTTTACATTAACATCTCCCTCTCAATGAAAACTGCTTTAAAAAAATCGATTACTTTTGCTACAAACACGACTTTTGTCAATTGTTAGTCAGTTCGGAGTTTAGGTGACCACTTCGGGACCGAAGCTAAGGAATTCTTGGCGCCCAATAGCCTTAAAATATAAACCAATGAAAATAAATTTTCAAGTAGAACCTATGCTACTAACACAAATGTTGCCAATTTTTAGTCAATTCGGAGTTAATGACCTACATAGGTGACTACTTGGGCATAAATGTTCTTTTTGTTCCAACGGCCATAAGTGATATATCAATGGATAGTGCGTTTTAAGATAAACATTTGTTTCTAAAACGAATTTGGATGGGACGGCAATCCGACAAGACTTGGGGATTAGAAAAAATAAAATATAATACAAATATACACTGCCTTTCAAAAAAATCGAGCATTTATCTTCTTCATGGTTGGAAAAACTTGCATGTTTAAAGTGGCTTTATCGATTAAAAATTATGTTGCTGGAATCTAACAGGTTGGAGCTTAAGTGGCCTGAGATGAAGGAAACAAACGCTACAGCCAATGTTGTAATTATGATGCGTGAGAACATTTTGGCTAAAGAGGTATTTTTACCTCTGTAGCCGAAATGTAGTTGTACAATTCATAATATCTACCTAACGTTTAGGGAATTCAGGCGTAATGTTTTTTGTGTTAATATAATAATGACGATGTTTTCAAGTTACTGTTTATTAATTAGTTATGACGAGAATTAATGGTTGATGTTGACGTCACATTTAGGATGATTTAACGCCGAACAAACTAATAATTCAAACAAGTCGTAGTAGGTTACAAACATTCTTCTAAACAAGATCTTTTCAATGAAATAAACTCGTATCTTGACGAGTTTCGACAGGTTTAACATAATGTCCGACCAACTCTTCCAAACATTGTTCCTAAAACATAGACTAGATTGGTGTCTGAAATGGTCACTTGAGGAAAAACCATACAGAATTAGTGTATCTGTCCAGTAGTGTCCAGTCATCATGCAGCTCAACTCAGAACAAGGAGCTCAACGATTCGACGAACACAAAAGGAAAGAAAGGACATTTGGGTAGGCCGCATAAATTAATCAAACTGCCAGATCAACAAAAAAACAGCAATTACAAGATATCACGCCTATATAGAATCCATCTTACGATACGGGCCCATTTTTTGGAGTTACAGACACAGAGCATTTATTGCGCAGAAGAAATGCATCAGAGCCATTTGTGGTATCCATCCTGACGAGTCATGTAAACTGTTCTTTAAAAAGCTAGGTATATTACCACTTCCGTCACTCTGCATTTATGAAATCTGTAATTAGGTTTATAATAGTAAGGGATTGTTCAAAAGAGCCTATTAGTTGAACTCTCGAGATAGGGATCCATGAAGAATTGTATTGCAGGATACTCCTTAATCAGCCAAGTAGAGAAAAGTTTCTTAGGCCCGCTTGCACAACAAATTTCTAAATACATTTAGCGTTAAACAAATTTAAATCATCGTTCTATTTCTGTCAATCATTCGAAAATGATAGAGACAGAACGATATTTTAAATACGTTTAGCACTAATTGTATTTAGTGATTATTGCTGCAAGCGGGTCTTAGTCATGTATATACGCATTTATACAAAAAAAAAACAAAAGAAATAACATTGTTATATAATATTAACTCATTTAAAAGCAGATTATTGAAATGGCTTTCAGCAACAGACGTTTTTTGACATTAAAGATTTTTTTAAACAATAAATTAAAAATTTCTGGACTCTAGTCATTGCGAATAATGCTAATATAAAACTATTTTATTATTGTATTGACCTTACATCTGTTATGTACGGCAGTTAACTAATTATTATTATTATTTTGCATGCAATTAATACATAACCTGTACAGCTAAACATGTGGACTTTAGATTATTAACCTGATTTTAACTATTTTATACCATGTTTATGGCCAATAAAGACTTATCTTATCTTATTTATGATGATTAAAACTAACTGAGAGAAAAAAAATCGTCTAATCTCAATAACGCGGTAAACTGTTCAATAATACGAATATAAAGAAATTTTGCTTCTCCCCTATAGGGGCAAATAGGGTGATAATATATAAAGCCTATATGTTGACTAGATTTTTTATGACTATTTGTCCGAATTTTGAACAGAATCTACCCAGTATTTTTTGCGTCAACCAGGAACATACATCCAGACAAACTGACAAACGGCCAAAAATAAAAAAAAATATTTTTCAAAATGTATACTAAAATTTATATTTTCGGCATCAAAATCGTTCCCACATCCCGTAGCATTTTTTTTTTTCAAAAATATTTAATTACCGTTTTGACTTCGTTACTATTTTATTATTGCGGATACCTACTTACTTACATAATTTCACTCCGCACATTCCACTTCTTCACAACACCAATAATTCGCGTATTTACCTCATCTGCTCGATGTCCGTATGCCACAGCAGGAGTCCAGCAGAATATCAGCGTCAGGTATATTTGCCTGACACAAGCTGAGTTTTTTAGTTTGGTATTACATCAAATAATTTCTCCCGCTCTAGGAGGAGCGGGAGAAATGTGTCAGACTTTTACTGACTAAAACCCACCCGTGTTCCTTCAGTTGCCTGTGCCAAGGGCCACGGTAACCCTTTCGGACTTTCTCGCAACCCTGGCAGGTATCGGCCCTAGCGGACCCCGTCATTAGTGCTGACATCTCTTTGAGGCGCGCGTGGAACACAACGCGCCGTCGACCCGGGCCTGGTCCTTATCGAACGGCGAGCTGCCCATTGCTCGCCGTTCGCAAGCACACGCCTACGGTGGCCGGGAATCGGCCTGCGATTCCCGAACACATGCTGACCTGGACTCCCATTTGGTGCAACCTTGAGACGCACACCACACTTTGTATATTCGTCATTTCATTATTTAAATTGTGTCATACTCTTTTATTTGCATATTGGCACCTCGTAGCTATTTCCTAACATTCATGTAATTAGTTATTACTTAATCGTGCTTTTGTGTGCTTTATCTATCTATCTATATGTGATAGATATGTCAGCTACAGCATTGAAAACATAAACACAACAATAAAAACATTGAAAAATATAATAAGATTTTAGGTACATTCATTAAAAATATTGCAGCACAATAATTATGTACTTCTTTAATTTTTGCTGTTTTATGGTAAAGGAAAACCTCGTGAAGGAACATGGATCGAATCTTCATAAATTGCCAACATTCGTTAGAATAACCTGTTTTGATAGAATATCATATCTGATAAGTACACTATAGAAAAAAGGTTTTGTTTCTAGGGGAAATTAACAAAAATATCTAGTCTCATTTTTTTCCTTTTGTTTTTTTTTTTGCGAAACCTCAATAAATTATTTCTGCAAGGATCGGGTCGATCGATTTTCCCACCTCTGCGCAAAATAAGCGTTTCAACGTGGAGTTGGAGCCGGTTATAAAATACGATACAATGAAATACTGCGAGGATTCGTTGATTCACTTTTGTTACTGACCTAAACTTACCTTCTCATGATTGTCACCATACCTCCGTTCCCGTAAATCACAGTAACAATTTACATACACATACATATTCGTCATTCCTCAAGCACTGTACCAAACTGTTTACACAATTAGTCAGATATAGCGCGTGTTAGATTACTTAGTTAATCATATTAGCGAGCTAATAATGCTCTTCAACGATTTGCATAGTAGGTATGTAATACTGACGAAGACATAATTTTACATTTGACATTGTTTAAAGCCTACTGCCAAAGCTTTTACACCAGCGCCCTATGGACCAGCTACACGCAGCGGGCCTACAATGCTCTCAGGGTTCAGTACAATGACGCCTTTAGGATTTTGGTGCGGCTACCTCGTTTTTGTAGTGCCTCGGGCATGTTTGCCGACGCGAGGGTAGATGACTTTTATGCAAGAATGTGCAAAAAGTCAGCCTCACTAACTCGCAGAATTCGAGGTAGTGGCAACGGAATCCTGAAGATGATCGCAGATCGACCAGTTTCGCCAGTGGTGGGAAGGCTCATCAGGCTTCACGTGTTTTGATGAATTTAATAATTGAAATTGTTGTTAGAATGATTATTTATTGTTATTATTATTATTATTTATCAAGTTATTTTAATTGTATTTTTAATATGTACTTACATAAATTGCTACTAACTTTAGCCTTAAGATAATTAATTTGCTACTAACAAAAATATGGACATTACCCAGTCTGAAATAAACGAATTTTATTTTATTTATTTATAATTATGTAGCATCTACTTACTTGTTACAATGTTGTGTACTCTCTTACTTACCATTTGTTTGTTTACCTCGGAAACAATCCCAATACTTTTATACAGGGTGAAATTGAATTCATGGGCATCCTTTTAAGGGGTGACTGTACATACTCATCATTATGAACCACTTTTATTATGGGACTCTACACTTATGTTTGCATAACTCGTCAAAATTTTGGCGACAGCAGATTTTTTTTTTGAAAACTTTCTCAAGAATTGGGCTATTAAATTCAAAAATAATTTTTCAAATTCAAATCGAAGTTCCACAGATTAGTGTGTTCAAACAAACAAACTCTTTAGATTTATTAAACGTATATTAGTATATATACGAGTACATACGTTTTTAGTCTTATTCGAAATGTTTCGATTCGAAGCAGCCTGGTTGAAAAATAATCGAATGGGCCGCGCGCTCAAGACAAAACAGATATCAACTGTTGGGAATCGAACTTAGGTTTGAAAAGCAGTCGCCGTACCACTAAGTTATTTGCTTTGTTGAAAATTGACTAAAAAGCCATTCTTAAAGAGTTCATGATTGACTGCTTAGCTCCATAAAGTTATGATAATCATTTAAAACGTTACATAAATCTGTAACTATCTGCTATATTCGTTCCCTATTCAGCCCAGTCCAGTGATTTTTTTCTAGTACTCAAACCTCAGTTGGTCCGTTAGAGTTTTTTGATCCTAATAAAAATTCTACTAGAAAGAAACAGGATCGATTGTTATAACAAACAAAAATGTGGAAGTTTTCCATTGGCATGTTAATTATGACATTATTCAAAATCTGTAAATACAGATATTTTTTTTTTTTGAAAAAGGTCAGTTTTCTAAGGTATTTGTCATGATTGACTGCTTAACTTCATAAAGGTATAGCATCATGATAATCATTTAAAAGGTTAAACCTGGACTACCTGCAATATTCTTAGTATATGGCTCGTTTGAAACAAAATTGAGGTAAACTATAGAAGAATACGAATATAAAGCAATATTGCTCATCCCCCATAGCAAATAGCATGATAATTTATAGCCTATAGACTGATCAGGCCTATCTGTGAAAAATTTGAACAGAATCTATCCGGTAGTATTTACGAGCTGCTGGAACAAACATTCCGACAAACAGACAAATTCCTAAATCTATATTTTTGTCATTAGATAAATAAAATAAAATCATTTTATTTCGAGTATCCACTAACTCTTATTAGAAAAAACACACATACAGTCATATTACACAACATTACTAATTACATTACAATCCTATTCATATCTATTTAATCGAATCCCCAGACCTAAGCAATTACTTTTTTTTTAAATTGTCAATGTTACAGTTTTGACTTCGCTACGATTTTTTCATGTTTGTGAGTATAGATGAAATACTCCGCCACCAAAGCAAAACTCTTACCTTAGGCCACGTATGTCTTGTCCAGCTGTAGTTAGCTGGGAGCTCTCACGCTTAGTCTTGGCTGATCCTGCTTGACCGAGTCGCAATTCAACTTCTTGTAGTGTCTTAAGGCTTTGAAGAACACTAACTAGCGACATCGTTCATATAATATAATATCTATAATAGTGTGATATATCTTTACATAGTTTAAAACAAAGTCGCTTTTTGTGTATGTATGCTTAGATCTTTTAAACGATGTAACGGATTTTAATGCGGTTTTCATCAATAGACAGAGTGATTTAAGCCGAGGGTTTTAATGCATATATTATTATAGCAGAGAAAAGATCATTTCAGAGACTTGTAATGTGATGCCGTAAAAAAACATATTTTTGTGCGCTTACATTGCAAACGCCTGCTATACCTTACGAGATAGATCAAAACAATGTACTACGGAATTGTATATTTTAAAAAGATGTACAAAAAAATTTGCAAGGGTATATGTCTATCTCCTAAGTATAACCCACAATAACCATTTTTATATTACAAAAAAAATATGGGTTATTTAAGAAGCTATTTTAAACAATACAGTATTCCTCCTTATCCAATTAAACACGTTAGATACGTTGTGTATTTAATGTTAATCAAAATTGCCCATTGCAGCATAATTATCATTATAATTAATATCTTAGAAGATATCAGAGATTTAAAATGCGGGGCAGAGTGGCCGTTCGGGCCGTACGTCCGTGCCGGGTGGCAGCGGCCCGTGGAGGCGGCGCGAGCCGTGTTATCTTTCATGCGTAAACCAGTGAACGGATTATGCAAGATTTTGGCAAGGAGATAGGTGTCCCGGTAGCACGTTCCTGTGGCATAATTTCCGACATCCACGCTGGCGAAGCCGCGGGCAGAAGCTAGTATATAATAATAATTTATCGTTATTTGTGTCTCTTCACGAATGCTCACATAGTTATAAACGTAGAGACAAGAATTATAGCGTTTTGACAAAAATGCACAAAATATGATCCTTTGAGAGACTGGCGTCCATACAAGGATACCCTGTGTGACGTATCACCAGGCTCACTAATCCCTAATTTAATCTAATTAAAATTACAGTAGTCAAGTTTCAAACTCTAGTCAAATTATTTATTGATGAAGGGAAAAAAAAACAGACATGTTTAAATTAATTAACAAAAAAAAATGTTGAATAATAAATAGATTGGGTATAGTGTAGTGTGCAGGTGAAGTGTAAGGAGAGGTAGAATGATGGTGTGAGTCTGATTGTGCAGGGTGTTTGTTACAGTCAAAAACCCGAAATTATTCAATATTATGAGGGAACAATGAGTAGCTGCTCCGTGGCATCATAGACTTTATGTTACAATGTACGTGGTCTTATTTCTCTTCCATCATGGTACCATTTTCCGTCACATTCGCGGAACTCAGCGTTCGGATGCCACCAATGATTGCGGATTGAACGACGGAGATGTTAAGCCGGAACTTGAAGATGGTTGGTAAGCCGGAACTTTGGGGGTGGATAGCCGGAAATTTGGACCCCAATATGGGGTTGACATTGAGTTCAGACATATGACTAAACAGGGTGGCAGGGACATCGACGGTTCCTGTTCCGGATAAGGCAGGAGGAAACGCCCGGGTGTCACCATTGTGTGGATCACCCGGAGGACACGGTTGAGCATACGGTGGAGATCTACCCGGCTTGGGCGGAGCACCGCCGTATCCTCGTGCAGGCGATTGGTGGTGGCGATCTCTCGCGTCTCGCGCCGCAGGAGACGCCCAGGGCGTCAGGAATCCCAGGCCGATTTCCGGCCACCGTAGGTGTGGGCTTGCGGACGGCGAGCAATGGGTAGCTCGCCGTCCGATAAGGACCAGACCTGGATCGATGGCGCGTTGTGTTCCACGCGCGCCTCGAAGAGATGTCAGCAACAATGCTGGGGTCCGCTAGGGCCAATGCCTGCCAGGGTTGCGGGAAATTCCGAAAGGGTTACTGTAGCCCCCGGCACAGGCTCCGCCCAGAGTGGGAGAAGTAAGATGATGAATTCAAACCCTCAAAAAAAAAATAAGGATTGAACTGGGAACTTTAGTAGCCGATTCACGTGTTGTAATACACTGTCTATTTCTTTTAGGTTGTAACCATTGTTTGGTTTCGTATACAGATAAGTATAACATTATATCAAAGACTGAAAATGTGTTACGGTTGAATAGGCATTAGTTCTTTTATATTCTATCCTAGCTTAGTTGTCAAAGCCTCTTGTGGCTTGAGACATTGGATTATGCTCTATAATAGCACGACTCTTTCATAATTATTTTCTTAGAGAAATCGATATCGTTGTTATAAGATTTCTGTCTTCGTTGTGGGTGCGATTAGGTACAGTCAAGGAATACAAATGTTTAGCACCTTAAGGTAATTATTTATGGATTATTATTTTCCGAGTGACTAATAACTTAAAAGTCGACTAAATGTTTGCAACAAAAAAAATAGAGTGGGTACCATATATAATGGGTTGGCAGCTAATAAGGAGTATCGTAATAAGTAATAGGTAGCATATTAATATATCAGTAATAAGCTCCGTTTTAATTTGTTACCAGGAGAAACTGGATGCAATCTGGTCTTTAGGGCACCCCGACTCGGACAGGTTAGGTTAGAAGGGGATGGCGGGGTCGATAGACCCCGCCATCCCCTTCGCGGTCCTTGGTCCTTGGTCGCGGGGCTCCGTCGACCAAGCCCTGCCATCGACCATGCATAGAATATTTTAATTAAGGTTTGGTTAGAACTGTGACAATTATGACAAACATGAACGCCCATTTTCTATTTTGTTTTCGCCATTAAGTTTCCGCTTAGATATTAATTCTGTTCCCAAAAGAAACACTTGATGCTAGTTTAAATTAAAACGGAGCTTATTACTGATATATTAATATGCTACCTATTACTTATTACGATACTCCTTATTAGCTGCCAACCCATTATATATGGTACCCACTCTATTTTTTTTTAAAACCTATATTCATTTTACTTAGTTGCCGCATTAAATACATGCCATTATTTATTTACATCTTTTTTCCAATTATGTCACTGCCAACATTATGAATGAAAATGATATTAGGGGTTAAAGTATGAAATTGCCAATTTGTCCTGAAAATTTGAAATTATTTTTTTAAAAATTTAACTTTTATATTTAATCAAAATAATTACCATTATTATCTATACATTGTTGCCATCTAATAGGAAGGTTATTTATGCCTTTGCGATATAACTCTCGTGATCTTGATTCGACAAACTGTGTGAAAGCATTCTGTACTGCCTCCTGAGAAGAAAACATTTTATCACGTAGAAAATTGTCCAAATCACGAAAAATATGGTAGTCCGTTGGAGCAAGGTCTGGCAACTACGGAGGGTGACGAATGGTTTCTAATTGCAGTTCCTGTAGAGTTAAAACGGTTTCTCGTGCTGTATGAGGTCTCGCGTTATCATGGAGCAATAATGGTGAAGATCGATTTATAAGTCGGGACTGTTTCACTGCTATTTTTGCTATCATTGTTCGGTGTTCGGCACAGTAGACATCTGCTGTGATTGCTTGACCAGATCGGAGAAAGCTAAGTATAGTGAATAACATCACGCTGATACCACCAAACAGTTACCATTACCTTTTTATTGGTAAGCTTTGCTTTAGGACACTGTTGCGGCGTTTGACCTGGGGTCAGCCATTACATTTTTCGCTTACGGTTATCGTAAAGAATCCACTTTTCACCACATGTCACAATTCGATCCAATATTCCTTCATTTCTGTATCGATTCAACAAGGCAACACAAGTTTCAACACGGGTTTCTTTCTGCAGATCAGTCAAATCACGAGGCACCTATTTCTCATATATTTTTAATTTATTGATTTGACGCAAATGAGTCAATATTGTTGGTAAGGTAACCATGCCGTTAAACCATGCCGCTAATTCCTGAGTAGTTTGGCTCGGATCGGCTTCCACCATCTCTTTCAATTCATTTTTATTCACCTGTGTGGGCGGTGTTACACGTGGTTCGTTCTTTAAATCAAAGTTTCCATCACGATAGCGTTTAAAACAAAATCGCACGGTGCGTTCACTAGCAGTCCCCTCTCCAAACGCAACATTGATATTGCGAGCTGTTTCTGCCGCGTTAGTTCCGCGTTGGAACTCGTATTCAAAAATAACTTGAATTTTCGAAGTATCCATCTTTCTTGTCTAAGCTGAATAAAAGAAACAACTGAAAGTCGATAATCGAATGTTGCACATTTTTCAAAAGAATAAGAAGTTCTTCTTTTGAAAAGGTACCATGTGAAAAAAGTTTCACTCAAAAATCTCAAACCATAAGGTTCTATGTCAATTCGAAGTAGGTACCATACTCGTACAATGCAACGGCAATTTCATACTTTACAACTATTATTTAAAAAAAATCTGTTATTTAATATGTTACACATGGAATATAATATATATAATTTGTCTTGAAAAGTAGTTTATTTTCCTTTCTATGAAATATAATCATAATCAGCTTTTTAAATTCCCATTGCCATTCCAATGGGACTAAAGCCTGATTTAAAAACACAAGAATAACTTATCCGTTTGCTAGTTTCCATAATAACTTCTAACGTTGTAGAATAATTCGTAATTTTCCGCCTTCTTAAAGAAATTAACATTTAAATTGTTTTTATCCCATCATTACCATTACAAAGATTGTTGTTGCTACGGCTGTGACGTCACAATAAATAACGAGACATGGGTTATCTTCCGATGCTTACATTTCACATGGAAAGTTATGTTAATGGGACGCATTGTTTACGGGAATTTGGATTTGAAGAACGCGAAATGGCTGGTACAGTACCTAAGTGGAACGAGGATGAGGTTAAAATAAAGAAATGCGATTAATAATTACCTCGAATGTTAATAAGTAATATTATTTTGAATTACGTGTTTTTTTTTATCAAAATTATATCCATAAATAGTACGAGAACAATTTAGACTCATTTGGCCTCAAAACTCCACTCTCTTCGTACTCTAAATCATCCTAGTAAAATCCGTTGAGTAGTTTAGGTCCTACGCGGTAACACTTATAGACACAAAAATCGATTTTATTTTATATTAAGTATAATTAATGATAGATATCAGGGCGTCCCACGGATATGCCACATGGAGGGAAAGTACCTACCTTGAATATTTTACATGGTACCATTTTACTGAAAGAAGACATTATTTGAATTTAAAAAACAATTTAAACTGCGTTCATAGATATTTAAATAATTACATGGTTGAACCGGAAATCGAAACACGAGAAAAATAATCACCCTGTTGCTTTATCATACCGATCGAAAGGCTTCATCATAAGGATTATTTTTTGCTAGATAACATAGAGTCAAAAATAAAAGGAAGACACTTAAATGGCTTTTTTTTTGGGTGGGAAATCATCATATTACTTTTCCTGCTCTAGGCGGAGCAGGAGGGGGTATCAGACTCTTACTAACTAAAACCCACCCGTATTCCTTCAGTTGCCTGTGCCAGGGGCCGCGGTAACCCTTTCGGACTTTCCCGCATGCGACGTATACCTGAGACTGTGACAGCGCTAGCCGATCAGCTTCCATCTTCTGATTTCTCGAGTTGATGAAGGATCCAATCTAATGTTTATTTGTGCACACAGGTTATAAGGTGTTACAATTTAAACTGTGGGTATCACTGTGTCATGCCACAGTGCATATGTCGAAGGCAGATTTCATAATTCATCATTAAACATACGGCGCCGTCCGTATGCATACCGTCGCCGTTATGTAAATGCCTAAGGCAAAATGTACCCAGCATTCACTTCCATATATAAGCGTAGGCACTAGCACACCATTGTGAACAGCCAACCGGTCAAGCCGTTTTGGACATCCACTTATTGGAAGAATATCAATATCTGTACTAAAATTATATAGAGAGAGCGAATTTTGTAAGTTTGTGTATATGTTGAAGGGTAATCTCCGGAACCACAGCTCTTATTTGAAAATCTCCTTCACCATTTGAAAGGTACATTATTTTAGATGAACTAAGACATATATATTAAGCGAGTATATACAAAAAGAAGTATTCAATACTATCTTGAATTCATGCAAGCCTAGTACTTTTTGTTGAGTTAGTGCTCAGAACTTTATTAACGTCTTCACATATAAATTGCGCCCGTGCGAAGCTGGGGCGGGTCGCTTTACGTTCAGTTTCCAATGATAACAGAGCATACGAGTATAAGGATACTACACCATCAATTTAAATTCAATTTTTGTTTTTTATGGAAATATTTTATTCATTGTACCGACGCCAAAACCCAGTCAGTTCCGACCAAACTTTAAAAAAAGCTTATGACGTACAGATTTATAACAAGCTGATTCTTTCAGTATTATTTCAAAGTTCTGGCACAGTACACTAGAAAATATGTGCATGCATTCAAAACGATGCACGACTGAACGCTTCTTCCGTTCATATTTCAAATACTAAAACATGCTGCTGACATTAATCTTTTTGTGCCTTTACTCATTGTTCAAGCGATTTTAAACATAAAAGGAAGGTTGTTTAGTATTAACATTTATTTCATTTAAATAACCCGTTTCAACACAGAGATAAAACTAAAAATAAAACTGAATTAACTAGAATCCCAGCGGCGTAGTTATCCTAGCAATATTGCTCGTAGCAGGTGTCTACGAAAGGCTACGGCGTAGAACCCTTTGCATATTCCACTATCTTTAATTTGCAGGTATCGAGCTAAAATCTAGTTTATTTTATGGTTAACGTCTATGGTATTGTACGGTATGAATATAACATTGCAGTAATGAAGCTTAATATTATGATGGTAAATAGAAGAAAATCTTTTACGGTATGCGTCTAGGAGCATTTTGGTTTATGAGCGTAATTGGTGTGGAACCAAAAATAAAAACCAATTATATTACTTTTTCGAGAATGTTCTTATTCCTTTTACTCGAAAATTCGTTGATCTCGAAAATCCTCCCGATAGGTAATAAGTACATTTTATTTAATAATATAATATACTGTCCCACTGCTGGGCAGAGGTCTAGCCCATATCTTTCCTTTTTTTATGCCATGCCTTCTCCGTTCAATCGGTTAGGAATGAGTCTAAATCGTCACGCAGTGTTTCTTAGGCCTGCCTCGGTGATGACGCCCGTCTTCAGGCAACCACTGTGTGACAATCCTATCTGTCTTGATGCATCCTACCGGGTTTGACCCGCAATGTAGTAGAAACGAGACTTTAGAATTCTGAAATGTAATTTCGTTTGAAATAAAACCACAAAAATAATTATAAATTGTTCGTTTAATGATATTTCTTAATCCTTATTTATTTACATTATTCCGCGGCAGGTGCCTATCATTAAAACAATACCTACCTAAGTACATGTTAGCGATTACGACTAATTTACCTGCAATATGTACATAACATTCGTCCTAGAACTAAATAACGCTTATATTAACATAAATTAGCAATTTTCCAAATTCAAAAAACAAAAATAAGACCAACATAAAACTGACACATCGAGATTTAGAAAGATAAAAACAGGTATGAGCGTCAGAGCCAACGCTCTAGTAAGACAAACTTTTTTCTAAAACTCAAATTGCCACTTTTACGGGCAGACACTGTACAGTTTACATAACATAATATAACATAATGAGCCTATAATGTTCCCACTGCTGCGACCAAGCTCTTTTTTGAGAGGGAGTAGGCCGTAATTCACCACGCGGGCCATTTGCTGGTTATTTGTTGTCACATATCTTTGAACTTGTGGTTCTAGGACAAACCGGATTCCTCACGATGTTTTCCTTCACCGTTTTTAGTGCAGTGGTGACACAAAAAAACAAACACACACAAACAAATGACACAAACTAACGCGCCTGAACGAGTTCGAACCCACGACTCGTACGTAACTAGGGGCCGTTAACACAGGCCCACCACAGGTTTCACACAGTACAGTTTATATTCCAATATTATGAGGCATAACAGTGTAATAAATATTTATATGCACAAAGGGAGTTGTCCGTTTTTGACCGCTGTTAGTGACCCAAATTATATTTGGGGCTAGTAAGTAACCCATCGGGACTTCGTTACCTTAGATTTTGTTATCTGATATTATTTCAAATAGGTGCAAACCCTTGAAAATTCAATAATATTAAATTGAAGGTTGGAAAACCGTAATTGGCAAAAAAAAAAATGTTATTTCAACATAGTGCTATGTACAATAGTTTCTTTTTTCTAAAGTAATTATAATATCGGCAAAAAATACAAACAGGGGCTGTAGTCTACCACAGGCCTTAAATTTGTTGGTTAATGATAAAAGTTCAAATATTTTTGTACGATATAATTTAAATCTATATACATTAATCTTACAAAAATATTTGGACTTGTATCATCAACCAGTGAGAAAACAAGGGAATACGTTAGTTTGGAATGAACGCCAACGACCACGTGACCAAGTTTCCTGTTAACCATGATCTGTATAAAATAGTACATTACTGCAGCGGCCAGCAAGAGGCATTGATGGACGAACGTGTAAATATGGGCTGAGGCGAAGCCGAGGCACACATACGTAAGTCCATTAATGCCTGGTTGTGGCCAAGGCTTGTATAGTAATTTTTTTAAATAATGCGCGGAAATTAAAATACAATTACTTTTCAAAATCAATGACGAACAACAATATTTTTTCCCGCGTTAGTGTTCATTTGTTTTTTTTTCAATAAACGGCTTTCTATTAGCAAGCCAGTTCGAAATTTAAATAAGACCTTTGATACGTTACCTCCTTGGTTGCCAGTTTCAGAATAAAATATCGTGCATGTTTGAGAAAAGTACAATAGTAAATAATTTACAGTTCATTCTGGCTAGTTTTATATGTTGACTAGAACTACGCAAATAAATTATGGTACGCATCTCGTTTCAGAGCTCATAAGTTAATTAAACAGAGTGCAACATACGAGTATACTCAGTATTTATGTAGTAATTTTACAATTACTTTCATACGAAGGTGGCTTAAGCCATACTTAATACATTTCTTGGTCTACTTAGCATCCTTTTGAACTGCGCTTATGCCTCTCATGACTAATTTATACTAAGTCAGGACGGTATTTTAGACCTAGCTTTTCATTTAAAGAAACGATGGCAAAGATACTCGCAACTAAAGAGTCATAAAGTCAAAGTCAAAAAACCGTTTCTATACAAGAGAAGAAAAAACAGACGAACGATTTATTTTGTTGCCATAGTGCACACTGCGCTAATGTAACAGACCAAAGCAGATTCTTATTATAATTGCATAGGCGGTACATAAATAAATTAATAAACAAATTAAAGCAGACAAAACAGAACTCGTCACTAAGAATTTAAATGGTTTAAAAACAAATTCAGGGACAGCTGTCCTGTTTCGCAAACTTTACGAAACTTCGGCCACTTACTAATTGTTATATTATTTCTATGTACAATTTATTTATACATTTATTTGATATGCTTTAGTATGATCATTATACTTCTGTAATACGTGGAAGATGTCGGTAAACCATTATAATTATGTTAAGCCTTCTATATCATAACACGTTCGACTCCATTCTACATCATTATATACAAAATTCATCAGTCTGCCACCCTAAAATGAATGTGAAGTCCTTTCGGTACTGTTTTAGTAAGTTAATTAGGTATAGTAAATAAAAAGTTCAAATGAATGAGGTTGGAATTCATCAAACGCTGGCAATGCATTAGCTACGCTACAAATTCGTACATCATGTATCGATGCGTTGTAGTGACGCAATGAAAGAACGTTTGCGTCGCAACTTTAGCGCTGATGCATCGTAACGCTCTGATACCCATTTTACCCGACTGGCGAGAGCAGAGACAGGCTTAAGTATGTTTTTATATTATACATTTTGATATTAAACAAAAATCAACTGGAAAGTACTTAAATAAATATGTCTATGGCACAAAAATCACAATTTATTTGTGTAAAAGCTAACTTAATAACACAAAACATTAATAAAAAACTTTCCCCATCAGTTCTTGTGTTCAAAACACCGTTAAATTCATTCTAATTTATTGTATTTGTACATTATGCTAACCGCAAGCCTACCCGAAAATGTACTTGTGAAAACAGTAATAAACCATTCCTGTTGTTAGAGTTACCTACAGTTATTAGTAACTTTATGAAACAACAAAACTTTTTTGCGGATCGTGAAAAAAGGTTTACAATTGAACAACAAAAACAGTGGTGCAAGTACGTAGGACTCGATTCGATAAATTTGACAGATAAACTCGATAAAATGTACGTAACTTCTACTTTACCGATCGGTAGATAAACTCTAAAATTTTAACGAATTTATCGAAAATGCAAGTACGAAACGACATTTTGACAGTTGAGATCGCCAATTTAAGCTGTCAAGCTCGGGTGAGAGTCTCCCGTCCAAGCCGCCACGGTGGACGCTCCGGGCATCGGGAGCCGCGTGACGACTCCCGGCCACTGTAGGCGCGGGCCTGCGGGCGGTGAGTAATGGGTAGCTCACCGTCCGATCAGGATCAGGCCCGTGCCGGACGGCGCGTACGTGTTCCACGCGCGCCTCAAAGAGATGTCAGCATCGAAGAAGGGGCCCACTAGGGCCCAAGCCTGCCGGGAAAGCGGGATCATCCATAAGGGGTACCGCTGACCCGGAACATAAAGGGCCAAGGAAGGAACACGGGTGGGTTTTAGTCAGTAAGAGTCTGACACTCCCTTCCGCTCCACCCAGAGCGGGAGGGGTCATTTGATGATTTACCATCCTCAAAAAAAAAAAAAGCTGTTATGCTCGGTAATTTATCGACACCTTGTAGAAGCCCGATAAGCTTATCGATCATTACATAATAATGGATTTAGGACTCATGGCTTTATTGCTGGGTGATGAGGAAGAACGGCAGCAGCATCATAATGTGATGCGTATTCGGAGGCGGCGTCTCAGAGACACGAACAATCCTCTGGAACTTCCAGAAGAAGATTTTGTTCGTCTCTTTCGGGTGACTCGGGAAGTGGCAGTAATTTTAAAAGAAGGGATAGAGGTAGATGTGCGGAGGAAATAGCCTGATAAATTATTAAGTATTGTTCATTTAATTAAATTCAAGTTATACGAAAAAGTACTTACAGTTTGTTTAGAGTTTACCGTGTTTACGGATACAGACAGATAAGTTTTTTTCTCAAACTTCAAGAAATGTCAACAACAAAATTTTTTTTTTGGCAAAGGTAAACAACTAAACACGACTTTAATTTAAGAAGATAGCATATTTTCTGTATTTTTACGAAAACAAACGGAAATTTTGGTAAATACTGGTAGCTTCTCTGAATGATACCCATAAATATTGTTTACAATGCCAAAAATGTATGAACAAAAAGGATTTTCTAAATATTTCGGACATTAGTCGTGCCACAGAAACCCCACCTTAAATGGTTTGTCTGTGGTCGTCCTCAGTATTGCCATTTGACAAACGATCCTTATCGACTCGAATCGGCCCACGATAAATCTTATCGTCGCGTGTTACGTACTTCCAAATTCGATAACAAGATCGATAAAAAGGCGAACCTTAGCGATCTCGATGTCTTATCGATGCAAAGTCCGTACTTGCACTGCTGGTGGACTATACCAATACTTTCAGTTTATAGAAGACACAAAAAAAAAAACAATAGAACATCGTATTCTGGTTTGAAATTCAAGATTCGATGTTTCAAGGTTAGGTTCGATTGCAAGTAGTCATTCATGGGTAGGCTTTTCATACTTAATTACTTATAATTCCATCACAATAATTTCAAAACACTAATAACCTGGTAACTATTTACACTTGTAAAGTTTTTACATATACTTACAATATAGCTTATGTAAATTAATGTCTTCGGAATATTTTCATAGTTTTCAGCTAGATTAGTTTATAATACATAGCCATCGTTTTGGCAGTTAAAATGTTCAGGTTATTTGGAAATGTCTGTAAGACGTTTTATTCCGATTAAATCGATTGGTACATACCACTGAATTGTACTTTAAGAATAAATGATTTAAAAGCTAAATGTATCGCAAATAATTCATTCACTTAAGTGTTTTCAACTAATTTGCGGAGAAATTATCTACACTATAGATAGGTAAGTAATAATTATTATTTACACACAAAAATCTGTCTGCCTTCACACAATTCAGTGGCATGCACAACGATTGTATTGTTTAGAGATTCGCATTTCAAAATCCAAGCAAAACTACTCGTTACTCGTATGTACCTAACTGCATAATGTAGCCAACGCAATCCTATCGTACTAAATTGACACTGATTATCCGTGTAAACATGATAACTTATCATCTTGCACCCTGTATTACAATTTGAAAATTCCTGCTAATTAGAACGAACGCATTAAAACTACAAAAAAATATATATTTTAGATATGGCAGCACTGAGATCAGCGCGAGAGTGGGGAGTGAGGCTTGATAGCGGCTTGTCGCTGCGGATTCCGCAGTCGGTAGCCAGTTGTTGTCGAGGACAGACTGCTCGATCACATTCTGCATTGTGTCTATAAAACAAACATAGTTTCTGATGTGATGTACTTTCTTTACCACAAATCTATGTAAATATTTTTATTCTATGTAATTTACGCTTCATTATTAAATGATTTAAATCAACATTATTATTCTCAATAAACAACTCGAGAGCATTAACTTCGTTTACAATTTGAAGAAAAATATTATGAACGACATTTATATGAAGACGATTCCTTTGATTCGTTACGTTGTCCATTGACTTGGAAATTATTAAACCGTTTGAGAGTGTTATTGCTACTTACCATATGTTGTGACATCTGGTGTATAGAACTTTTGCTCAGCTGGTTGGAGCGGCACGACAAACCCTGGGAATTAATATTATATTAGTTTATGTTAATCTACTACAGCCTTTGTTCTACGGATTAATTACGTCCGAATTTTCATTAGTTACCCTAATATAGCATTTTTCTTTCGAATAATTATCATAGCCGTTGTAAGGTTTTTCGGTAACCTCGGCTTGTAAGCATTTTTTAATTGCATTGTTATAGAGAAAAAAAAATCTTATCCGGTAGTTTTCCTATATAAATCCAGTTACAGACAACTTAGGAAAGACTATAGCGGATCAAGTGATTATTACTGTTCTTTTTGAGGCTTAAAAATCCTGGCTACTCGGGAAAATTGCCGATAGCAGAAGCGGGCTCACAAGCGGAACAAAATAAAAAGTTTTGCTGCGTCGCCTTTTAGGTACATGTAGCGCCCGGTTTTTTTCTTATCAGACTCATAAATTACTGAATGGATTATGACAAATGAATTTTTTCCACGACTCATCCTGATGACGTCAGCGAGATTATGAAAAATCGTCAATTTGAATGTGGTGACAGAAACAAATGCACATTCGAGTGGAATTATCATAAATTCTCTTTCTTCGTGACGCTTAGTTCTGAGAGTGGCTTTCTTTTTGGCATGATATTTCATTCGCTACAAAAAAATAATATTCGAATGTTTTTGTAAAAGATAGTGGCGTAATAATAATATTATGTACATACACTTACAAGAATATAAAAAGGGGAGGGAAAAGCATCATATGGCATCAAAAATTCTTCCGCGTCGTTAGCAAAAGGAAAAGTGTAATAATTTAAATAAAACATTGATGAATGGTAGTGAGATAACTGAATTGCTGAATGACTGGTCGAAACCTTATTTCTATGATAAAAAAGGACAAACTGACTGACTGACATATCAACGCACAGTCAAAACTACTGAGACAATGAACGTGAAATTTTGCACACGGTACCCTTTTATAAATTAGGGGAGCACGGAGAAGGGGTTTTCGGAAATTCAACCTTTAAGGAGGTGAAAAGGGGGGATCTTTTTTGTTTGAAAAATCTTATTCCTTGAGTGAATAAACTTGAAATTTGGCACGAATTCTTTTCTAAGTAATTAATGAAGTAGGTATTTTGTTTTTTTAACTAATAATTATGGATTAGGGGTGTCAAAGTTTGTATGGAAGAATTTAAAAGCGTGGTCCGATTAACCCGAAACTCGGTATTTAAACTTATTACCAAAAATAAAGAAGAACGTTTAAAAAGGTTTTTCGAATATCTACCCCTAACGGAGTGAAACGTGGTAGCAAATGTTAGAGGAAGCATTTTATTGCTTGGCTGGATCAACTTAAAAATCGGTACAGATAACGTTTAATCTAAATAATAGAAACGTTACAAACGGCTTTTCAAAACTCAACCACTTTCGGGGTGAAAAGGGGGGATATATCGAATACGTTTCTCTATAAATAAACAGATTGTATGATAATAATTTCCTTTTTTTTTAAACTACCTTTTAGAAGAGATGTCGGGGGTGTCCCCAAATAAATTAGAGTTAAAGTAAGAGAATGTTGATGATGATGCTTGATGAAGTTATTTATGCTCAGAAGCTTACGTGGTGGCGGCTCCGTTGTTGTCGGCGCCGGCGTAGTTGTCGTTGTCGTTGTAGTTGTAGTTGTTGTAGTTGTTGTAGTCGTTGTAGTAGTTATTTTTATTTCTGTTAAATAAAAAAGTTAGTTATAGTTAAGATTTTTTGGCAGTCAACACGAGAAATTCGCTGTACTATCGGGTAGACGGTGATAAATGAGATGCTATTTTATTGGTAACATAAATATTTAAATGTTACTATTTGGTGGAGATGATCGACAAGAGCGATTTTGCTGTGCAATCTAGTAAACGAGATGTGTGTTTAATGCAATTTACGCAATTTAAGTTGTTGGGCATCGTGTATGCGCGGTGCACTATCGTCAATAGCACAACGAATAAAAGTGTGGATAAAAGAACTCTTTTCATTTTATAATCTGCGTGAACAAAGTCTTTACCAGTTTGCATCGTGCACGGCAAACTTTTACCGATACAATTCCGATTAAAAAAGTTAACCGCACGGTAAAGTCCTGCGGTCGGCGGTTAAACGTTTCATTGACTGCTGTTAACTTAAGAGACGTAGGCAGGTTTAAATTATTTAAATATTTTAATGTGTGTTGGCTTAAATGTTTTGGTAGCGTTGTGAGGTTCTTTTCTATTCTTGTAAGTCTGGTCTCATAGTAAACGCACAGTGTCCGGATAAGTACCTACTAAATCCAGAAAAAAAATTTAAAGAACTTAAACGTTACTTGTCCTTCAGGACAAGTTATATAATATAGTAAGAAAAATAAAGAAAAATTTTTCTTGGTTTACAAAACCACAGAGCAAGACTATCTAAATGACCTAGTTACACATTTGTGCTTTCCATTAGCTTAGCCTAAACTTTACTTTAACAGGATTTATTCTAGCCGATGTGATCCATATCCCTCCTTTCTCTAAGGCCCCGTTTACGGCCTCCAGCGACGCCACCTGCGACAAACGAAACGCGCGCGCGTCTCCATTTCCCGCCCGCAGCTCCGCAAGTCGCGCCGTGGTGACTCGTGGCATGCTCTCAACCACTTCTTTCATTTGTTTTCGCCGCAGTCACTATCACAAGACGCGTGTTGCTTAAGCGTGTAGGTCCTGGCCACCGGGTAAGTATTAAAAGACTACTTACCATAAAGTCGTAAAGTGCCCTCAGTTTTCCCCATAGTGTTGGTAGCGACGCAGGTATAAGTACCAACATCTTCGGGATCAAACTGCGAGACAACGAGTATCGTTCGCAGTTGATACGAGGAAAGACGCTCTTCTGATATCTCGTGTTTGCCACTGTAAAAAAAAAATGTTTGTTAAAAGGAACTTTTTGTCAGTTATAAAATGGCTGCTGAGTTCAGCCAAGGGAAAGTAGAAAACCGTAGGTACTTTTGACCACGGCTCGTATGGAGTGTTAGGAGGTCTCTCTCTCTCTGGATGCCTGACTGTACTTAGCTTCGACCCTGGTCCCGATATCGATGGGCTATTACAGATTTTAAACTTTAAATATATAAGCGAATAAAAGTTAATACCATAAAAAACACTGATGATTTCTTCTGAAACTTTCAGAAAGGAGATTTTCAATTCAACTACGATTTCCGTTTTCAATTTTTTTTAGAAATGTATACCGTCTTGTCTTTCAAAGAATCTGTAGCGGTATCTACATCGCCACATGCGAACTACGCAACATACTGACGTCACGCAAAATCCTGCATCGCGCAAGCAGAGTTTACCGCGCACTAGCATATAATACAACGTCCCGACATCAATATATCGACGGCTACAACCGCTACAAATCTTTAACGCCACGAGAATTAAAAAAAAATATCTCCTAATATCCGTCTCCTATTATCTTAATATGTCTTTATAAAAACTGTTGGTATTTTCATTAATCCCCTCCTATCTACCTAATTTGAATATACCTACAGTTATACCAATATTCTAGTTATATAAAAGCTCGTCAGCACTTACTGTATAGGTACTATAATAATTATTATATTTTATATAATTACAGCGACCATTTATTTGAGTGTAACTCTAATCCAAATAAATTTCTTTCCTAGAATTATTGATATGATCTAGTACAGTTCTCGGTAGGAATTATCATAAACAACAAAAGTAACGAACCTTCGTAGTAATTGTAAGTAATTGGAAGGCAACGAATGGTATATTGTGAGCAAAAGATAATTACCTACTCGATATACACAACTATCCTATTGGTACTTGTGAAATTAATTTCCTTGGTCAAGGAGGCTCAGTAATTATTTGGCAATAGGTTCCCTCTCCTTTCTCTTTCTAATATGGTACCTAGTAATAAAATAATAAAACCCGCCTATTATTGTACCACTGCAGGCCAAACGCCTAATCTCATACCAGAAGGCAAGAGCATTGACCATAACGCTTGCTCAAACTCAAAGCATTTATTTCAAATAAACTAATTACAGGCACTTTTTAACTGTTTTTAACTGTCAAGGGGTCGGTCAGTCAGAAAAATGAAGCTAGCTCTCCGCTCCAAAGCGTAGTAGGTACCTATGAAGAAGAACGGGCAAGAAACTCAACGGACACTCTTTGAATCAAAATATTGTCACAAAAATTGGTTACATCATTCATGTTGAAATTATACATGTGTGGACGATGTAGAAAGACGTGCACGTTAAAGAGGTCCGTAATACAAAAATTTTAAGCAAAAAAAAACTACCCAGGATATAAAATAAGCCGTGGCAGCTAAGAGATGACCAGTCCCTACTGACGGCGCCCGTTTACGAATATGACGTATGCTGCTCCATACGCTGCACCGTTCAGATCAACCATTTTGAAGGGAACTTAATGATGCCACCAGCAGCGAGACATTTGAGTGAGCACGACATACTTTCAGTCGCCACGGCACTGAAAAGTCAATGAAAGACGAACCCAGTAAGCTATAGAGTAGGTACATATAGTGCTCACACATTTGCTATGCAATTATACAATACTCAAGATTTCAGACTTATAATAATTATAATTCCAGGTTTCCACCGATGTCAGTGAATTGAAGAAGTCACATTGATACTTACCCGGATTTGAATCCACAATAGTCAATAACTTTCATGTGAAGAATAAATATCACAGTTTATATAAATGATTTTATTTCTCTAAGTAGGTTTGTACAAACACTTTTACACGTCAATCATATATATATATATATATTTTTCTTTTAAAAACGTTGCCCCACACTAGGGATTTCTCCTGTATCGTGGGTGCGTTTACAAACATTTAAACTCACATACACAAACAGCCAGACCCGGAACAACTACTTGCAGGTCATACAAATATTTGTTCCGTGCGGGGATCGAACCAGCGACACGTAACGCAGCAGTCAATTGCTTAACCACTGCGCCAGCCGTGTCGTCCTTTTAGTTGTGATTTTAAAAGCTAGATGAGGTCGGCGTTTGTATCGGATTACTCTGAGAAGAAAGGCCGAAACAAACTCAGAGGCCACAGTCTCTTTTAAAGTCCAGACATAATAAAATTTTGGTCAGATCATGTGAAGACGATGTAGATTAGTGTCTGAATTAATGGTCTTTTGAGGAAAAACCACACAGATTGAGTGGACCTGTCCAGTGTCACACACACAGTGTCAGGAATCGTGCAGCTCAACTCAGAGCTTAATAAGGAGCTCAACGATTCGGCGAACAGTACCAAAGAAATAACATTTGGGTAGGCCGCTTAAATTACTCAAACAGCCAGATCATGATTAAAACTAACTGAGAAAAATTATGTATAAAATGATATAATATTTTCAAAACAAACGCTGTGAATCCGCTATATTTAGATTTCTGATTGATGATTTCTTTTAAAACGAGCGGCCCTAGATCTATCAAATATTTAATAATATTATGAAATCTAAACATCTTATTCAAATAAATAAAAACCGGCCAAGTGCGACTCAGACTCGCACACGAAGGATTACGTACCACCGTACAATATCTAACACAACTTTTAATAATAATTAATTTTTAACTTTATTTTATTTTTATTATTTGTATATACAGTGTATGTAAATATACAGTGTGAAAATTACAGCTGTCTACCTATTATGGTTCATGAAATACTGCCCGCTGACAGAGATACCGACGGACGGATGAACAGCGCAGGCTTAGTAATATGAAAAAATTAAAAAAAAAATATTAAATGCAAAAAATAATCACTTGAGAACGGCTATTCGGTTATTTATTGTTCAAAATGTTCCTATTACTCAGAATTAGTTTTTACGGAAAGAAACATTAGAATAGATTCCCGTAAAATTTTCAAATTCGGGAAAATCTGAACGTCCCTATGTCTATGGGTCTTTTGTATGAATTATTGAAAGGACAGGCCAGCGTCTATCGGATCGGCTAGTTAAAAATAATGACAACTAAACAACAAGAAGAAAACACTTCTGCTATAAGGTTAATGGAAAGATAGTCTGCAGACTTCGAGAATTAACGACGTCGTAAAAGTGAGACCGACTCAGTGATTATTACTCAAAATAATGAACTAATTTGTCTAATTACTTTACGTTAGATGTTTTAACTAATTTAATAAAGATCTCACGAATGCTGAGAAATATAAAGGTAATAATTATTTTCATTTAATTCTCAAATTCGTTTATTTAATTAGTATTTATGCTGGAGTGGAAGTTACAGATTCCATGGTTCATTAAATGTAGAGAATATAGAATATAGTAGATCGGTTCAATAAAACAGAACTGTGACTGACTGATATGACATCCACTGAAGAAATAAAAGAATGTGAACAAAAGAATGGCCTTAAACCTCTGCATCCTAATCAAGGATGCAGAGGTAAACTTGTAGCGGTATATACATCGCCACATGCGAGCTGCGCGTCATACTCACGTCACGCAAATCCTGCATCGCGCAAGCATAGTTTACCGCGCGACTAGCATATATACAACTTCCCGACATCAAATGTCGGGCAGTGGCCCACCAGACACGACACCCGTCTGGTCGGAGGATCCTCCCTTTTCTATGGAGGTATTAGAGAATTTTACACCCTGTTCCTTGTACCTATATAAACTAGTGGAGCTTGTGGCTTAGTAATAACAGCCGCACGGGTCGAACGATCAGGTTAAGCTACGCTTGCCGCGGTTGGTCCGTCGATGGGTGACTATCTTTACATACCAAGAACCCTCCGTGCCTCGGGAAGCACGTTAAGCTGTTGGTCCCGGCTGTCATTCGTATATCTTTGACAGTCGTTACGGGTCGTCAGAAGCCCGAAAGTCTGACAACTAGTCTTACCAAGGGGTATCGTATTACCCAGTAACTGGGTTGTGGAGGACAGATAGGCAGTCGCTCCATGTAAATTACTGGTATTCAGCTGCATCCGGTTAGACTGGAAGCCGACCCCAACATAGTCAGTACAGTATACACAGTATTAAAAAAAACATCGAATCATTTTTATTTTTTATTCTATCATGCTTAGATAAATCAATCAAAAGTCATTTATTCAAATTAGGCTGAGAATCAGCACTTTTTGAACGTCAAAATCACATAAGACAGTCCCCCCAAAACGCCCACCCTTCACAGATATTGATACCCATCACGTCTGCAGAGTTTTGCTGGTTAATTTAATTTGACCCTCCAGAAAATAACGAAGCTTTCAAGGTATAGGGTAGGTTTAGCGACGCTCAATTACACAGAGAAAGAAAAACTTCTAGAAATTTTGTCTTGATGAATCTTATAGGTAATAATGTACCACTCTCAATATGCTTTTTCTCATAGTTCTAAATTCGATTATTTTTATATTAGTTTTACTTCTAATTTTCATGTCCCATTTTAATTGTAATGGAAAGTAATGGCCTGAAACACAGGTTTGAATAAACCTAGATCGGGTGGGTCGCTAATTTAAACTAATTCCGAACCATTAATTATAAATTGCACCACTATTAGAAATAGTTTAGATTTAGTTTATTAATAGGCCATTAGATTTGTATAGGATATTTACTACTGTTTGGCTAAATATACACTTTTGTAAACGTTTTTATTATTATTAAAAATTAGTTAGCTATTTAGTATACAAAGAAAATGGCGGGTAACAGCTTGTTTTCAAAGTAACGATATGGTGTTCGATAGTTGCATGAGTGCAATAAATGACTAATAATAAATAATAATCGTAATATACAATAATGACCAATAAAAGACAAACATATTGGCAATTTTACGGCGTTTCGGAGCAAAGCCAGGAACAGATGTGCGAAGGGGGCACAAGATAATGGCAGAATGTTCCCGAAGTTAGTCGGTATTCGTTAATACATTTAACGAGAGTTCTACTGGTACGAATGATATTGGCTCTTTTAGGTGTTAAACCTTATTTTATATTTGTTGGAGTGAGAAAAAGACTAGCGATTTTTTTAAACAGAGAAGATTAATAGGCATGTGTGCTTCGCAAACCGAACATAACTGACCCTGACCAAGTCAACTTCAATTTCATATGTACTTTATCTTACACACACTAACATAAGGTGAAGGAAACGTGAGGAGACCTGGACTTATAGTCACTATTAGTCTGAAACCGCTAATCCACCTTGAGCAAGCATAGTGATCAGTGTGTCCTTCTCTGTGTGAAAAGGTAAAGAGGTAACAGAGGTACAAAGGTAGCAGAGCAGTGTTAGCCCAGTGGTAACGGCCGCGACTTACAAGTGGTATGTCGTAGGTTCGAACCCAGACAGGCGCTTTATTTTGTGTAGGTAAATTATTTCATTACCACTGCTCTCAAAACGGTGAAGTACAATATCATGAGGAAACGGCATGTCTTAATAGCAAAAATTCGATGACATGTAACTTCTACCAACCCGCTCTGGGCCAGCGTGGTAGATTACGGCCCACTCCCTCTCACAAAGAGGAGGCCTGTATCCCAGCAGTGGGTACATTATAGGTTGATTATGCTAAACATATTTAAATATCCAACCGATACACAACGGTATGCTCAAAATAATGAGCTGGATACGTTTATCATTGTTTTGGGCTTCGGTCCAGTTCAGTGCTAATCTTTCATAATATGCATTAGCACAATGTACCTATGTATGTGTAGACTTACCCAGATAATATCATTTCCTCTCCACTCTTGAGCCAGTAGTGTATGGCTTGAGGGTAGGCTTCCACGAAGCACTCCAGTCTCGCTTGCGACCCCGTTGGCACGCCAATCACCTTGGTCGCCACTAATGTTGAAGGAGGAACTGTGGGCAAAGTTTTTGGTCAATATAGAATATAATTAAATAAATTTAAAAATAAATTATGATTCAGATACCATAAGATGCAAAAATATTTTTTCATCCCATCTATTCGAAAAGGACGACTTGGTTTGCCTTTAAGTGCACCCAAAGGTGGTGTTTTCTTTAAGAAACTTTTAGCAGGTAGTAATGAGTTCTTTATAAGTGCGCCGCAATTATCTTTGCCGCGCACTTTTTGAATTTGGAACATCTTAGTGTTCAGCGCCAAAGAAATCGAACGCTAATATTGTTTGAATAAAGACTGGCTGGTACGACGGCCCATAGTCTCGCCACCAGCTGAATAAAAAAAAAGAAATAAATTTAAAACGCGCGAACTACAACTCGCGTTTTCGTAAATTTTCACGGATTGTTAGAAATTCATGGTTTTGTTTTGAAAAATGAGTTCTTCAAGTGACAGTGAAAGTATAGAATTAACTCCTGAAAGCATTAGAACTGACGCAAGAAATGTGATGGATAATCTAATAATATAATATAATATAATATATATAATAATAATAATATTACCTGCAAAATCCCGGGAGAAATATATGAAAGCCTATGGTAATTTTATTAAATAGAGAAATGCAAGAGGCACCAAGAGAATCTGTGTTTTTGGCCTACTTCCAGTACTTAGCCAAAACTAAACAACCTTCCACTCTTTGGAGTACCTACTCAATGCTAAAATCAACAGTCAGTCAGTTCTAATAACGACGTTAAACTGGACACATATTCGAAATTAATAGCGTATCTGAAGAGGATGTCTGATGGATTTAACCCTAAAAAATCCAAACTGTTCTAAGTCAAAAACGTGGAAACTTTCCTTAATGAGGCACCCGATAAAGTTTTTTTTGCCGTAAAACTATTGTATAGAAATACCTGGACCTGCGTCCTGCTGATATGAAGACCAATCGGTTTTTCATCCGTTATCAAAATAGCAATTGCTTCAAAAAAGTTATGGGAAAAAATAAATTTTTAACTTGCCACAAGAAATCACTACTTATTTGAAGTTACCAGATATCAAGCGGTATACAGGACATTGTTTTCGTCGTACTTCTGCTAATATTTTGGCAGATTCTGGAGCGGACTTAACTGTTCTCAAGTGACATGAAGGATGTAAGTCAAGTAATGTAGCAGAGGGGTATAGAAGATTCCATTGAGAACAAGGCGAAAACATGTGAACGCATCGTTGAAAACATTTAATTGCAACCTTCAGTTAATCCATCTATGCCACTGTCACCGCGCCCATTTACATCCAAACAGCGAGATTCACCGTCACATTTTCCTCAAAATGAGCCAGATTCGGACATTTTTTCAAACACGCAGAATATAAAATCTACAACAATCTCTATTCCGAATAAAACTGTAACAATTTTCATAGTTGCGAAAATGTCTCAAATGTAAATATAAGTTTTTATTTGTTTTATTTTTAGATAATATTTAATTTCAATTTAGTTGTTACTCTATGTTTTATTAAATAATAATATTATAATAAAATATGAGGCGCCTTTTATTTTCTCATAGTGGGTGATGAAAAGTAGAGTGCACTCGGGCACAAAATATATTTTTTTGCTCCCTTATGATACAATCTACTATTTCACACCACCTGCTCGAAAATGTCAAATTATATGTCGTGCAAACCAATCCTAAAGTAAGTCATTAAAGCCCTAGGGTCTAGCCGGGCATTAATATTGTACTGAATTTCATTACGACCCGGTCATTACTGTGATTTGAATTTGGAACATTGGGACCTCAAAAATATCGCGTTTTTCCATAGTACATACTAATCCCACGCATTTACTGTAGGAACAAAAAAAACGGAAATCGAACTGGCCACCGAGAGTAGAATGCAAATAAAAAAAGTAAAACAAAAATAAAAATAGGCGCGAATACTGCAAATCGCTTTGCTGTTAAACAACAAATTAAACTACAAATTCTCACAAAAATATCGAGTGACGATAGTGATTTGACTCCGGAGAACATTAAATCCGAAGCCATTGGCATTGCCAGGAACATACTCTCAGAAAAGTCCAAGGAATCTTACATGAAAGCCTTTTTTTTTTTTTTTGTGGGTGGGAAATCATCAAATAACTTCTCCCGCTCTGGGCAGAGCAGGAGGGCGTGTCAGACTCTTACTGACTAAAACCCACCCGTGTTCCTTCAGTTGCCTGTGCCAGGGGCCACGGTAACCCTCTTGGACTTTTCCGCAACCCTAGCAGGCATCGGTCCTAGCAAACCCCGTCATTGGTGCTGACATCTCTTTGAGGCGCGCGTGGAACACAACGCGCCGTCGACCCGGGCCTGGTTCCAACGGGCCGCCGTTCGCAAGCCCGCGCCTACGGTGGCCGGGAATCGGCCTGCGATTCCCGACGCCCAGGGCGTCTCCTGCGGCGGAATTACATGAAAGCCTACGACGCTTATTACAAAATAATGGAAAACTATAAAAGGCGTCAAGTCTATATTCTAATCAATGCTTTTAGTCTACTTCCAGCATTTATCATGTACAAAAAAGTCAAGTAGCCTATGGTGCATCTATTCGATGCTCAGGTCAGCATTAAGCATTATACATAATATTCAAATTAATACATACACCAAATCACTGGTATTTTTAATAAGGAAATTGGAAGGACGTCGTGCTAAGAAATCAAAAGTTTTTACAGCTCAAAATGTGGAAACGTTTCTAAATGAAACCCCTGATCACATTTTTCTTGCCACAAAAGTAAGTAGTTACCTAATAATTATTTTTTTTCTAACTAAAATAGCTACATACTTACTTAGACTCACTAGCGACCCACCCACTCATGCATCGATCGCTTGTGTGCGATCTACTGAAGCGTTGCGTAATGTTTCGACAAGCTAAAATGTCGAGATTTCTGCGCTCTATCCAAGTTAAATACACGTATTATAGTAAACCTTCGTTAGGTTTATGTGTTTATTATTATTTTTTATTACAATTATTATGTGTCAAACAAATCTACGAAACTGTATAACTTGTAACGTAACTTACCCTCCTACTTACTTACCTACCTGTCTATTTTTGTTAACAGGTGGCCTTGATTTTTGGAGTGAATGGCGCTTGTCGTGGAAATACACTCTTAAACATTAAAATCGAAAATATTGAACATTCAGATTTGTTGCTGGTAAATTTGCCAGATACAAAACCAAAGAAAGAACGGTAATTCGTAGTCCGTGGCGATTACGTAAGAATTGTCGAAAAGAACCAAGCTCTAGGCCGCTATAATACAAAGACTAACACATTTTTCGTAACTTATGACAAGTGCGCCAGGCAAGTCATTGGCAAAAATAAGATCAGCGCCATGCCAAAAGAAATTGCGAAATGCCTGAAATTGACAAATGCCGAACTCTACACGGGCCATTCTTTCAGGAGAACATTGGCTACTCTATTGGCGGATTCAGGTGCAGACATGATCCAGATTAAAAGACACGGTGGATGGAAATCTGATGTAGTAGCGGGGGGCTACTTTGGAAATTCTATAAAAAATAAGAATAAAATAAGCTGTCGCACGGGTGACAACATCAAACTAAAAACACCATCGATAACTGTGCCTTGGACACCTTTGTCACCGCAACTATCCACATCAAAACATTATTCATCTAGCCCGCTGCCTCAAGCACCACCTTCACCAACTTTCACGATTCAAAATGATCCACAGCAAACCCAAGTTTCTGAAACTTTACTCAACAGCAATACGAAAATGAACTCTACCTCCACTACAATAAATATACCGAATAAAAACATTACTTCGTCTTTCCACAACTGGTCTAATCAAACATTACCTTTAACCGTTAATTGTTTTCAATAGGTCTTGTAACTATAATTTTAATTTTAATTAACACATTGATTCTTTTACCTACTATCGCTTTTTATTGTCTCGAAGCGGGTGTGAAAAGTAGAGTATCCACCTCGGGGACAAACGGGGCCGGGGGCTTTCGCCTTGGGCGAGCTTGAATCCCTCGCTGCACTCAGGATTCTTGTCTTAACTCCCGCACTTTGCTCGGTAGTTAACTCAAAAAAAAACAAACACTAGTATCCTTCGTTACGTTCAGAAGGCCAATTCCCGTAATTAAAAACGTTCAAAATCAAGTCACAATCTCATCTCAGCGACAGTCAAATGTCAAAAATGTAGGTAAACGCTATTCAATTTTTGACAGATTGAGACTGAGATTAGAATGCGAACGTTCTTAAAAATACGAGAATTGCCCCTCAGGATTCAATACGGCGCCCGCGACATGACACACTGCTTTAACCCCGTGGTGCATAATCTTCTATTGTGTTGTAGAAACATACCTACTTAGGCAATAGAAGAAACTTGAACTTACTGCTGGATTAATTGGAGATTGTTCAATTGGCAATTTCTTTGAACAGTTGGATTCAGAGTAAGGCTAGGTACACGACGCGTCTCACGAAACTGGGGGGTCTACTCTCTAAGTCCGTCAACGAGGATACGGGCACGAAAGTAATTCAATACTTAAAAGTGAACCCTACTCTCAATTAATTAACTTTTCCGGACGGGCAAAAACACATCGAGAGTAAGGTCAACTGTCTAAACGTTTGTCACAAATTTTTCTTTCGGGCCCCAGACTAATATTACGTCCGTTGGTGATAAGGAGGAAGAAACGTCTGCGACTTCGGCCGAAACTACGAACTTCGTGCTTAGGGAGTAGGCCCCCAGGTTGCTTCGTGTATGGACCAATGTTAGTGCGGTGGCATTCTGGCTCCTCATTGGTGATTTGAGTTTGTAACACGTTACTTTTGAGTAGCCCGTGGACGATGGGCGTAATTGAATGCGCTTTGCTACACGATTCTAAGGCTTAACCGTTTAGGTTAAGTTTTAGAAACTCTGCTTACAAAGCATTACATTAAGCTATAAGTTCAAAAGCGCTTTCTCCATATTCCTAGGGGGGCCATTCTGGAGTGTTAGCGTAAAACAGCTGGCAAAAGGAAATAGAGCGCCAGAATCGAATTTATTTTTTCCTTCCTTAAAAGGTTTGAAATAAACACGATCACGTACAGAGGATTTAGTTGACCTAATTGGCGGAATAATTGCGCCGATGCAGTATGAACGCAGTTAACAACTTTTTGCATCGTTAAAACTACGGAATAATGCGCTTAGCATCCAGTCTATACAGGATGCTAAATAAAATATTGATCACTGTCAAGCTAACTGGACTTTAACGGATGTTTAGTTCGAATGTCAGATTCTTTGCGATTTGGTGAAACTTTTAACTGCTGCACGCGTAGCATGACCACTCTTACAAAGCTCTACTCGACAATTTTTTTTTCTCCATTTTTGACATCGTGCCCTAGAAATCTTACGAAAATCTGTTATTTTGTCTTTTGTTTCTGCCGTTTCTATGGTGGTCATACTACGCGTCCTGTAGGCCAATTCTCGTACTTAAAAAACGTTCAAATTCAAGTCGCAATCTCATCTCAGCGACAATCAATGTCAAAAACCTGTCAAAAATGTATGTAAATTGATTGTAATTTTGACAGATTGAGACTGAGATTAGAATGCGAACGGTCTTAAAAATACGGGAATTGCCCCTCTGATTTCCTGTTTTATTTCTAAAACCAAGTTTATGTACCAAACCATCAATTGTACTCAATTGAAATTTTGCTATATCTGTTGTGCCGCATACTACACTTTTTCTGCTTGGCGTTAGAAAACCGGTTTATTCAGGGTCATCCACATTAATGGGCAATTCTCAATAGGAAGTCTGGAGGAGTAACAGATCAAAGTGTTTTAACTCCACCCGTAATAAGAATAGTACAAACGGATTTTTATCTATTTCAAACCTTGTTACTAATGTCAAATTATGACGCACCAAACTATATTACATTTTATTATAAAAAAGAACCAAAGTGCACATCGTTTCAAACAATATTTAATCCAGGTTCGTTTTTGTGTGCTCTCTTTAAAGTATTATGGATTATGCCTTTATTTCAAAAGTTACATTGACGGAGTTAATACACTTTGATCTGTTACTCCTCATATTCTGTTACACTAAACATGCCATATATATGGTATATCGTACAACTTACAAGTAACGCTAAGCATTATCCTCTTGCTGACTGAGGGCGGGACGTCATTGGACGCGATGCAGAGGTAAGCGCCCATCTGCCGCCGTTCCACCTTCGACAGGTTCAGGCTAGGGCCCATGAACATGTCCACTGAGAACAAAAATAAACATTAGTTACCGTTGCTGCGACCGAACGATTCCCAAGGACTCGCTCTTCCTTAAAACATAATGATGCAAAAAGCCATATCACTGATGGGTTTCCACATCGAAACAAATTAAGAACTTCCATGCAAACTTCCATCTCCTATTTAACCCCTTTCGGGGGTAAATTTTCTAAAATCCTTCCTTAGTGCTTAATTTCACTTTATAAGGAACTCAAATTTCATGTTTCAAGACCCAGCGCAAGTGGTTAGGGCTGTGCTATGTCTGTCAGTCAATTTAAGATTTTTGTCAAATAAAAGATACGTTTCAAGTATCAATTAAGAATACTGGTATCTATTGCTTGAGAAAAGAAAATGGAAGCAAAAACCATACCAAAATAAACTACCTGTCTGCCTACGGTGCTTACCGATTCAGAGAAAACTGGCTTAATATTATGTTGAAACTGGTTTCCTATTTACGATATGCCACCAAACGCATGTGTGTTTTCATATCTGCAATTCCACTTTTCAATCTTTCATACCATGGATATAAAACAGAGTAGATTGAATCTATATATCAGCTATATTAAGTCCATTTCATCATAAGCCCAGCGTTCATAAAAGATATCACAAAAAAAATACTGAACTGCATCCTATCTAACAAAAATAAATGGCAATAAGAGAGGCTAACAAACATACTCGGAAATGAGACACCGACAGTGCTGACAAAGAGAAATTAAAGTAATAGCAGAGAACACAAAGAGGTGCGCTTCGTTGACGCCGTAAATCGAAACTGGAGCACAAAATACTACGGAAGGTCGACTTCATACAACAAGTGAAAACGAACGCACACATAGACCAGCCGAGCTTTTCTGTAACATTCTCACCGTGATAACGTAGGTGAAGTGAGTTGTCGATAGTGTCAATCCCTAGCATCAGGTGGAGTGATAGTTCACTTCACCTAAGTTATCACGGTGAGATTGTTACAGAATCAACCGGCTGCTTCACGTACAGCGAGTATCAAGCGCACTCACGACTGGCTTTCGTAGTTTGAAAGCCAGTTTATATTATACAAATGTACATTTTTTACACAAATTACCAAATTATTTTTGTGTAAACCGGAATAGAGTATTCCTTCGTTGGTCTATCTAGACTAAAATATTAAAAACTAGCAGCTTCTACCGGCGACGTGGTTCACGGGGAATTCGTAAAACATCACAATATACTAAAACGACCAGCCAGCCCGTGCTATTACTTTGTTTTCACTTAGCGTTCTTTCTGATTTGTTTTATTTTTGCTTGCAAAGATTATCTCGTTCATCCAAAAAAGCACACAAACTCTTAAGCTCTGTTATATTAGTGTAGATATCGAGAAGATAGTGCTCTTATTCTGGTACTATGTTCGGTCACAGATTACTAAATAGTTACTACGTAACAGATACTTCACTCAGTAGAAAATTTACAATACCTATTGAGATAATAGCCTACTCCGTCGCCTCAGCAACCACTGCATGCTAAAATGTGCCTAAATGCTCAAGCGTACAGTTGTGATTGCTTCGCACCGCGCGATCCTACAGCAATCGCAGGGAACCGAATTTGGACCGCAAACGGTCCGAGAGCGCTCGCTCGAGCGGTAGGTAATTATAGCGCGCAAGTACATGGAGTGACGGAGGCCTGGTTCGGTTGAGATTACCGCACGTACGTCGTGTCTGTGTGCGCCCGTTTTCGCTCGGTGTACGGCTGCGATCTGAGCTGGCCTTCTGTAGGTACTATTCTGTGACCGGGTTATATCCATAACGGCTCTTTGAGGAAGAAGATTATAAATTATATGTATTAATTCTGGCTTTAGGATTTTTTGATGTCATGCAATCTGTGTGTGGGTGGTATTTTGAAGAGTAGGTATACAGAAAGGTATTAAATTACTCCTGTTTTTGCATTTGTGCTGAGAGATAAGTTTCAGCCCTCTTTGAAGACATGAAATGAGTAATATGGTATTTTGTGACAAATAGTACTAACTCTGCTTGCTCATTTACACAAAGCTGAACACACTTTATGTTTTTCTGATAGTCATATTTATAAGAATATTTATCGACTTAAGTTCACAAAATTAAGACTTGATTATAGAGAAAAAAAAATGACAGAAATGTAAAAGCTGAGTAGTTGGTAGGAACTTCTTTTGTAAAACAAGAAGAAGCTCAGGAACTTCCAGTGTAATAATATAATACGAAGAAGACGACCATTAATAAAATGAAAAGTTGGTCCGCGAAAACTTTAAATCGGTCACTTTGAGAAGTTAAACTTCTGCCCACTCGTAACTATGAGCACTGAAAGATGTTCGAAACTTCTTTGAGAGTAAGAAGTTAAATGTTTGTAGAATATTACATAAATAGTCGGAGTGTACATATTTATTTATTAATTTAACAGTTAATGGTCACACCAATAAACACGCAAAAAGAAAGGAACAGAAAAATACGTGTAAAAGAGATGGTGTATTTGTATTTGCGAAACTCATATTTTAGTGGTCAGTGACGAGAGTTTTAATAAATATTGTTAATGGTAACGTACAAATTATTCTTATGTTGTCTACAAGGTGCTGGCAGGGCTGATTGCCAAGGGAGCGCTGCGCATTGATTTGAGTAGCACCAGCCGAAATCTGCCACGAGTGTTGTGAATTCTCAAATAAAATTAGGTATAAATATTATTGCACTGAATTATAAGAATTAATAATCAGATTGCCAGGATATTATGATGATACTGATCACTACGTAATAGAATGATTTGATATTATATCATTCTGTAATAATAATACATATATCCTAGGTACGTTTATGTTTTGGAACCTTGACATATTTGTCACATAAATTACGAGAACAAAAGAAAATTTGTAAGAAGTAACCACATGCCTAATAATTTTTTCTAGAGTTCTGGCTTCAACGAAAAAATACAAAATATAATAATATCATCAATGGAATAAAGGATATCAATCACCGTTATATCCTTTTTTCGAGGATATATTCATACGGATTTGCCAGAATAAGACAAAGGGTTATCTCGAAAACCCTTACCTTACAAGAACTTTGGGTTGCAGTATTCACTCCTACAATCTTAGCTTGGGCTACTGCTAAAGTTATGGGATCACCCTACGGCTGTACTATCCTCCACAGGTATTCGCGAGGAAAACAGCATGCTTTTGTCTCATATCTGCTTCTGCTATTTGACCAACTTTGTCAGGCTCTAATCTAATCATTAATCTAATCGCGTCTTGTCCAACGTTTTTTTTATCATCATGGATCGTTATACTCTTATAGAATAATCGTATACACAGACAAAGTGAATACCCCAGGTGCTCAAACGTGTATCCCGATGTTCATAATTTCCACTTAATCATCAAATATATCTGGCGTGGCTTTAAAAGGGTTATACATTTTCGCCACCTCAATCCCACTGGGATTTGATTTATGAAAACGATAGTACTTATGCTCAAGGAGTAGGTACTAATGCTCCTTGTTCCAAGCAGTTAAAGCCTTAAAGTCTAAATACTGCAATTAATATGAAACTTTCGTCGTAATCTCAGGTCAAATAGCTTTAAATCGAGATTCCTGACAGATTTGCTTTAGAATTTCTAAGGTTTTTAGGGGTTTTCTGTGTAAAGCTCCTTAAAAAGGGACCTACGGTCGGTTGCAAAAGAATCTGGTGAAAATGTAGACAAAGGATCAGAAGCCGTACCTGTGGATGCCAATTTGTACTGCCACTTACAAATTGAGTGCATCGATTTGATTACTTCTACTAATTCAAACTCAAACTCAAAGCATTTATTTCAATTAAACCATTTACAGGCACTTTTGAATTGTCAAGTAGTCGGTCAGTCAGAAATATGAAGCTAGTTGCCCATTCCAAAGCGTAGTAGGTACCTATGGAGAAAAACGGGCAAGAAACACCATGGACACTCTTTTAAATTATATTGTTACATAAATATTAGTTACATCAATAATCTTGTATATAGGTATAATTATATGTGAGAACGATGTAAATAAGACGTACACATTGAGTGTCCAGTGTACAGCTAATATAAATTCAAACAAAACAATCCATAATAAAATAATTAATATAAGCCGTGGTGGCTAAGAGATGACCAGTCCCAACTGACAGAAACCGAAACAATAAATCCGAATTCTAATTTTAAAGCACCTCAAAGGTGTTTTACATTTGACAATTGAAGTTAATAATTTGAAAAATCATCATAGAATATTGTGTTTATTATGAACCTCAATTTTTGTCGATGGTTAATTAATGTGTTACTATTATGAATGTGTTCAGTGATTGATTGCGTAAGAATTTAACCTGAACAGGTTTATTCATAGTTTAAGAACAGACAGTACGTAATCGGTATAGAGTCTGAATTGCTGATTTAGGTCCTTTTCCACTTTCAAATATAAAAAAAAAGTAGTTTAATTCGAATTCTTTAGTATCTATTCTACGTCGTCGAAGCAAGTTAAGACTCTTGGCTTAAAAAAAGAAACCATTTTAACTTGAACTAAGCCTTTGAAGGAACAAGCTTAATTACTTCAATCGTGTTCCTTGTTTGGAAGTGCTGCAGTTTATCGGCTCCACCTAGTCTGATGGCGTTTTTACTGCAAACAAGTGCGTCTTTGAAACGGTTTAATAAAATCTGCCTTAAATTGTTTTTCACTATTTTTTGGTAAAAAATCTGTTAATTAAGTTAATATCCGCAAAGCTAGAATGCTTAAGATAGTTATATGTTTTTTTTTCTTTATTTATTTAGGGATATTTATATATTTTTTTTTTATATTTTTTTTTTATTTAAGTATTTATATTTTTTTTTATTGTTTTCTAACACTATGGATCATTGTTGTCTGAAAAATAAAGAATATTATTATTATTATTTTAATCGCAACGCGTATGTCAGTCCCATCATACCCTAAATACACATTGGTCACATCTGGGCTGTGAACCGAAACAGACTCTTCGTATCATCGCCACTTGGTTGAGCTAGAATTTTATGGAATGTGTCTACTTTAAGTCTGTTCAATCTCAAGACCCTAAACAAATCATGTCTCCCAGACTCATACCGAACACAGTCCATCACTAAATGATGTAAGTCTTCAACAAATCCACACTACGCACAGTTCTTAGGCGAGTTCGTTTTCTCATCATGAACGCTAATTGTATGTTGTAATAATGAGCTATGCTAAAAAAATTGACTCGTCTAAGCGTGAACACATAGTTTTCGACTGACGGACGCAAGAAAATTCGAAAGCCAATCAAAATTGTAAGAATGATTTTGCAATTTCGATTAACTGTAAATCTAACAAAAAGAAAGAAAGAATAATTCACTAACGATAATCTGCATATTATATTATTGCGTTGGTAAGACATAAATCTGCCCACCACCTAAATTACCTTCCATAATAAAATCACCCCTTTTTACACCACTCGTAATTAGACACAGGCGCCCAAGGATCGTAATAAATCCCACCAGAAGTAAAAGAAAAAATTTTAGATGACGTCTAGCTGCAATCACTCATCTTAAACCCTCTCCTTTGCACAGAGAGAACCCATCGTTAGGTGGAAACTAATCCGGTTGAAATGTACTGCAAAAAGGAAGCAAGAGGGCAATGTAGCCCGTAGCTTGAAAGAGGAATTATGTGGAGGACACGTTATAGTTTATAGCAGTGTAAAGTGCAATGTGTTTGGTTCTTTGTCAAATTGCACGTTGAGAATACTAGCTGGAGTAGGTATTAATTTTTTAAGAATTCTTGTTAAAGATAATATTATGTTATGTCATTTGTGTATTACCCATATTTGCAAATGAAATTCTATTCAATTCTATTTTATTAGATTAAAACCTTTTTGTGTGATAACAATCGCTTGTTTTTGTTATTTATTTACACTTCGCTTTTTAAATATCAACTACTTAATATATTTTACTAATGTTTATCACCACTTTGTCTACTAACTTGCTAAAGTTATGTAAGGAAAAATTATTCATATTTTCTGTTAAGTCCGGTTAATTTCGTGTAAATTACTGTAACTTCATTTTCACAACCTCCTTATCCGAACTAATATTATAAATGTGCTTGTTTGTTAACGCCTAAGCCACTGAACCAATCATCATAAAATTTTTGTATATACGTTGCCAGTAGTACAGAAAAGGACATAGGGAACCTTTCATCCAGATAAATAAGTACTGTTCTCGAAGGAAAGAACAATAACTTTCGACGGTCTCAATTGCTTTAAGACGCTAGATGGCGCTTCGTGACTGTCGAATCATGATTTCTTTATATGTATTATTAAAAACTTTAGTTGTGTGTTAAGAGCTAATCTTTAAAATATAATTACATAGTATTTTTTATGAGTCTACAGTGAACACCAACACCGTTAGACCCTACACCATGAACCTTGGCCCATAGAATGAATAGAATAGAATGTGTTTTATTTGCAAAGAATGTAGGTACAGTATATAAATCAGATGTTACAATTATTAGGGTTCTTTGTACATTCTAGTAAATAAAAATTCTATAAGTAATACAAAAAAATAAAATCTAGTTCTAAATTAATTTCTAACTAGTTAAGTGACTTATCGGCAAAAATATCAGTTACAGAATAATAATATTTATATATCTTGCAAGATTATTTTTAAATATTTTAAATTGTTGCTCTTTAATATTTTTTGGAATTTTATTTTATACAATAGGTGCCATACAAATAAAACTTTTTTTCAACAGCGATGTCTTATATGCACCTGTATACAAGGAATTTTGATACTGTGATCTCAAGCTTGTAGTTCTTTTTCTAGTATCTTTCAAGGTCGGAAATAAATATGGATTAGTTTTAACAATTATGGCTAATCTATCTATATCTATAAAAATCAATGCCACTTTTCGTTGTAATTTTATAACTCAAGAACGGATGGACCGATTTTGATCATTCTTTTTTAGAATATTCCTTGAAGTACGAGGATGGTTCATACGGAGAGAAAAATTAAAAAAACAAATAAAAAATGTTAGACGGTATGAAGTTCGCGGGGTCAGCTAGTTCTAGTATATAAATACACGGAAACGTTAAAAGTTTATGAGATTTAAAAACGGGGATGCAACTATCTCTTACTTTTAGACCAAACATGGCTCTGAGGTAACGTTTTTGAGCTTTAAAAATGCTTTCCCTTTCACTACAATTACCCCAAAATATTATACCAAATCTCAAGACTGATACAACCATACCATAATAGACAACAAGTATAATTGTTTGATGATCAACTTTTTTTTGACAAATTGTATAATACATAAGCAGAGGTGCTTATTCTTTTACAGATTTCCTGTTTGTGTCCTCCAATATTTATGTAGTTGGCTGTCGATCGTTATTCCCAGAAATTTGGTAACATTTGCTCTGTTCACAGTCTGTCCGGTATAGTTTATGTTCATGTCTTCAGTATAAAGTCGTTGGTAAAAGTGAATTATTTTAGTTTTTTGTAAGTTCATTTTTAAGTTAAGTGCATTGTTGATGTCACTCTCATATGTTTCTTTAGGTAATATAGGTAACTCTATATACGTATGTATTTTTATTGGAGAAGGATTTACAGGTTTTTTAAGACATTCACGCGGGCGACGACGACAGAAGCCGGGCAGAAACTAGTAAGATCATAAAATCTGTAACCTGAAATTATGTATATTATGCTTCCTGGAAAATATTAATTAATTTACGCAGATAAAGCAGTATAACATGACAAAACATCACGCCTATTTTCCTCAAAAGGCAAGGCAGAGTAACTATAGTAAACCCACATTTCGCCAGACAAGCAGTATATCCAGTAAAATACTTTACTTCATTTTGCTTTCGATTAAATGAAACATCCTGCTCTTTCTGACATTTACTCTAAACAATAGACAGTGAACATATAAAGGTCACCGATAAAGATAGAACATCCGACAACTAATTTACCGATAACTATATTTCACTTTTTATCGTAAGACGTTACATTTATCAGGCTGTGAACTTGAACTTTGAATCATTAAGTAAATAAGATGTAAATGTGATTTCTTTATTTAATATTTCCACAAGAGAATTCTGCCCTACTTAAAAAAAATACTGAAATCGCCATGTAGTTTTTCAGTAGTCCTGCAATGCAACGAGGCTCAGGAAGAGTCAAAGAAAGACTTGAAGGGCAGTCAGTAGCTACAAGAAAACCATAATTTATTATCTCTAGGATCCATCAAACTATCTATTAGCGAATACGAACGAGAATAGTACGAAGATATTTTTGGCATGTCGGAAGTACTGTGTGAGATACTGTGTTCTCAACTGTTTTTATGATGTTTTAACCTCAAATTAACGTTTTTCTGTTTTTCTTTAATATTCGGAATGTATAAAGAGTGCTTTTAATTTTAAATTGGATTTAATCGTTTTAAAGTGAAAAAAAAACGCGCGATACGCGAATACGCGATTTGAAAATAAGCAGGACACACTGGCTCTAACAGGGAGTTTAACTTTGGCTTACCTTTCCGAAGCTCACCAGCTTCGTTCCTCAACTGTATGTTGGCTCCATCCTCTCTTCGCCAGAGGATCCTCGGAAGAGGTCTACCTTCAGCTCTGCAGGACAGGCTGACGTCTTGACTTTCTCGGGAGATTAGGTCCCCGCTTGTGCCTTCGTCCACTATATTTGGGGGCACTAGGAAAAAAAAGAAGGAATCAGTAGATACTCTTGTATGTTAATCATGTGATTGTTTTTAAAGCCCAACTGCACCACAATTGACCAAATGCATCTAGCACTAAACATATTTAAAACATCATTCTGTCTCTTTCATCTATAAACAATTGACGATGAACGATGTTTTAAATTCGTCTACGCTAAATGCATTTAGTGATTTGTGGTGCAAGCGGGCCTAGGTATAGGTGAAATGATTGGAGTGCATCACAATGACGTTATAAATACCTATACACACAGAAAAAATTGAAAACTTCTTGTATTGATTAATTCTATTCATAGTTTAGTCTATAATTTGCTTACATACAATATATAACACAACTCACTTGGCTTGTAAGTAAGTAACAACAGCCGCATAAATCGATCAATCAGGTTAAGCTACGCTTGCCACGGTTGGTCCATGGATGGGTGACCATCTTTACATACCAAAACTCTTCCGTGCCTCGAGAGCACGTTAAGCCGTTGGTCCCGTGGCTGTCATTTGTGGATCTTTGACAGTCGTTACGGGTCGTCAGAAGCCCGAAAGTTTGACAGCCAGTTTTACCAACGAATATCGTATTCGTCAGATAGGCAGTCGCTTCATGTAAAATACTGGTATTCAGCTGCATTCGGTCAGACTGGAAACTGACCCCAAAAAAGTTGGAAAAAAGCCAGGTAGATGATGCTAGCACTACTAAATATTTACACTAGGTACTAAATTAAATGACTAACTATATAAATTAACTAACTACACTCGAGAGCAATGAATCCGGGTCACTTAAAGAATGTTAAAAATCTCGGAAACTAAAAATGATAGGTTAATGCAATAAATTGTATTTAATAGACAATGTAATACTCCTTAAATGAAAGTAAAAAAAAATACATTTTATTAACACAAAATTACATAAAGAAAAAAACTGCTGATCTCTCCTTAAAACAAAAATAGGAAACATGAAATTTTTGAACTTTATTACGATTTTCTTGAATTTTAATACTTCGTATTGCCTCCTCGTGCTTCCATTACTGCGTTTACGCGGTTTGGCATGCTGTACACCAAGTTCCTTATACGATTTTGGGGAATATTCTCCCATTCCTCTGTGAGAGCAATTTTGAGCTCACGAAGCGTGATTGGGGGAGGGTTTCGTTGTTTTACGCATCTGCCTAGCTCGTCCCAAGCATGCTCGATCGGGTTGATATCCGGGCTGCGCGCTGGCCACTCCATACGAGTAATGTTCATCTCTTGAAGGTAGTCATTCACAATCCTACCTGTATGAGGTCGGGCATTGTCATGCATAAATATAGCATCCTCACCTAAATTGACCATAAATGGACCAACGTGATCATTGAGGATTTCTTCCACATATCTTACGCTAGTTAAAGAGCCGTTTTCTATGATCACCAGCTCTGTGCGACTTTCAGAAGAAATTCCGGCCCACACAAGTACAGACCCACCACCGTAGGCTACTTTTTCTTCGATGCATGCTTGCTTGAATCTTTCCCCTGGTCTTCGATACACTCTGTGTCTTCCATCGTGCTTGTAGAGCATAAATTTTGATTCGTCGGAGAACATAACTTTTGACCAATCTTCAATACTCCAATTTACGTGGCTCTGGGCATATCTTAGTCTTGAAATACGATGCCCACGCTCCAGTTTAGGGCCGTTTGCAGGTCTAAGGGGTTTTAAGTTAGATTCAGCAAGCCGACGTCTTACTGTCCATGCACTTGGGTTACTTCCTCCGAGGCGTCGAAACTGATTGGTGAGTTCAGTTCCTGTGAGAAAGCGATTTCGAAGCATGGTGTTCACCAAGTATCGGTCTTCTCGTGCTGTGGTACACCTGGTTCTGCCCGTTCCTGGTCTGCGTAGGTTAGAACCAGTTTCTTCGTAACGTCGGAGAACTCTTTGTACTGTTGACAGCGACACACCGACAGTCCTGGCTGTATCGCGCTGACTCCGGCCGGTTTCCAGCATTGTAAGTATTCTGGTGCATTCTTCAGGCGTAAGCGACATAATTTCAGCTTGAATAATGAATATAGAGCACTATCAACATGGTTTATGTACCCACATAAATGACAGATTACAAACAAAAGCAAAACCAAATGCTGTAATTTCGTAGTTCCATCTTCGAAAGTGGCCCTTTTTCAAATTTGATTTTTTTATGATATAACTTTACAATAACTAAGAAGTTTTAATACCTTCATTTAAGGAGTATTACATTGTCTATTAAATACAATTTATTGCATTAACCTAGCATTTTCAGTTTCCGAGATTTTTAGGATTCTTTAAGTGACCCGGATTCATTGCTCTCGAGTGTATATAAATAAATACTAAAAAGTAAAGGACACTTCGGCGTAGAAGTACTCGTCCGCATCGCTGTCGATAAATCGAATGTTGCCCTATAATATTCGTGCCAGTCGTTACAGTAACTTTATTAGCGGCAGATTTTACAAAATTGACTAAATAAGACGTGAAAATTGTACCGTAAATATTAAACAACATCTCCCAAACAATTTTCCTACAATATTCTTTGTGATCAGCAGGCACGCTCCGCTTGTAAAACCACGAAAATAACATTGTTTTAAACAATTAATGAACTCGTCTTAGCAAATTTTAATTAAAACGTACAGTACATAATAATGGGTACCTACCTACTCGTACTTAGAACAATATTTCAGAAAAAATATCTAAGTAGGTATGTAATATAAACAAAAATGTTTGTTATTTTAGTGAGGTTAATTAATGATGAACGTGAAATAATGCCTTATAACTTTATTTTAGTCGGGGAACATATAAAAAGTTGAACGGAACGGAAGTAAATCCCACCATGTCACAATTCCCACGAGCCTGAAGGAAAATAAGGCATTCGATGTTTTCGTAGAAAATCTTAAGTGAACAGACAGTATTAATGGAAAACTTTAACATTAGAGAACATGTCCCTGGTTTCTTGTTAAATGCTAGTTTTGATCAGAGTTTTTGTGAGTTTATTTGTTTAATTCAAACCCCAGAGGGTTGGGTAGTTATGTTTATGTACCATAAAATAGGGAGTATTATCTAGGCACTGGTGCGGTGGTGGCCCAGTGGTAACAGCCACGACTGACGAGTTGTAGGTCGTAGGTTAGAACCCATACAGGCGCTTTACTTTGTGTAAATTATTTCATCACTACTGCTCTCAAAACGGTGAAGGAAAACATCGAGAGGAAACCGGCATGTCCTAGAACCAAAAATTCGAGGATATGTGACATCTACCAACTGTACCCGCGTGGTGGATTACAGTGATTCAGTAGTGTGTCCCAGCAGTGGGAACATTATAGGCTGATGATGAACTAGGTACAAATCCTAACTCCAGGCTGCTACTGCAAAAAAAAAAAAAAAAAAAAAAAAAAAAAAAAAAAAAAAAAAAAAAGAAGGCTGCTACTGAGAAATTACTCGTGGTAAAATCCACGAACACTTTCCTGGACAGGTTTTTTGAAAATTTACTGTAATTACTTTATCGAAATACAGTAAAATGTTATATTATTGTAAAACCATTTGAATTGATTATAGCGCTGTGTAAGCCCGTTTCGGGGATAAAAGCTTTCATTTACAATTTGATGCTGTTGGTTATTAACTCTACTCTAAACGAATTTATTGCTGGTCCTTGTAATTAATTAGTCGAAAAGTAAGGCTCTGAAAAAAAACCGATGCATATTAGGAAACATTTTTTCAACTTCGATTTTTTGTGGTCTGCGTCTATTAAGCACCGTACCAAACCGTGGCTACCGTGCCAAACAGATTGAAATCTTGAACAACGATAATAACATAAGCCCGAAGGGATGGAAATTAATGGAATCTTTAGATGGTCGCGTTTTCTACGAGAGTGAGCATCGGAGGTTTTGAATGAAAAACGTGGAGGTACTCCCAGTTTAAATAATTATATTTTAATAAACTAGTTGAGTTTATAGTTTAGCAAATTTTCAGATCAGGTAATGCCCAACACACTGAATAACTTACATTTTCACTTTTCCGGACCGTGTCGCTCGGAAATGGTTGGGAATTCGGATAAAGTGTATAGAATAAAAGTTGTAGAAAATTTTATGAGCTTTCATTTGGTAGGAACGTTGTTTCATTGTTTTCCCTACAACGCACTGTTTTTAAGATATTTGCGAAAAATCCAAAAGTGGGAACTCTGTGCCCCCCCATCCGAACTCCACCTGGACCACTGCGGGTCACCTTATAGATGTCAGTGTCGTCAGGATTTTTAGTATGTTCCCTCCCTAAGCACCCAGAACAAGTTTCAGAAGTAATCGCTTAGGTCCCTGCTGGTGCACTCTACACCCCCTTTTGGGCCATTCGTTGACTGACTAATAGGTCAGCTGACTAATGCTTAGCATAAGCATACCGTAAACAGCATACTATAATGATGCCACTGCTGGGACACAGACCTCCTTCCTGTGAGAGGAAGTGGGCTGTCATCTAACACGCGGGCTCAGTGCGGATTGCCACCTAGGCTTACAGCTTATGGGTTACAAAAATTACCCAGTCGAGTTGAGTCTAGTAATCTCTGACATTAATGAGTTTTTAGTTTGCATTTTGATACAACTGAATTCCTTGGTTATACAAGGTGTAACAGAATAAACGCAAGTCCTGAAAGTAGTTTGCTCATAATTGACTACTGAATCGATTTAAGTAACTATTAATATAGGTATTTTTTCAATAATATGTATTTTGCAGTACTGACCGCCGACTGGGCCAAAGAAAATTAAATCTTATTTCAAAGCAATAAGACTCAATTTTAAATGCATAAAGTAATAATAATGGTTAGATTTAAAAAAAAATATCGGTCATTGTATTACTTTTAACTCAATACTCAAATTGGGGTGTATGAGGTCTTGTGTTAATTATGTTACACGTTGTATATGAACATCTAATTAACGGTTTTTGTTTTTTGTCGGTATCGTAGAAGAAACGTTGCCATTACCAAACCAGACAGCTTACAAACAATGTAGATGAAACTTGTGATATTGTGAATAATATATCTACAGAATCCGTTATCAATAAATTTAGCTACGTCGACTATAGTGCAACACAATAAAGAGAACGTTTACCGTATACAAAAAGGATGCTTATTTACTTATTCGCAAACTCCCAGAATATCTCGTAAATTGACAAAAGTAGGAGGTATAGGCTCGGAGTACTCTTGGCATGTAATATCCTTTTCTGATATATGTAAAGGTCTTCTTGTTGTCATATTTTAGGATTACTTTTGCATATAAATATTAGCATTTGTGTTAGGTAACTGGTCCCCGACTCTTGCTCGAGAAAGTGCCAGCCCGCGCCGTAGCTGAGCCTGTAGCTTTAAATAATAGTAATTATCCAAACTTGATCCAGCCTGTCCCACGTGGCTGTCCTCCCCCAGCGACGCCCTAAGCCGAGGTCCGTACGACGTCTCACACGGGATGCCCTTAGCATCTAGTCGCTTAGAAATTCACCCCTGACTGGAGGCTTTGAGTCCGTTTAAGGCAGCCACAGGATAGTCCGGTTAAGCAGTAACGACCCCTAAAGGTCAACTGCGAGATGCCATACATAAAAAAAAATTGTTTCCTGGTACTATACAGTATTCGTTTATACTGGTACATTTACCAATTGATTTGAGGTCGGCAAAGCATGTCTTCATCTCTCATATTCAATCCGTAATTGAATCATTCATTAATAATTGAAGCAAATTAATAGGATTCAAAATATTGTAGAAGTAGTAGAAACGTATAATTGTATAAAACCACGCTTCCAAAATAAATCCAACGCGGTTTGTCGAAACATTTTATTGATCGAAAATATTCGCCAGCGACGAATAACAAAACTTGCTCGTATGATAAAAGTTATAAACAAAACAAATATAATACTTTCCGGAGCACACAGCGACTGTGTATGGAACGTATTATAATATAGTCACGTCTCACCAAACTTCTCCAAACCACGTACGGCACTATCGTCTTTATGAACTTAACATTATACTATAGCACTTACGTAGTAACTATGTGACTTTGATAGAGGATTATTGAGCATAATTTTGCGTGTTAAGTCACTGTGCAAACGGGCAAACTTCGGGTGACGTTCATGTATTAAAGCGTCCGTTATAAACAAGTTTTCATAATATCCCCGCTTTGCTCCCGGTCTACGGTGAACGGAAAATATTTTGAGAACATCATTCAATAACAAAGTTGAAGAAAAACATGTTTTTCTGTGCTTGAAAGCGGTAGTGGAGTTACTTGAAATGGAATGTTTGGAATATTATAAGCTTGTAAATGAATAACACAGAGCTAATACAAATAGAGCTTGATCGTCATTAGTGATAAAAACTGAATTTAAATTTTGTTAATGCTAACCACAGTCTTAATTATTTTGTAAAAAAGATTACACACGCGGGGATCAAAGCGACGACAATAAATCCCGAGGAAAAAAAATTTCATTATAATTCTACCAAAACACACACACAACAGAAAGAAAAACATAAACACGTCACTCTAAAACATCTATCGTTCAAAATCCGTACAAAAACCGCGAACCGTCGATCAACCTCCCAGAATCTTATGCCATTGACCCCGATAGGATAGCCCCCCGAACAAAATGTGCGGGCTGTAAATCACTGGACCCTGGAACAACTGAACAAAATAGTAGTCGCTGTCGACGAAGGCGACGTGGGGGCACGGCGCTATTAGCCTACGTGCTACCCGCTGACAACCCTCGGGGACCATTGAAGCGTTAGTAACTGCTACTGTTCGTTTTTATTTTAACTATTCGTTGTTGAGAATTTTGTATTCAAATATTTGGTGTACAGCCTTCGTGGCTGAAAGAAAACTTCTAGCTTTAAAAGCTGTAAAGATTGGAGTTTACATTACCTTAATTTGATACACAAAGAGATAAAAAATGTAATAAAATTCAAACCTGCAACCATCGCTTTCAGCAAAGTAAAATATAGACAAATATTTAATTCACCGGGAGCACCAATTTACTGTCCAAAAAGTTATTTAAAAAAATTACTTATTGAGTCTTTGTTACGTGCTATGACATGACTATGCAATGACAGCCTAGTAGTAGGAGTCAGTATTATTACTCAATTACATCAAGCTCTACCCGACTAAACCTAAGCCTATACTTCAGCTTTTATTCAAGACACCCACACAATCCTCTACATAAATAAGCTCCCGAACAAAGGCTATATTCGAAATTCTAAAACAAAAGCGATGAAGTGATTTGTTATCACGTATGGAAACTACATCAAAGGACCGAAAGTTTTCGGTGTCTCCAAATTTCCGTCGACTTCCAGCGATTTCCACTTGTCTTCCATCCAGACGACTGCCACAAATCCAAAGAATTGCGTTTTTCTCTTCTTGCGAATCTTGCTGGGTATTTCCTCACGGAATTGCCTTGGCAAGTAAAAAGAACAATGTGAGTGTCGGTGTGGAGAATTTTGCTGCATCGTATGTCATTCCTCTAGAGAGTTTTGGACGGTTATTTCCTAGGATATCAACTGTTAGACTTTTGTCAATACAGCTATGTTCTGAGTAATAAATAACCCTTCCCTTAATATAAACGTTGCTTTAAGTAAGGTGACATTTAAACGTCAAAAATGTATGGTTAAACAGACGCTAATTATTACGAGTACTTAACTTTAAGCAACGTTTATCAATTCGGGGATAAGTAATCAGTAGAGCTGCTAATTATTACTTCTGTTTCTAAAGTTGGTTTAATTGAAAGACTTATGTTAAATTTTTTCACTTACCATATGAGTAAATAATCAAAAATATCGCTACCATGTTCACTTTCCTTCTACGTAAAACCTATGCGGTGTTATTACAAAATAAGGTTTTTCTTTAGACATGGTTTAAACCATCGAGGCTGTTTTTGAAATAAGAACCTAACATAAATCGAAATACAGTTCCTTTTACAAAACTGACAACTTAGTCCAGTCTCAGGTTGTCAATTTTGTACTAAGAGCTTTACTAAAGTCAGCATAAAGTTCGAAATACAAAAACTGGCTCGAAGTTTTAGGCCCGGGCTATAGTTAGATCGTGTTTTGTAATAATACCGATTGAATTCAACTATTTCGAACTTGTGTGGTATTATTTTCATGTAACAAGAAAATAATGTTTTATGGTAAATCATGAGTAACCAAACTCAAGTTTTCGTCTTATTGCACCAGTCAACCAGTCAAGATGGATCACAATCGTATCCGAGCCACATTCTCTAACACTTGGAATCTTCCAATAAAACGTATTCTTCCTACTCATACGTGATTCAGAAAATAACAGTATCCTTAACGTTGACGGAAATTCAAACTCTAAACTACCCGTACTGGAATCTTGACCTTATTTAAAAAAAAATATCCCGACCATGTATTTCAATTCGTGTGACGATGGACCAAATCGAGCACTTTGAAACTTTTCGTACAAAAACGAGGAAGTCAGAATGAATAGACAGCTTTTAACATACAGACCGATACAACACCAACAGTTGAGGACATACGATAGTTACGATAATTATTATTGTTTCCAGAGAAATCTGAACATGAAGCCTTTTTGCGGGAACTTTTTTAGGTGAAGGGCACAAAACAAGTGTTGAAATAAAGGACGGAGAACACAAACGAGCAGCCGGGAAGCCCAGAAGAAAGAAACAAAACAAAAAGAATTTAAGAAAGCGCAGCGATGGCGCATAATTTGTTCTACACATTTTGTGCACTAGATGTAGTGACTTTCATTTCGGTAACATTTCCTCTGTTGCTTCTGTGTTTTGCTGATGTGAAAAGTTAAAATATCATCATGTTTTTGCCCCTCGTGTGTAATTAAATTTACTCCCAAGTGTGCTTGTTATTATCATGACAAATTGAAGTTCTGTGGCATAAAATTTAAGTGGCGTTGATAAATAAAGTTTACACCGTATTGCTAGATAAAGTTATGCACGGTTACTGAATGTTGTGTGACTTATTCAAGAACTTTCGAGGGTGTTGGTTTCTTCTTGTGACTCAAAGAGAAGAAATATTGACATGTTTCACAGCCGGCAGGCGATAGCGAAATACTTTTACAAAGTATCCATGGATATGCATATTCTGTGCACAGTAATAACTGCCATTTTGGAACTAGGCAATAAACGTATGTAAACATTTTTGTAATCTGCCTAATCACAAAACTGTAACTATTGTGTTTATTATCATTTTGATAAAACCTGGCAACAAAAAGTGATATTTCTGCTTCAATTACGCTTCGAAGAATTTCGAAGTAATCTCATTTGTGAGACAGCATTATCCTTTACATTTACCGCTTGTTTTGGTACTTCATTTGGGAAGCAACATTTCAGAGAAACGTATTGATGTTATGCTATAACAGACGGGTCCGTAATGGCTGACCAGACGCCATTCCAAGCTCCTATTCTACTCCGATGTTGTTTTCCTTCAGAAAAATACTCGGAATTTTTCCACTAGAGAGAGAACGTATAAAAAACAAGTGATCGAACGAACAGTATGTCATATAATTTTGTGGCACCGGTTTATTTGGAAAGTTCCCGTTTTAGTGCAGTTTAAGAAATTGGGTTGGTTTAGTGCTAGTTCTAATTTTTGAAGCTGTTCGCTATAGTAACATGTTTTATATCGTAGAAGTTTTTCTTCAATTACTTGTTTTGGTCTGTTCTCTTAATGATGATGCTGGCATGGTTGAAGTTTTAGAAGCTCGTTTCTTTTACTGATGCAATTCCAAAAAAACTTCTAAGAAAGCAGAAAAAGAACTCTTGAACATTCTACATTCAATACCACAAACATTGCGTTTACCGCACATCAGGAAAAATCCTGCGATAAGATATTTTTCAAACTTTCAAACTAGTATATCTCCACATACCTAACACATCAACGCATCCAATCTGCTTCTTCATAGTACTGGTGTTGATCTGGCACATGTAGCACCCTCGGTCTTCAACCTTCAGAGGTCGTATGTGGAGCTGCCACGACCTTGGAGAGTCATTAGTGACGGCATACCGGGAACTGTGCGTCACCAGCCGAGTGTGGAGGGTTAAAATTGTCTGGTCATCTGCTCGGATCCACGCCACCTGGGTGAATGAAAAAAAGCATATTAAGATGGAGATTTTCTTTTGTTGTAAGGCGCTCCCTCACCGTTCATTCGCCTTGGAAGTTGAGGGTCAAGGACATTGAGGTACATATGAGAGAGGAGGCGAAAGTTCCTGCAGTAGTAATATTCTTCTTCATTCTTTTTTTTTTTTTTTAAACGTTGCTCCACACTAGGAATTTCTCCTGTATCGTGGGTGCGTTTACAAACATTTAAACTCACATAAACAAACAGCCAGACCCGGAACAACTACTTGCAGGTCATACAAATATTTGTTCCGTGCGGGGATCGAACCCGCGACACGTAACGCAGCAGTCAATCGCTTAACCACTGCGCCAACCGTGTCGTCAAGTCGTGTCGTATTATAGGTTGATTATTGTATGCTATATGAGAACGATCCAGCATTTAATTTTGTTTTAAGCATGGCGTTGTGCACATTTTTATTTTTTTTTTATTTTTTTAAAGATTCTATTTAATTACCTACTGTACTTTTACCCAACTACGGAAGCTAAATACAGGGGATTGTTTAATGTTATGTATTTGTCGAAGATGGATTGTTTAATTAGCTGTTTTACATAACCGCTAGCTGTTTACAAAACAGCTCCGTTATGTAAAACAGGGTGCTATTGCGTTTAACAAAACTGCTACTACATTATTTTATTCACGGATAAACGTGATGCAGAATGACGACACGGTTGGCACAGTGGTTAAGCGATTGACTGCTGTGCTGCGTGTTGCGGGTTTGATTCCCGCACGGAAAAAAATATTTGTATGACCTACGAGTAGTTGTTTATGTTGTTGGTCTGACTGTTTGTGTATGTGAGTTTAAATGTTTGTAAACGCACCCACAATACAGGAGAAATTCTTAGTGTGGAGCAAAGATTATTCAATAAAAAACGCTTTTAACAAAAAAAAAAAAACACCGACTTCAAAAAATTAATATTCCAAAACAAATTAATATGCACAAAAAGTAAAAAAATTAGGACGCATGAAATTTGAAGTTTTGTTCATATAGTCCGAATATCTCATCAGAACAAACATCTAATTATGTTTATTTTAGTTTCAGTATTGCGTTTTTTGTAAAACGTTGTAAGTGCCCTTAAACATATATTTTTTTCGAAATAGTTTTTATAACCTTTGTAGTGAGTACAGGCGTGATATTATGTTGTGTGATGGCGTAAACAATGCTTAGATATGCTATAGCAACAATCGCGGTTAATCTGATGTTATTCATTGAAGAGTTCCCCCGATTTCTACAAGATCCCATCATCAGATATTGAAATGGTGACAATGGGACCACACGGGAAGCACCAGCTTTCAAATAAAAAAGAATCATGAAAATCGGTTCACCCAGTCGCAAGTTATGAGGTAACAAACATAATAAAAAAATAAAAAAAATACAGTCGAATTGATAACCTCCTCCTTTTTTTGAAGTCGGTTAAAAATAAAATAAAACGAATGGCTTATCTGCAGTCATAATAAGCGTGGCTTCTAATCCTCATTCGGTTGCACTAACTAAGCTAGGGCACCCTGACCACCCTGGCCTATTATTGAGTGTGCAAGTCACCCCCAGCAATTTTATGTGTGTATTTTATATAAAACGTTGGTCAGACAGGGGCCACAGTCTTCCCATAGAAATAGATAACCAGTTCACTTTAGCAACCCAATCCCATAAGCGAGTACCTATATATTTTTCCATATCCTGCAATAGTCGGGAGTTGGTTGCTGCTGGGGAGTTTGTTCCGCCACTTCTTCTTCCCAGCTAAAGCACTAGGAAGTGGTGAAGGGTGGGCGTTTTGGGGGGACTGTCTTATGTGATTTGGACGTTCAAAAAGTGCTGATTCTCAGCCTAATTTGAATAAATAAATAAATGACTTTTGATGACTTTTAATTCCTTCACCAACCAGGGTCTGTCCTGTCCTTGGGTGCACTTGCATAGTGCGTACAGGTAAAGTCGTCGGTTGGTGCCTCATTCCATTAAAAGCGTCTAACGGGCCTCTGCGAGTTGGCTTCGGCCCCTCGTATGCCTTCCAAAGGTCCGGGGGCCGATGATCCCGACATATGTTAACATAAAAATAAAATAATAATACCTAACAATATTTCTTTATTTGAAAAAATTTACAACAGTGATATAGGCTGACCAGATTTTAAGGCCTGATTATATTGTTATAATCACCCTATAACGTTTCCATTGCACTGCTGGGACACAGGCCTTCGCTCTGTGAGAGGGAGTGGGCCGTAATCCACCACGCGGGCCCAGAGCGGGTTGGTAGATGTCACATGTCTTCGAATATTTGGTTCATGCCGGTTTCCTCACGCTGTTTTCCTTCACCGTTTCGAGAGCAGTGGTGATGAAATAATGAACACAAAGTAAAGCGCCACCCTGGGTTCGAACCTACGACCTACAACTCATAATTCGCGGCCGTTACCACTGGGCCACGCCTGCTCTCTGGGCCACCACTGCTCACTGGGTCACCACTGCTCACTGAGCCACAACTGCTCAAAAAACTCTGATAATTTTAAATTGAAATTGTCCTTAAAATCACTTTTTTCATTTGAATAAGGGCCATTTTCACTCATATTACTTATTTTTTTTATTTCTGTTTGCCATTATTGTTGTTGACACGGACCCACGAGCGACAAAATTTAGAACTAAACCTACAATCTGAACTTTAATTTCAGGCTGTATAACATAACGTCTAATTGGTGACCCGCCGCATTGATACATGCAAAACGTGTATTCAATTCTGCGTGTTAAAGTTCAGTGATTATGGAAAATAGCTGAAAGTCAATCAGCTGTTTTACATAACTGAGCCGTTTTGTAAAAGAGCTAGCGGTTATGTAAAACAGCGGATTCGACAATCCATCTGCGACATATAATGTTAGTAATAGTGGCGAGTGAATGTAATGTCGGTCCTACATCCTAAACGCTACGATCGGGTAGGATAAAAATGAAATGCCCTTCTTTCTTTCTTCAAGTAAGGATTGGGTTCTGTGGAGTGTCATCGGATGAGCTGAAAGTGTTTTTACTTTGCGTTTTATCGACTGACCTTGTACGTAATTGAGGGTCAGGCTAGATATTTAGACTATGAATAAGGATACCTAGTTGACATCCTTATCGATTAATTCAACTAATTTATAAAATTTTCACGAATCACAAATTCTTTATTGAACTGAAACCAACTCTGTTTACCCGTGACGAGCAAAGTCAAGGGTTCAAACGTCGCTCAGGAAATATAACAATTGGCATTTCTGGTGTACACATTTAGATTGTACGTCTTAATATATAAATCATGAATAAAACATTATGATGTTACCCAATAAAAGATCGACTGCTTTTCGGTTAATGTGATGAGGTCATGAAACATCATAAGTAGCTACGGTATCCACATTAAAATTATTTTATAAAATAAACGCTCGTACTTGCCAACAATATCCTTAAAACATGTATGTTCAATTCTCAAAGAGCCTGAAAACACAACATCGTTATACAATGTGTACGTTATATAAATAGACCCTTACATTGTGTGTGTTCTGTAAGACAAGACCCTAACATAAATATTAAGCAAATGGGAGTATAATTAAACACACAGTGTTACTGTATAACAATAGCCTTTGCCGGGGGCGCTAAACCCACGATCAAAAGAAAACGTGTACTCTGAAGTGGTACAAGATTAAAATAAAATAAAATTATTTTAAAAAAAGGTTAGAAATCAAGTGAAATTACAAATTACATTACGTTTAACACAAACCTAGGGTACAAAGGGAAGAGGCACGAAAAGGGAAATCATTTTACTGCCGCACTTTGTATTTGTTCGGCACATTTTAATCCAATATTATCTGATTTGAAGAAGGGAAGTTATGTCGGTCGACCAGAAGCGGGAAAAGATTTTCGGGATAAAAAAATTGCTTAGAAATTGAGAACTTACTTTGTGTATAATGTGTTTGCGTTGCTGAGTTATCATATTTCTGCGATTTCTAAGTTACATGTTGTTGATTGGATAAATAAATGATACTTGCATTGGCAATTTTATTGAAAGACACTTTCTTTGTTATGTGAAGATGAATATCAATTGTCCAAGGAAAAACCATTCTGATATTATTATGTCAAGAAATTTGCATCAGCACCTGGCATTACACTACGTAGTACGTATTTCGGTTTTTCTTAATAAAATTCCTTTTTATGTTACAAAATATTTTCCCAGCGAGTAACTTTCTGTCACGTGTAACATTACCATTAATGTTTGACAGCCCTGTACAGGGAAGCTTATTTTAATAAATCTCGATAAGGCATCATTTTAATAATATCTAATATTCATGAAACTCAATTCTCTTGGAGTTTGAGAAGCCATAAATAACTTTGGATTACTTATTGTGATTGAATTTGGAAATTTAAATTATTATAAAGAACTCAGACTTGCTTAGGCGATAATGTTTTTACCTACTAATTCTGTGGGTAAACAACAAAAATTCAAAGTCTTCTATTTTTCGCATAGATTTGTCTACTGTTTTGTGTAGGCAGCTACTTCTTAAAAGGTTTTAATCAGTAAAGCAAAACGACAAAAAAATCGGCCAACTGTTAATAATACTAGTTTCTGTCGTCCGCGTGAAATTTCTTGTTATAACATAAAATATTTGTCTGGACAGGATTATTCTTCACCGTTGAACCATATTACTGGGCGTATATGTGTATTGCGGGCGAGAAGAAAAACTCTGAAGATGATTATTGATCTTTAGGTTATATTTGAACTTCACAAAATTTTATAAAAACGAAACGTTGGACAGTTTCTAAACACTTGCAGTGTTATTACAAAAAGCGGTTTAACTGAAAACCCCGGTTTAAAGCTCTATAAACTACGGTTTAAACCAAAATGATATTACAAAACGTGGTTTTTCGAAAAACCGTGGACCATATCATGGTCTAACGCTAAACCTCGGCGGCCCCTAGTTTAAACGATCAAACTATGGTCTAAATCGTATCAGTCAAAGTTTCTCTTGTATTTTATAGCATCTTTTTCATTGTGTTGTGTTGTTTTTACCCGAAAATGGATCTTAACATGGTCGATTTAATTGATATTGAGGATATTGAAGCCGCTGAGTTGTTGGGAACGCCACGCCGACACAACATAAATCGTGTTCGAATCAATCAAATAAATTAAAATTAAATTTGAATCAATTAAACACTGATTTCAAGCTAATCGAAGTAATTTATGTTTATTTACTTTTTCCTCGGTAGGTACTCCAATTCTCAGATCGTTTTTTCTTTTGTTGGTCCATCACAATATGATATTAAAATTACCTACTATAGAAGGTAATACTATACAAAGAGGCAATTGTTCTATTAGAAACTTCGATAACTTAAAAATTCCAAAGCTAAATGAACTTTGTTCAACTTGCGATGGTTTTGTTTAAGGTTATGGTTTCATATAATGCGCGAAAATTTTACGTTTCGTTACACGTACCTAGATGTATTATTAGTACTTAATGCGACATTAAGTCATGTGCTTAAACCTAAACAAAACTGCAATCGACGAAATAACTAATATTCCATGCAAATTAACACTCTCAATATTTTTAACACTCCTAAACATCATAATAATCGTTAGCGTATTAACAAAAAGTTTTCATTTCTGAGCATACGGAACGTTGCAATAGAATGATAACATGGTGAACGAATAATATTTGTATTACTCTGTGGTTGTTACAAAGACAATGGTTCAAATGACGGCACTAAGAAGACCACGGTTTTTTGAAGTTTTGTAGATAAGCCTGGACTTCGTAGCACAGGTTTAAATCAAGGTTTATTTAGTTTTTTGTAATAAGACTGTTTTTGTCTGTAGGATGTCCGATGGTCAAGAGAGCTGCGCCACGCCGCTGTATCGCTCTCGTCGACTCGCACGAACGTCAGGCTAGACTCTGTCGAAGCGCACCAACTTCACACTTGCGTTTCGTTGTCAATTATGACACCCAGCAGTACTGTAGCTTTCCATTCGTGAGTGAATTTTCGGATCTGGAGTTCCGAAGATTACCGCCTACATACAAACTCAAAAAAGTACCTCTTTTATAGATGACTCGTATGTCTAAGTTTGTAACAAAATCTAGGAAGTCGATTTTCACTTACTTCCATTTGTCATATATTTTTTTTATGGATGTACGCCCAATGTCACAATTCTGAAAATGTACTTTGTATTTTCGCGACTCCGCCATTTGTATTTTCGCAACTCTGCCATGATTGCGAAGTGCCTTCGGCTGAATATTCAATACGTAAATTCGCATAATCTCGCGAGCCCTTTTTTCGCTATGTGATTTATCATTTCCTATAGATAGGCATTTGTTATTTTTATTAGCTTAGCGAGTACTATTGGAATTTGTTTTTGTTAAATGTTTAGGTACTTATTTCGCTATTTTATGGAAGGTTATTCACATTTCATTGTATTGTTTTCAAAACGATATCTTGTTTATTTTTAATTTGCTGATTTCAAGTCCATTTCATTTCCGTCAATTTATTGTAACAGTTTGTCACAATTATTTTCTTGATGTTAAGTTGTTAACCTACGGTTTCCTAGAGGAGCGGTGGCCGCCACATAGCGTGTGCAATTTATCGGTGAATTACGTCACTGAAATGTTATTTATTTATTTTATTTATTTATATATCCTCTTACTGGAACGCCATACAGCAATTACAACAACAGAGCAAAAAAAAAACTTTATGTGCCGCTTTCCATCCATCCTGTGCGCGTTGGACATCGAACAGGCGGCGATGGATCACGCACGCTCACGCAGCGTCAAGACACGTATGAAAGTACGTTGGTGTGTTGTCCTAGTTATTGTTCTGAGCCTAAAAAGCGTTTTTGACACCGTCAAGTCAAACGGAGATCATGACAGCTGTCACTGCGGCCGTTATGTGGCGACCACCGCACATCTAGGAAATCGTATTATATAACCGCTATATTCTTAAAATAGCTGCTCCGAACAAAAATGTCTACAAATCCTATTTTCGCTCAGAAGTAATTTTAACTTTCAGATAATGTTATTACAAAGCTGAAGCAGCCACAGCTATTAGTGTTCAATATCTTAAGTAAAGAACTCCTTAATTAAGTTTTAGAACTATTTCAGCACGAAGGAAGTTTCTGATACAGCTATTTATAATATCGGAAATGTTAAATATAAATTCTTCGATATTCTTGAAATACCTACCTAACTAATTACTTTTCAGGGTTCCGTACTGAAAAGGTGGCTAACGAGACCCGTTTAATAAGACTGTTTTTGTTTCAAGATTCCGTACTGAATGGGTGGCTAACGAGACCCGTTTAATAAGCCAGCTTTTTTTTCTCTGTCCACCTACAACGTGTCGTTTTGCATCCTCGTCAAATTTCAGGAGGCTGTTATGAAAGACATAAATAATCAAATAAAATTACGATCCTGCTCAATAATTAATACATACTTGTTTTTTTAGGTATTTAATTTTGACAGTATTTCAGAATACTCCACTTTCAAAGAACAAAATCGCCCCGTTGCGTATGCGGTAGGCAGTGTCGTACGACTATGTCGCTGTGTGCATGCGTTACAGTTACAGCGCAGTTACAGGGCGGTATCACACGAGCCCTACACATGCCGATTTCCGAAAAATACAAAAAATAAAAATAAATACCTACTTATTTTATTATTGATTCGTGTCGAGAATCATTAGCATAATTACCTCCTCGAATTTGACGAGGATGCAAAACAACACCTTGTATAGGTCTGTTACAGTACAAGAATTTTATGTGAAAACTAGCTTCTACCCGCGTCCGCGTGAAATTTCTGGTTCCCCGACCGATCCCGTCGCATCGCATGACCACACTATTGGGTACTTCGTTTTCGCTTAGACTTCGTTATTTTTACTTAGCTCCTAAGGGTCCTGACGTGATGTTAAATAGCCTTCCTCAATAAATGGGCTATCAAATGCAATTTTTTTTAAATCCTACTGGTAGTGCCAGAGATTACCCCCTATATACGAACTTACAAACAAACATTTTACCTTTTTATAATATAAGTAGAGATAATTTTAGAAGAAGTGTTTTATACTATTGTCACGTTTATGCGCAAATCAATGAAGCAGTTCCAATTTACCATCAAAACGAAATAACTAACACTCACCGGTTACTAAAATAAATTACAATAATCACCCTATTTTTATTATAATTGTATTAACCTAACAATCATCAAGTTCTATGCACACCAATAAATTATAGTTTGTTAATAGTTATTGTTCGTATCGACAATAGTCTCGTGACAATTGACTAATTAATAGTTTGCAGCGCACATTGTTCTACTAATTACTTATAATTAATTACCAGGTGTCAGCATGCAAGGGTATTGTTGAGACAAAGTGTACCTAGTAATATGTTGGATACCAGACGAACATATTATGATAACGACCAATCTATCAAATGAACCTATATATGCACGATGCCCATTGGCAAGCCTAACCGCTGCTTATGCGCTGTTTGTGTAGGACATGTATTTAGTCAAACCTCATATTATTCCAATTTTGCTTTCCTAAAAATATTATTGAACACTCTAATAGAAAGTCTTAAATTATTCTGGACTTACATAAAGGCTAAACGCGGTAAACTATTGTTATTCCCTAAAGGCTCATTAGAAAACTAGCGTCAGACAGCATCTGTCTGGCATTATTGCTGAAATGATCCTTTTTGGCGCAGCCGTGAGACACACACTATTGTTTTTAAAACATTATTTTCACTTTTTATTTTGTTATTTGTATTCTGTGTTTCACGAACTGTGTCCAAATAAACGTTATACTTTCTTTATTTAATACCTACATAAAACGGTTCGGATATTTATGATCTTTTTGGTAACTATTTCACACACCCCTAAATTTAAGAATGACTAAAATTTTCTTGACACATTGGAAACGAATAGCCAGTGCCTAAGTATTTCCCTGCTCAAAAAGCCACAATGTGTTAGCAACATGAAAGAAGCAGGTCCTGACGGAATCCCAACCTTATTTGTTTCTGCCTGTGTATCAGCCTTGGTTACCCCGCTATTAAAAATAAAGGGGTAGCTGGCCACTGGAGCCTTCCCATCCGAGCGGAAAAAGGCCAAAGTCGTTCCTGCCGGACAAAAAGATACTATTTCCAATTATCGGCCTTCCGCGATTCTCGCCATGTTTGCCAAGATATTTGAGTCGATCATTGAGTTGTTCTCATATTCAACACCATTTCAGACTTTATATAAACGATCACCAGCACGGCTTTGTTGCCTCAAGGTCTACTGCCACAAACTTACTGTCTTTCTCGGAGTCCCTATCAGAATCTATCGACACAAATAAACAATTTGATGTGAGGTATACCGATTTTAGCGAGGTCTTCGATAAAATTACTCATGCACAAACTAGCAACGTATGGTACCACAGGTCCCTTGCTAAAATGGCTGAAATCATATCTACAGAAGCGTGGAATTTATGTTGTTGTTAACGGTTTTCGACTTGCCAGCAATTATTGCATGACTTCCGTTGCCCCATCCACCCAGCACAGGGGTCACATCTGGCTCCTATATTATTTATCAGTATATTCTAATGACTTTCCCAACGTTTACTTTTCCGAATACTTTCTTTACGCTGATGACCTAAAGTTTGCTCAAAGAATCGATTCATCGAGCGATATCGCGCTTCTTCAAGATGAGCCGAACAGGGTTGTTGAATGGTGTGAGACTTACGAAATAGAACTTAATTTAAAAAAAAAAACTCGTTTTCAAGAAAATTTCACTCTATACACTCGGAGTACTTCACATGCAATAAAAAAATAAAAGAAGTGGATGCAATTAGGCATTTGGGAGTAATGTTTGAAAAAATATATACTTGTGTCCCCGTCATCGAGAATATTATTAAGAAAGCATCGAAACACCAGGGGCTTTAAACAGGTTGATACTAAATAATGCTGTACGAAGTGTCTTGTACGAAGCGTCCAGGAGTATTGCAGTGTCATATGGACACCACACATAAGTTACTTTTGAAAACGAGTTCAAAAACGTTTTCTGTGGCACCTCACATTTTCTAGAGGAAAAAGTAAACAGCTGCTATATGTATAATACTCATCTCAAATATTTCAAAATGCACTCGTTATCAACTCGAAGAGAAGTTTTTGATGCCTTATTTCTCTAAGTTGCTTAGAAATAAAATTGACTGCCCAAATCTACTGAGTCTTCTAAAGTTTCGTGCCGATGTCCGCAAAATTCTATCACACCATATTACCCGCCATTGCTTAGAACGGTGCTCGGTGCTAACTCATCGATTTCACGCCTATGTAAAAATCTAAACTTGCCAGTGATCTTACTGATATACAACATGATAGCATAGGAAAATTTTATAAAATAATTATTAAGCACTATTCTCACAAATAATGATCTCACTCCTGAATGTTAATTTAAATTTTAAGATTCTATGTATTTGAATAAGATTTTGATTATGTTTATTTGTTAATATGAATGCTATTAATCTGTTTTTTTATTTTATTATTTAGAATTAAGTTTTAGTTATTAGTATTGTTACCAAAACATTTTGAATAACTTTAATTGTAAATATTCTTTATGGCTTTGTAATACTATGTCAAATCCTAAATGGTGCACGTTGTGTTAGCCTATAAGTAATTGTTACCCTAACGTACTATTAAGTAAATGAATTTAAATGTAGTGTGTAAACAATTTATTGTTCTGCTCTCAAAATGGTAAAAGTAAACATCGTGAGAAAACTAAAACATGTCCTAGAACCAAAAATTCAAAGACATATTGTGTCATTTACCAACCCGCACTGGGCCTGTAGCCCCTTCCTTCTCGAGCAGAGGAGGGTGTGTCCTAGCAGTGTAAACATTACAAGCTGATTATGCTTATGTCATTTATTCCTATTTTGGGGTCCTAAAAATACTAAATAGCCAAGTAACTGCGACGGACTTGGATGAAGCGCTTGCCGGCCGCTGCCGCGTCACTGTTCGCTTCGCTCGCTCGGCTCGCGTTTGGTCATAGTTCTAAACTAATCCATTTTGTCGGGGTGCTCTAGATTAGTTACTGCGACCAACTATGAGAAAAGGCCAGAAAATTATAAAGAGGCCCAATTAAAAAAAAAAAAGTGTGCATTATTACATGCGCTGAAAGTTTTTGTGTTTATTCATTTTAAAAAGTCTCCATCATTAGAAGGTCAATTAGTTTTTAGAAGATCAGTTAAATATTTCCCCTTGTGTGTAGCACAAGTTTGTACCTCACATTATACGATCAAGTATTTTGTACCGTCTACATTTGTCGACTGTTGTTATAGTCCTCTTAATGGGAAGTCAGATGATTGTTCAACAAACAAATTGAAAATATTTATTTACAAAACAAACAATCTTACTTTAATTTCGCTTCTCTACTTTCAGTTAATCATTTACACAAATTATCTATTTGTATATTTTAATTTCACAAGTTTCCATAATATAAGAACCTAAATGTTAGGAAATGTTCAGAAAGCCTCTAATGGTTAGATTGGGGTAAGAACTGCGAACTCCTGCCAAGCGAAACGCCAAACCATGCCGTGAAATGCCACCACCAAATGTTGCCTCCTTCAACTTACTAAGATAAATGATGTTTTTAAAAGTTGTGACAAGATACTATTACAGACCGATTCGTTTTCGCTTTATTCAATTAAGGGAAGTTTTTTTGCAGAATGAAGAAACACAATTCATAACATCACGCCTGTTTTTACTCCGAAGGGATAGAGGTCAGAGGTGACCTATAGCAGTTACACCCACATTGTCCGAGATATGTTTAAGTCTAGTGTAATAGAGAGCAAGCCTATCGTCATCAACCGGGCACAAATTCAGACTACATTTGGAGGTTTTTTCACTATGATTTTGTCAGTAACACCCAGTGTCTGGATTTGCAGAATGAAGACTCGAGAGTACATTCGTAGTTTGCCGAACAACATTTATTGATTAGTAAGTACTATAAGGTACCGGCCTACCATAATTATGTTATCTACATGTTTTCAGTCAAAGAACTTGATATAAACGTGGTAAGCTATAATGCTACCTACATGTGTGTTTATTATTTATCTGAACTTATTTACTTCAAGCAAGCGCGAAATGTATACGTAAACACATAAATCATTTCTCTATGTAGGTTCAGCTCTTTTCTGATGCTTCGCCATTTACATAAAGTAAACAAGTACATGTTTTGCTGTTTGTTATTACCTGAGAAGGTTTCTGAAGTAAAATGAAAAGAAAACTCTCAGTTTCTTTCGAGAAGGTAGGCATTTTTTTGTGAGAGTTGATTAGTCACATAAGTAGACGAGATTCTGGTATAGTCGGCCTCAAAAAGATGTATACATCGACAATAGTTCATATTATAATTGTGTACAATGTTTGTTCCTTATGTAGTATTAAAGTGTGAACACAAAACATACTACACATTATGAACTTTATTGTACAAATAAAGTTATATTTACTAAACTATTTTAAAATCTAAAGACAGATTTAAAATTCAAATAGCATCTATAGTTTTGATACCGTTGCTCGATCAGCATTTTAGTCTCAAGCTTCCAATACATACCAACACGCCTCTATCCCCGAAGGGACAGGCAGAGGAGTACCTATAGTACCAACGTCCTACACCCACAATAAAAATGACACATAAAAAAATAAAACTTCTAACCCAAACTATAAAAGATACCTACACAATGTAAACACCAGCTTACTTTGTACCTAAAAGGTTCTACGTAGACACGGATTTAAATCGTGATGAGTCGACCGTTAGCTAGCTTGTGGGTGAAATTGCAAACGCCGCCAATCTCTTTGTGAAGGAAAAAGGCTGATCTCACTACCTCAGAATATACGAACTTATTGATTCCACGTTGACTTATGAACTTTCTAGAGGATTAAGTGGAACATGGAAAGTCGATTAACGGTTTAGAACTTAGGTTAGCATTATCTCTTGGTTTAAGTTGAAGATTTAAGCTTGTTATCTGTTACGGATGTACAAAAACGATTGTTCATTCTGTGGTGTTCTATTTTCCAAACCCGAGTACTTCTGCCCAGGACGTAATTAAAAAATCCTTCATTGAGGACAATAATTAAATAACCACTTAGTCAGTTAATCATATAAACAGTATTTATTTATTGCACATCTAATAGGTCACATCTAATAGGAAGAGACTTGGTGTACATCTTAATCCAGTAAAATATGAATAATAACGCTACGACGATGTTTATTATCTTTTCTTTCTAACCACACCATAACTCCCAAATGGAATACAAAACGTATGATTGGCTAACAGAGTAAAGGATACCGTCGCAACAAACACTAGATTAAACTAGGGATCGGAGAAATGTAGGGAATGAATTCTAAACATGTGCAGAGTACGGTTGGCCCAGTTTGTCAATAGTAACAGATACGGCCACTGTCTGTCTAGTCAGGCATGAAACAGTGACTTAGTGACATGCACTCACATAATACTGGGGAAAGCATCAATTCAGGTTTTAGAATCAACCCATTTGGAGTGTAGATGAAACAGACTTGTCATCATTTTTTATCAATATGGAAGAAATACTAAGTAAACTTGTTAAAGATGTTAAATTAGTTTTTTTTTGTTTTTGCTGATCTAAATATTGATCTATTAACTAATTTACCGGCAAAATGAAAGATAATCTCATTGTTTAAATCATTCAATCAATCATCAGTATGTTTAATGAAGCGACTGGCTTAACAGTAACTTCAGCTTCATGCTATCCATGTTTGTTGGTTTTGTTTTGTTTTTTTTAAAAAAACGTTGCCCCACACTAGGAATTTCTCCTGTATCGTACTAATTGTAAAATAAAAGAGTCGTCCCTGGTCAACTTGTATCGTTTGACTTAGGTAAAACGTTACACTTAAATAAAACCGTTGTATTAAGACCTCTGACTAAAAATAGCTAGTTTTTATTCACAAGACCCTAGTATAAACTAGGGTACACTATTTTCTACAGTATGCCAAGAATTCAATAAAGCATGTCCTTCAAAAAGTTACAATCAATACTAATCCAAAATTTAGCGAATCATTAGAAAAAGCAAGTATATTTTATATAATTTGTATCACGAGAAATCATTGACTTCTGATCAAACCATTCATGATTATGTAAGAAATTATTCTAAGGTATTCAAAAGAGTTTGCGCTCACGCTAAATCTAAATGAATTAGTAACAATATTATTATTTTTTGTAATAAAATAAAAGCTGTGTGGAACAAAGAAACTGGAAACAAAAACAGCGAGATCAGAAAGAATTGTATAAATAAAATGATAATGAAACCGTTTCAGATAAGTTAAAAGTTGCTGAGACACTAGAAAATTTCATTACTAACATAGGGGTTACTAAATCTCTCCCCTCATCATCTATACTAGCAGAACCTATTCTCAAAGAAAACTTCAGTAAGGACATTCCAAGTTTTTCTTATTTTTTAAATAGATAGAAAAGATACGAGTGATTTTAATGTCAACGATAGTCTGGCTGTTCTTTCGAAATGGTTCGCAATCTTTAACTTAATGCAAACAAAACTAAATGTCTTAGCTTTCATTACCAAATGTACCCCAAGTTGGTCTAAATTTAAAACTAGATGCTATTACGGAAGCTGTTTTTCTAGGAATTACTTTAGATTCTAAATTGCAATAGGCCCCACATTAGAGCTCTTTAAGGTAGATTAAGTTCAGCTCCATATGCAATAACAAAAATAAGGCAGCTGACTGAAATAGCCGCAGCTAGGTTAGTATACTTTGGTTATTTCCACAGAATTATGCCATAAGGCGTTCTACTGTGGGGATCGGCAGCTGACGTGGATTAAATTTTCACTTTACAAAAGAGGGTAAACCGCCCGATCTATAAAATGGGTCCTCGCGAGACTTTTAGAAACAAATTCAAAAAAATTGATATACTAACTCCGCCTTCTCTTTATATCTTAGAAAGTATTTTGTTAATGTTCGCAAAAACTTAGGACTTTCAAATTAGAAGCGATCTCCATAATATAAATACACGTATTAAAAATGAAATAGTCACACCCAAATTTACATAATCTTTACCAAACAAGTAATTTCTTATAAACAGTATCCGCTTTTATAACAAATTGCCAAAGTCGGTTACAGAACTTAGCGATGGAAAGTTCGGCCCTGGTTCAAGCCATGGTCCGGGGCGAGGAGGAGTGGGAGGCAGTCACCTCCTTCTGCGAAGCAGTCATGCTAGCGAAGGAGGTGGCGGGACGGGAGAGGGAGAGAGTCTCCCGTCCAAGCCGTCGCGGTGGACGCTCCGGGCGTCGGGAGCCGCGTGACGACTCCCAGCCACCGCACCGTAGGCGCGGGCCTGCGGGCGTTGAGTAATGGGTAGCTCACCGTCCGAACAGGACCAGGCCCGTGCTGGACGGCGCGTACGTGTTCCACGCGCGCCTCAAAGAGATGTCAGCATCGAAGAGGGGGCCCACTAGGGCCCTAGCCTGCCGGGAAAGCGGGATCATCCGAAAGGGGTACCGCTGACCCGGAACATAAAGGGCCAAGGAAGGAACACGGGTGGGTTTTAGTCAGTAAGAGTCTGACACTCCCTTCCGCTCCACCCAGAGCGGGAGGAGTCATTTGACGATTTCTCATCCTCAAAAAAAAAAAAAAAAAAAGTTCAAAATCCACAACAAACGTACTTTTAACAAAAAAGCATATTATAAGATTATAGACTACGTTGAAGACAAAGAACTTTGCAAACTTTTTCTAGGTCTTTTTAAAGTATACAATTCCGTAGTATATTATTTCGATCGTAAGGTTTAGGCGTTTGCAATGTATAATGTTTTTTTTTACGACATCACATTTCAAATCTTTGAAATTCTCGGCTTTTTTATACTATAATATTATGCATGTATTATACGTGGAAATTTTCGTCTTAAATTACTCTGTCTATTGATGAAAACCGCATAAAAATCCGTTGCGTCGCCGCGTCGTTTTTAAGATCTAAGCACACATACAAAAAAAGCAACTTTGTTTTATACTATGTAAAGATTACAAATAATGATCCCGGCTGTAATTCGTAATTTTTGACCGTCGTTACGGGTAGTCATACGTCTGAAAGTCTTACAACTAGTCTTACCAAAGGGTATCGTGTTACACAGTAAGTGGGTTGTGAAGGTCAAATAGGCAGTCGCTCCGTGTAAATTACTGGTATTCAGCTGCATCAGTTTAGACTAAAAGCGGATGACAACATAGTTTACTAGTAGTCCTAGTTTATCATTTGTGACTTCAAGTTACAGCTACATATATAAACATAATGCAGCATTGCATATGTAAGCGGGCACGCTCTTTATGCCTGGAGGCTTTTATTATGTATTAAGTTCTGTTTACGTTTTTAATATATATTTCTGCTTGAGTATACTTTTCAATATTGGCGTGTGCTAGCTGACATAATTATGGCAAATAATTTGAATGTTTTTGTGTTTCGTAATGTTTAAATTACTTACTACGGTATAGAATCCAGTTCTTCTAACTGAACAGACAGCAGTGCTGCTGGGGAGATTGTTTCGCCACTTCTTCTTCCCAGCTAAAGCACTAGGTAGTGGTGAAGGGCGGGCGTTTTGGGGGACTGTCTTATGTAATTTTGACGTTCAAAACGTGCTGATTCTCAGCCTAGTTTGAATAAATGAGTTTGGATTTGATTTGGTTGTGGAAAGATAGGGAGAAGATGATTTAGTTACAATAATATTTTGCTTCCAATTAAAAATATGGAACGCACTATTTGTTTATTTACTTATATTTATATTTAAATATAAAGCAACAAAATGAACAAACTAATCAAGTCACTATTACAAACTACAATCCAAACCGCTTAGCCAATGAGACATTTCCTTAGCCGTTGATAATAAATTCTAAACGCATGCTACGTTCTGGCAACCCACTTTGAGAACAGAAACAGACACGGACGGTCACTTTACACATAAACTAGTGACACTACCAGTGCCAAGCGGCTACTGCAAGTGATTTAAATGGTCATACTTTTAAGTGAATATAGTAGTAATTTCCTATGAACCTATGTGCTGAATTAAAGGGTAAGTTGACTAACAATTTTGTTTATTTAGATTTTAGATTTAAAATTGCTAATCCATTGCGTCATATGTTTGAAAAATTCGTCTGCTTAGCAACGTAAATAACGCAATGACCGCTGTGGAACTGTCAAAATGAAAGGCATTGACATTGTAAATGTTACGCAATTACCACACAGCTGTGGAAGCGGTGGTGGTGGTGGAAATGGCCGCGATATATGAGTTATGTAGTAGATTTGAACTCAAATAGGTACTTTAATTTGAGTAAATTATCTCTTCACAACTGCTTTTAAAACGATGACAGAAACCATCGTCAAGAAACCATGGCTTAGAACTGAAAATTCGGAGGCAAATGACATACACCAACCCGAAATGGGTCCACTCCCGCTCCTAGAAAGGGGGCCTGTGTGTCTCAGCAGTGAGCAAATTAAAGGCTAATTATGCTATGTTATGCCAAGAACAGTATAACACATTGAGCTCTAATAATAAACTGACACACAGTTATGAATTGCACTACAAAGAAAAACTCATTGAAAATTCGATTTTCCGTATAATGTCACTTTACATTATAAACCAATGACACAACCAGTACCAAGCGGTTACTGCAAGTGATTTAAGTGGTCATACTTTTAAGTGACTGAACCAGACTGAAGATTTACCTAATGGTAGTAATTTCCTTTGAACTGATCGTACTGAATTCGTAGACTAACGCCAGCACAGGGAATTATGGATTTTAATAATTAAGTAGTGGCATATGCATTACCTAGGGACACAATCATGTTTGCAGTTAATGGATCAATACAATATCAATTAATATTTCTGAAAACCAGTGGTCAAAGACTATTAAACAGGATGCATTGATATTAATAACAATGTAATAATAATAAAAAAAATTAAAGAAAGAAAAAAAAATGCGTGTATTTGTGGTAAACATGAAGCAGAGAACGAACACATCCACAAAAAAGAACAAGTTGAGGAAAATATGCGTCACATCCACGAAAAGCGGCCATCGCTCAGCATAATGCTACGACCCTATGCGAGACAGTGCTCAAGCGCTGGTTTTGAGCGACAGCCACACACAGAAATAATCATAGATATAATAAAGAAGGTAATAATAGTAATGCCTTATTATATCCTATAATAATGCACTTGTTACGCAACACATTGAAGTGACACATTTGTTTTACGTTTGGTATTGAAAGAAAGAAAGAAAGAAAATAAAGAAAAAGTGTTTATTGCGACTCGTACAGGAAGTGCACAAACTAAATATATATATGTATAAGTATATATGTATGTATGTGTGTATGTATATGTGTATATGTATGTGTATGTATATATTTTATGTATTGGGTGACGCAGCATCGGATACTTCCTTACAATTTAACAGGAAATACCTAACTTCAAAAAGTAATATCAAGTACTTGCACACATACTAACTTGTATGATTATACCTTGCAAGTTTGTTCCAGCTCAACCATTGACCTATTTTGCTAGAATGTCTTATAACGTATCAGCTGGAGATAATATTCTATAATACTCTGTATTTTCTACATAACCGCATGATATTAAATATTTTTTTATAAGTAAAATAAAGATAATGTAGCTGTTTTATCAAAACTCTTAACAAAAACTAGTGGCCTAAAATGGGAGGCAGTCAGACTAATGCTGCATAAAGATAAAACTAGGTAAGGGTACGTCTACTTAACTGGCTCTCAGACTCAGAGGCCGTCAAAGTAACGAGAGTTTTAAAGGATTTAAACAAAAAACCGGCCCACTGCGAGTCGGAGTCGTACACGAAGGGTTTATTTCCACCGTACAATATTTACGAGTAACACAATTTTTTTAATATACTTTTCTTGTACTATAAAAATACAGCAAAAAATTAAAGGGTTTGTTGGTAAAAACATTGTTGTTAAAGCGGCAATAGAAATATACACTGTGAAAATTTCAAGTGTCGACCTATTACGATTCATTAGATACAGTCCGCTGACAGACAGACGGACGGACAGACGGACCGAGAAAGCTTAGTAATAGGGACCCGTTGGCACCCTTTTGATACGGAACCCTAAAAACTAGAACGAAGCTAGAATTGTATAATTTTTTTTACCAGGAGACCTCATTTTAGCCTTGCCTGCCTTGCATGCCTCAGGCATTAGGTCCGCCTTTGTACAGTATTTTTTTTTTTACTTGTGCATAAAGTTTTAATAAATAAAATAAATAAATTTTACAAACACTAACCAGATGCTCATAACATTTCACATCAAATAAACATTGTGAAACTGAAATAACATTTCACAAAGCTCTTCCTTAACATAATTTACGCACTTAACATCGTAAACAACACAACAGAACGGCTCATTTATTAACAAAAGCTTTAAAAACCTCAACAAGCCTCAAGGACCGATAATAAATTTCATAAATATGTATCGAGATTGTCACATCAATTTTAAAAATACGCTGTTTTACGAACGGCTTATGAATTATTACAGAGTTCATGAGTAGAAGGAGGAATCAGCAAATCGTAATGAGATAACGCTTCGACGAAATGCAAATGAATTTGACGGTTGGATGGGCACGGGACCAGGCTGGGTCCCGGGATTGGGAACAAATTGGAGCAGACGACAGAATTTTCGCGCTCATTTACGAGTATACATCCGCGCCTGATTTACAATTACCGTTTCATTTACAGTTATTACTATGACCTACTAAAGTTACAAGGTTCTTGTAAAGACCCTCGGAAATTAAAGGGCCCTTATTCAGTTCTATTACATCTGTAAAATGTTATGATAACATGGTTGGAATGTAGGTAGAAAATATTGGCGGGAAAACTGAAAGAAAATGGCGCTAGGAAAGTCAAAACAATGCAGCTGTGCAGTATGATCAGAATCTATTTCAGTTTGTACAATTTTATTAGTATTTTCGTCATTCTGTTCAGGAAATTCTTGCAACATCCGGTTAGAAGTTTAATTTATTCTTTAAAACCGTTACAAAAAAGACACTCAAAACTCAAACTCTAAGCATTAATTTCAAATAAACCAATTACAGGCACTTTTGAATTGTCAAGGGGTCGGTCAGTCAGAAAGATGAAGCTAGTTGCCCATTCCAAAGCATAGTAAGGACATATGGAGAAGAACGGGCGAGAAACTCCATGGACACTCTTTAAAATCAACATATTGTTACAAAAAAGTGGTCATCATTCATGTTGAAATTATACACGTGAGAACGATGTAGAAAGACGTGCAAGTTAAAAGCGTCCGTAATAAAAAGATAAAAACAATTATGGAATTAAAATAAGCCATGGCAGCTAAGAAATGACCAGTACCCACTGACGGCGCCCGTTCACGAACATGACGTATGGATCAGCACCATTCAGCTCAACCATTTTGTATTGGATCATTGGGTTCCCCCCAATGATCCAATACACACGCCACCACCAGCGACACATTTCAGTGAGCATGACATACTCTCAGCCGCCAGGCCACATGAAAGTCAATGAAAGACGAACCCAGTAAGCTTTATAGTGGGTACATAGTGCTCACACATGTGCTATGCAATTATACAATACTAAGAGATTGAATTTATACAATGCAAAGATAGATTGTACAACCTTCATCAGCTCCAACAATATGTTCGAATGCTAATTAATTAGTTTATGCGCCCTTGTGGATCAGGACTAGTCCTGAGCCAAGCAATTCGTCAGCGATATAATTCCCCAACTTATAATTATGCTTGGCTGTATAGTGTGCGTTTTATACAAGATTTAAATTTCGTTTCATTCAGTTGGAGTATGTGGGGATGTATTTTATTGTAAAGAATTTGTAACTACAGAGTATAAATTAAAACATGAAGAAAGTGAAGATATAATATCACCAAAACTATACAGTTATATTCCCCCCGAAATATATCACCATCAACACTATCAATTGTATCAGCAATCGTAAAAATAGACGCAACTACATTTATTTTTGACATCGACGAATTGCGACAAATAATAAGAACAGAATTGTATCCACGACTCACAGTTGCAAGTCCCTAATAGTAAATACATATTACGCGACAATGTGAAAATGTATTTACTTAGATATTTCCACCCTCGCTTATGATTCACACAAAACCAATGATCTGGATGAATGGTTTCGAAACATCGTATGTGACATCGGGAGGATATAACGTCACACGGATAATACGAGATCACTAAGGAAGATTAAGAAAAACAGCAGCAACATCGAGGTAGAAGAGTCTTCGATATTTCCTTCATGCTCAGTGTGGTGAAAATGTTTCGTTACCCTAAGAAAATAGGTGTAACATTTTAGCTACATTTGGTAAAAGTTTTTCTATCTCCAGTTTCTGTGCAAAGATATTTTGAGGTTCAGAAATTGTGTTCCATATTTGGATCCATATGCGTTACGTACCTGTTTTCCTCATTAGTAAATACGCAGTTTGTCTAAAATATCTGCTAGAAACAACAATTATTTCATTTTGATTACTAACGTCTACAAAATGTCGATTTAAAGTAGTCCAGAAAATTCCTCAAAGCTATTTGAGTTCATGATAAAAATAAAGTTGAGGCCCCATTCGACGAGTCAGGGGGATCAAACGTACGCTTCTGTTTAAATGACATTGCAATTGATCGATCGCTTCTAAAAGGAAAAGAGCTCGTTTTTCATGAGCGAGGACACTAAATGGATCCTCGATAAACGAGGGTTATTTACGGACCACTACTGCTCGCAAAAACACATCATGAATGGTGAGTTCAGACAGATAAATGTTTCTAAGTGTTTCGGATTGAAACATCATTAATTTTCTTTTCAACAAACAGCTATTGGCCATTCATACTGCTGAGTTTTGACTTACATATCATAACTTACTTAGGAAATGTCTTAGATAAATTATTATATTTTTACCAACATTTGTGCATCGCCGAATATTCTAGAAATGAAATAGTAGCGTCATGTACCGCAGAATTTAATTTCACAAGTTACGAAACTACTTCCATCGTTTAAATTTTCAAGTGAACATATTTCATTAAAGTTTTAAGAGCGCAACTTTGGTATAAACCTCTTAAGTATAATCAGAGTGACCTTAAAGTTGACTGTGCTAAGCGCTGGTTTCCAAGTGGGGTCTGATAACGTGAAGGAAGCAAGCTCTTAACGAAGACAAACTTTAGTAAGCTCTTCAAATGTATCTTATTCGGTTTATTACATCTTATTATCACAGAGGATATAAATATAAATTTTGAGACGAAATTCTATAACGCAGCAATAGGAGGTAACGGAAGTAAAAAACCGTGACGTAACGTATAAGCAAAATACGACTTTTTATTAGGTATAAAGAGACAGAGAGAGAGAGAGATAGTTTTCATGATCTTCGAGGGTGCTAAAGCCGATACTGAGGTCAAAAAGAAAATCCAAGATGGCGGCTGCGAACATTTGCAATGTTTTATCATGGGTGTCGTTTTCATGATTTTCGAGGGTGATGAAGCCAATAGTGAAGTCAAAATGAAGATCCAAGATGGCGGCTAGGAAAATTTTGCATATTTTTTTATCATGGGTGTCGTTTTCAAGTTTTTCGAGGGTGCTGATGCCGATAGTGAGGTCTAAATGAAAATCCAAAATGGCGGCTGTGAAAATTTTCAAATCTTTCGAAACTTCGTTTCTGACGGGGGTCCCCCGACCCCTCCAGTTATTTATTGTTCGCTTAGGCGCTGGAATTTTGTTGATGCCTATTTTACGGTGCTGAAGTAGCTTACGTCATAATCTAGACTTCAGATTGTTGGCTTGAAGAATGAAGATGTTTACTTTATGTAGAAATTTGACCAAATTATTATATGATCATGAGCCTTCATAACACAAATGATACAGAGTACATAAGAATACAATAATTAGGTACAGTCAAGGAAATTAATGGTTAAGCAAATTAACACACTACTACAATTTGCCGTGTTATAGCCATTTCATACAACTGTCAAAGAATGACAGTAGTGTTGTCGTAGACAGAGAATGCTATAGACAAATTGATGTGTTTTGTCGCATTCACACAAGAAAAAGAGCAAGTTACGCCGATGCCGTGTAAAGAAATGAGACAGAACGATGAGATTTTTTGTTTCACAGCGCGTGCCACGATTTTGAAGGTTTTAGCATAGTACTTTGCTAAACAAAGTTTGACAGATAGTTATCGTCTTCTTGTAAAATTCAGTTTTATGTGTTTTAAGTTTAGTAATTTATGTTATTTTATGTTGTGAACAATTTAGCCTTAATATTTAAACCATTAAATAAAAAAACATGATGCAGTGTAGCGATCTAAGGTGTAAAAGTGATAGGTGGAACGAAAATGCCAGACTTGTCCTTTCATTCGTAAGTATAGCACTTTTTATCAGTAATTAGGCTATCAATAACATTTTACTGTGTTCATACATTGTGAATAATGTACCCTAGACGTAAATTCATCGATAAAAAGCACAAAATTAACATTATTATATTCTAACCTAAGGATTTTGGTGTTGCCTATTTTCCATAAATTATTACCCACTTTTATGGGAAATATGTATTCTGTAGTGTGTATCCTAATCCTAACTAATATTATATGTACGAAATATGTAATACGAAATTGAGTTTATTTCTTGGTTTGTTTGTTACGCTTTCCCGCTAAAACGGTTGAACGAATTTGGATGAAATTTGGCACATCGGTAAATTACTTGGGTTAGGACATAGGATACTTTTTATCGCAATATTCTCACGGAACCGAGACACATGCGGGTAAAAGCGCGAGGCGCAGCTAGTTAATTGTATATCTGAAAGATTAATGGCTTGTTGCAGTTTTCTTGAAGATGATAATAATACGTCGGAATTGGATCGTAGCTACAAGACGAACAGATTGGACACCAAAACCGTCATCAAAAATTTGCAGCAGACATTTTGAAAAAAAAAAGTTAAATAAAAAGGAAACTAACACTGCTATTACTGAATACAGTACCTATTCTGCTAAATATTCAGTTAATAACATATTAAGTTTCGATACAGGTTTTATATGTTTTTATATAATATGTTCAGTGTTTTTAAAACTGTTATATACAATTATCTGTTACGAACTATTATTTTGTACATTTTATGTGCAATAAATGACTGAGACAGGCTTATCTTAAACTCTGAACGCGATTCAAAATATCGATCAAGAATTTAAAATATCTTTATTTTGTAATAACGTCTTAAAGATAATATATTTTTTTAAGAATCAAAGGCCTGTATTCCATCATCTTCCTCCATCAGTTTACATGAAGAAACGAATATGGAAATTGAAAATAATTTAAGCATTCTTGTAAGTACAGTATATTATAATAATTTCTAAGTACGAGTATTTGTACTTACAAATTACTATAATATACTTATTGAAATACGTTATTGACGGAAAATTAAGGACAATAACGTGTAAAATCAAAAAAAGCTAATTAAAAATAAACTTGTTGTATTATTTACTCACAAGGCCAGATACTACTATCATCTAAGAAAATGTAGGTATTTAGAATCACATCATCATCATCCATAGTCACTCTCTCCTGCTCTTAAGGGGTTGAGGGAGCATGCGTAGTTCATGCAAACGTAATAAGTACCAAAATAATTTGTAAATCAAACATTCCTGTATCTAGGAATCTGTAGCTAGGGTGTATTTATTCCGATTGTATTACAGAATATCTAGGTTCCCAAATATGTATTTTGAACGGACACGACGATTAAATTATTATTAATGACGATTTATTACAAAAAAAATCTATAGACATTTTAAATTGTGGGGTAAATTTTTCCTCACACGGTAACCCTAAATGTGTGACGTATTTTTATTTTGTCTCTTTCTGCGACACGCTTTGCAGGCGTCTATAGCATTCTCTGTCTACGAGTGTTGTATATTATATTCAATACGGACAATTTAAGTTGGTAGTAACGTACCGTTTGTTCCCATCTGACTATATATTTTTTTCTATCATGCCAATTTAACTCGCAAAAAGGTTAGGTTACAGCGACCCGCTACGACTAGACCCCCCAAAAACGACTAGAATACATAGTATTAAAAACTGTAGGCGAGTTGTCCAATAGGTGTTTAATACATTGTTGAAATATACAATATCTTAAAAAATCATTACATTAATCGTTCGTTAGTCCGATTAATTTTAGCTTAATCAAAATTAAGTAAGTTAATCAGTACTTGAGTCGACCACTAAGCGTTAGATGATAGGTATATGAGAGATTTATCTATTACAAGCACAACACTAATGTTGTGATACAAAAGGTGTCGTAAAACTAACGGTGTGACGATGAGGAAAAAACTACTCGTCGGCACACCGGTGTTACAACTAGCGGGGCGAGCACGGCCTACTGTGATAAGCTTGAGTCACACATTTTTATCACAGTTTGGGAGCAAAAACCGTGATATAATGCGTGACACAAGCCTATCACAGGGCCGTGCTAGCTGCCCTGGTGTGTGACGTGGAGTCGGGAATGGACACTACGCGTAAAATTAAAATTATCAAATCTATGATAGATAAAATTCAAAATCCTATCGTCGGGGTAGTTTCTATTTACCGTATAATACCGAATTAAGTAAACGCATATTATGCTATCCTCCTGACAGACGTAGTAGATTCATTGCATATCCTATGAGTAAAACCATGTGTTGTTTGTAGATATTATTATGTAACAGCAATCCCTAATTGCTTGTTTATGTAGTTGCTTTGCTAAGTGCTTACTGTTTATTTTATTTTGTTATAGGTAGTACCACTCATTAACCGACTTGGTTTCCGTACGTCCTTTTCGAGTAACCAATGAATATCAGCGATGTGGTTCCCCATAGTACAGCATCATGCGTGGAAGCCTTCTTGTCACAGTTATGACGTACTGCTGCCGACTATTTCTGTTTTGTGTTCGTGATTAGAGATCTCTTTTTGTTTTTATTTTTGTCTTAATTGTTAGTGCAAATTTTCTTTTTTGTATGCACGTGTTTCTGTGACAAATAAACCTATACCTACCTACTTACCTAGATTTCTGTGAATTTTATATCATTAACCTGAACATTATGTTGCAGTCACGAGATCTAAATAGTCTAAATACGTAGGTATATTGATGAAGTGAAGTTTTAATTGACTTGTTTATAGGGGTTTTAAAATAACTCGAAATTAAACGCATTCATTTGTTTATTGGCTGATTTAGAACCTCATTCAAATGAGAGGATTCTGCCTTCATTAAATGAATCATAAGGGTACCGTAATTTACAAATTAAATGTTGCTATCATTAACTATGAAAACCGCATCTAATATACAATTTTGATATAGGTAAATTTAGAGAAATTAGTTGGTTAGCAAATTGACTACCAGCTTGTCCTTATATTAAAATGACAACTGCCAATTCTTACAGCAAATTGATTTAAGTCAATTTGCTAAACTAGCTAATTTGCTGTATAGGTAGGACAAAACCATTAGCGTGATCTTGAAATAACTTTGCTATACTGATTATAAAAGACCAGCTTTCAGTGTCCATTGAGCCTTGATCGTAAATTGGCCTAATACCTACTTAATTGGGGGTTCTGGTCGGTACATGTTGCTAAGAGTATTGTTAGTTAGTAGATCCGAGTACCTATAGGAGAGTTTGTATTCAGTCTTCGAGTCTCTATTCATTTAACAATAGTCATAGATATATTACGTTTATAAAACATAAAATTGTTGTGTTTATGATGAAACCTGACAGTTTTCTATTGAGATTATCTAACAAATAAGTCACCAGAGGCAGTAAAACAAGCGATAAAGCACACTATTTTATTTAACCGATGTCACAGGACAAAATGTTTTTCGCAACGAGAAATAGATCCTCTGATTTGCGAGTTTCAAAAGTAAGAAAAAGGCATACAAACGAAACCTCTAGTCTCTGGACCGCATTATTACTATTAATTACCTTATAATCTCCCAGGTCTGATACAGAACAGGTTAGCACAGCTTCCCTGCCGAGTGCCACAGTGACATTTTCGATGGGTCCTATGAAGTCGGGTTCAGCATCTCTTAATGATGCGGTGGGACCCACTTTTGTGATCGGTGACGTTGTCTGGTGCCGCATGTTGCTTTTTATAACTGTTGACAAAAATAAATAGTAAGTTATGTAAAAAAATACTGGTTTATGAAACTTACTTAACAGCCGTTATTAAAATACGAGTGTGAGTTGTGAGTTTATAAACCGAGCTGCAGTCGATATTTTTAAAATATCACAAGTGTTTCGATACCTAGTTATGTGCAGTTCCATACACTACTTTATATAAACTAATACGCTGTCATCAAAAACGTTATAAATAATACCGTAAATATAGCTCTTGAATATAGCATTCTACCGCGGGGGTGTACGCTCTACAGCAACCGACCAGCTGTTGTGATGACGCGCCGCCATTTTATGCCACAGATAATGTAGAAACAATGGTTGGCGAGTCCAATATGCACATAATTCACAAATATTGAATCAAGTCAAAGCAGAAAACAATTGTTTTTATTACTGAAATATTTTCTGTTTTACCTGTTTAATTTGTGTACATTATTATTAACTCGTATTCCATTATAATATCAATATTAGGTTGCGTAATTTTATTTGTTCGTCGACTGCAACTAAAACCTATGAATTGAGAACTCATTGCTCGAGCTGTACTTTAACAGAAAATTAGGAAATACGGCACATACATCATATGGAAAATACATAATATATTCCACTCTGATTGGGAAAAAATAATAATCCATAGATTTCTTCTGCACGTTTAGCTCAAATAGTTGAACTGGATTCACCTAGAGCTGAAGAAAAAACGGTAGGTATACCTACGTCAACATTCATTGGGGAAGCAGGTGGAAGCCGTTCTACGATAGTCACATAATCTTCATAAAGATTACTTTTCGTTAAGAAATGATGCGAATAAAAAGCAAAATCTCTTCTCACAAAAATCACAATATCATTCTCAATTGCTCTCGTCTATCAAAATACGGATAAACGTTAAGTACACTATTACCGATAACTGGGTAGCTCCTAAATCAATTGGAAAACGATGTAGCACCGAACGATTATACTAGGATTGTTTCTCGTCTAAATTCAGTAGTAGCCTAGCCATAGTTGAAATTCCTAGTAAGGATCGAGCGACCAGGGCGGCCGATTTACGTAGGGATTATTAGATTTGTATAGAGTAATTTGAATCGAATAGTAGGAGAGTATGATAAGTAGGTTGATGTGGAAGGTATTAGGGCCTAATTGGCACCCTTTTGCCATTGGTCATCACTTTTACTATTACTCACAAAACTAAGTTTTATCAAAATAATTGCTATACCCCTTTTCCCCGAATTTCACTTACCTACATATTTCCAAAGCTTTCTGGCATCGCTGCGCGTAGATAGAGAGTGGCCGGACGTATAAAGTAGTAATTTATGTGTCATTGTCGACCCTCAGTCTACTGAGAGAGGTCTGACCCTCCCCGCCTATTCAAATTAGACCAGCGATATATGTTTCCACTCCGATTCCTTTCCTTACGCTATTTCATAACTTCAATGTGATTTCGGACACACGATTAAGCAGGAGCATGTAAAGAAAAGGAAACGCACCAATATTTTTGCGAAGGTATTGTCATGGCTGTATAAAAATGGAAGTAAAATGTCGAATTGATGCGCCCGTTAGTTGTGAAGTCAAGTGAGAAAAAGGATGTACGGACCTACCACAGAGTCAGGGGTAGGGTAGTATATCCTTTTTCTCTTCATTATCGAACTAAGAAGTTGGGATTTCAAAAAAAATCTGCTGGTTGACAGAACGCCGCGCGCCGGTTTGAATAACCATTAAATAAAAGGAAAAATTATGCTATAAATACGAAAAAGATTTTATTACGATACAAAAAACAAAAAAAGGTGCTTCTAAAACCGTCAATGTTAGCTTGTCAATCTGCTACATTCGATAGCCCAGCTGCTCTAGTTACAAGTACTTACTGCAGAATTCTTCCAACTTATTTCATTTCTTTCCGCTTAGTGTTTTTCTGGCTATGCGCCAAAGCAACCGGTTTACGAAGGATTTAGTATTTTTTTTATTAAATATGTAGGATAGTCATGATTTAGGTACTCCATTAGATTCAGACATCATGTGGGCAGAATATTATGGAAAATCGTGCAATGAAAACACACTGGGTGCGATACACAGCATTTATTAAAAGCACAAATTAACACAATAACCGCACAACGAATCGAGAACAGTTCCGTGACATCTTCACTCAGATGCGATCTGACACTGGAATGTCTTCCTCGCCGTCAGCTTAAAAACATCACGACTCTGTAGAAGCGCGCTCTAGGTGTAGGTAGATCTCGTGATGTTGTCAGTGGCGCGCTTACGATTCGTTTCGTGTCCGTACTAATGACCAGATCCGACAAATATAATAATAAACCTAAATGTGTGTTTTACTGGATTCAGCATTTGTATAAATGCCTCGTTTTAGGAGCCTCGAAGTATTATAGAAAAATTTGGAAGATTTTTCTGTAGGTATGTGTCTAATTTCAAGACACTAGAATTGTCGCTTCTAAGATAATTTTTAGTAGTGACATCCAGAAAAAAATCGTTCCCGTATGCCTGGTTTTAGAAATACGTAGACTATTATTTTGAAGATCGTTGATTCACAGTTCATAAATTGATGTTTATATCAAGAAAGGAAATACTTTGATATTTATTAAATCATTGAATTACCAACCTCGTAAAGTAGAAGTTTTAAAGCATTGAAGGTTTGTAAAACGTTTCAAACTGACAAAGCTTTCGGGCTTTTTAATCGTGAAACGAATTATCGTGGTCGTGTGATAAATGACGTCAGACCCGAATCGTCCAACTTACTAATGCCGGAAATCGGGTGGAAGCACCAAAGGATGGTTACACCGCGCCGCCGCCGCCGCGTGCCGCAAACTAACGTTAGCTGACTAGTGATGTAACGTGTTCTAGTGACAAATGTCTATCTTTTGGCCCAAACACCATTATCATTAGCAAGAATAATGTTGGGGCCCGGATAAAAGATACATTTGATACGAGTATACATTGGCCTTTTAGATTTGGTGAAAACGGTTGCAAACTATTTTCTAGAAAATAAATCTGACAAATGCAATAAACTGGCATATTTATGCCTCTACCTACGTGGTACAGTTAGTTTAACATTTTTATACATAGAAAACACAACTTAATTACCTAACATTTTAGACGCATAAAGCACATAAATTCCGCCATTTTTATGACTGGATATTTTACCAGCAGAAGAGGACGCTAAAATACTGTGTTATTATAGCAAAAAAGAAAAAAAAAGAAAGAAAGAACTAAAAAAATATGGAAATGAGTCTCCTCAGAAAAACGTTCTGGCTATCGTAAAAATGCAGATATGAAACCATTAAGCTGACGGTACCAATTATGATCACTTTAGAATGTTCACATCATTTTGATTTTAGGTATTAGTTCAACATTGTGTTGTAGAATTAGATTGTAACTACCTTCCTACGTTTAATCGGTTGAAGGACACTGAACCAGACACAATTGAATTTTTATTGTTATTACGCCTAGGGAAGTTTGGTATCCATCATTGCGTTAAACACTGAAGGGAAGTTTGAATTGTTATGTTGTTGCAACATGATTATTTTTGATGCAAACAGGTAAATCTGAACAAATGGCATAACTTGAATCGAGAATTAGTTATTTGATTATTGATTCTATCAAAGCGTAAAGGGTGTTTGGCCTTTGAATTCGCCTTAGTCATAAAATGAACTGAGAACAATAGTTTAATTTTGCCATTTCAGCAAACATGAATCAGTTGAATCATGAATTCACAGAACCTTCGTTTCTAAAACTGCCCACTCGCAACACTTTAAACATTAGTCTGATTTGCATTCTTATTTGAATTAGGTAAATTCAATTTATGGAAATCCAAAAGGTACAATTTGTGTGTGCTTTTTGGTATTCCATTGTGGTGTTATGCTTGTTATATTGGGTATTGTGATTCAAACTCTATATCAATGCAGGGAAAGGTCAAAAGTTGGTTTTTATTAAATTTCAATTTAGTAATTTGCAGTTTTTGTGCTGTGTTGGTTCATGGTATAATATAATATCAGTAAGTTGGTGCTAGTAGTCTAAAGATGACCGAATAACATTTATTCAAATAATAATAATAAATAACTCATGCTTCATTTTTGTTTTGAAACAATTTGAATGTACCTCTTTAATACTTGGTTAGAGAATTTAAAATTGTTAATATTAAAATCAAGTGTGATTGATGAAAACTTTCGGTGAAACATGCTTTAATATTAAAATATCAATCCTTTTACTGATTATGATAATATTATGTTCAGTAAAATGAAGGTAAGGTATAGCAGTATCAAGTAAAAGAAAAACAGACCATCTGATATTCCGTTAAAGTGTTTGTTTATAAGTGTGCAAAGACTTTGCCAAACTGCAACAATTCCCTCAATCGCTACAGACTTTATTTCCTCAGCTGATCTCCTAATGACTTTGCTGACATAAAGTGACATTACATATCCACTAAGTGACGATGTCACAATAATGATTGATGACGTCTTTTCGACGATGTTGAGCAAAAAAAACGAAGTCACTGAGTGTATCTAAAAAAGGAGCTTGTGACGCCAAGGTTGATATTTTTAGAGGCATTAAAGAGTCAATTTTGTAACACTATTAATGTCATATTATGACATGTATGTTTTTTGTTTGGTTTCGGACAGAACTTATCTACACTCTATAGTAGAATATGAAACAACTTTAATGACATTATAAGAGTATTTATTTTAGTGTGTAATATCATCTTAATTGTACTATAGATGAGGGATCTGGGACACTTGCGCGAAAAGACATTTCCGCGATTTGACTTCTGCGCAAATGTACTTGTGTACGAATGGACATTTGTGCGAAAGATACTTGCGTGAAGAAAGCTTGCGCGAATACACTTACGCGAATTCACTGGCGCAAAAGGGCAGTTACGCGAAAAAGTTGCGGAAATGAGATTTGTTCATAACGCAAGCAACTTCCATTTCTTTATAGGTTTGAAAAGTTCGTCTGTTCAACAAAGTAAATAAAACAATGAATATTTTTGGACTGTCAAAATGGAAGCCATTGCCATTGTAAGTTTATTACGATATTACCCCGCTATTCCGCTGTAAAAAGCGTAAAAAGGTAAGCCATACGATTCTCCTGAATGTTTGCCGAATCCCCTGACATATTTTCTGCTGGCCAAGCATGGTTATTATGGCAGTATTCCCAATGTAGTAAAGTTCATTATAGCAGTCATGTTGTTCAGAAAAACCACTGTCGTCACTGGTACAAAAGGGGAGTTGCAACGCCAATGATGGTGATTCGAACTTCTAGGTATGTGTAAACATCTCGGGAGCCAAAGACAAAGGTATTTATTTTTATTCTGAGCTCTTATTTAACAATATGTTTGATTGTTCTCACTTAGAGAAGCGACAGGAATAATGTACCCAGGATTTTTAGAGATTCTTTATTTAAAAGATTGTCCATGGAGTTTCTTGCCCGTTCTTTTCCATAGAGATCTACGTTTTGGAACGGGCATTTAGCTTCAACTTTCTGACTAACTGCCTGACTCCTTTACAATTCAAATGTGCCTTTAAATATTTTAATTGAAATATATGTAATGGTTTGTTTGAATAATTTCGTACTCAAACGATTTAACAAAAATGTGGTGCAGTGCTGCAGTATTAATAAACTGCAGTATTAATAAATCTATGTGAATAAATGATAAGTAGCTGTAGTAGTAGATAGTAATGGTGGTTAGACATTTTACATTTGCATATCAATTGCCGCATTGTCATCTCGTGCATGCAGAGATGCACACAAAAATATGCTAAGCGATCTCTATATTAAAATCACCTACCTACCTAGTATTTTTTACCTAATATGTTTTGCATTTTACATTTAGGTGCAGTCTGTGTTTATGACATCTTATGATGAGTTATTAAAGCGTAAAAAGGTAATTTCTTTAATATATTTTTTTATATTTCAGTTACTTAAATCTTTTTTGGCAGTTCATTAACTGATGAGTCATGACACAAGTCTAAAAGATTTTCATGTTTCAGCAAAATATTGCTATTCTTTTTTCATGTTTCAGTTTTAATATTTACTCTGACGTTCTTTTTTTCGGAACGAAATTACCTAAGAGTAAACGTTCTTTAGCTGTCTTAATATAACTGGCTACCCTGGACATGATATCTACATGTCAATTATTTGAAAATGTTTTCTAGACTGCTCGTGTTTTTTACTTTATATTTTAATTTGAATCTGCTAAAATCTATTTGAAAATAGTTTTATTTAACTTCAATCTTAGTTTAACAAACAAACAGACGGACAGCCAACAAAGTTAGGTTGAATCAAAGTCACTAAGGATCCCCGAAACATAGATAGAGGTCAGCTCAAAGCGGCCAAGATGCCCGCTTCAAGCTGACCTCCATTTCTATCAACTGTTAGTAAAAAATAAAACATATTAAACGATAGACATTTGAAGAGAATTTTACACTAATATCCAGAGAATTTATAAAAAATTTGTAAAATGAAATTCAGATTCGCGCAAATTCAAAAAATAACCTTGAGATTTGTGAATTACGAAAGCTTGTAAAAAAACCGCTTTACCCGAGTGGCCGCCCAAAGCGGCCATGTGGGTAATGGCAACGTGGCCATCCCAAACGGACACAAGAAATGTATTTGTTTTTTGTTGAAAAATATCTTGCTTGACAATATAAAAATACCTAAAATGTTTATAAATATTATTTAACATTTTTATAAAATAATAAACATTTTCCACTTTCTTCTACTCTTCTACTACGGTCAGTTGGCTGCTTTGCCCTTTACGCCCATTTTGTTTTAATAATGAACTGCTCTCACATTATTTATTAGAGAAAATAGAACACGAACAAAGCCAAATAGATAAGTAACAATACATCTGTAATAAAAGTATTGAAATATAAAGAGGTTTGACCAAAACCGGTTGAACAAACCTTGCATTTTTTTATAATACACGCAAAGAAATATTTGTTCAACATTGCAGCCATGCGCTCGTGGTCGGAATGACTGATCGACGCGGGGTAGGAAATTGGTTATGAGGACAGAGCGGTAACGTCGCACTATCAATTCATTAGAATTGATAGTGCGACGAGTGAGTTAATTTAACTGAAAAATTAAGCGTTGCCGCTTTGCCTCTTAAGGCCAGTTTGAGCTGACCTCACACAAAACTCTGCATCCACAATGACTTTGACTAATTGATTATTTAGTTTTTCAGAAGAATCCTATCAATTTAGTTTTCACTGACTGTTGATTAAAATCCTACTTAATCGAAATTCTGTAAAAAATTAAGCCACAATTCAACATAATCAAAAACTTTACTCAAAAACTCTATTACTTGTTAAAATGAGTAACTATGAACATCGTTCTCCATAAATCATTTTAATTTATTAAATGACTGAATTATAATTCTTCGTTCTATATTAAACAAACTCACTGTTTACCAGATAGACAATGAAAATAAATTAACCTTCAGAAGGAAATCCTTATAACAACCTTCCCTTTCATGGCTTCAAATTGATCAGGTAATAAAAATAGTCTGTTTTTCTAATATTAGGCACATTTACATCTATTAAGAAGGCAAAGTTACGGAGCGGAGGGGCGGTAAAGGCGTTTTGAATTTGATTTTGTCACTGTCAATCAATATTGTAATGGAACTGACAGGTGACATGACCCAGCTAATACAGGGGCCCTGTTGCTGTTTATTCATCTGCCACGCGAATTTTAGGCTAATAGTTTTAACACATAAAATAATATTTATAAAATAGTAAAAGTTTTTGATTACGTTGAATATGGCTACAGGGTTACAGAATTTCAATTAGGCAGGTAAAATCCAGCCTAATTGGAATTCTGTAAAAATTTAGCCACAACGTAGCGTAATCAAAAACTTTAATCAAGAACTCTTATACTCGTATTTGTTAAAATGAGTAATTATTAAAGACGCTCTGCAAAAACCACATAAATTGTCATAAAATAATAAAATACTTTTGTATTTAGCATATTCGAAGACTGAATAATAATGAATCTGATTTTAATAAACAAACTGACTGTATACCAGATGTACACCATGACAATAAATGGATCTTCAGAAAGAAATCCATAATGCAGCTTTCCCTTTCATGGCTTCGAATTAATCAGGTAATAAAAATAGTTTGTTACTCTAATATTAGGCACCATTTATATCTATTAAGATGGAAAAGCTACGAAGGGGCGGCAAATACGTTTTGGATTTGGTTTTGTCACTGTCCTAAATTAATCTTGCAATGGAATTGACAGCTGATATGATCCAGCCCCATTGGCCCCTGAGTGTGTCTATTTAAAACCGGGCACGCGGATTGAGATAGAGGCTAAAATAAAAATAAATGGTTTTTACACTTAAGTAAGTTAACATAGTTATTGTTGAACCTGAAACTACGCTAATGAACCCAATGTGCGCTTTTATAATTTTTAACGTCATGATATGATCGTGGACGTCCACGTCCATAAAATGTATGGAAATATGTGGACGGAGGTTTAAAAGCGTGTTCATAAATTTCCATACATTTTACTTCTCTGAGATATGGCAATGCCGTGACGTGGACGTGGTGGGTAATATATACAGGGTTATTGGTAAAACACCATCAACCTCTTAAGGGGGCATTGTACTCATCATTATGAACAACTTTAACTATGGGACCAAGTATGAAATCGCGAAAAAAAAATCTGCTGGTCCCTCCATTTTGACGAGTTCTGCAAACATAAATGTATGGAACAGCAGATTTTTTTTCGCGATTTCATATTTGGTCCCATAGTAAAAGGTGTTCATAATGATGAGTACAATAACCCCTTAAGAGGTTGATGGTGTTTTACCAATAACCCTGTATATACAAATCGGTTTGGTTCTTCCGCCGATCCAAACACCCGGCCATATCATGATTGTTTCACCACTGTACGTAGCCTGTGTTCTTAAAGGGTTGGGCAGGGGTGTGTAGTGTACACATAATTGGCCAGTTAAGTTCAAGTTACAGACAGACTGGAAGTAAACAGTCCAATTAGGCGTTAATAGTGATCGTCGTAGTATTATTATTGCACCTTTAAAAAAAAATCTTTTTTTTTGTTCATGTGCACACATTAAACTACAAAGACATACGAAATATTGTAATCTGCTTATCTCTATCGGCTTTAGCACCCTTGAAAAACCATGAAAACGATTCATCCTGGAAAATTAGGTACGCATCAACCATCTTGGGTTTTTATTTTAATTCCAATTTTATTGTCAGCGACCTCGAAAACCATGAAAATGGTACCGAAAATCGCAAAAAATAAAAACATGTTAAAAAAATAAGCAGGTGTTCAAGTGTTACAATTATGTCGTATCTCTATGTATTTTACTGTGTGTACATAAATAAATAAAAAAGAGGTGCAATAAAAAAACTACGATTATCACTCTTGACGCCTAATTGGACTGTTTACTTCCAGTCTGCTGTAACTCGAATATAACTGGCGAATTTATTGTGGGTGTACAATACACCCCTACTCAACCCTTTGAAAGAATAGGTACAGGCGTGATATGAAGAAATCTCATTTTGCGATTCGCGCAAGCATCCTTCGTGCAAGTGTCTTTCGCGCAAAAGTCCATTCGCGGAAATATCTTTTCGCGCGAGTGGGTTCACGCAAATGTCTTTTGCCGAAATGTCATTCGCGCAAGACGTGTCCTGTTACCATAGATATATTGATCTTTCTAGAAAGTACATGATGGTTTTCAGCGTTTCATATTATGCGGAGAAACAACAGTATCTATAATGCAATCGGTGTAAAAATTATACTTAATCCCTATCAAATAATAGTAGTTTATGAAATTTTTAGATAATGAGGGGTATTAAAACACGAGTGTGTTTTTAAATACCGAGCCATAGGCGAGGTTTTTAATAGTATCGCACGAGTGTTTTAATACCTAGTGTGCAGTTTCATACACTACTTTATCTATTCTTATACATTGGGATTGAACCTACTAAATAAAAGATCAAGTTTCCCACGAAATTCAGTACAACAAGAAGTATGAATGGCGCCAAAACCCAGCAAATCACCGCGCATGCGCTAAAGCGGGCGCTGCCACAGACAAGTAAAAATATGAATCGAAACTTTTGTTTAATACTATAAATATGGCGCGCCCCGCATAAGTATTCTATTAGAAAAAAAAAAAATGATTAATGGAAACTCCTTGGTGATATTAACTTCTTGGATTTGCCCGGTATCGTATTGGTAAAAAAATTGTTTCATATCATTATTTTGTTAAAGAAAAAGTGTTTTAATATGGTTCTATTTTAAATTTCGGTATTGTGTATAAACAGTATGCCAATATAAACTCGTGTTGAAGTTTATTATTCGAATTTTACATTATGAGACTACATAAACTTCTTACTAATATTAATCTCACAAGACATCCCCGAAAACTCGGAAGATAAAGTAATCGAGCAAAACTCGGAAGAAACTCACTGAAGGAAGTAATTTCCAAGTTATTACTTATATGAATACTTATCAATCGAGAATTTGTCTTTAATAGCTTATGTTGGGCCTCTTAAACTTGTTTATATACGATCAACTTCTTGAATATGTTCCTAACTTGGTTTCTCGGTTATTATATGGGCTTGTCGGGATGAGCGACATATTTCGAAGCAATTATTTTAAGATACACCTTTATCACTGCATTAAGTAATTGTATTGTACTGATGGCATGTTTTGTTAGTTGTTGTGTGTGTTAGTTTTGTGGGTAGAATCACGGAGAGGTCAGGAAGGACTATAAATTATGAAGACCTTTTATTTTTCGGGTGGAAGTCGTCATGGGCCCTCCGCCTGGAGAAGTTTGAGTGTTTTGAACCTCTATCGAGTACCTACAACCGCATTGGTCGTCTTCATGACATACAGAAAGGCACCAAGATTTCCATTGTCAAGTGCTTCTCCTGTGCTACGTTTCTGGCAAATCTCCAGAGAATAAAAATGTTTTACATAACACCTACACAATGCCATTCAGCACGTCACCACTACGTGCTACCATCCTCTCTAATGGAATACCTGGAGAAAGCCTATACTGTTTAGAAACTCACTCAACACTCAACTCAACAGTACTTAGGTATAATAATTTATTATGCAAAGCCTACGTGTCCGCCCTATTGAACACAAACATAAGCAGTATCAAAATAAGAATAAAATAACCGTAAATAAAATATTTATCTGATCCAAAATAAACTCGGATGACATCAGAAATATACAGTGGGCGGCGGAAATAATTCGTTTAGACAGTCAAAACAATAAGCCCAAACTTCTCGCAAACGGTTCAAAGAAATGTAGGTACTACGTACTATAGATAATTATATACTAGCGACCCGTCCTAGGGGCGTACTCCCTATGCACAAAGTCCGTAATTTCGGCCGAAGTTACGGACGTTTCATACTCCGTATTATTTACGGACATAGGTAAGATTAGTTCGGGGCCAGGACTAACAATGAATGAAAACACGATTAGACAGCTGTCCTTAGTCCCGATGTGTTTTTGCCCGTCCGGAAAAATTTGTTAATCGGGAGCAGGGTTCACTTTTAAGTATTGAACTACTAACTAGAGAGTAGGCCCCTGCTTTGAACAGTTTTACGATTTGACAAAACATTGAGTTTTCTTATACTATGTAAGTTTGATAAAAAAGACCGGAATACATTGTCTAAATGATGGTGAAAATCGCAATAACATCCGTTGAGTAGTTTAGAAGATTATTGCGATCACACAGATGACACAAAAACAACTTTTATGAATGATATTTATAGATATGTATAGATAGATACGTATTACCGAGATATTTTACAGCTGTAAAGATTTTTTATAAGGGCACATTTTGGTCTTGAATGGTGTACGAATAACGATATTGCCCGATTTTCGATCGTATCTTCGTCAATATTAAAGCGTAATTTTCATAACTTTGCATTTATGGTTTCGAAACGAAAATTGCCTACAAAATATTCTCGACTAGTTAACAATTTTTAGACTTTAAGATATAGACTATCAACTCTACCTAATACCACAAGGAAACAAAAGATAAACTCGAAGGTCTGATTTTTCCAACGCGAGGTATTATAAACGACGAATAGTTTTGAATTTTTGACAGATTTCCATACAAAAACTGTCAGACGTCGAATTTTATTCTACGGATAAAAAATATCCGACGTTGGGAAACCCAGCGATTAAAAATAATGTAGGGTACTTGATGATTAGGCATATCTTTGCTTAAATTCCTAGTTCTAAAGCCTTCATTCGACTTAGAGCTTCTAAAGGTCATAGCTAATTTTGAATTATAGATCCTAATTTCAGTATTTCACGGTGAATGGAAGTCTTAATGAGCAGATATCTATACGCATTAACACGAATGATTTATTTAAAAAGAATCTGTTTCGCGATCATCAAAATCAATATCCATTCGTTTGGATATCACGATTATTTCTATACTTAAAAGAATATATCAACACCATATTTCTCTACCCAAAAATATATTTGCTTCAAAATAAAATTAGAAATCCACACACCACGGGCTCTCAAATATTCCTTTGCATCATTAGCAGCGCTTTGAATCGTTGGTCGGTCGAGGCGTCGAAAATATCTGGGCCGATGTTTCTGAAGCGCCATCCTAATCTCACCTCTGATTGCTGACCGTTTCTCACTATTTTTACGACTCAATTCCCCCATTGGAGCGTGTTAAATTGTGGAGTCTCACTAAACCCTTGCTATTATTCGCTAACCTACTTGAATTAAAGGGTTTTATTAAATTTATAAGGGTACAGCTACCTGCGATTTTGAACGTATCGCCGTTGGACGGGATTAGTTAATTTGGTTTATCGGCTTGATTTGGTCTTTGTACCCTTTGTACTTGGGATTTTTGTTGGAGTTGTTAATGCCTTTAGGGCTTGTGAGGACTAAAACAAATCCTATAAGGGTTTGTCACTAATCCTTGTACCTATATTGGGCCTCACTTGAGATAAGAAAAACAAATTAAATTAATTTGTCTGGCAACTTTGCCGCAAATCGCCCAGAAAGCATAACAGATTTATTCCTGCATACATTGCCTGATGTTTTCGACAAAAGTGGGGCCAAATGCTTTCTAAATTGAAATATCTGTAAAAATGTTGTGACAGTTTGTGTGTAAAATCTGTTAGCACGTCATTTGTTACGAAGCTGAGACACTTCTGAAAACATTGGTGAAATATTTTATAGCACGGGAATGAATGGCCACCTTCAATGGCACTCGCGTCGTGGTACATGTCATCAATCAGCCACCACACTTTTCACTTCCATTCAGCTCCCTCTTGTTAGTAATGAAAGTATAGATTAATCATATTATGTGTCTGAGGAAAAATGTTGCGACATTTAAGTTTTTGAGGTTGGGGTGTTGCAATTTTATGTCCTTTAAAATCACCATATTTTAAATTTGAGGTTATAACTTTATGAACATTTTGAGAAACTGTTATTATCTTCACATATTCAATATTTCAAGTAGAACCTAATAATAATTAAAAGTATAATGAAAACTTTACGTTCTAAAAACTGAACTGTTGTTTTACTGTAAACGAAACAAAAACACGCCAAAAAACCATTATCTTTACTTCAGTTTGGGCTCTGAAAAACCTTGTTTTCATTTTCAACCTCTGCCAATATTTGATGTAGGTTAATCCACAGGTGACTAGTCACCAATGAGAACGAAGCCATAGCCATATTTTTGTCAACTTTACTTTTCTCCATTGTCAAGAGGATTATTCGAAAATATATCATAGAGAGAGCTATTGCCAGGGTCATTGTGCTGTATAGCCAAAAGCCTACTGATAAAAACCAATTAACGAAAACCAGATTAGACAATGCGATTTAGTTGCGAGAGACACCAGCTACGTTACTCGAAGGTAATTAACTAATGAATACGAATGTACTTACCTACCTTCGTATAATATATATGGCCTTGGTTGGGATAGCCACTTGTAGTTGAAAAAAATAATATCGTAATACATTTTCAAGAAGGTACCCACGTAATTATGGAACAGACAACGTTATTGCCAAATTAATAATAAAACTCTTCAGTAGGTAATCAGTCACTGTTCAGAGAGTTTATCACAAAAGATCTTTTGTACTGTTCGTTCAACATGGCAACGTATCAATAATTCCACAAATTTAATTCTCACAATCAAAATTTTGCAAAGTCAGATTCTGATTCAGCAGGTATTAAATTTTCCATAATATAGGTACCTACGATCTCCGAACCCCTTTTGATGTCCCGAATCGTATCAACACCTTCAATCATTTCCATCCGTTCCGTAATTAGGTATAGTGGACTACCAAAGGTAAATGGTTTCCAAAGTAGCTTGAATGGACCATTATTCGCGTTGAACAGGCCATCTATCACAGCGGGGGCTTTCAACGATCCATAATGAACGTAGACCTCCAGTAACAAACGTGGCGTAAATACTTTTCGAAAAACAAGTTGAAGGATTCAGGAGGAACTAGGAAGCTTAAATCGATGGGTAGGTACTTAAAATTTCATTAGCTTGTTTTGACCTAAAACGGGCCACGAAGAAGTGTTTTTTGGTTGAGGATGAACAAGCGTTTTTTTAATGAAAGGTTTTATAGCACAGCCGAAATGGTAGGCAGTTATTCGATTTTATTGCAATTGGCCTCATAAAGATAATATAACAAAATTATCATAATAACCATCAAAAGAACGCCTAGAAACATTCTGGTCCAGCATATGGGAAGAACAAGTGCAACACAATGATAACGCAACCTGGATTATAAAAGAAGACACGAAATGGAGATCAAAAGATGAAATTTAATTTATAGAGATAACAGAGACTGATAATACAAATATACCAGCTAGATTACATAACTGGAAGTCACCGAGTATAGACAAAATACTAAATTTTGGATACAAAAAGCTAACGACACTACACAAGTCTATAGCAAAAAAAAATACAGCTATTATATTAGGACAGCAGAACATACCCGAATTCATTCCAACGGGAATAACATACATGGTACCTAAAACTACATACACAACACAGCCTTCCCAATATAGACCGATCACATGCCTTCCTACTATTTACAAAATACTAACATCCGCAATCAGAACAAAAATCAACTCACATATCGAACATCACAATATAATAGCTGAGGAACAGAAGGGTTGCAGATGAGGCCACATGGGGTGTAAAGAACAATTAATTAAAGACACAATCCGCATTAGTGGAGTAGTGTAGGCGGGAGATGTACACTGCTGTGTTCGGCTTAGCGGCGCGACTCACTAAATTTCTTGCACAAATTGGTGACAGTGTCTTGGGATGCATCTAACTTCGCTAGAACATCCGCGAGGCAGGCCTTCAGAAAGACAACGTCCTTCAGAAGGCTCGTTACATCAACGTGGTCGAAGGTGACAGGTGGAAGCTTGTGCAGCTCCTTTGCCACAAACGTCGGCACATCGTCTGGGTCGGTCTCTTTGAACAGCGTGATAATGTCTTGCAGGCTTCTCTTTGTCGCGTCACGGCGGCGGCGGCGGGACATCATCTGGTCGCGCTTGTTTAGCACATTGAACAACAATAGCTTGGCAGCAGCTATGTCATCCTCGCTGAAGTTCGTTGCGCAGATTTAGACAGCGGATACTTCGTCCATCACATCCAGCTTCCGCTGCAGGAACTCCAGCAACTCATTCGCCACAAGTTCATTACTTATAGCGAGAAAATTACGAGCGACAGCTTGTGCTGCGCTAGTCAATAAACAGAAAATGCAAACACGTCCGCATCGGAACACGGCACAGGTAAGACTCAACTTATTTTGAGACTTATTTTGGTTGGAAATACGTAGGGTAACCAAACAATAAATTGAATGAAACGTGACTACCAACAAAGTCGGTATGAGTAATAAGTAAATAATTGTGTTATGTTGTGATTGTATTCCACACGTGTTTGATGGTGAGGATGGGAGTTTCGGAAGCTGAATTGTTTCCGAGGTAACTGCCCCTAAAAATGTTTATATTTGCAAGAATGTGCCTATCAGAACCACTAAAACAGTCAAAATTTCCATTGAAGTATTATCTCAAGGGATATTTGTATCAGAAATACATTATTTAAAGGAATTACCAACTATAATTGTAATTCGAGATACTTGATCCATTTAAGCCCCTAATGATTAAATTCGAAATCGAACTTTGTCTATAAATATTGGTTTGTCCCAACCGTAATTGTGATTGCCAATTTAAAACGGAGTTTAGAAAATTCGATAAGGCTCGCCGCACGGTAGTAAAACTTATTTTCCATGTGATCTCGATCGATAATGGCGCCCTAACGTTTATCCTTTATGTTTTCAATGAGATTCTCTATTTTGATACCGTTTACTTGGTATAAATTTATTCAAATTGCCAGGCCTAACCCAGATTTTAATCAAAAGATAAATTCAGATAGTAAACAAAATAGAATATAAAAAAGTAGGTAAATGGCGTAGTAAGCCGCGACGAAAATGTTTTTCGGCCAAATAATAAATATTTAGAACATAAATATTGTAACCTATAGAAAACAGAGACTCAGACAAAAAGTTTTACCTAGTTTTAGTTCATAGAAAGTTTGTTTTTAATTATTGTGAGAATGGGAAAGTAAGCTTTATTTTTATTTTGTGCAATGTTTTCGCAAAATGGAATGGAATTCCCGAAAGACCTCTCTGGCACAGTACAAAATCAATGAAACACATCAAGCCGCAAGGCAAAAGAAAATCGCATTCGATCCCCCTTTGAAATAGCTTGATGGTAAACCCTAGCACTGAGGGGAGCTTCAAACAAATTGATTCATTCTTTTGAAATTATTATTTGCGAACAAAAACATGTTTGTCATCTGTACGAAGGTAAATTTTAAAATAATTGGACTGTCATCTCAATAAGGTCCCGTAGTGGCGTTTATGTTATCTATAGTAACATATAGATAGAAGTAAGAGATCGTTTAATAATTTTGCACAACGTGCAACCCCTTATTCGCTTCGTACGACACTCTTGGGATTTCATGGAGTAGCTTACTCTCATTTCGATTTATATTCAATTTATTTTTTTTATATTCAACCTCATTTGTTTATGACTCACATAATGAATACGAACTCACGAATGATACACACATAGCTATCGGGATTCTTCGATTAGCTACTGATTGGCACTTGAAAGTATCTTATGACGTTTTAATGTGTCGGAAGCTTGCACGCTACCTAGGAGACTGATTGATACAGCTCAATTATTTAGAAGAAGACAAAATAGAGTTTTAGAGGCAAGATCATTTGTAAACTTTGATGTTCATAGCACGCTCTTCCTAACTAATATTGATATTACGTACCTTTAGCACCTTGCCTTAACTTTTTGTAAAAATAACATGTCCTATCTAAGATATCTGTAGTTCAGAACCCTCCTACCTCAAACACCTTTCTCTATTCAAGATTGTGTAACAAATGCCTATAATAAGATGCCGATATAAATAAAGATTTATGATATTAACCCCCTTCTCAATCTTCATCTACAAATTTAGAATATTGAATTATTAAATATCCAGGTAAGTTTGTAAGCAAGTACCGAGGTCGTCCTCGATAATTATGTGAGTAGGTAGATTCTGACGGTTTTCGGATTGGCTAACGAGGATTTCAAAGACAAAAGTTTTACAACGGATTTGAGGTAGATATCAGTTCCTCAATTGGGTTATGTTATGGAGCTGAAAAGTGGGATAGTATCGCTCAAACTCAACGTATCTCTTTCAGACGGTATTTTAGCGACGAGTAGGTCGCTAAAATACCGTCTGAAAGAGATACGTTAGGCTGCCTCGGTCATTGTTCCTGTTTAGTCATTCTTTGTTGTAGCACTACAGCCGCGCTTTAGACTAATGCCTCCAAATCTATCCGTGTCCGTGGGACTTCCTGTAGGCCAATTCTCGTACTTAAAAAACGGTCAAATTCAAGTCGCAATCTCATCTCAGCGACAGTCAATGTCAAAAACCTGTCAAAAATGTATGGAAATTGATTGTAATTTTGACAGATTGAGACTGAGATTAGAATGCGAACGGTCTTAAAAATACGGGAATTGCCCCTCTGATTTATTGTTTGTGGTTCGCGTTGACCCAAAATTTGTTATAAAGTCCTTAAGATATACCAACCTACGAATAAGGATACGAGTGTGCTTAGTTTCAATACTTAAAATAACATCATTTTATTCCCCGAAGGATAGGCAGAGGATACATAAAAAAGATATTACATACTATGGATTGAGGAAAATTACCTAAGTGGGATTTTCTTGGCGCTCAGCGGCCTGTAGTGCTTTGTGAGTGCATCGTGGATGGATCAATCTAGCTAGGTTATCGCTAAAAACAGGTTTTGCTGAGTTGGTTCTTGTTGTTTTCGTTTTCTTTTTTTTGTTTGTTTTGATATGTACTTATATTTGATTACTAGTTCATTTATTTATTTATAAGTAGGTATAAAAATATGTATTATTTATTAGGTTTATTTACCTATGTCGAAACTTTTTGTACTCCACGTCCCTTGTCGCTAAAGGTTTATTAGAAAACCAGCGTCAGACAGCATCTGTCTGACATTAATGCTGAAATGATCAAACTCAAACTCAAAGCATTTATTTGAAATAAACCAATTACAGGCACTTTTGAATTGTCAAGGTCCTTTTTAGCGCAGCCGTGAGATACTATTTACACTTTTTATTTTGTTATTTGTATTCTGTGTTTCACGACCTGTGTCCAAATAAACGTTATTCTTTCTTTCTTTCTTGATGACTTTCACCAACATATAAAATACCCAACTTCTCTGTCACTAAGTAATGTTCAAAATAAATTACTTTGCCAGAATAAAGATCATGCTTCGTTCATGCATAGGCAATTTCAATAAAATAAGTTAGTAAAGGTATCCTGCCTAAAAGTAGGTTTTTGTATAGGTACATTTCATATTAATTTGGTTATTGCCAAACAAACAATTTGCAATTCAAAAACAGTGCACTTTAATAGCACTTCAAACCAATTACACTGACAAAATATTTGGATCCCGCGGATATTTAAGCCGCATAAAGTAAAGCAATTAGCTTTATTAATGTTAAAATGCTTTGAGAGCCAAAGAATTTTCCGTCGGCTATCAAACAAAATATCAGCTGTATCATAGAACGGCACGGTTGGCGCAGTGGTTAAGCGATTGACTGCTGCGTTACGTATCGCGGGTTCGATGCCCGCACGGAACAAATATTTGTATGATCTGCAAGTAGTTGTTCCGGGTCTGGCTGTTTGTGTATGTGAGTTTAAATGTTTGTAAACGCACCCACGATACAGGAGAAATTCCTGGTGTGGGGCAACGTTTAAAAAAAAAAAGAAAGAAAGAAACGTACGAGCTCAAATTGAATGGAACATCAACTTTGTTTTAAACACAGTTTTAAATAACCGACCCAAAGTTACAACGCAGAATCATCCAGAATCATGTGCTGAATCCATTCTCTTTGTGCCCCTGTATCATACATAATAATAATAACGTTTATTGGACAAAATCAGAACTTAGCCTACTACAGATTCAATACTAAAAACATAACATATAAGAGGCTTCTAACCTAAATGAACTCCTGATTTCCAAACTAGGTAAAAACCTGTATCTTGGAAATCAGTGCTCTTACAATGAACTTATCAAGGACTCTTACTTTGATAAGGAGTAAATAAGCTACATCACTGAAAAAGTACAGAAAAAGTTCCATTAAGTCATGTGATAAACAGAGAAAGTAAAAATATTATAACAAATTGCGATAGCTATGGTTTATTTTACAGCTTGACGATTTCGAGAGATATGATAAGTGTTATATTGTGTAAGATGTAGAAGTGTTGTGAAGTATAGTGTAGTGTATATTGAGTACCTAACGTAACAAATTAGTTATTTCTGGACAAGTAGTAACTCTTCGGTAATAGCATAGTCCAGGTCAATGAGCGAATTTGTAATAGTTGTTTAACATTTGTGTTTGGTATGGGGATACGTGTTGAGGATCAGATTAATCTTGTTGTAAAGGTGGGCACCAAGAAAATCTCTGAGCAAATTTAGTGCGGCACGCTCTAGACACACGAACTGTATGTGTATAACATGTACTAGTTTTACGTATACGATGCTTGCTTGGACAGTCAACTCTGCTACGACCTTGTTGACTGGCTAATAATTTGCTTGCACAGGATGAACATTCTTATAATCTTCGTGCCTGAAGATAGTGTTCATCTATTAAGAATGTCAATACTTAATAGTATGATAGTCTAAACGTTACTTAACTTACTTATGTTAATTACCGTCATCCACAGTTAAACAAAATTGACCCAAAAACGTGATTCAAACACATAACCTCAGCAATCACATTATTGGCTCCAAAATCGCCTGTCACTAACCGAAAGAAGTCATATTATCCGAATCCCGTTTCATATACGCTGGTCACACTAACCGGGACGTACGAGGTCAGTAAAGCGGGCCGTTATCCAGAATGGACTGTTGTTAGTTCGCGACAATGAGAGCCATATATCAGCTTGCGTGGTCCATATTCGTGTAATGAACACAGCGATCACTGCGAGATAGATGAAACGTCCACCATCAGACGTTAATTCCCTCATAAGCGGAGTAAATGAGCGGTGGAAGTGGTACAAGCTCGTCTGTATAATACGTATTGGTGTAAAGTGAAAGAGGTTATGGAAGTGAAATTGTGAAAATCTGTGACGATTGGAAAGTTTACCGTTTTATAGGTTTTATTCGCCAACGTTACTGACAGACTTCTGTTCTACCAAGCCCTGTGACTTGATGAAATTAAGAATAGAGGAAAAAATCGGTAAAACACCGAGATTGACTAATAGTTAAATTCTTACTTCTGTAACATGATACAGACATAACATTCAGCTAGCAGTTAATTACGTTTTCAAGAGTTGGTGATTGTGCTTAGATAACAAAATCATTGCTGTTTTAAGCGTTTCGAGTGCAAGTAAAGTACCATTAACTTTCAAATATTCGTAGGTAATTATTCTAAACAGCAGCTTAAGCATGACTTCGAGTCAAAACTGACAGATTACCTACATATTGTATTAAGTTTACTAGTTTTAAATCAAGGTTTATTCTAGAATACAGACCTAAAATCAGTACCTACACCTCAGCCTATCTCCTTCAAGGTAAACAGTTACATAGTAGTAGTGTTGTGACCTACACTGGTAAAGGTTTATGAAGATGTTTTGTTAAATGTGGCCGAACGGAAGCTTAAGAGGCCAGCTCTGTTACTAAGAGAGTAATTGACGTAGCCTTTCTATTCCAGAGCGGTAAGGCTAATGGAGGCTGTCTGTATCTAGGTATGTTTGTTATTGTTACGTAAGAAAGCTACTAGAAAATAAATAAGTCAAATACATACTAATATTAAAAATGGGAAAGTAACTTTGTCTGTCTAAAAAGTATCAAGCTTGTCCAAAGAACGAAATGTATAAAACAATATTGTCCAAGATAACACTAGTTTTTTTTGACAATAAAACCTAAGTGTGATGTGTAATGAACCATACTTCCTCTGATAGTATTACGATAAAGTGGTTCTGTCCACGTTTCCTCGTACAAAAGGTGTTTTATTTTGAGCAAACGTCTTTGTAGTCTTTTGTCACCGTTTCAACATTTACGGACATTTATAAATCTCAGATTGTCTTAGGAAAGAGATTTGTGAATGGATATAGTATGTTCTAGTGTGATAGATCACACATTTTTTCTTTCACCGATTTCTCTACAATAAATACATTCAGTTAAAACATTATCTAACACCAAGTTCAGGTCGATGATGAAATGACTTCGTCCTGTTTTGCAATTGCCTACCTACTCATATATATTAAATGAGACAAGGCGAGAAAAAAAATACAAATCAGGAACAACTAACTAAGCACCTACCTTAGTTAAATGAATTAGACAGCAAAGTTCACGAAAAAAATGTGGTACCTTTAAATACTGTGCTTATTTCCTCGAACGATCCCTAAACGACCACTTAGCTAATTACCCCATCAGTTTCGTTGCACTACTAGATCGTGGCGTAAAGCTAACACGATAAGAAATAAAGCAGGATAATTCTGGTTGGACTAAAATCCGACTTAAAATAAAGTTGGGAATAGTCTAGATTTCTAATCCAATACCTACGTCATCTTTTGGCCTTTGTCAGTCACAACACATTTAAATTACCTACCTATATTGTTTATAGGTGAGATAGGCAGTCGCTCCATTCAAAATACTGGTATTCAGCTGCATCCAGTTAGACGGGAAGCTGACCGCAACATAGTTGGGAAAACGCTAGGCAGATTGACTGATACGAAAGTAAAACGAGGTTTAGTTGTACAGTTAGTATTTAATTATTAAACCTATACTCCATTTGAAATAAGATAAGAAATTTAAATAAACCCATTTTACAGTCCGTTCAACCGATTTTGACTTCTATTGCGTTGGGTGCATGACAAATGGCAGCTGCAGTAAACAGTTGGTACTGTAACCACGTTTTTGCTTTTAATGCCATCCTTATATCTAAATAAAATAATAAAAGTCCTAAGCGGTCGAACGGACTGTAAAAAAGGTTTTTTTTTAAATATCTAATCTTATTTAAAATGGAGTGTAATATTAGGTTCATTAGCGCAACAGTTTTAGTTAGAAATCATAACCTACCCTTTTAAAAACTGCTATTTAAATGTAAAAACTATTTAGCCCTGAAATCCACGTGCCAGATTAATAGACAGCAACAGGGCCCCTCTATTGCCTAGATCATGTCACCTGTCAATTCCCTTACAAGATTGATTACGATAGTGACAAAACGAAATTCAAAACGTACCGCCCCCCCGTAACTTTGCCTTCTTAATAGATATAAATGGTGGCTAATATTAGAGAAACAGACTATTTTTATTGCCTGATTAATTCGAAGCCATAAAAGGGAAGGTTGTAATAAGGATTTCCTTCTGAAGGTCAATTTATTTTCATTGCGAGTTTGTTTATTAAAATAAAAAGAATGAATATGCAGTCTTTTACTCGATTTAAGGCTCCGTGCACATAAAAAACCCTCTTTTGTCAATTTCTTATCTAATTGTGCCAAAGCTGGAAATTATTGAAACATTATGTCGATGGCAGCAAAGTAGAAACGGACATCTACATTTTTGTGAAAATGCTCTTTTTACAAAAATTAGCTTATAATCGCCCTATCTATTAAGTCCGTATTAAAATTATTTTCAAATTTCAAAATAATGAAGAAATTCTGGCACGTAAATGAAGACATCTACATTTGATTTTACTAAATAAAACATAGTAATATGTATATTGCATTTTTTTTCTATATATTTTACGTGGTTTGGGAAATAAATAAATTAGTTTAACTAATAGATATAGATGGAGTTTAGTAGTACGAGTATATAACTCATGTATTGATAGTGTATAAAATGTTAAATGCAAAGTAAATAAAGACATCTACAACATTTCGTTAAAAAAAGAGAAAAACTGTTTACATGTGGCTTAGATTTTCTTTAAATATCCTTATAAGTGTTACTGGAGATTATTATCTTGGTTTATTAGATATTTTAAATGTAATAGGCGCTTTTTAATCACAACGTATATCAGGCAGGTGTCTTCTTCTACGTCAAAGTTCTTTCAGAGTAAAAAAGAGATCTACATTATTTCAATAAAACAACGACATAGCAATAAAACCTGTTACACAATTCATAGAGAAGGTTATTTTAATGCATTATAGAAAATCTCATGTTAATCGGTAAATAACTCTCAAAATGACAATATTTTTTTACTAAATCTGCTCTCATGTAAAATTGCGATTTTGTAGATGACCGTTTCTACTTTGCTGCCATCGATGTCTGTGTGACTACAAAAGTACAGTTTTCATGGCGCTAAACCATTCGTGTCAGTCACAGCACTTGTTAATAGTTTCATCACTTTTGCGCTCTCGAAAATATAGTTTTTTTTTGCCTTTGATTTACTAAATGAAAATATTGTATAATCATAAAATGAAATTTTAATTTTATTTTAGGATTAGCTGAAGATTAATGTGTGATTTTTAAATTTCTTGAAACGGCTTGCTCAATAATAGGAAAAATTATATTACTACCAGGGTTTGTTTCGAAAAATAGGTTTTTTCAACATTATTTTTCTGCTATATTTTGTATCGTAGTTGAAAAAAGTGGTCCAGCTACATGCAAGTAGACCATAGAATGATGTTGATTATAATTTTTAATGTTCAAAATCAAACGTAGTTTCTAGTAAAAAAAATATCAAACGTCAGTCTCGCGTCATTTTTTGGTAAACTTGTTGCGAATAATAGTGATTTCCCATGAATACTTAACTTATATGAAAAATCCCTTTCAGCTACATGCAAAACAAAGAACTCAAGTTTTCGAATCACAAATAATTTTGTTTAAATAATGTTTCCCTTTCCTACAAATAATGCACAAAATTGATCAAAATCAGTTTATTTCGTGCACGGCCCCTTAAGTGTTTTTTTGCTGAGCGTCTTTCATAATTAGGTACTCACTTTAACAAGTAATAGAGTTCTTGATTAAAGTTTTTGATTACGTTGAATTGTGGCTACATTTTTTTACAGAATTTCGATTAGATAATATTTTAATCAACAGTCAATGAAACCTAAATTGATAGGATTCTTCTGGAAAACTATATAATCAATTAGTTATTGCTTAGTTTTGTGTGAGGTCAGCGTTTGAAATTGGTTGAAATTATATCAACTATGTTCAAATAGATATTTTATCAGATTATAATTAAAAGATAAAATAAAAAAAAAACAAGAGCAGTCTAGGCAACATTGCTTATATAATGTCATGTCAATAATAGTCATGTAGATATTAAGTCCATGGTAACCAGTTATTTTTAAGTCAAACAAATAACGTTTTACTCCTAAGTAATATCGTTTCGAAAAAAAAAACGTCAGAGTAGCTAAATATTAAAATTAAAATATGAAAAAAGAAATTGACGAAGGTCTTTTGAAACAATGTTTTGCTGAAACAAGAAAATCTTTTAGCACTGTGTCAAGAGTTAATGAACTGCCAAAAAAACATTATAAGAACTGAAACACAAACAAAATATTTAAGAAAATACATTTTTCCGCTTTAATAGCTCGTCTTAAGATGTCATGAACACAGACTGTACCTAAATGTAAAATGTTAAGCTTTACAATAGGTTTAAAAATACTAGGTAGGTACGTGATTTAATAAAGAGGTCGCTTAACATATTTTTGTGGGCATCTCTGCATGCACGAGATGGCTATGTGGCAATTGGTATGCAAATGTAAAGTGTCTAACCACCATGCCGGCGCTAGTTATCATTTATTCAAACATTTTTATTAATACTGTGGACCACATTTTTTTAAATCGTTTTAGTACGAAATTATTCAAACTCGTAGCATTTATTCCAATTAGACCATTTACAGGCACATCTGAATTGTCAAGGAGTCAGTCAGTTAGTCAGAAAGTTGAAGCTAGTTGCCCGTTCCAAAACGTAGATCTCTATGGAGATAAACGGGCAAGAAATTCCATGGACAATCTATTAAATCAAGAATCTTTTAAAATCCTGGGTACATTATTCTCGTCGGTTTAATATGTGAGAACAAACAAACATATTGTAAAATAATAAATTTAGAGCCCAGAATAAATAAATACCATTGTCTTTTGCACCCAAATTGTTTTCTAATACCTAGAAGTTCATCGTCATCATTGGCATCTATCTTTCTGTTGTCAGTTGCCGCGTCGCAACTGCCCTATTGTACCAGTGGTAACGATAGTACTTTTTCTGAACAAAATGACTGCTATAATGACCTTTACTACATTGGGAATACTGCCATAGTAACCATGCTTAGTCAGTGGAAAAAAAATCAGGGAGTTCGGCAAACATTCAAGAGAATCGTATGGCTTATCATAAACCTTTTTACACTCTTTACCCACTGGAGCAAATGCGGAGAACTGCGTACACACTTACAATGGCAATGGCTTTCATTTTGCCAGTTTAAAAACATTAATTGTTTTATTTACGTTGAACAGACGAATTTTTCAAACACGACATCAGGTCTCAACTTCGGCGCCAACATCGAGTATAAAGCTCAAACAGAATAAGAAACTGGGCATCCTAAATAGAGTGAAGCGATACTTTACGCCTGGACAGCTTCTGACCCTTTACAAAGCGCAAGTCCGATCCTGCACGGAGTATTGCAACCACCTTTGGGATGGCTCAGCAAAATACCAACTTGCCGCGCTTTACTCGGTATAACGCAGAGCTAAGAGGCTCATTGGCGACGTAATATTGGTGGATACCAAGCTTCACAGCTCGGCTCATCTCCGCAAGGTTGCCTGCTTGTCGGTCTTCTACAGATTGTACTTTGGTGAGTGTGCTCAAGAGCTCCATGACCTTATTCCACCGCCCCCCTTCTTCCATCGGTCATCTAGACGCAATGCAAGTTACCATCCTTGCTATTCCACCAATTCGCACTAAGCTTTTCCAAATGTCTTTTGTAATGCGCACAGCAAAATAATGGAACTCTCCCTGCGTCTGTGTTTTCGAACGCATACAATCCTAATGGCAGGCTACAGGCTTCTTCTGGGTAAGATCACTCAACCGCCGACTCTGTCTCTGTCACCACTGACCTAGACTAGAGTCAAGAGCAAACCCATCTTAAATAAAAATAAAAAACCTATTAAGTAATGGATTAGCAATTACCTTTTCTGAAACTTTCGGATTCTGATTGAAAGACGTGTCTTACGCAATGAGGGTGCTGATATTTGCAGCTGTTACGGATGCCGAACTCACCGTAGAGTTATGTATTGGAATCCTGTGTACAGTAGCATTGTGTTGTATAAACATAAATCTAGAACAACAAATAATTGTGATTGGTCGCGGGGTCTTGCCTCCGACGGGTCTGGACAAGTCGAAACCTGTCGGAGATCAGACACGAACCAAAGTGGCTGCATTGGTGGGTCGCCAGAATTTATAATAAACTTTGCAGTAGGGCACCCACTACTTGCGCCCATGTGCCAGACTATAATAAGAGGCAAAAGTCCCTTGTAAAACCCCCTGGCTGGAGGCTTTGTGTTAGCTCGAAGGCACCACAGGATTGACCGGTTAAGCAGTCACGGCCTCTCAAGGCCAACTGCGAGATGCCATACACAAAAAAAAAAAAACGTTGTAAAACCAGTTCACTTCAACAGTTCAACGATAACAGTCCTACGAGAATAAACCAGAACAAGTAACCAAGTCTTTCATTCAAGAATAAGAACAAACATACAGTCCACACTCTACAGCAGCCATGCCATTCAATACAGTTCACGTTCTTAGCTACAAAATGTGTTTACAATATGTGCACGCAACGAACATATATGTATTACCCCGAGTCACGAGTTTGAAAGCGAGATTCGTTAATGTTTTGCACGTATCAGGGAAATTGTATGCTTTCATAAATGCATACAATCACATACATACATGACCTCACACGTTCATGGTTGAGTCAAACAATTACTGTTAAAGTATGGAACAAGTTTCCGTTTTAGCAATTTATCTTCCTAAAGGATTTTATGCATACGCATAGGCTACGCTGAATGCTGATAATGAAGACATTACCTGCAATGATGGGGTGAGCAGATAAACTAGCAAGAGACATAAAATACCTTAGTTGATTAGTTTGTTTCATTTATCACCCACAGCAACCTTTTTCTAACAATTGTCAAAAATTAAAATCAACAAACAAAATTATGGAAGTCACCACTAAGCTTCAAAACAATTAAACAATGAGTTCTTTCGGCTGCCAAACTGAATTCAAACCTTGCATTACATTTTACAGAATTATACCCAACTAATTACTTTAATCTTTCACGTTTCCTCTCGCAATAAAATAAAACAAAAAACACTTTCATAACAAATGCTAATTTAAAATCATGATTAAGGAAAAGTGTTACCCTTTAACCAAAAGGGACTAATAACAATAAATAATATTGTGAGAAGTTTATTAACAGTATGGTTGATACGACATTGGGCCCCCAGCTGTATGGTGTGATGACGTAATCAAATTGTACCCTGCACATCTGACGTACTCTAGAGGAGTAAACGCACGGTTACCCCTGGTAATGTGTACGATCATAGACTATATAAAGAAGCAAAACTTCGAAAGCATTATAATTGCCTCCATTTTCGGGGCGTAAGAAACGTTCAACACATTCTGGATTGTATCATCTAGCGATGTTGCACTCCTGCAACTGGAGCACACGTTACACGTTGCGCTCGTAGAGATTATTTCGTAGGATACCTTTAATATATTTATATCCTCGTTTTTAATTGATGTTATTTCCACGTAAACAAATATCAACTGTATGAAAGCGTAAATTAGGTCGATTTTAGATTTGCTAGTACTATTGAAAAAGTCGTAATAGTTGAAGTAGTAGCACAAATTAAACCTTATGAGTAGTAATTAAAGTTATTTATCCAAATATACATAATATTATTAGTTACATTTTTGAAAACTAAATTGCGAACGCAGAATACATGAGTTTCGTTCTACTCTAATTTCTTATTCCATGGTTGGTTATAGTGTTGGGGTGTTGCAGGGTGATTTATTACAGGCTAAACGGATTGCCTGCTGAGCCGAAGATTTGCTGTATCGATGGACTATGCACCCTCGAGTAGGGGCTGCTCCTGCTTCGTGTTTTGTAATTGCATCTGTACTCTATTAGGTTCTGTATGAATGATGTAGTAGGATGTCTATTGATGTTGAATGGATGATAGCTAGAAGAATAGGTAAATATTTTATTTTAGTTTAGGAAACATGATATGGGTAGAAACAATGTAACTACTGAGATGACGACTAGTGGGGTTTCGTAATGTTAATTACTTGCTACTGTATAGAATCTAGTTCTTCTAACTGAACAGACAGCAGTGCTGCTGGGGAGTTTGTTGCGCCACTTCTTCCCAGCTAAAGCACTAGGAAGTGATGTAGGGCGGGCGTTTTGGGGGACTGGAGTAATTTTGACGTTCAAAAAGTGCTGATTTTCAGCCTAGATTGAATAAACGACTTTTGATTTCGAAGACTAGTATGGAAGAGTAAAAAATGTTGCCCTGATTCTATATAAATTAGGAAAAAATCTAGATAATAATGATGATGAGTGTAACTAACAGATGAATGATTAAACAATGCCTAATGAAACTGTAATTGCTCGTAAATCATTCTACCTTAAACGATCTCCACACGTTATTAGGTACATAATCACATCAATAGTTAGATGAATGGTTGTGACGTATTTAAAACTAAACGATTGCTGATAATTGCGTGCACTGACTAGACAGGTCCACTCAATCTGTGTGGTTCTTTCCTCAAAAGACCATTTCAGACACCGATCTACATAGCCTTCACATGATCTGACCAAGATTCTGCCTGGACTTTAAAAGAGACTGTGACCTATGAGTTTGTTTCGGCCTTTCTTCTCAGAGTAGTCAGATAGGAAATGCCGCCGACCACATCTAGTTTAAAAAAAAATATGATTGACGTGTAAAAGTGTTTGTAAAAACCTACTTAGGTACAGAAATAAAATCATTTATCATTTATCCAACACATGCCTATACCTCTTATTAGAAACACAGGAAGGTACTTCACGGTACATTAACCCTTCACAAGAAGCTTTATTAATACTAAAAAATAATATTAATCATTCGGTTAGATAATGTATGATTTCGGACTATGAGAGTGGGGGAAGAGAGTGCACCTATGCCTGCGTACACACTTGTGCACTATAATATCTCCCGCGCCGAAGGATAGTCTCCGTTGAGACTGGTCGGCATGGCCAAAATGCGGCCTGGAGGACCGCATATTTAGGTATGATTTGTCCTAACTTGTATCCGGGGCATTATTACTCATTTAAGTAAACATATTTACATGAAAATCATTAGTAGCTTTGTACCTACTACTATTATAGTATTCCTACTTATGACAAAAACTAAAAAGAATCTCAGGAACTTGTCAGTAACAACCTGGAGTCTGGATCCGTTCCCGGTCCCCCCCCCCCTAATACCCCCCCCCCTCTCCCTAATACATGGGATTTGACATAACTTGCAAAATGTGAGTGTACTATTCGTAAACCTATACCTATCCCTTTGAGGAAATAGATTCGATGTTATGTGGCAATAACTAAAGGTTATAATCATACATACAGAATACTTAAACAAAGTAATAGTAGTTTTAACACTTAAAGTTAATGTTATTACTAACGAGCGGCACAATATGTTACGCAAGGGTAAATGTTATGTCCTACAATTAGAACCTCTTTAATTATAATGACCACAGTCTACATGGCACCTTATACAGGCTGTGGCGTAAATAATGGATAACCCTGAAACTGTTGATTGGCCAGATTATCATCTATCATTTACCCCACTTATATCGCCTACATACGAGTACATTTTTTTTCGATACAGGGGCCTTAATTGCGTAATTCTGTAGAAAATATGTTAAAATTTAAGAATAAGTATTTTTTGCCATGTTATCTTAGATTGTAGTAAAAAATCTTGATACTGGTCTGATAATACAAATATTCAGGAGTGACATTAAAAAAACAAAACGAGAACAAGTCACCAATTGTAGAAATGGCAGCTGATTTTGTAAGAGTAAATACGATTTTTATTTAAAATATCAATAGTTTGGTCATCCATGGGCTTATAGCGATATAAGTGGGGTAAATGATAGATAATAATCAGGCCGATCGACAGTTTCAGGGTTATCCATTATTTACGCCACACCCTGTAAATTTTAACATTTGGTGAGATAGAAACATTTGACACATTATGATACAAAGCTTTTAATTTCTGCTTTATAACCTCGTGTTAACACCCTTAAACAAGTCGTGATACTTGTTTTCAACAAGTCCTGTTAAAGACGTGTCAAAAGCATGTCGTGTATACAAAAAAACATGTATTCACGTTGTTTGATACATGTTTTGTTAAGACCTTTGTTCACCTTTTGACAAGTTTTGTATCCAACTAGTTTTTACGACATGTTTTAGGTGTAAACGATAAACGAAAACAGTAGTCAGACACAACATAAATAATACATGTTTCATAATAATTATACTTTAGTGCAAACGCGGGCGAAGAGGATTAACGAGGGTTAACAAAATTATAAAGAACAAAAGAAATAATAACATAAGGCCTTTATTCAAATTTTAAAAGGATTATACACAGAAAATACTCCTACCAGAAAGTTTTATTTTTATCCATCAGTCAAACTGCCAGAATATCAAAAGTGGTTGTCCCAGTACGCTTTTTGATATTTCGGCTTTTATAAAAATTTCCACGAAATTTGTATTTTACGGAAATCGGCAACGTTTTGGGTGACGTGACGACTAGGACCACAAATTTTCACAGTACTAAAAGTTTTATGAAGCAGGAATATGAATCACTTAACTTGAAATTGAGTGAGATCACTCGTTGAACTTACTCAAGTTCACTGCTAATATTATTTCTAAAAAAGCAGGTAATAAACTTCTATGTTATTGTTCCAAGTGTATGTGAGGTTATTACCCACCTCTACAAACAGTTGACTAAAATCTAGAAGACCGATAGAATGAAGTTAAGATTTAGTAAGATCTACAATGTTCCTTCAATAGGACAATCTAACTCCTCTCGAAAACTGAAAGAATAAGGCTCTGTTAATCCAAGAGAAAATTATCCCAATAAACTTCAAACGAGGCGACAATGTCACAAAACATCAAAACAGAAGTCACTAATATTTTAAACAAAGTCAAAGCATTCATTTCAAATAGGCACCAAGACACTTTTGAATGTCAAAATTTACAGTAAAATAGAATTATTGATTCTTGTCGCCCCTTCCAAAAGGTAGTTTCGCATGGAGAAGAATGGGCAAGAAACTTCACCGGTTCAAAATGTTTTTAAATATTTTGTATACATTATTTAAATGTGAAGACGATGCACCTGGAATAAAATTACTTTACCACAATAGGTAAAAATAATTAACGGTGAAGCAACAACAAATAAATTAATTATTTGATAGATAAATAGTGCTGATATATTTACAAACATTGTAAAAGTATACGACATAAACAATCTTAATAACCAAAGAATTTACTTTAACTTGACACATATTTCTTCCATAATTACGTCCATTTATTTTAACGCCTTTGAGAATCTCGGACATTTGATAAAGTAATCTGAGGCAATTTTCTTGCGGAACCCAAGTCTTCTCTAAGGGGACGTGAAAAAATACGATCCAGAAATGGCCACTTGGAACAACAATGGTGATTTAAAAACACAATAGAGATGTGGGGGAACTGATGGATTGACAGTGTGTGCAGAATAGGGATGTGATGCGACTGATTTGATCTTTTTTTGTTGTGTAAATATTGGGTTGAGATAAGTGTTTGAGTTCGGAGCGAAGGACTAATATGAAATGATTTCATTTAATATTCGTATAAATATTGTATAACTATTAAATAATATGCTTTATAGCCTTTATTTTTAAAACTAGAGTCTGCCCGTGACTTGGACAAATTTCGGCCGCTGACCAACCGCGTCGCTTCCCATCGCCCGCTCACCCTACTACTTCGTTCTCGCTTGGCGTTCTTTCTGACAATGTTTATTTCATGCTCGGCTCCTAAGGGTCGAAGCGTGAAGTTAAATAGCCTATAACCTTCCTCAAGAATCGGACTATCAAAGGCTAAAATATCTTTTCAAATCCGCCTGCTAGTTTCAGAAATTAGGGCGTTCAAGCAAAAAAAAAAACAAACACACTCTTCGGCTTTATTATATTGTGTAGATCAGTTTTTCGTTCACTGGTGTAGATACATAGATAACTATAGATAAAAATTTATCGGTGACTTATGTATGAGTTATGAATAACCTTAGTACCTACGAATAATAATTTCGAGTCCCCCAATACCCTAAGTACAAAAACTAATGACACATTTTAATTGTTCCTCACTCAGCTCAAAGGGCACATAAATATTGATCGCCAGTTTCCAATGCAATATCGACACCCCTCCCTAACTCGCGTGCGGGCCATAGGGAGCAAAATGTGCAAACAATTAGAAAGGAGTTCTTTTTTGCGCCCTACTCTAGGGGTGACTCACAATAGCACTTTATGTCAACGACAGCTCGCTTCTATTTAAATGCGGCCGGCTCTATCTTGCACTAGACATCTGTTACTTTCACACCAACCGTAAATTATATTGTAATGGCACTGGAATATAATCGGATTTACTTTTTTATGATAAATGAATCGGATTTATTTTTGTTTTTTAATATCTGCCGGTGAAAGATGAAATTGTATTGTATTATTTTTGATGCCTCTGTGTCCTTTTCACACAATTATTTAGGTGTGCAATCGAGTATTACGAATCTATTTCGTATTTTTTTTTGGTGTAAGAGGAAGCACATAACAACCGGACTCCCCAAATGTCAACCTTGCCTGCACGCGGAACACCCTGTCACTGACAGCCGAAGTGCTGGCGACCGTCTGATGGCGGTATAACCATCCAACAAGCCAACCTAAATTCTCCAGAGCTATGACGGGCAGGAGCGTCATTGTTGTAAAAGGATTGGCCGGTGATGACGACATAATAACAAAGATCCTTAAAGCAGGCGGGGCTCCAGTCCTGAGAGTACCAACGAGTCTCTTCAACGTCGTTATTCAAGAGGGTACAATGCCTGAGGCGTGGATCAGAGGTTCGGTGATTCTATTCTTCAAAAAAGGTGACAAAACCTTGCCGACTCATCTCACCACAACTACAATTACAAGCTGTTCTCAAGGGTCGTCACAAACCGTCTCGTCAGGGAACATGACGAGTTCCAGCCACTAGAACAACCTGGTTATCGAAAAGGCTTCAATACCGTAGACTACATTCATATTGTTTGGCAAATTGTTCAGAATACCGAAGAGAACAACCAGCCGCTGTTTATGGCATTTGTGGACTACGAGAAAGCCTTCGACTCCGTCGAAATATGGGCAGTTCTGGACTCTCTTCTACGATATAAAATTGACTGGCGTTACATTGAAGTGTTGAAGCGTTTGGATACCGCTGCCACGATGACTGTCCAGATCCAGGATAAGAAATCCAGCCCCATCCAACTGCTCAAGGGCGTGAGACAGAGGGATGTGATATTCCCGAAACTGTTCACCAATGCGTTGGAGCATATTTTTAAGACGCTGGACTGGACTGGACAGGCTATCAACGGCGAGTACATCTCACACCTTCGCTTTGCCAAAGACATCGTCATAATAACATAGACACTGGAACAGTTAGACCAGATGCTGCACAGCCTGAATGGAGCCTCTCGGCGGATTGGCCTTGGCATGAATTTGGACGAGACGAAAGTCATGTACTATTCGCGCGTCTTGCCGAGTCCAATCCACATCGAAAGGTCGGTCCTAGAAGTTGTGAAGGAGTATGTCTACGTAAAGCAAGTCATCTAACTCGGTAGACACAACTTTGAAAAAGAAGCCGACAGAAGGATCCAGTTGGGTTGGGCAGCGTTTGGAAAACTTCGTCAAGTCTGGTCGTCGCCCATCCCGCAATGTTTGAAGACTAAGGTCTTCAACCAGTGCGTCCTGCCCGTTATAACATACGGTGCCAAACGTGGACACTGACAGTTGGGCTGGTTCACAAATTTGCGGTCGGTCAGTGCGCTATGGAGCTGGCTATGCTCGGAGTTTATTTGAAGAATAACACCAGAAACGAAGTTATCCGGAAAAGAACCGCAGCTACCGAGATAGCTTGTAGAGTAAGCAAACTGAATTGGCAGTGGGCTGGCCATGTCTGTCGAAGTACTGATGGCCGGTGGAGCAGACGAGTCCTGGAGTGAAAACCGCGTATCGGCAAGCGTAGTGTGGGACGCCCCCCAGCTAGATGGACCGACGACCTCAAAAAAGTGGCTAGGACAGACTGGATGCGGAAAGCTGAGGACAAGGTGTTGTAGCGCAGCATGGGAGAGGCCAATGTCCAGCAGTAGACTGCGGTAGGCTGAGTTGATTGATTGATTGAAGGTATTTGTACATACAATGATGTTACACGGTGTTTAACCTAAGATAACAATCTATACTTGGTTGTGTGCATAAATTGAGAATGTCTACAGAGAGCTGATCACGCAAACTAACATATCTAATTCTGTGTATTAAGTTATTAGTTGCTACGTTTATAACAATGGCATTCATACAATATCGTTAAAGAAATATTCAAAATTATCAAAAATACAAAAAGACGAGATCAGAGTAAACAATAGAGAATTAGTCACATCTATCGATTCAAACAATATTGTTTGAGTCGACACAAAGGAGGGTGACAAGCTCGCCCCACACGTATGCACTTAAATGTTTTCAAAAAGATTCTTTTGATAACGGTCTTTTGTAAAAGCTGAAGTACGACCTAAAGTCCCATTTTTCTCCTAAATACATAAGCACTGGCAATCGGAAAACTCAACGCGGGATCCACTCCGTGTGAACCTATTCGATCTCATGCATTTAAATTCAGAATTAGTGGAAAGCCTTGCCGCAGACCGACTTTTTGCCGAAGGTGAGCAAGCTATTCCTCGGATTTCTCTTTAATACCGCTTTCATTGAAAACGTGATTGATTTAATGGCCTTTTGTATACTATAAAAACTTTATAACTCGGCTTCGCTTTTAGAAGTGTGAAAATGAAAATATAAACGGTGATTTTGTTTTAAAAGTTTTGCTTTTCGTACAGAAACCAGTAATCACGTCTTTCCATTTTCTAAGAGACGTGGTGTGACAACATAAATAATCTATCAGCCCCGTGTGTGGCAGGCAGAAAAATGTATCTGGGACATAAAAGGATGGTGGAGGTCGGTTCGTTACGTTTTGTCGGTCCCAGGGGCGTGCCTTGCGCGGTGGGCTAGTAGCACTGTAGGTAGGTACACGAATGTTTTATGCTAGCGTCACAATTCAGATTTGTATCCACTAGTGGAGTAAGTTTATAGGCCGCTCTTGTCCCATGTCGGGCAATAAAGGGGCGTGTTTATTGTTTTTCGTATTGCGAGTTCAAGGTTTGGCCGTTTCGGCGGGATTTTATTGCTCCTAAATTGTGCTATAAAGTAATGCTATGATTAACTATAGCGCTTTTGGTGAAGAATATTTGATGATTGTATTTATTTATGCTAATTAGGTAATGAAACCAACAGCAATACGCGTTAAATAGGTACCTATATATTTGACGCGACTTAAGACAAGTACATTACCAATACTGAACCGTAAGTACCAACTTACGGTTCAGATTAGGTAATCTACTTGTCTTGTTTGATTGATAGAGTATAAAAGTATGTCAGCTTAGGTGAAAACAATTTCAAAAGACACAATATAAAAGAAAACAACCCTTATTTTTTTGTAGAGTTTCCGGGTCAACACTTGCATGAGGAAAATAATCATTTCCTCACTTTGACATGACTAATTTCATATTTATTTACGATATTGTGTAACGGACAGCTTTCCACTACTTATACATAGCTTATGGCTCCGTTTTGTAAACAAGTAAAACTAATTACTAAATTAAAATTGTCTAGGTTTCGCCCTAAGTATATACAGCACTTTTGAATGCATTATTTATAAGATCCCATGAATAATAAACCAAAATTTTCTCCGTTTGACTAATTACGTTAAAAAATTAATGCAAGAAAAATACTCGTGGTTTCCATTTCTCTTTTACCTGTACCCAAATTAATTATCTCCACGAAAATTTTCAAGAAGTGCCTGTAACAATACCTTCATCTTCGTTTAAATTAATTAACCTTTAAGACAATATAGACTTTTGAAGCATTTAACAATCCATATTAATTAATTTAGAGTAAGATTACAGAAGGTAGATATGAAAGGGTTACAGATAAAGGCAAATAATCCTACGATATGTACATACATAGTTACATATCGAGTAAACTTCATTACACGTTTGATTTTCCATAGTTATACATAGACCGAATATTATACATATACTGAGGTTTGACTGTGTTAATTTGAGATGTTGCCGCAATCCGTCACGTGACCATTCTTTGAAGGTGGATAAAACACAGGCTTAACTGTTCGAATACGGAGGTTTTTGGTCTTGTTAGTTGTCCAGGCTAACTACTTATTAAACTCTCGTTTATGTCTTGGACATTTCAGCAAGTTTTGACGGTAATCCAATAATCGATGAAGCTCAAGTCTAACGCTGTATCTGACACTATTATAAACACTGGATTCCTTACCCAGCCTAAATTAAATGAGAAGTTGGAAGTTTAGATTACAGTAATTGACAATGACCACTTTAAATAGAATATCAACAAGTAGTAAGAAATAACTGACTTCTATTGTAATATGTGCAAACTTTAAGTTTATACAAAAGAACGGTACCTACATAAGTTTTACCCAATTAAGACTTTAAAATAGCCCCACACTTTAAGAAACTATTTGTAACTATGCTCAAGCTGAGGAAAGGCAAAAATAATCGCCCTCTTAGCGTATTTTGCATAAAAATACTCCACAGTAAAATTTACAAACTTCAACAAACGAGATACTTATAAAAGCTAACTGTAACTATGTCACATTTTGTAAAATAACATGGTTTGAGTACTTTTAAGTGAAACGTGACAAGGCAGACTTTACTTTATTTTAGTATCACATAGAAAAATGGACTACAAGGACTACTACCTATAAGATTAAATTTGTTTTTTTGTTTCCTCTTCCAACACGTTGTTAATAATTTAATAACATTTTAATTTACATGACTAGACCGCCCATTATATCACAATCTTTTTGTATAAAACATTTTGCTTTTTATTCCCCTTAGTTGGTGTACAATAAAGATAATTCTATCTGTCTTACATTGAACTAAGAATCTATCAATTTTATGAGCAAAACCTTTACGATCCCTTCCAACCTTGCAAAGGCTATATCTGGCTAACAGATGTAGTAAACAAATAAAATATATATCACCGACACGTGAGCCTCAAATTACTCTAAATCTGGGACTAGGCTGAGTCCCCGGCCATACATACAAAATATGACATTTCCCCTTTATTCTGACCGTGGTGTACATAAAGCATATTCGTATAAATAACGAATAGGGATTTTTTGCGGGCGTCCGGGTTAAAACATTTTTGTGATATGAAGGACACCTCTACTAGCTTATGTCTGTACATATATATGTATGTATTCATATGTGAGTGGTATGTTATGTACGTCTTGTTACGCCCGTGAGTCTCGTAGGAACATGTTTTTGCTAGAGATTGCAGTCATGAAAAAAAAGATTACGAGATTCGCAAAAAAAATGTGTGTATTTCGGGAGTGCGGTGAGAAGAACAAGGAAAATATGATGCTAGTGTTTTGAATGTGATGATTATTTTGAAGAGATAATATTTTAGAAATGGAAGATTTTGTTTAACTGGTATAGAGTAGTTTCTCCAACACGCACACTCCTGCGATCTCGCGCGCAATAAATCAGTCTGAATCCGATCTAACTTAGGATCAAAATGCAACCTACAAAATACATTGACAGTTTGGTACCCAAGTTCTAATAAACCCAGTATCGATGGAGCGTTCAGAACTAATCAATAGGTCCATTAGTCGACCAAAGTCAATCCAAAGCACTTTGGTCGCGGAAAAACAAAGCCGTCACTGAACGAAAACCAATTATCTTCGCTTCAGCCTTAGCCAATCGAATCGAAATAAAATTTAGAAAACACCAGCCGGATGATTGGTTATTACTTTTCCTCACCGCGAAACCTATCGACTTCCAAATTGGAGCCGCCGTAATAACTTCTTGTCGATTCGATATAAACCGTGTGACATGCTCAGAACATTGAATATACGTGATATTACCTTTGGTGCTCTCCACGACGCAGTCTATTCTCCAGAGAAGCAGGGCCGCGTATACCGTTAGTAGCATCTTGCCACTGCGGGAGCAAAATAATTCACTTTTATGGCCCATCTTCATACACAGCCAAATTTTCGGCAATGCCGCCCTTTATAGGCGAAAGTCGAAACATCACAACACCACTTTGTTGCTCGAAACAAAAGTCGTCGCGACACTGAACGTTATGCGACAGTTACGACGAACACTTTTACTGCAGCGAATTTATACCGAGCGACAAAAGTAATTTGTGTAGTATACGATGCATTGACACTGCCTTCCGTTTTATATTTCTTTGTTGTTTTATCTGAAACAAAAGAAAATGGAGTTAGGGACGGTTTGTGTTGAATTTTCACAGTTTAAAACGATTCATTGGTTTCGACACCACAGAGTTAACATAGCATAGAGATTGACATAGCGCCAGGTTGCGTTCATATGGCGTAGTCACTGTTTTGCATCTCTGTTAGAAAATATTATCTTCTAAATATTGCAGTATGTTAAAAGAAACTTTGGCATGTGTTCATAATGCTTGCTCGAGAGAAAAATATTCGTGTTTAGTGCTGAAAATAAAGAAAAGCTGAAGTCAGGTGGTGGATTAGTAATGCTGAAGTAGGTTGTAATAGCTTGTCATAACAAAACATTTACGATGAACCGCTTTCTTCAAAGCTTATCTTAGTACCTACCTAAAAGAAAAAGAAAATTTACGAAAAATGTCGACGAAGGAAAACTAGCATTGAAATTCTGTGTACATTTTAAAAAGTCCATATGTTGCTACAAAAGAAAATTGTATACATTTGAAATCGCACGTGATTGTGCTTTGGCGCTATTGTATGTCTTAATATCATTACTTAAATGGTACAATGTTTATTGATAAATGATAAATGATTTTATTTCTGTAAGTAGGTTTGAACAAACACTTTTACACGTCAATCATATTTTTTTTAAACTAGATGAGGTCGGCGTTTCCTATTTGACTACTCTGAGAAGAAAGGCCGAAACAAACTCAGAGGTCACAGTCTCTTTTAAAGTCCAGACAAACTCTTGGTCAGATCATGTGAAGGCTATGTAGATCGGTGTCTGCAATGGTCTTTTGAGGAAAGAACCACACAGATTGAGTGGACCTGTCCAGTCAGTGCACGCAATTGTCAGTAATCGTGCAGCTCAACTTAGACTCAAGGAGCTCAACGATTCGACGAACAATAACAAAGAAAGGACATTTGAGTAGGCCGCATAAATTACTCAAACTGCCATTGCACACTGTATTGATAGATAACAAAAACTTCTTAGACTATGTTCTATGACTTCTATGTTAGGGGGGTTTTGGTTTCCGCACCTAGTCCTTCAGGTGGACCATTATACGCGTTACCTTCTTATACTAAATAAACTACCAAACTATTTACTCAATTTACTCAAAGCATTTATTTCAAATAAACCAATTACAGGCACTTTTGAATAAATTGTCAAGGGGTCGGTCAGTCAGAAAGATGAAGCTAGTTGCGCATTCCAAAGCGTACTAGGTACCTATGGAGAAGAACGGGCAGAAACTCCATGGACACTCTTTTAAATCAAAATATTGTTACAAAAACGTGGTTATATCATTCATGTTGTAATTATACATGTGAGAACGATGTAGAAAGACGTGCACGTTAAAAGCGTCCGTAATAAAAAGATAAAAACAATTATGGAATTAAAATAAGCCGTGGCAGCTAAGAAATGACCAGTGTCTACTGACGGCGCCCGTTCACGAACATGACGTATGGATCAGCACCATTCAGCTCAACCATTTTGAAGGGAACTCAATGATCCAATATTATATTAAAATAAAAATATAATAAATGGTTGGATCAGACGTTGGACCAAAGTAGAACAAAATCGGGGAGGCTTAAACAATGGGTTTAAATTGTATTTTAACCCAATCATGACATGTTCATTTGGGAATGACGTTTTGGGCAATGTTCCAATTCAGAATTTCGCCAGAATATTTCCTAGGAGAATACTTGTATTTTTTGCAAAAGATTTAACACCAGTCATGTATGTAGTTTAATATTTTTATTTTGTAATTGGAGGGACAATTAAATATGTACATTGGGTCGGAGTTTTTGTTCAAATAATAAAACCACTTTACAATGCGTAGCGTAGTTATGGAGTGCTTGTTTCAATTAATTAACAGTTCCGCTGCTTCCGTAAACAAAACAATATTTTTGTAGCTATAAAATATAACATTTATATAGTAATGTATCTACATAACGGACCCTAGTGGCATTACTGCCAATATATGGATAGTAACTATACAACTTTTGTTATCTTGTGAGAACGATTGTGTGCAAAACCAAAAAATACAAAACCTTGAAAGAAATCACTCAGGAGAACCAAACAGAATATACAGGAGAAATATCTAGTGAGGGGCAAAGCCAAAAAAAAAAGATAAAAAAACTTTTTTTTTTCAGGCATTGCCAGTATAAGCTGACCTCGCTTTGTATAGGATTTCCTTACGATGAGAGGTCAGTGTAAACTGGAATTATATAGCTTGATGTGTAGCCGTGTGTACGATATCTTCAAAGCCAGCACCTTTGACAGCAAAGGTTAAACCTACCTCAAAGTTGAAAAATATTCAGAAAAGCTGAAACCTTTATCTACCGACTTTAAAAAAGGAACAGATTATGTATTCCACGAGTTTAATATTATTTTCACTCCTCTTGCTCAAAAAGACCGTCATTGTGGCGTACCAGAGCGAAGAAAAAATTGCAATTCTTCCTCTAGGGGAAAAAGTTTTATTTTTTTATTTTTTGTGTGTCAAATGACAATGAGCCTACAAAAACGAAAAAGTTCTAAGCCATAAGAAGAATACTCGTGAATAAAGACTCGACTTATTACTGTTTCATAAAAAAAGAACTTCATTTTATTTTTGAAAATGGAACTGAAATCGGCGATCTCTTTGGTAGAATGCATGCAATGCGTTGCGGCTGCAGAAGAAAAAACAAAAAAAACATTGTTACCGGGAAAAAACATCTCGTTAAATATCCAGAATTGTACAAATTGTACATTTAATTTTTAATAAAATAATCTACATATTTCATATTGTATTGGATTGTTTTATTTTCTCGCAATCGTAGTGAAAAGTAGAGTGTAACACACGGCGCTAAAAACCCATTAAAACTCGGTTTCTATTTACTCCCTCGCTAAAGCTCGGGAGTAAAACTACCTCGTATATAATGGGTCATTTTAGCTCCTTGTATAACAATCTACTATTTAAGTGACATATTCGACACTTCCCAAAACCAAGTAGAAGACAATATTTAAATTTTGATACGCTGTTTCCAAGTCGCGGTACTTACGAGTAGTTTACCATTTTGATAGAAATAATTAAAAGCTATCTATTTTTTAAATAAATTTCTGTACTAAAAACTTATTCAAGGTAATCTCACATAGAAACTAAGAATATCAACGTAGAACCGTCACTAATTGTAGTAATCCCTTAACGGGAATGGGCGCTACTTGCGTGAACAATTTTATGTCACGCTCGTAGGTACAGACAAACTTCATGTTTATTGTCACGTATTTACGTACTAATGTAATGTACACAATTAGCCTTCCTTACTTATGAAACTTGTGGAAAATTTTGGGATAATCCAAGTACAGTTCAATGTTTAGGTAATATTGTTTAAAAGCCATTTAAACTTAAACATTAAAGATAATTTTACTTTAAACTTATGCATGCACATTATGCTAAAAGATATAGCCACTTTATAGTTATGTGAATACATTATTAATCCTAACTTCATAATTATGTAATGTTATAAATGTGAAAGTGAGTTTGCTTATTACGTTTTCACGCTAAAACGGCTGAACAGATGTTGATGTAATTTGTCACGTAGGTAGACCATGACCTGGGTCAGGGCATAGTTTACTTTTGATCCTGGATCGCAGACGAAATCGCAGGCAACAGCTGGTTTTTATAATAATATTGTGTCTAGGCCCAGGTTGAAGTAAAGCAAGTAGACTGTATTATAAAAACGTTTATTCGGTGGTTCACAATTATAGCAACCTAAGTACTGAAACAAAAGGTATGGACTGCCGCGACGTTGCTGCCTCCCGGCTCCGGCGCCGCGCCCTTGCCGCGTCGCTTGTTGACGACGTCGTAGTGTGTTCGTTGGATTTGGATGTGTGTGTGTGAACATATTGATTTATGTTTGTTTAAAGTACATATATTGCTTTATCACTTATGACTTTTGACAAAACCTCTCAGCAAATTGAAATATCACTAAGGTTAACACCATCTAACTGTCACATTGGCCTTCACTGCACTATACAGAGTTAGTTTTAAAGACCTGCCACATTTTAAATTTAAAATCTCTTAATTAAATTGTTATTGTGTGGTATACATTACAATATAATAATAATAAAAAATAATGAAAACATTCTTGAATTGAAAATTTTCCCATTTGCCGGCCGACGGGCGGCAACCAATACAATAATGCGGATTCGTGTTTGTGTGTGCGTTGTCGAATTATGTTACAAGTACTAATAAGCGCGTGCGGTCTAGGCTGTTGAACTGAATTCATTTCCACACGTTCTGCTTTTATTTATATGTATATTATTTATTTATTAAAACTTTATGCACAAGTAAAAAAAATACTGTATAAAGGCGGACTTAATGCCTGAGGCATTTTCTACCAGTTAACCTTAGGGTGATGCAGAGATATACCATGGCAGGTGCAACATACGGGATAGATAGCTCGGAAATGACTATAAAATACAAGAATAAATACTAATATATAGATACATAGATACATACATATAAACAAAATAAACCTTGGTCAGGAAAAATAACGATCGGTAGAGGAGAAAACGAATCCAGCAACTCAGCGCTGGGATGTTTCAGCCAACTTCTGACGGATATGTTCACGTGCCTTCACTTTAAAAGATAACCGACTGGTTGCTGTCCTGATTTTCAGAGGGAGCGCATTCCAAAGAAAAACCGCCTGGACAAAGAAAGAAGAATGAATGACACCAGAACGAAAACTTCTTGCTTCTTTTAGAAGCAGACAGGAATGTAAACGCTGTCGACGTGACTGCATTCTGGTCGAAACATATCAGAGCATATAATGAGTTGATACGACAGAGGGGCTTTCCTTTAAACTGCCTATACTAGATACCATTTTCAAGCTCTGTACCAAAAATCAATCAAATAGGAGCAGTAGTTTAGTCGTAAATGATTTTTTAAGTTTTTGCCCCGTTTGTTCACGATGTATCTTTCCTAACAGCTGATTATGTCTATAAGCATAGGTCATGCACCTTAAAACTATAAATCTGAGTATAACCTACGATGCGTTGTTGCCACTCTGACGCAACTTACAAGTAGGTACAACCAAATATTTTCGCTAATAAGATGGCAATGCATACATACACACTTGCACTTTCATTACAAATGGTGGTTGCGTTTTACTCTGATTTTTAAGCTATTTAATTTGTTTGAAAGAAAAAAAAACATTTTTGGTGCTTTTTATTTTTATACCGTATCGAATTAATACTAAACATGTATAGTATACGTAGTGTAATTTAATGCCCCCTGTCAACTCTGTATAGACCTTGAGGTTTTATGAGGTGCAAATGGCATAAAACCCTTAAGGCGGTTAAGTATTTACGACGTTGACTTTACATAAAATTGTTCATTCCAAATAAAAGCCGTGACTTACGGGTTGCAGGTCGTGGGTTCGAACCCAGGCAGGCGCTTTACTTTGTGTTAATGATTTATAATACCTGGGTCTAGTAATTGATAGTGGATTAAGGTGGGACAGGCAACTCGAAACGGTAACCAGCCGAACTTAAAAAAACTTAACCGTCTCGTCTATGTCTTTAAATCCCTAAGAGATTCAGCTGACGTCAATGTATTAAAAATTATCTACTATGCGCTATGCCAGTCGATCATCGGTTATTGTATTACTGTTTGGGGGGCTGCAATGAAAACAAATTTATTGAGGGTTGAGAGAGCTCAGAGAGCAGTCCTCAAAGTAATGACTCGTAAACCGTATAGATTTCCAACTGTGCATTTAAACGAGAACTGCAAACTTTTAACGGTTAGGCAGCTCTTTATCCTGCAAACAGTCCTCAGAACCCATAGAACTATGCCCAGGTCCAACCCAGATAAACGCACCAACATCCCCTCGGGGGTAAGACATAAAACAACTTTTGCAAGGCACCAATACTACGACATAGGTACACACTTATACAAGCAACTACACCGAAAACTTAACTTACTTGTTTCTAACAGATACGCGTTTTTTTTTTGAGGAAAAAAAAACGCAAAATCACTCAGTGGCTACTTCAGCAGGATTACATCGCAACAGAAAATCTACTCTCACTCAAACACACTTAACAACTCCCCTAACATCACACATTCACACTATACTAAACACATATATCACACACAACACCACACACACACACACCCACCCAAATATACGCCACCGATTCATACCTTCATAGTTAGTTTTTATTGTTAATATTAATTATGTACTTTTTTAGGTACCGCATCGTGACTGGTTTCACTTGTTGGTGTCTTTTAATAATTATAATAAATGAGTCTAACTTAATGGCTGAACCCTATCTCCTAAGATACGGGACAGACCTAGATTAAGGGATAGAGTTTAAAATTATTGTGCTTTTTTTATGTCAACTAAATGTATGCAGTGCAATGTGATCCTTGTTTATGCAATAAATTATTATTTATTTATTTCATCACCACTGCTCTCAAAACGGTGAAGAAAAACATCGTAAGGAAACCAGCATGTCCTAGAACCAAAAATTCGAAGACATGTGACATCTGCCAACCAGCATTGGGCCCGGGTGGTGGATTAGGGCCCACTCCCTCTCATCGAGAGGAGGCCTGTGTCTCAGTAGTGGGAACGTTATAGGCTGATTATGCTAAATAAAATCCTAAAAGTCTGAACACCAGTCTTAGCAAGGAGTATCGAGTTAACCAGTAACTGAGTTATGGAGGTCAGATAAGCAGTAGGACTAGAAGCCGACCCCAACACGGTTGGGAAAATACTAGGCAGATTGATAAAGAGTTTCAAGCATTCGGTTGCACTATCTTCCATCAAAAGCCAAATAACTCAAGCTCTAAAACATAAACAGATTTCCTTCAGTTTCTTTAGATATTCATGAATGGCGTTTGAAAGACGGTTACATACTTGAAAAATTTAACGTGGTAGAGGAGCGAACGTCGAGGGCTGCAAACTCGACATGTTACTGAAGTACTCTTTGGAGACCCCTTGAGAATGAGGTCCTCGTTCTGAGGAAGCTAATGTCCATTAAGTGTACAAAATAAAGCTGGCTTGTAAGAATATTTTTAACACGACGATTAGTGCACAAAAATATTTTATAACGGCAGTTACAGTCGACCTGAGGTGAGGGGCTTGTGTTAAGCTACGCTTGCCGTGGTCGGTTCGTGGATGGGTAAAACCATCAATTACCTTTGAGACCTTCTCAGTGCCTCGGAAAGCACGTTAAGCCGTTGGCCCCGGCTGTCACTCGTAGATATTTGACAGTCAATACGGGTAGCCAGAAGCCCAAAAGTCTGACAACCAGTCTTACCAAGGGATATCGTGTTACCCTGGGGTTGTGGAGGTGAAATAGGCAGTCGCTTCATGTAAAATACTGGTATTCAGTTGCATCCGGTTATACTACAAGCCGAGCCCAACGTAGCTGGGCAAAGTCTAAGCAGATTGACTGAGGTACAGTCAACCTCGTAACTGCTTTATCACCCTATAATTGAATGTCCTTGCACGTCATAAAACGTCAAATTCTATTCTCAGGCCAAATAATAAAGGTAGACGGGGCACCGCGCTCTCAGAGTGAAGCAAGATAAAGGAAGCCAAATTTGAAATAGGAAGCCGATCGTGGTTGTGCAACGCGCGAAACCGAACACGTTAGACATCCTAACATACACAAGGCCACGGCACACAACTCTGTATAAGAGGCTTCACATATTATTTGAACGCTTTTGTTGGTGTACGCTCCGTCTACTTTTTTATTTAGTCTCAGGTTCTATTATTTGTCTATAAATATTTATGACAGTTACAGTTTCAACCTTATTGAAGTATCAATTTAGCGGGAATATTTTGTCAAACGTGATAATTGATTTTATTTCTGTAAGTAGGTTTGTACAAACACTTTTACACGTCAATCATATTTTTTAACGCAAATTTTGATAACACAAATACGAGGTTGACTATACCTTCTTCTATTTCTGTAATTTGTTTGCATTATTAACAAAGACTGAATATTATTTATGGTTATCAAGAAAGTAGTGGCAACTATTTCATAATCCTTTATAAAGAACATAACGCATTCTTATGGCTTTTCTTAAGTGGGTAAAAGATTATATTTCTATTGGACAGAGATATAAAAACCTAATACTTAGTGATATGTTTAATTCTTAATCATATTTAAAATGCGAAAATAAACTTCTGTCAGATTGTCTGCTACATTTTAACGTCTTAACGGCTGAATGGATTTCGATAAAAGACACACAGTAGGCCTTTTATCTGGGATAAGTACATCCATTTTAACCCCGGCAGGACTTTTACGTGGGACAACTTTCGACCTCGACGCGGGTGAACCCACGAGCTAAAGCTAGTGGGTAGTATTTTCTAAGCTCAAGTTATTTATTATGAAGTGACTTTAGTTACTTCAATATAGTTAGGTAGTTACTTGATTTCAATTTAAATAGTGATATTTAAGAAAATTAAATCAGACGCCTATAACTTTAAGTAGTTTTAAAACTTCTTTGGTATAGGTACCCAAATCTTGAAACCTAATATTCTGAGAATCTCACTCTCACTCATCTTTATGGTTAACTGTTATCTTAAATAAATTAAGTACTTGAGCACCTAAATTAAATTAGCAACTTTAGATTATGAAAGATCTACAACTTTTATTAACAAAAGCGAAAACAAAGTTAATCTAATTAAAATTAGGCATTTTGATTAAGATATCAGAAAGTTTATTATTTGACAAGAAACTGGATTAGATACTTTAATAAATCCCGAGATAGATTTTAAAACCAATTTTATGCGACTATAAACTTTAACTAAAACCATAAACTGTTTGTTTTTATCAATCTCCCCCCCATTCAGTAATTAGTTTGAAACCTCAAATCACTTTCAGCACAATCAGGGTTTCTATGCATTTGCAACATCGCTTACATACACCACGCCCAAAGAAAAGGGTCGCTTACTATGCACGGGTCCACACAGTCACAGTGTCGGTTTGACAAATGTTGTGAGACTGGCCAGCTGAGAATAATCAAGGAATATTTCTTGTAGCTTTGTCTTTCCATATAATGCCTAAAATATTCCGTAGGTAACGCTTACAAAAGCTATTCATACAATGTTCTTGTTTCGTTGTCCGAGTCTCTGGATACAGGAGTGCTTATAGTGCAGGTTTCAAATACAATTATTTTAATTTTCGTTTTTTTGTGAGATTAAGAACAAATAAATGATGATAGTACCTTTAGGAGATTTAATCATTTGTAAAATAATAACAAAACACGTACGGCTCAAATCTACACGTTACTTTGAAACCACACTAACTCAATTCAAAAGGTTTACCGAACATTCGGCCGAATGTTCATATTCGGTGAAACCCATATTCGGCCCATCCCTAATCAGACTGTCATAATCATAATCCCTTATTTTTTAGATTACGGTTCATTATAATTATTGTCTTAAGATTAGTCAATGGTCATCATCACATTCTGCCAAGAGTGCCGTGCGAAAATTTGGTACACACAGCAGCAGGTCAAGTTACCACAAACTATCTAATTTTCTTATTCGATTTTGAACTTAACCATCAACATTTTAAGGTTTAAATCATTTGGATAATTTGACAGTTTCGTCTAACCTGATGTGCTGTCGATTGTATAGACATTTATTACAGGACAGAGATTATTATGTTAGTATTAACATTATTGATTGCATGATTACGAATTAAAATTACAATTTGAGATAGGGCGGTTAAAAATAATAGGTATCATAAATACACAATTTATTTAGGATGTCAGAGTATCAAAGAGTAAGATGTCAAAATATAAAAGATTACAATTTATTAGGATGTCAAAGTATCATTCAAATAGTCGTTTAAATTATAATATGCTCAATAATATGTAATATTTGCTCAATAATGCTAATTTATGTTTTTTATTTATTTTGTGTTTTTATATTATGTTTTTAGTTTGATATCTAATTCAATCTCATTTAATTTAATTCCAGTTAGTTTAATTATGACATATTTTTGACATTAGTCCTATTTACATTGTTATCCATCTTTATATTAATTATTATTGTATAGTGAGATCTAAATAAAATGCTGTGCTTACCTTTATTATTGCTATTGTAGGTATTTGTAAATGATATGTACTATGAAGGTCTATGTGTGTAGGTATTTAGTTGGTTTGGCTAAATAAATAAATAATAACATTTATGTCTCAGCACTAGTATTTCAATGGCAGTTCGTACACAAACTAGTGAAGAGTTAGTAAGTCGCGAGTGTTTTGTTATGTTTCAGGAATCAATAAATCTAAATCAAGGTAGAAATTTAATATTATTAATTATTATGTTAAAATACTGGTATACGGCTGCATTCGGTTAGACTGGAAGCCGTCCGCTAAAATAGTAAAAAAATAAACTGATAATGATGGTTATAGGTACCTGGGTGGATCCATTTAGTTTGACCCCTTCAGTATGAACATTACTATTCCTAATTGGTGGAAAAATAAAGTATATATAAGTATACAAAGTGGAGCAGGACGATTGACATTCCTTTAAACCACGTAAAGAGTGGCATGCTCTTTACCCGTATACAAAAAATCAATCAAATCCAATGAATACTTTAGCCACAGGAATTTATTTTTTATTTTCTTATTTTTCAACATGATGTAGATCTGAGTCCGTAATAATAGGTAAACATTGTAAGGTCAGGAACCTGTGCAAAAAAGTACGATTCTATTGTCTACGTCTCAATATGCTTGAAAGACAGAGAAAGGTGTCATACGACCCTACTCTGACGCACCCCGCCCACTCCCACAAAAACTACAATTAGAAAGAAAAAGAAATATTATTTACGCAAATAATGCATTAGTGGTGCATAGAAAATTGCGAGTGTGTGTGCGAGCGGAATATTTTCGGCAAAAAGTCCTTGACTCGGTAACTATGCCAGTCAGTGCATAGCGGCGCCCTTTGAGGAGAGCACACGACTACTTTTTTATCACAAAACGAGCCGCGCGCGCATTGTCGTGATTTTATGAAAAGTTTAAGTTGTTATTGTGATTAAAGACGATTTATGATAGTTGGATTAGTGCATAGGTTAGTGTGACTTATTGACAAAATATCAGACGACCCTGACTTTATATCTAATATTATGTGGACAGATGAGAGCACTTTTACAAGAAATGGAGTTTGGAATAGACAAAACCTAAGATATTGGAGTAACGAAAACCCGCGCCTGAGTCGAAAGTCTTCATTCCAGTACCGGTTTTCACTAAATGTCTGGGTTGAAATTCATAGGAACAAAATAATAGGTCTAGTGTTTATTGATGGGATGTTAAATGCAGAGAAATTCTTAGAACTTCTTAGTGGCCCAGTGTCAGACACTACGGACGATTTACCTTTGGACGTGTATGGACGACTGTGGTATCAATTAGACGGTGCACCCACCCATTCCGTAGTGCCTGTTAGACAGCGACTAGCGGATATGTTTGAAAGTCAGTGGATTGGCCGTTTTGGACCTATTCGATGGCCAGCACGGTCACCGGACCTGACACCACTGGATTTCTTTTTGTGGGGGGCCGTAAAGAAAGAGGTGTATGCACGAGAAGTGAACACTGTGGACGATTTAAAAATTAAAATAATGAATGCCTTCGACAAACTTAAAAGAATGGCAGATGGGGACTTGTTAAGACGAGTCCGTGAAAATTTAATAAGACGATGTCGCTTGTGCATAATGAACAACAGGGAACACTTCGAAAATAAAATAAAAATACTATTGATGATTTAAATTCTGATTGTGATGTGATATTATGTGACTAATTATTCAATCAGTGATCTTTTATTAATTACCAACTCGCAACTTAGTGAGTTTATGCCGCTGATTTGTTGTTCTCCGTCTAAAGTACCTACGCCCAGCACCTCCGCCGCCGCCCGCTGCACCCCGCACCACGCCGCGCAATAGGTCAGTGACTTTTCGTAGATAAAGCGTGTTTACTTTTTATGCAGTTGATCCTGCTATTTATTTTGTTTGAAAATTGCAATTTTTAAATTTTCCATTAATTACTAATCTTCGTGTTTTAAAATGTTTCGATGGACTAGTACTGTGCTCGTTTTAATTTAATGTCGTAATTCCAGATCCACATTGTATATAGTAGTATCCCTTTGATTTTTTTCCGCTTTTTTTCCATCTATTTTATTTTCAACCACAAACCCTAAACTGACTCCTGATTTAAATGTCTCCAGTCTCTTACACATGCAACTGTGAAAGATTATTATACTTATAGTAATGTCACATTATTACTACGACGAATGATAAATGGATGATAATGACGACTGCTTTATTATATTTCGTGTGACATTTATCATTCATTCGTCAACGGAAATGAAGTTTATATGCTATGAAAAGTTATTTTATTACTGCTTGTATGGTGCATGGGACTTCAACTGTAATATGCAGCAGATGTTTATAGATTATCAGAGGGGCAATTCCCGTATTTTTAAGACCGTTCGCATTCTAATCTCAGTCTCAATCTGTCAAAATTACAATCAATTTCCCTACATTTTTGACAGGTTTTTGACATTGATTGTCGCTGAGATGAGATTGCGACTTGAATTTGAACGTTTTTTAAGTATGAGAATTGGCCTACAGGAGGCAATTATTGTATAATACATCTGAGGAGTTAACAGGAAGCAATAGCCCCATTATGGAGGTATATTGGAGGTCGTTAGTTGAAAATCCTAGCTTGCACTATTCACGTGAAGTTATTTCTACTGCCAAACGTTTCAGCTTAGTTCAGTTTATTTGGAGGGTTGAACAAGGATACTATTAATGTGAGAATCTAATTGTTAGAAATCTTAAAAAAGTTACGATCCCCTCGTTTCAGAGGGCGCCGCTATCAGATTTATCAAGAGATCATTAGAGCATCCTCTTGAAAGCTATTAACATCTTTGATCATTTGTCGGTTCGGTTTGTTGTAGGAATTATACTCAGTTAGATAATCAACTATTAGATATTGATGATAATTATTATTAATTTTATTTTTATTTTTTCCAAGAGGAACAACAAACAGCTACAATATAAAACATAGAAACAAGAAATACACAAAACATAATTATATACAATATTGCATCCCACAACGCTGTTCACAAATTAACAATAGGATAAATACAATGAAAATAATCGCTAGGGTTACGTTTTTTTTTTTTTTTTTTACTAACTTAATGAATTAACAATCGTGTTTAAGATTTATATAATACCTATACTATAACATGTATGTATATAATATATATAATTAATATTACATTATTGTTTTATTTATAGGAGTTTCTGGCGAAAGTTGGATGTACTTTACATTCCTGTCTGCCCTTTTGGAGGATATAAGGTGAGGTGTTAACCTACGTTCTGATTATAATCACTATTACTTATTTAGCCATCGATGTACACACTTAAATAAACAGACAAGAAGAAAAGAACAGAAAAATAGGTGCAAAGGTGATGCTTATTTCTAATGAAATCTCTCCCAGCATACCTGTGATAGGATAGTAGATTTCGAGATGTAGACAGCGTGTGTAAGAGTAAAAGAGAAAATAAAGTCATAAACAATTCACTTAATAAAATAAAACAAATAATATGAGAATATACATACATAACATACAAAAATACAAACATACATACTTCTAAAATTAAAATCACTAGAATATTAACATAATTATACGCAACTATGACGAAGTGGAAGGATACTACTAGATATTTAAACCAATTATCAAAATCATTACCCCAAAACTACCTACCCTATCAATCATCGTCGCCATTAAAGTCCAACACAACTCATCATTATTCAACCCACATACAATATTCCTCACTACGAACTGTTTCTAATATATCATGTTTCAGTGTAACTTTGTAACAAAATAAAAAGTTAGAGCAGCCAAGTTCCCAAGGGATCTATTCTCGTGCCGCCGGCAAGGGACGGTATTCTTAGATGATAATTAACTCTTTATGACTAGGGACATCTGTTTACGAAGCTGCTGTATTATATTTATAGTCGGGAGCCAAAGAGACTTGTAATGTAAAATGGTGCAGTGCGATATTTTAGTATCAGGTTCGATGTTATATTGGGGTAATTTGGGTAATGATATTTTTGTGTGCCTAGGTGAAAACTTATTGGTGAAATGTGGATGTACTATCGAGGAAGTTCATATCTATGCACCTTTAGGACTATTTTTCCCTGTAGCGCTCGGGCGCTAACAGTAACTAACGTAAAACAGATGCGGTCATCGTGTTCACGGGATTTTGTTCTAAAACTGCTTAGATATGAACTTCCTCGATACTCGATAGTACCTGCCAAAGCCTTCGAGGAAGGAAGGCGTGTTTTATTTTGTGTTTATGTAATATAAACAGGTGCTTCAGTTGGTTATTTGTAGCTAGGCTGTACGGTATCGGAACGGACCAACCATTCGAATTTGAACTTGCACACAGCGAACAACTGTGAGAAAACCGAAAGAATATTGAAGAATAATCAAATAAATAAGACATGATAAGAAACATATATACCCATAATTAACATACTCAACATCTCTTACGAAACGAATGGGTAAAGAAATGTTAGATCAATGATAAATCAAACCTGCTATTGTATCAACGACTCACGATCGGTCATAATGACATAATTGCCTCCTCTATAATAGAAGAGGTTATTGAAACACTTAAACATGTAACAACAAACGTCCCTAACATAACATCTCGCCTTGTTTCCGCGACGGATTGGGCAGAGATGCACTTAGAGTACCTACACCCACATTTCGCCACTTGTGTTTAAGTCCCTAATGATCTGAGTTTCCATGTAATAGGAGGCGAGCCTATTGCCATTGCGGGAAAGTCCGAGAGGGTTACCGTGGCCCCTGGCACAGGCAACTGAAGGAACACGGGTGGGTTTTAGTCAGTAAGAGTCTGACACGCCCTCCCGCTCCACCCAGAGCGGGGAAGTTATTTAATGATTTCTCACCCTCAAAAAAAAAGGCTCTTACTGATAAAATCCAAAATTAAAAACCCAATAACACTTAGTCCGACCCGAGAATTGAACCCACGACCTCATGCTCAGCAGAAGCACTAGCGACCACTGGACCAACGAGGCAGTCTCTAACAATAAAATATGCATCAATACAATTCGCAGTTCAAAACATCACAAAGCAATATCAACCAAAATGACAAGCCACTGGAATTTTCTCAACTACATAATCTCCTCGAAGAAGCCAAACAGCAATGTCTGGAATCACACAATTACGACCAATAGGGATTCTTTATCTGCACCAACTCACAAGGGACAGTCAAGATAAGTTAGCCAGCATGAAACGGTAAAAAACACACGTTTGTAATAAATTTTAAGCGTGTACGCACGGCGTCTATACATTTCCAGTATAACCTGATCTCGCATTGTATAGGATTTCCTTACAATGAGAGGTCAATGTAAACTGGAACTGTATAGCTTGATGTGTAGCCGTGTGTACCTACCATGTCCTGGGAGTGGATAGTACTGCCATCTGGCGCAGTATAAACTATCCGAGTACACAAACCCAGTATTAAATGTACAAGAATTTGTGGGCTAAAAGCTAGTACACGTGTGGTGAATTGAAATCTTTATTTATGTTGTTAAGTCTTTGACTTTGTTTTGTTTTCATTAGAAGGGTTTTGAACTTCAACGATGGATACGTCCTGTTATTTTGTTACTAGCTGTTGCCCGCGACGTCGTCTGTGATCCGGGATAAAAAGTGTCCTTACCCAGGCCATGGTCTATCTGTGTACCAAATTTTATCCAAATCGGTTCAGCCGTTTTGGTGAGAAAGCGTAACAAAGAAACTTACAAACTTACTTTAGCATATCTTAAAATGATAAAGATAATTTTATTTTGCAGATATGGGTATAAAGGATAGCAAAATGATTACAAGATCAGCCATATTTTGCCATGTAGGCATGCAAAAGATACACAAAAACGTGCTAACTTAAAAATATTTTTCATTAAAGAAATCATTTAAATTATAATAATCCTTCACCGATGAAAAGCTTCGAAGTATTTTTTTAAATAAAGAAACAGGCAGCTTTTTTCAGCTCTTCGGTATTTTATTAAAGATTACTGGAACCATGCAGTAGACACTTTTGCCCGTAATATGCTGTCTTGGCTGATTGTAGACATAGCACGCTATTATCACGTCTATTGCGGGGAACTACGTCATCCAGACGTCTAAAACGACCTGGGTTTGTCTTTACAAACATAGCTACTTCTAGTATGTATGTACAGACAAAGTAATGTTAATATTTTACTACTACTTGTAAACAGCTATCCTTTGTTTTAAGTTTAAACATCGCTCGAATGCATCTTTTTGTATCTAGAAGGCGGTTTCTTTTTCACTTTTTCTTTTACTATAATTTTATAGTTAGGATTATAAATTGCTGCAAATTGGCTGTTGTATCATCATTTATCTCACACTAGAAATCACATCCATAGTCTTTGTTTAGGCAGACTGACGAAGTGATTCAGTTATTGATTGATTGTAGCAGCACTAACCTAGCCCGTTTGTAACTACCCCACTGCTAGGCAGACTCTTCAAAGTCAAAGTCAAATTGTATATTTCAATTAGACCCTATAAGGCCCACTATAAGGCCCAGGCACAAGTTCACTAAAGGTATAAGGCACAGGTTCACTATAAGGCCCTACTCCTCATAGGTACAGAACGAGAAAGAGCGTTGATTAATAATGAATCTTTTAAAATCACTATGTGGACTGAACGTATGTAACGTGAACAATTCCTTCTACCAGTTCCTTTTCCTAAAAATCTTTTAAATCTAAAAACTTTGTTTCATAAATGCAAGCGCCTCTTTATCGTTAGCGCAATATGGCTAATATTTGAAGAGGGATTACCCACCGTGCAGCTTTGTAGCATACATAATAAATCTGCTTCATTAGCCGTGCCGTAAGTTTGTCCTCCAAACTAACTACTCTTAACTAATTCACTTATGTAATGGCGACCATCCATTATCCTTCCTTTGTTATTTCGTGATTAGTGAATAAATAAAAATGCTTCCACTTGAGTGTCGGAACTCATTTCGGCATGGTCCCGTACCTATAGAATATTAGGCGTTGCATCATTTTAGTAAGATAAGTGACAAGCATAATTTTAACACTAGAAATAGGGACAAATTAGATCAAACACGTTTCAGATTGTCTTAAGTACACATTTCTTTTATGGGGTACTTTTTAAAATGGTATAATAAAATACCACTCGATATTCTACAATTGAATGAGAAGAAATTTAAAACATGAATTAAACGCATACTTGTATAGACAAGCATGATAGAAGTTGGATGATTATATCGTAGCGTTTCGTTATAAGCGAAATGTCAGTATTTTAAATCTCCTAAAGCAAGGCTTCCTCTCTCCTACCCTTTTGCTGTGCCCTACAGGGTCCATAATGATATAAATTATATAGTTACCACCTAAGTACACATTATGGTAAAGCAATAAAGATATTGAGTATTGAGTAGATAAAAATGCTTGGCTTAATGCTGGTCCTGCTCCACAGCCACTTGGGCTCACCAGTAAAATTTTTAATATTTGGACGAGATGCTTCACTTTTTTATTTTTTTTCTAACATTACGAACTTAATGTTTATTTTTATTTTAACAAGTTTTTATTTTGGAATAGTCGAATAGATATTTACGATTCTCTTTCTTTTTAAATAGTACAATTTTATTCATTTCTCAAATACATTGCAAAATATAGTTTTGTATACTTTAAATTAGAAGTATTTTTTCAATTTTGTACGTTCGAGTACCATGAATCCGTTTATTATACTATTATGATGCATGTTAACTTGAAAGAGCTTGGCAGTTGAGAGTATGTCATGCTCACTTAAATGACTCACTAATGGTGGCGCGTGTGTTGGATCATTCTATTCCCTGCAAAATGGTTGAGCTGATGGTGCTGATCCACGCATCATGGTTGTGAACGGGAGCCGTCGGTTGAGACTGAAAGGCTTGTTTTTAATGTTATATTTTGAATTATTTATTCATTTTATTTTTTTACCTTGTCTCACTTATAGAAGCAACAAGAATAATGTACACAAGTTTATGTAATATCTTCATTTATAAGAGTGTCCTTGGAGTTTCATGCCCGTTCTACTCCATAGAGATCTACGTTTTGGAATGGGTATCTAGTTTCAACGTTCTGACTAACCGACTCTTTGGTTGGTTTGTGGTAGTGGTTAATTTAATGGTTTAATTGAAATAAATACGTTGAGTTGGAGCTGCTCGCAACTTTGTCTACGTGTATTTTGTATTTCATCGTTTTTTTTTTACAAATATCCAGAATAAAAAGTAGCCAATGTCCATTTGCCGGTTCCAGACTACGTATTTGCCAAATTTGGCGTGAAAGGTAACAGACAGACAGAGTTATTTTCGCATTTATAATATTATTATTGTATGGAAAGTATAGATGCAATGATTGGAATATAATGTATTCTAGAGGCAACTGGCTAAACTAGCAGATTTATTAACTTCCTAAATATAGGTACGTTTTATTACTCGACGAATCAAAACGAGATCAACCCAGAGATGAAGACGAAGCGCTCATAATGTATTATACACAGGTGTTGAAATAAATTGCTGAATCTTAAAGCATTAAAAAAAAACTACGAATGACGATAAGTAGGTACCTACTTAATTTCGTTAGGCACATCTCAGGCAGTCAGCCAACCTATCTGACTCGTTACTATTTATACCACAGCATAAGCTATGTTTTATGCGCTTTGACACGAGAGTGGAATGGCGAAAATTGATTAGGGGTCCTTTGTTCTTCTACGGAATCCCAACCAGCTTGAACTTGTCCAAGAAACTAGTACTGAATTTACCGTGGACCCAGAAAGCGTTGGAAAGTAATTAGTATTGGAAACAAAGGGTCCCCAAACTGATAAATATTGCATAGGTTAATTTGCCAGTAACAAAACTTCTCGTCTAGGTAGGCACTTTAAGATTCATAGGTATGCGTAGGTAGGTATTTTATTCGGGATAATATGTCAAGGAAAAAGAATGTTCCAAATTGGGATTGGTTGATTAAGATTGTGGGTTGGTCAAACAAAAGAAGGTTCGCAGCTCTTACGAATTCAGTGAATTTAGGTAAAGGTGATATACCTACAATAGTTGAAGAAGTACCTTTGGGCGTGTGGTGAAAATCGGTACTAGTGCTGCCATCTTATTTTTTGGGCTCTGTACTCAAAGGGTGCCAAGGGAACCATATTACTAAGCCTGCTCTGTCCGGCCGCCTGTCTGTCAGTGGGCTGTATCTCATTAACCGTAATAGGTGGACAGTTGTAATATTCACAGAGTGTGTATTTCTATTGCCACTATAACAACAGTATATCGTCGCCTTAGAACGAAAACCTCGGGAATTAATTTTTGCTCCAATTTATTTTATTTGTTTATTTATTTAACACTTTAAGCACACAAATGTACAGAGGCGGACTTAATGCCATAGGCATTTTCTACCAGTCAACCTTTGGGTGATGCAGAGACAAACAGTGGTAGGTGCAATTTATAATGATAATTTAGGATTAAATAAATTTAAATATATAGACACGGATAAACTTGTTTAGTCTATAAATACATATAATATATATACGTAATAATATATTATTGCCTTATTGCGTTTCTAGGAAGAACATCTCGCAACGCACTCGCAATCTTATAGTATCGAACAGTTCAGGATATAAAAGCGGGTTAAATTTCCATGTTAATTAATAAAAAAACTTAAAAGACGCCGTACAAAAATTTTACAGCACGCAGTATTTTCATCCAACTGAAAAGTTATTTCTTTTCTTTTTGCCTCTTTTCACTCTAAGGCGTCGATATAAAGTTCAAAATTAAAGTGGTCCCCATACAAGAAACGTGTTAAAAAAAACATATATAGTGTTAAATATTGTACGGTGGTAAGGAACCCTTCATGTGCGAGTCTGACTCGCACGTGGCTGGTTTTTTCAATACAATTTCACGAATGTTTACCAACAACGCCACCCAATTCCTGTCAATGACGTTCAAGCGCCATAAGGTTCTTGTTTCTTGTTGCTCGGTATGAACTAACTTAGAAAAGGTTTATATACCTACGTGACGGTCTTTTCCCAAAGCTCGACGTCCCAAACTAACTGCCGTCATTCACTGTACCTACCCCACAAAATTGCATGTATAGTAAACTAGCTACTGCCCGCGACTTCTTTTGCATGTAACTTATTGTAGATTCAAGATTTAAAAAGAAATCCAGCCGGTAGTTCCAGGGATTACCCCTACATACAAACTTTTAATCCTAGTATAGATTAACATTTATTTCTCTTCCGTAATAGCCGCGGGCTGGCATCAGCTAAAGCGCGGTCACTGTCGGCCTGCATAGAAAATAATGAGAAGCGCGATGACACAAAGCTGGTAATTTATTGCAAAATATGAAGCAATTCTTCATTTACAAAAAATATATTGATTGGACTAAAAAATTAAAACACAATCTGAAAAAAAAACAGAATGATTGCATGTATATTAGTATGGTTTTTATTCGTTAAAATAAATTTTTAGAAGTACTTTCGTGACTTTTTTCTATCGTACCTAATTAATTATATTATGTTTTTAACACACTATCTAACTAGCATATACCATGAAGAATATAATATATTTTACTGATTTTATTTACTGCAGTGGATCATATACTTGTAGGCATTCTAAAACGTTGTCACACAGATTACCGGGCCCTCCTGAGTATTATGTATGAAACGATATTGTGAGCTAATTGGAGCAACAATAGCCTGAAATGTTGAACGAGAGGTTATGAGTTCAATCTTCACCGGCTGTTGACGTGAACCTACTATTAGCAGATACAAACTAGTTTATGGTTTAATAGGAATACTTAACTTGTACTTTACATCGCTTCTAAGCATAAAATGGCAATAGGTGTTTTGTCAGGTTTTCTATCTCGAGCTGGAGTTGTTACGCTGTTGTACTGCGTTCCACAACATCAAAGGTCGATCGAAACGTTCAATTTAATGTATCCATTTGAAATATCAGTTTGAAAATCTGTATTTTTTGTGTAAACTTCACAGACGTGATTAGTATATAAATTCGTGAAACTTATTTTCTTAACTCATACTTCAAGTAACGACACTGCCAGTGATAAATGATAAATGATTTTATTTCTGTAAGTAGGTTTGTACAAACACTTTTACACGTCAATCATATTTTTTTTAACTAGATGAGGTCGGCGTTTCCTATCTGACTATTCTGAGAAGAAAGGCTGAAACAAACTCAGAGGTCACAGTCTCTTTTAAAGTCTAGACAGAATCTTGGTCAGATCATGTGAAGGCTATGTAGATCGGTGTCTGAAATGGTCTTTTGAGGAAAGAACCACACAGATTGAGCGGACCTGTCCAGTCAATGCACGCAATTGTCAGCAATCGTGCAGCTCAACTCAAAACTTAAAGGGCTCAACGATTCGACGAACAATACCAAAGAATGGACATTTGAGTAGGCCGCATAAGTTACTCAAACAGTGGTCGTTGACCCCTAAAAAAAACACCAAGCCTTTGTTTTGATACTCATCACGTCTGCAGATTTTCGCTAGCTAATTTAATTTGACCCTGTATAGAGGATTAGAAAATAATGGGGAGTTAGCTGGAAGAGCTGACAGTGTGCGTCATCATATAAAAAAGTACCTACCCATGGAAATGATGCAAGATATATTTTGAATACTTACGCGTTTCATTTCGTCCCGGTAATATAAGGAAGCGTCTTTATAGTACTTACTACTTGCTTAGTGCTACTAGTTCTCAAAAATACTACGCTTATTTCATAAATGAAGTAAGAAAATAAATAAAGTAGAGGATTATATCCAAGATAAGAATGCTTGGAAACATGCTCCACAGGACAATCTAGGGTCTTGACAAAATTAAAACTTGTTGCTACTTTAATTGTATGGTTTGTTATTTTTATGACATTGGTTTACATTCTGTGACTACTTTAACTCACACACTGACATATTAATTGGTTACATAATTTGGAAAATCGTATACTTTTACAATGTTTGTAAATATGTGAACACCATGTATCTATCATTTAATTAACTTATTTATCATTGCTACGTTTATTAAATTCTTTTTACCTATTTTGGTAGGGTAATTTTTATTATAGGTGAATCGTCTTCACATATAATTATATAATTAATGTATACAAAGTATTGTAACACATTTTAAAAGAGTAACGATGGAGTTTCTTGCCCATTCTTCTCCATACGAAACTACCTTTTGGAAGGGGCGACTAAAATCAATTCTATTTAAATGTAAATGTTGACGTTCAAAAGTGCCTTTTATGTGCCTATTTGAAATAAATGCTTTGACTTTGACTTTGAAATAAAAATCTTTTTTGAAAAAAATGTCTAAAACTTTTCGTTTGTTTTCTTACGTGGTGGTTGGTGGCAGGTGGTCTTGGCACGACAACTGGAATAGTGCCTTACCACATCCCGGCCATAGACTCGCATCGTAAAGTCACTTTTTTATTTTACTACGGCGGAGATATAAGGAAGGAGGTCTTCGAAGAATCTCATCAGCTATGTGTACGAGATTTCTACCCGGTGTTCTACCCTCATATTGTTCCAACTAAGCCGAAGCAGGAGTCTTCCGACTATGATGTCAGAAAAATCAATAGGTACAGCGAATTCTAAACTCTTTCATAGTGGTTTTGGTTTAATTTTTCTGGTATCTAAGGTTTTAGCTTCCGGGTTTTACAGCTAAAATTGAATACTGGTTCTATTGCGGTTACAAGCAAACTCACTGTCGGCTACAACAAAACAAACAAACATATATTAACAAAGTGTATGTATGTAAAGTCCCTATATAAACAGAAACAAACCAGTACGACTAACGGACCGGGAATTTCCATCCGAATACGGAACATAAATTGGAGATCAAAATTGAACACAAAGGTATAATGTTGCTATTATTTACCGATATCAGAGAAACAATTCAAAGGGTTGGAACGACAAAAAAAGGTATGGCGACCTACGGTTAATATTCAACGTGGTTATGAATACATATCATCTATTTGTTTTTGTGTTTTACCAGTGAGTAGTGGAATACATCACTCGGGTTTATATTTTGTTTCCAGAAAACAATTTCAAAATGGAATCTACGAAAAGGGAAACAGGAAAGGTATTTATAAGTAGTTTATTTTGTGTATTATTTACAATATTGTGTACGTATTTGTTAAAGTCAAAATAATTCGAATCCGAAATATAAACTTTTAAATAATGAATTGCCTCAGCGCATAAAAAAAAAAACTATTTTCCACAAAGACGCCTGCCTATTCTCATAGAATCTACCGACCTATTCTTACAAAACACATTATAAGCTTTACAAAAAGCTACCTGTCCTTTTTTATTTCAATGGAGTGAGAGAGCAATAATTAGACGTTATTATGCGTTACAACTTTATTTTCTTCCTTTTACTAAAAGCACTTCAATTTATTTTTTACCATGCCCAAAATTTTTACTCCTCCACACTCTACCTACCTACTTAAAAGGGTTGTTGAACCTAAGACTTATTAAAATATTTCGTTGACAACTTTTCTTTTTTTCACCCTTCTCTGAAGCATAAAATTACAAAACTTTATACTTATTTCTCGACAGGGTTTTTAATTAAAAGACCGATATCCGATTTCGGTATCGTTTGACTTAGAAACTGGAGAAATATTTTTGCCTGAGCTTACTTTATTACATTTTGTCTATCAGTTTCGTCCCAACCCGTATTGCGGACCTCAGATTATTCTATTTGAACGTCAAAGCGAGGGTCGCGGGAACAATTATATGGGACTCCACATAACTATGAGTATGTGTAAAACTTTATCTTTGTTTGGAAGAACGGCGAAGTTTGATACGGCCCAGTATTTTATTTGTTTCCCGGATAGAATTATGGTTAGAATAAATGCATGAGAGAATAATACTTCTGATATTCTTTTATTTTTCTTGATCATTTTCCTCGTGGTGGTAAGCCGGATGAGAAATGTTTTGATTTCGGATCGCCACATTAGTGTAGGTATACAGTCGGCAATATAAGTAATTGATTGACTGCAGTCAAAATAGCACTTGATATCAAACAATGCACTGATTGCTATTAACAGATTAACATTTATTTTTGTTGAAAAAAAAATCTGTTAACGTATAAACCACTAATCTCTGTTTTCTTAAAGTTAAATATTTTGCAAAAGATGGTATGGTTCAAGATGGTGAAGGAAAACATCGTGAAGAAACCGGCATGTCCTAGAACCAAAAAATCAAATATATGTGACATCTACCAACCCGCACTGGGCCCGCGTGGTGGATCACGGCCCACCCTCTCACAGAGACGAGGCCTGTATAGGCTGATTAAGCTATGCTATGGTATGGTTTATACGGCAACCTTCGGGACACGGACAATTATATTATAGCGATCTATCCTGATTGCTACAGTGCCGTGTGCAGTGCAGTGTGTAAGCATTGAAATCTATAGTTACTACGCAACACCAATTACGGATTACCCTCTGCAGTCTTCAATAATAATATGATATCTCTAAATAGCTATAAAACAACTCCTGCTGGTTTTTATTTTTTTGGCTCCGGTTTAGATATTAGAGCCATCTTGGTCCATTGTTTCCATAAAACGGGCTGCTAAATCGTTTGCACACGAAAGCGGTAGATTAACCTCAATTCCATAATGCTCCTGTGATCCAGTTTTGAAACAAAATGGACTCTTAACGAAACAGGATTATGAACATTCTAATAAATTGATGTAACGCTTAATATTTTTTTGTATAGATTTTTATAATCCCAGAAAACACTTTAGTAATGGTAATGTTACACGATTAAACCAAATCGATTCGCTTTTGTTTTCACACGTTTAAAAATGGTAATTTCATCCAAATCCAAAGGCCTAAGTGAACCGTTTAAAATTGTCATAACACAACTTATATTTTATAATAAATTTATTTAATTATGTATCATGAAAAAGTACTTTGTTACTATTTTAGTGCTAATTTCAATAATAATCTACTTAAAACATTTTTGTCACAACTCAAATTGTCATAAACAAACAACGTTTTTGTTCACAGGTAAGGCGAATATTTCGGTGCGGAAAGTTTTAAGGTGTTATTTGTTGCTAAAGCCATGTCATATTTATTTTGATTAATGCTCGAAATTAATTTCATTGTTTTCCCTCCAGGGTATTGAGCGGGGCAATGACAAAGCACCATAACATTCGAAACGCCAGACAAGGCCCAAACCTTCTGCTGTGACACGTAATTAAATTGCGGAATCATTCTGTTAATTACAGTTTGATTGCGTTTGATTGTTTTGATTTTTCTGATTTGCCATTTCCTTTATTGCAAAATTTTGGGTTTTTGTTTGGTTATTATATGGAGTATTTTGGGTTAGGTTAGATTTTATGGTTTCTAACCTAATTATATTAGAAAGTAGTAATGTTGGAAAGTACGCAGGCTGGTATAACCAAACTAAAGCAGCACGTTTACGATCAAATTTAAATGACGTAAAACCATTGGTTAGTATTTTCCATGTAACTCTTATATCATTGTTATCTTCTTTCTTCCTAAACAATATAAAAATCAATTACCTACCGTTCGTTAGTCTCGCAAAAATTCGAAAACGCCTCGACGGATTGTGATGAAACTTTGGTAAGCTGTTGAGTGCGCGCCGGAGCTGCGGAGGTTTTAAAAGGCAATGCCACGCTTGCCGGGCATTAGCCAGTAAAATATAAATTGGAATGATTGCCGTGAGCTTGATAGAACTCTCGTCAATCATTCTAATAATTACCATACCTTACTGAGATAAAGAGTTAAGGTAATTATAACAGCACCGCTCCGACACAGCAAATAACTGGTCATTCAAGTTATGGTTTTAAATCAAATGCATCTGCGAGCCGTCACAGTACGTGCCAGTGACTGCGTGCTTCAAGCGATCAGCCCGCTACCCGGCGAAGAAACGCCTGCAAGCCTCTTCACAGGGACGCCTTGCCACCTGCGCGCGGTCCTCGGGCCGTCCTTCTCACATGTTATGCACCCAATATCTCCTTCTTCTTCTTTATTGCAAATAATTTTCTTCTAGGAAGAGTGCAATAGCCATGATTCCAGTCAGCGTAAAGTAAACTAAGACATAACATCTGAGGACATAACGTAGAAATGGATGCTTCTCAAGCGAGATCACTCACTAAAATTCGCAAACCGGTCTGTAAGCTAAATACTAGCCGCTGGCGTGTGGACGGTGAGCTACTAACTAGTAAGCGGCGCGTGAACAACAAGCTGTCGGCTCACTGGTGGCGTGCCAGCAGCGAGCAGTCGTCTTGCTGACGGCGCGTTGGCAACAAGCAGGTGGATGTTTTCGAGGAGGCGCTGGGCCGTTACTGCGCTGGTGCGGTGCGGTTCTACTGAGCCTTTACATTGCAATGACTTATTAATGGTTTTACGTCGATGGTGAATGTCCTATCTAAGACAGTTACAGTTAAATTCTTCTTCTCTTGTATCGGACCGAGCCCAAGCCGTGGACGTGGTAAAAATATTTGCCAGTCAGCAAAGTAGTAATAGGTGAAGTAAAATATACCCTTCAGACAGAATTTCGGTCTTGGCAGCCAATCTCAATGGAGAATAGCAATCTAAGCGGGAGATATTATAGTGCACAAGTGTGTGCGCAGACACAGGTGCGTTCACTCTTTCCTCACTCTCTTAGTCCGATGGTATACTATTCCGACACGACCGCAGAGAGACCAGGCGCAGGACCAACGACTGAACTTGCTTTCCTAGGCACGGGGATATAACACCGCCAACTTGCAAACTCTAGGCTGTTACTGAAAAATTCCTAATGGAAAAACCCAATAGCATTTTGCCCGACCTGGGAATCGAACCCAGGACCCGACGTTCAGCAGTCGCGCTTGCGACCACGAGACCGACGGGGCAGTTGAAGTAAATTAAAAAGGTATTCACAATGGCTTATCGAACAAAACTGGTCCAGGTGCTGACTACAATGTGTAGATAATAATAATTGCGGACAGGATCTGTTTGGTAAATTGCTTGTAGAGCAATTTACTAAACAGATCCTGTCCGCAATTGGAATAATAGACACACTTTGTTCTAATCTAATCACCCAATGCAGAGTTGTTCATTTACATAATGCTTTTAACGGTCGTTACGTTTCATGCAGGCTTGCTTTCGAGTGCGGAAAACCCACAAATGTAAATTCTTACTCGTTTTTTCCGAAGCTACTTTAAAAGATTTTATGCCTAAGCGTTACTTGCAATACACTTGTGTTACTAGCTGTTCGACCTCAATTAGTCTAAAATAAGAAACAAGTTGCAGGTTAATTCAGGTAGATTCTTCGAGATAATTCTGGGACTAATGCAACGCAACATAATAACGCTTAAGCAAATAAACAAACCCAACGGTAGAAATACAAAAAAAAAAAAATATTATAGGGGACTACATGACCTAAGCGCAAGTTTTATAATGCCTAAAAGTATATGATCCACTGGATTAAACAAAATCAGAAATATATTATATGATAATTCTTCAGGATATGCAGTTAGATAGTGTGTTAAAAACATAATACAACTAATTTGGTACGATAGAAAAAAGTCACGAATATAGGTACCTCTAAAAATTTATTTTATCGATTACAAACCATACTAATATACGAGTACATGCAATCATTCTGCTTTTTTTCCGATTGTTCTTCAAGCAACATATTTAACGTGATAGGGTTTTCATTTTTAGTCCAATCAATAGACGTTTTGTAAATAGAGAATGGCGTCATATATTATTTTGCATTAAATTATCAGCTTTGTGTAATCGCGCTTTTCTTTCTTTTCTATGCAGTCCGACAGTGACCGCGCTTGAGCTGTTGTCAGCCCCTTATAGTTGGTAAAGTGGTATCCAATAATCATACCAGCCTATTATTAAAGACATTGATAATTTCACTTGCTCAAGATGGGTGGGCGATTGCAGACTTTTGTTAACTACATATAAGTCAAGGTTTCCTCACGATGTTTCCCTTCACCGATGTCAGTAATTTCCAAGATGAACTCAAAATGTACATGTTTACGAATTGAAAAAGTCATATTGGTACTTGCCTGGAATATTCTATAATCAATCCTAGGGGGTGCAACCAAGTGTCGAAGTAATTATGGAGATTTCTGTGTAAAAGTTATTTTTAAGGCTCCGTACTTATCTCAAAAGGAAAAAAAACAGAACCGTCCGTCTGCCGCTCAAGCCCCTTATTCTCAGGAATGCGTAGAGGTATCAAGTTGAAATGAACATCAAAGACGTAAGTCTACAGTCCCTTGGAGCTCTAAAAAATCAAGCTTCTAAGTTAATATAAAAAAATATGGCCATTTATGTGACATATTTTGAAACTAGCAAATAAATCAAAACCTATAGGGCACTTCCCTTTCACCTAAAATCATGAAATTTGGCAAGCAGCAAGGTCTCACAGCACAAGTCAAGAAAAATGTCCGAAAATTGTTAATTTTTAGTTTTATCACATATTTTTTCATTACAAACTTACATTTGCAGTTGGAGAATTGACCGTGACGTATTGATATACGCCACGGAGAACATTCTTCCAACTGCAAAGTTAAGTTTGTTCGTGGGATAAATTCATTCCAACTATGGCACCCTTCATTGTGCGTGGTTCGACGCCCTTAGACGGTTTTTTTCCTATAAAATGCTTGCGAAAGAAATGTAAATGAGTTCCTATCTCCTAGTGTTTACTCTATCGAACCTCATTTCATAGTTCAGTACAGTCGAACCCTAAAAATTAAATAAACAACATCAAATAAATTCATCGGAAACATAACTCATTTCTATCTACCCGCGAGGTAAATTGGATTCCGCTTTTTATGTCCAACTTATCGAAATTCCTACACTTTTGGAATAGTTACGTAATAAAAGATATTTTATTTTTATTTATACTACAAAGTTGCCTTTTAACCTGATCGTTTATGAAGTGAGCAATTTATTTAGCGGAATAGTAAAGTAAAAGTTTTGTGTTTTACTAGAAAAAACTTATTTTAAGTAAATTTTGTATGTCACGTAATTATCATAATTTAATTTAATCTCTATGTATGCCACTAAAACTGGCAATCCTTGCCTTGCCAAAATGACTGCCAGTTTTAGTGGCATACATAGAGCTGCGGGGTAGTGAGGATTTTCACGTAAATTCACGCCACCAGTTGGCGCCACTTTGACAACAGGTCTTCTATGTCGACAATGAATGTAAAATATAAGATGACGTTTATCATTCGTTTAATTCAGTCACGCACGACTAAAGAGAATATAGGGGCTTTGACGGGTGCCCTTACCTGGCGTCTCAATGCTGCCACCTAGTAGACGCCATTTCAGAAAATCCCCATTGCGTAACACAGATAAAATGAATGACAATCGATCGCAATTTCTTTCATTCTAACAATTCAGCTTCGTTCACTACTTTATTGGTGTTCAAATCAAATCAAATCTTTTTGCTGTGGGCAGACGGTGATTGTTGTTGAGCAGACGAACCTTTCAAACCTATGAAGCGATGGATTAGGAATATCTCTTCGAAACCCTCGGATTGTGATTGAAAGTGTAATCGCAATAAGGGTTCAAGAATTCATTTATTAGTCATTCATTGGAACATTTCACGTTCCCTGAAAACAAAGGCTGTGGTCTATTCCGCAGCAGAAATTCAGCTGACGTGAGTGACATAAAAAAATTACTCGCTGTAAAATCAACATGCATTTAAAAGAAAAGAAGCTTCTTCAGCATTTAAAAAATTTTGTCACCCATTGGTTGCCAGATCATATAACAAAGGCCTATTAGTGAAGCTAAAATTAGCCATTGAAAGCTAGCAGACGTATACAAAGTAGCTGTTTGAATTCCCCTTGAAAAGTATCAACTACTTAAGCTCACAATTTATAGCGGAAATGAAACATGACTTGTGACACTTTTAAATCGTTTGGACCGTGTACCATTCTGGCTGAAATTCTCGAAGATATTAGGTATAATAAAGAAGAGCTTAGTGGACATTCTTTGGTTCTAATGTGTTTCCGTATGGGCCTTAAGAATCGTGCTGGAATAGTTTTCTTGCGGATTGCTTGCGACATTCTGCATGCTTGTGGGAACCTAGCTTGGATTTTCCTTGTAAAGGTTGCTAGTAAGGTAATCGCTTAGCAGGATGTAAAGGCATATTATGCATTACTTATTTAATTTAATATTCTAAGTTTACGTGTTGAGAAAGTGACAATGAAATATACAGGGTTATTGGTAACCACCATCAACCTCTTAAAGCACTTATCAGTATGAACAACTTTTACTATGGGACCAAATATGAAATCGCGAAAAAAAATCAGCTGTTCCCTACATTTATGTTTGCAGAACTCGTCAAAATGTAGGGACCAGCAGATTTTTTTTTCGCGATTTCTTATTTGGTCCTATAGTAAAAGTTGTTCATACTGATAAGTGCTTTAAGAGGTTGATGGTGGTTACCAATAACCCTGTATATTATAAACAAAGCCAGAACTCACCTCTTGTATTTACTTATATTTATATACATAAACTCACGACTTCTCCCCATGGCGGTAGGCAGAAACTACAGAACGCCACCTGCAGCGATCTTTACAGATTCCGTTTGCTTCGTTTACGTTCATACATCTGGCCATAAACGCACGCCAGCTGCAAGTCGTATGCTCTTGTATTTAATAATCACTTAAATACTACACATCCCTAAGGTTAAAGAAGCAATTTTTCTTTACATCACAAAGCAAAAGTTTAAATAAATGCAAAAATAAAGAAAAAGAAGAAAAGTTTACACAAAATAACATGAATATGAATAATGAATTCCTATATTTAGTAAAAAAACTTTCCTTTTGGTTATATATTCTAGGGTCAAAGCTAAATAGTTTTGTTTTAGGGTAATATAAGCAATTTATGGTAAGAGGTCTGAAACGCAAACCCTTTGATTAACATAAACCAAATGTTGCTTTCAAATTACTCCACTAAGTTCACAAAAACAATGTCGGACCTTCGTGCATTCATTTTGGTATGTAAAATCTCTGAATACAAGTGTATTTTCAAAAAGAATATCACGAGCAAAAGTTAGAAGCCTCACTCAATTTAATTAGTTAAAACAACAGAAATAACTCGTTACTAAATATCTAATATCCTTCTCAAAGCTACATTAAGTAGATACATTATGTGAAATACAATACCTACATGGGAAAATCCATACAAATTGTATAAAATAATGTCGCTTTTTGTGCCTATCTGCTTAACCGCTTAGTTCATCTAAATTAGAGAATGAATTTTGACGCGGTTTTCACCATCATTTAGAGAATTTGTTCCGAAAGGTTTGTGTGTATAATACGGAGACATTAAAACTAGATATCACAGAAATCTCGATGATTTGACATCATTATGGCCAATTTAATACGGAGATCTTAAACCTAGATATAGCACAGAAATCTCGACGATTTGACATCATTATGGCCAATGCACCCGTGCGAAGCAGGGGCTAGCTCAGTTATACATATACATAGATATCTATACTTCAAAGCCACAGCGCACATAGCTTCAGCACATTGAGATCCTGGATAGGAACAAATGTCTGCATGAACTACTGATTATTTCCTCCGGGTGTACTTACCATACACCTACACAAACCTAAGAAACACATGCACGTAAGAAAAGCCAAAGGATATGGTTCGTAGCGCCTTATGTCTCTCCGCCTTCAAAAAGCTCCGCCTACATTATTTCATACACAATTTCATGTCTTTCTCCCATAGGATTCGTGAGCAAATAACGTGAAATTATGTAAACGCTGAACAAGATTCTCGTCTACTCGAATTTCAGTAATATAAGGCGCATTATACTGTTCTACTCTTGTAAGGGTAAGGAGAGATAATCAGTCTCTTTCACGGCTTAATAATGACTGCTTATGGGTTACATATTGCAATGTACTACACCAGCTACAAGTTGAATACGATTTACTGTACACTCGCTTTTGCCCGCATCTTCGCCCGCAGAGTACGTCGATAAAAATTCCTTTCTAAGGGTTCAAAGTATCCCCATACCAAATTTCATCAAAATCGGTGCAGTTGTTTCGGAGATTAGCCGGAAGAAACGGACAGACAAAAATTTTAAAAATAGTTTTTTGGTACCGTTCATATGCACTTAGTAATAAGCTGTTATTTTGACATTACAACAGACACTTAAATTTTATTTTCATTATTTATACTCGGAAAGTAGGTCTGAAGTTGCCTGTTGAGGAGCGGGTTGAAAGTATCACTTTTAAGCCCTAGGGAGAATCGTTTTCAACTGACAGCTATGACAGCTGTCTTATATTTATTTACGTATTATTAAAAAAAAACTAGTTCTATTTTCACATTTCTATTGAACCATGTTCCAACTTCCTATACAGCCACTCAATTACAGCGCGATCTAAAATTGAAATAACATAAAGTTAATAATTAAAGAATATATTTTTAAGTGCATTTATTATAATTTACTTTGAACTATTTCTTTAAAATAACATAGATTTGGGCAAAATATTTACCATTTTTTCAATGATGGAAATGAAAAATAATGGCTGAATAGCTAGGGCCGGCCACAGAAATAAAAAAATGGCGGGAAAGCGGCAATCCGATCTTCATTTGTTTTTTCGAATTGTAGAGTTTTGTTTATACTTCCGTATAGCAGAGATTTGTATTAACACAATGAGTTCATCTGATTCAGAGGATTTAACGCCTGATTTCACAAGAGAAGAGGCGCATTGTTTCTTTAGCTAATTCAAGTTTTTATTTTTACTTTCCTTGTATTAAAAACGTAACGAAAAACACAGTGTTTACCTCGGCTTAATTAATTATTTAGTCCCCCGAACTATTGGCGCACTTGCTACGCTCGGGCGCCAAACCTCGTCTCGGGACTAAATAACTTACTTTCACCCCTAAGGTAATAACGTACTATTCTTTGTATACCTATACTTATTTATGTATTGTATATAGATAAGCACGACACCCGCCATTTGCATTGTGCGTAGGTATACTGATTAGTGTTCTTCTTCCCAAATTGATTCAATGTTCATTTTGTATTAGATAACCACGACATCGGAAAATATCCTAACAAGTTCGGATTGATATTGAAGGTCGGAACTAAACGCACAACTTTGTAACTAGAATCCAATGTATAAGGTCCCATAGAACTAGGATGTTCGAGATCGTTCGTGAGTTTTCGTAGGTATTCGCACGACTCAAATTCTAACGAGAACGTTACCAAATTGTAGCTGGGCTAAAAACCGGACTGGTTCTGAGTCAGCAAACGTCGATCTAAGGTATTTCTAAGCCCAGATATCCCACCAAGATTGAACCAGCGTCATATCATAACTGACATTATATCTCGTGCCAGCACGAGAGAAGAAAGTCCTGTCGATTAAAACTTCCTGCCGTGTTTATAAGACAAGGCAAGTTTTAACGTCTCAGGAAGCCACATCAACTTTGTTGTTATAAATATGTTTGTCGGTTAAGTATGTGTTATCTCGGGGGCATAATTGAAAAACTTCTGACAGGGGTTAAACTGGTACCGTCACATGTAGCCCCTGCCTTATGGGGAAATGGGTATGGGGGGGGGGGGGGGGGGAATGGTATACTATATAGGAATTGAGATGGCAATTATTGCTATTTAATTAAACAAATTCCGAGGTCGGGTATAAAGGTTTTCTAACTGGTCAGTAGTGGCGAAGTGTTTCTTTAAATCTGGCGGGCCTATTTTACATATATACCTGAAGGGGTGTCGTTAAATGTACCAACGCCATTCTCGACTAAATGTAGTTATAGGAACGCCGTGTGGACTTTTTTTATTTTGTTAATTGCCTGATGGGCCTGCTCTCGACCTCGTGCTCCCCTGAGGGTAGCGATGGATTAGGTCTAGATGGAACGAGGGTGCCCAGAAGATGCCTGTTCGCTCTTGCTTTGAAGGCTGCTGGGTTACAGATGTAAGAGATCACAGACGTTGGCAGAGAGTTCCACACTTTGGTCATGGGCATGATAAATGTCCTCCACATTTATTCTCAGAAGCGCTGCAGTACGTCTGGCAGTCCGGTAGTGAAAGGGAGATGGTGAGATCAGGTCGTAGAGCTACTGTGTTCAATCTCCAAAGTCTAGTTTGGTTTTAGTCAGTAAGAGTCTGATAGATCCCTACGTCCAACCACGACGAAGAACATTCAAGACAATTTCCAAAAATTAAAATGGGTCCGTATTTCATTCCAGTCGGCTGCCTCTATACTTTTTGGAATCTCTTATGAAAACTTTTCTGTCCCACTAATGTTGGCCAGTCACAGGAACTTACTGTTGCAGGAACTGTTTAAAAATAATATGTATACAATATTAAGTATTGAGTGTACACATAAAGTATGTTTTAACAGACCCTTTTGGATCTTATCCGAACGTCAAATCTAAGATTGATGATGTAGTTGTATAATAATATTGGTGAATATATTCATTAATTTGATGTTGTCCTCAATTACTGTAAATGACTTGCAATTATTTTACAATTACCTATTTATTAGTTTGACAAAATCAAATAATGTAAATTGTTTGCTGATCAAAGGATGTTGAAACACTGATATAAGATCTAACAAACATTTGGGATTGCAGATTTTCCTTAGTGACCATTGGAAGAGACAAATTATAATCTATTTCTGAGAGTAATATCATTACATTGGCTGTTTATTAAACTCTATATAAATAAATTAAACGAAGATAAATTACACATTTTAAATTGCCTTTCAAGCTCCACAAAATAAATTTTATCACCAGAATTAAGGTAGTAAAGTAATGAATATAAATTTTGCCACAATTTTACCAATAATTATCTTGCGATAAATTCCTTTTATGGTTCCATAAAAGGCATTATGACTGAAATACTGTTCCATGATGCCTAGGTACATGGATAAGTATATAAGTAACATGGACGTTAACACAGCACGTAGTTAAAATATAATCATGTTAGATAAGAGGACATTTTTGTATGCAATACTGGTTTTTGAGCTCTTTTTTTATACTGCTAGTATAAAAAATGAAAAACTAATTCGAAATAAACTTCACTAAACCGCACCGTCATCTTCATCACCATTTCAGCCCAAAGATGTTCACTGCTGGTCATATGCCTCCCCAAGTAAGCCACTTCGACTGTTTCTGTGCTTCTCACATTCAGCAGATTCCTGTGGGGGCCTTCACAAGGTCAGCGGTCCACCTTGTGAGAGGCCTATTATCGCTATGTCTTCCGGCAAAACGCACAACTTAGAACTTAAAGGCTATAATATAATAGGTTTGGCCCCCGTTACCTGGCGAGACTTGTCACAAAACTGTCGACATAATATATGTGTAGAATCTTTGCCTACTCATAGAGAACACAGTACTTTTGATATACTAAGATCTACCCTCATCTTTTGCTACGGCTGCATTGTTGCGATAACGCAAACTACACTTCGCGCGCTCTCTGTTGTAAGCGCGACGTCAAGCGGTGTGCTAGAGAGAGCGCGCGAAGTGTAGGTCGTGATATCGCGTCAATGTAGTCGTAGCATTATGATTTTGTCTTACTGTTTTTTTATGTATTACAATTCATTATTTACCATAATCGTAAAGGGAATCCACTTAACAATTATGGTAAATAGTTAATAGTAATAACCGCTTGACTGATTTCGATAAAATTTTACCAGCTTTCAAATAAAAAAATAATCATTAAAATCAGTTCACCCAATAATGATATATAATTGGATAATTAATACTCCACAAAAAAAAAAAACTCAAAAACTCAAAGCATTTATTTCAAATAAACCAATTACAGGCACTTTTGAATTGTCAAGGGGTCGGTCAGTCAGAAAGATGAAGCTAGTTGCCCATTCCAAAGCGTAGTAGGTACCTATGGAGAAGAACGGGCAAGAAACTCCATGGACACTCTTTTAAATCAAAATATTGTTACAATAGAGTGGTTACATCATTCATGTTGTAATTATACATGTGAGAACGATGTAGAAAGACGTGCACGTTAAAAGCGTCCGTAATAAAAAGATAAAAACAATTATGGAATTAAAATAAGCCGTGGCAGCTAAGAAATGACCACATAACAATTACACAGGTAGTACGTAATTTATCAGGCTTTATTAAGATTACAGGGAGATGTAACAAGGCGGAACTTCCTGAAACAATAATTAATCTTAGAAACACCTGATGAACAGCATCCGGTTATTAAGAAATGTATGAAAACGAGACTAATTGATGGAAACTTTTACTGTACCTTTCCTACTCTTTACTTATTAACTTTCCATTTACCTGCGATGGTTGTGTAGGTACAAATGTAATTTTATACAATTGACGAATTTTATTAGGTAAGTACCTACCCATTAGTAAGTTGCGGTGTCACACGGTTCCCCTAGTTTAGGAGGCACGGTTTTTCATTATTTGTGCAGCCTATACAAAGGTATTTTGTGTCAATAAACTTATTTTATTTTATTTTTATCTTTACGTATCTTGAGACCATGGAGTCCCGGTCCTTTGGAAGGCGTACGAGGGCCCGAAGCCAATTTGCAGAGGCCCCTTAGACAATTTTATAAGGAATTTTATTATTATATTTCTATTTTATGCAAATACGTTATGCTTATATTCCTAATTCTTAGAAACTGTGACCGTTCTTTTGATGAGAAAACGCATATTAATGTTTTTATTAAAAAAATATGACATAATACATTTTTCTTAGAAATTCGTAATACCAATCAGTTATGTAGGTATCTTCAAATAACCTTCGATTATATTAACTACAAGAAGAGAGTTGATACAACTTTATGAAAGGACTTTTGAATCTTAATCATTTCACCTTTTTCCGAGTACAAAATCCTGTTGATCCCGTATTTTGTTGATCCGGCTCACACCAAGCCTTGCCAGCCGTACAGAGCCATTTCTCGTTTTCCCGTAATTTGTGGAGACGGACAGATGACATTTAGTGACAAGAGCTCTCAACAACCTCGCTGCTTGTGTGAATGATAATAGTGCTTACATATCTTTGAGTTGAATAATGTTATTTACTAATATCCATTTAAACAACCTGAACTAATATTTACATAATTTAAAAAGCTGGGTTTTAAAATAATAATATGTAGGTAGGTACAAGTATATAGAAAAAAAAAATCAAAGGGCATCGAATAATTCATCCGCATCGCTGTCAACAGACAGATAGATAAACCATATTTTATTCAGTGCACACAAAAGACGTAGCACAACACACAAAAGCACAATTAAATTATAGCAAATGACATGAATATAAAAACAAGGTGCCAACGTACAAAAAACAAAAAGATCAATCAATTATAGAAATTAATTGACACTATGACATACTACAAATGAAAATAGCGATTATACAACAGGAAAAGTGCCCAAAAGGCTGGCAGCATTGCCACGTTGTATGGCAATGCTTATTCTTTGGAAAAAAAATAGGTCAGCCCTCTGGTCACGTGAAGAGTCTACTAACCGCTTGGCTATGTCTCGAAAGCCAAGTTATTTGATGATTTCATACGCTCAAAATAAAAAAAGGCCAGCCCATATATACATAGGTACATATCTTTTAAATACACTACACCATCTATGTTGGATTCGGCTTCAGTCCAACTCAATGCGGACGAATATCATGTTGTCACACGAAGCGACCACAACCGTAGGTAACTGACTCCCATAACACAATTAGGCTAGGAATAGCCAAGCTGAGACTGGGTGTCAGATTTTCAGGCCCCCGACTCTGTAACGACTGTCATAGGTGTGATAACTGGAACCGACATGCTCACACAAGCACGAAAGCGTAACAATGATTTTCGAATGGTCACACATCCCGACTAAGGAATATAACATCCGTCAAGATTACGATAAAGGTCGATATGCAGTATGTAAGTAGTGCTCATTCTCTAAATTTTATTTTGATATTCGAACGGATTCGAAGAGTGAATATTTAAAAAAGAACTAATGAATTCATTTTCGAACTGTGTGAACTGATTATTCAAACATACCTTCAAAATTAGAATGGTATGGAGCTGTTTATGCTTCAAAAACAAATGACATCGCTTTTGATTTTTGTGGTCACTTCAGTGAGATTCGAAGTGGCCATTTCAGAATAGCTTTGCGCAGTGTGTCCCTAAGCGACGAGTTTTGCAGGTTTCCTCGCGAAATGTCCTTGGTTTATTTGAGACACCGGCGTTTTCACAAACATCTGCTATGACCACTTTAGAATAAATCTTAGGGCTGTTGTTGAGCATCTTAAAATTTACGTGATTTGAATACGGCATGCTGTGATAAGGTCACGTTTTGCACTGATAGTCGTTTCACGTAAAATATACACTTTTTGTCCGAAATACGTTTTTTCGTAACTGATTTATTCTAAAACAAATCTTAGCGCCCGATTTCCGCGACGGTTTAGGCAGGGGTGTACCTACGTATACTTCTCCAATATTTCACTAGTTCACTGATTTATTCTAAAAACAAATCTAATGAAAACAAAATTAACTGAGAAAATATTAATGTGTGATTAACACATTAATCTATATGTTTATGGTTTCCGAAAACTACTCGTAATCGGTTGTCATTAATTATCCCCCACAACATTCAATTCGAAACTTCATGGTTAGAAGTTATAAGTTTACACACCACCATGCGGGATTTCCCAAAGTTCTGTGCATTTTCAGAACAAAATGGCATTACCGAGAAGCCTGATAATTTTAACTACCAGATCTGTCCTTTAAAGTTTCTAACTTGAAGCTTAATCTTTAAACGAAGAATCCACATACTTAATTATTATTTTTCGTTAAGTTATTCGAGTGATAATTTATAAGAAGCAAACGTCAAATTAGGACAACTATGACATCATCAACAATGAATGATATCATTTTGTCCAATAAACACATTCATTACAACATTTTTTGGAACCACCATCTTGTACCTAATCTTGTAATTATTCCCAAAGAGTCCAGTTGGTTTTATCTTTGAAGATAAATCGACCGTCGGCGTCGTTGCGTAATTCCTAATGATTGATGAGGAGTGAGATCGAACGCAAATCTAAATATTTAGATTCTGGACTTAGAAGTATTATTTGTTTCTCATTCCATCATCCCTTTACTTCCTAGTTTGATGAAATACGCAATTTTTCCACTGACTGCTTAATTAGACATATTTCTCTAGGTGTAAATGATAAATGATTTTATTTCTGTAAGTAGGTTTGTACAAACACTTTTACACGACAATCGTATTGTAAAAACTAGATGAGGTCGGCGGCGTTTCCTATCTGGTACATGGACGATATTAACCTATACCTACGCCAAAAGTGAGACTCAACTATATGAATTAGCAAACTTGACAGAACAATTCTCGACCGATTTTAAAATGGAATTCGGCATAGATAAATGTAAAATAAATTCGATTAGAGCAGGACAGAATTACCAACACAAATACACTTTAGGAACAGGAGAACAGATAGAACCATTAGAGGAACAAGATAGTTATAAATACCTAGGCTACACACAATCACGACAGATACACTAAACAAAAAGAAACTTAAAACTACTATTTCAACACAGACTAAACACAATTCTGAAAACGCAACTATATTCTCGAAATACTATAAAAACGATTAACACCTTCGCTATACCGGTTCTCACATATTCTTTTGAAATAATCAATTGTACCAGAACCGACCTGAAAAACATTCAACGAAAAATTAATACCACATTGTCAAAATTCCGCAAACACCACCCACGATCCTGTCTGCAGAGATTAACACCGTCGCGGAAAGAAGGAGGTAGAGGACTAATTGATTCTGAACCTACACAATTCAGATAAAAGCACTTCGACAATTCTTCTTCTCAAAAACCGAAACTTCTATTCTTCACAAAATTATAACACACAATGACCAAAACTTAACACCTTTAAATTTAAAAGACACATCTGAACAGAGAAAAGAGAAAGTAATCGACGACAAAATTAAGCTTTTAGAATGGACCCAGAAATCTCTACACGGAAGACATCACCAAGACTTATGCCACATAAATGTCGACAAAGAGGCGTCGAACGCGTGGTTAAATCGAGGCGAACTCTTCCCGGAGACTGAAGGGTTCATGCTTGCTATACAGAACCAGGTAATTAAAACCAAAAACTACAGAAAGCTTATCTTATAGAATTTCAATAATGACACATGTAGGAAATGCAATTGTTCTCCAGAAACAATTCAACATATCACAGGCGCGTGCAAGTCAATAGCCCAAACAGACTACAAACACAGACACGATCAAGTAGCCAACATACGCCAAAAATTAGCACACCAGTACAAACTTATCGATGCCGTTACACCATACTACAAATCGCAGCGCCCTGAACGCATTATTAAATTGGACCCGCAGAGCATTGTACGCTCGTTGCGTGTAGTTAGCCTACAGACTCTCCGTGTGCAGTGGAGGTGCAATACGCATTAAATAAGTTAATTTTGACTGCGTCTGTACACCGGGAGAATCTGAGCGCCAACATATTCGCACGAACTGACAACGCTCTGCGTTCAAATCATCGGTCACCCAGTGCCGGAGATACTTAAACTTGTATACTCTAACACTCGCAGTGTACGTACCTACTTATTTATAAATATATATTATCATTCATCTAGCGACCCGCCCCTGCTTCACACGATTTGTACGACTTAACAATTCATGGTTTTTTTTTTTCTAAGGGTAAGTTAATAATAACGTAAATTATACACATAAATCTTCCAGAAAAAAATCTCGAAATCCATTGCGTATTAAAGGAAAACAACGCGCTTATATAGACACACATGAAAAGCGACTTTAATTTATAGTAGGTCCTTTAAATAGTACAAAAAATGTCCCAGAATACGCTTCTTTACTGCAAATATTTTCTTCCTACAGCTGATATCAGACGGTTCACTAGAGAGACTGTTAATTTTTGTTTAATTTCACGTTCACCCGAGACCTACAAAATTACACAGCAATCAACATCCATCTCATTTTATATCATTTTATATTTCGCTCTTTTGGACCGCGATTGAAAGATGCCGAGTGCCGAAATGTAACGTCGTTGAACAATTTCACTAATTAATTAACTTTTTACTTTTGATTCATTTGTATTTAGAATTTCATTCGGGTTTTTACTTCGAGTGAAAGATCCCGAATGAAATTACTAAAAAGTAAAGCATTTGATATCAGCTTAAACGATGGCTTTGATGGAAAACATTGAACACGCTAGATTGTGTTTTGATTCTCTATTTCACTCCAAGCAGAGCAGTGCGGAGAGCAGTGGTGGCCCAGTGGTAACATCCGCGACTTACGAGTTGTAGGTCGTAGGTTCGACCCCTGACAGGCGCTTTACTTTGTGTAAATTATTTCATCACTATTGCTCTCAAAACGGTGATGGAAAACATCGCAAGGAAACCGGCTTGTCCTAGAACCAAAAATTCGAGGACGTGTGACATCTACGAACCCACACTGGGCCCGCATTGTAGATTACGGCCTACTGGCCTGTATCCCAGCATTGGGAACATTATAGGCTGATGATGATTTCACTCCAAAACACTATCATAATATATAGGTAGGTAGGATAGGTATTTTATATAGATATGAAATACCTATCTACCCGTCTATCTCTCTCAAAGTTTTGCTTTACCGTTGTTAGCCGTAGAACTGTGCACCTAAGTCTGAAATGCCAGTTTCAAAGTCCGACTACGCGTTGATATTTGAGCATCATTTGATGAAAATCGAAATGTGTGAACCTATCAGAAAAACGTGAAAGAAGATTATACAATTAATAAAACTCATGTTAACACGAAGGCAAAAGAAGAAAGGAATGTCAATTGAATAGGAATTTAAGACTGGACTTACGTTCTGAAGGCTTATGTTTAATGAAAAACATTAAAATACCTACAGTATTACGCAACATGAAATATTTGTAAAAGTTTATGATTTCTAATACTAACAGAGGTTTTAATAATCTACGAAACACCATCCATGGATCATTGCATCCATGGAGCAATTCATTTTAATTTCAACATTATGTAATTATATCTACTACATTCTTACCTACACCCATCTGTACAGTAGGTCGTGCTTATCTGTAAAGTTCAACTTCAATCCGCACAAAGGTACGGACTATTCGAAAATTCGAAACCGAACTCATTTGTTTTTAATTTACAAAACCACGCGAGATTGTCAGGAATAACGTAACATTAGAAACTTGACTCATTATGTCTCATTCCTGAAGACTTTGATAGGTTCAAAGGTTGTATACCAGTGTTCATTGTAAAGTGCAACTGTTTTTATTGTATTTACAGCAACACCTTTTATGCAATAAAGTTTTATTATTATTATTATTAAATAAAACATCGGGAATGGTTATATTTACGAAAATCCGTTCGGTAAAATAACACTACTGCAACTGTCTTTAAAGACCATGTAAGTGTACCTAGCTATAGACAACCTTTCATGGTCCCATCTTATTTAAGATTACAGTTCTCAACGAGGGCTATGCGCACTGGAACCCCGCTGGTCCCCATAAGCCTTTTGAAGAAAAGAACAGGATTTCCTCTCGGAAGGTATCCAAAAAGGTTAGACGCGATATCAGTATTCAGTTGTATCTACTTACCATGATAGTAGAATATTGTCTGATCATGGATGAATTAGATCAGTAATAATCTGAAAATACGACAAAAAGAGAATGGTGAATGATATTTCAATTTTCCCATATTTTATAGCTATTATTTTTCAACCGTGGTTTCCAAGCACCCCAAAACGATTGCGATCTGTATGTTTATTAGAAAAAGGATAAAAATTGAATGTAATAGATCAAAAAATATATATAAACTAGTTTCATTTCAACAGTGTTCATTGTTGATTTAAATAGATGGTAACGAAAGAAAAACGTTTATAACTTCTCTAATTCCGATGTCATAAAATATGAAATGAATGGCCTATCTTCATAAATTATCTTCATCGCGAGTTTGATCTCTACTCTATTATTGTTAAGTATTACGTTTTATAGATAAGACAAATCGTTATCCTAATAATGTCTTGGATTTTTTATCCTTCTCTTTAACGGGTAATTTAAAATAAAATCCACAACCCATCCACACAATCACACATCCACATAATCTGGCATGTTTTTGATACCTCATATCTACATATAAATTCACCTTATCTCATTTCTGTGTGAAATGTACCAAATAATGTCTTAATTTCTGTATGTATTCATTAAATACAGAAGCAATCGTATTAAACGTGTGACATAAACCAATATCCAATTTTTAATCTGGTCACGTCCAAAACGCCAATAAAATATCCATTAACTTCTGAAGTAACAATCCGCAATAAAACAGCCTGTATAAACGACAAAAGTGAATAAAGTTAATAGACTTACAGTCACTCCTTTAAAAGAGACACTCCAACACTTTGTTCCACATAATAGGCGAACCATCCATCACAAAACAAAACACTTGATAATTAAGATATTTTTGTCACCACTCAGTTGTTCTGTCCGCTAATGACAGTTTCTCTTCGGGCCGCGTAACAATTTCTAAAGAGTTCGCGCGTTAGCGATACGTCCCAGCCTCCACGCGATCCGGAGACATCTAAAAAATCCCGAGTCCTGGAAGCTTATTGCCGTACAGTCGCGCGTTGGGAACTTCACTCTGTAACACCAATCCCTCTTGAAAATTGAGCTCTCTTACTGTATTCCAAAGTCGAAATTCGTGTGCAGTTTTGGCCCATTTCGTCCGCAGAGTAAACGGAGATAGGGGCAGAAGCACAGATGCTGCGCGCATGCGATTTCGACCGACACACACATGTGTGTGCCAGAATTTGTTTGTGTATGTGTGTAAGAGCCACGTTACATTGTTTGAACCACTGCCGGACACTATTGTTGTGGATATTCGGGCGGTCGTGATAACCCGGCTTACAATCAACCATGATTAATATTTGGGTATCATATAGCAATTTGTTGCGTCACGCTAAAAGAAAGGGATGGTCACTGGTCAGGCGTATAAAATAATTTCCCATGAGTTTCCATATTCATAAGAACAGAAAAACAATAGAAGCGCTTTTCATGATTTTTTAATGAATAAATGTAAATAAATAATTTATTAACTGATGAGTAGTGTCGCCATCGATACTTTGACAAAATATTTAAATCTTTACTAGACAAACCTTAAAATTTTACGTTTATGAACGCTATCTATCGAAAATCACGTTGATACATTGAATAGCCCGCTAAAAGAAGCTGATGGGTTGCGTTGTAATGTTCACTGTAATTCTCATTGCTAAAGCAGCATGGAATATGTGTATCCCTGACAAGCAAAATTTTTAACCGACTTCTTAAAGGAGAAGTTTCTTAAATCGAACCATATATTTTTATGTACACCTCATCTCCGGGATTTTATTTCCATGTCCATGAGATAATTTTTAACTTCTGTCATTTTTTACACATAAACTTTTCATCGAAAATAAGATCACAGGAAACGACACCCGATCCCCTGGATCTAAAAAAACTTGGTATCTTTATGATGACAGCTAACACGCTCAGAACACGCTCATCATCAATTCTTAATAGAAATACATTTTGATATGTGAAAATAATATTATGAGCAGGCTAGAGATAAAAATAAAGCCATGACAAACACAAAATTAATATGACAGCCGAACCTAATTCCTAACAATCGAAAACGTAACAATTGAAAAAGAAAACAAAGGACAATCAATCACTTACCTAAAGAAACTGGTAGGTATGCTATATCATTAAGTACCATGAACGATAATATCTACAATAATTAGAAACCTGTCATCGTCAGCTTCAAGAATAATTGAGAGAATCGGGTTACGATAACAGTTGTATGTGACAAGCAAATAATTTAGACATGTTAGTATTCGGGGCACGCACGATAGTAATTCAGCCACCACACTACATCCCAAAATTGCCTGCATGTCTTTGTATATTTTGGTACAGACCTATAGACTGAACGGGGTCTGTGGAAACACCCAAATTTTATGAAATGAAGTCTCTGAATACTCATTAGCTCAATAGATCACAGAAATTTTTTCCATACCTACGTTTGGACAACGTATGATATGAGCATGTAAATAATTTGTGCTTAAATGGTCACGAATTTATCAAAGACTGTTAAGGACTTAGCTAAAGTGTAAATGTTCTTGTTATCATTCTAATTATAATATATTGACGTCATAAGTAGTTGCGTACCTACCTACTGAAATCAGAATAAAAATTCAAGGGCAATAATCTCTCTAGAGTTCTTTAATTCCATGTAAACCTGTAAACCCGATCAAACTCACAGATATCAATCATTCTAAAGCTTCGGAAAATCTGAAACCAAAAATGTCAGTGTTTCTATAGCCAAGTCCAAAACCCAGAAGCTCCAAAATGTCAGAAATCATACCCCACGCACGTCTTCGCCTCTCACATTGTTAAAGCTCATTCAACAGAACTATAATGTTTTGAGTACAACGTATGAGAAGTTTCACTAGTCGCAACACTTTCATAAACACTTCTTTCATATTTAAGTGCTCTTGCTACTTCACTCGGTCTCTGCTTTAAAATGTTTTCGAGCTAGCCATTTTAATGTTGTGTAAACTTCTTTTAGTTAACGATAAAGGGTGGAACGTACGCAGCGTACGGAATTGGTGCTGTTTCTCTAATTTTGTTTGAAATCAATACTTCGTGTGCTTTGTTGAGAAGCTAGTGTAGCTAGCACATACGCGTATGTGCTAGCTACACTAGCTTCTCAACAATACGGGATGAATTGTAATTTGACGTATTCCTTCTTTTTTTTTATAATTTTAATGGCCTGGTTGCTGACGTATGATGATGATGATGATGATGGGGACTCCCTTTTCCGCACTTAGACTCTCATTTGGTCCGTTGTGCGTGGGGATACTGGCTAACACAGCCAGCCTAGCTCCGCCCAAAAGCACAGAAGCCTCCTGGGGGCTTCACAGGCTTCGCGGAGCGACCTCACTGTTCCGAGGATTTCTTCCCGTTGAGAAGCCACAGCCTCGCACTCCAGGATAACGTGGGCGGCTGATTCCTCGGCGTCAAGGCAGCCCCTGCAAAGGGGGCTATCTGTGGCGCCTATGTTAAAAAGATGCTTGTTAAGGGGGTTATGGCCCGTAATTGTTCCTATAATTATTCTGAGGTTATTTCTACTCAGGTTGAGAAGTTTTTTGGTTAACCGCGGGTCTACAATTGGTAAAGTCAATTTGGACTGTCTACAGTCTGTTGCCCGTGACCATCTGTTGTTATGGAGTTCGGTCGATCTTTGGCGAATCCACGCACGAAATTGTGAGAAAGGCAGAGGGAGAAGTGGGTACGGGCCTAGCACTTCCATATCAGAGCCTCTCTTCGCAAGTTCATCAGCGGCATCATTGCCTAAGGATCCACTATGCCCTTTGATCCATTGGAGGGTAATGCGATTAAACGTCGATATCCTCTCCAGAGCTAAATGGCACTCAAAAATTAGTTTATTGTTAGTTTGTTTGTTTTCTAAAGCTTTGAGCACAGATAGGCTATCGGATAGGAATTTAATGCCGTAGTTCCGGATGCCTAAGCGCTTTACTGCTGTTGCGGCTAGTGTTAAGGCAACACATTCACATTGAAATATCGAACTGTGTGTGCCTAGTGGTATGTGAAGGTTAATGTTGAGGTCAAGGGAGTGTACGCCAGCACCTGAACCGTTTTGTGTTTTTGAGCCGTCTGTGTAGATGCGCACTTCATGGGCTCCTGACTGATCCCTTTCCTCCTGAACTGTTTGTATAATATAGTTTTTGTTGAACATGGGTTTGTTTGGTGTTCTATCACACGGGGCAGCGATGAGCGGTTGGTACTCAATCGCCCGGTCCAGGATGTTAGCGTGTGGGCTGGTATGGTTTTTGCCCCATATGCCCAGATGCATCAGCCTGATGGCAGCTAGCGCCGCCTCCTGCTGTATGTACAGGTCAAGGGGAGTTAGTGTAAGGGCTATCTCCATGGCTGCAGTTGGGGTGGTTCTCATGCAGCCAGTGGTAGCCGTACAGGCCAGTCGTTGGAAGCGTTGTAGTCTGGTAATGGTGGTCGAGAGTTCAGTCCTCGTCCACCAAACCAGAGCGCCATAAGCCAACATTGGCCTGATTACCGCTTTGTATAACCACAGAGTTATCTTCGGAGAAAGCCCCCATGTTTTCCCTAACATTCTTTTGCATTGGTAGAGTGCAATTGTGCTTTTATTAAGTTTGTAGTCAAGGTGCTTGTTCCAGAGAAGTTTGCTATCAAGGATCACCCCCAAGTACTTGACTTCGTCTTTAAGTGTTAGTTCAGTGTTGAAGAGTTTTGGAAGCCTATGGGGTCCAAAAGTTCTCTTGTTGGTAAACATTATTAGTTCTGTCTTCGAGGGGTTAACCGATAGTTCGTGCCTCGTGCACCAGCTCTCGATTATTTTGAAAGCCCTTCTCATGAGATCACATGAGATGCCTTCAAATTTCCCCGAGATCAGAATTGCTATATCGTCCGCGTATCCCACCGAGTACAGACTGCTGGCGTTGAGCTCTGCAATGAGCTCATTTACGACTAAATTCCACAGCAGTGGTGACAGCACCCCACCCTGTGGGCAGCCTCTACTCACGATACCTCGCGTGGTGGTGTTCACGGTAAACTGAATGGCACGGTATTTTAACATGTTATTGATCCATTCTATGAGTGTTCGCGCAACACCGTGCCTGGCAAGTGCCTGCTCGATGCTGACGAAGTTTGTTTTGTCGAAAGCACCTTCTATATCAATGAAGGCGCCTAGGGTTGGGTTTTTGGCTTTAAGAGCATTTCCAATGCGTGAGACTACGCTGTGGAGTGCTGATTCAGTTGATTTGCCTGCACAGTAGGCGTGTTGATTCGGATGTAGAGGTCTCTGTACCGAAATTTGGGTTCTGATCCTCCTATCCCCCAGCCTCTCCAGTGTCTTCAAGAAGAACGAGGAGAGGCTTATAGGTCTAAAGGATTTGGGCTGGGTGTAGTCGCCCCTACCTGGTTTCGGTATAAAGATTATTTTTACTTCCCGCCATTTCAAGGGGATATAGCGGTGGGCCAGGCTGGCACGAAAAACCTTAACCAGGTAGTCAGCCAGTACATCTTGGCTCCACCTGAGCAGAGCCGGGAAAATACCGTCCAGTCCTGCTGCCTTGAAAGGTAGGAAGGTGTTGATTGCCCACGTTATTTTGTCTTTGTCGATTACTTCCAACGCCATTTCCCAATCTAGGCTGCTCGTGGCCCTCTCCGTATGTGGTTCCCAGCTTTGCTGGGTGGCAATCTGGCATCCTGGGAAGTGGGTGGTTAGGAGTAATTCGCTTGTCTCAGCGTCGTTTGTTGTGTAGGTGTTATCCGTTTTTTTCAGGCATCCTATTGAGTGGTCTGTCTCTTGAGCTAGACAAGTTTTGACCCTCGTTGCCTGATTGTTACTTTCGATGTTAGTGCAGAAACGCCTCCAGCTATTCTTTCCTCTGAGGCGTATCAGTTTTTTATAGGTTTTACGAGCTGTTGTATAGCGGTCCCAATCTACTGGCGACCGTGTGTTCCTAGCTCTGTTGAACAGTCTTCTCAACCTGTGTCGGTGTCTTTCCAGTTCTGGACTCCACCAGGAATGGCGAGCTCCCTGTCTGGGTACCGTGAGGGGACACGACTGTTCATAGCTAGATAGAAGGATGGATGTGATGTGGTTTACATGTTCGTCTATGTTGGTTATTGGTATCTCAGCCGGAAGGGCGTGTAATCTGCTTAGTTCAGCCCTAACCAGTTTAGTAAACTTGGCTCGGTCTGTGTTGCGCGGAACCCTTCTTGGCTTTGGTTTAGTTAGGTTGAAGTTAATGGTATAGCGGATCCATCTGTGGTCTGAGCATGATATCTCAGTAGACACATGCCAGTCCTGTATGGAGTTGGATATACCTATGGTTGCTACAGTTAAGTCTATTATTGTTTGCGATCTCGCGTTTATGAAGGTAGGCTCGGAGCCCTTATTTAGTAAAACAAGGTTATTACTAAGAATAAAATCAAGCATTACCTCACCTCGGTTGTTGGTTTTGACATTACCCCAGAGCGTGTGATGCGCATTGGAGTCTGTCGCGATGATTAGTTCCAGTTTCTCCTTTTCACAGTACTCAACCAGTGAGGCGAGCTCTGGCAGAGGCACCTCCTCGTCGCCTGGCAGGTATGCCGAGGCTAGTACAATGTCCGGGAGTTCCTGTTCGGTTCTGAAAAGCCTGACTGCTGTCAAGTCCCTCGAACAGAATTCGTTGATTAAAAGGTTAGGTACATGTTTTGGGACAAAAATGCAGGTACGCGGGTTACTTGCGGAGGTGTCTAGTAGCAACTTGCCCCCGATGTTGCCAAGACCGCATATTCTGCCACCCCTGATCCACGGCTCTTGGATGAGGGCGATGGTTCTCTCTTGTTGGTTCTCCAGCTCTCTGCGCAAGGTAGCCGACGCAGATTGGCTGTGCTGGAGGTTAGTCTGTAGGATCCTAGTCCCGCAGAGGAGAGGAGCAGAGGCTGCTGTCCTCGCCCTCACTACTCTCCCCCGGCGGAAAGCAATCCTCATCCGAAGTCAGACCGGACGAGGGTGGATCCCTTGTTGACCCTGCTGTTGAAACAACCTCCATTGCTGCCATAGAAGTCGCCAGATCCACCGCCTCCCCAACAGTCCCCACCGCGGGAGGCGACGGGGAGCGTTCAGGAAGCGGCGGAACAGACTCCCCCTGGGGCGCAACCGAGGCTGTACGTGATGTTGGCGCGGCAGCATCCTCCCTGGCACCGCCCTCGTCCAGGAAGCGGATGTATATACTACCCATGAGGTAGTATACTCGCCGTTGCTGATCCTTAATGGTTTTGACCATGGGCTCCGGCACACGAAAGAAGAGACAGGTACCCGGGGGCTCCTGTCTAGCCCTTTCATGTGTCAGAGTCCAGGTGTTAATTTTTAGGTTCTGGTTCTGCCTCGCCAGCATCCTGAGCAGCTCCGTTGTGTTCTCGCTGTTCTCGGGAACAAACAACATACACATTGCCTTCTTCGGTATGTCGGCTTGAGGTCGAACGGTTAGCTCGGTCCCCGGTAACGGGGACGATAAGTTGTGTATGACCCTTTTCAGCCAGGCCAGTGTGAAGTCGTCCTCACACCATGTCTTAAGGACTCCTTCAGCGAAGTGGGCCCGACCTCTAAAATGGATCGCGGTGCTGTCGTTGGTATCAGTTGTGTCGGTTGGTTCAGGAGCCTTTAGTAGAGCCCGGAGCTGGTTCTCGATCGTCTGACGGATCCCCTCCGCTTGCTCCTGCGTCATTTCCAAGAAAGGCTCGGTCATGACGGCAACGCATAGCTCATTGCTCCTGAAAGACGCGGCCGCTTCGGCGTAGCTCACCAAAGTTCCGTCCACCATACGGGAGCGAGCAGGCTTGCTCTTCTTGCCTACCCCAGTTGGTGTGACGGTATCTTCGGGACGCGAACGCTTCTGCGCCCTGGCCGGTGGTTCTGTGTTTGGTTTTGTTGGGTTTTTGCGTCCTCTTGGCCTCGCGCTGCGCTTGCGCTTAGCGCCGGCGGCAGCCTCGTCTTTTGGCATCTCTGCCGTTGTCGACACCGCTTTGAGGGACGTGTTTTTCTTGGACACTGTGTGCCCTTTTTTGGCGTTCGATGCTCCTGCCAGTGGGGCTTTAGCCAGACTCGTCAGGTCCCTCTCAGGGTCCGCAGCCGTTGACGCAGCCCGTGTTTTGGGCGCATCCACATTTGCAGTACTCCTCGAGTCGCCATGAGCGAGTGCTGTCCTTGGCCTTTCGGTCAGGTTCGTGTTAGAAGGCGCATCCATGGACGCAGACGAGGTTGGGGTCGCTCGGGACGCAGCCTGTTGTGGCGCATCCCTTACGGGTGCCTTCCTCGTCGCATCCTTGGACGCAGCCGGGCGTTTTTTTGTTTTGTAGGGTGCATCTGTAGATGCACTCTTGGGCAGTTGCTGCTTAGGTGCATCTTGAGACGCAACCCTTGTTTTGGATGTGGAAGGCGCATCTGAAGACGCGGCCCTTGGTGCGTTTGTTTGTGTAAGCGCATCCGACGAGCGGGACGCAGCTTGTGGTTCGTTTGTTTCGTGATTTGTCTCTTTATCCATAGGTTTGGACGTTTATGCTTCACCGTTGGAGCTCTCCACCCGCCACGGAGCCCTCAGTCGGGGACGTCGCCCGTTCAACGAGCGTACGCCAGAGCTACTCCTTCGGTATAGGATCAACCTAGTAGGAAGTTGACGAGCCCGCACGCGACGGAAGATCACGGAACTGTATACGACACGAGACTATGCCGCAACTCATCCCGAGACCCCACGCCACGCCGGCTGCCCCCCCCCCACTAAGCCGACCCTCGCTTGACATCCCGCTTATGGGATGTCTCAGCCGATTGGTCGTGGGTAGCTACCCCACGATCTCCCGTGTAAGAGGAAATCCGAGCCAAAGTGATGTGTTGTGTGCAACCTGCTCCACTCAACCACCAGGATTCCTTCATCCCTCCGTACGGGTCCCCGCGCACGGCACAAACATGCGGGAGGTCATTGCTGTCCATCATCTGCTCTTGTTCGATGGTGGACACCCAGGGGCATGACCTCGCCACCCCTGAGATAAATCGTCCAGTGATTTCTGTTACGTCTAATTCATATGGAATTAGACCAATAACAGGGCGGCAACCTCGAGAAGGAACATCACCAGACTTGCCTTGAGGATCTACACGACTTTTGCGCTCTCCCTCAAGACCACGCCACCCTGTCCCCTCTGAAGGAGGAGGCAAGGTAGGTTTGCGTCTACAAAACCAAGCCAAGCAATCAAGCAAGCGAAGCGTGTTGTTGGAAGCCAAAACATAAATTTGCAAACGACAAACCCTCCCCGGTTGCTGACGTATTCCTTCCAGGACGTGATAGTGTGACCAACATTTAAGCACCCCTTATAGCCTACGCGAAATTCCATGGGATTCTAGAAAATTCAACATTTTCTTTCCAAGGACCAACAAACATCTGACGTACTTACATAATAATTATAAATATATTTTATTATACTTATTGCGAATATCTGAGTGAAACGGACATTCTGCGTTAGTTTATGAAAAATTAAAAGAGCTGTAACGAATTACGACTTCACATCAAAAATGCTGGCATCTTTGACAACTAGATTTGACATCATGTGACAATTAGTGATGCCCAATCTTTCATTTCACACATGGAGAGCAAGATTATTTGAGTTGACCACCTGCTCACGGATGTCATACGCATTCGTACCTACGTACTAACCTTTTCAACCTTTTTCGCTCTAGTTTATGACGCTTTTGTAGTGACTTGTGGAACGGTTTTATTGGTACAGTCAGCGTCACGATGTGGGTACCCCCCTTCAAAGTTAATTTTAATACAACTGGGGTAACCAATTGATGCTGGCCGCCGTACCATACACCTTAGACCCAAAAAGAATTTAACAACAAAACCGATTTTCATAATCCTAATCTATGCATCCTTAAAATAGTTCATTATTATTTTTTTATATATACATAATTATATACAATTATTACACATAAGGGCGTTTGTGCACTATACCATATTCGATTCATTTTAGTGTTTTTTACGAAGAGCATAAAAATCGATCAGAATTTCACGAATGAGCGCTGTGTACGCACTCGTAGTCGATTCGTATTCGTGATTCGTTTTGGAGAATTTATCATCATCTGTTATAAAAGCACGAATGCGGATCGAGTACGAGAGTCCACGTGCACCGATCCGGGATTCAAGTATTCACTAAAAACATTTCGTAGGCAGAGTTCGCGTTCATAATGTGTGCAGCATTTCGCGCTCACCTAAATTCGATTCGTATTCATGAAAAACACGAACACGAATCGAATACGAGTGATTGCACAAAACGCCCTATATTAAGCATGATGGCTATTTCGATCCGTAAAATCTGACTCGATGTGAGAAATTCACGAATACAAAAAAGAAAACGAAGCAGTACACAAACTGCCATTACATAATATATTTTGAAGGCTATTTCAAATTGTATTTAAACAAATCACGAATACGAACCGAATACGAGGTAATGCACAAACGCCCTAACCACGGTAATAATATTACCGTGCCCTAACTGAGATGCATTGTAATATTTCAAATAGAATAACACGCTGGGTACTGAACGATATCAATTTTGTTTAATATAATCGATACGGATTTAATTAATGGGCATTCCTAATCCTTGTCATGTGATGTCAATAAACTCAACTGTCAAGTTATTACACTCGCTGGCATTTCTTCGTGGCTACATTGTGTAGTGATTTCTATTTGCTTTATTTAATAACAAACAAAATAGTGATGTAAAAAAGACCTTAAAAATGTTTTACCGAAACTCTTAGCTTTACTAGCCACATACAAACAATAGAAATAACAATAGTGACAGGCATTCACTAGCATGTATTTCTAAGTATTGCAAAGGATTGTTTCTTAATAAATATAACCTCAAAATCTTTGTTTTCTTTTTAAATAAATGCTTTCTGCAAGTTGTCCGTAATTAAACTTTGTCTTGATGGGCATATACTTGTAGTTTAGAACACGCAAAGTAATTTTCCTTCGCTGTTGGTTCGGGGGCGAAAGATGTATGGATGCAAAACAATCTCCTTTGGGAAATTATCGGAAACACAAATGTTGGATTTTCTAGTATCCCATGGATTTTCGCCTAGGCTATATGGGATGCTTAAATATTGCAAAGAGGTCACACTTTTACGTCCTGGAAGGAATACGTCAAATTACAAGTCACCCTGTATACCTTAAAAATTTAGGCAGTGATAAATGTTCAAGTTATCTTTATTAATTGCCTCATTAAGCCCACCCTTATAATGTACCTTTAAAAAGTTACGGCAAAACGATGTTATAATCTGAAATACGAAACTTTGAAGCAAAATCTGTGCTAAGAACGGTATCGACAGACCAACGCGCTAAATAAAATACCCCGTTCTACATTCCAAAAGTTCTGACATAACCTTAAAAATATTGAAGACATCTCACGATTTCTAAAATTTCATAAAAATTCTATCAAAGATTTGTAGGTACTGGGAGAAACCGATTGTCGATGTCAAGATCACACCTCCCTCCTTGCAATAGTATTGTCGGTATGTCAACCTCCTTTTAGAGTCCGAATATACTCTCAGGTGTATTCAACGACTTCGATTATCCGTTTACAAAAGCCCGAGCTCAATTCTCACCAAACTTGTTTAATTAAAGTTTTCGCACTCTTTTTCCCTTTAGGCGGGAAAATAATCCCTTGTTTGGAACAAAGAATGGAGTGGAGTGTTGTTACTGGAAATTCTTTTTACGTGAAAATCTTAATTTAAATACCGAATGCTTCATGTCAGTTTTTCTTTGCTTTACTGTGAATATTTTTCCGTTAAAAGATAAAATGCTGATGCTTAAAGATGTTGCATAGAAACTGTTTCACGGCTTTTTTAATCGAATTTTGTATCGATAGGATACAAAAGTAAATATTCATGATAAATTTTATACAGCTTTTCATATACCTACCTACACGCATTTATACATATATTTTCACTTATAGCTTGCAAGTAAACTTTACATTGCGAATAATGCTCCTGCATACAAGCTTTATATGGAACAAAGATAGGTACCTATCTGACTAGGCCTTCTACCGTCTTTATTGTGCTTGTTCGTTACACTAATAATGTTATAACTTTGTTTCTCACATAACAATTTGTGATAATAAGGCATTACTTCTAAAATTCTCCACCAAAACCTCTTATAATTTTATTTAAATAGGTTCTAAGACAAATGCTAAGAAGAAGTTTCAACAAAACTTTCTTGCCTTTTTTGTAATAGCGACTCCACGACACCTGATATCCAAGTACGTTAGTCCAAGTTTTTGTAGGCACTCGGTATTTGCTTTCGGGATTCGAGTTGAACTTCCAATATGCCGGAAAGTATTCGTGCATTCGCATGTTCGGAGTGTTAAACATCCAGGAATAAGTTTTACTGCGATCAGATAATAAACTTTACCGTCGGGACCGTTGGATTCAGACGTTCAATGTCTGTAAGTACTTTATTACTTTCCACCATCGCGGTCGTTGAAACCAACCATATTTCCATCCTTAATATTTAGTTTATTTAAAATTTCTTTATAAATTATATACCTCTGTGTCCCAAAAAATGCAGCCTCTGCGCTGCCACCGACGATGCCGTGGAAGTGGCGATGTTTCAGTTTTCAACAAAATTTAATACACTGTCACGACGAAGAAAAAGAAATATTTATATCTAAAATTAAAATAAAAATATTAATAATTATTCATTTTTTTATAAATTATTTTGCCTCTCGCAACCCTTTTTTGAAAACCACCGACAACTTCTCAGTTCAGTATTTATAGATGCAAGAAAAGCAGTTGTGTTACCAAATTTGAAAAAATAATAAGTATTTTAAAATTGTGGAGGTGTATTAGAAACCAGGAACCCCGTTATAACGTTTACATTATATTTAAGCAGGTACGTCATACTTTTTGGAGTGGCTCTTTGGTATAGTGGCTGCAAGCACTACTGCTGACCATGAGGTCCTGGGTTTGATTCCCGGGTCGGGCAAAGTGTTATTAGGTTATTCCATTTGGGAAATCTCAGTTGTAGCCCGATTTGACCGGTTGAGGCGCGTTGAGGCGCGATATAATTTTATGTTATACTAATAGTTTTTACTTTCTCTAACGGCTGCGTTTGTGCCTGCAGGTACTTTTTCAATCAACCAGTAGTTTGCACATTGCTTTATGAATTTCACAGGCGTGGTTTCCCAACTAAACCTGACTGAACAATTAAATACTCTAAAGCTCACCTGTTGCTTTTAGCATAGATACTTTATCACTGCATACATATTTATATACAGCAATATAACTGGTCAACTGGGCCAGTAACCAGGAATTAATTGAAATCGGTTTGGGAAGCGTTTTATATGGAGTCGGAAAACGATCAGCATTTATGTTTAAGCTAAGGCGCAACATTTTGTTGTGTTAATCTATCCTGTGGAGCCTCAATAGAGGTGATGGCCAATACTTCCATGATAAAGAGCCTCCACATAACATATTCATATCTAAAGAACACTCAATGGGCTCTTGTTACGAGGCTGAATCAAAAGTTTCATGCAGAAAGAAGAACTCCTGCAGGCGTAGCATGAACACCGTATTGTCGACGGAAGAGTAGACAAAAATGACGTTCCGTGTAGACCGTACGAGGGCAGCAAAGTAGAAAAAGTTAACTGCAGTTTTTACGCAATTCACTCTTTTACATAATTTGACTCAGCATTCTTTGTTTTTTCATAGGATTTTTTAGTCACGTCCACTACAATTTTTTTTTCTCAAAGTGTCGAAGTACCGTATTTTGGATCAAACAATTTTACAGTAATATTGGACTTAACTATTTCATTGGTACTTATGCCGTATTAATTAAATAATGTAAAATAGGAGAAGATAGCTTTGTTCTTTTATTAATTATCACAGTTTTGCGTTCAAAACGCTCCCTTGTAAAATCATGATTTTGTAGATAACCGTTCATACTTTGTGGCCCTCGAGTAGAAAGTTTTCTACTGGCGATTCCAAAATCAAATGGTCTTCACTACCTTAGACAAATGTCAGTTGTCAGTGTTATTTTGACAGTACCTACGGGTAGAAAACTTTCTTCCGAAATAGTCTATAATTATATAAAAATACCTTGACAAAGATCGTTAGAAATCGTAGACAGAGAAAACTATAGACTACTGCTCAGCGTGTCGCTGTAAGGGACAGAAAATCAAGGTACCTGAAACTTTAGGGTTACCCCCTTCAAGGTGATTTTACCCCGAATATTCACATGTTTTTCAATTTCTATTATCTACTTTGTTTGTACAAACGCACAGGCTTTATAAATAGAAATAACACATCAAAGTCAAAATAGTTTATTCTTAGTAGGAATTCTATCACCTACGGGAAAAAGGACATTTAAAGAAAACCTGAGATACAGCATAAAAAAAATATTTTTATTACCCGATTTACAAAAAAGGTATAACTTGTTATAATAATAATATATGAGACAACATCCACACAAGGTCTTCAGGCCCCGAACTAGGAAGAACCTGTAATACGGTAACCTGATGACTGATATACATATACACACCCAGACACAGGTCAAACAGACATGTTCATGCACACACATGTTTGATTTGTCCGGGGATCGAACCCGGGACTAGCGGCTCAGAAGGCAGGGTCGCTACCAACTGCACCAACCGGTCAGTCGACATGTTTCATTAAATCTAAACAAGTGAAACATATTTTTATACCGACTTCAAAAAAAGAAGGAGGTTATCAATTCGACACGTATGTATGTAATATTGTTGGAATTGCAAAATATTGACTTACGATAATTTATTAGGGCTTCCAATCAAATGTACAAAATTAAATACAGTATGTATGTTTGTACGTTTGTATGTATGTTTGTCCACGCATTTCTCCGAAACTATTCATCGGATTGTGATTGTGTTTTTTTTATTGGCTTACATTTACTTCATCTTAGGGAACCGTGTAAGTAACCGTGTAATTTGGTTCAGTCTCTCCATTGGTACCGTGGACGTAGACGCAACAGCGCTCGCTGATTGTAAGGCCTTTAAATAGAATAATACCACAATATTATCAATAGATGATGATTTTGATGAGTAGATATTTTATAAATAATCACATTTCTTTCCTACCTCAACAGGAATAGCTTCAGGATGTAAATATGTTTTATTTCCAACTTTCATAAAAGAAGTGCTATGAAAGTGTTGGCTGAATATTTTAGAGCTTTTCTTTGGTACCCAGTTATTTCTTTTAGTTGCTTTTATCCATAATTCCCGTGATTTTGATTTGGCGGGAAATCTTAAAGTTTTTGACACTTTAATACCTACTATAAATACAATATTTTATACTATAAATTTATACTAAAAGGTAAAGATGTATTATTACGCCCGGCGAAAAGTGGAACAAATTTGCTGCCAGCGCTATACATTACATTCTAATAAAGCATTTATCTGAAATGATTGAAGAAAGTAATTTATTGTAATATATTTTATTGGTGTACTATTTTCCCTTAAAATGGGGTAGTATCCGAGTAAAAAGTAGGCAGCACTGAGCTTGGAGGTTATGTAAATCACAATATGTAATAAACACTTAATTCAGCACTCATTTTATCTTAAAACGGCTGTATATGTAGTTTAACAGTTTAGAAACCATATTAGTAATTGAAAACTTCCACGGTCTTCCACCGAATAAACCGAAATATTTAGCTACTTACGAATGAAAGGACAATCCGGCAATTTTCTTCCCACTATCACTTTTGCAACCAAGAACACTGCACCGTACCATTTTGCAGCAATAGCTAAAGTCAATCCTCAACAATAAACACAAAATCGTCCGTATTTTTCGATATAACAAATTAAATAATTTAAAATATCGTCGCAACCACTTTTGAATGCGTATCAAACGTCAAACTTTGTTTACTTTGCTCACCTTAAAATACGTGACACGCGATAAGGGACAAAAAATATTAAACTCTGTCTCTTTTCTTTACAAGCATCTTGTATATATTTTTCGTTTTCTTGTGTAAGTGAGATAGAAGATGACCAGCAGTCTATAGTTTTCTCTGTCTACGTTAGAAACCAAAGACAAAATGACAGATTGTAGAAGGATTTCTACGGTGCGATGTTAAAAATGAAGAAACGAAATGTCGCTTTGTATAGAAAAAGTCATGTCTATTCTTCCTAGAAATAGAACGCGTCATGCTACGCTTGCTGAACGCACCACGGATTATTTAGAGGTTTTTATTAAAGAAAGTCTTGTGTAATATAAAAATGTAAATAATAAGTTTGAAGAAACACACCTTTATAATTAAAACTTAAATCTTGTCTCAAACTCACACAGAATAATTTCACGAAGATAACAACTAACCAACTATCAACCGTCAGATAAAATGATTGACAGTACTATTTCTATGATAAACAGTCTGTGAACTGAGTCTAACATTATTAAAGTTTCTCCAAGAATTTTAGAGAATATTCTTGTTAGCTCGGCGACACAGCGCGTTAAGAATATTTCAAGGCAATATTAAGAACCTTTTCTCTAAAGTAATTTGTACGTACTTTTCGGAAGCAGGATATAAAAGGCCTTCACTTAAGGGGGAAGCTTCAGGTAGCCCGCGATTTTTTTCCTTCGTATCCTCCTATGGATTGATATTTTATGAAATTAAATAAATAATAATAATATGAGACAACATCCACACAAGGTCTTCAGGTCCCGAACTAGGCAGAGCCTGTACTACGGTAACCTGATGACTGTTTATATACATATACACACCCAGACACAGGTCAAACAGACATGTTCATGCACACAAATGTTTGACTTGCTCGGGGATCGAACCCGGAACCATCGGCCCAGAAGGCAGGGTCGCTACCAACTGCGCCAACCGGTCAGTCAAATCACCAAATTGTCATTCGATAGGATTATATGAACTTAGAGAGTTGTATTGATGATTTTAATGATTATAATTCTGTTAATACATACTTGTTACGGTCGCGAATCATATTTTGTTTCATATACAACCTGACATTGAACTGTAAATTGCAAAAAACGTAATAAAATTTGAATTTCGCGGGCAACCTGGCGCTTTCGCCTTTGACACTGCCTGTATTGCAGCAGCAATGTAAAATTAATAACAATAAACCTGGAATCACTGAGACCATGATAATTTTCTACATAACCTGTTTACAGGACATGTCTACATAACCTGTGGACAGGTCCTCTTAATCTGCGTGGTTCTTTCCTCAGAAGACCATTTCAGATACTAATCTACATGGTCCTCAAAGATTATGTTCGAATATTTATATACACATTGACATTGATGAATTTTATACATACAATGACATGAGTATTTACTTTGTAAAGTATTATATTATTTAAATTATTGTGAATGTGAAGATTATGTGGATTATTACTTTTTTTATTTTATTTCTTATTTAGTTTCACGATCTGGCAGCTTGAGTAATTTATGCGGCCTACCCAAATGTCCTTTCTTTGGTATTGTTCGTCGAATCGTTCTCAGTTGAGCGGCAAGATTACTGACAAATGCGTGCACTGACTGGACAGGTCCGCTCAATCTGTATGGTTTTTCCTCAAAAGACCGTTTCAGACACACACATCTACATGGTCTTCACATGATCTGACCAAGATTATGTCTGGACTTTAAAAGAGACTGTGACCTCTGAGTTTGTTTCGGCCTTTCTTCTCAGAGTAGTCAGTTATGAAACGCCGACAATGACTAAAGAATTTTAGTCATTGAACGCCGACCTCATCTAGTTTTAAAAATATGATTGACGTGTAAAAGTGTTTGTAACAAACCTACTTACAGAAATAAAATCATTTATCATTTATCATTACATAGCCTGTTTTTCCTGAAAGGTTGTGGAGAGATGTACCTATTAGTACCTACATCCACATTCCACATTTGCACACACCCAATCCAGACAAACAGGATTTGACAGCTCTGTGTTGCCATTCTCGAAAATACAGTACTGTGAGATAACTCTGTTATAAAAAGACTGGACTACATTCAATTCGACACAACACGAAGCGGTCTTTAAATTCCGTCCACATAGTGGCCGAATTATTAATTTTTATTCAATAATCGATATACAGTAATTTCCTGTCCCGACAGATAGTCATACCACTGCACGTCACAGTTTATTCATGCATTTCAGGATCATTTCTGAAATATGTGTACGGAAGAAATGACATAAAAATGAAGGAGGCAGAGAGAATATTTATTCGATCAAATTCCGACGTAAGTATATTTTTTTTATAAATTTGACATCTGCCTTTTCATGCACAACTTCGATTAATAATCTGAGTTTAAACAACTTAAAATGTTTAATAAAAAAAGGTCACTTTTCACACTATTCACACTATTCAAGTGTACGTTAAGTAAATCGATTTGCAATCTGCGGTACAAACGTTAGCGACTGCTTCCTCTCACTGTACCGCAAGCTGTTACATAAGCTACGCTATTAAATAAACTGTCGCCTTTCAAGCTATTTACGTTCCAACTTAAGATAAAATGGTTCCTTTGGGATGATTTCGATTGCCTTTTGTGGTCAGCAAAATGTATACCAAACTGGATGTGCGATGTTTGGACCACAAATATAATTTGATTGGAATAATTCTGTTTTGAATTAGTACCGATTTATAATTTTAACACTTGTTTACAGCGGATTAATGTCATTTTGACAAAAAAAAAATCCAAATCCTATTTCATTCCACTTAGAACTCAATGATAATAGGATTGACCCTGCTTCACACGGTTCTGTTATTTAATATGGGCATCCCATTTAGAAATATTTACTTAGTCAATGGTTTTTATAATGTGCTTACCAGCAACTTATTTGTTTAATAAGCGAAATTACATTTCTAGAAAGTGGTATTAGGTTTTTCTATCAGGCATTTCTCAGTAGTAGCCTTTTTTTTCTCTAATTTGGTAACTCATCAAATAACTTCTCCTGCTCTGGGCGGAGCGGGAGGGCGTGTCAGACTCCTACCAAATAAAACCCACCCGTGTTCCTTCAGTTGCCTGAGCCAGGGGCCACGGTAACCCTTTCGGACCTTCCCGCAACCCTGACAGGCATCAGCCCTAGCGGACCCCATTGTTGGTGCTGACATCTTTTAGAGGCACACGTGGAACACAACGCGCCGTCGACCTGGGCCTAGCCCTTATTGAACGGCGAGCTGTCCGCAAGCCCGCGCCTACGGTGACCGGGAATCGGCCTGGGATTCCCGACGCCCACGGCGTCTCATGCGTTCCGCTTCCTCCTTCGCGAGCATTACTGCTTCGCAGAAGGAGGTGACGGCTTCCCATGTCCTCTCGCTCTATACCATCGCCTGGTTCAGGGCCGGACGCGAGAGATCGCCACCGCCAATCGCGTCCACGAGGACACGGCGGTGCTCCGCCCAAGCCGGGCAGAACTTGACCGTATGCTCCACCGTGTCCTCCGGGCGATTTACACAATGGTGTCATCCGGGCGTTTCCTCCCGCCTTATCCAGAACAGGAACCTCCCGAAGCAACCGTGTCCGGTGAGGATCTGCGTCAGGCGGAAGGTGATGACGCCGTGGTGCCTTTCTGGTCACTCCTCAAAGAGGGGGATTATCGCCGCAATAGTGGCGTGCCCAGTCTCTATGTCGCCATGAGATCCCGCCGGAGCTCCGCTGGACCGCTGTGCCGTGATTTTTTGGATTTGTGTCCGGTTGATGGCAATAGGCTGGGCCACCCTTTTTTTATTACATTCATTACATTGGACATAAACATAGGTAACTATTTTGGGGATTACAGGCGTGATGTTATGTGCTGTGTAAACGCAATCTAAGCCATCGAGGTGCTTAAATAACTTTAGAAGTCTTGAAAAAATGTCCAGACACTTTACTTCCACGTAGTTAAGCATTCGTGTTGTTTCGTGTCCAACCAGCCAGTATTTCATCTTTATTGTCCTTTTAGACTAAAAACACGTGGCGAAGCGGAATAAAAAAAATCACTCCGTGCCGCAAATCCAGTAATTGGATCCCCGCCAAGCGTCTACTCTCATGAAAATGAGTCGTAAACTTAAGAAAATTTTCGCCTGATGGGTAATATATTTTTACGTTCAATCCTTATTAGGGAAAGATCCTCGAGTCATGTCTTCATATCGGTCTGTCAGGAATATTTGGTGGCTCCCTTCGTTGGAATCAGTGAACCAAAAAATAAGGCATAATTCAATATTTGCTAGCTTTAGTGTGACAATGTTTTTGCGATAAGGAGGCTTATTCAATTTGTTATGAGATAAATATCTTACTTTATATTGTTGGCAAGAAATTGGTCACTTAGTTTCATCTTGTGGGCTTCACGAAACTGTCACCTGTGGTTACAAGAATAAAGCTAATTTACAATTTATTACACTACAGTTACTGTATTAATTAATAAACTGTTGATTAAATTTGCCCAAAAAATATACACTGATTTCGGTAAACCTAAGACAGGCCCGTTGCTAATAGCAACTCACAACTTCGAAATAAACCGATTGCCTTTGTATAATTTCCTCAAACAATCTGAAGAAAATAACAAAGATTTCTTTTGTTGCCACAGGTCTTTGATGTACCTGTAAAGTAAATGGCTCGAGTATATTTATTTGTTTGTTTTATAAATATTCTAGGAAACAATTTCGTTTTATTTATAATGTTGGTTGTTTTTGTGTAACAATAACTGTAGATTTTCAGTGTAAATGATTAGGTTGTTTCGAGCACGTTTGTATATTTATTTGAGGTTGATAAGTTTCATATCTGCTTACTGACCAAATCAGGAGCTCAATGAACGACTCCAAATGAAATAAAAATTAAGTAAGTAATTAAACATAAAATAATTTACATTGATGGGGTCTGTAAGTAAAAAATCAAACTCTTAGGCCCGCTTGCACCACAAAACACTAAATGCGTTTATTGCTAGGTAGGTAAAGGTACACCAACGGCATATTCACTAGAAACATTAACATAATAAAAAATAACATACGCATTGAGTTATGGCGAACAAGTCACTTACAGGCGTACACAACACTTACACAAAAAATAGCTTCTTAAATATACGTTTACACGAGATTTTTTGCTCGTAGTGAGGATAGAATAATTAATTAGAGACAAAGAACAAAACATAATCATAAACGAAATTAGAATCAAAATTAAAATCAAAATTATTATTAGAATCAAAATTAAAATTAAATTAAAAAAATAAACGGTAAAATTAAAATTCAAAATTGAAAACGATAACGAGTGCAATAAAAGAACATTCCAAAATTGTTAAAGTGGCAGGTATATGTGGCGAAAAACCAAAAAATGCAATAGTAAAAAATAAAAAGTAGGTTATGAAATTAAGATTCGTCGCTAATAGTTATAAGATTTTTGCGAAATTGGGAAAATGTGTCTGTAAATATATCTATATATATATTATTATATTAGCATAGTGTCTCTGTCATTTTCAAACGAGTAACAGAAACAGACCGGTGTTTTGTATTCGTTTAGCGCTAAACGTATTTAGTGATTTGGTGCAAGCGGGCGTTATGGCTAGTGTTTTTACTAACCACGTCGTCAAATTAAGGAGGATGCGATAAGGTAGCCCGGGAAATTGAAACTTAATTACGTTTTTTGTAATTTACGGGTCAGTATCAGGTTATAGGTCAAATAAACTATTATTCGCGACCGTAACAAATATGGCTTTACAGAATTATAATCGCTAAAATCAGTAACACAACTCCTTATGTTAGAATTGACCTGGAAGGTCATGATTTGATACAATAGTAATTCAATAGGGTAATATGAACTAAGAGAGATGTATTGTTGATTTTTATGATTCTTATTCTATAAATATTTATTTGATACGGACACGAATCTTATTTAGATCAACATACATACTGATTCTGACCAAATTGCAAAAAAAAATTAAGAAAATTTTAATTTCGCAGGCTACCCTGGCGCTTTCGCCTTAAGAGTTATGAAAAATTGCATTAAAAGATTTTCGACGCCCAATCAATACTCAATGCATTCCATAATGTGTACATTATAACAGTTGGTATGTTAAAACATCGAATCAATTAAAGACCCTGTCGGGCGCAGCAAAAATGTTTAATAGGAGAGAGGATGAAGGCGCTTTTTGTTAAGAAAAAGATTAATAAATAAAAATTGTATCATTTGCTTTTATGGTATTTATATTTTATATCAGTATTCATATATTTGGTTTTAAGTTAAGTTATTGCACGATTTACATTAATAACAGTATGTATCATACTAAACTAAATATTTACGTTTTTATTGAATCTTGTAGAATGTTATTAGCTTTAATTGTGCACTGTTTAGTATAATCATTCATTATTAATTATAATTATATCACGTGTGTTAATGTCAATCTGTCTAGCATTTTCCCAAAGATGTTGGGATCGGCTTCGAATCTAACCGGATGCAGCTGAATACTACTGGTTTTACATGGAGCGACTGCCTATCTGACATCCACAGACTCAATCGTGTGTTAATGTACGATTTATAAATAATATAAATAAGAACCGAATGTAGGAACTGTATAAAATAATATATCCTTTGTCACTTGTGTCAAAACATTTCAGTATCACTAACTAGATTCTTAGTAAATCAATACCAAATTGTTGTAACTTTGAGTGGGATGGTTGGGACAGAATTCCACTTTATGTCGTCTATAACTTGCGGGGTATCGAAACAGCACCTGGGCCCTGACATACATCATAATAACGTTATAGTTATGTGCGAAGGTAGGAAGGTATCGTATGTGTATGTGTGGATGTACACACGTTATGTTTGCAGCCAGGTATTATTTAAGGGATGGGTACTATATACAGCTAAATCGGGATCGTCTTGTCGTTGCGATTTGTTTTTGAGTTTGCCAAGGGATTAAAAAAGAAAATATGAGGACAAAATGACCCACAAAGGCTGCTTATATCATAATCAGCCTATAACGTTCCCACTGTTGGTGAGAGGGAGTGGGCCGTAATCCACCACGCGGGCCCAGTGTGGGTTGGTAGATGTCACATGTCTTCGAATTTTTGGTTCTAGGACATGCCGGTTTCTTCACGATGTTTCTCTTCACCGTTTTGAGAGTAGTGATGATGAAATAGTTTGCACAAAGTAAAGCGCCTGTCTGGATTAGAACCTACGACCTACGACTCGTAAGTCACGGCCGTTACCACTGGGCTACCACTGCTCCGCTGCTTATTTTAAATTAAATTGTTGTTTTCATTATCTTATTTTTTTCCGTTGGCTTACATCTCAAAACACAGTAATACACAGCTTGTAACACCTATAAAAAGGATGACACCGAAAATGTAAGCACAATAAAAAGGAATTCCACTAGTGAGCTTTTTTGGCAAAATTTTTACCTACATAAATAATCAGAAATCGATCAGATCGAATGATCGCAGAAAGATATAGTATATTAAGTAGTGTTAATTTTTTTTGTTATGTATTTTCGATATACAATAAAGAATATATAATTGGAATGGTAAAATCAAAGCCAAACAATACAATTAACAGCAACAAAAATCCTGAGAAGCACCTGTTGTAATCCGTAAAGTTTGCAAAGCTATTGAAATACAAATCATGCAACACCCAGACGCTAATAAGGCAAAGAACTTACTCTTCACACTTCAGCTGTGTTACTACGGAATTCCGGATACGGAATTCTCCGCAAGTTCCAAAAAGTTTGCAGTACTGTGTAGTTCAGGAGCTGGAGATGAAAGCAGAATGTCATGTTAATATTTTTGTCGCGAATAAATGAAAACAGAGTGTCATCTATTTATCGAGAATAAACTTTTAATATCACAGGTCTGTGATTTTTGTATTAGAGTAGACATTAAATTAAAAGACGGCTACTTGAACAACGAAAAGTACAAAATCCTCTTAATAAAAACAAAAAAAACAGTTACAAGAAAACACGTTAGTGCCGAAGGTAATTTTTAAAGTTTATGTCTGCAATTCAAATAAATTATTTAAATCTTACCTTAGCTCTCCAAAACTCGTAACTGCCGGCTTAGTTACACGATTTAAAGTTTTACACCTCTGAAAATGTTTACTACCCCTGTACTAACTGCAACTGATTAAAGTAGCTGCAAATAACTATTGTCCAAAGTAGTCTTAAATTGGTTTAGATCCAACGCCACTGTTCTTAAGAGATAATGGCTAAGGTATCCCATTCTCTAGAAATGCTAAGAAAAGCTATCTACAATTTTCCTCTGGAGAACCACTCAGCAATTTTACTACGCCACTTAATAAACTTTGATCTTCGTTTTTCATCATAAACTCTTTAAAAATCTATTAAGCGATGATAAGGTGGTTGTTAAATTTGAAACTTTATAGGGACTTTAGTTTTATATTGTGGCTCTTCGTTAAGGATTGACTTTATGTTAGACGTCAGCTTTTTTCAATTCAAAAGCAATTTCTTCAAAAAATTAAATTTAAGCTGTCATAAACATAATAGTCGTGACATAACCGATCTTTGCTAGGGTTGACGGATTCGAGAAATTAGACACTTCGGTTATTTTTGTTGTGGAAATAATCGTTGTGGGTAACCCTGTTGAAAGCAACAAAGCACCGCGTTGTAAAACCTGCCGGTCTATTCTATTCTATTTTTAATAAATGGCAAGCAAAGCCGATGTTGACTATTCTGCCAATGTCTAAAGTGAGCTAGAAAAACAAGTGTGCATAAAAAAAAGGGAAAAAAAATGAAAATTAGTTTAAAACAAATAAAATGATTTGGTTGATCCAGTTGATACAATAGAGAGCTTGCTGGATTAGTACAACCTGCCGGTCGATTCTTGAAAATCTCAACGTGAAGACTTGCGTCGAGTGAGCTGTCAGTGTCATCCCACTGATGCACTAGGCATTTACTTTTTTTATTTATTTTTTTATCCAAATTCTATTGATCATTTTATATTATTCAAAAGCTAGTATGTAGTTAAGTGGCTAAACATTACTATTTTTGGGGTTTTAAAATAAAATAGCAAAACAGAAATAAAGTTAGAAACTCCATGTTGTTTTTTTTTAGACACTTAGATACTAGCTTTGAAATAATATAAAATTATCAATAGCATTTGCATAAAAAATGTTATTAAAATATCGAATATGATTGTAAATGTAATGCTTAGTCAATCCCTAGCATCAGTGGGACGACACTGACAGCTCACTCCACGCTCACTTCACCTAAGTTTTCATGGTGAGATGGTTACAGAATCGCACTGCTGTCGTGTAACAAAATGAGGCTTCACCATTTTTGATCAAGCAACCCTTATTGTGACAATAATAAAAACCCCAACAACCCACAACGTAAGTTACCGGAGTAATAATCACCCCTCTGCCCGTATCCCAATTTATTTCGGGTCAGCGCTATACGTTTTTTCCTTCCATAAATCTATCAGCCATTACCTCAATACTCAATTCTTTATTTATTGATTTTTTTTTCCTTTGTGTGCACTGCCTTCCTTGTTAGCACCTTTCACACAATCTGTCCATCTTTTCTTAGATCTGCCTCTTTTCTATCACTATCGACATTTACACTTTTTTTGACGATGATCATTTCTTTCGTAAAATCATAAATTGATGAAATTAATAAATAATAAAATAAATTCTTATAAAAATTATGACGATGATTTTTCGTCGTCGATAAAATTTAAGATTTTTAACTTCGTGTGTAGCAGTGCTTCAAGATTCTTTTGGTGCTCAAATGACGTTGATAGGTGGCACTTTTGGTAAACATTTTGTGAATTTGTATTGAAAAAACAAAGTGGCGGCTTTAGCCACGCGCCAAAAGATCGTTGTACACTATAACTATAAATCTCAAATAATGGATGGTTACACTGACGATTTACTTAACTTAAAGCAACGTTTATAAATAAGGGGTTTACAATTAAAAGTTTGACATTATTCTCTTAAATTACTACGTTCGATTCGGAAAGTTAATTCCTGGTCGAATTATGTCATTATCATTATACGACACTCGACTTTGTTTGTTGCTTTTCACGACACCCGCGGGGTGACGTAGGTGTATAATGTAATGAAAATGAAGCGTGTTCATTCCGGCATTCCAATACTACTGGGATCCATTATATTAGGAAACGTTTAAATTAATTTATTTTTGTAAAAGTAAAGCTTTACGCGAAATATTTGTAAGAAACATAACACGCGTATACTTCAACAGGTAAATAGGTTTTTATAAGATAATTTACATCAACTTTTTTCTTCATGATTTTTAGGTTGATTATTGATAGACTTACACTATTTGTCCACGGCACAACGTCAACGAGAAACGAGATTTTTCGAACCAAGCGTGACGTCCCGGTGACGGCGCGGCGTGCGGTGGACACGCGCCCATAGTAAATGTATGTATCGCTACTTCGACGCCGGCATCTCGTTCTCGTGGACGTCTCACGTCTTGTTGACGTGGCGGTGGACAAACGGGCTTAGGCCGCTTAACTTTTTACCTTTATGCCTAAATTGACCGCCATAAAAGGCACAGTTTGATAATGTACGACTCGGTATCGAAAAAAACCGGTACTCTATTTGCTGGTGATGCATGTACTATCGAGGAAGATCATATCTATGCACCTTTAGGACTATTTTTCCCTGTAGCGCTCGGGCGCTAGCAGTAACTAACGTAAAACAGATGCGGTCATCGTGTTCACGGGATTTTGTTCCAAAACTGCTTAGATATGAACTTCCTCGATAGTACGTGGGCGAAGTGAAGCATTTATGTCATCCAATCTTGGCAAAATTATAAGCATTTGTATGTAAGTATTAAAAGGGCGTGCATAAAGCAAGAAGGTATTACTGGTACTGATAGCTTCGGAAATGTAACTTCTTCAAGTCTTATATTACTGTCAAGACCGCCTCAGTCTTCAGTCGACTGAAAACTGAAATGACTCACATTAAAATCTAGACAGCTCACAGTCAAAATGCTAACTCAAATCTTTGTAAGGCAAGCTACACACGTAATTGTGCGCTTGTCATGCAAACAATCCTTTTTGTGGGAATTCGAGTTAGTTTGTGTGGGCTACAAAAAACAACTTAATTGTACATGCTGTAATAAGCTGGCGTGAAACGCTGGCTTGTAAAGTATGTAGGTAGTCACAATGGAGTCTGCATAATACTATTCAAACTTTTTTGCAAGGAGTGCCTTAGTTTGTAAATATTTATTAGTACGTTTTGAACTTAGGCCCGTATTAATAAACGTTCCTCAACGACGTACTCAAGTGCATAATCATTTGTTATAGTAACACATTCCATTAGTGAATAGTTAACCAGATAGAACTTGTCATAATATATGACTATAAGTTGTTTAATTACTTAAAATAAACTCCGAATAGTTTAGATATCATGATTGGATAAACGGTTTAAGTTAGATTATAAATTGGGCAATTTGTCAAGTGATAAATACTCTGTGAACAAATTTAAGGTGTCCGTATTTTAGCTCAGATTGCTCAAATTGCTCTTTACGATAAGCCAACTCCTATTCCATAATTTATAAATAACATATATAAACATTCGATAAATGATTTTATTTCTGTAAGTAGGTTTTTACAAACACTTTTACACGTCAATCATATTTTTTTTTAAAACTAGATGAGGTCGGCGTTTCCTATCTGACTACTCTGAGAAGAAAGGCCGAAACAAACTCAGAGGTCACAGTCTCTTTTAAAGTCCAGACAGAATCTTGGTCAGATCATGCGAAGGCTATGTAGATCGGTGTCTGAAATGGTCTTTTGAGGAAAGAACCACACAGATTTAGTGGACCTGTCCAGTCAGTGCAAGCAATTGTCAGCAATCGTGCAGCTCAACTCAGAACTTAAGGAGCTCCACGATTCGGCGAACAATTCGATTCATTGATTAATTTACTGACTTGGAAAGTTAAATAAATTAATAACCAATTCTCAATGGGTAGCAGGTGTGCTGATGAAATTGATGATAATTCTTCTTCTTCCGTCCCTGGTCCCGTTACGTGCGGCCTCCTCTCTTTTCTGCGCCAAGTTAATTTTTCTTGGGTTGTCGGTTATGGCAATTGAGTTTTCTTATGGTCTCATTTTATATTTGACTACCAGGTTAATGGCGGGTGGCCTCTTCCTCTGTTTTGTTCCGGCAGATTAAGTGCAATGTGTACCACATGATCTTCATTGCGGTTTTTAATGTGTCCATACCATCTTTGGCAGTTTTCAGTCAATTTATCTGTGATTAGAGCGACTTTATAGCTGCCTCATATGTTTTCATTGCGGACTTTGGCAAGTCTGGTTAAACCTCACGCCCATCTAAGCATCATCATTTCATTGGTATGGACCTTTTAAGTATAAACAAAAGGTCCATACTCTTCTTTGTTGTCCAACATTCGTATCCATACAATAACGCTAGACAAACTGCTGGTTTATATACCCTTTGTTTTAATGGGAATACGTGGATCACGCAATACTCCTGTAATTGATCGCCATTTCTACCATGCGACGCTGATCCTATAAGTCAGGTTAGCATCAACATTGGCATCAACTGTAAGCATGTAGCCTAAATACTTGAATTTCATTTCTTTACTGTGGCAATACGCCCATTATAGATGGATTCAGGTGTTGCAATTTCACTAAAGGGTCGTTTAAAATACTCAGTCTTGCTCCTAATAACCCTCAGGACGTACTTTTCCAGAGCCTGGGTCCACGTATTTAGATTTAGAAGTTCCATTTTTTTTTTAAACGTTGCCCCTCACTAGGAATTTCTCCTGTATCGTGGGTGCGTTTACAAACATTTAAAACTCACATACACAAACGGCCAGACCCGGAACAACTACTTGCAGGTCATACAAATATTTGTTCCGTGCGGGGATCGAACCCGCGACACGTAACGCAGCAGTCAATCGCTTAACCACTGCGCCAACCGTGTCGCCGTCATTATAGGATAGTCCACCGTAGTGGAGAAGGTATGTTCTTGATGAGATAATCCATCACCATGTCCAATAATAGGGGGCTGAGAGCAATCCCGGATGGACTCCCAGTTTGACCACAAATGCTTTGCTAACTCTCTTGGTACCTTGATGATACCTAGTTAAAAATAACATTAAAACAATATCGTTAGGAAATCAACTTAAGATTTGTCAACGATAATTATCTAAACAATAATAAACATATCAAAACGAGCACACTTTGCAATAGAGTAGGTATATGTCTACCGGAACCGCATGGCAAATGGGGAAATAAACATTTGTTGTAGGCAATACTGGTGAAATAGGATTAAACGATCTTGATACTGTTTAATTTTTATTGTCTTTAGAATTATGAATGGACATGAAGTATATTAGGTATGTGTAAGAAGAATGTTGTTATAGAATGTATATGTGTTGTTGTTGTTACATCGGGTTCATAACAAAGGAAAATATGTCATGAAAAATAAATCAATCGTACATTACTTTATGTACTAATTTATTATACATGATTTAAGTCATACTAATAACTTAACACTTCATTCAGAACTAGAAAACGATTCCAAGAACTCCAGTTGCATTTCTTGTTCTTCATCCGATGATGAAGATACTGAGGTATTTATAATAAATCGCTCTTCCAGCATTTCAATTATTCTATCTTGCTACAACTTGTTCACAACATTTTCGCCATTCCTCTGCACCAATTTGTGAGAAAGCTTCTTTTGTTAATAATTTAATGTCTCTTGCAGTCCTATTTACATTTTTATCAGCAATTTTTTGCTTCGTTATACCTCAAATCATTTTTATAAGATCATCACAATGTAGATACATCATTTGTATGTACATCAATACATCATACATCAATGTAGGTACATCAAAGATTCTCTCCCTCCGATTTCAAATCATTATCTTGTCGAAGAATTTGTAACAGTGTCATTACTGTTAGAATTTCCTTCCGAACTGTATAGAATTCTTTTACTTTATTCCTAATCAACTCTAAATCGAAACTGTCCAAGTTGATTTTCTTCTTCCCCCCTCTCTTTTTTTTACCAGGCGTGAAAAATACACCATCATTCGATGTGCCCTCACCTACGATTTGCCGTAGAATAGTACTGGAAACCCCTATTATGAAGCTAAAGCTAAGTAAGAAAAATATAAAATAAACTAAAAGTATCAAAATGACTCAGTCCAACTTACCGGTCAACTCTACGACGCACTTTAAAATCAAAGATTGAGTTTGATTTACGCCTTCTTCTTCCCTTATTTTACGATACACATTGTTAACAATATTTCTCGTTTGATATCGAAGTGGCTATTTCGACATTTTCACAAAAACAACAAATTGTCAAGAAGATATCACGAAATCTCAGCAGCGGTTAACAAATCTCGTAATTTGATTTGACAGGTGACGTTCACATTCACAATTGTTCACAATTGTGATATTCACATGGCAATGTCAATCATTGCCATGTGAATATCACAATTTTAATTTTTTTTATGCCATGTGTTTCCGGTAGACCCTTAACTATCTCCTTGAAAGGCCAATTAAAATATTTGTAACTGTAATTCACATTGAAAACGTATATATTTATAGCTACAGAACCTAAAACCTAACTCAATCAAACTATAACATTATCCCAAATATTGAAAGCATATCGATTAACCCCAACTAACTCCTTTAAATACAAACGCAAAATTGATACAAGTTGGTGCGCCCCAGCTTCAGTTTTCGACCAAGTTAGATTAGATATGGGGAGCTCAACACGTCGAAACTTGGCTCTAAACACTAATGGGGTTACATCATGTAACACACCTAGTATGAGTCGAGAACTCGGAATTGGGAGAGAATTTATTATCTCTGGGTACATAAATAGGTAGGTTTAGTAAAATACACTCACTACTAACAAGGGTTGTGAGAGTATTAAGTAGGATCTAGACTGTCTACATACACTGGGCCGAAAAGAAAGCGGGCCAGTTATACAAAATGCGATAACTTTTAAAATATTTGAGCAATCCTTTTGAAATAACATTAAAATTAAAATTTATTTCATTAAAAATATAGGGAAAGTATAAAAAAAAATATATATTTTTGGGGACTGTATTAAAAACCATAAATAAAAATGCAAATGGTTACAAACTCTAAAGACAGCATCGAAATTTGAGGCTGAGTTACGTAGAGAATACATGAATTGGACTCTGGATGACCGGTCAAGAGTAATGTTTTCGGACGAGTCGAGGTCATGCTATACACGCACGATGGGAGGCAAAGAGTCTAAAGACCAGGAGAGCGCTATAACCAAGATTGCATTGAAGACAAAGTGCCATACCCGCTCGGTCGCAGAGCGCGGGAAAAATAATCGAGCCAGATGAATGCCAGATGCGTCACCGGCGCGCGCGGCGCGGCGGGGCGCCGCTCGGCCGCCCGATAATGTAAATAAAGCATTTTTACGACTTGGGTTTGTTTGAATGGTGCTAACACTTGTGTTTTTTGTTATGGTAAGGAACGGGGCTTTAAGATAGCGGAGTTTCGTTTGAAATAGGATAGTATTTACGTAAACACTACGTACGATACGTACGTACGATAGTATTTACGTAACTTTGTTTTCAAATAAATGGTTATAGTTCGAAAAAACGAGCGTTGACCTATATTGTTTAAGGTTTTAAATACATTATGTGTATATACTTAACGCAAAACACTAATAAAACCACATAGCATTAGTACAATATGTACTATTTACGAGCGTGCAAAGTTGAAAAAATTTGCCGACGGCAAAAAAATAACAATGGCCGCCAAGACAATGGAAACAAAATGTTGTTTTATAAATATAAATCTGATACGTAGAATAAAAATATTGGTACCTGTGGAAAGCTTATTTAATGCTTCAACTTTGTTATAAAAGTAGTGGTATTAGAATAACACACTGTACTAAAATAAGGATCTGAAAACACATACACGTAATAACAATAAACATGAATCGGTCAGCGCCGGTTGTGGAATAAAACCGAAATTACGTAATATTTTTTCACTCACCGACCTTGAAATCCTGCAGTAATTCACTTCACTATAATATTTATCACAGACTTAACAGGCCATAGCACTTCAAACACTTGAAAACCCACTTAAAACACAAATTATTTATCATGTAAACAAAACACGCGCGAGTCCGTACGTCACTGACAAGACGCCATATTTTTTTAATTATTTGATTTTTTTGGTTGAACGCTTGTAGTGTTGTCAGACATCTGAATACGCGGCTTTTAAGCACGAAATCGACTAAGCAATCGGATACAGTGTGCCACAGATCTTTTAAAAATGAAAAATTGAATAAAGTTTATCGGATTTCGATTAATTAAAAGGTTACGCGAGTGGACGCTAGCGTGCGGCGCCACTTTCTATGCGGCGACTTTGGTCACCTCATCCACTCCAGCGGATACGGCGGAGGCTCAATACACGTGTGGGCTGGAATTTCTTCCGAAAGCCGCACCCAACTAGTGGTGATAGAAAATGGTACTTTAACTGCAGAAAGATACTTGAATGAAATCTTAAATTAGTGTGTTTGGCCTATTTTGAGTAAACATGGGCAATAATGCCATCTATACGCAAGATAACAATCGTTCTCATACAGCTCGTATAGTGTTTGACTACCGTGAATATGTCACTAATACACGCATGGAGTGGCCAGCTAGCAGCCCAGACTTGAACCCCATTGAGCATGCCTGGAACGAACTGGGACTACGTGCACGCCAGCGAAATTTCCCTCCAATCACGCTTCGTGAATTAAATGAAGCACTGATAGGGGAATAGGAGAATATTCCTCAGCATCGGCTCAGAAATCTGGTGGAAAACATGCCAAACCGTTTAATAGCTGTATTAACAGCTCGTGGTGACAATACAAAATACTAAAATGTGTAAAAGTTGCGAAAAAATGGCTGCAAGAGCCATTTTCCGAAATCTAGTGAAAATGGTCATTTTAACTTAACTTTTATTCAAAATAAACTTCATATTTTTTACATAAATAACACAGAAGTACTATAAAATTGGCTTTACGACCGTCTTTATTTTATAAAGCCAGCGCCAATATTTTGGAAGTTATTGTTATCGACCCGCTTTCTTTACGGCCAAGTGTAGATAGACAGGTGAGGGATCCAAAACAAAACTGACTGCCTGCAAACCTGGCTAGAATAAACCCAAAGTATTCTGATTATTAAAGTTTATAAATTATAAAAGTAGGTCAACTAAATTTTCTACATAATATCCACCTTATTCTCAAAAAAAGAAAAATAAAAAAATAAAAGAAAGAAAAGAAACATTTTTTATAAACAATCTTTCAAAGAGAAAAAACCGCTTTATAGTCAGTCTAACCATTTAGGGGCTAAGATTTTTCTGACATACAGTATTAGACGGGAGTTAAAAGAACCAGGAAATGATTAAGCAGCTTCGTAGACTTTTTTTTTTTGTGAAAGGCGTCTCGCAGTTGGCCTTGAGAGGCCGTGACTGCTTAACCAGTCTATCCTGTGGTGCCTTTGAAATAACTCAAAGCCTCCAGCCAGGGGGTAGACTTTTTCATCTATAACAAGGTTTTATACCTTTTTTTTTTTTTTTTTTTTTTTTTTTTGTGGGTGGGAAATCATCAAATAACTTCTCCCGCTCTGGGCAGAGCAGGAGGGCGTGTCAGACTCTTACTGACTAAAACCCACCCGTGTTCCTTCAGTTGCCTGTGCCAGGGGCCACGGTAACCCTCTTGGACTTTTCCGCAACCCTAGCAGGCATCGGTCCTAGCAAACCCCGTCATGGGTGCTGACATCTCTTTGAGGCGCGCGTGGAACACAACGCGCCGTCGACCCGGGCCTGGTCCTTATCGAACGGCGAGCTGCCCATTGCTCGCCGTTCGCAAGCCCGCGCCTACGGTGGCCGGGAATCGGCCTGCGATTCCCGACGCCCAGGGCGTCTCCTGCGGCGGCTAGGGGCGTGAGGGCGCAAACTTTGCCTCTCCCTCACGCGTTCCGCCTCCTCCTTCGCGAACATTACTGCTTCGCAGAAGGAGGTGACGGCTTCCCAAGCCCTCTCGCTCCGTACCATGGCCTGGACCAAGGCCGGACGCGAGAGATCGCCACCGCCAATCGCCTCCACGAGGACACGGCGGTGCTCCGCCCAAGCCGGGCAGACCTCCACCGTATGCTCCACCGTGTCCTCCGGGCGATCCACACAATGGTGACACCCGGGCGTTTCCTCCCGCCTTATCCGGAACAGGAACCTCCCGAAACAACCGTGTCCGGTTAGGACCTGCGTCAGGCGGAAGGTGAGGACGCCGTGGCGCCTCTCTAGCCACTCCTCAAAGAGGGGACTTATCGCCGCAATTGTGGCGTGCCCAGCGCTGGGTTGCGACAATCGCACTCTCCATGCCGCCCTGAGATCCCGCCGGAGCTCTGTCCGCTGTACCGTGATTTCTCGCGGCAGCGGAGCTACGCCCCGGCGTTTCGCCTCCTCGCGCCACTCCCAAACGTGCGCGAGGACTTTTGCCTCCAGATCCCATGGCGGTAATCCGGCAAGGAGGCTCGCCGCCTCACCGGAGACCGTACGGTATCCCCGGACCAGCCGGATGGCCATGACCCTTTGGGGCGCGTTCAACCAGCGGGCTGGCCGCCGCCTCAAGGATCGCGCCCACACCGGTGCCCCGTAAAGGGCCATGGACCGCACGACCCCCGCGTAGAGCCTCCGGCAGGAGGCGTTTGGCCCCCCTAGATTGGGCAGGAGCCGCTTTAAGGCAGCCCCAGCCCTTTCCAGTCTGGGAGCCAAACGTCGGAAATGCTCCACGAAGTTCCACCGGCTGTCGAGGACGAGTCCCAGGTACTTCATCGTCGACTCGACGCCGATGTGAACCCCTCCTACCGTTATTTGGGAACCCGACGGTGGCGTGTTCCGAGGACCATGAAAACACATGGCCTCGGACTTGTGCAGGGCCACCTCGAGTCCCAATTGCCGGATCCTCTCGACGATTGTCGCAACCCCGCGTGTCGCTAGTTCGGCCGCCGCCTGGTGCGACCTTCCCTGCGCCAGGACTAGCGTGTCGTCAGCGTAACAAACCACGCTGACGCCGCTGGGGAGGTCGGCGCGCAGCACCCAGTCGTAGCCGATATCCCACAGATGCGGCCCCAGGACCGATCCCTGTGGGACACCGCACGACATCTCTTGCCGGTTCCACACTCCCTGGTGACCGGGGTAGATGACGGCCCTGTCCGTCAAATAGGCCTCGACCACACGACAGAGGTAGGTCGGCATCCGGTGATACCGGAGTGCCTCCCTGATGCAACTCCAGGGCAGGGTATTGAAGGCATTGGCGATGTCTAGAGACACCGCCAAGACGACCCCACCCCGGGCCACAGCATCCCCCGTCGTGAGGGCCCGCACGCGCATGATGGCGTCCACCGTAGAGCGCCCCCTGCGGAAGCCAAACTGGCTCTCCGCCAAATCCGGCCCCACCCGCACCAGCCGCCCGACGAGGCGGTCTGCAATGACTCTCTCAAAGAGCTTGCCCACCTCGTCGAGCAGCACGATGGGCCGGTAAGCGGACGGAGAGTCCGCTGGGCGCCCCGGCTTCTTGATGAGGACCAGTTTCCCCGTCTTCCAACGAAGTGGGAACTGGCCCCTCTCCATGCATGCGCTTAGGAGCCCCCTTAGTCGAGGCCCGAGAGCCTCCGAGGCCAGGACCCAGGCTTTCCCAGGTAAGCCGTCGGGTCCTGGGGCGGTATTTTTAGCACTTAGCCTACGTACCGCCACTCGCAGCTCTACCTCGGTCACCTCCGGAGCATCGTTGTCGTCGTCGGCGGTGTGGTCCGCATTCAGCACCGCAGTAGGCGGAGCCATGGGCGGGGAGATATGGTCCCCTCTAGAAGGGAACAGAGTGCTCACCACGTCCTCCACGAGCTGGGGCCGGAGACTCTGCGTCAGCGGGGGAGCCCATGGGCGGAGCTTCTCACGCACCAATTTGTAGGGGCGCCCCCACGGGTCCCTGTTCAGAGTCTCCAGCGACTCCTCGCGGGCCAGTCCCTTGGCCCGCAGGATCTCCGCTTGGAGGGCGGTCTTCGCCGCTCTGTACCCCTCGTACAGCTCCGCCTGAATGGCTTCCGTATCCGGAGGGCGAATACGGAGCCTGCGGTGCCTGGTGTACCGGCGTCGCGCAGCGACGCACGCACTGCGTAAAGTCGTCAACTCTGGCGACCACCAGCACACCTGGCGCTGAGCGCGTCCGGGCTGGGCCCGGGGCATTGCCACGTCGCATATTTCGGACATGGCCTCCCGGAACCACTCCGCCTCGACGTTGATGTCAGCAGGCCTGTCCGGTGATGACACCCAGGCCTGCACGATCGAGGCTTCCAGGAGGAGCTCCCGGTCCAGCTGCTTCAGCGCCCACCGCGGACCACTCGGGGCCTGTCGGACCAGCGCGCTCGAGGTCTGGGCGGAGACGTCAAACCGGATGTACCGGTGGTCGGAATAGGTCTCCACCCCCTCTATGACGCGCCAGTCAAGGACACGCGGTGACAGAGCGGGGCTGGCGAACGAGATGTCCACCACCGATTCACCCCGCATCCGCACACACGTGGGGACAGAACCCCGATTTAGGACGACCAGGCCTGTCTCCAGAGCCCAGTCCTCCACCATCCTACCCCGTGTGTCCGTATACCGGGAACCCCAAGCCACATTCTTGGCATTGAAATCCCCGAGGACGAGCACGGGGAGGGAACGGAACCCGACGACGACGACTTTCAACTCCGCAAGGGAGTTGTGGAACTCGGCAAGAGTTCGGTTCGGGGAGAAGTATACCCCCACCACTACAATCTCCCCGAACCGTGCTGCCACGCAACCCCGTCCCCTCGTGACTGCCTCGAGGGACGGAGTACCGGCGGCGGCCGACGAAATTAGGGTCACTGAGCCGCTCAGGTCCTCCACCCAGTCATCCCTGGGCGGGACAAAGTACGGCTCAGCGACCACGGCGATGTTAATCGACCACTGCGCCATGCTCTGGAGCAACAGATCCTGAGCAGAGGCGCAGTGGTTGATGTTCGCCTGGAGGAGGCGTAATGGGGCCGTTATTGGCACTCCATGTTAGCTTCCTCCCGAGCCCTCTGTGAGGGCCCCGCCGCAGTGGTGACGGCGGCGACGACGACGGTCGAGGCGGCAGCGGCAACGGCAGTGGCGGCGGCTGCGGCAGTGACGGCGGTGGCGGAGGGCTTGCCCCTGCCCCTGGCTGTGGCGGGTGGAGCGCAGGACTTGCTCCCCATCCGGTGATCAGCTGGCTTGCCAGCTGCCGCACATACGGTGCAGTGCGGCGCGGCATTACAAGACCCGGCCTTGTGACCGGGCTGACCACAGCGGAAGCAGTGGTGGCTGCGGTCCACCTCCGAGGTGCATTTAGCTCCCACGTGGTTGCCCACCTGGCAGCGGAAGCACCTCAGAGGTCTGGGTTCCAGCAGTTTCACCTGCGCGGAAACCCAGCCCACCAGTAGCCTACGGCCCTCGGCTATTTTTTTGGCCGCCGACACGGGGCAGCTCACCGTAACGGTTCGCATCCCCTTGAAGTCAGGACCGATGGTGCCTGTCCTCACCTGCTCGGCAGAGCACCCTCCAGTCCTAACGACGGCGGCCACCACCTCTCCCTCCGTCACCGAGTCGTCCAGGCCCAGGATGCGCATGTCAGCGCACTTGGTGGGCCTGGACACTCGGGCCTCGTCCGCATTTAAGGACGCCCTAAGCCTTTCGGCCAGAGCGTCAGCGGCCGGGCCGCTAGCCGCACCGGGGATCTCAAGCATCCGGGCCCCAGTCGCCGTGAGCCTCACCCGGATGCCTTCGGTGGCGCCAATCTCCTCGAGGCTCACCGCCTTTCCCACCTTGGCTAGCACGTCGCGGTAGGACACGCCCTTCTTTTCCGCTTCCGGCTGTAGCGTAATCACTACAGCTGCGGATTTCGGGGCGCGGAGCCTAGCCGCGACGCTTCGCGCTTTTTGCCGCTGCCGCCTCTCCTTCCTTTTGGCCGCCCTTGCCGCCTTACCGGCCTTCCTCTTCTCCCCGGCTACTTGCCATTCGGCGCCGGCCGGAGGAGATATAGGAGGTGGGGGCGGCCGTCTTGCAGCCGGGGCCGTTGCCCTCGCCCTCTGTGTTGCCGTCCCGCCCTCCCTGGGCATGGGTGTCCCCGCGGGTTTCAGCACGGGGGGGGCCTTCCTCTGCCCCGACGAGCCAGGTTTGGCCGCGGCAGCTGCGACGGCGGCAAATGAGACCGCCTTCTGCCGGCTCGCGGCCGGCTGGCTCGCCGCTAGTGGGGGGCGCAGGACAATGGCCTCCAGGGCGGAAAACCGGCTTTGGAAGGCAGCCAGCTCCTGCCGCACCAGGGTCAAAACCCGGTCTTCCGCAGGCATGGGCCGTCCCTGCCCATGCTGCGGCGCCCCCTCCTGCGGCACCTCTCTGAGGCCAGCTGCTCGGAGCCCGGCCAGGTCCGCTCGGAGCTCCCCGTTCTCCTTCCGGAGAAGCTCCATGGCGGCTGTCAAGCGGGCGACCTCCGCCCGCATTTCAGATATTCCATCTGACGGAGGCCCGGGTTGAATGGCCTCCGCTGCCGCCATAATGGAGGCCGTGGCCGCGGCTATGGCCTTGTCTTTTGAGGACTTATTCCTCTTCAAGGCCACATCCCTAATTGCGGCGACTACGACCTCCGCAAACCTGGCCGCTCGCTCCGAATTGGAGCCGCCGGCGGCATCCGGCTCGCCACCCGAGGACTCTGAGAGAGCCGCCTTGCGGCTGGTCTCTCCCGGCTGGTTCCCCTCCGAGGCGTGTCTCTCAGTTCGCTGGCTCGGCTCGGCTGGGCTGGCAGAGCGCAGCGCATTCGTCTCCTGAGTGGCGAGCCCTCTGCCCAAACCTTTCTCTCGGGCCCCACCCCGCCGGCTGGAGTGGATTTTTTTGGGCCCTGAGGTCCACTCTTCGGAGGACGACCCCTGGCCCTCCCCTGATCTGGGGCGCTTCTGGAAGAACCTTCGGTTCCTCGCAGCAGCCCCCTCCACTTCGTGCTCCGAACTCTGGCATGAGCCCCTTGCGCCAGATGCGGCGTCGGACTCCGACCCCGCATCACTCCTCTCCTCTTCGTCGTTTTTATTATTTTTTAATATATTTTTTTTATCCATACTATTCCCACGAGTAAATATAGGGCAAAAATGTCCACCGGGCAGAGCCTAGATACCCGGTAAGCCTAAATACTGCAGAGTGCGGCAGGTGCTCTGCAGGGGAAGCGCTCACGACTGGACTCCCTCCAGCCATTCATCCTCTCACCGCGCTTCAAAGCTTAGGATTGGGTGGTTTTTTATCTTAGAGGTAGCCTTCCTCTGGGCCAGGCAATTAAGCCAAGCCCCCGGCGGCGGCATTAAACATGCCTCCGTTCGCTGTCCGGCCGACCCGACTCAACGAACCCGCCGAAAATTCTCTCCTCGAGGACTACTCTTCAAGGAGAGAAACACGCGCCGCTTTGGTGCGCCTGCACCGCAGCGGCGGCCCTTCCCAGTCTACGCCCACTCAACTACCTCTGTAAGCAGAGGAGGAGTGGACGTATTGACCGTCCGTAGCCCGGTTCCCTTCACCGACCATCAAGCATGATCGGTGATTGGAACCATGACCTTTCCTCGTTTGTTAAAGATTAGCCGCCAGCCTCAATTGTCCACCAAAACCTGGTAGGCAATTGGAGCCGACGTTGCCCAGGGTGCGCCACGAGGAGGCTCTTCAACATGCACCCCAAGGTTTTATACCTAGTTTGTGGTTTTTATTCGTGATAATATTAACTGCACGCCTCAAAATTCACTTAACTTTATCTTAACTGTATAAAACCATTTCCATAATTCTGATGGCAGTCAAATTTGCATATCGGAACAGTAACCTGTTATGTAATTAAAGCCTCCCGTGTTCCCAATTTGATATCTATTGTGTCTGCGGCTTCAATTCGAGAACTGATGTACTTGAGTACAAGACTTTGAACTCGAGTACAAGTACTTTGATACTTCTTTGATGTAATCGTGACCCAGAAGCCAATGGATTGTTCAAGACTTCTGTTTGGATTTTAAGGGCTCTCCAATTATTTATTTACTCTCTTAATCGAAGTGTGAAAGTCTTGAAAGTAATAAAATTGTCAACTTGTGAAAATTATAAAAGTTAAGTGTTTTTTAAAGCTTTTTTAATTACTTTTGGTTGAGTGTTAAATGTACGCTTGTAATTTCACGCCTCAACAAACCTGAAAAAGCTAAACAATATCAATTTTAGTTTACAAATAATATATATTTATTAGTAGATACTTACGTTGGGTGGGTATCAAAGGCTTAGATAGATTCGTTTATTTGCACGAAATATGGTAATTTACAGATTTTTTAACATACAATAGTTCTTCATATTTCACCTACCAAATTCGGCATGCAAATTTTGTGACAATAATAATGATTCTAATATTCTAAATTCTAATATAATCAATTAAAACAAAATAATTAAATTCGAATTTTAAAAACAGTACTTGTGCTTGTGTCAAATTAGACCAGCACCGCTTTCAATCACAATCTGAAAGATTTGAAGGAAATTGGTGGCCCATTGCAATTCATTGTTTGAAAAATTCGTTTGGTCGACAACATAAATAACGTAATGAATGTTGTTGAATGATCAAAATAAAAAACATTGCCGTTGAAAGTGTGAAACGCAAATCATCCCGCAAATATTTATATACTTATCATCATCAAACGTGGTTTAATTACTTGGTTTTAACGTCATACATAATAAGCTAAAAAATAAAGACTATTACTAGACCAATTTTCTGGTCCCCATCAGAATCAGAACCAGGAATCATTTATTTGCCAATAATGTAGATAAACAAATAAGATGGTTATTTTGATGAGCCCCAATACATTTTGCCTTACGGCATGCAAAATTATAAAAAATGCATTCCATTCACTAAGCAGCATATCTATCATTATAAAAAATACTCATATTATTCAAAAATAAGGCACAATGCCAATATGTCAACAAATTAAATTAAATAATGTCAGAAAATTCAATTACACATTAAATTGAAAATAACAATAAATTCAATAATTACAAATGTCAGTAAATTAAATCACAAAGAAGCAGCATACACACAATTAACTGAAAGTCTTTAATTGCGTAGTAACACTTGTCCAGTAGCAGTTTTGTTAACTTTTTTTGTTAAACTTTGATGGGTAATTCTTTTAAATGTATCGGTATTTTATTATATAGAGGACCCATGGTTAAAATATTTTTTTTAAGTAAAAACGTTTGATAATCACCTGTGTAAAGTTGATTTTTATATTGTGACCTTATTGGTCCTGAGCTTTGTCTTTTCGACCAAAAGAGTACTAGATTTTCCTCAATAAAATCAGATACTCCCACAGCATTACGCAAATCCGCTCTTAACTAGGTGCTTCTCAAAATCTCAAAACCCGCAGCATCTACGCGGCTTTCCAACAAAAGCAATACTGGCCACAGTACGGTCGACCAACACACAAACGGGCCCTGAACTGGCACATTTACAACAGCCGGTGCTCCTATATACATAGGTACTCAGACCAGTCACCTCTTTAATGTGGCCTTGGGTTGCATTTCATTCTGCTGGACGAAACGTTTCAGATTTTGTTGAAGTTACTGCGTTTTGTATTAAAATGTTGTTGTTTTATTTTCATTAATGAAGCGAAAGCGTTTAGTTTACGTTAAGTAGTAAGAAAATGTAAACACTGCTTATTAAACGCAAAAAGATAAACTTAATAGCTTGTTGAAATACAGCATACTATACCTACTTACTAATTTATAAAAATGTGAAAGTAACTCTGTCTGTCTGTCTTTTCACGACTTGGCGGCTGAACGGATTTCGATGAATTTACAGGTAGAACATGACATAGGCTAGGACATAGGCGGTTTTATCCTGGTAATTACGTTGCCGTGGGGTTATTTCCGACCTCCACCTGTAGCGGGCAAAAGCTAGTATCATTACAAAATGTTTTTCTTGAAAAAGAGTCCATGAAAAGGGCACTACGTTGTCGGAATAAAAAAAATTGCAAGGACCTTATTATTATTGTTATTTCATGTCTTGAAACAGGAGCTTGTAAAATCACATCCAATATGCAAGCATTTATTTATAATAGAAATGTGAATGGCTTATGCTTATATTTTTGAACCTCAAATAGTTCCCAGTTAGCTGTCCTAAAAATATTATTGAACACTCTATCATTACCAGTAAAACCTTACGGTGTTCCTGTCCTCTGTCAACAGCAAGGAAAAGTTGTCTCGGAAGATTTTAGTCTACTAGCTAATTGTCTGCGTTTGTGCGCTCCATGCGTAGTGATGGGAAGAGATTACACGGAATGACCATAATGCCTTGGAAGTTAGGTAGGCATTTGGTGTGGAATGCAACATGTGTGACCCCTTATGCCTGCCAATCATCTTATCACGGCGGGCTGTGCTGGGGCGGCTGCTGCAGGTGCGGAAAATGTCAAACGGCGCAAACACAAGAGGGGCAATTCCCGTATTTTTAATAACGTTCGCATTCCAATCTCAGTGTCAATCTGTCAAAAATTGTATAGCGTTTACCTACATTTTTGACATTAGACTGTCGCTGAGATGAGATTGCGACTTGAATTTGAACGTTTTAATTACGGGAATTGGCCTTAAGGCCCATGGGATCCGAGTGCCCACTTGGTTTTTCAAGACATCGCCATGCGGTTGGTCGACTCATTGCGTGAATTGCTCTGTGATCCCCGCCCTTTATATACTTGTACTTGTATTATAAGACTGTTAGCTTTTAAATTTTGTAAAAATGATCTTCCGTGTTTGTTAGTTAACACTCTAATATAATGAATGCTCTTGTTTTTGTGAACATCTAATAGGGTCCAAATATTAATAAATAGCTAAGTAATTGCGACCCACTTGGATGTAGCGTTCGCCGGCCGCTCCCGCGGCACCGCTCACTGCGCTCGGTCTGCTCGCGCGGTTGGTCACAGTTCTTACCTAACTTAACCAGTTTGATCAGGATATCCGAGCTTAGTTGGTGTGACCAACTGTGAGAAAAGGCTAGAAATTGAAAAAGAAGCTTCATTATGTAATTAAGTGTGCATCATTAAAAGCCCAAAAAGTTTTCAGAGAATCATTATGTAATTTATAACAGTGTTCATCATTGGAAGATCAATACATTTTTAGAGGACCAGTTAAATGTTTCCCAATAAGAATAGGTTATATGCATGTATTTATTTTATATTTTTAATTCAATGTTTACACCGTTATAACATAGTAAAAAATATAAATACTGTTTAAAAATGCTGTAATTAGGTTTAAAAAAATATTTAAAATTGATAATAATTTCGAGCTGCTTAAACGCCGCCATTTTTGCGCGCTCTGTTGATGACGTCAATTACATACTAAGTCCAGTGTCAGTCCAGTCCATTGTTTACTACAGGTGTTCTCGTTCTGTATTTCATCGTGTAAAACGCTCAAAAGTTAATTTATTTATAAGTATTGCATTGTGCCTGAATGCAGAAATACTACCTATCAGAAGCGCACCTGATAAAGTGTTTTTCCAGTCACGATAGGTGCAAAAATACGTAAGGAATGGTTTACGGTTATCCAAAGAGATGAAGTGTCTGCAATAACCATCGATCAATAATAAAGTTCTTTATTAGTGATTGATTGCAATAACTTGTTTACATTGTTGTGAATCAAAAATTATAGATTTTGTTTACTCCTCAATATATTTAGGATTGTATTTATGGCTAAAATAACGTACATAATGTGTTATTATAGAATAATTACCTTGCAGCTTTCACTCCTTTTACTGACAGCGCACGTAAAATTTGAATTTGAAAGAAAATAAGACCACTGCGGTTGTGCTTTTACAAAACCACTTTCAGTCATTGTCTTAAATCATTTATAATCTCACTAGTATACAAAAATTACACTACAATAAATTAATTCACAACACACACGCAATTACTATATTTTCTAATAAAAAGCCTTCAATGCCATACAAATGTAAGCAATACGAACTTGTTGACATATTATTTTGTCGTCACGTTTTGTTTTAACCAATGGTGTTGCGTTTTACAAATTTGAATTTCCCTCGCTTAATTTGCACTTTTATTTATTAATTTTAAGTAATTAAAAATATATTCATTACTAAAATAATGAGTTGGTTCAAATGTCGGGCCAATAAAGATTCGGAATAAAAATATTTGAAGCAAATTTAAATAACATGCATATTCCCTATTGCTTACTTATTTTCTGAACAAAACAGGATTTTATTTAGTACTTACTGTACAAGAGGCAAACTGAAATCCATCCACCTTTCACAGGTAAGAACAAAGATACTACCCAACATGCAGTCGGGGGCTTTACTCCACAATAGCCACACCTTTTAGGACCCAATATCGCACTTGTAAGTGCTCCGTATTGAATTATCAGAACTGTACTGCACTCACACGTTCAATAACCCTCTGTCTGATATTAAATATCTGATTTCCTTGCAGATACTACGTTATGACTGCATTGTAATTTGAACCTTATTTCAATAATGATATAAGTCATACGACGCGCGCTCGTGAATTGCTAGAGCTGTGTAGTGCAGTAATGAAAAACCGGCCAAGTGCGTGGTCTCACAATGAAGGGATCGGTAGTTGGGATGCATTTATCCCAAAAACAAACTTAACATTGTAGTTGAATAACATGTTCTCCCATAGATTGATTTACATGACGGTCAATTCAATTTTCAATTTATTTATTCAGTAACAATTCACATTGCGTTCGAATATAATACAGCATGAAACATTAACATTAACAACATTATTATATGTAGGTACAATTATATAAAGATACATGGAATTCAATTTAAATTAGAAAATAATACAAAAAAAAAACATTTAAAAAAATTGTATAATAATAATAAAAACCATTATGTCAATAAATTAATAGCAATTTAAACGAAAATAATAATCAAACAATACGTCATATGAACACAGAACACATTATAACACCATCCATGCACAAATAATTACATGTCAGTTTTAAGAGCAACAAGACTATTACAAATCGTCTAATGAATAGAGGCATCTTTCCAACAGGAATGCCTTGAGTCTTGCTTTAAATGAGCCTGTGTACAGTAAGCTTTTCAACTCAAGCGTTAACTTATTGAATATCTTAACTGCCTGATACTGTGGACTATGTTTAACAATACCAAAACGCGGGATGACTTTATTTCCAAGGTCTTTTCTACGCTCTATTTCCCTTACCAGCCTGTCCTCATCTGTTTCGTAGTCATTCACATATTTTTTTAAGGTGTTTAAGAGTACTAAGCTACGTAAAGGCTACGTACTGTGAGAATTCCAAGTTCTTTAAAATATGGTTGACAACTGTCTCGTTGAGAAATGCGGACAATGGTTCGTATCGCTCTTTTTTGGAGAACGAATGCCCTATGCCAGTTTGTAATGGTAGCGGTTACCCCAAAACTGCATGCTATACCTAAGTTTGGACTCTATCAGTCAATTGTCAAATTGTCAACGATTGACATTATCTGTCAATTGTCCAACTGCAAATGTAACCATGTACAAATTAACGATTTTAGGACTTTTCTTAGCTCGTGCTGTGAGACCTTGTTTCTTGCCAAATTTCATGATTCTAGGTCAGCGGAAAGTACCCTCTATGGTTTGATTCTGTAGTTTTTTATGCTTCAAGGGACCAAACTCAAACTCAACTCAAACTCAAAGCATTTATTTCAATTAAACCATTTACAGGCTTTTGAATTGTCAAGTGGTCGGTCAGTCAGAAATATGAAGCTAGTTGCCCATTCCAAAGCGTAGTAGGTACCTATGGAGAAGAACGGGCAAGAAACTCCATGGACACTCTTTTAAATTATATTGTTACATAAATATTAGTTACATCATTAATCTTGTATATAGGTATAATTATATGTGAGAACGATGTAAATAAGACGTACACATTGAGTGTCCAGTGTACAGCAAATATAAATTCAAACAAAACAATCCATAATAAAATAATTAAAAATAAGTCGTGGTGGCTAAGAGATGACCAGTCCCAACTGACAGCGCCCGTTCATGAACATGACGCATGGATCAGCACCATTCAGCTCAACCATTTTGAAGGGAGCTAAATGATCCAACACACGCGCCACCGTCAGCGAGACATTTGAGTGAGCATGACATCTATCAGGCGCCAGGACACATTCAAGTCAATGAAAGACATTACCCGGTAAATGGTAGCTCGATAGTACATAGTACTCACACTTGTGCTATGCAATTATATAATACAAAGGAGATTGAGTTTATACAAAGCAAAGGTAGTCTTACAATCTTCAGCAGCTCCAACAGTATTTTCAAATGTTAATCAATTAGTTGTGGTTGTGGAGCAGGACCAGCATTGAGCCAGGCATTTTTATCAGCGATATAATCCCCCAACTTATAATATGCCTGGCTGCATAGTGTGCGTTTTATACAAACTTTGAATTTCGTCTCATTCAGTTGAAGTATGTGGGGAGGTATTTTATTGTAACATTTTAAACAGTACCCCATGAAAGATGAGTCCACTTTAGCCAGTCTGAAACCTGGTTGAACTAATAGGTCCCTATTTCTGCTACTATAATTATGTCTATCACCTCTTTTAGTAAAAAGATGTACATTTTTTCTTACGTACATGATGTTTTCATAGATATATTGACAAGGTACCGTCAAGATCTTACCTCTCTCTCTCGTACCGTAGACCGTCTCTACCGTAGACCTTAGGTATGTATTATACATTTATTTCAACTTGATACCTCTACGTGTTCCTCAGAAAAAGGGCCTCGACAGGCTGACAGACAGACATACATACATCCTATCAGGTTATTTTCTTTTTGTCCATTTGCGGTTCGGTTTTTCAGATTAGCTAAAGTACATACATCTTTTATGGGGTACTGTGTTAAATGCTACAACAAAATACCTTGACATTTGTTGCAATTAAATGAAAGAAAATTTAAAACTTATAAAAAAGTTCACTTTGTAAACAAGCGTATTACAAGTTAGAGGATTATTTCCAAGATAAGAATGCTTGGAAACGTGCTGGTCCAGCTCCACAGGACAATCTAGGGTCTAGACAAAATTAAACTTATTGCAACTTTAATTATATAGTTAAGTTAGTTATTTTTATGACATTGATTTACATTCTGTGATTACTTTAACTCACACACTGACATATTACTTGTTTACATAATTTGGGAAATCGTATACTTTTACAATGTTTGTAAATATGTGAACACCATGTATCTATCACTTAATTAACTTATTTATCATTGCTACGTTTATTAAATTCTTTTTACCTATTGTGGTAGGGTAATTTTTTATTATAGGTGCATCGTCTTCACATAAAATTATATAATTAATGTATACAAAATATTGTAACAATTTTTAAAAGAGTAACGGTGGAGTTTCTTGCCTATTCTTCTCCATACGAAACTACCTTTTGGAAGGGGCGACTAGAATCAATTTTATTTAAATGTAAATGTTGACGTTCAAAAGTGCCTTTTATGTGCCTATTTGAAATAAATGCTTTGACTTTGAACCCAGAAAATGTATAGGTATCTATACATGCAATGTCAATGTGATTACTTGATCAGTGATCACATTTTGATAATGATTGTATGATACCAATGGTTGTGTTTATTTTTGTAGGTATCAACAATAGAGAGATAACGATCTCATTGACTGAAATCAGTTATTTAGAGGTTATAAACATGTCTATTGGAATTTATGACAGCGGCTAAATTAGTAAGGCTATCTGCAACCTCAGACCAAATAAGAAATCAAGCACGCATAGCACGCTGTCAACAGTGGCGTGAGGCCGGTTTCGTTAACATGCGTGCACTTAGTGAGGTGTAATTTGGTGGTAAATGTGTGCGAGTGAGCGTGTATGCACAGATCAAAGTGTAGTTTTGCATGCTTCACTGTATTGTTTGCAGCGCTATGTCTTGATTTTTTATTTGGTCTAAATCTGCAACTTGATAAAATTTTGCCCTAGCCATTCCAGTGGCGTTCATTGCCTGTGTTTATGTGGTCATCAAAAAATCTACTTTATAATTTTACTAGGTAGGCCGAAGCAAAGGAAACCTGCTCAGGTGGAGATTCACAGATGACTTCGACCTGGAGTGTAAATGTGGTTCTGCCCCACAAACAATGGGGCACTTAATGTCATGTCCAGTGTGTCCTGTTGTCTGCACGCTACAGGAGTAGGAGGTCACCACTAAAGGTGTCAATCTCGTAGCCAAATTCTGGGCTGACTGTATATAGATTGCCATCGACACGCTAAGAAAAGAGAATCTTAGACTCAACACAGCAGAATTTAATTTATGTTGATTCTGTAGTTTACCCGTGAAAACATACACTATCAATCAAAGACACAAAGCTGTTAATCACTTCCCAGCAGTAATATTATTTGGATGATAAAAAGAGAACTCAAGTAAATTGCATCCTGTTTTCCTACTAATCCAAAACAAAATAATAAGACCAGCTTGCTCTCATAACAAGCAGCCGTTACCATTACCTTACAGTAATTTCCTTACCGTCTGCATCGTTTCTAGAGAAGACCTGCATACATAGATGTCAAGCCAGGTAAACGCATCGCGGTGTTATATATTTTAATTTTATACATAGCCAGGTCTACCAACAGCTCCCTTATCGGAGAAAATTTACATAATACCGAACACGGCTGCAAACGCTTTTGATATTGCGCCACAGATTATCGCGGTATAAGCCTTCGTCTTTCCAACACTCAATGAGATTCCGCCGAGGCCGGTGCGGCGAAATAATCTCTTCTAGTGGATATTATTATGGGACAGTACGTTTTCGCTTCAAATTAAATTGGTTTTGTTTGGCTGTAGGTATTGTAGTTTGGTAGAGGATAATGGGGTTTTAAAGTTCTATGCTAATGTTTGGTATAGCTTTTATGAGTTTCTGTTTACCTACATGGTTCTAGCAAAGACTTTGTATGAACGATATTTTTTTATTTACCTGGTAAAATACAAGTGCTAGATGTGTTGCCGTACTAAGTGGGATTCAGATTTTTCGGACATAACTTTTTTATTGATTATGTAGCGGTATCTACATCGACACATGCGAACTACGCATCACACTGACGTCACGAAAATCCTGCATCGCGCAAGCAGAGTTTACCGCGCGACTAGCATATATACAACGTCCCGACATCAATCGTCGGGCAGTTGCCCACCAGACATGACTCCCGTCTGGTCGGAGGGTCCTCCCTTTTCTATGGAAGTATGAGTGAACTTTACACCCTGTTCCTCGTGCCTTTATAACTGTTCTCTTGGTTGGATATTTTGTAATTGTCATCATCATCAACCAAGCCTTTTCCCAGCTCTGTTGGAGTTAGCTACCAGCCTAACCGAATCCAGCTGAATACCCGCAGACCCATATGTTACATGCAGCGACTGCCTATCTGACCTCCACAATCCAGTTACTGGGTAACACGAATAACACAAATAGGTATTTCGTAAAATTATAGGAAGACGGCTTATTGAAATGATTTTGTTGGGCAATATTAGCTCAAGACAAAGGCCCAGCAATAGATAATGGGTAAGATGACTTAAATGATATTGAGTGAAAGATGAAAAAAAGTGTAAGCGTCTATTGCTTCATGACCCCGAGTACTAATAAAAGCGAATGCTCAGAAAACACGAACGCGCCCGCTGTAGATGCGACAACGTATACAAAATAATATAAAACATTTTAAAAGAGTTACTGAAGTTTCTTGTCCATTATTCTCCATACGAAACTTTCTTTTGGAATGGGCAACTAGAGTCAATTCTATTTTCTTGTTGGCATTCCAAAGTTCATTTTACGTCCAATTGAAATAAATGAACTAACTTTAACTTTCACTAAAGGGCAGTTCAGACTACGCTATAATATATAGCAATTATATTGTATAACTAGCACAATAATATCACTCCGCATACATTTTATAAGGACACGTTAGCAAATCGCTGTGCTATTAATGATCATAAGTATTGGATTGCTGTTAGCGATAAACTTGTGCGATTCTCAGAGCTATAGATATCGTACGATTGTCTGGTATTTTTTTTCTTTTTCGTGGTTAATAATAATCTTGAGCCAAATTCCATATCATCTTCATTGCTTCATGAGCTTTCCACGCTAGTGAGTACCAAAATCAATTGCGAAGCGATTATAAGAAAATTTAATTGCGGGTAAACTTATAGTGAGCGGGGCGGGTATATGATGAACGAGTCTATCTGCATCCGATCGAGAAGACAATCATAATCTATCTATATATCTACGAGTATATCTATAAAAATCAATGCCAGTTGTCGTTGTCATTTTATAACTCAAGAACGGATGGACCGATTTTGTTAATTCTTTTTTTAGAATATTCCTTGAAGTACGAGGACGGTTCATAGGGAGAGAAAAATTAAAAAAAAATATTAGGCGGTACGAAGTTAGCGGAATCAGCTAGTAAAATTATAATTACCAATTGGCACGCCACATTTCTTCAATCCTTGAGCCAAGGTTATGAAGCAGTAGCCAGCAGAAGACAAGACACGTTCCCAGAGCGGTAATTGTATAGCTATTTCGAGCTTTTATTTAGCAGAGGTTATATTTACTATTGTAGCGGATTTTCGCGAGTCACGCGTGCATGCAACTCCAGGGACGGTATATTTTCTACGGCTTGTATGCGGAGTGGAGTGAAGATTCCATCATGGCGGTCAAGTCCTGACCGGCTAATCACCGGGCTCATATGATGGGCCAATGGAAAGCGAATTATACCGTTATTCACCATCGATAGAATGGAAAATTCAGCGCGAACAGTGTGTCTGCACTTTATGACGGATTTCCGTCCAATAACTCGCTGTACAAAGTGGACCAGCTTGCGATATAGCATATTATAGTGCGAACGTCATGCTATATCCTTATACAAGGTGGGGCAAAAATAATCACCCGATGTTATTTTACTGTATTTTTTTTTTGCAATTAAAAGTTTTAGTTCTACATACTTATGGATTATGTTTATTTAATGAATTAGAATTATTTCCATTAAGTCGAGAAAGTGATATCGGGCTCATTTTATGGCATTTTCCATCACTTGTGTCAGAACTTCCGGCAATAGGTTCTCGCATTCCTGTCGGATATTCGCATTAAGGGCTCAATACATTCAATTAAGGGAGGAAAAAGTCGTTGGTCTTGGCTCGCCGTTCACAGTGACTGTATGGCCCGCAGCGTTCTCGATAAAAAATGGCCCGGTTACTCCTCCAGTGTAAACAGCATACCATGCAGTAACGTTGAGTAAGTGTAATGGCTCCTGGTAGTCAATACGCGGATTGTCACTGCCCCAGAAGCGCAAATTTTGCTTATTCACGTAACCGGAGAGATGGAAGTCGGCGTCATCGCTCATGATGATTTTCGATGAAAAATCGTCCTCCTCTTGGTCCTCTCCTACGCTCAAGCCATCCTGAATCTCGATTCAGGATGGCTTGAGCGTAGGTTACACGTGTTTGGCGGTCAACAGCCAACTGCTGATGCACTGTCTGCACTTTGTAATGGAACATCTTCAGAGGGGCAATTCCCGTATTTTTAAGACCGTTCGCATTCTAATCTCAGTCTCAATCTGTCAAAATTACAATCAATTTACATACATTTTGACAGGTTTTTGACATTCATTGTCGCTGAGATGAGATTGCGACTTGAATTTTAACGTTTTTTAAGTACGAGAATTGGCCTACAGGTCTTTCACCAACATTCGTCAAAGGGACCGGCTACAGCCCATTTGCGTGGCACGTCGTCTGGTCGATATTTCGGGATCTTCTTCGACACCTTCGGCAACAGCAGCGGTTTTCTCAGCAGAACAGCTGCTCTGGGCCCGGCCACGCCTATCAACATCTCGTGTTGACCCAGTCTCTTCAAGGCGAGCGGCTAAACACCGCAGTGTTTGTCCAGTTGGTACCGGACGGCCGAAAAATCTGCGACGAAATTCACGCTGCGCCAATATCACAGACGAATTATTACGCAAAAAAATGGAATTATTCCGCGTTCTTGAAGAGTGTAGCATTCCATGCCTTATTGACGTGTATTCTGCATCTGTTTACTTCACAAATTTCAAAGAATTGATATTTGCCGCCATTTGAAAAGTTATAGCGCATTCCAATAGGGTGATTACTTTTGCCCCACCTTGTAGCTTATGACGTAATACGCTTTAATAAGTAGCGAAATAGTATAGCGTAGTATGAACTGCCCTACGCGTTCCAGTGCACCAAATAAAATGAACGCAATAACTGATCGCGTATTCGCTCGATGGTCGCTTATATTAGGACACGGCCGGAATGATGCCAGTTCGTAAGATCTTTAAGAAAAACCCTAAAATAAACATGATTTCATCTTTACAACACTGTTCAAGTCAAATAATAAATAGAATTGTCTAAACAGAACAGATGTTTATTGTTTGTGTTATGAAGTGATTGAAATCCATTTCATCGAAAAATATTCAGCGATTGTTTATAGTTATTTTAGGCTTCAAAATAATGCACTAGCTAAAGCAAATATCGTTTGTTGTTTTATTTTAGAAAATGTTTCGCAATACAATCGTCCATGTCCAGTCATACATACACAAGGTTTTTAATAATAGAGTTTTGAAGGTTTTACTCCGTCATGCTGTAGGTATTAATGTATCAACCACTACTAAACGGGTTCCTTCTTGATACACGAGAAGGACGATTCAACGATCGGATAGGAGAGTATGAATCTAATCAGCAAGTAGGTAAAGGTGAACTGATAACTGCAGAATGTTTCAATCAGCAGACTAGCTTCACCTTAGGACTTCGTCCGCGTGGAATTCAACTATACCACAAGACATATCCTATGGTACTCTTCAATAGTGTAGCCTACTATTAGTGAAATAAAATTTGAAATCGGATTATCATAACCTCAACCAAACAGTTTTCTTACCTATATAAAATAGGTACTAGTTCGGGCCGGGATTTCGTGCGCGTGAAACTTCTAGTTTTAACATTAAATATATATACTATGACACTCGGCAATACTGTAGCTTCGCATCAGTAAAAGTGTTTTTGGAATCGGATCCGTAGTTCTGAAGGTTACCCCGTACATACAAAGTCACAAATTTTACCTCTTTATAATTTTAGTATAGATATGCAGGATGGAAGAGACATTGACACGCAATCAGTTGCCATGGATTCAGTACATGACTTTGAACCCCCTTTTCTTTTTTTTGGGGAGGGAAATCATAAAATAACTTCTTCCTCTCTGGGCGGAGCGGGAGGGCGTGTCAGACTCTTACTGACTGAAACCCACCCGTGTTCCTTCAGTTGCCTGTGCCAGGGGCCATGTTATCCTTTTCGGACTTTCCCGCAACCCTGGCAGGCATCGGCCTTAGCGGACCCCATCATTGATGCTGACACCTCTTTGAGGCGCACGTGGAACACAACGCGCCATCGATTCGGGCCTGGTCCTTATCGAACAACAAGCTGCCCATTGCTCGCCGTTCGCAAGCCCACGCATACGGTGGCCGGGGACCAGCTTGCGATTCCCGACGCCCAGGGCGTCTCCTGCGGCGGCTAGGGAGGATTGCCACCCTGCATTAAACATATATTAATAAAGAGCAGTTTAGAAAAAAAGACGCCAGTCTCATCCTATCGCCATTGACACAAAATGTAGAACAAAAGTTACTGTATTACTAATCTAGGTACCAAAACCTTAAAGATTTTTTGTCAGAAGATATTGACACTATTTTAGTAATGCATAGACAATACTGTCATTAAAATTGTACGGTTTAATTTAATTATTTCTGGTTTTTGTCGCTGCTTTCTTTTCTAAAACTTGCAATTATTATACAATAAAATTAAATTCTCCCTTTTTTCTGTCGGTTTACGCAACCTTTTGTTGGTATTCGTAAGAGTTAGAAGCACTTAATGGATTCGATTTATTTCTGATTCGTTGAGCCAGACTACAAATAAAATAACTAGATACTAAAAATAGCCCCTATCCTTGTCATTGACGTCAAAGAAAGAAAGAAAGAAAAGAAAGAAAAAGTGTTTATTGTGACTCGTACAGGAAGTGCACAAACTAAATTATAAAAGAAAAAACCAAACTATATAAAAACAAAAAGTAACAAAAGAAAAAGGAAACAGAAATACCAAAACAAACCAAAGCTAACAAACTTATCCATATTTTTTTGTTAAATGAAAGTAGTTCATTTTATATTTAATTAATATTCATAACTTTTAGAACCTGCTTTAAATCGAAATCTCATCATTGAAACTAAAAAGTAAAAATGCATAAATCCTTACTAAATAGTTCAATACTGAAAAGTTTTAACTTTATTTATTGTTTTTTTTTTATATTTTAATCTGCATCTGTCATTTGTGGCTGTTGTAAGCTCCGAAGCTTCAAATATTAAATCTTAAATAAATGTGTAAAAAGAAGAATACGTAAATATGCATAACCAATTATATTTATGAATATAATTATGTTCTAAGTGTCTTTCTTTGTAAGACCGCCTTTAAATATTTTTCAATGCTACGAGTATATTAAAAGTTCAACTTCCATAAACCAACCTTCTTTAAACAAAAAGCAAGATAGGACCAGCACCCTAACCGTAATACACTATTAATCCGACTCTGAACCATTTTGAAGGATATTGCTAATCCATTGGTTCATATGTTCGAAAAATTTGTCTGCTCAGTATCGTAAATAAGGCAATGAATGTGGTTGAACTGTCAAAATGAAAGTTATTCCTACTGTTAGTGTCTCAGATCATATAAACACAGGTTAGTGTGTTATGCAATTAAACCACTGTTTGTTAATACAAGTGAACTTAGAGACAATAAATACGTACCTACCTTTATTTTTATGGTTCATGATTGGCTTGCCTTCCAATATCGAGTATAAGTAAAGAAAAACTTGATTGCAATTCTATGGTGCGGTGCAAAAATAATATATTAAATATAAGAATTTAATTTAGTATTTGTCAGTTTTACCTATAAAAATCTTGATTATAGTTTGAGCACCATTTGAAATTGTATATTGAAAAAAACCGACATCTTCATAAGGCGTTCATCATCAGGCCACTGGAGGCACAAAGCATAATCTTTGTCAAACACTTAGTCACTAAAAACTATTTAAAAAAAACAATACAAAACTAACAAAAGCAATATTTAAGAAAAGCTCTACGAATACCTAGTATCTACAAATAAGCAGCAACAACCATCCAAATATTTCATGAAAACCAATAAAAATCTTCACCATAAGTGTTATAACTTGAACGTATATAATATAAACGTTATTCAAATAAAACGCTGGATGCAAACTTTAAACGGAATAATGGCGTGAATTTAATCGACTGAACAAACATATGAATGGTATCCTCGCCTTTTGTTACCAGCGTTACAATATATGAGATGTAATTCTTCAACGGCTATGCCGCGACGCCAAAGTTACGTCGAGTGGAAATTTGAAAAGTTTCTTTATACACTCGTTATTTTCAACGTAGCGTAGAAAATTGTACAGCAAAATACTTTACTTCTTTAATAGAATATTATGCTTACGTTTAAGTGAAATGTCATAGCAGTATTTATGTTGCCCCTGTTCCCCGGTTCAGAATTAAAATCTGGTACACTAGAATAGAGGAAGAAAATTACATACTTTTTCTAACACATTGTGGATGCAGTTTTACACGTGACTTTGAAAATCACATTTTGGAAAGGTATGTATTTAATCGAACCTCAAATAATTTCCATTTTAATTTCCTAAAAATATTATTGAACAGTCTCATATCATGATTGGGCCTCAAATAATTCCTATTTTGGAGACCTAAAAATACTAAATAGCCAAAAACCTGCGACTAACTTGGATATAGTGGTTGCCAGCCGCTGACGCGGTATCGCTTGCTTCGCTCGCCCAGCTCGCAGGTGGTTGGTCACAGTTCTAATCTAACCTAACCCATTTGGTCGGGGTATCCTAGCTTAGTTACTGACACCAATACGGCTCGCGCGTGGTTGGTCACAGTTCTTATTTAGTCAGAATATCCGAGCTTAGGTAGTTGGTGCGACCAACTGTAAGAAAAGGCTAGAAATTGAAAAAGAAGCTTCATTATTTAAAAAAGTGTGCATCATTAGAAGCCCAAAAAGTTTTCAGGGAATCATTATGTAATTTAAAACAGTGTTCATCACTGGAAGGTCAATACTTTTAGACAGGGTCAGTTAAATGTTTCCCAATAAGAATTGCTTACTTATTTTCTGAACAAAACAGTTAAACTTACAGTTGGCTGCAGTAATTAAGCTAACTAGCTTAATTACTGCAGCTCAATTATTACTTATTTACTGCAGCCAACTGTAATAAAAGACTAGAAAGATAAAAAAGGCTTAATTATTTAAAAAAATGTGTGTATCATTAGCTGTACTGATATGAAATTGATTATTCTGTAAATGGATATCGGAATCACTTTAACGCGTCACAAAAAACAACCTAGATGGAGTCGACATCGCCTATCTCACTACCCCTGAAACAGCAAAACAAACTGAACGAACTGGTACCTTCTAACTAACCTTTTCCACAGCTAAGTGTTCACGTTTTAATAGTCATCAATAATTAATTAATAGAGTTATTATTCATGCAGTTTATTGACTCCACACCTTTTGTTCGTATCGAAAGGAAGCTAGATAAATATCTGATGTCTTGTCTTATCATAATTTGAAAAATGTAAAACAAGTTCAGTAAACGATGGTTTACGATAATCAATTTCATTTAGAACTGATCATCACTTAAAAATATACTGTTTTTATTAGATACTTACCTACCCAGATTTTCATTGTGACTGTTACGAGCTCATAGTATATATAATAGTCTATGGTCACGAGTCTTATATTACCGGATCCGTTTAATAGATGTGTTTGTAGGTAGCTACTTACGTAGTACCTCTGCTTTTTTTTTTGCCAAATAGTAGGCAGAACTAGGTACTACTCCACAAAGTTAGTAATGAGAACTGAACTGAAGAACTGTTAGCTTCATAAAAATGATATGGGTCTAGTTGAAAGTGGAGGAATAGTTATCAGAATTTTGATCGCTTACTTAAAGTTGTACATGAATCTTTAGGCACGTGGCCAAAATTAGAAGTAACGCCGCGCCGCCATCTTGATTTTCAATACAATTTCACAACTTTTTACCAAAAACGCCCTCCTTTCAATGTCACTAAAGCGTGTTTTGTATTGACAAGAACTAGCAATACTGCCACGCATCTGAGCATGACGCTAACCAAGCCAATCAAATTCATCGACATCAAAAGCCACGGCGGCCGATGACGTCAAACTCGCACTTGAATGGAAACCCCGCTTATCACTAAACCACACGCTTGACCGCACGTTGTACAAGCTTTATCAAAACACCTCAATACAACTTCCTTACGGTCACTTCGTCTATCTGCATGCATATCAGCCGCCCTATTCTGTAAAAATCTCACCATGAAAACTAAAGTGAGCTTGAAGTGAGCTGTCATGCCATCTAAAGCTAGGGATGACTCTATTGACAGCTCACTCTAAGCTCACTTTACCTAAGTTTTCAAGGTGATATTTTTACAGAATAGACCGGCTGGTCCAATGCCTCAAAGATACGCAGCGCAGCGCGATTGTCGCTGCCAAACCAACAGTAGCATTATGATTCTTAAAATAAAGTCGAAAATAAATAACCTGACTACCTAACCTGTCCCTAACACGCGTGTTTTCAACTGTAGGTACTATGTAATCATGATCTATGATGAACTACTTCGATAGAATAGATAGTGCATTGAAATAAATGGGGTTCATCTATAATGAAACAACTATGCAATTATATTTCTAAAAACACGGCAATTCATCCTATACGCAACTAAAATTATATAAATGATAAATTATTTTATTTCTGTAAGTAGGTTTGAACAAACACTTTTACACGTCAATCATATTTTTTTAAACTAGATGGGGTCGGCGTTTCCTATCTGACTACTCTGAGAAGAAAGGCCGAAACAAACTCAGAGGTCACAGTCTCTTTTAAAGTCCAGACAAAATCTTGGTCAGGTCATGTGAAAGCTATGTAGATCGGTGTCTGCAATGGTCTTTTGAGGAAAGAACCACACAGATTGAGTGGACCTGTCCAGTCAGTGCACGCAATAGTCAGTAATCGTGCAGCTCAACTTAGACTCAAGGAGCTCAACGATTGGACGAACAATACCAAAGAAAGGACATTTGAGTAGGCCGCGTAAATTACTCAAACTGCCAGATCATGATTAGGTTGAGAAAAATACAAAAATAAATATAAATAAATCAATGACCGACATAGTTCTCACATTCACAATAATTAGAATAATATTATATTAATCTTTGAGGACCATGTAGATTTGTGTCTGAAATGGTCTTTTGAGGAAAGAACCACACAGATTGAGTGGACCTGTCCAGTCAGTGCACATATGTTTATTAAGCAATCATTGACTGAATGAAGGTTATTATTATTGACGTGTTGAATGTATGTCAAACTTTTGTGGTCAAAATATTAGCCCAGCACGTATAGAGTATTGCAGATTAAATGAATGTGTGTGTAGTATGTGTAATGCAGATAGTTTATACTAATATTATGAACAGGTAAAATAAGTTTGTATGTAGGGGGTAATCTCAGGATCTACCGGTCGCATTAAAAAAATCTTTTTGATGGTTAAATTTTTGAGGAAGGCAGGCTATTTAACATCACGCTATGACCCTTAGCAGCCGAGCGAAAAGAAAAAAAGTTAGAAAGACCGCTAAGCGAAAACGAAGTGATAGCGCGGGCAGGTGATGCGATGCGACGGGGTGGGGCGGGAGAGCAAGAAATTTCATGCGGATGAAGTCGTGGGCCAAAGCTAGTTCTTCTTCTAGTCAAAGTTAGTTCTTTTTCTTTCTTTCTTTCTTTCATTCGGGTCGAGTAGGTATTGAAGTTTTGTATGGGACGACTGGTTTTTTTGGCGATTACGATTTTGGTCTAATGGACAAACTGTTTCAGTTTGATGATCTGTACCACACCCTAAATTTTGACCACAGCTTTCTAATACATGCTGTATAAGAACCATTACCTACAGAATCTGGCTGCAGTCTTAAATTTTTTTGCCCGTTCTTCTCCATAGGTACCTACTACGCTTTGGAATGGGCAATTAGCGTGCACTGACTGGACAGGTCCACTCAATCTGTGTGGTTCTTTCCTCAAAAGACCATTGCAGACACCGATCTACATAGCTTTCACATGACCTGACCAAGATTTTGTCTGGACTTTAAAAGAGACTGTGACCTCTGAGTTTGTTTCGGCCTTTCTTCTCAGAGTAGTCAGATAGGAAACGCCGACCCCATCTAGTTTAAAAAAAATATGATTGACGTGTAAAAGTGTTTGTTCAAACCTACTTACAGAAATAAATTCATTTATCATTAAGCTTCATCTTTCTGACTGACAATTCAAAAGTGCCTGTAATTGGTTTATTTTATTTGAAATAAATGCTTTGAGTTTTAATTTTTTAACACCACTCGTATATCCGAGCAACAACAAAAAAACAAAATAATATAGGGTTTTGAAAGCGGTACCCTATCGTATGTAAGATGAAAAGAGGATACAAAAATAAAATTAACACAAACCAAGTCATTGACATCTTTGAAATTATTAGCCGTACGTAGTCGCCAAAAGCTAATTTTTAAGGAAAACCAAGCATATCTATACTAATATTAAAAAAGGTAAAATTCGTAAGTTTATTTATTTATTAGTTTATATATAGTTAATTTTTAATAATTAAAAACAAAGCACGCAATTAAGGTGGGAAGTCATCAAATAACTTCTCCCGCTCTGGGCAGAGCGGGTGGGCGTGTCAGACTCTTACTGACTAAAACCCACCCGTGTTCCTTCAGTTACCTGTGCCAGGGGCCACGGTATCACGCTATTAGACCTCTGGGGTCTGTCTTAGCATGCCATAGCCTTTTTTTTTTTTGAGGGTGGGAAATCATCAAATAACTTCTTCCGCTCTAGGCAGAGCAGGGGGGGGGGGCGGGGGTTTGAACAACGCGCTATTAACAGTGACGTTATAATGGAGTTGTTGTAATGTTCCTGCAGCTTACGCTTTAAGTTTCTACGTTTCAACTATTCATTGAGTCTCTAATGTCTTCAGGTATATGGTTTGTATGTAGGGGGTAATATTCGGAACTACTCGTCCGATTAAAAAAAATATTTATTTTATGGAAAGCTACGCTATTGCCGAATGCTATAACGAAGTAGTGGGCAGAAGATATTGTCAAATAAGTACTGAGAACTATGTTTATTAAATTTTCCGTGACGTCACTGACCTGTGCATCCGTAGTAAATTAGCCCACGCAAGACGACTATGGTTGTAGTACACTTGAGAGTAAAATGTGTAACTAACCGAAAATATTTTCGTTTGCCACGAAACTGCGAGACTAATCCAATTGATAATTGTATAATATTGTATAACAATGGGATTTGAAACTGTACGTCATTATCACACGCCAAAATACTATTGTAGTTTTAGTACAATCACCTCATTGTGTTGGAAATTAAGAACATCACCTAGCAGCCGTCGACTTTTTCATTTCACTCCTAGATGTTTATCTGAGCTGTTGGGTTCCACTACAATTCCTATTAATCTATTTATAATCTCTTGTGTCTTTTTATCTTGCTGATTATCGACATGTGCATTTGAAATATTAACTAGTTGGGGAAATAAATTATGTGCAGTTGTTGTTTACTAGCAGTACAAGTGAAGTGTAAACAAAATGATAGGTAAGCGATACTTTTTTAATAACTTTTTATTATTCTATTTTTAAAACAGTCTAGTTTAAAATTATTTTATTAATTTTGAAATAGACTTGTCTACAGAATCATAATACATATTTTACAGTCAAACAAAGAGATAGTGCCCATATATACTTTTCTCTATATGGTTATTTTAGTATTTTGTAAATGTACATTATTTAAAATTTTATTGTGTGTATTTAATGGTGTTTGTTGTATTTGTATTTTGTACACTTACTATTTACTGTTTATCCTATTTACCTGACGTTCCCTTACTTTTTTTTATTAAACTTTGTTGTATTTTTTATTTTTGTCGGTGTGCAGAGGAATCTATTCTCTTAAATCAATATTTTAAGTGTCGTAAGCATAAAAAGTTATTACACACGTCTATTAAACGTGAATATTTGTATTATTGTGGAAACACGTATATTTTGCGTGTATACCTTACTCTTTGGTTGACTGTACAAAAATAAAAATGATTTTAGGCTTAATAAACCGTGATATTATTTTTTTCTTATGCAAACAACACCTTCATTTGTTTTTATTTCTCAGGGCGAATTTCACGAATGCAACTGAACGCGATCGGAAACCACATACAAGAGCTGTCAGTGTGATCATTGTTATGGAATTTTGACACTGACAGCTCTTGAACGCAGTTTAATTGTGCTGATAGCGTTCAGTTTCATTGGTGAAATTAAAACTTTACAGTCTACTTTCTTTAGCAGACGAGACAGATATAGGAGACTTAGACTCAGAAAGGTGTATCAGTGCCAAGTAAATAATAATTACAAAATCAAAGTACCTATAATAAGTAAAAAGAAGTAGCCCTGTGTGTTTGTGTGTACTTTGTAAATATTCCTCCCCAAATGCCACCACACTTAAAGGGTCAATGACCGGTCATGTGACGTTGCCATAATTTTTCAGTATAGTTAGTAATATAATAATAAGACATTTAATTTAAGAACTTTGACGTCATAAATTATAATCAATTTTCATTTATAGTTGTTGCATTTTAGCATGACAATAACGGTCATTGCTCTTTTCTTCATAGGAACCAGAAGAAAAAAGTAAGTACCTATCTTCTTTCATTTCTTAAAAACGTTGAGGATCACAGTAGATGTCGATTCAGGAATTTTACGGTCTTTATTTCCGTTTTTGAAACGAATGCTGGAAGTTGTCAATAAATATAGACGGGTCAATAACCGCTATTGCCATGCTACAACGCAACAACTGTAGTTATTTTAGACAAAAATATTTTAGAAAAAAATAGGTAGTCTAAATACATTTTCTAGTTCGTTTTGTACCAGGAATGCTTAGTATTGTATTCACTATAACAACACGGCTAGATGAGAATGTAAATTAATGATATTATGCGCCTATTTACCTAAGCCGTAAAATATCTATTCGTACATTTCGGATCTGAGCGTTGCTCGTTGCCTTACTCAACTTACAAAAACATTAAACATAACGACAATATGTGAAAATATAAGTGTTGTTTTCATGAACATAACTGTTATAACAAATAATTATTTATTTCGGTCATTAAATCGATAGAGGGTTAGTAACATTAAAAAAATATTTTTTATTATACACGTAGGACGTTATATGGTCTTTGTGTGTAATCCTCAGACTGATCAAGTAAAATGATTGACAGCAGACCCTTACAAGAGTTTTTTTGACCTGTACCGTAGATCGAGCTAATCTGCGGGCCAGCACATTGCTTCGAACCTCTAACGCCCTACCCTTTGACTATGGCTTCTCTAAGATTGTCAGTGAGTACATGACCTTGATACTTAAATCTATCCACATCTTTGAGAACCGCCACATAAAGTAAACGGCACAACGCTTGGTTATAACGTTTTCCTGACTTAAGAATTAAAACTTCACTCTTTTTTACCGTTAAACTTGAGATCGTGTTCAACCGCATATAGCTCAAATATTCTGAGCGCGCTGATCGAGGAAGCCAGCAGCATTAAGTCATTCGCAAAGCTAATGTTGTTCACTGATATACTATAGATGCAACATTCGACATCCGTGCTGCCGATTCTCTCGATCAACTCGTTCACATACAGATTAAACAGGCCTGGGGAAGTTAGTCGACCATGAATAAAATCGTTAAAATTACTTATTTCTTTCAGGCACAGCGCTGTTTCTTCTCTGTGCAACAGCTATAGCTCACGCAGACTTAGATGAAACAGAAGTAGATGGTTTCTACGATAATGGATGTCCAAAAGACACCAGTATTGAAAAACTTTTACCTCACGAGGACTGTGAGCAGTATTATCAATGTTTTCACGGAGCGATGATTTCTAGATTCTGTCCAAACGGGCTTCATTTTAACGCTGACCTGGAAAAATGCGATTGGCTTGGTAATGCTGATTGTCACAATAAACGAGATGAAGACACTGATAGCACTTCCGAAGAACTAGACAAGAATAATCCTAGCCACGCGACCCTAATTTGCTCATCACCTGATTCAAACAATGTTTTGGTCGCTCATAAAAACTGCAATCAATTCTTTAAATGTTCGTATGGTAGGGCATTAGTTCTGAATTGTGCAGAAAATCTCCTGTATAATACTGTAAGTGAACAATGCGACTCTCCTCAAAATGTTAATTGTAGTGAGAGATTTAGACCCATAAATGATAGTGAAACTACTGTGACGACGACCAACCAGGGCATTACGTTCTCATACTATATCGAAGAGATTGACCAAAGCAACTCTGATCCCAGCCAAGCCATCGCTCAGTGTTCAGCTAAACGCTCTGATGGCGTGCTGGTCGCTCACGAATACTGTAATAAGTTCTATAAGTGCTCTGGGGGCGTACCCGTCACTGTAAAATGTCCAAGGACTCTCTTTTACGATCCTATAAAGGAATACTGTGACTGGCCCGCGAATGTAGACTGTGACGGCAGAACAATTTCTAATGTCGACGACAGTAGCAATGCAGAAAACGTGGAGAAGAGCAATGAAAATGAAGACAATGAAATCTCTGGTGATGACGACGATAATAATGCTGCTGCCATATGTGCAGATGATAATTCTAATGGGGTTTTGCTTGCCCACGAAATGTGCAACCAATTCTACAAATGCTCAGGGAATAAACCAGTTACTTACAGTTGCCCAGGAGATCTGTTATACAACTCAAAAGAAAATTACTGTGATTGGCCCCACAAAATTGATTGTGGTGAACGAATCGAACCTGAAGACACTGCGAGTGAAAAAAAAAAAGAAACTGAGGACCCCAGTCAAGCTCATGCTATCTGCTCCGTTCAAGGTGCCGACGGCGTATTGGTCGCTCATGAAAGTTGTAACAAATTCTACAAATGCCATGATGGACGTCCAGTTGAGGTAAAATGTCCAGATATTCTTTTATACAACCTCAAGAAAGAAAATTGTGACTGGCCAACCCATGTTAACTGCGAAGATAGGACAGTTCCTGAGAATGGGTGGTCCCTGAAAGTAGGTGATGTAAACAATATAGATAGTGCAACTGAAAATGGCAATGGAAACAATGATGATAGTGGACGTAAAAATAGTCACAAAAAAAAAGGAAAGAGTAAAAGTAGACACCATAATAAAATCCATTTAATGGGCGGAACTGGAGATACAAATTATAATGCGCCTAAAACTTGCGCAGATGAAAGCTATGATGGAAAGTTTCTTCCTCACGAAAACTGTAACCAGTTCTATAAATGCTTTGAAGGCAAAGAAGTGGCTTTATTCTGCCCGTTAAATCTTTATTACAACATTCAAAAGGAGTACTGCGACTGGCCGTACAACGTTATATGTGGCAAAAGGGTAGTTCCCGGAAATGACAGCAATAGTAAAGAAGATAGCAATAATACTGACTCGTCATGCCAGGGCCAGGTAGACGGTACTATATGTAGCTCTTCGCGGGAAGTGCAGTCAGTTCTATAAATGTATCCACGAGGTCTATATTACAACATTTTACTCATAGTTTGCGACTGGCCAATGAACATAGACTCTCTTTCTTAAACTTAAAATCCACACTCTTATCGGTGCCATCTTCATCACCAAAGTTCTCTGTAGCGTAGATAAGATACTAAAAATGATTATTATAGTATTACAATACTATTTAATAAAGGGCAACATCTATACTAAGGCCGCGTGTCCACTACACAAATCTTTATTGCCTGTATCTCCACTCATTTGCCTGTTGATTTACTGAAAATGAATTGCCAAACAGTAACATCGTGTGTTATATTGCTTCGCAAATACTTTAATATTATTCCATAGCTATGTTATTCATTTTAATCGCTATTAAGTTGGTGTCGCTTTTGTGAGAAACATAGGTTTCACTTAAAATCTTAAATAAGAATGTGAGGTATAACCCATAGGCCAACTCGCACCACAAATCACTAAATAGGTTTAGCGCTAAATATATTTACAACATCGTTCTGTCTCTGTCGTTTTCAAACGATTGGGAGAAACAGAACGATGTTATAAATAAGTTTAGCGCTAAAATCATTTAGTAATCTGTAGTGCATGCGAGCCTCATTCGTAAAGTTTTTGGTCAAGTGTCATAAATCATTACCTTATTATATTCTTGTAGTGTTGAATAAGTCTGTTGAAATAAAGCAACGTGAAAATAACATGCTTTTAATTATTTAAAAAATATTTTAGCTAATGCAATCAATCAGTACAATGTGTTTAAACATTTTAAAGATAGTCGATAATTTATCGATATTTCGCTGACGAAATATCGATAAATTATCGACTATCTTTAAAATGTTAAAACCCATTGTACACTTATATTATTTAACATAACACACACACACTCACCCACTTTTATATAATCAAAGCACACACCTACATAGTGTGCGCTTTGGTCAATTGATCACCTACAATTTGTTGTATGTTCAAAACACAAAACAGTTTTTCGCTTTAAATGTGAATTAATATTTCACACGGAATCAAGATTCATCTAATTTATTAGAAGCAGCCCGGAATCGGATTTGTGTCGGGTATATTTTAATAGGCTCGCCCCCTGCATAGCGAACATAGCTGGCAAAATATGGGTGCCTCTGCCTAACTTTCCGAAGAACACGAGCATGATATGTAGGTATTTCACATCTGAGGACGATACGTCACTCGAGTGGTAGTCGCTAAAAATCAGCGCTTTTGACATTTGGTTCGTCAGAAGTCACAGCATTTTGCTGAGCAACGACCCAATAGTCTTTCGCAGATACAACACACGGTTAAAGGGCGTTGCTCCACAGCAGACCACGGCTAAGCATCGCACATGTACGTACCTACTTAGCTTCCCTTTTTATGAAAATGTGGGCGTCCACTGTAACCAACGGCCACGCTACGCACGGATGAAACAAATGAACTATGCCGTCAGTTTAACAGTAATTGAACTATCTGAGGGGCAATTCCCGTAATTTTAAGAACGTTCACAGTCTGATGTCAGTCTCAATCTGTCAAAAATACCATCAATTTACATACATTTTTGACAAGTTTTTGACATTGATTGTCGCTGAGATGAGATTGCGACTTGAATTTGAACGTTTTTTAAGTACGAGAATTACCCCTCTGATATTATGTCAGACACGTTACAGAGTGCAATTATTAAGGTCCATACCTTTTTATTTTTTGTATAAGTACTAGGCTTATGACTACATTCTGATATTGTTTAGCAAGTATAGTTTTTGCGTTCCATTTGATCAATTTATGTTTCTTTCTTCCAATGTCACTTACCGTAATCAAATAATAGTTTAAATGTTTTGCTCACAATGATTCTTATGTTGTACTGAGATACTTGGAAAAATATTGCAAAACACACTCTAAATCAACATACTTGGAAAATAAGATATCCTCGGTAACGTATAAACGACACTCTACGTGCAAAACGAAATAATTGATGTAAAAAAACCGTCCAAGTACGTGTTGGTTTTTACTGATTTCTTCCGTTTGGCTACGGAACCCTAATGGCTGATCAGAAACCGATTGGTTGGTCCAGATTGCGTTCCTCATTGCTTTGGGTTAAAAGAGGTTTGGGGATTTACTAGCGTATGCCTAACCTAAACTTACCTACCTTTTACAAAACAACTAGAAAATGAGACTCGTTTTAAAGTTATTAACAGAACTAAAGTAAGAATTAGTGACACAAAGTTTTTCCTTTGGGTGACTAATTAGACGTTCTCTTATTTAAGAAACGATTATTTTTTTTAATAAAAAAATGGGTCAATACAACACCCAAATGGGTCAATGACTGGTCATGTGACGTTGATAATTTGATAGTAGTCAGTGATGCTAAATATATAGCCCTTCTCAATTTATTTTTAAAAACATCAATCAAAACTACAACCATGTGAAGAGATAAGTGTGTTGTTTTCATTATTATAACTGTTTTAATAAAATGGTTAAAATTACTTATTTGTTTCAGGCACAGCGCTGTTTCTTCTCTGTGCAACAGCTTTAACGCACGCAGAATTAGACGATACAGAGTTAGATGGTTTCTTTGAAAACGGATGTCCAAAAGACACCAGTATTAAAAAACTTTTGCCGCATGAGAATTGTGGGCAGTATTACCAATGTTTTCACGGAGCATTGATTTCTAGATTCTGTCCAAACGGACTCCATTTTAACCCTGACCTGGAGAGATGCGATTGGCATTCTAGATGTCTTAAAAAACCAGTTGCAGTCAAGGTAGTCGATAATATAGATTCTGAGGAACACGAGGAACAGCTAGACAACAATAATCCAAACGACGCGGCCCTAATTTGCTCATCACCTGATTCAAAAGATGTCTTAGTCGCTCATAATAATTGCAATGAATTCTATATGTGTACACATAATAGGCCAGTGGTTCTCAAATGCGCACGAGATCTCCTGTTCAGTACTATCACTGAAAAATGCGATTGGCCACAAAATGTTGATTGTGGCGAGAGAGTTGGTGGCGTTACTGAAAGTCATTCCAATAGCACAGACCACTCTGATCCTAGCCAAGCTAACTTGCTTTGTTCATCTACAGACTCCGATGGCATGCTAATCGCCCACGAATATTGTGATAAGTTCTATAAGTGCTCGGGGGGCGTACCGATCCCTGTGAAATGTCCAAATAAGCTATTGTACGATCCCATTGAAGAACATTGTGACTGGCCTGTAAATGTACATTGTGACGGCAGAATCATTCCTGAAGATGAAAGCACTAATAGCAATACAGGAAATGTGGAAAAGAACAAAAATAATGAAGAGAATGAAATATCTGGTGATGGCGATGATAAAAGTCCTGCTGCTTTATGTGCAGCAAAAAACCATGAGGATGTAGCTGCCCATGAAATGTGTAACCATTTTTACAAATGCTCGGGGAAAGAACCGGTTGCTTTCAAATGTCCAGGAAATCTGTTATTCAACTCAAAAATGAATTTGTGCGATTGGCCTAAAAATGTTGACTGTGGTGACAGAATTGAATCGGATGGCACTGACAGTGAAAAACAAAAACTAACTGACGGCCCCAGGAAAGTCTGCTCCGCTGAGAATTCCGACGGCGTATTGATCGCTCATAAAAATTGTAAAAAATTCTACAAATGCCGTGATGGATATCCAGTGTTATTAAAATGTCCAGGCATGCTTTTGTTCAATCCGAAGAAGGAAAATTGTGATTGGCCCACCCATTTTAATTGCAATGGTAGGACAATTTCTAAGAATGATCAGCCATCTTATTCTTATTTCCGGAAGGAGGATACCAATCGTGGAAGTGATGAGGACGAACACATTGTAAACCGTGAAAGTGGATTAGTTAGCGAAAGTGGATATGAAGAAAACAACGGTTATCAGAGTGACGCGGCTAGAACTTGCGCAGCTGAAAACTCTGATGGAATTTTACTTCCTCATGAAAATTGTCACCAGTACTATAAATGCTTTAAAGGTGAAGCAGAGGCTCAATTCTGCCAGTTAAATCTTTTTTACAACCCTAAAAAGGAATACTGCGATTGGCTGCAAAACGCTAACTGTAGTAATAGAGTAGTTCCTGCAAATGACAGCATAAGTGAAAAATATAATAATAATGCTGATGGGATATGTGTGGGCCAGGCCGACGGTAGTATACTTCCACATGAGAACTGCAGTCAGTTCTATAAATGTGTTAATCATCAAAAATACTCCATGCAATGTCTACCAGGTCTCTATTACGACTCATCACTGAAAGTTTGTGACTGGCCAATGAACGTAGATTGCGGAGATCGTTTAACAGAAGCGCAATTACGAAATCAATATGTCGAGCTAGCATGAAGAGCTACTGGGATTGCAGAGTTTCCCTAAACAGAATAATTATTTTTGCTGCTTCTTATACGGTTCTCGTTATAATTTAAAAGTCACTCTCTTGTTGGTGCATCATCTATTACCATTCATTATTGAAAGTCATTTCCTTGACCAATAACCAATGCTTTCTGTAGCGTAGCTTTGGATGCTAAACATAAATATGTTTAGCATCTTTCAAAAACAATGCTTGCCTAGTGTTTTATCTTTTAACAAATACTTTATACTTGTTCTATAACTGCATTGTTATTTTTAATTACTACTATTAAGTGGCTTTTTTGTGAGGAAAATCACTTAAATAATTGAATGTGAATATCCGCGTTTTAACTAAAAATATCGTTCGCGCGAATACGCGATCGTTGCGTTCTTATGTCACTATTTTGTTCGGAAAACCGGAACGCGCCCTCAGTCCTCTTGACCACGCGTTTGGTTTCGCCGAACAAATTGAAAGTGACGGTCGCGTGTTAGTGCGGCGAGTGCTTTGGTTAGGACGCGGCATTAACCGTAAACTTTTAGTTCTGGGCCTGCAGTCTCGACATAGTTAGCAATCGTTTTCGGTTGCTAAGTCCTAACAATCCAGATGTAAATGTTGATGTAAATGTTTGGTAGTCTCGACACTCAAATTTATCGGTTGTTACCTACCGGTACCTACCTAAAATACCAGTAACAAGCGATAAATTTGAGTGTGGAGACCACCAAATATCATTACATCTGGATTGTTAGGACTTAGCAACCGAAAACGATTGCTAACTATGTCGAGACTGCAGGGCCTGGTGTCTTAATTATTACAATATTGTTATATAATAAAATTATTATAAAACTGTGATGGATACTCAATATTGTTGTAGTGTTAAAAATACTATTTTAATAAAGAAATGTTAAAAACATGTTTTTTTAATAATTTGCAATTTGTTAGTTTCTGAAACATTGAAAGTGAGGAAAACAAGGCAAAATTAAAAAAGGTTTCAAAGAAGTACCAGCGTAGTAGTAAGTAGATCTTGGAAGTGTTGAATTAATAAATAATGCCGCTTAAAGACGCAATGTACCAAGCAAAACAAGATTAAGGCATCTACGTTGATGCAATGCAACATGCACTTGGATATTGTGATTGCTCGGAGTTTAGTTTACCTGTCTTTATTTGTTAGCAATTAGAGAAAAGGCAATATTTATATTTGTATTTTTTTTTTGGCGCCTTGATTATTGCGAGTTATATTCGTAATATCCCAATGTATAATATATCATAATTCTCTAAAAGTGTGGCTCAAAATTTAAGATGGCTTGTGGAGTAAACTTGGCGAATAGCGTACGATATCAACCACTTTGAGAAATAAATTTCCACCTTTTTCGTGTAACCTTAAATCTACTTATGTACACAACGAAGGAGATAATAAAAAACTGGCAAAGTGCGGGTCGGACTCAACTACCGAGGGTTCTGTATCTTGGAAGGATCATATTTTTTATTTTAAACGTCAAAATTTCCTCTTTAGGAAGTTGCATAATACAATGTTTGTATAGAGTTTTTGTAGATGTCTAAAAACTGAGCTGGTTAGAGAGATCCTGTTATTTTTGTTTTCAGAACCAAAGCAAAAACTAACATGTCATATTTTTGGTACCTATATGTATAAGCCAATATACTATATTTAAAAACAGTATTTTATATCTTAATCCAAAAATACGTCAATACTACACAAATGGGCATGCCTGGTCATGTGACTTTGCCATAATTAATAGTAATCTGTATATTTCTCCTTAACTCAATTTATAAAAACATCAGAGATAAGTGTGTTGTTTTCTTATACATTACTGTTTTAATAAATATGTTAAAATCTTATTTGTTTCAGGCACAGCGCTGTTTCTTCTCTGTGCAACAGCTCACGCAAACTTAGACAGCACAGACTTAAATGGTTTCTTCAACAACGGATGTCCAAAAGACACCAGTATTAAAAAACGTTTACCTCACGAGAACTGTAGACAGTATTACGAATGTCATCACGGAGGACTGATTTCTAAACTCTGCCCAGACGGGCTCCATTTCAACGCAGAGCTGGAAAGATGTGATTGGAATGTTAGATGTCATAACAAAGTATTACGAGCAAACAAAGATTTAGAGGCAATGATGAATGCAGGCAATGAAACAGATTCCGATGAACTAGACATCGATGACCCTCGTGATGCGTTCAAAATTTGCAAAGCCTCCGCTTCAAACGGTATCTTAGTTGCACATGAAAACTGCAATGAATTCTATAAATGTGTATATGGTAGGCCAGTGAATATAAAATGTGCAAAAGATCTCTTGTACAATACCATGACTGAAAAATGCGATTGGTCACATAATGTTGATTGTGGTGAGAGAGTAGGTGCCGTTAGAGAAAGTCATTTCGGTATATCTAAGACCAACCAGGACAGTACGTTCCCGTACACAGGCGAAGGCGAAGAGATTGAACGTAGCAACACAGATCCTAAACAAGCCAAAACTCTTTGTTCATTGAGAAACTCTGATGGCGTGTTGGTCGCTCACGAATATTGTAATAGGTTCTATAAGTGCTTCGCGGGCGTACCTAATACTGTGAAATGTCCAGTTAATCTCATGTACAATCCTATTAAAGAACGTTGTGACTGGCCTCGGAATGTAGACTGTGACGGCAGATCGATTCCTCAAAACGAGGACCATAGAAATTTGGCAAATGAAAAGAACCATTTGAATGGAGAAAAAGAAATATTTCGTGATACTAGACAGAGTACTAATGCTGCTGACATATGTGCCGATGAAAACTCTGAAGGAGTTTCAGTGGCCCATCAAATGTGCAGCCATTTCTACAAATGCTCAGGGGGTGAACCAGTTGTTTTCAATTGTCCAGGAAATCTGTTATACAACTTACAAAAGAATTACTGTGATTGGCCCAGAAATGTTGTCTGTGGTGACAGGACCCTAGCTGGTGCCACCGGTGAAAGTGAGAGCCATAAAGACAATGATAATGGAGACCATCGCCAAGCTATTACTATCTGCTCCGCTGAAGGTTCCGACGGCATGTTACTCACTCATGAACGTTGTAATCAATTTTACGAATGTCATGATGGACGGCCTGTTGCTGTAATCTGTCCACCTCATCTTTTTTACAACCCAGAGACGGAAATATGTGAATGGCTGACCTATGTGTCCTGCAAGGATAGGAAACTTCCATAGAATTACCACCCAATCTATTCCTATTCCCCAATTGAGGGTGATGATATCAATTTCGATGAATTTTTTATTCGTTGTAAGGCTGTTTTTGTTCAACTCTTATAGTTATTTTAATTTAATATGTGTAATAATTATATTGTTATTTGATTGTTTAATTAAAGCAACGGCTTAAAAATATGTTCTTTTTTAATTTCCCATTTATTTTAGTTTAAATATTGTAGGTAAAGTGAAAAATCAAACGTAAAAAAAAATTGTTTTTAAATTAATTCAAAATAAAAGATACAAAGCAACACCAGCGAAGTAATAGGTAAGTAGGGGATCTAGGAAGTGTTAAATCAATTTAAATAATCTTTTTATTACCGATGTTTCTCTAAAAGCTGGCGATTTAGTCACCACTCACCTGCATCCGTCTGTGGGGAGACGTCTGTACCCGTCTTACCAAACCAGTTTTTCAATGAATCGTCTCCCTTAAAGCAGCAGTAAGCCCCGCCAGTTTTGTCGTGAAGTGATTGGCCACACACTAAGACATGTTGTACACTATGCGACATGCGATTGCGACAGCCTGGCACACGTCCACTAGAATCAAAGTCAGGCTGCGGCCGACATTTTTCATATTCACTCGCTATTTGTCACAGCAACTAGACGCATGGTGCACGTGCACATTCGACGTCAGTTGCATGCGACAGGTCAGCATCAGTCTTCCTCAGTATTCATTTACTAGATGAACACTATAGTCTATTCGCGTTAAGAAAATTGTGACTCATCGTTGTCACTCAGCTTAGCCAAATTCCTTGACCAATTAGATCATAGTAAATTAGAAAGCCGCGTTCACATTGACCAGCTGAAGTAAGCCCTTCATACAGTAAAGACACGGCTTTTGTCAATTTAAAAAAATAATACAAAAAAAAATCGTAAAAATGAAAGTGAATCAATAATTCATAGCGGAGAAAGACGAGTGATTTTTAATATCTTAAAGTATTGTACATATTGTAGTACAGTGTGGTGATTAAAACGTAATTATGGTGAGTATAGTAGTGAAATCGGCTAGTGCATGCGGTGTTTCTGAAAAACCGTTTATAAAATTATTAAAGAACAGAAATACACGAATGCTCTAAAATTGCGTGAAAAAAGAGCCCGAATATCTACGATTGATAAATTTGATGACTAAGACAAACGTGCTACAAGGAGAATGTGCATTCATTATATTTCGGAACCGGACCGGACTCGGAACGCGCCTTGAACGAATAACACAGTATTCACGTTTGCTCGTCTTATTAATTAATTTACAAGTGTTAAATGTCAAAGACTATTGTGAAATTACGTACACAAGTTTTATTTAATCAGTGCAATAATAAATAACACTTTTGGGACATCAGTTAACCAAATAATACTTCGAAACTAAATATCAAGAAAGTGCTTTATCATACGGTACAAGTGAGTGAGTGCAGGGCATTCACACGGTTAACCGCTGCAGTTAAAGCTCAAATTACCGTGCATCATACCGCTCGGCGCCACTCGCGATTCAAACAGCAGCGCTGCCAACATCACGCGCGAGCACTACGTGTAAACGTTCCATACCTCTAATACTTCGCATTGTTACAACTTGAACATTAAAATCCATAAACAATTTAGTAACTAGTGAGGTGCTAAATAAACAGTGCGTGCCGTTTATAAAATGTTGCGATCACCTCCTCGCCACATATGTGCTACTTGTCAGTCCACGATAAATGGGACTGATATGATGAAATGCTGCCTTTGTTCCTTGATATATGATCTCGAATGCTCAAAAGTTTCTAAAAATCTCTATGATTTAATGATGAACGAACATAAACATGCATGGAAATGTCCTTCGTGTCTAAATGCCGAACCGAAACCATCAAATGCATCTCCCCCACCTCGTTCTCCTACGCATAACGATAATGGCAACATAACATTTCGCAGTGGCAAGAACAAGAGTAGGCTTACCGAGGTTGCCCCTGAAGAGAGTAATCTACTTCCTCAAGATGTTCTACGCAATACTATTCGAGAGGAAATTAGTGCAACACTAAAGTCTGCGATTAAAGAACTAGTCACAGAGCATCTTATTAATATAGACAAAAAGATCGCGGGGTTCGATGCTGCCATGTCATTCAGCAACAGCATCCTGGAAGAAATGAGAACGAAACTAGATGAAAAAATTTGTATAATAGATAAGTTGGAAAAGGAAAATGCTGAGTTACGCTCAAATGTTAATGATCTCACTACAAGACTGAATTCGGTGGAGCAGCATATGCGTGAATGTAATATCGAGATAACTGGATTGCCCGAATATCAAACTGAAAATCTCGCCAACGTTATCTTGCAACTTGGTAAAACAATCGAGTGCCCGGTTTCCTGCGAGGACATACAACATGTCACTAGGGTGGCGAAACTTAACAAAGATAGCAATCGCCCTAGAGCAGTGGTGTTAAAACTACGTAATCGAGCTACGCGAGACAACCTCTTGGCCGCTGTCACAAAGTATAACAGGAATCATACAGACGACAAGTTATCATCACGACACCTTGGGATAGGCGGCAAGAGGGAGCCGATATTTGTGTCCGAACACTTAAGTCCTCACAACAAACATCTGCATGCAGCAACAAGACAAAAGGCTAAAGAAGCTGAGTATAAATTTGTTTGGGTTCGTGATGGCCGAATTTATGCTAAAAGGGACGAAACCAGCCAGGGTATATATATTCGCAGCTTCGAAACCTTAAATTCACTCAAGAAAGGCTCATAAATTATTCTCAAGAGAACCTGGACTGTTTACAAGAAACAATTATAAAATTCAATTTTCTCGATATCTTCTACCAAAACCTTCGCGGAATGCGTACTAAGACCAACGATGTTTATAACAATATTCTCCAATACAACTACAGAGTTATCGCGTTTTGCGAAACCTGGCTAAACTCAAAGATTATCGATAGTGAAATCGTTGACAGTAGGTACATAGTTTATCGAAGAGATCGCGACCTTTCCCGAACTTCCAAAACAGACGGCGGTGGCGTCTTAGTAGCAGTATCAAGACTTCTGCCTTCATGCAGAATGTACAAGTGGGAAAGCGAATGCGAGGACGTCTGGATTACTATAGATTTCGTTAAAGACAGTAAAGTATTAAAAATTGCCATATGCTTAGTCTACATGCCCCCACCAATTAAAATAGATGTACTTACCAAGTTTCTGGAAAATGTAAATAGAGTCATGGATTTGGTTGATGACATCATTATTATTGGTGATTTTAATTTGAGTTATATAAATTGGACTAAAGATTGTGACGCGCCGTACATGAATCCCAGTACTAACACAAATCTCAATATAGATAACCATAACAGTCGATTAGCGCATACACTTACCGATTTCATAGCTGTAACCGGATTGCAGCAATTTAACTCTATTGTCAATCACGAAAGTAAAATTTTAGACCTAATACTTACTAATGTGAATTGCAGTGTATCCTCAGCAAAAGGTGTTAGTAGAATCGACCCGTATCATCCTCCACTTGGAATTGTACTAGAGTCATCATTGACCTCAACAATAACTTATTTACCTCGGTCAGACTATAATTTCTTTAAGGCTGATTATAATGCAATTGTAGGTGATCTAAAGGGCGTGGACTGGTTGGAATGTTTCTATAGTTGTGTGAACGTTAACGACATGGTCTCAAACTTTTACGGCATAATCAATCATACTATCAGTAAACATGTACCCAAACGCAAGCCTGGACGTAAATCCCATCCTGTCTGGTTCACGCGCAAACTTGTTCGCCTTTTGAATACAAAGGACAAATTGAGACTCAAATGTCGAAAATATAATAATCCAAGAGATAGACTCGTGTATGAGGATGTTAGAAAAACTTGCGATAAACTATTGCATAGATGCCATAAAAACTATATTAGCACAATAGAAAATAATCTTAAAAAGAACCCAAAGTCCTTTTGGAGTTATATAAAAAACAAAAAGTCTTCTTGTAACGCGCTGCCCTCAGTAATGCACAGTAATAATGAAAACTATTCGTCAAATGGCACTGACATAGCAAATCTATTCGCATCACAGTTTAGTCATGTATACACCAACGCAAAAAAGGGTTCATTTTCATCACACGGAATCAATACCGATTTTTCTGCAGATCCAACCTGTAGTAAACTATCCACCATTAGTTTTTGTGAGAGAGATGTTTACAGCAGCCTAAAGCGCATCAATCCGAATAAGGGAGCGGGACCAGATGGAATTCCGCCACTTTTTATTAAAAGATGTGCCGCGTTTTTGTCCCATCCGCTAATGCTGATATTTAATAAATCTCTTGAGAGTGGTGTTTTTCCCCAGGAATGGAAACGTGCCCGTATCGTTCCTATAGTAAAAAAGGGTGACAACAGTAACGTAAAAAACTATCGGCCAATATCCATTTTATCATCCTTTTCCAAAATTTTTGAATGTCTCGTTTGTCCCGTACTTGCTAAGCACACCAAATTTCAAATACGGTCGGAGCAGCACGGTTTCCAAGAGAACAAGTCAGTTATAACTAATCTTATGTCATATATAACCCCTGTAATGGAGGGAGTGGACAAGAACCATCAGATTGATTCGATATACACCGACTTCGCCAGCGCTTTCGATCTCGTTAATCACAAAATACTCGTCGATAAGCTCCAGAACCAGTACGGCATCAATAACGTAATCCTGGACTGGTTCAGATCATATCTGGAAGGTCGTGAGCAGGTGGTGGTCATTGCCGGTTATGAGTCTCACAAATACATTGCTTCGTCTGGCGTTCCACAGGGATCCCATCTTGGACCAATCTTGTTTCTGTTATTCATCAATGATATTGTAAACTGTGTTCGTCATTGTCATTGTTTCCTCTTTGCGGATGACATGAAGATCTCACGGCAGGTTGATTCCTTGGCTGACGTGGAACTTATTCAGGCCGATCTTGACCGTGTCTATGAATGGTGCTGTGCTAACAGAATGACACTTAACGCTTCGAAATGCCAACATATTCGTTTCACCAGGAAGAGAAAGGTGCTTGAATCAAGTTACCACATCAATACGGTGGGGATTCCCGTTGTTGAACAACTTCGTGACCTGGGAGTAATTCTCGACTCGAGGTTAAGCTTTGTTCCACATTGTGATAACATCGTCCAAAGAGCTTCTAGGATGTTGGGTTTCATTAGACGTAACACCAAGGACTTTGAACTTACAGCCTCTAAAATTGTTCTTTATAACGCCCTAGTACGTAGCGTACTCGAGTTCGGCAGTGTCATATGGAATCCTCATTATATGGTTCACTCTGACCGTATTGAATCTATTCAACGTTCCTTTACACGGCAACTTGCTTTCCTTGCGACTGGCTTCAGTGCAAGATGCTCGTATGACGAAAGACTACGTTTCTTCCATATGTCAAGCTTACAGCTGCGCCGACGTATGATCGATTTGTTGTGCTTGCGAAGTATTGTCAACGGTTCTTTCAACGCTAACGGACTTCTTGAGCGCATTGAGTTAAATGTGCCTAAAATTAATGCTCGGAGAAAATGCACGTCCCTCTTCAATGTGCCTCGTTATAAAACCAACTTGGGCATGAATGCTCCGATAGCTAGGCTGACGTCAACGTACAACCGTTGGTGCAACCTTTACAATTTGGACATCTTCCACGACCATCCCACGCGTTTTAGATCCAAGGTCATAAATGAGGGAAATTAATACAATGTAATGTTTTTTTTTGCTTTTTGCTCGTGACCTAATCTTTGTTAATTTAAAATTTAATCTTTGTTTATATATTTATCTTGTAGCGTGAATACTGTATTTCTTCTTCTTCTATTTGTTGCGAATGTTGTGCACGTCTGTAATTGACGTATACACTAGCCCATGTCTCTGTCCACTGTTATTTGTAAATGTTTGTGTTTATGTTGTTGATGTGCCTTATATAATAAATAAATAAATAAATAAATATTTAAAAAAATAATACCCGTTATGTCACTATGTAATGATGATGCAGATATTCCACCTTTCAAACGGACTACCCTCCATAAAATACTCCATGAGCTTGGTTTCGATTTTAAGAAACGGGAGAGCAGATCGTTATTACTAGAAAGGAACGACTTAGTTATAATATGGCGACGAAAATATCTAAGAAAAATTTAAGAACACAGGGAGCTAATAAAAATATATACTTTCTTGATGAAACGTGGGTAAACTTTGGACACATTAAAACAAAGGCATGGATAGATTCGACGATCAAGAATAAGTAGGATGCTTATCGAGCCGGTTTATCTAACGGTCCGGGAACTCCTACGGGAAAAGGTAAAAGGCTGATCGTCTTCCACATTGGAAGTGAAAAAGGATTTGTGGAAGGAGGATTGCTATTATTGGAATCTAAATCAACAAAAGATTACCACGAAGAAATCAGCGATTTTTTTTAAACTGGTTTAAAAGTATCTAACCTAATACTATATAACCTAAACTTGAACCGGGAAGCGTTGTCATCATGGATAACGTCAAGGTTTATTTTGTTTATATGTATGTATCTATTTATTAGTATTTATTCTTGTATTTTATAGTCATTTTCGAGCTATCTATCCCGTATGTTGCACGTGCCATGGTATATCTCTGCATCACCCTAAGGTTGACTGGTCCAAAATGCCTCAGGCATTAAGTCCGCCTTTGTACAGTATTTTTTTTACTTGTGCATGTAGTTTTAATAAATAATAAATAAATAATGCTCCCTATTACTTTGTTAAAGCCAAGAATATACTGACACCTCAATGGAAGAAGCAACAGGAAATAGACTGGCTTCTAAGTAAAGGCATTACAATATATATGAGTTATTTAAAAAAGGAACTTATGTTGAAAGTTGGCGAAATTGCCCCGCAATATAATACATAAATTTAGTCGACGAAGCCGCTAAAGCAAATGGCATTGAAATTCTCCGCCTGCCGTCGTACCGTTGTAAACTCAATCTAATTGAGTCGGTTTGTGCCGAAGCAAAAAATTATATTGCTGCCAATAACTCAACATTGAACCTTAAATATGTAGAAAAGCTGTTTTATGACGCAATAGACACAATATAGGTACTCGAAAAAATGGAAGAAATGCTGTAACCATGTGGTCAGTGAAGAAAAAACATGTGGGACTCAGACAATGTCATGGAACTCGCGGAACAGAATTCTGTTATTATAAAATATTGATGATTCTGATTACATTTTAAAATAATTTCTTAATATTAATATTTAAAAATACTGTGTAATAAAAAAATGCTTTAATATTAATGGTTTCATTTTGACCCCAGTATGAATACGCCTTTACTCTGCAGTTGCACTGATGAGTCACTATTTTCTTAACGCGAATAGATTAAAGATGAAAATGATCGCTTCTTATCTTGTTGTGACATCTGTCGTAACAACTAGTCGCAGCCACAAGACCTTCGATCATAATCGAAGCACAAGACCCACAGTTTGCGCTGGCACTGAACATGTGCGGACAGGCGGGTGCTATTATAGTAAAAGCAGGCGAATAAATGAGTTTTTATGGAGTGTCGAAGGTGGGTTGATGCCTTGTTGTCACGAGATATATCTACTTAAAAAATACAAGCTATCCCAAAGTAACCGTAAACCGAGATTGTAAACTGTACCATACTACATACAATATGACGTATTCATTGTCGATAGTTTATAATTTATCCATGTCAAAGTGTCAAATTGTGATTGCCTGCACTTACTGACAGGGTCCACAATCTGTCCGATTTTATCACCCCTAGCGGCAGCGGCCGGCGAGCGCTACTTGTCGGTCGACTTCCAAGTTGGTCGCATTTACTTGGCTCTTTAGTAATAGCGCAAGGTGCGATCCGTCACATGCAAGTTTGATACTTGAGGGGGCAATTAATTCTCGTATTTTGAAGAACGTTCGCATTCTAATCTCAGTCTCATATTATGTCAAAAATTGTATTGCGTTTACCTAAATTTTTGAGATTTGATTGTCGCTGAGATGAGATTGCGACTTGATTTCGAACGTTTTTAAGTGCGGGAATTGGCCTTCAGATCATAAATTGCCACGGTATGCCATGGACAGATTGAACTATCGAAGAATAATGGTTTGTTGCGGTGCATAATTTTACGATAGTTTAAAATCTCGCGAGATAGAATTATAAAATAACGATGTTCATAATTATGCGGTGACATATATTTTTAAATTTTATCAGAAATTCGCATGGTGTACACAATAAATATTATTCTATTCTATAATTATCATTATATAGGTACAACAGATTAAGATGTTCATACCTACACACATCAAAAGTGTCTAGGGATCAAGCATTTTTATGCGGATTTCTTGAGATTAAGATGTGGCTTTGTAATAAATTTATGATTTTATAAATTTATATGGATCCTTTTTGGTGCATTTCATAATTTGAATCAGGAACTGTGAATCAAATTCGAGTAAAGATGAAAATCAGCTGTCAATATTTTCCCTATAAAAACATACAACGCATTGAAGACATTATTAGTGCTACTGTTTCCCTACTACTGATTAAAACCAACGTTATTATGGAGCGGCGACGTCATTTAAGCAGGGAAGAAATGCTCAGAGCCGTGGGAATGATAGAAGCTGGTTCCCGGCAACGTACTGTGGCTTTAGCTCTGAATACAAGTCAGAGTGTTATCAGTCGACTTTGGACACGTTACCGAAGCACTGGTACCGTGGCTGAGCGCCATGGAGGACGGTATCGCTGCACCACACGGAGACAAGACCGATACATTCAAATCTTAACTCGAAGAGCTCCAACAATAACCGCCATGATGTTAGCCGTGAGGCTTCATCACTCTTCAGGGAACTTAATTAGCAACCAAACAGTCAGAAACCGCTTCCATGAAGTGAACCTTCATTCCCGAAGACCGCTACGGGTACCACCTATAGCAATGCACAATCGTAGGATTCGATATCAATGGGCTCTTGAACACAGAAATTGGGCAGAAGAACAATGGCGTTTCGTGTGCTTTTCTGATGAGTCTCGTTTTGGTATGAGACCGGATACAAGACGTATACGACACTGGAGAACCCCTGGACGCCAACAGCGATTAAAATCCTGCCAGGAAGTCCATCCTTATAGTGGTGGAACCATCATGGTATGGGCGGGTATTTGGATCGGCGGAAGAACTGAGTTGATTTGGATCAGAGGCAACCTCAACGCTCAAATTTATGCTGAGACGATTGTATCAGACGTCATCGTTCCTCTACAAGTGCAAATCTGTCCCTAATTTCAGTTAATGCATGATAATGCACGACCGCACACCGCAAGAGTTGTAAGACAGACTCTCGCCGCAGCTAACATCAATGTCCTGCCCTGGCCTGCTCAGTCGCCAGACTTGAACCCGATTGAGCATGCATGGGATATGCTACAGAGAAGAGCTCTGCCGAATATGGAGGGTATCCAGTCGCAAGAAGACCTTTTTTTGTTGTTGCAACGAACATGGGCGGCCATTCCACAGCGTGATTTGGATGAACTCATTTTGAGTATGCCAAACCGATGTTCTTGTGTTGTTAGTGTTCCCGGTAGAAACACGGATTATTAATTGTTTAAGTTACCCAATAAAATTTTAAAGAAAACTGTTATTTCAGTCTTTTTTTCGAACTTTTGTGTTAGTGGTTCAAATGTCAAAAATCCCTTTATTAGGAAAATGGCAAATTTCTTTATTAATGCAAAGGTGACTTGGTTTATCGTTACTGTGACAAACGAAAACACTTTATTTTATGAATCCTTAAAGAAAATTTTAATTAATATCAATCAGGAGAAAAGTTATTGCAAAAATATATGTTGATCCCTAGACACTTTTGATGTGTGTAGTTAAAGTCTCGTGATACCGAAATACTTGTCGAAATATTGCAAAATATAAATTAGGATCAACACATTTAAATCGATAAAGGATCACTGTAGGTACTCTTCATTATGACCAACTTTTAGCAAAGGACAAACCTAGAAATCGTGAATGAAAATACAGCTGTCCCAAAGATCTATGTTCACATAAATCGACCAAATGTCTATGGAACAGCAAATATTTTTCGCGATTTCTGGGTTGGTACAGTATTAAATGTTTTGCATAATTATGATCCAGATTGTGTACTATATTGTCTTTTTTATGTTACCTTCAATCTTCATGCAAAACGAAGGACCTGATATAAAAAAAGCCAATAAGATACCGATAGGTTGGTCCAGGCTGCGTTCTTTATAGGTGTCATTACTCACGCTTGAAGGTTTTGCCACCTGAGCCAACTCCAAGCAATCTTTTCTGCAATGCAGTCTTTTCCATACCATTCCATACCTACAATCCTACCCAGTATGGTGTTTTATTCAATACCCAACTTATGTTATTAGGGAAAATATTTGTTTGTCCTAGCAATTACCTAGATAGACGAATGTTTCGTTCTATCTAAATACAACGACAATTTAGGCTAGAAGACAGTTTTTGAGAAACCAATTAGTATCTAATGTTCCTTGTGGTTTCACTTTGTCAAATCTGCGAGATTTTTGACAGTGTTTGTTCTCACAAACAAAATGTATTTATTACTTCTGTCGGAATATTATAATATTCGGCAGTCCGGAGTAACAACGTTTTTAAAAATAGGTAATATTCAAAGCAGATTATTTTTACCTGTCTACACAAAATATGACTAAATACAACTAATTTGGTAGATCAATAATGAACACTGCCACATTGTGCGAGAAGGACACACTACCAACCAGTGCTGTTCCTTTCAACAACATTACTTTTGTACGTCAATTGTTAATGCAAAAAGAAACTTTATGTCTGACGCATAAGTTTGTTTCTATTTACAATTTGTAACTGTTGCCTGGAAGTTGCGACGTTTAGCGCTCTAATTCGCGTTCACGTGACCAATGTTTTATTTTTACGCAATTAGATCTCTGTCTTAGTCTCTTCAACTCCGTCATGCAAGAGGGTACAACGCCCGAGGCATGGAGGCAGAGGTGCGGTGGTTCTGTTCTTAAAATAAGGTGACAAAACCTTGCTGAAGAACTATAGACACTTCTGGGTCACGGATACAAGCTATTCTCGAGGGTCGTCACGAACCATCTCGCCAGGAGACTTGACCAGTTCCAGCCATCAGAACAAGCCGGTTTTCAAAAAGGCTTCAGTACCGGAGACCACATCCATACAGTTTGACAAATTGTACAGAAGACCGAGAAGTACAACCAGCCGCTGTGTATGGCATTTGTGGACTACGAGAAAGATTCCATCGAACTAAGGGCAGTTCTGGCCTCTCTGCGTCGATGTCGAATTTACTGGCACTACGCAGAAGTGTTAAGATGTCTGTATGACGCTGCCACGATTAATATCCAGATCCAGGATCAGAAAACCAGCCCCATCCAACTGCTGACGCAGGGGCTCTTCTTGAACCCCATTCAGGAAGAGCCTCTGCGACTCCTAAAAGTTTGATCAGCATTTGCCCTCTGTGATTCCTGGGCCCCAAACCGAACAGTCCGACTTTCGATTCACCAGTTCTTGTAATTCTACTTAAAAAAAAAACCCACTTCAAAATATGAATGAATTTAAAGTAATTTACAAAATTAAGTGAATTACAAAAATAAAGTATTTTCTTACTGTCAACTAGCCTGTTCTAGGCTCCTCCCAAATTGAGTTTTTCACTTATGAATGGTTAACGCACATTATTTGAGACTTGTTGAACACAATTTAGTATTTCATTTGTTTATTGATTGACTGTCGTAATGGATAATTATTTAGGATAGCACTGACAAATAAAAACAGTACCACAGACTAAAACAAACGTCATAATGCCTCATGACGTACCGGAAACACGGGTCAGTGCAATAATTAACTGATTTTGCATTACATTATAAAATCGTATAATTAACTTAAGTATTGTTAAATTTAAGGTCTGTTTTTATTTAAGTATTAATTTAAAACTCTAAAAAGGACATTGGGGCACTGTTACTCTTAGTTCATTTAAATAAAATTATTGTTACCTAACTAAATTTACAATTAAAAGTATTTAAAAAGTGTTATTAGTCACACATAAAATACTGTGCATTATTTTTACTAAATTAAATCTAAATTTTATTATAAAACAAATGTCACCGGAAGCTGTTGCTGTTTGACGTTGATAAAATAGGCTCGCGCTAGTCGCAGAGCACTTATAATACTGGCGCTTAGTATAAAATTGTATTTTGAACTGTGTGCATCTCGTTATAAAATTAAGTTGTGTGATTCATTGTTGGTTGTGCGTGATATAAAGTGTTCACAAGATGTCTAATCGTTATAATTTGAGATCCCCGAGCCCTCCCGCTCTTACTTATATTTTGTGGTTTAAATTATTATATTGGTGACGTCGTTAGCAAAACTTGTGGCTAAGTAATGACAGCCGCACGAGTCGATCGATCAGGTTAAGCTACGTTTCCCGCGGTTGGTCCGTGGATGGGTGGGATAGGATCTTTACTTACCAAAACCCCTCCGTGTCTCAGACACCCGTTGGTCCAGGCTGTCATTGATGATAAATTATTTTATTTCTGTAAGTAGGTTTGTACAAACACTTTTACACGTCAATCATATTTTAAAAAACTAGATGAGGTTGGCGTTTCCTATCTGACTACTCTGAGAAGAAAGGCCGAAACAAACTCAGAGGTCACAATCTCTTTTAAAGTCCAGACATAATCTTGGTCAGATCATGTGAAGACCATGTAGGTTGATGTCTGAAACGGTCTTTTGAGGAAAAACCACACAGATTGAGTGGGCCTGTCTAGTCTATGTACGCAATAAAATAATACTTTACAAAGTAACTATCTATAGGATCTATGACAGTCGTTACGGGTTGTCAGAAGCCCAGTCTTACCAAGGGGTATTATCCAGTAACTGAGTTGTGGAAGTCAGATAGGCAGTCGCTCCATGTAAAATACTGGTATTCAGCTGTATTCGATTAGACTGGAAGCCGATCCCAACATAGTTGGGAAATGGTAAGGCAGATGATGATGTCGCTCGGAAAACGGCTTACAAAAGTTTTATTTGTTTGAGTGAGTTCAAGAAAACACTTTACTTTTTAAAGCAATAGGGAATATATAATGTGAAGACAACAATACGACAATAAATGAAAACACTGGCAATACTAGTGCATAGGCGTATTTTGAAACTATCAAATTAATCCTAACACTGAAATAACAAAAGTGATTTTTTCAAACAAACTAAATAGTAGTGATGGGCCGACTATGGGTTCTGCCAATCTTTGACTAGCTATAGTGCCTAAACTATTGGATATATTTGATTGAATTTTTGTATGCAGGCTGGGAACATCATTAGATATACACAGTTTGATTTATTGTCGTATTGTCGTCTCCACATTGTATAATGTTATTTCAATTTGGTTCAAATATTTTTATTCTGAATCTTTATTGGCCATTTGAAGTAAATCATTATTTTAGTAATTAATATATTTTTAATTACTTCAAATTAATAAATACAAATGCAAATTAAGCGAGAGAAATTTGTAAAACGCAACACCATTAATTAAAATGAAACGTGACGTCAAATACTATGTCAACAAGTTCGTATTCAAAATCAAAAGGCATTTATTCAAACTAGGCTGAGAATCAGCACTTTTTGAACGTCAAAATTACATAAGACGGTCCCCCCAAAATGCCCGCCCTTCAACGCTTCCTAGTGCTTTAGCTGGGAAGAAGAAGTGGCGCAACAAACTCTTCAGCTGTAGCAGCAGTTAGAAGAACTGGATTCTATACAGTAATAAGTAATTAACATTACGAAACACAAAAACATTAAAATTCTTGGTCATATGTGAGCTAGCACACGCCAATAATGAAAACTATACTCAAGCAGAAATACATAATAAAAATAAAAACGTAAACAGAACTTAATACATAATAAAAAGCCTCCAAGCATAAAGGGCGTGCCCGCTTACATATGAAATGCTTCATTGTGTTTATATATGTAGCTGTAACTTGAAGTCACAAATGATAAACTAGGACCTTCGAAGTAAAATAAAGAAACAATTAATTACTAATAACAATAACAAAACCATAGTCAGCAAGATGACCTGTCACCACAAGCAGCAACCGTTCACGAGCATAACGCTATATATATTGCTTAGATTTGTATGGCATTGAAGGCTGATTAGAAAACATAATAATAACGTGTGTGTTGTGAATTAATGTATTGTTTAAGTGTAATTTTAGCATACTAGTGAGATAAGAAATCATTTAAGACTGACTGAAGTGGTTTGGTAAAAGCAAAATCTGCCGAGAATATATAAATCCATTCATGATGTCGTCATAATTTCTTTTAAATCCAAAATTTACGTCCGCTGAAGTAAAAGGAGTGAATGCTGCAAGGTAATTATTATATAATAACACATTATGTACGTTATTTTAGCCATAAACACAATCCTAAATAGTATGATGAGTAATAAACATACCCTATAATTTTTTATTCACAACAATGTAAACAAGTTATTGCGATACTTCATCTCTTTTGATAGCCTTACACAATTCCTTACGTATTTTTGCACCTATGAATCGCCTATTTCCGCGACTGGAAATAATACTTTATCAGGTGCACTTCTGATAGTGTTTCTGCATTCAGGCACATCGCAATACTTATAAACTGGCTTTTGAGCTTTTTTCATGGTGAAATAAGTGAAGAACGAGAACAGCTGTAGTAAAAAATCGACTGGACTATCGCTGGAAATAGTATTAGACGTCATCAACAGAGCGCGCGGAAACGGCGGCGTTTAAACAGCTCAAAATTATTCTCTACTTTAAATATTTTTTTTAAACTTAATTACAGCACTTTAAAAAGAATTTATATTTTTTACTATGATAAAACGATGTAAACAATGAATTAAAAATATAAAATAAATACATGCATATAACCTATGGTTTAAGTTTATGCACCACTATGTTTTGCCCGCGCCTTCGCCCACCTGGATGTCGGAAAATATCACACGATAAAATACTACCGGAATTAAAATAAAACTATCTGTGTGCCAAATTTCCTACGAGTTCGTTCAGCCATTTTTGCGGCAATCCGGAAATACATTCAAACCACACAAACAGACAGACAAACAAAAATTCTAAAAACTATGTTTTCGGCATAAGACTCGTTCCCACACCTCGTAGCAATTTACTTTTGTTTTAAATATTAAATTTACAGTTTTTACTTCGTTGGTATGTTAATAAATGTATAGACGTTTAATATATTATTAGGGGTTAAAGTATAAAACTGCCGATTTGTACTGAAAAATTGAAATTCGTTTTATTATTTATTTACCATAAGTATTTATTTAATCAAAATAATTACCATTATTATCTATACATTGCTGCCATCTAATAGGAAGGTCATTTATGCCTTTGCGATAGAACTCTCGTGATCTAGATTCGACAAACTGTGTCAAAGCATTTTGTACTGCATCCTGAGAAGAAAACTTTTAATCACGTAGAAAATTGTCCAAATCACGAAAAAAATGGTAGTCCGTTGGAGCAAGGTCTGGCGAATACTGAGGGTGACGAATGGTTTCTAATTGCAGTTCCTGTAGAGTTAAAACGGTTTCTCGTGCTGTATGAGGTCTCGCGTTATCATGGAGCAATAATGGTGAAGATCGATTCATGAGTCGGGGCTGTTTCACTGCTAGTTTTGCTATCATTGTTCGGAGTTTGGCACAGTAGACATCTGCCGTTATTGCTTGACCAGATCGGAGAAAGCTATAGTGAATTACACCATGCCGAGACCACCAAACAGTTACCATTACCTTTTTATTGGTAAGCTTTGCTTTAGGACACTGTTGCGGCGTTTGACCTGGGGTCAGCCATTGCATTTTTCGCTTACGGTTATCGTAAAGAATCCACTTTCCATCACATGTCACAATTTGATCCAATATTCCTTCATTTCTCTATCGATTCAACAAGGCAACATAAATTTCAACACGCGTTTCTTTCTGCAGATCAGTCAAATCATGAGACACCCATTTCTCATTATTTTTTATTTTATTGATTTGACGCAAATGAGTCAATATTGTTGGTAAGGTAACGTTAAACCATGCCGCTAATTCCTGGGTAGTTTGGCTGGGATCGGCTTCCACCATCTCTTTCAATTCATTGCTATTCACATGTGAGGGCGGTCTTCCACGTGGTTCGTTCTTCAAATCAAAGTTTCCATCATGAAAGCGTTTAAACCAAAATCGCACCGTGCATTCATTAGCAGTCCCCTCTCCAAACGCAACATTGATATTACGAGCTGTTTCTGCCGCGTTAGTTTCGCGTCGGAACTAGTATTCAAAAATAACTCGAATTTTCGAAGTATCCATCTTTCTTGTCTAAGCTGAATAAAAAAAACAACTGAAAGTCGATATTCGAATGTTTTTTTTTTTTTTTTTTTTGTTTTGGCTTCGCACGGTTTGTGCATTTAGCCAATGTCACGTTTAGTTGTCGAGAACAAAGGTAGGGAAACGAAAGAAAAATAAAATATTTATGATCAATTGTAACGGGATTTAGGATTGGACGATTCATAGGATCAGTGTATTTTATAAAGGTGAATACTAATAGTGAATAATGAGCAAATTACAATGGCGACAATTTACAACTTAATATTATTTAATGTGATGAATGAGACTATACATTTATAAACAGGGAAGCTATTTGTACAAAGTAAAGAAAGTATTGAGGTAGGAAAAGGAATACGGAGAGTTAAGAGGGTACGAAGAAAAGAAGAACGGTCATATAGGGGACAGGACAAAATAATGTGATTTATGTCACCTACGTCTGTGCCACAGGAGCAAATGGGGTCGTTAATGATATGTAGTTTGGCAAGATGGGCTGGAGAACAAACATGACCCAGTCTCATTCGTATAAGAACCGAGGTCTCCATCTTGCCAAATTTTGCCCTGCCAAACCACGGTTTTTCCGGAATGTCGGGTTGTATACTTGAAAAGTAACGGCCCTTCAATTTACTTCCGATACCCCAAGCTACCTTCCAGGTGTCCCGAAGAAAAGTCTTTGGTAATGTCATCAGGTCTCCGGTCGTATGAACCCGCGCGCGAAAAAAAAAAGACTGGGCTGAATGCCAGATGCGTCACCGGCGCGGCGGGGCGCCGCTCGGCCGCCCGATAATGTAAACAAAGCATTTTACGACTTGGGTTTATTTGAATGGTGCTAACACTTGTGTTTTTTGTTATGGTAAGGAACGGGGCTTTAAGATAGCGGAGTTTCGTTTGAAATAGGATAGTATTCATGTAATCAAATCGTTCGTTAGTATGACGCAACCATAAATCATAACTTTGTTTTCAAATAAATGGTTATAGTTCGAAAAAACGAGCGATGACCTATATTGTTTAAGGTTTTAAATACATTATGTGTATATACTTAACGCAAAACTAATAAAACCACATAGCATTAGTACAATATGTACTATTTACGAGCGCCCAAAGTTGAAAAAATTTGCCGACGGCAAAAAAATAACAATGGCCGCCAAGACAATGGAAACAAAATGTTGTTTTATAAATATAAATCTGATACGTAGAATAAAAATATTGGTACCTGTGGAAAGCTTATTTAATGCTTCAACTTTGTTATAAAAGTAGTGGTATTAGAATAACACACTGTACTAAAATAAGGATCTGAAAACACATACACGTAATAACAATAAACATGAATCGGTCAGCGCCGGTTGTGGAATAAAACCGAAATTACGTAATATTTTTTCACTCACCGATCTTGAAATCCTGCAGTAATTCACTTCACTATAATATTTATCACATACTTAAACAGGCCATAGCACTTAAAACACTTGAAAACCCACTTAAAACACAAATTATTTATCACGTAAACAACACACGCGCGAGTCGTACGCCACTGACAAGACGTCATATTTTTTTAATTATTTGATTTTTTTGGTTGAACGCTTGAAGTGTTGTCATACATCCTAGTACGCGGCACAGAGTCAAGAAATCAACTAAATACACGGAATGTGTGTGTCCGACCTTATAGTAAAGCAATAAAGGTTGAAATAAAATTAAATAAAATTAAATTTAAAGGGAACTCGCGTTCACTCGTTCGTTAAACTGAATTGATGGAGCGGGGCCGACGTGACCTGAGTACGTTCAAGCGGATAGTAAAATTTGTATAAGGAACTAAGTCCCCACACTGCACCGCATCACCAGCAATTTTATCAGCCACTTCATTGCCATGGATTCCAGCGTGGGCCGAAATCCACGCAAATTGCAGTGTATTACCCTCAGAGATGGTTCTGGACGCAAATTCTCTTATTAAATAAATTATATGTAACTGCGATTTGTGTTCGAAAGGGGATTTATTGATGGCTAGAAGAGCACTTTGAGAATCAGTAAAAATTACAGTTTTTTTGAGCTTTAAAACACGAGTATATTCTATGGCTTTTAATATGCCGAAACATTCCCCCGTAAAAACAGAAGTCTCCGGAGGCAGTTTGATTTTTTGTACGATGTTGTATTGAGAATGGTAAGTACCTATCCCAACACAACCCGTCGGAGAACGCTTGGCAGCATCCGTAAATATATGGTGGTACTCTAGATGTTCAGCCAAAAAATGATTAAAACTTGAATGGCAATCGGGATCTGATTTACTTACACAGTATTTAATGATGGGGCTGAAATGTAAACTCTCATAACTACTGTTAAATAGGGGAAGTTTATTGGAACGGTGAATAGGAGAAGAGAGTGAAAGAAATTTTTTATAGCTTACAACTAAACAAGGAGCACGTTTATGGGACCAGTAATCTGAAGATTCAATCTGCAACACAAAAGAGTCCAGTTTAGGAATGAGAGGATGAGTTGAGAACTGAAGAATCCGGAACAAATATTTGTCAGATAAGAATTGTCTTCTAAGATATAAAGGAGGTTCCCCGCATTCAACTTGGAGTGCATTAATGGGACTAGACTTCATGGCACCCGAAATAATTCGTAATGCTTTAGACTGGATGCGATCCAATTTCTTAAAAGCCATAACACTACCAGGTTCTAGAATGAACAATCCATAATCCAGAGTGCTTCTGATGATTGCGTTGTAAATAAGTTCTAATGAAAATGGATGTGCACCCCACCACACACCAGAGAGGCATCTAAGCATGTTTAGGTGATTTTCACATTTGTTAACAATGTAATCACAATGAGGAACACTACTTAATTTACAGTCAAGTATTATACCTAGATATCTGAACTTATCTTTAACTGAAATAGGTATTCCCTTAAAATAGAGGTTTACTAAGGGAATATTTCTCTTCCGGGTGAATAAAACAGCCGCGCTTTTAGACGTGGATAAATCCAAGCCGTTTAGATGTAGCCATGACTCCAAAGTAGATAAAGCAGAATTGATAGCATAGCTAGCCTGTTCAACAGATTGGCTTGAAGAATATAATAATAAATCGTCGGCATATTGAATGATAAATGATAAATGATAAATGATTTTATTTCTGTAAGTAGGTTTTTACAAACACTTTTACACGTCAATCATATTTTTTTTTAAACTAGATGAGGTCGGCGTTTCCTATCTGACTACTCTGAGAAGAAAGGCCGAAACAAACTCAGAGGTCACAGTCTCTTTTAAAGTCCAGACAGAATCTTGGTCAGATCATGTGAAGGCTATGTAGATCGGTGTCTGAAATGGTCTTTTGAGGAAAGAACCCCACAGATTGAGTGGACCTGTCCAGTCAGTGCACGCAATTGTCAGCAATCGTGCAGCTCAACTCAGAACTTAAGGAGCTCAACGATTCGACGAACAATACCAAAGAAAGGACATTTGAGTAGGCCGCACAAGTTACTCAAACTGCCAGATCATGATTACACTAAGAGTAAAAATACAAAAAAAAAAAAGCAATGACCAACATAGTTCTCACATTCACAATAGTTAAAATAATAGCATAATACTTTACAAAGTAAATACTCTTGTCATAGTATATGTATATAAAATTCATTAATGTCAATGTGTATATAAAATCCGGACATAATCATTGAGGACCATGCAAATTGGTGTCTGAAATGGACTTTTGAGAAAAGAACCACACAGATTGAGTGGACCTGTCCAGACAGTGCACGCATTTGTCAGTAACCGTGCAGCTCGACTCAGAACTTAAGGAGCTCAACGATTCGACGAACAATACCAAAGAAAGGACATTTGGGTAGGCCACATAAACTACTCAAACTGCCAGAACATGATTAAAACTGGAATAATAACCCACATAGTCCTCACATTCACAACAATTAAAATAATATAATACTTTATACAGTAAATATTCATGTCATTGTATATGTAAAAAAATATAGATACTTATAGCAAAGATTAAAAGTACAATAGTTAGCAAAAAAAAACAATAAAATAAATCAACATTCCCTGTGTAAATTTATTGGAACAGCTCACTCCCAAGCCTTTTTGTCCTCAATAAAGTATTTGACAGTATAATAGGCTTTCTGGCATAGTTTCCTTTTTATAAAAGATTTGAATTTATTAAGGCTTAGTTCTTGAATGTGGCTAGGAAGTTTATTATAAAAATGTATACATTGACATCTAAACGAGCCACCTATTTTCTTGAGCCTGGTTGTAGGAACAACAAATTTGTGTTTGTTCCTAGTATTTATACTATGGATATCACTGTATTTTTTAAACAGATTAATATTTTTATGTGCATACAAAAGATTTTCATAAATATACTGAGAAGGCACAGTCATTATATTAATCTCTTTAAATTTTTCTCTGAGGGAGTGTCTGGGACTTAATTTATAAATTGAACGAATTGCCCTTTTTTGTAAAACAAAAATCGTCTGAATATCGGCGGCATTTCCCCACAGCAGAATACCGTACGACATTACACTATGAAAATAACTGAAGTATACTAAACGGGCTGTCTCTAAATCTGTTAAACCACGAATTTTTCTAACAGCGTATGCTGCAGAGCTAAGCTTTTTTGACATTTTATCTATATGGGGGCCCCATTGCAGCTTGGCGTCTAAAGTTATGCCTAAGAATACTGTGGTATTTTCGGGTTTCAACTCTTCCCCCTTTATGAGAACACTTGTTTCTACCTGTCTAACATGTGGTAACGTAAACTTAATACATTTAGTTTTTTTCTCGTTAAGAAGAAGGTTATTAACGTTAAACCAGTTAACTACTTTTGCGAGGGCGCTATTTACATTGTCAGTAACCAGCTGCTGACGTTTGAGTTTAAATAAAAGTGAAGTGTCGTCTGCAAACAGCACTATATCATGTTTATCCTTTATGAGGTAAGGCAAGTCATTTATATAAATAAGAAATAAAAATGGACCTAGAATTGAGCCTTGAGGGACCCCCATTCTTACTACCGATCCGGGAGATCTTTTCCCGTTAACATCAACTCTCTGAATCCTATCACTTAAATAAGAAGTAAGAAGATCCAGAGAGGCGTTCCGGATTCCGTAGTGGTGCAGTTTCCTGATTAATGTTTCATGAAGAACACAATCGAATGCCTTGGACAAATCGCAAAAGATGCCCAACGCATCGCATTTGTCCTCCCATGCATTATATACATGCCCTAGAAGTTCAACTCCGGCATCGGTAGTTGAACGACCCCTTGTAAAACCGAACTGTTTGTTATGCAGTAATTTATGTACGTTGAAAAATCTTTGCATTTGATTTAGAATAAGCTTTTCAAAAATTTTACTAAAGGTAGGTAGCACTGATATAGGTCTATAATTAGTAGGGTCTGATGTACTACCCGATTTAAACAACGGTATTATTTTACTGCTTTTCATAAGATCAGGAAACTCACCACGGTCAATACAATTATTAAAAATAACAGCTAAAGTTGGTGCTACAATGTTTATAATCGACTTAACAACGTCCACAGAATTACCCCATAGATCTGCGGTCTTTTTAACATTTAACGTGTGAAAGGTTTTAATTATATCTTTACACGTGACATATTGGAAATAAAATTCAGAATCACAAACTGGAACGTTTTCTTTAAGTAAAGACTCTGAAGAAGAACCTTAACATGGTTAGTTAAGGATGAGTCTGAATCAAAAGTGTAAATATTGTATAGAAGGGGACTGAGGACAGAACCCTGTGGGAGACCTCTCCATACAAGATGAGATACCTCATGATCTCCTATTAACATGTTAACAGAGCGTTCAGTCATGATATTAATAATGAAATTCGACAGATTCAATTGTATCTTTTAATTTATTTTGTAAAACTGATAATACAACGTTATCATAAGCTGCATTAATATCAAGGAAAACTGCAATGGTGGAATGGTTATTAGAGAAGGACAACCGAATATCGGCTGTTAAAATACTTAAACAGTCAGTGGTACTTTTACCTTTTCTAAAGCCATATTGTGATTCTGCCAAAAAACCTTTACTTTCAACATACCATTCTAGGCGGTTTTTAATTAAATGTTCCGCTAATTTCATCAGAATTGAAGATAAAACTATGGGACGGTATGAGGAAGCATCAGATGGGATTTTATTTGGTTTAAGGAATGGCAGCACCGTTTGACGCTTCCATTCAACAGGGATGTTTCCTGTAATCATGATAGAATTAATAAGCTCTAAATAATAACTGAGGACGTCATCATTTACATTAGCAAAAAAGGAATACGGGATGCCATCAATGCCTGGTGCAGAATCCTTAGTATTATGAATTACACCCTTTAATTCAGTGAGAGTGAATGGAAGATCTAGCGTCGTATGTGAGTTTTGGTTATTGGATACGAATGACAGGTTAAGGTTAATAGCCTCGGGCACCCATGGTGGAGCTAATTTATCTAAAAATTCACTGGCTAAAGAATCAGGAATAGGAGAAGGGTTGTTATAAATGGACCTAAATCTACGAATATTGCGCCAGACAATCGTAGGGTGAGTATTCGGTGTAATTGATGAGCAAAAGTTACGCCAAGATTCAATTTTTTTCTTCTTAAAAAGTTTACAAGTATCACTAATTAAGTTCGTAACGATTTCAAAATTAACATCAGACATATCAAGGTTATAATTATATTCAGCCTCTTTACGTTTGTTAATAAATTCTGTGCACTCAGAGTCCCACCATGGAGGCGAGGGAATTTTACTAATATTGTTATTTTTTACAGGAAAAACTTCATCTGCCGCTGCGATTAATATGAGTGCTAAAGCTTCAGCACAACTATTTTCATTGCCATCAGAAATAACAGGCAAGGAGCAAAGCTTACTGTCAACAATGTCTCTAAATTTGTCCCAGTCATTATTATTTCTATTTGGTAGTTTATGTTTTAAGTTTGATCTCCTTAATGGTGCATTTGGTTTGGAAAGAGGATAAGAAATCACTATTGGAAAGTGGTCACTACCATAAGTAGAGGTTAGAGTATGCCAAGTTAATGAAGAGGCTAAGTTTGGGGAACAGATGGAAAGGTGGATTGCACTTTGGTTTTGGGTGGGATTTGAACGACGTGTGGCAACCCCTGAGTTCAATATGCATAAGTTATGTGAGTCTATTATATCTAGTAATTCATCACCATAACAATTAGAAGTTGAACAACCCCATGATTGGTGATGGCAATTAAAGTCCCCCAATATTAAGAATGGCTTTGGAAGAAAAGAAAAGAGATTGTTCATCTCTTGAAGAACAGAAGAGGAAGGGTGAGGAATGTAAATAGAAACAAGACAAGTGTGATGCACTTTAATAGCTACAATTGAAATTTCCTCACTATGAGGAGGTAATGTAATGATAGAAAAGGGGATAGAATTCTTTATAAGTATAGCTACTCCACCATACCCATCAGATCTATCCCCTCTAATGGTTAAATAACCATTAATTTTAAAAATATGATTAGGTTTGAGCCAAGTCTCTGCTAAGGCAAAGGCAAATGGCTCATATTTGTTTAAAATATAAATAATATCACTCTTTTTGTTTACTAGACTGCGGCAGTTCCACTGGATTATTTTGGATGTGTGGTCCATTATGAATGGATTGAGATACATTGAAAGATGGGGCAGCGTTGGACGGTGAAATGTTGAACTGAGAGAGAAGATTGTGTAATGCAGAAAGAAAATCGTTTATGGAAAAATTAGTGTCATTTTTATCATTATTAGGATTATTAGAAAAAGCACAACCATTTGGTGGTTGGGGAATGTCGAAATCTTTAATAATGGCATTGTGAGCCTCTTTATTATATCCTTGTACAGATTTGGGATGGGAGCGTGGTTTGAGGAAGACAGTCTTTTTATAGCTACTTGAAGCAGACATTCTATTAGGCGAAGAGATTGATGGAGTTTGTGAAAAGTTTTTGGAAGGAGAAGATAAAAGTGTATCTGCATACGATTTAGTTACTGGGGGATATACTTTTGATGCTTCAGCATAAGATACTGAACTTTGTGCCACGTATGTTTTAATTAATTTTTGCCTAGAAAATTCTGGGCAAGACTTATTAGTAGCATAGTGAAAACCAGAACAAAGGCAACAAGATGCACTTTCTTGTTCTCTTTCACAATTGTCCCCAGTGTGGCCTTGGCCACATTTATAACAACGAGGTTTGGACCTGCACTGAATTTTAGTGTGACCAAAACGACAACAATTAAAACACTGTACGGTAGGGAAAATATATAAATCTACAGGTAATGCATTATAGCACATAAAAATTCTTTTCGGTAGAATCTGCCCATCAAATGTAACAACTATGGATTGGGATGGTTTCCAAATGGATGTACCATCAACAATGGTTTTAAAATTGAGGCGTCTGACTTTTAAAATTTGCCCGCAACCAATTGGTACAGTTATATTATCAATAACTTCCTCCGGAGACCATTCCGCAGGAACACCACGCACTAAACCCATTCTGGTAACATTAAAAGTAGGTATAAAAGCTTTGTAATTATATGTCTCTAGACTATTATGCGTAATAAAGGAATTTGCGTCCAGGAACTTTGAAAAAGATAAAGATATTTTGTTTCGCCCGATTTTTTTGACGCTACCGTTAATAATATTTTGGAAGGCGTTGTGTTTTAAAAACTTTCCAAAAGTAATTGGGTGCAATGTCGTACCATCATCTGGTGAAATCATTTTTTTTTGTACATGAACGACATACGGTGCGTTGTCTGTTTTGTCGTAATATGTTTTTCGACCTATCGGAATGGGAACAACGGATGGAGCAGAAATTTTATCTGAAATTTCGTTAGAAACGATAATTTCGGAGCAGTTAGGCACTGGTGTATTGCTTACTAATGTAGCTGTTGAGTCCGTGCAGTCACAACCCGAAGACACGGAACCGTGGTTTTTGCGAGTACGGCGACGCTTATTGCAGTGCTTGCAAACATGCATACGGCTTCTTTTTAGTTGACGAGCCGAAGACGACCCATCAGTATCCATGCCGGATTCGTTGGAAACTGTTACAAAATTGCCTGCCGGGGGAACGAAGTCCCCCGGGTCAGGCGGGTCGTTCATTTTTCGCACTAATTAATTAATGAGACTTACCTCTACCGAAGAAAATATACAAAACTAAACTAAAATTACATATAAAAGAAAATAGAACACTAAAAACTATACTACTGATCTTATATTACAGGATTTCAAAATTTAAAATTTTATTTCAAAAAGGACGCGTCCGCCAAGTTAGAGTTTCCCGCGCTTTTTTTTCTATTCGAATGTTGCACATTTTTTTAAAGAAGAACTTCAGTACCATGTGAAAAAAGTTTCACTCAAAAATCTCAAACCATGAAGTTTCTATGTCAATTCGAAGTACCTCACACAATAAAACGGCAATTTCATACTTTAACCCCTATTATTTAGGTCAGCTCGAAGAGAGGTTTTTTTTGCACATATGAACTGACAAACAAAACTTGCAAATTAGCTGATGAGTATTTTTTTACTTTTCTACCTATCTGTTTGACAACCACATTACGTAACACTGACCAGAATTTGATTACAAACGCGCTTTACTATACTATAATCGAATAATAGAGATCCCAAAAATAAATCAGATATTCCGGGAAAATATTTATTGTGGGAGGAAAAAATAAGGTAATTTGTGCTGTCACTATGAAAGAAAACCTGATTGGGTTGCCTGCCCTGTTCACCAGCATCACGATACGACATGGGTTGAAAGATGAATGGAAAAAAGCTTGATCAAATATTATTTATTTTATTATACATTTTATTACTATGAGCGTTTGTGGTAAGACAATAATTTTACATCCACGTCAATAAAATGTATGGAAATTCGTGCACGGTATAACGTTATCGTGGACGGAATTTGAAAGCGTATTTATAATGTTTCCATACATTTTCCTTCTCTGTGTATTCGTGTGTATCGTGTGTGATATGGACGTCGACGTCCAGGATAATATAGTTACGTTAGAAATTTTAAAAGCGCACATTATGAAGTAAAAATGTTTAGTTTAATGTTCCTTTTATCCTTTGTATTGCATGGGTTATCTTTAAACATAAATGGAATCAACATAACATATTTTATAGAATATAAGTTAGCAATGCTACAGTTAACATTTACTAACAGCTTGTTTTCTGTTACATAATATAGGAATCTGTGGAAAATGTTGTGGGTAGTATATTTGTTAAGTGTAATTTTAAGATAATTATTACTGTTTATGCTTAATGAATTACTGATAAATGATACCTACACGATTTTATTTCTGTTAGTAGGTTTGTACAAACATTTTTACACGTCAATCATATTTTAAAAACTAGATGAGGTGGGCGTTTCCTATCTGACTACTCTGAGAAGAAAGGCAGAAACAAACTCAGAAGTCAAAGTCTCTTTTAAAGTCCAGACATAATCTTGGTCAGATCATGTGAAGACCATGTAGATTGGTGTCTGAAAAACCATACAGATTGAGCGGACCTGTCCAGTCAGTGCACGCATTTGTCCGTAACCGTGCAGCTCAACTCAGAACTTAAGGAGCACAACGATTCGACGAACAATACCAAAGAAAGGACATTTGGGTAGACCGCATAAATTACTCAAGCTGCCAGATCATGATTCAAACTGAAACAATGGCCCACATAGTATTTTGTATTTTTTTTTTTTGTATTTTTTATTCTGTTTTTATAGTATTAAGGTGTATTTATTTTGCTGTAATGCCAATAAACGCATTTTCTTTCTTTCTTTCTTTCTTTCTCATATTCACAATGCTTAAAATAATAAACTATAGGTACATCTCAAGGTAAGTATTCAAGTCGTTGTGTATATAATAATCATCAATAGGGTATATGCATGTATTTATTTTATAATTTTAATTAATTGCTTACACCATTACCTATAACATAGTAAAAAATATAAATACTATTTAAAAATGCTGTAATTAGGTTTTAAATAATAATTATTTAAAATAGAGAATAATTTTGAGCTGAGGGGCAATTCCCGTATTTTTAAGACCGTTCGCATTCTAATCTCAGTCTCAATCTGTCAAAATGACAATCAATTTACATACATTTTTGACAGGTTTTTGACATTGATTGTCGCTGAGATGAGATTGCGACTTGAATTTGAACGTTTTTTAAGTACGAGAATTGGCCTACTGTTTAAACGCCGCCATTTTCGCGCGCTCTGTTGATGACGTCAAATAAAACTATATCCAGTGACAGTCCAGTTCATTGTTTACTACAGGTGTTCGCGTTCTTAACTTAATTTACCATGAAAATAGCTCAAAACCTAATTTAAGTATTGCATGGTGCCTGAATGCAGAAACACTATCAGATGTGCACCTGATAAAGTGTTTTTCGAATCCCGATAGATGCAAAAATACGTTAGGAGTGGTGTAAGGTAATCAAAAGAAATGAAATATCTGCACTTTCCATCGATCAATAATAAAGCTTTTTATTAGTGATCGATGGCAATAACTTGTTTACATTGTTGTGAATCAAAATTTTTGATATATATATAGGTTATGTTTACGCCTCATTAGATTTAGGATTGTATTTATGGCTAAAATAACGTACACAATGTGTTATTATAGAATAATTACCTTGCAGCTGTCACTCGTTTTACTTCAGCGGTCGTAAAATTTGGATTTGAATGAAAATAAGACGACACCATGAATGGATCTATTCTCGGCAGATTATCCGATTGTGCTTTTGCAAAACCACTTCAAGCATTGTCTTAAATTATTTCTAATCTCACTAGTATACAAAAATAACACATAAACAATAAATGAATTCACAACACACACGGTATTACTATATTTTTAATCAAAAGCCTGCAATGTCATACAAATTTAAGCAATACGAACTTGTTGACATATAATTTTGACGTCACGTTTTGTTTTAACCAACGGTGTTGCGTTTTACCAATTTGAATTTCCCTCGCTTAATTTGCAATTTTAATTATTAATTTTACCTAATTAAAAATTATTATAATAATTACTAAAATAATGATTTAGTTCAAATGTCGGCCCCATAAAGATTCGGAATAAAAATATTTTAACCAAATTTAAATAACATGCATATTCCCTATTGTCAGTGTATGTAACAGAAAAAAAAAAACAAAAAAACATTTAGTATGCAGAAAATTGGAGCAACTCAATCCCAAGCCTTTTTGTCCTCAATATAATCTTTAACGGTATAAAAGGCTTTCTAGCACAACTTACGTTTAATGAATGATTTGAATTTATTAAGGCTTAGATCTTGAACGTGGCTTGGAAGTTTATTATAAAAGCGTATACATTGACATCTGAACGAGCCACCTATTTTCTTGAGCCTTGTTGTAGGTACAACGAAGTTGTGTTTGTTCCTAGTATTTATATTATGGATACTGTTTGTTTTCCCAAATGTAATAAATAATTAATTAATAAAAGGAAAAAAAATACCTACACCTTCATTCCATCAACATTATTAACATTATTAGCCGTATAGTTTTGTTTGTTGTACCTACGTTAGTATTACTAATTTTATGCTGGAAACATATCTCAATATTTTGTCATTTGGCCGGTAACCATTTGTTAGTTGCTCCAAGTAAAAAAAAGTAAAGTACCTACATACTTAATTAAGCAAACCCAATTCATAACACCAATTGGTATCAAAGCAAAGAGTTATTGCTTAGCTAAGGAATCAATTTCCCGGCTGTCATTTGTATGCAGATCTTTGACGGTCGTTACGGGTAGTTAGAAGCCCAAAAATCTGTCAACCAGTCTTACCAAGGGGTATCGTGTTACCCAGTATGGGTTGTGGAGGTTAGATAGGCAGGCGTTCCATGTCAAATATTGATATTCAGCTGCATCTGGTTAGACTGAAAGCTGACCCCAACAGAGCTTTTTTTTTTTTTTTTGAGGGTGGGAAATCATCAAATAACTTCTCCCGCTCTGGGCAGAGCAGGAGGGCGTGTCAGACTCTTACTGACTAAAACCCACCCGTGTTCCTTCAGTTACCTGTGCCAGGGGCCACGGTATCCCTCTCGGACTTTTCCGCAACCCTAGCAGGCATCGGTCCTAGCAAACCCCGTCATTGGTGCTAACATCTCTTTGAGGCGCGCGTGGAACACAACGCGCGTCGACCCGGGCCTGGTCCTTATCGAACGGCGAGCTGCCCATTGCTCGCCGTTCGCAAGTCCACGCCTACGGTGGCCGGGAATCGGCCTGCGATTCCCGACTCCCAGGGCGTCTCCTGCGGCGGCTAGGGGCGTGAGGGCGCAAATTTTGCCTCTCCCTCACGCGTTCCGCCTCCTCCTTCGCGAACATTACTGCTTCGCAGAAGGACCCCAACAGAGCTGGGAAAACGCTAGGCAGATTGCTTGTTACTTTATATACCGCACGTATAATATCACATTCTAGTCTCCTAATATTTTAATATCTGATTGATGTTTGTCCCCGAAGCTGTTTGCCCAAACACAATTTGTGAAACTTTGCCCACAGAAACAAAGCAAGTCGATCCATCAACTCTCCCTTGCGACTCAAAAAATTTGTATTTTTACGAGCTCTTCTGCGTTCTTTCTCTTTTGTTATTGAGCTTCACATACATAGGGTAATAAAAAGCACACAATTATTTCATCTACATACATAAGCTCTTGAACGAACTAAAGAACGCCACCTGCTACGTTCCTTTCATACTCATTTTGCCACGTTTACGTTAATACATGTGGTCATACACGAACGCTGGTTGCGAGTACTACGCACCTGCCCTTTCTGAAGAACATCACCAATGAGATCACTATATGTCCTATTAGGGCGTCCCCTCAAAGTCAAAGTCAAAGCATTTATTTCAAATAGGCACATAAAAGGCACTTTTGAACGGCAACATTTACATTTAAATAGAATTGATTCTAGTCGCCCCTTCCAAAAGGCAGTTTCGAATGGAGAAGAATGGGCAAGAAACTCCACCGTTACTCTTTTAAAATTTGTTACAATATTTTGTATACTTACATTAATTATATAATTTTATGTGAAGACGATGCACCTATAATAAAAAATTACCCTACCACAATAGGTAAAAAGAATTTAATAAACGTAGTAATGATAAATAAGTTAATTAAGTGATAGATACATGGTGTTCACATATATACAAACATTGTAAAAGTATACGATTTCCCAAATTATGTAAACAAGTAATATGTCAGTGTGTGAGTTAAAGTAATCACAGAATGTAAATCAATGTCATAAAAATAACTACCTTAACTATATAATTAAAGTTGCAATAAGTTTAATTTGGTCTAGACCCTATATTGTCCTATGGAGCTGGACCAGCATGTTTCCAAGCATTCTTATCTTGGATATAATCCTCTAATTTGTAATACGCTTGTTTACACAGTGAACTTTTTATATAACTTTTAAAATTTATTTCATTTAATTGCCCTCCCGGCGTTTCCACTCACATCTGCCTTGTAACCTTTTGTTAGTCGCTTTTCATTTCTTCTGATTAATATTGAATTAAGCAGAGTTAAACTTAATGCATAAGAAGTGTGGGTTACTTTTTGAACTCTGAACCCTAATTGGATAATCCCAGTACCTACCGGTCGCTTTCAATTAAAAATACAACAATCTGTGAATGCTATGTATTTACTCGTAAGGTGCTGAGATTTAGAATAATTAGGCAAGAATCAAAACCGACCGATGACTGACCGGTTGGCGCAGTTGGTAGCGACCCTGCCTTCTGAGCCGCTGGTCCCGGGTTCTATCCCCGGACAAGTCACACATTTGTGTGCATGAACACGTCTGTTTGACCTGTGTCTGGGTGTGTATATGTATATCAGTCATCAGGTTACCGTAGTACAGGCTCTGCCTAGTTCGGGACCTGAAGAACTTGCGTGGATGCTGTAAAAAAAAAGGATTGTTATGTTTTATCGGCATTTTTCATTTCTTAAAACTACCTACTGTATTACTTTTCAGCGTGATATTATTATGGATAAAATAATGACATCAAGCAATTTTATTGATAAGACAAATTCCCATCCTTAATAACATATTCCCTTTGAATGTATTTGCCTTTAAACCTTCACACATTTCTTTGACGTGATTGATATCAAGGCGAAGAATAAACGAATTGTTTCAAACGGAATTTACAATAAGGGAAATTAGGTATCGAAAATAGGTGTTGACTTTATTTTGACGTCCAGTTTGTCACTTTAAAAGTTTAAAGGGACACTAAAGTGAATATTATATTCGTGACAAGTCCTTCGATTTGTAGGGTTAGCCCTAAGCTTGAATTGTGAACCATTTTAATATTTCTGATCAAAACTCTAATGATAAAACAATTTTACTGTTAATTTTGACAGATTTCAGCTGATCATAAGTAAGAATATCATTAGATTTCAAAGTTGTAATGTATTTATAGTCAGTACAGGAGTTCAAATAAAAAAAAAAAACAAGCGTTAGAGCTCATAAAAATACTGTTCTACTAATTATAAGAAAAATATGTAATTATTAAAACCTTTGAGAGCAGTGGTGACCCAGTGGTAAAGGCCGTGACTTACGAGTTGTAGCTCGTAGGTTCGAACCCAGACAGGGGCTTTACTTTGTGTAAATTATTTCATCACCACTGCTCTCAAAACGGTGAAGGAAAACATCGAGATGAAACCGGTACGTCCTAGAACCAAAAATTCGAAAGACATGTGACATCTACCAACCTGCACTGGGCTCGCGTGGTTGATAACGGCCCACTCTCTCTCACCGAGAGGAGGCCTGTGTCCCACCAGTGGGAACAGTATAGGCTAATAATGATGATGATGAAAAAAAAAACTAAAAACACGCTTTATCAAACACTATAAATTATAAAATAATTAACTTGACTTGTATTAGTTGCGATATAAATATTAAGTACTTTACCTTAAGCTTAACCGAACCTGTAGGTTGTCACTTCTTTTATGTCCAATGACCATATCAAAAAGCGTGGAGCACTTTGTTTAAATTAATTAAAAGTACACACAACTAAAAAGTATAATTTTTTGTGCCTGATAAAAGTGTGTTTCTTAGTTTTTTTTAAACTACATACCTGTTTTTATATTTTGCTGTTTAGTTAAGTATAGTCTTCATTTAGTTAATAAGTCTAAATTCAACGAAGCTATGACTTCATCGGTTTCCTAGGAGCCACTAAAGAGTTCCACTACCCACGTCCTGGCTCCATCATCAGACCCTCATTACCAAGCCCTATCTATCGGACTTGTCAAAACGAAGCATTTGAACCCAAACTCGAGGGTTTTACTAGTAGCCACTAAAAAGTCCTATTATCCACCCATAGTAGGACTTTTGATTCCTTGATCAGATCGGCTCCAAGATACCAAATTATTATATTGTCATTGGTCCTTGATACGTGTGCAAAAGTTCAAGTTAATCGGACGTCTTTCAGTTGGGGACAATTGCGTTGAAAGATTCCGTTACATAAATAGATAGATAGATACAGGTGAAGCTAATAAAAGCGTGTTAAAAAATAGGGATATTATCTAATTAGGTGCATACATAAAAACAATCGCTTATAGATAGGTACATAATATCTACAATCTTTATTACCCACAAACAAATACGATTTTGAACAATAATAACATGAACACGCCACGCTGAAAAAAATAAACAATGGGGAAGCTAGCTCGCAAGGGCACGTCCCAACGGGAAAGCGTCGAAAAGGCAGCTTTGCAACGATGCTAATGATGCTGATTTTTGCCAAAAAATACACCTACCGATCAACCGCATCACGGCCTTGACACCGATGTTCAGCTTTGCCAAAAAAAGTGATCAGACGCAAACATGTTCTGTAGTGAGTAACATTTAAAATAATAACAACAAACTATGAAACTCTTTTAATCTTTTATTGTTTGGCAGCCCTGGCGCTGACACGTCATCAGAATATTTAAGTGTTAGTTTACCTAGCTAGTGTTCAGACACACTGTGCGATTCACTCTTTAGTATCATCTCTCAACAAGCGAACACCATTAATTTACAGAAACATGGAAAAATATCCCGAATACGAGGAATTTCTTAAACAAATAAAAATCAATTTATGGCTTGCAGGGATCCCTTATGGAGACCCTAAGATTAACTTTAGGTTCTTTGCCATTTATGTCCAACTTTTGTTGATGGTTATCTTCGAAATATCCTTCTTTGTTTCAAGAATATCGGCGGAGAATTTCCTCGAGCTAACGCAACTGGCCCCGTGCTTGGGAATCGGAATATTAACCTTATTGAAAATTGTAGCCATAGCACAGAAGAGAATGAAAATCTATGATCTGACTGAGTGTCTAAAAAAACTGTATCAGAACATTTTGAAGGATAATAAGAAAATGAGCCTTGTGAAAAAGGATCTTATTCTTCTCAACCTGTTGATGAAGTACTATGTAATTTTGAATGTTGTGCTTATTTCTGTGTATAATTTTTCAACTCCTTTTATTATAATGTACCATTATTTTACTACTAATGAAGTGATTTATAAATTACCGTACGCAGTACTGGTGCCATTCTCAACGGAGGCTTGGCTGCCTTGGACTATTGTGTACGTCCATTCAATTATGTGTGGTAAGTAAAATCACTAAAAGCTTCAAAAATCGCAAGTTCTAAACAGCGACTAGTCCGACAATTTCCTATTACGAGAAGCCCAATTGTAATTAGCTGGAACTAAAGATCAAGATAGATAAAATTTAAAATGGTCTTGGTTTCCCAATATGCTTATTCATATAAACAAGGTGTTGTTTTGCATCCTCGTCAAATTCGAGGAGGTAACTATGCTAATGATTCTCGACACGAATCAATAATAAAATAAGTAGGTATTTATTTTTATTTTTTGTATTTTTCGGAAATCGGCATGTGTAGGGCCCGTGTGATACCGCCCTGTAACTGCGCTGTAACTGTAACGCATGCACACAGCGACATAGTCGTACGACACTGCCTGCCGCATACGCAACGGGGCGATTTTGTTCTTTGAAAGTGGAGTATTCTGAAATACGGTCAAACTTAAATACCTAAAAAAACAAGTATGTATTAATTATTGAGCAGGATCGTAATTTTATTTGATTATGTCTTTCATAACAGCCTCCTGAAATTTGACGAGGATGCAAAACAACACGTTGTATACTAGCTTCTGTCCGCAACTTCGTCCGCGTGAAATTTCTCGTGCCCCTGACCCACCTCGTCGCATCCAATCACCTGCCTGCGCTATCTCTTCGTTTTCGCTTAGCGTTCTTTCTGACTTTTATTTTTATTGTTGCTCTGCTCCTAAGGGTCATAGCGTGATGCTAAATAGCCTTTAATCTCTCTCGAGAATTGGGGTATCAAATGCAAAAAAGATTTTTTCAATTCTGATCAGTAGTTCCAGAGATTACCCCCTACAAACTCACAAACTTTACCTCTTCATAACATTAGTGTACATTTTTATCTAAGTTAACAATTTGGTTTTTCCTTTCCAGGTTTTGTATGTGTATTATTTTATACAATAGTAGATGGTCTTTACTTTGTTCTGACTTCTCACGTGTGTGCCAATTTCAATGTCATTAGTGACATGATCGAATGTTTAGATAAAACGACAGTGGATCGTTTGGCAAACATTGTTATAGAACATCAATACATTTTGAAGTAAGTTTAAACCAACGTTCTTATTATTATTAAGCTTTAATTGATGAGTCAGCCAAAACAAATACTAATGCAATTAAAATTTAAGTTAATGTTTGTAATTGTATGAAAAGATGTTTTGGAAGATTCATGATGACTACAGTAAACAAGAGTATACAAGTATTTACAACAAACAAGATTAGGTAATAATTGCGTTATGTTATCAGATACATATATCTCCGGTGTAATTATCTTATTACGTGTTGTCGTATTAGTTGCCAACTACATCCTCCGTTGCTTAATACAATTGTAATACGAAAAAAACAGAATTTGGCCTGTCAAATAGAACCTGTGTTGTGCTCAGTGCTATTTAGTGAGATTAATGACGTGCACGCGATATAACTCCACGATATTCGGATTGAATCCTAATTGGTGCAGCCCCTAAATCCGATTCTCAAACGTTTGTGGTTCCAAATCGATATATAATAGATACCGTGGTTTTTAATAAATATTTCATACCCAAATCAAATTGTTTGATCAGCTTGTCGAAATACACGTTTAATAGATAACTATCTCAAATTATGGTATGAAATCTATTAGTAACTGATTCGGGTCGTTAACGATTAGAATGAATCAGGGGTCAATCATAATAAATTTCTCCATCAAAGCAACAAATAATTTCGCAAACCATACCAGTACTTTTGACGAATATAGACCATAATAAGCTGCCATAGCATCAAAGAGAATTGCATAGCATACTAATTAGATAATGATATAACAATAAAACCAAGAGTATAATCAACGTCACTGTAAACAATTTCAGGCTGGGGGAAGACTTGGAAGATATTTTTACTGCGCCCAATCTGTTTAATGTTCTGGTCGGCTCTTTGGAGATATGCGCGCTTGGATTTAATTTAACGGTAAATTTATACAATTATGGCACTTTAATGAAAGCATGTAAAGCTTTTTCAGTCTGGGGAAATGTATGTCACGTTATGTCGTCGTCGTGATTGATTCCTGTTGGATCTTTTCAACCTTTTTCTCTTATAATACAGCATGTGTCAGTACGGTGTCGTCATATTTTTAAGTATAGAACATCAAACTGATCTACTATCTCCATGGGACCAACATTGTGATCGCGAAAAAAATATTTTATTTATTTTATTTTTAACCCCCGACGCAAAAGAGGGGTGTTATAAGTTTGACGTGTCTGTGTGTCTGTCTGTCTGTCTGTCTGTGGCATCATAGCGCCCGAACCACTGAACCGATTTCAGTTTAGTTTTTTTTGGATGAAAGGAGACTTAATCGAGAGTGTTCTTAGGTATGTTTTATAAAAATCGATTGAGCCGTTTAAGAGTTATGGTGGGTTAAAGTGGGGATGGAAGAACCAAAATTCTACGAATGTGCCGTGTCGGGGGTTTTTTAAATTTTTAATTTATAGTTATATCTATAAGGTACACCATCAACCGTTCCATATAAAACTTCAATACCTACTCGACCCAAGTGTATGGGACGGCTGACTATTTGCTGTATATACGAGTACACTTTGGTGATGCACGGGGTGGCAGGGATGTCGACGCGCAGCTGGATTCAGTACATGATGCTGCGTTGAAATTTTTCGTTGGTTATTGAAAGAAAATTGCTGTTTCATACATTTTAACCGCGTAGGTTTAACCTTTCTAAGAAACAACCGTTTTTTTATTGATAACCGACGAAAGATTTCTTCGCTAGGGGTCTAGAATAATGTGCTGAAGTCATGGTAACCGTTTGCGCGTCGATGTTTTATGTCACCAAAGCGAACCACTACTGTGAACAATATGTTGGAATTAATTGCAAATCGCCTCTCTTCTAGAGAGGCTACTTGGTGATTGTCATTTGTTCACACACAGGACACAATGTCATGTGTGTTCAAAAATCACAATCATATTGCTGTTTTTTTTTCTACACCTGTCTTATTCACGTCATCGTGTGATTTGCTGTTACTACGTTTGTCCACCGCTGCCGTCACCGATGACGGTTGAGGTGGACAAACGATTTTACACAAGTCTGTTTCATCATTCTTACGGCTGACTTTTCAATCGTCAGATAGCTTTTCATTATAGAAACAGTATCACAGTTTGACATAATTTTATTCTACACAAATGCTGTCAAACTGCAATATTTATAAATATTAAGTATCTGAATATTGAAAAATCAGCGTTTAGCGGTTTTGTGTTTACAGACTGGAAGCTGGGAACAAATACCTGGCAGCATCCTTTTTCTGCTTTCTGTACTTTTGCAAATCCTCATGATGAGCATCTTCGGTGAAGACATGATAAGAGAGGTAATATTCAATTGATAATTATTTAATAAATGCAAATTAAAACGAATAAATTAATTACTCTGAGTATTTGTATTCAGAGCAAAAAGATTGGCGACGCCGCGTTTCTATGCAAATGGTATGACATGGATGAAAAATCCAAGAAGACCATTTTGACGATAATGATCAGGTGAGAATATAAAATTAGGAGTGTCACTGAGTATTAGGTAAGTAATGAAGTTGATAACATTAGTAATCTAATTGAAAAAAGTGCCTGCCAATTTTTTTCATACAAGAACGCACTGTCATCCAGTTTTACCATTGTTTGTATTTAACCATGGCGTATAGTCGTATAAAGTGTAGACGGCACAATCGGAAGACCACAACTTTCTATGAAATTAATGGAAAAAGAAATTCCGCAAAGCACAAACTACACGAGTTTGTTCAAGATTGTATATTTGTTGTGCATTCGATATTTTGCAGTATTTGTTCAGGGTTACATAATATTTATAGGGCAGTCTATGTGCAAGATGGGTCAAGTTCTCAGTAATAGCTGCACTGCAAAATGGTTCAAAATCGCTTGTCATTTGTAACAATATGGATTGCCCGTCATGGAGTGTCAGGGCGAACCGTAGGCCACAATTTAATTAAAGAGTTCTAGCTACTATAATCTATGATATAAAATTATCGAGTAGGGTGGTCGTAGTCGTCAGAGGAATCCAGGCGGCTCGTGGTCGTCAAAGGTATCTAAGCTGGTCGTGGTCATCCGAAGAATCAAGGGAGCTTTCCAGTGGTCGACGAGCGGCATTCACACGCCGTACAGCAGACGCAGCTCCGACGATCCAGGAAGTTTCCTGAAGATTAGCGGGTTCCCATGCCATACAACTGATGCAGCCTTGAGGATCCAGACAGCTTCCTGGTGCCCGGAAGAAGAGCGTCGTTCCAACGCCGTGCCGCAGAAGCAATGCCAGTTCTAGCCGTGGCTGGATGGACAGCTTCCGGAACCTGGCTGGCCGAGGACGTGGCTCCTGAACACGCACTGGTCTCCTGGGCCCACGAGCATACTCTTCGAGGATCTTGGTTTAAGACGAGGCACTCCCGCTTCATTAGTATCGGTAATGTCCGTAATGTAAATGTAAAATCCGGGGCAGAGCCCTAGCAAAAGGGAGGCCGAGGACAGACCGCGTTTATTTAAACTTGGCGGTTACAAAACGCGGTATCTTCACGACTTCTTGAGATAACTTTTATACTGTAGCAATAAATGCCTGTACACAGAGAAAATAATATCAATTAAAATAATTAAGTTTTATAATTTTGCATTGATCACTGTTTTTGGCAGGCGGTAATAGGTAGTACGGAATTACAAAATGCTGCAACATATCTACTGATTGTCAGATGTTTTTGACATTGGCTCTCATTTTATTGTCCCAAAACCTTATTTGATCCGGTGGCTTGAAGTGGAACTTACAAAAACTCTATAAAAAGTGACAAGTTTTGTAATTTTTGTTCGCCGACAGAGACACCATCGCCGGGCTAGATGGGAGACTGCTTGATATCCAGTGTACTAAAAATACAGGGTACTTACTGAGGCAGTAAAAAAAGCATTAACAAAATTAATAATCATATGGCCTGGCTAAGATTATGTCTGTACTTTAAAAGAGACTCTGACCTCTGAGTTTGTTTCGGTCTTTTTTCTCAGAGTAGTCGGTTAGGAAACAGCAAACTCATCTAGTTTTAAAACATATTTAATTTATGACGTGTAAAAGTGTTTTTTTTTAATCAACTTAAAGATATCAATTGAAAATGTTTCAGGTCTAAGAAGCCTCAACAGCTGACAGCATACAAGTTTTCTATAATCAGTTACGGTAGCTTTACAAAGGTATCGTGTTTTATTTATGTGGTTTATATTAACGTAGTTTGTCTATTGTAATGTAGATTTCTTCATAGGCATGGCATACTTTTGAAATAAATAAAAATAAACCATATAAAAATAGCAAGGAGGGTGAAATGATATCTTCAATATTTTTGTTTTTTCAGATCATTAGCACTTCGTGGTCATACTTCACTATTCTACGAACCGTATATACGCCACCAGAAGTTTCGCATTCCGAATAAATAATAATAGAAAACTTGAAATGTAGACCCTTCCTATACTTGAGCCATGTATCTATGCAGTAGGAGAGTTAGTTCATGTTAATTTTGCAAAGCGTAAACCTGTAAAGGCTCGACCTATAAACTAGTCTAGTCTATATGTGTGTGTACATCTCAATAGTGCAACGGATGGGAATAGGTAGGTAACTTATTTGAACACTATGGAAGAAAATGGTTACGATGTGCAAAATTATGTGCAATACTACTTACTCGTAGTACCAATTTCAACGATGAACCTGAACGCGATCATAAAAACTGCGTTCAAGAGCAGTCAATGTCATTATTCCACAACAATGACGACACTGACAGCTCTTGAACGTGGCTTACGTGGGTCACACTGAAAGTTTTTAGAAAAAAAACGGAATGATGTAGAAGCCTGTTAATATATTTATTGCTTTTCGAAGTAGTCTTCGTTCCTTTCTCAGCACCGTCGCATGCGATGGAACCATTGACTGAAGCAGTGGGCCCACTCCTCTTTAGGGATTTCTACCACGCCTTTTTCAAACACAGCCACGGCATCTTCAGGGTTCATAAAACGAATTCTTCTAAGTTTATCTTTAATTTTTGGAAAGAAATAAAAGTCATAAGGTGCCAGGTCAGGACTGTAAGGAGGATAACTCCACACTTTCGATAGACAAATATTCGATAGTCCGTATGGCGGAGTGAACTGGAGCGTTGTCGTGGTGGAAGAGGATCCTGCTTCTAACATTTTCCAAGACAACTGGTTAATAATGACCGACTTACCAATCTGCAGTAACAGTCTTTTTTATCTTCTAGGACAATTTTTGCGAAATGACCCGTCCAAAGAATGAGGCAATCATCCTTTTCCCTCGATTTCAGCCCTTCTTTACTTTTGTCGGCAAATCTTGGAATGGAAACATCCATTGCGCAGATTGTCTTTTGGTTTCAGGTTCGTCACATGTGACGATGTCATATACAGCATTCGAGTCACCTCCGTCATACTTTTCAAGCATTGAGCGGCACCAATCCAAACGACGGCGTTTTTGATCTTCCGTCAAATTATGAGGTATCCATCTAGTACAAAGCTTTCTGACGCCTAAATGTTCATGTAAGGCTTTTTGTACTCGACTCATACCAATGCCTAAAGCTGCCTAAATCTATTGATATGTCACCCTACTATCAGCTTCTATCATTAGCCGCATAGCAGTCACGTTATCTTTAGTAGTCGCCGTAGAAGGACGTCCTTCTCGCGAATGATCAGTGAGTTTGCTTCGACCACGTTTAAGCTCATCAAACTAGTTGTAAACAGTGGCACGGGATGGGGCTTCATCATGAAATGCTAATCGAAGTCTATCGTAACTTTGTTGTTGAGTAAGACCGCAATGAAAGTCGTAATAAATCATTGAACGAAAATATTCTCTAGTCAAATCCATTTTGACGTACGACAGACCCTTTTTAAATTGCCGCCAATTTGTAAAAACAAATGACATATGAATTTATTACACATCTACAGATTCCCAAAGAGTTCTTAATTCGCAATTTTAATAAACTTTTCATCGGCTGCTTTTCTTACTGGCTTATTCTAAAAACTTTCAGTGTGCTAAGATAATAGATATGCTGATCGCATTCAGTTTCATTTGTGAAATCTTAGTCGATATAAGTATATAGTCCACCATATCGATTTCGATAACGATTCCTTTGAAATTATTATTTCCTAGCGTCTGCCATATTAGGACACGCCAGACCAAATTGTATTTTAAGTACCCGGTTACTAATGTTAACTAACTACTTAAGGTATGTTAACTAACTACTTAAGGTTACTAATGCAATAGAGTTAGCCGCCAGAGTTAACGGTATAGGTATAGGAAGGCTTAAGTCTGTCCTTACATATTTGGCGTTACTCGGTTAGTGTAACGAGACGCTTTTTTTGAAGTAAAACTTCTTTAGGCACGCTTGGCTTGGGGAGTAAGCTGACGAATGCATGACGAGAGCGTTACGAAAAGTGTGATCGGGCGAGGCGAACGCATATGGATGGAGCTAAAGAAGTTTTACTTCAGTTGTGTGGTCTAAAGCACACTCGTGTTTTTCGTTTTTTTTTCACATTTTTGTAGACAGTAGAGCGCCATAACTACCTATGTGAAACGAGCAGTATGTGTGTAAAAGTAAAGTAGGTAATTGAAGCTGTGCCCGGCGCCCGCTTGGTAAATATTTTATTTAAATCTAGATTACGCTTGTAAGTAACGCGCACACACTTTGTAGCAGATAACCCTTTATATTAACTTGTTTTCTAGACGAGAAGACAACATAAATGTAACATTGTGTATTGTGAATAAAATAGTTGCTTACTACTAGCCTATCCCACCCTATAATCTCCCCCTCCCCTCAATATAAGATTTTTTTTACAAAAAATAGTTATTATCCCTTGATGTCATGTATTGGTGTATCGTTTTAGGCGGTATTACAGCCTGCAGAATTAAAATTTTCTTACGTTTTTGGACCTATACTGTACGTATAATGTATTTACAATATTAATGAAACTACTCGTACCTATCTCATTTCATATTACCTACCCTACTGAATGACATACAATATAGATATTACTAGGTAAATCTTGCTAGGAACGTATAATGAATAATTTCTAATCACTGTTATGATCTTTATCAAACAAGTGTGATTTGTATTATTTAGGGGATAGACAATGATTTTAGGAAACATGACAGCTATGATAACCTGGGATTTTCATGTTTGTTCAAGGAAAACCTAAACGATAAAAATTACGTAGCTATTATGTAGATTTTCCTATGTCTAAATAAATATGAATCATAGATAGTTGGTTTTATTTTTATTATTTAATCCATAAAATTGAATTGAAGTGTTCATATACCATTGAAAAACTTCCTTTATAAACAGAGGTTAAACATTGAAATAACGACCCAAGTAATTTAAAAAAGTTCGATATAGGGTGAGACAGGTAATTTTTAATCAGGCATGTTACTTGACACAAAAAAGAGTCGAGTGGAGTCGTGGGACACCACGACGTGGGTTTTAACAAATTCCTTTCTTCTTTGCAAAAAACAAAGTTAACATTTTGGCAGTCACTTTTTTACGTACCTAAACAAACGTACACTTTTTTCCGTCAAGCTCTCATGTGCCAAGTGTGTAGAGTATAAAGTCGGATAAGTATCTTCGGTCCAATACAGTCAATGTCAACGTAGAATCAAATTTATTGTATTTAAAAATATATAAGTAAACAGGAGACTCCGGCTTCGAAGAAAGTCTTAAATATTGTTTTTATGAATAAAACCCGATTCTTTAGAAAACGCATTTAGGGCAAAAAAACTTCCCGCTAATATTAAAAACATTTTCCTCTCAAAAAACATTGAACAGTGGGTAGGTACCTACTGTAATAAATAATGGGGGCTATGGAATGATAGGTACAACATTCACTGGTATAGCTGCATTTGGTTAGACTGGAAACCGACCCCAAAATTGTTGGGAAACGGTTGGGCAGATGATGGAATGATACAACATTAAAATTATTACGTTTATTCCAAACGTTCGTGTTTACATCAACGCGCCTATTCTTTCACTAGTTTTTCCTTCGATCAACAATACATATAAGTAACGGGTAACGTACAAAATCAAAGCTAAATGCTGTCCGCGTGAAGAAAGTTCAAAACAGTTATAAGTTCAACCTAATTACAATCTTGGCACCTTGTAATAAAGTCGTGATTACATTGGCTGTGCTTCAAGCGAACTAAACGAAATAAGAGCTCACGTCTCAAGTGCACTATTATTTTCCGAGACGTATATCTTGCGGCGACCCGATATCTAGTCGGTATTGTTGATCAAAGAGTTTTTCCAAACAAAAACCTAACACCAAAAAATTTAAAGCGCATTTTAAATTCGCTTGTTTGTTCGAATGCAACCAGCGTTACTTTACTGCCAGCCTGCACAGCATAAGGTCGACTTTTGCAGACAACCCTTACAGTATCTACCGAAGAGTAAAAACACTTAAGTAAGTATCCCAAACCCTCAACACTTATTTGCGATATTTCCATACACTTACCGACGGGCAAGTCATAAGGTACCGTTATTACAGTTGTTTCAAACTTCGGCTTAAATTCATTATTTTGTTGAAACAATGGGCAATTAACCAATATTAAACCCACCTGTTCCTTGCTTGATGTGAAATATTACTTGCGGGATACACAAACTTTCCAACTGGCTACCCGATTATTTTTGAGGTTATTTGAACTTTGTTTATGTAATTGAATAATTTTAAAGTAAATCGTCGGAGATCCGACAAAATCAGTCTGTCAATGCGGTTTTTTTTTATTGTTTATTTATTATGGAACAAAACAAAATATGAATAGAAACATCACAAAAATCACAATAGGTTTGTCCGGATGTTGAAAAACATTTTAGGAATCTTAAAAACTAACGAAATATCAATATAGAAGGTAATAACAATATAAAAAGAACATTGTTCTTAAATAATAACATTAATAACTAAAACAAGTACAAAAACGACGACGGCGCGGGTCAGACAGCCAGTCGATGCTAATAACTAATTGAATGAAATTTACACAGTATGATGCATTTCCAAAGACAATCAAACATCATCGCCTTCGAATGGACGTGGACATGTAAGACGATCGTTTTCGAATGGGTGTGGGTTTAGGTACCATAACTAAAAAGTGATAAATAAAAAACTTTTTTACAAAAAATAACAACCGACTTCCAAAAAAAAAACACTACAATGTGAAAAATAAGTTTAATTTTGGAAGTCGATGGAAAACGCTAAAATACTGATACAAAAACACCGACTTCCGAAATTAAAGTTATTTTTCACATTGTAGTGTTTTTTTTTGGAAGTCGGTTGTTATTTTTAGTAAAAAAAATTTTTTGTAGTTATGGTACCTTTCCCACACCAATTCGTAATACCACTACTTGTTATGTAAACAACAGTGACAGGAAGTATTATAACATCATCAAGATAATACAAAGTGGATTAAATACGTATTAGCGAAGCTAACTCAAAAGTTATCCAAGTAAAGTTAATAAAATAAACATGGGACCACCGCGCAAGCTTCCTCTACCAAAAGAAAAAAGGAATTTAGATTTTTTTTTTAATTATGATTTCGTCATATAAATGAAGAAATCATAATTTTTTGTAGAAAGGGAGTTAAAATATTTTTTTGCATCGCAATGACCTATTAAGATACACGCAACGACTTCTATTGGCCCAAAATGGTACTAATGAATATTTTTTTCAACATATTAAAATTTTACTGAAATAACATTCAAAAAATTTAATTACAGACCTATTAAAATTGTAAATAGAATATCACGATGTAATATTTAGTTTTTGACAGCCGTAATTGACTTCGGAAAGGTAAACTTTGCCAAAGGTCAAGTGTATGTTGCCCTAAGTCGAGTGAAAACATTAGATGGCATTGCACTTTGTGATTTAGAACCAAATAAATTACTTAGCGGACCACACGATGAAAGGGCATTACGAGAAATTGAAACATTCAGATGATTTTCTTTATCTTTCCATTCAGGTGTTTGGCTCTGAGAGTCATCACTTCATGCTGCTGAGCTAATGATGAGTCAAAGTCAAATATTTTTATTCAAATATGCCTATTACAAGCTCTTTTGACAATTACAAGCGCTTACCATCATCAGTATGTCGATTCTGTAAAAATCTCACCGTGAAAACTTAGGTGAAGTGAGCTGTCAGGGTCATCCCACTGATGCTAGGGATTGACCAACAATTACAATCATAATCGAGATTTTAATGATAATTTTTGAATGCTAATTCTTATGATTATTTTATATTATTTCAAAGCTAGTATTTATGTGACTAAACATTACTAATTACGGGGTTTTTAAATAAACTAGCAAAACAGGAATTCAGTCAGAATCTCAATTTAGTTTTTTAAATATTTTGCCTAAGCTAACTAAAGAAAATGCGCATAGACATTATTTCTTATTGTGGACCTGTTGCTTACCATGACTATTGCTGTCGTTTTCATGGTTTTCGAGGTTGCTAAAGCTGAACGTGAGGTCAAAATCATAATCAATACCGCCATCTTTGATTATAATTTAAAAAAAATCTAAATTGTGTTTCTGACTGAACTTCTGTTTTGGTGTTTTATTTAAAAAAATCCCTAAATAATAATGTTTAGACACTCAAATACTAGCTTTGAAATACTAGAACATGACCAACAGACTTAGCATTCAAAAATATTATTAAAATCTCGATTATGATTGTAAGTGTAATGCTTGGTCAATCCCTAGCATCAGTGGGACGACACTGACAGCTCACTCCACGCTTACTTCACCTAACTTTTCACGGTGAGATTTTTACAGAATAGCAATGCTGGTACGGGGGCTGCTCATTCCGCTACATCATTACGAGAACTGGAAAGATAAAAACGATTGTCTTACACGTCCACGTCTATCCAAGCACGGCAAAGTAGTTTCCGTCGACATATTGCAGTAATATCTCCTAACAGGCATGGAGTGCTGTGGTTTCCATCGTAAGCCCCATTTCACCATAATTATGCATTGTGACGAGCATAAATTGCTTAGCAACCATATAAAAGTAATCGAAACGCAACCTGTGAAATACTTATTAATAATAATAATATCCTTTATGTCAGGTAACTAAGGCCCATAAAACACAATACATACTCGTAACAACATAAAACAATAACTATAAACTAATACATATCTAAAAATAAAGACTACTGCACACGAAGTGACGGCGTCGAGTTACACTGCGAGGTGTCGCGTAGCCGGCCGCAAAAACGCCGATACAGCACACCTTTCGGCCAAAACTCGTCCTTGAGGAAGGTCATCAAATAGTGAGTCAGAACGCCCACCACAAACGACTTGAAATTGGTGTCATGGCGCCCCACCAACTTCTCTACCCTCAAGGTCCAGTTGGTCTTCACCCGTATGTACTCTACGATGTCCTGAGTCTTCGTCGTGTGGTGCAAACGAGACACATATAGCACCGTCGCTGGTACTGCAGGACGTGGCAGCATGTTAGCGCCTGCCAGCACCGTCCCATACTGGTTGCAATAAGTAGGCTTCCTCTTCTTTCTCAAAACCTTGAAGAAGCCGTCCTCATCGCATGTGTTCTTCGGCGGAACCAGCTGCTCATGGTTCATGACAGCATCTTTAGTTGCGCTCGGTGCTGAGCGACTCTGCTTTCCCCGATTTGAATTATCTGCTGGTCGTTTCTTTTGCGGCACAGCAGGTTTGGTCTTGGCGACAATTGCAGAATAGGCACGCTTGGCGGTCCCCGGTAGGTAATTATTGAGTAGCACCGGTGGCCATCCTGTAGTCTTCATCATCAGTTTCACTTTACCGAATGGTGCTTTCCGAGAGCAAACGCACGAGTTGCTATAAAATAATTCCCAAATCGCTATAGGTGTGCCCATAAAATGTGAGGATATTCCTCGATTTCCATGGGATCACCTCATCAGATTCTAACTAAGTGACAATGGATCAACCTTAAGAGCATACTCACCCAAACAAAAAAAAAAAAATTTTCAAAATCGGTCCACAATTGATAGAGAAATCGGAGAACTAACATTAAAAAAAACATACATACAGCCGAACATATTTATAACCTCCTCCTTTTTGGAAGTCGGTTAAAAATGAACACATCTTCCATTAAATGTTATAGATTATGGCAAATCTGTTTGCCTTATTTAAAGTGAACATTAATTAATATAAAGCTATGTTGATATTTTAAAATCAATGAGATCTAAACTTAATTACTATAATAATCTCATTACTAAAGGATAATTGGATTACTAATGTCCTTAATTAATACAAGTAAGGTAATTAGCTTGGAAGATAAGAGATAAATGAAAAGTACAAATATTTTTGGATGTCATAGATAATTTTATAAAGATGTGGAAAACCATTAAAGTGAAACATAACAAAGTTAAAATTTCATTGAAATTGAAATTATTTAGGACCTTTTTATTACAATGATCCACAGATAAATCCTCGCATGTAAATGATCTAATTCTAGTATAGCATAATCAGCCTATAATGTTCCCACTGCTGGGACACAGGCCTCCTCTCGGTGAGAGGGTACTTGCAGTACTGTATTATTTCCCCTTGAACTTGTCATGTCAATCAATAAAAGCAACTATAGTAGATTGTATCATAAGGGAGCAAAATAATATTTCTACGGCGAGGGCACTTTTTTGAATCCAGAGCAAAGTAAGGGATTCTTTAGTAGAATTCTAAACGTAGCGAGAGATTCAAAGTAGACGTACTTTGAATCCCTCGCTACTTTCTGTGCCAAAAATATATGTGCCGTGGCCTGAGCCAAAAATATATTTTGCGCCCGAAGTCAAAATTACAATTAACAATAATAAATATCATAATAACATCGTCGCAGATAAATCCAAACGCCTAGGTAAAAGTTCATAGCAATGTCACCTGTTTGCATTTTTTTATGCCTATTGACGTAGGAGTTACACGGTTTTATTTTCAGTATTGTAAAGATATGAACTGACAGTTCTTGAAACTTTTTTATATGTAATACTAATATTCAGCTATTCAGCATTACATATTGCCATAATATTTAAATACGTTTATACGTTGCTGGGGCAGTCGTTCATACTTATATTTCGCCATCTCCTTTCAACTTAGTTCTTATTTTAATATTCTGTTCACTTAGATAAGTACAGGTATCGATAACGACGAGACAAATCGATAACATGCTTAACCTTGAACTTATGATATCAAACAGTGGAGTAATCACCCCACAATGTTACTATCGTAGACAGAGAAATCTATAGACTACTGCTCCGCGTGTCGCTGTAAGGGACAGAAAATCAAGGTACCTACCTAAAACATTTGGGTTACCCCCGTCAAGATGATTTTACCCCGAATATTCAGAAGTTATTCAATTTCTTTTATATACTTTGTACAAACGCACAGGCTTTATAAATAGAAATAACACATCAAAGTCAAAATAGTTTATTCATGGTAGGAACTCTTTCACCTGCGGGAAAAAGAACATTTATAGAAAACCTGAGATACAGCAGAAAAAAAATCTTTATATTACCCGATTTCAATAAAGGTATAACTTTGCTATGTTTCATTAAATCTAAACAAGTGAAACATATTTTTTAACCGACTTCAAAAAAAGGAGGAGGTTATCAATTCGACACGTACTCGTATAATTATATGTAATATTATTGGAATTACAAGATATTGACGTATGATAAATCTATTAGGGATTATTAATTATTCTGCGGTGAAACCAGGGCTTTCTGTCTATGCTTTTATACCACGAGCGCAATGTCGATGGATGAGGCAAACAAGATTTAAACGTTTTTCGTACGTAAGAGTATGCACGTGGGCTTATAAAATTTAAGCAAAGCGCAAATTTTCTTAGTGACGGAGAATATTTTCGTTTCTGATCAGTAGGATTTAAAATTATCTTTAGGAAGTCCTTGTTTGAGGTATCGATTGATTCTAACAATTCGCAATCCTCTGATGTAACAAGTAGTTTTGATTTTCAGCCCGCTAAGATATTTTCTAAATTTGCCACTTGATTTGAAGTTGAATGTTTATGGTTTCATTTTTCTCTATCTGCTTTTGGGTCCCTGAAGTGGACTCAGCGGGAGCTGCCAGCTGTTATCTGAAATATTGCTTATGAATTTCAATTTCCACAAAATAAGCACACTCTGGTAATGCATAGATAGTAGGTACTTACATATTCAATAAACTATTTAAAACAAAATAATTAATAGAAAAGTAATTGAAAATTTGTATTGAGAAGATTTATAATTCAACCAAAACATGGGAGTATGCTAAATTAAGCAATTACCGACAGTAATTGTTATTTCAATAAATACCATAATATTATCAATAGATGATGATTTTGATGAGTAGATATTAGTATATTATAAATAATCACACTTCTTTCTTACCTCAACAGGATTAGCTTCAGGGTGTAAATATGTTTTATTTCTTACTTTCATAAAATAAGTATCTGAAACTGTTGGCAGCATATTTTAGAGCTTTTCTTTAGTACCCAGTTATTTATTTAAGTTGATTTTATCCAAATTCCCGTGATTCTGGTTTGGCGGTAAATCTGAAAGTTTTTAACACTTTAATACCTACTTTAAACACCTACAATACTTTATGCTATAAATAGGTATTAAAAAGTAAAGATTACGCCCGGCGAAAAGTGGAACAAATTTGCTGCGAGCGCTATACATACTCTCTAATAAATAATTTAATAATTTATTGCAATATATTTGATTGGCATACTATTTTCCCCTAAAATGGGGAAGTATCCGAGTAAAAAGTAGGCAACACTGAGCTTGGAGTTTATGTAAAAAACAATATGTAATAAAAACATAATTCAGCACTCATTTTATCTTGTCACAGCTGTATATGTATTTTAACACTTTATAAACCATATTAGTTGAAAACTTCCACGGTCTTCCACCGAATAAACCAAATTATTTAGCTACTTACGAATGAAAGGACAATCCGGCAATTTTCTTCCCACTATCACTTTTGCAACCAAGAACACTGCACTGTACCATTTTGCAGCAACAGCTCTAAAGTCAATCCTCAACCATAAACACAAAATCGTCCGTATTTTTCGAAATAACGTTACAATTTCGCCGCAACCACTTTCGAACGCGTATCAAACGTCAAACTTTGTTTATCAAATGAAGTGCAAACCTTAAAAAACGTGACACGCGATAAGGGACAAAAAATTTTAGGCTCTGTCTCTTTTCTTTACAAGCATCATGCATTATATTCTTCTTTTTCTTGTGTAAGTGAGATAGAAGATGACCAGCAGTCTATATTTTTCTCTGTCTACGGTTACTATGGACACAATGATAAAAATCAGAATGTTCAAGCAACAGTCACGTGGCATAACCCCTTTAGTGATTTAACAGTATTCTGAGAAATAATAATCATGCATGGCACAGTCGATCCACACTGTCAAAAATATACATCAATTAATTTGGTAATTACAGATATATTTGTCACAATGATTGATGTTAATGTTTACACAATTCATATTTTGCACAAGATACCTAAAGGAAGATTAGATTATTTCATTATTATATGTATTAACCTTACCGGAACAAAAAATATATAAATGATAGTGAAAACCGCATCAAAAATGTATAAAAGTATATATAAGTATAAAGTTACGCGTTCATTCGTTTTTGTTGTTTGTTATAGGTATATGTTGGTCAGGTAGCTACAGATACCTATAACCCCATATGGCAGGAGAACACAAAAAATCTGGCAGGCTGGGTAATGTTACCGTGGCCACCCTTGAAAAAAAAAAAGTAATTTTTTTATAACCATCCAACTTCTTAACACAATTAAGAGCGTTTATACCCTAAGAGTGGCAACGTCGCAATTTAGTGTCATATTTCGTGGTTTTCAATTTTTATCATTTAATCGGAGCTATATTTAAAAAATCTGTTTAATTAACTTTTTAGAATTATGTGAAAGTGTTTAAAAAATAAGTAACCGTAATGCTTACAGTTATTTTACAATGAAAATAACGCCCTGCAAGTTTCCAATGTATTATTTGCATATAAATAGAACTGTAAACGCAACGATTTCTTACCTTTCCCACAGTTTTCACATAATTCTAAAATGTTAATTAAACAGATTTTTAAAATATAGCTCCGATTAAATGATAAAAATTGAAAACCACGAAATATGACACTAAATTGCGACGTTGCCACTCATAAGGTATAAACGCTCTTAAGAACCAATACTATGTATGTACAGCAGGTGCAAAACTTTTTATGAATACATGTAATTAACACCCAGGCAATAAGAAAGCGTTAATGATTTATCGTTTATCAATACTATATTAAGTACCTGGTAATCAATCAGGTGGTCTTATATTATTTTCACTACACAAATCTTGATTACCATCCTGTGCGTTGAAAAATAATCAGTTGCCGTCCAATTGAATGAACTATCTCGAAATGTTGATCTTCAACGGGTGTTATAGACGAAGAACCTGTTAAACTTGTCTTATATCAATTTCACCTTAAAATTATTTTTTTTCTATTGTCAGGTAACTAAGGCCCATACATAAAATACACAAATAATCTGACAAAATAATAAACTATTACGTATTAAAAATAACATTAAACTATAGACTAATACGAGTACGGAAAGTCGGCGACATATTACGCTGCATCGTCATGTAGTCTTCCGCGGAAACGCCAATACACGACACCCGTTAGCCATAATTCCTCCTTCATAATGGTATTTAATATCTCTGTAACCAGAATGTTTCCAGGTATAGTCCAGTACAAAACAATATCGTAATAACAGGAAGAATGAAAGCGACTTGGTTTAGTTATGGGTATTTCTACACCCGTTATTTACGAGCTGTTTGGTTGAAACCCTGGAGCCGTGGCGTCTGAGTGTTCATGGACTATTCAATTAAATCTCCGTACGGCTGATTGACACTTCCCGTGACCTAAGGGCGAGCTTCTACCTTGACCACAGACTAAGCATTGCCATTCGATGTCGCTATGCCACCTGTCTCTTGAGACGTTACCAGTCGACAGCAATGCGGAGGTATATTTCGAAGACCTTTTGTAGTTTGTTAAAAGTTTTTTTTTTTAATTGTTTCAATGAATTAAGTACAACTTGTTATTTATATATATTTTATAAGAATTCAGAAAAGCCAATTAATTTACCATTCATTAATTTGTTTATTTAGCCAAGGTTTCTCAACCATGTTGGGGTCCCATTGAAGCCAAATAAAGTTTAAAAAAAACGAATCCGTTCAAAATTCTGATTTACAATGGCAATGCAGATGAAATGACTCGGGAAGTTTCCAGTTCAACCAAATTGAATCCTTCACGGGACTCGCATGGTTGATAAATGATTTTATTTCTGTAAGTAGGTTTTTACAAACACTTTTACACGTCAATCATATTCTTTTTTAAACTAGATGAGGTCGGCGTTTCCTATCCGACTACTCTGAGAAGAAAGGCCGAAACAAAGTCAGAATTGTGTTGACTCACTTAAATTACCTGTCATTTGAATATAATATGCGAATCCTAACTAATATTATAAATGCGAAAGCAAGTTCGTTTGTTTGTTTGTTACGCTTTGCCTGCGGTAGACCTAAATTCCGAAAAACGAGTTACATACCAATTCGGAAATATTTGAGTGAAATTGACTGGGATGAGTTATTTGAATCACAGCAGGGAGTTAATGAGATGGTGGAGATATTTTATGACGTTATTCATAAAGGTATAGAAAAATTTATAACGAATCGAGTGCCAAAAAAAAATTAAATTTCCACCATGGTTCAATCGAGATCTAATCAAATTACTTAATTGCAAAAATAAGATCATAAATCGCCACAATACTTACAAAAACCCTGTAGACAAAATTGAACTGCAGATTATAACTAAGCGCTGTAATGACCTAGTAAAACTTTGTTACAACAAATTAATGAATTTTTCGCATCTTACTTTTCTTCTGTCTATAGCCCTATTCAAGACGATTGCAACGGTAACAACACTGAATGTTTAAATAACATTGAAATTCATAGCTTATGTTTATCAAACATTATTGTTAGCAGTGAAAGTCTATACAAAAAGCTAAAATGTCTGGATTGCAACAAGGGGGCTGGGCCAGATGGGATACCACCAATCTTTGTCTATGAATTTCAATGCTGCTGCTGAGTTGGTCACCCCATTGTCACTTATTTACAATAAATCCTTAACCTCCGGGGTCTTTCCATTAAAATGGAAGGTGGCAAAGGTTGTACCTATACACAAGTCTGACAAGGACGATTTAGTCTCTAACTACAGACCGATATCAATTTTGTCGTGTTTTGCTAAAATTTTTGAGTCTCTGATCTGTCCATTTATTCAAAAGCACTTAAGGCTGTACCTAAGCGACGAGCAGCATGGCTTTGTGGAAGCTAGATCAACAAACACAAATCTTTTTCTGTTTATCGAGCTATTATCGAAGCCGCAAGCAAATGATAGTAGTTAATATAAATCTGAAATCGCCAACACGTCTTGAGCAAGCATCGTGATCAATGCTCGTGCTTTCTCTGTGTGAGAAGAGGTCTTTGCCCTGCAGTGGGGCAGTAATAGGCTGTTTTTTTTTTTTTACACTTCATCCCTTAACCCTCTCGCTAACCTTTCTTTAGTTTCTTAATAAAACGTAAAACAATAACAAAACAATCAATCAGTTTTTTAATTAGTCTTTTTTATTTGAACATTATCGAAATGATTTGATTTGTTATGAATGATATTATTTTATCGTAATTAGTCACATTCGATATTAATATTATCAGTTCGATCGGATTAGTTACTAAAATAGTTTTAACATTATTAAAAATTCGTCCATCACTTGTTGGTGGAATGCGTCAAGACCCGAGCTGCTAGAGAGGCGCTGATGAATACCTTCAAAATTAATTTGGTTTTGTTCAAAGCATATTATCAGAGCCTGTCTCGAATGCAGATATTTTATTTTGTTTCATATAGGTTTGCTCTTGACTCTAGCCTATCCACTTGAACGTTAGGACTACCATGTAATCAAAAACTTTTTCCGGTTGAACGTTCAGGGGGTGCAGCGGCGTTAGGCGGACGTTTAAGTGGCTAGGTCAGCGGTGACAGAGACAGAGTCGACGATGGAGTGAGCTTACCCAGAAAGCCTGTTCACTCTCACTTTGAAGAGATTAGGGTTGTATGCGTTCGGAAACACAGACGCAGGTAGAGAGTTCCACTATTTTGCTGTGCGCATAACAAAAGACATTTGGAAACGTTTAGTACAAATTGGTGGAATAGCAACTAAGTAAGGACGAAGGGGGCCGGTGGAATAAGGTTGTGGAGTTCTTGGGCACACTCTCCCAAGTACAATCTGTCTATTTCAGTTAACTGGTAACAAATCCAGACTGCGGGGCTACAACTAAAGATTCTTCATGCACAAACTCAATAACACTACCCGGCTTTAATCTAACTTATAATCCGAAAAGTAACTTTAGAAAAGGGCAGACATCCGTGATTTTCACAAATCATTTATTTTTTTATTTTCTCTCACAAGAGCGAGAGAGGACTCATCCAGGCAGCTGCCTTCTACTTAGACAAACATAGTTAATTTTTCTATATCTGGGTTTCGTTGGCATGTGTCTACATTGTTTTTAGGGATTTTCGGGTACTTTAGGATTCTCGGAGCAACAAATTACGGATAGTTCCCAAAGAAGTAGAGGTACATACGAGTACTAGACACATCTAAAACTCGTTGACCATCACATGCATAACTAAATGAAACCCATCTCTTGTTAGCATGTGTCACATGTCGTATGGCATTTTACTGTGGGGTCGGGCTGCTGACATTGAAGCCATCTTTATTTTGCAAAAGAGAGCTGTTATAGCCATTTGTAATCTACGTCGCCGCGAATCTCTCAGGGAACTATTTAAAAAGATCTAAATCTTTTTAATAGACTAAGTGATAGACATCATTTTAATACTAGAAAAATATAGATAACATAGATCAACCATTATGAATCAATGCGTAATTTCTGAGATATCGTAGTTTTAGAGAACGCGGAGATATCGCGCGATTTCGGCCGGCCACACCGTTACGCCACACGCGTTGTGGCGCCATAGTGGCGTTACGTCGGACAGACTATCCGTCGTGATGAAGTATATCGTCACGTTATCGGGGCTCTGCCAGGTACACTTTTTACACTTTACACAATTTAATGAATTTCCAGTTTCCAGTGTAGACATCTCAATATTTCTTTATGTGCGGGACAAGTGAACAATCGTGTATATAGTTAATATCTAAGTGTCTGGTGAATAGTGTAAACAAACTGATAAGGACAGTGATATCTAATAGTGTAATAAGATAGTTTATAGTGTTTATATAGTAGATTTTTCGTTATCGATGTATGTAATGTTCAGTTATCATGTTGAATTTAATTTTCCTAGATAGAAATAAGATAATAGAATGTAAAATATATAATTTGTCATATGTTTTTATAGAAAAACTTAAAGAAAAACGCAAATATTGTAAAGTGGCTCTCTTTAAGGTAAAGTTCTGTTGTACTTAAGCAAACTATGTTGAAACCGCCCTATTTCTGATTGGTGAAAATTCGCGCAGTCGGCAGGCAGCCGCACTAGATGAAAGAAAAACAAGAAACACTAGAAGAAGAATAAACTTCAAGAATTCCAGTGGTTTTATTCCTCACCAATCCAGCAATAGCAAATGTGTACCCTGCACACTTTACATGCACTCAACGTTATAACTAGATTAACTACATATTCTTAATAATTTAATCTGTCAACGTTACTGCAATAATTCAAATTTAAATTATAGAAGCGAAGTCACAAAAGCCTCTCATGTCAGATGTAGTTCTGAAACTAAGCGTTATGAGAGACTCATCAAAATAAAGGGTCACGAGATTATAAGTCAGGAACGCAGTAATTCCGTGCTCAAAGCGCGATCTAAGTATTTTCATCAAATTTTGCCAAACGTCAAATGGGTGTCTCCGCACATGAACCGGACTATCTCCAAATATTTCACAATGTTATCAGAATATCAAACAGCGATTCGGGAAAGTGTTACTTTAGTGTAACATACCAGAAATTATGGAAAAATCGTCTCTATGGCAACAAGATTAGAAATTGTAATTGTGTGTATGTGTTTGCGTGCTCGATTCGTTTTGTAGCTGATGGCTTGCGGACTGAGGAGTTGTGAGGAGTGAGGGTTTTTCACGGTCTCATTATGTGGCGATTCGTATTCGAGGCCAGAGGAAAGTTAACAGTGTTAGGGTAAGGTTGATGGGTAGCACCCACTTGCCCGGCACGTCCCACTAGACCCTGCTTACGAAGTTCGTAAATGTTATTGATTTTATCTCAGTCTCATCCGAGATGTATTTCATTTGTTTGTTTGGATAACGTTGCGTCTACCACATTACAAAACTCGTTAACTCGACTAGTGTTGAAAATTAAATGTCAACATAGATTCGAGCCTTTGATTGGATTACTAAGTCAGGACGAGTTTTTAATTTTAAATGAGCCCTGAAAATGTGTTACTTGACGAAAAAAAATAAAGCCACCTTAAAATCATTTCACTTTAAATAATAGGCAGATAACCACTTTTATTTTAACGCAGATCTCCGTTTACCTACACTAGTTTAATCAAACTTAACCCTCATGAATAAAAATATTCTCTGAACTGCACTGGACATGATGAAACGTGACAGGCGCTGGAAACATAATTTTAAGTTATCTTCACGAAAACTTTCATCTAAGAACTAGTGGTCACAAGTCACTGATTAAAGAAAACCTTTTTCGTTTCTTGTTTTTTATAGCGAGTTCTTCCACAATGATAGACGTGATGAAGCTAAGGGGGAAATATTGTTTACTTAAGGATAGTGAAATCTTTTACTAAGGAATAATCAACACTCCATTGATGTTTAAGGTTCCGGAGAAAAATGTGTTTTCCTGTCTGTAGTTTCAGTTAGATCAGAAATGAATCTTTTGGTCTGATACTTGGTTTTTGGAGATGGAATAATAATGTCACTTTAATTATATTTTTGATTACATCATTCAATGTTTTATCAAATAAAATGTAACATTAAAATATTTATATTATATACAAGAAAATTCGTCCGCATCGCTGTCAGTGGGGCAAGTGCCCAAAAGGCTTGCAGCGTTGCCACGTTGGATGGACATGCTGATTCTTTGGCCTAAAAATTAGCCAGCCGCTTGGCGATGTCCCGAAATACTCGATGAGCACTCGGCGCCCACGGCCCTAGTGTTTCAACCCCAAACGGCTCGAACATTTATAGCTTATTAAGCGCAATAAGGTTATTATAAATGACCTGGTTGAGGTTTTCTGCACCTCCAGCCCCAGCACAACCCGTGCATACATAATTAGTAACCTTACCTAACCCAGTTTTGAGAAATTAATGCTATTGTGATGTATCGTACGTAAATAGGTTTATCAATATAAGTAGGTCCAGGTACACTAATAATTAAACGTCACATAAAAAGATCAACATCTCAGTTTTTATCACAGATGGTATGTGACGGTGGAGGTATGTGACGATAGTTTGTTATCAATAAAAATAATAATTATGAACAATAAGTGATTAGTGATTTATTTGAAGGTGTGGTACCTGTACGAACATTATGCGAGGTGCACTATTTCAGAAGACCTTCTGTAATGGCAGAAAGTAGCAGGTTTCATTTTCTTGCGATTATGAAACATTTTCTAAATAGTATATGACCAAGACCAGCAGCCCAAGGGAAGTAGTCTCCGACCAGTCTCTGGTGTAATTCTTCGTTGACGGTAGAAAGGTATTTGGTTTTCACACACAATACTTAACTGAAACTCAAAGCATTTATTTCAATTGAAACATTTTCAGGCATATTTGAATTTAGCGTGTAACAAGGAGTCTATCAGTTTGAGTTTGTTATTGAAACTCTTCGCCACTTCCAAGACGATGTTCGTTCTTTATGGAGAAAAACGGATAAGGAACTTCACGGACACTCTTTTAAATCAAAACATTAAGTTACAGAGGTTACTTGTTTGACAATAACAATTTCAGTCATTTTAACACAACTTTTATTGCGATACCACCCGCCACTGTAAACGTGACTCTCCCTCAAATTGAGCGGATGTACTTGCTGCCCAAGTACAGAATCTTATTACAATAAGAATGCTAAAATGCTTATCAGTTAATTCTTTTATAATTAAACAATGCTAATATTCACAAATGCAAAGGCATTTCAAGATGAAAGTTTAATTAGTAACGTCATTACTGGTCACAACACAATTATTGCTACTTAACAACATTTCCGGTAGTTCAAGAATTATAATCAAACAACAGGTTTTTATAAATTAAGGTGTGTGTAAAATAATCTTGTTAGTTTATAGTTTGTAAATTATTATTGAAACTGATTTAGTTCTCGTATTCAATTATAAAATTGAGGTATTGATCATTGAAATGTAATCGCCGCCATTTTCTACATCATTGGGCGCTGTATCATAAACACTTATGGAATTGCTAATATTGCTAAAACCAGGTCATTAAATAAATGTTCCCTTTTAATTATAGCTAAAGTTTTAACGAGAACATCAGAATTAATTAAATAATGAATCTTATAACAATACTAGGTGTTTCTAATTCACAAAGAAGCCAATAGATGGATGGCACAGACCGGAGGGCGAAATTAGCGGGATTATCAAACTATGGAATAATTAGTTAATTACGAATAAGATCATGTAATAATCTTAACAGGCAGACGCTCTCGCGGCGACATATATTTAATGCGTGTATTTATTTTATATTTTTAATTCGTTGTTTACACTGTTATAAGTATAACATAGTAAAAATATAAATACTGTTAAAAATTCTGTAATTAAGTTTAAACGCAGCCATTTTCGCGCGCTCTGCTACTATTGACAGTCCAGTCCATTGTTTACTAAAGCTGTTCTCGTTCTTCACTTATTTCAACAGGATAAAAGCTCAAAAGCCAATATATATGTATTGCATTGTGCTTGAATGCAGAAACACTACCAGAAGTGCACCTGATAAAGTATTATTTCCAGTCGCGGAAATAGGCGATTCATGGGCGCAAAAATACGTAAGGAATTGTGTAAGGTTATCAAAAGATATGAAGTATCGCAATAACTTGTTTACATTGTTGTGAATAAAAAAAAAATAGGTTATGTTTATTCCTCGTCATATTTAGGATTGTATTTATGGCTAAAATAACGTACATAATGTGTTATTATATAATAATTACTTTGCAGCTTTCACTCATTTTACTTCAGCGGACGTAAAATTTGGATTTGAAAGAAAATAAGACGACATCATGAATGGATCTATTCTCAGCAGATTGTGCTTTTACCAAACCACTTCTGTCATTGTCTTAAATGATTTCTAATCTCACTAGTATGCTAATTACACTTAAACAATAAATTAATTCACAACACACACTTTACTAATAACTACACTTTACTTTTCTATGTTTTCTAATAAAAAGCCTGCAATGCCGTACCAATGTAAGCAATACGAACTTCTTGACAAAGTATTTGACGTCACTTTTCGTTTTAACCAATGGTGTTGCGTTTTACAAATTTGAAATTCCCTTGCTTAATTTGCACTTTTATTGAATTATTTATTATTTTATATATTATTATTTATCTAAATATATTTATATAATTAATTAATATATTAATTACTAAAATATGATTTAGTTCAAATGTCCGGTCCATAAAGATTCGGAATAAAAATATTAGAACCAAATTGAAAAAACATGCATATTCTCTACTAAAAAAGTGGTCGTTGAACATGAAAAACCAAGGTTAAATATCCTAATCCATTCTGGAAATAATAGGAAACAACAGTACCTAATTGTTAGAATAAAATAGTAGTTTATGAAACTGTTGTATAATACCTAGCTATGTGCAGTTGCATACACTACTTTAACTACTCTCATACATTGGTATTGAATTTTAATCTTTTATTTAATACTTAGGGTATTAAATAAAAGATTAAAATTTTCCCACGAAATTCAGTACCTACAACAAAACTTATGAATGGCGCCAAAATCCAGCACATACCGCGCATGCGCTCATATGGTCGCTGCCACAGACAAGTAAAAATTGGAATCAAACGATTTTGTAAAAAATAGCGCGCCCAACAAAATAGATACGTGTTCCATAAAAAAAAAAAAAAAAAAATAGAAACTCATTGGAGATATTAACTTCTTGGATTTGCCCTATATCGTATTGGTTTAAAAATAGTTGTATAACATGATTTTGTTGGAGCAAAAGTGTTATTACGATTCTATTGTTAAATTTCGGTATTGTGTTTCTAAATCATGTGAATATAAACTTGGTTTGCATTTTATAATTCAAATTTTACGATATATTATGAGAGTAGATAAAATTTTATCATATTTATCTAAAACAAACTCACGCCGGCGTTGCTTTCAAAAAAGGAACCTAGTGACCAGCTCACAAACTAGCCTTTGTGTTCATGCGAAAAATAGAAAATTACTTTAGAGGCAATTAGGTCTCACTTAAGCCACAGTCTCACCTCTGTTTTCCATACTTACAAATAAGTGATTTCAGAAATATATATAAACAGATGACATAAATCTGGCCACTTCAACTAAACGCAAAGTTTTAAAAGTAAGGGTGTGCCTCGTTAGTCTGGCGGTCTCAAGTGCTACTACTGAACATGAAGTTTGAGTCAAAATATTTTACTCTTATCACTTCTGTGCGCTAGTGTACTTTTTATTAACTTTATTTCATTTTTTTATTTCTTAATACCTATTTATGGAGTTGTCGATTCGCCCACAAATAAATCGGCTGGTTATTAATAATAATTATATTATTTAAAAGTGTCGATTCACTCGTTTCGGGCGAGTTAATTCGTGCGAATCGACCAACCAGTCGATTGAAAACATGAATTGGATAAGATTAGCATATCTCAATCATTAATTATAATATTAAACAAGTACCAAGCAAGATAAATAGCAAGCTATGCAAGAAATCTGATTGTATTCGTTAGTATAAGGATAGTGCAACAATGCGAAAGGTACTGCTGCTGGTTTTAGTTTCTACCGGTATGTAACCATTGTTTTTTTTTCCACTAAACCTTCTTGTTGTAGGTTTTGTTCCCTTTTCTGGTTCAATTACCAGAATCCTTACTTTATTTATAACAGAAGTGTATGTATTTATTTCTTCCTGTTTTTATTTAGAAGACTACGTCGATTATAGCATCACTGGTCACATTGACCAGCTAGTCATTTGTATATTATAGAGTGGCAAAGATACAAACCCATTTCAGATAAGTGACGGTCAAATTGTTGATAGCGGCATCAACGAGAAAGAGAGTCTAGACAAGTGGCAATCGCTTTCGAAGCGGTTGGGTACGTCTACAAATGAATTTCAAAAGGATTTATATTATAATCTTTGCAGTAGTTTATGTCGATGCAATACAATTTTAACTCTTCCACCATCGTTATCGCTGATAGAATATCACTATGTCCTGGCCCTCAGGTTTGGAATGTCTGGAAAGACAAAGACAAGACCGCATCACACAGAAATTAAATGTAATTATGTACTCTCGAGTCTCCATTCCAATACCAAACTTTATAAATACTTTTTCCAGCGTACATCGCTTCAGCGGTGCCGGTAACAGAACAAGAAAAAGAACATGAATACTCAAGATATGTCCAGATCCCTGATGGCGAGGGTGTCATGCACACCGTGGACCTCGAGGCTGAACCAGACATGGAACTCCTCAACGAAATAACCAGAGACCCCGCGAATAACATGTATCTGCTGTTTACCAGGTTAGATTTATTCCCTTTTGATTTAGGTGTCCTAACGATACCTGGTATGGTAGGAATGGAGACCGTTTGATGGACAATGGAGCAGTATAAAGTTTTAGTCGGCAGGATTACAACAAAGTTGTAACAGACTTCGGTATTCACGTAGGTATTGCCATTTACATTTTTTTGATAACCATTCTTTAGTCATGTGCTGAATTCATGGTTACAGTTTGCACGTCGATGGGTTCCACCCTGTATAATATCTCCACATTAAAAAGTGTCTGTAGGACTTTCCTGCTCTTTATTCTTCCGGGGTAGTTATGTAGGTTTTTTTAAATATTGAATTTAATGTCAAATTTTCGGTATATATAAAAAAAAACCTTTAAAATTCAAACACCTCGAAAACTATTGAGTTCCGGCCTTACATATGGGGTTCAATTTGATGCATTTTGGCCCCCTATCAGCTTCTGGCGGATATACGTCGAACTACAAGTAACCCCGTATATGAAACTCCTACAGTTTATTTTTTTGTCTCATAAAGTTATCAATGAAGCAACGGTAATAAAGTAGCGCTCAAAAGAGCAATAAAAGGGGCAAAGATAGCTAATGATAACTACGCTTTAGGCAATTTTAACACTTAAATTTTTATTGCGAGCGTGTAATTTTTATTGTGATATATGTATATAATACGAAAATTATTTTCGAAAAGACTGACCTGCACACTATAATCTGAATCATTTTGAAGGGTCTAATCCATTGCTTCATAGGTTAGCAAAATTTAGCATAATTAATTATAAAATATATATTTATATTTTATTTATCAAAATTTATTTATCTGAACAACATAAACAACGCAAAGAATGTTGTTGAACTGTCAAATTAAAAGCCATTGCTACGTATCTTCTTTGTTAGTGTGTGACGCAATTACCCCGCTGGTCAAGATTGTTGGAATCCGCTAGAAGCGCGAGAACCGTTGGTCCGTTGATATATCAGGACACTGCACTGGGTCTCCGAAAACTGCCGACTAACCGTCTGGTATGTCCAGCAGTAATCGTCTTTAGGCTTAGATAATGATGATCTGTTAACTCATAGTATAGTAGTAGTAGCTATTTTAAATTTGGTTTAAACTTTGTTACAGACGTAACCAGGTCATATCCCAGACCCTGGTGATCAATGATGCAGCTTCCATCACTAGGTCCAACTTCAATGCCAACGTACCCACTGTTGTGATTGCTCATGGTTGGCTCAGCAATCAGTTTACTTCTACCAATTACATCATCAGAAATGGTAAGATTACCTGCATTAAAAATCAACAAAAGTTTAATTTCATTAAAGTTATCATTACGCTACTGCTTTAAAAAAATTACAAAGTTTTCTGATTTCTTATTTCTTGATCAGGTGAATGAGCTTGCAAGAACAATATTTGCCCATTGAATTGGATGAAACATAATCACAATAATGATGATTCGAATGAATCGAAATAGGCATATATATACTGTTTGCATAAACTAAGGTTTTTCATTTTTATGGATAAATTGATTAGCTTGGGAACCAGAAATCAATGAACCTTTATGAGACTTAAACGAATTTAATCATTGTTATCTATTTGTGATCTTATTAGATTTATTATGACAATTCCTTAGCCTATCTCCGTAAGAGCGACGTGAACGTTATCGTCTGTGACTGGAGACGTCTTGCTGCGTCCGACTACGTAACTGCCGCAAGAGGAGTCCCAGCTGTCGGTCGTGGTCTTGGACAGTTCCTGGCATTCGTAAATAGAGTGACTGGTCAGGCCTTCACCCAAATGCACATCGTCGGCTTCAGTCTGGGCGCTCATTTAGTTGGTAACGCTGGAAGAGAACTCGGTGGCAGAGCTGCGCGTGTTACAGGTAAATTGAACTTAAGTTCTAAATCCTTTAAAACTACTTACTATAGTACTTTTTGAAGGTCCTAAAAGACAAAACGTATATTTTTCGTAAAAATCCATCCACCGCGTCTGGTGTTTTTGTCATAAATAGATACTCAGTTACTATATAAATCAAATTATACTAAAATCAAATTACTTTCTTAGCCTTAGACCCTGCTGGTCCCCTATGGAACTACAACGCAAACCGTGTCAATAGTAACGACGCTGTCTACGTTGAGGCTATCCATACCGATGGTGGTGCAACCTCTAGTGCTCTCGGCATCGGCTCCAACGTCGCTAACGCTGACTTCTATCCCAACGGTGGTATCTCCCAGCCTGGTTGCAACTCCAACCTCTGCAACCACAACCGTGCTGTTGAGTTCTTCGCCGCTACTGTCACTCACAATCATATGGTTGGGAGATTATGCACAACTCAAGCGCAAATCTCATTAAATACCTGCCGTGGCATACAACTGCGCATGGGCAATGATGATTTGAGGAAAACTGGGTAAGTTATATGTTATTTGTTTCATAATAGCAATTACAGTACCAAAATTTGAATTCTGCTTCCAAAATTTTATTCATGTTCTTGTTCTTCATATACCTTCTTCGTGAATCAATCCAACAGTCAGACAATCCTAACGATTAATAATATTATAAATGCGAAAGTTAGTAAAAAATATTTGCCAGCTAGACAGGTGATAGTTGTCGGTCCATGTTTATCGATACGATTGGCTTTTAGTATGCATCGGTTGAAATGGCGGTGCTTGGCGGAGGTCTATGTCCAGCTGTGGACGTTTTTCGGCTGAAATTATGATGATGCAAACCACAAAATTAGAACTCACACGGACATAATAAAAATAGTTGAACAGTTACGCGGTGGAAAGCTGTACATAGAAGAAAAGTTACAATAAAATATTCACCCTTTTTTATTTTTTCAGATCTGGTATGTATCGCTTGGACACTGGAAGCTCCTATCCATATTAAGCTCGAAACAGAGAGCAGGGCCGATTTATATTTGTTTATTAAATAAATGCTGTAAATGCTTAGACATTGATTTTTGTTACACGTACGTCGCTTGCTCCCGCGTCACCAGTCCTGACTATTTTAATATTTTGGCTGCTGAGACCAAAACTACAAACGAATACAGGATGTTTTAATAAAAATGTGGCTTTTATTTTTACTAAATTGTGGTGTCAGGTTTCACGCAATTTGTTGTAAATGTTTATTTTAGTTAAAATACTTTTTTCTATAATTTTTTTTTCTTTATGTTATTGACGGAGACAAATATGAAAAAGAACAGTCGAAAATCACTGAAAAAATGCAATTTTTAGGAACTAGAGATAAATAAAAAATAAAAAAAATGTCATAGATTTTACCAATTTTCTCAACATTAATTAATCTTAAATAAACAATGAAATCGCACTAGCAAACAACCGTTAATCTTAATATGCATGTAGGAATTCAAATAAATAACGACAAATGGCAAATAGCGACGATCACCTGACAAACTTTTCGTTCGAGAGCCGACCGATAAATGACCGATTTCGTTGGAAGTCGCTGCGTCCCCGTAAGGGGGCTCGGCGAGCGGTACCGGGGCATCGCCCCCCGGCCGCGGATGCAGCACGGTGGCCCAAAGATACGGGCCCCTCATTTGGTTAGCTACAACGGCTTGTTGGCCGCGGTCGGACGCGCGTCACAACGCGCGCCCGTGTGAGTGGTTGCTAGGTGTGTTTCTGTAGGCGCTCCACGGCGCTGTTTCACAGCGCCGCTATATTCACGACACCTCGGCGGTCTGTCCCCGCCAGGTTAGACCCCCAGTTGCCTGGCGGAGGCCCGGCGGGGGACGACCAGCGACGAAGGTGCCGACTCGACGTTCCTACAGAATAGGGTGTGTGACTCCCGCCCGTCCCGCTTCCAGAGCTAGCCGGTCACGGTCCGGGCTAAGAAGCTGTCGTGTCGTATTACGTTTACGCAACGTGCCTATATTAACCTAGCACACGCTACGCAACGGATGTATGTAGTGTTGTAGAGTTCAGTTGTTTCGAGTAAGCCGCGTGTAACCTGGATGCGGCTTACTCGGGAGTCAGTCCGGAGCGATGGGGTCGTCGTCCGCTACCAGGTCGCGGGGTAGGGGTCTCGCGTCAGGGGGGCGCGCATGCCAGGGCGCTATCTGCTTGACATGGGGCCAAGCAGATGCGTCGGCACGCGCGAACATTCCTTTCGCGAGGCGCCGCCCGCACATACTCATCCAGGCTCTCAATCCCGAGGTCCCGCTGGATGACGTCATTCCTCACGAAGCGAGGGGCGTCCAATATTGTCCGCAACGTTTGATTTTGTTGCGTGCGGAGCAGCTTAAGGTTCGACTCGCTCGTGAGGGCGAACCAAGCGGGGGCGGCGTACGCCAAGATTGGGCGCACGTACTGTTTGTACACGCCCAACTTGACGCGCGCTGGGAGGCGGGACGCGAGCACTGGTTTAAGAAGGTTGCGGGCGACCCTACTCTGTGCGGCGACCTTGCGGACGTGTAGCCCCATCGTGAGCCGACGGTCGATGGTGACACCCAGGTACTTGACCCGGGGCGACCACTCGATGTCGGCTCCTTAAAGTTTCAAGGGTGGCGGGAGGCGCGCGAAGCCGGTGACCATCGCCTGCGTCTTACCCACGTTCACCGACAGCCACCACATCAACAGCCACTCAGGAAGCAGATCAAGGGCGCGCTGCATCTTGACCGCCGCGTACTTCGCGTTAAGCGAGGTAGTAATGTACGCAGCGTCATCTGCTTACAGCGCGAGCATCGCATTCGAGGTAGTGGGGATGTCGTCCGTGTAACGCGAGTAACACGCCGGCGTCACGCAGCTGCCCTGCGGCACACCCGCAAGCACGGGGCGGGCGCTTGATAGCGCGCTGTCGACCACCACCCTAAAAGTCCTGTGATAGAGAAAATCAGAGACCACCTTTACAACGCGACGGGGCGCGTCAGACGTGGCCATCTTATAAATAAGGCCGTCGTGCCACACACGGTCGAAGGCCTTCTCCATGTCGAAGAATACTGCCACCGTGTATTCCTTTTTGTTGGCTGCGGCTGCGAGGTGGTGCAGTGCCCTCAACAGCTGGAGCGTCGTGCTGTGCTCCGCCCGGAACCCGAATTGCTCCGGCCGTGGCACAATGTGTTGCTGGAGATGTCGCAGCAGGAGTGCTTCGAACACCTTGGAGACTGTCGGCAGCAGCGTGATTGGCCAATAGCTCTCCGGCTTCAGTGTGTATTTCCCCACCTTGGGCAGCATAATGACGCGCCCTTCCTTCCACGCGGCGGGAAAGGTCCCCGTGCGCAGTATCCCCGTGCCAGAGCGCCGCCACCATACGGTACGGCAGGCGGTGCAGCACTGTGTTGGTGATACCGTCCGCACCGGGGGCCTTCCTAGGCTTCGTGTTTAGGATGGCGCGTTTAACTGCTCCAGGCGAGAAAAATATGGCATCTTCATCGGAAGCCATCGGCGATGCGAACTAGTCTCCCATCGGGAATCGCGGGCCGATTCCCGGCCACCGTAGGCGCGGGCTTGCGAACGGCGAGCAATGAGCAGCTCGCCGTTAGATAAGGACCAGGCCCGGGTCGACGGCGCGTTGTGTTCCACGCGCGCCTCAAAGAGATGTCAGCACCAATGACGGGGTTTGCTAGGACTGATGCCTGCTAGGGTTGCGGAAAAGTCCAAGAGGGTTACCGTGGCCCCTTGGACAGGCAACTGAAGGAACACGGGTGGGTTTTAGTCAGTAAGAGTCTGACACGCCCTCCTGCTCTGCCCAGAGCGGAAGAAGTTATTTGATGATTTCCCACCCAAAAAAAAAAAAAAAGTGTTTCTCGACTGATGCCATTTGGTCGGTGTCGCTGGTCGGGTTTGGGCGGAACTGACGCTCCAGGTGCTCGGCGAAGATCTCCGCCCGGCCCTCCGCTACATACTTGAGCAATAATAATGACCGATTTACTCGCAGAACGGTCCTTTTTTAGTGTGGCTGTCAGATGACGACACAAAATGCTATCTGTCATGGCGTCTATGCTAATACTATACACGGTGACATTTGAATCACAGTTCTGCTAGAACAAACGTTGTTCAGACCATGGTCTACAACCATTCTATAGGATCCAATAGAAAAAAAAAACGTCATTGGTTTTCAAAAAAAAACACAAAAAAGGCAATGTTAAAAATGTTGGGTTTATCGTTACGCCCTACAACAGAAACACTGCGGCTGCGACGCGTGGCGCTCGCGTCTTGAATGCAATATCGCTATCGTGATGAGTACTTTGATGTTACGGTTATTGTTTCAAACATTATTACACGTTTGAGCAACATAAGACTAATTTGATAACTCCTAGATTAGATTGTTGTAATAACATATTTGATGCTGTAGAATGGTAGTAGACCATGGTCTAAACAACGTTTGTTCTAGCAAAACTGTGATTCAAATGTCACCGTGTATAATTTTACACACCGAATTTACCGTTTTTTTTATTACTACTGTTTTTTAATAGTCGTGATAGCCTAGTGGTCGAGGCGGCGCCAGTCATGCACGAGGTTGCTGGTTCAAATCCGGTCAAGTACCAATGTGACTTGTTCGATTCCTTGGTTTCATTCTGAGTTTGTCTTGGACATTACTGACATCGGTGAAGGAAAAACAGCTGAGGAAACCTGCCTGACTTATATACAGGGTGTTTGGCGCATGGACCGACACAATTTTTCCAGGAATTTGGGAGGTCATTAGCTAGGTTCTACCCATACACCGTTTGTCCCAATTTTTTTTATTAACGAATTTAGAAGTTGTAAAATTTCATACATTTAATAAAAAAATAAACTTTGGAAGCTTGTAAGGAATTTTCTTGAAACCAGTTGTATCACTGCCACTACACCCACAAACAAAAAACTTATTTCGAATTAAAGGAAAAATTTTGGGGTATTTTTTCATAAAAAAAAAATCATATGTAAGTAACCAACCGTTACATTTGGGACAAAGGGTGTATGGGTAGAACCTAGCTAATGACCTCCCAAATCCCTGGAAAAATTGTGTTGGTCCATGCGCCAAACACCCTGTATAGTTAATATAAAGCTGAAATCGCCAACCCGTCTTGTGGAAGGAAGAGGCCTTTGTCCTGCAGTAGGACAATAATAGGCTGGTACCACTACATTTATTTGACAAACACCTTGCTTGTCAGTCTTCAGAAATTATAAAAAAAAAAATATATAAACTAATATAGAAAACTAACTAATAAACTAATATAGAAAAATATAAACTTTCCTGTTTATCTCGTAAACAAGAAAGTTTATCAACATAAATTTTAATCAATCGGTGGCGTACACAGTAAGGCATTTCAAAGATATCAAAGAATAGCAATATTTTTTATAAATTATCTCCCTTGTGTCGACCTACCATATATATAATATTAATAGCTGTAAATTACCAATTCAGCCCTGCTCAGCCGAAAGGCGCTATCTCCGAGATCCTTTTAGTTTTTTTATACCATTCAATAGCTATAACCATTCCGCATCTAATGGTTTATGCCACAGGGTGGCAACTGGCAAACATTTTGATTTCTCGCTATTCAGCGCCATTTATCTACCAGAATATAAATTAAAAATGAACAGTCCTGCCAGCGTATATCCATGAAGCACTTGGTAGTATATTATAGTAGAAACGTAAGCGTATATTTATAATCTTTGATTTTGATCAATTCTGAGTTCCGAGTAGTTAATATTTTACATTTTTTTTCTGCATTTTTAATAGTTTTCCAATAATAGTATTTGGTTAATATTTTGTTTATATTGTTAAAAAAAAGAAAATCTAGTATATAGTATAATAAAGTAGAATTTACAAATATGAAATGTCTTTGCATGGGTGATATTGCCGATAATCATTATTGACATTTCATTGCTAAAATGGCTGTGGTTGCGCATATTTTTGTAACTATTTAGTTTGCTTCCCGGATTTGAGTGTAATTTACGTCAAATAGAGCACTCTGTGCTCCTCTGTGATTTAATCGAACATAATTATTGCAGTTTGGACCATAATTATTATATACGTGTTTGTGTATAAACAACAATGTTTTGGTTTACCTAATAAATATGAACATCCAAATTTGGAATTTGTTTTATTATCCTCGAAACAACTTGTTTAGTGCAATATCAAATTAGATGTACCGAGTAGAATAATGTAGACTGGTTGAAAATTCTGTTATAGTAAAACAAAATCTAAAAAAATATATCAAAACTAGATTATAGAATGTATGTATGCTTCTGATCAGCGCATTGTATATCAGCTTTAATGTGTATGGGTGAGCACCCCACCAGACACCTGCCAAAGCCTTGAGGACCGAAACCGAGCGCTCACATTTTTTTTATGTATTATCAGTCCCGTCACCTTCAGCCCAGTCGACCCGGGAGAGATCAAAAAGATTATCCTATCCATCAAATCCAAAGCCGTTGGTTGTGATAACATCAGTCGACACATGATCGTGACAGTGGTAGATCAACTCCTTCCTGCAATTTCCCATCTAATTAACTTCTCCCTTTTCTCTGGTGTTTTCCCTTCCCTGTGGCGGAAAGCCCAAGTTCGACCACTACCAAAAATCCCTAATCCCACTCTTCTTAATCACTTTCGTCCAATTTCCATCCTTCCCTTTTTGTCCAAAGTACTCGAGGCCTGTGTACATAAACAATTCTCCAACTTCATTCACAAAAACTCTCTCATCAGTCCGCTCCAATCTGGGTTCAGACCCGGGCACAGTACCGTTTCTAATCTCCTCAAAGTGACTGACGATATAAGGCGAGGAATGGAAGACACTAAAGTTACGGTTCTAGTGTTGATCGATTTTTCAAATGCTTTTAATACCGTCAGTCACGAAGTCCTTTTATCCATCCTCTCCTATCGCATGGTCTCTCCCGAGTGTTTGGATTGGATTTCTTCCTATCTTCGGGGGCGTCAGCAATCAGTTCTTGCTGGTGACTCTAACTGCAGCTGGTGCGATCTGGAAACTGGCGTCCCACAAGGCGGCATTTTATCTCCACTTCTGTTCTCTATCTTTATAGATCTCATAACTTCCCTGCTTCAGTGTCCGTATCATCTCTACGCTGATGACTTACAGCTTTACTGTCAGGCAGGTGTTGACAGCTTAACCCGTGCGGTCGAGGAGCTAAATCGGGATTTACGTGTTGTCAAAAACTGGTCAGATCGTTTTGGGGTGGCGGTTAACCCAAGCAAGTGTCAGGCAATCATTGTGGGGAGCTCCTATAGCTTGAGGAGGCTGCATGGTTTAACGGTGCCACCTGTTACTTTTGATGGCACAGTGATTCCGTTTAGCTCTGACGTCAAGGATCTGGGTTTGCATGTTGACACTTGCCTCGACTGGCGTAAGCAGGTCGCGATTGTGAGCAAGAAGGTCACTGGAACGTTGCGGTCGCTCTATCAGTTAAAAAATATTCTCCCATCACACATTAAGGCAATGCTTGTACAGTCCCTAATCTTCCCCATAATTGACTATGGTGATATGTGCTACTATGACCTGAATGCAGATCTCCTCAATAAACTTGACCGACTTCTTAATAGCTGCATTCGATTCGTTTTCAATCTCCGCAAGTACGATCATGTATCCGCACATCGATCGCTTTTAAAGTGGTTACCCATCCGGCAGCGCAGAGCGTTGAGGGCTTTGACAACCCTGTTTGCTATCCTTCACAAACCCACTTCTCCTTCTTATCTGACCTCTCTCTGTCAATATTTATGCTCTGCACATAGCAAGAATCTTCGGTCTGAACATAATCGTCTTCTTCGTTGTCCTTCTCATCGCTCTGGTTTTATAAAGTCTTTCTTTGTCCAGGAGGTTTTCCTTTAGAATGCGCTCCCTCAGAATATCAGGACGGTAACCAATCAGTTCACATTTAAAGTGAAAGTTCGAGAACACATACGCAAGAAGTTGGCAGATTCGTCTCAGAATTAAGTTGTTGTTGGTTTTCTTGTCAACTCTCATAATGTTTTTAATTTTATTTTTTTGTTGTATGTATGTATATTATATGTATTTATTCTTATTATTATTTTTTTTAGTTATAAATATTTTCTAAGTTATTTTTGCACCTACTAAGTATTGTCTCTGCATCACCCTAAGGTAGACTGGTAGAAAATGCCCAAGGCATTAAGTCCGCCTTTGTACAGTTTTTACTTGTGCATAAAGTTTTAATAAATAAAATGTGATCCACTCCCGACAATTTGTAATCCAGGGTGACCCCAAGAAACCTGGCCTTCTCCTTAATGGGGATGGCCTGACCGTCAATATTAATGTCAACCTGCGGGATTAGGCATCTACGAGTAAAGACAACTGCGGCACTCTTTGGAGCACTTAAAGATAACCCGTGACCTAAGAGCCATTGTTTTAATGAGGACAAAGAGATATTGATGGACTGAGCAGTATCTTCAAAAGAATCGCCACATACCAATAATGGAATATCATCAGCATACTGAAGTACTTTACAATTAAAATTTAGGCAAGAAGGAAGATCAGAGGTATAAATATTGTATAAAGGGGGTCTAAGTATGGATCCCTGAGGTAGACCTCTCCAAACCGACCTTGGTTTTGAGTTTTCCCCGAGAATCCTGAGTTGAACACGGCGATCAGAAAAGATCCTGCAAATGATTTGGCAAAGCCTAACCGGGATTCTCAGCTCTTGCATTTTCTGTCTGAAAACTGGTAGGACGACAGAATCATAGGCAACCGAGATGTCTAAGAAAACGGCTACCACAGACTCATTCCTACTAAGGGCCAGCCGGATCTCTGATATGAGTATACCCACACTATCAGCTGTACCCAGACTTTTCCTAAAGCCGAATTGAGTCGTTGGGAGCAGTTTCCTATTTTCTACAATCGATTTTTAAAGAAGTTTGATAAATATGGACGATAGAGTAATTGGCTTGTAAGAACAATGATCACTATGATCTTTACCAGGTTTAAATATGGGGATTACGAGTTGAACCTTCCAATCTGGAGGACTAAAGCCGGAAATAAAACAATAATTGGCTAAGTCCAGATAATATTGGTCGGTCTTATCACCAGCTTTAGTAATGAAGGAGTAAGGGAATCCATCCACTCCAGGAGCAGAATCTTTTACATGGGCGAGGACCGATTTAAGATCCTCCAGAGTAAATGGCCTATCCAGAGGGTCATCTGATATCAGCTGAGAGTCCGAAGCGACACACTCATCCCTATCAGGATCATAGACTGGAGCGATCTTAGAAAAAAACTGGTTACCCAGTTCCACAGACAGTATGGTCCCGGAGGGCGGCCTCACACCATTTCTGAAGGATTTCAGTTTACGCCACACTGCTGATGCTGAAGTGGATGGGTTCAGTGAGCCACAACCTTCTCTCATTTTATTTTTTAGTAATTTCTTGGACTTAGCCTAAATATGTTGAAAAGCAAGGATGTTAGGTTCATGTCGGAGTTGACATCCATTTCGGCTTCATTCCTGGTCCTGATCACGGCAGAGCAATCCATATCCCATCATGGCGGGGGTGGAATTTTGCGCGTCGGCGGTTTTTGAGGCGGGAAGCAATCATCTGCTGTATAGGATAATGTGTTGGAAAATAACGAAAAGCATTCCTGAACACGAACAGACTCAACATTATTGATGGAAGGGAAGAGACACGTAGGTCTAAGATTTTTGAGTATAGGTCCCAATCCACTGAGTTCAGCTGGTATTTTAACAATGGAGGGGGTATTTTGTCAGCAATCGTTTTGGAAGGGATTTCAACCATGATGGGATAGTGATCACTCCCATAAGTCATATTCAAGCGACTCCAATTAAAAAGGCTAGCTATGCCAAAATAACAGAATGTTAAATCAAACAGCTGATGTTCTGCCCTGGCGTAGACCTGCGTGTGGAACTGCCATCATTAATTACACATAGGTTAAGTTCATCTAATATATCCACTAGGCCTTTCCCAAAGTGGTCACAGGTTTCAGAACCCCATCTATAATGGTGGCCATTAAAATCACCCATAATTAGTAATGGACCTAGTATATTACTCAGCAATTTTCTTATTACAATTACATCTTAAATTTGTGGGTGTGCAATATAAAAACTAAATATTATATCCTCTGCCTTAACAGCAACTACATTGATGTGGTCACCAACAAAAGGTAGAGGAATCGGGGAGAATGGTACTTTGTTATTAATGAACAAAGCACATCCCCCATATCCATCTGATCTGTCATGGCGAACACCACTGAAACACGGTATCCTGAAATTACTTTCAGAACGAAGCCACGTCTCAGCGATGCCGCAGATCAATGGTTTGAACTTATTAATTAGGAAGAGTAGGTCAGGTTTCCTGAGAGAAACACTCCTCACGTTCCATTGGAGGAATGTCAGGGGATGGAACACTGTGAATGTAATTAACAATGGATGTCAGTTTGTCGGCAACGTGGTCAGTTAGGGATTGTTTTGGATTTGCTAATACAGTCATTAGCATACTGGATATAATATTCAGAATATTTTCTGAATGGTCTGGACTGGTTGCACCTTCTCTAGGATAAGCGCTACCATTTTGAGAAGGAGAGAAGGAGTAGTTCTGAGTGAGGGCTTGATGAGCCTGCTTATCATAGCTAAGTAAAAGTGGGGCGTGGGATTTTGGTTTAAGGAAGACGGGTTTACGGTACGATTTAGAATTTTGAGGTAGTGGACTGGGGGATTGAGATGGACTGGCTTCTGGTTTAGTCTTCTGAGATAATCTCGACATTTCTGCATATGCTCTTGAAACCGTAGGAAATACCTGACTTGCTTCCGCATATGATACTGACTTCTCAGCCATAAGAGCTTTTATGCTCTTCTGTCGACCCAATTCAAGACAAGCCTTATCATTAGCATAATGATTGCCAGAACAAGAAATACAAAAGGCACAATCATATGAAACTTGGCATCCATCTCCTGGGTGGTCTTGACCACATTTAAAGCAGCGGGGATTCGAGCGACATACTGTTTGTGTGTGACCATACCGACAGCAATTGAAGCATTGGATAGTTGGGTACATGTATCTCTCAACTGAAAGAGCAGAGTAAAAACAAAAAACACGCTTAGGTAAAATTTGGCCGTCAAATGATAGAACAACAGTTTGAGTGGGTTTCCATTCGGTAACACCCAGAGAAGTCACCTTACTGCTCATTCTCCTAGCCTTAATAACAGGGCCGCACCCAGTGGGGACCTTGATGTTCTCTATAACTTCATCCTCAGTCCATTCGATGGGAATGTCTCTGACAAGACCTAAGCGAGTGATGTTAAATTGGGGTATAGAAGCAACAAAATTATTTTTATCTAAAATGGGACTGATTAGAAAGCTGTTAGCATCCTGGTGAGACTTGAATTCAACTGAAACCCGATTTCTTCCTAAGCGTTTGACACTGCCTAGGAGTACTCGTATTTTGCTGAAATTATTTTGTGTCAAGAACATACCAAATTTGACAGGGTGCAGAACAGTCAACACCGGAGTGTTAGCCATTAGGAAGGATATTTATGTTAAAGTATGATGCATTTTTAAAGCAAAAATATTTAGAGATGCAGCCAACAAGCCCAGAACCATAGATAACAGAGAACAAAAATAACAATGAAAAAAGATATTACTGATTCGCAAGAACAAAGAACGTATGAATAAAAAGAGTTAATGTAGTCGATTACGAAAAAATAAAAATAAAATAAGGTATTTATACACAAAAATAGAAAAGTTTAAAGTGTTACATATTATCTTTAGTGGTAATTTCGTCAGCAATATTAAATTTGTAGAAATCCTTACTATTACGGATCGAAATTATTTTGGAAATATCAGTTCGGCATACCAGAATCGCGGAATGCTTGACCCAGCAGTGTTTAAACTTGTGCTTATTGGCTTCAAGACGACATTCGCGAAAGATCAACTTTCTCTTTAGATTTAAGTGCTCATTTATGTATATTGTATGCTAAGTACCAGCTATATCCGGACCTAATCCGATTTCCAACCCTTTGCCAAGCCATAGGCGCTCCCTACGTTGTCACAAAGCAGCACCGATGAGAACATCACCACAATAGTCTTGGGTATGGCTTTATTCAAAATTTTCTATGGAACGCGATGTATTTATGTATCAATATCACTTTCTGTGATCGGAAATTTTATTTTGTCACCGATAGATTTAATAATCGTGATCAAGTTCTCCCCACGCAACTGTGAATGTATCGGACATTCGATATTTTTATATTACAGGCTCTAGCTTGCTGCTCTAATACATCTATTTTGGCCTCAAGCTGTCAGCAGTTAGTACGCTCCGCAAAAATGACACGACTTTCAAGCGCTGAGACTCTCTTCAAGACATCTTCACATTGATTGGACGTAACCTGAAGCAAAACATATATGGAGTCGATACGCGGAGTCAGGTCCTCGTTCTTACATTCTATAGCAAAATATAATTCATAAGTTATCATGTGTAGGGTTCCAACGAAGTCCTAATGTCTTAGTTAATCCCACTTGATTAAAATGGTTGCTTTTTGTTTTTAACAGTCTTGTTCTGCTGTTTGCAGCAGTCGACTATCATTTGATGTCCACTACCTCGAGTTGAAGCCCCCTAATTTCAGTAAATTCATCAAATCTTGCTGCAACTGTTGTGCTGCTGATAGGGAGCAGGCTCCATGGACTAGATCATCCATATAGAACGATTCTTCGACGACCTTGGTGGCTTCTGCGAATTTATTTCGTTCATCAGTCGCTAACTGTCTCAATGTCATCATTGCTAGAAATGGAGCTGCTTATGTGCCTATTTCACGGTTGTCAATTGATATTCTTGTATTGCAAATAATTTGTAGTTGCTTTGTAAAATTGAATCCACTCTTGCTGATGATAAAGATTTTTTTCTGTAACATATTCCATCTCCCTGAATTGCTGAAATTTGGCTAAATCAAATTGAACAACGTTGCACATTAATTTCGTTTTCATGTTTCCACATAGTATCCAACCCAGACGAGTCTCTTGAACAAGTGGAAGTGATTTGCTTAATCTGCACAAACCCGCTAAAAGAATATTCGAATATACGTCCGCACCCAATAAAATGTCTATGGGTCGGCTGATGTTGTACTCAGGATCTGCTAATTCTATATGGGCATGCTAGTTTAGGGAATGAGTATGATGGTAAAAATACAAACTATTATAATTATCATCTTTATTGGGTGAATCTAACAGTAGGTATTTCTTTACACACGAAGTTATTTTTATCGTTTATCTAGCCTTATCAATCGTGGGTGCCATATTGCATTATTATTTTTACATCAAGCCTTACTGTTCTTTTCGGGTCGTCAGTCTATTTATCTGATTCTTGTAGCTGCATTGTAAATTGTTATGCAAAGGTGTATTGAAATCATCAGTTAAAAGAGTGTCGTGGCTAAGTAATAACAGTCGCACGGGTCGATCGATCAGGTAGAGCTTTACTTGCCGTGGTTGGCCCATAGATGGGTGACCATCTTTACACACCAAGACCCTTCTATGCCCCGGAAAGCACGTTACGCCAGCTGTCATTCGTGGATCTTTGACAGTCGTTACGGGTCGTTAGAAACCCGAAAGTTTAACAATCAGTCTTACCAAGGGGTATCGTATTACCCAGTTACTGGGTTGTGGAGGTCAGATAAGCAAACAATCCCTATTAAATACCGCTGCATCCGGTGAGACTGGAAGCCGACCCCAAGATAGTCGGGAAAAGCCTAGGCGGATGAAGATGTGATTGCAGTCGTCATCGTCACAGTCTAGCGTTGTCTAGACTAGAGGATTATATAGCTCTCTGTGGGGTCAAGTAAAAGGCAAAGCGTTAACAATAATTCGTTTTATTTTATTGCCTTTTTGTTTAATTAGAAGGGGTATCTTCTTTTGGTGTTAGCACGGAATCTTCCAGATCTGAAAATAAGCAAAGAGTTAATGTAGTATTTATTAGGTATTAAGTACAGATTTTTTATTTGGATTCCGATGTAAAATTTTTTTTGTAGAATAATTTCGGAACGATTTATCTAAACGACGTGCCCAAAATATCGTCTACCTAAAGTGATTTTCGAACATAGATAAAGCAAAACGCTTTAACGCAGCAAAACTCACCCCCATTTTCTCAGATCATTGTTGCCCATGTTGAGTCGTTCGCCAGAGCAGTTATTCCATGTGATTTGCCATGAGCTCGAGCACGCATTTCCAACAATATGGTTGTATGTGACTGTAGCAGCAAAGTATCTCCAAGCATTGTTATGGTTGCAGATGTTGGTAAGGCAGCCGGGTTGGCTGATCCCACCGTTGACGTAAAAGTCAGCGTTACCGACGTCAGATCCAATGCCGAGACCGCCGATGGTGTAACCTCCATCAGTGTGGATAGCCTCGACGTAGATGCCATCATTAGGGTTGACACGGTTGGAGTTCAAGTTCCATAGTGGACCAGCAGGGTCGAGAGCTAGAAATCAATTTAAAGTTAGAATACCACGAACACTTAAATCTAAAAAGTATTTGTTTAAAAACACTCTTCATGGAACGGAATCTTTGATTCTATAAATTACGAAAAAAAAACACGAAAATCGTAATTACCTGTAATGCGAGCAACCCTTCCTCCTAGCTCCCTACCAGCGTTACCAACAAGATGAGCGCCTAAACTGAAGCCAACAAGGTGCATAGAGTCCAAAGGTGCTTTGGTGACGGAGTTCAAGAATGCTAGGAATTGTCCTAGACCACGACCAACGGCAGGGACTCCCCTAGCGGCAGTCACGTAGTTAGAAATCGCAAGCCTTCTCCACTCTAGAACGATGACGTTCAAGTCATATTTTCCAAGTAACGCTGGAAACAGAAGAGTAATTAAATAGTAACATCGTTAACTTTCTTAATAAGCCACAATAATTTTACAAGAAAACTTTTATTACCATCCCTGATAACTGAGTTAATGTTAGTGTCTTGGTTACCGAGCCAGCCGTGGACGACGACAACAGTTGGCACGCGAGGGTTGAAGTTAGAGTTTTTGATGGAATCAGTATTGTTCATTACCAATGACTGTGATGAGGTAGGGTTAAGCCTGAAATAAGAGTACTTCAATTTGAGATTAAGATTATAACAGTGGTTCTGCAGCAACTCCAAATGGTCAAATTCTCCAAGTGGAGATTTGCTCTTTTTCTCCTGCCAACAAAATAGTGTCATTATATTCCTCACTTTCTGTCGTGAAGCTAGTGCCAAAGTCAAACATTGACATAATTTTCCTAAGATCAAGAATCATTATCTCAATAATCCGTGCCACTAGCATGTGCATTCAAGGCGCAAGGCATAAATTGAAGCCCATAGCCAAGTTATTCGGCTTCCACGATGGAGCAGGCCTACCTAGATCAGACTGATGCGGATGCGGCCGACGAACTGACAAGATGTCGATTGCAATAAATAGCGATGATGATGATGAGATATGAGCTTATTTTATTAGGTAATTAAACAATAATTTCACAGAACTATAGCTTAGGTTTAGGTTAGATTAGATTATATGGTATTTTATTTATAAATAAAAAAATTACATTCTCTACCAGTTTAGACAACAATCACGTACCTGGTAAATAGCAAGTAGCGGTTGTTAGCCGGACTCCTGGTGACTTCGTCAAGAATTGATTGCTGAGGTGGCTCTTCTAGGTCCACGTTGTGCAAGACACCTTCGCTATCCGGAAACTGGATGAACCGTGGGTAAACAAAGTTTCCAGAAAATAAATCAGACTTGACCGGCCCCGCAGATGCGGTATATGCTAGAAATGGAAAAAGTTTTGATAAGCGATATTGTCTTTTATTGGCAAAATGTGTTTTAAAGAATTTGATTATATTATTTTAAAGAATTTATTAGGTTCAATTGGTAGAATGTAATCTAAAACAAAAGTTGCTCATTATAATGAATAACAATAAAACCAGTTGATTATAATATTATTATTTTTACTTACCCGTTGCGACAAGAAACCATAGAAGGGCGATCTTCATGATGACTATGATAATAAAGTGATCGTATGAAACAATTCAGAACAGCAGTGGTATTTATTGGAAGTTTATTATCAAGGATTGATTGATATTGACCAATTTCAGGAGATTAATAATATTAATACCCACTTTTGCGTACGCACAAAATAGATTTCTTGTTTGCGCTATTATTATCTCAAGATTATTCATTCAATTATTATCTAGTATCTATCAAGCAAAACTAGACACTTAAACATTAAGTATAGTACGGGCACATGGAGTTATAGACTCGACTTGTCTTACAGTTAGAGTGATAAATACAATGCTCTACAGATCTAAATTTTCTTAAAACTCCGTGACCTATATCAACAGCCGCGGCCTGCACTTTTAATGTTATGGCTACCCTATAAACATTATCCGTCTGTTATCACACGCATCTCGCATATCTGAAAATAGATATAATGTTTTGATAGATAATGCATCCTTGTATAATATGTCACACTATGTCGCTTTTCGTTTTACAGTAAAGGTCGATGTAACAAAGGTGTCAAGTCGGCAATATACATGATTAATTGAAAAAATATAATCTTTTGTAAGCTACGTCATCGCGACATTTTTTTTTTTTTACATTTATTCATTTGTTGGGATAATATTCCTCTAAACAGTCAGTTGCCGTCTTATGACATGTGCACACTTATACCCATAGTTAAAACTATTGTTTGTGGGATGTTACCAGTGGTGTGTATTCACGACACGTGCAACTTGAGTACGAGGCTCAAGATAGCAAAACTTGACCGACAATTTATGAGCTTGACTTTTTATTTATTTGTTTATCTGTAAAAATTAATCTTGTTATGGAAACTTAAGAAATTAGGGTAGACTTTTTGTGCTGTGGGTGCAATTTAGCGAACGTGGGTATACAAACTGGACAAGCAAGTCGGGGATTAGAGAACTTGTTTAAGATAGTTTTGGGAATTTGGTAGAATGTTTCAATAATAAAAGCATGCATGTATGTTGTGTTGACCTGAAAAACAGGCGGATGCAGCATATAAATCTAATCCCTGAAGGAATAAAATAGAATAGAATAGAATAAATACTCTTTATTATGTACACCAAAAATTCACAGATATAAATGTAGAATGTTTACATAGGGTGACATAATGGGCGGTCTTATCGCTAAAAGCGATCTTTTACAGACAACCTTTGGATGTAAAGGGAAAAGGAGAGACAATACTGCAGGTAGTCAGTGGTGTAACAATTACTTATACAATAAATACATTATATACATAAGATATATACTAATCTTCACACATATATATATACTATTAGGTTAAGAATGAGTTTCTGTACAGCTGTCACCTGAGACGTCACTCCAACGCCTATAAAAGCGGTTGTCAACTGAGCCGCGCCCCTTTTTTTCCTGTCAGCGCTCGTGCAGAGAGGTCGTTGGATTTCGTCTTGGATCACAGCTAAGTCTTTGTTTGGTGGCCATTTCCCTTTTATGTGCAAATATAGCCTGTGCTTATTGTGTTTTGTTGAAGTTGATTGTTTCCTACTAAATAGTGCGTGATTATTTGTGTTAATTATTTAGTTCGCTATTTCAATATAAGTTAGGCCGACTTGACAGTTGTTTCTTTTATTTAAATATCCTCTCCTGGTTCCTAAGAATACAATAATAAACATTAAACAAGAGCAAGGAAACCATATGTAATGATGATGTTTACGGAGAGAGGAAGTGTTTTTTTAACCAGAGTTTTAAAAGTGGACAAAGATTGAGCACGGCTTATCGACACGGGCAAGGCATTCCATAATCGTACTGCTTGAACTACAAAAGACTTGTCATAAAAAAAGGATATGGAAAGATCTCACTAGATTGGCCCGCAAGGGGTCACTTCATCGCTATGCCACTCTTCCGTCGGCAGTCTGTAATGTTTGTATTTTTTACTTACGTTTTGGCTATTAGATCTTATATTATACGTTCCCTCCAATTATCTGCATGGCCATTGTCTGTTGTTTAACCATTCCTAGGCCTCTATATTTTAAGTTATTTAGATTTTCTCATGCTCTCCCAATGTTTATTTACCTTTTGTAATGTCAGATAATGACAAGCCTAGGTTTTATTTTTAATGTATTGCTGGAGCTGCCAGTAGGTAAGGTTGTATAGGTATTAGACCTTATTATAAACTATTATTCTTCTTTTATGTTCTAGAATCATTGTTAAAAATTTTATATATCAACCGATCCGAAAAGGAAGGGAGCCGGGACGGTCAGACCAGATTACTCTTGGTGCTCGCCTTGGCAGGAGGTCCTGAAGTTTATATAGCGCTCGGTGGGAGGGCTGTGTGCCCTCTGATAGTGTGAGCTGTGCTTGAACAAACCAATCTACTCGTCCTTCTACACCGGACTATGTTGGAAAGTCGCTAGACCGGCGATGGCTACCCTTGGCGTCAGTTCTGGATACTGACGCAAAATGATTACGTCGTGGTTTACAATATACTAGTGACGCCGACGGCTGGTAGATCTCAGCCCTCTGCCTGCCTCCTCCTCCACGGCCTGCCCCTCCGAGGTCGGTGACATGGTCTAACTCAAGGACCCTCCTTTTACAACCTGCGAGCCTCTCTAGAAGAAACGTTTGGACCTTCAACTTATACCCGGTTTCCCTGACTTTATATTCTACCTCAATTATATTATTTTACCATTTCTTCTTTTACTTTTACTTTTTCTTTTAAGCCGGGACTCCTCCAGTTCTGGTGATAGTTACCTCCTTGACGTTTACATTTGCCCCCTCCCGGGAAAATGTAACGTTACAAGTCTCAGCGGCAGGCTGGAACGCACAACATGACACACACAAAAGAAATCCATTTTTTTTTCGAAGTCCCGCAAGTAAATGTGTTGCGCATGATACATCAAGCAAAAAACAAAGGAACGTCCGGTTTGGTCACCGGCATTATTGGAAATGAGAATGAATGGCGAATGAGAGTGTAAGGACTAGAATCTTGCAGGTAGATATTAAGAATAGAAATAAAAACTAAATATGGAGGTAAGGTAACAAATGGTTTAATTAGATGAGTTACATTATCAGGTAGGTTTCACTCCCGCAACTAACTGACGTGAGTTCTCGATATCGAGCGCGTTTTAATTCTAGCCCACCTAAGAAAACCACTATCGTGGTAGTTTCCAGAACGTAGGTGACTGGTGGCAGCCAGATAGGTAGGTCTTCTACTAGCGCAACTTGTAGGGTTGTCCAGCCACAGCCTTCGCAGCGATGGTCGTGATCAAAATCCGGTACGGAAGAACCCCAATTCGGGGTTACACCGATTGAACTTTTTCTTAAAGGAGACGTAGTAGACACGAATTAAGTGTTTATTTTAAAATGTTGTTCGTCTCGAACAGTTAAACAGACTAGACGGTATAGTGGTACAATTATTATAATTGTTAGACACGGTCACATTGCTGCTCCGTAGTGTCAAGTCAATGACCCCGCCGGTCGAGATTGTTCCACGGATCGCTCGAAGTGCCCGGACGTTAGTGACGCGTAATGGAGAGGGTAGACACTCACCAACCAACCAGTTTCGTGCGTGAAGTTATGACAGATAGAGGTAATAAAAACTGATCAGTATGTTTAACTAGTACAACAGTTGCAAGCGTAGGCTATTACAGTAAGTAATTGGTAATAGGTATTATTAGTTTTGATCTGCTTCAAATCAAGATTTAGCTTATAATCATAAATATAGGTAACGTACAGATGTTTTATCTCACGAAAGCGGGTGACTCATACTTGTGTGTGTAAGTGTACATGCACACTGTCTTTGTGTGCGTTAGCTCGGGAGCGCCCAGTCGTGGCCTAGTCGCCGGACGAGTCAGTAGTGCTTGTTGGTTCGCGCCAAAATTATATATCGAATACTGTCAACATGGAAGGTACGAAGAAACGGAGAAAAGTTGTTCGCAGTGAGGTAAGGCAAATTAATGTTCATGTTTAGTGTGTATTTATGTTGTGTGTAATTAATTAATGTATTAGTTAGTGTAAGAACATTTTAAACGAGATTTTAATAGTGTATTGTTTATTTTAGGCTCGTCAAATGTTTGCAAATATTTATAATTTTCTCAAAGAAGAATATGAATTCACGGAACTTCTGCGTGCACTGACTGGACAGGTCCTCTTAATCTGCGTGGTTCGTTCCTCAGAAGACCATTTCAGACACCAATCTACATGGTACTCAAAGATTATGTCCGAACTTTTATATACACATTGACATTGATGAATTTTATACATACAATGACATGAGTATTTACTTTGTAAAGTATTATATTATTTTAATTATTGTGAATGTGAAAACTATGTCGCTCATTGTTTTTTTTTTGTATTTTTCTCAGTTAGTTTAACCATGATCTGGCAGTTTAAGTACCTAATTTATGCGGCGTACGCAAATGTCCTTTCTTTGGTATTTTTCGTCGAATCGTTGAGCTCCTTAAGTTCTGAGTTGAGCTGCACGATTGCTGATAATTGCGTGCACTGACTGGACAAGTCCACTCAAACTGTGTGGTTCTTTCCTCAAAAGACCATTTTAGATACCTATCTACATAGCCTTCACATGATCTGACCAAGATTTTGTATGGACTTTAAAAGAGACTGTGACCTCTGAGTTTGTTTCAGCCTTTCTTCTCAGAGTAGTCAGTTATGAAACGCCGACCTCATCTAGTTTTTAAAATATGATTGACGTGTAAAAGTGTTTGAACCTTCTTACAGAAATAAAATCATTTATTTTATTTTATTTTATTTATTAAGGGATAATAAACAACTACAACATATTTAATCCAACAAGTTAAACAAAAACTTTAAATCATCATCTATCATCGAGAACCAAATTGTGATTTATCACATTTGCGTAATATTACAAAACGCACTGCTGCAGCGACGGGGGTAAGTAAAAGAACAGTGCAAAATATATTAAAAGAAGGAAGAGATGTCGCAAGTACATCTTCGAATTGTACCTATGTCACCCATGAAAAACCGAAAAAAGAGAGAAAATAAAGTAGACATTGATGGATTAGCTGACGTTGTAACGGAGCACAATACAATTTTTTCTTAATGTAGAAAAACAAATTCCAACATTGGCAAAACTTAGATCAGTCTTGAATAAAAAAATTGGTTTCGATGGATGTCTCGCAACGCTACGTAAGTTATTAAATAAATTGGGCTACAAGTGGCGTAAAACCGATAACAATAGGAACGTATTAGTTGAACGGCATGATATCCACAAGTGGAGATTAAAATACCTACTTTAAAAAAATTATCGAATACCGCTATAAAGTTCGGCCTATTGTCTATACTGACAAAAGTAATGTATTGACAACACATTTTCGAGATAACACCTAGGCCCAAAATGACAAACATCTCCATTTTTAAAAACACTTAGTTAAGGTACTCGTTTTATTTTAGTACACGCTGGAACCTATGCCGATATAAGATAAGATAAGATAAGATATTTTTATTTGCATAAAACATGGTATACAAGGTGGTAAAAAAAAAAAAACATTAGATCGGACATGTTTTGCTTAATACTAAAGCATGCAAACTTACTTACTAAAGATACATTATGACATTGAAATATATTACATTGAATTCATATTAAAATAATATATATAACCTTTAAAGATTTATTGAGAACGCTTGCTTAATCTACAAAGCTAATTCTACAGTTGGAGACTACCATTTCAACATGAGTTTTGAAAGTTACGTAAAATGGCTGAATGAAAAGTTGCTGCCAAATTTGCGAGATCGTTCCGTAATAGTACTAGATAATGCATCGTACCACAATACACGTGCTGAGAAATTGCCGACGACAGCCTCAACAAAATCTGATACACAAGAATGGCTCACTTCTAAGGGCTTCTAAGGTTTCCAACTTCTTCTCATTTCGACACAAATTTGCGCAAAGTTAAGTTATATGATATAATAAAAAACCATAAAAGTGATTTTACCACTTGCAAAATCGATGACTACATAAAAATATAACGATTTGAAGTATTATACCTCACTCCTTACCACCATGAGCTTAATTCCATAGAGAACATCTGGGGGATAAAAACTACATTACTTTAGGAAACATTAAGCAGCATCACAGAAAAACTTGTTCAAGAGAGTATTACAAAAATAACAATTAGTGAGACATGGCGCAATACTTGCCTATTGCAAGTATAATGTGGCAATATATGCAGCTAAAAATGGAAAAGAAACTAATATAATTTTTCCTAAAAAGCCCTTTCATTGCCCTGTATATACGATACGGGATGGAACCCATTGCAATCTGAATGTAACACCTATACGCATTAATTTATCTACCTAAGATATAATAACATAAGCTAGCGATACACCTCTGTGGTTAGAGGCGCATCGAGCTAAATGTTGTTAGGAATTTTTGCTGTCAGTGCAAATAACAATATTGTTATGTTGACTACTGTTACAGAACGTATGTGTTTCAGAGATTGCAATAAGCTCCAACGTCATTATGGAGGCATTCTTATCTATTTTAAAGCCTACCTTGACAATTTATTGGTTCACTAGGCACATATAAGAGTGCTCCACGACCTTCTGCACTCTTCGACCCATGTGTAAATATACTAAGCCATTCATTGTACTTCAAATGCAACTCTCTAATAACTTCAAATTTTAATAAATTACTATTATAGCTTTGATTAGATAACTTCACTACATCTAAGTCCCATATAATTACTTCTTGAAAAAAATAATAATATCCTACTAAATAATATTAATGTTGGTCATCCATGTCTTCAGAGTAAACATCAGCAACGGATGTGATGATGATACATGATCTTCTTTTACTCCATTATTTAAAGAAATCATTAGAGGAATATTTTTATTTCTCCAAAAACTATCCTGTCGAAGAGTGTGAAGCTCTCCCCCTAACAGAATTATTGGTAATATTATTTTCTATCGATTTAGATTTTAAACAGAACTTATAACCTGAATATTTTCTCCGTAAATACAGCGGAGCTACACAGAGCTCACTTTCCATAACGTGGATAGAAATAATTAGTCTTGATATAACCTCCTATTATTCTCATGGTTTTGAATTTTATTAAGTTTGTCTACATGACACTTTGCACTCACATCATATAAAAAACTGCTGTAGTCTAATACGACTTCTAATCAAGGCTATGTAAATATGTCTCAAACGTTGAGAGTGCAAGTCTTTTAAGTAAACTTAGACTCATATGTACTTTTCGGCTATCACATTGATATGATTACTCCAACGCAATTAACTGTCTAACCACACTCCCAAATACTTGTAATTGTCTACTAACTATAAACTATGTCCATTTATGTTTAAATCTATTTCTAACTTTCTGAACCCCCTACTAAAAATACATACTTGTCTTAGTTGCCGATAATTCTAAACCCACACCAACCAAAATATTACAAAATGTATTTAATGCTACCTGAAATTCATGTTCACTTTCATTAAGATTTCTAGAAGAACAATATAAAACATATAATCATCCGTGTATTGACACATACCCACATTTTTTATCTTATGGGAACAAGTCATTGCTGCCACATTAAAAAGAAGGAGATAAATTGGGTCTCCTTCTGCCAAACCTCTATCAGTATACCTAATAAAATAATTATGCTGATCAGTCTCATCTTTCATCATAAGATCTCTTTCGCTTATAAAGCTTCATAGATATTGACATATTTTTTGTCCAACTCCTATTTCATCTAGAGTATTATTCAGTACGTCTACTAATACATTATTATATGCGTTTGAAATATCTAAAAACTAGCTATAGTTAGAACCTTAAGCGAAAATCCTACATTTATATCTGGCATAATAATTTTACCAGGCAATCCTGACATGACTGCCCTCTTCTAAATCCGGTCGTGTACGGAGATATTATTTTTTTATATCGACACCTGCAAGGAATAACATCGTAACTCAGTTTTAAGCAATTTGAGTTACAATCATAATCATGCTGTACAAAAAATACTGATATTTTTTGCACTTACCCCTGTGTCTAAATTCTTTTGCGTAAAGATTTGTACAGTGTCTAAACATTGTAAGCTAGAGTCAACTGCTGTTAATAAAAGGGTATGTTTAGTTACACATCATCATCATCTTTGTTTATGCTCGCCACTACTAATATTACGTTGTAATACCTGATACACTCTTGTTCTTGGAAATAAATAAATAAATATCGTCTGACATTGCACACAGCACCATCTAGTTCCAAGTTAAGCACTTAATTAAGGCTTGTGTTATGGATACCAGATGGTTGATACACTACTTAAATACATTTTTTTTCGTAAATACATACATATTATAAATAAACATCCATGACTCGGGTGCAAATGTCCATATTCATCATACAAACATTTGCCCCTACCGGGATTCGAACCCAGGGCCATTTGGTTTCGCTGACTACACTTAGCCACTGTAGCCACTACACCAAACGTGAACCACCAAATTATTATTTCTTATTACACAAGCTTTCATCGTAACTTTAGGTACAATTATACTACTACGGTACGATACGGTTTTACTATGGTAAAATGTTGGCAACATCTGTTGATCAAATCAACACATTTTGCCAAAATTTTACCATTAGTTACTATTTTGAACTAATGGTTGAGTTAACTACGGTACAAAAAATCGGCCCTAACAAATGTATAAAGGCTAACTATGTACCAAACTTGTTATTTTGTTATTATAGTAAAAAAATTACTATGAACATTTTGTTGAGTGGTTTTTACTAATTTGTTTGAGTGTAAGACTGCTGTAAGTACTAAAATGAATAAAGGCTATTCAAATTAATTTAAGTACATTTTATATTTGTATAGTGACAAAAAAAAACATAATATGAATTGCATCTCAGACACAAAATTTTTATTTTATGAATATTCTGTTATCACACTTCATGCGATATTATGTTTGAGTTACAATGCCACTGTCTGCAGTATATGTTGTGGAATGTCGTTGTAACTCATAAAAAGTCTTAAAGTATACATAAATATAATAATTATGATCATATGAAAGTGTAGCTATTCCCTCGTTGACTCATATTTTCAAGGTTGGTTGGCATTAGTCTTAACCGAGTCTTAACCGAAATCTGAAATAATTTTTTAAATCTTTGACGCGCTCTCCTGTAATGTTACTAAATATAAGTTACAATGTTATTCCTTGCAGGTGTCGATATGTACCATTCAAGTCGTTTCGGAAAAATTGAGTGGAAAATGTTGCACACACAAGTTATTCATGAAATTGGCCGTAGTTTAAGACTATTATTAGGACAATTTTTAGGAATGGGCGTCACCAGTATGTCGCGCCATTGGTTTGGAATATCCCCCGTTTAAGAGATAGTATTATATAATTTTAATAAGTGCTGATTACTGATAGGTGAAAGATTAGTGAGTATGTTATATAATCGTTGCCAAGTGCTGTGTCTTTCCGCTTAAAGCAATGAGTCATTTCTTGTATAGTGAAGCTGTTATCTAATTCTGTATTATTTGATTTAAAACTGTGATACGGCACGTATAATCAGGAGCTACACTCGAGAGCAATGAATCCGGGTCACTTAAAGAATCCTAAAAATCTCGGAAACTGAAAATGCTAGGTTAATGCAATAAATTGTATTTAATAGACAATGTAATACTCCTTAAATGAAGGTATTAAAACTTCTTAGTTATTGTAAAGTTATATCATAAAAAAATCAAATTTGAAAAAGGGCCACTTTCGAAGATGGAACTACGAAATTACAGCATTTGGTTTTGCCTTTGTTTGTAATCTGTCATTTATGTGGGTACATAAACCATGTTGATAGTGCTCTATATTCATTATTCAAGCTGAAATTATGTCGCTTACGCCTGAAGAATGCACCAGAATACTTACAATGCTGGAAACCGGCCGGAGTCAGCGCGATACAGCCAGGACTGTCGGTGTGTCGCTGTCAACAGTACAAAAGAGTTCTCCGACGTTACGAAGAAACTGGTTCTAACCTACGCAGACCAGGAACGGGCAGAACCAGGTGTACCACAGCACGAGAAGACCGATACTTGGTGAACACCATGCTTCGAAATCGCTTTCTCACAGGAGCTGAACTCACCAATCAGTTTCGACGCCTCGGAGGAAGTAACCCAAGTGCATGGACAGTAAGACGTCGGCTTGCTGAATCTAACTTAAAACCCCTTAGACCTGCAAACGGCCCTAAACTGGAGCGTGGGCATCGTATTTCAAGACTAAGATATGCCCAGAGCCACGTAAATTGGAGTATTGAAGATTGGTCAAAAGTTATGTTCTCCGACGAATCAAAATTTATGCTCTACAAGCACGATGGAAGACACAGAGTGTATCGAAGACCAGGGGAAAGATTCAAGCAAGCATGCATCGAAGAAAAAGTAGCCTACGGTGGTGGGTCTGTACTTGTGTGGGCCGGAATTTCTTCTGAAAGTCGCACAGAGCTGGTGATCATAGAAAACGGCTCTTTAACTAGCGTAAGATATGTGGAAGAAATCCTCAATGATCACGTTGGTCCATTTATGGTCAATTTAGGTGAGGATGCTATATTTATGCATGACAATGCCCGACCTCATACAGGTAGGATTGAGAATGACTACCTTCAAGAGATGAACATTACTCGTATGGAGTGGCCAGCGCGCAGCCCGGATATCAACCCGATCGAGCATGCTTGGGACGAGCTAGGCAGATGCGTAAAACAACGAAACCCTCCCCCAATCACGCTTCGTGAGCTCAAAATTGCTCTCACAGAGGAATGGGAGAATATTCCCCAAAATCGTATAAGGAACTTGGTGTACAGCATGCCAAACCGCGTAAACGCAGTAATGGAAGCACGAGGAGGCAATACGAAGTATTAAAATTCAAGAAAATCGTAATAAAGTTCAAAAATTTCATGTTTCCTATTTTTGTTTTAAGGAGAGATCAGCAGTTTTTTTCTTTATGTAATTTTGTGTTAATAAAATGTATTTTTTTTTACTTTCATTTAAGGAGTATTACATTGTCTATTAAATACAATTTATTGCATTAACCTATCATTTTTAGTTTCCGAGATTTTTAACATTCTTTAAGTGACCCGGATTCATTGCTCTCGAGTGTAGATTGCAAAGTAGTAAGGTAAGGTAGTTCAATCTTTTGTTCATGGGAAACATACATAAGATCATCAGGAATGAATTCCCTTAACCCAGTCCATACGTTTCCACATATCGGAAGTCGATGTTTGTTCATCAATGCTGCTACAATATGTTTGCCAATCATTTATTCTAGACCGCTGTATGGCCGTTTTATCTGATGTAGGGTTGCTTCTAAATGTTTTTATGGTCAGTCTTCATTGTGCAACAAAATGAGAAAGCTTTGGGGTCCAATAGGTCTTAGGTCGAAATCCGTTATTAGGTTTATCAATACCTTTACTAGAGATATGAACTGATCTGCAGCTCTCTCCATCTGCTTAATAAAGTGGTCATACATGGCCACACATGTACATGGCATGGATTGTATAGTGACAGTTTCAACAGGTTGGAGTAAATAATTTTCTAAACGCTTAGTATATTCTGAACAGTTTGCCAAGTTTAAATTCCTTTTTTTTGTTTTATAAACAGAGTGTGATTTGCTACTGTATTTATACGAGATCTTAACAAACAAGTGATTGCTACCTAAACACTAATTCCTAATATTCCAATATAATAAACGCGATAATTCGGTAGAAACAAATGTCACATCGGGAGAACTTCGTTGAATAATGCTACCAACAGAAAAACATCTTGATACGCTACCGTCATTTGGAGAAATGATGCCAATAACTAACGGGAGTCATATATTTGTATACCTCTCGCGTCCGTCTTACATGACCAAGTAGCGTGATTGCCGTTAAAATCTCCTGCTACAATGAACTAATGAAAATACTTGTTTCCAATCAGAAATACTTGTATGTGCTGATGAAAGACAGTATATTAGTACGATATTATTAGTTGATTATTAGTACGGTATTTTTAATTTGGTTACAGTTCAAAAGTTTTATCTACAATAATTGTAGGTATCCCCGAGTTATTAATATTAACAAAATTTGGTTGGACTTTAATCGAATTATGTGCACTTATAGCTATTCCTCCGTGTCCATCAATCCTGTCACTTCTAAAATATATTATAGCCACTTATATTTATATGCGATTCTGGTTGTAGCCATTTTGCGGATATTAACGCAATGTAAATTTTATCTTGTTGCAATAGGAGTTCTATTTCATTACGTTTAGGTCGCAAACTTCGTGCATTCCACTGTATTTATTGAGTGAAACCATATTATTAGATTCATTAGCCATTATTAAATATAGACAAAAAAAAGTCCATAGATTTTCTCCACTCCGAACCTTAAAAAAACACTGACCACATATTTCTTTAAAAAAAATTGCTAGTTGTTTAAATTTTGCGAACCAATTACCGTCAGTTACACATGCTTCTCGGATTATTTTATAAATACTAAATGTTATTTGATTCCTCAGAACCTGGGTTCTTTTCCTTGATCTGATTTGCCCTTTGTAGATGACTATTGCTACTGTCTTCCGAATTTGTTCCTTGATGGCGTGGATGTCGTGTTGTCGTGTTTACCTCTTACTACTTCCCGATGCTTGTTTTGAGCTACCCTCTTTTTTTGAGTATTTTTCTGGTGATGGTCTTCTACCTCCATCTGATTCACCTCCCTTTCATTATGAATGAGAGCCTCAGTGACAAGTACATTCCTGTTTGATGTCTCAAGGCTATCCTACGCTGACTCACCTCGCGAGTTGTCAACCGATTGTTGAGTGCACACTTCAATATAGTTGTGATGTTCATCGTTTAAGTTTTCTGTTTCTTTGTGTTTCAAAAAAATTCCAAGCTAATCTCCGTCATAATGGTTCTAATATCTTTTTCTTTTAAGAAAGGGGGGCAGTTTTTAAAAGGCCAGTTAAGTGGTCCTAAAATTCACACAAATGAAGGTATTTTTCCGTTTCACAATTTGGGTTATCGTTACCACATTGGGACATACTTGTTTCCAAATCTCCAACATAATGAATATTAGGACACTGGGAAAGTGTAAGGTTCCACTATAAACCTAATCATCTTAGATTATCCGGCCTCATCGTTATTCTCATTTGTTTTGGCACTATTTGTTTTTTTTTATTATCCTTCTGTGTCCCCTTCTTACTGTCATAAATCCATCTTCTTCTATTATCTCTTCATCATCCTGTTAACCTCTCTTTTCTGCAAGTCGTTGCTCACTGTCTTTTTCCTTATTCGTCTCCTCAGTTGAAGTTGATCAAGTTGTTGTTCACCCTTTTCATTCGTGCTCCTCTCACTAGCCAAAATGCTGTTAAGTTGTTGTTCCTCCTCTATTATTTCACCGCCACTACAGGCTTGCAAATCCAAATTATCATTTACTTCATCCATTTATAATGATCACAATGAACATTGTCATGTATGTATGAAAATAAAGCGATAGTAAAATGCGGTCCAAGCGTACGTGCATGCGCCTCGACTGCTCATGCGTCACTGAAATGACTTTTGATTTTAATTTAGAGAAAGCATGAACATTGATCAGCACGCTTGCTCAAAACGGGTTGGCGATTCCAGACTTATAATTAACTACTAGCTTTTGCCCGCGGCTTCGCCCGTGGATTTCGGAAAATATCCCGCGGGAACGTACGGTGGGCTGCATCAATTGCTTACCCCAGTTGTATTAAAATTAACTTTGAAGGGAGGTACCCACATCGTGACGCAGACTGTACTACCGGAATTGAAAGTTACCTATGTGATAATCCAGGCTAGAAGCTAAGTGTGTGACAAATTATATCTAAATTCGTTCAGCCGTTTTTGCACCAATCTTGAACATACACCCAGACAAACAGACAAATGGGAAAAATCTATACACTATAAGGAGATGTTTGATTTTGGGCCACCACTATGTACACTACATAGATAAATAGGAACAAAATAGGGGAATTTCATAAAAATACTAAAAAAATCATTTGAAATAGGGTACAGTGGTACAAAAATGATAATTTAAAAAGTTTTTTAATAAGATAACCCTAATTTTAGGGCAGCCATGACAGTTGTGTTAGACATGACGTTTGACAGTTTAAAGCACAGCTCACTCCTCTCCTATGAATTATCGAAGTCCAGGGTATATTGATAGGCACTATAGAATGAAGCAGTAGGACTGTTAATAAACAAAACGTTCAAGCCTTAGTTACGTTTCTTGCTCCTCTTGACACCGATATAACCAATCTCTAACTGCTCGAATAGGTGATAGAAGATGTGCTGCCGCAGTCGAGTAGAATACCCTGTATTCTTATTTTATCGAAACCGAAACCCAAGATTTTCGAAATTCGTATTGTTTCGTTTTATGGCAGCGAATACACGTCAATCAAATGTCATTGTCAAAATGACATTTTTCGCATGCGGCTAATCTGATCCACCATGTTTAATTTTATGTTGTGTTGCTCTCCTTGGCCAAGTTAATTTGAGTAAGTATACTTTGAAACGAAGTGAAATTAAAGAAAATTAACAATAAAAAACGGTTACAGTAATACATAGTGATATTTACATATAGTGTACATAGTGCTGGCCCAGGCTCCATACATTTCTGGAACATCTCCTTTCAGCATCAGACTCTGAACACCGGGCTCGTAACAATTACTTTTTTCAAATATATTCAATGTACAGTTTTGTCTTCGTTCTCTTTATTACAATTTATGGATAAGTTAAGGATGCTTTCCTTCACCGATGTCATTAATGTGTAAGATAAACTTTGAAAGTATATCATATGTATATGATTTAAAAAAATCACTTTGATACATGCCCGGATTTGAACCCACAACCTCGTGCATGAGAGGCGAGGCCTTAACCACTGGACCATCGCGACATCTATTTACCTTGCTACACAATATTATTATAATTGCAACTGAAGGAATCAGATAAGTATTCTGTGCGCTAGTTCATCAAGTTCATTATTCACTATGGTGAAATCACGGTTTGTTATGCTGTCGGTAGCGCCTAAACCTGGCCTGACAAACGGATGAAAGAAAACGCGACCGGTAGTAAACTTGACAGAGAACAGTGACATATTATTATAGCATCACGAGAATTGAAGAATGGAAGGGCCCTGCATGTACATGCGGAAAAATAAAGTTAATTTACTTTAATCTAAAAAATATTTAGGCCTGTCCCAACAAATCGCTTAATACGATTACCCCTAAACGTATTTAAAACATCGCTTTGTTACTGTCCATTGTATGAAGATAACAGAGACAGAATTATGTTTTAAATTGTGTTAACATAGAAATCATAGAGCGATTTCAGAACAAGCTTCTAAGGACTAATTTTACCGACCAAATAAAACGCGATTAACTGAACATAAACGGCGTTTTAGTTTAAATCTAAGTTTAAGGTTTGGTTTGGTATTTTACAAACAATATTTAAACTAGTTTAGTGCTAAACGTAGTTACTGTATTAAACGCCCAATTTTGACCGTTTAACGATCTTAAACGCGATTAGACATACCGTACCGCACGCTTCCACCATATTCTGTTGAAGAAGTGACGTTGTTGTGATATTATTACCTGTTTTGAATCGCATATTTACGAATATTTTGAGATACATAATGAGAAGAGTGTACTCTTTGACCTTTGAAGAAAATGAGGATGAATTTGTGGTTCGACGACCAAGGTGGATTCGCGAGAGAGAGAGACTACACTACATCTACTACAACACATCACTCATCTACTACATCTTCGACACTAGATGATCATGACTAATTTTTTTTTTAAAGTGTCCAATCTCTTATAATGTAAACCAGATGTTGCATTAAATTCACTGCTGATTTTGCGCCACTCGTCGTTCTTTTCCCGAACACTCGCAGCATCAGTTTTCTTGGACTCTATTGTGAGATAATGTTTTTCGACCAACTCGCCAATAGTACTCTATTATTTTCACTTTGTTGAAATTCTGGGTCTCTGTTTATTTTAGACATGCGGATAACACGAGTTAAACAAAGAAAAATCCACAAATTAAAACGTGCACTGCTAATCTGAATAAAATAACCATGCAAAACGAACTTTACGAACAATACTAATAATAACCTCACTCACTTTATGACTTTACCAAGTTGACAATTGACCTGACAACCGAAGGAATACGTTTTGTTACATGTATTTTTACACAAATATTGTAATAGTTTTGTCAGGTTTCTGTACAAGGACAAAACGCAGCGCGCTGTTGCCGTTCTAACATGCTGTAACTTGGTTTTCGTGAACGCGATCAACGATCGTGGCGTTCTGCTTTGTGAAATGCAATCTATGTTAAACGCGATCAAATCTTGATATTAATCGCGATTAGTGTAAACGAAGTTTCGGCGACGATCGGTGAAGTTAGCCCTAAGAACAGTCACAAACGCCTCTTGGTTTGTACCAAATGAAGCTCTACACCATGATCTAAAAATACCAACAGTCAAAGACGAAATTAAAAGCTATATCAAGTCATACAAAAAAATAATAACTCGCCACCCAAATAACCTGACAAACCACCAAATGGATAAACAAGGAATACGCCGGCTTGATGCTTTATAAGTACTAGGACTAGGATGAGTCATAGGACGCATACCAAGCAAGACATCTAACACGTCATAAATATTACTAAGCGCCCTAATACATAGTGACAGATTGTAAAAAAAAAAGTATGTTTAGTGCTAAACGCATTTAGTGATTTGTGGCGCAAGCGGGCTTAGCGGTCAGAACTCTTGCCGGTGCAGCGTCAAATAATATATTTTCGCAGATTTAAACACTAATTGTCGGGTTGGCTAAATGCAAAATGTAAGTACGTGTTCAAGCTTTGCGCTCATGCTCAAATACCATTGCAAGTGGCAATGCCACGCCACTTTCTTGAAGGAATTTTCATATTTAAAGCTTAAGTTTGACGTTAGAGTTAAAATAATATCTACTAGGACATACAAAATAAACATATGTAACTGCAACCTAATTTTGTAATTATTTCGTCGCATTGCTTTTAAATGATCTACTTTGACGGGGTCGCGTAACCAAAACTTAATTTTACTATTAGCTTTTAGGATGATATCTCGAAAAATCATTTAGCACATGCCTTAGCTTAGACAAGTCCCCGTCTTTATAAAAATAAACATAAATGGTTTATTAACCAAATAAAGTATTCTTTCATTTCCCTAAAACTTATCCGCTTGAACGTACTCTGGTCACGTCGGCCCCGCTCCATCAATTCAGTTTAACGAACGAGTGACCGCGAGTTCCCTTTAAATTTAATTTAATTTTATTTTATTTCAACCTTTATTGCTTTACTATAAGGTCGGACACACACATTCCGTGTATTTAGTTGATTTCTTGACTCTGTGCCGCGTACTAGGATGTATGACAACACTACAAGCGTTCAACCAAAAAAATCAAATAATTAAAAAAATATGACGTCTTGTCAGTGGCGTACGACTCGCGCGTGTGTTGTTTACGTGATAAATAATTTGTGTTTTAAGTGGGTTTTCAAGTGTTTTAAGTACTATGGCCTGTTTAAGTATGTGATAAATATTATAGTGAAGTGAATTACTGCAGGATTTCAAGATCGGTGAGTGAAAAAATATTACGTAATTTCGGTTTTATTCCACAACCGGCGCTGACCGATTCATGTTTATTGTTATTACGTGTATGTGTTTTCAGATCCTTATTTTAGTACAGTGTGTTATTCTAATACCACTACTTTTATAACAAAGTTGAAGCATTAAATAAGCTTTCCACAGGTACCAATATTTTTATTCTACGTATCAGATTTATATTTATAAAACAACATTTTGTTTCCATTGTCTTGGCGGCCATTGTTATTTTTTTGCCGTCGGCAAATTTTTTCAACTTTGGGCGCTCGTAAATAGTACATATTGTACTAATGCTATGTGGTTTTATTAGTTTTGCGTTAAGTATATACACATAATGTATTTAAAACCTTAAAAAATATAGGTCATCGCTCGTTTTTTCGAACTATAACCATTTATTTGAAAACAAAGTTATGATTTATGGTTGCGTCATACTAACGAACGATTTGATTACATGAATACTATCCTATTTCAAACGAAACTCCGCTATCTTAAAGCCCCGTTCCTTACCATAACAAAAAACACAAGTGTTAGCACCATTCAAATAAACCCAAGTCGTAAAAATGCTTTGTTTACATTATCGGGCGGCCGAGCGGCGCCCCGCCGCGCCGGTGACGCATCTGGCATTCAGCCCAGTCTTTTTTTTTTCGCGCGCGGTTCGGACGACCGGCAAATAAACGACTCCTAAAATGATTGTTACAAAAGAGTCATGGATACCGCCTCCCGCTAATCCCGAAAATGATACTAATCTTTGTAATTTGCACTTTCATTTATGCATAATTCAAAAAGAACTCAAGTCATTGGATGCTTCCAAGGGTCCAGGGCCAAATGGTATTGATAAATGATAAATGATTTTATTTTCTGTAAGTAGGTTTGTTACAAACACTTTTACACGTCAATCATATTTTTTAAAACTAGATGAGGTCGGCGTTTCATAACTGACTACTCTGAGAAGAAAGGCCGAAACAAACTCCGAGGTCACAGTCTCTTTTAAAGTCCAGACATAATCTTGGTCAGATCATGTGAAGACCATGTAGATTGGTGTCTGAAACGGTCTTTTGAGGAAAAACCATACAGATTGAGCGGACCTGTCCAGTCAGTGCACGCATTTGTCAGTAATCTTGCCGCTCAACTGAGAACTTAAGGAGCACAACGATTCGACGAACAATACCAAAGAAAGGACATTTGGGTAGGCCGCATAAATTACTCAAGCTGCCAGATCGTGAAACTAGCTAAGAAATAAAATAAAAAAAGTAATAATCCACATAATCTTCACATTCACAATAATTTAAATAATATAATACTTTACAAAGTAAATACTCATGTCATTGTATGTATAAAATTCATCAATGTCAATGTGTATATAAATATTCGAACATAATCTTTGAGGACCATGTAGATTAGTATCTGAAATGGTCTTCTGAGGAAAGAACCACGCAGATTAAGAGGACCTGTCCAGTCAGTGCACGCATTTGTCAGTAACCGTGCAGCTCAACTCAGAACTTTAGGAGCTCAACGATTCGACGAACAATACCAAAGAAAGGACATTTGGGTAGGCCGCATAAACTACTTAAACTGCCAGATCATGATTAAAACTGAAACAATGACCCACATAGTCCTCACATTCACAATAATTGATCGTTCTGTTATAATAATTATCAATTTATCAGTGTATGTAACAGAAATAAAAGAAAACATTCAGTATGCAGAAAATTGGAACAACTCAATCCCAAGCCTTTTTGTCCTCAATATAATCCTTAACGGTATAAAAGCCTTTCTTTTTTTTTTTTTTTTTTTTTTACGGGGGGAAATCCTCATGGACTACCTCCGCCTGGGGAAAAGGCGGAGGGGCGTGCCGGACTCTTACCGGCTAAAACCACCCCGGTGTCTCCTCGCACGTGCGCGCGGGGCCGCGGGAATCGAAATTCTTCCGCAGCCCCACACTAGTGCTGGCCCGGTCTGTCCGGGCCTCGTCTCCTGCACGGGGTAGTGAGGTGTTTAACTACCCCGTGCATCGCCTCAGAGGCGCACGCCGACACCCGCGCGCGCCTTCGACTCGGGTCCATCAAATAGGGGGCGAGGACTTCCCCAAGTCCCACGCCCCAGGACCCCTTCATGGGGGCCGGAAAAGGGCGTTGTCCGCCCTTCTCCTGCGCCCGGTGCGCCTTCTGCGGCCGGGGAAGGGAGTCGAGATCTCCCTCTCCCGTTCCGCAGTTTCCTTCTGCGACATCACGTCCTCGCAGAAGGACACCACCGCGTCCCACGACTCTGCGCTACCGACCATCCTCCGCACTACGGCCGGCAGCGACAGATCGCCTCCTACTTCATTTGTGAGGACACAGCGCTGCTCCTCCCAAGCTACACACTCGGCGAGCGTGTGTTGCGCCGTGTCCTCCCCGCAATGGACGCAATGGTGGCACCGAGCGTCCGGCTCCCTGCCTATGCGACACAGGTACTTGCCGAAGCAGCCGTGCCCCGACAGCACCTGCGTCACCCTAAACGACAGGGAGCCGTGCCTTCTCCCGAGCCAGTCGTCGAGTACTGGCCGGATCGCCTCGACGGTAGCGAGGCCGGCGGTAGGGCGCATAAGCCTTAGCCGCCATTCCGCCACCAAGACCTGATGGAGCTCCTCTCGGCGCAGCGCGATCTGCCGCTGCACTGGCCTCGAGCCCCGTGCCCGCTCTTCCTCGCGCCATCGATATAATGACGCGAGTACTTTCGCCTCTAGGTCCCAGGGCGGGGATCCGGCCAGGACGCAAGCCGCCTCGTAGGAAATCGTGCGGTACCCGCGGACGACTCTGACGGCCATCGCCCTCTGCGGTTTGCGCAGAATGGCGAGAGTGCCGGCCGTCATGTCCATCGCCCACACAGGGGCCCCATACAGGGCCATGGACCGCACGATTCCCACGTACAACCGCCTACAGGCGGCGCTCGGGCCCCCCAAGTTAGGAAGCAACGTTGAAAGCGCGCCCGCTGCACCCATCAGCTTGGGCGCCAGCCGCCGGAAGTGGGGCCCGAATCCCCATCGGCTGTCGAGCACCAATCCCAGATACTTCATGGTGGACTCGACAGCTATCCGGGCCCCGCTGACCACGATGTGTGATCCCGGCGCCGGCGCACGTCGGGGGCCATGAAACACCATGGCCTCCGACTTGTTTAGGGCCACCTCCAGGCCCAGGCGCCGGATGCGGTTCACCACCTGTGACACCGCAGCCGTGGCTATCAACGTCGCTTCCCTGTGCGAGCTCCCCCGGGCAGCGACAAGCGTGTCGTCCGCATAACACGTCAAGTCGGCGCCCGACGGGAGCTCGCCTCTCAGCACCCAGTCATAGCCGATGTTCCACAGGAGCGGTCCCAAGACCGATCCCTGTGGAACACCGCACGACATGAGGTGCCGACCGGCACCGTCACGTCCCCGATAAGTGACGCATCTATCCTCCAGATAAGCCCCTACCGTACGGCGGAGGTAGGGAGGCACGCGATGGTATTTCAGTGCCTCCCGAATACAACTCCAGGGTAGGGTGTTGAATGCGTTGGAGATGTCTAAAGACACCGCCAGCACCACCCCACGAGCGCCCCCGACGAAAACCGAATTGGTTGTCGTCCAGGTCCGGCCCCTCCCTGCACAAGTGGCTGACGAGGCGATCTGCGATAATGCGCTCAAAAAGTTTGCCCGCCTCGTCGAGCAGCACTATGGGCCGATACGCGGACGGCGAGTCCGCTGGGCGCCCCTCCTTCCTGAGCAGGACCAGCCTCCCCTCCTTCCACACACTGGGAAACTGACCCTGCTCGAGACATGCCGTGAAGAGCCCCCTCAGCTGGGGCTCTAGCTCCTTCAGAGCCAGGACGAGAGCTCGACCAGGAACTCCGTCGGGTCCGGGCGCTGTGTTCTTAGCCCGGAGTCGCGACACGGCCGCTCTCGTCTCTGCTTGCGTCACTTCGGGGACATCGGTGCTCTCCTCTTCTGAAGAGTCTGTGGCTGAGGGCGAAACCATCGCCGGGGGAACGTGTCCCGCTCGCTCAGGGAAGAGGGCCGATACTACCGCCTCTAGCAACTGGGGTTGCATGCTTTGCACCAGTGGAGGCGCCCAGGGACGCAACTTGCCCCGTACCCAACGGTATGGGCGCCCCCACGGATCCCGATCTAGGGACCCCAGCAGCTCTTCCCTGGCACGCAACTTAGAGTCGCCGATGGCCAGCCACAGAGTCTCCTTGGACGCGCGGTACACCTCATACAGCGCGTCTTCCTCGACGGGATCCCGTCGACGTCGTCTCCGGTATCGTGTGTACTGGCGGCGAGCCGCAACGCACTCAACGCGCAGCCGCGCGATCTCGTCGGTCCACCAGTACACCTGGCGCCTTGCGGACTGTTGGCGGACACGGGGCATGGACGCGTCGCAGATCTGCGTCATCGCCCCGCGAAACCACAGCGCCACCGCTTCGACGTCGACGGGGCCGTCCGTCGTCGACTCCCAAATCCAGGACTGGACTATGGCAGCTTCCTCGAGTAGTTCCTTGTCGATGCGCTTAAGCGCCCAACGCGGGCCGTCGTTAATCGGGGTTGTTGGATGGCGGCCGCTCGCGGTCTGGGCAGAGACGTCGAACCGGATATACCGATGGTCCGACAGCGTCTCCACCCCCACGGCGACACGCCAGTCGCGGACTCGGCTGGCGACAGAGGGGCTAGCGAGCGAGACGTCCACTATCGACCCGCCCCGCTGCCGCACGCACGTGTATTCCGAACCCCGATTCAGGACGACCAGACCAGTCGTCACCACCCACTCTTCTAGCACCTCGCCCCGAGGGTCAGTGACTGGAGATCCCCACGCCGATGACTTGGCGTTGAGATCCCCGAGCACCAGAACGGGACGAGGGTGATAGCGGCCTACGACGGCGCCCAACTCGACAAGGAAACCCTCGAAGTCGGCGAGACTCTTGTTGGGGGAGAAATACGCCCCCACAATGACGATGCCGCCCGAGACCGCAGCAGCCCAGCCGCGGCCCCGAGACGGGTCGATCAGAGCCTCGCCAATAATGGCCACCAAACCGTCAGCGCTCCCCAGCCAGTTGTCACGGGCGGGAATGAAGTACGGTTCGGCGACCACAGCCACGTGGATCGACCACTCTGCCATGCTCTGGAGTAAAAGATCCTGAGCTCTGGCACAGTGGTTGATGTTGCCCTGGAGGAAATGGAATTGTGCCATTATTGACATTCCATTCCCTCGGCAACGGTCCTGGGCCGGGAGTCGACCGTGGAGCTACTAGCCTGCGGAGGCGGCGAGGTTTCCCCGGCAGGTTTAGAGCTCTTCTTTTTCTTGGCCTTGCTGGCAGGCGCGCCACAAGCCCCTCCGCCCACTTTGTGTCCCGCTGGCTTCCCCGCAGCCGAACATAAGCTGCAGTTGAGCGCCGCGGAACACTGGGCCGCCTTGTGGCCGGGCTGACCGCAGCGATAACAGAGGTCACTACGGTCAACCTCAGCGGTGCACTTTGCCCGGACGTGCCCCTTCTCCAGGCACCGGAAGCACCGCAAAGCCCGGGGCTGCAGGAGTTTCACCCTCGCTGCAACCCAGCCAACCAGCAATCTGCCGCTTAAGGCGATCTTGTTCGCCGACGCCACAGGGCACCGAACCCAGACCACGCCGAGTCCGGTGGCGTCGGTGCGTATATCGCCGGCCCGCACCTTGTCCGGCGGACACTCTCCGCTTCGGGCAACGGCCGCCACCACCTCTACAGAGGTCACGGAGTCGTCCAGACCAGCAATCCGCACTTCTGCGGTTTTCATTGGCCTGGAGACCCGGACGTCCTCAGGGCTGAGGACCTCCCTCATCTTGGCGGCCAGAGCGTCCGCCTTTTCGGCACTGCCGCTCGCAGCACCAGCCACCTCGAACAGCCGCGCACCCGTGGCAGCCTGCCTGAGGGTGACGGACTGAAGACCAAGATCTGATAATTTGATTTTGGCCTTGGCCTCGGCAATGACCGACTGGTACGTTACGCCGCGCTCCGTAGCACCGGGCTGTAGCGTGAGCGTCACAGCTTCGGAACGTGGAGCACGTATCGCCGGTCCTTTGCGACTGCCATTGGCAGTCCGCCGCGCCGGCTGCGCAACCGCCTTTGCGGTTCGTCCGGGGGCGCGCGCTGTTGCTGTGGCCGCCTTGGCGGCTTTGCGGGCCTTCTTGCGGCCCACGACTGTCGCCCAGGTCTCACCCTTAGACCCGACAGTCGTGGGCTGATCGCTCGATGGGGCTCCCTCCACGGGCTTTTTAACACCCTCCGCGGGCTTCCCCTTCCGAGGCGCAGGTCTCGGCGGCTCCTCAGCCCTCCGCCGTGTATCGGCCGCTAGGGGCGGACGGAGGATTTCCGCAGGGAGGCGCCGAGAAATCGCCTCCATACGAGCATTGACCATGCTCCCGCACTGAAGCATGCAGAGCCGGACAATGCGCTCGACCTCGTCGTCGGTATGAGCGCTTGCCGGTCTCGGTGCGGGAGCCGGGGCCACTACCGATGCGGCATCAGTGGACGTGCGTCGCTGCTGCTGCTCGCTCAGCGCAGCGACTTGTCGCCGGAGGTCCTCCAAATCATTTCGGAGACGGCTGTTTTCCTCCTGCAACTTCGCGACCTCGTCTGAGGCCGTCCTGTTGAGGAGGATGCCAACCGCCTCCTTAATGTCCGCGGCAGCTTCCTTCAGACCGCGGATGAACGTGCCCTTCAGGCTGCCGGATTTGGTGGCAACCTTCAGGACTAAGTCCACCCCGTCCAAGGCAAGCTGACTTAGGGCCACCGCAGATGGTTCCCCCCCTTCCGCCGCTAGAGCAGCGCGTCGCTCGCGTGCGCGTCGGGCCATTTCCGACACTTCGTCGGCCGCGACGGCTTTGCGCTGCTCTCTTCTGGTGGCGTTGAGCTCCGCCTTTGAGCTCCCTAGCGAGGCACAACTCTCGCCACCAGGGTCCTCGGTAGTGACCCCCAAGTCACTCTCTGCTTCGCTGGCCGCCGGAGTATTGGGGCGCACGAACCTACCCTGTGCGTCCCTCCGCGGCCGTGAAGCACTTACCCCTCTCGAAGCCTGCCGACCTCTCCTCGCGGTCGACAACTTCGGGGCCAGCAGGCCTTCCTCATCTGAGGAAAGATCCACCGACCCACCTCCCACCAGACCAGGGTCGCGTGGACGTTTCCTAACGGAAGACGGTCCACGCGGCCCTCCGTCAATGATTTTTAAATTACTGCTTCCAGTAATATTATCAGCAACAGGGGCCTGGTCGCCTACCCCTGCGCGTCCGTCGGTAACCAATTTATCACTCGCAGGCCCGGGTACCTGCGAGCGCCGGGCGTCAGCCGGGTCGCATGACAAATCTCTAATAATTTCTGACATTTCCATATTACGAATGGGTGGTACGCACATCACTTCCCCAAGGCGATGCGGCCGCTCTTTTTGGGAGGATATTTGATCCACCCGAGGCCCGCGGATGCCTCCGGTGCAGGATATACCAGTGCAGTGCAGTGGTGCAGTATGCAGAAAATTGGAACAACTCAATCCCAAGCCTTTTTGTCCTCAATATAATCCTTAACGGTATAAAAGCCTTTCTGGCACAACTTACGTTTAATGAATGATTTGAATTTATTAAGGCTTAGATCTTGAACGTGGCTTGGAAGTTTATTATAAAAGCGTATACATTGACATCTGAACGAGCCACCTATTTTCTTGAGCCTTGTTGTAGGTACAACGAAGCTGTGTTTGTTCCTAGTATTTATATTATGGATATCACTGTATTTTTTAAACAAGTTTATATTTTTATGGGCATATAAAAGATTTTCAAAAATATACTGTGAAGGCACAGTCATTACATTAATCTCCTTAAATTTCTCTCTGAGAGTGTGTCTCGGGCTTAATTTATAAATTGATCGAACAGCTCTTTTCTGCAAAACAAAGATAGTCTGAATGTCGGCGGCATTTCCCCACAACAGAATACCATACGACATTACACTATGAAAATAGCTAAAGTACACTAAACGGGCTGTCTCTATGTCAGTTAAATTACGAATTTTTCTAACAGCGTATGCTGCGGAGCTAAGCTTTTTTGATAATTTATCTATGTGTGGGCCCCACTGAAGCTTAGCATCCAAAGTTAAGCCCAAGAATACTGTGCTATCTTCAGGATTCAATTCTCTGCCCTTTATCAATACATTAGTTAACACCTGTCTAACGTGAGGCAACGTAAACTTAATGCATTTGGTTTTTTTTTCATTAAGTAGTAAATTATTAACATTGAACCAGTGAACTACTTTTGAGATCGCGCTATTTACATCGTCAGTAACCAGCTGCTGACGTTTAAGTTTAAACAAAAGTGAAGTATCGTCCGCAAACAACACTATATCATGATTATCCTTTATGAGGTAAGGCAAGTCATTAATATAAATAAGAAACAAAAAAGGACCAAGAATTGAGCCCTGTGGGACTCCCATTGTTACTATAGATCCGGGAGATCTTTTACCATTAACGTCAACGCTCTGAACCCTATTATTCAAGTATGAAGTAAGAAGATCCAGAGCGGTGTTCCGGATCCCGTAGTGGCGGAGTTTCCTGATTAGCGTTTCATGAAGAACGCAATCGAACGCCTTGGACAAATCACAAAAAATGCCCAAGGCATCGCATTTATCTTCCCATGCATTATAGATATGTCCTAAAAGTTCAACACCGGCATCAGTAGTTGAACGACCCCTTGTAAAACCGAACTGTTTACTATGTAATAATTTATGTTTATTAAAAAATCTTTGCAATTGGGCTAAAATTAATTTCTCAAAAATTTTACTAAAGGTAGGTAGTACTGAAATAGGTCTATAATTTGTGGGGTCTGTAGTACTACCTGATTTAAACAAAGGTATTATTTTACTATTTTTCATGAGGTCAGGAAACTCTCCACAGTCGATACAATTGTTAAAAATAAGAGCTAAAGTAGGTGCTACAATGTCAATAATAGACTTAGCAACTTCTACAGAATTACCCCACAGATCTGCAGTCTTTTTTACGTTTAAAGTGTGAAAGGTTTTAATTATATCTCTACAAGTAATATGTTCAAAATGAAATTCCGAATCGCAAACATTAACATTTTCTTTAAGCAAATACTCAGCAACAGAAGGTGATGAGTTTAGTGATTTAGTAGTTGAAACGGGAATATCTGAAAAGAAATTTTCAAAGGCCGCGGCGACTTGTGAGTCAGATTTTATTATGTTGTCTTTAATGGACAGGCTGTAGTCAGTATTTCGGTTACTAGACCTTCCCGTTTCACTATTAACAATATTCCAAGTCGTTTTAATTACATTACTACTGTTTTTAATCTTCGAACTCAAATAACGGGACTTGGCCATACAACAAACTTTTTTAAATAATTTTGAATAATTTCTAACATATAAATTAAATTCAGCAGTGTTTAAAACGGTCCTTTCATTGTACAGTTCATAAAGCCGTGTTCTACTTTTATGAATACCAATGGTAGCCCAATCACTGAAAGATGCGTTGCTATTAACCGAGATAGTCTTGGGAACAAAGGTGGAATTAAATTGTTTACAGTATATATTAAAAAAAATCATCATATAGATGATTAGGATCAAAATTAATAGATAAAACTGGTAATTTATTAATGAGTTTAACTTTAAAAGCTTCCAAGCGACTTGCAGTTTTGGGGTTGACAGTGATATCCTTTTTAGCCACTTTCTTGATTTGGTTTTGGATAGTAATCCTTTGCCCGCAATGATCAGAATCTAGTAAATTTATTATTTCTTTGTGGCTTGGTATAACATCTGTATAAATATTATCTAGGCATGTTGCACTAGTAGGGGTTATTCTAGTGGGCTCCAAAAATAGGTTTACAAGATTGTAGGACTGAAACAGACTTAATATTTTACTACAAGAACCTGAGTTTTCTAATAAATTAACATTAAAATCACCGCAAGTGATAATGGACTTGTTCGAGTTACAAATCTTGTTTAACACTTCATCCATTACCTTTTCAAAGCAGTCATACAATCCTGAAGGGGGTCTGTACACACTTAATACAATAAACTGCTCCAATTCTATACAGGCTATTTCTATTGTCCGCTCAACAGATAGGCTCACAATATCCTTACGTTCTTTAAATTTAAGCTGGTTGCTTACTAAAATTAAGGAGCCACCATGTATAGCATTTACTCTGCTGAACGAACTACCAACCTGGTGATTATTAAAATTGAACAAGAACTGGTGGATTTTAAGCCAATGTTCTGTTATACAAAGAATATCTATACTGTTACAGTTCATAAATAATTCTACTTCTAAATCTTTGTTCATAAATCCTTGAATGTTTTGATGCACCAGGTTGATACTATTTACTGATTTCATGCTTTTACTTGAATTATTCTTACAATTCTGTACATTATTGCTAGAGGTTGCCTCTATTGTCTTATTTTTTAATTTAAATGATTAGCAATGTCAATGTGTGATACCAAATTATTGGCTGAATTATTTGATATGTTAGTATAGCTTTGCTCAATAGAAGCAATTTGTTTAGCCAAATTCTTGGCTGTAATACAAAAGTAATATGATAGCGACACAGCTATCTGTCTTTTACAATATTTTGACAAATAGTACCTATCCACAAAATATCTATCTTTAGTCAAATATAAATGATTACCAACATAATTGTTAGTGTCAATTAGATGGAATAAATTGTTATTATTTGTCAAATTATGCAATGTCATATTAATTTCATACCTAAACTTGTTTTCTTCCTGTGGCAAACTTTGGTTATATGGGAATGTGAACATAACAATTTTTCTTAACTTCAGGTTGCATAATGAAGTATAATATTGGAGTAATTCTCCTTTGTTCACATTACCTCTATTACCAATAAATATTAATAATGTAGTATCCTGGTTAAAATTGCATTTCATAATTTTATTCATTATGTCCAATAAAGAACAACCAGGCATACAGTGGTTCATAATTGAGTGTCCCGGATATTTATTTGTCAACAAGTGGCCTAAATCCTTCCCAATTTCATCACAAAAAAGTAAAATTTCTTGATTTACACTCTGTTTAGGGAGACAGAATGGCAAACTGGCAGAAGACTGCGGTATGGCGGTATCACATATTGTCAATGAATGTTCCGGTGTGGGTTCAATAGGTGGTGGTTGACAATGATCACATTTATTTGTTTGTGAGCTTACCAGCTCATTCATTGCCAATACATATTCCCTCATTTGGTTTTCAGATGCTGTATATTTGATGGTCATAGAAGTAAGTTTCTCCTGTAGCTGGTCAAGCTCATACTGCAAGTCTTCTGTGTCAATTTGGTATTTCCTAGTACTCTTTTCTAGGTTAAATGAATACATATCTAATTGTTTCAGTAGATGTAACCTCTCTCTATTTAGTTTTACATTTTTGATGAAGAACTTTTGTTTTTTGACCATTTTCTTAGTTTTAGCTATGTATTTATTAATTTTTATGTATTTTTTAAGTTTATTTTTACTTGTAACTACCCTCACTGATTTACTTAATTTTGAATCATCACCTGTTAAATCTATTGTGTAAGAGGGGTTTATTGCAGAAACCATTGATGGGACAATAGGCACCAATTCATTGAATAGACTTTGATTCAACGAGGCAGTGATGTTTAGATTTGTGGTCTCTAGTTGTTCAATCTGACTTTGAGCCTCATGCAGCTGCTGTTGTAGAAAATATTTGTGGCTAAGAGTTTGTTCATACTCATTGCTACACTGGCTGAACCCGTCCACAACAACTTGGAGCCTGTCCCGGGCTGCTATGGCATCAGTGTGTTGAATATGTAACTGAGCCATTTCTGTTTTCAACTTGCTATTCTTTTCAAGGATACCAAGGAACTCTATTTCATTTTCATCTCTTTCCCTAATCAGTTGGGCACAGTGCTCCTTAGACGCCTTTAATTCGCTCAAAGCCTGCGTGAGTTTGGACTCTTCAAGGCGAGCCCGCGCGCTACGAGTCATAATCATGATTAGGTAAAGAGAAAAAGAAGATATTGGAAAAAAAAGACTAGTGGATTGAGTAAGAGATGATTAGTTAAACAGAAAATGAAATTTAGATCGTATAGAAAGAAGTTCTGTCACCAACTAATCAAGGTTATGTTTACGTTTTTAAGGTCATTGGCCTATACTTGTAGCCGTACTAAAAGTGATCTAATTAATTGTAGGCAAAATATTAGAACTTAAACAATCTACTACAAAGTAAAATATATAGTATTGTACCTGCTAAGAGATGAAAATGCAATATTCGCTTGAGCCGGTAACTGTCAACGGATCACAATGAAATTTTTACACATAATTTGCACATAATGCGTAAATTTAACACATAAAACACTTAACTACGCTATAAACTAGTTAATAAATTGGAAATAGGCCTTATTTAAGAAGGAAATCTATTATTTAAAATTAAAATTAAAAGGACAAATTCAGATCAGCTGTTAGCTTTAGTGTTGCCACAGGAAAAAAAAAGCTTTTCCTTCGATCTTTTAAAAAAAATACTTGTGACACACCGTGCTTTCCCTTGTTTAGTTTATATAATAAAATGCCCTGCCTGTGGTGTATTACCTGATGTCTGGAAACGAGCAAACATTGTTCCAATCCATAAATGCGGCCCTAAGAATGATGTTTCTACATATCATCCAATCTCGTTGCCGTCCGGGCTTTCAAAACTTTTTGAAAGATTAGTGCATAGTGACATGTACCATATCATTCAACGTGTAATATTAAAAGAACAGCATGGGTTTGTCAGAGGCAGGTCCTGTATAAGCAATCTCCTTATTTTCTCAATACATTTGTTTGAAGGCTTAGACAAGATGCAGCAAATCGATTCTGTATATACAGACTTCCAAAATGCGTTCGATAGGGTAGATCATATACTATTACTCAACAAAATCGCATTCACAGGCATTAGGGGTCTCGCGCACGTTTGGGAGTGGCGCGAGGAGGCGAAACGCCGGGGCGTAGCTCCGCTGCCGCGAGAAATCACGGTACAGCGGACAGAGCTCCGGCGGGATCTCAGGGCGGCATGGAGAGTGCGATTGTCGCAACCCAGCGCTGGGCACGCCACAATTGCGGCGATAAGTCCCCTCTTTGAGGAGTGGCTAGAGAGGCGCCACGGCATCCTCACCTTCCGCCTGACGCAGTACCTCACCGGACACGGTTGTTTCGGGGGGTTCCTATTCCGGATAAGGCGGGAGGAAACGCCCGGGTGTCACCATTGTGTGGATCGCCCGGAGGACACGGTGGAGCATACGGTGGAGGTCTGCCCGGCTTGGGCGGAGCACCGCCGTGTCCTCGTGGAGGCGATTGGCGGTGGCGATCTCTCGCGTCCGGCCTTGGTCCAGGCCATGGTACGGAGCGAGCGGGCTTGGGAAGCCGTCACCTCCTTCAGCGAAACAGTAATGTTCGCGAAGGAGGAGGCGGAACGCGTGAGGGAGAGGCAAGATTCGCGCCCTCACGCCCCTAGCCGCCGCAGGAGACGCCCTGGGCGTCGGGAATCGCAGACCGATTCCCGGCCACCGTAGGCGTGGGCTTGCGAACGGCGAGCAATGGGCAGCTCGCCGTTCGATAAGGACCAGGCCCGGGTCGACGGCGCGTTGTGTTCCACGCGCGCCTCAAAGAGATGTCAGCACTAATGACGGAGTCCGCTAGGGCCGATGCCTGCTAGGGTTGCGGGAAAGTCCGAGAGGGATACCGTGGCCCCTGGCACAGGCAACTGAAGGAACACGGGTGGGTTTTAGTCAGTAAGAGCACACGCCCTCCCACTCTGCCCAGAGCGGGAGAAGTTATTTGATGATTTCCAACCCTCAAAAAAAAAAAAAAGGGTACTGTATTGTAAATTTATTAATAACATATTTTATACAAAAACAAAAGGCTTTAAAAATAAAATAGCTTATATTATAGACTACACTGGACCGCAAAGAAAGCGTTTCGATTATAAAAAATGCGATAACTTCTAAAATATTTGGTTACGCCTAATTCATTCAGTCAGCGAGGGCTGGGAATGCATTCACTCCTTCCGTCGTTCATTGCATCTAACTCGCGAACGAACGTTTTACGACCGCCATTCTTCCGTATACTACCGCTATGAGAGATCGCTGATCCTCGCCGCGCCGCGCCGCCGCCGCTCCGCCCGCCATCTTGCTCGCACGCGCTAAGCTAATTAAAAACCTCCCTCGCTTGCATGTTCGCAACCCTTCGCATCCATTCATTACGCTCGCAAAACCGGACGCTGGCTACCAAGCCCTGTGCCTTCAAGTCAAGCTTAAAGCCTCCAAGGAGAAACCCTCAACATCGTGGTGCCATCGCCAGGTGAGTGAATTGCTTTTTCTTTAGCTCGCGTCTGGTTGAATTGTTTTACGGCGTACCATATTTTCTCCCGCTCATACTATAATTCGAATCCTCGCATTTTTTACACGCATCGCTTCACCATACTTTTGGTCCATTCGAGTCGGACTGAGCCAGTATATACCTTTTTAAAATATTCCCCATCTCGCTATTAGTATTCCCTACTATAATTACGCTTATAACTGTGCTTGTTCAAGTAAATTACGTTGTTGAATAAACCATTTATATATCATATTTTCTATAAATTATAACTCGAACAACGGGAGCTTGGGTGACGCAACAAAATGGCGTCAGAAGCAAAGTTGAAAATGATCGTTGCAAAAAAAGAAACTATTTTCGAGAAAATAAATAGCTTATTCAAGATTGCAAAGAAAATAATTCCTTCAAATATTGATACTAGAAGTAAACAAGAATTTCTAGCCGCTTCTTCGAATATAGAAAAGTTATATAATAATTTTAACGATATATGTGATCAACATAATACATTATTATTAGAGATAGACCCTGATTATAAAATAAGTTTTAGTAATTGGAGCTCGTTCGAAACATTATTTACAGAAATCCAATATAAACGTAATACCTTATTAGAGTCTACCCGCGCTAATGTAGATATTCCCGCGGTGGAATCTTACGTGTGCCGCTTACCGCCATTGGAGTTATTAAGTTTCTCTGGGCAACCGGAAAGTTGGCCACTGTTTTACCAATGCTTCAAAACTAACATTCATGATAATAAAAAACTAACTGATGATCAGCGTGTACAGTATTTGGTAGGTAAATTAAATGGCAACGCAAAAAATATATTCGCGGGAATAATTCCCAATGCGTCTAACTATCTTACGATATGGAATTCTTTAGTGACAAAATACCAAGACAAGAGGTTACTTGGGTCTATGTACTTAAATAATATACTTGACATAAAACCTACCTCAGGTTCACCCGGTCAATTAAATGATTTTATTGAAAGAGTTCACTCTTCGTGGTCCGCGTTAAGACAGTTAGACATTGACGATTTATCCGATTTCATGTTTACTCATCTCGTTATAAAAAAGTTAGATTCTCAAGTATTACAAAGTTTCGAGTTATCCGCCCGCGAGAAAGATATACCTACAAGTGATGATTTAGTTATGTTCGTACGGCATCACATAAAGGTTCTTGAACGATCAACAGCTGTTCGTCAAACCACGTCACCGCAAAATAATCAGGGGACTAACTTACAAAATCGGTCGCGTTCTTCTGCAACGAAAACTTCGCATAGTTTTGCAGTAACAGAAAATGAAGTTAATAATGTACCCACTTGTAAGTTTTGTAAAAAATCTCAACATACTCATTTATACGAGTGTTCAGAATTCAAAAAATTAGATGTAAAAGATCGCTTTAAGTTCATAAAAGAGAATAAAATGTGCATCAATTGTTTTAGTAGTAAACATTCCACCCTTAATTGTGGTTCTACAAATACTTGTAAACACTGTAACAAAAAGCATCATTCATTGTTGCATTTTAATAATCGCGAGTTAAGCTCGCAACAATCGCAACCTAGTGTATTGGAACCGTCGCCTTTGCCGGCTGCTCGCGCACTGGACAACAACCCTCAGTCGGTGTGTATGCTTACTAGCAATGCCGCTCGCGCGTCGCCGGTCGTGACATCTTCGTGTGTCGGGTTGAATGAAAGTACTAATTCTAAGAATTCGATCGCGTTGACGTCGCGTAATAATAATATAGATTTATCTTGTGACCAGTTGAATACGTCAGTTGTTTTACCAACGGCACAAGTTTATGTTCCGATAAATGGAAAACGTTTTGTTATTAGATGTTTAGTGGATAGTGGTTCACAAAACAACCTTATCACTCTCGCATGTTGTAGAAAATTAAAACTAAATGTTCAACCGCTTGTTAACTCGTCTCTAAAATCAGTAGGTACGATTTCCACTCCCATTAAGGGTTACGTGTCTCTTGCAATACAGTCTCGCGTAAGTGACGCTCAATACGAATTAACCATGTTAGTGATTGATCACATAGCTGATCCGTTACCTGTTCGCGCGGTACAAAGGTCCGTGATGGATCATTTTAAAGGTTTACCGCTCGCAGATGAATGTTGGGACGTACCTGGGAATATAGACGCGATTCTTGGTACACAAATGTTCGCGTTTGTTTTGCTAGGGAAAAAGGTTATACCAGCATCTACCTCTCAATCAGCTGATTCCGCGATCACCGCTCGCTCCATACCTCATGCTTTAGAAACCACGCTTGGCTATATTGTCATGGGTGAGGTACCTTCTGTCAACCATGACAGTGTAGCCTGGTCCTTCGGCCCGTTAGTAGATAATTTAAATAATTTAATTTTAAAATTCTGGGAAGTCGAGGAAGTACCTACTGTTAACAAAAAGGGTCCGGAATGTCGGGAATGTGAAGATTTTTATAAATCGACCGTTTCGCGACATTCATGTGGGCGATATATTGTGTCGTTACCTTTTAAAGGTGAACCTAAGTCTTTAGGTAACTCCTTCATTCACGCTCAGCGTAGATTGTCCGCGCTAGAGCGAAAGTTTCATTCGCTTCCCGCTTTACGTCAAGCTTATATCGACGTAATAAATGATTATATAGATAAGGGTTATCTGTCGGAAATACCTTATTCTTTATCCGCTATAAATGAAGGCTACTTCATCCCGCACCACGCAGTTGTAAGGCCTGACAAGTCAACAACAAAAACCCGCATTGTTTTAGATGCAAGCGCTAAAACTGATAGCGGCAAGTCGCTCAACGACTTGTTGCATACAGGGCCTAATTTGCAGGCAGACTTATTTTCGCTTTTGCTTAACTTTAGATATTTTAAGGTAGCAATTACCGCTGATATACGTCAAATGTATCTTAGAATTTCATTGTCAGATAAAGATCGTAAATATCAAAAAATATTATATCGCTTTAATGATAACGAGAGTATTCGTATTTTTCAATTTAATTCTGTGGCTTTCGGCCTCCGCTCGAGTCCATTTTTGGCAATGCGTACCGTCCGTCAATTGGCGGAGGATTATCGCGAACGCTTTCCTCTCGCGGCAGATGTTGCCATGAGAGAACTGTACATGGATGATTTAACAACTTCTGTACCCTCTGCCGAAGATGGTACTCGTTTAGCCGACGAGCTGCTCGCTTTATTCAAGGTCGGTGGATTTGATCTCGTAAAATGGGCGAGCAACTCATCGGAACTTCTCGCTCACTTGCCGGAGTCGTATCGTGCTGTGATCGAGTTCACAGATGATGATGACACACTGAAGGTTCTTGGTTTAAAATGGATACCTACTTCTGATGTGTTCTCGTTCACTACTGCCGCCGCGACTACGTGTAACACCAAACGTGCTATATTGTCAACTATTGCTCGCCGTAATTCAAGTCTCTGACCTTGAAACCGCTGAACTCGTGATTCTTCGCGAATTGCAAAGCAAACATTTTGCTGATGAAATAAAAAATATTAAAAAGGGTAAATTACCTTCTCCTTCGTTAAGAAAGCTCGATCTGTTTGTTGATGACAACGGATTGCTCCGCGTAGGCGGTCGACTAACGAACGCACATATACCTTATGAAAGTCGGCATCCATTGTTGCTTCCTCGTCGACATCACATAGTCGATCTACTAATAGATGATTGTCATCGATCCAATTGTCATACCGGTTCACATCTTCTTATGTCTTTATTAAGGCAGCGATATTGGATCATATCCGCTCGGAATATTATTCGACAACGCATACGCCAATGTAACTTCTGTTTTAAGGTTGCGCCCTCTCATCCTACACCCATGATGTCAAGTTTACCCCCTTCGCGGGTGCAAGAAGCTAAGGCCTTTACTCACACTGGCGTTGATTACGCTGGGCCTATAAACATTACTATGACGCGAAGGAGGGGCGTTAAAAGCCAAAAGGCCTATATTTGTCTCTTCGTGTGGTTGACTACTAAAGCCATACACATTGAAATTGCCTCAGACTTGAGTTCGGAAACGTTTCTTGACGCTTTCAAGCGTTTCTTGTCTAGGCGAGGGCCAGTATCAGTTCTTTATTCCGATAACGGAACCAATTTCATTGGTGCAAAGCGTCAATTGGACGAGTTATATACTTTCCTTTCTTCTAAAGATACGTCTACCGCATTTCAAACTGAATTGAATAATCGGAAAATAACATGGCGTAATATTCCTGCTCGCGCACCCCACTGGGGAGGCATTTGGGAAAGCAACATAAAATGCATAAAAACTCATCTCTACCGTTGCATTGGGCAACAATTATTGTGCTATGAGGAATTGTTGACAGTATTAACTCAAATTGAGAGTGTCTTAAACTCTCGCCCATTGTGTGCGCTGTCGGACCAGCCGCATACAATTATTACTCCTGCGCATTTTCTAAACACAACCCCTTTGCAGTCATTGCCTGCCTATGAGGTTGACGCATCTGTAAGCCTTCATAACAGGAAAAAACTGTTAGACAGTTTAGTCCAAAGCTATTGGAAAAAGTGGCATGTAGATTACTTACATACACTTCAACTGAGGCAAAAATGGAATACTCCTGATGTACCTATTCGGCCGGGTTTACTTGTTCTCATCCACCAGGATGATTCACCGCCGCTTCGCTGGCCTACCGGAATTATTGAACAAGTATATCCGGGTAAAGATGGAATCGTGCGAGTCGCGTCAGTACGCACTACAGCAGGGATTTTCAAACGCCCCGTCGTTAAGTTGTGTCCGCTTCCTTCGCAATAACTTAAACTTAATTTACCAATTAGCACAGTTATAATTCGTTAATCTTAAGGACGCGTTTACGAATCTGACAAAAATAAGCAGTTTTTCGGTACATTTTCCGGCAAAATAATACAAAATCAAATGTAACTAATAATTGCCACAGATAGATTACTCCTTAGTCTTCCAATGGAAGCAATTTTTTATTCAAAAATTTTGGTTTATAATATTGTAAAAAATAATTTCCGTTGCCTCTTCACACATAATTGACGATATCGTGCTGACTTGAGGAACATTTTTCTTATAATTAATAACATAAATTTATTTATTTAAAAATATTTTATGTTAGCAGACATGTTCAACTCAAAAAGGTACCAAAAAAAACTATCAAAATGTTACAAATAGGCTGAGAAAAAAATTAAAATCGAGTCTTATTTTTTCACATATTTAGTTGTAACGCGTGATACTTATCGGATTGAAATAAGGGTTATTTTACTGGTCACTATCTTGATTTATTGCACAAAAAGTAAAGAAATATTTTAGTCTGCGCTCGGCCGCCGTCGTGAGTGGACACTGTGACGCTTGTAAGCAGCTCCTCGTGTACGAAAAGATCGCTGTACGAATACAAAATATTTTACGTAACAAACTTGATCCTTTACGCATTCTGCTGCACCGACTACGGACAACCAAGGTAAGATTTTATTTACAGTTTCTTATACTTATGGGAATATAAATTTCATATTTAGTTTCGGACTTCATGGAGTGACCTGAAATGTACTTCGAAGACTGCTACTGGAACTAATAGACGAGTAGAGCTAGGTGTGCCGAGTTTGGGCTCGTTTTGTTAGTTATGTTGAGACCATACCTCCGGACTTGATGGAGAGACCTGCAGGTGTACTTCGAAGACTGCTACTGGAACTAATAGACGAGTAGAGCTAGGTGTGCCGAGTTTGGGCTCGTTTTGTTAGTTATGTTGAGACCTTACCTCCGGACTTGATGGAGAGACCTGAAATGTACTTCGAAGACTGCTACTGGAACTAATAGACGAGTAGAGCTAGGTGTGCCGAGTTTGGGCTCGTTTTGTTAGTTATGTTGAGACCATACCTCCGGACTTGATGGAGAGACCTGCAGGTGTACTTCGAAGACTGCTACTGGAACTAATAGACGAGTAGAGCTAGGTGTGCCGAGTTTGGGCTCGTTTTGTTAGTTATGTTGAGACCATACCTCCGGACTTGATGGAGAGACCTGCAGGTGTACTTCGAAGACTGCTACTGGAACTAATAGACGAGTAGAGCTAGGTGTGCCAAGTTTGGGCTCGTTTTGTTAGTTATGTTGAGACCATACCTCCGGACTTGATGGAGAGACCTGAAATGTACTTCGAAGACTGCTACTGGAACTAATAGACTAGTAGAGCTAGGTGTGCCGAGTTTGGGCTCGTTTTGTTAGTTATGTTGAGACCTTACCTCCGGACTTGATGGAAACCTGCAGGTGTACTTCGAAGACTGCTACTGGAACTAATAGACGAGTAGAGCTAGGTGTGCCGAGTTTGGGCTCGTTTTGTTAGTTATGTTGAGACCTTACCTCCGGACTTGATGGAGAGACCTGAAATGTACTTCGAAGACTGCTACTGGAACTAATAGACTAGTAGAGCTAGGTGTGCCGAGTTTGGGCTCGTTTTGTTAGTTATGTTGAGACCTTACCTCCGGACTTGATGGAGTGACCTGAAGGTTTACGTTGAAGACTACTACTGGAACTAATAAACGAGTAAAGGTAGCTGATAAGAGTGTGTATAGTTTATACTTCTTATAACACAATTTTTGTTTTAGATGCCAAGCCCTAAGACGTTCGGGAAAAGCTCGCGTAAGAAAGTTTACGCCTGTAGACGTAACTTAGAAAAGAGAATTCGTGTGTCTTTGCTATTTGGACGGGCCCTGGAAAAATAAAATTTGAATTTATAGCCAAAGACGATCAATTCTGGAAGGAGAATATGGAAACACATTTGATTCGATTCTATAAGAACTGCCTCCTTCCAGAATTGATTGATCCAAGATTCAAAAGAAATATGGAACTACGGGAACATTCATCTCATTGTCATAATAATATAATGAAAACTAAAAATTAATAAAAAAAATTGTATGTTTTCGTTAGTTTTATTCATTTTTCTTGTCATTTACCCAACTCTACCCTACTCCACACTACTCTACCCTACTCCACACTACTCTACACTACTTTGCCCTACTCTACCCTACTATACCCTACTCTACCCTACCAAACTTCACATAAACCATCTACTACATAGTCCGCACAAAGCCAAATAAACGTATTTTCTTTCTAGTTTTCGAGAACCCACTTGCATTTGATTCCACAACAAAATTATATAGATACCTAAAACTTTTACAAAAAAAAAAAACAACCAAAAAAGTTATTTTTCACTTTGTATTGGTTTTTTTTTTTGGAAGTCGGTTTTTTTTTTTGTAAAAAGTTTTTATATTTCACTTTTTAATTGTTGTTTGGGGTTGTCATTAGATGATTTTTCCCACCATAAAAAAGGTCATTCCATCAAGTCCGGAGGTAAGGTCTCAACATAACTAACAAAACGAGCCCAAACTCGGCACACCTAGCTCTACTCGTCTAATAGTTCCAGTAGCAGTCTTCGAAGTACATTTCAGGTCTCTCCATCAAGTCCGGAGGTAAGGTCTCAACATAACTAACAAAACGAGCCCAAACTCGGCACACCTAGCTCTACTCGTCTATTAGTTCCAGTAGCAGTCTTCGAAGTACATTTCAGGTCTCTCCATCAAGTCCGGAGGTAAGGTCTCAACATAACTAACAAAACGAGCCCAAACTCGGCACACCTAGCTCTACTCGTCTATTAGTTCCAGTAGCAGTCTTCGAAGTACACCTGCAGGTCTCTCCATCAAGTCCGGAGGTAAGGTCTCAACATAACTAACAAAACGAGCCCAAACTCGGCACACCTAGCTCTACTCGTCTATTAGTTCCAGTAGCAGTCTTCGAAGTACACCTGCAGGTCTCTCTATCAAGTCCGGAAGTAAGATCTCAACGTAACTAACAAAACGAGCCCAAACTCGGCACACCTAGCTCTACTCGTCTATTAGTTCCAGTAGCAGTCTTCGAAGTACATTTCAGGTCTCTCCATCAAGTCCGGAGGTATGGTGTCAACATAACTAACAAAACGAGCCCAAACTCGGCACACCTAGCTCTACTCGTCTATTAGTTCCAGTAGCAGTCTTCGAAGTACACCTGCAGGTCTCTCCATCAAGTCCGGAGGTAAGGTCTCAACATAACTAACAAAACGAGCCCAAACTCGGCACACCTAGCTCTACTCGTCTATTAGTTCCAGTAGCAGTCTTCGAAGTACACCTGCAGGTCTCTCCATCAAGTCCGGAAGTAAGATCTCAACGTAACTAACAAAACGAGCCCAAACTCGGCACACCTAGCTCTACTCGTCTATTAGTTCCAGTAGCAGTCTTCGAAGTACATTTCAGGTCTCTCCATCAAGTCCGGAGGTAAGGTCTCAACATAACTAACAAAACGAGCCCAAACTCGGCACACCTAGCTCTACTCGTCTATTAGTTCCAGTAGCAGTCTTCGAAGTACATTTCAGGTCACTCCATCAAGTCCGGAGGTAAGGTCTCAACATAACTAACAAAAAGAGCCCAAACTCGGCACACCTAGCTCTACTCGTCTATTAGTTCCAGTAGCAGTCTTCGAAGTACACCTGCAGGTCTCTCCATCAAGTCCGGAGGTAAGGTCTCAACATAACTAACAAAACGAGCCCAAACTCGGCACACCTAGCTCTACTCGTCTATTAGTTCCAGTAGCAGTCTTCGAAGTACATTTCAGGTCTCTCCATCAAGTCCGGAGGTAAGGTCTCAACATAACTAACAAAAAGAGCCCAAACTCGGCACACCTAGCTCTACTCGTCTATTAGTTCCAGTAGCAGTCTTCGAAGTACACCTGCAGGTCTCTCCATCAAGTCCGGAGGTAAGGTCTCAACATAACTAACAAAACGAGCCCAAACTCGGCACACCTAGCTCTACTCGTCTATTAGTTCCAGTAGCAGTCTTCGAAGTACATTTCAGGTCTCTCCATCAAGTCCGGAGGTAAGGTCTCAACATAACTAACAAAACCAGCCCAAACTCGGCACACCTAGCTCCACTCGTCTATTAGTTCCAGTAGCAGTCTTCGAAGTACATTTCAGGTCACTCCATCAAGTCCGGAGGTAAGGTCTCAACATAACTAACAAAACGAGCCCAAACTCGGCACACCTAGCTCTACTCGTCTATTAGTTCCAGTAGCAGTCTTCGAAGTACATTTCAGGTCTCTCCATCAAGTCCGGAGGTAAGGTCTCAACATAACTAACAAAACGAGCCCAAACTCGGCACACCTAGCTCTACTCGTCTATTAGTTCCAGTAGCAGTCTTCGAAGTACATTTCAGGTCACTCCATCAAGTCCGGAGGTAAGGTCTCAACATAACTAACAAAAAGAGCCCAAACTCGGCACACCTAGCTCTCCTCGTATAATAGTTCAAGTAGCAGTCTTCGAAGTACACTTTGGCAAGTACTTGCTTACCAATCAATCACTGTCCAATGAAATTAGGTAAAAGGTATCTACTTTTGTGACCATTTCACGTTACAACCTTTTTAAAAACAAATCAAAGTAAACTTAAAAAAAAACATGGCAAATATTAAATAAAAATAAGCTCAATTATCAAGTCGTGCGAGTTTACTCATAATTTCGCCGCTTCGCGCATTTCGCTGTGTGTGTGAGCCGTGCACATGTAGTAGTAAGACTCAATACCTAAAATTGATGCGCGTCAATTCGTAAACGCGTCCTTAAGTATGTAATTTAGTAAATCTGTAACTTAATCCACACCCTTTCACCTCTTATAAATTTAACTTTACGTCAATCCATTTGACCTCGCTCCGCTTTAATCTAGGATCCTCTCCTTATCCTTTCCGTTTGTTTCGAAAATCCTAAGGATTCTCAAAGGGGGGAGGATGGTTACGCCTAATTCATTCAGTCAGCGAGGGCTGGGAATGCATTCACTCCTTCCGTCGTTCATTGCATCTAACTCGCGAACGAACGTTTTACGACCGCCATTCTTCCGTATACTACCGCTATGAGAGATCGCTGATCCTCGCCGCGCCGCGCCGCCGCCGCTCCGCCCGCCATCTTGCTCGCACGCGCTAAGCTAATTAAAAACCTCCCTCGCTTGCATGTTCGCAACCCTTCGCATCCATTCATTACGCTCGCAAAACCGGACGCTGGCTACCAAGCCCTGTGCCTTCAAGTCAAGCTTAAAGCCTCCAAGGAGAAACCCTCAACATCGTGGTGCCATCGCCAGGTGAGTGAATTGCTTTTTCTTTAGCTCGCGTCTGGTTGAATTGTTTTACGGCGTACCATATTTTCTCCCCTCATACTATAATTCGAATCCTCGCATTTTTTACACGCATCGCTTCACCAATATTTTAGCAACTAAATAAATGAAATTTTATATAATTCTCATTAGAACAATAGGAAGAAGTAAAACCTTTTTATTTATTTTTGGTGATTGGATTGTATTAAAAACCGTAAATAAAAAATAAGATGATTTTTTAAATTTTAACAACTTTGAAACCATTTGTTTTACTTTTGTTTCTGTATTTATAGCATTTCTTGTGCAGAAATTCATTATTCTGATCAAATTCAAATAAAACATGCATTACGCCCTGAAGAGTGTACCAGAATTCTGACAATACTTGAAGACGGGCGCAGTTAGCATTATACAGCGAGAACTGTTGGTGTGTCGCTATCAACCGTTAAAGAGTGCTCCAGCGGTTCGATCAGACTGAAACTAATATTCGCAGACTAAGAACAGGCTAAACAAGGTGTACGAAGCACGGAAGGATCGATATATGGTGTCAACACTCTTAAGAAATCGATTTCAAACGGCTGTTGAAGTCAGCTGCAGTTGCTAGAAGGAGCAATCCGAGCACGAGTACAGTGTGGTGGCGTCGTGTTAAAGCAAACTTGAAACCATTTAGACCTGCAAATGGTCCAGCATAGAAATTCAAGGCTGAGTTACGTTAGAGAATAGATGCATCGGATGACTGGATAACTGGTCAAGAGTAATATTTTCGGACGAGTCGAGGTTTATGCTATAAACGACGTTAAAAGCATGCCAAACCGTAAAACAGCTGTATTTACAGCTCGTGGTGGCAATACAAAATACTAAAAGGTGTAAACATTGCATATTTTATACCGTAGCACATTTTGAAAATTTTCATTTTTACTTAACTTATTTTTATTCAAAATAAATCGCAGAATCTTGGACTTTTACGACATTCATCATTATTCTATAAAATTGTCTATAATGCAGTCTTTATTTTATAAAGCTAGCTCCAATATTTTGGAAGTTATTGAGGGTTTTGTTACCGACCCGCTTTGTTTGCGGCACAGTGAGTAGTGTATACTAAAAATGTACACCTTGCTTAATTTTCGTATGGGTACCATACCACACCGGAAAATTAATCAGTTTCTGTTCATAATTATTATTTTTATTGATAACAAACTATCATCAAATATCTCTTAATCCGTGATAAAAACTGTGATTTTGATATTTTATGTGACGATTAATTATCAGCGTACGTGGACCTACCTATATTGATATACCTATTACGTATATCACAAAGGCATTTATTTCCCTTATGTAATGTTACTAATAAATAATTTTATTTTTTTATTGAGGTCACCCATTTTCTTAGAAAATTATTCCAATGCCAAAAACCGTGAATCGGACACAAAATTATTCATCTTTAATTCAAACTGAAACTACAGGCAGTGAATTACACTTTTCATCCAAACCTTTATCAGAGCTGGCACGTTGATTATTTTTAAGTAAAAGTGTTGATTTATCATAGGGGGGAAGCACTAAGGTAGTCCAACAAAATAAAAAATTTCTTACGTTTTTCGCATTTTGCAGGTCTGTGTGAGGTTTCATGTTGATGAAAATATGATTCACTATGGTTGAATGTGTATTTCCAGAAATATACCATTAAAATCATGAATAAGTTAGAATCAGGATCAATGAAATTTTATTGTGAACTGACGTTTCGAAGATTTATTAAAATAAATAAATAATCACTGAAAATGAACTGTTGCTGAATCGTGACCTGATTTTACCAAATAGCCGGTATCAAAGCAAACTGTGTCATACGTGAAAATGTGTTTATGTGATTAACAAGTAAATAACTTGAGTCACAACTAGTCCCTTCAGCCCGGGTGGTAGATGTGTTCGGAGCCCACCTCCTACACCTGTGACCGCAACCGCACCTGTATCTGAGCCCGCACCAGCATCTCACCCTCAACCGCCCAACCAAAGAGACGTGGCCATGATGGAAGCAATATCATCGCCGGAAATCCAGAACTGGATGTCGTCCATTGAGCAGTGCTTATATGAAGTTTGCTCTATTGCATCAGAGGGCAAAATAAACATGGAGCAAAAACTGCATATAAGTATCCTATTCCGAAAAGTTAGTCACGGCGCATCGCAGATGGCCGCTCGGTAACAGTCCCTTAAAATGAGAGCCGTCTGGGCCCACTCCACCGTCCAAACACTCGAAGACCAAGTTGATCTGTCGCAGCAACTGCAAGAGCTTAAGCTGTCACTCGGAGCATCGATAAAACCAGCTACGGGAACTTCCTTTGCCGACATGGTTAAAAAAGGTACCAACAATTTTATACAGGCAATAAATTTGAGCTCAGTGGCCATATACCCTAACGATAAACTGCAGTCGAGTGAGCAGACAAAAACAATTGTCCAACATATTATATGTCCCGAACAAATGAAACTTCAGGTACAGGATTATATCCAAGATATGAATCCTAATACCTCTAGTTGCCCAGTCACTAAAAATAAAATTAGGACAATATTTTTTGTTTTCTTTTCAAAAGTTTTATTGAATTCATTGTGCACTACGGGAAATAAAGTCTCATACAATTTAGTTGCGTCGTCCATATTATGGCTCAGAACATTAAACTTATTGTTTAGGGTACTATGGAATCTACTTAATTTGCCAGTCGTTATTGGTCTAAATTGTATTTGCACTTTTTGTAAAAGTGATTTAAACTTAAAAGTTACCGTTTGTCCACTATGATCAGATGGCAAATAATTAACGATGGCTTTCACTAAATATTCCACACTACAGGCTATTTATTGAAAGTCGTTTCCGCGATTTTTTTTTAAACGTGCCCTACACTAGGAATTTCTTCAGCATCGTGGGTGCGTATACAAACATTTAAACTCACATACACAAACAGCCAGACCCGAAACAACTACCTACTTGCAGGTCATACAAATATTTGTTCCGTGTGGGGATCGAACCCACGACCCGTGAGCGTGACGCAGCAGTCAATCGCTTAACCACTGCGCCAACCGTGCCGTCAATTGCATTGGAATGTATAGAGCTGAGGAAAGCCGTGGCTCACCAGGTCAGTAATAGTTCACAGGTTCATAGTTCGAAAGCAATGCTAGCCACAAACTCATTCAATATGCGTTGTGCATATTGCACGGAAGTCCACAAGCACTGTTTCGGCAAGCAATTTGCAAAGCAACCTACAGAAAGTAGACGCGAATTTGTAGCAAAAAATAAAATCTGTTTTAATTGTTTGGGCAGCAATCATAGAGTACACGACTGTAAAAAGCAGACCGTCAGTAAAGTTTGCAACAAGCGCCGCCATTCATTGCTGCAACCCAATGGAGAACCTAACGGAAACATTGAAGGCCAAAATGCTACCGTAAAGCCGGCTACAGATAATACTAGTTCTTCAACTAGTGATAATCCGATAGTCGCCTGCTTGACTACGGGCAAGGACTCCAAACCCAGGCAGGTTTTATTAGCCACAGCGTTAATAAAAGCCGAGTCCAAGACGGGTGAATTTCAAATAGTTTGAGCATTATTAGATCAAGGTTCACAGGCTTGTTTTATTACAGAGGCCACAGTCCAACTTCTTCGATTAATGAAAATTCCAGTCAGAGGTCTCGTTTTAGGCTTAGGTGACGACAGATCAACCATTGTGAAGCATATGGTAAATCTGACAATTGAGTCAACATGTGATCTCGATTTCCAACTCAAAATAAATGCCTATGTTTTGAGAAAGATCACCTCATACGTGCCTAACTAAGAGACGGGTAAACACAAGTTCATTGGATTGGATTGCTGTCTTATCTGTATCTAGCAGATCCCAATTTTAACACATAGAATATATATTATTTTGGGTCCAGATGCTTACTGCTACATTGTGAAGGAAGGTATAGTCAAGAGTCCATCGGGTACTCTCATCGCATAGAGCACCACTTTAGGGTGGGTCCTTTCAGGTGTAGTCAGTCCAAGTAGTGAGATTTCAAAGAATCACACAAAAAATATAAAGGTTCATTGTGCACAGTTCAATGAGGATGACCTTTTAAAGAAATTTTGAGAGATCAAAGAACAAATTAATACAAAAAAATTACTTAATCCAGAAGAGAAAAGGTGTATAGAATTCTATATTGAAACGACCAAGAGAGATTATACAGGCAGATACATTATACGATTACCATTCCAAAATGAAGAACCTGCTTGTAAGGCCGGACGTTATGTCTGAAACAAGATTTAAATCATTAGAAAAAGAAAAAAGTAAGGATACAGATTTAAAACAAAAATATATAGAGGTAATGAATGAATACTTACAATTAGGACACATGAGACCTGTAAGAGATGAGGATAGTAATCAAGACAAAGCCGTTTACCTACCACACCACTCGGTGATAAGAAATGACAAGATCACGACTAAGGTTCGTGTTGTATTTAACGCCTCGGAAAAGGATAAAGAAGGAATTTCACTAAACGACACTCTAATGGTAGGACCAACGCTGCAAGCAGATTTAAGACACACTGTTTTGAGATGGCGAATGCATTCTATTGGTATAGTGGCGGACATCATTAAAATGTATCGTCAAGTTAGAGTAGCCGATGAAGATGCTGTCTTCCAGCGAATATTCTGGCGAGACGATTCTGAAAAGCCGGTAAGAGATTATGAACTGGTAACGGTGACCTTCGGAACAGCCTCTGCACCATACCAAGCAGTTAGATCGCTCCATCAGGTGTCATATGACGAAGGAGACAAATACCCACTTGCAGCAGACAGAGTTTTAAATTGTTTCTAAGTGGATGATTTAATGACTGGATGTAATAACATCGAAGAGGGTGTAGAAATCTGTAAACAATAAGATAGAATGATTGGGAAAAGGAGGATTTACATAACAGAAATGGAATAGCAATAATCAGCAATTATTAGATAAAATAGGTTCAATGGATAGGAATGAACGAATTGAGCAAACAGGTAAAACTAATAGTACAGTAAGATTAGGGACAAACAGGATATCATAGTAAAGGAAAGGGAAATAAATAATACGGACAGAGAAATTAAACCAGATAGTACTACAAACATTTTGGGACTCAACTGGAACCGCCACGAAGATTCCTTTCAGTACGCGGTAAATCTTCCACCGCTGACGATGGCACCTGTAACAAAAAGATCTATAATATCAGACAAAGCTTGTTTGTTCGACCCATTATGGTGGTTAGCTCCTAGTGTGGTTGTAACAAAGGTGTTCGTCCAGAAGTTATGGCTCGCAGGTGTTAGTAACTAACACCTGCGAGCCATAACAAAAGTGGAAAAGTGAGGTTTTGTTCTTCACCTCCTCAGTTGGGATGAGGAATTAACTACGGAATTAATAAAAGAGTGGAGTACTTACCGTGAAGAGTTAAAATTACTTACCAAGGTTCGGATACCTCGTTGGTTTGGGACAAGTTCAACTGATGATCTTGAATTGCAAGGTTTTAGTGACGCCTCAAAAGCTGCATACTCAGCCGCTGTTTACTTGAGGATAATGTTGATACCGCAGGTTGTTGTAGATTGTTGATTGCAAAAACAAGAGTAGCTCCAATCAACATTCCACATCACAACAAGTCAGCATTCCTCGATTGGAGCTATGTGGCGCAGTACTCTTAACAAATCTATTGACAGAGTCTGCAGAGGTCTTAAATATATCATGGCTGAACAGCATTCCCTAGCAGGTGGAAAACGTTTGTTGCGAATCGGACCGCTGAAATATTGGGTGAATGAGTTCATCTCAATGGTTTCACGTGTCGACCAAAAATAATCCAGCTGCTTCTACCCAGTTTACTGGTTAGTAACGAGTTATGGTTTTCTGGACCGTCATTCCTGAAAAACAAAATGATCGAGTACAAAAGGCCAAAGGATTTAAAAATAGATTTAGAATAAACATTAAAGGCTCACGCAGCTGTAATTTTAGAGCAGGTAGTTCTAGAGAACTATTCTGGTCTACGAAGATAAGTTATAGTAGTTGCGTATTGCCGACGATTTTTAAAGAAGGACAAATACAATAGTTAATATTTGAAGGATCAAGAAATAGAAGCAGCATAACAAACCTGTATAAAGAAGACACAAACAGAGATATTTACACCAGAACATACACAGTTAAAAGAAAAAGGATATTTAGATATGAAATCTAGTAAACTGAAATCACTTTGTCGTTTTCTCGACAAAATATGAGAGTTCGAGGACGACTTGCAAAGTCGGAACTGGACGAAGATTCGAAACATCTGATTATCCTACCACATTCTAGTCATCTGACTCATCTTATAGTTGCAGATGCACATAAGAAAACTCTGCATGGTGGTTCACAGTTGCTATCGAACTTTTTAATGTCAGCCTATTGGATAATAGGTGCTAGATCTCTAATCCAACAATATGTTTGCAAATGTGTAACTTGTACAAAACAAAGGGCTAGCGTCAGAAATCAGTTGATGGGTGATCTCCCATCGGTCCGATGTACACCAGCAAGACCATTTTTGCAAAGCGTAGTGGATTATGCTGGACCCATAAGCATAAGAACGACAAAAAGCCGTGGTAATCGTTCATACAAAGGCTATATACGCCTTTTTGTTTGTATGTCCACCCGTGCTCTTCACTAAGAGGTCGCCAGTGATATGAGTACACAAGCATTTTTAGCTGCCTTTCGACGATTTGTGTCTCGATGAGGTCACTATGCTAAATTGTGGAGCGACAATGGCACCAATTTCGTAGTTGCCCTCAGAGAGCTAAAACAGTTGGCGTCTATACAGCCAGCAATAGCAGAACACTTGAAAGCAAACAATAGAGAGTGGCATTTTATACCGCCTCACGCTCCCAATTTCGGTGGTCTTTGGGAAGCAGGTGTAAAATCCACCAAGTTTCACCTTAAAAGGGTTATCGGCGACTCTACACTCACGTACGAGGAAATGTCTACACTCCTCAACCAAGTGGAAGCCTGTCTAAATTCGCGACCGATAAGCGTTATTAACTTTACTGATCCTGGTGAACCCCTGCCTTTAACCCCTGGACATTTTCTGATCGGCAAACCGATAGTAAATGTGCCAGATAAAAATAACGAAGGTTCAAACGTAAATTATTTGACTCGGTGGCAAGTCGTGCAACGAATGATGGTGTCTTTTTGAAACGATGATGGTCGCAAGAGTATTTGTCAAATCTTATGAATAGCTATACAAATGGTCTTCCCAAGTTCCGGAGCCTAATATCGCGGACATTGTTTCGATTAAGGAAGATGATTCACTGCCAAGTCGTTGGTTGTTGGGACGGGTTGTGGAGAAACAACCCGGTGATGATAACATCACGCGTGTGGTCACATTGCGCAGAAAATCCTCTATCATTAAGAGACCAACTTCTAGATTATGTGTTTTACCAATAGCTCAATAAATTGTTTCTTTTTTTGTATCAAGTATAAGTAAAACTTCTGTAGATCAAATTATTAGTTTTATCCTTAAGATCAAAATAATGTACATTTACAAAGTTTACCATGTTTTATTGTATACATTTTATAGGTATATTTTTAAGTTGTTTATGTCTTTATTGCATATTTTAACGATATACCAAGTTTCTACAATTGAATTAGATATTTTGAGCTGTTGAAGACTGTTTATTTTTATTGTTTTTCTTAGATTTACGAACAATTTTAGCTTATACAATTTTAAAAAAGTGCAAATTTTAGACTAAAAGATAATTTAAGGCCCCGGGCCGTGACCGGCTAGCTCTGGAAGCGGAACGGGCGTGAGCCACACACCCTATTCTGTAGGAGCAGCGAGTCGGCACCTTCGTCGCTGGTCGTCCCCCACAGGGCCTCACCCAGGTAACTGGGGTTTCATCTGGCGGGGACAGACCGCCTAGGTGTCATGAAGATAGCGGCGCTGAGAAACAGCGCCGTGGCGCGCCTACTGAAAAACACATAGCAACCACTCACACGGGCGCGCGTAACTAACACGCGCCCGACTGCGGCCAACAAGCCATTGCAGCGAAACCAATGAGAGGCCCGTATTTACAGGGCACCGTGCTGCATCTGCAACCGGGGGCCGATGCCCCGGTACCGCTCGCCGCGCCCCGTTACGGGGACGCAGCGACTGCCAACGGACCTAATTGTGGTTTTATTTTGCAACCCTATTAGTGTTCACACAAGTTCATTAGTTTAAAACATTAACAGCTCGGTAATATACACAGCTATCAAATTCAAGCCTTACAGTAGACGAGCTCCCAAAAAGGAGGCCTAGAGTAGTAGTTCTCGGAGTGCCCTCATCCATGCAAGAGAAGGAAGTTTTCACTTGTCTGTTCCACCAGAATCTAGCCGAAAACCTTTAGGATTGCAGCCTCGAGACTTTTTAACCTACATTAAGTTAAGCCATAAGTCAGGTAAGAAGGACGCTGAGACCTGTTATTATATAATAGAAGTATCTGCAGACATACGTAAAGCCCTGATATCTAAAGACAGTGTTTGTTAATTTGTCGTCATGGCCTGTCAGAGACTTTACTCTTGTCACACGCTGCTATAAGTGCCAGCAGTACGGAGGTGCGGCCAAATCATGTCAGGTGACCACCCATACTTGTTGCCACTGTGGTGATCAGGGTCACTCCATTAAAGAATGCACAAAGAAGGCTGAGGAACTAACGTGCGCTACTTGCTTGCACTTCATAAAGCCAAGCAATCACAAGACAAGTGCTGCTGACTTTTCAAAGAAATTAATGGTTGCAAAGAAGTACATAAATTCTGTTGATTATGGAGGTGATATAAAGAAAACGCAAAGCCTTTCGGAAATTATGGCTTTATTCTACTTAAAGAAATTAGCTATATTTAGAAACTAGACTATGACACATTGACAATTATTATATGGCATTACCATAGATATAAATCTACATTACCATAGATATAAATCTACGTCATTCTTCCCAGCAGGGTTTTATATATTGCAAGCATAGTCTCTCAAGTAGCCCGGCGGTTTCCGGGACCTGCTTGAGTGGCGCCTCTCGTCTATGTCAGGTTCTTCCCGGGCCACCTCTTGTTGGCTTTGAGCAACCTCAGATTCTTGAGGAGTTTCAGACTCTCTCTGAGTAGTTTCTATGGCTGTAGGTGCTTCATCACAGATACTGTCTTCGTCATTAGGTAAAGGAGCTAATTGATTATTTGAAACGGTAGACTCCCTACCGTCAGAATATCTTATAAATGAATATGCAGGATTAGCTTGTAAAAGCTCGACCTCTTCTACAAGAGGGTCATATTTTGATTGTCGAACATTCTTTCTCAAGAGGACGGTACTAGAGGTTGAAAGCCATGATGGGATTGATTGACCATTCATCGACCGTCGTGGGTGGTAGAGTAACCGTTCATGAGGAGTGGTGTTCGTGGATGTACACAGCAATGACCGAATTGCATGGAGTGACTCATGAAGAACCTTCTCCCAGAAAGCTATATCCAAGTTATTTGATTTAAGAAAAAGTTGTACAGTCCTCCATAAAGTGCCATTCAGGCGCTCCACCTGTCCGTTCCCTTGCGGGTTGTAGGGAGTAGTCTGGCTGCAAGCAATTCCCAGAGACAGCAAGAATTGTTGGACACGTTCTGACATAAACGCAGATCCTCTATCGGAATGAACAAAAAGTGGGGTTCCAAACATAAAGAAAAGATCTTTAAGGCTGTTTATTACAGACTCTGCTGACACGTCTGGATAGGGGTAGGCAAATGGAAATCTTGAATACTCATCAATTATAGTTAATATATATTTATTCTTCGTATTTGTTGGTATTGGTCCCTTAAAATCAATGCTCAGTCGTTCAAAAGGGGCTGTTGCTTTTATAAGACTTCCTTGGTTTTTATTAAATCGTGGCTTAATTTCAGCACATGTTTTACATGATGACGTTACAGCTATATTATAATTAACGGAATATGGCAAATTTTTGGTTCTAACCTAGTGTGTCATTCTCGTGATACCGGGATGTCCAAGAGCGTTGTGCAGATTAGCTAAATTATTTGTATTTATGTGAGCACAAACACGAGATAGAGCATCCGCCGCCAAATTGAGTTTTCCGGGCCTGTATACGACGTCATATTTAAAACAAGAAAGTTCGAGTCTCCATCTTTCTATTTTTTCATTTTTTATTTTACTTGTGTGATGAGAGAGCATAAAAGCAACAGACTGTTTGACAAACACAATGAAATGAAATGCTTTCCAGAAAGTAGATGTCGCCATTTACGGAGCGCTTCTACAATGGCGCAAGCTTCTTTTTCAATTGATGAGTGACGTCTTTCGGGTGCAGATAATGACCGTGAAAAATTGGCTACAGGTTGTTCATTTTGTGATAAAATAGCCCCGATTGCAAATTCCGAGGCGTCTGTTTCGACCGTGAATGTAGCATTATGATCAATCGTGTTAAGACTTGACTCTGCTAATTCAGTTTTAAGAGCGTTAAAATGCAAAATCGTTTCATTAGTTAGTGGAAAACTATTTACGTCAATCAAGGGCCTTATTTTATGTGAGAAATTCTTAACCCATGGACTATAGTGAGCAAATAACCCCAAAACCTTTTTGAAGGACTTGGCATCTTTTGGAACAGGTAAATCTAATTGAGGTTGAACCCTTGTTTTATCTGGTCTGATAGTCTGGTCGCTTATTGTGTGGCCTAAGAGATTAATCGTCTCTGCACAGAAAGTACATTTGTCCTTATTTAAGGTAAGTTTATATTTCTCAGCCGAATGTAAGAAATCACGCAGGTTTCTATCGTGTTCTTCTTTTGTTCTTCCACAAACAGTGACGTCATCAAGGTATGCGTAGGTTCCTCCTAAATTTTCATTTTCAATAATAAATTCTAAAGTACGCTGAAACGCGGCTACCCCGTTAGTAACGCCAAAAGGAATACGTGTGAATTCGTATAGCTTACCACAAGCTTCAAAAGCGGTGTACTTGTTCTTTTTTTAATATAGGTACCTGGTGGTACGCACTTTTTAGATCAATTTGACTAAAGTATTTATATTTTGATACCTTCGAAATGATAAATTAAATTGTAGGTAATGGATAAGCATCGAGCTCAGTAAATCTATTGATCGTCCTCGAATAATCAATCACTAGGCGTTTCCGGTGATGGCCCCCTCCTGCGACTAAAATTTGAGCCCTCCATGGCGAAGTGCTAGGTTTGATGACACCATCCTCTAGTAGCTTTGTTATTTCTTGTTTTATAAATGATTCATTTTCCTCATTATAATATCTTCGAGATTTAACTGCAATGGGCTTTATATAGGGTGAAAGATTAGTAAATATCGAAGCAGGGGGTACAGCAGCTGTGCGCGGCGCACCTTTTTTACAGTTTTATACTTTTTGGTGTATTTTGTACAGTGTTTATTTATATTTGGAATGTTATTTATTTTTGTTATTTTTGATACCCTTTTGTTTGAATAAATCAGTCTACCACGGTGCTTCACGGCGTTTACTTTATCTACGAGTCTTTATCTACGAGTAGAACAGTCCCCTAGAAAATAGGAAAAGTCAAGTACTTAAACCAGCAGTGGAAATTTAGGCTCAGTCCTCTCTATCAGCTTCCATGACGTTACATATTATGTTCAAAGGTTCGTCTTTACCGCCAAAATTTAGGACAACTGATGAATGTGTTTTCAAAATATCGTGACTAATGATAATGTCAGCGCATAAGTTGTTCACGATCAACAAAGTCTTCTGTTTGTAGACGTGTTTATTGATTTTTATAGTTGCAACGCACGAACCTTCTACAATAGAAGTATAACTCAACGACTGCAGGAATTGAAACAGGGACAGTGGCCTTTTGAAGGCTTCCCGGAGAGGCTGCGATTATAGTTGCAGTGTTTAATAATGTCTCTTCAGAAATAGCATTTGCCGTCGTGCCACCAACGCTACTGCTACGACATACGTTAGCAAAGTGACCCTTTCTTGAGCAAAGTTGACACGTCGCATGGAATGCAGGGCATTTTATCCGTTGATGGACGTTCCCGCCACAAAAGAAGCAACGTCGTTTCTTTTGTCCATAAAAACGGGGAGTAGAAGCAGCTAAATGATTTTGGATCTCTTTTTGTTGTTCTACTTCTGGTTCACTGATATTAATACTCCTTTGAGAAGTGATTGCATTCAGCAATGAGTTTGTGTTTGGAGTTGAAAAAGATAGGGAACTCTTTTCAGCGCTCTCAAGCGTCAATGTTTGATTTATAACTTCGTCGAATGTCAATGTCATATTCTCCAAAAGTCTTTGACGGATTTTTTGGGAACATAAGCCCGATATGAATGCGTTACACGTGAATTCGTTATGATATTCTTCAACGGATACAGCACGAAAATCACAGTCTTGGGCTAGCAGTTTAAAAGCACGAATGTAATCGGATATAGATTCATCTGGTTTTTGAAGTCTGGTAGATAGAATATGACGTGCCAAGATACGGTTTTTCTGTTTTTCATAGGTTTCCGTTAATGTCATAATAGCCTGTTCATAATTTTTACAATGTTTTATTAGTGCGAAAACTGTTGGCGCTAAGTAATTTACTAGTAGCTTCAGTTTCATCTCTGGAGAAGAATCCGGTACCTCTTCAGAAATAATTTTTTTAAACGTACTATACCAATTACTCCAATGTAGCTCTGCGCCAGAATCACTCGGATCAGCACCAAACTTATCTGGATTTAAATATTTCGTTGGACGAACAGCCATTGTAAATTTGGATTCTTGATTCTTTTCCAGTACATGTATTTTTCTTGTTAGACATCAGCGAAAATAACTGTTAGTGAATAACTTGGAATAGCGTTTACATGACATTATTTTTAAGTAGAATAAATTGATATAAAGAAAACGCAAAGCCTTTCGGAAATTAAGGCTTTATTCTACTTAGGGCTGATTTTTCAATAGTCAGTTAACTTTTATCTGAGGAATAAATATTACGGTTTGACAGCTATTGCATAGAAAATATGTCAAACTGTCAGATTTATTCTTCAGATAAAAGTTATCTGACTATTGAGAAATCGGCCCTTAAAGAAATTAGCTATATTTAGGAACTGGACTATGACACATTAACATTAAATATGGCATTACCATAGATATACATCTATATTACCATAGATATAAATCTACGTCAGGAGGCGCCTAAGAGCGTCGTTAATTGCGTATTTTTCTGGCCCTTGTTATTGTTTTTATAATTACAATTATGATTAATAATTTAATTAATAATATAGTCCCGGGTTCGATCCCCGAACAAGTCAAACATTTGTGTGCATGAACATGTCTGTTTGACCTGTGTCTGGGTGTGTATATAATATGTATATAAGTATGTATATCAGTCATCAGGTTACCGTAGTACAGGCTCTGCCTAGTTCGGGACCCCGAAGAACTTGTGGGGATGTTGTCTCATAAATGAAAAAAAAAAAATTGATAATATCTACGTATCTGGATCCCATGTTTGTGATGTTGAACACTGTAAACTATATCTCTCCTCCCGCACTAGTCCACTAACCATACTTACTCAAAATATTCGCAGTATTTTTATGAATTTCGATAATTTTACAACGTTTAGACATAAACTGTGACGTTATTGTCTTAACGGAATATTGGCTTTCCAAACGATATATTGTACCACTAATTCTGGGATATAATATGTAAATGATCAATGAGAAATGATTTTATTTCTGTAAGTAGGTTTGTACAAACACTTTTACAGGTCAAACATATTTTTTTTTAAACTAGATGAGGCTAGCGCGGCGTTTCCTATCTGACTACTCTGAGAAGAAAGGCTGAAACAAACTCAGAGGTCTCTTATAAAGTCCAGACAAAATCTTGGTCAGATCATGTGAAGGATCATTTTAGATCGGTATCTATAATGGTCTTTTGAGGAAAGAATTACACAGATTAAGTGGACCTGTCCAGTCAGTGCACGCATTTGTCAGTAACCGTGCAGCTCAACTCAGAACTTAAGGAGCTCAACGATTCGACGAACAATACCAAAGAAAAGACATTTGGGTAGGCCGCATAAACTACTCAAACTGCCAGATCATGATTAAACTAACCGAGAAAAACACAAAAAAGCAATGACAATACAATAACTAAAATAATATTATAATACTTTACAAAGTAAATACTCATGTCATAGTCTATATAAAATACATCAATGTCAAAGTGTATATAAACATCCGCACATAACCTTTGAGGACCATGTAGATTAGTGTCTGAAATTGTATTTTGAGGAAAGAACCACACAGATTGAGTGGACCTGTCCAGTCAGTGCACGCATTTGTCAGTAACGGTGCAGCTAAACTCAGCATTTAAGGAGCTCAACAATTAGACGAATAATACCAAAGAAAGGACATCTGGCTAGGAAGCATAAACTACTCAAACTGCCAGAACATGATTATAACTGGAACAATTACCCACATAGTCCTCACATTCACAAAAAATTAAATAATATAAGTCATAAGTCATTTATTTCAAAACAATATGGTGCATTGTGTTGAAAATTAAAAAAAATAACGTTATACAATTTCAATTGAAATAAAATTAATTAAACACATTTAGAAAAGTCAATAAGAATTAACGCTCAATTACGAATTCAAGTACACTAGATCATAAATAATAAAATGTCAAAGTAATAAAATCAAAGCATTTTGGGGGACTGTCTTATGTGATTTTGACGTTCAAAAGTGTTGATTCCAGCCCAGTTTGAATAAATGACTTTTGATTTGATTTTGATTCAATGATAAGTTACAATGTCATGTGTCATCTAGGAATTCATTGATACTATAATAGCCTTTCCTCAATAAATGGGTCCTCAATTTGTTTTTAAATAAGTTAACACTGTATATTGTTTAAAATTCCATAGGCAACTTGTTGTATAAAAATACAGACTGATACCTCGGGCTATGTTTGACAACTTATAATTTTGGTTGAATAGTGTAGGGCAATTTTTTCCTACGCGTGCCAGCTCTATCTTGCCTTTGTTCATCAGTCTAAATTTTGTGCAAATTTTTAACTAAGCTGTTTAGCGACACTAAGATATAAAGGCATGGCACTGTCAAGATTTTTAGTCAAATGAAATGGTCTTTACATGATTCCTTCTGTTTCATGCGGAGCATAGTCCTTAAGGTTCTTTTCTGAATCACTAATACGATTTGTACGTTGTACTTGTAGATAATGCCCCAAAACTCGATGCTGTATCTTAGCCTGGACTCCACCAAGGCAAAGTACACACTTCTAAGTTGAGGTAAACTTAATTCTTCCCTCAGTGTTCTAATCGCATAACATGCTGAGCTAATAGACTTCGTTAAAGACAGTGTCTCAACCTTCCAATTCAACAATGCATCTATGTGCACACATAAGAACATTACACTGTCAACTATTTCGACATTTTTGCCAGAAGATACAATCTCCAACTTAAAGTTATTTCGTACCGTGGCGCGTGGGCTTAAATAAGACACACTTTGTTTTATTTACATTAAGTTTAAAATTATTAGTACTGAACCAGTTTTCAAAAGCTTTCAAGAGAGCATTGATCTTGGATTCTAATTCCAGTATATCGTCTGCAGCAACTATCGCATTTGTATCGTCAGCAAAGATTATTAGTTTTGTGTATTTTACACGTTTGTTGATATACTCAATTAAATCATTTAAAAATATACTAAAGAAGAACGGAACCCTGAAGAACACCACGGCATAACGTAACTAGATTAGATCTATATTTTTTTTCTTCTCCATCTACCACCGATTTTATCATCTGCATACTGCCGTCTGTTATGCAGTTAAGAGCCAAATAACTTCAACACATTTTCCCGTACGCCATAATGTTTTAACTTAGCTAGGAGAATACCATGGTCTACCGTGTCGAAGGCAAAACTGAGGTCTAGGAATACTTTATGTTTATTATTCAAGTTACAAATAACTTCGTCTACCAACGCCTCAATAGCATTGGTGGTTCCTAATGATGTTTGTTAACCAAACTGTTGGTCATTTAGAATACCGTACATCATGAAATGTTTGATGAGCCTATCCTTCATTACATTGTTTTCAAATATTTTTGATAATATAGGCTAGAGAGAATTTGGTCTGTAGTTGCCAGGGTCTGTCTTTGATCCTATTTTGAAAACTGAAAGCACACGTGCGATTTTAATCTGATCAGGGAACAGACTTTCCTCGAAGCATTCATTAAAAAGAGATGCTAATGGAGTCGCTAATAAGTCTATGTTATCTTTGATTATGGTTAAGGGAATTTCGTCATAACCCGAAGAGGGCTTGTCATAATATAATACTTTAATTATTTAAAGTAAAATAAATTAAGTAATATATTTATAATTATAATACTTTATACAGTAAATATTCATGTCATTGTATATGTAAAAAGGTATAGATATATAAAGCAAAGATTAAAAGTAAAATAGTTAGCAAAATAAAATAAATCAACATTCCCTAAATTTATCGGAGCAGCTCAATCCGAAGCCTTTTTGTCCTCAATATAGTCTTTGACAGTATAATAGGCTTTCTGGCATAGATGATTGTTGTTCATCACGTAGGGGTCACCAATAACAGGGTGTAAAGTTCACTCATACCTCCGTAGAAAAGGGAGGATCCTTCGACCAAACGGGTGTTGTGTCTGGTGGGCAACTGACCAATGATTAATGTCGGGAAGTTGTATATTTGCTAGTCGAGCGGTAAACTCTGCTTGCGCGATGCAGGATTTTGCGTGACGTCAGTGTGACGCGCAGCTCGCATGTGGCGATGTAGAAACCGCTACAGGTCCAAGTCCATAATTTCCAAATATACTCAAAATAGTAGTTTATGAAACTGTTACTTAGCAGGGGTTGTTAAAACACGACACCACTTTATCCGAATTCATACAATTTCATCACATTAAATAATATCTATAATATATAAATATAATCACTGATAATGTAGAAATAGTGATTGGGGCCAGTCGAATATGCACATCAGTCATTTGTAGAAAAACTAGCTTCGGTCCGCTGTTTCGCGCGTGTGGATGTCACAAATTATCCCACGGGATCGTGCTACCGAGACAAAAAGTAGCCCTATGTCCCTCACAAGGATGCCATCTATCTCCTTGCCAAATTCTGTCTGAAACCGATCAGTGGTGTAGGCGTCAAAAAAATACATACAGCTTTCGAACTTATAATATTATTAGTATGGATTGTACTTGACCATTTTATTATGCAATTTTTTTTCATTTTGTAATAACTTTTGGTTTAACCATTAAATTGATAGGTATACAATACGTTATTATAGCGTAATTTATCTATTTGGTTAGTTGACGCTAATAAAACTTCGTCGAGAAATTTAATAGAAAAAAGTTAATATAAATCATTATTTTGTTAGGAAAGTGTGTTTTAAAATAACTTATTAATTGTTATTAGAATCGCAAGTATATACAGAAAACACGTTCTTATGGTATCATTTTAGATTTTGTAACGAGAACTTTACGATAGAGAGTTGATAAAATCTATAATATCGATCTGCGGCTACTTGGGATACACCGGCAACAAGTCACCTGTCTATGTTGTTGAACACCTGTCTCCTACGAAAAAAGCACTTCACGCAGCGACCAGCCGAACTATTCTGTAACAATCTCACCGTGATAACTTAGGTGAAGTGACTTGTCGATAGTGTCAATCCCTAGCATCAAGTGGAATATTAGCTCACTCCACCTAAGACATCACGGTGAGATTGTTACAGAATCGACCGGCAGGATTAAGGCTAAGTAAAATCACATAATTTACTTCAAATACTTTTTCACATAGCTAAGTATTATTGTTAAAAGCATGTCATAGTAGGTACCTATTTAATGTAAAATTCAACAAATTAAGGATCTATTACCAAAATTGTAGAGGTTTGAGAACAAAAGCCAACACTTTTTACTGTAACCTTATGTAGCTGTAAAAATTATGACGTTTTAATATTAACCGAAACTTGGCTAAATAGTAGTATACTCAGCAGTGAGCTCTTTGATAGTAGATACTCGTATGTTGTCTATAGAAGCGATAGGGGCTGGCTTTCATCCCAATAAAGACGGAGGGCGAGTTTTGATAGCCGCAGCCGTTTCAACAAAAATCAACTCAAACTCGCGCTTATTTTGGACCTAGTTTTATCTACAATACCTTCTTGCATAGTGAGTGAATCCACTACCTCTTTAACTACTATTGATAAACTCCATCCACCACTTGATCTTACTCTTTCAGTCTTATAAGAAAACAGTCTGCCTTACAATCAACATAACACGAGAAAAATCTTTCACAAAGCTAGTTATGAAAAAACTTAAACCTATCTTAATGAACAAGACTGAAATCAACGATTTGCAAGTCAAAATGGTATAGTAGATAGCATGTTACATGTATTTTATGACATATTAAACACGGCCATAAATACATTTGTTCCAAATTGTAAGCCAATGTCCTGTCGCTATCCCCCATGGTTTAATAAATCAATTATAAATACTCTCAAGGAAAAAAATTGCTAAGGTTGCGCTTTAAGATATACAAAACCCGCTAGATGAAATAGAACTTAAATGAATTGCAAAACGTTGTCAAAATTTAGCTAAAAGTTTATACAGTCTTAATATGAATAACCTAGGATCAGTAATCAAAGATAATCCAAAACTATTCTGGACTCACGTTAAGACTAAGCGCGGAGGATCGAGTGTCTATCCAATGACAATGACTGATGGACAGACTACAATGTCTAATGGCTCGACTATCTGTGACCTTTTTGGTAATTATTTCTCATCTGTCAGAAAATAACACAGAATTTCAGAATGACTCAAACTTTCTTAGTTCTCTAGAAACTAATAGCCAGTGCCTAACCACCCCAGACCAGGACTCTTTACTAAGAAAACTGCAATCTTTAAACATTGGGAAAGGAACAGGACCTGACGGAATCCCATCACTATTTATTTCTACCTGTGCGCCAGTATTGGTCTCTCCGCTGCTGAAAATATATAAGAGGTCATTCGCTGCCGGAACTTTTCCATCTGAGTGGAAGAAAGCCAAAATCGTTCCAGTACACAAGTTGGATACTAAAGAATCTATCTCAAACTGTCGTCTCATTGCAATTCTCTCCACTTTCGCCAAGGTGTTCGAGTCAATGATCTGTCCCTTTATCCAGCATGGCTTTGTAGCGTCAAGGTCTACTGCCACAAACTTAGTGTCTTTCACAGAGTCCCTGATAGAAACTATTGACTCGAACAAGAGGTTTGATGTGATATACACCGATTTCAGTAAAGCGCTTGATAAAATCTCCCACACCAATCTGATAAAAAAAAACTGGCAACATAATAATATGGTATCACGGGACCCTTGCTGAAATCGTTGGAATCATACCTCGCTAACCGTGAATTTTATACTGTGGTAAATGGTTTTCGCTCTACTAACAATTATTATCGCATGACTTCCGGTGCCCCGCAGGGTTCCCATTTGGCCCCCATATTATTTATCATTTTTATAAATGATCTTTCCCACTGCTTTCACTACTCAGTGTGTTTTTGTACACGGATGACATAAAGTTTGCCAGGGATATCGAATCATCAATTGATACTGAGCTTTTGCAGGATGATCTGAATAGAGTAATTAAATGGTGTCAGAATAACAAAATGGAATTGAACTTCAATAAATGCTACCACCTATCCTTTTCTAGGAAAGTTCACCCCATCCATTCGAGCTACTTTATAGAGACACAAAAAATTCAAGAAACGGAAATTATAAGGGACCTAGAAGTGCTGTTTGACAAGAAAGTTACTTTTATTCTCCACATTGAAAACACTATTAAAAAAACCTCCAAAATGTTAGGATTTGTACTTCGCAATACCAAGGGTTTCAAACAGGTCAGCACTAAAATATTGCTGTATAATAAATAGCCTTGCCCAAAGCGTACTGGAGTATTGTAGTGTCGCATGGAGAGCATATTACGCCACTCATAAACTTCTCTTAGCTTTCTAAGAGAAGTTTATGAGTGGGGTAATAGAAATACATAGAAATCGTTTCTGGACCCATTGGTCCAGTAAATATTTCTATGGCACCTTGCTTTTTGCAAAGGAAAAAGCTAGCAGTAGCTCTCCTATGTGTCCTGTCTGCAAACTTTCAAGATGCTTTCGTTATCGACTCGAAAAGAAGTTATGGATGCCCTGTTTCTATACAAACTCCTCAGAAAGCAAATAGACTGTCCACAGTTACTGGGTCTCCTCAAGTTTCGTGCCCCAACCCGCTATCCTCGAAACCCCATCACTCTGCTTTACCCGCCCTTGCGTAGAACTGTACTAGGTGCGAACTCACCAATACCGGAAATGTGCAAAATCTTAAACAGTTGCAGTTACTCGACGACGTTCACCACAATAGCATAAGAACATTTTGTAAATTAATTATTGAATACTATTCACACAACTAAGATATAGTTTATGAATTGCCAATCTATTAATTAATATATTAACTTAAAGTTAATTAATTTTTAATAATTATTATCTAATGTAGGTAACCCAATTATTTAATCTTCGTTTAATTTAATTTATTCATCTGTTATTTTATTACCAATTAATTTAATATATTTAATTTAATTTGATAATGTTGATTTGTTTTGTTAAATTGCAAGACTTATGCTTTGTTTAATCTTCATTCAAAATTTATAATTTATCGCAAAAATAAAAATGTATATTATAAAAATATAGTGCATGTGGTGTTAGCCTATACTTAAGTGGTTGTTGCACTTATAAATGTATATCGTATACTTTTAATTGAAATGTAACATGTTAACAATATATAAATAAATATCGCAGCGGCCGTATTAGGGTGATCGGTAGGTTATTATGTGTGACGGGAATGACTTAATCGGTTGCTATTCATCTAGAACGTGAAGGAAGCAGAAAGAAGCCTGCAACTCGTAAGAGCATATTTTCTCCGCTTACAATCCTCGATATAAAACTTTCTTATTTCATTGATTTCAATATGTCACGGAACTCTGCACGAGACAAATTTCTTTTCAAAATCAAATTTCCGAGCAACGAATGGCGCACGAGTTGAACTTGTGCCAATATTTTATTTAAATCACCTAAAGTTTCTGCGCTCACCAAGAAACATTGAACGGTTTTATTTAAAATACCCTTTTTTTCTTTTTGTGTCCGTTTTCAGTAGCATTGTATAGAGTGGTTAAAGAAAGCTTGTCTGTAAGTTTTTTGTGTTTTGTTTTGGTTTAACCAATTCGGTACTCCAAATATTGCATAGAAATGTTTACACGCGGGAGGGCAAACAGCGACGTAACTGACCGATATAGTGGAGTACAAACGAACCTCTATTGGAACATACATAGGTAGTAGATATGTAAGGCTTATATCTAAACATAATCTAGACATAGATCTAAACATAACCTAGAATTTATACCTGTGTAAATATGAAATAGCTTTTCATGTATAATATGCTATGGCTTATTATACCAAGGTGGTTGAGAAAATAATTCCGAACTGAAATCTCTGAAACTGTTAATTCATAAATGAAAAAGTCTGTATTCTTTCATTTCAAAACCGACCGATTATCCATCTTGCTGTAATACTTACATCAAGGTAAAGAATCAATGTGCTTCAGTCGTCTAACTTGGCCATTGGAAAGTTTTTGAAACGTTTTCATTTCACTGTCAAAGAAGTCAGAGGGGTAATTCCCGTAATTTTAAGCACGTTCACAGTCTGATCTCAGTCTCAGTCTGTCAAAAATACAATAAATTTACATCAATGACTAAAGACTAAGAGAGGACATGAACTAAAAGATCTATATAAATTATACATTATGGAAATATCATACGATTCTATACAGAAATCAAAAATATACATGTTTCTTTCTAACTTATGCAATTCTGCAAGTGTCAAAAAGAGAAAACCGTATTTTGTCAGTTTTCTAAAATTGCAATATTGAAGTATGACGTCACGGAAGCCCTGCCCATCGGCCGGTTCGCCATTTTAGTTTCTGGTTTTGAGTACTTCTCAGAGTGTACATGAAGTGTCATTTGGCGTTATCGTGCGACTAAATATTAAGTTTTTTTCCATTTTGAGAACATTTTGAGTGCTGTAAATTTGACTGAGGCTGTCTGTGATAGAGGAAACCATGCCTAAGTGTTGTGTGAGGGGCTGTGGCTCGAATTACAGTGAAAAAGCGCCTCTGATATCCCTGCACAAGTAAGTCGAAAGAATTCATAGATTATTAAGTTTCCTATATAAATTTATACCAATTTCTAGTCTCAATTCATGTTTATTACTGTTCGGTCATAGATTATTGCCTATTCATAGTCTTTCGAACGATATATTTCCTTATTTTGGTTTTGTTTACTACGTATTTTTATTGACAAATATAGTGTTGTGATTGTGTAATTTGCACAACGAATCGATTTTGCATCGATAAAAACCAGATTTCGTTTGAATATTTAGCATGAAAGAATATACACATTTATGTTAGTTTGCGTGTTTTGTTTGTGTTTTTAGGTTACCAAAAAATTATAAACTTAAAAGTAAGTGGCTTGAATCATTGGGTCAAGAAAATATCGACTCCAGCCAGGAAAAAGTATTTGTTTGTTCACTACATTTTGAAGAGTCTTGTATTAATAGAAGTCTTGATATAGTGAGACTTCACGACAATGCAATACCGACAAGGCTCCCTAAGGTAAATTATCACATTTTCATTGTAAGCCTACATTTACCCATATATTCGAAAATAATGTTGGAGCTGATGAAGATTGTACAACCTATCTTTGCATTGTATAAATTCAATCTCTTAGTATTGTATAATTGCATAGCACATGTGTGAGCACTATGTACCCACTATAAAGGTTACTGGGTTCGTCTTTCATTGACTTGAATGTGCCCTGGCGGCTGAGAGTATGTCATGCTCACTCAAATGTGTCGCTGGTGGTGGCGTGTGTATTGGATCATTGAGTTCCCTTCAAAATGGTTGAGCTGAATGGTGCTGATCCATACGTCATGTTCGTGAACGGGCGCCGTCAGTAGGCACTGGTCATTTCTTAGCTGCCACGGCTTATTTTAATTCCATAATTGTTTTTATCTTTTTATTACGGACGCTTTTAACGTGCACGTGTTTCTACATCGTTCTCACATGTATAATTACAACATGAATGATGTAACCACTTTTTTGTAACAATATTTTGATTTAAAAGAGTGTCTATGGAGTTTCTTGCCCGTTCTTCTCCATAGGTACCTACTACGCTTTGGAATGGGCAACTAGCTTCATCTTTCTGGCTGACCGACCCCTTGACAATTCAAAAGTGCCTGTAATTGGTTTATTTGAAATAAATGCTTTGAGTTTGAGTCATAATACATTATTATTTCCCTGTACATTTATTGTAGACAGGCAGACTTTATTGTATTTCACATTATTGGTGTACTTAATACTAATTACAAACTGATATTATTGTATCTATTTGAAATAAAACGGTTCTCCCATTAAATGCATAATATCGATTTCTGTTGTTTTATTTTGTTAATAATCGGTGTAGTTTAAATTCCTTGTTGCAGTTTAATTTACTCTTCTTCTAGCTTGATTATCACGAGCAACTATTAATCATAGAGTAAATAATATCAAGTACAATTAATTTTAAATGAACCGCCAAATTGATGATTTTTGCAATTTCTCAGTCAGATTACGCAACAACAGGCTTTTTTGTACTTAATCCATAATGCGACGTCCTAGAATGAGAAACGAATAACAACCTACTTACCTACTATCTACTTAAAATCAAAAACCTTATTTTAATGTATGTGATTTCGATTAATCGATTTGTAATCAACACGATGAACAAAATCATTGCAAAGAATGAGCAGAGGACAACACTAGGTAATGGGCGGAGCCTACGCCATTTTACTTTCCACGCGGGCACGCGATACGATCTTTTAGTTCATGTCCTCTCTTATTCTTTAGTCATTGATTTACATACATTTTTGAAAAGTTTTTGACATTGATTGTCGCTGAGATGAGAATGCGACTTGAATTTGAACGTTTTTTAAGTACGAGAATTGCCCCTCGGATCATTTATTTCAAGTAGGCCAATAAAAAACATTTTTGAACGTCAACATTTACAAGAAAACATATTATTTAATTCTAGGTCCCTGCAAAAAGGTAGTTATGCATGGTCAAGAATGAGCAAGAACCTCCATCAGTCACTTTGCTTGTTAATTTGTTATCAATACATCTATATCTATACATATTATAAATTGGAGTCACTTTTTGTGTCCGTCTGTGAGACTGAGTTGTTCTTCTAAAATATCTATGGATTTTAATGCGGTTTTCATCATCATTTAGAGTATGTATCTACATGGAACGTATACAGGGCCTAATTGAATAAGCTAGCGAAACTCCGCAGGCGTGATAGGTATCCTACCAGTATGTAAGTAGTTGTTTCAGGTTTGGGTATGCAACTTTAAATGTTTGTACACGCACCCACAATACAGGAGAAATTTCAAAAGTGGGCCAACGTTTAAAAAAAAACAAAAATCTCGACAAGGAATATGATTTTTCCGCGAAACCATATTCTGTGGCGATCATTCTAGTCGGTGGCGCGTTGTGTTCCACGCGCGCGTCAAGGAGATGTCAGCATCAATGACGGGGTCCGCTAGGGCCGATACCTGCCAGGGTTGCGGGAAAGTCCGAGAGGGATACCGTGGCCCCCGGCACAGGCAACTGAAGGAACACGGGTGGGTTTTAGTCAGTAAGAGTCTGACACGCCCTCCCGCTCTGCCCTGAGCGGGAGAAGTTATTTGATGACTTCCCACCTCCAAAAAAATGAATGTCTGGCTGTTTGTGTATGTGACTTCAAATGTTTGTAAACGCACCCACAATACAGGAGAAATTTCTAGAGTGGACCAACGTTAAAAAAAAAAAAAAACAAGTGATATGTGGGTGTACAGTCGCCAGCACATCAGATTATACGAAACTGTCAAATTTCTCCAAATGATTTTAAACGTTAAAATGTCGAAAGTTAAGCTCAAAATCGAATGAGAAAATTTTATAATTTGGGGTAAACTTGACCTGCTGCTGTGTATACAATAGGTGCAGCTCTAGGTATGATATTGTTTTGTTTTTAAGAGTGTTGTCTATTTCCAATATTTTAAGATAATTATTATTCAAAAAGTTAAGTTACTAAGAAATAGTTTTCAAATTGCGATTAAATCTTTCTGAGACGTGATCCTGATCATGTTCTCGCCGCTTGTTTTTTTTTCCTAAATCTATGAACGCTCGCAATGTCAATAGTTATACATGGTCTCCTATCTTGTTTTCCTGTGACGCTATTTTAAGCCAAGCGCACATTACAGCCGCAACAGGCCGCAACACAACGCATTTTCATACAAAAAAGAGAAAAAGAGCGATGCGGCCTGCCTGTATAGTGTGCGTTAGTTTATTGAAAACTAGCTCCCCCCCGCGGTTTCACCCGTATAAGTCTTGATCCAGTTGTAACATCAGGATAAAAAGTATCTTATTTCATGATCTGCCCACGTGCCAAATTTCATCCAAATACGTTCAGCAGCTATAACGTTCTCTTTATAATATTTGTTTAGATGTACAAAAGTAATGAAAGAGGATTTTTACATTGCGGTGCGGCCCGTCCTAATTTGCGCTAGCCTTCACTGCATCTTCTCGAAAATCAGTTTGCCCCAAAAAAACTCGTTTCGAAACGACAATTGTGTAAACGTACCATTGACAACTAGATATAGGGAAATTAATCACCAACCTTGAAAGACGTATTGGTGATTACAATATTTTAAAAAGGTAAACCAATATTTTATTTCAGACAATTTTTGTCCATATTTTGATAGTATTACATTATCTTAAGACTATGTTAGTCATGATGAGGCGATCAATTATTGTATTTAGGTAACATATAATATAAATTTACATCAGCTGTAGGTACTAATAATAAGCTTGAGGAGTTGGTGTGTTTGTTTCAACGCGTTAACCTCGGGAACTACGAGTCGGATTTGAAAAATGTTATTGCGTTTCCTAGCCCAGTCTTCTTGAGGCAGGTTATAGGTTATTTAACATCACGTTAAAATCCTTTGGAGCCAAGCAAAAAGAAAAGGCGCGTCATGCATTGCTATCGGATATATTTTATGTTAAAACAAAAAATACCACGCTGACGAAGCTCTAATTTTCTTATCTAATCAGCCTGTATTGTGCCATCGCAGGACACAGGCCTCCTTCTCCCTTTTCCACACGATTCAGATTTTTGCTAGTAGCCATTCCTTTCTGTAGGAATCAAGCTCAGTCCGCCATCTTTGTCTCGGCCTGCCGCGACTACGTCATGCCCGTAGTGGGACCCAATCGGTGGTTCTCTTAGCACATTTGTCATCTGACATGCAACAGACATGTCCGAAGAAGCTAGTAAATAATATATAATATTACTAGCTGGCAGGACAGACGTTGTCCTGTGTCCTAGAAATCGATCGAAGCGCCACCTAACAGGTCGAATTGTGAATCCGAACCACGCAGGGACCCACTCAAACACAGGCAAATAAAAATTAATTAGAACCGGTCCAACGGTTTACTAGGAGTTTAGTGATAATAATAATTTCTTAACTTTCACGACGCAATATACATATACATTAGGAAGTGTGCAATTTTTTTTTAGGAGTTACAGCCATCTACAGGGTTACTGGTAACTCGACGTATTCCTTGCACGACGTCATAGTAGGGTTAAAATGCAACAAATTAAGCCACCAATTGTTCTACCGAAGGTCAGTAGTTTTTGAGTTAGTTACATTTTGAGTATTTTTATGAAAAATATTTGGAGCCAATTTAAAAATTATTTACAGCGCGACTGTACTGAAATTTAACTTAATATCATAGTTGATGCCATATCAGATCTTTGTTTATAATTAAAAGTTCAAAAATGCCAGAAACCTTGGCAAATATCACTAAACAAACATTTATTTTTTTGTGATTTTTGCTGTTACTTCATAAAAAGTTGTCTGGTGAAAAAAAAATTGGCTTAATTTGTTGCATTTTAACCCTACTATGACGTCCTGCAAGGAATACGTCGAGTTACCAGTAACCCTGTATAACAATACTATTTTCTACTCATCCTTAACCAGATATTTCTGATACAAGTAAATTATTATTAAAATACCGTACAATCACTAATTATCTAAATTCCTGGCTTAGTATTAAACTGATTTGCATAAAGTAACTACATATTTCACATGGTGGGCTAAAGTGGGCTTAAATAAATTCCGGTATTTTGTTCTCGAACACTTTCAAAGGTAAACACACACTGCATTTTGGACGAGATAAAAAAAACTCAAATCTGATAAAATTTATCACTTAATGACATCAATGTTTAGAATTATGTTAGTGATTAAGATAAATTTTAGTTGATGCGTGTGATAAACAAAAATTCGTTGGAGATAATAATTATCTCCTACGAATTTTATACCTAGGGACATCTGATTGTTATGAGGATGGGGGTTTTATTTGATTGATGATACGTAGGTACCTCATGGCCCACTCCCACTCACAGATTATGTATATATAAGGTACCTTTTTTTTGTTATGCGGGGAAACCTAAAGGCGCCCGGCCTTCGGGGAAAGAGGTCGGGGAGTGTGGGATTTTTACCTTTTATTCTTAAAATACCAACTCCTGAACCACCTTGTGCAACGCCTGTCAGGCACATCCCTGGGGAGACTGTAAAGGGGTCCGCCCCGAGCCTCGCAGTGCACTTGCCACCCCGCGCTCGGAAAGCCGGATGGTCTCCTCAAAGGTGTCCCCGCCGGCCAACACCAAAGTATCGTCTGCGTAACAAACGATATTACCGCCGAGAGGGAGATCGACACGCAGGACCGCGTCGTATGCCAGGTTCCATAAGAGAGGTCCTTGAACGCTACCTTTCCGGCCCACATAGCGAACGTGCCGATCGCGTAGGTATTCTTCGACGATGCCCTGCAGGTAAGGAGGCACCCTATGATGTACCAGTGCCTCCCTAATTAAACCCCAGGGTAGGGAATTAAAAACGTTGACGATATCCAAACTTACTGCTAATGCAACCCCACTCCAAGACACTAACTGGTCCGACAGCGCGCGGACGCGAAGAATCGCATCTATGGTAGAACGCCGCTGTCGGAAACCATGCTGGCTATCAGCAAGGTCGGGAACCACTCGCGACAGGTGCTCAACGAGCCTTTCGGAAACAACTCTTTCAAATAGCTTGGAAGACTCGTCAAGCAGGCATATGGACGGTATGCAGAGGGAGACTTGCTTGCTCTGCTTGACGAGGGCTTGCCTTTTTTGACCTGGGTGCCTTCCTTCTTCATCGAAACCAAACCGACTTCCTTCCAACTGGAGGGGAACACACCTGCACGGAGACAACTGTTGAATAATCGTCTCAGGCGATCCCCCAGTACCGGCCCATCGTGCTGCTCGACGAGGTGGGCAAGCTCTTTGAGAGAGTCATTGCAGACCGCCTCGTCGGGCGGCTGGTGCGGGTGGGGCCGGATTTGGCGGAGAGCCAGTTTGGCTTCCGCAGGGGGCGCTCTACGGTGGACGCCATCATGCGCGTGCGGGCCCTCACGACGGGGGATGCTGTGGCCCGGGGTGGGGTCGTCTTGGCGGTGTCTCTAGACATCGCCAATGCCTTCAATACCCTGCCCTGGAGTTGCATCAAGGAGCATCCGATGCACCGGATGCCGACCTACCTCTGTCGTGTGGTCGAGGCCTATTTGACGGACAGGGCCGTCATCTACCCCGGTCACCAGGGAGTATGGAACCGGCAAGAGATGTCGTGCGGTGTCCCACAGGGATCAGTCCTGGGGCCGCATCTGTGAGATATCGGCTACGACTGGGTGCTGCGCGCCGACCTCCCCAGCGGCGTCAGCGTGGGTTGTTACGCTGACGGCACGCTAGTCCTGGCGCAGGGAAGGTCGCACCAGGCGGCGGCCGAACTAGCGACACGCGGGGTTACGACAATCGTCGAGAGGATCCGGCAATTGGGACTCGAGGTGGCCCTGCACAAGTCCGAGGCCATGTGTTTTCATGGTCCTCGGAACACGCCACCGTCGGGTTCCCAAATAACGGTAGGAGGACGATGAAGTACCTGGGACTCGTCCTCGACAGCCGGTGGAACTTCGTGGAGCATTTCCGACGTTTGGCTCCCAGACTGGAAAGGGCCGGGGCTGCCTTAAAGCGGCTCCTGCCCAATCTAGGGGGGCCAAATGCCTCCTGCCGGAGGCACTACGCGGGGGTCGTGCGGTCCATGGCCCTTTACGGGGCACCGGTGTGGGCGCGTTCCTTGAGGCGGCGCCCAGCCCGCTGGTTGAACGCGCCCCAAAGGGTCATGGCCATCCGGCTGGTCCGGGGATACCGTACGGTCTCCGGTGAGGCGGCGAGCCTCCTTGCCGGATTACCGCCATGGGATCTGGAGGCAAAAGTCCTCGCGCACGTTTGGGAGTGGCGCGAGGAGGCGAAACGCCGGGGCGTAGCTCCGCTGCCGCGAGAAATCACGGTACAGCGGACAGAGCTCCGGCGGGATCTCAGGGCGGCATGGAGAGTGCGATTGTCGCAACCCAGCGCTGGGCACGCCACAATTGCGGCGATAAGTCCCCTCTTTGAGGAGTGACTAGAGAGGCGCCACGGCGTCCTCACCTTCCGCCTGACGCAGGTCCTCACCGGACACGGTTGTTTCGGGAGGTTCCTGTTCCGGATAAGGCGGGAGGAAACGCCCGGGTGTCACCATTGTGTGGATCGCCCGGAGGACACGGTGGAGCATACGGTGGAGGTCTGCCCGGCTTGGGCGGAGCACCGCCGTGTCCTCGTGGAGGCGAATGGCGGTGGCGATCTCTCGCGTCCGGCCTTGGTCCAGGCCATGGTACGGAGCAAGAGGGCTTGGGAAGCCGTCACCTCCTTCTGCGAAGCAGTAATGTTCGCGAAGGAGGAGGCGGAACGCGTGAGGGAGAGGCAAAGTTTGCGCCCTCACGCCCCTAGCCGCCGCAGGAGACGCCCTGGGCGTCGAGAATCGCAGGCCGATACCCGGCCACCGTAGGCGCGGGCTTGCGAACGGCGAGCAATGGGCAGCTCGCCGTTCGATAAGGACCAGGCCCGGGTCGACGGCGCGTTGTGTTCCACGCGCGCCTCAAAGAGATGTCAGCACCAATGACGGGGTTTGCTAGGACCGATGCCTGCTAGGGTTGCGGAAAAGTCCAAGAGGGTTACCGTGGCCCCTGGCACAGGCAACTGAAGGAACACGGGTGGGTTTTAGTCAGTAAGAGTCTGACACGCCCTCCTGCTCTGCCCAGAGCGGGAGAAGTTATTTGATGATTTCCCACCCACAAAAAAAAAAAAAAAAAGGCGGTCCCCCAGAGATGTATAGGTACCTAATAACTTTCGTGAATTTAATGTAGAAGAGCGTACAGTAGTTATTTTTTCTAAAGTTCTTATTTTAGCTATCAGTTTACTTTCATCACGAAGTCTACTCGTTACAAAATAAAATAAAAAAAAGAATAATTGAGCAAAATAACAATATCACATAGCCCCGTTATATACAGAAACCATGATTTAACCAATAATGGGGTTGTTCGCAGAATCGCCGCAGGCGAAATGCATGAATATTGCTGAATTTTTAAAAATTTTGGCTCTTTTATATGAAAATTGCTATAATTGGTATTTACTAACTCATTATTTTGAACTGATTTAAGTAGCTGCCGTGAAGCCCAAAAGAAGGGTATTTTTTATAGTCTTGTAAAATTTCATTAAAGACGTTTAAGACATTAAACACTAATAATTTTAAAGATAAAAGATTATCCTGGTTATCCTAAATGCCTGGTAATCCCTGCCTAGTTTAGGAAAGGGAGTCCTATGACCCATTTTATATGTGTACTGGTTCTATTATTTATAACATCTAATTATATAAGACAACTTCGTATACCATGGACAAACTACTTATTGAATAAAATTATTATTATTATTATTAAATGACGACTTAGGATTACGTAAGGACATAAAAACCATCCGTTTATCGTCTCAGTATCTAACTGAGACATGTCTGATGACATATCCTAAGTATGTTCACAACTCTTTCATATAAATTAATACCATAGCTAAAAAACAGTAAAATCACAAACACATGCTATCTAAAGCATAAAAGCCGTACAAAGTTCCATTCCAATTTGACCACAGTAAGAATCCCCATGTTACGTAGAACAAACTCAACGATTTTTTAATTTGTCATTGAACTGCACATTTTTCCAAGTCTTATTTCAAGCGTGTTGCTCGTAGTGCTGTTGCAGTGACGTAGTCCACTTTAGTAAGTGGACTGTGGAACAAATGAAATGTAATTATTTTCTCTTATTACTTCTTCCTTCTAGAAAGAATTGTGTCGTATAGGGTTCGAAGTATATAAAGAATAATTCTATTTCAGGGATATAAATGTATAAGACGTGCTTACAAAAGATGGAATTTATTTAGTTATGCATGTGATGGTCAACGAATTTTAGATGTGTCTAGTCTGTACCTCTACTTCTTTGGGAACTATCCGTTATTTATTGCTCCGAGAATCCTAAACTACCCGAGAATCCCTAATTAAAGATTACTTTTAATAATAATAATAAAATGTTTATTTGTACACTTAGAAAATATACATACGTTCACAAGGATTAAAGCAATATTGTCACATTAAAGGGCGAACTGATGCCTCCTAAACTAGGCCAAATGCTTGTGTTTTAGGAGCCAAAGTTCCTCCAGGTATAATGGCATACAACTGATAAATAAATAAAAACATAAATAAATACAGTATTATTTCTAAAGAGACAATTGTAATATGGTTCTCGGTTTCGTCATATGTTAACTTCTGCAACAAAGTCAAAGTCAAAGCATTTATTTCAAGTAGGCACACAAAAGGCACCTTTGAACGTCAAGTTACATTAAAATAGAATTGATTTAGTCGCCCCCTCCAAAAGGTAATTTCGTATGGAGAAGAATGGGCAAGAAGCTCAACTGATACTCTTTTAAAATGTGTTACAATATTTTGTATACATACTTTATACATTAATTATATAAGTATATGTGAAGACGTAAATTGTAACTCGGTTTTTTGAAGTTTGTGTGTTGTATCTTTGAAAACAAGATGTTTCTGGTTTCAATATAATATTATACTACTTACCACCGCGCTAAAGTAAATTTATTGGGTATAAGCTGTACGGGAAAGTTTCAATTAAACAAGTACCACAGGAATTGAAGGTAGGTAACAACATAAATTGTGGCGAGCCACTAACCAAACCCTTCCCACACACTTAGGTGTTCACTCCGACAAAACTAGGTCTCTGTTCCCAGTTGTATCGGGGTACACACCTGCAATAAAACTAAAACAAGAACTCAGAGTCACTTTAGTGAGTACGTGAGATGAACTGCAACTTCTAGCTCAATCGAATAAGTATCGACGTATTATGGTTGCGCTCACATAGGGAAAATATTGCTTATGTAAAGCTACCCGAGACACAATAACTTATAACAACTGGTCTTACTACCTAGTTCTTACAAAAGGCTTAACTCTCTCATAGGTTAAATTATAACAATTTAGTTTAAACTCAGTATTCTCTCAGTAATTTATTCTTCAATTCAGTTGACGGAATCAAGACCCTTGGCATCGAACACAGGATAATGTCTGTTGTTCACACGATCAACGTGGCCTACGGGCGTAGACAGTGACGCTATTGTTACCTGGAGTCGTGAACTTCTCTCATTTACCGTTATCCGGTTCAGTAAGGCCTTCTTCAATAACAGATGACCACACCTCAAGGGTTAACCTCTAAATAGCCCGCACCCCGATCAATTTCAAATCATCTGACCACGGGGCTACACCAAGGCATCACGTCTATCCTCGCATTAGAGATCTTAATTTAAGAAGAAAGAAGCATAATCAGCCAGACCTGAAACAACATCCTCGTGTGAAAACTCACAACTGAGACCTAGGTTATAAAAACGAGAACTAAGAAAATGGTTCAATACTCACAAGGATCAGGTTTGATTAGATTTCCTCGTAGTCACGCCATTAGGGGAAAAAAACTCTCGCCAATTTTGAAAGTTACCTCCAATCTCTTCCACAGACTAAATAGAATTCTCATCTAGTAGTCACTTTGAATTTAATAGACATTGTATATCAGTAGAGTGTGGGAAATTATGTCCTTATGTTTAATTAATTTAATTATTAGACATGTATTTAGTTCGCATGACACAATTTCATAAAAACCATCATCCCACGAGCTTGAGCAGATCCACGAAAGGTGTCGCTATTAGTTGCTTTAATTATTGATTTTTGCAACGTCACAGCATTTCTAATAAAACTATCATACCACAATAGGTAAAACGAATAAAAAATGTAGCAATGACAAATAAGTTAATTATGTCATTGATACATTTTGCTCACTTTTTTACAAATATTGTAAAACTATACGATTTTCCAAAAAAAAAATGAACAAGTATTAAGTCAGTATGTGAGTTAGAGTTATCACAGAATGTAAATCAATGTCAACCAATTTGTATGTTTGATTTTACCTTCATATTTAGTCGGGGAGTATATGGGTATAAGTGTACGAGAGCTAGTTGCCTCATACTGTTGGCTGGCTTTGTAACAGCATTGGCCCATTTCGCTCACGGGAGTGCCATTGCGTCTTTTCAGCTTAGCACGATCTAGATGTAGCATAGAGTGCTTCCGTAGCATACTGCGGAGCACAAAAAGCTGTCTCACAGTTAATACTTTGGCTTCTGAATAAAGTTGATTGCTCGAAAAGTCTTTCAAGAACACCCTTTGAGCTCTTTCAACTTTAAGCAACGTGGTTTCGTAGGTTCTGCCCCAAACCGGAATACAATATAAAATAATTGACTGGCAAAGGCTCTGGTAAACTATCAAAGCTAGATCGGGATCTGCAGAGTGCCTAAGTTCCTTAAATATATAAGTTAATTTTCTGATCCTTGTACAATGGGTTTCGATATGGGGTTGCCAGCTAAGTTTGTAACCAATGTTGACTATTATATATTTTATGTCCGGGACCAAGGTCAGAAATTGGCAGCTGCAATTGGGTGCCCCACCTCAGCAAATGTGGGCTTTAATTGGACCTGATTCCAGAGGAGGAATTAAAGTATATTGTAGGTAGCGAAAATCCAATGACCTTTGTCTTTGCTAAGTTAAGTGAGTATAGGGTGAGTAAATTCTCTGAGAGCCACTCCATTACAAAGCATAGTGACCGTTACACCATTTTACTTACTCTTTCACAGTCAGTACCATAAACTATCAACGCTGTGTCATCGTAGTACGTTAATGTCGCAATTTGGAATACGTGCGTGATACAGGTTATTGATGTAAAGCAAAAAGAGGTGGGGCCTGAGAATACTACCCTGCGGGACAGCGAAGGTGATAAATCTATCATCACTCTTCGTAGAGTCGATTTTAACACGTTGAAAACGATTAGAGAGATAATTTTAAAATATGTCCAATGCGAGGCCACGAATCCCAACGTTTTCCATTTTCGAGATCTAGGTGGGAGAAGAAACCGTGTCAAATGATTTGGATAAGTCAAGGAAGATACCATAACACTTTATCCCTTTCTCCAGGTTGTATACTAAAGTTTTTGTAAGGTCAGCTACAGCATCCTCCGTTTAGGTTCCTGGTCTATAACCATACTGATTGTTTGCAATGATTTTGTGTATACAGAGATACGCAACGAGACAATTGTTATGTATCCATTCGAGGATCTTAAAATAAAGAGCTTAGTACGGAGTTTGGACGGTAGTTTGTTTCATTGGCTATGGTTCCACTTTTGAAAATGGGGTTCACGACCGATTGTTTGAGGACGTTTGGAAAGATTCCAGTATCAACAGCACCATTGAAGATACGCGTGATGGATGACGATAGAATGGAAATCGATTGTTTCAGTACTTTAGCTGGTATGTTGTCGTAGCCAGTGGCACAATCAGAACGCAGTATGCTGATTCCTTTCCACTTGTGTTTTATCTAATGGAAGTATGACGAGAGACTGGCAAGGTAACGATAATGGAGAGGTACAAACATCATGGTTACAAGTAGATCTTTGGAGAGAAGTTACTTGGGAGGTTTACTTGTCTGTGATGGAAATATTGTCTAGTTCATTACAACGAACTAAATTTCTAAATTCTTTATCCAATAGAATTAATGTTAGCCATTGGACATTGAGAAAGCAGTAAAAACAATTGCATATGAAAAGAAATATTAATAAAATATAAATAACCTCCTGAGAAATAAAAATCGTAAGTGATTATGTCTAGCAATATCTTTTGATAATAAATGAATAGTCATTTTTTTGTTCATAGTGCGTAAAGGACTACATTTACGCACTATGAACAAAAAAATTACAAGATTAGGATATGATAAGATATGATTAATGATAAGATTTTACAACCCAACTACCACCTACTAAGGTGGTAGTTGGGTTGTAAAATCTTACTACTAATATACAACACTTTGTTTGTACAATTGGTTTGTATACTGTATGAGCACGCAAAGTAGTAATAGTAGATTGTTATAAAAAGGGATGAAAGGGAACTATTTAGTCACGATATGATTTGGCGCACAAGCGTAGCGAGGGCGCCAATAATTCGAGTGCCTAAATAGGTCTTTCACCCGAGGTCTTTCACTCTACTTTTCATTTCGAATATGAGGAAAGTAAATAAAAACCTGATTAGATAAACAATCAATATTTTATTTTGTTAAAACATAAATAAACCATATTGTTATGTTATTAATTTTAAACAAATATTTTGTTTAAAATTAATATTACAATTAGAGCAATTATTAAGCGTAAAGGAAATGTGCTTTCCTATTAAGTTTCTTGTGTTTCTATAAATGTTGGGAAAAGCAATATTTTGTCATTTTCTTCAGCTGGAATAGTTTTTTTTTTTACTTCGCACCGGATAGTCTTGGGAAGTAGTAAATAGTATATCGTGTTTTGTACTTGAAGCCGTCTTTAACATTGAATACATGCTACATAGAGTTGAAGATTTATTTATTTCTTAAGATATATATTGAAAGTTACTATCACCTTTTCCGAAAAAGATTTGACTCTTTTTTCAGCGAGCCACACGAACATCGTAAGATTTGAATTATCTTGCTTTTTATTTTGGCAGTCAAAGGTATTCTACTACTGTTTTAGCCTCTTTTCTAATGAAAACAGGCGTTAAATCCATATTTGAATCTGATGAACTCATTTTGGACAAATATCTGAAGTGTATACCTACGTAAATAATAATTAGCCCTCGATATAACAACTGAAGATCGAATTGCCACTTTCCCGCCTATTTTATGTTTATTTTTCTATCAAATTCTGTCAGCCAGTAATTTTTATCATTGAACGATAAATATTTAGCTCAAATCTATAAATAGTAAATAATTATTTTATTGAAAATTAAATTGTAAGTTTATAGTCATGTTACAAAATTGTTGACAATATTTTTTAATTACAATTTTACGCTGCGTTTTAACAGAGTGGCTGTATAAGTATAATAATAAGTACTGTTTTTATTAACCGACTCCAAAAAAGGAGGAGGTTTTTAACCGACTTTAAAAAAGGAGGAGGTTTCTCAATTTTTTAATGTGTGTTAGCGGATAACTTCGTCGTTTATGAACCGATTTTGATTATTCTTATTTTATTGGAAAGGAGATAGCCCAAGGGTGGTACCATGATAAGGAAACCAGGATCTGATGGAAACCATCCCAAATAAATCGAGGGAAACCTTCGAAAATCGTAGTGGCGACTAGTGCGTTTGTTAATTTTTTTCATTAAGTATTTCAAAGCATTACTATTTAATGAAGATCTAGAGTCAATCTGATGATGGAACCGAAAGACAGTCGAGGGAACTCCTCAACGATTTACAGCAATTACCCAGTGTTTGGGCTTGATTAATTTGTATTGATGAGAACTTTACACTTAAATGGGTTGTGACTCTCATTAGGGGTCTGATGACGAAGACGAAGGACAGTCAAGGGAACACCTTAACGTTTTACAGTAGCTACCTTGTGTTTGGACTTAACTAATTTCAATTAATGAGAACTTTGCACCCATATGGGTTAAAAGTGCCATCACAGGTCTGATGTTGGAGACCATAGATAGTCGACGGAATTCCTCAACGATTTACAGCATGCCAAAATGTTCAGTTCGTAAAAAAATAATACCTAATTAAGATTGTAGTTTTACATAGGAATACCACTACCTACTAGGCATGCTGATGCGTCAATTTGACACTGAATTTAAGTTGCGTAATCGCGTCATCTCTAGCAATGCTCTTTCGTCGTGTGGCCTACTCAATAATTTGTTTGAAACTAAGTCAGACAACGCTATTCCTTCCAAGGTTTAACACGACTCAGAGCAACATACGCCTGTCTTTTAGCGAGATCGTTCTTGCCTAGATCTATAACAGGTTTTTGTCGTGTAGTTCCCTGTAACTTGTGAACCGTAACTGCCCAACTTAAAATCAAAGGTAACATTCGGCGCTCGACATTTCCGTACCCTTTTGTTGCCTAAAATGTTGCAACAATAGGAGTAATCATCTTTAATTCTACTTCCAATCGTATCCTTATCGGAACCGATTACTCGAAGACGCCTAAATCGATTTGGAAAATTATTTTTTGTTTCAAAGGGTATGTTTCCCAGGTCCCATTTAAATTTTATAGAAATAGGTCGAGCGATTTAAAAAAAATCAACAATAAATTATTTTTAAATAAAAAAACACCGACTTCAAACGGACGTGAACGTGTAAGACGATCGTATTCGAATTGTTGTGGGTTGGGTACTATAACTAAAAAGTAGAAAATAAAAAACTTTTTTCCAAAAAAAAAAAACAACCGACTTCCATTAAAAAAAACACTATAAAGTGAAAAATAACTTTAATTTCGCAAGTCGGTGGCAAAAACTAAAATACAGATCCAAAGACACCGACTTCCGAAATTAAAGTTATTTTTTCACTTTATAGTGTTTTTTTAATGGAAGTCGGTTGTTTTTTTTTTGTAAAAAAGTTTTCATCACTCTGTTCAGGTAAATTCAAGCATTTTTTCTAAGTATGAGAAATGAAAAACAATTCTCAAATATTACATACACAAAAGTGGGGTTTTAGCCCTAAACATAAAGGAACAGAGAGCATGCATATTATAAGTAGTAATGTAGGAAAACGTAAAAGATAAAAAAAATATGTGCAGTATAGTCGTTGCTTTTTAGCTAGAGAGAGAGCAAACATTTTTCGGACTTTATTTGCGTCGGTTTCTTATTTGGATCACTGAGAATTCTACCATACGAATTCCAGCAAGAGAACTTATTGACTTTTGCTAATTCCCTTGTATCATAGAATAGCTTTTTCTTTGATAACATAAGGTGTACTTCAACGTAAATCGGCTTCTTCTCTCCTACCAACCCAATAGTGTGCGTGTTCAGCTTGTCAACTACAGGGCGCTCTTTATTGAAGCTACGAATATTTGACAGGAACTCATTCCTATTCTTAACCGAGTTAAACTGCTGCGATAGTGTTCCCGATGTTCCCAGTATGCGGTACAGGTCACGCAAGCTATTACGGACTTCCACGTTAATTTACCCATCGCTGATACAACAGATAGAAGATCCTCTGAATTTTCCTTCGATTTCAGTGGAATGTTTCTGAACTCAACTATTGATGGGCGTGACTGAAGTTGCAGATCTTGGATGTGTTTCGGGAAAGCGGGATCATCCATAAGGGGTACCGCTGACCCGGAACATAAAGGGCCAAGGAAGGAACACGGGTGGGTTTTAGTCAGTAAGAGTTTGACACTCTCTTCCGCTCCACCCAGAGCGGGAGGGGTCATTTGATGATTTCCCATCCGCAAAAAAAAAAAAAAAGGCTGGTCAATGCGATCGAAAGTTCCGTTTTTTTTTTGCTTCTCGAGAACAGCTTATCCTGTCTTCATCTCTTCATAACATTTATCCGAACATTTTACGCTTTTTTCCATTTCCGCGTGTCACTTTTGTATCTCTGCACCAAGAATTTTCAACTCACTCATATCTATAACCAAGCCTCTTAGACCCGCATCGTGTTCTGCTTTCCAGGAAGAGAGTCTGCCGTCGTTGTCAGCTTTCCACTAGGCAAGCATCTGCATGATTTCTCTTTTAAATTCGTTAAATGTGCAGAAAAATTGGTTTGTTTCAGCGTTAGGGGGAGTCCCCAGTGCGCGAGCGCTTGCTTCTAACGGCTATATTTTGTTCGACACGTTCATGGTTCCTGGGTTAGATGATATATCGGGCTCAGATACCGATTGCCCTTGTCGAAGCGGAGGGTTCGTTGATTTTGGTGGGGTACGATGGGTACACGTTGTTTTCTAATCAATCGGCCACTAGCGTAAATTTTCAAAAATTAAATCATCTTTTGTTATACAGTTCCCAGAACGGTAAAAAGTCTTTTTTTTATAAATAAAACCAAAGAGAGAAAAACAAGATTTAGCTAAACGTACTCATCCACGACCGAATTCGAACTTTACACCCTTTTTACAGCAGTCCACCTCTTAACGTTCGCGACTAACTAACGATTACTGGATAGGTAAAATAATTTCTATCGATGCCGCGTCTCGTAGCAAGTTATGCCAGTAAAAAAAAAAAAAAAAAAAAGGGGTGACCTTACTGAGTCGTCAAAATAACAGTAGCAGATAACGAACATTTATACCCACATTTTCTAAATGTTATTTTGTATCTCGTTTTTATTTCGATTAACACAGATTTAACAATGAAATTCAACGCACATTTTGATATAGTAGACGCAGAGTTTACACCATTTTTAGATTTTATAACACAGAGACGGGGGAGCGATTACGTGTGATTTGAACGGTTGCAGACGACTGACGGCGACCAAAATGACTTTAAACACATTCCAACGAATCCTAGATCTTGAGAAATTAACTATGTTTGTCTAAGAAAAGAGGGCTGTCTGGATGACTTCTATCTCGCTCTTCCGAGAAAAAATAAAAAACAATGATTTGTGAAAATCACCGATATCTGGCCTTTTCTATAGTAACTTTTCGGATTATAAGTCTGAGCCGGGCAGTGTTATTGAGTTTGTGCATGAAGAATCTTTAGTTACAGCCCTTTTTTTTTTTTTTTTGTTGGTGGGAAATCATCAAGTAACTTCTCCCGCTCTGGGCAGAGTGGGAGGTGGGAGGGCGTGTCAGACTCTTACTGACTAAAACCCACCCGTGTTCCTTCAGTTGCCTGTTCAGTTGCCATGGGCCACGGTATCCCTCTCAGATTTTCCGCAACCCTAGCAGGCATCGGTCCTAGCAGACCCCGTCATTGGTGCTGACATCTCTTTGAGGCGCGCGAGGAACACAACGCGCCGTCGACCCGGGCCTGGTCCTTTTCGAACGGCGAGCTGCCCATTGCTCGCCGTTCGCAAGCCCGCGCCTACGGTGGCCGGGAATCGGCCTGCGATTCCCGACGCCCAGGGCGTCTCCTGCGGCGGCTAGGGGCGTGAGGGCGCGCATTTTGCATCTCCCTCACGCGTTCCGCCTCCTCCTTCGCGAACATTACTGCTTCGCAGAAGGAGGTGACGGCTTCCCAAGCCCTCTCGCTCCGTTAGTTGCAGCCCTGCAGTCTGGATTTGTGCCCAGTTAACTGAAAAAGGTTTGCCCCCTATTCAATGGGGCTTAACCATAACTGTCGCGCAATGTGGTTGTACTTAATACACCACAGCCTATCCCTTTTGGGAACACAGGCGTAGTATTACGTTGTAAATCTACTTTCTACACAATTTACAAGACTTCAAAGTAGCAATCAGACAGGACCTACGTCAAACATTTTCTAACTAGTGTTTACAGGCTACCTTGTTTTAATAATGTTTAAACTATTTTATTAACTAATCTGATCGAACCGATCATTCATAATTATCGAAAGTGACTATTGACGATTAAATAATATAATTCATAACAACAGCTGCTATCAAATCAAATAAGTTCAATAAATACAACACAAAAACACATTATAAACAAAGAATAATATTAAAGAAGGCTAATTGAAGAACCAATTGTTTTAAGTTTTATTAAGAAACGAAAGAAGGAAAAAGAGGTTGAAGGGAATAAGTGTAAAAAAAATAGCGTTTACCAATTATTGTCCAACTGCATGGCTAAGGCCTCTTCTCATACAGATACGAGACGACCATTGATCACCACGCTTGCTCAAGACGGGTTGGCGATTTCAGACATAATATTAACTACTATCTTTTGCTCACGGCTTCGCCCGCGTAGATTTCGGAAATTATCTCAAGGGAACCTATGTGGGTACCGGGTATCCTATGTGTTAACCTATGTCCTATGTGTTGTTATGTTCATAGCTTAATTTAAGTACCAGCTACAATATCATTTTTTTATGTTACCCATTCAATACGTAGTTTTTTATATATTTGGAATTACATGTCAAATTTTGGGTGAATATCGAAAAACCCTTAAAATTCAAATATCTCGAAAACTATTGAATTCGGCCGTACATATGGGGGTTCAATTTCTCGCATTTTGGCCCCCTTATCAGCTACTGACGGATATACGTCGAAATACAAGTAATCCGTATAAAATATGCGCATATTCAAATGACAGGTAATTTAAGTGAGTTAACACAACTTTGTGAGTGAAACCGTCGCCGCGTCGAAGGATTCAATTTGGTCGGGCTGGAAACTTCCCGAGTCACTTCATATGCATTGCCTGTTGTAAATCAGAATTTTGAACGGATTCGATTTTTTAAACTTATTTTTGCTTCAATGGGATCCCAACCCAGTTGAGAAAAGGCTAAGCAAATGAATGAATGGCAAATGAATAGGTGTATTCAGAATTAAAATGTAATGTACATAAATAACAAGTTTTACCTTATTCATTGATAAAATTTAAATATAGTATCCTAACCTAACTAAAACTATCAACAAGCTACAATATGACGGCATAGTTTAATGTTATTTTTATTAAGTAATAGTTTATTAATTTGTTAGAATAGTTGTGTATTTTATACAGAGTTAATATGGCAGAGGGGTTCCCTATCCATTTGCATAAAATTTTAAGACCTAATATAACTTAGCATAATTTTGTTTGGCATAATTATATTTTCGCATATTATAATTACGCATAACAACTTACGCATAATTACTTTAAACATAATTTCTCTAACCATAATAATGATTAAGCATAATATTCTAAAGCATAAATTTACTAACCATAAAGTTCTAAAGCATAACTTTATTAAGCATAACAATAATAATAAGGCTTAGTCGACGGAGCCCCTATTTCTGTCTGCATGGTTTAAAGGAACTTAACACGAAGGGGATGACGGGGCCTCGTTCGCTCGCTCCGCTCGCTCACTTGAGCCCCCGTCATCCCCTTCGAACCTAACCGGTCCGAGTCGGGGTGCCCCAATTCCCGAGCTCGCTTCGCTCGCTCTTGCATCCTAAGTTCTCATTGCCTTTTTACTAAATCGAGATGTGTTAGACCTTGGGGCAAAAATAAAAATACATACTTAAGTTACATAATGTTATGTATACGTAAAAATAACTCGAGATGTGTTAGACCTTGGGGCAAAAATAAAAATACATAGTTAAGTTACATAATGTTATGTATACGTAAAAATAACTCATATGTGTTTCCGTTATTTCTATTAATTGTATGCCTAAATATTATTATGCTATTAATCATTAGGCCTAGTAACGTTATGCGAATCAAATTTATGCCAAAACAAATTAGTCTTTAAGATGATTATGCCAACATAAAATGTATGCCTATAAAAAATATGCCGAAGTATTATTATGCCAAAACAAATTGTGCCAAAATCGTTATGCCGAAGTATATTAGGACAAAGAACATTATGCGAAAAGAAGGGATCCCATTAAAAATAACATTAAACTATAGACTAATATGGAAATACAACTTTAACTAATTGTTCATCATAACAGCCGTTGAAGATCAACATTTTGAAAGAGTTGAATCAATTGGATGGCAACTGATTAGCTTCAATACACAGGATGGGAATTCAAATTTGTGTAGTGAAAATTATTTAAGACCACCTGCTAGATTACCAGATAGGTACCTAATCTAGTATTGATAAAAAATAAATCACTAAACGCTATCTTATTGTCAGGTTGCTAATTACATGTATTCATAAAAAGTTTTGCACCTGTTGTATGTATATAAATAGTATTGCGCAGAACTAGTTGGCCGCGCCTTAGGTATGTAAGCGGTGTTGGGGTGGGTGCTTGCTGTCATTACTCAGTACGGCGCCGCCCCTCCGTCCCACCGCTCATATACCTAGGGCGCGGCCAACTAGTTCCGCGCGGACTATCGTTCATAATATTATTTAGAAGTTGGATGGTTGTAAGGAATTTAACAATTACTGATGAGGCTGTAGTATCTAAGGGCTCTCCACTTCTCTCTTGTAGGGAGGAGTAAAAATAATAAAATGAATGTCGTTAAAAACAATACCCAGCCTGCCAGATTATTTGAGGTCTCCTGTCATAAGGGGCTATATGTATCTGTAGCTACCAGACATACATATACCTATAACCCCTGTGATATTATGACAAGAAACAACAAAGACGAATGGATACGTAAGATATGTACAGGGTGGCAGGGACATCGACGCACAAAGTGTTACCTTGGATTCAGTACATGATTCTGAACCCCCCTTTTTTTTTTTGTGGGTGGGAAATCATCAAATAACTTCTCCCGCTCTGGGCAGAGCAGGAGGGCGTGTCAGATTCTTACTGACTAAAACCCACCCGTGTTCCTTCAGTTGCCTGTGCCAGGGGCCACGGTAACCCTCTTGGACTTTTCCGCAACCCTAGCAGGCATCGGTCCTAGCAAACCCCGTCATTGGTGCTGACATCTCTTTGAGGCGCGCGTGGAACACAACGCGCCGTCGACCCGGGCCTGGTCCTTATCGAACGGCGAGCTGCCCATTGCTCGCCGTTCGCAAGCCCGCGCCTACGGTGGCCGGGAATCGGCCTGCGATTCCCGACGCCCAGGGCGTCTCGTGCGGCGGCTGGGGGCGTGAGGGCGTGAATTTTGCCTCTCCCTCACGCGTTCCGCCTCCTCCTTCGCGAGTATTACTGCTTCGCAGAAGGAGGTGACGGCTTCCCAAGCCCACTCGCTCCGTACCATGGCCTGGACCAGGGCCGGACGCGAGAGATCGCCATTGCCAATCGCCTCCATGAGGACACGGCGGCGGTGCTCCGCCCAAGCAAGGCAGACCTCCACCGTGTCCTCCGGGCAATCCACACAATGGTGCCACCCGGGCGTTTTCTCCCGCCTTATCCAGAACAGAAACCTCCCGAAACAACCGTGTCCGGTGAGGACTTGCGTCAGGCGGAAGGTGAGGACACCATGGCGCCTCTCCAGCCACTCCTCAAAGAGGGGACTTATCGCCGCAATTGTGGCGTGCCCAGCGCTAGGCTGCGACAATCGCACTCTCCATGACGCCTTGAAATCCCACCGGAGCTCTGTCCACTGTACCGTGATTTCTCGCGACAGCGGAGTCACGACCCCAGTGTTTTGCCTCCTTGCGCCACTCCTATATGTCCGCGAGGACTTTTGCCTCCAGATCCCATGGCGATAATCTGGCAAGGACGCTCGCCGCCTCACCCGAGACCGAACGGTATCCCCGGACCAGCCAGGTGGCCTTTGGGGCGCGTTCAACCGGCGGGCTGGCCACCACCTCAAGGGACGTGCCTACACCGGTGCCCCGTAAAGGGCCATGGACCGTACACCCCCTCGTAGGGCCTCCGGTAGTAGGCGTTTGGACCCCCTAAATTGGGCAGGAGCCGCTTCAAGGCAGCCCCGGCCTTTTTCAGTCTGGGAGCCAAACGTCGGAAATGCTACACGAATTTCCACCGGCTGTCGAGGACGTGTCCCATGTACTTCATCGTCGACTCGACGCCGATGTGAACCCTACCTACCATTATTTGGGAACCCGACGGTGGCGCGTTCTGAAGACCATGAAAGCACTTGGCTTTGGACTTGTGCAGGGCCACCTTTTGAGGTAAAACCTAAGATTTACAGACTGAACGGTGGCATAAAATTCGAAATGAACGATAACCACAGAACAGCTTTTACCGTTAAGACTAGGTAAATCTAAGTTTTACTGGAAAATCTAGGTAAATCTTAAGATTTTCGGGCTTTTACAGTCACATAAATATATATTGATACACATTGTAAATGAGATTATTCTTATAAAACCAAAAAGTTAAAAATATTTACTCTAAGATCTACGATCTACTATCTACAATACTCCTATACATCGCATTTACTCCCTTAAACATCTAGGTATTACAGTAGAAGAAAAATCATATAAGCCTCATGGTATACCGCCGTTTACCCTAATATCATTTGCCATAATAGTCAACCGCCATAATATCATACGACATAATACTCATTTGCCCTACTCTCATTTGCCATATTAGTCACGTGCCAGAATCGTTGTTTCCCATAAAGTCACTTACCATAACATCATTTGTCATAATCATTGTAAGCCCTAATTATCACATGCCATAATTATGATATGCCATAACATAATTTGCCATCGACATCGGGTGTGTAACGGTTGTTTATATCAAGAGAAATTGGATGCAATTGGGACTTTAGGGCACCCCGACTCGGACAGGTTAGGTTAGAAGGGGATGGCGGGGTCGTGTGAGCGAGCGAAGCGAGCGAATAGACCCCGCCATCCCCTTCGTGGTTATTTTTTTATAAACCACACAGAAGTAGGAGCCCCGCGAAGCGGGGCTCCGTCGACCTAGCCCACCATCAACCATGCACAGAAAAAAAAACCATGCACAGAATAAATAAGTTTATTCTTATTATACCAAACATTGCGCACCCATCGACATCGACAGCCAGAAAGCTAATAAGTAGGTAAGTATTAGAATTAAAAACAAGTTTAATAATCAAACTATATAATTATAATTAGGTAGTACAATTTCTTTTTTAATCCAAATACAAATTTGATGCTAAAGCACGCAAAAATTCTTATGCCATTTAAATATTATGCCATTTAAATATTATGTCTAATAATTATTATGGCACATAAAAATAAGGCAAACAATACTTATGGCATTCGTATCTTATGTTATCTAAAATTCGGGCAATTAAAAGTATGTCATATGACATACTTTTACATTCCCGGATTTAATTTGCCCGAATGTTTCATTTGCCCTAAAAGACATATGTATATGTATGTGTGTGTATGTGTATGTGTATGTATGTGTATTATGGCATATAATATTCGGGCAAACAATAGACAACCAAGCCTCATATACACTTGCTAGCGAGCCGCGTCAGGAAACTACTCTACGCTGTGAAAAAACTACGAGACCGCACACCTATTGAAATTCTCCAAACAATATACGGTTGTCTATTGTTTGCCCGAAGATTATATGCCATAATCATAATTTTCCCGAATTTCATTTACCCGAATTTCATTTGCCCTAAAAGACATAATGACATACTTTTAATTGCCCGAATTTTAGATACCACAAGATACGAATGCCATAAGTATTGTTTGCCTTATTTTTATGTGCCATAATAATTATTAGACATAATATTTAAATGGCATAACAAGTATTAGACAAATATGTAAGCCCCGTAATAATCATTACACATGATGACATTATATTTAAGCGCCACAATAAATTGTTTTCGAATCTTTTTCCAAGCGACGCATTTACTCATGATGTTTCTACAGGCGCTTTAAAATGTACTTTAGTTATAAATACATTGGTGGGTACACGGTACTTATTAGCTTTCTGGCTGTCGATATCGATGGGTGCGCAATGTTTGGTATAATAAGAATAGACTTATTTATTCTGTGCATGGTTTTTTTTTCTGTGCATGGTTGATGGTGGGCTAGGTCGACGGAGCCCCGCTTCGCGGGGCTCCTACTTCTTTATGGGAAACAATGATTCTGGCACGTGACTAATATGGCAAATGAGAGTAGGGCAAATGAGTATTATGTCGTATGATATTATGGCTGTTGACTATTATGGCAAATGATATTAGGGCAAATAAAATTCGGGTAAACGGCGGTATACCACAATATACGTATCTAGGCCTCTGTCAAACAGTACTCCAGTATGGAATCTCCGTCTGGGGCGGAGCCGGAATAAGCAAATTTATTTAAATAGAAAGAGCTCAAAGAGCCGTCATCAAACTGATGCTTAGAATACCCTTTAGGTTCCCGCAAATCTGCTACACAACGAATTTCCGATTCTCCGAGTACGTCAGCTATATTCAAACCCACACTATGTCATTATTTAGAATTATTTTATTTTATTTTGCTCAGTATATTATTCTATTTAATCTTTATAGTTCGCTACCCTTATTTAATTAAGTATTCTGTCCATTACCAAACATCCTGAAATAGAATTTCAGTTATCGCAAACATGTTTCTAATTCAAATTTGAGCACTCGCAACTCAGGGCCCCAAAATACAGGCTTGCATAGTTTGGGGACCACTGTTCAAATAACTATGTAGTAACAGTAAGCATACTTACTTTTTTTTTAACAATTGATTATCGAATACTTAACTAAATCTGGTTTTGTATTACAAAAAGCAACAACTGATAAGCCAAACGACTCATCGCCCAATGTGAATACCTAATAATGTTAATATAGGTTCATTCTGTATGTATTTTATTTTTATTTATTTATTTAAAATTATGCAAATAACACCTTAACAGCTATGACGCCAATGCGATGTTACTACCAAGATACACATACCTATAACTCACTTACAAAATACAATTAGGAAAAAGAACAATTAACATACATTGAAAAAAAAAATATGTGTGTATATTAAGTGAAACCATCATCAAGGCCTTTACATTGGCTTTTATAACCACCATGATGCAAGCCACGACAGACTAGCAAAAACAGTCGTATCATACCTACCTATATCTATCTACCTATTGATACTGCACAAAACACTACTTTATAGAACTTTATCAATAGGTATCTAATAATATAATCAATCTCTAATGTGTAAGAACTCGATGAAAAATGCGTGTTACTGGTGGCAATTCACATTATTTTAAGCAAACCTGTAATGTTTTGCTTGAGAAGATTATAAATCATGTTTTATCATGTAATTTGTTTAATAATGCTGATAGTAAAGACGCAAACAATCCATCAGTCATTAATAAATTTCACAAATCATTTAAAATAAGCGATAAAAACGCATAATCAATCAGTCGACACATCAGTTGTGATAAAATTTGAGAATAAATAGCTATAGGGTTTCTCAAAACAGGACTGACTTCTAATTGTTGTCACAATGCAGAAGACTGTCTTGTGTTTGCTACTTGCGACGGGTAAGTTTAGTAATAGTTATTTATCCAACATGTGAGGAAAGTTCGTTTTTCCTATGAGTTTTGATTTTCGCTGACTATGGATTTAAATTTATAATCACGCGCTGCGCTCGTGATTCTATTTTTCAATCCTTCGTTCGTTCAAGACTCAACAAAACGAATAGCAAATGAACTTGCTCACATGTTGCATACAAAACTTTTCACCACTCCCAGCAAGAAAGTATTCAGTCGTCATAGGTAAATAAATTAAATAGTCACAAAGCAAATAATTAAAAATTAATCAATAAAATTATTTATTTTTTAAAATATCTTTAAAACTTAACATAAAAAAAATCAGGCAAGGTTAGTTTGAACGGGATCATTACTTTCCTCACTGTTCAAACAATGAGGAAAAACCAACTTTCCTTACTGTTTTCGTAGAGGAAAGACACTTCTTTCGTGCGGGAGTGGTGAAAAATAATAAAATAAATTGTGAAAAGGAAATCTAACTTGCAGACTGCAGTAACTCTTTTGTTAGTCGCAGTTATTCTTTTATGAACATGTCAAGTGCATGTCGTTCGGACCTATGTGACTTTAATTTCGATTATTGGTCGAAAATAAAGATCCTTATACTTAAACACATATACAGTAGTCAAGCAGTGACTGATAAGTCAAAGTCAAAACGTTTATAGTGTGCAAATAGTGGTCTAATATTATGTTGGTAAACTTATGGCTTAGCAGCCTGTTGCAAGCATTGCAACATCATCACAAATTAGAAATACAGTGAATGAATTGGAATTAGAATGCAGTATATATTCATTGAAGTATTACTGTATGAATATCAAGTAACTGTAGAAAATTATTGTAGTTTATTATATTCAAGAACATGTAAAAGTATTTGGTTAAATAGCTCTATTTAATGGTCCATCAATACAAAACAGTCAAAAACGTGTCTGCAAACGTGTTGTTTTAGAAAAACCATTGAAATTGCAATAACATTTATAATAATAACAGTTACACGATGGGAATAGAGCACAAGAGCATGTTAAAATGGATCAGCTGAAAAAATACATGAGAAGAGCAAGAATAAGTCAAATAATGAAGAAACTCTTTTTCAGTGTATACCGCATCAGCGGTGCCGATAACATCGGAATACTCTGAGGACCGTGTGTACCCGCGGTTCATCGAGTTCCCCGATGACGAGGGAGTCATGCACACCGTAGACCTCGAGGCTGAGCCTGACATGGAACTCCTCAATGAGATTGAAAGGAACCCAGCCAACAACGCATACTTGCTTTTCACCAGGTAAATTATTTTGCATTCCAACTATGGAGATGAAAGAGAAATATGGATATTTCAAGAAAACATCTTTGAAGTACCTACATAATTATAAGCGGTGAATGATACGCATCAAAAATATTCTACGCCCTTTCCCAACAAACATAACACATTAAGCACCAGGATAACTGTGAACTAACAAACTAGATGTAGGACGTGTATATAAAACGATCTAAATAACCAAATCGATAATTATCGCCCGTCAATGGCAACCTAAGCCGAGTGGGCAGAGAACTTATCAACCTCAGTACTGTGAATCTGTTAAAAGAGACTCTGAGTCTCTGAGTCCTTTGAGTTTCTTTCGGATTTTCTTCTCTGAGTAGTCAGTTAGGAAACACCGAACTCATCTTGTCTTAAAACAAAATTTTATTCTGACATGAAAAAGAGTTTTTTTGAACCAATTTATAATTTTTTATCATTTATAATAATGATTACAGACGCAACCCAAGAATTTCGCAAACATTGACGATCAACAATGCGAACTCCGTCACCAACTCGAACTTCAACGCCAATGTCCCCACCGTGGTCATCGTTCATGGCTGGCTCAGCAACCAGCTCACTGACATCAACCCCACCATCAGAAACGGTAAATAATACTTCTATATCAATACAATCATGAATAATTTACTTAACACGTCTGCTACTACTGCGGAGCGTGCGCGCCTGCTTGCTGTGGGTAAGTAGGAGTCGGGTCTTTGGCTTCATGCACTACCGTCGTCGAACATAGGCACTTTGTTAGACGACACCACTTTCCGCCTCGCTGCTTGCCTACGACTAGGAGCTCCTTCTTGTTCTCCCCATCGCTGTCACTGTGGCGAAGTTGTCAACAGCCTTGGACACCATGGCCTGTCTTGCAGCCGAAGTGCGGGCCGCTTAGCTCGGCACGCGAACATAAATGACATCATCCGACGAGCTCTTGTCACCGTCAGCGTTCCAGCTGTATTAGAACCTAAAGGCTTGGCACGCGACGATGGCAAGAGACCGGACGGCATGTCTTTATTTCCTTGGAAGGTGGGTAGGCCTTTAGTGTGGGACGCAACTTGTGTCGATACTCTTGCGCCATCCCATCTTCCTGACTCGGCGTGCTGTGCTGGCGCTGCGCTGCGGCTGCGGAAAACCACAAACGGCGAAAGTATAACAACCTTATCGGCAATTATATTTTCGAGCCGTTTTAGGTTGAAACCCTCAGGCCGTGGGGTCCGAGTGCTCACGGTTTGTTCAACGAAATGTCCAAATGGCTTGTTGACACTTCCCGTGATCCAAGGGCTGGCCTTTACCTTGGCCAGAGGCTTAGCATTGCCATACAACGTGGCAATGCCGCCAGTCTCTTGGGTACTTTACCAGTCGACAGCGATGCAGAGGAATTTTTCGACGCCATATTTTAATTTGTTAATAGTTTTAGTTAGTTTAGGTTATTATATTTTAATTTTGATAGTTTGGGAGTGTCGTGATTATGTAATTTTTTTTTCTAATAAAATATTTTTTTTATTTCTACTGAAAAAAAAAATACAATCATTGTCTTCCATCAATGTTCATAACTTGACAGTAACACGCAGTCCCGTTATAGTGAAACAGTATAACTTAATGCAAGTCCTATTTAAGGCACCTATAAGGTGCACGCCTTGCACAGTGTGAATTTAGACAAAAAATGGAAGAACAGAAATTGTCTATAAATAATTTTCAAAGTAAATATGATTTCCCTATAACGTTGACAATACTTACTATAAATATTTTGGTATACTTAACAAAGATTAATATTTTTTTTTCAGCTTACTTGGGCAAGAGTGACGTTAATGTCATTGTCCTGGACTGGAGAAGACTCGCGATGTCTGACTACGCCACCGCAGCTAGAGGTGTACCCGCCGTCGGCCGTGGTCTTGGGCAGTTCTTGACTTTCCTTAACACAGTGACTGGTCAGGCCTTCACCCAAATGCACCTTGTCGGCTTCAGCTTGGGTGCTCACCTTGTTGGTAACGCTGGCAGAGAACTTGGAGGAAGAGCCGCTCGCGTTACAGGTATGCATATTTTCTGTGTTTTAATTTGTTTGGGTCCCGCTCTTGGTGGTGAAAAGTAAATGAATTAATTAACACTTTTATGATTTCTAGGTTTGGACCCTGCTGGACCCCTATGGAACCTCAACACAAACCGCATCAGAGCCAGTGACGCTGTCTACGTTGAGGCTATCCATACCGATGGCGGTTACACCGTCGGCGGTCTTGGTATCGGCTCCAACGTCGCTAACGCTGACTTCTACCCGAACGGTGGTATATCCCAGCCTGGATGCCTCACCAACCTCTGCAACCACAACCGGGCCTGGGAACTGTTCGCTGCTACCGTGACATACAACCACTTGGTCGGCCGTCGATGCACTACCAATACTCAAATATCCTTGAACACTTGCCGTGGTGCAGAATTTCGTATGGGCAACGATGACTTGAGGAAGTCTGGGTAGGTTTACTTTTTTTATTAGCAGCGTTCATACGGATATCCATTATTTACGTTCTTGTTGTCATTTAGCCTGAATTGGTTCTAGTAATAGATTAAAATTATGTACGAAAGATCTGGATAACAAGATGATCTGAGATGATTTCTGATCAATACGAATAAAATAAAATAAATAAAATATACATAAAAAATAAAACAAAGATTAAATCAATCAATAATCAATACCTACTTAATAGGATTTGCGAAACTGTGCTTTTCCATAATTCGTGTTAACCGTTCGTTTTTTTTTTCAGATCTGGAATGTACCGTCTTGACACAAACAGGAGGTATCCTTATTAAATCATCCGTCTTATACTTTACTAAAAAATAAACGGTTTTTGGCACAGTTTTTTTATTGTTTTTATTTTTTTGCCGCTGGCTACACTGGTAGCCGGTTGTCAAAAAAACGGTCTCTTGGTTAATTATTTAAGTAAATTAATAAAAGTGTAATAAATATGTTAAATTAGTGTAGGTACGAGTACTATAGTCGAACCTAGGTATTAAGTATTGTATACAGTGTGTACAAGCACGCTCGATAATTTAATGCTGACGCCCGCAAATACATTTCCTTACGTTTATACTTACAATGCACATTACTGTAATTAATTCAGTTCAATAAACCTGCTTGGTGAATACACTTGTCGGTGTTGTCTTCCACATTACACATAATAATTCCCGGCACACATCGCACCTAAGCGGTAGGAATCTATACATCTTTGGTCCTTTGAGACAACAAGTGAAGTGTGAGAGAAGGTGTCTTCATCAATAGCGAATCGGCTCGGGTGGCCTTTCACAAGCGGGTCTCACCAGTCAAGTTGAGAAGACGCACATATTGGTGATGAGCATCTGCTCGCGCGGAACTAACAGAACCAGTGGACACACAGCTCCACAACATACTCTTCTATCAGTGACAGGGATTACAACAGACAACTAGTTTCTTCAACACATCTTCTACAATGGGAAGGGCTACTACAACGTCAACAAATCATTGCTGAAGCTGTACAGAAGGTTTCTACAAACATCAAGAAAGATTCTGCAATTCGGAAAGCTGCCGAGTACACAAGAAAACGGCTAGTGACTCTTGGAAACGATTTACGCCATACGCAATCTCGAAGTCGATACCACTACGTGGGATCCGTTCTTGGTGCACATACTTACAGGAAAAATGGACGCAGAAACCTACAGTTCGCACATGGAATGCCGAAAAGCACCACGAAATCTGCCATCATTCGACGAGCTTAAGGCGTTTCTGGAGAGCAAATTCACAGCTCTCGAGCCAGTCAACACAAAACAAGACTAGCTACACGAAGCATAGGGCCAAGAACATGGACAACAGTAAGGCCAAGGAATTGTCTTCCAAATACCTTCCTACGAAGTTCAACAACAGGGCAGGGCAGGGTATCATGCTCGATCTGAAAGAAAATGTCCATTATGCAAGTCGGACCATATATTGGTTTCTTGTAATACATAGCAAAGTATGGCACCAGAAGATAAAATAAATACACTTGCACAATTGAAAGTCTGTGAGAGTTGTATGTACTGCCATAACGACAAACAATGCTATTCCGCGAAAACATGTAAGGTGTGCAATAACAAGCATCATACGACGTTACATGATGCTATACAACAAATGGCTCAACTTACAATTCCTGCTAAGAAAATGACACCTAAAGACGTACGGACAGTAGCGCAACATAAATCACATCACGTTGCTGGGTATGTGAACGAAGTTCTACTTGCCACAGTTGAATTGTATGTTATGGCTGAAAATGGAATTCCTACAAAACTTGACCAAGGTTCCCAAATCAACTTGATTACGGAATCAGCTGCTCAGCGTTTGGGACTTAACAGGCGTAAACAAGATACTTGAGACTTGCAGATTGTAGGCATCTCGAACAACAAAAGCCATAGAACCATAGTACTTACTTGCGAGTCCATATACCAAAACTACAACTTCACCATTGAGGCGCTTGTCATGACAAGAATGCTGAACGATTAACCCAATTACACGTTTCAGCGCCAACAGTGGCCACATTTACAAAACATCAGCCTTGCGGATCCTAACTACAACATTTCCAGGCCAGTTGACATTTTACTGGACGCAGGAGTTTACGCTCAAATAATCATGAATGGAATTCTGCGAGGGCCTATATATGCGCCAATAGCTCAACAGACTAGATAATATGGGTTCTATTGGACAACTCCACAACGTTTCAATGTGTATAACAACCTAGAAGACATTTTGCGTTTCTGGGAAATAGAAGAAATAAATGAACAGTCTACAACGCTGACATCAGACGAACAATATTGCGAAACGTTATACGCAACTACAACTATCAGGAAGTCTGACGGCAGATATGAGGTCAGAATACCCATGAAACAGGGATTCGAGAGACATTTAGGTTCTTCAAAATCGCAGGCATTAGCACAATTCCGACAAATGGAGAAACGACTAGCAAGAGACCAGCCTATTGCTGAATGTTACAAGGCATTCATGGGTGACTACATACGTCTCAATCACATGAAACAAAGTTTAATTCCACTGGAACCGAGTTGCCATCTACCACATCACGGTGTTATGAAATTGGACTCCACTACTACAAAAAATCGAGTTGTGTTTAATGCCTCAAACAAAATAACTTCGGGCCACAGTCTTAATGAGCTAATGGAGTGTGGGCCAAATCTTCAACAGGACATACAGGCATTAATGCTACGGTGGAGGGGGTTCCAATTTGTTTATTCCGCCGACATTGAAAAGTTTTACAGACAAGTTGGTATACAGGAACAAGATCAGCATCTACAAAAGATTCTGTGGAGAGATTCCAAGGAAGACAAGATCCAAGAGTACCAGCTGTGCACCGTAACATACGGTACTAAATCTGCTCCCTTTTTAGCGATGCGCACAATAAAACAAATAATTCATGATGATCGTGCTCAAAAACCGCTTGCTGCTGAAACATTGTACAGTCAGCTCCACGTCGACGATCTCCTCGGCGGAAGCAATGATATCCAACAAGCCAAAACCACTCAACAGCAATTAATCGACCTACTCAAACAAGGTGGCTCCAACCTGCGCAAGTGGGCGAGCAACGACAGACGCATATTAGAAGATCTTAAACCCGATCAAATTAGTCAAAATATGATAGACTTCAAGCACGCTGAAACAAACAAGATATTGGGAGTTATGTGGAATCCCTCTACAGATCAATTTACATTTCATCATCCAGTGGAAACAACAAACACATACGCTATCATTACAAAAATATCGTTGCTATCTCAACTGTCGAGGCTATATGATCCACTAGGTTGGCTTTCACTTGCTACAATAAAGGCCAAACTTATTTTCCAACAACTGTGGACTACAAACCTCAACTGGGACGATCCCGTACCACAACATGTACAAAAACAATGGGAAGAGTTCAGGAACGACCTCAAATACATAGGTCAGATCGCTATTCCTCGATGGATGGGAGCTAAAACACCCCAGTTGAATTACATGGGTTCTGCGATGCATCGGAAAAGGCATACCCATGTGTGATTATTGCCGAAGCATCAAAGACGATGGCCAATACGAGTACATGACTCGAGTAGTTGCAGCGAAAACGAAGCTCGCATCGATTAGAAAATTGATGAAACTGCCCTGGCTCGAACTGTGCGACGCACACTTATTATCCAGACTAGCGAAACAGGTCATAGAGTCATTAAACAAACAAACAGTAACAATACAAGCTTGGACTGACTCAATGGTCGTTCTGGGATGGCTACAAAGCGACGTGTCCCGCTGGAAGACATTCGTAGCAAACAGGGTTACGAAAATTGCAAATATTTTGCCGCCATCGTGTTGGAGACATGTCGAATCCAAGGAAAACCCGGTGGATTGCGCTAATCGTGGCTTACTTCCGTCACAATTAGTGAAACACAAACTTTGGTGGGAGGGACCTACGTGGCTGATACAAAACAACATTCCAGATCCTTCGATGGAATTCGAAGCATTCATCGATTATTGAAGAGCTTCTATGCAAACATAACTTTATTATACGTGTCGTCAGAATTCTAGGTTAGATTATACGAGTCAAGGCAAACAAAGACAATGCGCGATCGCATTACTTAACTACAGTTGAACTTGAGAACGCATTGAATTTCGTTATCAAGGCAGTGGAAAATAAACACTTTGGCGATGATATTGTACATTTACAGAAACATGGCAAGGTGCATTCAAAGAGTTGTCTACTTAGTTTAACCCCATTATTGGACAAATAAGGTCTCTTGAGAGTCGGGGGACGTTTAACAGAATCAGTCTAGAAGGTCTCACAAAAACATCCAATTATTTTGCCACACAAAGCTCGGCTCACAGAACTTTTAATCGACAAGTCACATGTTTCGACACTGCACGAGCAAGACTCGCCTTGATACATTTGCGAGACAAATACTGGATACTCAGAGGTGTGAATACAGTAAAAGGCCACATTCTCAAGTGTATCAAATGTCATCGCTTCAAGACATCTACTAGCAAACAGCTGAAGGGAAACATAACAAAGCCCCGAGTCACTCCATCGCGTCCATTTACGCACACAGGCGTTGATTTTACGGGACAAGTGGAAGTCAAGGCCAACAAGGGCAGAAGGATTATGACGTCCAAAGCTTATATTTCAATATTCGTCTGCCTAGCAACAAAGGCCATTCATTTAGAATTGGTCTCAGACTTGAGTACTGCAGCCTTTCTCGGCGCTTTCAAACGTTTCTATGCTCGGAGAGGAACACCAAAGTGTATGTACTCAGACAATGGTACAGATTTTGTGGGCGCTGCCAAAAATCTCAAACAGGAACACAAAGAGGCGTTAATGCACTATAGCAACGAAGAACTCTTAAGTGAGTTAGGGAACCTAGGAGTTGAGTGGCAGTTTAACGCTCCAGGTTAGCCGTCAGCAGGAGGACTGTGGGAGGCCGCAGTCAAAAGCATGAAGCACCACCTAAAACGTGTCATTGGCGAACAAAAGCTGACATTTGAGGAGGTTTCCACGCTGATAGCCCAGATTGAAGCTTGTCTCAACTCTAGGCCGTTGGTTCCTCTAACAGACGACATTGACGATCTGGACTGCATAACGCCTGCACATTTCTTAGTGGGAGCGCCAATACTGTCAAGCCCACTCTCACCTGACGAGGACATCAGAAACATTAAAACTAGATGGCCAGCAACTGGAAAAAATGCACAAAGACTTCTGGAAGAGATGGTCATCTGAATACCTTCAAACTCTTCAAACATGCAGCAAGTGGCATTATGCAACAAAGAATCTTGAGATCAACGACATCGTATTGATAAAAGATGATCACTTGCCGCCCTCTAAATGGCTCTTAGGAAGTGAACGCCCCCATAAGCGCATTTCTTAACGAGACGGCGGAAGAAGCGGGGCGAGCGCGTAGGGCCGGCCGCGGTCGCCGGCAGCGCGCGCGCCACCTTTAGTCGGCAACAGACACCGGTCGAATACGCAATTTGATGTCGCGATCGTGCGTCCACCATTATAAATGTAATGTGCCTTCTCACATGAATATAATCATTCTTCAAACAAGGTTGAGTAGTCTCATTAAAACTATCCTCAACAAATGGCGACCGTGAACTTATGAACCAGTCAAGAGAAAACACGTGGACAACCGACGCGCTTTCTGCTTGTATGATGGCGGCAGTGGCTGTTCGTTGATGAAGCTGAACACTCTCCGGTTTAACCCGTCGTGAACGCGTGCGTCGGTGAAGCTGAACACTCCGGTTCAACCCGTCGTGTGAACGTGGGTCTTCCTTCGCCGTGCTACGAACTATCGGCGCCAGCGGCGTTTTGTGTGGAAGTAAGCCCGTTCCTTAATTCCCTCCTTTTACCTATTCCTGTTTGGTGTGTGGATGCCTAGCTGCTTTGAAAGCGCAGGGGGAGGTTTAACGCCTTTTACTTTTATCAGCCTATGCACGTCTATACTGGCGCACCTCGCTGCCACAGGTACTAAACTGTACCCATTTGGTTGTTTGGATTAATCGCACAAATACAAACAATAATTAAGGTGCACGTGGCATGTAATTCTATTCGATATCGCTAATATTTTAAGTTCTAGATATCCTACATACCCACGAATATTAAAGAACAAGTTACACATTGGTTACATAGGCGTGTAAAATCCTGTCGTTATATATTATTCAACGACATTTGCCGAACATTCCAGCGTATCCGGGTCCGCGTGCACGGCCCGCGCTCAAGTACCTACTTCGACCCTCGTGCCACGTTGCGCGGCGGCGTGCTTGCTGCCACGTGCTGCCAACGTGCTCGCGGCAGCTATTGGTTTGAGCTGTTTGACTGCTGGACTGGATTAACCGGTGGGATTACACAATTTATTTACCTACTTACTTAGTTCCGTGTGCCCAACTCATTGTTTCGAGCGTGTTGTTTAATGTACCTAGTGTATATAAATTTCAAACATGCCGGACGATACGATTGCCTCTGCTAATGTGGAGGGTAATGAGATAAAACATTAATTCGGAGACGTGGTGGTATACGTAGTCGATTAACAGTATTAAAAAAAATCCTATGTAAATTCCAAATTGAGAAAGCCTCTAGTCTTACTAGTTTAGAAGTGCAAGAGCTGTCTTTGCGACTCACACAGTTACAAGAGTTAATGTCTAAATTTGATACAATACAATCTGAGATAGAGGAGATTGCTCCTAATATGGATGAACAAGTCTCAGAGCGTGATTGTACAGAAGGGGAATTCTACTCCATAATTTCTTTTACACAAGAATTAATAAGTATTGGTTCACTAAATAAAAAAGAAAACTGTGAATCTGTACACTCCAGTTGTAGCAATATGAGCAACTCGGTTAAACTACCAACCATTCATTTGCCATCTTTTGATGGGAACTATTCTAAATGGTTAGAGTACAGAGATACATTTGACTTTTTAATTAATAATAATGATTCAATACCACTAATAAATAAGTTTCATTATTTAAGAAATTCATTAGTAGGTAGTGCTAGTGTTATAGTGAGGTACATAGACTTTACCGCAGCCAACTATCAAATTGCATGGAAGTCTTTATGTGACAGATTCAATAACAAAAATATTCTTATAAATAATCACTTGCTGGCTTTAGTTGGTATTAATCCGATCCAAAGGGAATCTTTCAAAGCTTTAAGATATTTGATGGATCAGAGTCAAAAAAAATTATATGCTTTGAATATATTAGAAATTTCCACAACTTGACTGGGATCCTCTAGTTATATTCTTGGTCTCAGCAAAGTTAGATCCCAGAACTAAAAGCAAATGGGAAGAATATAAAGGTCATTTAACACACCTGCCTTCTCTTGAAGAATTTGTAAAATTTTTAGATAATCGAGCAAATGTCTTAGAGACAGCGAACAGTAGTCGATATTATGATAATAAAGATTCAAATCATGGTAAGTAAAATAAATCTGTCCAGTCATTAACAACTACCTTGGTTGGTTCTCAAAATAAGAAATGTTTTATATGTAACAAATCACATTATGTACACCAGTGTCATAAATTTAAGGCTTTGAGTTTGAATGAGAAGCTGTCTGAAGTGGCTAAGCATAACTTGTGCACAAACTGTCTTCGTAGTGGTCACAACAATTCAGAATGTCCATTGCATAGTTCTTGCCGGACCTGTAAGGAAAAACATAATTCAATGTTGCATAACAACAGTACAATTGTTAATGTTGTCACAGAAAGGACAGAAGCCACTCGGCCATCAACTAGTCTTCTTCCTGTCAGTTTGTCAGCTCGCTCGCCAGGCCAAGCTTTATTATGTACTGCACAAGTTGAAATAATGAATACAAATAACAATAATACTTACCAAGTGCGTGCATTGCTGGACACTGGAAGCCAGTCTTCATTTATAACAAAAAAACTGAAAGAAAGGCTAGGGTTTAATGTTAGTGGTATAAATAATGTAGCATGTAAAATAACATAACATTGCAAGATTATGTTAAAATCTCGAATTAGTTCTTTTAATATAACTGTTAACTGCCTAATAATTCCTAAAATTACAGGACCATTACCCAGCGTTCAAGTAAATGTTGAGCATTTGGGATTGCCCAATGGGGTGGTTCTGGCAGATCGTTTTTTTCATGAGCCTGCCGAAATAGATATTTTACTTGGTGCAGACCATTTTTTTGAAATTGTAAATACTAATAGAATAGTCTTAGGTGTGAATAAGTCCGTATTACAGGATAGCCATTTAGGGTGGCTAGTTGCTGGCCCTATTGGTGAATCTTATTTTAGTTATAATAATAATATACATTGTAATTTAGTAAAAAATAATAAAATGGTATATCCATGACTCTTTACAAAATTTCTGGGAGGTAGAAGAATTACCTACAGGTTCAAATAATTATTCAATTGATGAGCAATATTGCGAGTCCCATTTCATAAAAAACACTTGTCGTTTACCAGAAGGACGATTTTCAGTCATGCTGCCGCTGACGGAGGCCCCAGAGCAAGCACTGGGCAAATCGTTTCCTATTGCAATTAAACGTTTCTTGAGTATAAAAAATAAATTAATTAAAAACCCTGAAGTTAAGAAACAATATAGTGAATTTATACAAGAATATAGTAGGTTAGGACATTTAAGTGAAACCGAAACACCTAAGTTTGGTTGTTACTTACCTCATCATTGTGTCATTCGGGAACAACGTGATACCACAAAGCTGAGAGTAGTATTTGATGATTCAGCCAAAACCAGTTCAGGAAAATCTTTGAATGATATACAGGCAGTTGGTCCCACGGTGCAAAGTGACTTATTCTCGATTCTTATTTGTTTTAGAATACATAAGTTTGTTCTAACAGCAGACGTCGAAAAAATGTACCGACAAGTAGCCTTAGATAAATCACAGCGGCATGCGGCACCTGCAGCTTGTGTTGTGGAGGGATCACGTCGATAAACCTATTACAATTTTACAGCTCAATGCGTTGACATATGGGATGACTTCAGCTCCATTCTTAGCTACTAGGTGTCTGGTTGAGCTGGCTGATAAATGTCAGGATGAGGTTGTTTCAAATATCATAAAGAATGATTTCTATATTGACGACCTTAACACAGGTGCCTCAACTGAAGAGGAATTAAAACATTTTTATTTAAATGTCACTGAAACTTTAAATTCAGCTTGTTTCCCATTACGCAAGTTTCGCACAAACTCTCGTATCCTTGGTGGCACATCAGAATCATCTAATTGTCTTAATTTTCATGACGAAGCTTTTTTTTTTTTGATTTTCATGTTGGGTCTGAAATGGTCGCCTAAGGCTGATGAGTTGCGTTTTCCAAGTGGAATTGACTTCACTACAAAGGTTACTAAACGTATTATTATTTCAACAACGTGTAAAGTATTTGACCCGCTAGGGTTAGTTAGTTGTTGTATTATAAAAGCAAAAATTTTATTGCAACAATTGTGGATTGCAAAATTAAACTGGGATGATCCCGTACCTGAGCCTTTTGCAAAAAGATGGTTTAATTTCATTCAAAACTTGCATCATTTATCTGATATTGTAATACCTCGTTATGTATTAAGTATTAATTTAGAATCTCAGTCAGCGGAGCTACATTGCTTTGTAGATGCAAGTCAGCAGGCATATGGAGCGTGTGTTTATATGCGTTCTCAAGATAGTAAACAGAATGTTACAGTAAGGTTACTCTATGCCAAAACTAGAGTTTCTCCGATTAAAGAGCTCACCATCCCACGTTTGGAGTTGTGTGCTGCTCTGTTAGGGGCTCAAGTAAGTGGAAAGGTATTACAGTCTGTACCATGCAATATTACCGAAAAATATATGTGGACTGATTCCACAGTTGTACTCGGGTGGCTGAAAACTCAGAGCAAAGTCTTACCGACGTTTGTACGTAACCGAGTCAACAAAATTAATGAAATCACAAAAGAGTTTGAATGGAAACATGTTCCTACAGAGTTAAACCCGGCTGATTTAGCTTCCTTATGGTGGGAAGGTCCTTCGTTCCTAAAACAGAACCAGTGGCCTACTCAACCTCACACAACACTTAAAAAATTGCCTGAAGTCAAAGAATTAGTCTCTGTTGATGACACATTCTAAAATAGTTGTCCGTCAATACCATTTGAAAAATATTCGAGTTATCTCAGACTTAAACGAGTTTATGCACATGTTTTACGTTTTATTAATAATTGTAAAAGCACACAGTTAAAACTAAAAGGATATTAATTGCAAGCTAACGAACTTGAGAACTCGTTAATACAATTGCTTAAAGTTAGTCAATCTGAGTCATTCGCAAAGGATATAAAAAACCTTCAAAATGGATTAGAACTGCATCACAAAAAGTAAATTGCTATCCTTAAATCCAAGGTTAGATACCCATGGTTTAATAAGAGTGGGTGGCAGATTAAGTTAGTCTGATTGTCAATACGACAAAAAGCACCCAATTTTACTGGATGCTAAACATCATTTTACTAAACTTATAATGAAATATGAACATTTACATTTATTGCACGCAGGTCCACAATTGCTTTTGTCGGCTGTTAGCGAGAGATTTTGGCCAATAGGTGGCAGGATCTTAGCTCGCACTATCATTAGACAGTGTGTTATCTGTACTCGAAAGAAAGGTTAGAGTCAACCCAGACTTTCCCTTTAATTCTTGTGGGATTGATTTTGCTGGGCCCTTTATGATTTCTTCCAAAAAGGGACGAGGTAATCGTATCACCAAAGCCTACTTATATGTATTAGTATGTTTAGTTACTAAGGCCTTACATTTGGAGGTTGTAAGCGATCTTACCACTGAGGCCTTCATATCATGTCTGCGCAGGTTTGTGTCGCGTCGCGGCAAGCCACATACCATCTACTGCGACAACGGAAGGAACTTTGTTGGCGCTAACAATGAGTTGGGTAGGGTGATCCAGTCTAGCATTCATGCGGTCTTAGATTATACAGCTAACGAGGCTATTAAATTCAAGTTTATTCCGGCATACTCTCCACATTTTGGTGGAATATGGGAAGCCGGCGTTAAATCCGCGAAATTCCATTTAAAACGCGTAGCTGGCAATGCCTCCCTCAGGTTTGAAGAGTTAGCGACGCTCTTTACTCAAATAGAAGCGATCCCCAATTCTCGACCTCTTTCCCCCCTGTCGTCAGAACCCACTGATACCAATCCTTTAACCCCCGGGCACTTCCTCATTGGACGTCCGCTGATGTCAGTACCTTCACTACTTGTGAAAACGTCTAGACCCAACAGATACCAGCTCATCGAAGATATACGGCAGCGGTTCTGGGAGAGGTGGCGACGGGAGTTCATGGCGGAACTACAAGGTCGAGCAAAATGGAAGAAGGAACGCAAACCTATCAATGTCGGAGATCTTATTATACTTAAAGAGGACAACTTGATGCCACTCCACTGGCGTATGGGTCGCGTCACTAAATTATATCCAGGAGCCGACGGCACCATCAAACGGGCAATCGATAAAATATGCCCTTTACCTGTGGCTGATCAAAATTAGTTGAATAGATTTCAACGGCGCGGAGTATGAACGCGCCCATAAGCGCATTTCTTAACGAGACAGCGGAAGAAGCGGGGCGAGCGCGGGGGGCCGGTCGCGGTCGCCGGCAGCGCGCGCGCCACCTTTAGTCGGCAACAGACACTGGTCGAATACGCATTTTTATGTCGCGATCGTGCGTCCACCATTATAAATGTAATGTGCCTTCTCACATGAATATAATCATTCTTCAAACAAGGTTGAGTAGTCTCATTAAAACTATCCTCAACAGGAAGGGTTATGGAGACACATCCTGGTAAGGATGGGCACGTTCGAGCGGTGACACTGAAAACAATAAATAGCACTCTAAAACAACCTATCATCAAATTATCACGACTGCCTGTCGAAAGGAGTGATCCAGGGTGCGTGAAGAGTGAAGGTGACACAACGCCTATCGAACAACAGAAAACTGAGAGACCGAAGCGGAAAAAACCTGTTAAAGGATCCTTAAATAGTTACGTTGGCATATTTTTCAGGTTTGTCTTATGCATGTCTACATCACTGCAACAGACAGTGAACGTCACCACATAGATCTTATGAAAAATTGTTACTAACACTTATATGGATTCTGTCCGAAATAAAATGGTAATAATAAAATACAAAAATATCGCCAGCAAAATTTGTCTACTTTGACAAAATTGCTGAGATGCAAATGCGACAAGACGACTGGAAAATGGTTGTTTATTACAATATGACAACATATTGGCGAAGTTTACAAAACGTGGCAGACTACGTCACACTTTTGAACAGTCTGACTAAGGAAGAGCCAACCTTGATATCCATCGCCTCTCAACTAGAACACGAAATCAAAGAAATACAACACGATACACGAAACACAATAACGATGTTTTGCGATCGGAACACGGAACGCGCAAGAAAAAGGGTCTGATAAATGGAATTGGCTATGCAGCAAGTTATCTTTTTGGAGTCCTCGACGAAGACTTTGCCAAAAAAATACGATAGTGATATCAACGTCATACAGACTAACGAAAACCATTTATTCAACTTCTACAAGGAACAAACACCAATTGTGGAAGGCGAGTACAATATTTTGAAGAGAAACGAGGATATCGTGAACAAACAATTTATGCTAATAAACAAACGCTTCCAAGAAACAAACGAGCGCATACACGTGAAACGCAGCAATGCACTCAATGTGTTGTCGTCTGCATTAGCTGCCAACTTAATGATCTCCAACATAAGGAAAGTTCAACAATTACTGCTCGACTTAGTGTGCTGATGTGAAGGGCGGACGGGTCGATGCACATCTACTGAAGCCAGATCAGTTACGAGAGCAATTAAACATAATATCTGGACAATTACCTAGTGACCTGTCGTAACCCTGCACAAACAGCCGTCAGTGCATTCGACAGGTGTATAAATAAAATTGTCACGAGTAAAAACTGACGAGAGACTTCTTCCTTTTTAAAGTCAAGCTGCCTTTGGTGAACAACGAACAGTACGAGCTAAGCTGAATCATAACTATTCCTTCCATACAGGGACAGACAGAGAAGCATATCATGCTTACATCTGAATATTTGGCAATAAACCTCAAGAAGGACGTGATGATGCCTATAACATACGACGACCTAAGCACATGTATACAACTGAGAAAACACCAGTTACTATTTGCACTGAGTTTACCGATTTATGACTTATAGCAAGCCACTACGATGCGTGAAGCACAAATTATAGTAAACAATAAGAACTTATCAGTTTGCCACACGACAGTATTACGTTGCAGCGAAAAGTGGATGCAGTTACACAATGATGGCGCGTGGCGGTACACATGTTGTAAGCAACGCTTGATTCGCATTTTCAGTCCATCTGGCACATTGTCGAAACAATTAAGTGCTACTGGTATTATCGCACTTGATCCTGGATGCATGTTGAAAGGAGATAACTTAAACTTCGCTCTAATAACAACTTCCACAGTGAGATAAGCGTGACTGAAGACGAGCTTTACTTGAGAGAATCAACTATAAATCACTTCATAGCCGACAACAGCTATACTTTTGAACCTGAGCATCATGAAGTGATGATGAAGACATTGAAAGCCAGGATTGAACAGGTGAAGCTGAATCAAGAGACTCTAAACGAGGTGGCAACTTCCCACGACACGCATCGCTATATCATGTATAGCTTTATGCTCGTTGTTGTTGTTGGGGCTTGTCTATGGATCAGTCTCAAACTGAGGAAACGCTATCGAACAGTTCATTAAGTTAGCAATAGACCTGATAACCCGGACCAGGAGCAAGCCATCAGCGAACCACAACCACGGACGAGCAATGACGCTTGCTGCACGCACAAGGTCGACTGAGCAACCTAGCCGGCAAACTGTTAGATTTAGATAATTATAAGCTTCGGACTTTATGTTCTTTATTTACATTGTTATATTTACTGTGTTTACACTATTTTACATTTTGTTTATTTTTGTGATTTGGGAGCATGTACGAGCACGCTCGACAATTTAATGCTGACGCCCGCAAAAACATTTCCTTACGTTTATACTTACAATGCACATTACTGTAATTAATTCAGTTCAATAAAGCTGCTTGGTGAATACACTTGTCGGTGTTTTCTTCCAAATTACCCATAAGAATTCCCGGTACACATCGCAGCTAAGCGGTAGGACTCCACACACAGTGATTATTCAGTGTTTGTTGTCGAATGCAAAATTGTTGTAAGAGAATGCAGTTCATTCAGTTAGACTACTTTTTAATTTTGTTGGGAACTAATGTATTTGTGCCACACGCACGTCTTTCGTTTTGTTTGTTTGGTTTGATAGTTTTGTGCAAAACTTTGATTACAAGCTTTTATTCACTTGCAATGTTTGTATGTATGTAGCCTGTAGGTATGTGTTAGTTTGTTAAGATCAAATTTTTAAACAGTTATCTGAAATGTTGCATACACGTTTAGTTTGGATGACAATAGTGCCGATTCTCTTGTCACAAATGCCTCTAAGCTAGACTAAAAATCTGTTTATTCCTATCAAACGACGATTTTCTATTCTGAAATTGACTACAGTGACAGAACTTATCTATATTTTAGTTTGACAGCACTAAGATGGCACTGAGTTATTAATCAATAGGGAATATGCATGTTATTTAAATTTGGTTCAAAATTTTTTATTCCGAATCTTTATTATCCCGACATTTGAACCAACTCATTATTTTAGTAATTAATATATTTTTAATTACTTAAAATGAATAGATAAAAGTGCAAATTAAGCGAGGGAAATTCAAATTTGTAAAACGCAACACCATTGGTTAAAACAAAACGGGACGTCAAAATACTATGTCAACAAGTTCGTATTGCCTACATTTGTATGGCATTGCAGGCTTTTGATTAGAAAATATTGTAATAACGTGTGTTTTGTGTATCCATTTATTGTTTAAGTGTAATTCTTGTATATACTAGTGAGATTAGAAATCATTTAAGGAAATGACTGAAAATTAATGACTGTGGTTTTCAGGTTCAACCTATTCTGCAAGGAACAAAAAGGATTTCGTAAAAATCATACTATTATTATGGCCCTGTACGATTTATTATCGAATATTATGACATCAATAAATAATAGTAATCCAGTATGTGCAATCTTTACTGATATGACAAAGGCTATGTGGATCACAAGATATTACTGCAAAACTTACACGGACATGGCATAAGGGGCAATTTTCTGAAACTTATTGAATCATATCAAAATCAAATCAAATCAAAATCATTTATTTGCTTAAATAAGGTAGTTACAGAGAGATCTTAAAGATAAGGTATATGAATCTCTTATTTTGCCATTAATGTCGGCGTGCAAATTTTACATAATTATTTAATATAAAAGCATTATTTATTATTATATTAATTAAGAAATAAAAGAAATTATTAAGAATTATTATAAGTTTCAATCAGGCATGCTGTTAGTAAATATTGTATTAAATCGAGTCTTATTTGGTAACAATTAATTATTTATAATAGTACCTGTTACTACACAATACAGGACTTATACCTTATAATCTAGGAACTCAAGTACACTATAAAAGCATTTATCAATCAATATTTTTGTCAAGATACTCTTAAATTTAAAAAATGGGAGTGACGTAATTGTATTTGGAATTTTATTGTACAATTTAATGCACATAATAAAACTGTTGTTCGATGTGACTGTGAGATTGATCTTGGGTTTATATAACTTGTTGGCATTATGAGATCGAGGGGCATAGTAGCTTGTCGCTTTCTGAAAGAGACTCCTATGCTTGAAAACGAATATATTATACATTAGTGACATTATCAATACACGGAAATATCTAGAATACGTCATAAGACTAAAACGCAGGTCATATATAAATCAAAACCAAGACACATAAAATATGGTGGTGGTGTAGCGTGATGGGGCCGTTATTATTTCTGATATTATAAATGATCTGCCAAAACTAAAACGACACAAAATTATCCTATTTGCCGATGATAGCACAGCTGTTATAAAATGTAATAATGTGACAACTTATCAAAATTATATTAATAAATCCCTTCTTAATATCATCCATTGGATGAATAATAATAATCTCGTAATGAATATACCTAAATAAAACAAAAGTGATGCACTTTCATCAACGGCAACCACATCCAAATATTGGTGTAACTTTGAATAACCATAAAATAGAAGAAGTTAATAATGCTAAGTTTTTAGGTATTACCATCGACAGTAAACTTACTTGGAAACCCATGATAGAAGAACTTTGTAAACGCCTGAGTAAATCTGCTTATGCTCTCTTTCAGTTATCAAAAAAGGTAAATAAAGATACGTTACTGGGAACATACCATGGACTTGTAGCTTCTGTGTTGCGATATGGCGTAATTTCTTGGGGGCAGTCGACTGACCGTGAGTTTATATTTAGGATGCAGAAAAGATGTGCCAGAGCAACGTATAATATAAAAACAACGAATAGCTGTAGACCTTATTTTGTCTTTAAAAATTCTGACCCTTCCAGCATTATACATTTATACTTATATTTTTTAAATATTTATATACATTTTGGAAACAGCGTTGTTTATGAAAAGAAACGCACAATTATTTGATAAAATTACTTCCACTAAAAATAGTATATTATGCAATTAGTGAATAAAGGACGGATTTAAAGCGAGGGCCATAGATGAAGCACGAGCTAGTGAAGGATTCTAACGACTGAATCACGACCGTAGGGAGTGATTCATGATGATTGAATCACGAGCGTAGCGAGTGATTCAAGTATTAGAATCCTGAGCGACACGAGTGATTCATGGCCCTCGATATAAATCCGTTTTATTCAAGAGTTGCATACTATACTTTATACCATGACTACGAGAAAAAGAAAGATTTAAGCGAAAATAAACATTTAATAAAGAAAAAGGAAGCTTAAATTAATTAAAAATTGCTTAAATTAAAAAATGCACATTCAAATTGGAAAAATTACTAAAATTAAGAGTAATTTTCTTGTTATTATTATTAGGATAGTCAACTTGTGTAGCGATATTTTAATGCTAAACTCCTTGTCGAAAATGTCGACCAATCAAATTGAATTTAGAACACATCAATATAAGTCGAATACAAAGATTACACTTACACTAGATACGGCAAGCCACGACCAAGCGTGCCCTGCATGTTCGACTGTTCGTACAAAAAAAAGTCTGTTAGCTCAGTGACGCTTAGCGATTGAAACAATTCTGTTTACTTTGAGCACATCACTAAATGGCTGGGGTGAAGCTATCGTAGGTATAAAAAAGATGACACGTTCGGTTTTCATACTATCTAATAACATGCCATATCTAGCCTAGGTACTCTACATCTGTGGTCGAATACATTGGTGTGTTCCATTTTCAAACGACAAAACAGTGAGTAAAAGTGCTTTTCATTCACTGTTTTCAGTGAATAAAATAAGCTTTTTCACACCATCCTGCTCGAAAATGTCAAATTATATGACAAGCAACCAACCCAAAGTGCACAACAACAAAGCAACCCAAAGTGAGTCATTAGTGGCCGGGGGCACAGCCGGTCAATAATGTTGTACTGGATTTCATTATGACCCGCTGGTCAATAATGTGATTTGAATTTGGAATCTCACATGCTCAGCTAAATTGGCAGTATAGTACTAACAAACACCCTTTGGTGCCAGAAAGAGGAAAGCTATTCTCGAAACCCTTACTACGCGTGGATGATATTCTCGATTTCCTACTTAACTTTATCTTTGCACAACTGGACTAATATCTCAAATGTTACCATTAACTTCAATTAATATGTAAGTGCATATAACTAACTATGTAGTTCTAAATATGTTATTCTTACTGTTTGTTTATTTAATAAATACTTTGTTTTTCGTACTATGGCTATTATTTTCTCACAGTAGGTGTAAAAAGTAGAGTATCCTCCTCTGGGCTAAAGATGTCTTTGCCTTGGGCTAGCTTGAATCTCGAGCGCAATGAAGGATTCTTGTATTAACTCCCTCGCTTCACTCGTGAGTTAAACTCATAACTCCCTCGCTGCGCTCGGGAGTTAAATCCCGAATTCTTCATTGCGCTCGAGATTCAATATGACGCCCGTGACATAAGACACAACTTTAGCCCCTCGGTGCATAATCTACTATTTTAGAGGGGGAATGGTATAAACTGCATTACGTGCCCAATATGTAAATAAACTATGTCATCAGCATATCTGACGGACAGAGCCATCATCTACCCCGGTCGCGATGGGGAGTGGAACCGGCGAGAGATGTCGTGCGGTGTCCCACAGGGATCGGTTCTAGGGCCGCTCCTGTGGTACATCGGTTACGACTGGGTGCTGCGGGCCGACCTCCCTGATGGCGTCAGCGTGGTGTCCTACGCTGACGACACGCTGGTCCTGGCGCAGGGGAGGTCGCATCAGGCGGCGGCCGACGCGATGACACGCGGGGTTGCGATAGTCGTGGAGAGGATCCGGCAGTTGGGTCTCGAGGTGGCTTTGCACAAGTCCGAGGCCATGTCTTTCCATGGGCCCCGGAACAGGCCACCATCGGGATCCCAACTAACGGCAGGAGGGGTTCACATCGGCGTCGAGTCCACGATGAAATACTTAGGACTCGTGCTCGATAGCCGGTGGAACTTCGTGGAGCACTTCCGACGTTTGGCCCCCAAACTGGAACGGACTGGGGCCGCCCTCAAGCGGCTCCTGCCCAACCTGAGGGGTCCAAACGCCTCCTGCCGGAGGCTTTACGCGGGGGTCGTGCGGTCCATGGCTACATATGGGGCCCCGGTGTGGGCGCGTTCACTGCGGCGGAGAGCCGAAAGGTGGTAGCCGTAAGGCTGATCCGGGGCTACCGCACGATCTCGGGCGAGGCGGCAAGCCTCCTTGCCGGACTGCCGCCGTGGGATCTGGAGGCGATAGTCCTCGCGCGCCTGTATGAGTGGCGCGCGGAGGCACTACGCCGGGGGGAAACCCCGCTTCCGCGGCAAATCGCGGCGGAGCGGACGGACCTCCGGCGCGATCTCATGGCGGCATGGAAAGAGCGACTGTCGCAACCCAGCACAGGGCACGCCACGATAGCGGCGGTAAGACCCCTCTTTGAGGAGTGGCTAGAGAGGCGTCACGGCGTCCTCACCTACCGCCTGACGCAGGTCCTCACCGGACACGGAAGTTTCGGGAGGTTCCTGCACATCATCAGGCGGGAGGAAACGCCCGGGTGTCACCACTGCGATGATCGCCCCGAGGACACGGTGGAGCATACGGTGGGGGCCTGCCCTGCATGGGCGGAGCACCGCCGTGTCCTCGTAGAGGCGATCGGCAGCGGCGGCGATCTCTCACGCCCGGCCTTGGTTCAAGCCATGGTCCGGGGCGAGGGGGAGTGGGAGGCAGTCGCCTCCTTCTGCGAAGCAGTCATGCTAGCGAAGGAGGTGGCGGGACGGGAGAGGGAGAGAGTCTCCCGTCCAAGCCGCCGCGGTGGACGCTCCGGGCGTCGGGAGCCGCGTGATGACTCCCGGCCACCGTAGGCGCGGGCCTGCGGGCGGTGAGTAATGGGTAGCTCACCGTCCGATCAGGACCAGGCCCGTTCTGGACGGCGCGTACGTGTTCCACGCGCGCCTCAAAGAGATTTCAGCATCATAGAGGGGGCCCACTAGGGCCCAAGCCTGCCGGGAAAGCGGGATCATCCAAAAGGGGTACCGCTGACCCGGAACATAAAGGGCCAAGGAAGGAACACGGGTGGGTTTTAGTCAGTAAGAGTCTGACACTCCCTTCCGCTCCACCCAGAGCGGGAGGAGTCATTTGATGATTTCCCATCCTCAAAAAAAAAAAAAAAAAAAAACTATGTCATCAAAAATGTAAGACCGCATTCATGCGAAAAAGTTTTTTTGGTATGCCATTTAAAGTGTGTTATAAAATTCCTGATGACATAAAAAACATGAAATTATGTAAGTTTAAAAAAAATCGTCTACAGTATAATAACTTTTTGTTAATTATTAATTTAGATTAATTGACAAATGTTATTATACTGTAGACGAATTTTTGAATGACCAATTATTATAATAATGCATTTTTACCCTTTAATACTTAGTAAGTAGTGTGACTATTTATTGTATTTGATGTTTTTTTTTTGTTTTCTCTTTTATGGTCATGTATTAAATTAATTTAAAATATTTTTTTTTTCTTAGTCACATAATGTAGGTACCTAATGACACATAATGTGTCACTTATAAATTTGTATGTCTTAATAATATGACAAAACATAGCGCACCTATTTATGTAAACACCTAACTAATAATATGTTTCACAAATAAACTGATTGATCGATTTATAAGATTTTGCGCAGCTAACTCTCATACAAATTCAAAGCGTATTTACAAAAAAAACGCTCTTAGCAACTCGTCTTTATTTCTCTTCTTGTCTTTTCTTCTCTTAGCAAACTCTGTAGGTACATCATTCTTGAATACGAGCGCAACGCAACGCGGTACGTAGTAACATAATCTGTGACGCGGTGCAGCGCTTTTTTTTTTTTTTTTCTAAAACCCACCCGTGTTCCTTCCTTGTACCTTTATGTTCCGGGTCAGCGGTACCCCTTTTGGATGATCCCGCTTTCCCGGCAGGCTTGGGCCCTAGTGGACCCCCTCTTCGATGCTGCGTTAGCAACCATGGCGCGATCACGTAAGGCACACGGTAGGGCCGCGCAGCCGGGAGGTCTTGCGCACACCTGTAGCGCGTTAAAGTGCGTAAACAAAAATTCGTGCATTTGGGATAGCGAACCGATCCGCGACTAAAAACAACCGGTACGGTTATGTATGTACAGTTTTGACTTGTCTACGATTTTATTATATGTAGGTATATATAACAATAATCAACAGGGCAGAGAAGCAAATATTCAGTATTGTTGCAATCACCTTGTAGGCCGAAGAACGGTAGGTCACTGTACTCAAGTCATGACCATAACTGGGCAAGGCACGAGAATAATATGACTACGCCACCCGCCCAGTTTTTAGATAATGCTTTAATTATTTATGATTAAAACGAGTGTAAGAAATAATAGCTGCTTGTTTTGTTTTATCCACTAATATTTCCCTATCTTGTTGCTCTTTCACAAATATGTAAGTTAATATCATTATAATAAATGATAATAATTAATATTACAAAATAAATACTCATTTTTACTATTTTTATCATTAATTTGGAAAAAAAATTGATGTTTCCCAACGACTAGATCACAATATTACACATGCTAGATATGGTAAATTTTTGTAACTTCCTCCAACTTTATTATAATATTTCGTTTCAATTAGGAACGAAATTTAAAAACGGAACTGTTTTTTTATCATACATAATGTCCCAGCTCCCTAACAAACTAGAATACTCTACTACTACTACTACACTACTACAAAATAGAAGTATCTTTGAGAATTAAAGTTTGCGGAGCAATTTAAACGTAACCAGCTCACAATACGTATTGGTGTGTCTCCAACGAGGACTAAAGTTTATTACCGCTATCTGTACTTCGGTTTTGATGAGACTTGAGTAAAAGGAGTTGCATTAATATATCTATAATGCAAAACTTTCTCAAAATCCGATGTGCGTACGGAGCTATGAAGGTCTTGGCAATTTCATAAATAATTACCCGTTTCTTTGTGAACGTAGATATCCAGTTTGGAGACTGAAATATTTCTTAATATGCACTCAACGTAGTAACTAGAAACAGTTTATGAATATATTGCTACATTTTTGAAATAACGTATTCTGTCAACGTTACTACAATAATTCAAACTTAAATTATAGAAGCGTAGTCTCAAAGTGCTCTCATGTCAGATTTCACGTAGTTATGAAACTTTTAGCGTTATGAGAGAATCGTCAAAATAAAGGGTCATGAGCTTATATGTCACGAACTCAATATTTTCATAAAATTTTGTCAAACGTTAAATGGGTGTCTCCGCACGTGACGCCGGAGCATCTCCTTTTATTTCACAAATGTTAGCAGAATATCAAACAATGATTTGGAAAAGTGTTACTCCAGTGTAACACACCGGAAATGATAGGAAAATCGTGTCTATTGCAAAAAAAATTGAAGTTGTTATTGCGTGTATGCTTTTGCGTGTTCGATTCGTTTTATAGGTGATGGCTTGCGGACTGAAGAGTTGGGTGGAGCGAGTGTTTTTCACGGTCTCATTATGTGACGATTCGTAATTTTATATTTGATATAAAAATATTCTTACACTGCTAAAAGCACAATGATAAACGTGATAAAACTAAGAGGAGAACATTGTTTACTTAAGGCGGAAGCGTCAGGGTAGCCCGCGAAATGTATAATTTCTAACGTGTTTAGTAGTAGTTAGTATCAGGTTGAATGTTAATCAAAATGTGATTCGCGACGAGAACAAATATGCCTTTGCAGAACCATAACCATTAAAATCACAATACAACTCTCTAAGTTCAAATTACCCTATACAATGACAATTTCGTAAAATCGTGACATTTGAGGTCATTTCTAATTTATTCATGATTTTAATGATTATAATATTATTCTGGAAATACATTATTTTTAACGCACAACCTGACACTGACCTGCAAATTGCGAAAAACGCGTGAACGGTGGACGTAGGTGGACGGTGATCTCAAAGATGTGTGTCGATCACAAGATCAACTTCACAAATGCCCGCTCTACGCAGGAGGGCATTCAAGTCACAATCCCCTCGTCCTCAGACTACAAAGAACTCTCCTGTGTTTTGCGTGAAAGGGATTACTCATTTTCCTTTCCCGGGAGGGGAAAGGAAAAGGAGTAATTTCCCGGAGGAAACTCCCACCCGCGTTACCATTAGGCGCATTCCGAAAGAAATCTCTATCGAGGAGATCAAAGCCGACCTTGCCTGATAAGGCATCCCGGTATCTGCCGTCCATCGCTTGCACAGTGCGAGACAGGGCCTTGTCTATGACATAGTCCTCTTCGTCTGCGACCTCACCGAAGGGCATCACCCGATCTTCAAGGCAAAATCGTTCTGCTCCTTTTCGGGCATCTCAATCGAGAAGCCTCGTAACTCGAACCTAATTGGTCAGTGTCATCGCTGCCAGTTATATAGTCATTCCCAGACGAATTGCTTCACGACCACTAGATGCGTCACGTGTCTAGACGAGCATGGAACTGCAGATTGTTCTCGTTCCAAAGATCGCTCCCAATATACTAAGCCACCAAGCTGTGTACTTTGCGGGCAATCCGGCCACCCCCGGCCAACAACTGGGGCTGCCCCATAACTCTGAAGGCTGCTTGTCCCAAACAGGCCAAGCGCGCAAATGACCGTCAGCAAACGGAAAACCCCTTAGTTTAGTTGCCCTCTGCGCTAATGCCCGAACGGCTCTTTCCCCAAAGGTCCTCCTCCTGGGCAAATCTGGATCACCAGAAAGTTCCCGCAGCTTCGGTGCCCTCCACACCCTCTGTTATCCCACGGCTGATGGATATCACCTTCCCAGCGTGTGTGGTAGCCCCCGCGGCCCCTATGGCCTCTCCGGTAGTCCATCACGATACTGCTCCCAGGTCTGCTCTCGGAGGCCCTAGAGCCCCTGGCCGGGACAACGTTAAAATTATTATCGGTGCCTACGCGGCGTTTTTACCCTCGCCTCGCTGCGGATACGATAATCGTAGTAGTAATGCTCGTCGTTGCGCAAGTCCTGAAAACACTTAAATTTCCATTTTTTTTTATGGATAACGTAAGACTTAGTTGCACTAAACGCCGATCCCTGAAATTAGGTTTCTTTAATGGCATTACTGGGCAAAGCGATGAGATCGCCACTTTCCTACGCGATCATCAACTTAACATCTTCCTCTTGCAGGCAATCTTCCTTAAACCATCGAAATCTGAACCTTGCGAGCAAAATTCGTAGGTCAACACACACACAGCGCCATCTAGTGTTCTGACCTTTGAAGTAAAATAAATATATAGTTAATTACTAATATGAATAACAAAAACATGATCAGCAAGACGACCTGTCACCACAAGCAGCACCCGTTCACGAGCATAACGCAGAGATCAGCATTGCGATTCTGTAACCATCGCACCGTGAAAACTTAGGTGAAGTGAGCGTGGAATGAGCTGTCAGTGTCGTCCCACTGGTGCTAGGGAATGACCAAGCATTACATTTACAATCATAATCGAGATTTTTATAATACTTTTTATGCCAATTCTATTCATAATTTTATATTATTTCAAAGCTAGTATCTAAATGTCTAAAAGAAAAAACAACATTGTGTTTCAAACTGAATTTCTGTTTTGCTATTTTAGTTTAAAACCCCGAAAATAGTCATATTTAGCCACTTAACTAATACTAGCTTTGAAATAATATAAAATGATCAATAGAACTTTGATAAAAATATTATTCAAATCTCGATTATGATTGTAAATGTAACGTTGGTCAATCCCTAGCATCAGTGGGATGACACTGACAGCTCACTCCACGCAAGTCTTCACGATGAGATTTTTACAGAATCGACCGGCTGACAACCCTACCCACATCGCTATGTTTGTCTATTGTTTACCCGAAGATTATATACCATAATCATCATATTCCCGAATTTCATTTGCCCGAATGTTTTGTTTGCCCTAAAAGACATATGACATACTTTTAATTGCCCGAAACTTAGATACCATAAGATACGAGTGCCATATGTATTGTTTTTCATATTTTTAATTGCCATAATAATGATTAGACATAATATTTAATTGCCATAATAATTATTAGACAAATATTTAAACGGCATATTAATCATTACACATGATATTTAAGCGCCATAATAAATTGTTTTCGAGTCTTTTTCCAAGCTACGCATTTGCTCATGATATTTCTACAGGCGCTCTAAAATGATTTACAAACCTGATATAAATACATTGGTGGGTAGACGAAACATTTGTAAGCGATATTTCACAGTTCTAACCTAACTGAAATGGTACCTAACCAAAACCTTCAAATATTCTATGCGTGGTCGAGGGCGGTCTTGGTCGACGGAGCCCCACTACGCGGGGATCCTACTTCTGGGTGGTTTATAAAAAAATAACCACGAAGGGGATGATGGTGGGATGGCGGGGTCTATTCGCTCTCCTAATATAACAACCGTTACACACCCAATGTCGATGACAAATGATGTTATGGCATGTGATAATTATGGCATGTGATAATTATTAGGGCATGTGATAATTAGGGCTTGCAATGATTATGACAAAATAATGTTATGGTAAGTGACTTCATGGGAAACAAAGCTTCTAGCACGTGACTAATAAAGCAAATAAGAGTTGGGCAAATGAATATAACGTCATATAATATTATGGCGGTTGACTATTATGGCAAATGATATTAGGGCAAATAAAATTCGGGCAAACGGCGGTATACCCGCTACCGCAAGTAGTGACAGAGCATGACAAACTTGCTGCAGTGCAGTCAGGCAAAAATAATATGATCAATTAGCTCACTAGCTAACCACATATTGCAATACGAGTTGTATTAAAAAAACATTGATTTTATAAATCCATTAACGGGGAAAAACTCGCAATAAATTTTATTATAGCATATAAATTAGAATTAATAATACAGTCCAAGTCAAAATTGGACTAAACCATTATTAATGTGCTAGCTTATTTCATAACAATTCCAACGACATAAGCTTTATAAACAGCTTCCATAAACAACTTTAAGAGATAATCTTCATTTTAATCACACGTGCCGATACTCCGCGAGACCACCCAAAAAGTGCCTTACAGATGCGTCGATTCGCGAATTATTGGCGCCACATATTATTTTGCGAATATTTTTTCAAAATTAGATTTTCCAAGAGTTGAAAGGAGTCAAATAAACAACTAAATTAACTCATAGTAACTTGTCAGCAGGTAAGCTAATTCTGGAGAAAGAACTTATACATTGTCTTGGGTTAATCACAGCGAGTAACTATTCCTATCGTTTAAGTAATCGGTGATAGAACAGTATGCCTTTGAACAAAGGTTGAATTTTACTTTAGCTTTAATGAATAAAAAAACAGATCTAACAAAGAGGGAAGCTTGTTATCAAAGGTTATACCTTTATTATTTTTTTGTTTCCGGGGTGGGAAATCCTCATTGATGTCCGCCGCCCTGGGGCGGGCGGCTGGGTCTGTCAGACTCTTACTGACTAAAAACCACCCCGGTGTTCCACCTCACACCTACGCCGGGGGTCGCGGGGACGTACGATCCTTTCGCAACCCCCGACTGGTCCCCCCCACTGCCCCGCCCGCCGCTGCGGGCCTCTTTGGGTCTGGCGGTGGGAGTGAGGGGTTTGACTCCCCTCACGACGTCTCAGAGGGGCGCGCGTGGAACATTACGCGCCGTAACCTCGGGTTCTGATTTGTGGGGGGCTGCAAGAGGGCATTGTCCGCCCTCCCCCGACGCCCGATGCGCCTTCTGCGGGCCGGATGAGTGGACGAGATCTCCCTCTCCCTTTCTGCAGCCTCAGTGACAAGTCACTGCCTACTACTGAGACGAGGGCATGGCGTGGCTCCTCCCAAGCGGCACACTCTGCCAGCGTATGGTGCACCGTGTCCTCCCGGCAGACGACGCAGTGGTGACACAGGGCGTCCGGCTCCCTGTTTATACGACACAGGTACTTCCCGAAGCAACCATTCCCCGAGAGCATCTGCGTCGCCCGAAACGACAGAGAGCCGTGCCTCCTCCCAAGCCAGTGCTCGAGTAAAGTAAGTAGTTTTTTTTTTTTTTTTGTTTCCGGGTTGGAAAATCCTCATGGATGTCCGCCGCCCTGGGGTGGACGGCGGGGTCTGTCAGACTCTTACTGACTAAAACCCACCCCGGCGTTTCATCTCACACCTACGCCGGGGGTCGCGGGAACGTACGATCCATCCGCAACCCCCGACTGGTGCCGGCCCGCCTCTGCGGGCCTCTTCGGGTCTGTGGGGGAGTGAGGTGTTTGACTCCCCCCGCGACGTCTAAGAGGGGCGCGCGTGGAACACTACGCGCTGCCACCTCGGCAAAACGATATACCAAGCCCAACAAATGAGTTATGAACCTTGTGAAGCCTGTTAAAGGGAGCACGTAGTTTGTCCTTATTTCTAGTGTTAATATTATGAATATCACTGTTTTTTGTGTCTATGTTTATATTTTGCCTAATATATAAAATGTTGGCGAAGATCATTTTTTATTGTGATGTCACCGTAAGAATACGAATATCTTTAAAAAAGTCTCTCTGAGAAACTCTAGCACCTAGCTGGTAAATTGCTCGAACAGCTCGTTTTTGAAATACAAATATATTTTAAATATCAGCAGCTTAGCCCCACAGCAGGATGCTGTAGGATATAACGCTATGAAAATTAACTAAAAATAGGCTAGCCGAGCTGTATCAAAGTCAGTGTATTGTCTTACTTTCCCGACGCCGTAGGCGGCCGAACTGAGCCTTCCCGCTAGGCTCGATATAATATAATTATTGTTTGTATCGGTAGCATAATAATAATAACTTAATCCGTGATAAAAACTGAGATTTGATTTTATTTATTTGCACAAACAGAGTATCTATATTCTATAATAAAATTTATCACTTAAGCCCTGCTTTATCAGCTTGTCCGACTGTATTTTTTACCGACTTCAAAAAAAGGAGGAGGCTCTCAATTCGAATGCATTTTTTTATATGTTTTTGTATTTGTTACCTCAACTCGGTCATTTATAAAACGATTTGAAAAATTCTTCTTCTGTTTGAAACGATATATTTCCCGATTGGTCACTTTTAAATTTGGTCACGTTATGATGAGTGGTTTATGAGTAAGCTTCAATAATACGTATTTTTCCCACGTAGTGTATGTTGTAATAACTTACTGTCCCTGTTATTTACATTGTAAGTAGTGGTATACGGCTTTGTTAGGGGTAAGTACTACAACCAAAAAGTTAAAAATAAAAACATTTCACAAAAAACACCCATAGACTTCCGAAACTAAAGTTATTTTTCACTTTATAATGTTTTTTTTGGAATTCGGTGGGTGTACGATGAGTGAGTGTGAGTGAACCCTGTACCCACCTATATTAAAATACCTGTTTACGTTTAACACAATGCTATTTACTTCCCATAAATGAGTTAATGTTGCTTTCTTACGAAGATACTCAAAAATATATTGAAATGTCATAATTTTTCAGAAAATGATTGAATTGGACACAAAGATTAATCACCAATCTAACTGAAACTAGAGACAGGAAAACAGATTTTTCTCCAAAATCCTTTACCAGTCGGCACTGGAATAATCAACAATCCGGCGAGTGTTGATTATTCTAAAGTAGTAGCGTTGATTATCTTTATGTAAACAATCTTCCCCTCTTAGTTTCATCACGTCCATCATTGTGGAAGATCTCACTAAAACAAGAAATGAAAAAAGTTTTCTTTAATCAGTGACTTGTAACCACTAGTTCGTAGATTCAGCGTCTGTCACGTTTCATAATGCCAGTGCAGTTCGGAGAATTCTTTTATTTAGGAGGGTTTGGTTTAATTTAACTATTGTAAGTCTACGAGGATTCGTATTGAGATTAAAGCGGTTATTTAAATATAGTTCGTAGTGAATTTACCAAAATTTTAAATGATTATAAAGCGGCTATATTTTTCACATTAAAAAAACTCACACCAGGATTCATCTGAAATGAAGACAGTTCTGTCTCAGTAATCCAATCAAAGAATTTTATCTACGTTTGCATTTCAACACTAGTCTAACGAGTTTTGTAATGTGTTAGACGCAACGAGATCCTAATAAACAAATGAAATACATCTCGGATGAGACCAAGATAAAATCAATAACATTTACAAACTTCGTAAGTAGGGTCTCTTCAACATTACCCTGACACTGGTAACCCTCCTCTGGCCTCGAAAACGAATCGTCACATAATGAGACAGTGAAAAACAGTCGCTCGTCACAACTCTTCAGTCCGCAAGCCATCAGCTACAAAACTAATCGAACACGCAAACACATACACACAATTACAATTCCTAATCTTGTTGCAATACAGACGACTTTCCTATAATCTCTTGTGTGATATTCTGGAATAACAATTTCCCGAATTGCTGTTTGATATTCTGATAATATTTGTGAAATAATAAGAGATGCTTCGGTTCATATGCAGACACACCCATTTAACGTTTGGCAAAATTTGATAAAACTACGCGCTTTGAGCATCGAATGACTGCGTTCGTGACCAATAATCTCCTAAGCCTTTATTTTGACAAGTTTCTCTTAACGCTCAGTTTCATAACTACGAGACATGTGTCATGTCATGAGAGGCTTTTGTTCCCTTCTTATAATTTAAGTTTGAATTATTGCAGAACATTGACAGAATACGTTATTTGAAAAATGTAGCAATATAATATGCATAAACTGTTTCTAGTTACTACGTTGAGTGTGCGTAAAGAAATATTTCGGTGTCTACAATGGACTCTAGTAATTTATGAAAATTGTCAAGATTTTCATATCTACGGACGCATATCGAGTTCTGATAAAGTTCTGCATTGGGCTTATCATTGAGACAGTCCCTTTGTAACAGTCGACATGTCTTATTATTAGTGCCTCCGTTATGCCCGGGTACCATAAGTTTTATTTGACAGAAACAAGAACAATGACAAGCAATTTCATCATCGCCAATCACCAGTACAATAACTTCACTGCAACAGTACCTACAGCTCAACCAAAAATTTCCACAAGCAATATGATTTTTCCGCGAAAACCATATTCAGTGGGGTGTGCAGTAAATATTCATGAATACAGTCGTACAGTTTGGGTACAGTATTATATGCGACCGTATAAGAAAGCGGTTGAATGCAAAGTGCACTCCAGAGAGACCCGCCATCGAGTCTTCGTCATTATCGATGCATGGCGGATACAGTGAGGCTACAAATATAGAGTAGCATGAATTCAGTCCTATATTATTATATTCCTGATTTTTATATTTTAGCTAAGAGGGAAAACCCAAAAAAAATAACAATCCTGTAGAAATGTCACCTAGCAAATAAACCCACACTTTATCGAATAGTTTTCACGTACCTAATAATATAACCTGAAACTTTGAGTTAGGTCTTCACCTATGAAATTGCCGTTTATACAGAAAGTTAAAATCATTTATATATAATTTTTTTTTATATCTATGAATCAAAATATGTACCCATGCTATCGATGCATCTCTGCCAGCGCAGTGGTAATTTTTAACCGACTTCAAAAAGGAGGTGGTTCTCAATTCGGTAGGTATATTTTTTTAAAATTATCATGTACACCGATTACTCGAAGACGCCTGAACCAATTTAGAAAAGTATTTTTTTGTTTCAAAGAGTATACTTAGTTTCCAGGTGGTCCCATTTAAATTTTACTGAAATCAGTAAGCGCGGAGCGGTTTAAAAAAAAATCCACAAAAAAATAATTTTAAATAAAAAAAAATCGCCTTCAAACGGACGTGGACGTGTAAGACGATTGTTTTCGAATTGGGGTGGGGTAGGTACCATAACTAAAAAGACAAACAAAAACTTGAAAAAAAAAGAGGCTTTCAAAACAAAAATACTACTAAGTGTAAAATACCTAACTTTAATTTCGGAAGTCGGTGGCAAAAAGTAAATTAATACAGATCCACGGACACCGACGAAATTAAAGTAATTTTTCACTTTGTAGTGTTTTTTTTTTTTGGAACTCGGTTGTTTTTTCAATGCCCTTCTTGAAGAATTCTGGTGTACGGGAGCCGGGCACGCCACAATTGCGGTGATAAGTCCCCTCTTTGAGGAGTGGCTAGAGCTGACGCAGGTCCTCACCGGACACGGTTGTTTCGGGAGGTTCCTGTTCCGGATAAGGCGGGAGGAAATGCCCGGGTGTCACCATTGTGTGGATCGCCCGGAGGACACGATGGAGCTTACGGTGGAGGTCTGCCCGGCTTTGGCGGAGCACCGCCGTGTTCTCGTGCAGGCGATTGGCGGTAGCGATCTCTCGCGTCCGGCCCTGTTCCAGGCCATGGTACAGAACGAGAGGGCTTGGGAAGCCGTCACCTCCTTATGCGAAGCAGTAATGCTCGCGAAGGAGGAGGCGAAACGCGTGAGGGAGAGGCAAAATCCGCGCCCTCACGCCCTTAGCCGCCGCAGGAGACGCCCTGGGCGTCGGGAATCGCAAGCTGATTCCCGGCCACCGTAGGCGCGGGCTTGCGAACGGCGAGTAATGGGCAACTCACCGTTCTCGCCGAGCAACTGACTTTTTTTTCAATAATCAAATGACGGGCTTGCTTAAGTCAAAGTGTCACTGACCTCTATTAAAATACGCTGGACTGGCTATCCCATACAAAATGACAGCTATTTGCTTTGCCGATTCAAAGCGCCCCCAGTGACAGACGTGAGAGTTCTGAGAACTAATAAGATTGCAAATGGCCGTTGTTTGTTGATTTTACGCTAAATGTCTCTGCGGAATAAAACGTTTTCTAAAGTGTTTACTGTGATTGTGATATAAATTAAAGTGTTATAAGAGTGACAGTGATTGTATCATAGCTTGTATTGTTCGTCCAACATGAAATCGTGCGTATATTGTAAAACACGATACGAAAAGGGCAGTGGTGTCAGTTTTCACAAGTAAGTGAATCTAAAACATAAATACTTATTAGAAAACCGCTTAAAACAGTGTATTCTTACAATAATAAACGTAAACTATTCGAGTTTACGGGATTTTACGAACATTTTTCTAACCAATAACTTTTGTTAGGGATGTCAAAATTCATATCGATACTTTCGTAATATTATGATGTAAAACAAAAGTCATGCTCATCATTGTTAAAATAATGATACGCACATTATAATGATCTCTAATAATAGCAAAACACTTCAAGGTTTATTATTATTAGAGTCAATAACAAAATAATTTAACACTTATGATTCATACTTCACTTATGATATAATTATAGACATAATAATTATGTATATAATTTATAATTTTTTACCCATACCTACTAAAATGTTTCCTTTAATTACAGGTTCCCCTCCGATTACACTCTCAAACTTTGGTTAAAAAATAAGAAGGTTGTCAACTGGACTCCGACAATGTATCATTATCTGTGTTCTAAACACTTCACGGAAGCCTGTTTCTTAAAACATCAGTCACGGACTACGTTGAAAAAATGGCTCGACAGTAATTTTTATTTTAATAAAATATGTGATTTGAGAATGCTTTTTTTATTTCCCTGTCCCCCTCCCCTGCGGTAATTAAGTTGTTACAAGTTAATTACCGTAATTACAGACCTAATAGAAAGTTATTGTGTCTCTTATCACATGGCAACATGCGGTATCTGACTAGTAATAATATCTTATTGTGCACTCTTTATATGAAGGGATTATCTTATTAATTACTATTTCTATCTTAGTAATTTACTATTTTACAGAATTTTATTATTTATTGATCCTATAGTGAACTGTTGTCCGATTAAGGAGAACAAGGAAGGAAGGGGTCAACCGGACATGTGATACTTATTATTACAGTCCATAAACAGTACTAGATACTGCTATTTCAAGTTATGTTTTCTACGTAAAATATCTGCTTATTACGACTATCTATAGTTCATTAGTTTAGTTAGGTACTCAACTAGTGCAGACATGTCTTTTTATTTGTGTTTTAGTAACATTTAACAAAATATATGCCTATATTGTTTTAAATCAATTATCTATATAATTATAGTATATAATTTTAGTAAATCTTAACATATGTTATAAAACGTATTTCACGTTTTTAAAAACATATTACGTATAAAAGACAACACGAATGTTACATGTTAATAATTACCTAAACCAATTTAATTTATAGGAAATCTGTAACAATAGCGTTGGTAATATTTCTATCATTGTGGTCGATATCAGAAAAGTTTTTATCGATAACAAACCTTTTGTTATACATCACTAGTATTAGTTCCATTCCCCCACACTGCTGCCGTCAGCGCCAAAATGGCGATTTTCAAATAGGCACATGAAATTGATAGCGATAGCCAGTCCAGCGTAATTTAATAGAGGTCAGTGCAAAGTGTGAAAATATTAAGAATAGAAAATGATAACCAGTTATATGAATTATATAAATAGGTTGTAACCGCAGAGGTCACACTGCGCTATGTTGATCTAATATCAATGTGTTCGAAAGAAAAGATCATTTCAGCTAGGAATGTAATGTTAAACTAAATGTTAACAACCTCTCTCTTTGTATACAAATGTTCATGTGAAACAACTAGTCCAGATGTCTGGGCAGAACATGGTGGGTATAGATAAATTGATTGGGTGAATTTTCGGTCCAGTTGAACCACCTCTTAGTTTCTACTGTCATAGTTCTTCTTTAAATACTTGAAAATGCTCGACGTGCAATCTGCAGCTGGGAAGTGAAGACGGTCGGACGTTTTGGCGAACTGACTTGGCGATATAATTTTGACGTTCAAAAAGGGCTGATTAACAATCTAATTTAAATATATTATATTATATAAATAAGGTGCTGTTTAATGTTTTTCAACACATTTGCTCAAAAAATGCATTTACGAAGCCTGTATAGGTACATTGTTCGAAAGTTAAAAATTACGCACCACGGGCATTTACGGGCGGTAAAATAGGTACTCTCACCTAAGTACATGTTTTACCGCCCCCTTCGTTGTATAGTGCCGTGCGTATTCTTTGCGGTTTTTTTTTAATTACCATAAAAAAATATATAAGAATTCCACCAAGGAGTTTTAATTTACGAGAATAAATAAGCTGAATGATCGAACCTCCTTGGAAGCGCTTATGCTCAATACGTTTATCTCACTTTAGTATTAAAGAGAAAATGAGACGAAAGATGCTTTTCGACTCGACTATTGCGATTCAACTTTTTGCGATTCTAATTTTCACCACGCGCACGTAGCGCCATTTGGAAATGGCGCCATTTTCATATTAGAAACGTCAAAGATTGTTATTGTTGCGACTTTCTGACTGGTATTTGTATAAACAAAAGTTTGTTTCATTACCTATTGTACTGTTTTCTCGCAAATATGTTGAAAAACGTTGTATGACACACGCGCGGAAATTGGTATTTACAAACTCGTGACTATGGTAAGCCCTCGACTTCGTCTCGGGCTTACATTCGTCTACTCTTTTGTAAAAACCAACTTACCGCACTAGTAACATAAATAACTATTATTAGGCAGGTATAATGCCAATCCTCAGTATTTAATCAACCGATAAGGATTTGCAATTAGTTTGTAATAATCTGTAAGTTCTCTGTAAATATGTTTGTAAAACCTTAGATAAGGCGTAATGTAATTATCCCCTGCAATTATTAATCCGATTACATTAAAATATAACGTACTTGTTATTTCGTTGTTCAGTAACCTTAAGGTACTTACCTGAAATTTCCGCGTTATTATTTATTTATATAGAACACCTACACAGAGTTCATCCAAGGCTATGTTATAAGAAAGAAGGTTCACAAACTTACAAAAAAATAATATGAACCGTGAGCAAAATTACAAAGAATACTTATGTACCAACTAAAATAACAATTATCATACATATTACAACGTAATAGAAAACCTCCCTCAATTATTATTTGTGACATTTGAATGAATACGTGCGGCTCGTGACATAATAGTTCTTGTTATGATCTATCCTATACTATATTGTAGTCTATGTTATGATCTGAAATAGTCGATGACAGTAGTCAAAGTACCAATGTGACTTTTTTAATCCATATTATGTACTCTCTGAGTATATCTTGGACATTACTAACATCGGTGAAGGAATATATCGTGAGGAAACTTGGGCTTATAGATAATAATGACGACACGGTTGGCGCAGTGGTTAAGCGATTGACTGCTGCGTTACGTGTCGCGGGTTAGATCCCCGCACGGAACAAATATTTGTATGACCTGCAAGTAATTGTTCCGGGTCTGGCCGTTTGTGTATGTGAGTTTAAATGTTTGTAAACGCGCCCACGATACAGGAGAGAAATTCCTAGAGTGGGGCAAAGTTAAAAAAAAAAAAATATATATATATAAGTCTGTAATCGCTAACCCGTCTTGAGCAAGCGTGGTGACCAATGCTTGTGCCATCTCTTTATGAGAAAAGGTATTTGCCCTGCAGTGGGGCAGTAATAAGCTGGTAATATTGTCATCAAATTACTAAATAAAATGAAATAATGATATGTAGTTGATGTTTTTAAAATATTAACAAGTTTACCTTATAACATCAAGTCAATTTATTAAATTAGGAAGTGAAATAAGAATGAAAATTATCACACTTGAGTGATCGCTCATAAATTTTAATGCGAACTCATCATAGATTTCTAAAGACGCTTTTTCATGACTCTATTTTCTTGCAGTTGCGCTAGTCGACGGATTGCACTCGTTCATGGGCGTGGCTAAAACGCATGGTGACTGGCCCAAAACCATGCAAGAGGCACGATGATTTATAACGAAAACGTGAGGAACAGACCTTTATTGTGGGGTTATTGTGAAAAAAATACTGCTTCCTCTTCGTGTCGATGGCACGACAGTGTATAAAAATGTAGTTTGCCCAAATCTTAGCCACTTCTGCGGCGCAAAGGTTGCTATGGTTCCATTTTTAGGGTACAGAGGAAAACCTGTAATTTGAAATTAAGTTATTGAAAGAGTTCAATAACTTAATTTCAAATTACAGTTTTTTAAGTTTAGAATAATTGAACTATCTACACTCGAGAGCAATGAATCCGGGTCACTTAAAGAATCCTAAAAATCTCGGAAACTGAAAATGCTAGGTTAATGCAATAAATTGTATTTAATAGACAATGTAATACTCCTTAAATGAAGGTATTAAAACTTCTTAGTTATTGTAAAGTTATATCATAAAAAAATCAAATTTGAAAAAGGGCCACTTTCGAAGATGGAACTACGAAATTACAGCATTTGGTTTTGCTTTTGTTTGTAATCTGTCATTTATGTGGGTACATAAACCATGTTGATAGTGCTCTATATTCATTATTCAAGCTGAAATTATGTCGCTTACGCCTGAAGAATGCACCAGAATACTTACAATGCTGGAAACCGGCCGGAGTCAGCGCGATACAGCCAGGACTGTCGGTGTGTCGCTGTCAACAGTACAAAGAGTTCTCCGACGTTACGAAGAAACTGGTTCTAACCTACGCAGACCAGGAACGGGCAGAACCAGGTGTACCACAGCACGAGAAGACCGATACTTGGTGAACACCATGCTTCGAAATCGCTTTCTCACAGGAACTGAACTCACCAATCAGTTTCGACGCCTCGGAGGAAGTAACCCAAGTGCATGGACAGTAAGACGTCGGCTTGCTGAATCTAACTTAAAACCCCTTAGACCTGCAAACGGCCCTAAACTGGAGCGTGGGCATCGTATTTCAAGACTAAGATATGCCCAGAGCCACGTAAATTGGAGTATTGAAGATTGGTCAAAAGTTATGTTCTCCGACGAATCAAAATTTATGCTCTACAAGCACGATGGAAGACACAGAGTGTATCGAAGACCAGGGGAAAGATTCAAGCAAGCATGCATCGAAGAAAAAGTAGCCTACGGTGGTGGGTCTGTACTTGTGTGGGCCGGAATTTCTTCTGAAAGTCGCACAGAGCTGGTGATCATAGAAAACGGCTCTTTAACTAGCGTAAGATATGTGGAAGAAATCCTCAATGATCACGTTGGTCCATTTATGGTCAATTTAGGTGAGGATGCTATATTTATGCATGACAATGCTCGACCTCATACAGGTAGGATTGTGAATGACTACCTTCAAGAGATGAACATTACTCGTATGGAGTGGCCAGCGCGCAGCCCGGATATCAACCCGATCGAGCATGCTTGGGACGAGCTAGGCAGATGCGTAAAACAACGAAACCCTCCCCCAATCACGCTTCGTGAGCTCAAAATGGCTCTCACAGAGGAATGGGAGAATATTCCCCAAAATCGTATAAGGAACTTGGTGTACAGCATGCCAAACCGCGTAAACGCAGTAATGGAAGCACGAGGAGGCAATACGAAGTATTAAAATTCAAGAAAATCGTAATAAAGTTCAAAAATTTCATGTTTCCTATTTTTGTTTTAAGGAGAGATCAGCAGTTTTTTTCTTTATGTAATTTTGTGTTAATAAAATGTATTTTTTTTTACTTTCATTTAAGGAGTATTACATTGTCTATTAAATACAATTTATTGCATTAACCTATCATTTTTAGTTTCCGAGATTTTTAACATTCTTTAAGTGACCCGGATTCATTGCTCTCGAGTGTATACAAGCGTAAGAATTTAGATTTGAATATTTCATATTCCTTCTGATTTATTTATGCCCAAACTTGCATTAAACTAGTGCTGAAATACAGATCTTTCGACGCTCATAAATTTCAAGTTCGTTTTTACGTAGAAAATGATTAACGTAGGTCCTATCCGATTGTTACTTTGAAGTGTAAATTGCATAGAAAGTAGATTTACAACGTAACGCCACGCCTGTGTGGAATCGCCTTCGATTGAAAAATCCATCGCCAGCTTGAAATCCCAAAAGGGATATGCTGAGGTGTATTAAGTAAAGAAATAAAGAAAGAAAGAAAAATTGATTTATTTGTCATAGAAACACACAGACCCACATTGCGCCAGTTATGTTTTAGCCCCATCAAATAGGGGGCAAACCTATTGCAGGTACTAAAGATTGGGCACAAATCCAGACTGCGGGGCTTCAACTAAAGATTCTTCATGCAAAAACTCTGTAACACTATCCAGCTTTGCTATCTAACTCATAACCCGAAAAGTAACTTCAGAAAAGACCAGGCATCGGTGATGTTCACAAATCATTGTTTTTTTTTCTGTCAGAAGAGGGACATAGAAAGCTGCTTTCTACTTATACAAACATAGTTACTTTCTCAAGATCTAGGTTTCGTTGGCATTTGTCTTAAGTAATTAGGGATTCTTAGGTAGTTACGGATTCTCTGAGCTACAAATTACGGATAATTCCCAAAGAAGTAGATGTACAGACTAGACACAATCTAAAATACGTTGACCATCACATGCATAACTAAATAAAGCCTATCTCTTGTTAGCGCGTCTAATGCATTTAAATCCCTGAAATAAAACTATTCTATTTAGAACCCTACACGACACAATTGTTACTAAAAGGAAGAGGCAAGAAAATAATTAAATTAAATTTGTTCCACAGTCCGTTTACTAAAGTGGACTACGTGACTGCAATAGCACAAACACGCTTGCAAGAAGCCTCGGCAAAATGTGCAGTTCAAGGACAAATTAAATAATTGTTGAGTTTGTTCTACGTAACATGGGAATTCTGTCTGTGATCAAATTGGAAATGGGACTTTGTAGATATTTCATGCTGTGTTTACATTAAGATTGTGATTGTACTGTTTTTTTTTTTTTTAGATTGGGGATTAATTTATATGGAAGAGTTGTGAATGTATGATTCTAAATAAGACATGTCTCATTTAGAAACTGAGACAATAAAAGGATGGTCTTTTTTCTCGTTACGAAATCCTAAGTTGTAATTTAGGATAATCAGTATAACCTTTTATCTTTAAAATGATTAGTGTTTAATGTTTTTCAATTCTCATGAACGGAACCACATTTTACATGTTTATTAAAACAAATACTCTCTTTTTGGGCTTCACCGCAGTCACATAAATCGATTCAAAATAATGAGTTAGTAAATACCAATTATAGCATGTTTTATATAATAAACCCATTCTTTTTTACAATTTACCAATACTCGTATTAATGCATTTCGCTAGCGGCGATTCTGCGAACAACCCTATTATTGGTTCAATAATGGTTTCTGTACATAACGGGACAATGTGGTATTGTTATTTTGCTCATATTACTCTTTTTTATTTTATTTTGGAACAAGTAGATTTCGTGATGAAAATAAACTATTAGTTAAACAAAGAATTTAAAAAAAAAGTACTACTTACGCCTTTCTACATTAAATTCACGACAATTATTAGGTACCTACACATACATATTCAGCATATAATGTTCCCATGGCTGGGATACATGCCTCCTCTCTGTGAGAGGGAGTGGGCCATAGGTACCTACTTATAGGTATCACCAATCAAATAATACCGTCATCCTCATAACAATCAAATGTACTTGTATAATTATCTCCTACGAATTTTTGTTTATCACACACATCCACTAAATTGTATCATACTTACGGACGATTAAAAACTCATTAAGTGATCCATTTTTATCAGATTTGAGTTTTTTTATCTCGTCCAAAATGCAGTGTGATACTTTGGACTGTGTTCGAGAACAAAATACCTGCATTTATTTAAGCCCACTTAAGCCAACCAAATCAATTATCTTCTAAGAATACATCAGTTTAATAATAAGCAATTTTTTTTTTAGATAACTAGCGATTACACGGTATTTTAATGATAATTTACTTATATCAGAAATATCTGACTAAGGATGCGTAGAAAATAATATTGATAAAGATGATTGTGGCTCCTAACAATAGAGTTGCGCACTTTCTATGTGTTATTCTATTTATTCTTCCTATGTATATTGCGTCGTGGAACAAAGGTTTTTATGATATGGCGCAGCAGAGATTTTCAGTTTTATAATATATACATCTTCACATATATAATTCTTCAGTGTGTATTGTCACTGAACACCTACAAACGGCTGGACCGATTTTGATGATTTTTTTTGCGTGTGTTTGAGTGGGTGCCTCATATAGTTTAGATTAACAATTGCACTCGGTAGGTGGCACTGCGATCGAGTTCTAGGACACAGGACAACGTCTATCCGGTCAGCTAGTAATATTATATATTATTTACTAGCTTCTTCGGACATGTTTGTCGCATGTCAGATGACAAATGGGTTAATAGAACCACCGGTTAGATCCCACTACGGGCATGTCGATATCGCGGCAGGCCGAGACGAAGATGGCGGGACGAGCTTGACTCCTACAGAAAGGACTGGCCAGCAAAAAAAAAGACAGAATTGTGTGGAAGTGGGAGAGGGTGATCTGTGCCCTGCAATGGGACAATACAGGCTGATTAGCTAATATAAATTAGAGCTTCCTTCTGTCCGCGTCTTCGTCTGCGAGTTTTATTTTGTTTTAACTTAGAATATATCCAATGGGAAAGCATCGACCACCTGCACTATTACTTCAAATGATAAAATGATTTTATTTTTCTGTAAGTAGGTAAAAACTAGATGAGGTCGTATCTGACTACTCTGAGAAGAAAGGCCGAAACAAACGGTGTTTTTGCTTAGCGTTCTTTCAGACCTTTTTTGTTTTTGCTCGTCTCCTAAGGGTCGTAGCGTGATGTTACATAGCCTACAGCCTTCTTCAAGATAACTGGGCTATCAAGTGCAAAAATATTTTTTCAAATCCGACGGGCAGTTCCCGAGGTTAGCGCGTTGAAACAAACAAACCAACTCTTCAGGCTTATTATTAGCACCTACAGATATACATTTCTATTTTATGATACATAAATAATTAATTGATCGCTTGATTACGTGTTACCATTAATTGATAGCTGCGTCATGACACTCCTAACATAGTCTTAAGATAATATCATACTTACAAAATACGGACAAAAATAGTCTGAATTATTAGATTGTTTTTTTTCCTTTTTAAAAGATCGTATTCACCAATTAAATACGTCTTTCAAGCTTGGTGTTTAATGTCCTTGTATCTATTTGTCAATGGTACGTTTACACAATAGTAGTTTTGAACGAGTTTTTTGGGGCAAAAGGATATTCGAGAAGATGCAGTGAAGGCTAGCGCAAATTAGGGAGGGGCCGCACTGCAACACAACGCAATGCAAAAATGCTCTTTCATCAATCATCACTTTCGTACATCTAAACAAATGTTATCTAAACAATTATTATAAAGAAAAAATGTTTGAATTTTTGTATGTTTGTTTGTTACGCTTTCACGATGAAACGGGTTCAGATGAAATTTGGCACATGTGTAGACCATAAAATGCATTAGGATATAGGATACGTTTTTTCTCGATATTATTACGGGTTCAAGACTTATGCGAGTGAGACCGCGGGGCACAGCTAGTTTTCAACCAACGCACACTACACAGGCGGGCCGCATCGCTCTTTTTTGTATGAAAAGGCGTTGCGCTGCGGCCCATTGCGGCTGTAATGTGCGCTTGGTTAAAATGGCGTCACAGTAAAACAAGATAGGAGACAGTTTATAACTTTAGACATTGCGAGCGTTCGTAGATTTTGGAAAAATACAAGCAGCGAGAATCAGAATCACGTCTCCGAAAGACTTGACCGCAATATGAAAACTATTTTTTTGTTAAACGAAAAAATTATATCTCAGCAACTTAACTTTTAGAATACTATAAAATAAATAAATATGAGACAACATCCACACAAAGTCTTCAGGTCCCGAACTAGGCAGAGCCTGTACTACGGTAACCTGATGGCTGTTATACATACTTATATACATATACACACCCAGACACAGGTCAAACAGCCATGTTCATGCACATGAATAAGTATTATAGTATATTAAAATATTGGAAATAGACAACAGTTTAAAAAAAAAAACAACATCACACTTGTATGCCCCTGAGGGTTCGGCAGAGCTGCACCTATTGTACCTACATTTCGCTTGTTATGTTTGAATCACATGTAATAAGGGGCGAGTCTATTGCCATCAACCGCTTACAAAAGTCACAAATTCAGACTCCAGGTTGCTACTGCGAGCGGATGGCGAGCAATGGGCAGCTCGCCGTCCGCCCCTGCGCCCCTGGCACAGGCAACTGAAGGAACACGGGTGGGTTTTAGTCAGTAAGAGTCTGACACGCCCTCCCGTTCCGCCCAGAGCGGGAGAAGTTATTTGATGATTTCCCCAACTCAAAAAAAAAGGCTGCTACTGTGAAATTCCAGATGGAAAAACCCAATAACACTTTGCCCTACCCGGGAAACGAACCCAGGACCTCCTGCTCAACAGTAACGTTTGCGACCACTAGACCAAATAGGTTTTTTTTTATGTTTTTTTTTTTATGAAACTGCATGTTACTCACTAAAGTGTTGCAGTACCCACCTTAATAGTCACCAAAAATAAATAAATAGATACTACGATCAAGAACGAACAAAAAAGTCGGACGGAACTCCGCTAACACAAAACCGTGTCCTGTTTTTGTGTGAATATGAGTGTTACCGTTTGCGTGCGTAATGGCCGACCGGCTAATGTGTGAATGTGTGCGTGCCGGTCCTGTACGTACAGTAGCGAGCTGGCCGACTTGAGTGGCATTGTTGTTTATTAGCGAGAATCTGTCCGGCTTTTTTTGTTCGTCCATGACTACGTTGAAACCTAATATTATCAAATTATAGTATAAGGAACTTTTATTTTTTTTTTGAGGATGAGAAATCATCAAAAGACCCCTCCCGCTCTGGGTGGAGCGGAAGGGAGTGTCAGACTCTTACTGACTAAAACCCACCCGTGTTCCTTCCTTGGCCCTTTATGTTCCGGGTCAGCGGTACCCCTTTCGGATGATCCCGCTTTCCCGGCAGGCTTGGGCCCTAGTGGGCCCCCTCTTCGATGCTGACATCCGAAACATCCGAGTCCGATGAAGACCTGCGTCAGGCGGTAGGTGAGAACGCCGTGACGCCTCTCTAGCCACACTTCAAAGAGGGGTCTTACCCTATCGTGGCTTGCCCTGCGCTGGGTTGCGACAGTCGCACTCTCCATGCCGCCGGAGAGTGGTATTTATTATTATATATCCAGTATAACGCACTTTGGCAATCGAATTAATACACTATTATGTAATTTAATTAGATACTTCCACTAAAATGGAATATTGCAATGCTAATTTATCAGTTGATTAGCCATAATTGGCATTTTGATTAAACAGGTGCCAGTGCTCAATATTGAGTTAATTTGTTATCTGTAATAATAGGAATCAACGTTCGACCCTGTATCAATGTAGGTACTCGTAGTAGGTACATACTCTAATTTAGAAGTATTACCGAGCGACGCGACGCCGACGCGGCCCTTCTTCACATGGTTTTACAGCTTGACAAAATACCAAGATTTCATTGTTATATTTAGTTTTTGTTTTAACTATGTCTCATACACATACAGGGTCAAATTATATTAGCTAGCGAAACTCCGCAGATGGATGGGTAGCGATATTTAAACACGAGATAAATAAAAAAAAAATGTTTTTTTTTTAGATCAGCGACAGCTGGTGGTTTCGTTACTTGAAGTATGGGTTGAGAAAATCAGATTTTTATTTTATTTCATCGTATTTAGATAGCGATACGCATCATGTCTGCGGAGTTTCGCTAACTTATTCAATTTGACCTTGTTTACCTTCTATGTAGATAAATACTCTAAATGATGACGAAAACCGCTCTAAAATCCATAGGGTAGTTTAGAGGAACTACGCGGCCTCACAGACAGACACGAAAAGCTATTACGAAAGACTCCAATTTACAATATCTCTAAAGATGTACTGATAACAAATTAACAAGCACGGTGACGGATGGAGCTTCTAGCTCATTCTTCACCATACACAACTGTTCTACCTTTTTGAAGGGGCACCTTAAATCAAATTTTTTTTTCTTGTAAATGTTGACGTTCAAAAGTGTCTTTTATTGGCCCACTCGAAATAAATGGTCTGACTTTGACAGTGAAAACGTCCCGAAAACTTTCGAATGGCCAAGTTCAACGACTGAAGCGAATTAAATAATATACCTTGACATGTAGGTATTTCAGCAAGACGGGTAATCAGTCGGTTTTGAAATGAAAGAATACAGACTTTTTCAGTTATGAAGTTTCTGAGATTTCAGTTCAGAATTATTTACTCAACCACATTGGTAAAATTGCCTTAACATATATACATGTAAAGCTATTTAATATCTACACAGGTATACATTCTAGGGTTTGTTGAGATCGATGTAAGCCTAATACATCCACTACCTATGTTCCAATAGAGGTTCGTTTGCACTCCACTATATCGGTCAGTTACGTCACTGTTTGCCCTCCCGCGTGTAAACATTTGTTATTCTATAAAATATTTGGAGTACCGAATTGATTAAACCAAAACAAAACACAAAAAACTTACAGACAGGCTTTCTATTGCCACTTTATACAACGCTACCGAAAACGGTCACAAAAAGAAAAGGGTATTTTAAATAAAATCGTTCAATGTTTCTTGGTGAGCGCAGAAAGGAGATGTTCCAGAAATGTATGGAGCCTGGGCCAGCACTATGTACACTATATGTAAATATCGCTATGTATTACAGTAACCGTTTTTTATTGTTAATTTTCTTTAATTTCACTTCGGTTCAAAGTATACTCAAATTAACTTGGCCAAGGAGAGCAACACAACACAAAATTAAACATGGTGGATCAGATTAGCAGCATGCGAAAAATGACATTTTGACATTGACATTAGATTGACGTGTATTAGCTGACATAAAACAAAACAATACGAATTTCGAAAATCTTGGGTTGGGTTTCGGTTTCGATAAAATAAGACTACAGGGTATTCTACTCGACTGCGGCAGCACATCTTCAATCACCTATTCGAGCAGTGATTGGTTATATAGGTGTCAAGAGGAGCAAGAAACGTAACGAAGGCTTGAACATTTTGTTTATTAACAGTCTTACTGCTTCATTTTTTAGTGCCTATCAATATACCCTGGACTTCGATAATTCATAGGAGAGGAGTGAGCTGTGCTTTAAACTGTCAAACGTCATGTCAAACACAACTGTCATGGCTGCCCTAAAATTAGGGTTATCTTATTAAAAAACTTGTTAAATTATCATTTTTGAACCACTGTACCCTACTTCAAATTATTTTTTTAGTATTTTTGTGAAATTCCCCTATTTTTTTCCTATTTATCTATGTAGTGTACATAGTGGTGGCCCAAAATCAAACATCTCCTTTAGGTGATTCAAATAAAATATTAGCACAAGTTCAACTCATGCGCCACTCGTTGCTCCGAAATTTGATTTTGAAAAGAAATTTGTCTCGTGCAGAGTTCCGTGTCATATTGAAATCAATTAATAGAAAGTTTTATATCGAGGATTGTAAGTGTAGAAAATATGATCTTACGAGTTGCAGGCTCCTTCCTGCTTCCTTCACGTTCTAGATAGATAGCAACCGATTAAGTCATTCCCGTCACACATGATATACCTACTCATCACCCTAATAGTCCAGGGCTGAAGCCTTTCTTTCCTTTTGGCCGCCCTTGCCGCCTTACCGGCCTTCCTGTTCTCCCCAGCTACGTGCCATTCGGCGCCAGCCGGAGGAGATATAGGAGGTAAGGGCGACCGTCCTGCAGCCAGGGCCGGCACCCTCGCCGTCTGTATAGCCACCCCGCCTTTCCTGAGCATGGGCGGCCCCGCGGGTTTCGGCACGGAGAGGGCCTTCCTCTGCCCCGATGAGCCAGGTTTGGCCGCGCCAGCTGCGACGGCGGCAAAAGAGACCGCCTTCTGCCGGCCCGCGGCCGGCTGGCTCGTCGCTAGTGGGGGGCGCAAGACACTGACCTCCAGGGCGGAAAACCGACTCTGGAAGGCAGCCAGCTCCTGCCGCACCAGGGTCAGAACCCTGTCTTCCGCAGGCACGGGCCGTCCCTGTCCATGCTGCTGCGCCCCTTCCTGCGGCACCTCCCTGGGGCCGGCTGCTCGCAGCCCGGCCAGGTCTGCTCGGAGCTCCTCATTCTCCTTCCGGAGAAGCTCCAAGGCGGCTGTCAAGCGGGCGACCTCCGCCCGCATTTCGGACATTACGTCCGACGGAGGCCCAGGTTGACTGGCCTCCGCTGCCGCTATAATGGAGGCCGTGGCCGCGGATATGGCCTTGTCTTTAGAGGACTTAATCCTCTTCACGGTCACATCCTTTATCGCGGCTGCCACGACCTCCGCAAACCTGGCCGCTCGCTCCGAGTTGGAGCCGCCAGCGGCGACCGGCTCACCACCTGAGGACTCTGACATGGCCACCCTGCGGCCGGTCACTCCTGGGTGGTTCTCCTCCATGGCGGCTCGCTGGGCCGGCTCGGCAGGGCTGGCTCGGCTTATCTCCTTGGCCTCCTCCTGGGTGGCGAGCCCTCTGCCCAAACCCTTTTCCCGGGCCCCACCCCGCCGGCGGGAGTGGATTTTTTTTTGGATCACTCGCGTCCGGACTTGTTCCAGGCCATGGTACGGAGCGAGAGGGCTTGGGAAACCGTCACCTTCTTCTGCGAAGCCGTAATATTCGCGAAGGAGGAGGCGGAACGCGTGAGGGTGAGGCAAAATTTGCGCCCTCACGCCCCTAGCCGCCGCAGGAGACGCCCTGGGCGTCGGGAATCGCAGGCCGATTCCCGGCCACCGTAGGCGCGGGCTTGCGAATGGCGAGCAATGGGCAGCTCGCCGTTCGATAAGGACCAGGCTCGGGTCGACGGCGCGTTGTGTCCCACGCGCGCCTCAAAGAGATGTCAGCACCAATGACGGGGTTTGCTAGGACCGATGCCTGCTAGGGTTGCGGAAACGTCCAAGAGGGTTACCGTGGCCCCTGGCACAGGCAACTGAAGGAACACGGGTGGGTTTTAGTCAGTAAGAGTCTGACACGCCCTCCTGCTCTGCCCAGAGCGGGAGAACTTATTTGATGATTTCCCACCCACAAAAAAAAGGGCTGAAGCCTTTGGAAACGGTAAAAAGTCAAAAAAAATGTAGAATGAAACCCGTTGAAAAAGGAAGACAATATAACAAAAATTAAAGGAAAAATAGTTTAAGCGCATTCTTTCCGCCTTTTAGCGTAACTCGTGGTCACAAACATGTGAATAAAAAGATTGAAAAGATATACTTACTTAGTAATTCAATAACTCAAAGTCTTTTGTTTTTAGGAAATAATACAGATTAGTATAATATTCATTTAATATAGGCACATACATGTCATCAAAATACATAAAAAAATATGTTAATAAAATAAATTAGAAGGGATCAATGAAAAACGTGGTGGCAATGCAAACCCGTAATGTTTTGGTTGAGAGGATTATAAATCATGTTTTATCATGTAATACGTTTAATAATGCTGATAGTAAAGACGCAAACAGTCCATCAGTCATTAATAAATATCACAAATCATTTAAAATAAGCGATAAAAACGCATTATCAATCAGGCGACACATCCGTTGTGATAAAATTTGAGAATAAATAGCTATAGGGTTTGTCAAAACAGGACTGACTTCTAATTGTTGTCACAATGCAGAAGACTGTTTTGTGTTTGCTACTTGCGACGGGTAAGTTTAGTAAAATAATAAAATAAATTGTGAAAAGGAAATGTAACTTGCACACTGCAGTAACTCTTTTGTTAGTCGCAGTTATTCTTTTATGAACCTGTCAAGTGCATGTCGTTCGGACCTATGTGACTTTAATTTCGATTATTTGTCGATAACAAAGGTCTTTATACTTAAACACATATACAGTATTCAAGCAAAGACTGATAAGTCAAAGTCAAAACGTCAAAACGTTTATAATGTGCAAATAGTGGTTTAATATTATGTTAGTAAACTTATGGCTTAGCAGCCTGTTGCAAGCATTGCAATATCATCACAAATTCTTTAGAATGCATTATACATTCACTCAAGTGTTACTGTATGAATAGCAAGCAACGGTAGAAAATTATTGTACTTTATTATTCTCAAGAACATGTCAACGTATTAGGAAAAATAGCCCCATTTAATGGCCCATCAATACAAATCAGTCCAAAACGTGTCATTTTATAAAAATCGATTGTAATGTATTTTTTTTAACATACAATAAAGTCACAACAGTTATACGAAGACTCTAAGAGCACGTTAAAACGGACGAACAAAAAAAAATACATGAGAAGAGCAAGAATAAGGCAAATAATTAAGAAACTCTTTTTTCAGTATATACCGCATCAGCGGTGCCGTTAACACCGGAATACTCTGAGGACCGTGTGTACCCGCGGTACATCGAGTTTCCCGATGGCGAGGGAGTCATGCGCACCGTAGACCTCGAGGCTGAGCCTGACATGGAACTCCTCAATGAGATTGAAAGGAACCCAGCCAACAACGCATACTTGCTATTCACCAGGTAAATTATTTTGCATTCCATCTATGGAGATGGAAGAAAAAATATGAATTTTTGTAGAAAAAGTATGTATTTTTAACACGCTATTATTAACTTGGTATGTATCTATGGATCGATGAATCTATGTAACGGACTGTTGGAACTCGATTTTCATCCCCTTCAAAACGTCGGATTGATTTGAAACTTCGCACACTTATCAAGGACCGATGACGATGCAATAATTTAAATAGTTTGTCCCATTAACCTTGCCAAGATCCTTAGGATTAACGATTTTTTTACCCCTGATCCCCGGGACTGTCTTTGTGCCAACTGCACGTATACAATAAACTTTCTGGAGAGGGAGACTGAGAAACGGCTACCACATCCAAGGAAAGCAGCAGGCGCGCAAGTTTCTCATTTCTTACATAAGTTACGGAATTTGAATATAATATTTTGTACCGTAGCTTTCCAACAAGTTATATCGAATATATTTCAATTGTTACAAAAATCTACAAAATCTTCACATTAGCGGTGAATTGATGTAATCATAAATAAAAGAACAAACTGAGCCACGTTTAGAGACATGCACGGTTCAACCTTTGAGTTAGGCATGCGACTACTCCTCGTAGGAGTAGTCAGGGAGTTTATTTACGTCATATAACTACTGTTCTTAGCCGTGCATTGAGACATGCATGGTTCGATCTTAAGCATATGACTACTTGTAGGGGTAGTCAGGGAGTTTTGCACATCATATAACTACTGTTCTTAGCCATGTATGAGACATTCACGGTTTGATCTTTGAGACAAGCATCTGACTAGCTTAATTTTTTCACCCGTTATAACCCGGCTGGCCACAGAACCGACCATCGACAGTTGATAAGGCACAGATTGGAAAGATCTGCCGTAGGCAATACGGTTATAACTAATAAATTTAATTTAACATTTTATGAAATTAGTAATTTATACAATATTAAATATAAAATAGCGAATTATAAGATAATTATAAATATTATTTGTTTTTTTTTTATATATATAAAAAAAAAATTGTTTAAATAACATTTACATGAATATAGAATTGAGATTTTATCGTTGACAATATCAAAACTCGCACATACGCAAACACATACAACCGTATAAAATACGAAGAGACAGTAAGAGAGAGAGAAAGAGAGGAAGGTTGCTTGGAGGGGGCATAACGCTTTTTCGTTACGTGACGATTTCTGCCAGTTCAATCTACTGTAAGCCGCGTAAAAGAACTTCGTTCCAAAAAAACTAAAAACAGCTTTTTTAATTAGCCTAACTAAAAAGTAGAAAATAATTTTCAATAAGTTTTAAATATTAAAATAAGAATAGAGATTAACAAAAAAAAATGTTAGAAAAGAACGTTGGGTGCTTTATCAGATATTTTCGTCATTATGAAGCTAGTTTTACAAATATTCACAAAAGCATTTACAACTATTGACATCAAGCACCCCACGCTTTTTTCCAATTTATTTTTTTATTTTTTGTTAATCCTGCTGTTCTTATTTTAAACGTTTTAGATTAAAACCAGTCCTATAAATCATTGTCCCATCAATGGCAACCTAAACTGAGTGGGCAAAAACTTATCAACCTCAATACTGTGTACCTGTGAAGAGAGACCTCTGAGTTTGTTTCGGTTTTTCGTCTCAGAGTCGTCAGTTAAGAAACACCGAACTAATCTAGTTTATAACATAATTTGATTTAAAAGTGAAAAAGAGTTTTTTAAACCAATGTACAGGAATAAACATCTTCTTTTAATATCATTTATAATAATGATTACAGACGCAACCCAAGAATTTCGCAAACATTAACGATCAACAATGCGAACTCCGTCACCAACTCGAACTTCAACGCCAATGTCCCTACCGTAGTCGTCGTCCATGGCTGGCTCAGCAACCAGCTCACTGACATCAACCCCACCATCAGAAACGGTAAATATTTTTCTTTATCAATACAATCAATGGTTCATAACTTGACAGTAACACGCATGACGTCCCGCTAAAGTAAAACTGTATAACTTTATGCGAGTCCTATTTAAGGTACCTGTAATGTGCACGCCTTGCACAGGGCGAATTTAGACACAAAACCAAATAGAAGAACAGAAATTGTCTTATAATTTTCAAAGTAAATATGGTTTCCCTTTAACGTTGACAATACTTACTATAAATATTTCGGGGTACCTAACAATCATTTTTAATTCTTTTTCAGCTTACTTGGGCAAGAGTGACGTGAATGTCATTGTCCTGGACTGGAGAAGACTCGCGATGTCTGACTACGCCACCGCAGCTAGAGGTGTACCCGCCGTCGGCCGTGGTCTTGGACAGTTCATGGATTTCCTTAACAGAGTGACTGGTCAGGCCTTCAACCAAATGCACCTTGTCGGCTTCAGCTTGGGTGCTCACCTTGTTGGTAACGCTGGCAGAGAACTGGGAGGAAGAGCCGCTCGCGTTACAGGTATGCATATTTGTATGCTTTACATTTTTTGAGTCCCGCTTTGGTGGTGAAAACTAAATGAATGAACTTACACTTGTACGGTTTCTAGGTTTGGACCCTGCTGGACCCCTATGGAACCTCAACTCAAACCGCCTCAGACCCAGTGATGGTGTCTACGTTGAGGCTATCCACACCGATGGCGGTTACACCGTCGGCGGTCTCGGTATCGGCTCTAACGTCGCTAACGCTGACTTCTACCCGAACGGTGGTATATCCCAGCCTGGATGCCTCACCAACCTCTGCAACCACAACCGAGCCTGGGAACTGTTCGCTTCTACCGTGACATACAACCACATGGTCGGCCGTCAATGCACTACCAATACTCAGATATCCTTGAACACTTGCCGTGGTTCTGCATTTCATATGGGCAACGATGACTTGAGGAAGTCTGGGTTGGTTTCTTTTTTTTTATTAGCATCGTTCATACGGATCTCCATGAATTAAGTTCTTGTTGTCATTTATTTATTTATTTATTTAGTCTTATTTGGTTCTTGTGTGGTTATTATGAGCAGTCGTGGCCCAGTCGTATCGCCCCTGACTTACGAGTTGTAGGTCGTCAGTTCGCACCCAGGCAAGCATTTAACTTTGTGTATTTTTCATCACCACTGCTCTCGAAACGGTGAAGTAAAACATCGTGTGGAAATCGGTACGTCCTAGACCAAACAAATTCGAAGACAGGTGACATCTACCGACCCGCATCGGGCCCGCGTGGTGGATTCGGGCCCACTACCTCGCACCGAGAGGAGGCCTGTGTCCAACTTGTGTGACAAAATGGTCTGAAGCGGATCTGTGATCAATACGATATGACGCCTACGCCGTCAGGAAAGTAAGACAATACACTGGCGTTGATACAGCTCGGCTAGTCTATTTTAGCTATTTTCATAGCGTTATGTCCTAAGGCATTCTGCTGTGGGGCAGAGACGCTGATATTCAAAGTATATTTGTTCTTTAAAAACGAGCTGTTCGAGCAATTTACCAGCTAGGCGGTGAAGTTACTCTGAGAGATTTTTTTAAACATATTGGTATTCTCACGGTGGCATCACAATTCATCTTCGCCAACATCATATTTCATTGGCAAAATATACACTTATGCACAAAAACAGTGTATTCATAAAATTAACACTAGAAACCAGGACAAAGTACGTGCTCCCTTTCACCGGCTTCATAAGGTCCATAACTCATTTGTTGGGCTTGGTATAAACTTTCCTAACAAGCTTCCCTCTTCTTTGTTAGATTTGCTTTTTAATGCGATTAAAGCTAATGTAAAATCCAACCTTTGTTCAAAGGCATACTATTCTATCAACGATTACTTAAACGATACAAATAGTTGGTCGCTGTGATTAACTCAAGACAATGTTTATGTTCTTTCTTCAGAATTAGCTTACTTACTGACAAGTTGTATGAGTTCGTATAATTGTCTATTTTATTTGACTATTTATTTATTAAAACTTTATGCACAAGTAAAAAATAATACTGTACAAAGGCGGACTTAATGCCTGAGGCATTTTCTACCAGTCAACCTTAGGGTGATGCAGAGATATACCATGGCAGTACTATATTTTGTCAATTTAGTTTAATTTTATTTTCAATTAATTTTGACATAATCTACTCAATTCAATGTTTTTTTAATGAGTTGTATTGCAATATGTGGTGAGCTAGCGACCTCGACAACTGAGCATATTATTCTTTTAAGCAACCGGCAGCAAGTTCGTCGTTCTCCCTTAGATGTCACTGCTTGCAGTAGCGTAGGTTTTCGGGTTTCCTCCTTCCCTTAAATATGGCGAGGGGGTTAGTGGTTGATCTTAACATTATGCTCGTGAACGGCTATTGCTTGTGGTGACAGGTCATCTTGCTGCCTATGGTTGTAATATTATTATTAGTTATTAACTGTTTATTTATTTAACTTTGAAGCTCCTAGTTTATCATTGTGACTTCAAGTTACAGCTATATAAATATAATGCAGCATTGCAAATGTAGACGGGCACGCCCTTTATGCCTGGAGGCTTTTATTATGTATTAAGTTCTGTTTACATTTTTACTTTTTATTTTTGCTTGAGTATAGTCTTAATAGTTTTGTTGGTAGGTATATCGGCGTGTGCTAGCTGACATATAGCAAATGATTTATTTTCATGTTTTGTATTTCGTAATGTTAATTACTTACTACTGTATAAACAATAGTTCTTCTAACTGAAACAGACAGCTGTGCTGCTGGGGAGTTTGTTGCGCCACTTCGTCTTCCCAGCTAAACCAATAAGAAGTGGTGAAGGGCGGGCGTTTTAGGGGACTGTCTTATGTAATTTTAACGTTCAAAAAGTGCTGATTCTCAGCCTAGTTTGATGACTTTTGATTTTGTTCTCTTCCGTAATTCGTGCTCACCGTTTGTTTTTTTTCTTTTGTTTCAGTTCTGGAATGTACCGTCTTGACACAGGCTCGAGGTATCCTTTTTAAATCATCCGTCTTAAACTTTACTAAAAATAAACACTATTTGGCACAATTACAACTTGTATTTTTTTTTCACCCTGAGAGCTTTGCCTTATGAAAGGAAAATTAGCTTACAAGGATATTTTAAATATATATATAAATATATCTAGTTTGGTATGCTTCCCTTAGAAAAATAAACGATTACTTGGTTGTATAGTCATAATTAATTCATTATTTATTAATCATTTTAAATATTAACATTAAATTGCTTTAAAATTATTCTGCGCCGCTGATATTTTGAACCGATAGGAATGACCACGTTGTACCCCATAATTATCATACGGTGATCGGTGATATCAAAATAACAAACTAAACACTATCATTATTAATATTTACTCAATCATGAACTACTGTATGTCTGGTTGTTCTTTAGTGGACATAATGAAAAAAGTTATAAAATGCAATTTTAACCAAGATACGATACTATTAATATTTATTTATTGGTAATAGAGGTAATGTGAACAAAGGAGAATTACTCTAATATTATAGATCATGGTGCAACCATATTTTAAGGAAAATTGTGATGTTCAAATTCCCATACATCCAATGTTTGCCACAGGAAGAAAACAACTTTAGATAATATATGGAATTAATATGACATTGCATAATTTAACAAATAATCACAATTTATTCCATTTAATCTACATTAACAATTATGTTGGTAATCATTTATATGTGACAAAAGATAGATCTTTTATGGATAGGTACTATCTTTCAAAATATTGTAAAAGACAGATAGCTGTGTCGCTATCATAGTATTTTTCTATTACAGCCAAGAATTTTGCTAAACAAATTGCTTATATCGAGCAAAGCTATGACATATTAAATAATTCGGTCAATAATTTGGTATCACAAATTGACATTAATAATAATTTAAATTAGAAAGTAAGAGAATAGAGGCAACCTCTAGCAATAATATACAGGATTGTAAAAACAAATCAAATAAAAGTTATAAATTAGTAAATAGTATCAACATGGTGCGTGCATCAAAACATTCAAGGATTTATGAACAAAGATTTAAAAGTAGTATGGGTACTATTTGGTTTGTTCAGTGTAACACTCGTTTTGAGAAAGGTAATAAATTTATTTGCAAACTAATATTTATACAAAATTCTTAAAAACTACTTACATCCTATTGGCTAACCAGCCGAGTTACAAATGTGGTCGGCCAATCAGCGTTCAGCACGTTTTATAAAAACTAGTGGCGGTCAGTATGCCGCTTAATAATTTAAGGGTAGTCTGCGCGTGAGTATGGCTGATGAGACTCCCCGACAAGGAACGCGATTATATATACGACCGCATGGGCTAGCAGCATTCCGCATTCGCGTCCGCGTCCGCGTTCCTCCCCGATAAATTCCTCTTCCCCTCCCTTGATCGGATCCACAGAGCCAGCTGGTGCCGTAGCTGAGCCAGTAGTTTTACCCATTAATAATAATGAACCCATTTTGATCCAGCCTGTCCCCAACATGCTGTCCTTCCCCAGCGACGCCCTAAGCCGAGGTTCGTACCCCACAGGGGGTGCCCTTAGGTGATGGTCGCTTAGTTTATAATTAATATTATGCCCCTGGCTAGAGGCTTTGAGTTAGCTCGAAGGCATAACAGGATTGACCGGTTAAGCAGTCACGGCCTCTCAAGGCCAACTGCGAGATGCCATACACAAAAAAAAAAAAAAAAAATAGCAGCATTCAGTGTTGGTCCGCGCGCCGCGCGGGTCAGTCGCCTCTGCTCGATGTTGTATGCCTGTCTCCCACAGTATCCCCCTTCAAGAAAACCGTACATGTTTTGTAGGTTTAACAGTCCTGCCGGAACGGGTAACGTATGGGTTTTCTTCCATCTCTTCATCAGCGGCTGCGGGCAGTATGTAGGCAGGCTTCAGTCTATCTAATGATACCACTGATTCTCGGTTGGGCAGGCGTATCTTGAAGTACTTGTCATGTTTCTCAATAACTTCGTACGGGCCTTCGTATGGCGGCGTTAATGATTTTTTTGCACAATCAACACGTATAAATACATGTGTACATGTAGACAGCTGCTTCGGTACAAAAGTCGTGCGTTGTTGTCGAGCGGGTGCACGTGCGCAGGACTCATTAAGCGATGCCATTGATTCTGTTAGATGACGTAACAATAACGGGTTTTCATTATCTATCTTCGCAGGTGCAAAAACATCTGCAGGTAATCATAATGAGGTGCCATAAATAATTGTAGCGGGACTGTAATTTGTCTCTTTATGAATGACCGTACGTAATCCGAATAATACGGTCGCTAATTCTTGAGCCCATTGTTGTTTATTTCCTCTTGCTGTTAATGCTGTTTTGAGGGTACGGTGAAATCTTTCTACGAGGCCGTTTGATTGCGGATGGTAGGCAGTAGTGCGGATTCTTGATACACCCAGTTTGTTCATTAGTTTTTGACATAATGATGACTCAAACTGGCGTCCTTGGTCCGTAGAAATACGCAGTGGGCAACCGAAGCGAGTAATCCACGTATCGTATAAGACTCGGGCGACGGTCTCCGCGCTTATGTCGTTAACTGGCACTGCCTCGGGCCACCTGGAGCATCGATCGATAATTGTGATCAAGTATCGGTAGCCTTCTGATGGAGTGAGTGGTCCAACAATGTCGACATGTATGTGTTCAAATCTTCTGGACTCAGGAAACTGTACTAACGGTGTTTTCTTATGTCGGTGAATTTTGACACGTTGACACGTAATGCAGCATCGCGTCCATTCATAAACGTCTCTGTTCATTGCTGGCCAGAAGTACTTCTCGGTGATCAATTTCCTTGTCGTTCGGATACCGGGATGACTCATTTATTTATTTATTTAACACTTTAAGCACACAAATGTACAGAGGCGGACTTAATGCCATAGCCATTTTCTACCAGTCAACCTTTGGGTGATGCAGAGACAAACAGTGGTAGGTGCAATTTATAATGATAATTTAGGATTAAATAATTTTAAATATACAGGGTGTTTTTGACAGCCCTCCACAAACTGATAGGGTGGCTTCAGTACATCATATTAAGATGACCGGTACATGAAATTCTTTCAGGAACATTAAGGGAATACACAAAACCAGATTTGTTTTATGGGGGGACATCGTGATCACTTACCTCACACGCTTACCGTGGCAAAACGCACGTAGCGGATGGCAGCGCAGCGAGCTTGAGCGAGGCTGCCCCCGCCCCCCGCGCGCTCCCCGGCGCATCTGGGCCGCGTCTTTTATTACGTTACGTTACGGCATAATTTTTTTTTTCCTGAGAAAATTTCCAGTGGGATATGATTCAGAATAAGGAGCTGAATCAATCCTGTGTTTTTGTGGAGGGCTGTCAAAAACACCCTGTATAGACACGTATAAACTTATTTATTCTATAAATACATATAATATATATACCTAATTATATATAAATATAAGCACAAATAAATGTACATAAATAAACGAGCATGTTAAAAACAAATAGGACACACAATGAGAAAACATTACCGCTGTGATGATACTGCCAGCTTCTTACGAATGTGCTCGCGAACTTTAGTTTTAAAGGATAATCGTTTGGTTGAGAGAGATTGAACAAAGAAGGAAGAGTAAATGAAGTCTGTGCGGTGAGTGGGACATTGAAGAAGACGATTGTGTGAAGAACGTAGATTTCTATTGTGGTTGGCGCAAATGTACTGAAAGTGGGGGGCTAGATAACCAGGGGAAGAGGGAGAATCAAGAAATGAAAACAAGGTAGTCAGCGCCCTTTGCTCTCTGCGCTGACGTATGGGCAACCACTTTAGAAGCGACCGATGCGCAGAGACGTGATCATATTTACGCAGATTGAAAACGAATCGAATGCAGTTATTCAGAAGACGGTCAAGTTTGTCGAGGAGATCTGCATTCAGGTCATAGTAGCACACATCACCATAATCGATGATAGGGAAGATTAAGGATTGCACAAGCATTGTCTTCGTACTTGATGGTAATAAATTTTTCAGTCTGTACATAGCCCGCAGCGTGCCGGTAACCTTCTGGCTTACCCTAGCGACTTGAGTACGCCAGTTCAGGGTACTATCAATGTACGATCATACCATTGTAGAGGACCGGTGGCAAGGTTGTACCATCCACCTTGCTAATACTACGAGAACTACCAATGATGATCGCCTGACACTTCGTAGGATTTACAGCTACACCAAATCTGTCAGCCCATGTTTTATGGCTATCATGTTCCTATTTAATCTGCCGATAACGTCAGGTAATGCATCAAACCTCCCTTGACAGTATAACTGCAAGTCATCTGCATACAGATGATACGCACACTGAAGTTCGGAAGTTATAAGATTAATAAATTAAAATTAAAATAAAAATAGAAAATAGAAGAGGAGAATGTATACCGCCTTGAGGAACGCCAACTTCCAAGTCACACCAGCAAGAAGAAGAATCCTCAACATGAACGGACTGCTGACGTCATTGAAGGGAAGAGGAGAACCATTGCAGTGCTTCGGGAGAGACCATAACATATGACAGAATGGCTAACAGGATGTCGTGACTGACGGTATTAAAGGCATTCGAGAAATCAACCAACACTACAGCAGTAACTTTGGTGTCCTCCAGTGCTGCCCTCATATCGCCAGTCACTTTAAGGAGCGCAGAGACAGTGCTGTGCCCAGGCCTAAACCCAGATTGAAGAGGACTAATGATTGAGAACTGTTTGTGGACACAGGCCTCAAGCACTTTGGATAGGAAGGGAAGTATAGAAATTGGACGGAAGTCAGTAGGAAGAGAGGGATTAGAAACCTTAGGTAGTGGACGAACATAGGCTTTGCGCCATAGGGAAGGGAATACTCCGGTGTACAAGGAAAAATTTATAATGTGGGTAATCGCGGATAGGAGTTGATCCAGAATAGTTATGATCATACCACGGGTGATATTGTCACATCCCACCGCTTTTGATTTGATGGAGAGAATGATCTTTCTGATCTCTCCCGGTTCAACTGGAATGAAAATGAAAGGATTATTATGAGGACGCGTTAGACCAGAAATTTGAGACATAGTGTTTTGCTTGGTTAACCGATCCATGATAGAAACGGTAGAGAAATGCTGGTTGAGATCGTCTAAGTTAACTGAACTAGGAAGATCTAAATGTCACGATTTGCCGATACCAAGAGTTCCAAGAAATTTCCAAATATCGGCAGAAGAGGAAGAATTGATAGTGTCAAGAATGTGGCGGCGTTTAGCATTGCGTATCATCTGATTACATCTATTCCTTGCAGCCTTGAATAATGTCCAGTTCTCATCAGTACGATCCCTTTTAAATTTGCGGAATGCGCGGTCCCTACGTCGCATTGCCATCTTTATACCTCTAGTCATCCATGGTGCAGGTGGACGTTTCAACTTAACTTTTTTGACGGGAGCATGGATGTTATAAAGGTCGACTACAACATTTAAGATGGCAACCTTGTCGTCAACTGAAGCTGCTTCCGTCATAGGCTCCCAATCGACCACAGACGCATCTTTCTTGAGCTTCTCGGCATTCATCCGCGTAAAACAACGCCTGTACAGGATCTTGGGCTTAGGTTTTGGAGGTTTCAGGATATAAGAAAGGAAAATCATGTCGTGATGAGAAAAGCCAGGGGCGTCATGTTGACCGTGGGAGGAAACGAGGGAAGGGTTCGAGGTGAGGATCAAGTCAAGCCAGGTGTCGTCGCCGACAGTGTTATGATGAGTAGGTTTGAGTGGCAACACGTGCAGACTAGCTGCACGAGCCTAATATGTAGGAGCTTACAGGATCGAGGGGAGTTGGGGGCAAGGAGGTTTGTGTTGAAATCACCCATGATGATGTGATGTGCATATTCCGAACCCAAAGATTCAAGTACTGATTCGAATTCAGTGAAGTAATCAAGAGTAGGATGACAGTAGACAACACCAATAATGGTTTTGGCTCCTTTGACACAGACTTCGAGGAAAATAAACTCGGCAGAAGCAGAATAATTTGAAGAGGAAGTAGCGAGTATTTTATATGGAAAGTCATTGCGAAGGTATATGGCCACACCACCCCCTGCTTTACCAATCCTATCATTCCGTATAAGAACAAAACCAGTAAGAGGGTAAGTCGTGGACAGGAGATGTGGTTTGAGCCAAGTTTCAGAGATCAGGATGGCGTGAATATTGCTGTTATTAAACGCGTCATACAGCTTGCTGTGGTGGCTTGGAACACTTTGAGCGTTAATGTGACACACATTCACCAACCGATTAGACTGATCATTGAAATTTTGTTGCATAAAGTCACCAAGGGTGTAGCTGAAAGAACAAAAACTTTCGTCGCTAGAAGAAGCAGTAGACTGGCTAGCAGAAAAATAAGACTCATTGTCTGACATAAATATCAGTAGGTAGCTAATAAAGGGAATAATAATATTATAATATATATAAAAATTATGCTATTGCTAAAAACAGAGCAACTAAGGTGCAACTGCACCACCCGCCAGCTCACAAAACACTAAAACAATGAACAACATGGTATTCAGCACAAATTACACATAACAAAATCATAGTTCACATTTTTGTCTACACTACAAGGCGAAAAACATAATTCCCAAAAATAATAATAACAAAAAGAAAGAAAGAAAAAAAATAAAGTCTTTGAGAGGTTAAGAAAAATAAAATATTAGAAAATTGGTATACAGGTATACAGTACACCCAACTGCAGATTGAATAAAACGCATATTGGAACGAAACGTAAGTTATACTATAGCCAGTTATGTCAACGTTAACTTGGAACGTCAACGTCAATCTATTATTATTAATGTCAATTTGACAAGCTGACATTCACAACAAAATCATGACTTCATGAGTTGAGATTGAAAAATAAACTGATGCGGGTATCGAATATCAATACACCTCGATACTGAGAAACAGAAATTACGTAAACAGTTGGGGCACAAAACAAAAGAAAGATAACTATGAGACGGGATAACTACACAACGGTAAGTAAAGATTATGAATACATGAAACAACAAATTAGAAACAACAAGACATCAGAGTAAACATTCAATAATTACGTAATGTGTTTTACAGGCTCTCGACAGCATCGACACTTCTTCATCTCGTTGATGGAGTCGCGCCTGGCGCCTTAAGATACTTGGCTATCAAGGGCTTCAGTTCGTCGATGGAAGTTACCTTGTGCCGACATCCATCAGGGACCTATATGATGATGACGCCGTCTTGAGTCCAACACGACCGCATGCTAAATAGCTCGCGCGCCCTGCCGAAGACAGATTGCCTGGCCCTGATCAAGAACTCCTTGACAGATATTTTGGAGCCTTTCAAGCCTGTCTTTGCCTTCCAAACTGAGGCATTGATGTCCACACGGGTGAATCTAACGAGCATAGGCCTGTGATGCTCTTTGCCTTGGGCTCCAAGCCTGTGACAGGTTTTAATTGAGGATGCTGAGACATTTTTGACGGCTAGCTTGGTATTGAGAACCTCCAAAATTACTGCTGTGCTGTCTTCGTTCTCCACTTCAACTAGTCCCTGGAAAATCAACGCTTTTCGCCGGTGCCTGGTCTCTAAGACATCAATTTGCTTTGCACACTCAGTGATTTGGCTTCGGAGCAGACCAAGCATAGAAAATATGAGCTCCCGGAAACTGCGGAACTCTTCGGCTATCTTTGCCACTGTGGCCTTGGCAGGACCAGCGCACTGAATTAGTGCTTCAAGCTCACCCATCTTCCTCAAAAAGTTATCCTCAAGGGTTTTCTGTGCAGCAAGGACTTCGGCAAATTGTGACATTCTGTGATGTGCAGTGCCAACAAATGTTGTGTGATAGTGCAGATGATGAGCTGGCAGGTGGTGTTTGTAATTTATATATGTCACATATATGTGCCACAAACGTGAGTACTCAATATAATACTATTGTAGACAAGAACTCATGTAAACTGAATCAGTATTTTAACTTAATTATATATTTTAAATAAAATTCCAAATTGCAAAAGCGTCTATACTTTTTTAACACCTACCCACGAAAAGTCATTCGTGTAATGCTTTGAAGGCAGTTTCGCGAAAAGATTTCGGTAAATACGGACGTGGTGTTTTTGTTGTATTTTCGCAGTAGATTTGTTTCTTTATTCCAGGCAGTGATATCTTGATAAAGTGGAGATTTTGTTGCTTCAACAGATCAGTTAAATCTTCGTCTCGTTTTTGTCCGTCTGCCAGATTATTGAAATCGATGACAGTAGGACAGTCAATGGCAGTTATGCGAGATAGTGCATCCGCAACAACGTAGTCACTTCCGTGTATGTACTCAATCTTGCTGCAGAATTGACTGATGAAGTGAAGTTGCCTTTCCCGTTTTGGAGTGTCGCTTGCGCTTGCTGATTTGGCCATGGCGTAGGTCAGTGGCTTGTGGTCCGTGTACACGACGACGTCATTTCCTTCAATCAATCTTCTAAAATGTTTGACAGCCATATCTATAGATCGCTAATAGCTCGCGATCGTATACGCTGTATCTTGATTGGGTGTCGCTGAGCTTCTTCGAGAAGAAAGATAGCGGTTTCCACATGTTGTTTATTTCTTGTTGCAAGACTGCTCCTACACTTAAGCTTGAGGCGTCTGTCATGATGCATAATGGGGCACCTTGAACAGGGTGTGTTAATTGTACAGCTTCCACTATGCTTTGACGGCAATTATTGAAAGCATCTTCTAATGTCTGGTTCCAGACGATAGGTGTTTTGTCGTTCTTCTTTTTATTATATGAAGGAGCTTGTTCAATTCTATTTGAGTCTCAGCTTGCTTAGGTAAACAATCGTGGTAAAAATTGACCATTCCAAGGAATCGTCGGAGATCTTGAACATTTTCTGGTTTCGGGTAGCTGGAGATTGTTTGAATGCGCTCTGCAGTGGGCGTGATACCCTCTTCTACTTCGTAGCCCAGGAAGTTTAGCTTCGTTTCACCAAATAGGCACTTTTCTAGGTTGATTCCGATTCCGTAGTTAGACAAACGTTGCAAAACAAGTCGCGAGTGTTTTTCATGCTCCTCTGGGGTTTTTGAGTAGACAAGTACGTCATCAATAAAGCAGTAGCAGCAGTAATCCAGGTTTCTCAAGACTTCATGCATAAATCGTTGAAAGGTTTGTGGCGCGTTGCGCAAACCAAATGGCATACAGCGAAACTCAAAAAGACCGAAAGGTGTCGTTATTGCCGTCTTTTCTACATCGTTTTCAGCAATCGGAATCCAAAAAAATGCTTTCTTCAGGTCTATCTTCGAGAATATCTTCATGCCATCTAATTGGTAGGTGAAGTCTTGTAGCCTTGGTATTGGGTAGCGGTCGTACGTCGACATCTCCCTTCTCGTAGATGAGAGCTAACCTCTGCAATAGAATCTTAAGTTTGAAGGGGTTAAAGGAACCGTTACGCTTGCGCTTTATTGAATCATTTCTAACTACGTTAATTTATCCGTTTACAATGTACCCACTTCAATGAGACCGAGAACCGTTTAACAACGTTTGTCTCATTATACGTGTCCTGCTATACCTAACGCGTAGAACCTGTAAGGACACTAATACAATTCTAATAGAACCATTCCATAAGCACTATATAAATGTCTTACTCAATCCTAAAGAGTACTGTGAAGTCCAACTGCCATTGAGGGAGACAAGTTTTGAGTAAGTAGTTCTAAACGCGTACTAATGTTAATGATACCCTTACCACAGTATAAATATGGAACAGTACGGAAACTAAGCATATTTGATGAAATAATTACCTACGCTCCATTGAAGCAATAGGGTTGAACTTTAATGTTTTTTTTATTACAACATTTTTGTTATGTAGTGATCAATCAATCGTATTGAAATAACTAGCTTACAAATACAATTTAAATATGTATTTAAATTGTATTTGTAAGCTAGTTATTTCAATTTAACTGACGCCACGCGACGCGACGCTGACGTCGGTTAATCTCAGCAAAAACGATAGTTTAAAACATGGAAAACAGTTTAATGCTAACACACAACAACATATAGAACTGTCATAACGACGTAAACTTTTACAAGTTTTGGCGGGAGCGTACGCGAGCCGCGGTTGAACGGAAACGTTTCGAGCGCTCGTCGGATCGAGCACGCGGTATACGCCGCAGCGCATTAATTCCAGGAACTTTAGAACCCAAGTGACGTTAGATATTATTTTATTACTTATTTTGGTACCCAAAAATAACACAGACAAAGTATTAGCTCTTAGAAATGATTTGTTTACAATGACTGAGCAACAATGCAAGCACTTGAAAATAAGCGCTACAAAAGACCCTTTCACATTTTGAATTACAGAGCAAATATTATTGCATTTATTTTAAATCTAACTTTGCATTCTACACTAATATGATGATGATGATGATGGGGACTCCCTTTTCCGCACTTGGACTCTTATTTGGTCCGTTGTGCGTGGGGATACTGGCTAACACAGCCAGCCTAGCTCCGCCCAAAAGCACAGAAGCCTCCTGGGGGCTTCACAGGCTTCGCGGAGCGACCTCACTGTTCCGAGGATTTCTTCCCGTTGAGATGCTACAGTCTCGCACTCCAGGATAACGTGGGCGGCTGATTCCTCGGCGTCAAGGCAGCCCCTGCAAAGGGGGCTATCTGTGGCGCCTAGGTTAAAAAGATGTTTGTTAAGGGGGTTATGGCCCGTAATTGTTCCTATAATTATTCTGAGGTTATTTCTACTCAGGTTGAGAAGTTTTTTGGTTAACCGCGGGTCTACAATTGCCTCGCCAGCAGCCTGATCAGCTCCGTTGTGTTCTCGCTGTTCTCGGGAACAAACAACATACACATTACCTTCTTCGGTACGTCGGCTTGAGGTCGAACGGTTAGCTTGGTCCCCGGTAACGGGGATGATATGTTGTGTATGACCCTTTTCAGCCAGGCCAGTGTGAAGTCGTCCTCACGCCATGTCTTAAGGACGCCTTCAGCGAAGTGGGCCCGACCTCTAAAATGGATCGCGGTGCTGTCGTTGGTATCAGTTGTTTCGGTTGGTTCAGGAGCCTTTAGCAGGGGGTGCAAGTTGAAGAGCCTCCTCGTGGCGCACCCTGGGCAACGTCGGCTCCAATTTCTCCCAGTGCGGTTTTGGGGGACAATTGGGGCTGGCGGCTAATCTTCAACAAGCGGGGAAAGGTCGCGGTTCCAATCGCCGATCATGCTTGATGGTCGGTGAAGGGAACCGGGCTACAGAGGGCAGATACGTCCACTCCTCCTCTGCTTACAGAGGGAGGTGAGTGGGCGTAGACTGGGCAGGGCCGCCGATGCGGAACAGGCGGTCGTGTCCCGGAGGGACGCAGCGGCGCGCGCACGGGGGATGATTCTCTCGCGCGGCGCCGCTCCGCAGAGGGGAGGGGTCGAGGAAGACGCCGGTCTGGTAGTCACCTCCGGCTCCTCCCGGGTGGAGGCCAGCAGGCGGTGGGTGCGGGGGCGCCTTTTGCCTGTATTGCACGGGCCTCCACCAGCGTCGGACGGGAGTGGCCGGGTGTTCCCGGCCATTCCCGTAGCCCCCCAGTTAAAAAAAAAAAAAGCCAAAAAAAAAAATTAAAAAAAAAAAGAAGCCTTTAGCAGAGCCCGGAGCTGGTTCTCGATCGACTGACGGATCCCCTCCGCTTGCTCCTGCGTCATTTCCAAAAAAGGCTCGGTCATGACGGCAACGCATAGCTCATTGCTCCTGAAAGACGCGGCCGCTTCGGCGTAGCTCACCAAAGTTCCGTCCACCATACGGGAGCGAGCAGGCTTGCTCTTCTTGCCTACCCCAGTTGGTGTGACGGTATCTTCGGGACGCGAACGCTTCTGCGCCCTGGCTGGTGGTCCTGTTTGGTTTTGTTGGGTTTTTTCGTCCTCTTGGCCTCGCGCTGCGCTTACGCTTAGCGCCGGTGGCAGCCTCGTCTTTTGGCATCTCTGCCGTTGTCGACACCGCCTTGAGGGACGTGCTTTTATTGGACACTGTGTGCCCTTTTTTGGCGTTCGATGCTCCTGCCAGTGGGGCTTTGGCCAGACTCGTTAGGTCCCTCTCAGGGTCCGCAGCCGTTGACGCAGCCCGTGTTTTGGGCGCATCCACATTTGCAGTACTCCTCGAGTCGCCATGAGCGAGTGCTGTCCTTGGCCTTTCGGTCAGGGTCGTGTTAGAAGGCGCATCCATGGACGCAGACGAGGTTGGGATCGCCCTTGGTGCGTTAGTTTGTATAAGCGCATCCGACGAGCGGGACGCAGCTTGTGGTTCTTTTATTTTGCGATTTGTCTCTTTATCCATAGGTTTGGACGTTTATGCTTCACCGTTGGAGCTCTCCACCTGCCACGGAGCCCTCAGTCGGGGACGTCGCCCGTGCAACGAGCGAACGCCAGAGCTACTCCTTCGGTATAGAATCAACCTAGCAGGAAGTTGACGAGCCCGCACGCGACGGAAGATCACGGGACTGTATACGACACGAGACTATGCCGCAACTCATCCCGAGACCCCACGCCACGCTGGCTGCCCCCCCCCCCCCCCCCCCCCCCCCACTAAGCCGACCCTCGCTTGACATCCCGCTTATGGGATGCCTCAGCCGATTGATCGTGGGTAGCTACCCCACGACCTCCCGTGTAAGAGGAAATCCGAGCCAAAGTGATGTGTTGTGTGCAACCTGCTCCACTCAACCACCAGGATTCTTTCATCCCTCCGTACGGGTCCCCGCGCACGGCACAAACACGCGGGAGGTCATTGCTGTTCATCATCTGCTCTTGTTCGATGGTGGACACCCAGGGGCATGACCTCGCCACCCCCGAGATAAATCGTCCAGTGATTTCTGTTACACAACATTTATTTTATTTATTAGAACAAGAAGAACATTTTTTTTTTTTATTAGAACAAGAAGAGAAGACTTTGGTTTTGTGACGTCTTAAACTAGAATATTAAATACACCTACATATAATGCAAAAAAATATATATATGAGTATTCAATTATTGATATTGTTTCACAGTTTGGAAATTGGATATTTTTTCATTAATTAGGGTAACGTGTCAATCTGACAGACCTTAAAATAGAGATTTAATGTCTCTGAGAGGCCCGATGTCGTAAGACAATTTAAGAAGAAATATAATAGTTTGATAATAAAAGGTTACGGACAGCCACATTAGGAAAATTCTACCGTACGAATTCCAGCAATGAACTTTTTGGCTTTTGCAAATGCTCGTATATCATAGAACAGCTTTTTCTTTGATGGCATAAAGCGTTCTCTAATTTAGATTGGCTTCTTCTCTCCTACCAACCCCATAGTGTGCGTGTTCAGCTTGTCGACTACAGGGCTATCTTTATTAAAGCTACGAACATTTGACAGGAACTCATTCCTTTTCGTAACCAAGTTGAACTATGCTACGATAGGTCTGGGTGTTCCCGAAGTCCCCGGTAGGAGGTACAGGTCACAAATCCTTACGGACTTCCACGTTAATTTACCTACCGCTGATACAACAGATAGAAAATCCTCTGAATATTCCTTCGCTTTCGGTGGAATGTATCTGAACTTAACTGTTGATGGACGTGGCTGAGGTTGCAGATCTTGGAAGTGTTTCTCAAGCTGGCCAATGCGATCGACATTTTCTTTTTATTTTTCTTCTCGAGAACAGCTTATCCTGTTTTCCTCTCTTCATAACATTTATCCGAAGTTTTATGCTTTTTTTCATTTCCGCGTGTGTATTTTGTATCTCTGCACAATGAATTTTCAACTCACTCATATCTCTAATCAAGCCTTTTAAACCAGCATTGTACTCTGCTTTCCAGGAAGAGAGTCGGTCGTCATTGTCCGGTTTCCACGAAGCAAGCATCTGCATGATTTCTTTTTTTTTACATTATTGATTCGTTAAAATAAATGTGTAGGAAAATTGGTTTGTTGCAGTGCTAAGGGGGCAGTGCGCGGCGCTTGTTCTAACGGTTGTATTTTGTTCCAACACGTTCATGGTTCCTGGAGTAGATGTTAAATCGGGCCCAAATATGTCCTGGTCGAAGCGGAGGGTTCGTTGATTTTGGTGGGGTACGGTGGGTACTCATTGTTTTCTAGTCAATCATTAACTAGTGTAAATTTTCAGAAATCAAGTTATCTCTTGTTATAACTCAGTTCCCAGAACGGTAAAAGTATTTTTTTTATAAATAAAACCAAAAAGATAAAAAACCTATTTCAGTTAACTGGGCATACATCTAGACTGCGCTAGATGTATGCCCAGTTAACTGAAATAGGTTTGCCCCCTATTCAATGGGGCATAAACATAACTGTCGCGCAATGTGGTTGTACTTAATACACCACAGCCTATCCCTTTTGGGAACACAGGCGTTGCGTTACGTTCTAAATCTACTTTTTACACAATTTAAGCTTCAAAGTTCAAATCGGACAAAACCTACGTCCAACATTTTACACACTTTTTAGAAAATGTTGACCTTGTTTTAATAATGCTAAATCTATTTTAGTAACTAGTCCGATCGAACTGATAATTAATATCGAAAGTGATTAATTACGATTAAATAATATCATTCATAACAACAGCAGTTCTTTATCGAATCAAATCCTTTTGATAATGTTAAATCAAAAAGACTAATTAAAGAACTGATTGTTATAATTTTATTAAGAAACAAAAGAAAAGTCAGGGAGAGGTTGAAGCGAAGAAGTGTAAAAAAAACGAGCATTTGCCAATTATTGTCCAGCATGGCTAAGGCCTCTTCTCATTCAGATAAGAGACGAGCATTGATCACCACGTTTGCACAAGACGGGTTGGCGATTTCAGACTTATAGTAACTACTATCTATTGCTCACGACTTCGCCCGCGTGAATTCGGAAATTATCTCACGGGAACGTACTACCGGAGTAAAACGTATCCTATAAGTTAACCCAGGCTATAAACTATATGTGTGCCAAAATCCATCCAAATACGTTTAACCGTTTTTGCGTGATTGAGTAACAAACATCCAAACATCTAAACGTACAGCATTTTCACATTTTTTTTTTTTTTTTTATCTATAGTATTTATGTGTTGTAAGATAGTAAGAAGCAGGATACATTTGCTTTTCTTACTGGCTTATTCTAAAATCTTTCAGTGTGACTCCCGTATTCTATGCCTATATGTTAGCCAAGTTATTTTATTATGACTCTAAATTGTAGGTAATAACTTTTGACCAAGTGGATCTATTTTAAAGAAATAAAGACTAAGAAATAAGAAATAAAGACAAGACAGACAAAACTAATCTGTACTCATCGTTACACGTCATTATAATATAAAAGGAACTGAAAGGAAAATAAAACGTTACCTATTGAGAATTTACAAAAGAAATCCGCGCTTTTCAATCGTTTCCAGTTTAAGGCAGTAGGTACCTTCTTTGAATTCAATCACGAAAAAGGCACCCAAACTACCATAAATCTCAGAACTGGATGTACAATCATATTTACTTCCAAATCAAATTAAATTGCTGGAAGTATGAAAATAAATATACAGGGTTACTTGTAATTCGACGTATATCCGTCAGGAGCTGATAGAGGGCCAAAATGCAACAAATTAAACCCATTGTGTCTGGCCAAAATTCAATAGTTTTCAAGATATTTGAATTTAAAGGGTTTTTTGCTATTTACCCAAAATTTTAACATTTAATCCAAATAATACAAAAATCTACATATTGAATGTGTACCATTCAAAATTGATATTTTAGCTGGTACTTCAATTAAGCCATGAACGCAATTAAAAGTACTTAAGTCAACAAAATTATTAAAATGATGAGCGACTTAAGAATAATTATCATCTTACCAATATTTACATTTAAAACGTCAAAATTGGTTGTCTCGTTAAAAAAATTACTATGACATTAATCGTACAAATAACTAAAAGAATTTTTTTTTTCATTATTTTATTATATCCTTTATTTCATTTATATACATATCAATTACATTTTGAAATATTTTTATAAACAAAAAGATACCAAAAACATTTAAAAATATAAAAAATAGTAGCCCACCGGTATCGGGAACAGGGTCCAAGCTACCGGCGGTCAGGGCTCCAGAGAGAGAAACTTCCTAACAATGCGGGTCGTGTCCAGAAGTACCGCTTTCTGAATCGAAAGAACGGCGGTGTAATCATCAGCACCGAGACGAAGGACGACATCGAGAAGCTGAGACAATCGGTGCAGCTAACTAATTCAGGCCTAACAGTCGACGAGCCCCCTAAAAGGAGGCCTAGGGTTGTGTTTTTAAGAGTGCCAACATCCATGCAGGAAACTGAGGCTTTTACCTATTTGTACAAGCAAAATATAGCCGAAAAACTTCAGAACTACAGCCTTGAGACGTTTTTGAGCTCAATTAAGTTAAGTCATAAGTCAGGTAAGAAAGACACTGAGACCTGTAATTACATAGTTGAAGTATCTGCAGTCATACGCAAAGCCCTGATATCACAAGACCGAGTTTTTGTAAATTGGTCATCATGCCCCGTGAGAGACTTTACTTTGGTCACCCGATGTTATAAGTGTCAGCAGTATGGACATGCGGCCAAGTTCTGTCGACAGACAGCGTATACCTGCGGCCACTGTGGTGATGAAGGTCACTCAATAAAATAATGTCCAAAACAGGCTGACGAACCAAAATGCGCTACTTGCTCGCATTTCAAAAAGCCAGACAAGCATAACACAGGCGCTGTTGACTGCCCCGCGAAAATAATGGCTGAAAAAAGGTACATCAATTCTGTAGATTATGGAGGTGCCTAAGAGCGCCGTAAATTAGTTATTTTTCTGACCTTCTTTTTTATATTTTTATTTTTTAACTACCATTATGATAAATAGTTTGATTAATGATTTAGATAATTTCTCTGTATCCGAGTCCAAAGTTTGTGAAGCTAAAAACTGCAAACAATATCTATCCGGCTACAAAACACCGCTAACCATATTAACACAAAATATCCGCAGTGTTTTTAAGAATTTTGTTAGCTTTAGTACATTTCAGCAACGGATAAACATAAATTGTGACGTTATTGTTTTAACCGAATGCTGGCTTTCTAAACAATATAACATACCACTAATCCCGGGATATAATATGTATAGAAGTAATATCAATTACAACCAAAATGATGTGGTGATAGTTTATGCAAGAGATCATCTCAATGTCTCTGTTCAGGAACCTGTTATGCACGACTGTAACAGATTGTTAGTTAAAATTGGATCAGAATTTGCGATATTAGCGTTATATCGACCTCCGTCTTTTAGAAATACTAGCATTTTTACTGACTCTCTGAATGAGACCTTGCAAACCCTGTCATCCATCAAAAACACGATTGTAATTGGAGATATTAATATCAATATTTTACCAGGAAGTGCTGATGCGTCTGCTCGGGACTACCTCAACCTATGCGCCTTTAATTGCTTGCTCCCAGCACACAGCTTTCCTACACATCACAGTGGCTCCTGTTTGGATCATATTATGCTTAAATCGAATTTACCTTCACTTGCACTTGTAATTAACTCAACAATAACCGATCACAATGCTGCCCTACTAACCCTTAATGGTAAATTACCTAAACAAGACACTCGCAAAATTTCAAAACTGAATATAAATAAACTTGAAGAAGATTTACGAGTCATCGATTTTGATCCGGTCTATAATTCCGCTGACCCGCAGTTTTGCATGTTGTATGTAATTGAAAACATACGAAATGCAATTCAGCAAAACACAGTCGTATCGCAGTTGAGTCACAAAAATCACAACATAAAACCATGGATCACATCAGGTCTTATTCGCTGTATGAAACATAGGGATAAACTGCATATGAAAGCTAAATCTAATCCTGACAATGCAGTATTGCAACTTTCGTGCAAAAGATATCGAATTTTCTGCAATGATCTCCATAAAAAAAATAAAAGAAATTACGACAAAGTGGCATTGGAAAAGGCTGGAACAAATAGTAAAAAGATCTGGAAATATATTAAAGACGCAACATATACAACAAAACAATATGAGTCATCTTCAGGTTTATTACAAGCACACTCGTCACCGCTGGAATCCGCTAACATAGCAAATAATTTCTTTGTTAATGTTGGAAAGTGTTTGGCTGAAAAAAATCTGGATCAGTCCCAAAACCTAACGAGCACTACTTTAGCATGCAGCACTGCTTTAACATCCTTTGCGCTGCTAGATACTGATGAGACTGAGGTATAAAGTATAAGTATGACCTTGAAAGAAGACTATGCAGTTGGCTGGGATAACATATCGAATAAAATTATCATAAAATTCAAGGACATTTTGGTACGACCACTGACTTATATTTTCCGCATTTGTTTATCTTCAGGTCATTTCCCCGAGTGTCTCAAAAACCCGAGTGTCTCAAAAAAGCTGTAATTGTCCCTGTCTATAAATCAGGCAGCAAAGTGCAAGTGACGAATTATAGACCTATTTCTTTACTGCCTTCCATGTCAAAAATATTGGAAAAAATTATAAACAAAAGGTTGTTAAAATATTTGGAAGATAAATCAATTCTGTCTGAGCGGCAGTTTGGTTTTAGGCCTAAAGTTTCCACTGCTGATGCGGTACACCATCTAACTGACTATCTAGCGCAAGAACTTGACAAGGGTAACCACACAGTAGGAGTTTTTCTGGATCTCGCCAAAGCTTTTGACACAGTTTCCATTCCAATCCTGTTGCGCAAGCTTGAGATCGTGGGTGTAAGAGGCACCCAGCTGAAAATGTTCCAAAGTTATTTAGAAGATTGTTCCCACTGCGTAAAGATTGGCAATGTTCTCAGCGCTGTACAAAAAAACCAATTTTTTGGTGTTCCTCAAGGAAGTATTTTAGGGCCCACTCTGTGTTTGATTGACCGCACGACCCCCTCGTAGAGCCTCCGGCAGGAGGCGTTTGGACACACTAAGTTGGGCAGGAGCCGCTTCAAGGCAGCCCCGGCCTTGTCCAGTCTGGGAGCCAAACGTCGGAAATGCTCCACGAATTTCCATCGGCTGTCGAGGACGAGTCCCAGGTACTTCATCGTCGACTCGACGCTGATGTGAACCCCGCCTACCGTAATTTGGGAACCCGACGGTGGCGCGTTCCGAGGACCATGAAAACACATAGCCTCGGATTTGTGCAGGGCCACCTTCTGAGGAAAAACTCAAGATTTACAGACTGAACGGTGGCATACAATGCAAAATGAACGATAACCACAGAACAGCTTTTACCATTAAGACTTGGTAAATCTTAAGTTTTACTGAAAAACCTTAAGATTTTCGGACTTGTTCACATATACATTGATACACATTGTAAATGAGATTATTCTTATAAAACTAGAAAGTTAAAAATATTTACTTTAAGATCTACGATCTACTATCTACAATACTCCTATACATCGCATTTACTCCCTTAAACATCTAGGTATTACAGTAGAAAAAAAATCATATAAGCCTCCTATACACTTGCTAGCGAGCCGCGTCAGGAAACTACTCTACGCTGTGAAAAACACTACGAGACTGCACACCCATTGAAATTCTCCTAACAATATACGTATCTAGGTCTCTGTCAAACAGTATCCAGTATTGTTTTTATTGTTTATTGTTTTTTTTTAAAACGTTGCCCCACACTAGGAATTTCTCCTGTATCGTGGGTGCGTTTACAAACATTTAAACTCACATACACAAACAGCCAGACCCGGAACAACTACTTGCAGGTCATACAAATATTTGTTCAGTATGGAATCTCCGTCTGGGGCGGAGCCGGAATAAGCACATTTATTTAAATAGAAAGAGCTCAAAGAGCCGTCATCAAACTGATGCTTAGAATACCTTATAATTATGTTCTCGCAAATCTGCTACACAACGAATTTCCGATTCTCCGAGTACGTCAACTATATTCACACTCACACTATGTCATTATTTAGAATTATTTCATTTTATTTTGCTCGGTTTATTATCTTATTTAATCTTGATAGGTTGCTACCTTTATTTAATTAAGTATTCTGTCCAAAATCAAATAAAAAGTCATTTATTCAAATTAGACTGAGAATCAGCACTTTTTGAACGTCAAAATCACATAAGACAGTCCCCCCAAAACGCCCACTCTTCACCACTTCCTAGTGCTTTAGCTGGGAAGAAGAAGTGGCGGAACAAACTCCCCAGCAGCACTGCTGTCTGTTCAGTTAGAAGAACTGGATTCTATACATATAGTAATAAGTAATTAACATTACGAAACACAAAAATATTAAAATTATTTGCCATATGTCAGCTAGCACACGCCAATATTTAAAACTATACTCAAGCAGAAATAAATAATAAAAACAAAAACGCAAACAGAACTTAATACATAATAAAAAGCCTCCTGGAATAAAGGGCGTGCCCGCTTACATATGCAATGCTGCATTATGTTTATATGTATATAGCTGTAACTTGTAGCCACAAATGATAAACTAGGACCTTCGAAGTAAAATAAAGAAACATTAATTTCTAATAACAATAACAAAACCATAGTCAGCAAGCTGACCTGTCACCACAAGCAGCACCCGTTCACGAGCATAACGCAAAGATCATCCATTACCAAACATCCTGAAATAAAATTTAAGTTAACGCAAATTTGTTATTATGTTCAAATTTGAGCACTCGCAACTCAGGTCCCCAAGATACAGGCGTGCCTAGTTTAGGGACCACAGTTCAAATAACTGTGTAGTAACAGTAAGCATACTTACATTTTTTTTTTGTTTTTTTGTAACATTGAATTATTCTTATCTAAATCTGGTTTTGTATTACAAAAAGCTACAACTGATAAGCCAATCGACTCATCGCCCAATGTAAATGCCTACTAATGTTAATATAGGTTCATTGTGTATGTAATGTGTGTATAATAAGTGAAACATTCATCACGGCCATTACATTGGCTTCAATAACCATCATGATGCAAGCCATGGCAGACTAACAAAAACAGTCGTACCTACATATATCTATATACCTATTGATACTGTACAAAACACTACTTTAGAGAACTTTATCAATTGGTATGTAATAATATAATCAATATCTAATGTATAAGAACTCAATGAAAAATGTGTGTTACTGGTGGCAATTCACACTATTTTAAGCAAACCTGTAATGTTTTGCTTGAGAGTTAAATACATCATGTTTTATCATGTAATCTGTTTAATAATGCTGATAGTAAAGAAACAAAAAATCCATCAGTAATCAATAAATTTCATAAATAATTTAAAATAAGCGATAAAAACGCATAATCAATCAGTCGACACATCAGTAGTGATAAAATTTGAGAATAAATAGCTATAGGGTTTGTCAAAACAGGACTGACTTCTAGTTGTTGTCACAATGCAGAAGACTGTCTTGTGTTTGCTACTTGCGACGGGTAAGTTTAGTAAAATAATAAAATAAATTGTGAAAAGGAAATGTAACTTGCAGACTGCAGTAACTCTTTTGTTAGTCGCAGTTATTCTTTTATGAACATGTCAAGTGCATGTCGTTTGGACCTATGTGACTTTAATTTCGATGATTTGTCGAAAACAAAGGTCTTTATACTTAAACACATATACAGTAGTCAAGCAGAGACTGATAAGTCAAAGTCAAAACGTTTATAATGTGCAAATAGTGGTTTAATATTATGTTAGTAAACTTATGGCTTAGCAGCCTGTTGCAAGCATTGCAATATCATCACAAATTCTTTAGAATGCATTATACATTCACTCAAGTGTTACTGTATGAATAGCAAGCAACGGTAGAAAATTATTGTACTTTATTATTCTCAAGAACATGTAAAGGTATTTGGAAAAATAGCCCCATTTAATGGCCCATGAATACAAATCAGTCCAAAACGTGTCATTTTATAAAAATCGATTGTAATGTATTTTTTTTAACATACAATAAAGTCACAACAGTTATACGAAGACTCTAAGAGCACGTTAAAACGGACGAGCAAAAAAAATACATGAGAAGAGCAAGAATAAGGCAAATAATTAAGAAACTCTTTTTTCAGTATATACCGCATCAGCGGTGCCGTTAACACCGGAATACTCTGAGGACCGTGTGTACCCGCGGTACATCGAGTTTCCCGATGGCGAGGGAGTCATGCACACCGTAGACCTCGAGGCTGAGCCTGACATGGAACTCCTCAATGAGATTGAAAGGAACCCAGCCAACAACGCATACTTGCTATTCACCAGGTAAATTATTTTGCATTCCATCTATGGAGATGGAAGAAAAAATATGAATTTTTGTAGAAAAAGTATGTATTTTTAACACGCTTTTATTAGCTTGGTATGTATCTATGGATCGATGAATCTATGTAACGGACTGTTGGAACTCGATTTTCATCCCCTTCAAAACGTCGGATTGATTTGAAACTTCGCACACTTATCAAGGATCGATGACGATGCAATAATTTAAATAGTTTGTCCCATTAACCTTGCCAAGATCCTTAGAATTAACGATTTTTTCACCCCTGATACCCGGGACTGTCTTTGTGCCAACTGCACGTATACAATAAACTTTCTGGAGAGGGAGACTGAGAAACGGCTACCACATCCAAGGAAAGCAGCAGGCGCGCAAGTTTCTCATTTCTTACATAAGTTACCGAATTTGAATATAATATTTTGTACCGTAGCTTTCCAACAAGTTATATCGAATATATTTCAATTGTTACTAAAATCTACAAAATCTTCACTTTAGCGGTGAATTGATGTGATCATAAATAAAAGAACAAACTGAGCCACGTTTAGAGACATGCATGGTGCAACCTTTGAGTTAGGCATGCGACTACTCCTCGTAGGAGTAGTCAGGGAGTTTATTTACGTCATATAACTACTGTTCTTAGCCGTGCATTGAGACATGCATGGTTCGATCTTAAGCATATGACTACTTGTAGGGGTAGTCAGGGAGTTTTGCACATCATATAACTAGTGTTCTTAGCCATGTATGAGACATTCACGGTTTGATCTTTGAGACAAGCATCTGACTAGCTTAATTTTTTCACCCGTTATAACCCGGCTGGCCACAGAACCGACCATCGACAGTTGATAAGGCACAGATTGGAAAGATCTGCCGTAGGCAATACGGTTATAACTAATAAATTTAATTTAACATTTTATGTAATTAGTAATTTATACAATATTAAATATAAAATAGCGAATTATAAGATAATTATAAATATTATTTGAATTTTTTTTTATATATAAAAAAAAAATTGTTTAAATAACATTAACATGAATATAGAATTGAGATTTTATCGTTGACAATATCAAAACTCGCACATACGCAAACACATACAACCGTATAAAATACGAAGAGACAGTAAGAGAGAGAGAAAGAGAGGAAGGTCGCTTGGAGGGGGCATAACGCTTTTTCGTTACGTGACGATTTCTGCCAGTTCAATCTACTGTTAGCCGCGTAAAAGAACTTCGTTCCAAAAAAACAAAAAACAGCTTTTTTTAATTAGCCTAACTAAAAAGTAGAAAATAATTTTCAATGAGTTTTAAATATTAATATAAGAATAGAGATTAATAAAATAAAAATTATGTTAGAAAAGAGCGTTGGGATATTTTTTTTTTCAGATATTTTCGTCATTATGACGCTAGTTTTACAAATATTCACAAAAACATTTACAACTATTGACATCAAGCACCCCACGCTTTTTTCCAATTTTTTTTTATTTTTTGTTAATCCCGCTGTTCTTATTTTAAACGTTTTAGATTAAAACCAATCCTATAAATCATTGTCCCATCAATGGCAACCTAAACTGAGTGGGCAAAAACTTATCAACCTCAATACTCTGAACCTGTGAAGAGAGACCTCTGAGTTTGTTTCGGTTTTTCGTTTCAGAGTCGTCAGTTAAGAAACACCGAACTAATCTAGTTTATAACATAATTTGATTTAAAAGTGAAAAAGAGTATTTTAAACCAATGTACAGGAATAAACATCTTCTTTTAATATAATTTATAATAATGATTACAGACGCAACCCAAGAATTTCGCAAACATTGACGATCAACAATGCGAACTCCGTCACCAACTCGAACTTCAACGCCAATGTCCCCACCGTAGTCGTCGTCCATGGCTGGCTCAGCAACCAGCTCACCGACATCAACCCCACCATCAGAAACGGTAAATATTTTTTTTTTTTTTTTTTCTTTTTTTTTTTTATTTTTCTTTATCAATACAATCAATGGTTCATAACTTGACAGTAACACGCATGACGTCCCGCTAAAGTAAAACTGTATAACTTTATGCAAGTCCTATTTAAGGTACCTGTAATGTGCACGCCTTGCACAGGGCGAATTTAGACACAAAACCAAATAGAAGAACAGAAATTGTCTTATAATTTTCAAAGTAAATATGGTTTCCCTTTAACGTTGACAATACTTACTATAAATATTTCGGGGTACCTAACAATCATTTTTAATTCTTTTTCAGCTTACTTGGGCAAGAGTGACGTGAATGTCATTGTCCTGGATTGGAGAAGACTCGCCATGTCTGACTACGCCACCGCAGCTAGAGGTGTACCCGCCGTCGGCCGTGGTCTTGGACAGTTCATGGATTTCCTTAACAGAGTGACTGGTCAGGCCTTCAACCAAATGCACCTTGTCGGCTTCAGCTTGGGTGCTCACCTTGTTGGTAACGCTGGCAGAGAACTTGGAGGAAGAGCCGCTCGCGTTACAGGTATGCATATTTTTATGCTTTAATTTTTTTGAGTCCCGCTTTGGTGGTGAAAACTAAATGAATGAACTTACACTTCTACGGTTTCTAGGTTTGGACCCTGCTGGACCCCTATGGAACCTCAACTCAAACCGCCTCAGACCCAGTGATGGTGTCTACGTTGAGGCTATCCACACCGATGGCGGTTACACCGTCGGCGGTCTCGGTATCGGCTCCAACGTCGCTAACGCTGACTTCTACCCGAACGGTGGTATATCCCAGCCTGGATGCCTCACCAACCTCTGCAACCACAACCGAGCCTGGGAACTGTTCGCTTCTACCGTGACATACAACCACATGGTCGGCCGTCAATGCACTACCAATACTCAGATATCCTTGAACACTTGCCGTGGTTCTTCATTTCATATGGGCAACGATGACTTGAGGAAGTCTGGGTTGGTTTCTTTTTTTTTATTAGCATCGTTCATACGGATCTCCATGAATTAAGTTCTTGTTGTCATTTGGTCTTATTTGGTTCTTGTGTGGTTATTATGAGCAGTCGTGGCCCAGTGGTATCGCCCCTGACTTACGAGTTGTAGGTCGTCAGTTCGCACCCAGGCAAGCATTTAACTTTGTGTATTTTTCATCACCACTGCTCTCGAAACGGTGAAGTAAAACATCGTGTGGAAATCGGTACGTCCTAGACCAAGCAAATTCGAAGACAGGTGATATCTACCGACCCGCATCGGGCCCGCGTGGTGGATTCGGGCCCACTACCTCGCACCGAGAGGAGGCCTGTGTCCAACTTGTGTGACAAGATGGTCTGAAGCGGATCTGTGATCAATACGATATGACGCCTACGCCGTCAGGAAAGTAAGACAATACACTGGCGTTGATACAGCTCGGCTAGTCTATTTTAGCTATTTTCATAGCGTTATGTCCTAAGGCATTCTGCTGTGGGGCAGAGACGCTGATATTCAATATATATTTGTTCTTTAAAAACGAGCTGTTCGAGCAATTTACCAGCTAGGCGCTGGAGTTACTCTGAGAGTTTTTTTTAAACATATTGGTATTCTCACGGTGTCATCACAATTCATCTTCGCCAACATCATATTTCATTGGCAAAATATACACTTATGCACAAAAACAGTGTATTCATAACATTAACACTAGAAACCAGGACAAAGTACGTGCTCCCTTTCACCGGCTTCATAAGGTCCGTAACTCATTTGTTGGGCTTGGTATAAACTTTCCTAAAAAGCTTCCCTCTTCTTTGTTAGATTTGCTTTTTAAAGCGATTAAAGCTAATGTAAAATCCAACCTTTGTTCAAAGGCATACTATTCTATCAACGATTACTTAAACGATACAAATAGTTGGTCGCTGTGATTAACTCAAGACAATGTTTATGTTCTTTCTTCAGAATTAGCTTACTTACTGACAAGTTGTATGACTTCGTATAATTGTCTATTTTACAAATAAATTAGACAATTATACGAAGTCATACTATTTATTTATTAAAACTTTATGCACAAGTAAAAAATAATACTGTACAAAGGCGGACTTAATGCCTGAGGCATTTTCTACCAGTCAACCTTAGGGTGATGCAGAGATATACCATGGCAGTACTATATTTTGTCAATTTAGTTTAATTTAATTTTCAATTATTATTGACATAATCTACTCAATTCAATGTTTTTTTAATGAGTTGTATTGCAATATTTGGTGAGGTCGCTAGGACCTCGACAACTGAGCATATTATTCTTTTGAGCAACCGGCAGCAAGTTCGTCGTGCTCCCTTAGATGTCACTGCTTGCAGTAGCGTAGGGGTTCGGGTTTCCTCCTTCCCTTAAATATGGCGAGGGGGTTAGTGGTTGATCTTAACATTATGCTCGTGAACGGCTACTGCTTGTGGTGTCAGGTCATCTTGCTGCCTATGGTTGTAATATTATTATTAGTTATTAACTGTTTATTTATTTAACTTTGAAGCTCCTAGTTTATCATTGTGACTTCAAGCTACAGCTATATAACCATAATGCAGCATTGCAAATGTAGGCGGGCACGCCCTTTATGCCTGGAGGCTTTGATTGTGTATTAAGTTCTGTTTACATTTTTACTTTTTATTTTTGCTTGAGTATAGTCTTCAATAGTTTTGTTGGTAGGTATATCGGCGTGTGCTAGCTGACATATAGCAAATAATTTATTTTCATGTTTTGTATTTCGTAATGTTAATTACTTACTACTGTATAAACAATAGTTCTTCTAACTGAAACAGACAGCTGTGCTGCTGGGGAGTTTGTTGCGCCACTTCGTCTTCCCAGCTAAACCACTAAGAAGTGGTGAAGGGTGGGCGTTTTAGGGGACTGTCTTATGTAATTTTAACGTTCAAAAAGTGCTGATTCTCAGCCTAGTTTGATGACTTTTGATTTTGATTTTGTTCTCTTCCATAATTCGTGCTCACCGTTTGTTTTTTTTCTTTTGTTTCAGTTCTGGAATGTACCGTCTTGACACAGGCTCGAGGTATCCTTTTTAAATCATCCGTCTTAAACTTTACTAAAAATAAACACTATTTGGCACAATTACAACTTGTATTTTTTTTACACCCTGAGAGCTTTGCCTTATGAAAGGAGAATTAGCTTACAAGGATATTTTAAATATATATAAAAATATATCTAGTTTGGTATGCTTCCCTTAGAAAAATAAACGATTACTCGGTTGTATAGTCATAATTAATTCATTATTTATTAATCATTTTAAATATTATCATTAAATTGCTTTAAAATTATTCTGCGCCGCTGATATTTTGAACCGATAGGAATGACCACGTTGTACCCCATAATTATCATACGGTGATCGGTGATATCAAAATAACAAACTAAACACTATCATTATTAATATTCACTCAATCATGAACTACTGTATGTCTGGTTGTTCTTTAGTGGACATAATGAAAAAAGTTATAAAATGCAATTTTAACCAAGATACGATACTATTAATATTTATTGGTAATAGAGGTAATGTGAACAAAGGAGAATATTATAGATCATGGTGCAACCATATTTTAAGGAAAATTGTGATGTTCAAATTCCCATACATCCAATGTTTGCCACAGGAAGAAAACAACTTTAGATGATATATGAAATTAATATGACATTGCACAATTTAACAAATAATCACAATTTATTCCATTTAATCTACATTAACAATTATGTTGGTAATCATTTATATACCTAAATATACCTATCCATATAGGTACTATCTTTCAAAATATTGTAAAAGACAGATAGCTGTGTCGCTATCATAGTATTTTTCTATTACAGCCAAGTATTTTGCTAAACAAATTGCTTATATCGAGCAAAGCTATGACATATTAAATAATTCGGTCAATAATTTGGTATCACAAATTGACATTACTAATAATTTAAATTAGAAAGTAAGAGAATAGAGGCAACCTCTAGCAATAATATACAGGATTGTAAAAACAAATCAAATAAAAGTTATAAATTAGTAAATAGTATCAACATGGTGCATCAAAACATTCAAGGATTTATGAACAAAGATTCAAAAGTAGAATTATATAAGAATTTAAACAGTATTGATATTATATGTACAACAGAACAACGGCTTAAAATCCACCAGTTCTTGTTTAATGTTAATAATCACCAGGTTGGTAGTTCGTTCAGTAGAGTAAATGCTATACATGGTGGCTCCTTAATTATAGTAAGTAACCAGATTAAATTTAAAGAACGTAAGGATATTTTGAGCGGACAGTTGAAATAGCCTGTATAGAATTTGAGTAGTTTATTGTATTAAGTACGTACAGACCCCCTTCAGGATTGTATGACTGCTTTGAAAAGGTAATGGATGAAGTGTTAAACAAGATTTGTAATTCGATTAAGTCCATTATCAGTTGTGGTGATTTTAATGTTAATTTATTAGAAAAATCAAGTTCTTGTAGTAAAATACTAAGTCTGTTTTAGTTAAAGTAGCAACCAGTTTAATTTTGTCTAGACCCTAGATTGTCCTATGGAGCTGATGCTGATGTATGGAGCAGATGAGCTGGACCAACATGTTTCCAAGCATTCTTATCTTGGATATAATCCTGTAATTTGTAATATGCTTGATTACACAGTGAACTTTTTATATGGGTTTTAAATTTTCTTTCATTTAATTGCAATATATGACAAGGTATTTTGTTGTAGCATTTAACACAGTACCCCATAAAAGATGTATTTACTTTAGCTAATCTGAAAAATGGTTGATCAATTTTATCTTTATTTCTTGTATTAAAATTATGTCTATCACTTATTTTAATAAAAAGATGTAGATTTTTTCTTACGTACATAATATTATAATACAACAACAAGTGTTCAATTCTGCGTAAATATATTATTAGACGCCGCACCGACAGAAGTTTTTACAGTATGGCCCGGTTGCACCACAAATCACTAAATGCGTTTAGCAGTTGACATATTTTTTTTGTCTCCTTTGTTTTACAATCTGTCACTATGAATTTAGTATTTTTTATCACGTGTCTTGCTTGATATGCGTCCAATGATACATCTTAGTACTTATAAAGCATCAAGCTAAGTGTGTTTTAGCCTGCGTTTTTTTTTATTTTTTCATTAGCTGGTTTGGCAGTTTATTTTGGTGGCAAGTCATTCTTTCTTTATATGACTTGATATAGCTTTTTATTTCCTATTTGACTGGGTATTTTCAGATCTTGCTGTAAAGCTTCATTTAGTACAAACCATGTGGTGTTTGTGATTGTTCTTAGAAGATTGTTCTGAAATCGCTGTATGATCTATTAGTCAACATAATTATAAACATAATTCTGTGTCTGTCGTCTTCAAACAGTGGGCAGTAACAAAACGATGTTTTAAATACTTTTAGCGGTTAATGTATTTAACGATTTGTGGGGACAGTAGGCTTTAGTATTTTTTGGATAAAAACTACATTACCATTATTTTGCCGCATGTATGTAAGTACACGCAGGACCCTTCCATTCTTCAATTCTCATGATGCTATATGTCACTGTTCGTCGGTTGCGTTTTCTTTCATACGGTATCAGGTCAGGTGCAAGCGCTACCGATAGCATAACTAACCTTAGTTCGTTCCTGTAGGATATTTTCGAACATCCACACGGGCGAAGCTAAAGCTAGTAGTTATTATAAGTCTAAAATCAAGCAAACGTGATGATCAACGCTCGTGCCTTCTCTAAATCAAAATAAAAAGGCACATGCCTTTTTATTCAAACTAGCCTAAGGGTCAGCACTTTTTAAATGTCAAATTTACATCAGACAGTCCCCAGAAACGCCCGCCCTTCACCACGCCGCTAGAACGCTAGAGGCATAAAAAGTAGCCGCATAGAAAGTGGCGCCGCATGTTTGCTCTCACTTAAGTAACCTTTTAATTAATCGAAATCCGATAAACTTTATTCAATTTTTCATTTTTAAAAGATCTGTGGCACACTGTATCCGATTTCTTAGTCGATTTCGTGCTTAAAAGCCACGTATTCAGATGTATGACAACACTACAAGCGTTCAACCAAAAAAACAAATAATTAAAAAAATATGGCGTCTTGTCAGTGACGTACGGACTCGCGCGTGTTTTGTTTACATGATAAATAATTTGTGTTTTAAGTGGGTTTTCTAGTGTTTGAAGTGCTATGGCCTGTTTAAGTGTGTGATAAATATTATAGTGAAGTGAATAACTGCAGGATTTCATGGTCGGTGAGTGAAAAAATATTACGTAATTTCGGTTTTATTCCACAACCGGCGCTGACCGATTCATGTTTATTGTTATTACGTGTATGTGTTTTCAGATCCTTATTTTAGTACAGTGTGTTATTCTAATACCACTACTTTTTATAACAAAGTTGAAGCATTCAATAAGCTTTCCACAGGTACCAATATTTTTATTCTACGTATCAGATTTATATTTATAAAACAACATTTTGTTTCCATTGTCTTGGCGGCCATTGTTATTTTTTTGCCGTCGGCAAATTTTTTCAACTTTGGACGCTCGTAAATAGTACATATTGTACTAATGCTATGTGGTTTTATTAGTGTTTTGCGTTAAGTATATACACATAATGTATTTAAAAACCTTAAACAATATAGGTCAACGCTCGTTTTTTCGAACTATAACCATTTATTTGAAAACAAAGTTACGTAAATACTATCGTACGTACGTATCGTACGTAGTGTTTACGTAAATACTATCCTATTTCAAACGAAACTCCGCTATCTTAAAGCCCCGTTCCTTACCATAACAAAAAACACAAGTGTTAGCACCATTCAAAGAAACCCAAGTCGTAAAAATGCTTTGTTTACATTATCGGGCGGCCGAGCGGCGCCGCCGCCGCACCGGTGACGCATCTCGCATTCATCCCACTAGATTATTGTTCCCGCGCTTTTTTTCTTTGTACCGGATAATGCTTTAGCTAGGAAGAAGAAGTGGCGCAACAAACTCCCCAGCAGCACAGCTGTCTGTTCAGTTAGAAGACCTCTCTGTATTAGAAGAGCCTTTGCCTTGAAGTAAGACAATAATAGGCTGGTATTGTTAGAGAAATAGGCGAAAAGAATACAAATCTATGTTAATTTCAAAGTCGCTCTAGCATTGTACTTACCACATGTATGTATTAGGTCGGGGGAAAAGTTATTTTGTATATTATATACAAATTCAAAACTAAGAGTTCGTGTGGCACGCAAATATCGAGATTTTTTGTATACCCGGGCTTTTTCAAATAAATAATAAAAATAATAGTAATGGAGCTACTGAAAGTAACTCAAACTTTCAGTAGCGCCATCAGGGTGGAATTTGGTGTGGACAAATGTGCGGTCATGCATGTAAAGCGAGGTGAGATTGTTGAATCCGTGGGAACCCAACTCTCGGATTCCACAAACCTTAGAGTCCTCTCCGCATCTGAAACCTATAAGTATTTGGGTATGTCGGAAGCGTTAGGCATCAATGTTACTGACATGAAGCAATCGTTGAAGGAACGCTTCTTTGGCCGCCTGAAAAAAGTACTTAATAGTCTTCTATCAGGCGGAAACAAGGCCTTCAACGTTTGGGTCATGCCGGTTTTGATGTACTCTTTCGGCATACTCAAATGGACTCAGACCGAACTCGACGCCCTGGATAGAAGGGTCCTTACGCCGCTAACTACAAATCGAATGCATCACCCACGATCATCGGTAATGAGGCTGTATATCCCGCGAAAGTGTGGAGGTCGAGGCTTTTTAAGCGCTAAGACCCTCCACAATCGCGAGATATGCAGTCTCAGGGAATATTTCCTAGAAACCGACGTGGGTATGCATCGAGATGAAGTCACAGTGGACAAGGGCCTCACCCCGCTCTCCTTGGCTAAAGAGAACTGGCGCAAACCTGTAGTGATAAATAAATGATAAATGATTTTATTTCTGTAAGTAGGTTTGTTACAAACACTTTTACACGTCAATCATATTTTAAAAACTAGATGAGTTCGGCGTTTCCTATCTGACTACTCTGAGAAGAAAGGCCGAAACAAACTCAGAGGTCACAGTCTCTTTTAAAGTCCAGACATAATCTTGGTCAGATCATGTGAAGATCATGTAGATTGGTGTCTGAAACGGTATTTTGAGGAAAAACCATACAGATTGAGCGGACCTGTCCAGTCAGTGCACGTATTTGTCAGTAATCTTGCCGCTCAACTGAGAACTTAAGGAGGACAACGATTCGACGAACAATACCAAAGAAAGGACATTTGGGTAGGCCGCATAAATTACTCAAGCTGCCAGATCGTGAAACTAACTAAGAAATAAAATAAAAAAAGTAATAATCCACATAATCTTGTGGATTGTGTAAGTAGGTTTTAATTATGTTGATTTAATAGCGCAACCGGCAGGTGGACTAGTTATACGGTTTATTTTTATTAGTTAGGTTTTATATATTTATATAAGTAATATTATAATTAATTTATTTTAAATATTTATGTCTATCGATACAAGTAGTAATAATAGTAGTTTTGTCTCTATAACAAGCGACGACGACAGTTTCGTGGTTACTCCTTCTCTTGCTGACAGTCTTGCGGCGCTGTTTTCTGATGTTCCTAAGAATTTTAACGTTATACATATTAACGCTCAGAGCATTCCGGCTCATTTCCACGATATGCTGGCAAGCTTTGACTGTATGAACGTACATGCTATTCTTATTTCAGAGTCATGGCTTAAACCTTGTCTCCCTTCAACTAGTTATTCTCTTCCCGGCTTTCAGCTTATAAGAAACGACCGGTCGGTTGGTGCTGGTGGTGGTGTTGCCATATATCTCCGCACGCATATTCCCTACTCAGTTGTCAATGTGTCAGCACAGCCACCGCCATCTAATGCTGGTGAACATCTATTCCTTGAAGTCGAACTAAACCATTCAAAATTACTTCTTGGCGTCTATTACTGTCCCTCTTTACGCGTTAATTTCTTTTCATCCTTTGAAAATATTTTAGTAACGCTGGTCCCCTCTTACAGCCATAGTATAATCATGGGTGACTTTAATACTTGTCTTCTGAAAAAAGACCATCGCTCTTCTTCTCTGACTAATATTTTGGCTTCTAGTAATCTTTCCATTCTTCCACTGAGTGCCACTCACAATTTTCCTAACTCTACTCCTTCACTTCTTGACTTGATTTTTGTCTCTTCACTTGATCACGTCGCTAAGCATGGCCAATGTTCAGCTGATGCCTTTTCCTATCATGAGCTGATTTATCTATCATACAAAATTCGGCCACCTAAGGCTAAAGCTAAGATTCTCTTGCAACGCAATTTTGGTGAAATGAACGTTGACTGTCTTTGCATGGATGCCAACAATATAGATTGGTCTGATCTATTTGCCTCTGCATCAGTCGATGAGCAAGTTAATATTTTTACTGCTAAACTTATTGAGCTTTACGATCATCACGCACCTGTTCGAGCAGTTAGGGTTAGACATTTGCCGGCGCCGTGGCTCACAAATGAGATTAAAACGATCATGCACAAAAAAGTTACGGCAAAGTCTAAATTTAAGCGTAAGGCTAATGACGCTAACAGGGAAAGATACTTCTCAATCCGTAATCACTGCAATAAGGTGTGTAGGAATGCTAATCGCCACCACATTCATACATCTGTCCAAAATGGGGACGCATCCAAAGTTTGGAAATTTCTTAGATCATTGGGGGTCGGTAAAACCCGACAAGAGACAATCCCAAAAGACATAGACATTGATGCAATGAATAATCATTTTAGTGCTTCGTCCAATTTTAATAGGACAGTAAAATTGAATACACTGAATTATCTTTCTTCTCTTCCGACTCCCAGTTATTCTCCATTTGCTTTTGGTAAGTTCTCCGCGTGTGATGTTAAGAAGAGCATACTATCGATTACTTCCAATGCAGTAGGAAGTGACTGTATCAGCCGTAATATGCTGGTCCCTGTGCTGGATGTTATTCTTCCTGTCATTTGTCACATTCTCAACTTTTCTGCATTTAGTGGGGTCTTTCCATGCTCATGGAAAGATGCACAAATAATACCTTTACCTAAATAGTCTAATCCCACATCCTTTTCCGAATACCGTCCAATATCTGTCTTACCATTCCTTTCCAAAGTCCTTGAACGGTTAATTCATAATCAAGTAAGCACATACCTGTCTAAAAATAATCTCCTAAACCCCTTCCAGTCTGGCTTCCGTACTGGTCATAGCACAGCCACAGCGCTTCTGAACATTACGGATGATATAAGGTCTGCCATGGAAAACGGTAATCTAACGGTCTTAGCTTTGCTAGATTTCAGTAATGCTTTTAATACTGTTGATTTTGATGTTTTACTTGGCATTCTATGCTCTCTTAACATATCTCCATCGGTAATTGACTGGTTTCGTAGTTACCTGTTCGGTCGCCGCCAACGTATATGCATTGGAGAGACCTTGTCTTCCTGGGGCAATACTTCTGCCGGTGTACCTCAGGGTGGCGTTCTATCCCCTTTACTTTTTGCAGTTTTTATTAACTCAATTTCTGACGAGCTAATTTCTTTCTATCATCTTTATGCAGATGATTTGCAAATTTACTCGCAAGCTCCTCTTGGAAATCTATCTGAGGCTATCTTGACGATTAATCGTGATCTGGCCCGAATATGCGACTGGAGCAAGAGATATGGACTTATGGTGAACCCCATAAAGACGCAGGTTGTGGTGGTAGGCAGTTCTAGGACGGTCTCAAGGATCGACTGGACGACACTTCCCCAAGTTTCTTTTGACAACTCAGTTGTTCCATTTAGTGAGAAAGTTAAAAACTTGGGGATATTCATTGATAAGAACTTTTCTTGGACTGCCCAGCTACAGGAAGTTAGCCGCAAGCTTTTTGCATCCGCTGCATCTTTGAAAAGATTGCGTAATTTTTTACCGACTGCCACCAAGATTGCGCTTGCACAATCGCTTCTTCTATCCATCCTTGACTATGCTGATGTCAGCTATCTTGACCTTACCCAAGACCTACTCGATAAACTTGAGCGGCTTCAAAATTTATGTATAAGATTCATATTCGGTTTGCGCAAATATGACCATGTTTCCGAATTTCGTGTGAAGCTCAAGTGGTTACCAATTCGCCTTCGCCGGAACGCTCATATCCTTTCTCTTTTGTATAATGTGCTCTTCTCCCCTTCCACCCCTCTCTATCTTAAGAAACGTTTCCAGTTTCTTTGCGACTCCCACACGAAATTTCTAAGGTCATCAGATAACTTGATGCTTAAAATGCCTATGCATTCCACAACTTTCCTCGACAAATCCTTTACTGTCCAGGCCGCTCGTTTGTGGAATGCATTGCCAGTTGAAATTAAACGCGCGCCGTCATTGCTTGTGTTTAAAAGACTCGTGAAGGGACATTACTTATCGTTGTGATCGTGTTCTCATGATTGTAATTATCTATAGTCTTCATTTATTTTCGTTGCTTATAAATTTAGTATGTACGTATTTATGTATATATGTATAAGTGTATCTATTATTTAGGATATATATATATATATATGTGTATCTGTTTTAGTGTATTGTATACATACTTATTATTTGCACCAACAACAGCCCCATTTTATGTCCATGAAAATCTCTGTCCATTCCAAGGTTGCCTGGAAGAGATCGCAGAAAGCGATAAGGCCGCCCATTGTATATTAAGTAGTGTTCAGTTTAATTTTTGTTGTTATGTTTTTTGTGGTGTACAATAAAGAATATACAATAAAGAATATATAAATAAATAAATAATCTTCACATTCACAATAATTTAAATAATATAATACTTTACAAAGTAAATACTCATGTCATTGTATGTATAAAATTCATCAATGTCAATGTGTATATAAATGTTCGAACATAATCTTTGAGGACCATGTAGATTAGTATCGGAAATGGTCTTCTGAGGAAAGAACCACGCAGATTAAGAGGACCTGTCCAGTCAGTGCACGCATTTGTCAGTAACCGTTCAGCTCAACTCAGAACTTTAGGAGCTCAACGATTCGACGAACAATACCAAAGAAAGGACATTTGGGTAGGCCGCATGAACTACTTAAACTGCCAGATCATGATTAAAACTAAAACAATGACCCACATAGTCCTCACATTCACAATAATTAAAATAATAAATTGTACTTCTCAAGGTAAGTATTCAAGTCGTTCTGTTATAATAATTATCAATTTATCAGTGTATTTAACAGAAATAAAAAAAAACATTCAGTATGCAGAAAATTGGAACAACTCAATCCCAAGCCTTTTTGTCCTCAATATAATCCTTAACGGTATAAAAGCCTTTCTGGCACAACTTACGTTTAATGAATGATTTGAATTTATCAAGGCTTAGATCTTGAACGTGGCTTGGAAGTTTATTATAAAAGCGTATACATTGACATCTGAACGAGCCACCTATTTTCTTGCGCCTTGTTGTAGGTACAACGAAGTTGTGTTTGTTCCTAGTATTTATATTATGGATACCACTGTATTTTTTAAACAAGTTTATATTTTTATGGGCATATAAAAGATTTTCAAAAATATACTGTGAAGGCACAGTCATTACATTAATCTCCTTAAATTTCTCTCTGAGAGTGTGTCTCGGGTAGCGATGCGCGATGGCGAGAGGTTTTATTCGATTGTTTCGATTGTTCGAACATCTCGATGGTTCTCGATTGTTTCGACTTGGACTCGAGTCCGACTCGGTCTGCTATTGCGACTGGTGCATGGCACGTTCATTCGCCAGTTGATCCTCGATAGTTTAGAGTTTCACGAGTTCTTAACTTGCGTTGTGATTGCGAAAAACTCCCACACTATTGATCTTTTTAGAATTCGGGGCATTTTGACGAATTTAAAAAAAGGTAAACTTTCACAAAGGTTCACTCGACTCGAGTCTGGCACGCTCTCGCCTCTAACTAACTAACATAACATGCACCTCGGCTTGATGCATGCAATCGACTGACCGCGGTGACGTGCGAGCGAGACTCGGTGAGTGAGAGTGACTGATTCGAACAATTGAAAACTAGCGGTCGATTCCGTTGACTCGAAACAATCGAAAAATATCTCGATTGTTTTGTAGAACGGCGAGTCGATGGTTGACTCGATGGTTTATTTTAACGACTCCGATTCTTTCGATTGTTAAAACATCTCGGAATCGCCCATCGCTAGTCTCGGGCTTAATTTATAAATTGATCGAACAGCTCTTTTCTGCAAAACAAAGATAGTCGGAATGTCGGCGGCATTTCTCCACAACAGAATACCATACGACATTACACTATGAAAATAGCTAAAGTACACTAAACGGGCTGTCTCTATGTCAGTTAAATTACGAATTTTTCTAACAGCGTATGCTGCGGAGCTAAGCTTTTTTGATAATTTATCTATGTGTGGGCCCCACTGAAGCTTAGCATCCAAAGTTAAGCCCAAGAATACTGTGCTATCTTCAGGATTCAATTCTCTGCCCATTATCAATACATTAGTTAACACCTGTCTAACGTGAGGCAGCGTAAAATTAATGCATTTGTTTTTTTTTTCATTAAGTAGTAAATTATTAACATTGAACCAGTGAACTACTTTTGAGATCGCGCTATTTACATCGTCAGTAACCAGCTGCTGACGTTTAAGTTTAAACAAAAGTGAAGTATCGTCCGCAAACAACACTATATCATGATTATCCTTTATGAGGTAAGGCAAGTCATTAATATAAATAAGAAACAAAAAAGGACCAAGAATTGAGCCCTGTGGGACTCCCATTGTTACTATAGATCCGGAAGATCTTTTACCATTAACGTCAACGCTCTGAACCCTATTATTCAAGTATGAAGTAAGAAGATCCAGAGCGGTGTTCCGGATCCCGTAGTGGCGGAGTTTCCTGATTAGCGTTTCATGAAGAACGCAATCGAACGCCTTGGACAAATCACAAAAAATGCCCAAGGCATCGCATTTATCTTCCCATGCATTATAGATTTATCCTAAAAGTTCAACACCGTAGTTTAACGACCCATTGTAAAACCGAACTGTTTACTATGTAATAATTTATGTTTATTAAAAAATCTTTGCAATTGGGCTAAAATTAATTTCTCAAATATTTTACTAAAGGTAGGTAGTACTGAAATAGGTCTATAATTTGTGGGGTCTGTAGTACTACCTGATTTAAACAAAGGTATTATTTTACTATTTTTCATGAGGTCAGGAAACTCTCCACAGTCGATACAATTGTTAAAAATAAGAGCTAAAGTAGGTGCTACAATGTCAATAATAGACTTAGCAACTTCTACAGAATTACCCCACAGATCTGCAGTTTTTTTTACGTTTAAAGTGTGAAAGGTTATAAATAAATCTCTACAAGTAATATCTTCAAAATGAAATTCCGAATCGCAAACATTAAACATTTTCTTTAAGCAAATACTCAGCAACAGAAGGTGATGAGTTTAGTGATTTAGTAGTTGAAACGGGAATATCTGAAAAGAAATTATCAAAGGCCGCGGCGACTTGTGAGTCAGATTGGCTAAAGTAGACTCATCCTTCATGGGGTACTGTTTAAAATGTTACAATAAAATACCTCCCCACATACTCCAACTGAATGAAACGAAATTTAAATCTTGTATAAAACGCACACTATACAGCCAAGCATATTATAAGCTGGGGGATTATATCGCTGACAAAAATGCTTGACTCAGGGCTGGTCCTGCTCCACAAGGGCGCGTAAACTAATTAGTTAGCATTCGAAAATAGTGTTGGAGCTGATGAAGATTGTACAACCTATCTTTGCATTGTATACCTACATTCAATCTCTTAGTATTGTATAATTGCATAGCACATGTGTAAGCACTATGTACCCACTATAAAGCTTACTGGGTTCGTCTTTCATTGACTTGAATGTGCCCTGGCGGCTGAGAGTATGTCATGCTCACTCAAATGTGTCGCTGGTGGTGGCGTGTGTATTGGATCATTGAGTTCCCTTCAAAATGGTTGAGCTGAATGGTGCAGATCCATACGTCATGTTCGTGAACGGGCGCCGTCAGTAGGCACTGGTCATTTCTTAGCTGCCACGGCTTATTTTAATTCCATAATTGTTTTTATCTTTTTATTACGGACGCTTTTAACGTGCACGTCTTTCTACATCGTTCTCACATGTATAAATACAACATGAATGATGGAACCACTCTATTGTAACAATATTTTGATTTAAAAGAGTGTCCATGAAGTTTCTTGCCCGTTCTTCTCCATAGATACCTACTACGCTTTGGAATGGGCAACTAGATTCATCTTTCTGACTGACCGACCCCTTGACAGTTCAAAAGTGCCTGTAATTGGTTTATTTGAAATAAATGCTTTGAGTTTGAGTTTGATTTTATTATGTTGTCTTTAATGGACAGGCTGTAGTCAGTATTTCGGTTACTAGACCTTCCTGTTTCACTATTAACAATATTCCAAGTCGAAAAAATTACATTACTACTGTTTTTAATCTTCGAACTCAAATAACGGGACTTGGCCATACAACAAACTTTTTTAAATAATTTTGAATAATTTCTAACATATAAATTAAATTCAGCAGTGTTTAAAACGGTCCTTTCATTTCATTCATTTTCATAAAGCCGTGTTCTACTTTTATGAATACCAATGGTAGCCCAATCACTGAAAGATGCGTTGCTATTAACCGAGATAGTCTTGGGAACAAAGGTGGAATTAAATTGTTTACAGTATATATAAAAAAAATCATCATATAGATGATTAGGATCAAAATTAATAGATAAAACTGGTAATTTATTAATGAGTTTAACTTTAAAAGCTTCCAAGCGACTTGCAGTTTTGGGGTTGACAGTGATATCCTTTTTAGCCACTTTCTTGATTTGGTTTTGGAAAGTAATCCTTTGCCCGCAATGATCAGAATCTAGTAAATTTATTATTTCTTTGTGGCTTGGTATAACATCTGTATAAATATTATCTAGGCATGTTGCACTAGTAGAGGTTATTCTAGTGGGCTCCAAAAATAGGTTTACAAGATTGTAGGACTGAAACATACTTAATATTTTACTACAAGAACCTGAGTTTTCTAATAAATTAACATTAAAATCACTGCAAGTGATAATGGACTTGTTCGAGTTACAAATCTTGTTTAACACTGCATCCATTACCTTTTCAAAGCAGGCATACAATCCTGAAGGGGGTCTGTACACACTTAATACAATAAACTGCTCCAATTCTATACAGGCTATTTCTATTGTCCGCTCAACAGATAGGCTCACAATATCCTTACGTTCTTTAAATTTAAGCTGGTTGCTTACTAAAATTAAGGAGCCACCATGTATAGCATTTACTCTGCTGAACGAACTACCAACCTGGTGATTATTAAAATTGAACAAGAACTGGTGGATTTTAAGCCAATGTTCTGTTATACAAAGAATATCTATACTGTTACAGTTCATAAATAATTCTACTTCTAAATCTTTGTTCATAAATCCTTGAATGTTTGTGTGTTGTGAATGAAGTGCTTGACACTAATGATCGCATGGAGGTATGCCAGAGTAAGGAGCTCCACGGACGCTTTTTCCGGGCCCTACATGGACCGGATGTAGATCTACTAGCGTCCGTTGCCTGGCTGCGTTTCGGTGACCTCTTCGGAGAAACCGAAGGTTTTGTCTGTGCAATTATGGACGAAGTTATGATGACGAACAATTACCGGAGATTTATTGTGAAAGACGGCACGGTTGACATCTGTCGGGCATGCCACCGGCCGGGAGAATCAATCAGGCATATCATCTCCGGGTGTTCTCGTCTAGCTAACGGAGAGTACTTGCATAGGCACAACCTTGTAGCCAAGTTAATCCATCAGCAGCTTGCTCTGAAATACAACCTTGTGGAATCGGAAGTACCGTAGGTACTACAGGTATGTGCCCGACCCAGGTCTCGAAAATGGTAATATCACATTGTACTGGGATCGATCCATCATCACTGACAGGACTATTGTTGCCAATAAGCCTGATATAGTGGTGGTAGATCGATTGGAGCGACGCGCAATGATTGTTGACATAACCATCCCGCATGATGAGAACCTCGTGAAAGCCGAGAAAGATAAACAAATCAAGTATCTTGACGTGGCTCACGAGGTTGTCGACATTTGGGATGTGGACTCGGTAGTCATTGTGCCGATAGTCGTGACAGCCAATGGGCTAATACCCAAGAGCCTCGACCAACACCTAAGGAGGCTCTCGTTAGGCAGCTGGATCAAGGGCTTGATTCAGAAAGCGGTACTTCTGGACACGGCCCGCATTGTTAGGAAGTTTATCTCTCTGGAGCCCTGACCGGCCGGTAGCTTGGACCCAGTTCCCGATACCGGTGGGCTACAATTTTTTTTATTTTTAAATGTTTTTGGTATCTTTTTGTTTATAAAAATATTTAAAAATGTAATTGATATGTATATAAATGAAATAAAGGAAATAAAAATAATAAAAAGTGTTTATTTCTCACCACAAGCCAAAAAAATACAAACAATATTTTACACACAATAAATAGCTAACGATTTTTGGTTGTGGATTGCTGGTGCCTGTGGTAGGTAGTAACACCTGTATTGCAGGTCACCAGAGGGGCAATTCCCGTATTTTTAAGACCGTTTGCATTCTAATCTCAGTCTCAATCTTTCAAAATTACAATAAATTTACATACATTTTTGACAGGTTTTTGACATTGATTGTCGCTGAGATAAGATTGCGACTTGAATTTGAACGTTTTTTTAAGTACGAGAATTGGCCTACTGGTCCCCACCTGCTCGAGATTACATATTTGATAGCTTAACATCTGATATCACAACAAGTAACATAAGTTTCAAACAATTAGTGAGCTTATTATTAGAGTAAAAAATAAATAAATAAAACGAATTAAAAGTAAAAGTATGTTGGGAGGTTTTTATGAGTGTAAGAGTGTGTGCGAGGGTGTGTGTGTGTGGGTGGGTGTTGGAGAGAGTGTTACTGGATGAGTCTGATTAGACTAATACGTCAAAGAGAGCTTCTGTAGCAGCATATGTTTGGCTTTGTAGCCAGGCTTGTAGAGCGATTTTAAAATTATGTTTGTTCAATGAGTACAGGGAAAGAATTCGGTTTAATTTATTGTAAAGATAGGGTCCAAGGAAAATAAAGAATCTATGACTAAAATAAGTTTTAAGAGGAATAGCTAAGGCAACTATATGGTTACGGCGATTGGTTTGCTGAGAATAGTTGGAAATAGCATGTTGTTTAATAGCAGTGGCCAGTACAAACTATTGCCTTACCGTAAGGACTTGACAATATTCATAGAGCTTGACGGTGGAATAAAGTCTTGGCAAGAAACAGCACACCTTAAGAACCGCTCTCTGCGCACGTTCGATCTGAATTTAGTGAGATTTCGCAGCCCCACCCCAGGACGAGACACAATAAACCAAAATTGATTGACACAGTGCCAGATAAGGCATTTTCATGACAACAGTATCTGCTGATTTGCGTAGTTGTTTAAAAATGTACATTAGTTTGCGCACTCTATTAGATAGGTGTATTATGTACTCTTTGAATGTAAGGTTGCAATCAATCAATATGCCAATATACTTTATCGACGAGACTCGTTCGATGTTACAGTGATCTTGGGTGCAACTGCCGTCACTACTACCAAATGGGTCAAAACTGTTTTGTGGTCAACCCCTAAATCTTCAACTATATCGTAACTACTAATATTTATGCGATCTTGCTCCACTTTTTCATAAATGGCATCGACTTTATCCGTAACAGGGTGACCAGAGTGAGCTGTATCTTTGAGCGGTAGCTTCATTAAAATTCCCGGACTGAAACACCAAAACCAACTCTTTGCTTGCTAATCTTGCTGACATTGCGTTAAGTCCACAAAACGTCACAAAAAAAATCTCAGACTATCACATGATGTAGTTCGTATTAAGATAGTACTAGTACCGGATTGTATTAATTAGTCGGCAAAATTGGAGAGATAATGATCAACAAAAATCGTTCAGTTGATTACTCGGATGATAAACTTTCAATAAATACAGCTGTTGTGGCGAATAGATTTCACACGATTTCTCCATTTTCGTAGTGATTATGAAGACTTTCCTTCTATGGTTCCTTGCCGCCACGGGTAAGTGGAATGAATTTGTTGAACTACTTTTAATATTCCTGGTATTAAAACCTGAGAAAAGTTAGTAATAAGGTCGAAGGAAAAGGATATATTCGTATTTTATAGGTATTAAATTGTAGCAAAATCAATTCAGCCGCACTTTTTGTTTCTGGCTGGTTTTGATACCATTAAATACATAGATGACATTAAAAAAAAGAAAAATTAAAAGTATAAACTCCCGCCATTCCCGCCATTTTTCGATTGTCTTTCAGTCCGCCAAAATGGGTGAATCTAACGAAGAAATTCGATACATTTTGAAGTTAAATTACAAAAAAGCGAATAATGCGACACAAGCCGTGAAAAAAAGATGTGACATAACGCAGTGTCAGTAAGAGTTGCACAAAGTTGGTTCAAGCGTTTTCAGTCCGGGAATTTTGATGTCAAAGATGCTCGCTCTGATCGCCCGTTACGGAGTCTATGCCATTTTTGAAAAAGTGGAGAAAGATATAGTTATTTAAAAACCTATATGTATATAGTGGAGATTGGAAAAGGTGAACATAGCTAAAGAGTTAGAGGTTGAACCACAAAATTGTTTTGACCCATTTGAAAAAGTCTGGGTATACAAAAGAGCTCACTATTTGGGTGCCACACGCGTGCCTCTTAGTCTTGGATTTGTATATAAAATACGAAAGAACTTTTTCCCCGACCTAATAATATATGCTCCGAATTGGAATCAATTACGACCATAAATTGTTTTCAGAAAAGTGAGATCATCAGTGCTTATAACATATTCTTCAAAATAAAAGTTGAGAGGTGTCGTGGGTTACCAGGTTGGAACGACGTTCCTTTCGCTGTATATTATGTAATAAATAACAGGAACAATAAAATAAATTAACAACGTTTGAGAGGAACTATTATGAAAATTATTAATCAGTTTAATCAATTTCATTAATATACGCTTGTAAATACACAAACACACATTCTATAGCGTAGTAAAAGTGTCGTGACGGTAAAAAATTACACTTTTTTCGGTCTAGCTCTCAACTGCCAATGGTGCAGAGTGTAACGTGCAATAAGGAACTTCTTTCTATATATATAATCATCATCTTATGCAATCTATATTGAGTGCTTCGTGAGTTGCAATTTTTGGTTAAAACCTTCGATCAACAGTTGCTATTGTTGATCGAAGGTTAAAACGTACCTACTCCAGAATAGATGCTTGTAAAAAGACTTTTAACAAAAGCTTATTTTCTTTTTTGCATAAAAACAGACTCCATAATGGAACTGGACTCCAAGCTCCGAATAACCAATACGTTCAGTAAAAACCTCATCGCTTACCAAAACCGATTGTATTTCTAGCATATACCGCATCTGCGGTGCCCGTAAACACTGATTACTCTGAGAACCATGTGTATTCACGGTTCATCAAGTTCCCGGATGGAGAAGGAGTCTTGCATGATGTGGACCTAGAAGCTCCGCTTGATCAGGAAATTCTTAACGATGTCAACAGGAACCCAGCTAACAACCTATACTTGTTATTTACCAGGTAAGCAATATTTTAAAAGTGGAAAATTAATTATTATACAGCATAAAGGTGTATTCTCAATAACAATTAGCTGCTTTATGAATAAATAGGTAGGAGGGAAAGATTTACTGATAAAATCCTGATGTACTGATACCAAAAGTGAATAAAACTTCTAACTAACACCATGCAAACAAGAATTGTATGTTTATTTTCGTAAGTTCGGTGATCCATTAAGGAAGAACGTGCAGTTGAACACTATCCATGTGGAGTCGCTGCAAAATAAAGTTAACCTAAAATAAAGAATTCCAATTTCAGACGCAACCCTACCTCATCGCAGACATTGGTCATAAACAATAGTGGTTCCATCACTAATTCTAACTTCAACCCTCGCGTGCCCACTGTAGTCGTCGTCCACGGCTGGCTCAGCAACCAGGACACCGATATTAACCCCGTTGTCAGAGATGGTAATTCAATTTTTCGCATCAAATTCTTATGCCTACTTTCATAGGTTGTTTTTTTTTTTTGTTTTAAATATTGTCTTGTTTTTATAGCGTATCTTAGGAAATATGACGTCAATGTCATCGTTCTGGACTGGAGAAGGCTAGCAATCTCCAACTACGTGACAGCCGCTAATGGAGTCCCAGCTGTCGGTCGTGGTCTTGGACAGTTCCTGGCTTTCGTAAATTCCGTGACTGGAGCACCCTTCGACTCTATGCATCTTGTCGGCTTCAGTTTGGGTGCTCATCTTGTTGGGAACGCTGGCAGAGAGCTTAGAGGAAGAGTCGCTCGTGTCACAGGTGATTACTTTTTTTTTTTAACAATCCCATATATTACTTTAAAATGCCTAAAGTATGCTCTAACTATATTTTAATTTCTAGCTCTGGATCCCGCTGGTCCCCTATGGAACTTCAACTCAGACCGCGTTAATCCCAACGACGGAGTCTACGTCGAGGCTATCCACACCGATGGTGGCTATACGGTCGGTGGTCTCGGTATTGGGACTGACGTCGCCAACGCTGACTTTTACGTCAATGGTGGTATCAGCCAACCCGGCTGCCTCACTAACATCTGCAACCATAACAATGCTTGGAGATACTTTGCTGCTACAGTCACATACAACCACATTGTTGGAAATGCGTGCTCAAGCTCATGGCAAATTACGTGGGATAACTGCACTGGCTCACGACTCAACATGGGCAATAATGATCTGAGGAAATCGGGGTGAGTATATCGTCTTCTGCTTTATTGTTGTTTGGAAACCTAGAATTTTTGTTATTTATTCATTATTAATTGTGTTTGGTTAAGAAAAGAAATAACAGAGTTATTCGAGTCATAAGCTGAATAGAAAAGCATGTCCATTGGGAAAGGATTACCAATTTCTATTTTATTTTCAGATCTGGAAGGTTCCGCGCTAACACTGGCAGAAGATATCCCTACTAATTCGACGACTTTGATACGTAATAAAACCGATCTCTTCTAACTTTTTGTGTTTTACTTAACTGTGCAGAGCACCATATTATGCAGGTATCAATCAATCAATCAATCAAATTTATTTTTTTCTCACCACAATACATAGTACAAGTTGTTTTACATTGGTCAGATTCGACAATGATACATAGTTCAGGTAAGTATACATATATTGTGGGAGACTGGTGCCTAAGCTAGGCTCGTGGCCTGTGTTGCAGGACACCAGGGTATGTACTATTATGAGTAAGGTACTAGTCCTACCAACGTAATCATAATGGTTCATATTAGCGTGAGCTACTACTGCAATAAAATATCTTGAAAGTTTGCTTACACAATATTGTACCGTGGCCAACACCTTAATTAAACAAAATAAAAAAGTCGTTTGCATGTTGATACTGCAAAAAGTAGTTACATCATAACAATATACATAGACTGTTGTCATACCAATGGGACCAAATACCTTAAAAAGAAAGCTAAGACATACATATTGCGCAAAGTGGAAAACCAAGTATTATAGCACTACTTGAAAGAGGCTTGTTCATTATACAGCCACATATGACCAACATTGCTTATAAGGTTACCACACTCCAACTTATAAGGTTATAAGGTTAATGTATTGTAAAACTTTAAACTATGGATAACAATTGTCTGAATTAAATAAATTATTATTATTATTATTGCGTTGATCTAGTTGCAGAACAGAAAACTCATGTTTTGCCAGACATATTACGATCCAGGAGGTTAATGTTATAACATACAACCACCTGGATTATAATATCTCTACGATGTGTTTAAGTTTTTAAACTGCAAGCTGAGACAGCTACGCACAGAACTAGAGATGCTATGCAATTCACTAATATTTTGATACGGGAATTAAGTTATTTCCAAGCGAAATTGTCAATCAATCAATTAAGATAAGTTATGCCTAGACATGCCACCTCGATCTGACCTCTGATTTGCTATAAAAAAACAAGCGAACAACGTAATAGCGTTGAAATTATTTATTTGTGTGCTATGATAACGTAGCTTACATAAGATTATAATTTTACAATTAATTATGTATATTGCCGACTTGACACCTTTGCTACATCGTCCTTTACTGTAAAACGAAAAAAGACATAGTGTGACAGATACAACGGGCATCTATATCTAAACTATCTTAACTATAATCTATATGTCTCTGCATTATCTAGCCAAGCATTTATATCTATCTTCAAATATGCTAGATGCGTGTGATACGAGACGGAGAATGTTTATAGGATACCCTATAAACATTCTCCGTCTCGTATTCTTCGTCTCCGTCCACAGCATTAAATATCCAGGCGGTAGCTGTTGATATGGGTCACAGAGTTTTAACAAAGTTTGGCTCTGTAAAGCATTGTATTTATCACTCTTACTATCATAAGTACTATCATACACTCTGTGTCAAAAACTCCATGCGTCTTATCAACGGCCACGTACTATACTTATTGTTGAATATCTAGTTTTGATTGATAAGTACAAGTTAACAGTATTAAGAATCTTTAGAGAGTAATATGGCATACAAGTAATTCATTTAGTGCGTATGCAAAACTGGGTATTAATATTAATAATCTCCTCAATCTGATCAATATCTATAATTCCTCGATGATAAACTTTCAATGAATACCTGTGCTGTTTCAAATTGTTTCATACAATCACTTCAGTATCACAGTCACCATGAAGACCCCCCTTCTATGGTTCCTTGTCGCCACAGGTAAGTAAAATAATAGTATTATAAAAATAATTTCAACTGGTTATAGTGGTTCTTTAATATAATGAGAAACGTTTGTTTACGGATACATTTTACCAATCGAAACCATAATAGAATCAAATTCTTTAAAATGCAGTTAGCCAATAAAATACAATGCCGCTTATCAAACTGTTTACGTTTCTAGCATATACCGCACCTGTGGGACCGGTAAAGTCCAATTTCTTCTCTGAGAACTTTGTTTACCTACGGTGTCTTGCACAACGTGGTCCTAGAAGATCCACTTGAGCAATAAATTCTTGACGTCGTCTCCAGGAATCCGGCTAACAACCAATACTTGCTATTTACCAGGTTCGTGATTGTTGACTAAACTGGTAAAGAATGTCAATGTTTGACTTTGGCACTGGCTTCACGGCAGAAAGTGAGGAATAAAACTGGCACAATTTCATTGGCAGGAGAAAAACAGCAAACATTTCTAAAACTTGTGCATTTGCTGTTGCTGCAGAACCCTGTCACAGTATAAAACGACGTTTTATACCGCCGTCACTTCGTGTGCAGTAGTCTTTACTTTTAGATATGTATTAGTTTATAGTTATTGTTATATGTATTGTGTTTTATGGGCCTTAGTTGCCTGAAATAAAGGATTATTATTATTATTATAAATATGGAACAAGACGGAAACCAAGCATATTTGATGAAATAATTACCTACGCTCCATTGAAGCAATAGGGTTGTAACTTTTAATGTTTTTGGTTTAGTTTTTTTTTATTTATTACAACATTTTTGTTATTTAGTGATCCATCAATCGTATTTCAATTTAACTGACGCCATGAGATTGCCTAATCTCATGGCGCCGGTTAATCTCAGCAAAAGACGATAGTTTAAAACACGGAAAACAGTTTAATGCTACACAGTTTAACACACCACAACTTATAGAACTATAGGTCTCTAACTTTGTCATTACGGCGTAACCTTTTACAAGTTTTGGCGGGAGCGTACGCGAGCCGCGGTTAGACGAAAACGTTTCGTGTGCTCGTCGGATCGAGCGCGCGGTATACGCCGCAGTGCAGGTGGCGCGCGCGCAGGGCTCATGAGCGCCTGCGAACCGTATCGGATTTCAATTTGAAAAGGCGTGTGATACCTAGTAATTAAAAAATCCATTACATAAAAAATACCTTTATTATAAGTTGGGGATTACATAGCTGACAAAAATGCTTGGCTCAACGCTGGTCCTGGTCCACAAGGGCGCATAAACTAATCGATAAGCATTAGCGGAAAATATTGTTGGAACTGCTGAAGATTGTAAAAACAATCTTGTATAAATTCAATTCCTTAGTATTGTATCTGTGATGAGATGTACCTACTATAAAGCTACCATTTACTTGGTTAGTCTTTCACTGACTTAAATGTGCCCTGGTGGCATGCCCACTCAAAGTATAATTAAAATATCAGTAAAAGTATAATTCGTAAACTTGGTCAACCTGTAATTGATCTGTTCGCTTCTCGCATTAATACCAAGTGTCATTTGTACGCAACCTGGTTTCCTGACCCAGACGCGTTTTCTGTCGATGCGTATCAAATTAATCGAAGACATGATTTTTTCTACGCTTTTTCCCCCATTCTCATTACTTAAGAGCACAGTACCAAAGGTCATCTTTTTTCTGACAGCAGAGTTTAGTAAAGGTGCCTCGTAGGGATCTTTGAATTCCTACAGATCCGCATTCTCGTTACCATTGGGCAACAACATTGGTTCTGATGAATGCATCAAAAGTTTGTTAAAAGGAGCCTTTTAACGTAAACCTAGCAGCCCAAAATATACACACACGTGGGACCCGCAATTAATACTTAATCTGGTTTCTAAGTGGTACCCGAATCGAGAATTTAAACCTAAGTCAACTGCAAAAAAAAACTGCATTAATGTACGGCACAACGCGTACAAACTCTTTCCCTAATAAAACTGGAGAATATAAATACCTCGTCGAATGGACTAAAAATAGTGATAACAGACGTTATCGAGATTTCAGCTCCAGGAAGTACACGATCCGTACTTTTTCTTCCCTACTTTGTAGAAAATATAAATATCTGCCCTGCTACCGTATTCACAGATTACATATTTATTACAAAAAATCTTACGAGATAAAAATATAAATAACTTAATACTAACAATAAAAAAACCTATTAAGGCGACCACAGCACAAACAATAAGTCGTTGGATAAAATTGGTGTTAGCGGAAAGTGGTGTCGATACATCAATATTCCGGGCACACAGTACACGACACGCCTCAACTTCTTCTGCATCTGCAAGCTCGGCAGGTGTGTGCATTGACACAATACGTAGAACCCCGGGATGGACTAGTCGTTCTCAAACGTTTGCTAAGTTTTATAAACGTAATATCATTATTGACGCCGAATTTGCAGAATCATTATGCCTATAGTTGTAAATAGTCGTAAGGAATTGATTGTAAATCAAACAAATCATAATAAAGAAGACCATTCTTTATTTTTTATTATGTAAGTATTTTAAAAGGAAATCATCATTTAAAAAATCCTTGCAATTTATTTAAATGAACCTGCAAATCTCATTATCTCTTATCACCTATATGGTTCAAAATATCTGAAGAATGAAGCGACGAAATATGATATTTTTATGATCAAACGAACTTCAAGTGAAGTTCGGTCATTATTATATGAGTCGCTTCATTCGTGTAAGCGGGCACGCCCTTTATGCCTGGAGGCTTTTTATTATGTATTAAGTTCTGTTTACGTTTATAATATTTATTTCTGCTTGAGTATAGTTTTCAATATTGGCGGGTGCTAGCTGACATATGGCAAATCATTTTAATGTTTTTGTGTTTCGTAACGTTAATTACTTATTACTGCATAGAATCCAGTTCTTCTAATTGAACAGACGGCAGTGCTGCTGGGGAGTTTGTTCCGCCACTTCTTCTTCCCAGCTAAAGCACTAGGAAGTGGTGAAGGGCGGGCGTTTTGGGGGGACTGTCTTATGTGATTTTGACGTTAAAAAATTGCTGATTCTCAGTCTAGTTTGAATAAATGACTTTTGATTTTCATTTTGATTATACGCAAACTTTATATACTTAGGTACCTACTTCAAAAAATTAAAAAAAAATGTTTTGCCTAACCTGCGGTGCAGTCAGTATAAATATATTAATTAACGAAAATATTCATTAATTCATACATGAGACATTGTTAATAACGCTTTATCATTCATATCTGTTATGTAACAGAAAAAAGTGACGTTTAAAATAACATATATGATTTAATTGCACGTTTCTAACCTACAAATCTATTAATTACCACATCAATTCGCATAATGTATTCACATAATATTTTATATTTAGAGCAAATATCACAATACAAAGCCATTTCCTAGTGTAAGTAATAAAACTGTAAGTACTTCCCGCTATTTTAAACGTCTCGCATTGAATATAACTTTTAAAGTCAAATTTTCTTTCATTAACGAAACCATCCTAAAAACTTTACTGAACAAAATGGCGGAGCATTTATTGTTCCGTCATGTAGTATGCCAGCTAGTGAACTAATGCTCCCAGTATATCAAATTTATTTATTTCCATGGAAATGATGTTAAAATAGCACAACAGAGAAGAATAACAGACATGTGTAAAATCATCATTATTATATTCAATTTGACGAAAAATAAATAATATTTTATACTTTATTAAGCAAAGTGATAAAGTTTAACAATTAAGTAACTCTGAATAATATTTTTTTTAACTTTTGTGTAATAGTTATAATTAAATTATTATATTATTTATTTATTATAAATTATTATATTTTTAGTTTACCTACCGTCAAAGACATGGTAATTGAATACTTGTATGAAACGGAACCTACGCAATATCTGTTTTATTTAATTTAAATTAATTGTTTTTTTTATTATGCTCAAATAAAAATTTAATCTGTTTGTTTATAAAATTTTGGTCAGTTGTATCTTCATTATAAAAATATCTGAGTTGGACATTGAGACAGTAGTAAAAATAAAATTATTTTTAATATGACCCATTAACAATAAAACCAGGGTTCCTCACGATGTTTTTCCTTCACCGATGTCAGTAATGTTCAAGATAAACTCAGAAAATACATATGAATCAAACTTAGAATTGTATAACTCTGGTGTTGACGCCTTGCATGTATGCGTGCACAAGGACTACATACACACATACGGCACGACGTGAGAGGCGACGCGCAGCGGTAGCAGCGGCACGTGCGGGGTACCTGCGCGGAGTGCGCGGTGCGCTCCACCGTTCGACCAGTCAGTCAACGATACCGGTCGTTATAGTAATTATAGTAAAAGTCATTATAGCTAATCAATATTGTACCTACTTGGAGTTTCATTAAGAAAAGGCTTGTTAAAGCATTCATCGAGTCCACCCTTTCGCTACCAGCATTTCACAAGTTCTACAACTGGAGAGCCTCATATGCGCAATATTCTGAACCAAAATGTCGGTCACTCTTTGCGGGGGACACGGCAGCTACTACAAAAAAAAAAAACAAAACTGCTCGCCTGGAAAGAGAAATACGTACCATCGATTTTTTTAAATTGATACCAATATTCATTCGGAATTCTGACTGAATCCATAAAACAGCTTCTGCTTAAAATAGCTAACTTTTAATGTAACTGTAATTAAACAAAAGTAACAAAATTTATAATAAGTATTCTCAATAATAAATTAGGTAAGATAAAAAAATATCATATTTCCATATTGGAAATAACATTGAACATAAAAAAATAACATTTATTTAACCATATAGATATTAAAATTATATTTACGTTTATTGCGTCTTTAAGTTATTTTGATGTATTTGAACACTTTTTACAGGATCTACCAGCAGAGACAGGCTTTTCACAGAGCTCGACGCGCCTTGAAAACGATTTACGAAGTGCGTTAGGATCGGTTTGAAAGTAGTTTTATGAACGTACTTGAACATTTGTTTTTTGTACTTTTACAGAGGGGAACACTCCGTTCGTAAGACTTCTCCAGTTTTATATTCTCCAAGGAATCGAATCAGTCACATTTGTACTTGAGCGGCTTTGAACCCACAACCTCGTGCATGACAGGCCTGAACCACTGGGCCATCACGACCATTATAAAACAATAGTAATTAAAAACGGTAAATTCTGTGTGTAAAATTATTATATTGCCATTTTTCAGAGATTTTCGATTGTCTTTTTCATATTTGCCTCTATCAAAAACATAAAGAAATATAACATTAAAGCAAACTAATAGAAAAAGGTCTTATATCTAAACTAGCTATACATCAAAAAGAAATCGGGTGAACCCTGAGATCACAATTTACTAAAATAACAGGCACATTTTTATAAGCGTTCCTGTATTCGTTTGTAGTTTTGGTCTCAGCAGCCAAAATATAATAAGAGTCAGTACCTACTGGTGACACGGGAGCAGAGTGTAACAAAAATCAATGTATAAAATTCTCTGTTTCGAGCTTAATATGGATAGGAGCTTCCAGTGTCCAAGCGATACATGCCAGATCTGAAAGAATAAAAAAAGGGTGACTATTTTATTGTTACTTTTCTTCTTTGTAGAGCTTTCCACTGTGTAACTTTTTAATTTTTTTATTAATTTGCGTATGAATTCTTAATCTATGATCTGCATCATCATCATCATCATCATTTCAGCCGAAAGACGCCCACTGCTGGACATAGGCGTCCCAAGTACCGCCACTTCGACCGGTGCATACTAAAAGCCCACGTCTCGCTCTAAATGGCCTGACAGCTATCACCTGTCTAGTTGGCAAATATTTTTTACTAGCTGTTGCCCACGACTTCGTCTGCGATCCAGGGTGAAAAATAGCCTATGTCCTTACCCAGGACATAGTCTATCTGTGTGCCAAATTTCGTCCAAATCCGTTCAGCCATTTAACGTGTAAGCGTAACAAACAAACAAACTAACTTTCGCGTTTATAATAATAATACGTAGGATTAGGGTAAAGAGTTATTTTACGAATAAGTTGATTTCAGTTTCAGAATTTGAAATCTACTATCAAAATCAATGTAAGTAGATTTCAAATTCTGAAACTGTAATTTTTATTACGAAACAAATAAAATATAACTTACCCTGTTTTCCTCAAATCATCGTTGCCCATGCGCAATTGATTGCCACGGCAGGTATTTAATGAAATTTGCGCTTGAGTTGTGCATAATCTCCCAACCATATGATTGTGAGTGACAGTAGCGGCGAAGAACTCAACAGCACGGTTGTGGTTGCAGAGGTTGGAGTTGCAACCAGGCTGGGAGATACCACCGTTGGGATAGAAGTCAGCGTTAGCGACGTTGGAGCCGATGCCGAGAGCACTAGAGGTTGCACCACCATCGGTATGGATAGCCTCAACGTAGACAGCGTCGTTACTATTGACACGGTTTGCGTTGTAGTTCCATAGGGGACCAGCAGGGTCTAAAGCTATAAGAAAGTAATTTGATTTTATTCTAATTTAATTTATACAATAACTTTAAAATTAATTTAAAAAAAGCCATACGTGGCTGTTGGAATTTTTAGCCAAAAAATCGACAAAATAAATGTGTGATCTTTTTGTAAAATTAATCAACACATCATCTGAGTATTTTGTTGCAACGCTTTTGCCCAGCTTAAAACATCGGGGAAAATTATATGTTTCGTCTTGGCACCTTCAAAAAAAAAAAGGTTTTAAAGTAGTTTTAACGGATTTTGAACTTAAGTTCAAATTACCTGTAACACGCGCAGCTCTGCCACCGAGTTCTCTTCCAGCGTTACCAACTAAATGAGCGCCCAGACTGAAGCCGACGATGTGCATTTGGGTGAAGGCTTGACCAGTCACTCTATTTACGAATGCCAGGAACTGTCCAAGACCACGACCGACCGCTGGGACTCCTCTTGCGGCAGTCACGTAGTCAGATGCAGCAAGACGACTCCAGTCGCAGACGATGACGTTCACGTCGCTCTTGCGGAGATAGGCTAAGGAATTGTCAAAATAAATCTAATAAGATTATAAATAAACAAAATGGTTAAATTCTTGTAAGTCTTATAAAGGTTCATTAATTTCTGCTTCCTGAGCTTATTCATTTCTCCTTGAAAATCTTGCTATTGATAAACCCTAGTTTATGCAAACAGTAAATATGCCTACTTCGATAGTTCATTATCATTGTTGTGGGGATTTTAATCACAAGTGACATTTTTGTCTCATCCAATTATCATTTGGGCAACTATTCTACCGTCATAAGAAAGAAGGCCATAACTGACAATTACCTCAAAAATTTGTTATGAACATGTTCGGGAATCAGCATAGAAAATGCTTTCGGATGGTCTTATATGCAAAGCTGTAACTCGTATTATTATATTAGAGATATCATAAGGATTTTAGCCTTAGCTACGACATAAATTTTGATTTTTGAATCTGAAAAGCCTTAATTACACAATAACGGCCTTTTTTGTCAATCTATGGTTCAAAATAAAGCCTATATTTTTTGAAGTCTTATAAACAAAGAATCACTAACTAAAACCATTCAGTAAATCGGGGGCCTTCATTTTCAGTTACGGCCTTCTTTCTGATGACGGCAACATTGTTCTTGTATGCTCATTATACCTGATCAAGAAATATGAATTCGGAAAATATTTTGAAAAATCTAAAGCATTTGTGCAATGATAAATCCAACAAATATATTGTTCGATTTTTTCAAAAGTTGGTGTTCTTACCATTTCTGATGATGGAGTTGGTAGAAGTAAACTGATTGCTGAGCCAACCGTGAGCAATCACAATAGTGGGCATGTTGGCATTGAAGTTGGACCTAGTGACGGAAGCTGCGTTATTGACCACCAGGGTCTGGGATATGACCTGGTTACGTCTGTAATAAAATTTAAACCAAAATTAAAATAACGACTACTACTATTCTATGAGTTAATAGATCATCATTAATTAAGCCTAAATACGCCTACTGCTGGATATAGCGTAAAGTATCGAAAGATATCTGTTTCTGTGGTGATGCTTTACTGAGGCCCGGTGTCCTGATATATAAATGGTCCAGCATTGCGATTCTGTAACCATCTCACCGTGAAAACTTAGGTGAAGTGAGCGTGGAGTGAGCTGTCAGTGTAGTCCCCACTGATGCTAGGGATTGACCAAGCATTACATTTACAATCATAATCGAGATTTTAATTATATTTTTTAATGTAAGTTCTGTTGATTATTTTATATTATTTCAAGGCTAGTATTTAATTAGAGTTTTTTTTTTAATAAAACAGCAACACAGAAATTCAGGCAGAAACTAGTTTAGGAAAAAAAAAACTTATTTAAGTTTCTGACAGAATTTCTGTTTTGCTGTTTTATAAAAAAAAAAACCCGTTAATAGTAATTTTTTTGCCACTTAATTACTAGCCTTGAAATAATAAAAAATGAACAACAGAATTAGCGTATTTTTTTAAATAAAATATCGATTATGATTGTAAGTGTAATGCTTGGTCAATCCCTAGCATCAGTGGGATGACACTGACAGCTCACTCCACGCTCACTTCACCTAAGTGTTCACTTCACGCCTTTACAGAATCGACATGGGCTTCTCGCGCATCTAGCGGATTCCAACAACCTTGACAAGCGCGGTAATTGCGTAACACACTTACACAGAAGAAAAGTAGCAATGGCTTTCATTTTGACAGTTCACCAACATTCATTGTGTTATATACATGTCGAGCAGACAAATTTTTCGAACATATGGAGCGATGGATTAGCAATAGCTATCCTTCAAAATGATTCAGATTGTGATTGATTGATGAAGTGTGTTACCTCTCACCGAGAGGGGGCCTGTGTCCCAGCAGTGGGAACATTATAGGCCGACGTTGATGATGATGAAGTGTTTCATGTCACGTAGTCTTAGACAGATGTATACTCTCTTAATACCAACTAGCTTTATAATTTCTAATAGATATTGTATTATTTATACTGATTTACTGAAAATATCACATACAAAATTACACGCTCGCAATGAAAACGTAAGTGTTAAAATGCCCTGAAGCATAGTTATCGTTAGCTTTCTTTTCCCTTTTTATTGCTCTCTTGAGCGCCACTTCATTCCCGTTGCTTCATTGATAACTTTATACTATAAGAGATAAAGAAATAAACTGTAGGAGTTTCTTATAATATATAAGTAAATAAACGAAGATATGATGTCTTTTACTTTAATTTTACCTACCGTTTATTATTTTTATGACATTTATTTACATTTTGTGATTACTTTAACTCACACACTGACATATTACTCCTTTAAATACTTTGGGAAATCGTATACTTTTACAATGTTTGTAAATATGTATGCACCATGTATCTATCACATAATTAACTTATTTATCATTGCTACATTTTTTAATTATTTTTACCTATTGTGGTAGGGTAATTTTATTATAGGTGCATCGTCTTCACACATAATTATAATTAATGTATACAAAATATTGTCATTTTAAAAGAGTAACGGTAGTGTTTCTTGCCCATTCTTCTCCATACGAAACTAACTTTTGGAAGGGGTACCGACTAGAATCAATTCTATTTTAATGCAAATATTGAAGTTCAAAAGTTTCTTTTATGTGTCTTTTTGAAATAAATGCTTTGACTTTGACTTTTAATCTGGTGGAGATGGAGCAGACGCCCCGAATTTGATAAGATCAGCTGCCTTAGCCTATGCTGCTAAAAATGGCGCGCGTACTTTTTGCGGGGCTAAACTTACAATAATTCCAAAAATCACAAAACCAGTTAAACTTTCCTTCAAAAATTTGCAACAGAACCCTTCTGTAAAGCAGTAAAACCTTAGATTTACGAGAAACAAACCGATCCCTTCAATAAACTCTTTTTAAATTTACATGTTTGAGAGGTTGTATATTAGAAAATCAAAACTTTCTCGAGCAAATTTCAAAAGAACAATAAACGAAATAATAAAATTTAAATGACCAAATGTTTTAATTAGAAAAAAATTAAAATCCCAATTTAAGTGACATCAAATGAACGACTGATCAAAAGTTGCTAGATGTAATTTTAAAATATCAAATCATTACTAATCAAATTACATAATCACAAATGACGACTGAATAAATTTGCTAGATGTAAATATAAGTACCTGCCAAATCATAACTAATCAAATCTTATAATCACAAATGATTTCATAATAAGAATTATTAATTAAATTGTAGGTCTAGGTATACTTATATTTGAAGTACATAATTAATTTTAACATATTCATTTGTCCAAAAATTATGACTGAAATAACAGTGCCTCAAAATAGTATACATTCATGTAGTAATTTGAAAAAAAAAACTTAAAAAGAAGTACTTAATAAAACAAATTTTAAAATGTGTAAGTTATAAATTATTGGCAATAGCCTGTAAATGTTGTATATGGTTATACTCTGTAATTTTGTTTAAAATATTATCAATCTTCTTTAGTCGATCCACGTTTTTGCCTTTTCTTTTCTTAGGCAAAGGTTCCCCGTTTCTCATTTTTTCAATAGATGCTGTGTTTATGTTGGTCTCCTTTAGGAAGCTCAGCTACTAATCTATAAAAACCCACATGTCTTTTTGCATCTCAACTTGCTTCCAAACTATACTACATCACCTACGCCTGACAAGATTTGAGATTATAGTTTAATAAAATAATATTTATTTCTGGCTCCTCGCTCCGCTCGTCGCGCTCGTGCTCGCTTCGCTCGCATTTGAATTGACTCGTTTTCTGTCAGACATGTCGCCGCTCGCGCTATCCTGCACTCGCTCCTTTGTGTCAGCTAGGTTCTAGATACCCTGGGTGGCCCCTCGCTTACGCTCGGAGTTCATACAAATAGCTCGCAGGTGATGCATCATTTTATGTATTTTGACCAAAGGCTTTCTGTATCAGACAGGCGCTATTCGCTAATATTAATATTATTTTTTCCTTTTTCAGTTAATCCATTTGATAATTAATAATTTATCCAGTAATCCATTTTGACCTTTAAACAATTTGGTCAATAGTGTTATAAATAATTTAAACATTGATATTCCAGAATTTGGTCAGCTGAACTTTTGATCAAATGACCATCGTTATTTTAAACTTTGTTGATTTGTACTCGTACGTTGTTCTTTTGAAATTTGCTCAGGAAAATTTTGATTTTCTAATATGCAACCGTTTGAGAAGCCGTTTATTTCAACCGTTACACACCCATAGAGGGTGTGTAACGGTTGAAAAAAAATGTAACGTTTACTTGACCTAATTTCAGTTAATATACTTTTGTTTAATATAACGATCAGTTGAGATAATGAATTGTTGATATAATTTCATTTTACCTAATTTCCTATAAAGCACATTTGAACTAGTATTAGTCTAGTATTTAGTTAGTAAAATATTTAAATTCTATAGTAATGTTAATATGTTTTTTTGTGTTTTCTTATTCTCCTCATCTAACAGATCCCCTCTATGGTTGGTGAATCATGTGGGTTAGGCCGTTAGGTTAGGTTAGAACAGTGACCATTAGCGCGCGAAGGCGAGCGAGCGAAGCGAGCGTGCCGCGGCAGCGGCCGCCAAGCGCCAGATCCCCTCTACTGTTGGTGAGTCATTTGGATTAGATGAGGTTATAACAGTATGATGTTTCCTGATATTTACTTAGTCATTACACAATTTTGGCTGAAAATGAGTTAATATGAAAATTTGGTCAACTGAACGTTATATAAAAAGAGCATTATACAAATTGAAAATTATATGAAATGAACGTTATGAGCAAAAGAAGTTTATATGAAATGTAACATTAGATCACATGAAATTAGGTTATTTGTTTATAAAGCATATGAAAATTATATCATGTGAACGTTATTTCAAGTGATAATAGACTATCTGTTATTTTGCTATTGACATTAATGAATTTTATATACATATACTATGACAAGAGTATTTACTTTGTAAAGTATTATGCTATTATTTTAACTATTGTGAATGTGAGAACTATGTTGGTCATTGCTTTTTTTTTTTGTATTTTTACTCTTAGTGTAATCATGATCTGGCAGTTTGAGTAACTTGTGCGGCCTACTCAAATGTCCTTTCTTTGGTATTGTTCGTCGAATCGTTGAGCTCCTTAAGTTCTGAGTTGAGCTGCACGATTGCTGACAATTGCGTGCACTGACTGGACAGGTCCACTCAATCTGTGTGGTGCTTTCCTCAAAAGACCATTTCAGACACCGATCTACATAGCCTTCACATGATCTGACCAAGATTCTGTCTGGACTTTAAAAGAGACTGTGACCTCTGAGTTTGTTTCGGCCTTTCTTCTCAGAGTAGTCAGATAGGAAACGCCGACCTCATCTAGTTTAAAAAAAAAATATGATTGACGTGTAAAAGTGTTTGTAAAAACCTACTTACAGAAATAAAGTCATTTATCATTTGCCATATATTACAGACCCGTTTTCTATAGACTTTATACCTTCGTGTCCCAAACTATGCAAGTAGAACTAGCGGTAAATTAAATGAAAGTAACTGTGTAGTTCTCGGCATTTAACATGGTGGACATTTTGTATAGGTGACAAAGGTAGTCTTTCAAACACATCCGGTGATCACCAACCCACGTGTAAAGTTATTACCCTAAATAACTTTGCCTTCAAATGGTTCAGGTACTTGGATGGCGGTTTTGCTTGGGGACCTGACAATTAGGAGGGTATTTTTCCCCGGACGGAAGAGCTGCAGGAAAGTCCTACAGGCGCTTTCTTGCATGGAAATATTATACAGGGTAGCAGGGATTCTAGGCCGGTTAACAAAAAAAAAAACAGCTATTTAATAGAAAAGTGCAATAGCTACGCAGTAAAACGCTAGGGAACAGCCATTTTTTTTTTAAATAACCGACTAGTCATTTCTGCGTAGGGGTTCTAAATCATGAACTAAATGATTTTATTTCTGTAAGAATCCATGGCTGCGCATCGATTTCCCTACCCTGTATTCATGAATACCCAAGTCTGGGAGAGCTTCGTTGTCATCCTGCCGACTAAAACCTGACACTGCACCATTTTCTATCAAACGGGGACCAACCACACCAGGTATCATGAGGACACCTAAGACAAAAGGGAATAAAACTAACCTGGTAAACAGTAGGTACAAGTTATTCGCTGGGTCTCTGGTTATTTCGTTGAGGAGTTCCATGTCTGGTTCAGCCTCGAGGTCTACGTTGTGCATGACACCCACGCCATCAGGGATCTGGACATATCTTGAGTATTCATGTTCTTTCTCTTGTTCTGTTACCGGCACCGCTGAAGCGATGTATGCTGGAAAAAGTTAGTATTTAGAAAGTTTTGTATTGGAATGGTTAGTTCGAGAGTACATAGTGACATTTAATTTGGGCGTGATGCGGTCTTGTCCTATATTTTTTTCTTTCCTGACATTCCAAACCTGAAGGCCAGGACAATGTGACATTATATCAGCAATAACGATGATGGAAAAGTCAAAATTGTTTTGTATTTGCCCGGTTCCTATATTTGAAAAACGATCCGTTTTGGTTACGAATGGTAGTTTAATCTACGAGGCGTAAGCTAAAACCGTTCCTATAATAAACTTCTCGTTAGGCAACCTACTGACGGCTAGTTACTAAAGGATGGGAGGGTTACCGATAGCGGACAGTAAGCGTTTAGTATGGATAAGTCAGTTTAAAGCGTTCCTATATATTTTTTATCCGTCAGTAGACTGTTCAGATTACTATTCGTAAGGTCACTTGGTTACCCCTCAATTTCCGTCGGTTAAAAGTTTTCGTTTCACTGCTACAGTAATTTTGAATATGTCCAGTTCATCAGAGAGTGATAGAGAAGTGTTTGATATCATATCGAACTCCAGCGAGATTGATGAAGAAGATAATAGGCGCCAAAGAATATTCAGAGAAAGAGTGAATTATTTGGTGACGCTTGATTCGTATGAGTTTCAAGTTAGATTCCGTCTAGATAATGAATCAGTTGAGGTACTCATAGGATTTCCACATATAAGAGTAACAGGAGCAAGGTCTTGAAGGATCTTGAAGGCTTTGACAACCCTAAATTCAACCTCAGTAAACATAACCTAAATTATGTATTGTTTTTTTTAGGAATCATGGGATATCTCCTCTGCATCAACTATTTTTGACATTAAGATTTTAGGCATTAGGTACAATGCTAATATCAGTGGCAGACTTTGTTGACGTCTCAAAATCGTCAGCTTGTCGCATTGTGCGTGACATTAGTTCTGCAATTGCTAAGCTGTATAGCAAATATATCTATATGCACACCGACACAGAAGGGGAGTTCGATAATATAGCTCGGTTCCCATGAGTACTTGGTGCATTTGATGGTACACACATCAGAATCCAATCCCCATGTAGGTATTAATAAAATTAAGTAGGTTGTGTTACTTCCAAAAGTAGGTGTGTACTTATTCATAATTTCACCAGTATATTACTAGCCTTTTTTTCAACTAGGTGCTCAGATTGGAGAAGAATTCAGAAACCGAAAAGGATACTTTTCCCTAAATGTGCAAGGGGTATGCAATGCCAATATGATTTTCATTAATGTGGTGGCTCGTTGGCTAGGCTCTGCTCATGATGCAACTATATTCAACTGTTCAGAACTGCGTGGTAAAGAAACGATGCATGCTCAGCGATGGCACGGTAATAATATCATAATATTACCGTGGCGATGGGTTGCTGGGATTGCACCCAATGTCGAGTCAATCAAATGTCGCGCTGAACGTTCACGTCACGTATCACGAAGATGCCTGTGACAGTATAGTTCTAATAAACAGCATAAGTTATGAGAACTATAATTACAATTCGTAGGTATGTAAATCCTTATTTCGTCTTGAACTTTATCCAATCATAAAGTTCAATCCTGCTTATAACGAAACGCACATCTGGGAGAGAAGAGGGCTCGTCGGTATTTCAATGACATCTATGACCAACGGATATCCGTAGGTAACAGGTACAGAAAATAAATTGTGGAACGCTATTAACGACTCGTAGTTGGTAAGGGAAAAATGGACAGTTACTTTTACGGATGACGATCCGTTAAATATAGGAACCGGGCAATAAACTACTGCAAAAAATATACAAATCCTGTTAAAAGTTACTGTAGAAATGCAAACCGCTTTGAAAGCGATTGCCACCTTGTCTAGACTCTCTGGTCTCATTGATGTCACTACCAACAATTTGATTGTCATTTGTGGTTATGTTTCTTATCCATACTAGGTAACAAATGTCCAGCTGGTCAATGTGACCAGCGATGCTATAGTCGACGTTCTCTTAGAAATAAAATCGGGAAGAAATAAATACAATACACTTCTGTTAGAAGTAAGGATTCCTGGGAATGAAAAAGGGAACAAAACGATATACCACTCGAACAAAGCCACAGTTAAAAACTTAAGTAAAAAAAAATGTTACATACCGGTAGAAACTAAAACCAGCAGCAGTACCTTTCGCATTGTTTCGCATATGCAGTCTGATATTTTGCACAGCTTACTATATATCTTGCTTGATATTTGTTAACTATCATAGTACTGATAGTACTCTAGACTGTGATAAGTATGTTAATCTTATCTAATTAATGTTAAATCACATTGTCTTGGAAATGTTACGAGTACCTATAATTTGTTACAAATATATTGGTTATAGGTACCTTGGATTAAGAGGTAATTAAGTAATCAAACCATTCATTGACCCCTATTTTTTTTTGAGGGTGGGAAATTATCAAATAACTTCTCCCGCTCTGGGCAGAGCGGGAGGGCGTGGCAGACTCTTACTGACTAAAACCCACCCGTGTTCCTTCAGTTGCCTGTGCCAGGGGCCACGGTATCATTCATTGACCCCTAATAAGTGCTCGTTAGAATATTCTCGATTTAGGTATCAACATAACATAACATCCCGCCTATTTTTCTGGAAGGGATAAGCAAAAGTGTACTAGTACACCCACATTTTGCCACCTATTGCCATCAATCAGGCATAAATCCAGACCACAAGCTGCTACTGAGAAATTCTTGACGGAAAAAACCCAATAAAACTTTGTCCGACTTGGGAATCCAAACTAGGACCTCCTGCTCTGCAGTAGTGCTTGCGAGCACTCAATCCCCGCACGGAACAAATATTTGTATGACCTGCAAGTAGTTGTTCCGGGTCTGGCTGTTTGTGTATGTGAGCTTAAATGTTTGTAAACGCACCCACGATACAGGAGAAATTCCTAGTGTGGGGCAACGTTTTAAAAAAAAAAAAACTCAAAGCATTTATTTCAAATAAACCAATTACAGGCACTTTTGAATTGTCAAGGGGTCGGTCAGTCAGAAAGATGAAGCTAGTTGCCCATTCCAAAGCGTAGTAGGTACAGTGGACTGCATCAATTAGTTACCCCAGTTGTATTAAAATTAACTTTGCAGGGGGTACCCGCATCGTGATGCTGACTGTACCTATGGAGAAGAACTGGCAAGAAACTCCATGGGCACTCTTTTAAATCATAATATTGTTACAAAAAAGTGGTTACATCATTCATGTTGATATTATACATGTGAGAACGATGTAGAAAGACGTGCACGTTAAAAGCGTCCGTAATAAAAAGATAAAAACAATCCAGGAATTAAAATAAGCCGTGGCAGCTAAGAAATGACCAGTGACTACTGACGGCGCCCGTTCACGAACATGACGTAGGGATCAGCACCATTCACTCAACCATTTTGAAGGGAACTCAATGATCCAATACATACGCCACCACCAGCGACACATTTGAGTGAGAATGACATACTCTCAGCCGCCAGGGCACATTCAAGTCCCTAGACCTTATCTTAAAAAAATTGAGCTTGAGTTGAGTTCAAGTTGGCCATAATCGTGACATCTATTATATTCCTAAAATCACTTATTTGTGGATATGTAAGGTTCACTATTTCGCTAGTAAAATATTTTTCGCATGGACACGAAGGCTAGTTTGAGACGACACTTAGGTTCCTTTTTTTAAACGTAACGGTGTTGCAGATAAAAGCCAGTAAAGAAATTGATTTTTGGAACAACGTTCCTTAACGCTGTTTGCGATAGGAGTTGAGTGGTAGAAATGATCTGTAAGGAAAACGCGTTATGGCCATGCGGATTCCTCTCTCTGTTCTGGTTCTTTTTATTATAAACGAGTGTGTGTGTGCGTGAACTTCGTTCCTGGGGGCCTACTCTCTAAATCCGTCAACGAAGTTACGGGGCCATCCAAAAGTAGTTCGAAACTTAAAAGTGAACCCTGCTCCCAATTAATTAGTTTTACCGGACGGACTAAAAAAAACCGGGAGTAAGGACAATTACTGTCAAATCGTTTTGTCATTAAGTTTTAGCCCGGGCCCCGGACTAATCTTATGTCCGTAAGTGATACGGAGTAGGACACGTCCGTAACTTCGGCTGAAATTTCGGACTTCGTGCTTAGGGAATGGGCCTCCTGACGGGGGTCCCCCGACCGCACACATTTTTTTAATTCTAGTAACTGTTGCTTCGAAGTATCTGAAATAGGTTTGGGATAGTCTAACCAGTTATCATCATCAGCCTATATTCGTCCACTGCTGGACGTAGACCTCTCCTAGTGACCACCACTGAGCCCGATCTTCGGGTCTCCTCGTGGTCTCTACCAGCCGCCTTTCGCAAGTCGTGACTCCACCTGGATGGCGGGCGTCCCGCACTACGTTTGCCTAAACGCGATCTCCACTCTAAAACTCGTTTTCCCCAACGATTGTCCGTTGTCTAACCAGTGTCTCGCATAAAAATAAGCATATTCAGCCTATAATACATTTTAAATTAAATTGTATTTATTGTTTGGATAACAATGGTCCATATTTATGTTGGTTAGTTTGGTACAAAAAACTTAAATGAAGTAAGTAAAGTAAGTACTAAGCTCACAGAGAAACAATATTTACATACGCACAGCAGCAATTCAAGTTACCACAAACTGTAAAATTTTGTCATTCTATTTTGAACTTAACCCTTAACCTTTTAAGGTTAAAAATCACTAAAGATTGTACATTCTCCAAATGAAATGAATCACTTCTGCTAACCAACACCTGTATGAGGTGATTCAATATCGGCGATTTAAATTTGTCCACCAACATCTTCAGAATGCCGTTAGGACTTGACCTCGTTCTCTCCAATAGCGACAGCATTTTTGTTCTCACCATAGCGTGGAAAACGTGAACACGCACCTGAACGAACATGCCAGAGGCACTACAAAAGCGCGGCAGCCTCAAAAGCATTCTGAAGCTGTTATTGTATTGGACCCTCAGGCCCATAGGCTGCTTGTGTAGAAGGTATGGCAGTAAGCCTTAAACAACGTAGTTTGAATCTCCTTACTACAACACGCAAACCTGGAACCTTCTTGTATGCCTCGGTTTATATTAATGGTAAGTCAAGTAGGCGATTATTGGTAACTGCTTTCAGATTGAGATCTGGACATGCCTCTCAAAAATTTTGGATTTCTCACGAAAAAGTGCAACTCTCCAAACTGCGAGACATGTGGTAAGGTAAAAGTCGATGTGCATTTGATGACATTTTGTGTCCACTTTCAGACTGAGAGTGAAAAATTAATAATATATCTACAATTAAATAAAAATAACATAGGATTGTTACACGAGATTTTTATATGCCATTATCTGATGCTGCTAAAAGTCTGTATAGATTTGTAACTCTTCGTTTTAAGTCTACCTAATGAGTTGACGTCGGGTCTAAGATGTTAATTAGGTTTTTTTTGTATTGTAGCTATAATGAGGTACGATGGGACTGCTATGTGTTTTATATAACAGTCCCTAAATTAAACACACTGAAAAAAAAAACGCTTCCTACGACCCAGCATATTGCTTCTCAGAGCAAGAGTCCTGCGCTCGCGTTCGATATCTTCATGCACTTTAAGGTCCTCCGTTACGTAATGTCCTAGGTATTTAGTTTGTATCACCCTTTGTAAGGGCTGGCTATTGAAGTTGATAATTGGCTCGTATGACTGTTTCATAAAGAGGGCATTTAAGATCATAAAAAGGCTCTTCTTACGATTATAGACTAAATAATAAATAATGTTCCTACTGCTAGGACACTGGCCTCCTCTCTATGAGAGAGACTGGGCCATAATGCGCCATATGGGCCCAGAGCAGGTTGGTGGATGTATGTCTTCTATTTTTTATTTCTAGAGCATGCCGGTTTCCTTCACTGTTTTGAGAACAGTGGTGATGAAATAATTTACACAAAATAAAGTGTCTGCTTGGGTTCAAACTTACGACCTAAAAATCATAGCTCGCGGCCGTTACCACTTCACACTGGCCACTGGTAGCTAAAATTTACATATTCTTTATGTTTTGATGGTAACCGTTAAAGTTGATTATGTCAAAAAACTGCAATTTCTTTAATGACTGTAATCCTTTCGGAAAATAAACATTATCACTAAATATTGAAACCTGCTACATTTTGCCTTTTCCTTCATATTTCCTGAAAATGTACACTTGGCATGGTACAACATCCAAACCAAAAAAATATTGACATTTGTTTTATATTATATATTATTTTAGTTTGTTAATAATTTTTATGTTTTAAAAAATTAAATTAAATTTTAAGATTTTCAATTTGGTTTAATATATTGTATAATAATTGAATTTGATAACGAATGTTTTTTAATGTTAATCTTGAATGTTTTGTTTATTACTACTTAATTAGAAATTATAATTAGATAATTTGTGCACCGTTGACGGCAAAATAAAGCGTTAATTTTTATTAATATTGACATCTGTACTTTTTTGTTTACCTGTGTTCTACAAATAAAAATATTTGAATTTGAAGCTTAATTATCAGTGTACCCGGTACCTACCTATATTGACATACCTATTGACGTATATCATAATGCCATTTATTTCAATATTTTTTTTGTATAACATTACTTTTCCCACTGACAGCGATGCGGACGAATGTTCTTATAAATAAGTAATATAAATATTTTAGTGTTAGATTTTATATCGCATTTGATATAGCATTGAATAAAATAAAGTATGTATGAAAAAATATATTTAAAGTTACATAATTATTCCAGCTCCAAAAAACGAGTGTCAGATACAAAGATTCATCTCCAATCTATCTGAGACTACGGATAGGAAAACACATTTTTGTCCAAAACCTTTACCAGAGTGTTGATTACCCTTAAGTAAACAATCTTCCCCTCTTAGTTTCATCACGTCCATCACTGTGAAAGAACTACGAAACCCAAAGATGAAAAAAGTTTTCTCTAGTTGGCGACTGGTGACCACTAGTTCTTATATGAAAGTTTCCGTTTCGAAAGATAACTTAAAATTGTATTTCCAGCGTCTGTCACGTCTCATCCATGTCCAGTGCAGTTCGGATAATCTTTTTATTTGAGAGGGTTAAGTTTAATTAAACTAGTGTAAGTAAAATAAAATTTAAGTGGTTATCTGCCTATTATTTATTGTGAATTTACCCAAAAATAAAATGGTTATAAACTTTATTTTTTCTCATCAAGTAAACCATTTTCAGGACTCATTTAAAATGTAGAAGCAAGTCCTGGCTCAGTAATCCAATCAAAAACTTGAATCTACGTTTACATTTCAACACTATCATAACGAGTTTTGTAATGTGGTCGACGCAACGTGATCCAAATAAACAAATGAAATACGAGTACATCTCGGCTGAGAACGAGATAAAATCAATAACATTTACGAACTTCGTAAGCAGGGTCTAGTGGGACGTGCCGGCAAGTGGGTGCTACCCTTCAACCTTACCCTAACACTGCTAACTCTCCTCTGGCCTCGAATACGAATCGTCACATAATGAGACCGTGAAAAACACTCGCTCCTCACAACTCTTCAGTCCGCAAGCCATCAGCTACAAAACGAATCGAACACGCAATCGCATACACACAATTACAACTCCTAATCTGGTTGCGATAGAGACGATTTTCCTATAATTTCTAGTGTCACAACCGGAGTAACACTTTCCCGAATTGATGTTTGATATTCCGATAACATTTGTGAAATAATATGAGATTTTCCGGTTCATGTGCGGAGACACCCATTTAAAGTTTAGCAGAATTTGATGAAAATACTTAAATGGCGCTTTGAGCACTGAATGACTGCGTTCCTGACTTATTATCTCGTGACCCTTTATTTTGACGTGTCTCTCATAACGCTCAAAGTTTCAGAATACGAAACACCTGACATCTCATTTTAAGTTTGAATTATTGCAGTAACGTTGACAGAATAGATACGTTCATTGAAAAATGTAGCAATATATTCATAAACTGTTTCTAGGTACTACGTTGCATATAAAGAAATATTTCGATATCTACAATGGAAACGGGTAATTTATGAAATTGTCAAGACTTTCATATCTACGGACACAAATCGAGTTCTGATAAAGTTCTGCATTGGACTTACCATTGAGACAGTATATTTGTAACAGTCGACATGTCTTATTATTAGTGCGTCTATTATGGCCGGGTGTCATAATAGACTGACACTGACTGCATTTTATTTGACAACTTCATCACAACAACAACACAACAACATCACAACAACATCATCATCATTACAATAACTTCAGTGCAACTGTACCTACAGCTGAACCAAAAATCTCCAAAAGGAATATGATTTTTCCGCGAAAACCATATTCTGTGGGGTGTGCAGTAAATATTCATGAATACAGTCGTGCAGTTTGGGTACAGTATTATATGCGATCGTATAAGAAAGCGGTTGAATGCAAAGTGCACTCCAGAGAGACCCGCCATCGATTCTTCGTCATTATCGATGCATGGCTGCTGCAGTGTGGCTACAAATTTTATAGTTCCGTTGATATAAAACTTTAAAACCTTTTTTCATAATTATATGGAATTGGTATACCTTCGTGTATTTTTATTTTTTAACTAAGGGGTAAATCCCAGAAAGAGTAATAACAATCCTGTGGAAGTGTCAACTGGCAAATAAACCCACACATTATAGAATAGTTTTTTTTATACCTAATAATAAACTCAGAAACTTCGAGTTTACATTCTTAACAACAGACCTATAACTATTTATGTTGATCCAATGCCAATATCTAAAAAAAATAAAGAAAACAACATTCTAGCTAGGAATTTAATAAAAGAAATTCGAAACTACTCGAATTTTTTACATAACCCCGTTGACTAGAGATACTTAAAAAGGCTTGTACGTAATTGAAGATTTTATATATGAATTAAGTTCCAAATGTCATTAAAACAAATACCTAATGTGTATCCATTCATTTTACTAAAGTATTCACATTTAAATCAAAAGCCTATTTAGATTAAAATCCTAATAAACGACAATAACAAAACAATTGAAAGTTCAATTATCTCTGCTTTGTGCTATGACAATGAATCTATGCTTAATTTAAATTGTTATTAGAGGCATTACGTTCGTGTTATTGCAAGATGAGCATTAAAAGTAATGCTTTTTTGTTTATTAAACTTTATTCATATTATTGTTTAACTTTTCTATTAAATTCGTATAAGTGTATTATTGAAACCACTTTTAATCAAGTCTTGTCTCAACAAAGGTATAGATAGCGTCAATACCCCAGTCATTTTAGTACCGATACGCTCGACGCTCGTTAGATAGCGATGCCCCATCTCTACGAATTACTGAATCGCGCCATGGTTTCGTCACCAACTTTCACATAACCGAGGGTAGAAAATGATTAAACTTCAGTTTAATCATTTTCTTCCATGGATGGAAGAAAGTTGTAACAGAAATATATATTTTTTTAAAGTCAGTTTGTACTGACTTCATAAATACAAAGATAATTAATTTAAACAGTTCAGTTTTTTATTATTATGCAGAATAGTTAGATATTTTTATCGTTTCTTATTTATTAGGCAATATAGTGCTAACATGTTGTCAACAATAAGCGAATATTTCGATTAACCTAAGATGACAAATATTGATGTGCTGCGCTGCATGTTTCTGTATCTCTCTTGGTCTGGTTCCTCACCATAGACCTTTTTCGGCAAAGTAAACTCTACCAGTACAGACCCAGAGCACAGGAGCACGCAAGCCCCACCACGACGTCAAAGTAGAGATATTGTTATTATTATTAAAACATAAGTAATGAGCACAATTTTTAACAGGGATTTATTTTTTAACAGGGATTTATAAAAGTGTTGTTAACTATTTGTTCGTGTTTTAACCTCTTTATGATTTTATACTTTCGTTTTTATGTGCATGTGTTTTTAAAAGCTATGTCTTTAATTTTTGTAATTCGTTTTTATCCGTTTTAATTCAAGTATTTTTTTATTTATTTATTTAGGACAAAAATTAGATAGGTACATTGCAGCATTTACAAAAAGTGGTTATATTACAGCCGAGAAAACGTATAACCCACACTATTGTCCACGAAGTGACATCGGAGTATGATAACGAACGCGTGCTAAATGAGAGAAAAATAAAAAGGACATATTTAAAAGAAAAACACTATACATATACCGACGAATTGAAGGACGCGGATGACAAGAGCATCCGACTTATGGGCTACCTGCAAGAGACTGTGAAACAATTCTTTTAAATTTAGATTGCACAGCGCGAAAATATCAAAATCAGTGAATTGTGAGTTATAGGTTTCTAAAAGCCGGCGGAGAGGGGCTCGCACCCCGGCCTTCGTTCTACATCGCGCAGTGTAGAATAGTCGAGGTGCGCGCATCTCCCGCTGAATAACAGTTCTAGGTACAACGTAACACAATCTATTCGTGAGCTCAGTACAATTAAATTAATAAATGATCAATCATTCAGATACAGGTAAGCCGTCACTGACTAGTGTCAAAATTTAAATCTCCCAACAAAACTCTATCACAAATTACAAACAATACAATTATTCTCACATTATCTCGATCTCTTAATAATCAGAAGGGGTCAGTAGGAACCCCAAAATTTGCAAGGGTCAATAAAGAAACGACCAGCACTCGATTACAGCCATGCCCAACGAGGGTCTAATATTCCTCAGTGGCGGTTGATTTGACAACCTAAGTGATATTGTCGACCTTTCTTACAGGAATGAGCAGAGGCCAATGACGTTAATTGCTGTCATACTGGCCGAGATAGTTTTGGTTTTGCTAGATTTAGACATTAAAAGGGCCATTCGATTAGAGAGTTTAGAGAGAAGTGATATTTAGTGACGAATACTGGAAAATTTTCAAAAATACATGATAATTGGGTTTTTTCGAACTCTATGAATTTTCGCCTACGCTACTTGTGGTGCTTAATTGTTGCAAATGGGTCACACAATCGCGTCCTGGAAATAATACGTCAAATTAAAAGTCACGCTGTATATCTGTGTGTGTATCCATTGTAGTACATTGTCCTTATATGTTAATACTCATTGTTTTTTTCTTGGCGTCGATCGGATAAGCCCTGGTCATATTGCTTAGCCGGTGTTCTTGTTGTGTTGATAAACACTCGCAGGGGCGCTGATTGAGTGGTGCGATCGGGGTATGCCTATGAATGATGAGTAGAGTATGTATTTGTGTTGTCTGGAGATTGTATTTGCTACTGTGTGTGTTCTGGAGGTCGTATGTACTTTTTTAAATCCTCTCTTTTTTTTTTTTTTTTTCTTTTGATGTATGTCATGTTCGTTTTTGTTGTACCTGTTGATTCTGTGCTCTAATAGTTTTAATATCATACAATACTTGTATTTTTGACTTTATTGAGATCGTCTGATTTCAAGGAGAACATTTTTAACTATCATTTGTTTTATGATATATCGTCCGTAATGCTGTTTTAATCGGCCAGATTACTGTAATTCTTATTGGTTTCCTTCCCTATGAAAATGGCTGTAACAAATTATGTATATATTACCAAAATTGCAGGGGCTCCGCATTCAACTGCACATTCTATATATGAATATTTTATCGCACTGTTATGGCATTATTATACTCACCGAGACTTGGTTCACCTCCGAAACATTAGACTCCGAGCTCAATGATCACCGTTACACAGTAAACAGATGGGACTGAGATCGCGAGGTTACAAAAAGAAGGATGGCAGGTGGGACCCTTGTTGCAATTTTGAAGGGACTGAGATCCAGTACCTACAGTTGAACCCACTATCTCGTTTATTAAAAGCATTGAGCATATCATCTTGCGCTTGCTTAACGTAACGAGATGAAAATATAATGCAATAAGCTCACGATGCTCAACATATACAGGGTTACTTGTAACTCGACGTATATCCGTCGGGAACTGATAGAGGGGCCAAACAACAAATTGAACCTCCATATGTATGGCCGAAATTCAATAGCTTTCGAGATATATTATTTGAATTTTAAGGGTGTTTTGATATTTTTATAAGCCCTAGCACATTTGTATAAGTCCTTATCTTCTATTTATTTCTCATATATAAGTAGTGTGTAATGGTTTGTTCTTCCGAATAAATAAAATAAAATATTCGCACCAAAGACAACCACATAATATGACCAGAAAATCACTGTCCATTCTAAGGTTGTCTGGAAGTGATAGCAGTAAGCGATAAGGCCGCCAATTGTATGTTTTGTAGTATATTACTTATTTTTATGTAATTTAATGAATAATAATGTACGATAATAGTTATTTATGATACTAGTGCGGTAAGTTGGTTTTTACAAACGAGTAGACCATAGTCACGAGTTTGTAAATACCAATATCCGCGCGTGTGTCATACAACGTTTTTCAACACATTTGCGAGAAAACAGTACAATAGGTAATGAAACAAACTTTTGTTTATAATAATATCAGTCAGAAAGTCGCAACAATAACAATCTGTGACGTTTCTAATATGAAAATGGCGCCATTTCCAAATGGCGGGCGCTACGTGCGCGTGGTGAATATTAAAATCGCAAAAAGTCGAATCACAATAGTCGAGTCGAAAAACATCTTTTGTCTCATTTTCTCTTTAATACTAAAGTGAGATAAACGTATTGAGCAAAAACGCTTCCAATGAGGTTCGATCATTCAGCTTATTTTATTCTCGTAATTTGAAACTCCTTGGTGGAATTCTCATATATGTTTATATGGTAATTTAAAAAAAAATCGCAAAGAACGGCACGGCGCTATACAACGTAGGGGCGGTAAAACATGTACTTAGGTGAGAGTACCTATTTTACCGCCCGTTCTGTGGTATGGTGCGTAATTTTTAACTTTCGAACAATGTATACAGGCTTCGTAAATGCATTTTTTGAGCAAGTGTGTTGAAACGTATAATTTTAATAAATAAATAAATATTCATTCGTTACAATCGTAGCATAGCTGTACCATTTTTCTCTTACGTTTTGCTGTATCCAACATGTACCTTGTAGTATGAACATAAAAGCGAAAATACTCCATTAAAATACGACATTATCCTTCCATTCATATCCATACTAATATTACAAATGCGAAAGTAACTCTGAACCGATCGATCGTTATGAAATTTGACAGATAGGTAGTGGGACCTGGAAATAGACATAGGCTACCTAGATATTTGTAGCTATTAAAGAACGTTGAAATACACGCAGACGAAACAACAGCTCATATGAACATAAAAACTCCTTCAAAATATAAATAAAGCACCATTATTTCCTTAAACACTGAAGCAAAAACGCTTCGTTGTTATCAAGGGAACAAGTTTCATAGTACGTGCGCCTTCAGGACCAACTGTTCCCCGTGGAACAAACGGTTAGAGACGTGACTGAATACCCCTTTCATTTTCTGTATCGCCTTTATAATATTAAGTACGCATTCTAAGTTTTAAAGTCGCATAGACAATTAGTTCGATGTTTAGCGAAACATGTTTAACGTTATGGAAATATTTAACCGATCCTCTAAAAACTTATTGACCTATTACGATAGGCACTTTTTAAAATTAATGAGCCTTGAACATTTTGCGCTTCTAATGGTGCACACTTTTTTTATAATAATCAAGCCTTTTTTTTAACTTTCCGGCCTTTTCTCACAGTTGGTCAAATAACTAAGCTAGAGTACCCCGACAAAACGAGTTAGAGCTGGAACTGCGACCAACAAAGCGTGACTGAGCTGAATTGGTCGCAGTAACTAAGCTTGGGTACCCCGACGAAACGTGTTAGATTAGGCTGGAACTGCGACCAACAACGCGCGAGCTGAATTGGTCGCAGTAACTAAGCTAGGGTACCCCGACGAAACGTGTTAGATTAGGCTGGAACTGCGACCAACAAAGCGTGATCCGAATTGGTCGCAGTAACTAAGCTGGGTTACCCCGAAGAAACGTGTTAGATTAGGCTGGAACTGCGACCAACAAAGCGTGATCCGAATTGGTCGCAGTAACTAAGCTAGGGTACCCCGACGAAACGTGGTAGATTAGGCCGGAACTGCGACCAACAAAGCGTGATCCGAATTGGTCGCAGTAACTAAGCTAGGGTACCCCGAAGAAACGTGTTAGATTAGGCTGGAACTACGACCAACAAAGCGTGATCCTAATTGGTCGCAGTAACTAAGCTAGTGTACCCCGAAGAAACGTGTTAGATTAGGCTGGAACTGCGACCAACAAAGCGTGAGCTGAATTGGTCGCAGTAACTAAGCTGGGGTACCCCGAAGAAACGTGTTAGATTAGGCTGGAACTGCGACCAACAAAGCGTGAACCGAATTGATCGCAGAACTAAGCTAGGGTACACCGAAGAAACGTGTTACATTAGGCTGGAACTGCGACCAACAAAGCGTGATCCGAATTGGTCGCAGTAACTAAGCTGGGTTACCCCGAAGAAACGTGTTAGATTAGGCTGGAACTGCGACCAACAAAGCGTGATCCGAATTGGTCGCAGTAACTAAGTTAGGGTACCCCGACGAAACGTGTTAGATTAGGCTGGAACTGCGACCAACAAAGCGTGAGCTGAATTGGTCGCAGTAACTAAGCTAGGGTACCCCGACGAAACGTGGTAGATTAGGCTGGAACTGCGACCAACAAAGCGTGAACCGAATTGATCGCAGTAACTAAGCTAGGGTACCCCGAAGAAACGTGTTAGATTAGGCTGGAACTGCGACCAACAAAGCTTGATCCTAATTGGTCGCAGTAACTAAGCTAATGTACCCCGAAGAAACGTGTTAGATTAGGCTGGAACTGCGACCAACAAAGCGTGATCAGAATTGGTCGCAGTAACTAAGCTAGGGTACCCCGACGAAACGTGTTAGATTAGGCTGGAACTGCGACCAACAAAGCGTGATCAGAATTGGTCGCAGTAACTAAGCTAGGGTACCCCGACGAAACGTGTTAGATTAGGCTGGAACTGCGACCAACAAAGCGTGAGCTGAATTGGTCGCAGTAACTAAGCTGGGTTACCCCGAATAAACGTGTTAGATTAGGCTGGAACTGCGACCAACAAAGCGTGAGCTGAATTGGTCGCAGTAACTAAGCTAGGGTACCCCGAAGAAACGTGTTAGATTAGGCTGGAACTGCGACCAACAAAGCGTGATTTGAATTGGTCGCAGTAACTAAGCTTGGGTACCCCGACGAAACGTGTTAGATTAGGCTGGAACTGCGACCAACAAAGCGTGATCAGAATTGGTCGCAGTAACTAAGCTTGAGTACCCCGACGAAACGTGTTAGATTAGGCTGGAACTGCGACCAACAAAGCGTGATCAGAATTGGTCGCAGTAACTAAGCTAGGGTACCCCGACGAAACGTGTTAGATTAGGCTGGAGCTGCGACCAACAAACCGCGAGCTAAATTGGTCGCAGTAACTAAGCTATGGCACCCCGACCAAATGACAGCTTTTGTATTGAAAATATGTTATTTATTCTTCTGCTCTTCTTCTAAATCGATAAAAGGGCGGAAGAACCTTTCAACGTTGTCTCTGAGGTGTTCAGCGTACAAAGGTAGGCATTTGTCTAAAAGCAGCTGTAAGCTTTAAGTTTTAAATGTACACATTTCAGTATTTTTAAACGAACAGTAAAGTTGAAGTGTCAAGTAGACAGAAATTCAAATGTAGGGGCGCAGGTTAGGATACATTTTATGTCCCGACAAGAACTGCATAAAGCTAAGAACTTGAGCTAGAGGAGTCTACGAATATTTTTATTTGTTCCAACGCAACCGGCTTTCCATTAAAATCACCAAGTGGAAAACTGGTATATTTATCATACAAAGAGCCATTAACCAAAACCGTGTGCGAGCAACAACTTTCCAATTGAATAGCAACAAAAACTGCCATAATGGTCGACTGTCTATGAAGTTATTTTAGAAATTACCCCCAGCTGATAGGTTTAACCCGAACGCTCGTGTGTATAGTTTTTGCCGGGTTTTGGTGCCGCCAGAAGTCCGGAAATCTGTTGTATTAGTAAAGCAATTTGTCCTGGGTCTGCTCGCCACCCGCGAACTTTTCTAATCTAAACTGCTGGCCCCGCGTTCAATCTTCGTGAAAACTCGTTCGCAGTCGTACGAACGAGCGTATAGATGCGCGGCTAAGTACTTATGATTTTATATTATCGATAATGACAGTATGTTCTTTATAAGTAGGTACCTACTTATGCATGTACCTGCGTAGTAACACGAATAAAAATAATTAAAATATCTATACCTTCATATACATAATAATATATACGAAACTGTACATTGAATATTTTTTAAATAAATTAATTGCTACGAGGTGTGGAACGAGTCTGATGCCGAAAATATAGTTTTAGTATTTTTGTCCGTTTGTCTGTTTGTCTGGATGTACGTTCAGGTTTGGCGCAAAAACGGCTGAACGGATTTTAATGAAATTTGACACACAGATAGTTTATGACCTGGATTAACACATAGGGTACTTTTAAACTGTGCGGTGGGATATTTTCCGAGATCCACGCGGGTGAGAGCTAGTCATTAATATTATAGCCGTAACAACAGCAAAAACAAATCGAAAAAGAATCTTAATACATCTAGAATTCGTGATTGCACATACTTTTTCAGTACCTACATACCTATATATGTTAAGTAAATAATCTCCTATAGATAAAATACCGGCTATTTCTTGTTATAATATCTTGTTTTCATAACTTTGTATTATAATTTTTATAATATTTAAATTATTGTATCGATACACGGCCACACAGAAAATGTATTGACACCGCGCTTTAGCGCGCCTCTACCAATGAGCGACGTGTCTCTTAATTGCCAATGAATAAACTCTTTAGGAAATTGTTGTTTTCGGGACGAATCATCTATCTTTGACCGGCGAGCGTGGTGTATGACCGTTAACGAAGCAAAAGGACTATGTAAGGATCGTAGCAGGTGGCATTCTGTAGTGTCTACCTAATATGTCATCTAGTATTTTAAGTTAAGAATGTACATAGTATTTCGGATAAAATATAGTTTTGTTGAGAATACTTTTGAATCGCGTGTGAATACCCAGAATCTATAACGATGTTCAGATATGTATTGTTAACTAAGAACAGACATTTATTGTTTGAAATAAGAACTCCACTTCTACTGTTTTTATGCCAAGCTAAAAAGGCAATCAATTACGGAATTGTAGACCCTAAATCGTATGTAGGTTGGTACTTGATATATTTTGATTTCAAGTAAAAAACGTACCTATTTTTAAAATGACCTTATGGTTATGTAAGTTAACCGCTTGGCCCCCGACTAGAATTTTGCAAATTCACATAAAATATCAACTTTTTCACGCCATAAACAAAACTATAAAAGCCGAAAAAAACATGATCCAAAATGTTTGAATGCAAAGATTTGTCAATCAAACATAGAGTGGTCCGTAAACACAGTAGCACAATGGATGCACCATGCAACGTACATTTCTTACGTGACTAAGAATTTACGATGCCCACAGAAAGCCAACTCGACGTTCTTTTATATTTGTTGGAAACACCAGTTTTTTTTTATATTTTTCGGACCAGAAAATAAACAACGTCCCATGAGAGTGCAGAGAGGAATCGTCAATTTTATGGTGAATTTTCTTCATGTGCTGACAGTAGTAGGCACACATGATGTCATCAACATAATCATTCAGCTGACGAGCTAACGAAACAGCTGGTGTGATGAATTGATAATACTGCGCCCTGGCCGCCAGAAGACCACTTCCTACCATTAAGATGGTGTCATAATAAAAATGCTTATTACAGACAGAGGTGCATTAAGATCTGTTACTGTCATCGTGACACAACGGAGGTAAGGTGAGGAAAATAAATATCTAGAGAAAATACATTTAATTAATATCTAAATAACTTATTGACAGATATCTTTTGACATGCTTGACCTTTATATGATTATTTCTATAGTATTATTATTCTCAGAAAATTGAATAATAAATGTTAAGTGAACCAGTCTTTAGTCTTTGAAAAAAGTACGCCTCATCAGGCAAAACATGTACGGACTTTTTACCTATATTTAAGATCTTGCACGCTTGATTTGAATGTAAACGCATGTTTGGCAAATAAATTATCTTTTTATCTGTTATCTCAATCAATCACGCACATATTATTTATAAAATCAAGCAGGTAGATGATTAGCCAAAGCTTAGTAAGTGATATCGTATGCACAACGCGGCTTAATGTTTTAGATCATCCATCATCTGATAGCCATATTATTATTGACTCGCTTCTGCCCACGACACCGTCGTCCGCGTGAAATTTCCCGTTCCCCCGACCCACACCGTCGCATCGCATTACCTGCCCACCACGCTATCACTTCGTTGTCGCTTAGCGTTCTTTCTGACTTTTGTTCTTTTTGCTCGGCTCTTAAGGGTCACAGCGTGATGTTAAATACCCTATAGACTTCCTCAAAAATTGGGCTATCAAATACAAAAAGAATTTTATAAATCCGACCAGTAGCTCCAGACATTAACACCTACATACAAACTAAGAAAGTCTGACAACTAGTCTTACCAAGGGGTATCGTGTTACCTAGTAAGTGGAGGTCAGATAGGCAGTCGCTCCATATAAAATACTGGTATTTAACTGCATCCGGTTAGACTGGAAGCCGACCCGAACATAGTTGTAAAAAAGATTTTTATTTTTCACTTTATGGTACCTACCCTACACCAATTTGAAAACGATCGTCTTACACGTCCACATCCGTTTAATGGCGGTTTTTTTTTATTTAAAAATAATTATTATTGATTTTATTTAAATCGCTCGACCGATTTCGATCAAATTTATATGGGACCACATCTAAAGTATGACTTACCAAACAAATAAAGAATCATCAAAATCAATTCATAATTGGCGGAATGATCGCGTAACAAACATACAAAAAAAAAACATACAGTCGAATTGAGAACCTACTCCATTTTTTAAGTCGGTTAAAAAGGCTAGACAGATGATGATACAAACTTACAAACAAACAAATTTTAGCTCTTTATAATATTAGTAGGTATAGGTAGACTTAAGATAATATCCCTATTAGAAGCTATTGCGTATATAAGAAGATAATGATTGAACAACACTCATTGTTATCTTTAGCCTTTTATCTGTAGAAAGTAATTGATGTTTAGTGCGTAAAATATTAGTGCACACGGCATTTTAATTCGCTAACTTCTATGATTCAACGACCGCATCACATGACGAATCAGTCGTATTATCACTATAAAATTTATTTTTTTAAATTATTAAAAAAATTAAACCGCCGAAAAAACTAAAAACAATAAAAAGGTTAAAATAATACTATATCCTACCTATATTAATAAACCTAATCTAACCTACGATTAACCTATACTAAAATTTAAAAAAAATTTGGAGTCGGTATCAAGCTAAGTAATGAAACGACTGACTGGTAATTCCAGAGTATTTTATATTGCTATTTTATATTATATTTCTTGGCACCGACTCCAAATTTTTTTTTAATTTTAGTATAGGTTAATCGTAGGTTAGATTAGGTTTATTAATATAGGTAGGATAAAGTATTATTTAAAAAACAGTAAACACAGTAAAAACTGTGCAGATTAAAAAATATTCAATAGTCACCTAAGTTAAGACCAAATGCAAGCCATCCAGCACCGAACCCATAGGCCCACATGAAGAAAAAACAACCATACTCAGGTGAAAATATTGAAAGACCCTGCAAGAACAGAAATCATTTTTTTTTTCCTGGAAAAACGGTTGGAGTCACAGGTCGCATAATCAGATTTGATCGTTTTGAACGTTCGCCAGTGAGTGGTAAGACACACAATTGCGGCTTTTAAGCCTTTGTGACACAAGGAAGTTGTCTGTAAAAGGTGTCGTGTGTCGAAGAGTATTTTGGCTCTTACGCTGGAGCTTGCCACCGCTCTGCAAACTTGTGGTGGTTCTATTCCTGCTAGCGAATACAACAAAATGATATTATAAAATAAAGGCCGAAACTGAAGGTCGAGGCCTTTATAGCGCGGACAGAAAGGGCTGCAATAATGACCAAGCTTGAAGGCCGAAAGGTTAGCTAAGCTAAGCGTGGCCAGCAGTGTAGTCATTGCAGACCAAGGCTTGTATAGTGCTTTACTTAAACAACGGGAGTAATCTAAATAAAACCAGATAGAACCGGTAAATATTTATTCCTATATTATCATTATAAATTACACCTACCACTGTTTGTCTCTGCATCACCCAAAGGTTGACTGATAGAAAATGCCTATGGCATTAAGTCCGCTTCTGTACATTTGTGTGCTAAAAGTGTTAAATAAATAAATAAATTACAAGTCACTTACTTGAGAACATTATCTATTACTTAATTAAATACTAATATTATGTTCGACAACATCCGTCACAAACTAGTTAAAACTACCCGAAACTCGACCCACCCAACGCATTAATTTTTCAAGTAATGTCCGGTTTGCAATTAGATACAGGCTAAGCTGAGTTTTGAATGTATTGAAAGAGTGTAGGTTTCTTATGCGTGAGTGTATCTTATTGTATAGCTGTGCTTCTTCAAATGTAAGCATTTTTTTGCCATAGTTGGTCCTGGTTTTTTGTAGAACTAGTAAACTGGCTCGTCGTGCACTTCGTTGACTAACTTGTCTATGCTATTTGTTAAGAACTTTTCTGTTATAGATACCTACATGCGTTATAAATGTAAAGTTGCTTTATGTTCATTATCTTTGTGTCTCTGTATATTTTAGTCGTTGATGTTATGTAGTTGAAGAGCATTTTTATTACTTTATTCTAGGAAATTTGTAGTTGTGCTAGTTTTGTTTTCGCAACACTACCCCTTACTTCGACCAAGTATATTAGATGTGGCTTCACTAGGGAATTATAGATGGTGGCACCGACTAGTGTCGAGAGCTTGTTCTTTACGTATTCGATGTGAGCATTCCAGGAAAAGGAACCATCTATTCTAAGCCCGAGATATTTTTCGCTCTTAGCTGTAGTGACGTATCCTTAATTGTAAGTGGGTTAAATGGGGGAATATGTTTATTTTTTTGTCTTTTATATTACATAGCATGTTTTGGAAGTATTCAATTCAAATTTAAATCTTTATTGCTTATCACAGGTGTGTACAAAATCTTAAAAATATTATAAAGTTCACATGGACCCTGTCGGGCACAAAAATTTTACACAATATGAAATGTAGCATGCTTTAAAATCATTAAGTAAATATAAATCAATTTGGATTAAAAAAAGAGATTATATTCGGTTATCATTTGAAACTTAATCAATTTAAATAAATAAATCATATCACATCTTAGTGTTATAGTTACGTCATTACAAAGTGTACCAATAAAAAATCTATTAAATTATACCATTACCAATTCTATTACCTACTTTGAAGAAAATACATAACATAACAATAATTCGCATCATTAAAAATAAGAAATAAATAATAATGTCACAGATTAAAATTATATTAATTTTTTTAATAAATTTAAATAAGTACTTAATAAAAATCAAATAAATGTCTAAAATAGTAAAATCATCCCATTTTGATTTCATCATTAAAAAAATCATTCAGTAATAGCATGTATCCACCAGTAGTTTTCTGAGCCGTTTATTAAATATTTTATCATTCTGTTCCATTTTTATGTCGTTAGGTATTTTATTATATATTTTAATTGATGTTACATGAGGACTTGTGCTGTGTAATTTTAGCCTTGATTGTGGTACTACGAACGTGTTTTCAAATCGAAAACGCTGTGCATATCGGCGAGGTTGGTCTGTAATTACACTCGGCGTCAAAAAAATCGCACCTCCGCGAAAATAACTTTTAAGCGTTATTAACCCTTAACACGCGCATGTACCCCCATCAATATTGATGGCATTTGAAAGCCCATTAAATAAACTTTAAAAAAAAAACATTTCATTTCATTAAAAAAAAAAGCTTGATACCACAAATGTGACTTTAAAAAAAATGGCAATTTTGCTCCTCACAAGGGGCACAACTTGCGCTACCTTTAGTGGGTATAAAAGGGTTAATACAGGTTCAATGGAGGTCATTCGCTATCCAACCGTTGAAGAGGACACACGAGAAGAACTTTCACAAAAAAAACCACCTTGAAGATGGATACCACTGCTGATGAAGCCGCTCAAGTGATTGCACTACTGCAATCAGGGATGCGTCAGTGTGATGTCGCTCGGCAACTGAACTTGAGCCGTTTTTCGGTTCGAAGAGTATACCAGCGGTTCCTGGAGACCGGTGGCCTTGTCCGGAGGCATGGGTCTGGTAGACGTCGCTGCACCTCGGAGAGAGACGACCGATTCATCGTATCGACATCCCTAAGAAATCGGTTCTCTAATGCTGTTGAGTTGCAACAGCAGCTCCAGGCCGCTCGCAGAACAACCGTGAGTATTTCTACGGTTAGACGAAGATTGAGGGAGAAGAAGATAGCGGCACACAGAGCTGCTACGGGTCCAAAATTGACCGCAGAGCATCGGCGAGCCCGCTTGCAGTTTGCTCGCGACCACGTCAATTGGACCCTTGACCAATGGAGAGCTGTTCTCTTCTCAGACGAGACGAGAGTGTGTCTGTTTTGCAACGATAGACGCAGAAGAGTGTACAGAAGACAGGGGGAACGTTTCGCCCAACCCTGCATCCAGGAGACGGTGGAATACGGGGGCGGTTCCTGTATGTTTTGGGGCGGCATGTCGGCCGACGGCAAAACCGACCTTGTAAGCGTCTCCCGGACTGGAGGTGCTCGCGGGCAAGGGTCGCTGACTGCTCACCGGTACGTCACAGAGATCCTGGAAGAGCATGTGGTCCCCTATGCCGGTTTTGTTGGCGAGGGGTTCACATTAATGCACGATAACGCTCGCGCTCACACTGCATTAATTGTGCGCGACTACCTTCAAGAGGTTGGGATCTCTGTCATGCAGTGGCCAGCGAGAAGTCCAGACCTGAACCCGATAGAGCACCTTTGGGACCATTTGAAACGCAAGGTTCGGTCTCGTGATCCCACTCCCACGACTCTCCAGGAGCTCGAAGAGGCTGTTATTGGGGAATGGGCCAGTATCCCTCAAGAAGAGCTCCTAAAATTGGTAAGATCCATGAGGGAGCGTATGGAAGCCGTCATCCGGGCAAGGGGGGGTAACACTAGGTTTTAGGTTAGTTTTAAGAAACTTTTTGTATTTTTTTTTATGTTTATTAATCTGTTTTTAATTAAGGCTTAGTTAAGGATTTTTATTGTTTTGTAAACTTTATTGTTTTTTGCACTTATCCAATAAAAAATAAAAATTAATTGAATTGTTTTTTTAAGTTTATTTAATGGGCTTTCAAATGATACCAATATTGGTGGGGGTAAATGCGTGTGTTAAGGGTTATAAACGCTTGAAAATAATTTTCGCGGAGGTGCGATTTTTTTGACGCCGAGTGTATAAGGTAGCATTGTGGATATTTTCTAACGAATTTACAGATTTCTAAAATATAAACGGATGTCAAAGTTAGAATGTCTAGTTTCCTAAAATGCGGTCTAAAGCTTACGTCACTGTCAATATTTAAACCAATAACCTAATACATTTTTTCTGTAACATAAATAAGTCGTTGCTATCTACACTATTTCCCCAAAGATTTATACCGTACTTAAGCCATGCGTATGCATAAGCATAGTAATTGGATAGGGCAGTTTTTAAATCTGTACCTTTTTTGAGGTCACGTAATGCATAAATAAAACTAGATAGTTTTGATTTCATTATCTGTATGTGCGCTTTCCAGGTCATGTGGACATATAAGTCTAGACCCATTTATTGTTAGAAGGTTGAACTGAAACCACATGGATAGGGAATTTAAATCCTCTTGAGCTTGTAAAATAATGTCATAAATCGAAGACCCGAAGAAGAATAAACATTTATGTATGTACTTATAAATAAGATTTAATGTCGTCTGTGGGCATTTCACTATATGGGCCGATGGATAATCTCGTCGAATAAGTCATGCAAAATCAACAACTTTACCTGGCAATTTTGCAAAAAAATTTAGAAACCGACATGCTCTGTGGTCGTAGGTGGTCCGTGAGACAGTGCTTCCAAGTTTTTTTTTGGGAAATTAAGTGTTTTCATGTCTAATCGACGGTGAGTGGATGAATATTCGTTTATGAATATTTAGTTATTAGATCGTTGTAGATAATTATATGCACGAAAAGACATCATAAATACTTGTTTTTGGGGTTTTTTTTTACGTACACAAACCGTTAGTCATTGTTGTTATTATTTTGACGTCAGTTATTTACAAAATATATTTCTCGTAATATGAATACTGTTTATATCATATTATGGTCTATTTATTCAAAAACCCAAAATAATTTACTTGATGTGTTAAATATATATATATATGTATATACACGCTCTTTTAAAGGCGAACGGGGGCTGAGGATACTCTATGGTAAGATTCACAAATCACATAGTGTACCCTTGTGCCCCCCAGCCACATCCCCAACATAAACACCTTTAGAACTAAATTTGTGGAAAAAGCTTGCAAAATTAAAAAATTCTACCCCTGTGTTAAACTCTCTTTAACACAGGGGTAGAATTTTTTTCCCCGGGGCGTGAGACGGTCGGTTGCTTTGAGTTTGGCGCAATGTCTCAGTCTTGCGACCCAGGAGAACTTACAAAGTGCCTGGGAGCAATTAATTACCTTCCGTTATAGGATACTGCATGTTCAAAAATTTTTGACAACTAAAAAAACCTTAAAGAACCAAATTAAAGAAAATTGTAATTGTATCCAATTATTCAGAAACTAAATTCGAAATTTAACGTGTGGTATTTAGATGATGGAACGCTAGGAAGTGATGTAGGCACAGTTTTGAAAGACTTACAACTCCTCAAACAGCATTTTAGATCTATTGGCCTTGAACTTAACCCATCAAAATGTAAAATTTACATTTCTGACATTTCCGACAGACAATTGACCCTAGAGAAATTTAATGCAATAGCCCAAAATCAAAGTTTTTGAAAAAAGTTCACTGCACCTCCTACGTTTCCCAATTTTAGAAGACAGCTTTTCTCCTTTCATCGACGAAAAAATCAAAAACTTCAACGACATTTCGGACAGACTCTCCAAAATTAATTTACATTCGGCATTCATCCTTTTTTTTTTTTTTTTTTTGTGGGTGGGAAATCATCAAATAACTTCTCCCGCTCTGGGCAGAGCAGGAGGGCGTGTCAGACTCTTACTGACTAAAACCCACCCGTGTTCCTTCAGTTGCCTGTGCCAGGGGCCACGCTAACCCTCTTGGACTTTTCCGCAACCCTAGCAGGCATCGGTCCTAGCAAACCCCGTCATTGGTGCTGACATCTCTTTGAGGCGCGCGTGGAACACAACGCGCCGTCGACCCGGGCCTGGTCCTTATCGAACGGCGAGCTGCCCATTGCTCGCCGTTCGCAAGCCCGCGCCTACGGTGGCCGGGAATCGGCCTGCGATTCCCGACGCCCAGGGCGTCTCCTGCGGCGGCTAGGGGCGTGAGGGCGCAAACTTTGCCTCTCCCTCACGCGTTCCGCCTCCTCCTTCGCGAACATTACTGCTTCGCAGAAGGAGGTGACGGCTTCCCAAGCCCTCTCGCTCCGTACCATGGCCTGGACCAAGGCCGGACGCGAGAGATCGCCACCGCCAATCGCCTCCACGAGGACACGGCGGTGCTCCGCCCAAGCCGGGCAGACCTCCACCGTATGCTCTACCGTGTCCTCCGGGCGATCCACACAATGGTGACACCCGGGCGTTTCCTCCCGCCTTATCCGGAACAGGAACCTCCCGAAACAACCGTGTCCGGTTAGGACCTGCGTCAGGCGGAAGGTGAGGACGCCGTGGCGCCTCTCTAGGCACTCCTCAAAGAGGGGACTTATTGCCGCAATTGTGGCGTGCCCAGCGCTGGGTTGCGACAATCGCACTCTCCATGCCGCCCTGAGATCCCGCCGGAGCTCTGTCCGCTGTACCGTGATTTCTCGCGGCAGCGGAGCTACGCCCCGGCGTTTCGCCTCCTCGCGCCACTCCCAAACGTGCGCGAGGACTTTTGCCTCCAGATCCCATGGCGGTAATCCGGCAAGGAGGCTCGCCGCCTCACCGGAGACCGTACGGTATCCCCGGACCAGCCGGATGGCCATGACCCTTTGGGGCGCGTTCAACCAGCGGGCTGGCCGCCGCCTCAAGGAACGCGCCCACACCGGTGCCCCGTAAAGGGCCATGGACCGCACGACCCCCGCGTAGAGCCTCCGGCAGGAGGCGTTTGGCCCCCCTAGATTGGGCAGGAGCCGCTTTAAGGCAGCCCCGGCCCTTTCCAGTCTGGGAGCCAAACGTCGGAAATGCTCCACGAAGTTCCACCGGCTGTCGAGGACGAGTCCCAGGTACTTCATCGTCGACTCGACGCCGATGTGAACCCCTCCTACCGTTATTTGGGAACCCGACGGTGGCGTGTTCCGAGGACCATGAAAACACATGGCCTCGGACTTGTGCAGGGCCACCTCGAGTCCCAATTGCCGGATCCTCTCGACGATTGTCGCAACCCCGCGTGTCGCTAGTTCGGCCGCCGCCTGGTGCGACCTTCCCTGCGCCAGGACTAGCGTGTCGTCAGCGTAACAAACCACGCTGACGCCGCTGGGGAGGTCGGCGCGCAGCACCCAGTCGTAGCCGATATCCCACAGATGCGGCCCCAGGACCGATCCCTGTGGGACACCGCACGACATCTCTTGCCGGTTCCATACTCCCTGGTGACCGGGGTAGATGACGGCCCTGTCCGTCAAATAGGCCTCGACCACACGACAGAGGTAGGTCGGCATCCGGTGATACCGGAGTGCCTCCCTGATGCAACTCCAGGGCAGGGTATTGAAGGCATTGGAGATGTCTAGAGACACCGCCAAGACGACCCCACCCCGGGCCACAGCATCCCCCGTCGTGAGGGCCCGCACGCGCATGATGGCGTCCACCGTAGAGCGCCCCCTGCGGAAGCCAAACTGGCTCTCCGCCAAATCCGGCCCCACCCGCACCAGCCGCTCGACGAGGCGGTCTGCAATGACTCTCTCAAAGAGCTTGCCCACCTCGTCGAGCAGCACGATGGGCCGGTAAGCGGACGGAGAGTCCGCTGGGCGCCCCGGCTTCTTGATGAGGACCAGTTTCCCCGTCTTCCAACGAAGTGGGAACTGGCCCCTCTCCATGCATGCGCTTAGGAGCCCCCTTAGTCGAGGCCCGAGAGCCTCCGAGGCCAGGACCCAGGCTTTCCCAGGTAAGCCGTCGGGTCCTGGGGCGGTATTTTTAGCACTCAGCCTACGTACCGCCACTCGCAGCTCTACCTCGGTCACCTCCGGAGCATCGTTGTCGTCGTCGGCGGTGTGGTCCGCATTCAGCACCGCAGTAGGCGGAGCCATGGGCGGGGAGATATGGTCGCCTCTAGAAGGGAACAGAGTGCTCACCACGTCCTCCACGAGCTGGGGCCGGAGACTCTGCGTCAGCGGGGGAGCCCATGGGCGGAGCTTCTCACGCACCAATTTGTAGGGGCGCCCCCACGGGTCCCTGTTCAGAGTCTCCAGCGACTCCTCGCGGGCCAGTCCCTTGGCCCGCAGGATCTCCGCTTGGAGGGCGGTCTTCGCCGCTCTGTACCCCTCGTACAGCTCCGCCTGAATGGCTTCCGTATCCGGAGGGCGAATACGGAGCCTGCGGTGCCTGGTGTACCGGCGTCGCGCAGCGACGCACGCACTGCGTAAAGTCGTCAACTCTGGCGACCACCAGCACACCTGGCGCTGAGCACGTCCGGGCTGGGCCCGGGGCATTGCCACGTCGCATATTTCGGACATGGCCTCCCGGAACCACTCCGCCTCGACGTTGATGTCAGCAGGCCTGTCCGGTGATGACACCCAGGCCTGCACGATCGAGGCTTCCAGGAGGAGCTCCCGGTCCAGCTGCTTCAGCGACCACCGCGGACCACTCGGGGCCTGTCGGACCAGCGCGCTCGAGGTCTGGGCGGAGACGTCAAACCGGATGTACCGGTGGTCGGAATAGGTCTCCACCCCCTCTATGACGCGCCAGTCAAGGACACGCGGTGACAGAGCGGGGCTGGCGAACGAGATGTCCACCACCGATTCACCCCGCATCCGCACACACGTGGGGACAGAACCCCGATTTAGGACGACCAGGCCTGTCTCCAGAGCCCAGTCCTCCACCATCCTGCCCCGTGTGTCCGTATACCGGGAACCCCAAGCCACATTCTTGGCATTGAAATCCCCGAGGACGAGCACGGGGAGGGAACGGAACCCGACGACGACGACTTTCAACTCCGCAAGGGAGTTGTGGAACTCGGCAAGAGTTCGGTTCGGGGAGAAGTATACCCCCACCACTACAATCTCCCCGAACCGTGCTGCCACGCAACCCCGTCCCCTCGTGACTGCCTCGAGGGACGGAGTACCGGCGGCGGCTCGGCATTCATCCTGATTGTACTGTTGTTTTGGCCCAAATTTTATATATTTTCTACGATACATGAATAATACAAGCTTTGAACAGTATGTTGCAAAATATTCTAAAACTTTTAAAAGTGTGTGCCAAATAGCTAAAGCTATTTATATTAGCAATAAAATAAAATCAGCTGATGATAAAATAAAAACTACCTGGCAAATAATAAATAATGAAACAGGTAGGAAAAAACACCGTAATACGGAAATTAATTTAGAGACTGCACATGGCCTCATCAGCTCAGATGTAGAAATAGCTCAGGAATTTGAAAACTTTTTTGGTAGTATTCCCCTCAAAACAACTGAAGCTTTAAATTCCTCGCCCGCGCTTTCTGCTGCCTTACTTAGAACGAATGTAAAGGCATGCCCTTTAGAGTTTAGGTTTCAGCATACAAACCCCCAGGCTGTTATAAAAGCCTTTGAAGATCTAAAAGTTAAATCCACTGAAGATCTCTGGGGAATGTCTGTAAAAGTCTGTAGACCTATCATTGAAACCATAGCGCCTTATAGGCCTGTGTCAATTCTGCCGGTTCTCAGTTAGGTGTTTGAAAAGTTGATGCTCAATCAAATGTTTCGTCACTTTAATAAAAATTCCATCTTTCATGAACAACAGTACGGTTTCACCAAAGGGCGTTGTACCACTGACGCTGGTGTCACCCTAATAAAGAACATTTTTAACGCCTGGGAAGAAGCACAAGATGCCATTGGAATTTTGCGACCTCTCTAAGGCGTTCGATTGCGTAAACCTACACTTCTGCGGAAACTAGAGCACTATGGTATTAGAAATACAGCTATTGATTTACTCAGATCATACCTGAAAGATAGAAAAGTTACAGTTCAAGTAAACGGCATACACTCATTAGGGTCTGAAATGGCAATGGGCGTTCCTCAAGGTTCGATATTGGGTCCTCTTTTTAGTTTATATTAATGATTTACCCCAATTACTTCAAAATCAACCGAAGATGGTGTTATTTGCAGATCATTGATATTTAAGATAGACCGACGGTCACAAAATCTTGACGATGTGAATAGCTCTATTCTTCAGGTCCATGATTGGTTTACGGTAAATAATTTGGTACTAAATGGTAAAAACCAAATGCATTAAATTTAAATTACCGAATGTAAGAAGAAGCGAGTGTGACATCATGTTCAATGGAGAAAAACTGGAATTAATTAATCACACGGTTTTCCTGGGAATCACGCTAGACGAGAATTTATATGAGGTCCCCCCTCATATAACATCTCTTGCGGGGCGGCTAAGCTCGGCCGCTTATGCTGTTAGAAAGATAAGGCAGTTGACAGATATAGAAACCGCTCGTTTGGTCTATTTTAGCTACTTCCATAGCATTATGTCGTATGGAATTTTACTGTGGGGTCGGGCTGCTGACATCGAATCCATCTTTATTTTGCAAAAGAGAGCTGTCAGAGCCATTTATAATCTACGTCAACGCGAATCTCTCAGGGAACTATTTAAAAGGATTAATATTATGACGGTACCTTGCCAATTCATTTATGAAAATATTATGTACGTAAGAAAAAATCTACATCTTTTTAATAAAATAAGTGATAGACATAATTTTAATACAAGAAATAAAGATAAAATAGATCAACCATTTTTCAGATTACCTAAAGTACATACATCTTTTATGGGGTACTGTGTTAAATGCTACAACAAAATACCTTGTAATATATTGCAATTAAATGAAAGAAAATTTAAAACTCGTATAAAAAGTTCACTGTGTAAACAAGCATATTACAAATTAGAGGATTATATCCAAGATAAGAATGCTTGGAAACATGCTGGTCCAGCTCCATAGGACAATCTAGGGTCTAGACAAAATTAAAACTTGTTGCTACTTTAATTGTTTAGTTTATTATTTTTATGACATTGATTTATATTCTGTGACTACTTTAACTCACACACTGACATATTAATTGGTTATATAATTTGGGAAATCGTATACTTTTACAATGTTTGTAAATATGTGAACACCATGTATCTATCACATAATTAAATTATTTATCATTGCTACGTTTATTAAATTCTTTTTACCTATTTTGGTAGGGTAATTTTTATTATATTATGTGCATCGTCTTCACATATAATTATATAATTAATGTATACAAAGTATTGCACATTTTAAAAGAGTAACGATGGAGTTTCTTGCCCATTCTTCTCCATACGAAACTACCTTTTGGAAGGGGCGACTAGAATCAATTCTATTTAAATGTAAATGTTGACGTTCAAAAGTGCCTTTTATGTGCCTATTTGAAATAAATGCTTTGACTTTGATCTTCCTATTTATGGATGCAGCCTCACCTCTTTGAAAAAATTGACCAAATTATTCGCAGCACACTAACATTAATTTTAAATGTAGCCTTGAATGACCAAGCGTGGCTACAAGCCACGCTACCCATCCGTATTGGTGGTCTCGGCATCCGCAAAACTACCAGTATTAGCATACCAGCGTTCCTATCTTCTGTCCACAGCACTGATAAGCTGACCAGGAAAATTTTAGCCCCCGCCCTGGTTGACTCTGAAGTGCCGTGTTTGACCAACGCAGTAAATGCCTGGAAAGTGACTTGCCCGGATACAGATCGGCCCGTGAGCCCATCTTCCCAGAGACAGTGGGATGAGCCGCTCTGCAGGTTGGTACGGAATAATCTTATTAATACGTCCACCGATACTGCTGAGCGTGCCCGCCTGCTGGCTGTGTGTGAGTGGGAGTCAGGCCTCTGGCTTCAGGCGCTACCGTCACCCAACATAGGTACTGTGCTGGGTGACACCACCTTCCGGCTCGCTACTTGACTGCGTCTGGGTGCTCCATGCGTGGCGCCGCATTGCTGCCAATGCAGTGAAGGTGTTGACTGCTTAGGGCACCATGGCCTATCGTGCAGTAAGAGCGCAGGCCAAATAGCACGGCACGCCACCATCAATGACATTATCCGTCATGCTCTGGTCACCGCCGAAGTGCCAGCTGTTTTAGAACCCAAAGGCTTGGCGCGCGACGATGGGAAGAGACCAGATGGAATGACCATATTGCCTTGAAAGGTAGGTAGGCCTTTGGTGGGGGATGCAACGTGTGTCGACAAGATGGGAAGGCGCAAGGGTGTCTTGCGCCTTCCCACCTTGTTAACACGGCGGGCTGTGCGGGGGCGGCTGCTGCAGGTGCGGAAAACCTCAAACGGCGCAAATATCCACATCTTTTAGGGACTTATGTGTTTGAGCCGTTTAGGGCTGAAACACTAAGGTCATCGGCTCCAAGTACACACTTAGTTTTTCTTGATATCACCAAGCGGTTGGTCGACTCTTCACGTGACCAGAGGGCTGGCCAATTTTTTGGCCAAAGAATCAGCATTGCCATACAACGTGGCAATGCTGCCAGCCTTTTGGGCACTTTTCCTGTTGACAGCGATGCGGACGAATTTTTGATGCCCTTTAATTTTTTTTTTATATACTTGTACATATTATTATTTTATCACTTGAAGTGGGTAGAAGCAATAAAAACTTGAGTTGACCATTTTTTGCGAGCGGGGCCATGGTGGGGTCGTAAACATCTGCTTACGTAATTTTACGTCACAAACCCGGTCCTTAGCTTAATTTATTTAAAGTTACAAATGTTAAAAGTACAGTTACTAAAATTCAGGGCCACCTATTACTTATAGTTTGTGGTAATTCTAGTGTCATTTCTTCATCATGGATTGCGATCTCTCCAGCGGTTGATAATTCAAGCGGCTCTTGTGCAGATTTGGAAGCTTCTTGGTGAGATGTTGTTAGTTTCAAGTTCGTAATTTTGCTGATTTGATTTATGATCTTACTTTGATTTTCGACTGATTCTGCTTTTTAACTTTCGTCTACTCTGTCAAATTTCCATCCGCCATGCCGTTTGAGTGTTTATTTATTTATATATTCTTTATTGTACACCACAAAATACTTAACAAAAAAAAAAAAAATAACACTACTTAATATACAATTTGCAATTTTGGTACATCTACATGCCCCGTAAATGCCGAGAATCACCGGCAACAAAAATCATTATTTGTTAGTGTTTATTAGGACGTACCTACTGATCTTTTTAGAGGTAAAGAGAATGCACTCAAGAGTCGGGAGCTTCATTTAGGTATAAAATTTTCTACATTTTGACACTTAACATTTTTTTTCACTCTTATATGCGTCTGACTGTCTGTACAGCACACCCATCCGGTTGTGACAGTATTTTATGTTCAAATGTGGCAATGTGGTGATGGCAATCTAAATAGCAAGTTAGCTAGCTAGTAGTTTAGTCCCTATAGGGGCCGTACTATGACGTGTTAATTCCATCATTGTTCCAGCGTGGAAGAGAGACGGAGCTATACATGACCGATAGCACTATCTCTTTTTCCCAACGGAATCATGATGGCGTTAATATGTCATAGTACGGCCCCAGGTGTGGCAGAGTGGAAATTCCAGGCACACATCTTTGGAGCCCGTAATTTGGTATCGGTATTACTTAATAATCAAATCATATGAAGTATTCTATTTTCCTCATTCGCTTTATTACCGTTTATTACCTACTACCTTCAAAATACATGATGGATAAGTTTATTACTAATAGATTTCCAAAAACTAGTTCAAAAACCGAATATTCTACAAAGTTTACACCTCTGAAAAGCGAAAGCAAAAAAATCGTCGGTTGTATTTCAGTCTGATTTTCCACGCCGCACATTTGCAATCCACGTAGGTCGTAGAGGCACCCGGAACGCAATTGTTCTTCAAATTAGCGAGTTGTTCGTTAACGAGCGTTTTTCTACCCTCCCTTTTGCCGGTCGAGTGTCGTACTCTTTGGCGAGCAATTCTTTTTTTTGTAATTGCCATTACTTTGTGTTCCTGATCTCGTTGATGGAAAAGAGTTATTCACAAACGTTTTACAACAAAAACTGGTCTATCGGCCTCTCACTTCATTGATAAGAAAATATTGAATTGGCTATACTTTAGCTGCCATTTTTTTAATTTGGTGAATAAAAAAATAACAAAAAAATAGTTCTCTTTGAATTAATTCAAATTTCGAATTGAATGGCGGTCATGTTGCTGTGCATGCGCCACCACCGCCGCCCCAAGACTGGTTTCGCGTGCGTCCAGGTCTCTGCCCTGCGTCCTCTGTTCAGTCTCTTGCAACGTATGTGTTTGCTATCCCAAAAAAATCAGTGCTTAAAGTGAAAGATTGAATCAGGTAAAATGATATTAAAATAATTTAAAAAAATCAATACGTTTTAGTGAAATTCAATAATAATAATAATAACCGCAGGGCAGCATGTGGCGAGCTGTTGGGCAGTAGCGACCCCACGGACCCTACCTCCCGGGAGAAGTCTTGTTTATCATCTCTGGCTTGACTTTATTGGCCGGCTGGAGTGAACAATGACGAGGAACAGAGCTCCCACCTCTTCTTGCCTTTATTGGCTGGCTTGAGTGGAGGTTCGCAAGAGCAAACGTACTCGGAGGAAGGTAGTATTCCAGTAAGGTGCTGGTAGGGATCTTGACCGTACTTCCGGGATTGTCCTGATAGCCGTGGAATACCTCTCCACTCCTCAAGCACCTCAGGAAGTGTTGCCTCCTTGTTGCTACGTCACTATGTGCTAGCGACCGTTTTTGGGGGCCCATTATTGAGTGTGCAAGTCACCCCCTGCCATTTTATCCGTGTATTACACAACATTAATCAGGCAGGGGACATAGTCCTTCCATAGTCCTAGGTAATCAATCCACTATAGCCACCCAAACCCACAGCCCAATATGTTTTGTTCCTATATTTTGCAATAGTCCTGCACCAACCGGGGGTTGTCCTTGGGTACACTTGCATAGTGCATACAGGGATAATCGTCGGTTAGTGCCTCAACACTTAAAATTGTCTAATGGGCCTCTGCAAGTTGGCTTCGGCCCCTCGTACGCCTTCCAAAGGTCCGGGACCCCAGGGTCCCGAGAAATGTCAAGCCATAAGAATAATAATAATAATAATTTTTATTCATAAGTTCACATAATAAATTACATAAAAGTTACATGATTACAAGTTTACAAATTAATATTAAGAAGAAAAAATTAAACTATGCCTAAAATTAATCTGGTGTATAACTTATACCTATAAATTGGTTAAAGGCCTAATGAATACGATAGCGACCTGCCTGATGTAGGTTTATTCAAACCTGTGTTTCAGGCCATCGCTTAACAACGCTGAGTGCTTTAGTGGACTAATAAGTCACTGTACATAGAGCTAGTGTTGATACCTAATAACTATATTTTTAAATAAAAATGTATTTAACTTAAGTAAACTTATTGCATTACTTCTAGCAATTTTTCTGTGTCTGAGAAATGGAAATGGAAATAACTAGTTCAATTTGAACAAATTCCAATTCCGAATGGAATAGTGGCCATGTTGTTTTGAATGCGACATAATTATGTGTTTGTTATACCAAGAAGATCAGTGCTGAGTGTGAATTAAAATTTGCGCACTATTTGGCGTTGTGCACCCAACAGGAAGGTACAAACACATCGGTTGAGCAGACGCGTACGCGGTTTGGTGCCATATTAGTGTGACCGAAGCATGACTGAGTAAGCAATTTTGGGAGTGAAAACTTCTTCTTTGCACTTTTTCTGAACAGGGAATGAAAGTGAACCATCACACTCGGGTCGGTGACGCTGAATCGGGTAAAATCGGCTCGAGTCATAAGTTTTCAGTTCTATCGTGTGGTCGTTAGCACACACCTTCTTTATAACTCTTTTGGTAATTCATTCAATCGTATGTATTTTACATACCAGTGGAAATTTTTATATAACTCTTATGGTCATTGGAAGCCTCAGCAACAAAAGCTAGTAACCATGCGGCACAAACATGTATTCATAGTCATACAAACAGAGTGGATCACTAAATATAAACTTGTACTACCCATAATGTACCCACAACGATAATATCAATCAGGGAAGTAAATGTACATCTTCTAAATGTAATATAACGAGCTGGGAAAACTTAAGGTCCTCAAGGGAAATCAGGTTGATCGCAGATAACACCAGCCATCAGGTAGAAACTCGTAAATATCTTTGTTACAAATAACGTTGTGCTGCTATAAATTTTATGGAATGGAGACTGTTCACCGTTATCTAGTTGGTTTGTCTTTTCTTTTGAGAAAACAAACGCAATAATACACACAAAAATGTTTTGGTTATGTAAACTTTTAAGCGGTGTGCTGTTATGCAGTGCATTAAATTTATTTATTTATTTATTCATACAGTCTTAATACAGGTATAAGTTTGTTTTGTACCATTAAACCAGAAATGGTTTGTATTGGTACTCACATTCGCTTTAAGAACACTCCTTCATTATTACAAAGTATTTTTAACTTTTAATTAGGTACTTATTATAATTATCATTCATGTACCCACACCATCTGCTCATATTATATAATAAGCAAATAATGTAGGTAGATGAATAATATTACACATATTAATTTAAGCCGTAGGTAAACATCCATCAGTAAGTAGGTGAGTCACATGTAATGTTTTGAATCTGAGCTGCTCGCTACTGCGCCGCTCATTGGAGGATTGGTTCTAGTCAACGTAAAGAACTTCCTATACAGGTTGTGTCGCTGTTTTTTTTTTTTACTGTTTTTAATTTGAAAGTTATTTTATTAAACTAAATTAAAATGGATATAAGGATAAGGATGGTAGATGAAGCAAAATCTGGACGGGACTGTGACTGAGACAAAAGAAAAAGAATTTAAGATCTAGCCACACACTGAAACCACGAACACGTATTCCTATAGCATCAGGGGTTGATAAAAGTATGGTTCGTCGCAACTAACACTTGCATAGGCAAGATCGTGATGTAGCATACAAAACAATTAACCAAAAAAATTTAACCTGTTGCATGCTTAGACTATAAAATTAAAGGTTACATACTATACAACTTTAATAAATTTGCATAGGACAAGCGTTCTAAAAGAGAGCAGTAGTGGCCCAGTGGCAACGGCCGCGATTTCCGAGTTGTAGGTCGTAGGTTCGAACCCAGACAGGCGCTTTACTTTCTGTAAATTATTTTATCACCACTGCTCTCAAAACGGTGAAGAAAAACATCGTGAGGAAACCGGCATATCCTAGAACCAAAAATTTGTCACTTCCTTTCACTGAGAGGAGGCATGTGGCCCAGCAGTGGGAAGGTTATAGGCTGATTATGTATTATGCAACCAGTCATTTATTTTTGACCGATTTTGTGTTATTTTTTCAAATATAAGTTGACAACAAAACTGACAACATATTTTTTCTATTTTAAGTGCTTCGTCGGTACAACCGTTGGATATGTCGATTTGCGCCGAATAGAATGCTTTTTCGGATAAACACATTCGGCTCTCAGAAAAAAGACCATTAAGTTTGACCTTTTACCTGACTGCCTGTACCTCGACGAAGCGACAAGGTTGGTAATTCGTGAATGAACAGGGACTAATGCGTATTGACCGGGCGAATACGCGTTTTTTTGCTCCGTACGGGATTAATTCAGCCTTTTGCTAGGATTTGGGATTCGAATAGTATGGTAACCGTAAAAGTCAAGTTGACCTAGCCACAGACTAGCTTACGAGTATCTTACTAACTAAAATATTACTAAAATACTACCTCATTCAGTTACAACATAAATAATAAAAAAAATGTTGCAAAACTCTGGGTACGATGACCCGGAACTATTAAATAAATACCCTGACCTGACATTGAATCAAACGGTGCACCATAGAAACAAATGCACACATACACACACACTGACACACACCACATACCACACACACATGAAATCACAGAATTTGTATCCTAATTTGGGGCTCACTTGTAAATATTACTTTGTAACCTAGCTATATGTATATACATATTTAAAGCTCCTCGAGTTGTCTCAACTTGGTGTTAACCTGTACACCTGCTTACTGTATTATCTGGACAGTAAACTTTTTCTATGAAAGCAAAAGCCGATTGGTTCATCTTACGTAAATTATGCAACTAAAAGTACTAATAAAGCCTTCACACATTAGTTCACATGGCCGATTTCTATCGGCTTCTATTAGGTAATGTTTTCATTAGTAGCATTCCCACCACAATCAGAAAACCTACTTAATCCAGAGCTGAATATCTACCTCACAATAAATGCTGATGTTTCCATAAGCACCACGCTTTGCATAATTGGTTTAGTTAATTGGTACCCGAAAAATCAAATCTTTAGATACCCATGGTAATAGCCAGGTAATTTCATGCCCAGCACCATTCTTCACAATACCTTCATATTCAGTCATCTCGCGTTCCCTTCGTCACAAATATTAAACCTCCGGAGATATACGACACATTACGACGTCCGTTATGACGTCACAATACTTAAGTCGTCTGTCCAATGTGACAGTTACTTATCACCAAACAGATTACTAACAGAAGTATTAGCAATTTTAAAGTCTGCTAAACTTAGTTTCGGATACCCTATGTTAGTATCTGAAACATTTTTGTTCCATTCCTGACATGAAATGCCATCTAATTCAGAACTTTTCGGCGATACTTTTGAACAAGATTATGACGCTTCTTCAGTTTATTCAGTCTTCATATATATCCACATAAATCCAATCCATTAGTAGAATTCACTGAGGAAATTGCCTTACAAATCTTTTCAAAGAACCTGGTAAGCAGTTTAGTTTAATAGCTTTTCTGGGTAGCTATAAGTACTAACACTAGTTCTAAGTTTTTTGTATAGGTACTAACGAATCAATGGACTCTATCTGAAACATATTTTTTTTATTTTTATTATCAATAGTAGTTATCCACATAATAAAATATTCAAGTAAATCGTAAGTATGATGATGTTAGTAAATCATTCAGTCTTTATTCATTAATAAAATGCAATACTAAAAAATCTATAACTATAGTATTGTTATAAATGATTGATTAATTAACTAATAAAATAAGCTCATCCATCGCTATTTGTTGCAATGTTGGTACGCATAGTATAGGTAGGTAGGTACCTGTTATCCACCTGTTATACACGGTGACATTTGAATCACAGTTTTGCTAGAACAAACGTTGTTCAGACCACGGTCTACAACCATTCTATAGCATCCAATAGAAAAAAAAACATCATTGGTTTTCTAAAAAAACACAAAAAAGGCAATGTTGAAAATGTCGGGACTATCGTTACGCCCTACAACACAGACATTGCGGCTGCGACGCGCGGCGCTCACGTCTTGAATGGAATATCGCTACCGTGATGAGTACTTTGATGTTACGGTTAATGTTTCAAACATTATTACACGTGTGAGCAACATAAGTCTAATTTGAGAACTCCTAGATTAGATTGTTTTAATAACATATTTGATGCTGTAGAATGGTAGTAGACCATGGTCTAAACAACGTTTGTTCTAGCAAAACTGTGATTCAAATGTCACCGTGTATAATAAAGAAATGATATCTTGTCAAATCGTAAAAACCGTGCGACTCACTAGATTGTTTCTAAATACCAAGTTACTTCAATCAAAATCAATAGTCATTTATTCAAACTAGTCTGAGAATCAGCACTTTTTGAACGTAAAAATCACATAAGACAGTCCCCCCAAAACGCCCGCCCTTCACCACTTCCTAGTGCTTTAGCTGGGAAAAAGAAGTGGCGGAACAAACTCCCCAGCAGCACTGTTCAGTTAGAAGAACTGGATAGTAAAAATATCAAATAACTCAGCCACCGCAAAATGAACGCTATCTAGAGAAGCCATCTCCTCATATCGATTTACGTCTAACTCCTTACGAAAATAGGAAGACTTCAACTGGTGAAATTGCCTCGATTTTTATGAGCTGTCTGTTCCGAATACTTCCGATGTCACAACCCTTTTTCATAGACGTCGTTTGACACAGACAGCTGATTTGTGCCTGAGCTATTTCCATTTTCCATCGATCTATGAGTTAAACCAGTTTGACATAAATGCATAAGTCAGGAATATTTTAAAAGGAATATAAAACTTTTCGTAGGAAAGTCTTGGCGATAACAAAGACAGCTAAGATAGGTTGGTTGCACAAAAGACTGGTTCAATCATTTATTATGTGAATTCTCACAGAAATAAGCTATCGGAAGTAGAAGATTGTTGATGGAAAGGCGTTTTTCATTGCGTTAATATCAACAAACTGTGACCAATATGATGGTAAGGGTTTTTGACACGACCAAAAACTTATTAGTTTTAATAAAAAAAAATGTTTTAAAAGGCATATTCAGACTCAGATTCAGACTCCTCCCTAGAACTCGTACGAGAGGCGTGCACGCGAACATTAGCTCCGTATCTTTTGAGTGTCAATAAATCAAAGCTGCAATATTTTACAGTGAAAAACGACAAACATTATCATAAGTCAATAAAGAAACAGTACAAGTGTAAACTATAGCTAATTCGTGAAGTGAAACATATGAACTTAACTTTTCTAAACAGTGCCTATAAACAAGGGTCTAGTTGAATCAAAACATTGCATCTAAAGCAATAATCGAGCAAAAAGCAAGTAATGCAGCAAAAATCCATAGAAAAGGTGTTTTAAATAATCAATACATTAATCTAATATCTATTGATCAGTGAACATTATCAAAAATAAAAGTGTTTATTCTAAAGTGAATTTTAAACTGACTGATAAAACTGAAAATTACAACAAAGAAATGATCTTTTGACCTTAAGAACACACAATGACGTGCGTCACTTAGCAAGTATACCATTATTTCACATCTAATAATTAACTACTACCTGGTTGAGTTGCAAATACCTTGACCGCGACGCAGTGTTGCGGTGGTTCAAGTCTTGGCTTCGGCATCACTTTTTGTGAATCGTTACTTTTTGTGAATTGTTGATTCTTTGGGACTAACATAGTTATTGCGGCAATCTACAGGTCTTTTAAAAATTTGGATACCTTTCTGCAATCACTCCACAACATTCATGAACAGTTGCAATCATTTCAAAATATAATAATTGTGGGTGACATTAATGTAAATATATTGAATACTGATTCTAATGTTTCGTCGTACCTAGATATTATTTCATTTCACGGTTTACTTCCAGCACATAACCTATCACAATATCAATCACATAATTAATTTATCGGTCATTGCTTCATTTTTAATTATTTTCATCTATTGTGGAATAGTAATTTTATTCTAGGTGCATCGTCTTCACATATAATTATATTATTAATGTATACAAAAACTTGTAAAACATTTTAAAAGAGTAACGGTGCAGTTTTTTGCCCAGTCATCTCCATACGAAACTACCTTTTGGAAGGGGTGATTCAAATCAATTCAATTGTTTTAATGTAAATGTTGACGTTCAAGAGTGCCTTTCATGTGCCTATTTGAAATAAATAGGTACTTTGACTTTGAGATACAACGCCTGTCTGGTCGGAGGATCCACCCTTTTCAATTGAGGATGAGGAACTTTCCATCCTGTTCTTCATATCAAAACAGCGTGTATCAGAAATGTGTGGTCTTTAAGAGTGTGGTACAGCCCATAAAACTGAACAACTTTCTTCACGGGACCAACATCGTAATCGCGTTAAAATTCAGCTATCCTATACATTTAGGTCGAGTAGGTATTGAAGTTTTGAATGAGACAGCTGATTTTTTAAACAATAAAAAATATATATTCTGAGTCACCTTTAACCCACATTTCGACCTTTAACCTTTTCCTGATCGGATCATAAAAAAGTTCTCCTATATTCTCGAACGTACATCTTCAGGCGGATATGACGTGAAGTGAAACTACTGCCAAGCTTACGTTTAATAGCATATGTGTAGCAGGTGTGAGCGACTTCCCACATGACCGACGCTAATTGTGTGTTGTTGTACAAACAAATTGATGTTACGCGTAAGTTTAGTAGGTACTTAGTTTGTGTACTTATGAGACACACTTGTTTGTGACGACCGCTGAATGTTACTGGTGCCAATTATAAAGAGTTGCGTAGTTTTAGGGTAATTTTGAAAGTCTTTTTTAAACTAAAGATGATGTAGCATCACTCAGATAAAATTGAAAACAAAGGTCGCGACATTTAAAAAAATCGATGAAGTGGCTCTGAAAAGTACCTACTACTAAAGTAGGTACAGTGTTTTAGTTTAAGAAAGTTTATATAATAATTAATAAATGATTTGACAGATGTGTGCGTTTTTTAATTGTCCGAGAAGTTGTGACGGAGCGTTTTTCACAAACAACTGTGAATACAAAACCAGTCGTACAAAGCCAAAATGTACACCTGAAAGAAACAGTTACCAATTATAAACATAAATGTTATGTTACACAAAAGTAAAATAATAATAATAAATTTTATTTCTTTCCAAATGTTACAGACTTAATTTAATGGTTAACAAAAAGAATCGTATTACAGCTAGTGGTAGGAAAAAAATACAAAGCACGTGATCTATGCTGCAGAAATCTGTATACAATAATTGGTGAGAACTGCCTCTTAAACTAGGGTTACCTGTATTTTAAGAGACAATGGTGCCGATTCTGTTGTACACCGAACTAAACTAACTAAACTATCACTAAAATTCCTTACTTTTGGCTATGAGAATCTTAACGCTATTCTGCAAAATAAAATCTCTAAATTTAAAAATAATTTTGACACATCTAAAATCAAATTTGACAATTGCGACTCCACGTGGTACTTGTTTGCCGTACCACGTGATTTTTTTTTAGAGCCGGAGGCGCGCATTATTTTGCAGCCTCGACATGTTTTGTATGGAATTTTTCACTTTTTATATGGAAAATATGTAAAAATTTTTTTTTTTTTTACCAACACGTTGGATTTTAGAGGTATAGGGATTTTATAAAGGGGGTCGAAATTTTCATTATTTTTGCGATAGGACACGCCGTTTACGAGATATAAACAAAAGAAAAGAAAAAAAGATTGAAAGAAAAAAAGAGACACTACTGTTTTTGCATCTGAAGTCGAGGTGTTGGTGTGAATTTTAGTTCATGACAACTAATTTTATTCCACACCATTTTAATCGCGATTAAAAACAGGCAGATTTAGTTACGACAATCAATATTTTTGGTGAAAAACGTAAAATTCAGAATAGCAAAATTGCCATTTTCACTAAATTATAATCTCAGTGCCATCATAATGCTGTCAAACTAAAATTTGGTTAAGTTGTGTCACTTTAGTCAATTTCAGAATGGGAAATCGTCGTTTGACAGGAATAAACTAAGTTTTGGTGATTTTTAGTCTATTTTAGAGAACTTTGTGACAAGAGAATCGGCACCAGTGTTCAGCTATGTGGTTAGTACAATATGATTTATACAAATTGTGTGTGGTGTCGATCTACCAAGCGATATAGAATCCAGCTTACTTTATAATTTATAATTTTTAGAATCTATAAAGCAAAATAAAAACTAAATAAAATAAAAAAGGGAAAACTGTTCAAGGCATGCCTGTGTGAGTGTGTGTGTGTGTGTGTGTGCGTGTGTTTGTGATGTTGTGTTAATGCGATTTATGAGATATTGGGCGAGGGTTGCTTGCGAGGGTACCCCGATATATTACTATTAAGCAATGTATGTAAGCAGTGATTATGTTTGAGAGTAATCCTGTTGGAGTAGCCATTTTGTCACCTTAGACTTAAGGTCATGTTTATTTAGGTCAAGTATGATAAGTGCTTTATGAGTTTTTTTGTAAATGTGTGTGCATAATGTATAAAAAAAATAACTTCTACCTAATAAAAAAAATTGTAACTTCGTTTGGTAAAATGGAAGAGTTTTTCTTTAACCAATTATTTCAATATCATTCAATACTGTCACACTGTTAATTAATATTTTTCGATGGAAATTAAAAATATCAAAAAAATAAATTGAAAATTGAATGTATGTATTAGGTACCTACTCATGTATGTACAGAAGGACTAATACCAAATATACCAAACCGATTTGAGTTTCCATTTCGATAAAATGTTTTTTATCCATTACACAAATAAATAGCCATTATTTCAATTTTACATATCCAAATAGCCCCATTTCACATTGTAATAAAATTTATTTTACCTTCCCAATGCATTTCAATTTTCCTATAAATTACGTTCGACGAAAAATTGCGTCGACAGGTAGAATCGTCTTGTAAGTTATTGGCAAAATGCATCCAGCTAGAGTTTTGTCTTAGCTCAGTAGTATTACGGAATAAGGCTTCGATAAAGCAAAATGGAGGCTGTAATACGATTAGCCTAGGTATTATAATGGATGTATTTTAAGACTTTACTCTAGTCGTTACATTATTAGCTGTTCTTCATTTAATTCTAATAGTGGGACAATTGGTCTGTATTCCCCACTTTAAGAGAGAGAGCATTGGTGGCCCTGCCCTGCTGTGGTGGTAACTGCCGCGACTCACGAGTTGCAGGTGGTAGATTCGAACCCAGACAGGCGCTTTACTTTGTGTAAATTATTTCATCACCACTGTTCTCAAAACGATGAAGGAAACCGGCTTACCCTAGAACCAACAATTCGAAGACGTGACATCTACCAACCCCCACTGGGCCCGCGTGGTGGATTACAGCCCACTCCCTCTTACCGACAGGAGGCCTCTTACCCAGCAGTGGGAACATTATAGGCTGAATATGTCACTACTTTAAGCCTTAATAAAATGAGTACCTACCTAACAACAGCCATTTGAAATGTAACAGGCAATTTATAAAGATATCGTTTCTGCCCGCGACACCGTTCGCGTGATTTTTTTTGCTATAACATAATAGTACATTGTTCACCGAGAGGAGAAAGTTTACCGTCGAGGGTGTCGTTCGAAGCCCGAGCCGTAGGCGAGGGCTTTAATAATAATAATAATTCATTTATTTCAATCACAAGTGATCATAATTAGCAATTAGGTACATTCAATAAAAATACTAGATAAATAAGACAAAACACAATTACATTAGAATTTACAGATTAAATTGGTACATGTCAACAAATCAAAATTAAAAATAATCATAATGTCACATTTAAAATTAAAAAGTTATAAATAACTAATACATCCGACTTTAAAACACCCGAGATCGGGAATCGCACTTTCTCTTGAGTGATACATAGTGCTTTATACTACACCTACGAGGAAAATAAAAAACTAAATCTTTACTAATTGAAATGGCGCCAATGGCGTCTGCAATTTTCACATGTTCTTTTTTCAAATTGTTTATCCTGCCGCCGCCGCAGGGTCGCACTGCCAGCCCGACACCATCCAACACACAGCTAGTGGCCAGTATCATTTTGCGAACTTGGAGATAAAAACTCACTGTAAAAACTTTTTGGCTTTTGATCTTCCCAGTAGTGAAACAGTTTTCGTAATTGGATCAATAGTTTCGAAGATTACCCTCTACATACAAACTCACAAATACCTCTTTACAATATTAACTAGCTTTTAAGCGCGACTTCGTCCGCGTGAAATTTATTGTACCCCCGTCGCACCCCGTCGCGTCGCATCGCCCACCCGCGCTATAACTTCTTTGTAGCCTACGTTTCTTTCTGACTTTTTTTCTTTTTGCTCGGCTCCTAAGGGTTGTAGCGTGATGTTCAATAGCCTCAAGAATTAGGCTATCAAATGCAAAAAGACATTTCCGACCGGAAGTTACCCCCCCCCCCCCCCCCCCCTCCCCCTCTCTATAAAATCACAGACTTTACCTCTTTATAATATTAGTAAAGATAATATAGATTTCCTGGGGGTTATAAACTAAGTTCACTTATTAAAGTTTTTATATTTTGTGAAGATTAATTATTCACATATCTTGCTGAATAAGTATTTCAAAGTTGTACGTCTTACTTACATGTACGTTCCACATTAGAACCTGGTGTTAGATAGACAGACAAGTACCGGCGGCTTAGTAATAGTTCCCAGCTAGAACGTTCTCCAATTTCTATGCAAGCACCCTCTTAATACCGCACCCTAAATATGAGAAATGTAATACACAAAACACTAACTTTGTAGCCAGCTTCTAACTACACAACAGCCAGCCATTACAGCCCAGATTTAATTTTCCGCAGACTTGCCCCAAGTCCAGCTACAAAGAATTAATAGAAAACGTTTCACGCACCCACAATACGAAACTTGTTTCAAAAGGATCACGTATACACGTTCTATACAAGTTTTTCGTTATCAACGCTTTGGTAGCCCACATTCTGTTCTTTCGGCAAAAACTTTATTTTCGATAAAGACTCTCTAACGAGTTCAGAGTTAGCCTGTGTTAGTGTTAAGTTAGACGGTTTATTTATCCAAAGGCCTTTCTGATGCCGCAGACGTTGGATTAACGGGTCCTAATGACTTTGATGCTCCTCAATTGGATTAGTTTTGGGTACACCCGTATATTTTTAGGCGTTTGCTGTGTACGTGTGTTTCTGGTTTACAGCTTTGCGCGTCGGCGTATCATTATCGGAAAAATTACAATAATGGAATTAGGAATTTGGAATTAGGTATCACTTGTCTTAGCCGTTAATATCATAATGATGAAACGGAGGTATATACTAATTTTTACACTGGGACATGCATATATTTGACTTTGTGTTCTGGAATTTAACGTTGGTCCTTATATGGAGGTACGAGGAAAAGGATGTAAAGTTCACTCATACCTCCATAGAAAAGGGAGGATCCTCCGACCAGACGGGTTTCGTGTCTGGTGGGCAGCTTCCCAACGATTGATGTCGGGACGTTGTATATATGCTAGTCGCGCGGTAAACTCTGCTTGCGTGATGCAGGATTTTCGTGACGTCAGTATGATGCGTAGTTAGCATGTGGCGATGTGGATACCGCTACACTTATGTCCAATTTTGTCATTATCAAACCGATACACATTTTTTTTTTCAAAACAACGTAGACAAAACGTAGTTTCATACCGCTAATTAACACCTCTAAATTTTCTTCAAAATAACGTCCAGAGCTACGTTTTCAAAACATATCTACATACAATTCAAACATGCAATATTTGGCCGGACACGTCTGAAATATACGGAGTTTACTCCCACTTTCACGGCGGCGTGCCTTTAAAAATGTAAAAGTACGGGATGGTCGTAAAAAAAAGTATGCACCCGTTATCTCATGACATCTAATCTGCATGATGTAACCTCGTAATGCTCCCGGGTATAACCGGGGCGTAATACAAATATGCGTCTCGTTAGAGTATGTTATGTTTTGTGTTATTTTTATAGTTTTACAGCCAGTTTCTTTTGCTACCATTATATCGTTTTCTGTTTATTTTTGCGATGACAGCGATGTACTTCGACGCCTAAGCGTCCTTTTGTTTTTTGTGTTATTTGTATATTTAGTTAGTTAGTCATTTAATTTAGTAGCTAGTGTAAATAGTTAGCTGCGTTATATATTGTATACAATCATTTTGATGTATAAGAAATAAAATCCCATTTATATATCGCAATAAATCTGCGATAAAATTTTTGTTTTACTTCTTCGATAGTGTTTATTTTTAACATTATAAAAAGCAATAATGAGAATGTGTTATCAGTTTGACAGTAATTGCACTATCTGGCATTTCTGTCAAGATGCCAGATAGTATCATTACTGTCAAACTGTCCGCCACCGACCACCACCACATCCTGCCTGAAGAGCGCATATGAATCTCTAAACAATTCGCCATATATAAAACATGTTTCTACTAATTCAATTTGAAATGTATCATCAGTTCGTTGCTACAAAATGTAATGTGCATCAATAAAATATTATGTGTGTTTACTACATTACAACGGAATAACGGACAGTAGGTGTTATCCTGTGTTGTTTACGGTCTGCCTGTCTAGACAGAATACTCCTTTTACGGGGCTGGAAGCCTAGTGCGCACTACTTGCCCATAACAATCTGTAGCAATTTCAACCTTCATACTTTATTTTATGTAGTCCTATGGTCCAAATTTTTTGATTGGGATTCTTTTTTCCACAGTCAAAATGATCGAAATGTGCGTTTACTTGATTAATCTTCTTAAATCGTGGAAATTATATAACAATCAACGACCACATCATCGCTTACCATCATGTGCGATAGTGGTCAAACGTAAACATTACAATTAAAAAATTCCCAGCCATTGGAATCGAGTAGGTACCTATATCTAGATTTTAAAAGGCTAGGTACTTACTTATACCTTTTTTCCATGCTGTCATTACAACTAAAGTCTTACACATAACACGTGACGCAAATCACGCGCGACACAAAGGCACCGGTCGTCGCACGACACGCGGTGCCTTTATGTCGTGTCGTCGTCGTCTTTATGGTGTGTTTAAAGGTGCTTTATTACGACATCAATCAAATAACCTAAAGATAAAGATAATTTATTTGTCATAAGTCAATCAATTCAACTTGACACACATAGTCAACTGCGGTCGTAAGTCAGATATGCAGGTGGCATTAGTTATATCAGGGACGATAGCCAGACGCACTAATAATTAATTAAACCGCAGACTAGAACAGCTGGTATCTGCGGTGTCACACTATAACATCCGCTTCATATTATGACAGATGTGCACTGTGTATGTGTGTCTATCTAATCTAGGTTCCTATTCAGACATGGGGAGATGACTAGATTCGAGACATAGATGTTGATGGGTTTTAGAATTAGCAGCATTTTTCATCAATTCTACTCTTATAACATTTTATTTATTTTGGCTAAAAGAATAGTCAATTAGTAAACAAAGGACGAATTGAAATCTTTTTGTAATGTAGACTTGGAAAAAATGTGCCTTTCGCAGAAAACTACGCGGTCTATATAAAAATGAAGATGTCTAGTACAATGTTATAACTTTACCTTCGTAAAGTTAATCCATCGTCTTCACGGTTGATTCGTTCTTTAGGAAATATAGAATAGAATATTATTATGTACACCATAAAAATTACAGATATAAATGTAGATATTTTACATAGGGTGACACAATGGGCGGTCGTATCGCTAAAAACGATCTTTTACAGACAACCTTTGAAGAGGAAGGAGAGACAATCCTGCAGGTAGTCAGTAGTATACCATTTACATATACAAGAAATACATACATACATAAAACCTTTACTTATCTACATATATATATATATTATTTACAGGGACTTTTGAATTGTCAAAGAGTCGGTCAGTTAGTCAGAAAGTTGAAGCTAATTGCACATTCCAAAACGTAGATCCCTGTGGAAAATAACGGGCAAGTTACTCCAAGGAAAATCTTTTAAATCAAGATGTTACAAAATCCTCGGTACAGCATGTCCAAAGAATGTTGTCGTTAGTAATAGCATTGAAATTGAATAAGTTTCGAAGTCGAACTATATGAATTTCAATTAATTAACACTTCGGTAACACTGCATTGGAAGGTAGAATGAATCTAACAGAGCGCTCCATCAATTTGCCAAATTAATAATAATTGTCGCTAGCTTTCGCCGTGGCTCTCCCGGCATTGTACCGTACGGAAATTCGTCCGAATCAGTTGATATTCAGTCCAACTACAAATCGTTGTGAATTTTCACAGAAATACAGAACCCAACAGATGTTTTGAATATGTGTATAATTCTAGACCTAAAACATGAAACTTGTTGAAACAAAATTCGCATCGCTACTTGCTGCGGGCCGTCCGATTTTGTCAAAATAAATAAAAAACAGATTGTTCCTACACAAACAAGACTTACTTATTAAGAATTCTTTATTCCCGAATAGAAGGACAGCTATCTAAAATTTTAGGTAAGATAGTCAACTAAAATTGATCAGTCCGCATTATTTTTTAGCATATTTTATGTATTTTTATTGAAAATATAACACCTAAACCTATGAAAGAAAGAAAGAATATGCTTTTATTGGCAAAATTGAAAATAAAACACCTTAATAGCATTGAAATAAACAATCTCTATGCCAAAAGGGCCTTAGCTCAGCATGATGTCAGCATGCTCAGCAGTTTGTCTGGAATGCTAGTATTCATGTGGAGTGTGTAATTATGGGACCAATCCTTAAATATTTGTAAAATTAATCTGCTGTTCTTAACAAAAGTACGATTACATGCTCAAATGTATGAAACGCCTGATGTGTGCGTTAGCCAGTGTCGTGAATGAAAAAATAATATTACAGCCAGATTTTAATAGTCATATCTGAAGGGCTGAATGACTAGTTTATTAGTAACAAAAATATGTATTATTTTTCTTAATTATTTAAACAAAAATTGTTCACTAATAAAATATTTCAATAACAATATTATTAATAAAGATCCTCTATTGAGGGCATGAAATTATCTGGTACTTGCGAATTGTCCACTTGTCGTTTCCTAAATGCCGGAGCCATGAAATGTGCCTTCGATGTAGTAGTTGCTCCAGTCTTGTCAGCTTCATGTTCTTTCTTACTTTTCTTATTTACCTTCCTCTTTACAACGGTAAGAAATGATTCGCCTTCTGGTGTGTCGCAAGGGAAAGATTTCTTAACGCTGAAGACTTGGCAAATCGACACTTGAGTGTCATTTTGTTGGTCTGCACTTCCTATTGTATTCGTTTCTTTAACTTTTAGGGCAAACACTTCGCCGTCCACGTTATACTTAGTCACTGTTACTGATTTGGTGGCTTTCTTTTTGGGTTTGGTCCTTTTTGTCTTAACTGTGGTCTTTTCAGTCGTAGTCGTGCCTGTATCTCTCTTGTTTCGATAACCTCTCTTAATCTTGAGATGCAATACTTGTTCGTGTAGTTCGTCAGAGCTTGGTAAAGTTTTAATGATTTGATAATGAGTTTTGTATGCTTTGATGGCTCGTTCCATACAGTCGAGGCATTGTCTACAACTCACGTCCATGAACACCATTTGCAGATCATTGACCATGTTCACGAGCGGTGGTCCATTGATGTTCAATAGAACCTTCTTTTGCATCGGCATTTGATGGAATATCATTGAGTTGTTGAATTTTATTTCTGAATTCGGACTGGATTCACCTGTAAATAACAATGATTGTAGTAAACTGTAACTGTGACACTTATTTATTTATTTAACCATTTATGTACACACTTATATAAACAGACACTTATACAAGAAGAAAATAACAGAAAAATAGGTACAAAGGTGATGCTTATTTCTAATGAAATCTCTTCCAGCATACCTGCGATAGGATAGTAGATTTAGAGATGTAGACAGCGTGTGTAAGAGTAAAAGAGAAAATAAAATACATAAAATCAAAAACCATTCACTTAATAAAATAAAACAAATAATATGAGAAGTGAATTCCACAACCACAACGCGTGCACAGTGAAGAAGTATGAGTAAAAGTCGGTGGAGTGGGGAGGGGACTTAGGGAGGTTTCTAAGATGCGACCTGCAAGGCGCATCTGAAGGTCGGGCGTAGGAAAACCGCTCCCGCAGATAGGATGGCGTTTTAGGATTGTGAAGGAGGTTGAATAGCAGACACAATATCCGAGAGTTCCTGCGAAGTCGAATGGGGAGCCACTTGAGTATCTTGCGAAAGTTGGAAACGTGATCATACTTTTTAAGGTTAAAAAAAAACTAATAAAACCAATACCCTACTTTTTGACAGCAGAAGTATTCAAACCAAAACCATTTATAACCAAAGCCAATGCCCAAAATCATTGTAATAATGAAGAAAGACAGACACAATTCAAATTAGACGCTTTAAAAAAAATAGGTATTTCCACAAATCACATCAACTCACCGAACGCGTGCGAAAAGTGTGCGACTAGCGCGCAGAACAACAGGGAACTCATTAGTTCCATTTGTACTCTCGCTGTGAAGGTGTCTTCGCTCCTGCAGACAATCTTCTTACTAAAGTGCGCTAACAAGCTTCGTTACAGTGCGGAGTTTTACAAAACGCGCAGTGTTGCTCCCCGTCCCACGCTTCCCGGCGCTCCTGCTAAAATGTTTTCAAGTATACATGGTCCGTAACAATTAAAACGTTGGTAAAAGATGTTAAAGATTATAAGGAAAATAACTGTTTCTTTATGTTCAATTGTTTAATTTCGGAAATTGAAATGTTTGACAGATTTATAAATGAATATAAAATGTAACTAAGGTATCGTAATCTCAAAAAGAATTTTCGTACCAAAACTCTCGAGTCTGCTTCCACAGATTTCTTCTCACCTCAAAAAGCACACAGCTTTAATAAGCCGTCGGAATAAACAAAACACCGAATGATTTATTTTCAACTGAACAACGTGTTGGATTCTGGGAAACAGCTGAAATAATGCGGTTGTGAAGTGAAAAATCTTACTTATATCCGTGTTCTTGAGTGACACGTAGCTGCTGATGATCGAGATCCATTGTTTACTCGCTGTTTACACACGGCTGACCTGACGATGGTCGACAATTGAATGTTTGCTCCACAAGCTTGATTCTAAGCCATTGTGATCACGTCGATATGTTTATGTTGCTCCAATAACCGGATACTCGCATCCGTGCGGTTGATTACATTCAATCCCAAGTTCGCAAAGTCGAATGCGTTGTTGACCTTTGTGTTTGGTGTTGTGAAGCTTTGTGATGGAAACAGTCTCTGTTATTATGTTGGAAGAGACTGGTGTGAATTTAAAATATTTATAATAATTATTTTAAAACATCATCTGAAGAGGATCATTCGAGATATATATCATTCGGAAACACTCACGAGAATTGCGACGTTTATCCGACAGCCAAAAAGTTGTAAGTTAGAAGCATGCGTTCAAAAATCGTACTACTAAGGATCAGACAAGTAGAAAGTACCTACACTGTGTACCTACACCTATCAACTGCAACAACACAACTGACCAAATGTCGTGTACAAAAACGTTCATGGAACTGGGTAACTATGTTGGTATGATTATGCTGATTGAATAGCGCTATTCGATATAAATCTGATCGCAATACAATGTGTGCGGGACGAATTGTGTGTTGTCTCTGCCACAATTTATTTAAATGTGAATATAACATCGAATAAATTATTTTAATGTCTCCCGTTTCCCATATTACTTCGCTTATACTAGTTCTTTCTCAATTAGCAAATCCAGGAGCAAAAATCGTAACGCGCAAAAAATCTAGCGCAAACATTTTCAGGCATTTACGGCAAACGTTCATGTTCAGTTTGGTTCAAATAAAATTACCATAAAATATTATGGTAAAGTGAAGCCGAGCATAAAACCGGGGGCAAACAACTTTTTTGTAACTTATCTCGTTACTCACAAAGATGTGACTTTTATGACGCAAACGGACTTTCAGGTTATTTGTATGCTACAAATATACCAGATTTGTTCCTATGTTCCGTGCGAATGTTAAGATAAGACTTTTTATCGCGCGATTTGTTTATTTTATTTCGGGATCGAGTTTTACGCGATCGTAAATAGGTGGGCCTGATTGTTTTTTAGAGACTCCGCGAATGGTTGAGAATAATGATGATGACAGTGAAACAAAGTGTTGTGAAGTATTTTGATTCTCATTTTGTAGTCTGGTAGGGTTCTTGTTTGTTTTCCTTATACATTCAATGTTGCAACGAAGATCTGAGATACAAACTCTTTTATTTACTTCTCGATTATCTTCCCTTTAATTGAACAAACGATCCTTTTAGCTCAAAGGACCAACTGACTGAACCATACTTGTGGGTGCGTAGAATCCTTATCTATGATTGTGGTCACTTGATTGCAATTACTTATCCACATAATAGTTAGATAAAATATAAACTATATGGTAAATCGATTACTAAATACTGCTCTAACAGTCGTCGACTCAATTCAATAAGTGAAAGGCAAGGGGCAAGGGCATTGGTTGTGTAAATTTTCCCTTTGATCAGCCATTAGGAGGCCCTTAGTTACACCTATGGATGTATCCACTTTTATTATAATACGGTCGTAAAATCTACCACACATCTGTTGAGTACTAAGGTGAAGTAGAATATGCCCGTTTCTTAAAAAAATCTAAGTAGGTATTATAGGAGAAAGTTGGTTTGGTTGGAAGTTTGGAAACCGAAAGGAATCGTTTGTAATAAAACCTCCGCGTGGTTCTTTTATTCTTAATTTTATTTCAGTCTTATTTACGTCTGTAAATTCTACTTTACCATCTTAAAGTCATTCATTCCACTCATCTGCTCGTTGCATGGGACCCCCGCGCGGCCATTTCTCCAAAGGCACCGACATAAAAGCGGCCAAGTACGAGCCGGACTCGCACATGGTTCCATACCACCGTTCAATATTGAACACTAAAATGTTTTTAAAACACTGAAAAACACCCGTTTCTAGTATGGGAACTTTCTTTCATTTTAAGCTTCATTTTATTTTTAACTGACTTCCAAAAAGGAGGAGATTATAATTATGTTCGGCTGTATGTGTTTTATTTTTATTTTTTATGTCGGTATGTTCACTTATTTTTTTCTCCGTTAATTGTGGACTGATTTTGAAAATAATATTTGTTTGAAATAGTATGCTTTCGAGGTGGTTCCATTGTCACCAAGTCAGAATCTGATGAGCGGGTCTCATGGAAATCGAGGAAAACCCCCAAAATTTATAGGCACACCTCTTATCGATTTGGGTTTTTATTTTTTGTAACTCGTGCATTTGCTCTCGGTAAACACCATTCGGTGAAGTGTAACTGATGATGAAGACCACAGACGACCACCGGAACTACTAAGTTTTTCAGGGGTTGCGATGCAATTACTTTACTAAGCAATGTATGCTCCTCAAAATGCATATGGTAAAATGCAGCTGACGATGGAAGCCACAGCACTCCTTAACTGTTAGGAGATAATACTGCAATATGTCGACAGAAACTACTTAGCAGTTCTAGGACTAGTTCTTTTAATCTTTACAGTTCTCGCAATGATGTAACTGAACGAGCAGACCCCTTACCTCATCATCGTGAGAGCTTGTGATGGTCGAAAGAGCTTGTAATAGGCGTATTTGAATAAAAATAAATGACTTTGACATTTATGATCAGCTCAGCTGCATGAAGTGATGTCTACCAGAGCCTCCATTTCTTGTAATGCATTTTCATCACGTGATCGGCTAAGTAATTTATTTGGTTCTAAATCACAAATTACAATACCATCTAAAGTGTTCACTCAACTTAGGGCAACATACACTTGAACCACATCTTTGGCAAAGTTTTTGTTCCCTAAGTCAAAATTACGGCTTTCTAAAACCAAATCATACATTTATGTGATATTCTACTTTTAGCCAGCTTCAAAAAAGGAGGAGGTTCTCAATTCGTCGGAATCTTTTTTAATACAATTTTAAAATTTTAAAAATATATTTGCTGTTTAATTTTAATCTGTAGAAAAAATTTACCCATTTGTACCATTTTGGGCCAATAGATGTCGTTGCGATGCAAAAAAAAATTAACTACAAAAAATATAATATATACCTATTTATATTTTTTCTATAAAAAATTATGATTCAGTCATATAAAAACCGAATTTGAAAATTCCGTTTTTTATTTGGTAGAGGAAGCTTGCGCGGTAGTCCCGTGTATATTTAACCAACTTTGCTTTGATAGTTTTTGAGTTAGCTTCTATAATACGTATTTAATCCACTTTGTTTATCTTGATGATGTTTTATTACTTCCTGTCACTGTTGTTTACATAGCAATTAATGGTAAACGAATTGGTGTGGGGTAGGTACCATGACTAAAAAGTGAAATATAAAAAGCTTTTTACAAAAAAAAAACAACTGACGTCCGAAAAAAACACTACAAAATAAAAATAACTTTCGGAAGTCGGTGGCAAAAAACTAAAATACAGATCCAAAACCAGACACCGACTTCCGATTTTAAAGCTTTTTTCACTTTTTTGTGTTTTCTTTTGGAAGTCGGTTGTTTTTTAAATTATTTGCTGTTATAGCGACCATAGTAGTTGGTACACACTCTGTGAAAATTTCAAGTGTCTACCTATTGCGGTTCATAAGATACAGCCCTGTGACAGATGGACGGACAACGGAGCCTTAGTAAAATAGGCTCCCGTCGGCACCATTTGCGTACGGAACCCTAAAAAGTAAATATCATAAATATTTAAACAAGTGTTTTACTTGATATCGTTTCAGTTTGAACAAGTAGCTCCCACGTGAATAAAGCTCTTAATAACATCAGATCATTTATTGTAGTCTTATTTTAACGAAGAAAATCTAATATTACGCAAGAAAATTGCTCTTTTGTTTCGGGAATGTAGTTTAAATGATTTCATGGAACTCTAATGTTTTTCAACATAGCCCCGTTACAGTTTTAAACGGAACGTTTGTGGTGTGAGTCAGTAGATATGTCTCATAATCTACAATTTGATCGCTCGAAATAAAGGCACAAAGGCACCGCCTGTCGCGTGACGAGCGGTGCCTTTGGGTCGCGAGCGATTCACGTCGCGTGTTGCGCCTGTTTGAAGGAGCCTGTAAGCATAGTTTTACCAAGCTCACCCCACATAAACGCGCTGGTGCGCCGCGAATATACTAGAGTCGGCGGGAGCCTTAATTGCGTCGCGTACTGGGCATTAACACTTTCAATACTCAATACTCAATTTCTTTATTGCGTTCCAAAATGTACATATTTAAGTTTACATTAGCTGGTAGGTTGTAATAACGACACAATTTTGGACCCTGTCGGGCACAGCATAGAATAATTATGGGAGAGAGGAGGAAGAGCACTGAGTGTTTACTTCTAATACAAAAAAAAAATATTGCACATTACGTTATTAATACTCATATAGGTAAATCTTCTAGGTATTTATATATTATAATATAAGTTGGTATAGACATTATTTTATACTATTGCGGGGTTTAATTGTAAGTATTTTATTATAATATCAATATTTTATTAATTTGGTTATTATTATACTATATTTTGTTTTATATTATAATTATTTTATGTACATATTTATTATTTGTCATTTAAGTATTCATTAACACTTTGATTAGATACAATTTGAAGCCATACAAACATTTGCCCTGTACAAGAATCAGAACCGCGAATTGAATATAAGAAATCTACCCTTAGCAACTGCTGAGCACCAGTTGACGTTTATTTCTGCAACTACCTTTCGACCCAATTTTTTTTAACACGTTTCTGTATGGATGGTTGTATTATTTTTTTTTTGTTATAATGGCAATAGAAATACACACTCAGTGATAATTTCAATTGTCTACGTATTAGGTTCATGAGATACAGCCCGCTGATAGACAGACGGATGGACAGCGGAGGCTTAGTAATAGGGTTCCGTTGGCACCCTTTGGTTACGGAACCCTTAAAATGCTGAGAAAGCTGTCACCTCGTTCATATAAACTGTGTAACAATTCACTGAAGTATTAAATTATATCTATTTCCCCAGACCGGACTGCTGTCACAAAATAGATAGATACAGAAGTTCAACTCTGTATAACGAGCGAAAACGCACGCACACATAGACAGCTGCACCCTTATTGCGTAATACACTTTCAAAAACAATCTGATTGATTTTGAAGGATACTGCTAATATCCATAATACTACTACTGATAATATCCATTGCATAATCCGTGGCAGCATTATGTTCGAAAAACTTGTCTGCTCAACAGCGTAAATTACGCGTACGTAAAGAATGTTTTTGAACTGTCAAAATATAAGCCACTGCTACTGTTAGTGTGTTACCCAATTACCCCGCAGTTGCTAGCGCGCTCGCGACTGGCATTTCTTTTAGAATAGAATAGAATAGAAAACTTTTATTTCAGACCGGAGTCCATATTTTACTTAACTTCTAGTGTTAGTAGGTTACAGATATACACTTCAAAATTCAGCGTGGAGCTGCATCCACCTCCTCATAATCGGGCAATCCCACCGATCTGCAAACATATGCCGCGAACACGCGACATCAGGGATGCGCATCTATTCCTAATAATGGCGGCAAAATCATTAATATTATTATCCGCAAACATCCCTGATGCACTACAACGCAATGGCAGCCGCAGCAGTACTCTTAGTGCATTATTGTATTGAACGCGTAGGCCGCTGTATGCCCGCTGAGTGAAGTTGACCCACAGGCTGCACGTGTAGAAGGACTGACAGTAAGCTTTGAAGAGCGTTACTTTAACTGCCCTCGTACATCGCGCAAACCTGCGGGCCAGCATGTTACAACGGACTGCCAGCGACCTACGCTCCCTTTCAATGTCACAATTGTCTCTAAGATCCTCAGTGACCCAGTGGCCCAGGAATTTGATCTTGTCCACCCTTCGCAGGGGTTCTCCACATAGTGCGACATGTGGAATACACAAAAAATATGTCGCACTGCCTGCTTTGAAAACCATTAGTTCACTCTTTAAGACGTTATATCTGAGCCCATGAATCACCGCATAATATTCACATATAGCGATCAGTCACCTCAGAGCACCGATCGATGGGCTCAGCAACACCATATCGCCATGTACGCGTTTGCGATCTCTGCCAAAAATATCTGGTGAAAGTGTAAATCAAATGTTTTCATTTGTCAATTATTTTTTTTTTATAAATTTCGATTATAATTTAACAATGTTATTTAAACAATAACTTGTTGGAAAAAGTGGTGAGATATAAAGTTGAAACCTTCTAAACATAGATGAATATTTTACTATTTCCCCGTTAGATAATTATTGCGTAAGAAAATATCCTGAATAGGCTTACTTTCATCATATACGTTTGGAACAGACATTTTAAATACAAGCGTGTGGGTGTTGCAGTCGTCGTCGTATGGACCTTCTGTACCAATATAATATTTTGCACTGCTGAGCTCCCAGAGGTTTAAATTCATTCCGCTTAGTTTTACACTTTTATACTCCACTACATTTATCAATTAATTTCTGAACTGCAATCCATTATGTGTTAATGATGTAATAAATTAACCAGTAATTGCGTTTTAAATAGGTAACATCAATCTGATATTTCTTGAAGTTGTAGGCAGTGGTGTTTGGATAGCAAATTTTTTTCAGTAATATTTAAAATCAAAACCAAAAGTCATTTATTCAAACTAGGCTGAGAATCAGCACTTTTTGAACGTCAAAATCACATACGACAGTCCCCCCAAAACGCCCACCCTTCACCACTTCCTAGTGCTTTAGCTGGGAAGAAGAAGTGGCGGAACAAACTCCCCAGCAGCACTGCTGTCTGTTCAGTTAGAAGAACTGGATTATATACAGTAATAAGTAATTAACATTACGAAACACAAAAACATTAAAATTATTTGCCATATGTCAGCTAGCACACGGCAATATTGAAAACTATAATCAAGCAGAAATAAATAATAAAAACGTAAACAGAACTTAATACGTAATAAAAAGCCTCCAGGCAAAAAGAGCGTGCCCGCTTACATATGCAATGTTGCATTATGTTTATATATGTAGCTGTAACTTGTAGCCCCAAATGATAGAGCGGATGTCACAATTGTGAGGATCGCCCGGAGGACACGGTGGAACATACGGTGGAGGTCTGCCCGGCTTGGGCGGAGCACCGCCGTGTCCTCGTGAAGGCAATTGGCGGTGTCGATCTCTCGCGTCCGGCCCTGGTCCAGACCATGGTACGGAGTGAGAGGGCTTACGAAGCAGTCACCTCCTTCTGCGAAGCAGTAATGCTCGCGAAGGAGGAGGCGGTACGCGTGAGGAGGGAGGGAGAGGCAAAATTCGCGCCCTCACGCCCCTAGCCGCCGCAGGAGACGCCCTGGGCGTCGGGAATCGGCGTAGGCGCGGGCTTGCGAACAATGGCTTGCAGCAATGGGCAGCTCGCCGTTCGATAAGGACCAGGCCCGGGTCAACGGCGCATTGTGTTCCATGCGTGCGTCAAAGAGATGTCAGCATCAATGACGGGGTCCGCTAGGGCCAATGCCTGCCAGGGTTGCGGGAAAGTCCGAGAGGGATACCGTAGCCCCTGACACAGGCACCTGAAGGAACACGGGTGGGTTTTAGTCAGTAAGAGTCTGACACGCCCTCTCGCTATGCCCAGAGCGGGATAAGTTTTTTGATGATTTCCCACCCTCAAAAAAAAAAAAAACCTTCGAAGTAAAATAAAGAAACAGTTCATTACTAATAACAATAACAAAACCATAGTCAGCAAGATGACCTGTCACCACAAGCAGCACCCGTTCACGAGCATAACGCAAAGATCAGCCATTACACCCCTCGCCATATTTGAGGGAATGAGGCAACCCGACCCCCAACGCTACCGCAAGCATTGACATCTAAGGGAGCATGACTTGCTGCCGGTTGCTCAAAAGAATAAAGGTTGATCAACTGTCGAGGTCGCTAGCTAACCATATATTGCAATACAACTCATTAAGAAACATTGAAATGAGTAGATTATGTCAATAATAAATAAAAATTAAATTAAACTAAATTGACTAGTATAGTCAAATAAAATGAACAATTATATGAACTCATATAACTTGTCAGTGGGTAAGCTAATTCTGGAGAAAGAACATAAACATTGTCTTGAGTCATAGCGACCAATTATTTTTATCGTTTAAGTAATCGTTGATAGAATATTATGCCTTTGAGCAAAGGTTGGATTTTACTTTAGCTTTAAACGCATTAAAAGGCAAATCTAACAAAGAAGAGGGAAGCTTGTTATAAAAGTTTATACCAAGCCCAACAAATGATGTATGGACCTTATGAAGCCGGTGAAAGGGAGCACGTAGTTTGTCCTTGTTTGTAGTGTCAATATTATGAATATCACTGTTTTTTGTGTATAAGTGTATATTTTGCCTAATATATAAGATATTGGCGAAGATGAATAGTGAGGCCACCGTGAGAATACCAATATATTTAAAAAAATCTCTCAGAGTAACTCTAGCACCTAGCTAGTAAATTGCTCGAACAGCTCGTTTTTGAAGACCAAATATATTTTGAATATCAGCGGCTTTGCCCCACAGCACAATGCTGTAGGACAAGATGCTATGAAAATAACTGAAATAGACTAGCCGAGCTGTATCAACGTCAGTGTATTGTCTTACTTTCCTGACGGCATAGGCGGTCGAACAGAGCCTTCCCGCTAGACAAGATAAATGTGATCCCCACTGAAGCTTGGCATCAACTGTTATGCCCAGAAATACTGCCGAGTCTATAGTTTCAAGCACCTCTTTATCTAAAACGATGTTGGGTCCTAGAATTCTAACATTCGGTAGGGCGAACTTTACTTATTTCGTTTTCTTGGCATTGAGAACTAGGTTATTTGTGGTAAACTAATCTGTAACCATTGATAGTGCACTATTTACGTCGTCAAAATCTGGTCTATTCCTATCTACTTTAAAGATAAAAGAGGTATCATCAGCAAATAGTACAACGTCACAGATACCCTTTAAATAGAATGGTAAGACATTGATATACACCAAGAATAAACTTAAATCATTTAACTTAGTATTCTATTAATTACTACCTTTTGCCCACGGCTTTTTCCGCGTGGATGTCGGATATCCCACGGGAACGTATTACCGAGATTAAAAGTACCTACCGTATGTATTAATCGAGGTTATAAACTATTTGTTTGTTAAATTTTATCCAAACCCGTTCAGCCGTTTTTGCGCCAATCCGGAACATACTCGTGTAAGACTAACCAGAGCGAAAGGGAAATAAGACTGTTCATTTAAACAGATAAGCATGATTTATTTACTGGGTAAAATAAAAGCACAAATATTACGGCAATAAATTTATAGTTATCTTATTACAATTCTCAGTACTTACATGGGTATTACAAGGTCCTTACACTTTCACAGCTTAACCAACACTCCTTGGCTAAAATGGCGCTACCAGGTAAGTTTTTAAATCCCTCCACATTATCAGACTCAAATAGTCAGTTGACAGTTAATATCCGGTGGCGCCATTTTAGCATTTTAAATAAATCAAATAATAGTCAAATTATGATCAAATACAATATTGTTTTATTTCAAAAGTACTGTAAATATTTATCATAAAAATACCAAAACATTTATATAAATAGCTAACAACTGTTTTGATAAAATGGCGCTACCACGTAAGTTTTAAATCCCTCCACTTTATCAGACTCAAATATTCAGTTGACAGTTAATATCCGGTGGCGCCATTTTAGCATTTTAAACAAATCAAGTAATTGTCAAATTATAACCAAACAGGATTGTGTTAATCAAAAACATTGTAAATACTTATCATAAAATACCTAAACTTATATAAATAGCTAACATTCGGCCATCCAAAATCTCGTACGTCCTCGTACGGTAACAAAAATACTATTAATTAAAAGTGGCAGTAGGTTAATAATAAATTACTAAGTCAGTAAATTTACTAATAATACAAGTTTTCATTTTTACTTGAGCTTTACATTAAATTTAAGTTATCACAAGCTAACCTGTACCTACAAAAGAAGCTATGGCAACTCAAATACTCACATTTACTTAAACATTACATAAATTAGTATTCATTAGTAGTAGATGCATACTTTACAATAATATTGAAAATTAAAAGTAATTCTTATTTAAATCCTAAATCTCACATTTTATGTCCTTATTATTTTATAATGCATGTTTAGCAAACCAATGTAATCCTGAATACTATAAGCAACAGGCTTCCTTACATCCTTAATACTAATAGCAATAGTCATAATATTATGTCCTGAATACCAGTGGCAACAGGTCCCACTATGTCCTGAATACCCCTGGCAACAGGCCCCATTATGTCCTGAATACCAGTGGCAACAGGCCCCATTATGTCCTGAATACCAGTGGCAACAGGCCCCATCATGTCCTGAATACCAGTGGCAACAGGCCCCATTATGTCCTGAATACCCCTGGCAACAGGCCCCATTATGTCCTGAATACCAGTGGCAACAGGCCCCATTATGTCCTGAATACCAGTGGCAACAGGCCCCACTACGTCCTGAATACCAGTGGCAACAGGCCCCACTACGTCCTGAATACCAGTGGCAACAGGCCCCACTATGTCCTGAATACCAGTGGCAACAGGCCCCACAAAATTATTGTTACATATCCACATCAATAAATGAAAAAATGACCCGTAAAATCAATACAAGTTAATAACACAATTATTATTATTTCTTAGTTTCATTTACCAACAGTATCATCGTATTAACGTCATTAATATTGTAACAAATATTATCAATTATCATTGACTAAGCAAAGATCGATCACCATCACATAGACGCACATCTACTACCAGATAGACATAAATAAATTATTCTGGGTCAGTGCCATCACTTTCCTCACTTAAAGACTCATCGTGGGGTCTACTAAAATTCAACCAGGGTTTTATTTTGTCCACCGCCACTACAACAGCAGAGTATAATTTATTGCCCTTTCTGGTCAAAGGGGTGTCTTCTATTTGAAACCTATTACAATCGTAAACCTTTATTATCCTATACGGACCCTGATATTTAGGTACAAGTTTTTTACTCTTTGGATATTATATTGTCGGTCGTAGTGAACAGACGTTTCGAGCTATTATTACAATAAACAAATAATTACTTGCGAAATTGTGACCTAGTTTAACCAAATAGCCAGTAGTGACTCATACTTACATTAGATTTGTGAACGGTGTGTGAGTAGAAATGACCGGCGTTTAACAGGAACAAAATAACCTGCTTCAGGATGGAGGATAGTCCATTCATCCGGAGTAGTATATGTGTTCGCTCCCCCCCTTCTACACCTGTGCCCGGGGCCGTACCCACTTCTACCCCCCAAGTCCAAGTCAAGTCCCCTCAAGTGCCTAACCAAAGGAACGATGCCCCTGAAGTTGTCTCGACGTCAGAAATTCAGAACTGGATGGCGGTCATCGAACAGAGCCTGAAGGAGGTGTGTACTATTGCAGCTGAGGGAAAGTTGAATGTGGAGCAGAAAACGCGCGTCAATAGTCTATGCCGGAAAATTGGACACGGGACTTCGCAGATGGCCGTCATGTACCAGTCCGTCAAAGCAAAAGCTCTTCAATCGCACTACACAATCAGAACTCTCGAAAACCAACTCGATCTTTCGCAGCAGCTACAGAGCCTTAAGCTGAGTATCGAAGATTCGACGAAACCTGCCCAGGGATCTTCCTTTGCTGACATGGTAAAGAAAGGTGCCAACAATTTTATCCAGCCGAGTTATGTAAGTTCTGTGGCCATATACCCGAGTGACAAGTTGAAGACCAGCGATGAGACCAAAACTCTTGTCCAAAAAATTATCAACCCCGAACAAATGAAGCTCCATGTGAGAGGCCTGCGCAAGACGAAGAACGGCGGTGTAATCATCAGCACAGAGACGAAGGACGACATCGAGAAGCTGAGACAATCGGTGCAGCTAACTAATTCAGGCCTAACAGTCGACGAGCCCCCTAAAAGGAGGCCTAGGGTTGTGTTTTTAGGAGTGCCAACATCCATGCAGGAAACTGAGGTTTTTACCTATTTGTACAAGCAAAATATAGCCGAAAAACTTCAGAACTACAGCCTTGAGACGTTTTTGAGCTCAATTAAATTAAGTCATAAGTCAGGTAAGAAAGACACTGAGACCTGTAATTACATAGTTGAAGTATCTGCAGTTATACGCAAAGCCCTGATATCACAAGACCGTGTTTTTGTAAATTGGTCATCATGCCCCGTGAGAGACTTTACTTTGGTCACCCGATGTTATAAGTGTCAGCAGTATGGACATGCGGCCAAGTTCTGTCGACAGACAGCGTATACCTGCGGCCACTGTGGTGATGAAGGTCACTCAATAAAAGAATGTCCAAAACAGGCTGACGAACCAAAATGCGCTACTTGCTTGCATTTCAAAAAGCCAGACAAGCATAACACAGGCGCTGCTGACTGCCCCGCGAAAATAATGGCTGAAAAAAGGTACATCAATTCTGTAGATTATGGAGGCGCCTAAGAGCGCCGTAAATTAGTTATTTTTCTGACCTTCTTTTTTATATTTTTATTTTTTAACTACCATTATGATAAATAGTTTGATTAATGATTTAGATAATTTCTCTGTATCCGAGTCCAAAGTTTGTGAAGCTGAAAACTGCAAACAATATTTAGCCGGCTACAAAACACCGCTAACCATATTAACACAAAATATCCGCAGTGTTTTTAAGAATTTTGATAGCTTTAGTACATTTCAGCAACGGATAAACATAAATTGTGACGTTATTGTTTTAACCGAATGCTGGCTTTCTAAACAATATAACATACCACTAATCCCGGGATATAATATGTATAGAAGTAATATCAATTACCACCAAAATGATGGGGTGATAGTTTATGCAAGAGATCATCTCAATGTCTCTGTTCAGGAACCTGTTATGCACGACTGTAACAGATTGTTAGTTAAAATTGGATCAGAATTTGCGATATTAGCATTATATCGACCTCCGTCTTTTAGAAATACTAGCATTTTTACTGACTCTCTGAATGAGACCTTGCAAACCCTGTCATCCATCAAAAACACGATTGTAATTGGAGATATTAATATCAATATTTTACCAGGAAGTGCTGATGCGTCTGCTCAGGACTACCTCAACCTATGCGCCTTTCATGGCTTGCTCCCAGCACACAGCTTTCCTACACATCACAGTGGCTCCTGTTTGGATCATATTATGCTTAAATCGAATTTACCTTCACTTGCACTTGTAATTAACTCAACAATAACCGATCACAATGCTGCCCTACTAACCCTAAATTGTAAATTACCTAAACAAGACACTCGCAAAATTTCAAAACTGAATATTAATAAACTTGAAGAAGATTTACGAGTCATCGATTTTGATCCAGTCTATAATTCCGCTGACCCGCAGTTTTGCATGTTGTATGTAATTGAAAACATACGAAATGCAATTCAGCAAAACACAGTCGTATCGCATTTGAGTAACAAAAATCACAACATAAAACCATGGATCACATCAGGTCTTATTCGCTGTATGAAACATAGGGATAAACTGCATATGAAAGCTAAATCTAATCCTGACAATGCAGTATTGCAACTTTCGTACAAAAGATATCGAAATTTCTGCAATGATCTCCTTAAAAAAATTAAAATAAATTACGACAAAGTGGCATTGGAAAAGGCTGGAACAAATAGTAAAAAGATCTGGAAATATATTAAAGACGCAACATATACAACAAAACAATATGAGTCATCTTCAGGTTTATTACAAGCACACTCGTCACCGCTGGAATCCGCTAACATAGCAAATAATTTCTTTGTTAATGTTGGATAGTGTTTGGCTGAAAAAAATCTGGATGAGTCCCAAAACCTAACGAGCACTCCTTTAGCATGCAGCACTGCTTTAACATCCTTTGCGCTGCTAGATACTGATGAGACTGAGGTAGAAAGTATAATTATGACCTTGAAAGAAGACTGTGCAGTTGGCTGGGATAACATATCGAATAAAATTATCAAAAAATTCAAGGACATTTTGGTACGACCACTGACTCATATTTTCCGCATTTGTTTATCTTCAGGTCATTTCCCCGAGTGTCTCAAAAAAGCTGTAGTTGTCCCTGTCTATAAATCAGGCAGCAAAGCGCAAGTGACGAATTATAGACCTATTTCTTTACTGCCTTCCATGTCAAAAATATTGGAAAAAATTATAAACAAAAGGTTGTTAAAATATTTGGAAGATAAATCAGTTCTGTCTGAGCGGCAGTTTGGTTTTAGGCCTAAAGTTTCCACTGCTGATGCGGTACACCATCTAACTGACTATCTAGCGCAAGAACTTGACAAGGGTAAGCACACAGTAGGAATTTTCCTGGACCTCGCCAAAGCTTTTGACACAGTTTCCATTCCAATCCTGTTGCGCAAGCTTGAGATCGTGGGTGTAAGAGGCACCCAGCTGAAAATGTTCCAAAGTTATTTAGAAGATCGTTCCCAGTGCGTAAAGATTGGCAATGTTCTCAGCGCTGTTCAAAAAAACACATTTTTTGGTGTTCCTCAAGGAAGTATTTTAGGGCCCACTCTGTTTTTGATCTACATAAATGACCTTTGCAATCTCAAGCTAGAGAATGGCACTATCATAACTTACGCTGACGACACTGCTCTACTTTTTTCGGCTGACTCAGAAAATGAAGTCTACAATCTTGCGCAACACGGATTTAATATTGTAAATAAATGGCTCCAAAATAACTCACTAACCCTAAATGCAGAGAAGACAAATTACATTAAGTTTTCGATGCGCAAGCAAATATCGAAGATCCCCTCAGCCTTGCATGCTCATTGTTGCCCAGCCCCTGCAGATAGCCAGTGTAAGTGTCCGAATATTAAAAAGACATAAAATAAAATACCTGGGTATTATAATAGATGAAACCCTTTCCTTCAAACCACATATGGAAGCTCTAAACAATAGAATTCGTAAGCTAATATACGTATTCAAAAAGATACGATTTATTGCAGATCCTGAAATAATTAGGCAAGTATACTTTGCTCTTTGTCAGTCAATTTTGACTTACTGTATTACTTCATGGGGTGGGGCGAGTAAAACTTTGTTACTGCCTATTGAAAGAGCTCAAAGAGCTATTCTTAAGGTGGCTACTTGCCGCCCTTTTCTTTTCCCCACTAACATACTGTACAAAGCTTGTAAAGTACTTACAGTTCGACAGTTATTTATAATGAGCACTATACTAAAACAACACGCAGCGCTTCCATACAGCACTGAATTAACAAAAAGGAGACGGAAAGATATAGTTTGCCCTCAAAAAAGTACAAAACATGCTTTCACAGCCAAATTTTATATGTACCTCGGACCGCTACTCTATAATAGGCTAAATGATAAAGAAAACATCTACTCCTTAAATCATAGTAACTGCAAGAAAATCCTTATGGAGGCTCTTCAAACTATGTCCTATGAAGATACAGAGAAGTTATTACTTGTGTTAAAATAAATATTGTTCATATTATATAATTTTATACACCTTTTTACATGATAAGTAGGTACCAATAAGATATATAATATGATAATTATGTGATTATTTAATCAATTAATGTTACCTCCAATCGCCTGAAACACAGGATTACCTAGTTCAGGCACAAATCATATGTGAACTTGACATAGATTTAAGAAAAACTGTATTTAACGTTAGTCCTTATATTTTTGAATAAATTATTATTATTATTATTATTATTACTCTGTCCTGTAGCGGGTACTTGTTTTTCTACACTAACTAGGTCACCTATGGAATACTCATGGGGCTTACAACGTTTCTTATCATATATCTCTTTGGCCTTTTGTTGAGACAATCTTACATGAGAATTGATATTTTCCCTAATTTGAGTAATATCCTGTCCGTCAGTAATATCTGTTACATCGTCGCCTAATTCCGAGACTATCTTATTGTCACTTGATCCTGACAGCCTTGTTCCGAAAAGAGCCTCAGAAGGAGTGCGATTAATGCCTTTATTAAAAGTATTGTTCATACCCCATTGCACATCTAACAAGTGGTCGTCCCATTTATTGTCAGCCGTGCCTACACACTTTGCAGTGAGAGCGTCTATTATTGTTTTGTTGTAGCGCTCTACCTGCCCGTTGGCTCTAGGAGTGGCTACAGCATTCAATACATGTTTCACACCCTTATCGGTCATAAATTTCCTAAAAATATCACTAGTAAATGAAGTACCGCGGTCAGATATAAGCCGCCTTGGCATTCCAAAAATACCAAAGTACTCGCGGAATACTTTTATTGATGTAGAAGACTTTGTATTCCTAACGGGTTTTAAATAAATATATCGACTGTAAGCATCAACAATTACAAGTATGTGCATGTTTCCTTTACTACTTCGTATAAACGGTCCTACATGGTCCACGTGGATTGTATCAAAAGGAGTAGTGACTTTATCAATTGGATGCAAATAGCCAGGTTTTTTTCCACCCATAGATTTCGAGTAACTGCATTCTAAACATGAATTGATGTATTTTTTAACAAAATTTCGCATCTTTTTGAACCAATAATGCGACTTAATTTTATCTAATGTCTTGTCAATAGCAAAATGACCAATGTCATCGTGGTTTTGCTTAACTATTTGCCAGCGAACTCCCTTTGGTACAACCCATTTATCCCCAGATGCAGTTATTCTAAACAACTTATCATTTTTCAATTTGTAATTAGTTTTAATATCCGTAACATTATGTAAATTAGGGTCTTTTAATATTCCTACAATTCTTTGTATCTCGCCATCCGAATGTTGGACTGTAGCTAACCAATTATCATCATTTACAATCATTACATTGTATTTTATCTGTACGTCGTTTATAGGATTACGGCTTAGGGCGTCCACGTGAGACATTGATTTTCCTGGTCGGTATTCAATATTAAAGTTAAACTCCTGCATTTGCTCCCACCATCGAGCTACCCGAGGAATCATGTCCCTTTTCTGAAAGGTGGCTCTTAAGGAGTTGCAATCAGTGACGATTTTAAATGGGATCCCAATTAAATAAACTCTAAATTTATGCAAGGATGATACAACTGCTAAGGTTTCAAGATCATAAGATGAATAATTCTGCTCCTCCGGAGTCGTTTGTCGGCTAAAATATGCTACAGGTCTAAGAACACTATCATATTTTTGAAGAAGGATACCAGCAACGCCTAATTTACAAGCGTCAGTATGCAGCTCTGTGGTTAAATTTGGATCGTATAAAGCCAATGTTGGCTTACGCATTAGTTCAGCCTGTAACATTCTGAATGATTTTTCTTGATCTGGGCCCCAAACCCATTTAATATCCTTCCTCAACAAATATGTCAGTGGCTTTGCTATAACTGAGAAATTTGGCACAAATCTTCTAAAGAAACTGGCTAAGCCAAGGAACTGTCGTACGTTATGTTGACTAATGGGAGTTGGAAACTTCTCTATTGCTTCTACCTTCTTTGATCCAGGTCGAATACCATCAGCAGATATCTCAAACCCCAAGTATTCTACTTTAGGACTAAAGAACGCACATTTGGTTAAATTCAATGTGAGACCAGCCTGAGTAAATAACTGTAATATCGATTCTAACCGTAAAATGCCCTCATCAAATGTTTTAGACGGTATTATAACGTCATCTAAATACGCCAGTGCCTCCCTATGACGCGCTTTACCTAATATTTGGTTCATAAGACGTTGAAAGGTGGCTGGAGCGTTTGCAAGACCAAACGGCATTCTGTTGAATTCAAAATGGCCGTCTGGTGTCACAAACGCAGTTTTATGTTTATCCTCTTCTCTGATCTGTATTTGATAATAGCCTGATTTTAAATCGAGTGTAGTATAAAGCTTATGGCCTGCAAGTACATCTAACTGATCATCGATCAACGGCATAGGATATTTTTCTTTGATAGTCTTCTTATTTAACGCCCTATAATCTATGCAAAGTCTAATCTCGCCACTCTTCTTCCTGACAAGCACAATTGGACTAGCATATGCCGATGTTGATGGACGGACTATACCGTTGTCTAATAGTTCTGAAACCATATTTCTAACCTCCTCTTTTTCTTTAATAGCTAACCTATATGGTCGGTAAACTACAGGTTCATTGTTATCAAGGTTTATTACCATTTCTCCTACTGAGGTACAGCCTAACTCATTTAAATTGAATGCGAAACAACCTCTAAACCGGTTTAATAAAGTTATTAACTGTTCCCGTTCGGCAGTAGATAAATTTGAACCAGTGTCAACATTTAAATTACTAATGGGATCTAAGCATGAAACTGAACGAACTTTAAACTGACTTTCTTCACGTGCGACCCTGCCTCTAGCAATAAGCTTGTCCTTATACAACGTAATAGGAACAACACCCCATGAATTTAGCACTATTTCCCCGGTTCCGTCTTGAATACGAAATAACCCTGTTAAAACTGAGAACATAGAATCAGCTTGAATCCTAAAACCTCCATCAACAAATATTGCTCCATCATAACTAGGCTCTGTATAAACGTCAACTGTTGTTATTCCAGAAACGGTGGTGTCACTTTTACAGTACAAACCTATTTTGTTATTTTCAGTAATGGTATGACTTAACTCCTTAATTTCTAAATGATCTTTAGTCTTATGAATCTCAATGTGTGGCTGCTCTGTAAAAGTGTGACCAATCATCACTGGTACTTGCATGACACTATCTGGTACTATCACCAACTCTACGTTAGCGACTACGTCATCAATAGAAATACAAACAGACTGTTTGCCCAAAGAGAGAACGGTTGAATTGCCAAATCCTACTAGTACTGAACTGTCTACTTCATAACCTACACCTAGTTTTTTAAATTCAGTTAACTTCATCATAGAACACTCACTACCTAGATCGACATATGATTCAAATGGAACATTGTTAATAAATGCGATCTTAAAATATTTATCGTTTGCGTTCCCCGAACTAGAGACACGCATGACATTCTTTTCAGCCACTGGAGGTTTAGTAAAACAATTATTTGTTTCATGACCAAATCTGTTGCATCTAGTACATTTTTTTACAGGTTGTGAGCATTGTTGAATATGATGGCCCTCTTGTTTACAGTTGAAACAGCGTTGAGTCTTATTTACGACACGCGGTTGAACATCCTGTTTACTGACATTTTTATTGGTGGTAGTAATAGTTTTACGGTCACCAAGTTTTACGTTTTTAGAATTTCGTAAATATGTAAGTAGTTTATCGGGGTCATCGAATTGTACTGCTTCTGCCCCTAATCGTACCGAACGGTCGTCAATCCCATGCAAAATACAATCTACTGCTCTCCTACCTACTATACCGCACCTATTGATCAATGCTATTTTATCATAGTAATAATTTTCTAAAGAGTCTCCGAAACGAGCTCGTTTGAAAAGCATATCACTAAGCATTTGTCCATAGTTTTCATCGGAAGGGAAAGCTGACCGTAGCTTATCCTGCCACTCTTCCCATGTAAAAAGTACGGATGGTAAACCCTCATACCAACGCTGAGCTACCCCACGCAATTTCGGAAGAGCAAAATGAACGGTTTGCTTTCCTGACCACCCATAAATAGAAGCACACTCATTAACTTTATGTAGCCACATCGACATAGTTTGTTCTTTCTTTGCCGGGTCAAATTCTGGTACAGCATTATTGAGATTCCCTAATTTATGCATAGGGTCTTCTCCTTTCAAAGACGTTAAAACTTGTAAAAGTTGCGACATGCTAACATTATTACTGATACACTCACCGATATCATTTGGTTGCCGATTGTCGTTTTCAACCCGGTGCGTGGCTGCATTCGGTCTCGAGCTGCGTGTTCTATTCCTGGGCCGGCTGCAGGATCGGCTCCTGGGCCGACGGCAAGCATCGCGGCGCCTATCGCAGCACCGCGAGGCGCGCCTCCCCAGTATCACGGAACGTTGGCTGCACTCGCTCACCGGTGACAGCGACCGGCTGGCGCGCCGATGTGAGCGGCGACAGCTCCGACTTCTGTGCCGCTGTCTTCGATGAACTTTTCTGCCATCCGCACGACTCCGGGAGCGGGGCGAACGGCTGAAGCCATGACCCCTTTCCCGACTGCATGAGCGCCTCTCTGATCTTCGTTGAGGTGTCCTCACAGCACGGCTACCCGAAGGTAACACCCGGCTCCGCGATCTCCGCGCACTCTTGTCACGTTCTGCGGCGTGAGATTGCTCACAAGGCGACACGTTTTCCATTATTAAACTGAAACAAGATATCAACGGACAAAAAGTTGCATTTAAACTAAATTAAACCAATTTAAAACAAAAACTGGATCAAATAACGACCACGGACTTGGACGAATTCAAACAATTTTGTGGGCTAATCAATTATTTCGAGCAATAGAAAAAAAAAAAAAAAGGAAACGGAAACAAACAAACAAATAAAAAAAAAAACTGTTTAATAAAAACAAATAACTAATAGAAGTTAGGTACAAATTATCCCACTTCTGAAATGTAAGACTAACCAGAGCGAAAGGGAAATAAGACTGTTCATTTAAACAGATAAGCATGATTTATTTACTGGGTAAAATAAAAGCACAAATATTACGGCAATACATTTATAGTTATCTTATTACAATTCTCAGTACTTACATGGGTATTACAAGGTCCTTACACTTTCACAGCTTAACCAACACTCCTTGGCTAAAATGGCGCTACCAGGTAAGTTTTTAAATCCCTCCACATTATCAGACTCAAATAGTCAGTTGACAGTTAATATCCGGTGGCGCCATTTTAGCATTTTAAATAAATCAAATAATAGTCAAATTATGATCAAATACAATATTGTTTTATTTCAAAAGTACTGTAAATATTTATCATAAAAATACCAAAACATTTATATAAATAGCTAACAACTGTTTTGATAAAATGGCGCTACCACGTAAGTTTTAAATCCCTCCACTTTATCAGACTCAAATATTCAGTTGACAGTTAATATCCGGTGGCGCCATTTTAGCATTTTAAACAAATCAAGTAATTGTCAAATTATAACCAAACAGGATTGTGTTAATCAAAAACATTGTAAATACTTATCATAAAATACCTAAACTTATATAAATAGCTAACACTCGTATATCCAGACAAAAACGGGCAAGAATTCTAAAAACTATACTTTCGGCATCAGACTCGTTCCTACACTTCGTAGCAATTACTTTTTTAACCGACTTCAAAAAAAGGAGGAGGTTATCAATTCGACTGTATTTTTTTTTTTATGTTTGTTACCTCATAACTTGCGACTGGGTGAACCGATTTTCATGATTCTTTTTTTATTTGAAAGCTGGTGCTTAACCGCGATTGTTGCTATAGCATATCTAAGCATTGTTTACGCCATCACACAACATAATATCACGCCTGTACTCACTACAAAGGTTATAAAAACTATTTCGAAAAAAATATATGTTTTTAATAATAAAAAACCGCCTTCGAACGGATGTGGACGTGTAAGACGATCGTTCTCGAATGGGGGGTTAGATACCATAACTAAAAAGTGATAAATAATTTTTTTTTTACAAAAAATAACAACCGACTTCCAAAAAAAAACACTACAAAGTGTTTTTTGGAAGTCGGTTGTTATTTTTTGTAAAAAAAAAATTTTCATCAATTATTTAGTACAGTTTTGACTTCGTTACTATCTTATTATAGTTCTGTACGTACCTATAACTTAATTATTTTTGCACAAGGGCTTGCAAGGTGTATAATGAATATAAGGTTTCCTTTTAACCAGTAACTACGAAGCTCTAAAAAGTAATTATAGCGAGTAGAAAAACACTACTTCAGTGAGTCCACTTCCGGGACTTTGATGAGCAATTTGATTAATTAACAAAGTGAAAGTCAAAATATTCTGGTAGGTACCTCCTATTAAAACATCAATAGCCTTTGTTACATAAAAAGATTTTTCGTGGAAGTAATTTAATTTAAACAGTTTATTTTTAGAACGCAAATAAATTAGATTGAGAAAGCTATTCTATCAATTTAAAAAAACGGATACTTATACGAATTTAATTTATTCAGTGGTGTACAAATCATCTGTGAGAATTTTCAGTGCTGACTATTTAATTTATGTGTAGGTTAAACACAAAATGTGTTGTTAACAGAACAAGAGGCTCGTGGTTAAGTAATTGCAGCTGAAAGGGTCGATCTTCAAGGTTGAGCAACGCTTGCCGATATCGGTCCATGGATAGTACTGGACTATTAGACTAGACAGTACAAGTAAATATTTGTTCACCTTACTAAAAACGGACACATCTTTTTTAGTAAGGTGATCATATAGAAGTACGATGAACAGCGGTACGGGGTGTAATGTTCACTCATACCTCCATAGAAAAAGGAGGATCCTCCGAACAGACGGGTGTCGTGTCTGGTGGGCTACTACCCGACGATTGATGTCGGGTCGTTGTATATATGCTAGTTGCGCGGTAAAATCTGCTTGCGTGACGTCAGTGTGATGCGTCGTTCGCATGTGGCGGTGTAGTTACCGCTACAAGACCATCCATTACTTAATATTACATACCGAATACCTCCGTGCCTCGGAAAGCACGTTAAGCCGTTTGCCCTGGCTCGGCTAGCCAGAAGCCCGAAAGTCTGTGAACCAGTCTTACCAAAGGGTATCGTGATACCCAGGAACTTGGATGTGGAGGTCAGATAGAAAGAAGAAAAAGGAAAATGCGTTTATTGGTATTACAGCAGCTAAAACATACCTTAAAACTATGAAAAATAGAAAACAATGCTCATAATGCAAAAAGGGCTCCAGATCAGCATAACGTCAGGGGCCTACTCCCTAGCCGTTACCTCCTTCTGAGAAGCAGTGATGCTCGTAAAGGAGGAGGCGGAACGTGTGAGGGAGATGCAAAATTCGCGCCCTCACGACCCTAGTCGCCGCAGAAGACGCCCTGGGCGTCGAGAATCCCAAGCCGATTGCCGGCCACCGTAGGCGCGGGCTTGCGGACGGCGAGCAATGGGTAGCTCGCCGTCCGAAAAAGACCATGCCCGGTTCGACGGCGCGTTGTGTTCCACGCACGCTTCAAAGAGATGTCAGCAACAATGACGGGGTCCGCTAGGGCCGATGCCTGCCAGGGTTGCGGGAAAGTCCGAAAGGGTTACCGTGACCCCTGGCACAGGCAACTGAAGGAGCATGGATGGGTTTTGGTCAGTAAGAGTCTGACACGCCCTCCAGCTCCGCCCAGAGCGAGACAAGTTATTTGATTATTTCCCACATCAAAAAAAAAAATACATGGACCTACTCCCTAAACACGAAGTCCGTCGTTACGGCCGGCAGAAGTTACGGACGTTTCCTACTCCGTAACACTTACGCACGAAGATAACGATTAGTCCGGGGACCGAACACTACAAATTACACTACATTACACTAAAAATTAATGACACAACGTTTAAACAGTTAGTCCTTACTCCCGATGTGTTTTTGCCCGTCCGGAAAAGTTAATTAATCGGGAGTAGGGTTCACTTAGTATCGAACTACTTTCGGCTGCATGCAACCCACGAGTGCCATACGGTGGAATAATAAACAAATAGGGAAGTGTGTGCTCTTTTTTTTTTTTTCTTTTTAACTCACAAACCGATTACTTTCACAAGACAGTCAACGGTTTGTGTGTTGTGTTGTGATTAATGAAAAACTAAAACAATACCCAATACCCAATATCTGCGTATTACCCACAATAAAATAGTAAATCTATAAATAGAAATTACCTATACATATACTTAAAGCAAAACCTTGTGACTACGTTGATCTTCTTAACTACGAAACGAATTTTCATGTGGCTTTCATTTTTGTTTAGATAGACAGTCGCTCCATGTGGTACTGGTAACTGCATCTGGTTAGACTGGAAGCTGACCCCAGATTAGTTTGGAAAAGGCTAGGCAGATGATATCAAACAGAAACAAGAGAGTGAATGCGGAATCATGATTACATTCACAATGAATGTTTAACCCGACAACAATTCGAACAAAATTCAACAATCGAAAACATCATTCAATTCAACAAGATTTCAATTAACATTTCAATTCAAAATAACAAAGGAAAAGTAAAGTTTTCTGGTTCTCTTTTCTTAAATCCGATGCATTGATGTTTTTCTGCGGGTACGAGTGTATTGTCCATGGTTTTCGTGGTAATTTCAACAAAGAAGTACCTTCGACTTCGGTACCCTAAACTTCAAGACATCTTGCGAGACTGAAAATTTAAGGTACCTAGGTATGCGTGTATAGTACGTAGAGGCCTCGTTATATTGTTCTAACACTTTTGACAATAATTCCACGTAACTGTCACATAGACAATTACACTTTGTAGTGTTATTGACGTGCAAGCAGGGCTTCAAATATTGGTTGTATTTGGGAATCACCGTTACCACCGTTACCATTGTCCTTGGTGTGATACCGGAACCAGAGAAGTAGACGTAGTACCTGTACTATTGGTATTTCTAATCAGTATCGTTACTGTACCGGTATCAAACAAATATTTCCGTAAGTTAGAGTGAGAAAACAGATACAGGGTGGCAGGATCATCGACGCGCAGCCTGTTAGTAGATTCAGCACCTGATTTTGAACCCCCCTGCGTTGAAATTTTTTATTGGTTACCGGTTATTAAAACAAATTGGCTGTTCCATACGTTTTGAACGCTTATGCCATGCACTTTTATAAGAAACAGGTGATTTTTTTAATGATAACCGACGAAAAATTTCTACTCTCGTCTAGAATCATCTGTTTTTTTTTTCTTTTTTGGGTGGGTAATCTTCAAATGACTTCTCTCTGTGAAAGGCGTCCGGGAAAATATAATTACCTTTTTTATTTCTGTCTCCTTTATTTTTTTGTTACGGGGCACATTTTGACTTCGTCGCACTACTTTGTTTCTTGTAAAGTTTTCATCATGGTTTTTCAGCTTGTTTGCTGACATAAATAATATTAAATGAATATAACTTAGCATAACGACTGAAGACTCCGGAGGGTTAGGCAGAGAGAGGAATACCTGTAATACTGGGTAAGTATACTGACATTTCACCAGTTAGGTTTTAAGTCCCGTGTTATAGGGCGAGCCCTTTTGGTCTCGTGGCTGCAAGCGGGACTGCTGAGCGTGTGGTCTTGGGTGCGATTCCCAGGTCGGCCAAAGTGTTATTGGGTTTTTCCATTAGAAATTTCTTATTAACAACCCGGAGTTTGGAAGTAGGCGGTGTGATACCCCCGTGGCTCGGAAAACACGTTAAGCTGTTGGCCCTGCGCCTGATCTCTCTCCGGTCGTGTCGGATTGCCGTCCCATCAGACTATGAGAGTGAGGGAAGAGAGAGTGCATCTGTGTCTGCGCACACACTTGTACACTATAATATCTCCCGCGCCAAAGGCTAGTCTCCGTTGAGATTGGCCGCCATGGCCGAAATGCGGAGCCTATTGTAAAATAATAACTATTTATATTTTAATTAAACTAAATTCTCACACAATATAAAAATAAATCTAACCACATCTAAACACGATTCACGTAACAGATAAAAATAAATGAGATAAGTATGTAAATAAAAATTTAATCTCTGCCCTGAAATTGGATGTATTTAATCGTGGCGCAGGTAAGTACCCGTGTTATAGCCAGTTGATGCTAATCCAATTGCCCATAGAGAAAATTTAACTAAAACTAATCGCCAATCAAATATATGGGAGCTGCGTTTCAAGGCGGCTTGAATTCTGTGAATGAATTAAATTAAATGAACACAGAAAAATATTTTTGTAAAAATTCAAACAACTGACCTCTAGCCACATTGCAGACTTTACGAAATTATTTATGCAAAGAATTGAATATTGATATAGAAATAATAGAGGAATAATTGAGAGCAGTGGTGGCCCAGTGATAACGGCCGCGACTTACGAGTTGAAGGTCGTAAGTGCGAACCCAGTCAGGCGCTTTACATTGTGTAAATTATTTCATCACCACTGCTCATAAAACGGCGAAGGAAAACATAGTCAGGAATCTGGCACGTCCTAGAACCAAAAAGTCGCAGGAATGTGACATCTACCAACCCGCACTGGGCCCGCGTGGTGGGTTACCGCCCACTCCCTCTCACCGAAAGGAGGCCTGTGTAAGCAAAACAACATAAAACTGAAACTGACTGTTTCTGTGAAACATTATAAGCTGATCATATAAGTATAATATAAGTAATAAGGACAAAGCGAATTTGAATTGCGGCTTAATTGTTTTGTTGTTCTGTCTAACGTGAGCCTAATTCTATCCAATAAATAGGCAGATAACAAAAATTAAAATTATGTTTGATCACTATTTATTGCACCTATTCTACCATCCATTAGGCACAATGTAAATACGCTTGAAACTGATCATGTACACTATCTAAATAAGCAGTAGGTACCTAGGTACACTGGTATACCCTTTCAAAAATGTCCTCACCTTCAGCCAATGATACCACTCAGCACTTATCCCCATAAATAACAAAAAAAATATAGATTACCAATACAGCTGTTAACCGCACCAAATAGTGAGGCCACGCCCCCAAACAAATCAAGCCTTCGCAACTAATCTACGGTACAGTTAGCCTCAAAAAGATATATATTTAAGGGGACTACATGACCTAAACGCAATTTTTATAATGTCTAAAAGTATATGATCCACTGCAGTAAAAAAATATATGATATTATTCAGGATAATTATATAATGCTAGTTGAAAACTTAATACAACTAATTTGGTACGATAAAAAAAGTCACGAAAATACGTCTAACAAATTACTTTTAACGATTAAAAACCATAGGTACTGATACATGCAATCATTCTGTTTTTTGTTTCAGATTGTTTTACAAACAACGTATTAACGTGATAGTGTTTTCATTTTTTAGTCCAATCAATAGATTTTTGTAAATAGAGAATTGCTTCAAATTTTGCAATAAATTACCAGTTTTGTGTCACCGCGCTTCTCTTTCTTTTCTATGCAGTACGACAGTGACTGCGCTTTAGCTGTTGTCAGCCCCTTAAGAAGAATCCATTTGATTGTCCACAATTTGTGTTACATAATACTGTATCAGTGTGTAGCTACAATTTTGTAAAAATCAATGCTCTGTGGCTATACAATATTATGAATACAAAAACTGTTGACAATTAAATGAATTCTTGTCGTTGTATACATCTTTTTGAGGCGGACTGTACATCTTATTAATGTGTTCTAGAAAAAAAATACCTCTTATATCTTATTAATTAACTTAGAGTGTGGTCAATAAATCTCTCGTTTTAGTTTCTTATTTGGTTTTCTTGAAACTTTTGGAATTATCTCGAAGTTGTGGGTCGTAAATCAGGATTTACTTAATACTTATATGGATACAAATGTGTTTATCTTTATTTTATATTATTTCACAGTGTTATACGTTTACATGCTTTAAATAAATAAAATAGGTAAACATAATATTTAGATATTATCAAAATTAAAACGTCTTTCACGCTTCGCTTATTCAAACGTAGAAGCGTACGAATTCGGCTAATATCGTCAGTAGGTACCTCTAAGTTGAGTTGAATGAATAACGTGAAAGCCAGAATACCCAATAATTCTAAGAAATCGAGTACCTACCAGCATCGTTATTTTGAATTAGAGTTCGAAGCTGGTCCATTTATTAATTGAATTTAGTTTGTAGAAAACTCTCTTTCCGAGAATTCAATCTATGTTTGATTCACCCTTTACCGTTTTGAGGATAAGTTCGAAGCAACTACATCCATCATAGCGAGAATGGTAGTTAGCTGTTGAACTGTTTGTCTAGGAAATCAAAGCAAAAACTATATTTAATGTGATCAAGCAACGGTTTGAATGATATGTTGGTAATTTTATTGGTGGTTCAGTAGACCGCACGTAACACTAACAGTTAGACTTTCTCCTAGCACAGGTATCTATATAGCTATATATATAGTATAGGTATATCTTTGAGAGATTTACTGTAAAAGTTGTACAAGTTTCTGCATTTTTTTTTAGCCTTTGAGCTAGACTAGCGGGGTCCCTCCCGCTGGTTAATACTCCGCGGTTAACACTATTAACTATTGGGAATGATGCGTTCTACTGGTTTACATTGTTGATGAACGCGACATTTTTTTAGCCTTTGAGCTAGACTAGCGGGGTCCCTCCCGCTGGTTAATACTCCGCGGTTAACACTATTAACTACTGGGAATGATGCGTTCTACTGGTTTACATTGTTGATGAACGCGACATTTTTTTAGCCTTTGAGCTAGACTAGCGGGGTCCCTCCCGCTGGTTAATACTCCGCGGTTAACACTATTAACTACTGGGAATGATGCGTTCTACTGGTTTACATTGTTGATGAACGCGACATTTTTTTAGCCTTTGAGCTAGACTAGCGGGGTCCCTCCCGCTGGTTAATACTCCGCGGTTAACACTATTAACTACTGGGAATGATGCGTTCTACTGGTTTACATTGTTGATGAACGCGACATTTTTTTTAGCCTTTGAGCTAGACTAGCGGGGTCCCTCCCACTGGTTAATACTCCACGGTTAACACTATTAACTACTGGGAATGATGCGTTATACTGGATTACATTGTTGACGAACGCGACATTTTTTTTCCCAATAGTTAGTACCCTCGTCTCGCGTATAGTTCAGGAATCAGGTTAAAGAAAAGAAATAAAAAATATAACGGTTCTTGAAAGTGCTTTAATTAAGACTTGAGGCACCAAATTAATAATGATTTCTAGAAACAGAGACAGTAAATACACTCGAGAGCAATGAATCCGGGTCACTTAAAGAATCCTAAAAATCTCGGAAACTGAAAATGCTAGGTTAATGCAATAAATTGTATTTAATAGACAATGTAATACTCCTTAAATGAAGGTATTAAAAGTTCTTAGTTATTGTAAAGTTATATCATAAAAAAATCAAATTTGAAAAAGGGCCACTTTCGAAGATGGAACTACGAAATTACAGCATTTGGTTTTGCTTTTGTTTGTAATCTGTCATTTATGTGGGTACATAAACCATGTTGATAGTGCTCTATATTCATTATTCAAGCTGAAATTATGTCGCTTACGCCTGAAGAATGCACCAGAATACTTACAATGCTGGAAACCGGCCGGAGTCAGCGCGATACAGCCAGGACTGTCGGTGTGTCGCTGTCAACAGTACAAAGAGTTCTCCGACGTTACGAAGAAACTGGTTCTAACCTACGCAGACCAGGAACGGGCAGAACCAGGTGTACCACAGCACGAGAAGACCGATACTTGGTGAACACCATGCTTCGAAATCGCTTTCTCACAGGAACTGAACTCACCAATCAGTTTCGACGCCTCGGAGGAAGTAACCCAAGTGCATGGACAGTAAGACGTCGGCTTGCTGAATCTAACTTAAAACTCCTTAGACCTGCAAACGGCCCTAAACTGGAGCGTGGGCATCGTATTTCAAGACTAAGATATGCCCAGAGCCACGTAAATTGGAGTATTGAAGATTGGTCAAAAGTTATGTTCTCCGACGAATCAAAATTTATGCTCTACAAGCACGATGGAAGACACAGAGTGTATCGAAGACCAGGGGAAAGATTCAAGCAAGCATGCATCGAAGAAAAAGTAGCCTACGGTGGTGGGTCTGTACTTGTGTGGGCCGGAATTTCTTCTGAAAGTCGCACAGAGCTGGTGATCATAGAAAACGGCTCTTTAACTAGCGTAAGATATGTGGAAGAAATCCTCAATGATCACGTTGGTCCATTTATGGTCAATTTAGGTGAGGATGCTATATTTATGCATGACAATGCCCGACCTCATACAGGTAGGATTGTGAATGACTACCTTCAAGAGATGAACATTACTCGTATGGAGTGGCCAGCGCGCAGCCCGGATATCAACCCGATCGAGCATGCTTGGGACGAGCTAGGCAGATGCGTAAAACAACGAAACCCTCCCCCAATCACGCTTCGTGAGCTCAAAATTGCTCTCACAGAGGAATGGGAGAATATTCCCCAAAATCGTATAAGGAACTTGGTGTACAGCATGCCAAACCGCGTAAACGCAGTAATGGAAGCACGAAGAGGCAATACGAAGTATTAAAATTCAAGAAAATCGTAATAAAGTTCAAAAATTTCATGTTTCCTATTTTTGTTTTAAGGAGAGATCAGCAGTTTTTTTCTTTATGTAATTTTGTGTTAATAAAATGTATTTTTTTTTACTTTCATTTAAGGAGTATTACATTGTCTATTAAATACAATTTATTGCATTAACCTATCATTTTTAGTTTCCGAGATTTTTAACATTCTTTAAGTGACCCGGATTCATTGCTCTCGAGTGTAATTATAAAAAGTGTTTATTTAAAATTTTAAAAAAGGAATCTAGTTTTACATCAATTGAGTTTGTTTGTATCAGAAATAAATAATCATTAATTAATGTTCAATTAACCTGTCTAACTCTTGAAATAGATGCGGGACGAGGGGGGGGGGGGGGGCTATTGGGAAAAAATGTCGCGTTCGTTTAACGAAATCATTATTAATTTGGTGCCTCAAGTCTTAATTAAAAAGGCCCTTCCAGACATGACCCTGCATTGTTAGACTCACATAAAATCCTAATAATACAATGTTTGGACTTTAAAAGAGACTATGACCACCTCCGAGTTTGTTTCGGCATTTCTTCTCAGGGATCAGTAAGCTAGGAAATACCGGCGCCATCTAGTTTTAAAATATTGACGTGTAAAAGTGTCATAAAAGATCTACTTGCACAAATAAACATTTCATTTAAATTATAATCGAGATTTTAATATAATTTTTTATGCAAATTCTATTGATCATTTTATATTATTTCAAAGCTAATATGTATATAGTTTAGTGGCTAAACATTACCATTTTCTTCGGGGTTTTAAAATAAAATAGGAAAACAGAAATTCAGTTACAAACTAAATGTTGTTTTTTTAGACACTTAGATACTAGCTTTGAAATAATATAAAGTTATGTTATCAATAGAATTTGATTAAAAAATGTAATTAAAAAATCTCGATTATGATTGTAAATGTAATGCTTGGTCAATCCCTAGCATCAGTGGGATGACACTGACAGCTCACTCCACGCTCACTTCACCTAAGTTTTTACGGTGAGATGGTTACAGAATCGCACTGCTGATGCTAGGGATTGGCACTATTGACAGCTCACTTCAAGCTCACGTCACCTTCACTTTTATTTTCACGGTGATATTTTTTTTAGAATAGCACCACAGTATTCGAATCCGAGGTTATCAAAGTGATATTAGGTTTTTCATCAGGAGTTTCTCAGTAACAGCGCGGAGTCTGGTGTTATGCCAGGCTCGCCCCCTATTACTAAACTATTACGCAGACTTAAATAAACATAACTGGCAAAGTGTGGGTGAACTATAGGTATACCTCTGCCTGACCCCCCTTCGGAAAACAGGCATGATGTTATGTATGTTCATTCATCCATAATAGTCGATTTTTAAATACGTTTCATTCCCTCTTTTTTATTAACAGCCAACATAAAATTCATTACTAACATTGTAACTTGATAGCTAACACCTTTGAAAGTAGTTAAACTTCGTACTCGTATGAAATGTCGGAACTATCAAGGTAAGTCGACTGCCAAACCACGACAATGTTGTCGGTGGCAGTTAATCTATCGGAAATCGGGGATATTTCAGTGAAGGGTCGGACGCCCCCGACAGATCGATGTGGGCATCTGTCAATTGAATGCCGCCCATCTCTCTATTAGACGCTGTGTGTATAAACTAGATTACCTATGTACGGGGTCACACTGAAAGTTTTTAGAATAGACCAGTAAGGAAAGCAGCCTTTGAAAAAAATATTTAAATTTCGAATCACGAACTCTTTGGGAAACTGTAAATCTGTATTGAATTCATATGTCATTTGTTTTAACAAATTGGCGGCAATATAAAAAGTGTCTGTCGTGCGCGAAATGGATTAGACTAGAGAACATTTTCGTTAAATGATTTATTACGACTTACATTATTGCGTTTTTTATTTTCTAAAAAGTTTATGCGTGACTTTGGTCTCTTTATCTCGTTAGAAGACTTATAGTATATTACTGCAGCGGCCAACAATAGAGGCATTGATGGACGAACGTGTAAATGTGGGCCAAAGCGAAGCCGAGGCACACATACGTAAGTCCATCAATGCCTAGTTGTGGCGAAGGCTTGTATAGCAGGTACTTTTCGCAAATAATGCGCGTAAATTAAAAAACAATTACTTCTCAAAATCAACAACGAACAACAATATTTTTTCCCGCGTTAGTGTTCATTTTGTTTTTTTTTTTTTCAATAAACAGCTTTCCATTTGCAAGCCTGTTCGAAATTTAAATAAAATTTTGCCATGTTTCGGAGTAAGAGATCGTTCCATTTTTAAATTACACGATAGATGTAATTTATTTGGCCGCTAAACGACGACAGATATGGATTTTCATACAACTTTTGCCGGCCGCTGCTCACATGTATTTAGCCAGTACAGCAATTTCGATTTATCTCCAAGAAGATTGTCAATCAAAATAGTGCTCAAATTTCCAAGCATGAAAAGATTTATTTTTATTTTATCGTCACGAGTGCTGTAGCTGAGGTCTTGGGTCCAATTCCCAGGTCGATCCCCGGAGTCTGGATTTGTGCCCGGTTGATGGCAACAGGCTCGCCCTCTATTACATAGGACTGAATTGGTGAAATGTGATTATACTATTGGCACACCTCTGCCTAACCATTTCGAAGAAAATATGTGTGAAAACCCGCTGAAACAAAATATAAGTCATCTTTATCCAGCTGACTGACGTAAGCTGCTAGAGGCCTCAGCCAAGCATCGCCACAGGCGGCTGGTCCTGTGCTTCCTGCACCCAGCGGATTGCCGCGTACCTCTACCGGTGCTGTAGAACATCATATTAATCACTAGCGTCACGGTATTATAACTTAACAATACATTGATATCTCTGTGCTCACACGTAACCCTTCCAAAATCAATGGTCTAAATGATGGTTTTAACCGTATCAAAATCCGTTGTGGAGTTAAGTAGATCTAAGCGGTCACACAGGCACACAAAAAACTACTTTGTTTTTTAATAAACAGATAATGTACACACGGCTACACATCAAGCTATACATTTCCAGTATAAGATGATCTCGCATTGTATCGAATTTCCTTACAATGAGAGGTCAGTGTAAACTGGAAATGTATAGCTTGATGTGTAGCCGTGCGTACCTGTACAGTGTACACCTATTAATTTGGCCTAAGTGTATTTTTTTACTAACAGGAATTTAGCTTTGAGTATTTATATGCCCTGTTAGTTTAGTAATTCAAAGAAAATTAACGTTATTTACAGTATATACACAGACAATTTTTTGCCAATATCAATGTTCATTCAAGGCTCATTTGAGTGATAAATCGACGGAATAAATTCTTTTACTAACATATAAGTGAATAAGTATTTAATGTTATACACGCTTCATAAATGTTAAGAGCTATGTTTTCTATTTACTGCTATATATTTTCTTAAGTGGCTGTATAAAGCTATATAAATAATGTTATTGAGTAATCTTTGATCGTTAGGTACTTCAGGTACATTAAACATCTAATAGAAATGTTTCTTTATGCCATCAATTTAAGCAGTTATGGTTTTTTTTTGCTTTGCAATTCTTGGCAAGATTATAACGAGTTTGAATTTGATTTCGTTGCACTTTTGTGAAAGTATGTCGACCCATGGGTCAAGCACGCAGTAACCCCTTTCTTGAGTCTTAAAACTACACTTTTACGATCTTCGACTGTTTTATTTTACTACCAGATCCGCTTACAAGGAATTATTTGGATGTATGTCATGGTTTGTTTACAATAATATTATGTGTTAGAATGCGTTATCCGTATAACAATATCCGGGACAGGTATTATTTCAGGTTTCTTGTACATGATATTACTGGCAGCTTTACAAATTGCATTTATTTCTTGTTTTTTTTTTGTTTTTGTTTTTTTTTTCTTCTTTTTTTTTGTGATACATGATTTATTCCTATGAATTGCACCTTGAATTACATAAATCATTGTGTCGAAATCGGGTTAGTTGTTATTTATTTCTTGCCTGTAGGTAATTCCAAGAAATCCTTTAGTGATTTTACTGTTTAAGTACAGTGTTTTTTTTTTCAAATGTCTAAATTTGGATATTTATTAAATTCAGAAACAAAAACTTCTTATACCATAAAATATCAAACTATTAATATTAAATTATAATAACCTAAGCTAACTAAAACTATTAACAAATTTAAATATGGCGTCGAAAAATTCCCCTCCGCATCGCAGTCGACTGGATTACCAGTCGACTGCGATGCGGAGGGGAATTTTTTGATTTGATTAGGTACATTAGTACCCAAGAGACTGGCGACATTGCCACGTTGTATGGCAATACTAAGCCTCTGGCAAAGGTAAAGGCCAGCCCTCGGGTCAAGGGAAGTGTCAACAACCCGTTTGGAGATTTCGTTGAACAAACCGTGAGCACTCGGACCCACGGCCCGAAGGTTTCTACCCCAAACGGCTTGAAAATATAATTACCGATAAGGTTATTATACTTTCGCCGCTTGAGGTTTTCCGCAGCCGCAGCAGCAGTGCCAGCACAGCACGCCGAGTCAGGAAGATGGGATGGCGCAAGAGTATCGACACACGTTGCATCCCACACTAAAGGCCTACCCACCTTCCAAGGAAATAAAGACGTCTGGTCTCTTGCCATCGTCGCGTGCCAGGCCATTAGGTTTTAATACAGTGTTAAATGAAAATATGCTTACATATTATTACAAAAAGGTGGAGGATGTTTTAATCTGTTTAACCTGCACTGGGAAAAAATTACGACAAAAAAAATATGACAGCTTTTTACTTCATAATTTTGTATAAAATCCGAGTCGTGCATACTCAGGCGACTGACCGTAAGTACCTACCAGTCTTTTAGTATTTTTATCTCACGAAGCGACGCGCGTGGTTGATAATTAATTTTGATAATATTAGGATGTTATTTGTTGGAAAATGGCATCTGTCACATTTATGAAGCTTGGAACCAATGTATGACTAGATATTGTGTTTACAAAAAAATAACAATATTAAATTAAACGTAAAAAGTTAAAATCACTTAGCTGTTATTACTATAGATTAATGTAATATTTGGTAATACTTGTAGTATAACTTATATTTTTATATGGCTATTTTAATATATTAGGCAAATTTACTAAATACTCGTACGTTTCAAACGATTGGCACAATACTGTCAGTTAATGTTGATATTCTTTTCAATTATGTCTATGAATTACGAATCAGCACTTATAATGTTTTAAAATGGTTTCATTACATGGTTGAGCTGAATGGTGCTGATCCATACATCATGTTCGTGAACGGGCGCCGTCAGTAGGCACTGGTCATTTCTTAGCTGCCACGGCTTATTTTAATTCCATAATTGTTTTTATCTTTTTATTACGGACGCTTTTTACGTGCACGTCTTTATACATTGATCTTACATGTATAATTACAACATGAATGATGTAATCACTTTTTTGTAACAATATTTTTAATAAAAGAGTGTCCATGGAGTTTCTTGCCCGTTCTTTTCCATAGGTACCTACTAAGCTTTGGAATGGGCAACTAGCTTCATCTTTCTGACTGACGACCCCTTGACAATTTAAAATTGCCTGTAATTGGTTTATCTGAAATAAATGCTTTGAGTTTAAGATAATTATGTTTAATAATACCCGTGTTAGAAGTTATTAAGTCAAAATGTATGATGATCTGTGATTGGTGCAAAATGGCGGTAGATAATTATTTGACGTGAAATGACGTTGGTAGGATATAGAAAGGATTGTAATGACGTTATAATACTTTAATATCGTTTCATGTCCTTCTCCTCCATGAAGACCTAGTTTTGCGAACGGACAACTAGTTTTCTGATTAAATACTGACACAAACCATCAATCAATACATACTGAAACAAGTGTCATAAAGTTTTTCGCCGTACTATTAAATGAAAGAACAAAAAGAAACCACATTCATAAAAACTTTCATATACAGTAAATAACCAGTAACAAATTTGTCATTCAAAGCTTGCTGGTGGGGTTTTTTTTTTTTTTTTTTCCTAACTATGGCATCTCGTAGTAGACCTAGAGAGGTCGTTACTACTTAACCGGACTATCCTGTGGTTGCCTTAAGTGAAACTCAAAGCCTCCAGCCAGGGGCTTATTATTACATAATAAGCGACTATCACCTAAGGGCACCCCCTGTGGGGTACGAACCTCGGCTTAGGGCGTCGCTGGGGGGGGGACAGCAAGGTGGGACAGGCTGGATCAGATTTTTCTTATTATTAAGCTTGATGAGGTCGGCGTTTCCTAATTGACTACTCTCTGAGAAGAAACGCCGAAATAAACTCAGAGGTCACAGTCGGGGGGGTTTATATTTACGGGCTCAGCTACGGCGCGGGCTGGCGCTTCGACGGGCAAGATTGCTGGTGGGGTAATGAAAAACAAATATATATATATATGTACAGGTTGTGGCGTAAGTTGTGGTCCACCGTTCAGGATTCGATTAACCAGTTAATTAACTATAACAATTAAACATTTTAACCATTTTTACCCAAAATATTTCCTTTTTTGTCTTTTATTTACGAAATTTCTACCTTTTATTACAAATTTGTTTGTAGTTTCAACAAAAAACATTATTTTTTCATTTTAATTTCTGTTAATTACTGCTGTATACTAGAGCTATCATTATACATTATGATTTTTTATGTCAATTCAGCTCTTTTGAAGAAAAAGTTGATTCTTCTCTAATTTTAACCCTAATTTTTAACAAACCATCACGTTCAAGAGCGATTTTTGTAAAAAAAACTTACTACTCAAAATGGTTAATTTTTTAAATTATTATAGTTAATTATCTGGTTCATCGAATCCTGAGCGGTGGACCACTACTTACGTCACACCCTGTATATACAGCGTGGTGCTTTAATGGCGACATTAATTTAACACGGTAATTTTATACGGTTTCGCGTTTTCGTTTTATGAACATATTTTACTTTCAATAAACGTTATAATTATAACGTTTATTGAAAGTAAAATATGTGAAATTGTAAATAAGTCAATTAATTATTAATTGACTTATTTACAATTTTCTAAAATAGTATCTTGGAGCAACCTGTATTTAAAGAACTCTAGCGCAGAGGTTATTTGCCGGGGTAACCGATCATAATATCGCATGAATTAAATTAAAACGAATAACTTACAAAGAGTAGGCGAATTGCAGGAAAGAGAGAGCCCTATGTCCGGCGAGTGGCGCAGGCGGTAGTTTTCAATTTACGAGTTGTATTATTTTAATATTTTTTTTTATGATTACTGGCCACTAGCTCTACCCGTGTGTTAAATTAATGTTGCTATTGTAGCGGCACGTGGAATAAATAGAAAAGAAAAACATTATATAAATGATTATATAATAATAATATATCATATTAAAATCTATATATATATTATTTATTGTAATAATATTGTAAATTGTAAAAGAGTACTCTATTCTATTCTAATATCTATATATTATTTACTTATGGGTTTTTACTGCCTCTTCTAACACGCGCTTTAATTGTGGTTAACAAGTGTACAAACACGCTTTGAATGTGCGTGTGAGCGCAGGTGCTCTCTCGGTACCGTCCGGACAATGGCGAAGTCGGGAGTGTGTTTGTGCGTGCGTGTGTGTGTTTTGCATTCACGCTAATCGTCTTCAGCACACATTCACAGCGTGTTTGTACATTTGGTTACCACAAGTAAAGCGCACGTCGCTTCGTGAGATTAAAATACTGTACAAACTAAGAAGTGTCCAATGCTTGCATTCTATTCCAGGGAAGCTTAGTGAACATGCATTTTCCTACGTACCTATAAATTCTTTCCTCATTTTATCGAAAGGTCATTTATTCGCCTTCCATTGGAGAACGTGCGCTGGGGCCACTTAGTCTGGCCTCACACAAGCCACTTTCTTTAATTTATCCTAGTTTATTCGATAAAAATAAATGTTATTCTCACTTACAGAAAATATTGATAAAATGTGATATGACCTTTTTTAGGTGGGTGTATAAACAGGTTACACCTCTGATTAAAGCTTTGCGGAATACAAGAGCGTGGTGTTATGTACACACAGCATCAGGTCACGGTACCACAAACTGTAAAATGTTCTCATTCGATTTTGAACATAACCTTCAAAATTTAAAGGTTTAAAATCATTTGGAGAATTTTGACAGTTTCGTATAACCTGATGTGCGACTGTACAAATTATAAAAAAAAAAACATTAAAAACTGAGTTTTCATTTTAATTCATTTAAATGGCAATTCGTTATTGTTATATTCATAAATAAGTATGTTAGCTTTGTCCCAAACGATGTGTGAATTCAAATAATACTAACATTATGCTACTCAAATGTTAGTATTATTTGAATTCAACATGGCTTGTGGCTTAGTAATAACAGCCGCATGGGTCGATCGATCAGATTAAGCTACGCTAGTCGCGGTTGGTCCGTGGATGGGTGACCATCTTTACAAACCAAGACCCCTCCGTGCCTCGGAAACCACGCTAAGCCGTTGGTCCCGGCTGTTATTCCTGGATCTTTGACAGACGTTACGGGTCGTCAAAGTTCGTCAAAGTCTGACAGCCAAAACACTGGTATTCAGCTACATCCGGCTAGACTGGAAGCCGACCCCAAAATGCTTGGAAAAAGCCTAGGCAGATGATGAATATGATTATGCTATTGAAATGTTTTCAAGCTTTCAATTTCACTAAATACCTACCACCCAACTCCCAACAATAACAAAAATCTGTTTGAACTCAATGGGAATCCAAGATAAGATATTTCAGACTCTTGATTCACACTGATTCAAATAGAGGGTAAACAACTTAAACCTCCAGAATACTTCAGATCTAAAAACAAAGATCTCATAAGACCATTTCAGACACCGATCTACACAGCCTCCACATGATCTGACCAAGATTTTGTGTGGACTTTAAAAGAGACTGTGACCTCTGAGTTTGTTTCGGCCCTTCTTCTCAGAGTAGTCAGATAGGAAACGCCGACCTCATCTAGTTTTTAAAATATGATTGACGTGTAAAAGTGTTTGTACAAACCTACTTACAGAAATAAAATCATTTATCATTATAAAGCCACTGTATTGCTGTTTGGCAAGAGATTAAAGTGTAGGTACCTATGTGTGTGTAAGGGTATAAATTTGTACTATTTCTTTAAATAGAAACAAAAAAGGTGAGAGGTGTCGTGGGACACCCAGTTGGAACGAAGTTAATTTCATTGTATATTATGTACCTATTAATCAAAACGCACAACGAAATAAATTAACAACGTTTGAGAGTAACTAAATTTAAAAATTAAAGTATCGTGACGGTCAAAATGATACACTTTTTCGGTTATTCCGTTTATCAAAGTGAGAGGGAACAGGCTTCTTCTGGATAAGCTGACTCCATCGTCGACTCTGTCTCTGTCACCACTGACCTAGACTAGACTCAAGAGCAAACCCATCTTAAATAAAAAACATTAAAATATATCCACCCCATAAAATCCACCCTTATGTGGATATGCGATAACGCATATCCACGTCCATCTAAACCTGTAAATTCCATTTGTCAAACTAGGCCTAGGGTGGATTCTCGGACATGCGTTTCCACCTTAGGGTTGACTTTATGGGGTGGTTAAACGGATTAACCCCACTTTTTCGGTCTTGCTCTCATTCGCCAAGTATGCAGAGTATAACCATAAGGAACTTCGTTCCAAAAAAACGAATATAAAAACTTATTTGCACCTGCACCCGGACCGTCTGAGTCAACCCGTGTGAAGCGATCGTAAACGACGCCTCCGTACCAATGCATTTTTAAAATTAAACGCCTCTCTCGTTATAAATCCGTTTCCTTTAGATTGATGTCGGCCATTATTGCCACCAGCCTTATAAATATACCATTTTTATGGCATAATATAGGTGTTGAGATCGTACTCGTTGTATAAAGCATTATATTTAGTGTGGACGTGGATAATTTTTTAACAGCTGTTAGTTTTAATGATGGTTTGGCAGTTTATATACATTAAGCGGCCTACCATGATGTCCTTTCATCGGTAATATTCGTCGAGGCGTTGAGCTCTTTAACCTTTGAGTCCTTAAAACTTTTAACATCTAACATACTTTTCGACTTACTTTTTGTGACGACTAATAGTGAATGAAGTATGGAAGAAAAGGACATGTTGCGTGGACCCCAAATAAATTAGGAAAAGGACTAGAGATAATTCTCTCGTGATGATTTCATCGTAATCGATGATACAAGTTACTTTTCATAGCACAAATATATTAAATACTCAAACACGGGCGATGTTTCGGGCCACAGCAGGTGTTTATTAATATAATTTAAATTCAAAATTCCTAGAACACCATTTCGTATCTAAAAAAAATAGCCAATGAAATATAATTACTTTAGTCCCAATACAAATAGCAAATGTTGAAGCTAATCAAATCAAAGGCAATATACTCATACAAACGAAAATCGAATCTAAGGTCACCCCGACTTTTGGACGACATTTGATGAGACACACGATGTCAGACAGGGTTGTGTATTTCACCGTGGGTGTTCAACTTGTACATGGATAGTTGTCTGACAGATTTGAAAGAGGGTGAGTGTGGATTGACGATGAATTAGTTGCCGAATGCATTCTCTACGCAGATGATCCAGTTCTACCTGCATCGTCATCATTCTGACGATCTGCAGTTGCATGACATGGTGACTGTGATGGATGAAGCATATAAAATGAAAAGGATGAATATAAATGTAAATAAGACGAAGATCGTGGTGTTTGAAAGGGAAAAGGATCTATCGGTGTGTGGTGTGAAAATAAATGATAAGAGTGTGGAGCAAGTAAGTGAGTTCGTATATTTGGGGAGTCTGTTTAGAAGGGATGGAAAGATTGACGAGATGTGGAAAGGAGAGTAAATGCGGGAAATAAAGTGAATGGTGCTATCCGGTCGTCGAAACCGCGCGCGAAAAAAAAAAGACAGGGCTGAATGCCAGATGCGTCACCGGCGCGGCGGGGCGCCGCTCGGCCGCCCGATAATGTAAACAAAGCATTTTTACGACTTGGGTTTATTTGAATGGTGCTAACACTTGTGTTTTTTGTTATGGTAAGGAACGGGGCTTTAAGATAGCGGAGTTTCGTTTGAAATAGGATAGTATTTACGTTAACACTACGTACGATACGTACGTACGATAGTATGTACGTAACTTTGTTTTCAAATAAATGGTTATAGTTCGAAAAAACGAGCGTTGACCTATATTGTTTAAGGTTTTAAATACATTATGTGTATATACTTAACGCAAAACACTAATAAAACCACATAGCATTAGTACAATATGTACTATTTACGAGCGTGCAAAGTTGAAAAAATTTGCCGACGGCAAAAAAATAACAATGGCCGCCAAGACAATGGAAACAAAATGTTGTTTTATAAATATAAATTTGATACGTAGAATAAAAATATTGGTACCTGTGGAAAGCTTATTTAATGCTTCAACTTTGTTATAAAAGTAGTGGTATTAGAATAACACACTGTACTAAAATAAGGATCTGAAAACACATACACGTAATAACAATAAACATGAATCGGTCAGCGCCGGTTGTGGAATAAAACCGAAATTACGTAATATTTTTTCACTCACCGATCTTGAAATCCTGCAGTAATTCACATCACTATAATATTTATCACATACTTAAATAGGCCATAGCACTTAAAACACTTGAAAACCCACTTAAAACACAAATTATTTATCACGTAAACAACACACGCGCGAGTCGTACGCCACTGACAAGACGCCATATTTTTTTAATTATTTGATTTTTTTGGTTGAACGCTTGTAGTGTTGTCATACATCCTAGTACGCGGCACAGAGTCAAGAAATCAACTAAATACACGGAATGTGTGTGTCCGACCTTATAGTAAAGCAATAAAGGTTGAAATAAAATAAAATAAAATTAAATTTAAAGGGAACTCGCGGTCACTCGTTCGTTAAACTGAATTGTTGGAGCGGGGCCGACGTGACCAGAGTACGTTCAAGCGGACATGCAAGTGTGACCAAGATGTCCAAAAAGACTCTAATTACTGTTCACAATGGTGCCTACGCTTATGTATGGAAGTTAATGTTGGGTGTGGCAAAAGAAGTATACAGTGGTGTGACTATGAATGATAGGCTGAGGAATTCTGTGTTAAGGCAACGTTGTGGTTTATAAGAACATGTAGTGACAAATAGTTTAAAAAGTATGCTTCAATGGTTTGGTCATTGGCTACATATGGGGCCCCGGTGTGGGCGCGTTCACTGCGGCGGAGAGCCGCCCACTATCTGAACGCGCCCCAAAAGGTGGTAGCCGTAAGGCTGATCCGGGGCTACCGCACGATCTCGGGCGAGGCGGCAAGCCTCCTTGCCGGACTGCCGCCGTGGGATCTGGAGGCGATAGTCCTCGCGCGCCTGTATGAGTGGCGCGCGGAGGCACTACGCCGGCGCCGGGGGGAAACCCCGCTTCCGCGGCAAATCGCGGCGGAGCGGACGGACCTCCGGCGCGATCTCATGGCGGCATGGAAAGAGCGACTGTCGCAACCCAGCGCAGGGCACGCCACGATAGCGGCGGTAAGACCCCTCTTTGAGGAGTGGCTAGACAGGCGTCACGGCGTCCTCACCTACCGCCTGACGCAGGTCCTCACCGGACACGGAAGTTTCGGGAGGTTCCTGCACATCATCAGGCGGGAGGAAACGCCCGGGTGTCACCACTGCGATGATCGCCCCGAGGACACGGTGGAGCATACGGTGGGGGCCTGCCCTGCATGGGCGGAGCACCGCCGTGTCCTCGTAGAGGCGATCGGCAGCGGCGGCGATCTCTCACGCCCGGCTTTTTGGTTCAAGCCATGGTCCGGGGCGAGGGGGAGTGGGAGGCAGCCGCCTCCTTCTGCGAAGCAGTCATGCTAGTGAAGGAGGTGGCGGGACGGGAGAGGGAGAGAGTCTCCCGCCCAAGCCGCCGCGGTGGACGCTCCGGGCGTCGGGAGCCGCGGGACGACTCCCGGCCACCGTAGGCGCGGGCCTGCGGGCGGTGAGTAATGGGTAGCTCACCGTCCGATCAGGACCAGGCCCGTGCTGGACGGCGCGTACGTGTTCCACGCGCGCCTCAAAGAGATGTCAGCATCATAGAGGGGGTCCACTAGGGCCCAAGCCTGCCGGGAAAGCGGGATCATCCAAAAGGGGTACCGCTGACCCGGAACATAAAGGGCCAAGGAAGGAACACGGGTGGGTTTTAGTCAGTAAGAGTCTGACACTCCCTTCCGCTCCACCCAGAGCGGGAGGAGTCATTTGATGATTTCCCATCCTCAAAAAAAAAAAAAAAATGGTTTGGTCATGTTCAAAGAATGGATGGAAGGCGATTATGGAAAGGCCGAAACGCCCTTTTCTTTTCCCGCTCTGGGCAGAGCGAGAGGGCGTATCAAACTGTTGCTGACTAAAACCTACCCGTCTTCCTTCAGTTGCCTGTGCCAGGGGCCATGGTAACCCTTTCGGACTTTCCCGCAACCATGGCAGGCATCGGCCCTACCGGACCCCGTCGTTGTTGCTGACATCTCTTTGAGGCGCGCGTGGAACACAACGCGCCGTCGACCCGAGCCTGTTCCTTATCGCACGGTGAGCTGGCCGGGGACGCCCTAGGAGGACATATAGTATTATTGGTGATGTTCTTCTGAAAGGTCAGGTACGCAGTACTCGCAACCAGCGTGCGTGTATGAACGTAAATGAGGCAAAAGGATCGTAGCAGGTGGCGTTCTGCATTTACTGCCCACCTCAAAGGGAAGAAGGCGTGAGGTTATTTATGATAAATGATAAATGATAAATGATAAATGATTTTATTTCTGTAAGTAGGTTTGAACAAACACTTTTACACGTCAATCATATTTTTTTAAACTAGATGGGGTCGGCGTTTCCTATCTGACTACTCTGAGAAGAAAGGCCGAAACAAACTCAGAGGTCACAGTCTCTTTTAAAGTCCAGACAAAATCTTGGTCAGGTCATGTGAAAGCTATGTAGATCGGTGTCTGCAATGGTCTTTTGAGGAAAGAACCACACAGATTGAGTGGACCTGTCCAGTCAGTGCACGCAATTGTCAGTAATCGTGCAGCTCAACTTAGACTCAAGGAGCTCAACGATTCGACGAACAATACCAAAGAAAGGACATTTGAGTAGGCCGCATAAATTACTCAAACTGCCAGATCATGATTACGTTGAGAAAAATACAAAAATAAATATAAATAAATCAATGACCGACATAGTTCTCACATTCACAATAATTAGAATAATATTATAATAATCTTTGAGGACCATGTAGATTTGTGTCTGAAATGGTCTTTTGAGGAAAGAACCACACAGATTGAGTGGACCTGTCCAGTCAGTGCACGCATTTGTCAGTAACCGTGCAGCTCAACTCAGAACTTAAGGAGCTCAACGATTCGACGAACAATACCAAAGAAAGGACATTTGGGTAGGCCGCATCAGGTACTCAAACTGCCAGAACATGATTAAAACTGCAACAAAAACACACATAGTCCTCACATTCACAATAATTTAAAATAATATAATACTTTAAATAGTAAATATTAGTGTCATTGTATATGTAAATAAGTATAGATACTTATAGCAAAGATTATAAGTAAAAATAGTTAGCGAAATAAAATAAATTAACATTGCCTGTGCTTTATTGGAGCAACTCAATCCCAAGCCTTTTTGTCCTCAATATAGTCTTTGACAGTATAATAGGCATTCTGGCATAATTTCCTTTTTATAAACGATTTGAATTTATTAAGGCTTAGTGCTTGAATGTGGCTAGGAAGTTTATTATAAAAACGTATACATTGGCATCTAAACGAGCCACCTATTTTCTTGAGCCTGGTAGTAGGAACAACAAATTTGTGCTTGTTCCTAGTATTTAAATTATGGATATCACTGTACTTTTTAAACAGATTAATATTTTTATGTGCATACAAAAGATTTTCATAAATATACTGAGAAGGCACAGTCATTATATTAATCCCTTTAAATTTGTCTCTGAGGGAGTGTCTGGGACTTAATTTATAAATTGAACGAATTGCCCTTTTTTGTAAAACAAAAATCGTCTGAATATCGGCGGCATTTCCCCACAACAGAATACCGTACGACATTACACTATGAAAATAACTAAAGTATACTAAACGGGCTGTCTCTAAATCAGTTAAACCACGAATTTTCCTAACGGCGTATGCTGCAGAGCTAAGCTTCTTTGACAATTTATCTATATGGGGGCCCCATTGAAGCTTGGCATCCAAAGTTATGCCCAAGAATACTGTGGTATTTTCGGGTTTCAACTCTTCACCCTTTATGAGAATACTTGTTTCTACTTGTCTAACATGAGGTATCGTAAACTTAATACATTTCGTTTTTTTCTCGTTAAGAAGAAGGTTATTAACATTAAACCAGTTAACTACTTTTGCGAGGGCACTATTTACATTGTCAGTAACCAGCTGCTGACGTTTGAGTTTAAATAAAAGTGAAGTGTCGTCTGCAAACAGCACTATATCATGTTCATCCTTTATGAGGTAAGGCAAGTCATTTATATAAATAAGAAATAAAAATGGACCTAGAATTGAGCCTTGAGGGACCCCCATTCTTACTACCGATCCGGGAGATCTTTTCCCGTTAACATCAACTCTCTGAATCCTATCACTTAAATAAGAAGTAAGAAGATCCAGAGAGGCGTTCCGGATTCCGTAGTGGTGCAGTTTCCTGATTAATGTTGCATGAAGAACACAATCGAATGCCTTGGACAAATCGCAAAAGATGCCCAACGCATCGCATTTGTCCTCCCATGCATTATATACATGCCCTAGAAGTTCAACTCCGGCATCAGTAGTTGAACGACCCCTTGTAAAACCGAACTGTTTGTTATGCAGTAATTTATGTACATTAAAAAATCTTTGCATTTGATTTAAAATAAGTTTTTCAAAAATTTTACTAAATGTAGGTAGCACTGAAATAGGTCTATAATTAGTAGGGTCTGATGTACTACCCGATTTAAACAACGGTATTATTTTACTGTTTTTCATAAGATCAGGAAACTCACCACGGTCAATACAATTATTAAAAATAACAGCTAAAGTAGGTGCTACAATATTTATAATTGACTTAGCAACGTCCACAGAATTACCCCATAAATCTGCAGTCTTTTTGACATTTAACGTGTGAAAGGTTTTAATTATGTCTTTAAAAGTGACATATTCGAAATGAAATTCAGAATCACAAACTGGAATGTTTTCTTTAAGTAAAGACTCTGCAGCAGTGGGTGAAGAGTGTAGAGATTTAGTAGTCGATACGGGAATCTCTGCAAAGAAATTTTCAAAGGCCGCGGCGACTTGAGAATCAGATTTAATTATATTGTCATCAATAGCAAGGCTGTAGTCACTACATCGGTTGCATGACCTTCCCGTTTCGCTATTAATGATACTCCATGTCATTTTTATTACATTACTACTATTTTTAATTTTTGAACTCAAATAACGTGATTTGGCCATACTACAAACTTTTTTAAATAATTTAGAATAATTCTTAACATATAAATTAAATTCAGCAGTGTTTTTACAAGTTCGTTCATCATACAATTCATAAAGTCGTTTTCTACTTGTATGTATACCAATGGTGGCCCAGTCACTAAAGGAAGCGTTACTATTAACCGAGAACGTCTTTGGAATGAACGTGGTATTGAATAGTGTGCAATACATATTAAAAAAATCATTATAATGTTGACTAGGGTCATCATTAGTCACCAAAAATGGTAATTTACTTAAAAGTTTAGATTTAAATGTATCCAAGCGATAAGTCGTTTTCGGGTTAACAGTGATATCTTTTTTAGTAACTTTTTTGTTTATATTTGAAATAGTTATTAATTGTCCGCAATGATCTGAGTCTATTAAATTAATAATTTCTTTGTGAGTTGGTATAACATCTGTATAAATGTTATCTAGGCATGTGGCACTAGTGGGAGTTATTCTAGTTGGCTCCAGAAATTGGTTAGCAAGATTGTATGACTGAAACAGACTTATAATTTTAATACTTAAACCAGAATTTTCTAACAAATTAACATTAAAATCACCACAAATGATGATAGACTTATTTGAATTACAGATTTTGTGCAACACTTCATCCATAACCTTTTCAAAACAATCATACAATCCTGAAGGAGGTCTGTACACACTTAATATAATGAGCTGCTCCAATTCTACACAGGCTATTTCAATTGTCCGCTCAACAGAGAGGCTCACAATATCCTTGCGATCTTTAAATTTAAGCTGGTTATTTACCAGAATTAATGAGCCACCATGTACAGCATGTACTCTGTTGAACGAACTACCAACCTGGTGATGACTAAAATTGAACATGAACTGATGGCTTTTAAGCCAATGTTCTGTTAAACAAAGAATATCTATATTGCTGCAATTCAGGAATAACTCTACTTCTAAATCTTTGTTCAAAAACCCTTGAATGTTTTGATGCACCAGGTTGATACTATTTATTTTTTTTACACTTTCATATGCTTTATTCTTTGCCTTAGTTACATTTTTGCAAGAGGCTAACTCCTTTGTCCTGATTTCTAATTTAAATGATGACCATTGTCATTAATTTTGACCAAATTATTGGCAGAATAATTTAAAAAGTCATTGCATTGCTCAAAAGAAGCAAGTTGTTTAGCCAATTATGTATATGGATGACATCTTTTTAGCCTAGCAACGCACTATAAAAACTGTTTCAGTATACCAACAATGGGAGTAGGGATGATACCTCTATGAATAGTGTAAAGCCCTTGGTTACGACCGGTCCCATGGCTATCATTATATCTCTCTTATTAGCATTTTCTTTCCTTTGATAAGAAAAGGAGTTCATTCCATTGTGTTCTCTATAAGCCGGGGTAGAACATAGAAACTGTTTTATGGGTTCAGTCGAGTGATCGATTTGCGAGAGGTGTTTAATACAAAACATAAAATAGTAAGTTTAATAACAACACTAGAATTAGTTTTTTTATGTTGACCACACCGGTGGCCATTTCTCTTCCCTTTTTTTACTTGAACTGTGCCATGAGCAGTCGCACATTGTTTTATAAAAACTAAATTAAATGATTTAAAAGTTAATTAGCCTTTTACTTAACAGGCTAAAGTGGTCCTTCGAGTCTATAAAAGTGTTTTCTCTGGTGTGTGCGCATCGTACATTGTGTTTCGACGACTTGCAATAACGAGTCGTTGGAGTGCCGGTCGCCGCGGGCGGTGGGGAACGGAAAATTTCTCGTAGATTCGCATGGTTGCGAGTCGCGGGGACCCATATTTCGATGCTATATCGTCGATTCATCAATTCATCTTGGATTCATTATTGAAGATTCAAAGCACGAGTAATTTAACGAAAATTTTACGACCAAAGACAAGAAATCGGAAGTGTGGTGTGACGTCAAGAGACTGAAGAACGAACAAGTTAGTCACAGACAAGATAAATATTGTCCATCGATTCATCGTTGTTTGTTCGGTTGGTAATTCTGGTCGGATACACAGATTATAAAGAGAACGTCGGATACGCGGGAGAAACTTCGCATTCATCGAGTTCGGAACGTCAAATGTCAAGTCAAGCAACTGTCAGCTGTCTTCAAATTGGTAAACAACATTACATTGGAATCAAACAATTTTCGGCGAAGTTACCGGCTAAATAGAAGAAGTCTGGTTCTCACTAAGTGCGGCATTCGTTCAGTGCGGTCTAAATCTACAATAATCAGTGCGGTAATGTGTTATATTAGTGCGGCCAAGAAGTGAATCATAAGTTGGTTGTGTTACGTTCGTTTACCATGGCGGAGGTTGAACTTAGGCGGCTACGCGCCCAGCGAGGGCAATGTAAGTCAACAATAACACGTATTGAGAACTTTATAAATGATCCTGTCAATGTTGTATCTTCCACCATAGACACTTTAGAAGCGCGCAAGGAGAAACTAATTAGCACGCTTAAGAGCTATGAGAGTGTCCACTTAGACATATTGAACTTAGATGATAAGGATATAGAAAATGTAGGTGAAATTGAAGACAAATACTTCACTGTCTTAGGAAAAATCAATGTAGCATTAAGACAATTGAAAACCAGAGTAGACTCTGAAAGGCATTCCATTTCTACTTGCAAATTACCAAATATAGAAATTTCAACATTTGATGGTAAAGATTTTGCTCAGTTTAAGCCTTTCATGGACTTGTTTAATGCTGTCATTGATAAAAACAATTCATTGTCAAATGTACAAAAGTTATTTTACCTACGAAAATATTTAACTGTTGATGCATTAGCTGTTATTATTAACTTGCCACTTGTCAATGAATCTTACCCTGAAGCAATAAAATTATTAGAGAAACGATTCGACAATGAAACCCGAATTATTTCGAACCATATTGGTCTTCTCTTGGACATTCCCCAAATGCAAAAGGGTACTGCGGCAAGTATCAGATCATTTATATCTGAAGTGCGTCAACAACTTTATGCTTTGATAAATCTGAAGCAACCTGTTGAGAACTGGGATATGCTGTTGATATCTATATTGTCACGGAAGCTCGATAGCTATACTAACCGGGCGTACCATCTTGACAGGTTGTCTCCGGATAAGTTACCTACTATGGAAGAATTTATGTCCTTTTTAGAAAAAAGAGCTGTAGCATTAGAGGACAGCTCTCCTCAAAAGAGTACCTGCAATGAAGGTAAGTCAAAATTAAATCACAACAATACCAAGGTTTCCAATATTGTAACCAAAACAAAACCAAAGCGATCTTGCATATTCTGCAGCAATGATCACCCCATTTATACATGCCCTAAATTCAAATTGGCTCCAGCCTCACGGCGTATAAAGTTTGCTACGGATAATAAGTTGTGCACTACATGTCTGAGAAATCACCCTGACAAATGCAGATATTCATTCAAATGTCAGGTCTGTAAAAATAGTCACAATACTCTTTTGCATGAGGACAACCCTAAGGAAGATGAGGTCATTGCATTACACTCCAATCTATTAACAAATGAAATAAACATATTATTGCCTACTATGAAGGTGAAACTCATTGACAACACTGGTCAAGAAATTGAAGTTAAGGCTCTACTTGATTGTGGTAGCCAAGTATGCATTGTAAAGCGTACACTTGTAAACCAATTGAACTTGACCCCTATGGCTCAAGATTCAAACATTATAGGTTTGGGCAATACTCCGAACAAGGTTAACGAATGCGCTCACATATTGTTACAATCCACTCTATATAATGTAAAATGTTCAATCAAATGTCATATTGTAGATACTATTACTACAAAATTACCTCAAAATTATTTTGATATAAAAAAAAATGCAATATTCCAGCTAATGTGCAGCTTGCTGACAATGATTTCAACAAACCGTCTGACATTGCCCTATTACTAGGGGTAGATTTTTATTCTAAAGTCATAATTGATGGTGTAATAAAATTAGACAATGGTATTGTACTTCAAAATACATTATTTGGTCATGTGGTTACTGGTACAATTAAAAAAGAATGTAAAATTAATTTGTCAAGTGTGAACTTGGTTTCAAACTTTGTAGTGCAGGAAAAGGCTGATGATAGCTTGGAAAACATTATGAAAAATTTCTGGCTATCTGAAAAAATGACTGAAGAGGTAGTTGATCAAAATGTAGAGTTCAAAAAGGCTGAAAAAATTTTCAAAGATTCAGTAAAGTTAGAAAATAACAAGTTTTCAGTAGACATTCCATTAAAATGCCCTTTAAAACAGTTAAATATTGGTGATTCTTTTTCACATGCCTTGCAAAGATTTCACACACTTGAGAGAAAGTTTGAGACCAATCAAGACTATTTTCAAAAATATAAAAAAATTATTGATGAGTATGTAGAGTTGGGTCATGCCAGGGAAGTTGACATAAGTCAGTATGATGTCCTGAATGATCCAGTGTATTTTCTTGCACACCATGCAGTACAAAACGAAAGTAGCAAGACAACCAAATTGCGTGTCGTTTTTGGAGGGAACATGAAGTCTAAAAATGGTCTCTCAGTGAATGATATTATGCTAAATGGACCTATAGTTCAAAATGAATTATTTAACATACTGATTCTTTTTCGTACCTACCGCTACACTATAATGTGTGATATAGAAAAGATGTTCAGAATGATCTCTATAAATGAAAAATTTAGACCATTGCAAAACATTCTTTGGAGAGATCATCCATCCAAACCCATTATTTGCTTACAGTTGCAAACAATAACTTACGGTTTAAAAGCCTCGACTTTTTTGAGCACAAGATGTCTCATAGAGTTAGCCCATCTCTATCATGATAGGTACCCAAAAGCGGCAGAAGCTCTACAATTAAGCACGTACATCGATGACGTCATAACTGGAGCTGATAATGTAGAACAACTATTGGAGCTCAAGACTCAACTTATAGAGCTAATGAAGCTAGGCAATTTTAGGTTACACAAATGGTGTTCCAACTCTCCAGAATTAATTAAAGACCTTCCTGACAAGGTAAAATACTTTGAACAAATTGACCTCAATAAGGATAATATAATAAAAACATTAGGTCTGAAATACAATATAAATACAGACACTTTGATGTTTTCCTGCCCCATGGCAGATGACTATAACCTGCTTAAAACAAAAAGAGAAATTCTAAGTTTTATTGGGAAAATATTTGACCCTCTTGGTCTTATAGGACCCATAGTAGTACAAGCTAAATTGTTAATGCAAGAGATCTGGAAGTCCAAAGTGGACTGGGACTCTACTCTACCTGGTAATACACTGAAAGCTTGGAAAGAGTTCTTAATAAATTTGAATGACATGGGTACTATTCAGATACCTAGAGCAATTATTAAAACTGCTGTAGAAGACATAGAGTCAGTGGAGCTTGTAGGATACTCAGATGCTTCATTAAATTCAGCTGGTTGTTGCCTTTACCTTAGAGTTTTGTCCAATGATGGCCAAGTTCATGTGAGCTTATTGTGCTCTAAGTCCCGTGTCGCACCTCTCAATCGAAAACTCACCATTCCAAATCTAGAGCTCAATGGCGCTCTCCTTCTGGCAGAACTTGCTTCTAGAGTTCATAAAATTCTACAAATTAGATTTCCAATTTTAAAGGTGTTTTTACACACCGACTCCCAGGTGGTTCTAGCCTGGATAAATTCCCACAATTCAAAAGGTGTCTATGTCTCCAATAGAGTCAACAAAATTAAGACCCTAACTAAAGACTTTATGTGGTCTCATGTCAAAGGGGTCAATAACCCTGCTGATGTACTATCAAGGGGCACTGCTCCACACAAATTACAGGACAACCAACTATGGTGGTTTGGTCCATCCTCATTGTTAGATAAACATTTTCAGCACAACGTTGCTACCTCCATTCAAAATAATGAACAGCATGTTGCTGTCTCAATTTCAGAAATTGAAGATTCCCCCACACTTGTGTGTAATCTGCTGCAACAAAAAACTGCTCAAGTTTCAGATGATATTTTTGAAAAATACTCTGACTTTAATAAACTTCAAAGAGTCATCACTTTACTCTTACGGTTCAAACATAACATTTTAAATCCGAATGATAAATTAGTTGGTTCATTAATGCCAAAAGAGCTACAGTCTTCTAACTTAGTCATTATAAGACATGTTCAGCATAAAGCATTTTCAAGTGAAATTCAATTGTTAGAGAAAGGTGGTCAAATCAAAAATCACATCGCTAGTTTGCACCCCTTCTTAGACTGCAATACTATTCTAAGAGTAGGTGGTCGCCTCCAAAATGCAACCAACTTGTCATATGACAAAAAGCACCCGATTATTCTTCCAAAGTCTAACCACATTACCAATTTGATCATTATAAAGGAACATTTAAGATTACTGCATGCTGGTGCAAAGCTAGTATTAAGTTCTCTTTCTCAAAGGTTTTGGCTATTAAATGGCATCAGAGAAGTTAAAAAAGTTGTCCACAAATGCGTCAAATGCTTCCGCCTTAAAGCAATAGCTGCAAAGCAATTAATGGGTTCTCTACCTTCACATAGAATATCAACAGGTAGGGCCTTTGAAATAACAGGCGTAGATTTTTGCGGTCCATTTGACATTAAAGTAGCACGGATCAGGAAACCAATAACAAAAAAGAGTTATGCCGCATTATTTGTTTGTTTTGCTACAAAAGCAATCCACATTGAACTGGTGAGTGACATGACTACTGCAGCTTTCCTGGCATGCCTTCAGCGCTTTATAGCTAGAAGAGGATTGCCATCCTTAATTTACTGTGACAATGGCAAAACATTTAAAGGAGCTGAAAATAAATTAAAAGAATTGTATGAATTACACTCAGCCAAATGTCATGTAGACAATGTAGAGAATTTTTGCTCCACAAAACTTATTAGGTTCAAGTACATACCTAGTTACTCTCCCGAATTTGGCGGGCTCTGGGAAGCCGGAGTGAAAAGTGCCAAGCATCACATCCGGAGAGTAATTGGTAATGTATCTTTGACTTTCGAAGAATTTAATACTGTACTCACACAAATAGAGTCAATTTTAAACTCAAGGCCACTTCTTCCCCTGAGTAGTGATGTTTCAGACTTAAATTACCTGACCCCAGGCCATTTCCTGGTAGGAACTGCACTTACAAGCTACCCAGAGTTGGAGGTGACCAAGAAGAATATTAATAGAATGAAATTTTGGGAACTATGTACAAAATTAAAACAAGATTTTTGGAACCTCTGGTCCAGAGATTATTTAACCTCTCTACAAAATAGACCCAAATGGAAGTATAGTAGTGATAATTTAAAAGAGGGAGATTTAGTTATTGTTAAACAAAAGGACATCTCTCCTCTAAAATGGCCCATGGGGCGCATTGTTAAAACTATTCCTGGACCAGATGGTAGAGTCAGGGTAGCAGAAGTGAGAATGGGGCCCAAAAATAATGTTTACTTAAGGTCCTATACCAAATTGTGTCCTCTGCCCATAAAAGATAATTTAGATTAGGATAATTTAAAGATATTTACATATAAGTTAGTTTTAATTAAAGATAAATTCTGTAAAATTGTGTTGCACCCATTGTGTTTATAATAACTTAAATATTATCGTTTATAACAGTTTATATATGTTTTTTCAAACAACTATTTATGTAAAATAATTTATAACTTTAACTTAGTAAACCCAGTTACCTATGGTTGGTGCACTTTGCCCGCCCCAACTTATGTTTAATACAAAACATAAAATAGTAAGTTTAATAACAACACTAGAATTAGTTTTTTTATGTTGACCACACCGGTGGCCATTTCTCTTCCCTTTTTTTACTTGAACTGTGCCATGAGCAGTCGCACATTGTTTTATAAAAACTAAATTAAATGATTTAAAAGTTAATTAGCCTTTTACTTAACAAGAGGATATTATAATAAGGTGCCGAAGTGATAATAAATATTATATTATTTTAATGTAAGGTCCTTTTATCTCTTTGATAAATTCGATATTGTTATAAAGGACAATATTATTTTATAAAACATCTGAGTTTGATGTTTAAAAACATATTGAAAAGCCCACATTAATGATATTTACTTTTTTATTATATTTCTCGTGTAAAAAACAACTCGTCCCAACAGCACCGGGTCGTGACTCATAAGTACTCATAACTTATAATGTATACAGCGTGTATCAGAAAGGTGTGGTCAAGTTTGATGAAGTTGTACTCCTAATACTTTTGACATTGATTTTGACATTTTACTTACTATTATTTTGACATTGTATTTATTTGTTGACATAATTATCTTATATGAATTGACTCTTGAATTAAACATTTCACATCAATTATTATTAGGCTTTTTGTATTGTTTCTGCATGTGATAATTGTATTTAATATGTGATGTTCAACACAATGTACATTGTTTATGAATAAATAAATGAAATGAAATGAAATGTTTAAAGGTCAGCAGAACATCGAACTGACCCAAATGTATGGGATGGCTGATTATTTTTTCGCAATTATGACGTTGGTCTCTTTGAGAAAGTTGTTCAGTTTGATGGTCTGTACCACCCCTTTTAATTTGACCACACCTTTCTGACACATGCTCTATAATAATAATAATTACCCCACCGTTACAATTTCTGTATACAATCTCGACGTTGACGTCGTGATGGAGCTTGCGCACTCCGAACTCCAGATCTGTGCAGGTAAAGTATACTTTGCCGAAACAAGTCTAGGGTGCGCATTATATACTTGCATAGTGCGTACAGGGATAATCGTGGGTTGGTGCCCCATTTTATTGCAAGCGTCTAATGCGCCTCTGCGAGTTGGCTTCGGCCCCTCGTACGCCTTCCAAAGGTCCGGGTCCCAGGGTCCCGAGATATGTCAAAGACAAAGTAATAATAATTAATCATTAATTATGATCCTAACTAATATTATATATGCGAAAGTTTGTTTGTTTGTTTGTTACCTTTCCACGCCTAAACCACTGAACCGATCATCCTGAAAGTTTGCACAATACGTTGTCAGGTGTACAGAAACGGATATAGGGAGGCACCCTATATCCGTTTCTGTACACCTGACATCCCGAAAAAACAACACAACAACAATACTCGATGAAAACAACAATAACGTTCTTAAAAGTCAAAGTCAAAGCATTTATTTCAAATAGGCACATAAAAGGCACTTTTGAACGTCAACATTTACATTTAAATAGAATTGATTCTAGTCGCCCCTTCCAAAAGGTAGTTTCGTATGGAGAAGAATGGGCAAGAAACTCCAACTCTACTCTTTCAAAATGTGTTACAATATTTTGTATGTATACAAAATATTGTACATATTCTAACACATTTTAAAAGAGCCTATAATAAAAATTACCCTACCAAAATAGGTAAAAAGAATTTAATAAACGTAGCAATGATAAATAAGTTAATTAAGAGATAGATACATGGTGTTCACGTATTTACAAACATTGTAAAAGTATACGATTTCCCAAATTATGTAAACAATTAATATGTCAGTGTGTGAGTTAAAGTAATCACAGAATGTAAATCAATGTCAGAAAAATAATAAACTATACAAATAGAGTAGCAACAAGTTTAATTTTGTCTAGATTCTAGATTGTCCTATGGAGCTGGACCAGCATCTTTCCAAGCATTCTTATCTTGGATATAATCCTCTAATTTGTAATATGCTTGTTTACATAGTGAACTTTTATATGAGTTTTAAATTTTCTTTCATTTAATTGCAATATATAACAAGGTATTTTGTTGTAGCATTTAACACAGTACCCCATAAAATATGTATGATACTAGATGGCGCCACGTGTAGTGTGTTAAGGGTTTTTTATTTATTTAAGTATCTAATACATTTTGCGAGTCTAGAGTGTCGATTGACCGGTTTTTCATCCTCCTAACTATAATATTATAGATGCGAAACGAAGTCTGTTTGCTTGATACCTTTTCACGCCCTAAACCGCTGAAACGATCGAAAAATGTTCTGAGCCCATGATTGCATTGGCCAAACAACAAACAGAGTACAAAAGAATTGATTGTCAAATTCTAAATTAACGCGAGCGAAGCCGCGGGCAACAGCTAGTTATATTATAAAGGAAAAAGATTTGATGTTTTGTATGTTTGTTTGTTACGCTTTCACGCTAAAACGGCTGACCAGATTTGGATGAAATTTTTGCACATCGGTTGACCATGACCTGAATTAGGAGATAAAATACTATTTATTCCAATATTCTAACGGAATCGAGACTTATGCGGGTGAAACCGCGGAGTGCAACTAGTGCTGTATAAAAGTCAACATAAAGGAGCTTCATAATTATGCACATTCAAGGCTAAGAGTGACGTTGCCCTTTACTCTTCTAATTGACACAGGTAGTAATGAACTTTAATATTATTATTATTGCAGTCAATAAACTTTATTATTATTATTAATGGAAACCGCGTAATTGCTTTGCCATCCTTATGGTGTATTTTTATCTTATGACAAATGTGACAGTCACGTAGTTTCAACCTCTATTAACATTAATCTGCCCAACTCCATAACATTTTGTCAGCAGTGGTTCTCGTCTAACAATAGACAACCGACGATCTAAGGGCTGATTTTACCAAAGTCAGAAATCTTTTATCGGTTGAATAAATTTGTCGTCAGACAGTTCTAGTATGGAAAAACTGTCGAAAATTCAAAATGTATTCTCAGAATAAAACTTAGTCTAGGTTCGTGAGGTTGTTTGCTGAAATTCGCCCATTTACAAGAAGTTTTGACAATAGTGGTATAGCAATTACGAGGTTGACTATAGGTGTAGCGGTATCTACATCGCCACATGCGAACACACTGACGTCACGCAAAAACCTCCATCGCGCAAGCAGTGTTTACCGCGCAACTAGCATATATACAACTTCCTGACATCAATCGTCGGGCAGTTGCCCACCAGACACGACACCCGTCTGGTCGGAGGATCCTCCCTTTTCTATGGAGGTATGAGTGAACTTTACACCCTCTTTCTCATACCTCTATATAGGTACTCTTTTTGCACATAGGCAGAGATAACATCACACCTGTTTCCCTGAAGAGATAGGCAGAGGTGCACCTATAGTACAACCTCATTTTGCCAGTTATGATGTAAGTCCCATATAATAGGGGGCGAGCCTATTGCCATCAACCGGGCACAAATCCAGACTCCAAGCTGCTACTGCGAAATTCCTAATGGAAAAACTGAACCCAAACATTTTGCCCGACCTGGGAATCGTACCCAGTACAGTGCAGTAGGTAGCGCTTGCGACCACTAGACCAACGAGGCGGCAGGTAGAGATCGATCTTCAAAAATAATGCGGAATAACATCAACACAAATTTCCTCCAAATTGTCAGAAAAGAATACTCTTTATTATGTAGTACACCATAAAAATTACAGATATTAAATGTAGAAATTTTACATAGGGTGACACAATGGGCGGTCTTATCGCTAACAGCGATCTTTTACAGACAACAACTCCCCACCACCATAACACGAATACCACTGCGAAAAGAAATACGAAAGACGGACACAATATCTAATAGCGTTTATACTCAATGAGCCGCCATTACTTGTACTTTTGCGACATGTCATCATTTTACTTCGCTTCTGGGAATTAACTTCAGGAAAACAGGTGCGTAAAATGGACGGACGTATGGCTCGTATTTATAAGATTTTTTTTCCTGATGTATCAAGTGGCTAATTTTATTTTTAAAGTAAGCAGCATTACTTAAATATACAGAGTGTGGCAGGGACACCGAAGCGCAAACTGTAACCATGAACACAGCAAATGATTCTAGATTAAAAAAAAAATTACTACAGTTTTTTTTTTTTTATACCTGCTAAAAATTTCAAGTACCCTGCGTCAGGTTCAAAAAATCTGGTTCAGAATCATGTACTGAATCCATGGTAACAAGTTGCGAGTCGATTTCCCTGCCAACCTGTAACAAATGTCAAGATTTCCAACTATTAATAAGTAGTAGGTAGTGATTTAAAATTCTAAAAAATTTAAAGTATGTCATTTGCCTCAAATGATTTTTGTATCAGTGTAGTCATGAAGTTTAAAAGTTTCTCATTTGACAGTTACCGAAAAAGTACTCGTTGTATAACGAAACGTAAGGGAAATATGATGTTTGGAGCATCGCCTAGATTTCTAAGTAAAATCGACCCGGCCAAAAATGTCCTAGAACCAAAAATTCGAAAACATGTGACATCTACCAACCAGCACTGCCCGCGTGGTGGATTAGGTACGGATCATTCCATTTCACCGAGAGATGGCCTGTGTTCCAGCAGTGAGAACATTACAGGCTGATTATGTTATGAGTGTATGTAAAAAAGTCTGTAAAGTTTGAGTTTGTCAAACAAACAAATGAAAAAATTTTTAAACATTAACGTTTCATTTAAATTTTTAATATACATTTTTATTGAGTACATTGCATGCAATATTCAAACTCATTTTTCACAAACTAGAGTGATTCCACTCAAAAAAGCTTCAAACTAATATACAGCGCTATCCATGCTAAAAAACACCTCGTACATTATTGATAGAAACTGAGTTCATGTTTTATTATATAACTAGCGGCTGCCCTCGGCTACGCTCGCGTGGATGTCAGAAATTATCCCACGGGAACTTGCTACCGAGACAAAATATATCGTATGTTACTTCTTATAACATCAGCTATCTGCCAGTAAAAGTCCCGTCAAAATTGGTCCAGCCGTTTTGGAGATTAGCCGGAACAAACAGAAAGACAGACAAAAACTTTAATAAATGGTATTTTGTTTTAAGCACCGTATATACTCCCATATGCATTTAGTACAGAGCTGTTATGTTGACATGACAAACAGACACTTTCCTTGTATTTATTTGTTTAAATAATAGTGATATATGAGCAGCGCGTATCATGAATATTAATTTATGATTTATTGTTGTCTGGTACAGCTGGTCGCGATATCTAGTGATGAATAGTTGTAATTTGACCGTCTAGACTGGCGGCTGACCGTCAGTCAACCTCCAAAACTTCCATACCAGGATGTCACAGTAATTAATCTGTGTGGAGATTTAGCTTTCACATAATATATGCGAGAATGATTTGACAGGTGCGTGTAAGGGTCAATTTACAATTTGAATGAAGGGAAGGGAAAGGAAGCGACTTTGTTACATCTTTGCATTTATTTGCATTGATTACGTCATAAGACATTAAGTACCTACATCAAAAACGGGTAAGTTATGCGTCCCCAGAAATTCTCGAGCATTCTATGAGTTTCTCACGACTACTGTCGGCGACGAGGGAATCCACGGGAAGTGGCGTAAAGACAAGAGCAGTGCGGTGCCAAGCGTCTATGATACCGGTTGCGTGTATGAAGAATAGCTCGAATCCTCGAGCATTCTCGCGACTTCTCGCGCATTGACTCTGCGCCCGCTGCCATGTAAATTGACCCTAACTTTGTATGAGCAAAACATGCTAAGTTGCGAACCCTTTATTTTAATTCTATTACACATGCAGGGATGGGACGATCATTGTACTGTCTAGGTTGAGAATAGACAATAATTTAGCGACCCTGTACCTAAATTCTATAGTATTATATTCTGTTCTTTTATTTACACTGGCTTCGTAGGTTACATGATTCGAGCTAATTATTGTTTCAAAATAAATTCCAATAGTTAGGAAAGTATTGCTATTATATACCTACTAAAACGCAGTCCTTGCTGTAGTTTCCTAGATGAAAACTACCCTAACTTTTTGTTACAATTTTTTTACATTTATATATGTAGGTATCTAATTTTTTGGTGTAGGTACATATTAATGATTTTATTTCTGTAAGTAGGTTTGAACAAACACTTTTACCTACACGTCAACCGTATTTTAAAAACTAGATGAGGTCAGCATTTCCTATCTGACTACTCTGAGAAGAAAGACCGAAACAAACTCAGAGGTCACGGTCTCTTTTAAAGTCCACACAAAATCTTGGTCAGATCATGTGAAGGCTATGTAGATCGGTGTCTAAAATGGTCTTTTGAGGAAATAACCACACAGATTGAGTGGACCTGTCCAGTCAGTGCACGCAATTGTTAGCAATCGTGCAGCTCAACTTAGACTTAAGGAGCTCATCGATTCGACCAACAATACCAAAGAAAGGACATTTGAGTAGGCCGCATAAATTACTCAAACTGCCAGATCATGATTAAACTAATAAAGAGTATTATATTCTATTATATCCCAACTATAACCAATTCCATCCGAATTGATTGGGTAGCCAAGAGAGATATTTGCATTTATTATCAGGGAAAAACATCCGACATGATATAACATACCCTACGCTGAACATAAGCAATAACATATTCTTTACATACATACACAATTAGATATACACCCGATTAGTCCACATTGGCATTTAAACAGCTTTTTATAAAATACGGGTAAATATAATAACTCAGTAATATTTTACGAAGATAAGAATATATTGAGACTATTGGCACATGGCATTACTCCAAGTAATAATATACAGGGTCAAATTAATTTAGCTAGCGAAACTCCGCAGACGTGATGGTATCGATATCTAAACACGATAAAACTAAAATAAAAAATATTTCATGTTTTTTTTTTAAGCGACCGCTGGTAGTGGAAGTTGTTACATGAAGTAAAAGTTGAAAAAGTATGTTTTATCGTGTTTAAATAACGATAAAGATAATAATAAACCGAAATCCAAACCAAACCAAATATCGATACCAAACAGGTTTGCGAATGCGAATGCGAAACCTACACAAAAAAAACAGATTTTTTAAATTAATTTATTTCACTCGATTTTTTTCAAGTGAAAACACTAACTGCGGTGGAACACCCCACGAAAAAAAAACATAAATTTAATTTAACCCTGTATATTTCTGTATTACGTTAACTGAATAAGCGTAAGTACCCACTCAGGCAAAACCGATTCCAGGAGTTCATTTGATTTAATAGTTGAACACGCACTAACGATTGGAATGTCTTTTGCGATATTCACTAGAAAACCAACGTAATATGAATGTCAAATCAACGATGAACTACCAATACCTCCTAACTACCTTTTCTGCGATTTTTTGTTTTTTTTTTTCGTAACACGATATTATTTTGAATATCTAGTATATTAAACACTAATATAAATAACTTTTAAATTATAAATTATTAATTTCTGTTGTGCAAAGAGAAAAACATCGACAGTACATTAAACATTAACTACTGCTATGCAAAGAGAAAAACATCGACAGTACATTAAACATTAATTTCTGCCATGCAAAGAGAAAAACATCGACAGTACATTAGACCATAATTTCTGCTATGCAAAGAGAAAAACATCGACAGTACATTAAACAAAAAATTCTGCTATGCAAAGAGAAAAACATCGACAGTACATTAAACATAAATTTCTGCTATGCAAAGAGAAAAACATCGATAGTAGATTAAACATTCATTTCTGTTATGCAAAGAGAAAAATATTGACAGTACATTAAACATTAATTACTGCTATGCAAAGAGAAAAATATCGACAGTACATTAAACATTCTTCTGCTATGCAAAGAAAAAAACATCGACAGTACATTAAACATTAATTTATGCTATGCAAAGAGAAAAACATCGACAGTACATTATACATTAATTACTGCTATGCAAAGAGAACAATATTGACAGTAAATTAAACATTAATTTCTGCTATGCATTGAGAAAAATAACGACAGTTAATTAAACATTAATTTCTGTTATGCAAAGAGAAAAACATCGACAGTACATTAAACATTAACTACTGCTATGCAAAGAGAAAAACATCGACAGTACATTAAACATTAATTTCTGCTATGCAAAGAGAAAAACATCGACAGTACATTAAACATAAATTTCTGCTATGCAAAGAGAAAAACATCGATAGTAGATTAAACATTAATTTCTGTTATGCAAAGAGAAAAATATTGACAGTACATTAAACATTAATTACTGCTATGCAAAGAGAAAAATATCGACAGTACATTAAACATTCTTCTGCTATACAAAGAAAAAAACATCGACAGTACATTAAACATTATTTTTGCTATGCAAAGAGAAAAACATCGACAGTACATTATACATTAATTACTGCTATGCAAAGAGAACAATATTGACAGTAAATTAAACATTAATTTCTGCTATGCATTGAGAAAAATATCGACAGTTAATTAAACATTAATTTCTGTTATGCAAAGAGAAAAACATCGACAGTACATTAAACATTAATTTCTGCTATGCAAAGAGAAAAACATCGACAGTACATTAAACCATAATTTCTGCTATGCAAAGAAAAAAACATCGACAGTACATTAAACATTAATTTCTGCTATGCAAAGAGAAAAACATCGACAGTACATTAAACCATATTTTCTGCTATGCAAAGAAAAAAACATCGACCGTACATTAAACATTAATTACTGCTATGCAAAGATTAAAACATCGACAGTACATTAAACATTAATCTCTGCTATGCAAAGAGAAAAATATCGACAGTACATTAAACATTAATTTCTGCTATGCAAAGAGAAAAACATCGACAGTACATTAAACATTAATTACTGCTATGCAAAGAGAAAAACATCGACAGTACATTAAACATTAACTACTGCTATGCAAAGAGAAAAACATCGACAGTACATTAAACATTAATTTCTGCTATGCAAAGAGAAAAACATCGACAGTACATTAAACCATAATTTCTGCTATGCAAAGAAAAAAACATTGACCGTACAATAAACATTAATTACTGCTATGCAAAGATTAAAACATCGACAGTACATTAAACATTAATCTCTGCTATGCAAAGAGAAAAATATCGACAGTACATTAAACATTAATTTCTGCTATGCAAAGAGAAAAATATCGACAGTAGATTAAACATTAATTTCTGCTATGCAAAGAGAAAAATATCGACAGTAGAATAAACATTAATTCCTGCTAGGCAAAGAGAAAAATATCGACAGTTAATTAAACATTAATTTCTGATATGCAAAGAGAATAATATTGACAGTACATTAAACATTAATTTCTGCTATGCAAAGAGAAAAATATCGACAGTACATTAAACATTAATTTCTGCTATGCAAAGAGAAAAATATCGACAGTAGATTGAACATTAATTTCTGCTATGCAAACAGAAAAATATCGACATCAAATTTAACATTAATTTCTGATAATTATTGTTCCCGCGCTTTTTTTCTTTGTACCGGATTGCAAAGATAAAAATATCGACAAAACATTAATTTCTGATATGCAAAGAGAAAAATATCGACAGCAGATAAAACATTAATTTCTAATATGCAAAGAGAAAAATATCGACAGCAGATAAAACATTAATTCCTGCTAGGCAAAGAGAAAAATATCGATTCGCAGAAAACTAATAACATAACATCATGCTTGTAATACCAAAGCGTCAGGCAGAGATGCACCTATACAGTCCACCCAAATTACGCCAGTCATGGTTAAGTCTCACAGGGGGCGAGTCTATTGCAATCAACCGGACACAGATCCATACTCCGGGCTACTCGTACTATTGAAAAATTCTAAATTCAAAAAAACTCAAACCCTCATGCTCAGTAGCAGCGCCTGCGATCACTAAGCCAACGAGGCAGTCAGCAGGAAAATAATTGTTTTCATACATATTTTATTTAAATTTTATGGGATACCTTCCACGTTTTCTTAGCAATGCATATACCAATAGTAGAAGCGGATGTAACGTTGTACCCCTTCTCGCCGATCAATTATAACAGCAGGTGGTTCTTGATATCACAGTTGATAATAACCATTATTAGGCAAGAACACATTAGGTATTATGATTATTAAATTTTTGAGTTGAAGAAGTTTCCTGTCGTGTTACTCCTATCAATAATCTAAACTATAATATTATTCAATATTATATAATAATATTATATATTGAATATAACAACACGTTCCGGGTGTTGATGGGGCTGCCGCATGCCGCGTTTTTGTAGCACGTCCGGCATGTTTGCCGACGCGGGCGTTGATCGTTTTTCGGCCATCATGAGCATGAGATGCGCATCTCTGCTACGCCGTGTTCGCGCCAGCCCCAACACCATTCTTAGAACGTTGGCTGATAGGGACTCTCCGCTCTTGGGGCGGTGTATACGACTGCACGCAGTCAAGTAGACATTCCCCAGGATCGGCGTGCCTCACGCAGCTTAGAATAAATGTTACTAACATTAGTTTATATGTTTACATTGTTACTAACAAATATGGTAGTGATTCTGAAATAAATGCTTATTTATTGATTTATACAGAATGGACGAAACATTACCTAAAAAAAAAATTGGTCACTCGTATCGTGGGATATCCGAATCAACTGATTTTTGAGAATTTTCAACTAGACCAAAAAAAAGTAGAAGACTTTTTCGAGATCTTTTTTGCCACTGAATCTTCATTAGTTTTCCTTATACGCTTACATAATCAGCTTCGTAACTTTGATGAAAGTTATGAAAATGTTGGTCTAAACTGAAAAAAATACATTCAGTTAATTACGACTTAAAAATGTTCAACTTTAAGTTAAAAATCTAATCAGGTGACTCCATGGTTCTTAAGTAGCCTCAAAAATGCGCCAGACTCTACGTATTAGCAAGAAAGTAGTACTTATTGGGCTACGTTGGTTAAAATCGGCCTTCAAAGACAGCGAGGTTGAAAATTCTTAAAGTTAGCCATCTGATTACCGGTGTGGGCGCGTTCACTGCGGCGGAGAGCCGCCCGCTATCTGAACGCGCCCCAAAAGGTGGTAGCCGTAAGGCTGATCCGGGGCTACCGCACGATCTCGGGCGAGGCGGCAAGCCTCCTTGCCGGACTGCCGCCGTGGGACCTGGAGGCGATAGTCCTCGCGCGCCTGTATGAGTGGCGCGCGGAGGCACTACGCCGGGGGGAAACCCCGCTTCCACGGCAAATCGCGGCGGAGCGGACGGACCTCCGGCGCGATCTCATGGCGGCATGGAAAGAGCGACTGTTGCAACCCAGCGCAGGGCACGCTACGATAGCGGCGGTAAGACCCCTCTTTGAGGAGTGGCTAGAGAGGCGTCACGGTGTCCTCACCTACCGTCTGACGTAGGTCCTCACCGGACACGGATGTTTCGGGAGGTTCCTGCACATCATCCGGCGGGAGGAATAGCCCGGGTATCACCACTGCGATGATCGTCCCGAGGACACGGTGGAGCATACGGTGGGGGCCTGCCCTGCATGGGCGGAGCACCGCTATTTCCTCGTAGAGGCGATCGGCAGCGGCGGCGACCTCTCACGCCCGGCCCTGGTTCAAGCCATGGTCCGGGGCGAGGGGGAGTGGGAGGCAGTCGCTTCCTTCTGCGAAGCAGTCATGCTAGCGAAGGAGGTGGCGGTACGGGAGAGGGAGAGAGTCTCCCGTCCAAGCCGCCGCGGTGGACGCTCCGGACGTCGGGAGCCGCGTGACGACTCCCGTCCACCGTAGGCGTGGGCCTGCGGGCGGTGAGTAATGGGTAGCTCTCCGTCCGATCAGGACCAGGCCCGTGCTGGACGGCGCGTACGTGTTCCACGCGCGCCTCAAAGAGATGTCAGCATCGAAGAGGGGGCCCACTAGGGCCCAAGCCTGCCGGGAAAGCGGGATCATCCGAAAGGGGTACCGCTGACCCGGAACATAAAGGGCCAAGGAAGGAACACGGGTGGGTTTTAGTCAGTAAGAGTCTGACACTCCCTTCCGCTCCACCCAGAGCGGGAGTGGTCATTTGATGAATTCCCACCCTTAAAAAAAAAAAAAAAAAACCCAACTGATTACAATTTTTATGTTCGGCTTGTTTAGATGCCAATGTATACGTTTTTATAATAAATTTCCTAGCCACATTCAAGAACTAAGCCTTAATAAATTCAAATCTTTTATAAAGAGGAAACTAAGCCAGAAAGCCTTTTATACTGTCAAAGACTATATTGAGTAGAAAAAGGGATTGAGCTGCTCCAGTAAATTTACACAGGGAATGTTGTTTTTTTTTATTTTATTTTGCTAACTTTTTACTTTTATTCCTTGTTATAAGTATATACCAAGGAATCAATAAAATATATACGTTTTTACACAATCACATGAATTTAATATAATACTGTAAGTATTATATTATTTTAAATATTGTGAATGTGAGGACTATGTGGGTCATTGTTCCAGTTATAATCATGTTCTGGCAGTTTGAGTAGTTTATGCGGCCTACCCATATGTCCTTTCTTTGCTATTGTTCGTCAAATCGTTGAGCTCCTTAAGTTCTGAGTTGAGCTGCACGGTTACTGATAAATGTGTGCACTGACTGGACAGGTCCACTCAATCTGTGTGGTTCTTTCCTCAAAAGACCTATTCAGACCGATCTACATAGTCTTCACATGATCTGACTATGATTTTGTCTGGACTTTAAAAGAGACTGTGACCTCTGAGTTTGCTTCGGCCTTTCTTCTCAGAGTAGTCCGATAGGAAATGTCGACCTTATCTGGTTTAAAAAAAAAATATTGACGCGTAAAAGTGTTTGTTCAAACCTACTTACAGAAATAAATTATTTATCATTTATTTAAATCATTTACCATATTTAAGCGATTGAAAATCCACACAAAGTAAGGGCTTCAACTTTTCAACATAATTTCAGCATAAGCTTGTGGTCTGGTATCCTCAATGGCGAGTAATTGGTCCGTTTGAATTGCCGTCCAGACTTAATGGAGAATTCTAAAGAAACTTCTTAGAAAATTAACTTCCATTGTTGCTGGAAGAAGTGAGTATCGAACTTCGACGAACCATGGTGTCGCAAAATGATGGCGCCCCATGTCACTACGCAACGCAAGTCCGAAATAACTTAAATGAAACATACTCCAGCAGATGGATCGGATGCAGCGTACCAATTGGGTGGCCTCCACGCTCACCTGACCTCAACCTCATCGATTTCTTCATCTCGGGCTATTACAAAGAAACAGCATACGCCCGAGAATGTTCGAGTGAAAAAGAGGTGAGGCAGAAGATTGCAGAAACCGAACGTGTTTTGAGAGAGAACTGAGAAGCTTTTAGATGATTGAAAGACAAATTCTTACGTAGGTGTAGAATGTGTATCGCTGCTGGAGGTGGCCACTTTGAAAACCTTTTGTAATTTTTTTTTCACATATTCATCTGTTTTATAAGTATAGTAAGAAGTGGTTTCGTTTAAACACTTCATACTTAAAAAAAAATTTCCCAATCTTTGAAGCTATTTTTTGGTTAGTTGCCAGCATTATCTGTCATTAATTAACCTTAGGAATGATAAAATGGCCAAAATATTTTTTTAATCGGATGGTTAATTTTAAGAATTTTCCACCTCGCTGCATTTGAAGACCAATTTTAGCTAAAGTAGCTCATTCCATATTACTTTTTTTTAATGATTATAAAAGCTGAAACTCTGGCGCATTTTTAAGACTTACTTGAGAACCATGAAATCACGTGTTTAGATTTTTAATTTAAAGTTGAAAATTTAAATCGTAATCCACCGAACGTAAGTTTTTCCCGTTAGACCAACTTTTTCATAACTTTCATCAAAGTTACGAAGCTGATTATTCTACGCGTAAAAGTAAAACTCATGAAGATTCAGTTCAGCATGACGACAGATGAAAATCTCAAAAAAGTCTTCTACCATTTTTTTTTTAATTTTTTGTTGAAATTTTTAAGTAATCTTTAAATTCTCAAATATGTAATCAGAAAAAAAATCATAAGTCGAATACTACTCCTATGAAAAGTAATGGCACATTCATGGGGTATATGCGCGGATACCCCTCGATCGGGTCCTACATTTTTTTTTGGGCGTCAATGTTCCGTGCAACCTGTATAAAGAGATATAAAGAGGAAATATTTGATTTGTTGTGTGTTTGTTTGTAACGCTTTCACGTTAAAACGGCTGCGGATTTGGATGAAATCTGGCAAATGAGTAGACTATCCGCTCGGTCGCAGAGCGCGGGAAAAATAATCGAGCCAGATGAATGCCAGATGCGTCACCGGCGCGCGCGGCGCGGCGGGGTGCCGCTCGGCCGCCCGATAATGTAAATAAAGCATTTTTACGACTTGGGTTTGTTTGAATGGTGCTAACACTTGTGTTTTTTGTTATGGTAAGGAACGGGGCTTTAAGATAGCGGAGTTTCGTTTGAAATAGGATAGTATTTACGTAAACACTACGTACGATACGTACGTACGATAGTATTTACGTAACTTTGTTTTCAAATAAATGGTTATAGTTCGAAAAAACGAGCGTTGACCTATATTGTTTAAGGTTTTAAATACATTATGTGTATATACTTAACGCAAAACACTAATAAAACCACATAGCATTAGTACAATATGTACTATTTACGAGCGTGCAAAGTTGAAAAAATTTGCCGACGGCAAAAAAATAACAATGGCCGCCAAGACAATGGAAACAAAATGTTGTTTTATAAATATAAATCTGATACGTAGAATAAAAATATTGGTACCTGTGGAAAGCTTATTTAATGCTTCAACTTTGTTATAAAAGTAGTGGTATTAGAATAACACACTGTACTAAAATAAGGATCTGAAAACACATACACGTAATAACAATAAACATGAATCGGTCAGCGCCGGTTGTGGAATAAAACCGAAATTACGTAATATTTTTTCACTCACCGACCTTGAAATCCTGCAGTAATTCACTTCACTATAATATTTATCACATACTTAAACAGGCCATAGCACTTCAAACACTTGAAAACCCACTTAAAACACAAATTATTTATCATGTAAACAAAACACGCGCGAGTCCGTACGTCACTGACAAGACGCCATATTTTTTAATTATTTGATTTTTTTGGTTGAACGCTTGTAGTGTTGTCATACATCTGAATACGCGGCTTTTAAGCACGAAATCGACTAAGCAATCGGATACAGTGTGCCACAGATCTTTTAAAAATGAAAAATTGAATAAAGTTTATCGGATTTCGATTAATTAAAAGGTTACGCCAGTGGACGCTAGCGTGCGGCGCCACTTTCTATGCGGCGACTTTGGTCACCTCATCCACTCCAGCGGCTATGACCTGGATTAGGACATAGGATGCTTTTTATCCCGATATTCGCAGGGTTTGAGACTTATGTGGGTTAAGCCGCGGGGCGCAGCTAGTAAACAATAAAAAGGTTAAATAATGAGAGTATGTCAGTCAGTAGGCACAGGTCATTTCTTAGCTGCCACGGCTTATTTTAATTCCATAATTGTTTTTATCTTTTTATTACGGACGCTTTTAACGTGCACGTCTTTCTACATCGTTCTCACATGTATAATTACAACATGAATGATGTAACCACTCTATTGTAACAATATTTTGATTTAAAAGAGTGTCCATGGAGTTTCTTGCCCGTTCTGCTCCATAGGTACCTACTACGCTTTGGAATGGGCAACTAGCTTCATATTTCTGACTGACCCACTTGACAATTCAAAGCGACTGACGAAGCGGCGAGTGACTTTTGAATTGTCAAGGGGTCGGTCAGTCAGAAAGATGCTGACTGACCGACCCCTTGACAATTCAAAAGTGCCTGTAATTGGTTTATTTAAAATAAATGCTTTGAGTTCGAGTTTATGTGGCCTTGTCAAAACATATCAATACCTAGTAGATTGTTATACAAGGAGCTAAAATGACCCATTATATACGAGGTAGTTTTACTCCCGAGCCTTAAGCGAGGGAGTAAATAGAAACCGAGTTTTAATGGGTTTTTAGCGCCGTGTATTACACTCTACTTTTCACTACGATTGCGAGAAAATAAAACAATCCAATACAATATGAAATATAGGTATGTAGTTTATTTTATTAAAAATTAAATGTACAATTTGTAGATACAATTCTGGATATTTAGCGAGATGTTTTTTCCCGGTAACTTAATTTCAGTCCTCTGTGAAGATGAATGTTGAGTGGTTCTTTTCCTTTCTCTTCAATTTGCAAATCAGGGTCTCCATTCTCACTAGATGATGACATTTTCACTATTGTAAAATTAATTACGGTCACTACCAATTCAATTTGCAAATTAGAGAAAAATTATAAAGATTTCGCGCCAATGTCTTTTTTTTGTTTTTTCTTCTGCAGCCGCAAAGCATTGCATGCATTCTACCAAAGAGATCGCCGATTATAGTTCCATTTTCAAAAATAAAATGAAGTTCTTTTTTTATGAAACAGTAATAAGTCGAGTCTATATTCATGATTATTCTACTTATGACTAAAGTCTTTTTCGTTTTTGTAGGCTCATTATCATTTGACACACAAAAATTAAAAAAAAACTATTTCCCCTAGAGGAAGAATTGCTATTTTTTCTTCTCTCTGGTACGCCACAATGACGGTCTTTTTGAGCAAGAGGAGTGAAAACTCATTTATTTCCTTTATTGTAAAGAAGTATCTACAAACGTATAAGGTACAGTTTCCCTCTTAAAGAGTACCTACATTCTGAAGTAGAAGTAGTATGGTATTTTGATACATGCCCGTATTCATTGTACCACTAAGCTTTACTTGTCCTGTCCAGTAAACGAGTAATTAGAAGTTTCTGCTAAAGGAAAGATTCGTTACAAAATCAATACCATATAGTACAGTTTTTAAACTTACTATGGATTCAATTAAGTGGATGGGAAGCATCATCATTAGCACTGACGATATCCTACAGTAATACCATCAGTTCAGTTACTGAACTTTCAGTCTGCCTACTAGCCGTTGTGATTATATATCACACCAAAATCACTCTCGTTATTCAAGAGAACTTATCTACGCTCCATTTAATCTTAAATCAGAAGAAATTCTAATAAAGTCACACAACGTTAAAATGTTATCTTATTTAATAAATGGAAGATAAAAGCAAAAAATACCTATTATACTCTCCTACAGAAAATAAAATAACGGAGAAATAATATTAGGTACTAAAGACGGTCCTGATATAGAAAATTAATCCTCAGAATATAACATCCATTAGGTACGTCTGTTTTACCTCAAAGACTTCAATTACGGGCTAATGAAGTTTCGTTACCATTTCAATCATAGTTGCCATCACGATAATCCAATTTATGACACTGACTTCATGATTTCAATATTCAGATTCGGAGTATCAAAAATAAGCCTTAATGTTAAAGGAAATTGAACCTTAGCTCACAGAAATAGCGTTCATGATATGCAAAATCAAGTATTTTATTTCTTTCTAAATCCGCTTTACATACTCGGGCCTAGTATGGAAAATTCAACCTCTTGAAAGGAACAAGTGTGAGGGTTTTGAAGCGTAGCCACGAACTTCGTAAAATCAATTTTATATTAGCATGTTATTGAAATTTAAAATGGGGAGCCCCAGATTTTATGAATTCAATGGCAAAAAGTTGCGACGAGTTAATACGATGTGATTTAAATTCAGCCATTTGTATTTATTAATGTTATTTTGAGTGAATGTTTCATGACTGAGAACACTGCTTAAAAACACCGCTATGCCACAACGAGACTTTTATTTCACAAGTTTCATTACTCCGTTAAAGTGACATCTCTTTACATGTGTTCCCTAAATAAACAGCAATGGATTACAACTCCACAATAAAAGTCGTGCGCTCAAAAATATGTGTTCGTCCCATTCTCGGTGGATAAAAACACTACCACCTCGGATTACTTTGACGTAGATAAAATGGTGCATTAAAAGCTACGTAGTAAGCTCTTATTGAAATCCATTAAATCATTATTACAATGAGAATTTTAACGTTGGATTTAAGAAGGCATAGTAAAATGCACTTAGCATAATTTATAAGGCTTCCTGAGAGGCAGCTTATACAAACAAAGAATTATGGTAGAATATCAATCAAGCTTTACATCATTTCTCCATTGCACTCACTTAAACATTTAAATTTCATAATTTAAATGCATTGAACAACTTTTAGATTTGTATGTGCAACAATCACAAATTCTACGCCATTTTTCTTGAACATTGAAAATACAAAACACATTTTTGTCCACAAAACAGCATGCAAATGTCGAAATATGGAACTCAACGCACCATTGTCGTTACAGCACCAGTTTGCGCACATATCCCGGGGGACCCCTGATTGCTACAAAGTATTGCAGAAACGTTCCACACAGGAAACTGAATTTAGAGCTTAAACTTTATTCACACGGTACTTTACTGGACTCGCGGACCGTGGTTGGACTTAAATCGAATAAACGTCAAATGTGGCGTGCCTTGCACCACCGTGGAATGCCTCGACCCCAGAAAACAGGAAACACTAAATTTGAACCGCTATTTGTTCCAGTGCTCGTGTAATTTGTAAGTTGTTATCGGATTAATGGGGTGGTAAAAGTCTACTTATTTTGGTTAATATAATAGAATTTAAGGTTTCTAGTATGGGATATTACATAATTTACCTCCGGCGTTTTCTTTTTTTTATGTAGCTACGATTTAGTCTTTGTGCTGCAGTCAGGAACCTGAATTCTTCACAAAAATTCTACTGAGCTTGAGAAAACTACCGGTCGGTTTTTCAGCACGACAGTTTTCAGTGACAAGCCGTTGTAATAAATCGCCTCGCTATCACACGTGACGTAATACGGGTATCGGCAAATTCTAGTGCACGAGGGTGCGCCTTTATCAAGGGCTTTGATACCTATTCTTATTTTTCAGCCAGATCCATACTATTAGGTACTAATACTAATATTACCCGATTTATAATGTCACACAGGGGGACGTCATTATGTCATTCGAGAGGTAGTTGCTGAAAATCAGTGCTGTTGACGATAGGTTCGTCCGAAGTCACAGCATTATGCTGAGCAACGACCTGTTCTTGCACAGATGCGACGCATGGCTTAGTAGTTCTTATTATTGTTGTTTTGTTGTTTAAAAGTAGTCATATTTCCACTCTACAATCGGCATTTTGGTTTTGTTTTGATTGTTTGTTTGCTGTTGTGATTTACCAGTGTCGCAACATAGAGCAATGTGTATTGTCTTTGGTCCCTGACCCCACAACATCAAGCAATGGATACAATTGTTTTGGGTTACTGTGTATGTGTGTATTTTATGTTTTTTACTTTTTGTCTATATTAGCCTGCACAGTGGTCTATCGTTCCTTACAAAGTACAATAATTAACTCACACGTCCATTCCAGTCATAACTTAATAAAATTGAACTAGTTCTCAGTTTGAGCCTGAATTTAATTACGAGTATATACGGGCAGCGCACCAAGCACCAATCAAAAATTATACACACTTCATAATTACATCATGTTTTAAAACTTATATATGAGATTCGTTCGCCAAACTGCTTTACGATATTAATTGATGTTCGCTTCGAAATCAATTGGACGGTAATTTCCATTGCTTTCGTAAAATTACGACTTTTATGTACGACGTAATGTGATTTTTGATGGGATGTAAATATAATGTGCGTTGTTTAACATTTTATTATTAACTAGCGACCGACACTGCTTCGCACAGTTTTTATGACTAGACAAAACTTTGTGATTTCTTTATTACATACTCGGCCTATAATGTTCCCGCTGCTGGGACACAGGCCTCCTCGCGGTGAGAGGGAGTGGGCTGTGATATACCACGTGGGCCCAGTGCGGGTTGGTAGATGTCGCATGTCTTCGAGATTTTGGTTCTAGGACATGCCGGTTTCCGCACGATGTTTTTTATCCACCGTTTTCTTCTTGTGAGTTTTTCTTTATTATATGTAAGTTACATATAAATGTATTGTACACAGAAACCTACGGGAATAAATTATCTAGATGAGGGTGTAAGTAAACCGCATAAAAATCCGTTGTGCAGTTTTGAAGAACAAGGCGGACACACAGACAGACACGAAAAGAGAATTCACGAAAACTTATAATAGGTAGATATAGGTGGGTAGCTAAATTCATGCCAGATAACCAGTTTACTGGCTAGTAGGTCCCTGCCAGGGTTGCGGGAAAGTGCGAAAGGGTTACCGTGTGTAGGTTACCCTAGCAGGAAAGTGGTTCCTAGAGTGATATGAGTGAAACGTATAATTAGTGCATAATCTGCTGTGTATATGCACCACATAAAAAATTAGTGCGCTTTGTCGTTTTGGAAAAAAAACGGAGAAAACGATTCCTGCTAGAGTATCGTTTTTCCAGCAGGAAAATTCTAAACGAATGATCAGAGAGAGAATTATTGTGCATGGCCAGAGAGATTATATTTGTGTAAAAAAGTGCTCGGAAAATATAATTTGTGCGTCTTCAGGTTTTCGAGATATTGCATTTCCTGCTGGAGTAACGTTTCGCAGAATCGTGTATACCATAAAAAGTTTCAAAAGTGTATATGCATGCGTTATTGAATAATATTGCTAAAAGTCAAAACGACGGTGTCATAACTTTGACGGCAAAATACAAGAAACCGGCTCAACACAAGATGTGTAGGTGTGAACCAAAAACTAGTGCATTTAGTCAAAGATATATTATAGTGAAAATATTCAGCGTGGAATGTTTCGCATTAAGTAAATAAAAACAAAAAACCAAACATGAACACAACGGGTGGTTATCCGACCAAATTCGAATGACTACAAAAAAGCGACGGATTCCTACATATCGATGACCTTTTCATTGGACGTATTAAACCTAAGCTGTTGTCCGTACAGTCGCGTTCAAACGTTTGTTGGCAATTATATTAGGTACTTAATTTTGGGAGGTAATTGAAAAATACATATATTAAATGCACTTTGTGACCATAATAAATGACACAGTTTGTTGATGTGGAAATTATTATTTTTATTCCCTTAATTTTGATTCTTAAAGTAATTGTAGCATCAAATCACAGATCAAATTACCTACCTATAAATATTAGAACACAAATAGTTCTATCAAATATTTGTACCTTGTGTAGTCATTGAAGAGGAAATAACACGATCACTTTTAGTTACAAGGCCAGGCAAGGTTTTTGATTACAGTACCTATACTGTACGCAACTTATGAAATAACTTTCTTGCATTTAACCTTCAACATAATTCTTCTTCAAGAGCTCTTAATAAGAATATCCCAACAGATTCTATTTTGGGATTATAAAATATCCATTACCCACTCTATAGCAGCTCGATTTCATCAAATTCTTTCTCTAAATACACAGCAAATTTCCTCAGCTTTTTAATTTGAACGCTAGTCAGTTTCCGGAACGGGGAGTTTCACTGAGATTTCAACAAACAACTTAGTATTAATTTCTTATTGGAAGTGGGTAGTACATAGCGCAATATCTGACGGGAGAACGGGAGCCTCGACCCAGCTCTAAACTTGTGATGTATGGTCCATAATTCCTTTGAGAACTACACCGCTTTTTTGAACGTATAAATTTTAAGTTTTGAGGCATCTCTCAAGATGAACCTGACAAACACCTAAGTTTTCCAGCGTTCACGTCGTAAATTTTGAAAGTGCACTTAATTTCTTTTAATGCATTCACTTGAGAGTTGAGTCCATAATGCTTATGCATTTAAATAATATAAGAATGTAGTAAAGTGAGCTGTTTGTAGTTTTCTCATTTTCTTAACGGGATCATGTTTCTATGTTGAATTTCTTTATGAATTTAATCTTCACCTGGACCTTTAGATACTACAGCAGGATAGGACTAAATAATAAAAAAGGAATAAACCACTTATTCCTACCGAAATGTGAGGTGTTGTAAAACGCCTGCTGTTATGCTGGTGCTGGTATAACATGGCTTTTTCAACTTTAATTGGTGGATAGCGCGCGGTCGTTGGACCTGCTTCGACGCCAAATAGCCACCACCACGTAAATGCACACTAGCAAGAATGCTTCAAACATCTCGGTCATTTTGAACTCAGGTTTTGCATAATCCGAAATATTTTGAATTATCATTTCTTCCAACACAACTTCACATTACATATGCGAAAGTAACTATGTCTGTCTGTCTGTTACTTTTTTACGCCTTACCGACTGAGCGGATTTGGATGGACACACAGATAGACCATGACCTAGGTCAGGACATAAGATACTTTTTATGACCGTAGTATGTTTCCGTAGGATAATTCCCGACCTCCACGCGGGCAACGCTGCGGGTATTTAGTTATTTATTCATATAACAATTCTCATTCTATTTGGATGATGTAGTAGGGAGGGGCTTGTTGTAACAGTTTTCATTAAAACTAATATATCTTGAAATCTATTGATTAAATTTCTACTAAATAAAGATGGATAAATACTGTAACTCTTCCTCTACCAAATCAAGTAAAAATAATACCATAACTATTGGTCATTATTTTACAATCAATTATTTTCTAGAAGAAGTGCGGTGTTACAACTTACCTCGTGCTTGGGGCAAGTTGTAACATCTACCGGGGCAAGTAGTAACGGCCAAAAAAAACGACAATAATACCTCTAATCATTTATTGTTTGTTTTTTTTTTTTTAAATTGACATCTTTCTAAAGTAAGTATTACGTAATTCTTATCAAAAATCAACTCAAATACATTTTTTTAGTAATCAACACTTAAAAATTAAGTAATTAACAGTTTTATTTAGTTAAACACTACATATAATCATCATGGCACTTTTAAATCACAGTAAGTAATTAAATTATTTAAGGTATGCTCGTAATTATCTCTTTTTAATAGCTATCTAACAAAGTATTATACCTACTTATGTAAGAATCAACATTTGGTGGGTTTCATTATAATTAAATTCAGTCTTCATCTGAGTTACAATTAATACAAATAAAAGATATAATGTCTCCTGTAACACATCCTACATGTGCCCACATCTTACAAATGATACACTCTATCCAATCTTCTTTATTTGCATCTGTGTAAGCTTCACCACATACCAGACAATACCACTCTTCTGCTTCAGATTCTGAATCTGAACATAAAATCTTTTTTTTAGCTCTGTCCACTCCGGTTTTATTATTTGTTGATTTACCTTTGGCTTTTCCCTTCCCCTTTCCTTTCCCTTTTCCTTTAATTTTGTCATCTTTTTTCTGTTTTTTCTTCATCTTTTCCTCATATTCTTTTTGTAGAGCTTCCTTTTCAGGAGTGTCCGTCAATATTGTAGATTTTCTTTTGCGTCTGCTATTTGTATTAGTTTTTCTTGGTGGCGCCTTTGGTAAAGGTCTAATCTTCGATGGCGAGAAAGTTTTTTGTAGACCGGAGCAACTCGGAGTTGGTTCGTTTGCAGTTTCGATTTGGCTTTTAATTTCCGTGGTGCTTATATCTAATTCAGGGACAGAATCTAATAGTTCTGGATTTTCAAGATTCAAAGATATATTATCTGTGACATTTACGTCATCTGGCTCTTGTGTAGGATCTGGACGATCAGTAACATAAGATGGCCCAAAGTCGGAGTCTTGGAAAATATCAGCATTCAAAGGCCATAAACCAGAAGCTTTAAATCCACTCATAATATTAGTAGGGTTCAGGGCAAGCGGTAACGACTCTTTCACAATACCTGGGATGTCATATTATTGTCATCGTTTTCCCCGGATTGTTGTACATCCATGCTGTCTGTGCCCTATTTGTGTAATTTTTAAAAGGACCGTACACTCCTACGTCTAAAGGTTGCAAATTGTGGGAGCAGTGCGGGGGAAACGATAACATGATGACATTATTTTCTTTGGCTTTTTCAATTACTCCAATATTCACGTGTGAGCTATGGTTATCAAGTAGCAACAGAACTGGCTCTTCCTTGGTGGGTTTTGTGTGTTTGATAAAATGATCCATAAAAATTAAAAATTCTTTTTCGGTCATCCATCCAGAGGAATTACCAGCACCAATGCAATCTGGAGGTCCACCACGAATAAACATTTCAGAATATTTAAGCCTAGGAAAAACGAACATCGGTGGAATAAAATTACCCGCAGCGTTAGAGGCACAAGCAAGTGTTACAAGAGTTCCCCTCTCAGCCGATGTGATAGCTCCAATTTGCTTTTGGCCACGAGCAGCTACTATTTTCTTAGGTTTTTGAACCGTTGTGACCCCTGTTTCATCAATGTTCCATATTCGAGAAGCATTAAACTGATATTTTTGGAGAAGTCGTTGATATATTTCAAAGAATGAATTAACGTTAGTCTTATTGAAAGACGTCGCTCGACTTAAAGACGTCGCTTCTGGTGTCCTTAGAGATAAATGTGAATTTCTGCGCATAAAATTTTGGAACCAGTCAGTACCAGCAATGTTATTTTGATGCCAAGAAGGAGGAATGTTTTTAGCACTAAGCTGCACACCGCATTGGTGAGCTAGTTTCCTTACTTCTATAGTAGTCCAAAATATATATCGGCGCACTTGAGTAGGTACGAAGCTATCTTATCTTCCTCTTCTGCAGTAAATACTTGTCTAGGCTTAACATAACCAACTCTTAATCTTTCATTATTCTTCTTTTTCTTTATGTATCTATAAAGAGAGACGTGACATAATCCGAAAGTCTGACTAGCTTTCCGAATACTGCATTTGTTTTCTAAAACTTCAGCTGCTGCTAACTCGTACACTTCTTGGCTTTGTGTTGCCCGCTCTGACTTTCTTTTATACACTCTCATTCTAAAACAAAAGAAAAAAGTAGGTATCTACATCATAACTTGGGGCATGTTGTAACACGTTACAACAAGCCCCGGGATTTTGTTACAACTAACCCTATGGTATGATTTTCAACATTTATCAAGATAACTATTTAAACAATTTAGCAATCATAAAAAGCGAAAAGTGAAAAGGGCCTGTTACTACTTACCCCTGTTACAACAAGCCCCTCGCTCCCCTACATTAATTATTAAAACTACAAATAATAAATTATGATTTTCAAACAGTAAATTTCACTAAAAATAATTAATAACAGACAAAAGAAATAGGTAAAAGCTAGTCCTAACTATGCCTTGATTGAACTCAATATAAGATCGTCTAAACATTTTCCATTCATTCAGTGGCCACCCGAAGCAGTAGAAAATCGGTCACCTCTATTCCGACGGCAGCCAATAAAAAAATTAACTACGCAATCACGTTTCCCTTTCAGTATAAATCCCGTGCAATAACTTTCATCAAAGTGGTTTAAAAAACGAATACGTCATAACGACGCACGGGTCGACGAAATGGCGGACATACGAACTGGGATTACGGTCTTACGAAATTAGAGATCTTCTAATCAGTGGTAATGGAATTCTGATTTTGAAACCTTTCCAACTGCCTCGTTGGTCAACAGATTAGTGATCAACAGCTAAGCATTTTCCTGAATTTGATCCTACGGTCTGGTGTTAGTAGTTTTCTATTTCAGTAGAAAAAATCACAGAATCTTTCCTGAGTCTGGATTTGTACACGGTTAATGGCAACGGTCTCGACCCCTATTACATGGAATTATAAACATTACTGACGAAATAAAGGTGTACTTAACAATGCATACTAAAGCAATAAAGAAGCAAGCAGTTGCCCTCCTATGTGTCCCGTCTGCAAACATTCAAGATGCTTTCGTTATCGACTCGAAGAGATGTTATGGATGCCCTGTTTCTATACAAACTCCTCAGAAAGCAAATAGACTGTCCACAGTTACTGAGTCTCCTCAAGTTTCATGCCCCAACCCGCTATCCTCGAAACCCCATCACTCCGCTTTACCCGCCCCTGCGTCGAACTGAGGTGCGAACTCGCCAATACCGCGAATGTGTAAAAACTCAAACATTTGCAGTTGATCGACGTTCACCACGATAGCATAGGAAAATTTTGTAAATTAATTTTCGAATACTATTCGCACAACTAAGATATAGTTTATGAATTGCCAATCTATTAATTAATATACTAACTTAAATAAAATTAATTTTTAATAATTATATATTTTTATTAATATAAACCATTTTTTTATCCTAGTTTAATTTAATTTATTTATCTGTTATTTTATTGCCAATTAATTTAATATATTTAATTTAATTTGATAATGTTGATTAGTTTGTTAAATTGCAAGAATTATGCTTTGTTTTATCTTCATTCAAAATTTATAATTCATCGCAAAAATAAAAATGTATAAGTAATATAAATAATATAGTGCATGTGGTGTTAGCCTGTAAATGATTGTTGCACTTATAAATGTATATCGTATACTTTTAATTGAAATGTAACATGTAAACAATTGTAGATTAATCCAAAATAAATAACTAAATACTACTCTACCTACGCCTTCCACTATTGGTAAAACAGGCGTGAATATGTTGTTTCCGCATGTCCATGAAATTTCCAGAAGATCTAGTTTAGATGAGATTCTGTGGAGTAAGAGGTACATGTCGTTCACAGAGCGCTCTCGTTCCATAAAAGCTGATGCCGCACAAATAGTTTTGAGTTGTTGTATCTACTAATAACTTAGTGTGATTTGTATACTGTCAAACGTCTTAGTTGTGTCGTACAATACACAGCAGATACATATGTATACTTAGAAGTGAGATAAAAAGAAAGGAAGTTACAGCATGAATACTGCTTGGGTCTTTTTAGGTTCTAAATAGTTTTCAAAGAACTTCTGTAAGCCAGACTGCCAAGAAAACTGAATGACAAAGCGAAAACCGTGCACACGCTCTGTAAGCGAAAACCGTGCACACGCTCTGTAAGCGAAAATGAATATCCAATAGTTGCATATGGCTTTATACGTGTTATTGGTATACCCTCAAACGTCTTAGTTGTGTCGTACAATACACAGCGGATATACTTAAACGTGAGGCAAAAAGGAAGGAAGTTACAGCATGATGAGTGCTTGGGTCTTTTTAGGTTCTAAATACATAGTTAACAAAGAACTTCTGTATGCCCGACTGGCAAGAATACTGAATAACAAAGCGAAAATCGTGCACACGTTCTATAAGCGAAAATCAATACTCAATAGTTGCATAATATGGCTATCATAATATAAGTAACATTACGCACCCCACCATTTTTTAAATTTTAAAGGAAGTAGATCAGTTTAGTAGGACTTCTTTTCCTTCTAATTACATAACGGTACCCAAAACTCTGGCACCTAACAATATAGGCAGAAAACGAATGACCCTAACGGAGTGTCGAAGTTCTAAATTCGAGTACCTACATAATTACTCCACCTAGATTTCAGGCTAATTCCCCAAAGCGAAATGAAACATCAAATAGGCGCGTTTACCCAAGCTAGGTGTTGACTATAAATCATGTCAAATAAGCCATTAAGGTAATTTATACGTGGAGTGCGGCCTGCATCGTAAGCGGAGGCATGCTCCTCACAACAGTTTGGGGTTGTTCTAACGAAAAAATGTGCTTTTTGTACGAGTTTGTGAGGTTGGTTTTAACCTTGAGATTTTTTAGAGTCTAAGTTATAATAATAATAATAATAATAATATGAGACAACATCCACACAAGGTCTTCAGGTCCCGAACTAGGCAGTGCCTGTACTACGGTAACCTGATGACTGATATACATACTTATATACATATACACACCTATGTTATATATAGTATATAAGTATGTATATCATTATAGTTATGCTAGCTAAGTAGGTTTATCTGAGAAAAGGGCGTATTAAGATAGTCAATTTCTCCAAAGATATAATGACTTGCAATACAACATGGAGAGAAACACTTCAGTGGAATCTGTTGCCAGTAAAAAAAAAAGTATCTGAAACATGATCAGTATGTAAAACCAGAAGCCGGTTTAGCAAAGTGACACGATGGTACCTACATCTAATTGCATTATTATTACCATTATACATGCTTCATTTAATTTATGAATACAATCGGTATTTACAATTCATCAAAATTTCATTTTACCAAATTCAAACAAAACCATTCCAAACCCAGTTTATAATCTATTGTATAAACCTGAAAAACAAAAGAATATTAATTTCTACTTGTAATTACTCGTTCACATTAAATCCATCTAAAATAATGTCGGTGTAACCCATTCATAAGTTCCTAATAGCTTTTCCAAAAACAATATAGTCCCGCGAACATTTTGCTGTCAAACGGCGAACTAAACAAAAGACAACAGGGGACGGAGTTGTAGGATAGCTAGGGTACAGGTACGACGCGAAGCTTCCACGTCCATTACTTGAATTCTCAAATGGAACATCGAAAGTGTGTTTAGGGAACAAAATAAAAGCGTTGTTCCTAAAACAAAGCGTTGCCAGGCCTCCTGAAGATAAAACGCTCCGCGTGCTAGTTTTGACGTTTTCATTTTCCCAACTGTGCGCCGTGACGGATCGCAGGTGCATCACGTTGCGAACAATACGTCACGGCGAACTGTTCGCAAATGACGTTTCATATATCACCGCTTTGAATTTCGCGAGCAAACGGACAAAAATGACGATTGTGACACCTTTACGCGAGGAGCGATCAATGTATGCAGTGCACACGTGCACCAATTTATAGGTACAATTGTTTGTGTATTGGAACTACGGGAAAAAAACTACTGACTTACAGGGTGTGGCGTAAGTAGTGGTCCACCGTTCAGGATTCGATAAACCAGATAATTAACTATAACCATTAAAAATTTTAACCATTTTTACCCAAGGCGGAACCCTTGGGTAAAAATGGTTAAAATTTTTAATTGTGATTGTCAAAATGTTTCCCTTTTGTCTTTTATTTACGGAATTTCTACCTTTTTATTACAAATGTGTTTGTAGTTTCAACAAAAACCATTATTTTTTCATTTTGATTTCTGTTAATTACTGCTGAATACTAGAGCTATCATGAAAAATTATGATTTTTTATGTAAATTCAGCTCTTTTAAAGAAAAAGTTGGTTCTTCTCTCATTTTAACCCTAATTTTTAACACACCATCAAGTTCAAGAGCGATTTTTGTAAAAATAATCTTACTACTAAAAATGGTTAAAATGTTTAATTGTTATAGTTAATTATCTGGTTCATCGAATCCTGAACGATGGACCACTACTTACGCCACACCCTGTATATGCCAATAGTGTTCGGGTAATTCCCGTAGAGGACTCTGTTCTTCCAAGCTTCCTGCTGAATATGCAGATCGCAGGATTACCTTTATGGAACGAACTTGACCACTAAGAAACAATAGGCGGCTATGATGTTATCTAGGTATCTAAATGTGATATAAATAGCTACAAATAGAAATAAAGAAAGAAAGTAAAATAGGTTTATGGTCACAGAAAAACGTGCTTACAAAAAAGATAATTAGCACAAAACAGAAATAGTCGACAGCTGCACATCATGGCTGTGACAAGAAGGCTTCCACTCAGCATGATGCTGAGCTATGGGGGACCCACAGCACAGCGCTGACTTTCAGTGGTTATCCGAAAAGGACGTACGGAAAACATGTCAGGTTTAATGTTTGGTACTACTACCTTTATCAAAATAAAATAAACGGGTGCATCTCATATCATATAAAGTTATTTGGTATATTTTCGTTTCGTAACGTTCACAAGATGTAATAAACGTGAGATATACCAACTGTTGATATAATTTCTTTACATATAACATTTATATACTCTAAAACTTATTACGTATCGTATATATATATATATATATATATAGTATAGTATATAGTATAGTAAATAGTATGTATGTGTATAGGACTTATTTATGTATTTGTATACGTTGTTTTAATAGTTTTTTTTTTTTTTTTATCATTGTTAAACATCGCTCAAAATCAATCCTTTCAATTAAAGCACCTGCCATCCAATCTCTTCACCACCCTTGGTTGACTGGTGGAGAATGCCTAAGGCATTAAGTCCGCCTTTGTACCTTTTGAGCGAAAAGCTATAAATAAATAAATAAACGTTTACTTAATCGAAAATCATTATGTCTATCGTTTAAAATATATCGCCAGATCCCCTCTATTGTTGGTGCTATCTTGGCAGGTGGTAATCAGTTACTAGGTATATCTACTCACGTTACTAACTATGAAATTAAAAAACGGTTCAAGGCGTTTTTATCATAAAAGACAAAAACCTATTTAGTCTAATAAGACTAAATAGGTTTTATGTCTTTTGAGTGGTATATCTAACGATTTTATAATCAATGTATGTTATGCATAAAAAAATTGTTATTTTAAAATTATATCAATCGTTTATTATATTAACTGATCATTATATGAAATACAATTATATATTGAGTTGTTATATCTTCTAAATATTAGAGATTTTGTAATTATATCATATATTACTTACCCAAAATAAACAGTAAGCACTTAGAATATAGCTCAGATAACTCAACAAGATACTCTGAAAAGGAGGGCCTAAAAAAATAAGCCAATTATCGATCCATAATAACGTATCAATAAAAAACACGGCATAAAAAAGTCTGGCCGTCGATAACATCGTAAGCTCCAATTACCTCGGAGGGTAATACATTCAATATTTCCAAAAACGCTGAAACAGTTCCCGGGTGAGTAATGACCCACTCAGGGAGCTAAAATAAAAATGTCTTTACGATGTAACTAGGGGCAAACATAAAAACGCCACAATGTGAGTTTCGCATTAGTCCTATAAATCGTAAGGACGATTATATTTTTTGATGGTCTAAAATTGGCCCACCGGCGTTGCCGCCGTCCAAGTTTTTACAGCCCAATCGTATAGCTACAAAATGCCGCGAAACCGAGATTTTTTTGCGTAATTTGATGATTACGGTAAAAAGTTTAAGGCGCAATCAAACATTTAGGTGCCATCTTTGTTTACATTCTGGTAAATTCAACGTGTCACGTTTCTTATTGAATCGAATAAAGACTTATTTTGATTGTGGTGGAATGATGAGATTTTAATTGGTATCTTATAAACATAATTATAACGACAATAAACAGACAAACGAACCTATGTAGGTAACCTACTCGAATTAGCAGTATTATATTTTCGCAACGGTTATTCCTGATATTATAGCGTTTTACAGAATAGCAGGTTCAGTTAAGTTCATAAAGGTATTATGATCGTTTACTCAATGAAAACATTTATAATTTTCATTTTGTAAGTTTACCTAACGAAATGATTAAAGTCAAAGTCAAGGGAATTTATTTCGAATAGGCACATAAAAGGCACTTTTGAACGTCAACATTTACATTAAAATAGAATTGATTCTAGTTGCCCCTTCCAAAAGGTAGTTTCATATGGAGAAGAATGGGCAAGAAACTCCACTGTTTGTGACTCCCTTAAATTGTTTTACAATATTTTGTATACATTAATTATATAATTACGAGTATATGTGAAGACGATGCACCTAGAATAAAATTACTATACCACAATAGCTTAAAAGAATTAGAAATGAAGCAAAGAAAGACAGATAAGTTAAATATGTGATAGATACATGTGATATTTACAAACATTGTAAGAGTATACGATTTTCCAAAAAAAAACAAACAAGTAATAAGTCGGTATGTGAGTTAAGGTAATAACGGAATGTAAATCAATGTCATAATAAATTATACAATTAAATTAGATCCACAACCCAAGTAAATAACGTTTGTTCGTTTAAATTTAGCGGTGCCTATTTGAATATTAGGTTCGTCGTGGTTCCACCATCCCTAAGCTACCGGACGTCGCGATGTGGAATTCCTAATTTCCTTTCGCAAATGTAATTTGTTTCTTTACCTCATTTAAGGCTATTTCCTATTACCTAAGAAGGATTTAATTACTGGTTAAATTAATGTTAAAATGATTTTCGGTGACTATTTTGACAAGAGTAGAGAGATATAAGAGTAAATGATAGGAAGTTACCAGTCCCATTTTATTTCTTTGTTTTGAGTTAAGAAATAGGAAAAATACAAAACTTTATTTGGTACAAAATGTTTTACTTAAGATAAATCTAAAGGTTCTGTGTTGGTTTCCGCGAAATTCTTTAAAGAAAACTAAATAGTATTACGTACTTTCAGGTAGCCGAAGTTTTTGTTATGAGTTTTTTTTGTCTAGAATTATATCTCTATATCCTGTTTATTATTAGTCCTCGTTGCAAACTTTTCCCTAACTTCTATACAAAATAAACACAACATATCTTTTGACCAGGCTGGACTTCAACACATTCTAATCTCCCCGACAACGCAGTGAGGTAAGGGTTCGACAACTTCGCAGGTATGACTTGACATATTCCCCGACTCGAGCAAAAATGGCGAGGATTATCCCACACCCACGCGGAAGCAGGGTTGAGTGGCAGTCTTATTATTTGTACACGTCTTCGGCCTACCAACTTTACTTCGTGAGTGTCAGATTAACCCTGAATGTTCCCTCTGCGCCTGTATTTATCCTGTTTCAGATTAAGGAAAAGAGAGTATTTGATAGCAAACGAAATGATTAATGTAACGGAAAAAGATTGTAGGAATTTCGATGCCATTAGTGGAACAATGGCTCGAGGTAACGTCTTTCGCAATGCTTCGGGAATATACCTCAGGAATCTTAGTTGCTTCCTTATTTAGTTTTGTTTGTGCATACAGGAAAATGGGGATGCCATGTTATTTCTATAAATAATGATTTTATCAGTAAAAATCATTTGTGATGTCTGGATAAATAAATAGTGCGTCAATTATTTTAATGAAGTACAACATTATTTGCATAATTTGCTCTAACAAAGAACAGTTTGTTTTTTTATATAATATAGTAATGTGTGGAAAATATTGTGGGTAGTATATTTGTCAAGTTTAATTTTAAGACAACACTGTTTAGGTTTAATATAATACTGTTTGTTTTTCCAAATGTAATAAAAAAATAAAGAAGGGATATCAGTTCAAGATATTTTTTCCTAAAGTACTCCGACACTTAGTTTATGTTAATGATAGTCATTACTATGATAATAATGTTTTGATCTCATCGCTCCAAGAAACACCGATAACTTTAAGAGCTTCATAGATACCGACGTAACCTAAAAATATGGTAAAGCAAACCACAAACCGTAGCGAATTACCGTAGCAAAATATTGAGAAGAAGTCACGACCCTCAGGGTTGAGGAACAGATTACCTCCTCCTTATATAATATGAGTTTGTTAGTACATAAAAATAACAACACAGTACATAGCATATGGAGACAGTGGGTTGTACTACCAATTTTAAAATTCTTGTCAGCTTTCCGGGCTCCTAAACTAGTTACGCAGACCTGTATCTTAGGAGTCGGAGATTTTACGGCTTCAATGTATATAATACAACCGTGACTTTTGGTTTGCTTACAGTGGTTGTTAACACAGCAAATGGAGTGAATGATTGTGGTGTGTATCTAGGAGTGTGAGTTTATATATGAGTGTACTTTGTGTGTAGGAAGGTGTGTATGTGAAGTGTGAGTGTTTAATAAGCTTTATTTCAATGTAAGTTTGATAAAGTTATGATTCTATAGTCAATTTATTTTCTGTTTCGTTATAAGTTAAGGATAATAGCCATTCTCTTAATTTACTTTTAATATCATGTAAGGTATATCTGTACAGCGGTATAATTCATCTTACCTGCTTCTTAGTCCGTTCCTCAGTCTGTGTGTGTTTTATAACAGTTTGAATGTATTTCAGCAGTGTTATATTTGCCTTATCTATTCGGCATCGAATCTGTGACCGACATAATTATTAAATGCGACGTGCATTTGAATGCCATGTGACGTAATCATTTTGGCCACATTTGTATTTTAATTAATAAATGAGTCAGCTTGTTCATGCTTTTATTGAATAATACGAAGGACTTTTAAGACAAACTTTGTTTTTAATTCCGGGGCCGTTGGTAGCTTCCGCAGAAAACGCTTACAAAAACAAAAGTAATGAGTTTTATAATTGTAACACAACACTTTTAACACGCAAGGACATTATAAAACGTAAAATTAAAACAAAGGACGAACAATAAAAATAGAAAGTACATGAAATTATTTACTAAAGTCGACCTTCTAAGGCAACTTTTTCACAAAATGAACGTTTTTGAAAAGGGTCCGGTATATCAACATTTGAAACCTTAGCCGTCTTCAACTGGCCTTTTATGTGAACTGGCAGATTTAACACGAATGTTAGCCCACGTTCAGCCGGACGTGGGCTTATTGTTACTACAAGGCATACCCACTCTATATATTTAGATAAATAGATCACTATTTTGTTTGTCGCTAAGAAATAGGTAGGTAGGTACTTAAACAACGGGATGCCAAATTATTGGTTGATTTGGCAGATAAAGGTTTTGGATAGATTTTACGCCCTCATTTTGAATCGACGACATCTTTAAAAACCACTTTACTATAAATAGAGTGAACCCTTATTTTCACTGGTTAATGGTATAAAAAATGCAAATCCAGTGTATATGCAATTGTTAGAAATGTAAACGGAACGCAATCGTCTTTTGTCACTTTTAGTTCGTCGTCTCTCTCTCTCTCTCTCTCTCTCTTGCGCTGTCAACTGAATTGTCATGGCTAGGGTTGCGGGAAAGTCCGAGACGGATACCGTGGCCCCTGGCACAGGCAACTGAAGGAACACGGGTGGATTTTAGTCAGTAAGAGTCTGACACGCCCTCCCGCTCTGCCCAGAGCGGGAGAAGTTATTTAATGATTTCCCAACCTCAAAAAAAAAACGAAAAAAAATGTACTGGCGTGTTGTATTCTGCCGACATCGAATAACAATCAATCCCTATTAATTTATTCAATGTTGTCTTATTTCATCTATTTCATCAGCTATTGTTTCAAAGATTCTGGTAACAGCTGATCGATTGACCTACATTCGGAACCTTGAACTGTGCCATAAAAACTTCTGATCTATAAAAATTCTGGTATATAAATAAAATAAAATGCAGTTCGTTGGTAAGCGCATTACTTGAAAACGGCTGGACCGATTTGGCTATTTTTTGTTTTAAAATGTTAGTAATAGTCCAAATTAGGTTTTTATGGAAAAAAAATGAAAAACTTCCTAAAAAATTTTCAAATTCGGGAGGAATTAAAGGAACGTTCTTTTTTTTATGGGATTTTTGTACGAACTCAAGACCTAATAATTCACGATCCAAAGGATGGATATGCGTTATTCCTTTTTATTTTGTTTATGGTCATATTGGAATATAAGGAATATTACACAAAACTAAACAACAAAAAACATTTTCCAACAACTTTTCACAGAATCACTAAACCCTCATAATCAAAATTTAAATTTGGACAGGACAACGTCTGTCGAGTGAACTAGTATACGACAAAACAAAAGCTTACTACACGCTACAGGTACTTCTTTATACACACACACTAAATTTCTAAAACAAAATACTCTCCTACACGACGATTTAAAATACGAACTATGCAGTGACGTAACGTGTCGCGTCCGTATTCCGGCTATTGATACTCGGTGGCGAGCGTGTTCGTATCGCACGCCCTGGGTGATTTGCATAAAGCTCCGCGGACAACGTTTTGGCGTCAGTTCAGCTTGTATCTCATTAGCATAACGGCTCAATTATTTTGTGCGGAATAGTCACTTTACAGACAAATTTTGGTTTTGCGCTACGTTGAGCGTCCTATTGAGCGGTGCCACTAAAAATGTCTGCTACAATCTCGACGTATGCCAAGTGCATCGGATATAGAATTAAATTCGAGTTACGGAGGTTCATTTGGCGCACTTACAGTTGCGAGATATTTAGGTCTTCAGCTGCAGATTCTATTTGACTTTGTTCCATTTCGACAGAAGTGGTACTAAAGTTTTTGTCACAAGGCTACTGATGAGATTAATGTCATCGAAAAAATTGGTCAATAGAAAATATAGAAGGTAACGGAGTGTTTAAAAATGTTGACTAATTAAATTCAACACCATACAATTTGATGCTGTATCGTCAAAACTCAAAACACTATTGACCGACTATCTAAATTACCCTCCATCCAATGAAACCGATGCAATTAGCAGATGTTTGTTTAAATGCGAACCACACAAACAGAGTCCGTTTAACTCCCGAGTGGATTAAAGTCGATGTAGTTTTCCAATTAACTTGTAAATGTTGCCATACCCCGGCAGACGACAATAGGCCTTTGAATTTTGGCCGATGGCAACCCCGCCGCATTAATTGAGACGTATTGTGCTGTCAAGCATGATTGTTTGGAAGGAAAATATTAACATCGCACGCAATTAGTGAGACAATGGACTGATAACAATTTGCATATTTTTGAAATGTGTTAGCGTTATAAGATTAATAATAGACACTCCCCCGTCATTTTGTGGGTGTCACAAAGGCATTTAAAGGCAAAATGGGTTGTGCTGAGAGTTTATATGCCAACAACAATCTCCTGTCTGCAAACGCAACAAAATGTCACTTGATCTATCTTACAAACAGCTAATTATATCAATTTACTCAAACACAAAGCATTTGTTTCAATTAAACCATAAAAGGCACATTTGAATTTTCAAAGAGTCGGTCAGTTAGTCAGAAAGTTGAAGCTAGTTGCCCATTCCAAAACGTAGATCTCTATGGAGAAGAACGGGCAAGAAACTCCAAGGACACTCTTTTACATCAAGATATTACAAAATCCTGAGTACATTATTCTTATTGCTTCTACATGTGCGAACAATGTATAAAAAAAAGTTAAAAGAAAAAACAATTGAAAATAAGCCTGCTATAAGGCAGTTAAGAGATGACCAGTCTCAACCGACGGCGCCCCTTCACGAACATGACGCGTGCATCAGCACCATCCAACTCAACCAGTTTGTATGGAACCGAATGATCCAACACACGCGCCACCATCCGTGAGACATTTAAGTGAGCATGACATACCTATTTGATTATATTTCGTGGAAGCCATCAATAAAGGGAGACCAGTGTTCAACACTTTTTCCACAATATAATTAAAACATTCATTGAACACCTTATAGGTATATAACCGGAATTGGTTCACTGAGCGAATCGACATTATATGGCCATTACGGTCGACGCTTTATTTATCATTGATTACAAATTGAAAAGGCGGAGTGTGGTGGTGGTCCATATTGTAAAATGGTTGTAGCAACCACTGATGGCCACACATGAGTGGAAGTTTCTGTACTGATTTTATTGTAGGTTTAATTATAATTGATTTATTATTTTGTTTTATTTATTTTATCAGTGAGTACTTAACCGCTTGCCTGTTAAAAACAAGTATTTATTAGACCTATTTACAACATGCCGTAAATTATAAAGTAACTTGCTGTTACACCATTTAATTTGGTGATGATTATAGTAACAATGGCAGGTCCGCGTTGAATAATGTTTACAGCAAAAATGTTTAAAATATAGTGACCAACGAAACATTGACCAGTAGGAGTCTTGCTACGTTTTGCTACGGCGTAGCCTGGTGTGCTACGAACGCGCAGTCTCCGGAATAAACAAAGTATTCATAGACATGGGTTGTGTCACGGATATATAAGGGTTGTGTAATACTAATAAGTTTCTAATTTGGATCAATGTTTTAATATGAATTTCTTTAATGAAATAAAATATGAATAAAATAGATAATTAGACATCAATTCAATGTACATATTTACAATTTTAGTCAATGTTTGCGATACATTTTATGATTTGAATTGTATTATTTCTACGAACTATTTTTTTTTTGTATTTAAAAAAATGTTGCCCCACACTAGGAATTTCTCCTGTATCGTGGGTGCGTTTACAAACATTTAAAACTCATATACACAAACAGCCAGACCCGGAACAACTACTTGCAGGTCTTACAAATATTTGTTCCGTGCGGGGATCGAACCCGCGACACGTAACGCAGCAGTCAATTGCTTAACCACTGCGCCAACCGTGCCGTCAAAATTATTATATTAGGATCAATTAAAATAAACTTTGACCTTGTAATATCAGTTTTACATGTTTATTTATATCAATATAAACTTATTTATATATACTATGTTTATTTATTTATTTTATTATTTATGTACACACACTAAAATAGATACAGATATAATATTAGTGTTGAGTACAAAGCTACTGCTTATTTCTTAAGAAATTTCCAGCAGAAGACCTGCGAGAGGAGAAATGAAGACAATTATAATAGTGTGTGAGAACAAGAAGAGAAGAATTTGGTTATGTGACATCTTAAACTAGAATATTAAGTATACCTACATATAATGCAAAAAAACGTACATATACCTAAATAAATACATAATGCTAAAATAAATAAACATATATGTAAGAGCGGGAGGGCTCGGGGATCTCAAATGATAACGATAAGACATCTTGTAAACAGTTTTTATCACTCACAACCAACAATGATTCACACAACTTCATTTTACAACGAGATGCACACAGTTCAAAATACAATTTACTATACTTAATACTAAGCACTCTACGACTAGCGCGAGCCTATTTATACGTTTAAACAATTATAAACGTCAAACAGCAACGACTTCCAGTGACATTTGTTTTATAATAAAATTTAGATTTAGTTTAGTAAAATGTAATTGCGCACAATATTTGATGTGTGATTATTTGATTAATAACACTTTTTAAATAAATTTAATTGTAAATTTAGTTAGTTAACAATAATTTTATATAAATGAACTAACAGTGACAGTGCTCCAATTTCCTTTATAGAGTTTTAAATTAATACTTAAATAAAAATAGACCTTAAAATGAACATTACATAATTTAATACGATTGTATAATGTAATGCAAAATCAGTTATTTATTTGTTGCACTGATTCTTGTTTTCGTCATCAGCCGTTATGACGATGGTTTTAGTCTGTGGTACCGTTTTTATTTGTCAGCGCTATCATCTAAATAAAAATAGATAAATTTAATTCAGTTAAGAGGAAAGGTAATGCTCTTTTACTCGATATTTGAATTTAGAAATAGATTTTAAATCTCGAATGCTAGGTGAGAGTGAGTTCCACAAAATTACAGCATGTACAGAAAAGGAATAAGAATAGTAGCTTGTTTTATGAGGATGGTATTTAAGGAGGGATCTCTTCTTCTGGATAAGCTCACTCCATCGTTGACTCTGTCTCTGTCACCACCGACCTAGACTAGAGCCAAGAGCAAACCCATGTAAGATAAAAACATAAAAACATCTAAGGTGCGATCTACACTGTACATCGAGCGTAAGAAAATCGCTCACGTAGGTAGAAAGGATAAGACGGGTTGTATAAGATGTTGAAGAGGAGACATAAAAAGAAGGAGTATGTTATATCAATCGACAAAATTTTCACCACATCAACAAAATTTACATTAATATAATATGATTGGAATGCCTGTGGCGACCCTCCTGTTATTTTATACCTACCAGTATCATAAATTAATTAACCTAATTAACAATTTCAATAATAACCCACTTACGCGGGTTTTGCGGCATTGCGCATTCAACACAGTAATCGTATTGTTTTAAAAATAATTAATTACTACAAACGATGGCATTTCAGTGTACTTTTATGTAGACTGAAATTAAATAAGAATAAAAAGAAATTACTTTGAAAATGGGCGGATTTCTGACAGACAACCGTAGGAACGACAGCCAATAGGGTATTTGCATGTATTTATTTTATATTTTATTCATTGTTTACACCGTTATAACATAGTAGAAAATATAAAAACTGTTTTAAAATGCTGTAAGAAAGTTTAAAAAAATATTTAAGATAGAGACGTTTAAACAGCTCAAAATTGTTTTGAGCTGTTTAAACGCTGCCATTTTCGCGTGCTCTGTTGATGACGTCAAATACTATGTTCAGTGACAGTCCAGACCATTGTTTACTACAGGTTCTGATTCTTAACTTATTTCACTATGAAAAAAGCTTAAATGCTAGTTTATAAGTATTGCATTGTGCTTGAAAGCAGAAACGCTATCAGAAGTGCACCTGATAAAGTGTTTTTCCAGTCCCGATAGGTGCAAAAATACGTAAGGAATGGTGTAAGGTTATCAAAAGAGATGATGTATCCTCAACAACTTGTTTATATTGTTGTGAAGATCACTTTAATGTAAGTTTGACGTATTTCGATACCTCATATGATTTCAGTTAATCAGATGTAAGTTTTTTTATAGAAAATCAATCACACAATCAGTAAATAAATAACTAAATCCAGTTTACAAAGTTTTTTGATTTCGTCTATTGCTTTTTACGTAAACGAAATACAATAAAACATTTAACTATTCAGCTCTGTTCCTAAATTATACCACATCAGAAACGAGAGATCTCTTAAGCCACGTTGATCCCTTGACTTTTTAAATTTTCTATACCTACTTAAATGTTTTGTTTTTATATTTACAATACAGCTTTAATAACAGATATAGGAGGATACAGAAAATTATGTTCAATACAACATTATCAAACATGAAGGTGTTCTTTGGACTGGATTGGATTTGAAAGAAAATAAGACGACATCTCATCATTAATAATTAACCTGTAGTAATATGTATGACTGTATGAAGGACACTCCATTAATTTAACAGTTTAAAATACTTTTATCTAATTTTATATAAGTATTTCAATGTCAATCTTGATTTTGACTAACCATGATTGATACATTTTGCATGCCTTACGGTTGAATCACTTGAAACACGTACCTATATTCAATAACACCATTGTAACAGTGTTTTCTGCAAAAATAAATAATTTAGATTTAGATTTTTTTGATCATGAATGGATCTATTCTCGGCAGATTATCCGATTGTGCTTTTACAAAACCACTTTCATCTCACTAGTATCCTAAAATTACACTTAAACAACAAATTAATTCACAACACAAACGTTATTACTATGTTTTCTAATCAAAAGCCTGCAAACCCATATAAATGTAAGCAATACGAACTTGTTGACATAGTATTTGACGTCACGTTTCGTTTTAACCAATGGTATTGCGTTTTACAAATATGAAATTTCCTCACTTATTTTGCACTTTTATTTATTAATATGAAGTCATTAAAAATATATTAATTACTAAAATAATGGCTTAGTTCAAATGTCCGGCCAATAAAGATTTGGAATAAACATATTTGAACCAAATTTAAATAACATGCATATTCCTTATTTATGCCCCGACGGATGGAGAGCGAGAATTTTATAGGTTTGTAGGTAGTATAGTAGTATAAGTTTGTAGGTATTGATAATTTAAAAGTGATTTTTTATCTAGCCCTACTAGCTAAATCTAGTATTTAATGAGTACCTATTTGAGGTTTAAAATGGTTATTTATCTGCAACTTATAAAATTCATTTTAGTTTTCAATATATTTATTATATATAATTTTATTTTGAAATATGTGCAGCCCATATTGATAAGTATTAGATTAAACGAGGGCCATACTTTGAAGTAGTATAGTACTCGTGAAAATGAACAACCTATACTATGGGACCAACACTGAAATATGAGGAAAAAAAAACACCCGTTCCTACATTTTGGATCACGTAGGTAAAAGCTGTTTTTTTTTATAATCATAATCATTTATTAATATATTTTAGCGTTGGTCTCGTAGTAAAACACACTGTCGAAACTAAAAAGCAACTTAAAAATGGTCTATTGGTGCCAACACTAACACAATCTCAACCACATATCGCGACAAATATTTACCATGAGCCCAGTCGGTGCCCACTCCAATTTAACCAATCCTCGTGTGAGCTCCGTCGAAATGAATGGAAGCGATTCATCTCTATCTCGACCAGTCTCCTTAATCTTATCCTACTAACGGCCCGCAGTTGCACATCTAAAGATGCCGCTCTTAGTATCTTGGTGCACCTAAACTACTTTAAAAGTTTTTCTAAAAGCAACTGGCTAGATAGATAGAATTATTTAGTAGATAGATTTTCCGGTGAGATTAATACACACGACGGAAATATCCTTCATGTTATTTAAACGTCAATAAATAAAATGTAAGTGTCAAAATAACAGCTTTTTTCTAAATGCATATGGAAGTGTATACGGTACTTTTTATATATTTTATTTGTTTGTATGATACTAATGAATTTCTTGATTTAATTATTTATAAGATGTAAGTAAATGATTTGAAATATTTTAATGAATTTAAACATGATTGTGATTCAACTTAAGAATTTATTTACAGTACAATTTGATTTTATGTTGGTGCTAGTTCAGTTATATTTTAGTTATAATAGTATTATTTTGGCATATATTTTAATCTTTGATTGTTAACATATTTTTTTTTAAATAAAATAATATAAATATGGATCACTGTCTGAATAATATAAATAATTTTAAAAAAATATTAAAAAAGATGACTCTTTGACTGTTCCATAAAACCTACTTTTACAATGTTTAGATATAATTGAGTACCCAATATGAAATGTGTTTTGTGGCTACACATTGATACAATATTATGGAACAAAGATTGTAGACAAGTAAATGAATTATCATCGATGTGTACGTATTTTTGAGGCGGACTGAAGATTATAAATTAGAACAACAAATGAAGCAAAACAAACCAAATTATATCTTGCGCACTGGGAAAAAACTTGAAACTCAAATCATGAATAACAGCCGTAGTAAATGTCTTAAATATTTCAATTCTTATGAGATGTATAATGGTTTTTGATCAACGTTAATTGAATTTATAAGAGGCAGGTTTCTTACAGTTTTCAGTTTTTGACATGAAAAAGTAAGAAAAGAAAATCATTTATTTTTGGCTACAGTTCATGAAAAACGCGTACACCAATAATGATATAAAAAAGGCACCATTTTCACTTTCTATTTGAATTAAAATCATTTAGTTGCAGAAAATATAATTTGTTATTAGTTGTTAAAAGTTGGTGGTTTGAGGTACAGTCCATATTTTGCCTGCTTAGGGCATGCAAATTCCAACTGAAATTTCCACGACCTCTGAATTTCGTTCAGTTCAGCTCGCAATCCGATAAGGACCAGGCCCGGATCGACGGCGCGTTGTGTTCCACGTGCGCTTCAAAGAGATGTCAGCACCAACGACGGGGTCCGCTAGGGCCGATGCCTGCCAGGGTCGCGGGAAAGTCCGAAAAGGTTACCGTGGCCCCTGGCACAAGCAACTGAAGGAACTCGGGTGGGTTTTAGTCAATGAGAGTCTGACACGCCCTCCCGCTTTGCCCAGAGCGGCAGAAGTTATTTGATATCACACCCAAAAAAAAAAGGGTTTGTTAATTTATTTTATATGAATACCTACCTAATAGATACTCGTACTTATTTAAAAAAGATATACAGAGTATACATAAAAATATCCATATTCTATGTATATTGTGTTGTATGTATGATGTGTGTGTGTTGTTATATGTTGTAACTTTTAAATTAAAATAAATTTTAGTCACAATAAATATACAACATAACAAAACATAAAACGTTAAAATAATATTTTGTCTTTATATAACATAAATTCTTTAAATACTTGTATTAACCTAAACAAACACACGCCAGAGACTATAGGAAAGTTTTCTTTCTTTTTTTCTATAAGATGCAGAAATTCTTGAAAATGTATGGTTTCATAATGCCTGGAATCCTCCCTAACCATACCATCACAGCTGTCTAATGAAACCTACAAAAAGCCAAGAAATAGTTCTTAAGTCAAAAGTAATCCTTCTGTCTTTGTTCTCGAAAAGGTATCTCAGACTTACGACTCTCTAGGGAAGAAACGAGATAATCTTTTTCGTAAGAAGAATCCAGTTTTAGTACACATAAATTCAGGTTTTCTTACTTGATGTTTAATACTAACACCCGCACATACAAACGTCGATTAAGGTTAATGATTCATTTATTCATTAAGATAAGTTGACGCTGCCCATTCTTTTCTTAGCGGGCGCGATATAGGGGTTACTGTATTAATATATAAAGAAAGTAGCTTCTGCCCGCAACTTCTATGACACTCGGCAATACTGACCTTTTTTTTTTTTTGGAACGAAGTTCCTTATCGCGCGTTGTGAAAGGGGGCTAGACGAAAAAAATTCTTACGAAAAGTTGTCACGACACCTTTTGCTATAGTAAGCTATTGTAAGCTGTGCGGCGTGCGCATGTTTTTCTGTCTCTCTCTCTCTCTCTCTCTCTCTCTCTCTCTCTCTCTTATAGAAAGCAAGCCAGATATTATCATTATATATATGTATATATATATTTTTTTTTTTTATAATTATATTACAATTCCTTCACTAATTAATCGAAAGGAACTTCGTTCCATCCGGGTGTCCCTTGACACCTCTCAAGTTTTTTTTTTTTTTCTATTAGTTAAATAAGTTTTGGAATTTGATCAGTCGTTCCGAAGATTATCCCCTACATACAAAATTCACAAATTTTACCTCTTTATAATATTAAGTAAAGATTTAATTGAAATATTGTAGTATGGGAGTCCCCGTACTACAGAATTTCAATTAAGTCTAAAGAAAGAAGAAGCCGTCTTCTTTTCCACATAGTCGGCATGATGTAGTAAAAGTAGGCCCTCTGGTAGTGAGTGCTGTCTTGTAGTGCATCTCGGCGGGCACTGACTGGCCGGTGAGAGCACTTAAACTGCTTGTTTTTTTTTTTATTGTACAATCTTTTCTCAACATGCCCTAAAAACAATAAGCCCTATCTTTTGATATAACTTTTACATGGTTTCATAATGAAATCTCTTCATGGTACACGTTTTAAATAGTGATTTAGTGTCATCTTTATGGAAAAAAATTATCGTGCCAATTATTATAATTCACGTCTCTGTCTTCACACAGCGCTTGACCGCCTGATCAATTTTCCCAAAATATATTTTTTACGCTACATTTACGTGTGGCTAGATTGACAGAGGCTTCAGAAAGTTAAAAAGTACTGCAACCTCGCCTTAAAGGACTAGCCCGTCAGCAGGTTTGAAACGAGGGCCAATAGCCCAAGATGCTTTGGATACAATCGTCATCCCCGGAGGGTTTTTTGAACAACACCAACCATTATCATTGTTGTTTCCAAGTGCTGAAATACATTAAAGACTAACTAATCTAACCATGTGATAAATATAATAAAAATTATGACTTCTAACAATATTTTCTTTTCAGCTAATACGCAAACCCTACTCTATCCATTTCGGACATTTACTAAACATAAAAGGATTTGATATTGATAAAGTTAATATATACTCGTATCACGAAATATATTCGATATCTTTATTATTTCGACAGGGTTTCGACACAATATTATACGAACTTTCTCTAGACCCTTTTGTTTCGGCATCGTGTTACTAAGAGCTTGTCTAGATGAAACGTTTCAGATGCGAACTGACTAACGCCTTACTCTTTAGTGAAGTTCTAGACGCAAGTATATTAAGTACTCTGAGCCACTAGACGGTGCAAGTTATTTGTTGCTTTAATTTTATTGCTTAGCGCAGGCAACAAACTTGAATCGTGTAAGTCAAGTAGGTTACTTATTATTCCCAGATTTTTGTAAAGATACGGTATAGAAATAGGACATCCTACCAATTACTTAAGTTTTCCTTGAATTCGCGACATGTTTAATTACATAGAGCGTAGGTAAATGTTAAAAATAAATGGTTTTCCGTAATGGAACCATTTTGAATGTTTTGAAACATCCCTCATGTCACTTTATCATAACCATCTCTTATATCTACCGACGGCAAGCTAACATAACGCCATTACTGAAGAACGCGTTATAGCTCGCACGTCGCGTCGGTTCCAGGTGCGTTCATAATATCATCGTACCTTTGTTCTGTAACGTTTGAAAACCTTACCACATTTTCTTTTCTTCTATCTTATGAATTGAAAATCGTATTATAGTACTGGCACCACTTCTAAGGAATTATGTAAAGGATATAATGTGAGAAATTCAGCGAACTCCAGTAGGACCTAATGACAGTTATCGTCTCTGCCTACCTAGTCTGTAAAAGTACCTAAGTATACCACATTAATTAAATTAATATAGGAAATAATTTATTATTCGTAGACACCAATAATTATGTGCTTCAAACTCAAACTCAAAGCATTTATTTCAAATAAACCAATTACAGGCACTTTTGAATTGTCAAGGGGTCGGTCAGTCAGAAAGATGAAGCTAGTTAGCTTATAGACCTTGATCAAATTACGACTATACTACATAATCTATGACTTTTAGGCAGTGATCAGATAATCGGGCGCTAATATACCTAAACTTCACTTTTATTCCCACGAAAGAATAATACGGACTTGCCTTTCAGAATCCTGGATCCCGGAATAGACTGAAATTCCTGAGATTGCTAAAAATTTTACCTGCATGCAAAATATAGTTAGTGTGAAAAAAAATTATAATTATTTTAAAATTATAAATACTTTTTGGTATTCTGTTCGTGTAAAATACAATTAATTATTCGATTCGATCACTAATCGTAATCTGTTACATAGATAAATCAATTTCCACTACTTGACCACATTGTGCACATCATTTTTAATTCATAATCCATTTGTTTTGAATTGTCAAAAGATACTATATCAAAATAACCACTGTTATAATTTCATAAAGTTTGTTATAGTTGTTTTTACAAAATTGTTCAATCCCGGGAACCCGGGATAACTTATTTATCCAGAAAAGAATGTCCTTTTTTATTTTTTTTATATACACTAGGAACTTCTCCTGTATCGTGGGTGCGTTTACAAACATTTAAACTGACATACACAAACAGCCGGACCCGGAACAACTACTTGCAGGTCATACAAATATTTGTTCCGTGCGGGGATCGAACCCGCGACACGTAACGCAGCAGTCAGTCGCTTAACCACTAACCTAACCTAACCGTGCCGTCATAAAATTGTAAATTATATTATTCTTTCGTGGAAAGAAGTTTAGATTCCCGATTATCCGATCACTGCTTATATGGCACTGTAAAATAGTAAGAAGGACTTCGAACGATATTTGATCAAATTCTATCTCTAACTACGACATCTACTAGCGGCATCTTGACAACATCGTTAGTCTCGCCGCAAGTGCGACTGCTGAGCGTGAGGTATTCAAACTCAAAGCATTTATTTCAAACCAATTACAGGCACTTTTGAATTGTCAAGGGTTCGATCAGTCAGAAAGGTGAAGCTAGTTGCCCATTCCAAAGCGTAGTAGGTACCTATGGAGAAGAACGGGCAAGAAACTCCATGGACACTCTTTTAAATCAAAATATTGTTACAAAAAAGTGGTTACATCATTCATGTTGTAATTATACATGTGAGAACGATGTAGAAAGACGATGTAGAAGATTGGGTTCGATACCATTCGTAGGAACTTGTCAATAGCAGCTTGGAGTCGGAATTTGTGCCCCCTTGATGGCAATAGGTTCACCCTCCATTTTAACCACATAAAAGAGGAACTAGTAACTACTTTCAAATAGAGACTAATATTGTACTTCTATTAAATAAATGTTATAACTCCGTATCGGATTTTCTAGCTGATAATTTTTTGTTGTATATCAAACATTGATGCAGTTTATCTTCAAACATACAAATGTTTGATATTATTGTAACCACCGTATTGTAAATACCTACATTCTGAGCAAATAAATCTGTGGTGTTAAGGTAAAAGGGGATAAGTCATAAACGCTATAATGAGATGAGTAAACTTAACTCTTTAAATCCTTTTAGTATTTGGCTGTTTCCTGACTAGACTCGATTTTCAATTTGAGTTGTACGAAATTGTAACACAAATACTGACTTATCTCCTGTTTAAGAACCTTAAGAGGGCTATCACATTTTTTTTTGTATTTGAGTGTTTTAAGAGTATCACACTCAAATACAAGGACAAAATTGATATGTTTTTAGAGCACTGAGAGAAATGATCAAACTTTCTCATGCATATTTTTTTTTTAATTCTGTGACCATTTATCTAAACCATAATAACAAATCAAAACTCCCAGTTTGGATGTGTGATTATGGTTTAGATAAGGCCACAAAATTATAAAAAATATGCATGAGAAAGTTTGATTATTTCTCCAGTGAGTGCTCTAAATAAATATCATTTTTTTTCTTGTATTTGAGTGTGAGACTCTTCAAACACTCAAATACAAGAAAAATTGTGATAGCCCTCTTAATAGATTTTAATGTTTAGCATCGAATATGCATAGCAAATGACTCGTTTTTCAATATTTAAGACTTCTCCCCTTTTACCATAACACCACATAATTATTCTATTTTATTCTATTCTGCATGGTCTTTAAACATAGCCGGTGAAATGTGGGTGTACGACCACACCTCTGCCCTTCCCTTCGGGGTATACAAGCGTGATGATATCTTATCTCTTATTAAACTAACCAGTACATAAATTAAAAGTAAGTATACAGAAAAATACGTCATGGACACTTTAAAAAAAGAAGGATCACGTCTACTTTTATAAAATCCAATCGAGAAATCCTCGAGCACGTATGACTCGTAATATATCGGTATTGTATAGTTTCAGCTAGGTACGTGATACCTCGGACGTAAAGTTGGAAAAGTTTATAAAGATTTCAGTGAAATTGATGTTAGTTCGCGTTTTAGTTCAACTCCATACAATAACTTGTATTGAGCATGAAATGACAAATTGGTTTGGTGACGGAAACAAATCGGTTCGCAGTGTAAGGAGAAATAAGTTTTTTTTAGGGAAACCACCACTGATGATATTTTTTGAGGACAGAAAAAAAGAAGTACGAAGCGTTGGAAGTGTCTAGTGCGGAATGCCAAAGGCTAAGTGAAATAAAAATAAATGGTTGGTTGACACCTCCCGTGACCCAAAGGCTGGCTTTTACCTTAGCCAGAAGCTGAGCGTTGCCATACAACATGGCAATGTCGCCAGTCCCTTGTGTACAATACCAGTCGACAGCGAAACGGAGGATTTTTTTGCATATTTATTTATTTCTTTATTTAACACTCTAAGGACACAAATGTACAGAGGCGGACTTAATGCCATAAGCATTTTCTACCAGTCAACCTTTGGGTGATGCAGAGACAAACAGTGGCAGGTGCAGTTTATAATGATATTTTAGGATTAAATAATTTTAAATATATAGACACGTATAAACTTATTTAGTCTATAAATACATATAATACCATTTAATACCTAATTATATATAAATATAAGCACAAATAAATGTACATAAATACACGAGTATGTTAAAAACAAATAGGACAAACAATGAGAAAACATTACCGCTGTGATGATACTGCCAGCTTCTTACGAATGTGCTCGCGAACTTTAGTTTTAAAGGATAATCGGTTGGTTGCCATCCTGATATCCTGGGTGAGTGCATTCCACAGAGAGATAGATTGAACAAAGAAGGAAGAGTGAATGAAGTCTGTGCGGTGAGTGGCTCATTGAAGAAGACGATTGTGTGAAGAACGTAGATTTCTATTGTGGTTGGCGCAAATGTACTGAAAGTGGGGGGCTAGATAACCAGGGGAAGAGGGAGAATCAAGAAATGAAAACAAGGTAGTCAGCGCCCTTTGCTCTCTGCGCTGGCGTATGGGCAACCACTTTAGAAGCGACCGATGCGCAGAGACGTGATCATATTTACGCAGATTAAAAACGAATCGAATGCAGTTATTCAGAAGACGGTCAAGTATGTCGACGAGATCTGCATTCAGGTCATAGTAGCACACATCACCATAATCGATGATAGGGAAGATTAAGGATTGCACAAGCATTGTCTTCGTACTTGATGGTAATAAATTTTTCAGTCTGTACAGAGCCCGCAGCGTGCCAGTAACCTTCTGACTTACCCTAGCGACTTGAGTACGCCAGTTCGGGGTACTATCAATGTGCAATGCGTTTGACTCTGATTTGTAAGCTATTTAGTTTGTTTGAAAAATAAAAATTCTCATTTTTGGTGCATTTTATTTTTATACCGTATCGAATTAATACTAAACACGTATATTATACGTAGTGTAATTTAATGCCCCTCTGTCATAAAAACTCTGTATAAACCCACATTCGAGTTTACAACAACAGTTGCATAAATAACTATTATTATTTTGAAGGATATTGCTAATCCATTGCTTCATATGTTCGAAAAATTTGTCTGGTCAAAACGTAAATAACGCAATGAATGTTGTTGAACTGTCAAAACGAAAGCAATTCCTACTATGAGTGTATTACGCAATAACCCCGCTGACACAAGACACTAAAGTTTGTTTAGCATTCACTGATAAAATTGTGAAGGGAGAATTGAGAACCAGTAATAATATGATAGATAGATAGATTCATTTATTTGCACGAAATATGGTAATTTACAGATATTTTAACACACAATAGTTCTTCATTTTCTGCCTACTAAATTCGGCATCCAAGTTTTGTGACATTATTAATGATTCTAATATAATCAATTTACACAAAATAATTTTAAAATACCTAACAATAAAATAAAAAAAAAACTAAATTATGAATTGTCAACATATCAAATTACAAAAGTCAAAATAATTAAACTGCCAATTGTCAAGTTTCAATGACAACCAAAGAAATTAAATTACAAATGTCAATAGCTAAAAATGTCACTACAATGACAATCCAAGGCCTTGACATATTCAAATATCATGAAAAGTCGTAGAGCAAGTACTTCACCTGCAATCTTATGTTCACAATGCGTGCTCGCATCACAGTGAGTGCTCAAGTGAGCACTGCATTTGACGTGGAAATACATCGGTACTGGTTGCAGCACACTCCACACTCTCTACAATAGTTTTGGAGATATTCTCAGTGTACTATACTTTTATACTTACTAACATTTGCTGCATTTGCTTTGCATTTTATTGGTTAGTAAAATAAAAATGATCGTTATTGTCTCTGGGTACGGTCAACAGCAAAGTCGATAAGTTTACGTATTTATTTAAAACGATTATTTGCAATGATATTAATTGTCTATAATTCTGTGTACAATGTATTATTTTATCAGAACTGCAATATTATTAATTAACACGCTAAATTAATCACAAAATGGTAAAAGAATCAATACAAAATATACAAACAGAACTTGATATTGAAGTTAAGTAGGTAGGTACCAATTACTTTATAATTTCTCTCCTTTTGCACAGTAATGCCCACAACATTAATTAACCGCAATGCAGTGATCGCCAGTACTATCATTGTATTAAAAGAACAATACAGGCTTGCAAGTAAATTCTCCCCCACAGTAGTTTATGTCTGTAGAATTAATTCGTTATTTTACCTCAGAGAGTCTTTTGTCCATTTTAATAACTTCTCATGTTTATTATTTTCATACCGATCAGAGGAAGCAAACAAATTGGCTCTAATTCTTTTTCTTCGAAGCAAAATGAATGAGGAAATGAGGAGTGGGTATTGTTTGAAAAGCTTGCTCTGTTGTTTAGGGAACCGTACAATAAAGGATGAAGGATTCATGCTTTTCTTTATTCGTTTGAAACAAAAAAATTGTGAAGTAAAGGTGCATTAGTGGAGATGCTATGTGAAAACTAAACTAAGGCCGAGATTAATAAATGTCACTCCATTACATATCAAGACCCCTCCGGGCCTCAGAAAGCACGTTAAGCCGTTGGTCCCAGCTGTCATTCGTAGAACTTTGACAGTTGCTGGGGATAATCAGAAACCCAAAACACTATCGGATAGGCAGTCGCTCCATGTAAAATACTGCATCCAGTTGGATTGAAAGCCGACCCCCAGCACAGTTGGGAAATGGCCAGGCAGATTGATTTTATTTTTGCCTTATCTCTATCTTTCACTTGTAGTTTGACAGGTGTGTTATAGTGACAGAAATAATACTTAGCCAAAGCACGTGCTATGGTAACGTTGAATAATCTCGGAATAAGTGTTATCAAAAGACTTACTGAAGAAAATTCATTTTTTTATTTCGCTAAGTATTTGCATGTGTTAATTCGTGACTGTAAGTACTGAAAATAACAAAATTCAGTAAGCCGACAGGTGGAGAACAGTTGAATAAGGCACCTGACGCACCGCCGGCGATTAACGAGAAGCGAGTAGAGCTAGCAACTGAAAACGAGTTGGCGAGTGCGCGACGATAACGACCGATTACTCGCTGGTATGCATATGTACCCAGCGTGAGTCTCTCAGCGAGTGTTCTGCCCGCCAAGTGAGCGTCGCTGAGCGAGTACCCTCTTTCGTAGCTCTTGTCGCTACCACAAACGAGAACTCGCCGCCGATGTGAACAGACATCGATCAACTATTAATATTTGTATCTCTTTTACTGACACGGGACCTACAATATTTTTTGCGTTTCTTGAGCGAGAAAGTCGTTGATAGCTAGTCACTTCCTCGTCGGCGGTGAGGTGGGGCCTGAGTACCTATACCACGTGAAGGCAGACTACTTCACAGAAGACTAAGACTACAGAAGACTTCAAGGCATTACTAGCTTCTCTTAAAACTTCAAGCATAATATCTTGAACACACAGCAACGTAAACTTTATACTCTGAAAGTCTTAAATCTTGAGCTTCCTGCGGGAATCAGAATTACCAGGAATTTCTAACTTGAATTACTTCTTGGTAATCTAAATAATTGATTAACATTGGGTCGTAAACTAATTATAAAATTCTGTACCTCAACATAATCATTAGGTTTTGTTAATCAGAATATCATGAAACATAAAAATATAATATCACACCTGTATTCCGCAAAAGACTAGGCAGAGGTGTTTATATAAAAAGTCAAAGTTAATGCATTTATTTCAAGTAAGCACATAAAAGGCACTTTTGAACGTCAACATTACATTAAAATAGAATTGATTCTAGTCGCCCCTTCCAAAAGTTAGTTTCGTATGGAGAAGATTGAGTAAGAAACTCACCCGTTACTCTTTTAAAATGTGTTACAATATTTTGCCTAAATTAAATATATAATTAAACAGAGTTGATATGAAAGAGGGGCATTAAATTACACTACGTATAATATACGTGTTTAGTATTAATTCAATACGGTATAAAAAGAAAAAGCACCAAAAATAAGATATTTTTTTTTCAAACAAACTAAATAGCTTACAAATCAGACTAAAAGGCAACCAACCTTTGTAATGAAAGTGCAAGTGTGTGTGTATTTATTGCCATCTTTTTAGCGAATATATTTGGATATACTTGTGACTTGCGTCAGAGCGGCAACAACGCATCGTAGGTTATACTCAGATTTATCGTTTTAAGGTGCATGACCTATGCGTATAGACATAATCAGCTGTTAGGAAAGATACATCGTGTACAATCTGGACAAAAAAAAATCATTTGCGACTAAACTACTGTTCCTATTAAATTGATTTTTGGTACAGAGCTTGAAAATGTTATCTAGTATAGGCAGTTTAAAGGAAAGCCCCTCTGTCGTAGCAACTCTGTATGTGAAGACGATGCACCTATAATAAAATTGCCCTACCACAATAAGTCAAATGAATTAAAAAATTTAGCAATGACAAATAAGTTAATTATGTGATAGATACATGGTGCTGTACCGGTATCAACATCGCCACATGCGAACAACGCATCACACTGACGTCACGAAAATCCTGCATCGCGCAAGCAGAGTTTACCACGCAACTAGCATAGATACAACGTCCCGACATCAATCGTCGGGCAGTTGCCCACCAGACACGACACCCGTCTGGTCGGAGGATCCTCCCTTTTCTATGGAGGTATGAGTGAACTTTACACCCTGTTCCTCGTACCTCTATAGTGCTCACATATTTACAAACGTTGTAAAAGTATACGATTTTCCAACAATACCTACAGCCACATTTCTCCAGTTATGTTCAGGTTCCCTGTACTAGTACGAGTCTATTGCCATTGCCATTGAGTACAAGTCTTAAAAAACTTTTACTTAAAATATACATCTCTTTTTTGGGAAATAAAATTTCGGCATAATGAGGCAGGGAAATGTGAAAATTCGTGATTACGTTAAGTGCGATGTGATTAGGTTAATTACGAAGGGCAAAGGGCAATATGACAACGTATTTTGTGAATGTAATTCATGGTTAGGAGTAGGTACTCAACCGAAGCAAAACGAATAGTTTCCAAACCTTAGTAGGGACGGTTCAAGACCTCACCAATGTTCTGAGTGAGTAAAGATTTAAAATAATACTTCGAGTCGGTAAATTTTTTATAGTTATATAAAACTGTTTTATTATAAAACCGAAAACATTGTTGTTAAAATGGACGTAGATCTAGGTACATGAGAAAAGTCAGGGTTCAAATATGTATAAGTTAAACTAACATCAACAGGATCCGATCGTAATGTCTATTGAGTATACTTATTATCAATATTACTTTACACTTCAATACGATTCTTCCTTGATTTTGCATACAAGGCGTCCACCAAAGAGTTGCAGATTTGGATCCGCTAAACCACGCACCACTGTGGTAGGGGATACCACGCCGAACCGTGTGTAACACACCTTAGTTTATTTTTTATTTTTATTTAATTCCTAGACGACAAGACTGAGTTTTTTTGCTAAAACAAACTCTAAAGGTCACTTGCACCACAAACACAAAAAACTTAACACGTTTAAATTTACGTTTATCGAATTTAAAACATCATTCTGTATTTATAATTTTCAAACGATTGACAGAAACAGAACATCATATAAAATTCGTTTACCGCTAATCGTATTGAATCATTTGTAGTGCAATTACGAAATAATTCCTCCCAAGCGCTGAACCAACATTCCTCCAGATATCTAATCACTATAAAATAAAATTATATTCAAATAAACGCTAATGCATGTCCAAACTTGCAAACACAATTAGGTTTGAAACAAAAGCGGCGCAGTGCGGTGTTTCAGCGGTACATTTGACAATAAAATTAAATTACACAGTCATGCTTGTGCTTTTATGAAGAGCGACGGAATTTTATAGTTCTAACACTTTTAAACTGGTTGTGAGAACTGAGAAGAATGTTATATAAAATCTATTGTGAGTGTGAGATGGAATTTTGTTTGTAGAAGAAGAAGAAAATAAATTTATTTGACCGAGGTTAAGGCGGGGTGTTATCTCAATATTCCCAAAAATTGGTTTCTTAGAACGTCGAGTATGACGTAATGTAATAAAAATAAGTAACGCGAAAAATACAGTGAACAGAGAAGGGTATAAAGAAGAATTTAAACCGAACAGAATAATAAATAATAGTTTGATATTCCCAATAAAAAATTGGGAAGTTGTAGCACAAAAATAAACTTTGACGTCGAAGATCTCTGTATTTCCAGCGATAACAACAGTTTTTTTTATAAGAATTTAGTAGGTTTTCAATTTTTTTAAAACTTTAACCAAACCATTATTTAATTTTATGTCTATATTTTAAATAATCTAAAGAAAAGCAGTAAAATAAATGCCCATTCGCAGCTTACGTCACATTTCAACACAAATATCATTTTCAATTTTCAATCTTATTGACGCTCCATAGTGGTGACAATAGTTTACGCGGTCATACTTTAGTCGTCGGGCAGCGCTCGACTTGGATGGTTGGCACCGGACGCTCTGTGCATAATTCGATTGTAGTTTTCAAGTAATTTATGACTGAAAACAGTGTGTGAATTGAACTAAAGTTCTGTGGCGGACTACTAAGGCTACTCACTGCCTAATATTGAAGTGAAAATTCAGTCTCAGTGGAAATATGGGCAATAAAAATAAAATGTTGCGAAAGAGTTTTACAAGAAAAAGACGAAAAACTCGAAAAAATGATGGAATGTTTGGGTAAGTAGGATGATTACGGTATTGTATCATAATAACATTTGAAATTTGTATTTAGTTTAGTATACTTACGAAACTGTATAAATCTATAGAAACGGTATTGACAATTTCTACAAAAATTTTGCTAAATCCAAAAACAAATAGGTGCACTCTATTTTGATGTCTATAGAATGCATATTTGAATGCGCCTAGTGCAAACGTCTCTGGTCGAAGCAACCATCGAGGCGATAGCCATATTGCAATAGTAGGTATAACTAACAAAAACCAACTTGCAGATAAATCAGAGTGCGTTCGTAATTATTATAGTAATATAATTAATATTGCACTAGTTATATAAAAAGCATTTTGATTCTTTTGTAAGATTATTTTTATAATATTTATTGAGTCATTAGACCAGTGCCGATAATTTTTGAAAACGAAAAAAGTCACAGTAGGATGAAACCCATTGGAAAAGAAAGAGAATATAACAAAAATGAAAGGAAAAATAATTTACGGGCGATCCGAGGTCGGGAAGTGGGGGTTATCTCGATTTCCGGCAAAACTACAAGTCTTATGGAAAAAAGTAAATATAAAACCAAAAACTTGGTTATTTGAATTTTTCACATAAATTTTGAGGTTACTTGAAAAAAGTGTGAATACAGAAGTTGTAGATCTTTTTATTACCTACAACTTTGCTATTACACTTTTTTCCATAAGAGTTGTAGTTTTGCCGGAAATCGAGATAACCCCCACTTCCCGACCTCGGATCGCCCGTAAATTATTTTTCCTTTCATTTTTGTTATATTCTCTTTCTTTTCCAATGGGTTTCAGCCTACTGTGACTTTTTTCGTTTTCAAAAATTATCGGCACTGGTCTAATGACTCAATAAATATTATAAAAATAATCTTACAAAAGAATCAAAATGCTTTATATATAACTAGTGTGCAGTATTTATATTATTATAATAATTACGAACGCACTCTGATTTATCTGCAAGTTTGTTTTTGTTACTTATACCTACTATTGCAATATGGCTATCGCCTCGATGGTTGCTTCGACCAGAGACGTTTGCACTAGGCGCATTCAAATATGCATTCTATAGACATCAAAATAGAGTGCACCTATTTGTTTTTGGATTTAGCAAAATGTTTGTAGAAATTGTCAATGCCGTTTCTATAGATTTATACAGTTTCGTAAGTAAACTAAACTAAATACAAATTTCAAATGTTATGATACAATACCGTAATCATCCTACTTACCCAAACATTCCATCATTTTTTCGAGTTTTTCGTCTTTTTCTTGTAAAACTCTTTCGCAACATTTTATTTTTATTGCCCATATTTCCACTGAGACTGAATTTTCACTTCAATATTAGGCAGTGAGTAGCCTTAGTAGTCCGCCACAGAACTTTAGTTCAATTCACGCACTGTTTTACCAATTTTAGCAAATACCAACTAATATTCAGCCAGCAGCAGCTTCCATTCCCGTGGATGATCCCTCTATCGTCTAAATTTTTCAGAATTCTAGCTTCCGTCCCGGCTCCGCATTTTCTTAGAAACATTATGGCATTTGTCACTTTGGAGCTGTGATATTATTGCATTTATTTAGAGTTTATGTGATTTTTAAGTGGTCCGAGGGCCTTTATGTTGGTTTTGTTTTCTATTTTTTTACCGCACCCACTAAGTACCTATCTAAAACACAAACATTAGTTTGAAATGGCATAACTACCCATTTAATTAACCCTTCCATCCCTGATACTGACTTACACCCGAAAAGCATAATTCCCCTTCTAGAGCAGTCGGGTAAAATTCGGAATGTTTATATTTGACCTGTTTATCATGTACTGTAATAAAAATAAACAGTAGTGATGTTTTTTTTTAAATTGTTATGTGTAATTATTTATTGTATCATATTATGAACCGACACTGTAATTACATCGAATTTTAGAACGCACGTCATAAGTAAGTATATTCAACAGAAAACATCTGATTTCCTTACGTATACTATGCAACTTTCCTTGAGCACACAAACGCCCGTGTTAGCGTTTGCGAGTGTGTGCATAATTACCGTAAAACGCGCAGATGCGGTTGTGTGAGTGCGGTAATAGCGATTAAAATCGTAGTCGGTCCGCGCCTTAAAGCACACAATATTACACAAAAACAGACAAACAGTTATTAAAAATAGTATTGTGTGCCTCACGGCTGCGCCAAATAGGCCCAGTTCAGCATAAATGCCAGACAACTAGTGCCTGAGTGATTTATTCTAGCTTGAGACTGGCTTACACATTAATGATCATTTTAATTTTATTGTGTAAGGTACCTAGGGCTACTCGACTGCAAATTATAGGGAAAATAAGTTGATGAAATCCTAATTAATTTCCAGAAATTACATACCTACCCACTTGGCTTCTTCCCATGGGGGCAAAAAGTATGGAACGCCACCTGGGGCACTCACATCTGCTTGGTAAATACCTTTCTTGTTTATTTAAATTAATTAGAGTTTTTGTCTGTCACGGTTCTACAATTTAAAACAAAAGACGAAACTTTAATTTATTTCTTTCTTAAAAATGTTGTAATCAAAACATTATCATCGGTTTTGAGATTTGCGGGATTTTAGGAGCCTTAACATACAGGGTGTAAAAAGACCCATCACATAACCAACAACTACGCATTCTGTACATCAAACTAAGTGACATTGCACAAAAATAACAGCTGGGAAACGAATTTTATTTTTGGTGTGAAAAAATTAAAAACGCGCGGTAAAAAACTTGATTTTGTAAAAAAAACGTCAGTAAAAGGCGGAATTTTGACCTTCAATATGTCCGTAACCAGAAGGTTCCCAGATACAATACAGGTAGAAGGTGTACAATGTACAGTATTACAGAGTACAAATTACTCTCGGCTTCGTTACGCGTTTTTTTAAAACCCGTTCTATTGAAAACATTTTGACCGCAGCACAAGTGCTGTATAGTGTATCTACCGAATAATACTACAAACTAATCCCCGGCTAAACCTATAACATATTAACCACCGTTAACCACTCGAAATATCACCAACAAATATTCCAATTTATCAAAGTCTCAGTTTGACTACCACCAGTCCCAAGGACTAACAACTCAAATTACCCGACCTCATTCCTTTAATTCACAAATACTAACTATCAACTAACTCCAGCTAATTAAATTAGGTACATTCACCACGTGAACCAGCTCACACGAAGAACGTACTACGTGTCGCATTCCATAGTACCTACATATACTCAAATTTGAAACTAAGACAAAATTATTTGAAATTGGCTTACTGCAATTAGCCCGAACAGTTTCCGTTCTCGGGGATATAGTCGTACCTACTCGTAAATTAGATCAAGCCAATTACAGTGTTGTCGGAATTATATGATACGGCAGTAACGATGTTATGTGTTATGTGTTGAGCCTGGTACTACCCGTGTTTACGTTTGTTAGTCTCACTATGTTAAACAGAGGTAGTGGGGGAGTATTTAAACTTAATCAATTCCATTTCATTAGGTTCCAGATGTGGATCAATAAGTAAACAATTTATATTACATGGTTTTGATTTACGGTTTCCAATGAAGTATTTGTTTGGGGTCGTCTGATTGGCTTTAGATTCAAACGGGGGCTCGGTTTGAGTCAGTTTTTCATAATAACAGCACGCGGCACTGTAACCATAAAAGTGACCTTCTTTTCTTATCGACGGTACATCTGTAAAGTCCCTGAGACGAATCCGGAACTTTCTTCCAACTGCCACTAAACCTGCGCTTGCACAATCCCTTTTGCTTCCCATCCTTGACTACGCTGATTTCAGTTATCTCGATCTCCCTGAGGTTCAACTAGATAAACTTGAGCGACTTCAAAACTTTTGCATAAGATTTATATTTGGCCTTCGCAAATATGATCACATATCTGAATTTCGTACAAAGCTCAAGTTGCTTTCCATACGTCTTCGCCCGAATTCTCATACCTTGTTTCAGATCTACAGTCTGCTGTTCAACCCTTCAACCCCCTCTTATCTTAAAGAGCGTTTCAAGTTCCTTCGTGACACACATAATATGTACATCGATATCTGAGGTCATCGGAAAACTTGAGACTAGAGATCCGATACATTCCACCAGTTTTTATGACAAGTCTTTAAAAGTTCTAGCAGTGCGGTTATGGAATGCCTTGCCCGTGTCGACAAGGCGTGCTCAATCTTTGTCCACTTTTAAAATTCTGGTAAAAAAACACTTCATCTCTCCATAAACATCAATATTACATATGGTTTCCTTGCTCTTGTTTCATGTTTATTATTTTATATATATATATAAATATATATATGTAGTTAAGTATATGTTTTATGTATGATAAGACCGCCCATTTATTTATTTATTTAACCATTTATGTACACACTTACACTCGAGAGCAATGAATCCGGGTCACTTAAAGAATCCTAAAAATCTCGGAAACTGAAAATGCTAGGTTAATGCAATAAATTGTATTTAATAGACAATGTAATACTCCTTAAATGAAGGTATTAAAACTTCTTAGTTATTGTAAAGTTATATCATAAAAAAATCAAATTTGAAAAAGGGCCACTTTCGAAGATGGAACTACGAAATTACAGCATTTGGTTTTGCTTTTGTTTGTAATCTGTCATTTATGTGGGTACATAAACCATGTTGATAGTGCTCTATATTCATTATTCAAGCTGAAATTATGTCGCTTACGCCTGAAGAATGCACCAGAATACTTACAATGCTGGAAACCGGCCGGAGTCAGCGCGATACAGCCAGGACTGTCGGTGTGTCGCTGTCAACAGTACAAAGAGTTCTCCGACGTTACGAAGAAACTGGTTCTAACCTACGCAGACCAGGAACGGGCAGAACCAGGTGTACCACAGCACGAGAAGACCGATACTTGGTGAACACCATGCTTCGAAATCGCTTTCTCACAGGAACTGAACTCACCAATCAGTTTCGACGCCTCGGAGGAAGTAACCCAAGTGCATGGACAGTAAGACGTCGGCTTGCTGAATCTAACTTAAAACCCCTTAGACCTGCAAACGGCCCTAAACTGGAGCGTGGGCATCGTATTTCAAGACTAAGATATGCCCAGAGCCACGTAAATTGGAGTATTGAAGATTGGTCAAAAGTTATGTTCTCCGACGAATCAAAATTTATGCTCTACAAGCACGATGGAAGACACAGAGTGTATCGAAGACCAGGGGAAAGATTCAAGCAAGCATGCATCGAAGAAAAAGTAGCCTACGGTGGTGGGTCTGTACTTGTGTGGGCCGGAATTTCTTCTGAAAGTCGCACAGAGCTGGTGATCATAGAAAACGGCTCTTTAACTAGCGTAAGATATGTGGAAGAAATCCTCAATGATCACGTTGGTCCATTTATGGTCAATTTAGGTGAGGATGCTATATTTATGCATGACAATGCCCGACCTCATACAGGTAGGATTGTGAATGACTACCTTCAAGAGATGAACATTACTCGTATGGAGTGGTCAGCGCGCAGCCCGGATATCAACCCGATCGAGCATGCTTGGGACGAGCTAGGCAGATGCGTAAAACAACGAAACCCTCCCCCAATCACGCTTCGTGAGCTCAAAATTGCTCTCACAGAGGAATGGGAGAATATTCCCCAAAATCGTATAAGGAACTTGGTGTACAGCATGCCAAACCGCGTAAACGCAGTAATGGAAGCACGAGGAGGCAATACGAAGTATTAAAATTCAAGAAAATCGTAATAAAGTTCAAAAATTTCATGTTTCCTATTTTTGTTTTAAGGAGAGATCAGCAGTTTTTTTCTTTGTGTAATTTTGTGTTAATAAAATGTATTTTTTTTTACTTTCATTAAAGGAGTATTACATTGTCTATTAAATACAATTTATTGCATTAACCTATCATTTTTAGTTTCCGAGATTTTTAACATTCTTTAAGTGACCCGGATTCATTGCTCTCGAGTGTATATAAACAGACAAGAAGAAAATAACAGAAAAATAGGTACAAAGGTGATGCTTATTTCTAATGAAATCTCTTCCAGCATACCTGCGAAAGGATAGTAAATTTAGAGATGTAGACAGCGTGTGTAAGAGTAAAAGAGAAAATAAAATACATAAAATCAAAAACAATTCACTTAATAAATAAAACAAATAATATGAGAATATACATACATACATACAAACATACATACATACTTCTAAAATAAATAAAACTAGAATACCATTGTGTCACCCTATGTAAAATTTCTACATTTATATCTGTATTTTTTGGTTTACATATTAAAGAGTATTCTATTCTATTCTGTATTATACTTTTGATGCCCAGTTTATAATCGTCATAAACCTGAAGAAATTTTAAGCTAGAAAAAAAGAAAACATAGGGATGAATATGATGAACATAGAGTACAACAAATCCAGTAAATAACATAATCTGTCCTTCCACAACAGGTAATCAAAACATCAAACTTACTTATAAACGTCAATAACAATATATTTACTACACATCCTCAAGCAAAACTTTATTGACATATTTATATACAGCAGAGAAAATATATCTCCCTCGATTTCGTTTAGTTTTTGCATCGGACAGTGATAGATGGCCTGCCAAAATAACGGGTTACCATACCAATATTTACAAAAGTTGGGGGAAGACGCCTCTGTGATCCATCGGTCCTAAACATTGTGTGAAGAAAGGACAAAACTTTTGGGATAATTTGATAGAGAACAGTTTTGAAGTACTAGACGATAAGAGTATCAGTTTTTATATGCGAGCTGTCGAGGGCAATGGGCTTTTATAGAATAACGTTTCACACTTTTTACTTACGTATGTACAATGTAAGTAGGTGGTCCTAAGTAAGTGGTAAACAAACGAAAATAATCAATGTATGATTTATGTATAACTAGCCCACGACTTCTTCCGCGTAAAATTTCTTGTTCTCCGACCCACCCCGGCGCATCGCATCACCTGCCCGAGCTATCACTTCGTTTTCGCTTAGCGTTCTTTCTGACTTTTTTTCTTATTCCTCGGCTCCTAACGGTCCTAGCGTGATGTTACATAGCCTAAAGCCTTACTTATTAGCCTTACTTGTAATAGGGCTATGAAATTCAAAAAGTTTTTTTTCAAACGCGACCGTTAGTTCCTGAGATTACTCCCTACAAACAAACTTACAAACAAACAAACAAGTCCCGAGTCAGTATTTGGCATACCAAAAAAAATAAGTTGCACATTACATATGTTGTGCAATTCATATTCTTCTGAGCAAACGATACCAGAGGGGCAATTCTCGTATTTTGAAGAACGTTCGCATTCTAATCTCAGTCTCAATCTGTCAAAAATTCTAAGCCGTTTACCTAAATTTTTGACATTTGATTGTCGCTGAGATGAGACTGCGACTTGATTTGGAACATTTTTAACACGCTTTTATTAGCTTAGTCTGTATATATATATGTAATGGAAATTCGTCCCCCCTCAAATACGTCGGATTGATTTGAAAATTCGCACACTTATCAAAGACCGATGACAATACAATAATTTAAATAGTTTGTCCCTTTATCCTTTGCCAGGATCATCATGATTAAGGTTTTTCATTCCTGGTAGTGTCTTTGTGCCAAGTGCACGCATACAATCAACTTTCCGGAGACGGAGCCTGAGACACGGCTACCACATCCAAGGAAGGCACCAGGCGCAAATTTCGCATTTCTTACATATGTTACCGACTTTGAATAAAATATTGTGTACTGTAGTTTTCCAACAAGTGATATCGAATATGTTTCAATTGTAGCTAAAGTCTACAAAATCTTCACTTGAACGGTGAAATTATGTAATTACAAATAAAAAAACAAACTGATCCTTTGAGATAAGCACGCGACTACTAGTAGGAGTAGTCAGGAAATTGTGTACGCTATATAACTACTGTTCATAGCCGCGCATTGAGACATGCATGGTTCGGTCTTTGTAATAAGCATACGACTACTTGTAGGGGTAGTCAGGGAGAGTTGCACATCATATAACTACTGTTCTTAGCCGTGTATTGAGACACTCACGGTTTGATCTTTGAGACAAGCATATGACTAGCTTAATTTTGTCACCCGTTATAACCCGGCTACATTTGAAAGATCGTGGGCACTGAAGTGTTTGGAGCACACCAGGATGTCGGAATACGTAGCCAGGAATAAAACAGCTGATCACGGTTACAAATATATTCCGACTGACACAATGACGGGGTGCCCATCTACATTTTAACCACTACCCACATATTCTTATTATACTGTTCTTAACAATAATTTATATCTACCCTAATCCTAATAAATCACAGGCTCTACGGTTATAGCTAATGACGTGTAATAATAATGATAATGTAATAATAATAATAATCATGACGTGCAGCTGTCGACGATTTCTGTTTTGTGCTGGTGATTAGAGATCTCTTTGTTGTTATTTTAACTTTTTTCTTAATATTAGAGCTAATTATCTTTTTGTATGCACGTGTTTCTGTGACAAATAAATCTATTTTTCTTTCTTTCTTTCTTTCTAATTAAATTAATTTAACATTATTTTTAGGAAAATATTAATGTATTCAAAATTAAATATAAAATAGCGAAATATAAGTTATATATTAAAAAATACTTTAAATGATATTTACGCGTTTATAGAATTGAGGTTATTATCGCTGACCGTACACAATGCTTACAGTCAACGATATAATATCAAAACTCGCAAACTCACACACACACATACACCTACAACCGTATAAAATAGAAAGAGACAGTAAGAAAGAGAGGAAGGTCGCTTGGAGGGGGCATAACGCTTTTTCTTTACGTGACGATTTCTGCCAGTTCGATTTCGCCGCAACTTCGTTCCAAAAAACACAGTTTTTTAGTCAGCTGCACTAAAAATATAAAATAAATAATAGATTAAAAAACACGCTTTTGTAGATAACCGAACTAAAAAGTAGAAAATAAAATTTAATGTATAAAATAAGAATCGAGTGATAAACAAAAAAAAAAAACAAAAAATTGTAAAGAAGCGTGAGGTGCTTTATCAGATATTTTCATGATGACGGTAACTTTACAAATATTCGCAACAATATTTACAACAATTGACATCAAGCATGGGGTGCTTGATGTCAATTGTTGTACAATTTTTTTACAATATATATTTTTTTTGTTAATCACTACTATTATTGTTTTAAACTCATTGAAAATTATTTTCTACTTTTTAGTTCCGTCATCCACAAAAGCGTGTTTTTTTTTTAGTTTTTTAAACTATTAAATATTTTGAATTACAGGAATTGGCCTACAGGTGCAAATTAAACTCTGCTTCAATGAGGTTCAGAAAATAAACGAAACTATTTGGACACCTTATGTACTAGTAAATAAAAATGACCTGAACGATACAAAGAACTGTCTCTACCTGCTCTTATAACGATTTTTACAAGATTCAATTTGGAACTGCCTAAAACTAACGCTTGAAAGCCTTAGCCCTACGTTAGTATTCTCTTTATCGGAAGGCGCAAACACATATCACAGACAGACAAATATCTGTAGACCATACAAATGTTTGTCTGGATGCGAGCGTCCCCGAGCGCAGAAGGCGAGTAGCCAGCGCCATTTTGGATTTCCAAATATATGGTGGTATCGGAACGTAATGTTCTGGGCTTATGGATTACTAGTGGGCAGTTCAGCTTATGGGAGCACTGTAATAGGCAATTTTAATCATAAATCCTGAAAGTCAGCTAGCCAGTGTTCCCATGTCTTGTAGGTGTTGGTTTGGCTAAGTTTGTGGCGTGTCTCGCGGTACCTACAGGGTAAGCCTTGCCCGATTTCTATACAAGTTAGGTTTTACAAGGACTCACGGACAATTATTAGTAAGTAGATCAAAGAGCTTGCTGTATCTGGATTAGTTTAGGTCAGGTTTGGTTAGTCACAAAATAACCACATCTGTTTATTAAGAGACGAAAGCTTTTGCTTATCAAACCATTTCAGAGGGGCAATTCCCGTATTTTTAAGACCGTTCGCATTCTAATCTCAGTCTCAATCTGTCAAAATTACAATCAATTTACATACATTTTTGACAGGTTTTTGACATTGATTGTCGCTGAAATGAGATTGCGACTTGAATACGCGTTTTGCGTTGCGTTTTTTAAGTACGAGAATTGGCCTACAGAATTCATTGAAGGCAATTGGGTTAGACTGATGACTAAAAATAGTCAACAGATACAAAAATCTTTTTACGAAATACAGAACAAGCTTTGCACACCGTGTTTAGTATGCAATGCAAAGGTTACACCCTGTAATCAAAAACCAATACACACTAAAAACAGGACCTTTCAACACCTAGGCGTACGTGATTTCTTTCCGGCTTATAATTGGATTGTCGCCGCGTATAGTTAGTGGGTGCCGGCAATGGAACAATAGTTAGCCGCAACCGGACTCTCGGATCACGGTTTCGAAGCAAATAAGGTTAATACAGCACGACTCGAATTTCCATTCCCGTTCGTGAAGCCTAATTGGATGTGGACCTTGTTTGCGAGTGTTCGCCAAATGAGTTGATTTTCATGACACGCAGCCACCGCGTGTCCGCCGCACGGTTTAATAGATTCCCCTATTATTGTTTACCTATCACTAACTAACTGTTGTTGGGCTAATTTTGTCGCCGCAAATGGTGAACTTAAAAATAAATGAATAAAGTTTTATAGAGCTGTTTTATGATGCTTTCGTTTGCCTGCTGCTCATTTGCCCTCAAGCTAGCGGAGATGAAAAGTTGCTGTTCTGCGAAAAGCATTGTTTCGATTGTTATTGCTGCTATGATGTCGTCTTTTGTGGGCCATTGAATACCGGGAACGTATTTTGCAGTCACCGCACTATGTATTTTACGTGGAATCTCCTCCACTCGACACATATCTATTTTTGAAACTTTGTAATAGAATAGAAAACTTTTATTTCAGACCGGAGTCCATAGGGTTAGTAACAATTATTATACTTAACTTCTAGTTTTAATAGGTTACAGATACACTCTTAAAATTCAGCGTGGAGCTGCATCCACCTCCTCATCATCGGGCAATCCCACCGATCCGCGAACACACTGAGAATACTGTTGGTGCTGCCGCGAACACTCGTCAGGGATGCGCATAATAGAAACTTTTTTTTTTTTTGTTTCCTGGCTGGAAAATCTTCATGGATGTCCGCCGCCCTGGAGCTGGAGCGGGCGGCGGTCAAACTCTTACTGACTAAAAACCACCCCGGTGTTCTATCTCACAGCAACGCCGGGGGTCACGGGAACGTACGATCTTTCCGCAACCCGCGACTGGTACCGGCCCGCCACTGCGGTCCTCATCGGGTCTGGGGGGCAGTGAGGTGTTTGACTCCCCCCGCGACGTCTAAGAGAGGCGTGGAACACTATGCGTTGCCAACTCGGGTGCTAATGTGTGGGTAGCGACGGACGTCATAATAGTACCTTTTTTTTTTTTTTTTTTTTTTTTTTTTTTTTTTTTTTTTTTTGTTTCCGGGGTGGAAAATCCTCATGGATGTCCGCCGCCCTGGGGCGGGCGACGGGGTCTGTCAGACTCTTACTGACTAAAAACCACCCCGGTGTTCCATCTCACACCTACGCTGGGGGTCGCGGGAACATACGATCCTTCCACAACCCCCGACTGGTGCCGGCCCGCCACTGCGGGCCTCTTCGGGTCTGGGGGGGGAGTGAGGTGTTTGACTCCCCCCGCGACGTCTAAGAGGGGCGCGCGTGGAACACTACGCGCCACCACCTCGGGTCCTGGTGTGTGGGGGGCGACGGACGTCCCCGAGTCCGTCGCCCCTGGACCCATTTAGGGGGGCTGGAAGAGGGCGTTGTCCGCCCTCCGCCGACGCCCGGTGCGCCTTCTGCGGGCCGGGTGAGAGGACGAGATCTCCCTCTCCCTTTCCGCAGCCTCCTTCTGCGAGACGACTGTCTCACAGAAGGAAACCACCGCGTCCCAGGACTCGTCGCTGCCGACCATCGACTCGACTACGGCCGGCAGCGACAAGTCACTGCCTACTTCTGAGATGAGGGCACGGCGCGGCTCCTCCCAAGCGGCACACTCTGCCAGCGTATGCCGCGCCGTGTCCTCCCGGCAGTCGACGCAGTGGTGACACCGGGCGTCCGGCTCCCTGTTTATACGACACAGGTACTTCCCGAAGCAACCATGCCCCGAGAGCACCTGCGTCACCCGAAACGACAGGGAGCCGTGCCTCCTCCCGAGCCAGCGCTCGAGCACCGGCCGGACCGCCTCGATGGTGACGAGGCCGGCGGTAGGGCGTGAAAGCCTGTCCCGCCATTCCGCCACCAGGACCTCGCGAAGCTGAGACCGACGCAGCTCTATGTGTCGCTGCATCGGTCCCTCGCCCCACGCCCTCGCTTCCTCGCGCCACCGATACAACGACGCGAGTACTTTCGCCTCGAGGTCCCAGGGCGGGGATCCGGCCAGTACGCAAGCCGCCTCGTAGGAGATCGTGCGATACCCCCTGATGACTCTGACGGCCATCGCCCTCTGCGGCTTTCGCAAAACAGCGATGCTGCCGGCCGTCAGGTCAGAGGCCCACACCGGGGCCCCATACAGGGCCATGGATCGCACGACCCCCACGTAGAGCCGCCTACAGACGGCGCTCGGGCCCCCCAGATTGGGAAGCAGCGTTGCGAGCGCGCCAGCCGCGCTCAGCAACTTGGGCGCCAGCCGTCGGAAGTGAGGCTCGAAGTTCCACCGGCTGTCGAGCACCAATCCTAAATACTTCATGGTGGACTCGACAGCGATCCGAGCCCCCCCGACCACGATGTGTGAGCCGGGCGGCGGCGCCCGCCGGGGGCCATGAAACACCATGGCCTCCGACTTGCTGAGGGCCACCTCCAAGCCGTAATAATAGTACCTTTTTTTTTTTTTTTTTTTTTTTTACGGGGGGAAATCCTCATGGACTACCTCCGCCTGGGGAAAAGGCGGAGGGGCGTGCCGGACTCTTACCGGCTAAAACCACCCCGGTGTCTCCTCGCACGTGCGCGCGGGGCCGCGGGAATCGAAATTCTTCCGCAGCCCCACACTAGTGCTGGCCCGGTCTGGCCGGGCCTCGTCTCCTGCACGGGGTAGTGAGGTGTTTAACTACCCCGTGTATCGCCTCAGAGGCGCGCGCCGACACCCGCGCGCGCCTTCGCCTCGGGTCCATCAAATAGGGGGCGAGGACTTCCCCAAGTCCCACGCCCCTGGACCCATTTATGGGGGCCGGAAAAGGGCGTTGTCCGCCCTTCTCCTGCGCCCGGTGCGCCTTCTGCGGCCGGGGAAGGGAGTCGAGATCTCCCTCTCCCGTTCCGCAGTTTCCTTCTGCGACATCACGTCCTCGCAGAAGGACACCACCGCGTCCCACGACTCTGCGCTACCGACCATCCTCCGCACTACGGCCGGCAGCGACAGATCGCCTCCTACTTCATTTGTGAGGACACGGCGCTGCTCCTCCCAAGCTACACACTCGGCGAGCGTGTGTTGCGCCGTGTCCTCCCCGCAATGGACGCAATGGTGGCACCGAGCGTCCGGCTCCCTGCCTATGCGGCACAGGTACTTGCCGAAGCAGCCGTGCCCCGACAGCACCTGCGTCACCCTAAACGACAGGGAGCCGTGCCTTCTCCCGAGCCAGTCGTCGAGTACTGGCCGGATCGCCTCGACGGTAGCGAGGCCGGCGGTAGGGCGCAGAAGCCTTAGCCGCCATTCCGCCACCAAGACCTGATGGAGCTCCTCTCGGCGCAGCGCGATCTGCCGCTGCACCGGCCTCGAGCCCCGTGCCCGCTCTTCCTCGCGCCATCGATATAATGACGCGAGTACTTTCGCCTCAAGGTCCCAGGGCGGAGATCCGGCCAGGACACAAGCCGCCTCGTAGGAAATCGTGCGGTACCCGCGGACGACTCTGACGGCCATCGCCCTCTGCGGTTTGCGCAGAATGGCGAGAGTGCCGGCCGTCATGTCCATCGCCCACACAGGGGCCCCATACAGGGCCATGGACCGCACGATTCCCACGTACAACCGCCTACAGGCGGCGCTCGGGCCCCCCAAGTTAGGAAGCAACGTTGAAAGCGCGCCCGCTGCACCCATCAGCTTGGGCGCCAGCCGCCGGAAGTGGGGCCCAAATCCCCATCGGCTGTCGAGCACCAATCCCAGATACTTCATGGTGGACTCGACAGCTATCCGGACCCCGCTGACCACGATGTGTGATCCCGGCGCCGGCGCACGTCGGGGGCCATGAAACACCATGGCCTCCGACTTGTTTAGGGCCACCTCCAGGCCCAGGCGCCGGATGCGGTTCACCACCTGTGACACCGCAGCCGTGGCTATCAACGTCGCTTCCCTGTGCGAGCTCCCCCGGGCAGCGACAAGCGTGTCGTCCGCATAACACGTCAAGTCGGCGCCCGACGGGAGCTCGCCTCTCAGCACCCAGTCATAGCCGATGTTCCACAGGAGCGGTCCCAAGACCGATCCCTGTGGAACACCGCACGACATGAGGTGCCGACCGGCACCGTCACGTCCCCGATAGGTGACGCATCTATCCTCCAGATAGGCCCCTACTGTACGGCGGAGGTAGGGAGGCACGCGATGGTATTTCAGAGCCTCCCGAATACAACTCCAGGGTAGGGTGTTGAATGCGTTGGAGATGTCTAAAGACACCGCCATCACCACCCCACCCTGGGACACCGTCTCCTCCGCCAGGGCCCTCACGCGCATGATGGCGTCTATGGTGGAGCGCCCCCGACGAAAACCGAATTGGTTGTCGTCCAGGTTCGGCCCCTCCCTGCACAAGTGGCTGACGAGGCGATCTGCGATAATGCGCTCAAAAAGTTTGCCCGCCTCGTCGAGCAGCACTATGGGCCGATACGCGGACGGCGAGTCCGCGGGGCGCCCCTCCTTCCTGAGCAGGACCAGCCTCCCCTCCTTCCACACACTGGGAAACTGACCCTGCTCGAGACATGCCGTGAAGAGCCCCCTCAGCTGGGGCTCCAGCTCCTTCAGAGCCAGGACGAGAGCTCGACCAGGAACTCCGTCGGGTCCAGGCGCTGTGTTCTTAGCCCGGAGTCGCGACACGGCCGCTCTCGTCTCTGCTTGCGTCACCTCGGGGACATCGGTGCTCTCCTCTTCTGGAGAGTCTGTGGCTGAGGGCGAAGCCATCGCCGGGGGAACGTGTCCCGCTCGCTCAGGGAAGAGGGCCGATACTACCGCCTCGTCATAATAGTACCTAGGTTAAGATAATAGTACCTAGGTTGCGATAGTGCTGCCTAGACCGGAAAAGTTACCGTTAAAAAAACGAATAGTCGCATATAAAGCAATACGAAAGTAATCACGCATAACTGATGCGTTCATCTTCGCACCCATTAGTTTGTTTATGAGAATTAATGACTTGGGCTGTTTTTACCCCATTACGCCGAAGCCACAAAGAGGGTATCGCTTTTACTGCTTTTATGGGTATTTTACCACTACACGAAACTAGTGAAAGTATTTCAAATGGATAGGATACCATTGTGAGCATGGTAAATTATGTTTATGTATTATTTAAAAATTATTTGTAAGAATATTGTTGTTACAAAGGTGTTACACATAATATGACGTCCATAATATTCTACTGTTTCCAGCGTACAAATATTCCAGGGAATTAAATGTAAAATATAATAAAATTAGTTGTTGAAACCATACAATGTCAAGGATAAGGAAAACGTTAACTACTATCAAATAAAATGTCAAGGATTATTAAATACAGTGTCAAGAACCAGAACGTGTTTGGCAGAACGTAAAATTTACCAACTCTGAATCTTTATTTTTATGACTGACTGGAGCAAAGTACTACTGACTACTACTAACTGTACTACTTACTGATGTATGTACTATTTCTTTTTAAATAATGTAACTTTTTAACTTTGTATGTACTCTACCTGGCATGTTTGGTCTCCCACACATTGCTTCAGTAGGAGTGTGTCGGAGGGCAGACGCACAGACTTTGTGGCTGTAATTTTGTGAACTAGGTAAGCTTTTTACTGTAGTTGTCATAATTATTATTGTTGTTGCTAGTCATGCTGTGCGATTACGCTTTGGGTGATAATCAGGTCGAAATCTATAATGTGAACCTAGTGATATGCTGTGATTTTTACCTGTTGTAGTTGCCTTGTGAATAAATAAATAAAGGTTATTGTTAAACCAGCATCCAATTCGAATTATATAGTACCAAAACCGTATTAAAAACTTCGCAAGACGTACCACACAGCGTCTTGTATTTTTTTTTAACGTTTTACAGGCGCCTTTCACAAAATACACAAAAAAAATGTTCCAGTTTATCGGAAAAAACACGCAAAAATTCGCGTCTAAACACCTGTATCGAATATTCAACGTGTTGTTTGACACACGACCTATGACTTTTTGACGCGTTTGTTTTCAAAAATAACAATTTTATGCAATGAAAACACATAGTGGTTTATTTAACTAAAACCTACATTGCACCCAAACAATATTTTAAACGTTTTTGTTGATTCGCTCTACTTATCTGTTTATTATTGTTCAATTTGGAAAATTCAGTTATAAAGTTAACGGTTTGACTATCCAAACTCGTATCGTTTTAACGCTGATTCGATTAAAAATTCTCACCATGAATTGGACAGCACGAGTCTAATTTAAGGGGAGTAGCATTAACGGAATTGCCGAATTACGTAAAGCTAATTATGGACATCAAACTCCAGGGTAAGTTTTAAGCGCGTCGTGTGAGCTAGAGTAGGGTATAAGGGTGGGTTTAGATACAAAAATACACAGAAAAAGAATAATATTATAAATCACCCTTTCATCAAGTAAGACATGGTAATTTTCTGCATGGCGGAGAACTATGTTTAAAGGAGCATTGCAATTAATCGTGACGTTCCAACTGGGTTTCTGTGTTAGATAGGCGGGTTATCCTACATGCATATTACGCGTATGGCCCAAATATTTTATTTTTATTTTATTTTATTTAAAAGCTACACCAACGACCTATTCACTAGAAACATTAACATAGAAAAAAATAACATATGCATTAAGTTATGTTGAACAAGTCACTTACAGGCGTACACAACACTTACACAAAAAATAGCTTTTTATATATACGTTTACACAAGATTTTTTGCTCGTAGTGAGGATAGAATAATTAATTAGATACAAAGAACAAAACATAAACAAAATTAGAATCAAAATTATTATTAGAATCAAAATTAAAGGTAAAACATTAAAATTAAATTTAAAAAATTAACAGTAAAATTAAAATTGAAAACGGTAGAACGCGATAACGAGTGCAATAAAAGAACATTCCAAAATTGTTAAAGTGGCAGGTATATGTGGCGAAAAACCAAAAAGAGCAATAGTAAAAAACAAAAAATAGTAAATAATATGTCCGTTAAATTTTGTACAGTTCTCACAGAAAATCTTGAGACTATTATATCATTACATTGACTCCGTTTTATCTAAACGCACCTTAACCGAAGCTCCAAATTAAAATTGCTTAATTTCACAGAAAGTACGGAGCTGTGCAGGAGGAGGGGAATACTCGTATGAAGATCTCGCGTTAAAGGCTTCATTAACTACAATCGTTGCCACTTCACTGCGAATGACGCGAATCTTGTTAAGTGCTGTTTTAAAATATATTTAGTTTAAGGAGATTCTCAAACGTCTGCAACCAAATTGCTCTTTTTGAACTAAATTTTAAGATGGTAAAAAGTTACGATGGAGGATAAAAAACATTTTGGAATCAGATTTATTGGTTTACGATCACAAACATGCAGTGCACGTTTTTACCTTACATTACCTAGGACAGTCAATAAATCTTTTTAGCCTTTTCCCAACTATATCAGCGTCAGCTTCCAGTGTAACCAGATGCAGCCAAATACCAGTGTTTTACATGGAGCCAACGCCTATCTGATCTCTCCATCCAATCCAGTTACTGACCAACACGGTATAGGACACAGGCGGTACAGGCGATACATTTAATGAAAAGTGTTAAACATTACACTATGATTACCATTTTATGCTGTAAACAATCACTGCTGAACTTCACAGTCTCTTGATAAACGCTAAGGGTATCAAGGCCAAGCGTGCTGACTTGCCTTACCACCAACCAACCACGATTAGTCTGTAGAAGGATGGAAGACTGCAGTACACAAACCGAAGTGAGATCGCTATGTGAGAAGACCGTTATTTGTATGTAGTTTATGGTACAGTAGACCTCACGTCAGTGTTTACACTTTAAACTTATGCTGGCCTAGCGTAGTACGGAGTTTTAATATAATACGTGGCCAGCTCATTCTGTTTTTGTTACTATTGACGTGCCGCCGTCTACTGTTCATGATTTACCTAATTAAGTACCTAAGTAAGCACCTGCCCGCACTGTCACTTCGTTTTTGCTTAGCGTTCTGTCTGTTTTATTTTTATTTTTGCTCGGCTCCTAGCGTGATGTTAAATAGCCTATTGCCTTTTCCAAGAGTAGGGCTATCAAATACAAAAATATATTTTCAAATCGGACCGGCAGTTCCAGAGATTACCCCCTACAAACAAACAAAGAAACAAATGCTTCTTTATAATATTAGTATAGAAAACCTGAAAAACCTAAAACCTGAACCATGTTAGTTCCTTAAGTTCTGAGTTGAGCTATACATTACCGACAAATGCTTCCACTTACTGGACTGGTCCACTCAAATCTGCGTGGTTCTTTCCATAGAGACCATTTCAGACACTAATCTATATAGTCCTCAAATGATCTGACCAAAATTATGTCTGGACTTTCCACTGAGTTTGTTTCGCCATTTTTTCTCAGGGGTAGTCGGATTTTGTTTTTATATGACGTGTAAAAGTGATTCCTATATACTATTTATAGAATACAATTTCATTTACTTAATTTCATGTAAAAAATACCTTTACTAAAACTATTCCATATTAAAATGTAGGTACGCTGTCTTACTTCGTCATCTCATAGCTAAAAGCATATTAAAAATGACAGATACCTGTATTCTTCATAAATAAAAGGAGATAACGGTAATTTATTGCAACCACGTAACGATGGAATCTTCCATTGAATGTTGAGAGGCAGCGTGAAGGAAACACAGACATTAACGTTTTACACCCAAAAGCTTTTAGCGTATAAATATTGTGTACAAACGTATAAATATTGTGTACAAACGCTGTGTTCGTGACTACAATATTGTGTTTTTGCATGAAATATGCCGTTTTTTTTGGCTTTATGTCAGTCTCTTGAGGTCTATATATAAAGTTTATGGGGACATTATATTATATTTAATAACAAAATATATATATTATTAATCAGCTTGCTCACGGCGGATTGGCGATTTCAGCCTTATGACTTAGGTACACTAAGTCGATTTCCGCTGAGCAGCTGTTCGCTTACCAAATCGCCTCACAAGCCGAATCGCCACCCCATTTACACATATCCATAAAAATTGCAGTTAATTTTGCATCAAAATCTTGACCTTCATGCGTTGGGCGATCGCCTGCGACTGAGCAAGTACGCATTTTCACGGTGGATTTTAGTCAAAATGCGACCTGTCGCCGCACGACAAACGTCGAAACCTACTCTACTTTGGAGCTTGCGATTTTAGTCACCTGCGCCCTAGCCGAATTGCCGTTTAGACAGATGATTTTCGACGTGCGGCGAAAATCGTGCGGCAAATCTGCTATAGTCACCTGTGTAAAGCCCGCATATGGTATATTAAATAAAATTATCCCACGGGAACGTGCTACCGGGTCAAAAAGTAACCTATGTTACGGCCTTATAACATCAGCTATCTGCCAGCAAAATCGGTGCAGCCGTTTCGGATATTAGCCGGAACAAACTGACAAACAAAAATTTTAAAAAATGTTTTATTGTTATAAGTACCGTATGTATACAGGGTGTCCCTGGAAGTATGAGTCGAATTAAATAGGGGCGTGAGCAAGGTCATTTCCAAACTTTTTAACCCCGCGAATGTCGGTGCAATTTTTTACGGTTCCAAAGTTATGACCAATATTTGTTTTTTTCAATCACTTTGTAGCGGTGTCTACATCGCCACACTGACTACTACGTCACACTGACGTCACGCAAAATCCTATATCGCGCAAGCAGAGTTTACCGCGCAACTAGCATATATACAATCTCCCGACAACAATCGTCGGGCAGTTACCCACCAGACACGACACCCGTCTGGTCGGATGATCCTCCCTTTACTAAGAGTATGAGTGAACTTTACACCCTGTTTCTCATACCTATATAACTTATCATAGTGTTCAAAGAATAAACTCATAAAAAAAAACTAGAAGGCTATCAATCTTTTTTTCGGGACGTTGTAGAAGAGTGGGCCTTTCTTGTGGTAATACTTTTACGCAGCTAGAAAACATGTGTTCAATTAGAAAAAACATTTACTGCAAAGTCTTCGGTCTGGCAAAAATGTTACTCAATTTTCGAGCGATTTTCATGGGAACAAGTTACACTAGCGAAAGTTGACCAAGTATTAAAGAAAACTTCCCAAGTCATAAAGATTCTTTGCAGGTATGAATCACTGATATTCTTATTAGTTTAAAAGTGAGAGATTTTTATCAACAAGGAGGTCATATTTTTACAATTTTGTAAGTTTAAAATTGTTATTTGTTTCAAGCCAACGATTTGATTTTAGTCCCAAGGCATTGGTTGTCTCTCTATCTGAACACTACTGTGAATTGGTTTAGATATAATAAAAAATATCTGTAAAAAAAAATTTTCATGAATGAGCCGTGTTATTTGCGTCGTTTATTTGTTGTGTTTTTGTGTTGTTATTTGTGTTTCTGCTGTATGTGCAGGGGGAAAGAAACAGAAGACCCAGTTCGTATCAATAAAAATCGTAATACTATATATAGTACGTAATAATCGTATTATGGATCGTAAACAATAACAAAATGGCGCCGGCGCACGGTCGCACTCAGGTAGAATGTTTAGTAACTCGCTACCAGCTTGTGACGTACTTGATTCGGTGTTCATCAATTATCCTTTAACGTTATTTGGATTGTGTTATTTGGACTTTTGTATATATACTGTTTGATCTGAGTATGGCTACGAACAATAGCCATGAATAATATGCAGATATGCATTTGATTTGCGGGTTTTGTGTTGAAAATGCACGCCAAGTTGTAAGAGTGTATTGAGCGCGATATCCTAATCGGGACCGCTATCCAGATTACCGAGTTTTCCAACGTATCCACTCCGCTTACGCAGAAGGTAGAACTCCAGGAGCTAGGGAAGGTAGATTGAGCGTTCCTGACCTTAGAGTCGAAGATGAGGTACTCCAGATGCTACACGATAATCCAATGACAAGTATTCGTCGCATATCATGAATGTCAGAGATTCCGAGATCTGTGGTACATCGTACTGTGAAACGACACAGAATTCATCCCTACCACGTTCAACGTGTGCAAGCCCTTTTTCATACCCAGTAATCATGGCCCGAGAATGGCTTTTTGCAGGGAAATGTTACGTCGCCATCGTGAAGATTCTTAATTTTTAATAAAAAAATGATGGACCGATGAAACAAGTTTCCGAAGGGTGGGGATATTTGACATGCATAATGTGCATTTTTATGTGTACACTACCCACTTATTGTGCGAAGTGACCACTTCCAGTGTCAGTTCGGAGTAAACATGTGGGCTGGGATAGTAGAAGGACAGCTAATAGGTCCTCATGAGTTACCTGCTAGACTCGATGCCCCCTCAAACTTGAGATTTCTTCAGAATTACCAAAAAAAATTTTTTTCAACAACAACAAGGTCTTCAGGTCCCGAACTAGGCAGAGCCTTTTTTTTTTTTTTTTTTTTTTTTTTTTTTTTTTTTTTTTTTTTTTTTTTTTTTTTTTTTTGTTTCCGGGGTGGAAAATCCTCATGGATGTCCGCCGCCCTGGGGCGGGCGGCGGGGTCTGTCAGACTCTTACTGACTACCCCCGACTGAACTAGGCAGAGCCTGTACTAAGGTAACCTGATGACTGATATACATACTTATATACATATAATATACACACCCAGACACAGGTCAAACAGACATGTTCATGCACACAAATGTTTGGCTTGTCCGGGGATCGAACCCGGAACTAGCGGCTCAGAAGGCAGGGTTGCTACCAATTGTGCCAACCGGTCACTCAAGTTTTCAAAATGGTTTACTTGAGGAAGTATCATTTAAACCCGTCGAGACATGTGGTTGCAGCAAGACGGAGCTCCCCCATATTATGCGAGAGTCGAAAGATGCCACAAAAACATAACTGTCCCTAGTCGTTGGATCGGAAGAGGGGGACACATTCGATGGCCAGCACGTTCCCCTGACCTATGCCCTATGGATTTCTTTCTTTGGAGTTATTACAAATATATGGTGTACGAGACAGAGAGCGGTACCTAGGAACAACCTCGTCAGAAAATCCCAGCTGCAACCTCATACATAAAAAAATACTCCCGTGCCTTTAGACGAATGAAAAAAAAAATTCGGCGATGCCAGTTACGTTTGAGAGTAAGGTGAAGGAATTTGAAGCACCCACTGAAATTTCAATTTAATACATTTACATTTTTATTAATTTCGTTGTTTTATTTTGATTTTGTCACGTAATTAGAACATTTTAGAAATACGACCCCCTTGTGTGTAAAATACTCTAACTCTTAAACTAATAAGAATATCCAAGTGATTCGTACCTCCAAAGAATCTCTATGACTTGGGCAAGTTTTCCTTCTACGTGAACAACTTTCGCTATTGTAACTTTTTCCCATGAAATTCGCCCGAAAATTGAGTATTTTTTTGCCAGAACGAAGCCTTTGCAGTAAATGTTTTTTCTAACTGAACACATGTTTTTTTATCAGGGCTACCAATTTTTTTTAAGGACGTTGTACAAGAGTGGGCCTTTCCTGTAGTAATACGTTGACGCAGCTATTAAAAAAAAATTGGTAGCCCTCATAATTTTTTTTTTCTTGGAGCTTTATGCTAAGTGGTGGAAAAAATCAAAAATTGGTCATAACTTTTGAACCGTAAACAATTGCACCGACATTATCGGGGTCCAAAAAATTGGAAATAACCTTGCTCACGCCCCTATTCGATTTGATCCATACTTCCAGGGACACCCTGCATTAAATAAAATACTGTTATTTTGTTGTTTGCTATTACAAACAGACACTTTGTAACGTTAGGTTCTTGAATAAGATTCATTTAGGAACTAAGTAAGCGGTATTTATTGGTATAGGTCTACAGCAGTACTCTGGTCATTATGACAGATAATAAATGTTGACAGATTATACATGTCTATGCTTTACATCTCCCTTTCTTAGTAAATAAACTCAAACATTAGTTTACAAATTTAAACTTAACTATTATTATTACAATTTAATATGGTTATTAATTTAGAGATTACATTAGGTAGATCCTAAGTTATTATATAGCGACAGGAAGTTTATAACATACACATTAAATACGCTGCGTGAATTATTATAATTATTGGTTTAACTATTATTAAAGATCAAGTCTATTTATTGGTTTGATTATTCTACCAAACCTTGATGACCGTGGTGCTGTTACTGGTGGAGCCAGGTCTGACTTCTGCACCTGATTGGAAGTGCTTGGTGATGAATGTGTTGATGATGGGAGTGGCTTGTGAACAGCTGGTGATTGAGCTTGTGCTGGTACCTGTTGTGCTGCTGGTTCATCTGTGTATTTAGTTTCAGGTACTACCACTCTGTTGCTGGTTATGTCTGCTTGTGTCTTGTGCAGATGACTGAAGTTTCTTCGTAAGATTTGTCCTTGATCTGTTTGAATTATTACAGATCTTGGTAGACCTTCAGGCTTTTCTACTACTCTTGCCCCTTCCCAGTGTCGATGAGCAACTTTGTGTCTTACTTTATCATTGATCTCAAAATTGACAGGTCTTGTAGTATGTTTATTGCTGTAGTTAGTTTGTTTCTCTCTTAATCGCTGTAGTTCAGCTGTGACTCCGTTCATTATTTTCGGTTTTAAATTACTGTCACTTGTAGGTATAGGAGATCTAGTAATTCTGCTGAACAGACGTTGGTTAGGTGAACCTAAATTGTCATTTCGTGGTGTATTTCTCCAGTTTAATAAAGCCAGTTGAACATCTGACTTGTCAATACTGCATTTTCTTAGTATGTTCTTTGCTGTTTGGACTGCTTTTTCAGCAAGCCCATTGCCTTGATGGTGATGTGGACTGGATGTGACGTGATTAAATCTCCATTCTTTTTGAAAGATCTTGAATTCTCTAGACATATATTGTGTTCCATTATCGCTTTGTAGCTCTTCTGGTATTCCATATACGGAAAACCATCTTTTAAGTTGTTCAATTACTTCATATGATGACTGACCTTTTAGCTGTTGAAAGTCTAAATATCCAGAGTAACTGTCACAGATAACTAAGAAAGTTTTTCCTTTCAATTCAAATAAATCTGATGCAACTATTTGCCATGGAAGTGTAGGGATCTTTTTGATTAGCACTGTTCCTTTTATATTGCTTTTTTGTGTTTGTTCGCAGACAGCGCAACCTTTGACTAGTTTTGTAATATCATTATATTGTCCTTTCCAGTAAAGGAGTTGTCGGGCTCTCCTTAAGCAGCTTTGTATACCTAGATGTCCTTTATGAATGTTTTGTAACATTTTGGGAATTTGTGATTTTGGTACTACAATTTTATTACCTTTGAAAATAATTCCTTTGAGATAGCTCAGTTCTTCTTTAAAGTTAAAATAGTGTTGTAGTTCAGTAGGAAGTTCATTGGCTTTTTCTGGGAATCCTTCCATTATTGTCTTGAGAAGCAATTGTAAATGTAGATCTTCTTTTGTTGCATTAATTAATTCTTCTTTAGCATCTAATGACATAGGTAGTATAACTGCAACTTTTAAATTTTCTTCTTGTTCATATTTCAGGTTAGATGCATCACAGTCTCGACTAAGAAAGTCTGCTAAGGGTATTTCTGTGCCCTTTTTAAATATGACTTTTGGTGAGTATGGTGCAAGATTGAACATTATGCGTTGCAACCTCGCTGGAGCGGATTGTATGTTTTTCTTGAAAATTGTCTCAAGTGGTTTGTGGTCCGACTCCACAGTGAGTTCTTTGCCATAAACATATTCATGAAACTTCTTACATCCAAACTGTATAGCAAGTGCTTCTTTCTCTATCTGTGGATAATTCTGTTCGGATTTGGTCAACGCTCTTGCTCCATAGGCTATTGGTTGTCCTTCTTGAAGAAGTGCAGCTCCAAGATTTTTTGAACTTGCGTCTACGGTTAAAGTTACAGGTTTGTTTACATCATATAGTCTCAGTACTGGAGGACTTTGAAGTACTTGTTTTATTTTGTTGAGAGCTGCTTCGTGATGAATCTCCCACATGAAACTTGTATTTTTATGTAACAAATCTCTTAGTGGATTTGTTAGGTCTGACATGTTGGGTATAAATTTATTTAGGTATGTGATCATCCCTAGTAGTCTCTGTAGTTCTGTTTTATTCGTTGGTGTTTTCATTGCTTGTATGGCTTCGACTTTATCTGGGTCTGCTTCTAATCCGTTAGCTGAAACAATGTGTCCTAGGAATTTTATTCTTTTTGCTTCAAAAATGCATTTATTTTTGTTAAGTTTGAAGCCTGATTTTTTTAGTACTTCGATAACTTCACCAACAGTTTTGCATAGTTCTTCTCTATTTTTTGCATATATAAAAATATCATCGATGGATACTCTCACGTTTTTAAATTTACTGAGCAAATTTGTTAAGATTTCTTGGAATATTTCAGGTGCTGATGATACACCAAAAGGGAGTCTCTTGAAGGAATATCTTCCCCATGGGGTAGCAAATGTTAATATCTTTTGTGTTCTTTCTGATAGCTTAATTTGCCAGAATCCTTTAGTGCAATCTAGTAATGCAAAGAATTTGGAGCCTTTGATGTCGGCTGAAATCTCTTCTATGGTAGTAAGTGGAAAATGACGTCTCAGAATGTTTTTGTTTACATCAGATGGATCTATACAGATTCTTATTTTGCCTTTTTGTCTGACAACCACCATAGGACTCACAGCAGGAGTAGGCTCTGTTTCTGGTTTTATGACATCTAACTTCACCATTCTGTCAAGTTCTTCCTTTACCTCATCTCTTATAGCATGTGGAATTCTTCTCGACGGTTTAATCTCGAGTTTTGGGTTCTCGATTAGGTCGATATCATACTCATAATCTTTGTAACAACCTAAACCTTCGAATATGTCATTTGTACATTGACTTTCCTTTAATGTTTTGACTCTTGCAATAAGTCCCAATTTCTCACAGGTATCAAGTCCTAGGATCGGTGTAACTTTTTCTTGCACTACTTTGAATACTATGTTTGTTTCTTCATTTTTTAGTTTACATAGTAGCTCTGCTTCGCCTAGAACTGCCATTTTATCATCTGTATAGCTTATTAAATTTCTTGTTCGGCTTGATTTCAGACTTGCCTTTGTTTTGTCCATCAAGTGTCTCGGTAATACATTACATTCTGCTCCTGTATCTAATTTGACTGTAAACTTCACGTTGCCAACTTGTATTTTTTCTGTCCAGTTTTTCTTTTCTCCGGCACTTATAGCAGATATGTATACATCATCTTCAGAATTTGAGCTTTCTTCTATCGCATTCACTCTATTTTTCTGTTTAATATCATGTTTCTTCTTAGTTCTGCACATTTTAGCAAAATGACCATTTCTATTGCACTTAGTGCATGGTTTGTTAAAAGCTGGGCAATCTCTGCGTTTATGGTTTGTACCACATCTTCTGCAGTCAAATTTCTCGGATTGTTCCTTTTTGGCATTTTTATTTTTCACCACTAATACTTTGTCCGTTTTATTTTTACCTTCGAACTCATCCAGTTGTTTGGAAGCTTGTTCACTTGTTTTACAGATAGTTATCGCTTTTGTCAAGTCTAGGTTGTCTTCTGTTAATAATTTCTCTCTTACTTGATTAGATCTGATTCCAAATACTATCTTGTCTTTCAACATTTCGTCAAGTAAATTGCCGAATTCACACTTACTTGCTTGCGTTTTTATTCTGGTTGAAAAATCGTTGAATTGTTCGTCTTCATTTTGTTCAATCTTGAAGAATATGTATCTTTCGAAAGATATATTTGTCTTTGGCGCAAAATACTCTTTAAACCTATCTTTAATGATTTTCAGGTTATTTTTGTCTGCGTCGCTAAGATTGAAACTGTTGTAGATTTCGATCGCATCCGGGCCTATCACTGCCATAAATGTTGCTGCCTGGACCTCGGCTGGCTTTTTGTCTAGTTGAATGGCAGTGGCATACCACTGAAACTGTTGTAGCCATTTTTTCCAGCTCGATGATTTGTCAGAGTCAATTTGTAGGTTAGCTGGCGGCTTTATTCCAGATACTGCATCGTTCGTAGCCATTTTACAGCTTTCTCACTTATTTCCTTTTCTTTAGCACTTTATTATCACTTCTGACACCATGTAACGTTAGGTTCTTGAATAAGATTCATTTAGGAACTAAGTAAGCGGTATTTATTGGTATAGGTCTACAGCAGTACTCTGGTCATTATGACAGATAATAAAATAATGTTGACAGATTATACATGTCTATGCTTTACACACTTCAATTTTATTTATTTGTATGTAGTAGATATGTATTTTTATGTATATTTGGAGGCGTATAGGCGAGTGCAAATGAGACGCACGACAAAGATTAAACTAAAGTTTATTCCGGTAAAGATTAATACCGTTACAGCGATAGGCGGAAGTTATAGGAAGAAACGAGATGACTTTAAGTAAAAGAGTATACAATAAGAAAAGAGTTAGGAGTCGACAAGCAAATAGATAATTACGCGGGCTAATAAGAAAGATGCGGTAGAAAGCCAAAGCAACGTGGGTTCGCGTCGAGGGCTTCTGGCTCACTGTCTGGCGGTCGCTGCCGACTGAGTCTTGAGCGGGCTGCGGAGACGGCGCGGTGCGCGGCGTCCAGGGTGAGGTAGCCAAACCGGTTTCCGCGGCAAGCAGCGCTCGCGCGGCGCGCGGCGATCGCACACCGTCACGCCAACAAGAAATACAAGGGTAGGCAGGCTAGTAGGTAGGCATACTGTGAACAATAATGTTATGTTAATGTGGGTCTGCTATTGACGCCACATATAGATAAGTCCAGATTTTCTGATGATGTTGTAGATATCAGTTAATAATGCCTTTAGCTTGTAATTATCAAGGGGAAAAGCCTCTTCTAATAGAGAAAGATAAGAGCATTGATAATCATGCTAGCATAAGCATCAGCCTATGATGTTCCCACTGCGGGGACATAGGCCTCCTCTCTGTGAGAAGGAGTGGACTGTAGTCCACCACACTGGCACATCGCGCATTGGTAGATGTCACATGTCTTCGAAATTTTCTAGTCCTAGAAAAGTTCTAGGACATACTGATTTCCTCACGATGTTTTCCTTCACCGTTTTGAGAGCAGAATCATGCTCAGAATAGGAAAACTTTAAAAATCACGTGCTCATTTTAACATTCATCTTACTTAGGAAGCCTTGGTGCATGTATTTTATTCTAAGCGTACATAACCGCTAGCATTAGGCTACAGTAAAATATAACGAACGTTTCCCATAAAGGCTTTGTGACTAACACGATCGTAATTACAAAACGTTAGTTTTAATACATAGACGTAGTGGTCACGCCAACAACAATTCGGTTCTGAAAAGTATCAGGACCAACATTCGATACTAGCGGACGTACTGTTAATTACAGTGAAGCGGTAGTGACAAAAATCGAGGCGGAAAAGAGAGGACGAGAAGGGACATGCAGCACTCACCTGGGGCAGGCCAGCGGGATCCAATCTCCTTCGACTATCATACAGTAGAGTTTCATTACGCGGGCCGCGCGACCTATATTTGAATATAGTTTATAGTTCTTATTACACTGGGTAATCAAACACAAGGGTGCGTTTGGCGGAGCAGGAGTATATTGATTATTGCAGAGAAAGGCTCGAGATGATCCTCGTCTCTTCGCGGGTGATCAGACGAAAGGGCTCGTCATGCGGTGCGGGGTGGTTCAAGAGATCCGTTACACACGTGCGTCCATGTGCAATTTCTTCGTTGAACTGACAGCTGTCTATCCTCGTTTCCTCGTTCTCATGTTCACCTCTTGAATGGTGCTAAAAGCACTGCGTGTGCAGGTTGGGAAAAGGAGCGGGAAATACAAACTGCCTCATATTATAACAATGAATCTATCTAATCAGTGTTGGCGTTACCACGTAGAAAGACCAATATTTACTTATCATCACCCGCCTAGCCGTTTCCCAATTGTTTTAGGTCGACTCCAGTAGGCCAATTATAAACGTTCAAAATCAAGTCCCAATGTCATTACAGCGACAGTCAAATGTCAAAATTGTAGGTAAACGCTACACATTTTTTGACAGATTGAGACTGAGATTAGAATGCGAACGTTCTTAAAATACGACAATTGTCCCTTAGTTCGAGTCCAGTCTAAGGCAGATAGATTTCATCCATTCTGACCCACCCATCACAGATGGTCTGAACAGATGAACTCTATTGATCACGATTAGAGCAGATTTACTACATAGTTATGTCACTCGATCTGTGTGTGTGTTATATACCAATCGTATCTAAAACATTGAAAAGACCAATTTACACCAAAAAAAAAACAAGCCAAAAAGCTCAAAAAGAAAAAGCTAACAGAAATTTAAAGTTTGTTCAGAAAAAATACGAGAAGCGAATGTGCACACCTTATGGTCGGCTGAATGAGAGATAACGACCAGAGTTCGGTTATTTATGACTAACGAGCCTATTCAGGGGAGCTGTGCTTCCAAATGGAGATTTATGAAACAGAAAATGTCGGATAACGTACGTCTTGAGTATAATTTGTTAGCGACGGGCGGTGTGAATTCTGTGCTATCTGTGCACACTGGGTTACTGGGTGTTGTGTAGTCTGGGAACTGAGAAATTGGAAGCTGGGTTTGTGAAGTGTGTTTGATTATTCGTTTCTAGGCAATAGAGATGATAGATTTTTCCAAAGTAATGGAATAGATTCTGGTTGGGGGAGCACTGCCACCATTAATTTTCCATGAGTCTGGTCAAACATCACAAACAAACATAACATACACAGATATATAGATAGACAGAGAAACGATGTTTTACATAAACAACTGGCGAAATGTGACGAAAAAGCTAAGTAAAGGGACACCACCTGCGCCTAGTACCTATATAAAATAGTAAACAGTGTATTTTGTTGAACAACTTCAACTTTCTTCTTTGCTTAAACAGCAAATTTTCGTTCCTTTTTCAAAAATATCCACTTAACTCCCGTAGCAACAAATTGTCGACCAATCGGGATCGACCACAGCAGTAATCTGTTACTCCTGCTGTCTGTGACAACTGCCTGATGGATCTGCAGTTCATCGCATACGTAAATTTTCCTTGCCAGCTGAATGTAAAGCCAAAGCTCATATTATAATATTTATGAAGATTTTTCCCCGTATGGATATAGTTACCGCCGACTTGGTGTGAACTATTGTTCTAGATGTGAGTACAAATATACCATTATTCAGAATCTTTTGTCTATAACGAAAATAACTGTCGCATATTTTTTTATCGAACCTTGAACTAAGATTAGCAGCTGCGCTCCCAACCTCGTCTAAAAAGTCTAGACCAATCATGATGTTGCCAGACTTCATATGCAATAAATGTAGGGAACACATGTGGCTGTTTTACAAACTATTTTTGTCTACATAAACTAAGGTAGGATTCAGAAATGTAGGTATGTATCCAGATCCCTTACAAATATTTCCATTGATTTGTATTTTGTGAAATGTTCGTTGAGATTGAGGAAAATGTATTCTAACCTTGTACTAGCGTACACGTGTTTCGGTTCTTTAAAGCCACACTAAAAACCAAATAACTGTACAATACAAAACAGAACTGAATTGAACTAAAAACTTCCACATGAAAATTCTCTTACGTTATTTTAACAATTCCACAAATTCATTCCGTTGTGAATCACATCACTAATGAATGAAACATTTTGTTCATATTTGGTTTTTCACGGAATTAATTGATGCAAACATGTGTTGGACAGCGAGATTAAAATGGCCACGGTCCAATAAGTATTACTGATAGGTACCAACAACGATCAGCAATTAAGGAAATCAAATTAAATTCAATAGGAAACATTTGTCGGAAATTGCTAAACCCTAAGCCGAAAGGGCCCAATTTGCATTTTATTAGCATGGGATTGGTATAAAAATGTGTTTATACTGGAATGAAAGCGAGATGGCTCGCCATAAAGAGATCGAATGGATACAGATGTAACAACGCCGCCGCACGCAAAGAGTTTCACAAATCAAATACGATTTTGTTTCAACAACCGCTTTGTGTAGCTCTCTGTCTGTCCTTTTCGCAAATTCTCTACCGCATTTTATCGTGTTTCTGAATACGATGAATACAAAGATACTCGCGCTTTTCATCAAATCGCTGAATGTTTTGGTTGCTTGATCTTTTCATAGTGCTCTGTAAAATAGTTGCTTTGACAGTAGTTGACATAGATTGGATTGAATTCCCTATAGGTATACAAAAACAACATCCCGTGTCACGGTTCTCATTTAATGACAGAGGCAGAATTAAAAGCGCGCACTGACTGGACAACTCCACTCAAATCTGTATGGTTCTTTCCTCAAACGACCATTTCAGACACCAATCTAAATGGCCCTCAAATGATCTAACCAAGACTATGGCTGGACTTTATAAGAGACTATGAGCTGTGAGTTTTTTCGGCGTTTCTTCTTACAGTAGTCAGATAGAAAACGCCGGCCTCATCTAGTTTTTAAAATATGGTTGCGTGTAAAAGTGTTTGTACAATCCTACTGACAGAAATAAAATCATTTATCAAAGGTAACTAATTACTAGAGCAGTGGTAACGGCCGTGACTTACGAGTTGTGTGTCGGTTCAAACCAAGGTTCAAACCCAGACAGGCGCTTTACTTTGTGTAAATTATTTCATCACCACCGCTCTCAAAACGGTGAAGGAAAACATTGAGAGGAATCCGGCACGTCCATGAACCAATAATTCGAAGGACATGTGACATCTACCAACCCGCACTGGGCCCGCGTGGTGGATTACGGCCCACTCCCTCTCACCGAGAGGAGGCCTGTGTCCCAGCAGTGGGAACATTATACGCTGATGATGATGAACTAATTATTGAATTCGATGATGATAAAGAACAACCAATACAAAAACGGGTCAGTCATTCATTACTAATGCATACTATTTGTAATTACCTACTAGGTACTTTATATGAATAAATGAAGCCATCAAAAATGCTTACTCACTCATGAGACTTCTACGCAGTTAAGCCATCACAAGCAGATACATACCTTCCACCATTTACTAAGGGATGAGGCGGAAATAATAATAAACTAAGGTACGACGCATCCTTAAATTCAAACGAAACAAAAGGTTAATTAAATTGTCTGTTTAGAGAACAAATGCCTCAAGCTAGCTAAAATTCTATTCAAAGAGTTTTTGTAATAATAATTTTGGACGCTGTAAATATCTTATATTCGTGTTCATATTACCAGCCTTAGAGAATGTTTTATGAACAAGTCTTAAATATTTAATATCATTTTATATTTATATTGAGTTGACGAGATGTTAGGAATGTATCTATACTAATATACTTAATAATATTCATACCAATATTAAAGCTAAAAAGTTGTTTTTTTTTTTATTGTTTGTTTGAACGCGTTAATCTCTGGAACCACCAGTCGTATTTGAAGAATTCGTTTTGCATTTGAGAGCCCCATTTTTGAGGAAGGCTATTTGCCAAAAGTCAGAAAGATTTCTAAACGAAAACGGGGTAATAAAACGGGCGCGCGATAAGATTGTGGGTCAGAGGGTGTTTAACGCAGAAGAAGTCGCGTGCAGAAGGGACTTAAAAATTACTATAACCATGTTTATTTTAGGTATGGTGGGATACAATGAGCTAAGGGTTAGGAGGGATTATTTATTTATTTTAGTACATGGAGGACTTACAGCTAATAAAAACAGACAAAAAAAGGGGCACCATAGTCACCAGCAAGCCAATTACAAATCCTCACGTATAGAATTATAATAATAATTTATGGTGTGAGCACAAAAACAAAAAACACATCGCCTTAATAAACAATATAAATTCTTGGTTTACAATAATAAGACTGAAACAATAGAGAAAATAATAAAAACTAAAACAAATAATAAAACCTACCGCTACTTGAAAAAATTGAGGCTCGCACTTGCTTCATATATATTTAAGTTACTGAGAGGGATGGTGGATAATGCAGTTATTTTAGCGCAGGTGAGTCTGTGAGTTCCGGACAGGTACTATCGAGGAAGTTCATATCTAAGCAGTTTTAGAATAAAATCCCGTGAACACGATGACCGCATCTGTTTTACGTTAGTTACTGTTAGCGCCCGAGCGCTACAGGGAAAAATAGTCCTAAAGGTGCATAGATATGAACTTCCTCGATAGTACGTGTGGCGACGACGACGGCAGCCGCCACTGCTAGTTGAGCCGCGCGCTCGGACCAACCTTGTAAGGGAGGCGCCGCTAACCCGTGCACTCCGCACGCTCAACCTCATAGCGATTGAGACGGACTTATTCCGTCGTTCTCTGAGTGAATTCACAAGGAATGCATTGTTTGTAGGAACATGAATGTTAGTATTTAGGATAATTAAGTTAAGATAAGCGCATGTATCGCATTGGGTTACCCTGTAATGGTAGATGTAAGAAGGAAAATAAATAAATAAATAAAACTTAAGTAAGGCTATGTGTACAGGCTTTTATTAAAAACCTATGAATAGCATTCATATCGTCAATTTCCCGGTAAAAATAAATTACCGGCTCTTCCGGTGGGTCTCCTATCTTTCCAGACAGGCGCGACACGACTCTCTAGTAGAATATTTTTTATGAAAACTTCATTGAAATTGTTTTACCTGAACCGCGCCGCACCGTTGCTCCGCGCCTTTTGCGGGAGCTTTAACACAAACCACCTATTTGTCTGCCAAGTGTGTTGATTAGGGACTTATTATTAATTGAAAATTGTTATCAGAAGTTCTATTTGCAATCGTCTATAAAATATGAAAGTCGATTTCAAGAATTCGCGGAATAGAATCAGATAATCGGATTTATGAGAACCCAATGTCCTTGATATTGGGACAGTAAATAATATCTTTCGCTAAAAGGGTCGCTTTATTGGCACCCCTTTCGTTTTATTCGACGATTATGTCATTTTTATGAGCACTACGGTGTTATTTGCCAATTTTATTGACAAACAAATTGTATTATTACATATTACTCAAAGAAAATATGAATACTCGTTAGTCACACTTGGTGCCTTTCAACTTTTTATACCAATCAGTATAAACAGTTGAAAGGCACAAAGTGTGACTTATTCACATTTATTAAATGCTACGGACATTAAACTCTTCTGCCAAGTTCAAAGTGTTCATGAATGACAGCAAATCAATGTTTTTTTCTGAAAAATATTTAAAAATTTCAAATATTTCATTTTAAACCCAATCTAAAATAAACTAAAACATTCAGCGATATTCAAAATGAAGTCACGCATAAAATATGAGCACTTATTGTGTATTATATTGAAGAAAACCTATCATTACGGCCTGCTTGAACGTTTTACAAAGTCAACAAATGCTAAAATTGTGTAGGTATCTATTTGTGTTTATTTAAATCAATGGTTAAAGAATTGAATAATAAAATACTTTAAAAATATATACCTAATAACATCACAGACATTCAAAAGCTTACCTAGTTATTAAATAGATGACCGAGAGCACGGTAGGACGGCTTAAGGTCTCTGCACACAGCGGGCGCGGCGCGGCGGGACGGGACGGCGACGCGACACTGAGCAGTTGTAATGTACTAGATATTACGGACGACGCCACACAGAGAGACGGTTACCGTGCGTCGCGTCGAGCGGGACGGCTCTGTGTGGCGTCGTCCGTAATATCTGGTACATTACAACTGCTCAGTGTCGCGTCGCCGTCCCGTCCCGCCGCGCCGCGCCCGCTGTGTGCAGAGACCTTTACTGCCCCGTGTCTCCTTACGAATAGGAAGATATCCGTCGGTGAAGGACAGACGAAGCAGAAGCCCGAATACCTTGTATTTTATCGGCACGAATAATTAGAATAGATAGCCTTTGCTTTTGTAGCCAGTCAGTAAGGTGATAGTGCAGTGGAAGTATCGTCTCTCGTGTAGTAAAAATATTAATATATATTATTATTATTATTTATTTTTTCTTATTATTTCTCATATAATGATCTGAGAGTCATAACGTCAGACATTCTAATATCAATATCCTTCAGTAGGTAATTGGCTTCAGCGGTCATATGGGTTAGAATGGACTTGGAAAACAACAAGGTCGAAAAAAGTCGACAACAACTTTAGATATTCAAAACCACAGCTCAAAACTAACATGATCGCATATTTTAAAGTGATTTAAACAGCGGAAATATACACAAAGTTAGTGGTGACTGTGGGCCAATTTTACCCAGCTTGGCAAATGTTTGTGCCAAGTTTACAATTTGGTGCACGACACGCCATCAATCAACGTCACCAACACAGACATCAACAAACAACCCACGGCCATAAGTTTAATTGTCAACGTTACTACGGTTACTGTCAATTCAATTGAATTGAATCGGGGGCTATTTTTTTATTTCAGGTAAGCAGGGGTGGGTGCAGTGGGAAAATACCGTCATTGGAGGAGAAAGTATCATAATGATTGATGATAGCAAGTACTTCACAAAGGTAACATTCCGGTTTTTTATTGTCGACTACTGTCCCTCTGCTGAGCAAACACAAGTCTACAGTGTATTCTGATATATTTATTTATTTATTTATTAAAACTTTATGCACAAGTAAAAACTGTACAAAGGCGGACTTAATGCCTTGGGCATTTTCTACCAGTCTACCTTAGGGTGATGCAGAGACAATACTTAATAGGTGCAAAAATAACTCAGAATATATTTATAACTAAAAAAAATAATAATGAGAATAAATACATATATACATACATACAACAAAAAAATAAAATTAAAAACATTATGAGAGTTAACAAGAAAACCAACAACAACTTAATTCTGAGACGAATCTGCCAACTTCTTGCGTATGTGTTCTCGAACTTTCACTTTAAATGTGAACTGATTGGTTACCGTCCTGATATTCTGAGGGAGCGCATTCCAAAGGAAAATCGCCTGGACAAAGAAAGAAGACTTTATAAAACCAGAGCGATGAGAAGGACAACGAAGAAGACGATTATGTTCAGACCGAAGATTCTTGCTATGTGCAGAGCATAAATATTGACAGAGAGAGGTCAGATAAGAAGGAGAAGTGGGTTTGTGAAGGATAGCAAACAGGGTTGTCAAAGCTCTCAACGCTCTGCGCTGCCGGATGGGTAACCACTTTAAAAGCGATCGATGTGCGGATACATGATCGTACTTGCGGAGATTAAAAACGAATCGAATGCAGCTATTAAGAAGTCGGTCAAGTTTATTGAGGAGATTCTATTATCTATCTTATATTCTGTATGACTGACCGGTTGGTGCAGTTGGTAGCGACCCTGTCTTCTGAGCCGCTGGTCCCTGGTTCGATCTACGGACAAGTCAAACATGTGTGTGCATGAACATGTCTGTTTGACCTGTGTCTGGGTGTGTATATGTATATCAGTCATCAGGTTACCGTAGCATAGGTTCTACCTAGTTCGGGACCTGAAGACCTTGTGTGGATGTTGTCTCATATTATTATTATTATTCTACGGTCATTTGAAAACTATCTTGATTCGTAATTGTTAAAATATTGTCGGTTACAATATTAAAAATGCAGTCAACGTGAGGATCAAATATCTTGTCTTACAATTGTTTCAAGATTACACTTAATATTGCTGTTTGCAAAATAGCATCATTATAAACACTAGAGTTTCTAGACGTTTGCTTCTTGAGTGTTCTAAAGTGAATCTTTCAAATAACTATCAAAATCAATGAAACCTATTCTTATACTATCTATAAGATATCTCCTTTATCATAAGTCCAATATGAAATTGCTCATTCACTAAACTAGCTTGTAATATCTACCTATGTACGTTAAAGTATAGCTATTTCTTTAAAATATATTTCAGTGAACGTAAAGAAGCGAAATAAAATATAAAGATTGAGCTTGTCAGCAACTTATCGTTTCGGAGAAATCGTGTCAGAATATACATATAAGAAAATCGGATTCTAGTGTGCACAAAAGAGTTTACGAACCATTACTATTTTATTCACTATAACGATCACGAAAATGGCGGAAATAGCGTCAGTAATGGCACAATGAGAATTAAGATAGACAGTTGAGGATTTCAGAGTTGGAAAGTTATTTTTTAAATGAATTGGACCATGGAACTCTCAAAGGGTGCTGTGGTCCGACTATTTTTAAAGTTGGACAACAATTATTTTTTTTTTTTGTTTCCGGGGTGGAAAATCCTCATGGATGTCCGCCGCCCTGGGGCGTACGGCGGGGTCTGTCAGACTGTTACTGACTAAAAACCCCCCCGGTGTTCCATCTCACACCTACGCGTGGGGTCGCGGGAACGTACGATCCTTCCGCAACCCCCGACTGGTGCCGGCCCGCCACTGCGGGCTTCTTCGGGTCTGGGGGGGAGTGAGGTATTTGACTCCCCCCGCGACGTCTAAGAGGGGCGCGCGTGGAACACTACGCGCCGCCACCTCGGGTCCTGGTGTGTGGGTAGCGACGGACGTCCCCGAGTCCGTCGCCCCTGGACCCATTTAGGGGGGCTGGAAGAGGGCGTTGTCCGCCCTCCGCCGACGCCCGGTGCGCCTTCTGCGGGCCGGGTGAGGGGATGAGATCTCCCTCTCCCTTTCCGCAGCCTCCTTCTGCGAGATGACTGTTTCGCAGAAGGAGACCACCGCGTCCCAGGACTCGGTGCTGCCGACCATCGACTCGACTACGGCCGGCAGCGACAAGTCACTGCCTACTTCTGAGTGAGGGCACGGCGCGGCTCCTCCCAAGCGGCACACTCTGCCAGCGTATGCCACGCCGTGTCCTCCCGGCAGTCGACGCAGTGGTGACACCGGGCGTCCGGCTCCCTGTTTATGCGACACAGGTACTTTCCGAAGCAACCATGCCCCGAGAGCACCTGCATCGCCCGAAACGACAGGGAACCGTGCCTCCTCCAAAGCCAGCGCGTGAGCACCGGCCAGACCGCCTCGATGGTGACGAGCCTGGCGGTAGGGCGTGAAAGCCTGTCCAGCCATTCCGGCACCAGGACCTCGCGAAGCTGAGACCGACGCAGCTCCATGTGTCGCTGCATCGGTCCCTCGCCCCGCGCCCTCGCTTCCTTGCGCCAGTGGCGCATACAATGACGCGAGTACTTTCGCCTCGAGGTCCCAGGGCGGGGATCCGGCCAGTACGCAGCCCGCCTCGTAGGAGATCGTGCGATACCCCCTGATGGCCATTGCCCTCTGCGGCTTTCGCAAAACAGCGATGCTGCCGGCCGTCAGGTCAGAGGCCCACACCGGGGCCCCATAAAGGGCCATGGATCGCACGATCCCCACGTAGAGCCGCCTGCAGGCGGCGCTCGGGCCCTCCAGATTGGGAAGCAGCGTTGCGAGTGCGCCAGCTGCACCCAGCAACTTGGGCGCCAGCCGTCGGAAGTGGGGCCCGAAGTCCCACCGGCTGTCGAGCACCAATCCTAGGTACTTCATGGTGGACTCGACAGCGATCCGAGCCCCCCCGACCACGATGTGTGAGCCGGGTGGTGGCGCCCGCCGGGGGCCATGAAACACCATAGCCTCCGACTTGCTGAGGGCTACCTCCAGGCCTAGGCGACGTATGCGGCCCACCACCTGTGAGACCGCAGTCGTCGCCAGCAACGCTGCCTCCCTGTGCGAGCTCCCCCGGGCAGTGACCAGCGTGTCATCTGCATAACAAGTCAGGTCTACGCCCGGTTGGAGCTCGCCCCTCAGCACCCAGTCGTACCCGATGTTCCACAGGTGCGGCCCTAGGACCGAACCCTGCGGAACACCGCACGACATGCGGCGCTGGTTTCCGCCATCGCGTCCCACGTAGGTGACACACCTCTCCGACAGATAAGCCCCAACGATGTGGCGGAGGTAGATAGGCACCCCATGATAGCGCAGTGCCTCTCTTGGACAACTGCCCCCCTACTAAAGACCCATGGTCCAACTAGTTATACGGAGCAGTTCGACAACTGCCCCAGAATGAGTACACCCACTTGTAGCCAGATACTTTTATGTCCCATAAGATTTAGACAGGCCTATTGCCGTTATCTAGGCACAAATCTAGAGTCCTGGCTACTTCTAAGAAATGCCTGATAAAACAAATCCAATAACACTATGCCCGACTTAGGAATCGACCCAACGATTTTTCTATTGTGTATAACGTTGCCGCACACTAGAAATTTCTCCTGTATTCTGTGTGCGTTTACAAACATTTAAACTCACATACACAAACAGCGAACCCAGAACAACTACTCGTACTTGTAGTACTTGTAGGTCATACAAATATTTGTTCCGTGCGAGAATCGAACTCGCGACACGCAGCGCAGCAGTCAATAGCTTAACCACTCCGCCAACCGTGCCGTCATTTATCCAACAGTCGCGTTTACGACCAAGCGTGACTTGCGAGATATTCAAGCGGGGATACTCTTGTATGCCTTGTGATGTTTTGGATAAAAATAGCAACCTAATAACATATTAAATTCGATGAATTCCTCATTTTCTCGTCGTAATATTACCAGATTACTGCTACAATGAGTGCTCGAAATATTCATTTCTACAAATACCATTTTGGCAGACACTTGGGAATAATTTAAGTGCCTTGACTATTTCCAGCCGTAGTTATTAACTACATGGCTAAAATCCTGGGAAGAGAAGACTACTATGTAGGAACCTAGTTATTATTTTATCAACCAATAGCATTGTCCTTTTTAAAAGCGTCTTCAGCTTAATGTATTCAAATATCCTGTCAACTGATAATTGGTTCTTGGTATGTTAGCCAACTAACGATGAAGGAAAACATCGTGCGAAAAGAAAACCCTCCCCAAAACCCCGGTCCTAAGAAAGAAAGAAAGAAAAATAGATTTATTTGTCACAGAAACACGTGCATACAAAAAGATAATTAGCTCTAATATTAAGAAAAAAGTAAAAATAACAAAGAGATCTCTAATCACGGGCACAAAACAGAAATCGTCGACAGCTGCACGTCATGACTGTGACAAGAAGGCTTCCACTCAGCATGATGCTGTGCTATGGGGAACCCACAGCACAGCGCTGATTTTCAGTGGTTACCCGAAAAGGACGTACGGAAACCAAGTCAGGTTCAATGATTGGTACTACTTATAACGAAATAAAATAAAACAAACAGAACATTCTTAGAATATAAAGCAAAAAGTACGAGAAAGACATGCCGTCTTAGAACCAAAAATTCGAAGACATGTGAAAACCACCAACCCGCACTGGGCCGCGTGGTAAATTATGGCCCACTCCCTCTCATAGAGTGCAGGCCTGTGTCCCAACAGTAGGAACATCATAGGCTGATGTTGGCCAACTAGTAACGTAAGACAGATTATAAACATAGACATGATCATCAGGGCTGCGGTTAGTTAGAAGTGAATAAAAAACAATTTTAGAAGGTTGATACGTTAAAAAAAGTCTCACATATCTCATATCGTTCATCATAATCTGGCTAGCCATTACCTATCTACGTTGGGGTCGGCTTCTAGCCTTACTGGATACAGCTGAATACCTAAATTTTATAAAAAGCGACTGCCTATCTGACCTCCACAACCCAGTTACTGGGTAACACGATGCCCCTTGGTAAGACTGGTACCGCCTGGAGTGGTATTATCTTACATTATTAAAGTACAAAGTGTATAGAGGCACGAGGAACAGGCAAAGTTCACTCATACCCTTAGTAAAGGGAGGATCCTCCGACCAGACGGGTGTCGTGTCTGGTGGGCAACTGCCCGACGATTGTTGTCGGGTGGTTGTATATATGCTAGTTGCGCGGTAAACTCTGCTTGCGCGATGCAGGATTTTGCGTGACGTCAGTGTGACGGAGTTCTCATGTGGCGATGTAGATGCCGCTACAAGTGCAAACAAAAATAGATTAAGTCTTAAACAGTTAAATTAAATCATTTTACTTGTACACTTACAAAACACAATTGTTTCTAGAACTACACGACATAAAACTTAAAGAGATCGCGTGAAAGCATTCCTAGATTAATTGCAAACATTAGTTTTACTGCGTGCCTGTACACCTTCCGTTCCACTGGCTTTTATTAGCAACAATAAAACGTCACTCGGTAAAGATAATCCGAAGCTCGACGCGTACGATACTAAAAGGTTTGTTGTAGAACCTTCTAGAAGTACGTTAAGTGTTATAGGAACTTGAATAGAGCGGTTCTGAAGCAAGCACGTAATATCGTTAAGACGTAGTTAAGATTTTTACACGACTTTTTTTTTAAAGAGAGTGTGCGCATTCATTTTTTTTAAGGTGACCATAATATCGTGGACGTCCACGTCCATAAAATGTATGGAAATAAATACATGCACGTTATAACAATATCGTGGACGAAAATTTAAAAGCGTCTTCATATGTTTCCATACATTTTTTCTAATTTCCTTTCTTTATTTTTGTATTTAATTTTTGTTAATTCTTGCCGCACTGATTAGTACACTAACATTAAAATGTAAGCACTGCCCAAGGGTTGGAGACCTGGTGACCTGAAATACAGACCTCACGTCTAGTTTAGGCACCAGTCTCCCACAGTATAATTACTTACTGCTGTTACGTATTTTGTATCGATACCTCTGTAATGTACATATATTGTGGTGAGAAATAAATCATTATTATTATTATTTTACTTCCCTGAGCTATCAATTTATCATGATGCCGTGGACTTTTACGATAATATTATCGTCACAATGACAAAATCGGGTTCAATTTAAAAGGAGCATAGGAACCTAATGTAGCACTGCTATTTTTTAATACCACGACTAGATAATTCCTAAATGAAAAGTATTTTCCGAAGATATTATTTAGACTTTTTTTGTTTTTTTTTTTTTTTTTTTTTGGTTTATTATCTAGACTTTCGCTACACATCATGACTGCAATTTTTTCAATATTATACAGAAAATGTCTCCACAATAAGTAGGCAAAAACTCGTGCGGTGGAACATATATACGACTTTGCGACTGTTGTTCGAAACCAATAAAATGTTAGTAATAATATTGGTAGCAAAACATGTTGCAGTAATATGTTTTTGTAACAACTTTGGTGCTAAAGCAATGTCCACATAAAGTACGGCTCTCGCTTTTTCTAGAGACAATTTCTCGAATAGTTCCGATAACGTATTAAACTGAACAACTGGATTTATTTTTACTCATGTAAAAGAAATCAGTTTATTATATTTTGAAACTAAATGATCCTATTGGCATCATACATTTTCGGTAGCTTAGAAGTCTACACCTTAAAGGAAAATAGAAAGAAAAACAAACATTTATTGGGCAACAGTTCGTAAAACACATATAAAAAAGTGATGTTATAACAACAACAGTGCTTAATAATATGAGTGTGCTAAAATACTGTATTAGGTGTCACATAATATGGGCAGCTCGCCGTCCCGGCGCGTTGTGTTCCACGCACGCCTCAAGGAGATGTCAGCATCAATGACGGGGTCCGCTAGGGCCGATGCCTGCCAGTGTTGCGGGAAAGTCCGAGAGGGTTACCGTGGCCCCTGGTGCAGGCAACTGAAAGAAAACGGGTGGGTTTTAGTCAGTAAGAGTCTGACGCGCCCTCTCGCTCCGCCCAGAGCGGGAGAAGTTATTTGATGACTTCCCACACTCAAAAAAAAAGGTGTCACATAATATGTTGCCATCCTATCCCGAGCTACTTCAAAGAATTTCCTACATAAAATTCGAATCTTTATAACAACTAGTTACCGCCGTAGTTCGTGATTAAAATAAGCCAATTTACTAACTTAGGAGGACTAGACCAATTAAGTGATTAATAATGACGAACCATGTTGTAGCACGTAAAGACTCCACTTCATATTCAATGAGCAATGTTAAGTCACTAATTTACATGCAATACGAGCGATGTCCTGGCATGTCAATCCCTTCCCTGTACGATCTATTTTAAAGCATACACAGTCACTTTACATTCTACAACATCCAATGGGAATTCAATTCATCTCGAATTCATACAAATCGGATCAGATTTTTTATGAATTTATTTATACAGGAAATTCGTTTACAGGCAAGACCATGAGGATTTCATCAAAACCGATTCGATTCACTATATTTTTTACTAAAAATAAATCGTGTGTAATAGGCGGATTTGATCTGACACAATAGTGGTACAAACTTTTCAATTTTATCCAATTTATACAAATTTAATCCTGTAAGCCTTTTCTGATACGCCCTGGGATGCAGTATTACCGGAGGCTACATCAATCTAAAAAAAAATAGGATCAACGAGTAAAACTGGCATCCAATGACATGTCAAATTTCAAATAAATGGAATCGTCGATACGACAAAGAAGAAGATTAGGATTGTCTTATACCTAACAAACATCATAATACTAATTAAGTACCCCAGATCCCCCCCCCCGGTCCCCCCTTATCCGGTCGGATTGCCGTCCCATCAGACTATGAAAGTGAGGGGAGAGAGAGTGCACCTGTGTCTGCGCACACACTTGTCTAAATCTAAACTAATATTATAAAGTGAAAGATTAGATTGTATGTATGTTTGTTTGTTACGCTTTCACGCTAAAACGGCAAATCGGATTTGGATGAAATTTGGCACATGGGTAGAATATGACCTGGATTAGGACATAGGATACTTTTATCCCGATATTTTCACGGGATCGAGACTTATGCGAGTGATACCGAGAGACGCAGATACTGCACTATAATCCTATACTTACTCTCCTATACTGCCGCACCGAAGGCTAGTCTCCGTTTGAGATTGGCCGCTATGGCCGAAATACGGTCTGGAGGACTGTATATACATAGGTTTAAAGAACTTTATTTCTCATAAGAACTAAACAGTTCGCTTACAATGAGATACTTAGGTGATTATAACTATGTAGTACATTAGTTAGTTACCTCTAGGGTGCTGGAGACATTATATTAGTGATTATAACTAGTTATACTTCTAGTGTAGTACTTCTAGGGTGTTGGAGACATATTACTTTGTATTATTAATCAAATTCCAAAAAAAAAAAAAAAAAAAGTTATCGTATGTTTGCATTCTAAGACACAGATTAAGGCAACACACCGCAACACTTAAATAAACTAAAACTTTCAGTTCACCTCGGATGCTACGAAGTATTGCCTCAATCTGCGTTTGCGTATATCCCCTAACAATTTAATAATGTTTCCGAAACCTGCTTATTAATAGCCCAAAATCATTATTCCGTACAATTTAACTTCACATCAAAGCGTAGGAAACCTTTGTCACGGCTATTAGAACCTTTATTATTTACAGTAAATCTTAAACAACCTCTGCCTTTTAATTATTGGACCAAAAACAACAAACCTTCAAAGTATTGCAATATAATAAGCTTATTATTTGAGAATATTTCATTAAATATGTAAATCCAATTACCATAACGTATCGGAAAAAAAGAGCTCGTATCGTAAATACGTAAGTCTTACATTGAAAACGTGTACTTACTTTAAATGTCTACATATGTAATGATTCGTTAAACAGTAATAGATAGATACCTATAGCTACATGTACCATTGGCACAAGTCTGAGGTCAAACAGCCACCGTCACTCGAACAATTTGTCTTGAAACAGAGAAGGAAGCTCCCAGACGGTTACAAATGGTAGATTACTTCGAGTTTACTAGATACCCGCCGTAGACAAATGTCGTATCCACTCGGTCGAGTCCCGACGCTTGCGCTATAATGAATGTCACTTTGAAAGGGATATTATGCAGGAATCCATCACTTAGACAATGATAGACAGATTCTAATGCGTTTTAAACTATTGAGATGTGCTTCCGACAGATACTTAGAGAGTTACAGAGATTGATATGTAGGAGTTTGAAACTAGATTCTCTGAATTCAAGTGGGCGAAATTGTTGTATATTATTTTATTACATTTTCTCACTTCCTCTCGTTGTGGGCGGGCTAAGTTACTGCACTTTAAAATATTAAAACTTTTATTTTAAGTAAAACGGACTGCAGTAGCACAGCTTTAAGTAATAAACCCTCTAAGGTTCTAGGTTTTTCAGTTAGAAATAACGAAATTCAGATGTCGTGGAAGCCTCGCATGCATTGATCGAAAAACTAATATCATCGTATTTAGGTCAATATTGCACAGATATCGAATTTCAAAGTTGAATGAGTACTGAATATATGATAATTGGGAACTCTACAATTTTCATACGTAATTATTATGATGACCTGTTTAAGACCGTACGAGGCTGATGATAAATTAACATATCTGTGTATGTTTTCAATTTAGAGTAAGTTCTGAAATGAAAAAATTGCCTTCAATTTCCGAGCGCTACGTTTCGGTGTGAATATCAGAGATCCAATTAGCTCTCCATCGGTTGGCGACTGGTCACGATTGACGAAGCAGTTGCATGACAGGTGACCGAAGGATATGAAACCCATGCTTTCAGAGACTTTGGAAAATGGAACTATCTATGTGTTTAATGGCTAAAGTTGAAAATAAATTATCTCAGGAAGCCAGGTACTCGGAGAGTACCTAATGTAATTAGAGGGCCAAGAGTTCTACTAAATGACAAATTTTGTGAATTAATGACCTAGTGTTGTTTTTTTTTTAATAAAGGGCTTACTTTCTAAAGCACATTCTATTTCCAAAAAATTAGACTATTTTTACGGCACGTTTGGCGCATTGGTTAAGCGATTGACTGCTACTCTGCGTGTCGCGGGTTCGTTACCCGCACGGAACAAATATTTGTATGACCTACAAGTAGTTGTTCTGGGTCTGGCTGTTTGTGTATGTGAGTTTAAATGTTTATTAACCCACAAAGTTTAAAAAATAAATAAAAAAATGACATTACATAATATGTCATTTTATCTCCTGTAAAAATCAAGGACAAAACAATTTACACTGATTCCTAGGATCAGAATAGCACAATGTGCTAAAGATAAAATACACATTGTAAATCTGACAACACTAGGCTTTCAGCAGCACTAAATAATGACACTTAATCCAGCTAACTTTTAATACGGAACGTTACCGTACCGAGAGCCTTTCAACGCACAATATTCCAGCCGTCGAGTGAAGCGGGAGTAAATTAGCTGTAACGTGTAAATTGAAACTCAGGTAATCCGGGAATTACCGTGTCCCGAAAGTACCCGTATACGTTAATTAATAAAGGGACACCATGACTTTAAATTAATACCTATGTTGGTGTAGCAGTGTAAGTACACTGTGTGTGTAAATTGTTTTTAGCATTAAACAAGGCGTAGTGAGATAACGTAATACCTGAAAGGGGGTCAATGTACTCATCCTTTTGAAAAACTTTTAGAACACTGAAAGCCAATACTGAAATATAAAAATAAAATCTGTTGTTCCTTACATTTTTTGCGTGTTAGTATTGCACTTTTGTATGGAGGAGCAGATTTTTTTTTCATATTTCATTGTTTGTCCCATAGTAAAAGTTATTCATTTTCATGAGTACTATACGTCTCCCTTAAAGTACGTCTCTCATTTAACCTAACACACTGTACCTATATACTTGACCCTTTTGAACCCGAAGTCACAAAAGGTAGTGACGCCAACAATGATCTCAGGGCTTAATGCGCATGAGTTATTGTGGAGACATTTAATGAATACCTATTTGTGACGTCGTAATCCTTTATGAGATAAATAGGGTTCGCTAACAATAAAGTATTTTGAGTTAGGAAATGTGGTTGTCGTGAAATGCCTATTTTCAGGAGTTGATCTTTGTCGATTCGTGTGAAAAAATTTTACATTGTCCTCAAAAGCCCATTTCAAACACAAATCTACATGGTCCTCAAAGATTATTATAATATTATTCTAATTATTGTGAATGTGAGAACTATGTCGGTCATTGGTTTTTTTTTATTATTTTTTGTATTTTTCTCAGTTTAATCATGATCTGGCAGTTTGCGTAATTTATGCAGCCTACTCAAATGTCCTTTCTTTGGTATTGTTCGTCGAATCGTTGAGCTCCTTAAGTCTAAGTTGAGCTGCACGATTACTGACAATTGCGTGCACTGACTGGGCAGGTCCACTCAATCTGTGTGGTTCTTTCCTCAAAATACCATTTCAGACACCGATCTACATAGCCTTCACATGATCTGACCAAGATTTTGTCTGGATTTTAAAAGGGACTGTGACCTCTGAGTTTGTTTTGGCCTTTCTTCTCAGAGTAGTCAGATAGGAAACGCCGACCTCATCTAGTTTTTAAAAATACGATTGACGTGTAAAAGTGTTTGTACAAACCTACTTACAGAAATTAAATCATTTATCATTTACATGTGCACACATTTTCCAAAACCAAAAAAAAAGAACAGCCGAGTCTCCAATGCGCCAAGTCTTCGTATTAACATTACTTATTTGTTACTAGCCTAATTATACCGATGGCTGGTGGAGCAGACGAGTTTTGGAGTGGAGACCGTGTATCGGCAAGCGTAGTATGGGACGCCCCCCAGCTAGATCAACCGACAACCTTAAAAGGTGGCTAGGACACACTGGATGCGGAAGGCAAAGGACAGGGTATTGTGGCCCAACCTGGAAGAGTCCTATACTGAGTAGATAATAAAACCTCGTCATTATTATAATTTCCGTCTAACATCACAACTGAATAAATGGCTGCTACAGGCATTGGGCCCGCGTGGTGGATCTCGGCCCGCTCCCTCACACCGAGAGGAGGTCTGTGTCCCAGCAGTCGGAACATTTTAGGCCGATTAGGCTACAGACTATTATGGACGGTGATAGTACATATATACATATAATTGTACATATACATTATGCTTGTCAGTCACACAGGTGATCATATTTCACTAACACAAAGGAGGACAGACTGACAGTTCACAATAAAAACGAACTTAATTTGTAAGTATACCTCGATTCGTGGAGCCATTCTGATTCTTCATTAGTAGGTATGTATTCGGTGCTTAAAGCACTGTCCGTAATTAAAAATAACGCAAGCCATGCAGAAATGTTGTAAAGGACCTACTACGCTTTGGAATGAGCAACTAGCTTCATCTTTCTGACTGACCGACCCCTTGACAATTTAAAAGTGCCTGTAATTGGTTTATTTGAAATAAAAGCTTTGAGTTTGAGTTTGGACGAAATGAATATGCGCCTGCTATTCAATTATTGTCAATTTTAAAATCATTTTCCCCAATGGCACAAAAGATATTTCAACATTTTTGAAAGCCCGCTTCTGCTTCGCACGGTTTTACGACTTGACAAAACATCGAGATTTATTTATTTATTATAATTATATAAGTTTAATATGAATGTATTATACACATAAAACTCCCAGAATAAATGCGCTAAATTATCGGGAAACCGCATCAAAATCCATTTTGTAGTTTAGAAGGACGATGCATGCTTTATACTATGTATATATACAGGGTGAAATTGAATTTATGGGCATCCTTTTAATGTACTCATCATTATGGACGACTTTTACTATGGGACAAATCCTGAAATCGCAAAAAAATATCAGCTGTTCCCTACATTTTGAAGAGTTATGCAAACATAAATGTTGGGAACAACTGATATTTTTTTCGCGATTTTAGGTTTTGTCCCATAGCAAAAGTTATCCATAATTATGAGTACAATGACCCCTTAAAAGGATGCCCATGAATTCAATGTCACCCTGTATACAATATTTCATTCATTTTATTGTTTTTTATAAATTACAAGTTAAAAAAGAGAAAAAAAAGAAGAGAAAATTAAATTGCTGGTTAAATTTTAGGATTATAACTATTAAGTTTTAGAAGTATCGCAAAGATAAGGTCGCGTAGCTTTACAGAATGACAATTTTATTCGATGTCTTTTATCGTTTACGCCTCACTGAGCCTGTAATCTGGATTTCCAGCAGTAGCTGTTTGCATTACCTAACTACTCGATAGAAATCTATTTTTACACTTCATCATCATGATCATTTTAGCCGAAAGACGTCCAATGCTGGACGTAGGGTGGAGGCCTGTGTCTAGCAGTGGACGTCTTTCAAGCACCGCCACTTCGACAGGCTCTGTGCTTCCAGCATCCAGCGGATTCCTTCGGCCTCCACATCGGTCCACCTTGTGAGAGACCTTCCAACGCTACGTCTTCCGTTACGCGGTCGCCACTCCAGAACCTTTCGGTCCCATCAGCCATTTGTTCTGTTTTTGACACTTATGAATTATTAATGAAATATCGTAGGTAATCAAACACTAGATAACGTGACATTCTATAAGCTAAAATGATGATGGAAAAGTCGAAAAAGTATAATTGACATAAGTTACCGAAAAGTGTTTGTGTCAATTCTGTTGAAAGGCGTTGTGGAAATATAACACGCTTTGAAAGCGATTGCCACTGGTCTATACTCTCAGAATGCCATGATGCAAAGTCAAAGTCAAAGCATTTATTTCAAATAGGCACATAATAGGCACTTTTGAACGTCAACATTTACATTTAAATAGAATTGATTCTAGTCGCCCCTTCCAAAAGGTAGTTTCGTATGGAGAAGAATGGGCAAGAAACTCCATCGTTACTCTTTTAAAATGTGTTACAATACTTTGTATACATTAATTATATAATTATATGTGAAGACGATGCACCTATAATAAAAATTACCCTACCACAATAGGTAAAAAGAATTTAATAAACGTAGCAATGATAAATAAGTTAATTAAGTGATAGATACATGGTGTTCACATATTTACAAACATTGTAAAAGTATACGATTTCCCAAATTATGTAAACAATTAATATGTCAGTGTGTGAGTTAAAGTAATCACAGAATGTAAATCAATGTCATAAAAATAATAAACTATACAATTAAAGTAGCAACAAGTTTTAATTTTGTCTAGACCCTAGATTGTCTTAGGGAGCTGGACCAGCATGTTTCCAAGCATTCCTCTAATTTGTAATATTATGCTTGTTTACACAGTGAACTTTTTATATGAGTTTTAAATTTTCTTTCATTTAATTGCAATATACAAGGTATTTTGTTGTAGCATTTAACACAGTACCCCATAAAAGATGTATGTTCTTTAGCTAATCTGAAAAATGGTTGATCTATTTTATCTTTATTTCTTGTTTTAAAATTATGTCTATCACTTATTTTATTAAAAAGATGTAGATTTTTTCTTACGTACATAATATTTTCATAAATGAATTGGCAAGGTACCGTCATAATATTAATCCTTTTAAATAGTTCCCTGAGAGATTCGCGTTGACGTAGATTATAAATGGCTCTGACAGCTCTCTTTTGCAAAATAAAGATGGATTCAATGTCAGCAGCCCGACCCCACAGTAAAATGCCATACGACATAATGCTGTGGAAGCAGCTAAAATAGACCAAACGCGCGGTTTCTACATCTGTTAACTGTCTTATCTTTCTAACAGCATAAGCGGCCGAGCTTAGCAACTTAAATTGGTATGCCTAGCAGTTTTTAGGCTGGATTGCTTGACTGATATACCGAAAACTTAAACTCATCTTTTAAATGTCTTTACGTTCAGTACATTTTCGCGACAAAACTACCTATTTACTTTATTTACGATATTTTGGTTAAAGGCCATTCAATTTTCTTTATCGACGCGACCGGATCTGCGGCCCGTGAAAGTTATACGGTTCTCATTTAAATTCTGCCAATCCTACTTTAGACCTCACACAATATACAATCACCAGTCACGGTATAACAACCAATACCGTGACAGCAATAGCAAGCCGGTGACCCGCTAACACGCCACTCCGTCACAAAAGGGGCACGTAGGAACCTCTCCCGCCGCGCACGCACGACCTGCCTTTATATCTTGTTTACACTGTTTACCCATCTGAATAAAGATAGCGGTTGAAAAATACGGTGGGTGGTTTCAGAAACTAGCGTTCGATGTTCTGGTAGTGACGTTTCAACAAATTGAAAACTTCCTTCCTCCGTATATTAGGACTATTGGATAGGAGGAGAAAGTAAAAGATATTATCAAAAGCATAGGTAGGCCAAGTGGTAATTTTACATAATATACGAAAATAAACTGTACCTTTGAATTTTTATGGCCTACAACGTCAAAACGATGTCGACATTACAGTCCTTTCAAACTAAACGATTCATTATCAACAAAAACTTTATTTTTTTATACACGTGACAATTTAACTAAAGGACATCCTCGAAAATGGCTCTAGGACCAACAAATATCAAACGTACACAATAATTACAAATATAGTATGAACGATTTACGACATCACATCATTCTAAGTCAAAAATACTGCCATCTTTGACAATTAGATTTGACATGACAAATAGTGATGGACAATCTTTCATTTCACACATCGAGAGCGAGATTAATAGGGTATATGCATGTATTTATTTTATATTTTTAATTCATGGATTACACCGTTATAACATAATAAAAAATATAAATACTGTCAAAAAATGCTGTAATTAAGTTATAAAAAATATTTAAAATAGAGAATAATTTCGAGCTGTTTAAACGCCAACATTTTCGCGCGCTCGTTTGATGACGTCAAATACTATATCCAGTGACAGTCCAGTCCATTCTTTACTACAGGTGTTCTCGTTCTTACTTATTTCACATTGAAAAAAGCTCAAAAGCTAATTTATAAGTATTGCATTGTGCCTGAATGCAGAAACACTATCAGAAGTGCACCTGATAAAATGTTTTTCCAGTCCCGATAGTGGCAAAAATATGTAAGGAATGGTGTACGGTTATCCAAAGAGATGAAGTATCTGCAATAACCATCGATCAATAATAAAGTTCTTTATTTGTGATCGATGGCAATAACTTGTGTACATTGTTGTGAATCAAAAATTATAGGTTATGTATACTCTTCAATATATTTAGGATTGTATTTATGGCTAAAATAACGAACATAGTGTATTATTATAGAATCATTACCTTGCAGCTTTCACTCCTTTTACTTCAGCGGACGTAAAATTTGGATTTTAAAGAAAATAAGACGACTTCATGAATGGATCTATTCACGGCAGATTATCCGTTTGTGCTTTTACAAAACCACAGTCATTCATTTTCAGTCGTTTTCTTAAATGATTTCTAATCTCACTAGTATACAAGAATTACACTTAAACAATAAATTAATACACAACACACTCGTTATTACAATATTTTCTAATCTGTAGCCTGCAATGCCATACGAACTTGTTGACATATAATTTTGACGTCACGTTTTGTTTTAACCAATGGTGTTGCGTTTTACAAATTTGAATTTCCCTCGCTTAATATGCACTTTTATTTATTAATTTTAAGTAATTAAAAAGATATCAATTACTAAAATAATAAGTTGGTTCAAATGTCGGGCTAATAAAGATTCGGAATAAAAATATTTGAACCAAATTTAAATAACATGCATATTCCCTATTGAGTTAACCACCTGCGCACGGATGTCGTACGCTTTCGTACTTTCCTTTTCAACCTTTTTGGCTCTAGGATATGACGCTTTTCTAGTGACTTGTGCGACGTTTTCATTGGTACCATAGATCTTAGGTGCGAACAGAATTCAACAACAATACCGATTTTCATATCTTAATCCATGCATCCTAAATAATTTATTATATTTTTATATAGTTATAGTTACAGCTATATACATATAAAAAAACATAATGCAGCATTGCATATGTAAGCGGGCACGCCCTTTATGTCAGGAGGCTTTTTATTATGTATTAAGTTCTGTTTGCGTTTTTGTTTTTATTATTTATTTATGCTTGAGTATAGTTTTAAATATTGGCGTGTGCTAGCTGACATATGGCAAATAATTTTAATATTTTTGTGTTTCGTAATGTTAATTTATTTATTAAGTACTATATGTATAGAATCCAGTTCTTCTAACTGAACAGACAGCAGTGCTGCTGGGGAGTTTGTTCCGCCACTTCTTCTTCCCAGCTAAAGCACTAGGAAGTGGTGAAGGGTGGGCGTTTTGGGGGGACTGTCTTATGTGATTTTGACGTTCAAAAAGTGCTGATTCTCAGCCTAATTTGAATAAATGACTTTTGATTTGATTTGATTTGATATAGAATTACTAACATAAGGGCGTTTGTGTACTGCCTATTCAATTCATATTCGTATTTTTTACGAACAGCATAAAAACGGAACAAATTCATGAATGGGCGCTGTGCACTCACTCGTAGTCGATTCGTATTCGTGATTCGTTTCGAGGAATTTTTCTTCATCTGTTTTAAAAACACGAATACGAATCGAATACCAGAGTCCACGTGCACCGATCCGAGATTCGAGTATACACTAAAAACATTTCGTAGGCAGTGATCGCGTTCATAATGTGTGCAACATTTCACGCTCACTATTAATACGAGCGAGTGCACAAAACGCACTATATTAAGCACCTGGCTACTTCGATCCGTAAAAACTGACTCGATGATGTGAGAAATTCACGAATATAAAACCGAAAACGGAGCAGTGCACAAACTACCATACATTTATTATGAAGGTCATATTGAATTGTATTTGAACTAATTATCAACAATACGAACCGAATACGAGGTAATGCACACATTTCCTAAGTGAGATGCATTGTATTATTTTAATAGAATAACACGCTGGGCACTGAACGGTATCAGTTTTGTTTAAAATATATCGATACGGATCTAAAGTATGGGCATCCCTAATCCTTTTCATGTCATGTCAATCAACTCAACTGTCAGGTTATTGCACTCGCATCACACTCGCTCGCATTTGTTCGTGATTACATTGTGAAGTGATTTCAATTTGATAATTAACACCAAACAAGATAGATAAGTACATAAGTACCTTTATGTTTTACTGAATCTCTTAGCTTAACTAGTTACGTACGGGCAATAGAAATAACATTAGTGACAGACATTTACTAGCATTTATTTCTAAGTAAAGGATTGTTTCTTACTAAATATGACCTCAAAATCTTTGTTTTCTTTTTAAATAAATGCTTCCTGCAAGTTGTCCGTCATTAAACTTTGTCTTGATGGGCATATACTTGTAATTTAGAACACGCAAAGTAATTTTTCTTCGCTGTTAGTTCTGGGGCGAAATACGTATGGATGCAGAACAATCTCCTTTAATGTTAATGTGTATCCAGTTTTAATGTTTTAATTTTAATGATGTGATGAATTGAATGAATTGTATGTATTTGTGATTTGTATATTGTTTATTGTTTTAGTAATTAAATAAATAAATATTAAGCCAATGGTAGACTATAACTTTTTACAGGACAAGTGTCATGTCAATCACCATTAATTGAACAGACTATAATAAAATAATTTCCAGTACAAAATTTTCCACTAAAATCAATTATATCATGATAAAGCACTTTATTTATCCACCACAGCGTAAATACGAACTGATTAAAAACTGTAATGCTGAAATGGTGAATAAAGCATGCTACAATGTGTACTCGATAAATTCCCGATTTAAATAAAAAATCCAATGATTCATCCAAAATTAATTTTGTACACAAAGCTAATGAAAACATATCTCCCGTTTTATAAATCGCTTCATAGTGCGTTGAAACAGCAAATGGTGATCGAAAAGGACTCGATAAAATACAAAACGTTAAACCCATCACCATAATTAAATTACGCTTTAAATTATAACCTGATTTCATATTATAATCATAGTTGTTATTGTTTGACAAAATGACGTAAATAAAGTGAACTTTAGTGAAACATTGTAAATATCAAATTAAAATAAACAATGCGGTCATTATTTCAAAGTGAAACAGTTGATTCTAAATGTCAATCAATCATTTACAATGACATTAATTTTACTATAGAACAAAAATACTTTTACAAAAAATAACAACCGACTCTCAAAAAAATACACTACAAAGTGAAAAATAACTTTAATTTCGGAAGTCGGTGTCTTTGTATCTGTATTTTTCACCGACTTCCGAAATTAAAGTTATTTTTCACTTTGTAGTGTATTTTTTTGGAAGTCGGTTGTTATTTTTTGTAAAAAAGTATTTTATTTATCATTTTTTAGTTATGGTACCCATTCAAAAACGATCGTCTCACACGTCTACGTCCGTTCGAATGCAGTTTTTTTTTAATAAAAAATTATTTATTGTTGATTTTTTTTAAACCGCTCGACCGATTTCGATAAAATTTATATGGGACCACTTCTGAAGTATGACCTACCAAACAAAAAAAGAATCGTCAAAATCAGTCCACAGTTGGCGGTGTAATCCCGTAACAAACACACAAAAAAAAACATACCGTCGAATTGAGAACCTCCTCTTTTTTTGAAGTCGGTTAAAAACAATAATATTGTTGTCGAATTCCCCACTACCAACAATGTGAAGGCTCATGAACGAGTGTAGTGATGTACATATGGACTCACTTGGTCGTTTCCGATCTAAACTTCTTGATCATTTGTGTCGCAAGTTATGGTACCTAATTTTAATGCACTGAATTTTTATTATTTTCTCTATATTTTTATTGTTAAGATATGAGACGGCTGTATATCTCTTTCTTTTGTTTTATACAATATTTTAATATTGTTCGCCTAGTAGGTAAGAAAAAGCTGTATTTACCTATAATTGTTTGTTACATTTAGTTCTTTACTAAATTACAGGAAGCAATAGAAACTACCTGTAATTTCTGTAGTGTATACGAGTCGAAATAAATAAATGTAGGATTATTAAGCAGGTAGGACACGCAATTTGAAGAATGACTTGTGTCCGATAATAAAGGCATTTGTTTTAATAAATAGGATAATGATGATGATTGCCAAGTCTAAGCTTTGGCAAAATACGAGTATATTATACAAAATAACAGAACATGAGTTTAATTCAAGGCGGTCGTACTAAGTCTACTGGGAGGAATCAGTAGCTCATTTCTGACAAACGACTTGACTCAACTGAACATAGTTTGACATAAAAACATAACAATAGTATTGTTTGAATGCATAGTAGTTAATAAACTCGATAAGTCAAAACATCGCTTGTTGCAAACAGTCCATTGAATCCTCTTCTCGATTTGCAGATATGGTGAAATTCGAAAATCATTCACATCCACAAGCTATCCGCCGCAAATCGAACTAATTGCCAATAAACACACATATGCGGAACACTAGAAAAGATAAACGATTTCCTGTCCGTAATATATACTGATCACGTCCCCACAGAATCTCTTCGCTTGATAGCTAATACCTGTTCCAAGCATTTTATCCGAGGTACGATCAAGATAGACTAAATTATTATTTATAGAGGTGCGAGTAACATGGGATAGCCAGGGGTCGACACCACGATACTGCTGCTTTGCCGTGTTTGCATTTTGAGCAATTTCGAGGTACGGCGTGAACGGAAAATTGTTCGGCTTTCAATACGTACCGACATTAGATCGACTTAAGAGCGTTTATACCTTATGAGTCGCAACGTCGCAATTTAGTGTCATATTTCGTGGTTTTCAGTTTTTATCATTTAATCGGAGCTATATTTAAAAAATCTGTTTAATTAACTTTTTAGAACTATGTGAAAACTATGTAAAAGGTAAGAAATCGTTGCGTTTACAGTTCTATTTATATGCAAATAATACATTGGAAACTTGCAGGGCGTTATTTTCATTGTAAAATAACTGTAAGCATTACGGTTACTTACTTTTTAAACACTTTCACGTAATTCTAAAAAGTTAATTAAACAGATTTTTTTAAATATAGCTCCGATTAAATGATATAAATTGAAAACCACGAAATATGACACTAAATTGCGACGTTGCCACTCATAAGGTATAAACGCTCTTAACTGTTATATTCACTGTTCTGTTGGCTGTTGTTGGTAAATAGGAATGGTCTGTTTCTCATATTTTTGAGTAGGTAAATATTTATTGCAAGTTAACTAAGGAATATTTTTTGACGAAACAACTTGCAATTATTACTGCCATAACCAATCGCGTCAATGTCAATACCGCGAATCTAATTGTGGTGACACCATAGGAGGCTATCAGCAATCTGTGACACTAATATACGGCCATTTTACTTTATACAGAGATCTAATTATATAGAAAGTCAAAATTTTCCAACACATGTTCATATTTTAATCTGATTTACAGAAATCATGGCGTGCTTAGTTTGAAACAGAATTTCTGTAACTAAACAAAACATTTCTACCAACATTCCGCAATAACCCACAATAAATTACATCGATAAAAGAATATCCCTAACCGCGGATGAATATTCATCGCTCTTATATGTATACAGGCAGTGTCGCTGCCAATATTGGGTAAGGCTTCGACCACATCGGCCCATCAATTATGTCGTTCTCGATCTAACCCTGTGTCCATCTGCGTACCATTTGTTCACGTCAGACCTACCTATCCACGCACACCAAACCTACCAAACGATAACTAACTTTATCTATAACAAGATAAAGTTTATTTTCGTTGCGTAGAAATGTGGTAGATCAACACGCGGGATCGTAATTCGACCATGGTGACAAAACAATCATTAATTAGATTAGACGCTTGGTATTCGGCAAATCATTGGCCGAACGGCGAAAGTAGACGAAATGACAGGTCGTTTGTTTTGTAGGCTTCTGTAACAAAGGGAGTTATCGGCAACGTCACTTTTCTTACTTAGTCATGTAATGTGGAATATAATATACCTTTGTCAGGTACCTACATAGTTGGAAGAACAACAAAATTTTCTGTACAGTACGTCCGACATCTGGAGATGGCAGATTTAGGAAAAGTCAATTAAAATCTATCAACAACTATTTTTATGTAAAGAAAGATGAAAAAAAAATTTTTAAAGAAAAATTTTATTGTGTTTACGAATATTTTTCGGGGGTAATTGCTATTCAGTTTCACAGTTATATTATTTTATAAGAACACAATCACGACTCTCAACACAAAACACGTCCATCATACGGCTTCTTTTAATTTTAAAATGTGGTTACAATTAATACCTACATTGGTACAGTCGCCAGCACATCAGGTTATATGAACTGTCCAATTTCTCCAAATGATTTGAAACCTTAAAATGTTGAAGGTTAAGTTCAAAATCGAATGAGAAAATTTGACAGTTTATGGTAACTTGACCTACTGCTGGGTGTACCTACATTCAATGAAGGCTTACTTGCCCCATTAAACGAAACAAGCATAACACGTTGATTTCGCTTTGTAAGGCACCTATCCCACCGCCGGCGATTAACGAGAACCGAGTAGAGCTAGCAACGAGCAGCGAGCGCACGACGACGGCGACAAGCGATTACTTGCTGGTATGTGTGTGCTACGAAGCGTCAGTCTCTCAGCGTGTGTTCTGCCCGCCAAGCGAGCGTCGCTGAGCGAGTACTCTCTTTAATAGCCTTGTCGCTGCGACAAACGAGTACTCGCCGGTAGTGTGAACAGTCAGCGATCAACTATACATATATGTATTATGTACCTACCTAACTCTTTTCCTTACACGGGACCTACAATCTTTTGTACGTTTCTCGAGCGAGAAAATTGTTGATAGCTAGTCGCTGCCTCGTCGCCGGTGGTACAGGTGCCTAAGCATTTGATAAAATATGAACCACATAAACAAAACTTTCGCTTGCAAAATGCTAAGCTGGTGTAAGAAATCCAAGTGACTAAACAAATAGCAAATTTGTATGTACGGGACCTTTTACATTGTCTGTCCTACCTGTGCTTGCCCTACCCTAAGGTATGGACATAAAGACTGCAACGCGAATGTTTAGTAGTTACCTACACACTGTCTAGTAAAAGAGAGTAATATATGTTTGTTTGCTTGCTTGATACTTGTGGCTGAATCCGGTTTGTTATGTGGGAAATTATGTAAAAAAAAACAAAAAAAAAACTATGTAAGTACTACTAAAGTACGTGAGACTAGATTCAAATAGCCCCTACGTAATGTCTATAATGATATTTAATAAACTACCACATGCAATAAAAGATGAAACCAGTGATACCATTTATTAATAAACTCAAGCAAATATTAATTAAAAAGCATACTACACAATAAAAGAATAAATACATGTCAAAAAAAATTATTTAACATAAACAGACACACAACACATTTAGTCATATAGATACATTCATACATACATAGATAAATATTATAATATGATACAATTGCCTTTAATTGATTGAATTGACCTTAACAAATAATAATTATTATTATGTACAACTTAATAATTAATAACTGATCTCAATATAATAAATGTTATGACGTCTACAAATTAATGATAATAACCTGTTTAAAAAAATGTTAATTGATAATTATTATTTTTCTTTTCCTAATTTTATTTTACTTTTCCCAATTTTATTTTTCTTTTCCTAATTTTATTTTTATTTTAAGAATTTTATTTTTATTTTTTTATACTTTTTGCTGTACCCTACAGGTTCCGTAATTGTACCTTAACTATAAGTCATTGTAACCCCCTTAAACATTATGGAATGCAAATAAATAAATAAAAAATAAATAACGCTGCGTGAGCGTGCGTGATCCATTGCCACCCGTTCGATGTCCACCGTGCACAGGATGGATAAAAAGCAGCACATGAAGTAATGTTTTGCTCTGTTGGTGTAATTGCTGTAATGGCGTTCCAGTAGGAGGATAAATAAATAAATAAATAAAGATATGAATATGAAATATTGTTGGTAGCGTTTAAAGTCGTGTTAAACGATGAAGAATGCAATGGTAAAATTGTATCGTATCATTGACAAACATTGAAAAAATAAACCTCATTATTTCATTAATGTAAAAAGCTAATACTATGGATCCAACTTTGAAATTACATTCATTTTGATTTATTGAAATAAATTATAGAATATAATCTTTCAAAAATTATACTTCAATATCCTCATTGAACGTAGTAAAATTACTGAATATTTAGGAGTGGCTGAATATTACGTCATTCTACTAACACAATGTACTCCCAAAATGATCAAATTCGTAATTATGTAAACCAACGCAGGCCTTTATTTTATGGAAATTAATAACCCACAAAATATAATGTCGGGTTTGAGTAAACAAACGATGCAAATAGAACCCTCTCGATTTCTCAAAGCTTCCGCATATTGATGGAAAATCATGTATTTAATTCATGGGCCAAATCAGGGCGACCCTGATTTAAATCAAAATACCCAGAAACAAGGTAACAAATTGAAACATTGGAAAAATCAACATGTTTCTAAGACAAAAAAAGAAAATATTACAGTGTTAAGTACAACATTAATGTCAAAGTCAAATCTTTTATACCTACATGGTTTTTCAGGCCATCGGTGTGTCAAGCCCGAATGAACATACCGGCTATTTACCTTGTTGGTGTCCCAATAGACCGAGTGAACCAATTTAAATATCTAGGCCATCTACTCACCGAGGACCTTGAAGACCATGCTGACACGGAGCGGGAACGGAGGTTGCTGTCGGTGCGAGCCAGCCCGCAAATATTCGCGTTGTCCTGTAGACGTAGACGATTTTTTCTAACATTTGAACAAATAATAAATCGGTTTGTGAGGTAAGGTTCTCACAAAATGTAGACTTAATGGCAAAAAAATAATAAATAAATAATAATGTAACATAGATAGGTATTTGCCATTAAATTTTTAAACCCTGGGGCCAAATACAGAAATGGAATAAAACCGACGACGTTTGTATAAGTGTCCTAAAGAAATATATTTACTTAAGTTCTCATCTTGACTTAGGAAACGTCACTTGTGGGATTTATCGGCCAAACAATTGAGCCCAATTCGATTCCAAGTTACTTGTAGACTGGGTTTATTCGAAGACATATCGAAAGAGCTTCTTGATTGTTTTATAACTTCATACCTGTATAAATAGATTGTATTGTATTAATAGAGATTCGCCGAAGTGTAGCAAGGGGCTCGTGGCTAAGTAATAAAAGCCACGCGGGTCGATCGATCAGGTTAAGCTACGACTGCAGCAGTCGGTCCGTGGATGGGTGACCATCTTTACGTACAGAAACCTTCCCGTGCCTCGTAAAGTACGTGAAGTCGTTGTTCCCGGCTGTCATTCTTGGAACATTGACAGTCGTTACGAGTACTCAGAAGCCCAAAAGTCTGACAAACAGTCTTAGCAAAGGGTATCGTGTTACCCAGTAACTGGGTGGTGGAGATCAGATAGGCAGCCGCTCCAAGTATAATACCGGTATTCACTATTCAGCTTCATACGGTTAGACTGGAATCCTGCCCACCGCCATTGTGTCACCCTACGTAAAATTCCTACATTTATATCTGTATTTTTTTGGTGAACATGATAAAGAGAATTCTATTCTATTCTACCCCAATATAGTTGGTAAATTGCTGTGCAGATGATGGCAGCAGTGTAGCATATCGATACATAGTGTCAATTCGATTTCATTCCATGTCATCAGGGGTAAGCCGTTTATACCTTGACATAAAGGATAATCCTTTTACCTTGGACAGGCGTAAAGTCCGGGCTGATTCAAATTGTTTTCCAATCGGTGGAGATTCTGTTTCGGTAGGCGTTGACCCAAAAACTTAACAACTTCGACATTGTGCTCTATGCGTGTTATTCGTTTTAATTTCATTGATGCGATGTTGTGATCCGTAATCCCGGCAAATGACCTCTGCGCTACACTTCTTTAAGTACGGCTTGCTCCAATATGCTGTTATAGAAAATTGAAAATAAATCAATAAATAATGACGATTAATGAAATTAAAATATATTCAAAAAACGAAAACGCGAAACCGTATGTATACGTGTGTTAAATTAATGTCGCCAGATTTTCTGGCACTTAATTTTTGACAGAGCCCCTGTTTTTGGTACTGAGGGTAACCACAATGAGGTTTTCGGCTGTATAAGGCCATAAACCTCCTCTTACCTATAAAGATCCATGAGGATTTCCATAGGATATCAAGAGGGTTTTTACCTACCTACCTATAAGAACGAAGAGCACTTCACCTGAAGCGTAAATTGAGACAACCTTTTACAACTATGGACCAATAAACTCGTTATCATTTGATATACCTCTTTGTGATGTTCGAAGTACCAGGCAAACACGCCAGTGAACATTCTAGCCACATTAATCATGTCCTAACTGGCACACGTAGCAAACACAAATAATAATTCATATTTCGTATTACATATTACACGCCATGTAGTTACCAACCATTAGTAGTACAAGTTATCTTTTACTGTCGTTTCAAAAGATTAATTATCTTTGCATTTTCATGCTTTCTTTGAAGAATAATCTGTAAAAAATTAATGTCTATACAAAATCTAGTAAGCTTCTTACGACTTTTTCAACTCTGGTATAAGGTTTTATAGACTCATCGTACAGTGTATATAGATACGAAAGATATAAGCATACAGTGGGTATTTATTGGCCAGATGTATAAGCGGTGGTGGCCCAGTGGTAACGGCTGCGACTTACTAATTGTAGGTCGTAAATACGAACCCAAACAGGCGCTTTACTTTGTGTAAATTATTTCATCACCACTGCTCTCAAAACGGTGAAGGAAAACATCGTGAGGAAACCGGCATGTCCCAGAACCATAAATTCGACGACATGTGACATCTACCAACCCACACGGGGCCCGCTTGGTGGACTACGGCCCACTCCCTCTTACAGAGAGGAGGCCTGTGTCCCAGCAGTGGGAATTTTATAGGCTGATGACTGATGATGATGTATGAGCGTAAACGAAGCATAAGGAGAAAGGTGGCGTTCTGTAGTGTCTGCCTGCCCTCATCACAAGAAGGCGTGAATTTATGTATGTGTGTTAATTGATTGTTTTCAGGACCCAACTTCGCCAAACGCAACAAAAATATATCAACTAGGTCCCGCTCAAAAAAACGTTGTTATCAGATAACAGGACTAGGTTTATAAAAAATCCAACTAGAGCGATATGATATGCGTGAGGGTAACGTTCCCAAAAGACAGAAATATATACGTACACAAGTGAAGCTGTAGTATTTGATGACGCAGCTACCGTCGCACAAAAACACGATAGTTTTATTTGACAAAACTCGGCTGGTAACTCAATACCTGTCAGCGAAACTAGCATTTCCCAGGCGGAGGTGGGGAAATAAAATAAAACTCACAATGGCGCGCCAACAGCATTTTAGGGGTAATGCACAAGTAGGGCGTAACGTTAGTACGCGAGTACCCGGGCGTACGTACTCGCCAGTATACGCGATCCTTTATATCTTTGAGAACATTTTCTACGTTTCGTACGTGGTTTTCAGAGGAAGAAAAATGCTTTGTAATAATCTTTTTCATATCAAATTCTCGTTACTTTTATTACATGCAGAGTCGAATTCGTGTATTCAATAAAGATCTAATATCCGAAATGGCATTTCACATTTCGCAGAAAAAAAACTCGATAATTGTTATTTTCTTATTCTTTAAGTAGCTCATTTCAAAGTATGGGGAGGAAATTTCCGCAAATTATAAGGAAGTGGTCTTGTCATTTTTGTGGCGAGTGGGTGTGGGGAATTTTCTTACCCACCCGTCTATTAAAAATTCAAGAGTAATTATCTCAAGTTAACAAAGTAAGGTACCTACCTACTTATATTTACTTTGACAGTGTACCTATCTGCTTATTATAAGGAAAGCAAACCAGAAAAGAAAATCAAACGTCATTTCTTATTACGTGTCATTTTGTTTACCGAAAAAGTTACGCGACTCGATATCCGTGGACTCAGTCGATGTGTAAAACCGGTAAAACCCATACCTACGTACCTACTACCGCACAGCACTTTTGTACGGTTCATTTTACAAGTCGGTATAGCTTGCGCTCCCTAGTTTGCGAAAGCGCGTATGCTGCTGAAATCAACTTTTTTTTTTATTAAACTGAAATACGTTCCATCGGGAAAGCTATTTTTTTACAAAAATAGAATCGTTGTTGCCCACCAGCATTTATTTTGAATTTAGTAATGGACTCTTTCATATTTAATCGCTTTATTTTTTATCTGTTCTTGTATGGCTATGTCCATACATTATAATCAACAGAAATGTGTAATTACATCACAATGTATTCCCCAAAGGGTAGGTAGAGGTGTATTTGCTAGTTAAATGTAACAGGTATGGGGCGAGCCTATTTCCATAAACGGTCACAATTAAGTAAAACTTTATTCATATCCTAACTAATATTATAAATTCGAAAGTAAGTTTATTTATTTATTTACGCTTTCACGCTAAAACAGCTGAACGAATTTGGATGAAATTTAGCACATAGGTAGACCAAGTGGGACCCACCACCGGGAAAAGGACATAGGATACCTTTTATTCCAATATTCCCACGGGATCGAAACTTATGTGGGTAAAACCGCGCAGTGCAGCTAGTTCAGAATCTTTATAAATCCATGCAAAATGATACAGATTGTCGCGCATCTCGGGAACATATTACGCGAGTACACCGCGTAATTTGCAGCGCGCCCAGTATTTTACGCGGCGACCACGTGTTGTCAGCGAACACAACCGGCGCGGCGCCGGCGGTGTGAACACGCTTAACGTTCCAACCGAATGTCCTCTAAAAACACGTGGCTCATTAACCGTGGCGCACTGAAAATTAATTGTGTTATAACGTAACATAATATAGGCGTGTCATCGGCTTCGCTCGCAAAATGGGTGCGCTCTCATCGCGCAAGTTGTCCCATTTCAATTAACACGATACGACTAATTTGGTCCCCGGTACCGCTCCTCGGTGATATATGTCCCTTATCCTAACCTAATTAGTTTGGCGGTAGCTCATACGAACCCTGCGTTAATAATTTCTAATTTAAAGCCAGTCTGACTATGGTGGAGACGAAGTTCAGCTCAGCTGTCGAGTGCTATGAATTAATCAGGGAACTTTTCGAGTTGGTCAAGCTTCTTGGTCCTTGACAGGAGTGGGGGAGTGAGGTTGAACTATGTTCGAAGTAAGTTAGCTAATACTTGCTCTTAAGTAGTATTTGACTAGTTTACTTCATAAGAAATGATCATTAATGTACATTTACCCCGAACTAACGGTCGAAGGGTACGCTGCCACGCTAAGTGCTTGTACAACTTCGCATCTTGCTCTCTATTGGAAGTTTTAAGAGGACCTGATATCCTACAAAATCATGAATTTTATTTTAAATTAATATGTACGTGACGCGGGATTCACCAATCAAACTAATCTGTCCAGGACTACATCAAACCTCAACGAGTTTTGATAGGCTATATAGAGTGAGATACACTGCGTCAGAAGGCGTCACGACACGGCAAAACACAGTTATGTGAATCCGGCTAAGATTATTTCCAGTTCACATTATCGTTAGGTAAAGAAAGACCGTTACAAAAATTTCCACATCCAGAAACCACATTGTCCACAAATCCATAAGATGAACCCCGAAATAATATACTTAAGCCTATGAATGATACTCCATAGTCCTCAACGACATAAAAATAAAAGAAGGGCACTAGCACTCCTGAGAACCGAGACATCTGGCCGAATTGTCCCCGCGCCGAGAAATCTTAGTCGGGATTGTTTACCGCGACACTTATTATCTGTACCTTTTGTCTGTGTTCTGTGCTTTGTTTCGCTTTCATTTAATTAGGATTTCCAGTAGACACTTTTCGCACTAAATAAAATACGACAAAAAATGCAGATTTGCTTTAGTGTTTAAAAACACGATGATGGAATCAATCCAAATTATTAACTCAACCAGTGGTCGCAATGTATAATTTCCTGTGACATCGTTTACCTACTCTAGAACTTTCTTTGAATCAAGGCCAAAGTAAAGATACATCATTTGTTGAAATCAGTCTAGTAGTTTAGTCTGTAAGAGGTAACATACTAACTCATACACGGCCAGATTCAAGAACCCATCATTTCTGCTGTTGTCGCAGGAATATATCACCGTTAACAAAACTCACACGAAGTCTTAGAGTGGGAATGCTCGTCCCCTGTCATATTCGGTTAATCCCGTCAGTGATGAAGTGGGGGTACTTATCCCATTAATTTGTCTGCCTATTCCTTCGTTCATTAGTGGCTTTACGTTGTAAATTGAGTAAAACTGTCAAAAGAAATTGTCTGAAGATACCTACCGTGGAATTCTGATGATAAGCAAGGTTTAAAACTATATAGATTTGGGTACCATTTTCATTATAGGATTCTGTCTTATGATCGATAGTTCTACAATAACCTATTTATTAAATTGAGTAACGTACCTACATTTAACATACAAAAATATTTGCTTTTCTTTTAACACTTACCCTAATATTGATTATTTCCCACGAATTCGTGTACCACTACTTGCTAAGTTGCTGCAAGAACTCATCGACAAGTATACAAAAACGTCAAAAAAAGCGTGACGAAAACGTCAAAAAAAGCGTGACGAAAACGACAAAAAAAGCGTGACGAAAACGTCAAAAAAAAGCGTGACGAAAACGTCAAAAAAGCGTGACGAAAAAAAGCTACTCTAGCTCTGGCATCACATCACCGCTTCACATCCAAACTTGTATAATTAATAGCGATGGCTGTCAGCAGTCCGGATATTAGCGTAAGCTGGTATTATCAAACTTCGACAATTTATTACAGGACCCAACTTTGTTGATCGATCTAAAAACACGGGATGGGGATTGTAACTGATTCTATTATATTATAAGTAAACTAGAAGTGTTATGCGGCCTACGCAAATGTCCTTTCTTTGGTACTGCTTGTCGAATCGTTGAGTTGTACGATTACACATGAATGTACTGATTGGACACCACTCAATTCTGTGTGGTTCTTTCTCAAAAGACCATTTCAGTCACATGTCTACTTGGTCCTCACATTATCTAACGAAGATTATGTCTGGCCTTCTGAGCTGGTTTCGGTATTTATTTTCAGAGTAGGTAATCGGATAGGAAACACCAAACATAATCTAGTTTTTAAAATATTATTGACGTGTAAAAGTGTTCGTACTATATACCACTTGTATCACTTTATCGTGTATCGTTATTGTTCAGCTGGCTCGTGAAATTCATGGGACATTGACCATAATATTTATAACCAGTATCATGCATATTATACGATGCAAAATTGACGCGTCAACTACGAAGAACAAGTCAAGAAAATAAACGAACCTATTTGACTTGATTTGATGAGGTGACTGTATCAATGATTGTACACAATGGATTCGAAAATTTCTATCAGCTACTTGTTTCAGCTACGGCCCAGGCAGTAAAAATATCAAGAAAATTAGTAGGCAATCAAAACACAATTCTATTCAATATTCAAGACAGCAGTTCGGAATTAAAGCAAGACACTTGTAATGTATTTAAAATGCAAAGCATTCTTAATGTATTCCGTAAATAAATCTCATCTAAAACTAATCAGATAGTGGTTCTACAGAGGTTAATCTCTGAAACCACTCGGTGATTTAAATAATTCCGTCAGACTTGGAACTTGTGTAGGGGCTACAAATATAAAAGTAAATCTAACTGAATACGAAGTGGAGTGGTTTACCTGTTAAACATAAAAAGGTAATTTAAATCTAGGTTCTACATATATGAAAAGCTGAAGCAGTTTGTAAATGCTTCTGAAACTCGAGTATACTACTTACGAGTTTCTACTTGAGCTATCACCTTATACATATTTCGATATGGTATTATCCATATCGTGTTACCATACACATCAATACATATACACACTACTCATCATCTGCCTAGCCTTTTCCCAACTAGGTATGTTGGGGTCGGCTTCCAGTCTAACCGGATGCAGCTGAATACCAGTATTTTACATGGAGCGACTGCCTATCTGACCTCCACAACCCAGTTACTGGGTAATACAATACCCCTTGGTAAGACTGGTTGTCAGACTTTCGGGCTTCTGACGACCCGTAACGACTGTCAAAGATCCACGAATGACAGCCGGGACCAACGGCTTAACGTGCTTTCCGAGGCACGGAGCAGTGGTGATGAAATAATTTACACAAAGTAAAGCGCCTGTCGGGGTTCGAACCTACGACTAACAACTCGTAAGTCGCGGCCGTTACCACTGGGCCACCACTGCACCACATATACACACTACTACAATTTTAAAACACAAACTCTGAGACATTTTCTAATTATGATATTTGTTCTCATGCAGATCATATATTTTACAGGTTTTTTTTTGTCAGGGCACTGCAAAACAAAATGTTGGTTTTCTGTTGAGTTAGTGAACATTAACATAATTAAGGGCTGATTTTTCATAGTCAGATAACTTTTATCTGAAGAATAAATTTGACAGTTTGACATATTTTCCATACAAAAGCTGTCATACCACTATATTTATTTCGTAGATAAAAGATATCTGACATTGAAAAATCAGCCCTTAATTGAATTAAAACTTATGAAAACACAGTATGGAGTAGGTATTAGGTATTCTTACAATATAATGAAATACCAAAAAGAAAAATATGTTTAGATGTCGTTATGATTTATGATGTCCATTTAACAGTAATTACTGTGCAAAGTCATGACTTTCGAATTTAGGATCGATTTAATTCAAAATTAGACCATTTCCAGACAAAATATTTTACCAACTCAACCTGCTTTTTTCACAATCAAAAAGTCTACTTACCCTTTTTTTTTTTGAGGTTGGGAAATCATCAAATAACTTCTCCCGCTCTGGGCAGAGCAGGAGGGCATGTCAAAGTCTACCCTAAAAAGCTTTTTCAAATACCTAACCATGTTAAAATAATACAAAATATAGATTCCAATATAGCAAAAGGGACGTCGCAAAAAGGGACACTCACAATTTGTGAGAGATTAACAGTTTCCATTGATCCGTCGGTACCGGTCGTTTTGAATCCAATCTGTGCAAATTGTACCAATCTGTTTCGACAAAGTTACATTACAGACCTCAATCGATGGAGGGTTGATTGTTCTCTGATGAGATTGTATTGTAATCAGCTGAGCATATTACGGTCTAATAATTGGTTTAATTTCCAGTGTCAATGAAAGTTACCTGCTTGATTTTATTTCTATTTCGCCTAAGTATTTATATTATTTAAATGTTAAGCCTGAGCATGTTCTCATCTTCTTGTAGCAGGAATTGCCTTTAATCCATTTGGTAAATAAAGCAATCTGCATTTAGTAAACCGTAAACCGTTCTTCCGTCTTGTATGTTTTGCAATCAGTAGATCGTTTGATGATGGAACCTATATTTAATGGGCCATTTTACTCTTTAGAACGATTTTTTGGCACAAAAAAATATTAAATACTCGTTTTTACTCGCTTTAACAAACAACACAAAAAAAAGCGTTATTATAAAATATCTATGGCGCCAATTAACTGATTCGTCCACGCGCACGTAGTAATATTAATATTTCGGTTGGACGGTCACATCGCCAATAAAACTGGAGGTCTAAAGAAAACCTGAACACACACGAAACGGAACGGTCATAAAATTTAAATTTCGAACGAAACTTCTCGTTCTCGCTCTGGTGAACTAAAATGTAGGAAGTAGTGTGTATGGGCAGGTGGCCGAATGTACTTATGTACAGTCGACAAAGGAGATTAGTATACGAGTAGCCGAGTACGTGCCACTACTTCTAAACCGATATCTGTGCGTGTGCTGCGTAGTCAAGTAATTACATAGCTCGTCAAAATGTGATTAATGTTTTAGTAACCGGTCAAGTGCGTGTCGAACTCAAACTCAAAGCATTTATTTCAATTAAACCATTTACAGGCACTTTTGAATTATCAAGTGGTCGATCAGGCAGAAATATGAAGCTAGTTGCCCATTCCAAAGCGTAGTAGGTACCTATGGAGAAGAACGGGCAAGAAATTTCATGGACACTCTTTTAAATTATATTGTTACATAAATATTAGTTACATCATTAATGTTGAATATAGTTATCATTATATATGAGAACGATGTAAATAAGATGTACACGTTGAGTGTCCAGAGCATCTACAGCAAACAGAAATTTAAACAAAACAATCCATAAATAAAATAACTAAAATAAGCCGTGGCGGCTAAGAGAGGACCAGTCCCAACTAACGGCGTCCGTTCACGAACATGACGCATGGATCAGCACCATTCAGCTCAACTATTTTGAAGGGAGCTAAATGATCCAGCACACGCGCCACCGTCAGCGAGACATTTGAGTGAGCATGACATCTATCAGCCGCCAGGGCACATTCAAGTCAATGAAAGTCATTACCCGGTAAATGGTAGCTCGATAGTACTTACATACTCGTAGTACTCACACTTGTCCTATGCAATTATATAATACAAAGGAGATTGAGTTTATACAATGCAAAGGTAGTCTTACAATTTTCAGCAGCTCCAACAGTATTTTCAAGTGTTATTCAATTAGCTGTGGTTGTGGAGCAGGACCAGCATTGAGCCAGCCATTTTTATCAGCAATATAATCCCCCAACTTATAATATGCTTTTCTGCATAGTGTGCGTTTTATACAAAATTTGAATTTCGTCTCATTCAGTTGAAGTATGTGGGGAGGTATTTTATTGTAACATTTTTAAACCATGAAAGATGAGTCTACTTTAGCCAGTCTGAAACCTAGTTGAACTAATAGGTCCCTATTTCTAGTACTATAATTATGTCTATCACCTCTTTTACTAAAAAGATGTAAAGTTTTCCTTACGTACATGATGTTTTCATAGATATAATGACAAGTTACCGTCATGATCTTAATAACCTTAAACTTCCCTTAGAGAACCGCGCCTGCGGAGATTATATATGGCTCTGATGGCTCTTTTCTGCAGAATAAAAATAGACTCGACGTCTGCAGCCCGTCCCCAAAGTAAAATACCGTACGACATGATGATACTATGGAAGTAACTAAAATAGACTAGCCTCGCGGTATCTAAATCAGTAAATTGACGGATCAGTATATTGATCCCCAGAAAAACAGTTGTATCGACGAATTCTAGTTTCTCTTGATTCAATACTATCTCATAATCACTACTTTTGACATTTGGTAAAGAAAAATTTATGCACTTAGTTTTTTTTTTCCATTTAATACTAAATTATTAGCAGTGAACCAATGTTGGACCTGCAGTAGGGCATTATTAACGTCGTCAAAATTTGTAGCACTTCTTTCTACCTTAAAAATTTAAGAAGTATCGTCAGCAATAACGCCATTTGTGGTTAATTTTTTTATAAATGGAGTAGATCATTTATATATACTAAAAAGAGGAAAGGAACCAATATCGAGCCTTGTGGAACTCCCATTTCTACTTTTAAACCGAGTGAATTGACACCATTTATTTGAACTTGCTGCTGCCTATCATTTAAATAAGATTTTACTAGACTGAGCGCAAGTATTCCAAGTCCATAATGCTCAAGTTTCAAGAGCAAGGTTTCGTGATCGACACAATCAAATGCCTTGGAGAGGTCACAAAAGATTCCTATAGCGTCTTGGGCCTCTTCCCACACCGTAAATATGTGTTTAAGGTGACACCGGCGTCAGTCGTACAACGTCCCTTGGTGAGACCATACTGTTGATCGTGTAAGATTTTACTGGCGTTAAAATGATTGAGCATTTGATTAAGCATTACCTTTTCAAATACGTTGCTGAAAACTGGCAACACGGATACGGGTCTATAATTATTGGTGTCTTTACTGTCCCCGGATTTGAAAAGTGGTATTACCTTACTGTATTTCATTAAATCCGGGAAGACTCCTTGATCCACACAAAAATTAAATATTAAGGCTAAGTAAGGCACTATAGTCTCAATAATGGATGTACAGACACAAATGGAAATTCCCAAAAGATCTTCGGTCAATTTGATCTTGATTTGCTTAAAAGCTTTTATTACGGTTATGGGGTTAATATGCTTAAAGTTAAATTCAATCGGGCAGGCTGAAACATTCGCCCTTACTAAATCAAAAGCGAGCGAGGGCGAGGAATTTAAGGTTTCAGTAGTTTTCATTGGGATGCTGCTAAAGAAATTTACTAATTCTTGAGCAACTTCTTTGCGTGTGTAATCAGAATTAGGTTTTTTGTTCCTGTTAGTTTCATTATTGATAATTTTCCAAACAGTCTTTATTTTGTTGTCTGCTGGTTTGACCTTGTTGCTAATGTATAAAGATTTGGCTGCCTTAAAAGTTCTATAGTAAATAGCAACATACTTAATAAAAGTTTCCGTGTTAATATAAGGCTTAAGGCCATATACCTCAAAAAGTATTTCCCTACTTTTCCCAAGTTCTTTAGTGGCCCAGTCACTAAATAAAAACTTAGGGCTGATACTTTTAGTGTTCTTCTTAAAATAATAATTGAACTCGGTTTGGACTACCGAAAAGAATTCTTTATACAAAATATTTACATTGTTCAGTGTAAGGTCCTGATTACTCAACTTACAAATTAAAGTGCTATTAAAATTATTTAAATTAACAGATGTTATCGGTCTGGATTATATCTGCACTTTTTGAATTGGTATGTTGGACTCAAAAGTTACGGTTTGGCCGCTGAGATCGGAAGGGAGATAATTAACGATGGATTTATCTAAATAGTCGCAGCAACAAAAAACATTATCAATACATGTAGCTGTAGTTGTAGTTGTTCGGGTTGGTTCTACAACACACATTTGACAAATTGAATGATTTAAACAAATTTAATAATCTACTGGTATTTGAATTATTTTATATAATAATATGAGACAACATCCACACAAGGTCTTCAGGTCCCGAACTAGGTAGAACCTGTACTACGGTAACCTGATGACTGATATACATACTTATATACATATACACACCCTGACAAAGTAAATATAAATTAATATATATTTATATGTTAAGGTCACCACAGATAATTACTGATTTATTGCCAGTTACAAGTTTGCCAAAACATCTTCCATTACCGACTCAAATATAGAGTAGTTTTGATAAGCTGGGGGTCTGTAAACGCACACTATAACATGCTTATCTAGCTCAACACAAGACAGTTCAATGCTGTGTTCAACCGATGGTTCAACTATGTCTTTACGAGTTTTTGATTTAATACATCTTTTAATTAGGATTAGTGAACCACCACGCAACATTGATTTTCGGGTAAAACAACTGGCCACACTATAATTCTCATAAAGCACGCATAATGAAGAGTTCCGTTGCTAGGATGAATTTATCCCAAGAACAAACTTAACATTGTAGTTGAAATTCCAACTGCAAATCTAAGTTGTTGACTAGTGCTCGTTAACTTGTAAAGACTATTATCTGTGATAGTGTTTCTTTTAATTTCATTATATACGTCGGAGAAAAAGTTTTTTTTTTGTATTTTGTAGGTATAAAGTTGTAGTAAAATCTCATTGGCTGTACTGGTTGTATCTGGCTGGTTTTGATACCATTAAATAGATGACATTTTAAAACAGAAAACTAAAAAGCGAAAACGTTTTCCCGTCATTTTTCAATTGTTTTTCTGTCCGTCAAAATGAGTGAGTCTAACGAAGAAATTCGATACATTTTGAAAATGTATTACAAAAATGCGACTCAAGCCGCGAAAAAAATATGTGACGTTTTTGGACTCAACGCAGTGTCAGTAAGAGTGGCACAAGTTGGTTCAAGCATTTAGATTCCGAGAATTTTGATGTCAAAGATGCAGCTCACTGTGGTCGCCCTGTTACGGATAAAATTGATTCCATTTTTGAAAAATTGGAGCAGGTCTTATTAGTATTTACCACATAGCTGAAGATTTAGGGTTTGACCACCCAACAGTTTTGATCCATTATAAAAAATCACGGCAAACAAAAAAGCTCGATATTTGGGTGCCACACGAGCTCATAGTCTTGAGTTTGCATACTAATTATGAAAGCAATTTTTCACCGATAATATGTAGGTACTGCCGTGATTTTTTTCACTTGTCCAAAAACAACCAGTTAGGTTGTAGGAGTCTGGTTAGGGTTAGGTTACACTTTAAAACTTGATATTTCGCAAACGGATCTCTGAATCGAAAAATTGTTTTCACACTCTTGCAATAAATTTGAACGGCCTATCTATCGACCCCCCACATGGCATAAACGAGAGAGATAAAATCATCCCACTTTACGTGTAGGGGAGGTAACTATCGAGGAAGTTCATATCTATGCACCTTTAGGACTATTTTTCCCTGTAGCGCTCGGGCGCTAACAGTAACTAACGTAAAACAGATGCGGTCATCGTGTTCACGGGATTTTGTTCTAAAACTGCTTAGATATGAACTTCCTCGATAGTACCTTCCCTAAAAAAAAAAAAAAATCGCTTTTATCGGCGTGAATGCTTAATATTTCTAGTATTAAGAGTCTCTGAGCTAAGACGCGGACAGACGGACGGACAACGCTCAATTATAAGGATTCCTTGTTGACTACGGAACCCTAAAAAGTTAACAATGATGTAGCTTGTTTAGTGCAAAGACGTCTATTTTCTGCCTGCACATCAAACTCTTTTGTTGTATGTACTCTGAAAGTTGTTTGCGGAGCTATTCCAAACTCCCGACTGGCGTTACCTGATACTCTTGACTAGTAAGAAGTCAATGGATTTGGCTTTTTAACTCCCCCGTCGTGGAATGTTTTACGTTCTGCTTGTAACCCTATATTCCGTAAATCGTAAATCGAGAAGGAAATCGATGTTGATATTTTTGGCTTGCATGGGGCCATGTTTATGTGTAACATTCAATTTTATTGTACACGTTTGGGAAGAATTCATGGCATTGCGATAATAGGTTTCAGTATGGTCTGTATATAACTATGAATGGAAAAGGAAAATAGGTATACAGAACAGCAGGAAGTACATGCAACTACATAAGTAGAAACTCGTTGAACTTTCGATGTTTTGAAACGAAAAAAAACATTCTTTGGATTTTCTAGCCAAGTACACACATAAACAGCCTATAATGTTCCCACTGCTGGCACATAGGCCTCTGTGAGAGGGAGTGGGCTGGAATCCACCACGCGGGCCCAGTGCGAGTTGGTAGACGTCACATGCCTTCGAATTAGTGGTTCTAGGATATGCCGGTTTCCTCACGATGTTTTCCTTCACCGTTTTAAGAGCAGTAGTGAAGAAATAATTTACACAAAATAAAGCGCCTGACTGGGTTCGAACCTACGACCTACAACTCGTAAGTCGCGGCCGCACCACAGCTCTTACAGCCAAGTACAACATTAACTAACGTAGTTCGTGGTCGTATAAAGTTTAATCTCCTTATGTGTTTTTCGAATAATGGGTTTGTTGTTCCCTGTATAATCCTGGAATTATGAAAGAGTATCCTTCGTGTAAAAAACGGGTCAACAACAAAAGTGGATTAACACTGCTCCTTTTACACATGATCTACTTAAACAGACACAAAATAATTCGATACTTTGTATTTCATTTCAATTTTATTTCTGTTTCGAATTTAATTAAATATTTAGCTCAACAAATCAGAGGGGCAAATCCCGTATTTTTAAGACCGTTCGCATTCTAATCTCAGTCTCAATCTGTCAAAATTACAATCAATTTCCATACATTTTTGACAGGTTTTTGACATTGATTGTCGCTGAGATGAGATTGCGACTTGAATTTGAACGTTTTTTAAGTACGAGAATTGGCCTTCAGATTTAAAACTGTAGTGTTAGTCGTGTTTGTCGCTGACTGTACCAATCAGATTGAATGCAATTTCATCGATACTATGCCGCCGACCCGATAGTTCGGAACATCTGCCCCAACAAACATTATTTATAAATATGAGCTATTTTGATAAACTAATTCTATTGGAATTGTAATCGATATACAAACAAGGTTGACATGACATGTCTAGACAATTTCCATGTTATCTGCCTCTATATAACCCTCATTTCATCTCGATCTGAATTGAGCGTTGCTGTCAAAAGTCAGAATTAGTGAATATTCTTGGTTTGTTTATTTAATACTTCAATCATAGAAATGTACAGAGGCGGACTTAATACCTAAGCATTTTGTACCAGTCAACATTTGCGTGATGCAGAGACAAACAGTTACGAAAACATTAGAAATAAGTATTTATTTGAATACAAAAATACACATATACCTATTGCAAACTCTACATATAACATATACATATAGGTACCTAATTAAATATATGTACAAATAAATATACATAAAGACACGAAAATACTAAAACAAATAAGACAAACAATGGGAAAACAATAACGTTGTGAAGATACTGCCAGCTTCTTGTGAATGTGCTCGCAAACTTTTACTTTAAAGAATAATCGGTTTGTTGCCATCCTGATTTCCAGGGGGAGCGCATTCCACAGGGAGACTGAACGAAGACGGAAGAGTGAATAAAGCGTGTGCGGTGAGTGGGACATTGAATAAGGCAATTATTTGATGAATGAAGATTTATTGTGGTTGGCACAAATGTATGGAAAGTGTGGGGCTAGATAACTAGGGGAAGTGGGAGAGTCTAGAAATGGAAACAAGGTGGTCAACGCCCTTTGCTCTCTGCACTGGCGTATGGGCAACCACTTTAGAAGCGACCGATGCGCAGAGACGTGATCGTACTTACGCAGATTGAAAACGAATCGAATGCAGTAATTGAGAAGACGGCCAAGCTTGTCGAGGAGATCTGCATTCAGGTCGTAGAAGAACACATCACCATAATCGATGATAGTGAAAATTAAGGACTGCACAAGCATTGTATTTGTACTCGTTGTTAATAAATTTTCCAGTCAGTACAGAGCCTGCAGCCTTCCAGTAGCCTTCTGGCTGACCCTAGTGACTTGAGTTCGCCAGTTCAGGGTACTATCAATAAGCAAGCCTCCTCGGGCTTTTATAACAGTTTCGAGCCGGTTTGGCATACTGAAGACGAGGTTTCGCAGGCGATGTTGGGGAATATTTTCCCATTTTTCCATCAGGGCCTGTTATATGGCCCTGAGGGCGATAGGAGCTAGTCTGCGGCTTCTGACCAGTCTCCCCAGCTCATCCCAGGTGTGATCGATCGGGTTGAGATCAGGCTTCTTGAAGGCCAAGTAATTTTTTTTTTCATTATTGCCCTAGTTGACTATTTCTGCATACTCATTAAGGATTTCTTGAGTATGCTCTTTCCACAGTCAGGGTGCCATTTTCTATGGCAACTAGCTCTATGCGACCTGAAGAGATGCCAGCCCATACGAGTACAGAGCCTGCACCGTATTGGACTATATCTGTGAAGCAGGCTTGAATGTATCGCTCACCAGGTCACCTGCACGCTCTTAGCTTTACATCGGAAGTGGATAGTGAGAATCGAGACTTATCAGAGAACTCTTGCCCATTCTTCTACACTCCACTCTATGCGTTCATGGGCGTTGCACAGTTTTGCTACTCGATGCCGTCTCTCAAGTTTGGGGCCACTTGCTGGCCTTTGGGGCTTCAGGTTTGCTTCAGCAAGTCTTTTTCTCACTGTACTGTCACTAATGTAATCTCTTTCGGCCTGAAGAAGCTATTGCTGGACTACAACTGCATTGAGGTGGCAATTTCTCAACACAGTGGAGACAATATAGCGATCTTCTCGGGTATTAGTGCACCTGAGTCTACCATTACAAGGTCTCCTCAGATGGTTTCCAGTTTCTTCGTACCTTCGCTTCACCTGCCTATTGTTAATGTTACACCCACCATTCTTGCACATTTTTTCATGCGAAAGTGGCATGATAAGTAAAGTTTACGTGCTGTAGACACATTGGCTTTTGAATTAAAATTCATCGATCAAGAAATAAATGTGAAAATAAAAATAGAAACAAAAAGTCAAAAGTAAGACAGCAATTTGAAAATGACTGTTTTGGTTATAAGTTTTTTTCAGCCATTCCTCAAAAGCAGGTTATCGGCGATAAATGTTTTATATAGAAAAATTAAATTATTTTCGTATTTCTTTTTAAAATATATCTTGTGTACTTTAAAAGTTATTGCAATTTAAAGTTTTTGATTAAGGTTAGTTGTGAAGGCCAGTGTTATATTTGTCGAAATGTAAGATAAGGATGATTAAATTGAAAACACGCTAATGGAGCTTCTTTTTTTAATTTGTATTTGTTTGAAGATTAAATTCAATGAACTGAATTTAGAAAATAAGACGAAATCAAATGGCACACTAAATAATTTCACAGAGTTCTGAATCCATATTCACTTTAAATCAAATACCATTATGCCAGTAGCATAACCTCTTAACATGTAGGCCGAGTAAACATACGAGTATGTTATTTAGAAATACGAAATATACAAGTTTAGAGTCCTTTACCACCAAACTTTGTGAGTTTCGATACAAACTGTGTAGGTACTATGTGACCTCAATCATGAAATATTAATTCTTGATCAATATATTGCTTAATTACTTTAAAGGGGTTACAAATTGCTTCTCCTCTATACAAAACTGTATTCTTTATTATATTTTAATGCTATAAAGTTGAGTTATAACACCACTAACTTGCTGACTGCTGCCTTTGTTTGTAATGTAGATATTGAATGGTATTTTTTTTATTTTTTTAGTACGTGCCCCACACTATGAATTTCTCCTGTATTGTTGGTGCGTTTACAAACATTTAAACTCACATATACAAACAGCCAGACCCGGAACAACTACTTGTAGGTCATAAAATATTTGTTTTATGCGGTTATCGACCCCGCGACACGCAGCGCAGCAGTCAATCGCCCAACCATGCCGTCCAAATAATTAATAATAATAGTAATTAGTTTAGTATTAGCTTTCAAGTCGAACGAACGCCATCGTCGACATCGTGTGTTTTTACAAATGTCTGTTTGACCTCCACAATCAGTTACCTACTAGGTAACACGATACCCCTTGATAAGACTGGTTGTAAGTCTTACGGACTTCTGATGAACCGTAACAACAGTCAAAGAACAATGAATGACAAACGGCTTAACGTGCTTGGTGGCCACTCATCCACGGACTGGTTTCTGTAAGTATAGCTAACCCATATATGCCCAAGAGTCCGAAAACGACCTACTACACTACTACTACATGATCTAAACGAAAGTTTTATAATGCCTAAAAGTATATGATCCACCGCAGTAAACAAAATCAGAAAAATATATGATATTCTTCAGGATATATGCTAGTTAGATAGTGTGTTGAAAACATAATACAAATAATTTGGTACAATCGAAAAAAGTCACGAAGATACCTCTTAAAATTTCTTTTAACTATTAAAAACCAATACTAATATACATCCAATATTTCTGTTTCTTTTTTCAGATTGTTTTTTAAGCAACATTAACGTGACAGTGTTTTAATTTTTTTGTCCAATCAATAGATTTTTTGTAAATAGAGAATTGCTTTATATTTTGCAATAAATTACCAGCTTTGTGTCATCGCGCGTCTCTTTCTTTTCTATGCAGTCCGACAGTGACCGCGCTTTAGCTGTTGTAAGCCCCTTAACCTGATCGATCGATCTGTGCGACCTTAGCAACTAAAACAGAACAGTTTCTATAGTCTAACTATTAAATTGGCGTAAGAAGAGACTGCCCTTTGATTATGTATGAAGTAGACACAAAACACATCACCTTAAGCTTTCATTTCAGGTAGACAACCCTCTAAAACAAACATTCCTTATGAACTCTACAACCTCTTATATCGGGTACAAAGGATAGAACAACCCATATTATTTTATTCGTGTTCGGATCGGGAAACCGGATGTTTTTATCATCTCGAGTTATTTGAAAGAAATAATCAGTAAACTGTGAGTTGTTTCAAGTTATTCTTTTCATCAAATAAACGTTATTCTTTCTTTCTTTCTTTCTTTCAAAGGTTAAGTTCTTAAACATTCTTGTTAGTTAATGTTTTTGTATGTGTCGTAGGATAATTTGATACTTCGAATCTTCGCGGAAATCCTAGGGGTTTTGCGAAAACGCGGATAATTAGAATTTAGGTTAGGTTATGTTAGAACAGTGACCATTAGCGCGCGAAGGCGAGCGAGCGAAGCGAGCGTGCCGCGGCAGCGGCCGCCAAGCGCCAGATACCCTTCTATTGTTGTTGTATCATTTAGGTTAGGTTATGTTAGATCCTGACTTTGTCCAGTAAGATTTGATAATTTTTCGCCTATGTCTAATTATCCGCGTTTTCGCAAAACCCCTAGGATTTTCGCGAAGATTCGAAGTATCAAATTATCCTACGACATATGCATGGTGTATTGCTGGTGTCTTCTACTGAAGCTGTTTATGTGACAACTGCCAGCCAAAACTGTATCCAGAGCCGAATCTCCAGTCTGGCGTAGTCTAAAGGTTCTGAATGCCCTTCTGGCTGCCAACCCTAAATGTGATGTGTGAATGTTTGTGGATAAATGGATTAAAACTATGCGTATATATCTGGAGTTCTGTGAGAGAAAATATGCAAGGGAGTCTACTGTTCCATGTTAATTTTAAGGCTATTTATATTAGTGTCAACGTAATTGTATTTTGTCTCTATGTTACTTAATGTAATTGGTGTTGTACCGTTTTAAGTAACTATAAATAAATAAATAAATGACTGCGCAGCAAGTGGCGCCATCTAGTGTTGTTACGAAATTACCGGAATCACCGAAAAGTTCGGATAAATGTGACACTGGCTGGTGGTCACTCTAGCAGAGCGTCGCGTCGATGGTTGCGTGGCGGCTGTCTTCTGATGACAGAAGATGATGACATGGGAGCCGCCACAGGGAGCCGCTGTGCTTTGATTATGCCGCTGTGGTACCACATCTATCTAAAAAAGTACTCTGTGTATATATATATATATACATCCCCGATAAACTGCTATATATTCCGGCATAATCTTGATGATATTGAAGCTGCTGAACCACTTATACGATGACTACTTCTGGTAAAGGCTGCTACCACACTTGGTAACTGAAGTGATGTTTGCAGTATGCTGTAATCATCACAAGCCTTGTTCTGCCAATCCACTTTATCATCAAATCTGCCAGGAACGGTGCTATATTGCAAAATTAAATTGGAGAGTGATATAATATTTATTTTTATAGCAATAAAATATCGCTGCGTAAAAATTATGAAGCTGCAGCGACGGTGATGTAATCAATAAGTCTCTACTTGCTTGTTAACTTTAATTAAAAATGTATGTGACGAACAACATAGATTTCTTTTTTGTTTTTGTTTTTACTCTCAAAACTGATAACTCGTCATTGTCTAAAACGGTAAAAAAGCAATCAAGATCAATTCGTCACTGTGCTATATTCTTCTAATATTTTTGGATTAGACCATTAGCACCGTAGTACAAAAGACTGTTTAGCGGCTACGGCGTAGGCCGCTCACTGCTACGACAGCAACGCGTTCGTAGCGATTACGTAACCGTAACACTATTGTCATGATTTCCGCATATTAATAAAATTTGTAGTGAGTTTAAATACCTACTACATATAAAATTGAAAGTATGTGATTTGCCTCAAATGATTTTTGTATCAGTGTAGCCATGAAGTTTAAAAGTATCTCATTTGTCAGTTACCGAAAAAGTACTGGTTGTATAACGAAACGTAATGGAAATATAATGTTTGGAGCATCGGCTAGATTTCTAAGTAAAATCTCTTCGAGCTTCGAAATCAAAAGGATGTCTTTAAGAAGTCTATATTGATATTATGTTGAGTACAGTATTGCTATATACCAGGTTTGTATGTGTGCAAGAATTGAAATACAGAAATGTTTATACTGGAAAAGGTGTGTTCATTTCACTATAATCTAATTCAAAGATCTTCAGAATGTTTTTAAAGAGATCACTTTTTCAAGGTATTTACTAGGATAACTTAATTAACTTGTTACTTCGAGAGCCTTGTTTAAACAACGATCTCATGTTTCACAAAACTTTATGAAAGTTGCTACCATCATCGCCAATACGTATAGCTAATAAACTTCCGTTTTAATCACGCAACTCACATCAAATTCTTAGAACGAAGGCAGGCTACTTGATATGCAACCTAAAGAAGAAAATAAGTTAATCCAGGAACATGCATCTTAAAACGGTAAAGGACAACATCGTGAGGAAACCGGCATGTCCCAGAACCAAAAATTCGACGACATGTGACATCTACCAACCCGCACTGAGCCCGCGTGGTGGATCACGGCCCACTCCCTCTCACAGAGAGGAGTTGTCCCAGCAGTGTGAACATTATAGGCTGATGATGAAGGAACATGCACAAGATATACAGGATGGCGATTTCGTCACCCGCATCCGTCAAGAGGGTGATCCTACTCGTCATTCTAAACAACTTTCGCTATAAAACTCATACCCGAATGGAATCACCTCCTTGACGGATGCAGTTGAATAAATCGCCATTCTGTATTTTCTTTCAACACTACCCAATACCTACTTATTTATTTATTTAATACTTTAAGCACACAAATGCACAGACGTGGACTTAATGCCATAGTCATCCGAGGACACGGTGGAGCATACGGTGGGGGCCTGCCCCGCATGGGCGGAGCACCGCCGTGTCCTCGTAGAGGCGATCGGCAGCGGCGGCGACCTCTCACGCACGGCCCTGGTTCAAGCTATGGTCCGGGGCAAAGGGGAGAGGGAGGCAGTCGCCTCCTTCTGCGAAGCAGTCATTCTAGTGAAGGAGGTGGCGTGACGACTCCCGGCCACCGTAGGCGCGGGCCTGCGGGCGGTGAGTAATGGGTAGCTCACCGTCCGATCAGGACCAGGCCCGTGCTGGACGGCGCGTACGTGTTCCACGCGCGCCTCAAAGAGATGTCAGCATCGAAGAGGGGGCCCATTAGAGCCCAAGCCTGCCGGGAAAGCGGGATCATCCGAAAGGGGTACCGCTGGCCCGGAACATAAAGGGCCAAGGAAGGAACACGGGTGGGTTTTAGTCAGTAAGAGTCTGACACTCCCTTCCGCTCCACCCAGAGCGGGAGGGGTCATTCGATGATTTCCCATCATCAAAAAAAAAAAAAAAAATGCCATAGTCATTTTCTACCAGTCAACCTTCGGGTGATGCCGAGACAAACAGTGGCAGGTTCAATTTATAAAGAAATTTTTTGGAATAAATATTTTTAAATATACGCATAATCCCATTAAGAGTATGAATATAATATATATACGTAATTATATATAAATATAAGCACAAATAAATGTACATAAATACACGAATATACCAAAAACAAATAAGACAAACAATTTTCAAAGCGCAAAAGCGCTGCCTGAGAGGTATATTCGGTCTTAAAGTAACAGACAGTAATTGCGTACCTATATTTAAGTCTCATAAATTATTTATCCTTGAATTAGCAATATTTGTAATAACAAATCGATGTCTATTTGCAACTTTAATAGAAACTAGAAAACGAAGTACAGCTGTGAGATCTAAATAAGTACCATAATCTGTTATGCACGGGCGTATTTAAAACTAGCTTGTTAAAACTAAATGTGATTTGTATGGCTCCTGTAATATTAAAATTTATTAGAATACCTGACCAAATTAAAAGTTTACCGTTGCAAAAATTTAAAAAACGTTTCACAGAATACTTGTAGATAAATGTTATTATTCTGTGCAGAATTTCCTAAATGATATTTTTTTTGTAATATCTTTATTATCCCCTACTTTGTATTATAATTGCATGCTATTTTAATGCAAAATGTACATGGATCCTATTATATAATTTAACAACTTATTTTTGTGTACCTACATTCTAAGCAAATAAAGACCTATTCTATTCTATTCTAATGAGAAAAAATTACCGTTGTGATGATTCTGCCAGCTTCTTGCGAATGTGCTCGCGAGCTTTAACTTCAAAGGATAATCGGTTGGTTGCTATCCGGATTTCCTGGGGAAGCGCTTTCCACAAAGACATAAGTCTGTGCGGTGAGTGGGACATTGAAGAAGATGAATGTGTTTTATGGTTTCAATTTTAATCTAATAAAAATACATTATGAATAAATTACTGTCCAGGTAACCTTGAAGAGTCAGAATTAAATTTATGGTTTTTATTTGAAATCATGAAATAATCAAATACTTAAAACAAGTTTGCAGAGGTTCAAACATAACAGTACGTAACTTTATATTTATGTAGAAATAAACAGGGTCAAATTAGATTAGCTAGTGAAACTCCGCAGACTTTATGGGTATCGATATTTAACATGATAAAACAAAAAAGTTTTTTTTGGGGTTATGGACCGCATTTTGTGTGGTCATTTGAAATATCATATTTTTTGTGTAAACTTTACAGACATGATGGGTATCGACATTTAAACACGATAAAATAAAAGAAAACAGATTTTCTCAACACATACTTCAAGTTACAAGACTACCAGAAGTCGCTGTTCCCAAAAAAATCCAACAAATAATTTATTTTTATTTTATAGCGTTTAGATATCGACACCCAACACGTCTGCAGAGTTTCGCTAGCTAATTTAATTTGACCCTGTATTCTTTACCAACAAATAAACATGCGCGTCATACTGACGCCACGAAAACCCTGCATCGCGCAAGCAGAGTTTACCGCGTGACTAGCATATATACAACTTCCCGAGTCCCGACATTAATCGTGGGGCAGTTGCCCACTAGACACGACACCCGTCTGGTCGGAGGATCCTCTCTTTCCTATGTAGGTATGAGTGAACTTTACACCCTGTTCCTTGTGCCTCTATACTGCGTACACACCGGCCCAACGAACGCCATCGAAGGATACATTCCACGTTGGCTACCGCACGTTCGTTCGTTCTTCTATCTCTTTGATGTTACCACCACGCCGCGGATAGCCGGCACACCCCAACGAACGATTGTTGACGTTTGCTAAGCCGTCCAGACTTGACCAACGAAGGCTAGCGAAATCCATTCATTGGCGTTCGTTGAGCCGGTGTGTACGCAGCATTACCTATGTTTTTACTAACCATAATACAGTTTAAAGTGGTTTATAAAGTGGCTCATACTACAGTAGGCATTAAAGCACTATTTACGAACTTTAAATATCATTATCATCTTTAATGCCGTGTTGGATTTGAGGAAAGTTTATTAAACACCAGATAGTTTAAAACACGGCATGTACCTCAATGTGTCTTCCTGTCTAGTCAGTCGTAGTCACGATTTCCAGTAAAAAAAAACATCCTGAGGAAACCTAGACTTAATGCTTTAAAATCACGAACACACAGCTAGCAACCGTGACGATCTATACTACTTTCTCTATAGGTACTACAACAGGTATTTGCCCTAAGATTGTAAGTTGGATGTAATTTACTCATTAGGTACTAAGTCTATGTCTCTGTTTACATATATACATACTAAATTGTTCTCTTCAATATTTATTTCTAAATAATGTCTGCGGCAAAGAACCACATACCTACCCTTTGAAGTCTGAATTCTCTGTTAATTAACCCAATTACATTTGACTACGAATAAAGTTATAATTGGCCCGCAATTGTTGACGCCTTTGTCAAACCTACATTAAAGAAGGCATTACAAAGCAGCAAAATTAATTTGTAATTCGTGGCTACATACTAACAAACTATACATGCCTAACCCTAAATCTGATTCTTTCAAGGATTTGGAAATTTCGTTAAACGCGGTATATGTTGGCAAGTGACTGCGTTCTGCGTCGGATATCGATGGGTGAAACGTAACCATGAAAGGCAACACACGTTGAAACAAATAGATGGGTTACATTTCACCGATTTAATAAGTACCAATTATGTACCTTTTTGAGAGAACATAAATTATAAATTATTAATTGTTATTATTCTTTATGAGGCTGACAATCACCTTGAAAAAACCTTGCGAGTGCAGCGCAAATGAATGTGTGCAATATGTAATAGAAAATATTACAAATATTTAATTAGATTTAGAAAATATAATTGGAAAAATTCACGAAAACATTAAAAATAAATTATGATTTCATAAACTTTTTGATAAAGTTGAAGCAAAACCACAGATTTTACAGACTAAAGGAATTTTATTATCTGAACCATTTCAACGCTCCATTAACAATTGAATACTACAAAACTGCCGCGCTAGCGATGTCAGCAGTAAGTGCAATTTTCGACAAAATGAGTTAAATATTGATCTCGAATCAGCGCAATGAGCTCTACCAGATGTGCTAACAGCTGTTTTAATAGCTTATCGGGAACTCGTAAATTTCGTTAAGGATAAAGGCAGTAAGTCCAATAAATGAGAAATCTTCCTTAACATAACCCCTAATAATAATAAGAAATAATAAAAAAAAAAAAAATCCATAATTCCTTAAGTTACCCCGGGCTTACAAGTAAAGCTCTATCGTTTAGGTTTTACTTTTACTTAAGTTATGTGCAGTAACTGTGTATTGCTGTTTTCAAAATAAAAAAATCATCACAATAAATTTTACTTAAAAAAAGAAGTCCCGAAAAACAAAATTGTAACAAAAACTTTGCGTGCCTTTTACTCAAAACATCCTTACTGCTATTATCGCTAGCTCGGCAGAAAACATGACAGTACAACACTTTTTATCAATATCGTATATGGCCTGTTGCTAACCAAATAGTACTTAATACATTGACCTATTCTAACACTTTTACAATTATATGGGAAAGTTATACTATTTTTTTGTTTTTATCTGATTTTGTAGGTATGTAGAATTAGATTGTATGTATCTACATAATTATATTAGGAATTAAAAGTAGTGAGAGCGAAGTTAAAATTGTATTGCCGGGTACAAATTGGTGAAACATGCCATACAATGTAGCACACATTAAAACCAATTCACCCAGTTGATGTGTTCAAAAATCAAAATGGAAAGTCATTTATTCAAACTAGGCTGGGAATCAGCACTTTTTGAACGTAGAAATCACATAAGACGGTCCCCCCAAAACGCCCGCCCTCCATCTTCCTAGTGCTTTAGCTGGGAAGAAGAAGTGGCGGAACAAACTCCCCAGCAGCACTGTTGTCTGTTCAGTTAGAAGAACTGGATTGAATAAAGTAATTAACATTAAGAAACACAAAAATATTAAAATTAGTTGCCATAATTATGTCAGTTAGCACACGCCAATATTGAAAACTCAAGGAGAAATAAATAATGAATACGTAAACAGAACTTAATACATAATAAAAAGCCTCCTGACATAAAGGGCGTGCCCGCTTACATATGCAATGCTGCATTATGTTTATATAGGTAGCTGTAACTTGTAGTCACATATGATAAACTAGGACCTTCGAAGTAAAATAAAGAAACAGTGAAATACTAATAACAATAACAAAACTAAAGTCAGCAAGATGACCTGTCACCGCAAGCAGCACCCGTTCACGAGTATAACGCAAAGATCCTTGATCCAAGATGTTACATTTCACGAATTTAATCTATAACCGGCAATAGAAAGGTCGAAGTAAAAATTTTAACTGGCCAAACGAGAGGTGCGGTGTGGCTGAAACAAATGCTAATCCTTTTTTTTTGAGGTTAGGAAGTTATCAAGTAACTTCTCCCGCTCTGGGTGGAGTGGGAGGGCGTATCAGACTCTTACTGACTAAAACCCACCCGTGTTCCTTCAGTTGCCTGTGCCAGGGGCCACGGTATCCCTTTCGGACTTTCCCGCAACCCTAGCAGGCATCGGCCCTAGTGGACCCCGTCATTGATGCTGACATCTCTTTGAGGCGCCCGTGAAACACAACGCGCCGTCGACACGAGCCTGGTCCTTATCGGATGGCGAGCTACCCATTGCTCACCGTCCGCAAGCCCGCGCCTACGGTGGCCGGGAATCGGCTTGGGATTCCCGACGCCCAGGGCGTCTCCTGCGGCGGCTAGGGGCGTGAGGTTTATATTGACAATGACGTAAGCTGTAGACCGCATTATAGGAAACTAGACATTCTAACATTGACATCCATTTATATTTTAGAAATCTGTAAATTCGTTAGAAAATATCCACACTTCTACCTTAATTCCACCTTCTACCTTAATTACAGTCCAACCTCACCGATATGCACCGCGATCTCGATTTGAAAACACGCTCGTAGTACCACAATCAAGGCTAAAATTACAAAGCACAACTCCTCATGTAACACCAATTAAAATATATAATAAAATACCTAAAGACATAAAAATGGAACAAAATGATAAAATATTTATTAAACGGCTTAGAAAACTACTGGTGGATAAATGCTATTACACATTGAATGATTTTTTAATGATGACATCAAAATGGGATGGCTTTACTATTTTTGACATGTATTTGATTTTTGTTACTTATTTCAATTTACTTTAATTTTTAATATTATTTTAATCTGTTATTTTTATTAATGTTATTATTTATTCCTTATTTTTAATGATGCTAGTTATTGTTATGTTATGTGTTTTATTCAAAGTAGGTAATTGAATTGGTCATGATATAATTTAATTGATTTAGTAATGGTACAATTTGTAATGACATATAACACTAAAATGTGATATTATTTATTTATGTATTTAAATTGATTAAGTTTCAAATGATAACCGAATAACCATTTTTTTTTATTGTGACGTACGTACATATTTATTTCTATTTACTTAATGAGATTAAAGCATGCTAGATTTCATATTGTGTAAAATTGTTGTGCCCGACAGGGTCCATGTGAACTTCATAATTATTTATAAGATCTTGTACACACATGAGATATGCAATAAAGATTTGAATTGGATTTTAATTGAATTGAGGGCGCGAAATTCGCCTCTACCTCACTCGTTGCACCTCCTCCTTCGCGAGCATTACTGCTTCGTAGAAGGAGGTGACATCTTCCCATGCCCTTTTGCTCCGCACCATGGCTTGGACCAGGGTCGGGCGCAAGAGATCGCCACCGCCAATAGCCTCCACGAGGACAAAGCGGTGCTCCGCCCAAGCCGGGCAGACCTCCACCGTATGCTCCAACGTGTCCTCCGAGCTATCCACACAATGGTGACACCCAGGCGTTTCCTTCCGCCTTATCCGGAACAGAAACCTCCCGAAGCAATCGTAACCGGTGAGGACCTGCGTCAGGCGGAAGGTGAGGACGCCGTGGCGTCTCTCTAGCCACTCCTCAAAGAGGGAACTTATCGCCGCAATGGTGGCGTCCCCAGCGCTGGGTTGCGACAATCGCACTCTCCATGCCGCCCTGAGATCCCGCAGCTGCTCTGTCCGCTGTGCCGTGATTTCTCGCTGCAGCGGAGTTACGGCCCGGTGTTTCGCCTCCTCGCGCCGCTCCCATATGTGAGCGAGGACTTTTGCCTCCAGAATTTTTACTGGCCAAACGAGAGGTGCGGTGTGACTGAAACAAATGTTAATTCTGCTGCTATTTAAACGAACTCGGACACAACGCCAACAGGATTTATTAGCGAGCAGTACCTAAACCCGTACGGTCTTATAACAAAACACGATCTAACTTTATCCCGAGCCTAAACCTTCGAGCCAGTTTTTATATTTCATACTTTATGCAGACTATAGTAAAGTTCTTTAAACAAAATTGACGATCTAAAACCGGACTAAGTTGTCAGTTTTGTAAAAGGAACTGTATTTCGATTTCTGTTAGGTTCTTATTTCAAAAACAGGCTCTATGGCTTAAACCCGGGTCTAGAGATAAACTGTGTTTTGTAATAAACCGTTACAGTGTTATTACAAAAAGCGGTTTAACTGAAAACCCCGGTTTAAAGCTCTATAAACTACGGTTTAAACCAAAATGATATTACAAAACGTGGTTTTTCGAAAAACCGTGGACCATATCATGGTCTAACGCTAAACCTCGGCGGCCCCTAGTTTAAACGATCAAACTATGGTCTAAATCGTATCAGTCAAAGTTTCTCTTGTATTTTATAGCATCTTTTTCATTGTGTTGTGTTGTTTTTACCCGAAAATGGATCTTAACATGGTCGATTTAATTGATATTGAGGATATTGAAGCCGCTGAGTTGTTGGGAACGCCACGCCGACACAACATAAATCGTGTTCGAATCAATCAAATAAATTACAATTAAATTTGAATCAATTAAACACTGATTTCAAGTTAATCGAAGTAATTTATGTTTATTTACTTTTTCCTCGGTACTCCAATTCTCAGATCGTTTTTTCTTTTGTTGGTCCATCACAATATGATATTAAAATTACCTACTATAGAAGGTAATACTATACAAAGAGGCAATTGTTCTATTAGAAACTTCGATAACTTAAAAATTCCAAAGCTAAATGAACTTTGTTCAACTTGCGATGGTTTTGTTTAAGGTTATGGTTTCATATAATGCGCGAAAATTTTACGTTTCGTTACACGTACCTAGATGTATTATTAGTACTTAATACGACATTAAATCATGTGATTAAACCTAAACAAAACTTCCATCGACGAAATAACTAATATTCCATGCAAATTAACACTCTCAATATTTTTAACACTCCTAAACATCATACTAATCATTAGCGTATTAACAAAAAGTTTTCATTACTGAGCATACGGAACGTTGCAATAGAATGATAACATGGTGAACGAATAATATTTGTATTACTCTGTGGTTGTTACAAAGACAATGGTTCAAATGACGGCACTAAGAATACCACGGTTTTTTGAAGTTTTGTAATACGGACAAATTTAGACCATGGTTCTGCAGATAAGCCTGGACTTCGTAGCACAGGTTTAAATCAAGGTTTATTTAGTTTTTTTGTAATAAGACTGTTAGTGTCTGGTTCGTCAATCACCCCGCTTATCGTCCCTCTGCCGCTGTCACTATGTTTGAACCCTTAGAACGTAGGTCTTTAAAAAATTCAAAGATTTTTAAAATACCAAAGTAATCCTAAACTAACTAAAGCCATTCGTCTGTAACAGTTCGTTTCGCGTTCCCATTTAAAACTTCACACAGTAATAATTACGTTCGACTGAAAGATCTCCGCTTACAATTCCTTCCAATTCTCCTCTAAAAAAGTATTGTCAAGCAAATTAAATATAACATTTCACTGTACTTAACTGAGTTAAAAGGATTTAGATACTTGAGAAGGTTGAGTCGCAGCCTGACTTAAGAATTTATCGCCGTATATGAGTGACTAATGAGATGCGATGCGATGTGACGCGATGCGATGTATGAGAAATATTATTATATTAGAATGGGTAAGGGCATGACTGGCGTGCGGGGCAGGATGGTGGAGGACTGGGCTCTGGAGACAGGCCTGGTCGTCCTAAATCGGGGCTCTGTTCCCACGTGTGTGCGGATGCGGGGTGAGTCTGTGGTGGACATCTCGTTTGCCAGCCCCGCTCTGTCACAGCGTGTCATTGACTGGCGCGTCATGGAGGAGGTGGAGACCTACTCCGACCACCGGTATATCCGGTTCGACGTCTCCACCCAGACCTCTAGCGCGCCGGTCCAACAGGCCCTGAGTGGTCCGCGGTGGGCGCTGAAGCAGATGGACCGGGAGCTCCTCCTGGAAGCCTCGATCGTGCAGGCCTGGGTGTCATCACCGGACAGGCCTGCCGATATTGACGATGAGGCGGAGTGGTTCCGGGAGGCCATGTCCGAGATTTGCGACGTGGCAATGCCCCGAGTCCGTCCAGGAAGCGCCCGACGTCAGGTGTACTGGTGGTCGCAGGAGCTGAAGACGCTACGCAAGGCGTGCGTCGCATTGCGACACCTGTACTCCAGGCACCGTAGGCTCCGCATCCGCCCTCCGGATGCGGAAGCGACGGAGGCGGAGCTGTACGAGGGATACAGAGCGGCGAAGACCGCCCTCCAAGAGGCTGTCCAGCGGGCCAAATATACGGCCCGCGAGGAGTTGGTGGAGACTCTGAACGGAGATCCATGGGGGCGCCCTTACAAAATGGTGCGGAACAAACTCCGCACCTGGGCCCCCCCGCTGACGCAGAGTCTCCGCCCCCAGCTGGTGGAGGAGGTGGTGAGCGCTCTGTTCCCTTCACGTGGGGAGCATACTCCCCCGCCCATGGCTCCGCCGCTCGCGGTGCCTGAAACGGACCACGCGGACGACGACGACACCCCTGAAGTGACCGGGGTAGATCTGAGAGTGGCGGTAGGTAGGCTGAAGGCCAAAAATACCGCCCCAGGACCCGACGGCCTGCCAGGGAAAGCCTGGGTCCTGGCCTCGACGGCTCTTGGGCCTCGACTGGAGGCGCTCTTAAGCGCATGTATGGAGAGAGGCCAGTTTCCACTCCGTTGGAAGACGGGGAAGCTGGTCCTCATTCGGAAGCCAGGGCGCCCTGCGGACTCTCCGTCCGCATACCGGCCCATTGTGCTGCTCGACGAGGTCGGCAAGCTCTTTGAGAGAGTAATTGCAGGCCGCCTCGTCGGGCACCTGGTGAGGACGGGGCCGGATCTTGCGGATAGTCAGTTCGGCTTCCGCAAGGGGCGCTCGACGGTGGACGCCATCATGCGCGTTAGAGCCCTCACGACGGGGGACGCGGTGTCTCGGGGCGGGGTTGTCGTGGCGGTGTCACTCGACATCGCTAACGCATTTAACACCCTGCCCTGGAGTTGCATTGGGGAGGCACTCCGGTATCACCGGGTGCCAACCTACCTCCGTCGAATAGTCGAGAGATATCTGACGGACAGAGCCGTCATCTACCCCGGTCGCGATGGGGAGTGGAACCGGCGAGAGATGTCGTGCGGTGTCCCACAGGGATCGGTACTAGGGCCGCTCCTGTGGGACATCGGTTACGACTGGGTGCTGCGGGCCGACCTCCCTGATGGCGTCAGCGTGGTGTGCTACGCTGACGACACGCTGGTCCTGGCGCAGGGGAGGTCGCATCAGGCGGCGGCCGACGCGATGACACGCGGGGTTGCGATAGTCGTGGAGAGGATCCGGCAGTTGGGTCTCGAGGTGGCTTTGCACAAGTCCGAGGCCATGTCTTTCCATGGGCCCCGGAACAGGCCACCATCGGGATCCCAACTAACGGCAGGAGGGGTTCACATCGGCGTCGAGTCCACGATGAAGTACTTAGGACTCGTGCTCGATAGCCGGTGGAACTTCGTGGAGCACTTCCGACGTTTGGCCCCCAAATTGGAACGGACTGGGGCCGCCCTCAAGCGGCTCCTGCCCAACCTGAGGGGTCCAAACGCCTCCTGCCGGAGGCTTTACGCGGGGGTCGTGCGGTCCATGGCTACATATGGGGCCCCGGTGTGGGCGCGTTCACTGCGGCGGAGAGCCGCCCACTATCTGAACGCGCCCCAAAAGGTGGTAGCCGTAAGGCTGATCCGGGGCTACCGCACGATCTCGGGCGAGGCGGCAAGCCTCCTTGCCGGACTGCCGCCGTGGGATCTGGAGGCGATAGTCCTCGCGCGCCTGTATGAGTGGCGCGCGGAGGCACTACGCCGGGGGGAAACCCCGCTTCCGCTGCAAATCGCGGCGGAGCGGACGGACCTCCGGCGCGATCTCATGGCGGCATGGAAAGAGCGACTGTCGCAACCCAGCGCAGGGCACGCCACGATAGCGGCGGTAAGACCCCTCTTTGAGGAGTGGCTAGAGAGGCGTCACGGCGTCCTCACCTACCGCCTGACGCAGGTCCTCACCGGACACGGAAGCTTCGGGAGGTTCCTGCACATCATCAGGCGGGAGGAAACGCCCGGGTGTCACCACTGCGATGATCGCCCCGAGGACACGGTGGAGCATACGGTGGGGGCCTGCCCTGCATGGGCGGAGCACCGCCGTGTCCTCGTAGAGGCGATCGGCAGCGGCGGCGACCTCTCACGCCCGGCCTTGGTTCAAGCCATGGTCCGGGGCGAGGGGGAGTGGGAGGCAGTCGCCTCCTTCTGCGAAGCAGTCATGCTAGCGAAGGAGGCGGCGGGACGGGAGAGGGAGAGAGTCTCCCGTCCAAGCCGCCGCGGTGGACGCTCCGGGCGTCGGGAGCCGAGTGACGACTCCCGGCCACCGTAGGCGCGGGCCTGCGGGCGGTGAGTAATGGGTAGCTCACCGTCCGATCAGGATCAGGCCCGTGCCGGACGGCGCGTACGTGTTCCACGCGCGCCTCAAAGAGATGTCAGCATCGAAGAGGGGGCCCACTAGGGCCTAAGCCTGCCGGGAAAGCGGGATCATCCATAAGGGGTACCGCTGACCCGGAACATAAAGGGCCAAGGAAGGAACACGGGTGGGTTTTAGTCAGTAAGAGTCTGACACTCCCTTCCGCTCCACCCAGAGCGGGAGGGGTCATTTGATGATTTCCCATCCTCAAAAAAAAAAAAAAAAAAAAAGGGCATGACTGGCTAGGTCTTAGTAAAAGTTGAATCAGTCCAGCTCTTCTCGTAGCTATAGATGTCTTTGGGGTCTATTTCAAGAGGATGGTAGGTAAAAAAGGGCAGGGCAAAAAAGAGCCTTTTTACCTAAATGTTTACCAATTTTTCATTATGATTTTGGACGGGGGTAAGCCGCGAGTCAAAAAAAAAAAATAATAACTTAAAGCCTTAAAGCTTAGCTTGATTTAACAGTTTCCTAATAAATGAGAATTTGTGACTCAGTGTATTTTATCCACTAACCTACTAAGTTTCACTTTGTAGCAGAAAACTGACCCGACTAAGTAAAAATATGTACCTATAAAGCCAGACAACAACGTGGTATTGGAGTCAATTGACAAAAAGTGAGCTGTACAGTTTTTTAATGTCATACTCTGGTAAATTTCGTTTTCTTCCGTCACATAGCCTCGCATCGCAATCGTCGCTCTCGCAAGACAGTGGACAGACGAACACGCTCCGTTGATGCCGCGAGGTGCAGTTGGTAGTACAAATAAAAGCTTGTTACCTCTAGGTACTAACGTAACAGGCGGTCGTTTCAATTTCTTTGTGCTGCTATCTTTAATCCCTAATTGGATGGGAGCAGCGGTATTGTGTATACAGTTGGATTTAAACTAGGGATTCAGTATCAGTTACGATTTGTTTGAAGATATTTATGGCTTTGTGATTTTGTCTCTTATGTTATAATCTATTAGCTTCCACTCGCAACTTCGCATCCCATCCCGTCGCATCGCATCGCCTGCCCGCGCTATTACGTCGTTTTCCCTTTGCATTCTTGCTGACGAGTAAAAAGAAAAAAAATGTTTGCTCGGCTTCTAATGGTCTTAGCGCGACGTTAAATAGCCTATAGCCTTTCGCAAGAATTGGCCTATGATATGCAAAAATATTTTTTGAAATCCGACTGGCAGTGCCAGAGATTACCCCCTACATACAAACTTACAAACAAACGAATTTTACCGCTTTATAATATTATTAGTATATTAGTACAAATATATTAGTATAGACTATCTATACTAATATTATAAAGAGGTAATGTTTGTAGGTTAGGATGTCAGTGGGTATCTCTGAAAGAACTGATCCAATTTCGAAAAATTCTTTCTCTGGCAGAAAAGTACACTAATACCACAGTCTATACATCATTCAGTCGTCCGATGAAGACGTCTAGAAAGGCAATCGTGCTGGGTGTGAGGGGCGAGACGCGGGAAGTGCGAGCCCGAACTACATACTGTCACCGTGTTAGTAGTTCGGGACACAACTTTCAGGGTTGACGATTGCGACTTTTCGGTGTTGATTTTATTATTGTTTAAATTTATGCATAATAAATCATTAAAATGGTGCATACAGAGATACGACATATTGTAACACTTGAGTGCCTGCTTGCTTATTTCTTAAGTATTTTTTTTTCTTTTCAGTTTGTTTTTTTTTACTTTTGGACATGGGTGTCATTTTCATGGTTTTTGAGGTCGCTGATAACGATAAAGGAGTTAAAATCAAAATTCAAGCTGGCTGCTGATGCGAAAATTTTAAAACTTTTCGTCATGGGTAACGTTTTCATGGCTTCCGAGGACGCTAAAGCCGATAGTGCAGTCAAAACGAAAATGCAAGATGGCGGCTGCGAAAATTTTCTAACTTTTCATCATGGGTGTCGTTTCCAAGGTTTTCGAGAGTGCTGACATCGAATATGAAGTCAAAATCAAAATGCAAGATAGCGGCTGCGAAAATTTAAAAATTTTTCGTCTACTTAAATAACATTATATTTATAGTATTAACTATATTTTAAATATATATTCTTATTATATTTTATAGTAATCTGTATCATTTTTCGGGTACCAACTGCTGTTCAAGAAGAATTACTAGACAAGTCTCAGCATATGTTTAATAGCATGAAAGTTAAAAAAAATGAAAATAACGGTCATGAATAACCAATATCATAAAATTCATAAATGCTTTCGTTACACTAAACAATAGTTAACAATTATTGTATTTAATAATAATAATGTTGATGACGATGTTGATCTCAAATAAATAAATTAAAATTGTTTACTTGAGATAACCCTAGATGTCGCGACAATGCCTAGACGTTGTCGGCATTTACCATGAGATCAAAGGCGTCGTCTTACTGTATCTTTTTAACTGTGCTAATACCGAGTGCCCTATGGTATGTTTTATAGTATAGTGGTATGTTTAAGGTATGTTTTATAGTTGACTATCATGCGGGCGATGCTGCGGGTAGAAGCTAGCACATACATACACAACATCAAATGCTACTTTTTATAAAATCTTTAACAGCAGTTTTTTTTTTTTTAATCAAGTTATTCTCATAATAGTTGCTTCATTATAATACTACTTCAAAAATATAACAATTTAATAAATAGTCGCGCATGATGTAACGGTATTGAATTTCGTACAGTACAGTATTTAACTATTTGAGTTTGCACTTTGCAACCAGCAAACGTTCGTGCTGCCCAACTATTTATCGTCGCTTTAATAAATAAATAAACGGGTTTAGAATAGATTTAATTAATTTCATCGGATCCCCTGCCGGTTGAATGGGCATCGAAGCACTCGAGTGGTATTATAATGGCTTAAATGCCTTTTAATCTTCATGATAGATATTAATTTGTTAATCAACTTGTAGAAACAAATCCGGGATTGAATATTGCCCGTTGTTAAATAGTGTAGGGATTTTATGGTGTATATTTTATGGTGTATATTTTATGGTGTATATTTTATGGTGTATATTTTAAGGTGTATATTTTATGGTGTATATTTTATGGTGTATATTTTATGGTGTATATTTTATGGTGTATATGTTATGCTGTATATTTTATGGTGTATAGTGTATATTTTGATACGAAGTTACTTCAAGTTTTCAATTCATATGTACTTTCTGATTATCTTGGACATTACTGACGTCTGTGGAGGACAAACATCGTGAGGAAACCAGGATTTGTCTAAACTAATATTATAAGTATACGTTTAAAGATATTTATTCTCAAAATAGACACCAAGTCACTTACATGAGAACAATACTTGAAATAAATAATAAATGTAAAATTCGTCACAGACGTCACGGTAACAATATGATACACCCATTCAATGCACTCATCTTTTAGGAAGAAATAAAGAAAGAATAATGTTTATTTGGACACAGTTCGTGAAACACAAAATACAAACAAGAAAATAAAAAGTGAAAATAATGTTTTAACAACAATAGTGTTAGCCTCACGGCTGCGCCAAAAAGGTTCATTTCAGCATTAATGCCAGACAGATGCTGTCTGACGATGGTTTCTAATGAACCTTTAGGGACAAGTGACGGGGAGTACAAACAGTTTCGATATAGGTAAGTACGTAATAAATAATACTTACCTACATTATCTTTCCTATACAACGTGTTGTTTTGCATCCTCGTCAAATTTCAGGAGGCTGTTATGAAAGACATAAATAATCAAATAAAATTACGATCCTGCTCAATAATTAATACATACTTGTTTTTTTAGGTATTTAAGTTTGACAGTATTTCAGAATACTCCACTTTCAAAGAACAAAATCGCCCCGTTGTGTATGCGGTAGGCAGTGTCGTACGACTATGTCGCTGTGTACATGCGTTACAGTTACAGCGCAGTTACAGGGCGGTATCACACGGGCCCTACACATGCCAATTTCCGAAAAATACAAAAAATAAAAATAAATACCTACTTATTTTATTATTGATTCGTGTCGAGAATCATTAGCATAGTTACCTCCTCGAATTTGACGAGGATGCAAAACAACACCTTGTATACCTAGCTTTTTTTATAGTCATTTCCGAGCTATCTATCCCGTATGTTGCACCTGCCATGGTATATCTCTGCATCACCCTAAAGTTGACTGGTAGAAAATGCCTCAGGCATTAAGTCCGCCTTTGTACAGTATAATTTTTTTACTTGTGCTTATAGTTTTAATAAATAAATATTTTTATACTTATAAATAAATAAAAGAACTAGTAATCAAATATAATTATACAAAAACAAACAAAAAAAACGAAAACAACAAGAACCAACTCAGCAAAACCTGTTCTTAGCGATTACCTAGCTAGATTGATCCATCCACGATGCACTCACAAAGCGCTACAGGCCGCCGAGCGCGGCGGACAGTACAACGACAGTTACTTAGTTTTATGACAAGACTTTTTTTTTACTGGAGGTTAGTCGAATAACAGGAAGGCTGTTATTTGTGATTATATATTCAGCTAATTCAGTTTTTAATGAATTGAATGAGTGTAACTTCCTTAGACATGAGGGTATTTTGTTGTATGTATAATGGTGCTCCCTCAAAGGTTAATAATTATCTTTTTGCCATACTTGGTTCTCATCTTCGGTAAAATCAGAAAACTAGCTCGGCGACTGCCACGTTGCGTTACTTGTTTTACTTTAATAAACGATAAATTAGTCTGTATACTTTTGTTGAGTGCCTTATAAAGCTATTGTAAACAGAAAAGATTTGATTTTTTGTATGTTTATTTGTTACGCTTTCTCGCTAAAACGGCTGAACGGATTTAAATGAAAATTGGCAAATGGGTAGACCGTGATCTGGATTAGTACAAAAAATACTTTTTATCTCGATATACTCACGGGATCGAGACTAATGCCCGGGATACACGAGGCTAGTTTTTTAAGCTAGGATAGTAAGCTAGAGTTAGTAAGCTAGTAACTCTGGCTTCGTGTATACAAAAGAAGCTTAATTTCTAGGTTAGTAAGCTAGTGAGAAATCTAGTAAACTAGCGTCTCAAACTAGGATAGTTTAATAGAAGGGGGTTCGATTTTTGAGCTAGTAGCGCCCCCCACCACCAATTTTAGTATCCTGGCTTGTGTACTAGCCTCGTGTGGCCGGCGAAGCTAGTATCCAATCGGATCATTTTACTCTACGTACTAAGTCACCGCAATGCTATAGATTCTAGCTTGCCATCCTAGCTTTGAAAACTAGCCTCGTGTATACCGGGCATTATGCGGGTGAAACCGCGGGGCGCAGCGAAAAGCAAATAAACTCTATAAAAAATATAAGTCTGAAATCGCCAAGAGGTTTGTCAAGGCTTGAACAAGCGTGGTGACCAGAGGGGCAATTCCCGTATTTTTAAGAACGTTCGCATTCTAATCTCAGTGTCAATCTGTCAAAAATTGTATAGCGTTTACCTACATTTTTGACATTAGACTGTCGCTGAGATGAGATTGCGACTTGAATTTGAACGTTTTTAATTACGGGAATTGGCCTTCAGTGCTCTTGTCTTCTCTCTATGAGAAGAGAGCTTTGTCGTGCAGTAGGGCAGTAATATTATTGTGTGACTACCTTATAGTTTAATGGACTTAAGTTTTAATATAATTTTATCGGGTGACGTGATTTTTTTTGCGATTTTCCTGACTACACATAACTTTACATCCATAAGAAGCCTCTAGTATAAGATCACAAAATTACCCTAGGTATCACCGTCATCGACCTTAATGTCTCGGGCCTACCCTTTTTAACCGACTTCAAGAACGATTTATTGGTGTGGGCAGGTACCATAGCTAAAGAATGAAACATAAAAAAAGAACAACTGACTGCCAAAAAAAACACTACAAAGTGAAAAATAACTTTAATTTCGGAAGTCGGTGGCAAAAACTAAAATGCAGATCCAAAGTCACCGACTTCCGAAATTAAAGTTATTTTTCACTTTGTAGTGTTTTTTTCTGGAGGTCGGTTGTTTCTTTTTCTAAAAAAGTATTTTTCATTTACGCACGAAATTTATGCTGAATTTTCTTTAATTTCCAATGAACATCATAAGAGATTTCATTGTCAGTTAAAAGTTTCATAGATACAACACAACTCTAATCATTCTGCCTGCCACTTCCCAACGATGTTGGGGTCGGCTTCCAGTCTAACCGGATGCAGCTGAATACCAGTATTCTACATGGAGCGAATGCTTATCTGACCTCCACAACTGAATGGGTAACAAGATACATCTTGGTAAGACTGGTTGTTAGACTTTTGGGCTTCTGACGACCCGTAACGACGGTCCACGATCTTCGAATGACAGCCGGGACCAACGACTTAGCGTGCTCTCCGAGGCAGAGACCCGTGCAGCTGTTATTATTTATTTAGACACGAACCCTTCAATACAAGCTTCAATACGAACACACACATTAATTAAATACAACGCCATCTTACTTACAAGAAGTGCTAATTTCACCAACTTACTAGCAAAGGTGCCAGCAGAACTGATTAATCAATTATCTAGCCGTATACTTAGTGCCATGAACCCATGTATTCAACTACCCGTTTCTAGTTTACATTATATCGGTATAGTTGCATGTGAAACATAATGTATTTACACTAGTAGTAAGGGAACACAGAGTAGGAAGAAATGGAGTGTTAAGTGAGCGTTAACGGTGGTAAACTACTTCGGCAAACCATTTGGAAAGTCAAAGTGCCAACCGAAAGTAACCTTGTGTTCTTGTGAAATGTTCGTGCGATGTAGGGGATGTTACTGGGGTAAGTAGAACTTAAACTGACCGAAGCAGTCATAAGTCTGCGATAGATAGTCATTATTAATCCATAGTCGATGAATGGTTAGACATATCTTTACCGAAACAACGCATGACATTATAGCACGACTTCAATGGTTCAAAGAACGACACTTGATAATTTCTACTTTAATCGAATCGTGTTTACCAGCCTATTACTGTCCCACTGCAGGACAAAGTCGTATTCTTATACAGAGAAGGCTTGAGCATTGATCGCCACACTTGCTCAAGACAAACATGAGAGGCCAAAAAAAAAATGTTTTGCAGAAAATTCAAACACTCCATTCATATTACATCTCGGATAGAGACGGTTCGTTAGCATTTCCGTAAGTTAAGCCCCTGCCGCGTCTTGTGGTCCACGAGGGAACTAGATTTGAGGACAAATTACAGCAGCCATTGTCAATTATAGCTTAGTTTGGTAGATTTTAGTTATAATAATTGTATTGTGGAGTAGATGGTGGTTGTTGCGTGCCTCTTTGTTCAGTGGTTATGATGATAAGGTGTCTTTAAGGACTGTCTTATTAAGGATAGTTTTGGTTACCTATCATAAGTTCGATAAATATTCGACCGAATTTCATTTCATCTAAAACTTTTCAACTATTATCGTTTCGTTTTATTTTACTTCATCGAAGTCACGTCTGCTACTGTATTAGTTGACATAATTATTATCAATTCGATTTTATTCGTTACTACGTTTTTACCGAAGTTACACTTAGCCGAAATAACATTTGTTCGAAGTATTATGTTTCCGAATATTCATTATACCACTGTTATCATTTTAATTCCCATATTTTCATTTCACCAAACGCCTAGAAAGTTTGTGCACACTATTTCATCTCAATTTTTTGCCGTTACTTTTTTATCAGGCAGACATTTCTGATCGATAGTCATTTAAAGGACGAATTATCATATCTCAGAAAGTTTACATTTAGAATCATCTTTTGGCATACATTTCATATCCATAATTATAACCTAACCTAAAATACACCGTTCCCTAACCAAGTAAAATAGGTAGAATTTGTTTCTGGCACTCGCATATAGCAAATAAGATTTCGGTCAATAGTTTTCGGTAAAATGAAATATGAACCAAAAAAAAACTGAAAAGTGATCAATTCCCGGTAGTTTTATATTGAAATCTTGTTTTTGTTGATTAATGTCTTGTTACCTAACTCCGGATAATCTAGTGTTTACTTATCAGATCATCGAAACCTACCTCCTACCTACCTAACCTACGTCCTTTCTTTGGTATTGTTCGTCGAATCGTTGAGCTCCTTAAGTTCTGAGTTGAGCTACACGGGTACTGACAAATGCGTGCACTAACAGGACAGGTCCACTCAATCTGTGTGGTTCTTTCCTCAAAAGACCATTTCAGACACAAATCTACATGGTCCTTAAAGATTATTATAATATTATTCTAATTATTGTGAATGTGAGAACTATGTCGGTCATTGATTTATTTATATTTATTTTTGTATTTTTCTCAACGTAATCATGATCTGGCAGTTTGAGTAATTTATGCGGCCTACTCAAATGTCCTTTCTTTGGTATTGTTCGTCGAATCGTTGAGCTCCTTGAGTCTAAGTTGAGCTGCACGATTACTGACAATTGCGTGCACTGACTGGACAGGTCCACTCAATCTGTGTGGTTCTTTCCTCAAAAGACCATCGCAGACACCGATCTACATAGCTTTCACATGACCTGACCAAGATTTTGTCTGGACTTTAAAAGAGACTGTGACCTCTGAGTTTGTTTCGGCCTTTCTTCTCAGAGTAGTCAGATAGGAAACGCCGACCCCATCTAGTTTAAAAAAAATATGATTGACGTGTAAAAGTGTTTGTTCAAACCTACTTACAGAAATAAAATCATTTATCATTTACCTACCAGGTAAATATAGAAGGAGGTACGAATGGTGCGTTTCAAGGCTAATGAAAATATTGAAAATATTATAATACAATTAAATGAAAAAAAAATTAAAACTCATACAAAAAGTTCAGTTTATTAACACGCATATTACAAAATAGAGGACTATTTGTAATATGTCGCCTGCTTGTCGGTCTTCTTGATTGTACTTCGGAGAGTGTGCCAAAGAACTCCACGACCTCATTCCACCGGCCCTCTTCTTCCATCGGTCATCTAGACTCACAGCAAGTTACCATACTTACCTAGTTGATATTCCACCAATTCGGACTAGACGTTTCCAAATGTCTTTTGATAGGCGTACAGCAAAAGAGTGGAACTCTCTACCTGCGTCTGTGTTTCCGAACGCATACAACCCTAATCTCTTCAAAGTGAGAGTGAACAGGCTTCTTCTGGGTAAGCTCACTCCATCGTCGACTCTGTCTCTGTTACCACTGACCTAGACTAGAGTCAAGAGCAAACCCATTTTAAATTAAAACAAAAAAAAAAACTATATCCAAGGTAAGAATGCTTGGAAACGTGCTGGTCCAGCTCCATAGGACAATCTAGAGTCTAGACAAAATTAAACTTACTTGACTTACTTATTATTTGTTTAAAAAAATTAGGAAAATCGTACACTTTTATAATGCTTGTAAATATGTGAGCACCATGTATCTATGTATCACACAATTAACTTATTTGTCATTGCTACATTTTTTATTATTTTCATCTATTGTGGTATAGTAATTGTATTGTAGGTGCATCGTCTTCACATATAATTAAGTAAGTATATAATGTATACAAAATATATAATAACACATTTTTAAAAGTGTAATGGTGGAGCTTCTTGCCCATTCTTCTCCATACGAAACTACCTTTTGGAAGGGGCGACTAGAATCAATTCTATTTTAATGTAAATGTTGACGTTCAAAAGTGCCTTTTATGTGCCTACTTGAAATAAATGCTTTGACTTTGAAAACCACTTAAAAATCCACCTTGTAATTACGAAGGTTATGTAACGGACACGTTCACATATTGAATGGCAACACTATGGAGCTTAACGCAGTACATTATTAAGCTGCTATAATAATATTGTTCGCGACGGAGCGTCACCATACTAAGATTTGTTAATGTTATAGTAATTTCTTAGTTTATTTATTCCCTAATTTCTTAAATAGAATGTATGTACGTGTCGGAACATCGCCATACGTAATTTTGTTCAAATAATAGTAATTTACTGCTAAGAATGTTTTAAAACTTAATAGACAACGGACGTACCACTACTTGCGCCCATGTACCCAGATAGGGTCTTGAGTTCTGAAACGTTCTTAGTGAATAATTGGTAGTAAAACCTTTTGAATGTTGTATTTTATAGCGTAATAAGATAGAATAGGTATAGTTCTAGCCTAGACATCATATTGTATGTACTAGAAAGCTATTAAAGATGAAATTGAGTCGTTTTTCATTTAACCCACTGGTCGCAACCTTGTGAGCATCAAAGGGGTGGGACGTATATAGTTTCCCTATAGTATTTTGGTACGTCCAGGTAGCCTAGACCGAGACCTAGCCCTGGATGTAATTTTTGGACCTGTGGTCAAATGGGAAGTCCACCTTTTTGATGAGCACAGGTTGGGAGCAGGGGCAAAATAGTACGTTTTTTCTTACAGTCTTCAGAGGCGCTTCACGCCCTGAAAAATCTAGATGTAACTATGAAAACACTAGATTTCTTTAGTTCGATAGACCTACTTTAGGTACCCGTTCAGAAATTGAATATCGGTTCAGGGGTTTCGCAGGAAATCCACCTGACAGACTGGATAATAGTAAATTTTCACCCGTTTTCCCCTTTGTAATGAAATAACTTTTCAGCTGAAAGACACACAGTCGCTCCTGTAGTGTCAATAGATAGGGGATTACGCAAGGAATCCGGTTATGTATGACATGTCTGGATAGGGTGCCTAACTAGGGAGGTTTAGCTGTAAGAATGCTTGTAAACGTAACAAAAATAAACGAAAAATCAGGGAGAAATTCGCGGTCCTCGTTACGGTAAAGATTCGAGCCACTTAAGCGGGCGCGTCACGACCGCTAATTTCGTAGTCATCAGCAAGGAACTTTACGGCTCAAAATACGTCATCAAGTGAACCCCTCAAAAGGACCCGAATCGCTCCCTGAACACTTAAAGAACTTTCAACTTGGTGTTATTATTTTTCAAACCCTTTCATGTAAGTAAGTACCCCGGAACACGAAGACATCAGTACGAAGCCACAGTCGGGAATCTTGAAGATACCTGGAACTTATAGGTGTAGGACGTCAGCGCCGCTGTGGATTGGGAGACGCCCGACCTCATACCGGGATAGCCCTGGTTGGGTATTACAACCTCCCTCACCCTGGAGCCCAGCGATCACGCCCGTCCGGCACAAATATAATTACGTAGTCGCCATGAGCAAGCACTTTGCAGTACAAAGACGATGTGTATTTAACAAGCACTATATTGTTACATAGTTAGTTAACACTAGCACAGGCAGTGTTTAATTATTAACACAAGAAAATACGTAAAAATTAGCATAAAATCACGCTTGTATTCATTGATGTTGTAGGCAGAGGTGTAAAGTCACATACACCCATTTATATTTTACGTCCCATCAACCCATGTCATACCCCGGCGAGCCTATTGCCGTTAACTCAAAAAAATATAATCATTAAGAGGGCTATCACAATTTTTCTTGTATTTGAGTGTTTGAAGAGTCTCACACACTCAAAAAGAAGAAAAAATTTAGAACACTCCCGAGAGAAATAATCAAACTTTCTCGAGCATATTTTTTTTTTAATTTTGTGGCCATATCTAAACCATAATCACACATCTAAACTCCCAGTTTAGCCGTTTGTGATAGCCCTCTTAAGTAAGATATTGTCAGGCACTTCGAAAAGAGAATGGCCCATCATCATTTTCCAAGCAAAGTTGGGGTCGCCTTTCAGTCTAACCAAAAGCGGCCAAATATCAATGTTCTACAGAGCAACCGCTATCTGACCTTAACAACAAAATAACTAGGCCATACCTGTACGAGCATCGCCATATTATATGTATTGTTTTAGTTTTTACCTGAACAAGAATTGGCTCATTCGCCGATGACCTGCAAACATTCGCTGATTAGGCTCTCGGGCCCACCACAAACGGTGGAGGTCTGCCCGGCTTGGGCGGAGCACCGCCGTGTCCTCGTGGAGGCGATTGGCGGTGGCGATCTCTCGCGTCCGGCCTTGGTCCAGGCCATGGTACGGAGCGAGAGGGCTTGGGAAGCCGTCACCTCCTTCTGCGAAGCAGTAATGTTCGCGAAGGAGGAGGCGGAACGCGTGAGGGAGAGGCAAAATTTGCGCCCTCACGCCCCTAGCCGCCGCAGGAGACGCCCTGGGCGTCGGGAATCGCAGGCCGATTCCCGGCCACCGTAGGCGCGGGCTTGCGAACGGCGAGCAATGGGCAGCTCGCCGTTCGATAAGGACCAGGCCCGGGTCGACGGCGCGTTGTGTTCCACGCGCGCCTCAAAGAGATGTCAGCACCAATGACGGGGTTTGCTAGGACCGATGCCTGCTAGGGTTGCGGTAAAGTCCAAGAGGGTTACCGTGGCCCCTGGCACAGGCAACTGAAGGAACACGGGTGGGTTTTAGTCAGTAAGAGTCTGACACGCCCTCCTGCTCTGCCCAGAGCGAGAGAAGTTATTTGATGATTTCCCACCCACAAAAAAAAAAAAAAAAAAAAAAAAAAAAAAAAAAAAAAAAAAAAAAAAAAAAAAAAAGGGCCCACCACAAGTAACCTACTTTATTATTATACAGGGTTACTGGTAACTCGACGTATTCCTTGCAAGACGTCATAGTAGGGTTAAAATGCAACGAATTAAGCATTTTTTTTTTATAATTTTTTTTTTCACTGGACAACATTTTCTTTGAAGTAACAGCAAAAATCACAAAAAAATAAATGTTTGTTTAGTGATATTTGCCAAGGTTTCTGGCATTTTTGAACTTTTAATTATGAACAAAGATCTGCTACGGCATCAACTATGATATTAAGTTAATTTCAGTACAGTCGCGCTGTAAATCATTTTTAAATAGGCTCCAAATGATTTAATCTGGGATTTTTCATAAAAATACTGAAAATGTAACTAACTCAAAAACTACTGAACTTCGGTAGAACATTTGGTGGGTTAATTTGTTGCATTTTAACCCTACTATGACGTCGTGCAAGGAATACGTCGAGTTACCAGTAACCCTGTATAATTCAGCGTTTTTAATAATAAACTGTCAATCATTCACGGGCACAAAACAGTGATTTTATTTCCTGTAGACATCCCGTGTGATTCGTCCATCTACATACTACATCTCAATGTACGGAGCTATTGCCCGTACTCTCAGTTAAGTCAGTTGTCAGAATATCTCCCTACCCGTAACGACTGACATAGATATTATGTATTTTGTGTGACCATTGTGAGCCTTCGCTCGGCTTAGAACATAGTTTAATGCAACATAACCAAGTTGTTTTCTAAAAAATGCCGTAGTGTTGATGAATGAACTATTCTCTCTTCTATTTTTAACAAGCTGCTTATTATAAGACAATCAGTTGCAGTACGAGTATGTTATTCTAAGCTTGGGAACGCGCTACAAATGCGAGAGAAAACGACTATCATGAACGAAACAAAATTACGAATAACTGTAGTACCTTTACCTACGTGCGCTTATGTGCTATTTTATTAAAGTACATCAATGGTGCCGATTCCCTTGTGTACAAACTAAACCAAATTTAAGTTCAGTGCGTCTTTTTCTTTCCATTTCATTAAGAAAAGGACAGAAGAAAAATTTTAGTTTAGTCCTGTCAAATTAATCAGCGCCTGACACTACTCCATACAAGTTTAGACGTGATTAAAAAGTTGACTACTAAAATTACATCAAATTATGTCAGGTGCTGACTAATTCGACAGGACTAAACTAATATTTATCTTATGTCCTTTTCATAATGAAATAGAAAGAAAAAGATGCACTCAACTTAAATTTAGTTTAGTTTGTGAACAAGGGAATCGGCACCATTGTTAAACATTCTAAACAATCTTTGATTCATATTTTTAAATCATGACTCATTAATTGTCATTGTCTTTTCTGCCGAAAAACGTTCCACTGGACGTATGGATACATCGTCCAGTTCTGTGGTCCCGCGACCTTCACCAGGTCATCAGTCTGCGTCGTGGGGGGCTTACCAATATCCAGATTCTTTAGTCCCCATCAACCCTCCGTTCTGCGAGCAACAGAAACCTCTACTTTAACGGGTTCGTATAATAATACGGTTGCATATTAGAAAATCAAAACTTTCTCGAGCAAATTTCAAAAGGACAATAAACGAAATAACAAAATTTAAATGACCAAATGTTTTATTTAGAAAAAATTTAAAATCCCAATTTATGTGACATCAAACGAACGACTGATCAAAAGTTGCTAGATGTAGTTTTAAAATATCAAATCATTACTAATCAAATTAGGTACATAATCACAAATGACGACTGAATAAATTTGCTAGATGTAAATATAAGTACCTATCAAATCATAACTAATCAAATCTTATAATCACAAATGATTTCATATTAAGAATAATTTATTGCTAGATGTAAATATAAGTACCTACCAAATCTATATATATCTCAACTTGCTTCCAAACTATACTACATCACTTACGCCTGACAAGATTTGAGATTATAGTTTAATAAAATAATATTTATTTCTGGCTCCTCGCTCCGGTCGTCGCGCTCGCGCTCGCTTCGCTCGCATTTGAATTGTCTCTCGTTTTCTGTCAGCCAAGTCGCCGCTCGCGCTATCCTGCGCTCGCTCCTTTGTGTCAGCTAGGTTCTTGATACCCTGGGTGGCCCCACGCTTACGCTCGGGGTTCATACAAATGAAATAGCTCGCAGGTGATGCATCATTTTAGGTATTTTGACCATTTTGACCAAAGGCTTTCTGTATCAGACAGGCGCTATTCGCTAATATTAATATTATTTTTACCTTTTTCAGTTAATCCATTTGATAATTAATAATTTATCCAGTAATCCATTTTGACATTTAAACGATTTGGTCAATAGTGTAATAAATAATTTAAACATTGATATTCCAGACTTTGGTCAGCTGAACTTTTGATCAAATGGCCATCGTTATTTTAAACTTTGTTGATTTGTACGTTGTTCTTTTGAAATTTGCTCAGGAAAGTTTAGATTTTCTAATATGCAACCAATAATACCAGCCAATTTTTGTACCACAGTAAGGCAAAGGTTGCCTCTCATACAGACAAGGCACGAGCATTGAAGACCACGCTTACTCAAGACAGGTTGACGATTTCAGACTTACATTAACTAACGGGTACATTAGACAGTGACGTTTGAAAACTCCATATATTCAACAATACACCTATATTGTCTGGCCCTAAGCAGACATATATCACGACTGCTAACATGCCACCGTGGCCTACAAGTTTAACTGATAGTGACGCCAGCTGACCGGTCGTTGACTTCAGCGTAGCCGCAAGCCCAAATAACATAGGGCACTAAATCACCATGTTTTATGTACAAACTTTACGAATAAAAGACACTTTATCAAGCTGAACTTTACTCAATAACTTGACATCAATATGGTCTTTGAATTATTCGGAGTCGATATTTTTAGTTAGTATCGAAAACTCACACATGCGACCTTGCGACTTGCGTGCTGTAATAATGTTATTTCTCTACATGGCAAGGTTTTTTTGTGCCCTGATGACCACTATTAGCACTCACCTTTGGTATACAGTCAAGTGATTGCAACCACAAGCACCCGGGAACGTGTTTCTAATAATTAAAATTAAATTTATTTATTTATAACTTTTCGCACAAAAGTTACAAAGGCGGACTTAATGCCTTAGGCATTCTCTACTAGTCAACCAAGGGTGGTGAAGAGATTAGATGGCAGGTGATTTACTTGAAATGAACAATGATAAAAAATTTACTATTAAAACAACGTACACAAATACATAAATAAGTCCTATACACATACATACTATTTACTATACTATACAGGGTGTCCAAGAACCTGGCGTCCAACTGGATTCCCACGATGCCCCAAGTTCTAACAGTACTCAGAAAAATATTTTAAAAAATCCACCCCATGTACTTACAGAATTATACTGATTTCAAAAAAAAAAGGGGAAATGAGCACCCTGTGACATACTTTTGAATGCTGTGACTGCTAATGCTGATAATTTCGATATTTCTTGGAGGTTTTGTAATCTAGGGTATTGCTGTGTCTAAATAGAATGTAAAAATAATGTACTTATTGTACCATTTTAAAATAAAATATTATTTTAACTAAAGGTGATATGGAAAACTATTGAATTTCGCAACTTTGACCGACTGTAGTGTAAAAAAAATGTACCAAAATAGTATGGCAAGTGACGTCAAATTTTGACGCGTTTATTCCTCTTTTTAAAAAGGTATAATACTTACACATTAATTTGAAAAAAAAAATTTTTGATAATATTTTTACTCAACAACCCAATTTTTACGATGTCTTACAGAATTCTTAGAAAGAAAAATTTACGACGAATTGAATCTAACCTCTAAAGAATTACTATTGTATGCTCATAAAAATAACAACAGGCCTCTCAAAAAACAGGTTAGACCGTAAGGGACGGTATGTGTATGCATCTCACCATAGTGATTCGTTATTACAACAGGAGGGAGCAAGACAGAAACTATCTTTGCGATTTGCTGGTTCTTCTTTATGGTACCCCATTATTCAGGTAAGAGTGAGGGAGAAAAAGGTTAGAGGTGCGAGTGAGATAGATAGTGACGCTATCTGGGATCGTGCTATTTAGGATAACAGTACGGTCAGTACGCGTCACTGCCTCCTGCCGTTACTACGCACCTCTCTCTTATTGTTACCATTGATCACGTACTACGATTTAAAGCTTTGTTTATTGGACTCGATTACTCTTTGTGCTCTGGACTTTGAAACGAACTCTTTACGACGACCTTTGCCTGTGTTTGGACAGTTTGTGTTTTGTGTGTGCTACCATGGCGACCTACACTCCGCAAGAATACGCAAATATGCACTACATTTATGGAGAATGTAGAGGTAATGGACGAGCTGCAGCGAGACTTTACAGAGAAAGGTATCCGAGGGCTACGCGATATCCCGACCATCGAGTTTTCATTAATGTGCACAGATCACTATGTGACGGGCGGTTCCCCAATCAAGTAGCTGGTGAAGGACGACCCGTAAATGACTTCATACGCGATGAAGTTTTAGAGGCGGTGTCGGCAAATCCAAGCATCTCTGTGCGAGGAATAGAAGCTGATACGGGGATACCGAAGAGCACAGCACACAGTATTCTCCAAAAAGAAGAATATCATCCGTACCACGTACAGCGAGTGCAAAGTCTTTTACCTCGAGACTATCCGAGCCGAGTCGCGTTTTGTGAAACAATCCTGCAAAAACATCGAGAAGACGAAAACTTTATCGACAAAATTTTGTGGTCAGATGAATCAACATTTAAGAAGGATGGCTACATGAACCTACACAACTTGCACGAGTGGCATGTGGAAAATCCGCACTTGATGCGAGAAGATAGAGCCCAGTACCGGTTCAAAGTGAACATGTGGACCGGTATTCTCTGTGGGAATATTATTGGTCCATTTGAGATGCCCGAGAATTTGACTGGCGAATCATATTTAAATTTTCTTCAAAATGATTTGCCAAACTTACTAGAAGAGACCCCACCAGATATGTGGTTCCAACACGACGGCTGTCCAGCACATTTTCGCGTATCCGTTAGAGAGTTTTTGGACGAGCAATACCCGAACAGGTGGATTGGGCGATCAGGAACAATCCCGTGGCCAGCCCGCTCACCTGACTTAAATCCGCTGGATTTTTTTTTCTGGGGAACTATGAAGGAGCTCGTTTATGCGAAGCCCATTAATGACATCGCTGACCTTCGTGAGAAGATAACACAAGCAGTGCAGGTGATACGTCAAAAAAGTTACTCGCGAAACATAAAGCGGTCCTTTTTAAGGAGAGTGAGAGCTTGTATTGCCGCGGGTGGTCAACATTTTGAACATTTATTGTAATAAAATATCTTTAAACTAACATTCTTTGCTTTTATTCTACTGGGAACCCATCTACCTGTGTGTATTTCCTTCTTGCTCACTCTTGGAACCGAAGTAAATAATAGTAGTAACATAACAGTTTCTAAGATAAGAAAGGGTCCGACAGTTACCGTTAGTAGGTAGGCACTTCGTAAAAATTGGGTTGTTGAGTAAAAATATTATCAAAATTTTTTTTTTCAAATTAATGTGTAAGTATTATACCTTTTTAAAAAGAGGAATAAACGCGTCAAAATTTGACGTCACTTGCCATACTATTTTGGTACATTTTTTTTACACTACAGTCGGTCAAAGTTGCGAAATTCAATAGTTTTCCATATCACCTTTAGTTAAAATAATATTTTATTTTAAAATGGTACAATAAGTACATTATTTTTACATTCTATTTAGACACAGCAATACCCTAGATTACAAAACCTCCAAGAAATATCGAAATTATCAGCATTAGCAGTCACAGCATTCAAAAGTATGTCACAGGGTGCTCATTTCCCCTTTTTTTTTTTGAAATCAGTATAATTCTGTAAGTACATGGGGTGGATTTTTTAAAATATTTTTCTGAGTACTGTTAGAACTTGGGGCATCGTGGGAATCCAGTTGGACGCCAGGTTCTTGGACACCCTGTATATACTATAAATTAAATTAAATAAAACTTTATTTCAGACTAAGGTCCATATTTTTGTTAGTATTTTGGTTTTAGTAACAATGGTGCTTAAAGTAGGTTAGTATTGTTAGTTTACACGGACTAAATTTATTAATGTAGACCTATGACTGTCCCCACCCAGTGTCCCTGAAAGGGACAGCCCGGTCTGGCAGCGATCATCTTCAGAATGCTGTTGTCACTACCATGCAGGCGCTGTAGTAAGGAGGCCGCTTTCTTTCGCATTATGGCATGGAAACCATCTGTGCGAGCCTCCGCGAACATTCCCGAGGCGCTACAACGCCATGGCAGTCCCAACATCATCCTAAAAGCATTATTAAATTGAACACGCAGGACGTTGTATGCTCGGCGCGTGCATGATACCCACAGGCCACTCTTGTGAAACTGACAGAACGCCTTAAACAGGGTTACTTTGACGTCTGTAGTACAACGAGCGAACCTGCGGGCAAGCATATTGCTCCTCACAGACAACGCCCTGCGCTCCCTCTCTATATCTACGTCATCTCTTAGGTCGCTCGTAACAATGTGGGCAAGGTACCTAAAACTATTGACAATTTTCAGTGCTACACCGTTGAGATACCGTGCCTTAAATACCTACAAGAAGCTCACTCTTCTTCGAGTTGTATATTAAGCCATGCTCCTCCGCATAGCATAATCCGCATATAATAATAATGACAAAATAAGACGATAAATACATAAATAAGCATCAATTACATAATACATAATGAACATAATACGAATGAACATTATTTGACATAATTATCGAGATCCCTCCGTGCCTCGGAAAGTACAATAAGCTGTTGGTCCCGGCTGTCATTTGTAGACCTTTGACGGTCGTTACGAGTACTCAGAAGCCCGAAAGTCTGACAGCCAGTCTTACCAAGGGGTATCGTGTTATTACCCAGTAACTAGGTTGTGGAGGTCAGATAGGCAGTCGCTCCTTGTGAAATACTGGTATTCGGTTGCATCCGGTAGGACTGGAAGCCGACCCCAAAATAGGTGAGAAAAGGCTAAGCAGATGATGATTATTGTCATTAATTTATCAATTGATCCCTACAATCATAGCAAATATCAAAATAGTTCCCAAATTGAGAGTTATATTAATTAACCACATTGAACTACCGCGATAAACCGGACCTAACAATTAAATCCCTCTGTCAAACCCAACTTCGCTGCCGTTTAGTTTAACCAAAGGTTTAACAGGATCAGAATGAATCATGTATTGAAAAATGCCAACCGCCAAAAATCACAGTACTTCGAAATGGATTTGTTTCGAAATTGAAATATGTGCACCAAAAATCCGGTAAGGTATCCACTAGTATTTAAATCTGTAAGCAAATATGCAACTGAGTCCTATGTTATTGTTTTAACTTAGTATTGAATAAGGTTTTTAGTTTTATTTTTGGCACTTGCCACTTTGGTCGCTTAAAACGTTTAAGATTACACATAGTGTGTTTTGGCAAGGACAGATTTATGACAGAGTTGTATTTAAAATTTAAAAGGTATAAAGTACCTAAGTAATTAGAACAGAGGTTTTGAAGTGCGACCGCATACCGAAAGACATAGCGTTGGAAGGCCTCCCACTATGTGGACCGATGACCTTGTGAAGGCCGCAGGAATCTGCTTGATGCGAGAGGAACAGAACCGGCCGAAGTGGCGGTCTTTGGGCAAGGCCTATGTCCAGCAGTGAACGTCTTTCAGCTGTAATGATGGCAATGATGATGATCAAGGCATCATCAAGGGTTCATTAAATTCGTATTTTGGGTTGAAACATAAAACCCTGCCTTTCGCGGATATAATATTCTCCCCCAAGTGGTTCCATATTACAGCCATCGAACAAGAAACTACCATCAACTATTACTTCACCTCGGGGAATAGGTACACTTAGCTGCCACATAGCTAGAGCAATCAAAATAAATCCTAAAAGAGCCAATCACTTCTGAAACGTATGAATAAAGGAACATACGAGATTCTCGGGATCGCAAGTAATCGGACATTAATAAGTCGTCTTGTGCTTGTAAAGCGGAACTTAGGTCCCATGGTAGTCATATTGAACGTTGGTTGGCTGACACACAACAGAAATCCTTTCAGAAGGAATATTTTTGACTTCATACTCTCGAAGATTACCTACAAGCCCAAGTGTCCGTAGATGAAAAAGTAACTTTCGCTGGTGTAAATGCAATTCGCATCAGCAATAGTCTTCCTTTTTCGTCGCCTTCATTCGCTGAAAATAATAAATATATAATGAATAATAAATGATAATTCCGTAATTATTATTTTTATTATTCATTTATTTCAGAAATGTCCATACATTATATAAAAAATTCAATCCAATAAAAACAAATTACATTAAAATAAACAACAATAAATAAAATTACACATACACATTAGATTACATATCCAATGTCACAGTTAAATAAAATATATAAAATTGAAATATTTCACATTAAAAATTCAATAATAAAAATAGACATACACAATACCGTCAGAAACGCATGTTAAATAATACGAGGAGAGGCGCTAACATGAAGCTGCATCCACCTCTGTATCAGGGACAGGTCCCACCGCTCGGACAACACCCTCAGGAGCCTGTTCGCATTGTAATGCATTAGTCCCCCGGTTTGTCCACAGTAACCAGTCATTGTTTTTGCAATGCTCTTAACATAGAGTTATTACGAAATGGGGTGTCACATATAGGTTGGTTTCCTGGCGTGTATTCACTCATCAGCAAAAAATACTGCTCTGTTTATTTAGATAGTCATCAAATCATCATCGAACTTGTGTGTTCGGTACTTCCTACATCTTACATGTAGGTGAAAACTTGTTTTATCCATGGGTCGTAGGATAAAACTAGTTTTCACGTTTACTTTTTTACGGATTCCGGAATTCGTCGCATGCTATGCTTTTTTTTAGGTTTTTTTTTTTTAATGTAAGATAAGATTTATTTTCTCACCACAATATTACAAAATACACATTACATGGTATCAGGGTCGGACAACATTTTAATATTTGGAAGACTGGTGGCTAAACTAAGCTCTAGGGCTATATTTCAGAACACCAGCCGGTCGATTCTGTAAAAATCTCACCGTGAAGACTTGCGTGGAGCGAGCTGTCAGTGTCATTCCAATGATGCTAGGGATTGACCAACGTTACATTTACAATCATAATCGAGATTTTACTAATATTTTTTATCCAAATTCTATTGATCATTTTATATTATTTCAAAGCTAGTATGTAGTTAAGTGGCTAAACATTACTATTTTCGGGGCTTAAAAAAAACAGAAATTCAGTTAGAAACACAATGTTGTTTTTTTTTTGTTTAGACACTTCTAGCTATGAAATAATATAAAATTATCAATAGAATTTGCATAAAAAATATTATTAAAATCTCGATTATGATTGTAAATGTAATGTTTGGTCAATCCCTAGCATCAGTGCAGCAGTGGGACGACATTGACAGCTCACTCCACGCTCACTTCACCTAAGTTTTCACGGTGAGATGGTTACAGAATCGCACTGCAGGTCTCCGCCCTTTTACAAAAAAAAATGCTTTATTTCAGGTCCTTAGCAGTTAAACATTACAGACATTGTTACACATGATATATTATTTGGTTTAGTTTACTGTGGGAGACTGGTGCCTAAGCTAGGCTTTAAGGGCCTGGGTTTCAGATCACCAGAGGGGCAATTCCCGTATTTTTAAGACCGTTCGCATTCTAATCTCAGTCTCAATCTGTCAAAATTACTATCAATTTACATACATTTTTGACAGGTTTTTGACATTGATTGTCGCTGAGATGAGATTGCGACTTGAATTTGAACGTTTTTTAAGTACGAGAATTGGCCTACAGGTCTCCGCCTTCTAGCAGTTCAATACATTGCATGATAATAATAATAAAATTAATTAACAAATTTTGAACTAGGAGGTTGTACAATAGCTTTTAGAGTCCGTAGCTCAACATTAAGTTGTTTAAAAAAAATAAAAAAAAATATGAATGGCAAAAACAAAACAGAAAAAAAAATGAAAATATGTTATGTTCTTCCTTGACAGGAATAGATCTTCTGTGCTCCTCTGCACTTTAGCTTACATACTAACGGCTAATGTCCTCTGTGGGGCAGATACAGTGTGACGTAATCGATGTAGCCGTCACTGTAGAGCCGATTGCGGGATAGTTTGACCTCTAGAGTCTACATATATATATGTAGGTATTGGGATAAGATGGCCTCTACATCAATACGTAATCGTCTTGCCTATGCAGAGAACTGAATGACATATCAAAGTAAGGTTAGTGTTAGCGTAGAACATTGTAATTATATTAAGGATGGTAGTGAGATTGACTATACTTTTTAAATTGTCATTGTTAGAGGTATTTTAATTCGATACAACTGCACACATTCCCTTGTTGGTCTAGTGGTTGCATGCAGAGCATGAGGTTCTGGGTTCGATTTCTAGGTCAGTCAAAGTGTAATTAGGTTTTTCTATATGAAATTTCCCACTAGCAACCCGGAGTCTCGATTTGTACCCGGTTGCGGGCAATAGGCTCGCCCCCTATTACATGGGACTTACAACATAACTGGCTAAATATGGTAGTACTATACTCCGTGACTTTTTAGTCGTCTTACAACGGCAGCCCACTTCATGTATACAATGATTATTAAACGTTCATAAAAGTAAAAATAGGTATTTATGAAATTTGAATAATTTAAAAAGAAAAATATTATTCATTATGACGCATGACGTGTCGTTAGAAACACCCTGTTGCGAGCGCGGCGGAATGATCTAAGTACTCGACTCGTGCGCTGGGTAGGTATTCTAGGGTATTCTTATAGGGTTCTACCGTTTGATACGTAAACATTATTAACAGGATGTTTCATATTTCTAATGTATTATTTATTTTTCTTTGTATTTTTTTTTTAAATTAATGGTAAAAAATAATAATCGCGCCTAGAGGTATTTAATGTCGGATACATTGAGTGGGCCACCTTTGCCCAGCCCTTCGAGCAAACAAGACTTGATATTATAACTGTACAATTCTATGTGCTGCTACTAAGTCTCATCGTATCGCCACGAACTATGAGAATATGACATGCCGTAATTACCCCGTGAGCAAGGTTGTAGCGCTCGTGGCTGACTACCCTGAGCGCATCGGTCGTCCATTTTAGTATTACTAGGGACCCTGCCTCGCACGGTTTTACGGCTTGAAATTACATCAAAAAACAGGGATCGACGCGCGAATTTTAACCGTGAATTCAGGCAATGAAAAAAACAAAAAAAAAAAAAAAATGATTCAGGACCCGGTGCGTGGAGATTTTTCGTCAGCTATTTAAAAAAAAATGCAGTTCCATAAAGTTTGACCGTGCACTTGTCTTTGAAACAGCAGATTTTTTTTGCATATTTTTTTAGTAGGTATAATTAAGTGTATTACAAATAAACTTTCCGGAATAAATACTCTAAATTGTGGTGAACGCCGTGTTCACCACAATTTAGAGTATTTATTCCGGCCTATATATATATTTATTTATCAAAGCCGTTGCGTAGTATAGAAGAACAACACGGTCACACAGACGGACAAAAGGCGACTATAATTTATATTTTTAAAGGTGGAAGTGAAATATGGATTCAATTTCAATACAGCCCAAGACAAACTCGGGCAAACTTTACTTAGGAACTGAACCCAGAATAACACACCGCGGCAGTTCGCCGTCCGATAAGGACGAGGCCCGGGTCGATGACGCGTTGTGTTCCACGCGCGCCTCAAAGAGATGTCAGCACCAATGACGGGGTCCGCTAAGGCCGATGCCTGACAGGGTTGCGGAAAAGTCCGAAAGGGTTACCGTGGCCCCTGGCACAGGCAACTGAAGGAACACGGGTGGGTTTTAGTCAGTAAGAGTCTGACACGCCCTCCCTCTCCACCCAGAGCGGCAGAAGTTATTTGCAATTCACACCCTCAAAAAAAAACGTTACCACGCCACGCTAGAAATCCGTGCTATGATTCGAGCGTTTCGATGCCAGTTTCTGAAGGCTCAAAAGCGCGAGTTTATCCACAATACATAAAAACGTTACTTACGTAATTATTTGCTTTGCTCTCGTATTTAATTTTGTGAGCGTATTTGCTGTACATACTCGTATTATTTTAACCTACTTTCTATGATTTCTGATGAGTTTCTGTAGAGATTTTACATTAAGAATATGAGATGAAAAGTATACACATCAAGATGTACCTTTTCATCTCATCTGACTTTGTACAATATGACGTTAAATTTTACAAATGGAATACCTACATGTTTCAGAGTGTATATTATCTCGAAAACATAATATCTTGGTGTATCTTGCGACAGTCAAAATAACACCAGCATTTCGACCAAAAATTACGAGCATGTCGAGAAACGAAATTGCGAGCTGACTTAACGAAACCAGTATGTTTGCAGACGTCTAATGAAGTGCCTAATTAATAATGATGTTCCCTTTACGAGTACCGAAGTTAATTACGATGACATGTCTCTCTTGTCAATAAATATAGCTCGCGAAGCATAAAACTCGTGCGATATATGTCACACAGATTTACAATTTAGCTCCGCCGAACTAATTGGAAGCAGGTAACAATGTTTGCCCCGCGCCCGTAAGCTTACTCCCCTGCGCCTGCTCTCCCAAATAATTTTATTGCTTCATATGCATCAAAAAACTTACTCGGCGCGCTGACATAGTCGCAATTTTTTTTTTTTTATTGTATGCCTTTTTAATTGTTGTGCAAGTTTATTGGCTGCCGGGTTTTTTGAGCGATAAATATTTTAGGAACGTTAAATGGCTTTTCGTTTACGAATGAGAAAAAAAAATCATAGGGCTTTTTTTTTTGTCTTGCGTTTTAGATCACGCTCGCGAGCTTGCATAAAGTTACGCTACAAAGAAACCCATGTGCTAGGCTGACACACCTGCGAAGCAAACCAGTATATGAAAGGAAGAAAGAAAGAAAAATAGGTTTATTTGTCACAGAAACACATGCATACATAAAAGACAATTAGCTCTAATAATTAAGAAAAAAAAGTAAAACAACAAAGAGATCTCTAATCACGAGCACAAAACAGAAATAGTCGACAGCTGCACGTCATGACTGTGACAAGAAGGCTTCCACTCAGCATGATGCTGTGCATCACTTGAGTAAAAGCGTGAGCATATAAACCTCCATGGTTAAAATTAAAACGATAGGCACTTCAACTTGAAACGCCTGAATGAACTCTATCGCAACACGTCCACGAGACACTCAATAACGTAACGTTTTCTTTCTTTCTTTTCTTTTTTACAAACAACTCATTTTTTTTTCACTACCCTCGTCCATTCAATCATCTTCTAATATTGTATTGCTAGGACTTCATATTCCTCTTTTGTACTACTCTGCAACTAAGAATTAAGAACCTACCTTCAATTATACTATTATCTCAACTAAAATTTTGACGACACGGTTGGCGCAGTGGTTAAGCAATTGACTGCTGCGTCACGTGTCGCGGGTTCGATCCCCGCACGGAACAAATATTTGTATGACCTGCAAGTAGTTGTTCCGGGTCTGGCTGTTTGTGTATGTGAGTTTAAATGTTTGTAAACGCACCCACGATACAGGAGAAATTCCTAGTGTGGGGCAACGTTTTTAAAAAAAAAATACAGACTTTGAGGCACATTATATAAATCCAACTAAAGTAAGGCCAACGTAGTAGGTCCATCCCTGTTAAGATTGTGTTAGAAGTGATACGATTGTTTTCGTTTCCGTATTTGTTCAGTTATTTGTTGTTATTAATTCGTTTTAGTTTTTCTTGATGATTTGTACTGTTATTGTGAGTGGTTGTAAATTTTAATTATGTAATCACAGCCTGGCAGCTCTAGATAATCTTTGAAAGATTCACCACGAAAAAAAAATTATTTAAATTAAACGTTATGAACCCCTGAAAGTTACTTTACATTCTTTATCTCATCTCGTTGGCCTTACTTTACAGTAATATTAGTTCCTCCAAATTGAATCGAAGCCAGCCAGCAAATTATCCAGACAACTGACAGGCAGACGGATTAGCTAGGTCATACGTTCCTAACCCGCCGCGCTCGAGGTAGAGTGCACACAGACGCACTGTGGACACGTTTGAAGGCAAAAAGTCCCTTCTAAATTATTTTGTTTCAATATTAGTTTTGTAAGCACCCTAAAAGTTGGAAAGATATCCTGGTGACTGATGAATCATCAGTCACCAGCAATTTTCGCATCAATCATCAGTGATGATTGATACGAAAATTGCTGTGGCGATGTTTAGAGGCGACCTACGTCCAGCAGTGTACGTTTTTCTGCTGAGATGACGAAGAAGACTGGTCTGAAAACTTCCATGGGTGAAAATTTTTACATGAAAACTTCCTAATAGTCATAGGTTACTAACCTGAACCAATACGAATAACTCATTGATTTTAGCTGTAAAATTAACGTGAACATTTTAACGAAACATTGATCCTAACATTTCCATACAAATTTTGTCCAGCAAAAAAATCTTATTGAACACTGTGCGACGCGACGAGATAATTTCATACTAGAGAGATTCGACCGCCGTCGACATCTACACGTTAATAAAGTTAACCCACGGATATACTGGTGTAAACAGGTGAGCTTTTAGTCGAAAAGAAATTAGTTGCAAGCTTATTAAATAGCAGCTTTTTAGAATTTTAAACTAGATTAAGGTAGGTATACTATACATGTTCACAACATGCTAGCCTTAGTTTTTTCGTTGTTTGTAATAATAATCCTTATAGCAGTCTTGGCACTAGTGTTAATTATTCAGCACGTAGCTGCCTAGGTAGCTGTAATAAGTACACAGAGACTATACAGAAACAAAACACAAAATTAAAAAAATCCTTTGTAATTAAAACTTCTATACATTCTTCTTGGCTGTTTTGTTTAATTATGTGAAACTTTAAAGAAAAAAGGTAAGAGTGACGAATATTTCATAACATTCATCGCCAAAAGTTGAGCATATATTTATTTTTTTCTCGAGGCACGGTACGGCAGGCTACGACTCAATTTAGTAAGCAGCACTTGGTAAGAACATAAATCTTAAAACTTCATTACTCGCTTCGCCCACAAGTTGGTTTTTCTTCCAACATGGCGTTGATGTTTACGATTTAAAAGGTTTTCGACGTAAAATATTACTGTTGCCGACACTTCACCGCCTCCGCCTAATGGTAAAGAACGTCAGGTGAGGGAAATGCTGCCTGTGGGTTCGATGACACGTTCGGAAAGTATGAAAATGAAAAGTTTATTTCTTATTTCAAGTTTAAAGATACGCAGATTGTTGGACATACCAACAGTATTTCAACAGAAATTGTATTCTATGTAAACGTTTGCACAGATTTTTCAGCTCGTTTTCTAATTAAAAGTTACGTATAGGTCGCGTTTTTAGAAAATGCTCTCTTTTTTACTTCTTAATGATATATTTAAATGCAATTGTTTGTCTTCCAACACTCATATTCTAAGTCATTTCCTACACTCTACCCCACGTCAACTCTGCCTGTGTGACATTGACAGTAAAAACTTGTTATAAATTGACATAAACGTGAATTTTCCCTATTGGAGGTGAAGAATCATAGCTGCTAAGCTCAAGGTATAAAACCTACTTTAACACATTCGAGTCTACCCACTTTTCATAGAACTTATATACCATGCCGCCACACTTATTGCTAGTGACCCTGCTGGAGGGTCACCGGCATTACTTTTACGCTAAAGTGAACCCTGGAGGCGGATTCTTGGCACTATGGTATAAAACATTGTAAAACGTACTAACATATTTTTTTCAGGGGGTCTTGTCGCTATACTTACCTAGTATCTCTGGGGTATTTAATGTAGGCATTAGTGGGTGGGGACATTGAATAATAAAAATCTAGAAGAAATATAAACACTCGCTTTATGTTCCCGAGACAGGATTGTTCAGCAGAACAATGGTGCAGTCACAATTTTAGGTGGTCTGAGTGAAATGAAACAAATCGGCAACGTTTGGGTGTGTATGTGTGTATCATTCGCGTAGGTACTAAACAAATCGGCAACCTTTAATATACTTCAAATGTTTATTCGTGAGGCTTTGTCTAGTTAATTTTATAGTCAAAGGTTTTTATATTTGTATCACCTTTAAAATCATTATAATTGACGGTAGACAAGTAAAAAGATAGATAGACATAGCGTAGTTGCAGCCAAGTGAAGACTTAAATATCCTGGAATTTGAAATAAGGCCAAACGAGTATCTATTCAACTAAACGACATACGTCTCCGAATTCAGAGTAGGAAAGATTAATGTTTACATCTTATTATTATAGTTAATGTACTTTCCTGGTAAATTAATTATCATTGTGTATGCTTCACGCTTCTTAGGTCTCAGGTACTAATAATATTAGGTTTAATCATAACTAAGAGTGAGTCCTATACCTAAACTCACTCACACACATACAAATCTAACGCGTAGACACATTTCATATGCACATACTGTCATACACTAAACTCACGTTTGCAGGGAGTCGAACCCATTATTACAGTAGCACAGGAGCCCAAACAATAATCGTACCATCACCTACTTAAAAATACGTCCGTGCATGTGGGAATCGAACCCACTATCAAAAGCATCGGAACCAAAGTCCTACAACTAATGCGAGTATTACCTATACTCACAAGCCGTGACACAGGAATTCCAAGCAATCCTAAAACAATACATTTAGCGGGAATCGAGAGCAAAATCCATGACAATGGAATCTAAGCACATCAGCACAGACCCGTGTGTGCTGCACCGAACCCGTGGTCTGGCTTATAAATGCCCCCTTTAAACGCCGTTTCAACTACATTAAGGCCAACTGGGAGTCGTTCACGCAGTCGATTGATGACGCCATCTTGAATGTCTTGCCAACCCTGCAAAACAACGACTAATTTGCAGAGATTGTGTCAACCACTTTCCGAAGACACATTCCAAGGGGTTGCAGAACTTCTTACATTCCAGGGCTGTCGACAGAGTCCAGTGAACTTCTAAGCCGATACGTAACCCTATATCACACCGACCCTTTTTCGGACGAAACCACGCTGGCTGGAGATGTACTGTAAGTACCATACGAAATTTTTAAGGTCATCAGATAACTTAAAGCTTAAAATGCCTATGCATTCCACAACTTTCCTCCACAAATCCTTTACTGTCCAGGCCGCTCATTTGAGGAATTAATTGCCAGTTGAAATAAAACGCGCGCCGTCGTTCCTTGTATTTAAAAGACTCGTGAAGGAACACTATTTGTCGCTGTGGTTCTCGTAATTGTAATTATCTATAGTCTTTATTTATTTTCGTTGCTTATAATATATATTTAGTGATGTACGTATTTTAGGATATGTATATATCTGTGTATCTACTTTAGTGTATTGTATACTTATTATTTTTTTTTTTAAAACGTTGCCCCACACTAGGAATTTCTCCTGAAAACGAAAACAATCGTATCACTTCTAACACAATCTTATACTACGTTGGCCTTACTTTAGTTGGATTTATATAATGTGCCTCAAAGTCTGTATATTTTTTTTTTTTAAACGTTGCCGCACACTAGGAATTTCTCCTGTATCGTGGGTGCGTTTACAAACATTTAAACTCACATACACAAACAGCCAGACCCGGAACAACTACTTGCAGGTCATACAAATATTTGTTCCGTGCGGGGATCAAACCCGCGACACGTAACGCAGCAGTCAATCGCTTTACCACTGCGCCAACCGTGCCGTATTTGCCTTACTTGATACCAACCTCCTGAATGTACTCTTGTACGACCCGAGTGGTGTGTGGCCGGTAGTTATCCTGCATCAGTATCGACCTATTTGCACCAATGACAGCCCCAGTCCAGGCAAAGCACTGTCCATTCCAAGGTTGCCTGGAAGAGATCGCAGACAGCAATAAGGCCGCCCCTTGTATATTTTGTAGAGTTCGATTTATTTTTTGTTATGTATTTTTTGTGTAAAATAAAGAATAAGTAAATTCTGCTATCCAAATTAGGGGAAAACAGACGGGAGAGGTGGATCAACACTGTTACTTACTTCGACATCACAGTAAAAAGGCTTGGAGCACTGTGAAAAAGCTCACCCGTGAGTCTCCTCAACCCGCCCCGCCAAGTCAAGTCACCGCTAACCAGATAGCCCACCAACTGCTCGTTAACGGTAAACTAACACGCCGTTCCAGTAAAGTCCCAAAGCCATAAAAACCCGATGGCACCTGCGATGATATTAGTAAACGGTTCAACCTTTCTGATATCGTCGCAGCGACTAGGGGTCTTACGTAAGTGTGATAAAACCTCCGGCGTGGATGACATCTCAGCTGGGCAAATCAAACAGCTTGGCCTTGGTGCTGTGTCGTCGTTGCTGCAACTATACAACAAACTGTCTGGAATAAGCTTCAATACCCTGTCTCTGGAGAAAATCATAGTTCATAGCTATTCTGAGCCAGGTAAGGTAACAGACGAACCAAAAAACTTAACTCAATATCTTTGCTCTGCCATACATACAAATTGTTTGAGAGACTGTTGCTGAACCGGCTAACAAGTGTTATTGACCCGAAGTTAATAGTTAAAAAGCAGGTTTCAGACCCATAAAGTCTTGCTGCAATCAGACCCTCAAACTAGTTCAACACATTGAGGATGGTTTCGAGACAGGAATGGTCACAAGCGCTGTATTCGTAGACCTGTCAGCAGCCTACGATACAGTCCACGTCAAACGGTTGTTGTGGAAGGAGGAGACATTGATCAGCAATCAGAATTTTGTTCGAATACTCCGAGAACTTCTCCACAACCGTCGGTTTCAGGTTCACCTTCTCTCGAAAAAAGTCCAACCTATGCCAACGACCAACTATCCCGCCCGAACACGTCCCGCTTCCTCTATGCAGATGACCTTGCCCTCGGCTCCCAAGCCACTACCTTTGAGGAGGTCGAGGTCCACTTGTCATTGCATAGTTCATCTCCGCAATAGAGAGGCGCGCCGCAAACCTAGCATCGTTTGGGGTGGGGTGTCCATCGAGCACAGCAACTTCCCTAAGTATCTTGGTGTTACTCTGGACAGCTCTTTAACATTCGGCAAGAACATCAAGCAGAAGGTGCACAATATTATTATTTGTATCTCCTTTGCGTGTCCCAAATAAAAAATTTTTCTTTCTTTCTTTCTTATGCCACAAAGGCTGAAAAGCCGAAACAGTTTTTTAAAGTGTGTCGTCCCACTCACTGGCCAACGTTCAAAAGAAAGACTGGAGCTGTGGCGAGACAGTGCTTCCTTACCCAACCCATTCGTTCCACCCCCTGAACATCTCTCGCCTAGACATGAGTTGCCTAGGGTAACCTGGAAGTATTTAAACAGACTCCGGACCCAGGTTGGTCGAAGCAAGGAAAACCAGTTCAGGTGGAAATTCATAGACAACTCCGCCTTGGAGTGTAAATGTGGTGCTGAATGATAAATGATAAATGATTTTATTTCTGTAAGTAGGTTTTTACAAACACTTTTACACGTCAATCATATTTTTTTTTAAACTAGATGAGGTCAGCGTTTCCTATCTGACTACTCTGAGAAGAAAGGCCGAAACAAACTCAGAGGTCACAGTCTCTTTTAAAGTCCAGACAGAATCTTGGTCAGATCATGTGAAGGCTATGTAGATCGGTGTCTGAAATGGTCTTTTGAGGAAAGAACCCCACAGATTGAGTGGACCTGTCCAGTCAGTGCACGCAATTGTCAGCAATCGTGCAGCTCAACTCAGAACTTAAGGAGCTCAACGATTCGCCGAACAATACCAAAGAAAGGACATTTGAGTAGGCCGCACAAGTTACTCAAACTGCCAGATCATGATTACACTAAGAGTAAAAATACAAAAAAAAAGCAATGACCAACATAGTTCTCACATTCACAATAGTTAAAATAATAGCATAATACTTTACAAAGTAAATACTCTTGTCATAGTATATGTATATAAAATTCATTAATGTCAATGTGTATATAAAATCCGGACATAATCATTGAGGACCATGCAGATTGGTGTCTGAAATGGACTTTTGAGAAAAGAACCACACAGATTGAGTGGACCTGTCCAGACAGTGCACGCATTTGTCAGTAACCGTGCAGCTCGACTCAGAACTTAAGGAGCTCAACGATTCGACGAACAATACCAAAGAAAGGACATTTGGGTAGGCCACATAAACTACTCAAACTGCCAGAACATGATTAAAACTGGAATAATAACCCACATAGTCCTCACATTCACAACAATTAAAATAATATAATACTTTATACAGTAAATATTCATGTCATTGTATATGTAAAAAGTTATAGATACTTATAGCAAAGATTAAAAGTACAATAGTTAGCAAAAAAACAATAAAATAAATCAACATTCCCTGTGTAAATTTATTGGAACAGCTCACTCCCAAGCCTTTTTGTCCTCAACAAAGTATTTGACAGTATAATAGGCTTTCTGGCATAGTTTCCTTTTTATAAAAGATTTGAATTTATTAAGGCTTAGTTCTTGAATGTGGCTAGGAAGTTTATTATAAAAATGTATACATTGACATCTAAACGAGCCACCTATTTTCTTGAGCCTGGTTGTAGGAACAACAAATTTGTGTTTGTTCCTAGTGTTTATACTATGGATATCACTGTATTTTTTAAACAGATTAATATTTTTATGTGCATACAAAAGATTTTCATAAATATACTGAGAAGGCACAGTCATTATATTAATCTCTTTAAATTTTTCTCTGAGGGAGTGTCTGGGACTTAATTTATAAATTGAACGAATTGCCCTTTTTTGTAAAACAAAAATCGTCTGAATATCGGCGGCATTTCCCCACAGCAGAATACCGTACGACATTACACTATGAAAATAACTAAAGTATACTAAACGGGCTGTCTCTAAATCTGTTAAACCACGAATTTTTCTAACAGCGTATGCTGCAGAGCTAAGCTTTTTTGACATTTTATCTATATGGGGGCCCCATTGCAGCTTGGCGTCTAAAGTTATGCCTAAGAATACTGTGGTATTTTCGGGTTTCAACTCTTCCCCCTTTATGAGAACACTTGTTTCTACCTGTCTAACATGTGGTAACGTAAACTTAATACATTTAGTTTTTTTCTCGTTAAGAAGAAGGTTATTAACGTTAAACCAGTTAACTACTTTTGCGAGGGCGCTATTTACATTGTCAGTAACCAGCTGCTGACGTTTGAGTTTAAATAAAAGTGAAGTGTCGTCTGCAAACAGCACTATATCATGTTTATCCTTTATGAGGTAAGGCAAGTCATTTATATAAATAAGAAATAAAAATGGACCTAGAATTGAGCCTTGAGGGACCCCCATTCTTACTACCGATCCGGGAGATCTTTTCCCGTTAACATCAACTCTCTGAATCCTATCACTTAAATAAGAAGTAAGAAGATCCAGAGAGGCGTTCCGGATTCCGTAGTGGTGCAGTTTCCTGATTAATGTTTCATGAAGAACACAATCGAATGCCTTGGACAAATCGCAAAAGATGCCCAACGCATCGCATTTGTCCTCCCATGCATTATATACATGCCCTAGAAGTTCAACTCCGGCATCAGTAGTTGAACGACCCCTTGTAAAACCGAACTGTTTGTTATGCAGTAATTTATGTACGTTGAAAAATCTTTGCATTTGATTTAGAATAAGCTTTTCAAAAATTTTACTAAAGGTAGGTAGCACTGATATAGGTCTATAATTAGTAGGGTCTGATGTACTACCCGATTTAAACAACGGTATTATTTTACTGCTTTTCATAAGATCAGGAAACTCACCACGGTCAATACAATTATTAAAAATAACAGCTAAAGTTGGTGCTACAATGTTTATAATCGACTTAACAACGTCCACAGAATTACCCAATAGATCTGCGGTCTTTTTAACATTTAACGTGTGAAAGGTTTTAATTATATCTTTACACGTGACATATTGGAAATAAAATTCAGAATCACAAACTGGAACGTTTTCTTTAAGTAAAGACTCGGAAGCAGTGGGTGAAGAGTTAAGAGATTTAGTAGTCGATACGGGAATCTCTGCAAAGAAATTTTCAAAGGCCGCGGCGACTTGAGAATCTGATTTAATTATATTGTCATCAATAGCTAGGCTGTAGTCACTACATCGGTTGCATGACCTTCCCGTTTCGCTATTAATGATACTCCATGTCATTTTAATTACATTACCACTATTTTTAATTTTTGAACTCAAATAACGTGACTTGGCTATACTACAAACTTTTTTAAATAATTTAGAATAATTCTTGACATATAAATTAAATTCAGCAGTGTTTATACATGCCCGTTCATCATACAATTCATAAAGTCTTTTCCTACTTGTATGTATACCAATGGTGGCCCAGTCACTGAAGGAAGCATTACTATTAACTGAGAACGTCTTTGGAATGAATGTGGTATTGAATTGTGTGCAATATATTTTAAAAAAATCATTATATTGTTGATTAGGGTCATCATTAGTCAACAGAAGTGGTAATTTATTTAAAAGTTTAGATTTAAATGTTTCCAAGCGATTAGTAGTTTTAGGGTTAGCAGTGATATCTTTTTTAGTAACTCTTTTGTTTAAATTAGAAATAGTAATCAATTGTCCGCAATGATCTGAGTCTATCAAGTTAATAATTTCTTTGTGGGTTGGTATAACATCTGTATAAATGTTATCTAGGCATGTGGCACTAGTGGAAGTTATTCTAGTGGGCTCCAAGAATTGGTTAACAAGATTGTATGACTGAAATAGACTTATAATTTTAGTACTTAACCCAGAATTCTCTAACAAATTAACATTAAATCACCACAAGTGATGACAGATTTGTTTGAATTACAGATTTTGTGCAACACTTCATCCATAACCTTTTCAAAACAATCATACAATCCTGAAGGTGGTCTGTACAATATAATGAGCTGCTCCAATTCTACACAGGCTATTTCAATTGTCCGCTCAACAGAGAGGCTCACAATATCCCAGCGGTCTTTAAATTTAAGCTGGTTATTTACCAGAATTAATGAGCCACCATGTACAGCATTTACTCTGCTGAACGAACTACCAACCTGGTGATTACTAAAATTGAACATGAACTGGTGGCTTTTAAGCCAATGTTCTGTCATACAAAGAATATCTATATTGCTACAATTCAGGAATAACTCTACTTCTAAATCTTTGTTCAAAAACCCTTGAATGTTTTGATGCACCAGGTTGATACTATTTACTTTTTGTACACTTTCATATGATTTATTATTTGCCTTAGTTATATTTTTGCAAGAGACTGACTCTTTTGTCTTAATTTCTAATTTAAATGATGACCATTGTCATTAATTTTGACCAAATTATTGGCAGAATAATTAAAAAGGTCATTGCATTGCTCAAAAGAAGCAAGTTGTTTAGCCAAATTTTTGGCTGAAATAGCAAAATAATATGATAGCGACACAGCTATCTGTCTTTTGTGATAGTTAGAAAGATAGTACTTAACAATATTGTATCTATCTTTTGTCAAATACAAATTATTACCAACATAATTGTTAGTGTCAACTAAATGGAACAGATTGTCATTATAAGTCAAATTGTGCAATGTCATGTTAATGTCAAATCTTAAGGTATTTTCTTCCTGTGGCAAACTGTTACTATAGGGGAAAGTAAACAACACAATTTTCCTTAAACTAAGGTTGCACAATGTTCTATGATATTGGAGCAATTCTCCTTTGTTCACATTTCCCCTATTTCCCATAAAAATCAATAATGTTGTTTCCTGCTTAAAGTTACATTTAATAATTTCATTCATGATATCAAATAGCGAACAACCAGGCATACAGTAATTAATTATTGAGTGTCCGGGATATTCATCTGTCAACAAGTGCCCTAAGTCCTTTCCAATTTCATCACAAAATAACACAATGTCATTATTTAGCATTTGTTTACATTGTTTAATGGAACTATTTACAGCAGGAGTTGTCAAATCAACACAAGGATGCGGTAAGGTGGTATTGCATGTTGACAATGAATGGGCAGGCAGGCAAATGGTAGGTACATTGGTTGGTGGTTGACAAAGCTCACAGCTGTTTGTTTGTGAGTTTACTAGCTCATTCATTGCCAACACATATTCCCTCATTAGTTCTTCAGAGGTATTATATTTGATAGTCATTGAACCAAGTTTCTCTTGCAGATGGTCAAGTTGAGATTGCAAGTCCTGTGTATCAATGTTGTACTTCCTAGTACTTTGATCCAAATTAAAAGAATACATATCTAATTGTTTTAGCAAATTTAACCTTTCTCTATTAAGTTTAACATTTTTGATAAAGAACCTTTGTCTTTTAATCATTTTTTGTGTTTTAACTATGTATTTATTGATTTTAATGTATTTTTTCAGTTTGTTTTTGCTGGTGACTATTCTCACTGAATTACATGATCTTGATTCATCATTACCTGTCAAATCAATAGTGTAAGAGGGGTTTATGGCAGAAACCATTGACGGGGCAATAGGCACCAATTCATTGAACAGACTTTGATTCAGCGAGGCGGTGATGTTAAGATTGGTAGTCTCAAGTTGTGTAATCTGACTTTGAGCCTCATGTAGCTGCTGTTGAAGTAAATGCTTGTGACTAAGAGCTTGTTCATACTCTACGCTACACTGGCTGAACCCATCCACAACAACTTGGAGCCTATCCCGGGCTTCCATGGCATCAGTGTATTGAATGTATATCTGAGCCATTTCATTTTTCAACTTCCTATTCATTTCATGGGCATCAAAGAGCACCTTTTCATTGTCATCCATTTCCTTATTTAGTTGGTCACAGTACTCCTTTGACGCCTTTAATTCGCTCAAAGCCTGATTGAGTTTGGACTCTTCTAGACGAGCACGGGCGCTGCGAGTCATAATCATGATTATAACTTGATAAGGAAGAGAAAACAAATTAAAAGAGAATAGGTAGTTGTGGCAGCTGTATAGAAGATGATTAGTTTAAAAGTAAAAATGAAATTTAGAGGAAAATAAGAAGTTCTGTCACCAAACCAAACTAAGGTTATGTTTACGTCTAAAAAGTCATTGGCATCAACAAGTAGCCGTATTAAAAGTGAACAATGTAATTGCTGGTGTAGTTATAGTACGCAAACAAACTAAAAACAAGTAAAATATTAAGTATTGTACCTGCTAACAAGATGACAATGCAAAAATCACTTGAGCCGGCAACTGTCACTGATTCACATTGATAATTAAACACTTATTTTGCACTTGGTATGTGAATCTAACACAAAAAACAAATTATTATCCTATTTACGTGACGAGTAATTGGAAATAGGCTTTAAAAACATAGAAATTATATATTTAAGATTAAAATAACAAGAACAAATTCAAATCAGCTGTTAGCTGTCTGTTCCTCAAACGATGGGACACTTTATATCATGTCCTGCGTGTCCTGTCAGCTGCACGTTACAGGATTTAATGGAAGCTAGTGATGGCGCCAAACACGTAGCCGAATTCTGGGCCGACTCCATTTAGATTGCCATCGACACGCTAAGAAGAAGGAGTAAGCTACACATTTTGAGCTAAGTAGAAGTTGAGACCGGGACTCGTGGCTTATTATAGACTGACCGGTTGGCGCAGTTGGTAGCGACCCTGCCTTCTGAGCCGCTGGTCCCGGGTTCGATCCCCGGACAAGTCAAACATTTGTGTGCATGAACATGTCTGTTTGACCTGTGTCTGGGTGTGTATATGTATATCAGTCATCAGGGTACCGTAGTACAGGCTCTGCCTAGTTCGGGACCTGAAGACCTTGTGTGGATGTTGTCTCATATTATTATTATTATTAATAACAGTCGCTCGGGTCGATCGAAGATTAAGCTACGCTTGCCGCGGTCGGTTCGTGGATGGGTGACCATCCATTACTTCCGTGCTCGGAAAGCACGTAAAGCCGTTGGTCTCGGCTGTCATTCGTAGATCTTTGACAGTCGTTACGAGTAGTCCCCAAAAGACAACCAGTTTTTACCCAGGGGTGTCGTGTTACCCAATAACTGGGTTGTAGAGGCCAGTCGCTCCGTGTTAAATACTGGAATTTAGCTGGATACGGTTAGACTGGAAGCCGACCCCAAAATAGCAGGGAAAATGCTAGGCAGATTAGAAGTTGAGAGCTTACTTAGGTACTCTCAATAGGTAACAATAGTACATTGTTCACCGAGAGGAGAAAGTGACCGATTACCGTCGAGGGTGTCGTTTGAAGCCCGAGCCGTAGGCGAGGGCATTAAAACACCCGAGATCGGGAATCGCACTTTCTCTCGAGTGATACATAGGTAGTGCTTTATACTACACCTACGAGGAAAATAAAAAACTAAATCTTTACTAATTGAAATGGCGCCAATGGCGTCTGCAATTTTCACATGTTCTTTTTTCAAATTGTTTATCCTGCCGCCGCAGGATCGCACTGCCAGCCCGACACCATCCAACACACAGCTAGTGGCCAGTGTCATTTTGCGAACTTGGAGATAAAAACTCACTGTAAAAACTTTTTGGTTTTTGATATTTAGGTTACCGGCGCATAGTCTTACCCAAAATTAAAAAAGAAAAACCACATAAGAAATGGATTTTGATACACTTTTCTCTCCCGCTCAGATGCGTTTTCTCCCCGCATATTTGTTCGATATGCAATGACGTACTTTCTACCGTAAATTTGATAAAGTATCTAGGTACTTTCCAAGTAGGTGTAGTATAAATATATTGCTATTTATATTATTGGTAATATGTATATTGTTATTGGTTATTTGTGCTTATAATATTTATATATAATTAGGTATATGAAGTTTATGCGTGTCTTTAAATTTAAAAATATTTATTCCTAAATTATCATTATAAATTGCACCCACCACTGTTTGTCTCTGCAACACCCAAAGGTTGATTGGTAGTAAATGCCTATGGCATTAAGTCCGCCTCTGTACATTTGCATGCTTAATGTATTAAATACATAAATAAATGTTTCCGCAAACTTAGGCGGTTCGCAAATTCATTAAATAAGTTGCAGTAGGCATAATTCAATTTGTTCAGGCGAATATTAATTTCTATTGAGCACAGCAAAAAGTTAGTAGGAAATTATCACTGAGCTACCTAGGTGGGTTGAATAGTGCGTCAAAGTTCTAGACCAAAATGTTCATGTTTTTGTTAGACCGCCCATTACAGTGTCCCCTCATTTTAAATATCTCGTAAACCTACAGTAATTTTTCGGACCAAGAATAAATAAGGAGAAAAAACAACATCCTACTAATATAAAAAATGTGAATCCTACTAATTTTATAAATATGAAAGTTTGTATGTTTGGGTGTATGTTACTCAATTACCCAAAATGGTTGAAGGAATTGTATTAAATTTGGCACACACAAACTTTATAACCTGCATTAACACATAGGATACTTTTTTTCCATTTAATAAACCGACATCCACGCGAAGCCACGGACAAAAGCTAGTTTAAAATAACTTTGAAAAGTACCTGCAGTTATTTTCTTGGCAGTCATTTTCTTATTTTCGTTTGATGAACTAATCGGTACCGAGTATTCTTCGAGCACGATAACTACATTAAAGTGGGGGTTAATTTTCTCGGCGAAAGTCACCGACCATACCCGATTATCATAACTCACATTATTATATTTATAATAGTAAAACCTTAAATTAGGAACCTACTTGATTTCGTTTTGCTTCGTGCCTTTTTGGCATTCTTTTCAAAAATATATTCTTATTTACCGGGAGCCCCAATTAATCAAACTAATCAGGTTTTTATCTACTTTTACGAATACTGGTTGCTTTTAAATACGATTGCCATAACATTCAAAACCGGCATTCCATCTATTTCAATTTCGAACTGCAAATATCTGAAACAAAATTTTCTGGCACAAAACAGCAACTACGTTCCAATTCCCTAAACAAAGTAGTCAAAAAACCTTTTTCCGTCGTTCAAACATAACATATGTTCGTTGGTCAAACTGTAAACATAAGTAAATAGAAAATAACGTTAAACAAACAAGATAATTCTATAATTATTATCAGTTTACAACAGGCGTTGTGCTAAGCAATTACCCACAGGCGCGCCGTCGCCGCCGCCGCGTCATCGACCGGGACTGGTCCCTACGTGCGGTTCCAGAATCGTCAAGTTTACAACTGTTTGCTTGCAACTTTAAACACGGCCTTTCAACATTGCCTTTGTATATTTTACCAAATTCACTTTTGTTTCACTGAATGAGTATAAATTCTGCGAAACACGATGTAATGGGAGTGTTTACATTGTAGTTTGTAAACCGCTTACGGCGGCTAAAACTAATATTCGCTGTGGACCCGTTTTCAAATGCTTTTGTTTTTTGACTGTCGCCGCAAGTAAAATGAAATAGGTGAAATAGGAACGAAATGTGTTCTAATAGGTATTTTGTTACAATTCAATTGTTTATTTAAAAAAGTGAATTTTGTGACCGTTTTGGTGATGTTCTTTGTTATCGTCATCGTATTACCCAGTAACTGGGTTGTGGAGGTCAGATAGGCAGTCGCTCCATGTAAAATTGACGGCACGGTTGGCGCAGTGGTTAAGCGATTGACTGCTGCTCTGCGTGTCGCGGGTTCGATTCCCGCACGGAACAAATATTTGTATGATCTGCAAGTAGTTGTTCCGGGTCTGGCTGTTTGTGTATGTGAGTTTAAATGTTTGTAAACGCACCCACGATACTGGAGAAATAAAAAAAAAAACTGGTACACAGCTGCATCTGGTTAGACTGGAAGCCGAACCCAACATAGTTAGAAAAAGGCTAGGCACATGGTGATGAACGACTATAGTGACCTTCTTTGTGATGATGTTCAGAAAGGTCAGATGCGTAGTACTCGCAACCAGCGGGCGTGTCTGATCAGATGCATGAACGTAAACGAAGCAAAAGGAGTAAGGACCGTAGCAGGTGGCGTTTTCTAGTTTCTACCTACCCCCAAGGAAAGAAGACGTGAGCTTATACAGGCGGTGGCGTAAGTAGTGGTCCACCGTTCAGGATTCGATAAACCAGATAATTAACAAATGCATGGCCACTGACAATGTAGTATGTTTTTTTTTCTTCTAAAAAAAATCGCTCTTGAACTTGATGGTGTGCTAAAAATTTGGGTTAAAATTTGAGAAGAACCAACTTTTTCTTCAAAAGAAGGCTTAAAATTTGAGAAGAACCAACTGTTTCTTCAAAAGAGCTGAATTTACATAAAAAATCATAATTTACCATGATAGCTCTAAGTTTCAGCAGTAATTAACAGAAATCAAAATGAAAAAATTATGGTTTTTGTTGAAACTACCAACTTTGTAATAAAAGGTAGAAATTTCGTAAAGAGGAAATATTTTCAGAACCCTTGGGTAAAAATGGTTAAAATTTTTAATTGTTATAGTTAATTATCTGGTTTATCGATTCCTGAATGGTGGACCACTACTTACGCCACACCCTGTATATGTGTGCGAGTTTTCTGTACTGTTTATTATAGTGCGAGTATTTTAAGTTAAATTAAGCTAAGCTAAGTAATACAGCAATATTATTGTGGCAGCGACTATTGTTTTAGTTTTATTTTTTATGTTTTTAGCACTTCTAACCTTTAGTTAAAACGTGGACAATGGTGTGGGTTACGTGCTTATTAAATCTTAGTTTAAGTATTTTTCTGTATTTTGTAGCATGTATCTAACTGTTGTTTTTGATAATCGTAAGCGGACATTATGTTGGTTAGACCCTGGTTCAGCGCCTAGGCAGTGCCCCAAACGAAAACTTACCCCTAAAAACGTCATGGTCACTGTTTGGTGGTCTAGTGCTGGTATAATTCATCACAGCTTCTTACCAAATGGCACCAGCATTACTGCGGATGTGTACTGTGAAGAACTGGACACAATGGTGGAGAAGCTTGCAAATCTCCGGACAGCCTTGGTTAATCGCTCGTCCCCGCTGCTCCTACACGACAACGCTCGGCACAACAGACGGTATCTTAGCTACAAGAGCTAGGCTTGGAAGTTTTGCGTTATCCACCGTACTCACCAGACCTTGCGCCGACAGACTTCTACTTTTTCCAAAATTTGGAGAACTACTTGGCAGGGAAAAAATTCGATTGGGCACGCCACAATTGCGGCGATAAGTCCCCTTTTTGAGGAGTGGCTAGAGAGGCGCCACGGCGTCCTCACCTTCCGCCAGACGCAGGTCCTCGCCGGACACGGTTGTTTCGGGAGGTTCCTGTTCCGGATAAGGCGGGAGGAAACGCCCGGAGGACACGGTGGAGCATACGGTGGAGGTCTGCCCGGCTTGGGCGGAGCACCGCCGTGTCCTCGTGGAGGCGATTGGCGGTGGCGATCTCTCGCGTCCGGCCCTGGTCCAGGCCATGGTACGGAGCGAGAGGGCTTGGGAAGCCGTCACCTCCTTCTGCGAAGCAGTAATGTTCGCGAAGGAGGAGGCGGAACGCGTGAGGGAGAGGCAGAATTCGCGCCCTCACGCCCCTAGTCGCCGCAGGAGACGCCCTGGGCGTCGGGAATCGCAGGCCGTTTCCCGGACACCGTAGGCGCGGGTTTGCGAACGGTGAGCAATGGGCAGCTCTCCGTTCGATAAGGACCAGGCCCGGGTCGACGGCGCGTTGTGTTCCACGCGCTCCTAAAAGAGATGTCAGCACCGATGACGGGGTCCGCTAGGGCCGATGCCTGCTAGGGTTGCGGGAAAGTCCGAGAGGGGTACCGTGGCCCCTGGCACAGGCAACTGAAGGAACACGGGTGGGTATTAGGCAGTAAGAGTCTGACACGCCCTCCCGCTCTGCCCAGAGCGGGAGAAGTTATTTGATGATTTCCCAACCTCAAAAAAAAAAATATCGATACCCGCGAGGCAGTACAAAATGCCTTTGAAGAGTTTGTTGGCTCCCATACACCTGACTTCTTCAAGAAGGGCATTGAAAAATTACCAGTGCGCTGGCAGAGATGCATCGATAGCATGGGTACATATTATTTTGAGGGTATCATTTAAGCTATTACCAATTTAATTAGTTTTGTGTTTCTTAAATAATAGGGTTTGTCCTCCAAATAGTAGATCTGTCACCAAAATGTAGTCACCAAACAATGCAAAATCAGTTCCACAATAAATCACCTAAAATCCTGAGATATAAGGTCTAGTACCAAATAAATGTTTTTGTATGTATTATAATAGGTGTGTCCTAATAAGTATTTAAGCAAACTAATTTAAAGAGATCACCAATAGTAGTAGTTTTCTTATTCACCACGGGTCGATTGATATACATAATATGTCGACGGTAGGGCTTGGTCGACGGAGCCCCGCTTCGCGGGGCTCCTACTTCTGGGTGGTTTATAAAAAAATAACCACGAAGGGGATGGCGGGGTCTCTCGACCCCGCCATCCCCTTCTAACCTAACCTGTCCGAGTCGGGGTGCCCTAAAGTCCAGATTGCATCCAGTTTCTCCTGGTAATTTGTCTCAGGTATCATTTAAGCTATTACCAATTTAATTAGTTTTGTGTTTCTTAAATAATAGGGTTTGTCCTCCAAATAGTAGATCTGTCACCAAAATGTAGTCACCAAACAATGCAAAATCAGTTCCACAATAAATCACCTAAAATCCTGAGATATCAACCTGGGAACAATTTTTGTTTATCTGAGAACGAAAATATTTCGTGGCGATAGATCTATTTATTAGGTGATACAACTTGATGACAAATATAAATTTTGGTGATAGAAAATATAGTTCCCTTATTTTGATTGTTAGAAATAAAAAATATTTATATAAAAATGACTTTAACTTTCTGTATACTAAACTGCAACTTCATAGGTAAAGACCTAATATATATAACCACACCTTTCTGATACATGCTGTAGACTTAGGAATATAATAATTGTGTATTTTAGAGAATGGTAAAATTTTTAACATAGGTATAAATGGAATCATCGATACGAAGAAGAAGAGAATAGTAAGTAATAGATTGGCAAGATTTTTAAAATACAACATAAAATACACAAATAAAAGGGAGACCATGAATTTTAACATTTTTAATACAAAATTAATCAATTTATCAAATGCTCAAAACGAGTCCCTTCCTGTTGAATACAAAGTCGCACTCTTTTGATTATTTCGATTTGTTGCATACAACCAGGTACCTACTAATTACGTGTCTCTTTATCATTTTATCATGCACTTAAAGTATAATAGGGAAATCATGCGTACTTCTTAAGTGGGTACATTTATTAGTAATAGGTACTTATGATAATTTCAGTTGTATGTCCTTACGGCAATTTCAGCTTTTCATTTTTCTGAACCAAATTTCACATCAAATGTTAAAATTCATGATCTTCCTTTTATTTGTGACACTATGTTATTTAGCAAAAAATAATCCTTATGATGAAGCCTTTCGACCGGAATGATAAAGCTCCAGGTTGATTATTTTTCTCATGTAACGGGTTCGATTTCCGGTTCAACCATGTAATTATTTAAATATCTATGAAAGCAGTTTAAATTGTTTTTTAAATTCAAATAATGTCTTCTTTTAGTAAAATGTTCCATCTACAATATTCAAGGTACTTTCCCTCCATGTGGCATATCCGTGGGACGCTCTGTATAGCCTTTATAAAGGTTAACCTAGCCAATACACCTACTACATAACTTCCATACGAAAACAGAAGTATTGTGAGTTTCCTTAATTTTTTAGTGATTTATTGTATTTCACCTTTTGCCCGCGGCGACCTGAAGGCGGAAATCGAAAACGGAATTCCATTTTGCAAGAATCGTATTCTTCGAGCTGGCAAACTGCTGCTGGAGTTTAGCGTGACTGGCAATACTAGCTTTAAGTATTTAAAGTTCGAAACACATAACATCACGCCTGTTTTTCCCTGAAGGATTAGATTATTAGTGTACCTTAGCGAGTACACCCAAAATTCGTCAGTTTAGGTAAAAAAAAATTTTTGTACTACCCTTTAGCTGGGATTTTTTGACAGTAGGTACTTAGAAAATATGGTTACAACGGTTTTGCTCGAGTAGAGATCAATGAAAGTTATTATAAATTCAAATAAAAAGCACGAGTAAATAGATAAGATCTCACACATCAATAAGTCTCCTTTTGTATTCATATCTTGGCGAATATATTCGATCTCATTGTCCAAGACCAAAATGTACGATATTGGTTATGTTCTTTCATATTGTTTAGGACAACCTATTATTCAGTTTACGCCTGATGGAGACTAACACATGACAAAACAAAACTTGTACGTAGATTGTAAAGTCGACATCTGAAAAAATCATAACCGAGAACTGCCAATAACCTTGAACAATCAATACAATGAAAGCAAATATAATATTCAGGTAACCACCGAAAATCAGCGCCATGCTGTGGGTCCCCTATAGCACAGCACCATGCTGAGTGGACCTTCTGGTCACAGTTATGACGTGCAGCTGTCGACTATTTCTGTTTTGTGCTCGTGATTTTAAATCTATTTGGTTTTTATTTTTCTTAATTATTCGAGTTAATTATCTTTTTGTAAGTACATGTTTCTGTGACAAATAGACCAATGTTTTTGTGTTTCTTCTTTCAAATATTTATATTAAAATCAACAAAAATACATGACCAACCTCACGAGCTACACAAACCCAAAGACCACACAAGTCTGGCTTTAAGAAGTGTAACATAATTAAATGATAAGACTACCCGCGGTAAACAGGGATTACCCCACAAAGGTGTAAACTGTCACGTACACTATGTACGTCAGCGCTATCGTATACCGTGTGAACGTTATCTTAGCCGTGATTTATAGCCTTGCAGAATTTAATTAGGGCTGCCGAGCGACGCCTTGGAACACGTTTGATGAGGTAGGAAAATTTCTAGGTTAGTTTTTGTTAGGAGCAGAACGGTTTTGTTGACTTTTAGAATAGATTATGTCGTGAAATAGAATTAGCTAATTTAATTGGAGACACTGGCCCCCAGGCTAATTAATTAGGGACCCACTTGAGGACTATTGGCTTAAAAAACGAATACAAGACTGCTTTTTTCTACTGAAAAATGAGCTGATATTATATCAACCGATCTTTACTACTTATAATGAAATAGCAAGTGCTATCGTCAATGCGACGCTCACAACATCAGTCACCATATCACATTATGATCTTTTTCCGTAAGGACTTAGTGATACAAAAGGTTTATTTTGAAATACGCCTACGTCTTTATAGAATCCTTTCGATATAATAAAAGCCTGATGTTATGTTATATGAAAAATAACAATGTGTAGGGTTGTAAAAAGGAATGATAAATTGCACGCGATAAATCCCTATACGATCCCAGCTCGCCATTTCAGCGTTACATGCTCTATATCAAAATACACATAGAAAAAAAAGTCGCTAAATGTACTCTGTATATACAAGGTGTTGTTTTGCATCCTCGTCAAATTCGAGGAGGTAACTATGCTAATGATTCTCGACACGAATCAATAATAAACTAAGTAGGTATTTATTTTTATTTTTCGGAAATCGGCATGTGTAGGGCCCGTGTGATACCGCCCTGTAACTGCGCTGTAACTGTAACGCATGCACACAGCGACATAGTCGTACGACACTGCCTACCGCATACGCAACGGGGCGATTTTGTTCTTTGAAAGTGGAGTATTCTGAAATACTGTCAAACTTAAATACCTAAAAAAACAAGTAGGTATGTATTAATTATTGAGCAGGATCGTAATTTTATTTGATTATTTATGTCTTTCATAACAGCCTCCTGAAATTTGACGAGGATGCAAAACAACACGTTGTATATGCCATACCTCTCAAATTAATAGATTTGATAGAAATAGGTATGGTGGTAGTACTTCCCCACATTTTTCGCCAGTCACCCTCATTCCTTTCAATTTTCGTAACTTTTTGAAACCTGCTACTGAAAAATGTCTTTCCTTTACTGGCATCCAGTTTTTTCTGACGTAAAAACAATATTTTTTATGATTTATTATAACGTGAAATGTAAATAATTAAAATGGCACCCAACTGGGACCATGGGAAAAGTAATAACACCACTTACTCACTCACTCACACTCACTTGTCTCGTCAACATTTAGTCGTCGCGTCCTATTTGCTGTAACAACGCATACTCGTGGTATAACATCACATCTATAAATGCATACACATTAAGGCCCACTTGGGTATCAATTTGCTTACTGGCGTCCGATTGGGCTATATACATATATATTTATACGTGACTTAACCTATTTCGTTCAAAGTAGCATAGAAAATTCTCTCCTGGGTTTCACACTGAGTTTTTTTCATTACTTCAACTTAGGTACAAATAAAAATATCGTTGGAATCATTCATGCATGCTGTCTGTTGAAAAATCTCACTTATTGTTGTATTCTCTGAAGATAGCAAACACTGGGCACTGCCATCAAGGTTACTGTCCTCGCTTTATATTACAACAAGATGTCTGAACTTTTAAAGACACCTTGGCATTTGAGTTTATTTGACGAGTGTTCTCCAAATCTTATAGAGGCACGAGGAACGGGGTGTTAAGTTCATTCATACCTCCATAGAAAAGGGAGGATCCTCCGACCAGACGGGTGTCGTGTCTGGTAGGCAACTGCCCGACGCTTGATGTCGAAAAGTTGTATAATATATGCTAGTCGCACGGTAAACTCTGCTTGCGCGATGCAGGATTTGCGTGACGTCAGTATGACGCACAGCTCGCATGTGGCGATGTAGATACCGCTACAATCTAAATCAATTTTGCAATACATTTAATTTTAAAAGTACTAAATACCTATAAATTATTTCAGCCCTATGAATAATGAGCGATGTCGATAGAACCTAATCATGGCACTGTGTAAATCCTATGAATATCACATTATTTGCTTAGTTATGTTCCAAATTAATATTGTTAATAATCCGACCGGTGACGTCACAAAATGTATGATCGTACAATGTTATCTCTACCAACAGATGTTTGACTAGTCTGCCTAGTTAAGCACTACTCCTGATGTGAATTATGTCACACACTAATATTGTAAGCATAAATGAAATTCATGAAACTAGTAAGTTGCTTCATTCGGTTGAGACATTCCATACTCTACTATACATCATATAAACTACACGGAGTACTCCGACCAAAGTTTATTCCTCTCCTAATTGCCAAATAAAACGAGCATCGCAAAAACATCTCAACGTAAAACATACCAACACAGAAACTCGGACAAAAACCATTTAGTACTAGTGAAATAGCAAATAGCAGCTCTGTTAGCAAGACGAATGAGCCTCGTTTGTTCCGGTTTGCTCCCATTAACTCAGCCCTTAAGACACAGGGTCACCGGCCGTCTCGAAAACTAATCCGCGCTGCTGTTAATACCAATAAGTCGTGCCTTGAAATTTATCGGGGTCAAAATATAGAGCCAGAATGCTTTGTAGGTCTTTCGTTCGACTTAAGTTCGGGCTATTCATAAAGAAGCGCAGATGTGCTGGATAAATATTGTTGCTACTTTCTGTTGTTGGACCGAAGACGGCTTTCGTTGTAAACAGCAAACTTTTAGTTTTGCGAATGACATACTTATTGAAATATATTGGTTCTGTATGTCCATACATTTACTTTAGACATACTTGTACAAACAAGTATGTCTAAGTTGTTAGACAAATAATAACTACTTACATCTCAAAACAAATAACCCTGAAATAAATAGGATAGTTAAACTGTCCTTTATGAGCTTGCAGCAAAAGAAAAATACGTCCTATCTGGCATGGTTTCGACCGCGTATCTTCCTGCTACCGTAATTTTCGCTTCACGTGGAAACACTAAAGCCCCTTTTGAAATTCGAACCCAAACCTTGAGCCGTGCCTAAATAATTTAAGCCTTTAGACCCTCAAAACATTAACAGCTTGAAGATAGCATTAAACATACTTAATACTTAGGTAGGTACTCAATTTCAACGTAACTTACTCACTCATAAGGGTTTTACTTTTATTACTTTGAGGCAAATTACTATTAGTTTTAGGTCTTCGGTCTCAATAGAGATCATCATTTTATTTTTTTACTTTGATCTCACATGTAGAAGCAACAAGAATGATGTACCCAGGATTAAATAATATTTTCATTTAAAAGAGGGTCCTTGCTATTTCTTGCCCGTTCTTCTCCATACGTTTCGGAATGGGCAACCAGCTTCAACTTTCTGTCTAACTGACCGACTATTTGACAATTCTTAAGTTTTTTGAGTTGGGTTTAGAGTTAAAGATATAAAATCTTGCTAACTTACTTTCGCGTCATCGAAGGCGTATACTCCTTTCTGAATGGATAGATAGTTCGCTAGAGACTAAAGCTTGCCTGGATTTCAAATCCTTCAAAAACTTTAATAATAATAATAAAAACGAAATAACCCGACTTTGGCATCTTCAAAAAGTCACAATAGTCTCCATAGGGCTATCTACAGGAGTAATTCCTAAACAGCTTCATCAGTCCCTTAGTTCCCTCAACCTGCCATCTAACACCTACCACCTGCTGCAGAAGGCAGTGATTCCTAATACATGCAGGCTAGTTAGAAAATTTCTTCAGTGTGAGTCGGACAACTTGCACCAATACTCCCACTCGAATATAGTTTCGTCTACCATACAGGCTACTTATAATATTACTCCCACACTTAACCCCACTGCTGGACACTTGGCTTAGGCCCGTGCCATCAGTTCCATCCGGCTATGCCGAAGAAAACAATTCCATAAACATAATAATAATAATATAAGTTTATTCAATAATTGTTTACAATTATACACAAATACATATAATAAAGGCTACAATTTCTTGTTACAAACGAATTAGACGTCTGTAGCCGAACTAGGCGAGAGCCTGTATTCCGGCTATCAGCGCCCAACCCCTCAAATAATAAACATTTAAAAATAGCCATCAAGTAGAGATGTTAACATTTTGTTGGTTAAAATATATCTATACATTTTTAAATAGTGATCAGTCTGATCACAAATAACATAATAATTGGATAGAATAAAATAATACGATCATTGAAGGAAATATTATTTTTAGAACATGGAAAAATTAAAAAAAAAATAAGTAATATGTTAAAATTAATGTATGTGTGTGTTATTAATGTTGTATGTTAATTTAGTATGTACGTATTTATGTATCTATTATTTAGGATATGTATAAATGTGTATCTATTTTAGTGTATTGTATACATACTTATTATTTGCACCAACAACAGCCCCATTTTATGTCCAGGAAAATCTCTGTCCATTCCAAGGTTGCCTGGAAGAGATCGCAGAAAGCGATAAGGCCGCCCATTGTATATTAAGTAGTGTTCAATTTAATTTTTGTTGTTATGTTTTTTGTGGTGTACAATAAAGAATATATAAATAAATAAATAAATCAAAATTAAAATCTAAAATTAAATTAAGATAAAAACTGAACCGTGTATGTGTGTACTTTAAATCTGTCAAGAACGTTTTTCGTCAATACACATTCGTTCAGTGATATTTGTGTTCTAATCTAATGGCCTGAAATGTCCAGTTTTCGTTTAAGCTCATCTAATCATCACCCATGACATAATATTCAAGTTTTTTCAAGGAACTGACTTACAATTAAAATTAAATTAAAGCCGCGTTAAAAAAATGGCTCTAACAACAGTCACATAGCAATGATAAATGATAAATGACTTTATTTCTGTAAGTAGGTTTTTACAAACACTTTTACACGTCAATCATATTTTTTTTTTAAACTAGATGAGGTCGGCGTTTCCTATCTGACTACTCTGAGAAGAAAGGCCGAAACAAACTCAGAGGTCACAGTCTCTTTTAAAGTCCAGACAGAATCTTGGTCAGATCATGTGAAGGCTATGTAGATCGGTGTCTGAAATGGTCTTTTGAGGAAAGAACCACACAGATTGAGTGGACCTGTCCAGTCAGTGCACGCAATTGTCAGCAATCGTGCAGCTCAACTCAGAACTTAAGGAGCTCAACGATTCGACGAACAATACCAAAGAAAGGACATTTGAGTAGGCCGCACAAGTTACTCAAACTGCCAGATCATGATTACACTAAGAGTAAAAATACAAAAAGAAAGCAATGACCAACATAGTTCTCACATTCACAATAGTTAAAATAATAGCATAATACTTTACAAAGTAAATACTCTTGTCATAGTATATGTATATAAAATTCATTAATGTCATTGTGTATATAAAATCCGGACATAATCATTGAGGACCATGCAGATTGGTGTCTGAAATGGACTTTTGAGAAAAGAACCACACAGATTGAGTGGACCTGTCCAGACAGTGCACGCATTTGTCAGTAACCGTGCAGCTCGACTCAGAACTTAAGGAGCTCAACGATTCGACGAACAATACCAAAGAAAGGACATTTGGGTAGGCCACATAAACTACTCAAACTGCCAGAACATGATTCAAACTGGAACAATGACCCACATAGTCCTCCCATTCACAACAATTAAAATAATATAATACTTTATACAGTAAATATTCATGTCATTGTATATGTAAAACGTTATAGATAGTTATAGCAAAGATTAAAAGTACAATAGTTAGCAAAAAAAATAAATCAACGTTCCCTGTGTAAATTTATTGGAACAGCTCACTCCCAAGCCTTTTTGTCCTCAATAAAGTATTTGACAGTATAATAGGCTTTCTGGCATAGTTTCCTTTTTATAAAAGATTTGAATTTATTAAGGCTTAGTTCTTGAATGTGGCTAGGAAGTTTATTATAAAAATGTATACATTGACATCTAAACGAGCCACCTATTTTCTTGAGCCTGGTTGTAGGAACAACAAATTTGTGTTTGTTCCTAGTATTTATACTATGGATATCACTGTATTTTTTAAACAGATTAATATTTTTATGTGCATACAAAAGATTTTCATAAATATACTGAGAAGGCACAGTCATTATATTAATCTCTTTAAATTTTTCTCTGAGGGAGTGTCTGGGACTTAATTTATAAATTGAACGAATTGCCCTTTTTTGTAAAACAAAAATCGTCTGAATATCGGCGGCATTTCCCCACAGCAGAATACCGTACGACATTACACTATGAAAATAACTAAAGTATACTAAACGGGCTGTCTCTAAATCTGTTAAACCACGAATTTTTCTAACAGCGTATGCTGCAGAGCTAAGCTTTTTTGACATTTTATCTATATGGGGGCCCCATTGCAGCTTGGCGTCTAAAGTTATGCCTAAGAATACTGTGGTATTTTCGGGTTTCAACTCTTCCCCCTTTATGAGAACACTTGTTTCTACCTGTCTAACATGTGGTAACGTAAACTTAATACATTTAGTTTTTTTCTCGTTAAGAAGAAGGTTATTAACGTTAAACCAGTTAACTACTTTTGCGAGGGCGCTATTTACATTGTCAGTAACCAGCTGCTGACGTACAACGCTCGTGACGACAATAGACTATAAACTGACAGAGCTAGTCATAATAGGCTAGCTCGACGGCTGAATCACGTACGGCCGTATTCTTTTGCACAGGAACCTGATAAGAAACGTTTATGACGGAATCACAAATGCATTTTTCGTGTCTTGAAAAAGTGCCGGCGCGTTCGCCTCTCGGGCTTTTCAAGCGAACTTATTTGACATACGGACGTGTTGTATTGAGAACAAATATAATAACATTTTATAAACAGGAGAGCAACTATTGCTGTAGTGACTTAGGTGCTGGTACGTCTAACGCTGTTCCTTATTAAGCTCATTTTATGACGTCTCTAAAAAACGGACTTTTTGGAAGTAGGACTACTTTCATTCACAGTCACTGTCTTCTACGAGCATGATCTTTGTTGCTCTTATAACCATCGAAATTTATCGTCGGTTACTGAACTTAGCAGTTTTTTAATGATATCATCCACATAAAAGAGATGGAGAAGAATGAATTTATCCTGGTTCATAATTTCTCTTCTCTTCTTCTTCTCTTGGCAAATCCCTTAGACCTTTGGGAAACTTTAATATGAATTTAACATTCTATCTTATTAACGCATCGGTTTCTAAAATATAGTTTTTTATATTTTATATACAACTAGCTGACCCCGCGAACTTCGTACCGCCTAACATTTTTTTTTCTCTCCGTATGAACCATCCTCGTACTTCAAGGAATATTCTAAAAAAAGAATTAGCAAAATCGGTTCATCCGTTCTTGAGTTATAAAATTACAACGAAAAGTGGCATTGATTTTTATAGATAAGGATTATAAACTTCTGCACAATAGTTTTACATCGAATGTTAATTTGATTAAAGTGAAATATACGCGCGACCATTCAATCAAGTGGATTAATGTCCAAGCTGCGATACTACGCATGTATACTCAATGCAATCACAATATCCAATTTTGATATTGAAAAAGTTTCGGAACCCAAAAAAGACGAATGTAATCCTGTCAGTTACGTTACTTTACGATCGTGTTGTCAGTGTGTTCGGTGTTTGTCATATAGGAATGGTATCATATCTCTGGCTTTACTTTTATTTTTACTTGATTCACGTTTTTATTAACTTTCAGGTATTTTAGTGCTAGTAAAATTAAAGTGGTGGAAAAAAGACAAGCGAAAACCTTCAGTCTCGAATAATAAAGTCGCTGTTAAAGTCATTATTCGTTAAGAGACATATGTGATAAATACCAAAAATAGTATTTAAATCAATAACACCATCACCAGTGGCCACTATAAAACCAGCAAGCAACATTTATCACTTAGGTAAATAAGTAGGTTACTTTGTGTCACGACTGTTACTAAACTTATTCACTCTTCAAGATAAAACTAAAAATGAACCCGTGCATATTGAGATGAATAAAAGATATCTAAGTAGAAGCATCTCTTTTTGAATCTTCAATCTTTCCTTTAAATCTTTAACTGTTAATGGAAGCAAAGCAATTATTGTGAGAATAGTAAATCCTCTGTTTACCAGTACGCTCCCCTACTTTCATTTTACAGTTATATCAAAATGCACTCAACGCAATCGCTTTGCCAAAAGTACCGCTTAATGTCTTCAAATTTCCATTTAGAACACACTGCATCTTGAATTCAAATGTCGTCAAAATTGTTTCCGTTATGAAACACGCTGTGTTCTGAAACAGAAGCTTTTCAATGGAACGTAGAAGTGTTTCCTCGTATTTATTACATTGCGCAAGTAGTTTCAAATTAAATTGGTCTCGTGTTCGCGTGTATGATCAGCCGGTCTACTCTGTAAAATATCAGTGTGAAAACTTGGGTGAAGTGAGCTTGAAGTGAGCTGTCATTCCTCCTGCCGGTCGATTCTGTAACAATCTCACCGTGATAACTTGGGTGAAGCGAGCTTGAAGTGAGCTGTCATACCACCTGCCGGTCGATTCTGTAACAATCTCACCGTGATAACTTGGGTGAAGCGAGCTTGAAGTGAGCTGTCATACCACCTGCCGGTCGATTCTGTAACAATCTCACCGTGATAACTTGGGTGAAGCGAGCTTGAAGTGAGCTGTCATACCACCTGCCGGTCGATTCTGTAACAATCTCACCGTGATAACTTGGGTGAAGCGAGCTTGAAGTGAGCTGCCATCCACCTGCTGGTCGATTCTATAACAATCTCACCGTGATAACTTGGGTGAAGTGAGCTGTCATTCCACCTGCCGGTCGATTATGTAACAATCTCACCGTGATAACTTGGGTGAAGCGAGCTTGAAGTGAGCTGTCATTCCACCTGCCGGTCGATTCTATAACAATCTCGCCGTGATAACTTGGGTGAAGTGAGCTATCATTCCTCCTGATGCTAGGGATTGACACTATCGACAACTCATTTCAAGCTCACTTCACCTAAGTTATCACGGTGGTATTGTTACAGAATAGCTCGGCTGATGCTAGGGATTGACAGCTTACTTCACCTAAGTTTTTACGGTGGTATTGTTACAGAATAGCTCGGCTGATGCTAGGGATTGACAGCTTACTTCACCTAAGTTTTTACGGTGGTATTGTTACAGAATAGCTCGGCTGATGCTAGGGATTGACAGCTTACTTCACCTAAGTTTTTACGGTGGTATTGTTACAGAATAGCTCGGCTGATGCTAGGGATTGACAGCTCACTTCAAGCTCGCTACACCCAAGTTGTCACGGTGAGATTGTTACAGAATAGCTCGGCTGATGCTAGGGATTGACAGCATACTTCACCTAAGTTTTTACGGTGAGTTTTTACAGACTATACCTGTTGATGTATGAACGTAAACGTAGCAAAAGAGTATATAAGGATCGTAGCAGGTGGCTTATGTAGTTTCTACCTGTTTCTGCCTGGGAAGAAAGCGTGAGTTTATGCATATACAACGTGTAACATAATTAACGCAAGACCTCATACACCCCAATTAGAGTATTGAGTTAAAAGCATTATACAATGACTAAAACAATTTTTTTTTAAAGCTAACTATTATTATTAAGAAAATCGTGTTGATCCTTGCATTACTTTGTGCATTTAAAATTGAGTCATCTTGCCTTGAAATAAAATTTAATTTTATTTGCCTCGATCGGTGATCAGCATTGCAAAATACATCATTTTTGAAAAAAATACCTATATTAATAGTTACTGAAAGAGCGAGAGGATGGTTCTCCCGTTGCGCGGGGCGCGGGGAGCGGGCTGAGAGACGGCGCGCTGCGCGTACGCGGCCTTGGTTCCAGGACGCCAGTCAAGAAACACGATTCGTAGCAGGACCACGTCACTTGCGCTCACGACGGTTCGCTTCGCGAGTGCAATAGTTTACCTTGATGTGTTTATCCTGATTAAACGCAATACTTATAATTTGACTTTGATTACTGAGTTCACCTTTCATTACTGAAATGGATTCAGTAGTCAATTATGAGCAAACCACCAAGTTAGCAAGTTATTAGTGTTTTATGCAAGTTAGATGGTTATCTGACTTGCATAACAAAAGGCGTTTCAGCTTTTGCAGTATATAGAAAGGCAATTTGTTGCCCGTTTAAAGAGGCTTTTATCCAGGTATTGCTAATGCATATATAATAATACAATCTTTTATTGTCATAGTCAAAGTCAAAGCATTTATTTCAAGTAGGCACATAGAAGGCACTTTTGAACGTCAACATTTACATTAAAATAGAATTGATTCTAGTCGCCCCTTCTAAAAGGTAGTTTCGTATGGAGAAGAAAGGGCAAGAAATTCCACCGTTACTCTTTTAAATCGTCTTCCGTAACCGTCCGTCTTTTGTTCCGTGTCTCTTGTGTTACAATATTTTGCATACTTACATCAATTATATTATAAAAAAAGGTGATAGAAAGAAGTAAAAGAGGTGATAAAAAATCATAAAAAAAGATGTTACATTTTCAATAGAAGCCCTGACTCGTGAGCTATGTGGTACCTGTGTAACAAGACAGGGAGTCAGTGTCAGTTTGTCGTTACCCGTTTCTGGAACAGTAACAATGAATGCAATAAAATTGCTGTTGGTTGATTGATGCGAAAATTATGCAAAGATATGTTTAACAAACTCCAACGCACGAAGTAACTTTTCAATCCAGTCAAAAGCATTGTTGCCGTGTCGCGTCGATAGCAATCGAGCTCAGTCTCACAGCTCATCAATCACTTGTACTTAGGTACCAGTACTTGCGCACTTAACAATATCCAAGGGCGGTTGTAAATTTATTTATTTTTATTTACTAGCCCGTATCAAAATCACTAAGAACAAAAGAAATTCAGAGTTATGGGCAAACGTAATGAAACTCCCCATTTCCTCTGCGTGCTTACGTAAATAAAAAGGAAGCATTCAAAGGAAATGCCTACTCTGAAGGCAAAAATACTCAACAAAGTTGGCTCGGAGAACATTCAAGTCCTTTTAAATAAAAGTTGCCTTTTATCACTGGCTAAAACGTCCATTTCTCAGGGCGGACTACTAAATGGACAAAGAAACGCGAGGCTGTGATGACACTCAAGTGCTTTCTGTGCTTTGCGCAATTGTAGCCCAAACTTGGTGAGTTAGTCACGGCCCCGGTGTACGTGTTACTGTCCTCGGACAATATTGTCGCTGAGACACCTTCCTCCACCGTTTTATGAGCCTTTGTTGGAACTTGTTATTTCAGGTGCATTTTATTTGCTGGATCTACTTCCTCGTGTTATTGTAGCTGGTTAGTAAATTAAGATTGTGGAAGAAAAACAATGCTCTAGGTACAATATAGTACATAATTAAATATTCATAATTAAATATTTGTAATTATTATATTAATAATTATGTATTTTGCAATACTGACCGCCGAATGAGCCAAAGAAAATTAAATCTTATTGCAAGGCAATAAAACTCAATTTTAAATGCATAAAGTAATGCTAGGGTCAACACGATTTTCTTAATAAAAATTATGAGCTTTAAAAAAAATTGTTTTATTCATTGTATAATGCTTTTAACTCAATACTCTAATTGGGATGTATGAGGTCTTGCGTTAATTAAGTTACACGTTGCATAAAGTATAGAATACATAGTATAAAACAAAGCCGCTTTTCGTGTCTGTCTGTATGACAGCGTTGTTCTTCTAAACTTCGGAACAGATTTCGATGCAGGTTTCACCTTTATTTAAAAAAAATATTCGATAAGGTGTAAGTATGTGTGTTTATTAGCTGCGCCCCGCGGTTTTAACCGCGTAAGTCTCGATCCCGTGGCATTATTGGGATAAAAAGATATCCTATGCCCTAATCCAGGTCACAGTCTACCCATGTGACAAATTTCATGCAAATCCGTTCAACCGTTTTAGCGTGAAATCGTAACAAACAAACATGCAAAAAAATCAAATATTTTCTTTAAAAGATTAAATCAGTTTAGATTAATATTCAACTTACATACAATACAGGAAAATATCGAAGTTTTGTCAACAAGTCGTACATACCGTGCGAAGCAGAGGCTGGTCGACTGGTAGTATGATATAACGCACATGGTACCAAAGAAATATATGGTAATGATTTATTTAAATTAACAATATCGTTGGCGAAGGCCGCAGGAATCTGCTGGATCCAGGTAGCAAAGAACCGGTCGAAGTGGCGGTGCTTAAAGGTTCGGGGGGAGGCCTATTGGCTAGTGGACGTCTTTCGGCTGAAATGATGATGAAAAATATCGCTTCTTAGGTAATAAGGATTCGCATAAAACCTGTTATTATATTAAATTACTGCTAAGATACTGGTTTACATCATAATACCTTTGAACTTTATAAACTCGTTCCCATTATTTACTATTGATTTATGACTTCCAGATGGAACGTGCGAGAAAAATCTATGACACCCATAAATTACAGTGTAGTCAAGATGACGCATTCTTTCGAATTTGAATTATAAATATTTGAATTGCATTAAGAACGTAGCTTAGGTACATCGATTCGAAAAAATACGTTTTCTTGTCGTCAACGCGGTAGTTTTTAGGGCCTTAAAATTTTTCATCTTCACATTTTATACCTGGAAAATAAATAAGCTCATTTATATACTTTATTTAATTATTACAAACATGTTAGGTATGTTTTTGTGTAAGTTTTAAGATAATTATACTCGTTACAATAACCCATAAAGCTTCTTAGGGTCTTAAGATACCTCATTAAAACATTATTTCTGACGTGTAAAAGTGTTTGCACAAACCTACTTACAGAAATAATCGTTTTTTGTCCATTAGGCTGCGTCCTAACCAACGCGAACGTCGCGTTCATTTTAGTCGGAACGCGAGGTCGCGTCGATAGAGGGCATCTTCTGGGTTCCCGAACAAATGAGTGACATATGAACGCGACGATCGCCAGTCATGCTCTTTTGTTTAGACGCGGGGTTACGGTCAGGTTTACAAACAAAACCAGAGGGGCAATTCCCGTATTTTTAAGACCGTTCGCATTCTAATCTCAGTCTCAATCTGTCAAAATTACAATCAATTTACATACATTTTTGACAGATTTTTGACATTGATTGTCGCTGAAATGAGATTGCGACTTGAATTTGAACGTTTTTTAAGTACGAGAATTGGCCTACTGATCATGTGCTTACTAGGTTATATTATGTAGAATATTGTAAGCAATGTTAAAAAACTACAGAAAATATACAGACGATATTTTATTGATTTTACGTACCCAGGTAGATAAATTAAGTTCATTATTATGAGATAATAGTCTTCCGTAATCACGTATTAATATTATTATGTAGGGATTTATTTTTCTTCCCATATAAAAGATCACTTTTAGCGATAAGACCGCCCATTATGTCACCATATGTAAATTTCTACATTTATATTTGTAATTTTTTGGTGTACATAATAAAGAGTATTCTATTCTATTCTATTCTAAAAGAGTTTACGACCTTACACACGGGCCGGAACCAAATGTGTAAGGAGGAATTTAAATTGAAAAGGTGAATGATGTTATTGAATAAGCCTACATATTAAATAAGGAAAAAGATACATATTTAGTAGTTACGTAATTTTATAAATAATTAATTATTTTTTCCTCAATGAATCTACGTTGTTATAAAAAAATCATAGGTTTATTCAATTTAACTAATAGGTAATAAAAATGATCTTTACGAGTTTTATTTATTCAAAGATTAACAAAGAGGCTCGTGGCTAAATGATAACAGCGGCAAGGGTCGATCGAAGGTTTTAAACTACGCTTGCCGTGGTCAGTTCGTGGATGGATGACCATGTATTATATATCGACACCCATCCGTGTCTCGGAAAGCACGTTAAGCTGTTGATCCCGGCTGTTATTCGTAGATCTTTGACAGTTGTTAGGGGTAGTCAAAAGTCCAAAAGTCTGACAGCTAGTCTTACCAACGGCTCACGTGTTACCCAGTATCTGGATCGGGTTGTGGAGGACAGATCCCTATCAGTCCTCCACAACCGCCCGCTCCAAGTCGATCGCAAACTTTATTTTCTAACTAGCTGCATAATTTTATACAAGGTGGAGACGACAATACGACAATAAATTAAACTGCGTACCTATATCTAATGATGTTCCCAGCCTGCATACAAAAAAACAATCAAATATATCCAATAGTTTAGGCACTATAGCTAGTCAAAGATTGGCAAAACCCATAGTCGGCCCAACACTACTATTTAGTTAATTTGATAGATTCAAAATACTCCTATGCAGTAGTATTACCAGTGTTTTCATTTATTGTCGTATTGTAGTCTCCACATTGTATAACAGCATAATAAAGGTGAAGTGACAAAAAAATCTCAGAAAACGTATAATTTTGTAAAAGTTAATGTAGGTAGGTATCTACCTCGTCTACCTACATATCGAACCCAAACCAAGGAATTGTGAATTGAAGGCTCCGACAGACAGGCGCGACGCGACAGTGTGACGCCGGCGACGTGACTAAGCACGGCACAGATAAAGGTTCAAAAAGGCATCTTTCCCAAAGACAATGGGCGAAAGTTGACCAAATGTCCACCACTCAAGAGACCTTTGTAGGTACCTCACTTGATAGTCTAAGGCTGCGTCCGTTACGATCGTTGCTCTCTTTTAAATGAATATGACATATTCGCGCGACCATACAAGTCTTCTTTACGTCATAATTCGTACAAACAATTGCGGTGATCGCGTACTCGCGCGACTGTCGCTTTCGGTTAGGTCACGGAGTAACAGGTTTACTATCCGCGAAGCAGAAGCAATCATTCATACATAAACGAACAGCACATACCATAAGGGCTTTACTCCCGTTTAGTACCGTAATACGGTCACTTTATAAAGCCTACTTTTCATTAACAGCTTGGTTAGAAGATTTAAAAAAATGTTATGTTAGTTAGAGATTCATGTAATGATTATAATACGATTTTTTCGTACTGATTGCTTACGCAATTTTTTGGCTAGTATTCCATGCATTCTCCTACTAAAGGGCTTTGGTATTACAAAATATTTTATACTGAAAATTGATGGTTCTATAGAAATGTAACAGCATTATGTTACATTCATCAACATTTGCAAAGAAAATGTCCCCATTTTGAGATAGAGGCTCAGGGTGCTTTGCGCGGGCGCGGGAGGCAGCCGCGCGTTGCTCCTCTCCGGCTATCGACCGACCCGACTATGCGTGCACGTATGTGTTAGTGCAAATACTAACGAACTTTTTGTATTAGTTTGCGTTTATAGACTGGCTACGTCAGAGGGACCAATTCGATTATGCGCGCAGGCGCTTTATTGTTGACTATTTTTTGTACATTTTTATAATTTACATTGTAACAATTTACATAAAATTACATTTTAATAAAATAATGAAATAGTAAATATAAAATATTATGTAAATAAATAAAAATGCCAAGGCAAACCATATCTAGATTTGCAATCAAGAGACTATGAAAACTGAATTTTAGAATGACATGACTGTGTTTTATTTGAAAACGGTAGGTATGTATCTAAAGGAACCTCTAACAATTTCCATTCTGCGCTACGAAAAATTTTATTGAACACTCAACTATAATATTTGTGAATGTCAAATAAATCCAAAATCATTTATATCTTAATCACTTTTGCGTGCGTCCGATAAAATAACCCGTCGTCTACATAATATGTGGTACCAGTATAAAATCGAAGCGAGGAAGTTGATAAACTCAAAACAAATTTCGGTCTACCAGAAATATAAAATGTGCATTCTACTATGTCACTACTATGTGCTATTAATACAAAAAAGTAACCTTTTATTTAGACATGACAACCATGTGAAAGTAAAATATTTTTTTTCTAGGAATTTTGAAATGAAAATCCAAGATGGCGGCCGTTGGGCACGCCACAATTGCGGCGATTAGTCCCCTCTTTGAGGAGTGGCTACAGAGACGCCACGGCGTCCTCACCTTCCGCCTGACGCAGGTCCTCACCGGACACGGTTGTTTCGGGAGGTTTCTGTTCCGGATAAGGCGGGAGGAAACGCCCGGGTGTCACCATTATGAGGATCGCCCGGAGGACACGGTGGAGCATACGTTGGAGGTCTGCCCGGCTTGGGCGGAGCACCGCCGTGTCCTCGTACGGCCTTGGTCCACGCCATGGTACGGAGCGAGAGGGCTTGGGAAGCCGTCACCTCCTTCTGCGAAGCAGTAATGTTCGCGAAGGAGGAGGCGGAATGCGTGAGAGAGAGGCAAAATTCGCGCCCTCACGGCCCTAGCCGCCGCAGCAGGAGACGTCCTGGGCGGCGGGATTCTCAGGCCGATTCCCGGCCACTGTAGGCGTGGGCTTGCGAACGGCGAGCAATGGGCAGCTCGCCGTTCTATAAGGACCAGGCCCGGGTCGACGGCGCGTTGTGTTTCACGCGCGCCTCAAAGAGATGTCAGCATCAATGACGGGATCCGCTAGGGCCGATGCCTGCCAGGGTTGCGGGAAAGTCCGAGAGGGATACCGTGGCCCCTGGCACAGGCAACTGAAGGAACATGGGTGGGTTTTAGTCAGTAGAAGTTATTTGATGATTTCCCACCCTAAAAAAAAATTAAAAAAAGATGGCGGCCATGAACTTTTTTTTTTTTTTCCATGGCTTTTTCCTTTATCGGCTTTAGCACCATCGAAAAGCATGAAATGATGAAAATTTTTAAAATTGTGCAGCTGCCATTGTGGATTTTAATTTTGACCTTACTTTGGCTTATTTTGGCTTCAGCACCCTCGAAAACCATAAAAACGATACTCATGATAAAACAATTTGATAATTTTCCCAGCCGCCATCTTTGATTTTCTCTATCTACTCGTAATACTCTCTCTCGAAAGTCATAAAGCTTTTTCGTAACGTGATGATTTCTACCAGTTTACTCTTATACTACCGCAAGCCGCGTTAAAGAACCTCATTCCAAAAATTCAATTAAGACCTCTTTTTTTTATCATAAACACTTACATGCACAATTATTTTAGGTACGGTAGGTTATTTTAGGTTATAAACGAAACGAAATAAAACGTTTTTTTAAACAAACATAATATCAAAAACTACTTTATGTAGGTAAGTAACAATAGTTTTATGTATCCTATTTAGTTTTTTTTTTTCTGTAGTTACCTATTTATTATTGTTTGCTAAATGTACGTTAAATTAATGATATTGGTATGAAATTATATATTTACAATTATTCATAATAATTATTTGCACGCCATTATCCACATAATAATTATTTTAAAAAAAAATATCCTTTGCACGCTCGTGTTTGTGTACACACATGTTTGAGCAATTAAATATATTTTCTTATCTTACTTTATCTTTACATGCAAAAAAATAATGTCCAGTGAAAACTTAAAATTGTTGCGTAAATTGTATTTATCTATACAAATATAAGCCTTACATCCAACATTTACCTTCTGGAATCGTAGCCAAAAACACACAAACCAGCCAAACTGCGCACTTGCAGATTCTTTGGTCGTCGTTTTGGTGTAGCACGCCACAAGCTCGCCGCCGCGCCGCCGCGCGTTACGTGTGCGCGGGTATCCCTCACATGCGCAAGGTCACTGAGGCATCCATACACCTCGTAATATGTGGTCTGTGGGACTGTGAACCGGTATTGAATGAATAAGAGAATCCAACTACATAATATTAAAATGCAAAAGTCACTTTTTTTGTTTGCTTGTGCGTTACGCTTTCACGCTTAAACGGCTGAACAGATTTGGATGAAATTTGGCACATGGGTAGACCGTGATCTGGAGAAGGATACAGGCTACTTTTCACCCTGGATCGCAGACGAAGTCCCCGCAACTTCGTCTGCGATGCAACTGCTTCGTGTGCAACAGCAAGTATAGAATAAATAAAAGATCGCGGTGTGCAGGCGTTTTTACCTATATTCTATTCCAAAAGTGTCAGATTAAAATGTAAACTAACTCTGTTCAGGTATTATTATTATTCTTACGTAATAGAATAGAATAAAATAGAAAACTTTTATTTCAGACCGGAATCCATAGGGTTAATAACAAGTTTGCTTAACTTCTAGTGTTAGTAGGTTAGTAGATACAGATATACACTTTAAATTAAGCGTGGAGCTGCGCCCACCTCCTCATCATCGGGAAATCCCACCGATCTGCGAACACACTGAGAATACTGTTGGTGCTGCCGTGAACACGCGTCATCAGGGGATGCACATCTATGCCTAATAATGGCGGCAATACCATTAATATTATTATCCGCAAACATCCCTGATGCACTACAACGCCACGGCAGCCGCAGCAGTACTCTCAGTGCATTATTGTATTGAACGCGCGCATTACAAATTGTCATCCACAGGCACATTTGCTGATCCATTTGTTTTCATGATGTATTTCTGTAAGTAGGTTTGTACAAACACTTTTACACGTCAATCATATTTTAAAAACTAGATGAGGTCGGCGTTTCCTATCTGACTACTCTGAGAAGAAAGGCCGAAACAAACTCAGAGGTCACAGTCTCTTTTAAAGTCCAGACATAATATTGATCAGATCAGATCGATTTGATTAGATCAGTGTGATTAGATACATATGGACCAGACTATACCTCCCTATCTATGGGAAAAAGACGTGAGATTAGATTAGAGAATAAAAAAGGCAATTTCCGGCTAAAGATGTGTAAGCGATTAGAAACCTTAAATAAATACAGACAGATCCGAATATACCGCCTTTTGTTAACCTGTCTGATTTTAAATATACACCTTATGTACTATATAATACGTCTCCAGTTTCCCGTAGGGTATTTTCCCCGCCCGGGCCACTGTACCCCACTCGCATTTCAGTTTCAACAGACAACGTGCAAACAATACATATATTTTAGGAGAACAAATACACCAGTAAATTGCGAACGTTTCCCTATGTTTGCGGGGTTTTAGCTTCGATTTTGTTGTTATTCAGTTTTGGTTGGATAACAACACTAGTTTTGCATGGAGAGACTTTCATACAAACCATCATAATTATTTCCACGTGTTATAGCGCTGCTGTATGCTGTAAATGAGGATCTAAAAAGTGAAAATAATTATGTCGAACGCCATCGGAGGACTTAAGAGAAAAACTAATTTACTTATAATCATTTAATTAAACTATGTTTACAGTAATAAAAATATTGAATCTAGCTGTCAGATTCGACGTACCACTGGGCCCCGCGGCGCTTAGGTAGACGTGCTGCACCGTCAGCGTTTCCTTCAACTTCGCTGTATTTGTGTCGCGATGGAAACTTCCACCGTCGATGCGCTATCAGCAATGTAGGTTGAGGGCCAAGGAATACCTTCACCGATGTAGCTATAAGTCCAGGACGTACCGTCAGCGAGTAGGTGTAAGACCGGCTCGTAACAAACTTCAGTATCATTCCGAGCGAAGTAATAGAACATTTACCAGAGCGATGCATAGCATTCGTTTGACCTCTCACCTTCTTTGAACATAACAAATTTATGTTAATGAAGACGAAAATTCATTTACTGCACTGTCTTGTTAGCGTTACAATTTGAGGCTAGTCGTAAATATGGCAGTAGCCGTTGGTCACGCGTAAATCTGTTCCGTACGCAGCTCCAGACGTCACTTGCACGCTGGGCAACATGATATCACTCAGTCACTGCGTTTGATGCTCTCAACCGGCGCGGCGCCACCGCATTCTTGGAACCTTCACATATGGTTCAGAATCATGTTTCGTGTAGCAGACTATGTATTGGAACGAAATTAAATTAGTTTATGCGGTCTTTCAATAAAAATGAATGCATTGTAGTTAAGAGCGTTTATATCTTATGAGTGGCAACGTCGCAATTTAGTGTCATTTCAATTCTAAAAAGTTAATTAAACAGATTTTTAAAATATAGCTCCGATTAAATGATAAAAATTGAAAACCACGAAATATGACACTAAATTGCGACGTTGCCACTCATAAGGTATAAACGCTCTTAAGATGAATATGTTACAGCCAGACATTAGTAATAAAGATCATCCAGTCATTTGACCTCATGCCCATTTAGTATTTTTACAAACACTCATGTTACTTGGGGTATGCGCAACATAATTTCTTCTTCCATTCTTCCCTGTCAACCCAGTCATTATACCTATACATCCTGCCAGGGTTGCGGGAAAGTCCGAGAGGGATAGCGTGGCCCCTGGCACAGGCAACTGAAGGAACACGGGTGGGTTTCAGTCAGTAAGAGTCTGACACGCCCACCCGCTCTGCCCAGAGCGGGAGAAGTTATTTAATGATTTCCCACCTTCGAAAAAAAATATATACCTATACATACACATACATTCATACAAACATAATCTCACGTTTTCTTCCCAAAAAGGTAGGCAGAAACTACAGAGAGCCTTCTGCTACGACCCTTACATACTCCTTTTGCCTCGTTTACGTTCATACACGCACGCTGGTTGCGAGTACTAGGCATCTGACCTTTCTGAACATCATCACAAATAAGGTCACTATAGTTATATCCTCCTAGGGCGTCCCCGGCGTTTCCACTTACATCTGCCTTGTAAATACCTTTTGTCAGTCGTCTTTCATTCATCCTCTCAACATGACCAAACCATCTAACCATACTCTTTTCAATTTTTGTCACTATATACTCTTTTAAACCGCAATGTTGCTATATCACATCATTCCTCAGCCTATCAATCATAGTCACACCACAAATGCTTCGCAAGGACCACATTTTCAAGCATTTATTCTACTCTGATGCTTCTTTTGTCACGGCCAACATTCACTTCCACACTTATGTGTCACTTATGTTATGGGTCACAATGGTGCCTAGGCTTATGCCTAGGCACCATTGTGACCAGCCAGTCGAGCCTTTTTGGACATCAACTGGTTGGTCACAACTGCATGAGTAGCACCATTCTCTTAATTTCGCGCATTTACTCTCCTTTCCACATATTTATCAATATACCCATCCCTTGTAAACAGACTCCCAAAATATAGGAACTCACTTACTTGCTCCACACTCTTGATCATTTATTTTCACATCACACACCGATACATCCACTTCTCTTTCAAACACCATGACCTTCGTCTTATTCACAATTATATTCATCCCTTTCATCTTGTATTCTTCGTCCATCTCAGTCTTGCAACTGCTCTGCTGACAAGGTAAGCAGAATTTGATCATCAGCATAGAGAAGGCATTTGACAGGCCACTCATTCATCGTCAATCCACACTCACGCTCTTTCAAAACTGGCAGACAACTATCCATGTACAAGTTGGACAGCCACGGTGACGCTACATAACCCTGTCTAACACCACTCGAGATGAAGAACCAGTTCGTGTGTGCCCCATTTATCCTAACACAAGCACTGGAATCCTTGTATAAAGATTTCAGTTCTCGTACCAAGCGCCAGTCCACACCGTACAGGGATAGTGTCGACCACAGTTCTTCCCTCCACACACTGTCATATGCCTTCTCTAAGTCAACGAAAGTACAGTAGACTTTCTTGTGCTTTGGCAGGTGTTTTCAGCTAATGCACCTTATAGAGAATATTTGATCCATACCGCCCATTCCCTATCTAAATCCTGCCTTCATATCCCATATTTTCTCAACTGTCACTCTTATCACTCTATTTATTAAAACCTTCGCATACAGTTTGCCGACAACACTCAAAAGACTAAAGCCGCGGTAGTTTTTACACTCCTGCCGAGAGGCTTTTCCCTTATATAGTGGTACGATTACAGCCTTACACCAATCACCCGGCACAACAGACTTGCTACTACCTCGTCACCGCCCTTCAGCATTTCAGCAGACACTCAATCTTCTCCAACTTTCATCCCTTTCAGCGCTTTTAGAAACTCATCTATTTCTATTTCATTCTCTTTATCTACATCTGAGCTTGGGTCTTCAAAACTGACGTCTGCCTAGTTACCCACTCCTTGCACACTATCCTGACAACTAAATAAACTTTCATGGTATACCTTCCGTCTTTCCAAGACCATTCTTCGCTTAGTAAATATACATTTTATGCTCCAATAGCATTCATACTCCTCTTCGATGTTCCTGTCACTCTGCGAGCCAATTGTACATGTTTCCAGAACTGCTTAACATTGGCTCGGAAGGTATCAGAGAACTTCCTGTTATATTTTTCTTCCTTTTCATCCTTTTTCATTTTTACCATCTCTTTAACTTTCATTTTCATTTTGGAGTATTTCTTCTTCAATCTTTGCAAATCATCTGTCACATTCGTTACCTAATTCATTATATTTTGGGCCATATAGGATAACACATTAAGCTAGGCCTCTTTCTTCTTCCTCATAACCTCTGTAACTTCGCCATCTACCCGAAAATCATTTTTTCTACTATCACATTTCCGCTGTGCCAGGCTATAGACCAGGCCAGACATGTTATGTCTGGCCTGGTCTATAGCAGGACAAATGTGGAGCTACAATACTACTACTAATTATACTACTATTAAATAATACTTGTACTATAATATTTCTCGCTAACCCATACTTTTTCTAGACTGTAATTGACATTACAGTTATACATTTATAACGCGTATAATATATAATTTTAAAAAAAATTGATAAAATGACAATTATAAGCCAGAATACATCAAATAATCTGGCTATTTTACAGTAAAACGCAATTATTTTATTTTATGATGAAGCCTTTTGCTTCCTAAACAAAACGTCTAAATGACATATTTTTTTCGACTTACGTAATTCTACTCACTTACGTACAAAATTAATTTCGTATTAGGCAAATTGATTGGAATACCCCCCATTAAAAACTAATTAATTTATCTAATTATCTACACAAGACACATAATTATCAGCTTAACCATTAACTTCAATTAAATTTCAACTTGACAATTATCTTAATCGCTTGTGCAACCAACACTATCAAATACTCTGATAACTTAACGCTTAGTCATAAGAAATTACTCAGAGAATTACCTAAGGAAATTATTTAGGGAATTCCTCAAGGAACTTACTTAGGGAATTCCCTATGATCTAGTAAGGGCAATGACCTAGGTAGGCAGGCCTTTCACTCGATGGAAGTCCATCCAGACACCATATATATAGAGCCACCTGGCCAGTACGCTTCGCTATCAGCGTGCTTATTAACTTTTCTTTTGCGGTAAGACCGTGCAGTGACGAGAGAAGAACATAATTATATACTTACAATTAAAATTAAAACGAAATTATTACGCATCAACACTTCATTACTACTCCTAATTTAAGTTGAACTAAGGATGAATTCGTATTTTGTTCTGACCCACTACGTATCGAGCCGGCGGAGGATCGTGTGTTCGGGAACATTCGGGACGCTTACGAACTATAGGTACGGGCAAAATAAATCAGAAATTATTAAATTCTACCTCGCGATGTAGAGGGAACCTACCGTTTGCTCGTTATATTGTAAACAGTGATAAAGGTACCCACATTTTCAATAGTCAGCTCCATAGTAAGGGTTAATTTTATTAAATTATTATAGAAGATAGAACACGCTGGGAATTTCTATTGTAAACACCGTTTAAATTAATTTCAATGAGTAGCCAGCCCAAATATACTTAGGGCTTTATAAATGTTTGGGTCCAAATAACCTTCATACTTCATTTATCTCCAGACAGTTTTTCTTTTTCGTTAAAATTGAGTTTTAACGAGACAGCTTGATAAAAAATTCAGTGTGCCTTTTGAATACCCTTTCAGCTGTTAAATAAACTATTCGTGGCGATTTAGAATTTCAGAAAAAGGGTGGTGCGTGAAAAACACAAGTTTTTGACCATCTACCATTGTATTAAAACAAATTGGCTTTTCGTGTCGCCGCTTAGATCTTCTGAACTGCACAATTTATTTTGACTATCATTTAATCCGGAAGGATTATAACTACATCCTACATACTCCAAATGATAACTCCGCACAGAAATCTCGATGTTTTGACATGTCGCCATTGCACTCCTGCGAAAGTTGAGCGGGTAGCTAGTTACTACTTATGCAAAACTACAAACATTAAAAAAACACAATTAGAACAAACGCTGAACACTGATCATTGTATTACATTTAGTTTTATCTAATTCGGGAAGAACACTGCAATTTTGCACACATCTACTCTAATTACTTTTAAAATAATAACATAACGCCAAATAATATACTTAGGTAGGTACCTATCCAAGCTCCAAATGTTTCTGAAACTCATCATGAATGCAACTGCTAACGCCCAAGCCAGCTGATTATACACACTCATAGTTACGCCCAATAATAATAAAGCCGTAATTGGCAAAGTTAGTTTAGCCGTTACCGCTGTGTAGTGCAGGAAATTCTAAAGGCTAGCGTAGAATGGGGCGGGCCGCACCGCAACGCAAAGCATTGCAAAAATCCGCCTTCATCCCTTTCGTACATTTTCTATGAACCAACGCACCCTACAGACGGGCCGCACCACCCTTTTTTGTGTGAAAATGCATTGCGCTGCGGCCCGTTGCGGCTTTAATTTGGCTCGGCTTTACTGTTTTCCTAGAATAACACCTTCGTTCTCTAAGTCCGGCTGACGGGCGTAGCAAAATTAATACAACTTATGATTACATTCTAATAGGTTGTTTAGGTAACAGTTTACGACGACGACGCCGGGAAACCTGTCAGGGACTTTTAGTTGGCCCGAAAGTTACGCTTTACGGAGCTTTTACAGCGAAAAACGTAAAACTTTTCTATCGTGTTTGGGGAATTCGTTCTTCATCATTTTATAAAGCAAATTGTGTTAGAATATGATTTTAGCAAAATGCTCGAGGAAGGCACATTCGATATTTCAAACTTCTTCATCAGTTTTCAATCAAACTTATTTATTTATCCTCCCTTCATAAAATCGTCTGCGAACACTTCACATGCAAGCTATTGTACAAATTCACTATTATAGTTTACTGTTATAATTGTACATACTGTAAAAAATAATAATGTAAATTCCATTCTCTATTGTAGATTTAGGTGCACCCCATGTGAGATTTTATTCAGTTGGGAATTTCAGTGAATATGCATAGGTACATGATAGTGTAATGTGCATACCTACCTACCGAATTAATGCTTTATACTATCTTCATATAGTATGTAAAAGCTGGATACAGTCTGTGACACAAAACCGTAGTACCTATTACTACACTCTTTGCACAGAACTCATATCTACGGGAATCCTTGAGGGATCCTTGATAAAACTAAACGTACCTACGCATAGAAAATTCCAAATTAAATACCTATTCTAAGCGATTCAGGAATACCTTATAAACATAATAACAAAAGGCATAGTTCTCGGTATAGGGTTATGAATTCTCCTAATTTATTTTAAGTTGTGTCAGAAAAGCAACGAGGGTCGTAGGACTGTCACCAAAACGTCAAGGGAACGGAATCTGTGGCCATGTTTAGGAATTTGTGCGACGAAATTTTCTTACTTCCATTAATTAAACAAGAACAGATCGGCTAGATAAAGGACTATAAATCTAAATGATGAATAGGTAGGCTCACTTTGTGGATCGGAATTGTAAATTGCTTATTTGTGCGAGATACGCCACCTATTTGCGACGGGCGCAAATCTCGTATAAAATGTAAAGTGTATTTTTATTTATTTGTCTTATTTGGTAAACAAATATGGCGAACATAGATTTTAGGATTATAAATTACCTAGTGAGTTTAAATGGTACCTAAATAAAAACAGCCGCACGTTGATCGAAGGTTAAACTACGCTTGCCTTGGAAAGCACGTTAAGCCGTTTGTTCGCTGTCGAGTCTTACCAAGGGGCAATATGTTGCCCAGTAACACGATCGCCCTTGGTAAGACTGGTTGTCAGACTTTCAGCCTTTCTGACTACCCGTAACGACTGTCCAAGATCTACGAATACCAGCCGTAACCAAAAGCCCATTTGACCTCCACAAGCCAGTCGGGTGATGGAAGTTAGATTGGCAGTCGCTCCATGCATAATACTGGTATTCAGCTGCATTCATAATGTGTTTGCTTACCACATCAAAAATGAAAGAAAAATATACTATACCTAGGTATACACACACACTTACTACTTTATACTTATATACTATATGAGGCAGACGCTACATACGAAAATAAGAAGCAATATTGAATTTTCGCTATTTATTTCAAGAGGACTTGGTCACTTTTACGCGCCACCATATAACTGTTGTTTCTTGAAAACAATCGCCGCGATTTTGAAATATTTTTTTGAAATTCGCTTGAATGATCTAATGCAACCTAAGTTAATTTTCTACCAGCCTTCAATGAATGATTGATGATGATGAAGGTTGCCCTTCGCAGACAACTTTTACAGTACCTTCTTGCCACTGTTTTAACTGATTTTCTTGCGGACTTTGCACAGTTAGGTAGGTGTAAGATAGGCTTGAATTAAAAAGCAAGAAAATTGCTACAATTATAAGTAAGTAACAGGTTTGGTCATACAAATAAAAACATTAAAAAGCCGTTACCATAAACGTAATGTCTTTTTAACAGTTCATGACGTATATTCCAGATATTGGTTTGAATTTCGACGATAATAACGTTGTCATTGGAATGCAATTAAAATAAACGACTGTTGGAGTCATTGCAAAATAAATGCGATTCAAGCTCATTATTTCTCTGATCGAAGAGGGTGTCTTTTAGTGCGAATCTCGTTTGTTCGATATTCATTGCTTCGAACACAAAAAACGAGTTTCACGCTAGAATAGTTAGGACACTAGTATATAGGTACTTTGTACCTACCTACTACAAACGTGGGTACAGTCAGGGAAATCAATTGATTTTTCGATCGACAATTTGCCGTAATAAAGCCATTTCATACAACTGTCAAAGAATGACAGTTGTGATTTGAATATACGGGCAATATTGCCAAACTTTCTACACGAGTAGCCTGTGGGTCAGTTGTACGCGTGGAGTATTAGATAAGCTGCGAATCCAGTACAATAACAGCTTCAGAATGCTTTTGGGTTTGCCGCGTTTCTGTAGTGCATCGGGCACGTTCGCCCATGACTTTTATGCCATGATGAGACTTAAGACAGCCTCACTTTTGCAAAGGGCGCGGTCGAGCTCAAATGGCATTCTGAGGATGTTAACAAATAAACTTGCCTCACCAGTATTCTCATAAAGTGTTGCTTTCTGCAACACTTTATGAGAATACTGGTGAGGCAAGAATAATGTTAAGTTTTTACTATTCTATTCTTTGTGTGTTTTACTAACATAGTTTATAAGTGTTTTGTGTAACTAACCCATGGACCTCTGATGTCAAATAAATGAATTATATTATTATTATTTTTTTTTTTCCAATTTGCCTAACTGTTACGTTTCCTGACTTTACTAAGTATTTACTGCCATCAGCAACAAAAGTCAACTAAACAAGTTTCTTACACAGTTCCCCAACATATCGAAATGGCCCTTAGGCCAGCATTTGGTCTTACCTTTGCCGTTGGCTTTTGCGTTTACAAAGCATAATTATCGTCCCTCTGGACAGCAACCTCATTATGTTTAATAAGGAAGCTTTTAGGTATTTTAAATATTCAATCACTTATATTAGGTGTAGTATATTTTTATCTCACGAGCCGACGCGCGCTTGTTTTGTGGTAACCAAGTGTGCAAACAAGCTGTGAATGCGTGTGTAAGCGCAGGAGCTCTCGGTACCGGGCGAAGTCAGAAGTGTGTGTGTGTGTGTGTGAGTGTTTGTATGTGTTACGTGCTGACGCTACTCGTCTTCATGTACTTCTTCTTGTACTGGCGGTACCCCCCATTTCCTACATATTTCACAAAGCCAGTGCTTTCCAAAAGGAACTCCCCTTTTTCTGTGTGGGCGATATAAGTAGTGCCACACTCAGGAATTCAAACTAAAAACAGCAATTGAATTTAAACAGACATTTAATTGAAGTCATTCATTTTAAAATATGAACAATTTAAATTATTTGCGGTTTTGATCAGCCAATTTGGATGGGACACCATCCGCCGAATTATCTTGCCGTGTAATGTTAATTGTGCTATTGTTCGCACCAACAGTTGACATTAGCAAAGCTTCCACAATGTCCTCCTTTGTAGCCACGTCTTTTGCACTCTTCGAGACAGTTTGAGGTGTAGTCAACAGCGCCCCAGACGCAGCTGCCAAGATGCACGTCCGCTTGGACTGCATTCTGCGGAGACGAGACGATCACCAAGAATGTGAGGCACACCAACAGCAACATTGATTGGGTAGTTTTCGTCATGTTTACGTTTATGAAGAGAAGATTTGAGCGTTACTACTATTGATGCTTCACCGAAGAGACACAGAGTTCAACTGATGTCGATGCCGGCATTCTCCTTACTTATATATGCTTGGAATCACTATACTCGAGTTCATTTGCAACTCGTTTCATGCCCAGTATTATTAACCCTGCATTAGTCGCTAGGGATATCGCGCAAGCTAGCGCAAACACGTATATTCGTACGATCTCGAGATCAAACGAATAGGTGTCCATCATATTTAGTGTTTATATTATAATATCAGAAACCTTTTACAAACAATCACATAATATAACATGCTTACTTACATGAAATTACGCTTTTTCTTATAAGTTTTGACATTTTTAATTATTTTTACTTTATCAGTTTAAAGTAATCAATCAAGCAAGGAGGTCCATCGATTCAATCGTCTGCATTTCCTCCTCAAATAACATAACATTACGCAACAATTTTGGTTTCTTTTTTGTCTGTAGATTAAGCATAAATCATAATTTTAACCATACCTTCACGCTACGAGGGGTAAGACTTGGTTCCTGGTTGCTGGATGACTCGTTTCATCCACGCGATCACTGCAGGGTTAATCTATTTTAGTAACGAAAATTCATTTACAAACTGGTTTAACCAGGCTGTTAGTAAGCCGGACGAACGTAGTCATTACTAAACCAAGTTATTGTTTTTCCTTATTATTGCCTTCAAGGGCTGGTTTAGGTACTCAAGCTGAAAAGAATTATCAAAAACTAGCGACCCGTCCCTGTTTTTCCCGCACGGTTTTTAAGACTTCACAAAACATCGGTTCTATTATATGTAGGTTAGTTTAATATTAATTTATTATGCGTACACATAAACCTTCCAGAATAAATTTAGAGGATTAAATAATGAATATAATAATTTTCTCTTTAGTGTGTAATACCACGATTATGTATAATCGTTATTTACTCGCAATCATTGTCTTTAATAAATACATTGGTAGGCTAATGTTAAGTCACAGGTCACGCGAAAAAAACTAAATGTATTAAGTTTACGATACCTCATGTAAGACAAGTACCTAGAAACAAGTTTTCTCATAAAGGGTGAAGAGTTGAAACCCGAAAATACCACAGTATTCTTAGGCATAACTTTAGATGCCAAGCTTCAATGGGGCCCCCATAATATATAAATAAATTGTCAAAAAAGCATAGCTCTGCAGCATACGCCGCGCCGTTAGAAAAATACATATTATGTACAACAATACATAGTGTAATTTCGTACGGTATTCTGTTGCGGGGAAATGCCGCCGATATTCAACAATGTTTGTTTTACAAAAAAGGGCAATTCGTTCTTTTTATAAATTAAGTCCCAGACACTCCCTCAGAGACAAATTTAAAGAGCTTAATATAATGACAGTGATTTCTCAGTATATTTATGAAAATCTTTTGTATGCACATAAAAATATTAATCTGCTTAAAAAATACAGTGATATCCATAATATAAATACTCGGAACAAACACAAATTTGTTGTTCCTACAACCAGGCTTAAGAGAATAGGTGGCTCGTTTAGATGCAAATGTACATAAACGCTGTTATAATAAACTTCCTAGCTACATTCAAGAACTAACAACTAATATTTTATAAAGAGGAAACTATGCCAGAAAGCCTATTATACTGTCAAAGACTATATTGAGGACCAAAAGGCTTGGGATTGAGCTGCTCCAATAAATTTACAAAGGGAATGTTGATTTATTTATTTTATTTTGCTAGCTATTTTAATTTTTGCTATAAGTATCTATACCTTGTTACATATAAAATGACATGAATATTTACTGTATAAACTATTATAATATTTTAATTATTGTGAATGTTAGGACTATGTGGGTAATTGTTCCAGTTTTAATCATGTTTTGGCAGCTTGAGTAGTTTATGCGGCCAACGCAAATGTCCTTTCTTTGGTATTGTTCGTCGAATCGTTGAGCTCCTTAAGTTCTGAGTTGAGCTGCACGATTGTTGATAATTGCGTGCACTGACTGGACAGGTCTACTCAAACTATGTGGTTCTTTCCTAAAAATACCATTTTAGATACCGATCAACACAGCCTTCACACGATCTGACCAAGATTTGGTCTGAGGGACTGTGAACTCTGAGTTTGTATTGGCCTTTCTTCTTAGAGTAGACTGATAGGAAACGCCGGCCTCATCTAGTTTTAAAAAAAAATATGTTTGTCGTGTAAAAGTGTTTGTACAAACCTACTTACAGAAATAAAATCATGTAACATCATAGAAAATCACTAAAGGAATTATCTTAGTATTTTTTCTATGAACTACTTAATAAGATATTGACCGAGGCCTTTCGCCTAGTGAACTCGGTGCCTCTTCAAAGGGGGCTCATAGGTAAGGTGACACCCGGGCGTTTCGTCCCGGCTTATCCGAAACAGGAACCTCCCGAAGCATCCGTATCTGGTGAGGACCTGCGTCAGGCGGAAGATGAGGACGTCGTGGCGCCTCTCTAGCCACTCCTCAAAGAGGGGACTTATCGCCGCAATTGTGGCGTGCCCAGGACTGGGTTGCGACAGTCGCACTCTCCATTCCGCCATGAGATCCCGCCGGAGCTCTGTCCGCTGTGCCGTGATTTCTGATCGTGCTGTATCGTGATCTGAATCTGGAGACTATAAATCTAAATGATGAATAGGTAGGCCCACTCTGTGGATCGGAATTGTAAATTGCTTATTTGTACGAGATATAAAATGTAAAGTTTATTTTTATTTATTTGTCTTATTTGGTAAACAAATATGGCGAACTTAGATTTTAGGAATATAATTACCTAGAGAGTTTAAATGGTACCTAAATAAAAACAGCCGCACGTTGATCGAAGGTTAAACTATGCTTGCCGAGGTCAGTCCGTGGATGGGTTACCATCCATTTCATACCAAGACCTCTCCATGCCTCGGAAAGTACGTTAAGCCATTTGTTCGCTGTCGAGTCTTACCAAGGGACCATATGTTGGCCAGTAACACGATCGCCCTTGGTAAGACTGGTTGTCAGACTTTCAGCCTTTCTGACTACACGTAACGACTGTCTAAGATCTACGAATACCAGCCGTAACCAACAGCCCATTTGACCTCCACAACCCAGTCGGGTGATGGAAGTCAGATTGGCAGTCGCTCCATGCATAATACTGGTATTCAGCTGCATTCATAATGTGTTTGTTTACCACATCAAATATGAAAGAAAAATATACTATAGGTATACTTATACACTTACTACTTTATACTTATATACTTTATGGGGCAGACGCTACATATGAAAATAAGAAGCAATATTGAATTTTCGCTGTTTATTTCAAGAGGACTTGGTCACTTTTACGCGCCACCATATAACTGTTGTTTCTTGAAAACAATCGCCGCGATTATGAAAACTTTTTTTTGAAATTCGCTTGAGTGACCTAATGCAACCAAAGTTAATTTTCTACCAGCCTTCAATGAATGATTGATGATGATGAAGGTTGCCCTTCGCAAGCAACTTTTACAGTACCTTCTTGCCACTGTTTAAACTAATTTTCTTGCGGACCTAGCCAAGTTAGGTAGCTGTAAGATAGGCTTGAAGCTACAATTATAAGTAAGTAACAGGTTTGGTCATACAAATAAAAACATTAAAGAGCCGTTACCATAAATGTAATGTCTTTTTAACAGTTCATGACGTTCGACTTAATTTATATTGGTTTGAATTTCGACGATAATAACGTTGTCATTGGAATGCAATTTCAATAAATAACTGTTGATTTAATTGCAAAATAAATGCGATTCAACCTCATTATTTTCTCCGATCGAAGAGGGTGTCAAACGAGTTTCACACTAGAATAGTTAGGACACTAGTCTATAGGTTCCTTGTACCTACCTACTACAAACGTGGGTAATCAACTAATCAGTCAGGGAAATCAATTGTTATCAAATGGCACACTACGACAATTTGCCGTATTAAAGCCATTTCATACAACTGTCAAAGAATGACAGTTGTGATTTGAATATACGGGCAATCATTATTTTTTTTCAATTTGCCTAACATTTAGGTTCTCTGACTTTACTACGTAGTTACTGCCATCAGCAGTAAAAGTCAACTAAACAAGTTTCTCACACAGTTCCCCAACAGATCGAAATTGTCAAGATAATGTTCGTGTTTTGTTGATTTGTGTAGTAGGTACCTACGTACGTAGCTTCATAACCTAACGTAGGTACGTATGAGTAGTACAGGACATTATTTATTTGCCCCCTTGGGTTGATCAGACCCCCCCCCCCCTCTTAGGCCAGCTTTTGGGCTCGCCTTTGCCGTTGGCTTTTGCCTTAACAAAACATAAGTATCGTCCCTCTGGACAGCAATATATATGATTGATAAGGAAGCTTTTAGGTATTTTAAATATTCAACCACTTCTAATAGGGGTTAAAGTACGAAATTGCCGTTTTATTGTATAAGGTACTTCGAATTGACATAGAACCTTCATGGTTTGAGATTATTGAGTGAAACTTTTTCCAAATGGTACCTATGAAGTTCTTCTTTTAAAAAATGTGCAACATTCGATTATCGACTTTCAGTTGTTTTTTTTATTCAGCTTAGACAAGAAAGATGGGTACTTCGAAAATTCGAGTTATTTGTGAATACGAGTTCTGACGCGGAACTAACGCGGCAGAAACAGCTCGCAATATCAATGTTGCGTTTGGAGAGGGGACTGCTAATGAACGCACCGTGCGATGTTGGTTTAAACGCTTTCGTGATGGAAACATTGATTTGAAGAACGAACCACGTGGAAGACCGCCCACACAGGTGAATAACAATGAATTGAAAGAGATGGTGGAAGCCGATCCGAGCCAAACTACCCAGGAATTAGCGGCATGGTTTAACGTTACCTTACCAACAATATTGACTCATTTGCGTCAAATCAATAAAATAAAAAATATGAGAAATGGGTGCCTCATGATTTGACTGATCTGCAGAAAGAAACGCGTGTTGAAACTTGTGTTGCCTTGTTGAATCGATACAGAAATGAAGGAATATTGGATCGAATTGTGACACGTGATGAAAAGTGGAATCTTTCCGATAACCGTAAGCGAAAAAAGCAATGGCTGACCCCAGGTCAAACGCCGCAACAGTGTCCTAAAGCAAAGCTTACCCATAAAAAGGTAATGGTCACTGTTTGGTGGTCTCGTTATTCACTATAGCTTTCTCCGATCTGGTCAAGCAATAACGGCAGATGTCTACTGTGCCGAACTCCGAACAATGACAGCAAAACTAGCAGTGAAACAGCCCCGACTCATGAATCGATCTTCACCATTGTTGCTCCAGGATAACGCGAGACCTCATACAGCACGAGAAACCATTTGAACTCTACAGGAACTGCAATTAGAAACCATTCGTCACCCTCCGTATTCGCCAGACCTTGCTCCAACGGACTACCATGTTTTTCGTGATTTGGACAATTTTCTATGAGATAAAAAGTTTTCATCTCAGGAGGCAGTACAAAATGCTTTCACACACTTTGTTGAATCTAGATCACGAGAGTTTTAACGCAAAGGCATAAATGACCTTCCTATTAGATGGCAGCAATGTATAGATAATAATGGTAATTATTTTGAATTAATTAAAAAAAAAACGAATTTCAATTGTTCAGTGCAAATCGGCAATTTCATACTTTATCCTAATATTAGGTCCAGTATATTGTTATTTGACTTCTGGTAACAAAGTGTGCAGCTGTGAATGTGTATGTAAGCGCAGGAGCTCTCGGTACCGTCTAAAATAAGGGCGTAGTCAGAAGTGTGTGTGTGTGTGTTTGTATCTGTTACGTGCTGACGCTATTCGTCTTCACGTAGGTACTTCTTCTTGTACTGGCGGTACCCCCAATTTCCTACATATTTCACAAAGCCAGTGCTTTCCTTTTAGGTTGAAAACTTCCAAGCTCCTCCAATTCTGACACTCCCCTATTTCTGTGTGGGCGATGTAAGTAGTGCCACACTCAGGAATTTAAAATAAAAACAGCAATTGAATTTAAACAGACATTTAATTGAACTCACGTCGTAAAGAAAAGAAAAAAGAAAGAAAAATTGTTTATTTTGCACAAACAAAACGCACATTACAAATAAAAAAATAATAAAAAAGAGACTTAAAATTAAGTATACACATCCATTTTTTTTTTTATCCATCCTTATTTTAAAATATGAACAATTTAAATTATTTGCGGTTTCATTCATCCACCTTGGATGGAACACCATCCGCCGAATTATCTTGCCGTGTAATGTTAGTTGTGCTATTGTTCGCACCAACAGTTGACATTAGCAAAGCTTCCACAATGTCCTCCTTTGTAGCCACGTCTTTTGCACTCATTGAGACAGTTTGAGGTGTAGTCAACAGCGCCCCAGACGCAGCTGCCAATAAGCACGTCCGCTTGGACTGCATTCTGCGGAGACGAGACGATCACCAAGAATGTGAGGCACACCAACAGCAACATTGATTGGGTAGTTTTCGTCATGTTTACGTTTATGATGAGAAGATTTGAGCGGTACTACTACTGATGCTTCACCGAAGAGACAGAATTCAACTGATGTCGATGCCAGCAATCTCCTAGTTTATATATGCTTGGACACTGTATACTAAAGTTCACTGGCAACTCGTTTCATGCCCAGTATTTTTAACCATGCGATAGTCGCAAAGGTAGCACTTGAATGTATGGGGATATCGCGCAACTTACCGCGAACGCGTATATTCGTACGATCTCGTGGTCAAACGAATAGGTGTACATCATAATTAGTGTTTATATAATAATCTCAGAAACCTTTTACGAACAGCCTTAAGGTGTTACAAAGCATCGAACTAACTCTGTTTAAAGACATTAGCCGTCAGTAAGAGTTACTAAACACTTTACAATTTCTTTCAGTGTTTTACGCTTCTTAAAGTTATAAGAGTGAGCTATACAATGATTCCCACCAACTCCATGCTACCGCCCTAAGTTTGATTTTTTTTCGTTGTAACTGTTATTCCTCTTGAAGGTTTAATTGTTTATCCTTAACACCACAGTAGAATCGAATGTTATTATCGGAGCTCTAATTATCATTTATCCTACTATGAGGGCTAAAAAAGGTTGTCCTTAGCGCCAAAATGTTTCGTAGATTAGAAGAATGACGCGGTCACACAGACACAAAATGAAAAAAAGTAAATCGTAGTAAATACAAAAGCCGAATTAATTAGTTCTCGTTCTTATTTCCAGGCCGAGTTAGGAATACGACCATCTATTCCATCACAAAGATAACTGATGATACTAGAAAAGCTGCACGCTAAAGTGTAATAGGGCTGGACACATCTGCCGCATGTCAGACGACCAATGGGCCAAAATGACGAACCAATGTGTCCCTCTTAAAGGCAAGCGACACCGCGGCAGGCCCAGACGGAGATGGCGGGATGAGCTGGATTCCTTCAACAAGAACAGCGCCCCTAATTGCGTAACACACTATCTATCACAATCTGAATAATTTTGAAGTATATTGCTAAACCATTGCTTCTTTTGTTCGAAAAATTTGTCTGCTCAACAACGTAAATACCGCAATGAATTTAGTTGAACTGTCAAAATGAAAGCCATCCCTACTGTTAGCGTGTTACTTAAACAAAGAGAACTGGAAAGAGATAGGAAGGCTTTTTCCTTGCAGTGGGACATCACAGGCTTTTAATAATATATTACCTACTGACACGGTGGTGAAATGTGGGAATACCCACTAGGTACCAATCAACGCTTAAAATTGTCCAAGGGGCCTCTGCGAGTTGGCTTCGGCCTCGGACGCCTTCCAAAGGCCCGGGACTCTAGGGTCGCGAGATTTCAAAGACATTTAAATAATAATAATAACGTTTTTGATTATTTTGATTCGTGTTATGTTTTTTTAAATAATTTTTATTAAGCATATCAATAGGTATATCAATATACTTATCTAAAAATAAATAATTTTAAATATACAAGAGGGCTTGGCGGGGACATCAACGCATAGCCCGTTACCATGGATTCTGAACAACAGGGCGTTGGAATATTTCGTAGGCTTATTAAAATATTTAAAAAAGTGCTGATCAGTACCTACATTTTGACCGCGTAAAGCACTTTTCTATCAAACACCACATTTTTTTTTTTTGATAACTGACGAATATTTTCTGCGTTAGGGGTCTACAAACATGTACTGAATTTATGGTTACAATTTGCATGTCGATGTATACACCACTCTGATAATAATTTAATAATAATCATTTTAATATGAGACTGTTCTCATACTAAAATGATGGCCTAGTGGTATCAGCCACGACTAAGGAGCTGGAGGTCATGAGTTCGAACACAGACAGTCACTTTACTATTATGTATTTAATTACATCACCACTGCTGTCAAAACTGCGACGGAAAACATCGTGAGGAAACCGGCATGTCTTAGAACAAAAATTCGAAGACATGTGACATCCACCAACCCGCACTGGGCCCTCGTGGTAGATCATGGCCCACTCTCTCTCATAGAAAGGAGGCCTGTGTCCCAGCAGTGGGAACATTATAGGCTGGTTATGCTCATTTTAAATATATGCTTGTCCCTATTACGTGGGACTCAAACTTATCCTGCGAAACGTGTGTGTACGTACTACAGGTACACCTCTGCATTACATTTCCGGGAATACAAGCGTGATTTTATGTTATGTTTATTATTATTATTATGGTACTCAAAGATTATGTCCGAACTTTTATAAACACATTCCGTCTTATTACAAAACACGATCTAACTTTAGTCCCAACCTACACATTCGATTTAGTTTTTGTATTTGGAACTTTATGCCGACTTTAGTAAAGTTCTTAATACAAAATTGACAACCTAAGACCGGACTAAGTTGACAGTTTTGTAAAAGGAACTGTATTTCGATTTCAGTTAGGTTCTTATTTCAAAAACAGGCTCGATGGTTTAAACCATGTCAAAAGAAAAACCTTGTTTTGTAAAAATACCGATTGACATTGATGAATTTTATACATACAATGACATGTGTATTTACTTTGTAAAGTAATATATTATTTTAATTATTGTGAATCCGAAGATTATGTGGTTTGTTACTTTTTTTTTATTTCTTAGTTAGTTTCACTATCTGGCAGCTTGAGTAATTTATGCGGCCTACCCAAATGTCCTTTCTTTGGTACCATTGTTCGTCGAATCGTTGTGAGTTGAGTGACACGATTACTGACAAATGCGTGCACTGACTGGACAGGTCCGCTCAATCTGTATGTTTTTTCCTCAAAAGACCGTTTCAGACACCAATCTACATGGTCTTTACATGATCTGACCAAGATTATATCTGGACTTTAAAAGAGACTGTGACCTCTGAGTTTGTTTCAGCCTTTTTTCTCAGAGTAGCCAGATAGGAAACACCGACCTCATCTAGTTTTTAAAATATGATTGACGTGTAATTTTTTTTGTATAAACCTACTTACAGAACTATAATCATTTATCATTTATGTACCTAAGTGCAGAAAATTCCGTACACGACACTGGCACTCACTGGCGTACACGAGAAAAGGGGATGAGCCAGCCCTTCCAAGACCAAAACATCATATTTTTATTTTATAAAATTAAACCACCATATACCACACCATATACCATAGCTTGTGGCTAAGTAATAACAGCCGCCCGGATCGATCGATCAGGTTAAGCTACGCTTGCCGCGGTTCGTCCATGGATGGGTGGCCATCTTTACATACCAAGACCCCTCCATGTCTCAGAAAGCACGTTAAGCCGTTGATCCCGGCTGTCATGCTTGACAGTCGTTACGGGTCCTCAGAAGCCCGAAAGTCTGACAATCAATCAATATCAATCAATCAATATTACCAAAATTATGTTGTTGCTAACATAGGATTGAGGCCGGTGAAATAACTGCAAACTTTTCTTGATGAATATCTGGTGTATTGGTAAAATTACAGGTTTTTTGGTTTACATAAATTGTACGAGCACGTTCCATAATTGTTCTAAAAAATGTTCTCTCTAAAAGTAAAAAAAAAATTATATAATATTTAATACAATCAATCCACAACACAGTAACTGGGTTGTGGAGGTCAGATAGGTAGTCGCTCCATGTAAAATACTGGTATTTAGCTACAGTCGGTTAGGTTGGGAAAAGGCTAGGCAGATGATGATGTAATGGTAGAATGTAAAGGAACCATTATAGTTTTTAGTAGTCGGGTAAAAAAGGACCACCTTTTTTTACCCGACTACTAAGAAGGGCACGTTGTTTACGTAGCATACTCAGATTCAAAGATATTATAGAAATCAATAAGAGATTACCCAGTTCTGCTGCATCGCATTAACTGACCAGTTGGCGCAGTTGGTAGCGACCCTGCCTTCTGAGCCGCTGGTCCCGGGTTCGATCCCCGGACAAGTCAAACATTTGTGTGCATGAACATTTTTTTGACCTGTGGCTGGGTGTGTATATGTATATAAGTATGTATATCAGTCATCAGGCTAACGTAGTACAGGCTCTGCCTAGTTCGGGACCTGATGACCTTGTGTGGATGTTGTCTCATATTATTATTATTGTTTTAATTAGGTACCTACTCTCATGCCCGTTTTCACTAAAACTAAGCGACACTTAAATGTAATGTAATGCAATGTTGGAATTTCAACTCTCAGCACTGAGCCGAGCGTTAAAAATGCAATAGACCTCAGAGAGGTAATATGCATGACAAAAACAAAACCCCCATCGTGTCGCACTTTCCCTTCATGTCCATAAGATCGTTTTTAAATTTATTTTCCTCATTGGCCCTGTTTTCCTCATTGCTAAATGGTTCATGCGCTTGTGGAAAACCCAACTCCAACTAGCTATTATGAATATAATTAGCTAAAGTAGTGGTAAATACCACGATTGTGTATAATCGTTTTTTACTCACAATCATTGTCGGTAATAAATAAGTAGGTACATTGTTAGGCTAATGTTAGGTAATAAGAAATCACTAAAAGAATTATTTTAGTATTTTTTCTATGAACTAATAAGGTATTGACCGAGGCCTTTCGCCTAGTGTATTCGGTGCCTCCTCAAAGGGGGTTCGTAGGTAAGTAGCTACCACGCGGATTGGTAGATCCACGAGATTAGATAAGTTCTGCACAGTCAGTCTATAGATGGGTGACTGTTTTTATAAAATAGGCATAAAGAGACTCTTCTGTGCCTCGGAGAGCACGTAAAGCCGTAGGTCCTGCGCCTGAACACTCCCAGGTCGTGTTGGCGGGGCCGTCGTCTCCATTGACCACTCGTGCCTGTTGCCCCTTAGTTCCTGCCAGCGTCCGCGTCGTAGCTAGGGACTGTCAAAAGAAAAACTTATTACCAAGCGGGGTGCATATTTTTTCGAGCTCACTTCCTTGCTCATACATCCTACATTCTCTTAATTCTCAAACTAACAAAGCCATTATTTTGCTTTTAGAGACTAAGCCCGAAAACTTCCAAGCTCCTACAGTCCTCAGGTAGATACTTACTCCAATTTCAGACGTCTCGCATGCTATCAAAACACAGGGATCCCATGAATATAACATGTTAAAGTTAGAGCCGAGAACAATACCGTGAAATCCGAAGCATTAGCTGATAAAGCGGCACCTCTATTCTGCGTTCCTTCGTCGGCGCTTAAACGCTGGAGGTTCTGTGCCGACGAGATAGTGCTGCGCTCACGCTCACTAATACTTCAGTAAGTCTAGTTTACCGGCTGCCAAGCTTCGCTCCGCACGTATCTGTGGACCGCACTTGGCGAGGTAATGAAGCAGTCGGGTTATGGCTCACCGAATGAACCGTTTGTGTACAATGCCGTACCAAGCACCTAATTGTTTTGTAGCTACATTTTGTTTCACATATCTAATGTTTTCGAGTGGCGTTTGCTTTCGTTGGTTTGTCGAGTTTACCTCATTTACCTATTTCGTTGAATAAGTTTTATTTACGTATTTTGTTTCCCATTGTTGGTACCTTCTAGTGGTTTACTATACGTACCTATAACTACAAAATAATGACCAAAACTTTCAATAAAGTAGACGTTTGTAGGTCTGCATAGAAAGATCCTGTCCAGTGGACAGACCAAAGATGTTTAAAAGAATGCCTAAAGTTCAATAAAAAAGTAGCTATCCTACAGAAAATACATACACTATCGCTTAGCCATCACACGAACTACATCTTTCTAATCAATTATTATGATTTATTTTATTTATTAAAAAACGTTTACAAAAAACTCTTTGCATAAGGAATTTGCCCCGCAAAACCGTTTTCACGGCTTGTCTGTGGGAACAGAACACAGTTTACACTTATAGATTATTAGTGCGGACACTTAAATTTCACTAATGGCATATATATTATATAAAGTTATTAAAAAAGAAATATGTAATCTTACGAATAAAAAAATACAAAATACCAATGTAAATAATAAACCATCCTCCTAAGAACACCGTTTACAATCCCCTGAATAGAACCGCTTAAGTAACTTGGCAAATTTACCTTTTATTTCCTGACTTCTTATATCAGCAGGCAATAGATTAGGCTGTGTGTACTTACCCAATTATATCTACAGACAGAAATCCGGGCAATGCGACATGAACGCAGGCCATTTCACGCTCAAATGTAACAGATCAGTTCAGATAACCGTCAAGGAGTTGCATAAGTTAATTACCCAAGTGGCCAAACTCGATGCTTCTCCGGAATTATCCGTCACTTGCTGTACCTAATTACCGAAGTCACGCTAATCTGTCTAATTCCCGGTAATTCCCCTTAAACCGACTTTATTGTTCATTATTTACGAGTAGGTGGATAATATATTGTTGGCTTGCTGGTGATGAGAAATTTCTTAATTGCGGAACAATTACCTTGGTAGGTATAATTATATAATTATACCTTGGTTAAATTATATCGTTGGTATAATAATATCTTTATTAAGTACCCAGTTACTTAATAAAGATATAATTATTTTCATTAATAGGTATTAATGAAAATAATATTTTTGCATTAAGTTCCCTAACTTGGTGCTTTTTATTATTTTTCGCCGGTATGATGAATTTTGAGGTATTCCAACTCGAAAATTGGTACCAGCACCTTCGATCAATAATAGCACTAATTTTCGATGGGCGCATCAAAAACGGCTACAGTTTTTTCAACCTTATTGCTTAGATGTTATGTTTTATTTTCCCATAAATATTTTTTTTTTTCTTATTTCAAAAATACGTTTACTTTTCAATCGAAGTAGTAGGTAACTATATTGCAAACGATAATAAACCTCATGACTGAGTATTTAGGTTTATAACCAAGTTATATGCGATCGCGGCCAGTTGAGCGATCTGTTTTCCTGATGCTATTGTTGATCGAAGACCACCACCGATGAAATCTCCGCAAAATGATATTCTTCTTCTAAGTGGGAATAGGCACCCTAGAACGTCACCCAAGAACCTATAATTATTTACATGTACCTACGTTGAAAACTTATGGGAACGGGTAGCAGTAGACATGTTACGGTAGGTATCGAAGCAGACGGTTACTCTTGGTTCGTATTCATTACTATAATAAATCTATATCTCTAAGATATTAATTAAAGTTAGTTATTATTTTCTAAAGTTAAAAGGAATCTGTTAAAAGACCATCCAGTTTGAACCGCTTCGTTACCCATGGTTTGAAGGAAGGGAGATAGACAGGAAATATGTAGTAGCTCTGTTGAGGATGCGTTCGGGCCACATCCCATCGAATAAGTTCAAATAGTTAATGGGTAAAAGTAGGTACCTCAACAAACTGCGAAGTTTGGGGGTTGATTGAAGAATTTGAAGATATTTACATACTTATATTTATATTTACATACACGATAGGCAATATTCCGTTGATGTTGGATTTGAAGTGGGACATGTAACAGCATCCTAGCGTCCCCTTTGTAGGAGGAGGCTAGGATGTTGTGTCGACTGTTGTTGGTTATTTACCAAAACGAATAGGGACAACACGTAGACAGAGAAGTTTCCCTGTCTACGGGACAACACTATTAAGTAGGTCATAAAATTATAATAATGACTCTATATTACCCATTGTTTAGTTTTAAGTTGTTGAATGTTTTCTATTACGGGGGTGACATCATCACTAAGGGATAAAACCCTTTCAAATACTTAAAAAAAGTTTTTTTTTTAAGAGTCTGATAAAGCATAGGCTCGTTTGTTTATTTGAATGCGCTAATCTGTGGAACCACCAGTCGGATTTAAAAATTCTCTGTTTGCATTTGAAAGCCCAATTCTTGGGGCAGGTTATATGCTATTTAACATCACGCTACGACCCTTAGGAGCCGAGTAAATAGAATAAAGTCAGACAGAATGCTACAACGAAAATGAAGTAGGTAATAGCGCGGGCAGGCGATGCGATGCGACGGGATGGGACGGGGGAACAAGAAATTTTACGCGGACGAAGTCGCTAGTAGAAGCTAGTTTTAATACATAAAAATCACGTGTAGATAATAATTCGTACACGCTAATCTCCGAAACCACCCATCCGATTTCAATGTGTACGGTTGATACACGTGTGGTTGGTTTTAGACCCGATAGGTGGCGCTCCGTGCCAAGCAAGGGCGGTTCGCTAGTTATACTATAGAAGAAAACAAATGACGTCGCTCTGGTATCGATGATGTGGTCGCGCACCTTCATAAAACCGGTATCAGACGCTTCACTCGAGTGAATAAATTAGCATGCTAAGGTGCTAGTACATAGCATTTGTGTATTATAGGCTTTAAACGCCGCGTATTGCAAAAGGGTTCATCAAGTAAAACTTGTGAAAATTAAAAACAAACTTTAATTTTAACTTTCATTATATTTCAATTTTTTTTTAAACAAGTCGAAATAAATGATCAAATAGACATAATTACATTACATGTTCAAATTACTTTTTTCTATAAAACTAATACTTTGACTTTACATAATAATTTACACATCATTTCAAACACAAATTATAATAACATGGTTCCTTTTGATTTAGTGACAAACCTTTACTTACTAATAAATTAAAAAGAAATAACAGATGTGGGCTTTAGTTAACAGTATCCGGGCGTAAGGGCCAGGCCACAACACTGCGGTGCGATGACGCACCGTAGAAATCTACGACGTCGCACAATGGGCCTTGTATTGTGTAGTGCGACGACGTTTTTGCGACGCGTCGTCGCAACGCAGTGTTGTGGCCTGGCCCAAACTACGGTAGTTACATCGAGCTTAAGACAGCTGTCACACAGGTTCTATTCAATTAAATTTTTTTATGGTAAGCAAAGCGGATGTCGACCATTCTGCCAATGTCTAAAGTGAGTTTGTAAAACAAGCGTGCAGGATAAAAAATATCTATGTCACCGTATGATTGTGAACACAGTTTAGATAAAATCTATCTCGTGAGATTGTCAACTGTCGATTTTGTGAACAGTACCGTATTGCTTACAATACAACGTATTAATTTTCGATAGTTTATAATCTATCCGTAAGTGAGATTGTCCACTGTCGATAAATCAGGACAATTTGTGAACCCTGTCGGTAAGTGCAGGTTCATTCACAATTTGTCGATTTGCCGTGGATAGATTATAAACTATCCAAAAATAATGCGTTTTAGTTGTACATAAATGGTTTGTCGCAGTTAACAGTTTATCGAAAGTTTATAATCTCGCGCGGTAGACTAGAAACTAACGATCTTTATAATCACACGGTGACATATACATATAATATTAAGTAATTGAAGACGCTTTTCGTGTCTGTCTGTGTCGCGTTGTTCTTCTGAACTACTTTAGTTCCTATTTCAAAATATCTTTTCGTATTATAAACGAATTACATTTCAAAATGACATCTAAATTGCATGTACTAAAATCATCAATCATATTGCAAAGTGATTTTAATATAAGTATCTATAACTTACTGGAAATGAATAATTTGTTATAATTAAAGATTCAAAAGTGATAATGATATGTCATCTCATGCGGAGTTGTGCGCCTCGCCCTTTTTGCATGCAAAATACAGGTTTGGGATAACCCGCCCTTAATTTACATTATTTATTTTTCCTCATATGGTAAACAGGTCCATACTTGAGGCAAGGTATGTAGTTGTCAGGCAGCATATTTAAAAGGTTATTGTACACTTTAAGGAAAAATTGTAAATCAGAGAACTAAAAGATTTTTATTATTACAGTAAATAGAAACGAGCAAAAATATGTAGATACAGCTGATACGCCGTGTCATGCACAAACTGTCAAGTTTTCTCATTCGATTTTCAACTTATCATTCAACCTTTTAAGGTTTAAAATCATTTGGAGAAATTTGAGTTTCGTATGGTTTTACGAAACTGTCAAATTTCTCCAAATGATGTGCTGCCGACGGTACTTAATGTGCTAAAAGCTATAGTCTGTTCCAGAAGTACCCATCTGATGAAAATATAAACAAATGGATCAGAGACGCACTTGTGGATGGCAATGTGTAGTGCCACTTACAAAAACCCGAAATTGTAATTGTAAATTACCTTACCTTGACAATTTGAGGTTAATTTTATAATTATATCCAGATGATTCTTCATTTACAATTTAATTATTAGTTTTTAATTTGTTTGTTAGAAATAAATTTGAAACTAGTTCCCAATAGTAACATATTTTATCTGTATTTATTTTTGTGATTAATCGCGTAAGAATTTAACCTGAAATGGGTTTGTTTACACTTTCATCAGATAATTTTGAAACAGACTATTCATGCATAATTTTGTGTAAATTTAATAAAGATAATGGAAGATAGTGTTTGAGATTTTGGATTCAAAACGGAATACCTATTCAGTTTTCAAATATTTAATTGGAAATATTTGAAAACTGAATAGGAGAGTATAAGAATGTTATATCGAAATATCAAACACATTATTTTAACAGAATAATATTTTTAAAACAACATGTCCTTATTTGCTTCTGCATTATTGCATGTTGCATTATTTTTGTTGATGGTCTTGCATATTGATATTACATGTCTATTTTATATTTAAGCTTTTTCCTGTGATTTTGTTGCATTAAGTAAATATTTTTATAAGTAAATATTTAAAAAACTAAAACAATATTTAATGATGTTGCGACTTAAGTGACATTACGGCGATTGATTATTTTAATCATCCTTGTATTAGGACGTCCTTGTAGTTCATTGTTATGGCGACAATTTTGTAGATGTAAATATTTGAGAACATGTATCATTGACTTAAAATGTTAGTTCTTCATTTCTAATATACAGGGTGAATTTTCTGTGTGTGCGGATGGCTAAATCCGACACTACCGATAAGAAATGGCGAAATATATTCAAAGGAGCCATTTTTTATGAAAACGAAAACGGAATCGTTACATATTTGAAAAACGTATTTTCATAGCTAGGAATTGAATCAAACACATTGATTTCGAAAAGAAAGTGGGAAATTCTCCCCGTATTCTAGTTATCTGTTAATTTAAGGGGGAATTTTATTTCAGCTTGTGTAAACAAGCTGAAATAAAATTCTACACCTGTAAAGGTTTGTCTGCACAAATAATAAAACATACAAAATATTTTAACGAAACAATATTCAAACCTTGATGCAATGACCTCAAGAGATAGCACATATTTTACTATCTGCAAAAAGAACTGTTGAATTTTATAATGAGATACAATAAATTACTAATCATAAAAAAACAGTAAGCGCCACTTAAAACAGTATAAATGTACCTTAGTATTCCGTACCACAATTAAACCCAGTTTACTCACAAAGCATTGGTATTTCCAGTGTTAAAAGTAATGACCTTGCTAGTCAACAACCTGGTAAGCAAGTTTACATACACACAACTTAGTATAAAGTGTGCGCGTACTTGTGCCTCCAATAATAAACAAAACACGACACCAGAAACCAGAAAAAGATACCAGAAACCGGATACTAGAATCCTTAGAAATATTTTCAAAGGCACGACATACTATAAATGCTTCGGAACACAACATAGAATATTTAACCTAATTTTAATGACCTACTTCTCGGTTATAAGATCATCATTCTAACGTGCAACATAAGTAAAAGACGCAACGAATCATTGTAAAAGTAAATTCGCTTATTATGTATTTTCATATAAACATTATATAAAAATCTAATTAGAATAATTTGTTGCAACATTGGCTCAACATTAAAGAATCAATGTCAAGGGAGACAGCAGAATAGTAAAATTTTGACTGTTCAAAAACAACCTAAACAGAAAAAACGTTCTTTGCCATGTAAAATACTTTCACAGCTTTTAAGTTCATTTAGGAGCAATTACATTTTTTTAAACCACAAAAATAATGTGTTTCTATCTAGGTGTTCCCCTGAACCACAGCAACGATACCGGTATAGACTGCAAGCTTGTTCAATGTACCTGTTCAATCGGACAAAAATATTCAATGTATCTCCGCCACAAAGACAGAAATGACATTTAATTTCGATTTCCATCCAGGGGCCCTTTATTACTCTATTTTAGGAGTCACCAAATGGCAGACCGCGGCCCGGATCCGGACCGCAAACCTATGTCGTGCGGACCTTAAGTAAACAGTAAAATTTATAACTAAAACATAATCTAAAAGATTCAATTTTTTTTTTCGAGTAATTTAATTTAGCCCGCTTTTTCTCTTCATCGATATTTTTAAACATGGTTGTTAGTAACCAAACGGACCGCGACAGTCGTATTATTTTCAAGAACGAACCCCCCATGAAACTCAATGGTGGATCCCTGCTCTATTGCGTAGAGAATTGAAAATTTTTGTGGAGATGCTCCTTCCAACGTAGACTCAGGGGGAGCAGCTAGATAGAAACACATAAAAAAGGATAATATGCCAGTCTTCGTAAAGGAATTACGAAGAAGAGTAAAACACTGGATCTTATAACAAATTAACAAAATATAGGCTTTGAGGTGAACTTTTTAAAGTTTTGACCAGATTTGCTGCGACTACCAAACTATTTCGATGTATCTAGTCTAGCTGTCACTACTTCATTTTATATTTAAAAAGGTTTGGGCCACACTAGCGGTTTCAACTAGCTTTTTTTTTACTTTTAATTTTGAATACGATAACTACTCAATACTAAGGTCCCACCCATATTTTTGGACATATTCAAATAATACAAATTAAATAAATTATAATGAGCCGTGTGATGTCGTGATGGCCTAGTAGTTAAGGCCTCACCTCTCATACACGAGGGCTCAAATCCTTTTCAATTGATATGTACTTTCTAAGTTTATTTTGGATTTCCCTGACATCAGTGAAGGAAAACTTAGTGAGGAAACCTGGACTTATAGTTAATATAAATCTGAAATCGCCAACTTCCCTAGAGCAAGAGTGGTGATGAACGCTCATGCCATCTATGGATGAGAAGAGCCCATTGCCCTGAGGGGCAATTCCCGTATTTTTAAGACCGTTCGCATTCTAATCTCAGTCTCAATCTGTCAAAATCACAATCAATTTACAGACATTTTTGACAGGTTTTTGACATTGATTGACGCTGAGATGAGATTGCGACTTGAATTTGAACGTTTTTTAAGTACGAGAATTGGCCTACTGCAGTGGGACAATAATAGTCTGGTATTGGTAATGGTAGGCTGGTTGGCTGGTAAGTGAGCCAGTCTATACAGGGTCAAATTAAATTAGCTAGCGAAACTTTACTGACGTGATGGGTATCGATACCTAAACAATATAAAATAAAAATTAAATGATATTTTTTTTATTTTTGGTGGGCAACGACCGCTGGTAGTTTTGTTTTCTTGAAGTTTTACTTGAGAAAATCTGTTTTGTTTTGTTTATCGTGTTTAGACATGCGACAGCCTGTGAAGTTTACAGAAAAAAGCTGTTTTTTGAACTGATGTTTCAAGTGACTACACTAACTGCGGTCGATGACCTCACAAAAAGAACCATCAAGTTAATATATTTTTTTTTTCATGTTGATTTGTCAATACCCATCACGTCTGCGGAGTTTCGCTAGCTAATTTAATTTGACCCTGTTTAAGGCAGCTAGGGACCAAAAATACATCCTGCAACCCGGTATTAAACTCCTTACTATCTAAGTTTTTCGAAACGCAAGTAAAAACCGCTAGCTCTTAGCACTAGATATCTGATCCTCCAGTAAAATTTGAATACTATTGGTCGTTACTAATTGGCGACCGTACGCGAATTAGGACGCAGTAAACGCAGTTACAAAATGACGTAACCACCAAAACAATTGTTGTAATTGACGACTCGCAATAAAGCGACGGTTTCAAATAGTTGTCTGTGTAATTTACCTAATTAGTTCCACTTTCGCCTTTAATTAATAAATGCTAACTAAATTAATAAATTCATCACTTTTTTTGGGCAACCATATAATATTGACCTAACATTAGTGTTGTATACCGACCACGACCACGATAAAACAGTGTCTTGATCGCACAGTTTTGTAATAGACAATTCTGTTTATAATGGATAGGATCGACGGTGTCCGATTTTTGCTTTGGGGAATAAAACTTAATTTCCGTAGCCCGCCTAATGAGACTGCGTCCTAAATCACCTATTACAATAAAAACAGCTTAAAATTACATTTTGTGCAATAATTTGATATTCGCCTATCTACTCAATTGCTCATGGCACGACGTGAGAAATTCTCATATTGTACTAATAACGCTAAGTTTTTACTCGTTGTCCATTTTATGACCCCGTTAGGTACCCGATACCTACTGAAGTATTAGCACCTAGTATTCATAAACATTATTTTAAGTACTAACTTCAATATTAAACAAAAGGATTATGCAACAGTAATAATAATTTAGCATAATGAACGTTTTTATAAACTTAAATTACGATAATTTCGGTAGGTAACTTGAAATTCTTAGAACTCTTAGGGTCTAGGCGACTGGTAGGAAACTATTTTCTAATTATGAATGTACGTTTTAAGGCAACAAGCGCAAATTATTTATTGTACGCGTTTATACGTGTTGTTTTGCATCCTCGTCAAATTTCAGGAGGCTGTTATGAAAGACATAAATAATCAAATAAAATTACGATCCTGCTCAATAATTAATACATACTTGTTTTTTTAGGTATTTATGTTTGACAGTATTTCAGAATACTCCACTTTCAAAGAACAAAATCGCCCCGTTGCGTATGCGGTAGGCAGTGTCGTACGACTATATCGCTGTGTGCATGCGTTACAGTTACAGCGCAGTTACAGGGCGGTATCACACGGGCCCTACACATGCCGATTTCCGAAAAATACAAAAAATAAATATAAATACCTACTTATTTTATTATTGATTCGTGTCGAGAATCATTAGCATAGTTACCTCCTCGAATTTGACGAGGATGCAAAACAACACCTTGTATATTATTTGTTCGTTTTTAATTAACAATTAAACTTGGTCCTTTATTCGTGCAGTTTTTTTTTTATAGTAACATCAGTATCCTGGCTAAATACATGTGTTATCTAAACGCTACAATCGGATGACATATACAAACATACACATCTTTAAGTAAAAGAAAACAAATAACGATGTCTTTCACAATTAGAAAACCAGTTTCTCGGGACACTTCCAAACACGTATTCATAAAACACAGAGTGTTTCACTCTCCCAGTTTGCGTGTAAAGATTTGAGATGTTCATACGCCCTCTTACTGATATTTAAAGTTGGTTCTATTTCTAGTAGTCCGCTTTCGCCTATTAAACTAAGTCCGGCGAGTCCCAGGTACGTGTGCATGGGGTCTGTGCATGTATCGGGCCATTTTGAGAACCCGCCTACGACAGTGTCTTGTGTTTCATAGACGTATCTCCTGTTGCTGCCGTAGTTGGAGTATTGTAGCATGTCTAGTATTTTTAGAGATGCCCCTACCCAGAAACTGTAGCAGGTATCAACGGGTTTGTTAGGCCTGCCTTGGAAGCCGTCGACTTGTCGGAAGAGGAGCCATCTCTTCAAGCCTTCCACTTGCTGTTCTGATAGCTTGTCTAGTTGGTTGGTAAGGCTTAGTGTGGCTAGCGCACAGAAGGTTGTGCCTCCGTGAGATTCCAGTTCGGGACACTGAGCGATGCCGTAGTCGTAACCCTGTAAATAACGTTTATTTTAGTGTCTCTGCTTAATAAAAATCTTACTCTTACTTATTGACACATAACGCACAGCCTAAATCACTGGATCTAGAAACATGAAATATTTCACAAGAGTTCCTTAACAGGATGGTTCAAATGGTGAAATCAATAAAAAATATATATTCCTCATATCTAGGGGTATCCGAAAATACCCAATGTATGTTCCGCGATGTTTGATAGTTTAGGAGTTAGGATATTTTTTTTTAATTTATGGGAAATTTTTTCGGGAATATCTTTAAAAATTTATACTTAACATTTTTTATACAAGACCTTTTTATACATTTTTTTTTGCGATAGGACTATCATGAAATACCTTGACTCCCCAAAAAATTCTTTTTGCTTCATATTTTGCAATAAATTACCAGTTTTGTGTCATCGCGCTTCTCTTTCTTTTGTATGCAGTCCGACAGTGACCGCGCTTTAACTGTTGTCAGCCACTTAATGGAAATACCCAATAACTCTTTGCCCGACCTGGGAATCGAACCCAGGACCCCACGCTCAACCGTCATGCTTGCTACCACGAGACCAACGGGGCACGATAATACCTTAACAACCGGAGTTTACTGCTTTCCAGATATAACACATGTAATTTTGCTCTTACATTAGCAAAACGTGCTAACTGAATTTTAATTGTTATCGCATAGTTATCCCATATGCATGCCCCACAACGACTCACGTTTCCGACTTTCGCAAATTAAGTACTCAAGAGGCTCCCCATTCGACTTCGCAGGAACTCTCGGATATTGTGTCTGCTATTCAACCTCCTTCACAATCCTAAAACGCCATCGCATCCACGACAATCAATGTCAAAAACCTGTCAAAAATGTATGTAAATTGAATGTAATTTTGACAGATTGAGACTGAGATTAGAATGCGAACGGTCTTAAAAATACGGGAATTGCCCCTCTGATCTGCGGGAGCGTTTTTCCTACGCCCGACCTTCAGCTGCGCCTTGCAGGTCGCATTTTAGAAACCTCCTTAATTTCCCTCCACCTACTTTTACTCCTACTCCTTCACTGTGCACGCGGTGTGGTTGTGGAATTCACTTCCGCCTGACATTAGGGACTGCCAAACTGTTGCAGTTTTAGAAAGAAGAGTGTAAGAACACTATCTTTCCACTTCGTCATAGTTGCGTATATATTAATATTCTAGTGTTATTTATTTTAGAAGTATGTATGTTTGTATGTATGTATATTGTCATATTCTTTGTTTTATTTTATTAAGTGAATTGTTTTTGATTTTATGTATTTTATTTTCTCTTTTACTCTTACACACTTTTATCTCTAAATCTACTATCCTGTCGCAGGTATGCTATGTATGTATGAAATAAGCATCACCTTTGTACCTATATTTCAGTTCTTTTCTTTTTGTCTGTTTATCTAAGTGTGTACATAAATGGTTAAATAAATAAATAAACATATGTAGTTACGTAGTATTATTTGCTTTTGTAGTCTCGTATCGAATTCACAATTTTGTTATTTATAGGGTTTTCACCATCGTGCCAGTGAGTATCGTGCTATCTCTATCACTTTAAGGAATCTCTTTTGGAAACGGTTGTTTTTTTTTTGGAATTAAGTTTTTATTTTCCACTTTTTCGTTGTGGTACCGACCAAATTCGTATAAGTAGCATCATTAGCTAAGTAAATAACAGTGACAGGAAGCTATTAGAACATCATCAACATACTCAAAAGCCACTTATTAGAACTTGACCAAATTTATATGGGACCACCCTTTTAGTATACCCCTTCAAACAAAAGAAGATTTTTTTTAATCGGTTTATAAATGACGGAATTCTGAGGTAACAAACATAAATAAAGAAAAAACAACCGAATTGAGAACTGCTCCTTTTTTTGAAGTGAGTTAAAAATGAATAAGGTCTTAAAACAATATCTAATTTATTATACTTACAATAGACTTGACAATATAATCAGTAGCTCTTTCAATGTTGAACCCCGACCAATCATTAAGCATGTAACTGATGCATGCAGCACAATAAACGAAACGCATATCTGACTCGCAACCGGACAGTGTTGCTGCAAAGTTACCCTCCTCTGTTTGAAGAGCTTTTACACCTGGAAGTAAAAAAAATATATTTTAATTATTACCAAACTTTGGAGTAAGTAGGATTAGACAGAGTATAACACCTAGGTACTCCAGACATTGCACACCATAAAAATTGAAATTGGAGACTCTTTCTGTATATTTATTTGATTTTTCGAAACCTAGAAATCCACAGTAAAAAATGTTTTTTTTTAATATCTTAATAAGTGTCGAAGTTCTATGCGTTTTAGTCGATGCGAGACAGCTTTATTAGCACCAGGCCCTGCAGTCTCGACATAGTTAGCAATCGTTTTCGGTTGCTAAGTCCTAACAATCCAGATGTAACGGTATTTGGTGGTCTCCACACTCAAATTTATCGGTTGTTACTGGTATTTTAGGTAGGTACCGGTAGGTAACAACCGATAAATTTGAGTGTCGAGACTACCAAACATTTACATCAACATTTACATCTGGATTGTTAGGACTTAGCAACCGAAAACTATTGCTAACTATGTCGAGACTGCAGGGCCTGGTGGCACAATAAAGGAACGACATATTAACATCGCGCCATTCAGTAGATACAATTATCGTTTTGCGCGACAAGGATAGAAGAATAATTTCAAAAGTGGATAACTTCTCCATTATTCCAGCGATGTTACTTATTTTTATGCAAATCATATTTTTTTGTAACTTCCTTAAAATAAGTATTGATTAATGTATATTTTTTATAGTAGTCAAATACCTACTCTATTGAGCCATCTAATTAGACTCCTCTCATAAAGATTGGTGTTTTATTAAATCCCCAAGATTGGCCTCAGATTGGGAATAGGATAAGTAAGGGGTGCCGACCCGAACAAGTGTGTGTAGCACGTCTAAAAGAAAAGTTAAACTCGCGTTAAAACAATCACCTAAACTCTGATTTTAAATTTTCTTGGCCAAAATGACAGCTGTGATCCACTCCGATTTTTAATTTGCTAGATCAAAATGACAGCTGCGATCGACCTTTTTTTTTAATGTTGCAAGCGTGGAGCATAGTTTCGTAGTAAGGCTCATTCCTAAGTGATTCATCGAATCGTTGTGATTAAAAAAGGGCGGTCACTGCTGTCATTTTGGTCTAGCAAATTGAAATTGTGAGATTAATTTCTAAATTTTTTTTTATATTAACATAACATTTTAATGCACTAGTGTTTTGTTGTATGTTTGCTTAGCAAGAAACCCAGGTGCAACTCACATCAAAGACATCAAATAAGTCCTATTTATTCTGTGATAACTTTTACCCAACAATCTTAGGCGCCGTACAATAAACGGTCAAACGTAGGTAAAATCGACCCGCAATCCGTATAATCAAATCTACGGAACTTACCTTCCACTAAAGCTTTCCTATTCAATCTGGAGAGGTCATCGCCTAACGCCAGCAGGATACAAAGCCCTGTATACGTCATAGCGAGATGTCCGCAACGAAAGTGGTTGTTCGGAGGAGCTAATTCTATATTTATTGTCGAGGAACCTTGGAAGCCGCACATTGACATGTCGCCATCTGTAATGGGGAAAAGCTTTTATTCGTTTGGTGTTAAACAAACCGTTGTCGTGCCTCGGAAAGCAAGTTAAGCCGTTGGTCCCGGCTGTCATTCGTAGATCTTTGACAGTCGTTACGGGTCGTCAGAAGTCCGAAATTCTGGCAACCAGTCTTACCAAAGCACTAGAAAGTGGTGAAGGGCGAACGTTTTGGGCGGACTGTCTTATGTAATTTTGACGTTCAAAAAGTGCTGATTCTCAGCCTAGTTTGAATATAGTATATTTCTTTACAAGTGCGGAAAGGCTGTCATCGTTGGCTGTTGTCGCTGGCTGTGACGGTTCCGCAGGTGTACTGAACGACTATTATTAATACAGTTGCGAAAAAATGAAGCAATTTAATAAAATAATAAAACCACAATAAAAATGGCGCCAACCGTAGAATATAAGCAGAGTGTTTTTGGAGTGGAACTATCCATACCTACAGCTTAGTCTTCAGTATATTTTTTTATTGATATGAAATGAAAATGAAATTGAATGAGATGAAATGAAACCTAACCTAACTCATTCAATTAAATCATTAAATCTGATATTGAAATAAATTAGTAGCTTCTTTTTAGAAATATACGTATTTGTATGAATCACAAAAACTCTTTATTAAAAACTTCATGGTTGGTTTTTCTATTTAATAGACATTATTTTGAATTATTTTATTATTTATTTCCAACATGATTTGCTATGCGGTTCCTAGGACAGTCCGCAAGCGACAGGTGCGCGCTGGCAGATTATTTTCAGTGGGTACTTGCAAGTCCAATACTGGCTTGCGTTCTCCTGTTCGCAGAATGGTCGATTCCTACAATAGGACTTTTGAACATATAGACATCTTTGCATGTGCTCCCTGTAGGTTCAAAAGTCTTATTCTTAAGGAGCTTTCTTGAGTTTTATTCTATGTTTGTTTTTTATGTCATTTCTTGAGTATTATATACATATATATTATAGTATAGGTATTATATAAATCTTAAAAACGATTGTTAATTCATTAAGTTAGTAAAAAAATGTAATTGTAACCCTAGCGATTATTTTCACTGTATTGTATCCTATCGTTAATCTGTGAACAGCGTTGTGGGCTGCAATATTGTCTGTATGTTTTGTGTATTTCTTGTTTCTATGTTTTATATTGTAGCTGTTTGTTGTTCCTCTTGGAAAAAATAAAAAAATAAAAATAAAATTATTTTGACAGTTGGGAAAGAGACGCACGAGTTCGGGAAAGGTAAAAAAAATACACTATTATGTAATAGCCCACATCCCGAACGCTATACGTCCCTGCAATACACCACTTTTTGAGCAACTGTATTAAAAAATTACTTTTGATTTTACCAAGGGGTATCGTGTTACCAGAGGTCAGTCTGACAACCAGTCTTGCCAAGGGGTATCGTGTTACCAGAGGTCAGTCTGACAACCAGTCTTGCCAAGGGGTATCGTGTTACCAGAGGTCAGTCTGACAACCAGTCTTGCCAAGGGGTATCGTGTTACCAGAGGTCAGTCTGACAACCAGTCTTGCCAAGGGGTATCGTGTTACCAGAGGTCAGTCTGACAACCAGTCTTGCCAAGGGGTATCGTGTTACCAGAGGTCAGTCTGACAACCAGTCTTGCCAAGGGGTATCGTGTTACCAGAGGTCAGTCTGACAACCAGTCTTGCCAGGGGGTATCGTGTTACCAGAGGTCAGTCTGACAACCAGTCTTGCCAAGGGGTATCGTGTTACCAGAGGTCAGTCTGACAACCAGTCTTGCCAAGGGGTATCGTGTTACCAGAGGTCAGTCTGACAACCAGTCTTGCCAAGGGGTATCGTGTTACCAGAGGTCAGTCTGACAACCAGTCTTGCCAAGGGGTATCGTGTTACCAGAGGTCAGTCTGACAACCAGTCTTGCCAGGGGGTATCGTGTTACCAGAGGTCAGTCTGACAACCAGTCTTGCCAAGGGGTATCGTGTTACCAGAGGTCAGTCTGACAACCAGTCTTGCCAAGGGGTATCGTGTTACCAGAGGTCAGTCTGACAACCAGTCTTGCCAAGGGGTATCGTGTTACCAGAGGTCAGTCTGACAACCAGTCTTGCCAAGGGGTATCGTGTTACCAGAGGTCAGTCTGACAACCAGTCTTGCCAAGGGGTATCGTGTTACCAGAGGTCAGTCTGACAACCAGTCTTGCCAAGGGGTATCGTGTTACCAGAGGTCAGTCTGACAACCAGTCTTGCCAAGGGGTATCGTGTTACCCAGTACTGGGTTGTGGAGGTCTGATAGGCAGTCGCTCCATGTAAAATACTGGTATTCAGCTGCATGCGGTTAGACTGGAAGCCGACCCCAACGTAGTCGAGAAAAGGTTAGGCAGATTGATTGGTGTAAAACAACTTTTTTGTGGAAAAGGATTTTTTTGTGTACTTAAATTATTTTCAAATAGCTGTTTCCCGCGACTTCATCTGCGTGTATTTTGATATTCTTTTTTTCATACAAATTCCCAGGATGAAAGTAGCCTATATCATACTCCAGGTACCAGGCTACTTATTTGTCAAGTTTCGTAACGATAGGTTCAGTGGCTTAGGCGTGAAAAAGTAACAAACAGACAAGACAGTTACTTTCGTATTAATAATATTAGTAAGTATGAATGTTTAGATCATTTTATGTGTAAATGGTGTTAAATGCTTGTTTATTTTTTGGCAAAAGGAGTTAGTATCTAAGAACTCGTAGCAGGGGGCGCGGGCGTTCTGTAGTCTCTGCCTACCCCATGGGAAGAAGGCGTGAGTTTATGTATGTAAGTATAATATGTTGGTGCATAAAAGATAAGATCATTTTATAAAACGGTAAGTACAAATAAATCTACAAAAAATCGTCTGAGCTTCCTTCACAATTTTAATAACTGGTATTAAATCAAGGTGACGCATACAGGCATAAAAAATAAATACTATAGCTTCTTCGTAAGACGTAGACAAGGTTGTTTAATGTATTTACATGTCGATAACCGTGCAATAAAACCGCTACTTATGTAAAAACATGTTCATACAAAATAAACAAGATAACCACACTAGTTCATTATGTATTAAACCCAGACTACATGTAATTCAATGCTTATATATTAATCTTACACCGTGTAACATAAAACTACAGATACTGTATGAACAGGTACCTTTGTCTACACGCTTAAGTATACTTAGCACTTTTTATTTTCTAACAGATAGACAGAGCAATAAAACATGTAAACACAGAATGGTTATTTGTAAAAACTTTCGTATAAGACCAAAAATCGTACTGAGAAAAAAAAGTGTCCTCAGCTCAAATGGTTCTCATTTCCCACTAAAATGCACTACTACGTCTGAAGAACTGGATAGGAAAACTGTCATGAACAGGATTTTGTTTGATCGACTACTGTTTGTTGCCTCCTAATAACATTAGGTACCTATATTATTATTTTTCAAACATGCTTGGAAATTTGAGAATTATTTTGACAACCTTCTTCGAGATAAATCGAAATTGCTGTACTGGCCAAATACATGCGAGCAGCGGCCGGCAAAAGTTGTATGAAAATCCATATCTGTCGTGGTTTAGCGGCCAAATAAATTACATAGTAAACTCATATCTATCGTGTACCTACTTAATAAAAAAATGGAACGTTCTTTTACTCCGAAACATGGCAACCAAGGAGGTAACTTATCAAAGGTTTTATTTAAATTTCGAACTGGCTTGCAAATAGAAGGCCGTTTATTGAAAAAAAAAAAAAACAAATGAACACTTTAACTTTAGACTTCACATTCAACGACTCAAAATTAGAAATAGTTAACGAATTTACTTTACTCGGACTAGTGATAGACACACACGTTAATTGGAAATCACACATACAGAAAACTCACTCAAGGATATCAAAGTTCTCATACGCCCTCCGTGAAATAAAAAAGACCACCAATTTACAGACAGCTCTCACCACCTACTATGCTTATGCCTATGCATGGCTTAGCTATGGTGTAACTCTTTGGGGAAACAGCACAGATGCACAAACACTGTTCACCCTGCAAAAGAAATTGGTCAGAACCCTGGTGAACATTAAGCAAACCGATAGTTGTAAACCTTACTTACAAAAACATAACATTTTAACCCTTCCCTGTATATACATTCTAGAAACATGCAAATTTGTGCGGAAACATCAAGAATTTTACTCCAAACGTGAAGACATTCAGTCACGCTATTTACTTAGACATCGATCTAGGCTAAACATACCAAGTTCTCGACTAAAAATGCACTCTAAAAGTCCCTACGTAATGTCCATCAAAGTATATAACAAACTACCCGCATCAATAAAAAAAGAAGAAAAAATTCACATATTATTTTTTTTTAAACTTACGACAATTTTTAATTATTAAAAGCTACTATTCGCTTAATGAATATCAAAATGATAGACTTATAAAGTCCTAATTTTAGTAGGTACCTAGACGAAAATTTAAAAACAATACATCTCTCTTATAAATACCTATTTACTTATTTTTTATACTGTTAATTTTTCTTAGAAAGTACCTAGCTACTAGTTTATAATTATAAATTAAAAGTGCTTCCTCTCTCCTAACTCACTTATTTTGCTGTGCCCGACAGGGTCCATGTGATCTAATTTTAAGTTTACCACCTAAGTTTACTTGTGGAATGCAATAAAGTATTGAGTAACGCGGGAAAAAATATTGTTGTTTGTTGTTCGTCATTGATTTTGAAATTAGTAATTGTATTTTAATTTCCGCGCATTATTTGAGAAAAGTACTATACAAGCCTTAGCCACAACAAGGCATTGATGGACTTACGTATGTGTGCCTCGGCTTCGCCTCGTCCCACATTTAGACGTTCGTCCAGCAATGCCTCTTTTGCTGGCCGCGGCAGTAATGTACTATTCTGAATTGTTTGTTTCTTTTCCTTTCTATGAAGATTGAAGGGTCATCAAGCTCTGTCTTCAATTATTTTCTCTCAAAAGTCAAGACTTGGCTTTATCAAAGACTTTATGTGCAATGCTTGAGAGAGGCGTATGACTAGCAGTAGCCGTCTTTTGGCTAAATGATGAATGTTTATGATGATTAAAGGCTTCATATGTTTACTAGGTTCAAATTAATAGGAGGGCGAATATAGAGCAATCAGCAACGGCCGGCAGCAGGGTGTGGAAGTGGAGCTGTGTCGCAAGCTTTGCGCCACCTCCTAGTCTGCCCTCTGTGCCCCAAAACATGCAACCAAAGTGACCTCTGCGCTGCCAGCGACGACGCAGTGAAAGTGGCGAAATTTTAGGTCAACAAAATTTGAAATAATGGCGTGGCAGCGACACGACGTAGATTAAAAGCAACGGACTGCCAATCAAGTATCTTGTAGCAATCTAAAAGATCATTCAGTAAATCGCGTTTTTCATACCTAGTTTCATGTAGTTCTCGATTGGAGTACCTACCTAATGAAATGCACTAAAAAACTGCATCAAAAAAGCTTATAGGTACCTACATCTTAAATTTTATTAACACTCGTTTTATAGGCTTTGTGGTTTTATCTAAATGGTGCGATTATGAAAACAACTGATTGAGGCAAAAAGCGGTCAAACTACTTGTTGGAATACATAACTAGGCGACACGATTTGACCTCTGACGATTTTTATAACGTGTTAAGGTACGACAGCGGTCAACCTTGTAGTAGCAACGAGAATTTTATGCATTTTTTAAATAAAATATGTATTCTTAATTTGATTTTTAATTGCGGGTAACTTTGAAAATAGAAAGTCATCTGAAAACTGGGGACCCCTTGTTAAAATTCGTCTTGAGTAATCCGTCTTGAGTAAAATTCTGATTTAGGTGTATTTCACGACTTTGTTAAAGTCGAAACTAGGGGGACAATCCAAGTAAAAGCTGTAAATACGTTTCGAGCCTTTCATTATCTACAATATTATACCGGGTCTTCTTGATACTCATACGTCTGCATCAATCTGGCAAACCCCATGCATACTACATTGATGCAGACGTATACCATAGCATGTATGCTATGGCCCAGTTCAATTTTACTGTTGAGTAAAAAGTAAAGTTTCGAGGACCAGTGAGTTCAGAATAGAGGTTAAAGATGGTTAATTTTAGTGAAAGAGAAACAAAAATGACCGCAATTGACATTGGATTAAAAAATCTCGTTGACCTCGTTGAACGTGGCGCAAACCGGTATCAATGTAAGTATCGTCGAAACGGGCTTTGATTCGAAGCATTATTAATAAGGGTACCTAATAAAATCGAGAGTAGTTTAAAAGGCAATGTTCCTAATTTTGTCTGCTGCATGCAGGATAAACCCTCCGTAAGGTCTGATTTGTATAGCCATCAATCAATGAGACCTTTATAAGCACTGTTTAGACTTTAGGGGCATTTAATTTTATGCTGTGGTAATGATAGTATGTGCAAATAAATCACATTGCATAGTCTGATACCTGGGGCAAATATGCTGTATACGCAGCAAATACCTACTATGCTACATTAAATCAAATGTACACAAATGGTACATTTTACTAACGAAGAAATAAATGAAATCCATCATTAGTCAAGTCCTTTTCTAACTGTTCTGGGACGTTTCAGGACCTGGGTATCCCTAAAACTGAGGTACCTATTTGTTTGTTTTTAAAATATTGCAGCATCATGCTGAGATAGGAGCCTTTTTGGCCTCTCACAGGTCTGCTTTTATTTTTTATTGTTTTCATGATTTTGTTAGGTTTAGTGTTATTTTTTATTATTTGTATTTCCTGTGCGTGCCCCAAATAAAATATTTTCCTTTCTTTCTTTCTTTAAAGGTCGTTACTTTACTACAACAACTACCATCTGACAGCTTCAAACTTACTGCAAAGGAGCGAAATCAGATAGCTTTTTTCACAGACGCTCCGGGTGCCAGGTAGTCCATACCGGGTATGGTGGCTACGTGAATGATAGAGAAATAGAATACTTTTACGTTATTGTACACCAAAGTTGTGACACAGCTCTCTTACAACATGGGTCATCATATACTTAGCCTTTTCCCTAAAATGTTCGGGTCGGCTTCCAGTCTAACCGGATGCAGCTAAATACCAGTATTTTACATGGAGCGAATACCTATCTGACCTCACAACCCAGTGACTGGGTAATACGATACCCCTTGGTAAGACTGGTTGTCAGACTTTCGCGTGGAACATAACGCGCCGTCGACCCGGGCCTGGTCCTTATCGGACGGCGAGCTGCCCATAGCTCGCCGTCCGGAAGCCCGCGCCTACGGTGGCCGGGAATCGGCTTGGGATTCCCGACGCCCAGGGCAGCCTGCAACGGCTGCCTGCTGGTTCCTGCAGCGGCTAGAGGCGTGAGGGCGCGAATTTTGCCTCAACCTCACGCGTTCTTCCTCCTCCTTCGCGAGCATTACTGCTTCGCAGAAGGAGGTGACGGCTTCCCAAGCCCTCTCACTCCGTACCATGGCCTGGACCAGAGCCGGACGCGAGAGATCGCCACCGCCAATCGCCTGCACTAGGACATGGCGGTGGTCAGCCCAAGCCGGGCAGACCTCCACCGTATGCTCCACCGTGTCCTCCGGGCGATCCACACAATGGTGACACCCGGGCGTTTCCTCCCGCCTTATCCAGAACAGGAACCTCCCGAAGCAGCAGTGCCGGTGAGGACCTGCGTCAGGCAGAAGGTGAGGACGCCGTGGCGCCTCTCTAGCCACTCCTCAAAGGTGGGACTTATCGCCGCAATTGTGGCGTGCCCAGCACTGGGTTGCGACAATCGCACTCTCCATGCCGCCCTGAGATCCCGCCGGAGCTCTGTCCCCTGTGCCGTGATTTCTCGCGGCAACGGAGTTACGCCCCGGTGTTTCGCCTCCTCGCGGCCCTTTCCAGTCTGGGAGCCAAACGTAGGAAATGCTCCACGAAGTTCCACCGGCGCGGCGGTCGAGGAAGAGTCCCAGGTACTTCATCGTCGACTCGACGCCGATGTGAACCCCTCCTACCGTTATTTGGGAAATCAACGGTGGCGCGTTCCGGGGACCATAAAACACATGGCCTCGGACTTATGCAGTGCCACCTCGAGTCCCAATTGCCTTCAATACCCTGCCCTGGAGTTGCATCAGGGAGGCACTCTAGTATCACCGGATGCCGACCTACCTCCGTCGTGTGGTCGAGGCCTATTTGACGGACAGGGCCGTCATCTACCCCGGTCACCGAGGGAGAAAGGAACCGGCAAGAGATGTCGTGCGGTGCCCCACAGGGATCGGTTCTGGGGCCGCATCTGTGGGACATCGGCTACGACTGGGTGCTGCGCGCCGACCACCCTAGCGGCGTCAGCGTGGTTTGCTACGCTGACGACACGCTGGTCCTGGTGCAGGGGAGGTCGTACCAGGCGGCGGCCGAACTAGCGACACGCGGGGTTGCGACAATCGTCGAGAGGATCTCTGCATCACCCAAAGGTTGACTGGTAGAAAATGCCTCAGGCATTAAGTCCGACTTTGTACAGTATTTTTTTACTTGTGCATAAACTTTTAATAAATAAAGATACAAGCTGCGGTCACAATCTGTAGTCGTACAAGACATGTACTGAGACAAACAAATATTATGTGAATTAGCCATTTGACTATGACAGTGATCCAATGCAACTTGAACAAACACTTGGAACCATAAGTAAATGCCACTAGAACAAATATTTTATTTCTTTAAGTGCAATATGTGGGTATGTTCTTCAATTTGAAGAATAGCAAATTAGCATTGTAAATGATAAATGTAGTAATTAACGATGATAAGAATCGTATTAAGAATAGTACCTACTGATATCAATATGGTTAAATTATTTATATTGGTAAGTTTTTATTTAAGTACCTACATTATAATTAATAATAAGGTTAAAATAGGTTTATAAGTTTGATGAACTCATACACTAAGTAACTTATTTAAGAGTGTTACACGTACATCATAATCCTAATAATATTATAAAAGCGAAAGTAAGTTTGTTTACTTGATACCTTTTCACGCCCTATACCGCTGAACCGATCATCATGACATTTTGCATATATACCTTGTCAGGGCTACAGAAAAAAATACCCACTTCTCATCCAGATAAAAAGTACTGTTCTGAGCCCGTGAGTGCAACGGCCAAACAGAGTATGACCCGAAGTGATTGTCAAATACTATATTAACGCGAGCGAAGCCGCGGGCAAAAGCGAGATTAATCATAAACATTGAAATAAGTCATGTCATGATTTATCTAATTAAAACAGAAGATACAACATAGAAAATCGATAAGTGACATTATAAATATTATTATACTAAACAAGGACAGATATGCTGACTGTGGTCAACCATCTTACATTCCAATAAAGATAGATATTAAATAGCTTGCTTATGACACAGATGGCATGAGTCAGTTAAAGCATTATAATTAACTCAGGAATTTAAATAAGTATTTTAGAATAGATATTTGTACTAAATGTAGTAGTATTTAGTAATGTAAAAGTTTAGTTCAATGTTTGGCACCCAGATATAGTCTACCTGTGTGCCATAGATTAATTTATAGGCTAGGTACTATTTAATTGGATACAAGTAGTAGTTTCCCAAACTTTTTTGTGATCAGCCTACCACACTATTCTCAACCTCTGCAATTCCAGAATTATCTGTGGCATCCACCAGAAAATAGCCGAGACAGTGAAGCCATGCAAATCCCAAGAAAATCATTCAACTGTCCCTAGATGAATCTCAGGGATATGACTGAAACCGCAGGCAACTGTTAGTACTTACTATTCTTATCGGGGTGAACTTGTAGTCTGTAGATCCATTCTATTATTCTAGACCTTAGGTCTAATGAAACCGAAGAAATTGCGCCGAGTACATCCAGACCGGATACAGAAAAATAAGCAATTGTTACTCTGAAATAAAAACATAGTTGCTTAATTACCCATGATAAAAATTCAGGTACAGAAAAAGCTATAACAAAAAGGTTCAGTCAGGTTCAGAAAAAGAATTGAATTCTACAAAAAAACAGTTAATTGAGACAGCAATGTCTAGTTTTATTTAAATAATTTAGTGAATAATTTGGTTTTATCTTTTATGCACTTGGTAATTTGTTAAAATTCAGGTTGTAATAATTCTCAATACATATTATAGTTTTGGCTACGAACTAAAATTGCCATGTTTTTTGGACTAAATGGTAATTTCAACTTAAGATTATCTTTATGCTAAATACTACTCACTACTCAGCACATTTTATTTTTTTTCTTATAATTAGCTGATATATCGGAAATAGTTGGCAGGTGAGATCTGAATAATTTAAAGATTTTCCAAATACAACAGAGTAGCAATCAACTAATTTTGTTTTATTATTAACCTAAATATATTGTCCCACTGGGCAATGGTGTCCCCTATAATGTTCCACTCATTTTGTTATGTTTTAATAATATGTATCTTGCATGGGTCTGTATAAAAACAGGATAAAGCAAAGGTTCATTTGTGAAACAGGATAAACATGCATTATCGCGGTATTTTAATTGCTAATTGATAATATAGTTATTCTTTATTCTTGCTTGGTAAATAATATAATTTCCTTTATTTTTATTCCTTTCTAATTAAGAAAGCAGTGCAGCATAGCCAGTCAATCAGATAGCAGACTGAATAGCTATGATGCTTTGTTCAATAGAGAGGAATAACATATATGAGTTTAAAATAATATCTTTGCATGGTTTCATCAAAGATAGGTATTTAAGATGATGACAATGTAAAATGGATGCACTTAATCATCCTCCTGACTACCTACTGACTTCATACTCTTCTTTCCCTTATACCACAATATCAGCAGATCGCAGTGATAATACAGACGTAATAAGAAAATAAAATTGCAGTTCTTTACTATTTTTATTACAATTTAACCAATTCACTAATCATGTTAATGAAATAATAATTGTCCATTACCATTTTAATATGTTAAGCCTTGTATGAAATTAGCATTTTTTGTAACATCAAAAATTTATCAACCGTTGCTACTGTAATTAAATTCTTTCAAAACTCATTTGAAGTAGTCATCATTACTATCATATATGACGAATTTTGTACTGAATGACGAAATTCACTATGTTCGTTTGTATGTTTCGTATTGCTATGTTTATAAGAATTAAATAAATGCACTTTTTTAGGAATGAATGAGTTCATTACTATAAATTATAATGCTGACTAAATAGGCACAGTATTGACTGAGAAAGTGATAAATTATTGTTAGCAGTCCTTGTCCGACCAATAAATTTTGAATGATGTTTATTACCTGGTAGTATCATGAGATGACAACGACGATGGTAAAATGTTCAGAAAACGCATAAAATACTTCACATGCTGCCGGTGAGCCATAATTTTATTCTCTTCGTGATTCATTTTTGCAGATTTCTAGTCAGATATTATTCAAACGCTTTTATCGATACAAATAAATTAAAGTAGGTTTACACTCAGATCAAAAGTAAATGAGAACGACGATACACTTGTTACGAACTACTCATTACTGTGTGAAATTATTTCATTATTAATTTTGTCCACTCATTAATTTGGAGACGAAAACTCACGGACTTGACTTAACTTCTGTCTGACTATGACACAAGCTAGACACAACCCTTTCAATGGTAAATTAATACAATTTCTATGCAAAATGTGGTCTATGTTTCCAATAAAATGACATTCGTCGTTCACTTCAGTCAGCAAATTATATGTCAAGCTCAAGTCAATGGCAAAAATGACAACACTTCACAGCTGTCAAATAGAGTTGTCATTTTATAAATACAGTTTATCGAGTGTATTTTCCTCAGAACAATAACTAGTATTTTCACACAATCAATCACAAACAATCACAAAAGTAGAATGACTAAATAAACCTAACTCAATGCAAAAGTACTACAGTCCTACATTTAGCAGCGCCCGCCGCTTGAAGATGTCACAAACGTATGATACCCCGTAAATTTCATCTTAGTAATATATTTCGTTCGCCACATTCATTTAGTTTGATACATGCCACACTGTACGCAAAACAAAGAGTGGTCATAATATAGGAGAAAGGGGAGCAAGGAGTGTGGTAGTGTATTCCTACCTTCGGTGTCTTCGATCATTGATCATTACTATACGTGTTAGGTTGGCTCTCCACCAACACCAATGCTGTGCAAGTGACCACGGAAAGCACGAGTGTCCTTCGTTTTCTGTTTGCACTAGTTGCATATTAAATTATCATTTCTTATACATAAGGGTCCAATATTAATTATTTAAACAAAGAAGCGATGGATGCAAGAAATAGAGCTGAAGATACGATTATTGTATGGAGTAGGAGTGAAGTAGAACTGACTAGATGGCGCGTGTTGTCTTCACGCACGCACGCATAAATTATGACAAATCAACGAAAGCAATCGAAGGTTACCAATGTGACCACGGGCGCCAGCAGGAATACGAAAATCATACTTGTGTGATAGGAGCGAGTGAAGTGAGTTTGGAAATGTTATAATCCCAACAGAGTTTGTGAAGTTGAGAAATAGGAGTTGCTTTGTCAACTGGAATCGAAAAGCTTGTAAGTAAAAAGAGCGAGCTCGATATTTTTTGCACACAGTCTCAGAAATGTTAGATTTTCTTTTGATCATTCCAATAGAAAAAGGAGTTACTTCGTCGACCTAAGTTTCTTTTTTGTGAGTCAGTTCTTCACATTTTTTTGTTTTATATTTTTGCATGTTTTATTAAAAAAGGGGTGCTAATTAAGGCAGCTTCTGTGTCATTCTCGTCTGCAAATATATTTAGTTGTCTAATGAATGAATAGGTCAGCGACGAACTTTTAGCGTCTAATAAATGGTTTATAAGCGACCATATATTGTAAAACAAGCTACTGTTAATATGACGCAACATGGTGATATTAAGAATAATCACCATGTTGCGTCAACTCATTGTCAGCTTCTAATAAGTGTATCAACTTCATCTATAAAATAATATCAACGTACTCTAATTTCATAGAGTCACCTTTATTTTTATACTTTAGCATAAGTAATTGATGAGTGAATCTAGTATATTTGAACATAAAATTTCCTTATTATTGTCATCAAATAATGGTCAATGAAAGCTTTATTTTCATGTATTCGCCTATCTATTTATAATGTTACCATAAGTAATTGACTATTATACCTACCCAAATGAACATACAAAAAATATTACTGTACATTGCGGCGTGATATTTACTCATTTTTAGGCAAAATTATGTAATGATTAATTAAGTAAACATCATACTGTTATAACCTCATCTAACCCAAATGATTCACCAACAATAATATAGAGGGGATCTGGCGCTTGGCGGCCGCTGCCGCGGCACGCTCGCTACGCTCGCTCGCCTTCGCGCGCTAATGGTCACTGTTCTAGGGCTATGGGAAATCGGCTCAGCCTCTACTTCCACAGCCCTCCCGGCGCATGCCCGCCTAGTTGGCGGGCCCCGCATGCCCCCCATTTAACTGGGGGGCTACGGGAATGGCCGGGAACACCCGGCCACTCCCGTCCGACACTGGTGGAGGCCCGTGCAATACAGGCAAAGGGCGCCCCCGCACCCACCGCCTGCTGGCCTCCACCCGGGAGGAGCCGGAGGTGACTACCAGACCGGCGTCTTCCTCGACCCCTCCCCTCTCCGGAGCGGCGCCGCGCGAGAGAATCATCCCCCGCGCGCGCGCCGCTGTCTCCCTCCGGGACACGACCGCCTGTTCCGCATCGGCGGCCCTGCCCAGTCTACGCCCACTCACCTCCCTCTGTAAGCAGAGGAGGAGTGGACGTATCTGCCCTCTGTAGCCCGGTTCCCTTCACCGACCATCAAGCATGATCGGCGATTGGAACCGCGACCTTTCCCCGCTTGTTGAAGATTAGCCGCCAGCCCCAATTGTCCCCCAAAACCGCACTGGGAGAAATTGGAGCCGACGTTGCCCAGGGTGCGCCACGAGGAGGCTCTTCAACGTGCACCCCGTTCTAACCTAACCTAACCTAACCACCCACATGATTCACCAACCTTATAGGGGATCTGTTAGATGAGGAGAATAAGAAAACATATTAACGTTACTAACAAATATAGCGATGAGGGGGTTTGGCGATCCACGCCGCAATGTACAGCGATTTGAAGTGGGGGCAATAAGGTCCCAGTCGCCACCCGGTGGCAACTGGGATTTTTTTCTCCCAATTGCCACCTGGTGGCAATCCATGTGGGGGCGACTGGGACTATACCCAAATGGCCGGTCGCGCCCCTCTGATTCCCAACGAGCGTCAGGTACACTCCCGCGCTTGTGTTGCAAACTTTCACGAAAAAAGAATATGATTTATTAATTTAGTTGTTGAATGAAAAACTTTGATTGCTTATTTTGAGGCTGGAATTTGATTTTATTAGCAGACAGATGTTGAATCTCTAAAATATATAAAGTAGCTCACTTACAACATTAGTCGCTGAGTTATCAAATCAGAAGTAAATATATTTATCGGTAGCTCGGAGTCATATTAATTTACGCTCGTAAATTGACGCTGGTTTTTTGATATTCTGTTGGAATAGTAAAGATGATGAATTAATATAATTGAAGCTGTTCTATTAACTCGTCGCCTACATATAAAAAAAGACGCTAGGTTGCAGGTGCTAAATAAAACTTTTGTTGCCGCACATATAATTTCCCTTAAAAAAGTCAGGATAACTAACAACTCTCACTATATTATAAAAATGTTTCGATAATAGCCATGTTATTTTTCATCGATCGATTCATTATTAATTGTTTTGTTGAATCGATTGCTATTCCATTTATGTTCATATCATTTATTTTTTTATCTTCTAATAATCATTTAGTACCTAATGTCAATTATAAACAGATTGAAACATTGTTTAAATTCTAAAACACATTTTATTTTCAAAAATATCCTGTTTTACATATTTCTCCATACATTTTTTTTCAACCAAGTGCTTTAAGAGGGCTATCACAATTTTTCTTGTATTTGAGTGTTTGAAGAGTCACACACTCAAGTACAAGAAAAAATGTGATAGCCCTCTTAAAGGAAACCAAAACAATGCAATAGCATTATTACATTGATCAATATACGATACCAAAGCTCATATCTGGCGAAAAAAGAAAAAAATTACTAAGTTGATCCCTTATTCTATGAAGATCGATTTTCAGCCCACTGTGCGTCCTAGCAAGTCTGTCTGAACGACATGTTACCGTACACTCCTTCATTGCTTCATTGCTTAGCGAGTTCCATCAGGATAAATACATTTTCTGTGGTTCTGTCTGTGTGTCACTGTGTTGACCGCCGAACATCTGCTTTATTTCCAAAAACTTCTGCATGTAATATTGTTCCAAATAATTATATAAATTCATTAGAAAATTACAACTGAATACAATTGATATGAAACATTTTAGGTACTGATTAGTCGAATTGGCATAAACAAATAGTAAATCTCTCTGAATGTCATAACCAAAACAGAATTTAACATCCCTTGTACGCAGCTCTATATTGGTCTTTGGTCTTTTTCATGGCTGACGTTCACGGAATCTAACCGCAGTCATGAAGGTTCTCATAATGTTTTATAATAAATTATGTATAATTTAGGTGAAATATACTGAATTTGTGATACTATAATAGCTAACGTACACCCCAATATCATTTTTTGTTAAAAGCGGGATATGATTCTTTGGAAAATATTTGATAAGTTGTGCCGTTTTGTGGAAAGTGAAATTATCATGCTATGAAATAAGTGCCGTCTGGTTTTGTTAGTCCAAGTTCAAAGCAGTTCTCAACTGAAATGTTTTCCAATACTCCGTTTGGGGGCTGTAGTCGCTGGTTCATGAAGATGGAAGTGTGATTGTTATCCTAACCTCACTTTGTTTTTGTAGCTGAACGTCTCCTTCCCGGCTACGGGATGCCAGAAGTTATTCGAGGTAGTTGATGAGCACAAGCTCCGCATATTCTACGAGAAGCGCATGGGCGCGGAAGTGGAGGCGGATCAGCTAGGTGATGAATGGAAGGGCTACGTCCTCCGCGTCGCTGGCGGTAACGACAAGCAGGGCTTCCCGATGAAACAGGGAGTCCTTACCAACAGTACGTATTTCCCACGTTATATTTTTTCTTGTCTTTTCTATTCTCAAGTTGGTTATCGTCGGATCATGTCGCGGTCGAACGTTGTGATTACCTGATAAATATCCCACATGCTGTAATAATAATAAAATTGTATCCAAGTAGTTACAAAAAAGTCTCCATTGTGTTCCAGGTCGTGTCCGTTTGTTGATGTCAAAGGGCCACTCATGCTACAGACCACGTCGTGATGGTGAGAGGAAACGCAAGTCAGTCCGTGGATGCATTGTTGATGCTAACCTGTCTGTGTTGGCCCTCGTCATTGTCCGCAAGGGTGAACAGGTAAATAAGCATTTCTCAATAGTATCTAAATAGGTTAGATCAGCTTTATTGATGACCTCTTTGTAGTATGTCCATCTTCTATGTACCATAATAAATAGTTCAGTTTTTAAAACAAGGCAACGACTGTTCCTTGTACTTGCCCTGAAGTTAATTTTAAGATGTTAATATTTACATTACATTTGAATTGGTGGTCAATAATAAAATGAAATTGTTTTTATGTAGGTAAATACTATCCGTTACGAGTAGATTTTTTTAACCCTGTTCTTACTGTTTCTAAGATAACCACATCTTAGCAATTATATGCGTCAGGGGAAAACAACTGGTACTTGGCATAACCTTTGAATTACTTGTTCAAAGGTCTTTTTTCAAATACCATACATGTATTAACTTTAAATCTCTTATCCAGCAATGCTTAGATCACAAATACAAGAATTGTTTGTAAGATAATTAATATATAACACGAAGATTCATCATCACAGTGTTGTTATTCATCTACAGAAGGAATCATTTTAAAGCAGCATCACCTTTTATATGAAGACTGATCCAAGTGTGCCTATTGCAGCTTGATTTAACATAATATTTTGTTCTAGTTGAGCAGACTTTGAAGTCATAACTACAGTATTCTCATTCCACCATAAATGTCCACAGGAAATCCCCGGGCTTACCGACGGCAATGTTCCCCGTCGTCTCGGACCCAAGCGTGCATCCAAGATCCGCAAGCTGTTCAACCTGTCCAAGGAAGATGATGTCCGTCGTTACGTCGTCAAACGCCTACTCCCTGCCAAAGAAGGCAAGGAGAATGCTAAACCCAGATATAAGGTAATGCAACAGTAATAAATGAAGTCTTTCTTGATTGAAGAATCTAGTTTTATGACCTGTTTCACCAAGTCCAGATAAGGTCCTGTCAAGTTATGTGGTAGACCATTTCATTCAACTCATGTCCATTTTTTAAGCTGGTGGGTTATCATGAGTTGGTGTTACAATTCTGATAGGGTTTGGTGGTTAACTATTTGTTAACTGTTAAATTGTTAGCATTAGTAGCTGTACTCCACACGCTCAGACGATAGAATAAGCAACTATTCCATTATCATATTCCAAATTTGTAGTGTAACGCAGTAGATTATTAGACAAATGGCATTGGTAATTTTTAACAGTGCATGTTTTTATTACTTCACAACCCCCTGATTACAATATTGTTTGCAAGCTACCTTGGCTTGGAAGCAGCAGCATCAGGGCATATCAATGGCGCCGAGCAGAAGATTCAGGCTCATGTCTGTCTACTTTTACAGTGTGCTGAACATTGCTTATTTATTTATAGGCATTTTTTTATTTCAAAATGTACATCTTCACATAAATTTGAATTTCAAAATAACACATCATATTATTACACATTTTCATTATTTCACATTCCTAAGTTGTAGGCACGCATTACACACAAAAAAATGCTTTTCTGTAGCCTGTGTAAACATCAACTTTATGTAACCCAATTTCAATTCCTAACTTAAATCTTAGACTAATGACATAATTTGTCTACCAGGCCCCCAGGATCCAGAGGTTAGTCACCCCAGTAGTCCTGCAGCGCAGACGTCACCGTCTGGCACTCAAGAAGAAGCGTCTGGCTAAGCGCAAGCAGTCTGAGAATGAGTACGCTAAGCTGTTGGCACAGAGAAAGAAGGAATCCAAGGTAAATAAACATTATTAGTTTAGATTTTTAAATGTTCTGGAAATAGAATGACAGGCCATAGACAAAGCTGTACTCTCATGTTACCTCTAAATACACCGTCCTGCATGAACATCTTTACAAAAACCATTCATTCATCGTTCATTTCTTAACAGCTGGTATCATATGGCCACATTATTTGTGGAAATAATACTCGGCTGTAAGAGCAATGGCTGTTTCTTACCCCTTGGCGTATTCTTCGTATAAACCAAGATATTAAAACAGCAACAGTTTTTTCGCCATATAAGAAACACATGACCAAAAAAAATTTGTGATTTTACAAACTGTTGTTTTCCGTTTCGCAGGTAAAACGTCAAGAAGAGCTGAAACGTAGGCGTTCGGCTTCAATGCGCGACTCAAAGAGCTCCAACCAGAGTGCGCCACAGAAGTGATTTAATTTACACAATAAAAAAATGTAAAACCTAATAAAAAATCTTCTCATTTACTTTAACTATGAACACTCAACACTGTATCCCAACCCAAGTTAATGTGCAGTTTTGAATTTATCAAAACAAAAAAATCGGTTGAAATCGGTCAGTGTGGAAAAATCGAAAACCATAAAAGTTCGTTCCCACTGAGCCGGAGACGCAGAAATCGACCAGTGGTCAGTGGCCTGGTCAGTGGGTCGTTTTAGGGGCGGAGTTGGAATATACACTTAAAGGCGTAGACCTTAAAGGACACTAAGTGTGCGTTACGCCAGCGGAATGTCGCTTTTCAGGATTTCGACTTGACAGATAATTAGTAGGTAAATGTGCCCGCCAAAATTAATAATTTGAACGTCCAGCCGATCCATATATATTCACGAGAAACAGACGCCGCTGGAGTAACGTTACTCCAGCGGCATGTTTTTTTCCTGGTTGTCGTAGATAAATACAAACACTACCACTTTTCGCTGGTCTCTCAATCTCGGTAACGGAAGTGATTTTAACGACTTTTTGCACATCAACGGGCGTCACATAAATTGGTGACAGGCGTATTTTAATAGAGGTCAGTGCAGGTATAGCCAGCTTGAATTTACGTATAAAACTTCTGGCTGGCACTAATTCCGAATCTCAATAACGGGAGCGTTTTCGAATATGGTTCCTTTACTAACATTTAGTGACGCAATGTGTGACATAATAACGTTTGATTTATGGCGTCACATGTAAGGCTTTACGAGAAATCAATAAAAACTTGTCCAGCTAGCCTGAGTTCCAAGCTGGCTGGACACATGTATCTCCGCTGCCTGATGAGTGATGATCTACGGCCTTCGAAATCATGTTCAAATTTTTGTAACGGGGACGATAATGAATTAATGATAACCCTTTTTTTTTTTTTTTTGTGGATGGGAAATCATTAAATAACTTCTCCCACTCTGGGCAGAGCGGGAGGGCGTGTCAGAGTCTTACTGACTAAAACCCACCCGTGTTCCTTCAGTTGCCTGTGCCAGGGGCCACGGTATCCCTCTCGGACTCTCCCGCAACCCTGGCAGGCATCGGCCCTAGCGGACCCCGTCATTTCGATCGGCTATCATAATGTGAGACTCTTCAAACACTCAAATACAAGAAAAATTGTGATAGCCCTCATAAGGATAAACAATTTAATATGAGTAGATACTAATTATTAGTTGAATCATAATTACCGTCACTTAGGTAATAGTAGCTCATGTATTGGAGCGTTACATTAATCGTAGCCAGATTTTAAAATGGATTAGGTATCTCTTTAAGGAATTGGAATAGAAACATCTAATTTCACATGATGCATAGTTCATGCATAGTTCATAAAAGGTAGAAGCCACCATAATTGGTAAGTTTCTAGGGTTTCTCATTGAAGCGCAAGTATCGACTTTAGGTGAAAAAAAATGCATAATTTTCCATCGGCATCAATTATAGAAAAAAATAAATTGCACAAATTAAGACCCATCCATCGTAGTAAAAAAAGACATACTTAGTTGTATGTCATTCCGTTTAAGGGTGCGTCCACATCTGGCGAATGTGCAGCTCGCGAGCCGTTTGCGAGCTGCGCGCGTGCATTTTTGTTCGTGCGCCGCACAGTGGGCCGAAAACTAATCTCAATGGACTTAGCGATACCCGAAAATCGACTATTTTATTTTGGAAAAGTAATATCGTAAACGTGTTCTACTAGTCAATACAAGTATTTGTTACCGTGACACTTTTTTGTTTAAAAATTTATTTACAAAGTTATACGACATTATTAAAATTTTTGTATGGAGTATAAAATAAAAAATGGTATAAATGGAAATCCTTAAATTTCCTTATAGATTTTTTTATAGTATCAATAAATTGGTATTATTAGTAATTTCTGTACAAAATTTTGTATCTCGGAAACCCTCGGAACCGCGCCATTTTGAACTTTCAATATTTTTATTCTTTTAAATGTTTGTACATCGAAGAGGTTAACCTCTCGGGTGATGTGGAATAAGGAACAAATGAATATTAGGGATAAACGCAAAATAACAAGTCCGAGAACACTTGGGAACATTAACCAAGACTCACATTTCATATAATGAATTTTGTAAACTTCTTTGTTCTGCAACTCTCAAGATATTAAGTTTTCGAACAAGTTCACCTAATATAAAAGGTGTAAAAAAAAGCGTACAACACGAATATGCGTTTCATATTTGCTAAGTCCAAAAAATTAATTTCAGCCCACTGCCGGCCGGCGCGGGCGCCCGCGTCGGGCACCTATTGCGTGTCTACGCGCATGGACTGGGTTGGTTTTATGTACGCAGTGTCGCTAGTTCAATTTTAACGGTTTGCATGTAAAGTCGTGTCGATGAAGAACTTAATAGGTATAATATTATCTCCTTTATTTAATTTAAATACATTAGGTACATTTTTTTATATAAAAAATAGTAGCCCACCAGTATCGGGAACAGGGTCCAAGCTACCGGCTGTCAGTGCTCCAGAGAGGAACCTCCTAACAATACGAGACGTACCCAGAAGTACCGCTTTCTGAATCAACAAGAAGTCCAACAAGAGGCTTCTCAAATGTTGGTCGAGGCTCTTCGCCATTATTGGCAGTCACGTCCACAGAACACTATTACTCCTAGCGGAGTCTGGTCACGTCTATCGGCGCAATGATCGCTGATTCCTTAGCCCACACGTCGACAACCTCACGAGCCAAGTCATACTTGATCTTATCTTTCTCGGCTTTCACGAGATTCCCGTCATACGGGACCATAAACAATAATTGCGCGCCGCTTTATTCGATCCACCACCAGGCCCTGCAGTCTCGACATGACGCAAACTGCTTAGCAATCGTTTTCGGTTGCTAAGTCCTAACAATCCAGATGTAACGATATTTGGTAGTCTCGACACTCAAATTTATCGGTTGTTACCAGTATTTTATCAATCTTGGTCGAAAAAGTGACGATATCCTTAGTGTTTACGATTATAGTTTGCAACCATTTTTGACAGCCCGCTAAGTGATTCGTTGTCATCTTGTCATCGTAAACTATAATATTTTGGTGTTTGCAAGTAGTTTTAAACAAAAATTATGCGGAATTATGTGTCGCGATGGTGTGTCTGTACCAATGAGGCTTTTAAGTCCACCTATTTATAGGTTCAGGACATACTACTTACGTGCGAACGAACGTCGCCGACAATCACCGCATTAGAAGGAGCCAAAGACATTTTAAATCTTTTTGAAGGGAGCGAATTGTCCGATCTTAGTAGGTATATAAATAAAGAACACAACCGCAAATCATTCAACTATATTAAATCTCCATTAAGTATGACTATCCTTTCCTAAGTTCACACATTATAATTCTAGACACTCTGTTTACAATGTTAATTATACAACTCTGTTTGTCATGTCATGTCATGTCTATGTTGCACACCTATCCGCATGACATTACCAATAAACTCAGCAGTTTAATAAAGTGACAATAATTAATTTTAATTAAAATCTCCAAAAAACCTAAATCATACACTTTTACCCATGGTTAACCGTATAAACTTTAGAAAAAGAGTATAACCATCACAACATTGTTAGGGATCTTAATTGACAGCCAGTTGACGAGGAAGGCACAGGCAGAGGAAATTTGTACAAGAGTAAGCTGCATAACTTATCAAAAAGAAGTTAGTCTGCCGAAAATATTGGTTGCTTACCATGGTTTGGTACCTACTTTCTGTTATAAGGTTTGGTGTCTCATAAATTGTTAACCTTCCCATGCCTTTATATCATTGAAGTAGCCAAATTTGTAAAAACTAATAAACATCTACCTACTTTCTACCTCTAATGAAACTATAAAATATGCTACAGATATGAGATCTCAATACATAGATAGATATGATGCTGTTTAATATGTACACCATCAAAATTACAGACATATATGTAGAAATTTTACATGGGTGGCACAATGTCCAAGGACTCATGCACGGGACTCATAACTTCTTTACTCAAGAAAAAAATATTTGTATGGCACCTCACCTATAACTTATAATAAAATATCTAGCAATATTAAAGATCTACCATTTCAATAATGTAGAAAACAGCTAACAGCATCATTAGTAGATTTATTTATTAATCTGTACAAGATTTCTTAGCCGGTAACCGGTAAGTTAACTGTATTGAAATTTAGTTTTTGTAATTTATTTCCTAAATTAGCCTGCTATATTAGGTAGAATGTACATGGATTCCTCACAACTGTAACAACTGATTTTAGTATGTGTATTCTTTGTAAATAAATATTCTATTGAAAAATAAATAATGCACAACCACAAATCATGTTTTCAACTTTATTTAATTTCCATTACCACAATCATATCCTAAGTTCATGTATGCTAATAATCTAGACACTGTTTACATGGGGCATGTTGCATACCTATCGAAAAATATTTAGTGATTGAAAATGTAAACTTTCACTATTCACTTAGTTCAAATTGTTTTCTTCTTCTTCTACATCGTGCTCTCACTACAGGAGATAGCCACCACAAATGATGCATCTCCAAGCTATGTGGCCTTCTGAAGTATGGACCGCTTGCTTCATGCTGCCTCAGAGACCTCCAACAGCCTTTATATGGTTATGAGACTGCAAATCGCACGAAAGTGAAAATCCGTTGAAATTTTTCATTTCCGTATCTTTACAGAATTTCAGGAGACGTGTTTATCGAGCTCCTAGGTAAACATTAGCCATTTCTTCAAATGCTACAGCATTACAGAGTTGCTGTAGTCCAGTGTCATATTACGCAACTCTATTACTTTAATGAGAAACTCTGAGCAGTGGGGTCGCCGCTTGAGCCAAATTGGGTTAGCCGAGTAATAATAATTATGCTGTAACATTGCCACATCAATGAACAATTATAAGTAAATACCATTGAATTGAAAATACATTGTTTGCTTGCAATGACAACAAATAAACAATTTACAATTCCATAATGACTTGACATTGACACTTGACAAGTTTGGCATTAGGTTAATAATGTTGCAAGGACGCAGATTTTAATGTCCTTAGATATTTAACAACTTATTTTAATTCTTTATAATGGTCATCGCTACTTAATAGTTTTCATGAAAAATAGTGTTTCCAAGATATGGTTTACATAGCCACTATAAAATATTCCAGAAAAATAATTATTTTTATGAAATCATGTTCACTAATTTTGCCTGTATTCAAGGTAAATTTGTTACGGACATTAATTGTCTTCGAAAAAACTGAACTATGAATACGCTTTTCGCTGGCGTACCGACACCGTTTTGTCAAAGTTATGTACGATCTTGCGCGTTATCTCGGGTGTAGAGACTTCCATTTGTCGTAAGCATCGTTACGGCAAACAATTATTTTTGCTATTATTTATCGCTCGGTAGTTTGCGACAGCCGTTTGCGTCATGTCGAGACTGCAGGCCCTGCTTGTTGGCAAGAATAGACCTGTCCGTGATGATTGTTCAACCAGCAAAACCTTTCTAGAAAATACTGCGTTAACTAGAAACTGGAATAGTGACCCAGAAACTGATGCTGTGTTGGAGAATCGACTGAAGGACTAAACAGTTACAAAATAAATTAAGTATTTAAAATTTCCAGTGAGGACCAAAGAAATACACAAACTGTTGTGAAATACACAAACGTAGGGTCCACGAATGGACTTTGATTCTTTAATGGTTTGAATGATTTGGTCTACATTTTGAATCTCATCAAATTATTTATTTTTGTGTCCAAAGATTGTCTTTTATTATAAATACAATAATGTATAAGTAAATGTTTCATTTACGCTTTAAAATAATTATTATGAACGTAGTAAATGAATAGTTATCAAACAATACTTCACTTCGAAGATCGCAAGTAAATCAGCGGTTCCATACCTACATTTAATTTCACATGGCATGGACAAAATGTTTGGAACAGCAGTTTTTTTTTCGCGATTTTCTATTTGGTTCCATTGTGAAGGTAATTATGAGGTCAATTTTATTATCCTTTTGGAGTACAGTTATTTCAATTACTTACACCTGGTATACAAAGAAGTACCTATACAAAATAATTAGTACCTACACACAGCAGCAGGTCAAGTTACCACAAACTGTCAAATTTTAACATTCGATTTTGAACTTAACCTTCAACATTTTAAGGTTTAAAAACCATTTGGAGAAATTTGACAGTTTCGTGTAACCTGATGTGCTGGCGACTGACTGTACCTTTAATTTTAATATCATGAAAGTATAACAAACAGTCGTGTTTGCATTGGGACTGTTGGTTCAGGGTATCAATAATTGATTATTTTGAGCTCTGCTAACAGCATGTTATGTTGCATTAGTAAGTAATTAGTTCTAAGCATTATTAATTGACCTATTAGCTATATTTGAAGGACCGCAAAAATCTATACCAACATACTGAAAAGACCTAGAAATGGAACTGAAGGAAACTAGCAGAAGGTAGAGAGCTCATACATATGTTGCTTCTCAGTTTCAGCTTTCAAACGAACACTTTATAAACATTTATATGCCACCTTTTTGACCTCCAGGACCTCCTACCGCGACGTGCTAGCCAAGGTGGGAAAGGCGGTGAGCCTCGAGGAGATCGGCGCCACCGAAGGCATCCGGGTGAGGCTCACGGCGACTGGGGCCCGGATGCTTGAGATCCCCGGTGCGGCCAGCGGCCCGGCCGCTGACGCTCTGTCCGAAAGGCTTAGGGCGTCCTTAAATGCGGACGAGGCCTGAGTGTCCAGGCCCACCAAGTGCGCTGACATGCGCATCCTGGGCCTGGACGACTCGGTGACGGAGGGAGAGGTGGTGGCCGCCGTCGTTAGGACTGGAGGGTGCTCTGCCGAGCAGGTGAGGACAGGCACCATCGGTCCTGACTTCAAGGGGATGCGAGCCGTTACGGTGAGCTGCCCTGTGTCGGCGGCCAAAAAAATAGCCGAGGGCCGTAGGCTACTGGTGGGCTGGGTTTCCGCGCAGGTGAAACTGCTGGAACCCAGACCTCTGAGGTGCTTCCGCTGCCACGTGGGCAACCACGTGGGAGCTAAATGCACCTCGGAGGTGGACCGCAGCCACCACTGCTTCCGCTGTGGTCAGCCCGGTCACAAGGCCGGGTCTTGTAATGCCGCGCCGCACTGCACCGTATGTGCGGCAGCTGGCAAGCCAGCCGATCACCGGATGGGGAGCAAGGCCTGCTCTCCACCCGCCAGAGCCAGGGGCAGGGGCAAGCCCTCCGCCACCGCCGTCACTGCCGCAGCCGCCGCCACTGCCGTTGCCGCTGCCGCCTCGACCGTCGTCGTCGCCGCCGTCACCACTGCGGCGGGGCCCTCACAGAGGGCTCGGGAGGAGGCTGACATGGAGTGCCAATAACGGCCCCATTACGCCTCCTCCAGGCGAACATCAACCACTGCGCCTCTGCTCAGGATCTGTTGCTCCAGAGCATGGCGCAGTGGTCGATTAACATCGCCGTGGTCGCTGAGCCGTACTTTGTCCCGCCCAGGGATGACTGGGTGGAGGACCTGAGCGGCTCAGTGACCCTAATTTCGTCGGCCGCCGCCGGTACTCCGTCCCTCGAGGCAGTCACGAGGGGACGGGGTTGCGTGGCATCACGGTTCGGGGAGATTGTAGTGGTGGGGGTATACTTCTCCCCGAACCGAACTCTTGCCGAGTTCCACAACTCCCTTGCGGAGTTGAAAGTCGTCGTCGTCGGGTTCCGTTCCCTCCCCGTGCTCGTCCTCGGGGATTTCAATGCCAAGAATGTGGCTTGGGGTTCCCGGTATACGGACACACGGGGCAGGATGGTGGAGGACTGGGCTCTGGAGACAGGCCTGGTCGTCCTAAAGCGGGGTTCTGTCCCCACGTGTGTGCGGATGCGGGGTGAATCGGTGGTGGACATCTCGTTCGCCAGCCCCGCTCTGTCACCGCGTGTCCTTGACTGGCGCGTCATAGAGGGGGTGGAGACCTATTCCGACCACCGGTACATCCGGTTTGACGTCTCCGCCCAGACCTCGAGCGCGCTGGTCCGACAGGCCCCGAGTGGTCCGCGGTGGGCGCTGAAGCAGCTGGACCGGGAGCTCCTCCTGGAAGCCTCGATCGTGCAGGCCTGGGTGTCATCACCGGACAGGCCTGCTGACATCAACGTCGAGGCGGAGTGGTTCCGGGAGGCCATGTCCGAAATATGCGACGTGGCAATGCCCCGGGCCCAGCCCGGACGCGCTCAGCGCCAGGTGTGCTGGTGGTTGCCAGAGTTGACGACTTTACGCAGTGCGTGCGTCGCTGCGCGACGCCGGTACACCAGGCACCGCAGGCTCCGTATTCGCCCTCCGGATACAGAAGCCATTCAGGCGGAGCTGTACGAGGGGTACAGAGCGGCGAAGACCGCCCTCCAAGCGGAGATCCTGCGGGCCAAGGGACTGGCCCGCGAGGAGTCGCTGGAGACTCTGAACAGGGACCCGTGGGGACGCCCCTACAAATTGGTGCGTGAGAAGCTCCGCCCATGGGCTCCCCCGCTGACGCAGAGTCTCCGGCCCCAGCTCGTGGAGGACGTGGTGAGCACTCTGTTCCCTTCTAGAGGGGACCATATCTCCCCGCCCATGGCTCCGCCTACTGCGGTGCTGAATGCGGACCACACCGCCGACGACGACAACGATGCTCCGGAGGTGACCGAGGTAGAGCTGCGAGTGGCGGTACGTAGGCTGAGTGCTAAAAATACCGCCCCAGGACCCGACGGCTTACCTGGGAAAGCCTGGGTCCTGGCCTCGGAGGCTCTCGGGCCTCGACTAAGGGGGCTCCTAAGCGCATGCATGGAGAGGGGCCAGTTCCCACTTCGTTGGAAGACGGGGAAACTGGTCCTCATCAAGAAGCCGGGGCGCCCAGCGGACTCTCCGTCCGCTTACCGGCCCATCGTGCTGCTCGACGAGGTGGGCAAGCTCTTTGAGAGAGTCATTGCAGACCGCCTCGTCGGGCGGCTGGTGCGGGTGGGGCCGGATTTGGCGGAGAGCCAGTTTGGCTTCCGCAGGGGGCGCTCTACGGTGGACGCCATCATGCGCGTGCGAGCCCTCACGACGGGGGATGCTGTGGCCCGGGGTGGGGTCGTCTTGGCGGTGTCTCTAGACATCGCCAATGCCTTCAATACCCTGCCCTGGAGTTGCATCAGGGAGGCACTCCGGTATCACCGGATGCCGACCTACCTCTGTCGTGTGGTCGAGGCCTATTTGACGGACAGGGCCGTCATCTACCCCGGTCACCAGGGAGTATGGAACCGGCAAGAGATGTCGTGCGGTGTCCCACAGGGATCGGTCCTGGGGCCGCATCTGTGGGATATCGGCTACGACTGGGTGCTGCGCGCCGACCTCCCCAGCGGCGTCAGCGTGGTTTGTTACGCTGACGACACGCTAGTCCTGGCGCAGGGAAGGTCGCACCAGGCGGCGGCCGAACTAGCGACACGCGGGGTTGTGACAATCGTCGAGAGGATCCGGCAATTGGGACTCGAGGTGGCCCTGCACAAGTCCGAGGCCATGTGTTTTCATGGTCCTCGGAACACGCCACCGTCGGGTTCCCAAATAACGGTAGGAGGGGTTCACATCGGCGTCGAGTCGACGATGAAGTACCTGGGACTCGTCCTCGACAGCCGGTGGAACTTCGTGGAGCATTTCCGACGTTTGGCTCCCAGACTGGAAAGGGCCGGGGCTGCCTTAAAGCGGCTCCTGCCCAATCTAGGGGGGCCAAACGCCTCCTGCCGGAGGCTCTACGCGGGGGTCGTGCGGTCCATGGCCCTTTACGGGGCACCGGTGTGGGCGCGTTCCTTGAGGCGGCGGCCAGCCCGCTGGTTGAACGCGCCCCAAAGGCTCATGGCCATCCGGCTGGTCCGGGGATACCGTACGGTCTGCGGTGAGGCGGCGAGCCTCCTTGCCGGATTACCGCCATGGGATCTGGAGGCAAAAGTCCTCGCGCACGTTTGGGAGTGGCGCGATGAGGCGAAACGCCGGGGCGTAGCTCCGCTGCCGCGAGAAATCACGGTACAGCGGACAGAGCTCCGGCGGGATCTCAGGGCGGCATGGAGAGTGCGATTGTCGCAACCCAGCGCTGGGCACGCCACAATTGCGGCGATAAGTCCCCTCTTTGAGGAGTGGCTAGAGAGGCGCCACGGCGTCCTCACCTTCCGCCTGACGCAGGTCCTCACCGGACACGGCTGTTTCGGGAGGTTCCTGTTCCGGATAAGGCGGGAGGAAACGCCCGGGTGTCACCATTGTGTGGATCGCCCGGAGGACACGGTGGAGCATACGGTGGAGGTCTGCCCGGCTTGGGCGGAGCACCGCCGTGTCCTCGTGGAGGCGATTGGCGGTGGCGATCTCTCGCGTCCGGCCTTGGTCCAGGCCATGGTACGGAGCGAGATGGCTTGGGAAGCCGTCACCTCCTTCTGCGAAGCAGTAATGTTCGCGAAGGAGGAGGCGGAACGCGTGAGGGAGAGGCAAAGTTCGCGCCCTCACGCCCCTAGTCGCCGCAGGAGACGCCCTGGGCGTCGGGAATCGCAGGCCGATTCCCGGCCACCGTAGGCGCGGGCTTGCGAACGGCGAGCAATGGGCAGCTCGCCGTTCGATAAGGACCAGGCCCGGGTCGACGGCGCGTTGTGTTCCACGCGCGCCTCAAAGAGATGTCAGCACCAATGACGGGGTTTGCTAGGACCAATGCCTGCTAGGGTTGCGGAAAAGTCCAAGAGGGTTACCGTGGCCCCTGGCACAGGCAACTGAAGGAACACGGGTGGGTTTTAGTCAGTAAGAGTCTGACACGCCCTCCTGCTCTGCCCAGAGCGGGAGAAGTTATTTGATGATTTCCCACCCACAAAAAAAAAAAAAAAAAGGATGCCACAAATAATCCAGAACCTCTGTAAAAGTGAACTAAGCACTTATAGAGGTACGAAGAACAGGGTGTAAAGTTCAGTCATACCTCCATAGAAAAGGGAGGATCCTCCGACCAGACGGGTGTCGTATCTGGTGGGCAACTGCCCAACGATTGATGTCGGGAAGTTGTATAGTCGCGCGGTAAACTGCTTGCGCGATGCAGGATTTGCGTGACGTCAGTGTGACGCGCAGCTCGCATGTGGCCTGTATGTCGATTCTGTAAAAATGTGACCGTGAAGTGAACACTTAGGTGAAGTGAGCGTGGACTGTGGAGTGAGCAACGTAGTTCTCTATAGAGTCTGTAGAGTGAGCTGTCAGTGCCATCCCATTGATGCTAGGGATTGACCAAGCATTACATTTACAATCATAATCGAGATTTCAATTATGTTTTTATGCTAATTCGGTTGATCATTTTATATTATTTCAAGGCTAGTATTTAAGTGGCAAAAAATTACTATTTACGGGGTTTTTTAAATAAAACAGCAATTAAGTTAGAAACTCAACTAGGTAAGTTCTTTTACTTTGATTTCCTAAACTAGTTTCTGACTGAATTTCTGAGTTGCTGTTTTATTAAAAAAAACTCTGAATAATAATATTTAGACACTTATATACCCACTAGATTAGAAATAATACAAAATGATCAACAGAACTAACATTAAAAAAACATAATTAAAATCTCGATTATGATTGTAAATGTAATGCTTGGTCAATCCCTAGCATCAGTGGGATGACACTGACAGCTCACTGCACGCTCACTTCACCTAAGTTTTCACGGTGAGATGGTTACAGAATCGCAATGCAGCTCTGATGTGGATACCGCTACACACTAATCCAGAGCCAGCATGCAACAACTTGAGGTGCTCTTTTTCAGATAGGTACAGATAATCCAAACTAATTAGCACGCAACGTTGTTTTACCTATTGTAAACGAGCAGCATGTTGTCACATGATGCCAAACCCCGTCGAATGCTATGTTTTTGAATAACTTTTTGAGGTTGACGTCGTCATCATTGTATAACTATGTTAATTCACAGCTGCTAAGGATTTGATTGTGCTCGCGCCGGATTAGATGTGGATTGTCGCCCACGATTATTTTTCAATACTGAACTCGATTAGACACCTTGTGATTGATGATACGTCTAATAACGACTGCTCTCCAAACGGTGAAGGAAAACATCGAGAGAAAACTAAAATTCGAAGACATGTGACGTCCACCAACCCGCACTGGGCCCGCGTGGGGGATTACAGCCTACTCTCTCTCACTGAGAGAAAGCATGTGTCCCAGCAGTGAGAACATTACATTACAGGCTGACTATGCTTATGGAATACGGAGCTGTTATGACGTAGGTGTCCAACTAGTGGCGCCATCTGAACCAACAAATTGGGAAATCTTTCATTTCCACCATCACTTCTTATAGTCCATCATAGTCTGGTCCATCTAGCTGCGGATAAAGAAAAAAACAAGAACCCACGGCAAGAGCGAAGAACGAAGAGAGCCGACTACACCCGAACTGAGCCGAACGTGCCCAAGATCCGAACCGAACTTGCCGAAGCTCTGAACTGATCTTGCCGAAGTACCGAACCGAACGTTGGGAAAATATTTAGATTCCACCATCACCTCATACAGTCCACCATATTAGAGTAAGGGGAAAAATCACGAACGTGGGTTTTATACGATCCGCTAACGCCGCCGTCGTTCGTCATTTATCGGCAATTAATAGTATGTTTGTACGAGAACTAGCGGAGTTTGAGCTCAACGCAAATGCTTACTTCGTTGAGATATTCAGATCGATCCAGTCGAACTACGAGCACCCGTGCAAAGAAGCTAATTTAGTCTCGACTAGAACAGTTTCGATCCAACTTGTAAGTAGGCAGAGACAGGCACCCTTTACGATGCTATCACATACCTACCTACTATTCGTGAACCATGGGCCATGGCCGAAGCCAGCCGCTGAAGCAATATTGGTTGGCTCACATGGCGCCACTAGGTAAACACCTACGTAATAATAGCTCCGTATTAATTATGTTGCTTATGCATAATCAACCTGTATTGTTACCACTGCTGGGACCTCAGATCATAATGTATGATCTGAGGCTGGGACACAGGGTTTCCTCTCAGTAAGAGAGTGTAGGCTGTAATCCACCACGCGGCCCAATGACACTTGAGCTTGACAAGTGACAGTACAACACCGTCCTATATCCTATACTATTCACTATCAAATAAAAAAAAACTTAAATTAAAAATTTAAAAAACCCCCGACACAAAAACCTACCTAAAAAAAGTACGAAATACTGATAAAATATCTTATCTTTCATTTGATTTGACAACCATTTTGGGCACATTTGTAGAATTTTGGTTCTTCCATCCCGTAGACAGTTCCATCCCCACTTTAACCCACCATAACTCTTAAACGGCTCAATCGATTTTTATAAAACATAGCTAAGAACACTCTCGATTAAATCTCCTTTCATCCAAAAAAAACTAAACTGAAATCGGTTCAGTGGTTCGGGCGCTATGATGCCACAGACAGACAGACAGACACACAGACAAACAGACACGTCAAACTTATAACACCCCTTTTGCGTCGGGGGTTAGTAAGCGCACGAACGCACAACACGTAGCTCATTATAGACTTGACTAAGGCCAATTTATAATGTACTCTGTGACTAAGGCTTTCCAATGCATTGACCACGATTATTTCTTGGTAAGAATCATTAAGAATTGACGTCAATAGAATACAATAGCATAAAAACCAGGGTGGCGACCTTTTTAATTCTGCACAATCTAGCTACATAATCAAGTTACAGGCTTCTATGTGGTAGAAGAGGTCAAGAGATCGATAGTATTGGCGAACGACAAGGGCGTCACGCAGGGTCACACGTTTGTCCCAATCGTCTATATATTCCATTTTATACACAATAAAACCTGGATTTAATTTTATAAAATATTTATTTGTATAAATAATTTGTATGAAATAAAAACCACTAGACAATTTTCAACTACCCACAAACTTCACATAATTTAACACTGTACTTATAATAATTTACCAGTAGGCGTTTTAACCAGTCCCAAGCCTACATAGCGTGCCATTACACGGAGATACGAAGGATTCAACTTCTTGCGTTTCTGCAACAGGGACTTCAGGAGCCTTACTGAAGATTCGTCGAAAGGTTTATTGTAATCGGAAGCCTGATGAATAAAAAATGCAATTGATTAGATACGAGTATACTCATCGACCTATTAACCAAAATGCACATAAAGCTTCAGCAGCTATATTATGACGTTTACTACAAACAAAACATTCATCTCCACTGAGCATTATTTTGGGAGCTGGGTGGTGACGCGGTAACTCTCTCTCTTCCTTCTCCACCTTTGAAAAAAGTTAGTCCTAACTCTTCGGAAGCTGTCGAACATAACTACTCCATGAATGAAACTAAACAACAACCGTCATCTGTCAGTCTTCATAAACTTTTCAAGATTTTTACGAGTGATCAATAATTGTGAAGTTTCACTAGCGGAATAATAATGACTGAATTTAAAAAGTCCCAGTCTTAAGTGCAAAGGCATAAACATAATAGTCTTGGCTATCCAGTCCCTGATAATACAAAAATAACTAAAAAAATATCTTACAGTAGTCTTAGCTATCCAATACAACTCATCCAAAAGATTTTCGTAATCTGTGCTTGATTCCGGCAAGTAAGTTATTCCTTCGAACTGCTTCAGAAAAAAATTAAGGTGTTATTGGTTGGTTGTGGCACTTTCTACTTAATCGATAAGCTCTGTTTGGCCACATGTAAAAGAGAACTACTGAAGATAGATACAAGTAGGTAAAGATTGAGGATTTACTTTTGGATTACCTCTTCGAACATCTATTTGTTAAAGTTACCTGTGGAAACGTCTTCAAATTTTCTCTGTCAATTACTTCAATTTCCATGTCTAATTCAGAAGCTCGAGTAATTCTGTTCACTGCAATGGCTTGCAAAATGATTGGTCTGAATCGCACTAAATTTTGCGTATCTTTTTTATTAGTCAATAATAATACCAACAGAGCCTGTTTTGGATTTATCTCTGATATCCAGTTCTTCATCTGCACATATTATAATAATAGGAAATAAGTGTTTAATGCAATTACAAACATGATCAACATTTATTTGTTAGTGTGTTAGAAAATTACCTCCATCACTGACGATAAAATCTTCTTTGCAGCATTCCCATCAAATACGCTAGAAAATATTTTCTTCGATCCGAAAATTTGGAAGAAATCGTCTAAAGTTGAAATTTTATCGAGTGGGGTGTTAGTCGTGTTAGTCCATTTCTCCCCGGATGGTATATTGGTCGATTTGCATTTTCTGTAAAGCTTAAAGAAACCTTTTCTTTTGTTTTTTTTATGGGTGTGTTGAGTCAGTTCTGTGTTATGTGATTTTCTTGCTACTGTAGTATTATTGTATTCTATGCATCCCAAAGGACTATTATTTCTATTTATTTCAATTTTTTTGTCATTCTGTATTTTAGGAAAAGCTTTGTATAGCGAATCAATGTTCAAGTTGCTTACAGTTACCGAGATGTTTTTGTGTACGCCGTTGCTGTTTGTCATTGACATATTTATTTCAACATGTTTACCATCGTACTGCAGTTTGAGCATGTCAAAGTAAGAATTCAAATTCTGATTTATTTGTAAGTTGTGACTGCGCATAATACTTTCAATCATACCCACAAAGTGGTTAGGTTTAAAGGATGACGTCCATCTTTTTTTGCTGCCTGTATAAATTTGCAAAGAGTTGCAAATTGTATGATTTTGGGCACCAGAAATTTGCTTGTTTGATTGATATAAAGATACTTGCGAATGTTTGTATTGTGAATTATCAAATCCCGTTATCCGCTCACTCGCTTTATATTTAAAAAAATTATTCAACAAACCCTTTGGTAACATTTCTGTTACCAAACGCTGATCGTATTTAATTTTTAAATCAATTTGATTAAATTTTGGCGATAGATTTTTTTTGTAATCTATGTTTGAAAATCTTCCTTTAAGAATGTGTTTAATCTCAGGTGAGGTTGAAAACGTGGAATCACCACTTTCATAACGGGTCAATTCGGTTATGGTAGATAACCAAGAATCCGTTGTTGAAAGACATGGAGCAGGACTTCCCATTGAGATTTTATTTGAATCAATTATGCTGCTCATCATTTTTGGTAGAATACTGCATAACTCAGCAGGCAACATAGCATTAAAAATTGTAGTTTTACATTTGTATACTTTAGTTTGACTTTCAGTTATAGCGATTGGGGTTAATGAAAAAGTTTTATTTAAGCCGCTCGTACTTTTATCGCTCTCAGCCGGGACAGTAACGTCGAACTGTACCATAATGTTTGTCACACAATGTTTCACAGCAATTTGGTTCATGTTGAGCGTTTGAATTTCAAGCAACGGTAGTGTATTATTGAAGCCCGGTATACATATACGATTATTTTGGTCCATATCATTTGTTCCATCTTGTGTGAAATTTGCCTCACTATCACAAGTCTGAGTAGAATTAGCAGTATCACATAACGATCCCGCCTGTACGGAAACTTCCTGTAAATCTGCGGAAAAGAATAAGGTAGGTAATACATTAGGCACTTAACTAAAACTCCTATGTCATTATTTTTACTCAAATTAGGAAAAACTTGCCAATTTGATATGTGTGACAAAAATCCTGACGATCTCGAGTATAATAAACTCCGCTTCGTATCTTCTTCATAACGTTATCTACAAAATCACTCGCCCACTTCGCTTTGGCCCAAGGGTATTTACAAATTGGAGCTTTTCTGATACTACCTTCAGTCGAATAAGGTCTCTTCATAGACCGGTCGTTTACATTACCTGGTTTAAATTGACTGTCTGTTATAGCCGGAACTTTATTTTCAGCCATGGCAGGGTTATCGCCGAGTATTATAGGTTGGCTTTCATGGTTTTCATAACTGTCATGATTAACATCACGATTCGAAGACTTTTTATACAAGAAGTTCAACATTTTGTCCTTTAACTGTACAATTGATTTCTGCTTCCTAATACTTTGAATTAACTTATCGGTTGTTTCTAAATTAGGAGTTGGCGAAATTTTCGCTTTATTTTTTAATGTAGTTGAATCGTTATTTTCCAGCTTCTTGTCTTTCAAGGCCGTTGCTTTGCCTATACCTACTTCAGTGTTGACTTTGCGTGATTTACTTTTGATTTCATTTGCTGAATTAGACACTAGAAGATTAGACTGGCATTTTCTGCTTAGCGTATTATTGTGGTGTCTTGTATCTGTTGGAAACCATTCAATCATAAATGGCCAAATATGATCGTCTAAGCCATTGAACTGCGGAGGATCGTAATCCATAATTTGTATACTCGAACTGACTTGATCTTTCCCTAAAACAACTATTGGAAACCTCATATGTGCAAGCCTCCGTTTTATTTCCGTTTGAGTTAATTTTGGAACCATACACGAACTGGGCATTGTGGTTACTAAGCGGGGTTTTCTTTGCTGAGGATCTAATCGTTTAGGTATATTTTCATTTAACTCGTGTTCTTTGTTTGAAACTGCAACATCTACAGATTTATCTGGAAACAATACAATTACATAAGGCATGAGGTGCATCTATCATGTATGTCGCAGCCAACTAACTACTAGCCTTTCAGTTAACTGCATACTTGCCTAGCCTTTAGAAGTAGCGCTCGTCAGGCGCTGCCGCAGCATCGCTTGCTGCGTTTGCTCGGTTGGTGTGCGGTTGGTCACAGTTCTAACCTAACCCATTTGGTCGGAGTGCCCCCGGCATAGTTACTGCAACCAATTCAGCTGGCACGTGGTTGGTCACAGTTCCAATCAAACCTATAATGAATATCATTCTGGCCGCTACTTGAACGGCGCCGGCGCCGCTACGTCAAAAGGGTAGGCTGTTAACTGAAAGACTAATTATGCTAGTTGGCTGCGACTTAAACACGAATCAAGAGAGCTATTTATTATTTATTTACCATATCTGCCACCTTGTTCGTTCATTTTATTAGGTAGTTCACCTTTACTCGATCCTGAATTATCAGAACCTATAAAGTTAAACTTCGCTGGAAACATGCTGTCGTTTTCCGTTTTATGTAGCAGACTATAAGAATTATCGTTAAGTGGTAAAGTGTCGGTACCAACTAGAGAATCTTTATTTCCGCTGCTAATGTTCGTCATGTCACTATTACTATGTTCAACAACTGTAGGCTTCAAATTATTTTTTTTCGTCTTTTTCAAGGGTATCAGTTGTTTATTATCTTTAGCCCCAGCATTACCTAATGCTCTTACATTGTTTTTGGGAATTTTGCACAGATTTTTATTTTTCTGAATTAGATTTTTGGAATTATTTGAATCTTTAAGGAAATCGTGTGTTCCAAGAAGTCGTTTTTCAAATTCTTCACATATTATGTTAATTTCATCTTGATTGTCAATAACTGTAACACGATCAGCACTAGAGGATTGTGAGAAGTTACTTTTAGATTTTTTATCCAGCTCGTAACTTGATATATACGCAAACTCTTGGGTTCGACAAGTCTCAATCACACTGAAAGATCAAATTGTTTTACTGCAAACGTTATTAAAGAACTTACTTAAACTATCGCACACTGAAGATAATTACCGTGCATCTTTGCGATTCGCCTTTTTTGGTCTTTTTTGTACTTTTCTTTTAACTGGTACAATACTCTCTTCAGACATCGTAGGTGAAGGCCTAAACTGAAATCTATTTATATTTCTAAGCACGGCCCAAACATCACTCAGATTGTTAGACGCTGTGTGAGTTTTATTGGAATTAGGTAACATTTTCTTCCTGTTGGACACCTTTTTGCTATCACCATTAAATTTTTTCATCATATCCGTAGAGCTACGGTCTAAGTCTATATTAAGCTGCGAACAATATTGAGCGTCTCTGTCATAAAACTCAAAATCTTTTTCTCTTACACGGGCCTTTCTGTTATTTTGAGTCGGTGCACGCTTCTTAACTACTTTTCGTTTCCGTTCTTCATCGTTTTTATCGCAATACTCCGAATCATTCATATCGCTTACTGTACACGCTTGAGGCACTGGAGCCGGGTCATTTGGTAGGGTCAGCACCGATTTTTTAACTTTCTTTGTAGCTTTTTTAGGTGAATTAAAGTCATCTGAATTAGCTTTGTACAGATTTGCAGCCAGTGGGAATGATGAAACAATATTAGTTTTTTGAACGAATCGCTTTTCTATTACTCTTGAAAGTAATTGAATTCTATCCCCTGTTAGGTATGGAGATCTACATTTACCATTATTTATTTTTGGTTTGCTACATTTGCTAGTAGCACTTGATAAGCTGCTATCGGGCGCAAAATTTAATTTAAGTAATCGGCAAGAATGTTTAGAACTATTAGCGGAACCAGAAGATTTCGAAGGTAGTTTATCACACGACATATCCGATGAAGTTATTGCCATGTCTTCGAGTTTATTTTATACTGTTGGTAAGTACCTACACAAAATCTTCTAATCTGTAATAAACAAAAAAGTAACGTTATAGGTCTCATAAATGATAATTATTCTATCTATTATGTACCTCCTCCTCCTGTACTCTGTAGGTACCTGTCGTTGGTCTAAGCTCTGTAGTCCCAAGCACGACTGCTGAGTGTGGAGTTCTGAGTTCGATTCCCAGGTCGTGCAGTGTTATTGTTTTTTTTTGCCAGGAATTACTCAGTAGATAACAACCCAGAGTCTGGATTTGTACCCGTTTAATAACAATAGCTTAATTGGCCGCCTTCTCATAGGACTTTAAGATAACTGTCGAAATGTAGGAGTTCTATAGGTACACCACTGCTTTCATATTGAAACAAAGTTCAATCAATCAACTCAGCCCATCGCAGTCCACTGGACATAGGCCTCTCCCAGGCTGCGCCACAACACCCTGTTCTCCGCCTTCCGCATCCAGTCTGTCCCAGCCACTTTCTTACGGCCGTCGGTCCATCTAGCTAGGAGGGCAAAGAGAATGTGGTTTGTAGGAGGGACACAGTATTAACTGACTGCGCCCCGCGCGGTTTCACCCGCATAAGTCTCGATTCCGAGGGAATATCGGGATAAAAATCCTACATCCTAATCCAGGTCATGCCCTATCATGTGCAAAATTTCATCAAAATTCATTCAGCCGTTTTAGCGTGAAAGCATAACAAACAAACGAGCATACAAAAAATGAAATATTTTCTCTTTATAATATTAGTTCAGTTAGACTGCTGTTTATTTTCCCTTACAAAATAAAATAAAAGGAAAATACTAGCAAAACATGCAATGAGAGAAAATAGAAAAGCATTTACACCAGCCACATTTATTAGACTAAGAATTTTCTTTGTGGCAAGGCATCAAAACCATGGTCTACGTCCATCTAACCAGTGAACTACGCGTAAGGCGCTTCTTAAGATGTGCACGTAGACGTTACGCAACGCACGTCAGTTGCGATGCCGTGGATCTATCTATCTGGCTGCGTGTGTCTACCTATTCCCTGCAGCACATGCGGTGCACAGCTAGTATAGGTTCACCCATACTTTAAAATCGAACTTGTTCGAACTCAGTCTAAAGTATAGAGTTCTAAACGTGGATTACTTATCGTAACTGTCGTGACGTACGTGACTTTAATTGTTGTTTTTAACGAAACTCGTAATTATAGTTATATTCATTTGCGAGTCTATGTCTCGTAACTATTTAAACTAGTTACTAAAATAATATTTTTTTATAAGCATATTTTTAATAATATTAAACTTATCTTCGATAAGTCATCCTATCATAATAATTTGCTCAGACTACATTCAGTTGTAGGTACCTATACTCGGATTACTCGGTGACTAGTAAAATGTAGGTACTCGTCATTATTATAAGATCCGGTAACACAGTGTCCGTTATTAGCCGAATACAACAGACATGACATGAGCTGTGACTGTATTTTTTATATTTATAAAAAAATACAGTCACAGCATAATATGTCATGTAAGTCAGCGGCATGTAAGTCACAACTTACATGCCGCCACAGACTACAATATATTCATGCCGCTCATTCACACATAAATACTTAAGTTGCGTCATTTTTAATAGGGAGTGTGTATGAGACTAACCTACTATGCGTTATTAGATATTATTCTAAGACTTACAGATTTTCTCACTATAATTTCGGTTGTAGAGGCCAAAATAAAACCACTCTACATGGAACTGTACTTATAGTTATCAATTTATTTCAAAAGCCAATCAAAGAAATTATAAAATGTGCCATTGACATTATCATGTTATTGACATTTAGTCATTTCGAATACTTCAAAAATCATAAACGAAAAAAAATTGCTGGAATTCTGAATTACCAGTATTCATTTTATCCACCACCTACTTACTGTTCGTACCTCTTTAGTATGTTATTAAATTGGACTGTACTGATTTATGCTCTGGATTTATTTGTAATACTTTGCACTTGACTATATCTATCACTGACCTCTATTAAAATACGCAGAGGTCAGTGATATCTATCAACCTTAGACAGAAAAAACTACTGTCTACGCTCAGAACCAAAGACATTAAATTATACTAGCAAAAAAAAACTTATTGGAAGACCTTTATAATGGTCTCAAGTTGACACAAGGTTGGGTAAGTTATTATCATTATTCTCTATTGTAAATATGTCGTAAGCTTTCCTTGGAAGTATTTTGCAATTTTGCTTCATATTTTATTCTATTGATAATTGGATAATGCTGGCGAATCATACCTACGTGTCATAAAAGTTTTTACAGGACACAAGATATTCATATTTTCGTTTTTAAACATATTTACAATTTTCCCTTTTATCTTTTCGGAAAACTTGTTCAGACCGTTTCTATCTCATAAACATCTTGGGAATAATAAATGTGGCCACCTAACATGAACCCTCTTTGGTTTCACCATAAAGTACGGTCACGCAAGGCTCGTTTAAAATCTTCTCTGCCATTTTTATGAATTAAAATGCACTATTCGTGTGATGCCATTAATTAAAAATACGTATTTATTTACATCATGTTAAACCCGGACTGCCCAAAGATATAAATCTCTAGATTTGCCCTCACCGTACGAATATAGTCACGCGAAAGTGTCCATAATGAGAAGTCCGCCGTCCAAGGCATATATGCCTTGGACGGCGGACTTCATCGGGGTCGGTGAGGACATATCCTCACCGACCCCGATGACCCCATAACACTCCTCCAAGAGAGCAGTAGGGCTACCAATACAGTGCACAAAAAACACCAACCGCCATTCCGACCTCACCGCTGAGGTCCCTTGCGAATGCCCCGACGTAATTGTCCCCCCCGACCCTTGCTCGACGAAGTGCCAGCCCGCACCGTAGCTGAGCCTGTAGATTTAAATTACCCCGATAATAATAATTATCCAATGTTGATCCAGCCTGTCCCACCTTGCTGTCCTCCCCCCAGCGACGTTCTAAGCCAAGGTCCGTACACAGGGGGTGCCCGTAGCGTGCAATCACTTAGTAATTTAAGAAATTCGCCCTTAGCTGGAGGCTTTGAGTCCGCTTAAGGCAGCCACAGGATAGTCCGGTTAAGCTGTGATGACCTCTCAAGGTCAACTGCCAGATGCAAATTCCAAAAAAAAAAAAACATACTGAGAAGAGTGAGCTCCCACATTATATTGAGTTTCCATGAAAACCAAGTCAAGTCAGTGCGTCTTTGCGTGCCAGAGGTGTCAAAAACAAACAAAAACGCGACTTTGACGCGATAGGGCGCGTATCTAACGATTTAAATCTTTGAAGCTGTCAACATTTTTATGACAGCCGTCACTGCAGCCGTTATGTGCGGTCGCTGCTTATCTAGGAAACTGTAGCCTTTAGGTCTTCGGTCCATCTTAGATGCGGTCTCTATTCAATTGTACCAAATAATATATACTAAATCCATAATAATGTACATAGTTAACCCGTAATGGTGTCGCATTACTAGTTCTTATCACACCTGTGTTTGACAGGGTGACTTGACACAGGTTCCGTTTGACACTATGTCGAAAAGGCCAAGGCGGGAAACTGTAAAAGTGTAAAGGCGCTCTTTCTCAAACAACATTTAAAAAAAAATCATTTATTTATTTTTTATTTATTTATTTATTATTTATGTACACACAATAAAATACATGAGATAAGACATAATTATAAATTGAGTACAAAGGTACTGCTTATTTCTTAAGAAATTTCTTCCAGCAGACCTGCGAAAGGAGAAGTAAAAAAGAATTTTTCTTTGTAAATATTCATATTAAATAGATAGTTGATAGTGTACATAATTCATTAGCACCCCGAAATGGGGAAAAAAAGGCGGAGGAAGGACGAAATGTCCTATCCTGATTCGCAGCAGCAGCAGTCCCTTGAGTCTTCGGATTCTGATTCAGCGGAGTCTGAACAGACAGTAGTAAGCTCCAAACACAATGACAAGGACGCAAAGGATAAGTACGCCATTTACAAGGTAAAAGTTTACACACGTAAATATCCCGAGGAAACGAAACAAACGGACCTCATTGTATTTTTAACTCGTGTCGAAGACAATGTGTCATTTAGCGATAGGGATCGTATGGCCCTATCGAAAGGTTTACGGGAGCATGGCGTTTCAGGCGTCAAGCATCTACGTACCATTAATAAGTATAAAGTCGGCATAACATTTGACCTTCCAAACAATGCAAATATGTTTTTACAGAACAAAAAGTTGCTAGATCAGTTGTCTCTTAAGGCAGTTGCCTATACCGGCTGGAGATACTGAAGTAACGGGAGTCCTTACTTCGGTTCCCGTAGAAATGTCCAAAAAGCAAATTTTTTCATTGATTGGTAGTTCAAAAAATGTAATTCAAGTAAGGCGCTTCATGCGCAGGGTCAGAAGTGACGCTGGCGTAGCTTTCGTTCCTACACAGGCTGTTGCGGTAACCTTCGCCTCCACTATTCTTCCTCAATACATTTATTTGGACTCATGGCGTCACGAAGTGAGTAAATACATACCACCAGTAAAACAATGCCTTAAGTGTCTGCGGTATGGACATATTGCTAAGTTCTGTCGCAATATTGAAGTATGTTCAATTTGTACATTAAATCATAATTTTAAGAATTGTCAGGTTGACCCAAAGGATGCTAAATGCGCAAACTGCAAAGGTAACCACGTAGCTATCTCCTCATCTTGCCCAATAAAAAAACAAAAAGTGGAAGAAAATAAAATTAAGTCACGAAGCGCCACATACTCTGATCTTTTCGACGTTAATGCATTCCCAGCCCTAACTGCTCGAACTTTAGATATACAGATAAATATAAATAATTTAATGAAATCCGATACATTTATTATGTAGTAGATTAGTAGAAACGATTACAAAAATAGTTAGTAATAAAGATGTTCCTATTAACTCATCATCAAATAAAGAGGTTTTAAAAACAACTTTAGTTAAAAAATTTCCTTTGTCCTCATAATGGATTTGTCAAACTTAAATATAGTTCAATGGAATGCACAAAGTCTTATTAGCAATAAACATATACTTATAAATTTCCTCTTACAAAATATACATAATATAGCAATAATTTCTGAAACATGGTTCAGACCTGATCAATCTTTTAGAATAAAAAATTACAATATTGAAAGGAATGATTGTGGTAACAAACACAATGGAGTTGCAATTATAATTCATGAAAGCATTACATACACTAAAATTAACACCTATTTTGATAATTCTTTACAAAACATTTGTGTAAAAATTACAGTTAATAATAAAGAAATAAGTATAGTCAGTTTTTATAGCCCTCTAAACTCTAATCCCGCTTTTAAGGCTGGCCGCATGTATACGTTTTCCGTGTTCGTTTTCCGAATTCGTTTTCCGTATTCGGACATCAGTAGGCCAATTCTCGTAATTAAAAAACGTTCAAATTCAAGTCGCAATCTCATCTCAGCGACAATCAATGTCAAAAACCTGTCAAAAATGTATGTAAAAATATTGTAATTTTGACAGATTGAGACTGAGATTAGAATGCGAACGGTCTTAAAATTACGGGAATTGCCCCTCTGAATGCATGGAATCAGTAGAAAATACATTTTCTGACGCACACGTTCGCTTTTTTTTCGAACGGAATAAATTCCGCACGTACCTACGTTTCGTGTGCAAGCCGGCGGGCGGCGCGTTCGGAGAAGCCTACTCGAAAAAACCTAATGACGTCATGCGGAACGCAGCGCTTGCATACATTTTGTTTGTGCCGGCGCACACGTTCGGAAATTTCTATTCAGTTCAATTAATTTTAATGGCCTGGTTGCTGGGACCTTCTATTCAGTTCAGTTTCGCGCCTGCCACAGAGCATGTAACTTTAAGCGCCTGCACCGCGCGCATCGGACGTATTCTATTGTTAAAAACATAAAAACATAGGTTGGCACATTTTCACTATAGAAAATCCCTTATATCTTCTAAACTAATGGCCCGATTCTTACAATTCAAACGGATATATTAGTTTTGTGACTAAACCTATCTTTTAAAACAAAAATTATCAAAATCCGTCCATAAACAAAAAAGTGAGTTTTCAACTTACGTAATTATACGTGAACAACATTATTCTTGTAAGAAATCCTTCCAATACAGTCTTATTTGTTTGGAATACAAAAACTAATAACAAATGTGAATTAAATAAACTAATTAGAATATAGAAACATTAAATAAATCCTTTTTTAAACTTTTCTAACTAGTGAACTTAATAATCTACGTTACTTTTGCACGGCGGTCCCGCCACTACTTGCGCCATAGTGCTCAGATAGGGTCTCGTCGCCGACAGTAGCACTGCTTGTAAATCATAGCATGCAACTATGTAATTTTCTTGAACCTTTAGCTTATCCTCATTTTTTTCAACTCTACTGAATTATTTTTCCGTGTGATGTTCTAGATATTTTAGCTCATTTTCTTCCTTTTCAAGTACATCCATATTTTCAAAAGCAGCACAAAACTCGCACATGTGCTTTTTTGGTATGAAATGCTTATATTATAATCTTGTTTAAATATTTTCCGATAAGTATGTTGCTCACCGGCTGGCTTTCCTTCTATTTCACACATTTTTTTGTAATCCCTGTATAAATCCATTAAATTTTTGCCACCGTCAATAAACTCCCGACTTGTCTGTTGCCTTAAGTAGTGACTCTCGATACGCGGTATGGAATCAATATGATTTTTTATACCCTGTACCACTTCATCGAGAACCTTGTGTTGGTTTCCATGTTTCCCCCTCTTCTCTGGCTCTACAATACCACTATCACACATCTTCTCTAATACAGTTCTAATCGGTATATCATTTATCCCTAGAGTATTTTTAAAAAATATTTTACAAACACGTACTCTGTTTTCTCCCAGTGTCAAGTGGAAAGCATGCTTTGGTTTACGATTGTTATTCTCTCTTTTGTAACTGTACTTTGGTGTTACAATAGTCAAATGTTTACATATAAAATCCCTCTGTCGAGTTATACAGCCCATTTCCCAATATAGCTTGAAGATAGCATTTCTATGATCTTCATCAATTTTTTCTGAACATCCTATACGACATCGTTCTGTACAAGGAGGGCCCATGCGTCTTTCCGGAATAACTCTCTTAGTTATGGATAGTGAAACGTATTGTTTTCCTGAATTACGCAACTTCTTAGCGTTTTTTTTTTATCATTCACCACACCCTTACGCTTTTTTTTTTGTGGGGGAAACCATAGGGACTGGAACGTTATCATCAGCTGGCTCATTGCTAGAGCTTTCCCTATGTGAGGCTTGGTTAAGTGGTGGGACATAATCAGCGTCATCGTCATCCGGGGAAAAATCACCTGCTCTTGACGATGCTATAGAAGATCTTGATTTGGATGAACAAGAACTTAATGATCTTGCTCTAGGTAATTGAATAGGAATAGATTCTGGAATCGTACTATTTTGCAAATATTTAGATGTGCTCGGTAGATTCTCGCCCGGTTGTGTCAAATAGTGAGTACTAATATTGGACTCCTTAGACTGGATTGAATCTGAAATATGTGTCCCAATGCTAGATGAAGATGAACTGCTCGAAGAGGAAGAGCTGCATGAAGAAGATGAACTACTGCTGCTTAAACTACGTAACTTTTGATTGTTTTCAACCGAGATCTGTAGTGGCTCTACTTGAGTAAGAGTATGAAACACTGGTTGATGTGAGTTTGTTTTTTCATCACTACAGTCATTTTCTTTATTTTCAAGCGCAAGCTTCAGTAATTTATCGCGCCGCTGCATTGTTTTGCACACCTTAAAACATGAAAGCCATAAATCAGTTTGTGTAGCGTACACTTTAAAATATAGAAAATAATATCTAAAGTTTAAATAATGGAATCGTCCGAAACAATATTTTGAAACCTTACTCTAGTACCTGCAGTAATCCCTGACGTAATTGATCAATTTTAAATGTTAACCGTCGGTAAAAGTCATCGTATGACCTTATATAAGAAAGGCATTGAGATAGGAAAAACAAGTCAATCACAGATAACTATATACTAGTCGGATAAAAAGACACTTTGCGTTAATTATTGCCATAATCCTAACTGCAAAATGACACTTTATGAAATAAAGTATTTTATTAATGAGTGTAATACAGTTTTTTAAGAAAATGATGACAGCAAAAATGACATAATAAGCAATGTGACGATTATGCTGTAGTGAACAAATGATAAATAACTATACTCGGAATTTTAATTCGATTCCAGATTTGACAATTTCAGTGTTGCAACGTTATGACAAGTACTAAATAGTGACGTTGCGAAATTATTCGATATGGAAATGGAATATTTCCGGATCGATTCTTCTCGTTAATAATTTTACTCTCGTAAACTAAGTAGGTATATCAGGAAATTAAATATTTCTGAACCGATAATTTAGTTTTGACGATTAATTAACGATCTGAGACTTTTCTTTTATAATTGTGTGTGAAATAAATAAAAAAATGTGATCATGAAGGAACATGACAAATAAAACAGATAGATGTATTATGGTAATAATTTATTTTATATATTGTCGCCGTCATCGCTATCGCTATCGCTGTCACTTTCTGTAACATTTATTACAAACGTGTCTGTGATATTGTCAATTAACATATCTAGCCTACTCATTTTTTCCTCTTCTTTGACAACATGGGATACGCATTTAGACCATTCGGTAGCCGTAATTTTTTGAATGCCTTCCTGAAATAAATTTCTCACGTCTGTCAATTTGAAAGTTTTATTATTTTGAGCTACATGCCCCTTTACCTGCGCCCATATCAATTCGATAGGGTTTAGCTCGCAATGGTAAGGGGGCAGTCTTAAAACCGTGATCCCATGTTGTGCTGCCATTTCGTCTACAGCGTACTTATTAAAAGACTCGTTATGTGGAATCAGTTCTAAAAGCGTAGCTTTAACCATATCTGGTTCGTAATGAATATTTTTATTTAAAAGCCAATCTTGAATGGCAGCTTTTTTCCAGCTCATTTTTGGTGCCGTTTCCAATTTTCGGGAGTGGTAAGGTGCATTATCCATCACCACAATTGAGTTTGGTCTTAATTTTGGTAAGACTCCAGCGAACCACTCCTCAAAACAAACTGCATTCATCTCATCATGGTAATCTTCACAATTTTTCTTTGCTTCAAAAATCATGAGCCCCTCTTCCAGGAAGCCTTCTTCACTACCTATATGGCTAATTATGAGACGTTTGCCTTTTCCAGATGGATTTTTTAATCCAGTGGTCAGTCCCTCCAAAAACGCTTGTCGAGATGATGTGACTTTCTTGTCCACCCAAGTTTTTTTTACAGTATGACCTTAAAATAAATATAGTACATGAACATTCAATATTACTATTAAATTTAATGTAAAATGTATATAAATTCATTTTGTGTATAAATGTTAGCCTTACCTGCGTTAACCCAAGTTTCATCTTGATAATATATATGTCTCCCTTCTCGTCGAAACTGACATATAGATCGCAAGTAACGCTGGCGCCATGTTATTATATCATTTCGATCAATAAGTGTGCTCTTGCGTGACCGTGCAACAAATTTAAAATTAAGATGCTTCAAAATTTTTCTGAGGGTGTCTTTGGAAATCTTGGGCATTTCTGAATCATCGTTCATCACTTGTAAAATCTAAAATAGTAAGTTTTATAATAGCTTGGAATCATTACTTATATATAAAAGATGTAGGTATAAAATAATACTGTCTGACTGATTGACTAACCTTTGCAATGGTTGGAGGTTCATTTTGGTAAAAGAACTGATAAACAATTCTTCGTATTGCAGAGAATGTAAATTCATCAATTTTATCTTTGAAACTTCGCTTTGGTCCAGTTTTTTTAGGAGGAGTTGGCGGCGCACCTTTATTTACTTCCTTCAAAACGTTACAAACAGAGCGTGAGGTTATTCCCAATATGTCAGCAACTTTGCTCATACATTCATTTTCTTCCACAACTTCAAAGGCCTCCAATTGCGCAGAAATTTCATTTTTCAAGTATTTGTAGGCGTTGCGGATCATTACTTTTTCAGTAACAGTGAAAGCTTTTCGTGGACGTTTTTTTCTTGGGGACAAGAAAACATCCACGTCTTTTTGTGATGTACTTGGCTGAGGATCCATTTTGATGGAAAACCAAAACAAATAGATTCACAAAAAACTATAAACGTAACAACAAACACAACGTAACAACACTTTAACAAAAACCCAACAAAATATCGATTCGCAATGAAATAAGATATTCGTGCAGTCAGACTGGGAGAATGAAGCCGAATGACACGATAAACAAAATGGCGATAGCTGCACGAGCGCGCACGGGTTGCCAATACTGAACACTATCTAGGCTCTTTTATTATAAGTTTTGTTTTTAATATAAAAACAAAAATATTAACTTTTTATAAAATAGAGCAGCGATTACTAATTAATAAATAATTATTATGAATGTATTTATTTAAATAAAAATCAATAATTTAGTCTTTAATTGGCACACTGATGGCACACACACTGATTGTTTATCGATTTTTATGTTCATCACTACACTATTATATGTGGTATCATTATTTCACAAAATGACAGTAGCTAATGTCAAATCTGGAATCGAATTAAAATTCTGACTATAATGATTTTATAGACAAATATAATGATTTTATAGACAAACTAGCACTAAACTGAAAGTGTCATTAAGGCGTCAAATTATCGAATTAATAATGTAGTATCTTTAATGCAAATCTGACACTAAACAAAAAATAACAATATGGCGTCCAACCAATGATCTATATAACAGAAAAACTTAGTGCAAATGTGAACTTAAACGCAAAATGTCAATATTTCAATTAAAATAATGCACTACTTACCAAAATTATGACTAGTAAACCGGTGTAATCACTAAAATGACACTTTTGCACTCAAAAATCGTAAATTTTGTTCTTGGCGACACGTACTTTTTCGTTGAAGGTCAGTGTTCCTCTGAGGAGAGGGGAATATTTTGTTTAGTGACGAAGCGGACCACTGCCATCTAGCGGTTATTTCTGTTACTTTTAGACTAGTGTAAACTTGCGATTACGCGTAGTTCCACGTTTCCCAACAGATGGCATTAAAAAGTCGATTAGGCAAAATTTTGGATAGTGACAGTATTGGATTAAGCGTGCGATATTAAAAATTATAATTCAGGACATAATAAATGGGTTGTGGTAAGTGATAGCATGAGTGTTCTGGAAAACTTGGCAAACAACAAATTGAATGCTAACACGAATTATATAATTTATTTAATAAAACAGTTAAGGGTGGAATTATATCAATCAAATATTGTAGTTTGTTTTGTGTGGGTGCCTTCACACGTTGGTGTTGTAGGGAATGAAAAGGCAGACTATTTGGCCAAAAAAATTGTCGATTTAGAAGAATTAATTCCCAATTCTGACCCTGATATGGATGTTTCCATACCACTTAAAGATGCAGTTAGTCTTCTAAGACAGCGCATGTGTCAAGAGTGGGGAAGACATTCATACCAGTGCACTCAGGTTGAAAGTAAAGGTACTTGGTTTGCTACCTTAGATGTTCAAATAAACTCCATACCTTGGTTCTGCAAGAATAACAAATTCATAAATAGAAAATTTTATTCAATCATCAGTTGTATGCGTTTTGGTCATTGTCGTTTAAATTATCATCTTCATCGCCTTAGAATGGTCAATTCTCCTAATTGTGAGTATTGTCAATCACAAAAAGTTCAGTCGCTGCATCACATCTTCTTCGAATGCTCGTCTTTCAACATTCAGCGCCTTGTGTTGTCGGATGAGTTGCTTAAAATAATAAGCCTGACAAGGTCCCGCAATGCATTCAGGAGCTACTTAAGAATGCCTCAGCTTATTTATAGTTGTATAAATTTATAGTAGAGACTGTAAAGGATATTTAGTTACTTACGTATTGGGTTTTCGTGTTATTAGTAATACTTACTAAGTTTAGGTATAATTCATGTAAAAATGTAAATAAAATAAATAAATAATAATATGTACCTACATGAGGAGATAGCTCGGAAAATGACAATACTAGAAATCACAGAGCACCTTATAATACTGGTACAGTCAGCATCAAAAGTCGATGATCACATTCAGATTTTCAAAATCACTGTACACTATATCACCCATAAATCGCTCAACAAGATAGGGCGCCTTGAATGAACATCAATAAAGTTTAAAATTAACTGAACACTACTCGTCAAAGGTCACTGAACACCATTTTGTCAAAAATTGCTGATCGTCATAATATCCGAAAACATCATAACATTCAGTTTTACAAAAGTCACTCAACAATATAAAATGCTTGTTTTGGTTATTTAAAGACGACCCACTGACCATCTAGTGTAATCACGGCAACGTCCAAAAATAACTTAACATCATAAATAACAAAAGTCACCGAACAATATAAAATGCTTGTTTTAGTTATCTAGTGTAATCACGGCAACGTCCAAAAATAACTTAACATCATAAATAACAAAAGTTACTGAACATTACTTTGTTTCGGATACGTAGCGTGTAAACTTATACCATCAAAAGTAGATGAACTGCAAACTAAAAAAGTGCTCGTTACTATCTTCAGAGTTATAAATCCAATCTTGTCCTATCCAAACCAAATAATGTAAAAAAAAATGGATGCAAACGAATATAACATTCCAAAATAATTTTGTTTTTTTTTCATAGTATCAATGAGAAATATTAGAAGTGGGTGTTCAAGCGGCAAGCACATTTTTAAGCCTATTTTTGAAAATAAGCTCGCAAGCACGATTATAAAGATAAGCATATTCCGCTTAAAAATTATTCCGTCGACGTCATCTAAGCTTTCTATATTACGATTGAATAGTAACCTTATTTGTATAGCTATAAGACTCACTATCAAAAATCACGCAGATTCTGTTCAAATTCATAACGTCGACTTAGTTTATGATTTTTATAGTTCGATTGAATTAGAACCTAATCTGTATACATATAACACTCATTTTCAAAAATCACACAAGTTCCGTTTTAATTCAATTATTTGGGAAACATAGTTGTGGGTATTTGAAAACTGTTTACCCTTGAATGTAAAAAGAATATTTCTACTTTTTTAAGAGCGTTTATACCTTATGAGTGGCAACGTCGCAATTTAGTGTCATATTTCGTGGTTTTCAATTTTTATCATTTAATCGGAGCTATATTTAAAAAATCTGTTTAATTAACTTTTTAGAATTATGTGAAAACTGTATAAAAGGTAAGAACTCGTTGCGTTTACAGTTCTATTTATATGCAAATAATACATTGGAAACTTGCAGGACGTTATTTTCATTGTAAAATAACACATATACCTACCGTAAAAAAATACACACACATATTAAACCCAAAAAACACTTCATTTTGTTCACGGACTTTAGAGATAAACGATGGTATGCTATTTTTGTCAAAAATTTGTTCAGAGACTTTAGATACGAAGAATGTTATGCTTTTTTTACGATAACTTTGTTTAGCGACTTTTGAAAAGTGAATGGTGCCGATTCTCTTGTCACAAAATTCTCTAAACTAGACTAAAAATCACCAAAATTTAGTTTATTCCTGTCAAACGACGATTTCCCATTCTGAAATTGACTAAAGTGACACAACTTAACTATATTTTAGTTTGACAGCACTAAGATGGCACTGAGATTATAATTTAGTGAAAATGGCAATTTTGCTATTCTGAATTTTACGTTTTTCACCTAAAATTTTGATTGTCTTAACTAAATCTGACTATTTTTAATCGCGATTAAAAAGGTGTGGAATAAAATTAGTTGTCATGAACTAAAATTCACACCAACACCTCGACTTCAGATGCAAAAACGGTACTGTATCTTTTTTTCTTTTCTTTTGCTTATATCTCGAAAACGGTGTGTCGTATCGCAAAAATAATGAAAATTTCGACCCCCTTTGCAACCCGCAAACCTATAAAACTCAACGTGTTGGTAATATTTTTTTATATTTTCCATACAAAAAGTAAAAAATTCCATACAAAACAAGTCGAGGCCGCACATAATGCGCGCCTACGGCTCTAAAAAAAGATCACGTGGTACGGCAAACAAGTACCACGTGGAGTCGCAATAATTGTCAAATTTGATTTTAGAAGTGTCAAAATTATTTTTAAATTTAGAGATTTTATTTTGCAGAATAGCGTAAAAATTCTCATAGCCAAAAGTAAGGAATTTTAGTGATAGTTTAGTTAGTTTAGTTCGGTGTACAACAGAATCGGCACCATTGTCACCTACTTATGCCCTTTTATGATAATCATTCATTTCTGGCGCTTGTCATGTTGAGCGATTTAGGTATAATACGGTGTACAGCGATTTTGAAAATCTAAATGTGGTCATCTACTTTTGATGCTGACTGTACTAGAAATTGAAGAAGAAATAAAATGAAAACAATATAGCTTGAATTGACACTGACAGTAAGTAAAATGGCATAGGTAAAGAATCTGGATTTGACAAAAATAAAATGAAAATAAAATAAAATTACTAAGTTTAAAATGGATTGACTACGAAAGACTTAATAAATAAAATAAATAATACAATGATTTTAAAAACGAAAGACGTTATCTTCGCAAAACTTACCACGTAAGAAATTCTGTATAAACGTATATAAATGTTTATACGGAAGACGAGGCGGTACGGTCAAAAGACCTGCCTGCCCTTTTGGGCGAATAAAAAAAAAATTGACACTGTCACTGACACTGACTGACAAACTATTATTGTGCTGTTTTGTATTCTTGTTTGCATTTGCACTGTAAATTGTAATTGTGATTGTAATCTTCGAGCGATTGTAATTTTAAATCTTAATAAGCGGGAGAGAATACGTAAAAAAATGTCGGCTACAGAGGGTCAAGAAGAAATTATACAATATGTTCCGTTTATGTCGTTCGTCCACCCATCCTTCTGGCATACCCTCACGGAGATGAAACTCGATGTAGACAAATTGAACGAGACTACAAAGCAGATTTGGGGACGATTTACTTATCGCGGCGACCTAGGAGCTGTCTTCGAAGTCGATGGCACGTCGTTTAACAAGTAAGTGTCATATTATTAGTCATTATAGAAGTTTAACAACAGTAAAGCAAAGTCAGCCTTCAAAGCAAGAGTGAATAGGCATCTTCTGGGCATGCTCGTTCCATCATATACTTTATCCATCTCTTTCCACCATGCAAGATTGACGTCAAAAGCTTGCCCATTTCGCAATAATAAAAAGTACCTAATAGTTTCATTATGTTCATCTACAACAACACGAGATCGCTGTCTCTAGTGGATTTGGATGTACACCTTTGTATTTGAATGATGAAAAAAGAAATCCATCACAAAAAATATATATCAAATACTATTTTCAGAGTGCCAGAAAATGAACTGTTATACACAAGCGCTAGAGGTACAATAATGAACAAGAATACAATAGAAGAGTTCAAATCGATTGATAAAGCGGCCTTATTGAGCACAGTCGGAAAGAATATATGGGCCGGACTGAAGGAAAAAACATGGATTACTAAACCTAGTAGTTTATTGAATTTTATCATATTATCATTTGCTGTGAGTTCGGATTTAATTTTTAATCATTTAGTTCTTAAGTTTGCAATGTACAAATTGTAAAGCAGTGTTGAGCAACTTATTATTGAAAAGCCTAATATTAAATAAATAAATAAAATTATAATAGTGTAACTGTATAAGTAGGCTAAAGAAAAGATGCTATCCTACCAATTTTATTATACTTTTCACAAACTAATACCCATCATTAGAGGTGCCAATGTATTATTGGTCAATGGATTTATTACATGTATTTTTACATTTCAGGATCTCAAAAAATTCCATTACTATTACTGGTTTGCATTCCCGGCACCCATGCAGCCCACAGTATATGTAAAAGATAAAAGTACTTGTATTACAACACTTTTCAGCACCCAACAGATTGCCGAGCTTGCACATAGCTATCAATCTCTAGATCTGGAACAAAAATGCTTCTTTGCAGTCACTAACGAAAATTACAACATCAGTGTTAAAACATTATCAAGCATATTTGATTTGAAAGAAGGTCCACTAAAAGATATTGACTTATCCAGTACTTATTTTGTCTTTAATGATCCGAGTAACGGAAGTAATCCTGGATGGCCTTTAAGGCTGTTCTTGGCAGTTTTGTTGGACCACTGTCCAAGTTTAGTTGGGGCTGACATTAAAGTGATTGGGCTACGGTGCAATGCTACTGGTAATATTGAAAATAGTCGATACTTTGCGGTGACAACATCGAAGGTACTTATTATTTTTTTATATTCTGAAACAATAAACTTAACAGAAATAATTTGCAATCAAAACTCAATAATAATCGTTTTGTTCATGTGTTTAATTTATGTTTTTAAAATTTCATTTAATGTTTTAGAATGTAAAACAAGAACCTTCTACTGTGGGTAATGTGTGGGTGGGATGGGAACGGAATGATAAAGGAAACTTTGGTCCAAAGCTTGCCAACATGTCAGCATCTTTAGATCCTGTGATGTAAGTTTTTCAATGAGAATACAGTACAGTTCGTGCATAAATACCTTACATTTACACAAGATTCAAAAGCAATTTTCTCCTAAAGTAATGATATAAATTTTATGGTGTTACGAACATAGTATTCTAGAAACCACACTATTACGGAAAAGGCATTTTCTAAATAACACACATTCACAACGTGTTTGTACACTTGGTAACCACAAGTAAAGCGCGCGTCGCTTCGTGAGATAAAAACACAATTTGCGGTCCGGTAAGTAGGTACTGTATTTGATATGGCAATTTATGAGTCAGTTGTTTCATCTTTCCCTCCCAAATTCCAGGCTGGCTGATACAGCATCAGATCTGAATATAAAGCTAATGAAATGGCGTCTGGTTCCGGACATAAACGTGGATGTGATGAAGAGTACCAAGTGTTTGCTCTTTGGAGCTGGGACCCTCGGCTGTCATGTCGCTCGGGACTTATTGGTAAGACAAAATAATGTGGGTAGAAAACAAGACTAATTCACAAAACCTTAAGTTTTGAGTCGTGCTATACAATTACTGACAAATGCGTGATTAGCAGAGGTCGGAATTATGTAGAGTTATTTATGTACTTACACTGATTTCATACAGCGAAAGAATAAAGTGGATATGCCTCAAATCCTGAGATTAATTTTAAAGAGCAGAAAAATCCAGTGATTTATTAAATAAATAAGTTATACAGTAATGTCGGAAGCAAACACTTCAAATCTTAGTCGTACTTTGAATGAATTGGGCAAGGAAAATGATTCTGATGGGCAGTTTGAATAAGCAAACCCTCACGAGTCTAGGCTAGAAGCAAAAGTATTTTCTTATCTATAAAAAAGGCGATGTCTAAGTATGAGAATTTGCTTAAGTTTTTATTATTATTTATTTGTAATATTGTTGGCTACATGGGATTGTCCATTAGACATCCCGGGAAGATCCATATTAATATCAACATTTCGATGCAAGTACATAAATAACTCTACCTAATTCCGACCTCTGATGATTAGTGACTAGGCAGGTCCACTAAAATCTGTGTTGATGTTTCCTCATCTCAGACACTAATCTGCAAGGACTTCATATGACCCAACCAAGCGTATGTCTGAACTTTAAAAGAGACTTGGACCTCTGCGCTAGTTTCGGTGTTTCTTCTAATAGCAGTTAGAATAGAAACACCAACCTCATCTAGATTTAAAACATACTTTATTTTTTATGTGTAAAAGTGAGTTTTATAACCAATTTACAAAAACAAAAATGCATTAAATATTTACAATGCATTTCTGAAACTCCACTATCTGATGTTGGTCTTAGTTGAAGCTTTGTGGTTAGAATCAATAGGTAGCTTGTCAAAAAAAAAAAAACAGAGTGGCTCTCATGGTTGTACTATTTATTCTGTGTTCATGGGCTGTCTATCTTACTTTAATTTATTTCTCATTGTATGTTTCAAATTTTTATTTTTATTAAGTTTTTTTACTGTAAAGTGCTGGAAGTCAATTCCTAGGCTACAAGGTTGTGTCTATGTAAGGCATCATAAGAACCCCTAACTCCTAAAATACAATCTTGAGTTACTTTGGGAGTTGGTAAAAATAAAACTTTACACAGATCTTATCAGATCACTCTCGCTATAGCGTCACGCTTATTCATCATTTTTCGAATAAGTTCTAGTTCTATCGTGGAAGAAACCTTCTATGCTTAAACTCGAAGATCATCAAATCAACATCCTTTGAAGACCGGGATCTCCTAGCACAGGTATATCTTTTACTTAAAAGGAGGTCCCTATGTAAGATTTGCTTTAAAAGTTGTACAAGTATCTGCAATAAACCTTTTATTGTTATTTATTAAACTCAATGTTTTCTTCCAGGCATGGGGCTTCCGTCACATAACATTTATAGACAACGGCAAAGTGTCGTACTCCAACCCGACGCGACAGGTACTGTTCAATTTTGTAGACTGCCTGAATGGGGGTCAGTACAAAGCTGAAGCGGCTGCAGATAGCCTGAAAAATGTTCTGCCTACTACTGTAAGTAATTTAAATCGGGAAATATTAAACTGAGCCCATAAAAACTTATTGACCTTCCAATGACTCCTAAACACTTGTTGTACTTCTAATGATGCATACTTTTTTTTAAGGAATTATCCTCTTTTTCCGTTGACTTACAGTTAGTCGCAGTAACTAGGCTAGGGCTACATCCAATTTGGTCGCAGTTACTTGGCATTTTAGGATTTTTAGGACCCCAAAATAGGAATGATTTGAGGTTCACAAAAAGTGGCGCACTAATTATATTAAGTGTTCAATAATAATCTATATAAATAAAACAAAGACGGGTTTGTTACAACACTTATACCTCGAGATCTGCTGGACCAATTATCATGGTTTTTGATTTTTTGGATTTGTCTCCGCCCCGAATAGCAGAATAACTATAGAAACGGGAAAAAATAAAGAAAAATATTATAATGAAGATAACATTCTGAGCCGGTACGAAGTTCGCCGGGACAGTTAGTTATTTATAAAGAGAAAAATGGTAATTATTTGAGGTTCGATTAAATATGTACAAAGGCGGATTTAATGCCTGAGGCAGTTTTTACCAGTCAACCTTAGGTGATGCAGAGACAAAAGGAAAAGCAGAGGCAAATGTAACATAACATTTAATCTGTTACCCAGTGATAGGATGTTCTATCTATCTGTGTTAGGGGATTTTGGTTTCCGAACTTAGGCCTTCAGGTGGACCATTGTGCGTGGGCCATGGAGGCCGCTCGCGCTGGTGGTTATTCCAACCAGCCCATCTCCCTCCAGAAGTTGACTAGGTCACCTAGTCTGTTGAGAACATCTGTGTAAGTTCTGAGTGCCCCGAGGGTTTCTGTCCTAATTTTGGTAACGCCTGTGCACTCAAAGAGCACATGCGCAACGGTTTCCTCAGCCTCCATGCAAGCCCTGCATAGAGGACTGTCCGTTATGCCTATTGTGTGGAAGTGTCAGTTTAGTGAACATTGTCCCGTGGTGGTCCCCGTCACCAGGCGCAGGCCGTTCCTATTCAGTCGTAACAAACGCCTAGTGAGCCTGCCATCCAAGGACGGCATGACTTCCCTAGACTGCCTGCAGCCTGGTGCCGAGGTCCACCAGCTTGCAGTGATAGAATAGGTTGTGTGTTTCTTTAGGATCTTGATTCAACTTATAGTTTGTGTTGCCTTCTAAGGTGCGTCCGCACTGCCAGCTCGGAAGTTTTTTTACTGGAAATGTTCCAATGAGCACCGCGCTTTTAAATCACTATATAAAGCAAAGCTATTACCACATTTTAATTTTTTATATCGGCACCTTGGTTTTTTTCTCTTCATATTCATGTGATTTGTTATCTTTTTTATTTTTATTTTTAAACGTTGCCCCACACTAGGAATTTCTCCTGTATCGTGGGTGCGTTTACAAACATCTCACATACACAAACAGCCAGACCCGGAACAACTACTTGCAGGTCATACAAATATTTGTTCCGTGCGGGGATCGAACCCGCGACACGTAACGCAGCAGTCAATCGCTTAACCACTGCGCCAACCGTGCCGTCATTTTTCTTGTGCTTGTCATTTAATTGTGCTTTTGCGGGTTGTGCCATTTCTTTTCTCAGTACTGAATAATCTATCCAATAACGTAAACGCTCGTAGAATGCAGACTAATGCCCAACTTTTACTATCCTACGGTTTGATATTATAAGTGTTATTTTACATACATTTACTTTATGTCATGTTGTACTCTAATGTTGTTAATAATACATTTAATTTCGCTTCATTTCTAGGTCAGCGAAGGCATAGTAGCGCACATTCCGATGCCAGGCCATCCGATTGGAGAGTCATTGGAGGAAGAAACGATAACCAACATTAAGCTTATCACGAAGGCCATCGCGGAACATGATGTTATATTCCTTCTGTTAGATACCAGAGAAGCGCGGTGGCTTCCTACACTTATAGCGGCTCATTACGGAAAGGTATAATTTGAAAATGATTTCTTTGTTAATATTTATCTTGTAATAATTAAGCCGCATGATCTCTAGAGCTAAATTTCAATATCATATTAGTCAAAAGGCGTCTACTGTTGGATATAGGCTGCCCCAAGCATCGCCTCAAAGACCGGTCATGCGCTTACCTCAATCAGCGAATTCTCGAGACGTTCACTTGGTCATCGATCTGTGAGGGGCCATTGCAAATTAAATCATCAATAATTTAATTACATCCCACATTGAGTAAAAACTAAATAAGTTACAAGAAATTCACTGCCCGTTTGCGCTTTTTTCTGGTTCTGTTACTTGATCCAATCTTCTTCTTAGTCGATGGTAAATGTTAATACACTCGGCGTCACAAAAATCGCACCTCTTTAAGAATTCCCTTCAAAGTCATTTTAACCCTATTAATCAATGGTAGACATATGACTATAAGGTATCATTGGAAAGGCAATTTATTTAAATTTCAGAATAAATCATTGGATTTGGTTTTTTGTTTACCAGGGAATAAAAAAAAGCAAGCTAATGCAAATGATTAAAAAGTTAAATTTTATTTTATCAGCAAAAAATCACAACAAAGTCCTTAAAACAACTTAAAACCTAGTGTTACCCCCCCTAGCCCTGATGACTGCTTCCATGCGTTCTCTCATGGACCTAATTAATATGACAACAGTCTCTTGAGGAATGTTGTCCCATTCTGCAACAACGGCATCTTGGAGGTCTTGGAGAGTGGTAGGGGCAGGATCACGTGCCCGTACTCGCCGTTTCAGTTCATCCCAAAGGTGCTCAATAGGGTTCAGGTCTGGACTTCGCGCCGGCCAGCGCATAACAGGGATTCCAACTTCTTGCAGTTAGTCTCTTACAATTAAAGCGGTGTGACAGCGGGCGTTATCGTGCATTAACGTGAACCCACTGCCAACAAAACCCGCATAAGGGACAACCTGCTCCTCTAAGATCTCTGTTATGTACCGAGCAGCAGTCAGCGACCCTTGCCCGCGAGCACTTCCAGTCCGAGAAACACACACAAGGTTCGTTTTACCGTCGATTGACATGCCGCCCCAGAACATGCACGAGCCACCCCCGTATTCCACTGTCTCTTGAATACCGGCTTGTGCGAATCGTTCCCCTTGCCTCCTATACACTCTTCGACGCCTGTCGTTGCAGAAAAGACACACCCGCGTCTCATCCGAGAAGAGCACAGCCCTCCATTGGTCTATTGTCCAATCCACATGGCCACGGGCAAATTGCAACCGGTCTCTCCTATGCTGTGCAGTCAATTTTGGCCCTGTAGCAGCCCTATGAGCTGCAATTTTCTTCTCCCGCATTCTTCTTCTAATCGTGGAGACGCTTACAGAAGTTCTGCGAGCTGATCGCAGTTGTTGTTGCAGCTCAACAGCATTGGAGAACCGATTTCGTAAAGTCGTCGAAACGATGAAGCGATCGTCTCTTTCGGATGTGCACCGTTTTCTTCTTCGGATATAGCCACCAGTCTCTTGGAAGCGTTGGAACACTCGTCGAACGGCAAAACGACTCAAGTTCAGTTGCCGAGCAACATCACATTGCCGCATCCCTGATTGCAGTAGTGCAATAACTTGAGCGGCTTCATCTGCAGTGGTATCCATCTTCTGGAGTATTTTTCTTGCTGTAGCTGTTCACGTGTGTTCACTTCAAAGGTTGAATAGCGAATGACCCACATTCGTTGGGAAGTCGCTGCGTCCCCGTAAGAGGGCGCGGCTGGCGGTTCCAGGGCTTCGCCCCCCGGCCGCGGGTGCAGTACGGCGGCCCGTAAATACGGGCCTCTCAGTTGGTCCGCTACAGTGGCTTGTTAGCCGCGGTCGGGCGCGTGTTTGTTACACGCGCCCGTGTGAGTGGTTGCTGTGTTTTTCTGTAGGCGCGCCGCTATCTTCACGACACCTCGGCGGTCTGTCCCCGCCAGGTGAGACCCCCAGTTACCTGGGGGAGGCCCGGCGGGGGACGACCAGCGACGAAGGTGCCGACTCGACGGTCCTACAGAATAGGGTGTGTGGCTCCCGCCCGTCCCGCTTCCAGAGCTAGCCGGTCACGGTCCGGGCTAAGAAGCCGTCGTGTGCGTGTGAGCGGTATTGTACTGTGTAACACCGCTCAGTGTCTACGTGAAGCGCCGCCCGCGCCGCGCATTTTCGTGTGTGTTTAGGCGCCTGTATAGAGGTGGGTGTCTGTATTTCGTTTACGTAACGTGCCTATATTAACCTAGCACACGCTACGCAACGGACGTATGTGGTGTTGTAGAGTTCAGTTGTTTCGAGTAAGCCGCGTGTAACCTGGATGCGGCTTACTTGGGAGTCAGTCCGGTGGGATGGGGTCGTCGTCCGCTACCAGGTCGCGGGGTAGGGGTCTCGCGTCAGGGGGGCGCGCATGCCAGGGCGCTATCTGCTTGACATGGGGCCAAGCAGATGCGTCGGCACGCGCGAACATTCCTTTCGCGAGGCGCCGCACAAACTCATCCAGGCCCTCAAACCCGAGGTCCCGCTGGGTCACGTCGTTCTTCACGAAGCGAGGGGCGTCCACTATTGTCCGCAACGCTTTATTGTGTTGCGTGCGGAGCAGCTTTAGGTTCGACTCGCTCGTGAGGGCGAACCAACCGGGGGCGGCGTACGTCAAGATTGGGCGCACGTACTGTTTGTACACGCCCAACTTGACGCGCGCCGGGAGGCGGGACGAGAGCACTGGTTTAAGGAGGTTGCGGGCGACCCTACCCTGTGCGGCGACCTTGCGGACGTGCAGCCCCATCGTGAGCCGACGGTCGATGGTGACACCCAGGTACTTGACACGGGGCGACCACTCGATGTCGGCTCCTTGAAGTTTCAAGGGTGGTGGGAGGCGCGCGAAGCCGGTGACCATCGCCTGCGTCTTACCCACGTTCACCGACAGCCGCCACTTCGACAGCCACTCGGGAAGCAGATTCAATGCGCGCTGCATCTTGACCGCCGCGTACTTCGCTTTGAGCGAGGTAGTAATGTACGCGGCGTCATCTGCGTACAGCGCGAGCATCGCGTCCGAGGTAGTGGGGATATCGTCGGTGTAACGTGAGTAACACGCCGGCGACACGCAGCTGCCCTGCGGCACACCCGCTAGCACGGGGCGGGCGCTTGATAGCGCGCCGTCGACCACCACCCTGAAAGTCCTGTGGTAGAGAAAATCAGAGACCACCTTTACAACGCGACGCGGCGCGTCAGACGTGGCCATCTTATATATAAGGCCCTCGTGCCACACACGGTCGAAGGCCTTCTCCATGTCGAGGAATACTGCCACCGAGTACTCCTTCTTGTTTGCTGCGGCTGCGAGGTGGTGCAGTACCCTCGACAGCTGGAGCGTCGTGCTGTGCTCCGCCCGGAACCCGAATTGCTCCGGCCGTGGCACAATGTATTTATGTAGATGTCGCAGCAGGAGTGCTTCGAACACCTTGGAGACTGTCGGCAGCAGCGTGATTGGCCGATAGCTCTCCGGCTTCAGCGTATTTTTCCCCGCCTTGGGCAGCATAATGACGCGCCCTTCCTTCCACGCGGCGGGAAAGGTCCCCGTGCGCAGTAACCCCGTAAACAGGCGCGCCAGCGCCGCCACCATACGGTACGGCAGGCGGCGCAGCACTGTGTTGGTGATACCGTCCGCACCGGGGGCCTTCCTAGGCTTCGTGTTTAGAATGGCGCGTCTAACTGCGCCAGGCGAGAAAAAGATAGTCTTCATCGGGAGCTATCGGCGATGCGAAGTAGTCTCCCAGGTGTTTCTCGACTGCTGCGACATGGTCGGTGTCGCTGGTCGGGTTTGGGCGGAACTGACGCTCCAGGTGCTCGGCGAAGACCTCCGCCCGGTCCTCCGCTACATACTTGAGCGCCCCGTCGCTGTTGAGCAGCGGACGCACCGGGGCTGGGGTGTTCGTCAGCTGGCGGCACAGTCTATGCACAGACGGCCAGCTGTCCGCTGCGGCGTCTATGCGTTCCTCCCAGCCCGCGGCGGTGTGAGCCTGAAGCTCGGCCTTTACCTTTTCCGCGAGACGGTTGAGTTGCGTCTTGATGGTGGGGCATCTTAACTGCTGCCACTGCTTGCGAAGGCGCCTCTTGTCGGCGATCATTGCATTGATGCGTGCCGGCAGGGGCGGCAATAGCACTCTCCCCTGCGGCTGCGTGCTAGTCGCCGCTTGTAAGGCGCTTTGTATGCAAGCAGTGACGTCGTCCGCCGTATGTTCCACGTCCGCGGAGGTGGTAACAGGCCGATTCGGCGTGGTGGTCTCTACTTTCTCTACGAACTTCGTCCAGTCCGTTGATCGACGTGGCGCTAGTGGCTTCAGTCGGGCCGGCACACCCGATAGGACGACGAGTACAGGTTGGTGGTCGGACTGTAACTCGTCGTCAATCACTTGTTGCGTGATCTGGCAGTGTAGCCCTCGGTGGACTACGATGTCCAGCACGTCTGGCACGTACCTCGCGGTGTAGGGGTAGTGGGTCGGCGTCTCCGGGCCGGACACCGTATAGCCGAAGGCTTCCGCGTCCGCGAAGAGTCGTCTCCCCTCGGTATTCGTTTGCAACGAATTCCACGCCGGGTGTTTACTGTTAAAGTCGCCGGCGAGAATGGTGGCGCGCGTCGTACCGTCTACAAGCGCCCGCAGCTCGGCCATGTCTAGTTGGGCCGCGGGCGGCTTGTAGCACGCATAAATGTTGATGTCCTCGCCGGCTACATGTAGCTGCACACCCAGCGCGTAAAACGTCCGGAGTGACGGCAAGGGGAGCTCTTAATGGACGACTCTCCGCCTCACAAGTACCACCAGACCACGATACTGCTGCGAGTGACCCACATTTAACCCGGGTCGCCCGTTTTATACCCTTGTAGGGAGGTGCAATTAGTGGCCGTTGCAATGCGTATTTTGACAACATTTTTTTTAACGTTACGTGCTATTGAGATCTGTTGTGTTTAGGAATTCTAACTGTTGTTAATTTAAAGCTCGTTAAACATACTTTCAATTGATACCAATATTAATTGGGTTTATTCGTTACTGGCGGGACATGTTTTAAACTTATTTTCGAAGAGGTGCGATTTTTGTGACGCCGAGTGTATATTATTATGTTCGATGAGTTGGACCTAGTAGGTGGTAATGCCATTCGCGGCATCTCTAGCGTTTTTAGGCCCTTAGAAGTGCAGGTTTATGGGCAGTTTAGACACTCTAACATATGAGACATGGTTTGGTCAGGAGCACCGCCTTCACACTGGGTTCCAATTAAAATAACCTAATATAATATTAATTTTATTTCCACAGATAGTGATAAACGCGGCGTTAGGCTTCGACAGCTACCTAGTGATGCGACACGGCGTCGGTGGCTCGAATCCAGAAGAACCCACATCTGTAAGCACTGCCTGGATCGCTGGCGGAAGCCTTGGGTGCTACTTCTGCAATGACGTCACTGCACCTGGCAATGTGAGTGTGTAACAAATTACTTAAGTACTATAAATGGTCCAAATAGTGACGTCAACAATTTTTTTTTAGATTCCTCACACCTGGGGGTATCCAAAAATACCCCATGTATGTTCCGCGATTTTTTGTAGTTTTCGAATTATTAGTTTTTTTTGTGTTTTTTTTAATTTATTCTGCCAGCGAGGTTGCAAAAATTCATATCTTTTTATGTAGTAGGTATTTTGCAGTTATTTTTTTTGTGCCATAATTGTCTTGAATGTTGTTTTAATTAAAAAAATAACTCAGCTTCCTGAAATTACTTAGTTACCCAAAAAAGGCTTGAAAGTTAGAACTTTAGTTTTCAGTAGGATTTACCCAAACATTCAACTTCAATTTAAAAATACAAAAATTTGTTTTCATAGCTTCAAGTTAAATTTAAAAACTTCGCAGAGTCCTAAACTATCAAAAACATACAAAAAAAATAGTACTTAATTAGCCTATTTTTGTTGTAATCGGCGTTTGAAGACGGATAGGCTAAAAATCATTGAAACACGATCAAAGCATTTTTAATTTATTTTTCAACTTTTTATCATTGTTATGGTAAATTAAACTTAAGTGTAATTTTAAATTAATTTTAATTGAATGTCCTGTAAAATAACTGTACGTCGTGTATTTTTACTCCATGCCCCTTTTTTTACGTCACTCGAGTAACACGTTACATTGTGAACCAACCAACGATACTGATAGGGTCTCAGGGGTTCGGTACGCGTTGGGGGAGGGGAATGTGCATTCCACGGACCGGGAAACGGTTGTAAGTACATCGTATTAGTCGTTTCTTGCCATCGCGCGCATTAAGACTGCTCTCGTTGACGTTATTTTCTTTTCCTTGAACTACTTACGCTGTGCTAACTGGAATCTGATTTGCCTCACGATTATCTCTGCTTGTGCTTCGGGCCCTGATTTACCTTACGAACAACCTGTGCTTGAGTTTTGGACCTTGATTTGCCTTACGAACAACCTGTGCTTGTTAGTCAGTGACTTGGATTGTCTTTGTGCAGTACCATGAGCTATTCACTAAGCCAATACGCAGAAATGCATTACTATTATGGCTTTGCTCAAGGCAACGGTAGTGAAGCTGCGAGGCTTTATCGACAGGCATTAGAGAGGCGAGGAGAAGTAATGGAGCATTACCCGGATCACAGGGTTTTTATTAATACACACAACACCCTGATGGCTGGACGTATCCCCGGGCGAAATCAAATTCGCGGAGCTGTACCCCAGGACCAAGATCAAGTGGATGAAGTCTTGGAAGAAGTTCAAAGAGACCCATCTACAAGTTCAAGAAAAATAGCTAGACGAACTGGGATTCCACGAACTAGGATTCTAAGAATTCTTAAGGAAGGTGAGTCATAAAAAAAGGTACCTGAGCAATTACGAATTGTGTTGTAAAAAAAGATTTTATTTAGTTAGTTATTATGTACGTATCGTCTAAGATAGTGGTAAGCCTATCTCTGATCTAGGTCTCTTTCTGCTAAAACCCATTTTGTTCAAACCACGCTGTAACCAGTTAACTTGTGATAGGAACTTAGCAGTGTGTTTTTGTTCACAGAAGGATTCCATGCGTACCATATTCAGCGCGTCCAGCAGCTCCAGGAATCCGATTACCCAAGAAGAGTGGCTTTTTGTCAGACAATGATAGAACGATCTGAGGAAGACCCTGATTTCTTCAATAAAATACTGTGGACCGACGAGTCCCGATTTGAAAGGACTGGAGTGTTCAACATCCATAATTATCATAGCTGGGCCATCAAAAACCCACATTCGGCAAGGGCGTCAAGCTTCCAAACACGCTTTAGTGTCAACCTTTGGTCTGGGGTCCTAAATGGAGTGTTGATTGGGCCCTTTGAATTGCCGACCAGGTTGGATGGAAACAGTTACTTAAATTTTTTACAAAACAATCTTTATGCATTGTTACAAGACGTGAATCTCCAGATTCGACGAGAAATGATTTTTCAACAAGATGGCGCGCCCTGTCACTACGCGGTACAAGTAAGAGAGCATCTGAACACCACTTTTCCCGAAAGATGGATTGGGCGTGCAGGGCCGATCGAATGGCCTGCGCGTTCGCCAGACCTCAACCCCATCGATTTTTTTGTTTGGGGATTCTACAAAGAGCTGGTGTACGCGTCGGAAAGCAACGACGAAACTGAATTAAGACGAAAACTTACAGAAGCGGAAAGAAAAATAAAACAAGAATATTCCAGTAGCTTCAGGCAATTAAAACATAACTTTTTAAAACGTTGTCGTTTATGTGTTCAAGTTGGAGGAAGAAATTTTGAAAATTTATTGTAATAAATAGCAATTTTTCAGTAATTTGTGCCTTTTATTTCTTATCCAAAAACAAGTAATTTCACAACTAGCTATTTTGACAAATGCTCACATTTTAATCAGTGGTAAGACCAAATTATTGTAAAAGCTACACTAGCTACGGTTATTTTGCATGAATTTCAATTAAAATTAATTTAAAATAACATCTTTAAGTTTAGTTTACCATAAGAATGATAAAAAGTTGAAAAATAACTTTAATCGTGTTTCAATGATTTTTAGCCTATCCGCCTTCGAACGCCGATTACAACAAAAAAAGGCTAATTAAGTAGTATTTTTTTTGTATGATTTTGCTAGTTAAGAACCCTGCGAAGTTTTTAAACCTAACTTGAAGCTATGAAAACTCATTTTTGTATTTTTAAATTGAAGTTGAATGTTTGGGTAAATCCTACTGAAAACTAAAGTTCTAACTTTCAAGCCTTTTTTGGGTAACTTTAAGTAATTTCAGGAAGCTGAGTTATTTTTTTAATTAAAACAACATTCAAGACAATTATGGCACAAAAAAAATAACTGCAAAATACCTACTACATAAAAAGATATGAATTTTTGCAACCTCGCTGGCAGAATAAATTAAAAAAACACAAAAAAAACTAATAATTCGAAAACTACAAAAAATCGCGGAACATACATGGGGTATTTTTGGATACCCCCAGGTGTGAGGAATCTAAAAAAAAATTGTTGACGTCACTATTTGGACCACCCTGTATAAGTATAATGTTGTGGTCTATGGTGTTTTAAAAAAACTGATAAAAGGAATCATCGACACGACGAAGAAGGAAGAAAATATGATATCACTTTGTATGTGCAGCCTTGCAAGGCGTACAAATATTACTTTCTAAGCAATAGGCTTACAGGACTATAAAATATTTAAAAAAAACTACAGTTAAGTTAATATAGATATGTAACCGTGTAGCCCCGTTTTAACAGCTCGGCACATAAATAAATAAATAATAATGTTGAATATTGTCTACCTTATATTTGCGAACGTAAACTGCGATGCTCACAAGTCACAATACTTAGCAGAAGGACTTGCTTTTCAGGCATAAATAGCAGGATCAGTTAAAAGCCAAAGTCAGTTAGGGGCAGTCGAAAATGTGACCTTCCCTATGTAAGTGTGCTCGTAAGTGATGAGACCGGTAAGGCACCTGTCCCGCCGCCAACGAGGAAGCGGCTAGCTATCAATTTTCTCGCTCAAGAAACGTACAAAAGATTGTAGTTCCCGTGTAAGTGAAAGAGACACCGTATACCAGCGAATAATCGCTCCTCGCCATTGCGTACTCGCTGCTCGTCGCTAGCCAACTCGTTTTTAGTTGCAAGCTCAACTAGCTTCTCGTTAATCGCTGGCGGCGGGACAGGTGTCTAACGTAGGAACATCATAACAAAAAACAATAGTAGGTACCTACACGTAAGAAAACTATCTTTTTTTTTTTTAACGTTGCCCCACATTTGCAATTTCTCCTGTATCGTGGGTGCGTTTACAAACATTTAAACTCATATACACAAACAGCCAGACCCGGAACAACTACTTGCAGGTCATACGAATTTTCGTTCCGTGCGGGAATCGAACCCGCGACACGCAACGCAGCAGTCAAGCGCTTAACCACTGCGCCAACCGTGTCGTCATCATTGTGGATCTACTTGTCCTATTTTATTTTTGTTTCTATTTCAGTCATTAAAAGACCGCACTTTAGACCAGCAATGTACGGTGACACGGCCGGGCGTAGCAGCTATTGCGGGCGCGTTGGCTGTTGAAATTCTCGTCGGGTTATTGCAACATCCACTGAGGTAATTCCAACAACTGTTTGATACCCATCGATGCTCACATCACACACCTGCCTTTACCACACTAAATTATACATATTTTTTATTTATTTATTCATAAAGGTACACCAACAGCTTCTGTATACAAAATATCAAATAACAGTAGATAATAGTTGAGGGCCAATACAGTTGCCAATAATAGGTGAACCAACATTCTCAAATACAGTGATAGTCTAAGGTAAAAACGAAATGCATAAAAATTAAGTGGTAACAACTATATAAACAGAAATATAAAAAATACATAAGTTATATTATTTAACTCCAGACAAAGAAATAATACTTTGTTGTTGCGAAATTAGCACCGAACGCGTTAAAAATCGCGGTTTGAACAAAGGAACAGCGCTGAAACGTCGGAATTTTTATTCCAATAGCACTAGGTTGAAAGTTTAAAGGCACGTTACACCACATGTATGGAGGGTAGAGGTAAGGAGAACTATCTCATATGTGGGGAAAGTTTACAGTGTCCAGCCTAAACAGTAAATAATAGTTCAAAAACTCTCCAAAATGGCGCTAGCGTAGGCAAATGGTGTGGTATGAATGTAGCAGTTGTTAACGGACTGAAGTATGCCGAGTTAGAAAATTTAATATTTTTAGTGACTAGAATTGTTATAGTATAGTTAAAATCTCGCTGCAGACTCGGTCATAAATCATTCGAGTGTTTCGCTCTCTTTCCCACTCACAGGCCTTATGCCACGCCCACACGTAGTCCTGTGTATTACTGCAGTCGATGAGTGATATCGATAGTTTTATATATTTATAAATGGGTGATAGAAATAAATACACATTTTATTTTATTTTATTACCAAAGGAGAATGGGCAGATTTGCCCAAGTATTGTAGCACTTTGAGTAATATATCATTAGAAAGATATAATTTAGACAAACAATTTGTTGTATGACAGCGATGCTGAAATCTACATCAGTAAAAAGTTACAGGAGCTTAAAGTTCCTTTACATCACATTAAAGTGTTTAGGTCTATTTAACGTATTTGTCAGCAATTTTAAAAGAACTTGACATATCATACCGAGATACCAACGTAAAACTACCACGTGTAATAATAGTACAAATCAAAATGGCGTTACTATAATGCGCTCGCACCAAGTGCACGAGAGTGAGTCACACAACGTGTGAGGGAGCGAGTAAGGTGGCTACTGTTGATAAGGCTTGCTTTCTCTCTCGCTTATACTAAGTGGGAGTGAGCGAGATAGTATGCAAACCTAAAACAAAAGCGATGACAAACAGACAAACTATTCATGCCCATGTCGCCATTCATTCGTGAATACTGTTCTGGTGCTAACGTGCGTTCAGAGTGATTTTATTCCTATACTTACTAACGACTCGGCTGTGTTTGGACATTTTTATGGTTTGATTTCTTTACTGACGACTCTTGCTGTGTTTGAACATTGTTTCTGTTATTACCTACGATTCGGTTATCCTAAATGGACTTTGATTACTGCAAGTGAATGGATTTTGGTGAAAATGGAAACACATAGAGAACAATGTGTGACTTGTGGCCGGAGTGTCCGACAAGACAGGTCGCGGCACATTTTAACTCGAGGCGAGCTTGAAGAAAGACCTCGATTTGCTGAATATGTTCTACAACATAATATCAACATACATCAGGTAATTCACTTCACAGGTACACACGGCTAGTCTTAACTAAAATGTACGAGTAATATGTTTTTCTCGACGTTCATTATTCATTCACGACATACGTCGAGAAAAACATATTACTCGTACATTTTAGTTAAGACTAATATGACAGGTAGAGAGGCTTTACCGCACCTTTATTGTTCGTGCTTCTGGAAGTCGTACTATCGGAACTTGTGCTCACATTATGAGTATAGTTTGGTTCTTGGGATTTGCAAGACATCAGAATGATTTTCAAAGCCATTTATTTTTTGTTTTCTAGATCATATAATTGTAAATGATGACAATGTTTAATATATTTCTATTGTATATGATAAAAGTAAGTCTTAATCTTATACTTAGTTACTTTTGGCTAATATATTGTTGTAACACATGTTTTTTATCCCCCCTTGAATTTCACTCACGTTACAATTTCAAATAAAATAGCATGCAGCAGTATAGGCTACATACATACTCCATAGTACATAATATTATGATAATGAATATAAAATATCCTTAAAAATTAAAATATCAAACAATAACCTACTAAACAAGTAGGTTATTTTGCTGAAGACGCAATTTAAAAAAAAAAAAAAATTATTACTTTGACGTCGCTGAGAGTAAAAAAAAATACATTTATGTGATGAGGGCAACTAGTACAACATATAACCATATAGCCTATATTGCTACAATGGTTGGGCAAACGTTCATACAATAATGCCCATTCTCCTTTACTAGAAGGAATTCTCGTAAAAACACATTAGTACTCATTAGTTACCCTGCATACTTAATGAATGCAGTATGTTTACGTGATAACCTTAATGATTCTGTTATCGATAATGGCCTTGAGCGCGCGCAACTAGCGCACATCCCTACTCCGATTATGATTTATGACCAAGTCTGCAGCGAGATTATACGACTATACTATAGTGACACTAACAATTCTAAAAATTTAATTTAATTTCTAACAATTCTAAATTGTTGACGTATTACGTCAACAATGTACGTAGTCCAACATTATTTTGTAAAAATAACCCAAAATGATTGCTTTTAAAATTTACCCGGTGGTTACTGTAGCGCCACCCTTATGTAGCTCATTTAACGGACACTTTTTCATACACAGAGACGGTTTTCCTTACCTCTACCCTCCATAACCATCTGATAAGTACTGGCAAAATCTGGCAGATCATTCCATTTAAATTTTTCAGCATTTTCATCAACAATAGAAACAAGTCAAGACAACCAGTTTTTGGCTTATACTTATTGACAGCATAGCCTTATACTCACATTATCTTGTTGCAGAGTAAACGCACCAGCTGTATACAATCTAAACAGCGACACAGAGGACATACCTCCAGAGTTCCAAGGTGTGCTTGGTCCCGTACCCCACACTATAAGAGGCTTCCTACACTCGTACCAAACGTTAACCCCAACCTGTGCCAAGTTCAAACAGTGCATAGCTTGCTCTGACGTTGTGATAAATAAATATAGAGAGGAGAATATCGAGTTCCTGTTAAAAGTTTTCAATAGCGGGAACTATTTGGAAGAGGTGACTGGACTTCATGAGTTGCATTTGACGGCTGAGATGACAGATGTAAGTGGAATTACGAGATCCCTAAATAACCTTGTTGCACTGTATTTTTGTTGTACTCTTGCCTTATTGATATGTTCTAAGGATGGATTACATATCCTCCCATCATTATATCCGATTGATTATGTTGTTTTATCTACACACATGCTATAAATCGTGTATAAAAGTTTCTGAAACAGTTAGCTTATTGCCAACATTAAAACAACCAGTGTTATAGTACCTAACCTTATTAGCATCCAAACGAATGTTATAATGTTGTACTAAACTTCATTATGCAACTCGAACTCGATCCCTTCCTTACTCATCAAACAGCCACATTCTCACTAATCAATTCGTAGTACTACACTACAACTAATAATTTAAAAAAAAACTTATAGAATATTCGAATTCACGGCGCGCGGCGGCGGCGTATCCCGCCATTATTGTTCGATATTAGTAGGTATTGCGAAAAATTATTACTTTGTTGATTCCTTCAACTTGTTTGTTCCTTCCTTTGTTCTCCTAATACAAGCAATTCCTTGCTTAAAAGGAGATCTCCAAAAATATGTATCTAAATGCCCATTGTAATTGAAATAAACATTTTTATTTTATTTTATTTTTTACAAAAGTGAGTGATACAAGCTTTGATAACACACCAGCAGATATTTCTTAGTTGGTTTGTATTAGATACTCGGGAATTAAACTTACCATGAATTTACATAGGGTTCTTACAATAGTGTACAACCCTATGGTTTCAGAATCTTTTATAGAGGATTCATATCATGGGTGTAGATAAAGTCTTGTGTGCAACTGTACATAATTAGGTATTAAAACACTCATGTGATAAACCCACATTCGTGTTTTAATACACGTGTGTTTATACGTGTTTTAATTTGCTTATATATCTAATAAACATTGATGGAAAGGATGCTCTAATTCTCATTACAATATTCTTGATAAATTTGAGGATGGTTAAAACTGCTACAGCAGCAAATATGTGAAGATGACTAATCATGTCTATAGGGAGTGGCATGTGAATTCAATCGAGTTTTTTCTTCACAGATTTTGACTTTTTCGGATGAAGACGAAGACTAAAATGAAATAATTCCAAGATTTGCGTATTTTAAAGCTACCCTTTTTTGTCATACGTTTTAATCTCATGCATTTATTTACAAGTGTTGTAAGTATAGGCTCAATTATTTAATTAGCTGTTTATTAATAATTATTACTTACTATTAAGAATGGACTCATTAAAAATATTTCATTGAGCTTATTTCAAGCACAAAAATCAGCTTTCTAAGTTGTGATATGTATGTATAGATCGAATGTCTTATCGAGAAATAAAAGTCATAGAAAACATCTAACATTATTTTCATTTATTTCTACATAATATTACTTTAGTGCTTTGTCAGTGTCAGTCTGATGGCGGGCAGTGACTTAGGTGTGGGTAAATGGATTTCTTTCACAGGTTTAGGGGGCTTGATCTTCCTTCCGTGTCGGCCAGACTTTCTTTGCCAAAGACCGGAGCGAGGTCTATTTCCGAGCCATCTGTTACGCTGTGGAGATCCTATTGGTGTATCCCCGTGATCTACGTTTGAAAGGCGACCTGCAAAAAAAATTGTTTAAATTTTGTGCTGTTTTTCTTTGATTTTTAACCGACTTCAAAAAAAGGTGAAGGTTCTCAATTCGATTGTATTTTTTCTAATGTTTAATACCTCGGAACTCCCGTTATTTATAAATCGATTAGAAAAATTCTTTTTCATTACTCATACTCGGAAATTAGGTCTGAAGTTGCCTGAGTATTAAGCCACGGACACATTACTGTGTCGTGTTGTGTCGTGACGCGGGATACACCAATCAAACTAATCTGTTCAGGACAACGTCAAATAACAACGAGTTTTGATTGGCTAACACAGCGCCAGAAGGCGTCACGACACGACACAACACAGCAATGTGAATCCGGCTTTACTTTCAACCCGCTCCGGGTTGAAAGTAATACTTTTCAGCCCTAGGGAGAATCGTTTTCAACTGACAGCTGTCAAATTATTTAAAAAAACTAGATCTACTTTCACATTTCTATTAAACAAAGTTCCAACTTCTTATACAGCCACTCAATTACTGCGCGATGTAAAATTTAATTAACATACAAGTTAAATATTAATTAAAGTTTGTTTTTAATGACTTTATTATAATATACGTTCAAATTTTCTTTAAAATAACATAGATTTGGGCAAAATATTTAGCATTTTTTCAATGATGGAAATGAAAATTTATGGCTGAATAGCTAGTAGACGGCCACAGAAAAAAAAATAGGCGGGAAAGCGGCAACCCGACCTTCATTTTGTTTTTTCGAGTTGTAGTTTTGTTAGTTCATACTTCCATATAGCAGAGATTGTTCATCTGATTCAGATATGGATTTAACGCCTGATTTCATAACAGAAGAGGCTCGTTTTTTCTTTAGCTAATTCATGTTTTTATTTTTACTTTCTTGTATTCGTAATGAAAAGCACAACCTCGAGTTAAAGACTTATTTAGTCCCTCGAACTATTGAATCCCTCGCTATGCTCGGGCGCCAAACCCCGTCTCGGGACTAAACGACTAAACTAACTAAACCCACCCGTGTTCCTTCAGTTGCCTGTGCCAGGGGCCTTACTTACTACTACTTACTACTACTACTTATTACTTTCACCCCTGGGGTAACAATGTACTATTTTTGTTTGGTTAGAGGTACTTATAGGGCGGTCCCATACAGTCAAGTTCTGATGAGTGGTTTTTGAGTTAGCTTCAATAATACATATTTTTACCATTTAGCGTATATGTTGTTTGTGACTTCTTAGCTACAATGCCGAGGGCTGTTGATAGGTATAGATCATTTTATAATGTTCTTTATGGGCCAATATTATTGGCAAAACTAGACAACAGAAATGGCCTAGCAGTCTATATAAGTTTAATTAAATATGTAATTAAAATTTTCTCTACCGCCATCGCCATCTTACCTACAACAGCCATACAATGTTGGTTAAAACTGAACAACCTCTTGGAAGGCATTTGAACTATGATGCGGTCATCTTGTCTTCTCAAAATGGTTCCAAATGTACCTGCAGCATGAACGTAAAGACCGCCTTGACCTGTAAATTAACGTTTATTTAATCATCTCATCATTCTCATCTGTCTAGCCTTTTCGCAACTGTGTATATTGGGGTCGGCTTACAGTCTAACCAGATGCTGCTAATTACCAGTCTTTTACACGAAGCGACTGGCTATCTGAGCTCCACAACCCAGTTACTAGGTAATACGATACCCCTTGGTGAAACTAGTTTTCAGACTTTCGGGATTCTGACAACCCGTAACGAAAAGATTCACGAATGACAGCGGGGACCAACGGCTTAACGTGCTGTCCGAGGCACGGAGGGTCTTAATATGAAAAGATGGTCACCCATCCACGGACCAACCGCAGCAAGCATAGCATAACTTGATCGATTGACCGGTGCGGCTGTTATTACTTGGCCAAACATTTATTTAATCATTATGAATATTTACGACTTCGATTTGTTTATGACAGTGGCTAGAAAAACAATAGAGAAACCTATGGGGTACAACTTTTGAACCCAGCACAGGGAATTCTGGTGCCTCTCCAAACAATATTGTTTCTAGGCGTAAGTCAAGTGAGGGTGTACTTTTTTAAAATTAACATAAGTACTCATTAGGCAAAGGGACAGCAGAGGTTAAAATTGTTTAGGCCGGTCTAGGTGCATATTATACAGAGTTGATAATTATGACAGAGAGGCATTAAATTACACTACGTATACTATACGTGTTTAGTATTAATTTGATACGGTATAAAAATAAAAAGCACCAAAAATCAGTTTTTTTTTCAAACATACGAAATAGCTTACATATCAGAGTAAAACGCAACCACTCTTTGTAATGAAAGTGTGTGTGTATTTATTGCTTCCTTGTTTGTATGTTTGCATTATTTCGAAAGTATTTTCTGAGCTATGTTCTCTGCTTACCTGGTTCTTTTTCAATACAATGTACAACAGTTCCACTTGGGAGTGCTCCTAATACATAGGCGTCTCCTTCATTTGCTCTTACTGAAAACAAAAACACATCTTCTCTTAGCATCATAATAACACAATCAGCCTATAATGTTCCCACTGCCGGGACACAGGCCTCTCGGGAGTGGGCCCAGTCGGGTTGGTAGATGTCACATGTCTTCGAATTTTTGGTTCTAGGAAATGCAGGGTTCCTCACGATGTTTTCCTATATCTTTTTGAGAGCAGCGGTGATAAAATAATTTACACGAAGTAAATCGCTTGTCTGAGTTCGAACGAAAATAAAATCGTAAAAGAAATTAAAAATACATTCTATATGAAAATAAATAGACATAATAGCAATAATTTAAAAGTATTTTGCTAACTTTTATGTATCTTGAATAATATAAAATTATCAAATATTGTTTTATCATTAATTACAAAATCCAAAGTTCAAGCCTTACCTGGTATCCTAGGCAATATGCGAGAAGACTTGATGATATCTCCTGCCTTCATATTCACTGTGGCCAAAATATATTTGAGTTTGTCACCAACCGCAACTAAAGCTATGTGTGCTGTTCTGCAACCATCTTCCATTACCTGTAATTAAAGTTATTATAGAATATTATTATTTCCAGTTTGAATTGCAAGACTTGTAATATACAGCATGTATCAGATAGGTGAGGTCAAATTTATGGGTGTGGTATAAAGTGGAAGCAACATTGTAATCGTGAAAAAATTTGCAGTTGTCCCATAAATTTGGGGCGAGTAGGTAATGAAGTTTTGTATTGGACAGTCGATAGTTTTTTCGCGATTACTTTGTTGGTACCATGGCGAAATTTGTTCAGTTTGATGGACTGTAAGTGTACATACACCTTGGAATTTGAACAAACCTTTCTGGTACATGCTGTATTGTTTGGAACAAGCTAGGCTCTAGGATAGACAGAGAAAGGGGGAAAGCATTCAACTTTAACTGGGTCCCTGATTGAACATCAACTCCTGTTGAACCACAAAAGCTAACACAGACATAATATACCCAACTAAGTTTTGTCATAATTGATCACTGATGATAATACAGTGAAGCATGATTTTGCTGCCTTCATTATCCACATAGTCATTTTTACTTGATTACTTTTAGCAAAGAACCACAAATGTAAAAAATAAATAAACATCAGGTCATGTTATCTTAGAGAATAAGACATAAATTAAAAAAAATAATGAATAATCTTTACATTGACATTGTAGTGGGGATTGCACGCTCCAAGATCCCACCTCTTTCTTGCCTTTTTTGGCCAGCTTGAGTGGAGATTCGCAAAAGCAAACATGCTCCGAGGAAGGAAGTATTCCCGTAAGTGCTGGTAGGGATCTTGACCATCTTCCGAGCTCTGGGATTGTTCTGATAGCCATGAAATACCTCTCCAATCCTTAAGCACCTCAGGACATGTTGCCTGCTACTCCACTATGTGCTAGTGACAGTTCCCGGGGACCTATTATAGAGTGTGCAAGTCACCCCCTGCCATTTTTTTGTGAAAATTATAAATTATTATCATTGGGCAGGCAGGGGACATAGTCCTTCCATAATTCTAAGCAACCAATCCACTATAGCCACCCAAACCAATAGCCCATTATATTTGTTTCCATGTCCTGCACCAACTGGGAGTTCTCCTTGGGTGCACTTGCATAGACCATACAGGGATAATTGTTGGTTGGTGCCGCATTCCATTTAAAATTGTCTAAGGGGCCTCTGCGAGTTGGCTTCGGGCCCTCGTACGCCTTCCAAAGTACCGGGACTCCTTGGTCCCGAGATACATAAAGATTTAAAAAAATATATATAAACATCAATATGAACCTTACAGTAGTTAGCTGTAAAGTTCTAAACTCCCCATATTAACTTACTTGAATTACTTTCTCTTCCTGTGGTGGCCCCTCACTAGGACCATCTCTGATCCAATTTATCCAGTGGTACTTGTGTTTGATACCACCACCAATGCCCTTTGCTATTACTCGACCTGTGAGAAGATGTAAACAATATAAGACAGATATAAGTACTACTATTGTATTAAAGTCAAATGCTTTATAATATGTTTTTTTTTTTTTTTTTGAAGGTGTATAATAGCTTACAGTTTATTAAACTTTATGATCATAACGAAGTTTTCGTATTATGTAGGTAGCTGCCCAAATTACTTCGTACTCACCGGATTCAGGATCTCTCCCAGCGAGGTTTGTAACGTCTAGAGGCTTAACAGTATATTCTTCAGGGAAATGCACAATTCGTCTGTAACTCTTGCCTAACCCTGGTTTGGGCTTGTCAATGTCGGGTTTACTGGCAAAATTTACAGCAGCTACATGAATAGACCGCCTTGCGATCAAATTAGGAGTGATGACTAGACTAGCAAATAATCTATTTAACGCCATTTCCTTAACTTTTTATTCAATAATTCTAGAAAATATGAGCTACAACCAATGACTAAATTTAGTCATTGGCTACAACATAACCTCAACAAATGCGATGCGAGCAAACGAAATGTCAATGTCACTTTCACATGACATATTATTTGTTGTCATTTTTACAAGACGTTACCTGCATTCCGATTTAGACCGTGATCGCTCACAGCCACAGAACACTATTACTCCTAGCGGCTCACAGCGATCACAGCAATAATTTGCGTTCCGTTTTAGATTTCATGATATAAGACAGCTAAGAACTGTCATCAATTCGGAACGCTTGTGAACGCGCTCGCAGTGGTCGCTCAACGTCAACCTCAAACCTTGCACAAAAAGACCGATTCGATATTCATCTGCAAATGGAAGTTCAAAGCATTGGCACTTCTATTTTGTTGGTTGACTCTATCGACTCTGATAACTCAGATTTTGAGTTTGAGGACGACGATTCATCCAAGGATAGTTTATATTAGCGTATTTACATGCTCCCGGCAAAGATTTGTCCCGAAGAAAAAGAAAAATAAAAAAAATTCACGGGAGATCATTATCGCGCTCACGCTAATTCGGTACGAGTGTTTGCTACTTAGAGCATTAAACCAACCGGAGACGACACGCGCACACTTTTCTATCTAAAAAAGTCTGCCGTTTTCGGCGCGGGGGACGAGGCAACGCACACAAATAGTGTTCACACCAATGCATTTTTCAGATAACGTCACTATACACGCACACGACAAAATTATCAAACACTAGCATAAACTATACTCACACCAGTACAACGTGTACAAACACATATGTACAGACAACCTGTCCATGAAAGAGATGACGTCATCTCAAAGTAAACATCGATAGTGCGAGGAACATGTCAATAATAAATAATAAACTTATCGATATCTCATGGTCGATGAATTTTGTTTTGTGCCAATTTTAATAATAATTAAATATCAAGTTTCTGTACCAGCATTTTACTAACTTGCAATAATTGTATTGGTACGTATGTTAGTATATCTATGTTTAGGACAAATCACGCAAACTGATTTAGAATCACTTTCCATTATCAGTTTATTAGTTGAATTTTTACATGTTGGTTTAGTTCGGATGGCAATGCATTATACCATCCGAGTACCATCGAGCTGATCTGACGATGGAGATGGAAAGCGGCCATAGTATATCATATAAGAGGTATCGAGTGGTTTGGATATATGTATATACAACATGAAATGTCATGATACGTACTTATTAAAAGGGATTCTTTTTATGCACGTAATATACGATCTTTGGACAGACGGTCAAAGGATAACAGGTTTTTTTTTTCCACGTGAATGACTGGTCTGAATTTCGGTTCACGCACGACAGATTTACACTGTATCTTTTGGAGATTTAACATAAAAAAAGAACCAGAGAACAACTTGTATAAAATAGTTTATTTGTAAAAATTAAGCGTTATTTACAGTTATTGCAGCTTCATCGCGCGCATTAGCAAAATGTTAATTAATGATTTTGGAAACACTATTGATTCTTAAAATGAATTAGTTTTGTGTATATGTGCCTAATACATTTCTTAGGGTCAGTTTGTTCTCGAAGGCGACACGTGTTTAAAATAAAACATGAATAAAAAAGTATAATAAGTTACTTCAAAAGTTAGGGTTAGGCGTCTAAGGTTGAGCCTCATTTTATCAGCAAGCTTCCACATTTAATTTGGACTAGGTAAATTCATTTTCATTGGGTTAGCTACCTTGAAAAAAGCGAGATAAAGTTTTAAGGCGACCAGTTCCACGTGAACAAAGTCACGGGCAAAAACTAGTAAATAACATTATAAGATTCACCTTTGGTACCTAATTTCAAAGTTGGCAAGGCACCTTGATTTAATCTCCTCTTTTATTAGATTGTGTTATAAAACAGGTAATTTCATAATGCTGGGAGCAAATAGTGCTACTACGTTTAGGAGTCCATGAAACATGATTTCCACAAGCTCGGATCCAGACATCCCTAATCATTACATCTTTTGGGAATCTGAAAAATAAATTATAAGAATAACATTATAATGTTTATATCGACATTTGTGTTTGTGCTGTCCCATCACTAACTTTCCTAGTACAGTGTTGCCAGAGTAACAAATTAAAAGTGCCTATTTACGGAACAAGAGTGACGATCCTAAATTCCTTATAATTAATAAAGTACAACCTAAACATATTATATTTAAAACATTAAATAAAAATACATGTTGAAAATAAAAGAATAAATGAATTTGCAAACAGTAATCCATCATTAATTCATTAAGCATCGACAATTATATTTCACGTTATTTATGGTTAGTACCATTTTTTATTGGATAAATTGTGTTAATAATAACGAATGTAAAGTAGAACTTATAATTAAATATATATACAGTCAACTTTAAAAATTACCCTAAAGTAGATCTAGTACCATTAAGTGACAACACTTTTAGATTGACAATATTTTTTAGTTTTTTGCAAATTTAATGCACTATTTGATAATATTTAAACGTAATAATATTTACAGATGAAAAGTAACGTTGTCCTTTTGTACACTAGATGTTTCTGATCTCTTATTACACGAGAACACGTTGCAATTCGGCATTTTAAGCTCACGTCATTCTGGGCTCACTATGATTCGCTGAATGGCGCGGAGCGCGCGTCAACTAGTTTTATATAACCGCTATGACCGGCGGTCTCGTACCTTTGGCAGAGGGGAACGCCTGTCAATGGCCACTCCGGTTGGTTTAATGCTCTAAGGTTTGCTAACACTCGTACCGAATCTCTCGTACTCAAATGGTTTACTGCGCAACTCGGAACGCTCCCGTTGTCAATGAAAATCCCGATACCTACCTATGTTCTGTGATGAAAATTGAAAATGGTCGGGTTCTAAGGTTACCGATCCAATGCTTGTTATGGGTAATCAATCACCCATAACAAGTATTATTTTGTTAAAGATTTTTTGTGATATAATTTGGAGCCACGGTTTGGAGTACATACCTATGCATTATATTTTTTAGTTATAAACTTACTAGTCTAAAGCGCGAGTCATGGTCAAGGTCGCGGGATACGCCTGAGTGAGGGACGCACGGACCCGGGAAGTATGGCAGAAGAAAGGGGAGGTTTATACCCAGCACTAGCAGTGGCTGATTCCGGGCTGAAATGATGATGATGATCAAAACTTGTCAAAAGGATGAGAGTTTACGACAAAATACCATGACCATGACATGGTCATGGTATTTTGTATATTATATATTTTGTATTTTATATACCCCACATTGTGGGGTATCTATTATAGGGATTGAGGAGGCGATTTCAAAAATAGAACACTAGCACGCTAAAAAAACACACTACAAATCTGTAATATCTGCATTAGACTGGTTGAAAAAGTTTTTTTTTTGTGTGGCGCCTCGCTGTTGACCTTGAGAGGTCGTCACTGCTTAACCGGACTATCCTGTAGCAGCCCTAAGTGAACTCAAAGCCTCCAGCCAGGGGCGAATTTTTTACATTACTAAGCGACTGCACGCCAAGGGACCCGAGCGCCAAGCGCCGACACCAAGGGACCCGAGCGCCAAACGCCGACGCCAAGGGTCCGTACCTCGGCTTAGAGCGTCACTGGGGGGAGGACAGCAAGGTGGGACAGGTTGGATCAGATTTGAATGATTATCATTATAGGGAGAATATATATAATATAGCTACAGGCCACAGGCTTAGTTACGGGGATAATTACGTCGCCGCGTCGGGGGATTCGTGAGGGACCTCGGCGGCGAGGTCGGAATGACGGTTGGTGTTTTTTGTGCACTGTACTGGTGGCCCTACTGCTTTTCCTGGAGGAGAGTTATGGTTTCATCGGGGTCGGTGAGGATTGAAAAGTGAACTGGGTTTGAACCGTAGACAGAGAAACTTTTTAGTTGCAGTCGGGTGTTTTGAATTTTTTATTTTCTTTCTTACATTTCCGAACTTAGATGTCAGTGTCAATATCAATTTCAATATTGTCGTACAAGTTTTAACTCATGTTGTGCAATTTATCTTCTAATTTTCGCAATAACTTCTTTGGTTTACGTACTCAAAATTGTTAGTAAACTCCAGTGGCACCCTTAAACAGGAGCACTTAACAAGGTTGCACTAAAAATTTCAAAATGCGGCTCGTGGATTCATCAAAACTTTTAGAACTTCAAAACAAACCTACAAATATTCGAAATATTTGTATCGTGGCGCACGTGGACCATGGAAAGACTACTTTGGCGGACTCGCTGATATCTAGCAATGGGATAATATCGCAGAGGATGTCGGGGAAGCTGCGGTATATGGACAGCAGGCCTGATGAACAGGAGCGAGGAATAACTATGAAGAGCAGTAGTATATCGTTGTACCACTGTCTGGAACAGCAGGAGTACTTGGTAAACCTGATAGACTCGCCGGGGCACATCGATTTCTCCAGTGAAGTGTCCACTGCGGTCAGACTTTGTGATGGAGCTATTGTTCTTGTGAGTATTTCTTGTTTACTTTTTAGTTTTCAATAAGATTTTTGTATAAAGTACTAGTTTCTCAACAAAATAACATAATACAATTGTCTATAAAATATCCAAGTAAATATTTCTGCTAAAATTAAAATCTTGTCCTACAAAGCATACTGTCCAAATATATATTATATTTTTTAATACCTGCATGACTTTTATCTAATCAGCTGTTAGTATCATTGTCTTACCTAATGAAAGTAAAAGCAATGGTGGTTTTAGTAATTCAGTTCAATTTCTCAACTGAATTTCTCTATAATGGCTGATAAAAAGTTCCACAATTTATTAGAAATACAGCTGACAGTTTTATTTATTTTACTGTGTAAAATGTTTTCCATTACAAAGACCAGTCATTACTATATTACTACCATATGTTTCTATTATATTTGTGTCATGTGACCTTTCAATATGTCCTTCCTAATTCATCAAACACTTGATACAGGATCACTTCGACAACACGTTTGTGTTGTGGCTACAGTGGCTAAGTGTAGTCAGCGAAACCAAACGATGGTCCTGGGTTCGAATCCCGGTAGGGGCAAATGTTTGTATGATGAATATGGACATTTGTACCAGAGTCATGGATGTATATTTATAATATGTATGTATTTACGAAAAAAAATGTATAGTATCAACCATCTGGTATCCATAACACAAGCCTTAAGTGCTTAACTTGGAACTAGATCGTGCTGTGTGCAATGTCAGACGATATTATTATTTATTATTACTTCATAAAATCACTACAATAATGCACTTTAAAAAAAAATAGTAATCATGTGTTTCATAATGTTAATAACTTTACATACAATTGTATAGAATCAAGTTTTTCTAACTGAACAGACAGCTGTGCTGCTGGGGAGTTTATCGTGCCACTACTTCATACCAGCTAACGCACTGGGATGTGGTGAAGGGGCAGGCGTTTTGGGGGACTGTCTTATGTAATTTTCATATTCATAAGGTGCTGATTCTCAGCCTAGTTTGAATAAACGACTTACTGATTTTGATTACTAATACTAAAACCAATAATCCGTGATTACAGGTTGATGTGGTGGAAGGAGTATGTCCACAAACCAGACTGGTACTAAAACAAGCATATTCGGAGAACATCCGGGCAGTGTTGGTACTCAACAAAATTGACCGCCTCATTTTAGAAATGCAGCTGACACCCTTAGATGCCTACGTACACTTGATGCAGTTGTTAGAACAAGTTAATGCGGTCATGGCAGAGCTGTTTACTACTGAAGTGTTTGAGAATGAGGAATCTACTATGGGGAAACAGGTATGTCACACTAAGAAAGAAAGAAATAAGAATAGATTTGTTTGTCACCCAATTTGTTTTTTTTTCTTTAGTTTTGGACCACTATCAGTTTTAATTTTAGCGGATAAGTTAGGGTTAAACATTGGCGGTAAGAGCATACATATTCGTGCTTAGGTCCACACAGGTGTAGGTGGACTACACAATGTCTTTTCTTTTAAGTCTTTTCCTGTAACTTCTTGTTTTCAATGCGGCAGCCAGATCGTTAGGGTGCCTTTGCAGTCTTTCTTAGTACCTTTTTGTGATGTTCTTGATCTCATCCATGACAGAATTCACAAATAACTCCTTGTGGATTATACCGAAATATGTGCATATAAAAAATAACATAACTCGATAAAATAATTAAAAAAAAAAAAAAGCAGTGCTGCTGGGGAGTTTGTTCCACCACTTCTTCTTCCCAGCTAAAGCACTAGGAAGTGGTGAAGGGCGGGCGTTCTGGGGGGACTGTCTTATGTGATTTTGCCGTTCAAAAAGTGCTGATTCTCAGCCCAGTTTGAATAAATGACTTTTGATTTTGAAAACAAAACAGATTTATACTCACAAAAACGTAACATAAATAGTCAGCAGCTGCATTATAATTTCTTTTTTCTAAATATTTATTTTCCAATCTGATTATCCAATCAGATTTCCAATCAGAGCTATCTAGCTTCCAAAATGCATTGGTTGATTCAGCCATAAACTCTGGGGCTTGGTAAAGATTATTGTGCCAGCTTTGTCACCAGCCAAACAATCTACCTAGCCTTTCCAAATATCTTGGGGTCGATTTCCGTTCTAACGGGATGCAGCTGAATACCAGTATTTAACATGACTGCTAATCTGACCACCACAAAGTCCACAACCCAGTTACTAGGTAACACAGTACCCCACAATACACAAATAGTTGCATGTTTGATGGTTTGGTTAACAACTCATAAGCTTATCAAACTTTATGTCATCAAGAATTAAGCGTCACACATTAAATCTAAATATCTTTTCCAGGAACAGAAAGAACAGCTCAATAATGAAGACAACAATTTCTACGATTGGACCTCTGCTATGGATGATGCAGATGATTCCAACCTTTATTTCGCACCTGAACATGGAAATGTGGTGTTTGCCAGTGCAGCTGATGGATGGGGCTTCACTACTCATACATTTGCAAAATTATTCTCTGATAAACTGGGTAAGTGTGGTAAAAGGAGTTTCTTGCCGATTCTTCTCCATAGGAACCTAGCTTTGGAATGGGCAACTAGCTTCATCTTTCTGACTGACATCCCTTTATCCCTTGACAATTCAAAAGTGCCTGTAATGTAATTGGTTTAATTGAAATAAATAATAATAATAATACTTTTATTTATTCAGATAACTTTGATCCATACATGAGACATACAATTAGTACAAAATAGTAAGCAGGGACTTGGTCCGCTGCACTAACATCCATGTCAGGGGACAATCGTGCCTAGCAGCAATGGCACTCAAGATGCTGTGGCCACGCTGATGTGTGTGCCACGCAACCGGCTAATGAATGACGCGGTCTTTTTGCGCCATAAAGCTGCAAAGCCATCTGTGTGTGCATCAGCAAACATTGCTGATGCGCTACAGAAACGTGGAAGCCGCAACAGCGCCCTGAATTCGCAGAATGCGCAGAGCATTGTACGCTTAAATGCTTTGAGTTGGATTTTGAAAAAAGATGTAATAGTTTTTATTATGATGAAATTGCCATTTAGTATACAGAAAGTTAGTCATTTTATATAGATATTTTTTTATATGTAACAAAATATGCACCCATGCTAGCGATGCATCTCTGCCAGTGGTAATTTTTTAATGCTCATTGGTTGTATGAACCCTATTTTATGATAAAAGTTATGGCAACAGTAATAAAATATTTCTAACCAATCTAGAAAATCTTATTTCTGTTAGGTCCAAAAGTAATTTATATTCTTTTTCATTTCAGGTGTAAAAGAAGAAATCCTAAAAAAGGTACTTTGGGGAGACTTTTATCTAAACACAAAAACAAAACGTTTCATGAAAGGAGCTCAAGAAAAAGCCAAGAAACCTCTTTTCGTCCAAGTCATTTTAGACAATCTATGGAATGTGTACGAAACAGTAGCTATGAGAAACGAAAAGGAGAAAGTCCCTGTTATTTGTGAGAAACTGGGTATCAAGCTTACAACAAGGGATTTAAGGCATACTGACTCTAGAGTTCAACTCCAGTCTCTCATGGTGCAATGGCTGCCTTTATCAAGTACAGTCCTCAACATGGTCTGCGAAAAACTTCCATCGCCCAAAGAAATCCTCCTAGAAAAAGTAGAAAAATTAATGTGCTCAAGAATACGTGACTTTGATTCCTTCTTCCCTGAGACACAGAAACTAAAGGAAGACTTTCTAGCCTGTGATAGTAGTGATGATAGACCAATCATTATTTTTATTTCCAAAATGTTTAATGTTGATAAGAGTATATTACCAGAGAACAAGCCTAAGGTTTTGACGACCGAAGAAATGGCTTTGAGGAGGGAAAGAGCGAGACAGTTGCGGGAAAAGAAAGAGAACAATGCAAACATTGAAAGTACTCCTCTAGAAGAAAATAAAGTAGATGCGGAAGTAGAAAAGGCGGCTGTTGAAGATATTGACCAGCCAGTATTTATAGCTTTCGCTAGAATATTTAGTGGGAAAGTAAAGAAAGGGGATAAAGTTTATGTTTTAGGCCCCAAACATGATCCAACCAAAATACTTAGTAAGGACTTCCAAATAGACCCTAATAAGAAATTGAAAGACTTGCAGAGTGATGAGCATATTACTTGTACAGAGTAAGTTACTATACATTTTATAACTATCGTCACTGTGGTGCAAGTACGTAGACTCGATTCGATAAATTTGACAGATAAACTCGATAAAATGAGTTTTTATCGAATCGAATCGATGTCGCAAGTACGTAACATCTACTTTACCGATCGGTAGATAAACTCTAAAATTTTAACGAATTTATCGAAAATGCAAGTACGAAACGACATTTTGACAGTTGAGATCGCCAATTTAAGCTGTCAAGCTCGGTAATTTATCGACACCTTGTAGAAGCCCGATAAGCTTATCGATCATTACATAATAGTGGATTTAGGACTCATGGCTTTATTGCTGGGTGATGAGGAAGAACGGCAGCAGCATCATAATGTGATGCGTATTCGGAGGCGGCGCGGCGTCTCAGAGACACGAACAATCCTCTGGAACTTCCAGAAGAAGATTTTGTTCGTCTCTTTCGGGTGACTCGGGAAGTGGCAGTAATTTTAAAAGAAGGGATAGAGGTAGATGTGCGGAGGAAATAGCCTGATAAATTATTAAGTACTGTTCATTCAATTAAACTCAAGTTATACGAAAAAGTACTTACAGTTTGTTTAGAGTTTACCGTGTTTACGGATACAGACATATAAGTTTTTTTCTCAAACTTCAAGAAATGGCAACAACAAACAAAAAACAAAAAAAAAAAAAAAACTTTTTTTTTGGCAAAGGTAAACAACTAAACACGACTTTAATTTAAGAAGATAGCATATTTTCTGTATTTTTACGAAAACAAACGGAAATTTTGGTAAATACTGGTAGCTTCCCTGAATTATACCCATAAATATTGTTTACAATGCCAAAAATTTATGAACAAAAAGGATTTTCTAAATATTTCGGACATTAGTCGTGCCACAGAAACCCCACCTTAAATGGTTTGTCTGTGGTCGTCCTCAGTATTGCCATTTGACAATTAACGATCTTTACTTATTACCTACTTACTTATTATTTACTTATTACGAATTAACTTAACGATCCTTATCGACTCGAATCGGCCCACGATAAATCTTATCGTCGCGTGTTACGTACTTCCAAATTCGATAACAAGTTCGATAAAAATGCGAACCTTAGCGATCTCGATGTCTTATCGATGCAAAGTCCGTACTTGCACTGCTGATTCGGATCGAATCGAATTTCGGATACAATTTATTTATTAAACTGTCAATTTTTAATCTACATTTTAATTTTTATCTACATTTTAATTTTTAATATTAATCTACATTTTAATTTTTAATTTTAATTTACATTTTAATTTTTAATTTTAATCTACATTTTGATTTTTAATTTTAATTTTTGTGATAATGTAGGTACCTACTTATGGATCTTTGATATATGAATAAAAAAAAAATATTTTAATATTTGATATGAGGATCTATACCAATTGTATTGGTTTTAATTTATGATATTTTAACAGTCAAACAATAAATTATATATTTTATTTCAGGATCAAATCCTTGTATATTCTAATGGGAAGAGAATTAGAAGCAATTGACGAAGCAATAGCGGGAAATATCATTGGTGAGTACCTAATTAATATTTTTAGAATTTTATTATAATTATGCAGTATTATATTGAGAAATTCATATAAGAGCGTCGAGTCAATCTGTTCATGACAAGATAAAGGTATTACGAATGAAAATTCGTCATTCGTAAACGCTTGCGTGAGCGCAGCCTACTTGGACTATTAATGTCTTACTTGAATTTTAATTACGTGTCACTACGTCACCTATAAAAATTTGCTCTTCGGCGAAGTGGTCTTAAGGCTTACTGTGCGCCAAATTTTAAATATAGGTTATTTAATTTAATATTATTATTATTTAACCATTTATGTAGGTTACACACTTATATAAACAGACAAGAAGAAAAAAACAGAAAAATGGGTACAAAGGTGACGCTTATTTCTAATGAAATCTCTTCCAGCATACCTGCGATAGGTTGGTAGATTTAGAGATGTAGACAGCATGTGTGTAAGAGTAAAAGAGAAAATAAAATACATAAAATCAAAAACAATTCACTTAATAAAACAAATAGTATGAGAATATACATACATACATACAAACATACATACATACTTCTAAAATAAATAACACTAGAATTTTAATATATACACAACTATGACGAAGTGGAAAGATAGTGTTCTTAATATTACAACTCAAGGATCAATCAATCAACTCAGCCTATCACAGTCCACTGCAAGACATAGGCGTCTCCAAACACAGCTCCAGAACATCCTTTTCTCCGCATCCAGTCAAACTTAAGGATAATAAATAAGGATTTGTTTTAGCGTGTATTTTTTTTTAATACGTTTTATTTTCCAGGTATCGGTGGTCTGGAAGAACATGTACTAAGAACAGCCACATTGTCTAGTACTATAGCGTGTCCTGCGTTCAGTGAGATGCAATACTCAGTAGTACCAATACTGAGGGTCGCTTTAGAACCTACTTATCCGTCACAACTACAACAATTAGTCAAAGGTAATATTTATGTTCCCATTTTCTTGGCTGTTGAAAATTCAACTTTGTATCCTAGAGGATAAGAGCTAATTCAAGTATAAAAAAGATGTAACTATCAATTTGTAATTTTACAGGTTTGAAACTGCTCAACCAATCGGATTCTTGCGTGCAGGTGTTGCTACAAGAAACGGGTGAACACGTTTTAGTCACAGCTGGTAAAATACATTTAGAAAGATGTCTAGAAGATTTAAAGTAAGCAAATTTTATTTTTTCAAACAAATGGTAAACGTACTTTAAAAGTTCAGTTTATATCATACAACCACTTTAAATATCTATAGAAGTACTTATTCTATTTCAATTTGTTTTTTTTCTTCTTTTAGGAACCACTACGCAAAAATAGAAATCTCAGTATCCGAACCAATCGTTCCATTCAGAGAAACGATAATAGTACCACCGAAAATAGACATGGCGAACGAAGAAATAGACGCTCAAAACGTCGTAGACAAGACTGTAGACAAAGACATAGATCCATTAATAACAGTATATTCAAATAACAAACAAAGTAGAATAAAGATCAGAGCAAAACCATTACCGAACGAAATAACGGTATTACTAGATAGATCAACTGATTTACTCAAGGCAATTTCCCAACACATAAAAACACAACAAGGACTATACAAAAATGAAAAGTTGGAAAGTAAACTAGAAGAATTACAAATAAACGGTACAAAAAACAAACTATCCGATCGCATGCTGAAACTTATCCAAACTTTCAAAGACGAACTCCAAACTATTTGCGACAAACTCAGTCCCGAATGGAAGGACGTTGTCAAACAAATATGGTCCGTAGGGCCAAGGAATTGTGGTCCGAATTTGCTTCTCAATCAAACTGAAGATTATAGAACAAAATACTTGCATCACGAACAAGAAATAAAAGAAGATCCGCGCTTTGAATATGAGAGTAGTTTCGTGAATGGGTTCCAGTTGGCTTCGTTAGCTGGGCCATTGTGTGACGAGCCAATGATGGGCGTCGCATTCTGCGTTGAAGAATGGTCTTTAGATAAATCAGCTGGAGATGACATGTTACATTTTGGACCATTGTCAGGTACGAATTCTTAACTACTTATTAAAATAAAATTGTACTTAGGTAGTAAGTAGTAGTTGTGTGGAAATCGTTTGTCAAGGTATGGGCACGTAACGTGGAGGAATGAGGAAAGTGTCGTAAGGAAACTTTTGAGTTTGAATGTGGATGTGGATGGCTATAAGAGTTAGTGAATAGACAGTGTGAAAGGTGATATGTCTTGAAAGGGGGTGACTACCGAGGACGACTCATAATCAGCTTATAATGTTCCCACTGCTGGGACACAGGCCTCCTCCTTGTGAGAGGGAGTGGGTCGTAATCCACCAAGCGGGCCCAGTGCGGGTTGGTAGATGTCACATGTCTTCGTTTTTTTTTTTTGGTTCTAGTACTTGCGCTTTTTACGATGTTTTCCTTTCACCGTTTTGAGAGCAGTGGTGATGGAAATAATGTTACACGAAGTAATGCGCCTGTCCAGGTTCGAGCCTTTTTTTTTTGTGGTCGGGAAACCATCAAATAACTTCTCCCGCTATGGGCGGTGCCGGAGGGCGTGTCAGACTCTTACTGACTAAAACCCACCCGTGTTCCTTCAGTTGCTTATGCCAGGGGCCACGGTTGTGGAAAGGAGACGGATACGCTTTCATACAACTTTGGGCCTGGATGTAAAAAGATGAAATTGGTGTCAATTGATAGCTACTATATTAACAAACAATTACTGAAAATTTTGCAGATTTTGGCAATCTGAGAGCCGAGATAAAAGAGATTTAGGAAAAGTGAGGTTACGTTAACAATCTTTAAGCAGCTGATTTTTGACAGATCTGTCTACGGTTTTAACCTTGCAAGTGTGACTTAGAAAAAAAATGGCGGCTTTCGGGCGGCCCATTTTTTTTCCAAGCTGATCGTGTGGGGTATCAAAATAACTGGTTTTAAGAGGTGATTTCAAAAACAAAAATAAACCAGACGTATCCATCGACTGCACAGCATGCTTTTCTTCTTGTTTACGTCTTTTTAGTTCGCTTAGCAGTCGGGTTTTTGTTTTTTTTTTTTATAATTTAGATAAGATGTAAAATATATTTTATAGAGTGGGAAAGAGATGATGTTTAAAAATGAAAATCGTTTTTATTAATATTTTTATTCATCTTCAATTATAACAAGAACGTCATCTAGGAATTGTGCAGGTGGTACTATATTTTCTTGGTACCTAGCCCAACTAAGGTACCATATTATTGACATAACATGAGCGCAGCAGCCTACAGTCCGTTTGCCTACGATGCAGTTACAATAATATTTTAATATTGCTTCCCTACCTCTGCGAGAGCTATCAACTAAAACATAAACAAAATACGTTTTGCGACTTATATGTCTTGATTGAATGCGGCTACTTAGCCATGAGGTATTTGAAGCAGACAGCTCTCGAACCTCCCTGCACACTTCTATTACATAGCCATCATTGTCCCTTACATGTTCACCGAAATAGGAACGTGCCTGCTTTATTTGATATGTGCCTAGTGATATTAGTATGAGCTCATTATCCGTAAGCTGGGGAAAATCATTAAGGTTATCATTTTGTACAGTTATTGTTTGAAAATTAGCCCTACGCCTATTATAATGGTTTCTTACAATAAATTCTGCTAATTCATTTTCAGTATTCATATGAATATTAATTTGTTGTAATATTTCCCCAGTATCTACACGATCAACAATAGGAGGGTGAAAATTATTTAAAAGAGCAGCAGCCACTTCAAAATCTTTTACGATACTTTTACTAGCTACATTAAAATAATTTTGCCGTAATAATTTAAAATCTCTTTTAAATCTGCCATTTACTACCTCTACAACCCAACGACATATGGTGACTGCTCTCGATTTATTTGCTTCACTAGTGGAAAGCTGTGTCTCACCCTCCTCTAATGAATCAGGCACATGAGTCCTACATCCACATTGATGCAATAACGGCAATGAATCACGAAAGCCCCTATCCAATATAAAAGCATCACCTTGACGGAAGTATTCCCGTAATGGTCTTTCGTTTGAAAATTCTTTTTTCATTATATCAGCGTCTGAAGTGGTGGCTGGATAGGGGCCTAGCACATCAATTATATACCCATCGGTACATACTATTAAAAATGGTTTCATGAGATTACGATATTTGTGCAAGCTATAAGTTCTTCTTTGGTATAAATAATTCGAACTTTTTTCAATGTAACAATATGTTCCATCAAATATTACAATGGGCCTATCAACTCCCTCAAAGTTACTAAACAATGTTTTAGGTATAGATAGATTTCTTTGCACAATTTGCTGCCTAAATGTGATGTAAACCTAGGTGTCTAGGTACAAAATACTCATACAGCAGATCTCTTACTTGGTGCAACCACTTTTCTAGAGTTCGCCTAGAGACTTTTAATAAAGTTGACAACCTCTCATCAGAATCCCCAGTTCTAAGCTTAATTAAATATGCTGCTAAAGCTAGGGACGCTCTAGGTATTTCTAATAACTGAGGGACCTCATTAAACATTTGATGGAACTGTGCTTTGTTTAACCCTATCCATGTGTGAACAACATAGTCTTCCATATCATCTATACTCTCAAAATGAAGTTATCCTGAATTTATAACTTCTTTTAAAGACACCATGTCCTGGATATGTTTTGCTGTAAAAGTCTGTACATAATTATTTCTCAAACTGTTAAGGAAATCCCAAGCTTCTATAACTAAATGACGTTCACAAAGACGATTATTCTCAGGGACATAATATTTATACCGATTGAGCAACATTTTTCTGGTAGAAAGTGGAACTCTGTATCTCTCTGTTCTCTGGCATCCTTCAATAAAGCACCTGCTTTCTGTTTCAATTGCTCTCATGTAATCTGGTAATACAATCGTAGGTTCCGGCTGATTTCTTCGAACTTCTTCAACTGGAGGGTCAGCAGCAATAACTTGTGCCGGAGGCTGTATTTGTTCAACTGAAGGGTCAGCAGCAATAACTTGTGCCGGTGGATGTATTTGCTCAACTGCAGAGTCAGCAGCAACAACTTGTGCCGGTGGCTGTATTTCTTCAAATCGGCTTGCTTGGGAAGAAGTTGATGGCCGAGAGACCATATGGACAGCAGCTCAGTCTGCAGCCACCCAACAAGTATGGCATATGCAACTGGTTTCTTCTATCTGCAACAAATGATACATGATCATTTAAGTATGTAATAAATCAATTTGAATTACAACAAAAGCGTTTATAAAACACAATGTTATGTTTCAACTTACAGCTTCAGGCATAATCCACTCTTGAATAACATTATAAATTCTCAATTCACGAGGTGAGCCAGTGTGAACTAAATGGCTGACTCTTGATGCAAGAGAACGTCCACATCGGAGACAAACACTACGGTGGCCAAGATGTCTAGGTTCATCAAGAGGTGATCTTAGAGCCAAGTCCCAGCAAGCTTGGCAAACATGGTCACTGCTGTTTACCTAAAAATGCAAAAAGTTTTTAAAAACAGATAACAGGTTTCCTTTTTAAAAAATCTATTTACTCAGGCAGAATGTACCCCATATTTTTATAACAACTCTATTGCACAATATCTACGTTCTATGCGAATTAATTATTTGATTTACTCTGCCCCATAATTACCTATTTCAATGTAATGTATCTCTAAGTGGCTTTTAAATGTTTACCTATATATACTTACTTTAAAGATTGCAAGCCAGCGTGGTAGACGCCGGTGAGTTATTAAACAGAAAGTGAGTAAGTACTTACAGATTGTAGTGCACGCCATTGTCGAATCACTGCTAATATCATTTCGTCATCCAAAGCTCGACGACCTAGTGTATTACAGCGACTAGTCGCTATGCCACAATTGATTTCAATCAATATCCAATCGGTAGGCCGTTCGTAGAATCCATCCAAGTTCAACGTTTAAGCGGGGTTCTCCGTGTCCGGTATAGCAAGGCAAGGGTCGTACAAGAAGGAAGATCAGAAGTCCGTAGGAAAGCAAGGGTCAAGATATCAATAAAAGTGTGGGAGGAAATACCATGGAAATACTCAAAACGCACACGCACTAGACGATTTCCATCTATATTACTATACTCTTTGGACGATACGAAACGAGTGTTGATATTGTCATGTCAAGCATGTCAAGTCAGAGTTAGCACAGATTAAAAATACAATAATCGATTAGTCAACGTGAATCGATTAATCTTAATATGTAAATATTTAATTAGTTAACGTAATAGTTAATTTATTAAAGTATAATTCTAAGAGATTTTATTTGAATTAATCATGTGGTGGAATCATTTTCGTAAATAGTATGAACTATGTAACGTTAATTGATTATAATTGAATCGATATTCCAATTACTTCGTAACCTTAACTTAATTAGTGGATTTCTCATTTTCCAGATTGTAAATTGAGTTGATTTTTCACACTTTGAAATAGAAAAAAATAACCTTTTTTTTAAGCCATACCTCAACTTATTACAATTGGGCCCAGAAGTCCCCGTCTCCTTTATTATAAATTTATCAGTCGGGGGTTGCGGAAGGATCGTACGTCCCCGCGACCCCCGGCGTAGGTGTGAGATGGAACACCGGGGTGGTTTTTAGATAGTAAGAGTCTAACAGACCCAGCCGCCCGCCCCAGGGCGGCGGACATCCATGAGGATTTTCCACCCCGGAAAATAAAGGGGGCCACGGTATCCCTTTCGGATTTTCCTGCAACCCCGAGCCCATGACCTACAACTCGGTAAGTCGCGGCCGTTACCACTGGGCCACCACTGCTCCGTCAGGTGACGACTAATTGAGAAGAATGGATAAAAAAGAAATGCTGTGCTGACCCCAAAAAAATTCGGATAGGTTCAAGAGAATGATGATGACTTATGGCATAGTAGTCGTATCGGATCGAATTAATTGGTTGTTGTAGGTTATGTTGCGTGCACTGTCTGGACAGGTCCAATCAATCTGTGTGGTTCTTTTCTCAAAAGTCCATTTCAGACACCGATCTACATAGCCTTCACATGATCTGAATAAGATTCTGTCTGGACTTTAAAAGAGACTGTGACCTCTGAGTTTGTTTCGGCCTTTCTTCTCAGAGTGGTCAGATAGGAAACGCCGACCTCATCTAGTTTAAAAAAAATATGATTGACGTGTAAAAGTGTTTGTAAAAACCTACTTACAGAAATAAAATCATTTATCATTAATATCTTTACTGTTTTCAGGTCAAATAATGTCAGCAGTCAAGGATGGCTGCCGGAAAGCATTCCAAGCGCAACCTCAACGTTTGATGGCAGCAATGTATACCTGCGATATTGTCGTCGACCAGAAAGTATTAGGTAAGTCATTTTAAGTACACAACCATCCATTCGGCATGCCAATATAAACTTTATAACAGGGTGACAAAGTTCGGAATTAATTAACTATTATTTGATGACGTTTAAATACAGGGTGCCTTGATGAGTAAGTGAAAAATTATGAAAAATCCGTTAAATTTATTTGCCGTAATTACAAATATTGTAATTTTTACATCTAATATTTACAATTTACTATGCTAAGTATAAATATGGTTCTTAAATAAATATATTATCATTAAACTAAACATACTTATGTAACTATAAATGCACTGAAATGTTACACAAAAAAACCATTGAAAACTTATCACATATCTTTTGTGTACAATAAAACATGTTTTACGTTTATTATGTAATCACCGTCTATTGGTGGGGAAAAATAATTATTTTATTTTGAAATTATATTAATCCAAAACTTAATAGCTAATAGTCATGGTTATTTCTATGTCTGGCAAAATTGTTATGCTAAATAGTACCGAGAAATAAATTACGTGTTTTGAATAGAATAAATAATAGTAATAATCTACTTTCGAAACAGAAGTGTTCTATGAAGTTTTTTGTTTGGGCGAAACTAATACAAGTTTTTAGCTCTAGCCATGTGCTATTTGAATCCAATCAGTATTTGTGATTAATGGACTTTTATAGACAATCTGTTGTTTGGCTGATAAATTTTTTCGTCACAAGTCTTTCATATTTTATCTTGTTTTGAAACAAATTCAAATCAAACGTATGCCAACTGGCACTATGCTATACTTTTCTTACTGGACGGAATATATTACAATGCAAAACACTATCGCCATGACATGATTACTAAACTACAGATTCTACAAAGTTTCTGAGAAAAACCGATAATATTGGAATATAAATAATGGAATGGCTAGCAACATTTTCACCCCATACATATAGCTTCACTATTATATTTCAATAAATAAAATTATTGTTAATTATTCTAGTAAATGCAGTTGTACTGAGTATTTCATAGACATCCAAAAATAAATTTCACCACACTAAACAATCACGTTTAGAATGGGAAAGTTAGTAAGCAAAGTATTAACTAAAAATTCGGGTATATAAGCGAAAAAGCGTTTCGAAATTAAATATGTTTCGTATAAGTTGAATTCAAAGAGGCGGATCCGATTAATATAAAGCCTCCATGAAGCCAACAAACCTTTTTTCTATTCTAAATTTAAAAGAGGTTAGATTCTAGTTGATCCAATGTAGTGACCTTGCTAGTTCGATAACTTTGTACCATGGGAAAGGGGGGTCCTCTGATGTCGATCGCCTGGTCCTCGCGACTCGAGATCTCCGGTTGTAATAAGGTTCTGTGTAGCTATGTGTGTGATATCTGTTGTATACGGGCTTGTTATCAGGATACGCCTGAGATTGAGAATAGTCCACTTTGTAGGCGCTTGTAGTACTCTGCACAGTCAGGCCGGTGTACCTGTTTTTGTTGTACGCTGGAAAACAAAATAAAATTGTATGAAAAAATGCATCCGAGAAATAGAGGCATGATTAAGACAGAATTAAGCCTTTAATCGAATATAACTACACCGTTTCACAGGTTACTACTTTTACATAATATACATGATACATCTTCAGATAATATTTTGAATAAATCTTAAGACCTTTCGCAATTTAGAAGTTCTAAATTCAAGAGCCATTGAATTTTGAAGGAAAAGTAGGTACTAACCTGAATGATAAGCAGTGGTGGGTCGTACACACATCATTCCATACACCCTGATGCCAGGCACAGACGCGTACGTCGGCTGGTCGTGAGACATCGGCCCTTCTGTAAAGTATAACAATTCACATCATTATTATTTTATTTTTACCTTAACCAAAACCAACCCATATTAATGTTATTTTGGAAAATCTTTCCCGTCCTAAATCTGGACTCGAAAGTATTAATAGTAAATTCACTTAAGTTAGGGTAGTCCAGATTCGAATTGCATTTGGAAAAGCCATAAAATGTTCTTGGACCTTACGTATGTTGCATTGGTCACTATTATACTTGACTAACAGTGAATACTTTACAATACGGTAATGTACTGCATACAATGCAACAAGAACTGTCAACATAAATGGAATGCAAGATTCCTTAAATCGTAGCCGCAACCATGTAGGTAATAGTATCTGATAATAGAAATTCTTAACCAAATATAATGGACAATAGGAATTCTCAGTTGGATATGTAATGTACCCAGGACTGTCCCCTGCAGCACTCCGTGCGGAAATCTAACATCGGACGTGACAATGATCCAAAATTCTTACGCAAATGAATCTAATAGCAGGAAATTCTTTACAGCCCACATTCACCCACTGCTAAGTATAGACATTCATTGCATAATAACAACTTAGCTCCCTGGTAAGCTTTATCAATTGCCTTAGTACGGTTGCTAAAACTGGTATTTTTCTTGTTCGGTATTATTTTCATTTATTAGTCACTTAATCTTAGAACGTACATATTGTAAGAAATAAACATGGCTTACCTAATATATGATCTTCGGGACACCGGCAGATCACCAAGTAGTGTGACTTGCCAGTTCTGATGTTCTGCAGTGCCAATAGAGACCAGTCTCTGGGCGCTCGACACTCTCGCATTTCCTGTACTGCCTCGCAAGTCTTCACCAGGGTCACGGCTTTGTTGGCAAACTGTAATACAAATGGTGCAAGTGTTAGAAAGTATGAAAAAAAATATTTTTTGGTTTGATGTTGCCAAAGCTTATAGTATCAGCTATAGGATGTAACCAAAGGATTTTGTTAAAACAGACATACATTCGTGAGACGTGGTAAGGACATCAACCTTCTCATTCCAATCAACATTCTTTCAAATTTCAATTATAAATCTTAAAGCAGTAATCACAAGCATTTGTTGCGATTGTTGATGATGATAAAGATAGCTGAGAACTTTATAGTAAGCAAAACTAGCGTGACCACAACAATATTCAATTAATTGGATCATCGGTTTATATACCAAGATAGAATGCTTCAATGAGAACTAGCACGCGATTCTTTGTAAATCGTAGAACAAAACGTAAATCTTATCACACTCTTGCGTGAATAAGTCCAGTCAGTGATAAAGAAGTTGCATTTGTAGGTTCTGATTTGGTCGTTTAAACGTGTAGCATTACTTTCAGTGTCCTCAAATCATCGGAGACCAGGTTTCAGCACGGTACAACAATACGAGAACCAATGTGTCCTACATATCTTTGTAAAAAGCATTGACTCGGCAAAATCGATTTATTTTGCAATAAACACGCCAATTCTTCTACAAAGAGTAACTATGGGTATACGTAGAATGAATTCAGTGTGTCAAATCCAATTATGTTGGAGCATTACCTTTTTTTTCGAGTCGGTGGTGAGGCGCGTAGTATGCAGGTCGTCGGCGTTGAGACTAGCGGAGCAGGGGTCTCGGTACCGAGCAGGGCACGCGCACAGCGGCTGCGTATAGTTCAGACGCACGTAGACCGCGTTGCATACCTGTAACGTTACCTCCATATGAAGCTAACGAACCAACATACTGCATAGCGAACAGTCTTTCGTGCCAGACATGTGGGACGAGATTCTTTAGTATTGATATTCATTCATCACATGTCTTACATAGACTTGGTATGTCATAATAACAAACATGGATGGACTGATCTTGGCTTGATTAACTAACTAGCACCTAATTAGACTTAATCCGTCTTATTACAAAACACGATCTAACTTTAGTCCCAACCTACACATTCGATTTAGTTTTTGTATTTGGAACTTTATGCCGACTTTAGTAAAGTTCTTAATACAAAATTGACAACCTAAGACCGGACTAAGTTGACAGTTTTGTAAAAGGAACTGTATTTCGATTTCAGTTAGGTTCTTATTTCAAAAACAGGCTCGATGGTTTAAACCATGTCAAAAGAAAAACCTTGTTTTGTAATAAGACCGAATGAGTCCATCAAGTAAATTATCTGGGAGTACTTGATATTATATTTTTCTTGGAAACGCTCTCTCTTCGCTACTTTTATTTTAATTGTTCTTAAGGTTATGGATCAGCATCAAATATTTGATAATTATGTTATATTTTCATAACGGCAGTGTTCTCTGGCATTGCACTGTATTTAGAACAAAAGCACATTCGATCCGCATCTATCCTCAGCGTAGATAATACGAGGAAGTTGGAAACCTAACTTCGCTCAGGTCTTAAAAGATCTCGCAGTAACTCGGCTAGCCCATCGATTAGTAATAGTGTTTGTAAGAATTTAATTTGTTTCAGTTCTGGTACTCTTTATAGAACAAAAGCGTCAATTACCTGTTGAATAGCGCATTCAGGCAACAAATAGATGTGCTGATTGTGAGGATAGTAGTGATACTTTGTCGGCTTCGCCAACACTGAAGTCGACCCGGCGGGTAGGGGCACCGTCTGGAATCAAAGAATAAAGTTGATTTATGAATCTTCATCCACCACAACAAATGGAACAATCATCAATGGAATGCAATTTGTCAATGAGGCTATTTTCGCCAGCAACAAGAATGTAGTGTAACAATTTATATATCCGTTGAAAGTGCGTCAATTTATCCGAGTTGTCTTTAGTTATCGTAACAATGATGGGAAAACGCTCGAGCTTGGTCTCGGATCGTGAACTACAATCTCATTCATCCCCGTTTGTCTCGCCGCCGTCGAGGGTTTCTGTGTCAACGCTCTTGCGTATACGCCTTATTCGTTTCTTATTTCTCTTGCCATCTTTACGAAGACGTCTTGTTTTGTGAAGTACATATTTCTTTATCTCCTACGCAAGGATTCCGCCAAATTATGCGGCGGCTAGAGATTTCGAAGCTTAGTGTTGGTATACTAAAGGAGTGATTCGTGCGCGATGGTGCTTACTCATAACAATGCTTCACGGTCATGTACCCTGCGATTTGCCGATTACTTCGTCACGTTTGTTGCTGGATCAGGTTAATAAACCTGTTAAATGACGATTATCCTTTGTAGTTTTTTTCACAAAGACCATTTCGTTTTACTTTTTGCGCCTTTAATTTAATTTTGGACATAAACTTGTTAGCTACGGAACTTATGCATTTAAAGAGATCGTTTTTATTTGACGTTTCTTTCTTTGTAAATTAACAAGGTATTCTTGATAAGATCTAAATCTGAAATGTTAGTACGAATGTAAAAGTTATATCTATTATAACACATCGTGTTGAGCGTGCGGCGGCCATGCAGTGGCATCGTCCGCGAACATTTACAATGTCCACCTGCTGAGAGATCCAATTTGGATTGCTATCAACATAAGATATTCGACGTACTTACTTATCTGGCCCACTAACCCGTATATATTGACATCCGACTAACTCACAACAAAGAGCTTTTTGTATCCACAACCGCTGATCGTGTTTGTTACAATAATTTTCCTTTTACCCTACACAAAAGAGGTAATGCTATAATGGGTTCAGTTCAATTTTTGTAAGTAACCAATCGTTATCAATGATTTTATTGTATGTCGTTCAACGTATTTTCATATTCGATGTGGTATATAAAATGTAATCGCAATCAAATTGCGAAGCTATGTAGATAAAATAAAATCAGATGCGCGCATCACTATCATACTGTGGAGTACCTTTAACGCATCTTCGATTTTATTTTCTGTAAGTTTTCTCACGGTAAAATGAAATTTTCATAAATATACTTCCACGTGTTTTCATTTGTATTACAATTGCTTCTAATGATAAGTACAGACTCAACCCTTTATGGCAATATGATGCAATAATTCATAAGAACAATGATCATACATTTTAGTTTAAAGACAGCGAGTGATCATTACAACCAGATACGACCGTAGATAATCACGATCACTAATTTCCTCCACCGCAGTTCTCACATAGTAAATCAGTTTCAATACAAACTTACAAAAGGAGTATTCTTGGGGCATCATTTGTGTCATAACTTTCTTTTTTATGGTCTCGTCCGAAAATACTCACTCATAATTGCATTAACAACATTAAATAATATACCGCCCGTGCTCCCAATTGACCTTCACGATTGTGCTCATAATAGAAATGTTTTATTACTGATACAAATCGCAAATTTTTGTTCTTATATTAATCGTAACAAACTTTCACTTCTTTCCGTAAATTGAGCGTTGTGATTAACTCTAGCTTTTCAGATTCGATTATTTGTTAAAGAAAACTTAGTGCTTCTGAACATGAAACCGCTTTTCTTTTACGATTTCACTTTGCTTTACGCGTAACTATTTCACTGTTAATTAATTTTGTATTTAAATGCTCACCATGATTAAACATAGCACTTGCCGCAAAGCACGATTGAGTCGGAGACTCATTGTGTCGAATGTTATCGTTGTTAAAGTTACTGCTCTTTTTGACCGTCAGTACCGTACTGATTCTGTGTTCGATAACAGGGTACCGCGGTTGAGATGACTCAGGAGAGGGTTACCGAGCCAGACTAGATCCTCGAAGTGGCATTTTTTCTACGAAAATAGCACCGGACGTCACGTTCAAGTTGAACGATCTAAATTGTCTCAACGGTTTTGGGATGGGCTTCACCTGTCATGCGTTGCTTTTTTATTATGTTTTTTATGCGTTTGTGCATTAAATTTTTTGCTTTCATTTTGTAATGATTTTTGAGTGAACTGCTTTTATTTAACTTCAATTATTTTTTTGTCGTCATGTTCACAATACCGGATTTTAGCTATCTATGTGTATTTATTTATTTTGTTTTGGTTTTATGTTTTGGACTAAACTTTTTCACCGTGGAATTATGTGTATATTATCGTAATAAGTTTGGTCACTGAATATTTTCAACTTTATAGCTTCGTTCCCTACCGCAATTTAAGGTCAAACCGTCCAAGTTTAACAAAAAAGTTGAATAATGTTACAACCCTTTACGTAGGGCTAAAAGGTCAACTGTAGGGCAGTGCTGTTCACACGATATGTTTACCACAAGAACAAATCTTCGGTTCGCGATCTTGACATGATCTCACCATCGTGACGTCACTGATCGCGATAACTGCAGGTTGTTAAACTATCAGAATGGACTGTTAAGTTCGTGGTCGTAATTTTTGTTGACTGAACTGATATTGTTTGTAAATTCGTCTTCTCGTGTGTCGGCATGAACTGTTGAGTAGCTGGTGCCTTGGTAAATATATTAGTCAGACAGCAAGGTCTCTCTCTGCCTCTTAAGATACCGGCCTCCTAGTTTAAGACACTATGAGACAAGGTTTTTTTTTATTTTATTTAAATGGATTTTTGTAGCCTTTTAACTTTTGTACAAACAATTATATATCATTTTAGTGTATCTACAACTGTGCTCAACCTATGTTTATGTATTACTTTGGATAAATAAACATTATAATTATTACATCGTACAAATCGTGCAAGAGCAGCGGTGGCCTAGTGGTAACGGCTGCGACTTTCGAGCTGTAGGTCGTAGGTTCGAATCCAGACAGGCGCTTTACTATATGCAAGTTATTGTCATCACCACTGCTCTTTAAACGGCGAAGGAAAATATCGTGAAAAAATCGGCATGTCCTAGAACCAAAGATTCGAAGACATGTGACATCCACCAACCCGCACTGGGCCCGCGTGGTGTATTATGGCCTACACCCTCTCATAGAGAGGCCTGTGTCCCAGCAGAGGGAACATAGGTTGATTATGGACGGAAAAGATCGTCACTCACTGGACGCCTGAGGGAGTCCATGGTGTGTGAAGGTGGTGTGACGATCTGCTAATGATTGCAGGGCCAACATAGATAAAGATCGCACAAGAAAAGGTATGGAAGGAAAAAGGGGCGGCTTTTGCCCAGCAGTGTGACACAGTACAGGCTAACAAGGAATAAAATACATTACTATAAGGTGGTATTTTGCACCTTATAAATAGGATAGGTGGTGATTTTTGTAGGGACTAACTAAACTTGATCAAGTAAAGGATATTTTCTGATAAGAAAGTAATTGCAACTCGTCCTTAAGTCTTGTTTTTTCTCGTATTTATGTCATATCGAATTACGCAGACTGACATATTAATATAAGTTCTGCTAACTTCATTACTGTGTGAATGAAGTTTAATTTAACTTAATGTTAAAGTGTGGTTAGTGCCTCAAGCGCATGTGGAGTAGTTTTAATAGATCGCTCACTTACTAAGTGTAGGCAAAAAAGTGGTGACTACTCTATGAATAAATCATATGCACCTATCTACCATAGTTTAACCATAGAGTTACATATGTTGGGTTTTTAAGCCCTATTTAGGCGTCATCTATACGATATAATAATAGGCATTTACCTATAAAGTTGCCGTTTTACAATACTGGCCGTTTGAAAAGTAATTTATGTATGGCTGGCAATAAATTCTAAATTAAAATTAATTTTATTTAAAAAAATATGGAATTCTATTTTCAATTTCAGTCATTTGTTTATTGATTAGTGTTTTGTTTTCACTACATTTGTATATTTTTCATCAATATGGACACGATAAAAATACGAGTTCCGACACGGTAGTAATGCCGTACAAACGGCTCGCAGCATTAATTACGTGTACGGAGTGAACAATTCAAACGAACGCACGACCTCATGACTGACGTTATTGGTTTGAACGCTTCCGACATGGAAATGTTGATCTAAAAAATTAACCCCGTGGTCGCCCGAAAACTAAAGTCAACAACGACGAATTAAAGGCGATAGTGGAAGCTGACGATACTCAACTACTGCTGAGTTAGCAGCAGCTTTCAATGTTAGCACCAAAGCAAAATTGCTTTATTTGCGTCGAATTGGCAAGGTAAAAAACAGGATAAGTGGGTGCCGCACGAACTGAACGATCGCCAGCGCGACGCATTGAGGTATGCCTTGCGTTGCTTAACAGACACAGAAACGAAGGGATTTTGAACCGCATTGTCACTTGCGATGAAAAATGGATTCTTTTTGATAATCGTAAGCGGTCATCATGTTGATTAGACCCTGGTTCAGCGTCTAGGAAATGCCCCAAACGAAAACTTACCCCTTAAAAAGTCATGGTCACTGTTTGGTGGTCTAGCGCCGGTATAATTCATCACAGCTTCTTACCAAATGGCACTAGCATTACTGCGGATGTGTACTGTGAGGAAATGGAAACAATGGTGGAGAAGCTCGCAAATCTCCGACCAGCCTTGGTTAATCGCTCGTCCCCGCTGCTCCTACACGACAACGCTCGACCTCATACGGCACAACAGACGGTCTCTAAGCTACAAGAGCTAGGGTTGGAAGTTTTGCGTCATCCACCGTACTCAGCAGACCTTGCGCCGACAGATTTCGAATCGACAGTCTTCGATGATTTTTTGGTTCTTGGACATGTCGGTATCCTCACGATGTTTCCCTTTACCGTTTTGAGAGCAGTGGTGAGGAAATAATTTCCAAAAAATAAAGTACCTGCCTGGGTTCGAACTTACGACCTACGACTCGTAAGTCGCGGCCGTTTCCTCTCGGTCACACTTGCTCTCTGTATAGTATACATAAACCGTTGATGAATCACATAATGTAAATAATCTCTTTGAACAAGGAAGCTTTAGTTATCTAGTAATTTAATAAAATACTAACTTTAGCTATCTGTGAGACCGACAGTCAATTATTATTTATTCAACTGTGGCCGTCGTAGGCGAAGTGCCTTAGAATTCCTTTGACAGTCATTCACACATTCTAACCACAATTAATTGAAGTGAAATTCCAATCAACGTGCAATTGAAATGCATAGAAAGTCAAGAGTTACCTTTTCATGTGTTATTAATTAATTCTCAGTACAAATGACCTAACGTCAATAACAGATCAGTATGATCAATACAATGTAGTTATATATAGCGCGATGACCAATTCTTGATACTCTGGAAAAACAAAAAGTATTTTCTGTATATAAATTAATTATTAATTTGATGCAGCGTGTTCTTTTGTTGTTGTGAACTAATAATTTATTATTGAATCGATAAAAATAATTACCGCCAGAATTAAAAAAAAGTTTTGTAAATGACAAACATAAGTGCCTTTAATTACATATACAACCCATAGCCATTTGAATCGTTTTCTTCTAAGACTGTTGCTAACGAAGTAACATTCTGTAATAAAGATAATTCTTACCTGAAGTGACACATAAACATGTTATTTATTATGCTTATAAGTGTAATACGTTCGTGATGATTTGTCACTCAAACGAGAATCCCACAGTAAAAAGTTTATGATGAGTGTATTTTATAATTAAATAAAATGTGCGATAGTTTATAGCATAATAATTGCTTAAGAGGGCTAAGGCGTCTCTGATATTTGCTCCCACGCTTACTGACGAGTTAAATAGTGTTCAAATGATTATTACGCACGCACCTGTTAATGTATAGTCCATTAAGTAAAATAAATTGCAATTATGAAATTATTGTAGAAGTTGGAACAATGTCTAAATTGCCATACTATACTATACCCAGCCATTATTGATGCATGCATGATGTTTTCCTAATTTTCTGATTAAAATCTAAATTGTAGTTTGTTACCTGTGTTTGCGAAAGTCTGCTTTTTCCAATTAATTTAATATTTTACATAGGTCCAGATAATATTTTACCCACAACTTATACGATATCGATGTACGAAATCTTAATTAAGCTCTAAATTCGATTGCAAGTTCCAATAAATACAAAGATTAATAGATTATTAACATTTTAAATGACTTTATAACGTGCCTCCAAAGCTATCTAAAACGATCAAGTGCGCACGGTCGCACATTAGTCGCTCGCACGCAATCTGCGTTCGATGGCCGCGACCAACCTCAATACAGGTTCAGGGCTGTGTTACATAACCATAACAAACGCGTAATTACTTCCGACTTTATCCTGATTTATTTGCATATGGCAATCGATGTGTGAGAATACAATCGATACTATCGTTTTATGCAAAATTTTATTTACTCCCAACCACCATCAATAGTGCGAAACAAAAATGCATAATGAAAAGATGCTTTTCTTTGTGTGAATCCCAAGGAAATGCAGTGATTATGGTAATACAATGCAGGAAAAGGGAAAAAAACTTCATTAGGCTGACATAATATCTACGTCCGTATAAAGACTGGTTCTCACGCGCCGGCTGCTCGTTAAATATAGTACGCTCTCCTTGTGTGTCTACATTGTTTTTAGACACTAATAGGTGATACACGCATCAACATCTTGCCGCCTTTCTTGTGTACACGACGATGATCGAGTTTGATCGTGATTCAGGCAATTTACCAAAGTCTGCGTAAAGTTGGATGTAATGTTTTTGCCTACTTTAGCAAAATGCTTCCGTTGTAATGGATGAGTTTAGTGTTAATGTCAGACCCTGGCCAGCCGACGACGACCCATGGAACTGGGTATTCGCAGCTGATGTTATCAATTGATGTTGCTGGCCCATCCATTTGATTAGATATCTCAATCGTTTCTTTAGTCACCCACTACGGGTAGAAAATGTAATGGCTTATTATTTGCAGTGCAAAAACGGCTACAAACAATTCCTTTACTTTCCTTCTAATACTGTTAAGGTCTTTTGAAGTCACGTTTTATTTTTAACCCCCGACGCAAAAGAGGGGTGTTATAAGTTTGACGTGTCTGTTTGTCTGTGTGTCTGTCTGTCTGTCTGTCTGTGGCATCATAGCGCCCGAACCACTGAACCGATTTCAGTTTAGTTTTTTTTGGATGAAAGGAGACTTAATCGAGAGTGTTCTTAGCTATGTTTTATAAAAATCGATTGAGCGGTTTAAGAGTTATGGTGGGTTAAAGTGGGGATGGAAGAACCAAAATTCTACAAATGTGCCCAAAATGGTTGTCAAATCAAATGAAAGATAAGATATTTTCGTACTTTTTTTAGGTAGGTTTTTGTGTCGGGGGTTTTTTAAATTTTTAATTCCAGTTTTTTTTATATTTTTATGTAGGTATTGCCTATATTTTCCTGCCAAAAGTTAATAAAATGTAAAGGTTATTTTAAGAACATAATTCCGTAATTGAAGAAAGAGGATGCATAAATAAAAGCGCGCACACAACACAACCAGTCGTCGTTATCAATGCTTTCATGTACTGCAATCGATAAACTTGAAGTTATCAAGTACAATGGCGCCCACTCTTACGCATGTTCCCAGGATAGCGGTACAGTTATTCAATACTTCGTTACCGACTGATTCGAGTAGCCTTCGAAGATATGAAGAACTTTATAACGGACGTTAATGGGCTGGTGGACGTGGGGAAGATTTGTGTCGAATGAATCGTAGTAACTGTTTCGTGTCACAATTCCTGAAGGACAAAGTGAGATGCTTCGTCATGAACAGGTAACGGGTTAAATGCTTCAGGTTCTTACGTTAGGCCTTTTAATTTATTATTTAGGAGTATTGAAGCTAGGGAGCCACAAAATAATAACGGCCTACAATTTCGATTATGGTTTGGTATAAATACAAGTAAGTTACGAAAACGAAAGCAAAATGAATGACGCGAGAGTAAAAATGAAAACAACCGACCTCCAAATAAAAAACACTACATAGTGAAAAATAACTTTAATTTCGGAAGTCGGTGTCTTTGCATCTGTATTTTAGTTTTTTCCACTTCCGAAATTAAAGTTGTTTTCACTTTGTAGTGTTTTTTTTGTTGTATTTTTTACTTTTTAGTTATGGTACTTACACCACTCCAATTCGAAAACGATCGTCTTACACGTCCACCTCCGTTTGAAGGCGGTTTTTTTATTTTAAAATAATTTATTGTTGATTTTTTTTAAACCGCTCGACCGATTTCGTTAAAATTTATATGGGACCACCTCTGAAGTATGACTTACCAAACAAAAAAGAATCATCAAAATCAATTCATATTTTTGGCGGAATGATCGCGGAACTATCATATAAAAAAAAAAAACATACTTACAGTCAAATTGAGAACCTCCTTTTTTGAAGTCGGTTAAAAATTGAATCTGCAGGTACATTTTAATTAATTATTATCTCTAGCAATTATTAGTAATGCCTCGGTATGCCTTAATTTTTTTCATGCAAACTGAATTTTTAATCCACTGTTGGTTATATTTTAATAAAGTTTTATTTAGGTTTTTACAATAGGTCGGTAGTTTATAAAATGGTAACTTTGACTAAGAATAAAGTTTCTTACCGGTCTGTTTTTCAAACATTTAAAATTGGTAGAAAAAATCACTTTTAGAAGACTCGATTAAGGGAAGGCAAACTATTCTAAGAAGAAAACTGGTTTTATGTATTTAGATGATGTTGAGCATCATGTAAATACATAAAACCAGTTCAGATCAGACTATAATCTTCAGGCACAAGATACCAAATAAGTGGTGTCCAATAATAACTCAAACCATAAAAACATGTGGACACACCGGTACTTATTAAAAACTAACTAACATAACACACTAACTCATAATTATACACACGCATAGTTGACAATATAATTAGCGATACAGGTCGCGCAAAAATTATCAGACGTCACGTACATTTGGTTCGAGTAGGTAGGTATTAAAGTTTTGTAAGGGACAGTTGATAATTTTTTTTGTGATTATAATTTTGGATTTTGGATTTTGGTCCCATGGAGAAAGTTGTTCAGGGGCCTTACTATGACGTGTTAAGAGCGTTTATACCTTATGAGTGGCAACGTCGCAATTTAGTGTCATATTTCGTAGTTTTCAATTTTCATAATTTAATCGGAGCTATATTTAAAAAATCTGTTTAATAAACTTTTTAGAATTACGTGAAAGTGTTTAAAAAGTAAGTATCCGTAATGCTTACAGTTATTTTACAATGAAAATAACGCCCTGCAAGTTTCCAATGTATTATTTGCATATGAATAGAACTGTAAACGCAACGATTTCTTACTTTTACACAGTTTTCACATAATTCTAAAAAGTTAATTAAACAGATTTTTAAAATATAGCTCCGATTAAATGATAAAAATTGAAAACCACGAAATATGACACTAAATTGCGCCGTTGCCACTCATAAGGTATAAACGCTCTTAACACCATCATGATTCCGTTGCGAAAAAGAGATAGTGCTATCGGTCATGTATAGCTCCGTCTCTTTCACGCTGGAACAATGATGGAATTAACACGTCATAGTACGGCCCCAGTTTGATGGTCTGTACCGCACCCTTAACTGTGAAAACCTTTTCTATTACATCCTGTATGCATTCACCTTTTTAATTGAACGATTGATTCCGATAGGGAAAGAACTTGTTACATCATCTCATCATCTGCCTAGTTTTGTCCCAACTATTTTTGGGGTCAGCTTCCAGTCTTACCGGATGCAGCTGAATACCAGTATTTTACGTGGAGCGACTGCCTATCTGACCTTCACAACTCAGTTACTGGGTAACATTATACTCCTTGGTAAGACTGGTTGTCAGACTTTTGGGCTTCTGTCGACCCGTAACGACTGTCAAAGATCCACAAATGACAGCCGGAACCAACAGCTTCACATACTTTCCGAGGCACACAGGGGTCCCGATATGTAAAGATGGTCACCCATCCATGGAACGACCGCGGCAAGCGTAGCTTAACCTGATCGATCGACCGGTGCGGCTGTTATTAGTTAACTATTATTATTAACTGTTATTATGTAACTGCTGTAAGCTGTGCTGGCACTATGTATGTGCCATTTTGTACATATCTGTTACGTTGTGTACTTAGGTACCTACATATTATAGTCAGTGCGTTATCAACTGAGTCGTGAGGCCATAAATGACAATACAGATAGGAATGTGCAGCGCGCCAGGACCGTTATCGATAAACGGCTACCTGCTCACGTAGTGTCGATGAGTCACTAATGATCTGTAGGCTTGTAATAATTTATGACCCGACGACTCAGTTGATAACGCGCTTACTATAGTGAGGACCGTAACGTGGAACCGCTCTTCATTCAAGAAGAAACTGATGGAAACGAAAAAAAAATGTTTGTCCTAGATTGTAATATTATGGGGATGTTTTACGTTTAGGTTGTACTATAGAACCAAACAGAAGTACTTAACGACATAAGTTAATTTGTCGAGAGACTATTAAAAAAAATACTGCATATAAAATTACACAATAAACACAACAACACGCTAACAGCAACACAGCAGCAACAGCTAACAGCTAATTATGCAATTAAACTCGAGCATTCTAATAGTTAACCGTTGCATTCTAAATGAAGATATGACTTATAAATAATAATATCTACGAACACATCCTTACGGTTTTCAGATATATTCACAATATGAAACGGATATATAAATAAGTACTCCAATTTAAGATCTAAATATTCAAGTTTGTGGAACTCGAAGCACTTCTGTATTATTTAATATTGCGGAAAACATACTCGGGAGACAGTTAATTTCGCTGTAAATATTTCAAATGTGTGGGTTTCAATGCCGGAATTGAATAACGGATTTAGAATACACAACACCCGAGGTAGTCTAATTGGCTATCTGACGTCAGTGCCTTTCCGACGCTGTGCAAGCTGGGGTATAATGTATTTTAGATTGAGGTATTATAGAAAGGAAGCGATGTTTTCAGACGTGAGGTTTGCCACGAGTAAAAAGGAACTGATTTAGACGACGACGAAGGGAGAATAGAACGAGAGAAAGAAACTTTTATAAGTACGCACGGCTCCAGATCAAGCTATACATTTCCAGTATAAGCTGATATCGCACTGTGTAGCATTTCCTTACAATGAGAGGTCAGTGTAAACTGGAAATGTATAGCTTGATGTGTAGCCGTGTGTGCCTGCTGATATTGTGACCATTCTTGTTGCAAATGAGTAGAAGAATAGAATATTATTTATTATGTAGGTACACCATAAATATGAATTACATATATGACTGACCGGTTGGCGCAGTTGGTAGCGACCCTGCCTTCTGAGCCGCTGGTCCCGGGTTCGATCCCCGGACAAGTCAAACATTTGTGTGCATGAACATGTCGGTTTGACCTGTGTCTGGGGTGTGTATATGTATATAAGTATGTATATCAGTCATCAGGTTACCGTAGTACAGGCTCTGCCTAGTTCGGGACCTGAAGACCTTGTGTGGATGTTGTCTCATATTATTATTATTATTATATATGAATGTAGAAATTTCGTAGAGAACAATGGGCGGTCTTATCGCTTAGAACGATATTATAGAGACACCCTTTGGATGGATTAAAGGAAGAATGATTAAATAATTTGTTTTTAGTATGGAGAACTGAAAAGTTTTCACACTTTAGAGATCGATACGATACTTTTTAGTTCGTCTACACTGCTATACCTACTTGCTAACTGGTTTTTCGTTATAATGCGACATGAGCTATTATATTGCTTGAGCCCGACACAAGAGAAGATGCATTTATTGCTCATATATCTCTACATATTATAAATTAAAGTCGCTTTTCGTCTCTGTCTACGTGACTGCGTGATGCGGTTTTGCACTACCATTTGGAGAATTTATTCCGAAAGATTGATGTGTATAATATATAAATATTAATCTTACATGTAATAAGTAATGGAAACTCGTTTTGTCAATTCGTAAAACTCGTGCGTAGAGGGCCGGTCGTTAGTATTTTATAAACTATCATAGGTCATTATATTAACCTCGTGAACGCTACGCATTACTCGTAATTCGTAGCACTTTTTTCGTAGCACGTTACTACGCGGCTTTCACCATAAGTAACGCCTATGTTGTACGTGTTTCTTGTCTCTAAATATAAAAGGTACTTAGTAGGTTAAGACCGAGGGTCTCAAAGCGACCTTATGATCTTAGGCCATCCTTAATCGCTGATTCATTTCCGCATCTGTCCCATAAATCTTCAGGTACCTATAGATTGCGCCAACAGCGGTACAAAGGCAAGCTATGACTCCGCTTATTACGTGAGATACGGTATAGAAAACATTATTTTATAGCCTGTAAGATAAACGATAATTTTAGCTAATAATTCTGCAAAATAATGTTCTGTGTTATAGCTTAATTAGCGGAGAACATTATTAAACGTAGGCAATTTTATTATTAATCATTTTTCGTATTGGGATCGTATTATGCTAATATACTTAAGTTATGCATAGTTCTTGGGCCTGTGGGCTGTGTACACTGGATAATTAGTGTAAATATGATAGTAAAAAATAGTGAGATGAAGTCTCGTGTAATTGAAGCAAGTTTTATCCTCGTAGCACTATCGAAATATGCTACGAATGTACGTAGTAGGTACGACGCGCTACAATAATTTGGATGCGAGTGTATTCAACTTAGCCTACCGCAGTCCATTGCTGGACAACGGTCTCTCTCAGGCTGCACCACAACACCTTGTCCTTCACCTTTTACATCCGTGTCTCCTGTCTGTCTGTCAGTCTGTCGCAGCCATCTTTTAAAAGTCCTCGGTCCAGCTCCCGTATCGGCAACCCACATTGCGGTTGCCGATACGCGGTCTCCTTTCCGTCTTCTCGTCTGCTCCACCGGCCATCGATCCTACTGGCTGCCATTCCAGCTGGCTTACTCTGCAAGCTATGTCGGTAACTAAGGTTCTGTGTATTACTTATCAATATTGATCAAGCAAACTACAACGGCGGCACTTTAAGTTCTCTTGATTTATGACGTGAGGAAATAGATGCTGTACTACATTGTTGTATGGGCCGCAATAATTACGTGTCACTTTATTCTTTTTAGTTTGGGAAGTCATCAAACAACTTCTCCCGCTTTAGGCGGAGCGGGAGGCCGTCAGTTGTCTGTGCCAGGGGCCACGGTAACCCTTTCGGACTTTCCCGCTACCCTGGCAGACGTATGTCTCTTGGAACTGTAATTAATCGAATGAATAAGCGCCCAGCGCTGAGTTGCTGAATTCGTTTTCTCCTTTACCGATCTTTATTTCTCCTGACCAAGGTTTATTTTGTTTATATGTATGTGTCTATATATTAGTATTTATTCTTGTATTTTATAGTCATTTCCGAGCTATCTATCCCGTATGTTGCACCTGCCATGGTATATCTCTGCATCACCCTAAGGTTGACTGGTAGAAAATGCCTCAGGCATTAAGTCCGCCTTTGTACAGTATTATTTTTTACTTGTGCATAAAGTTTTAATAAATAAATAATAAGCTGTATTTTCTTAATTCGTATGCATTTATAGGCGTCATCACATAATGCCGCTGGTTTAAGTATAAACTTATAAAGTAGCTTTTGCACAAAAACTTAATACATATATTTGAGTAAAAAAAAGTTATAAATTAAAAAAAACAGTCTTAAAAATTCTTAAAGCTAACAAATAAAAGTAAAACAAGCCAACGTCAAACTCCTCCACGCTGTTCAGCCAACAAAGCCCATGTAAGCTCAAAGTAAAAATCTTAGTTCCCCTTTCAACGTACGTGTGTAAACAGGCTTCGGCTAGTGGCTATGTGGCTAAGCTCCACGATGACAAGTGGAATATCCACGTTCCGCCAACTGGTATCTGATGGAGATTAGACAGATTTTCTCACTTATTGACAATGAATTATATATCGGTTTTAGAATTTTAATAGGCTCTCCGTTTTAGATGTTGTCAGGTGCTAAGATACCGCATACTTGATACCTACCAAGTAAGTAAAATATAGTTAAAAATGAAATCTAGGTATTCAAGCAATGCCTGGACAAAAAAATATTTCGATCAACCTCGTTAGATTTTTTTGCAAATACAAAAAAGTACAAGTTTCATCTCAAACAATTTATTGTACACTATACTTTTTGTACTTACCGCAATTTTAGACCACCTGAGGTGTGGCCACAACAAACTGTGACTCTGTGTACATTTGCAATAACCGAGAGATCACGGACGCGAGCGTTCAGATAATTGTAATTTTCAACTGTTTTTTTGTCTCAAACGCCCCAATATTAGAAGAAGATGCAGGATATTTATATTGATACGGCTTATTTTCAAGCGTTTTTGTATTTTTCATTCAATACTGGCTTCAGTTTTATTGAGGCGGTATTTTCATAGTAAAGAGCTCAACGCGTAGGCACTATTTATATGTATGTATGACCTAAACGTGTTTGTGCAACTGGCTTTATAATTTATGCAATTTGACATGACGTGTACATAATTTAATCATGCTCTCTCGAGTTCCAATGAAAGCATTAATGTATGTTAACAGAACAACTAATTGAACCTTTGAAGATGTTATGAAATATCTACCTTTGAGAGCTAGAATAAATAAAATTTATATGATATTTCTATATCACTTGCACTTGTTTCTCCCTTTTGCTATTATTGCAACAAGTACCTACATCGTCTAAAACGTCTTCAACGAGTCATTGCATTCATAGAGATTGCATAATAACTGAGAAACAGGAATTTTGCAATGTTGCATGGCGGTATAAATAAATGTAGTGTTTGTTCCTTCCCGGATGCGCTACATGACAAAGAACCTTACATTCAGCTACTAATAGTATTCAATGTGTAACAGAATAAACGCAAGTCCAGAAAGTAGTTTGCTCATAATTGAGTACTGAATCGATTTCAGTAACAATTAATATAGGTATTTTTTTCAGATTTTATGTATTTTGCAATCATCATCTGCCTAGCCTTTTCCCAACTAGGTATGTTGGGGTCGGCTTCCAGTCTAACCGGATGCAGCTGAATACCAGTATTTTACATGGAGCGACTGCCTATCTGACCTCCACAACCCAGTTACTGGGTAATACAATACCCCTTGGTAAGACTGGTTGTCAGACTTTCGGGCTTCTGACGACCCGGTAACGACTGTCAAAGATCCACGAATGACAGCCGGGACCAACGGCTTAGGGTCAGCTCACACCGAGACGCGACGCGACGCGACGTGACCAGTGATTTCGCGCTGCGCCGCGCGGCGCAGCGCAACGTCGCGAGGCGCATCTTGAAATCGTTGGCAACACGACGCCTCGCTGCGCCGCGCGGCGTCTCGCTGCGCAGCGAGACGCCGCGCGGCGCAGCGGAACGTGTAGCTGCATTCGCCACGATCACCCGCCCCGCCCGTCCACCCGCACTCTACCATTTGCAAGCGCATGAGAACGACGTATATTTGGCGGGTGCATTATGGAGTATCATTAGAGACATTAGAGACATATATTAGTCTATCATTATAATTTCACTCGAGCACTCGACCGAACTGCATCAATTCTACACGAAGTCTGGACGAAAATAGTTCGCCACGGTGACCTCGGCTGCGCCTCGCGGCGTCGCGCTGCGCAGCGCGGCGCAGCGCTGCGCCGCGAGGCGCAGCGCCGCTCCTGCACGCCGCGCGCACCGGCTGCCTCGCTCTACGCCGCGAGGCGCAGCGCGGCGCAGCGCGGCGTAGCGCTGCGCCGCGCTGCGCCGCGCAATTCTCACAATGAAATGTGTATCTTTTCGTGTAGAAAATAAAGTTGTATTTTGAGTCGCTCTTTTAAAATGTGCGCGCAGCGTCGCGTCGCGTCGCGTCTCGGTGTGAGCTGACCCTTAACGTGCTTTCCGAGGCACGGAGCAGTGGTGATGAAATAATTTACACAAACTAAAGCGCCTGTCGGGGTTCGAACCTACGGCCTACAACTCGTAAGTCGCGGCCGTTACCACTGGGCCACCACCAGTATTTTGCAATACTGACCGCAAATCGAGCCAAAGAAAATTTAATCTTATTTCAACGCAACAAGACTCGATTTTAAATGCATAAAGTAATGCTAGGGTCAACACGATTTCCTTAATAAAAATAGATAGCTTTAAAAAAATTGTTTTGGTCTTTGTATTATGCTTTTAACTCAATACTCTAATTGGGGTGTATGAGGTCTTGCGTTAATTATGTTACATGTTGTATATCATATTTATAGCCATAGACAACAATAAGATTGACTACCCTAAGAAATACCTATCTCTTCCTGTTGAAGCTATTGATTTCAGGGTTGATCCCAGTAGGCAGACAGCGCCATCTATCGTTACACAGATCTGATCTAAGATCATACATATATGTACTTAGTTTCCTTACAGGAGTTTCCGGAATTGAGTTACTTGTACCGTAACTCAATCGCTTTAAGATTTAATCGAACAGCTCGATATCAATGTTCAATCAATCTGATAAAGACCAAAAACTAGTAAATTCAACGCTTAACAAACAAATGAATAAAGAAGTAAAGATATATACAGACACCTCTAATTTAGACGTATACACGTAAGTGTTTGTATAAAGCACGTAATTTGCACGTATATGACCAAGTGGCATGTCTTTAAGAAGTAAACCTATGCTCGTCTGATGTAATCATCATAACATTATATCGGTAACTGGACACCTGATTACTGACTGGTCACATAGGTGAAACTTGTAGTAACATCAGTAGCTTGGGTGTGATTAGAAGGTTGAGATATAAAGAAAACATGAAAACTAATTTGAACCTAATAGTATTAATAGAAGAGTGAATTTTTTGTGTTTTAATGCTAAACTACGGAAAGATTTTGATGAAAGGTAAGGGTAGCTTCCCCAAAAAACAAAAAAAAAAAACTCCTCAATCTAAAGACACATATTTTTTTTCTTAAACGTTGCCCCACACTAGTTATTTCTCCTGTATTGTGGGTGCGTTTACAAACATTTAAAGTCACATAAGTACACAAACAGCCAGACCCGGAACAACGACTTGTAGATCATACAAATATTTGTTCCGTGCGGGAATCGAACCCGCGACACGCAGCGCAGCAGTCAATCGCTTAACCACTGCGCTAACCGTGCCGTATTACGACCTGATTTATCTTACGAGACCACCATATCTTATTTTAAAGAAGAAAGTTACTTTCATCAAAAAGCACGAAACTCCTTACTCAGAAAAAGCCACGACTAGAAGGGATATCATAAAGATTGTATCATTGTCTTGATTACTCCCGAGAAAGATGCATTCAATTTACAAGCATTTCGCATCGGCACATTATCCTTCCAGATTTACTTGAAACTAAAAGCTATGTTCACGCCAGCAACTATGTAGGCAAAACACAAATTCAAACCTAGTTTGTATCTAACACTACTAGCAAATCAGCCTTTTGGCCCGCAGGCCAGTTTTTACGTGGGCGAGATGTCCCTTAACCCGGTCAAACTATAGTAAAATAACTGTGTCCTATTAAGTAAACTGGGATTTAAGTTCACTTGAAGTTTACTAAGCGATGATTATTAAGATTCACACACCACACTAACTCACTACTCACACTCAAACCCATACTCACTCACAGTCTTACACACACTCACCACACACACACTCACTCGGGATACACTTATCACACATACACGCGCGTTTTGGCTTTTTCTGGCTATTTTTATTTTATTTATTCTACATAACACTCATTAATTTGCAGAGCCATTTGTATAAATTTTAAATTACCCTTTCTTTTATTTTATTTTTTGTCTTCTTTTTAGCTTTAGTCTAGCATGTTTACATTGGTGCCGATTCTCTTGTCACAAAATTCTCTAAACTAGACTAAAAATCACCAAAATTTAGTTTATTCCTGTCAAACGACGATTTCCCATTCTGAAATTGACTAAATTGACACAACTTAACTATATTTTAGTTTGACAGCACTAAGATGGCACTGAGATTATAATTTAGTGAAAATGGCAATTTTGCTATTCTGAATTTTACGTTTTTCACCTAAAATTTTGATTGTCTTAACTAAATCTGACTATTTTTAATCGCGATTAAAAAGGTGTGGAATAAAATTAGTTGTCATGAACTAAAATTCACACCAACACCTCGACTTCAGATGCAAAAACAGTACTGTATCTTTTTTTCTTTTCTTTTGCTTATATCTCGAAAACGGTGTGTCGTATCGCAAAAATAATGAAAATTTCGACCCCCTTTGCAACCCGCAAACCTATAAATCTCAACGTGTTGGTAATATTTTTTTTTATTTTCCATACAAAAAGTAAAAAAATCCATACAAAACAAGTCGAGGCCGCACATAAAGCGCGCCTACGGCTCTAAAAAAAGATCACGTGGTACGGCAAACAAGTACCACGTGGAGTCGCAATAATTGTCAAATTTGATTTTAGATGTGTCAAAATTATTTTTAAATTTAGAGTATTTATTTTGCAGAATAGCGTTAAGATTCTCATAGCCAAAAGTAAGGAATTTTAGTGATAGTTTAGTTAGTTTAGTTCGGTGTACAACAGAATCGGCACCATTGTCTACATAATTTTCAATTGCATAAAATTATAAGTGGAAGTGCGGAGTCTCCTAATACAAGCAATTCCTTGCTTAAAAGGTGATCTCCAATTATTTGTATCGAAATGCCAATTTTGTAATTGAAATAAACATTTTAATTTTTTTTTAAATTTTTATTTTACTTTGGTCAAGTACTTTGTTCTTACGCTAGCTCGTAAAGTTTATGCCTATGTCTATGAGCAGCATATTGCAGGTAGGTACCAGGTGATTAAATTTTCTTAAAGTATACCTTGAATAAAGAATATTAACTGTTGTCAGCCGTTTCACTGGCATCCTATGGAAATTTCATCATATTTCAGAATAAAAATGTTTTTCTCCAGGTCGTGTTAAAGCTGTGTGCCAATTTTTGTCGAAATTGGTCCAATAGTTTTGGGCATCTCGGATTTATCATATTAGTTAGGACCTGCCTGGATGCCTGACCTGTTAGGAAGCATTTCGTCATGAGTCACCCGCTGAAACAATATTGAAACCAATGCAGGACTATAAATGGGGGAACAATAAATCTTATTGACGGCCCTTAAAGTTTTAATTATCTCTATAAGGTAAAGGTACGCATGCATGAAATAAAGAATGCGCATATTGAAACTTGTTAAATAGGTATACCAATTTAAATACAATATCGTTTGTCACATATTGCTGAGTATTATTCGTCTAGATTTAATCGATTGGTATACGTTATTAATGCGGTGCATCCTATTTCTATGGATGCACCTGATATCGCTGCAGACAAATAACTTTGTCATGACGAAATATATGTAACATTAGATGGATTGAACCCTTGAGACGAGACTGACAAAACTGCAATGTCCAATTTCAAATCTTAATTTTTTATTTTTATTTATTTATTTATTTAACCATTTATGTACACACTTATATAAACAGACAAGAAGAAAATAACAGAAAAATAGGTACAAAGGTGATGCTTATTTCTAATGAAATCTCTTCCAGCATACCTGCGATAGGATAGTAGATTAAGAGATGTAGACAGCGTGTGTAAGAGTAAAAGAGAAAATAAAATACATAAAATCAAAAACAATTCACTTAATAAAATAAAACAAATAATATGAGAATATACATACATACATACAAGCATACTTCTAAAATAAATAACACTAGAATATTAATATATACGCAACTATGACGAAGTGGAAAGATAGTGTTCTTTCACTCTTCTTTTAAAAACTGCAACAGTTTGGCAGTCCCTAATGTCAGGCGGAAGTGAATTCCACAACCGCACCGCGTGCACAGTGAAGGAGTAGGAGTAAAAGTCGGTGGAGTGGGGAGGGGACTTAAGGAGGTTTCTAAGATGCGACCTGCAAGGCGCATCTGAAGGTCGGGCGTAGGAAAAACGCTCCCGCAGATAGGATGGCGTTTTAGGGTTATTTAAAATGGGTTGGCTCTTGACTAGTCTAGGTCAGTGGTGACAGAGACAGAGTCGATGATGGAGTGAGCTTACCCAGAAGAAGCCTGTTCACTCTCACTTTGAAGAGATTAGGGTTGTATGCGTTCGGAAACACAGACGCAGGTAGAGAGTTCCACTCTTATGCTTTGCGCATAACAAAAGGCATTTGGAAACGTTTAGTGCGAATTGGTGGAATAGCAACTAGGTAAGGATGGTAACTTGCAGTGCGTCTAGATGACCGATAATCAAATTAAATAGAGAGGTAGACTAAGTGCAGAGAGTACATAAAATCCTGTAGTAAGAGGGCAAGCTCCAAATGGCTCAAAACTATAAACTTATAACCACGATCTTTTGTTTATTTATTTACTAGCTTCTTACTGCCCGTGACGTCGTCCGCGTGAAATTTCTTGTTCCCCAAGCCACCCCGTCGCGCAGTATCGCCTGCCCGCGCATTTACTTCGTTTTCGCTTAGCGTTGTTTCTGACTTTTTTTCTTATTGCTCGACCCCAGTATGTCGATTCTGTAAAAATGTGACCGTGAAGTGAACACTTAGGTGAAGTGAGCTGTCCGTGTCATCCTAGTGACGCAAGGGATTGACCAAGCATTACATTTACAATCATAATTGAGATTTTAATTATGTTTATGTTAAATAAGTTGATAAATTTATATTATTTCAAGGCTACTATTTAAGTGGCTAAAAATTACTATTTACGGGTTTTTTTTTAAATAAAACAGCCATTCAGTTTAAAACTCAAATAATTTATGTTATTTTGATTTCCTAAACTAGTTTCTGACTGGATTTCTGTGTTGCTGTTTTATAAAAAAAATACTCTAAATAAAAATATTTAGACACTTTTATACTAGATTATTACAAATAATATAAAATGATCAACAGAACTAACATTAAAAAACATAATTAAAATTTCGATTATGATTGTAAATGTAATGTTTGGTCAATCCCTAGCATCAGTGGGATGACACTGACAGCTCACTCCACGCTCACTTCACCTAAGTTTTGACGGTGAGATGGTTACAGAATCGCAATGCTGGTCCTATTGTGATGTTAGTCTATAGCCTTCCTTAAGAATTCGGATATCAAATGCAAATATATTTTTTCAAATCCGACCGGTACTTCCTGAGATTAGCGCGTTTAAATATACATACAAACGAAGAAAAAAAAACAAAAGAAACATCGGCTTTATTATAAGTAGGTATAGATAGATTTATTCAATAAGTATACTACCAGCACATACATTTAAAATTAGCTTAAAAATAATGTCGTTGCAGTAACAAAATTTTATGTCCATAGGTGATATCGAAACATACTTGGTACAGCCTACGCATACATGTTGTTTCCACAGAGGGAACTAGAAGTTTGTTGCAATCTAAACAGAATAAACTGTCGCAGTAAATTTACCACAGCAGAGCCTTTGAACCATAGCTTACATAGTTACCCATACTTTGAATAGTCCAGTGTATCTAAAGGGACACCGATCAGCGTTAATTAAGTACGATATTATTGTCAGGAATATATTTATTGTTTTAATTAGCATAATATCCGCATTCGCGTCAGATATAATAATCTGTAGGGTATAATTATATGTTACTGTAAAACAACCATTAAACAACGGCTTAACAGTTATCATTTATTGACGAGTAGTATAGAATTCCGTTATCCGATTGATAAATGCTACAATTAGCAATTCAATAGTTTCAATTAAAAGACGGAAGGCATTTGTAACTCAATCTAACGTACATACTCTAAAAATAAGTAACCTTTTTGTCAAAGGGATCTGTAAATATCACGCAATTCAATCAATCTCAAGTCGACTCAGAATTTCATGAAGATCAATTGGACTTGTTTTACCTAACAACATTACTGTATCACATTAATTGCAAATTTCCTTTAAAACAGCCTGTAATAAACGCTCTAAACATGTTATCTTCTGAACAAATAACCAAGAAACGCGTAATCACTAGAAATTAACTGATTTAAGATCAGCCGTAACTCAGGCGACGCGAGTGATGTATCGATGCATCAGAACGTCGAACGTCGCTGTCGAACATGGTTACAATGTCGTCGTGGCATTCAGGAAACCAGCAAGATAAACAGTTCAGAGATCCTAAGCAACGTCCCCCAGATCGAGTAACAGATTGCCGTGTTGCCGTCTGCCAGGGAATTTGTTACGGCCCGCTCAAGTAGCAGGATCACTTTAACAAGCACCAAACAAGGCGTGAAAACTAAAATAAATAACGTTTTAGAGGTGTGCCCCTCGAATGGCAAATTAATGGCCTCCGCTTCCAGTCAAGTAGATAAGGATGTGTGGCCACTTTATATTCGTAGAGGTTGAGGCGTGAATGCAAATAATTGATAAGAGACAAATGGTCTAGCAATAGCTCGTTAGATTCGCACTGAATTGTTCTCGTTATAATGGAAATTTGAAACAGAGTTCCTGGTTCAAATCGACATTTGCAGACTGCTATCCTAAAACTGCCACCAGAATATTAATGAGGAGAAACGTTATACTAATAACGAACTAAAATCACAATTTAGTGGCTACTTACTTAATATGTTGCCCTTATTTAAATAAACGTTCACAAGTCAACGCGTAGGCCGCATGATAAGTGCGAAAACGACGGTTGGGCGAAGCGAAAGATTTGACTTGTACGATAGGCGCCCTACCCACGCTGGTCTGCGACACAACCGCCACGCCTCGCCAGCCGAGATAACCCACCTTTAATAAGATAAATTGAATTTATCGCGTATCAAATCTACTATTACCGCATGGTTCATGCGTGGTCCACTCATATTATGCCCTTGAGATACGGCCTGCGCTAAACGCACACAGATTTTCCTTAGATTGCCCGCCGATATTACCGGCGCACGACCGTCCTCGCCATTAAACCGACACACAACAACGAGACTCCCTGAAACTTTAAAATCCATATTTCCTAATAAAGTTTCCTTACGCGATAAATTTAACCACATTGATGTTACAAACGCTTACTTTCCTTAAATGCGCTCACGAAAGTTGGAGAAATTCGCTTGAATTGTATCGTTAAATAGAACAATGCGAACCATTCAGAACGAGTGGGTAAAGATTTACATCTGAACGAAAGGCAGTGGTCTTCATTGTGTGCGGGTTCCCAGCGGCTTCCAGGACGAACGCTGAGACACGACAATATTCTATGCGATATCGAGTATCGATGCAGCCGCATCTAGGTATGCAAAGGCACGCGCGGTGTACAGGGAACCGATATCCCGATAAGGCGGTACCGATCGTACATTACGCTTATCCAGGCGCTATTGGTGCGCCTAGCGCCTATACATTTTACTCAGCATCTTCCTATGTAATGAATATCTCGCCAACACGTAATTGGCTAGTGCAACCCTGCTAGAACTCGTAAACGGGCCCTATTTGCCTATGCAGATAAATGCGCATGCACGCTACCGGACGGACGGCAAGAATGCCACGGCTGCATCCAAAACAATGCTCACGATTCCACATTCTGAAATATCTGTTAGATATTAGAAGCCTCGCAAACGCTGCCGTCCAAGTTTGCAGCTATTGATTTTTTGTTTCCAGTGTTCTGCAGTTTTGCAAAAACCAAGTATAATACCTCTCCAGCAAGAAATCCATTATATCCATAAACAAGGCTACTTCGTACCACCGTATTTTTTGTGTCCATCTTATCTAGCTGTCCATGCCATGTATCTGTTGCTCGGCCCGGGAAATGCCCACAAAATCTGGTCCCGTTCTAAGAGTGCTTGCGGTAATCGCTGTCGGCATCAGTCTCCGCCGCGCCGTTGCGATCAGCGCTCAGTTAATCTCTTTTTCTCTCGAATCCATTGTCTTCCCTGTTTATCAGTCTTACATGCCGTTTGTGTGTCACATTAACGGTGAGCGTGATGCAACTCTTCGTGTGACAATGTTGAAACATTTTTTGCAGCGCGTTCGATCATTGTCGTAATTGGATTTTTGTGTTGGTTACCGTTTGAACTCTGAACATCTATGCCGTAAGCGGCGCCAAGCTCTAACGAATGGTTGCTGCTCGTAAATACTGTAGTGAATTACGGCTGCTATTTTCGTATTTTGCCAGTGTCATGGCTCGTGCTCTTTTGCTTTTTGTTACTGTTTATCGCAGCAACCAGTTCGCCGAAGCATTTAGTTTTGTTTTCAAATAATGGCGTCTTCTCGTAACTTAAACGAACGAAAGTTTCTTGCATTCGAGCTCAATAATGGTCGTATATCACCTCACGTATTGTTAGAAAGTATTTTAAGCAAAACTCGTAACTTCACTTGAATTATTTATGTGCTGCATAAATTTTACGTTTTTGACTTTCCAATATAATTGCACTATCATCAAAAACTGTGGTAATAAAATATTGCTTAGAAGTTATATTGTAGGCTTTCACTTTCTTAACAAAGTCTTAAGCTAGCTTTAGGTGTCTACTATGTAATAGAGGTATTGTTGCAACTGAAGTTTCTCAGAGATAAATTACATGTTCTTGTGTAACTCTTACACGGAGAATAGCCGTGGTCAGGTGTGTTCCGTCGTTTTGAACAACGGTCATTAGTTGATCCTTCCGCTAACTGCGATACTATGGTGCGAAACTCGTTCTGGGCACATGCGTAATGGCCGATCGGGCGTATCGGGACCTCTGCACGCATATACGTCGTAAATTACCTATTGAAGACTTGCACAATGAAACATAGATACTATCGTTTCACGCCTGATAAAATCGTTTTGTGAATATCTCAATTATAAAATTGTTGCATTCTTTCGACAAAAAATACTGTTGAAATAAGAAACAGCAGCTGTTGCTGGCGGTGCTACAGCTATTAAAATAATCTTGACTTTCTTAAACTTTGTAGCCCTAACATATTACATGCGATATAAATCATATACTATATATTCATTATATAAACATTCAATTACGTTATGACAATTTTAATGACTCTAATGTTTGCTTCAAAATTAATGATTAGTTTTGTTTTCCACGATGTTATTTGTAGAAAGTTCAGCACTGTCAATATATTAAATTGGCGAAGCGTTCTGATCACGATTAGACCCGGCGCTCACAGGCCAATCCCTCGATGCAATAAGAAAACGACTTTAATTTCTATCGTGACAGGCTGTGCTATTCCCCTCTTATTAATTGATTAGATCGCTTGCAACTTTGCTTAGTTTAAAACAATTGTTAATAGCAATCGCCAATGTATCGTTGCCTTTATTACTTTGTATGATTCCTAGAAGCGATCACGTTTTATTATAATTCCCTGCTATCGTTCAGTTTTCTGCGATGTTTCCTGGTAATGAATCTTATTTTGCCCCGGAGTCATTGAATGGGATGTTAAAACCAGTAGCAGATTGGCTACGGCTGATTTTGTATTAAATTATGTTTCCCATAGAGTAAGCGGTCGTGACTGTAGGGTGTATACAGTTTTTCCTTGTCGGCTGTATTAGGTGTGCTGTAACGTGTCAGTAATGGATGCCAATAAAAAGCTTAGAGATTATGACGGTTATTGATAGTTTTACAATAATGAAGTCTATGGTGTTCTTGGAACTTAGTGAAACATGGAGAGCATCAGTTTATCGTTTACGTCTTTGTTGCCAACACTTTATAATCTTGATATATTTGCGTAGAGATATGATATGTTTGTGTTATTTCTACTGTTTTATCTTCAGAGCTAATAAAAAGACATTTCTTTCCATCATCCCTTCTCGCTGCTGTCAATACGAATGACGTCCGAAGACAATAAGCGTTTATTTTTCCGATCAATTGCACAAATCTGCTTTGATTCAAGAACTCGTACAGCCAGTTCTTTGTCCATGATAATATTGCAAGTTTCTAGTTTGACTCAAAGGGCCTGCCGACCTTCGCTACCCTAAGGGAAACCAGGTTCAGTTTGTGTAATGTTATCAGTTGTCAGATGGATGTTGCCACCCATCCACTTAAAATAATAACTAAGTCCATGTCTATGAAAATGTATGGGAAGGCTTTGCTGTTAAGTACAATATAAAGTGCAAATTCTGGTTTTTAATACCGTCATCACACTTCTACAATGGGGAGGAAACTATTGCCTGTATTCGTTATTTCAGTGTTGGATCATATTAAGTACAATAACGTAATAGTTTTATGTGTTCTAATCGCACTATTAATAATAACTGGCACATGTATTCGCAGATCGGTAAATATAGGCGTCATAAGCGAAGACTGAGAGTTGGTTTGCAGGCCTTACAAATTACTATCGCCGGCGGTGGTTCTAAGTGTTGGAGTATTTCAATGAGCAGCCTTTATACTGTATCATTATGTATTATAAAACTGTTCCTGATTTGCTTCCAGCTGTCTGTACATTCCGGCTATTATCGTAAACGGTGGTAGTTGTTTTGTGGTTTCGCACTTGATGCTGGTTTGCCGTATTAGCTCAATTCGTTCAAAACGGGTAGCATTGGAAACCTTAGGGTTAAATGATAAATGATTTTATTTCTGTGAGTAGGTTTGTACAAACACTTTTACACGTCAATCATATATTTTTTTAAATAGATGAGGCCTTTCCTATCTGACTACTCCGAGAAGAAAGGCCGAAACTAACTCAGAGGTCACAGTATCTTTTAAAGTCCAGACAGAATCTTGGTCAGATCATGTGAAGGCTATGTAGATCGGTGTCTGAAATGGTCTTTTGAGGAAAGAACCACACAGATAGAGTGAACCTGTCCAGTCAGTGCACGCAATTGTCAGCAACTGTGCAGCTCAACTCAGAACTTAAGGAGCTCAACGATTCGGCGAACAATACCTACCAAAGAAAGGACATTTGAGTAGGTTGTTAGAGTATATGAATTATTTAATGGTAAAATTGCATCTAAAAAAGTCTGCGGGTCGTCAGTTCAGACCAGGGGTCATCCTCTCTCTGTTGCTACTAATTGCCTCACGAAAAAGCTAAATAAAATCAATTGCTTCGTGTGCCTAGGTGTGAATGAACAACGAACAAAGAGCTAGCGTTCATGTACTTAGTCATTAAATAAAAGCTATTTATATTTTTTATGCTCCCTGCACTTCGTGAGATCAACTCGAGAATAAGGATTCTGCTGTTTCCTTTTGAATTAAATGGCACCAATTTGATGCATACCCTTTTTCACCGGTTTTACTTCACTTCATCAAAATGTCATTCGTTTTTATATTCATTGTAAATCATCTAAGTATACAATGAACAGGATGCATTCTTACGTGCTAGTTGTTTAATGCTCTCCTTGAATAACTGTCTCATTAAATAAAGAGGTGTCAACCAGAGGCCGCACTTGAAAAACAAATGAACACTGATACACTAAAGACATCCCGTTCCATTAAACAAACTTGACCTCGGTCGGCTTTTCAAAACGTGAGCTTGAAATATTTACACTTCATTCTGATGAGATAATAGGAAAGCTGTGGCCGGAGAAGGTAATAGATCAGTCGGACGTTTTGTTGTTCAAGCTCGTGGATGAACAGCTTCATGTAAAACATGATCGGTCCTGAACGACGCACAATAAATCCTATCATGTTGCCGTCATTATTGTGATTTATTATTTCATCGTTTCCGTAGACCACGACTTTGAAGTTGCGCAGCTTTTCCTTACAATTTCTGGGCTCGTGCTTAGAGTTAACAGAGTCTAGGAAATTGCCCTTTCGCCGGCAATCATTGCGGCTGGCTAATGCGGCGCCGCCTGTTCAAATAACACAGCAGTGGCTTCCGCGTGGCTAAGAGAAATATTTATTTTGAGAAAATTGATAGCTGTGTGCAGTCACCATAGTCATTAACGAGCCATGCGAACCGCGGCTTGTTTAATTCTTTTGCTGAATTTTAGCTATTCTCAATCTTCTTTCTAGCGTACTTGAATCTTTTCATGTTTATTTAGTGGTGCGGCGCTTACATGTTTGCGCCTTGTCTATTATTAGCAAACACCTGTATTAAATTAATAGTCTACTGGTACAGAAGTTCTTGTTACGTATCCTATTTCTCTGGGAACAGCACGTTGTCTAGACTGTTGTCATGTTTTTGTTAGTTGCGTGTCTGTGCGCGGCACGCTGTTGATCGCAACGTGCGGAGAGCAGATAATGAATGTTCCACATTCGCATCTACGAGTACGAGTTTTATATAGAACTACGATGTAACTCAAGTTTTCCTAAGTTTTTATTCCAATGTCCCTTACCGCGGTTCATTCGCTTGTATCAATTACAACTTAATTAAAACGATTTGCATAGTTAAATAGAAAGTCGCAACAACTACGAACATTCCCTTAACGTTGCTTTCCATTTTGTCCCTTTTAAAGAAACTCTTGCTGCACGTAGTGGAACGCTGTTCTCCCACAAGTTTTACCTTTAAAAACTGTTTGGTGACAGCGTTTAACCTACTTGGCTAACGTTTTCATGACGCATCGGAATTTTGTACTACATTTGAATACGCGGCCTTCACTGTCCCCTTTGACAAGAAGTTCTGGAAAAACTGTTCATCTCTTCTAAGACGAGCGATGCGACGAGCAAAAAGTAATCGTTTGTGACACGGTCGCAGTCGTGACTTCTTAATTTTGTAAACGTTACAAAGTAAATTAATTTCAAGTTTGTATCCATTCATATACTGTATTCAGTTTGTTATCATGTAATAATGCATTCTTAAAAATTCGAGTTTTATAGTATTATGAATTCTATGTACTGTTTTTAGACATGTTTTTGTCAATTTCGGAAGATTCGCTTGTAGCGTTATTTTAACTGTTTTTTGAACGGACGTAGTGGTATTTTATAGAACTGGAATTTAATGAAGTACCTAGTTCGTTTAGCCTACGTTTCATCTATACTTGGGTACACGAATGCGCTACTAACCGCGCCCCAAAACCATGATTGTGCCAAGCATACCATAATTGTGCACTCAGATGCCAATGTTTCGCAACTAGAAATCGTTAGATCACGATCGCTAATGTGTGAAACACTTCCACAACAACAACGAGCCACTTAAAATAAATTATTGATCCAAAAATAGACAAACTGCGTATCTAATTTAATAACTGAAATTCATTCGACTTGTGATTTCTACATTTCCTAGAATTATTAACAGCAACAATAAATAAATTCTCCTGATAATAGATGTAACGAAAGTCAATAGATACTTATAGATAGTGAATTTCTCTTGAACTTTTCTCGTTTTTCTGGACAAATTGTTGGTCGTAGCGATTCTATTCAATTGTTGTTTGTAAATCGTCAGCTAAATGATTAAGGTAGTTCCGTTTGCGTGTACAGTTTTGTTTGGGCGGTGGGTGTGACAACAAAGGCAGTGTTACAATAAGCGTTAGCGCCGAAACTGAAAGTGAGCCGGCAAGTGCGCGTGCGTGCGTCGTCCGAGCAACAATCATAAAAGAATAAATACGACAGGAGTGTAAGACCGTACAAAATCACACACGAATAGATTAGCTGTGCTACGTAATCGAGTTATGTATCCGAACACAAAATATTTTAATTTAATGACGTCATAGAAAATGTGTGCACCTGGGCGTAAAAGCAGCAACAAACTAGAAACGAGTAACAATTCACATGCAAGTTTATTATAAGAAAGAAAACACGCAAACGCAAGTAACAGCACTTGTTAAGGAGTTCTAACACAGCTTACTTGTGATGAGGAAATATAAGGCTTTGTATGACAAGCTGCCTCTTTGAAAAGACGTTCATTCATTACAGAAGCTTACGTGAGTTCGCGATAATGACGAGTAACTACGCACAGCTCTATATGTCTTTGACAACTAGTTTATTCCAAGAATGCGTACATGAGGAACATCTGCCATAGACACAGATTAAAAGATTCTAAACGGAAATAAATTACTTTGATGTGCTTGATTTAAAGATGCGTCGGCTGTAACCATTTTTTACACAAATGATAAATCTTCACGATTACGATTTGATACCTACCATCTAAACAAAAATAATTAAAAAATTCGTTCACAGAGGAAATGCTAATTAGCACAAGACTAGATAAAAATCTTACGTTAATAGACTTGGATGAATAAAATCTGATATAGAAAAACAAGCTGCAGTCAACGAGCGCGTTAGGGGAACTTCTTTGAATGCAAAAAAAATCTTAACGGTTAGGTTTCAACAAAAAATTCAAGCTGACTGATGCATTACTGTAAACAGCTAATAAAATAGTGCTACAAAAAGTCTGACTATAAATTCCACCCGTTTAATAACCTTAGGAAGTTCTTACCTCTAATTTACTATTCAATTTCGTATGCCAAATCATAAGTAACGACAAGTTGGATTTAATTTAATAAGTAAACAATATAAACGTGTAAGAAGCCACAGAACATAAAAGTAGAAAGGCCACAGACAACGGGCCCAATAAAAAGGTTGAATACTTTTTTACATTACCATAATACGTTACAGATTGTCGATGAAATTTGATTATTCGTACGATTTCACCTATAATTTCGTGTCTAAATTATAGACTTGAATCAATTTTAGGCCTAACATTATATTCTTTCTTTTATATTGTTTTGTCGTAGAGATTTTATTAAGAATAATTTGATTGTGATAGTTGTAGTGCTTTGAAAGAATATAGCGAGATGTTTCGTCATCTTGACAAAATTCAATTGTTTCATGTTCAATGGTAACAAACATTTCCGTAATAGTATCATAATACACGCACAAAAGTAAAAAGCTGTTAAAGAAATTTAATTTCACCAGTAGTAACGTTTGGGTAAATCGTTAAGTACATAATGGGCTATTAATCTTTCAAATACATTTTCTACAACCATAATAAAGCTCTAACAGCCATTATCCGCCCATTCATCGTCATTAAAACGTGAACTTCTATGTGTATACTTGTGTATACTCGAACGTTTAGGATTAAGCTCTTATAAAACCAAGCCATTTCAATTTCACACACGATTCATTACTCAAAAGCAGCGATTGTCTAACGTTTTGTACGTTTTTGAACAGAAGTGCGCACGCGACTGCAAATCGAACTTTCTTCCGCGCGTTCGGACAGCAACTGACAAATTGCTTTATAATGATAGCTAATTGATGATCGTTTTAGGATGATTTGTGAGGTTTCATGTTTCTATTTTAACTAAACGATGAGTGAGGAATGATTCATGAGTAAGGGTAACCTCACTAATTTACAACTATTTCGGTGAGCTTTGATCTAACATGCGATAAACGGATTATACAAATTGGAGATTAAAGATAAGTAGTGTTAATCAATGATAATTATGACACTACTAATCATTTTATTACGTCTCAAACTCGTAGAAATGCAGTTTAACATTTAAACTCGGTACATCGATGGAAGTCTATTAAGACAAATGGTAATGTATTCCAATCAAAACTCTGTGTTAGAAAGTTATTTCGACGATGGCGTGTAGATAAACACTTTAAAATAATAGTGACGCTTCCGGGTTTCAATTTAACATTCCTCATTCATTTTTATAGTCAAGACATCTGCTCGCAATGTAGTCAACAATAATAACACTCATTATCATATATTGGATCGCTTCTATCAATTACTATTCGTTAACTGAATCCAAATTGCCCACTTCGTAAGAGACGTTTAAATCTAACTCTATTTGTCATTCAATTTCGCAAATTATTATGTGGACTGAGAATAGTATCGGTGAACTTTAGAAAGCTATGTGTAATTAACTAATAATGCCTCTAACAGAAACTATTGTTAGTGTATGAGTCGTCAAATATATTATTTCAATTTGGTTAATATCAAAATCAAAAGCAGTGATATTTCTAATTTGATCTCCTGCGACTTTCATCTAAGAATGCGTTTAATGCGTAACAGTCGTTATCCCTTTATATAATACTGAGTGAAACTGATTGCTCATTGTGACTGGAGTTATTACCGTCACTGGAGCTTGTGGGAACTCGTTAGTAGCTACCCCGAGCACTGAACCCTTGCACCCGTTTTTCTACGCAAGTCTTGTGTGACTGCTTTTTGTCTCTATTAATTTTACTATAACACTCCATCTTTGTGAGCAGTAGCCGTATATTGTTTTTTATTAACAACTTCAGCACTTGTTTTTGCGCTACTAGTTACATTAAAAGATTAGTAATAGAAAAATCTCGATGTCTATGAATAAGCAAGTGGAATTCTCGACCTGGAACTTGATTAATATTTACAAGATCTGTATCTGTGTTCAATTGAAGTTGATGATCGTTGACCTACCGGCTCAGTGTTCACCTCTGCTACCCTTCGGAAGCAATACATTTTACGTTGTAGATTACAATCTAAGTGAAAGGCTGTTATTTTGAACCTCGGATACATTTACTAGAAATGGCCGATTTCGGTTGCACATCTACACATGTATGCAATTTACTATTGGTAATATTTATCTTCTGATAAGTATCGTTTTCAATTTATCTTAAGTTTTGACAGATACTTGTCATACAACGATGTAGCTAGCAGTGCTCGCCTCTAACCTTAATCGTACAATTTTGCACAACAATAAGACCACTGTATTAAATTCATAATCTAAACTAAGATCTAAAGTAACGAACTGAGTAGTTTCAAATTTATATTTTCGGTACCTATCTGATCTAAAATTTGAATTCACAGATCTTGAAAGTAATGTTCGCAGCAATTAAATAATGCCACGGTACGTAATTTTGACTGTATAAAAACAAAATTCCTTGCGTTACTGGTTTTATTGATTTCATCGATTAACAACACTTTTTAAAGAATTTGCCTAAGCCAAATTCTTGTTTGAAGAAAATGAATGGGACCAATTCATTCTGCTTAATGTAATTTCTAATCTAGCCTGTGTTGTCCCACTGCAAAGGCCTCCCTCTCCCTTTTCCACACAATTCTGTCTTTAGCTAGTGCCAGCCATAGTCATTTCTGTAGGAGTCAAGCTCGGCCCGCCATCTTCGTCTCATTAATTAGCTGGTGCATTTCATAGGATTTCATTAACGTTTTATTTTGAACCGATACTAGCTTCTTATTAAAAGGTTGCGTAAGCAGGTTTTAAAATAATATGTTGACGTTATTCAATACAAACGTTTGTAATGAGAAATTCGATTCATAGTCGTTGATAAGTAGATAGCTCAGGGGAGCCAACCAACCAATAAAATTAACTTCTTTTATGTATCGGATAAAAAAGGTGTTCATACAGAATCCGTACTCTTACCAATTTACCGGTACATTAGCTCCGGTTACTCGATCGGTAATTATCATTAGGTTACCGTTCGTTCACTCGGATTTCAATTGTTGATTGTGTCACTTTTACCTTTGGTAGGTTACATGCAGAAATTTGGTAGTGAATAATTTAGTAACTGTACAAACATTAATTTTGGAAACAACAACTTCAGAGAGATAATAAAGAAGGAAAATCATGATGGTGATTTCATTTTTTCCAAACAGGCTAGCACCTGAAATAAGAGGTGGTGTGTAAAAAAGTAAATTTAAATAGCAAAATACTGAAAAATTTTAAGAATACAATGTAGTCGGGAGAAATACTAATGACCTAGAAAATCAGGTCTTACAAGACTAGGCAGCTAATCTAAGCATCATTTGATTTTTTGCCGCGCAAAACTGTCCACTTTAAACAATGCGGCTTCATCGATACCGCGAACACCTTTTTGCGAACTTTCTTATTTTATTTAGAGTTATTGTCGCATCTAAAATCTTAGTTTCTTTTTAATGATTATATTGTACGCAAGCACGTAAAAGAAAAGTACAAGGAAAGTGAGCTGAATCTGTGTTATCATTACAAAAATCTCGACGCCCACCGCGCGTTGGAACCTCTAAACAACGTGCTTAATGAACTGACACTTCAAGATAAACGTTTCTCTACACAAGATTATTACTTACAATGTTCGTGAAAATCAAGCAAATAGAACTTTTAAAGTCACACAAGCTTAAACTTATCAAGAATCAAATTAGTTTAATTTCAAATAAAACTATCACGAGAGTTCACAATAAATTCTGCGTAATTGGCAATGTAAACGTCGAAATGGTACGTCAGAGAGGAAAGTCCCTCATTCGCAATTCAATCGAGCTCAGTCTTTATTGGATCATATGTCAGCAGGCTGAGGTTCTCACATAGGTACATATTTATGGCTATTATCTACAGATGTAAGTTGCAAGTAAGGTACGAAAACTATCCTGTCATCAAATCAGCATCGGCTCTCTGCCAGTGGTCGTTACCCGGCAATTTTCTACGTGCCATGCATCATATTCGCGGGTTAATCGTAGGTTGCTTGTTTCCAGCGTAGTATGTAGGTTGCAGCACATTGTAGGTCAATGGAACGCGGCACGCGCTGCGCTTTCCTGCAGTTGTCTTATGCAGATGAGAATTATTTATTAACCCCGCGAGTTTAAGTTACCATATTATTTGCTGCTTCAAAATGTTTATCATTCGTTACTAAGAATTTTGTTTCAGACTTCTAGGTAACGAAATGAATAGTTTTTCACCTAAGAAATCTGTCTTTGGATTGGATTTTATACGCAGTTCGCTTGTGATTATTTATAACGCTTAGAATGTATATACTCATTTATCAGCCCATATCCTAATGCAATCCAAGAAGGCTATAAGTTTTTAATGGAAAAGAAAATTAATATCTTAATTAAAAATGTCTTAAAATCCCACTTAAGATTACTCTCGACAAGAATTTTCCAATATTCATTACCACAATTTTACCATTGCTGCACAGCTGCAATAAGATAATTAACATTGTTGAATCTAGATAAAATATAAAGAATTATAATAAGTAAAAATTTACTAACAGATTAACCGCCGCCGCCGCTTAAAATGCCGCAATCTCCCAGGTGATATAAACTTTGAACAATACGAATGGTAGAAAAATCTGAACCGAATCCAATTGTACACTTCCGTTCCCAGACATTTCTAGACCAATCGAAGAAACAATAAAAGGAAAGCTTGTAATTATCGGCTCTGTTGCCCATTACACGTGGCTGCAATTTCTTCCGAAAACAAGGGGCGTTATCCAACCAAATCGTGCCTATATCAAAAGATGATTTGTTCAATAGCCTACTTGTATTCAACTGCCAATGCCTTTGCAATTCATTGAAACGATTTAGCTACGTTTACACGTCCCCGATAAACATCTATGAGTATTGTTTTCTCATTTACTAACTTTGAATCATTACGTCCAAGGCAATCCAATTTGCTATCGAATGATCGCTTGAACGATTTACTTTCTTCTTGTTCAGCTTTAATCTGATCTCCGAGATACTTATCGCCGGTAATCACTTCAAAAATGTTGGCTTGTTGACCCTTACGGTGTTATAGCGGTAATGTTATTGTTTACTACGATATAGGTAACGGTCGGTTATTACGAGTGCCTCAGTAATTTTACCTTTTTTTTTTGTAGCACCAAAAATTTTGCATCTCCTGTATATTTTCCGGAATATTGTACAAATCAACAAATACTATTAGTAAAAACTTTTACGGTTCAGTTGACATGAGCTGCACATCGGAGGCAGTTAGCACATCTGGGTCAGTTTTTGTTCCTCGTTTTCACTATTCAAACAAACGCTGATCTACGTCACTTTAGTTCGTGAGCACAAACATCTTCATGTTTAATTATGTGGGAAGCGAAAATGTCATTCCGGTCGTGTAATATTTGGAACAATTGTGCATTTCTCATGTGTTAATTTCGCTTTTAAGTGTTGTAATGTTTAATTTTATCGTTGTTGTTTGTTAATTTATTTTAATGGTAGTGAATGAAAGTGTTTCTATTACGTTTTTCTTTATTCATGAACACATTATGTTTTTGTTTCTCTCTTTGTTATCGCACAAAATATGGATTAGAGCAGTGGTTACAAATTTCGCACATCATTTTGCCGTTTCTTCTTATGTTTGTAACGTTGCGTGGCTTAGTTGGGCGTGACGCACCGTTTTGTCGGCTGCTCTTGCCGATACGGTCTACATGCGCTCGAGCATCCGTCGACTAACCCCTGGTTTCGGCTTCAAGATTTCTTCTTCCATGGGGAAAGCTATCGATTTCTTGTCTGTTATATACATATATCAAATCATCGCACTTTCTTTTACTTAGATTAACTTTGTGTTAAACTATGTGGATAATTCATCGTCTACAAAGCATGTAAACACACATGTGTAAAAGCGTTGATTTAAAACAATTATAAAAGCTAATTAGGTATTAAATCACAGTTGTTTTTGTTCGTAAATATTCTTTTATATTTTTATGTATAAATTCAGTTAAGTTTTTCAATTGTGTTCCCACGAGCTATTGACTATTCAATTGTGAATTGATATCGTGGAATGCTCTTACATCAATCATGATTATTCAAATTGCGTACAATAATACTGTCGGCAACCTTTCTTTTTTTCCATGAAAAACATTACAAATTACTATGTTATCAAGATAGTATTCTTAAATAACTTTTATAATGTGTTGTTTAAGCAATTATTGTAAGCGCTTCCGGATATATCGCCCAGTATAATGCGATAAGACGTAACACACTTAGATTTTATAATCCAAAGATGATTCTCTCGTTCCATTGCATTTCAAAGATTTTCTCAGAAAACAAACAGTTTGATGGAGTTCAGATAACTGAAAACGAAGAAGCAGTAGAGACACTCTCGTTTGTCTAAACTTAATCCTTACTAATATTTTAAATTCGAAAGTAACTGTCTGTATGTTACCTTTTCTCGCCTAAATCACTGAACAGATTTCGATATAATTTGGCAAGGATATAGATGGCATCCTGGGGGAGGAAGTAGGCTACATTTTGTCTCAAAAATAATCCTAAAAGGGAATATAGGGGATGAGAGTTTGTATGGGAAAATTAGCGTTAAATAAGTTAGGGATATGAAAATTTAAATTTATGCTTTTGGTAAGAAATAAAAAAAAGTCAGCGTTTTTGTAAAATCATCCCCCAAGGGGGTAAAATAGGGATGAATTTAAAATTCGCATGATTATTGAAATTTTTGTAAACCACATTTTAAGAGATTTAAGGAATTGGAAATATAGTCAAAACCCGTATCTTGAGGGATTATTTATATTAGTATTTACTTCATTTAAACCGGTCCACCGGCTTAAAAATTATTACAATTGGAAGTTATAAAATATAATAACTTAGCTAATATGTAGGTAATACGTGGTCAATGGCGGCGCTAGAGTATTTCAAATTAATGATGATAACATCAAAATGGTTTTTTTTTTAAGTTAGACATTTCGAATCATAAAAACCTGTTTAATAAAAAAATTAAAAGATTATTTGCATTTATTATCTGCCTGTCTTTTACATTTTCACGGTCTAACGGCTGAATAGATTTCGATGATAGGATAGTATTTATCCCGGTAACACTTTCCCGTGGCGTAATTTTCGACATTCACGCGGGTGAACCCGTGGGCAGAAGTTAGTAAGTGAGTTTGTTTGTTGGTTACGCTTTCACGGTAGAACGGCTGAACGGATTTGTATGAAATTTGGCATATGAGTAGACCATAACCTGGAGAAAGACATAGGATTTTTTTATCCTGGATCGTAGACGAAGTCGCGAGCAACAGCGAGTAATCCTTATCCTTAATAATATTATAAATGCGAAAGTAAGTTTGATTGTTGCCTTTTCACGCCTAAACTGCTGAACCGATCATCATGAAATTTTGCATAATACGTTGTCAGGAATACAGAAAACGATACGGGGTACCTTTCATCCAGAAAAAAAGTACTGTTCCCGAGAGAAAGAACAATAACTTTCGACCGTCATAATAGCTGTAGGACGCTAGATGGTGCTACGTGTCTTTTGAATCATGATCGAATTATATTATTAGGAACATTATGAGTTATTTAAAAAAAAGTATAACAGTAATAAGTAATGCATTTTGTGAGTCTAGAGTGCACTCTCAACACTGTTTGACCGAACACCATAAAAGTTGGCACATATGTAAGTTTATTGCAACTTTCATCAAATTCCTTATCAAGATCTACGAAGCACATCACAAATAAAAATGAATCAGTGTAAATGTAAACCCATAACTTCTTAGGAAACAGAATACATACATTCACCATTAAGATGACTTCATGTTTAAAATATTCCGCAACTCCAAGCTAAAGCACCACCGATTTCAAATTTAAAAGAAGAAAATGACCTTTATAGATATTTTTAATGGAGAAAGATTTACAGGTTTTTTATTTGCCCTCCACGCGGGTAAAGCCGCGGGCAAAAGCTAGTAATATTATTAAGAGAAAAGATTTGATTTTTTGAATGTTTGTTTGTTACACTTTCACGCTAATACCGCTGAACGGATTAGGATGAAATTTAGCAAATAGTTGACCATGATCTGGATTAGGACATAGGATACTTTTTGTCCCGATATCCCCACTGGATCGAGATCAATGCGGGTAAAACCGCGGGGTGTAGCTAGTCGTCAATACTACAAAAGATAATGGCGCCATTGAGGCAGAGCAGTGTGTAATGCAGAGCACGGTGCAGGTCTTGTAGCTAGAAAATCTTAAAACTTTAATCGCAAAATTGGATTGTATGACAATAGTCTAATCAAACTACTTCATCTGATTTTATTTCAGTAACTGTAAAATCAGTCTACGTGTCGTAAGTAAATGTCATCTCGACACCACGTTCCAATATTAATAAATTCAACTTTATCGAGTTCATTTTCTTTCGTAACAATAGTTACGTCTTTGGATTAAGCGGTACTCAAAACGGTATTACAGTTAGCGATGCAATTGAATCGTTCACCGAAGTGGGATCTACAGGCACGACCACAGCCCAGTTTCGAGTGAAATGCAAGGTCGGGAACCGCTGAGTTATTGTGTTTATAAACTTTTTGTCATGCATCTCACCGAGTTGTATTGTTACAAACAACTGAACTGAACCATTGAGACAGATATACCGTGCGATACTCGACTCGGAAACGCTCCTTTTTTCATCATCTTCCGTGATGGTTGACGTCGAAAGCCCCACTTATTCTGACGCAAATATGTGTTGCAGCAGCGATTAACCACGATATGCATCAGTATGTAACGCTAATTAGATTCTTGTTAATATTCATCTTTCGTTGCAGACAATAATAAATTCTAATTACAACACTGAATATTTGCTCTTGGGAAATCATACATCTGTCGCTAGTGAATTGTGACTTGAATTCTTTGCTTCAGTAAGTTTCCCTAGGGTTTTAAGAGTAGTTTAAGTTCGAATGTCCGCCAATAGCTTGGCACCGCTGCTCGGTTCATGACGGCGACTTTGAGCAGTTGCTGTGGTTTGCTTTAAATCCGAAGTGGAAATGAGCTAGCAGTTAGTGGGCGTATTCCTGGCCGAAACCGCAAACCGTCGCGGGGAGACGGGCCTTTATAGTCGCATTTTGTAATAGCTCTGAGTTTCTGCTGCGGATGGTTGATGTCTTCACCTGTCGCATGCCGTTAGAACTTCACGAATACGTTTATCGTGCGATATGACGGTCGGTAAACTTATTTGAGTAATATCTACATAAGCACAGACATTCGCATGCTCATTTTGCGAAGGGTCTGGTTCACTCTAAGCATTTTTTGCGCGAATATCTCATATTATCGTAAGCACACCTTCCGTATCTTGGTGTTTGCATTCCGTATTAGGACACTTAGCAGACTTTAAATACCCATTGTATTTAAATTCTAAGTAAACATCGTAGTTAAGCCACTATCTTTTCTCATCAAACTGTTTACTTGAAATTATTTATCCTTTATTTTTTAGCAATTCTTATTCTCTTATTTAATTGGATTAATTTTCTTTATTTCTTTTATATCCGTTGCTTCTATCTGCTTTAAGGAATAAACGTGTGTCATAATGTTTCAATTACCGAGTTCCTTGGGTCTATAAACTCATTAGCAGTTTCATTTATTGTTATAATATAAATTATAATTATTGTTGTGTAATATTACTTCTAGCTCAATTACATTCACATCAACTTCCAAGTTTTACGTTCGTTTAATTCATTTTGACATCAAGGCAAATGGGATTATTATTTAAATGATAAATGATAAATGACTTTATTTCTGTAAGTAGGTTTTTACAAACACTTTTACACGTCAATCATATTTCTTTTTTTAAACTAGATGAGGTCGGCGTTTCCTATCTGACTACTCTGAGAAGAAAGGCCGAAACAAACTCAGAGGTCACAGTCTCTTTTAAAGTCCAGACAGAATCTTGGTCAGATCATGTGAAGGCTATGTAGATCGGTGTCTGAAATGGTCTTTTGAGGAAAGAACCACACAGATTGAGTGGACCTGTCCAGTCAGTGCACGCAATTGTCAGCAATCGTGCAGCTCAACTCAGAACTTAAGGAGCTCAACGATTCGACGAACAATACCAAAGAAAGGACATTTGAGTAGGCCGCACAAGTTACTCAAACTGCCAGATCATGATTACACTAAGAGTAAAAATACAAAAAAAAAGCAATGACCAACATAGTTCTCACATTCACAATAGTTAAAATAATAGCATAATACTTTACAAAGTAAATACTCTTGTCATAGTATATGTATATAAAATTCATTAATGTCAATGTGTATATAAAATCCGGACATAATCATTGAGGACCATGCAGATTGGTGTCTGAAATGGACTTTTGAGAAAAGAACCACACAGATTGAGTGGACCTGTCCAGACAGTGCACGCATTTGTCAGTAACCGTGCAGCTCGACTCAGAACTTAAGGAGCTCAACGATTCGACGAACAATACCAAAGAAAGGACATTTGGGTAGGCCACATAAACTACTCAAACTGCCAGAACATGATTCAAACTGGAACAATGACCCACATAGTCCTCCCATTCACAACAATTAAAATAATATAATACTTTATACAGTAAATATTCATGTCATTGTATATGTAAAACGTTATAGATACTTATAGCAAAGATTAAAAGTACCAGTTAAGTAAGTTAAGTTAAGTAGTAGTTTGAACAGGAAGGTATTATGACGGATATTAATAAAGTTTATACCGCAGATTAAGTTCTAATTCAGAACTTGATTGCGGCAATTCTTCATGTTACAGTTAGTTTACTTAATTATGCGAAACTACTGCAATATGCCTTAGATTAATTATTTAGTATGATTCAACGTCGTCACGTAGTTCCTTCTGTTTCTGCAGTAAAACAGTCCGTATATAATTTTCATGATATTGATATTTGTAATTATGCCACAAACCGCTTAGGTATATGGGATATAACCGTACCCAAAATACGCGCTTCGACGTAGAGTCGCGGACACCAGCTCGTCTTACCAATGAGATATAGCCAAATTTTTCAAGAAACAAAGGGGTAGTAGGTACCTATGGTGCTATTTAAAGAAGAGATACTGCCAGATGAACTGTCGTTGAATGCCATGTAAAAAGTACCTTCAAGTATAACAAATACCATGACCATACCACTTAAGTGTAGCCAGTTCCGTCTAGTTGGTAACATATTCTCCATACCGCCTGTTAGTATAACTACCTGATTTATATGGAGTTGAATTAACCGCCCATGTCGTTCACAAGTCTTCACTATTGACGTAGATTTATGATGCAACTGATTGGAAATTCGCTACAACTCATTGTAAATGTTGTGCATTGAAGAATATGTTAAAAGCTTCGCGAATTGCGTGGTGAATGGGTTGTTATGTCCTGTTAAAACGATGTTAGAAACGGGACTTGATAATCAAAAGCTTATAAAGGTTTTTTCAACAAGGACTTTGTTTTTTGAAACAAAATAAAACAAAGAATTTAGATGAAAATGGTAAAAATAATATTGTTTTAGTAAGAGTAAGGTTTGGCAATTATGAATGAAAAAGAATATCGGACAAATGTCCACCACGACCACGCTCACAGATGTCGATTTTTCAATCACTTTCATCAAAATTTTCAATCACTTTTTGGCAAAATGGCGAAATTATGCGATTGGGAAATTTGGTTTGCAATAAATTATTTTTTTCGTTAGCTGTGTTACTTGTGGCACCTTCCTGTTAGAACCACATATCAGTGATATCCATATCATCAATAATGGGCCAAAATTGAGTTGTTAACATCTTTTGAAATAAACCCGCCATTTTGCCAAAAAGTGATTGAAAATTTTGATGAAAGATTCGACATCTGTGAGCATGGTGGATATTTTTCCGATATCATTTTTCATTCATAATTGCCAAACCTCACTCTTTCTAATATAATAAAATGTTTAATTATTTTCATCTAATATATTTGTTTTATTATGTTTTAAAAACAAAATTCTTGTTGAAAAACCCTTTAGAAGGAAATATATTAATGCGTAGGTTTATAGATGTGAACGCTTTTGTGGGTGGTGCTGGCTTACGAAGGGAAGCTATCGCAATAATTAAATCCATCAATGACAGCGCTGCTGGTCTCTAAGAAGAAATAATATTCGATTTTTTTTTTCTATTAAAAAAAGAAATCTTAATAAGTAATAGGGATCACAATGAATTTATTTGGCTATGTTGTTACTAACCTAGCAGTGCCGAGCAGCGCAGTCGATGTTTACTTTATCTAAGAAGCGATATTAAATCTGTTTCATAATAAAATATTTAAATCTGTTTATATATCACATTTTCTCCCAGATTTGTATATCATCAGAAGGCCAATTCCCGTAATTAAAAACGTTCAAAATCAAGTCGCAATCTCATCTCAGCGACAATCAAATGTCAAAAATGTAGGTAAACGCTATACAATTTTTGACAGATTGAGACTTGAGATTGGAATGCGAACGTTCTTAAAAATACGAGAATTGCCCCTCAGATCTCAATTCAAGTTCAAATCAAGCATGTGTGCATAATATTAGTAGATATAATATTAGTATCTACTTAACAATCTCATACGATATCTGAATGCAACAGGAATTCATTGCTACGTTTTATTGGCAGTAAATACATAATTCACCCAGCGATTGAATATAATATCGTTTCTATCATTTTCCTATCCGTCTGAGGTCACTATGAAAAGTCACCAGTCCCGATGATTGGTTTGTATAATTTCACGGTGCCGCGTGAACTTCGCCTAACGGACTCTTCTCTCGGATTACTATAGCCCCTTGACATAGTTACATTGGATACTTCGTCAAATTGATTCTAGACTGGCTCATCTGGCGTGCCCTAAGGTCTGACTTTGACCTGGATGACCGGAAAATGATTGCTGAACTTTATTTTGCAGTCACGTTCACATAACGATATTAACCTTATCTGACTTCTCATCACGAAAACTTTCGCTGTGAACTAGATGTGAAACAAATAAGAACATTTTATTTATCTGTACCACAAACAAGTGCATGGAATGAAGGTTCTGTTGAAAACTAAAGACCACTACAATTTGCATTCAGTTTTTTTTTACTCTTCGTCTTTAGTTTACTAAAGAAGGACCTTTTCTTCTCCGAATTGCGGTACCTATTTAACCTCCTTCTTTAGCTTTGGTCTTCACAAGCTCCAGTTTTCTTCGGGCTGCGTTCTCATTAGCGAACTAAATACCAGTTTCTTAATCCCTGACACGCGAGTCTCGTGTTGTACCAGAACCAACTACCGTGTGACCTTCCCAACCTTCGGAAACGGGGTTTTCGCGTTATGATGTTATCAGTATACCAATGGATGTTGCTACTTGCTCTCCAGATGTTGTCATCTGACGCGTATAACATATATGATGGTCTATAAGAGGTTAAAGGCTCGAGAGCTAGGAATAGTAAGGCCTATAATACATAAAATAAAATGTAACAAACTTAAATGTTTCTTCGTATTTGCAAAGAGGCTTTCTTGGAATATTTCTTCGGTTTCGTGATCATGTCTAAGTTGTCGTGACTATAAAAGCTTGTAATGTCTAGATTAAAATGTTTCTGCGGAGATAAACATTATTGTTAGTGTTACGGCGACATTGTCCCACTTTTTGTATAAGGCTGTAAATGCACTAGGCTGTTAGTTTACGGCAGTCAATCCGACATTTTGAAGCGTACGCGCGCGGCGCCAGTCGCTGATGAGCTGTCAGTAACGCACGCAGCTTGGCAGTTGGAACGTATGGTGTAGTGTCTACCTAAGCCTTTTCAATAAAGTAATTTTCTCAAAGCTTCCTAAGTATATAATGAAGTCGTTATAACATTACCGTAGCGTATTTGCTGATATAAAATTCTCTTGCCGATGCAATTTCAACTTTCTGTATTTAGAACTTTTGATAGGAAGTAAAGAGCTTAGGTCTACGTCTCTAAGGTCAGACATATTGAGTCATTAATAAAGCCCCGGTCATTATTATGCTCTAAATTAACCGTAACAGTAAAGCTTACGGTTTCTCGTCATATCTCATGCAGTTAACCGACAAATATATATGTCGTTGAATGTTTAATTAACGTTTAATTGCACTACATGTTTCAGAATTTATTAATTGGTCACACCATGTTTATTATGCTTTCATTTGAAATTACGAGGTATCTTGTGGTGACACAGATTTTCCATTACATTTTATTTTATGAACCAGCTCCAAAAGCATTCATATTCTTATTTCATTGGTCAAGTATATCACAAAGTATTCAATGAATTTGTGTTGATTGGCAATAAGCTAAGAATTATATATTTATATTGATGTACCTTGTACCTATGACTATACATAAACTAACCCTTCGAAATGGCAGACTCGGCAGCTAGAACTTACGAGCATGTTACGTCAGTTTATACTCCCATATCTATAAATGGTCTATTATTGGAAATAAAAGGATTCTTACCATTTATAGCGCCGCCGTGCAAAAAGATTACTTATAATTGCAATTTGTGCATTTTTCTATGCACTAATTACGTGAGCTGTGGTGGCCAAGAGGTAACGGCCGTGACTTACGGGTTGTAGGTCGTGGGTTTGATCCCAAGCCGGCACTTTACTTTGTGTTAATTATTTCATCACCGCTGCTCTCACCGTTTTGAGAAAGGAAAACATCGTGAGGAAACCGGCATGTCCTAGAACCAAAAATTCGAAGACATGTGACATCCGCCAAACCGCACTGGGCCCGCGTGGTGGATTACGGCCCACTCCCTTTTACAGGGAGGAGGCCTGTGTCCCAGCAGTGGGAACATTATAGGCTGATTATGATGTTATGCTGTCCACTATTTGCACGGTACTCCTCAACATTTTCTCTGCTGATTGCGAAGCATTGGTACTGTCGTCAAGTGATACTCATACGCTCACGGTTCGTGACTAGCGCATTAACACAGTGCTGACCCGCGGCGCTTCTCACGCCATTGACTCCTTTCTGGGTTGAAAACTTACTGCCTACTATCGATAACTGTGCTTGCGATGCACTTCCTACAAACTCCAATGACCTGTCAAATGCCCAACGTTTTTCACTCGAGTGATCGCTTGCTGAGGGCGACAACGGAGTAATGAACTGCAAATAATTTGTTTACCTTTTATGGCTTTAATCCTTCAAGATTTATTACCCTCATGCCCATATTAATCGTTTACCGTTCCTGCATAGTCGTGAATTGAATTTACCTTAGGACGAAATGTCAGAACTGCAGCCTTGTTTACTGCCGCTAGGAAACTTGCTGTTAATAAATTGAAATCTGATTAACACTTTAATAGCTTAGGACTTGGCAAGCAAGACGATTATGTGAACCGATATTTACGTCGCTATGAAAATCCACCGTAAGGCCGGGCTTGCTTCCGTCATAATATTTGAAGTACAACCCTGACCGCTGGACATTATCACCCATTTTCCACGAATCATTGAGGTTTGAATTCGCTTGCGGTGAGACGGACAAAGCCGATCAATCTCTATAGAAAGCTGTATTGTACGAAGGTCGTAACGTGCCGTGAAGTTTCCGTGAAAGAATCACAATAGATAGATTCTTTAGGGCACAGCCACACGATCGAGATTGGTCGAATAACAGTTTGTTCGATGTTAAAAATGTGTTGGCTCTAATACCAAGTGATACCAATTTTAAAGCAAATGGAACTGGAAGTCGTTTTTCCCTACATATCCTGATGTCATTGATAACAAAAATGTCTAACTGGACGTTAACGTTGGCTTGGAACGTGAGTGATTTTCAAATATTTTATCATGAGTTGAACTTTCGTTCAATGTGTGGAATTTGGAAGGTCACCTTCAAAAGCTCACTTTTTGCAATGACATCAGCAATTTGCAACTGGCTACCGTGCACGAGCACCCATATTTGACAGCATCATAACATAGAGAGAAAATGACAGACAAAGGCGTAATCAGGAATGAACGGTACTTTCGACATTGAGTTAGAAGAAGTTCTTCCTTTTTTAGGCGTGTCTCACCTCATTTCACCGTATCGGAGGGGACACGGCTAATCCCATCTGTCTTATGTTTTTTACTAAAGTTTCAATTAAATCGACGTGTTTCCGGTTCGTCGGTCATTCGTGTTGCAGCGCCTTTTCTTGCCCGGGGCCCTTCGCCTATACAATATGGACCCAAATTGCCCATCGATGATCTCTCAACGGCTATTGTGCCGCCTCCGTGGAATTTGTATCTAACGGGAGATATCTTGCACTCGACTGTGGCATAAATGTGCGTGAGGTGCATTTCGCTATGCCGTCAACTTATGGTTCGAGTACCGATACTCTTAGATCTTAAAATAGCCACCCGATCGAATGTCTTCAAATCGACACAAAAGGTTAAGTCAGATTTCCAGGAACTTAGGATGTTACCGCTTTCTAGCCTTGCCTTAGGGTCGGTTTTTTGATCCGTAGTTAACCCCCAACCATTAGCTAAAAATAAAATTTTTGCCAAAATGTGTTGATCAAATCAACAGAATAATATATAATATTTTTAACTAATGGTTGAGTTAAATACGGATAAAAGTACCGGCCATTAGATGGTTCAGATAACAGTCGTACTTTATTACAGCATATCTTTTCTAAAAAGGAACATAAGTAACTGTTCTCCGGTAAGCATAAAACATGTTACGGTGACGGTTGTGTACGTGATTGACATAAATTGCGAATAGTTTCTCATGTTGATGTCGCTACGAAGATACTAATGCTCACGACCTGAAATGTGTCGAACGGTAACTAATTTAATCATGGTGTCGCACTTTGAAATCCTAGATTTCATTTTCAGATCGGAAAATTGTAATTTAATCATTATGGTAGAACAAGTGACTTAGAACGAGGTTTTAATGATGCACTGTAAATAGAAAATGTGTTATGATTAAACATTTATTTATAAGAGTACATCTCTGCCTAACTAATGCAGCAATGTTATGTCGAATCCCCACTCACCTAGTAACAAATGATAAGTGCAGTCAACATAAATTCTACACGTTGAGAATTGAAGACAGACAGATTGCACTCTCGAATTCATAATCACTCGAATCGTCAACGATAATTAACGTCTCGCCAGAACAGTAATTACTACGTTAGGAGAATATCTTTATTGACAGCTCAAAAGCGAGCACAAAGGCCACGAGAAAGCCACCATTGTGGCAAAGCACATCGATGACTTACACAATGCTACCGACGACGCCTAATAACCCATCTGTGACTCTAGAACCAGCAACTCATTTAGGAAAATGAAAAGTCCGTTTCAATGAACTCAACTCTCCCTTATTGTTGTTCGGTTAGAGGTTGCTCGTGTACAATAGCGGCTCAGGTTATCAGACCGGATGATGAGGCCTTCAGATTCTATTGCTTTCACCCATTATTTAGCCTTTTGTGTATGCCTTTATGTCTTCGAGCTGTCGATAAGTTGTTACGTATTCGTGTACTAATTGGTTTCAAATTCATCTTTCATCCGTAATAAGGGAGTGGAGTGGTCGCCTGTTGAACTTTCTCCCCCTTGTAGGGCTTTAATAACGCTCAGGTTCCCGCTAGTATAGTTTGAACCCGGGGTTAATTACGATTGGTCGTGGCTGTTGCTGACGCTTTTTTGCCGACTACGGTCAGAGAATTTAAACGAAAGGATAGCCGTATAGCGCCTTGTATTGAGTTTTTTTGAATTTAAATAGAAAATACGAAAACATGCATCGCATGGTAGCCATTACCTCGTAAATATTACTACATCTTCTTTTAAACTACGAAACTGTTTAGTTAGCTGTTTAAAAATTCTACAACTTCCGCACACGGTTTAGTTTGTTAACCGATTTAACAGTTCTTTCACCGTGTCAATTATTCTAAAATTGGAACAGAATCGGGAAAATGAATAACTTTTAAATTGCTCGTCGCGAATGGTGTCATTTTGTACAATTTGCAACGGCTGATAAATAAATACCCACGGAATCTCGTCCGTCAACTGACATCAGCGTAGGTAGCGGCTTACTTGAAATGATGCTTCAGATAAATTGACTCGCTGCAATTTTCTCTATGATGTGTGTTTTGAACATGTTCATGGTTTTGATATATCGCGCTCGATGACGGACATTTATCATCAATTCAGCCACGCTCCATAAAAGTATTGCGAACTCAATTAACCGAATATCTTCATTCAAAGTCATATTCTTGATTTATTATATTTATTTTATATAAAGCATTGGTACATTAGTACCTCACGATCGTTACCGTTGGCCCGGTGGGCGTTTGACCTCATTTTAAAGGAATAGTACCTTAATAGGGACCCATTAGTTCGGAGACATGGGAGTAGACACAATTGTCCATATAAGCTCGTTGTTATCGAATTTGGAATACGAAAAGACCTCTGTCTTTGCTGAAACATCTTACGCCGCAGGTTATTGATGTGATGTAAATTTGAAAGAGTATTCATTGGTAGTATCCTGCTTTATAAAGCGCCCTGCCTTGATGTATTCGTTATGCGAACGTTGCATTACACGTAACATAAACGTTTGAGACAGGAAGCAATTGAACGCATCCTATCGGCCGGCCATATGCAAAACGCTACAAAAGATTGCGCTACAGCAATTTTCGACACGCATCTCTTTATCACGAAACGTTGACTGTTGACTGTTTGCGAGGAAACTTATAGTCGACCCACGTTGTACTGATCAGATAAGAAATCACATCGGATTAGATTAATCGAAGGGGCGTAGTTCCTAGCTGCGTGCGCGGCGAATGGAGAAAGGCTTCCCATAGTCTACCCGATTTGTCTATCCCAGCTGTTCAAGATAGCAGCGTGCTGATATAACCATAGCTGTTCTATCTTGTCTGCAATAAGTAACAAAAGTCCTTTAAAGGCTTTGTCGGTGAAATGCTCGAAGAAAGCAAAGATATTTAGCAGGTTAGTATTCTGCAGACAGAATTAAAGTAGGAAGTCCGAAATGCTTAATTCAAGATGCTTACGGATGCCAGTGAATCTCCTGAATGATCGTGAACTTGACCGAGTTTTAAGTAAACAAACGCATTAGTAGTCCGAGTCACTTGGCGGCACGAGCCGATGGCTTGAGGATTTCGCTTGCAAACGTGAGCTGCATGTTTAATCGCCGAGTTGAAGTGATTCGCGAACAACCTTTGCATTCGTTCCGCAATGCAACACACTGGCATGATTAAAGTTTGACCCGCGTCGAAGCAGGGAAATTGTGTCCAGTGATACATACGTGCCTGACCAAATGTAGGTTGCAACTTTCGTCCGCTTACAGTCATTCCAACCGCAATCCAAACAAGAGCAGCGGTCACGTTTCCGAGATCGCCACCAATGTCTGCCTCCGCCGGATCATTTATACCGATCCGTATTAACAATGTGCGGCGAAAGAAACCGACTCATTGTATAATTGTTAATCTATTCTGATTTCGCACTCGGCTCGGTTATTATAAGTTATAACTACTCGAATGACAGCTTCCCACGTCCGTATGCTCCAAATACTGCTAATCACGTTTTCTCCTGCATCGGCTATCACTCACACTGCGTTCATTAATTCTTTAGCTTTGATAAATAACCGTAGGTCGAATCAAAATGCATGCTTGCCACAGTAATGCATAGTGCAAATGATAATATAGCCAGTTCGTATAACAGTTCCGAGTTCCGTCAGACTTAGAAGTGATATCGCCATACAAGATTACAAGTTACAGTTAAAGACGTTAGAGAGGTTTCCATTTAAGTACATTGTATCTACTATCCGCTTTTTACTACTGTAGATCTCGCTATTTACCGCCGATGCTATCATTAAACACTCGAAACGAAAAGTGAACTTGTTATTTAACGCCTTTGTGTTTGATTTTGAGGTGTTTTACTTTCTAAATTTATGTGTAGTTGAATTAATGACGCGTTTATGCCTTTTTGTGTTAACGGAGGACCGATACAGTCCAGTGTTTTGTGTCATCGAGACTGAAATAAGAACTGGGGTATTAGATGAGATTAAGTCCAGTTCGTCATTGTTGTTCGACCAACCAAGGTAGATTGGATAGAGAAAAGAAAAAAGTGCATACCGCTAGCTGACACAGTGCTTTATTGAACACAATTCCGTTGACTGGTACGGCAACGGTAGGCCTTACCGAGATGTAGATGGCGACGAGTGAACGGGACAGATTAATGCTAATAGTTGACATAATCTTACCCCGGCGCGTCGCTTCCAGCGGCGGAGGTATGGATGCGTTTACAGCTTTGCAATAAATTATAGCGAATAAATGGAAGTGGACATACGAGTTTGTTTTTGCTTGGATATTTTTAATTTGTGATTTCTAAGCGGTAAATGAAGACCATAAATTAATAATTGATATTAATACATCAAACATGGTCTAGTTTTTTTTGTACATGCTTTGGTCCTATGAGACGTACATAAACCAACAGTAAAAAAAAACATATTGGTTTAATAATTTGTATTTTTTATCTATTTAATTAGCATTACTTTTAATGATGCCCCTTCTTACAGACAACATGGTGAGCCATCATGTCGGCTGTCAAGTTAACTCCGATAAGACCAGTAGCTGAACATTCTTTCCTAATTAAAATCGATCTGACATCAAACCTTTGGATAACATCTATAGTTTTATCAATGAAGTGAATCATTTATACGGTAAAAGTGTTGTATTCCTGGCATATTTCCCTTTGGGCTTTACTTACACGGGCGACGCTTATGATCCCTAAATACATACCTAATGCAATAGGTATCATTAATTCAAAACAAATAGATATAATATGTATACAGGGTGTCCCGTAAATAATGGATCAAACGTAACGGGTAGGTAGCTTACCTCATTTCCAACAACTAATTTGAAAAGTTTAAAAAAAACCGGTAAGGTAACCAAGAATTTTTTTTTCGATTTGAAAAAAAAAATCAATTGAACATTTTTTTTCTAAGGCAAATAAAATTATATTTGAAAAAGAAAATATTAACAATAAGCTATTCAGAAGTTTTTGACAAAAATCATACGTAAAAATGTTATTAGTTGCAGCGACAGCATTAAAAACACTGAATGCTATTAGAGAAAATGGTAAAATTCGAAAAAAAAATATCTTGGTTACCTTACCGATTTTTTTTTAACTGTTCAAATTAGTTGTTTGAAATGAGGTAAGCTACCTACCCATTACGTTTGATCCATTATTTACGGGACACCCTGTATAATCTAAACTGATATTGTATAGAGGAAAAAATATGTATTTAAGTGCTTTTTGGATGACATCTGGCACATGGGTAGACCATGGCCTGGATTAAAGACAGGATACTTTTATATCCCGATATTCGCACGGGATCGAGACTTATGCGGATAAAACCACGGGGCGCAGCTAGCTAGTATAAAATAAATGAATAGTTTCTGAGCTTTTTGCTCAAAAACAAAATACTTAATGTCTTTATTACATAAACCAACGGTATTCGTACTATTACGAGTCTTAAATCGTCTGTTATTGCAACTGTAACCTACCACTCGATTACGATTACGGGCTTGCTCGACTTCTGAGAAGCAGATACGTTCTGTTTTTACATCACATAGAGACTTAGATAAATCTTGCTTTTTATTGCTGGAGTACTTAATCTTCACTGAACCACTGCCTTCACTTTTCCTATTTATATGTGAATTGAACCGTTTTTTGCGTCATTTAGTCGCACGGAGAGGAATGTATGGACATTGGACATCAGACATTCATCAATCGCTTTCCGTTTATCGGTTACCTTTTAAACAAGTTCAGTTATTTGTAATGTGTAATCAACTGTGATAGTCGTTGTTAAATAGAAATTTTAAATTGAATCGCGGCACTTTTGAATTGCAATTTGTTCTTGTAAATGTTTGATCAATTGACATTCAATTTGTTGTTGATTTAGTGTTTAGTGACAGCGAACTTGGAGGAATTGGATATAATTCCAGTGTTAGTGGCTGAAAGGATTTTGACAGCGCCTGTGTTTGTAAATATATATGTATATAGGTACCGGGTTATTGGTAATATGTCGGCAATCCATTAAAGGGATGTAGGGGAGGTCATTTGCAACTAAATGACCCCTTATGACCCCTATGCAAATGTCAACCATTTCCGAGTAATTTGACTTTTTTTTTTGGCGTTATACAATTTTGAACATTTATTTAAAAAAAACAATTCATGATTTTTTTTCTATTTATTGTTGTCTGCGTCTACTTCAATACATAATAGTTAATAATCAACCATAAAATGACAACTCTTTAATATTTTTAAATCTGAACATATAATTTTGTTAATTTTGAGTAGGTTATTTAACTAACATGGTTGATTTCTGCAAAAAACATGGATACCTATACTTTAACGAGATACAATAAGATGCCAGATATCTTCAAAAAAATATAAAATGTCAAATTACTTACTTGAAAGTGGTTGACATTTGCATAGGAGTCATATAGGGTCATTTGGTTGCAAATGACTTCCCCTACATCCCCTTAATGGATTGCCGTCGTTCATATATATTTATAATAATAAATATTTATTCAGAATGGTGAAATATTGCCATTAAAATCTTAGAATTAATTTACAAAGGTATTATAATGTTAGATGCCTGTACTAGAATACTACTCGGACTTTAAGTACACTTGGCTACGCAATGCTTTGCTTTGCATGAAAATATATTGTTTCTTATAGTTTCTCTGTTATCTTGGTACTAGCCCAAAATAGCAAATAGAAAATAAATAATTGGCGGTGAAACCCATCACTTAAACTTAAGTGACTAGCTACACAATATTCCAAAATATATTATTGCTAACGAGCGTATATAGACATATTTTTAAACCTCACGATATCTTGTTAATAAGAGAGTTCTTATATCACACTACACATAATAGTACAGTATTACTTGCAGTATTTGTGAGAAAATTGCACTTCATTCTCAACAGTGTCGGTCCACTCGTGAATGTTTGAGAGTTGCGCCTGCGCATCGGCATAGTGTTTGCACTGACTGCTCGTTTAGACACGGTTCAAGTGTCAAGTCGTTCAGTTTGTCACTAGTGTGTTTGCTTGATAGTTTTAGCATTTTGTATGTTTGAGCTCGTTGTCGTGGTAGGGTAAGCAGAAGTCCAGGTTATAACAATATTTGATGGTTGAGGAATTTGGAATAGCTGCATGTACATAACTGTTAATGTTTCCTCAAAAGTAGCTAACAAGAGTTACAGAAAAGCTCTATTTAATGAGCTTTCATTTAAACTTGAACAGTCCTACGCGATGTCATTTGCAAATCTGGGTTATAGTGCAGTCATAGTGCTTATACACAATTATATAAAAACTCATCATCATCGTACAAGCCGTCTTTATTTAATTTAGATCCATTAGAATTCATAATTGTATAACCACACGGTTATACAATTATTAATTCAGTAATTACGTTCAGAATTAATTGACTTTTCATTAGGTCTCTAAAGCAATTCAGCATCGAATGAGAATTAGAGCACAAAGTATGTTAGCAGGGCTAGAAATTGTAAACGTCAAACTTTCTTCAGCTGCCTCTTAAGACTTGTGCGGTAAAATAAGCAGTTGATAAAAATTTCCACTGAATTTAATAAAAACCGAACTGACGGTCATTCAAACTGTTTGTGTCAATACCGCAAGTGCCGTTTGTAGACATAACGACAGTTTATTTGGCCGGTCGTGCACTTAGGTCTGCAAGTCTGAACAATTTTACACTTTGGGCAAAATTGTCGACCGAGATAGATCGTGCTTTTTGGGACCAGCAAAACATATTTATTTTGTAGTTAACAAATGTGGAACATGTTTGAAATTCCTATAAGGACCCAATTATGTTACTTTTCGATTAGTCACGGTGAATTTTGTAGGGCAAAGATTTTAACCCACTTCTTTAAGTGTCGATTGAATAGTGGGCGACTAATATCAACTTCCCTTTGAACCTTTTCGCACACGCGTTAATGCACTTTCTTTTCTTTTGTGGTCGATGGTTGTAACAAAAACGGAATATAGAATCCACATTATTTTGTAGAATTAACTGTTAATAAGATAAAATGTTTGGAATGAACTCGATTTGCATGATTGATACATTTCAATGCGTAAAAGAGTCAATCTGGGTTTGTTTAGGATTCATTAGTTTGTAAATGACGTAGTTGGTGAATTTTTATTAATGGTAGCGGTATTCCGACTGACAAGGTCTGCCTGGTATGCTAAGGAAGATGTTATGATGGACAAGTCTAGTTCTTGTTAGGAGCGATTCGACCTGTTCATTCATGGATACATGATGCTTTTCTGGTTTAACATGAAGTGTCTGCAGGTTGATAGCGGTCTCAGGAAAACCAGCTTTTCCCGATATAGTGCCGGTGGCGCCAAAGTAAGCAGTGACATAACTTATATAGAAATATTGCTGTCTTTTTCTAACATATAAAACTAGGAAGAGAGATGTGCTATAAAAATCTTGGAAATCTCGTGGTTATGAAACAAAAGTCAATTAGCACCTCGTTTTTTTTATGTCAATTATTGAATTAAATATTTAATTGGAATCGAAGCTGAAGTAAAATTTTAAGAATAAGCTCTTAGCTATTATACGAAAAGCTAAAAAGTTTTTATCGAATTTTGATGTTTTATGTAAAAGCGACAATTTTAATGAACTTTTGTTGCTTACCTCTGACCAGGCCGGGGCCCTAAACAAACCTAAACTTTATAAGTGCAATCACTTAGACTGTGTATTTCCACACACATTACAATTTCCTTGCGTAAAGGTCTTCTCGGTGATGCACGGTCATAACATAGAAATATTGCAATAAGGTTTTCAAGAAATCTCAAGCAAGGAAATTAATTATAATTGGTCTTTGCTGTTGCTCCATCTGCAGTGAATTAGGTATTGGCTTGTCTTGTCTCTGTTTATTTTCCATAATTATTATGCTAAAATTATTGTATTTTCCATGGACCTTTCTCTGCCTGCCCTGGCTCCATGTTACTTGTGATTGGTGCATTTTTTTTCTTCTTCCCTGTACGTAAGCGGCTACTTTACCATTCACTCCATTTTCCTTCGTATTTTATTTTGCATTAAGGATCAAAATGAATGTTATTATCGAGGAGATTTAAGCACCATTACAGCTCACATAAACGATCATTAGCATATACCTACGCACGTTTAAAGAATATGAACTGACTAGACCAGCCGTTCTACCGTTATTTGATCAAATTATTACTAACATAAAATGTATCAGCGGATACAAGCCCTGCTAACAGGACTCTTCCGTCAGTGGCGACAAATCGAAGTGCAATTAAGGATAGCATATTTAATAGCACCCATGAATTACCATGCAGTGGGCGAAGTGAGATATATTCACTGCAGGCTCAGGTACTACTTCAGCATGTTCAGGTATAGTCGTATCCCTTTGCCGTAACGGGAATGATGTCATTTGCAACCTTATTCCGTTGACATAACATTTTCCGTTACCGGCTCCATGCAGTCTATTCGAAATCGATTAGTAAACAGCGACACAGAAAAATTGTCCTATATTATTATGATCATAGTAGGTACTTAATGTTAGCTAATTTCGAAAAATTGCGATTGCGAAGAATATAATTATGTTAACAATGAGATTGATTTGGTCTTGACAACAAGTAACCGAAATGAAACGATTACCAGGAGTATATCTCTTACGAAATTAAGTAAATTTTTATCAATGGACTGCAGTAGAATAACTATGCAGGCTATTTCTTTTTACAAAGCTAATAAACGGTTGTAAATTGCATACATCTCAATAACAACTAAACATTAGTTCCGGTGATAAATCTTTGCATCTGTTCATAATAATGAGATCTGTATTTACAGTGCATTTGTATTCAAACAAACAATTGAATCAAAGTTGATTCGCAACTGATTTTGCGAGGCGTTTGTATAATATTAGCATGGAATAAGACAAATTGAAAACAGCGAGCCATAAGTGTGTTTAAGGTATGGTGAAATTCTTTCTGAGTGGGTAACTTTTTTGGGGAGAAAAGCGAAATGTGTATTTGCGTGGTCCTAACGTCCAAAATATAAAGAGAAACGAAATTTTACTAGGCTTTTAAATAAAAAGGCTTTCCATTCTAAACTCTGTTGTTGGGAAGCTAGACTGGGACTCAAAGGACCAATTTATAGTTCGAAAGTCTCATTCTAAAACTGTTCCTGTTATGTAAAGTTAATTTAGCAAAACACAACCTTAAATCCCGCAAAACACTGCAAACAGGAGTCAGATTCCAAAGACATTTTAATTAATGCATATATTTAAATATATTCACTTTATGCGACGCAGAAAACAATTTATTCAAATGAATACATGTATAATGTCTTAAATTAAGTTAACACCTCTCTTTAGATATGAAGGCCAACTTACACATTTAGTGTGTTCATAAAAAACAAATTGACCGTTTCAGAGAAAAGTAAAACAAGTCGTGATAGATAAGATCGGGGCTCGGAAGGCTTCGTGTTTACCCAATTAAGGTTTTACTGTCAAATGCACCACAAATTTGGGCTTTATTAATTTTGTAACACACTTTGTCTTTCTTGTTGCACCTTTAGACACCGTTATCCTATAATTTAGGTTGCTGATGTCGCTTCGACCCGTTAGGCGTAAATACTGCTTTATTCCACTGCATATATACTTCAAGCAGACTTATCAGTAGAATATAGAGGGTTTCTTTATTACTGTTACTCTTCATCATCCCACTGTTGGGCAAAGCCTCTCCCCATGATTTCCAGCTCTTTCGATCCAGGGCTTAAGTAGACCACTGGCCGTTAGTTTTTTATCCAGCTCGTCCCGCCATCTTCTACGGGTTCTGCTGCGACGCCTACTGGCTGTGTCAGGGCTCCACGTACTGGTTATTTTGGCCCACAGCTCATTAGGCATACGGCAGGTGTGGCCAGCCCAGTCCCACTTCAGCTTAGCGGCTTTCTGAGCGTCGTCAGTAATCTGTGTTTTGGAGCGCAGTGTGGTGTTGAGAATATGGTCTGTCAATTTGACGCCTAGAATACTGCGCTCCATTACATGTTGGCAAACCTTGAGTTTGGACTTTTTAATGTTTGTCAAAGACCAAGTCTGTGGTCCATAAGTCAAAATCTGTCTGTCTGGTGCCTTGTCTGGACTGGACAGAGACTAACTGGCCCAAGGACATACTGCAATTGCTCACCATTGTTTTGTTATTATCAAAGCTTAATTTGGGATACCACCACATGCCACTTCAAATTGCAAGAATCTATTCATAATATGAACAATGACTGTCGGGATCACGCGTTTAAGAAGATTAGTTCTGCTTTTACTAAACCACAAATTCAGCAGGTTAGCTGCCATTATGCATTCCAAGATAGCTCTATTTGGTATTATGTCTACCAATAAGCTGTTGTAGCTGAAATAGACAGATCAATACTTCGACAACTATACAGGGTGGCCGGAACATTGACGTCCAAAAATAAAATTTCGGTCCCTCGTATCGTGGGGTATTCGAATCACCCCCATGTATGTTCCGCGACTTTTCATAGTTTTCGAGTTATGAATTTTTTTCTGAATGTTTGAAAATTTTCGACCTGACCAACCTAAAAAAATTCAAAAAAAAAAGTAGAGGGTTTTATCGAGTTTCTTTTTTTGCAACTGAATTTTCATAAGTAGTACTTTTATGCATAAAATAATCAGCTTCGTAACTGTGGTGAAAGTTATGAAAATGTTGATCTAAAGTGAAAAATTTACGTTCGGTAAATTATGACTTAAATTTTCAACTTCAAATTAAAAATCTAAACAGGTGACTTCATGGTTCTCAAGTAGGCTTCAAGAATGCGCCAGACTCTCAGCTTTCATAATCATTAAAAAACGTAGGACTTAATGGGGCTAACTTTGGCCTTAATCGGCCTTCAAAGACTGCGAAGTGGAAAATTCTTAAAATTAGCTATCTGATTAATAAATTTTTTTTTTTCCATTTTCTCGCTCCTAAGGTTATTTAGTTTGCTAACCAAAAATGACTGCAGGAAAGCTAAGATTTAAACACGGAGATTTTTTTAAATGTTAGTTTAATGAATTTTGCGCGATCCGTTCTCGTGGACTATGGGTTGTAAACGAGGGTGCAACTCTTTTACCTGCAATAACAATGGACCGAGAGGAAAAGAGACCGAATTATTGCTATCTCTCTCACGCAAGGCGCGCAACCGAAGCCAACGCAAAACAAGTACCTCAGTCGTACTCACATTGTGTTTACTGCTATACGCGTGTCGCCATTTTGTCTTTACCACACTCGCTTTGCCCACGGACTCCGCTGCCTACTTGTTTGACTACTTTGCTCGTTTATTGGACTGTGTTTTGCATTCTGATTTGGACTTTTTTTACGTGGAAGTGTAAAAAATGAGTTACACGTTAAGTGAATATGCAGAAATGCATTATTTTTATGGAGTTGCACAAGGAAACGGCCATGAAGCAGCGCGACTGTATCGCGAACAACTTCAACGTCGTGGTGGGCCGCAACCTGAGCGATATCCCGACCATCGTGTTTTTATTAACACGCACAACACTTTGATGGCAGGCCGCATTCCTGGTCGACGCGGCAGTCATGAAGGAATCCCTAGAGCTAACCCGGATCGCAGAGAAATGGTGCTGGAAGAAGTTCAGCGAAATCCGTCTACGAGTACGAGAAGTATGGCTCGTGCTCTGAACATCCCAAGGACTTCTATCCAAGACATTCTTCACGATGAAGAATACCACGCGTTCCACATCCGACGAGTCCAAGCTTTACTGCCTACAGATCACCAATTGCGCGTTGATTTTTGCCAAACCATGTTACGAAAAGAGCAAGAGGATCCTGGATTTTTCAATAAAGTTTTATGGTCAGATGAGTCACGATTTGAGCGATCCGGAATATTCAATATTCATAATTACCACACGTGGGCGAATGAAAATCCACTCGAAGTGAGAGCTTCGACATTTCAACATCGCTTCAGCGTTAACTTGTGGTCTGGTATTCTCAATGGCGAACTAATTGGTCCGTTTGAACTGCCGTCCAGACTTGATGGAGAAACATACAAAAACTTTTTGGAAAATGAACTTCCATTGTTGCTGGCAGATGTGAATCTCGAACTCAGACGAACCATGGTGTTGCAAAATGACGGCGCCCCGTGTCACTATGCAACCCAGGTCCGAAATTACTTAGATGAAACATACCCCAACAGATGGATCGGACGCAGCGGACCAATTAGGTGGCCTCCACGCTCACCTGATCTCAACCCCATCGATTTCTTTATTTGGGGCTATTACAAGGAAATAGCATACGCCCGAGACTGTTCAAGTGAACAAGAGCTGAGGCAGTTGATTGCAGAAGCTGAACGTGTTGTGAGAGAGAACAGAGACGCTTTTAGACGATTGCCAGACAATTTCTTACGTAGGTGTAGAATGTGTATTGCTGCTGGTGGTGGCCACTTTGAAAACCTTTTCTAAATGTTAAAAATAAATTAAGTACTTTTTTCACATTATCATCTGTGTTTTATTCAAAACCACTTTTTACGTAAAACTTTTCTTACCCAACTCTGAAACTATTTGTTGGTTAGTTTTCAGTATTCTTATCATTAATTAACCTTAGGAACGAGAAAATAGCCAAAAAAAAATAATTACTCAGATGGGTAATTTTAAGAATTTTTCCACCTCGCTGTCTTTGAAGGCCGATTTTAAACAAAGTAGCCCTATTAAGTACTTCATTTTTTTATGATTATGAAAACTGAGAGTCTGGCGCATTCTTGAAGCCTACTTAGGAATTATGAAGTCACCTGTTAAGATTTTTAATTTAAAGTTGAAAATTTGAGTCATAATTTACCGAACGTAAATTTTTCACTTTAGATCAACATTTTCATAACTTTCATCACAGTTACGAAGCTGATTATTTTATGCATAAAAGTACTACTTATGAAAATTCAGTTGCAAAAAAAGAAACTCGATAAAACCCTCTACTTTTTTTTTTAGAATTTTTTTAGGTTGGTCAGGTCGAAAATTTTCAAACATTCAGAAAAAAATTCATAACTCGAAAACTATGAAAAGTCGCGGAACATACATGGGGGTGATTCGAATACCCCACGATACGAGGGACCGAAATTTTATTTTTGGACGTCAATGTTCCGGCCACCCTGTATACAAAACTTCGCAAGAAGCTGTCGATAAATCTGATGATATATTCTTATTTTGTCTTCCAATTACACAGCCAAACCATTCAAGCATGGCAATAATTATGGACTCAGCATTTATCCTAAGATGCTACACGTCCACGCATTTAACTGAAGGCGAGGAAAGAATATCTATTATGTTATTATCTGCTCGCAAGCGGTAATTATCTGCTGTAGTGAGTATTGGACTAACTATCGAGTGGCCTCGAATGTTATAGTCAATCCAATAATCACACAGAAGTCCGGAGTAGTGACAGTTTCATACTATAGCTTATTAAAATGAGGGTAACAAAAATATAAAAGTACTAATTATAAACACAATTAAAGTATCTGTCTACACTACAAAAGATATACCGGTTCAACCGGACAGGATTTTGAAAAATGCTAGAGTTTTTCCACTGAAGTATTGGCACATTTATGACTGTGCCGATCTTATACATTAGCATACCAATTATACCACAAGCATCATAATAACACAAACATTTAAAAACTATTCAATTACAAAATACCACAAATTCCACCATGAAAATGTAATTTCCTTAGAAAGCCTACAATTATGACTAACCCAATAACCTTGGGGTTGCCACTATAATTGAGTCATGTACTTTCAAGTACATTAGACACATAAACCACTATGTACCGTGCCTATCCATTATATGAATGATCTATCGTCGAGATAGTAGAATTTTGCGGTAACCCCTGATAACGGTTACGTGCAAATATTCGTGGATTTAACTTTATAACTTCAAAAGTAGGATAAGTGCTTAGAACTTAAGTGTTAATAGTGTCGAGAAATTCTGACAAAGTACTTTAGAATGTTCTAGACGAAAATGCAGGGACTGTTGGTCAATTACCACGTGAAAACTAAATGAAAATAATATTATTATGAATAGGTCGTTAACTTAACTGTAACTGTTTTGAAAAACTCACACAGACGACAAAAAAAATAACTGTATCATTTCCTATTTCAGCACCGTTAAAACAATTCACTAAAATGTGTGAATCGATATCATTACTCATAGTTGACAATGTTTTTTAACATACTACAAGAATGAACCAGACAGTCTGTAACTGCGCTCACAGAAATCAACCAAAACCATTAAGCAAAAACTGTACAGGCCATCTTCTGAAGTATTCTTTAATAAGATAACTTTATGGTTCAGCATTACAGCTTTTAAACACTAGGCAATTAAGAAAAATACGACTATGAGAATATACCTCCTATCTTTCGCAGATAATAGCTGGAAGCTCCCGTTTCCATGGTATACATGCGCCTGAGCATGTCACACAATCCAAGCTATATAACATTTGCTTTGTACACCGTATTTCACCGCGGGAGGCCATTACTCGACTTGGGGTCGTGATGTTTGATATGAAAACTATTGTATTCAAAAGACACGCTACGGGAAAGCTCATAAAATATACCGAAACGTAGAAACTTGTGTCTTTGAAAGCAGCTATTTATTGTATTGTGGTTTTGGACTAAGTAAAGCTTGTTTTACTTGTTAGAGTGGGTAATGCACGGTACAAGATGTATAAATTGCCAATTGTGGAGTCGCAAGTGTGGGATGTACAGCAGGAACTGTGCAATAAACGATTTGAGATTTGAAACATAACTATTATAACTTAACTATTTATAGCTAAGCTATCATACAATGATGAAATTGTGGAGAGTGCTCACAACTAAACCAGAAGTCATACATATAAAAAGTGTAACTATGACCGTTTCATTATATCAATTATTGCCATAATAAACCAGACACGTTTGAAGTAAATCACAATCAAAGCACTCCCAATCACTATAATAATTTAATTACCAACAAGATTATCTAACTCCACGCAGCAAATGATAGCCCATAGATACTCCGAACCGGTTCCGAATCAATCAAAATCACTGAACGACTGTACGTCATCAATGGAGCTTCCGTTTAATAGCAAGTTACTACTAGAAACGTCAGTGTAACATCTCTAATCCTCCATAACTGGATTAAGGAAGTAATTGCGATTATATAACATGCATTTATTATGTTACTCAAACATTAGTTGGATTACGGTAAATAATTATACGGACCGGTTGTTATCGTCAACCGGCTACCAGTTCCGACCAGATCGTGGTTAGCCCTGACCAGACCCAATCATATCTCAGTAATTGATCCATTGACTAACTTCCGTCATAGGAAAGTATGTATTTGATCACGTCTTAGCGTTAATGGTTTATTAATATCTATTTAAAAGCTGCACTTCATTGGATATAGGAAGTTCATATGTTACTATCATCATCGTTTTAAGTGTGTTTTCATGCACAGTTACATTTAAAGCATTTATGCCATTAATTATCGCGTCTAATGCACTGCCGGTATCATTCAGAGTTTTCTTTTAAATAGGCGGCTACATTTTATGGGTTTCAGATCATTCAAGATAGCATTGACATTTATTTATTTATTTATTACTTTTCATTTATCATTTATCATTTATCATTTATCATTTATCATTTAATTGAAAGAAAAGGAAAGGATTGATTTTGAGCAAAGGTATTATTTACTCCTATTCCTAGATGTCGTTCCAGATATCTAGGATGAAGTAGCATCACAACCCAACGTATCAAGTGTTTTCAAGTAATAAAAACAATATAATTAATTTCGCTATCTAACTCCGCAAAAAAATGTGCACATATTACGGGGGTCACACTGAAAGTTTTTAGAATTGCCCAGTAAGAAAAACAGCCTATGAAAAATATATTTAAATTTTGAATTAGGAACTCTTTGGGAATCGGTAGATGTGTAAGGAATTCATATGTCATGTGTTTTTACAAATTAGCGGCAATTTAAAAAGGGTCTGTCGTGCGTCGAAATGGATTTGACTAGAGAAAATTTTCGTTCAATGATTTATTACGACTTTCCTTGCGGTCTTACTAAAAAACAATGTTACTATAGACTTCGATTAGCATTTCATGACGAAGCCCCATCCCGTGCCACTGTTTACAACTGATTTAATGAGTTTAAACGTAGTCGAAGCAAACTCACTGATGATTCGCGAGAAGGACGTCCTTCTACGGCGACTACTGAAGATAACGTGACTGCTGTGCGGCTAATGATAGAAGCTGATAGAAGGGTGACATATCAATAGATTTAGGTAGCTTTAGGCACTGGTATGAGTCATGAACAAAAAGTCTTACATGAACATTTAGGCGTCAGAAAGCTTTGTACTAGATGGATACCTCATAATATGACGGAAAATAAAAACGCCGTCATTGGATTGGTGCCGCTCAATGCTTAAAAAGTCTGACGGAGGCTGTGACTTGAATGCTGTATATGACATCGTCACAGGAGATGAAAACTGGATATATTGTTACGAACCCGAAACCAAAAGACAATCTGCGCAATGGATGATTCCATTCGAAGATTGGCCGACAAAACTAAGGAAGGGCAGAAGTCAAGGGAAAAAGATGATTGTCTCATTCTTTGGACGGACGGGTCATTTCGCAACAATTGTCCTAGAAGATAAATACTGTTACTTCAGATTGGTATGTCAGTCATTGTTTACCAGTTGTCTTGGAAAATGTTAGACAGCAGGGCCTAAGAAGCAGGATCCTCCACCACGACAACGCTCCAGCTCACTCCGCTAGACTGACTATCGAATATTAGTCTATCGAAAGTGTGGTGTTATTATGTCATTCTCCTTACAGTCCTGACCTGGCATCTTATTACCTTACCTTACCTTTTATTTACATAAATAAAAGATAAACTAGGAATTCGTTTTATGAACCCTGAAGATGCCGTGGCTGCGTTTGAAAAAGGCGTTGATTAAATCCCTAAAGAAGAGTGGGCTTCAGTCAATGGGTCCATCGCATGCGACGGTGCTTAGAAAGGAACGGAGACTACTTCGAAAAGCAACTAAAATATTAACAGTCTTCTAAATCATTCCGTTTTTATTTCAAGTTTCCCACGTATTTAGTTTTAACAGCAATCTAGCACTTGATTTAATTTCAACAACAGATAGGTTCAAAACAAAGTTTATAAAGTAAATCTATGCAGTTCCAATCACGAATAAACAACTCCATCAATCCTTCTCGAGGTGCAGCGATTAGGGCATAAATCATAAAGACTGGATGATAGATTGCACCGTCTACCGATGTCATAACAAAATGCAAAGTATTCATGATTATAGCAGTACCCGACACATCTTGCGGTCTACTTAAACCTACGTTCAGCGGACATTTACGGGCACATATAAAAGACAGCGAGGAAGCAAAATATCAAGTTATATGAACAGTTGTGAAACAAATCTTAGCAATAATATTTGCTTTAGACATTTGTTATGCACATAAAAGATCAAGAATTTACTGGTAACATGTTATAAGTTTAATATCCGTAGGGAATGTACTGTACTGAATCCGAAGTTCTCACATTTTTGTTTGGAGTAGCGGAATTTTAATCCACGAATGTGTAAAATTGTGTGAGAAAAAATAGCTGGATGGTACGTGATATAGTGTAGTAGGATATATGAGTTATATAACTTTATTTTTTTAGAGTAAGTGAAGACTGTTAATTAAATAGTTAAAGCTGTAGAGCCTTATGCTTTCTTAAAGCTCAATAGTTAAAAGTAAGTAGGAAAAGTAAGTTTTGGTTTGACAAGTAATTAAACATCATTAAAACATCATCATCATTTTTCATTTAAATTGTAACAATTTTGTATAATGAAAATGTTTGCATGCCGAATGGTGAAATATGGCAGAACTCTGATTTATACCTACTACTATCTACTTATGTATTACCCATATTTGCAAATAAATGATATTCTATTCTATTCTATTCTATCACAAAAAACAAACAATAAACAATTTTTCTTTCTCCTTTTCTTTCTTTTACAAAGTGGATCTCATCGAAGTTAGTGAAGATGGACCTACATTTTTATTAAGATTGAAAATGGTTGCGTTGATGCTGTTTCGTTTAGGTTTAACAGTTACTCAGTCAGTCAGCTACAATTTGGAGTGACTAAAGCACTACCTCGGATTTTTACTGATTTAATTACAGAGAAATTAACGAAACAAATACTATAAGTAACATTTTGTGTTGTTCGCAATTTTCCCATTAGCAATGACAACAAATTCTATTCTGGGCTTCCAGTAACCGAAACATGTGTTAATAAAATCGTCGATCTAATCTCGTCTCGATTTAATTTCACTTTCGATTATCTTTTAATGAACAGAGAGGTCAGTAGTACCAGTAAACTTTCGCCCGAGGCTTCTAATATAATAGCAGTGTATTATGTATGTGAACAAGAATTCGTCATGTTCTTACGTCATTTGTTCGTTATATTTTTTGTTCATTGATGACTTCTTTTGTTACAGGTATGTATTACAACGTGCTGCTGTCAGTAAGTGCGTTTTCTTTTTAATTATTGATTCCATATTGACATGTGTGATGCTATTATGGAGAAGGAATTAATTTGTTGGTTATTTTACTCTTATTTTCCCCATTGGCCACTTTGAAAACTTTTTTCATGGATATATTCTGTCTTCCGCATCCCATGCAATTGTTTTCTTTCCGTCCAGAACTAAATCACGATATGTGATTTTACGATTAGATAAACATCAATCCAATAACATAATTTCATTAGTGCTATAACAACTTTTATAAGTAATTAGACTTAATTAAAGATGAGGTGAATGTCTTCAATCAATGTCAATGTGAGTTTAAATACATTTTAGTCCATACAAAAATTAAGATAAAATGTTTATCTCAATCTATACATGCAAAGCTTTAAGCGCTTCTAAGATTTGTCTTTCAATCCTAACTATTTACACTGCCATTAGCATCAGTGTATTACGAAGCACAAAAAACCACTTTATTCTTGCAAATCATTATTCTTCAAAGTGTCTGTGAACACAGACATTGCTCTCTTTGCCATACAATAGACTCTTATTTCCCATGAATATAAAAATCATATCGACACCGAGGTCAAATACACAGCATTAAAATCATCATTATAGCACTCAATTTGATTTGCTTCATTGCTTTCGCTGAAAGTGTGTTGTGCTTTACTATTCTATTGTTAGAAAGCGAATGTTACATATGCTTTTAAAATTAGTTTCTCGTTCACTTCACACTTTACATATTCTGTGTATGTTGACAATTCGCTCGGTGCTCTGAATACATAGGTAATTATTCGCGGCTTACCGAGAGTAAAAATCATTTCTACAAACACTTGCCATCCATTTAACATACTTATTTCTGCTTTCTACTGTTTAAAGTAGTCTTATAATTGTAACGGATCTGTGGGAAAATTGATTAGTACAAAGTTATTATTTTCTCGAGCAAATTCCGCAACCAATCTCATTGAATCGGTTTTGTTACAGTAGCGCTTCATTAATTCCTATGTAAATAGAGGACAAAATTTAATTTCATTTAAGAAATTGTGGACTTAATCACCTGTCAATCAATCGATGTACCATAATGACCTTCGAATCTAGTTCAATCAATCTATTTAGCTAGCGCACAATAAATACTTATCATCACATATAAAACGATTACTTTAGTTTTTGTGTTCAAATACCCGTGAAATAGTTATCACACGTTCTTTTGTAGTATTACTATAACTTTTTATGATACATTTAAACGTCGTGGCGTCTTAGTCAATGATCAATAGGTAGCCTGCAGAGCTTGTGTGTTCACTGTCGCCGATAATGCAACTGTCGCCTTGAACTAAAACGCGTGTCATAAATAATTCATCATTTTAACTCGGACTGATTTACAATCGTCATAATATTAGATTACGGAAACGTGAACAAACAAAATATTAGTTTTTATGTCATAGAAATTAATGCGTAATAGGCATCAGTGAAAATGAGTCCGGCACATGTCTATGTTTGCAATCGAATTGATATCGATAGTACATACAAGAAAACAATTTTGTACACTTTCTACGATTATTTTCTTGTTAGTTTCGCTTTCTTAGTGCCCACTATTTATTTTATAACTTCTGATGACGGTGATGTTTCGGTAGGTGCTGCTAACGAAAAGAAACAGTCGTCATTTAAACAAATACAGGTTTTTGCACGTAATGAAAAAGATAGAAATACGGAAAGTAATGGTAGCCATTTATTGTGGAGTATAACATCATTGATGAAGGATCCTGATCAATTAACACATATTGTACATTTCATAGGTCTTTGTTCACTATGCTGTAGAGCACATAGTAGCTTTATTATTGCAAATATATTTATTAAGATTATTGCAGTTTGTTCCACGTTTACGACCACCACCTCTAAATATTTTGAACATAATAGTAGCTTCAAACGCTGTGGTATTAACGAAGATGTATCCTATGTTCTATTAATCTGTTTAACTCCAGACCTTCCAACTCGATCACCTGCTATCTGAACTGTCAGCATATCGGTAGCCGTATACAAACGAAGCAAGGATAATACGGTTAATGCAACGGACTTAACGCGATTTCGTACTTAACTGTCCGATTCGTAAACGGTTTATCTAAGGCGAGTTTCGCGTGTGGTTTTGCGTGATAAGTGTAGCGGTTACACGTATTTTACGCCGTCAATCGTGACGCGAATTGCCACCTGTAATTGGGTCCAACGAATCGGTTATGTCATATTGGACGCACTCTGCTCCCGGTTTAACAAGACGTAATTTTTCTAAAAAATAAATTCATAAGCGGTCATAGCCCTGATGAATAGCAGTGGATTGAATAAGCATGAATTTTCTTTGACAGATGTGATATTCGTGACACTCCAAAGAATTCGTTCGTAATTTTTTGAGGCGATGAATGTAACTGTATTATCAAGTGCAATGACGCTTCGGATAAATTCATAACATTGTAATTTTGCTGGTTCTAAGATTCTAAAATCTCTTGAATGTGGAAAACTTGGTTGTATGGATCAAAATGCATAAACCAACTGTTCTAAAATACAGTTGGTCTTAAACCATCTTCCATCTTAGCGGTATTTCTTACAGAACGCAAATCCTCTTCTGTTATTGTGTACACTTTACAAAGTTATTTATTAAACATCTCTCTACATTCATTTATTTATAGACATGCGTGTTTAAACACCACTATTCACTTAATGTTTGTCCGACATTTTACGCTGCTAATTTAACCAGAAAATATAAAAAATATGGTTTCCCAGTATAGCGGGCTTAATGCAACATTATCTAAATCAAACATACAGTTACGCGTACTATTTTATGCAATAACAGATGGCCTTGAACGAATGATCGAACTCAATGTCGGTCACATACGAACGAAGCACAAATTACGACACGCCTCGGAAACCTGTATTTACTATTTTCTTCTCAACATCGGCGATTGCTTCTTTTACCACCCTGCAATTAAAATGAAGTCATCCTTTCTCGTAAAGCCTACATGTTTTTTCTTGCCTTTCAATTTATCACTATAATTTGCACTTCCATAAGAATGCGTTTGAAGTGTATTTTTAGTTGGAGTCATGGCGACAAAGTCTTATTATAGAACTGCTTGTTTCATTTCTCGAACTTGTACTATTTTAATCGACCTTATTTAGTTGTATAATTATGCTGATAACAGTAGTTTAATAGCTAGTGTTTTTAAAATATAATTATTTATTGGTGTTACAAAGTACTTACTCACCGCTTTATTTCATTGCGTCCGGGAATGGACTTAATATGCAATTTATCTTGCCATCAAGAATTTCCAGTACCTTTCTCTGTACAGTACAATAGACAACTAAGAAGCTAACCTTTCACAAACTAAGATATCTAAACAACCCTTGCAGGATGTCGTGACTTCGCGTCGGTACACTCCCATGCATATTTATGTACACGCTTCAATCATGGCCAGAGAAAATAATGATGTACAAAAACTGGGAAAGGATATCATTAGCTAGCTGGATGCAGCTAGTGGCCGATACAACAATGTGGTCAGTAATGATATCGGTAATCGGATCGCATCGATGTAGTTCACTCGATATTCTGACATCTACTCTCGCTCTATTAATGCGCATTGTATCACGCGTACTCTTTTAACGCAACTTTCGTCATCACTTACACTCGGCCTGCACATTTTATTTCATTCGAAATAGTTAATTGATCAAATCAGAGGCGGTGGCAGCGAATGTTTCCTCTCTTGAATTTCACTTCCAATTGGTGCGAGGTATGTGTTTTACATCGTGATTGCAATTGTTAGTAGACGATGCTCTTATTTTTATTGTACGAATTGAATTACCATTCACGATTGCGAAGTATTCAGTCGATTGTTGTGCAATACATGATTTAATCGTAGGAATGTCGAGCATGAAAGTCGAATGCTATCTCTAATGATTGAATCAGAAACAAAAATGTCGCAAAAGAAAACAAAGATTCGATGCGCATTAAATTACGTAAGAATGACATGCTTACATAAGCTGGAGACGAATAGTTTGATTACTTTGAAGAAAATACATTTGGACACGGTAAACTCCATACAATTGTAGACAATGTTACATCAATCTCTCTTGCTGGTGTTTATTCGTCTTATTCAGTTATTCGGTTCACGTTTTTCTTATTAGGAACGGTTACAGAATACGAATCAGATGAAAACTGCTTGTCTTTTGTTTTTATTTTGACGAGACTACAACAATGTTAGCGCTTGTTTCTTAGCACAATATCGTGTAGAGATTTCCGTCTTTTCTCGCTCCATCATTTCTGCCTTATATATAACATCAATCATCACAACCCAAGATGAATAATCTGCAAAAGTTCAAGGTTTTAAATGCTTAATAGATTTTTTGATCTTCATCATATTTTGTATATATTCCGGTGCCTACTCAACAAATACGTTTTCTCTCATGCAACACTCTCGACTAAGCGCATTTTATGTTTACGAGTATTCCAACCTAGTTCCCTGTTCACAGTTCCTAAGGTACTGCCTACTGCCCCTTTCTCTTCAGATCCGTCTATACTTTCTACAAGTAATGCGTACTGATTAATTAGACACGATTAGTAACATCGATACCTTTTTGATGATTCATTACGCTCGCGAAAGTGAGATTTGTTTGGTTTGTCTCGTTTTGCTCTGAATTAAACAGGCAGGTAATTATACTTTAGTTACGTTTTGTTCGAGTGAAAATTTTATCTTTGACCGATTGTGCATGTCTGAGTTGATTATTGCAATGGATGAAAAATGATTAACTTATGTTTTGACGAAATCTGAAAAATTTGTATCTGCTCTTTTAACAAGTTTTGCTTATATTTCATTTGATTTATCTATCACTTTTATTTATCAAAGTGACTTCCTTCAAATATTTATTCTTCACTTGAGACATTATATCTGTTCTGAGTTCTTGGGTTTAATTCGGTGTCTCTATGCCTTCCATAGTCTGAATCTCACCAGCAAACTCAGAAACGAACAATACCTGATTTCAGCGTCGTTATTACCATTAACTGTATATTTTTAAGAAACGTGCTACAGCAATCAGGCTCTTTCCATGAAGCCTACCGTATCTTCGCGGATAATCTTCCGAGTTCAACAAACACGGGCTATAAAATATAATAAAGCCACTGTTACATGGAATTCTAAACGACCTTAATAAAGCCTGCTTGGAGACCTTTCCCAACATTAAATTCTTTCACCGTGTGTATCTGCATCACAATAGGCTTATGTACATAGTGATTAGGTTATGTGACTTACTAAGTATTCTACTGAAACAATCTTAGAGAATTGACTTGATTATACTTTGTTATTACAGTTTGCTTAGATTCTGGTTAATTAATGGCGTATTCTTGTGCCCTCTTCCTTTTTATTTTAATGTCACTAATGAATGAATTAAGTAATGACAAGATTTGTGTAGTTTTTAAGAAATTAACCTTTACCCATTCTGTTTTGGGTTTTACTCTACTTAGTTTATTTTAGAGACAAATAAGCGGAAAACTAAACAAAAATAGGTTAAATCTGTGTGAAATCAAAGGAAAGAAATTTGTAGGTAAATGAGAAGAATGTGCAAAAGTGTAATTTATTTTCAAATTGGTACCAGAAGCATTTACTTCTCATTGAACCATGCATTATCTTATCGATTGCTTCACATTGCTACCATGACAGGTATATCGTTGAAGCGAGAATTGGTTTAGGTAATTGTAGACGCTTAATGAAGTAAATTCCACTTCCCAATTAAAATCTTCCTGTAAGTGCAGCATCAGGATATTAAAAAGTTAACGATGTTGCTGCACCGGCAGATAGTCGCGTTTATTATGGATAAACGACACTAAAATGCAAATAGCTGAACGTCAAGCGGCGCGGGCGCATCGTATCCGCGAGTCCGTTAGATTTGCCCGGTGGCGCCTAACAACGGTGAATTTAAAACCCAAGCTTAATGCCTTCATGGAAAATACGTCTTCTTCAGAGAAGTCTTTATTATTCTCTTCTTAGTTATTAGTCCGTCTTATTTAATATTAGAATCGTAAAATATTAGCAGCTTTCAGTAATATATTAGTGTACGGAGGTAATTCTGTAGCTGTAATTGTTTTGTCTTTCTATCCATTTGATGCTCGTTCACACTTATCAATTTGCAGATCTATCAGTTGCTAAACATTACTTAACATTGCATTAGCCATAATATTTTACTTTCGAATAACAAAATTGGTAACTAAATTAACGCTATTAATACGATGCAATTTACATTCTGAATAGCTTTTGTCATTCATTAGGAAATTATAATTCATAAAGAAGTTGAAGCATAATGGCTATAGCTATATCATGCCCAAGAAATGAAGGGGTATTATGTGCTTACGGATAAATTCTGAAAAGCGATTAGCAGCTAACTCCAATTCATCAACGAAACGCATTAGAAAATGTCTATTCATTACCGATGATGGATCAGACTGTGTAACAGTGAAAGTCCACATTGTGTCTCCGGTGTGTCCAAAGTAAATTTGTTTCTATCCAAAAATTTGCGGACTTCCACCACAGTTAGAACAGACCACAAAGTCGCTAATGATAGGAAAGTACCGCCACAATATGATTTTGGACACTTTTTTGTTCATTGTCTGAGATTTTTCGAAGTTTCCGAAACTAAGTGCTTTCTCTATAAACTTTTTTATATATCCATATCGACAAAAACGGTATTGGATGTGAGTTTCTATTTGCGTTGTATAATTACACTAATATTCATGTCAATATTTATTCAACTTTATTATTTCCTATGCTGTAACTGCAAAAAAGTATTTATTATGCATTCTCGTAGATTCTTTCCTTTTAAATATCCGCAAAAACTGATAGAATATTAAAAATGACGCTGTAATTTATCATCCGAGTGTCCCTTATTGCAGAAATTTAATTTTTCTCTCGTGTCTAGTGCTAGCATTTTTTGTCGAATCTCTGGATGTAACAAATGACTCAAAATACTTGAATTTACTCAATCATTGCTTCGTTTCTTGTTTCATACTAACGTAATGGAGTCCATTGTTTTATTTTTGTGCAATCATAACTTGATGGTTTTTATGCAAAATGATTTTTTCAGTATCGGATGTGTTAGGACATTGTGGATAATGTTTTGTTCATCAGTAAAATCTATTATGCAGTAATTAAAAATACAGTTCTTTCGAATATTATTTTCTGCAAATGATGAACTGTAGTTATGTAAACTTTTATGTTTAGTTCGACGTTTATCGTAATAGTTATGCATGTTTTATCATTTGAAATACAATTTGCAATAATGATACATACTTCGAGTGTTCTTCTTTTTATGCAAGCGTCATGGTGAAACTACTTTCTTATTCGGATACTAAACTGAAATGGTGTTGTGATTTGTGACAAAGATTTCTCTGTTTGCGTACAAGCTGCCATTTTGAGACCTGAAGCACTGAAATATAGACTTTTCCTGTTTAGCATGAAATCTTGTTAGTTTTAACCGACTATGAATTATGTACCTTTTTGTTTATAAGACGTTTATGTATACGAGAAATACCAACAATTATAAGGGATTGTAAAATTGATGTATGGACTGAATTGCGGTTAAAGCCAGTTTCTATTAAAGAAGTACAAACAATGAATTACGGCGTTGTGTTTTTAAGCGCATTGCTCGCGTTTTTATGTTCATTATCAACACTATTACTTCTTTATGCTTAATTTAGTACCTCGTGATGCGTTCTGTAGGTACTGTAATTAAAACCCGATGTTCATCAAATAAAAGTAGCTACTTTCCTTGCAACGCGTACATTACTTTTTTTACTTCGAAGTATTACTTAGCATTTAATTCGAACGATGATTAGTGGGAATGATTTAAGCGTTCATTATTAACCATTACTGTGCAATAGAAACTATCTAACAAATAACAACGTGTAATCATTTAGTTTACATATGGTCACAGGGCGTAACACGATGTGTTCTTTTTTACAATCGTAATGCACTTCATCGGGTTTCTAGGAAATGAAATAATTCATAGCAATTTGCACGGCTAATGTGAGAACATGCTTAGAGCTGGTGAATGCACTGAAACCTTTCTCTAAGGGCTCATTAGCTCGAATTTATGTGCTCTCTCGTCTGCCGGCGAGCTCACAAGCTATATCGGAAAGAGCTTTTGTGTCACATATTTTACACTTATCGAGTGCTCAGCGCTACGAATATTTATATATCGATTGGCTTTACCTCGCTTTAAGAAATTTACGATCTCGTCGAGAAAACAAGGCGGCGACACAAACTAGGAAAGTTGTAGCTATTAGACTGTGAACAATTTAGAAAAAAAAAGAGAATAGTATTAAATCACTGACCTCTTTCTTGGTCTGCTCGTTGATCTTAACGTGAGTCTGTTGAGGCTTGTCGCGGAGTGGCAGGTATCCCTCACGGCTGTCCGCTGGCTCGGTGCTGTCCGTCGGCGTGGTGGACTCCACGGTGGCTGTACTCGCGGTACCAGCGTCCGTGAACCGAGTCTCGTCAGCCGTGCTCAGCGTAGGCGCCGTCTCTTTCGGACCATCAGCCGTTGTTCCCACAGTATCAAAATCAGACACTGTCTCCGTACTGTCGCTGTTCAGCGTAGTTTCCGTGTCCTGAACTGTGGGCGTCTCCGTAGTTCGCACAACCGGCCGGATCGTGTAATGTTTGGTCGGCGGCTTGTACGTAGTCACGGTCGCGTCTTTCGTAGTCGATGGCGGTGCCTCGGTTTTAGTTTGCGTAGCTTTTACCTCGGTCGTCGTAGCCACGATAGGCTTACGGGTTGATTTTTTCGTTTTGGGTGGCGTCGTAGCGGTCGGGTTTGTCACGGGTGCGGTTGATTTTGTTTTAGTGGATATTTTTTTCGCGTAGGTAGTAGAGCGTTCCTCAATAGTGGTAGGTGCGGGGGTGTTTTCGATCGTGTGTGATGTGGTTTCAGGGGGTCTTCGGTCAGCGGGTGGGTCAAGATTGGATTGTTTGGGAGTTCGGGATGGAGGGAAGAAATAATCCATGATTGAGGGTGATCTATTTCGGTTTGAGGGTAGCCATGCCCAGGGGTTAAAGTCTATGAGGCGGGGTCGCGGCGGGTCATCGGCGGCAACGATGGTTGCGAGGGCGGCGAGCGCAAAGACTACGATCAACGAACGATTCATGGCGCGTCGTGCGCGTGCGGCCGCGACGACGTTTCAAGCGGGACTGCGCGCGCGCCTCCGCTGAAGAGAACCCGCCACCGCTCACCTAGTTCATTCCGCCCTACGGACAAGGCAGTAGAATAGATGCAGTCGCTGTAGTTCCTGTTCAATTTTCTTTTTCTATAATAGTATCTTCGCTTTATTTAAAGGTGATTACGTCATGGGTAATTGTTGAAATAAATTGCTTATAGTAATTAGGTAATTATAGATACCGTTTCTAAAATGGCTGTTAGATTATAACTTCAACACGTATCGATTTTATGGTTAAAGATGGAATCACACATGAACGCATTTTGTGATATTAAATGGTAGCCAGACGAGAAAACTGAGGTCTGCTACAGGCTGCACGTCTTTGACGCATTGCTGTTAAACATTAAAATCTTTGATTTCGATAACAATAGAACATTTCTTAGAAACTTTCATAGGAAAGTTCCTAGAGTACGTCTTCTTTCAATGAAAATCTAAACGAAAGCTCTCAGTTAAATTACTTACAATACTTAACTTAGAATGTTTGAACATACATTACTTATCGTCAGCTTCAGCTACGAGGTAAAAGAAAATAGCTTCGCAGAAAATAATTAATTAAAATACGACCTCATAAATTCCGTAACGAAGATATTGCACGAAGATGCTTGTTAATAGGCTAATTAATCTTAGTACCACATATACTGGATAGCCAATATAATATGCCGTTACATGAAAGAGCATCATGCGGTATTATAATCAAGCGAAGGAGTTCAAATTCAGAATCGAATTTTCGCGTATATTTTCCCTGTGGTTTATCAACATGGCACCCAGTACCGTTATCCAATCAGAGGCGTTGAAATTTACTTTGGGTACAGCGATGCACGTCTGTCCCCAGAATTTGTATCAAAAATGCTTCACCGCAAACCGTGTAATGCCCGACGAGGCGGCCGTTCTGTACGCTCCATTTAATTTTCAATATTATTTGGTCTTCCAGCTTAGCCAGCCAATCTATTTTTAAGGTCAGCGGTCAATTCTGTAGTGATTCTGGGTTAGGCCGCGTTGTAAACCTCGTGTAAACCAAAACGAGTAGACTAAAACTGTAGACTAGACAAACATCATTGATTTCAGTAATAGTTTTATTTATTATTTAACTTCATTTTACTGTGCCCCAAAAGCAATTATTGAGGCGATCACATATCACATTAAAATGTTATTCGTTTTCAGAAATATGGTCTTTAACCCTAGCAAAGTATATTCGCACGAACCTAAACATTTATCAATCAACTACAGAATGTACTGCGGAATGTTTAATAGCTTCATATAATACCGTCTAAGCTATGCCGCTGTATAAAGATAATAATACCAAGCCTTACGAAAAGCTATATGGAAAATTTACACAAATGCCTCGTAAATAGCTGGCAAGCAATAAAGATCCTTCTAACGATCTTTATCTATGGATCGTCAGCTAACGCTCTCTGCACCGGTATCGACGACTTGATATTTAAATAAGCTTTTCACACACTTTCATAGACTCATTTTATATAGTACTAACTCACACATTCTAAAAGAGACAACTACTAAATGACAAGGTATATTATTCGGTCAAGGAGTATCTGGATGACAAATTTTTATCAATTTTTATAATTTATATATTTTTTAAATGTAATTTTGCGTTTTGTGTTCTTGTAATCTTTTGGCATTGTTTATCTTTATCTTTTTCTATTTTCATGATTTTTCCCTTTATTATTATGACAACTTTATAATTTGACATCCTTATGTAATTTTGACATTGTTCATATTAATCTAATTTTGTATGCCTATCGGCGGGACATGGTTTGTACAATAGATTTATATTGAAAAACACCTGTAATCAGATCACCTATGTTTCACAAAATAAATAAATGAAAATGAAAATGAAATGAGTTCGCTCACTTAGGTGAGTAAAATAAGTACATCATCTAGATAATTGGAAGAATACGCAAAGGATTTGACCACTAATAGCAGTTGATTTGTTCTATTGTTTTAATGGGTTTTGCGATATTTCTATTGGAAATGTTCTTGTGTAAAATAGATCTTCCTTTCATTAGTTCAGAAGCTCAGTAATTGAAGCACCCCCTGATCTAATATGCGGATCAGATTATTTAACGCGAACGATAAAAAGGGCGGGCGTGTACTTGCACTAAGTGTGCGATGACAGCGAATTGATTGTGTAAGTCGTCTTGGAAGTTATCAAGACGATTTAATCAGTGTTTAATATAATCATCTTTTGCCCTGTACCTATACGGAATTGGTGAAGCGTCTTTTTCTCCAGTACGTCTCTATTAGTCATCATCTCTAGTGTTTATTTTCTTCATTGCCATTCGTCTTTATAACCGACTTCAGGTAACCAATGCGACAGTTTTTTTTTCTCTTAGGTTTGGTTGTATCTGTATAGCCGACCACATTCATACCTTAAACTTTTCTTGTAATATACTTAGTCCTCATTACTAATATTGCAGACGAAATACTAAATTAGGCGAAGGTGATAAGTCTAAGAAGCGGTTAATCTTGACGCCAGTAAAAACCAGTTAACCATTTAATCTAACCGTGATGTAAAAAAAGCAAAAGTATTGCAAATTCTTTGCTAATTTATTTACTTTTCACGCATTTACAGTAATTTCTTGATTGACTCTCGCTTAGTACGTGATGTCACTGAGTTTAATAGTGGGATGCTGTTCTTCCACTTGTTGCACATAACTGGGCAAGTAATTTTGATACTTTTTTTCGTTTTAAATGATCAAAGGACCAACACTTAAGTTACAGATGTCTTTTCAAAAATATCAAGTGAATTTTTAATGTTACTCTAAATGTTGTGATTTGCATGGAGTCTTTGCAACCATAGTTATCATTTATTCCTTCCGTTATGTCTACCCGCGCCCTATGAACAGCTCTCTTTATAATCTTATAATCTTTGGTCGTAAAATCGTCTCTTTAGCGTCTAGCAGCCTACTTTTGTTGCTACTGTAGTTCTGCGATAACTGCAAAAAGAGGCTGTTTTGTGTCCACGTTTTAGTGATGAGCCAATTAATTGAAAGTTTTGTTTTTATTTATAGCTTTTTCGTTTGGACATTTTAGAGATTGTGGCTTTCATAGCAACTGTGATCATCATAGCCTTAGTGTCTGTATCGACTTTCATATGGTTTCATTTTCGGACAAAAAATATCAAAGGAATCTGGATTATGCAGGACGGTGTAAAAATCATTAAATATTTTGAAGAAGTCCTGAGGTAAAAATAGATTTGAAACTGATAAGCTCGACATAGTGCAAGTTATTTTGATGACTGTGCTATAACAAAATCTATGTAGCCTGCTCAACAGGCTGTCAAATCAACAAGCAAAAAGAAATTTTAGACAGCTACTACACAAAAACAAAAGCTAGTGATCAAAATTACGTAAATTCATATAATAGCATGTCTAAGACGACAGATTGCACAATTAATGCCAGCGGCGACCGCGCCAAGTAGTGACTGATTTACCCGGCAGTCGCTCCACTTGCGACGGATAAACGTGGTTAACGGAATTTGTCGTTTTCACCGGACACCGGTTTTCATCCGAATCCGGAACAGAAACGCAACAAATTCTGCGTGAAAATGTTGAATAAACAGACGCCTTTTTATTTACCTGTTTGTAAACTTACCGTTTCGCACATGCTTTCCGTGCAGCACACTTTTCCGTCACACCATTTTAACCTTTGCTTCTTACACAACTTAAACTATATTTGTGTGCACGTTTTTGGCAATAGGACTAGCGTTTCGGATCGGAAATTTAAAATTCGCACCAGTCTTTAACATTAGTATTGGAAACGTGCCTAGCGTACGAATGTTAAAAGGATGCATCATAGAGTTTCTTGTTCATCTGATGTACTACGAATGAGGTTTGTGTGCTAGAATTAAGGCTAGTCTGCCTTAATTAGAATTTAATGAAATTTATGAATGAATTATTCAATTCACATTACAAATCTACGCACGCACACAGTCACACACGTATATGGGTCTAGCGTAGTAGGTACTTCCTCCATTTTGATATGTTTCAACTATTCAGCGGAGATGTGACTGTAATTTACGTATAGTTCGTTTTTTAATCCCATACCTAGAGTAATTTGACAGGTGTAATGTCAAACTCCTATACTAAAAAGCAAAGACAAAAGGATTAGAAATGTCAGATTACTATCTGGGTTTAAACAACGAACTTTTAAGTTTGAATAGTTTTTGGGACAAAAATTGCACATTTTACACAATTTTTTTTTTTTACTTTATTAAATTTAAATTTTAACACAAAATGAATAATTGAATCGTAGATCTGAATTAGAATCTTTTCATATATTTAACGAAAGTGTGCATAGTTTTACTAGAAAAACGAATACAGACATAGTTAGAAATCATACCTAGATAATGTTATAACAAACTGTTTCCGAAGACTACAAATTGAAACAAAATCTTGGCACGATCCTCAACTTATCAAAAGCAATGACTCAGATGAAAGAAAGTAAAACATACGGAGATAACTCAATAAAGATTACTTTAGTAGGTATATCAGTCATATAAATCGTAGCGTCCGAACGGCTTGCAAAAAGACCTCTTTTAGCCAGCGTATACTTTCAGTAGCAGGAAAGTACTTAAGATTACTGGGGCGCCAACATTCCGCCAACTAAGTGCGTTATAATATTCTGCCAATATTGAAAGTTTTAAACGAATACTATTACTTAGCAGAATGTTATATATTTTCATGGTTAATGCTTAAATTGGAATATGAGGAAGTGATTTTGTAGACAATCGTATTGAAAGTTGGTCAGTTACCATTAGTCGTGATTTACTCGATCAATTATCGCTATTCAGAAATGCATTTTTGTGTCAGTGGGTAAAACTGTAATGGCTAACAAACCAGAGTAACACAATAGATTGTACTACGGACGAGTTTCTCACCCGGCCCGCAAATTATGACGGCTAATAGTAGCTTTTGAGCAGTCTTTAAGTGGACTACTTCGGCTTGTCTCTCGAGGTGTTAGTGTGTTAATTTTCTTGATGTAACAATGATAAGTGAGTGATGATAATCTGCGGCCTGTCAATGTTGGAGGCCTTTGAAGATGTTGTGTCGAGCTCGAGACGAGTTTTAGTACTAGTTGAACCAGAAAGTTTGGTACAGCGGAATCAGATTTTTGAAGCGATGAAGATGCTGACCTACAAGGTATTGGAGTGTCGCGGTTGATGCACTTTTAGCTTAGGAAGTTCAAGTTGTTTTCGGGTCATAGCTTTGGTCGTAGCAAGAAGGTCAAGGAGCAGCTGTATGCCACGTTATGTTAGGCTTCTCCACAAAGATCTACGTTTTGGAATGGGCAACTAGCTTCGACTCTCTGATTAACTGACCGACTCCTTGTAAATTAAAAAGTGCATGTAAATGGTTTAATTTAAATGAATACTTTGAGTTTCAATGTTTGCGGCGAACTAGATATTGTGAAATTTTTCGAGTCACGCTTAACAGTGGCAAGTCATTGAAGTTTTTTTTTTTTTAGAAAATTGGTCCTTTACTAATTAAATCACTCAGCAAGCCCATATCACTTTTCCGGTAATGTATCTCAGTGCGGATGTCCGGATGCAATACGTAGACCACTCCCGTTCCGTATTTTTACTGCGATAGTATCCTGCCAGACGTGTTACAAAGAAAGTTGAATGTTATAAGAAAAACCGTTCCGTTCCGCCTTCCGTATTTGAAAAGCAATTTCCTGACAAATTGATGGACAGGTAAAACTAGCAACATGAAAGTAGCCATGAGATTGTTTTTGTTATTGCTCGGCCCCTAAGAATTGAGCTATAAATTGCAAAAATAATTTTTCAAATCCTACTGCTAGGTCCAGAGATCGGCGCGTTCAAACCAAACAAGTAAATAAACTCTGCCTAACTCAGCATTATTATTAGTATATATTAGTATAGATATAGATTGGTCCCATAAAAATAAAATGCTGTACCTACCTAAATGGTTAATTTTTTCCATGCATTACATACAGGGTTAGTTGTTATTCAACGTATATCCGTCAGGAGCAGATAGGGGGGCCAAAATGCAACAACTTGAACACCCCTTAAGTATGCCTGAAATTAAATTTTTTTAACGAGGCATTTTTGGAGCGTAAAATTAAAATATTGGTAAGATATTATTATTCGTGATTCGCTCATTATTTTAATTATTTTGTTGACGTAAGAACTTTTAGTTATGTTTATAGCTTAATTGAAGCTACAAGATAATTTTTAATGGTACCCATTTAAAGTAGTTTTTTTATTTGGAATTAAATATAAAATATCAAAAAACCTTTAAAATTCAAATATCTCGAAAACTAATTGAATTTCGGCCAGACATATGGGGGGTTCACTTTGTTGCGGATATACGTCGAATTACAAGTAGACCTGTATGTGATTTTATTTAAACCCCGGACATACAACAACACACTTCGCATGGTTTTTTAATTGAAATACGTAAAGTATTCACATTCAAAGCATTCACATCTTCCTAAAAGTATGTGAGTTGACATACAAGAACACCATTTGCATTTAACTTAATATTATTATTTACCGACGAAAAAACGAAGAGAGTTATTAAGTCGACACTTTTTTTTAATGTTTGCTTTTGGAACATTGCTTTTGTATTGTAATCACATATAGTGTGAGCTAAAGTATATTGCACATACTATAGCGACATACCTAATCAAACTCAAAGCATTAATTTTAATTAATCCATTTACAGACACTTTTGAGTCAAGGAGTCGGTCAGTCGTGGGTTCGAACCCAGGCAGGCGCTTTACTCCGTGTAAATAATTTCATCACGACTGCTCTCAAATCGGTGAAGGAAAACATCGAAACAGCATGACCTACAACCAAAAATTCGAAGACATGTGACATCTACCAACCCGCACTGGGCCCGCGTGGTAGATTATAGCAAATTCCCTCTCACCGAGAGGAGGCCTGTGTCCCAGCAGTGGGAACATTATAGGCTGATTATGCGGTAAGTCAGAAAGATGAAGCTAGTTGCCATCGAATCTTAAAGCGCTTAAACTCTTAAAGCACCTTTAGCTAGAGCCTATAACAGACAATACTAAAAAGCTCAATTCCAGCAGAAAACGTTCATGGCCCAATACGGAGCGAATCTATATCAAATCATACAGATTTATAGTAAATTAGATTAGAGTTTATAGATAAATTGTTATAGTTAATTATCTGGTTTATCGAATCCTGAACGGTGGACCACTACTTACGTCACACCCTGTATATTTTATTATCGATGTTTTTTTTTTGGGTTATATTTTCCAATACAATCCCGATTATACTTTGCATTACTTGGGTATTAGTATTACGCACGAAAGACTTCAAAGTTCACTAAATACTTGAATCTACATCCGTCGTATTACTGAGGCAATGAAAGAGAAAATAGAATATATAAACAGCTTATCTCCTTCGTAAATTGCGGACACGGGGCGTTAAATAACAGATTTCTCTCAGCTTAGGGCTCAGACACACGTTCATATTTTGGCCGATTATCAAGATTGTAAATACCACAATACAATTAAACTGTATGTCAGGGGCCCCTGGCACAGGCAACTGAAGGAACACGGGTGGGTTTTTGTCAGTAAGAGTCTGACACCCCTCCTGCTCTGCCCAGAGCGGGAGAAGTTATTTGATGATTTCCCACCCTCAAAGGGCACCCTTAAACAGTCAGGCGTACTACTTCTTTGCTGTGGGGCCAGCACGGCCTACTGTGATAGGCTTGAGTCACACATTTTTATCACAGTTTAGGAGCAAAAACCGTGATAAAATGCGAGTGCTCGCCCCGCTGACTGGTGTATTATTTTATTCACGGCATGAGCTTTCCTGATGCCCCAGCCGCCTCTCATGCTCAAGGTTGTGGGTTCAAAAACTGTCAAGCACCAATGTGACATTTTCAATTCATATGTACCCACTTACTGAGTTTATCTTGTACATTACTGACATTGGTGAAGGAAAAACATGGTGAGGAAACCTGGACTGATAGTTAATATAAGTTTGAAATCGCCAACCCGTCTTGAGCAAGCGTGGTGATCAATGCTCGTGCCTTCTCTTTATGAGAAGAGTCCTTTGACCTGCAGTGGGACAATAATATGCTGGTATTATTATATTATGAGCTTTCCTTATATTGTTCGTGTTTCGTAAACGATCCGAGAGAAGACAGTTAAATAGTCCCTAGTTCCCTACTAGAAGTAAAAAAAGATAACTTATTGGCGTATATGCGCAACTCTTATAGTGCTACTGTTGTTTTGATAAATGCGTATAATGTAACGGATACGCTTGAAAACCCTGAAGGGTAAGGGCAGATGTTTGAGTTCATCCACCTTTAAGCTTGTATTGTTATAAATCGAGCTGTCGCTTCTGGTTTTTCGAACAAAAAAATGCGTAGATCGATGGCAGGACCGCAGTTCTAAATCTAAACTTAAGTTATGAATAAAAAAGTATAATTTTGTAAATTAGAGTATCTCTATTGTACCTGTTAACAATGTGTTGATTCGTCAACCCCGACCTTTAGAACTTCTAAGCCATACATTACCAACGTGTCAAATCTTGCGTACAGCCGCTATGTTTAAATTTAAACCCACTATGTCGTTCACATTTGCATGCCGATTCGCGAATGTAAGAGAAACTGTTTTAATTGTAACTAGTACATTCCCTATAAAATAGGTTATTGTCAACTCAAACTCAAAGCATTTATTTCAAATAAACCAATTACAGGCACTTTTGAATTGTCAAGGGGTCGGTCAGTCAGAAAAATGAAGCTAGTTACCCATTCCAAAGCGTAGTAGGTACCTATGGAGAAGAACGGGCAAGAAACTCCATGGACACCTTTTAAATCAAAATATTGTTACGAAGAAATGGTTACATCATCCATGTTGAAATTATACATGTGAGAGAGTGAGAGATGTGAGAGAGGATCCCCGTATGCAAAATACGCGCGTTGACGTGAAGTTGTGAACACCAGCCCGTATTACCTACCTATACATGTGAAAACGATGTAGAAAGACGTGTACGTGAAAAGAGTCCATAATAAAAAAAAAGGTAAAAACAATTCAGGAATTAAAATAAGCCGTGGCAGCTAAGAGATGACCAGTGCCTACTGACAGCGCCCGTCACGAACATGACGTGTGGATCACGTACGTATGGATCATCAGTAACGTTAGTAACCTAACATCCTTACCCTATAAAATAGGTTATTGTAACGTTAGTAACCTAACATCCTTTAAGTAAAATATGCACTATTGTTATCTGATGTTGAAATGACTTACACGTTCATGTTGGTCCTTTAGCGGTCATGACATGTGTTCCATATTGATGGAAATCGTAGTGCTGTGAATGGGGCTTTGATGATATGAAAGTTAGGACATAATTATTGTATAGTATGTTGAAAGTAGAATAATCTGAGAAAAAAATCTGAATAATTGCCTGTATATTAGTATGGTTTTTAATCGTTAAAATACATTTTTAGAGGTATCTTCGTGATTTTTTTCTATCGTATCAAATTAGTTGTATTATGTTTTCAACACACTATCTAACTAGCTTATATCCTGAAGAATACAATTTTCTGATATAATTTACTGCAGTGGATCATGTACTTTTAGGCATTATAAAACTTGCGTATCAAAGCAGTTAATAATGAGATGGGAATGAGGCTTTGGTGATATGAATGCTAAGGAAATATTGTGTAATATTATTTACTTATTCTGAAACTCTTAACATTAGACCTTAGCTCGATGGGCACGCAACAATTGCGGCGATAAAGAGGGGACTCTTTGAGGAGTGGCTAGAGAGGCGCCACGGCGTCCTCGCCTGACGCAGGTCCTCACCGGACACGGTTGTTTCGGGAGGTTCCTGTTCCGGATAAGGCGGGAGGAAACGCCCGAGTGTCACCATTGTATGGATCGCCCGGAGGACACGGTGGAGCATACGGTGCAGGTCTGCCCGGCTTGGGCGAGGCACCGCCGTGTCCTCGTGGAGGCGATTGGCGGTGGCGATCTCTCGCGTCCGCCCCTGGTCCAGGCCATGGTACGCAGCGAGAGGGCTTGGGAAGCCGTCACCTCCTTTTGCGAAGCAGTAATGTTCGCTAAGGAGGAGGCGGAACGCGCGAGGGAGAGGCAAAATTCGGGCCCTCACGCCCCTAGCCGCCGCAGGAGACGCCCTGGGCGTCGGGAATCGCAAGCTGATTCCCGGCCACCGTAGGCGCGGGCTTGCGAACGGCGAGCAATGGGTAGCTCGCCCTTCGATAAGGACCAGGCCCGAGTCGATGGCATGTTGTGTTCCACGCGCGCCTCAAAGAGATGTCAGCATCAATGACGGGGTCCGCTAGGGCCGATGCCTGCCAGGGTTGCGAGAAAGTCCGAGAGGGATACCGTGGCCCCTGGCACAGGCAACTGAAGGAACACGGGTGGGTTTTAGATAGTAAGAGTCTGACACACCCTCCCGCTCTGGGCAGCTTTACATATACAGCTTCGCATTTAACATCTATTGTCAAAGAAGTCTTTGACACTATAAAAACTATGACTTTATAACCACTCATGCAATTTATTTTTTTAAGTAAAAGTAAGAAACTTAGCTTTACATATACCGTATACACCTTCGCACTGTTGTCAAAATCAATTAAACAGTGAAACACACCTCGGCTGCTCTCGTTTACACTGTTACATTAGCGGCAAGCTCTCACGTTACACTCAATCCATGCTATCTCTTATCAAATCTCCTGTGAAAATATCTCTCGCCACTTACCACGGAACTCAAGATTCAGGTAAAGTCAGGGAAATGAATTGTTAAGCTAATTGACTATTAACTTAAATTGTCCGCGTATTCAAATCACAAGTGTAACTCTTTGACAGTTGCATGAAATGGTAATAACACGGAAAATTGACGTAGGTGTCAATTTGTTCAGCAATTAATTTTCCTGGCTTTACATACTTGTAAATAGGTACTTGCGGCCTGTGCGTTGGACTGTTTAAAATTCCAGCCACAGTGATCGATTATCCGGGTTCTCATTTAAGAGAATGCTGAGATTTTTTCTTTGACAAATAATTAATTATGATGAAATTCAAGTTGCTACCGGAAAGACCTATAAGAATTTAAATATTATTAATACCATTTCATTTTGTACAAAAAGTTAAATGCCACAAATTAAAATATTTTGATTGGTATCAAAATTCAGCGTTATTTGTGAAAATATAAGACTATCAACATTTGGGTTAGTAGCTTGTTGGGGAACTTGTTTAGCTAAACTATTAATTCTAAATAAAAATGCAGATTGATATTCAAATACGTGTGATTCATTAATTGCTTTCTAGTGCAGTGACATTAGTGACGTTAGTGAGATTGACAGTAGGTAATGACAGATAAAACAAACTAAATGTTGTGTTGCCAACAAGCTGTTGCTGCTTTCTACGAATTTAGTATTAAACCAAGACAGGGAAGTAACTACTACCATAATAAACGCAATTTTTCACACTACCATATAATATTCGCAGATCATCTGTGGAAACTGGGAACTTCCTGCAATTAGTTAGTTGAACTAAACTCACACACGGGTCCATTCTCATCACAATAATCAATGGCCACGGGGCTAACTGAACATAATGATGCGAGCCATAGCGTAATGGTGCGAACATAGAAAATACTTTTATTTTATTCCTGGTCAGGTATGGATTCAGTTTCGCATCAAAAGTGAAGAGATGATTGTGATGATGTTTAATTTTTAACCGACTTCAAAAAAGGAGGAGGTTCTCATTTCGCTTGTATTTTTTTTAATATTTGTTATCTCAGAACTCCGTTATTTGTAAACCGTTTTAGGTACCGATTTTTATTTGAGGATCTACTCCCAGATTGTTCCCATATAAATTGGGTCAAGTTCTGATGAGTGGTTTTTGAGTCGGCTTCAATATTACGTATTTTTCCACTTAGTGTATGTTGATGATGTTGTAATAACTTCCTGTCACAAAAAAAACAAAAAAAAAACCAGTCTTCCAAACAAAAAACAATAAAGTGAAAAATAACTTTAATTATTTATTGTAAGTCGGTGGTTTTTTTTTGTGAAAAGGTTTTTTTGTATTAAATACCCCATTTTTAACTTTTCTTATTGTAATCTAGTTCTTCGTTTGAGTCAGGCCAGCTTATGTTAAAACCCAGATACGCGACTTCGTCAGACTCGAAGGACCAAAATTACAAACTGCGAGCTTGTGGTCATAATTCCTTTACATAACAATCGCTTCCAATTTTGCAAGCAGATATCGTCCATAATTTCGGATATGAATATTTGTTTAAAAGGATTGTAATTAAGTACCTACTTGCCTCGAAATTATTTCTTGAATTAAACGCAGACTATTAATGAAGGCTTGTTATCAGTCACACGTTCAATAATTCAAGAATACCTGCCTGCTTCCTGAGTCCATATCTGTCGCTTATTGAAGTCATTATCAAGGAGTTGCCCGTAATTACTGTTTAATGATTATTTTTGTACTTGCAAGTTACCGCGAATGAGTCGTGATTGACGTTAGATTGTTTGCGTAAAACGTATGGTCCGCTGATGTGAAAATAAACAAATGGGGAACTTTCCAATTACGTAACCTTAAGAGTAACCATTGGATACGGCGGTTACGTAGGAGACGTCTTAATAAAAGCTTAAGAGATGTCGGGGAAAGCCTTTTCAGATGATGTACAATTACAATTCGCTAGCACTAAATTGGCATCGGTGACTTTGATTTGAAGCTACATTTGAATTGTTTCTCTTGTTAGGACACAGTTAGGTAATACATATTGTTTTACTCACGTATCAGATTTTTTTTATTTTTATTTTTATTTACTTTCATAAGCACCTATACACTTTTTTCTCTTCGAAAACTGCTGATTCTGATTGTTTATGAAACAAATGGAGGTTAGTAAGAATTCTATAAAAAAAAAAACAAACTTTCCCTGTTCTAGGGTCCATAAACACTTAACTAAATATCAAGTCTAGATTGGCACGATAAAATTTGCATGCTGACTTTGTAGCAAGAGTGAAAATTGATTGTACGCCGTACATTTAAGCAGTGGAACGCGGTCGGTGTGACAGGCAGCCAGCCCGTGGGACCTACTCGACCCATTAACACGAATTGTGCGAGTGACAACGTTGTAAACGGAGTGACGCTGAATTCACAAACTAATGATAGGTTTAGACTTTAAATCAAGTCTTTTGTGAAATTGTGAGTTTACGTAGGTAATTGGCGTTTTGAGACCCTATAAGAATAGGCTGATATAATTATGTCAAAAGTCAAAGCATTTATTTCAAATAGGCACATAATAGGCACTTTTGAAAGTCAACATTTACATTAAAATAGAATTGATTCTAGTCGCCCCTTCTAAAAGGTAGTTTCGTATGGAGAAGAATGGGCAAGAAACTCCACCGTTACTCTTTTAAAATGTGTTACAATATTTTGTATACATCAATTATATAATTATATGTGAAGACGATGCACCTATAATAAAATTACCCTACCACAATAGGTAAAGAGAATTAAAAAATATATTAATTAATGTGATTTCACATATTTACAAACAATGTAAAAGTACCTATACTATTTTCCAAATTATGTAAACAAGTAATAATTATGTCTGTGTGTGAGTTAAAGTAATCACATAATGTAAATCAATGTCATAAAAATAATAAACTATACAATTAAAGTAGCAAAAAGTTTGATTTTTTCTAGACCCTAGATTGTTCTATGGATCTGGACCAGCATGTTTCCAAGCATTGATGTTGACGCGGGGGCGCTGCGCTGTTGGTAAACTCTTGTGCAATGGTTTTGAGAAACGAATCGATATTAAAAACAAAATGGCGGCGTTCGTTCCGATTTTGGCCACCCTCGTAAATGACCTTGTAGCGCTATAAATGCTAGCTTTGCATTAGCATTCATAAATTAAATAACAAAGTACCTGTGCTTAAACGTATTCAAAGCTGATTTGTTCATGCAAATTACTCTTGTAATAATAGGTTAAAATAGAAAATTTCTTCCATACGTAATAATAAAAAACAGTGCGTTAATTATATTATTAACGCACTGTTTTTCTAAAGAAACAGGAGTCCAACATTCCCGCCAGTCTATTCACATTCACTCACATCATCGCTCCGGCGAGACGTCATTAAAACGCGCCGTCTAACCAACCATTCGCTTTAGATGGAAAAACTTCAGTTCCTGAGTCTGGATGACGGTACGAAACGAAATAGATTCACGGGTGGTCGCCCCTAATGATTGCCGGCCACTAGGATACGTACAGTCAGCTGCGCAGATAAGGCGAGGCCAGGTTTACCCGCAATTTTTTTTTTGATCTTAAATGATTCGCGACCGTAACGTTACATGAAATCATGACATTTCCAATTCTTACAAGCGTTGTAATAATGATTATAATTGTGTAAATACACATTTATTACGGTCGCGAATCATATTTTGATCAACATACAACCTTTGCGCATCCCCCTTAACGGGCTGTGCAATGCAGACACGCCTAGGTGAAGCCGGCGGCAATAAGTGTCGGGTTAAGACTTCAATTTCCCGATGGTTCCTTGTATATCCTAAATTATAGAAGGCATAAATTTCTCGAAAGCATCCGATTCGATTTACTGAGATTTATTGGTTGAAATGTTACGTATTATCCTGCTTTGATAAATCTATCGTCTCATAAACAACACTAGACTAATTGAAATAGCTGTCTCGTCCCAGTTAAGGCAGACTTGCAACTAAGTAACACGGCTTTGTTGAATAATTAATAGCGTTCGCTTAAACTTATGGCTTCACCTTTGAGCCCGCGATGTCCTGATTTGTCTAATGCCAGCCAGACTCCTGAAAATGTTTGTCGTATACATGGTCCAAATCGTTGACCGTGACTTCTGTCCCAGCCTTTAATGCTGCACGATAGTAAACGCAGACAAAATGTTGGTCTGCGGTTACCGACGCACTGAATCTCAATATCTACCTAGGCAGAAAATAATTTACGTCCGGCTAAGCCATTAGTGATAATTTTCCGTACGTTGTAATTGTTGAAAAAGCTATGCAGGTTCTGCGAGAAATATCTATGCTGTAAATGTCTTTATTACAATAAGAGTAAACTCAACCTCATTGCTGATGACGTAGACATATTCTGTTGCGCTTTGGGTGAATTTGAAAGATTTTTTTTTTTTCTTATCTTGCGATCGGCTTCACAAGCCCTTAACGATTATTCCCGATGTCCACCACTTGTCTGGCCACCACTGGGGGACAGCGAGACAACTTTAAAACATTATTCTCGTTGTCCACCACTGGGGGACAGCGTCACAACTTTGTAAATTATTTCCATTCGCCACCACTGGTGGACAGCGACGCGGATTTTTTAACATTCCCTATGGCCGCCGTTGGGGGACAATGGCACAACTCTTTTGATCCAATTCCCACTGGCCATCAATTTAAATTATTTTATCTAGAGACCGGTAAAGGATAGCTTAATATACTTACGGATTTGATTTTGGGTCAGAGCCCATTCGTCCCCTAAGATTCGCACCCTGTGCCCACTCGTCCCCTGGAACTTTTGAGGGGCCCATTCGTCCCCTGAAGAATATTTATTTTTATTCATTCTTCTAATTTATGTACATGTATATGTGTATACTGCAGCTTAGTAGTCCTGGTACAGTCGCGCAGAAAAGGGTAAAATAAAAAATATAGTAATTCGGTAGATATCATGTTTATTTCAAATAAGATTAAGTTTAATAAAATGCCTCTAGGCTCTAAGCATTTATTTATTTATTTATTTAACACTTTAAGCACACAAATGTACAGAGGCGGACTTAATGCCATAGGCATTTTCTACCAGTCAACCTTTGGGTGATGCAGAGACAAACAGTGGTAGGTGCAATTTATAATGATAATTTAGGATTAAATAATTTTAAATATATAGACACGTATATACTTGTTTAGTCTATAAATACATATAATATATATACCTAATTATATATAAATATAAGCACAAATAAATGTACATAAATACACGAGTATGTTAAAAACAAATAGGACACACAATGAGAAAACATTACCGCTGTGATGATACTGCCAGCTTCTTACGAATGTGCTCGCGAACTTTAGTTTTAAAGGATAATCGGTTGGTTGCCATCCTGATTTCCTGGGGGAGTGCATTCCACAGAGAGATAGATTGAACAAAGAAGGAAGAGTGAATGAAGTCTGTGCGGTGAGTGGGACATTGAAGAAGACGATTGTGTGAAGAACGTAGATTTCTATTGTGGTTGGCGCAAATGTACTGAAAGTGGGGGGCTAGATAACCAGGGGAAGAGGGAGAATCAAGAAATGAAAACAAGGTAGTCAGCGCCCTTTGCTCTCTGCGCTGACGTATGGGCAACCACTTTAGAAGCGACCGATGGGCAGAGACGTGATCATATTTACGCAGATTGAAAACGAATCGAATGCAGTTATTCAGAAGACGGTCAAGTTTGTCGAGGAGATCTGCATTCAGGTCATAGTAGCACACATCACCATAATCGATGATAGGGAAGATTAAGGATTGCACAAGCATTGTCTTCGTACTTGATGGTAATAAATTTTTCAGTCTGTACAGAGCCCGCAGCGTGCCGGTAACCTTCTGGCTTACCCTAGCGACTTGAGTACGCCAGTTCAGGGTACTATCAATGTGCAAGCCTAGGTTCTTTACGTCAGTGCTAAAAGGAACGATCGTACCATTGAAGAGGACCGGTGGCAAGGTTGTACCATCCACCTTGCTAATACTACGAGAACTACCAATGATGATCGCCTGACACTTCGTAGGATTTACAGCTACACCAAATCTGTCAGCCCAGGTTTTTATGGCCATCAAGTTCCTATTTAATCTGCTGATAACGTCAGGTAATTCATCAACCCTCCCTTGACAGTACAACTGCAAGTCATCTGCATACAGATGATACGCACACTGAAGTTCGGAAGTTATAAGATTAATAAAAATAGAAAATAGAAGAGGAGAAAGTATACCGCCTTGAGGAACGCCAGCTTCCAAGTCACACCAGCAAGAAGAAGAATCCCCAACATGAACGGACTGCTGACGTCCCTGAAGGTAAGAGGAGAACCATTGCAGTGCTTCGGGAGAGACCATAACATATGACAGAATGGCTAACAGGATGTCGTGACTGACGGTATTAAAGGCATTCGAGAAATCAACCAACACTACAGCAGTAACTTTGGTGTCTTCCAGTGCTGCCCTCATATCGCCAGTCACTTTAAGGAGCGCGGAGACAGTGCTGTGCCCAGGCCTAAACCCAGATTGAAGAGGACTAATGATTGAGTTACGATGAACAAAGCTGGAGAACTGTTTGTGGACACAGGCCTCAAGCACTTTGGATAGGAAGGGAAGTATAGAAATTGGACGGAAGTCAGTAGGAAGAGAGGGATTAGAAACCTTAGGTAGTGGACGAACATAGGCTTTGCGCCATAGGGAAGGGAATACTCCGGTGTACAAGGAAAAATTTATAATGTGGGTAATCGCGGGTAGGAGTTGATCCAGAATAGTTATGATCATACCACGGGTGATATTGTCACATCCCACCGCTTTTGATTTGATGGAGAGAATGATCTTTCTGATCTCTCCCGGTTCAACTGGAATGAAAATGAAAGGATTATTATGAGGACGCGTTAGACCAGAAATTTGAGACAGAGTGTTTTGCTTGGTTAACCGATCCATGATAGAAACGGTGGAGAAATGCTGGTTGAGATCGTCTAAGTTAACTGAACTAGGAAGATCTAAATGTCGCGATTTGCCGATACCAAGAGTTCCAAGAAATTTCCAAATATCGGCAGAAGAGGAAGAATTGATAGTGTCAAGAATGTGGCGGCGTTTAGCATTGCGTATCATCTGATTACATCTATTCCTTGCAGCCTTGAATAATGTCATCAGTACGATCCCTTTTAAATTTGCGGAATGCGCGGTCCCTACGTCGCATTGCCATCTTTATACCTCTAGTCATCCACGGTGCAGGTGGACGTTTTAACTTAACTTTTTTGACGGGAGCATGGATGTTATAAAGGTTGACTACAACATCATTTAAGATGGCAACCTTGTCGTCAACTGAAGCTGCTTCCGTCATAGGCTCCCAATCGACCACAGACGCATCTTCCTTGAGCTTCTCGGCATTCATCCGCGCAAAACAACGCCTGTACAGGATCTTGGGCTTAGGTTTTGGAGGTTTCAGGATATAAGAAAGGAAAATCATGTCGTGATGAGAAAAGCCAGGGGCGTCATGTTGACCGTGGGAGGAAACGAGGGAAGGGTTCGAGGTGAGGATCAAGTCAAGCCAGGTGTCGTCGCCGACAGTGTTATGATGAGTAGGTTTGAGCGGCAACACGTGCAGACTAGCTGACTGGATAAGATGGAGGAGCTTACGGGATCGAGGGGAGTTGGGGGCAAGGAGGTTTGTGTTGAGATCACCCATGATGATGTGATGTGCATATTCCGAATCCAAAGATTCAAGTACTGATTCGAATTCAGTGAAGTAATCAACAGTAGGAGGACAGTAGACAACACCAATAATGGTTTTGGCTCCTTTGACACAGACTTCGAGGAAAATAAACTCAGCAGAAGCAGAATAATTTGAAGAGGAAGTAGCGAGTATTTTATATGGAAAGTCATTGCGAAGGTATATGGCCACACCACCCCCTGCTTTTTTTTTTTTTTTTTTTTTTTTTCTTCAAAATAATTAATCAACTTTTGGTTTCTTGTACATTTGTAAATATTTAGCAAAATATATGATAACTATAATATCTTTATGCAGTAAAATAAAACTGTGTAACTATTTAAATAAAATCCCAGTAATAACTGAATTTTAGATTAATTTACATCCAGTGTAAGCCTATCGTCAGGTTATATTATTATCATGACAGATTATCATTGATCATAGCTCTTTTTTCAATGATCTGTTATGATTTATTAAATTAATTCCGTTAATAAACTGTTCACAAGTGTACTATGTTAACCGTTTCTTATGTAAAATATAGCTAATTTTATCTCAGGGGACCAATAGGCACCTGAATAGGTGCCGAATCTTTAACTTATATTGTATATATATTAGAGGGGACGAATGGGTACCTTAAAAATAATATTTTTTGTTAAAATATTAATTGGTCCCCTACCAGGAGACCAATGGGCACCTATATAGGGGCCGAATCCACAACTTTTATGCTGGGGGACGAATTTTAGGGGACGAATGGGCTCTGACCCTTGATTTTTAGCAGGTCTAAGGGTGAGACTAATTTAAATATTTCTAAATTATATGGTAGGTAAATAATAGTCATATTCTTGAATCAACTTTTATTAAATGTTTCACTCAAGTATTAAAAAATGATCCTACTACTTAGTATAGCTTTGATTGCTTATTTTTTATTTATTTGCTTATTTTTTTATAGAGTAGAATAGATATATTTTTTGTCTCTTTTTAACGTTATGCACAGACGCCAGCACATCAAGTTATACCAAACTGTCAAATTTCTCCAAATGATTTTAAACCTTAAAACGTTGAAAGTAAAGTTCAAAATCAAATGAGAAAATTTTACAGTTTGTAGTAACTTGATGTGCTGGCGTCTGTACTTTCCCTCATAGCAACACTTTTTGTAAATATCTTGATGAAGTGAATAGTTTCAATACCTAATAATAATAAGCATTAGCAAGAAAATAAAATTTAATTTTAATGAATTACCTATAATTAATTAAATTAACTACATAATATATTATACAAGGAAAGAAATATTATGTCATTATTATTACGTAAGCATTAGAATTGGATAAAAGTAATTTCAGCATAAAACCAAATGGTCTATAGATAAAATAATTTAAATTGATGGCCAGTGGGAATTGGATCAAAAGAGTTGTGCCATTGTCCCCCAACGGCGGCCATAGGGAATGTTAAAAAATCCGTGTCGCTGTCCACCAGTGGTGGCGAATGGAAATAATTTACAAAGTTGTGACGCTGTCCCCCAGTGGTGGACAACGAGAATAATGTTTTAAAGTTGTCTCGCTGTCCCCCAGTGGTGGCCAGACAAGTGGTGGACATCGGGAATAATCGGCCCTTAACAGATTTGTTGGATAATTTGAAAGAATAGCTACCTATAGAATTTGTTATGGTACAAGCACTGGGACTATTTAATTTTTAAGTGTACTGCAATATCGCATTGGGTCTAGCCTGTAAGGATATTGGTATGTTTGGAGTGCATAAATAAATAAATAACTAAAGCAGTAATGTATAGCATACATTTTAAATACCTACATAGTAAGGTTTTAGAATCCTATACTTATGAGAGCTATGAATCTAACGTATTCTGTGCCTCAACTCTCAAGTTCATTTAAAGCAACTGCGCCTTACCGTTTCTTATAATTATTACCTCAAAGACCGTTAAACCTGGTACGATATCTTCGGAAAAGTTATTCGAGTGTACATTCGATGTTCATCGTGTTTGTGTATTTATGTTATGTCTCTCAATGTGCACTAAAGCTTCATGACTTCAGTTTGTCTTCTTATTTGTGAAGCTGACGTTACTTTAGTCACGAGTGGGATTATTCGCTATTCAATTACTCTGCGCAATAAGACATGCTGTGGCTGAATTAAGGGCGTGTGCTACAAAGATAATAATGTTCAAGTAAGTTGTCTGGATGTAATTACTTAGATCTCATTGGGAAAGGCTCTTCGAAAAAGTAATTGTTTTCAATCATCATAAATATCATTCTTTCGTTTAGGAAATTAGGTAGGTTCATCTGTTTTGTGGTGTACTAAACTGCGATGTTAATTTACCACTTGTGAAACGGTTTAATTACAAATCCGGATTACCGAACTGCGACTGTGTTGTAAAATTCCTAAACACAGTTTTGCGTGGCCTCCTGTGGAGATATACAGTCAAGATCATGGCTTCGTGTATTTAATTCTAAACCTTAAATACTCGAGGGTAGAAATGATAATATAACAGAGACTGATTCTTAATACCGAAATCTCAAATTTTTGAACTGTTAAACAGTTCAGTTAGAGGAAATTGAACCTCTTACTGTACCTGCTGGTTATTATTGGAATAGTATTGAAGACTAGGTAACTTCGGTGAAATATTGTCAAAAATCGACTCGAGCTTAGGCGATTGGACCTTTGTAGTTTTGTAGTTTCTGTTGTTGGAATCTTGCTTCCTCATAATATATGGACGGATGTCTAGGAATAGATCTAAATGCGGGCTTTTTACGCCAGACTTTTCTAACTACTCTCCAAAGGACCACAAAATGCTACAAAATAGCTTGCATCCGCACTAAATATCATAATCTTCGTGCCAAAGAGGCCTTCCTTAAGCCGCAGGCAGCAATCTAGAAAAATTATATCATAAATGTAGAAAAAGAATAAAGGAAAGAGGTTAGCCATAAGTACTTAATATAATGTTGCACAGGCACTTAGCAATACCACAACACTGTTGCAACTTTCACGGCACATTAGGGATGTTATAACGTAACTTTTATAGTGAAATGATGGAGTCATACAAAATGCACACGAAAATGACCGCGGTCTACGCATTTCACTTTCAACAAAAAGCCTAGTCGTGACAATAACAGAATTAAACTGATTGTGCGAGTGAGAAATTCGATTAGTCTTTTAAAACTTGGTTTGCCAAATTATTTGACTTTTACTATGAATGCACGCACCGTGAGGCGAAGATAAAGAGAAAATAGTCAATACTCCTCAAACAGCACAAAACACACCTACAGTACTTGCTTACTAGCCTCAAGGTCTAATCACGTTACTTTTAATTACATTATTCAGAACATGAAACGGTACTAAAAATAATGTTGACCAGACACAGCCTAGATAGCCCACCTTGTATTGTCATCGTAAAATGAAATCTAAGAAGTGAGCCAAACTAGTGTGTCGTTGTCAAACCGTGCGAGGCGTAAGAATCAATTAAATAAATTCAATTGCTATGGTGTACTTACGTCGCCATAATGGTGTAACTAGGCGTAGAAAATTGCAAATGGCCGCTACTTGTGCCCAATTATAATGAACCTAACATAATATATTGAGTAGGCTTCAAAACGTGAGGAAAGCACGAATTTTTACATTACAGGAACTTATTATCTTGTTGCTGTGCAACATAATATCGTATTAGATGTTTATTATAAAACTAAGGGCGAATTTCACCAAACTTTTATACTTTATCCTGAGAATACATTTTGAATTATTGACAGTTTTGAATACTAGAACTGTCAGACGTCAATTTTATTCCACGGATAAAAGATATCTGACTTTGGTAAAAACAGTCCTTAGTCGTAGACCCCTGCCCCTTAGACTGCTGTAACAGCGACATACTAAGCAGCGCTTCATACAGGCTAACTTACCAAGTTATCAGCGGTTCCGAGTTTTTTTTAACTATTTCTGAGTTGGTCCTATAGTGCAAGTTGTTATACCTACGTGATAACTTTCATTCCCTGGAACATTGACAATTAATTCAAAATAACCTTCGAGTAACCTTCTCCGCAACTTTTCTACTCTTCAAGTTACATAAACACGAACAAACGATTTTTCTTTACCAATTAAAAAGCTACTGTTTGTTAATAAATCTCTCGTCAATATTATGAAACAAGTCGAAGATAGGGCTCCAATTCGTCACCGCTCTAACGATGAAATGTCAGTTTAGAAACTTCAGAAAAGAAAACTAATTGAATTAAATTGCGATTTGTCATTTGCATGTCGATTGGTCGGCTTGGCAAAAGGAGGAGGCTCTCAATTGGTCGCATGCCTGTGTGTTGCTTTTTATGTATGTAAACCGATTATACGAGGTGGTCGTGACCAATATGCAGAGTTCTTTTTTTAATTGAAAAAGAATCGTTTCCATTTGATCGAAAAAGGCTTTGCATTTTAATCACGTTATTCTTCTAGAACTTTGATAAAAACTCAGTCTATTGATAGAAAATGTATTTTATCCAACTTGACCAAGTAAGTGGATGCCAAGATTGTTTTAATGAGTCCATAGGACGAACAATGCCATTTAGCGGTTCCACTGAAATGACATTTGCACGTTGATTTTTCAAAAGGATAAAATCCCACATGAAAGAATTGCCTCTAAATTGTTTTTTTTTTTATAATCAATCAATATCTTTATTGTGGATCATAGGTAGGTAGGTACGTAATACAGGTCTTAAATAATAAAATTGAGATCAGATATGTCCCGCCCTTAGGGCATACAATAGTTACATAGAAATTAAATTAAATTTACATTATTATTACAAGTTATACACATATTATATAAACATAAAAATAAACAAAACGATTTTGAGTAGGTACACATCATAACTCTTGGTCATTTGATAAAAATATTGCTTTTTCACCCTACATTGTGATCAACAAATTGTCACTCCAACACATTTAACGCAATGCCTAACATTGAAAGCGTTTTTACGCGTTAAAAAAACTCATTAATATAGCGAATTAGTGGAATAAGGTGAGCTTTTTCCCGAGCCATTTGTTACGTTATTATATCGTTATTTCTGATTAGTTACACTCTATGGTACAGGCCTATTCGGTGAGACGTCTTGTCTTTACTACCCCAGTCGATTAACTGTACTTTGCAGGTATTATAGTTGTATTTTTTTGTTTATTTCCTACCGTTTTGGGCGAATAAAATAAGTTGAAAATAAATTTGAAGAGGAAAACTTTTTGAGACGATGCGGGGTTAGTGACCTGGTCGAATTATTATACGGTACATTATAATATAATTCATAAATCATGATTTTGCTTCGAAGTTCTGCTTACAATAAGTCAGGACAGATCTTAAACATTTCTTTCTTATTTTCTCCACTTTTATTTATAATAAGTGAGCGCTGCTTATAAATAAGTATGTTGTTATTTTCCCCATAGACGCGTAATTTTAGCTTTAAGATAAACTAAATCGTGACCCGGTCCTTTGACGCTGTAAAAAGCATGATTAGATCTTTATTAGCAAAATGTATGTCGATTCTGTTGACGATTAATAGATACGTAATTCGAAGAAAATATGAGTGCAAAGTGCCGTTTCTGTAAAAAGGTAACTAATCTGTCATAGTCACGTTTCTGATTGCGAAATGATAACAGACGGATGATCTGTAGTTTTTAGCCATAAATATAAAAAAATACCGTTTTCTTAGTTGTATTGTAGTAAAAAAAATAAGATATTGTTCTAAACACAACGATGTTCATCATCATTAGCATCCTTGTTCCACTCATTGTTGAGTATAGGTCTCCTCCCGTTTGTGCCTAGCTTCCCTGGTATGTGCGAGTCTCATCCAGTTCTCCCCCGCAATCTTCTGTAGGTCGTCTACCCACGTCCTAGCTTTTAGTCTGCCAACGCTCCTTCTACCGTTTCCCGGCAACCAAGAACGATGTGCCGCCTTTTTTTTCTTCTGGAAAGTGTTCTCTTTGTATCTTTTCTCAAACTTGCTTGGAAATTTGACCATTATTTTGACAACCTTCTTCGAGGTAAATCGAAATTGCTGTGCTGGTCAAATACATACGAGCAGCGGCCGGCAAAAGTTGTATGAAAATCCATATCTGTCGTGGTTTAGCGGCCAAATAAATTACGTAGTAAACTCATTTCTATCGTGTAATTTAAAAATGGAACGATCTTTTACTCGGAAACATGGCAACCAAGGATGTAACTTATCAAAAGTTTTATATAAATTGTGAACTAGCTTGCAAATAGAAAGCTGATTATTGAAAGAAAAAAAAAACAAATGAACACTTTAACGCGGGAAAAATATTGTTGTGCGTTGTTCGTCATTGATTTCGAAAAGTACCTAATTGTATTTTAATTTCCGCGCATTATTTGAGAAAAGTACTATACAAGCCTTGGCCACAACTAGGCATCGATGGACTTGCGTAAGTAGCGTGGTATGCGTTACACGTTCGTCAATCAATGCCTCTTTTGCAGGCCGCTGCAGTAATGTACTATAGACGTTTAAGAAAAGCAGCCTGTATCGCCTGTTGGTTTACTGGATCCATATGAGTAATGTGTTTCTCTATAGGATTAGCGCTCATAATTCTTGGTGTCACGCGATAATGTCACAGATCATTAACTTATTGCTACACGTAGTTCATGCGGCGCAGACGCATTTCACAATCTCGAGAATTTGTTTAGTGCCGTCGCCTGTAGATATCCATATTTTCCGGTAGGTACCTACTGTGGTTTTCAAAGTTTATTTATATATTTAACCATTTATGTACACACTTATATAAACAGACAAGAAGAAAATAACAGAAAAATAGGTAGGTACAAAGGTGATGCTTATTTCTAATGAAATCTCTTCCAGCATACCTGCGATAGGATAGTAGATTTAGAGATGTAGACAGCGTGTATAAGAGTAAAAGAGAAAATAAAATACAGAAAATCAAAAACAATTCACTTAATAAAATAAAACAAATAATATGAGAATAAACATACATACATACAAACAAACATACATAATTCTAAAATAAATAACACTAGAATATTAATATATACGCAACTATGACGAATTGGAGAGATAGTGTTCTTTCACTCTTCTTTTAAAAACTGTTGATTTTTAATCTATTTTTTTCGAATCAGAACTGTTTCGATTATATTGTGGATTAACTTATTTGTATATGCACTCTTTACGTATGAAATCAATGAAAAGGAAGGCAAATAATCCAGAGGACTATTGAAGTACCCATTACTACCTGTCACCAGGCAATGAACCAAGTGTCTCCACTAACGTCCGAATTAAATTATTCATAAATCAGAATCCAAAATGTTCGCAGAATAAGTACACTCAGTACGGAACACTATCCAATGGCGTGCCCTTACGCATCCGCGGCGTACGCGCAGCCGCGTGGACGTAATTGTTCGCAAATTGGTGCGTAATAATGATGAAAATCTCGCCGTTGCACCGTCCGTCTGTTGCACTTGCATGTTGCATGTCAATGATCCCGTATCCGAACGATCTCGGAACAAAAAAGTTATTAGTATTCGTAGTGATTGCGTATTTCAGCACATGTTTCGCACGTCAGAATGTTTTATCGCACCTGCATTGCGCACGCGTTGATATCTACGATCAATTGTGATTTACTTGCTTTGTGATGCCGCTGCGATATGGTTGACTAGTTGAATGTATGCGTTCCCAATCATGCTATTCTTAAAAGTGCGATATGTTTGTTGTATGTTTTAAAATATGGATAGCCAAAACAAAACTACATTGGGGCGTTATTCTGTATTATACTAACCATTTTGTATATCATAACCAAATATATTTCTAATTATTACTTTGTGTATGTACTTATTTACAAAATGTTAATTCTACGTCATCGTCAGCAGCATGTCTTTCCGGCAGACCGTGGAGAGATACTACCATAATGACTAGGTACGTATACCTACGTACGCTTAGTAGGGGAATTCGTTACCGTAGTCTGAAATTTTAAACTAATGCAAATCGGACTACAAAGACCCTTAGATCAAACAATTTATACAACAAACAAAACAAATTATTAAATAGATATTGAAACATTTATTCATTTTCTTTCAATAATTTAACTTATTGTATACCTATAAGTACAATAAAACAAAAAAGGAAGACATACCACATCGCAGGTATCATTTTACTAACACCAACATTCTATCATATTTACATAGATACAGCGTTATTAAAACTTCTAGGAGTTTTCTATACAAAACTCTAGTTAAAAAAAACTATCGCCAATAATATTATAAAACATTTTGTCACTGGTATTAATCCATCCATACTGTATGCTTCATTAAAACTATACATTTATCTCATAAAAAAAAAACAAAGTCTCATTTATTAGTGATGTGTATTAGCAAATATTATAACTGGTATCAGTCGATACTAAAACACAATTCTATAAGATATTTAAAATGTAAATTAAAACTTACAACCTTAAGATATGGCTATCAAATAACTCGTTTTCGTATAACAAAAATTATTATTATACAATTTGTTAACATAAACAAAACAATGAACATAACGTTGCCTTCTTGACTGGAATGGAAGACTCGGAACAAACGCAACAAACTACGTAAGTATGGCAAGTAAATAATTAAAATATGAAAAATAATAATTTAAACTAAACGTTTGGAATGATTCGACTTACACTAAAATTATATACATGATTATAACAGAAACAGTGCGTAATACTTAAATAAAGATATTTACAGTATCTGTATCACTTAAATATCCTTGTACATTACAATAAAATTAGAAGCTTAATCCTTTGTTCGTTAATTTGATCGTGTCACATGGACTAGCGTACGAACAGACGATTGTAATCGGTATCGGTATCCGAGACCGTAAACAGACATCACTGTCATGTAAATTATTTAACAAATTAGTCATTCTTTTTAAAACCAAACATGCTTAACACTTTTGTACTAAACAGGTAATGAGCAAAGCAAACTTCGTTGTGTGCTCGTGGAAGCTGTGGAGCGCGGTCAACGTACAGTTTTGAGTACATTTCCAGCTAAATCACACAATGTTGAGGGTTGGTTTTGGTTGTTGAATCAATCTTTGTCTCCTACGAATCTGTAGGCGTTGGGGGGAGGTTCGGGCATGCAGTACCCGTGGTAGGTGCGGATGTCTTCTGCTGCGTACGTGATGCCGGCCAGGACTCCCGTCTCCGTGTGATGCCTGGGGCAGGTATGGCCTCGCGGGCATTGACAGATGGTGTTGGCGTTCACTTCGTCGATTTGTTCATGTCGCCGCCTCGCGCTGAACAATTTGCATGGCTCTTTTCTTGAACAACGTAACCTCTGTAAAAGGAGAAAAATAAAGTTCTACTCAATCAAAACTAGGCATTGTTAAATTTAGGGTGAAATATACAATGTCAATTAAACTAAATACACAATTTCAAATAAAGTTGTACAAACAACAAAACCAATGAACAACTGACGCTACCTATCGTCGCTAACTCAAACTAAAAACGAAAGGTAAAGCCCAAGACAAGGTAAAACAACTTACGCTTTGCGGTGAGCACGCGAACTGGTATTGATTCCCCTGTTCCCCGCTAGGTGTCGTGTACGGCAGTTTCTTCAACAGATACGTCACGGAGAGCTTGGGACAATGACAGTTGACGATCTGCTGTGTCGCATTGCTGTCAGGAAACGAGTAGATGATCCAGGCTGCATCCTTGAAGTACTTGCATTTTGGCAAGCGTTTGACGGGTTCACACGTTTTGTAGAGCGTTGTCTTGTCTGATAACGTGTGGTTGTCATCGCTCGTGAGGTCACTGTAATGAGAAAAGTTACTAATTAGATGATGTTCATTTATTTTAATTAAGAACATTTAACAGATTTTAAAATTTGAATTTAAGCCCGTTAGAAGCGAATTCGTGAAACCAAACTACAGACGCCAATGAGTCAGGGATAATTATGATTTATGCTAGACTTAATTCTAAGCAAATTGGAATTCCTTTACAGACTCGTCACCCTGTAGATTAGATATCAAACCGAGATTAGAAAGTAGACGAGATAAACACATTCATCTATTCGAGCTAAAAGTGGACTTCTATTAAAATCTTAGGATTTATTTTAGATAATCCGATGGAGCGTAATAGTTCTTTTGTAGATTTTTGTTTTCAAATCTTAGCTCATTGACAAAAGGCGACGTACCTAGATCAACCACGTCACAAAGCCAGAAAAAAACTGAGACCAAGATATTAATAATACGATATAGCCAACCTAATGCTCAAAAACTAAAGACATTTAAATTATGGCCTCGAGGATCCATTCACTATAATTTGATCTTTAAAAGGGAAACCCTGTCAAAGGTTGGAATAATAATCAGGCAACATTTGAATATAGTCTGCCTTTTGAAAGGGTCAATATGAAGATAATCATTTTGCAATTGCCCATTTCCCTCATCTAATTCAACGAAGGTGAAGATGCGATAGCGCAATTAACTGAGACAGTTTGTGTGCGTGTAGATGTTTTTGAACATATCTATAAAGGTTTTGTATCATGGCTAGTTAAAATACCTACTCGTAGATGAATTAGACGTTAAGCAAAATGTAGTGCAGCTAAACTGTCTTGAAACCCAATTAACTCAATCGACAAAAAGTTGTGGTTCGGAAATGAAGATAAATAAGAAAGAATTTTAACTTTCAAAGCCATGTTGAACAAGACAAAGAACTTTAATCACGTGAACACATATAAACAATAAGTCAATATAGCTGAGTTCCACGTAGACGAAAAAATTAAACTTCATGTGTGGGTACTCCCAAATATTTAACGTAACAAACAATACTGACCTAGAGCACGGCCTATGCCCCAAACAGCGACACTTCCTCTCGATCCAGGGTTGCGTAGCATCGTATAGATCCACTTTACTGCAGACTTGTCTTGGCCTGCAGTCTGGTAGGTCATCCTCTGAACCCTGGAATAGAAGGAAAAAAACAAATGAGTAATGTTGCAAGGATCAGAAATGCTATTCTGTAAAAATCTCACCGTGAAAACTTAGGTGAAGTGAGTTTGAAGTAAGCTTTTGTTCTACGGGATTGACACTGTTGACAGCTCACTCGACGCTCACTTCACCTACGTTTTTACGGTGAGTTGGTTACAGAATAGCACTGCAGCTCCATATATGTTACTTTTAAAGATTATTGATCCTAATCAAAAACGGAGATTTCCAAAAAAGAGAAGAACGAAATGGCAGCATTAGCAGTCACGATTGGCACAACAATAAAAGCATTAGTAAAATTCGTAAATTTAAAACAGGTTTCGCCTCTTTCAATAAACATTTTCTTTAACAAAGTAGTCAATAACGCAAAACTTAGCATAACCGAACACAATAACATACAAGCATGACCCAATCATTTCACCAGCGTGTGTACAATGTTCGTTATGCACGGAACCCATCAAAATTCGCGTGCATTGTTTACCATTCAACTCGCGTCGCATACTAAATCAATCGGTACATTCGTACGATTCGACACGTAGAACGATACGAAAATTCTAAAAGAATCAATCATAGCCACAAAAGAAGTTGGCGTGGGAAAAATGGAAGGTGTTTCAGGACACCTGCCTAGGGAACATAATGAAGAAGATTATGAACGAATCCAAATCGATGTTAATCATAAAATCATATCGTTCCGTAAAGGAATCACACAATATGAACATGTGCTCGTGTCCTTTTAGTTTTTTGCCTCCAAAAGGACCATCGGACGTACTTCCGACCGGAAGACGTGCCATTCGGCAACCTGTTAGCTGTGGGAACATTTTTTCTGCGAAGACTTGCAGGGCTATTGCTCGCAGCTGTAATTAAGCTATTATTGCCTGTAATAAATTACTATGTTTAATTGGAAACGGTCGACATCCGATGGATGGCTTTAATTTCCTTTGATTTGATTTTTGTTTAAGTTGCAATTAACGATAATGTTATGCGAATGGCCGTCTGAACTTGAGTTAATAATTGTGTTTTTAAATTGTAAAACAATCGTGGTGTTTTTGGCTCGTAGTAACTTTGTAGAAACAAAATAGGCGTATGATTTTTAATGTATTTAATACTGTTACCATTTATAGCTGCGCCCCGCGGTGTCACCCGCATAAGTCTTGATCCCGTAGGAATAGCGGGATAAAAAGTATCATTTATGTCCTAATTCAGCTCATGGCCTACCCATGTGCCAAATTTCATCCGTAAAAAAAGCGTGAAAGCGTCACAAACAAACAGACAAAAAAATGAAATCTTTTCTCTTTTTAATATTAAGTTTAGGTTTAGATTATAAGGAAAAGTTGTTTGAAATAAACTTATGGTAAATCGAATAAAGTTAAAACTCCATTCCTTCCATTTAAATTCTGTTCACAACTTCGACAGCCCTGTTCACGCGTAGGTGTGAAAAAAGTATGTATATTTTTTTCGTTGTTCCGGTTATGCTTCCCGTTTCTTGTGTATTGCGATAGATTTCGCGGAAACGGCCTCAGTTCGGTCTCTTAGACACCGGATACAGCCCTTTTGTGTAACAAACAAAAAGCACAACGCATAGACACAATGTATGGGTTGTTGACTTACTTCGTCAAGAGTTTCCCTTTATTTAACGGAGCCTTGCTGTCGACCTGAATGCTGATGTCGGTTGTAAGAAAATCACATTTCGGACGGTCCTCATTGAATTCTTAATAAGTTTGACAAAAAATATTGACAATAGTACGCACTACGTTGTACTAAACAGTCTTATTAATGTTGTGAGTTTCAAGAAATGAGGATGTTTTGAAAGACAGTTACCTACGCGATTATCGTTAAGTGGTCGCATGTCGCTGATGTATTCAAGAATACACGATCATTGATCACGAATTATATAAAAGAATAGCCGTTTGTAATGCCCGGGGATTCGTCGGATGATGTGTCGATTTTTTGGAAACGATATCTGATACACAGCCAGCGCTTAAGGCGACAGTACCAAAGGACATATTGCCCTCGTCCTTTTCTGGAGTCAGAATTAGCAAGAGTAAGTTCTTATATAAATTCTGACTCTCATCCTGTATCCTTAAGGTTTCAAATTGTGTGGAGGATTCTTTAAACGATGAGGTCCTACTATACCTACATGAAGAGCGATAAGCGTTAATCTTAAAGCCTTTAATTCCTGAAGTTCCTAAGTTACAGTTCGTCTCCTCCTGAACCACTCAAATCTCGTGTCTTTCAGGTTAATTAGATTAGATCAGGCTTTCGTGACTACTCAGCCTTCTCCCGCCTCAACAAACTTGCTGAGATTGGCTTATTAAATACATATTATCTCTGTTTAAATTACTATTTCAATAGCCGACATGTAGCCTGTTAATAACTTGAAAGACATAACTAGCCAAAATTAGGGCTGCATACTGCAAACCAAGCACTAAACATATGGACCTGTGCCCCATGACTCCATGAGGATTGTCACACGAATCGCAACACATCTCAACATGCGATACTCTAGCTCGCTTGTAACCTAACCACTGCCTGGGTTCCTTAGCGGGTGTGAGGTGCGGGGGCCGGGGAGCGCGGCATCCGGTCCATCGAACAGGTGGCGCGCGCGCCGCGCCCACACTAATAAAATAATTTGTTACCACCGCCGACCTTCCACAACCTTCTCCGTATAGCTGGCCCTTTCTAGTGTAGGCGTTGCGTATATTGTTATCTTACTCGCACTGTTTTTCAGTTTCAGTGCTGAAGGAAATTGCGATAGTTGGGGACTATTATTGTGTTGACGAAACAAATGAAAAGCTTGCATTTAAAAGCTGATTTTCAAGTTTCAGTTAATCGTAGTGGTTGCTTAGGTAGGTACTTGAAATCTGTGTAATGTGCATTAGCTAGGTTACTGAAAAATTAACTGAAGAGTCCTATAAGCGCCTAGTTATAATTAACTAGTTACACTTCATGTCAACTTTGAAAATCTATTTGTCTCAATTCATTTGCTTAAAAAAACCCCATGATATAATTTGATCAATTCATTCAGAATTAGGGCACTATAGAATAGTTATAACATTTTCGAGGTGATGTTCGTCAATTCATTCATTTTCATAATGTTTGCTAGAGGGACCAAATTATATAAACAAGCTAATGGTGACCAATGATACATTATTCATCGTGTTATTTGAATTTAATAACATATGTCTTCGTTTGTTATTTAATTTTGTATATTATTTAACGTTTTTTTTTTCTGTTTTGGGTTCGTTTCTATTTTCGTTACTAAGTCCCAGAAAATTTTACAACATTAATGAATCGCAACTTTTTTTACAAATTGATTTTTCTTAGTAGGTAGGCCATTAATGTTCCTCTCAAGTTTCTGCCAGCAAAATATCGTGTTACACCTAAAATTATTGGCTCAACCAAAAAAAAGTCGTTAGGCCTCGAGAAACCCTAATCAAACTCGACTTCCACCTGCTATATACCTATATAATTTAAGATATCCGTTAAAATCGCTCCCGAATCCGTAGCTCTAACATTAATAACTTCTCGTATAATTACAGGTCCGAAATACCAGTGTATGTTCTATCTATACATATTACCTATATATTGAAGTAGCGTTTCGTGTAGGTACTTCAAAAACTACAAAACGGATGGTGATGCGGTTTTCACCGTCAGTTAGAGAGTTTACTCCGGAAGGTATAAGTGTAATAATACATCACCATCTATCTTAAATATACAATATATATAGAATAGATACCTAGATCTTTTATATGTTTTGTCTCGATGTTTTGACATGTCGCCATTGCACCCGTGCGGAGCGAGGGCGGGTCGTTAAGTACCTATTCAATAAATTATAAATACTTAACGATTTGTTAGCCGCCGGCTACCGGTCCGGATGCTGACCATTCCGAGAACACAGGTAGCCGAGAAATTAATAATCCGAATAATTGCCCCATAGCCGTAAATAAACTAATTATTACTTTCGTAATTAGTCTTTTGTCTGTAGCTAAGACTATTAGTGATTGGCTAAAATGTTTAGAGCGTTATTTGTGATTTTAATTTGTTATTTTGTTAGCTGGAAACGATTCACATGATGGACAAATTCTTGACTATTAAAAGATTCTTGTTCATAGACTACAAAAACCATGCCAACATTTTTGAAACCAATACCTGCAGATTAGTTGCATTTGTTTTTAGTAAAATCCGTAATCAGTACAAAAATAATGTTAATAAACAACGAGTAGATAATGTATGCCACTGACACATGAGCTTTCAATAAAAAAATACAGCCTTAAACATGAAGAGCCTATAAACTAATTTAAATTGCCAAAATCATTTTATTGAGCAATAAATCGTAGGCATTTAACCGACACATATAATCAAAATATTTATATTAAACCATTTAAATTTTACTACACGCCATAAATCAGGTAAACGCGTAATTAAAAGTATAAATATTAATGATTCATAGGCCGTGAGTTTTAGTTGTTTAAGGCGCGGGCCAAACCCGCGTTTAAAAGACATCAACGGCTCACGTATCAGAAATGTTAGTATCAATGAATGAACGCACGCGCCTCTAATCGTCACTGTGGTCGTTATGTTGTATACAGTGATACACTCCTTGTCATACATATGTGTCCAATGACACCGGCAGTTATGAAACCACTTGTATAATGTTCATACGTTATTACGCCTATGCGAATGTAAACAGTTTTATTTAAACGGCTACTTGCGGTAAATAGAATTGGAAACGAGTATGGCTGGCTACTACTGCATGTTTTATAGTTTTCCGCACATTATTCAATGAAATCTAATTCGAAGCTGTTACTAACAAAATCATTACAGAATCATGTTTTATATTTGAGAGTAAATTCAGTATCATTGTTAGCTTACGCATGCTTTATGGTATGTATGACATTTCAAAAGGCGTAATTTTCAATGGGATTCACCTCCATTCACAAAATTAACGTATTCATAACTGAACGATAACCCTCCAAATATACAGACAATTTCGCTCAAGGGGAGCATCGTATAAAGGAGTAGGTACTGAAAAGCAACTCTCGAACGAACTTCCTCAAATTACAACTCCAACACACTTCCGCAACGGTTGCATCATTTCAAAAAGTCTTAACCGCCCACATGAGGAGTGTAGTTGCGACGTTATGGTCTGAAGGTGTTGGTATAATGTCTAAGCATACAGGCGTCCCCATTGTGGGCCAGGGCATCCGGAGCGGTCCATTGACGACACACGTGGTCGCCCCTTGAGACGGAAGCCGGGCCCCGTTCGTCTTCCACGGTAATCCCGCTCGAGTTTAGCCTACTTGAATCTTGTGTTTGACTTGAGTGGGGATTGTCTGAAGACCTTCAATTCTTAGGGCACGGATGTATCTTTATAATACAATTTATTTATCTACTGATTGTTGGGCAAGTTTGTGCAAATGGCAATTATTTAAATAATTAATTTTCAAAATGAAAGCTTTTGCAATGTTCAGACACTACATCATCTACATCTCTAATTACATTACCTAATTTATAAACTTTCTTCATCTCAATACTCCCCAATAAAACCAAGAGCCCATCAAAAAATTTGGATTTAAACAAAAACTGACAAGATTCGATCCGTTTATTTTTTGAGCCGCAGTGAGGGTGTTTAGTGTTTTTGTGGCGTAACGCAGGTGTCTCGGGTTGTCCTCTGAAGCTTATTGGCTTTTTTTCTTTAATATTCCCTAGTCCTGAGTATACAGGACTGGATAAAGCAGGTTTTGATTTTAGACTGATTTCTATTTGCATCTCATCGGCTTGCTTAAAAATCGATTTAAATAAACGTCAAAGTTAAATCGGCATCTAGGTCGGTTTGGAGTTGTATATCTCTATTTTTTTATTTTAAATTTTGCTTTTTATTTGTGAAATTGTATTTTTTTCGCTTAATCATCATGATTTGCTATCGGATGATGACGAGGAGATCCTACAAAATTTAGAAACTCCGTTTTTCTCTCGTATAGTATACGTACCTACGTTAGAAGCGATTTATTTAGTATATTAAGAGATAAATAATTTTTGAAACAGAGTAGGTACAAAGCTCCTTTATGATAAAATTATTCATGTTTCCAAGTGATTTTAACATGTAAACTTCGTTTGCGAGTTGTACGCACGGCTACAGATCAAGCTATACATTTCCAGTATATGCTGATCTCGCATTGATTGATTGGATTTCCTTACAATAAGAGGTCAGTGTAAACTGGAAATGTGTAGCTTGATGTGTAGCCACTGTATGTACCTACTCGGTGGTCAAGTTTTGCCATGCCTCTTGTTTGTCCCTTGCTGTAGCCCCATTTGTTTTTTTATTTTCTATTATCGGGAATTTTTCTACAAGGCGTACCTAATTATTATTAATATTATTATAATTATTTCTGTCGTGGTGTAATTAGGTGCCCTAGATCTCTTCATATACCTAGGTATGTTACATGTATTATGACTGACGCTACAGAAAATAACACGAGAACACAACTACAACCAACACAGACTTACGTTGACATTATGGGCACATCAAATTTTTTTTTTTTACAAACCAGACGTAAGCTGCCATCAGTTTGCATGTGAAAACGGAGCGCAAATAATGAATTGCGAATGAATTATTGACTTAATCTCAGTTTAGTTAAATTGAATGTGAAATGCGACTGTGCAAGACATGCGTAATAATAAGATTTATGCGCGTTGCAGACCAAGAGCTACGCTAAGTTTTCATACGCAAACTATGTGGTCATAGTTTGCTGTCTGTACACAAGTATGAAAACTTACCTCAGCTACGCGAGCTAAGCTAAACTGACTTAGCTTAGCTCTTAGTCTGCAACCCGCACTAAAGGGCTGACAACAGCTAAAGCGCGGTTACTGTCGGACTGCATAGAAAAGAAAGAGAAGCGCGATGACACAAAGCTGGTAATTTATTGCAAAAAATCTATTGATCGGACTGTAAAGTGAAAACACTATCACGTTAATACGTTGCGTGAAGAACAATCTCTAAAAAAAAAATAGAATGATTAAGTACATGTATATTAGTAGGTATATGGTTTTTAATCGTTAAAATAATTTTTAGAGGTTATTTCGTGACTTTTTGTTGACAAATTAGTTGTATTATGGTTTCAACACACTATCTAACTAGCATCTAGCCTGAAGAATATCATATATTTTTCTGATTTCGTTTACTGCAGTGGATCATAAATACTTACTTGTAAGCATTATAAAACTTGCGTTTAGGTCATGTAGTCCCCTTAAGTAAAGTCGAGTTAAGTGCAAAATCGAGATTTAATTAAACCGAAATTTGTATAATTTTGCTGCAAGCGCCTTAGTTTTAATGTTGTCTGCAACTAACTTTAGAATTAAACTCTGAGCTTTAGCTTTCACAACATTGTATCCCAGCTTTACCCGCGTTCCGGCGAGGTCATTTTTTACCATCGCTTTTCTTTGTTGACGCGTGTCCCACTGTCACCTTTTTTGTCCGTCCCAGCCGTGGCGAAACGTAAATTATCTCATTATTTCTATTGATTTTATTTTTCTTCAAATCCGGCTTACGGGATGACTTTATTTTATATTTTTGTTGTAATTGAAGTTTAGCGTGTCCAAACACTGATAAAATATTACCCTTATCATTTTCCACGGTATTTGAAAACAGATATTACATTTTTTCTTCATTCAGTTCATTTTCATAGTTTGCAAAACTATCTTTAAATTCTTCTATCTAAATTCCAAGCGTATGTTGCTGCCGTTTGCATTGTAATTTTATTTAAATATCGTTACGTGCATAAGTTTTATTGTCCTTGTAACTTGAGCTTTATTCCCGTTACGTCCGCTCATATGCTATCATGCATTGCTGTGTCCTTTGCATTAAATAGAGACCTTGCAATGAAGAGGCGTTATGTGTTGCTTCTTTTAGTAATCTTCATTCAAGAATTGCGATTTGAGAAAATCTATGTTTACAACGTTGTAAGGCTACTTTTAACATCCTCGTCTTTTATATTTTGTTCTGAATCTTTACAGTCTTTAGAATATTTTTCTCATACAACCCTTTGTTAAAATGGCCGCAGAAAATTATTTGCAAGATCGGTATTAATATTAACATCATAGTCGCCAGTAATAGGCGAGACGTCATTGACACTCATCCTTTAATAATGCTAAAGCAAAGTGTTTTCATTTACAATATGTTTGCATTAAACTGTATAGTTTTCATAATATATTTATTTCTTGTTGGTCGGTTTACTACTTGGTGTTAGGTATAGGTTTCGTTCAGAATGTAAGTAAGTTCTATTTTTAAACAACCCATTTATAGGAAATCCATGCGAAATCACGACTTGAACAAATATTGATAAATTATCTAGTCATCGGAGCATCCGTGAAGAATGTGGCGATATCAACATATTCAAAACCAATTAGCTAATCAAATGGCGCCAGAGAATTCAAAGTGTAGATATCTAATGAAAAAACTGGCCGTAAACAATAGGTAGGTTATGTTATGATGGTTCCTATGTTAGCTGATTTAGAGCTTTCCATGCGCAGCCTTTACGACTTTTTAAATATGTGTCAGGTATTTTATTTGTAATATATTTGTTTTTATCACTAATTTGTTAATTTAATAGTTGAGTTTTTATTACCATAATCAAGTGCAGTTTAAGCAAAGAAGAAATATGATTTTATGTTTAATGTATTCGTATTTTATAACGAACAGTACTTATTGATTGTTATTGTCAAAATATCAAACACGAATATTTTATCAATCTAATACCTGCAACATCACAAAGAAATTAATGATATTTTGCAATAGGTACCTTCCGTGCGACCCTATTTCAAAATTCACACCTACACGGAAACATCTATTGTGTAATGGAAAATTGTGATAGAGCACAAAAACGGGGCGGCTCCCGAGGTCGACGTCTAATAATGTTTTAATAGTGATTGATGATACGAGTGAGCTAGTAATATCCTTAGCAACATCGATGACGTCTGAATTTTGGACGATACCTATCGCAACGGCTTTAATACAGAAATTGACGTAAGCTATCCGGAGGTAGGTTAATAACAGATCTTGGAATGACCGGTAAAATAATATTAAGTATATTATATATGAGCATTGTCTTATAATTTCAAAGATGAAGATGAGTAAGAAGCTTTCTATAATTAATGATTCCAGTTTCGCTTCAGGGTTGAACGTGAGTCATTTATATTCCCCAACTATACCCTATTCGAGAAATAGGTACAATGCGTCATACTACTCATACCTACTCCATAGTCTATAGGTACCTACCTATTATGAATACAGAACTCCCCATCAGAGGGGTAATTCCCGTAATTTTAAGCACGTTCACAGTCTGATCTCAGTCTCAATCTGTCAAAAATATAATCAATTTCCATACATTTTTGACAAGTTTTTGACATTGATGGTCGCTGAGATGAGATTGCGACTAGAATTTGAACGTTTTTAAGTACCTACGAGAATTGCCCCTCTGTAATTTGCTTTTACAATTTTCGCTTGCCTACTGAAGCTTTTATATTAAGGCTGTAGCTGTTTGCTTGCTTACAGCATAGGTATTTGATACTTCTTCCATCAAATAGTTTGATTTATGTTTAGAATAAAGTTTCCCCTACTACAACAATTCAGTCCAATAAAACAACACCAGTTTTAAGTCGCCTGATACCTAGATGTTTACTTAAAAACTGTAGTGACTTCACCTAGCTTCAATTTGAGATAAGTTTCTAATTGGACAGCAAGCTCTAGACAAACTATTGATGCTGCTAGATGTATGAAATGGTTTTCTTTAAAACTGCTTAACGGTAGCTACATTACTTATATCACCTCCAGCTCCGTTTGTCTCAAGAACTGATGCAATTTCCTTAATAGAATTCATAAACGTAGTCATAGTTGCAAGATACTTACTACTTCTCGGTTATTCACTTCCTTTGGTTAACTTTATATTTACATACCTATGCGTAAGATATGACTGCAATCGTTCACTATACTCTCAATATGTAGTACCTAACTGCCTTCAACGAAAATGTAAATCGGTACCTATATCTAACACAGGGGCGACAATTGAATCTTACGGTGCGACAAATTACAGGACCATTATTCTATTCTGTGTACTGTCTGGATTGCTGCGAATTGGACTGAAATTCAATTATCCCATATATCCTTTAGCACTTACAAATTGGTTCAAGGGTCTTGTCACTTGTCATGTGGCAAGTGAGGATGATGATTTATATCCGCATGTGCTGATCGGTAGATACCTACTTAATGGGTTTTATTTGCAATGTCTTGAAAGTAAATGCCAGTTGCAACAGTGTGCTCTTCCTATCTACCTAATAACTTTTCATAGCACGTGTCGCTACAAACAGAATCGAAATCTAAAGGCCCAAGCTTTGAATGCGTTTGCATTTCTTAGTGTCACATTATTAGGAATGAATCTATTCAGTTGTTATCAATGAGATGTTCAAAGTGGCCCGCGCGGGATTCAAGAGGTGTGTCGCGTCGGCAGATCACAGACACCCTCTCATAGTTTTGTTATTCAAATCTTGGGAGCACTAAACTCAACCATTATTTACCAGTCGGCACTTTGACACCCGCTGTGAGACTAAGCGGTTGATTACTCCGAACAGTGCTGCATCTCAAACCTGCATAATGGCAGACTGCACTCTTTGTTAAGGAAAGCTTATAAAAATGGCACTGTCAAGATTTAAACCCTCCCATAAAACGAAATAATATGAATATACGACGAGATAACTTTAAATTCCATTGCTTAAAGAGACGAACGATCGAAAAATGGTTACCGTTACGAATGGGCTTAAAGGCAATGACATAAAAAACATATTTTTTATACCAAATAGCACACACGGGCCGGGAGCGAGGCTCGGCCCGTAAGTCATCGAAGCTGTCAAGATAAGAATGAGTGAATGAACACCTGCCGCCACCGGTGTTACGCGTGCGCCTACGCACCCGCGCAACGCTCCCATTTTATAATACCATTTTTAAAATACTCGCGACGGCTTTCAATTTGATCTTTATTTCACGTACCATACAGTTCATAGTCCAGTAAACAAAATAATATTTTAGGACTATTATTGAGCAAACGTAATTACGGACCTAGGTTAGAGCGATTATCTTCTTGAATCGACTTTAAAATTAGATATAAGTAACAATGATTAACGTTGTTTTTAAAATCTAACTGACAAGACTTGACATCCGGAACTGCTTTTATTTTTATTGGCTTGACGACGTATTTATTGTGATACGTAGGTACCTACCTACTGGTTTTGGACATTAACATCGCATAAAGAATTTAAGAAATTTATATTTGGTGGTGTATCCGTTGACACAAATTGTGTTTTTCGCATTACGTTTTGCTTTTTTATTTACCATTTCTTGGTAGTGGTTTAGTCTCTCCGTGTTTATAAAAATTAATATGGCCGACATACTTGTGCTATTTGTCGGTTTTAATTGGTCTAATTGTTGGGTGGAACCCTGGAACCCTTCGTGGAATCTCATAATTATCTCTCATAATCATAAGTAGGTATAGCCGTCGTGCGTCATCTATTGCGATATTTATGTGATACTACTTACATATATTATGATAATATTTATTATTTACTAGGTACTTTATAGGATATCTACAATCTATTATATAACGATAAAAGCGTAAAAAATATCAAACAGTAATCTCCTAAAAATATTTACCTACTTAACTTTTATCAAAAGCTCTTGAAATTTAGCAACTTATATGGCGAAATTTTTCCTCTTTCAGTTCTTGTCGCACAAAAATTGACAAACATAAATATTGCCTTTGAAATTTCAAAAACAAGTAATGATTTCCTTTGAAATTCGCTGTTCGTGACAATCGTCACGACTTTGACGTTTAAATATTAAACTATACAACAATGATCCAATAAGGCATTCACTTTGTTCAAACCTACTTATCTTGCATCGTAAACATCTATTAATGTCTCCATTAGAATAAGTCGTTCTGTCTCATTCAAAAAGTTTTGGCGCCAATTTCTTAAAGTATTCCATATTTCGACAACAAGACGTTAATTAAGCTATTCTTAACTTCAAATTACAATGGTGATATATTCGTCGACAATCTAGATTTTTTGAAGGTTGGCTTCCAAATATTCAATGCCGCGTAGTCACAAAGCGGTAACTTGTTGTGAACTTTCAGAAACATAAAAAGGACATTTTAACAAATGTTACATTTCAACATAAATGCCCTTTTTCTTTAACATCCCTGGAAGTAAAGCCTATTTTAGGTTAGGACAGTCAAACAGCATTATTTTCGCAAGGCAGAAGGGATTAGAAAAATCAAAACTTACCCCAGTCTGGTACAATATCCTAAGATCGCTCTTCGATGGCACTGGTATTCTCTTGTGCGGCAAATACGGCAGTTTGTCTGGCCTCCTCAAGTGTATTTCTCCTGAAGGCCTGAACGCTTCCAACGGTGTTCTTATCACACCACGGACCCCGCAGAGTGCCCACACCACCAGCAAGGGGGTTAACACATGCATGTTCGTTTGCACTTACAAATACACACAAATAAAGGTAACTGTCAGTAGTAACGTTCCAATTGTTTAAAAATGTTCGAATTGTGAACGGTGTTCGATATTCGGTGTTCGTGCGTGTTCGGGTCGCGTGCGCTGTGTCGCGTTGTGGTCGGGCAAGCTCGGACTGGCGGCAAGCGCGCCGAGGCAGGTACGACTTAGCCTACGCGCCCGGTATAACCACCTCCGACTACGACCAGTAAGACTTGATTCTTGAAGCTTTCCTGTGAATTTGGCGCGTGAACATTTCTTTTAACATGTTTTTTTTTGTTTCTTGGAAGAATGCAAATTATGACGACATTGATGTTTTTGCTATTTCTTTTAATATTATAATTACATCCTTACGCAGCGTGGAAACATAACCTGTAGATATGCCACTATTTTACTCAAATAAGACTAAGAAACTAGTTCTCTACATTCATTACCAGCTACTCCAAAATCAATCCAACAAACGGCCAAGAAAAACATAATACTCGACCAAATAAGGACTCATTTATCAGAAAGGTATCAATATCAAACAATTAAATAAATGACCCATTCAAACATACGAGTTTTAAATAGGCACTTAATAAATTCCAAATAGGCAAATGGTCCTAAGTGTCAAATTTCCAAGTCGTTATCGTAAAGTGACGTAATAAAATATATTTTTTTAAATACCCCAGCGGATCAAGAGTGTTCGGTTGGGACGGGTTGACTTCCTACCGACGATGTTTTTTTACACAATCTTGTTGCTCTGATGGCAAGGGTGTGTTCACAGATACAGCCTGATTAAAAAAAATGGTATTGAATTAATTTTATTAAAGCTTTGGATATTGCAGATTTTCCTGAAAAACATAAAGTGGAGTCATTAGGATTCTCAGTCATTTGTGTACAGTATTTCAATATAAGTATAAGCTGACTTTGAAACGCTTTAAGAAATAGATATTGGAGAAATATGAGCAAAACTGGATAGTAAAAAAAATAATTTTGCTTGGCAAGTAATAATAATAATTTAATATTATTATCTACTTGCCAAACAAAATTATTTCAGCCCAATTAAAACCAATTATTAATATTTCAATCAATTATTGCAGCAATTATTTAAGTCAGCTTTTAAAAGCTTTTTTTTACTTTCAAGTGGTTTTACAATTTTACTACGACTTCCTTTCAATGTAACTAGTAACTACTTGAAGTAAACAATAAGAACAACAAATAATTCGGGTGATTACCGTAACAGGGGGAAACCTCGCTTCCCGTAATAGCCACTCGATCAACAAAAGCCGTTGGCACTACCATCGTGCATATTCAATTGTTTTAAAACAAAACAATGTCATTCATGTATTCGTAGAACAGGATTTCAACTCATTCATGTGAATTCAAAAAGAATCCATTGTCAGTGTAACGCGACCTTATATCTTGCGTCTCGCTCGCTCCCATTCACCGTCGTCGCGGCCGCATGAATGAACCGCTTCTTATGAATGGACACAGTCGCTATAGTACTATATGTACCTACCTGCCGATTGTTATATACCTATGTTGTTTATATCAAGTTATATGAGTATCGGGAAATACTATATGTACCTATGTGTGTAGGTATATGGTGGCACGTGGTCAATCGTCTTTTTATTCAGGGTGGCGGGAGTCAGGGACATGGACGCCCAAACTGTAACCATGAATTCAAAAAATTATTCTAGAATGAGCGTAGAAAATTTATGTTGGATATAAAAAAAAAAAACTGCTTTTTCATAGAAAAGTGCAATATCTACACATTTTTTGTTAACCCTGTACACGCAATAAATGCTTACTGCGCGAACGTTAGCTTTGAATTAAGTTCTATTGAGAATATTGTGTGTGGGGAATTTTCCTTGTGATATACATATGTTGAATATAATGCTCTAAGTAGGAACGGCTGCTAGTAAGTAGGTAGCCATAGGACATAGGTACCTACACTTCTAACTTTAGAAACAACGGAAGGTAGATTTACGTCAGCAAGGATTAACACCTAGTTGTGAGAAAACTCATAACACATCTAGATTTTATATTATGCAAAATCTGTATTCATGATTTCCATCGAATTTAGAATATTCGTATACCTACTTTTCTACTAATTCAAGTTTTATTTCTAGTACCTAAAGCTTACCTCGTTCCCTCTTGCTTACTATTCGTTACCTTTAAATTCTGATAGGTAACACAAATGGCGGTAAACGCTCAAGGCAGTCAGGATGTCGCACTTTTGAGTCGCAATTGAGTCTCAACTGCGATTGCCAATATGACTCTCGAAACTTTCGTCTTAGCCTACGAGAGGCCTACGCTACGCCGAATTCATTAAAGCCTACGCTACGGTGCGTCTACATTTAATTCGGCGTAGATGCCTACGCTACGGTGCGTCTACATTTAATTCGGCGTAGATGCCTACGCTACGGTGCGTCTACATTTAATTCGGCGTAGATGCCTACGTTACGGTGCGTCTACATTTAATTCGGCGTAGATGCCTACGCTATGGTAGGCTACCTTGAATTCCCGTTTATTTCGACAGAATGACTACCTACGTAGATGACGAGCTTAGCCTTCGATGCGTCTACGCCAAATTAGTAGCTTTCTACGTTGCCGCTAAGTCGAATTGACTTTTATTGTAATGATTCACCTACCTACGAAAGTTTACCGTAGCCTGTTAATTTAGAACAATTTTGGTTCAGGCTTGTATAAACTATCTCTTGAGCGAAATTTCCTATTTCCTAAGTCTACGGTAATATGATTGGTTTCACTTTCTCTGATCACCTCGTTAAATACGTAACAGTACCTAAGTTTGAATTCGATTTCCTCGTTTTAATAGGTAATTGTTAAATGAGCCAGAATGGGAAGTGGTTATTGGTTTACATTTAAACTGATTATCCGTGACAAAGAAAATTGCCAAGCACCAGTTTTAGAGACTTTGCAACTTTAATCTATAAATATTTATATTTTAATTTCATATACCTACCCGTTTTGCTTCACAATACTGAAAAGTAAATCTACGTAATTGCTTTTCAAGCATTGTCCGAATAACAAGCCTATTAGTTAATTCTAAGCCAAAAAGAAACTTACCCAAAATATTGCAATACCAACGCCATTATGTTTAAGAAACTTTTTTTGAAACAAAGGAATTCCGAACCAGCCAGTTAAACGTGTTTCAGTGAAAGGACACGTCATACTTTCGTGAAACCTCTCCGCGACATAGCTTAGGTCTGACGTCATAGTCTAGCCACTAATGAGGTTGACAAATGAACAGTCTGAGCAGACTTCATTAGAGGCCTTTTATTATGATTTAGATCCCCTTAGGACTTCAAGGCACGCAGAGAGTACTGCAAATTATCCATTAAGGCATATTCAGCTGGCAAAAACATAATTTTCGTTAATGTGAGTAAGTTTTAAAATTAGACTTAGGTACTCACATTACTGAAAATTATGTTTTCTCACGTATAATTGTGTCCCACTGTTGGGGCAAATGCCTCCCCTTTTTCCTTCCAAACCTCCCTGTCTTGTGAGATCTCTGGCCATGCTGGCCCTGCAAACCTTATCAGATCGTCACCTTCGCCGTGGTCTACCTCGACGGCGATGTCCTCGCATATAATTTATATTATTTTTATATGTATAATTGGTTTAGCTTAGATCACGACTTTATCGATAACTGCCTCGTAGCGGTCCTGGATTCGATTCCCAAGTCGGGCAGAGGGTTTTTCTATCTGGAAACTCTCAGTGGCAGCCTGGAGGCTGGATTTGTGTCTGGTTGATGGCAATAGGCTCGCCCCCTATTACATGGGGTTAAATATAACTGACGTAATGTGGGTTTACCTACTAAATGTACCTACACCTCTGCACAACCCTTTGGGGAAACAAGGCGTGATGTTATACAGGGTCATTGATACTACGTCGGCAATCAATTAAGGGGATGTAGGGGAGATCATTTGCAACCAAATTACCCCCTTAGGTATGACCCCTGTGCAAATGTCAACCATTTCCGAGTAATTCGATATTTTATATCTTTTGGCGGTAGATACACAACTTTGAAAATTAATTTTAAAAAACTATGCATGTTTTTTTTTTATAATTAGATAATATCTGCTTCTACTTGAATACATAACAATCAACCATAGAATGACAATTATCTTTAATATTTTTTAAATCAGAACACACAATTTTCATCATTTTGAGCAAGTTATTTGACTAAGAAGGTTGATTTTTTTGCAAAAAATATTGATGTATCTACTTTATCGACAGAACATTCTAAAAATATGTAGGTACAACTTCTCAGCTATACAACGAGATACAATAAGATACCAGAATTATCTTCAAAAAAATATAAAATGTCAAATTACTGGAAAACGGTTGACATTTGCATAGGGGTCCTTTGGTTGTAAATGACCTCCTCTACATCCCCTTAATGGATTGCCTACGTATTACAAATAACCCTGTATCTATATGTAGTTAGACGCCTGTAGGTAGAACTTCAGGGCACGCAGAGAATAATTACTTATTGAAGTACTTATACCTATTCATTTGGCAAAACAATCTCAAGGCAGTCTACATTACCATATTAGTCTCATTAATTACTGTATATTATGTTAATCTAAGTATTCTTGTTTTGATCACGACTATGTCGATAATTGGCTAATAACCACCGTTTCTATGGTTTTCGGGATTGATATTTTAATAACAACAAACCGACATATAATATGGCTACCTCACTGGTGAGAGGGGACTGCCTCTTTGTTAATCTAGTAGACTAGCATGTTTGTCGTATCTACCTTCCGGGTACAAATTCTCTACAAATTCCGGGAGAAAGGATCAAAGGACCAATAAAGGAGGATGGACAAACATGTAGGAATGTAATGGACGCGTCCCCACCGACCAGTAAATAACCAGATATATCTATTATGTTGTTAAACAGCTCTTTTCATAACTGTCAGATATTACTACCATGTTTAGGGCAGATTTTTCAAAGTAGATTACTTTTATAAATCTGAAGAATAAATATGTCCTTTCTTTGGTATTGTTCGTCGAATCGTTGAGCTCCTTAAGTTCTGAGTTGAGCTGTACGATTGCTGACAATTGCGTGCACTGACTGGACAGCTCCACTCAAACTGTGTGGTTCTTTCCTCAAAAGACCATTTTAGATACCGATATACATGGCCTTCACATGATCTGACCAAGATTATCTCTGGACTTTAAAAGAGACTGTGACCTCAGAGTTTGTTTCGGCATTTCAGAGTAGTCAGATAGGAAACGCGCGCCGGCCTCATCTAGTTTAAAAAAATATATGTTTTGACGTGTAAAAGGGTTTGTACAAAACTACTTACAGAAATAAAATAATTTATCATTTATGACAGTTTGACATATTTTCTATACAAAAGCTGTCAAACCTATCTATTCCTCAGACAAAATTTTTCTGACTATAAAAAAATCAGCCCTTACTCTAATAAACTTTTTTTTTTAATACAATGACACAGGTTTTTGTTTAAGCTGTAACTTTCTCCCACAATGATTTTAAACTGACCGCCATAGTAACAAATGACAGTCATGAAAATAACTTTTTCAACGACACAGGTAGATAGATACCTATACGTCTAGTCGTTATTGGTCAGTGGGGACTTTCCGTAGCATCGTCCTTTAAAATCGAGAAAACAATTAAGTCATAATCATTGTCTTACCTAAATACCTTATTTAATTATTAAATTTATTACTACACACAAGTAACAAACTAAAGATTTACTATTTCAAAAAAACAATTGAGTCAGAAACTCGTGTCGTACCTAATTTAGATATTGCACCTACTACAATTTGTATAAAATAAATTACTTTTATAACCTAAACATTCAACTTCAAGTAGGTACCTACAGAATGTTGAAATGTTTACTCAGCAAAGTGCCCTTTCCGTTTTAACATAAAGATTACAAATTGTTTAATACACTACCTTCTAAATTACTCACTATTTTAATAGCTATGCCTAATTATTATTTATATCCTTTCTCTGACCTTTTAAGTATTGTAGGACTATTACAGCAGTGATTAATTAATATTTCCAATACAACACGAAGTAAAATTATAAAAATATTAGCGGCCCTTTTGTCGTAAGCAAAACGTTTTTACACCTTAGATTTAGATCGAACATTACTCAAAGTCCTCGTAAATAAATAGTTTTTTGTATATAACAAAACATATTTATATCAGCCACCTAATGAGCAAAAAGCTTGGCAGGCCTTTGGTTTGATAAAGCTTCAGTATTAAAATAAAACATTCAAAGAGTAAAATAAAAAATAGGTACATCATCTGGAAAGGGATTCTAACAATAATTGGATTTACTTGCTCAAGGTTTCAAGCATATCGATTCAGCTCATTGCAAACTTGCATTTTTAGTACGAAGTCATCCTTGTAGCTACAGGTACAGTACCTACAGTCCGGCCGTCCAGTCGAGATTGTGTTCTTGACATCTGTCAGTTTCATACAAACGGATACTACGTGTTTATCGAATTTGACCTTTATTTGTTATAGAATTGTCGCACTGACAGGTATCAAGAACGCATTCTCTCGACGGCCGGGCCGGACTGCAGTAGGAATCAAAATAGAAGTATATCCTGGATTATGATTATTTATTTATTTTATTAGAAAATACAAAACATATAAAGTAGTCATGCCCTAGTATGCGATGACATTTAAAGTATAAAATACTACATAGAAATCACGATAAATGCAAATAAAGTGTCCACTATTCAAAGTCACGTACGTAGGGTAGTCACAAGGGTTTGGCACGGCATGGCACTCGAGTGCATTGTTGTAATAGTGCTAGACAATGCACTTCTAAGCACCCTCTTCACTATGAGTGGTCAGCGTTTTTTGCACCTTCGTCTCGAGTGTGAGAGGGACAGGTATAAAGTGGTGGCACGCGCACTAAGTAATAGGGTTGTTAAAGCTCGGGAAGTGTTTTGGGAGTAAGAGTATTTGCAACAAAAAAAAAGTGTGTGTGTTTAGTGTGAAATTTAAACAATAAAATTATGTATGAGTGTAGCCTCCAAATTCCCCGACACGTGAAAAGCTTATCATTTAATTTGGTTAGTACCTAAGTTTCATGAGATTTTTCATAGCTTCCTAGATCTTAAATTCTGGGTAGATATTCCCGTTTCCGTACCTAGTTGGTAGTTAAAGTATTAGTAGAAAAAAGGGATGATACTATTTTCATTTGAAATACCAATTTCCACACAATTATTTTTGGTTTATTTTGTGATATTTTGTATTAGAAAAATCTGAAGGACCGATGCTAAGACGGGACACTTAAAGCTGACAGCCCTACTGTCAGTCTTTGTTGTCTCAGAATATCCCTTTTAATAAGATAGGTTTTGTTCTTTACTTAAAAGTGAGAGATCCGGTTACATTTCGAGTAGTTTTTTTTTTTTTTTTGAAACCGTCCGTTTTAACGTGTTTCACTGATAACAATGGACACCACGTGCTGTTTAGTTCGAATTGTGGATTAGGCACTGGTTTTATTTTGGCTTTTGAAGTAGTGTTTGAAGTAGTTTTAGTCCAAGTAAATCAAAAATATTGAAAGACCAGGTGTCTGGTTTTTCATCACCGTAAAAGTATTTTAATACTGCTTTACTAAGCTTTGGAGTTGATTGGAATACCTATGTTATTTAACAATGGCTTTCAGAATGAACTCTATTAGTTTCAAGTAGTGAATGAAAGTGTGTAGATACTGGTAATTTTTTACAGCCTGTGGAGTCTTTGCTCCAAAGAAAGACCCCATAACATGTCGACTATAGGTATCGGAAAACAACAAAACTTCAATACCTACCCCAAAACATTTCCGTAAAATGTTCCTCGTAAATAAAAGAATGTCTCTTGTAGAAAATTTCCTTTTCAACTACAAGACGGCCATAACTTCCTTCTTTATTCTAGCCGAGTCACGGAACCCAGCGTGATTCGTGCTACAAAATATTAACTTTGAGCTGTCATACGTATCTTGATGAAGGGAGCACGATATTAGGAACACGAATGATAATGTTTTGCTTTAATTACGTAGCAAAACTTAGCTCATTTACAAGCTAGTTGGTAACCAACTCTCAAATAGGTCGTTAAAACTTTAAATAATTATAACTGTTGAAATCACGCGAGGCTTAACTTAGAACTATAATAAAACGTTGGTACCTACTGGTAGAACAGGGCTGCGTAGAATAGGTCGAACTGTGAACAAACTTATAAAATACAATCAATTATTCGATGTAACCTGTTTTATAGATTTAAGTATTCGTCGTTCGTCCTGAAGTAGGTATTGTCCCACATTCCAAAAAAATCTTGGTTTGTCCCATAGCACATTTAAAGTTGCGCTTCGTCCCAAATAACGAGTACTTTAAAGGTATCTACAGTTAACAACAAAAAAAAATAACATATATGAAATCTTTGAAACAATAATTTAATAATAAAACAATTCTAAACATTTAGACATAAATCATCTTTATTAACCAGTATCACAATCAAGATCACAGATATGGTATAATAATCACCTTATCATTACTACAGTTTAAATACACAGAACAGTCAGATCTGTAATAAACAATACTAATTTAAGACATTATAATTTTAATTATGTACTGAAAAATTTACCAACCAACAATTAAGTGTGAGTATCAAAACAAAAAAATAAACATTCATAAATAAAATTGGATCAACAGTAAACCAAGAGATATACACTCGGCGTCAAAAAAATCGCACCTCCGCGAAAATAACTTTTAAGCGTTATTAACCCTTAACACGCGCATGTACCCCCACCAATATTGATGGCATTTGAAAGCCCATTAAATAAACTTTAAAAAAAAAACATTTCATTTCATTAAAAAAAAAAGCTTGATACCACAAATGTGACTTTAAAAAAAAATGGCAATTTTGCTCCTCACAAGGGGCACAACTTGCGCTACCTTTAGTGGGTATAAAAGGGTTAATACAGGTTCAATGGAGGTGTAATAAACACGCGCCCGACCGCGGCTAACAAGCCACTGCAGCAGACACACTGAGAGGCCCGTATTTACGGGCCGCCGTACTGCATCCGCGGCCGGGGGGCGAAGCCCTGAAACCGCTAGCCGCGCCCTCTTACGGGGACGCAGCGACTTCCCAACGTTTAATGGAGGTCATTCGCTATCCAACCGTTGAAGAGGACACACGAGAAGAACTTTCACAAAAAAAACCACCTTGAAGATGGATACCACTGCTGATGAAGCCGCTCAAGTGATTGCACTACTGCAATCAGGGATGCGTCAGTGTGATGTCGCTCGGCAACTGAACTTAAGCCGTTTTTCGGTTCGAAGAGTATACCAGCGGTTCCTGGAGACCGGTGGCCTTGTCCGGAGGCATGGGTCTGGTAGACGTCGCTGCACCTCGGAGAGAGACGACCGATTCATCGTATCGACATCCCTAAGAAATCGGTTCTCTAATGCTGTTGAGTTGCAACAGCAGCTCCAGGCCGCTCGCAGAACAACCGTGAGTATTTCTACGGTTAGACGAAGATTGAGGGAGAAGAAGATAGCGGCACACAGAGCTGCTACGGGTCCAAAATTGACCGCAGAGCATCGGCGAGCCCGCTTGCAGTTTGCTCGCGACCACGTCAATTGGACCCTTGACCAATGGAGAGCTGTTCTCTTCTCAGACGAGACGAGAGTGTGTCTGTTTTGCAACGATAGACGCAGAAGAGTGTACAGAAGACAGGGGGAACGTTTCGCCCAACCCTGCATCCAGGAGACGGTGGAATACGGGGGCGGTTCCTGTATGTTTTGGGGCGGCATGTCGGCCGACGGCAAAACCGACCTTGTAAGCGTCTCCCGGACTGGAGGTGCTCGCGGGCAAGGGTCGCTGACTGCTCACCGGTACGTCACAGAGATCCTGGAAGAGCATGTGGTCCCCTATGCCGGTTTTGTTGGCGAGGGGTTCACATTAATGCACGATAACGCTCGCGCTCACACTGCATTAATTGTGCGCGACTACCTTCAAGAGGTTGGGATCTCTGTCATGCAGTGGCCAGCGAGAAGTCCAGACCTGAACCCGATAGAGCACCTTTGGGACCATTTGAAACGCAAGGTTCGGTCTCGTGATCCCACTCCCACGACTCTCCAGGAGCTCGAAGAGGCTGTTATTGGGGAATGGGCCAGTATCCCTCAAGAAGAGCTCCTAAAATTGGTAAGATCCATGAGGGAGCGTATGGAAGCCGTCATCCGGGCAAGGGGGGGTAACACTAGGTTTTAGGTTAGTTTTAAGAAACTTTTTGTATTTTTTTTTATGTTTATTAATCTGTTTTTAATTAAGGCTTAGTTAAGGATTTTTATTGTTTTGTAAACTTTATTGTTTTTTGCACTTATCCAATAAAAAATAAAAATTAATTGAATTGTTTTTTTAAGTTTATTTAATGGGCTTTCAAATGATACCAATATTGGTGGGGGTAAATGCGTGTGTTAAGGGTTATAAACGCTTGAAAATAATTTTCGCGGAGGTGCGATTTTTTTGACGCCGAGTGTATAAAACGTCTAACACAAATAGTTGATTGATGTTTAATATTTAATAATACGTAGGTAATCCTTTTTTGCCGATTGTACAAAAAAGTAATTTTGGCATATACAAAAAAAAAAATGGGTCGTAGAAGGAATATATAACAGGACGAAGCGAGAATAAAATAATTAAAATTTTATTTTGGGACGAAGGAAGCATATTGTTTGGGACGACCCAGGATTTTTTTATGTAGGACAAAACTCAGTGGGACAAACGAAGAATAAATCGTTTTATATCGTTTCAGCTTGTAAAAGGCTTCTATATTCTGCGGTTACTGACACATGCGTGCACTGACTGGACAGGTACACTCAATCTGTGTGGTTTTTCCTCAAAAGACCATTTCAGACACTAATCTACATGGTCTTCACACGATCTGACCAAGATTTATGTCTAGACTTTAAAAGAGACTGTGACCTTTACCTTTTTAACTGACTTCAAAATAGGAGGAGGCTCCCAATTCGTCGGAATCATTTTTGTCTTTTCACCGATTACTCGAAGACGCCTGAACCGATTTGAAAAATTATTGAGTTTGTTTCGGCCTTTCTTCTCAGAGTAGTCCGATATGAAACGCCGACCTCATCTAGTTTTTAAAATATGATTGACGTACAAAATTACAGAAATAAAATCATTTATACAGTTCATAAATTTCCATGAACTTTTTTGATAGACAGGGAATTAATTGCCGTCCTATTGAAATCATCACGCCAAACGATGCTACGTGACATTTAAGTACAGCAACCACGTCAGAAAGACGTTACAATGCCAGTTATGAGGGAATACGAAAATTTTCAATTTACCGCCTCAAAGGACCAACATATTATTATGATTTTAATTTTTTATGATCAGTTTTCTTTGATTCGGAATTAGTTAAGTTACTTTGATTTAATTAGTGATAACAACTGTTGTTGTACATTTATTACCTGTTCAATGTCACTTGTTCTAATTAAATTGTTTACAAAACGCAGACATAATTAAACACGAGTAGGTTGATAATGAGTTGGTAACGAGACTACCTAAATCCGACCTCTCATTTCTATAATAACCCTTCAGAAACGTGTAACGCTCAAGATAATGACCTTAAATCCCATACACGAGCACTGTCGCCCACGTGCGACCTCCGGCCCTGCGATGCCCATTCGACACACAAAAATAACCCCTAAATAACAACACAATCGAGCTAACGAAGTTATTTTATGTTTTTTCCACTGCATGGTGCGTGACGTCAGGAGACACGTTCTAAGTATCGACTCCGTTTCATTGATTGCAGTGTTGTTTGATTTGCTTACGTCAGAGCTGTGTCAGATCGGTTGCGAATCCAGTTCTTTACGATTTTTTTTTTGAATTTGCTTGTTTAATAAAACGTTCGAATAACATCCGGAATTATCACTTGCGAATTACATTTTGTATGCTTAGTTTTACATGATATGTATAAAATCTACCTAACCAATGTAAAATTATATATTTGATGAATTAGACAAAGTATCGGTTGATTACTCCAGTGTAATGAATAGTATCGTAATGAAAAGTATGCTTTAAATTTACAAATTTACTTTAATTTGAGGCAAATATGAATCCATAAATAGCCAATTATAATTAGTTATTTAAGTATTAAGGACATCGCTGATAACTGATAGTGACAAGCCAACAACGATTTTATGAAACATCGACATGACAGACATGACTGAAGATGTAAGCTGAAAATCATTCATAAAAAGAAAAAAAGGTTTGAGAATGCGTGTGACATATTGCTCGTTCTGTCGTGGGAACAAGCCTTTGGTAGATATACGTTCACAGAATGGCTTCGAGGAAAGATTGTAGCGCTGTATATGTAGGTACCTGCTTAAATAACGTCCCTCGTGAATGCACCTCTACTAAAGCTATGGGCTACGGTTTCCTAGAGGAGCCGTGGCCGCCACACGACGGCCGCAGTGACGGCTCTCATGAATATGATGGGCGATGGACTTTACGGTGTCAAAAGAGGTCTCTAGGAAAACACACCAACGTACTTTCATAAATAACGTCATTCGAAGGTAAATTGCGGTCATTATGTGGCAGTACCGCTCTTCTAGGATACCGTAACCATAGCTTTAGCATAATCAGTCTCATACGTTCCCGCTGCTGGGAGTCTGAGACACAGGCCTTCTCTCTGTGAGATGTAGCGGGCCGTAAGCCACCATACGGCCCCAGTGCGGGTTGGTTGATATCACAAATGTCTTCGAATACTTAATTCTAGAACATGCTGGTTTCCTCACGTTGTTTTCCCTCGCCGTACATCCACTTACAAATCGATATTATAAAACTCTAACATAACCGGTATAAAAATCGTAACATCAATAAAGTTACCTTATCCAGTACCTAGTTACCTACATACCTAAACGTACCTTTCGTAACAACGTTATGTAATGTGTTTACACCTGCCCACGTGTGGGTACTGGGCTCGATCCAGCCCACTCTATGATACCCACAGTTTCCTTTATAGATTACTTATATGGACACTTTAAATATTCCAACTGGGGCCTTGGTGTATAAGTTTGCACAAATTGTTGACAGAATGCTTTTTATTTAATTTGCGCTTTATTGCTTGAAAATCGAAGTTACAAATTGTTGAAGTGAGTGGTTGATAGTTGTAGCAAGTGAGCAGTATTTTAGTGGGTTGCTATTGTAAGAACTTTTTTGACATACCTAGTCGATGAAATGTGTTGTCTATTGGTATGTCATACCTATAGTGCTTCAAAATATGCTTCTTCTGGCGCTTGGGGGATGTTGTTGGTAAACATTTGTGACATTGTTTTGTGAAGTTGTATTGAAAAACAAGTTGGCGGCGTTACTTCCTTTTTTGGCCATCCGCCATAAGGTCCTTGTACCGTAGCCGAGTATGAACGGAGCACGAATTCACGTAGCGTAGACGGGCTTAAGAGTCTCGAACGAGCAGTGGAGCACGTCTCGCCATGTGAATTCGTGCTCCGCTTGTGCTCCACTCGTGCTCGGCTCGCCTAGCGTAGCTTAAGTCTATTATTTGCTCTCAATTTTTTCAGTTTACATACTCGTACCTTTATTGGTTGGTAGCGACCCTGCCTTCTGAGCCGCTGTGGTCCCGGGTTCGATCCCCGGACAAGTCAAACATTTGTGTGCATGAACATGTCTGTTTGACCTGTGTCTGGGTGTGTATATGTATATAAGTATGTATATCAGTCATCAGGTTACCGTAGTACAGGCTCTGCCTAGTTCGGGACCTGAAGACCTTGTGTGGATGTTGTCTCATATTATTATTATTTTTACTTAAATGAATTTATAAGTAGGTACCTAATTACTTTTACGTAATATTGCCACACCTTGACCTAGCACTTCATAATTAAGGGCGTGAAAAGCGTTTTGAAAGTCCTATTTTCATTCTAGAAAAAAATATGCTATGATATCAATAAACAATGTCATTTTTCCAGCATGAATTTTTTACTAATTTTACGTAATATTACGTATCCGACTGTACAGTGTACATGCATGCACCAGCCCGCCCACCACCGACACTGCTCTAGTTCACTATATTTAGAGCCTACACATAAGGCCAGCGATTAAAACATATCGCCGTATGCGCGACATACCTATCTCTGCCTATATGCGGTAGTCAGTGACTCAGTCTACGCTAACTTCCAGCCGATTATAATTTAATTGCCACCTAGTTTACTGCTTATACGATGTACCTGTAGCGTTGTTAGGAAATCAATACGACGTTAGATATTTGTAGTTCAGAATACAGGGTGTGAACGCGCGCCTCGAAAGGGATGTCAGCAACAATGACGAGGTCGGCTAGGGCCGATGCCTGCCGGGGTTGCGGGACAGTCCGAAAGGGTTACCGTGGCCCCTGGCACAGGCAACTGAAGGAACACGGGTGGGTTTTAGTCAGTAAGAGTCTGAGACGTCCTCCCGTTCCGCCCAGAGCGGGAAAAGTTATTTGATGATTTACCACCCTCAAAAAAAAAGGGTGTTAAAATTCAAGCCTACTTATTTTAGATTCGGCAATAAGTAATGGGAAATGACTATTAAGCTCGATGAAATTAGACTACTCTTAGTTAAGCGTCTAATTATGACTTAAATGATTTTAGAGTTGTGTGGTCAAAGCCTATTTCAGACAAAAAAACGCTGATGAAAAACTCACTGAAAGGTATTTTCGCAGTCACTCTTAATAGTTTGTAGAAATACCACTAGGATTTTCAAAACTTTTCATAGTAATATGAGCTGAGATGGCTTGATAAATAAAAATAATTAATTTTCTAGAACTCAGTTACCTGCTGTATATAAGCTACTACGTTGAAGGCTGTATTGAAATTATTTCAATTTAATAGTCAGATAGGAAATGCCGACCTCATCTAGTTTTTAAAATACGATTGACGTGTAAAAGTGTTTGTTCAAACCTACTTACAGAAATAAAATCATTTATCATTAATATAAACATACTTTGTTTTGCGGAAACCTACGTTAGGTAATCGAGACTATTAATTTTAATGGTCAGCAGGTTACTTTAACTAGCTGAAATCGATATAAATATAAATAAAATGCTGTTCGTTAGTAAGCGCGTCACTTGAGAACGACTGAACCGATTCGGCTATTTCTTGTATCAACATTTGCCTTATATTCCGAATTAGGTTTTAATGGAAAGAAAAATAGAAAAGTATCATAAATTAAAATTCAAGAAAAACTGAAAGGTCTGTACGCTATGGGATTATAATATGAATTATTAAAATTTGGACAGAACAACATCTGTCGATTCACCTAGTTGTATAATGTTTTTAGTATATGGTAGCTTTCTCTTACACACTACGTCAGTGTGAAAAGCTCTAGAAATAGACAGGTATACCTTTTCATTTATTTATACCCCAGATTTGATGCAATAGCAATCCGCGTAGGCGCATGATCACAGCAACAAAATGTCACTAGTAATTAAGGATTTCCGAAATCCATTCAAGAAATCGTAATTGATTCAATGCATATTCACTAACTATTCACCTTTTCATTCATTTGGTGTCGGTAAACAAACGAGTCTTGGTAGATCGGATTAGTTTCGTTGGCAAACGTTAATTAGGATCTACCATGCACTTAAGTTATGGTATAATAAAGCTGTGTTACGGACTGTTTATGGTGTGACGGGGCGAAGTTATCTAGGTACTCACTTGGTACTTTGGTATTTGTTGGGCAATTTGTATAATGATTGGATTGGTTGTTGACTACCACACTTTGATGTAAATATTAATTAGTGTTTTGATAATTGTGCATACGTTACCTTAACTACCTACGTTACATATATCTCTGTAGGCGTTGCCCGTGACGGCACGGTTGGTGCAGTGGTTAAGCGATTGACTGCTGCGTTACGTGTCGCGGGTTCGATCCCCGCACGGAACAAATATTTGTATGACCTGCAAGTACTTGTTCCGGGTCTGGCTGTTTGTGTATGTGAGTTTTAAATGTTTGTAAACGCACCCACGATACAGGAGAAATTCCTAGTGTGGGGCAACGTTTTTAAAAAAAAAAAAAAAAAAAAAAAAAAAAAAAAAAAAAAAAAAAAATACCAGATGTAGGCTAATCAAGTTTGGCAGGCGTAGGTACAACTTAGTCAAAAAATTAACGTAATATCCCATATTCAAAGTAGAACATATTTTCCTAAGTGTAAAAGGACCACAATTTTGCGGACCAGTCTCTATCTCCGACATTCACAGCATGTTTCCTAACCAACTTTAAATCTCACATGTCACCCACGAACATTAGGCGCGAATCGTGTTGTAACCCATTGAACACTTGGCCTAAATGATTTGAGGACGCGACGACAGGTGTCTAAGAGGAAATAGGTTCTTAACGGCATCTGTGCTACAGCATCCCACCGCTTGGGAAGAACTCACGTGAAAAAACAATTGCTCCCATAAACGGAACTTGGCTTTTTAAGTGTTCTAATACTTGATGGGTATTTTTAGTTTGTATGAAGGTATGTGAGGCATGTGCAGTAAAACGGTGAGTTAGGTTTGTGAACAGGACGGCAGGATATTGAGAATCTTACGGCAGGTTTAAAATGAACCAACAGATCATCAAAAGTTTATCTACAATAGTTCAAACTACCAACTTACCGAGATCATTCCTAACAAGCGGGGCAAAGACGTCAGATTCAAAATTCTTTATTTTGGATTCTGAATCTGACGTCTAAATCAAAACTTGTTTACTATTGAAAACAAGTTTGGATTTGGAATTAATGTTTCTAAGATCCGTATTACGATTAACATGTCCGGATTTCCCCAACAGATATAATTAGCCTATTAACAGCATAATTATAGTGTCCCAGCTCTGGGAACATTCCCACAGCTGGGACACAGGCCTTCTCTCGGTGAGAGGGAGTGGGCCGTAATCCACCACGCGGGCCCAATGCGGTTTGATAGATAGATGTCATATGTCTTCGAATTTTTTGGTTCTAGGACATGCCGGTTTCCTCACGATGTTTTCCTTCACCGCTTTGAGAGCAATGGTGATGACATAATTTTCACTAAGTAAAGTGCCTGTCTGGGTTCGAACCAACGACTTGCAACTCGTAAGTCGCGGCCGTTACCACTGGGCCACCACTGCTCTGTGGGCCACTCCAACACATTATGTACCTACTGTCATTTTGTAGTCAATAACCAACACCTTTGCCGCCTTGTCTATTATTAGCACAGATAGCCGGCTCTTACTTTTCAACGGAAAGGGCAACTTTTGTCATTATCGAATATCCTCCGACATCCGATCGGATTTAATTTGTTCTTATGTTATGCGTTATCGTGACGGGAAGTTGTCGGCAGGAAGCGAGTAAAAATGTTATGTCGGCCGAGTAATGGCAAGCCAACATGGATCGGCTTTTTACTTCGTTCGAGTAGGGTTGGTGAGTTCGTTTTGAAATATAAAATCTCCGCTGACGGGTGAGGGCATCACAGGTGGTCTTTTCGTACGAAATATCTCATTTATCGACATAAAATCTGTATTTGAAAGAGAATTTCAGGCATTTTTTTATGAGAAACTAATTTTTTTCAATGATACATTTTATTGAACTAAGTAAGTTAGTTGTAGTGTATGACTTTATGTATAGTATTTTAGTGATTAAGTGTTATTTCACAGTAGTAAGAAGTCTGGAATTGTGCCCTGTTGATGGCAATAGGCTCGCCTCCTAATACATGGCGAAATGTTTGTGTACTACCTATAGGTAGATATGTATGTCCTCTTCCTGGCCCTTCTGCGATTACTGAGGGGCAATTACCGTATTTGTAACAACGTTCGCATTCTAATTCACTCGTTTGTTAGTTCTCAGTCTCAATCTGTCAAAATTACAATCAATTTACATACATTTTTGACAGGATTTTGACATTGATTGTCGCTGAGATGAGATTGCGACTTGAATTTGAACGTTTCTTAAGTACGAGAATTGGCCTACAGGTGTGATGTTATGTTTTACTTATAAGATGACCTAATTCTAGTAGGTGTTATAATTCTAGTTTTGACAGATATTTTGGCAATTTTGTGTGTACATGTGCATTCCGCCTTGGTCCGTGGTTGGTGCAAGGTTTCATGTTCAAGTTCCTACCGAGTTCATTGCTTCGAGCTCCGCTTTCAAAATGCCACAGGTGCAAACCCTGCTCGGGTGGCCGGTGACAAATTACGCTTCAGCGATCTGAGTTTCCGATTTGATGGAATCTACGTGTTCTTAACGCGAGTCGCGTTGCCAAGTTTTTGTCCCACAATAATTGCATGACCAAACAATAAGAGTTGAGTAACATCTGACAAAAAATACCGACGATTTAGAAATTACTACCGCCGGAAAATACTTGACGGCTTTTGAGGTTTTCTGTTCCTCTGTTTAATTTATTTTCTGAGGTTAGCGAAAGTCTACGAGAGTTCGACCTTAGAGACGAATTATAGTCCCATTCCTACTTTAATTCAAGCTTCAAATTCAAGGCTTAGGTATATTCTTAATTGAACATATCAGGAAGTAGGTACTTACCTAAAATTTATGAAAAGTCTAAGCCAGGATTTCTCGCATCTCGATCTTTTTCTAGGTTTGTTCTTTCAGCTGTCATTTCAGTAATAAGGGATTACTGAAATAACAACTGAAAGAACATACCCATTTTCCATTACAAATGTCTTCGGACTGTATATTATTTAAATAGGATTTTCTTATGTTCACACTTAATTAAGAATATTCCCTTTTAAATCGTTAATGAAGTAATCTTCCGTTAGAACTCAGCCTTGCCGGTGATTATACCCGTTCGGTTTTTGCGTGCGCTCGCGCGGTCGGCGGCTACGCAGCCGGACGGACGGCTAACCGTACCTATTGGTTATCATTATCACCCTCGAGCGAACCAGTGGTCTAGGTTCTTTGACTAGTTATTTCATTGCTATCTGCCGCTTGGTAGAAAGAATTCTAAAGTGAGTTTCATATTGATCAAAGAACTTTCATAAGTGCAGAAGTATTTTGACACTAAATATTGTGTAGATTCTTTAAAATTAGCATCACGAGCCATGTCTTTCAGAGATTGCAATGTCAAAAAAAACACTCCTTCGCCTGGTAACTAATTCTCTGCACTAAGGGCTGATTTTTCAATAGTCAGATAACTTTTATCTGAAGAATAAATCTGACAGTTTGACATATTTTCGATACAAAAGCTGTCAAAACACAATATTTATTCCTCAGATAAAAGACATCTGACTAGTGAAAAATCAGCCCTTAATTTGATTAGGTAGGTAGTACTTTATTTGACACTTCACATCCAACATTGTTTCGACATTGTTCATTCCCTTCTCGCTATGTTCTGTCAGTCGTCAAGTTCGGAACAAGAACGAACGGTATAAAAACGTTGTTTTCTTCAGGAATGTCGTAAATTCTGTACGGAAGTTTATCAACTTGTTTATTTTCAATAAGTGCATGTCACATCGTAAAGTCACCGCGACTCGCCCGGTATATTTGACGCTGACATGCGACGTAATTATTAACACACCAGTGAAATAAAGGTGTTTGCTTTTATATTTTTGGTATACGTCATTTTAATCACCGCGATCGAAAAGTTAAGGCAAATTGAAGGTCTGCGAAATTCAAAATTTCTTACGTGTTTTGCAATTTGCAGGTGTAGTGGTTATATGTTGATCAAAATATGTTTCGCGACCGTAACAAGTATATAATTACAAAATTCATCATCGTCAACTATGTTGAGGTCGGCTTCTAGTCTAACCGGGTGCAGCTGAATACCAGTATTTTTACATGGAGCAACTGCCTACCTGACCTCCACAACCCAGTTACTGGATAATACGATACCCCTTGGTAAGACTGGTTGTCAGACTTTTGGGCTTCTGACGACCCGTAACGACTGTCAAAAATCCACGAATGACAGCCGAGAACAACGGCTTAACGTGCTTTCCGAGGCACGGAGGGCTCTTGGTATGTACTATGTAACGAATGGTTCAATTTTGGCAAATAGTTTTGATTTGATCAAACACATTTTGCCAAAATTTACCGTAGTTACTATTTTTTATGGTTGAGTTAACTACGGGTCAAAAAACCGGCCCTAAGCCTATTACAAGAATACAATGTTAAAACAATTTCCTACGACAGCAAAATTGTGACGAGTAAAATTAGTATGTGACTAGAGTTATAATTAACCTGTGCTCAGTACCGCGGTCACGTTTAACAAAATAATATAATAATTATGTACATTATGCGCGATGTTGCTAGCGAGAGACGTGGGACGCTGTACTAATAGCAAAACAAGCAGGAATTTTCTTTTATTTTCTAGTAGTAAGTAGTTGAAATAATAAAACAGCCGATTTTTCACAATTTGCACGGGCGATCACGGTGGGAAAAATATTAGGGGTAGGGTATTTAAGACTGATATTTAAGACTGCCGGGAAAGCGGGATCATCCGAAAGGGGTACCGCTGACCCGGAACATACAGGGCCAAGGAAGGAACACGGGTGGGTTTTAGTCAGTAAGAGTCTGACACTCCCTCCCCCGCTCCACCCAGAGCGGGAGGAGTCATTTGATGATTTCCCATCCTCAAAAAAAAAAAAAAAAGGGTATTTTAAAAATACCTATACCTTGTAGTATTTAGATTCCATGATTGCGCTTTTGTTTAATACAGTTAGTAAGATTAATTAAAAAGCAATTATAAAGTTTAATAAATTATAACTCTAGCCATAAAAACAAAACAATTAGCCCAATTCAAATCCTCGATCTTTGACATATACCAATTATGTATAAGAAAACATTGCAAAATTCCTCAACTATTTCGCAAAAAAACACCGCTTACAAAAAAAATACAATCATTGTACAATAAATAAATCTTCAGTTATAGTTAACTAACCAATTAAAATGCCGAACATTCCGATACACATAGTTAAGTAAATTGGGTATGGTGATTGTTTTGCTGTCTGTACATCCGTGTGCCGTGGGAAAATAGTAAACGACGCGTGGAACACGACTGAGATGCGAGTGCGTATGTGTGTGGCTGTAAAGCCGGGAACTGACGGTAATTAGGAGAATTACTAGCGATAAATAATTATATGTGATGTAAGATTTACCAACAATTTGCTGAAAAACTGAATTCGCACTAAGCTTTTCCAAATGTCTTTTGTAATGCGCACAAAAGAATGGAACTCTCTACCTGCGTCTGTGTTTCCGAACGCATACAACCATAATCTCTCCAAAGTGAGAGTGAACAGGCTTCTTCTGGGTAAGCTCACTCCACCGTCGACTATGTCTCTGTCACCACTGACCTAGACTAGAGTCAACAGCAAACTCATCTTAAATTAAAAAAAAAAATTACTAAGTTGAAGTATCGGTATTTTTCAGACATTTTTTTATTGTTATAAATAAATAATTACAACTTAATTATTGTCTCACTGCAGGCAAAGGCCTCTTCTCATACATAGACGGCAATTCAAAAATTTCGAATTGTTATGGCAGAAAAATAAGACGGAGATTGTTTGAAGAGAAGACTGGACAATGTTGCACTCCCATACCTATGTAATCAAAATTTACTGTAGATTTTTTCTGAATTCTGACCCTCTAATACCTAACTATTTCATATACCTATATAACTTTGACTTTGACAAGCTCATAACTGAGAAAATGTGTAGTTAAACTGACGTTGAACTTTCCAAGAACCGATTAGACAGAAACTTTAAGCTTATATCGATTGATAGTGTAGTTAGTGTTTGTGTAAAGGTAGGTATCCATTAAGCTTTTTCTGTCTTGCCTTGTATTTGTCAAATATTAGTCCATCCCAACTCACACTAATATCACCCACTTTTCCTGCCACATTCAGGTAACCACATACAAGACGGTCACAATACAGCTCGCATGCTAAGCTAGGCCTGCTCTAGCTTGTTGAATTAGACGTGACATCCATCGCCGGGAGTGAGCGGCGTGGAAGTGCTGTCGTCAGAAACATTTATATTTCAAAGTGAAATGTTTTTGTGTTTGGTCTCCATGTCATTACTTGACTGCTTATTCATTTTGAAAGAAAGAAAGAAAAAGTATTTATGGGGACTCGCACAGGAAAATCACAAACAAAACTAAACACGATCATGGAAACATTAAAAGAACTATATAAAACAACACAAATAAAATACAGAAAGTCCTGTACGAGGCCAAAAGGCGTTGTCTCTTGGAAAGTGGTAGTAGGCTAAAGTAAACTGTCAGCCTATCTTAACTTACACCGACTTTGCGACTTCAGCCACAATAGGCACATACTCGTACAAGACGGTCACAATACAGCTCGCATGCTAAGCTAGTCATTAAAAGTATCCGCTTACATTGTTGAATTGGCTTGTAATTGTAAACAACTACAAGCGTATTCGGTATAAATCGGGATTGACTATAGCTAGGGCTTCCTAAGACTGCGGTGAACGCCACATAGCGTCCGCAATTTACCGTCGAATGGCGTCATTGAAACGTTATTTATGAAAGTGTGTGTGTAAGGTGTGTGCTGTGTGTGTGTTCCCTAGAGAGCTTTTTGGACACCGTAAAGCCAAACCACGATGCTATCGGTTTCATGACTGCCTTCACTGCAGCCGTTTTGTGGCAGCCACCGCTGTCTGAGGAAGCCAAAGCTTAACATGTTAGTCAATCCCGACATAAACCAATATTCCCACTTTTCCTGTCACACACAAGACGACCGAGCTGTAGTTCTAGCTCGCATGCTAAGCTAGTCATTAACATTACCCGTTTACATTGTTGAATTAGAGATGTGATATATGTCACCTGAGTGGGCGCTATGGAAGAGCTACTGGTCTTCAATGAGAATCGAATATGAATTAATTAATGTTTAAGTGGTTAGGAAAATAATATGCGAAGTTTATTAAATATACGTTGTAGGTAGAATAAAATATATAATTAATGCACCTTAAATCATTCATGTATGTCATTTATTTTTATATTTTTCGTGATTTTGGATAAAAGGAATACCTACATAAACGATTAGTTGGAACTCGGTGTGATAACAGTAGGTACCTATCTTATATGCAGATGATGTCATTTATTTAAATAAAAGCCAGTTTCTATATTAAATAAATGGTAAAATTCAAATGCCCAGTAAAAAGGAGACGGGCGAAAGCTCATAGAAAGCTGGGCCTGGCGTTACAGTAACAATTACTGCATTATTTTATTTAGCTAATAATACCATTTCAAAAAAAGTAAAATGTTTAAGACTACTCCATGGTAGAAAAAATATATAGGGTGTTATTGGTTTGTACAAAAACACCGTTGTTACTTCAAGTTATACTTATAGATTAGTTATACACCGAGGTTTCACGTTATACTTTAAGAAAAGAATGATGAGTCTTTATTTTAGACTAGAATTTACCAGAATTTATTGTAGGACATTAATACATTGAGGATTCAGACGCCGTCCAACTAGATTCTAGAGGTGTAAGATAACTCTTTTATTGATTTATTCATCATCCATGTTCATAAACTATTAAAATATCGTTTACAAACTGTGCAGGTTGTATTAAATTCTGTTGATGCCTTGCCCAGCTTAGGTACCATATTATGGATATTACGTGACAACAGCAACCCACTGTTCTTTTCCCTACCAAGCAATTACAATATGATTGTATTATGCTTAATTATATTGCTCAATGCGTTAGGTAAGCCTGATATTAATATAAAAAGAAGTGGCTTCGTGTAGTCTTTTATCTAACAGAACTTATGAATAATGAAGTAAGGTCCAGCTAAATGTTAACTTGTAATGAAATAAACCACTTATTACTTCAGGTGCAACCCATTGCTGTATAACTGAAAGAATACCTTCGTCTTCTATTTGATGTAATCTTATAGAAGGATTACGCCGCCAAGTAGCTATGGGGGCATCCATTAATTACGTGAGGTGATTTTGGCAATTTTTCGACTCCCCCTCACCCCCTGGTGAGATGTCGTGAGATTTCGCTCGACCCCCTCTCCCCTCCCCTAATATCACGTGAGATTTTTCAAAATGCATACTTTTAATCTAAATAAGTTAATCTGAGTATAACTGCGCTGGGTTTATTAAAAATAACATTTTCATTTTTTTATTTATTTAATACTAGTTACGACTAGTGTTTAAGATTTCTAAAAACGTAGTCTAAATCTGTTTACTGATTCAATCCGTGAATTTCCCTGAATAGTATCATTCATTTTAAGAGAGTATATTTTAGTGGAGAAACATTTTCATTTAATTTAACCCAGTTTTCGCGCAATATTATGCTGTTTCTTGTGGAAAAAAATTACGTGATACCTGCCGAGGCCCCCCTCTCCCCCCTGTAAACGCCTAACGTAATTAATGGACGCCCCCTATGCCGCAGTTGATACAATGATGACAACATGATCACTCATTGTATTTTACTTTGAAATTCGGTAGTGAAGCTGAGGTAAATCAAGTAGGCAAGTTATCTAAGTCCGTTGTAAGAAATGCGTGTGTCGTTCGTCAAAGTAATAATAACCGTCAGAATCCTTTATACGTAGCCAAAGTCATAGAAGAATACTAATAAAAAAAAAACGTGTTATGCTTGATTTATAAATTAAAAATTTAAAAAACCCCCGACACGGCACATTTGTAGAATTTTGGTTCTTCCATCCCCACTTTAACCCACCATAACTCTTAAACGGCTCAATCGATTTTTATAAAACATAGCTAAGAACACTCTCGATTAAGTCTCCTTTCATCCAAAAAAAACTAAACTGAAATCGGTTCAGTGGTTCGGGCGCTATGATGCCACAGACAGACACACAGACAAACAGACACGTCAAACTTATAACACCCCTCTTTTGCGTCGGGGGTTAATAATAATTACAGCAAACGAAAACACAATAGAAAATATACACTACCGCAAGCTCGATCGGAGCCAAACGAACGAAGCGTACGATTTGTTTGACGGTTGACCTGCCGGTCGATTCTGTAACAATCTCACCGTGATAACTTAGGTGAAGTGAGCACCTGATGCTAGGGATTGACACTATCGAAAACTCACTTCAAGCTCACTTCACCTAAGTTATCACGGTGAGATTGTTACAGAATAGCTCGGCTGACATTGACGTGAGTTCCACTTTGTTGCCTGTTTAATATTTGGATTATTATTATTAGTATTATGTAAAAAATAAGATAAAAAAAAACTTATTTAAAGAAGAAAACATTGAATCATTTTATATTGTTTTTAAAACTTATTTCACCTGGCAATATTGTTTAAAAGTGGAAGTCAATATTATTTTAATTAAATATATAATTTCTTATGCCATGATAAAACTGCTTCACATTTCATGATTAATTACAAAAAAAAGAGAAAAAAATTGATAAATATTTAATTTGTGTAACGTTAGGCCCAGATTCGCCCATTTCTTTTATTATCTGATAATAATTTATGGAAGCTGATACCTAATGGCGCTTTATTTTTTAAAGTTCAAATGAGTGCTTTAAGTATTTCTAATTTCATTAATTAAATTTTAAATAAAACGGGATCAGACTAGACAGACAGTGAGAGAGATTCATTCAGTTGCTTTAAAAAATAAGTGCAACATAAACCCTATTTTTACTCACGACTTATTATAAAGCTCCGTAACCAGCCTTACACGAGCGCAAGCGCATCCCACAGACGGATGTCCTCTGTAGCCCGTTACTCACGGATAGGGATATAGGCCACAACGGTCCGAAGCTATGGTATTACATAACCGTTTGATTGCTAGCGCGGAATATATTGATCTCGTTTTCTTTGGATGGCTTATTTCCCAATGTTTAGAAGACTTTGAATTTAGGATGTCTTTATCGTAAATATCTTTTCATTTTCGAGTTTTACATTATTTAAAGCAAACCAGTCTGCAAAAATTATACCTAAATGAAGCCTGTAATTAAGATCTTAGAGTTTCTCGATTTTTTTTAGCAGATAACAGCAACATCTGCATACGTACATATTTACTCCTCTCTGAAACCATCTTCCTTTGAAAGCGTTTTAACCTAGATCTGTAACCCATAGGTCCTACCTATCGGTACCTAAGTTGCTAACACATGATTTTAGAAATCTTTGACTACGTTCCATTCCAACGATGTTCAAACCTTAATTTTATTTAAGTATATCTCAAATCCTCACAGCACAAGTTCACCATCCCATTCAGCTATTCGGTCGCATGTCGGGCACTCGAAACTAACTTTCTCATAGCAATGGCTGTACCGAGAACCATTCATAAAGTATAATTATTATTTACTGAATGAAAACCACAGGAAATGGTCTCTCTCGGACGCGACCAATTGCAAGCCTTCGGTTACGTCAATATCGCTATTACGCGAGGCTTTGGAGAATTGTAGCTGAGATGCGTGTACGCTGCGGTTTGTAAAGACGAGATTCAGAGGAAATATCAGAATTTTAGTAGCAGTCTTTCAAATATGGAAATGTCTAACATAAAATCTGTACTATGGTGGCCTTTATTAGCCTACTACTGCTTGTAAGTAGGTACTCTTAATTTTATAGGAGTTAATTTTTCCAATTACACCCATCGCTTTGGTGATCGTCCTCGACGAGCTTCTCGCGTTATCAGTATTCCATTTTTTTGGCCTACGGGTTAACCATCATCCGGCAGATGTGTTATAATTTATATAGTAATTACAACGTTAGCAGTTGGCTAAATTAATCTAGGAGCTAGCTTGGTCAAGGCTAGATTAAACAGTGGATATTTCCCATATCCTGCTCCCGCAAGTAGTTGTTCCGGGTCTGGCTGTTTGTGTATGTGAGTTTTAAATGTTTGTAAACGCACCCACGATACAGGAGAAATTCCTAGTGCGGGGCAACGTTTTTTAAAAAAAAAAAAAAAATATATATATACATATACTGGGACATCGACGATGTTACCATGGATTCAGAACATGAGTCTAAACCCCTCTGCGTTGAACTTTTTCGCTTGTTATTTAAGGGGCTGACAGCAGCTAAAACGCGGTCACTGTCGGACTGCATAGAAAAGAAAGAGAATCGCCATGACACAAAACTGGTAATTTATTGCAAAATGTGTAGCAATTTTCTATTTACAAAAAATCTATAGATTGGACTAAAACATTTAAACACTATCACGTTATTATGTTGCTTGAAGAACAATCTGAAAAAAAAAAACAGAATGATTGCGTGTATATTAGTATGGTTTTTAATCGTTGAAATAATTTTTTAGAGGTGACGTGACTTTTTTCTATCGTACCAAATTAGTTGTATTATGTTTTAAACACATTATCTAACTAGCATATATTCTGAAGAATATCTTATATTTTTCTGATTTTGTTTATTGCAGTGGGTCATTTACTTTTAGGCATTATAAAACTTGCGTTTAGGTCAAGTAGTCTCCTTAAAAATAAAACTTGCTGTGCCATACATTTTGACCGCGTATGTAATGCACTTTTCTACGAAACAGCAGGTTTTTTTTTTATAACCGACGTAAAATTTCTACGCTAGGGGGGTCTAGAACCATGTGCTGAGTTCATGGGTACAGTTTATGTTATGAGTCGATGTCCCTGCCACCCTGTATTTGTTGTTAAAAAAAAAAACAAAAATTTTGTTATTAAAAAAATAAAACAAAACATTTTTGTTGGCAGACGTAGCTCCTTTTTTTACATATTATTTTTATTTTTTATATTTACACGTTTTCACTTAAAGGTTCCTATTCCATCATTTCTTAAATTTGAAAAACAAACATACAATTTTTTTTTTAATATATCTCTTTAGTTAGGCTTTGACAAAAAATATTATTATGTATTTTATTTTTAAATGCGGTTTTTTGTGATATAACTGTTTATATGGACTGAAAGGTTATTAAAAATTGTTGGGACTAAAAAAATTCTACATCTTAATCTTTCTTAATACATATTAATATAACACACATTGGCTGGATGCTGGTTAAAAAGTTTGGTAGGCCATAAGTTATTTCTCTTCTCCGCATAAGCAAGGATACGACAATGGCAGGGCTGACTGCCATGACCTGTGCCTTTTAAAAACTTTCTGTAGGTACCTATGTAGAAATTGAGAAACAAACATTTTGCAACGCATTGCTGTCGCTTGAAATGCGGTGGAATTGTGACCTTCCAATAAGTATAAGCTCGTAGGTGTCGCGAATTTAGTACCTACGAGTACATACTGTTTACTTTGCAGATGCTCATAAATGTTTGTTGTTAATCTTGTGAATATTCCAGATTCTTTCATGGTGGTACAGTCATACACACGCAGTGAGTCATTACGTCCAAAACTTGACTGACCTTTACTTCAATAATAACATTGTTACATTTGACTCACCGAACGACCTCAAAAAAGAACACTGTGGCAGCAGCCTTACATTCCAATCACGCGTACACACACAAAAATCGTTTGTTTTTATCTACAACCTCAACCAAATTCCGTGGTGCTAGCAATTATAGTATGTGTGTTTCCCGTTACAAAATGATATTATTTTTTTCGTTAACATTCTTAGCACGGCCGCCTCACGTTTCTGTGTCTACATAAAGCTCCCTTATTTACTGGACAAATACGAGCGTAGTGGGCAAGATCACAAGATGTCTTGCGGACGTGACCAATTGAACCGGATGCACGGCCGTGACCGGAAGTCCCCCTTTCATCTCAAAATGGCCGCGTCGAATCTGTAAGAAGCAAGGAATTTTTCTAGGCTGCTGACCACTGAATATTTGTCAAACAGCTCCGGCGATATCACGAAGCGAACTTTTTTTGGTATTAGTTTTTAGCCTCCCCGCCGGCTCGCAGATACTTTTTTATTGATCACTGGTCATCGGCGATGCTGTGCGTTGTAGTAAATAAGTGTTGGTAACAAGGTTTAGATAAGACATTATAATGTCATGACAAGTTTATTATAATAATGAGCACCTTAAAATGATGTAAAACTATATCCACGTTTATAGTTCTGGCACTATACGGTTATGGTTTTTTTAACAAATGAGATCCATTATGTATGAGTTTTCCTCAAAAGACCGTTTCAGACACCAATCTACATGGTCTTCACATGATCTGACCAAGATTATGTCTGGACTTTAAAAGAGACTGTGACCTCTGAGTTTGTTTCGGCCTTTCTTCTCAGAGTAGTCAGATAGGAAACGCCGACCTCATCTAGTTTTTAAAATATGATTGACGTGTAAAAGTGTTTGTACAAACCTACTTATAGAAATAAAATCATTTATCATTAACAAAATTATGTGCGTATGCCACCCTGTTCCCCAGCCTCTGTATTCACTCAAAGCTTCCAAAAAAAATACCTATATTTTTTCTTTACTTTACAGGCAAGCTGTACGCGGCACTGGGTCGTCGCGGCGGCCGGGTGGTTGGTAGTGACTTACAGAGCGGGTCAAACCAGTTCAGAGTGGAAGCTTTACTGCCGGTCGCCGAGAGCTTCAAATTCGTGCTTGAGCTTAGGACTCACACGTCGGGGCTCGCCGCGCCTCAGATGTTGTTCAGTCATTGGGAGGTGTGTATAATATTGTGTATGGTATGGGTCAGCATCGTTCACAGTGCAAGCTTTACTGCCAGTTGCTGAGAGCTTCAAGTTCGCGTTTGAGCTGAGGACTCACACGTTGGAGCACGCCGCGTCTCAGATGTTGTTCAGTCATTGGAAGGTGTGTATAATATTGCGCATATTGTTGCTCAGCATCGTTCACAGTGCAAGCTTTACTGCCAGTTGCTGAGAGCTTCAAGTTCGCGTTTGAGCTGAGGACTCACACGTCGCTGCGTCGGAGCACGCAGCGTCTCAGATGTTGTTCAGCCACTGGAAGGTGTGTATCATATTGCGTAAAATGTGGCTCGGCATCGTTCACAGTGCAAACTTTACTGCCGGTCGATGAGAGCTTCAAGTACGCGCTTGAGCTGAGGTCTCAAGTCACGGCTCCGATATTGTTCAGTCATTGGGAGGTGTGTATAGTAGTATTCCTCTGTACGCCGCAGAAACTTACGAAACATTAGTAACTAAAACCAACCCAGTATAGTCACCTACTTACTAAACTGGTTAGTGACCGAAAAGTCGGCAGTCTATCACCATTAATACTGCTATCTACACTTAATTACCCACCAACCGGCCTATGCAAGGTCGGGCCTTTTCGTTTTTATTTTGATTTCATATTAATCATAATACCAAAGAAGTTACCATTTACAATTCATGGCTGTTTTGATATTTATTTCCAAAACTTAAAATACGTTTTATTCCTGTTACAGGTTATAGACATCGATCCATTCTGGAGGCCTCGCACGGAGGAAGAATACCTGCATTGGGGCGAGAAGTGGGACGGAGTAAACCGAGCGAAGGCCTACATGGACTCAGTTCGAGCCAGGAAAGGACTGGCCACCGATAAGCAGCTGGTCCAACATGCAGAGAAGCAGAGGACTCTGTCGAAAAACAAATAGGATTTAAAAATAGTGCTACAGGGATCGTTTGGCGCTTGAATGATTTAGATATGTTTGTTGTTGTTTCTATAATATGTTTCACGAAATTCCATTGCAAAAACAAGATGGCGGGGTTATTTCAGATTTTTTGACAAGCGCGAAAAGGTTCTTGGACTTCTTTATGTAGTTTTATAGATGCATTTTACACCCATCGCTATACGCTAGGATTCTTGATATTACCTTAATTTCTTCTCATTTTAATTTATATACACTTTCCAAAATAAATAGCTAAATTAAATAAATGCTTTTTGGCAAGCATGCTTCATTGTCGACAGCAATACCGATTGATCAGGAAAGGTAGTTATAAAAAACGAATAGCCAGTAGCCAGCTAGTATTTCAGTCCACAGGAGTCATTAATTTGTATATACCAAAGGTACTTATTTAGGTAAGTTGAAAACCACGGGGCGACATCATGTAATGGATAAATAAATAGAATATAGGTACCTAATATTTATGATAAATAGTTAACTATACGAAATAGGCACCTTAAACTCATATTCATGGATTCCTGATATCCTGACATGAGCTATACAATTCATTATTCAAGACCAATAGCACCAGCAATACTAATAGCTTCTACAATATCATTCTATTTCAGTACATCTATTTATAAATAACCTAAGCTTTTCGCAAATGAATTCAGTTCCCATTTTACCACATACCTAATATTACCTAATAACTTGAAACGGTAAAAGTATTTCTAATGCAAATATCGTTAACTAAAAATAGATAAACAATCTATGAATAACTCGATGGAAAACGCAGAATGTTTATTTTATAAAGCCTTCGTTATATGGAGGAGGGCTGTTTGCGGAAAGAGGTAAAATAATACAGACCCTAATTTACGGACATTAGATTTGTTCGATTTCCAAACTTAGAATGAATGAAATACGATTTGACAGCTGTAACAACGCTTGACATGTTTTCGCCCGTCCGAAAATTTTAATTTAAGACTTGATTTTACGGATCAACTACTTTCGGACGGGCCCGTATCTTCAGCGACCGATTCTACGTCACACCAGTGTGACGACAAGTTTTCTTTTTCCTAGTCGTCACACCATTGGTTTTCCAAATTCCTTTTATAAATAATAATGGGGTACCTAAGTATCTTTTAAAATACTTGTATCGCTTTTCGGTCTATTTGTTTGTTTGTTTGTTTACTTGAAAAAAGGTTAGGTTAGGATAGAACAGCGACCCCTACGCACGAGCCGAGCGAGCAAAGCGAGCGTGCTGCAATAGCGGCCGGCGAGTGCCAATAACGACTAGAATACACAGTATTTAGGCGAGTCGTCCATCGGGCTTGCGAACGGCGAGCAATGGGCAGCTCGCCGTTCGATAAGGACCAGGCCCGGGTCGACGGCGCGTTGTGTTCCACGCGCGCCTCTAAGCGATGTCAGCATCAATGACGGGGTCCGCTAGGGCCGATGCCTGTCAGGGTTGCGGGACAGTCCGAGAGGGATACCGTGGCCCCTGGCACAGGCAACTGAAGGAACACGGGTAGGTTTTAGACAGTAAGAGTCTGACACGCCCTTTATGCCAACTTATTTGATGATTTCCCAACCTCAAAAAAAAAAGGCGAGTCGTCCATTAGGTATTTCATATAAATAGTTGAAATATCCAATATCTTAAAAAATCATTACATTAATCGTTCGTTAGTGCGATTAATTTTAGTTTAATCAAAATTAAGTAAGTAAAACAGTACTTGAGTCGACCGATATGCGTTAGATAGGATAGGTAGATGGGAGATTTATCTATTACAAGCACAACACAAATGTTGTGATACAAAAGGTGTAGTAAAACTAGCGGTGTGACGACGAGGAAAAAAAATACTCGTCGTCACACCGGTGTTACAACCTGGTGTGACGTGGAGTCGGGAATGGTATCTTCGTTGACGAATATAGAGAGTAGACTCCCGAGCCTTCATGCTCGGGTCGGTGACGCTGAATCGGGAATACGCGGCTCCAGTTGTGAGTTTTCACTCCTATCGTGTGATCATAAGCCCCATCCTCTTTTTTGTACATGACACTAATCATCTATTATCAAACACAGGACATAATATTTTTACAGAATTTGGGCTCAAACTTCCACCTCTCTTAGAAGGCAGTACTTTATATTAATTATATTGATAAATAATTTACCTAAATAGCATAGGCATACATATGTACATATACTTAACTTTGTATATGCTTATAAATTAAATAGGATACAGTAAGTGCCAAAACAATACTTATTACCAAGTTGAGCATTCCGAATCCATGTATCAATATACAACATAATTGACGCAAGACCTCATACACCCCAATTAGAGTAGGTATTGAGAAAAGCATAATATAATGACTAAAACAATTTTTTTAAAGCTAACTATTATTATTAAGAAAATTTGTGTTGACCCTAGCATTACTTTATGCTTTTAAAATTGAGCGTTATTTATTGCCTTGAAATAAGACTTAATTTTCTTGGGCTTTACGGCGGTCAGTATTGCAAAATACATACAATTTGAAAAAAAATACCTGTATATTAATACAGGTATTTTTTTCAAATTGTATGTATTTTTTTGTATCGATTTCAGTAACTATTAAGTTACTGAAATCGATTCAGTAGTCAATTATGAGCAAACTACTTTCAGGACTTGCGTTTATTCTGTTACACCTTGTATACTTTATGATGATACTAAATTATCAGCGTATTACTTCTTGTTTTTGGCTTAAATAATATATAATATTAATGTTTTATTATATCATCTTCTAAACTAATAATACATTCTTGATGGTCTTTATAGAATGAATAATTCCTGCCGCTTTGGTCTAGTGGCCGCAAGCGCTACTACTGACCATGAGATCCTGGGTTCAAATCCCGGGTCGGGAAGTGTTATTGGGTTTTTCCTTCTGGAATTTCTCAGTATCAGCTCGGAGTCTGAATTTGTGCCCTGTTGGTGGCAATAGGCTCGCCCCCTGTTACATGGATGGGACTTAAAACATAAATGGCGAAATGTGGGTGTACTATACGTACGCCTCTGCCTAATCCTTTAGGAACTACAGGCGTGATGTTATGTGTAGTTAAATAATAAAACTTGTGATTAAACCATGTTGTGTATAAATGTAACATTAATGTAGTGGTTATAAATACATAGTATTTATTGATAACAGATTGTTAAACAATTGTGTTCGATGTACTTTTCATACTACTATTTTTAATATAATTTTAGAAAATATTGTTGTTGTTTTATAATGTCCATCCACCTTGATAATACTACGAGAACTGCCAGTGGTGATTGCCTGACACTTTGTAGGGTTTACAGCTACACCAAATCTGTCAGCCCAGGTTTTTATCCATCAAGTCCCTAGTTTTAAGTAAAATTTTCTAGCATCGCCAAATTTAAACATAACATTCAAAGATACAAATATTGAAGAAATAGATGAAATAAAGTTTTTGGGGCTACATATTGACAGAAGACTTAACTGGAAAATTCACATAGATTATGTCTGTAAACGCTTAAATCAACAGTCGTATGCCCTTTATAAATTAAGTAAAATAGCAGACAAATCTGCTGTTCTTAGTGCATATCATGGTTATGTCTCTTCCATTTTGAGGTACGGTCTTATGTTCTGGGGCAATTTGACCAACAAAGACCTAGCCTTTAAGGCGCAAAAGCGGTGTATCCGATCAATCGTAAACATTGATTCAAAAGACACCTGTGTTCCACATTTTAAGAAACTAAAAATACTACCACTTCCCTGTATGTTTATTTACGAATGTGCCATTTTCGCTAAATTAAATATTCACCGTTTCAAATTTAGTAATAGAGCCAGACATAAAGACAAAATGACACGTGAACCCCACAAAACTGCTCTTTTCCACAAAAGTGTTTTTTATCTAATACCTGACATATATAATAAATTGCCAAAGACAATTAAAGATTTAGACTTGCACAATTATAAAAAGAAATTGTTTCAATTGTTAGTAGACAAATGTTACTACACTCTGAAGGATTATCTCGATGATGTCATTTAACTTTAATTGTTCCCCTGATGAGTAATATGTGTATACTTTTTAATTTGGGTTATTTAATTCTAACTGCATTTATAATTTATGTCTCGATAATTTAATTGCTGCCTTGACATGTAAAAAAAAAATTTCGTTTATTATATTTTCAAATTGTTATTATTTCAATTTTCTATTTGATTGTGCTGTGCTTATGTTATAAATGTTACTTACCTTAAAATTATTGTACGCCATTATGGCGGGTCATAGCTGTGTACAATTTCGGAAACATGTAACAACTTATTGCTTACCTATGTACCACAATAAAGAATATTTGTATTTGTATTTGTAGTTAATTTTTCAATAGCGTCAGGTACTTCATCAACCTTCACTTGACCTACGCACACTAAAGTTCGGAAGTTATAAGATTAATAACTATATAAAACAGAAGATGAGAAAGGATACTGCCTTGAAAACGCCAGTTACTAAATCACATCACCAAGAAGAAGAATCCCCAACATGATCGGGTTGCTGACGTTCCTGAAGGTAAGAGGAGAACCATTCCAGTGCTTCGGGAGAGACATACATAACATATGACAGAATAGCTAACAGGAGGATTGACGGTATTAAAAGCATTCGAGAAATCAACCAACACTAAAGCAGTAACTTTGGTGTCTTCCAGTCCTGCCTTTATATTGCCAGTCACATTAAGGAGGGCGGAAACTGTGCTGAGCCCAGGCCTAAACCCAGATTGACTCAAATTCAAAGCATTTATTTCAATTAAACTATTTACAGACACTTTTGAATTGTCAAGTGGTCGGTCGGTCAGAAATGTGAAGCTAGTTGCCAATTCCAAAGCGTAGTAGGTACCTATGGAGAAGAACGGGCAAGAAACTCCACGGACTCTCTTTTAAATTATTTTGTTACATAAATATTAGTTACATCATTTATGATGAATATATAATTATGTGGACGTACCTACACATTGAGTGTCCAGAGTCCAGCAAATAGACATTTAAACAAAACAATCCATAAATAAAACTATTAAAATAAGCCGTGGCAGCTAAGAGCGGACCAGTCCCAACTAACGGCGCCCGTTCACGAACATGACGCATGGATTAGCACCATTCAGCTCAACCATTTTGAAGGGAATACCTACTTGAGTGCGAAAGCCGTATCATCGAATTTTGTTTCTTCTAAAACTTTTCAACGACATCTCTATACTTCGACGCCTTGTTAAATCAACGTCTTGTTACTGCGATATTTCGTTACATCGAAAAACTGTAGGTACTGCGAACGATTTTACTGCTTTAATATCATACTGCGAAGCCTTGTTCAATCGATGTCTCATTACTGCGACTTACTTCGGACGACCTTACGGTGATAACCAAGTAGGTACATCGATTTTCTTTTCCAAAACAATACCTACATTTTTAACATTTATTTAAAAGCAGAGAGCGCCATCTGTCGTGAATATCAGTGTTTAAGTAAAGATTTTCTTTATTGCTGACGAATTTTGCACAGGCTCTCTGCTTTTAGAAATGTTAAAAATTCAGGTATTGTTTTGGAAAAGAAAATCGATGTACTTGGTTATCGCCGTAAGGTCGCCGTACTGTCTGCATAGTGTGCGTTGAAGAGGACATTAATTGTGGACACAGGCCTCGAGGACGTTGAATAGGAAGGAAAGGATAAAATTTTGAGGAAAGTCCGTAGGAGGAGAGGGATTAGCAACCTTAGGTAATGGACGAACATAGGCTTTGCACCACAGGGAAGAGAATACTCTGGTGTAAAAGGAAACATTTCTAATGTGGGTAACCGCGGGTAGGAGTTGATCCATAATAGTTATGATTATACCACGGGAGATATTGTCACATCCAATCGCTTTCGACTTGAGGACAAAATTATCTTTCTGATCTCTCCCGGTTCAACTGGAATAAAACTGAAAGGATTAATATGAGGACGCGTTTAGACCAGAAATTAGAGACAGAGCTTTTTGCTTGGTTATCCGATCCATGATAGAAACGGTGGAGAAATGCCGGTTGAGATCGTTTAAGTTAATTGAACTAGGAAGATTTAAATGTCGCGATTTGCCAATACCAAGTGTACCAAGAAATTTCCAAATATTGGCAGAAGAGGAACAGTTGATAGTGTCAAGAATGTGGCGGTGTTTAGCATTTATTTATTTGCGCACAATTTATTTACCTTAAGTACACTGTTGTGTGTGTGTGACATACATACAACATACATACATTGCGTATCATCTGATTACATAATAAATATTCCTCGTAGCCTTGAATAATGTCCAGTTCTTATCATTAGTCTTTTAAATCAACGGAACACGCGGTCCCTACGTCGCATTGCCATCTGTGTACCTCTAGTCATCCATGGTGCAGCTGGCCGTTTTAACTTATCTTTTTTGACGGGAGTATGGATGGCAACCTTGTCGTCAACTGAAGTGGCTTCCGTCATAGGCTCCCAATCGACCACAAATGTATCTTCCTTGATCTTCTCATCCGCGCAAAACAACGCCTTTAAAGAACCTTGGGCTTAGGTTTGGGCAGTTTCAGGATAATTAAAGGAAAATCATGCCGTGATGAAAAAAGCCAGGAGCGTCATGTTGACCGGGGGAAACGAGGGAAGGATTCGAGGTGAGGATCAGGTTGAGCCAGGTATCGCTGACAGCGTTATGAAGAATAGGTTTGAGCGGCAACACGTGCAGACTAGCCGACTCGTTAAGATGGAGGCGCTTACGGGATCGAGGAGAGTTGTGGGCAAGGAGGGTTGTGTTGAAATCACCCATGATGATGTGATGTGCATACTCCGACCCCAAAGCTTCAAGTAGATACTGATTCGAATTCAGTGAAGTAATCAACAGTAGGAGGACAGTAAGCAACACCAATAATGGTTTTGGCTCTTTTGACATAGACTTCAAGGAAAATAAACTCAGCAGAAGCAGAATAATCTGGAAGAAAGAAAAATAGATTTATTTGTCACAGAAACACGTGCATACAAAAAGATACTTAGCTCTAATAATTAAGAAAAGAGAAAAAAAAATAAAAGAAAAAATAACAAAGAGATAAAAGCAAGCAAGTATATTAGGAAAGTCATTGCAAAGGTATATATGGCCACACCACCCCATCCTTTACCAATCCGATCGTTCCGTATAAGAAAAAACCAATAAGAGGGTAAGTGGTGGACAGGAGATGTGGTTTGAGCCAAGTTTCAGAGATCAGGATGGCGTGAACATCGCTGTTATTAAACGCGTCGTACTGCTCGCTGTAGTGGCTTGGATCACTTTGAGCGTTATTTATACGCCGAGAAGACACCTACTCCGTGAAAACTGTTCTTAACATTGACACACAGCCAAAAGGTATAGGTTGACCACCGCCTTGTGGTGGTCAACTGTCGCGAAGGACCTAAAATCTAAAAACTTATCACCTGAGACAGCCCGGGACCGATGTTCCTGGAGCAAATGCACAAGGAGGCCCGACTCTAGATAACCTGGGAAAAAGGCAGGAGGAAGAATAATATTTTTGAACCATTAAATTGTTCAGCTCTAGTCACAGTAGTAGTGAAGAAGAGAATATAGTACTGAGCAAACCTAGGATACGTCTTAGGTTTGCTCAGTACTATATTTTCTTCTGCGGGGAACTTTCTTTCAGGGAATGAATAAATTGAACATAATTATAACTGGATTACTGGATACTGGATTTCACATTTATTTCAAGATTCAGATTGATTAAATCTGTAGTGATATAATATTTAAACTTAAGACTATTGGTGAACATCTCAAGCATGCTACAAGAAGAAGTCACGATCTCAATTTATTAAGTATAAATTAAATAAGTATATTATTAATAAGTTGGTACCAAACTTGTAAGTTTACATAAATAATGTATTTCTACAAATTGTAAAGTAGTATGTAGTAGTGTAGTAGTAGTAGTGTGTAGTGTGTATTGTGTTTGTGTAGTAGTATTGTAAAGTTTTGTGGTAGGTATGTACAGGGCCCAGGACGCGTTTTTTGAGCATTATTTATTGACTCTACTGGCAAATAGTCGTATTTCGTATGGTCGTTTAGAATGCGGTATGTGACAACTCCCACGCTGTATCAGTCAGGATACGTCGCGATTCTACATCTGTGAAATAATAAATCTGTCAGGCTGATATAATATTATGACGAGAATACTACTAAATTACGTTCCTCACACCACCGCCACAATTCTCTAGTAATATTCGAAAGGTGAGGAAACTGAACACCTCCCAGAGGGTTCATGTATGAAATACCTGTGGTAGGTATTGTCAATCTGTAATAGTAGTTGGCAGTCGTGACAAAACTTGGTAAACGTCCTAAAAAGGCAGCTAAAATTCCTAAATAATTCACGCGAGCGCGAGCTTTTACTGTAGGTCCACATCCCGCTCGCTCGTACGTCCCACATGCTGCTCCCCATCCCGTAGTAATACGGCCTTTGCACGGAAAACAAGTACGTCTCTTCGCCGTACGTATTCCACGTAAATATTAGGAGGTGAGGGGTGGTGGGGGGGCGGGGCTGAACGCGCAAGGTCATCGAGAACGGGAAAGCCCTTAAAGGAACTTTTCATACCCTGCCCACCATTTGAGGTCTGGATTTCTGGAGTGATAGACTCAATACTCAATACTTTATTGCATTCCACATGTAAACTTAGGTGGTAAACATAAAATTAGATCACATGGACCCTGTCGGGCACAGCAAAATAAGTGAGTTAGGAGAGAGGAAGCACTTTTAATTTATAATCATAAAATAGTAGGTAGGTACTTTCTAAGAAAAATTAACGGTATAAAATATAAGTAAATAGGTATTTATAAGAGAGATGATGAGATGATTTTAAATTTTCGTCTAGGTACTAAAATTATGACTTTATAAGTCTATCATTTAGATATTCATTAAGCGAATAGTAGCTTTTATTCATTAAAAATTGTCTAAGTTTTTTTTAAAATATGTGAATTTTTTCTTCTTTTTTTATTGATGCGGGTAGTTTGTTAAATACTTTGATGGACATTACGTAGGGACTTTTAGAGTGCATTTTTAGTCGAGAACTTAGTATGTTTAGCTTAGATCGGTGTCTAAGTAAATAGCGTGACTGAATGTCTTCACGTTTGGAGTAAAATTCTTGATGTTTACGCACAAATTTGCATGCTTCTAGAATGTATATACAGGGAAGGGTTAAAATGTTATGTTTTTGGAAGTAAGGTTTACAACTATCGGTTTGCTCAATGTTCACCAGGATTCTGACCAATTTCTTTTGCAGGGTGAACAGTGTTTGTGCATCTGTGCTGTTTCCCCAAAGAGTAACACCATAAGCCATGCATAGGCATACCTAAGCATAGTAGGTGGTGAGAGCTGTCTGTAAATTGGTGGTCTTTTTTATTTCACGGAGGGCGTATGAGAACTTTGATATCCTTGAGTGAGTTTTCTGTATGTGTGATTTCCAATTAACGTGTGTGTCTATCACTAGTCCGAGTAAAGTAAATTCGTTAACTATTTCTAATTTTGAGTCGTTGAACGTGAAGTCTAAAGCTAAAGGAGTTTTTTGACAAGGGTGGAAAGTAATTAATTTGGTTTTGGAGTAATTTATCTCGAGGTTGTGTTCATTCATCCAATTGCATGTTTTAGTAAGAATAGAAGCGAGAGTTTCTTCTATATTTACATTGTCTTGGCATGAGACTAGTATCAATGGATATATCGTCTGCGAATAAGACACATGGCCCTTCTATGATCTTAGGTAAGTCATTTATGTATATAAAAATAAAAGGTACCCTATGACGCTTCCTTGAGGAATTGAGGCGTTAATTGCTTTATTATGTGATCGGATCTTTTTAATTTCGTTATTCTTATGGTCGAAGTATTCTATTTCTACTAATTGTTCCCTGTTCTTTAGATAAGATGTTAGCTATTCGTGAGCCTTTCCGCGTGACTGTATAGACTGTGGAATATCTACTCATAAATTTGTCATAATTGACATTGACCTTTATTTACAGCGCTCAAGCAAACCCACTAAACGAGCGAATTCCCGTGTAGGTATTCATACAACGTGATTTCATTTTTTATTTTTTCCCGTTTTTCTATAGGTAGGCAAATCTGTAAGCGTTTTGAGTCTATAATGAAACCTAGGAAGTAGTAAGGGGTAAGAATACATAATGTTCAGTATTTATTATGATCCCTAGAGCCTTCAGAAGTTTAGTACCTAGTGTCCGATTTGTTAATCAGGCATGATACGAAAGAAAATATTCGTGAAAACAAAGGGGCAGTATTCAGTCCAAAGGGTAATTTTTTACATAAAATTCATATAGCCTATTTTCAAAATAAAAGCTATGATACTTTTTAAAATCATCATGAATTCGGATAAAAAGTAAGCGTCTTTTATATTATCAACTATACTCGTAAAGCTTAGCTTAAAATCTTTTGTAGAACTACCCAATCACGTACGTATTTCTGAATACGTACGGTCTTATTACAAAACACGATCTAACTTTAGCCCGAGCCTAACCCTTCGACTCAGTTTTTATAAATGCAACTTTATGCCTACCTAACTTTACTACTCTAACTCTACTAACTCTACTAACTACTTAACTTTATGCCTTTAACCTAAGACCGGACTAAGTTGTCAGTTTTGTAAAAGTAACTGTATTTCGATTTCTGTTAGGTTCTTATTTCAAAAACAGGCTCGATGGTTTAAACCATGTCAAAAGAAAAACCTTGTTTTGTAATAAGACCGGTAGAGTTCCATGTGCTTCGGTCAATCAGCTACCTATCAAAGTCCAACGCTGGACATAGAAAAAAAAAGAAAATGTTATCTGTGCTGTGATGCAGAATGAAACATCAAAATTTTCCGTAAGTATTTTTTTTTTTCAATTTTAATCTCTTTATTTTGATGAATTCATTGAGTCGCAAAAATTCGCAAAGAATGTGAGCATTATGGATGGAGTAATGATAATAATTAGTAATCTATGGTATAGGGTGACGAGCATGTGTAATTTAAAAGCCATAATAATTTATTTGTATACAATTAATCGTATGAGCGTTTTTGAGGTCAATTCTGTTAGCTCGTAAGACATATTGAATAAATAAATAAATAAAATGGAAATGAAACTATGGAGTAGTGTCTTGACGCTGTGTGAGCGTAGGTACGTATTCCATCGCTGCCCGTTCGGTGTCCACCGCGCACCGGATGGATATTAGCAGCACATGAAGTATTTTTTTTCTCCGTTGGTGTAATTGCTGTATGGCGTTCCAGTAGGAGGATAAATAAATAAATAGGCCTCTCCCATGCTGCGCCACAACACCCTGTCCTCCGCCTTCCGCATCCAGTTAGGTTAGGACCTTGAACAACCGCGCGCGAGCCGAGCGAGCGAAGCGAGCGTTGCCGAGGTAGCGGCCCGCGAGCGCTACTTCCAAGTTGCTCACAAAAATGTTTTCACTTATACAAAATCACCACTAAATCAAACACAAGACCACAGACAAATCAACAGTACGTGAATCGTCTGTTAGAACCTTATGTGAATTAATTGTAGTTGAATAAACCGTAGATGAATTCTCCTTTATGGATTTCGTTCATTACTTAATATAAAATCGGTGAAACGATATTTAGGTATTTTAAACGGTAGGTCTTTTGATCGTAGTTATCTTGAAAATAGTAAGAATAAGGTTAGGTATTATCTCAGGGTATTATAACACGTAACTGCTCTCGGACACTGATAACAGGCAGCGATCATCGCTGACGGTCGCCGTGTTTTTTTACAAAGCCTGATCTCCTGGTATTGGCAAAAAGGTTTATAGGGTAAACAATAAAACAACTTTTCATGTTCAATTAACTCTCTATCTATTATTTACAAAATCAACAAACGAATCATAACTTCAAACAAAAATATACAAAACAAACTTTCAAACCATACAACATACGCGTCCATAACAATTCCTATGTGGTACAACTTAAAATCACTAATAATCATAAATCAGTTCTATCACCCATTGATACAATTACGCTATTTTACTTTCCATATACACAAATGTAGCTTTATATTAAAATCGGTTCAGGTTTTATACCGATTATTCTGGGCATTTCATTTTTTTTCAAACTGACGCCGTATACTTTGGTAATTTCACACAAGCATAGATATTTCACATCATGTGCATGTTGCTGTTCTTACTGGGCTGTCAACTAATAAAACTCTTCTTTGACAAATAAATATAATAAAAGAATAATAAGTATGCTGGTTTGTCAACATAATTTTGATTAAATTAAACTCTGTCATATCTCTGTGGTTGTACCATATTGCACCAGAAAAAGCTATTTAATAAAATACTAAAATTACGTAAAATCATCATATTTACATTGATAATAATTCAAAATTAACAGCACGATCCTACCTAAAACTAACTATTGTACAAACCTCACTATCTCTACTTTTGATATTTCATTTAATCTAGTGTTTATGTCTTTGGCAATATTAATTATTTCCGATAAATGACTCGTATAAGACAGCGTAAACAGCCATAAATAACATGAAATATAAATCACGGAGCAAACATTAGTGTTGTTCCGATCAACAGAACTGAGCAATACAACACTATACGACTATTTTAAGCGATTAATGGACTTAGCGACAATTAATTTGGTCGACTGCTCGGTTAGTCAATAAGCCTAAGTCGGTACGTCTTTAAGGATACATATAAAGGCCTAATTTGTCATTTGGAATACAAACAGTGATAGAGCACTTTGGCACAGATGGTAACTTAGCATACAACATTAGGCCCTTATTAGATAAAATATTAATAACAGCCAATTAACCTACGTGATACAACGAACATATTTGTACATAATACATCGAGTGAATTGTTCGAGGAAAATAATTAGCTAGCATCAGCTAAATATTGTGTTGTAATGTGCTAAAATATATTATATCATTATCTAAGAAAAACTTCTCGGTCTTCAATATAAAATAACAAAGTGTAATTGGATCTACATTAAATAAGAAAATGTGTTAAAACATATAATATTATTTATAAAATTTTTTTGATTGCACAAACTTTACGAGTCCCCGTAACATAATTCCACACTTACAAAAGTTTTAAAATCATCCTAAGTACATACTAACCCCAACAGAACCGAATAACAAATCCTTGAGCTTGACCAAAGACTAGAATAATAAATTATTAATTACATAAACTTTACAAGTACACTGTTACTTCTACAAACGACATTATTTTACAAACAGTCCAAACCTGTTTGTCTTGCATCTGCATGATACAGCACTATTTTTCTAAATTTCAAAACTTTAGCTTTAACTAGATGTTATTACAAATCATACTAAACTTCAAACCTAATACTTAATTCTTGCATCGATAAAAATGTTAAAAAAAAAACTGTATGAACATTTCAAAACGATTCTTTAGACTAATTATTTATTGTCAAAATTGCAGTTTGTGTAATTTTTAACAATTGCATATTGGTTTGTAAAGAAGAAATGTGGCACTACTTGATAGATTTGCAATCGATACAGGAATATTAGATGCAAAAACATGAATGTTGCGTCTACTGAATAATCAATGTCATTACATACTGGCAAGAAATAAAACTATTTGGCAAACGATCTATTGAACCATTGTGCCTGACTGGACGCACTCCCTCTCAAAACATACTGTGGATACTTTCTCAAGCGAGGAATGTTGGTTTTATATTAACTCTAATCTAAATAATAGCACCTGCCTTCTGACACTATCACATTCACAATTGTATACTCTTCAGTGCTTCCACGCTACAATTGTAGTATCGCATTAAGGACTATCCACAGTATCCACACATATCAAGACCGTGCCGGGACGTGGACGGACCGTGCTTCATCAAGGGCCCAAAAAATATATTGGTGTGTACATTTTATATGAACTCGTTCACACACGTCCGTGTCTGGGATGGCGACGGAACTTCAGTGCCTGCCTTGTGTGCCACGGCCGCCACGTCCCGGGTGCGGCCTAGATATGTGTTGATAGACCGTTAAAGGACACATTTAATATAACAGAGGGGCAATTCCCGTATTTTTAAGACCGTTCGCATTCTAATCTCAGTCTCAATCTGTCAAAATTACAATCAATTTACATACATTTTTGACAGGTTTTTGACATTGATTGTCGCTAAAATGAGATTGCGACTTGAATTTGAACGTTTCTTAAGTACGAGAATTGGCCTACTGATCTTCATGAGACATACAAATTTGAAGAAAATTAAATACCGCTCGGTTATTCTATGACGCCAATCCAATTCAAATTTGCAATAATACAAGAATAATATAACAGCAACATTGACTAAGATTATTCGTTTCACCATCAATACTAAGATTTAAATAAAATTTAATGTTTTACACGAATATATCAAAGATTGCCCAAGTAATAGAATTGTGATTATGAAAATATCTATCGATAAGCCGAGACGAAGGAACGCTATAGCATTTTAAATCACATTTCTTTTATTAAACGACCACATAGATGATGTCATACCGCTGATAATAGATTTAGAAGTAAAATGCGGAGGATGCACAGACTGATGTCAAAGAGTGAATTGTGCGGAATATAAAATTGATATCACAAGTGAAATAAGACCGTCACATTACAAAACAAGTTTTAACTTTCGTTCAAGCCCAAACCTTGGAGCCATATTGTACCTATTTTGAACTTTAATCCGACATAGATAAAGTTATTATTACAATTTTGACAACTTAGATTGGGGTTACCGTCAGTTTTTGTAATTAGAACTTTAATTTTGTTAGAATAAGGTTCGAATTTAAAAAAAATGGCATTATGGTTTAAACCTGGATCTAAAAGCCGTTTTGTAATAAGCCCGAGAGAGTTTAAATGCCGTTTGAAGCACAAAGCAGAAATGGTTCGTTCTGACCTGTGAACTAAACAATATCTCTTTAAATTTCACGGTGTACTAATAAATCGTGTATTACTAGTAAGTTGATCATTCGTTCATCTCGACCATACACGCATCCTATCCTAAACGTTTGTGTTTGACACAAATTAATATGACGTAGCAATGCCTTATAGACATTACGGCTAACTGCCGCTTATATACAAATCACATACATGACATACGATTGAAATGTTTAATGTCAACTCAAACTGTGGTGCCGATACCGCTCCAGGATGTCACCGACGAAAGCGACTTTAGATATTCATGTTTATTTATAAAATTGATGTTATCAGAACAAGAATACTTTCCGGCTCCCATAAAACGGAGCGTTATCGGCCGCATAGAGCGAATTTGAACTAAATCATAGTAAGTTATGAACATATTAAAACACATGATATTTTAGTAAAGATTGAATTTACTTTTCGCAAAATAAGCCATTTAAATGACTCTATCTAGAACTCGATTTTATAAAATACAAGATTTTTAACAAAAATATCAAAAACATGTTTCATTATAAACATTAATACTTGTGGAGACGCGATTATTATTTGGTATATTCATCAAGATTATATGATTTAACAATAAAATACTTTCAACATTTATTCAATGAAGCGAAAAGTAATTTTTAAAACTACTATTTTTAAGATTAATGCAAAAACGACATTAATTATTAATTAAAAATGCAAGGAACAGAACGAACCTGTCATTTGAGGTTTAAACTTCTGGTCCATTATATTAAAATTATTGTTGAATGTGCATTGTGGCATGTAGCCTAATATCCAAGATTATATTTTTTTTGTGTTTGAGAACTGTCATATTTATACGATCTTCGTTCTTCAATATTTTGGACATCTATATTGCACATTCTTTTCTCATTTGAGAACAATTTAACTTAATAAAAATAATTTCATCCTCGCTTCAATGAAGCATCATTGTTGTGAGAACAAACTCGGCGGATATATCCGACAAACTTTAAACAATGATATAAACTGAAAATTTGCATAAATAAATAATAACTAGTATCACTTCCGTCTCACTGAGACATGGAAAAGCGTTTCCTTGTCGGATATTTGCGGCAGCATAACTGTCCAATTAAATACAATTATATATTTTCCTCGGAGAGATATCCACATAGCGATAGCCCTAACTAGCGTAGTGACAATAACACCTCCAAGAACTGAGGTGGTACGAAATGAATCTAGGGTTGTCGACTCGGATACTTTCGGATATTGAGCCCAGGTTCAGTAATATTAGTTCGAGTTTGTTGTAGTAATTAAGTGAGCAAAAAGTAGCTGTCATTTTGTGTAAAATATTCTCATTTCTTCACGAAATCCGATATGGTTACGCGACCCTAGATTCACCTTGACGTAGCTATAGTATGGACAGGGTTACCAGTCGCTGGTCGTGTCGTACCGCTCTCGTACAGTTCAATGGCTGCCATATACTCGCTAACTGAAGACTGTGTCGTTGGGCACGTCAACTTGAAGATGCACGGTGCCCGTCTGCGCCATGTCGGTTAGTATCACGCCCGACAACGCCTCTAGGGATTGTCGTACCTGTAAAAAGAACAAATTAGTTATTTTAAGTCTTAAATAATGTGTTTATCAATTTGAATGTACGCTTGTATTTGAAATTATGGTTTTGCTTCCATTTATTCGCGGACTTGTTGCCAATTTCATGTTCAATTCGCTCGTTGCTAATCGTGATGATAGAAAAATATATTTTGCATTCCGTGAAAATAAAAGATACCTTATTTTGAGTGTTCATTTACAATTTTTTTATCTGATAAACTTAATATTGCTTTTACAAAAGGAAGACCTCTTATTCATCATTATCACAAAGTATATTTTTAACTAAACTCGTTGCAAATCTCGAGCGCGCTAAATGTGTGAAACTTTAGTCAAGTGAAAAAAATTAAAAAATTAAAATTAAAAATGTTTATTTCAATTACAAAATTGGCATTTCGATACAAATAATTGGAGATCACATTTTAAGCAAGGAATTGCTTGTATTAGGAGACTCCGCACTTCCACTTATAATTTTATGCAATTGAAAATATGTAGACAATTAAACATGCTAGACTAAAACTAAAAAGATGACAAAAAATAAAATAAAAGAAAGGGTAATTTAAAATGTATACAAATGGCTCTGCAAATTAATGAGCGTTATGTAGAAAAAATAAAATAAAAAATAAAAATAGCCAGAAAAAGCCAAAACGCGCGTGTATGTGTGATAAGAGTATCCCGAGTGAGTGTGTGTGTGGTGAGTGTGTGTGTGGTGAGTGTGTGTGAGACTGTGAGTGAGTATGGGTTTGAGTGTGAGTAGTGAGTTGGTGTGGTGTGTGAATCTTAATAATCATCGCTTAGTAAACTTCAAGTGAACTTAAAGTGAACCAAATTAAATTTACTTATGCTACTTATTTAATCGGATTAGCCCTGCGACAATGTCTTGGGATCGAAAGAAAGAATAAGTCTTCTTTCACTAACCATGCGCACAACAATATAAATGTAACCAATTTGGCTATTGCAATGGAGATACAATAGTCTCAACATCATCGTAAGTTTTAGTTTTAAGCCAATCGGTAACAACTTTTTTTCAAGTGACTTTTAAACTCATTGACTTAAGGTATGGTTTGAATTGCATATAATGACACGCGCTCATAAAATGCACCAACTATATCTAAGACGAATACCAACTGAGTAAATTACCTTGGTAAGTAACAATAGGTTGGTGGTTAGGAATGCGTGCAGTTCGTTCGCGGCCCGGCCGTGTAACCGCGCGCGCCATCTTACTAGCTCCGAGTATAACTCTTCTCCCGACAACTTCACTAGGTCCTCCTGAAATAGAAATGGTCGTGATTAGAATATGGTCATTTCTGTGCTGCCACGGCTCATTTTAACTCTTGAATTGTTTTTATCTTTTTATTACGGACGCTTTTAAGGTGCACGTCAACTTCAACATGCATGATGTTACCACTTTTTTGTAACAAAATTTTGAAATAAAAGATTGTCTTTGGAGTTTCTTGCCCGTTCTTCTACATAGGTATCTACTGCGCTTTGGAATGTGCTTCAACTAGCTTCATCTTTCTGACTGACCGACCCCTTGACAATTCAAAAGTAATTGGTTTAATATTTAGTATTTTAATATTAATATAATATTTAATATGAGACAACATCCCACACACCTGTACTACGGTAACCTGATGACTGATATACATTTAAACACCCAGACACAGATCAAACAGACGTGGTCATGCGCACAAATGTTTGACTTGACCGGAGATCGAACCTGGGACCAGCGGCTCAGAAGGCAGGGTCGCTACGAACTGCACCAACCGGTCAGTCAGTTTATTTGAAATAAATGCTTTGAGTTTGAGTTTTTGAGTTTATGAACAATGTATTATTATGTATAGATATTAAATTGGATTTAATAATTATTTCAGCAATCCATAGAGTACATAATGTTATCCGATGGTACAAAATTGAAACATGTGTCAAAAATTTCGTGCAAATAAAAGTTGCTTCTATGTCAGCGAATTTCTACACTCATTATTTTATAATTTCAACAGTAGAAATCGTTACCACGCAATATACTAAACATTTTTATCAAAAGCATTATTATTTTTATTTTTTTAAACATTGCCCCACACTAGGAATTTCTCTTGTATTGTGGGTGCGTTTACAAACATCATAATTGTAAACAGCCAGACCCGGAACAACTACTTGTAGGTCATACAAATATTTGCTCCGTGCGGGAATCGAACCCGCGACACGCAGCGCAGCAGTCAATCGCTTAACCACTGCGCCAACCGTGCCAATTCGTAATGAATCATCAGTTTTTTGCGATTTAAAAAAACTTTAATAAATTAAAGTCGCTTTTCGTGTCTGTCTTTGTGACCGAGTTATTCTTCTACAGACGGATTTTGATGCGGTTTTCACCACCATTTTGAGAATTTATTCCGAAGTGTTACCTTAACTTTAATTTCATATTGATATGCCTTACCTGCACATGATACGTAGCTACATACAGCTTGTAGGCTAGCAACACAGCTGAGAATGTAAGCAGAGCAGCCACCAGCGCCAGGAGAGGGCGCCACCAGCGGGTCGCGGCCCGCGTGGCGGCCCCGCTGCCTATTATTAGCGCGGGCTGGATGACTGCCGCGCCTCCTGCTGGCAAATTAAGTTTACGGTTAGTTTTATCTTTCAAATCTGTATTAAAACAGGCGCGATCCAAAAATTAAGTTCCGATCGTCAATAATACAAGATACCATACACCCCGAAAATTCCGTCTTTTATTTATTGTTTATTGTAGATTCGTAAATGGACCTCATGGAGGGGTAAGGTTGAGCGGTGGTGGCCCAGTGGTAACGGCCGCGACTTACGAGTTGAACCCAAACAGGCGCTTTACTTTGTGTAAATTATTTCATCACCACTGCTCTCAAAACGGTGAAGGAAAACAACGTGAGGAAACCGGCGTGTCCCAGAACCTAAAATTCGACGACATGTGACATCTACCAACCCGCATTGGGCCCGCGTGGTGGATTACGGCCCACTCCCTCTCAAAGAGAGGAGGCCTGTGTCCCAGCAGTGGGAACATTATAGGCTGATGATGATGATGATGAGGGGTAAGATAATACCGGTCAATACCGTACAACTAACACTTCCATCTCAATAGATGGAGTAGGCGCTTCGTCCACGATTGAGCAGCAGATGTAGAATATGGTAAAGTAGAACATAGACCAACATTTCGACATACGTACACCGCACGTGTCTATGAGTTATCACGCGGTAGCTCAAAGAGCAAAGACCGCGATATTCAGATAACATTGAGCCAATGTAGACAATAAATCCGTAAGTATTACTATATTAAATAGTATGTATTTAGGCATAAGTTTGCCATAAGGACGTTATGCAGTAACAAACCTGCAGCTATGATGGCCTCTGACTCTCGTCTGACTGGGGGGGAGGGTGCGTCTGGTTGGTCGCCGCCAGCTGAACTGCTGTCGTCTTCAGGCGAGTACTCAGACACTTCCAGATCCACTTCTGATGCTCGGAGATCCTGGAATTATAATGCGAAAAATTGTTATGGTTGCAAACAGCTAATAAATTTAACTTGTTCAAAAAGCTTTTATTTTTTTACTAAGTGCGTCTTTGCGTTGCACTGGCAAGTCACGTTTCGTGTTTTTCATTTTAAACTGTTCAAAAAGTAACAGTAAAGAGTAATGATTTTTCTTAAAGAAAAATAATGAAGAAAAATCACTACTCTTTTTGCCCGTCAAGATTCCAACCCTAATATGCTGTAGACCTCGACCAACGCCCTTGTTGTTGTCTTGCCTTTAATCATGATAAAAAGGCTTCCGTAACTTCCTGACGTTCAAACTTTTTATACAACAACTAGTTTAAGATTTAGACGCCTCCCAATCCACGAAAAAGCTAAAGTACTCCTGCCTAAAGACATGCCGTGGTGTGTCAAACTTATCTTGTATGCAAGATTTCTTGAGCATCTTTTTTATTTTACACTTATTTGCTTACTAATCAAATGTCGTTCAAGTAGCCCAATGAGTTCGTATCATCACCTGGGGTCTCGGCACTGCTTGCTCAAGTCCTCTTACCGCATTCCCCAAGTGCATCATCAGCTTATTGTTGGAACCTCTCGACAACCGAGACCTATCAAATGTCTTTCAAAGCAGTCCAAGTACTAAAAGTATACCTACATCACCCACCTGAGGTTTAGGCACCGCTTGGTCTGGTGCTCTCGCCACCTTTCACAGATGCATCATACGTTTATAGATAGACCGACACCACGAGACCTATAGTTCTAACGACATTTGTTGGATGGTAAAATTAAATAAGACCAAAATATTTAAAAAACACTAACATCACCCACCTGAGGTTTCGGTACCGCTTGCTCGGGTGCTCTCGCCGCCTTCCAGACGTGCATCATCAGCTTGTAGGTGGAGTCCCTGGACAGCAGGGACCCGAACACGTGCCTCTCATCGCGAGTGCACACCCCCACCGCGTTCGGAATTATTCGGGCCACCTTCTCTTTTGTTATCCGGAGGACTGATATTGTTGGAATTAGTAGCTGGAAACAAGAGATTGAGGTTTAAGCTAAATGAAAATTGGGTAGTAATTTGATTAATGTCGTTATTACGTACAATATTTTACTGGAACATGGTGAAATTGGATGTGGTATTAAGCATGATCTTTTATACCATTCCCCCTCTAAAAAGGTTATTTTATTCACTGAAAACAGTGAATAAAAAGCACTTTTACTCACTGTTATATCGCTACACAAGTTGACCATCCTAATAATAATAACAAGAAAATTACTAATTTTAGTAATTGTTCCAATTTTAATGTGCATTTTAATTAATTTAAGCTTCCTTTTTCTTTATTAAATGTTTATTTTCGCTTAAATCTTTTTTTTTTCTCGTAGTCATGATATAAAGTATAGTATGCAACTCTTGAATAAAACGGATTTATATCGAGGGCCATGAATCACTCGCGTCGCTCAGGATTCTAATACTTGAATCACTCGCTACGCTCGTGATTCGGTCGTTAGAATCCTTCACTAGCTCGTGATTCATCTATGGCCCTCGCTTTAAATCCGTCCTTTATTCACTAATTGCATAATATACTATTATTTACGGGACTTATAAGGTAACAGCTTAAAGCATGCACATTGTTATGAAATAATCGGCTATTGTTTCAGTCATTTGGAAACTAGTAGATATTTAAAACTGGTTGAATAAAAAACTCTCCAAAAAGGTATTACCACCATACTTTAACTACACTACTTTATAACAGCACATAAACTAACATAATTAAAAAATATTAAAATTTACACTCCGACAGCTAAACTCTAAAACTAAACTAATCAACAACAAGCACCTACAACCGATCGACGTACATAACACAAACTCGCTCACCTTGGTCACATAGCCGAACACATTCGAGTAGAAAGCGAAATAGTTCTTAGTGATGTACAGGTGACCTTGGAGCAGCAGATCACCGACCAGCGCACATGAGTAATCTGGAATAGTAAGAGATAGCATATATTAAATAAATATATCAAAAAGTGAAGTGAAAGATGATTTTGATGCAAAGGGGGTCGCCACCGAGGTGACGACTAATAGAGACAAAAGTATGGACGAAAGACATGTTGCGCCGACCCCTAATAAATTGACAGGAGAATGATGAATAAATACGTAAGTTGGAATTTGAAGGAAGAATTGCGTAACATGACATACATTTAAGTAGACTAAAGAAAAGAGACATGGATTGTGTGAAAGATGATATGGCTAGGAAGGAAGTGAATTCTATGATGACGGCTATTAAAAATATATGGAAGACAAGTTCGTACTGCGCCGCCGACCACAAATAAATTAGGATAAGGGCAGAAGGATGTAACAGTACAAAGGTACATACATACAGTCAAATAGACATCCTTATACTTTTTGAAGTGAGAGTAAAATTTACTAAGAATTGAAGAACACGTCTTGCAAAATGCGCTGAACAGTAACAAATGAAGATTCTAGATGGTCTCAGTCGGTCTATCATAATTATAATAATTGAATTTAAATGTCCTAATATAATAATAATGAGTGCACGGTGGTCAGGTTGTTGTGTCATCGCTTCTACTAGGTCTTCAACTATTGATTAGTGGATATTGTGAAAGATGGACTTAAATTTTGCTAGTGCCACATACTAGACATGATAGATTAAATTATCAAACGCAGGGGTTTCTTAAAAGCGCCTGTAAATGTCTTAGGTCTTCTAGGTTTCTCATCATCATTGCTTTATTGCCTTTCACTATAGTCTACTATAAATTATCCATATTTCGACCGACCTGATTCAATGATTTTCAATCTTTCTGCAAACTTATTTTGGGTCTCCTGAGTGATAATTTAAAACGAACACTTGGAACTAGATACTTCCTACAATTTAATGTTTGAGTAGCCCAGATTTTAAATATTATCAAGACCTTATTAGAACAGGATCCAGTTTGAAGTTGGTCGTGTTATTTTTTCCTGACTTCGATTGTTTATTTTCTGATAAGTAAGTACTAACGCAACACTAAAATAATATGTTATTGTGATATTCCATGTTGGTGCTATTTGCGTCTATTTGACATTTACATAAAGTTGTCATAGAATTTTCCATAGTTAAAACCACGTGCTCTTTGTACGATTACATCATTTTTGAACTGAGACCTCTATGGCTTACAAGGTTGAAAATAATCCTTAGAATTTGAAGTTATTAATTTGTAAGTATATAAATATTTTATTTTATTACATTTTATTGCAGATGCTTTAATCGTAATGGCATGGTGTAATAATGGTGTTAGGTGTTAATAGGGACCTTCATTTGGTCCGGGATCTCAAGTGTAGGCTAACTCTCCTGTGCCCGAAAAACACTGGACAATCTTTGTAAGTTTTAGATGCTTCGTGTTTTTAAATGCATTGATTTCACGACCCCAAGACACCTGACCTCGAACAATCTAGATTAAGTTGCATAAGAGTTGATCGAGCTAAAATGTTGCCAATAATCTAGGACATTATACTAAGCAGAAACGTGGATCTCTGTGGTCAAAGTATTATTATTATCAAAGAAATATAGATGTGTTTATCGAAGCAAATATTTAATTGATTTTATACAACGCAATTCGTTAAAGGGACAAGGAAACTGAGAAACAGCTAGGGACCGATTGATGTGGTCGTCAAAAGAATGGCCCTCTTGTAGTGCGTCTCGGCGGACACTGGCCGGCCGGCCGGTGCGAGCGCTTATACTGCTAGATTTTGTATATATTTTAAAAATAATAACGAAATTATAAAACGTGTTCTCAACATGCCCGCCCAATAAAAATAAAAAACAATAAGCCTTATCTTTTGGCATAACTATTACGTGGTTTCATGATGGAATATCTTCAAGGTACACGTTTTAAATAGCGATTGAGTGTCATTAATGTCATTATACAGTATGATTGTCAGCGCTTGACCGCTACAAAATTTTTTTTGCGCATCATTTACCTTTGGCCAGATTTCCAGAGGTTTAAGAGTCCATATGATGCCGTTTTGGTGATATTGGGCGATCTGGATATCGGTATATAAAAGACTTAGGAGTTTGCTATTTGGACACAATAAACTTGGACTTATAATCTTTAAATCTGTTGAAGCGAAAACACGATTGGATAAAAAATTCTCGATAAAAAAAATAAACTAAAAAACCTCGTTTTGCACTTATTTTGTGTCAGATCTCTGAAACCTTATGGAATTTCGTGATTATTTTTAACCTAATAGATAGGTAATAATATTATCTCAAATCGTGACGATTTACTTTTTTATTTTTCTACTCGTTCTTCTCGTAATTAGCAATTAAGTGATTTGGCGCTTGCGTCATTTTATTCTAAGCGGGCACACTCTCTTTCTGTCTCATGTTTTGCACGCGGTAGTGATAGCGCTATCCTTTTCAATTTGTTCAATCAGTCTGCTTCGGCATCTGTTGCAGGACGAACCTATGTTTGGCGACATTACACAGAGAAGACTATTTTCGACATTTTTATTTTGTTTTGTGGTAGGTTTTACCTACTGTAAAAAGAAGTTAAAACTTTTTAATAACCGTTTAATAAATTGTTATCATTATTTAGTTTAAATAAAGATGGGCAAAAAGAAAACTCTCGGGAAAAGAAAACAATTAAAACGTCTGAGGGAACAACTCCGTATTCTGAACGAAAGAAAAAAAAAGTAAGTACCTAACTACCGATATAAATAACGATATCAATAATTCTTTTATTTACGTGCTACTTAGGTATTTCGTATATGTCTACGGACGAACACGAAGGTTCGTTTCGCGAACCATTTTTAGAGTTTCAACCTTATTGCTACGAGATAAAGCTCATGTCTAGTGTCACGTCACCCTGCTGCTGGCTGTTGATAAAGTTTAAATTCGTTTGAAGAGTCGCAAAATACGCTTTGTAGGTAATTATAATTATTATTTCCTTTATTTAGCTAAATACATATAAATTATATTTTTAAATATTAGGATATAAAGAATATAAAAACATAAAAAAAAAAATTATAATTATTGATATTTTTGTAAATAAGTAGGAAAATATAAAGGATCAATCGGGGTATTACTGTGGTATTACGATAGGTACCTCTCGTAGTTTCTGATACCCACGATACAGGGAATAAGTAGGTACCTGACCGGTTGGCGCAGTTGGTAGCGACCCTGCCTTCTGAGCCGCTGGTTCCGGGTTCGATCCCCGGACAAGTCAAACATTTGTGTGCATGAACATGTCTGTTTGACCTGTGTCTGGGTGTGTATATGTATATAAGTATGTATATCAGTCATCAGGTTACCGTAGTACAGGCTCTGCCTAGTTCGGGACCTGAAGACCTTGTGTGGATGTTGTCCTATATTATTATTATTACCTACTACTGTGGGATCAGGAACAGGTACCTATTTGAATGTTGTGTGTTAGGTATATTATTTTATTATGACTACTTATACATTTGCAGAAAACCATTCATTGAACTTGAGAGTGTGACGAATAAAACCGCGCCCACGGTATTAGAGCATGAACTGCACGAAGTCGGACCGGCGCCGGCGCCGTCGCCGGCGGCGGCGCCGCCCGCGTGGTGGCCAGCGGCGGCTGGGCATTTGGAACAGGGAAAGGGGGACTCGTAGCTATCGATTGACGATACGGACAAGTAAGTACTTACATAAATAAATACATAAGTAATATAAAATAAATAAGTAATTTTTTAATCCCCGTTTATAGTAATTTTTTTACCTGCCTCGTTGGTCTAGCGGTCGCAAGCGCTACTGCTGAGCGTGAGGTCCTGGGTTCGAATCACGGGTCGGGCAAAATGGTATTGGGTCAAAATAATTTATCATTCTAGTTCAATCATTGATATTTTTAAGTAATGAATATTATTTATTCAAACTGATGAATTTTATTTAAAGAAAAAAAAAAAACGTCGACAAAGTGGTAAAATAAAATCTTGGGAAAAAAATTTTAGGCTACCTCCTCTACTTGTAAAGTGGGGATGTTTTTTTTCTCGTCTACCCCATGACGTGGGGTATCATTGGAAAAATATTTCAAAAATATTGCGGGTTTGTGATAATAATTTTTCGATTCAGGGATCCGTTTGTGAAATATTAAGCTTTAAAGTGCTAATTTTTGTTAGAGTCACGTGTCCCCCCCAGCCAGCTAAATGGTTGTTTTTCGATATGTGAAAAAATTCACGGTAGTAGTATATTCGAAGTTGAAAAGAAAACTATCACAGCTAAGGAGGCATTACAAGTTTACGAGTAATAGTCGACCAACTTACATTTGCAGTTGCAATGTATGGGAGAACATGATTTTCAACTACAATGTTAAGTTTATTCTTGGGATAAATTCATTCCAACTACGGAACCCTTCATTGTGCGTGGTCCGACACGCACTTGTTTAATATTTTATGAAATTTTGCATCTATTCCATTTCATTCTGTTTAAGATAAGTTTCGGTATTCCCGGGAATTTCCGAGACCGTGACAAGTCTTGAAAATCTAGTTCCAGAGCTTGGTATTGGAAGCCCAATACTAAGGTTACTTTTTATTCGGGTACTACGTGAGTAAAGCCGGGCCAAATGTAATTATTCAAAAAGTCTAAAAAGTTTAAAAGTCTTATTGTTTCAGCAAAGACAAAAAAACACCAAGTCAGCAAATCCAAAACGACGAGGCGGATGAAGTGAACGATGATGATGAGCTTGAAGACTTGGTTTATGAGAATGATAGGTAGGTAACAGAAATGAATGCATCGATAATATTCTACTCGTAGTGTCACTAACCTAGTGATGCGATACTGACATCTGTCATCTGCACCATGGTACAGCGCTAACAGTGTAGGTCACGTGGCATACTATATAAAAGGGCGTTGGCCATGGGAAAATATACTATTATTTCAGAATATTATAGCATTACTATTATTGTCTGCTTTATATTTATGTAATAAAATGCATTAATCTCGTAGGTTTCCAGACGAAGAGGACACGTCAGATAGAAATCATGTAGAAATCAATGAAGAATCAGACGAAAGAAGAATCATAGATCTTAAATATTTTCTAAAAGAATTAAAAACCATTTCTAGCCACTCAACAGCCTTCGGTTGCGGTATAAATAATTTGGAGTTGATAGGGGAGAAAAGGTTAGGCTTGATTTCAAAATTAAAATTCAAATGCAATATGTGTAAGGTTGAACTTACTACAGATACGTCCAAACCTATTCCAAGCGACAATTTGAATGTAAATACTGCCGTAGTAACAAGTGCTGCTATTACAGGTGTGGGATACACACAATTGCAAGAAATATTTACGTCAATAAATGTTCCTTTTATGACAGAGGTATTTTATAAGAAAATTGATAACCGAGTTAGTGAAGAATGGGAAAAGTTAGCCACAATTGAGATGGAAGCTGCGGCTGCTCGTGAGAAGCAAAGTGCATTGGACGAAGGCAGAGTTAATTCAGATGGAATCCCCGTCATAGACGTGATCGTTGATGGTTGCTGGGCCAAGCGGACCTACAAGAAAAATTATTCCTCGTTATCAGGCGCTGCTGCAATCATAGGTAAAAAGTTTGGGGAAGTGCTATATCTCGGCGTAAAAAATAAATATTGTTGCATATGTGTACGCGCCCAGAATAAACAAACTAAACCACCAGAGCACATGTGTTTTAAAAATTACACTGGTTCATCTACCAACATGGAATCGGAAATATTAGTGGAAGGGTTCAAACAATCTTTGCACATGTATGGTCTAATTTACGGCAAAATGGTTGCTGATGGAGACGCTTCCACTTATTCAAAAATTTTAGAAGCCCGCCCATATTCTAACTACACTGTTGAAAAGATAGAGTGTAGAAACCATTTATTACGAAACCTGTGTAATAAATTACAAGCGCTTACCAAAGACACCAAATATAAACTGCAGCTTAGAAAGTATCTGAATACACAAAGAATCCTGGCAATCAGAAAAGTTATTTGTTCTTCGATAAAACACCTGAAGAAAACAAGTGATACCCGCTCAAAACAAATAAACGATCTTTATGTAGCCATTTCCAATTCATACAACCATGCTTTCGGTTGTCATACGAATTGCCAGGATTTTTATTGCGAAAGCAAAAAAACAAGTGAAAATGTCACTCTCAAACTTAAAGATTCGGCGTTAGAAAATCAAATCAAGTTTATAGTCGGCTCTATTGCAGCTAATGCACGCAGTCTTATCGAAGACGTGGACAGCAATCGTTGTGAACAGTTTAACGCCATAATTGCAAAGTGTATCGGTGGTAAACGCATAAACTTTTGTCTTCGGCGTTCATATCAGACCAGATGCGCTACGGCAGTCGTATCATTTAATACAAAAAGACCTTTGTATAAGCTCCAAAAATCTATTCTGGGTGTGAGCCCAATGTCAAAGTCGAAACACCTGGAATTGCGAAAACTAAATAGAAACAGTTTAAAGTCTAAAATGCGACCCAGAAAGCTTGTTTTTCAACAGAAAGAGAAAAGGACCGAAGATGAAAATTACGGCCAAAATTGTATGAAGCCTGATTTGCATCTAGAAGATTTAGAAAGAATGAAAAAAACATTTTTAACCAATTTGGAGAAATCTGACGAAGAAAGAACCAACATTGAAAGGGAAACAGTCCTCCAGAGTGATTGTAGTAAATGGATGGAAATGCGAAGGAATTTGTTAACAGCTTCCAATTTCGGCAAAATTATAAATAAGAGGAGCACGACGTCAGGTAGTATAGTTAGAAGTTTACTGTATCAAAAAGATCTCTCTGGTGCTACCTCCATCAAACATGGTAAAATTCATGAAAAAGTTGCCTTGAGTCAACTGGAGCAGCAAGAAAATGTAAAAATTAGGCCCTGTGGCCTATTCATCGATAAAAATCATCCATTTTTAGGAGCAACTCCTGACGGAGTGATAGATGAAAATAGGATTGTAGAAATAAAATGTCCAGTATCAGCCTACAGGACTAATTTGGAAGATGCTGTGAAAAACAGGAAAATTACTTTCTGGAAGTATGATAATGGCCAACTGTTGATCAATAAAAAACACCACTGGTATTTCCAAGTGCAAGGACAGTTAAATATTACAGGAAGAAGAGAGTGTCTATTTGCCGTGTGGACTAGTTCAAATGAACAGATAAAAACAGAAATAATACAATGCGACCAAAACCTGTGGAACGATCATATGGTTCCCAAACTAAAGACATTTTACTTGGAATCTTTACTGCCGGAATTGTTGGATCCGCGAAAAACACGCAATATGCCTCTAAGAAAAATAAGCCCTCCGATCATAAGCAAAGAAAACACGAAGAAAAGAAAACAAAATCCAATAAATTCTCATTTTTCCAAGGTCCCAAAAACGCAGGAAACAACCGACAGTAACGACATGGCAGTTGAACACCAATATAAGCAGTCCATTGTTGATTTCAATAATATGTAAAATTGACGCAATGGTGTAGATAGTTTTCCTTTGAACTTCGTTATACAGGAAAATTTTTTCATCACCATCCAAATTTTTACAGGGTGTTCTACCCATGAATATGAACAACTTTCATTACGGGACTAGCTCTGAAATCACGAAAAAAAAATCTGCTGTTTCATACATTTTGGTCAAGTAGGTATTGAAGTTTTGTATGAAACAGCAGATTTTTTTCGTTATTTCAGAGTTGGTCCTATAGTGAAAGTTGTTCATATTCATGCGTACAACAACCTGTAAAAATTTGGATAATGATAAAAAAAAAACCTGTATAACGAAGTTCAATGGAAAACTATCACAGCTAAGTAGGCTTTACAAGTTTACGAGTAATAGTCGACCATCTTACATTTGCAGTTGCAATGTATAGGAGAACATGATTTTCAACTACAATGTTAAATTTGTTCTTGGTATAAATTCATTCCAACTACGGAACCCTTCATTGTGCGTGGTCCGACACGCACTTGGCCGGTTTTATTATTTATAAGGAAACATTTGTTTTAGGTACAACATAGTTAAGTTATTATGAGAGAGTTTATTTTTGTTTAGGGAATTATTACTTTTTGTTACGGTACTACGATATTTGTAATAGGTTACGTTACGATATTTATATTACCTACCTACGAATGTTGCGTGGCGCGTCGCGTAATTTGTTGAAACCTCTGTCTTTTTTTTTGTGATTTTTCCCGACATCCAAAAAGGAGGAGGTTATTATGTTCGACTTTATGTATGTTTTTTTTGTTTGTTCTTGTAATGATATTATATGTATATTCTGAATAATTATACATATTAAATTGTTTAATAAATAAACATTGATGAATATTTACATACTTATAACATTTTATTTCATACTAACCTTTTAGGTTTATAGATTGAGTACCTATGCGAGGACTGAATGACGGATCAGTCTAGAGTCCACGAAAAAAAACACAAGTCTCTAAATTTCGATAATCGAGTCTCGGGATGGAAGCCCTAGTACCTATTTACCTACTATATTGGTGGTATGTCAGTTTGTAGGTCTATGAACGGAGCTTCCAATATACATATATACCGACAATGAGCTCGTTTGATTATCAGTTATGTTATGCTTTATCGCACGCAGCACATCGATCCGTCGTACCGTGGAAATACCTACTTTCGTGAATTTGAACTTTATTTGAATGACATAATTTTTTACGAATACATTTTTATTGCCATACGAATCACGTTCAAATTCACGAAACGGCATATTCACGGCCCGTCTCCGGCACAGATCGCTGTTGATCAGCTGGGCGGCCGGGGCACCGCGCCGCCCGCTCGCGCCGCCGCGCCGCGCCGGTGCGGTACGTGGCGCTCCGCGCGCCATGCCACCGCGTATTATTGTAGAGGGGGCGCGGGCGGGCGGGGCGAGAGGTACGAAATCGCTTGCGTTGGGCTGTAGTGGCGCGCTCTTAAGAAAGGTTAAAAGTACTGCAACCTCGCCTTAACGTAACAGATCCTATACAGGTTGTTGCCGAATTCTTGATTTTTTTTTTTTCAATCCTCTTGATCTTAACCACATTAAACTTGAGACGTTTGAATGTAATTTACATTAGAATGATTTACGTCAATACAAAACCGTGTTGGTAGTCTGGATCTGGAATTAAGTCTAATCTGGTAATGTTTTAGCAAACATATGTAATAGGGTCATAACATCGCCCCCAGAAGCATCGCTATAAGGTTCAGTGACTTGTTATTGGTTTTAGGATCAAACATTACCATGACGTAACTCACACTTAGAATTTTATATTTCAGAAATCTAGGACGAGGCATTGACTTTGAAATGGCATTCAGTACCTAATACGAAACGATTGTATATTTTATGTAACCAGCTTTTAACCTAACAGGAAAACTCGTTAAGGAAATAACGTATATTTTTCGCTTCAGTAAGAAGAGTAGGTCTGAAAATACCTAGATAGTAACCTATTCGTATTTCTCTCGCGGAATTTAGCAAATTGACGCAATACTTTTCGTATTTTCGAACATTAAGTATTTGAAACGAATTGATACAGAGAATCACCTCAGACATAATTGACGGCTCAGTCTTCATAATCAACCGCACAGTTACAATGAGACTCAACAATAGTTGCTCAATTCGTTACCTAAATCAGTGCCAGCAGAATGATGAAACTAGTCCTATTATGCCATATTGCTGGCTAGTTTTACGATAATATCATTATCTTTTGACATAAGCACTGCAATCAGCCGTGTTTCGTGGTAGCAGTAGTCAATAGACAGATCATTAGTAGTCCATTACTATCTAGCAAGAGTTTATAATGTTGCGTTTCGAAAACAGAGCGATAATGATAAGGCGGAATTATCCACACGAACTGCTTTTGCAGTGCTAGATTACGTTCGTCCAATCATCCTCTCGATACTTATTACTATGACTAGCAAAGACAGTTCCTGATTAACTTTGTGAACTTTTTTTTTGAGGGTGAAATCATCAAGTAACTTCTCCCGCTCTGGGCGGAGCGGGAGGGCGTGTCAGACTCTTAGCGACTAAAACCCACCCGTGTTCCTTCTGTTGCCTGTGCCAGAGGCCACGGTAACCCTTTCGGACTTTCCCGCAAGCCTGGCAGGCATCGGCCGTCATTGTTGCTGACATCTCTTTGAGGCGCGTGTGGAACACAACGCGCCGTCGACCCAGGCCTGGTCCTTATCGGATGGCGAGCTGCCCATTGCTCGCCGTCCGCAAGCACGCGCCTACGGTGGCCGGGAATCGGCTTGTGATTCCCGACGCCCAGGGCGTCGCCTGCGGCGGCTAGGGGCAACTATTAGACCATGAGTTTGACTCAGGAGTGACATGTAATTTTACAATACCCAACTCTTATCTCCAAACTTGCACGCCAAGACAAAAAACTGACGAAATCCCTTGTCATTCCATTTTAATTTTGCTTCGCTAGTAAGCTGTCAAGGAAACATCAAAATGTGTGTCACTAATGATAAAAATATCCGCAGGCACGTTTAGTAGATTATAACGAAAAACTGTTATAGCGTGTATGAAGAAATTCGTGACATTTTCCGTATCTATTTTTCAAGCAAAAAGATAACAAATGTTGGTGTAATAAAGATCATAGATTACTCGCTCTAATCTATTATACCTTCTGTATATGGCGGGACACACAGACTTTAATGGCAATAATTAATTAACTTAAGCCTTAAGTAATTGAAATATCTTACAACAGAACTAAGTAGCCAAGGCACTTTTTGTTGACTTTTAGGTATGTTTTACGTTGACAAACAGGCTAATGACACATCTGATGAAAAGTGGTTATCATCGTTAATAGACACGTCGATAACCAGGGGGTTCGCTAAAGCTTTGCCAGCTTTTGAGATAAAGTAGATATGTCTGTAATGCTCTTTATTTTTGAGTTTGGGAAATCATCACATAACTGCTCTCGCTCAGGGCGGAGCGGGAGGGCGTCTCAGACTCTTAGTGACTAAAAACCCACCCGTGTTCCTTCAGTTTCCTGTGCCAGGGGCCACGGTAACCCTTTCGGACTTTCCCGCAACCCTGGCAGGCATCGGCCCTAGCGAACCCCGTCATTGGTGCCGACATCTCTTTGAGGCGCGTGTGGAACATAACGCGCTATCGACCTGGGCCTGGACCTTATCGGACGGCGAGCTATCCATTGCTCGCCGTCCACAAGCCCGCGCCTAGGGTAGCCAGAAATCGGCTTGGGATTCCCGACGCCCAGGGCGTCTCCTGCGGCGGCTAGGGGCAAGAGGATGCGAATTTAGCCTCTCCCTCACGCGTTCCGCCTCCTTCGCAGAAGGAGGTGACGGCCTCCCATGCCCTCTCGCTCCGTACCATGGCCTGGACCAGGGTCGGACGCGAGAGATCGCCACCGGCAATCGCCTCCATGAGGACACGGCGGTGCTCCGCCCAAGCCGGGCAGACCTCCACCGTCTGCTCCACCGTGTCCTCCGGGCGATACACACAATGATGACACACGGGCGTTTCGTCCCGCCTTATTCGGAACAGGAACCTCCCGAAGCAACCGTGTCCGGTGTGGACCTACGTCAGGCGGAAGGACACCGTGTCGCTTCGCGCCTCTCTAGCCACTCCTCAAAGAGGAGACTTATCGCCGCAATTGTGGCGTGGCCAGCGCTGGGTTTCGAGAATCGCACTCTCCATGCCGCTCTGAGATCCCGCCGGAGCTGTCAGCTGTGCCATGATTTCTCGCGGCAGCGGAGTTACGCCCCGGCGTTTCGCCTCCTCGCGCTTTCCCATGTGTGCGCGAGGACTTTTGCCTCCAGATCCAATGGCGGTAATCCGGCAAGGAGGCTCGCCGCCTCACCGGAGACCGTACGGTATCCCTGGACCAGCCGGGGAGCCATGACCCTCTGGGACGCGTTCAACCGGCGGGCTGGCCGCCGCCTCAAGGAACGCACCCACACCGGTGCCCCGTAAAGGGCCATGGACCGCACGACCTCCGCGTAGAGCCTCCGGCGTTTGGACCCCCTAGATTGGGCAGGAGCCGCTTCAAGGCAGCCCCGGCCGTTTCCTATCTGGGAGCCAAACGTCGGTAATGCTCCACGAAGGTCCACCGGCTGTCGATGACGAATCCCAGGTACTTCATCGTCGTCTCGACGCCGATGTGCACCTCTCCTACCGTTATGTGGGAACCCGACGGTAACGCGTTCCGAGGACCATGAAAACACACGGCCTCGGACTTGTGCAGGGCCACCTCGACTCCCAATTGCCGGATCCTCTCGACGATTGTCGCAACCCCGCGTGTCGCTAGTTCGGCCGCCGCCTGGTGCGACCTCCCCTGCGCCAGGACCAGCGTGTCGTTAGCGTAGCAAACCACGCTGACGCCACTAGGGAGGTCGCCGCACCGAGTCGCAGCCGATATCCCACAGATGAGGCACCAGGACCGATCCCTGTGGGACACCGCACGACATCTCTTGCCGTAGAACGCCCCCTGCGGAAACCAAACTGGCTCTCCGGCAAACCCGATCCCACTCGCACCAACCGCCCTACGAGGCAGTCTGCAATGACTCTTTCAAAGAGCTTGCCCACCTCGTACAGCAGCACAATGGGCCGGTAAGCGGAAGGAGAGTCCGCAGGGCGCCCGGCTTCTTAATGAGGACCAGTTTCCCCGTCTTCCAACGAAGTGGAAACTGGCCCCTGTCAAAGCATGCGCTTAGGAGCCCCTTAGTCGAGGCCCGTGAGCCTCCGAGACCAGGACCCAGGCTTTCCCAGGTAAGCCGTCGGGTCCCGAGCCGGTATTTTTGGCATTCAGCCTATGTACCGCCACTTGCAGCTCTACCTCGGTCACCTCCGGAGCATCGTCGTCGTCGTCAGCGGTGTGGTCCGCATCGAGCGCCACAATAGGCGGAGCCTTGGGCGAGGAGATATGTTCCCCTCTAGAAGGGAACAGAGCGCTCACCACGTCCTCCACGAGCTGGGGCCGGTGACTGCGTCAGCGGGGTAGCCCATGAGCGGAGCTTCTCTCGCACCAATTTGTAGGGGCCCTATGGGTCCCTGTTCAGAGTCTCCAGCGACTCCTCGCGGGCCAGTCTCCTGGCCCACAGGATCTCCGCTCGGAGGGCGGTATTTGCCGCTCTGTACCCCTCGTACAGCTCCGCCTGAATGGCTTCCGTATCCGGAGGGCGAATACAGAGCCTGCGGTGCCTGGTGTACCGGAGTCGCGCAGCGACGCACACACTGCGCAGAGTCGTCAGCTCCGGCGACCACCAGCACACCTGAAAATCCTCTGTAATGTCTGGCACCACTACCCTTCAAACGGGAACACTATCAGAAATTGACGTAGTGGATCCGGATGATCCGTTTTACAAGAAGACTATTTTGATGCTTCAAGTCCACCAGAAAGTTTGATTGCGAAATTTTACTTTTTGACAATATCATTGAGTGAAATTTGTTTAGAAGATGACCATTTTGGTACAGTACCTAAACACTTATAGAGTTTTGAGTGTAAATGTGGACGGTTATAAGAGTAGAAGACTAAAAAAACGATCAATGGGTTGTAAGAAGGATAATATTGGGGGTGTCTACTGAGATGACAGCTAATAGAGAATTATGGAAGCAAACACGCTGCGTTGAATCCAAATAAATTGGCATAAGAACAAGTGGATGATGAAATTGCGAAACACGATACCTCTCCAAGATATCCTTCTCGTATTCTTTCGTCTTAGACCTTTTGTAAGCTTATACTTACAATTGAGCACCCTCTCCTCCGGCCCGACCTGCGGGAAGTGCCGCTGGAACTTTTTCTGCCGCGACTTACTCGGCTGCTTGCCATCGGTCGTGTCGCCCGTGCCGGCCGCGCTCTGTGGTGCCCGCACTGACGGCGCCGACCCTGATAATGGCTTTATGGCCTGTCTGGAAGAAGACAGATAATTATATTTAATTTAATGTATCAGAAAAAGCTGTTCTTTACATTGCTACACGGATCTTTTGGTGCTCGAATGACGTTGACAGGGGCGCTGTTTGATTGTTTTTGAATTGTTTTGTGAAATGTATTGAAAAAACAAGATGGCGGCGTGATTTAGGCCACGCGGCAACACGCGGCGCTAACAGCTAATAGTTTTAGACGTTATTGGGGAATAATATTATTCTGAAACTTGATTGTTTAACCATTTTATATTTCCTGCTGTTTTTGCCTTACTTTTAGTACATTAAACTAAAATATCTACACTATATACAGGGTTATTAGTAAAACACCATCAACCTCATAAGAGGTCATTGTACTCATCATTATAAACAACTTTTACTATGGGACTAAACATGAAATCGCGAAAAAAAAATCTGCTGGTCCCTACATTTTGATGAGTTCTGCAAACATAAATGTAGGGAACAGCTGATTTTTTTTCGCGATTCCATCTTTGCACCCATAGTAAAAGTTGTTCATAATGATGAGTACAATGACCCCTTAAGAGGTTGATGGTGTTTTACCAATAACCCTGTATACTACACTCGAGAGCAATGAATCCGGGTCACTTAAAGAATGTTAAAAATCTCGGAAACTAAAAATGATAGGTTAATGCAATAAATTGTATTTAATAGACAATGTAATACTCCTTAAATGAAAGTAAAAAAAATACATTTTATTAACACAAAATTACATAAAGAAAAAAACTGCTGATCTCTCCTTAAAACAAAAATAGGAAACATGAAATTTTTGAACTTTATTACGATTTTCTTGAATTTTAATACTTCGTATTGCCTCCTCGTGCTTCCATTACTGCGTTTACGCGGTTTGGCATGCTGTACACCAAGTTCCTTATACGATTTTGGGGAATATTCTCCCATTCCTCTGTGAGAGCAATTTTGAGCTCACGAAGCGTGATTGGGGGAGGGTTTCGTTGTTTTACGCATCTGCCTAGCTCGTCCCAAGCATGCTCGATCGGGTTGATATCCGGGCTGCGCGCTGGCCACTCCATACGAGTAATGTTCATCTCTTGAAGGTAGTCATTCACAATCCTACCTGTATGAGGTCGGGCATTGTCATGCATAAATATAGCATCCTCACCTAAATTGACCATAAATGGACCAACGTGATCATTGAGGATTTCTTCCACATATCTTACGCTAGTTAAAGAGCCGTTTTCTATGATCACCAGCTCTGTGCGACAGACCCACCACCGTAGGCTACTTTTTCTTCGATGCATGCTTGCTTGAATCTTTCCCCTGGTCTTCGATACACTCTGTGTCTTCCATCGTGCTTGTAGAGCATAAATTTTGATTCGTCGGAGAACATAACTTTTGACCAATCTTCAATACTCCAATTTACGTGGCTCTGGGCATATCTTAGTCTTGAAATACGATGCCCACGCTCCAGTTTAGGGCCGTTTGCAGGTCTAAGGGGTTTTAAGTTAGATTCAGCAAGCCGACGTCTTACTGTCCATGCACTTGGGTTACTTCCTCCGAGGCGTCGAAACTGATTGGTGAGTTCAGTTCCTGTGAGAAAGCGATTTCGAAGCATGGTGTTCACCAAGTATCGGTCTTCTCGTGCTGTGGTACACTTGGTTCTGCCCGTTCCTGGTCTGCGTAGGTTAGAACCAGTTTCTTCGTAACGTCGGAGAACTCTTTGTACTGTTGACAGCGACACACCGACAGTCCTGGCTGTATCGCGCTGACTCCGGCCGGTTTCCAGCATTGTAAGTATTCTGGTGCATTCTTCAGGCGTAAGCGACATAATTTCAGCTTGAATAATGAATATAGAGCACTATCAACATAGTTTATGTACCCACATAAATGACAGATTACAAACAAAAGCAAAACCAAATGCTGTAATTTCGTAGTTCCATCTTCGAAAGTGGCCCTTTTTCAAATTTGATTTTTTTATGATATAACTTTACAATAACTAAGAAGTTTTAATACCTTCATTTAAGGAGTATTACATTGTCTATTAAATACAATTTATTGCATTAACCTAGCATTTTCAGTTTCCGAGATTTTTAGGATTCTTTAAGTGACCCGGATTCATTGCTCTCGAGTGTATATTGTTATCTTTATAACGGTCAACAGTCGATGGATCGTATTGTGGTGGTCAAGACATCTCAGATTAGGTTACAATGCCCAGAAGAAAGAAATGGTGGGCTGGTGTCTCAGCATCATGAAAGTCCATACAAACGGGTTCCAAATAAATAAACATGTGTCAAAGGTCACGGTTATTGCTGATATCTTAATTACATACGATACTGAGGAATCTTTTAGAAATAAATCTAGAGAATATGAATCTGCTCTTCTTACAAAACTTCGCCCGAAGTCTGGCAATTTCAAGGACATAGAAAGTTCTTAGAATTTCACATAACCTGAATAAATCAGATGGAAAAGTATAATAGTCTTTAAAATGACGTCTCCTTCAAGAGGGGAAGCTCACAAGGTAAACCTCACAAAGAGGCCACACATAAACATTTATTTTATCACGATTATATGCAAATAGGCAATAAACACATGCCACATAACATAATATAGATAAGTATTTCAATGCAACAATAATAATATTCTCATCTGTCATCTAAGTATCGTAGTTTACTGCGTGACAAAATTTTATGTTCGAAGAAGATGATGCAGCAATCGCAACAATCGTATCGGGTTAGGTTGGTGACCATAAAATAAAACCGTATTTGTACGAATCAAATGAAATCACTCGCATAATTCAACCGTACCTACCATTTCCTGAAAGATTTAAACTTTACGACAAATAAATAGCGTAACATTAGGGTAATTCGGTTCATAAGATGTTTTACGATACACGAAACGGCCCTTTAAACCTATTACAATAAATTACCGGTAGTGGAACAAAGTCAGTAGGTAATCAAAATAGTGTGGAACGTAAATCTATTCGTATTAGTAAATATGCCTGTTGCAGAATGGCCCCTGTATCGTTTCGTTTCTGCAACTAACGATTTGGGGATAATGCTTAGAGCTGTGGTTGATAGCGGACAGATGTTTTCAATGTGCCATTGTATACCACGTACACTCAAGGAAATAACTGTCCATGTAACCACTACGTGTTTCGTAGTTGCCGAATATTTTGGGAAGTGAGTCCCCAAACGAAAAAGGACTCTCTGTAGCCAAGAAAATGCGGCAACATAGAAAATTTAAATGATTGAGTAAACCTTCTTGGAATGTAAGGGTACTTACTTTATTAAATAAGTATTTCGTACAAGACGTGGTTCAAGACAAAATATTCGCATCTTAGTATAATTCTTCGTACAAAAAGTTGAGTGAAAAGTATAGGCCTTCGCATAAAGTAAAAGGTCAATGCTTTAATAGAGGCCTTTTTGGTATAGGTACTTGCGAGTTTTATGAAACAGGATATGGAATATCATGATAAAACGGACAGGACGATCGCGATACAATCATAACATGGAAAATATATTAAATTAAACACTACAGATGTTACTATGGTATAGTAAAAAATCTAAAGTACTAAGATGAGATTAAAAGTTGTTTTAGGTCAAGGACAACAGCTTTTGTATCCAATTAACACATATTAGATCAGATCAGATTTTCCTCACAGTGTTGTAAGGATTCAGGTACGTAGAAATCAAGTTAGTATTCGATTTGATCTTTCCTTATCATGGGCAGATTCAATATGAGATATATATTTATTTGTTTAAAAGTGGACTAAGTTAGTGTCCCTAAAAAGAACAGGGAGACAGAGTCCTTCCAATACACCAGAAATGGTACGAAAGCAATCTTCATTTTGGTGCTTCCTTCGAAGAATTTCATCAGGTTCCCTTAGACAGTTTGCATCTCATCTACCTATACCTGCTATGCATATTCGATGCTGAGGTAACCGTTCAGTCTATGTATTAAGAACTAGCTGTTGCCTGAGACTTCGTCTGCGATCTAGGGTGAAAAGTAGCGCATATTCTTCACCAGGGCATGGTCTACCCATTTGCCAAATTTCATCCAAATCCGTTCAGGCGTTTTAGCGTGAAAGCGTAACAAACAAACATACATACAAAAATCAAATCTTTTCTCTTTATAATATTAAGTTTAGATAATATAACAAACCCGTTTGTTTCCTCGCTGCTCATTTTAAAGGTCAAGTTTGGGTCGACTTCCCTCTACCATACTTATTTAATATTGTTGGGACTGTCCTTTTACGTATAGTCGTATGGTTTTATTATCGCCATTATACAAAATACTTTTAGCAGAATTATGTGCAATTAAAGCACTTCATTGCGCATGAAATGTCTTTAAAATTAATTGTTTTCGGGTAGAAAGTTCACGTTAATTGTAGAGCTTGCTTATTTATTTTAACAAAACTTTCTTGAGAACGGACATAATTTGTACCTTCCGCTTCAAAATAGTAGTCGATTTCACCTGTCTCTTGTTTTTTGACAAATTTCGAACAATATTGCTGATGCAGCATATAAAGATTCGTCCAAATAAGGACCACCCATATCTACATGTTAACTACGCCACAATACTAATCCCATTTATTAGCAAAACCATTAGGTACATTTTCCTCATTTAATCTTCCAAACACAGACAGACCACTTTATTAGGTGTAAAACCCCATCATTGTTATCCTCATTACCTAAGCACCATCATCTATCACACCTCCACAAAGTTCATGAAGAGCTGCAGCGTTTTCCATAATGCCATGATTACGGTGCACGTGATGACCTACGGCGCGGCTCACAAATTGCTGCTGATCCACGTGACCGGCACTTAATAAGCGTGTTGATACGTCAGACTAAGGCTTGGACGAATAAATACATGTGTTGTTGTTACGGTGCTTCATCCTTCTAGCCTTTTGAGTGGTGGCTTTGTGTAAACGAATGTATGTTTTTGTTTCCATAATACATTGTATAACTGGGTTGTTTTTATCGGCAGGATATCCTGTCACATTGATGTCTAAGATGCTGATGAACTCTTTTTTTAAAGGTGATAATCAATATTCTTCGGGAAGTCCTTGATTGTTAAGGAATAAAAAAGATACTTAATATGACTCATATAGTCCAAAGGCCTTTTTTTTGAGGGTGGGAAATCATCAAATATCTTCTCCCGCTCTGAGCAGATCAGGAGGGCGTGTCAGACTCTTACTGACTAAAACCCACCCGTGTTCCTTCAGTTGCCTGTGCAGGGGCCACGGTATCCCTCTCGGACTTCCCCGCAGTAGTCCAAAGGCCTAAAACGCGAATTAATTATTTTATAAAAAAAAACCTTAAAATTAGCAGTATTAGGAGCGAGCGTTTCGTATTCCTATTTCCTGTCTCCATCCTTTTCACTCTTATAACCCGATGAAAAGACAAGAAGATTGTCTTCGAGGTCTTTCGACAAGCTTCGGAAGAAAAGCCGCGACGTGGCGCTGGCATCCGCAATACTTCTATAACGTGTGAGAAAGCCGATCGATAAACATTAATATTTGCGTGAGCGCAGTAATCCTCTAAAAACTTCTATAACCCCATATTAATCATAAATATATTACCGCGAACATTAATTGTGAGTCAGTGCAGTGTTTTCGTGAAGAAGGAGGAATCTCTTGGGCCCAAGGAATCCAGAAAAACGCATCGTCAGCCACGAGGTTTGAAGATCGAATCAAGGTCAGTCCTAGATCCTTTAATTTCCAAAACCTACGAATCGCTCCTAATCGTACACGCATCACGTAAATATAAATCAAAATCCCGCAGAATAATTAGGTATTTTCTCACAGCCGCAATATTTATAACACTAAAAAACCCACTATTTTGGGATTCTCTCCAACTAAGGAAGTCCATACCATACATAGTTAAGGGAGGTGACGATAACTATTCGAATCTTCGAAACTAACTCTTGTTTTGGCTCTTGGGTCCACTACTACCTATACAGGGTGATATTGAATTCATGGGCAATATTTTAAAGGGTCATTGTACTCATCATTATGAACAACTTTTACTATGGGACCAAAGCTGAAATCACAAAAAAATATCAGCTGTTCCCTACATTTATGATTGCATAACCCTTCAAAATGTAGGGAACAGCTATTTTTTTTTTGTGATTTCATGTTTCCCTTTGCGTCCTCAAACACGTATGAATACTGCACTGCAACTTTATTGTTGTAGTTTTGACCGGGTGTGCAAAACTAAATTCAGTCTACCGAGCCATCTAAGGGCACACACAAGGAATTGATTTCTAAGGGTCGCCGTTATCGAAACCGATAAGAAGGACTATTTAAGGATATATAAATGATGGTAGTAGAAGCTGCTTAACAAAGACGTAAAGGATCACGTTTACAGTCAGATGAGATATCTACAAACCAAGCAATCACAGTCAGAAGCCATATAGAGCACAAACGTATCGAGTTGAAAGACCTCAATGGCTATATTAAAGCTAAACTTCCAAGGTCTTGGTTAAGAATAGAACGGCACTTCCCGCTGCAAATAACTACGACACTCGCGTGGTATAGTTGGAGAATGGGCAGCAATATCCTTTTATATACTTCGCAAACACCGGCTTCGACTGTTTCAAACAGTTTTTGTTGCAGTTGTACACACGGCTACACATCAAGCTATGCATTCCAGTTTACACTGACCTCTCATTGTAAGGAAATCCTAACAATGCGAGATCAGCTTAGACTGGAAATGTGTAGCTTGATCTGTAGCCGTGCGTACGTAACTATTAGGAAGAAAATGCCAGAAAACCAGGGTAAATGCTAGTCTAGAGAAAGAACCATATTCACTTTTGATTTTATACTTCGTTTACTAAGTACATTCCAAATTGGACTGTCAAAAAACTTTACATGATGTGTGTTGACCAAATTGAGGCTTTACACAAATTCACAGACCAAAGTTTTGGGTCCTAATTTACATGTTGTTATTTCAACAGCTGTTTCTGAACTTTTATGTAATGTTCAATGGACTGAGAGAGGCGAAAGTAATTCTATTATGAGAACAAAGGCTGTTAAATCCAATAGCTATTATGTAAGTAGGTATATCAATTTGATTAAAATGTAAATGTTAATGTCTAAAACAAGACTCCTCAAATCTTTAGTTTTGAAGTAAGGTTATTTTAGTCAATAAGATAGGCAAGGCAATTTTAGTTGTTATCTTGAATCATACTATGATTTAATCTGTTTGGATCTTTATTTTGGATAGATTCTGCTGACGGAATATTTATGTGCTCCCAAGGAAAAAAAGATACAAATATCCATGTGATCATGAATCATCATTTCCATAGATTACACATTTATGTAGGTAAATTACAAACCTACTAATTTATAAGTATAACGGCTCCTTCAAACAGGCGCGACACGCGCTGCGAATCGCACGCGACACAAAGGCATCACCGTTCGCGCGACGAGCGGTGCCTTATTGTCACGCGCGATTCGCGTCACGTGTCGCGCCTGTTCGAAGGAGCCTTAAATGACAATGTCTGGTAATTTACCAAACGGAAACATTATTTACGATTGTAGGGGAAACAAAGACTACAGTGTATAGTTGACCACGCTTGCTTAGTGTCAAACGGGCACAATGATTGATTGACTATAAACATTGTTTTGAAAGCGGAAACGGTTGTCGCGAACCTAGAGTCCAGCTTGCAAATGCCAATCAATATTGAGATTAAATTGATTTTAAAGGACCCTTTTAGTGAAACTGTGACGCGCTTGTAATACGATGTACTTAATGTGTTATCATCCGGTCGTCTGCTAAACATAATATTTGATTAAAATATCGCCTATTTACTAACGCTACTTTCCAAATATTTTAATGTAACACCACTGAGATAAAGTACATAAGTAATAGTTCTTCAAAAAGGCACCTATAAGGCACTTAAAATAGAATTGATTCTAGTCGCCCCTTCCAAAAGATAGTTTTGTACGGAGAAGAATGGGCAAGAAACTCCACCGTTACTCTTTTAAAATGTGTTACAATATTTTGTATACATTAAATATGTAATTATATGTACCTATGAACCTATAACAAAATTACCCTACCACAATTAGGTAAAAAGAATTTAAAAATGTAGCAATGACAAATAAGTTAATTTTGTGATAGATCACATGGTGCCCATATATTTACAAACATTGTAAAAGTATACGATTTTCCAAATTATTTAAACAAGTAATAGGTCAGTGTGTGGGTTAAAGTAATCACAGAATGTAAACCAAAAAAGCTACACACACATTTTCATATTCCATCTCCTTTATTGGATTGGTCCTTTTATCCGCGGCCCAATTCAAAATATGAGTGGATACCAAAACGACTGTGGCATGAGTTTAATTTCCGTCCCAAACACCGGCACGGGGCGGTTTTAATATTGGAACCTTTAACTCAATGTAGGGATCCAACGGGTCAGAAAAAGGTATGTTATGTTTCTCAGTAAAATACAAATAGCTTCATTCATTTCACTCAGTCCTTCGGCTCTGTAACTTATAGGCATGAGAAAAAAGCAATTGAGAAAAGACCGATCCCGTAAGGATTTCCTTTTCGAACAAAACCGTTATATGTCCCGAAAACCTTTTAGGACTATAGTTCTGGGCGCCAAAAGTTTTGTCATGGACGTATCTACCCGAACATAAGACGTCGAAAGGATAATTGAGAAGAAATAGTAAATAAAGGAAGCAATATTAAAGCTCATAGATATCCTGAATAGAGATGAGACTGCTAGAAACAGATGATCCTCAACTAACAAAAGATGTCAGGGAACCAACAGATCACAATAATGTCTTATCTGTAGACAGCTGCAGGATGCTACTTATTCGCAAGATCAGAAAGGTATAAAATCTCACCTCTTGAAGAAAAACACACCCATTTTCGCAATAAGCACAGGAGGACACCGGCTTCAAAACGACGACACATACAACTGACCAACAACCGTATTTGTCCCAGGTTATATGCATCCATACAAAATTTAGGAACCCGGCGCAAAAACATGTCCCTATGATCAAGATAAAATGTACCTTATTCTAAGAGAGATAAGGAGTGATCGATGCTGTACTAAATACATAAAACATTGTATGACGCATGAGTCTACGCAAGTTATTAAATTTTAATATGCCACGGATAACAGGGAACAGTATAATATCGTGTATCGTGTTTATCATTCAGGGCATATGGAGAACAGTTCGATGCAGTTTGTTATTCCGAGTATCAATGTGAAATGAAAATGATAAAAATGCAGGTTGTTTACTACGTTTATCCTTTTTATTGATACAGAAAGTATTTAAACAATGCTACGGAAAATGTTGGTCGAGATATTTTTGCACAAGCATCAATTTTAAAGGAAACATTAATTTGGTATATCCCATAATTTCTAGAAAATATTCTTTACGACGAAAGCAATGTTAAACAACGGAAATTTTTTATCAAGAATATTCTCGTTACTAACAGTGTTTTTTCTAACAATCAATTAGACACCTAAACATCAAATACAATAGGTATTACTAGTGAAAACATAATATTTGAGAACGAAAGTCAGACGAATGATAAAGAGAGTTTACAGAAACACCTCCCCAATTAATTAACTTATTAAATTAACAAGGTTAAATTGTTCACTAAAACGTTGAAACATGATTACAGTAATAACTGATCATTAGGAATTATTAGGGCGTTTAATAATTTCATTCAAACATAATATTTCAGAATAATAATATAATCTTTATTAAAATTGAAACTATATTATAACTATACTAATAATGAAGCTGTAGAGTTTGAGTTTGTTTATATCAGTAGTGTAGAGTATGTTTGCTTCAGTCGGATTTGAAAAAAAAAATCTGCATTTGATAGTCCAACTCTTAAGGAAGGACGGGTATAGGCTATTTAACATCACGCTACGAAGCTTAGGAGCCGAGCAAAAAAAAAACAGAAAGAACGTTAAGCGAAAACGGAAGTAAAAGCGTGAGTGCTCAAGAAATTTCAAGCGAACGAAATCGCGGGCAGGATTTATTCATCAATATAATCACTTTCTACTTCTACCGAATATTAGAAACCATGAATCGCGATAATTTGGTTAAAATTCTGAATAATTAAAAGTATGCTAGATCAAGATCTTACCGTCCATTGAGATCGTTCACATAGGTGCTTTCCCCGCTAGACTCATCAGAGTATTCAAACGAAGCGTTATCCACCATTCTTCACTATTTTCAGTTCACACACTTAATGATTTCACATCTTTCACTGTATATTCCAGTTCTAACACCAACCAATCCAAGAATGGAACATTAATAAAACAGTATTAGGGAGAGTGATACAATAACGCATTAAAAATGAAAATAGGTATGACTTGAATTGATCTGATAGATAGCAAACGCGTTTAATAAAATAATTATGTAGATATGATAGAAAAATCACGATTGTCGTAAAGCAGAGATTACCGATGGCCATAAACTCGTAATTACTAATGAATGGTTAAAACGTGGCTATGTATAATCACGATAGTATGAGGCAAAGCAAGGTCAGTAAACGTGAACAGAAAGTAAACCATATGAAAATTTTCGATATAATCTATGAAAATAGTTGGGTATTGTCTACGTTAAACTTTTCACCGTAGAGTATACACCATTTTGGTGAATCGTAAATCAACTGTGAATTCCTTTCCATCAACAGTAAGCCTACTTATTCTAGAACAAGATCTAGTTTATTTTGTACTGAATTCTAGGCACGGTTTTCTAGCCAATTATATGAATCTGTTTACCTTAGTTACTTGAAGTAACGAGCACGCTACGTTTACTGCAATTGGAGCAACTCAAACACGAAAATATATATATCTCTAATCAACCACACGATTAGTCATGAGTAAATAAACAGGTGTGCGGTACGTAGGGTGGTAGATAAACAGATTATTCGAGTGATAACACCACGAGCCTCTGATAAAAACAAAGAATTCACGATATTTTTGCAACCTAGGTATTTTAACACGTAAAGACGCTGCCCACCTGCTCAGGATTAGTCCGTTCTAATCTACTGACATTATATCATTTACATTTGGTAAGAAATTCATCAACAAGATAATTTGAGACATTTTAACCTACGAGGCAAAAGAAACCGACAGTCTCCTAACATTTTTGTAATCACTTTGAAGATAAGATAAGCAAACGGATGTTGAAAACATCGAAGATCTTGCAGGTCTTGTGTGTCAAAAATGAATATTAAAACCTTATACTTTCATCAAAAAATTCTATTCTAAACTCTCTGCACACCGCGATAAAAATAAAGTAGTAACATAGAACGATGACATAAATGATCACGATGCCATGCAGTGTGGGGTCAGTGGAAATTGTTTAGTTGAGCAAAAGAGGACAGACGAAACCGGTCGAGAAAACATTACAAGTAACCGATTTACTACATTCAACGTGCATCCTATCCGGTTTAAAGACAATATAAACAAAAGTAACAAAACATGAGCGAATGACATGTGGGACCACGAATTCGCCAGCTCGTGATACTCCTAACATATAGAATAGAAGAACATATTTCTATACACATCACTGATATATGTAACGAACCGGCACAAATCTTAACACAGAACACACACACATTATATTCCTTTTGGTTTCGGACACACTAAAATAGTTAACACACTATTTTACGAACGTGGAATAAATAATTAAGAATTAAAAACCGCGTACAAGACACCGATGTAGCAGCCTGTCCGCGCTCGCGAGAATAACTGTTGAAAACAGTTATACATAAACGTATCTAGTTATAATATCGATTGTGTATCGAGTACGAACTAATTTATCGCGCCGATAAGATAGAGAGATTTATTAAACCAAAACATAATAATATTTAACACACACCCGTAGTGTATTTTTATTTTTTCCCACAGGCCGAAACAAATGTTTTATGAAAATTATTTCAATCGTGATTATGGGAGGACCGTGCATCGTTTCGTGAAGGAAGTTCAAGTCAATTACGCGTTGGAGTCCAACGACCTTGCGAATCGGGACACACAAAATAACGAAATATTTCGGCCGACGTGCCCACTTGCTGTGAGATCGAATATTATTGACATCGACAAGAGCCGAGAGAAAGGTAACACTAGAATCGTACGATCGGAAGACTCGAATCACCTGAGGCCCCCATTCACTCGGTCCACGGCGGTACAGTTCGAATGCTACGCGAGATTACACTGACTGGAAATATAATATTTGCAAGCAAGTAAAGCGACTATGTTTATAAACAAGCAGGGTACGGACAGAAGACAATGGTTTATAAAACCTAAGAATTTCTATTATAAAATGCTGTGATCGATCGCACACACAAACACATCATAGAATTATTGGTTTGAGGTATGACTCTAAAGTTTTATGGCAAAAGTGACACGTGAATAACATCATAGTACACTTAGGTAACTTAGGTCTCTTAGACTATTTTTTATTTAATTTTGACGTGAAAGAGTGTTCTAGGTAAGAGGTTTCCAGTTAAACTAATTTACAAAAAACAAAAACATTTAGTTTCAAAGTAACACAGAACCGTAACGGTAGAACGGAATTTCGGAATTCCCAACCACAACCAATTTTGTAAGTAAATGAGAGTGACTTAAATCCTAAAGCTTCCTTTGAGTTTCTGTTGAACCAAGAAAATCTGACGATTCGAAAATATTGCACGGTTTGTAAATATAGGATAGGTAGGAAGATAAATCCGCAAGATAGTAAAGTACAATCAAATAACTGTTGTGCTATCGCTACAGCAGTTCACGCGAAACGAGGGCAAGCCGGGAACATCAATATTATCTGCGTTGATTGGACAAATGGGCTCAACAACTGTATTGCTGTTCACACGTGACAGCGACACGTACATTGTACAAACAATACAATATTTAATCCTAATCCAGCAAGGTTAATTTTCATTGATTGAAGCCTGAGGGTAGACGGTACTGCAAGTAAACAAAGCTTTGAATGGTTTCTCGAGAATATTATATACACTTGCGTGCAAAAAAACTGGCCCACCCCCACGCCCTCCTATTTCAGAGACGATATCTCAAAAATGTTAATGTATGTTTTAATTATTTGATATTGTGTACAGGTAACTAACTATATATATACTTTGATAATAACAATATTCTTGACCAGATGGACTCAATTCTTCAGATGTCCTCATCGCTCAATGCTTGGAAAAACTGCGTGACTTTTTTTGGTCAGTGAAGTTGACAAACACTTAATTTTGTTTATTACTGATCGAATATTGAACATGTAACTTAAATTTGTAACCGACATAAAAAACACAATAGACTTTTTATTCGACCCGTATGTTTTTAAGTTCGCGATTTTTTCAAAAACGAATGAATCTTTTTTGATCATTTTCCACTGACTTGATCTAAATACATTTAGAAGGATTCTGGTATACAAAATATTAGGTTATTGTTAATTAAACTTATTGAAATAAGTTGTTTCAAATCGAAGAGAACGGAGTGGATCGATTTTTTTGCACGCAAGTGTATATAAAATAGAGCTATAAGAGCTTTACTCTTATAGCTAAGGTTAACGTTGCTCTACAAATTATTCAGATACTTAAGACTGTCATCTTACTGGAACTCCAGCAAAAATATGTAAGGTTTAGAAACCTGCCAAATTGAATACACCAAGTTACCAATGTTTTTGGCATTTACTTTGGCATCGATGTGGTATTCCCGGATAAACAGCCATGGTATAGGTACTATCAAAAGATGTGGAACTAATGGAATTGTGTGATATAATGCCAAAATCAACAAAACATATTTTAACAAGACATCACTCTCTATTAGTGCATTGCGCAAATCTAAGTCGTTATACACTATCTTTGATGTCGTAATGACACACACAGAGAGTAAACTAGACCCAGAAAAATCTTTGGTTTCGAAATTGGAGATCCGGTATTTGATTCGACGAATTTGTGTCGGTCAAAGTCAGAGTATCCTGTTTTTTCCATTATTGTAAGCTTAAAACTTATCAAGGTATCAATTATTTTGGGTTTCTAACAAAGCAATAGCTTCGGATTTTAGAGAATCCAATTTAATAAACACAGTTACATAAAACTTGTCATACTTTAATTCCGAGGAAGTTATATAGTAAAAAAAAATGTAGCCAAGGACGTGTTAAAACGCATTTTATGTGTGTGAGTAGGTACGTGTATGTAATAATTAAACAGACAACCGTTTAATGAAGTAAAGGTCGTCTACGCGCAAAGGTAATCAATAGGATTGCAACTACCGATTTGCCAGTTTGTCTGAGCCTATAGAGGATTACGGGGGAAGCGCCAAGTTGCCCGCAAAATAAAATTTTCTAACGTTTTTTTGCAAATTGCAGGTCAGTGTCAGGTTGTGTGTTGAACAAAATATGATTCATATGAACTTAGAGGGTTGTATTGATGATTTTAATGATTATAATTCTGCAAATACATACTTGTTACGGTCGCGATCATATTTTGTTCAGCATACAACCTAACACTGACCTGCAAATTGCGAAAAAGCTAAGAAAAATTGAATTTGCGGGAAATTTGGCACTTCCCCTTCTAAATCATTCTATGGACACTTTGTCGTGTTGCAGAAAATTCTGTGCGAGTAGCTGGAATCTACTGCAGAATACTGTCAGCAATATTTACTGATGTTATTAAAATTGGTAAGTTTTCAGATGAATTATTTGCTTGACAAGCATTTTGTTTTTTGCAACGTTTGTTTCGTCCGTCATGGTTATACTATTAGTCGTTTATGAAAAGGCCTAGTTCTTTTCTCAAACTACCAATTAGTTATAGGCAGTGTTTTTTGGAAGCAATTTATGGGCCGCTAAGTAACCAAGATTAGTTACTACGTGTGGGGTTATCTGTGGATATCCTCGTTAATTATTTTAGTTTGACGTCAGCGAATTCTACACAATCATCATGTATGAATATTTATAAAGATACGCTTTGTGTTAAGACAAAAATACACGTTCATGGAATAGTGAAATTCATGAAACACCGTGTATGATTCAAAATGCTATAACTTTTATAATTTAAGAACTATGAGAACTATGGGAGAGGTATATTAGGCCCAGCCGGTTAGGCCACCTTCTATAGTTTATAAAATTACATGCCGGAAGACATAAGACACTTTGTATTCCAGAAAATCAAAATAAAACCTTGCGCAGCGTGGAAAGGCCAGAGGATTATAAAAGTATAATTCATGTCCCTTTTATGCGAGCTTTTTCATGATTCATGTTAACGGTTCATCCGATACTTATCTTATTTTTCAGAAAACATAATACCTACTTGCGAACCTATAAAAATGTATGCCTTACAATATCGCCTCATTACCCTAATCTCCATACCATCATCCATCTGGTAGCCTTTTCCCAACTGTGTTGGGGTCGGCTCTCTGTCTAACCGGATGCAGCTGAATACCAGTATTTTACATGGAGCGACTGTCTATCTGACCTCCACAACCTAGGTAATACGATACCCCTTGGGAAGACTGGTTGTTAGACTTTTGGGTTTCTGACGACCCGTAACGACTGTCAAAGATCCACGAATGACAGGCGGAACCAACCGCTTTACGTGCTTTCCGAGGCACGGACGGTCGTGGTACTTATGTAAAGATGGTCACCCATCCACGGACCAACCGCGACAAACGTAGCTTAACATGATCGATCGACCCATGCGGCTGTTATTACTTAGCCCTAATCTTCATATATTGCGTATAAGTACTATAATATAGATTTTATTATTGCTACTTACAATATACTTAGTCCTTTTATGTAAGAAATTTTATTTTTACAAATTATAAAATAAGCCAAGAAACGTAAAGATAAAGTCAAACTCAAACCCAAAGCATTTATTTCAAATAAACCAATTATAGGCACTTTTGAATTGTCAAGGGGTCGGTCAGTCAGAAAGATGAAGCTAGTTGCCCATTCCAAAACGTAGTAGGTACTTAAGTACCTATGGAGAAGAACGGGCAAGAAACTCCATGGACACTCTTTTAAATCAAAATATTGTTACAAAAAAAGTGGCAGCGAATAGCGATAAGAAGTATAAGTAAATCACGCATGACTGTGTGTTTGAAGTATGATAACAGCTTGTAAATGTACACTGTTGAAAATGGACCACGTTGACCGGCATGATGAACCATGTCTGAAGAATCAATGAACTTCCTAATCAGAATTGTTGCTGTTGCAATTATCTGTCTATGTTGAGGATCTTAGTAAATTCAGAATTAAACTAGGGATAGGGTTTTTTCTCGTGTACGGCGAAGCTCAAAAGAAAGGGGATGGAAAGCCATGCAAACCGGCTATACACCTGCGAGTCCAACATTAGATCTCAAAGATGAAACGTCTCACATGCCAGTAATTATACCATGTAGGTGTTCTAGCCTTCGCTTTTGAGGAAACCCTTGAATCTTACGTAGAGTCTACCCTCAAGCTACGTGATAAAAAAATCCTTCGGTAGCCTAAGTGACTGCTGGCTTTCATCACGACAGATTTGCTTTACTGTGGGTAAGGCACAAGTAATAGCACGAGAAGACTCTGATTGCGTGTCTGATGCGAGATTGTGACCTCTGATTTTTTACGGTGTTTCTTCTTAGAGTATTCGGTTAGGAAACGCCGAACACAACCTTAAAATATGATTAATCCTTTTACGTGTTAATATTTCTACAACCAATGTACAGACGCCAGCACATCAAGCTACTACAATCTGTCAAATTTCTTTAATAGATTTTCAACTTTATCGCTAAATTGAATTAAGGTTCAAGGTTGATTGGGAAAATTTGACAGTTTCGGGTAGCTTGACCTGCAGCTGGCGTCTGTACAAAAATAAAATATCATGTAGGTATCATCGGTTGTGCAGTTGTCGGTCGTCACTGCTTAGCGTACCCTAAACCGCCATTGGGGTCATTATAATCATTTTTAACATCTTTTAGTACTTAAGTATGAACGAAATTTCGACGTCCATTTCGACGTTTTTACTAATCGTGATTCTCCCTGCCTTTTACCTTCGGCATACTAGCAATTTACTTCGCAGTCACATGTTACCGCGAAACGACGTACACAATTTATCTATTTTACACAATACATAACTGATATAATCAAGATAGACCCATAACCTATTCATTGATACACGTGAATGTTCACAACAGAGAGTAAACCTTATTCAAAGGAAAAATTTACATTCCGTATCGTTACTAGTCACGATTTATCAACATTTATGATAAGACCAACCATGATATCTTTATAAAATCTGCTGTTCCATACATTCTGTGAATTTTCGTGAATACAAATGTGGTGGCACTGTAAATTTACACCATTTTGGGGGTGTGCTAAACAGTAAAAACTAATGTCACGTCAAAAACCCGAGTGTGACTCCTGACTGCAAGCTTAATTGATAAGAAATATCCCGAACATTGAGGGTAGAATCACACTAGACGCAGTGGGTCTCATAGATTATTTTCGTAATAATTTCAGGGATTTCCATATGAGCTCAACCGTCGCTAATGAGTAATGAGACACAATTACTTTTCTATTGTTACCGAACATAATCCGTTCGATTGACAGACAAGGGGATATTATAACTTTCGTGGGACACATTCATGATCAACTAATTTCGAATTTGATCAGAGAACTAGCATATGACACAGTTAGCGCATGACGAAGAGCTTCATTCGTGTTCGAAAACCCAAAATTACCACCAACCAACCAAGTGGTCAACCTTGACCAAGTTGAAAGATGACACATGGCCAAGGGTTTATTCAGAGATGACGGCTGATAGAGCTGTACTTATAAAAGAAGAAGAAATTCTGCCCCGACCCCAAATAAATGAGAAAGGGTAGGAGGATAATGACTTTATTTAATTTTTTGAACAGCTTATTTCTTACAATTTTTCGGGTTCAACTAATCTTAAAGATTCCAGGTACTTACCTTTAAAATTGAGATGTATTCTAGAATGAAAGATAAATGGTCAAAGGGTCGAGGGTGTGAATACAGAGTTTAAGGCTGATAGAGTTGTATAAAAGAAAAGTCAATTCTGCACCGACCCTAAGTACCTACATGGGGATCGGGACAGGAGCATAGCTATGTAGATAGAATGATGAAAACGAATTGTTTGAATAGGTTTATCTTATTATACATTTTTATACGTAGATCAAACTCAAACTCAACTCAAACTCAAAGCATTTATTTCAATTAAACCATTTACAGGCACTCAGGCACTTTTGAATTGTCAAGTGGTCGGTCAGTCGGAGATATTTTTTTTAAACGTTGCGTTGCGTTGTTGTTGAACACATTACTGTTGTATCGTTGCATGTGGACGCAATATTAAGTTATCCTTCACGACACGCGCACAAATCGCTTATCAGTGGTCTATTCACTGAAGCCGATGCCACGGCAACGTACGAGTATATATATGTATATGGAAGTAAAACTAGATTTCCGTGTTTCATTTTGTCTTTAAATTATCATCAAATATGCGTCTGTATGACAGAACATAGTTACGTAATACTGATACGATATTCGACTTTTTATTTTTATGTGGTGTTTAGCAGTATACCTACTCTACGAGTTCCTCGACTCATCTGAGGGGCAATTCCCGTATTTTTAAGACCGTTCGCATTCTAATCTCAGTCTCAATCTGTCAAAATTACAATCAATTTTCACACATTTTTGACAGGTTTTTGACATTGATTGTCGCTGAGATGAGATTGCGACTTGAATTTGAACGTTTTTTAAGTACGAGAATTGGCCTACTGGTATCTCGCAAAGAGTTTTTTACGTTAACCGTGAATTATATCATGAAACAGCTGTCGGGTTTCATATTAATTGCTCTTTTGGCTTGCCATATATAGTGTCACTTTTCCTATACACAAAATTAAAAGCAATAATTACCTCAATCCATCGGTAACATACGAGATTACCCTCCAGGAAGACTGGTCATCTTTATCATGAGCAGGCGTGATCTCCACAATCATGATGAAATGCACAAAGACATCTGCGCACACAAGAAATCCTTAATCCATTATAACTCGGGATCAAAGGACCAAATATCCAAACAACGCGTTACTATGCAAAATAATAGAATTTCGTAAATGCGCATAACACCACACGCTTAGTTGAATTGACGCCGCGTCGTAAACAAGACTGATTGATTAGTGACCTGTATGGAACAATCGTAATCATTCTGTAATCGCAGATAAAGCGCGATTGATAAATCACAAAATCGTTAACGACAATGACGCGTGCTGGGTTATATTGATTTTTGAAGAGTCACTCATAGGAACATTTAGTAGATACAGTTAAATTCGATTGATATTTGGGAGCAGTAGCCAGCCTAGACAAGACTTATTGTAAACAGATCGAAGGTCCAAATTCTTCTATCGCCAAAATTTTTATCATCAGGCAAAAATATTTGGCATATCTTTAGAAGGAAATCCTCCGTTTTACAACATTCTGCTTATCTCAAAATGTTACCAAATATCCGCATGTTGATGCCGCGCACAAAACCACTCCCGCGATTTTTAAGACAGTTATACTGTAGGTACCGCAATACCTTCTCCGCAAGAGCAGTCGTGGATAAAAGGTAGGTATACATTTTTAATAGTTTCTAGGAACAGCTAGGTGTTCCACTTTCCTATGGTAAATGTAACTTAGGTACCCTAACTTTACATTTTGGGTTAGTTTCACGCCAATCGCCTATTATATGTTTCAAGGCAATATAATACTGCAATAAGTCGTATTGTTCTAATTATACTTGTTTAGGCGAGTGGGTAAAAGGTTAGTGGACGGAGGGTCAGCTGGTCAGCACTGGCGAATCAGCTGCCCATTGCCTCAGTATTTAGGCTATGATTTATGATTCCGCTTTGTCGGTACTCAAAACCTCTTTATAATTGGTAGATTATCAAGTCAAGCGTGATTGACTTATGGGGTAACTAGAAGAATGTCTAAACTACCATATTTTTTAAACACCACGTCTTTTAGTTAACTGTTATGGGCTAAGAAGATTAGCAGAGTCTTAAGACTTTAGGATTAAAGGCCCTACCTCACCACAACGCTATGATAACGGTGCAGCCAGGTGAGTTACCTCCTACCCAGCATAGCCTGCCAGCATAACCTGGCAGAGCCGCATCGGAGCTTCGGTGAGATGGAGCCCTGAGAAAAAATGAGGGTACTTACTTCTCATGCTTAGTGGAGCGAGGGGGGTGAGGTTCGAGCTGCAGCGGGGTGGCGGGGGCGGAGCGCGGGGCCCCGCACCCGCCACCCGCCGCGCCGGCCGCGAAATTGCCGGTTGACCTGGAACAAGCAAACATACAGTCAGTCAGGCTTGAAGAATGGACACGTTGCACGTGGTATTTGGAACAGGAGCCATTAGCAGCTATATTTCTGCAATATTTTCTCTTATTATTACCTACCGGAAAAACTTTATAGTCGACTACTAGTTTCTGAAAACAAGTTTCCTTAGACCGCGGATTCGTAGGTACGTTTGACATGCAGGAAGTTCTAGTAGAACAGTACTTAAGTAGATAAAAAAACAACACTAAATCTTTGGATACTTTAGCTAATGCTGAAGAGTATCTTATCTAGTCAGTAGCTGAACAACGTAAATTAAAATCCACTTGTAGTGACATCTAGATAAGAATAGTGCAAACATAATCGCCGAGCTATCATATTCAGCATAATTAACTACTCTCATTGTTCGTTGACGTGGTCTATTTATTTAATTCCTAGGAACACCGTGTGTGGTGCCGTCAGAGCTATGATTAGTGTCCATGTCCATGACTAATCTCTAATTCTATACAGCATTGAGTGACGTTTACGTGAAAATAGTACCTATTATAGTGGTAGGCGCGTAAAGTAGGGATGACATTTGTCAAAAGTGACTACTATCATTCTTCTCTCTGGAATGCTGTCAGCCAGACTAAGGAGCAACAGCGACTATTAACGAATAGCAAAATCAAAAGTCATTTATTCAAACTAGGCTGAGAATCAGCACTTTTTGAACGTCAAAATTCAGTCCCCCAAAACGCCCGCCTTTCACCACTTCCTAGTGAGCTGGGAAGAAGAAGTGGCGCAACAAACTCCCCAGCAGCACAGCTATCTGTTCAGTCACGCCAATATTAAAAACTATGCTGTGCTGCTGTATGTATGTATGCAGTGGTGCTTCAATTAATGAGTTAATGTGTGACCAGAGACATAATTATCCTGTACTAGCTTTTGCCTGCGGCTTCACCCATGTGGATGTCTTTTTAATAGGACCTATTTTATACTACATTGTTTTCATATAAATGTACTGGTTTACGCGGCGCTCGCCAGGGAAGCTCCCAGTTGGTATGATTTTTTCCGACATCTTCAACAAACTTCGTCATATTTCAGCAAATTTATACAAAACTTTAATGAATTATACACTTAAATCTTCCTTATGAATCGCTCCGTCCATAGGTAAAAACCGTATGAAAATTCGTTCGGTAGTTTTTGAGTTTATCGCGTTCAGACAGACAGACGCGGCGGCGGCGGCGGCGGCGGGGGGACCTTGTTATAATAAATGTAGTTACTGATAGTCTAATATCAAATGGTCCTGTTTCCAAATCTTCAGTCCTTAGGAATCTACACAAACTCATATAAAAAGACTAAGTACAAAGATTTACTGTTCGCTACTAAGATTAGAATCAACATTTCGATTAGAACATAAAAGTAAGTCATTCGGAAATGCACCTCACGCAATGTGCTTGCGAAATATCATTCTCCAGAAATTGGGACATCTGATAACTATAGACCTACAGCCACATCCAAAAGAAACAGTATAGAAACGAACCAAAACATATTATGGTCTGAATATATATTTAAGAAATTAAACACCTGTACTCAATAATAGAGATTTGGGATCGGTATATAAAAACGGTGTAGGAAAACATCGTGAGGAAACAGAGCCAAAAAATTCGAAGTCATGTCACATCTACCAACCCGCTGGCCCTGATGGATCCTGAATCCTGGATCCTGGATCCTGACTGGGCCCGTGTGGTGGATTACGGCCCACCCCTCTCACCGAGAGGAGGCCTGTGTCCCAGCAGTGGGAACATTACAGGCTGCTTATGCTATATAAAAACTACAACAGCTGGCAGGACACGTAAACAGTACAAGCAGCAGCTATTGAAATAAAACGATGTAAAACTTAACATAAAATTATTGCTTACAAAAACAAATTTAACACAAATACTGAACACCAAATAGAACTTGGATCTCAGACGGATGATAGAAAAAAAAAACACAAAAACAGAAGGTAAACCTATACAGGGTTAAAGCAAATTAGCTAGTGAAACTCCGCAGATGTGATAGCTATCGATATCTTATGACGATAATAATAACACAAAAAAAGATTTTCAGGTAACTACTCAACCAGCGACTGTTGTCACCGTAGACAGCTGCAGTTGGGCTTACGATTTTTTTATTTGTTAATTAAAGTCCTTTGTGTAAACATACATAATATTAAAGATTCACTTAAATAAACAACCCTCATACCTACCTCTTATACTTATAACTCCTACGTTTTAGTGTAGTTGTCTGAGTAGCCACAATATAAGAGGGATGAGGCCGTACCTTTCTGGTAACCTTTTTTCTGGCCATGATCAAGACAAGCAACTTAAACAAGACACCACTGTAACTGTTGATAATACAAACGCTACTGGCTAAACTTCAAAAGAACTAGGTACAACTTATGAACCTATTGCCATTTAAGAACAATGCAGGCAAATCCAAACATTATTATCATTGAAACAATCACTATAATACAATGAAAGTAGCTGTACTAATATTATACACAAATATTATGGAGAAATAATTTTCACTTCAAAAACAACTAACTGTAAAGCCAATCTGATTTCATATCATAAAAACCAGGCTCTAAACTACACACAACCGACTGTGCAATAAAGTACAATGGAACTACGAATACATGTACATTGTACATACATTTGTACAAATAAATGACTGAACGTAAGTACCAAGTACCTACCTACATTTTGTGGACAGTAAAATTTCTTACAGCAAAAAACATGTATCCGCTGATTATATCACATACATAGGTAGATTTTGTTATATAATGAGCAGAACAGCCGGCGGTCTGCAGTTACAGCAAATTATTGTAAAAACAACATTTACAAACGCTGTAGTCACCACTTTAGATGAGACATTCGGATTAATTTACGAGTACATTGTAACCAACACCAATGAAGCAAAATTCAAGGACACGACAAACAATCGCAATTATGAAAATAGGAATTTCTGCTACTTACACGATTATAAACTGTCATACATAACTCATAACTATTACTTTGGTATCTACCTAACTTTAGTACCGATATTTGCATGTATAATCAATACAATTGGAAAAAGGGTACCTTTAAGTAAATTAATCATCCACTAGCTTAATCATGAAATCAATATATAAATCAAGTTTACAGAAAGAAGAATAGAGATGACGTCCATATTACAGGTAACAATTTCCATTACTAATGCTGGCCTTGACACCATTAAGTTTATTGCCTGGGAGCGCCTGAAGGGACCAGACGCGCAAACAAGATGTTCTCTTGTACCCAAGTACCAAGGATTACATTCATTATTGCGTCGTACCATTCAAGGACAGTAAGGAAATACGCGCTATCTCCGGAGAAACTCGTTCAATAAATTTTGCTAAGCCACTATACTTCATTTGATGTCGAATCCTCGCAATTCTGGAAAGCCCGACTGGACGAAATCTGTATTGGGGCTTTTACGTCGAATAATAATTGCTACCCTACACTTAAAACTTGTGAGAAAAAACACCTCTGAGGAAATAAATCAAGGAGGAAAACAGGAAAGATCATTGCTCCTTACCTTGCCAAGACCTCTATCGAGACAGACGATCGATTATCATGATAAAATGTTTAGTAACAAATACTTTCACACTGATACGTGGAAACTAATGTACGCTCTCAGCAGCAGATGTTATTACTCATCTTAAGATTTGGAAAACATATGTTCAAAACCTATTTCTTTCCTTTAATTTTACATAAAATCTTCATACCTATGGGCGAAAGTAAGTTACTGATTTAGAAATAGAATTCTAGAGGATAAAGGTTCTACTTGCTACAGGAAACAATTAAAACAAGTAAGCTAGCCGAACGAAAATAAACTGTGAGCAGGAGGCGCCCGACAGCCTACCGATGTAATATTAGAAACACGAGTAGATGCCGCTCATATAATTATATAACAATAAATCTAGCACTAACATCTTATACTTATCCATTCCAATCATAATTATATAAAATCCTTGGAAAACCAAAACAATTCAGAAAACGATTCTAGCAACTGCTTGTTTTCAATACACCTAGATAATAAAAATAAGCAGGCTATGGATAGTAACTAATGTTTCATAGACACTGAATAAGAATTAGTTTTAATAATTTTAGGGCAAAATGCCAATGATGTCTCAATATTCGTGGTATCTTCATGAATGCTGAAACCTATTTGATAATGAAGCGGCAAAATTTTCATAAATAAACCTCTTTATGTTCGTCGGCGAAGGCTCAAACAATGCGGGGATCACACACACACAAGTATTTGTGAGAATGCGGGCGTCGGACTCCATTTCAATTGATAAGCATTCATAAATAAAAAGAAAGCAACTAGCAAAAAGTCGTTTATCTTTCAACTAATTTAGAAGAAGAAGAAATAAAATACTGTCTAAGTAAATGACAAATACTTTTTACAGTCTCTATGTTTGCTTAAATTAATTGCATGTTGATTATTGTTGACATAGTCCCACCCAATAGGAATGGGCTAGGCAAATAATGAATTGCACAACAAATTAAAGGAAAGAAAAGGACAAAAGATGTACAAATCAATTTAAACAACTTAGTATCAAATCAATAAAAGTTCCAAGAAATGTCGACAAGTTCTTGGCCTTCAAAGCTGTGATGCAGTTGTATGTGAAGTTATCATGTGAAGACACACACATGCTATGCAGCTACGTCTTAACAATTATCACGAACAAAAAACAAATATTCTTCTCTTAAATCTAAAATCTTCTTTTAAATCTAAAAAACTTACTCTGAAAACGTCTTCCATAGCAAGCTCTTCGCCAACTGATTTGACTTGATTGTCTTTCAAAATTCTAATGAGTACTAACAAAAAATTCGTTCCGCATGTTACCATTATTTCTGGTTTATTAAAAACATATACACTCATAACACGATGTGGTATTTGAAGAAAACTTCTCATGTTCTTAGAAACTTGAGGTTCTGTTTATAAACTATAGAAAAGCTAGCACGACTATCGTGATCACTTCATTGGCAGCAAGCAACTGAATCCATCATGAAGTTTGTTGCAATTGCTATAGTGGTATTTTTAAAAATTCTTTGTATCGAATGTGTAAGTTTAAAATAATATTTGTGTTGTGTCTTTTGTATTCTAAACTGAGACTGTTTTAGTGAATGTGTGATTTTAGAGAATGCTGCCCATTGACTTTATGACCCAACGTCCGACGTCGTCGGTCGTTGATGGTCCCCGATCAGTTGAAAGCGATGAGTCTGCGAATGAAAAAGTCATCGGTTTGCGAACACCTTACGATGACCGGGAATCTGAGGAATATCCTGACTATGACAGAAAACATGGTCCTGAAAACACCAACAAGGTAGGTATAGAAAAAATCCACGAGATTTTGAGTCAAGAATAGTGTTCCTTGTTACTGATTAATCAATCACTTCACTTGTTTTTCAACTAATTTACAGCCATGTGCCGTCGTGGTATTGTCCAACATGCAAAACCCGAACATGCAGTCTCTATTGCGCAAATACAGATATGACGCAAACGGTTAGAGCATTTAGCATATTTTGATGAATTAAGTAATGTGCGTGTCTTATTTTACCGTTGTTGTTTGGTTTCCGTTAATTTCTCATTATTTATAGGTGTGTTGATTCCGAGCAGTGTGAAATACTTCATCAAGTTGCCTCAAGGTTTTCAGTCGTCGCCTGTCCTCGTGCCTTTGAACGACAAGGCCTTTTCACCATTAGGCGGATTTGTAAGGTATGTTAATGCGTTTTAACCTGAAGTGAACCATCACTAAGTTATTTCCCTTTTCCGGACATGTAGCTCTAACATCTTGCCATTCACTTAGTAACATTAACGACCTGACCTATTTGTTTTGATAATTACAGGTACTACAAAGAAGTTCCTCCAATTCCTCATTCCTGGTAATATATTTAATGAGTTTTAATCGGTTGCAACCAAATAAATAATTTGCAATGCAATGCGTTTAATTTCGTTATTTTTTTCAATCATCTTTACCTATCCTTATTCCGGGTAATATAATTAATTAATACCGTATTTAACACATTTTAATCGATGGTAACAGAATAAATGTTTTTTTTTTTTTTTTATATTTGGTTAATTCCAAGATATTCTTTAAGGGAAAATCGCCTATAGATAATCCAATCCGTCCTTAATAATTTTCTGTCAAGTCATTGAACACGTGTACCATATGTTGTTTCTCATATGCCAATGTCAACGAACACTGCGAACAACGAGCATCGTGAGGGCAGAACTAATGTAGAAATTGTTTGACCTTGATACAAGTAAGGGAATTCATAACAAAAAAATACCTCATTATAATTGTAAGACACGAGACGATAAAGATGTTTACAGATTTCTCGGCAAGAATCACCGATGTGGCAATATAGGAGGACGGTCCAATAACTTGATTGAATTAGGCCACCTCTTCAACAACCTATAGGCATTGATTGGGAACAAGTGGTATTTGAGAAGCTCGGATGACGTCAAGTGAAACGTGTTTGGTTTTATCTGATGTCTTTTAAAAGTATTTTCTCTCTTTGAGTGTCAATTAACGCCTCATAATCGATTTGTTAAGTTTGATCCAAATGAGAGCACTTCAAATATTTGTACCGTTCGAAACCAATGAATTGGATCAGATAAAGATGGAATTGGATCAATTTCTGTAATATGATATGACTTTTCTCCTATAACTTTACTTTCCAATCAATCCAAGTAAATCGTAAAATAGATTATTACTTTAAAGGTTACTTAAATCAAAAGCAGTCAAGAGCTTTCCATAAATTAAGATTTAACTTAAACAATTTACAATTTATGGTATCTCTTCAACAATTATAAACTCATGACTTTCCACTCGAACAACTTCAGGACTTTTCATTGATTTCCATATTAAACGTTAATGTGAACTTAAATCAGTTAAAAAGACAAAGGTTAATCATTTACTTCAGTTAAAGTTTTCTTTTGTCATGCCTTTGTTTTCTGTATCCTGGTCTTCATCAACAGCGACGCATCGAAGGACCAACAATGTTTTCTAAAGTTATAAATGGCTATGAGTTACGCACGCTTCTTCAGTAGACAAAAACTTTGCTGCTTCATTGAGCACTAAGCGAAAGTTCAAGGCTAATATGAATAAACTGATGACATGAGTAAACTCTCGATACTTATTGGCCTAGAAACCATGACGCCCGTAGGACTGACGGCTTGGGTCGCCCACGTCTGTGCGCATATATCGCATATCGTTATTAGAATACCTATATGCGATACTGAAGGGTGTGGCAAGAAAAGGTAAGTTACATGATAAATGAAGTAAATATGTGGTTTGCCTAGCGGTGACGTCATTAGGGAAAGGATAGACGAAAGATAATAAAGGCAAGAGGGAAATAAAATATCTATTGTGTTGAGTAAAAACAGGGTAACGTTAGCAACTAATATATGGAAATCAAATTAAAATATGAGGATTGTACCAGTATGGTCAATTCTTCACAAGGGCTAAAAAATTACGAGATGAGACCATTATATATTAGTGATGTTTAAACTTTGTTGAAATAAAAACATGTATTATCTGAATCTTTATTTTCATTATAGATTTCACAAATCCTGTCATACGACGTACGCCCTTTCTTAGTCCTTACTCGATTAAGAGGAGCAATAACATCATTGGATGTATCAACATCAGCTTATCATTCATCTGCATCTGTTGTAAGTATCGATAAAGTCATCAGGTTATTAACTGCAGTATTAGCAAAATAATCTACTGGAGCAATGTCATCTACAATCAGAAATCCACTTCAAGTGAAACCAAATATTCTTCGTACATTATATTAAAGGGATCTAGGAGTAATTGAGCTTGGCTTTTGGCAGCCATATTGGAGTCGCAGTATGGTGTTATTGGCACACAGGTGCAGACTGACTCCGGATTTGTTATTCCATCCTTAGGTCTCGATTTATTCCTGCGATATGGATAGCTTCCAGGGGTGAAAGGCGAAAATTATTCAACTTGGTGGAAATGGCCTAAATTCTGATTGTAAAGGAACTCGTATTATTTTATTACAAACTGTGCTACAATTTTTTTTTTTCGTAATTGAGCATTATCACTCCATAATAACGTATGTGCAGCCATTAAATTGTTAATCGTGCAATCTTTGATCCACTGCACGATTAACAATTTAATGACGGCTCAAGTCCATAAATCAGTTCCACCCAATCGCAAACGAAACTAGTTTTAATAGTACCTACCTATTTGAAATATTGAAACAGTATGAGATTTGGAAAACTGATGAGAGAGAGATCATTTAGAATCAGTTCAAAATTACATGGATTAAATTCTCATACTAAGTTATTCAACGGTAAGCGTTCAGCTATTCCTTGTGAGGTCATTAAATATTAACCATTCTCTTATGAACAAAATCATACGCGCGCTATCGTTGTCAAGTCAATCGTCAATGATTATATCTGGCCACATTGAGGTAAGGCTCGACAAATGTAGGCTGAAGAAGACTTTACCACAATAAGTTGTTTACCAATCCATTCATTACAAGAGGCAATATACAATTACACAATCGATAATGGTGTACTAATAGCAGCCATAAAAGATAGACTCATCTTCCATTTCTATTGCAAATACTTTATTACTGTTCGTTTCAAGTGCTCGCATCGCCTGCAGTTGTATTTACGAGTACGTAATGCAGTGGTAATACGAACAATACACATTCAATAATATCACTTTGTAACTGTAAACAACTGATCTCACTTCTTTCCGTGTGCATTTTTGAGCTGCGTTTGATAACCGCTAGTTTGTTTTTCGCCTGGTTATTTTATTACTGATGAAAACAATTTCGGGCCTTCTTGCAAAACAAGGTTTATCTCTAGAACCAGGTTTACCAAGTCATTATTTCATTTCGAACTTTATTTTGACAATGTTCCAAATAAAAAACTGTTTACTAAGGGCTGATTTTTCAATAGTCAGATAACTTTTATCTAAAGAACAAATCTGACAGTTTGACATATTTTCTATACAAAAGCTGTCAAACCACAATATTTATTCTTCAGATAAAAGATATCTGACTATTGAAAAATTGGCCCTAACCCGTGTCTAGGATGTCCATTTTCTATGTAAGAACTTTGTTCTCAGTTGGAATAAAGTTCGACATACAAAAACTGGCTTGCTGGCTGTTACAATTATTCCAGCGCGAAATAGAAATGGATCAATTCCAGGACGTAAAACGTACGTTAAAGCCTATATTAGGTTAGGTTACAGGTGTATATTGTTATCATTACAGAAAAACTCTTTGTGTTGGAATCCATCAGTGTTGAAGCTTGAACGAATGTGTAAAACATGTAAGTAGGTACTTGTGCATCGGAAAAATCTTTAGGTTCATTTTCCTTTGTCCAAAATGATATGAAGCTGCAAGATATTTTTTATTCTACACCTGTCTGTATTTACTTAACAAGATTAAGAGTATGTCGATACTTCATGAAAAGTACCTACAGCTATTTTCAGGGCAGTTCCTAATGTCCAGCTTAAGCGCAGAGCTCTTTGTGTGTCCGAAGACTAGACCTGAAGATTATAATAATTCATGTGCCCAGTCATTACAATGGCTTTCCAGTAACAATCATATCCGCTACGCACCACAAAATCTCACAAACAATAGCAAGTAAAGGACTCGTATTTGGATTTGAAATCACACGACCAACTTTGTGTTCTTTTCTCCATAATTACAACGGGTTTCCCAAACTTTTTAAAATACCTCGCAATAAAATAAGAGAAAAGTAATACTTTCCCAACGTTACCCTTTATAAAGTCCCCGAATGTCGAGGGACGAAACTGGGATTAAAGAGATCCAACCGAAAACGGTCCAATTGGTAAACGAGGCATCAGAGTGGTCCAGCAAATAAATCCTGCATTAAGTGAATAAACCTTTAAATCCTTTCGCAAACGAATTTTTAAACAAAAGGATTTTCCAATGTTTGCTACACGAGACCGTAATTCTTACTTTACGCACTCGTGGTTAGCGTCCGGTAGTTTAGCTACTAGCGAGCTCATAAAATTACATAGTTAACGTCTAGACAACGATCAACACGAACTTTTATACACTAAACAGATTTGTAGAATACATTTAATGTTCGAAAAATATATAAAAAATCAATGTTGGATTTTCCAAAAGAAAAGAACGTTAAACAGTCTCAAGAGCATTTAACGACTGCTCTTATAGAAAGGCAATAAGACGAGTAAATAGGAGAGTTCCTTAGCACATCGAACGTACTTATACCTATAACGAATCGAGAGAGCAACCATTGGCAACGTGCCAACTTCCATATTCGACGTAGATAAAACTCTATAAGAAGAAACAATATACATATATAACGAAAATTGTCACAACCAACCAATTTCAGTGGTAGAGTCACATCAAAAAGCTACGGCGCGACAAACTCATGTTTAATTCAGTTGGTTGTTTGGCCACGCATTTGTACGATGGCCTTGGCACTGGCTTTATATTCTCTAAGAAAATGGTCACGTATGATGAAATTTGGTGAGGATACGTCATGATATGGCGACGACCGATGACTAACTCGTACGATCCTCGCGCGATGTCATGCTTGACTTCATCCAACAACTGTATTAAATTGAAGACTGCGAACAATCAACGGCTCTGCCAGACGAAATACTAACTCTAGAAAAACAAGTCCGACTTTAAAAATATAGCAAGATAAAAACCTGTCACTGAAAATGAAAGTACAATGAACTTACACACGATAGGTATTTAAAACAAAATAGACATAACACACAGCCATTTAAAAAAACTTATTATTATACACCATACAGCTTTAATCTTCATAAACGTTGCCCAGGTCATGCCGTAAACAACTTGGTTTAACAAAAAACTGTACTAAGTTATTTAAAAGCCGGTCTGGCAAAAAAAGGTTCTCCAATCCCATACGCTAAAGGTCTTCTAAACAATCCAATTTAAGAAGCGCTTTAAAATATTCGAGAACATTTAGCTAAACAAGGTTAGACTGAAATCTTACAATTTTAATCCAATTCTCTCTAATTTCAGTTTTTATTTAGACTTTCCGTAATAGGATTACGTCACTAAATACGGATATAAATTACGAAACAATTACGTTTACGTTTTTATACATAATATAAGTAATTATTATGTTGTGAAAATGCAAATTTTTCAGTATTTCCAAATTCAACCAACATTTCTGTAAAATTACTGCTGCAAAATTACGGATGGCGAACTTGGATACAATCGCTTTTAGAACAGGGATTTCGTTGTAATTAACGATTAACATTTCCCAAGTTAATTAGGTAGGTACCTACTCTTTGATTGATTAAAATAGAACATCCCCTTGTGATTCACATTTAAAATCCAACTTATTTCTGTACCACATTATTGATTTGCGGATAAACGGCCAGGTGAAATCTCGGTAATTTCGCCGAGTAATGAAATTTAGCTAACCGGACCTAAAGCTCCTGAGTTGAGCAATAAGTGTGATTGGGTTTTCCTGTTCAGTACTAAGAATTCTAGTTTCAAAATAATCCAGAGGCCGTACTATGACGTGTTAATTCCATCATTGTTCCAGCGTGAAAGAAAGACAGAGCTATACATGACCTATAGCACTATCTTTTTTTCGCAACGGAATCATGATGGAATTAACACGTCATAGTACGGCCCCTGTTTTTGCTTTCGTCAAAATACTGCTCCTACTGTTTATGACGTGGTTATGAAAGGATTCGGGTTCTACTTAATTAAGAAGTTAATGCATTACAGTTAATTTACCGAAATCTTTCTCATTCATATCAAATGATAGTTGAAAAATTAATAAAGCATATGAATATGATGAACACATGGTCAAGCTCCTTGCGTGGTGGTCCAAACTGCAAGCTGTAACAACACACTTAGTGCGTGAATAGGTACCACTTAAAGGCAAGTCTAGCACAACATGTTGCGTATTAAATTAGTTAAAATGAAGACTGCGAATGAACTCGAGAAATAAGATGCAGAGAAGAGTTGCTATAAAAGATGATCTGCAGTCATCATTGTCATTAACCCAAGAAAATTATCTAAAATATCCTTTGGATACAGTAATAGTAACTATAATAACTAACTAAGGACCATTTCATTGCTAAAATGGCACAATTTGCCGTCATATCGCTTAATAACCTATAATAAAACTATCGAGATGGCATTATTACTATTCGAAGAGGCCACACGCGACAAATTAGGGGCTTCCTTTTATGCTGCAACGAGTGCGGTGACATCATCCATATAGGTCGTGAATTAAAATCACACACTAGTGCCATAGGTTGTTTGGCACAGAAATTCAAGAGAGATTTTAAATTTGAAATGAAAGTATAGTTAGGAAGATATTATTTTGGGTTAACGATGAAAATCGCCTAAAATGCTGAAGATTTATAGTCGTGTTTTGATTAAAAAAAACAAATATTTTGGACAGTATCAACATGAATCGTGATCGTATTTTCTCGTCATAGCTGTCCGAAGAGTTAATTGATGCTCTACTAAAAGTCGTGTATTGTACGTAGATTTCAATCGTACAAAATGAAACGAGCACGATACGTCAAAACAACAAAACGAGATTTTCTAGCCATACCTATCCATAGCCATAGTCTATTGATTCATAGCTTAGAATTCATCGCAATTTACGAGTAAGTAGAGAAAGTTTCTAGCCAAAGCTGACCATAGAAGTCTTCCATTTACGCAATGACATGAGCAAATGAAAATATCAAGTGAATATCCTAATTTTTGTTTGTTACACTTTCACGACAAAACGGCTGAACGGATTTGGATGAAATTTAGCACACATATAGACCATGCCCTGGGTAAGGACATAGAGTACTTTTCATCCTGGAACTTAGACGAAGTCGCGAGCAACAGCTAGTTATTCAATCATAACGAAAGAAGTACAATCCTTACAATTTCACGAAACTGGGTGAAACTAAAAATAAATTGATGGTTTAACTCTGCGTAATCGTTATTTACGTCAACCTCAAAATATTTTAATTAAAACGTATGTTAAACAGAATAATCGAGGATAGATTCAGGGCAAGGTTATTGGCAAATCACAATAAATCGGTTTACTTTGATGACATTATGTGTCAAGTTATCCAGAATAGCGTCGGTTGTAGCGTTGTAGGTAAGCGTTCGTTTATGAATCAATTTGTCTTGGCCTTAACGTACCGGTTATTTTGGTATCGCCGTTCAAAGTAGGTCGACAGCACATGGTAAGAATCTATCATAAAGTTGCGACACTGCACCGGTGTTTGCACGTAATTGGATGTGTACCAAAATACACCTTTTAAGGGCTTGTGTCCCATTTTTTGTAATAAAAAAGGTTTGTAGGTATGTATTCTACTGAAATTGAAGTAATTCGTGATATGAAGTATTTTTCGTTTTGCGTAAATCTATGATAGTTTGTGAATATGAATACAAGTTAGTTCTGCCTCATCAATAAAAAAAAATAACACTATCTTTTTCATTTACTATTTTATTGTCATACAGGTGCCTACAGTTATGTACTTACTTAAAACAAAAACTTGAACTTGTGTGATAAAATCATTTAAAATTGAGTCACTTTAATATTTCCTGAAATTGGGTTAAAGTGGAGTGGTTTATTTATTTGTGTAAAAATATAATCTGATCATATCTTGCAGGTGTTCATAAGGAAACTATAGTTATTCTTATGTTATTGATCTTTCCTATATCTTATCAATATCATAAAAGATATTGATATTTGTTGCATTTATTTTGATAATTTATGATATCATAGACACCTCAAGGTTTATAAATTTTCTTGGGTTAGATTCAAAATTTTGAACATAGGGGTCTTATCATTACTTTAGTATTTTAATTCAGAGACTAAGAATTATGAAAATAATTAACAACACTGCTAGCCGGCAATGTAAATAAATGAATACACATATACCTGATTAAATATTTTATATAATATAGAATACATTGTTTACAAAGCTAAGCAAAACCACATCAATATTTAATAAATATTAAACAGGTAGTGAGACTTGGAAACTGACACCTACTAGCTAAGTAATGAGTGCCATTGTCAGACTGCGAAGTGAAAGTCATCAAAATTTTATTAAGGTCGCACTAACCCTGACTTTGACAAGGGTTGTCAGGAAACAAGGGTTGTCAAAAAATGTTACGGGTTAAGTCAATGCAGTATTATTAGAGCTTATTTAATGCCGTTCTCATTTACATTGATACCTATAATATACCAAGTGTTATATCACAAGGAGGTAAACAATAATGTAGTAGGTAGGTACTTAAGTGATTAAATTAATTTACTGTATTGCAAGTCAAGTATTAAATACTTTCATGAATAAACCATTTTAATGCCTACTTATTTTGATTTGATAAATGTTAGATCTATCACAAAAACAAAACAATATACCTAAGTTAAGTACTGAATGTCAAGTAGGTCTTAATTAAATGTTCACTTGTTTAGGCATTAAGTTTTTGTGTAACATTTCAACTGGTAATTAGTAAGCAATTTAGATCATAAATCAGCTTTTTTAAAAGAATTTTATTAGAACAGAAAATCCTGAATACATACCAAACAAAATAAATAATTAAACTTGAACATTCTATAAATAGATGTTAAACCAAAGGAATTTGTATGAAAATAAAAATTATATAATTAGAAATTGAAGTATTTGTAGTTAATGTTCTTTTAATTACAGAATGCTGCATTGGCTCATTTGCAAATCGTGAATTTATTAGCTTTCATAACAAATGTATGACTTGTACAGGAATTTAAAGAATGTTATTGTATGATTAGGAAAACACAAAAAAAACGTCATAATAAATAAAGCTTTTGAGATACCGAACATAACAGACCTAGCATAAGGGACAAGCCGAGCCTATAGCCGACTTTAGTTACCTTTAGGCTTATCAACATCTGCCTAACCATTTCACAACAATGTTGGGGTTGGCTTACAGTCTAACCAGATGCAGCTGGATACCAATGCTGAATCATGTATTTAGATTTGAAAGTAGACAGTTGAGAAGAAGATAAGATTAGAAGATAAGTTTATCATATCTGTCAGTTGTCATTAAATGGATTGACATTGGATAAGTCTGTGGTTTTATTAAATGTTGTAGTGATATTTTATTGCTTCAAACCATAGTCTATGATGTATCCATTTGCAGGTACCGGGGAGACAGAAAGCCTTGAAGCCAGCTATAGAAAAATGCTTATTGCAGTGAACCTCACTACGGTACTTAATGGTTTACAACAGAATTGGGTATTGATATAATAAAAACTGATATTCTTTTGTTCTGTAATAGGTACTTTGTACAGTACCACACAAACCTCAATAACATTGTACTAAATTATTGGAATAGAAAAGGATGCAATACTTAAATGAATGAGAATGGCCTTGCATTGAACATTTTACTGCATGATATTCAAATCTACTGATTAACTTTATGTTTTAAATTATTCTGAATGTAAATTAGGTACTTAAAATACAAATAAGTATATGCTATTTAGGAATGCACCTTCACACAACTGAATTCTATAGTATTGAATGTGATAATTACCAAGTTTTTCTTATGGTCAAGAGCCCTTTTGTTGGCCTCTTCCCTCCTGCATCAGTGATGACTGAGAAACGGTCACTCAAACTTCTTTTCACCTCTGGAAAGCGGCCTCCTGATGACAGCCTCAAAGACTTCCCAGTCACGAGTCCCTGCGACTTCTTAGCACGGTAATCAGCAGGCTCTTCGACTTCCCCACCTTCCAACTGCAGTGATACTCTCTTGCCCTGCTTTTTATACTTCAAAGCAGCCTCTGACACATGGCCATTAAACTCACGGTTCTTATTAAACCCACGCTCACTCTCACTAAACCCTTGGACGAAACAGAGCATAATTTCATCAGGATACGACTCCTTCATCTAGAAGGTCATAGCTAATGTTCGATTAACGTAATCCACTCGCCTAAGGTCACAACAGTCAACGATTCGTTACACCAACTTTATTTTGCTAAGAAAGCGAGTCACTGGACATTTTCAAACACGAAAACAGTACAGACTTCTCTGAATTTCGATTAAAACTTATTTAGTGGTGAACGCAACTGGGTTACTAAAACACATTACACATCGATAACTTTGCAATAAAATAGTAAAGCACACGGTCGACACAACGGAATTCGGTATTTATCAAATAAAAATTCACAGTTTCACTGTCCTTATATTATCACGAATTCTTAATTGTTCGAAAAATCTAAGGATTTATGTAGGCCGCCGAAAAATATCGCGGTGAACTGACATTTCTTTCACGTTCGGTAACCGCCCGTAAGTCGCTTTGCGTTCGGAAACACAATCTTACACGGCCTCGGCTGTTTGCGAACTGACACCGGTTTGGCCGCCCCCACTCGACCTAGCGTCCACGCGGCGACTCACAAAATGTGCGCCGCGTCGCAATCTCGCAATGAATGAAGAATATGACGTCGTTTTCTATGGCACCTGAGAAGTGCCAATATTTTTCATGACAAGTGTTACGTTGAGTTACAGCCCACATGATGATCATTTCGATCCTAGTTTCCTAAATAGATTTAGTCTAGACCAATAAATAAAACAGGTAAATTCACACAATTGCTCCCGGATCTTTCATGATGGATGCATTGTGCCATTATCATCAAAATCATCATAATTACCATCTCGAGACGATTCGACATTGGTTCATTATTTTTATAACACACGAACCGTGGCCGTGGCCCTGTGGGCTTCTAAGACCGCTTCAGTGGACTGACGTGAGGGAAAATTCCCATGCTCAATTACCTCGTCTGGCGTACCTACGGCTTATCTACTTAGTAGGTAATAGCGGTAGGTAAGTTGTTGCTCACATTAACACGCAAAGGAGATGTTTTATCATCCCTATTGCCATATTCATACAACCTCTATTATGATGATGAACAGAGACTAGATAAATCTTCTGTATTGTTTTGTAGCACCTATGGGGTACGAACCGCCTCCTCAAAGGCTATGCTCTTCTCTTCCATGGCCCAAGATAGTGATAAACACTACAGATTGCTTTGGAATTGGTCGCCCTTGGTTTACTGCCAAGCCAATGTAGGTAAGTAATCGTTAGGTAATCGGTTTAGTTGTCAAAATTCTACTAATACTGCGACCGTTCATATAAATCCTAAGTTAAATAATTTCTCGGTGGACAGGCATGGTACATACATAATTAAACAGGAAAATTAAAATGATAACTATTGGTAGGTACCATTGCGTGACGGTCCGTTTGGATCGATAACGGGAAAACAAAGCAAAGTGAGGGATCGTCAGGGTTACCGGGAAGCAAACTCACTTAAGCTAAAAGTGTCGTAAATATAAATACATAGGTAACCTACCCACCTCTTTCCATTTTATCAAAGTTTATTTTTATGTAAAATTAATTTTCATGTACTTATGAAATTTGTAAAAATGGCTTTAACCCAAAGTTAACCATTTTAGGATGAATTACTTCAAAAAAACTGAACAGAGTTGAGAGGCGGTAACTTGTACCTATAAGCTAAAGTTGAATAAAAATCTCGTAGAATTACAATTCAATCTGTCACACTTATGATTGATTGAGGCCTTGAAAACCGAGATGATTACAAGATATTACATTTCTCTGTGAAATCGTGCTTCTTGTGGGAAAGCAAAACCACGTAGCGATTAGAGCGAATGGCAAATTGCAATAAGCATAGAGTAGAAGTTGCGTGAACGATTTTCAAATCACTACACATAGGCACTTACCTAAATAACCGACGCAATTTAGCATTTCACTAAAGTTTTGGTTGGTTAGTTAAGAAAGCCATGAACGGTCACACAACAACGGCTGTCCAATACAGACCGTTTTTTGACATAGGTACTGGTGAAAATGACAAATTTAAATGACGGCCGTTATAATATGACAGAACCGCTTTCCTTGGTGCACGAAAAATACCCTCTTTTGTCAATTTCTTATCTAATTGTGAGAAAGCTTGAAATCATTGAAACATTGTGTCTGTGCGACTATGAAAGTACCTACAGTTTTCGTGGCGCTAAAACATTCGCGTAGTTTCATCACTTTTGCGCTCTCTAAATGTAGTTTATTTTACCTATAGTTTACATATTGAAGATATTGAATTAATATAAAATAATATTTTAATTGTAGTTTATAAATAGCTGAAGATTAATGTGTGATTTTTAAATTTCTTTGAAACGGTTTACTTAGTAATAGGAAAAAGTAAATAATGACTGGGTTTTTTTCGAAAAATTGGTTTTTTCCACATTATTTTTCAGCTACATTAGGCATCGCAGTTGAAAAAAATGGTACAGCCACGTGCAAGTAGACCATTGGTGTTGATAACATCTTTGTATGTTCAAAATCAAAGGTAGTTTCTAGTAAAAAAAAATATCAAACGTCAGTCTCCCGTAATTTTTTGGAAAACTTGTTGCGAATATTAGTGATTTTCCACGATTACTTCATGTATTTGAAAAATCCCTTTCAGCCACAATATGTAAAACAAAGAACTCGACTATTCAAATTGAAAATAATTTTGTTTAAATTATTTTTCCCCTTCTCACAAATAATGCAGAAACTTTTTCAAAATCAGTCTATTTCGTGCACGGCCCCTAAGCACTACAGACACACACACAGACTACAGACTGGCGCGAATCGACAGCGCAACGCGACTGTACAGTGGTAGAACAGTTTCTATAAAAACTTCATGGAAATTGTTCTACGAATCGCGTTGCACCGTCGCGTCGCGCCTATCTGCGGGAGCCTTAACGCCAAAGTGCGATACTTTAGTTGTTTAAAAAAGTTCAATAGCTTGAATTCCAGCTATTAAACTGTCTTTATTGCCAAATATGGCAGTATTTCGGCGCCCCAGACAGTTTGAGGTGAAGTTGTGCGTCAGAGGGTTCAATTCACGCAATTCACATTTGAACAAATCTAAGGTTTAAAGGTCTTGTCTGTCTGTAGGCTCTGTAGCCTTGGAAAACCTAGTTCATTTAGGTTTGCCTTTAAACTTCACGTGGGAACCCATGTGATGGGCAATCCTTCAAACCTCTTAAACTCAAGCTATCAACGACTCGTTCTGAATGCGTCAGGAAAGCACTCGAGCGTGGTGGCTTAATGCAATGCGCTTGAGGTGTTGGTAGGTGTAGGTAGGTAAACAAAGAGCAGAATGACTAATGTTCATAAGGGAAATATTAAAATCTATGAGGAATATGTAATAATATCTGACTGTATTAAATTTTGTAGCACTGCTGCACTGCTCTGATCACATTTAGCGTACCTAGTGCCTTAGATAAATGATTGGTCTCGCTGCGCTCGACGATCAATGATACTCGGACTTTCGTGAAAACATTGAATTATCTCTGTCTTATTCACATTCATAGCGTAGCGAGACCAATCATTTATCTGCGGCGTAGATAGTGGATAAAAAATGAACATTTTAGGCAGTTATTTTATTCAAGTGAGCTTGTTTAGAATGTTTTTGTCGTAGTCGGTTTTTTTTTATTTTCCTGCTATTGGTGTGTTCTATTTTTGGAATTGTTACCTCAAAAGCTTTGTTTTGATACCCCAATTATTCAAGGTATTAAAAATTACTAAAAAAAATATAAGTATTCAAGACATTACTTAGTGACGACTAAAACAACCAACAAAACCTTTATAACCATCGCACGAGCTAGACGAGTAGAAAGACGCGTACCTAATTTATTCAAATCCATCCAGCCGTTAGAATGATTTGAGCCTATAAGTACCTACCCCAGATACAGAGATATGTGTGAAAATCAACCCTGTCTTTGTCGGGTAAAAAGATGCTACTGCAAACACTCTTGAGGCTATCCCATACTTTTATGACATCCACATGCAAGGGGGAGAAAGCCATGCAGGGTTGAATGTAACATCTTCCTTTATCTGCCCCACAATTTGTGGCAAAGGATTGCATACCGTAGACTGTAGTGATCAAAGCGCTCCATTGTTTATGAGAAAATTTAAGACCTCAGCACGTTTTAAGTTTTTTTTTTATTATTATTCCACTAACCCCTTATTCTAGCGACTCTTAAATCTTCATCAGTCTACCTACATCGTGTTTTATCTATAAGTATAGAAGCATATCAAATAGAAATAAAAGTAAATTACACCGTCATTCTGATCGAGTTTAAAAAAACAAGAATTAAAGGTGAACAGGAAAATAAAATAAAGAAAAACATCAATTTGTTTTTAGATCGTTTCTTATCGGTAGGTACATACTAAAATGTTACACTGCTATTGACTTCTAGTTATTTTAATAAAAAAGTTTCAGACATACCTACTCGTAAAGACGAGAAAGTTGCAGCTATAAAATACTATCGTTTCTTCCTGAACTAACCATTTTTGGAACAAGTCCCTGGGGTAGAATGACCATCATTGATGAGTTATAGTAGGCGGCTTAATTTTCAAAGCCTTTCGGCAGATCTGCTCTCTACTCGACAATGTTATTAGCTAGAGTGGGATGCTGCTATCCATATTTCATTACCTACGCACACACGGCTACACATCAAGCTATACATTTCCAGTATAAGCTGATCTCACATTGTATAGGATTTCCGTACGATGGGAGACCAGCGTAAACTGGTTTTGTATAGCTTGATGTGTAGCCGTGTGTACAATATATTATCTTGTTACGGTCTGATTGGATTACATTTCCACAGACATATTTTACGAATGCTTGAGATGAGAACGCGTGATTATTTTCCCAGTTTTGAATCGGTAATATTTTCCAGCAACTCTAGTCTCCTCAGTAGGTACCATTAGTGACATAGTTTTTGTGTTTCTATGATCAGTGATGAGTTATTTATTATTTTTACCAATATTCTGGCATTATAATTTCCGTCCGTTTGTATCTTCTACACGATAGAGTCGAGTTTGTGTCAAAGGAAGGATCGGTTCTTAATTGTTCTCATAAGTGTCCACTTCAATTATTTTCACTATTACACATTATTTTTTAATTAAATTCACTTGATCTTTGTCATTTATATTGAAATTGTCGCTCGTCATATCACGACACTTTATTACAGGACGCCAATTCCGTAAGTCGTAAGTGCGACACGAACGAAAACAGGGTAGTTCGTTGTAAACGATCAATATAATCCGGTACCTACAGGAATCTCCTAGGATACGGGAAAAACAAACTTGTGTTTATGACGTAGCCAAACGGGTTAGGAATTATTAAGGAAACAATGTTTGTTATCGTTTGCGTAATGACGACTGATAATTTTACCTACCATAGGTACGCAGGTATTTTTAAAGTTACATATTTAAGGCGAATTGCACCAAACTTTTATACTTTGAATAGGTCTTAGGAATGTAAGAACGATATGGAGAACGTGTACCTACTATTGCATGCTAAATATTGGACAAATGTGTGTACCCATAGAACTATTATTACTAGCGTATATTTTATCTCAATGTGTGTACCTACCATATTTGATGCATTATATATTATGAATTTTATTAAATGAATTTTTGACAGTTTTTCCATACTAGAACTGTCAGACGTCAATTTTATTCCACGGATAAAAGATATTTGACATTGGTAAAACCAGCCCTTAATTGGGTTTCCAGGTAAAGAATAGAACCAAACTGGAAACCTAGACAAGTTTAGTGGCAATCGCTTTCAAAGCGTGTCGTATTTCTACAACGATATTAGGTATATACACTCGAGAGCAATGAATCCGGGTCACTTAAAGAATCCTAAAAATCTCGGAAACTGAAAATGCTAGGTTAATGCAATAAATTGTATTTAATAGACAATGTAATACTCCTTAAATGAAGGTATTAAAACTTCTTAGTTATTGTAAAGTTATATCATAAAAAAATCAAATTTGGTAAAAAGGGCCACTTTCGAAGATGGAACTACGAAATTACAGCATTTGGTTTTGCTTTTGTTTGTAATCTGTCATTTATGTGGGTACATAAACCATGTTGATAGTGCTCTATATTCATTATTCAAGCTGAAATTATGTCGCTTACGCCTGAAGAATGCACCAGAATACTTACAATGCTGGAAACCGGCCGGAGTCAGCGCGATACAGCCAGGACTGTCGGTGTGTCGCTGTCAACAGTACAAAGAGTTCTCCGACGTTACGAAGAAACTGGTTCTAACCTACGCAGACCAGGAACGGGCAGAACCAGGTGTACCACAGCACGAGAAGACCGATACTTGGTGAACACCATGCTTCGAAATCGCTTTCTCACAGGAACTGAACTCACCAATCAGTTTCGACGCCTCGGAGGAAGTAACCCAAGTGCATGGACAGTAAGACGTCGGCTTGCTGAATCTAACTTAAAACCCCTTAGACCTGCAAACGGCCCTAAACTGGAGCGTGGGCATCGTATTTCAAGACTAAGATATGCCCAGAGCCACGTAAATTGGAGTATTGAAGATTGGTCAAAAGTTATGTTCTCCGACGAATCAAAATTTATGCTCTACAAGCACGATGGAAGACACAGAGTGTATCGAAGACCAGGGGAAAGATTCAAGCAAGCATGCATCGAAGAAAAAGTAGCCTACGGTGGTGGGTCTGTACTTGTGTGGGCCGGAATTTCTTCTGAAAGTCGCACAGAGCTGGTGATCATAGAAAACGGCTCTTTAACTAGCGTAAGATATGTGGAAGAAATCCTCAATGATCACGTTGGTCCATTTATGGTCAATTTAGGTGAGGATGCTATATTTATGCATGACAATGCCCGACCTCATACAGGTAGGATTGTGAATGACTACCTTCAAGAGATGAACATTACTCGTATGGAGTGGCCAGCGCGCAGCCCGGATATCAACCCGATCGAGCATGCTTGGGACGAGCTAGGCAGATGCGTAAAACAACGAAACCCTCCCCCAATCACGCTTCGTGAGCTCAAAATTGCTCTCACAGAGGAATGGGAGAATATTCCCCAAAATCGTATAAGGAACTTGGTGTACAGCATGCCAAACCGCGTAAACGCAGTAATGGAAGCACGAGGAGGCAATACGAAGTATTAAAATTCAAGAAAATCGTAATAAAGTTCAAAAATTTCATGTTTCCTATTTTTGTTTTAAGGAGAGATCAGCAGTTTTTTTCTTTATGTAATTTTGTGTTAATAAAATGTATTTTTTTTTACTTTCATTTAAGGAGTATTACATTGTCTATTAAATACAATTTATTGCATTAACCTATCATTTTTAGTTTCCGAGATTTTTAACATTCTTTAAGTGACCCGGATTCATTGCTCTCGAGTGTAGATGGCAGCAAAGTAGAATCACTTTTAAAGCGTTTCATATTTCTACAACGACTTTCGACGGGATTGACATAAGTTTTTCGGTATATTATGTCAATCCCATTAATTTTTCACTTTCGCATTATCGCTAATAATAATTATTAGCGATAACGATACGGGAAAGTGCATTTGCAGTTGCATTTTGGCCCCCGTCTCAGCTCCTGACGGATATACGTCGAATTACAAGTAACCCTGTATGTAGTATCTTTCCCTGTTATCCTTGCGTTTTCCCTCTGGCCGTTCATCGAGAGGTCCAGGTTCAGTGGACAGCATAAAGCTTAAATGATAATAACTCCAGCCTATTAATGTCCCACTGCAGGACAAAGGCCTCATACAGAGAAGGCACCAGCAAAAAGGGTAAAGTCAATTTCAGAAATATCTGTTACCTAATCTTATTCGTCGTCATATTATTGAAATGTTTTAACAGAAAACTACAGTAGGTGACTAGGTATATCTACCTATGCTAAAAAGGTATCCATAGACACAGATTACCGAAGTAAGTAGGCGGCTACAGACTATGTGTATCTATGCTAAAAATATCTCCATATACCTAGACACAGATTACCCAGTAAGTAACTACGTAACTACTAGTAACAAGCCGTAAATTAGCAATCCCTAATTACTTTGGTACCCGCCAACTTATAACATTCGTTTAATAACTAATGCTAATCTACGGTTGCTGCGAACCGGTCTTCTAATGATTGAGCTGCGGTTTCTAACCTGAGAAACGAATCGTTTTCCTACTCCTGGTAACTGATGAAAGGTTGGTCAGGAACTCTCATCATTGAGAAATCTAAATATCCAAACCAATTGAAATGCTGATTACAGAATACGTCTTCAACTATGCACGTAGCCAGAGACTTTTAATGGGTAGGTAACCCATTAAAAGTCAGTCTCCTAAAAACCGCCTTGTAGGTACCTACCTAATGAAAAGGCAAGCCTTTACAATATATCCCTCCCGCAAACAATTGAGAACAGAGGGGTATTTGAGTAGTGTGTGTGTGGGGGGGGGGGTTAGGTGCGTAATAGACTAACAGTATGAAAGGCTTTAATTTTAACAGTTCAACAACATTCATTGCGTTATTTACGTTGTTGAGCAGACAAACTTTTCGAACATATGAAGCAATGGATTAGCAATATCCTTCAAAATGATTCAGATGGCGATTCATAGTGTTTTGCAATAAGGGTGCAGATTTGGTTATTTTATCTAGGATATAATATGAGCAGTACCATCCAGTATAATTGTACTCATCAGAATCCGGCCTGGTTGTGAAAAAGAGATAGTGCTATCGGTCATGTATAGCTCCGCTGCTCCGTCTCTCTTTAACGCTGGAACAATGATGGAAATTAACACGTCATAGTACGGCCCCTGTTCTCAAATTTTAAGCTATTCTACTGAAGTAATGATAAACGGTTTTATTTCTGTAATGAGGTTTGTTTCAACCACTTTTACACGTCAAGCATATTTTTAAAACTAGATGAGGTCGGCGTTTCCTATCTGACTACTCTGAGAAGAAAGGCCGAAACAAACTCAGAGGTCACATTCTCTTTTAAACTCTAAGACATAATCTTGATCAGATCGGGTGAAGACGCCGAGTCTTTTGAGGAAAGAACCACACAGATTGAGTGGACATACCAACAACGATTGGAAATCAATAATCATAGTCTTACCTATAGGGCATAAAGTAGGAACGAACTCGGCACGAGATTAAAGCACATTTATGCACAGCAGCGCTAAACCGCGGCATATTTTTCTTGCACTGATAACTGCGAGTAGCTCTGTGAGATTAATAAGTAGGTAAGTAAGTACCTATACAACTTGCTAACCGCAATGTTATGAATATTTTTAATAAATATGGGTGTAGGGACGCATTCTTAGTGCCAATAGGTACGTTGAATCATACAATCCCCATTATTCAACAACAGTTGAATACCTTCGCACGGTTGTTAGATTTGACAAAACATCGAGATTTCTATAATATAGGTACCTACAAGGTTAATATCATAATATCTATACAACGTGTAACATAATTAACGCAAGACCTCATACACCCCAATTCGATTATTGAGTTAAAAGCATTATACAATGACAAAAACATTTTTTTTAAGGCTAACTATTATTATTAAGAAAATCGTGTTGACCCTAGCATTGTTTTATGCATTTTAAATTGAGTGTTATTGCCTTGAGATAAGATTTAATTTTCTTTGGCTCAATCGGCGGTCAGTATGTTTGCAGAACTGGTCAAAATGCAGGGACCACCGTATTTTTTTTCCTTAAGAGGTTGATGATGTTTTACCAATAACCCTGTATAAACCTTCTGAAATAAATTATGTAAATGTTGGTGAAAACCGCAACAAAATTCGTTACGGAGTTTAGAACAATACGGTTATACCTACAGACAGACACGAAAAGCGACTTTAATTTAAAATAATATGTAGATGAGGACACTGGCATCGTTAATGAACCGGTTTTCAGGTCTCATACCTACACTGGTGTACCTTTGCAGGCACATGGGACATTTCAGCTTCTTTTTTTTTATAAACGTTGCCCCACACTAGGAATTTCTCCTGTATTGTGGGTGCGTTTACAAACATTTAAACTCACAAACACAAACAGCCAGACCCGGAACAACTACTTGTAGGTCATACAAATATTAGTTCCGTGCGGGAATCAAACCCGCGACACGCAGCGCAGCAGTCAATCGCTTAACCACTGCGCCAACCGTGTCACGTTCCGTGGTGCGTGTTGGTTTGGGGATGTCAACGCATCTGCTATGCCTCTAGCATTGCAGCACCCAAATTGCAAACACACTATCAATCAAAATCAGAATAATTTTGAAGGATATCGCTAATCCATTGCTTCATATGTTGGAAAAGTTTGTCTGCTCAACAACGTAAATAACGCAATGAATGTTGTTGAACTGTCAAAATGAATGCCATTTCTACTGTTAGTGTGTTACTTAATTACCCCGCAGATTTCCATAAGCGGCGGTGACCGTCACTTACTAGATCTTAAACCATTACAAATGTAGCCACATTTTGACCTCAAAGATTACGATTATCTATGCTCTACCGCGCCCTACAAGTTGGTACCTACATAAGTATGATTTCTACGAAGTAAAAGAATTTCCGCAGAGTTGTTTTAATTTTAATTGAACGAAGTTTCTTCCAGGAAAACGAATTCTCTTAAATACCACGTGTATGTGTATATTATGTGTTAATGTTATCAATATTTCTTCCATTAAGAATGTGTAAACTATCCGCGAACATTTTCGCAAAATATTTACTCGAGTGCTGACGACTCAAAACAGGATCATACATCAAAGCACACTATACCAGGAAGCATGGTCTCCTGTCATGCCTAAATATACTTCCCATGGGGATTATTTACCTTCCTTATTACACGTGGGTTTGTTATTATAGCTTGCTAAAAACAAAAAACAAGATCTACGAAATTTCACGATCATCGATAATTTTAATCGAGTTGTTGACGGAACTTCGGATACCGAGAGATGAAAACAATCGATTATCGAAAGCTCTTCAAAGTGCTGTTAACGTCTGAATTCAATAAACTGCAGAACTAGGTATTGGTGTAATTTGTAAACAAAGGTCGGTATACTAAGAAGGGTCACTATTTATTCTAGGTTGCAGTTGTTGTTAGAAATACGGAATGAATCAGAGGTTTTATCGGGAAGTGACTAAAACAAAAGTGCTCATAGGTTTATTTTTCAGCGTAGATTTTGTTTTTTTGTAACTTACCTACGCGTCCAGCCGGTCTATTCTGTAAAAAAACTAACGTAAAAACTTGAGGTCGCTTGAGGTGAAGTAAGCTGTCATTTCACTTAAAGCTATTGACTAAGTGTCAATACTGTCAATCACATAGAGCAGTGAGCAGTGGTGGCCCATTAGTTACGTTGTAGGTCGTAGGTTCTAACCCAGTCAGCTTTACTTTGTGTAAATTATTTCATCACCACTGCTCTTAAAACGGTGAAGGAAAACATCGTGAGGAAACTGTCATGTCCTAGAACCAAAAATTGGAAGACATGTGACATCTACCAACCCGCACTGGGCCCGCGTGGTGGATTACGGCCCACTCCCTCTCACCGAGAGGAAGCCTGTGTCCCAGCAGTGGGAACGTTATCTATAGGCTGATTATGTAATCCCATAGCTAGTGGATGACAGCTATTGACAGTTCATCGCTATTGGCGGCTTATAATAATAATAATCAATGCTATGGTGAAGCGGTGTTGACCAGCCGTAGATCGGCTGCTGAACCTCGTCTTTTGCATCGGTTTTTCTATGCCCCATTAAGCTCAATGAGTGTAACTATATTGTACCAAAGCCGCAATTATGAATCCTATACATCCCGATTGAAGCTTAGCCCTTTGACCGCGCGTGTCGCATATATGCGACAAATATTTTCGTGTCCCTATCGCGCGTGTCGTATTTCTGCGACAGAAAACATGCATGATTTTTTCGTTCTATTTTCGTCCTAATAACTGTGTGGTACAACTAAAACGAAAAAAAAATTTTTTTCGATTTGTAGCCGCGCGCTAGGGGCACGGCCATTGATATTTAGCCACGCGCTTAAAAGGTTAATGGCGGCTCGGAACATGAGGCGAGTCACTGCGCAGTAACAAATTCACGTGTCAGCAGGGGTGAGGGGTGAGGCACTGCGCAGCGAGTAGCGCACTTCAGAGCCGCCATAAACTTTGAATCGGGTTGTAACTTATAGTAGAAAATATTACATTACGTCCATACGATAACGAGTTTCCATTTCAGTTGAAAGTAGGCCACACACTTGGAATAAACAAAAACATAAATGTTGCTCTACTAAAAGAAGGATAAACTAACACCCGTATTCAAGAATGATACTTATTTAAGTATGGCAGCAGCACTATGCTAAGTAAGGCATTTCTCACTGCGTTCGTCATGACAGGCCTTTTAATTCACAAACAATACTCAAGCGACACTTCACTAAGCGAAAGCACTGCGTCGAATAAAGATCGGTGATTGGTCCGTTTCTGTTGCTAAGTTCTCTCTAATGTTTGGCAGATTGGCGGATGACATAAATATAACCTTTAAAGTTTTAAACGTTTTGTCAGTTGTGAACTAACAATTTCCTATATTTCTTTGTTATTTTTTTGTGTGCTGATTACTAATGATTGTTGCTTCAATTCCTACAAATATGGATATAAATAATATAACTACGTCTTTAGGTTCATCAAGCTCAACTGTAATGTTAGTAGAATATTATATAGAATAGTTATAAGGTCTCCTGTTATCATCTGTAAATCAAAATATTGTATGGTAGTAGGTAGGTACGTAGTTGTTATTGTACTTATCAAAGTTCAGCCCTTTCATAGAGAGGTAAGGTAGTAGGTACACATTCTAACGCTAGGTTTCATAAGTAGGTACCCAAGTTATTTTAATTGTATTAACTAAATAAGGTAAGTACCTGGAAACTGCAAGAAGAATAAAACCTTAAGGCCACTAGCAACTAATAAATAGGTGGCACTGGAAGGCCTCTTGCAGTCAATTTGTCTAGGTCTTCATTTATCAGTGGCAAGAGTATAAATTGTACCACATCTTTCGAAAATCTGTAGCGTCGTCTAAATTTAACCGAACTGTAATAATCAAAATGTTCTTGGAAATCCCGTATCACTTTTCTGGTACTTATTATTGTTTGCTCATTGATATAACTATCAAATTCTTCTTCGCTACTGTAATCCATTATAAAAGACCGGCCGGCACTAGAATCAAAAACAACCTCAAACAACGCAAAACCAAACCTCGAGAAACAAAAATAACCAACTTTTTGACGTATGCTGGACACTATGCGTTGCTTAATATAGCTAGCCGGCTACCTTACCTATGCGTGCATTTTAAGGGACGCATAGTGCCGATTGCCACTCAAGTATGGTCTATGAATAGGTTTTAGGACCCTGTGCGCCCGCGCGCACTGTGAGACCTCATAGTAATGTTCATGAATACGGGCCTAAAATTCTACAAACCGTTACCCGTTAATAAAATTCTCAAATACACTAGTACTAGGTAACAAATTCTGACGCATTTAGGTCAGCTGTAAACCTATTATTTAGGAAACCTGCTGTGTTCAATACATATTAAATTGAATGAATCAGTTTTTCCCTAAATAAATATTTCTTCGGGAATGTATATTCTTCTCGGCTCAGTCTTTGCATAGAGTACATAATACGTCCATACGTCATGTTCGTGAACGGGCGCCGTCAGTAGGCACTGGCCATTTCTTAGCTGCCACGGCCACAGATTACTAAATAGTTACTACCACGGCTTATTTTATTTCGTAATTGTTTTTATCTTTTTATTACGGACGCTTTTAACGTGCACGTCTTTCTACATCGTTCTCACATGTATAATTACAACATGAATGATGTACTTAACTACCTACTTTTTTGTAACAATATTTTGATTTAAAAGAGTGTCCATGGAGTTTCTTGCCCGTTCTTCTCCATAGGTACCTACTACGCTATGGAATGGGCAACTAGCTTCATCTTTCTGACTGACCGACCCCTTGACAATTCAAGAGTGCCTGTAATTGGTTTATTTGAAATAAATGCTTTGAGTTTGAATAGCACGTAGATACCTTCTTAATACAGACAATCTTTTCAATAAGTACCTATATAAGTAGGTAAAGACAATATCCTGCAATGGACTACTTATAAACTGGTAATTTTTTCGCGAATGTTGAACACGTAGTTTGAGAGCTCTTTAAGTGTGCATTTGACATCTTCGTAGCTGCTGCTTAGGTACTCTTTCAAGCATGATGTAAAAGCGTTCAATGATGAATTATCCAAGACTACTCTTCAGCCTTTGTAAAAAACGCAGAATGCATACAGCCAACTCCTAAGACGCGCTCTAACGTCAGGTACCTAACTATTTAGTAATCTGAGCGTCAGCTTTGTCTCGGAAGCTGCAAAAATTCAATATTCACGTAAAACTACAGCTTATGGAAGCAAAAATGATATGCTTCAGAAGGCTTTTCTATCTAATCTCCCATTTTACAAATAGATAAGTAGGTACCTACCTAATCCTACTGTACCTGCTGTAACGGTGAGTGGATTATAGAACACGGGCAATTACAATCTAAAGAAAAAATTGTAAAGCTAGTGATGTAACGCAAATTCTACGGGACACATAATCGTAACAAGATTAGACACATTGCGCCATTCAGTAATTAATATCGATACACAGCAGGTGTAGCTGACGTTCAAAATATTTGGCAAGCGTGCGAGGGAGTGTCGCGACGTCACTCTTGGCACAAACACATTGGCGACAGTCTGCCTACGTCACTAGAGTTTGAGCACTTTCAAAACATGAATTTCCCTCGTACCGGATAAACACGAAACGTACGCTGTTCACCTTGAATTCCGGTAGTGCAATTCATTGTAAGTAACGTATTTAATAAGCTAGTTAATTAATCTTAGTTAGTTAATCTTTATTTTTATGGTACAATCTCTTCTAGGGGGCGAGCAACACTTAAAATGGTAATGAGTTGAGTCCAACAGTTCCGCTTGGTGTGGTTTATGGCAGTATTGTGGTGCAGAAACGTCAGTGTTAGTGCAAGCATAGCAATTTGAATGTTAACGATCTCGATAGCAACAATACTAGTTTCTATTAACCACGTGGGCTGCTCATAAAACCCTGTTTTGTAAAAATCGTAAATACAACTAACAATAGAAATAATAGGGGTTAATGTAAGAAAATGCCGTTTTATTGTATTAGGTACTTCGAATTGACATAGAATCTTCGTGGTTTGAGATTTTTGAGTGAAACTATTTTCACGTGGTACCTATGAAGTTCTTCTTTTAAAAAATGTGTAACATTCGATTATCGACTTTCAGTTGTTTTTTTATTCAGCTTAGACGAAAGATGATGGATACTTCGAAAATTCGAGTTATTTTTGAATACGAGTTCCGACGCGGAACTAACGCGGCAGAAACAGCTCGCAATATCAATGATCGATGCGTTTGGAGAGGGTACTACTACCTAATTAACGCTCAATCTATCTCTCTGTGGAATGCACTCCCCCAGGAAATCAGGATGGCAACCAACCGATTATCCTTTAAAACTAAAGTTCGCGAGCACATTCGTAAGAAGCTAGCGGTATCATCACAGCGGTAATGTTTTCTCATTGTTTGTCCAATTTGTTTTTAACATACTCGTGTATTTATGTACATTTATTTGTGCTTATATTTATATATAATTAGTTATATGTATTATATGTATTTATAGACTAAATAAGTTTATACGTGTCTATTGTATATTATTTAAAATTATTTAACCTAAAATATCATTATAATTTGCACCTGCCACTGTTTGTCTCTGCATCACCCAAAGGTTGACTGGTAGAAAATGCCTATGGCATTAAGTCCGCTTCTGTACATTTGTGTGCTTAAAGTGTTAAATAAATAAAATAAATAAATAAATAACGCACCGTGCGATTGTGGAAACTTTGATTTGAAGAACGAACCACGTGGAAGACCGCCCACACAGGTGAATAACAATGAATTGAAAGAGATGGTGGAAGCCGATCCGAGCCAAACTACCCAGGAATTAGCGGCATGGTTTAACGTTACCTTACCAACAATATTGACTCATTTGCGTCAAATCAATAAAATAAAAAAATATGAGAAATGGGGGCCTTATGATTTGACTGATCTGCAGAAAGAAACGCATGTTGAAACTTGTGTTGCCTTGTTGAATCGACACAGAGATGAAGGAATATTGGATCGAATTGTGACATGTGATGAAAAGTGGATTCTTTACGATAACCGTAAGCGAAAAATGCAATGGCTGACCCCAGGTCAAACGCCGCAACAGTGTCCTAAAGCAAAGCTTACCAATAAAAAGGTAATGGTAACTGTTTGGTGGTCTCAGCATGGTGTTATTCACTATAGCTTTCTTCGATCTGGTCAAGCAATAACGGTAGATGTCTACTGTGCCAAACTCCGAACAATGATAGCAAAACTAGCAGTGAAACAGCCCCGACTCATGAATCGATCTTCACCATTATTGCTCCATGATAACGCGAGACCTCATACAGCACGAGAAACCGTTTTAACTCTACAGGAACTGCAATTAGAAACCATTCGTCACCCTCCGTATTCGCCAGACCTTGCTCCAACGGACTACTATTTTTTTCGTGATTTGGACAATTTCTACGTGATAATAAGTTTTCTTCTCAGGAGGCAGTACAAAAAGCTTTCACACAGTTTGTCGAATCTAGATCACGAGAGTTCTATCGCAAAGGCATAAATGACCTCCCAATTAGATTGCAGCAATGTATAGATAATACCTAATGGTAATTATTCTGATTTTATAAATAAATATGTTAAATAAAAAAATTAAAAAAAATCACTTTTTCAGTACAAATCGGCAATTTCATACTTTAACCCCTACCTAATATTAGTTTACATGGAGTGTTATCTGTTCTATTCTAACTAGGTTCAACAGATTCATCATCATCATCAGCCTACCACTACAGCACTCCACACTGGACATAGGCCTCTACAATTGCACGCCATTCAGCTCAATTCTCGGCAACTTTGATCCAGCTGCTCATACCACAGATTACCTTGTATACTGATTTAAATAAATAAATATCGTCTGACATTGCACACAGCACCATCTAGTTCCAAGTTAAGCACTTAATTAAGGCTTGTTTGTGTTATGGATACCAGATGGTTGATACACTACTTAAATACATTATTTTTTTCGTAAATACATACATATTATAAATATACATCCATGACTCGGGTACAAATGTCCATATTCATCATACAAACATTTGCCCCTACCGGGATTCGAACCCAGGACCATTTGGTTTCGCTGACTACACTTAGCCACTGTAGCCACTACACCAAACGTGTCGTCGTGTGTGTCGTGTGTCGTGTGTCGTGTCGTGTGTGTGTTTCAAATTGTAGGTAGGTATATACATGCTTGATCGTGTTCTAGGGTAGGTATCGATACCTTCCGCCTGACGCAGGTCCGCACCGGACACGAATGCTTTGGGAGGTTCCTGTTCTGGATAGGATAATTTTTCAGTAGATACAAATCGGCAATTTCATACTTTAACCCCTAATACTAAGGTGACTCAGGTTTAAGGTTAGGTCAAAATCAAGACGGAAAAATGACAAGTGGAAATGCTATACAAACAAGAAAGGAGGAGGAGGGGGGGGGGGGGGGGGTTTAAATCGAAAATACTTGTTAATCTATTTAGATGTGTACAAGAAACAAGGAGAATGTGAAAATGAAGAAGTTGCAAATGTTAACTCTATCGTACAGCAGCTTAGAGCATTAATGCTCTAAGTACAGCAGCGTAACGAGGCCGATACTATTATTAACACCGTCGATCGATTCTTATCTTTCATATAAAACCGATTAGTCCATAACGCCAAGAAAACCTCGAAGCAGGACTTACTAAGCTAACTTTGTTGAAATAGTTTCAGTACAGTTCAGAGAGTGTTGTAGTTTGGCAATTATTACATAAGTCAATTGGGAATTAAAATTAAACTTAGGTGCATTCATTGACAACGACTAACCTAATGGTTCATGAGTCAGAAGGCAAACCTGATTAAAATCACACATATCTCAACAGGCCACCCACTCCATATCCTAAAATTAAAACTAAGTACTTGAATAATTTTCGTACGAAAGGTTATATTTCACTAAATTGACTTAGATTTATTGACCGAAAAGGTGAGACCGCAGTGCTAATTGGTCAACCACACTTACTGCCGGCGCTTGCGCAAATTGTAGCCCTTAATAGCATGTACTAGTGATGTAACGAATATTTGCGTTCGCATTCGCGAATATTCGCATATTTTTGCATATTCGCATTCGCGAAATTATTGCGAATGTTTTTGCGTGTATAATTTTTTTAAGTAGGTAATAATAGTTGGTTAATATAAGAAAATCCAATTCCATTAATTTCTTATGTTTTTTAATGCAATAAAAAGTAACTTAACCTCGTAATCACATTATCAGTCTTCTCTTTATCATTTGGTATCATTTATTTATTTAACTTTGGGCAATGAAGCTTAACAATCAAACTTTCATAACAATTTAAAAAACCAAACTATACTAAATGGCCTGAATGCAATGTAAACAAACAAAAACAATCTTCTATGAATTTTTACCAAACTTTAATGATAACATTAAAGATTATAATTTTTTTTATTATTATTATTAGGATTACAACATCCACACAAGGTATTCAGGTCCCGAACTAGGCAAAGCCTGTACTACGGTAACCTGATGACTGATATACATACTTATATACATATACACACCCAGTCACAGGTCAAACAGACATGTTCATGCACACATACACACACATTCTTCTCCGGGACCAGCAGCTCAGAAGGCAGGGTCTCTACCAACTGCGCCAACCGGTCAGTAAAAATTCAGTCATTCTACAAATACTTCTACAATAAATAAACTATAATTAAAATCAAATATAAGTTTAACATGAGTTGCTGTCATCATAATCACAAAGTGTTTATAGTATATCTATATTATATAGTTTATAGTATTTATAAGTAGTATAAATATAATCATTTTACATAATTATATATATACTCTCTATTCTCGGAACGAAAAACAGACGGACACCACTTCGTTCGAACGGGACTGCCGCTAAAGTCTCCAAGCCATAGACAATTGGCGCAAAATTTAAACAAAAACTGAATATTCGCATTCCCATTCGCATTCGCGAATGTCCAAAATATGACATTCGTTACATCACTAGCATGTACATTAACCTTTTGCGTAGGTATGATTATAATATTGTGGTATTTGCACCTACCTATCAAGATAAGCTTGAGGCGAGGTCGTAGGTTTTCCTCAGTTTTTATGCTATTAACTATAAGCGTACATGTTGTTATTGTTAGCATTAATGGCATCGGTACAGAGTTAAAATTACTTATTAAGGGCGATTTAGGTATACAGCAATAGTTAATTTAACAGTTCCTATTCCTTATATATGTTATCGACCAAACTCGATTTAAGGCCAAGCCGGTTTATCCTACGCTTGTCAGGATATACGACTTAGTTTAGACCAGGACAATCTAGTTTGGCCTCAATACTGTAGGCTTAACTAGTTTGGCCTAGGCTAAACTGATTGAATCGTTGCAAGTGATAAAATAAACACAGGCAAAACTAGGAAAATGATGGATTAAATTAAAAGGAAATTAATAGGTAAGTAAACAATAAATGCTTTTAAACATCTAATTATAAAAACAGTATATATATGCTTGTATTTTATAGTCATTTCCGAGCTAACTATCTATCCCGTATGTTGCACCTACCTACCATGGTTTATCTCTGCATCACCCTAAGATTGATTGGTAGAAAATGTCTCAGGCATTAAATCCGCCTTTGTACAGTATTTTTTTTACTTGTGCATAAAGTTTTAATAAATAAATAAATATTGAGTAGAAGTGATACAAGTTCACACAACACCTTGTACAAAACTATAACATACAAATAAGGTACTTAATCAGTACTTAAGTGTAATTTTTTTTTTTAGATTTGTGGCGTTTAACAGTACATCGTCCTGAATGATGAGGTAACATCACTACGACATGGACAGTCGGACATCACTAGTGTTTTTGACAGGACCAAAATGACCACTCTACACACATTGGTTAATATCCACCCACGCCTTTTGATCCTCACTAGTTCTATTGTGTGACTATTACTTGTTTAAAAGATTGTATCAATTTACATATCGTGCGTAACAACTTTGTGAGCATTTCTGGTTGATTAAACTTCATAACCTTTGTAGATCACGGCGATTGAGTTTCATTTCGGATATTTGGGAGCAACTAACTCCCGCAGATTTAAACTAAAATGAAAAAGGAAATTATTTGTACATTTTATTTGTGTAACCTAAAAAAACATTTACTCTTTTATATAATTTAACAGGATGTAATATGGTGGCATTTTGAATTACCTACACAAAATCTTTTTTTTTTCATTGGCACCTATTTTTAGCACAGTTTTTGGTAGATACTGGTGCACCTCAAAAAACCGTGTGCGGTCCCAACGTGTTTATTTTGGCAATGCAACGATACGATCAGTTTAGTATTTAGGCCAAACCAGATTGTCCTGGGCTAAACATATCCTGACACGCGTAGGATAAACCGGTTTGGCCTAGGACAAACTAGTCTGGCCTAGAATCGAGTTTAGCCGGTAAAATATATATTTATTGCAATCCTAAGGTCCTTGAGGACCTTGCGGAAAATTCAATCAGTAAACGCTGCAAAAGTTTGATGCATTTTTTATGAGCTTCAATGGTACTTTTAAGTTTAATAAATAAATAAATAATATGAGACAACATCCACACAAGGACTTCAGGTCCCGAACTAGGTAGAGCCTGTACTACGGTAACGTGATGATATACATACTTATATACATATACACACCCAGACACAGGACAAACAGACATGTTCATGCACACAAATGTTTGACTTGTCCGGGGATCGAACCCGAGACCAGCGGCTCAGAAGGCAGGGTCGCTACCAACTGCACCAACCGGTCAGTCAAATTAATAATAGTCAGTTTAATCATAGACAATCGGTAAGTATGTAGCTAACTTTCAGTATAACAAAGAAAAATACGTAGAGCTCATAAAAAGCCAGTTCTACACTTCTGAATGCACTGTAAAGTTCAATTACTTATCGCAGTCATTATTAGGTTAAGCGTGTGATGTAGCCTTACCCTGAATAGTTATTTTCCTTCAGCGCAATTGCTATTCATGGAAAATAAGTGATCCTCCCTAACAAGTTGACAGGTTTGTTCAATACATTACTACGGTATATAGAAATCTATGAGATCGATAATGGGTGGAGATTATACTTTGATAATACCTTCATTAGTAATCGAATGACAGATTGAGACCCGATCAGATTGATTGTAGTAAGTCTCTACATAATGCAACCTAGGAATATGTACTTTAAATTCTCATATAAACTAGTAAAAAGAGAAAAAAATTATATTTTGTGTGTTTGTTTGTTACGCTTTCACGCTAAAACGGCTGGCCGTATTTGGATGAAATTTGCACATTGGCACATGGGTAGACCTAAGGTTTCCGGGGTGGAAAATTCTCATGGATGTCCACCGCCCAGGGGCGGGCGGGTCTGTCAGACTCTTACTGACTAAATACCATCCCGGTGTTCCATCTCACACCTACGCCGGGGGTTGCGGGAACGTACGATCCTTCCGCAAGGGTAGACCATGTGAGGGGGAGTGGGAGGCAGTCACCTCCTTCTGCGAAGCAGTCATGCTAGCGAAGGAGGTGGCGGGACGGGAGAGGGAGAGAGTCTCCCGTCCAAGCCGCCGCGGTGGACGCTCCGGGCGTCGGGAGCCGCGTGACGACTCCCGGCCACCGTAGGCGCGGGCCTGCGGGCGGTGAGTAATGGGTAGCTCACCGTCCGATCAGGACCAGGCCCGTGCTGGACGACAGTAGGAATGACTTTCATTTTGACAGTACAACAACATTCATTGCGTCATTTACGTTGTTGAGCAGACAATCTTTTCGAACATATGAAGCAATGGATTAGCAATATCCTTCAAAATGATTCAGATTAAGACTGACAGTTACGCAATTAGGGTGCTGGAAACCATACATAAGAGGGAAAAGCCTCATACATAATATGTAATACCAATATCATCGGAGCGTCGGACGAAGCTATCCTCCTCGACCTTCAGAATTAATCCCTGGATTTTCCTTTCCCTAATAGCTTATTAAACGACTTCAAAAAAGGAAATGGTTCTCAATTCACTGTATGTTTTTTTTTTTTTTTTTTGTTACGCGATCATTCCGTCAATTTTATTATGAATTGATTTTGATGATTCTTTTTTTGTTTGGTAGGTCATACTTCAGAGGTGGTCCCATATAAATTTTATCGAAATCAATAAAAAAAATCAACAATAAATTATTTTTTAATAAAAAAAAACCGCCTTCAAACGGACGTGGACGTGTAAGACGATCGTTTTTGAATGAGTACCATAGCTAACATAACATATCAGGTACCATAACTAAAAAGTGATAAATATACAACTTTTTTACAAAAAAAAAACAGTCGGCCTTTCTCAGATCATATAAACACATATGATCTGAGGTGTCTTTGTATCTGTATTTTAGCTTTTTCCATACTATCTGTATTTTAGCTTTTTCCATCGACTTCCAAAATTAAAGTTATTTTTCACTTTGTAGTGTTTTTTTTTTTGGAAGTCGTTTGTTTTTTTTTTGTAAAAAGTTGTTTAAATGAATTATTAAAAGACTTTTGAAGGACGCAATCTTCCTTGGAGCATTTCTATATAAAACTAGTTTCGAAATGTCACGCAATACTTTTCTAATACAGGAAATTTAACCTGGTTTCCAGCCAGTAGGCCGTCTTATCGTTAAGGCGTGTTCCCGCCTTAATGCGAGTGCCTATTGGAAATGGGACGGGGTTATCCAATAAAACATCCAACGGACATTTATGGTAGAATGAACGCGAGGACAATGCGGACATTGAGACATAAAGGAGCGGCCGTTTTTCCAATAATTATGACAATGCTATTAATGGCTCTTAATTGAGTATGTTTTAAACATTGAGGTTTTGTCTCTACCTCATAGGTAGCTGTAGTTTAATTAGTAGGTACCAGTTCTGCAAATCAAAATTAATCATCATCAAGTCTGATCAGTCAAACTTGGTCAACTATCACCAACGCGCACTGGGCCCGCGTGGAGTTTTACGGCCCACTCCTTCTTTCATGCGGCCTGTATCCCAGCAGACCAGCAGTGGGAACATTATAGGCTGATTATGCGAATTCTAATCGAATGAGAAAATTGTCGTAATCAATTCTTTGCGTTCCACTACGCATTACCACTCTCATACCTTACCACGTTAGGGGTAACTTACTGGCTTATTCTGTGACGGGAATCAGCATTAAGTAATGGTACCTACAGTACATTTTAGGTTGAAAAAGATAGAGAGAAAACGGGTGATTTAGCTATGTAGTTCGGAGAAACCTATAGGTATCCCATTGCAAATGGTGAAGGCTTAGTTGATTCCTTTTATTTGTCTTCTAAAGTCAATTATATAAACTGTACCTATGCTTTTAAGCTACTGCACGACGTGACTTTTTGTCAAGAGGAATTTCGAGGCTTGTCCGCCAAACCGGAATAAGCAAATTGAAAGAGAATTTGTGGAATGCATCTAAACTTAGCATGAGCCTTATTGGTTTCGACGTTAAATTGATTGGTAATGGAATGTTATTTATACAAATAAATGTGTTTATACCGATTTAAGATTAGTCACGGCTCAGATATTTCATCTTGCATTATGGATTCTGACGATTCTGACTAATTTTAGATACAGTGTGATGTGATGACTAATGAATGTCTTATAATTTATTATATTATGCTCCAAGATTTTGCAGCTAGAAACCCTTCACTGTCTTTATATCTTAGTTAAAATCGGCTTCATTAAAAACACGAAAAGGTAAATCTTTGTCCACCTTTTTATCCTTCTTTCTGTCTGCTTTCAGACAGAAAGAAGAAAAAGCCGGTCAATGCGTGTCGGATCACGCACAGTGATGGGTTCCGTAGTTGGGGTGACTTTATCCTAAAAACAAAGTTAACATTGTACCTAGTTGTTCTCCCATGCATCAATATACGTCATCGTCATGGTCAAGTCTCCAACTGCAAATGTAAGTTTGTAATCGATTTTGTTCTTATGCGATACTAAATTCAGTCCTCGATATCGTTCGCGTGGAAGTCGTAAGACACCACTATACAACGTGTTGTTTTGCATCCTCGTCAAATTTCAGGAGGCTGTTATGAAAGACATAAATAATCAAATAAAATTACGATCCTGCTCAATAATTAATACATACTTGTTTTTTTAGGTATTTAAGTTTGACAGTATTTCAGAATACTCCACTTTCAAAGAACAAAATCGCCCCGTTGCGTATGCGGTAGGCAGTGTCGTACGACTATGTCGCTGTGTACATGCGTTACAGTTACAGCGCAGTTACAGGGCGGTATCACACGGGCCCTACACATGCCGATTTCCGAAAAATACATAAAATAAAAATAAATACCTACTTATTTTATTATTGTTTCGTGTCGAGAATCATTAGCATAGTTACCTCCTCGAATTTGACGAGGATGCAAAACAACACCTTGTATACTAAAATAACAGCCACATTTTATATAATTATTTTATTTATATTTTTTATTTAAAATTGTGTTTGTTCTTGACTCTAGTCTAGGTCAGTGGTGACAGAGACAGAGTCGACGGTGGAGTGAGCTTACCCAGAAGAAGCCTGTTCACTCTCACTTGAAGAAATTAATAGGGTTGTATGCGTTCGGAAACACAGACGCAGGTAGAGAAAAAACAGCAGGTAAATCGTTCCTGTATAGGTACTACGTTTGTAGTTTTGGTCAAATATGAAGAGATTCGGGACTGGTGACGCGGGATCAAGCGACGTACAGCGAGGCGAGCACGGCCTACTGTGATAGGCTTGAGCCACATATTTTTATCACAGTTTGGGAGAAAAAACCGAGATAAAATGCGTGACTCAAGCCTATCACAGAGGCCGTGCTCGCCCCGCAGTGGTCCGTGTGAGAAGCAGCTCATTCTGAGGTGGACACCCGCAGCCTTCAGTAGTAATTCCCCATTGTTTGCGAAGTTTTTCGATTTTAGTGAATTAATTAACGCCTACGGTTCTGCATAATACTACCTAAAAGCACATTACTGATACCACAGATCAAAGAATACAAGTACAGATTCCCTATCTCATAGAGCAAAAGCGTGCCGTCCTAATGTAGGCAATTCTGTAGACAATTTTAGTCCCGTATTTACACCAATAGATGCAGTATCTGAGCTACCACGGCTATGACGCTGTCAGCCTACCATTGTTTTAGTAATAATATATTGAAATATCACCAAATGGCATTGATTTCCCGGGCAACAAATAGACGCGCGACGCTCAGGACCTTTTTTGTTCTGAGACACTGACTGATGCATTCTTACAGATTATTCTTGACGAACAGCTATCACTGAAATAATAATTATAGCAGTAGATTGTAAACACACGGGATTTCTCATTAAAAGTCACTTAACCATATTTTAGATATTTATTTTTATTATAACCAAAGATGACAGAAGAGGCTTAGCTTCTACTAACTATCATACAATAATAATACTTACGAGTATCTACGTATCGAAATGTAAAATAGGAAGCATAAAAAATATGAATTGTTGGGAATCGGACATTGGTTTGCAGTTGAAAGTTGACTGCATAGCTCCATAAAGGTAATGCGGGGTCATAATAATTTAAAATGTTAAAAGGCTCCTTCAAATAGGCGCGTCACGCGACGCGAATCGCGCGTGACTCGAACTCGAAGGCACCGTTCGTCGCGCGACACGCGGTGCCTTTGTGTCGCGTCGCGTTTCATTCATAGCTCCGTAGATACATATTATTTGATAGTTTCAACTTGATACCTCCACGCGTTCCTAAGAGAAAGGGTCTTGACAGAAGGATAGACGAAGTGGTCCTTTAAGGGTTCTGTTTTTTCCTTTTGAGGTACGGAACCCTAAAAAAGAAGATATAACCGCTGAAGAACTGAATAATTTGCCTTAATATAGACATTGCATAGGTAGATACAACTGATTTGAATTCATGGACAATTTTATTTGAAAGTCAATTTGATAACCAATTAATGATGTGAGAACTCTTTATGAGAGAGTAGAAAGGAAGGGGAGAGTAGGTGAAAATGTAACTTGATACTGTTATCGACGCGTTTTGTAGGATCCATGACGTCACAGCAGCCACCTGACGTGACGCGGCCGGCCGCTCAGCAAACTAGCATTTAGTAAAAATGCGTTTCACAAGTTGATGGAGTCCAGTCTGCGCGCAGTTCGCAACCAGTCAACCACTATCTACAAGTATTCACCAACAGTCTATGAAAAAGGATACTTAAGAATTTTATCAACGTGTGCTTGTCCTAACCATTTTGTAATTCCTAAATTAGTTTCATTGTGGTAGACAAGTATATCAATTAAAGGAAAATTTGTAAATGTGCTGAATATGATTTGAGATGTGATTCTTTATGTATATTGATATCATGTATGTGCAGGCGGAGATTTATTGAAAAAGGTAAAAAAGGTGTTTTTTTAAAGCAGTGTCTTTTAAACCGTAAATAATTTTATCAAGAAAAAACAGCATGATATTTTCAAGTATTTTTTAATAAAGTGATGGAACTCAAAACATAATTAAATATACATTAATGCATCAAAAAAATCTTCAAACACACCTCTTAAATGACTTTAAAAGCAGTTTATCCTTTCATCAACAATTATAATTATAATTTTATAACTAAAACTATACCATAAAATTTCTAATATTTTTATAAATAGAGAATTACTTCATATTTTGCAATAAATTACCAGATTTGTGTCATTGCGCATCTCTTTCTTTTCTATGCAGTCCGAAAGTGACCGCGCTTAAGCTGTTGAATGAAATTAAATTATACTAATATGTGTTATTTCCTACAACCTATCCCTATCGCTTTGGGATATCCTGTAACGAAAGAAGTGTTATGAAAAAAAAAAACCTTCGTACATTTGTGTATGCACAGAGTATGTCTTCATTATGTTTATTTAATCTCCTCTAAGTTTAATCAAACAATTTTCGTATGTTTTTCTCGGAATGTACTGAAAGATAACTAAGCTGATATGAAATGAAAATAGTTATTTTAATTATTCAACACAATTAACGTAAACTTTGCTTCTGGCACGTACGCGATACGCAACGTAGTAACAAGTATTTATAAATAATACCTATACCTATTAATAAGGAATAATTATATTGTGTAGGTACTTCAATTAGTAGGTATTTTTACAGTTGTAAAATAGGAGTTGTAAAAATTTCCAAGTTTTACAGGCCGCTTCATATTTTACAGTATTTTCAATGCCTTTGGATATCTAAGCTTTTTCGCTGGTTGCGAATGGCCGCTCGAATTTGTCTATGGTTTAGTGATGAATTTCATTTGCTGGTGCTATCGATGGTACAAACAATTTTCGCAATAAAATTTATTGAGTCATTTGTATTTCGATATTCTCCGTCTATTTTGTAACAGACTTCCAAAACAGCAGAAGGTTCGCAATTCAGCTGTATTAAAAAAAAAGTTATATTTTTTTTTTCGTTAACTTTGATCTCCGTCATATATAAACTGATTTGAGAAATTCGTCTTATGTTTAAAAGGATATACATCCAGATTGGTCCTATATAAATTTGGTCAAGTTCTGATGAGTGGTTTTTGAGTCAGGTCAATAAATACGACTGTTTTCCACTTATTTTATGTTGATAATGTTGTAATAACTTCCTGTCACTGCTATTTAAATTGCAAGTAGTGGTATACGACTTTGTCTGGGGTAGGTACCACAACCAAAAAATAAAAACGTCTTCACAAAAAAACCACGGACTTCCAAAAACAAACACTTCAAAGTGAAAAATAACTAATATCAGCATTGCGATTCTGTAACCATCTCACCACCGTGAAAACTTAGGTGAAGTGAGCGTGGAGTGAGCTGTCAGTGTCGTCTCACTGATGCTAGGGCTTGACCAAGCGTTACAATATTTACAATCTTAATCGAGATTATAATTTAAAAAAATTATGGCAATTCTATTGATAATTTTATATTATTTCAAAGCTAGTTTGGTGTCTAAAAAAACGACAACATTGTGTTTCAAACTGAATTACTGTTTTGCTATTTTATTTGAAAACCCCGAAAATAGTAATGTTTAGCCACTTATGTAATAAAAAATGTCAAGGATAAAAACTAAAATATATTATTAAAAGGAGTCCCTTTAGGCAAGGTTCCGAAGATACTGGCAGCGTTCCCCCTTTGAATAGCTAGACTAATTCTTTGTCCGAGGTAGCTGCCAGTTCTTCGGTCTCCTGTGATGTCGACTAACCTTTTTGCTATTTCCTTAAAAAGCTTTATAGCGCTAGGACCCCACGGACCAGTAGTAGTAATATAATAATAATAATAGTACCTTGATAGTAGTTAACGTTTTCCTTATCCTTGACATTGTATGGTTTTAATAATTAATTTAATAAATACATACAACAACTTATTACGGTGAATTCATGAAAAATAAATAATAAAAATTAAATAATATAAAATGATCAATAGATTGGTTAAAAAATATTATTAAAATCTCGATTATGATTGTAAATGTAACGTTGGTCAATCCCTAGCATCAGTGGGATGACACTGACAGCTCACTCCACGCAAGTCTTCACGGTGAGATTTTTACAGAATCGATCGGCTGGCTTTTAGGGAATATCTGTGCAAAATTTGAACAAAATCTATCCCCAGAAGTCGTTGGCAAACAACGAAAATACAAGAACCAACGACACCGACCTCCGAATTTGTTGTTTTTTTTTTTTTGTGAAATAGTTTTTTCTGCCATACTTCTGCTATTAGTCGTCATCTCGGTAGTCAACTAGTCACCCCCTTTCTAGCCACATCATCTTTCACACAAACCATTCATCGTTTCATTGTTCTTACCCTACTTCCTACTCTTTTAAAGTCCAAACAGAATCTTGGTCAGATCATGTGAAGGCTATGTAGATCGGTGTCTGCAATGGTCTTTTGAGGAAAGAACCACACAGATTGAATGGATTAGTAGTATGTCGTCGTTTTATTGATGTTTGGAGGTGGAGGAGCGGCCCATGGAATATAAGGCAGAACAATGTCTGGTCAACCAACGTCTTTCGGTGATTAATAGAGAAAATAATAATGACCTGAGCTTATGTATAGTAACCCCCTATGGTATGCTGATATATGTATAGTGTGCGTATTAGATAAAGTAAGTAGGTATATACAGAGTTGATACGACAGAGGGGCTTTCCTTTAAACTATACCTATACTAGGTACTATTTTCAAGCTCTGTACCAAAAATCAATTAAATAGGAACAGTAGTTTAGTCGCAATGATTTTTTTAATTTTTTCTCCCGTTTGAACACGATGTATCTTTCCTAACAGCTGATTATTTCTGTAGAGGTCATGCACCTTAAAACGATAAATCTGAGTATAACCTACGATGCGTTGTTGCCGCTCTGACGCAAGTCACAAGTACAACCAAATATTTTCGCTAAAAAGATGGCAATAAATACACACACACTGGCACTTTCATTACAAAGGGTGGTTGCGTTTTACTCTGATTTGTAAGCTATTTAGTTTGTTTGAAAACAAAAAAAATCTTATTTTTGGTGCTTTTTATTTTTATACCGCATTGAATTAATACTAAACACGTATAGTATACGTAGTGTAATTTAATGCCCCTCTGTCATATCAACTCTGTATACCTATGTATTTAATATAACGTTTCAGATTTTCCAAACACAAGAAGACCATACATTGACTGACCGGTTGGTGCAGTTGGTAGCGACCCTGCCTTCTGAGCCGCTGGTCCCGGGTTCGATCCCCGGACAAGTCCAACATTTATGTGCATGAACTGTCTGTTTGACCTGTGTCTGGGTGTGTATATGTATATAAGTATGTATATCAGTCATCAGGTTACCGTAGTACAGGCTTTACCTAGTTCGGGACCTGAAGACCTTGTGTGGATGTTGTCTCATATTTATTTATTATTATTATACATACAACGGGCTGATAGTGATAAAGTCTAATAAAACAGCGCATTTGTGAGAGAGAAACCATCGCGGTCCCACCACAAATATCGATGACCAACCATTTATCGATGGTCTAGAAGACAAACATGCTAATTACAGACCTACCAATTTTTCAGGAGGACTGTTTTTAATGATTCATAACTTCTAGATACTATAAAATGACATCACTTACTATGAATGTACAAATACAGTTTAGACAGAAAGAGACGGAATTATGTCATTTGGATAAGTGCGATCGGTAGAGCATGCTCATTTAATACATTTGGCATTAAAATGTAATTTTATCAAAATTTTGTAGTTAGCACATTTGTCTTCTAGGCCATCGTTATATTCTGCATCGATGAACCCACAGATCAGGCTATCCAGTGTAACGTACCAACTGTGAATAATACAAACTGAACGGGTCAAATGTAATAATAGATGTTGATACTTAGATAATCTTCATGTCCCGTTTGATACCCTCTCTACTGATAACAGGAATGTCAATTTACTTTGTAGTTAACATTGTTTTGTTCACACAGCGATGTCTTTTCGTGATAACAGTGTAAGAATTCAAGGTTTTCGAGGAAATTGGGGCGGAATGATCAATTAGTAGCCGGGAAGTCAATATATTGGCAACACTAAAAATTTTGGAGAGTCTTGCCAGAGTTTAAAAGCAATTAAGTTAATTGAGTATTTTGTTTCCTTGAATTCAGTCATTAACCTAGTACTGTAGGTAGACGTTTAACTATAAAATATGGTTATTTCGATGTTAATTATAGATAAGTTTTATTCTTATTGGAAGCTTCGGTAAGTTACACTATTATAGATTACCTCCAGCCAATTGAAAGTAATGAAGATAAGTTGATTGCTACTAGCCACGAATATAGCAGATAACCACGAAACGGTGGAAAATTGTAACAAACATTACAATTCAAAGTCTTTTAAAATTACGTTACTCGCAGGAATGAAAGACAACGTTCAATTTGAACATCGAATAAAAACAAATGAGGGTGAAAACGCCCACTTCTCATGCCACGTTCAAATGATTCAAAACTACGTTTTCGAGAACTTGGTAAGTATTAAAAAAAATAGATATTTTAATAAAACTTACCGACGTCTCCAGAGTAAATTATCTGGGGAGATACTCCGTTTGCCTTTCAGAAAAGCCTGCCTGAACTGTGCTAGAGGCAAGCTCTCCCGACGCAACGACCATCGTACCGTACGAACACTTTTCTCTGGATTTTTTTCCATTTGCACTACCACATTACACATAAACTTTAATAGATCACGATTCAACATTGATTTTGAACCATTTTTTTCTTAATTCTAGCTACAATTAACAGAATAACACGAACAATTGCAATACACGATCTAAAAACGATAACAACAGGTTGGAAACTAAATGAATGTTGCTCCCTTATCTTCACAGTTCCTATTTCATATTTACGTTTTAAGATAATGGTGGAAAATGTGTAAATACGTACTGTATTTGTTTAAATTATATTATGACTGATGAGAGGTTGGCTTAAAGTTTTTTTACCAGTTCAAATGTTTTTATCGCCAAGCGCGAATTGCGCGAAGTAATTACCGACGTCATGACGTTTGGACAATACAAGTTTTGTTTATTATATTTTTAATTTGTTTCCTGAGTCAGCTAGACCTTCAAACGCAGTAACTTTACATAATACTAGCTTATGCCCTCGACTTCACCCGCGTTGAGGTTGGACATATTGTTACTACTTATATTGTTACCTATCCGACGGAAACGTACTACCGGCATAAAAGTATCCTGTATTTTACCTAGCACCTTAATTGCGTAACACACTGTAAATTACAATCTGAAACATTTTGAAGGATATTGGTAATCTATTGCTTCATATGTTGGAAAAATTTGTCTGCTCAACAACGTAAATAACGCAATGAATGTTGTTGAACTGTCAAAATGAATGTCATTGCTTCTGATAGTGTGTTACGCAATTACCCCGCAGGCCATGGTCTACCTGTGTGCCAAGTTTAATCGAAATCGGTAGGTACAGCCGATATGTCGTGTAACATAGATTTAGTATTTACATACATATTTACTAAATCTATGGCGTGAAAGGTAACAAACAGACAGATAGAGAGAGTTACTTTCGCATTCATAATATTAGTATGGATTTAAAGCCTTGAACTGACCTAGAATAGTTTGTTTAGTCTGTAAACGTAGTTATTGATTTGCAAAGTTGTTGAAACTAGTTTCAGTCGACCAACATTCAAAAGTTAAACAAGTGAATAATCTGTTCTAAAACTTTTTACAGATCTCCCAACTCAATTTGCTCAAGCGTAAAAGAAAATAGAAGTTCCTACCTAAATAAATCGACTCGCTTTTGTGGCACGGCCATACGAATTTCGTTTTGAAAACGAGAGGAAAACTGCCAAACACATTACTGCGAAGACCCTTTAGTGTTCGGTATTGATAACAATATCAGAATGATAAATAATACTCTCCTCCCACTGCAGGACAAAGGCATACAGTGAAGGCATGAAGCATTGAACACCACGCTTACTCAAGACGGGTTGGCGTATTCAGAATTTCAGACATGTTTCCTCACGATGTCGTTTTCCTTAACCGATGTCAGTAAAGGCCAAGATAAACTCATAAAGTAGGTACATATGAATCGATAACAATAATAAACGATCCCTATACATACTGAAGTACTTATATCATGATGGAGTGGCAGTCAAGGTTGTTGATAGAAACTTGGCATATCATTTTGTATGTATAGCAAATTGATTTTCCATTCGATTAGCTACGAGGGAAATAGCCACGAAAGGCATTTGCGTGTTGAGATCTTGAAATGCATTTGAAACACTTAAAGTCCCGTACGTGCCTACTCGTAGATGTGGCGTCATATAACATCAGGTGATCGAATCTTAGATGACTATAAATGCCTATTTGTTACCGCCAACTGTTTTCTTCAATGGTCTTGCTTGAGCATGCGTGATCGACCAACGAGATGTACGAGTAACACCCACGTAAAAACTGTCTTTATTTTCCATTGGAAAATTTTAAGAAACCCAATAAAATCGGTCTTCATTCGAGTTGCAAAATATTGTGTCATAATATGTCGGAGTTTTTAGAAGACGAAATGTCTCCCGTTAATTGGAAATTATCGGGATTTACAATCCGCTTCCCATTTGTAATGTTCTACGTTTGCCTTTCATTTGGGCATAAGCGAGCGTCGTTGTTTGACAATTTCATTGCATTACGATTTATTTAACGAAGCCAATGAGAACGGCAGCCATTTGTAATTGCTGACGTCTGTAGCTACAAACTGATCCAAGATCCAAAGGGATCTGACAACTATCCTGGTAGCCTTCAATTTGGCTGTCCAAGTAATGTGCCTAAGTTAGCCAACGAGGTTTCCTACAGTATAAAGCTAGGTACTCACTGCGGGGGGGCCGGTGTGGGGACACGGAGGTGGTGTCCTCTGCGGGGTCGCTCAGCGTCGCTGCCGTCACTCGCCTCCTCTGCACCGACGCTGCTCGACCCACCCGCCGACCTACACAGAAGAACAGCTTAGTCTTCTTCTTCTTTAGCTCTCGCATGAACTATACAATGAAACCAGAAAAGGTATGCGCTTCGGTAATTTTCGTGTTTCCGAATTAGCACGAATGTCGCGCCATAGAGTAACCCCCACAGAGGCCATGCTTCTAAGTTTATTACTGTCGCACTTTATAGTCGTACACCTATCATTTCGCGGTTATATGAAGTTCTCTCCTTAAGGTTACCTACTGCAGTCGCAGTTCGTTATTTGAGTTTGGAAAAGCTCTTTGGATTTGCATAGAGTTTATTTATTAATTTATCCTCCTACTGGAACGCCATACAGCAATTACACCAACGGAGCAAAACATTGCTTCATGTGCTGCTTTCCATCCATCCTGTGCGCGGTGGACTTCTAACGGGCGGCGATGGATCACGCGCGCTCACGCAGCGTCAAGACACTTCTCCATAGTTCTATAACGCCATCCATATTGCGCACATTCTTTGCGATTTATTTGAGAATCAATGAGTTGATAACTTTGTAATCTTGGCAATACAAAATAGGCAAGTACTTCCATGGTTGAATCAGCTCTATATATTACAATCTCATCATCGCGCTTTCGTGTTTCCGAAGCTAGACGATGATTCCCAAAGCACATACTTTTCTTGGGATATATGTACATAATTATAACGTCTAACACAGAAATACAGTTTATAAAAATTATTTTAATGAGTTATAGTAAGGAGGTACCTACTCCTGAAAATGAAAATTTTTTACTGCGGGACTAACCCTGAAATATAAAAAGCAGCTGTTTCATAACAAACGTGCAGTACTAACAACATAGCACGACGAATTGGTGCCAGTGGGCAGGGCACATTGCTCGCAGAACAGATGGCCGATGGGGCTGAAAGGTTCTGGAGAAGCGACCGTGTACCATTGGAAGACGTAGCATTGGATGGCCTCCCATAAGGACCGATGACCTAATGAAGACCGCACAGAACCGGTCTAAGTGACGGTGCTTCGAGGAAGCCTATGACCAGCAGTGAACATCTTTCGGCTGAAATGATGATGATGAATACTAACACGATAACTGCATAGTGTTGTATATCTTAGACTTTTAGCGGTATCTACATGCGAACTACGCATCACACTGACGTCACGCAAAAACCTGCATCGCGCAAGCAGAGTTTACCGCGCTACTAGCATATATACAACGTCCCGACATCAATCGTCGGACAGTTGCCCACCAGACACGACACCCGTCTGGTAGCTGGATCCTGCCTTTTCTATGGAGGTATGAGTGAATTTTACACCCTGTTCCTCGTACCTCTATAGATAGCCCCACAACAAGAATGCAGTTCGTCATGAGTATTATACCATCTTTCAACATTTTACACTGTTATTGTAGACCTTAGATGATAGAATATTTAGCTCATGCCGGCCGTGTTGGAAATATTAGTCTTTATTTATTATAAGTTAGAAATATGATGTGCTATTTAAGTATCGCTATTCGAGCCTATTAAATGTATAATACCTAATTATGATAACATGTGGTTTTGATGGTAAATCCTAACGCGGATCACATTACTAGTTACAACGCGCCACGCGACGCGACGGGGCGCTGATAACGCGCCGGGCGCGTGATTTTTTTACATACAAATTCAATAAAAACGTGTTTTGTGCGTGGGAAGTATGGCTCCGTGATCCGCCTTAGCTGTTTATCATTAGCCTTTTAAAAACGTTCAAAGTGGCGAAATGAATTTACATATCTGTGATCGATTACTGCTTCCAACTTTATATAACTAATTAATGATTTTAATTTAGGACAACTGGGAGATGTAGGCTAATTGTATACGTTTTAAGCCAGTAGTATCTATAAAATAGGATCATTAATTACGAAGAGAATATTGGTTTGGATTATTGAAAGCTTGTTCTCAGAGTTCTTGGAATTTCTAACGATATCAGAGGCGGAGAGTATACGTAAAGACAGAAAAGTAGGCAAAAAATATCATTAATACAACCCTCTAAGTTCATATGACCCTGATGATCAACATTTTATGAAATTGTCATTCAATAGGATTATATGAACTTAGAGGATTGTATTGACGATTTTAATGATTATAATTCTGTAAATACATACTTGTTACGGTCGCGAATCATATTTTGTTCAACATACAACCTGACACTGACCTGTAATTTGTCATTGAATAGGATTATATGAACTTAGAGGATTGTATTGACGATTTTAATTATTATAATTCTGTAAATACATACTTGTTACGGTCGCGAATCATATTTTGTTCAACATACAACCTGACACTGACCTGTAATTTGTCATTCAATAGGATTATATGAACTTAGAGGATTGTATTGACGATTTTAATGATTATAATTCTGTAAATACATACTTGTTACGGTCGCGAATCATATTTTGTTCAACATACAACCTGACACTAACCTGTAAATTGCAAAAAACGTAAGAATTGTTTTATTTCGCGAGCAACCTAACGCTCCGAAATAGAGGACAGTCCGATGCCAAAAGCTTTATCAAAACAAGAAGCATCAAAAATAGAAATAATTAGCTTCAGATTGGATCAAACAAACAAAAATAATGACCCAAAGGAAAATATCACATCGATTGCCCAAACAAATAATTCATGGCTAATAATTATTTGTTTATTTCGACGATAGCATCTGAATACAAAAATAAAGAAGGTGTCTTATTTTAGTTTTTTTTTTTTTTTTTTTTTTTTTTTTTTTTTTTTTTTTTTTTTTTTTTTTTTTTTTTTTGAAAAACGTTGACCCACACTAGGAATTTCTCCTGTATCGTGGGTGCGTTTACAAACATTTAAACTCACATACACAAACGGCCAGACCCGGAGCAACTACTTGCAGGTCATACAAATATTTGTTCCGTGCGGGGATCGAACCCGCGACACGTTACGTTACGTTACGTTATAATAATACAATCATATTTTTTATTGGTCAATTAGGACTAGTCTACATGGCAAGGTAGTTTATAAAGCACAAGCATAAAGTTTCTTAATCTAGTTAGTGGGTGCCGTAGGGGAGCCGGGGGGAATGAGAGTCAGTGGGCAATAAGGGTCAATTCAAAAAGAAATGAACCTAAAGCATTACAGAATACGGCTATGTCGCACGGGGTTTAGCTCGGCACCCCTCCCGCATTCCCCAATACGCCGACCCGCTAGTCAAGCTCGCGTCACCGGGAGCGACACACGTGTCACAGGGGAGGGGCCGTTGTAAAATTTCCGAAATTTCGATCGAAAACGTGAGTATCTATATTTATTAATTTTACGAATAGAATAATCTTAAAATGTAGTACTAGAACTAAACTTATGTTTATTAATGCAAGATATTAGATTTTGTGATGTTTTTTGTGTAATTATTCAAATCTAGCAAACAAACCGTCATTGGGGTAATAAGAGTCAATTGACCCCCACTCCCCGCATCGTTTTTTATTATGATAAAACTTTTTTGTTAATTTCAGATGCCAAGGATCTGGACAAGGAAGATGTCTAAAGCGAGCTGGACTGCAGGTGACCTGCAGGCAGCTGCTGTACGTATAAGAGGAGGTGTGTCAATACGCAAAGTTGCCGAGGAAACCGGTATACCTTTCAGCACGTTACAAAGACCTCTGAAAACTGATTTTGAAGAAAAAGCTAAGAAACGAATGGAAAAAGAAAAGCATACAAGAGGCAAAGTTATTAAGAAGATAAAAGAAGTAAAAATGAACTTATTTAAGTCAAGTTCATCTGAAGAATCGGCTGATGAAAAGGTTCCTTATGTTGAGAGTGGAGATAGTGACTTAGAAAATATAGAAATCCCACTAAATATCCAGCAAAACTCCCAGAACGAGCGTGAACATTTTGTGTGCGCAATATGCCTTGAAGAGGGAAAACCGAGAGAAATCTGGTACCGTTGCCGTCTCTGTGCTGGGTGGGCCCATGAGGCATGTACAGGATGTGATGATCCAAGTCGCTATCGCTGTGATTTTTGCATTTAACTCGATTTATAATATTATTTGTTATGATTCCACTGGGTAATCATTTCTAATGTTTAATTTTGTTGATTTCTAATTGTTTGTAAAAACAGATAATAACTTTGTTGCTTTTATTTGTTTTATAATTTTGACTCTTATTCCCCCATGAGCTGACTTTCATTTCCCTTACATGTGGGTAATTGGAGTCAAAACTACTTTTTTGTTTCTTAATTATAATTATGTTTATGTTAATGATAGTCAAAAAAGACTTATATATCTTGATACCTGATTAGTTTTTAAAGATTAGTAAATATGAAAAAAATATAAGACTGATCATTTGTGATTACAATAATGACTTTTCCTTAAGTGACTCCCAATTCCCCCATCTCTGTTTATTTATTTATTTATTTATTTATATATTCTTTCCTAGATAAGTTACAAAATAACCTGTGTTTAGGAGAAACAGTTCCGATCCCCGTCATAAATGGTTGAACTATCACGTGTTAATGTATCAAGTTTCTTGCCCATTCTTCTCCATACTAAACTACTTTATCGAAGGGGCGCGGGCGGCTAGAATCAATTATATTTTGTTGTAAATGTTGACGTTCAAAAGTAGGTACCTTTTACGTGCCATATTGAAATAAATGATATTGACTTTGACATAGACCCATGCTGAAAATAATACGTGGTTTATCAGCCATCAAAACATGAAGACAGACTAAAAAGTGGCTGTCAAGTGGAACATTCTAGCAAACATCGAACAAAGTAGGAAAAGACGCAAGTTGTAAGGAGACAAGTGGGTCGCTCTACTTGCGAGTCGGAACACAAAAGACACGATGTGAGCATCAAAAGACAGACATATACAGCGTGTATACATTAGAAAGGTACAAGGGTACAGACCACCACACATTATTTTTTTCAGTTTGTTAAATAAGACCACATCTTTCTGATACATTCTGTAGATGATATACGAAATACGTCACACCATCCACTATAAGAAAGGACGGACTTACGTGTCCGATTCAGAGACATTTGGCATTTTTACATTTTCTTCTGGGTACGTAATTAGCCAAAATACACTAAACGGAGTTTTGTCACAACGAAATTAGCGCAAATGTAGGTACACTCAATGGAGATTTACCACGTACTACGAAATTATTCTGAAAACAGTCAAAGACGATTTTAATACTATAGAATTAGCTCGAATACACTAAAATAAGATTTTAACACTATGGAATCAGAAAAAAAAAATTAGCCCGAATACACTAAACGGTTGCTACACATGTTAATTCTTTGGCTTCATAGTAAATACAGAAATTCAGGAAAAGGTTAACCGCGAAGCTGACCCCTAAAAATTTAGGGAAAATAATGGTTTATCAACACCTAATTGTGTAATGTGTAGGTAAATGCGGATACAGGAAGATAACGTAAATTTGATTGGCATTATAATGCACATCGTTTTTCGTAAGATAATAATCGCATAATTATAGGTAATCTAGTTTGTTTTCATAAAGTTACTGAAGATAAAAGACCTGCGCATATTATACTCCGCAAAATTTCAAGTATAAGTTTACCGGCCTTCCTCTCCTCGGTCCACAATACCGATAGATTACCCAGGAACATAATTATATTACCTCCCTCACGGGTCGAATTTGAGGTACCTTGTTTGACCGATGCGTTGAATGCTTGGAAAATGGCTTGTCCGAATATGGATTTGCCCAACAACCCGTCCTCCCAGAGACGTCTCCCAGAGACGGTGGGATATGCCGCTCTGCAGTATTATACGGAATACCCTGCTGAACACCTAATACTGTTGAGAGTGCCCGTTAGCTGGCTGTGGTAGAATGGGAGTCAGGCTTGTGGCATCAGGCGCTCCCGTCATCCACCATAGGCACTATGATGGATGACACTTCGTTTCGGCTCGCTACGTGTCTTCGCTTGGGCACACCTTGTGTTGTTCCGCATCGGTGTCACTGTGGTGAAACTGTCGACAGCCTCGGGCACCATGGCCTGTCTATTTGACGGACCATCTACCCAGGTCACCGGGGAGAATGGAACCAGCATGAGATGTCGTGCGGTGTCCCACAGGGATCGGTCCTGGGGCCGCATCTGTGAGATATCGGGTACGACTGGGTGCTGCGCGCCGAGTCGCCCATCTCCCTGGCGGCATCAGCGTGGTTTGCTACGCTGACGACACGCTAGTCCTGGCGCAGGGGAGGTCGTACCAGGCGACGGCCGAACTAGTCGAGCAGATCCGGCAATTGGGACTCGAGGTGGTCCTGCACAAGTACGAGGCTATTCGTTTTCATGGTTTTCGGAACGCGCCACCGTCGGGTTGCCAAATAACGGTAGGATTGCACATATTGGAGTGGCGCGAGGAGGCGAAACGCCGGGGCATAATTCCGCTATCGCGAGAGCGCCGGCGAGATCTCATAGCGACATGGAGAGTGCGACGGTCGCAACTCAGTGCTGGACACGCCATAATTGCGGCGATAAGTCCCTTCTTTGAGGAGTGGCTAGAGAGGCGCCACGGCGTCCTCACCTTCTACCTGACGCAGGTCCTTACTGGACATGGTTGCTTCAGGAGGTTCCTGTTCCGGACAAGGCGGGAGGAAACGCCCGGGTGCCACCACTGTGTGGATCGTCCGGAGGACACGGTGGAGCATACGGTCTCGGCGATCGGCGGTGGCGAACGGCGGTGGCGATCTTTAGCGTCCGGCCCTGGTCCAAACCATGGTACGGAGCGAGAGGGCATGGGAAGCCATCACCTCCTTCTGAGAAGCAGTAATGCTCGCAAAGGAGGAGGCGGAACGCGTGAGGGAGGGGCAAAATTCGCGCCCTCACGCCCCTAGTCGCCGCAGGAGACACCCTGGACGTCGGGAATCCCAGGCCGATTCACGTCACTGTAGCCGCGGGCTTGCCGATGGCAAGCAATGGGTAGCTTGCCGTCCGATAAGGGCCAGGCCCGGGCTGACGGCGCGTTGTGTTCCACGCGCGCCTCGAAGAGATGTCAGCCCCAAATGACGGGGTCCGCTAGGGCCGATGCCTGCCAGGGTCGCGGGAAAGTCCGAAATGGATACCGTGGCCCTTGGCACAGGCAACTGAAGGAATACGGGTGGGTTATAGTCAGTAAGAGTCTGACACGCCCAGAGCGGGATAAGTTATTTAATTTTTTCCCACCCAAAAAAATGGTGTGGGGGACTTGCCTCTAACAGAACTTTGCACTTTAAAGCTTAATATTTCGCAAACGGATGCCTGAATCGGCCTTTCCAAAGATACCAAGGGATAGGCGACAAAAATCATCCCCCTCTGTACGCGTTGGGCAAGTACCCTAGAAAAATTAAAGATTTTATTTTACCACTTTGTCGGCGTGCTCCATATGTATACCCGTGCCAAATTACAGCTTACTAGTACTAAGAGTCTCAGAGCAGACATAACACACAGACAAGTCTCAGAGCAGACATAACACACAGACTGACAGACGGATGGATATGGTGAAACTGTAAGGGTTCCTTGTTGACTACGGAACACTAAAAATCGTAGTGCTGAAAGTTAAAAATCTATTGATTTATTAAATAGTGTTTACAAAATCCTTTTGAAAATAAACCTCATCGTTTATCAGCTAATAGTAACATTAAAAGCGTGCTAGATAAAAATAAGACAAAGTACATAATATGTAAGTGGGTTAGTGCAGCTAAAGACAAAGGGAAAAAAGAGCACATTTACAGTTCATGTTTCCTCAAATGTCCTCTTTGCAAACAATCGCATCATCAGTCATGTTTGAATGTCATAATAATGTTCAGCGAGAAACTGGTCCGGTTTGAAATATATCAAAAACAGTTTCGAATGAACCATGTGAACAAACCGAACTTAACAAAGTACAAAACGCCATTGACTGTTTGTCAAACGGGACAAGTAAAGAAGAACACACTATACAGCGTTACTACTCTCTATCTATATACACAATAGGGCATGCACGTGCATTTACTCAGTACCTTCGCATTTTAAGCTCTCAAAAAGCCGCAAGCAGGCACTAAGTCTTGGTTACATGGTAAGGGATATACTTGTCACACGCCATGCCGAAACCTAGAAATAATAAGGGCATGAATGGTAGCATAGGCTGGCTGCAGACAAGACCGCTCTGATCAGCACTCCAATTACGGAATACACTTTCAATCACAATTCGAAGGATAAAAATGAATCCTAATCCAGTTTTAAAAAAATCATCTGCTCGACAACGCAATTCACGCAATTTATCTAGTTATATCGTCAAAATGGCATTGGCATTGTCAGTGAGTTATGCAAATTCCGCGCAGGGCCCCAAGTCTGCAATTTTTTATAAATTCGTCATTCCAACACGAACTCATTGTCATTTTGCTAAAAGTTCGTAATCTGCAAAATTCATAATGGTCGATCATTGGTCGGTCAGTGGTCTCGTAATAGAATCGTGGTAGAATGACATTGTCGTATTGCCATTAATAAAAAACCCGTTAGTAGAAATGATTTTCGAAAAACAACTACTTAAATGAACATTTAGTCATTTTTATTCATTACCGCATACGTCGTCATTCTTCTGTCATTATGTACGAGATTACCATTCTATGCTATTTCTTTCAATGGAGTGTCTGTGGTTGGCCATTGGAAAGTCATAATGACGCCATTCTATTAGTAGATTACCAAACTTGTCAAAATCAACAATAATTATGAAATCAACGATAGACCATTCTAACACTATTGTAATAGCAGACTTGAAACCCAGGTCAGTAGGGTCTCTCAAGATGTAGGAAGTGTTTTTGTTTCAATAAACTCAATTGGATAAGCTTTTTCGCCCCTTTCGCTTATTAAATATGACCTGGGCCTCAAGTCTGCTATTACAATAGTGTCAGAATGGTCTATCATTATGGTTTTAAAAGCATTATCCCTTAGAGATTTTCGATACTCAGCCAGTATTTTTTTAAATAGTTGAGTAGAGCCTATCTGTAGGAATACGGTGATTGATTGCCCGCGTGCTGACGAGCTATCGATGTTCCCTTCATTTACGAAGTATAATACTATCAGTAGGCGAAACCAATAGATTTTTTATGAAGTCCATTTTATGGAACGGTATTTTGGTCGGATTTTTAAAATAGACTAGCTTCCGCCCGTGACTTCGTCCGCGTTAAACTTCTTGTTTTAAGAGGGCTATCTCATTTTTTCTTGTGTTTGAGTGTTTGAAGAGTCTCACACTCAAATACAAGAAAAAAAATGATATTTATTTAGAGCACTCCCGAGAGAAATAATCAAACTTACTCAGGCATATTTTTTCAAAACTCCCAGTTTAGACGTGTGATTATGGTTTAGCTATGGCAACAAAATTAAAAAAAAAATATGCCTGAGTAAGTTTGATTAATTCTCTCGGGAGTGCTCTAAATAAATATCATTTTTTTTCTTGTATTTGAGTGTGATACTCTTCAAACACTCAAATACAAGAAAAATTGTGATAGCCCTCTTAACAAAAAATATCCTATGACACTTGGCAATACTGTAGCTTCTCATTCGTAAAACAATTTTTGGAATCGAATCTCTAGTTTCGAAGATTACCCCTTACATGCAAACTCACTAATTTTACCTCTTTGTAATACTCGTATTAGTAATACAGGTATTAGTAATACAGATTAGTAATACAGGGTGAAATTAAATACATGGGCATCTTTTAAGGGTTCATTGTACTCAACATTATGAACAACTTTTACTATGGGAACAAACCTGAAGTCCCGAAAAAATTATCTGCTGTTCCCTACATTATTGATCGCATAATTCGTCAAAATGTAGGGAACAGCAGATTTTTTTTTCGCGTTTTCTTGTTTTGTTCCATAAAAGTAAGTAAAAGTTGTTACAATGACGCCTTAAAAGGATGCCCATGAATTCAATTTCACCCTGTAGGTACCTACCTACAGATAAACCTTTATCTGCAGCCAGCCCAAAGCTTCTATTAAATACATAATATAAAATATAACAATATTTTAACCTACTATGGGGTTAATTAGATACAAATACTGAATTACAGGATGCTTTCATGAATCGTATTTAATTAATGTACCCAAGTCAGCGACTTTCCTCAAGTTATAAGTCCGAAGTCCCTAAGTCTGGCTTTGCTAGTTAATTACTTAATGTAAATAAATAATAATCTAATATAAGTATTAATGAAAAATCTTGAGGGAAATCACTTTCCTGGTTGTATAGTATTACAAAATGATTTAGATACTTTATGAATATTTTATTTAAACATTTTATACGAAAAACTTTAACAACAAACACAAAATAAATGTTTTTTTTTTTCTATAGTAATTATGCACCCTAATTGCGTAATACACTATCAATCACAATCTGAATCATTTTAAAGGATATTGCTAATCCATTGCTTCATATGTTGGAAAAAATTGTCTGCTCAACAACGTAAATAACGCAATGAATGTTGTTGAACTGTCAACATGAAAGCCATTTCTGCTGTTAGTGTGTTACGCAACTACCCCGCTGGTCTGACCTCGAAATCTTCTAGACAAGGAAGTGCTCGAGCCAAGTCATATTTTTAACCGACTTCAAAAAAGGACGAGGTTCTCAATACGATTGTATTATTTTTTGTTACCTCAGACTTTTCGACTGGGTGAACCGATTTTAATGATTATTTTATTTTATTTTAAAGCTGGTGCTTCCCGTGTGATCCCATTTAAATATTATCGAAATCGGTCAAGCGGTTTAAAAAAAATCAACAACAAATTATTTTTAAATAAAAAAAAACCGCCTTCAAACGGACGTGGACGTGTAAGGCGACCGTTTTCGAATTGGTGTGGGGGTAGGTACCCCACACCAATTCGAAAACGAACGAAACGGTCGTCTTAACCTTAACCTTAACTACAAAGTGAAAAATAAAAAAAACTACCTAACAAAAAAAAAACACTAGGTATACATCCAAAACAAAAAACACTACAAAGTGAAATTTAACTTTAATTTCGGAAGTCGGTGTCTTTGGATCTGTATTTTAGTTCCACCATTGACTTATTTCCTAGCTCAATGAGTTCCACCGACTTACTTACTTACTATTTTTTTTATTAAAATCTAGTCACTAATAACTTACCGAAATATTCTCTTCAGCCGACTAATGACTTGGTATTTTATATACACGTTTCTCACTCAATACTAAGCTATGGGCACACTTGCGTACTTTTGTACATAGTTCAAATCACTTTTGGCTCGAATAAGCCGATTCCATTATGCTGATTAATAATTTTATCGTACAATATACCTGTGGCGTGTTAATGAAAAGTAATTAATATTTTCGTTGACGCTTTTTTTTTTAAACTTTGCCTTCATAGTATCCTTGAGTATTTTTATGTCCAGCGGGATAATTGCGTAACCCATACAATTGCAGTCGCTCGCAATGCTTTTCATTTTGACATCCGTTGCTTCATAAGTAGGTTTGAAATTTGTCTGCTCCACAGCGTAAATAGTAGCGCAATGAACTTGTATTGGCTGAACGGTCAAAATGAAAGGCATTGTGATCAATCGCCATTTTATGTGAGTCACGCAGTTATCCCGCAGATGTTTATTTATTTGTCTTGTTTGTTCATCTAATGATAATGCTTATCCTAGATTTTATTTTGGGGAATATGAGTGTAGCATGTCTGTTATCAAAAATATTTTAGTTCCAGATTCTGATGACACGTTGTTATTTTTGGCAAGTAAAAATAACCCATCAGTAATTAAATATCACTCAACGAGCAAAAACTTGCCAATTTTTGTGAGTTTGTTCACGTAACTTCCTTTTAAGTTTAGTTTTTGCAGTATAGTTCAATGATTTTAAAAATAACTGTGAGCACTTATGTTGATTTTATTCGTGAGTTATATTATGGTAACTTCACACTGTTTCAGCATCATAGGTAAGTAATACGAAACCTATGACTGAATAGGAACAATTAAAAACATTAACATCAATTGCAACTTTGCGGAAATTCTCATGGAGTTGTTATCCGTAATTCCTATGAATATGAACTGTTTGTAATTCCATATTAAATGCAACATAAAGCATCCATTTTGTGAACTAGATTACGAAAGCTACATATAGTTAGACAGTCAGGGATGACTTACAATTTCATTGGATTACATGCAATGACACGATACATTCAATTTAACATTTTATTTTAATATTCACGGGGCTCGTGCGAACTCGATCGAAAAAAAAACTTAGTGTTTGAATTTGAAGGTGTATTTTTTTTTATATTATCCTTTATTATTATTTATTTTTTTGAGACTAAAAATATAAAATTTTTCCTCGTACTATGTGCTCAGCTTATAATTTAGCAAAAAAAATTATAATTTAAGGAATTATGTGGGTATATTGTATTTTAACATACATAATCTATGACAGAAGATTATTTACTTCACTTTTATCCACTAGCTCCACTTTTCTATGGGATATTAATCGTAATATATCGTTGTGTAATGAGGAGAATGCGGATGTTATTATGACCAATACAAATCTAAACAATCTAGATTATTTCACTTCAGAATTTGTTACAGTAAAAAATATCTACTTATAGAATCTCTAACATTCCGTATATTTATTATTCCTTCCTTTATTCATTATGTAGGTACCGCTAGACTGAAAATATTCGTCGCAATGAGGAAATTAAAAGTAAATATTTTGATGTCGCATTTCTGTCTGGTATTATTTATTTACTTACAAGTAATTGTGGAATTATTGATTGCGTGAATAAATTAAAATTAAAATTCCCATTATTCTGACCAATGTTTAATATTTTTTGATATACTTAGTTATTTTTAAGCAACCTTATCAGAATATTATTTATAAAATCAGGGCAATCCCTATTTTATTTTAAGACGTCCCTTACAGTTAATTTGCCAAGGATGAGTGGTTAATTAGGTACGGAAAAAGGACCTACGTTTTCATATTTATTTTCTTATAAATGCATCTAATTTTAAACCAGATTTTTTTTATCCTGAAACCATAACGTCAAAGCTTTTAATATACGTAACAAAGTGAAAATAAAAAAAAAACGCGTAGAACCAATAAATTAACACACTAAAACCAGACGCATCCAATTACAGATTAAAAGGAGATTTTACAATTTACAATGTCACCACACGGAATCACTGAAACACACGTTATTTTGTTTGTAAAACTACAGTTTTCTGTGATAACACGGCGTGGTATCACTGATAATAAGTTAATATTACGTATTTTGTACTGACTACACAACACAGCAGGCAGTACAAACTATCCATCCACTTCATACCACAAGCTGTCATCTGGGGTTTACCCCTATTCAAGCAAACCCCACCCTTAGCTTCTTTAACTTAAAGTTTAATCTTGCATGTTCGTATACCGAACCTAGGGAAACATGCGCAGTGGTGCATTGCGCACAATATTGATTGCAATCCTAAGTATGATAGAAAATATGGCGGAAAATTTGATTTCGTTTTGGTTTTTATTGTCATTTTACATGGATATAACTTTAGGGTTATGGCCATTTATAGGGAGGATCCGGAAATAATAAAATTACCAACAGTTTTAGTTAACGATAAACGAACGCATACTTCATAATGTTAGCCGAAATATTACTGTAAAGTAAGTAGGTATATAAATTGAAGTCTTTTAATTGTTAGTATTAACACCTACTGTAAATACCAATGACATGATATGTAATTATTTATTTTCAGTTTCCTTTGAACGTCGCGTCGGTTTCTATAAGAAAAATATAAAGCAGGCTTTCCTGCAGACCGTGGAAAAATTATACGAGAGAATTTTGCGTTCTAATAATTTTTCAAGAAGTTTATTGAAAGTTTATTTTTGATAATGTTTTGTTTATTTTCCTAGAATTACCCTGTTTTCAGTACATATTTATAATTAAGTATTTGTGTGTTTTATGAGCATATTGGCAAATAAATAAAAAATAAATAAATATGAGACAACATCCACACAAGGTCTTCAAGGTTCCGAACTAGGTAGAACATGTACTACGGTAACCTGATGACTGATATACATACTTATATACATATACACACCCAGAGACAGGTGAAACAGACATGTTCATGCACACAAATGTTTGACTTGACCGGAGATCGAACCCGGGACCAGCGGCTCAGAAGGCAGGGTCGCTACCAACTGCACCAACCGGTCAGTATGGAATTTATAAGAAAAACATTTTCGTAAAAAGTTTCTGGCGTAACATCAGGCAGGAGTCAATATTCTGAATATTTCAGGTTTCAGCCATTCTATATCTCTTTTGGAAAGAAGTACTTTAACTCAGCTAGCGGTAGGAGTGAAATTTGAGTTTTTTTTTTTTTTATCGTCACTTAACGAAAACTTGATGCGACTTTTTATTATCTAAAATAGAAAGAGACAGAGAGAGAGAAATATAGTTTTCATGGTTTTCGAGGGTGTTGAAGCCAAAGTTGGGGTCAAAATGATAATCTAAGATGGTGGCTGCGTAAATTTTCAAATTTGTCGTGTTGAAAAAAAAAGCGTAAGGAACTCCGTTCCTGACGGACGGCGCGGTCCCCCGACTCCACACGTTTTTTTTTTAGATTAACTAACTATCTTTCTTCTAATTTCTGATACATTAAATATTTTTTTAGTCTAGACATACCTTTACCTAAGTAAATATATATATGGAACGATTACCCTATACTAGGCATAGAGCTGGAAAGATAATTTTCAAGTGAGTTCTTTCAAGTTTACCGACGGCGACGCAACGATTAACTTATAGGTACTTGTAATTACGTAGGTACGTAATAATTGATAATGGTGCCGATTCTGTTGTACACCGAACTAAACTAACTAAACTATCACAAAAATTCCTTACTTTTGGCTATAAGAATCTTAACGCTATTCTGCAAAATAAAATCTCTAAATTTAAAAATAATTTTGACACAACTAAAATCAAATTTGGCAATTGCGACTCCACGTGATACTTACTTGTTTGCCGTACCACGTGATTTTTTTTTAGAGTCAGAGTCGCGCATTATTTTGCAGCCTCGACATGTTTTGTATGGAATTTTTCACTTTTTGTATGGAAAATATGAAAAAAAAAATTTTTTTTACCAACACGTTGGATTTTAGATGTTCCGGGGTCTTATAAAGGGGGTCGAAATTTTCATTATTTTTGCGATAGGACACACCGTTTTCGAGATATAAGCAAAAGAAAAGAAAAAAAGATACAGTAATGTTTTTGCATCTGAAGTCGAGGTGTTGGTATGAACTTTAGTTCATGACAACTAATTTTATTCCACACCTTTTTAATCGCGATTAAAAATAGGCAGATTTAGTTACGACAATCAAAATTTTTGGTGAAAAACGTAAAATTCAGAATAGCAAAATTGCCATTTTCACTAAATTATAATCTCAGTGCCATCTTAGTGCTGTCAAACTAAAATTTGGTTAAGTTGTGTCACTTTAGTCAATTTCAGAATGGGAAATCGCCGTTTGACAGGAATAAACTAAATTTTGGTGATTTTTAGTCTAGTTTAGAGAATTTTGTGACAAGAGAATCGGCACCATTATCAATCAACTTAATTATTTTATTACATTAATTTTTATCGTAGAGTGCAATTTATGTACACGTGCACCTATAACTATGTTTTTTTTTTTTTTGTTATGTCTTCGCACGGTTTGTGCATTTAGCCAATGTCACGTTTACTAACTATGTTTTATAAAGCTACGTAAATCGTGACGTACTATCAACAAAGTTGACGCATGACCACCTTATGGCTTATATTTCTTTACAGCGACTAGACCCAACCCCCGCCATAACCAATTTGACCAACCAATAGTGACCAAATGTTTTTTGTCCAGGCAAAAGGTAAAAACATGTGATTCTTTTAATAAAAAAAAAAACAATTTTTATTTTATCAATTTAATACAAAGTTGTGGGCGTTACTGATGGTCACTTCGTGCAAACGAAAAATTTTAAAAGTGATCATGCGTCGACTTTTTTGATAGTACCTGCGCACATTAAGTAAATGGTATCTAAATTAAAAACATGAAGGGCACAATACATCCTACATAATTAGATACATAATATGGTTACTTATTTATTACTAAGGAACCAAGAAAAAGTTATAAAATATTGTTTTGAGAAGTTCCACGAAGCCTTTGCAAAATGTAATAAGCTTTTCACCATCGGATGATGGTGAAAAGCTTATTACATTTTGCAATGTGTTTGCAATTTTGTATGTTTTGCAATGTCTAGCCTATTCCCAAATACACTGGGCCGCAAAGAAAGCGGGTCGGTAACTAAAACCTCTGTAACTTCCAAAATGTTGGAGCCAGCTTTCTGAATTAGGGACTGTATTAAAGACAATTTTATAATGCTTAAATAAACGTCATCAAAGTTTAAGATTATGAAGTTTATTTTGAATAAAAGTAAGTAAAGTAAAAATTACCATTTTCAATAGTTTTTGAAAAATGTGCTACGGTATTAAATACACTCGAGAGCAATGAATCCGGGTCACTTAAAGAATGTTAAAAATCTCGGAAACTAAAAATGATAGGTTAATGCAATAAATTGTATTTAATAGACAATGTAATACTCCTTAAATGAAAGTAAAAAAAAATACATTTTATTAACACAAAATTACATAAAGAAAAAAACTGCTGATCTCTCCTTAAAACAAAAATAGGAAACATGAAATTTTTGAACTTTATTACGATTTTCTTGAATTTTAATACTTCGTATTGCCTCCTCGTGCTTCCATTACTGCGTTTACGCGGTTTGGCATGCTGTACACCAAGTTCCTTATACGATTTTGGGGAATATTCTCCCATTCCTCTGTGAGAGCAATTTTGAGCTCACGAAGCGTGATTGGGGGAGGGTTTCGTTGTTTTACGCATCTGCCTAGCTCGTCCCAAGCATGCTCGATCGGGTTGATATCCGGGCTGCGCGCTGGCCACTCCATACGAGTAATGTTCATCTCTTGAAGGTAGTCATTCACAATCCTACCTGTATGAGGTCGGGCATTGTCATGCATAAATATAGCATCCTCACCTAAATTGACCATAAATGGACCAACGTGATCATTGAGGATTTCTTCCACATATCTTACGCTAGTTAAAGAGCCGTTTTCTATGATCACCAGCTCTGTGCGACTTTCAGAAGAAATTCCGGCCCACACAAGTACAGACCCACCACCGTAGGCTACTTTTTCTTCGATGCATGCTTGCTTGAATCTTTCCCCTGGTCTTCGATACACTCTGTGTCTTCCATCGTGCTTGTAGAGCATAAATTTTGATTCGTCGGAGAACATAACTTTTGACCAATCTTCAATACTCCAATTTACGTGGCTCTGGGCATATCTTAGTCTTGAAATACGATGCCCACGCTCCAGTTTAGGGCCGTTTGCAGGTCTAAGGGGTTTTAAGTTAGATTCAGCAAGCCGACGTCTTACTGTCCATGCACTTGGGTTACTTCCTCCGAGGCGTCGAAACTGATTGGTGAGTTCAGTTCCTGTGAGAAAGCGATTTCGAAGCATGGTGTTCACCAAGTATCGGTCTTCTCGTGCTGTGGTACACCTGGTTCTGCCCGTTCCTGGTCTGCGTAGGTTAGAACCAGTTTCTTCGTAACGTCGGAGAACTCTTTGTACTGTTGACAGCGACACACCGACAGTCCTGGCTGTATCGCGCTGACTCCGGCCGGTTTCCAGCATTGTAAGTATTCTGGTGCATTCTTCAGGCGTAAGCGACATAATTTCAGCTTGAATAATGAATATAGAGCACTATCAACATGGTTTATGTACCCACATAAATGACAGATTACAAACAAAAGCAAAACCAAATGCTGTAATTTCGTAGTTCCATCTTCGAAAGTGGCCCTTTTTCAAATTTGATTTTTTTATGATATAACTTTACAATAACTAAGAAGTTTTAATACCTTCATTTAAGGAGTATTACATTGTCTATTAAATACAATTTATTGCATTAACCTAGCATTTTCAGTTTCCGAGATTTTTAGGATTCTTTAAGTGACCCGGATTCATTGCTCTCGAGTGTATGTAATTTTTACACATATTAGTATTTTGTATTACCACCACGAGCTGTTAATACAGCTGTTATATGGTTTGGTATGCTTTCCACCAGATTTCTGAGCCGATGCTGAGGAATATTCTCCCATTCCTCTATCAGTGCTTCTTTCAGTTCACGAAGTGTGATTAGAGGGGAATTTCGCTGGCGTACACTTCGTCCCAGTTCGTCCCAGGCAAGTCTGGGCAGGGCAGGGTTCAAGTCTGGGCTGCGTGCTGGCCACTCCATGCGTGTGATAGTGACATCATCAAGGTAGTCAAACACTATCCGAGCTGTATGGGGACGAGCGTCATCTTGCAAAAAGATGGCGTTCTCGCGCATGTTTACTAAAAATGGGCCAACATACTCATTTAAGATTTCATTCACGTATCTGTCTGTAGTTAAAGTGCCATTTTCTATCACCACTAGCACGCTGCGGCTTTCAGAAGACATTCCAGCCCACACGTGTTTGGAGCCTCCGTCGTATGGCACTGTCTCTTCAATGCGTGCTTTTTTATAGCGCTCTGGTCTTCTGTAGACTCTTTGCCTTCCATCGTGCGTGTATAATATTAATCACTACTCCTCAAAAAACATTACTATTCACCAGTCATCTAGAGTCCAATGCATGTGTCTCTAGCGTAACTCAGCCTTGAATTTCGATGCTGCCTTTCGAGTTTTGGACCATTTGCAGGTTTAAATGGCTTTAAGTTTGCTTCAGCAAGCCGCCGCCTCACTGTACACGTGCGCGGATTGCTCCATCCACCACGTAGAAGGTGAATTTTGACTTCAACAGCCGTTTGAAATCGATTTCTCAACATTGTTGACACCATAATTATATCGATCCTCCGGCGCTGTCGTGCACCTTGTTCGGCCTGTGTCTACGAATATTGGATCCAGTTTCTTCAATTTGCTGGAGCACTCTTTTAATGGTTGATAGCGACACACCAACTGTGTTCTCGCTTTATAACGCTGACTGCGCCCGTCTTTAAGCATTGTCAGAATTCTGATACACTTTTCAAGGGTTAGTAGTTTCAAGTTGAATTTGATCAGAATAATGTTTTTTTTTATAAATGGTTTAAACGTTGTTCTAAAAAATCGTCCATATTTGAAATTTGCTTTTTAATACAATCACCAAAAAGTAAAACCTATTTATTTCTTCCTATATCTGTAATGAAATAAACTTAATTTAGTTTTTATTTTAAAAGGATTGCTCAAATATTTTTAAAATTATCGCATTTTTTATAACCGACCCGCTTTCTTCGCAGCCCACTGTAGTAATAATAAAGCTGAAGAGATTGTTTGTTTGTTCGTTTGTTTGAACGCGCTAATCTCTGGAACTAACAGTCGGGTTTGAAAAATTCTTTTCGCATTTGATACCTATATTCTATTTCACTTTGTTTGTTTTATCTGTCGATCAATTTGTCGGGCAATTGCTTTTCAAATACGGAATGCGGAATGGAACGGCTTTTCTTATAACATTCGAATTTCTTTGTAACATGTTTGGCAGGATACTGTAGCAGTAAAAATACGGAATCTTACATGGAGATGGAAATTTTACATGGAGCGACTGCCTATCTGACCTCCACAACCCAGTTACTGGGTAACACGATATCCCTTGGTAAGACTGGTTGTCAGACTTTCGAGCTTCTGACTACCGACTTCGTTACAACTGTCCAAGATCTATAACAAATGACAACTGGGACTAACTGCTTAACGTGGTGTCCAAGGCTCCTACGGGTCTCGATATGTAAAACCCATCTACGTACCGACCGCGACAAGCGTAGCTTAACCTTCGATCGACCTATGCGGCCGTTATCATTTAGCCACGAGCCCCTTTCACCAGTAGGTACCTACTTTAAAATATAACCAGTCAGTAGGTTGGTAGCGGGGGTGACTGCCCAGGTTGCGTCGTACGTCATCATCATCTGTCTAGCCTATTCCCAACTATTTTTAGGTCGGCTTCCAGTCTAACCAGATGCAGCTGACTACCAGTAGTTTACGTGAAGCGACTGTTTATCTGACCTCCACAACCCAGTTACTGGGTAGCCAGTAAGCCAGACTTTCAGGCTTCAAGGGTAGTGGTGGTATAATAGCGCCAAAACATTATACGATATTTATTTTGTGTACAAAGCGTTTAGCGTTTGTTATGTCGGCTCTAACTTCATGCTATAGTAAAACGCCTCAACAAACTAAACGTCTAAACGAGCACAGCGGGGCCAGAACGGGATAGCAACACAGTGCGTCGGACGAACTCGGGCGGCATACGGCCCGCGTACGCGTTGTTTGTAAACACGGCGTTCGCGAATCGCGATCTTGTTTATGTTTTGTAATTTTATATTCGTTTAAATTGTATTGTAAATATAATAATTCTCGTGTTCAACAAAATGAGAAAGGTGATTTTTACATAAGGTCATAAATTCATAACATGTAAATAGTTGAATTTTGTACATACAAATCATACAATCAATGAACTTTAAATACGTTTGTAAAAAATAATAATTGTCTCAAAAAACTTTTAAAACACAAAATCAATTTTATTATACACTTATATTATTATATCTTTGAAAAAGTGATTTATAAATCCCTTAGTTCATTCTTTGAAACAAATGATATACCTACTCGCTAAAGAACAATATGGTTTTCGGAAAAATGGAAATATTAACAACGCAGTCTATGAGTTAGTTGCTAAAACTATTAGTAATGTTGACAAAAAAAAAACCTATTGCCGCAGTACACATGGACATGTCGAAGGCATTCGATCACGTGGATCACACAATATTACTGAGTAAATTAGAACGTTATGGTGCCCGACGAAATATATTGAGCCTAATTAAAACTTATTTATGTGGAAGAAAACAAATCACGGTTTTAAATAGAGTTTGTCCCGATTCTAAGAGAGAGGTTGCTCACAAGTCGTCCATTAGGTATACAACTTGCGGTGTACCTCAAGGGAGTGTCCTGGGGCCCTTGCTTTTCCTAATTTTTTATAAATGATCTGACGAAATGTACCGACTATCAGACCGTACTGTTTGCTGATGATAGTACAACTATTATACCGTGTAAATACATAGAATCATATGAAAATGAAATAAATAATTACAACCATTGCACTATAAATAAAAAAACTTAAAAAAAACACAAAGAACAAAACAACTAAATTGAAATATAAAATACGCAGACCAAAAAATACCTGAAACCAACAGTGCCAGATTTCTAGGACTTTACTTGGATAGTACCTAATCTAAATTGGAAATGCCATGTGGAAACTGTTTGTAAAAACTGAACCAGTATTCTTATGCGCTATATAATCTTGCGAAAATATCAAATGAGTCTGTAGTTTTGATAGATTAAAAAGCGTATGTCTCACCAACGTTACGTTTTGGAATAATGTATTGGGGAAATTGCACTGATAAAAACATTGCGTTCAAAGCTCAAAGGAGATGTGTACGTGCTGTGTTTAAGCTGAAAAAGACTGATAGATAGTTGTAGGCCATTCTTTAATAAATATAAACTTCTTACTCTGCCATGTATGATCTACGAGACAGCAAAATACGCAAAATCAAACTTGCATTTATTTCAAACCCTGATATCGAAACGACGCAATAGAGAGATATATATGCTATTCCACACAAGACAAAAAAAAAAAGACTGCACTATACTCAAAGAGCTTTTTGGGAATGGCACCCAAGTTATATAATAAGCTACCCACTGCAATAAAAGATTTTGACAGCATACACCATTTAAAAAAGGCTCTTCTTAATTTATTGAGCGAGAAAACTTAATATAAAGAAGAAGGAAAGAAGACAGAAGACAAATTGTAATGTAGTAACATTTTTTTTAATTTTCATGTATTACTAATAGTCTAATTGTTTTATTTAATCTAATTTAATTTTAATGTTTTGTTATTTGGCAAAATTTATTTTATTTGAATTGTTATAATTTAGTTTTATCTATTAATTTTTAATGGTTTTTATTATTTTTACCAGTGATTATTATGAAATTATAATTAGAATATTTGTACGCCGTTGGCGGCAAGACATAGCGTTTATTTTTAATAATATTGACATCTGTACCTTTTGTTTAAGTACCTATGTTCTACAAATAAAAATATTTGAATTTGCGAGATAACATTCACCGCGCATTACTCATTGAGCTAGGCATTACTGCGCCCGTTTAGCGTGTTGCGGAATAAATTAATGATAACGTCTCCGCGTTTAGTTTGCGGCCGAGTTTTTGTAGCAACGTGTTATAATGATAGCGTATAAAACAACGCGCTAGAAAAATATTTATTATAGTCTATAACGAGTCTTGAATAGAAAGCGGATTTGAACATCGCCATTCAAGGGTGCGTCGTACTTTACGTTCCAATATACTTATTCAGATTCAGATTGCGATTCATTTAGTCGCCAACAATGTAGACACTAATAACCCTGGTAGGTAGGTACTTACAGGTATAAGATTGTACATTACTATAGTTTAGTTTAGTTTAGTTACCTTGTATTCAAAGATAAAATTTTCATAATATAAATTAACAACTAATAGGTAAGTACACCCCGGCCTGTATGTATAACTTCTATAATTCTTTTTTGAAATTGGGCCAGTGGCGTAGCTGGGGCCCTGTAACAAAATTTGTTCCAAAAGAGCTACAGCTCCAGCTTCAAAAGAGGGTCAAGCTGTCATTGTACTTAATCTTACCTAACAGAATGCAAGAGCGAGCGATGCGAGCTCGATAATTTGAGCACCCAGACTTGGATACGTTATTTAGGTACCTACCTATGTTATTTTCTCTAAAAGTATTGTGTGCACACCATGTTCTACGAGAACCAGAAATGAGAGTGTCGTGGGACACCACATGGAAATAAGATTCAATTATGGAAGCTATATACTCGACATAATATACAGAATTGTTTTGACATAGATACTACTAAGCTAAATTCACTTTGCTTTTCAGATTTGATTGAATAATATAATAAAAAATACAGCCAGCCGCACTTAAACTTAATTGAATAGCAGAAACCATTTTCCGTGACCACTAAATATGTCGTCGAAAGCAGTGCCTTGCCTAATACTAGTACATTCCTGTACCATTGTTTGGGCATGATACAACGCAGTAAGTAGGTACACACAACATACCTTGACCTTTGGGGCTGTTATACAATTAAGTTCAATAGGAAGGTATGATCCATTCAAGAGAGATACGTGTTAGGAGCTATCTATAATGCTCATCAGATTTTTTTAAGGCATTGGAAATTTTTACGCTTCTGAACACGGCAAGCTTTGCCTTCAGGAGTCTTCTGGGAACCACTCCGAACAGAATCGTGAAATAACTGCCTATAGAGGTAGATACAGCTTTAACTGCAACCCTCTTCTTTTAGCCTTTGTTGTTCCACTAAATGCATGCTGTCCGTTTCTCCTTCCCATTCCTCACGATTTTGTGCATGTGCAAAAGTTTATATCATGTTAGCTAGATCAGAGCTAGTAGATATTATCACTCATGAAACTATGAACTGTTTGTATAAACTGTTTCGGCCGAAGTTACGGACGGACACATAAGATTAGTCCGGGGCAAACGCTTAGACAGTTGTCCTTACTCCCGATGTGTTTTTGCCCGTCCGGGAAAGTTAATTAATCGGGAGTAGGGTTCACTTCTAAGTATGCAACTACTTTGGGACAGGCCCGTATCCTCGTTGACGGACTTAGAGAGTAGGCCCCCAGTTTCAAACTACAGATTTGTCTGAAGTGTTTACCAATTGTTTGTGTTATTCCATCAATACAGTTTGTGTTACCTTCATGTATAAAAATAAAACTATTAAAGTTTTTATTCATAGGACTTTTATTTATTTAGATCCTAGAATGAAATATTACGATTTTACAGTTGTTGATCTTCATTAGTTTTCATGCAGTAAAAGAATTTTTATGTTTGGCATAGTCGAGCAATTTTATTTGAAAGCTCACACTGATAGAGTTGACAGATCCATTCAAAAGAATAATATAATTTTGTAATTTTCAAATGCCGCTAACTGTGCCAAGTCTTCAGCTCTCAGGTGCATAAATACTTAGATATTCTTTTGACAAAAAAAAGCTTAATTGTATCCGGTGGTGACTGGTGCTCGAAAACCAACAACTAAATCCTGATGTTTGGCATCAGATAAAACGTGCCAAAATCTCACACACACAGACTCTGCAGTCACAACACTTACAACACAACTGTCTCTCATTCAAAATAACATTATTAAGAGCACAGACAAACCAAAGATATTACTCCATATCCGCTACCTGCAGTATTGTCTCTCCTCCCTTTAATTTAATCCATCCAAAGGATGTCTGTAAAATATCCTTTTTAGCGATAAGACCGCCCATTGTATCACCTTATTCCACATCCACATTCCCATTCTACATTTATATATTTAATGTTTAAGGTGTAGGTACATAATAAAGACTATTCTATCCGCCTGGATAAGCCAGTAACTGTCAAAGAAACTCACGTGATAAAAAGCGTGGGCACGTCATTTGACTCCTTGCCAATCGTCTGCAGCGAGCGACGCGGGGACATCGCTTGGATGTCCAGGTACGCCAAGTCTGGACCTGGTGGGAGGAAGAATTTATAAGTTAAGTGTGGAAATGTAGACCTCCGTCATTGATAATGTAAATGAGCAGAGGTGCGAAAATGTAGGTGTGGTGGATGTGTGAATTGTGATAATAGGTCACTGTATATTCTAATATCGATCCCTTCGACATGGTCGTATGAAAGCTTCATTCCAAATAAGCAGTTTTTTTGTGTAATCGACTACGAAAGGAAAAGTTATCTAGGTCGTAAATATATTATTGATCCATGTGTCATGTTCGTGAACGGGCGCTGTCAGTTGGGACTGGTCATCTCTTAGCCACCACGTCTTATTTTAATTATTTTATTATGGATTGTTTTGTTTAAATTTATATTTGCTGTACACTGGAGACTCAACGTGTACGTCTTATTTACATCGTTCTCACATATAATTATACCTATATTCAACATTAATGATGTAACTAATATTTATGTAACAATATAATTTAAAAGAGTGTCCATTGAGTTTCTTGCCCGTTCTTCTCCATAGGTATGGAATGTATTGGATGTATTGGAATGGGCAACTAGCTTCATATTTCTGACTGACCGATCATTTGACGATACAAAAGTGCCTGTAAATGGTTTAATTGAAATAAATGCTTTGAGTTTTGAAAGGTAAAACTTGAAGGAGAAAACTTTCGTTAGAATTTTCATAGTGCCTGCTGGCTGTCGAATTGCAACTTGCAGGAATCTAAGAGTTAATATAAAAGCTCGTAAACGTCAAACGTCTACCTACATGGGCAGAGTTGTTTTTTTTTGAGTTTCGAAGTAGGCAGATTTAATTACAGAATAGATTTCCCTAATCACTTTCAGTTTCAAGGGTAATAACACATGAAGAGGCGGATATCTAAAACGGTAAATTGAAAACAAAATGTCTAAACCGCATGTGATGTTTGATATTATGAAACTTTATTTATTCAAGAATGATTAAAAGCCAAGGACACTTGGAACTATGGTTAATTATTATTAAAAAATCTGTTACATACTCTAATAACCATAATTGCTTTTTGCCTGGCCTTCTCCATTTTATCGCGAATTTATTTTATTCTAAAATTAGTTTCCAGACGATCGATTTTTGTTTCTAGTCACGAGACTTAACAAGCTTTGCGTGATTTTGCATCAATCTCTTTAGATTTTACTTTCTTTCTTTATTTCAGACTTTCGTGATTTGAATACCTCTTCATTTCTTATCAGTAATTTAATCATAATGTTTTATTACAACCATTGTTACTTTGACTTAACAGCTTGCTCAATCATAATCATTACGTTTGATAGAGCTATTGTTATGCATTTACCGTAAACCGTTAGGTCACGGTCACAAGTCATGGTCCAACACTGGCTAAAGCCTCTTTCTGTGAAGCCCAAAAGCCGTACTGCTTTAGAATTTTCACCTCTGGTGCTTGTGTAGGTATCTCCAGGATATGCGGTGGCGTGATTTGTCTCTCTATTAAGGAGTTTGAGCCTTCGCTTGACCCACTGTGAGATAACCCTTTGATTTTACGTAGTGGTAGTGTAATTCTATCCTCAATCATCGTGATATTTCTTGAACGTCGAATACGATTGCGGGTAGAAGCCGCAAACGCGTGAGGTGTCACCACGGAGTTTTGTGCTCCGTTGGTGTCACCGTCGGTGTCTTGTCGTATCGCCAGTACATCGTGAGCAGTGTCAAAATAAAGTAACATTGCATTGTAATAAATTAATTACGGTTCAAGTAACCGAGGTAACTTATTTTCTTCTAGAATTTAAAAAGTGAAGAAAGAAAGAAAAATTAATTTATTTGTCACAGAAACACGTGCATACAAAAAGATAATTAGCTCTAATAATTAAGAAAATATAAAAAAAAAGTAAAAATAACAAAGAGATCTCTAATCACGAGCACAAAACAGAAATCGTCCACAGCTGCACGTCATGACTGTGACAAGAAGGCTTCCACTCAGCATGATGCTGCATGTGCTATGGGGGACCCACAGCAATTAGCCTATTAGTTAAAATTCTCCAGTAAGTTCGGGAGTGTTCGCTTCCATTACGACAGACTCGCTTTTCTGTGGGTAAGCCCCAAATGTTTGAATTATCAAGTCTGGATCCTACGGCCTGTCGTACGATAAGACTCGAATTGCGTGTCGACTGCATGGTGAAGCGCGTTGGCTATGCAGCCGGCTGGTCGTCGCCTGCTTAGCCTACGAGTGTCGGCTGCTTAGCTGACGAAAGTCAGCTGCGACGCCAGCCCCCCGTCGTCTATAACTGGCTCATTAGCCGTTGCTAGGCCTAGCCTGGCAAACTAGCCTTATGGTATCCACCTCTTGATGACATAGACTATGACCAGAAACAAGCGCATAACTCAGGACCTGCTTCATCCAAAAAAGCCCGCAATGATGATTGCGATACCTTAATCGACTCCATGAAACAACATAATATGGCAAATAATTTTAATATTTTTGTGTTTCGTAATGTTAATTACTTATTACTCTATAGAATCCAGTTCTTCTAACTGAACAGACAGCAGTGCTGCTGGGGAGTTTGTTCCGCGACTTCTTCTTCCCAGCTAAAGCACTAGGAATACGCAAAATACGCGCATTGTCGTGGAGTTGCGGACACCAGCCCGTATTATCTATTATCTAAAGCACTAGGAAGTGGTGAAGGGTGGGCGTTTTGGGGGGACTGTCTTATGTGATTTTGACGTTCAAAAAGTGCTGATTCTCAGCCTACCTAATTTGAATAATAATATGAAAAAAAAAAACAAAATGCCATGCTTGAAAACCTTATTTTTTTTTCGGTGTGGATAATTTCATGGATGTCCGCCGACCTGGGGTGGGCGGCGGGGTCTGTCAGACTCTTACTGACTAAAAACCACCCCGGTGTTCCATCTCACACCTACGCCGGGGGTCGCGGGAACGTACGATCCTTCCGCAACCCCTGACTGGATGCTTGAAAAGCGGTCTCAACTCCCTAAAGACCAAAACCAGAATGTCAGACTGATTCATGTAAAAATTTCGAATCAAAAGTCGCACAAACAACGCAAAGAAGAAATAGTAGATTATTAACCAAGGGGATAAAGCAGTGTCTTCTGTCGCGGGTGACGATTTAAATCGCGAGCGTAATGAAGGACTCGAGGTTTACTCCCGAGCGTAGCGAGGGTGTTAAAAACTTAAATCACGAGCGAAGCGAGGGATTTAAGACGAGTCCTGAGTGTAGCGAGGGATTTATGTTCACCCAAGACTAAGACAGCTTTATCACCGAGGAAAATACTCTACTTTTCGTACCATTTGCGAAAAAATTAACACAATAATAATATGAGATAAGCATTTATGAAAAATAATGACAATTAAACGTATTTTTAGAACATTAACTTATTTATAAAAATAAACTTAACGTTCGTATTTGAAGAAAACAAAAACGCGGCAAATTCCTAGACTAATATTTTTTTGTCGGAAAAGCAAAGGCATCAAGCTCATACGGCCTCGTCGGTTTTCATAACTGCATAATAAACGCGTATTCCTTTTTCAAAAAGATGTATAATGCTTTATATACAAACTAAATGGTGTAAACACAGACTGATGTAGTTCAGTATAAATTTCGGTAAGTATTCCAAATTTAAATCACATTCTCCCCCTAGAGGATGAACGAAATTCAGTACAATTTTCTTACCCTGTTTTTAACAGATTAAAAATGACTATTGTTATGTTCGCTTTTTGTGGCATAGAATGTCACTTTTTTGAGCAAGTGGTACGAAAAAATCTATAAGTAGATCTACCGGAAAGAAACTCTAATTTCAAAGCGGGTCAGGTCGCTAACAAAATAAGTATTTGGGAAAATTCGGGTGCTCCTAAAAGCATCTTATCAACAATTAAAGGGACCATTTGTTCGCCGGCCGCCCTTAGGTTATCCAAACTTTAGAATTTTGTCTTTAAGTATTAAGTCAAGTTCTCACCGGATACGTATAAAGACATTCAGAAATTAGTGGACAGTGGAGCCATAGTAAAATGCGAACAATATAATTATCTGGTTTGTTATCGCCTTTGCTTCTACGAAAGAAAACGGATCTATCGGTCATCGAATCAACGAAAATAGGACGGCCTATTAGACCACCCAAATTTCGACTCATAAATCATTGACGTGTAAAAGTGTTTGTAAAAACCTACTTACAGAAATAAAATCATTTATCATTATAGAATAGGTATACCTTTATAAACGAAGGTGATTTTATGATTAAAATAAACCTATCACAGGCGTATTTTCATTTGCCAATTACAGATGTCTTGCTTTTTTGCGTATAAGTAGGTAATGATAAGATATACGAAATGACTTGTTCGGCACTTGGCTTGGCGACGGCGCACGGTGGATCGAAACTGCTATATGAGGGACATGTTTTTTTTTTACAAATTCCATTAAAAAAATACCTATCAAAAGATCTCGCCATTCTGATGAATAATAATTGTTATCTCTAAAACAAACTACTACTGACAGTTACCAGTAGGCCAATTCTCGTACTTAAAAAACGTTCAAATTCAAGTCGCAATCTCATCTCAGCGACAATCAATGTCAAAAACCTGTCAAAAATGTATATAAATTGACTGTAGTTTTGACAGATTGAGACTGAGATTAGAATGCGAACGGTCTTAAAAATACGGGAATTGCCCCTCAGATAACTGATAGTTGGCTGGAAAAAATATTTTAAATTTTTGTTGTATGGAATGAAACAGAAACTGCTAAAGGCAAGTCTTGTCAGGTCTTGCTTTAAAACTGCTTTAATCTTATTCTTTGGGTGTGTTGGCTATAATTCTACGCTATCAGCGCGCACCCATAGTTGCCCGTTCATGAGTTAGCTATGAGGTTCAGTAAAATTAAACAAAAAGTACTTTTTTATTTATAATATCGTAGATAAAATAATTGTGTTACATTAAAATACGTATCATCATTTCAGCCGAAAGTCGTCCACTGCTGGACATAGGCCTCCCCCAAGCACCTCCACTTCGACCGCTTTTGTGCTTCCCGCATCCAACGGGAAAATACGTATAATTAAGGAATATTAATAATTTTAAAACGTATTTATCGACAAAGTAGTTTTTTTTTTCGAAACTATAGCAAATACTTATTAAATGTACCTACTTAACAAAATTAAAAAATAAATGAGTAGGTACCTACAACTTATTAAAAAAATGGTTTTATAATTATTTTTATTCAAAACTACAATAAAAAACAACGAAAGTAACAAAACTAATCACTATCAAATAGAAAAGATAAATCGTAATGCAGCAAATTAAAAGCGTAACAGCAAATTAACTTTATCTAAACTTATCTCATGATTAGCTAATTTTTCACTGTTTGTAATTACTTTCCAACAACAAAGACAGTTTAGCTAAGAGGAGACACAATAATAAAATAAAATGTATTGTTATAAAGAAATAAACAAATCCCTTTTTGGAATATTTTGTTTTTTTGTACAACTAAACTCTTTTGTTAGAATTTAGAAAGAAAGAAGGAATAACGTTTATCTGGACACAGTTCCTGAAACACAAAATAAAAATAACAAAATAAATAAGTGAAAAAATGTTTTAACAACAATAGTGTGAAGCCTCACGGCCGCGCCGAAATAGTAGATTATTAACCAAGGGGATAAAGCAGTGTCTTCTGTCGCGGGTGACGATTTAAATCGCGAGCGTAATGAAGGACTCGAGGTTTACTCCCGAGCGTAGCGAGGGTGTTAAAAACTTAAATCACGAGCGAAGCGAGGGATTTAAGACGAGTCCTGAGTGTAGCGAGGGATTTATGTTCACCCAAGACTAAGACAGCTTTATCACCGAGGAAAATACTCTACTTTTCGTACCATTTGCGAAAAAATTAACACAATAATAATATGAGATAAGCATTTATTAAAAATAATGACCATTAAACGTATGTTTAGAACATTAACTTATTTATAAAAATAAATTAAAATTAACTTAACGTTTATGTATTTGAAGAAAACAAAAACGCGGCAAATTCCTAGACTAATATTTTTTTGTCGGAAAAGCAAAGGCATCAAGCTCATACGGCCTCGTCGGTTTTCGTAATTTTATCTAATAATCTTAACTGCATAATAAATGCGTATTCCTTTTTCAAAAAGATGTATAATGCTTTATATATAAACTCAATGGTGTAAACACAGATGTAGTTCAGTATAAATCTCGGTAAGTATTCCAAATTTAAATCACATTCTCCCCCTAGAGGATGAATGAAATTCAGTACAATTTTCTTTCCCTGTTTTTAACAGATTAAAAATGACTATCGTTATGTTCGCTTTTTGTGGCATAGAATGTCACTTTTTTGAGCAAGTGGTACGAAAAGGTTCATTTCAGCATTAATGCCAGACAGATGCTGTCTGACGCTGGTTTTCTAATTAACCTTTAGGAACAAATGACGGGGAGTACAAACAGTTTCGACATAGGTACCTAATTTACTTTACAGTTTTAATTTATGAATTAACCTTTTTTAAGTTCTTTGAACTTATAAGTTTCTCTTCGGTAAACTAGTGTTTTAAAGCTAATTTAATTATTTATTCATAGAATTTTCATGTACTCAGCACATTATTTTGGTTAAATATTTGATAATCTACGATATTAGAAAGTCAATAAAAATAAACATTATTTTTAATTTTTCGAATTCTTCTAATTCTTGAACTGGCAACTGGCAAGGGATTTGTTTATTTATTTTTATAACGCTCGCGAAGGAGGAGGCGGAACGCGTGAGGGAGAGGCAAAATTCGCGCCCTCACGCCCCTAGCCACCGCAGGAGACGCCCAGGGCGTCGGGAATCTCAAGCCGATTCCCGGCCACCGGCGCGGGCTTGCGGACGGCGAGCAATGGGCAGCTCGCCGTCCGACAAGGACCAGGTCCGAGTCGACGGCGCGTTCTGTTCCACGCGCGCCTCATAGAGATGTGTGGGAAAGTCCGAAAGGGTTACCGTGGCCCCTGGCATAACAAGGAACACGGGTGGGTTTTAGTCGGTAAGAGTCTGGCACACCCTCCCGCTCCGCCCAGAGCGGGAGAAATTATTTCATGATTTCCGAGACTCAAAAAAAAAAGGGGGCGAAATCGTTTACATCTTCACCTAGCGGTGAAAACTTCAAACGCCCACCCACGCCCGCTTGAGCATGAAATAATCGAATTTTGACAAGAAATATTGTCACAAATGAATAATAGATAATGTCCCCAGTCTCATGATTCATGAGACATAATATGTAAAGGAATACGATAGGCCCAACCGGAGATTTAGAACAGAACCACAGCTCCACAATTGCCAAACGAGGAGATTACGGTAATGATATTCCGAACTACTGATAAGTTGGCAATTTATGTAGAGGTTCTTGCTTGTTATAGGATCAGTGATCCGTGAGCGAGATATTGCGGCACTGTTAGGTACCTACCAACGAATCGCGTTTTTTTTTTGTTAGCCGTTCCTACTTAGATATGTAAATTCAACTAAATTGTTCTCGTGGTGAATGTAAAGTTGGTTCACGTTTTCCCGTCAATAGTAAATCAGGTAGCATTGAACTCCCAAAAACTGTCACATGCCAGATTACGCAAATTATTACGCCTATTACCATGTATCTGTACCTATATGAATGATTAACTTCTTTCTTACCCTTCTCAACGATTTCAGAAAGTCCTGTGTCGGACACGGAGCGTCCTCTCGACCTGCCGAGAGCCGATCCGCTGTTCCTCTTGAAGTAGGGCCAGTGTCTTGCCACAGATGCCCGTAGGATGCGATTGAACCTGTGTGCATTAAGAAGTGTAAATAAACATGCCTGGTATCTTTTCTTACTCTTAATAATGGCTCATACTAAGGATGTCGGAATATTCAGTTGGCCTACTTTCAAATTCATTACCATCATCATCGTCAATCAGGCGAAAGACGCCCACTGCTGGATTTAAGCCTTCCACAAGAGTCGCCAAATCGACTGGTCCCGAATTTCTCGCATTCAGTGAATTCCCGCTACTATACAGGGTCGAATTAAATTAGCCAGCAAAACTCCGCAGATGGGTATCGAAATCTAAATACAATAAAACGAAATATACGTGTTTAAATTAAAACAATCGGTTTTTTTATGTAAACTACACAGACGTAATTGTTATCGATATCTAAATACGATAAAACAAATTGATTTTTTTGCATCATACTTGAAGTAACTACACTAACTAAATACGGTCGGTGATCCCAAAAAAAATATCATCCATTTTTTTTGTCCGATTTGTTATATTTAGATATCGATACCTATCACGTCCGCGGAATTTCGCTAGCTAATATCATTTGAGCTTGTATTCCCGCCTTGTGAGGGGCCTACCCACCAGGGATCGAAAAGGTACCTAAAATACTGGTAAAGAACCGGTATTTAGTGGTTCCGTTACTAGAATCCGAACCGGAACAGGAACTTAATTTCGAACCTTTAAGGTTCCACTTTGAAGCGAGTCCTAATGAGCTCATACGATGCCGCTCAGCGCAGGACGAAGCTTTGTACGATAGCGGCGAAGTATAGGCGGTCGCCAGCGGGTGAAGAGGTGGATGTATTTGTGAGAGGGGAGAGGGGCACTTTTGCTTTGGTGGATCATGTGCTAGATCATTTTCACCATTCGTTGCATAACCAACGCGCCAATATTTGTTTGATTATTATATAAGCCACTAATACTAATTACTGACAATATTTGCTGACACTGTACAGTACAGACTTCCACTCGCCAATATTTCGAGGGCGAACTAAAAGAAAAGTTAAGCCAGGCCCTCGTAAAACATATCCCACCTTTCTTAGAGAACCTTTAAATTGGATGATACCGAACCGGTATATTGGAACCTTTATCTGTAACAGTACCGAAATAACCTTTTTAAGAACCGAAACGAAGTACCGGACCCCATATTCGTACCTACCGGTTTTCAATCCCTGCTACCTACGCTGCCTTCCAGCACGCTTTCGGTCTTCGAACTTTTAAACTTACTGAATAATTTTAACACGGTTTTTATTTACGGTAGTTAGGTAGTGAAATAAAAACCGCATCGAGTGCAGTGAATTTTTTGAATAAGTTATAGGAAGGTGACACATTGGCGTAGTTTTTTTATATAGTTATTTGTCACTTACTCTGTGATAGCAGTACGTCTTACTAGGAAAATAACAGCTTATCTAGATACCTATGGAACCCAGGTGTCCAAAACACACATTACGTACCTACGTGAATATACCTACCTGTGTATCACTGGAGGTACACTATCAATACGTAAATAACATAAAGATTGGTGCCGATTCCCTTGTTAACAAACTAAAACTAAATTTAAGTTGAGTGCATCTTTTTCTTTCTATTTCATTATGAAAAGGACAGAAGATAAATATTAGTTTAGTCCTGTCAAATTAGTCACTGAACTTAAATTTGGTTTAGTTTTTAAACAAGGGAATCGGCACCTCTGTTACACTTAAAACCTTCTTAATCAAACAATCTAACCTAAAGTCGTAGGTAATCTAAAGTCTTTTTACCCACCAAAAACGTTTCCAAGCCCCTTTTTTTATTTTTTGAGGGTGGGAAATCATCAAATAACTTCTCCTGCTCTGGGGCGGGAGGGCGTGTCTAACTCTTACTGACTAAAACTGTGTGTAATAGATGTTGTGACGTTTGCGTGACGATGAACACGAGCAATAGGGCCCGAGGTCGTCGCACCCTTGGTTCACCCGAGCCCTGGCACCTGGTGGTCCCTTGCTAAGCAGTTACTTGCGAATAGATGTTAAACTCGAGAAATCCCTCCGCCCGCCCCTTCATTCTATTTTTGTCCTAAGATTTTTAACTATTGTTCATTAAAGTTTTTTTTAGTAAGCCTTCACGTAAATTGTTGCCGCCATAAGTAGTCAACGATTTATATCATGATAATTTCCAAGCCCCTAACTCTACAAACCTTATATCTTGTTCAAAATATACAACCTGGCCATTTCGCGGCCGTCGCACAGACACTCCTATGGGAAGAAATTAAATCACTGGTCTTATGTTGCGTCTTGCAATAGTTCAATGGAACGGCCAGGCCATACACACATTTAGAATTAGGGGCTTGGCTCTGCATTAGATCAGCCGGTCGATTCGGTAACAATCTAACCGTGATCACTTAGGTGAAGTGAGCTCTGATGCTAGGGATTGACACTATCGACAACTCACTTTAAGCTCACTTCACCTACGTTATCACGGTAAGATTGTTACAGAATAGCTCGGCTGATGCTAGGGATTGACACTATCGACAACTCACTTCACCTAAGTTATCACGGTGAGATTGTTACAGAATAGCTCGGCTGATGCTAGGGATTGACACTATCGACAACTCACTTCACCTAAGTTATCACGGTGAGATTGTTACAGAATAGCTCGGCTGATGCTAGGGATTGACACTATCGACAACTCACTTCACCTAAGTTATCACGGTGAGATTGTTACAGAATAGCTCGGCTGATGCTAGGGATTGACACTATCGACAACTCACTTCACCTAAGTTATCACGGTGAGATTGTTACAGAATAGCTCGGCTGATGCTAGGGATTGACACTATCGACAACTCACTTCACCTAAGTTATCACGGTGAGATTGTTACAGAATAGCTCGGCTGATGCTAGGGATTGACACTATCGACAACTCACTTCACCTAAGTTATCACGGTGAGATTGTTTCAGAATAGCTCGGCTGATGCTAGGGATTGACACTATTGACAACTCACTTCACCTAAGTTATCACGGTGAGATTGTTTCAGAATAGCTCGGCTGATGCTAGGGATTGACACTATCGGCAACTCACTTCACCTAAGTTATCACGGTGAGATTGTTACAGAATAGCTCGGCTGGAGCTATTCTGTAACCATCTCACCGTGAAAACGTAGGTGAAGTGAGCTTGGAGTGAGCTGTCAACTGTGTCAATCCCTAGTATTTTCTTCATAGACAACGAAAAAAAATCTTCTTTTTTATGTACAAGTAAGTACCTAAGCTAATCTAGCTTTCATAACAAATGGAAGTAGGTACCTATATATACCTATTATCCGTAAGAAATACAGACTTGCACCTCCCTAAAAGGGGGTTGGAGAGTGAAAGATACAAATTTATTCATTATTTTGTTGTTTAAGTGCAAATCCTAGCCTGCATACCAAATTTCAGCTTACGATTAAAACTTGAATATTTTCCACTGAACGACCCTTTACCCTTTTTTCCTTGGTTTCTATAATACTATGTTCGTAACACCATCAAATCAACGCCTTAGAGTGAAAACCTCGTAAGTGTAAAAGAAGTAACTTTTCAGGAGGAAGAAAAACTACGTGCTGTAAAATATTTGTGCGGCGTCTTTTATCTTTTTTTATGAATTAATGTGGAAATTTAACCCGCTTTTATATCATATAATTTCAGCTTATATATTTTCTCAGTATATTTATGAAAATCTTTTGTATGCACATAAAAATATTAATCTGTTTAAAAAGTACAGTGATATCCATAATTTAAATACTAGGAACAAGCACAAATTTGTTGTTCCTACTACCAGGCTCAAGAAAATAGGTGGCTCGTTTAGATGCCAATGTATACGTTTTTATAATAAACTTCCTAGCCACATTCAAGCACTAAGCCTTAATAAATTCAAATCTTTTATAAAAAGGAAATTATGCCAGAATGCCTATTATACTGTCAAAGACTATATTGAGGACAAAAAGGCTTGGGATTGAGTTGCTCCAATAAAGCACAGGCAATGTTAATTTATTTTATTTCGCTAACTATTTTTACTTATAATCTTTGCTATAAGTATCTATACTTATTTACATATACAATGACACTAATATTTACTATTTAAAGTATTATATTATTTTAAATTATTGTGAATGTGAGGACTATGTGTGTTTTTGTTGCAGTTTTAATCATGTTCTGGCAGTTTGAGTACCTGATGCGGCCTACCCAAATGTCCTTTCTTTGGTATTGTTCGTCGAATCGTTGAGCTCCTTAAGTTCTGAGTTGAGCTGCACGGTTACTGACAAATGCGTGCACTGACTGGACAGGTCCACTCAATCTGTGTGGTTCTTTCCTCAAAAGACCATTTCAGACACAAATCTACATGGTCCTCAAAGATTATTATAATATTATTCTAATTATTGTGAATGTGAGAACTATGTCGGTCATTGATTTATTTATATTTATTTTGTATTTTTCTCAACGTAATCATGATCTGGCAGTTTGAGTAATTTATGCGGCCTACTCAAATGTCCTTTCTTTGGTATTGTTCGTCGAATCGTTGAGCTCCTTGAGTCTAAGTTGAGCTGCACGATTACTGACAATTGCGTGCACTGACTGGACAGGTCCACTCAATCTGTGTGGTTCTTTCCTCAAAACACCATTGCAGACACCGATCTACATAGCTTTCACATGACCTGACCAAGATTTTGTCTGGACTTTAAAAGAGACTGTGACCTCTGAGTTTGTTTCGGCCTTTCTTCTCAGAGTAGTCAGATAGGAAACGCCGACCCCATCTAGTTTAAAAAAAATATGATTGACGTGTAAAAGTGTTTGTTCAAACCTACTTACAGAAATAAAATCATTTATCATTTATCCAGAACTGTTCGATACTATAAGATTGCGAGTCCGTCGCGAGGTTTTCTTCCTAGAAACGCAATCAAATAAATTTGAGCAAAAATACATTCCCGAGGTTTTCACTCTAAGGCGACGAAATATTATCAATTGTTTCGGGAGAATATCGTTTTAGACTCTGCTAAGTGAGGTTAAGTGTAAGGAATTTATGGTCAGGATTTACTGTTACGCTCCATGTATCATTTTGCTTTCATTTTCTTCCCTTCATATTATCGTTTCTTAGAGCTAAACCGTTTCACTCTCATTTACAGTGCGGCCACGACCTTAGTCTATGAATCGCATTCACACCGTTTACGGCCATGACGTCAGCATTGAGTCGTTAACACATTTTACTACATCCTTGCGTGAAACGTGTTATTCAATAAGTAGGTGACCAATGTGAATAAAATTGGTGAAATATCTAGGCCAGTAAGTAGGTGCTTACTTTGACGGGTCAATAGCAGCTGTACTCAAATTTCGGGATGGATGAAATAGGAGAAATGGTTAGATTTCTTTTGCTATACGACAAAACCTAGCCACCTGATTTTCCTCTTGAAATCCATATGTAAAAGACGACTAAGAAATTACCGACTTAGGACAAGAGGATGGATGCTGGCCTCCTCCTTCATTAAGAAATTGCGCAATGATCAGCAGTCTTCATTGGCAGCCATTTATTAGTCTTCTCGTTCCTACGAGTATTCAGTATACTTACAAAACATTTTTGAGATCTTTTTCCAGGGTCTACTTTTCAATTAGTTAAGTACCTAACGGTTCTGAAGCTTTTATTACATCCAAGTCACAACCAATTTGGATTTAAATGCGCCGCGAGGTGAATGTTCCCATTAAACAAAAAGTTTTTTAAATATCAGAGATCCCGTTCGTCTATTGATCCTCGTCCTAACCGACCTTCGCCCACTGTACCTACTGTGTTGCGCGGCCGGCGGGTCAGTAGGTACCTACGGGTCATCCTATCCTTCGAGAAAGGTCGTTTCTGTTTCACTAACCCAATTAGGGCTAGCCTTAACCTTAATCTGGTGCTTTATATCTTGGCTTAACCGCCTAAACTTAAGTACCTACTTGCCTGCCAGGTGGGTATTTGAACAAAATAAGTAGGTATGTACCTATAGGTAAAACAAGGTTTGCCCTGCAGGACTTCCATAAAGGTGTCGTTTACTTTTACAATGCATTGGTATTTTAAAACCGATAAACAACCCTTTTCAAGTATAGCTATGACACCTACATGTATCTAATCGTATGTTTTTATGTGATAGATAGGTAAGTAAATTATCTTACAGAGAGAGCTAGTAAAGCGGCGCCCGTAGGGTCTACGCTCCTGAATTATTTAGTTACGCATAAAAAGTAATCCCGCTTGCTTTATCGAACGTATCCGTCTTTTTTTTTATCCGACTGTGAATCGCATGTTTTCATTGCACACTTTCTCATTTTTTCTCCCACGTTTCTTGCTTGATGTGCCGTAGGTATGTCAATAAATAGTAGATTATTAACCAAGGGGATAAAGCAGTGTCTTCTGTCGCGGGTGACGATTTAAGTTCACCCAAGACTAAGACAGCTTTATCACCGAGGAAAATACTCTACTTTTCGTACCATTTGCGAAAAAATTAACACAATAATAATATGAGTTCAGCATTTATTAAAAATAATGACAATTAAACGTATTTTTAGAACATTCACTTATTTATAAAAATAAATTAAAATAAACTTAACGTTTATGTATTTGAAGAAAACAAAAACGCGGCAAATTCCTAGACTAATATTTTTTTGTCGGCAAAGGCATCAAGCACATACGGCCTCGTCGGTTTTCGTAATTTTATTGAATAATCATAACTGCTTAATAAATGCGTATTCCTTTTTCAAAAAGATGTATAATGCTTTATATACAAACTCAAACTCTCGTCGGTTTTCGTAATTTTATTGAATAATCATAACTGCTTAATAAATGCGTATTCCTTTTTCAAAAAGATGTATAATGCTTTATATACAAACTCAATGGTGTAAACACAGATGTAGTTCAGTATAAATTTCGGTAAGGTAAGAGTATTCCAAATTTAAATCACATTCTCCCCCTAGAGGATGAATGAAATTCAGTACAATTTTCTTTCCCTGTTTTTAACAGATTAAAAATGACTATTGTTATGTTCGCTTTTTGTCAATGACTAAAGACTAAGAGAGGACATGAACTAAAAGATCTATATAAATTATACATTATGGAAATATCATACGATTCTATACAGAAATAAAAAAATATACATGTTTCTTTCTAACTTATGCAATTCTGCAAGTGTCAAAAAGAGAAAACCGTATTTTGTCAGTTTTCTAAAATTGCAATATTGAAGTATGACGTTACGGAAGCCCTGCCCATCGGCCGGTTCGCCATTTTAGTTTCTGGTTTTGAGTACTTCTCAGAGTGTACTAGTGATGCGACTCGAGTCAAATTTTACCACTCGAGTCATTCGAGTTTTTATACAATCTCACTCGAATACCACTCGAGTAGTCGAGTCGTAAAAAGTATTTGTTTGTTCACTACATTTTGAAGAGTCTTGTATTAATAGAAGTCTTGATATAGTGAGACTTCACGACAATGCAATACCGACAAGGCTCCCTAAGGTAAATTATCACATTTTCACTGTAAGCCTACATTTACCCATATATTCGAAAATAATGTTGGAGCTGATGAAGATTGTACAACCTATCTTTGCATTGTATAAATTCAATATCTTAGTATTGTATAATTGCATAGCACATGTGTGAGCACTATGTACCCACTATAAAGGTTACTGGGTTCGTCTTTCATTGACTTGAATGTGCCCTGGCGGCTGAGAGTATGTCATGCTCACTCAAATGTGTCGCTGGTGGTGGCGTGTGTATTGGATCATTGAGTTCCCTTCAAAATGGTTGAGCTGAATGGTGCTGATCCATACGTCATGTTCGTGAACGGGCGCCGTCAGTAGGCACTGGTCATTTCTTAGCTGCCACGGCTTATTTTAATTCCATAATTGTTTTTATCTTTTTATTACGGACGCTTTTAACGTGCACGTGTTTCTACATCGTTCTCACATGTATAATTACAACATGAATGATGTAACCACTTTTTTGTAACAATATTTTGATTTATAAGAGTGTCCATGGAGTTTCTTGCCCGTTCTTCTCCATAGGTACCTACTACGCTTTGGAATGGGCAACTAGCTTCATCTTTCTGACTGACCGACCCCTTGACAATTCAAAAGTGCCTGTAATTGGTTTATTTGAAATAAATGCTTTGAGTTTGAGTCATAATACATTATTATTTCCCTGTACATTTATTGTAGACAGGCAGACTTTATTGTATTTCACATTATTGGTGTACTTAACACTAATTACAAACTGATATTATTGTATCTATTTGAAATAAAACGGTTCTCCCATTAAATGCATAATATCGATTTCTGTTGTTTTATTTTGTTAATAATCGGTGTAGTTTTGAATTCCTTGTTGCAGTTTAATTTACTCTTCTTCTAGCTTGATTATCACGAGCAACTATTAATCATAGAGTAAATAATATCAATTACAATTAATTTTAAATGAACCGCCAAATTGATGATTTTTGCAATTTTTCAGTCAGATTACGCAACAACAGGCTTTTTTGTACTTAATCCATAATGCGACGTCCTAGAATGAGAATCGAATAACACCCTACTTACCTACTATCTACATAAAATCAAAAACCTTATTTTAATGTATGTGATTTCGATTAATCGATTTGTAATCAACACGATGAACAAAATCATTGCAAAGAATGAGCAGAGGACAACACTAGGTAATGGGCGGAGCCTACGCCATTTTACTTTCCACGCGGGCACGCGATACGATCTTTTAGTTCATGTCCTCTCTTATTCTTTAGTCATTGCTTTTTGTGGCATAGAATGTCACTTTTTTGAGCAAGTGGTACGAAAACACGTTTTGACGTTTATACGCCTGTGGGTTCGGCGCCGTCATCTCGTTCTCATGGCGTCTCGGTGACGCCTGCGGTGGACAAACGCCCTAACCACACGTACAACAACAACACCATGTGGACGGGCGCAAATTATTATGAAAATGAATAGTCTATTCACACAGACACATCTGGCCGTCAAATTTAACCTTGTGGGCAATAACGACCACATCAAGGCGACGTCGCAGCAACAACGCAACCACAACGTTGCGTCGACGCGACGACACAGTCACTGACGGAGTCGATCTATTTGCAAACCCTAGCCACAACGTAACCACATCGCAACGACAGCCGGATTCAAACTTTACGGGCGGCTCGGAACATAGGCGAATCGATGCACAATAATAAATTCACCTGTCAGCGAAGGTGAGGGCCTGAGGGGCGAGGTACTGTGCAGCAAATAGCGCATTTTAGAGCCGCCATGAAGTTTGAGTTGGGCAGTAGGTACAGTCAGCGTCACGATGTGGGTACCCCCCTTCAAAGTTAATTTTAATACAACTGGGGTACCTACCCAATTGATGCAGTCCACCGTAGGTACCTACTAGCGACAACGCAACCACAACGCAACTGCATGAAGTTTTAGCGACATTATTCACAAGTCTTCTTTCTTTTATTTTACATGGGTTTGCTCTTGACTCTAGTCTAGGTCAGTGGTGACAGAGACAGAGTCGACGATGGAGTGAGCTTACCCAGAAGAAGCCTGTTCACTCTCACTTTGAAGAGATTAGGGTTGTATGCGTTCGGAAACACAGACGCAGGTAGAGAGTACCACTCTTTTGCTGTGCGCATATCAAAAGACATTTGGAAAAGTTTAGTGCGAATTACGCATACACACGGTTACACAGCTTGCCCACATTTTGTCGCAGCAATGTGGTGTGGTTGTGGAGTGTTGTTACTCCGTCGCGCTAACTTCATGCATAATAAATATAGATCAATGACTAGTTGTGAAATAAAATAACAAAATAGTTTGCATTAATGTACCTACTTAGGTACTTAATAAATTATATTTATATAAATATGGCCAATAATGTTCGCTCTACCTATTACGAAGAGTAATCGTTTTAGTATTTATTATCATGGTCTTCATGCCAGAACTGTTATAGCTTCATATAACGTTAGGTGGCAATAATCGTTAAGTTGCTCTCGAAACGTTCAATAGGTAAGTACCTACCTATTATGATAAGCCGGTTGAAACTATACCTGCACAATTTATAAGCTGATTTGAGAAGTACTTCAGAAGAACTAAATCAGAAAATTACATTACCACAAAGATGAAAATATATTTTCAAGAAAAATATCTCACAAACTACAAGATTATCAAATGCTCGTGTTATAGTGTTTATAGATGACATACCCACCATGTGTTGCATGCATGATCCACCAATATCTGTATGTATCTAAGTAAATACCTACGTCTTATAATCAGTTAGTAAATATGACACCTCACCATCTAATATCCACTTATAGATACCAAATAATTAAACAGCCACCGAGTACCTACATAAGCTACCTAATGAGATTTATGGATACTAGTTTCGCATAGTGTTCATTTTGGCTCCTAAAGGTCGAACAATGATGTTAGTCTGTAACCTTCCTCAAGCATTGGGCTATCAAATGGTCATTCCAGAGATTACCGCGTTCAAGAGATGATAATTCCAGAGATATTAAATAATAAGTATATAAAGGTACTTTATTAAAGTTTCATATTCAATAGTTGTGCAACAGTGGTGGCCGAGTGGCAACGACTGCGACTTACGAGTTGTAGGTTCGAACCCAGACAGGCGGCTTTACTTTGTGTAAATTATTTCACCACCACTGCTCTCAAAACGGTGAAGGAAAATATCGTGAGGAAACCGGCATGTCCTAGAGCCAAAAATTCGAAGACATGTGACATCTACCAACCCCCACTGGGCCCGCGTGGTGGATTACGGCCCACTCCCTCTCACAGAGAGGAGGCCTGTGTCCCAGCAGTGGGAACATTATCGGCTGATTATGATGAAGATAATAATCATGTATAGGTTATGTACCTACTATAGATTAATTAAATATTCAAATTCAATAGTTGTGCAGCAGTCGAAAGTGTCTATCTATCTTTATTAATTAAGGTCCTTACCTTCTGAGTGGCGTATCATAGTTCTCTGATGACGAACTAGTAGATGTCGATGTCTCACTACTGCACGAGTTTATGTGGCTAACGATAGTATACACTTGACAACTCGCACTTTTGCGCATGGGCAGCTGCTTCCTCGACCCTGGCATTGTATTCTACACCTTAAAACTACGTAATATGAACTGTTTTGTATTAAACGTCTAGTAACACCAAATTCACTATGCGTACACTATGAAGTCTGTTTCAAAACTAAGAATTTGTTGACTATCTGAATGGATTACGCTCGCACATGAAAATTTTGTCACTCGCTTCTAAATTTAAACGTAGATGTAGAGACCGAAACGCTCGCGCCGGCAGCGTTCGGTTTTGCGAACCGACTTGACTCATCATACAATTAGATCAGTCGAAATACGCCCAATACATCTTTAGTACCGCACATTACTACGGTTCATAAACATTATACGTAAGACTCGTAAAATTGGCAAGCCGAGATTCTCACCAATGAATCGAGCAGTGTAAATGAACCAACTGTCGTATTTACACTGAACTACCGTCATTTGAGAGAATTGATCGTTACTATCTATGTAATATCGATGGGCACGCTTATCAATACGCGGTATTAATTTATCTTGTGATCTTGTTTCGTGATGACTCACTTGGTGCAGTTTCCGTCATTTGTGCTCGTGGTTACAAATTCGGTCCACGGTTCACGACAAATATTTGTATAGCTCACCTACTCACTTTGTTCAGCTTGGTCTTAAGTAGATACTTTTGTGTGTTATGCGAAGTGTATGTTACTGAACGGTAAAGATCATGAAATCATTGTTTCAGATTTTTCAGCATCTACCAAAATCAAGTAGGTATAGTTCAATTGAATAAGCCTTTCTACAGTCAGTCGTCGCGTCGAGTTACTAAGAAAACTTTTTTTTTTCGGCACGCCAGTTTTCTTGATAGAGTTCTGATCTCCTCAGCCAATCAAATTCTACAAACAAAAATAAAGGTGTGGTTTCTGTTTTTTAGCAGATTAAGGAGGAGGTCGCCTCAAAGGAACAAAAACGTCATATTCAAAGTTAACAATGTTGTGGTGCTGTAAAATAAAACAAGTGAAATGCCTTAACCAATAAAATAAATAAAAAATAAAAATAAATAAAATAAATATCGTCTGACATTGCATAAAATCTCCTTTATTGCCAACTAGCTAGAACCAACTTATAGCATAATTAGTTAAGAACAAACACATAATTTGTCATTTAGAAATTTTATTTTTTTAGTCTTTTAACATCGCTGTATCTTTTAATTCGGACAGGAATTTCATTACTTAGTGGGTAGATAAATCATTATATTTGAATTCAAAATCTTAGATAATTTACATTCATTGGCAGTTAATCAACTAGGTATATACTTTAGCGTTATATAGTTAAAGTTGATTTTTGAGTGGCCATTGGCACTAATACATTTTGGGTGCAATGGAATTTGCACTTGATCACATATGAGTATGACATTGAGTTCGCGGTTCTAAGCATGAGAAAAAATCTAAGATTCTGAATTCAGGTTTAATCAAAATTATCGCAACTAAAACTGCGTTGTTGTTCAAGTTAAATTACAAATATGCAGCGCCGGATTAACCGGGGGCTAGGGAGGGCTGCAGCCCCAGGCCCTGCAAAGTTGGAGGGCCCCAAATGTTATTGGAATAATAAAAAAAACGAAACAACGAAAAATGAAAAAAAAAAAACAATTTTCCATTTTCATTCCATTGACCATTTCCAAATATTTATTCGATTCCGGGCTTTTAGTCATGAATTCACTCATGATGATAAAAAAAAAACTTTTTTTTTTTTGTTTGAATGGGGCCACTTTCCTTTCATCCCCAGGCCCGACCGAGGTTTAATCCGGCGCTGCAAATATGCACATGACATGCATCTGACTGAAAGCCAACTTCAGTTTTACCGAAAGAAGGGTATTATGCAAAATACTAAACAAAATGTAGGTATCGACTATACTTACTTAACATTGTTCTGTTAAACGTTTATAAATGTCAAGATTAGTATGCATAAATTGCAGACATGTAAAAACGTTTATTAAAAAAAATCTCTATTTAATCATTTTCATATTAATTTCAGTCATATCTGAATTAACATTCAAAATTCTTAAAATATTGGAAGTTTTACATAGTATTTTACTTGTAAGACATTTATGAACAATAGGGTCAGTTTTAAAAATACAGGTTTTCATGATTTGTACTGTACTGTAAGTTAGGAACTTAAGTACTAAGTCATCGACGTAATATACAGAAATCAATTTGGCAGCACAACCAGCAACATTATTAGCAACCATTTATAAAAGGAATAAAATATCTTTAATAAGGCGAATGCGCCAGAGTAACCCACGAAATTCAAATTTTCTTTGGTTTTTTCCATTTTGCAGTGCAGTATTAGGCTGTATGTTGATCAAAATATGATTCACGGCCGTAACAAGTATGTACTAACAGAATTATATTAATTAAAATAAGCAATACAATCGTCTAAGTACATTTTTAAGTTAATACTGACCTGCAAATTGAAAAAACGTTAGAAAATTTTAATTTCGCGAGCTGGCTTGACGCTTCTCCTTTAAACTCCTGGTTCGAAAGAGCTGAAAGTGATAGGCACACACAGGTCTTTGCCTAGCATTGGCATGATGCAGGCTAACAGTAACAGTAACTCCGCTAAATAAAATTAGACGCCTTTACAAAATAACTTTTTGTCTAACTACAGAAATACTTTAGTCTTCATAAATTCTTCTTAATAGTACGGTCTTCGTGGGTTATTCTGAAAAATAATAAAATAAAAGGTAATCGCTTAAAACAGTCTATAATTATCAAGAAAACATTAAAAAAATCAGACAAGTGACATTTGTAATTATTATGTGTTTATGTTTAATAATAGCCTGGACATTAACTAATTAGCGAATAGGTGCAAAGTACAATAGTAAAAGTCGTTTTGGCAAACATCCTTGATACATTTATGACAAGTTTGTTTTCGAGTTACACTCACGTTTTGGCGTGGGAGGGAGAGGAATACAAATCGGGACTAAATGCACGTGATATCTACATACCAATACACTTGTTTGCAAGTGGAGATCTAAGTACCAGTTATTTTCATGTTGCACAGACTTATAGTTAAAATTAAACGAATACTTTTACATAATAATTCAATTGAGTTCGATAATCTATTCGAATGAGATTCTGATGTTATACGTATTTTTCGTACGGTTTGCGTATCTCTACCGTCATAGAAAGACGTATTTTTCTCGAACATTCTTTTGTTATTTAAATGTACAGCATGTATCAGAAACGTGTGGTTAAGGATTAGGTACAGACGCATCGAACTGAACAACTTTCTCCATGGGACCAATATCGTAATCGCAAGAAAATAATCAGCTATTCATACATTTGGATCGATTAGGTATTAGATGTTATTCGATAATAAACCAGTAAGAAAATATAACTGGTATTCGATACTATTTTACTTTAATTATGGCAAAACTTAATTATACAGGTTCAAATTAAATTAGCTAGCGAAACTCCGCCGTCGTGATGGGTATCGATATCTAAACACGATAAAATAAGAATAAAAAGATTTGATGTTTTTTTTAGGTGTCAATGACCGCTGGCAGTGTTGTTACTTGCAAGTATGAGTTGAGAAAATATTTTTATCCTGTTTAGATATCGAACCAACCGCGTCTTTGAAGTTTACACAAAAGAAAAACTGATTTTTTTAAATGACATTTCAAGTGAATACACCAAGCGGGGTCGACGACCCCACAAAAACTCAAATTAATTTATTTCTTGGTTTATCATGTTTAGATATCGATACCAATTACATGTGCGGAGTTTCGCTAGCTAATTTAATTCGACCCTATATATTAGTCATCTATATACGGCTAGTGGTGTTCGTGACAGCTAGAATCATTTGATACCTACCAAAGGATTTGGTCTAAAGCGGTACGCGAGCATCATGCGTTTCCTATAGGCGTCGAATTCATCATCTTCTGCCGATACACCGTCAGATGATGAAGCTCCCAGACCCAAGTTGGCTACGGGCTGATTTGCTCTGTGATAAGAAATAGAAATGATAGTTTTTTATTTAAAATTAAATTCTATTCTAATAGCAATAAGGTATAATTTGTGTCTACAAAGCTAATCGGATCTAAGACAAAGATCTCACCCATGCCATGGAGCGAGTATTCAATGGTTTCAATATTTAAAGTCATATTTTGTAAACATTTCAAGATTCGTTAGAGCCTTATCGTAAGAAGATTACCTAGCACGAAACCTGATTGGCTTTTGGTTGGTAAACCTGCCAGTTTTTGTTTTTCATATTTATTTAGTGCTACTATCGTATCTACGAGAATGGCTATTTATTTATCGCCCAAATGCGTTCAACAACTCTCCAAGTAAACGAGGACCAATTCGGCAAAAAAACAGACTACCATCGACTATAACTAACTTATTGGGAATTTGTATAAAATAGCTATATAGCTAATTAGCTATTTTATAAAAATTCCACCACAAAAAAACACGTATTTAATGTTTTTCGTTTTTTATTGCATGAACATCAGATATTCCTAATCATAACTCAATCAACATAATAAATACTTGGAATTTAATTCCAAAGTAGGTAGGCTTTAAAAAACCAGTTCAACTGGTTCACATAGAAATAGCCTCAGGGCAACATTTCTTAGAAAAATGCCTAATTATTATGTATGATGTTCACGGCGCCATGAATTTGTTATTTATTGCTTCAAACTAATTGAAACTTGTTTATCATCAAACCGTAAGGCGTAACACATTTATTAAATGGACCAAAAATTTGTAAGCAACATCCCCGAACAATAATAATAATAGTTCTACAGGGTGGTAGGGACATCGACGCGAAAACAGAAACCATGAACTCAGCACATAATTCTAGCGTAGAAATTTTACGTCGGTTATCAAAAAACAAAAAAACTGCTGTTACATAGAAAAGTGCAATATATCTACACGGTCAATATGTATGCAACAGTTTTTTTTTTTTAAATAAGCGACGAATAATTTCGACACACGACACACGTGTCGCGGGTTCGATTCCCGCACGGAACAAATATTTGTATGACCTACAAGTAGTTGTTCCCGGGTCCTGGCTGTTTGTGTGTGTGAGTTTAAATATTTGTAAAGGCACCCACAATACAGGAGAACTTACTAGTGTGGTTGCCCCACACTGGGAATTTATAGTGATAGAAAAGAAAAATATCATAGTAGTCAGGTAGGATACTTGTTAAGATACCTCATCTAGTTTAAACATTATGACTGACGTGTAAGTGTTTGTACAGACGCCAGCAGGTCAAGCTACCCGAAACTGTCAAATTTTCCCAATCAACCTTGAACCTTAATGCTTTAGTGATAAAGTTGAAAATCTATTAAAGAAATTTGACAGATTGTAGTAGCTTGATGTGCTGGCGTCTGTACAAACCTCCATAAATAAATAAAATATTTTATCACTGTTATTTATCGAATGGATAGACTGTTGTTTTATAATGTGTAAGCTGTCACAGGCGGCATCATACAGTACCGCTGGTTTAAGTACAAAACTACGATCTTTACTAAATTACTTACTTGTTGATAGGTTCCACGATGCCAGAACCTTCAGCGCCGAGACCCTGACCCTCGGTCCAGCCCAGCTTTTGTAGCATTTTGAAACCTATACACAAAATATAGTTATTTAAACTAACTAAACATTTTAATCTAAATCTATTAAAAATATTATAAAGAAGTAAAGATAAGTATTTTGCGCGCACCACAAATAAAGAGTGATGACGATGATGATTATAAAGAAATAAAAGTTTATTGTTTGTTGAAGTCCTGATCCGATTATTAAAAAAAACTTTTTCAAATAAAGAACCACCGACTTCTACAAGTGTAATAACTTCCTTTAACTGTTATTTACATTGCAAGCGGTATATACTACTTTGTTTGGGATAGGTACCACAAATATAAAGTGAAAAAAAAACTTAAAAAAGAACCACGGACTTCTTAAAAAATATTCTTCTTAAATTTCACTATTTTTAGCAGGTAGATGCGAAAAAAAATCCGTCGACTACATTAAGCATAATTATATTCCCTCATTTGCACATTGTAAAGACTCGCACTGTATTTAAGATTCGTTGATATAACAGTGCCATGTCAAAAGGACGAAGTCATCCGCAGACATGCAAGGGAAGGGAGAAAACCAGACAAGGGAAAAATTTGAAGAAAGAGTCGCCAAGTAGAGATAACCATAAGAAGCCGTGAAAACTAACACTGAATAAATTACTGATGTAGGCAATAATTAAAAGTGATAACTCATTTCTTGATTTATATACAAATTGCCAGATACTAAAAGGTAATTCAAATTGGTGTGTCATCACTCATCAGTATTTACAACTCATTCAAGTGCTTGGCCTGTATCCAAACATCGGAATTAATTCGTAGAAACCTGACACACTTCTTCCGATAAAGTCAGTGTTGAGAATGCACAAGATGCATGTGGTAGAGGAAAATGGCCTTACAGTTAGGGAAAATAAAAGCTCAATAAATATGGTTTAATGATGTGAGTAAAGAGTACTAAGGATAACCTTCGTATTTAAAAAGAATTGTAATTGAGATTAGGAGTTTCGATTATAATAACACATACAATCCAGATGGTATACATAAATCGAAACCGCTAATCTATTATGCGAAACTGCGCATTTTGATTACCATACGATAATAAATTAGCAAACTATCAGACGATAAAAAAACTCAAGCATGGCGTCCAATAAATATGAGCCATAGTTGCTGCGACATAACTTGACATTGCAATATAAATAGTATTACAGATAACAGCAGATGCCAAAAACTCGGCATATTACACACACAAAATATGTAGCAGAATTACGATATAGGGAAGTACAAAAGGTCTATTGTGCACAACTTGCAATAATGAACTAGCAAATAGGTACGAAATAGATAAACGTTAATACAACCATGCTCTGTTGGTATAACGACCATGAAACATATGCACGACAATTCGAGCTGATGTAGCAGTGCGACGATGTTCATTTGTTTTGAAGCATTTATAGCGTCACTGCCGTACCGAATACTAATGAAATGGAATAAATGTCATAATACATGAAGGACCCATTAAGTACAATGTGTGTGTACTTACTTGAGAGAATATCTCGTATCTTTGACATTAATGTATGCGTAATCCGTAAATATAGTAATTGCGACCTGACCTTCTGCCGCTATTTCTGTAGTGTGAGAATGTACTGAAATATTTAGGCGCACTCACCGACATTGTCTTCCTTCAACTTGAATTCTTTGTAATCGCTCAAGTCTGGCTCTTTGCCACTTTTGAACGCTGAATATTTCTCCATGAATCTGCAATGTACACACATTAATATAGCCGTTCGCATGGAATGTATCATATTGGTATTTAAATCTTATAGTGTTTAATATAAATACTTAAAGATGAGAACGAGAACAAGTGTTTTTAATTAAATTTGGTCCTTCGAGCCGGATCACCCAAAACGTATATGTACACCCCTGAACATAAGGTTCTATTTGTTTACTAAAGCAGTTGCGATTTAAATTTGTCAGTTGGCGGGTCGCACGTAAAAGTCATAAGAAGATTATGCTGCTGTCCAACTTCATCCTACAAGTTAGTCGGACAAGCAGAAGTGGAAAATAAAAGATGGTCTTTGTTTTACATAAACTACATGGCTAATGGCGCCCAAGTGAGCCTCAGACAAAAACAGTGTTTCATTCGCAGAATCCACAAAAAAAGGTTTAATGGTAATAACAACCAACAGAAACAGACATTGTTTCCAGACAGAGGGTTCTGTGTGATTGTAAGAATTTGTATTATTGTAATGTCAGAATCAGAGATTTCCAAGCAGTTTTCATAACAAAACAATGAATGGCAAAGACCGAGTGGTACAGTTTTGTGAAGCAATTTAAGAACATTCACGTGCGAAACAAACATTGTTTTCAGCAGAAAACAAACAGACTACACACTAAAAAGAAATGAATAGCCATTTATATTTTGACTGCGAACAAAACAAGCGAATTAAATGTATGTTTAAACGTAAACTTACTTTCTAAGCTCTTCGGGCGGTAAGAAATCGCCGATGTGATGTTTTCCAGCCGCCTGCTTTGTTAACTCGTCCGCCCACTTTTCAGTTGCATTCATTTCTTTGGCTCTTAACCTATTAACGGAAACGAACAAAGAATAAGAAATGTGTTAGGTAAACAAAAATACCGAGTAAATCAGCGATCAGTCTTAAAATAAAAACAAAGGAGTTCTGTTTGTAAGCAAATCTTGTTTTTCTTTAACCGAGGTGTAAATGTCTTACGATAAAAATAAGGTATTGTGTTTTTTTTTATTACCTTCTTATAAACAAAACCAATTTTAGTAAAAAATTGCCCGAATAAAATACAATTGGTACAGGCAACCGCATGTCTAATAACAATAATAATGGCACAGGTAATCATTTTGTATTAAAAGAAATAAATAAAAAATAACGTTTATTTGGACACAGTTTGTGAAACACAAAATACAAATAACAAAATAAAAAAGACAGCGCTTCTAAGTGGTAGCACTAAGTGTAAAGGGCGGTTTTCATAGTTCGAGTGTGACTGGTGACTTGCGCTTGACCGTACATTTAGATTTAGCTCTCTGCGTCATTTAAATTTTCAAACGCAATAAAATCTACGGTAGTTTGTTTTCATGTCAACATCAAATGTTTCAACTAAGGCAATAAATATACATCTATACTAATATTATAAAGGGGTAGTTTGTGAGGTGGTAGGGGGTGACTCTGGAACGAATCTCGGAACTACCGGTCGGATTCCAAAGTCTTTTTGCATTTGATAGCCTAATTCTTGAGGAAGGATAAAGGCTATTAAACATCACGCTACGATCCTTAGGAGCCGTGCAGAAAGAAAAAAAGTGAGAAAGAAAGCTATGCGAGACCGAATTTATCGCGCAGGCGGGCAATGCGACGACGCGACGGGGTGGGACGGGGGTACAATAAATTTCAAGTGGACGAAGTCGTGGGTAAAAGCTAGTTATTATTAAAACTTGTCATTTATATTAATTTTCGGTTTGAAAACAAAGATAACATCATCGTCGAGACAGTTAGACTACGATGTTCAAAACATGGGACACGTGGCGCCGCCTGTTGCTTTCATATTTAAGGGGACTACATGACCTAAAAGTTTTATAATGCCTAAAAGTATATGATCCACTGCAGTAAACAAAAACAGAAAAATATATGCTATTCTTCAGGATATACGCTAGTTAGATAGTGTGTTGAAAACATAATACAACTAATTTGGTACGATAGAAAAAAGTCACGAAGATACCTCTAAAAATTTCTTTTAACGATTAAAAACCATACTTATATACATCCAATCTTTCTGTTTCTTTTTTCAGATTGTTCTCTATGCAACATATTAACGTGATAGTGTTTTAATTTTTTTGTCCAATCAATAGATTTTTTGTAAACAGAGAATTGCTTCATATTTTGCAATAAATTACCAGCTTTGTGTCATCGCGCGTCTCTTTCTTTTCTATGCAGTCCGACAGTGACCGCGCTTTAGCTGTGACAGACTATTGCGTGCCAAAAATGCACTTGAAAATCAGTTATTTGGACGAACAAGCGAACATTCGTTTCTTTTAAGTGTCTTCACAGCTCAAGCTTCAATATTCGAGATTTAATCACATACTAGCTTCTGCCGGCGACTTCGTCCGCGTGAAATTTCTTGTTCCCTTGACCCACCCCGTCGCATCGCATCGCCCGCCCGCGCTTTTACGTCGTTTTCGCTTAGCGTTCTTTCTGACTTTTTTCTTTATGCTCGGCTCCTTAGGGTCCTAGCGTGATGTGAAATAGCTTATAGCCTTCCCCAAGAAGGCAAAACAAATGCAAAAATATTTTTTCAAATACGAACAGCAGTTCCAGAGATTACCCCTACATACAAACTTATAAAACAAACAAATTTTACCTCTTTATAATATTATATTATAATAGAAATTACTAAGTAGTTTAGATTACATAAATACCTATAATACTATCTTTAAAAGGTAACACCACTTACGCATTTGGCACATACATTTACGTAGCCACTTATTAATTGGAGGAATAATAATATAAGTGCAGTCAAAAGTAACTAATGATTCTACACAAATTAAAGACAATTTCGGACTATAATGTAGTCTAATTCATGTTGATCTATACCGGGTGTAAAAAGACGCCAATAGTCACTTTTCTTCCCATCACTGTGATAATTTGTTTGTACTGAAAACCTGGGAAGCTTACGGTTTATTACGCATATTCTGGTTACGGAGATATTCAAGGTCAAAATTCCAACACTTTTTCACGAAAACTAGTTTTAAATGACATAACCTAACTTTAAATCCCACTGCTGTACAGTTTTCATGCACCCACCCCATAAGCACAATGTTTGCGTGAGTGAAATTGGGCGCTGCCGTAAACAGCGATTTTTCACACCAAAAATAAAAGTCGAATATTACTTAAGTTTGATGTACAGAATGCGTAGACAACGGCTATGTGATGGGTCTTGTTTACACCCTGTATAATGATTTTTCGATATTTTTTTAAATATTATGTAAGCAATTTAATATTATAAATTATAGAACTTACTTGTGTTCCCAGGTGCCTTCAGCGGTGTCTTCGTCGCTGTCGTATTCATACTTGTACTTGCCAGCAGCTGCCAGCCGTTCCACTTCTTGTCGCTTCTTTAACATGTCCTGTGGAAACACAAAGCTTGGATAATCTAGCTACAAGACTGAGCTTGGTTATATTTTAGTCACAATTTCTTTTTAACTTCAATAATGCCTATGAAAAAAGCCCAATTAAATTAAAAGGCGAGGCTTCACTCTTTTTTTTGTTTTATCTTGTACATTGATACCCATCACGTCTGTGGAGTTGCATACAGGGTGGCGGGGACATCGACACACGTGTTACCATAGATTCAGTACATGATTCTCAACCATTTTTTTTTTTAATAACCCACGTAGTTTCAACCCAGGGGGGGTTGAAACTACGTGGGTTATTAAAAAAAATGCTATTAAATACGTTTTGAGCGCGTAGGTAATGCAGTTTTTGCTTTTGATAACCGACCAAGAATTTTCTACAAATCAAGTCCAATATATTTTTTTTGTGTGTTAATCATCAAATAATTTCTCCCGCTCTAGGCCGAGCGGGAGGGCGTGGGTCTCTTACTGACTAAAACCCACCTCCCACCCCAAAACCCACTTCCTTCAGTTGCCTGTGCCAGGGGGCACGGTAATCCTTTCGGACTTTCCCGCAACCCTGGCAGGCATCGGCCCTAGCGGACCCCATCATTTAGTGCTGACATCTCTTTGAGGCGCGCGTGGAACGTGCCGACGACCCGGGCCTGGTGCTAATCGGACGGCGAGCTGCCCACTGCTCGCCGTCAGCAAGCCCGCTCCTTCGGTGGCCGGGAGAATCGGCTTGTGATTCCGGACACCCAGGGCGTCTCCTGCGTCGGCTAAGGGCGTGAGGGCGCGAATTTTCCTCTCCCTCACGCGTCCTCCTCCTTCGCGAGCATTACTGCTTCGCAGAAGGAGGTGACGGCTTCCCATGCCCTCTCGCTCCGTACCATGGCCTGGACCAGGGCCGGACGCGAGAGATCGCCACCGCCAATCGCCTCCACGAGGACAGGGCGGTGCTCCGCCCAAGCCGGGCAGACCTCCGCCGTATGCCTCAGTGTCCTTCGGGCGATCTACACAATGGTGACACACGGGCGTTTACTGCGCTGGGGGTCTAGAATAATGTCCTGAATTCATGATTACAGTTTGCGCATCGATGTCCCTGACATCCTGTATTATGAAAATTCATGATAGATACGAGGGCGGGTCAATAAGTCCGTGACTTTTTGAATTTCTGACCTCTTTACTGAAAAAGCAACACTACTCCTGTCAACAGGCATCTGTCAGTTGACTCCTATCAAAATTTGAACTTGCTGCGTCAGTTAGTTTGTGTTTGACAGCTATCTTTATCAGACTACCCAGTAATTTGAGGAAAAAATGGAAAAAAGTGAATTTCGTGTGCTTATTAAGCATTATTTTTTGCGAAAAAAAACCATTACCGAGACCAAGGCTAAGCTTGATAAATATTATGGGGACTCTGCACCATCGATTTCAATGGTAAAAAAGTGGTTTACTGAATTTCGTTGTGGCCGTACAAGCACTGTAGATGCCGAACGTCCTGGACGCCCAGTTGAGGTCTCTACACCCGAAACAATCGAAAAAATTCACGGTATGGTGTTGGCCGACCGAAGATTGAAAGTGCAAGAGATTGTGGAAGCCGTAGGGATCTCGCATGGCTCAGTGGTTTCAATTTTGAATGGTCACTTGGGCATGAGAAAGCTTTCCGCAAGATGGGTGCCGCGTTTGCTCACAGTCGACCACAAACGCAATCGTGTAACAACTTCACAGGAAGGTTTGGCGTTGTTTAATCGCAATATGGAGGAGTTTTTGCGCCGTTTTGTAACCGTGGACGAAACATGGATCCATCACAACACACCAGAGACCAAACAACAGTCAAAACAGTGGGTTTCTAAGGGTGAATCGGCGCCAAAGAAGGCCAAGGTGGGTTTGTCAGCCAATAAAGTTATGGCGACTGTTTTTTGGGATGCACGTGGGATAATCCACATTGACTACCTTCAAAGGGGAAGAACAATCAATGGGGAATATTATGCCAACTTATTGGACCGCTTCAATGACGATTTGAAAAAAAAACGACCTCATTTGGCCAAGAAAAAAGTTCTTTTCCACCAAGACAATGCAAGGGTGCACACATGTGCAGTTGCCATGGCAAAAATCCATGAATTGGGCTATGAATTGCTCCCTCATCCGCTCTATTCTCCAGATTTGGCTCCGAGTGACTACTTCTTGTTCCCAAACCTGAAGAAATGGCTTGGTGGAAAAAGATTTGACTCCAATGATGAAGTCATCTCGCAAACAAAGGCCTATTTTAAGGACCTCGACAAATCATATTTTTTGGAAGGGATAAAAAAATTGGAGAAGTTTTGGACAAAGTGTATAGAGCTCAAGGGAGACTACGTTGAAAAATAAAATGATTTATTTATCTAAAAATCTGTGTTTTGTTCCAAAAGTCACGGACTTATTGACCCGCCCTCGTATACTTCGCTTATTCAAAACATTTGCTTTATGCTTACAGAAAAACTACAAGACACATAAACGATAAGATTCTTATGCCAAATGTTTACAATGAAGTATTTACATAGAGATAGCTAAGGAAGGTTTTGCATGGCATGACTTACTACTACTTTATAAAATGTACAGTAAAAGATTCATTATTCCTTAGGTTTGCAGAAGTAACAAAGACAGCAAATATGTAGGAGTACATACCTGATACAAAAGATTAAGCTTGAAGTTGTCCTCACACTTCTTCCAATCTTCAACACTTAGGTTGGTAGTGCCATAGTTGGTCATAGCATACTGCATAAGAGCTTGGTTGTTTCGGTTGACGGTACTCAGCTTTATACCTTCTTCGTCTATCTTTGGCAAATTAGGGCCTAGGAATCAGTGGATGGAATATCAAGGAATTAGTAACATTGCATTTTTCACAGACCTTTTGACAAAAAAATTATATAAAATAATATAAACCATACTTAAAACAATAGCAGTCAGTTTTCCTAATAATGTTAAATGTTAAAGGTTGTCTTCAAAGATTAACTTCTGTTATTTAAATGGACGGAGCAGCGGATCTAGCTATTTTATACAAAAGCAAAAATGTTGAACTTTGAAATAAGGAAAACATAAAAGATTGTCTGTAAAAGTTCGCTTTTAGCGATAAGACCGCCCATTGTGTCTTCCTATGAAAAATTTCTACATAATATATATCTGTAATTTTTTGTTGTACATAATAAAGAGTATTATATTCAATATGGAGATGTCTGAGGAGATAAGGATGTTATCAGTCTTCAATGTTTTGTTAGTTATATACTTTTACTACTGTATAAATGGGTCGGCCAGACAGATTACTTGAATTCGAACCCAAAATGTACAAATCGATTTTACTTTCACAAGTAGATCGACAGGCATACATGCAAAGTGTGTGTAATATTAGTATTTCTAAAATGTTATTCTTGTTACTTTCAGAAAATGCGGCAAGATTCCACTCTACCTGGTAGCAAAGTCGACAGGGGTGCCAACACTCCCGGTGGCTTAATATCGGCCGCCGGCGGGTCATCGCTCCATCTGGACTTCTTTTTCTTACGTCTTTCGCGCTTACTGTCAGATTCTTCATCACTCTGAGAGCTTCCCTGTTCCCGTTTATACGGCCGACTGTAACCGAAGGGATCCCTGCTATTAAAAGGGTAAGTTTTGATTAATATTTGCAGGTAGCTGATTATATAAATGAAGGTTAACTTGTAATTACATAAGTACATCATTTTAATAATGTAACAAAATATTGTATCAGAGAAGTATGGATGAATAAGACAAGTTGCGCCGACCCAAAATGATGACGTTGCACAAAATATTCTATTAAAATGTGAAAAAATTCAATGTTTGTCCCACATACCCGTCTCGACTATCGTCTTTATTATTGTATCTGTAATCTTCATTACTATCATCGTCTTCCAAACTGAACTCTGGTTCATATTTGTCCTCAGGTTTAACTTCAGGCTTCTTATCACCCGTTTCTCTCCTGATCTTACTAACTAGATCTCTAAACGCCTTATACTCGTTCGAATTTGTGTTGTGAAGAAACCTGGAATGATTCGCTCAATACAATGATCTAATGTAAAGGGTAAACAACAACAAAGGATGCTTGTGTTAGGTTTTATTTAACCTGAAAATACTATCATGGAACAGCATGAAAAAAAGGATAAATTACTTTTTTTTTCTTCTAAATGTTTGAAAATAATAAAATTTACAATATTCGTCTGCTCCATCATAGTCATTGCGACAAAAAAAAGGTATGTAAATATAAAAAAGAATACACGGTATCCTCCTGTTGGGGACCAAAGTGGCTACAGTGGCATTACCACAAATTTTGATCTTGTGAGTGAATTGCTTTCAGGACATTTTCCCAGTGGTCGCCGTTGCAGGCGACTTCGCTGGCGGCTCGCAGGACTGTTGGCGGCAACGCATCTGCAGAGAGAACTGCACACCACGAGTCAACATATTGTCTGGCGATCACGTCGACGAAGTACCGGGCCGACATTAATCTTACTACCTTTTAGGTAAAGGTGGTACAACACTATAGCTAAATGAACACGTTAACTTCTTAAGCGCTATATCTACCAGCAAATTAAATTGCTTGAGCACGAGTCAATTGAAGTTTTAACTACTTAACTTTTAGAAAACTTGCTGGCGGTAACGTTAGCAGTAAAACTTGCTGGAGAATTCAACGTGTTTCAAAAGTTGCTTCAAGCCGTATTCATGGAAACAACAGTTGACCCACATTATGTTTACAATGAGTCTCGTACGTGTGGCAAACATTATTATGTTGTGGTACGGTTCAGTATCATACAATAAATAAAGTTGCTAGTGAGAAAAACTTCAGAACTTGTTCGTGTTCGTTTAGGTATTGTAAGCGCCATTCCAGTCTTTACTTAACGCATCTTCTAGCGTAAATCCAATAGTATTCTACCGTCAGTTACAGATAAGCTACGCTTCGTTCGTTCAGAGGTTGTGTAATGGTTACAGCGCATGCAAATTCTCTGATATTTAGACCGAATTACTTTTAATTAACACTCCATTGAAAGCAAGTTACTATTTCTTTTATTGCAGCAACTAATGTTTTAATAATAGAGTTTAATAGCAGATAAATTAACTTGGAACTACTGTGGAAAAAGAAAGAAAACATGCTATAGTTTACTACAATTTCGATAAGATTTGCAATCTATCTGAAGGCTTTTACATTTCTGAGGACAACTGTTTACAATATCTATGATAATATTGTTGAATAAAACATAACTTTGAGAATACTAAATATCAGAAAACTATATAAATTAAATCAGAATATTCATTGTACAGCCTTTGCATTATTATAGTCAATGAAAATAATAACAATAAAGGCATTGAAGGGAGATGTTGATGGACGATTTTTACCTTGCGATGGTTTGAAGGGTCCTCCAGGATTGTCCATGTCCTTAGGGTTTCCCAGCAGGCCCATAGGAATAGGTGGAGGTAGTGTCATTCCATCCGTTTTCTTTGATGAATTTTCTAAAGCTTTCGAGTCAGGGTGGTGCATTGGCATAGAATTTGGTGGCATTAAATTAGGAGGCATAAAAGGTGGCATAGGAGGACCAGCCCCATTACCAAAGTTCGGAGGTCCATTAGGCCCGAATGGTGGACGACCACCCATAAAAGGCATGTTGGAATTATTCATAGAATTTGGAGGCATCATCGAATTAGGAGGGCCATTTGGTCCCATCATAGGATTCGGGAAAGGTGGACCAAAGAATGGAGGCATAGGACCATTCGGTCCAGGGCCACCTGGTCCCATATTAGGACCACACATGTTAGGTGGCATTGGACCGCAGGGGCCTGGGCCGTTTGGACCCATGAAATTTGGCGGCATAGGGAAATTAGGGGGCCCACCCATGAATGGAGGCATTGGACCACCAGGAGTCATATGTGGCATTGGTCCTCTTGGACCCATCATCGGTCCTGGTCCCATGCCTGGTCGAGGGCCCATATTAGGTCCTGGACCCATGTTATGTCCTGGACCCATATTTTGACCAGGACCCATATTTTGCCCAGGACCCATATTTTGCCCCGGACCCATATTGGGACCAGGGCCCATGTTAGGAGCATGTCCCATATTATGTCCAGGTCCCATGTTCGACCCTGGACCCATGCCAGGTCCGGGACCCATATTGGAGACAGGCCCTAAGTTAGGACCAGGTCCAATATTAGGTCCAGGACCCATGTTTGACCCATGTGAACCCATGCCAGGTCCGGGTCCCATTAGACTGGGGCCCATAATACCAGGCGGTAATGGTCCTAGTCCCATATTTGGGCCTTGCTCTCCACTGGAATCTGCCTCTTCATCAGACTTTGAGCCCAGATGCCATTGGTTACGATCCGAATCAATTGATTGAGTATTGGGTGGCATTACAGGGATTTGCATAAGGGCTGGGATGTTATGGGGATTTTTGTTATCAACTACATGTTTCTTTCTTTCTTCCAGTATTGGTGTTGTCGGACTGTGTGGATGTGGTCGTCCTCTTTCATTCCATCGTCCCTGTCGATGTTTTTCCCTGAAAATGTACAGGAATATAAAATTAATATCTTCAGTATATAAAATGAAATCACTATCAATTCCGATATTGAATACATTCTTTCCTCTATCTTTTTGTTAATTTTATATTATGCGTTTTACACACGTTATAGCATTGTGGCAGATTTAAAAAGCACTTTGTGATTTGAAGGCTAATACAAGAAACTGATTGATATAGTGTGATATTTTAAAAACCAGTTTTCTATTTGTCATCCATTTGTTCAATGATTTATATTAAACTCGACCTTGTGTTCGAGTTTAAAAATAGCTACAGTTGCGCCAAAATTGGGAGTAGGGCAAAGATTTAAATCGTCAGATTTGCCCTGACCATACTTAAGTAGCGCGAAGAGTGCATAATGAGAAGAGTGAGCTCACACACAATGTTCCATGCTGACATGGAAACTCCAATATGGGGGATTGGAGTTTCCATGACAGCATGGAACATTGTGTGGGTCAGAGGTATCAAATCGACACAGAAACATCTTTTGATGCAATAGGGTAAATCTAATGATTGAAATCTTTGGAGCAGGGTAATAAACATTCTGAATGATTTGATGAATGTTGTATAATCGAAGAGGACTAAATGGATAAAAAAATGTAAGTTTCAATGTACCTCTGTTGGCCTCTATCTCCCATCTTTCGTCTCTCATCAATGCCAAGACCAAAGTGTTGATATTCAAAATCATTATCCATAGGTGGTATTTGTTCTTTAATCTCATGCTTGACGGGTTTTACTTCTTCATCGCTCTGAACATGCTTTTCCAGCTCCTCTTTATCGTGCTTGTCAGTTTGCTTCTGTTTTTCTAGCAAAGCTTTGAACTGGTTCATGAAGCTGCCATCATTAGAGAATATGTTGACTGATCCTTGGTCATCTTTTGAAATGGGACTGGAATTAAACATTATTCAGAAATTATTTTTTAGTCTCTGGGTTTATAATAATTTAGATAGAAATAGAAATATATTTATTTCCTTGGTAGTACAATTACATACACAGCTGCATTTTTGGATAATAATAATTATTATGGTCAATCTATTGATCGCCTCAGTCGGATTAATACGACAAATTATTTGGTGCCCGTGCTGCCTCAGTCGTTTTTAAACAATACGACTAAAATATTAAAATAAAAATTAAAATATTTCTAAATTTCTATTAAAATATTTCATAATATAATTTATTTATTTCATAAACAGAGTTAAAAAAAAAACATAGAGAAACAATGTAAAACTCTTGATGTAACATTAATTTATGATAACCTTAGAAATAATTGTTCCTTTTAATTGAATGCTACATAATCTAAAAGTAACGGAAACCCATGTAGGTATAAATATATTTCGTAACTATTTCTGTTTTAAAGCTTTACAGTAAGTAAATAATTACATACATCAAAAGCCGGTTACAGACCAAGAGCCAAGCTAAGTTAGTTTACCATATCTTGCATAGCTGAGGTAATTTTTCATACTGGTGGGCCGACCACAAACTATGAAAAGTATGAATAATAACCTCAACTATGCGAGCTAGACTAAGTCAGCTTGGCTCTTGGTCTGCCACCGGCTTTTGAATGATTACAAAACACATGATACAATAAAATTTATAGGGTTAGTATGTAAGCTGTAATCAGTTAAGGGATGAATGAATTCCAATGAAAAGGACAACGTCAAAAATTATAGACCTATCTCTATCTTGTCAACTGTTGCCAATGTATTTAAATACTTATATTATATTATTTGTCCTTATATTCAGACACACTTCAAACTGTATTTGACCTTCTCTCAACGTGGATTCACAGGTTCTAGGTCTACTTGCACTAATCTAGCGACTTTTACAGAAATGCTATCGGATGCCATCGACTGCGGCAAGAAGATTGACATGATTTACACCGACTTTAGCAAAGCCATTGACCGCGTGCCTCGCCATATACTTCTGACGAAGTTATCTGCGTATGGAATCACCGGTACACTCTACAATTGGCTAGTCTCATCTCATCGAAAATCGTTTCTTTTTTGTTGCAGTTAATTCTTTCCAATCTGGAACCTACAAGACGTCGTCAGGGGTTCCCCAGGGCTCACATATTGGACCGGTTCTATTAAATGTTTTCGGTAACAATATCCCGCACTGCCTAAGACTCTCAGAATGTTATATGTATGCAGACAATCTAACATTATCTGTATATAATAATATAATCGAATCTTAAAACGATAAAACATTACTACAGAGGGACATAGACTCGTTAGTTCAATTGTGTAATGATAATGAAATCTGCTTAAATGCTTAAATAGTGCTACCACATGAAATACACCTGGAAAAAGAAATTGACGGCTTGTGTGTATCATGTGGGCTCTAACGTTATTCAGGAGGTAGATTGAATAAGGGTCTTAGGAGTTGTTTTTGACAACGCCTTGAGATTTGTACCTCATGTTGTGGGCGTCATCAAAAACGCCTCTAGAAAGCTGGGATTTGTTGTAAGGAATGTTGCTAGTTTTAAGTGCAGGACAAAGATCTTGTTGTACTACTGTATAGTTCGTAGTATCTTCTAAGATACTACGAACTATACAGGACTATGAGGTCTCCAAATTGAAATGCAGTATTCTAATACGGCAAGGAAAATAAAATAAAAATTGTTATGAGCTTGCATAAATCCTCATTGCTGTAAATACACTTTTTTCTTAGAGAAGCAGCTAAAACCTTTGCAGGGTGCAGATTACTTGTATGCGTGTTAGGTAAATGGGGCCCTTTTTTGTTGCAAAGGCCCATTGTTTATTACGAATGTGACAATGGCTTGTATGCGGCATTGTTGTTGCCTGAATGAGACTTCAAGTCGATTGATTGACAACTTAAAGTGATTGTATGGCAGTGTCAAGATGTCACACCAATAGCTATCAACTATACAACCAGTACCCCTAAATTACATTGGTAATCGCTAAAATACAATGAAAAGATAACGAAGTTTTCAAACAGGCCTGGTGGAATATTCCCCATACCCATTCCCCATACCTACTTTCCTTGCCGTTGTTTCTGTTTACTTTTTAGTAGAATGAATTTAAAGTTTCTACTACCACCTCACTATTGTTAGATGTTAAATTATAAATTGGTTAGGAAGTGATGCCACAAAATGCCACTTTCGTAAAATCATATTGATTTGACAGCTTTCCATGAGCGTAATACCTGAACAAATGGTACAAGTTCATGAGAACGAGACAAATTACTGATATATAATTGAATTTCTTAAATTTGGCTTACTGAGTTAGCTTTGCTTGAGCGGCAAGCGCCGCAGCTTGCTTTTGAGACTCCAACTTGGCATGTATCTCCATTTTTTTTCTTTCGATTATTTGTTCTTGTTTCGTCATTTGAGCCCATCTTGTACTCAGTGCCGATTTGGTCTTATTATCTTTGAAATGAATCATTGTTTTTTCATGCTACCATGAATAGAAGCTGGAAAAACGAAATGAAAATAAAATATTCTCTTAGTTTTCTCGCGTTTAGCGTTTACGAACTCGTACGAACTTCACTTCAATTAGTGACGTTACGACTTCAAAGAACAGATAACTCAAGACTTATACAGAGCTAAGCTTTTCTTACTAAACTCAAAAAATCAACTATCATTATTATCACTCTTGAAAAAACATTTTATTATTTCCCCGTCGCAACCAATGACTAATTCTTTAGTCATTGGTCGCAACCACGGAGCAAATACAAAGAGGAGACGGCCTAAGCAACTGTGCACTGTGATTCTCAACTAGGTCCTGACGTCATCATGTAGGCGTGGCCTTAGTCAGTGTTTTGTTGGCGTTCGTCCTGTGCACAGCTCTGTAAACGTTCCGCTTTTACAGCATATTTGCGCTAGAAGACAAAAAGAATGAAGTGTGGTGTTTTATCTTGTAAAAACTACTCGGATAGACGTTCTGATGCTATGGATGGCATCACATTTCATTTGTCAGTAATTTTATGCGTAATTTATTAAAATAGTTCTTCATTCTGAATGTAGTGACATGACATCTAGTGTGAGATAGTTACATAACTACAAAGTAAAATCAACAGGTGGGCGGGATCTGATCACCCCTCACCCCGTAAAGTGTCACCCGTTGTTTCATACAGAAACCTTATTACAACATCTCCTCAGTCCTCTTTGTATTTGCTCCGTGGTCGCAACGCAATGCCTGTCCGCGCTATCACTTGATTTTTTAGCATTCCTTCTGGTTTTTTCGTTTTTACTAAGGTCCTAATTTTAGAATAATAACTAAAGCATAGAAGGTCTAAAAATTCTGTAACTACCTTTTTACTCCTTCTATCATAGTTATGGCACGAAAAAGGGTGTGGGAAAAAGATAAATATTTTACTCTTTGTTTTACTTTTTGGTGGTACTACTTGTGTGGTTGGGGGCTGCAAGTTCCATTCCTCGCGAAAAGAAAATAAACAAGATCTATTATCCTTTCATCGGTAAGTTTTAGCTGAATTTTTTGTTGAATGTGACCTGATAAACGAATATAAATACTTAAAAAATGTTGCTGAATCACTTTGTAGCGGAAACCAGACGTAATGACGTAACGTTTATTCCAATAGAAGTTTTTAGCGAATAATCGGAAACTTTTTTGAGGTTATCTTGATCATACATAGTGACGTAAATAATGTTGTCGATACTTTTCATTTACAGATTTCCTAAAGACGCTGTGAAAAAAATGAATGGGTAAATTGTATTGGTAGACGAAATTGGACTCGAAAAAAGCACAGTCATAATCTTTGATTATATACTTGTCATAATATTATATGCTCCAAGCATTTTACTTTGAATTCATTTGTATGTAATAAACCGAAATGGAGACGACTTAGAGAAGATGCTGTTCCTACGTTATTTATGATGGATAGAAGAGATGATATGGTATAATAATACGTATATTATTTGATTTTATTTGCATTAAATAGTATCTCGTTCAAATTTTTATTACATTACAGGATGTACAGACGCCAGCAGGTCAAGCTACCCGAAACTGTCAAATTTTCCCAATCAACCTTGAACCTTAATGCTTTAGCGATAAAGTTGAAAATCTATTAAAGAAATTTGACAGATTGTAGTAGCTTGATGTGCTGGCGTCTGTACTTATTTATGGAAGTCTGCGAAGAAGAACATAATGCAGTTCCGCAGATTCAAGGAACCGCTCACCATCAAAAGCAATCTAACACATATCTTACAGGAAGACAGGTACTTACAACATTTCATAAGGACATGCAACATTATGTGAACCTACTTTTCGGTTCACATAATGTTGCCTGTCCCTGTAAATACCCCAGTCGGAAATATAGTCGTGTGCAAATATATTTATATTGATACAGTATACTAAATTTTATATATTATACTTATTATGTAATTTATGGTGTTCAAACAATAAAGTATTTATCTATATAACTGTCTTTCTTTAATGATTATCGATTTCCCTTTGCTGGTTTTTAATTATTTTTAACAGACTTCAAAAAAAGAAGAAGGTTATCAATTCGATATATACAGGGTTACTGGTAATTCGACGTATATCCGTCAGGGGCTGATAAGGGGGCCAAAATGCAACAAATTGAACCCCCCATATGTATGGCCGAAATTCAATAGTTTTCGAGATATTAGAATTTTAAGGGTTTTTCGATATTTACTCAAAATTTGACATTTCATTCCAAATAAAAAAAAAACTACATATTTGAATGGGTACCATTAAAAATGATGTTGTAGCTGGCACTTCAATTAAGCTATGGTCATATTTAAAACTACTTAATTTAACAAAATAATGAAAATAATGAGCGATATAAGAATAATATCTTACCAATATTTTCATTTTACGCTTCAAAAATGTTGTCTCGTCACAAAAAATTCTATGACATTAATCGTACAAATAACTTAAACAACTTGCTTATTCTGTAAGCTTTCCAGAAAGCTATAAAAGTCAATTTTAAAATACATAATTCGTGCCAAGGCATGTGTTTGAATCGGCGCGGGGAGAGAAAGGGTCATTTGTATTTGTATGAAATAAAATGCATAAAAAAATGTACAGACGCCAGCACATCAAGCTACTACAATCTGTCAAATTTCTTTAATAGATTTTCAACTTTATCGCTAAAGCATTAAGGCTCAAGGTTGATTGGGAAAATTTGACAGTTTCGGGTAGCTTGACCTGCTGGCGTCTGTACATCAAATTTTATTACAAATTTTACACATCTTGTTCAAAATGAGCCCCTCGATTACGAATGCAGGTTCGAATTCTCTTCCTAACTTCGGTTTTCGTCACTCTTGATGTGAACGTTGTTCTCATCTGTTGCGCCGCGTTTATTATTCGCTGTCGAAGTTCTTCGACTGAATTTATTGGGGTCACATAAACTAATGCCTTCTTAAGACCCCAAACGTAAAAATCAAGTGGTGTGATATCAGGGCTTCGTGCTGGCCACGGAATTGGCCCTCCCCTCCCAATCCATCGGTTTGGATATCTCTCGTCTAGTCACTGTCGGACAGTAATCCGGTAATGTGCTGGGCAACCATCATGTTGAAACATGAGGTTGTTTTTTATTTCTTCGGGAACATCCGCCAACAAATCGTCTCGGTTGTTTCTCAAAAACTCCTCGTAATTTTCGCCGTTCAAATTTTGGGGCAAGAAATGAGGGCCCACCAAATAATTATCAACGACACCCATCCATACGTTCAGGGAAAATCTCATTTGCGACGCAGTTTCTTTTAGTTTTTTTGGATTCCTGCCTGCTTTAGGTGCCCAAAAATGTAAGTTATGGTAATTCGTTATTCCATCCCGGTCAAACTTTGACTCGTCAGTCCACAAAATATTTCTTAGGAAATGTTCCTGGTCAGCGTCAGCGTTTAACATAAACCGAGAAAATTCGAGTCGCCTGGCAGGATCTCCCTCGTGCAATGTTTGAACAGGTTGATAATGGTACGGGTGTCTACCTGATAGATGTACTACCGACCACACTTTCCACTGGGACATACCGAGCTGTCTTGCAACAATGTTCGTTGACATGTTTGGGTCATCAATAAAACACTGAAGAATGGTGTCCTCTTCGTCAGCCGTGTACCGTCGAGGTCTGCCAGCGTTGAATTGTGCTCTTTGAACACTGCCAGTTTCAGACAATCGTCAATAGGTGCTCCCGAAAACAGTAACGTGGGGAAGTCGACGATCGGGAAAGCGGCGTTGGTATTCTCGCCGAGCCGCAGCCGCGTTTCCATCGGCAAAACCATAACAAAACATTATGTCTGCGTATTCGTTATTAGGATACGAAGCCATGTTATCCGAAATAACAATGATAACAAAAAGAATAACAAGAGAAACAAGAATTAACAATAATGGTCGATAACAAATTAACGGGATGAGAGATTGGTAGCAAGATAACAACACACGTGCTTGCGCGGCGGAGAGTCAAAACTTACTAAGGAAGGCGACGCGAGCGCAGCAGACGCCGTGTACTCCCCCGCCCGCACACCCCGCCCTCACACCCCGCCCCATCGCGAAGAATTTCGCCATGAAAATCGGTTGTTTTAGCGAGGATCATAAACTACAAACACAGATAATTTCTCTCCCCGCGCCGGTTCAAACACATGCCATGCCACGAATTATGTATTTTAAAATTGACTTTTATACCTTTCTGGAAAGCTTACAGGATAAGCAAGTTGTTTTAGTTATTTGTACGATTAATGTCATAGAAATTTTTGTGACGAGACAACATTTTTGAAGCGTAAAATGAAAATATTGGTAAGATATTATTCTTATATCGCTCATTATTTTCATTATTTTGTTAAAAAGTAGTTTTAATTATGTCCATAGCTTAATTGAAGTGCCAGCTACAACATCATTTTTAATGGTACCCATTCAAATATGTAGTTTCTATTTTATTTGGAATTAAATGTCAAATTTTGGGTAAATATCGAAAAACCCTTAAAATTCTAATATCTCGAAAACTATTGAATTTCGGCCATACATATGGGGGGTTCAATTTGTTGCATTTTGGCCCCCTTATCAGCCCCTGCCGGATATACGTCGAATTACCAGTAACCCTGTATGTATGTAATATTATTGGAACTGCACCGTATTGACATATTTATATAATCAATTATGGCTTCCAATCAAATCTACAAAATTTCATAGGTGTGTGTATGTTTGTCCTCGCATTTCTCCGACACTATTCTTCGGATTGTGACAATTTATTTTTATTGGCTTACTTTTACTTCAACTTATGGTACTTACAGTGCAAGTTTTATCGAAATTGGTTGAGTAGTTTTCAAGATATGGACTCATACGTGTACGGCCTGACTTATTGATACGAGCTACGGGTGTGGTTTCAAAGAGAAAACATCTGGAAACCTTGGTCAAATTCTAGTGCAATATTTAAAACCTCACTCTTACCTTATTAGAAACAAATATGTGGGTGGCAAAAACTAAAACAAAAATACAGATAAAGACACCGACTTCCGAAATTAAAGTTATTTCATAATTTTGTGTTAATTTATTTTTGAAGTCGATTTAATTTTTTTTATTTCATCCTATTATGTAAAATCCAAATTAATATGAGAAAGTAATTTGAAACAAGAATTGCTAAAACATTCGCAAATCCGAATCATCAGTTACTATGGCAATAAAATAAGCACATTCGGGGTTAGCCGGGTCAGGGTCCGAGCATTAACTTGGATACATAAAGAGATGTAGGGAACCAATAAGGACTTTTTGGTATGATGATGATGACGAAGTTCGCTCGTGAAAGTTCGTACTTATTAAGGCATCGTTTCATTTTAAAAGAACTTCAAAAAGACGATGTAAATACTATATTCTTTCATAAGTATACTTAATAATTTATAAATTATAGGTACGGTTACTATTTTTTGTAGTCAAATCAAATCAAATCAAATCAAAAGTCATTTATTCAAATTAGGCTGAGAATCAGCACTTTTTGAACGTCAAAATCACATAAGACAGTCCCCCCAAAACGCCCACCCTTCACCACTTCCTAGTGCTTTAGCTGGGAAGAAGAAGTGGCGGAACAAACTCCCCAGCAGCACTGCTGTCTGTTCAGTTAGAAGAACTGGATTCTATACATACAGTAATAAATAAATTAACATTACGAAACACAAAAATATTAAAATTATTTGCCATATGTCAGCTAGCACACGCCAATATTTAAAACTATACTCAAGCATAAATAAATAATAAAAACAAAAACGCAAACAGAACTTAATACATAATAAAAAGCCTCCTGACATAAAGGGCGTGCCCGCTTACATATGCAATGCTGCATTATGTTTTTTTATATGTATATAGCTGTAACTAGTAGCCACAAATGATAAACTAGGACCTTCGAAGTAAAATAAAGAAACATTAATTCCTAATAACAATAACAAAACCATAGTCAGCAAGCTGACCTGTCACCACAAGCAGCACCCGTTCACGAGCATAACGCAAAGATCAGCCATTACCCCCCTCGCCATATTTGAGGGAAGGAGGCAACCCGACCCCCGACGCTACCGCAAGCATTGACATCTAAGGGAGCATGACGAACTTGCTGCCGGTTGCTCAAAAGAATAATATGATGAACTGTCGAGGTCACTAGCTAACCATATATTGCAATACAACTCATTAAAAAACATTGAAATGAGTAGATTATGTCAATAATAAATAAAAATTAAATTAAACTAAGGTGACTAATAAATATAGTCAAATAAAATAAACAATTATATGAACTCGTATAACTTGTCAGTAGGTAAGCTAATTTTGGAGAAAGAACATAAACATTGTCTTGAGTTAATCACAGCGACCAACTATTTTTATCGTTTAAGTAATCGTTGATTGAATAGTATGCCTTTGAACAAAGGTTGGATTTTACTTTAGCTTTAAACGCATTAAAAGGCAATTCTAACAAAGAAGAGGGAAGCTTGTTATAAAAGTTTATACCAAGCCCAACAAATGAGTTATGGACCTTATGAAGCCGGTGAAAGGGAGCACGTAGTTTCTCCTTGTTTCTAGTGTTAATATTATGAATATCACTGTTTTTTTTGTATAAGTGTATAGTTTGCCTAATATATAAGATGTTGGCGAAGATGAATTGTGAGGCCACCGTGAGAATACCAATCTCTTTAAAAAAATCTCTCAGAGTAACTCTAGCACCTAGCTGGTAAATTGCTCGTACAGCTCGTTTTTGCAGAACAAATATATTTTGAATATCAGCGGCTTTGCCCCACAGCAGAATGCCGTAGGACATGATCACATGACGCTATGAAAATAACTGAAATAGACTAGCCGAGCTGTATCAACGTCAGTGTATTGTCTTACTTTCCTGACGGCATAGGCGGCCGAACTGAGCCTTCCCGCTAGGCATGATATATGTGATCCCCACTGAAGCTTGGCATCAACTGTTATGCCCAGAAATACTGCCGAGTCTACAGTTTCAAGTACCTCTTTATCTAAGACGATGTTGGGTCCTAGATTTCTAACATTCGGTAAGGCGAACTTTACACATTTCGTTTTCTTGGCATTGAGAACTAGGTTATTTGTGGTAAACCAATCTGTAACCATTGATAGTGCACTGTTTACGTCGTCAAAATTTTGTCTATTCCTGTCTACTTTAAAGATAAGAGAGGTATCATCAGCAAATAGTACAACGTCACAGATGCCCTTTAAATAGAATGGTAAGTCATTTATATACACCAAGAATAAAAATGGGCCCAGTATAGAGCCTTGAGGTACACCTAACTGAACTGATAGCCCGGAAGATTTCACACCATTAACATCTACACATTGGTGCCTATTATGTAAATATGAATCTAATACGTTAAGAGCTTCGTTTTGAATACCGTAATGAATTAGTTTACGCAAAAGCGTGTCATGGTGCACGCAATCAAAGGCTTTGGAGAGATCACAGAAAACTCCAATAGCATTTTGCGAGCTCTCCCATGCGCTAAATATGTGTTTCAGCAGAGCAACACCCGCATCTGTAGTCGAACGACCTTTTGTAAAGCCATATTGTTCATCATGAAGGAGGCTATTTAAATTAAAATGTCTTAGCAACTGCTTGAGTATTAATTTTTCAAATATTTTACTAAATGCAGGTAAGATAGAAATAGGCCTAAAATTGGCAACGTTATTTTTATTACCCGATTTAAATAATGGTATGACTTTACTACTCTTCATGAGGTCAGGAAAAGTTCCTAAATCAACACATTTATTAAAAGTAACAGCTAGATAGGGGGCTACGATGTCGATTATATTACTTACAAGTTTAATTGAGATGCCCCAGTAATCACCAGTGTTTTTTGACTTGAGTGTGTTAAAAACACTAATTACATCACGAGGTGTTACATGTTCGAAGCTAAATAAGCGACTACATTTAGGCACACTATTATGCAAAAGGTTTTCAGCTTCAGATGGGGACGAATTTAAGGAGCGAGTCGTAGTTATAGGTATGTTGGCAAAAAACTCATTAAATGCTTCAGCTACGTCAGCTGCTGTATTAACTAATTTGTTGTCGACCATAATCTCTAATTGTTTTTCTTGTTTAACCGACTTACCCGTCTCATTCTTAATAATTTTCCAGGTGGTTTTTACTTTGTTATTCGAATTTTTAATTGTATCGCTTAAAAATTTAGATTTAGCAAAAACACAAATCTTTTTAAATAATTTTGAATAATTTTTGACATACTCTAGGAAAGGAGTATCAAACCTGTAATTTTTCAAACCATATAACTCGTATAGTCTCGCTCTACTTTTATAAATACCTGGAGTAGCCCATTGGTTGAAGCCAGCGGAGGTGCCATTAATATTAATAGTTTTGGCCTTGAAAGTAGATTGGTATTCTTTTTGCACAACATCAAAAAGGGCTCCATAGATTACATTAGGATTATCATGTTCTACAATCGACGGTTTAATTCTAAGGGCTATATTATTTTTAAACTTGTTGCAACGACTAGCTGTATAAGGCCTGCATTCTATTTTATGTGGCTTTTTATGTATTGGCATAGGGAAGCTAGCTAATAATCCACAGTGGTCAGACGGTAAGTCACTTAACACTAATTTATTTTTGGCATCGCAATCACTAAAAATATTATCAATACAAGTCGATGAAGATGCTGTTATCCTAGTAGGTTCAAAATACAAGTTAATTAAATTAAAGGACCTAAACAGATTAAGAAGTCTAATACTTAGTGGAGTAACCTCTAAAATATTAATATTAAAATCACCACATAAAATTATACTTTTATTACTTGATTTTAATTTATTCAGTGAATCCTCCATTACCGATTCGAAACGAATAAAATCCCCAGAGGGGGGTCGATAAACGCAAATTATAACGTATCGCTCGAGTTCAACACAAGACAACTCAATAGTGCGACAACTCGATGGAAAGATTAACTAAATCAGAACGTTGTTTACATTTCAACTTGTTTGAAACAAGAACTAAAGATCCACCGCGAATAGCACTTTTCCTTACAAATGCACTTTGAATGGTAAAATTATCATCATTGATAAACACTACTTCATGTTCTTTCAACCAGTGTTCAGTCAAACATAGCACCTGAACATCATAGTTCTCCATAAATAAACTTAACTCTAACTCTTTGCCGGACAGACCCTGCATATTTTGATGTACAACATTCAACATATGCGGCTGACCCGTTGTCGCACAGTATATGATATGATAATGCATGTTATTCTAAATTCTATCGACGTTGAAATTTAGTAGATCACATCACTAGCCAGATTAAAATGAGTGACAACCTACGAAATTTCGAAACGTCTTCTATAAACGTGTCCTTCTCTAACATCATAGAGGCTCCATAAGTCAAAATGAAACAAATATATTGAGTTCGGTGGCTATTTTAGTCTTTCTTCTATGCTTTAGTTATTATTCTAAGTTCCTAATAGGTAGTCGTAGCGTGATGTCAAAATATATTATAGCCTTTGGTCGCCTTTGGTATTATAATAGTAGTCTTATGAAATTGCCTATAAACTTCCTCAAGAATTGGTCTATCAAATGAATAAAATATTTCAATTTAAAAAAATCAAATCCGATGATCCAGAGAGTGGCGCGTTCAAACAAACAAAAAAAAAACGAACGAACTCTGAAGCTTTTTTATTAGTATTTAACCGTAGACAGATCTCTGTCTACGTATTTAACCGATCAACACCCGTCATGTTGACAGATTTGTCAACATGACGGTAAATATGATGGAGATGTTGACAGTAAAGATGAACGAATACAAATACTAATATTAAATCCTAAGTAAACTAAAATTAAAAAAATCATCCGCATCACTATCGACTGGTAAATGTACCCATCATCATAATAATTATAAATTAAAAGATTTGGTATAATTAAGTTTTATGTGGCATCTACAACGCCACATGCGAACTACGCATCATCCTTAGGTCAGGCAAAATCCTGCATCCTTTGATTATTTACATGTAAATAATCAAAGCCTGCATCGCTCAAGCAGAGTTTACCGCGCAACTAGCATTTATACCGTCCCGACAACAATCGTCGGGCACCGGAATGGCTATCCTATACTATATTGTAGTCTGTGGGACTGGCGCTCGAATAAGGCGTACCCAGGTTACACGCGGCTTATTCGAAACCACTGAACTCCACAAATAACATGCATTCGTTGCGTAGCGTGTCCTAGGCACAGAACACTATTACTCCTAGAGCGGAGGTCCTAGGTTAATATAGGAACGTTACGTAACTATCACAGACACTCACCTCTACAAAGGCGTCTAAACTCACACGTGAACGCGGCGCGGGTTCGAGTTTCACGTAAACACTTAGCGGTGTTCACACAGTACCATATCGCTCACACACTATGACGGCTTCCTAGCCCAAACCGTGACTGGTTAGCTCTGGAAACAAGGTGGGTGGGAACCACCCACCCTATCTGTAGGAGGGTCGAGTCGGCACTCTCTTCTCTGGTCGTCTCTCGCCGGGCTACCCCCAGGTAACTGGGGGTCTCACCTGGCGGGGGTACAGACCGCTGAGGTGTCGTGAAGATACCGGCGCTGTGTAACATCGTCGTGGCGCGCCTACAGAAACAATAGCAATCACTCACATGGGCGCGCGCAACTAATCTAAACTAAATCATCAGACACAACACTCGTCTGGTCGGAGGGTGCTCCCTTTTCTATGGCGGTTTGAGTCGTGCACGCCCATGTATACCTCGGATCCTCGAATGATCATGTCTGCGATCAGTAGGCTGATTCACGAAATTACATGACGCACTCATCAAACTGCATTGCAGTTTTGCTAAACCGTATACCGGATTCTTGATATCTATAGCGCTAACGCGAACTTGACGCGAGCGTGGAGCTGTCAGTGGTAGAGAACACGAAACGTGTTGTTTTTAATCAAAATTTTACTGCAACTGAACATCTTTAGTTACATGAATTAATCTACTGAAGTACTGAAAACCGATTTGAAGTACGACCCAAACACAGAACTCTGCGGCGCAAAGCAGCGCCACTGTCTAGGACTGAAAGTATAAACTTTTTTTTGATTTGCAACCCTAAAGAAAAAAACGTCCCATCCCTAGGCCCGGAACAAGTTCCACTCGATCTTCCGGTGTTGTTGCGAGATTTGTAATTTCTTGGCACGAAATATTAGACATTACTTTCCACTGTACCAAGTAGGCACTCTATTTTATTTATTTTACACTCTTATATGGTAATTGGGTTATAATCAAATCTGTGTAAAACACCCAAATATAGATTTCAACTCCAAGGCCTTTGGGTTTTATCATCGTACTTGTCGTGTTTAAGTACCTATTTAGAATAGAATACGATGAAACTGAAAGCGAGAATGTGCACAGGAAGTCACTTTACTAGGCTAAGGCCTAAAATGAAACATCAGATATCATTGCATATTATTCTTTTTATATTTTTTTTCATCAGTTTAAATGGAAAATACAATTTCATTTATTTATAATGTTGTCATTTATTTATTGTAAACAAATATATTATAAAAGATTTACATATTACTATCAAAACAAAATATTCACAAAATGGCAGACTAACTAAACAATTACTTAGCTGTTTCATCAAGCATGCTAACAATTGCATCATTTTGAGCTAAATAAGAAGGAGAAAGTTTGGCACTGATCCCATTATTCAAATTAAAGTGAAGATGGCATAAATGCACATTGCAGCAACACTATCTGTCGTACAAGATAAGTTAGTCTGTTTTTCCAGATTTTGAATAGGTACCTTTTATAACGATACTCTTCACAACCTCTCTTCAGCTCATGTATTGCATGATCTAATACTGACTACCTATTATACCTTCATTTAAGCACTGCGGACGGCTAGCGTCCGCGCACTGCCAAAGTTTTCAAAACTATAAAGGGCAACGCCAAAGAGAGCCTACATCTGACTATTGTTTCTGTGGTAACTTGACAGTTATAATAAACTAATCTGCTGCCTCATTAGATCGAAATTTAAATTGACTTAATTAAAAAAAAAACAACAAACTCTGGCTCCTTTCATAACAATACAAATTCCATTGAATGGATAAAAGTAACTCAATTTAAAACATTCAAACAAATCCTCAATCAATTCAAATTAAAAAAGTACCTCTTCACATTTCTGCATTACCCTGCCTTAACAAAATCATATTATACACTTAGACAGTTGACAAACAAAAAAAAGCAATGGAAGAGGACAATGAGCAAAAGAAATCACAAAATATATAGAAACATTCGACATTGTGTAAGGTTGCTTCAACAAGTGTGCTCGGATGTTCTATGTGAACATGGGTTGCGCACATACACAAAATATTTCGGTGTAGCAAAAAAGCTAGATCTCTTCCACTGTTACATGAAATGCCGAAAAGAAAAGTATAATTCATAAATTGTACCTATACTTTGTTTATATTCTAATTTTTTTTTACATTTTAATAATTTAAAAACAACCAGTACTTGGTCGAGAAATTTATATCCATTTTTTTTTTGTGTATTTTATATTTTGATGAAATATTTATAAGCTAATTAACGTGAGCCGATGTCAGGATTCATAGCTAGTCGTCGTTCGCTCGAACCGGCTGGCAAGTCTGTCTCTCTCGTCCGCCCGACTCGAGCTTTGTATAAACGTATCTATACATAATTAACACTACCGCATCGTCTATACATCTTGACTCATATATAATGCACTGATATTTCGAGGGGCACAAGGAATATCGCAGCATTGTTTCATCGCGCGCTCAGCGCCACGGCCGCCGCCGCGCGGTCGGTTCGCACCAACCATAACCATCATTCTATATTCATATAATTTCCCCGTCATATACATTTCATAGCAATTAATAAAAATAAAACACTAAGATTACATCCCTTAACATGTCTAAATGTCTAATTCGTACTCTATTTACATTTGACATAATACATAATATTCAAATTGTTCGGTGAATCGACAGTCTTGCGAGATCGATGTCGAGCCGTCGAGCCCGGGCTCGCGGCGGCGGCCACCTCTATTACTGTACAGCAAATTTACAATAACATTTGATCAGAATACGCAAACTCAAAGATCTATATCTAAAAATTAAAGTAAGGTAAGGATCATCATGTATGTAACGCCCGCCTTAAGCCGCTATAATATCAGCTATGTTAAGTAATGTAACATATTAAGTTTGCACATGACAAAAATGCCACTCGATAACATACATAACATTATTGAATAAAATAAAATAGGCCACATTCATTGTTACGGTTCAAATATGGGGTCAACACAACCTGATTAGAAGTTTCATGTAGATGCGATCAAGATGATAATGAAAGTAACGTAGTAGACAAATATTGTGGCTGATTTGTCATGCGACAACAAATGATGCATATTTGGGAATTAGTACTCCTAATATATCATTATCTAGGATTTAAGAAGAAGATGACGTCACTAGATACTAAATATCTTCTACTCTGTACAATGGACTATGATATTTTATTGAGATATTTTTTTCCTTTGTATAAACATGACAAAATACAAATATTTCTGTCCAATTTTATAATAACTTAACCGGTAACAATCGAGCAACATTTGACATTTTATTACTCCCTTTGTGACAGTATAATTAGATATTATATTGAATTACGTTAGAAAGGGATATCTTATTTTAAATGGTCTGGGATTTGTAAATATTGGTCTAATGCACGTTATGCAGACGTCAATATGACACGACGCGAATTAGTAATAGGGGATCTAGTTAGTAGTGTCATATTGAATCTGAAACGGAATTACGACCGCGTATCTCCTATGCATTTTAGCCTGTAAAAATATAGTATTCACATTTTTTTTATCGCTATCCATGAACTAGGTGCGCCGATGAACAGTGCTGAATCAACGGTTTTGACAAATGGAATGCATTTTTCACAATATCCACTTCAATAACATCCAACAACTTCCCCGAAAAATATTAACAGAAGAAATCTACTATCAATAAACGAATGATTCAATTAATATAATGTATGTTTTATTCAATAGTTATTACGAATTAGTATAATAAAACAATCGATAGTGCTTAAACTACTGGTAACAATAACATTTTAAACTGTTTGTTCCTATCGATTTCAATTGAGTTTTGTTTTTTATTATTAGACTTGTAATAAATGACATTTAACACCATGCGATGTAAGCAAGGGCAAGTAAAATGTTAAATATTAGGGATTTACTGATGCGGGAATTATCTTGTAAATAAAATATGAGCAAATTAATTATCAATTGAAGACTGAAAGTAGGTGTTATCACTTATCAGTTACAGGTTGTCAGTGAGTCGAAAAGGTCATTTTTTTATAAACAAGAGATAAGTAAATTCCCGCACAGGCAATATCTTGCCGAAAATCTCTAACAGTCACGAACAGTGGTTTTGTTAAAAACCATTATTACAACCATAAACATCTAGGTACGCAAACAAGAACAAATGAACTCCTTCAAGTATAAATCATTGTGTTGCTGATTCCTATTACCGATTCGACATATTATTAAATGTTTAATTTCATAACTATACGATTTTCATTGAATTGAATCGTAAATACTGTACATTCAAGGCCTTTATTGTAATAACGTTTCGTAACAAACAAACTGTTATGGAGACTGTTACGACGAAAAGAATGAGTGATTTTTTAATAAATAAATTACAGAAATAAATTAAAACCCAAAGCGAAATTTAATCATCTAATATCATGACCACAATATTGAGCATTATAATGAGTAAAAAGCGATAATAAAACCACAAACTATTATCGTGAGCAACAAAAGGGCACTTACGTTTGAATTGACCAAATAACTTCACATCTCTAATGAAACATCTACTGTTCCTGTATATACATAAAACAATTGACGATTATAATGAAAATGAAATCCTAATGCCGTTTTGACACTTTAATTGACAAAAAACTAACAGAAGTAACTTTATCCTTCAACAGGGTTTCGTAAACCTACGCAAAATGTTTGCGTTATATTATATAATACGCATATAACAACAAAGAAGTATACATAAGGTGAAAATTAACCTTACCATGACATCATCAAAATTTAAGGACGCTTATGCCGTTTTAAGTTGACTTTAACAAATTGCATTTGGAATTATGTAATGGACTTGCACAACTGACTTCGCTTTCAAAGATAAAAATCAGAATCACTTAACGCTAAATCATTTCAAATATGGACGTTACTTTCAGGACATAATATGCAAGACGGCTTCCCACACATTGGACCAGGGGGACTGAACGCGGTGATAGTTCAGTGGCTTCTTGTAAGTATTCTCTAGATCATTAAGTAAGTACTCAAGGTTGGGCGATGTATGTCGACTGGCCCGAATGTATACTAAAATTACAAAGAATTTTATTGTGATCTGGAGGGTATTTCCGAAAAGGACCAGATAAATCTCTTATTTCTAGTGGATGTCCAACACTGGCCGGTTGTTGCTATCTTTCGAGACGTTACGTTTGGCAATAGAAAATAAACATTTACTCCGCGATTTTGGCAAACACTATAACCTCATTATGCATTTGGAACTCTGTCGTGTGATCCCCAAACCAGTTCTAAAACTACAACTTTAGCCATCACCATTGGAAGAGTTTACTTTGTGACATTCGATGAGTTAGTTTAAAGCCATACATTATTTACAAGATCTTTACGCGGCAATAACACGACACAGCCAAATTTTAATAAATATGATATTTAATATTGAAAATAAACCTGAATTATTACACTAGTCATAACAAAATTTAACAAGAACGTGAATAAATTTCTTTTATAAGATACCACTATGTACAACATGCAAGCCGGGCAAGACAAATAAAATAAAATGAACGTCCAACATTAAAATATGGATGGACTGTTTAGAAGCGAAAGGGACGACATTGGGCTAATTAGTATCGATAAAAAGGGCAATAAAATTGTTATTGAAGGCCAATAGTCGATCAAATTGACTTCAGAATTGTCAAAGTTTTCAGTACTTAGTCATACGTCTGCGACATTAAATTATTTACACTTTGACCTTCTTACAAGAGAAATAGTAAAGTAATTCAGCATACAGTATAAGCAAAATTCTTTTGGACAACAATAACATTAGACGGCAATAATTTTCGACTGGAATAAAATGTGGACGAACATATATCTAATTGGACTAATATATACTTGATAATTTAATTTTTTAATATACATATATGCTATTTACAATATAAAAATCAACCAGTTCAAGTCTTCGATATGGGGAATAGATTCACTCCACTCGACTGACGACGGAGTAAAGTTGCAATTGTCAAGAAGTCTCAATGACAATGGCAAACAAGGACAGTTATAGCAGGACCCTTCTTGTTTCTACCATTTAAAAACTAAGTAAAAATCTGATAAAAATTTGCACTTTGTTACGTTACTTAAGCAAGAAACATTAGGTCCGAAAGGAAGAATATAGTTTTATTACAAAGTAATGAATAAGATTTATTCATTATGGGAACTCACATCAGTTACAGCGAATATCGCTCTGTTTAATCAGATGGTCAAGGTATCGCTCTGTTAAAATTAATGGAAGAACAATGAAACTTAATATACTATTATGTAACTTAATATTTTGTATTTATTAACTACAATGAGAATGACTAAAAACAGAACAATAATTACCTTAACCATGTGTAGTCGCAAATAGTGTTCGTCTTGCCAAGTTGGCAGGCTACCGTTAGTACATCGCCGATGCATATTTTAAAAATAACGCGAAATTCAAGTACGTTGACAGGCGCTTATTCAATATAGCAAACTTTCATTTTCGTCCGAGTAGAGGTCATTCGTTAGTACGTATAGTACTTCAATGGCAATAAATTATTAATCGGCCTGATTCATGCATATTTATTTAGGTTTTTTCCTTGTATACCCGTGCGAAAATGTTGTTCACGATTCGTGTTACAGCTCATTGAAAAACCGCTCTAAGGGTGATTACACGAAAAATCAACATAGCAAATTACGTTTTGAAATTCATTTATCCTGTCCAGAAACTGGATTTCAAAATGCATCTTCGTGTATAGGTACCCCACACAAATAAAAAAGAAAATAATTCAATTCAATAAGATACTTACACGTGAAAACCTGCCATATGACAAGAACTACATACAAATCTGCGATACATTGTCCTAAAACGTTATTCAGAGACGATAATCGAGTCCCTAACAACAGAGACGTATTATGATCAAAGCATGGAACCAATGCAGCTGGAACTGACAGTCCCACTACTTACTATTTGATGATATTTACAACAGCTGCATTTCACAGAAATATATGGTGCCACGCATCGATCACAGATTACCGTCCCTTACAATCATTATAAAACTGGATCGCCATTCAAAATCCTTGTGATAAAACGTTTCGCAGTCAGCGCGGCTTTATCAGGACCGTTAAGAGTAAATCGAAGGCCTATCGTTATATATATAAAAAGCTTAACTCTGTCACTAAACGGGAGACACTGACTCGTATAAAAACTATAGATCTTATAATACAAATGTCTATGACCTGTTGAGATGCTCTTTGTAGGCGTGTTATTTATATATCAGTGCTAAAGGCAGCGAGCGGCGGGCGGCGGGAAACTCGAGTGTCAGTACGCTTGCGTTGTGCTTGCGGTCGAAACACGATCTGGTTTTAAGTTTCGCTGGAAACAAAAAACAATATATTAATATAACATTCTTATCATTAATACTATAAGGGTAGTTTTTGGCATTAACTACATAAAATACCACTCGTTTCAGAGTGTAATAGTAAAACACATGCATTCAAAAAGTCCATTGGAAAAATATTTGCATATTATTTCACATGTCTTATCACTAATTCACTAAAGTAAACATCGTATGTTCGCACTGTGAAACCGATATCGATAACATTAACAACTGATAAGCTTGTTGCAATTTCAGGTGGCTGACTAAATTCAAAATGGAAGCCGTTTTTTACCCGACTGCCAAGAAACCGGGTTATTTTCACATAACAGTAGCAATCGCTTTCATTTTGACAGTTCAACAATTTTCATTGCGTTATTTACGTTGTTGAGCAGACAAATTTATCGAACATATAAAGCAATGGATTAGGAATTTCCTTCAAAATGATTCAGATTGAGATTGATCGTCTGTTACGTAATAGGGAATATTACGCAAAGCTGAAACAGCAGATGGCGCCACTTTGACACGAGGTAAACAAAGCAAACTGTCAAAGGCGCGCGGCAACATTTATTTTCATTATAATTTAACCATAGATTACAGAAGAAGCCTAAACTGCATATTTTTCTGTTTACATCATTTATTTATTTTTCCCCTATATATCTATCATTATGGGTTCAGTACCTTATGCGATAGTACGGTCTCATTTTAATGTATTTAAATTGTTTACAATTTTTTTTCGGAACTTTGTCCTTTTTATCATAAAACAATTTGTTACCTAGTGCAACAGTGCCCTCTAGTGGGAGCAATTGGCTGTAAGGAGAACCTTATTATGTTGCTGGTCCATTAATCAAAAATATTTACTCTAGAAACAATTGAATCTAACAGATTTAATTGATTATACATAATGTTATTGATATCGAATTATCAGTCAAAGACTACACACAGATATCGATATATAAATAATATTTACTATCTACTGAACAACATATTTTCCTAAACATACAACATTTCGATCTACGGTGACATGACAATAACTTACTGGTATATTTCCGTAGTCCGATACAGACTTGAAATAAACAAATTAAATTGTAGGGCCGCTCTAAATATTTACAGAACTCCAGGGTTGATAGCAAATTCTTCTTTTTGAATATCATCATCAAAATCTATCTGCAATATATTATAATTATTGACATTACTCTAGCCGTTTACCAACTAATAAGTAGGACGAGCCTTCATCAATTACAATCCTTTCACAGTTTTATTACCTCTGACAGCAGCAAGCAAAAGGGAACCTTATAATAAGGAGAATAAAGATCATTGTGATATTGACAGTGATGCAAAATCAGAGGTACAATAATTTGAAAGGACTGTACTAAAGTTACTGTCAACCCATATTATATATCGAGAACTGAATAGAAAAACAAAAGACTGCTGTATACAAGCTGGACTTCATGATCGCTTGAATAAGTGTCGCAAGAATACATATTTGAATAACAAATTCATTGTATTCAACATTAACTATGAGCTATAGTCCCCCCCTCTTTACAACGGCTCTAAGAAGATAGTTTCTTGTGTACCATTACATTATAAATACAACGCCACGTTATCTCCTTATTCAAGGGCTGATAGATAAGTTTATCTATTGTTCTCAGCTATTCAGTTTTAAACATCATAAACATGACGTCATTCAGAAAATAACCTTTTTATAGAAGATGGAACGACTAAAGTATAATTCAAATAAATTCGAGCTTTATTAAATTATGTTTGCCAATGAGAATCACCCTCAGGTTCACCAAAGCACCTAAGTTCTGATATGCCTAGTAATGGTATATATGTAGCACGTTACAGCCAGATTCAAACTTTATGCCGGCTCTGAAGTGCGCTACTCGCTGCGCAGTACCTCTTCCCCCCGCTGACACGTGAATTTGTTCCTGCGCAGTAACTCGCCTCATGTTCCGAGCCGCCATAAAGTTTGAATTGGGCAGTACTAAGGACTGAAACGCGATTGAATCAATCACAATACTTTACATAGAATGCTCACTCCTATAATTATTATAATAGATTGTGAGGAAAAGACGATTATCTTCGTACTGGTAACCTAGCCAGTAAATCTATCTGACACAACAACAACATACAGATTTCCCGAGAAATGTATGGGCTTCGGGGATCATCGTCTATCTTCGGAAATACGAAAGCGCGATGATGAGTTCTAATATAGAGCTGTAACACTATAATATTCCCACGGCTGACACTCAGGCCTCTTCACAGGTTACTGTGAAGAGGCCTGAGAGGCACTGGCCCTACGTGGGGGATTATGATCCCCCGGATGTCAATCCGGGGGGTCATAATCCCCCACGTAGGGCCAGTGCATATTGTTTGGATAAGGGGAGAGGTATGTACTATAAATATAAAGGTAGAAGGGGTAGAAACTCACCAATTGATCATACTGATAAACCATACGCTTGATGTGAGTGAGTTTACGATGCAGGTAGTTGACACGCCGCCTCTCCTGTTTGTAACCGGAGTCGTTGTTAACGCGTCGGTATTCGTCAACGATGCGTTGTTCTATACTCTGTGTAAAGATAATACGTCTATTAGGGAAATGGAAATATTATGTGTAACAAAATATCAAGTATAGTACAGTATAGTATTTTTATCTCAAGAAGCGACGGTTTTACTCGTGTTAAGAGCGTTTATACCTTATGAGTGGCAACGTCACAATTTAGTGTCATATTTCGTGGTTTTCAATTTTTATCATTTAATCGGAGCTATTTTTAAAAAATCGTTTAATTAACTTTTTAGAATTACGTGAAAGTGTTTAAAAAGTAAGTAACCGTAATGCTTACAGTTATTTTACAATGAAAATTACGACCTGCAAGTTTCCAATGTATTATTTGCATACCAACGATTTCTTACCTTTTACACAGTTTTCACATAATTCTAAAAAGTTAATTAAACAGATTTTTAAAATATAGCTCCGATTAAATGATAGAAATTGAAAACCACGAAATATGACACTAAATTGTGACGTTGCCACTCATAAGGTATAAACGCTCTTAAAAAAGTGTACAAAAACGCTGTGATTTATAGCTTTTGTCACTCCTTGTAACATGGGCTATCAGCCAGTGAAAGCCCCGTCAAAATCGGTCCAGCCATTTCAGAGAATAGCCGGAACAAACAGAAAGAAAGAGAATTTTTTTTTAAATTGGTATTTTGTACCGTATATACTTTCAAACAGACACTTCAATTTTATTTATTTGTATGTATAGATTACATATTATTGTAGACAGTAAGATCTCCTTGGTCTCTTTCCAAAGTTCGATTTGTCTATGGCTTCCTCTAAGCATTGTCACAACCACTGGTCCTACATTGCCCTCATCCAGCTAATTGCCGGATTGCCAATTTAACTTCACTTCACTTGGAGATTATTTATGACAACATCGATAAAACCCTGCTTTGATGCATAACAAACGTCAGAACAATATCACTTTGATTGATCGTGATCATGACAATGACCGCCAAATCATGCGTCAGCAGATTTTCTCAAGAACGTTCTGGAACTTGTCAGATTCGACATAAGCTCGGATGATTCACGACCATTTTAGTTGATTGTAATCAGACTTATCTATGTTGTCCATTATAGTATGTATCAATATTTTATCGCGTGATTTGGTAGTCAGTTTTAATTTAGGCTTACATGAAAAATATTAGTTGCGTAATTAAATTAAAATAAGCCGAAGCTCGTATATCTATGTTTGTGTATCTAGGAAAAGATACGATAGACTTTTATCGTTACTTCGTAGAATATAGTAGATAATTGTTTACTTAACGAACTCTCAATGAATCACGTAATTGTGAATTATATTTCGACTAGTGACCCACCCCTACTTCACACGGTTTTTACGACTTGAAAAACCAACGAGATTTCTTGTATATCTGTAATTTAATATTAATGTTATAAACACATAAACCTTCCGTAAATGATCTAAATGATGGGGGAAAACCGCATCAAAATCCGTTGCGCAAATTGGAAAAACAACGCGGTCACACATACAGACACGAAAAATGAGACTTTAAATTACAAAATGTGTAGATTTCATAGATTCGATCGATGGTCTAGAAATTTCTACACAGATGCCAGACAGAATGGTTTTGTTAACGACACCACTGGGGTGGTTTAAATATTATATAATAACTACATCACCGCAATGAAGTTCTTATACTAAACTTATTACAACTATTATGTTATTCGATTCCCTGGTGAACTAGCCCAATTTCAGTATTTGCATCATAACACAAACTATAAAACAAAAAAAAATACACCTGACACAGCACTAGTCGGCCGTGGCGTACTTACTCACGCAGCACTAGTCGACAGAATTGAGGTTACAAAAAAATAAAATAAAAAAAATTGTACACGACACCCCAGTGGTGTTGTTGACAATACATGATATCAATAAAGAGGATCCCAGAAAAGCATGAATATTAAATCAGTCACCATCATCATACTACAAACCATTAAAAAAAATTTAATAAAATAAGTGCAGCATAGTTTAGATTAGTTTGTGATCTTCTTGTGAGAGTCAGAATAAATACTTTTTATTTTCTTTATTTCTTTCTTTCAGCATCAAAACCTGATATTATTTTCTATTAGTCTCAAAGATGTAGTTTGTGTTTCCTACTAAGGTTTAGCCGTATTTCCGAAAAGTACTTTTTAGTACATTGCAATATTATTGATAATAATCCCATACAGAAATGAACAGCAATACTTCACATGTGAATGTCCGCTAAACATTCTTTCCTTTATGGAATACTGCGCAATCAATTAGAATGTGTTGTTTGTGACGAACATAGGTAAAGTTATCATTTTAAAGATCGTCTGGAAGACATCACCAATTATTATGATAAGACCATCCATTGTGAATTATCTTTTCCGAGTTAATAATTAATACTCTGTGTTTTTTTTTTTATAAACAATTAATCTTTGACTGCTATAGCTGATCGAAGATAGAATCATTCCCTGAACCCTTAACTATAACTAACAATATAAGCATGGTATACATGTAGGTTTGTTTTTATGATGTCACTGGTGTTCAAAGGTTCAAGTCTACTAACCTAAACAGAATATAAAATCGTTTGTCTGTGTATCCACTTCGAACTTCTAAACTACTAGATAGATCTTGATGCAACTTTCACTATCACTTAGAGATTTTCAGGAAGGTTTATTTGTGCCAACACCATATAAGCCGTATGGCGTCCACAGTTGGACAAAGATCTCTCCCCATAGAAACCATACAATTATTACAGTTGGTTTTGTGTACTTTCACGTGTTAGTTCTCAATTTGCTCGCTTGTCGCTAGTTTTAAATATTTCGAATATTTTGAAAAACAACATACCTGATGATGCGGTGACAACGGTTGCGCGCGTTTAAGCTCAGTTTCTAAGCGAGTAAACAGGGCAGCCACTTGCGCCACACGATTGTACAGCGACCGGTATTCCGTATACAACTCCGCGAACTCGTTCTTATACGCCCGCCGAATGTTAGAACTAGTGATAGGCGGATATTGCCTGGAAAGAAGAAAGGATTTGATAATTGAGATATTCCCTAGCCTAATTTGTACCCTAGTCGAAAATGCCTATGTAAAAAAACCTAATAATGCTTTTATCAGTCCAGGCGATTATAAATGCTCGCAATGGATCTGCCACACCTCAAGAGCATTTCCATTTGTGTATTGTTTTGTTATTACTAGTATCAGCAATATGGACTTTGAACTTTGAAACTTGGAAATAATTAGGTGTAACTACATTATTACCTTTTACATTTCGAAGCTACGATAATCAAGCTGTTTACCAACAAGAATACTCGAGAAACCAATCATGATAACTAGACTAAGTATACGCTACTTATAAATTACAAGTGTACTAGCTCCTAAAGTCATTGTACTAGAATAAACTCTGACATTCACAGTCACAAGATCAAAATGTCAACTGCATTGCGATTTATTGAGAGACTACACCTGCCCATGTGTTGACAAAATGCTAATCCCAAAGAAAACGACCACATGTATGCACGGCAATACTGTTATTGCGACATCACACGTTTGCATTTCCCACATAAATTATTGACGCCATCTTTATTAAATTTTCATGCTGCGTTTACACGACTCGCTAAAGTAGCGATCTCGTTTAGAATCAATCTCAGAACTGATTAATATTCTCAAAACGCGTTCCTTTGTGTGAAATAAACCGTTCAAATTTAGTTCAAATTGTTTGTTTACCTTGAAATCCTTGATGATCTGGGGATAAAGAAAAACATGGAATGTATCAAATGCATACTATCTATTACAAGTTTACTTTTAAGACCAATTAATGGAATAGTTTATGCTACTTTAATAGATGGCGATGGGTTTGCAAACTAGTGTGATTTTATTAACTCTACACCTACGCCAATATTTCTAAATACTCTATCAACTATAATAAATAAACCACGAAAAACCTTAAGTGTACGTAGAAATTATTACAACAGATTTTACGTAAGTATGTAGTATAAATTACCTTTCAATCTCTTCCAAATCAGTCATATTCTCATCAGGGACAGGCGGTAATTCTGTAGTATTTTCTAAGGGTTCATTATTTGTGATGTCTTTTTCTGTAAACAATGAATTAAAAAAATATTGTTAAGTCCTGAAAAGTCTTAACTTCTTACATAAAAAAATACATAACCTATCACACATTGCACATATTGGGAAAAGCTCATTTATTTAATCAGGTGTCAGTCACTTGTGATAGACATTCGATATGGCCATACGTTTGCATAAAATTCTTGTATTAAAAAGTGTAATATATGTACACTACGAGAATGTTCTCGTACACAGTTACAAGGGTCGCATACAAATAGAGAGACTATGTAGTCTCGCTATTTGTATGCGACCCTTGTAACTGTTTTTAAACAAGAACAGAAGTTACGAATATTAATGTAATAATTTGAACAGTTATTATGACCAAGTTTCGTTAAGGATTGGACTGGCCGAATTAACGAATGAATGAGTTGCGCTAGCCTTCGTTTGTATGCTCTAAATATTTATTTTGCTACTGTACATTCGTTATAAACTTGATCAGAGTAACTGTTCATCTAATTTCACTAATGATCATATAATATACATTTTTAAACAAGAGCAGAATGTTACAAATATTACTGTAATACTTTGAACAGTTACTATGACCAACTTTGTTTAAGGTTTAGACTGGCCAAATTAACGAATGAATGAGTTGCGCTAGCCTTCGTTTGTATGCTCTAAATATTTATTTTGGTGCCGTACGTTCGTTCTAAACTTGGTCAGACTAACTGTTCATCTAATTTCACTAATGATTATTTATTATACGTTTTTTTTTATCCGTGATACATACCTGTGATACTAGTTTGCTCTACTGGGGGGCTACTTCTAAAACCGTTCGCCTTCACAGGACTGGGGCAGAGATCCTTTACAGTACTATAATTGAGGGTGTAGCCATTGTCCTTTTTAGCTGAAAAGATTGAAAAGAACACATTTTAACATTGTTTTATTAGAAAAGTGAAAGGCACCACCTTTTTTACTAAACCGTCTTTCGTCGTTCCAAATTTAAATTAATCGTTTTTTATTGACTCATTGTCGTTTGATAAACAATACATTTTCTAGCTATCAAATAGTTTCGTACGACCGCCGCGGAAGCGGGTTATTACGGCTAGTTCTATTTCTTTTATTATAATTTAGGTGTTTCTAACGTCATTTCCTATCCTCCATTATTACGGGAGTAAATTATAAGTCTAATTGTATTTGTAAAGTATTTTAACATTATTTAAGTTACAGAATAATTGCAGCGGATTGAACGGATGAAAATGTTTTCGCAAGTCAGACATTATTCAGTCAGAGTCAATATCAAAGCATTTATTTCAAATAGGCACATAAAATACACTTTTGAACGTCAACATTTACATTAAAATAGAATTGGTTCTAGTCGCCCCTTCCAAAAGTTAGTTTCGTATGGAGAAGAATGGGAAAGAAAGTCCCCAGTTACTCTTTTAAAATGTTTTGTACACATTAATTATATAATTATCAATAATGAGTAATACGATCATTTGTTTACGTGTTGATTATTATGATTCATACTTTGATTTCTACAGTGATAGTAACTTTGGCCCAGACACGTATGTATGAATCGTCATTTCTTTAGTCACCTTATCTCACCTTTCGAAGACCTTGCTCATAAAGGCATGAACTTATGATTTAACCTTGGCAACTTTACCTCTACGCTCACCGACTCAAATGGTCGATGACATTACTTATAGTTTCAGGATATTTAGAGAGATCTCTAATACAGTTTTATAAAGGTCACCAACCTTGTTACAAGGTACATTACCCCCAGTTCAAGGACAGGATTACATTATCCATCTGTCAGTGTGATGAGATACTAGGGTAACTAAATAAGACTTTCGTTTTTTGAGAATATACCGCCATGAAATAGTGAGACTCTAGGTCCACTCATTCAAGTCACTGGTGACCATGGCCTACTTTTCAACTGTCTTATCGTGATTCGTTCTTGTATAGTCGTGAATTTATAGTAGAATAGTAGTGACATTCTCTCCTACCTCTACAGTATTGTCTTTACTTCTCTCATTAATCCATTCAAAGGTGGTCTTTTAAAAAGATCACTTTTAGCGACCATTGTGTCATCCTATGTTATTAATACTTCTACATTTATATCTGTAATAAGGAGTATTCTATTCTTTCTTGTATAGTCGTGAATTGAATGTAGTGGCGTTTTTTTTAAGTCTGTCGAGACATTCGTGCTGCTGAGCCAACAGAGCAGTAGCAAACGCAAAGAGTAGTAGTAGCGAACTCACCATTGGTCCGCTCGTCCTCGTTATCGGAGGCCTGTCGCTCGCCGGAGGAGGTGGTGGCGTAGCCCGAGGAGGGCGGGGAGGGCCGGCGGTAGTGAGAGATGCGCTGCTTCTTGGCCGCCGGCGGCTCGTCCGGCACCAGCGCCGGCAGCACCGACACGCTGGCCGCCGCCGCCGCGCCCGGCGCCGCGCCGCCCGCGCACGCCGCGTCCGCGCCCGCGCACGCCGCGTCCGCGCCCGCGCCCGCCGCGCCCGCGCCCGCGCACGCCGCGCTCGCCGCGCTGCTGGCCCGCTTGCCGGCGCTGGGCGACGCCCGCGGTGATAGAGAGTTCGCCGAGTCGCTACTTAGCGGCGGCGTTAGGTTTTGAGGTTTCCGCCTGTGGGGTAGAAAGGACGGTGGTGAGTTTTGACATCATTCTCAATGTAGTAGAGCTGACGGTTAATTCTGTAAAAATCACACCATGAAAACTTAACATTGCAAGTGAGCAATCGACAAGTGTCAATCCCTAGCATCAGGTGGAATGACAGCTCACCTAAGTTTTCACGGTTAGATTTTTACTGAATAAATCACTGGAGTGAAGGTTTGAGGATCACGGCAATATCGGAAGAATTCGTGGATCGCCATTTGTTTTCCGAAACTTGTTACTCAGAAGTTAAGATTATTATGAAGAATTTATATGGTTATGACTTCCATTCGTTTGCAAGTGTAATCTCAACTGAAACTGGAGAATAATATAGCTGTTCACGTTAGCTTGTTTTCGAAGTAATTGTTTGTGATAGCGGCATATTTATACAGATATATAATGAAAGATTTTGTTATCTGTGTATAGTCAAGCTTAGCAATAGCCAAGCTTGACTATACACAGATAACAAAATCTGAATTAAACTAAATTATATTATTACATAATTCAGTTTAATTGCTGTACTGCAGCTGAAAACTACAATCAATAACATCTTTATATTCATTTACATTCTCGCCAACATAACAACATTGGATCAAATTCGAGTAAAGTATAACAATTTAATTTCATTTGATATGGCTGTGATATTTAATTAATTAAGAATGTTCGAGAACTCGCATTGCACTGGCATTGGATTATTAAATATATTTTACTTACTAGTTTTTGCAGTATGTACTTCCTGCATTCCTTGATGAAACTTACCTTATGTTATCTAGGATACAATCTAACTTTTACTTCTTTACTAAGTTTTATTGGCAATATCGTGTTATGCTGAGTTCAGACCAGGCCATGAACCACCAACAAAAAGGCTAGCCGATTTCTTCTGTCCGCTCGGAACAGTGAAAAAAACGTCAGTCAAAGTATTGGCGCATATCCGTAAGCCTTCAGTGGCCCAGTGTGTACCCAGCATAATTTAGAACCAATCTTTAGCTAAGTTTAGTTAGGATTAGCGTGTGAACAATACCATACCTCTTGAGCATACGTTTCTCCTCCTCAGTATAAAAAGGCCAGTCCTCATTGACGTCATTCCAAATGTTTCGTTTTAAGTGGTAACAGTTATCCTTGAGCGTACTGATTGAAGGCAAAATCTTGTTCACCAAACTGCGCTCCTTGTCTTTGATACCCTCTGTAATTGTATGGCGAGCGTTAATCAAGTGGAGTATGTGCGAATGCACAGGGTGCTCGAAATCTCGACTTACCACTATAAAGCCTCGCGTACAATTCGGGCTTCTTGAAGGGTTTCAATGCTAATAACTGTATAAGTCTTTCTCTGTAATAGAAGAAAATGTATATGTTAGTTGTGATGTTTATTTCGAAATAAGTACCTGAGTTTAAATTTTTTTTTATAATTTAAAGATTATGTATAAAAACTTTTTTATATATTTTTCTAAAGTTGATGAGTATGGTTATAAGACTGGCTGAAAATACATTGGCAGTAAATCCGCCTCTGCACAATATTAAACAAATCCGTTTTAATAAAGGGGATGAATACTAAAATGACGACTGTTAGATGCTGGATGCATGAAAGAAGAAAGGTTGCGATAATACCCAATAAATTGAGATAAGGGCTGATGCTTATTAAATTTATGACTATTTAACTTATTAAGGGCTGATTTTACCAAAGCCAGATATCAATTACCCGTGGAATAAAATTGGCATGTCAGTTTAGTATGGAATAACTGTCAAAAATTAAAAATTTATTCTCAGGATAAGACTTATGAATATGTGAAATTCACCCTAATCGATATTTGTGCCAGTGGAAAATGATTGGTTATCTCAATGATAATTTCGCTTTTCGACGGATTAGAAACGGGTATTTCCTAATTGAAGTTTGTACCCAATAATGTTTATGGGTATTTTCCTAAACATTGAGTACTGTACTTTCCGGCGGATGTTATAGAAGATTGATGCTTTCTTTTCTGTCTTTTGTTGTAATATAAGATTACTAGCTGTTACCCGCGACTTAGTCTGCGACCCAGGATGAAAAGTAGCCTATGTCCTTACCCAGGTCATGGTCTATCTGTGTGGCGAATTTCATCCAAATTCGTTCAGCGGTTTTAACGTGAAAGCGTAACAAACAAACTCACTTTCGAATTTATAATATTATATGTTAGGATTAGGATGCCACTCTACAGGGTGGCAGAGACATCGGCATTCAGTACCAGTAAAACGGGGTGAATAGAGATGCAGGGGTGAATCGGGACGAAACTTTAAAAGCGATGTTAACATTGAAATAATAGTTTGTTGCCAAAAGGACTCTAATGTGTTTACTGTATTATATTTAACGATTAAGTGCCCTTGTTGGCAACAAACTATATTTTTTCAACCCATTTATAGTTTCGTCTCGATTCACCCCGTTTTACCGGTACATGATATGCGTTCAAATTTTTAGTCGGTATTTTTTTTTATTAAGTATCTGTTCCATACATTTTGACTGCGTAGGTATAGCACTTTTCTATGACACAGCAGTTTGTTTTTCTACGCTAGTGGATTTACAAGGCCTGCCAGGGTTGCGGGAAAGTCCGAATGAGTTACCGTGGCCCATGGCACAGGCAACTGAAGGAATACAGGTGGGTTTTAGTCAGCGTCTGACACGCCCTCCCACTCCGCCCAGAGCGGGAGAAGTTATATTATGATGATGTCCAACAAAAAATAAAAAGGGCGTTTAGAAAGCATATGCTGAATTCATGGTTACAGTTTGCGCGCCGTTGTCCCTGCCACCCTCTATAGTAACTTAATCATATTTCAAGTGATTTTCTATTTCAGATCGCGGTTTCGTCGACCGAAAATTTCAAGGTAAGTTCAATGGTCAGATTATGGCAACAATGTCAGGAAAATCGTGAAAAAGTGAAAAAATTATTCTCTTTTAGAGACATTAAGAAGTGGAAATTACCCTGTGAGGTATTTCCAAAGTACAGACGCCAGCAGGTCAAGCTACCCGAAACTGTCAAATTTTCCCAATCAACCTTGAACCTTAATGCTTTAGCGATAAAGTTGAAAATCTATTAAAGAAATTTGACAGATTGTAGTAGCTTGATGTGCTGGCGTCTGTACAATACAAAATAATTTATGTTGTCTCTGACTCATGTAATTATATTGCGTACTGTTATGTTACAAGGAAATAAGAAGAAGGCATAAGTCAATATGTCCATCATTTGTTTGAACACAAAAATGCTTCACTCGTTTCAGCACCAATAAGACTTTATCGCCCAAATCGGTTAAAAAAAGGTTATGTTGTGTGTGGAACGTAGTTAAGTTCGTTACAGAACTAGAAAAGTCAGATTTTTCACTAATGCGATGGATAATTAAAAGTAACATCATAATTAAAGCAAGGTCGTAATCGTACCGTTTCATAGACACAGCAAATACTTTTTGTTGTAGGTAAAGTTTTGTGGAAAATAATATTTCTAAATATTTTGTACATAATAATGTGACATAAACCGCTCTTCCTTTGTGTATCAGCCGCAAATTATCACTTCGGTTTTATTATGATAACGATATGACAAAATTATCATAAGACCGTCCTGTGAAGTGTCACTATTTCGCGTATCATTAAATATGAAATAGAATATGACCCTTACGTAATTAATTTGTTTTAGTACGAGGAAGTTTATATTAATTTAATAATTAGGTGATCATTCCTGAAATTGTTAATTATTAAATCGAATAATGCAACAATCTATATAATATTGTACAAGTTTATGAAAATCCAGCTTCAGTATGATGTCATCAACATCGGTTTTACCCACTCAAATTCCAGGTAATGTTTAATAGGTACGTAATGTTAGGTAAGCAACTATATACTACGTACATGCATTTGCATGGTTGCAGTTAAAATTATGATGTTAGTGCGCAAAAGAGAGATCATATCTATACGTCTCACGTAGACGCCCCTCCATAATTCCATTGACCTTTTTGTGTACAAGTGGTAGAGTATACTTTCGCCTCCTTTGCTATACTAAAGTTGGTTTTCGTCTAATATTGTAGTCAGGGTTATTTTTTTTTTGCAGTTTGCTAGACTACATCAATTTACCATTTCATGCGACTGTCAAAGAATGACAGTTGATTTGAATTAACGGACAGTTTGCTATGCAGCAACCATTTCCCCTGACTTGACATGTTCCTACTGTGCGAGCTTACTTAGTTTAACGACATTCATGCAAAACTTACTTCAGGGACCGCCTAGTGAGATCCGGATTAGGGGGTAGCCGCTGCGGCTGGTGCGGGTTGGGCGGCTGGTGCGGGTTGGGCGGGTGTTGCGGGTGCTGTTGATGCTGGGGGTGTTGTTGATGCGGCGGGGCGGCCGGCAGGGGTTGCGGGCGCGATGCGGGCGGTACAGGCCGTTCCGCTCGCTCGGGTCTTTCCACCCGCTCGGGCCTTTCGGGTCGCTCGGGTCTCTCGGGCCTTTCAGGCCGTTCTGCCCGTTCAGGCCGCTCGGGCCTTTCGGGCCGGTCGGGTCTTTCAGGCCGGTCGGGTCGCTCAGCCCGCTCGGCTCTCTCAGCTCGCTCGGCTCGCTCAGCCCGCTCGGCTAACTGGGTCGCTCCCGCGGCTGAGTAAGGATGCGCTGTGCGCACTTTGACGCGACGTCCGATGTCCGTCTGGTTAGGTTTGATCACGCGGGTGCTGGAATAGGACCAGTTCAGTGAGTTTAAGCGGACTTTATTACAAGTCGAAAGTTTTATATTTCATGTGAGGGAGATAAACTAAACAGTGACTATAAGATCTAAAGTGTATTCCTACTGTTAACCTTACAAAATATTTTTTTTCCAAGTGGTATGATTACAATGTTATGTAATAATCAAATTTTAATCCTTTATATTTTGATTTGATAAGCTTTATTTTAATCAAGTTTTCATTCTCATTCCATTATCAATGTTTCAATTTTACCGTCTTCCATTTTAGGTATATCTGTAGATATACCGAAAATGGAAGAAGGTAAAATTATTACCAGAAACAAGGAAAGAATGCGAAAAGTTCGGAATTTCCGGGAAAATAACTGACAAAATGACTCTGAATTAAGAAAAGGAAACTCAAAAACTTGGCAAGCAAAAAGGTAAAGAGGCTTTAAAGAAGCGTCGATTATACTTTTAATAACTTTACCGAGGTTCATTTTGAGAAAATCAACTAATTAAGTTAAATAATGCTCTTGTGTTATATGATACACGACCTTTCGTCCTTTGTTCTATTTCCAACAATAGCGAAGGAAGTTTCTAGGCTAATTGATTTCACGTGCAAAAATGTGTGGGGTGCAAATAATGCTATAGTACTGTACTGACCATTTACTCTGCTCCGCGGCGACTGTTCTCGCCATACGGTCCTTTGTGGCCTCGTACGAGTCGTCATTGGCTTGGACACGCATTCTGCGTGGTAGTGGCCCGCACGACTCCAACCGCCGAGCGCCGCCACTTCGGACGCAATCGAACGAACCCTGGAACACAGACGGATGGCTTTAAAACTACGGCTTGTGTAAGTATTGGCCAGTGATGAAGAAATAGTCAGAGACCAACAAAGATATTACTGATTAGGATTACAAGTTTGCTAGCTCAGTGGTTTTCCACAAGATAACCTAGTGCTGATAGGAAAAGGGCATGTCAAGCAAAAATAATAATGGCTGACGACTGCTCTATGAAATTTTCTTTTAAAATATTGCTCAGCTGGCACAAGGCTGTTTTATTAAAGGATTTGCTGGCCGCAGAAATTGAGTTTCTTCCTAATCTCATTAAAATCCAAAGCCTCTTTGTTTAAAAGAAACCTTGCAAATATAATTAACCAAGAAATTCTGCTGTAGGTATATCTATTACTGGAAACTAGTATTTCCATTCCATTTCCTAAAATGTACTTAAGTATTTACTGGAACTTGATCGTATACCTAAAAAATAAAGGTGAATTTCTTTACTATAAAAGCTTTTTCCGAAGCTTTATTGAACGCTCGTGGGACGGTAAAATTACTACGCCTACGCGAAAAGCGCTTATAGAGGCGATGAATCGTTTCGGCTATTTGTGATATTCTACCTAATACCTTTAGGGTTAATTTCAAGTGTCTCGTTACATTTTGTGTTAACATTTTTTATTTAGGTCGTAAAACAGCTACCTACAACTGAGATCTAATCTTAGTAGACGTGTTCTTACAAAAACACATACAGTTTCTATTCCTGAAGAAGAGAAAAGAGTCAATAATTTTGGATTACAAATTAAAATGAAGCTACTTCATGATGCAACGTGTGCGTTCTGCGACTGAATTCGCGCTTTCTAACGGCTATTGGGTAACGTTCTTAGTACGGCCCGTACCACCGCATTCCGAGTCCACGTGAAATTTACATTTTTGCGAATCACGACTGAAGAATTAATATACAGATTTACGGACTATATTCTTAATAATCCTGTACTAGTGCGGAAGTTTGTTTAAGATGCCGCGTCATCATGTGCAGTGTCGTGCCAGCGTTCTTGTTTGAAGAGTCATTACGACTAAATTTAGTTTTAAGATAGGTAACTATGGTTTAAAAAATGTACACGTATAGTAAATGTAAATCATACAGGGTTTAGACCTTTTTTTTTAAATTTGTTACTAAATCACTGATCTATTTACCTATAATTGAAGCCAAAACAACATTACCCAATCCGTCTACAACTAAATCTTCGCTTAAATTCTAACACCACGTAAGTCAAAAATAGCAACTTTAGGAGAGTGAAAAACTGAATAATTTTACATCGTTGGTGGATCCCGTGTTGTTACATTTTACTTCATTTTATGAGTTTCTATTGGACATTGCTTATTTCTGATTGGCTGAAACAACGCGTCTTCCGAATCTCTAGCAAAGGGCACCAACATGCCAAAACCGCCTGTCAGTCCTGCACATATTAAAAATAAAATATTTTGACGTGGTCCCACGAAAATATTCAGGGCATAGTAAAGGCGCTACACGTAAGCTTACTCTTACCAATTTGTCGGTCACGCAATTTATTATCGGTTGCAACTGTTCCGTGACCCACAAACCCACGAACGCGTCACAGCATAGGAGAACCATGGAGAATAATAATCACCTTGAACAGCTGATTAACACATCAAACATTATATGCTTCAAATTTGATCTGCGTAAGCAACATTTAATGTAAGTCATCAAGTTTCTTATCTCGGTTAGGTCGTAAAAATTGACCGAGATGTGTGAAAGACGAAAGCGTGATTGTGTATAACACATACTAGTATAATACTCAGTTGCCAAGGGCTTTGTGTTGTTAACCCAACATAGGATTTATGTATGTCAAGAGTCTGATAAAACAGCGTAATATTTTATAATAATTGAAGTTAACATTGAATGCAAGCCGTAAGAGGATACAATATGATGTAAAGCCGCAAAGAATGAAGATAATTGAAAGTAACATAATCCACTGAGAAGGTTAGAGACTAATAAGATGTATCATAAACAAAAATAAGTCACCTCTTTTTTTGACATGGATAGAAGAGCAACAATCCATAAGACACAAGTACCATCGACTTATATGATAAGAACATAAGTACTGCAAAAACCTAGTTTCTTTCATTTGCGCCAACCACAATAGAAATCTACGTTCTTCACACAATCGTCTTCTTCAATGTCCCACTCACCGCACAGACTTCATTCACTCTTCCTTCTTTGTTCAATCTATCTCTCTGTGGAATGCACTCCCCCAGGAAATCAGGATGGCAACCAACCGATTATCCGTTAAAACTAAAGTTCGCGAGCGCATTCGTAAGAAGCTAGCAGTATCACCACAGCGGTACCGTCAAACGGGGTGAATAGGGACGCAGGGGTGAATAGAGACGAAACTTTAGAAGGGATTTTAACCTTGAAATAATATAGTTTATTCCAAAAAGGACTCTTAATGTGTTTATTGTAATATAATTAACGATTAAGTGCTCTTGTTGGGGTCAAACTAAATTATTTCAAGGTTAAAATCCCCTTTAAAGTTTCGTTTCTATTCACCCCTGCATGCCTATTCACCCCGTTTGACTGTAATGTTTTCTCATTGTTTGTCCTATTTGTTTTTAACATACTCGTGTATTTATGTACATTTATTTGTGCTTATATATAATTAGTTATATGTATCTATAGACTAAATAAGTTTATACGTGTCTATATATTTAAAATTATTTAATCCTAAAATATCATTATAATTTGCACCTGCCACTGTTTGTCTCTGCATCACCCAAAGGTTGACTGGTAGAAAATGCCTATAGCATAAGTCCGCCTCTGTACATTTGTGTGCTTAAAGTGTTAAATAAATAAATAAATAATAAATAAAGTAGTAGACTTAGCGTTCTAATAACAGAAAAATATTTTTATTGCCTGAGGGGCCTGCTCTTGACCTGGATCTGGCCTGATGGAACTTGGTAACCATTTTTAAATTTATTTGAGATGGGTTTGCTCTTGACTCTAGTCTAGGTCAGTGGTGACAGAGACAGTCGACGATGGAGTGAGCTTACCCAGAAGAAGCCTGTTCACTCTCATTTTTGAAGAGATTAGGGTTGTATGCGTTTGAAATGCTGTGCTCATTACAAAAGACATTTGAAAGCGCTTAGTGCGAATTGGTGGAATAGCAACTAGGTAAGGATGGTAACCTGCAGTGCGCCTAGATGACCGATGGAAGAATAGGGCCGGTGGAATAAGGTCGTGGAGTTCTTGGGCACACTCACCGAAGTACAATCTGTAGAAGACCGACAAGCAGGCAACAAGACCGATCAGCCATGCTGTGAAGCTTGAGATCCACCAGTTTTACGTCGCAAATGAGCCTCTTAGCTCTTCGTTCCACCGAGTCAAGCGCGGCAAGTTGGTACTTTACTACAATGTAGTGTCGATGAAGTCTTTTTAATTAAATCATCATCATCCACAGCTCAACTTCACCCACTGCTGGGCATAGGTGAAGGCCTGCCCTGCAGTTGAGCAGGGATTGGCACTAGCAAAGAGAGCTGTGCTTGTGCCAATCCCCACGTTCCTTTGGTATGAGTATCCTACTTTTAAATAAATACTTCTGGCAAATTCTTTATATTACCATAGAGGCCTTATAAAAATGGCCGCTGCATTTTATAATCAGGTTTTCAATTTTGTCGTCTTATGTTTAACCTTGATATTTGTTAAGATGATTGAAGTACCTGTATACTTTGTTTATACTAAAGAAAAACTCGTTTACACGAAAAAAAAGCGCTAATTTACTTCTGATTCTTCTAATATTTTCTTCATAATGAACATTGAGAACGCAAAGAATTTAGCTTTGTCGTCAATGTAGCACCTTTTAATTCATTGCAAAGGAAATCTAACAAAGTTAAACTAGACCATGTGGAAAATGGTTGCTGTAATGTGGAAAAAATAAAAATCCAAGTAAAATGGAGACTATGCTTGTTTGATAATACCCGCATGTCGCAAAAACCCGTTTTTATCAAGGTGATCTGGGATGTGCTCAAATAGATTACTCATTACAATATTTTAAAATTACAAATTATTTTTGAGTGATTCTCCTAGGAGACAAGATACAATTTTTGCCAAACAATATTAACTAAAAAGTGAAAAAGAAACCATTGAATTTGGTACTACTTGTATAGCATTTATAATCTGAACCATGCAACACTTTCAGTGCACAAAAATGCTCTTTATAATCTGAGGATCACTTCCATTTGGAATGTTGATCACCTATGAGTGTCAAAAGGTTTGCGTTCCACATAACAGGCAACAGTCCGTAGATATCAACTCAACTACTGAACATAGGGAGGCCTATGTTCAGTAGTCATACATACAGACATAGCATACACAAGAACAAATGTTCTTGGGGGAATCATGTCATAGTTATCATGCTTGACACGTGCTTGGAGATCGCAGATATTATCATCAGTCTGAAGTAGATGTTGCCAATACACCTGATAGAAATTACATTACCAGTTACCGATCAATGTTCTGATCTTTTATTATTAGCAAGAGAAAGGTCTTTAAGACCAGTGTACTTCTAAAGACTAAGTTAAGTATGAACTGATTGGTTACCTGTGGACCCTCCATTTCTGCATTACTATTAAAGCTGAAGTGAAATGTAGCCTCGCCTGATTGGCCATTACCACTGGCTGGCGCCGGAATGGAGATTTTCTGAAATAGGGAAAACACCATGTCAATTATATTATAAATCGAAAGAAATGGAGACATCTCAATAGCCTCAATGAATAAAATAGTGAGAAAAAGCCCCGAATTGATTCGTTACCAGCCTAGTAAATCAGTAATTATTGCATCCGTATTCTTGGGTGACTCTTTGGTTTGCTATTGACTCATTTGACACGTTAAGAGATTAAAGCCAAGGTCCAGGTATTTTGTATAAAACGCACACTATACAGCCAAGCATATTATAAGTTGGGGGATTATATCGCTGACAAAAATGCTTGGCTCAGGGCTGGTCCTGCTCCACAAGGGCGCGTAAACTAATTAATTAGCATTCGAAAATAATGTTGGAGCTGATGAAGATTGTACAATCTATCTTTGCATTGTATAAATTCAATCTCTTAGTATTGTATAATTACATAGCTCATGTGTGAGCACAATGTATTTTTTGTAACAATATTTTGATTTAAAAGAATGTCCAGGGAGTTTCTTGCCCTTTTTTCTCCATAGGGTACCTACTACGCTTTGGAATGGGCAACTAGCTTCATCTTTCTGATTGACCCTGTAATTGGTTTGTTTGAAATAAATGCTTTGAGTTTTTTGAGTCCTGACGTTATAAATAGAAAATGGAAGTATTCCTTATGAATAACATTTCTGCCCTTAACAACAGAACAAATGTAAACAGTGTCATTAAATTAATACACGTGACATCTTTATGAAGACATTAAAATATCTGTTAGCACACATCTGAATTCTGCTCATAGTATCAACAATTGATGCAACAAAACGGTCCTTGGATTTGTTACGCATGTAATTATTCCAACCAAGACCCATCTCACTATAGGTACCAGATACCTGTATAATCAAGCAGTTTTTTACAGTGCCCTTGAGCTCTATCTCAGGAACGCTGTCTGTAGTAATAAATATTTATTTAATGTTTTCGTTTTTATAGAGCAAAAATAGGATGTGCGCGGAACGTGTGAATAATAGTTAAGTCGTAACATGATGATGACTGACGTAAGCAAATGATAAACAAAAGTATTTCGGCGAGACTGAGCAGTACAGAATGTACAGATTACGTTGTGCTAATCGAAGTAAAGAGTCTGAAACACAATGCAGCACGTGAATAATTTGAAAAGAATCTGTTTTAATCGCGTGTCTAAGATGTTAGGAGTTTCAACGTGGGAAATCTGGCACGAGATCGCTGTGTGAATCACACAAATAAAACTCCAAATTACTATGGGGCTCTGTTTGACGAAATCAAGCATCGTGCATAATGAGAGAGTGTTTTATTGCATTACATACACTTATCCACCTGCTATGCGATTGCGCGTAGTTGATAAAAGAGCAAAGTAATCCCATGAGAAATCTACGACGTTTCTTGTTACATATCCAAATAAGGCTGACCTGGGCCAGTAGGCTTAACGCAATTGCAACCGCGTACGTACATATGTGTCCATAGACATACACAACTCAACAAGTGAGTAATGACTTTCATCGTCTGGTATGGCAACGTCGCGACTACGCAGCCGATGAGCGTATCATACCGTTTCACCATTAAATACATCATGTTTGTAAATAAATCAAACTTTACAAATCAATATTTTGCTCATGGTATTTGTAACAATATTAATACCTGTATCAGTATACGAATATCGTTAAAACAACACTCAACTTTCGGAATCTGTTTATTGAGGTCGCTACGAGTTCTTCATGGTTCGCTACGTAGTGCCAGAAAAAATAAATGAACTCGATTTATGTTGTCCAGATTTTCCACTTCCCTTTCACAGACTCTACAGAAATGAGTTTCTTTTTACAGTGACTGATGAAACATGACTACAAGATGCCCCTTTTTGACGCAAAGGCGGCGTGTTTGCCAGCAGTATGTTCTATTATAAAATAGTGTACAACAGCAAGACTAGTGTCCAGGCGTGCCTCATTTGGTGACGCGCACACCTACATGCGTGGCCGCGAGCCGTCGTAAGGTCGCGGCTGGCGATGTGTGCCAGCAGCACCACAATGCCAGGCAATTAACCTATTAAAGAGTACGCGGCGAAGCGGACACCGATGGAGCAATAACCCGACAAGTCCCGCCGCTAACGTGTTAACCGATACTCAGATTGCTCATTACACCCTTCTTCGTTTTCTTCTAAGTTCTATTCCCTGAACCAGCTGATATAATGTGGCTGTGGGCTGTGGCAATGACTTTATTAGGTAACAGCGTATTTTACTGCTCGACAAACGTGACTAAAGCCTGATTACTAAATCGGAAACTACTGTTATAACGTTACAGTATCTTTCCATTTGCCCAGATAAGTATTTGTAATATATCATTTTTATTTAGCCAGTTATCGTTTTCTTCGCACTATGATGTAGAATCTTAACAAGTATTCCATAAAAACTAAGTCAATAATGCACAAAGCGTCGTCGTCCATCACGCGATTCAAGTCTGATAAACACAAGGTAAAGGCATAGAGCATAATGTGGAATTATGGAGCTAATGAGGAAAAAACCCGCTACGAGCGGTGCGGGCCGCAGACACGGCGGGGGAGCGCGGGGCGCGGCTTTCTCTGCGGTACAGCCGACCGATATAAAGAGCGCCTCACGATGGAACACTTCGGCATTCGGTGAACAGCCGTCTCGCCCGCATCGCCCGCTGCTCCTTCTATGGTTCCCTGTATTGTTTTGGCTTGCTGCTTTTATTGACCGATTTTTGTGATTTTCACTAATACAATAACATAAACGATTAGATAGTTATTTATAGGTAAATAGTCTAACCATCTGCACATAGTATCATGTCAAGGTCGCTAGTTTCATTGTGTCTTCTGACGAAGGTCGGCCAGTGCGCCTCGTTTGGACCGGAAAATAGGTGTACACGAGGAAATCCGTCGTCCGTTTTTCAAGGCATTATTGAAATGCCGCCTAGCTGATTAATCCGTTGGTGTCTTATCAGACTCACATGTCAGCTGTGCCAGTAAATCTTTTGATTACGTCATCACGAATGCGTAAACAGCTGTTTTCAGCTGATTCTTTTGATTTTTTCGGTCGTGGTAGGTAATTTCTTTATTGTGTATTGCCCGTCGTGCGCAACGATTGTGGCTTTTGTTGGTTACCTAATTTCACAGCAAGCGGCGAGCGGTACACAGGCTTGCGAAGTGAGAGGCCGTCACAACCGGTCCGTTCGGCTCGCTCGACCGAGAGATATATAACTACGTCGCAGATAGTGTTCTCGGTTGTGGATATACATATATGACATGCTTATATGACATACAAAGAAACATTAAGCCGCTTTGTTTGTAAGTTATCGGTCAGAAAGCATTGTAAGATATAAAATACATAATGTATTTTACAATTCCACGGGACAAACCCGGACGCAAACCAGCGGTCGTGTGCCCCCAGCCTCGAGTTAACGTATTGTATCTTATTGACGTAACATCGCGGAGGTGGCACCGTGCGTGTGATGCAAATTGAACTTTAAATATAGCCTGATGTTGGTACAATATTCGTTCTACCGATGTTGGCATACGTCAGTAGTGTACGATAATAAATGGTTCACTTCAACACGAATCGTAGCGGGAAATCCACGCGACTGGCTTGTGATCGCCACCATGTTAATTGTTTGCTGACTTGTTATTTTCTTTACTTTATGATAAATGCTAATGTGTATCGGCAATACTTATTGCCAAGTTGTTTACAGGTCAACCTTCAACCCCGAATGTGCTGGACTGGAATGGAATGAAAAAGGAAATAACAAACTTGAAAACAACAAAGAAATCTGACATGTCCAATTACAATCTTCCATATTGTATAATTTAACCTTCAATTTTAAATACAATGCAGTGGCAGGAAGCAAAACATTTTTAGTAACAAATGGAAATTCTACGTTTTAGATAAGATACAAAAAGCCACTTTAATTAATCCAAGTACTCGTATCTAGGACTTATCAAATTTAAATGTATCGACCGGCAAAATTATCGCGTAGTTAAAAAAAAGATAACTAATCGATTGATCAGTTGAACAACTACCAAGAAAGAATCTGATCTCAATATTAAATGACCGCGTGCCCTTTGAAAAGCAATAAAAAAGTGTGTTACAGACCTAGTTTCCTGTCAATCTTGAGACTGTCCACAGAATAAGGAATCGTAAGAAGAAATAAGTACTAGGGCTTTTTATAAATAAACATACGAATGTAAACGTTCAAGTAGTTGGCGTGTTGATAAACAACGTTCTGTTTGAACAAGATGTTTTCCGTTTTGATGATACGGTACGAAAAGAACAGTGTCAAGAAAGGAAAATTTTAAATCCACTTCATGGCGAGCAGAGAATTTGGCAATGCGTCCGCGGAAGAAATTGTTCTAACACAATTTACTAACGGTAATAGTCACTTTCATCGCAGCAGACACATTTAAAGGCGAAGTGAGTGGCCAGTTATTCGTGAGGTTTCTACGATACTATTTGCATATTCGCCGACTTTCTAATGGACGATGCGGCCGCTCTTGTCGCAATCGTCGGCAGCGGTGAGGTAACACTGATTCATTTAATTATATACTTATGTTGAAAAAACAGTATTCGAGTCTCGCGCATTGTTGCCATTGAACACTGTTGTGTATGCCAGTCTAGCTTGGGTTTTTTCGCTCGCTCGGCGCACGCTCATTGGTCGCAGCGCCATTTATTAAAAAGTCGCGTTCGAAAACCAGAATACCTTGTCTTTACGTATATTCGATCGATTAAGATTTAAGCCAAGCAATCGTGGCACGAATCAAATAATTTCAAACTTAGCAATTTTCTGTTCTTAGCAAACACCTAGCACTGATAAGGTTGCGAAAATTTTGCGGTTGCAATACCTAATAAAACTTTGTCTTGTCGACAAATAGGTAGATTCTATTTTACGTAAAGCTTCTATTGCGGTGAATGAACTATGTTAATTATTTGCGCGTGGTAAATGATTAGATTAGTACACCCAGGCCACTTGAGCGTGTATTTTGTTATCGTAGCTTCCTATACTATAGATACCGTTGATTACGTCAAACTTCAGATTATTCTTTGGGCGTGATAAAATATAAAACAGCTTTGCTCAATGTTACGTTGGATAAAAACATTGAAGTATAAATTATGTGCGTTGTATTGTAAATATCACGAGAGCTGCGGTTGACGGGTGGGTCTTTGCAAGGATTCATTCTGGTGCCGTTCTCCTTCGCGGCGGCCGCTCGCGACCTTCCGCCAGAGGAGGGGCACCTCTCACCGGCGACGTGACTGCAACCACGGCCTTACGTCGCGAGGCTGTATCGAAACCTCTACGTAACGAAGCTCTTTCCAGCCGCGGTTACTCAACGCCCGATAGTTCCGTCCATACATAGGTACCTACATACTTGCATCGCCGTATAAACCACCAGTAGATCACGTGATTACCTTGCGTAACGAATTATTGCCGGCACACCTTTTGATACAACGTGAAATACATAGAAATCTTTCATTATTGAAACGCAATAATGGTGAAACTATTACTTCAGTTGCGAAAACAGAATAACATCAGCTGAAGTCCCTAGTATCTAATCATAAATAAGTACAACCAAAACATCCAAAAAACCTGATGCGAACAGTTTCAAGACAGTCGGTGATAATTATTATAACGACGATGGTTAAGTAGTACGTATGAAAACATGATTCTAGAGATCGTACCATCAAAAACAATGGTAAGTAAAAGGCGAATGGATGTTCCCACTGATGTAAGACCGAGCCATTGTATAAAACAGAGTTACTTTTACTAACTATCATCAGAATAACAACTTATTGTTTCATTTTCCAAACACATTAACCAACATTCACCCACGCATTTAGGCCGTGTGGTAACTACACTAATAATGTAATAGGCTAAAACTACAACCACCTATATCTAAACTTAATAATATATCTATGGCCAAAACCACTAGATGGTGGTCTTACAAGAACTAGCCATTAGCCATATAAATGAAGATGTAAGGACAAGCAAAATACGAAAAATCCAGATTCGTAATTCCGCAGTTTTCCGCGAATTTTGGAGAATTAAATCGAGGCCTCATTAGAGATAAGCGACCAATGTAATAACAATGAAAGAAAAACGAAAACAAAAATATAACGTCAAATAGGATGTTGACTCGATTAGTAGATATCTCGTCTGACGTCACAATATTAGGGCAGGAGAAGCACTTGTAGCATTTGTAGTGTAGTAAATTCTGAGAAGATGACGTGCTTATATGCTCCACATGATTTAGTATTCGATACACCTCACGTATATTTTGTATGGACGATACCTACTAAGATTATTCATATCTGATAATATTATAATATAAAGCAATCAATTAAATTAAATCCTTTTTGGATGTTGCCTTACATACAAATATACATGAAAGGAACAATACAGATTCAAGGATAATAATTATATCAAAAACAAATAAGAGGCGAAGCAATGACTATGAGATACAACGCTTCAAAATGTAGCATAATGATGTGAAAGGGTATTGACCGAGGTTATTTCCCTCAGGACTCGACGCTAAGAAAGAGGTTAACCGGAAAAATAAGCTCGTCTAATAAAAGTCAGATAAGTCACGATTTTCTTTACGAATAAAGTTTACCCCTCTGATTTCCAGTCATTATTTAGAGGACAGACATTGTTTACAATGACACCAAAAAAATAAGATATTTTTACTTTTAATTTAATTTTAAAGTAGTTAACAGTACTTCAAGGCAGTCGAAACTGTCGATGCAGTATCTGACGCACAATATAACGACGAGACCAGATAATGTCGCAAGTATTTAGATCAAGGTGCGAAACACGCGTTCGAGAGTCGAGATCGGATCCGAGGAATTTTTGTTGAAGATCACGCTTGCGCTCATGTTGAAGCGCATAAATTCATAATGAAAACAAAGCGGAATATACAACAGTAGAAATTAATGTATAAAACAAGAAATGCACACACGATTCAATTTAATTGAATATTAAAACGGAAAACCATTTCAAATACAACCAAAAGGGAAATTCGCATTGCGACGAGTTAACAATGGAGAATTAAGATTTAGGGTCACAAAGGGGACAAAGTTATACTTTAAAAGGCACCTTATCGAAGCCCGGTGTGGTGTGCAAGAGATAAGACAATGTACAGCTGATAGTAACAACAATAACATACATAATATAACGTACAATTATCAGCGAAAGCGCTCGTGATTTCGAGAAATCTGGTATTATGACTAAGAGTAAAACTCAACACTGCAAACAAGTGCTTTCCGCTATTAGCATTCGAACTCGGCAATATTTTTTTTAAGCGAGAATGAGTTGTGACTTGTATGTGAACGTTGGATCCAGAACAATCCAGTGGCATAGACGCGGCGCCGACGCGACGTGACGCCGACCACGCCTCCGACGCTATATATTACGTCTGCTACCGGCGCAATTATTGATGTAGAATTATTATTGTTGTGTGAAAATCTATACAAGCCCTACTGACATTTACATTAGCTTTGAGATTATAAGGAATTTGCAGTCTTATAGACGGATAAATTTATCTACACATAAGTATTACGTTCTCTAAAATTATGGCTGGTGTCAGAGCTAGCAATAGGTTGAGCTAAATGGTAATAGCCCAGTAAGTATATTATGAGATTTGGCTAAACAAAGATGCAATGAGTAATTAATAATCTTTGTTGAAACTAGGTTTGAAGAACTGGCTATATAGGTACAGAAATCGTTTTTAGGGTTTCTTTGATTGTATCGCTGTATGTGACCGGGCGCTGATTTTGTAAACTTCTTGTTTACATTGACGGATTTGTAGAAGTAGAAATGACTCATATCAGAGAACGATATGGGGTATCAAAGCTTTCTGGAACAATAACCGCAAGCCATCTGCATAATATCAACAGTGCCAACAAGGTTGTAAATAAATTAACTATATGTCAATGATAGCTTGAGACTGAAAGGCGAACAGCGACGGCGCATAACACACACAATAAAGCAGACAAATTGACTGCGAAACCACGCGCAGTGGCTGAATTCAATATGCTGTAGCCGAGTAGGTGCGGCTTTATTGTTTCCAGGCGGATATGCTCTCGACTCGTTTATTTTAACTACGATTTGTGGATGGGTCAAATGCTTTACAAAATCACAATGATCAATAAGTGACAATTGAAAATAAGCCTTTTAAACTTCAGACGACTCTGGGCGAAACTGAAAGTCAGCGATATTGTTATGAATACAAAGGAAGGTGTAACTAGAATGGCTGAAGACAATTTAAAGATCATGTTAAACTTGATTCAGCTGATGTCTTGTTTCCAATTGCAGTACAAGAAATGAGCATTATTGTAGACGTAATACATGACGATGACAAACAATAATAAAGGTCAATAAGCGATGGAGGCGTATAAGATTGACTTATTTAAAGCTTAACCCAAAAGAGGCAAAGAGAAGTCGTTTGCTGCTTTAATATTTTGGCACCTACAGAATTGTGACAAAACGCAAATGTTGCTCGTGTGCCTAATTTGCGTCAAGTTGTAAAATTTTCACTCTCAGCAAACACGACCGTTACTGTAGTGGTGATAAATTCACGATAGAAAATTGTGAATGGAATAGGTAAGACGATAGAAAAATTTTACTCATTCATATTAATGAAATTTGATTTGGATAAATGTAACTTAATCCTCTGACTGAATTTGTTGGAAATGAGATTGAATAAGCCAACATTTGCTTATGTGTATAAAAATAAACACCAAACTGCGCCGTAGATGATCAATAGAAAATTGTACACAACGCACGATTAACTGTTGGCCTCTAGTTTAGCTAATAAGATTTGTTGTATAACGGGCATTACGGCTCGAGCGGCCAACAGGGCGAAAACAATTGTGGACAAGACCGGTTTCCTCACTTATGGTGTTTGTGTGAGATTTTAGATACTCTTAACTTATGCAAAAGTGAGACTCAAGTTATAACTATTTTATTAGATGTGAGTATTCCAATGAAATGTTATCATTATAGTCCTTGTTAATTATAAAAGATTATGTTAAAACTTTACAAAAAACAAATACTAAAATTCTGTCTAAGAAAAAAGCCTACCACACACACAAACACAACACAAGAACAGGAAACACTTCGATCAGATGCATACATTATAGGAAGAGACAAAATGTATAATAATATTATAAATCAGAAAGAAATTATCATAAAACAAAACATGACAAAATGTAGAACACCATCATCATGATACTAGACAAGTACCTACAGGAAAGGAATATTTTCAAATGTTAAACGATTCTGTAAACGTTTCTGAAGTAGAATTGTCCCAGCTGTTTGTTCCTCACGTCATAGCGAATTGTAAATGGATATCGGTTCAATACCCCATATTTTACATTCAAATCGATTGTATGAACGAATGGCGATTGAGGTTGTCTATAGTCTTTTGGGATAACGTTTTCAGTGAATTGAAAACGGAATCGTACTGTACACCTTTCTGCGGTTCCAGTTTATTGTTTGGATATAACTTTGAACTCGTTTAATATATTTACTAGAAAATATGTATACCAATGTCGATTGAGAAACACTAAAAATACATGTACAATGATTTATTTACGCAGATATAGCACGTGTATTAAATGACAAATTAATGTATTGATTCCGATTATGGTTGCTATCACTAATGAAGACTTGAGCAACGAGGTTTAGTCACATTTGTTACGGCGTGGCATTACATTCATCAAAAATAGGTTTTGAGGTGAAGGCCAAACAGCTCTTGCTAACATTGCTTTTTTGGAGCACAAAACAGTTTATAACAGGACACAATTTTTTTATTACATTGCTTTGTACCTATTTGAATTGTATCAATTAACTTCTGAAAGAGTTAACACGCGTTTCTGAAATCCTGAAATTGGAACTTACATATTATATCTTTAAAACGTCGTTTTCTAGAAAACTTTGAGTTACCTTTAGACCGGGATAGTGTCTGTGCCGGATAAAAAAATGGTGAAAGCGAGTCTCAGCATATTGGGGTCTGATAACGTCATCGGCGAAAACGGTAGTGCATCATGGTGACAGTATCATATCGGTTTTACTTTGTGGATAATGGGCGTGACGGCAACATATAAAAAATCAATTGTCCAGTGATTGCCGCCTACTCAGTTGAAATTCAGAATAGTGCTGTGAACGAGCGGTAACTTTTACCTGGTTACGTAAGACTGCCAGGTACAATTTATTATCGGCTCCATTGCGAGCTTTCGTAATATAAGCCAGCACTGCTTATGCACTTTATGTCTACTTGTCCCCTTTTCATAGACACCCGGATGTTTTGGGCCTTGGTTAGACCAGACGGCACGCGTTTACAACAGCTACGAGTAAATCCTTGTAAATCATCGTATAAAGACGTTTACTGGTTCAATTCTTGTTGAGTCGATTGTGCATTTGGAATATCTTTAGATTAGCTGCGAGTTTAACTGGGTAGGAATCTATACAAATAAAAATTCAATGGTAAGCGCATCACTTGAGAACGGCTGGACCGATTTGGCTGTTTTGTTTTAAAATGTTCGTACTTCATAGTCCGAATCAGGATGTTTGTGAAAAGTTGGAAATGTTCCCGAATTTGAAAATTTTCAAATTCGGGAAAGACTGAACTTTCTGTTTTCAATGGAATATTTGTATAAATGATTGAAAATTGGACAGGACAACGTCTGTCGGGTCAGCTAGTACCTATATAATAATTTCAAGATCTGTAATATCTTCTTCTTGAATGGATTCAAGTGAAAGCTGCGAAATATAGAAGTGTTCAGGTGTTCTTGTTTGTTTTTCTACGTCAAGTATAGCGTTACTTGAAATAGTTATTTTGAATGACAGCTATTAGTTCTTGAGCATTGTGTAATGCTTTTTTTTGCGCTTTGCAACTGTTGAAACGTTTTCAAGTAATCACTTTTAGATTTATATTTTTTGTTTGTTTTGTATTTAAAAAGGCGACTCGATTCACGAGGGATCCAGCTGATACATATTTCAATAGGACAGTCAATAGAATGAAATAAATGAATACTAATGTATTATAAGTGAAGTTAGTCAAATGTGACGGGCGCAGGCCGAAGACTTACAAGTGTACATATGCCTGATCTCTTGACCTTTGAGCTCAACAATTGGAAAGCAAATATATAATGAACGTTAAATATATTCTACGACCAAATCCTTGATGAAAAACTAGAAGATATCAGGATATTAGTAAAAATGGGAAACACCTGCATTCATATTCAAGTAATGGCATAGATCTTAATAATCGAAAGCAGTTTGATAAGTGGGCTACTTAACAGATATGGCTTTGATAAACACAATTTAAAGAAGTTACTGCTAATCGAAATGCCAACCGGTAAATCAGTGCAGTTCTCGCAAAGACAAAGATCGTACACGTGCGTAATTACCTATTTGTTATTCTACAATAACACTGCAGCCATTATCAGTGGGTTATAAGTACAAATGGCCCGTGAACTGATTTGTTGCCATCGAATCTTATTACGTAGCAATAAGGTCGAGAACGGAAAAACACTTGCAAGCGACGCGACGGTAAGCTAGCTGCAATGTCACATTGCACGCATCATTGCATACAGTGATCTCATTCGCTGCCGAATTGAGTAAATGCCGCAAAGTATTTTAGATTAAAATGCGTTTTCACAATTTCCAGATTTCTATGAAATAAATGGACGTGATTAATTAAAAATGATACTTATGAAATAAATGTTTAAGGCGCGTCGCATCGTATGCCAAAAGGGCGTGTCCATGAATTTATCACTTCTAGTAGTCTTTCAAAACATAAGTATGGAATATTTTAGCGTTATTTACTCTGTCACAGCTAATTCATTTTAATATTATCAACATCTGTTCCAGAGCGACATTACTAATTATCAGGATGCCAATCAAAGATACTATATATTGTTAGTTGATACTACAATATTTACTTAGCAGCAACTATTTATTATTCACTATCACATTAGTTGAAAGCTCCATAGATTTTTATAGAATTCTTTAATGTACACATTCATCACAAGCCGTTGACGGAAAACATCTCGAGGAAACCGGCATTTCTGAGGAGAAATTCACAGCGTGTATCACAAGTGGTGGATGTAAAGCGACAGTGGCGCCACCCATCACTGGGCATAAATACGGCGACATGTGGATGTTCTCAGTGTCAAATGTTTACCAGAACGACTGCTATATTAGTAACTTCGGTCGCGATATTTAGCACAAAGATGAGTGGCTATAACGACACTAGTATTCAAAATAAACTGGACACTTTATGAGGGAACGATCGTCTTTAACCGACGCATGCGAGGCACAAAACTGAAACGCCAGTTTAGTGAGCAGTGCACACAAGGCAGATAATTTTCACTGTTTGGTTAAAAAAGCATGCAATAAATAAAATTGTGTGTGATTTTACGCATTTATTGACTTGAGCATACAAGACACAAGCCACATTTTGCGTCCACTTCCTCGTTGGGCATCGAAAGCGGTATTAGCTATGTATGATGGACACGCGGCGTCGGCGCACACGACAACTTTCCCTTCTGGAAAAACGGCATTAAAACGAGAGCCTTAAGGATAAAACTCGAAAGGCACAAGCGTTACGCGTGGGATACCGGCTTGACCACAAGTTCTACTTAGTCAAGGTGTTGACAATGTTTAATATAATTCTATTCTCAGTCAGTGCGCAAGGACTGCTCTGTTTCCTAAGTAATCTTTAAAAAGATGCGACACATATTCGTTCATGTTTCAAAGCATCGATTAGTTAATTTTATGTTTATTGTTTATTTTATGTTTATCGTTTCTTTCATTGTTTTATTTTAAATTTTTGACTGTACTTAAGTTAATTTTGAGTGAAGATTACATTGTTGTAATTGTAATTATAAGGTTGTATCGTTTTAGTTATAAGTAAGTTTGTATTAATGTATAGGGGTAATTGTTAGTAATAGATGTTATTTAAAATAGTTAATATTATAAGTAGTTCTATCTATCTCATTAGGTTCCAAAACCTGTAATGATAGTATAAGAGTTTTAAATAAATAAATAAATGTTATCCACAACAGGCGTTTTTGTTTAAATCAAAACGGTGATGTTCTTATTCAAGGAACAGTTTATTTTACACAGACCTTATCGAAGTGAGACAATCCATCACGAGTTTTCGTATTTATTTAAATAATTGCTATAGCGCGGATCACGCTAAGCTTTGCCTGGCAATCATTTCTACGAATCGAAAGCTTAAAGATGAAGCGCTTCAGATAACGAAACACAGCACGTCGGGTATCGATATCCGAAAAAAAATTGTAAAAGATCGACAACGAATTAAGCACATTTCTGTTTAACATAAGGGCTGTTACCGCGTCCTTAATGCCCGAAAGTGTTTGTGTAAAGGTCGTTAATCAAAATTGCCTCAATTATTTTTATTTGGGTACCTATATCAAAATAGGCCAAGTAGGTAGTAATGACTGTCGTTAACAACTACGAAGACGACTGAACACCATTAAAGCCAAAAAGTGAAAGCTTGAGAATGGAGCTCAATAATTATCGATGCTAAATTTTTTATCAATGGCCGTATAGTTAAGACCACCGTGAAAATGCGCAACTGCCGGAACAATCTTATAGGGCCTGTTAATTCATAAATTTTGATGACACGGCCAAACAAATTTTATAAGGAACTGCAAGGGAAGAAGTGGAATTAAAGGAAGTTTGAATTAGATTAGGTTGTGTCCTCGATTTTATCTAACACTACGTCGTGTTAGGAATAAGTCCCCCAATTTCTTCCAAGTAATAGATAACGTATCAGATAACATTTATAGCGACGTATTGTATTTGTAACAGTTGTACTGCACCCGTCATCGTTGCGTGATTCTATGATATAGATATTATGTTGACGTTACGGCATGTTTCATTGTTAGCATGACGAATATGCAGGATTTTCCTGGGGAAGGAAAATGTATATTTTTTTTCACATTTGCGTAATTTATAGTTAGTGACTTTTATGGATCTAAGTCGTGGCGGCCCCAATTACTATCCAAGATACGCCCAAATCCACATCGGCGTGCGCTCAGGTCCAATAGCAAAAGCACGCGCTGCGAAGTGAAAGTGAATAGCGCGCACGTACGGTCGGCCCGCAGCCCCAATAAGACGACACCGCCGTCCGCATACTTCAGCAATTACCACGAGGAAATCAGCACCGTTCCGCCAAGTCGCTCCCAGAACCCTGACTAAAGACGCCGCTGAATAGGCCAAACCGCTGAATCTTTCTTAAGAGCATCTTCATATTGCACCTGTCTTGCAGCAATAACAACAATCATTTCTCAAATTGCACCACCATACAAAGTTGAATGAGTGAGCACCAGTAAAAGCAATGGTAATGCACCTGCATTTCTAAATGATCAACGATTTTCCCACAATAGCTTCATTGTAAGGAGATTTTGTTTCATGTACGACACACCTACGCTCAGATAAGTCGACCTAAACAATATTCCATTTTATCTTCACGGGATATCAAATGAATGTACTTCCAACCCTGACCCCAAGGTTGAATCGAGCACATGCAACCAACCGGCCTCAGCAGCTATTGATTCTAAGGCTCTTCTACATTTATTTGGTTCCGGTCCGCAGTAAATCGTGAATTTGCGTTACGTAACGATTAGTAACGTTGTTAAAACATTGACTACTGTCCAGTCTATTCAATGGTAAGTTTTATTATTTGTATCGTGTAGCGTGTGAATGTCTCAAAGAAAATGGAAAGTAACACAATATTAAATTTACGCGCGTAATTTCCAATAGTTACATAATTCGCGTAAAAAACAATAAGGCGATTAGTGAGTGGCCAATAGTCAAATGACGTCAATGTCAATACGCAAGTAAAATAATGTAAGCACGTCAAACTGCGCGTTAAATGTAAACTGAATCAAGTGTTGTTGTTCTAAATGAAAAAGTATTGCTTAACTATATAAACAATTGAAAGAATAGATTGTGATTGAGTAACATTCACTGAAATATTAAGTAAACTCGAAGTAACAGAACCTCAGCTCTACAATGAAAGTTTCCTTTCAAAGCAAGAAGTTTTCTAGAATTTAGAAGTTTACAGAAAAGCGATAAAAGAAAATTTTGGAAACTTTAATCAACAAACGAATGAAAATCATTATAATGTGTTTGCACAGATGATATTAACGTTATACAGTATAATGAAATCTAAATTGCTTGTTTTGCAAGTAAAGTTATTACTTTTTGATGGAGTAATTTTTTATCGGACAAGGCTTCCATAGAGTGGGCCAAGTTTAACGCGAGACATAAAGACGTTAAAAACAATAGGCCTGTATTCGAGATCTTTATGAACTGGACGTATGTACAACAGGTCGTCCTTGTAGCGAGTGTAAACACTATTGTTTGATCACGTGGCTGCACCCATTATGATCTGATAAAGGGGTTCACGCCATACACCTTTGTTCTATAGCTACATTCGTAACAATGTCTGTCAAAAAACGACTATTCCACTGAATTTGCATTATTCCCAATGAGGCCCATTTAAATCAGATATTGATTATTGAGTTTCGTATTTCTTTAAAACTTTATCAATTCAAAGGTTTTGATTTAATATTGAGAATATGTAAATAAATCAAGTCCGTGTCACGTTTCAAGTCAAACAAGGTTCCAGGGAAGGTTATGAACAAATTCTATAATGAGCGATACAGAGAAATCACCAAACGACTGCTAACCTTCAGTAGTCAGTCAGGCATTACAAGATGAGTAAAATGTAGCCGGGAAGCAGAGCTGACAAGAGAGTTAATGAGTAAATTGAGCCTAGAATATGGTCGCTCCTATGTTGCTAAGTCGTTGTCTTGTTGCTATGTTTCTAGGTAAACATAAATTCGTCATACTAAGTACATAAAATGAATACGGAATACCATTATAACACCAAGAGGTAAGTGGCCTGAGTCTGGTCTGATACTACATAACGACTGTTAAACAACGGTATATTTTTTCAATCCCTGACAAGTTCAATTTAAAGATTATTGTGTACATATTGAAAGGAATTTATATTCGACACGTGAGAATTATCTGTTATATCAAAACATACATTTTCGTTTAATACAAAATCGAATCCTGTTTTCAAGGACTGCGATAATGTTCCGTAAACCGTTGGTGAAGGTAGTAAAGTGTTGGGAGGACAACGACCTGACCGAGTCAAGACGTATTCCAACTTACATAGTGAGGGACATTCAATTTTACAATGCAGAACATTGGGTTCAATGTACATAGGAGGATGATTCATTAGATGCTAGAGTTGGCGATATGCTGTGTTCGGAAAATGAATACGCATAGTATCTGACTGGCTGACGATTGCATGCATCTTTTTAATCCTTTGTAACAATTTTGTGCTAAACATTATCAAAATAATACAATTCCAGAGTCCCGATTCTGATGCGTGTAAAAGCATTATCGCGAAAGGGGACAACGGCCGTCGCACCTGTGAGGTGCAATCCACATGTGCCCACTAGCGACTGGAACTGTTGCTATTTTTACACACTCCACTCTATCTTATTTACTATTCTGGTCTGCGACTCATTGAATTGTGGTTATTATGTGCAAGTTGGATATGTGCCAGCGAGTCTCGGACCTAACACACCGATACAGAGATATTCGAGGAATGATGGCGAAGCGTTTTCAGAGAACAGCGCTTATCCCAAACATATTCTTAGGAACACAAAAAATTAACACAAAGCCAAGGTTGACCCGCTATTAGGTTTAACAGTGTTACAATTTACGTGTCTTATGTCGTTTTGCACACAGTGGCTATGAATATTTGCAATGTAGTACATAGCCAATCGTTTAATTGGCATTAGTTAACTCAGATGTGCTGAAAAATATTGGAGCGTAACGTTTTAGATTTCGAATGAGGTGGTCGGGGTCATTTACATACGATACGAGCAAGTGACTCTCGACGAGCAACAAGAGAAGAGATCACGTCAAACCGGCAGGCGAGTCGAGCGGTGGCAACAAGCAAACCGGTCGAAGGCGCCGGGCGTCGGCGTCGGGCGCGGGGATCGACCGGGGATTAACACCTTGTAAACAAAATTGCATTGGGCACGTTTCTTGCAATGACTAAACAGTAACTGTGACGTTAGATGTAATACTTGTCGCATCTAACCAAACCAAATATAATTTACCAACGCTCTAACTTCAATTTCACGCAGCTTTGCACCAATTCGCCATCTCTTCTTCATGGTTGTACGGTTTATACGTGACGTAATTTATCGACGCGCACCACGCGGAAAGTTTATAAGTAAACAACGAGGCTGTCGTCTCGCCAGAGGAAAAGGCTTGAAGGCATAATAAATAGTGTCATCCATAGAAGTATAGACACAATGTCACTGACTGTCAGTTTATTCAACGTCTCCGAGTTCGTACTCGACCAGCCTAAATGACGAAGCTGCTTTGAGTACGTGACGGCGTATGATCCGCGTACAATTTGTTTTTCGAAATAATTTAGGGTAAAAAGTTTAATAGACCACCGACCGCAGCGTCAAGCAGCAAATCGAAATCGACTAAGTGGGTCATCATATAATTTCGCAAGCGTATCGAGTGCCGCAAGCGTTAACTGGTACGCTCGAGGCGAGTCAAGGCCCGTGCAAGATTGAGGCCCAGATCCTCACAAAGCTGTAGGTACTCCTTCATTACCTTCTTATGCATCTTCAATATCCTTATTAGACACCGACAAGTGATCCACTTACTAATATAACTCCATGTTTAAACTAGAGCAGCACGTTTGCTTTTATAGCCAGCACTTGCATAATAAGTTTGAACGTATGTTGGAAATTTTATAAAAGTTTTGGTGTTGCACTTGTATTTAGTAAAAATCTAAGCTGTTTTCGAAACACGTCATTTGTATGTTTACTCTCGACAACCATAACGAGACATACGCACGTTGTTATTAATAAAATGTTTCTTAACGTTCATTCGAAACGTCATTAGTGATAAGGTCATCGAATTATGTAAAGAGTAGTCTGTACGTGCAAAGCAGACAATAAAATTGTTATATCACACATATTAGGAAATGTAAAGGTAAAAAGATTCCGATATATATTATACTAAAGATATATTGAAATGTGTAGTAAATGTTATGTTAATATATTGCATCAACGTGATAAACATCAAGTTCCGTTTAGTACCAACGAAGTATTTAAATCGAGGGGACAATTTGAAACCGTATATAATGCACTTGACGATCTACAAAGCAACTCGATAAAGAAGAAAACATTTTCAGCGAACAAAGAAACATAATTTTGAATCTGAGAAATGAAAATTCTGTCTTGCAAATTCACTTTTTGTCAAGCGTGGTTTTGGAACGTTGTTTACATACAACATCAGTGGTTGTTTAAACAATTAATATTTATTCCGTATAGGTACTGGAGTATGCTAATTAATGGGTACAGTCTTATTTATGGTTTCTAAACTGCCGTTAAATACATTGCTAATGAACCCAACTTCAGGTGCGTAACTGCCTATAATTGTTTTATAAAAATCTAAGGTTTTAATTCTACGAGGTATATCAATCAATAAAATCAGTTTATTTGCGAAACATTTATGTGTTTACATAAATAGGTGCGCTATGTTTTGTCATATTAATCATATTATTAAGACATACACATGTTTGACACATTATGTGACTTAAATAGTATTATTAGTTATTTAGTAGTAGCATTTTTTTTATAGTTGTATTTCTTTCTAGACTCAAACCAAGAGGGATGCCATTTAAACAATTTATTTTGATAATTCACCTATCTGGTGCTTTTCATTAGATTAAAGCAAGCGCTACTGCTGAGCATGTGCTTCTGAGTTTGATCCTCAGGTCAAGTGTTATTGGGTTTTCCATCTGGAATTTCTCAGAAGCAGCCCGGAGTCTGGATTTGTGCGCGGTTGATGGCAATAGGCTCGCCCCGTATTACGTGGGACTTAAACATAACTGCGAAATGTGGGTGTACTATGGGTACACTCCTCCTAACACTTCGAGGATTATAGGCGTGATGTTATGTTATGTAATGCACGTTGCATATATCGGTGTAATACTAATACAGCTTTATTGTGCGTAAACATTCTAGTACGGGCTGAATTACATATTGCTAATAGTTTATAGTCTAAAGTCAACATATATCATAATTTAATTAAAATTGGTCCAAGCGCACTGCCCTGTAGAACCCCAGCAGTTAGAAAATAATATAGTTTTGCAGGAGCTTTGCCAAACATACAGAAATATTAAGATACAATTTTGAATTGAATTAAGGCCATTTGGAAGGTTAATTTTTATAATTCAATAATTATCCTTTATTGATTTGTGCTACCGCTGTCAAAAGCCTGTGAAAGGTCTTGAAATGCACTAAACTTTTTATATTTTTTTTAACACATTTGTATTGTTGGTCTTTTGTGATTACTATGATTGTCTGCAGATAACTTAAGAAGCTTACGGAAGCATACTTCACGCGCATCTCCCATATTCATGAAGTGTTGTCTCTTTATAGAGGTCATTTTATTCTTGTTTGCTTAACGTTTTTACTCTCTACGAACCAACCCCGTTTGGTTTGCTTTCGGCCCACAAAAACAGCAGCTTAAAATGACACTTACCATACATTTTAAACTCTTTAAGAAATTTTTGAAACTCACCCCTTCATTTCCGGGTAGGAACTGTATTTTAGGTTTTGCCAATCTGTCCTGAAAAAAGAAAGAAACAGAGGTTAGTATCGTGTCGTGTAAAAAAACACTTGTCGTAGTTCGACCAATCAATTTGTTATTCAAGAATGTCAGGTCGACTACAAAGATATTGAACAGAACCAAAAACAGCCTACGTCTTTCGATTCAGAAATAGGAATTATTCAGATTTACTCAATTTTATTAATAGTGCTGTTGTTTATCAAGTGTCTCCCACAAGTCTGCGTAATATTCCGTGGCGAGCCATTTGGTTAGATAATGATAATTGAAGCTTCCATTTTAATGTTTAGTAGAACCAGAACAATGCTCAAAAGCCATACAATGCTACAAGTGTGAGTTGCAAATAAAATAGCTAAGTAAATACTTGATTATAATATTATGACTTTTGAAATAGAGACATATAGTTATTTGAATTGTTTGTTTACTGCAAAATATTAGACAGATGTTTAATGCATTGACGTGCGAAATAGTTTAAAACTAATATACGTCAACAGGAAAATACACCATGACGCATTATTGTTAGGTTTACTGGGTAAAACTGTAATACAGGTAATGCAAAGTAAAATCAAAGCAAGTATGGCCATTCATCGTACATTTAAGAACGACGGACTAGGAATCACAATAAATTTGTCTTGCATTGGGTGGTAGAATATTATGTACTCATAAAGGAGTTTTGTTTTTTTTGCAATAAATTGCTAGAAAATTCTACGATTTACTGTAAAAAAAACTACTAAGAAGTAGTAAATACTCAGTTCTGAGCAGGTCATTCGAGGGTTTTATATTAATCATTTAAACAATGTATGATATATCTGTTATCTTACATCTATGTTTACATATTTTTTACAGTTTGATGGAATATTCAGATAGCGAGTGAGATTCAAAACATTCTGTCAATAGTAGAGAAGCGGAAGTTTACATGCATGAAAAGTTACATTTTTCAATAGTAGCCTGGTACTTACTCATTCATGAAATCAAAATATTTATCTTAGATGAACACTTGGAGTGTAAGATATTTCTACATTAAAAGGCATAATCTAATGAAACGTCGTAATTAGACGACAAGAAGCCCAACTAGTTGGGCAACGAGTCGGGTTGGCCACAATAAGCAAGTGTCGGCAAGTCGTGCCGTTGCACAATCGGCGATGGTCGAACGCGAGAAACATAACTAGGCTGGGCGGCAGTGCCGATGATGTAAACTTAAAAATTGCTTTACTTACTTAACCGCAAAACTCAATGTGAAATTCAACTAGTTGCATTGCCGTCTAGACTCAGAACGGGAAGGGATGACCCGGAACTTGCCGTGGTTAACATCCATGGCCGTGACTCTCGACCTCTCGAGGGTCAACCAATTTCTACGCCAATACGAGTACAAATTTTGCTCTATACATTTTATACGGACATAAAATTGTATTTGAAAAATTTACACATGTGAATGCTACAAATGTGCGATAAGAGAATCGTCTACTTTGATTAAGATTGAAATAAGTCGCGAATTTCAAACCAGTTTTTAACTGGCAAGGTCATACGGTTTTAATTTTCCTATTCAAACTTAAAAGACTGAGCCAGTACAAATAGAATACTAAAATGTAGTACATAACATAGTTATTAATCGGGGTGAAGATGTTTGCATTAGTCTTAGTTATTAGGTTATTACATATTACGTCATATTATTTATTGTATTAAATAATACAAGCCTTGGGAGCCATTTAAAGATAATGACTATCATTAACATTAGAATCTGAGAGATTAGAGTTGGGAAATAACTAGAAGTGATAAGCAAATAACAATATTTATCAACACCAGCACTGCGCAGAATATAAACAGTTACCTCTAGCGTAACGTTAAGCAAATTCGTCTGAATAGACGATTTGAAGCAGATAAAGAGCTAAATATACCTAAACTACATGTACTAAATAAGTATAATTTGGTCGAGTAAAAAATACAAAAGCAGTTTTGGCCTTGCGTTGAATTGCTGCGCTGTACGAAGTGAGGCAATAAAATACCTGCACAAAGTGACCTTAGCGGAATATGCTGGTGACCTTTAGCTAAGTAAAAAACTTTTACAAGCTTTACGTTTTTAGATTAGTGAAAACCATACTTGATAATTGAGAACATTAGCATAGTGATAATAATCAACTCTCTTTATCTTGAATTTCAAACAGCTTTGTGAACTCAAAAAGTTGTCATCATTTTTTATTGGAAATTGGCGGTTATAAAAACATCTCAATTATCTCTACAACTACAACAGTTTTTATAGATAAAGACAAAAACATATTTATTCGTTTTGGACAGTACGAAAATTGGCAACTCTAACAAGTAATGGTTTGACAATAAAAATGTGACTTAAATCAACCATTAAGAGGGCCAATCCATGATACTCGAAGATAAGAATTCATCAAATGTAAACGCTACTTAGCGACACATTTGAATAACATCACCGTTTCCAATACTACCTTATTAGAAGCCTTTTGGGGTTTTATGTTTTTGAATTGGCTTACCAATCTTAAAGATTTTTTGAAGTGCTGCAAAAGTGAAGAAACAGTATGGCCAGCCAAGAAGAAAATAAGTGCAATAAAACTTAAAAACCATCTTCAAATACAACGTGAAAGGATCTTCCGTTGGATTATTTATAATATTAGAAGTGTCTGGGCGCCTCCTGAGCCACGGAATCCGAGAATTATAAAATGAAAGTTGTTCATGTCTAGTTTTGTATTACGTTGTCTAATACTACCTACTATGAAGATTTTTGCCTCAATCACGTACTTCTTTATTATCTAGTGTTAATTTCAAATGAGGAATGTAATTGTCTTCTACTGACCAATAACTTAAGTCTGTAGCAGAAAGAATCAGGTCTCAGCTCCATAAATTATTCATACATTATTTGTCACGAATTCGATTGATCCATTAGTAGTTTTAGCTGAACCTATGAAAAAGATTCCACTGTGAAATACAATACAGAAAAGCCCTATAAGTAATGATTAAATATATAGTTCTATCATATAAATCTTAATTCTTATCCACACCATGGCCTTCTTTTTGTAAGTTTTTTTTGCCTTTTTCCTTTTCATCGTTTCATTATTTCTTTGAAACTTATTCATCCATTTGTTTGTGCACACTATATTAAATTCTGAAAATTCACTCGCAACCCACCCACCATTTCCAATGCAAAGATTTCCAAAGATTATTTTCAGTGTATAATTCACACCAATCTTTAATTTATTGAAAGTTATGTAATTTGTAGTACCACAGGTGGTCCAATAGTGTTTTGGCACTCTCAGGTCTCTTCGGAAATGAACTTAACCGAAGGCTTGTTTACATTTTAATTAGTGCAAGATAATAGAAGCTAAAATTAGAAGCACATCGGAGTTCGTTCAGATGATTGTATGCCCCGTTTGTGTAATATATGTGGTAACGTAATTTAGGTAAGATTAGTCAGATTGCAATTATTAGTGTCAACATTCCTTAAACAATTATTTTCTTGAATAATACTAAATGCGCTACAATGCGTAGGATGCGAAGATGGAGGCCTCGTTCAGTGTCATCAGTATTTGTTTCATAGAGATCTGTATTCTATATGGTGCTAGGAAACAAGATGAATAAAGTTTATTACCCTGAGTTCGGCCTTTTGAATTACTATTTCATTGTCATATGTATGTTCATTGGATTATAGTAGGTATTTGAGCATCTTTAGCGGTTCAGAATAGAATATTCTGTCAGATGGATAAGGAATTATATGGCCGTTTCTGATAAAACTTTACTTAATGCGATACAAATGCGCCTCTTCGCAACATCATTCATTCGGTGAACCACTATTGGTTATCAGGTCTATAGGAGATGTTTGTGTTCAGTAGCATACTTTTGGGTTCATCACATACGTTTTCATTCAAGTAATTCTAATGAACGTCCATACAAACCTACTATGCTACAGTTTCGTCAACTTTTTCATCAGCCGTAACGTTCAACGTTTTGTTACAAATTTCATCCTTTCTATCTAACCATTCTTCCAAATCTCCTTATGTTCTAACATTTGTATTTTCCTTCAGTTGAACTTGTGACCTTTCATCTTGGTCTGTGTCATTTTCGTGATCCTCCTATTTTCCTTTCCATGACGCGTTATAAGGTTAGTGTAGAATCATGGTATCATCGCCATTTCTATTATTTTATCATGTTATGTTCTCAAATCTATCTGCCTTCTCTCTCTCTCTCTCTTTAGCCTACTTATATACTGATTTAAATTTAAAGTCACGTTTCCCATTAAATTCTTCTGTTTGCTAACACCACATATCATTAGTTTTCAAATTTTCCAGGCCCCGAAGGGTCCATGTTCCATCCATTTTCCATGCTAATCCTTTTAAATGTGCTTTGCTCTTAATATCCCAGTTATCCAAATCAGATATTTTAAGGCTGACAATTATTTGATTGGTATGTTCGCTCGTTGTTATTAAGATCCCAATAATATGTTATTGAACTGTGTTTGAGGACCTTCCGTTGCATCTATTGATAAAAAGCCTGTCATTATCTATATATTATTAAAGGTAACGACAAAGCAACGCTGCACAAACATGTATTATGAAAACAAGCAATTACAGGCTTTAGTCCTTGCGGCAACGTGATTCTTGTAACATTAACTTTGACGGATGATTAAAGTACCTATAGTCAGTAATTTTGACCTCACAAGCAAGCCACTCTATTTCAATATTAACTAACTATACACACGTCTATTGTACGTTGACTCTGCCATAAGGCTGGCGTCCCTAACCGCCCTATTTCTAATCGTCTGTCCTTTTCTAAAGCACTTTGCCTTTCATGGGGCGGTATACCCCGTCGTAAACGACGGCCTCCTTCATAAAAACATCACATGATTCGTAGATCCATTTCTCCTTTTTACGTCTTTATGGTGACCGAGGTCCATCAACGCTTTATGTCTGCTCAAACAATTAAACATATCCCCTTTATATCTGGTTGCATCATGTCAGTTTGCGGCACTTGCTGAACGGATTGGCTGACATTTTGCAAACTGGTTTGTTCTAACTCTACACGCTAGTAAACAAAATGTTAAAAGCAAATTACAATGATGAAGAGTCATTGAAGTAAACAATATTTAATTAAAACAGCGAGGATAACTGTGCAGTTAAAATGTTCATGTTGTAATCAGAAGCATGACCTTTTTGTCACGGTGTTATTTTTTACTTCAGGCGTTTTAAAACAGCTTCTTGGTACGCAGGCCATCTATTAAATTAATAATGGTTATGGATTCCATTTCACTTTATGCTCAAGTTTAATTTATAAAAATAAGGTTAATAAAACAATACCATGTAGGTACCTATTTTATTATTACGATATAAATCGTTGACTACATATGGCGGCAACCATTTACCTGAAGGCTTACTAAAAAAACTTTAACGAACAATAGTTCAAAATCTTGGGACAAAAATAGAATGAAGGGGCGGGCGGAGGGATTTCTCGAGTTTAACATCTGTTCGCAAGTAACTGCTTAGCAAGGGACAACCAGGTGCCAAGGCTCGGGGGGACCAAGGGTGCGACGACCTCGGGCCCTATTGCTCGTGTTCATCGTCACGCACACGTCACAACATCTATCACACACAAATATTGACTCTCCTTCAAACAATTTAAAGATCAATTTGGAACTTCCTACAGACTCCTGACATTTGCGAGAAAATCTTCAATTATCCCCAATTTATTCTTACGATATTTAAACTTTTAAGATTGTATGTTTGTGTTAATTTGATATCTAGACTAGATGTTCTCTAGTAGTTACTTTCATCACAGCAGCCGCCGGCAATTTTATTTTACCACCCAGATGACCCTGATGTCAAAGTGAGATGATAAAATTATCTACATTGTGTTGCCAATAGGTACGCTGCAAAAAATAACGTGCGTTTTATAGATAGATTTAATTCTATTACTTGCACTTTTATTCTTAGTGTTACTAAAACAATAAGTTTTAAAAATAAGCTTCAATAATTATTAATTACACTATCTAGGTTTAGGTCGATTTAAGACGAGTATCGAGAAAGATGGTAGGTACTGGTATCCTAAACAATATAAATGGGAAAGTAAGTTTGTTTGGTACCTGAACGGGTTTGGATGAAATATGGCACACAGATAGACCATGACCTGGGTAAGGACACATAGGCTACTTTTCATCCTGGGTCGCAGACTAAGTCGCGGGCAATAGCTAGTCATCAATAAATTTGATATTTTTTATTTTCAATGGTATCGCTAGTGCAAATATGGCATACTTTGTACAATGTGGATATCCGGTACATATAACCTACTTTTTAACGCACGTAACAAAGTACTTGTACTTTATAAAGAGTCATTCACTATAATCAATTCTAATAAAACTGAAATTCGATCTCGGCATCGCAGAATGTACTAATAAGTAAGCACTAAGTATTTCTTTTAAAACTGTTATGATTCATTCAATCAAGCCAAAGGTCTGCTAAGGCGACTAGCTGAAAACTCATTCCAAAGCGTTACAAAAGTGATTCATGGCTTTCAATGGACTCTATATGCCCAGGAAAAAAGGCCAGGTGGCATGCTTACAAAACAGTACCAAAAAAACGGCCACCAATCCTGCGGCACATTACTTGGGAGAGTATGGGAATTAAGATTTTGGCAGTATAAAGAGAATGTTGATAATCGTTTAGCAAAGTAGAATAATAGGTGATCTTAGGTCGACACAAAATAAATGTATCGTTGTCAAACACGTGCATGGACTGGGGAAACATAATCAGGTGGGCGACCAGCTTAGAATGACGCTACAGAATTGTTTATATTGGCAACGCACAAACCTTTTGGTATCTCAATTGCTTTGAAATCTGTAGATTCGATAGCTTTTATATAATTTGTTAGCATGACGTGAAGTGTCACTGCGTTTTTATAGCTGTAATGTAACCAAAATAAGGAAATGTTGCTGCCGCAATTTGGTCAAATTAGTGAACCCGAATTAGTATGTAACCACTGGGCCACCACTGCCCTCAGAGTTGAGTTGTAGGTCGTAGGTTCGAACCCAGACAGGCGCTTTACTTTGTGTAAATTATTTCATCACCACTGCTCTCAAAACGGTGAAGGAAAACATCGTGAGGAAACCGGCATGTCCTAGAACCAAAATTTCGAAGACATGTGACATCTACCAACCCGCACTGGGCCCGCGTGCTGGATTATGGCCCATTCCCTCTCACCGAGAGGAGGCCTGTGTTCCAGCAGTGGGAACATTATAGGCTGATGATGATGCAATTAGTATGTATTGCGCTTTCCTTTCAGATACACTAGAATATACGTTTAGCAGTAAATTTCCTGTTCCTAATGAATATCAAGAAAACCACGAATATTTAGTAGGGAATCGAATGAATAAGTCTGAAGTTACAGCAAATCTACTATCTACTTGATAATAGTCATCTATAGTAGTTACCGTTATTAAATAGGAAAATAGATGTCGTTCCATTAATTAATTATAGTAATTTAATTTAAAGACGGTAATGACGATTTATCGTTGATTGTTAACGATCGTATGGTCAAGTTGTAACTAGACACAATCTAGTCCAATGTTTTGTTGCTTTTGACGTCATCCCTACTTATTCATTCTTTAAAAAAAATCATGCGGTATTTTCCATATTTGCCTGATTATCGGCTTGTACCATTTTTCCATTTTTTCCCTTACTGGTCAATCCACAAATTAATCACAGGTAGACCCAATGTAGATATACAAAAGAAAGCCAATTTAGGATGTAAAAGTAACCGATAGTCGTAGTAGATGAATAGATGACCAGAAGAGCAACAGAGCCGTATGAACTGCGTGGGATCAGAGATTGCAAATGATGAGAGAGGAAAGTCAAAGTTTTTATTTGTAAAACACGGGTGGCTTTAAAAACAGGTGTTGAAAATAAAATATGTGTAGGTACACTATGTTTTGCCGTTGACGGCGTACAAAAATCAATAAATTAGGTATCTAAATTTACACATACAAGAATTAAATTTCATTAAAATTAAATGACAAAATCATTCCACGCTGAATTACAATACGAAAGCTAAACAATACTTAATTACTTCGTTATGACATGTAATTAATCCTTCGAAATTTCTTGTAGACCGGCCAATACAATAAACAAAGTGTAAACAGAAGTCACTAACTTATGAACATGTTTACGCCATTTCTTTCAGCTCGTCATAAAAAAACATTACAAGTAAGCAAGTAGGTACTTAACTGATTATCTAATTGTGTTGATTAACACGAAAAACATTGCAAATAAACATCATTAGGCAACAAGTCTGTGAATGTTATCATTGGAAATAGTAATGAACTTCGGACGATATATTCATACAATGTGAAGTTATTGCCATTGCATTCTAATCATAATTCTTAATGATTTGAAACGGTGGAAGTTATAAGGAGCATAGGGCGGTAATTACATTATCTATGCCAATGGAAAGCATAACAAACAACCATGTTTTGCAAAATCATCAGAAATGAGAGGAACAATTAAGTAATTGATTAATTTACGTTCTTACTTCATTAATTAACGCTTTTGGTAGGTAATTAGTTAATTACGCCCATTATATAAAAAAAAAACAAAATATCAATTAAATTTATGAACAAAAACTTGGTAAGTGGTGTCCTACTGTGGATTTGTAACTATTGTAAGTAATACGTCAGTAGCTATTTCACTAATCAAAGCTACCTATGATAGTGAGTACGACCTTTTCATAATTGAAATAAATCAACCGTCCCCATTCTACTAAACGCAGTGATTTTGATAATGATGCCCTATCATTGGTAATGAAACAGATGCACGTTAATGAGGTGTCGTAAATCAGAAAACGAGGTCACACTACATGTAAGGAAAACTAGATTATCTTTACACCTGTCAACAAGACATCGTTCTAATAGTTCAGAAACATTATGATGTTGGTTTTATTTTTAATGCAAATTAATATTTTAAATGTTTCACTGGGTACGTATTTATGTAAGACGGTTTTAGCTTGATTAAAATAACACTAGTTTTAATTTAGCAATTTGATGAGCAAGTGGTGAACAAGTGACCATATGGTTTAGAATTTAGAATGAAAGATTTTTTGCACTGTATAAGTAATCCCGCAGCTGTTGGTACTTTCACCTGCGCCGGCGGCGCCCGAACATTGTCATTGCGGCTATGCGCCCGATTCGCTTACCTAATATACGGAGTTTGCGAAACTGGGCCCAAACGGATAGACACGCGCTGAATGCCTACGGTTTAGAAATAGGAGCAATCTGATGTAGCATTGGAAATGGTTAAATAAACTTTAAGCTTTTAATTAATTACCAGGAAACGAGATTTAATGTTAGAAAATGTGCCAAACTAAATTCAAACGATTTTTTTTATTAAATTTGGCAGCAAAAAGTTCGGGTGATCAATACAAAAAATGCGGCGGGCTGAGGTGTGTTGTTTATGCAAATGTGCAGGATAATATTTTTTTCTGCAATTTAACAGAACAGGAAACACTGCTTGTATAAAACTCACAAAAAACTGGTTTTATTTTTTGTGAGGCGACGATTTTACTATGGACATTAACTTGATAGAGAAAACTATTGTTTCGAGTTGTTTTCAGGCTGAAGACAGGTTTACTTTCTTTATGCTTTGCTTTGAAAGGTGTATTAAATTAAACCTGGCTTGACCGGTGTAATTCTAACATCGTGTTTAATAACTACAGACAATTAATAGCTATCAGCTTATATAATATGAATTAAAAATAATAGCTTCATTACAATAGATAGGCAGAAAGTTTATTACTTTGGAAATTAAGTAACTACATTTAAAATATTCTTGCTTAATTAATTAAAAGTACTGCACAGATTTCTCAGGAATTTCCAGTTCTTAGATTTGTAAAACGTCATGAAGTAAAAAAAACTTTAATTTACCGAAATTGTTAGTAAAAGAGGAAGTAATTGCGCTTCTAGCTTGTGTCAATCATTGCAACTACAATCTTACGCCAATGGCATTAAAGTTATATAGCGAGTGCTGGTGATTTGCAATGACTATGCTCAATTTTATTAGTTTCCTATATTAATTGCAGAATATTCTTGATTTGTATATAATTCCTGGAGCTACCATCATAGTAGCTCAAAACAAGTCACTTTCTGTTGAGTCAAGAGAAGCAACAAGTGCCACCTTGCCCTCCAAAATATCTGCAACTAAGTATATTAAATGGAATTGGGCTGGACACATCTGCCGCATGTCAGACGATCAATGGGCCGACCCAGTGGGTCCCGCTTGATGGCAAACGACATCGCGACATGCCCAGAAGGAGATGGCGGGTTGAGCTGGACTATAAAATATTGGTCCTTGGCATGGCAGCTCTGGTCAAAGAGAGGCGGAAGGAGGGAGACCTTCGCCCATAATTGGGACATCAGGGGCCGTACTATGACGTGTTAACACCATCATGATTCCGTTGCGAAAAAGAGATAGTTCTATCGGTCATGTATAGCTCCGTCTCTCTTTCACGCTGGAACAGTGATGGAATTAACACGTCACAGTACGGCCCCAGGACAGGTGGGCAAGAAAAGGTATAATTTGCAATTATTCATAAATAATGCAATTATTAGGTACAATGCTTGGAAAATAACTAAATATATTACAGACATAAAAGAGTAATTAGGAATATAATTTATTACTAGAAGAATACTCATTCTTTTGGGTTTTGAGTAAATAACTTTCACCACCAGTTAAGTGGGCTACATGTACTTTTCTTATTATTTCTAGTGTGTATGGTTTTAGTTAAATGGACCTTGTTTTCTTTCCCACACTTCTTAGTAATACAATGTTGTGTACATACTGAGCATTGTCAAATACATGGAATATCTTACAAAACTGTCAATTCCATACATAAGTAGTACTTTAATGTTGTTTATATTTGAAAGTAAGGATTATGTATTATATATTTATTATGCAAATAGCATAATATTGAACTTAAGTATAACTAACTACACTAACCGGCACGGAAACTTGGCCACTTGTGAATTTGCAAATTATTAGTATTTTACTTAATATATTTTGGACAATACATTAAGGGTGAATCGATGCATTCAATAAGCGTCTCATAAGCTTTCAGAACCTAGAAATTAAAAGATCACTAAACCAACAGTTAAGTTTAGAAAATACCGCACTTTCACGCAAAAAAAGTTTTTCCTACTGTCAATTTAAAAACACTACAAAATGAAAGATAAGGTAACTTTATTAAATGTCTTAGATACGTTTTGGTATCTGGTATTTCCTCCTCTAGCCCTGATAACCGCCTGCATTCGATCTGGCATGCTTTGGATGAAGTTTCTGACATTAAGTTTCGGAGCTGATTAAGAGTTTGAGGCGGGTTTGAAATGGACTTTAACTTTCTTTTGAGCATGTCCCAGATATGTTGTATTGAATTTAAGTCCGGGCTACGGGCTGGTCACTGTAATTTTTTAATACCGATCTCTTGAACGCAATCTTCTACGTCCGACGCGTGGCCGTGCATTATCATGCATTAGGAGGAATTTTTCATGTCCAATGAACCCCGAATGAGGCACTTCATGTTCCTGAAGTGCCTCCTCGATGTATCGAATTGCAGTTAACCGGATGTCGACGACAACCAACTCCGTACGTGCGTCGGAACTTATTTCTCCCCATACTAACCATTATGGAGCCTCCACGAAACCTCACAGTCTGCGTGATGGTTATGGATAATAACAGCTCTCCTCTTCTATACACTCGCTCTTGACTGTCTGGAGCACGTAATGCTATTTGACACTCATCTGTGAACAGCACTCTGGCCCATTGCTCGTGGGTTCAGTTGACGTGTTCTCTGAGAAGTTCTGGACCTCGTGCTGGTGGTCTACGAGCTTTTGAATTCACTTCCTCCATGCGTCTTGTCACCGTACGCTCCCTTAACATTTACGTCTCTCGCGATTCGGAGTCGCTGGCGTATCTCAACCGCGGTCAGGTAACGGTTTCTTAAAATTTCCAGGACAATAAATCAGTCGTCCCGGGCTGATGTGCATCTAACGCCTCCACTGCCTGGTCTGCGGGTTTAGTGGCCTGTCTCCTGATACCGTTTCATTGATCGTCAATTTTCAACGTGATCTGTCAGACAAGACGACAAATCAAAATGTTCAGTTTTTTTTAAATTTTATGAATGTATTTATTTTGAAAATTCATTGATTCTCAAATAAATCGCAAAGAATGTGCGCAATATGGATGGAGTTTTAGAACTATGGAGAAGTTTCTTGACGCTGCGTGAGCGTGCGTGATCCATCGCCGCCCGTTCGATGTCCACCGCGCACAGGATGGATGGAAACCAGCAAACGAATGAATGTTTTGCTCTGTTGGTGTAATCGCTGTATGGCGTTCCAGTAGGAGGATAAATAAATTGTTGAATGTGGTTCGTTAAGCACGACAGCCACCTCACACTGTGTCAGCCCTTCGCCGATTAATGCTACGGCTTGTTCAACATGTGCTGGTGTTACTGGCATTTTTATTGGTTTTAAAGCACCTTCAGTTATTTAATTAAAATACAAAATCACAATAATTGAATATCCCAACAGTAAACTTTTCACAACACACAAATTTAAAACTGCAACTTCATTGTGCACTCACACATAATGAAAAACCATCATAAACTAAGGGTAAACATTTTTTGTCATACCCAAATAAGAAACATTCATTAGATAAAGCAAAACGTTAATTAGAAACACTTTAAAGCTTTTGCTATCGCGAGATAAGAGCTGGGCCAAGATTCCGTGCCGCTGAGTGTATTTAGTAAAGAATACCTATCTTGCAACAACAAATTTCTTATTAAAGAAAAAAAAATATTATACAGCCCAAAAACACACCAAAAAAAGGAAAAAAAAAATCGATTTTCAAATAGTATTTAATATTCATATTAGTGTACATCAATTAACAGTATGGATTATAATGTTGTAAAGTTATCAGAAGTTTCTCAACACGGTTGTTGCAACAACTCACAACTCATTCATTAAACTATGCAACATTACCTTGTCTACATGAGTGGCTGTTATAGCTTCTCAAACTAATATTGGACATATTATTCATCATCATTCAAATATTCATTGTGAAAGATTCAAAAGAACAACCTGGTTCTGTTAGTAATTGAATGCTCTAGAGCAGGACAGCATAGTCGTTCACGTATTCCGTCAATACTTCAAGTTGACTGGTCTGTAAGGTGGTAATCAACTTGTAAGTTGATGACCTAGATTAGATGCTTTTATAATATGCAAGTAGGTTAGCAGTTACTATAAAATTCACAGTAGGAAGTTTTCAGTGTAGATATTAACTGAATTACTTTCTAAGGATTGATAAGACTGGAATTCAATTCGCTAAAAAGGCAGTGTCATTCATTTGTACCATATTCAAAGAGGTAGGTGCCATGATTGGTTTGCTGGCCTTGCTATAAAGTATTTCCCCTTTTTAATAGTTCTCAGAATATGAATTCTACAAATTCCAAGAAACCATTTAATCCTTAGTTATTGTTTACATTAGTTTTTCTTGATTACCTAATAAGCATTTCATTAAAAATGTTTTGATAATTAAGGAGGTATGTCAAAGTTAAAGAATGAGTGGTGAAATAATAGAATTAGTTACTTTTACATTTGGGTTCAGCATTTTATTAATAGGAAAAACTTTTTAATAGGCCAAAATAACCCTGAAAATAAGGCCGTACAGTGCTTCAATTATAATATAACACTAGTGGCACTTTTTATGGCAAACATGTTTTATTCATTGAATAACAATTTCAGTTTTAATAACCTATTGTTACTTAATTCTATATTTTAACATTAATAATGTAAGATACTAAATGTCAATATGTTTACTAGCAACTTGGAACTATAGTTCATAAATTATATAGATAATTACTTGACCATAACATTATCATTAGCAAACATACAGCGCCATCTTTTGTCATAATGTAGTACTAATCAAATAAAATAATTGATTATTGCTACGAAAAAATGTTGCCTTGAAATATAATCTTTACCAAACAGTACTGGTTTCTTATTTATAGAGTGCTGATGAAACCCTATCCTGAAATTCTTTAATGAAAGCAGAAAGAGAAACTATTTTATTTGCAAATATTGTATATCAATGATGAAACTTAACTTGAGGTTAAGAACTACTAAGTTTGATTTCCATTGCTTGATGCAATCACAAGGCACAGGCAATACTTTGAAATTATTGCATGATACTTGACATTGAAAATTATTTCCCCTAATCATTTTATTTCATCATAACCATTTCTGAAAAATTATTCTTGTTATATGTTAAAATTCTGCTGAAATGTAAGAAATGATTAGTAATTGTTCATTATCAAAATATAGGCAACATTAATGGGCAAACTTGCAAAGTCAGGCATTATGTTGACAATATTAGAAATGTGTAGTCAGCCAATATTAGTTTCTTTGGATGAAATATGATATCATACCATGTTCCACTTATTTTTCAGTTCAAAAATCCATGATTGAGAAATAATATATTATTTATTTTAGAAACAAATTCATAGATTCTGCGACACAGAATAAACAGCAAATATTCCTTTACAAACAACTTGTTGTTCAATGTTCTAGTGGAAATGATAATGCAAATCTGATTACTTAAAATTGTAGTACACTAATTTTCATAACAAATTATAATAATTATTAGAATCAACTTTAAGCCACTAACATTGCATGGATTTTTCCAGTAGGTAAACCAGATAAGTAAGACTTGTTCGTCTTGAATGTTTTTATTCGGAATTCAATTGATATCTCTCGCAGGGGCACACTCTCTTTACGTGAAACGGTAGCGAGGATAAAAGCACGATTTGTAACATAACTCCACGGTAAACGTCGAATTCCGCAACAATAAGTCCGAATTCTCTAATTATAGCCGTATGAAATGTAAATCTGTGAAAATAACAGAGCAAATTTTCTACATGTTGACGTGGCGTGACATTGGAGAGGAGTATAAATCGCAATGCTACCTACATGAACTTGTTTTGAAGGCAATTATCATACTTCGAAAACTGATTTGTTGGAATAAAACTATTAAATTTGCAGTTTCATTTCAATTACTGTAATAAAAGTATGGCGCCTGACATTGTTGGCTTATCTATATTTTGGTCTAACAATATGGCGATTGGACTTACCCTATTATTCCTAAGGAAGTCTTCAATAGCTTTCAGCGCTGAATCCGTTAATTTCACAAACACTAGTTCCTTGTTTTCTTTATAAGTAGACTCCGATGATAACCCATACTGAACACCTGCTGGCAAGGCCGCCATTTCTTATTCACTATTCGCACTGTGGACCAGCTGACTCCTTTGCTAGTCGTCACGATTCATATCATTCACACATTTTCTTAACCGTAATCACAAATTCACAACCTATATAAAATTATAATTACAACAACAAAAGGGTTTTTGAAGTCCAAATTAACAATCTTTTTGTAACCCCATCGACTCGGCCTTTGTTGGCAGTGCTCTCAGTCTGCAAGGCCGCACTGACTGTCATGCGCAATGGCGCTTTTGACAGGAAACGCGAGCATTCACTGAGACACTAGCGCCAATAAGCAGTTGGTAACAAGTATTTTGAACTGGGACTAACTTCAGACCTGTCAAAATTTACAATATTTTTTTAATTTTCGCTCAATAACAAATGAAAATCAGTGATTATACAATGAAAAACTCATGAAAAGGGTTTACTTCGTCTTTTTAACTTCAATTAAGTTTCGATGCGTTAGTTTTAAAGACTTTTTTTACTGCACAACATTTTGGAGGTTATGTTTAATCTAATTTCATAAGACTCCTCACTTAGGTACGTGTTATTGCTTCTCGTATCTGTCGAGTTCATTAATTTTAAGAAACTTTAGTAAACTTATTTATCGATAACACATTTGAAATTCCGTCACAAACGGTGAGTATCAATTAGTACTTATACTTTCTTGTGTCGTGGTGTCGTGTAACTTGCGAATGTGGTTAATAGTCTATAAAATCTGTTCTAGATTTGGCAAAAGTTTAACCTAAATTTATAATGTTTCAGAATTTGCAAATTTATTAGCCATGGCTACTTGGGAAGAGAAGAAACAACTAATAACTCGCAATTTGCAAGAGTTCTTGGGTGATGAAAAGCTCACTGAAATCTTGAAGCAAAGAGATCTGAAAATCTATTGGGGTACAGCAACAACCGGACGGCCTCATGTGGCTTATTTCGTCCCTATGTCGAAGATAGCCGACTTTCTAATGGCTGGATGTGAGGTGACTATACTGTTTGCTGATCTACATGCTTATTTAGACAATATGAAAGCACCTTGGGAACTTTTAAACCTTCGTACTCAATATTATGAAGCTGCTATCAAAGCAATGCTTCAATCAATTGGTGTACCAATAGAGAAATTAAAGTTTGTAAAGGGTACTGAATACCAGCTTAGCAAAGAGTACACACTTGATGTGTACCGTATGTCATCTGTCATAACAGAACATGATGCTAAAAAGGCTGGAGCGGAGGTGGTAAAACAAGTTGATCATCCATTACTTAGTGGGCTTTTATATCCTGGACTTCAAGCTTTAGATGAAGAATATTTGAAAGTTGATGCACAGTTTGGAGGGGTTGATCAAAGAAAAATATTTACAATGGCCGAGAAATATTTGCCACAACTAGGGTATGCTAAGAGAGTGCATTTAATGAACCCTATGGTACCTGGTCTTACAGGTGGTAAAATGTCAGCATCAGAAGAAGACAGTAAAATTGATCTTTTAGACAACCCTGCAAATGTGAAAAAGAAGCTAAAAAAAGCATTTTGTGAACCTGGCAATATTACTGATAATGGTGTTTTATCATTTACAAAGTATGTAGTGTTTCCTCTAATGAAAGGTGATGAAACCTTCAAAATAAGTAGAGCACCTGATCATGGTGGTAATGTTGAATATACTAAATTTGAAGATCTTGAAAGTGCATATGCTAAACAGGAAATTCATCCAGGAGATTTAAAAGCTAGTGTTGAGTTAGCCATAAACAAGCTTTTAGGTCCTATTCAAGAAATATTCAAACAACCCAAGCTCCAAGAGCTGGCCAAAAAGGCTTACCCACCTCCAGCTAAAGTTAAAGGTAATGCACCTGCAGCTGATGAAATAACACCTGCAAAACTCGATATTAGAGTTGGACGTATAGTTGAAGTTTCTAGACATCCAGATGCTGATGCTCTCTATGTTGAAAAGATTGATTTGGGTGAGGGAGAACCGAGAACTGTGGTTTCTGGTTTAGTAAACTTTGTGCCTATAGAAGAGATGCAGAACCGAGATGTAGTGGTTCTCTGTAACTTGAAACCTGCTAAAATGCGTGGTGTTGAATCTAAAGGTATGGTTCTTTGTGCATCTGTTGATGAACCTAAACAGGTTGAGCCGCTTTTCGCACCAGAGGGTAGCAAACCAGGCGATAGGGTAGTAATAGAAGGATATGAAACAGGAGAACCTGATGATGTTTTGAATCCTAAGAAAAAAGTTTGGGAAAAACTGCAAGTTGACTTAAAAACGAATGAAAGCCTTTTGGCAGTTTGGCAGGATAATAAACTAATTAGCAAAGTAAATGGAAATCCTGTTACAACTAAATCTATGAAGAATGCACCTATTAAATAGATGCTTAATTATTTATTTGACTGCTATTTGCTAAAACTCTGGCATTTTCTTAGCATTTGCTACACAATCCTCAACTTATACTCTTCCAGCAGAAGTCTAATTTATGATTTGAAGTTTTGAACATTTCAAATAAAATATTATATATTTTTTACCTAGAATTGTTTATTTTAAATCACAATCATACATTTTCACTACATCAACAATAGTTGCCGCTTTCTGGCCTTGTAATCGTTTACTTTGAGCGCCATCTTTTGGATATACTTTGGTGACTACAATAGTCATCAGATGGCGCTTTTATGCTAAACAACGAATAAACAAAAATAAATAATTAACATATTTTCCGTCATATCATAACTCATAATGGTTCCTTTTTAACTGTATCATTTTGAGAACTTCTTTGTGTCTCCTGACTAATAGATTCTTTTTGCCACTGTAGTAAACACATTTCGTATTGGCTTGGACTATCTACAATTTCGTCCAAAAGTAATAAGATTTTTCTTCTAAAAACTCTCATTTGACATTCGGATAGAGCATTAACTTCTGGCAACAAACTTAACAGAAACATTTTTCTTGACTCGTCGACCACCTCATTGTTATTGTTTGGTCTTTGTTGCAAATATTTAATGAAGTTGTCGCTATTCCTAGTTTTCTTTCTTGAAGGCTCCGGAATTTCGATTTCTTGATAATGAAGTTGTAGGGGAGAAGTGTCCTTATCATGATCATGATAACCATTTACTTCTTCATCTGTTTCTACATCTATTTGTTGCAAAACAGTCTCTTGCAGTTTTGAAGATCTGATGTAAGGTAATACAAATTCCATTTCATCGTGCAAATAATATTTCCTCTTCCCTGTTCCATCTGGGTTTAGTCTCAAACTCCGCAACAGACCATAACGCAGATTTTTCCACTTTTCTTTACATTCGGCCACTGAAACAGAAAAATAAACCTGTGTTTAATCCATGCAGTTGCAGGGTACCTACAGATATTATCAGAAAATCTCAATTTTATTACTAAGATCACAATCTTGCTTTTCTATTCAATGTAAAGTCAAGTCGGCTACCTACCCTTTTATTCATTATGCGCCAAATGCATGCAATGCCAAATGCATCTCCATCGTACTTACCTCTCGTCTCTAGTCGAATTAATAGAAACATCTTACCTGACATTAGAGTTTGGCTGGCCACATCGTGCCATGCTTTGTCACTTATATCCTTTTTCAGGTACTCAGCTAAATTGTAATTGTACAGACAAGGAAACTTTTCAATTGCTTTCACTAATTGCATGTTCTTGTCGCACATGATTGTGAAAATGTTGCCGCCTTGTTAGCGCTCGTGCTCGAGTTGGACTGGCGAATCTGGCGATAGAGTCAAGTCATGTCAGCTACGCGACATGGCGCTATTCGTGTTGCGTCGTTGTCGCGGTGACGCAACTGCCATAACGAGCTCCTATTGGTCGCTGTCATTTACCTCATATTTGAATACATTCACTGAGTGCAGTGGCCAGTGTCGCAAGCGCCGACTCGAATCATAATTTTATATCATCGGAGTTCGTAGTTTGTAGAATAATGGTAGCTATAGAAAAAAAAGAAAAATAAATACAGCACGTCACAGGTATTTTTAGTTGTCCAATGCCCATCTCGAAGCGTACGTTCATAATCCATAGATATTAAACTATATTATTATATATTGTATCCACTGCATTGTCTTATCAGTTGGTTTGAAAACTAAGTACACTGGTACGTACCTAGGTACCTACCTCCTCTTATTTTTGAAGCAACAAGTCAGTCTGCTATAATTTTGGAAGGTTCGGAGGGAGAATGTAATTTTTTCAGCAATAGCGCTTTATTCATTCGGTTATCTTATTAATCTGAGGCTAAAATTATTTATTGACCATTGACCGCTTACGATGAAACCATAGTCTACTATATAATATACTGTAACTGCAACTTAGCTATAGGGAAGTTGGAAGATACCACAGCGTCCACACCCGTGAGTAGTGTGGTGCTGTGATTTGAGCAGGACCTCTAAACTAGTCATAGCCAGTATTTCTTTTTAATACCTACCCCCCTAGTGAACCTTTCCATAAGTCACTGGCTCGTGGCAAGCATTGTCTGGTTTGGTATAGGTACCTATACCAAGTAGTACCAACTACTTAAATCCCATATCAATGTATTTTATATCATGTATAAGATAAAGCGGTGAAATGTGGGAGTTACCTACTATACACCGCTCCCCAACCCTTCGGGAAATATTTACAGGCGTGATGTTAAGTTATGTTTCATCAAGTAGGATATAAAAAACTTATTGCATCAGAGTTTGCTACAACAGAATTCATTGTTTAGGGACAGGCGACGCCATCTGTTGAGTTTGATTGGATTTACAGTAACTTAACGTACATTCGTACCTCGAATGCTCCACAGTCATGAATAGAAACATGAATCATGTTCTTGTACAGGTAGAATGTAGATTATGTAAACACCAAATGTGGTTCAACCAATCTGCCGCGCTAGCGATATCAGCAGTAAGTGCAATTTTCGACAAAATGAAGGATAGAAAGAAAAATAGATCCCGAATCAGCGCAATGAGCTCTACCAGATGTGCTAACAGCTGTTTTAATAGCTTATCGGGAACTGGTAAATTTCGTTAAGGATAAAGGCAGTAAGTCCAATAAAACAGTAAATATAGTTACCCCGGGCTTACAAGTAAAACTCTATCATTTAGGTTTTACTTTTACCTACGTTATGTGCAGTAACTGTGTATTGCTGTTTTCAAAATAAAAATAAAAACACATTTAATTTAACCTGAAAAAGAAGTCCGGAAAAACAACATTGTAACAAAAACTTAGCGTGCCTATTACTCAAAACTATGCAAAATATACTTACTGCTCTTATCGCTAGCGCGGCAGAAATGTAGAGGTGAGAGTTCCACACCCTTTCCCAATTGAATTTAGTGGCAATGACCGAATTCATATCTAGGTGATTTGACACCTACTGATTAATGGGAATTGGAGCCATTGAATTAGAACTGACTTTAACCTAAACGAGGAGCAGTGGTGGCCCAGTGGTAACGGTCGCGACTTACGAGTTGTAGGTCGTTGGTTCGAACCTAGACAGGCGCTTTACTTTGTGTAAATTATTTCATCACCACTGCTCTCAAAACGGTGAAGGAAAACATCGTGAGGAAACGGGCATGTCCTAGAACCAAAATTTCGAAGACATGTGACATTTATCAACCCGCATTGGGCCCGCGTGGTGGATTAAGGCCCACTACCTCTCACAGAGAGGAGGCCTGTGTCCCAGCAGTGGGAACATTATAGGCTGATGATGAACCTAAACACCTGAATTGGTATAGATCGCAGATATTTGGCAACACTGGGAACTTATCAAATAATTTAATAATAGGTACTTAGGTATACCTACTTATGGTAGGTACCTTCTTATCATACCATTTTGAATTGGTAGCTACCAGATATTTTTCGGTAACCTGTATGTTACCTACCTACCTACCTGGTACCTAATTGGTACTTACAGTACATGTATATTATATGGACATGGAAGTCGAACCTGTATCCCGGGGCTAAGTGGATAATAATCATGCACCCCATGTGTATTTGCTGGTGAATATTAGGTAGAGCTTTCATACTATATACATTTTAATAAAGTAAGATGCATTTGGAAACTATTTAATCGACTTCAAAAAAGGAGGAGGTTTTCAATTCGTCAGAATATTATTACATATATTATACTTCCCAGGTGGTCCCTTAAACATTTGGTCAAGTTCTGATGAGTGGTTTTGAGTCAGCTTCAATATTACTTTTTTTTTTACTTAGTGTATGTTGATGATGTTGTTATAACTTCCTGTCACTGTTATTTACATTGCAAGTAGTGGTATACGACTATGTTTGGGATAGGTCCCACAACTAAAAAGTGAAAAATAAAAACTTTTTCACAAAAAAAAAACCACTGATTTCCAAAAAAAAAAAACACTACGAAGTGAAAAAAAACTTTGACTTCGGAAGTCGGTGGCAAACAAAGACTGACTTTCGAAGTTAAAGTTTTTGTAAGTACAATAAGCAACGCTTATTATATCGCATTTCAGTTTACTTAAGTAATAAGGATCTCTACCGAGAATTAATAAAGTCCTAAATGCATGTTGGAGTGTTGAGGTTTAGGTGCCTTACCTACTTGTAATACTTCAAACCTGTAGCATTTAGAGCCGGTTTCGAATGTAAGTACGCTAGATAATTCATGATGGAAAGAACTGAAACATTCAGGACAAACACTCGATTCCTCGACAGAACAGCTGGAAACACAGTGCTAGGTTAGTACGGGTAGAGAGTGTTAGAGATAATCATCATACCTACCTATAAGTTCTGAATAGGCACTTAGATAGTACCTAACTATAGGAGAACCGAAACACTTGTTGATTCTGTTTGGTAATTTTGCCAAATATCCAACAAATAATTATCACATTTCCAGAAATAACAATAGCTCGGAATATTCTGGACATTAATTTGATAAAGCTCTGAATCTCATTGTGCTAAAGTTGGCTCGAACTGCCGCATTTCATACATAACTTATGAAGCGGGCCAGGTAAATGGAAAATAATAAAAGTAGGCCGTGAATGCATCGCAGCTGAATACAATAAATGCATAGCGATATAATTAGATATTCAATAACGGGAAGGGGTCGGAGGTCCGCCATTTTGGAGCTTCGGTCAGACGGGGCTACGGGCGAAGGGGGATCGCGCATGCGCAAAGCTTGCACCCGCACCCTGTTAGGGCCGGGACTTCTGCAAGTGCGATGTCAAAAAACACGTTATTCTCTCCCCTAATTCTACTAACCTAGTACGTCTTAATAAGAGAAATTAATGATAAACGCCCTGATTACTGTGATTTGATCGTTGACACGTAAGCTCCGACCGGGAACGGAGGATTTGTGAAGGACTCTTGAAATATTTATCAGCCTGAACAATGACAGGGAACGGCTGATTGGACAGTGATTCATTTGTGTTAATATATATGTGGGAACCTCGGACATCTTTCGGTAAAAACCTGTGAACGATTTTATAATCCCCGAGGATTACTTGTTCCAGTAAACATTGTGATCGTGCGTTCAGTGACAAGTGACTTTTCGCGTTAAAATTGCGACTATTAGTGAGCATAATAATGGGATGACATTAAAGACAGATGGAAAAGGTTTGGCGTCGGGTTGGTCTCCATTCCTCCCGGAAGAAGAGGGATGGAAGTGGGACTAGCACAAGCAAGGAAGTGACGCCATCTACCGCTCCACCACCGCCACCGCAACAGGAGGCTGAGTACCAGAACATACACACACTGAGAACAGCTGACTTGATAAGACAAAGGCAGGGCGAGGGTGAGAAATCGACTCTACGCTCATCGTACATTATCAGAAACGGGGATAATTTTATTTTGGTTGAGAGGAGACGTCGCAGGCGTCGTAGAAGTGGAACGAGGGCTTCTTCCGGGAGCAGACATCATACTCCACCCGTCGAGGAGAACACTCGAACGGAGCAGAAGAGGCGTCCACCGGCCAGATTGAAGATATTCGGGATACAATGGCCGTTGCATTCCAGCGATTCTAGGTAACTGTTAATTATTTACATCAGTAATATGTTGGCTACTTTATCAGCCAGGTTCATTATACTGCAATACGGTAGATTGCACGACATGATTACAGGCTGTCTTATGTAAACTTGCAGTTAGCTACGGACGCAACAACGCAACAAGCGTTTGAGGCAAATCATTGGTTGTTTACGTATAAAAAAATTACGATGGCTAATTAAACAATGATGAATGATTAAATATAAATTAAATTCTCTAATGAAGCGCAACTTTGTTTCTTACGTATGTTGAGATTAGGTTACATATGCATGCACGGAATAATCTATCTTTGACAGTAGAGATAGTATTGTATGTGTACAAGATGTTGTAAGAAGTCTTTTGGGGCTTATAGACTGGACCGAGACAGACCTAATGTTATAGATCCCTATCTATAGCATTAAGTTTACCTTTACTGTATCCAAATGTTCCCTAAAAATATGTAGGTACTCAATGTGTATTGTGGCGAGAAAATAAATAAATTATTATTATTATACAATTTCTCATGGTCAATACCATGGGTAATTGTATCTTTGAGATTCGTGTGACTAAGATATATTGTCTAAAGGATGGGCAGAAACTTCCTTTCTGTTAACAGTAAACACAAATCTGAGATCACAAATCCATTTGATCATAGCAGATCTCTTGTGACCGTTAATTATAACTGTCATTAGGAGCCCCATATTAAACAGGGGTTGTTTCTATGAGTTTAACTGTATAATATTATCAAATGACGACATCCTTTACTGACCGGTTCTTTTACCTATCTAGAAGTAAATGCATACCTACTGGAACATTCACTCTTACATTGATACAAAACCATAATTAAGTGGTTTCCTACCTAAAGTTAATAGAAATGATAATAGTGTCATAAAACAGATAGGGGCACGTGAACCACACGTGCCAGTTTTAGTACGCTATTGATCAAAAGGGCTGCACTGGGCCCTGATCAAAGGTGGAAATAGATTATCCATTAGGGAAAAAGGTGACACATATAGGTGTGTTAGTAATGTCAGCCTAAGTATCTCTCTCTTAAGAGCCGCCTTTCGTACAGTGGACACTCCTGTAGGACTCCATTGGTTGCCCTCCCTCCTTCAGTTGTTGGCTCACTGCTGAGCGTCGTGATGTGCCTGACTACTACTACATTTATTTAAGATAATAACATAGGTACTCGTAATACCATGTCTGTAATACCCGAAGAGTTAGGCTATTTTTTGAAGATCTGATCTCTATTTGGTCTGCTGTAGTGCATCGGAGTTCTTGGTTTTGGGATATGGCTTTCCCTAATCATCATCATTGTCAGTCAATCCTCTACAACACACATTGTTTGCAGCGATCTATACCTACCTAAAGTTGATGCAATATAGGGTCTAAATGACGGTATGGTATACTTGGCAAAATTACTAGTCATCACAGTCTACTGTTTTTAATCAAATTTTTAAGCTGCTCATCCTGCTAGTAAAGTTCCTATTTTATCCTCACTAAGAAAATTTTAGAATTGTAACCAACAACATAGCAACTTTTTAAATGACTATGTTGATTTCTATCAGTGTTAACAAGTGTTGTGATGACAAGGAAAAAAATTATGACGAAGTTGCCGTTTTACAATACTGGCCATTTTAATCGTAATTTATGTATGGCTGGCAATAAATTCTAAATTCAAATGAATTTTATTATAAAAATATGGAATTCTATTTTCAAAATTTCAAATTCAGTCATTTGTTTATTGACTAGTTAATTTTGTTTTCACTACTTTTGTATTTTTTTCACAAAATATGGACACGATAAAAATACTAGTAGTTATGGAATACGAGTTCCGCCGCGGTAGCAATGCCGCACAAACGTCTCGCAACATTAATTACGTGTACGGAGTGAACACTACAAACGAACGCACGACTCGTTATTGGTTTGCACGCTTCCGACATGGAAATGTTGATATAAAAAATGAACCCCGTGGTCTCCCGAAAAACAACGATGAATTAAAGGCGATTGTGGAAGCTGACGATATCCAATCTACAGCTGAGTTAGCAGCAGCTTTCAACGTTAGCATCAAAACAATATTAGTCCATTAGCGTCAAATTGGCAAGGTAAGAAAACTTGATAAGTGGGTGCCGCACGAACTGAACGATCGCCAGCGCAACGAACGCGTTGAGGTAGGTATGCCTTGCGTTGCTTAACAGACACAAAAACGAAGGGATTTTGAACCGCATTGCCACTTGCGATGAAAAATGGATTATTTTTGATAATCTTAAGCGGTCATCATGTTGGTTAGACCCTGGTTCAGCGCTTAGGCAATGCCCCAAACGAAAACTTACCCCTAAAAAAGTCATGGTCACTGTTTGGTGGTCTAGTGCCGGTATAATTCATCACAGCTTCTTACTAACCAATAAGCTACAAGAGCTTGGTTTGGAAGTTTTACGTCATCCACCGTACTCACCGGACCATGCACCGACAGACTTCTACTTTTTCCAAAATTTGGTCAACTTCTTGGCAGGCAAAAAATTCAATACCCGAGAGGCTGTACAAAATACCTGTGTAGAGTTTGTTGGCTCCGGTACACATGACTTCTTCAAAAAGGGCATTGAAAAATTACCACTGAGCTGGCAGAGATGCATCGATAGCATGAGTCCATATTTTGTTTGATAGAAATAAAAAAATATTTATATAAAATGACTTGTAACTTTCTGTATACTAAACGGCAATTTCATAGGTAAAGACCTAATTAATGGTTTTATTATATCAGACAAGCCGGTTTTACTAGACGGCTTATTTTTTATGTTGATATTGGCAAAGGCTTACCAAAGCAAAAACACGTCTTGCCGATATGTTTGCCAATCTTAGAGACATTAAAGTTTATAACATCTTCCTAAGCAATGCTTGATCGTGTTTAAATAAACTAGGTACCTATAGCTGTATTAGATAAGCTTGTATCCTAATTATGTCCATTGTTTAGCCCTATGTTATTGAGTCTAGATGTCCGCAGCAAAATGTTATTTATTAGTCGCAGATTGTTCTTTATCAGTCAATATCAGCCTAGTCTTTCCCAACTATCTTGGTGACGTCAGATTAAGTGGCTTCAAAACTTAGTACGTACTTACCACATTTTTTAAATTGAAATTTTTCCTAAACTATAGAAGTCAGAGTTTTGAAATAAAAAACGTTTTATAGACAATTTCATCAACTTTCTTTGAAATTATAGTAAAAAATGATAAATACATTAGTAACGTTTTTAACTTAAAAAAAAAACAAAATGTAGTAATTTTTAACTTACTGGCAAAAATTATAAGTATGTTTTATTACTTATTTACATTTTATTATCTGGTATTGTCTCCTCAGGCTCTAATTATAGCTTCAAGCCGTTTGGCATACTGCATACTCATTAAAGATCTCTTGAGCAAATCTTTCCTGAGCCAGGGTGCCATTTTCTATGACCACTAGCTCTGTGCAACCTTCAGAAGAGATGCCAGCCCTTATGTGTACAGAACCTCCACCGTTTTGGATTCTTTCTGTGAAGCAGGCTTGATTGTATCACTCACCAGGTCGTCTGTACATTCTTCGCCTTCGATCGGAAGTGAATAGTGAGAATCGAGACTCATCAGGTGCTCACGGGCGTTACGCAGTCTTGCTACTCGATGCCCTCTCTTGAGTTTGGGACCACTTGCTGGCTTTTAGGGCTACAGGTTTGCTTCAGTAAGTCTTCTTCAAACTGTACTGTCACTAATGTAGTCTCTTCGGGTCTGAAGAAACTGTTGCTAGATTTCAACTGCGTTGAGGTGGCGATTTCTCAACACAATGGAGTCAATATAGCGGTATTATCGAGTTCTAGAGCACGGCGGTCTGACATTACAAGGTCTCCTCTGATAGTGTCAAGTTTCTTCGTAATTTCGCTTAAACTGCCGGACCATTCTTAATGTTACACCATTCTTGCAGTACGACGCATACTGATGCCTAGTTCCGGAAAGATTCTTGCACAGTTGCCATGATTCTTGCGCATTCTTCAGGTGATAGAGGCGTACGTAATAAGTAACGTTTACGATCTGTAGACACCTTGGCTTTTGAATCAAAATTCATCGATCAAGTGAAAATAAAAACCAAAAAGTCAAACGGAGTGTTTTTGTTTATAAAGTTTTTTTTGCCATTCCTCAAATTTTTTTATATAAAACTTTAGTCGATAACCTTAGTTATCGACTAAAGTGTGGTGTAACCACAGTACATTATAATAATAATATTACATTTACTAACTAAATTATATATACTATAAAATACTTTACATACTGATACACAAAGTACAAACATACACAATAACACTTAACATAATAATAAACCAACTTACCAGTACTGCAGAATCGCATCGTTGAGTGGTCGTCGTGTCGTACCGTGTAATAGCGCATCGAGTCCCGCTACTCACCAGAACAAAGGAAGCCTAGAAACATCGCCGGCGCACCGACCCGCGCGCCCGCGCCAACCAGTCCGTCTCGCTCGCTCACGGCCGACGCACGCTCGCTTGCTCCGCGAACATAATCCTTCTGCTTACGCTAAATCGCAATACTTGCCTGTCTATGCTGTTGTATTTATAATATTAGTAGTGAGAATAAACTGTTGATAAAGTGTCTGGACCGTTTCATTGTGTTCCCTGAAGAAGATCTTACATACACCGAACAGAAGACGCTCACAGGCACAACACTATCATCTCCTACATTGGTGACCCCGACGTGATTGGACACTACACGGAACGGCATAAAACCGTAAGCTAGTGAAAACCAAATTTAAAAATGTCTCAAAATAAAAAGCCTTCCGACAAACAAGGTGACGAAGGCAGGTCGCATTCCAAAGAAAGGACATTTACACCTTCCGACATTTGTCGTGTCGGTGTACGACTCCCACCGTTTTGGGCAGAAGAACCAGCAGTCTGGTTTGCGCAAATAGAAGGAAGTTTTGCGCTCTCAGGTGTCAAGGATGACGACACCAAATATTATTACGTCAGCTCGCACCTGGAAAACCGTTACGCCGCAGAGGTGAAAGATATTTTAATTAATCCTCCAGCTAGTGGCAAATACGAAAAGTTAAAAAGTGAGCTAATTAAAAGGTTATCCGCTTCGCGCGAAAAAGAACTTACCCAGTTGCTGATGCATGAGGAACTAGGAGACAGGCGACCATCCGCGTTTCTTCGACACCTGCAACATCTAGCGGGCCCAGACATACCGGACGATTTCATAAAGACTGTGTGGACCAGCCGCTTACCGGGTAATATACAAATAGTTGTAGCATCGCAGCCAGAGTCATCACTTTCTGCACTCGCAAACCTGGCAGATAAAGTACACGACCTCGTACCACCCGCGCTTCAAGTGGCCGCCACGGACGCAGTGCCCAATTCAATTGCCGAAAAATTGTCGAAAGAGATAGCAGAGCTCAGTCGTCAAGTGAAGGCCCTCTCAACAAGAGATTCTAGATCCAGGTCGAAGAACAGAAGCCAAAGGGAAAGGAGCAACACGCGTTCCCACTCAATTTATAAAAAGTACCCAACCTGTATTTTTCACCACAAATATGGAGAAAAGGCGCGAAGATGCCTAAAACCTTGTGATTATCAATCAGGATCGGGAAAAGCCAAAGGCAGTCATTAGTAGCGACACATGATTGCCATAGTACAACCACCGGTCGCTTTTACATAACGGACAGAAGGACAAAAATGCAGTTTTTAGTCGACACTGGGAGCGACATCTGCGTTTTTCCCCGCTCCGCCCTGAAACAAAGGCGACCACGTACTACCGAACTCAACGTTTTCGCAGCGAATGGAACACCAATTGCCATATACGGTGCCCAGCAAATGGAACTTGACCTAGGGCTTCGCCGGGCATTTTCCTGGCAATTCATAATTGCTGACGTCACAAAGGCAATTATCGGAGTCGATTTTTTATCGCATTACGACTTAGTAGTAGACTGTCGTAACAAACGCCTGATCGACAACAAGACCAGCCTGTCAGCAAACGCAAACCCAGTTCCTGCATCAGATGCCATAACTTCAGTTAAAACGATAACAGGGGAGTCAAAGTACTTGAACCTTCTTCGAGATTTTCCCGAAATCACTCGGCCAGCAGGTGCACATCGGGTCATACGTCACAATACGGTTCACCACATACGAACAACCGCCGGACCGCCCGTATATTGCACTCCAAGAAGACTTGCCCCGGACAAACTGAAGATCGCGAAACAGGAGTTCGAAGAAATGCTGAGAATAGGGACAGCACGACCGTCTGAGAGCCCATGGTCGTCGCCCCTTCATCTCGCCGCAAAAAAGGACAACGGATGGCGACCATGCGGCGATTACAGAATGCTAAACGCACGAACGATCCCCGACCGATACCCTATCCGGCACATCCAGGACTTCACTCAGAACATAGCTGGCTGTCAAATATTCTCGAAAATCGATTTAATAAAGGCGTACAACCAAATACCAGTAAACCCCGAGGATATTCCCAAAACGGCCATAACAACACCTTTTGGAATGTTCGAGTTCCCTTTTATGACGTTTGGTCTTAGAAACGCGGGACAAACGTTCCAAAGATTCGTGGACGAAATGACTCGTGACCTGGACTTCTGCTACACGTACTTGGATGATTTCCTAATATCATCCCCCGACGAAGAGACCCATTACCGCCATTTACGCCTCCTCTTTGAACGATTAAAAGAATATGGAATGGTCATAAACACTTCCAAATGTGTTTTCGGGGCAGAAGAAGTAACATTCCTCGGCTGCAGCGTATCTCGTGCAGGCATCCAACCACTGGATGACAAGATCCAAGCCATAAAGGACTACCCCATCCCGAAAACCGTTAAGGAACTCAGGAGATTCCTGGGGATGATTAATTTCTATCGTCGCTTTATAAAAGACGCAGCCTCATCCCAAACGCCATTGCATAGCCTGCTTACCGGATCTGTAAAGGGAAATCACCCCATAAAAGTCATCGGAGAAGCACTTGAAGCATTTGAAGGCTGCAAGAAGAGCTTATGCCAAGCAGCTCTCCTCGCGCACCCGGACATGGACGCCAAACTAGCGCTAGTCACGGACGCATCAGACGTCGCAATCGGAGGAGTTCTACAGCAGGAGAAAGACGGAGAATGGCAACCCCTCGCCTTTTTCAGCCGTAAATTGAGTACATCACAAAATAAATACTCGCCGTACGACAGAGAACTGCTCGCGATTTACGAATCCGTGAAACATTTCCGACACTTCGTGGAAGCAAGGCACTTCACGGTATTTACAGACCACAAGCCCATCTGCTTCGCTTTCCAGGGTCACAAAGAAAAATGTTCACCAAGGCAGTTTCGCCATTTAGATTACATAGGACAATTCACGACAGACATCCAACACATATCGGGAAAGGACAACATAGTTGCCGATACTCTCTCAAGAATAGAGGAAATCATACAGCCTGTCGAGTCGAAGAACTTGGCCATTACACAGCGTAACGACCCAGAACTAAGGCAACTCTTAGAAGGTGGATCTTCGCTTAAATTTGTCAAAGTAACTGTACCTGGAACAAAACTGGAACTTTACTGCGACGACAGCACTCAGAGCCTACGACCTTACGTCCCAAAAGAGCTCAGAAAGCAAGTCTACGACAGCCTACACTCACTTAGCCACCCTGGCGCTAAAGCCACCGCAAAATTAGTGGCTCAGCGTTACGTATGGCCAGGAATAAACAAAGATTGTCGCGATTGGTCCAAACTCTGTCACGCATGCCAACGCTCAAAGGTCACCAGGCACGTAACACCACCGATGGGCACCTTCAAGCTACCGAACGGCAGATTTACCTACGTGCACATTGATATCGTCGGACCCTTACCCCTCTCAGATGGCTACCGTTATTGTCTCACCGCCGTGGATAGATTCACTCGATGGCCCGAGGCAATCCCCATGCAAGACATAACCGCTGAAACAGTGGCCAAAGCTCTCGTTCGTAACTGGATAGCACGTTACGGTTGCCCCACAGAGGTCGTAACAGATCGCGGGAAGCAATTTGAGTCCGCACTGATGAAACAGCTCTCAGAACTTGCCGGATTTCAACGCAACAGAACCACTGCGTATCATCCTGCAAGCAACGGAATGGTAGAACGGATGCACAGACAGCTTAAGGCCGCTATAATGTGCCATGGAACCCTAAAATGGACGGAAAGCTTACCTCTGGTACTGCTAGGAATGAGAAGCGCCTTCAAAGAGGACATTCAAGCGTCACCCGCCGAACTCCTTTACGGTGAACCCCTTAGACTGCCCGGAGAGTTTCTGCAGCCAATCGCCGACCAGCACATGACCAGCGACCTCACCGAGTACTTAGCACGACTACGTTCCATTATGAACAATATCCGCCCTCGGCCAGCCGCAAGACACAGCAGACGGAACATCTTCGTGTTCCGAGATTTGCCTTCTGCCACTCACGTTTACGTCCGAGATGACACCGTGAGAGGATCCCTTCAGCCGGCATATACTGGACCATACCTTGTCCTGCAACGAGACACAAAAGTTTTTAAGCTGCTTGTCAAAGGAAAAGAACAGACAGTATCAATAGAGAGGTTGAAACCAGCCTATATACTTACGCCAGATACTCGTTCAGAGACTCGTCCGCTGGAAAATGAAGCACCAAACACAAAAACCAATGATAACGAAGTAAGAACTACTCGTTCAGGAAGAAAAGTGAGAATCCCTGACTATTATCGCCCATCCTAGGATGGTCTCAAGGGGGGAGTCATGTGGTGTAACCACAGTACATTATAATAATAATATTACATTTACTAACTAAATTATATATACTATAAAATACTTTACATACTGATACACAAAGTACAAACATACACAATAACACTTAACATAATAATAAACCAACTTACCAGTACTGCAGAATCGCATCGTTGAGTGGTCGTCGTGTCGTACCGTGTAATAGCGCATCGAGTCCCGCTACTCACCAGAACAAAGGAAGCCTAGAAACATCGCCGGCGCACCGACCCGCGCGCCCGCGCCAACCAGTCCGTCTCGCTCGCTCACGGCCGACGCACGCTCGCTTGCTCCGCGAACATAATCCTTCTGCTTACGCTAAATCGCAATACTTGCCTGTCTATGCTGTTGTATTTATAATATTAGTAGTGAGAATAAACTGTTGATAAAGTGTCTGGACCGTTTCATTGTGTTCCCTGAAGAAGATCTTACATACACCGAACAGAAGACGCTCACAGGCACAACACTATCATCTCCTACAAAAGTTTTTATATAAAAAAATTAATTATTTTTGTAATCCTTTTTATTTCGAAAATATATCTTGTGTACTTTAAAACTTATTGCGATTTTAAAAGTGTGGTACTAAGTTTTGAAGGCCAGTGTATGTACCGCCGTTTCATCTCTACTACATCATTGAAACCATCAAGATTTAAACCAATGCAGAGACAGAATAAAGTAGCCGCTCCTCATACCTTTAGGAGCGGCATTGCTATGTTCCGGTTTGAAGGGATTTGGTTTATTTGGTTACGTCTACACGAACACTTCTTTTTTTAATGGGGTGCATATGCATGCTGACGGAGCTCGGACCGGCGCAGCGTGATCTGCCGCTGCAGCAGTAGGTACTACGCCCCACGTCCGCGCCCTCACGTCACCGATGCAGTGACGCGAAGGCTTTCGCCTTCAGGTCCCACGGCGGGGATCCAGCCAGTGCGTAAGCCGCCTCGTAGGAGATCGTGCGATACCCTCTGATGACTCTGACGGCCATTGCCCACTGCGGTACTCGCCACACTGCGATACTGCGGACCGTCATGTCAGCTGCCCACACCGGGTCCCCATACAGGGCCACGGATCGCATGATCCCCACCTTGGGCGCCAGCCGCCGAAAGTGGGGGCCAAAGTCCCAACGGCTGTCGAGCACAAATCCCAGGTACCTACTTTCATGGTTGACTCGACAGTCAGCGAGCCAGCCGCCGTCGGCTACACGAACACCTAGCGCAGCTAGAATCCATCTCCATCCAAAGGTGCGCCCATTGTGTCACCCTATGTTTCTCCATTTATATATGTAATTTTTTGGGGTATATAATAAAAAGTGTTCTATTCTATTCTGAAAGAATAGCTCGGAAAAAAATTGGCACATTCTTGGGTTGAGTGAAGTCCGATGAGCGGGTTAGGCTTAGAGCATTTAGTGCTCTAAGGGGTTAGGACATAATAACTCTTGAATCGGGCCTCCTTTTGTATTTTCGAGAGGCAGACCAGCTATCCCAAGGTGAATGTTGGGTTCCTGTACCCCGTAGTGAAGCAAACCGAAAGGCAGGCCTTGCATTCCAGCACTAAGGCCCCTTACAACTTTCTCATGGGGGGTTTCAAACCCGCGCTTAAGTGAGAGTACAAAATTGAAACTAATCGGTAGTAGGATCCTACGGGTTTGGCAGCAGAAATCATAGGAAGCAAATGCTGGTCAACTTCTCTGAAAAGGAGGGGCTTTTCTTAATGAATTCTTTCTTTAAGCAACAGCCCAAAAGGAAGTGGACGTGGCGTAGTCCCGACATTATGACGAAACATGTGATAGACTTCATCATAACGGATAAAAAGCATATATATGTGCTTTTTATCCGTTATGATGAAGTCTATCGCATTGTTCGAAGTCTCGATTATCAACTGGCTCAATGCCGTGTCGTGTTCAAGGCTCTCTGAATATCAACTGCAAGCTCCAGCGAAGGCGTTTGATGATGTCTAGGCTTCGTTCAAATATGCTCTAAACTATGCTAGGATCTGTAGTGTTCCATTCAGACCTGGAGAACCGATTAGCTGCCGTGAAAACCACAAATCACATCGACCAGGCGCTCGACAAAATTTTGTAAATCCTCAGGGAGGAAGGTACGCGATTTGCAAAATGCGGCGTAAGGGCAGGAAGTCCAAACGTTTGCAGGAGACTCAGGATCTTATGACGGAATACCGTGAAAACACATCTATCACTTCGTCGGAACAACGGACACTCAACAAAAATATTAGAACATCGGTAAAGTTGACCTTTGTCTCTTGCGTTTGTGGACCATGAGAAAGCTTTTGACTCTATCGAGACCTGGTCTGTTTTGTTATGTTTTGGAGTCTCTGCTGCGATGCTAAGTCGACTGGCTCCTGCTCCTGGACTCCCAGCGCTGAGATGTCTTTTTGAAAACGCGACAATTGCCGTCTAAACTCAGGACCAGCAAACTGAACATATATCCCCCTGCGTCGAGGGGTGAAAATATATGTTTATCGCATTGGAGGATGTGGTTAAGACGCTGAACTGGGAAGGACGCGGCATTCAACTTAACTACGAGTGCATCTCACACTTGAGATTTGCAGATGACATCGTCATACTGGCTGAATCGCTGCATAGCTTGCAGAAGATGCTGGATGGCCTAGTTGATTCTTCTGTCTGTACGCATTGGTCTCCGGATGAACTTGGACAAAACCTAGGTTATTTTCAACGAACACGTCACTCCGGGACCGATTGCTGTCAACGGAGATGCTCTCGAGATTGTTCGAGAATACGTTTACCTCGGGCAAACTCTGCAGTTTGGTATGAACAGCTTTGAGAATCAGCTTTTGGATAACAGAAGAATTCAGCTGGGTTGGGCAGCGTTTGGGAAGCTTCATTGACTCTTCTCGTTGCGTAGTCCGCAGAGCCTACAGACTTACGGAGCCGAAACGTGGACACTTACGTTACGGCTGGTCCGTAAATTCAAGGTCGCTCAGCGATATATGGAATGAGGTTACTAAGGTTAAGGTTGACTGGTAGAAAATACCTCAGGCATTAAGTTCGCCTTTGTACAGTATTATTTTTTACTTGTGCATAAAGTTTTAATAAATAAATAAATAATGATAAATGATAAATGATTTTATTTCTGTAAGTAGGTTTGTTACAAACACTTTTACACGTCAATCATATTTTTAAAACTAGATGAGGTCGGCGTTTCATAACTGACTACTCTGAGAAGAAAGGCCGAAACAAACTCAGAGGTCACAGTCTCTTTTAAAGTCCAGACATAATCTTGGTCAGATCATGTGAAGACCATGTAGATTGGTGTCTGAAACGGTCTTTTGAGGAAAAACCATACAGATTGAGCGGACCTGTCCAGTCAGTGCACGCATTTGTCAGTAATCTTGCCGCTCAACTGAGAACTTAAGGAGCACAACGATTCGACGAACAATACCAAAGAAAGGACATTTGGGTAGGCCGCATAAATTACTCAAGCTGCCAGATCCTGAAACTAACTAAGAAATAAAATAAAAAAGTAATAATCCACATAATCTTCACATTCACAATAATTTAAATAATATAATACTTTACAAAGTAAATACTCATGTCATTGTATGTATAAAATTCATCAATGTCAATGTGTATATAAATATTCGAACATAATCTTTGAGGACCATGTAGATTAGTATCTGAAATGGTCTTCTGAGGAAAGAACCACGCAGATTAAGAGGACCTGTCCAGTCAGTGCACGCATTTGTCAGTAACCGTGCAGCTCAACTCAGAACTTTAGGAGCTCAACGATTCGACGAACAATACCAAAGAAAGGACATTTGGGTAGGCCGCATGAACTACTTAAACTGCCAGATCATGATTAAAACTGAAACAATGACCCACATAGTCCTCACATTCACAATAATTGAAACAATAAATTGTACTTCTCAGGTAAGTATTCAAGTCGTTCTGTTATCATAATTATCAATTTATCAGTGTATGTAACAGAAATAAAAGAAAACATTCAGTATGCAGAAAATTGGAACAACTCAATCCCAAGCCTTTTGGTCCTCAATATAATCCTTAACGGTATAAAAGCCTTTCTGGCACAACTTACGTTTAATGAATGATTTGAATTTATTAAGGCTTAGATCTTGAACGTGGCTTGGAAGTTTATTATAAAAGCGTATACATTGACATCTGAACGAGCCACCTATTTTCTTGAGCCTTGTTGTAGGTACAACGAAGCTGTGTTTGTTCCTAGTATTTATATTATGGATATCACTGTATTTTTTAAACAAGTTTATATTTTTATGGGCATATAAAAGATTTTCAAAAATATACTGTGACGGCACAGTCATTACATTAATCTCCTTAAATTTCTCTCTGAGAGTGTGTCTCGGGCTTAATTTATAAATTGATCGAACAGCTCTTTTCTGCAAAACAAAGATAGTCTGAATGTCGGCGGCATTTCCCCACAACAGAATACCATACGACATTACACTATGAAAATAGCTAAAGTACACTAAACGGGCTGTCTCTATGTCAGTTAAATTACGAATTTTTCTAACAGCGTATGCTGCGGAGCTAAGCTTTTTTGATAATTTATCTATGTGTGGGCCCCACTGAAGCTTAGCATCCAAAGTTAAGCCCAAGAATACTGTGCTATCTTCAGGATTCAATTCTCTGCCCTTTATCAATACATTAGTTAACACCTGTCTAACGTGAGGCAACGTAAACTTAATGCATTTGGTTTTTTTTTCATTAAGTAGTAAATTATTAACATTGAACCAGTGAACTACTTTTGAGATCGCGCTATTTACATCGTCAGTAACCAGCTGCTGACGTTTAAGTTTAAACAAAAGTGAAGTATCGTCCGCAAACAACACTATATCATGATTATCCTTTATGAGGTAAGGCAAGTCATTAATATAAATAAGAAACAAAAAAGGACCAAGAATTGAGCCCTGTGGGACTCCCATTGTTACTATAGATTATTATAGATAATGAGCTATGCAATAAGCTATGCTTGGAATCTCTTGAGGGAAAAAATCCGGATTGAGGTGATCCTTAGTTGAGCTGAATGGCGTGCAATTTCAGAGGCCAAAGTCTAGCAATATCCCGCAGGAATCCGTTAGATGCGAGAAGCACTGAACCGGTTGAAGTGGCGGTGCTTGTAGGAGGCCTATGTCCAGCAGTGGAAGCCTTTTGACTGAAATGATAATGTCCAGCAGTAGGCTGCTGTAGGCTGATGATAATGGGTGCTGGTGTAATAACGGGCACATGGCACATTGCGTTCGTATCGCGTGTGCGACACCTCTGATATTGAATATGTGCATATATGGTAGTCCCTATAACACTTCGATCTACAATTGTTGACGTTTGGCAATTGCTTTGATGGTCCCCGGGGCACCGAGGGTCCGTTTGATATCTGTGTTGTAAAGACCAGTCAACAATAATATCGAAAATATGGCACCCAAATCCAAAATTACACTGCGGGGATACGCGCCACAGGCGCCATAGCAACTTCCACGACGGAGAACACTATAATCATTAAAACTGTCGTTTATTGGAAAAGAGTAATTTGATCTATACTCAATCTCAAAAATGTGTATTAGGTGGCGTAGGTCATCCTGTAGCTTGGCCCTCTCGATGCAGTTGGGTATAGTCCTGCGAATTTCTAAAAGCGCGATGCCAGTCAGTGGATACAGCATTCGCAACGGGGTCGGCTTTAAGCAACCAGTAATAATCTCTATCTGTCTCATTTAGAGCTGTATCCACTAACTTAGCGTGGAGAGATTGCGTCCATACCAGTCCCCTGCGGAGAAACAAAGTGCCCTTCTAGTCTGTTGTTCGCAGGACTTAAGGAGATACCCCCATTTAATGGATGTTAGGCGACGGCGTAAGTTGTTTCTGGTATGTACTTTCTGTACGACATTTTCGAAGTTTCTCCGGAAGTTAAGGGACCTATCCAAAGTGAGTCAGTGACGGATTTACACATTTGCCGCCAGTAGGCTATTCAAATTTTGCCGCCCCTACCGACCTCTACAAGTGTCAGTTCCTAGATTATTTTTAAATTCCAACGATTTAGTTAAGATTGTACAAGAAATAGTAAATATAATCGAATTCAGCGAATAGTTCCAAAATCATACAAAAATTTTCATTACGCGGATCACAGTACTTGATTTTTTTTCCTTTGAATGCAAGGCCTCTTGAACACAGTTGCATCACTACGGCAACAACCCTCTTCAGAATGTTTCTCCAACAAGTAATTTCTTCACCAATCTGGACATAAAACAGTAACTTGTCGAGTCGGCCGTCAATCTCACTTTTAACTTTCAAGCTAAGGATACTAGATTTATGACGCGCAGAGTTTTCATGCTGAGCTACTCGGTGTTCTGCATTTTTCCAGTCATTAAATCCTTCGTTCTCATACTGAGCCTTATTCTCCAATTGATCGAATGCTAAACAGGGCTTGCATATACAGATCTTTACTTTAAGAATAAACTAGCCAATTTTGACAATACCTTTCATTATTTTTCATTTTTCGTTGGAAGATTCTCACTGGCAAGAAAGACGTTGATCAGCATATAACTTTTCACTTTTAGAGAAGTCACAACACTTCCAATGATCAAAGCCGTACTTTGCGATAATCTCCCTTAAGGTATTGTTGATTTCCCATAAAGCTGGATCTTTGTTTAGGTTTACTGTTGTTTGCACTTGGTCATTACTTAACGTCTGATTCTGAGACGCATCTTCAATTTTTATACTTATTAATGATTCCTCTACCGCATCTTCGTCAAAAACATAAGCAACCGTTTTTTCAAAACTATATTGTACAACAGATGACTGTTGTTGTTGATGGGCCGCAGAGTTTAAATCCGTTTCATCTTTTCCAGATTGTATTCTGTCAGTGCATGTTGTTGAAGTTCCTGGTCGTTCATAACTGCTTCCACTTCCACTTAAAAAAAAAAAAAAAAACTGTAAATTTTTGTCGTTTTACGGTTAAGCAGTTCTTGTTCTTCTTTTTCACTTTGGGCTTCTTTATTAACTCAGATCCACTCTTTCGCCCATCACTCATTTAAAAAAATGTTTGTCCAAGAACTGAAATAAAAAAGATTACATTGGGAGTTTTATTTGTCTTAAGTAATTAACAGTACCCTTTGTTCAGACTTCAGACATTGAATAATTACCTACCTAACATAACTAAGTACAAGAAATTTATTTAAGTATGATAGGTATAACAAAAAATCTAAATGTCGTTGCATAGCTACCGAAACAGCTTTAAAACAAGTTAAATTACGTCTTACTGATTCGTTACGGATGATTTATTGTAATGTATTAAATATGATAACTTACGTATTAGAAGTTTGTACGCAGCGGTGATGTTATGATAAGAAATTATTCATACAATCCTCGAAACACTTTGAAAAATTACAGCACACAACCAGAAAAATCTGTCAATTCGTTATGGAAATATTAATACGTATTAGAAATTGCAGGACACAATCAACCCAGGCGGCTTTTCTTTTGTTTTTGAAGTAAACACGGGACGGGACTTCCCGGTTTCTATCACCGCTCTTTAGCTATCTCTCTCGAACTCAATGCCTTTCCGCGCAGCGAACGGTCATGTCACTCGTTCCCGAGCCGCAACCAAATGCCACTACGTAAATTGTAGAAAATGTTATCTAAGTGTTGAAACACTTAACATGTTGAATTATTTGTGTGGACCTAATAACATTTAGGTATTTAAGTATGAATCTTTTTCATTTCTGGAAGACGTAGAAAAAAAAATTGCCCCAAATTGGCCGCCCCTACAATCTGCCGCCCTAGGCTCCAGCCTACACACCCTGCTGGTAATTCCGCTACTGGGGTGAGTACTGTGGATGATTGGATCCCCTTGCCATGTGATATTGGGTGTTCGACCCGCCTGTCTGTTACGAAGGTGGAAGGTGCATGAGAGGGCGGTGGAAAGATTGGGTTCAATCTCCTCAATGGCTCAATGGTCTCAATGGTCAGTGGCTTGGCAAGTTAATGCCAGGTCGTCTGCGTACAGAAAGCGGGTTGTATTTGGGCTCACCGGTTGATCATTAGTGTAGATGTTAAACAGCAGAAGGCACAAGTACACTACCCTGAGGCAAACCGTTCTTTTGGGTTCACCATCTACTTTTATCATTAAGAAGATTTACTTGAGAACGATGGTTACTGAGGAAATCTCGTAGAATTCGAGTAAACTTTGGATCCGCTGTTAAGTTGGTAACCTTCCACAATAAGCGCTGAATGTTAACGGTGTCGTAGGTTGCCGACAACTCTACAAATACTGCTCCCGTCACTTTCCTCGTTTGAAAAGGTCAAGGACCTGGCCACAGCAGGACTGGCCTAGTCTAAATCCAGCTTGCTTCGGAATAAGTTTTAGGTCTACGAGGTTTGCAAGACGAGTCAGCACCAGTCTCTTGAACAGCTGGTACGCTGGTCTCTTGAACAGCTTGTAAGTGGATAGGAGAGATATAGGGCGGAAGTTTTTAGGGTCGTCTTGTGGTTTACCTGGTTTGGGTATAGCGATAAACTTTGATTTCCTGCAAAGGCGAGGTATGTTTGCAGACTCCAAGATGTGGTTAAAAACTTGTAGCAACCACGTCACAGATAGCGGGGCGAGGTGTTTAATTGGTTCCACCGATATGTTATCTACCCCGGAAGCCTCACCGCAGCTCAGCCTTTGAATTGCTACAATTATGTCCACTACTTGGAATGGGTCACAAACGGACTCCGAAGTGGTAGAGAAGTTATTAATTTGAGGAGTGTTCCAAGCTTTTTTACTATTGTGGGTCATGTCAATATTAGTGGCGGTTTCCATCCATTGCTCCTGGCGTCCCTCGCTTATTTGTGACAGCAGTTTTTCTCCAGATTCGACAGTCTATTCCGAAAAGGGATCGTTTGACAGAGGTACTCGTGTACCTTTAGGAGCTCACTGGATTTATACAAAAATGGATAGTGCAACCTTACTGACATACTTTATCCACGTGAAAATCCTTAATCTCTAATAAAATAATCATCATCATCGGCGTACAGCAGTCCACTGTTGGACATAGGCCTCTCCAATTGCACGACATTCTGTTCGATTCTCGGCAACTCTCATCCAGCTGCTACCAGCCACCTTGCGAAGATCGTCGCTACATCTAGCCTGAGGGTGTCCTACCTGACGTTTTTCGATTCGCGGACTCCACTCAAGAACACGTCTACCCCAACAGTTATCGGTTCTACGGCTAATATGGCCGACTTATTGCCATGACAGCTTGCTTATTCTTTTGGTTTTCTGCCGGATCACCTCATTCCGGATTCTTTCCCTCAGAGAGACACCAAGCATAGCTCGTTCCATAGCTTGCCGAGCGATCTTGAATTTAGTTGGAGCTAGAGTTCTCCCAAAGAACAGGAAAGAGTGGAAGAGCTCCCGAAGCTCTTTCAGTACAGGACTTCCTCCCACTTTCAGGAACTCAGTCGTAATCACGTCCTCACCAACTCACCAGGGGCTTTTCTATTTTGAAGTTGTTTAAGAGCCGCCTCGATCTGGTCTGACTTCCGGCAGGTCGTCCATGAAATGGCGGGTTAAGGTGGCTTTGGAATCCTCATTTTCGGGATTGAGATGCATGCGATGCGTACAATCGGCCGTAGAACATTTTGACTTCCGAAAGGATCTCCGGCTTCGAAACGACGATATCCTCACTAGATTTGGTCATAATCAGCATATAATATTCCCACTGCTGGCCTCCTCTCTGTGAGAGGGACAGGCCTGTGATCCACCACGCGGGCTCAGTCCGGGTTGCTAGATGTCACATGTCTTCGAATTTTTAGGTCTAGGACATGCCGGTTTCCTCACGATGTTTTCCTTAACCGGTTTGAGAGCAGGGGTGATAAAGGGTACCTACAGTACACCAAGTAAAACGTCTGTCAGGGTTTGAGCCTACGACCTACAACTCGCAAGTCGCAGCCGTTACCACTCGGCCACCACTGCAGATTTGATCAACTTCGTACAAAATAACAACAAAAAAAAAAGAAAATCTATTACAGTGCACACTAATTCCATGAGTACAGCCGGCTGATGCTAGGGATTGACACTATCGACAACTCACTTCAAGCTCAAGTTATCACGGTGAGAATGTTACAGAATAGTTCGGCAGGTTTCAATGATTACCCATAGTCTGTTTTGGAGGCTGCTGTAGACCGTAATACTGACCCGAGGTGGCGGCGCGTAGTGTTCCACGCGCGCCCCTGTTAGACGTCGCGGGGGGAGTCAAACACCTCACTCCCCCCCCAGACCCGAAGAGGCCCGCAGTGGCGGGCCGGCACCAGTCGGGGGTTGCGGAAGGATCGTACGTTCCCGCGACCCCCGGCGTAGGTGTGAGATGGAACACCGGGGTGGTTTTTAGTCGAAACAAAAAAAAAAAAAAAAAAAAAAAAAGACCGTAATACTGCGGTGACATTTTGGATTAGGGTACCACATTTACTACATTATTTACTGTGTTTTTGATGAAACTGCATGATTTTAGATAAAGTAGTGTATGAAACTGTACATAGCTACATATGTTGTGTATGTAACAATTTCATAAACTACTATTAAATCATAATTTGGTCAAGGAAAGTGTATTTTAATAAAACTTATTTCACGTTGCTTTCATTAAGAAGGTACCTACCGTTTTAGAGCAAGAACATTGTAGTGTAGAATTGTAGGTAAATAGTTCTTATTTCCTTAAAGCTAGCGACTATAGTATAGTTAAAATCTCGCTGCAGACTCGGTCATAAATCATTCGAGTGTTTCGCTCTCTTTCCCACTCACGGGCCTTATGGGCAGGCCACGCCCACACGTAGTCCTGTGTATTACTGCAGTCCATGAGTGATATCGATAGTTTTATTAGGTGATAGAAATAAATACACATTTTTTTATTACCAAATTTACTACAAAGCATATTAAATATATAAACAAAAGAACGTATATATAAAACTAAAAATTAAAAATAAAAATTCTTCGTCTGAGTCATCATCGATAATGGCCTTGAGCGCGCGCAACTAGCGCACATCCCTACTCCGATTATGATTTATGACCAAGTCTGCAGCGAGATTTTAACTATACTATAGTTTTGCATTGTCACTAATATGTGGGTATTTGCTTTACTGGAATCACCATTGTGATTTGATTTGAATTTGAGTTTGTCTTCTACTAAACCATACAATTTCTCATCAGACACACGTCGATAACTCGTCGCTTCTGCCGCGGAAGACGTTCCCGTGAGGACAACGAGCTCTACCGCTCCAACAGCTTCAAGTTCGAGAGGTTCACCAGGGAACCACCGGCTGATGAGCTCGCTTCAGGCTCACAGGTAAGTTCACTTAAAATGTAAATCCTAAAATGTATAAAAATGTTTTTTTCCGACTTAAAAGTAGTATCATAACTTTCGTTGTGTATTTCGGGTTATAACGACTACTTTTGAACTCGAACGGAGCTTTTCTCTATTTCCGACGAAGTCGTATCGTATTTGTTTAGATACGCAGTCAATTATGATGATGTAATTAGGGAAGTAGACGCAATAAAGGAGCAGTCAGTTCTCGAACTGACTTATTCAGTGACTGCTCCTATATTGCGTCTACTTCCATATTTAATTCTAGAGAAATGATCCGTTTTCTTTCGTTTTCGTATTATTAAAGAAAACGGATCATTTCTCTTTTCAGACCAACAATGGACCTTTAACGTCATCTGTCGTCAGAGCCCAAGCGCAGGAGTACTTACCGTTTCGTCGTTCATAAAATTCAAATTCAAATTCTTATTTAAAATGAATCAAGATGAAGACTTCCATTGAATTATGTTCGGCACATCGCACTTTATTTATGCTAATGCAGGTTTCAATCTAGACATTAAATAGTTACCTATTAGGGTTCTATGAACGAAAAGACACCTATACCTACTGTGGTTGGAAAGTGTAATGAACTGTGAAGTAGCTATAGACACTAGGTATCTAGTTACGCTGAAAATCTGTTAGTGTCAAAATACTTTTTAACATAACTGTCGTTGTTGCTCACCTGTGAGAATGTGTCTGTGTTTAAACTATCCATTGTTATAAAATACAAATTAGCATTTTTATTTAAAACGAAAGACACTCCAATACTCCCACAATCGAAGAAGTGTAGTAGCTCCACGTTCCTTCACTTCTCCGGAGCGTTATCAAATTAATTTTAGTAGGTACCAAACGCTTTCCTATCGTTGTAAAATCGAGTTCCTTAGAAAAGCTGTCTGGAGTGTCAAAGCAAGTCAAGGCTCGTGTGATAGCGCCGCCGTTCTTGCCATGAAAGCATACCCACTTATCTAGATGAGCCATCTTTACCACAAAGGGCTCACTTTACAAAGTCTGCGAAGAAGGATTTCCGTAAAAGAACTCTATTGAACTCCAGCACCAGCAATACAACGTGTTTCGTAGAAATTGTGTTAGCGACCGTATAGAGTTATAGCTCAGTTGAAAATCGTAAAAAACTTTTATGAAATATTTTCCTCATACACTATGGAAAATGTATAGTGTACTTTACAATTGTGTTTAAGGAAACAACACAAAATGTCAAAAATGTTTATGATTGCTCAGAAAAATTATCGATATCTACATAGTTTATAACTTTATTCGGTATAATCAAACAAGTATTATTAATTGATTCAAAACATCGGAAGCTTAAGGAGGGAACGGTAAAAAATAAATAAAAATAATGAAAGATATTTTTGCTAGAAAATTGCTTTTCTATCCTTAATTTTTCATTAGCATATTTAACAAAGTTGTGCGACTTGTGAGTTAGTAAACTAATAATAGGTAGCTTCTTATAAATGTATAGAATATCTATCTACTTCATAATCAAAACCAACATAATAATACCTGGGTACATAAACTACCTACCTACTAGTTTTTAATAAGTGCATTTATTCAATGAATAATCAGACTAATTCAATAGCGATAAGTTATTGACACCTTTTGTAATTGTTCAGGCGGTGGTTAAAAAGAGCGATGATGAAACTTCCATGATGACTAATTTTGTAATGAAAACATAAACAACCCCACTGAAATTCCAACCGGTTTCTAATACCGTTAACGCCATCTTGTGGTGCAGTACTAAACCTGGAAAAACCTGAACAAGTAGACAAGTTTCACGTTCGGCGCTTCAACCCGTAAAGAATAGATGGCGTTGTATGAGTGTTTTGTAGAAGTTTCTGGCTGTATACATAGAGGTCGCCTTGCCAGGGCAACATGATAGTGTTGTTTCTGGGGAGATCGTTGTACAATATGAGACTTATTTAAAATACTCTGAAGCCTACTTTGTATAAGTAGCTAGCACCTAATTAGAATAGTTAGAAGGTGATTAGAAATAAAACAAGCTTTTGACAAGGTAAGATGTGCCATTTGAACCTATTAAACAAGGTCAAAGAACTTCTTTCATAGTATATTAATTTGAGTTTCATGTCTTAAAACGCAGGGAAGATTGTTGCCTAAAATAATAGCATTGACAAAATACTGTTGGTGGAATTGTTGTTGCTATCCTACAGGGACCTGTACTAGGACCTTTCAAATCAAATCAAAAGTCATTTATTCAAACTAGGCTGAGAATCAGCACTTTTTGAACTAGTAATCTGGTTTTGGGTTGCTTTGTTCTAATAATCTGGTTTATCTTTTATTTTATTTAAGTACGTACACTGCAGTGCTAGCTAAATTTAATGATGGCCAAGCTTATCAGAAAGAGATCCCGTCCATATGATTCAAGAAACCGACTAAAATCTATTTTGATTGATAGATGATTGATATTGGTTTTGAAAGATGAAATTACATAATTATAATTTATTGGTTTCAATACCTACATAGTAAAAGTGTTACATTCAACCAAAAAGAATTTGAATGTTAGTCTAACAAGGCATTCTGGAAACCCAAATTCTGTTACGTAACTTCGTTTTGGCTTCAAAACAGTGGTGAATATTCGTGTACAAGGGGTGTGTTGTAGTTTCTGTGGTATTGCAACATAAATTGTGTGCACACGTTGTGTAAGGGAGGGACATTAATATCATCTGTCCTATCAATTACACCGGCGCGGTCACCGATGCGCCGACAGCCTATCGAAGGAAAATACGTGAAAAATTTGACACACGACCCTAATTTATCCTTAGAATATGCTTGTAGGGCTGTCTCTATGCGTTTGTTTTGATATATCTGTGCTCAATTAAATACTTTGTAAAAATATTGTATATTTCATGAAAAACGTAGATGAAGTGTTTATTTTGAAGTCGATATACTTACCGTTACCCAGGGACATATCAAGATCAAGCCAAGGTTATGTTTGTCTGGAGTGTCACACTCTTCAACTTTCTGATGGTAATACCAGATTTTGTGTTAGAAACGATCAGATAGGACGAGAGACTGAGTATTATATTTGCTTCATTAGGTAGTCTTATTTATTAAGTCATTGAGATGTAGCACACCACATAAAGGTGCAGTCACATCACTCATTTATAAATTCTAGAACCTTTCCATTTTTTACTTTAAAACCTTCAATATCAAACAAAGTAGATTGCCACTCATATTATTACGTTTGGCAGCAACCCTATCCACGATATAAATCACGTTATCCCCACCGTGATCGCGATTGCCTCATCAACATACTAATGCGCATGCCAGATGTGGCCCCCCAGACTTATAAAAGTCTGCTAGACTTTGAAAATGTTGGAAAATAGATTTCCTCATGTTACGTCGCGTTTGTGGTTTACGCTTGTCGTTCGCTGTATACGGTTTCAATAGAAAAGTTGGTAGTGTTATGAAATTTTTAAATTTAGAGACCTTTACTAGAATATGTAGAATATTGGGGTTACTTTAATGTAATTTGGTTGTTTATTAAGCTAATTCATTAAAACACTTTTTTTGCTCTCATAGTATTTTATGAGTCGTTTCTAGTAATTAAGTAATACAATATTATGTACAAAACACAACTGTACAAGCATAGGTATTTTCTACCAGTCAGTACACATCTATTTTAATGTTTCTATTCAATATTATTAAACTAAGTATCACGTTCATCATCAAACTATTCTACAGTCAGAGACGCGATATAATTTTCACTATATTTCATAGAAAGTCGTTAGTTATCCTTTGTGAATCCCTCTTTCTTTATAACTAGTGAATAACGTGCTAAAGTGCTTCGTCGCTTACCTAAGTGTTTAGCAGCTAGCTAGAATAATACGATTTTCAATGAGCCGTTTATTCATGCAGTTTCTTACCTCTGCATCGTAGATTAAGATTTTGAACTCGGTAACTAGTTTTTTTTAAGGGAATTTGGTAGTTAAATAGTATTTTTAGGTTATGAAATTCTTGTTCTCTTTCATTGATACAGTTGAACTCGTCTATGAGCTTTGTATTCTCAACTGGTGATTGTATAAGTTCTGTAACAATATCTAATAACTTCACAGGTCTGTATTCCTTAAAAGTATATCCGCTAAGAAAAACCGCTAGCCTGTTTACATAAGTTAGTACCTACCGTACATAGAAAGGAAAAGTACAAAAACTGTAGCAACACTACTCAGTGAGAGCTTAAAGCTCGCTCTCCACTTTCGTTATGAGAAAACTTGGAACATTCTGTACCGCGAGTCGTTTTAGCTTATACGGGTAAACTCACTTCTATGTACCTACCTATGTAGTTAGTTTCAAGTGGAAGTTTCGTTATTTAGATTTTGAGATTATGTGTGTGAATCCTTTTGTATAGGTATTGAAGAAACTTGCGATTTGAATTTAACTTCTAACTAACTAACTGTTTTCGTAACTGTGTTTATTACACGGTTTATTGTATAATATAAAAATCAACTCAGGTTATTGCTGTGTAAATGATAAATAAATGATAAATGATTTTATTTCTGTAAGTAGGTTTGAACAAATACTTTTACACGTCAATCATATTTTTTTTAAACTAGATGAGGTCGGCGTTTCCTGTCTGACTATTCTGAGTAGAAAGGCCGAAACAAACTCAGAGGTCACAGTCTCTTTTAAAGTCCAGACAAAATCTTGGTCAGATCATGTGAAGGCTATGTAGATCGGTGTCTGCAATGGTGTACTTGGTTTACATCTATTTCTTATTTATTTTTCTTTGGTTTACCGACTCAATCACTGATTCATTCATGTTCACTTGTATCTTTCTAAAAATACTTCAAATTACTTAGCAAAATTCTGGCCTCACCATTCCCTTAAATTAAATCTCTCTCTCTTCAAATTGAGGAATTTGAATTAAATACAGAATTTATTAAACACCTGACAGTCAATCGACGTCAAAAATCCTTTTTAAGCACCTCTTTAAAATCCGTTAATCATTCGACTGGGTAGTTTTTAACTCGATTACAAATGCGTATTAAAACCGCTCGACTATTCCCTTCGGCTACTGTAATCAACTTCAGTTTCGGATACGGGTTGTAATTGAAAATGTCGAGTCGTGCGATGTTCATTTTCCACTAATTAATCGCTGTGATGACATTGCATCCATCCCCTGTCCCTAGGTACGCATTGTTGCCTATATGCATCTCACGCTTAGATGGATCGACAATTTTAGGCGATGTTCGTCGGCGTGATATTGGGTATATCTTATATCAATTCTATGTGCATGTACTACATAAGGATTCCCTTTTGTTGTGTGATAGCCAGAGACTATAGCTACTATGATAAATGGTTTTATTTATTATTCCTGTAAGTAGGTTTGTACAAACACTTTTACACGTCAATTCTATTTTAAAAGCTAGATGAGGCGTTTCATAGCGGACTACTCTGAGAAGAAAGGCCGAAACAAACTCAGGGATCACCGTCTTTTTTAAAGTCCAGACATAATCTTGGTCAGATCATGTGAAGACCATGTAGATTGGTGTCTGAAATGGTCTTTTGAGGAAAAAACACACAGATTGAGTGGACCTGTCCAGTCAGTGCACGCATGAGTCAGTAATCGTGCAGCTCAACTCACCAACTATTCGACGAACAATATCGAAGAAAGGACATTTGGGTAGGCCGCATAAATTAAGTATAAGTCTGTAAAAAATAATGAAATTTATCATGTTACTCAAAGGATAGCTTAGTCATTCATCATCATCATCATCATCATCGGTCTATATACGTCCCACTGCAGGGCACAGGCCTCCTCTTACGAGTGAGAGTGAGAGGGATTATTACCCCTGAAATTAAAATCTTGTCGTAGGATTTGTCAGTTTCATTACTGATGGAATTTCCTTCCGAACTGTATAGGATTCTTTTACTATATTTCTAATCAATTCTAAATCGAAACTGTCCAAGTTGATTATCTTCTACCCAGGCGTGGAAAATACACCATCATTCGATGTGCCCTCACCTACGATTCACCGTATAGTAGTACTGGAAACCTTTTTAAAGAAGCTACAAAAAATATAAATTAAACTAAAAGTCCAACTTACCGGTCAACTCTACGACGCGCTTTAAAATTAAAGATTGAGTTTGATTTACGCCTTCTTCTTCCCTTATTTTACGATAGGTACACATTGAAAACAATATTTCTCGCTTGAGATCGAAGTGACTTTTTCGACATTTTCACAAAAACAACAAATTGTCAAGAAGTTATCACAAAATTTCAGCAGCGGTTGACAAGTGAAAACTGGCATTGCTATATGAAAATCACTATTTTATTTATGCCTTGAGATTCCGGTATACAACAAATTTCTGTTTATTCAGAGTGTTGATGTTAGGGATATCACTGTATTTTTTAAACAGTTTTATATTTTTATGCGCTTAAATAAGATTTTCAAAAATATACTGAAAAGGCACAGTCATAACATGAATCTCCTTAAATTTCTCTCTGAGTACTAATAAGTGATTAAACTAGGTGTCATAAGAGGAGGTTACCTAAATAGCATGTTTATTTTAATAGATCTACTTTTATTAGCTACTTTAAAATCATTTATTAGTAAAGGCTACTACAATTTTTGATCTTCGCTCGGAAATATGAATCTATAAATTGACAATCACTGTAAATTATATATTCTATATTATTATTATGTATTCGTGTAAGTATTTCGTAGTATTGGAATCATACTCGATAAATGGCAATCACATAGCAATATTCTCATCCTGTCACATGGGACCAAACATCGTCCTTAGAAAACTTTGGGTACGGAGCTTACCTTTTTCTAACCCTCTTTGGGCTCTCAAGCGAATCAGCTTGTGTAAGTATATCTTCAGCCTTAATGTACTTGTATCTGCGATGTTATGTCAGTGTAAAGCCGCAAATACACATGCCGGGAACATGCACAAAAGTTTGCAAGTAGCTTGCCATTGTGCCATAACAGCTTCTGATTGGTGAATGTTACAACGGCATGCAAGCTTTTGTGCAAGCTTTAGGCACGTGTGTTACGTGCTTTATATATATAATTATGATCATGTAACAGACCACTTAACCGTGTAAATACACGTGGTTTCACACGATCCATGCGTTTGAGGTTCAAGTTCGTACAAACTATAAGTTATTCTGATTTACGAGTACATTGTCTCTGTCGGTGTTGACTACAGTGATATTATCTTGCTCCGAGTTTTTGCGGCTCGACCAGTTTTTTGGGCACCCATGTATACTTAGGAGATAGCTACATGCATGGTTAGGTTTAGGTTTCGTCTGAGTCATGATGCTTACAAGAAGGTTTATGTTTCAGGGTAAAATAAACCTGCGGTAAATCTGCTATGTAAAGTTAATTATGTTTTCAGTTAAACCCATATATTGTTATTAAAAAAAGGTCGGGAAAAAGTTTTTCGTATTTTATAGGTATACAGTTTTGGCTGTACTGTTTGTATCTGACTGGTTTTGATACCATTAAATAGATGAAAGAACAATGGCAAATCTCCTTACTTAAAATTGTCTGGAATTAAATTGAAGCATCCCGTAGTAAAAAATATGTCTAAAGATTCGGCGTTAGTAGCAGAATCTACAAGCGAGTCTATTTTAATTCGAAAAAGCCGGAAAACAAAGATATAGGAGTTTGAATTTTTAGGTTATGAATAAAGTGAACACGAACCTATAGGTAACTTATGAATGATAAATTAAAATGATATCAAACAAAAACTGATATTACGGACAAATGAAGTAAACCTAATTGATTTTTTTCTATTATGAAGTTTGTATTAATAGAAAACCGAATAAACACAAAACACGAACGAAACGGAATACGCAGAGGAATTCTGTAGCATCAAACTGTCAATCAGTCACTGTCAAAGATGAAAGTAGAGATGTGCAATTAAAATCAATGTAAAATCGATACAACGTTGAATCGATCCTATGCTCCTTGTTTTGGATTTAAAAGTAATATTACATAAATATCAAATCAAGTTGATTAGAGATAGAATAACTGCATTTAAATAATTATTTTAATAATTCAACCAACCCTAGAATCACCTAGATCAGTTGAATAGATCGTTCATTTAATAATCGATACAGATAATAACATTCATACTGATTGTACGTGTAACACCACTATCTATGACAGCAATTCGCGTAGGTATCTCGATCGGAAGCAATTGATATACTTATAATATTATAAATTAACTCCGGCTTTTAAGAAATAAAGTGAACAATTGAAAAATCATAAAAAAATTATTCAATTTGTTTCGTTTTTGTGATATCTACGGTCGCTAAAACAAAACCAGACATAATTCTGCCATTCTTCTTTACAAAAAAGGAAAATAAAAAGTAAAAGGGATTTATTTGCCGTTTTTCAATTTTTTCTCGTTCGTTCGTTTCGTTTTCACTTCGGGAATTTTGATGTCAAAGATGGAGCTCGCTGTGGTCACCCTGTTACGGAAAAAGTCGATGCCATATTTGAAAAAGTGTAGCGAGATATTAGTAGTTGTGACCCAGCTGAAGAGTTAGGGGTTGACCACAAAACAGTTTCGACCCATTCGAAAAAGTCTGGGTATACAAAAAAGCTCGATGTTTGGGTGCCACAGGAGCCCTTAGTCATGAATTGAACATGATGGCTAACTTAAAGGATATACTTTTATTTGCTGATGACACTTCTCTTATCTCTAAAATAGATAAAAAGATACGGATGTCATACATGTCAACGATAGCCTGGCTGTTCTTTCAAAATGGTTCGCAGTTAATAATCTTTTACTTTATGCGAACAAGACTAAATGTCTTAAGTTCTCATTACCAAATGTACCCCAAGTGGGTCTTAATTTAAAACATGATGGCACGAAACTAGACGCTTTTACGGAAACCGTATTTCTAGGAATTACTTTAGATTCTAAATTGCAATGGAGCGCCCACATTAGAGCTCTGTCAGGTAGAACTTGATAAAAAGATACGGATGTCAACGATAGTCTGGCTGTTCTTTCAAAATGGTCCGCAGCTAATAATCTTTTACTTAATGCGAGCTAAACTAAATGTCTTAAGTTCTCATTACCAAATGAACCCCAAGTGGGTCTTAATTTAAATCTTGATGGCACGAAACTAGACGCTATTACGGAAACCGTATTTCTAGGAATTATACTTTAGATTCTAAATTGCAATGGAGCGCCTACATTAGAGCTCTGTCAGGTAGATAAAGTTCAGCTGCTTAAGCAGTAACAAAAATAAGGCAGTTGAATGATATAGCCACAGCTGGGTTAGAATACTTTGCTTACTGTCGGGTGGACACGGCGCGGCATTTGTATCTTGGAAAGTATTTTGTATGTTCGCAAAAACTTAGCACTTTTCAAAAAAAGAAGCGATTTTTATAATATAAATACACGTAGTAATTATGAAATTGTGATACCCAAATTTAGATTAACTAAAACAAGCAAGTCATTTCTTATAAACAGTATCCGCATAAATAACAAGTTGCCAAATTCGGTTACAGAATTTAGCGATGATGAGAAGTTCAAAACCCACATCAAACGTATCCTTATCAAAAAAGCATAATATTATAAGATTAAAGTCTACGTTGAAGACAAGGAAGTTTGGCAATAATTCCTTCTGCACATGTGGCTTCCCTGGTACCTCATTAACGGCATCACTATGTATGTTAACTGCTCCCAAATTACGATGTTCTTTTTTTTCTTTGACATAATCCAGATTTCTTATAGTTGTAATGACAATCATGTCATTACGTTCAAATAGGTTTTTATTTTTTATTATTTAATTTACCTTATTTATAGATTCTTTGTATTTTGTGAATCTGAGAACGTTGTAGGCTTGTAAACTTAAGATTTATAGACCATTTTCAATCTTGTTAAGTATCAGGTACCTCTTGACAGGCGTGCAGGCCTATACTAGACTAGACTCCCATACCAATAAACACTGTAATTTAAAAACATTGATAAAGCCAATTATTTTTAAAAGAGTAACCGTAGAGTTTCTTGCCGGCTCTTCTCCATAGGAAACGACCAATTGGAACCGTGCACCTATCTTCTGAAGTTTCATAAGTGCCCATGTAGGTTTATGTGACATAAAATATTTTGATTTGATTTGTATATATACAATGAAAGTACTTTGCCCCAGACCTAATATTTTTTGATTATTCATGTGATCCGTTGGAACCTTAAGTGAGAGCCAAGTGCCAGTAGATGACATGTTATTATAATTTTTGTAAACACATCTTTTAATGACACTTCTACACATTCCTCTGAGGCTCTGACTGCATACAAAGCGAAAGATACTGTGACGAGTGTGAGGTCATGGTCTCTTGCAAAGTCCAAACATTATCTGGCAGAATATTATGTGCGATATAGTATGATACCAATCGATGTGATTTATAGTCGTCAGCGATAACTAGAACAATATAAACTGGTGTGACCGTCCAATCAGATATTTTTAACAATGGTCAATCAGGAACTAATATCGAATATTAAATTCATTTTTGTGGTTTTTGTCGTACTATCATAACGTCTCATAATAATTGTCACGATTCACGTTATCTCATTATGGTAATGAGGTTTGACAGTTTTAGGGTTTGTGCAGACGAAGTGTTAAGTATGACTCGAGCGTCCATATTGAACGCGTTTAGCGACTGAGTAATGCGATATACTCGTAGTTATATGTATCATATATGCTATGGTGTACAATTAAATATTCAGACATTTATTAAGGCGGAGAATTCTTGAAAAAGGTCATAACGTTGCTTTTTTGGAGCAGTGTATCTCTTAAACCGTAAATAATTTTATCAAGAAAAAAAAACATGATATTTTTAAGTATTTATTTATAAAGTGATGGAACTTAAAAGGTAATTACATATACATTGATGCATCAAGACAATCTTCAAACACACCTCTTAAAAGACTTCAAAAGCAGTTTATCCTTTCATCAACAATTATAATTAAAATTAAAAATATACCATAACATGTCAAATGCCAAACCGCATGCAGTGAGGGATTACATTTTTTAGTCCAATCAATAGATTTTTTGTAAATAGAGAATTGCTTCATATTTAGCTTGAAGAACGCTAACTGGTTGTTATGGCAGTCTGCATATTATTATTGCGTAATTTAGAAGACGCTTTTTTGGACAAGCTCGTGTATTGTCGTGGTCGTCAAGTGTATTGTCAAGGTTAGAAACCCATGGTTATTCGGACAGCTCTGGCAATCATGATTTTTTTACGGTGCATTGGTTATGACTAAGTTGCGTACACCTTCTCCCCAATGGGGTAAGCATAAACTACAGAACCCACTACGACTTGGAGTACTTGAAGTAATTTAGTAGGTAATTCATGTATGGTCAGATTAATAGACGTGACGGTGTTGATAAAGACAAGCTGTTATATTTCTCACGCTCAATACACATTTGTTTATTAAAGATGAGTGAATGTCATGCAATTTGACTGTATTCACAAACCAAAACAAAATCATTGCTTCAAATAAAATTGTTTACACAACAAAACAACTTTAATACAATTCAATATAACCCATCCAAGAAGTAACAAAGCCTATAGGATTTTCGTAGCATCAACACAATCGACTCGTATTTGTTTAAACAACGCGTGTAAATTGATTCCAGCGATATTGGTAAAGTTTGTTACAGTAAATCCCGGGAAGGCCCAAATCTGGCTGAAGGGGAAAAGGGGAAAAGTCACGACATGGGTGACATGTCTTGGGTATTTGTCAATGTTGTCCGACTGTTTGTCACTGGTAATGGGAGGCGATGCGTTGGAAAGTTTTGACTGGGTTTATATATAGTTTGAATATTTTATGATGTATTTCTTTTTATTTCATTTCCAGTCTCATATACCATAAATTGTTTTGTTTCTTTTCGTTCTCAACAGTTAACTAATGTCAACAACATTAGTTAACTGGAAATTTTTCACGACTGACTCTTATATGGTTTTAATGGCAATGAGCTATGACTGGATTAAACTGTTCCTTCAAATTTGTCTAAAATTTATAAATGAAATAAAATGCCTTTTATTTCTTGCTGTTTGAACTACAAAAAATAAGATAAATACTACATGCAATCATAATTTAACATTCCAATTTCATCCACATTATTTTTTTAAGCAAATTTTTAAACTATACTATACCTAATAATGACTACTGCTGTTGTCATAACTTAAAGGTGTGTTTTAGACGTATACGGGTACTTCGATGTGACTTGTCGTGATGTTTGTCTTGCTTAGGTTTATTCTGTCTCGAGACCCGCCTTTTTACTTTCTTCATATAGTGAGTTTACCATTGACTGCAGCTGCTTTGTATTTTTAGGAAACAAAACCATTTGAGATTTGCGGATGGCAAAGTACTCGTAGTCGAGTATGTCATCCGCAAATCTCAAATGGTTTAAGTACTTGCCATTTTTATTTAAACGGAGTTTACTCCAGTCCATTTACCAAAGCATTAAAAAAAAGAGACTCGTAGAAACAGAAGTGCAAATCATTTTATTTTAATTAATATTGTTTTAACATTACTTTGATACATAGATAGAGACAGTACTCTAAATACATACTATATAAAGGAAATAAGTTTTTTAACATCTTCATCACACATTACAAACTTACAACACAGCGAATAAATGAAACAAACGATCACATGATGATTTAAGCATAATCAATTATGAAATAAAAGTAATTTTTTGAACAATATTTTATTTAAACTAACAACTTCATCAACGGTAGAACTTCTTCGTCTTCATCAACTAATTCAGTCACTATCATCAGATGAAGATGATGAGAAGTTTCAACGACGGACGTTCATAATACATTTTTCTACCACATCATGCCATCAAGTGAGCAAAACCTTTCCTCTTCTTTAATTGCATGAGCAATGCAACACTGCCATAGGTCTGGCGTAATATTATCCAGAGCTTGTGGCCACATACCTCTTCATTTGAGCCCATATTACTTCTATAGGGTTGAGCTCGCGACGGCGCGTTGTGTTCCACGCGCGCCTTAAAGAGATGTCAGCAGCAACGACGGGGTCCGCTAGGGCCGATGCCTGCCAGGGTTGCGAGAAAGTCGGAAAGGGTTACCGTGGTCCCTGGCACAGGCAACTGAAGGAACACGGGTGGGTTTTAGTCAGTAAGAGTCTGACACGCCGTGCCGCTCCGCCCAGAGCGGGAGAAGCTATTTGATGATATCAAACCATAAAAAAATTGGTTTGAGCTCGCAGTGGTGGGAGGCACAATACTGAAATACCCTTCTCTCTAGCCATCTCATCTACAACTAACTTTTGGTATAAATGTTTTAGTTTTATACATTTTTAATAAAGTTGCCTCCGGGCAACTTTATTAAAAAAACTTTATTAAAATATTCCCTTTGAGGGAAAAGACCTCCGGGTCTTTTCCCTCAAAAGGAATATTTTGGCTTTTTAAATACCCCTGTATATCATTAGTGCGGCTGTAGTTGGCAGCTTCTCTAGTTTCCTTGAGTGGTATGCCGCATTGTCGATAACAATTACAGCGTCACTCTCAATTTTGGTCAAAATTTACTTGATCAACTTTTCAAAGTTAAAGGCATCCATTTCGGAGTGGTTTCGGTTGGCCAATTTTCGCAATAATGTCGCCCATGACTATTGTATTTCTTCCTGCTAGTTTATGAAGCTCTACCAACAGTGTCGTAGAAAAGTTGTAATTCTTCTCACTTGCTGCATCAGTGGGAGAGTAAACTTGAATTCTGCTTGCTTCGAAGTTATTGAATTTTACACTAAAAAGACAATTGAGTAGAACTCACCATGTATGATGAATGTACGAAGGATACTACCTACTAAATTAAGAATTGCCTACTAAACTATTAGAGCAAATAAGTATGTAAGTGCCTATAAAATTTAAAATACGTACCTAGGTTACTAAATATTTTTCATCAGGCGTGTCATTATGGAAATTTTCTACGTTAGCTGCAGTGAATACTTTTGATTCCATACTTGTGCAGCCATCTGACTGTCGTTTCAAAAATACATGTATTTTTTACTCTCTCAGACAGACCTATGAAACTTTCAATATAATTAACTGGTGTTTTTGACTATGAATCCCACACCGTATAGTCCCGGTGTTTCCCCTATGAAGTCGTTGTGTTCTTCAATTGAGTTTCCAAGTCTTCTGATTTCAGAGAGACCTATAATGTCGTATTGTATGTTTTCTAGTGATTCCATTTGCTCTATCACACGTATACAGGGTGTCCCGTAAATAATGGATCAAACGTAATGGGTAGGTAGCTTACCTCATTTCCAACAACTAATTTGAATAGTTTAAAAAAAACCGGTAAGGTAACCAAGATATTCTTAATGCTGTCGCTGCAAATAATAAAATTTTTAGGTATGATTTTGGTCAAAAACTTCTGAATAGTTTACTAACGTCATTAATCCTTTTTTTTCAAATATCATTTTATTTGCCTTAGAAAAAAAAACCAGAATTGAATAGTTTTTTTCGAATAGGAAAAAATATATATCTTGGTTACCTTACCGTTTTTTTTTTAACTTTACAAATTAGTTGTTGGAAATGAGGTAAGCTACCTACCCGTTACGTTTGATCCATTATTTACGGGACACCCTGTATAGGTTGACAAAGTTCGGACGTTGCATGTTGCCATTTATGACACATTATTGTCTTTATTTTCATCAATTGTAGAGTTACTTGAAGGGTTTCTTTTCTATATGGGTGAACTTGGCAGATCATTTTCCAGCATAGCATAAAAATATGTGAGTTCTATTCTCTTGAGAGCTAGAACTTTTTATTCCTACTTAAAATAAAATAGTTCTGGTGATTTTGCCTGATAAAAGGTCAAATAAAACTATGCTGTGCTAACACTAACGTTTTTTTTCCTTTCACTGGGGTCTTGGCTACTGATAACCCGAAGAATCTACGAAAATCTACAAATTACGTCATTCACGTCTGTTTAATAAAATTGATTTTATTTTTCTAGTAACAGATCAATATTTTTGTTTAATTTTTTTATTGGTTTAGATCGGCAGAGCTCTTTTGGAAAAGTATAAGGACCAACAGAACTCACCTATGTGTGCCTAAATCAGTTTTAAATTTTAATTTTGGAAAAAATGATCTGCTAACGGAAGTTAGCGGAGTATATTTTTGTTCCACCTTTTTTCAGGCAAAAATGCCAGAATTATTTTCTTAAGTAATACTTTAGAGCTCTGCCGCATGCGAATAGAACTCACATCTTTTTGTGCTGTGTTGGGAAATATTCTGCCAAGTTCATCCACATTACTTTTCTTCCCTGCTCACATCTATCTATCAGCTGAAAAGGTCCACAAAGTGCTACACTTCTTTATTTGCAATTCTAAGAGATGTGTGAATCGCAATTTTAAATACCCCTCGTTCAATGTAGGATCTGCAGCAAAAGAAATGTAGAGGTCAGGATTGCACAATGCTTTGTTGCCTTACTATAAAAGGATGACTGCAAATTCTTTAAAGGTTTAGATGATGTGATACTTTGAATAAATGATGCTCTTATAAAGCAGCCGTCAATTATCTCTTGAGCTTGAGCATGATTGGCCATATCAGTGTCGTTTGTGCGCAATCAAATGCAATTGAATGATAATGGTTTGTCATCTTACTTGCTGTTTTCGGGACAGTTGTTTCTTAGAATCTTGGATGTTTTTCATACACATTGATTGGAAGGTTGTTTAGTTTAGGTTCATGTTTGATAAGAAAGTTTCATGTTGCCGATTAGCTCTGTGTACCATATCTAATAATTATTAATTGCTGTAGCAAACAAATATATAAGAAAACAAAATAATATAATTAGTCAATGTTTAAGTCCATGAGGGTATTCTCTCTACTACCGAGATTTTAGCTAGAGCTTTTGTTCTCATATTGTTTTTGTATTTTTTTTGTAACGTGAATCCTGTGTTTTTTCTTATATTTTGTTGTGAATGCTATAATAATAATAATAATAATCATTTATTTCGGACATAATTAAAAATCCATAATGAGTTAGTAACAGAAAAACTTACAACTATGTTAGTAACCTTAAAACAAAATAAATTAATGAAAAGTTTAATTCATAAACTTCCCCTCTGCACCGGGCCAGCAGGCATGCCTACGGGACCAGTGCGCCAGGAAAGGGCAGTCTGGTCTTTCAGCAATAACGCTTAGGATGCTGTTGGGACTCCCACGTATCCTACGCATCAAGGAGGCCGCCCTTTTGCGCATGATAGCCTCAAAACTATCTATGCCTGCCTCAGCAAACATGCCCGACGCGCTACAGAACCGTGGAAGGCCCAGCAGCACCCGGAAGGCGTTATTATATTGAATACGAAGAGCGTTGTAGGCCTTCTGCGTATACTTGATCCACAGGCTGCAGGTGTAAAAAGTCTGGCAGTAGGCCTTAAACAGTGTAATTTTCACTTCTTTAGTACACCTAGCAAACCTGCGGGCCAACATATTACATCGAACCGACAACGCTCTTCACGTCTGTAATTGTCGTAAACTTGTTTGTGTTTTTAATGTGCCTTAATAATAAATAAATAAATAGCGACTATTTATCATCGTCACCATTCACAGCCCATCTCCACTCACTACTTAGTGTAGGCCTCTCTTTGTTTGTGCCAAATACCAGTCTCCACGATCCTGTGCCAGCCTCATCCAGCTTATACACGGTGACATTTGAATCACAGTTTTGCTAGAACAAACGTTGTTCAGACCATGGTCTACAACCATTCTATAGCATCCAATAGAAAAAAAACGTCATTGGTTTAAAAAAAAAACACAAAAAATGCAATGCTAAAAATGTCGGGATTATCGTTACGCCCTTCAACACAGACACTGCAGCTGCGACGCGCGGCGCTCGCGTCTTGAATGCAATAATTATCGTTGCCGTGATGAGTACTTCGATGTTACGGTTAATGTTTCAAACATTATTACACGTTTGACTAATTTGAGAACTCCTAGATTAGTTTGTTTTAATAACATATTTGATGCTGTAGAATAGTAGTAGACCATGGTCTGAACAACGTTTGTTCTAGCAAAACTGTGATTCAAATGTCACCGTGTATATATTTATTTATTTAAACTTTTCGCACAAATGGTACAAAGGCGGACTTAATGCCTTACCCTATTTTTCTCCTAGCAACTGTTATTTCATATTATTATATTAGTTTCAATTTCGAAATCATGATCAATTATCCGTTACCAAAACTCTAGAATAACTAAGAGACACCAACATTTTAACAGAACAATGTGTTTACATTGTTTTGTTAAAAATTTCGCGTCTTTACAAAATAGAAGAGAGAAGATTAATTGCGGTAAATCAAGTAGGTACTTATTGGAGTGCTTAAATTTATTAAACTCAAGTCTACAGCTTGTAGAAGTTTCACTTTTATAATTACTGAAAACGGTGAAAACTCTGGAACATTTCCCACGCTTGTTTACCGAAACTTTGCTGAAAGTGTTGAAAAGGGCAAAATTATAGCGTTAACTTCTCAAAATATCCCTCGACACGACAAAACCACATTACGTAACCTTTGTGCCCACGTTGGCCATAACAGTTATAGGCAAAGTTTGATCGTTGCGCTCCTACCCGCGGAACCCCTAATGGGTTTAATGATTAACAGTCAATAAACCGGAATAGATTATTGTAACAGATAATGATCCCTGAAACTATTATGTGCCGTCCGTTTAGGTATATAGATACGGTTTTATGAGAACTTAAAGTTGGGATAAGTGTTATTACGATACGTTTTATATGTCGGATTGTATGTTTTCGGGTGTTGTGTACACTCATTGTTGGAATAGTGGATGTAAATGTTTCGCTGAGTGAGATATGACTAACTGAGTTAGCAAAATATAGGTATACAGACAAAATCTTAGTCAGCTCATGTGAAAGCTATGTAGATCGGTGTCTGCAATGGTCTTTTGAGGAAAGAACCACACAGATTGAGTGGACCTGTCCAGTCAGTGCACGCAATTGTCAGTAATCGTGCAGCTCAACTTAGACTCAAGGAGCTCAAGGAGCTCAGTAGAGTCCCTACACTACAGTAAACTCTCTTAACTGCTGACAAACTGTTATGCAGTTTGGCAGACTTTATGTTTCTTATTGTTAATACAGATTTTTAATAAATAAAATAATTTGCATTGAGGTTAGCTTAATTAAAAAAAAAAACTTCGTCTTTGATTTGTAAAAGAACGATTTGAAAACACATGACACAGCCTAATACAAAAATATTTTACATACAACCGCTAAAATGCGGAAACTTACTCACACCACAACACAACTTTAAAAGCAGTGGAAATGAAGAGGGCTTTCACAATCCAAAGAAAAAAGGGAAACACGAGGCGATACCGATGTTGAGCGAAAATCAGTCGGCTCCTGTAGCTCCCAGCTTTGATCTTACGTACTTCAGCATTAAAATTTACATATTTTCCGTATGTACTTATATCTATTTCTGTAAGCACTTTGATGTCCTTTTCAATGCGGTTCGAATTCTGTGTGAATCGATGTGGGTTTTGATAACATTTTGTTTGTGGTATGCAACTTAGTTATTGGTGGTTTGTTTTGTTTTTGCCTTCGACTTTGTGATCCTGGTGAAGAGTGCGCGTAAAATAACTATTCGCGCGACCATGTTCGGAAATAATCGATTGCGGTTTGTGTCATCGCAATCTTGACGTTTATGTCAGGTGTCAAGAGAGTGTGCTGTGTCCACTGAGATAAAGGACTATGGTAATAATAGTTCTATGGCTGTGTCCCGTGTTTTTCAAAGTAAATAATCACCATCATTATGCCGTAAGTGATTTAAAGTGCTGGAAGGATATAATCTTGAAGGTCACCTTAGTTACCTTTTGGTACGCAAAATGCGGAGCTGCGGACACCAACCCGTATTGCCTAGTCCGTGGCTTAGTTACCGGCTGACTAACTGCTACAATTAGAGCCGGCGCACAGTGGGTCGAAACTATGATTTTAGTGACTTAGGGACCGAATTTGTTGTTTTACTTGTTTCTTTATGCAGATTGGATAGAGCTCATCAATCTCAATAATAGTTGCCCTGATGTTTTCTTCCTAAACTTTATACTTTAGGCAGAAAAATGTGTTTTGTAATTTTTTTGTATGGAGCGGATCAAATTAAATTAAATTCCTGCTAAGTTTCGTGTGATCCCGCTTTGAAACTTTATTTTTCTTATACCTTGTCTAGTCTACTATCATTTGATGCTATGAGCATGTGCATAAAGTTGCAACTCTGCCAAATAAATGAATCGCAAAAAAAAAATACATAGAATAACAAGCTTCATATTTTATTTTCGTATGTTCGTTTAAGTTAAATTTGACATGAAATAGTAAGGAAAAGCACGTAATAATACACATAATTACTTAACAATGAACAACAATACATTTAAAAGTTCTAATATATGTAGGTATTATTCAAAAATGTGGATATATATCTATGAATTTCTATTTGTTTGTTTAATGACTGTAATTAGCTTATCATTTCACTTTATAAAAAATAATGTTTTTCACTTTTAGCCATTACTGTAATGTTAATGAGGATAATTAGTTAATGAGGGTAGTAGAAAAAATTGTAAACATTTGTTTGTCACTGGAAGTATAAGGCGCAAGTTATACAGAAACGGCGTACGGTGAAGACGCGGCGCAGGTGCAGAGCAGGCGTGGGGCAGGTAAGGCACAGACGCGATTTAAATTTTATCAAAGAGGCGAAGAGTCCGACTTTTTTAATCCTATTTCTCTCCATATTTTATCTTGTACATTTTTATTACTGTACTCCGGCTTAGTATGGTCGTAAAGAGCTGGATATTGTTCAATTATCTCGCAGATTTCTACATTAAATTCACTATCGTCACGCATTTTTCTGCTCCTACTGTATAACAAAACGTCGTGCTGCTTGCGCGCCACTCCAGCACAGAGTAGAATAATATACCTATGCACTCCAGTCACGACTGCTAGCGACGCGGAACAGGCGACGAAACGCGCCTGCGCCACGCCGCTTGAGTATAATTCACAACGTGTCGCCTACCTACATTTTGTATTGAAACGTTTTGAAGCGGCAAGATGCCTGCGCCGCGCCTTGACCTTACACCGTTTCTGTATAATTTGCGCCTAAAATGGCCATAATTATTATACATATAATAACTAGTGTTCGTGTATTCGTACTACTACTAACATCTCGTGTTTGTGATCGTCCCTTTTTCGTTATAATGGAGAGTTTAGTTAACAATTTAGATTTATTTATGATTTTAAGAGAGCATCTGAAGTTGCTGTCGCATAGTAAAAACTCTTTCAATTCCTACAACATAAACATTCACTTCCGCCTTTTTTTTTTGAGGGTGGGAAATCATCAAATAATTTCTCCCGCTCTGGGCAGAGCAGGAGGGCGTGTCAGACTCTTACTGACTAAAACCCACCCGTGTTCCTTCAGTTGCCTGTGCCAGGGGCCACGGTAACCCTCTTGGACTTTTCGCAACCCTAGCAGGCATCGGTCCTAGCAAACCCCGTCATTGGTGCTGACATCTCTTTGAAGCGCGTGTGGAACACAACGCGCCGTCGACCCGGGCCTGGTCCTTATCGAACGGCGAGCTGCCCATTGCTCGCCGTTCGCAAGTCCACGCCTACGGTGGCCGGAAATCGGCCTGCGATTTCCAACGCCCAGGTCGTCTCCTGTGGCGGCTAGGGACGTGAGGGCGCGAATTTTGCCTCTCCCTCACGCGTTCCGCCTCCTCCTTCGCGAACATTATGGCTTCGCAGAAGGAGGTGACGGCTTCCCAAGCCCTCTCGCTCCGTACCATGGCCTGGACCAGGGCCGGACGCGAGAGATCGCCACCGCCAATCGCCTCCACGAGGACACGGCGGTGCTCCGCCCAAGCCGGGCAGACCTCCACCGTATGCTCCACCGTGTCCTCCGGGCGATCCACACAATGGTGACACCCGGGCGTTTCCTCCCGCCTTATCTGGAACAGGAACCTCCCGAAACAACCGTGTCCGGTGAGGACCTGCATCAGGTGGAAGGTGAGGACGCCGTGGCGCCTCTCTAGCCACTCCTCAAAGAGGGGACTTATCGCCGCAATTGTTGCGTGCCTAGCGCTGGGTTGCGACAATCGCACTCTCCATGCCGCCCTGAGATCCCGCCGGAGCTCTGTCCGCTGTACCGTGAAACCGTACCGTGTACCGTGTGTCGCATGGTAAAAAACTCTTTCAATTCCTACAACATTAGGGACTGCCAAACTGTTGCAGTTTTTAAAAGAAGAGTGAAAGAACACTATCTTTCCACTTCGTCATAGTTGCGTATATATTAATTACTTGTGTTATTTATTTTAGAAGTATATATGTATTTTTTTTTTACTCTTACACACGCTGTCTACATCTCTAAATCTACTATCCTATCGCAGGTATGCTGGAAGAGATTTCATTAGAAATAAGCTTTGTACCTATTTTTCTGTTATTTTCTTCTTGTCTGTTTATATAAGTGTGTACATAAATGGTTAAATAAAATAAACGTGACCGAAGGAAACACTGTTGAGCTCCAAAAATTCTGTACGCGTTTTTGTTCAAATCTTTGTTTCTTCAAATTTTTGTTCAAGCAAGGAGTAGACACAACCAATGATGGCAATACTGCCAGAAGATTTTTCAGGGATGCAGTAACAACAGCCCGCATAACAGGAATACGTAAACATTTAATAGAAAAGTTTTACGTGATTCTTCAGACTGTGGCATCTGGAGAGCGCGTGGACCCTTCTAAGTTTTCCGAATTTTGTAGATATACTGCAGAATTGTGTGTTAACTTATATCCCTGGTATTATATGCCTTCCAGTATACATAAATTGTTGGTACATGGGAGTGATATAATTAAGCACTTTGGTGCCATACCTATAGGTAAACTGTCGGAAGAGGCAGCGGAAGCTCGCAATAAAGATTTCCGGAAATATAGAGAGAGGTATTCTAGAAAGGTAAGTAGAACGTCGACAAATGAGGATATTTTACACAATCGTCTTTTGTCTTCTGATCCAACGATCACAAGTCTAAGACCTCGAATGGTGAAACAAAATATAATGGTTCTCTCTCCAAAAGTCAAAGAGCTTCTGCTGAGTTTTCCACAGAATCCGATATAGATTTTATTGATGTAGATAAATTACAAGATATTCATAGCGATAGTGAATAAAAATTTTGGTAGTTTGTAGGTTTAATTTTTTTTTAATAGTTTGTATGTCATAATTAAAGGGAAATAGTAAAGTTTGGGGTTGTATATTATAGTTAGTTTTTAGTTTACTTGTGTTAATAGTAAGTTAGTTTACCTTTACTAATTTGTATTAGTATGTATCTTTACTTACTATTCAGTATTAAATCTAACTTAAAATAATATTTTATAAACTAATTAATTGAAATTCATAGATCCACATTTATAAATAATGTATGTATATAATTAGTAAATTTAAGCTAACTAAGGATAAGGACCTTTTAAATGTATTGTTGTTAGTTCTTAAGTAATTACGTGCTTTTACTTACTATTCCATATGAAACAAAACTTAAAAGAACTTATGAAAATAAAAAATTAAGCATTATATTGTATGTTTTTTTTTATTCATTTATTTGGCAGAGTTGCAACTTTATGCACATGTTCATAGCTTCAAATGATAGTAGACTAGACAAGCTATAAGAAAAATAAAGTTTCAAAGCGATATCACACGCTAGAAATTTTATTTAATTTGATCCGCTCCATACAAAAAAATAACAAAACACATTTTTCTGTCCAAAGTATAAAGCTTACAAAAAAAACTGTGGGCAATTATTATTGAGGTTAATGAGCTCTATCCATCCGCATAAAGAAAAAAGTAAAAAAACAAAGTTGGTCCCTAAGTCACTAAAATCATAGTTTCGACCCACTGTGCGGCACTTGGCAGATTTTACTGTGGTAATCAGTTGATTAACTTAGATATTATAATTAATTTAAAATAATGTCTCTTACAAGATGCTTCTTTGGCCAAAGATTCTGAAACGATGACCATCTGAAATATTCATCATTAGGCTAAGTTGACAAACACGTCATGTTTATGTTTTAAAAAGTAGGTCTTTTGAGCACATACCTACGTTCTTGGTTTATCTATAAACCAAGAACCTATGTGTTCTAAGAATGTCCTAACAATGTAGCCCTGAAACTAAACTCCTATATACTTCCGTCAACACAATCTTACATTACCGTCCATGATAAGGCGAAGACGGTATCATACAAACGAAGTTTGCTACAAATATACGATGTAATTTGCGTAGTCTGGCGCGACGCAATCAGACGCGCGTATTGTGTGCCGGTTGTGTCTGCACTGTTATCCAGCCTTTATATAAGTTACTCTATGGGCGTATACTATAGTGTCTGCAATCCTTATTCATGTGAGAACTGTAGCATAGACTGGATTGACTGAATTTGATTTAGGGTCAATACTACCGTCTCTCGTCTCAGCGGCGTTTCTTTCAAAAGGAATCCTATGTATATTTCTGTTTTAGGAACAACTCCGATAGTTGGATGCCCCCAATGGTATTCTAAGAGATAATAGTGCCGTATCCATACTGTGTGAACTATGACAGTGCGTGTGAATGAGGGAGGTAATAAGGAGGGGTATGGGCTATAGAAATGCTTACCCCTTTATTTATAAACATTGCTTAAAGTTAAGAGACGTATAAACGTCAAAAATATATGGTTAAACAGTCGCTAATCACTTACCTACACAACTTTAAGCAAAGTAAGCCCCTTAATGTTAGGGCCCCATTAAAGCATTCGCTGTAATTTTTATCAAATCTGACAACTAAATCAATTAACTCTGATTCTGCCATATACATTGATAAGCCACGTCATTTAGCACGTATGAAATTATGGTTTAATAATCCTAAAAGGTTTTCGTTCTGCTAATTGAAACGATGGAGGCAAAGGGCTTAAAATAACGCCACCTGACGTGTTCATTTGCGCAGATGCAGCCGATTCGAGATATTGTTGTAGGGGTTGCCACTGCACCTAGATATTAGTTTCAATATAAGGAATAAGGTTGTATTTAAGTCTGTCTGTATCTCATGGTTATTTCATAGTTTAATTTTGGAGAATTAGATTGTATTCTCGACGTTCGAAATTGCCTTTTATGTGCATATTTCAAATAAATTATTTGACTTTGATTATTGTATTTATTTCGTAAAGCCAGAATGGGCAGTTTTAATATGGTAATTCGAAGGAGATAATGACAGACTTATTCTCATTGTAGCCATTAAGTACTAGTTTCTTTTCCTTTTATGCATTGTAATTAAATTCGTCTTGTTTGTCTTATATCTTGATCTGAAACAAGCGATTTTTATCCTTTGAAACATAAACAACACGCTGATTAAAATTTATTCTAAGCCAACATGAGAGGTAACTTCAAAAGGTTACACGAATGTTTCAAACTCTGCTTTGTGTTCCACCGAATAAAAAGAACATATTCCCAAAAATTATAACGCTATATCAATATAAGCGTTGTGCTTCCGAAAATAGAGTACTTTTTTGAACAAATTTGCTTAAGAAATAAAATGACGTGAAGTTCCAGGGTTTTACACCAAGTCGAATGTTTAATGAGGAGGCAGATTTTTGTTTAATTAAGTTTGAAATAAAAGCAAACCCACGTTATTTGAATCACAATAAGAGGTTTCGGTCGTTTGCGGATTTCAAGACTTGGACTTATTATATTAGGGACAGTCCTTTGTTTCTTTTTCTTTATTCAACGTTGCGCATCTGTTTTATGTAAGCAATTGTTATGATTAATTTTGCATTTGAATCAAGATTCAATTAAGTTATTTAGTTATTTAAGTTTATATGAAATGTAACATTAGATCACATGAAATTAGGTTATTTGTTTTTATAGCATATGATGACAATTATATCATGTGAACGTTATTTCAAGTGATAATAGACTATCTGTTATTATGCCATATATTACACACGCGTGAAACGGTTCATCCGACTGAGGTGCATGAGTTTGTTTCAAAATTGAGGACTTTTTAGGGAATTGAAAGGATCTGCTTGCAGCTCGCGCAGCACGCACACCAATAGTCTCCGATTGGGTTCCTTCAAACGGTTACGACCGAAAGAGGATTTTTACTTGTCATGAATTTTAGGGTTCTCTAAGGGTTTTTTAGGAATTTTACTACATTAAGGGCTTTGAACATGTGGTCGATTTTAGGGTTCCTCAGGGGTTTTGTTTTTCATTTTCGTCATTTTTGGGACTTTATGACTTTGGCGAATTACTTTGGTTTTACAAGTGTAAGAGGTACCACCACTAGCACGCGAGCTGCTTGCAGCTCGCGCAGCACGCAACAACTACAATTTGCTAACACTCACAATTTGGTATTGGTAATGAAAAATATTTTATTTTCCATCATGTTTGTAGACGCAGTTTCTTCTGAAATACCTATAAGTTAAGGTAAGAAAATTTGGTGTTACTACCGAGGAGACATGTAGAAGAGCAGATCAAGAGGCCCATCCAGTACTTAGTGTGAGAAGAATAAAAAGTATGAAACGATTTTTTATATCTTCCCAAACTTTTGTGTGAGCACGAGCTATGTTCATCATTAGTAGATCAGTTAGCACCACGTGAGCTATTTAATCAAAGATTTTCATGAAATTATTCTCAGAACTATATCATTATCATCAGCCTATAATGTTCCCACTGCTGGGACACAGGCCTCCTCTCGGTGAGACGGAGTGAGCCATAATCCTCCACGCGGGCCCGGTGCGGGTTGGCAGATGTCTCATGTCTTTCGATTTTTTAGCTCTTGGACATGCCGGTTTCCTCTCGATGTTTTCCTTCACCATTTTGAGAGTAGTGGTGATGAAATAATTTACACAAAGTAAAGCGCCTGTCTGGGTTCGAACCTACAAACACAAGCCACGTTTGTAAGTCACGGCCGAAACTCAGAAGTATATGTGGCTACCTAATATTATATGCCTCAGACCGTCATGTGTAAGCATGCTACAATCCCATATAAGTCAAACAACAAGCGCAGGAAGGATATAGACTGTGAATTGCAGTCGTACAGAATTGCTCACGCCAATATTTTTTTTTATATAAATCGCTCTCGACCCTCTACAACCGTATTAATAAAATAGCATTCATACATAACCTTACAAAAAATAAATGCAAATGGAATTACAAATTCTAATACTAAAGTTAAATTACCAGGAGACTGAAGATCTTCTCAAAACAATCAAATAGAGGTATTTCAAAACCCACACATACACAATCACAAACCCGCATAGAACTGCTCTCTTCAGTGGAAATTTTAATATAAATAGCTCTCGATCCTCTACAACCGTATTAATAAAATAGCATTCATACATAACCTTACAAAAAATAAAAGCAAATGGAATTACAAATCCTGATACTAAAGTTAAATTACCAGGAGACGGAAGATCTTCTCAAAACAATGAAATAGAGGAATTTCAAAACCCACACATACACAATCACTCACCCGCATAGAACTGCTCTCTTCAGTAGACATTTTAATATAAATAGTTCTCGACCCTCTACAACCGTATTAATAAAATAGCATTCATACGTCATGACCTTACAAAAAATAAATGCAAATGGAATTACAAACCCTATTTATTACTAAAGTTAAAATACCAGGAGACTGAAGATCTTCTCAAAACAATCAAATAGAGGTATTTCAAAACCCACACATACACAATCACAAACCCGCATGGAACTGCTCTCTTCAGTAGAAATTATAATATAAATAGCTGTCGACCCTCTACAACCGTATTAATCAAATAGCATTGTTTTTTTTTTGATTTTTTATTTTATTTTTAGAAATCGTTGCCCTACACTAGGTATTTCTCCTGTATCGTGGGTGAGTTTACAAACATTTAAACTCACATACACAAACAGCCAGACCCGGAACAACTACTTGCAGGTCATACAAATATTTGTTCCGTGCGGGGATCGACCCCGCGACACGTAACGCAGCAGTCAATCGCTTAACTACTGCGCCAACCGTGTCGTCAAACCAGTATCAAGAGCTCAAGAGCTTTTAGTAGTACCTATGAGATAATCATATTATTATCTACATAGTCTTACAAAAATAAATGCAAATGGAATTACAAATCCTGATACTAAAGTTAAATTACCAGGAGACTGAAGATCTTCTCAAAACAATCAAATAGAGGTACCTATTTCAAAACCCACACATACACAATCACTCACCCGTGCACTTTCGCGTGCGCATACACACAAATATTTAAATGTAAGTAAATAAGTAGCTTAATTGTAGTTGAAATGATTTGTTTTTATTTATTTTAACATTTATGTACACACAGTAAAACAGATACGACATATTAGTATTGAGTACAAAGGTACTGCTTATTTCTTAAGAAATTTCTTCCAGCAGACCTGCGAAAGGAGAAATGAAAAAGAAATGTAGACAATAGTGTGTGAGAACGAGAAGAGAAGAATTTGGTTTTGTGACGTCTTAAAATAGAATATTAAATATACCTACTTATAGATAATAAAATAAAAAAAATAAAATTACATTTACTTTAAATACATACATACATACTGCTAAAATTAAAAATATTAATTCTCACAGTTATGAGGAAAGGTAGTGCTCTTTTAACTGCTTTTTTTATAATACTTCTACTGTTTATTGTAGTTTACAAGTACACCATGTAGCACGTCCAAAAATTTTTTTTAAAAATTGTCACCTAGTTTAGAGGGCGCTGCCTGGTGAGACAATGATTTTATCATTAGTACAGACACCAACGATACACTACTTTCTAAAAGGTTCTACTTTTACTTGGAAAATTGTGTTTGTGAACCGTAGATGTCTTTTTTTCTGTAATAAAATTTATTTATTTATTTTATGCCGGAGTTACCTCGATAAATTAATAACACTCCACAAACCTAGCTAGACACACGAATTGGATTGCTTGAGTATATTTTGCTCCCTCAAAGCTTTCAACAACAATGAAACAGAATGGGTTTGAAAGACAACTTAATAGGGTTTTTAATAGGTTTCTGCCACACAATATAGACTACTGTTGTCCAGGGACTTTCGTTTGTTATATTATGCAATATTGTTTTTTTAAATACCGTCCAGACTAACGTTCCCTTTGCTTTTTAGAACCTTAATATTTTTGCTTCTCAAGGAAATCTAGTTTAATTACTTACCTATTCGTTTGTGTAGTCATATAAGGAATAATACTTACATGAAAAACTTAACGACTTTTGCGATGACGGCATTTTCATTACGAAACAGTTTTCCCTTATTTTTCCGCAATTTATCCTGAAAAGTTTCTCCCCAACATTATTTGTATGTTTCATCGTTTTTCTTCGCATTTCGTAATGGGATATCCACATAGCCGAAAAGTAACGTTATTGGAATTTTATTCTATTCTAGACAAGCCGACAGGACGTATTTTTCCAAAAATTCCTACGTAATTTTGTTTACCTAACTACAACATATTTGTGCTTTAATTGATTTTATTCCTAAAGAGTTTACAATTATGTTGAAACTTGAAGAAAGAAATGGACCTAAATTACGTATAGCCAAAAATAATAAACAATACTTAGGTACGTAAGTAAGTTAAGTAGGTAAGTTGTAGTGTAAATATTGAACTAGATAAGTTTAAAATTCGACCGTAGCAATTAACATTGTCGGATCTACATTTTTGCGATTTTCATTTTATTGCATTAAAAGTCTTAGAATAAGTTTATAAAATGCCCCGCAAAATTAATAAATTCTTAAAATCAACCATCTTTGTTTTTCCAAGTGGAAAAAGTAGTAAGTGTTCAGTGCGCACGATTAATATTGTCGCATAGTACATTGAGACATTTGCGGCGGGGCGCGGGAGGGGAACAGACGCGAGCGCACGGCGCGGATCTTCCACTTCGGCCAATGTAATTAAATAAGTGGTATCTATATCATAAAATATTTATATCTTACAGGCAAAAACGTATTAAGTGGCACATCCAACATAAATGAGATTTCAAAGTCCAGCGAATACCGTGGGTTGTGCCACATCCGACCAAATTCAGAAATTGTAGTTCAGGTAATAATGTCAGATCTGCCATTTCCGACAAAATTTTGTATTATTTAGCGGTTAACAATGTTGCTTGTGCAGTTTCTCATATTTCCGATACACTTTTGATAAACTTGCATATACTACTACGTCAGGTAATTAATATTTATACGTCATACCAAAATTGGTTGAGGTACATTGACTATTGTTCACTTTATACATGTTTAAAACTTTGAACGGCCGTACCCTAAAGTAGCGATTTTTCACATACGACTATGTTAATTGCTACGGTCGAATTGTCGATTTTGTTGTTTAAATATTTAGATACCTATTTCAAAAGTAATTTTTAAGCTTGAAAATCCCTTTGTTTTCGGATCTATTAGTCAAATAATTCTTGTCTAACGTTATCTTCATGCTTCCTCTTGACTAATGTTACCCAAACATTCGTCATTGATGGCGTCAATTTCAACATATTAGTAAGCTGTGCGCAGATTGTGTCAAGCCTGTCTATTAGACAGACTATCGCTCTACGAGAACAATGATGGCACACTCGCAACGAAACAATCTCATAGTTAAAATGTTCTGGGGCCGTACTATGACCTGTTAACGCCACCATGATTCCGTTGAGAAAAAGAGATAGTGCTATCGGTCATGTATAGCTCCGTCTCTCTTCCACGCTGGAACAATGATGGAATTAACACGTCATCGTCGTCTTCCGTTAAAATGTCTAGTGTACACACTGCCTTAGAAAACCATTGTGGACTGATCTGTGGAAAAGAATGTCATTCTTGTCAATGCTTAACATAATGTCTGGTTTTAATTGCTATACTCACAGATTTATCCTCATTCTTAACATCTATTAGGAGATAATGGATCGAATAATTCTTAGAAAGTTTTCTCTCGTTACGCTTTCAGTGCGGACGGTGAGATGATGCATCTGAGATGCGCACGCGATCTTTACTTATGCTTTCAGCGCATGGTTTTCTTAATTTCTTGTTACTTAGTGTTATGATATAAAAAAATGTTCCTTCGGCAAGAAAAAACAAAGGCTAAAGCTAAGGTTTCCTAGAAGAGTGGTGGCCACCATATAGCGGCCTTCATGAAAATGATCGCATCTGGGTTTGACGTAACGGTGTCAAAAAACGCTCTCTAAGGAAACACACCAACTTACTTTCATAAATAACATACCAGGGATGTCATTCTACGGTGAGAGCAGTGGGTGGCCCAATGGTAACGGCCGCGACTAACGAGTTGCAGGTCGTAGGTTCGAACCCAGACACGCGCTTTACTTTGTGTAAATTATGTCATCACCATTGCTCTCAAAACGGTGAAGGAAAACATCGTGAGGAAACCGGCATGACCTAGAACCAAAAAAAGTTTAAGACACGTGACATCTACCAACCCGCATTGGGCCCGCGTGGTGGATTACGGCCCACTCCCTCTCACTGAGAGAAGGCCTGTCTCCCAGCAGTGGGAACGTTATAGGCTGATTATTATATGTATTCTACGGTAAATTACAGGCGCTATGTGGCGGCCGCCGCAGTTTTATAAAACCGTAGCATAAGCTGTAAAACGTGAATGTGAATCGATCAAAAGTACAAAGGAAATCATCCCCTAAAGTGATTGTGTTTAAGTAGGAAATAAACAAGTGGGTGTATTTATGTAACGTTTATTCCAAATACTACCCTTAATAAATGCATAGAATGGTTATTTACAAAACAAACATTAAAATTATGAAAGCATCTAAATTAATCACAGATTTTTGTTATTTACACGTAAATTGGCGGCAGGTAACTTTTCATAGACGGGCCTGCGCGCCCTAAGGGAGGCAAAGATTTTAAGTGTGGTGGACTTAAATTTCTTCTCAATCCATCAACGTCATCTTGCTCTACGTTTGCGAAGTTATTATTTCGATGTAAAACTTTATAATTTTTAATAGCTCCTCGTAGTTCTTCTTGCTGCTGTAGTGTGCGCTGATTTCGGTTGTAGTTGTTTTCTATTATATCTTCAACCTGTTCAGGAGTAAAATTACGCAATTGGTTCTTTTGATTAAAGTTATTAGGCACCTGTTTTGGTGCTAATTTTAATCTGCTGGACTCAAACTGATTTCTGGATATGTAATTGAGTATGTCCGTTACATCCACCGGCTTCTTTTTTGTAGCTTTGTTCTCATTGTGAGGTTTGGTCGGATATTGGATGAATTTTGGATGTTTTTCGCTGCTGATATCAATTGGCTTAACGTAAAGGTTTATTTTATTATTATTTTCTTCTCTTATGTTGTTGACTTCTTGTTCATTTTTATTGTTCCTGAATAGATTTTTTAGGAATATATTTTCTTCAAATGCATTTTCGATGCTCGCTTCCGTTGTTGAAGTAGTTGGTTCAGGTTCCGGATCAGTAAATTTAAAGAGTGGATTAAAATCCTCTTTATTTTCAGACACAATAAAATCAGAGAATTTTAATTTACTGCTACTTACGGTGGAAAAATCTGTCAATTTATTGGTAGTCGTGGGGGTTTCTTGTGTGACAGTTATTTTAGTTTCGTTTTTAGATTCTCTCTTTTCAGGTTTATTATGACGATGAACATACTTTTCGTAATTTAAAGGTAAAACATGCAAGTTATCGTTAATATTAGACGTATCTGAGTATAATATTTTAGTTCTTCTCGGTTCAGAATTGTCAACACCATAATTGTAAGTTTGGGTTACGGTTTGACTTTGAGGAATAAATTGTTCCTGTGTTATAAGTTTTGGCCGAGAAAATTGGCTACCTTCATTTCTTAATTGTCTAGAGTTATCATAGGTATTTTGAAGGTAGTTTTTGTTTGACTCATATTGGTTTTTAACAGGTATTTCTGATGAGTACTGGTTATTATCATTACTGTGCTCATGAATTTCTGGCTTTAAGTTATCGTTACTAAACAAATCATCAATTTCTGGATTTGATTTGTAATCAGCATAAAAATCATTTTCTTTGGTATAAGGGTTTTCATCTGCGTGCGGTGTTTCATGATTTTCTTTCACAGAAGGTTCTAGTTGTTCTTTTATCATTTTGGTATACTGTTCTGAATTCATATCATTAAAGTTTAATACTACATCATCTTCACCGAATAATGATCTTGAAATTGAATATTTCTCCATATTTTGATTATCATTTGCATTCATACCATACTGCCACCTCCACAATGCTTTATTACCTTCTGGATGGGACTCTTTCAGGTTTGCTTCATAATTTACTAACTGAGGCATTGTAGATTTCTCAGTTGTGAAAATTCTGTTTGTTGGTTGTTGTTGGGGTGCGTTCACAGACGGAACGTGGGCACCCTGCGAAGCCAGAAAAGTTATTTGTGGGGAAATTGTTCCACTGTTTTGTTTAGTTTGCATTTGATCTGCGAAGTCAATAGCCGCTTGAACCGGACTCTGTGAACTAGCTGCGGCTACTAAATTATTTTGAGTGTTAGACGGTTGTGAAAAACTATGCGAGAATGATTCAGGAGTTTTCCCTGTAAATAAATTACTGAGCCGCGGCGGTGCGACAGCAAACTGATGACGTTTTTCGCTTTCGCTTAATTCATTTTCCTGCTGTTCTCCATTCCATGATTTTAAATGCGGTGGCTTTTTAGACTCTTCGGCTAAGTTGTACTGAATTGCTCTAGAAATAAAAGATTTCCTTGTAAACTTTCGTGTAAAAACATTGTTTCAATGCAATCGCTACAATGTATGTATTATATTCAGTAGGTTAAAAACATTCTGCTCATCATACAAACCTCTGAATAATCTCAGGAACAGGTGGCGCGACGGGTAAGTGGTCACCGCTTGCTCTAAATCCATTCGCATCTGCAATATAGTGGACTGTGTACGTCTTCCCGTTATCTCCAACATAAGAGTATGACCCTTCCACAACTTGTTCATCTTTGCCAGTACCCGCATTCTCCATGCGACTATGTTGCACGTAATGGGTCTGATCTGCTCCTAAAGCCCTAAAATAGGATGTGATTAGTACTGTAGACATATAAATAATAATAATAATAATAAACATTTATTTCAGACTTTCTGTCCATAGGTACACTTACAAAAATGAACGAAACACAAATCTCAAAAATACACAACACACAAAAAGATACAAACAATAAAATAGCAGTGACAACACAGAAGAAGCAACACATTGAATTTGACGAGGAGGAAATGCCCACTGCTCACAAGGCAGTGTGCAAGCGCATCCAGTGGCGCAGCAGTGGAGAGTCCCACCTGTCCGCGATAAGCTGTTGCTGCTGGACCTAACACGACTCAGCAGCGACGCACATTGCTTCCTTATTAGGGCATGAAAGCCATCAGTGTGCGCCTCCGCGAACATCGTCGATGCACTGCAGAATCGTGGTAGCCCCAGCAACACCCTAAACGCGTTGTTGTATTGAACACGCAGGGCGCTGTATGCTCCCAGTGTGTAGTTAACCCACAGGCTGCACGTGTAAAGTGTTTGCATAAAGTGCAATAAAAATTAAGCTGTATGTCCTACTTACTCGTAACTAAAGCTTCCATCTAAATCCATTTCATTTGATAAACGTAGAATGGGTATCGCGGTTTCTGTTGTTGAAGATATGTAAATACCAGGCTGTGGTACATATTGAGCTCCTGGAAAACTTGCTGCTTTCATCTGATCCATACCGTGATCTCGTTGAATGTCCATTATGCTAATACTACGAGGCGTCACTGTTTGCATTACTCCAGTTTGTGGCGGAGGAGGGTCAGGGCTGGTGTTGAATTGAAATGGCATTTTCGTATCTATTCTGTCTATAGGATTTTGAAAACTCTTTGGAATGGGTCTCATTTCTCTCCTTTCTGCCATTTGGTTCGGCATTTTTTGAGTGCGATTCATTTTGTTACGTAAGTATGGTGGAACCTGTGTTGTTGATTTTTCAACTTCGTCATCATCATCATCTTCGATTTGGAGTGGTCTTAGTGTTGATGATATTATCAAAGGAAAAGGGGAAGGGTACCCTAACGGTGCTTTAGTAGCGGTCGGGGGAAGATATGGAAATGGTAATTTGTTTATATTATTCATATTCATTTGGAAATATGGAATAGGAGTATGAGCCTCAGGGGGCAAGTAAGGATTTTTCTCAGATGTAAACATACCAGATTGAAATTGGGGTGGAAAAGTAAAATGTTCATGAGCTTTATTGTCCACTGCTAAACTTATCGTCAAAATTATCAGTGGTATCTGAAAAATAATAGTATATGTTAATTAGAGCAACAACTTACGGTTTGAAACCATCCAAATAAAAATCCATGTTCACTGAACGACACAAACACTTTCCACTTACCAGCTTCATTTTTCTTGAAGCTGTGATTGTTTTTGATAACAATTTTCACGTCACACTATAGCACTTGTGGAAAATAGACTGGTAATGAAAATGAATTCCGCATATATTTATACGCACGCGAGATGTGTCCAGGCATTCGTGAAAGAGATCGCTTGAACAACGTTTCTCTTCTTCGATTCACGCTTTTTGCTTCGTTGTTGTTTTTATCAGGTATCCGATACTGCATCGACTCGGCTTGCAATTAAGGCTTCAAAGTAAAAGCGTCATTGAACGACGTTTGATTGGTAGTCTTAACGAAGGATAATTTACATAAGCAGTATTGGGGTGTGTGTATATATTTACATTATACCCGTGACTTTAACGTTTTTATAACTGTACCTACTTGTTCAAGTCAATTACCTCAGAGATCGTGTGACTGTCGCTATAAAAACGTGAAGAATGAAAATTAATTTGCCACTGAAATGTTTTTCGATTCGACTAATGAATGCAATGTTTTCGATTGAGAAGCTATAAGCAAATATTATCTCATACGCTTAGGAGTGCATTTAAAACAGATTGAACAATGGATGAACGAATGCATTGTTTATGTGTCCCTTCCACCGTAGGCGAATTAAATACGATCGATTCGGAACACGTAGTGTTTCTAAAGGAAGAAATACAAAAAGAACAAATGAATCATGGAGTTTAATTAATTAAAAGGATCAAAAACCCCCGATGCGGATACGGAGAGGCAGCGTTCGATAAATTGCACGATAAAGTGAAGGTTTTTATGCGGTCATCCCGAATTCGCGTGTCGAACAGTGATGCAAGTTCTGTAATGGTCAAAGTCGAGTCAATGGCCCAAAAAACCGGTTCTGAAGAATTTTGGTTTAAACCTACCGCGGTTAAATTACAAGCTCCGTGCGTTTAAAATGGGTTACTTATTTTTTATACCTCATTAATATTGTCATGTGACTCTTGTTTTAAAAATCTTTTTATGGTATCGGAAGTGCTTATTTGTATTCTTTCGTTTTTATCAATATTTTTTGGGAATTTAATCACCCAATTTTTTTTTGATTAGCTTTATTCGTCGATATAAAGTCCTAATTGGGTGCTTTAATATTATTTTTCGTGATAATGTGATATTTATTTCTTGAGAGAATATTTTGTTAATGTTTTTTATTCCTTTACATAGAAAGATTATTCTGTTATTACTTCGAAAGAAACTGCATTATATTTTTATGTCAGTGTACTAATGGGAACTGAAAAATCCGACAGTTATTGTGTCTTGATACAAATTCATTGCATTGTGCCCACATCAAGTTCGCATCAGGATCGCATTAGGAATGAAACAACAAATTATATACAAAACTTATTTATTGATTACCAAAACATCACATATGAACATACATTACTATCACAAAACCTGTCATACCTCGTTCAGTGATCGAATTCACAATTCATAATCGTGAATAAGATCACTGACTCTATCGATCGAATCGATTTACATCACTAAAATCGTTCAGAGGTAATATTATTCGTATACCTATAGAGCTAAGCGTCTCTGTACATTAAAATTCATCGATATAACTAGAGGAATACGACATATTCATTCAAAAACACAATGAAATAATACTTTTGGGGATTTTTTTTACGGATACTGCGTGAAACAGATTTGATGTCACGACGCCACTATTTCAATACGATTATGAGCCCAAGAAAGTTGTATCTTTTGTCACAGTATTTTCAACCAATGATTATAAAATATTTAACACGAGACGTTTTAATGTACAGAAGACAGCAATTGTCACATTTAATACATACATAATCTCTACGGTCGTTGTTTGCATTATAAATATACCACAGGTTTTAGGACTACCTATTTATGAGTTTAAACTTGATTGGTTGGTGGCTGGGAACTGTTACCAGTTCTGCTGAGAAGGGTAGTATTGCTGTTGAGGAGGGTTGGGAGGCAGTTGAGGTGGCTGGTAGGTAGGCAACTGGGGAGGCACGTATGCTGGCTGTTGGGCAGGCACATACGGTCCGGTAGTTGGGTAGTGGACTGGCGCAGGAGTAGTCTGAGTTGGGTAGTCGTGTTGAAGCCCTTGGTAGTCATTGCCGTAGGCACTGTAACAATAAGATTTTAATTAAACTTAAGTGTAAACATCGGGCTTTTAAGCCAATATATTCTAACATTAAACTCGTTGAGACACCTTAAAGTTTGCCTAAAGAGGTTATCTAACAACTTTAATTTTAGTTTTACGCAGCAAATCCCAAATCGGTCATCTTGAGGTGGAACGATTATGTCACCAACCAGTGCCTTAGATATATAGCGACCAGAACGTCTCTTTACAGCCATGATGATATAAATATCCCATAAAATCTGTCTACCAACAGTGATTCACTTGCGTGATAAACTATTTCACATTTTGTATCGCTTCTATATCGTAAGTTATTGCATTTTGGCGCAATGATTAATCCAAATCGTGTTTGTTATGAGATTGGTATGTATCTTCTGCAAACATCGTTTCCTTAATTTCAACAACGTCCAGTTCTTGATTAGTCAAATAATTAAAAGATATAGTGACAGACATTGCCATCCCTATCTCTTTTTTGTCTACTATGCATACCATAGGGCAGAGTGCCAATAGAGCAGAAATAAATCGATATTGGAAAGAAACATCAGAGCCCTGAAGCAGCTGGTGATTCTTTTAAAACCTTTTCTAGAACATGGATTTCATCCCATCTATGACTTATTTTATACACGGTGATTTTGAATTCACTGTTAACCTTCCAGGAGATGAAATAACTCATGATTATAAACAACTCTCATTATGAGACCAACTACGAAAGAGGAAAATAAATTACATCTGTTGCATACATTTTCATCGGGTAAATATTGCATTTTGTATGAAACAGCTGATATTTTTTTCGACATTTCAGAGTTGGTCCCATAGTAAATGTTGCGCATAATCATGAGTACTTTCACGCCCTGAAAACAACACAACAAGAGTGAATTAAAAATCACCGTGTATAGGTAAACTTTGATTCTTTTAGTACTGCACTACTGCCAGACAATCAAAGATTTGAAGTAGATGTAGCCATTTCGTCATCCTAAAGCTGGTTTCTATCTTCTATGTCTGCGATTTCCCAGAAATTTCGAAAGGGTTTTAGTTTACGTTTTATTTCTTATAACTTCTTCTGTTCTTAAATGCTTAACCAATATGGGAATGTATATTAATTCTAACAAGCTGATTAATGCTTCATTTAAAACAGCTGTTTAACATCTATGACCCACCATCTATTATGTTATATGCTAATTCTAGATATGATGTGACAAGCGGGCGGACAGGTAAAGCTCTTAACTTACTCTGTTTGGTGGCATCTCATTTGTTATTTGGTCTTCTAACTGTAAATTCGCCATTTTTATTTCTTTGTTTAAAACGGGTGCTGTCTTATATTGTGTTTGGTTTTGTAATTGAGATATTTCATTTTAGGACGATTGTTTAGCGGTGCTTATTGTTGCTAAACTTTATAGAATTATATGTACAATCATTGTTTGTTTAATTGTTCGTTTTAAACTTGTTTTGATCTATACATTAAAGTATGAATATTCTATTACATTATAAGCTGTGGAAACGCCAACATTTTTTTATTACAATACTTGTTACATACAAGAAGACATTATTCGTGTGTATAGTTTTGTTTATACGGACCGAGTTCCTAACTTCTTTGTCAATACTAAATACCAAAGATGGAGTTTATAACAGTACGGAAACTAGTTTGATAACATATTTTTTTAAAATATTTCTATGGACTAGATTCCTGAATACATTTTAAAACCAAACTGGTATACCCATAAAATTAACACAATTGAATGTGTCACACGCTAATTATTTTTATAGTAAAAACTACTAAAAATAATAACGGTCATCTTACAGTCAGAAAACACTTTCATTTTCACGAGAAGTTTTCAAAACTTATGTTTGTTTTATGTTGTTGTTATTTGTAGCCATTTGTTACGAGCTATGACAAACAACTTGAGGCTATAATTCACTCAACAACACGCCTCTCTGTTCAAATACACGCGTCTCTGGAAAATAAGGGGAACAACAAACCACGAGGCCGTCTTTCGTAGTAATTCTAGGATTTCGTTTCATACCAAAATAATGGCTTTGAACAACCTTGTTCTTTGATTGGTATTTATTGTTATTTTCTTCTGTCTCTTATTAATGTGCTCATTTCTATAATTCGTTTATCTTTGCTATAGCTGAAATGCTAATGAGACTTTTCAATCTTAATAAAATCCCTATTAATTACTCAGTAGTTTGGGTGGAGATTAAGGCCATTTGCAGTTTCACAATGACTACTATATACATATAGATATTACTATTTGAGATACATCTTCATCTTCGTTTCCTTACTATGCTCAAGCTTATTTCAAGAGTATTTGCAATCATTGAAAATTATTCCTTTCATTATGAAGAACAAAATTTTGATGATGCCTTTATAAAAGATCTAAAAGGCTCTTGTAACTGCAATCTGGCTGAAAATTGACCAAAATACTTACGGTTTAGTAGTCGGGGGGGTAGGCAGATGATCACCATACGCATGGTAGCCAGTATGATCAGACCAGTAGTTGACGGTGTACGTCTTCTTATCGGCGCCGACGTATGAGTACCATCCCTTCTTTACTAAACTCTCTTCAGTTTGTTTAGGGTTGGTGTAGTAACCTTCTTCTCCGACCCATGTGCCATCAGTGAGGTGGTACCTGGGGAAAGAATATATTTTAAAGTTGGTTTGGACATTAAATTTAATAATAGATATTATGTCTAAATGGGAGATAATTTGACACGAGTAAGGAACAATGACGTCGTTCGCCGTCGGAAGGGTTTTTTAGGATTCTCCAGAGTTCTTAGTGTAATTTGTTACCTTTGAATAGTTTGAATGTCAGAATACAATTTTTTCCTAATTTTCGTTTGTTATTTCAGTTTGTCATAAAAATCACACATATTGTCTTATGAGTACGTACTGTGGGAGAAAATGACGTCATCAAACACCACAAATTCGATCGTAATGTTAAAAACTTTGGTGATATCCGACAAAGCATACAGAAGGTACTTAAAACGGACTATATGTACGAAGTTAATGTGTAATATGTGTCTTTATGTTCCGTGTGCTAGTTTTTTTCAAGGCCTGCCACACTATAAAGATTGCCATCGCCGCGGGATGTGCTTAGCAGTTTTTTATCAACCCTACTTATATCATCCGATTGAAGCAGTACCTAAATTTCCATATAAGGAATTTATCTAAACAACAATGAAGGAACCAAAACATTAGTAGATCAATAGGTTGCACCGTTAATTTATTCCTCATTAATTCAACATTTCTTATATTAGAAAGACATTCTGTTGACGGAAACGCGATTTAAATTAAATTCCGATACGACGGAGACGTCATAAAAATTATGGACCAATAAATTCGATTTAACGGGACAACGGTAAAAAGTTGTAAAAAAATATTTGCAGATTTTTTCCTGCTGATGACGATGACTAAACAGTTATTATGGGATTCCGAGTTTTGCACACAATTAAGACCTTTTTGGAGGTCTGAAGTACCGAACAGTTATGGGTAAAGATGACCTGGGATTTTATGTGAAACCTGTAATGATCCGTTGTGTGACCGTTACGGACTGTGTCATCAAAACAGAATTTTGCATAACATTTGCATTTTGAACCGAGATAAGACTGTCAAGGACAATGGACCAATTTTCTGCTTTTTGTATATGTTAAGATTGTACGTGCAGAAATGTATGTTTATATAATAGCGGATACAGTTCTGGAGAGTTCAGTATGAGGTCGTGAGAATCTCTGACGAGATCAAAGATCGGCTTCAAAGTTTTCACTAACTTTATATTGTTCAGTCTTCAAAGTGTTAGTATATGACTGGATATAAGGATACAGATGTGGGGACTAAGTAATAGGCAGTAAAGTGAATGTAGCCTTTACACGTAAGTTTGTTAAGATTTAAAACAGCTGAACGGTATACTAGCGTTTTGTCACGATTACAGTCAACGCATTTGCAAATTGTTACGCAAAGACGTGAATTAATAACTAAAAGTGTGATTTTGATACGCCTTTAGTCTACGGGGGTTACAACGAGTTTATAGTTAGATACTTTACAAATTAAATTATGTACGAGGATAGTGTTAATATTATACGACGATTTGTAAGACTCAATATTTAGAACGTCATTCAATTGATTCAATATTAATAACTAAGATAATTTTATCATGAAAAATCATTGGATCCCATCAAAACTGTGGTGATTTTCCATGAAGGCCTTAACAAAGATTTGATGTACAGACGCCTGTATAAATTTTTGGACCCCTCACGTATCCATGAGGAAAGAGGGTAAACTAGTAGCGAAGGTATCCGTACTAATCTTAAACGTTCTACTTACTCGTATCTGTAATGTCCATTCTCGCCGAAGTACTGCTCATTCTTGATCACCGACACTGGAGTGGTGGTGGTAGGGGGATAGGCCGTCGGAACGTTCCAGTTGTGGTGATGATCATAGTAATCACTCTGCACGTTAGCGGGCACTCCAGTATGAACCGGCTGGATAGGCTTAGGAGGTTGCCAAGTGTTCTGTGGGGGCACGTAGTTTGGCGCGTTCCACTGAGGAGGTCTCTGGCTAGGTGGCACGTATGCGGAGTATGTACTCGCGGCTGCGTTCAGGTCTGCCCCTTCTTTCATAAGCTCGAGGTTCGCTGATGCTTCGGCTTGGGAGTCGTTTATGACTTCTGACTTCTTCTCCACTTCAGCCAGTGAGAAGGCCAAGATGGCGGCGAAAATTAGTAGCTGTGGAAGAAATGTTTTGTTTAGTTACATTCACTTGAGAGATTCTGAAAGATGCTAATTGCTGGGTAATTTTTAGATGTGACGCAACATCACGCCTGCAAACCTTGAAGGGTTAGGCGTAGGTGTAGCTATAGTAGGTACAACCACATTTCACCAGCTATGTTCCATGTAATAGGGGGCGAGCCTTTTGCCATCAACCAGGCACAAATCCAGACTCCGGCCTGCTCCTGGGAAATTTCTGATGGAAAAACCCAATAACACCTTGTCCGACCTGGGAATTGAACCCAGGACCTCACGATCAGCAGTAGTGCTTGCAACCACTAGACCAACGAGGCTTTTGTTTCTTTTTTATTTCTGAATAAACTTTGTATTGCTTTTTTTTAAATTAAGAAATGTAAATCATTTTGCGTTAAGAGGTTGTGTACTCATGTTTTTGGGGTTTTCGCGTCGAACCGTAGTTTTTAGATTTCAGATCGTGATAAAAAGTCGTTGTAATTATAATGTTTTCGTTATTATGAGTTTTAATTAACTCATTTGCATTCGTGTATGGATGCTGGGATTTTAACCATTGACGGTTCTATTATGAAGTAGGTTCTATTACTATTTTGGTTTAATTCAGACATTTACAGTTACGCTTGATTAATTTTGGCTATATTTTATTTTTAATTAATTTGAGTCTTTATATTAGATTAATAGGTACTCTAAATTGTGAGCTAAATTAATATTAATCGCTACAAGGTTTAGATTTCGGAGTAAATTAACTTTGAATGAGCGATGAACGCGTAACGGCTCTCAATTAGGAGCTTTTTCATTCGTAATGAAATAAAATATTTTACTAAGAGCTACATTTATAATTATTTGCAAATGTACGCTTTGTTTAAATTAATAAAACTATTGATGCACTGATTTAGAATACAAAAAAATAAAAAATATTAAGGTAATGCATAGACTAAGCACAGACGAGCACAAAAAGCAATCCAAAAAATATTTTGTATTTTTTTTCACTGATTTAAATTTTCATTTAATATTTTATTTATTTTCACACGCACTGGCACGAAACTTAAATATCCAAGGACTCACCAGCTTCATGTCTGTGTCCTTCCGATCCCCGTTTGATACTGTGGCCATAAGGGGTCGCCCAACATTTTTATAGCAAAATGTCCTGCGTCCTCTTGCGTTCGTACATCTCTGCGTCGGCGCACAATGACCTCGCTCTTAGATCATACATATGATAAATAAAATGTGATTTTAGGTTAAAATGAGATTTATTGAGATTTTTTTTCACATTCCAATACAGTGAATAAGGAAATTCTCAATTAATTTTCATATTCGTTGGATCGATTCATTTTTTTTGTATAGTTTTTGAGTGGTTTAATCAAAACAGATTTTTATGACAAGTTCAAGGACAAAATAAATATTTCATTTAAAAAAATAGAGTTTAAGTTAAAAAAAAAAAACCTTAGAGAAAACGCAAAAGTATTTCAAATCTATTAACGAACTAAAGAATTGAATGGGCTTGCAATTGCTTCATTCATAACGAGCGGTGGGCGTAAGTTAGGTTTATTTGCTTATTTACTTAGCAATTGACCGAAACAGGGCGATGTGAATAGTTCTAATTGGTTCTTAAGGCTTGCACTTGTAAGATTCGTTGTTGGTGTTTAGTTATGTCAATAACTTTTGCTTGGGTTTTGTGTAGGACTCAAGGTTTTACTGATTATGTGGCTGTTGCTATTGTCTCTTTTTTTGTGCTAATTTCAATAATCTTTGTATTTCTAGGTATTGTTAACAATACGGTTTTTTTTAACGCGATCTTGTTTTCTGATTATTATAGTATTTACAGCAATTATATATTATTAAATTATATTATTATGTCTAAAGGGTACCTATTACAGTATATTTTACTGAAGTCGTAAATAAATTGTCTTTTATACATTTCCTTAAGGGAATAGTCAACAGCAATGTCATATAGAAATACTTACACGTCCAGTTTACCAATGACTGCATTGCAGCTTGTTAGAAAGGGTTGAACATGAACATATCACAATACATCGGAAACTTTCAAACTGAAAAATGTAAAACTAAGATATTTCTTCCAATCCGGAGATCAAACTCGGTACTTCTATCCTAAAAGGCTGTCAGTGCCTGCCTACCAACACATGTATTTTGTTTAACAAGTCCAATTATGTTTTTAAAGGAACTGTGTAGGCGCACCCTAATTGTTTCGTCTGTGAAACTTTAAACGTGAGCTTAAACAGATGAAAAAACAAATTTGTTAAATCTTTAAACACAAAGCTTCCGACTGATGTACCTGACTGTACTTTATCTACATCGCATTTATGCATTTTGACTTAATGCAGAGCAAAATAAACGTGTAAAGAATATAAAGAATCCCATCCCATACAAATTACATACACATGTCATACATAATCGTATGTTTATATGACTTTAAATGTAACGAATTTGAAAATGTCAGAATCGTTCAAAAAACCCAAAAAACGCATTTTGTATCCTTTTAATTCCCTGTGTTATAGGGATTCTGTATGCAAATCTGACATTAGCATTCGAAATAGTGAGTCAATGTTGATTGTTATGAGATACTGCGCCCGAGGTTTCACCCGCATAAGTCTCGATCCCGGGGTAGTATCGAGATAAAAAGTATCCTATATCCTGATCCATGTTATGTTCCATCCATGTCTCAAATTTCATCCAAATCCGCCCAGCCCTTCGAGCGTGAAAGCGTAACAAACAAGCATATACTATAAAAATCTAATCTTTTCCCTTTATATTATTAGGTTTAGATATACATGTGGACAATTCTTTGTCGTATGCAAGCTTTGGAATTAGCGATATATTATTTCATTGAAGCTTACCCAGAGCATTTTGTTAGGACAAGTCTGAAATAATTTGTGTGTTGGTTTGTTTAAACATAAACAGTTGATTGCTTATAGTTTTCTTACGTGCTATTCACTTATTTTCATTCAATTTTGTGTTAATTATTATCCTGGTTGTAGTAAAATTCTGTTATGAGATAGATATTAATGTTTGGGATATATTTTTGGTTACCAACTCTATTCAAACAAATACGATTTGTGTTCAGGAAAACAACAGACTGTTTAATAAAACATTAGGCTGCGCCTTTATCCTTCTTAAAATAAAATAACTTAATAAAAACCAGAGTTTTGTAACGTTAATCTTGATTACACATCCCAATTTATTTGACGTATACAAACCGAGAATGCAAGCCCGTACAAGGATATACGGAATTCCCAGAAATCTAATTGAATAAATTATATAGTTCCCATGCTTACTTCCTGACTGCCCGATTCAGTGGTAGCTACTACCACAGATAAAAGAATACAAGCTACTGCCAATATTAGGATCTCACTGAAAGATCCTCTATTGTCAATCCTTTCTAATCTGAGCTATCGATAAGATCGCATCTTATAAGATTATAAGTAGGTCTATCTTTACTTTAATGTAATCACCAAGCTATACTATTATACTACTATTTGTCGACACGGTTGGCGCAGTGGTTAAGCAATTGACTGCTGCACTGCGTGTCGCGGGTTCGATTCCCGCACGGAACATAATATTTGTATGAGTCTACAAGTAGTTGTTCCGGGTCTGGCTGTGTTTGTGTATGTGAGTTAAAATGTTTGTAAATGCACCCACAATACAGGAGACATTCCTAGTGCGAGGCAAAGTTTAAAAAAAAAATACCTAAAAGACTGGCCGTTTTCCAGTGAGTATACAAAGATGATTATTGTATAGAATTTGTAATCATTGGTTATATAGAAGCAACGAGAATAATGTACCAATGATTTTATAGAGATCTACGTTTTGGAATGGGCAATTAGCTTCAACTTTCTGACTAACTGACTGACTCTTTGACAATTCAAAAGTGCCTGTAAATGGTTTAATTGAAATAAATGCTTTGAGTTTTGAGTTTCATTTAGTTAGCAAGGTAGATACTTAAATAGATATCACTCATGAAAACTCTAAGGCTAGGTACCTACACTACCTACCTAAGTTCAACCGAAGATATCTACGGGCTGACATAAGGTCGTTTATTTTTAGGGCTTGTTATAAACCATGCTTACTTTTGATAACATTTCATTGGATATTACAGGTTTTAGTGTCGCACAGAAGGGTTCTTTATTCACCCCGTCCGTTGCATTCATTAGATAATCCTTTATAATATCAGCTGCAGTTAAAAATCAGGCAGAATGAATGAGAAAAGTTCAATCGCGTAAATAATCTAATCATGTAGGTAGGCATGCACAATGTAGGCTGGATTTTGGGTATTTCGGAAAATTTGCCGCACCTTACAAGGGTCCCGGAGTTACACAAAATTATGATTCATAAATACCTTTTATAACGGTGAAACCAATATCCTTAGGTACCTACTAATCAAATGAACACATTCTGTTTGCGAAGTTTTTGCCTAAGCTGTTAAACCGATTTTGGTGATTTTTGGCACAGGGGAATCTTGGTCGGTACCCAAAGAAGAATATATATTGGGTACAGTCCAAATAAAAATTCAAAACTATGCAAGTAGGAGGAGACACGAGAACAGCTAATTCATAAAATTACTTGATTGAAGTAAAAATAGTAGGTAAGTTATATTGGGTTTAATTATGATGCTAACTTTTAAAGTAAATAATCTCTCTTGGAAACAAAACAATAAAAAATGCAGAACTTATCAAATATTTATTCAAGTAATTTAGGTCTTACGTTTAGTCTCAGAGCTTTTAAGTTTTAAGATGAGTTTTTCGGCAATAAAGGCTTAAAGGCTGTAATAAACATTACTCAGATCAGGATACCGTGTCGCCGTTGCAATTAAAAACCCAGATGGTAGATTTGGGCAAACATAATGTTTCTTTTAAATCTTGAATTAAAGATTATGTAGGTATTATCTTCTTATTTTAGATAAATGAGCATTTGTCTTGACAAGAGAGCTCGCATATAATATGTTGACGTATGAGGTGCGCATTTAAATATTTTTTCATGTCAAATGTGACTGTCATACCGAGCTTCGAAGTTTAAGTTTAAAAAACCGATGTACTGTTCATAAAGTTTAAAAGTACGAATTACGTTAGTTAGAAGGTAAACTATGGCGAATTATTTAATTGAGATTGTTCATAATCGTGATGTACGGAACTTCGAACGCTTGCTATGACGAACTACTTAATTGGGAATGTTCATCAAACAACACAGCAATAGCAGTTTATCAATACAACTCTGCAAGTCCAAGAAGCAAGCTTTCGAACTTCCGTACATCGCGATGATGAACATTCTCAGTTAAGTAATTCGTCATAGCAAGCGTTCGAAGTTCCGTACATCGCGATGATGAACATTCTCAATTAAGCTATTCCTCAAGCTTTCGAAGTTACGCACATCGCGATGATGAACATTCTCAATTTAGCAATTCCTCATAGCAAGCTTTCGAAGTTACGTACATCGCGATGATGAACATTCTCAGTTAGGTAGTTCATCATAGCAAGCTTTCGAATTTCCGTACATCGCGATGATGAACATTCTCATTTAAATAATTCGCCATAGCGTACCTTCTAACTCACGTAATTCGTACTTTTAAACTTTATGAATACAGTACATCGGTATTTTAAACTTCGAAGTTCAGCATGACAGTACTTTTCTGAGGTTAGGTAGGAAAGTCTACGTAAGTTGGATCTTAGAGACGAAGTATAGTCAATAACTAAACCAGGATTTCACGCATGATTCAGATTGTGGACAGATCTTTTTCTGTTTGTTCTTTCAGCTGTCATTTCAGTAATTTCTTATCTTACCCAATATCCATAAAAAAATACTTCGGATTGTATTTTATTTAACTAGGATTTTTCTTATGTTCCCACTTCATTAAGAATATTCCCTTTCAAATCGTTAATGAAGTAATCTTCCGTTAGCACTCAGCCTGGCCAGTAATTACACCCGTTCGGTTTTTGTATGCGTTCGCGCGGTCGGCGGCTACTAAGTCGGGCGGACGGCTAACCGTATTGGTTATCTTATTCACCCTCGAGGGAACTAGTGGTCTAGTACTTTGACAAGTTATTTCATAGGTACCTGCTGCTTGGTGTGATTAATTCTAAAATGAGTTTCAAATTGATCAGAAAAACTTCATAACTGCTGAAGTATTTTGACACTAAATATTAAATTGTCTAGCTAGATCCTTTAAAATTAGCATGACGAGCCATGTCTTGCAGATATAGCAGTTTAAAAAAAAACTTAGAATATCAACTAATTTTCTGCGCTAAATATGATTGGTACTTTATTTGACTCTTCACATCCAACATTGTTTTGACATTATTCATTCCCTTCTCGCGATGTTCTGTCAGACGTTCAGTGACATAATATGTAGTAAGTCAAGTTGTCAAGTTCGAAACTAAAATAATCAAAACTTTAAAAGCTAGTAACGTAAAAAAGAAAAATAATACTGAATTGTATTAGATACTTACTTCATCTACTAAGGTACTAGGTAGCTACTTACACATAACCGCAAACTTCTGTACGTTATACAACCAATTTAAAAAGTACCATCGACTCAAAAAGAAGAAGAATTTACGCTGAGGAACAAAATATTGGGCGATGAAGTCACAGAAGAACGTAAACGATAAAAGTATATTTTCTTAAGAGATCTACTGTCGTAAGGAAAAATATTTTATTAAGAAAATCCAGTGGAGCGCGTAGTGGGGTTACAAACTTGAAAGCTTTGTAATAAAAACAAGATTACTTTATATCAACGTATTCCTTGTCGACCCAATGTCCTAAGCCTTTTTTGGGAACTTGATAAAATAGGCATGTAATTGCTCGGTCAATTATATCATCGATTACTTAGTTAATTGTACCCGATTATGATATAAACAAAGCATTTAGCTCAGATTTTTAGGCATTCAGATGCAACGCGTGGGTTTAAGATTTAGATTTTCCTCACAAATGTTTGACCTTTTTGTTTCTGTAAATAGGTTTATAAAAACACTTTTACACGTCAATCATATTTGGACAAAACTTTTAATTTTTAGGTAACAAAATAAGCTTCCTTACAATTAAATGTCTTTTTTTGTTGTGTCCAGTTTATAATCAAATCGAAGCTAAGAAATAATTTTACTATTATTTAAATCGCAAATTATTTGTCCAATAAATCATTGAGTAGGTATTTCCGTAACGAAACGAAATAGTTTAATTTTCTAATAAATTATAAAACCATGGTATGCGTAGCAAAAGTGATATTTTCGATTAACAAAGTAAAAAAATCATTTCATTTATGAATACGCAATTAGGTAGGTAGGTAAAGCCGGGGAAGTTAAATGTTATGCTAATTGACTACTAAATTAAATTGCCCGTATATTCAAATCACAACTGTCATTCTTTGACAGTTGTATGATTTGTCTAGTAAACGGCAAATTCACTTCAATTTACTTAACAATTAATTTCACTGACTTTTCATAATAAAATTCACGAAAGTACTGCTTTTCTTACCTCTTGGGTTATCATTACGTTTTTTAAAACTAAACAGCTATACAACTTAACGTTTTACGATGTGTTTTTACCAAAATGCTGCTATAAATCGTAAGTCACAGCTCAAAGTGACAAAGGTGACCAGCTAATGCTTCGTAATGAAACACATAATGTAATTTGCCTTTATCTTCACTTAAAGTGGACTTATATCATCATGACACTATAACAAGGGTTCATATCAGACATGAATATATCAATTTTGGTGGGTTTTGTTGTTAATAATACGCTTTGTTGTAAGAAAAGAGTTAATTCAATTGCTGTGTCATGATTTGGAATCATTACGGCGAGGTTGCTCAAAGGGTTTAAGGAACTTCTTAGGCAATGGCTCCAACATCTGCCAAGTATGTATCATGTGCATTTTTACGTTTTTCTTTGTGAGTTTTGTTTGAAAGTCAAGAAAATCATTGTGAGGATACTTAGACTTTAGTCTAAAATTGGTTATAATAATAATAATAGTCCTCCAGACAGAATTTCAGCCATGGCGGCAAATCTCAACGGAGACTAGCCTTCGGCGCGAGAGATATTATAGTGCACAACTGTGTGCGTAGATACAGATGCACTCTCTCTTCCCTCATTCTCATAGTCAGATGGGACGGCAATCCGACACGACTGGAGAGAGATGAGGCGTCGGACCAACGGCTTAACGTGCTTTCCGAGGCACGGGGGTATCAAACCGCTAACTTCCAAACTCTGGGCTGCTACCAAGAAATGCCTAATGGAAAAACCCAATAACACCGCTGCCATGTTGTTCTTGTGGTAGCAAGCGCGACTGCTGAGCGTGGTGTCCTGGATTCGGTTCCCAGGTCGGGCAAATTGGTTGTACTCAGTACCAAAATCAGCGTAGTGATAATGCATGTTCCTTTTCTATATGTGAAGAGGTCTTTGACCTGCAGTAAGACCTTTACAAGCTGGTATTAAAATTTGGGAAGTGGTAGTACCAAATGTAATTTATGTTCCGTTGTAATTACAATGTCTTGTTATGACATATGTATCTGAAATAAATCACGCAAGCAATCTTAGCCATCCACAAAGAAACGGTAGAAGCGGTTCTCTCCATTATAACATTTTACTAACTTGATATGTAGCTGTTATCCGTAGATGCTTTCAAATATCCTCAATAACTCTGTCAACTGTATGTCCATTTCATAAGTCGTAGTCGTTATTAATTCTCGCTCTAATTCGTAAGCCCCTCAGCTTCATCATAAAATGAACCAACTTACATTAATTCGAAATTATAATCCTTTAATGACATAACTATGGTTTTTAATTAGTGTTCTACAAATAATATCTCCATATGCAAGACATTAAAGGCTTCCGAAAATAGGCGCGAAGCGACAGCACGACGCGACTCCAGTAGAACAATTTCTATGAAAACTTCATGGATATTGTTCTACAAGAGTCGCGTCGCGCTGCTCGTGTCATGCCTGTCTGCGGGCATCTTAAGGAGGAAGCGTCAAGCCTGCCCGCGAAATTAAAATTTTCTTACGTTTTTTTCAATTTGCAGGTCAGTATTAGGTTGTATGTTGATCAAAATATGATTCGCGGCCGTAGCATTGCGGCGGCTGTATTGATGATTCTTATGATTATAATTCTGATAATACATACTTGTTACGGCCGCGAAACATATTTTGATCAACTTAACCTGACACTGATCTGCAAATTGCAATAAAACGAAAGTAAATTTGAATTTCGCGGGCTACCTGAGTTGATATATTTATATTCAAATCAACCATACAGCACTGGATTAACAAAAAGGAGACGGAAAGATATAGTTTGCCCTCAAAAAAGTACAAAACATGCTTTCACAGCCAAATTTTATATGTACCTCGGACCGCTACTCTATAATAGGCTAAATGATAAAGAAAACATCTACTCCTTAAATCATAATAACTGCAAGAAAATCCTTATGGAGGCTCTTCAAACTATGTCCTATGAAGATACAGAGAAGTTATTACTTGTGTTAAAATAAATATTGTTCATATTATATAATTTTATACACCTTTTACATGATAAGTACCAATAAGATATTGTATATGATAATTATGTGATTATTTAATCAATTAATATTACCTCCAATCGCCTGAAACACAGGATTACCTAGTTCAGGCACAAATCATAAGTGAACTTGACATAGATTTAAGAAAAACTGTATTTAACGTTAGTCCTTATATTTTGAATAAATTATTATTATTATTATTAAAATAAGGTCTAATAAACTGTGATTTTGTAGATTAATGATCTTCCACTAATAAGTGTGTAGAGTCTTATAAGTAATCTGTAAGTAGAATGAGTCATACTGCGTTCAAGATTTGGGCTTTTAGTACTCATTTCCCCTCTTCAATGCCTGCTTCCTCCCCAGGTTTAGTTCATAATTGCTTATCAGTATCAATATATTATCGTTAGTGAAATCATCTGTAATAAACAACTTAATTGGTCATTATCAATCAATCTTTACAAAGTGCACCAGACATCTCGACCACCTATTTCCTTCTCCGAGCTTTAATTTTTGCTTAGTTTTTTGTATAATTGTCGGTAGTTTGATGTCATCCAAATCGCAATTGGTCTGAATCACAAAGATTTTAATCTTCTACGGATCATTTATAATAATTGATTCTTATAGTAATTTTTCAATCATTACTTACAATTTACCTCAAAGGTGCAATTTTTGTCATTTTCCTGTTTCATGTACCTACAGATTTTTTGGTGACTGGAATTTTGAAACTTTTAATACTCCAGGAGTAAAATAATGGTAAAAATTGTTATTTGCGACTGTTATAGTTTATACAGAAAAAGGGGCTGAGGCAAAAAGTGTTAGTTCGTTAGGTATAATAAATATGATTAATAATTGAGGAAAATAATAATTTTATTGCACTATTAAGTTACTAGCAGTTAGGTAGACGATAATGAACATGGAAATTTTGAATGAGCTCTTGGTTCTTATGAAATGCTCTACTTAAGGATATCTCCGGATGCCGTGAGTCAACCTTCAAGGTTTCAATGACACACGATTTCTTCAGGTTAAGCTCGACAGTAGAATGATTTCATTACGACCCTTTGTTGATTGACCTTATTTTATTTTGTTTTGAAGTGCACTGCGTCATGGATGACTTACATTGACTTGCATGACGTTAACGTGTCCTTCATGTTTTAATAACATATAAGGGGTCCAGGGGGACATAGGGGGGGGGGGGGGGGGGGGGGGGGTTAAGCTATTATATGGGTCCATCTTGACATACCGAGACCTCTCCGTACCTCGGAAAGCACGTTAAGCCGTTGGTCCCGGCTGTCATTCTTGGTGGATCTTTGACAGTCTTTACGATTCGGCTGAAGCCCAAAAGTCTGACAACCAGGCTTACCAAGGGGCATAGTGTTCTGTTACAATTGGCGCCAATACCTACTTGTGGCAAGCACGTTAAGCCGTTGGTCCCGGCTGTCATTCGTGGATCTTTGACCATCGTTACGGGTAGTTAGAAGCCTGACAGTCTGACAAGCAGTCTTACCTAAGGGTATCGTATTATACAGTAACTGAGTTGTGGCGGTCAGATAGGCAGTCGCTCCATTTAAAATACTGGTATTCAGCTGCATCCGGTTAGACTAGAAGCCGACCCCAATATAGACGGGAAAAGGCTAGGCAAATGACGATGTTTAAATAACGTCATCATGCTTTTGACGTAAATGATAAATTATTTTATTTCTGTAAGTAGGTTTTTACAAACACTTTTACACGTCAATCATATTTTTTTTTAACTAGATGAGGTCGGCGTTTCCTATCTGACTACTCTGAGAAGAAAGGCCGAAACAAACTCAGAGGTCACAGTCTCTTTTAAAGTCCAGACAGAATCTTGGTCAGATCATGTGACGGCTATGTAGATCGGTGTCTGAAATGGTCTTTTGAGGAAAGAACCACACAGATTGAGTGGACCTGTCCAGTCAGTGCACGCAAGTTACCACTAGTTCTAAGGGATTCTCAGATTCCTACTACTGATTTATTTGACATGTAAATAGCATCAGCATCCCAAGTCTCACGATCGGCGGAAGTCCTGTGGTCGGGGACAACAATGGGAATAAAGTGAATAGGTATTATTCTGGCAAGGCATATTTTCCACTCGTAGAACCGACAATCGTTGGGGAAAACGAGTTTTAGAATGGAGACCGCGTTTAGGCTAACGTAGTGTGGGACGCCCGCCGCCGGCCAGGTGGAGTGACGACTTGCGAAAGGCGGCTGGCAGAGACTGGATGAGAATAGCCGAAGATTGGGCTCAGTGGCGTTCACTAGGAGAGGCCTACGTCCAGCAGTGGACGAATATCGTCGCTTAGGTAACAATACCGCGTAAGTCGAAAATTGGTCATATGACGTTTTATACTTCTTTGGATAGATTTTGTCGGCGCGCATCGAATGATGTTAGATTTTTTTTTTAATTGTCCAATCGCAGCGCGGTATTCAAGTAGTTATTTATCTAGTATCTAGTGAATCAAAAGTATTTCAAGTAGTTTTTTATCTCTCCTGGAAACTTGTCAAATTTAACTTGCGCGGTATTGTTACCTAAGCGACGATATAGAATATACGAATATAATATATGATGATGATGATGATGTTACTCGGAAACTTTCAATTGCTACGTCTAAGAGTAGAGCTTAAAAATGGTCTGATCCGTCCTTTCAGATATTTAGTATTAATCTCAGAAAGGCTTTTTATTAATATGAGCATAACCACAATTGTATTTATCAAATATAAGACTTTATAAGTGCGTGTGGGGTCCCGTAAATATGATTGAATTTTATAAATCTCCGCTCCGATAACGACATGTCTTTGTAATCTTTGTCTTATTGCTTTTTGTTTTATTATGTTACATTTGGATTAAAAGGGGTCGGAGAAACAACATATCCTGTACTGTATTTTTTATTTTGTGTCTCCATATACATTATTTTATCATATGATGAATTGAACAGAATATTATTAGATGGAGAGCAGTGGTGATCCAGTGGTAACGGCCGTGACTTACGAGTTGTAGGTCGTAGGTTCGAACCCAGACAGGCGCTTTACTTTGTGTAAACTATTTCATCACCACTGCTCTCAAAACGGTGAAGGAAAACATCGAGAGGAAACCGCCATGTCCTAGAACCAAAAACATCTACCAACCCGCACTAGGCCCGAGTGGTCGATTACGGCCCACTCCCTCTCACAGAGATGAGGCCTGTGTCCCAGCAGTGGGAACATTATAGGCTGATGATGAGATGGATGGATCAAGAAGAATCCACAAGTGCATTTACTATAGTTTTTCCCTAAAGAAACGTAAGCCAACAGTAGTTTCACATAAAATCGAACGCTGTCCATTGTTTCTGAAGGCACTTGAAATTAGCTTGCAAATAAGCAAAACATAAATTCAAAATTGGTAAGCAGTACCTTCATAAACAAATCGGTGAGGAAAAGAAGATTTGGTGTTTCATAATGAAGAAGACTTACATACAAAAAGTACTTGAGGTTATTACGATCAAATAACGGTAAGTGGCGATCATACTCGTACTTTTGTGTACAACGCGGTGTTTCTGTTTACACAAGCACATGAAATCCAAGTGTTTGTCTTCAATTCGTAATACTCCGTCGGAGAGGGTTCCCGTTTTTAGCAAATAAATCTTTTCTGGGTATGAATTTTTCTTTGTTTTTACAATACGGTACCGTAACATTGGTAAACGTCAGGTGGTTGGTGTTCCGCCACAGGAGACGCCCTGGGCGTCGGGAATCCCAAGCCGATTCCCGGCCACCATAGGCGTGGTCTTACGGACGGCGAGCAATGGGCGGCTCGCCTTCCGATAAGGACCAGGCCCGGGTCGACGGCGCGTTGTGTTCCACGCCCGCAATGCAAAGCAGCAATGACGGGGTCTGCTAGGGCCGATGCCTGCCGGGGTTGCGGGAAATTCCAAAAGTGTTACCGTGGCCCCTGGCACGGACAACTGAAGGAACACGGGTGGGTTTTAGTCAGTAAGAGTTCTGACACACCCTCCCGCTCCGCCCAGAACGGGAGAAGTTATTAGATGATGTTTTTAATTGCTTAGCTACTTGTGTCTTATGATTACTTTTCTAATTGCGAGCACCAGGTTCCATTAAAGGTAGCGGTTTAAAGGAATTTTGTTAAGAGTTGAGTAAGGTCCCAGGATTGAAGCTAATAGGTTAGCTGGCCAGTAAGGTCTTCTATGTCAAATTGCATTGTTTCAAAATGAAGGTTTATTGCTTGGTCTACTTTGTGTTTTCATGGGAAATATTTGAAGATGTTTGCTTCATTATCTCGCTTATTAAATTACCTATGTTATTATCCAATATCAGATATGTAATTGAATTATCAATTTCTTTCTATTAGAATTTGTAAACCGACTCTCGTACCTGCAATTACCTTCGTCCTTTCCTCTCTTTAATAGTTATATTTTGAATTTAGAATATTGTTCAAGAGCTTTCGATATTTCCCGAACATTTCTTGTTCATAAAAATAAAAGGCTCCCAAGGCTCTCTTACTAATTTCAATTCTTTAGCAATGACGTCAGCTTCCCGCTGGGAATGCAAAGTGTAAATTTTTCGTCAAATCAATAAATAATCAATCCCTTTCCTTTAGAGATACGTAATAAAGTGCGCCCACGTCTGCGGTCAGGCGAAGATAACTTTAACAAAAGTGTCAGAAAACGTTTTGATGTATTGTAGAACAGTTCTTTCGAAGCCGTTCGAAAACAAATAAATCTAAACTCGTGTTTTAAGAATTGAGGATGTCTCTCAAGAAAGTTGTAGTAATGGGTTTTAAGGTGCCATTAACCTACAAAAAAGCTATCTACTGAATATCTTTACATGAGTATTAACATAATGCAGAAGTTATTTTATAATACACTCCTACAAATAATAAATACGATAAACCGCAACATGCTGACGACGGACTCTGTATAGAATGAAAATAAATATAAACGTAATAAAATAATACTGATTAATTCTGTCTTGCACCGATTAAGTTTAAAAGAATTTTATATCAAGTAAACATTATATCATTTTGTCCACAAAATATTTTTTTTATGTTCTTTTGAATGATTTATAAAACATTCATTAGGCATATCGCTTGAAGTGAATGATGAATTCACTTAGATAAATGAGCAACAGTTCGTAAATTTAGCATTTTGCGAACCCGACGCCGGTACAATCAAAATTCAATTAGGAATATCTTCGTGAAGAATGTTTTCTTCAAATTTATCGCTTGTCGTTCCCACCGTTTGACGTGTTTGTTCTAAATATACTTTTGTACTATTGTTTTGCTTTATTTGAATATCCTATACTACCGACATTGTGTTCTTAACATCGATTTTAATTGGCACAAATGTAACTTTGCCCATAATCTTCTTTTATTTACCTGCTCTAAAAACAGCGACAATATCTGCCTCAAAAACAAATGAAAACCCATAACCTACAAAAGCTGACTCATCTGTACCTCTGAGTTGACTCAAACATGGCTTATCATTATGATCTAGAGCCGGTATATGCTCACAAACAACGACCACAGTAGCTCGCATGTTTGTTTATATCCGTGTTTCACTTAACATAAATCTATCTATCTTATATGATAAAATTAACCTACCACCGATTACCCTATTTCTAGCGTAAAAACTTCTTCAAATCCAATCGCCGTTACATCGTGACCCAGTCATAGCGTAACATTATCAATCTACATTTCACTAAAGAAAAAGTCAGTTCCCATGTCGATGTGAATATTATTCAAATAGGCTGTGGTATCGAGACAACTTCAAGTTTGTTTAAGTTTGTCTGGGCATGGCTGTTGCTAAGTAAATCTTTGTTTGCACATATGTTTACTAGTTTCTGTTCTTGAATTCTATTGTGGAGGCTTCCGAATTGAATTGTGATGTTTCGAGCATAGCTAGCTATATGTACATAGTGCGCTTTTCCTGTTGCTGTCCTGTTTCTATTTTGATCTTCAGATTTCTTACTAAGGGTTGTCATTGAATCTAATTTATGTCCATAAAGAACTACAGATTTATTAGCATTATCTGCTTCAATTGTGTCTCTCTGTCAATAATGCACCTCTGCAAAAATCCCTTACCATACAACTCTAATGCAGAACTCTCCCAATTAATCCAATATCTACTATTCCACGTTACATTATTAAGGCGTACCAGGAGCTGGCACCTCGTAAATCCCTGAGGATCATTTCGTAATTAAGTTTCGGAAACGAACAAGCGGCGATACGTTCAAACCTACGACGATAACAAAAATATGGGGACCGAATCACCACATCGTGATTTATATTTGCCGTCGGTGATAATTTCTTTTAATTGTGGCTTGTAAGGTGCGGTCTGCGGTTTGCGGCGAGCCTTAGGTGGCTGTATTGATTTATCCCTTATAATTGAGTTTAGATACTGGGTAATTCTGAACTGAAATGTCAATATCTTTCAGCGTTGTTTGTTTAAAGCCGTCGCGCGTCGTTTAAAGTATATGTTCGTTTGAGTGTTTGGTATTACTGTAGTTTAAAGTGTTACGCCCATACTTTTTACTTCTATTAATAATTCTGACGATAAAATTTCTTTAAGCTAACAGCTGTCACAACGCACTTAATAACCCTTCTTGAATGATACAAATTGGATCGCTTAATATTCACATATTAAAACTCAGCGGTCGAGCTTAAGCTCGGGATAATATTGGACAATCTCGTTTGTGTTACAACGCTATATTTCTGCTGATATTACATAGGGCTGACAGCAAGAGTGAAATCTCTTTTGAAACATTGAGTCGAAAACCTATTTTTTTGCTTTAACATGTAATTTTAAAACCTGCCCGCAGGATTTCCAGGAATAGTGCCATATTTTTGACTAAGAACAGAAAAAAACATCCTCACGTTTTAAAATTATGGCATTTTTGTAACTGGTTTCTTGTGTTAGTGACCCCTGATGGTGATTCACAGCGACTGTTTACCTTAGCTCCACAAATTCAGGGTTAAGATGCGATTACGTGTGATTAATTTCTTTAAGATAACACCCATTTTATTTGCTATGACATATCACTGTTAATTGGTTACATCTCAGGGTAGGCAAGTTCGTTAAACTTGGGTCTTACATTTAAATTATTGTTTTACAAACATGGTTTTTTTAGCAACTTTGCTAGCTTTCTTGGCCGCCCCACGTTGAAGTGGTCCGTTTCGTACAGGATCTTTGGGTCTTGGGTTAAGACCGGTCATGCTGACTTCATTCTTGATTTTGTTATTCATCTCCGTTGGATTTATAAGGACTTGGTCCTGCCCTAAGGGCAATGCCATCAAGCGGAACTAATTGCTTTCTTATATAATATTATCATCGTTTAAGTTGATATTTATCCCTCTTCCACATTAATATGGAACGTTATGCCCTCTCTTTTGTAGTTTTGAAACTCAACTTGTTCTTTGGTCAATTGGATTTCTTTCATAATATTTTTTTCATAATGTCCCTTAGCAATATCACAAATGTGTTTTAAAGTGTCAATCGTGGCTTAAACTGATTAAAATTGCACTTCAAAAGGTAATCAAGTTGCGAATTGAAATTCTGAAAGAAAAGTTTGCATAAAACCAAGTTTTGCTAAAAATAGCAAAGTAACATCCGTGATCAAAGACAAGGAAATACAAATTAAAGCAATTAATTAAGCGGACGAAAACTCACAACATTTTACGAAAGAAATCCCAAAATTAAAAGGAATGATCGCAAATAAGTATTGTAAAAAGTAAATAAAAGGAAAAGTATCAAAATGTTACAAAAAAGGAAAGCAAATGGTCGAATAAATGGGCCTTTCGAAAGATTCCACAAACCAAGGTCATTTGGAGTCGATGAACTCTGCGGCGATTTTGTTAAAAGTGCAGACTTTTATTGCGCTTGACATATGCTAATGAGATTGAAGTTATTGAAAATGCAGTGACTAAATAATTTCAGAAAGGCATTAGAATATTATTATATTACGTTTCTGCTATATTATTTGTACCTTCACATTTGGACGTGCTTTAAGAGTTGGTGGGTGTCGATTAAAATTCGTTTTGCGATGATTAATTAACTCTTTCAACCCAGATTGGAAATGAAAACCGAACAGTGCGAAAATAACGGCTTTATTAAAACCAAAATCTTTTGGCACATACGTTTTATGACGGAAAACTGTTAATTTTTAAATACTGCTTTATCTTAGTTAATTTTTAAATACTGCTTTATCTTAGTCATTGAATTAAGCACTTTTAATTCCACGATTGGGTGTGTCGTAGGAAGTTTTTCTATCAATAAATTCTGGCTCAGGCTGGGCCAAAGCTTAGAATCGATTTTTAAATGGAGTGATGATTTAACGACCGATACTAATATGGCTTGGAATCAATCAATTTTTATTTCAAATCGATTGATAATGGGGAATACACATTTTTTTTTCTGATTTTGATTTAGGTTTCAAGGCTTTTTCAGGTTTTGTTTTATTTAATATCAGTCTACCTTTTAAACAAGTTACAGCATGATTCACAGACACATTTTATAGTTGAGTCTAAGGCTTTTGTCATACGATAATGTCACTTGGGCCTTCGACTTATCGTCCCTTGTCCACTGTATTGTTAGTTCTGTAAAAAACATGGTTTACTTTGTAACGGTTCACTTTACCGCTTCCAGCCCTGACGGTTTCCTGTTCATTTGCATAGACAAAATGTAGGCCAGCATTACGTATGCCTTCAACCATGAATCTGCTGGTATTAGTACTGTAGGTTACTTGATAACCGAAATTAACATAAACATTTTAGTGTTTAACTGCCGTAGTGTGGGTGTACTATAAAGTACACCTCGGCCTAACCCTTTTATTGTTTATGATAAAAGAAAAAGACAGCAAAAGAATGGAACTCTCTACCTGCGTCTGTGTTTTCGAACGCATACAACCCTAGTCTCTTCAAAATGAGAGTGAACAGGCTTCTTCTGGGTAAGCTCACTCCATCGTCGACTCTGTATTAGTCACCACTGACCTAGACTAGAGTCAGGAGCAAACTTATCTTAAAAAAAAATAACAATATTTAGTGATGTCTCAGTGCTGGAATGTGAACAGACTGACGCATTTAATTATAGAATCTAAAAAAAGACTGAGTAAGAAGACCTACGGGTCTTCCCTTTCTGCTGGACATCTTTTCCTTCCTGATTATAATTATGTTTCCTTGATATTACTGCAACGGTTTTGACAACTTTTGAACATGTATCTTGATTACAGAGTACTAAGGGGGTCCTAAACACGATGTCCGTAGTTTCGGCCGAAGTTACTGGCGTTTCATTCTCCGTAGTACTTACGGATATAAGATTAGTTCGGGGCTCGTACTAAGAATTAATGACAACACGATTTGACGGTCGTTCCCTATTCCCGATGCGTTTAATTGTTTTGACGGATCAACTACTTTCCGACGGGCCTGTTTCTTCGTGACGGACTTAGAGGCGTACCTAAACACGGAACTGAAAAAAAAACTATACATTATATTAGACAAATTGAAATGCAAAAACCTGGAGAAAGATGTCTGAACAAACTCCACAATCGACCGAGACATATTAAAAAAGCAAGGTATAAGAATTGAAAACCATACGAATTCTGAAGAGAGAGAACCGAATGAATCCGTACTTCCACACAATAGACGACCGCGAATGTAGTACGAGAAAATGAAAGAGGTTTCATTCAAGTTTGAGAAATAATGGTAGACGCAAAGTTAGACTGACAACTCTGTCGGTGGGAATAATGAAAAGTTTTCTTGCAGTAAACGTTAATATTTAGTTTTAGCTACGATCAATAATAGTACTAGATTTCCGATGAGCGCATCAAAATCGGTCGGAAAAATAAGACCACAAATAATATTGTGGTCTTATTTTCCAAATAGTTTTCTTAACCATAGAGAGCTTAGAAATTATGTTTTATTTTTCCATAAATATTTTGTTTCTTATTTCAAAAATACGTTTACTTTGCAATCAAAGAAGTAAATATTTGTCAAACCATAATAAACTTTATGTTTGAGTGTTGAGGTTTATAATTAAGTTTTATGCAGTCACCGGCCACTTGAGAGGTGTGTTTTTGTTCCTAATCCTTAATCTAGTGCTATTATTTATCGAAGAGTTTTAGAGCACAATTTGTAGTGTTGATTAATTTGAAACCTTATAACCATCATAATATCATAATACCTTTAACCAGCAAACTAATTGATAATTATAATAATCAGATGTTAGATTAAGTAGGTACCTGCTCATATGTTCTTAAAACTTTTCTAAATTGTTATGATGTACACAGAGTTACATATTTACACGTGCGAGAAGAAAAAATCAGAGATAGCATTTTAGTTTAAGGAACTTCTTACACATGATTCAGTTTTTCTTCGTGACTCATAAGGATATTTGAAAACAACTTTAAGGTCTAAAACAATTGTATTTAGTCACCGAATGGTTTAATGAATCCCAACCATTATTAATTTTAACAGCAGACACGGATTTGGCATTGAAGAAGAAATCAATGGCAAAATAACCATAGAAGGAAGTGAAAGGATTCTTATATACCCTTAAAATTCCGCTTGTGTATCGATTATGTAAATGATTTCGTCGATGACACGAATATAATCTCCGTCGTAATTATCGACACAAAAGCAATTTACTTTGTCTCAGGATCAAAATACCAGGATTAAAACGCTTCATGCTGACGTGACAAGATTACCACCGTACCTGCAAAACAAAGATCGGTACCTACCTCACTTTCTTAATATTTCTAGACACGTAAGAATTCTAGATTGTCGTCGGCGTTATGCGCTTGTGCGACAAAAACCTTTGCGTGGGCTTCTACAGGATAATAGATGCCCTTGAGGATTTGAGACACTCCTAGTCTGATATGTCCTTACTTTAAGCACATGTAGAGAATGTGTGATTTCGTAAAAATGATGCTGTCGACAAAGAAGGCTAACTTTATCTGCATGATGATACGTTCTTCGCATTACCCACGTTGGAAACTGTCTTGATGGCTACTGCTACTTGATTTTCTAGACTGATTAGTGATCATGCAAAGCAAGCTATATGAATTGTTCTCAGTCGAATCTACACAATATAAAGCCTTTTGGTATAGGTATACGAAGTTCTTGAAAATATATGTATTATACTCAAGTTTGAAAACCTTTTTCAAGTCTGTATAACCCGCAGCATGTTTTTTATTCACATTCGCATGACATTGTAGATTTTGTCGATCGTTATCACTCACTTGTTCGAGCTTACGTTTTATTTCTTCAATTCTCCCGTCAAAGATACTGTGATTGGATTCGTATCTCGGGTTCTGAACGTCTAAATACACTCGTATATTTCTTGATTTATTTCTTTTCTAAGAAATAGTGTGTCAAATACCGTACGATATGACTTTTTATACGAGTTTCGATAAGATTTTCGGTTTTAATGTTATAAATTGTTATACAAAAGAAGTTCTGTTCTGTAGCAGACAAATTCGTGAAGCCGACTCAATAGAGAGTTGGTGAAGACTTCATTTTTGATATCGCTCTGACATCGCAAGTACTTTTACCGAAATGTTACAATTTATCCAGAAAGCAACAACTGTGACAGCTCAGTAGTTCCTGGCCAGTGCCAGTCGCTTTACCAATTCTCTTAGATCAGACAAGCAATGTTCCAAAAGCTGATACTTTAACTCATTCGTTGAAAAGTAGCGTCAACAGTTTTTAGAACCGTAAATTATAATACACATACTCTTCTTTTATCTGTTCTGTGCACATACTGCAATAACCACATTGTCAAAAATGGCGATTCTATAAACCGTAAGAGAAGTCAATAAAATCATTATTTTGTGAGATGATACCTACGACAAACTATCATTTTTTAGATCTATAGCCAATAAAAAATAATTAACGACACCTTCTGTGACATGCATTTACAGAAACTGTTTACTTATAGGTATACGTTATTGTAATATGATACTCAATGAATCATTCAAGTGTTAAAACGGTTTGAATGATAAGATCTACTCTTTAACCTCAAAAGTATTGCATTACACTTGCGGAGTGTTTGATTTATTGGTCTTAACTATATGAGCAATCAACACGGGTGTTAAATTAAAGAGTAACAGTGAAAAATTGTCAAAACATTCGGTCATTTGTATTCTCCAATTTCTTGTAAATTATTGTGCTACTAATTTATTTATTCAAAAAACCCCATAATTATGTAGAGTTTAATAAACCACCTACAGTAAATCAAGAAGCGAAGCATATCCACACATCCATTCCTTATACTAGCAATTGCCAAAATTGACGGCACGGTTGGCGCAGTGGTTAAGCGATTGACTGCTGCGTTACGTGTCGCGGGCTCGATTCTCGCACGGAACAAATATTTGTATGACCTGTATGTGACTTTAAATGTTTGTAAACGCACCAACAATACATGAGAAATTCCTAGAGCGGGGCAACATTAAAAAAGAAAGTTCCCGTTGTTCTTTTTTATTTATTTATTCGGTCAGTAAGTAGTGTCTATTCGGATACCTATTGTGAAATAGGTACTAAATATCTCAACTCAGCCTGCAGTCAGCCTGTCACGGAATCACTATAAATTAAACAGTAGAAGATGTTTATGATTTTGTACCAGGATATTTTTGTTCGCTTACAGCCAAGTCGTCTACAAGAGCAAAGCTCCGGCATGTGCTCGGATTTATTTCCCTGTTTGACATTCATAACTTGTGCGGAATAACAAGTGGTTGATACATTCTACTGCTTTTACTCAACTCTTAAATAACTAATAAGAGAAATATTTATTTAGTCATTTTTTATTACAACGGGATTTTTTTCCGCTTTCCACTGACGATGACGGTTTTATTTATGGTACTTCTTCAATGGCTGTAAAAAGTTTGTATACGGGATATTATGATTCGTAGGTTGTATCTTTCTTTTCGTGAACCGTAGTTGTCATATAATGGGTGGAACCTCTGATACTACATCCTACCGATTGCCAAACGTACCTAACATGGTAATATACCCGTTATCCCATCCGATGGCAAGCTCATAAATAAGTCCACATTTGGTGATGATTTTTTCATCACTTCCGCTAGTAACAAGGATGATCTCATGTAGTTTGTAAACACGTTTAAAGCCACCTGACTCTCTAGACAAAAGACATGCACATAAATGGAAATGACAGCTCTAGGCCTATGGTAGACAGTGTCTGTCATTGACAGGTTAAAATGCTCAGTGCCCATATATTTTTGTATTACAAGTGTGTTTTCGTTAGGTAAAGTACCCGTACCATCGACCGGTTTTTGCCTAATGTTGTAGTCGCTGTCGGAAATCCGGCTCTTTGCAAAAATTATTTAAAAGATCTGTTCAGTTTTTTAAGTAACTAGTTAATGATTAAAATAATGATTAACGTTGACCTTCATTCAATTCATGTAATCTACCTATAAAGTTTTTATAAATAAATGTATATAAAATACAGGTCATAGACCAAAACCCGTTATTAATCGCTTGTTTAAAAAAAAATGGTTTTGCCATACATTTTGACCGCGTAGGTATTGCACTTTTGTATGAAACAACCGATTTTTTTTTGATAACTGACGAATAATTTCTACCCTAAGGCGTCTTGAAACATGTGCTGAATTACCGTTTGCGCGTCAATGTCCCTGCTACACTGTATATGGATTAACTTCGTTTTTGTTTGTTCTAGGTACAAAATAATAAACCTCCTTGGTGGCAGGTTTGTCTCTCTTCTGCCAGGTTTGCGGAAAAGTTCGAAAGGGTTACCGTGGCCCCCAGCACAGGCAACTGAAGGAACATGGGTGGGTTTTAGTTAGTAAGAGTCTGGACACGCCCTGCCGCTACGCCCAGAGCGGGAGAAGTTATTTGATGACTTCCTAACCTCAAACAAAAAAAAAAAAAAGATTTGTCTATCTTCGGAAAAGTATACAAACCACTTGATCCTTTACTTTATGAGGAGATGCGTATACTATTTGTAAGGAAAAATTTACTAAGTTCTGAAATTTTGTAATAGAATGTATAATGCATCGTCGACTGACATAGCACAATGACCGTCTCACTATGTACCGTAAATCTTTTCACATTTCTTGATACTAATTATTTCCGTTTGAAACGGAAACCTTCCTGGCGACGGAACATAGTTAATGAGATAGCATGAGTATGATAGAGCAAGGGATAGGAATTTCTCTTAGGTAACGTGGTAGGAAATCAATGGAAGTAGAAAAGTAATTTTATTTTACTTTACTTCCATTGATTTCTTTTGAGACTCTTTTTTTATGTGAAACGTCTATAGCCGCACGTTAAACCGATTGATGACGTGGCGACGCATGCAGTGGCGACGCGTCGCCACGCTTGATTTTAAATAAAGAACAATTAATTTCTTTAAAAAAACGGAATATTTGGTTTTTAGTATGCCATTTTTTTTTCTTTTATTAAACAATTCTTTCATACATAAGTATGTAAATACGTATGAAATAATGGTTTTCGATGTTTTACATCTGCCAGGCGTCCCGCGACGGCTCAATTTTTTCTTTTATATATTTTCCTTTAATACGACAAGGAGTAAGATTTAGGTTTCAATTATTTTTCTGAAGCGATTCATGCCTGATGGAGCAGTCTTGATGACCTTTATTTATGTAGTCAATTTGTTTAGAATAAAACCTCACCTACTAGTTCAGGGTTTTTGGTTTGATTAAAAGTAAAAATAGTTAGCAAAATAAAATAAATTAACATTGCCTGTGTTTTATTGGAGCAACTCAATCCCAAGCCTTTTTGTCCTCAATATAGTCTTTGACAGTATAATAGGCATTCTGGCATAGTTTCCTTTATATAAAATACTTAGAGCATTTACTAAGATAAAATATTTGAATTTATTGAGGCTTAGTGCTTGAATGTGGCTAGGAAGTTTATTATAAAAACGTATACATTGGCATCTAAACGAGCCACCTATTTTTTAGATTCAAGATTTAGGTTTCAATTATTTTTCTAAAGCGATTGTTGCCTGATGGAGCAGTCTTGATGACCTTTATTTATATAGTCAATTTGTTTAGAATAAAACCTCACCTGCTAGTTCAGGGTTTTTGGTTTGATTAAAAGTAAAAATAGTTAGCAAAATAAAATAAATTAACATTGCCTGTGCTTTATTGGAGCAACTCAATCCCAAGCCTTTTTGTCCTCAATATAGTCTTTGACAGTATAATAGGCATTCTGGCATAGTTTCCTTTATATAAAATATTTGAATTTATTAAGGCTTAGTGCTTGAATGTGGCTAGGAAGTTTATTATAAAAACGTATACATTGGCATCTAAACGAGCCACCTATTTTTTTAGATTCAAGATTTAGGTTTCAATTATTTTTCTGAAGCGATTCTTGCCTGATGGAGCAGTCTTGATGACCTTTATTTATGTACTCAATTTGTTTAGAATAAAACCTCACCTACTAGATCAGTGTTTTTTTTGGTGTGATAAAAATAATGAAGTGAAATAGCAAAGCTTTTCATATAAGAAATAAGATGATATAACGTCTAGTTATTGCATAAGTAGAATAATTAACTAAGACAAATGGCTTGCCACGTTTCCTTGAGAGGGCCATGTTTATTTAAAAGCAGCAATAAAGCATTGTTTTATTTCTTAGCTTAATAGTGAAATGCTTGCACCATTTGTAAAAGAAAACTAAGTAATAAGAAAACTACCTAGTATTACGTGGAGAAAATAAAAAAAAAGGTTTGTTCAATCAAGTGAACATTTGCAGTTATAAAATTATAAATATTCATATTTCCGTTAATGATGATGATAGGTAAAGAGTAAAGTAACGTATTTAAGCAAAACTAGAAATTATTCAGAAAGTCAGATTTCATAAACTGGTTGCTACTTATATTAGTAATCAGTGACCTTGCAGCAATAAGTAATGCTTTCAGGCCTCGTTTATTATTTTCTTTTGGCATACGATTAATTCCTTTGTTATTGTGACGTGAGTAAATCCCGTGCGATTCGATTCACCTGAATAGTGATGCAGCAAACACGCGTTTAGTCTGACAATCGATTAACAAAAGGCATCGAGATGCCTTCATATTCGATTACTTTATTTGTTCAGTGTTAATGAAGTGGATTTTAGAAACCCTTTTAGCAATTTTTGTTATGGACAAAACGGTGCGGGCAGAAACGGTTTTGGGTATTTTTTTTTGACAGTGTAAAAAGGTTTGAAAATTTTGAGTTGTAAACTTTTGCGAAGTATTGTAAATACTGATAGATAGCATACGAGTACATACCTTCTTACAGTTTCATAGATTTACTTATTTGTTAGGTTCCTTTTCTGTTTGTATAATTTTGTTAGAAACCCGTGATAAAACTCAAGCAGCACTACATCCCAAAATGCATTCAGCAAGTCCAAACGACGCATTACATATTATTTTCAACTTTATTGCATGCCTTTTATTACTTTTAATAAAACCGCAAAATGCCCACGAATTCTTGTTCCCGGACGTTGGAACCGGTTTCGAAATAATTGGGAGAGGGACCACCACAATCCTGTTTTCGTACTGATCGACATATTCAAAGGAGTGATGTCCATTGCTGCATGCCTATATTGTTTAATGGGCCTTTTGCGTATGAATGGGGTGATGGAAACCTTTCCTTCGATTTTAGTCTGTGTTATGTTCCCAGTACAGGGTGCGTGAAAAGGAATTAAATCAAGATGGTAATGTCAGGTTTGCCAGGAGATTTTGCGGAAAAAAACACTTGAAGCCGTTATGCAAGAATGATTTAATGAAGCAGTGTTGAGTTACATGTTATTCAGTTAAATTAAAATTAAGATAAGATGCGGTCCGTGTGATGAATTTTAAATAAGAATGTAACAGAGATTATATTTTAATTTGAGCGCTTCCTTGCTTGCATATTTATGAACATAGTGCGCACGATTGACGTGAAAATATAAGCTGTACACTTGTACAGCTTTCTGCTCAATTTCACCAGAAATAAATTAAACATTAATGAAAACTGACGTAGCACGTTTAATAATTATGTATGACATAATCAATGTATCTATCACCAATATTGGAACCATATTGGAAAATGATGAAAAGCCTCTTTGTTGATGGGTGCTCGCTTAAGCTGAAAAGGCAAGCTCGCTATGCAAAGGGAGATTACTCGTCATACGCAGCTCTCCTAATTGAAACGCGCACTCGATACTTTTACATTTAGGTACCTATACTTGTGTGCGTAGGTTTGATAAAAAAATGGAATATAAGTGAATGTGCAACGTTTTCATGTTCCTATAATCCATTTGAAATAAGATTAGAAATTGAACTTAACCTTTTTTACAGTCCGTTAAACTGATTTTGACTTCTATTGCGTTGGTGGCAAATGACAAATGGCAGCTGTAGTAAACAGTTGGTATTGTAACCACGTTTTTTGCTTCCTTATCCTTCGGAATATAAGTCGAAATCAGTTGAACGGACCGTAAAAATGGTTTAGTTAAAGGAGATGTTTGATTTTGGGCCACCACTATGTACACTACTAGGAAAAAAATAGGGGAATTTCATAAAAATACTAAAAAAATCTTTTGAAATAGGGTACAGTGGTACAAAAATGATAATTTAAAAAGTTTTTTAATAAGATAACCCCAATTTTAGGGCAGCCATGACAGTTGTGTTTGACATGACGGTTGACAGTTTAAAGCACAGCTCAGTCCTCTCCTATTAATTATCGAAGTCCAGGGTATATTGATAGGCACTAAAGAATGAAGCAGTAGGACTGTTAATAAACAAAACGTTCAAGCCTTCGTTACGTTTCTTGCTCCTCTTGACACCGATATAACCAATCTCTAACTGCTCGAATAGGTGATAGAAGATGTGCTGCCGCAGTCGAGTAGAATATCCTGTAGTCTTATTTTATCGAAACCGAAACCCAAGATTTTCGAAATTCGTATTTTTCGTTTTATGTCAGCTAATACACGTCAATTAAATGTCATTGTCAAAATGACATTTTTCGCATGCTGCTAATCTGATCCACCATGTTTAATTTTATGTTGTGTTGCTCTCCATGGCCAAGTTAATTTGAGTATACTTTGAAACGAAGTGAAATTAAAGAAAATGAACAATAAAAAACGGTTACAGTAATACATAGTGATATTTACATATAGTGTACATTGTGCTGGCCCAGGCTCCATACATTTCTGGAACATCTCCTTTCTAAACTGATTTCAAATGGAGTATAGGTATGACGAAACCAATCAAGTGCGGTGGTTGGTAGTCACGAATGTGCTGATCCTATCAACCTATCAATGTTGAAAATAATTAAAGGCAAAGACAACTGCTGGTCTATTGGCCGCAAGCGCTATTGTTGAGCATGAAGTCTTGGGTTCGAGTACCGGGTCGGACAAAGTGTTATTGAGTTTTCTCAAACATGCTTGGAGATTTGAGCATTATTTTGACCACCCTCTTCGAGGTAACTCGAAATGGCTGTACTGGCCAAATACATGCGAGCAGCGGCCGGCAAAAGTTGTACGAAAATCCATATCTGTCGTGGTTTAGCGGCCAAATAAATTACATAGTAAACTCATATCATATCTATCGTGTAATTTAAAATTGGAACGATCTTTTACTCCGAAACATGGCAACCAAGGAGGTAACTTATCAAAAGTTTTATTTAAATTTCGAACTGGCTTGCAAATTGCTGCACGGTTGGCGCAGTGGTTAAGCGATTGACTGCTGCACTGCGTGTCGCGGGTTCGATTCCCGCACGGAACAAATATTTGTATGACCTACAAGTAGTTGTTCCAGGTCTAGCTGTTTGTGTTTGTGAGCTTATCAAATGTTTGTAAACGCACCCAAAATACAGGAGAAATTCTTAGTGTGGGGCAACGTTTTATAATAAAAAAAACCTGTTTATTGAAAAAAAAAAAAAACAAAAATTAACACTTTAAAGCGGGAAAAAATATTGTTTATCGTTGTTCGTCATTGATTTTGAAAAGTAATTGTATTTTAGTTTCCGTAATTTTAAAAGTAGGTACTATACAAGAGTTGGCATTTATGGACTTACGTACTCGTATGTGTGCCTCGGCTTCGCCTCGTTCCACATTTACACGTTCGTCCATCAATGCCTCTTTTGCTGGCCGCTGCAGAATGTACTATTTTCCACCTGTAATTTCTCTGTAGAATAGAATAGAATACTGTTTATTATGTACACAATAAAAATTACAGATATAAATGTAGTAATTTTACATAGGGTGGGGTTTATCGCTAAAAGCGATCTTTTATAGACAACCTTTGGATGGATTAAACGGAGAAGGAGAGACAATACTACACACATACGAGTACATTCACACATGATACATTATATTTACTTATAGTCTTTTTTTTTTTAAAACGTTGCCCCACACTTAAATTTCTCCGGTATCATGGGTGCGTTTACAATCATTTAAACTCACATACACAAGCGGCTAGACCCGGAACAACTACTTGCAGGTCATACAAATATTTGTTCCATGCCGGGATCGAACCCGCGACACGCAGTGCAGCAGTCATTCGCTTAACCACTGCGCCAACCGTGTCGTCAGTATTTATTGCTCCTACCACTGTTTGTCTCTTCATCACCCAAAGGTTGACTGGTAGAAAATTCCTATGGCAAAGTCCACCGCTGTACATTTGTGTGCTTAAAATATTAAAATAAATTCAATATATAAATACTTATCTACATAGACAGTGGTACTAGTAGTTTCAGTAGTTGCCCGGAGCCTGGGTTAGTACTCGGTTGATGGCAATAGGCTTGCCCGTATGGACATGGACGTATTAAATAGAACTGGCGAAATGTTGGTGTACTTGTACACTTCTGCCTAACCGTTTTGGGTATACAGGCGTGATATTGTGCTATGAAAGTTTTATTGTCCTCTCAGAATGTATGTGTACGGTTTCTATTTTACAGTTCATCGTGTCCTAAGAAAGGCTTCAGGAATCTGTCTTTTATAACTGTGTAAATGCTCTATTGGAGAAAGAAGTTCACAAAAGTGGTAGCCCGAAGAAAATTGTGTTACGATTTAATTAATTAATTTCAAGAAGTACTTAGTGATAATTTCTAAGAAGTTTTTACGTGTGAAGATCCTTATGCAGTTGTCTATGCTGTTTCTTAATATTATATCAAAGAAAAATAGAACAAATAGTAGGTTATTTAATATGACAAAAGTTGTTCCTTTAAGAGGTAAAAGCTTTTACAAGTTTCCACGAACGCAATTCCTGATTCCTAGAAAATGCTGCCGAGTTTCAATTCTGTTATATTATTATCTCAGAATTTTCTTTTATATTTTCCTTTGACTTTTTAACTTCGTTTCCTTTGATATAGCTAAATAACCTTTACACACAATTTGTTTTTTCCCAACACTAGCTGCGCACCGCGGTTTCACCCCCATAAGTCTCGATCCCGTAGAAATATCTAAATAAAAAGTATCCTATGTCCTAATCCAGGTCATGGTCTACCCATGTGCCAAATTTCGTCTAAATTCGTTCAGCCGTTTTAGCGTGAAAGCGTAACAAACAACAAACAAACATACTCTTTATTATTATTTTAGATTTAGATAAACATCACGCATTGTTTCCTTGAAGAGTAAAGCAGAGGTGTACCCATTGTAGGTACATCGCCATTTGCCTGTTATGTTTCAAGTCCCATGGAAACGGGGGCGAGCCTATTGCCATCAACCGGGCACAAATCTGCTACTGAGAAAATCCTAATGAAAAAACCCAATGACACTTTACACGACCTGAGAATCGAACTCAGGACCTCACGCTTAGCAGTAGCGCTTCCGGGTTCCGGCCACTAGTCCAACGAGGCAGTTTTTTGTCATAGCTTCTGCTCAGAACTTTGTAAACTTATCATTGTATTTTCATAGAATCAACTCCTGAAAGGATGCAACAGTAGGTACTGTTGCATCCTTTCAGGAGTTGATTTTTATAAAAGATTAAAAAAGGAGAAATAAGGCGATACCAAAATAAATTGGGGGCTTTTTCATAACCATTTATTTCACTGTTACAGTATATATGGATTTAATTTTTGGTTATTTGTTTATTGACTATTTCATTAAAAAAAAACTCAAATGACTTACTTTTCCTCGATATAATTAAACCTCTACTTTTTTATATTTTTTTCTGTATTTCTAAAATCATAAGTAACTTTAAAAATTTTAATTCAATTTTGCAATGAGCAAAATTGAATTAAAATTTTGCGTATTAGGTAATTCAAAACTCTGGCTGAACATATTTTTGTTACATAGCATGATTTATTTTTAAAATGATTTTTTTTCGGTTTGCCGTTTACGTTGTTTTCTTTGTAAACAATTTTTATTTCAAAGTCAAAGCATTTATTTCAAATAGGCACATAAAAGGCACTTTTGAACGTCAACATTTACATTTAAATAGAATTGATTCTAGTCGCCCCTTCCAAAAGGTAGTTTCGTATGGAGAAGAATGGGCAAGAAACTCCATCGTTACTTTTTTTAAATGTGTTACAATACTTTGTATACATTAATTATATAATTATATGTGAAGACGATGCACCTATAATAAAAATTACCCTACCAAAATAGGTAAAAAGAATTTAATAAACGTAGCAATGATAAATAAGTTAATTAAGTGATAGATACATGGTGTTCACATATTTACAAACATTGTAAAAGTATACGATTTCCCAAATTATGTAACCAATTAATATGTCAGTGTGTGAGTTAAAGTAGTCACAGAATGTAAATCAATGTCATAAAAATAACAAACCATACAATTAAAGTAGCAACAAGTTTTAATTTTGTCTAGACCCTAGATTGTCCTGTGGAGCTGGACCAGCATGTTTCCAAGCATTCTTATCTTGGATATAATCATCTAATTTGTAAATATGCTTGTTTACACAGTGAACTTTTTATATGAGTTTTAAATTTTCTTTCATTTAATTGCAATATATTACAAGGTATTTTGTTGTAGCATTTAACACAGTACCCCATAAAAGATGTATGTACTTTAGCTAATCTGAAAAATGGTTGATCTATTTTATCTTTATTTCTTGTATTAAAATTATGTCTATCACTTATTTTATTAAAAAGATGTAGATTTTTTCTTACATACATAATATTTTCATAAATGAATTGGCAAGGTACCGTCATAATATTAATCCTTTTAAATAGTTCCCTGAGAGATTCGCGTTGACGTAGATTATAAATGGCTCTGACAGCTCTCTTTTGCAAAATAAAGATGGATTCAATGTCAGCAGCCTGACCCCACAGTAAAATGCCATACGACATAATGCTGTGGAAGTAGCTAAAATAGACCAGACGCGCGGTTTCTACATCTGTTAACTGTCTTATCATTCTAACAGCATAAGCGGCCGAGCTTAGCCGCCCCGCAAGAGATGTTATATGAGGTCCCCATTGTAATTTCTCGTCTAGCGTGATTCCCAGGAAAACTGTGTGATTAATTAATTCCAGTTTTTCTCCATTCAACATGATGTCACACTCGCTACTTCTTACATTCGGTAATTTAAATTTAATGTATTTAAATTTAATGCAATTTGGTTTGGCACTCACGTTGTTTTATTTTGACTGCATATTGTTGCGCTCTCTTTTTTCGCATGTGGAAGTAATTGACTCTGTCACTTTCTTATTCCCGCCCCTCGAGCTATGATTTATTTTTTACGTATCACCTTAGTGCACCTCTACATCTTTGAAAAAACTTATGCCTTAAAAAAAAAAATCGAGCTGTGCATTGTCTTTCAGTAACCCAGCTCCCTAATTGCATAACACACTTTCTTTTACAGTCCGAAGTATTTTGAAAGAAATTCCTAACATGATCCTTCATATCGACTGACCGGTTGGCGCAGTTGGTAGCTACCCTGCCTACTGAGCCGCTGGTCCCGGGTTTAATGCCCGGACAAGTTAAACATTTGTGTGCATGAACATGTCTGTTTGACCCGTGTCTGGGTGTGTTTATGTATATAAGTATGTATATCAGTCATCAGGTTACCGTAGTACAGGCTCTGCCTAGTTCGGAACCTGAAGACATTGTGAGGAAGTTGTCTCATTAAAAAAAAAAATTTTTTTGAAAAACTCGTCTGCCACGTTATTAACGCAATTTATTAATGTTGTCGAATTGTCAAAGTAAAAGGCATTGCAATTATTTGTTTGTTACGCATTTACCCCGCAGGTGATCACGAAACTGTTTAACGTATACAAAAGACGATTTTCAGAACAAGGTACTTCTCCAACACTAGCTAGCTTTATAGTAACTAATTTATTTATTTCAAAATATTTGTTAGTTTTGGTAATGCTCGTCTAGTGGCAACCACTGGTCTTTAAATGTCTTATCTGCGGATAATGTAGTTGACTGCAACATTACTATTTAAAGTTTTGTTAACCTGATGTATTAAATAGGTTGTAGTTGTTTATTATCCCTTAATAAAAATAAAAAATAAACTATAGGATCACACCGTCTCGTTTGCGTAATAGAGTAATAATTCACCCTTTATTTATTGAACCCTCTACGTTCGTTACATATAGGGTATGTACTCAGCCCTATTGTTTAGGGATGATAAATTAGCACAGCTTACCTGTCGGGCGGGATTAGCACCCTCGAACGGACTCAATCGACACCCCTAGCGATGTCGTTTGTACCTTTTTATTTGCATCTGATTGTTGATTAATTTGTATTGTAACAATAGCACGTACTGTATGTTCTACAGGTGGGTTTTATTGTATCGTGTGGTTGGTAATGGCTTCATCGATCATTGTACTGTCGTGATGGAAGGCCGTCTGTGTTGTTGTATTAATGACTGTATTGTAATATGTCAAAATAGAACAATGGCATGCAGTAATTTGACCTCTTAATTAGGTCGCTTCATGTTTATTGATCTGGTACCACCATCTTACCCCCAGTGATACCTACTTTCCAATGTTATTGAACCTGTGTGTACAAATAAATGATAAATGATTTTATTTCTGTAAGTAGGTTTGAACCAACACTTTTACACGTCAATCGTATTTTAAAAACTAGATGAGGTCTTCATTTCATAACTGACTACTCTGAGAAGAAAGGCCGAAACAAACTCAGAGGTCACAGTCTCTTTTAAAGTCCAGACAAAATCATGGTCAGATCATGTGAAGGCTATGTAGATCGGTGTCTGAAATGGTATTTTGAGGAAAAAAACATACAGATTGAGTGGACCTGTCCATGGAGTGCACGCAATTGTCAGTAATCGTGCAGCTCAACGGAGCTCAACGATTAGACGAACAATAACAAAGAAAGGACATTTGAGTAGGCCGCATAAATTACTCAAACTGCCAGATCATGATTAAACTGAGAAAAATACAAAAATAAACAATAAAAAAAAAACCAATGACCGACATACTCGTAGTTCTCACATTCACAATAATTAGAATAGTATTAAAATAATCTTTGAGGACCATGTAAATTTGTGTCTGAAATGGTCTTTTGAGGAAAGAACCACACAGATTGAGTGGACCTGTCCAGTCAGTGCACGCATTTGTCAGTAACCGTGCAGCTCAACAAACATTACATTCATCGTATTTGATTTGAACTTCTTTTTGATAATGATTAAGTAAACTTCAAAGCTAGAACCAATGTTTTTGTAAGTAATCTAATAATAAGTAATTGGTATCTCTTGTAAGGGTTGTTTGAATTGATTAGAAAGAAATTACGAGGTCCCATCTTTAAGCTGGTATTTTCTCATCGGTAGACTTCAGCCGCCGTCAAGAGTTTCTGCAAAACACAGGAAAGTCATAATCTCATTCCACACATAGCCATAACCAAGCTAGCCCGAAGGTTACCCAAAACATTTTTGTGTAAAAATCTAAAGACAAAATCTAATTTCTTGAACGCTAACACGAAGCAACACGATAATATTAAAGTCACAACAATTACGTCTCACTTATCGGCGCGTCTCGTCGAGTTTTTGCCAAGTGCTCGACTCGTGTGAGTTATGATGGCGACGTCAGCTATCTGGACGATAAATCAAGCTCGGGCTTCTTCGGGCATCTTCGGAAAAGCTCGAGCCACCAACATTACCGGTAACGAGCTTCTTATGTTTGAAGACGGAGATGTAAGTAAGCTCTAGAAAAACGTACGTGAGTACTAACGTGGATTAAGCCTTTTGTTTGATAAACGGATTTTCATGTGTTGTGATGTTTCATTGAACAAAGAGGCTGATTGTTGTGTATTCACGTCGTATCTGCGCTGTATTTCTTGTACACTTGGCACGTTCTGCTTGTCGTAATTCTCTGTAATATTCTTCGGAAATTATAGCCGCATATTTTCTAGTGGGGTGGGGCTTATGGGTAAGTAATGACAGCCGCACGCATCGATCGATGAGGTAAAGCTACGCTTGCCGCGGTTGGTCCGTGGATGGGTAACCATCTATACATATCAAGACCCTCGGTGCCTCGGAAAGCACGTTTAAGCCATTGGTCCCGGCTGACATGCGTGGATCTTTCGGTGTCGTTACGAGTTATCAGAAGCCCGAAAGTCTGACAACCAGTTTTACCAAGGGGCAGGTATCGTCACTGGGTTGTGGAGGTCAGATAGGCAGTCGTTTCATGTAAAATACTGGTATTCAGATGCATCTGGTTAGACTGGAAGCCAACCCCAACATAGGTGGGAACAGGTTTGGCAGATGATGATATTTTCTAGTAAGAATAGATTTTCATAATACATGATTGATTTTGACATTCGTTTCAGATTTTGAAATGCAAAATATTTCATAATATGGAAAATTATGAATAAATTATTTATTTTACCGCTAAATTGCGATAAAAGGTGTTTTAAAAATATGTGAACATAGTGCTGTCTGGCTAACGTTTAAATTATTTCTTATCCTAAGAACGATCACTTATTTCATCAACTTCTTATAACTTACTTATAAGAGAAATCACAAGTTTTAAAGACAGTTATTGATACACCTCATGTTTACTTGGACGATAATAAGACATCAACACGTCAATGTAATTACGGCGGCGTGCGACACATTGGAATGTGCTTATAAATTAACGCCGATAAAACAGGAATTCGGTCTCTTAATTACAGAAAAATGTGCGTAAACAAACCGGTAATTAAAATTGAATTTGTAAACGACAGAAAATAACATAACATAACGTCACGCTGGCAACCCTCGAAGGGTAAGGCAGAGGTGTACCTATAGAACACCCACTTTTCGCCAGCTATACACGGTGACATTTGAATCACAGTTTTGCTAGAACAAACGTTGTTTAGACCATGGTCTACTACCATTCTACAGCACCAAATATGTTATTAAAACAAACTAATCTAGGCCTTCTCAAATTAGTCCTAAGTTGCTCAAAAGTTTGAAACATTAATCGTAACATCAAAGTACTCATCGCGGTAGCGATATGGCATTCAACTACTTAATGAGACGCGAGCGCCGCGCGTCGCGGCCGTTGTGTCTGTGTTGTAGGGTGTAACGATAATCCCGACTGTTTTAACAGTGCCTTTTTTTGTGTTTTTTTCGAAAACCAATGACGTTTTTTTTCTATTGGATGTCAAAGTCAAAGTCAAAGCATTTATTTCAAATAGGCACATAAAAGGCACTTTTGAACGTCAACATTTACATTTAAATAGAATTGATTCTAGTCGCCCCTTCCAAAAGGTAGTTTCGTATGGAGAAGAATGGGCAAGAAACTCCATCGTTACTCTTTTAAAATGTGTTACAATACTTTGTATACATTAATTATACATAATTATATGTGAAGACGATGCACCTATAATAAAAATTACCCTACCAAAATAGGTAAAAAGAATTTAATAAACGTAGCAATGATAAATAAGTTAATTAAATGATAGATACATGCTATATATGCTATAAAATGGTTGTAGACCATGGTCTGAACAACGTTTGTTCTAGCAAAACTGTCATTCAAATGTCACCGTGTATAAGTCCCATTCAACAGGGGGCGAGCATAGTGCTATCAACCGGTAGGAGGCTTTTTATTATGTATTAAGTTCTGTTTGCGTTTTTGTTTTTATTATTTATTTCTGCTTGAGTATAGTTTTAAATATTGGCGTGTGCTAGCTGACATATGGCAAATAATTTTAATATTTTTGTGTTTCGTAATGTTAATTTATTTATTACTATATGTATAGAATCCAGTTGTTCTAACTGAACAGACAGCAGTGCTGCTGGGGAGTTTGTTCCGCCACTTCTTCTTCCCAGCTAAAGCACTAGGAAGTGGTGAAGGGTGGGCGTTTTGGGGGGACTGTCTTATGTGATTTGACGTTCAAAAAGTGCTGATTCTCAGCCTAATTTGAATAAATGACTTTTGATTTGATTTGAATTGGTCACAAATCCAGACTCCGCTCTGCTACTGCAAAATCCCAGATAGCCCTCTCCCAGGTTGCGCCACAAAACCCCTTCCTCTGCCTTCCGGATCCAGTCTATCCCAGCCACTTTCTTGAGGACGTCGGTCCATCTAGCTGGGGGGAGTCCCACGCTACGCTTGCCGATACGTAATCTCCACTCCAGGAATCGTCTGCTCCACCGGCCATCGCTCCTTCGACAAACATGGCCAGCCCACTGCCACCTCAGCTTGCTTACCCTGCAAGCTAAAAAAAAACAAAACATGGTACAGCTTAAATATCTAGTATTTGGAACTCATGCTTAGCTGTAGCACTTGCGACCCCTAGACCAATATAAAACAAATGAATTTGTAGAACACTTTGCAAACTGCTGATATACGAGTATACAGGGTCAAATTAAATTTGCTTGCGAAACTCCGCAGACACGTCTGCAGAGTTTCGCTACATCATTTAATTTGACCTTGTAGAGTAGTCAAATCAGTCATGTCGACAAATGCAACTGACGTGGCTTCGGATGTTCTACGTTCAAATCTGATCTGCAAAAGGCAGCTTGGATGGGTTGCTCATGAAAGGTACCGGGTGATGTTGCAAAACTTGGCAGAAGGATGTGTCTCAGTGAGTAAACCATCATGCATTGAGACGAGATTGAATAACTTACGAACAGTGAAGACGTAACAAATCATAAAGAACGTTTGGATATGAAAATTGGGTTTGGTGAACTGAGACCTGGGTATTTAATTACGGACATCACAATGTTTGCCATATTTCAGAAAAAGAGACTAAGCTCAGTTCAAGCGTACGACCTTCTTGTTGTTACTATAGCCCAAAAACGGTTGCATGGACAATAGATGGTTCCATGAGAGAGCTTACTTTACAAGGAGAAAGAGAATACATAAATAAGTGAATAAGTTTTTTTTACTTGTTTAGGTAAACCAGTAACCTTCAATACTTTTTTTGTGTCTCTCAATCTTTAATTATTGTTTGTAACAGTTATTGGTAAACGTAAGGTACAGCTCGCGCGATAAGAGTTTGGCTTTGACCGTTATTGCGCAGAAATCAGAAATTGGGTATCAACGGGCAATTAGCGGGGTGCGGGGCGGGTGTGTAGGCGCACGCGGTGCTCTGATTGGCGCTCCAGTCGTTCCCTGCCTCTCGCATCGATACGACGTACCGCGCACTCCTGTTGTACAGACGCCAGCAGGTCAAGCTACCCGAAACTGTCAAATTTTCCCAATCAACCTTGAACCTTAATGCTTTAGCGATAAAGTTGAAAATCTATTAAAGAAATTTGACAGATTGTAGTAGCTTGATGTGCTGGCGTCTGTACAATCAAAAGTTCAAAAATCCGAAGGTCAAAGCCAAACTCTTATCGCGCGAGCTGTAACCAGGGATAAATGGAGGAGCCTATGTCCAGCAGTGTCCTTGTGCTTATAATAATGATGAAATACTTATCTATACTATATAATATAATAGTAATATTATATTCCTACCATTATTATTATGCGCACAACAAAAGAGTGGAACTCTCTACCTGCGTCTGTGTTTCCGAACGCATACAACCCTAATCTCTTCAAAGTGAGAGTGAACAGGCTTCTTCTGGGTAAGCTATAAAAATACTGGTATTAAGCTGCATCCAGTTAGACTGGAAGCCGACTGACCCCATCTATCATAATTGGGAAAAGGCCACTCAGATGATGATGAGTAATATTATATTATTATTAATATTATAAAGAGGTATCATTTGTTTGTTTGTATGTAGGGGGTGATCTCTGGAACTGCTGGTCGGATTTGAAGAAAATCTTTTTGCATTTGATAGCCCAATTCTAGAGAAATGCTATAGGGTATTTAATATCACGCTGTGGCCCTTAGGAGCAGAGCAAAAAGAAAATAAGTGAGAAAGAACGCTAAGCGAATACGCAGTGATAGCGCGAGCAGGTGATGAGTTGCGACGGGGTGGGTCGGGGGTACTATATACATTTCACGCCGACGAAATTGTAGGCAGAAGCTAGTTTTTAATATTTTCACTTGGTAGGTAAACAGAAACACAGATGGCTGATCCTTGTCGGCAGTATGATATAGGCAACTTAAATACAACGTGTAACAGAATAAACGCAAGTCCTGAAAGTAGTTTGCTCATAATTGACTACTGAATCCATTTCAGTAACTTATGTGTTTTGCAATACTGACCGCCCGTTGTGCCAAAGAAAATTAAATCTTGTTTCAAGGCAATAAGACTCAATTTTAAATGCATAAAGTAATGCTAGGGTCAACACGATTTTATTAATATCAATAGTAAGCTTTAAAAAAAATTGTTTTGGTTATTGTATAATGCTTTTAACTCAATACTCTTATTGGGGTGTATGAGGTCTTGCGTGCATTATGTTACACGTTGTATATGAAAAGAGCAAGCTGCCGCCTAATGGCCGGAGCAGATCTGACGAAGTGCAGTGCAGCGTGGTTTTCACTGCCGAACAAATATGAGCATTGCAACCATTAAAATAAAGTTGAAATTAAATAATTTTCCTCAACCCCGCAAGAGCATGAAGTGAACAGACAAACAGTTTATTTTTTCGACTTTATTATGAGAGTCACAAGGCTGATAATTGTTTGCACGTGAAAACCGCGCTGCGCTGCGCTTCGCAAGGTCTGCGTCGGCCCTTAGAGAATAGAGTGCAGTTTCCACTTTTCAAGACAATCTATTAGCCGTCAACAGTAATTGGTAAAAAGTGGCTGATCTTTGACGAAAACCACATGAGCAAAAATGTTATTTACGTCCTTTCTCAAAAATTTTGGACGTACTGCACTCCTAAGTTCTAATTCGTGTTCAGCTGTACATGTAATCTAGTTTTAGCGGACGCAAAAGTTATTTCTCGTACTAGGGTTTGCTTTCCGACCAGCACGAAGTTAGTTTTAAAAAGTTTTCTACGTAAATTTTGGTTCGTTTGTGGCATATTCTGCCTTGCGGATGTGGACGTTGTATTGTATTGTAGAAGGTGGCATGTATGTAGGTTTGTTTTGCTCCTAAATCATGTAAATGAGTCTAGGTTTGTAGACACATATTATGGCTTGTGTCATTATGGAACTGTCGGCGAATGATGCCTTTAATAACAATATTAGCTTCAGTACAAAATGAATGCAATCAATGCCATTTTCTGTTAACAGATTTGACAAAAGTAATAATTAAAACTTAAAATAACTGAATTACTTTCGAGGGTAGAATTAAATATACGTGAAGCTTTCAGGAGCTCTTGCAAGTATCAGGAATGAATAATTTTTCGTTTAAAACGTCAGAAAATTATTGTTAATGATAGTGCATTTAGTTTTTAGAGCGTCTTAGCAAAAACGGAAGTAAAAATCTTACTCAAAAACTTCTACAACTCCTTTCATAAAAGTAAAAATTTACAACACGAAAATATACAACAACACTCTCACTCCAGCCAATCACAATGAGATTACAATCAGCTAGGCTTGAAGGGAGAAATCTGTTGCTAGAAGCTACAAGACGAATGGCGAATTAAACACCGCCCTGTACGTGTGATCGAGTATGAAAAATCGCTTCAGATGGCTATTCGATTGCCACTTATCGATCAACGTATGACGCGATACGATTTAGATTGCGAAATTATGTGCTACTTGCTATTTCGAATGAGGGAAATAGTTTTTACAAGTGGAAGTTTCGGGGGTATTGTTGCGTATTTGTGAAAACATATCAAGTATGTGTTTTTTTTTCTGATTGACATCGCGCAGGTCAACCACGGGCGCCGTCAGTAGGCACTGGTCATTTCTTAGCTGCCACGGCTTATTTTAATTCCATAATTGTTTTTATCTTTTTATTACGGACGCTTTTAACGTGCACGTCTTTCTACATCGTTATAACATGTATAATTACAACATGAATGATGTAACCACTTTTTTGTAAAAATATTTTGATTTAAAAGAGTGTCCATTGAGTTTCTTGTCCGTTCTTCTCCATAGTTACCTACTACGCTTTGGAATGGGCAACTAGCTTCATCTTTCTGACTGACCGACCACTTGACAATTCAAAAGTGCCTGTAGATAATTGGTTTATTTGAAATAAATGCTTTGAGTTTGAGTTTGAACTTAGGAAGTTGTCGGCTGATTAACCGGGCTATCTTGTGAATGCCTTTTAAATAAGGCCTCCAGCCATAGCCAGGGCAAGAAACTTAAAAAAAGTCCTAAGTATTATGTTCTGATCAGAAAGATTTTTTAAGTTTGTAGTAGTTAGTACTTTTCATCTTTTTTGTAAGTCTTAAGACGCTATCAAGATGTCACTGTTGGTACAGAACACAAATTTGCATATTTTTTCTGTTTTGGATAATGAATTAAGGAAAAGGAGAACTGATCACGTGTATTTGATAGAAAAAGCGTTTCCAAAAAGCCATTTTTGAGAAATAAAGTCTTAAAGTGAGTACTTATATCGCTCCATAATTAGTAAAGGCTTGGAGGATATACCTACATACCTATTCCATTTTATGTTTTAGTCATACAAAATCCCTAATTAAAAAATGACCTGACTAATGATGCAGAATGAAATATAGTAATTAATATTTAGCTCTTGGTCCGCCAAGGGACGTACCCCTTTTCTGTTGGTAAACATTTTTTACAAGTATAAAAATATTTCTCCCCTTACGGTAAAACATTTGGCCCCGCGAAAGGGCAAATTAAATCATACACCGAGCGTCTCAATTATTCCAAACGCGCGGTATATGCCACAGGCAGTTACAAAAAGAATGGTGGCGCTGGTCCTTTGAAAAGCCCATCGGGGGGTGCTCTCAAAGCTGTCACCCCCAGAAGCACACTTCACTACGATCGTAAACATCGGAATCGGCAAAAACGCGCGCGCGAACATCCACTGACGCTCACGTTTCTCGAACCGCACAAGCACAAACAACTCAAGCGGCAATGTATACAATCTGCACTGACTGCGCGTCGGGCTCGTTTTCGGAAGCGGTAGAGGCGCCGCGGCGGCTAATACGGCGCGCATGCGTGCGAAATCCCACCCTATTGGTCTAGGATGACGTCATCGGGGTGAACCCGTAGGTCTGAGTGACACTAACAGTCACCCCCGAGCGATCGCAGGGGCACCTCGTGTCCCCAGTGGTGATACAAAAACAATCGTTGAATTAACAATCTGTTAGAGACAGTGATATCGTACAATAATTTGTGTTGCAAGTGTTATTACTACAAGTGTCAGCTTACGTCTGAATGCTGCTCGGCTGCAGAAGCTGATTACTCATTAAAAAAGGTAACGTTATCTCATGTTGTTTACAGTTTCAGGCCGTGTCAGTGTTCTCAATGATGCTAGCTCATGCATGAGTTTGTGAGACGTGTTTTATCATATTTTGTGGATATGTTAGAATCGTTGAGTGAAAGCCACGTTGAAGAAAAACGTTCAGCCGCCAGATTTTTACGCTGATGAGATTCTGATGTTTTTTGGAACATAAATCACATGCCGCCGGTCATTTGTTTATCTCACAAAGCATTTGTCTACCCTCACAAATAAATGAGCTTGTTCTTAAAGTTTCAAGCGGATTGTTATAAGAACAGACAAGGAAACTATTCCGGTCAAGATAAAACATTGTTTCCTACAAAGTTTTCTTCTTAAGTGTATGTTACTGTGTTAGCCTGTTCTGTTATCGTGTTCAGTTTTATGAAAACCGCATTTGTCTCGTGAAGCAAGAAAAGGTACAATACATTGTGTATTACCGTTCCTTGTACCTTAAATATCCTTTACATTACTCAATATTGTTGATACCCTTTCGTTCTTAGTTACATAAATGGCTCATTTAGAATGTATACGCACATATTTCTGTATCGTGTGGTCCTTGGTTATCAATGAGCTAAATCTCTTCACTTCAGATAATGTCAGTCGAAAAGGCAATGTCAATATGTACTCGGATAGCATTGATAATCTTATTTCCGGTGGGTTGCGTAGGTCAGACGGCAATCACAACCAAGTATATCTGATATGCTCTGTTATAATCATATACACTCGAGAGCAATGAATCCGGGTCACTTAAAGAATCCTAAAAATCTCGGAAACTGAAAATGCTAGGTTAATGCAATAAATTGTATTTAATAGACAATGTAATACTCCTTAAATGAAGGTATTAAAACTTCTTAGTTATTGTAAAGTTATATCATAAAAAAATCAAATTTGAAAAAGGGCCACTTTCGAAGATGGAACTACGAAATTACAGCATTTGGTTTTGCTTTTGTTTGTAATCTGTCATTTATGTGGGTACATAAACCATGTTGATAGTGCTCTATATTCATTATTCAAGCTGAAATTATGTCGCTTACGCCTGAAGAATGCACCAGAATACTTACAATGCTGGAAACCGGCCGGAGTCAGCGCGATACAGCCAGGACTGTCGGTGTGTCGCTGTCAACAGTACAAAGAGTTCTCCGACGTTACGAAGAAACTGGTTCTAACCTACGCAGACCAGGAACGGGCAGAACCAGGTGTACCACAGCACGAGAAGACCGATACTTGGTGAACACCATGCTTCGAAATCGCTTTCTCACAGGAACTGAACTCACCAATCAGTTTCGACGCCTCGGAGGAAGTAACCCAAGTGCATGGACAGTAAGACGTCGGCTTGCTGAATCTAACTTAAAACCCCTTAGACCTGCAAACGGCCCTAAACTGGAGCGTGGGCATCGTATTTCAAGACTAAGATATGCCCAGAGCCACGTAAATTGGAGTATTGAAGATTGGTCAAAAGTTATGTTCTCCGACGAATCAAAATTTATGCTCTACAAGCACGATGGAAGACACAGAGTGTATCGAAGACCAGGGGAAAGATTCAAGCAAGCATGCATCGAAGAAAAAGTAGCCTACGGTGGTGGGTCTGTACTTGTGTGGGCCGGAATTTCTTCTGAAAGTCGCACAGAGCTGGTGATCATAGAAAACGGCTCTTTAACTAGCGTAAGATATGTGGAAGAAATCCTCAATGATCACGTTGGTCCATTTATGGTCAATTTATGTGAGGATGCTATATTTATGCATGACAATGCCCGACCTCATACAGGTAGGATTGTGAATGACTACCTTCAAGAGATGAACATTACTCGTATGGAGTGGCCAGCGCGCAGCCCGGATATCAACCCGATCGAGCATGCTTGGGACGAGCTAGGCAGATGCGTAAAACAACGAAACCCTCCCCCAATCACGCTTCGTGAGCTCAAAATTGCTCTCACAGAGGAATGGGAGAATATTCCCCAAAATCGTATAAGGAACTTGGTGTACAGCATGCCAAACCGCGTAAACGCAGTAATGGAAGCACGAGGAGGCAATACGAAGTATTAAAATTCAAGAAAATCGTAATAAAGTTCAAAAATTTCATGTTTCCTATTTTTGTTTTAAGGAGAGATCAGCAGTTTTTTTCTTTATGTAATTTTGTGTTAATAAAATGTATTTTTTTTTACTTTCATTTAAGGAGTATTACATTGTCTATTAAATACAATTTATTGCATTAACCTATCATTTTTAGTTTCCGAGATTTTTAACATTCTTTAAGTGACCCGGATTCATTGCTCTCGAGTGTATATTAGATACAGGAAATAATTATTTTTAGTAGTTGCCAGATTTAAGCCATGTCATGAATAATTCCAAGTTATCGTTTAAGAATTAGAGGTCCGTTTAGAGACCAGTTTATATCGTCTTTTGTTTTAAGTGTAGAATTCAAAGCAGTTGATGCACTAGGTACTTATTGTCATTAAAAAGCCAAATTCTTGAAAAACTTAATTGAGTTATTGCTAGACAGAAAGAGTTCTATTTTCGTTGAAATTAAAAATGTTTATCGAAATCCAAGCCGTTTATTTACTCAAGTTACATACAACAGAGTCGTTGCCAATTTGAATCAACAGTGGGATCACGTTTTAGATATTGAGTAGGCTGTGGTACCAAGTAATCTAATACTTTACATAAATTAATGTCCCCGAGAGCGGATACATCTCCGATCTAACCAACCATTACGGGCTTTCATATCCTATTTGAATATTTAGAAGGAACAAAACGGGTGGTGTAAAGTTTGCGTCGCAAAATTGTTTTTTTTTGCCATCGACATGGAGTTTGGTTGCAGTGGGGAAGTCATTTAAATAACCCCTGATTCCGGAGGGATAATACCCGCCTAAGTTAATTTGTTATGTGGTGCTACACTTCAAATTTGGAATTTTATTATTAAAATTCAGAATTTTGACAGTATATTCATTGTTATATGATAGCTTTAAGCTGGAACAGAGGCATAAATCGAATATATGCAATGTTTTTTTGAATTTGGACTAAAACCGTCTATAAAATAAACTTTTCCAGACTGTTCGTTTTCTACGTTGTGTAAATCACTGTTTAATCTTATTGACATCCGTTATAATTTTCATGGTTTTTCAGTAATGCTTCCAATGATCTTCAAAATCCGGCATTGCCCCAAATCTTAATGATCCTCTTAAAAATATTTCTCACCCTTAATCTTGTAATGAGCGTGAACGATAACATTTCCTTGACCTGATTTTCGAAGGACCTCGCATCGACCATGACCTATTGCTTTAAGGTCCCTCACTACTTGGCACTGCCACCACGTCGCGATAGTTTATAAAATTTTATTTGTTTGTTTGTCTTAAAGTATCTCATCTTGATGAATTGTCTAGTAGGCTACATAAGCTGCTTTATTACTAGGGGAAAATATCGTTTTAGTCAATGCCACTAACGACATCACAGATTGTGTGTAAAATTATGTTTCTTTGCAAGTCAAACTCACACTCAAACTCATAAGCATCTATTTCAGATAAACCAATTACAGGCACTTTGGAATTGTCAAGGGGTCGGTCTCGGTCAGTCAGAAAGATGAAGCTGGTTGCCCATTCCAAAGCTAGGTTCATATAGAGAAGAACGGATAAGAAACTCCATGGACACTCTTTTAAATCAAAATATTGTTACAAGTGACACATTGTGAGAGCGTTTATACCTTATGAGTGGCAACGTCGCAATTTAGTGTCATATTTCGTGGTTTTCAATTTTTATCATTTAATCGGAGCTATATTTAAAAAATCTGTTTAATTAACTTTTTAGAATTATGTGAAAACTGTGTAAAAGGTAAGAAATCGTTGCGTTTACAGTTCTATTTATATGCAAATAATACATTGGAAACTTGCAGGGCGTTATTTTCATTTTGGAATAACTGTAAGCATTACGGTTACTTACTTTTTAAACACTTTCACGTAATTCTAAAAAGTTAATTAAACAGATTTTTTAAATATAGCTCCGATTAAATGATAAAAATTGAAAACCACGAAATATGACACCAAATTGCGACGTTGCCACTCATAAGGTATAAACGCTCTTAAACCGGGTACTGTTGTATCGTTCCAGTGATCACCTTCTGCTTCATACGTTTCGGTTAGCCTATCGGCGTAATTAAGATGCTCTCAGTGTCACCGTGAAATAATTCAGTCTCTGTGAGGCCTTAAAATCTAAGTGACTCATCTGATGCAAACTTACAATATTCTTATTAAGATTTAAGTAAGTTAAGATAAGTTAAGATTGAATTGAAGAATGCCCTGTAACGGTCTATAATTACTAATATAATAACTGCCCTATAATTGGTCAATCTCGAAACCTAGCGTGTTTTTCGTGGCATTTGAAAGAATAAACTTCCTTCACATAGGAACCTTTTCAGCAACACGTTTTATATGAAAACTGAACTTTGAAGAGACTAAATATAAACTTGAAAATGATCTTGGTAGCTCGTTGTCGGGTACGTTTTACGACGCCGAAGATGTTACAGCTCATCTCAGTAATATATTAGCTGGACGATTTTGCAAGTCGCCAGCGTTTTCATAAAGGAAGAGGTGACACGGAATCTTCACAAGTTTTCGTTTTATTACAAGAGTTGGTTTTTCGAGAAACTAGATTTCTTTTCATTTTATTGAGACTTGCATTCTTTTTGGTGTTGGAGCTCTGGAAGAATTTTTCATTCTTTTAAAAAATATTTGAGTAGTTCTGTTTTTCCTTCGGATCTGTGGTTTTTATTATCACTTAAAGATTTTTTACGATTTTTTTTAACGAATTCATGATTTAAGTACTACAGCTCTCACAATAGTAGATAAATAAAATAAAAAATATACTTACCCTGATTTAAAGCCTAATTTGTGCACCTAAATCCAATTTCCCTTGTAATCCTTCGAAAAAAGAAAACCACTCAGCCAAACCCGTGGCAAGAGCAGGATCCACTGAAGAAATAAAGGCAATTACTGAAATGGCGAGCCGCATGTGCGTTGAATGCCAATAATTGGAACTAATCACCAATACGAACTCGGAAAAGCTATTAGATTATGTTGAAAAAATAGCCTTGGACGATGTCGACCTTAGAAGTAAAATGTTACTTCTTCGTGAGACGGGTCTCATCAAGAATTTGCATTTGTTTTTACAATGAGGAAGAGCTTGCATGTTTGTAGGTATTTTAAGAACTGCAAGAGCATTGCTACACTTTGGAAAAGTGGCTCAGCTTTGTGTGGATGAAGATGACAAAGATACTTAATATGCTAATGAGAAAGGTGAGGTAGGGATTCACCAAGAAACGGATAAGGTGAAGCGATTGCTAAGTGATTATAGGAAATGAGAATATTCCACACCACAGAACGACCCAATTCTTTCACTCAAAGCACGACAAGGTTTGTTGCAAAATCAATTTCCTGATATTTTTAACTGTCCCACTGCTGAGCAAAGATAAAGATAATTTAATTTTGCAAATATGGGTATAAAGGATAACAAAGTTATTAGAAGATCAACCATATTTTGCCATGTAGGCATGCAAAAGATACACAAAAACACACTAACTTAAAAAATCTTTTACGTTAAGGAACTCACTTAAATTATAATAACCCCTCACCACTAAAATGCATGAAGTCTTTGGATGTGAAACATCTATAGTCGCACGTAAAATTATTTTCTTTTATTAAACCAACCATAACGGTTTTCGATGTTTCACATCTGCCAGGTGTCCCGCGACGGCTCAGTTTTTTTTTTTTAATTAAACAAAGCACGGTGCAGTGGTTAAGCGACTGACTGCTGCGTTGCGTGTCGCGGGTTCGATTCCCGCACGGAACAAATATTTGTATGACCGGCAAGTAGTTGTTCCGGGTCTGGCTGTTTGTGTATGTGAATTTAAATGTTTGTAAACGCACCCACAATACAGGAAAAAATCCTAGTGTGGGGCAACGTTTTATATAAAAGAAACTAAAATAAAAACTAAACTAAATTAAACTCTTCTGTATTTTATTAAAGATTACTGGAGCCACGCAGCAGACACTTTTGCAAAGGCCCCAAATCCTTTCAGGCATCCTTTTTCTAGAGCCGCCTCGATCCAACCTTTGCGGTACGCTTCGAGGTCGTCTTGCCACCTCTACTTGGGCTGGCCTCGGCGGCGCCGTCCTTCCTCATTATCATCCTGATAGTGATAATATTATAAGGAATAAAAAAAAAATAGAAAGTCTTGAAAAATTATTTTATTAATTTATTGTTCTATTTGAAACACTGCGGCCATGGGGTCCGAGTGCCCACTTGGTCGGTCTTTTTTGCTCCAGTTGGTCGACTCTTCACGTGATCGGATGGCTGGCCTATTTTTTGGCCAAGGAATCAGCATTGCCATAAATCGTGGCAATGCTGCCAGCCTTTTGGGCACTTTTCCTGTTGACAGCGATGCGGATGAATTTTTATGATGTCCTTTCTTAAAAAAAAATTTTATACACTAGTAGGTACCTACATTTATTTTCAAACTTAGCTTATTAAATTATGTAAATATTCGATCAGGTTGCTTAAGATGGTTGAGTAAATTACTTCATGGAATGTATCTTAAAAGAGATTACTCGAAATCCCTGTAGCGATTGAGTAAAAGAATTTAATCCGTAGATTAGCTTCTGTAGCGATCGTTCAAACGAGTCCTGATCGGCAGCGTTCGATAATCGCTCCTAATTTGATTGGCACTCGGGCAGCTGGCAACGACGTGAAAACTCTATTACTCGCCAACTTTGTAGGGTTTTACGGACCATCAAAGGGAATTTAGTTTATTGATTGGCCTATTTACGATTTAGTTAAGTTGTTGTGGTAGTCTCGTCTACCTGTTCTCGGTTGTTGCGAATTTAAGACGGATTCATGAAATTATTATGCATTGGAACGTGGAAGACTTAGGTATTACCTCTGTGAATCTAAAGGTATCGATATCAGGTTGACGGGATGAGAAGTTGTGTAGATATAACATATTTAATGATTTGACTGAAAACTTGTATTTATTATTCAAACTGAAACTGAAAGCCTTTATTTCAAATAAACCAATTACAGGCACTTTTTAATTGTCAAGGGGTCGGTCAGTCAGAAAGATAAAGCTAGTGGCCCATTCCAAAGCGAGTAGGTAACTATGGAGAAGAACGGGCAAGAAACTCCATGGACACTCTTTTAAATCAAAATATTGTTACAAAAAAGTGGTTACATCATTCATGTTGTAATTATACATGTGAGAACGATGTAGAAAGACGTGCACGTTAAAAGCGTCCGTAATAAAAAGATAAAAACAATTATGGAATTAAAATAAGCCGTGGCAGCTAAGAAATGACCAGTGCCTACTGACGGTGCCCGTTCACGAACATGACGTATGGATCAGCACCATTCAATTCCACCATTTTGAAGGGAACTCAATGATCCAATACACAAACCACCACCAGCGACACATTTGAGTGAGCATGACAAATACTCTCAGCCGCCAGGGCACATTCAAGTTAATGAAAGACGAATCCAGTAAGCTTTATAGTGGTTACATAGTGCTCACACATGTGCTATGCAATTATACAATACTAAGAGATTGAATTAAAACAATGCAAAGATAGGTTGTACAATCTTCATCAGCTCAGATAACAAAGCTATCAATCAGCTATTATTTATTTATTTGTCAAACACTTCGCTTGTTTTGCAATTTGGTATTAGCTACTAACGAAAACCTCTGAGGGTTTATATGTGTGATGGCGAGCCGTTCATTTAAATATTAAAACAATGATTGTTAACTTTATCTTAGACATATTATTATGAATAAAAGTCGCTTTTCGTGTCTGTCTGTGTTGTTCTTTTAAACTGATGCGGTTTTCACCATCATTTAGAGAATTAATTCCGGAAGGTTTATGTGCTTAAAGTATATGAATATTAAAATTAGACATACTAAAGTCATCTCAATGTTTTGTCAAGTCGTCAAAACCTTGCGAAGAAGGGGCGAGTCGCTAGTAACAATATAATCACTAAATCAGGCTGTACCTTTCCATTAATGAAATAAGAGTTCTATTTTATTGAACTGCTACTATTCATTGTTATTGTCCTGTTTCATAGAGTCCTCAAATATCGAAGGCTAAAGGAATTTACTGAAACGTCTATTTGTAATGGATGTACAGTTAGTGACGCAAATATTCCGTATCGGAGTGAAAATATTTTGTCGGTAACGGTCCTGATTAATGTTTTAGCATTTGTCATATTAATAATTTCAACCAAAACATTTAAACCTTTAACGGTTCACCGTTAATCGTAGACGATAAAATTAATATTGCTTACGCCCATTGATAGAATTTATAGTCCCTAAATTGAGTCATTTGTCAATGTATTGTATTGATTAATAACAACTACGGTTTATTTTAATTTTAGACGTAGGTGTCAAAAGGGCACGCGTTCAAAGAGATGTCAAGACCAACGACTGGGTCCGCTAGAACCGATGCCTGCCAGGGTTGCGGTAACGTCCGAAAGGGTTACCGTGGCCCCTGGCACAGGCAACTGAAGGAACACGGGTGGGTTTTAGTCAGTAAGAGTCTGACAATGCCCTCCCGCTCCGGCCAGGACGGGAGAAGTTATTTGATGATTTTCCAGCAAAAAAAAAGGTGTCGAAAGGGCCTGACACTAATGAGATCTTAAAATGACCTTGTATCTTGCAAATGCCTAAAAATAATACTTATCTATAAATAAACTCACAATAAATTACTCACGCGAGCACGATTAAAATAAAGCTACAGAAAACCAGTTTTCCTTTCTCAATCGACTCTTTAGTTTCGTCGAGAATAGTCGAGTTAAACTAAATATACCTATCTAATTAAGCATCGGAACGTCACTATGCCAACACTGGAAGTGGTTTTTCGTGTTAACTAAAAGGGGAGGAGACAGTATTGTTTCCTTTCCAGTGATTTGCTTAATTGACTGGTTTTGGTATGGTAGTCGATTAAGATTTCTTGGCAGTAATTGTAGAATGTGAATCTATTAAATTAACCGATATTTGATTGTGGTGACTGCGTCAGTGAGGAGAGTTAGCGCAGCTGAATTTCGGTGAAACATTTTTGTACTTTTTGCCATCGTTACACTAAGAAGTAAAAGAAAAGTAACAACCGATAATAAATAAGTGGGGCAATGTTTTAAAAAAATAATAATAAAGAAAACATACACTTGAGAAATAAACTGTTAGGTAGAAAAAAACGATGGTTATTTTGATAATTCTACTCTTATTTTGTTTCCCGCGGGATTTTCCGACAGTCGCGGATTTTGGATTCTGGGATTGATTGTGAAGATGCGAGTTGAACATTATAAACACGAATGTTTCTCTAAGAAAATTTTAATATACAAAAAAAAAATATTGGTTTATTTATTTTAATTTGATGATGGTTATTTATTAATAACAGCCGTTAAAATATTCACTAACTACTGTAAATATACTGTATAAAATTTTTATATTCTAAGTAAATTATCATTAAAACCAGTAGTTCAATTTCTCTTAATAAATATTGATATTCGAATAAATTCTAGGTATACGTTCTATGGGCAAGTATTGACTCAGTTAATCGATTTTATGTGTACAAGCTTACATTCTGTTATAATATATTAAGCAAACAGTTCACTGCGGTTGTAATTTACACGCAAATATAACATCTATGTATACAGGGTGTTTTTGACAGCCCTCCGCAAACTGATAGGGTGGCTTCAGTACATCATATTAAGATGACCGGTACATGAAATTCTTTCAGGAACATTAAGGGAATCCAAAAAATCAGATTTGTTTTATTGGGGGACATCGTGATCACTTACCTCACACGCAATGTATCGTTACCGTGGCAAAACGCACGTAGCGGACGGCAGCGCAGCGAGCTTGAGCGAGGCCGCCCCCGCCCCCCGCGCGCTCCCCGGCTCTCCTGGGCCGCGTCTTTTATTACGTTACGTTACGGCATAATTTTTTTTTTTCTGAGAAAATTTCCAGTGGGATATGATTCAGAATAAGGAGCTGAATCAATCCTGTGTTTTTGTGGAGGGCTGTCAAAAACACCCTGTATATAAATGGAATGGATGGTATATATATATGTATGCGTTTATATAAATGGTAAAATCGCGTGTGTGGATGCGTCATGCTTTTGGCGTAGTGAATAATATTGTTTTATTAGTAGGTATTTAGTGTGATAGGTGGCTGTTAAAAGTCTAGTCTGACTGGCCTTTGCATGCCTAGAATGTATTTTTAAACATTTCTGGGTCTTGCCTATACTGGCCAGGTTGTTGACATCGATGACGTTAGCGTCGGCGGTGGCCGGCTGCACCTCGGACAGTTGTTGTTCGGCTAACAACGCGCTGAAGTTGGAAGTGGGCGGCTTGCGGTGCGATGTCACTTAGAGACGACTCTCTTGTCTGTCTTGGTTCTATGCAGTAGATCTCCTGAAATAATTCATGTATTAAAACTAGACACATATCCTTTTAGGCGAAGGTGGTGGAGATTGGACCACAACCGTAAATAGTCGTGTGCAATGGAGAGAGTATCAGTAGTCTTTCTTTCAAAGAGTGGAGGGAGCCCTTTGCCCGGCAATGGGACATAAAGAACTAAATTATTCCCCAAAAGTCAATCATGATTTGTTGGCGAAAATTCACAGACGTGAGTGAAGTTTTGCCAGTTAATTTAATTTGACTCTGTAGAATACTGTAGAGGAGATAGACTGCGTAGTATTGCGGCTCTTAATTTGTATTCGCTTTAACTTGCAACTTAATTGTTAAAACATCATTGATGTCTAATTAACCGACTTCAAAAAAGGAGGAGGTTCTCAGTTCGACTGTATGTTTTTTTTGTGTGTTTGTTACGCGATCATTCCGCCAATTATGACATTATTTTGGTGATTCTTTTTTTGTTTGGTAGTTCATACTTCAGAGGTGGTCCCATATAAATTTTATCGAATACGGTCGGGCGGTTTAAAAAAAATCAACCGTAAATTAATTTTAAATAAATAAAACCGCCTTCGAACGGACGTGGACGTGTAAGACGATCGTTTTCGAATGGATGTGGGGTTAGGTAGGTACCTAACTAAAAAGTGATAAATAAAAAACTTTTTTACAAAAAATAACAACCGACTTCCAAAAAAAAAACACTACAAAGTGAAAAATAACTTTAATTTCGGAAGTCGGTGGAAAACGCTAAAATACAGATACAAAGACACCGACTTCCGAAATTAAAGTTATTTTTCACTTTGTAGTGTTTTTTTTGGAAGTCGGTTGTTATTTTTTTTTAAAGTTTTTATTTATCTACATTTATGTGACTTCTATTCCTAAATAGCTGTGTTGAGTGAACACACGAAGAAACTACAACAAGTAAATTCTATTCAATTTTCGTAGGGTCAAGGAATGCTCTTCATCATAACCCTTTGCCTTTGCAAGAATTCTATCTCCAAAATCAAACTGTCCAAACCCATCTTACATCCAGCGTAGATTATCCCATCAAGTACAAAGGTAAACTATGTGTACACAATAAAGTTAATATCAGATGGTCCCTACCCCTATACAAACGATAATTTCTGATTTACATAGGTATGGGACAGGGGACAGCCGTCCCATGAGTGAATGTTACGTGTCACTCCAGTGATTGTGCTAATTGTAAATGGTATGTAATCAGTTTGTACTTATCGATGTTTCATGATACTTATTGAGGATAGGTAAACAAATTCACGGGGTATTATGGTATAGTACAAGTATGTGGGACAAAGATATAGTTTTATGTTGTGTGTGTCTTCAAACGTTTCAGTTTTACACTTATTTTGTCATTTACGAGACGACATTCGTGAATTAAAAAAAAAAATAGTATCTAGGTAAGGTTACCAACGCAATTGCAAACCTTTAATTCTGTGTAGGATTCAATGAAGCCCATGAATTATAGTCGGTTATGTACCTACATTAATTATGAGGGGAAACAGAATAAACCAACTATTCTAAGACATCCGAAGGCCAATTCCCGTAATTAAAAACGTTCAAAATCAAGGCGCAATCTCATCTCAGCGACAGTCTAATGTCAAAAATGTAGGTGAACGCTATACAATTTTTGACAGATTGACACTGAGATTAGAATGCGAACGTTCCTAAAAATACGGGAATTGCCCCTCTGACATCTACCAACCCGCTTGCGTGGTGGATTACGGCCCACTCAGCCGGCCCTCACACCGAGAGGAGGCCTGTGTCCCAGCAGTGAGAACAGTATAGGCTGATTATAATGAAGGGAAACAGTAGGAATTGCCACAATGTTACTATTTACACAAACAAAAGTGCTGTTGGCACAATGAGTTTTTGTTATTAATTTACTTGTAGGTACCTAATTAATACGACTTTTGTTTTATTACTAAGAGGGATAAGCTCCCAAAATAACATAGTGATATACTTTACTTTTCATTTAAATCAAATCAAGACAATTCCTCTTCAAAAGTATTGACGTTCGAAACGAAAATCTTGAGCGCACATAATGAACTCCTAACTCAAAAGTTTTCCCAAAGAGAACTTAAACGCAAACGCTTACACAAGAAAGAGTAGGGGTGTTATAAAATAAATCATTTTTAACTTAATGAAAAGAGAGAATATATCAATCTTTTGTCTCAAGACTGACGTTAGGGCGGGAAAATTAAGACTAGGAAAAATGGCCGCCCATTATGTAAATTATTATTTGTTTATAAGTAAAATGGTGCATTTAAATAATGAGTTTAGGTAGGAAATTCGTTCACTTTGTGGAATTAAAAGAAAGGTAATAACTCTCATTAAGTTGTTTAGATACTCTGATATTCAGTCATCCGATTATTCATAAACATAAACAAGGTACCAACATCGATCTCCTAAATTATGACTAAACATCCTCAATTTGGTGAGCGAAACGGTTTCGCTCGGAGCGATAGGCGATTGAAAAATTGTAGCGTTGGAAGTCATTTGTTTGGCTTTACACTTGGGGTCAGATTATTTGTAAATTGACATGACCTGCTTTTGTCGAGTACGGTGTTTTTAAAGCTTGTTCCATTCCAATTTAAGATACGTTAACTTTTAATATATTACGGTTGTTGCAACATTTGTCAGGTTTTATTTTAGTATTTCGCTTTATTGCTCTGAATACTATTTATTTATTTACTATTTTATTATCGTTTTATATTTTGGTGATGGCAATTACCAAAGATATTTTAGATTAGAAATCGAAATTTATTTTACCATTTCTTTATTTATTCTCTTCAATACAATACAAAACAATACAATATATTAATTTATGCTTAATATAATAAGTTTTACAAGACATCTGTATCTAAAGTAGATAATTTAATATCTGTATCTTAGACAACAGCGCTCTTCCTTATAAATATGACATTTAAAGCTAACAAGTACTAGTGCGGTTCTAACATTATAAAATCATTGATTGAAGATCAATCTCCTCTCAATCTCACGACGTACCAGGCGATCAGAAGCCATCGTAATCTATTTTCCGGAACGAAGCCGATAATAACCCGATACACTGATATTCACTCATCCGATTATTCATAAACATAAACAAGGTACCAACATCGATCTCCTAAATTATGACTAAACATCCTCAATTTGGTGAGCGTAACGGTTTCGCTCGGAGCGATAGGCAATTGAAAAATTGTAGCGTTGGAAGCTTACGTAATTTGCTAGTGACTGTGAGCCTTGATACGGGGGGAGTCCCGCCCGGGGGTACTCCGGTATCCTCCGGGGTTGTAGGGTGGAGTAATGCGGGATTGACACTCATGGCCGATGTTAGTGAAAATTATTTTCGATTATCGTTCGTAGGCGGTGACGTAGTTTGGGATTAAGTGTCTTGAACAACACTGTTTCTAAGTAATAGGGAGTTAAGATAAGGATAATGTGTAGGCGAATCTGGTGAGACAATAATATAATTGCAATGTGGTGTTAATCAAGTTCAGTGGATATATACTCGTAATTAAGATATTGTGGAGTATTCAGTTTGAAACAAATAGAGGTGTATCCCTTTAGCTACATTGAGAGTTAGAGGTTTTTATAACGATTACGTCATGCAGTATTCATGTAGGTATCCTATTTAGCCTTTCATGTATGTTAAATGGTTTACAGACTTATTTAAACACTAGCTGCTGCCCGCGTGGATGTCGGATATTATCCCACGGGAACCGGGACAAAAAGTAGCCTATGTTACTCGTTATAACATCAGCTATCTGCTAGTGATAGTCCTGTAATATCGCGAAACTTTGTTTCATCAATCAGTTAGTACACTAGCAATCATGATTTACCTACACCTCACCTTGGTGTTGCAAATCGTATGACTGCAATGATTCTTTAAATTTAATCATGATAGTGAAGCGCAGTACCGGTCGTTGTGGCGTGCTTCGGAAGGGCCTATGTCATAGGAGCTAATTTTAAATCGCTTCATAAACTCTTGCAGTGTCAAAATAATGACTTCAACATACGGTTGAAGTCATTATTTTGACACTGCTGCAGGCACTCTGATTCATCACGTTTGGTACTAATATAGGGGAATAGAATCCGATTAACTGTGCACTGTGGGGCTGAGTCGCACTGCACGGTTTCCGGCGATACCGTGACGGATTTGCTTTTATTGTACGTAGCACCACAAAAAAGATAGGTGCAGAAGGCTGGCGCCAATTATATATAAACCAATTGATATATATGATATATAAACTACGTCATTGCTCACTACGGGGATTTTATAACACGCATTCATCTGCATTTCGAAGGTTTCAACTTTATAACTCTTTTTCCAACAAGAATCGTTTCAATAACAATATTAAATTGTATTTGAAAAATAATCGAAGAAAATTGAGGTTATAAAATTTAATGAACCTCGATTGTCAAATGAAAAACATCTTTAGGGTGATTTAAAATTAACGTTAATGTTGTGACATAATCAACAAAGCGCTCGAATTTGTAAGTGGCTCTACAACTTGGCATACACCAGGTACGATTTCTGGTTCATTTGTTTATATTTTCATCACATACTTTTACAACGAACCATAGACGCGTTTGGTGACAGCGGCAGCTGCAATCTAGAACTGTTGCTAGAGACGTGAGTGCAAGCAAACACGTACACTCATGTCTCTGTGTGCGTGCATTTTAGGTAGTTTTATGGAGCCGATCTTCTGTACTTATTTATTCTGTGGTGATACCGTGACAGATTTGCTTTTATTGTACAGCACCACCCTTTTCACCTGCACAGAGGACGGCTGTTTGGAGAGGCGAGGCGACCTAAAAATATTTGCATAATTAAGTTTCGGGAATTATTTCCAGGTGTGTGGATTTGCTGGTGAATGTTTTAGCAAGGCGTCATTTGTGTTGGAATGTTTGTCTTGGGCTTGTGGATTATTATAATTAGAAACACCAAAGCTACCTGCCTAAGTTTTTCAAAACTAATTTGCGATAACTGAATGTTTTAAACGAAAGTTGTATCTATATCTTTTGGAACGAAGTTCCATGTCGCAGCTTGTGGTAGGAGTTGACTGGTAGAAATCATCAAGTGAAGAAAAAGCGTTATGCGTCCATGCGACTTTCTCTCTCCTGTCTCTTTCTATTTTATACGGGTGTGTGTGTGTGTGTGTGTTTGCGAGTATAGCGTATAGAACTTCGGGATCCCCCGGCCGCAAAACTTTTTTTTTGATAGTGGGTCGCATTTATTATTTGGTTTCTTCCGTTACAATAAACCAGTGGAACTGCTTATCTGTGTCATTAAGTTTAAAAGTTGTTAATAATATGTTTACGATTATAGGGAAAAGAGGTCGTGCCCCGTGGCAAATTGTTGACTTGTTGTACTGTAACTGAAATTTCTATGTGGGTCACGTTTTATTTTTAGTATCTACTTTTAAAAGTACATGTCAACAAAGAAACTTTATTCATCCTTGAAAAATTATCTCAAAAAAATAAAATAACCACATACATTATCTGTTTATGCGTATTCCTAACTTACTGTAAGACACTCACTCTCCCCAGAGGAGGCCACACTCGCAGGCGAAGCACACATTTTATATATTTATGCATTAACACAACTCAAAGAGGGTAGCCAAAGAAACGTTTTGTGAGTTCGGACGGCAACCTCTCAGACATTCTAATGAGGAGGTCGCATTTGTGCTAAGAACTGAAGACAATGTATATTTATGGAGTATAGAGTACCTGCTGTTTCTCGTGTACCTTTTGTCTTTTTAGTCAAGTCTCGAAACTCGTAGTTATTTGATAAAACGATCTGTGTTCGGACTGTTAGGTAAATGAGATGTACGATTTAAAAACATCAAGCAATGTAGGTTATTGCTTGATGTAATTTTCCTTAAAAATATTTACCTGTTTTTTTTTTGACTTGGCTACACTCAGCTGCTAGAAAATAGTAGGTACTTCAAAATATAAGCTAGCAGTGCCATGAACGTATTCATAGCTTGAGAATTATCTCACTAAAATGAACTTTAATATCTAGTCACTTAACTTTTATGTTTGTGGTCAGCCTGTCAAATAAACATAAAACAAGCTTTGTCAGTGTCCACCTCACAGCCAAGTAAATATTCCAAACGTATTACGCTATAAGTTAAACTAAACTCAGATATTTCAATCTCAAAGCAAAATTATTTTACATTCCCGACTTATCCGAGATCCGAGCTTGTGTTGCGGACCCCATGTCGGTCCTCTAGTTTAAACAGTACACGTATCCGCATGCAATATTAATAGGAATGCAGTCGCACCCCTACGGCAGGGAACTGGGGATCCGACGCGCTAAATACATCACTAGTATTAGCGGGAAATCTATTTAGTTCAGTTCCTGAGATTAATTAAATTTAGAGAGATTATATACATAAAAGTAAATAAATCACAAATTTTGTCAAAGCTTGTTATAGAACAGTTTTCATTTAATTATATAGTTCAAGGCAAATCGAGTTTACGTTGATTCGGAACTTAAATTAGGTTTAGGGAATTCAGTTTGAAGGTTTATTAGGTCCTCGCGCCCTCACGCCCCTAGCCGCCGCAGGAGACGCCCTGGCCGTCGGGAATCGCAGGCCGATTCCCGGCCACCGTAGGCGTGGGCTTGCGAACGGCGAGCAATGGGCAGCTCGCCATTCGATAAGGACTAGGCCCGGGTCGACGGCGCGTTGTGTTCTACGCGCGCCTCAAAGAGATGTCAGCACCAATGACGGGGTCCGCTAGGGCCGATGCCTGCTAGGGTTGCGGGGAAGTCCGAGAGGGATACCGTGGCCCCTGGCACAGGCAACTGAAGGAACACGGGTGGGTTTTAGTCAGTAAGAGTCTGATACGCCCTCCTGCTCTGCCCAGAGCGGGAGAAGTTATTTGATGATTTCCCACACTAAAAAAAAAAAGTTTACTAGGTTAATTTCAGTAAAGTGTTCGAAGTTTTTTTCTACCTACGTCCTTCTAACAAAATTGGTTTATCTACCTAGTGCTTCTATCAACGTGTCACAGCTGTGCGCTAAAATTTTACGCACGTTTCTAAAAGCTTTCGAGAGTCACCTAGTTGCATGAAACTCGTCCGGTTATCTAGAGCCGTTGCGTTGATGAAACATCCTGTGTTAGCATCTACACTGCCGCCATCGCTAACATGTACCCATGTATCAACGTAGTCACAGATTGCATAAATCAAACCTCTCCACTTTGTCATACTCGCATCTCATCAAGTGAAAATCTAGTCTTTTTGACAGACTGTGAAAACTGTAATGGAACCTAATCTTCTAATGAACTCCTGGTTGCCTGAGTGCCCATTGACAAGCCACTCATCATTATGTAGGATAGTGATGTTAGGATCACTACTAGACTCATTAGAGTCATTAGCATCTGTTAGCTAAATGAATACTTCAAAGCACAATTCGCGAGTGCCGCCACATCTACACGATGTCATCTCATCATTATTCAGTATGAAACGGTCCTTGTCCGCATTTTCCTGCGGATCCTCCATCCAGCCACCGTACATTGTTTGTTTGGAGAGTCGTTGCACTGTACATCATACATAGCGTTGTATGTACAATAGGTAGTCGGTTTAAGTGGATTACACTCGGCATTGGACAATGCTTTAGTTTTTATGACCGTTTAAGCTGTGAAACGGGTGAGGGATGGATGGGTCGTTAGTACTTTTCTGTTATGGCCTGAGGGTGCAATTCACGACTATTGTTTGCTTTGAATGTGTTAGATCAGGATTTGTTTGAAATTTTAGGCATTTATTCACCGGTTTTTATCGCCTTGCTGACGTCTCTTTTCAACTCAATAAGAAGGGGAATAAGATACAGTTTTCCTTTTACAATATTCCTGACATCCAAGAAATCGTAACCCATTATTCTTTCACCGTTCTGAAAATTAATTTTGGAATCCGAAATGGAATCCGTAGATTAATATTGGCTGCACAGCAGAGGCTTACTTCTGTAATCTGCCCGCTGATTTCGTTGGCTCCTAGCTGAGTTATCATGCAAGTGTTTGTTATAGTTGTATTTATTACTGTTAGTATATTTTGGTTGCAATCAAGGCCAGTTAATCTATGAACGTTGGTGAGATTTGGTGTTGGCTGTTGGATTAGTTGATCATGTCTGATGTTACTTGAATAGGCTACCTGCTCCTGTTAATGTTTTTAGCTATATTTTCTTCTTTCTACTTAGCAGCGTTGCCAAGTTTCTATATTGGTAAAGAATGTTTATTTATGTTTTTGTCTATACTAATATACTATTCTAATCCTAACTCATTTTGTTAATGCGAAAGTAAGTTTGTTTGTTTGTTACGCTTTCACGCAAAAACGGCTGAACGGGTTTCGATTGAATTTGGCACACAGATAGACCATGACCTGGGTAAGGACATAAGTACTTTTCATCCTGAATCGCAGGCGAAGTCGCGGGCAACAGCTAGTAATAATATCATATTATAAAGAGGTAAAATTTGTTTGTAAGTTTGTTAAGAAATATGTACCGGTTGGAATTGAAAAAATCTTTTTGCATTTGATAGCCCAGTTTTCGATGAAGGCTATTTATTTAACATGACGCTAGGACCAATAGGAGGCGTTAATCCTAAAAACCGGCCAAGTGCAAGTTGGACTCGCACACGAATGGTTCCGTACCACCGTACAATATTTAAAACAACATATTTAAAAAAAAAAAGTAACTAATAAAATTTAGTATAGTAGAACTTGGTAATACGCCCTAAGTGTCAAAACGCCCCACCACTCAAGCACTCACACTAACAAAGCCAAAATATTAATATTATTGTATCCTTCCACTTGTGCCATTATTGTCAAAAGACAAAAAAAATATCCAAAATAAAAAGTTTGATTATAACTTGTAAGATTTTTGTTTTATTACAATTTTAAAAATACTAGGGCGTATTCTATTCCGTGGGCGTATTACCAAGTCTTTTAATTTAATTTAATTTTTATCATTTGTTATAGTGGCAATGAAATACACACTGCGAAAATTTCAGCTGTCTACCTATTATACAGTTCACGAGATACAGCCCGCTGACAGATAGACGGACATACAGCGGAGTCTTAGTAATAGGGTTCTGTTGGCAGCCTTTGGATACGGAACCCTCAAAACTATGTACTTACCTATATATCAGTCGAATTTTCCATCTGCATCTTATTCTGTGCTCACTCCTTTCAGTAACATCGTGTTATGAAAATTCATCCTGGTTCTTGGCAGGGCGCCTGTAGCTTGTGTAATACAAATCTGGTGGCGGGACACGTGTCAATATATTTTATTCATGCATACAGGGACACTGCAGATTGCGTTTTGTGCAACGTGGTTGTGTGTGTGTGAAAGGGGTGGTGTGGTGGATTAGTGTTTGTATTATAATGTATTGTTTTGTGTTTTGTAAGTGATTATAGTCGGGTTTTTCAGACGGTGATGTGTAGGGTTTTTAAACTAAAATTGAAAGGGGTTTAAGTTATAAATGGCAGTGGGCATACATTTATTTAAAACTGCTAACATAAAACAAATGTGTAATTTAGGTTCTTGATACATTCAAATATGCGAAGACATTAACTCCGGAAAGGTACCAGATATGGAAAGAAGTAGTAGTATAAAAGCGTTTTCTTGAACCAAAACGTCTAGTTATAAGAACGAAAAGCTATTCATTCTTTCAAATACAAAATATGACGATGATTTTAGCCCTGTGCGACACATCAGTTGTCTATGTAAACGTTAATGCCAGCCATTTTGGTTTTAGAGCCTACTCAGAGATAGTTCTAGTCCTTGTCTATGACTATGCCTAGAGAGGATTATACCCCGTCGTATAATTAAAGCTTTCCTAACCACGTTTAGACAGTGTGCGCACTAGAAACTAAAGGGTTTTATCTATCATAGACCGATAGTGTTGTCTTGTGACAAAAATTGGTTTTCAGGCACTTTGATAACTTTGACTAGTATGCCGAAATCTATAAACGTTACATGGCGCATACAAAGCTTAGACCACGGAGCAAATACAAAGAGGAGATGTTGTAATAAGGTTTCTGTATGAAACAACGGGTGACACTTTACGGGGTGAGGGGTGATCAGATCCCGCCCACTTCTTTATTTTACATCTACTGGTCAATAGCAAAACTATTCGCTCGTCCTGTTGATTTTACTTTGTAGTTATGTAACTATCTCACACTAGATGTCACTACATGCAGAATGAAGAACTATTTTAATAAATTACGCATAAAATTACTGACAAATGAAATGTGATGCCATCCATAGCATCAGAACGTCTATCCGAGTAGTTTTTACAAGATAAAACACCACACTTCATTCTTTTTTTCTTCTAACGCAAATATGCTGTAAAAACGGAACGTTTACAGAGCTGTGCACAGGACGAACGCCAACAATACACTGACTAAGGCCACGCCTACATGATGACGTCAGGACCTAGTTGAGAATCACAGTGCACAGTTGCTTAGGTCGTCTCCTCTTTGTATTTGCTCCGTGGCTTAGACCATAAGTTAACGTAGGTGATAACGCCCCTTCATGGGCGTTTCAGACTTTCAGATAGAAGACCAAGAGAAAAATCATATGCTATCTTACGATTATATGATTTTTTCGATTCAATATAATCGTGGCAATAGAGGTTTCTGATTCGCGATATGTGGTAAGTAAATAAAATGCGGGGCTCTAGAAAAAAAAATACTGTCAAAGTGGGCACTTGGCAAAATAAGGTTGAGATCCTATGGCTTAGTTAGATGGTTCCCGTCTCTGTCTTGCACTTGTGATTTGACAGTGACAGAAACAAGGCTAAGTAACGTTTATAGATTTATGCCTCAGACGGTTTTGTTGTGAGCGTGCTCGCCATCATAGTTTTCATAGAGCGATACATGGTCTCTTTAAAAAGCAGTCCTTATTCAGTCTACCCCCAGCCTTAAACTCCTGTTTTATGACGTTACATAAACAAGCGAATGGTAGGACAATGTTAAGGGTACCGTACTAACTAATTTGGTTTAAAGCTACTGAAATAGCTCAAAATTAAAGTGTACTTCTAGTTTTAAAATTACTTAATTCTCTTGGGAAATGTTCCGCGGCTCTAGTAGCTCTTTTTAGGTTAACTAGGACATTATAGTTGTTTGTTAAATGCAATTTTCAGGCTGGAAATTGTAGCTTAATTTATTTTTAGGTCAGAGAGCAACGTCTCCATTTCGTGGTATGGCTGGTGGAAGATTTACGGAGTATACTAGATGTTGTTTTGTTTCTGTAGGAGGCTGTCTTAGTAGAGAAGATTAAAGCAATCAACATATGGGGTAAATGGATTTATTTTGTGTTTGACCTCGGGTCGGCTTAGACACAAACACAGTCATGATTACAAATAGGTTGGTAGTGATGTTCATTTGTTTTTCTTTGTTGCCTTTCGCCATTCTTTTGTTGCTCGAGCTGCCTTTGATACAAACAAGAGAAACAAAGAGCTTTACCCTTTATTTCTCTTGCTATACAATACTGCCAAGAGTATCTATGTTTTAATGTATACAGTACGTTTAAGTGCGACATAATATTTTATGATGTGACAAAATAACTCCAGATTCCTTCCAGACTTCCTGAATTGTCACCGTTCTTGAAATTATTACCTAGTCAATGTCAACCTCATTTGACTAGGGAATAGATGTCAAATATTGTAGGTAATTAAGTATTTATTCATGCCTACTGAACCAATAGTTCATAATATTTTTTAAATTAAGTGTTTTTACTGTACTTACTTAAAGTAAGTGTTCAACTACGCGGTTCGTAGCCAGTAACTATGCAGTACGTGGCCAGTAACTACGCAGTATGTGGCCAGTAACTACGCAGTTCGTAGCCAGTAACTATGCAGTACCTACGTGGCCAGTAACTCCGCAGTATGTGGCCAGTAACTACGCAGTACGTAGCCAGTAACTACGCAGTACGTAGCCAATAACTACGCAGTTCGTAGCCAGTAACTACGCAGTACGTAGCCAGTAACTACGCAGTTCGTAGCCAGAAACTACGCAGTAGGTAGCCAGTAACTACGCAGTTCGTAGCCAGTAACTACGCAGTAGGTAGCCAGTAACTACGCAGTACGTAGCCAGTAACCACGCAGTACTCGGCCAGTAACTACGCAGTACGTGGACAGCAACTACGCAGTTCGTAGCCAGTAACTAAGCAGTACTCGGCCAGTAACTACGCAGTATGTGGCCAGTAACTACGCAGTACGTAGCCAGTAACTACTTAGTATGTGGCCAGCAACTACGCAGTACGTAGCCAGTAACTACGTAGTACTTGGCCAGTAACTACGCAGTACGTGGCCAGTAACTACGTGGCTTTAATTTTACAAGAAACCATGAAATGAAATTAAAATCTACGTAGATTAGAAACTGAAAAAAACCATTATGACCTCGAGAAGTCGGATCCAGTGTGAATTTCGAACCACTATTAGGCATGGTCTTGATAACTCGAGAATTTCAAACCTGACTATCCTGGTGTTAGATCGATTTCAAAAGTAAAGTACCAGTCGGTAAAAGAATAAGGACAGTGTAAATAACAGCAAGTTTTTACCTCTTGGCCAAGTTAGCAAGTATTTAACTGTCAAACCAGACCCCGACACCCTCCCTTCGCTGGAATGATAACACCAACATTATTCAAGACTTTGGAATTCAAACCATCCTCTAACTTCCAAAATGCCGTTTTCTTGATAAATGACTGTATAACGCAGCTAGACTGTAATGGCGACTACTTATGCAAATTGTGGCGACACACAAATAATATATTGAACACCTACGACTTCCTTTATTCAATATATTTGATAGACACCGTTATTAGGGTTCAGTAGTGAATTAAAGGATTCTTCTAACTTCACTATGTTTATATGTTGCAAAACTGTAAGGCCTATCAACAAACACACGTACAACAAACACAACAAAAAGTCTATCTTATGTAAAGGTGCACATTGCAAGTGGTCATGTGGTGTGTATGTATTAGTATTTTAATGTTTTGTGCATCAAGCACAAGGGTGACAAAAGATAAGCAAGCACATTCTTATATTTTTCTAAAAACATCTACGGAATCCGTCTTTTTACGTTGACCAAAACGTTTATGGACAATTTCTTCTTGTAAAAAATCTTCTTCTATAAAAGCCGTGTAATAAACCAATGTACATACGAAAGCTTACCATCTTTTGAATATAAATCGAAAATTTAAAAAAAAAATTGGTCAACCATCTATCTTCGATGACAATTCAATTAAACGATCTTGTATAAACAAAGATTTAAATAATTTACAGTTGTTTCTGTTTAGGAAACTTACAAATGGTTTGTGGTTGCTTACACTGCCATTAGCAGATAGTATAATTTATCAAATTATAGGAAAGATATGGAGGCATCTCTTTCCTAAATCTATGAGTAAATCTAAGAAGAATTAGGATAACTGATTATTTATTGACTGACCGGTTGATGCAGTTGGTAGCGACCCTGCCTTGTGAGCCGCTGGTCCTGGGTTCGATCCCCGGACAAGTCAAACATTTGTGTGCATGAACATGTCTGGTTGACCTGTGTCTGGGTGTGTATATGTATATAAGTATGTATATCAGTCATCAGGTTACCGTAGTACAGATTCTACCTAATTCGGGACCTGAAGACCTTGTGTGGATGTTGTCTCATATTATTATTCTTTAGTAGTGCCTACCCGCGACTTCGTCCAAATGGAAGTTAGCAATACCATATAGGTTCAGCCCTCATATCGTATCGTACCATGACCGTGCTAGGATCGTGTCAGGCAAAATAAAATTATTTGTATTGACAAGTATGAGACTATGCCCACTAGATCGTTCTATTAAAGCATATCACATGACACTCGGCAATAATGTAGCCTTCTATCAGTGAAATAATTTCTATATTGGAATTAGTTGGTAGGTACTTCTAGTGTGCGGATGGGCGATGGTATGAGTAAATGACACAACGAATGCTGATACAATACTGAGCTTTATTACAAAAGACACACGTTTATATGGTTACATTAACATCTCCCTCTCATCTCCTCCCTAAAACTAAAATAAAATAAAAGTTTTATTTTATTTTATTGTATGAATATATACTTTTGTTAACACAAGCAAAAAGTAAACATTGACACTCTTAGCTCTTAGACTAAAGCGTACGCGTGTAATTATATAATACCTTTATGACATAATCGTAGTACACATGTTTGTTATTGTTTTTAGTTGCTCGAAGTTAGACAATAATAAGTAGTTACTTATAATACGAGATATGATTAATGATTGTCGTACATACATTATGACAATTGTTACCAACTAAGTAAGTATGTAGGTACCTATGTGCACATAGTTGACGCTAGTGCGTCTCCGTTTTCTGCTGACCTGTCTACCAAGTGTTGTTATGCGCTTATTAGGTACATTGCTTTTATTCTAAACAACACAAACAACCACTAGAGACTACCTCCTACATACGTATATAATACATAAACAAACAATTCTACTTATACAACATGTCCCAAAATTCAACGATAAGCCGGCACCAGAGGATGGACCTACTAATGACTACTCGAGAAAAAAAAAGAAAAAAAAATACCTCTCCTTTTTTTTAAATTACTTAAAAAAAAGGAAATTCTTCGAAAATGTATACCCCTTATGACACTTTTAACTACCATGACCACAATTTTTCAAAAATTTTAATTTTTTTTGTTTGTATCGGCAACCTAAGTAGTACTACTATTCACCATAATCTTTGAAAATTACAGAATTTTCGTAGTTTTATACAAAAAAAAACAACCAATAAAAATGATTTCCCTAAAATTTGGAAAGATTTTTACGTTCAGTACACTTTAACTCATCGTAGTGTAAAAAAAAAATATGGACACTACAATGGCAAGTTTTTTTAAAAATTAGCGCAACTAACCTAGATTTTAAAATGGTATAATACTTTAGGAAAACTAGCCACAAAAAAAAATTATGACACTTTTTCTAATCAAGAACCAAATTTCATAAGTTGTTGTTAATAGTAAAAAAATAAAACTACGAAAATTCTGTAATTTTCAAAGATTATGGTGAATAGTAGTACTACTTAGGTTGCCGATACAAACAAAAAAACTGAAATATTTGAAAAATTGTGGTCATGGTAGTTAAAAGTGTCATAAGGGGTATACATTTTCGAAGAATTTCCTTTTTTTTAAGTAATTTAAAAAAAAGTAGAGGTATTTTTTTTTTCTTTTTTTTTTCGAGTAGTCATTAGTAGGTCCATCCTCTGGTGCCGGCTTATCGTTGAATTTTGGGACATGTTGTATATGATATCAGATATTCTGGTTCAGATATGATAGTTTTGTGTTCAGTTTTAAACAATTTAATTCTAATGTGCTAAGAACAAGTTTCAAACGCCAATTTGTTTATTCACAAAAATTGAGTGTAAAGTTATTCAGTTTATGGGTTCTGCTAAAGATCAGCTTTTGTGACCAGTTTTGTTCCTTCGCCTGCTTACATGCGCTGTAAAGGTATGTATACTAGTAAGCAGGCAGCATGTGCACGAGCAAAAGAGATACATGAGTACTTACTCGGCGATAATAAATTATGAACCGTATCAAACCGATCCCGGCAACCCTGATCAAAACTTTGGCAAAGCGAGACGCATCAGAAATACGAAAAAGTTGAAGAGACAGCATTAACGAAGTTACTTACAATTTTCATGCAACAAGCTTGACTAACGAGCATTTAAGTAACATGAACAGTGCTGGAGCGAAGGTTAAACAATTTTCGTATCTACGCATTCTTTTCCGACTGTTATTTCCATTATCTAACTGACCTTAAGTATTAGGAAAAAAATTAAGTCTTATTAATTGTAGTGCAAATAATAACTGATCTAAACGTACTTAATCATTTTATTTCTCACCTTTACCTACTATTTAATCTCCTAGTAAATATGCAGATAGGTATGTCAACTTGTATCCGAGTACGTGACGTCATTTGTAACGTTAACGTCCACAAGATAAGAGTTCGGAGGTTAGCTTGGTTAATGATGTAGACGGAGGCTCTGGAAAGAGATTTGTACGTTTTCAGGGTTCTATTTTTAATGATAGACTTGGTTTCATAGAACTCTTTTCTTAAACATGCTTACTATAGTTAACATAGTATCATGGAACTGAAACCTATAGTCTAAGTCTGATTCAAAGTAGTAGCAGTCTGCCAAGTCTGCCAAGTCTGCCTGCTTGTTGTTCTTCGAATCGTTGTGCTCCTTAAGTTCTGAGTTGAGCTGTTTGCTCGATTACTGACAAATGCGTGCACTGACTGGACAGGTCCGCTTAATCTGTATGGTTTTTCCTCAAATACCGTTTCAGACACCAATCTGCATGGTCTTCACATGATCTGACCAGGATTATGTCTGGACTTTAAAAGAGACTGTGACCTCTGAGTTTGTTTCGGCCTTTCTTCTCAGAGTAGTCAGATAGGAAACGCCGACTTCATCTAGTTTTTAAAATATGATTGACGTGTAAAAGTGTTTGTACAAACCTACCTAAAGAAATAAAATCATTTAAACTAGGTTGCCAAATAAGTACATAATGATTCGGGAAGAAAACGAATGATCATTTAGATGCAACATATTTTTTATATGTTTCTAAGGAACTACATTTATGTAAACACGACATTAGCATGCTCAACAGCTAAGAGACAGAACGTATTTGGGCAACAAAGCGCCTGTGAAAAAAATGTGGGCCGTTACAAGATACGCGCTTTATTGCCGCATATAAGTGTGCAGGCGCTGTTGAATGAGTGTTTTACGTTCTTTGTAACCAAGACTGTGTAATGAAACCATTATTGTTTTACTAACGTCTTGCCTGATTTGTGGTGGTATTCCATTTTTGAGCTTAGCTGTCTTGGTTTTCACGGCTGTTTATTCTGTGTATAAAACATCAAACGTTTTTGGAAATGTAAACGACTGCGTTACGATGACTTCTAGGTATTTTTAAAACTTTAACTGCAACTGATATCTCATGCTCATAAACTTCATTCAAATAATAAAGACAGTTTAAACGATACATTAACAAGCTCAACAACCACTTATCCAGATAGTCTTGGCAACACGTCCAAACGTAATTTGTAACAACGTTAGGCGCCGGCGGACGAGATAAGGGTCCATTTGCAGTGAAACTTTAATATTGCCACATTCACTCCCTAAGAAACCACTGAGGTTAAGTTGGGACGTGTATAAGCCTTTCATTACAAAACCTTGTAAGTCTGTATATATACCCAAGGAGGCAGACTTAGGCCTAAATGTAACCTCTCATACCATAACTTTGCATGCATATGGATAGCGTTTTAGGGTTTCTCGAGGATTGGGAATTATACGTATCATTTTGAGCAAGCTATGCACAATTAAAGCATTTCATTTTAGGATTGTACCTGCGTGGGTAATTATCAGTTGGTTCTAAGTTCCACCTGAAGTAAGCATATCAAGCATGCCTAAATGAAAAAGTTGTAGCATTAAATAGGATCAAAATGACTAATTAGGTTTAGGCATTATAATTTTAAGCTGGTTGTAAGCAATTGAAACATATTTTTTTTTGAGCTTGTACGGTATGAAACTGAAACATTCTGACAAGACAAGCCTCGTGAGACTCGCTGCGAAGGTTCCAAAGAAAACAAAGTTGAAGCAGTAAAACATTGCTTACCTGTTGAGAATATAATGCGTACACAGGTACACTGTATAATGTGGCAAAATCTACATCACACGTCTGTTTACAAAAGCGCCTGTCAAAAAACGCGTAGCAAATCAACAAAAACTCGTTAATTTATTCGCGGCTACAAGGGGCTACGGGGGCTACATTAAAATTTGAGCCTTGTCAGGTGCTAAGTCCATAATTTCCCCCGGGAACAATCCCGGATCGCGTTTTAAGGGTTTCCATGAATGGCAGTTCTAATTTCCACTGACGGTCGTCTTCCCATTTGTTTATGGCTATTGTTTTAGATTGTTTTGACCGTGAAATCTTAGAAACACAATGAATTGTGGCTTTGTTCTTAAGTGCTTGCCTTTTTCCATTCGTAATACTTAATTTTATTCAGGAATGGTTTGTTTGCGATACTAGGTAATAATTTTACAAATTGTGTACCGATTTGGCAGACACCTACATGTCTAAACTATGATGTTAACTCAAAAAGCGTTCTCTTTGAGCTCCTGTCATCATATTTATATTTACTTTTACAACATGTTGTGACCTAAAATTCTTTTCTCTGTTCCAGGTAAAATATAAAATACCTCCGCAACATTTTTGGTAAGCCAAGCTAAAAACATGTGGTTTTCTATTTTATTTTCTACGAACTGTGTAAAATGTAGGAAATAAACTTCAATAGAGTGAGGACTGTTGGTTCGTTTGCGCGGTTTACATGCAAAAGTTTACAGAATGTTTTCATTCCTTCGTGAAGACCGCAGAATACGGTTTTATTATGACGGTTTTGGTCAGTGGTAGAAAAGCATTCTGATTGTGAGACGTCTTTGATATTTGTGAGTAGGATTTTAGTTGAGAATAATGTTTTAGTCATGATTTTAGAGGTAAAGAAAGAGCGTAAACTTTCTTAGAATTAACGAACGGGTTTCCTTCGTACAGCGGGCGCATTTCACCTTTTCTAACTGTAATTTTCTTTCTCCTTTTTTGAATGCCACTATTCTATGTATTTCATAACTGCTCACCATTTTCGTTCATCCACAGTACATTAGAATCGATCACGTAATCAAATCAACCGAGCTATTTAATTGCATATTGTTGACAAACAACAGCTGTTTTCTATGTCTTCCATCCAAGTAGTTTAAATAACTTTCTTAACTTACCAACTTATGAATTCAGCGGCCATTTCCCGATTTCGCATAAACAAACTAAATTATACAGTTAGGGAACTAAATACTAACAAAGACGACGTGGTCATTAGAAACATCTATAATTTTAGATAGAGGGTTGAAAATTTGCCCTTTGATACTCGTAGTTTGGTAAATGAATAAGTGGCTAGGTAGCTGAAAATACTTTGAAGTCTAGTCTAATTAATAATGCATTGGCAATGTTCTTTACGCCAATGACTAACGTAGGTACTATTATTTGTAAGTGGACTGAGCATCTAAGTTTAATGGATCGTTATTAATAGCACGTGTTTGTTCTCTGTTGACAATTTTATTGAAATAAATTGATCATGTGCACGCTGTTTTATAGCTCAATATGGTTTGTCATGATTTCCACATAATTATTAAGATTAGTAGTGATTTTAAATACTAAATATAACATTGAAAGAATGTGTTTTGCCTCAAATGATCTTTGTATCAGTGTAGTCCTGAAGTATAAAAGTATCTCATTTTACAGCTACCGAAAAAGTACTGGTTTTATAACGAAACGGAATGGAAATATGATGTTTGGAGCTTCGCCTAGTGTTCTAAGTTTGAATTTTTTAAATTTTAATTTTTTCTTTGAGCTTCGATATCAAAAGGTTTTCTTCAAGAAGTATATATATTGACATTATGTTGAGTACCTAATTAGAGGTGCGCGCACGTCTTCTTTTTGCTGTGTCCCATTGCCGCACCAATGCTGGTCTGCGGGCGCCTCTTGTGCATAAACTATAATGATTTTTGTGCAGAAACTACAGAATTAGATTTATTCTCAGTGTCAGCAAATATATTTCGTTCTGCTTTGTTAAAGAAACTCAAGGATTCCGATGTATAGTTGTTTGAACAGTCTTGTAGTCTTACTCGCATAGATTGTTCATTAGTAAAGTTATATGAATTGTATATGCTGTGGATAACGGTGTGAGTTTCACATTTATATAATATCTTTGTTTATATTATTTGCGCAGATAGTGTTACTGTTTGTTTGTACCAAATAAAAAAAAATTGTTGGTCAAATATGGCTTTATATACCAGGTTACCTATATACCAGGTTTGTACGTGTGCAAGATTTGAAATACAGAAATGTTTATACTGGAAAAGGTGCGTTAATTTCAGGTTAAATATCTTTATTGAACGATATCGCGTTTCAAAATTATTTGTTGAATTTGTGTCTCTGTAATAAATTGCAGAGAGGTATCTTGGATTTTATATAATCCTTATGCCTGGAGGCTTATAGACTTACAAGATTAATTTGATTTATGATAAACGGCTAGCTATGTTTTTGTTGTTATTAATAGAAAGTTTCTGAAAGGCTGGATCAAACATTTTTACGTAGGTAACGGGTTTAGTTACTCTGTTGTTAAATCTCATGGTAGTTATTGTGATTGGATATCCGAAACAGCAAAAGCTGATCAAATCAATTGAAATTAATAATAAAAAATAAAAAAATACTGTTGTTAAATCTCATGTTAGTTTTTGTGATTGGATAGCTGAAACAGCAAAAGCCGATCAAATCAATTGGAATTAATAATAAAAAATAAAAAAAAATACTGTTGTTACATCTCATGTTAGTTTTTGTGATTGGATAGCTGAAACAGCAAAAGCCGATCAAACCAATTGGAATTAATAATAAAAAATACTGTTTTTAAATCTCATGTTAGTTACTGTGATTGGATATCTGAAACAGAAAAAGCCGATCAAATCAATTGGAATTAATAATAAAAAATATTGACACCAAAAACATTAACATTTTAACAACCTTATTGCGTAAAAAGAAATTTGTAGACTATAATGAAAATAATACAACATGTTAGCATCTGTAGCCGAACTAGATGAAAAACCTGTATCTCGGCATACAGCGCCATACCTCTCTGACGATAGACTGAACAATTTTAGCCAAACCTTTACAATTTAGTTAAATCTTACCAAAAAAAGATTAATATTACAGTGGGTATTTTTGTTATTAAAATAGAGAAATTGATTACACTAAAAAGAGTTGTAGAGTGTGGACAGGAGTAAGTACGTCGGTGTGTGTGGGTGAGTGTGTATGTGGGTGCGTGAGCGTGAGTTTGTATGTGAGTGCGTGATAGTATATGTTGAGAAAGTTGTAAACAGTTGTTCATGATGATAGCTTAAAGGAAACCTGGTTACTCTGGAACTATTAATTTTTTTTCTGAATCTACATAAGATAGTGTTAAAAGGTACTCTTTCACCTTTATTTACACCGGGTATTGGTTAGATACTTAATTGAATAGTCTTACAGAGAGAAGAAAGCCAGTAAACAAGCTACTTATCGCACCTAAAGTTCACGTACACCAATACATGTTACACCTTGCTTAATTTAATAACGTAATTTTTCGAAATTTCTTAACCAACTTGAGTTTGACAATAAACAGGGTGAATTTTTAAGACGGGACAGTAGTGCCCCGTCTCAGGAACGTTTTCCTGCAGCTACAAAGCTGCAGGTAAGCGTACTTAGGTGACCGTCCTTAACTTTTGGGTTCTAAATGCATAAACTGCCAAATTAGTTAGATTTTGGAAAAAACTTTTGGTCAGCTAGAAAACGTCCATTTTCACGTTGCATTTTTATGATGCCAATCGATGCAGTTTTGTATAAAGATTAAAATACTCTTTTAGACCGCAAAAAACTAACGTGGGAAAATTAAGTTTTAAAAGTATCTTAATTATACACTTTTCGTAGGTTTCAAAAATCAAGTCTGTTTATTATAATCTAACACCACAAATAGCCCAAAACCTCGTCAATTATCGAGACCATAAACAATAACTCAGTTTGACTCTGTTGTTCACTACACGACCGTCCGTGAAGGTTCGTTACGCTTCGGACGAGAAAGTTCGTCGGGTCTCGATGGAAATTTTAGAAGATCCAACTTTGCTGGAGTCACGAGCATGACCGGGACTAGTTAGCGAATAGTCGCCTCTTGTTGTGGCGGCTGTAAAATGGTTGCCTTGCGATTGCATCTTAGGCTACCGAGGTTGAAAGTTTTGTTATGAAAGTTAGTAAAGTTCTGAGGACATCTTTTCAGTGTATGAGGTTGTTATGGTAAAATCTTAAAAAATAACGATAGGTACTTACATATTCTATATTCAAAAAGACGTGGTGAAAATAAAAAGAGATTTAAACTATCGTACAGCAGAATCATATAGACTAGAATGTTCTATAAAGTAGGTATGCCCGAAGTAGATACTTACATAAATTAGGTCAGAGTGTCTGTCAGAATATATTACCTCATTTACATTCCCTGTTCCAAATATGGTACAACCCAAATTACGGAAAGGTAGACTGATTCATCTTTAGCGAACACAGTTTGTGTACTATCGAGGAAGTTCATATCTAAGCAGTTTTAGAACAAAATCCCGTCAACACGATGACCGCATCTGTTTTACGTTAGTTACTGTTAGCGCCCGAGCGCTACAGGGAAAAATAGTCCTAAAGGTGCATAGATATGAACTTCCTCGATAGTACCTACATGTGTAGGCAAATCAATACGGGTCGGGCTGCTAGTAAACACAGGATATTGAGTTTCATAACGTGCTTCATGTACGGCTAACTGTTTTTGATGTTATCAGTAAGGGATGATACCTATCGACTATCGATGGCAGATAATGTATCACATAACCTTAGCTACCAAACAAGATACGGTTTTTTATTATGGGGACGGCCTACCGATATTGAGTCTGTTTGGTAAAATATGGCCTCCGCAGGCGCCATTCTCTAAGGCAACTGTTTAAATACATTAACATCATGACGGTACGTTATCAATATGTCTATGAAAACATCATGTACGTAAGGAAAAATTTAAATCTTTTCAGTAAAAGAGGTGAAAGACACATCTTTAGGACTAGAAATAGGGACCAATTAGTTCAACTTGGTTTCAGACTTGCGAAGGTAGACTCATCCTTCATGGGGTACTGTTTAAAATGTTACAATAAAATACCTCGCCATATACTCCAACTGAATGAAACGAAATTTAAATCTTGTATAAAACGCACACTATACAGCCAAACATATTATAAGTTGGGGGATTATATCGCTGACAAAAATGCTTGGCTCAGCGCTGGTCCTGCTCCACAACGGCGTATAAACTAATTGATTAGCATTCGAAAATATTGTTGGAGCTGATGAAGATTTAGAAAAATATCTTTGTATTGTATAAATTCAATATCTTAGTATTGTATTGCATTGCACTATGTACCTACTATAAAGCTTACTTGGTTCGTCTTTCACGGACTTGAATGTGCCCTGGCGGTTGAGAGTACGTCATGCTCAGTGAAATGTGTCGCTGGTGGTGGCGTGTGTATTGGATCGTTAAGTTCCCTTCAAAATGGTTGAGCTGAATGGTGCTGATCCTTGCGTCATGTTCGTAAACGGGCGCCGTCAGTGGGCACTGGTCATCTCTTAGCTGCCATGGCTTATTTTAATTCCTGAATTGTTTTTTTTAATCTTTTTTATTACGAACGCTTTTAACGAGCACGTCTTTCTGCATCGTTCTCACATGTATAATTTCAACATGAATTATGTAACAACTTTTTTTGTAACAATATTTTGATTCAAAAGAGTGTCCATGGAGTTTCTTGTCCGTTCTTCTCCATAGGTACCTACTACGCTTTGGAATGGGCAACTAGTTTCATCTTTCTGACTGACCGACCCCTTGACAATACAAAAGTGCCTGTAATTGGTTTATTAGAAATAAATGCTTTGAGTTTGAGTTTGAAGAGACATGATATTTCTAGAGCCGTCATATATAATGCTTATGGTGGACGAGTGATTCCCACTGCAAGAATAGTCAGAGTTTTTTCCATAATCAAAAAGTTTGACGCGATATTATTTGCGAATATGATCTTTACGGGGTGGTAATAAAAGCTTACAGACAACGATTGCAGTAATTCCTCCACCCATGGGACGGAAAGGACTGGATAATACAGAATACTCTTCTTGGAACAACGCGGGCATATTATTTTTACAAACTAATTTGCCCAGCTTAGCTCGCTGAACTGCAAAATTCATTGACCCGTTTATATCATCGTCAGCGATTTAAAACTTGATTAATAACTTCTCTCTTATAATCAAATCCGACTTGGAGAATACTTGGATAAGGTAACGGGGGGGATTAAGAATTCCAATGCTCTTTAATTACTTAACTCGACAGCGATACCTAATGAATTTTGGGACAGTTTTACGGAATCAAAAAGTTTGGAGCTGTCGGTCCGCTTCGAGATTTGTTTTGTAATAAAAGGAAGGTTATTGATGAAAGAAGAGTTTTTTTTGGAGTTGGAATTGTGATTTTTGAGGAAGGTTTTTCTAAAATAAATCTTACTTATCGCTCGATAATTTGGTTGCAATGATATCGCGTAGTTGTATTATTGAGTTCACAAAGGCACCAAAATTAAATCCAAAATAAAAATCATAAGTCATTTATTCAGATGAGAACTTCAGGGATTCACTTTTTGAACGTCAAAATCACATCAGACAGTGCTTTAACTGGGAGAAGAAGTGGCGCAAAAAACTCCCCAACAGCTGTCTGTTCACTTAGAAGAACTTGATGAAAACACTAAAGTTTTGTTAACTGGGGGTTCTCTTTTCAGCTGTGAAGTTCTCCGAATTGATGGACCCTGAAGGTACCTTCATAACTCTAAAATAGTCATGTAATTAAACTCAGCTCTTGCACATCGTAAAACTATGGAGCTTTAATTTGTCGTAAATTTTCCGTACTACGAAGTTATTAAAACCTTTAATATAAGATTATACAGCTATTTTCGTCCTGTTTATGTATGGACAAAGCCAACTGTAATTAAAGTTTTAATTATTGCCAGTTATAAGTAAACTTGTTACGGAAACTAAGTACTAGAGTTGTATCGACAAGGTATAAGTTATAGGTAGTATTTAACTACCTACCACTGGTACTAAAATCTGTGTGAGTTTAAAAAAATATTCAATTATTAAATGTCAATTAAACTAAGTCGATGTATGTAGAGGCAGAAAATTATCATATAATAAGTATTATATGATAATTATTGTTTATTATTATCGAATTAAAATTTAAGAGCCTCAAAGAGATGTCAGCAACATTGACGGGGTCCGCTAGGGCCGATGCCTGCCCGTGTTGCGGGAAAGTCTGAATGGGTTACCGTGGCCCCTGGCGCAGGCAACTGAAGGAACACGGGTGGGTTTTAGTCAGTAAGAGTCTGACACACCCTCCCGCTCCGCCCAGAGCGGGAGAAGTTATTTGATGATTTCCCACGCACATAAAAAATAGGCCCCCAAGATACAGGCACTGCCTAGTTTGGAGGCCACTGTTCAAATAACTATGTTATATATTCTAGTTTCAGTCAGCGTACAATATTATTATTTTTTGACATTTATTTTGTAACAATGGACCAATAAATTATTCTTATTCTTAAGTACATACCTACAAGTAGTCTGACATTCAAAGAGCTGAAGGTACTTACTATGTGCCTTTTTTTAGCGTAATTCGTTTAAGTAATTATGGGTACATTAGTGTACAAATTCATATGCTTATTTATTTTTAATCCATTTTATGTCATTTCAATGAGTTTCATAGTAATTAATGCACTAATTGCGAAAACATGTTACACGAGAATATTTAAAAATTTTCAGTAAAACATGTTCTAGATATTTATGTGAAAATGCAATTCAGTTTTGCAGTAACTGCGAAGTATCGCGCGAACATTTGGCAGAGTCGTTTAAATTATTCATGTAAACATTTAATTTGGAACTATATTTAGCGCGTTAATCAAACCGTTCCACGAATTCGAGGTTCTAAGCGAAACGGATTTGTTCATCTTGAATCGAATTCTAAATGTCTATCGTGGCAAAATATGGTATTACTTTTGGGTGTATTTGGCTTGGAATAGAACTTAAATTAGAAGACATGACCGCATATGCTCGTGTGGTGGATTACGGCTTACGGCCGACTGCCTCTCACAAAGAAGAGTCCTAATTCCCAACATCGAGAACATCTGAATTGGATATGAAGAGGAGGATAAATAATTTTTACTTGCGGAAGTTCATAGTAAATAAGGCCCCAAATGAATTCGATATTCAAAATTAAAGCATGTTCTATTCGTGACATCCTATTCCCGTCGGGCACGTTTTCGGAAACCGTTAGTTTTAATTTTAAATTTTACGATGGAATTGGGACGGCTCGCAAATGAATTTAGTTTGAAATTGGAAAACCTAGCTCACCAGTAATAAAATTGTACAGACTGGACTGGGTTTGCTGTTGAAATTGTTGGAGTAAGTATATTTTTTGTACCTATAGATTTTTGATTGAGATATAACAATTTTCTTTTCAATACTGGAAAAGATTGAGCATTTGTGGGTAGAAGGGGAAATAAATACCATTTACTTTACTATATCCAAACCCAACCGAGACACCTTAGGTACTACTTGAAAATCTGAAAAAGAAAATGAAAGAAGCGAGCCAATCAACAACAAAAAAATATCAGGAAGCGAGCCTATAGTTAAGCAACTTTATTTATTTACAAAATGAGTGAAATTCAGTTTTCAACAACACTATCAGGGTTTAATAGAGTGAAGTGGGTACAAACGAGATAAAACGTGAGTTGTTGAATACTCTTCAACTCTTCATGTCGTTCTATCCACTTCTACCGCCATATACTCTACTTTTAGTATCCTATAATCTTTAAATTACACCTACAACAATGGTAAGTACTTACCCTTATCTTACTACTTAAACAAATGTAAAACATGCTTTATTGTGCACAAAAGGGTCTAATTTGAAAACAGAATTTTCCTCTCTGACGTAACTCTCACATGTGCCCGCCAATCACAGCTCAGTAACTTTTTTTTTCGAATATGTCAACGTAAAGGACAGCTTTTACGAGATTCTCGTAAAATGGAGAGGTTTCATTGTTCTGTAAAGAAGGACTATTTTTGCTTCGTGACGATTGAAGTAGTAGGTACTTCATTTGAAGATGGGGAAATAAATAATAGAGTTTATTTGGAAAACAAACTAATTTCCTTCAAAAGATCTTTGATAAAAAGTATGATGTTTTGTGGTCTACCACTTGTAACTGTATTTACATAAAATATCTTCAGAATATTCGTCAACTTACTTATTACTTAACGTTATTACTCATAAAAGTTATATTTATCGCCAAAGTTTGGAATATGAAAGCCTTCGTTAGACTTTCATTAAACCAGCCTTGTAGTTAATAAAATTAATGCTCGTGGATGTGCGCGTAGAAAATACGTAATTATACGAGGATAGCCGAGTTTACCCGAATTCATGTGTGCGAAATTATTATTTTTCATTGAACATGTTCTGACAGGGTTTGCTGAAGAGTTTTAGTCGTACATTTTAATAATAATAATAATAATAGTAACTAGGCAACTAAGGCCCATAAAACATAATACATATATAAGCATATAACAATAACTATAAACTAATACATATCTAAAAGTAAAGACTACTGTACACGTGTACACGAAGTGACGGCGTCAAGTTACACTGCGAGGTGTCGCGTAGCCGGCCACGGAAACGCCGATACAGCACACCTTTCGGCCAAAACTCTTCCTTGAGGAAGGTCATCAAAATGTTAGTAGGAAAGCGCACCACGAACGACTTGAAATTAGTGTCATGGCGCCCCTCCAACTTCTCCACCCTCAAGGTCCAGTTGGTCTTCACCCGTATGTACTCTACGATGTCCTGAGCCTTCGTAGAGTGGTGCAAAAGGGACACGTATAGCAGCGTCGCCGGTACTGCAGGACGCAATGTTAATGCTTGTCTAAGGCAAACATTAACATACTGCTTGGGAATTTTCATATATTCGTGTCCCACGCTGGGCGCCAATTAAGAGTTTTAATAAAACTACCCACTTTAATATTTTACGTCCTCGCAATTTATCATATTCTGTGATGATGGGTATGTAAAAGTTTGGCATATCTATCACTCGAGAGGCATTTTCATAAGTAATTTTAAAGTTCATTAAAATGGTAACATCATTGGATGAACACCGATTTATATTTTTGGTTACAGCAACAAAACGAGTAGCTAATTTGTATTACAAGTCTAAGAGACCAGGTTGATTGAGCGTTGTTTTAGGTAGGAAAACACTGTTGAAAATACGCATATTATTAAGCACAATTGACAGGTTCATTTTATTTTACCCTTCCGTTTACAAATAGCTATGCTTTGAAAAGTGTATTACAAACATGAAAAGTAGAAATAAAGGGTAACAAATCTAAGATTTCCATTTCCTATGGGGAAATGTGTTGAGTATGGAAAGGCGTGTGTGTATAATGAGCGTAGGTAGGTACCATTCGCCATGGCTTTAAACGACGACCGAACTAGCTAGCTACACCATTATAATGGTGACATAGTGGTTTATCTTCTTGGATATTCACAGACATTATTTCGATTCATGTCTGTGTATCGAAATATTTAGCAAACTTAAATATTTTTAACACATAGACTGGTTCTACTTATGTATAGGTATACCATTAAACTCTAACATTAACATAATAACGATGCAGTCAATCGTTTGAACCTGCCTGACAGGGCCAGACTCTAGTACACTTGGGGCCACCTCACCTCTGCGTCTAGGTAGGTCCTTCACAAAGCCTAGCCGCCGCACCTATGCACCTCAAAGCTTTTCTCGATAGGTCAATGAACCTTACCAGTACCTATAATTTGCGATCGCCTTGAACTTACTTATACCATTCCAGTATTTGTAAATATGTGTGCACCATATTGTATCTATCACATACTTAACTTATTTGTTATTGCTACATTTTTAATTAAATTTACCTTTTGTGGTATGCTAGTTTTATTATAGATGCATCGTCTTCACATATAATTAATGTATACAAAATATTGTAACACATTTTAATAGAGTAACTGCGGATCAGTTTCTTGCCCATTCTTCTGCATACGAAACTACCTTTTAGAAGGGGTGACTAGAATCAATTATATTTTAATGTAAATGTTGACGTTCAAAAGTGCCTTGTATGTGCCTACTTGAAATAAATGCTTTGACATTGACTTTGAACTAAATTGAAGATGGAATGTAGTATGGCTTTGTTGTTAACAGCTAAGCGGAATATTTGGTGCTTAACAAAATAATCGGCTTTGTGGTATAATGTGGTACATAATGTTAACATAGTAATTTCGGAAAGCTATGAAATGTTAGGTTTAACGCAACAGCTATAAATGGCTTTCCTGATGGTGAGGTTCATAGGGCAGGACTTTGTGTAATTTTAAGACAACATGGAGTATGTATAATTTTCTGACTGTGAGAATACCGGTAAGGGTGTATAACTCATTAGTTGGGAATCTGTACGGTTTGGTATACATGACCTTGATAATATATCTCTGTGCTCGCTCTAGCTCAAGAAACTTCGTTTTTGTCGCACCGCCCCACACAGGTATGAATTGATTGAGCCAAAGAAACATAGATTTCAGTTAACAATTTCTTTGTTGTCGCATGTCTTAGTTTCTTAAGTATCCAGATAAGTTTTCTCATACGAGCCGTGACCATATCTGTATGAGTATGCCAAGATAACCGCTGATCAACGATTATACCTAGGTATCTTATATGAGTCACTTTTTCAATGTTTTTACAAGAACAGTCTGTGCTAGATATATTATGAGAAGTGTGGATTTTGAGAGATTATGTTAGGTCCAGGTTGAGTGTTGTTGTAAAATGCAATATATTTTGTTTTAGAAATATTTAGTGTAAGAAGATGTGAGTTCAACCAGTTAGCAATTTTGGAAAGACCCTTTACAGCAGTAAAGTAAAGGTAATGTACAAAATAAAAGAATTCGAAGGACCAACTTTTGTTCTACCGGTTGTATTAAAGTTTGTTCTTTTATAAATTAAACCTTCACCTATAATCATCTGCCTACCGTTTTCCTAACTACGAGTAGGTATGTTGGGGTTGGCTTCTAGTCTAACCGGGTGCAGCGAATACTGTATTTTACATGGAGCTACTGCCAATCTGACCTCCACAACCCAGTTACTGGGTAATACGATAAACCTTTAACAATATTTTCTAGGTATCTCTCACCCAACATCATGGAGTCCTTTTAACTAAAGTAATACTCTGAAATCCTTATTAAACAGATTTAAGTGCTAATTTATTATGCCAAACATTTCGGGAGGTATTAATTTTATCTGACAACAATCGTGAGCATAATTGCTCCAGGGCATATTTCTTGTTAAATCCTTAAACATGAATTGCTTAAAGTCTGAATTTCCTTGAATTTTCTATTTTCATTTTCTTGCCTAAAAAGTTTTTCTAAGAAAATATAATAACATCTCGGTTATAAAATAAAGTAATATCATAAGAGGGCTATCACTATTTTTCTTGTATTTGAGTGTTTGAAGAGTCAAATCCATATCAGCCATTTTGGCTATCTAAGGGAGTTTTGATTATGGTTTAGATACGGCCACAAATTAAAAAAAAAAAATATGCCGGAAAAAGTTTGATTATTTCTCTCGGGAGTGTTCTGAATAAATATAATTTTTTTTTCTTGTATTTGAGTGTGTGACTCTTCAAACACCCAAATATAAGAAAATTCGTGATAACCCTCATAACTATGACCATGATTAAAGATTTGTAAAACTTAAAGAACAAAAATTGTTCAAACCAAGAAAATGTAAACTTCAACATAACAAACTTCCAGCCACATAATATAATTATGAAAGCGTCTGCTGTTAGACAGAATTGCACTTGGCTTTTAATCTGTACCTACCCCTAATGCATTCAGAAATAAGTCATTATCTATTCTATTTAGGTAATTTTACTTTGCGAAGATATTAATATATTGCCTACAAAGAAAACTAGGGCAAAGAGTTATTACTCCCAGGATGAAAACTTGACAAATCTTCAAAGCATAAGGTAAATTTTCGCTTGACTAAACTTTGTCGTCACAAATGACTTTGGCTCGCATTTCCTCGAAGTTTTCCAATGAAATTCTTTATCCTTCCATCTTCTGCCAACCTACTTTGTGACATATCGACTTTCAATATTCAGCAAAAGATTTTCTTACAGAAAAATTGCAACTAAGCTTTAGTAGAGTAACTTATTAGTAACTTTTACTATTACTTACAAATTGTTTTGATTGGAACATTAACTTTCGTGATGATGTTTGAATATGAGGTTCTGTGTTGTTTTTTTTTTAGTGTGGGTAATCATCAAATAACTTCTCCCGCTCTGGGTGGAGCGGGAGGGCGTGTCAGACTCTTAGTGACTAAAACCCACCGTGTTCCTTCAGTTGCCTGTGCCAGGGGCCACGGTAACCCTTTCGGACTTTCCCGCAACCCTGGCAGGCATCGGCCCTAGCGGACCCCGTCATTGGTGCTGACATCTGATGATCTGATTCCTGGGTCAGGTAAAGTGTTATTATATTAGATTTTGCAATCTGGAAGCAGCCCAGCTTATGGATTTGTGTCCGGTTTATGCCAATAGGCTCGCCCCCTATTAAATAGGACGTAATTGTAACTGGCAAAATGTTGGTGTACTATAGGTACACCTCTGCCTAATTCTTCGGGTAATATAGGCGTGATGTTATCATGATGTTATGTTTGATCATTATAATTAATGAAAATAGACGACAGTTTCCTAACAAAATAGTCTTTAATTAATTTATTTAATCATTTATGTACACACATATATAAACAAACTAGCTGACCCCGCCAACTTCGTACCGTCTAACAATTTTTTTTTAAATTTTTCTCCTCGTATGAACCATCCTCGTACTTTAAGAAATATTCTAAAAAAAAAAATAGCAAAATCGGTCCATCCGTTCTTGAGTTATAAAATTACAACGAAAAGTGGCATTGATTTTTATAGATAGAAGAAAAAATACTTTTAGTCTAGTTCTAGTCTTTAAATACCAGAACAAAATTATTTATTCAGCCTTCCATTTAATTTATATTAATACCAGTATTTTACATGGAGCGACTGCCTATCAGACCTCCACATCCACAACCCAGTTTCAGGCTAATACGAAACCCCTTGGTAAGACTGGTTGTCAGACTTTCGGGCTTCTGACGACCCGTAACGACTGTCAAAGATCCACGAATGACAAAAATGACAGCCGGGACCAACGGCTTAATGTGCTTTCCGAGGCACGGAGTGGTCTTGATATATAAATATGGTCACCCACCCACGGACCAACCGCGGCAAGCGTAGCTTAACCATTTCGATCGACGCGTGTGGCTGTTATTACTAAGCCACAAGCCCAAGACAAAAGAGTCTTTAAATACCAGAGCTAAATTATTATTCAGTCTTCCATTTAATTTGTATTAGTTCAAGTTAATCCTACATTTTCCGTGTAAATAATTTTTCTAGTAACACTAGCTCATCTAAAGGTGACTTTTCCGTAAAACCCCTATATTTTATCTTCACTATGCTTTAAAATTTTTCAGGACCGTCCCCTTTCGCTCCTCGCCGTAGTGACGATGTAAGTCACATCTTGCCACAGAATTTCAATATCGGTCCATAAAGGAAGGGTGTTTCATTCGACCTCTAGGGAGTACCTTCGAATTGTTGTACGTACTATGTTATTTGTCAACCTTTGTTAGATGTTGGCTAGATGTGTGTGAATTGGGCATCTTGAGAAAAGTTTTCAAATAGATTTAGTACCAATTACCGTCTACTCGAAACGCAAACTTTTAAAAAGGGGACAACGGCTTTCGGGCTTATATCGTATACTTTATGCAATGATTTATCAACATTCTCTAGACTACAACACTATTTCATGTTAATATATCATACAAATAAATTGATCTTTAACTGAAGTATACGGCACCATTTGCATATTATACAAAATAAAATAAATAATAACGTTTATTTTGGAACAATTTAGGTATACACAGATTATAAAAGAAACGATGATAGCTACAAAAGTATAAAACTGTGGCGCAGCTATCAAAGCCCAACTCAATAAACAATGAAGAACATTTGTTCCAGACTATCATGGGAAATTATTTACATTATGTTTAAAAATTACAAAAATATGCACTGGTATAGTGTGTGGTATTATAAGCTTACAAACCAGAGGGGCAATTCCTGTATTTTTAAGACCGTTCGCATTCTAATCTCAGTCTCAATCTGTCAAAATTACAATCAATTTACATACATTTTTGACAGGTTTTTGACATTGATTGTCGCTGAGATGAGATTGCGACTTGAATTTGAACATTTTTTAAGTACGAGAATTGGCCTACAGGTCGCTATCAAAGATCACCCGTCAGATAAAACAAAAGAACCGTATTGTAACAAATTATAACAAGCCAATCATTCTACAGGCCAAGCATAATCAACCTTTTGCCAACTAAAATAAAGTCTAAGCCGGCTGCAAACGTTACCCTTGTAACTCCTTCTCCTGTTTGATCGGAAACTCCGCGACCGTGCAGAATTTCAATAAAGAAACTGAAAGAAATATCGTTGTAAGGGCGGCGTATACGCCTGCAATAGCCGGGCGTACGAGACTAAACACCAATAAGCCATGCTACAATTTTTACGAGGTATTCGCAAAATGTTTATTTGAGGTGGCCATAACTTTTCGGAACGTGATTTTGGAGTAACGAACCACTCCTGTGATTAAATAGTTCGTAATTAGGGTATTAAGAAGTTGTTACTGCGGAATGAAGTGTAAAGATGTTATGAACTGCTGTTGAATTGTTACGAGGTAGTTATCGAAGTTTTTGGGTAATTTATGGGATTATAAAAGTATTATGTTCTCGGATCAGTGGTAGGTAATAGTAATAGTTTATTTCATAATGGGATTGCAAAGTTTACAAATGTTGCATATATATTTTTAGGTTCAGTTATATAACAAAAGTGGGTGAAGTACTGCTTTCCTAGATAGGCAAATATAGCCTTTGTTAAGGATATATAGGTAAATTGATGATGATTGAGGCGACTTTAGTTAATGCTATAAAAGTTTCTAAGCAAACTGAAAGTACTTAACATTCGTCGGCTGACGATAAATTCAATGTTTTTTTTTTGTTTAAGATGGGTTTGCTCTTGACTCTAGTCTAGGTCAGTGGCGACAGAGACAGAGTCGACGATGGAGTGAGCTTACCCAGAAGAAGCTTATTCACTCTCACTCTGAAGAGATTAGGGTTGTATGCGTTCGGAAACACAGACGCAGGTAGAGAGCTCCACTCTTTTGCATGCAATGTTCATCCTAAACATCTTTACTTCGGCAGCCTCACTATTTGCAACTAGAGCATCAAATATCTTTTCATTTCGCGTGAAGACGACTCATCTCACAAAGTAAAATCTTCCAGTAAAGACTTACTACCAACTGATGCTTTACTACGAAGATGAGTTATCTAAGTACACACAGCTACACATCAAGCTATACATGTCCACTTTACACTGACCTCTCATTGTAAGGGAATTCTATACAATGCGAGATCAGCTTATACTGGAATAGTATAGCTTGATGTGTAGCCGTGCGTACGATGTATCAAATATCATTAGTGTGTCCCAGTTAGACGTTCTAAGCAAAAAGCGACTGACATACTTACTGTGTTTGATGTGTCCTTAAGTTGTTAAACGTGCTGTTTTGTAAGGAATCTTAAGAAAGTAAACTCAATGATACTCGTAACAAGAAAAATATAGGTATTTATGTTTCTTCTTAAACCTATAAATAACTACGACACGGTAACGGCACGATTGGCGCGATGGACTGCTGCGCTGCGTGTCGCGGGTTCGATTCCCGCACGGAGCAAATATTTGTAGTTGTTCCGGGTCTGGCTGCTTGTGTATATGAGTTTAAATGTTTGTAAACGCACCCACAATACAGGAGAAATTCCTAGTGAAGGCAACGTTTAAAAAAAAAAATCTGTATAGGTATTCTTGCAAGCTCTCCGCACTTCATTGAATTGTTGCTAGATTACGATGATAATAACAGAACTATAAATGTAGTGAATGTTGTCTTGATTAGTTTGCCTGTAACATATTTAAAATGTTGTTTCGAACATGCTTTTACTACAAGGCACTCTATTATCAGATTAATTTACATCAATACAAATACTGCCTCTATCTCATCAGATATTGTTCAACGCACAATCTACAATGTATATTGAAAATATTCCTTTTTTACTCGTACCCTTAGGATAATAAATCGCTATTTAACTCTCAGTTTTCCCGCTTTAATACAAGGACATTGGTATTTCGATAATGTTCGTGTTATCTCCTATATCTCCCCTCACGAAAGGAATTTATCGGGGTGAGCATGCGAAAAAATACCGTAATAATGAGAATTGGGGACAGTGTTTCTTAAGTTGTTTTGACGACTGGCAGCTCCACTTACTTACCCGCTTATGAGAATCGTGTGTAGACGTCGCTTTGTACGGAGTACCATGAGTGGAGACTAGCCGGAACCTGCGTTTAATTGTCAAAGTTTTGAGAGCTTACAATTGTTATAATTACTATGCCGTCTCATATAGCACAGCTATTACATATACATTTGTTGTTGAAACGTAAATAACCTTGACAATATAAGCCGAAGATAATAAAGCATTCTTCTTTGTAAGTGAAAAAAATACAATGTTTTCAACTCGACAGTTATGCGACATTTTTGTTTTTCTTATGTAAGAATCTTGTTATTTTGGGTAAAATATTATAATAGCTAGTATGAATAAGAAATTGTGAACGCCTACAATTTCTTTGTCACAACACCATCGGATACAGATAAGCCCCTTATTGCTGTTTTTCACCTATATTCAAAGTCGATTCCAAACAAGTTCAATCCGATTCTCGGCTTCTCGATTATAGAATCGAAATGTCAGCAAAAGTCATAAAAACAAATCGATAACACGAATTTAACCCTCCGTTAGAGTCCCCTCCTATTTTCCGCGTTTTGATTTTCTGTTGATTGGGTTTAAAATGCCCGCCCGCTATTTTGATAAAGCCCACAACAAAATGCTGGATCATTCGGACCCTTTCAATGGATGAAACTATATTCTTAGTGGTACGTATAAATTTTGTTACGATAATTAGAAGCAGCGGTTATATATATATATTTTTTTTTTGTTAGTTTAATACCTATTCTTGTTAAAACAATATAATTGGTAAACAAAAGATAGCGCTTCGGAATGTGCTGCATCTTAAGGTTTACATACATGGTTTCCCCTTACATGATTTACATAGATGGTCCAATTATATTGTGTAGTATAGTGGTTAAGCGATTGACTGCTGCGTTACGTGTCGCGGGTTCGATCCCCGCACGGAACAAATATTTGTATGACCTGCAAGTAGTTGTTCTGGGTCTGGCCGTTTGTGTATGTGAGTTTAAATGTTTGTAAACGCACCCACGATACAGGAGAAATTCCGTGTGGCAACGTTTAAAAAAAAAAAAAAAAAATATGATCGTGGGGGTCGTGGCTAACTGATAACAGTCGCACGAGTCGATCGAAGGTTAAGCTACACTTGCCGCGGTCAGTTCGTGGATGGGTGACCATCCATTACATATCGAGACCCCTCCGTGCCTCGGAAAGCACGTTAAGCCGTTGGTTCTGGCTGTCTTTCGTAGATCTTTGACAGTCGTTACGGGTAGCCAGACGCCCAAAAGTCTGACAACTAGTCTTACCAAGGGCTATTGTGTTAACCAGTAACTGGGTTGTGAAGGTCAGATAGGCAGTCGTTCCATGTAAAATACTGATATTCAGCTGCATCCGTTATGACTGGAAGCCGACCCCAACATGTTGGGAAAAGGCTAGACAAATTGATTTTGGTCTGTACACGATCTCTAAAGTTTAAAAGTTTCCCGATACTTGTCATTCCTATTAGTTATTATTAGAAAGTACCATAATGCTATTTGTACAGAGCAACATACAAACACCTACCTACATAGTTTCTCGAAACTTGCCCTGAAATTAAAGTTTCCGCGCCTACTAACCTCACAATGTAATCATTTTTGTAACACATGCAATTTGGTTATTCACTTCTTAGTAAAGTTTCATTTACATCCTGACCTATTTTCCTGGAAAGACATACTTTGCTAAATAACCTTATCTCGTTGGTGGAACAGTACAATATTCTGGAGAAAATTAATTATTTAGAGACATGTGCAGGCAGCCTGTCACTGCATTATTACGTTGCCTTCTATCTTGTTTTATTATAATAAGACTGCAGAATTCTGCATAATGCAGATATCTTTAGAGAAACGAAAAATAACTTTGCTTGAACACTGATTAGTGAATGAAATAAGCAGCTTACTAAGCCTGATTGCCGCTGGCTACTGGCAACTTTTATGACAAAGCTTCAGCTACAAAAAAATTAAGAATCTGATAATGAAGAATGTAGGTTTTAGATTTGTCCGAAAAGATGGTGGTTGTTTAATACTTTTGCCACAAAAACCCGAATAAAATTAAGATTTTGACATCTGCTAATGAATAATGTATTAGAATGGTCAATCAAAAACACTATACAATTAAGGTGTTGATATCTAGCCGTGACTGTGTGAGCCGGTGTATAATCAGCCTGTAATGTGCCCACTGCTGGGACACAGGCCTCCTCTCGGTGAGAGGGAGTGGGCCGTAATCCACCAAGCGGGCCCAGTGTGGGTTGGTAGATGTCAAATGCCTTCGAATGTTTGGGTTCTAGGACATGCCGGTTTCCTCACGATGTTTTCCTTCACAATTTTGGGAGCAGTGACGATAAACTAATTTACACAATGTAAAGCGCGAAGAGATCTGCTAAGGAATAATGTATTAGATTGGTGTTAAAAGTTGGTGGTTTTTTAATACTTTTGCCGCAAAAACACTCGTACCTAACTGCTTATGCCTCAACTAAGTTTTTCTTTTGATTCTATATAGCGTATCTAACCGATAACTACGCTAATTCAAGCATACCGTATTTCAGTTGATTTTCACAAAACAGCCCAACAGCGCTTCAACGATACCTTTCGCATAAAATGTCGTATAAAATCCTGGTTTGGGTAAAAAACGTATAAAATCCGTGTTTTATTTTTACAGGCCATCGTGTTTCACTGAGGCTGTTTCAGCAACATTTGTTGATGACGGAGTAGGAATAACAAATTGACTGTGATGTTACTAAGCTTATGTGGGTATGAGGACGCCTTTTGCAAGGGCCTTTGAAGGGATTTAGGCTAAATATAGATATGAACGTATGAAGTAATTCTAAAAATTACTTTTATGAGCACGGTTGTATTTTTGTATGCTGGGCTTTGTTCTTGTAAATGTTGTGTTAAAGCAAAAGAAGTCTTTTATTGTTTTTTGGAATTCTGTACACGGGATGTAAAAACAGTTTTTTTTTTGTTGAATCTGTGTTAATATTTGATTCTTTGATCTAAAACTATTTATTGTTAAATCTTCAATTATGTAGATCTAGACTTCAATGTGTGAACCAGTTTTTCACAATGAAAACTATTCAAACAATGTTCATCCACAACCATTAGTTCATACGCTTTTAAAGCTGACAAAAACTTTCCCTTTTACACCACTTTGAAGGTCGACTTTGTATTGAAAAAAAAAACACTGTGGTTTATTTAGGGTGAATTTCTTGGTGTCATCGTCACCGAAGGCTTTGTGGCATGTTGCTTACGTCAGCTTAGGGTTGTACCACGTGCCTAATTTGACATCGACGCTTCTTGCGACTATAAATAGGCAGGGTAGAAGTTTAAGGCGACTGATAGGTCGGGAGTATTAATAAATCGTATTTGAACTATCGAGTTTCTGCTCGGATTGGTTGGAACATTTTTCGTGAGTGTATTCGTAATGCAAATATGCTCGTAGTGTGGCAAGGTTTTACGTTAATTAATTAAACGATGCGTTTACTGAAGTATTGTAGCTATCAGCTGAAAAGTATGTTACCCTGTTTCTCGTTTTTTTATTCATTTCTTGAAGCAGGCAAAAACGATACATAGGTATGTGTGTCACCCTTCACCAAAGATTGAATCGATAGGGAAATGTAAAAGCAAAGTCAGCATTCTATTTTATTTGCCGCAACGAAACATAGGCTTCATTCATTCCCTAATCGAAATCATAAAGTTTATTCGATACAAAAAACCAAAAAAGTGTCTACAAAGTTTGTGCGTCGTATTACGAAAAACAAATTTCATTACAAGACATTTTTTTTAAAGAAAATTTTGACAATCCTCTATTTCCATTTGTGTGGCAGCGCTAATTCAATCTCTGTCCTTGTGTTATTAAGGTTGGGTTTTGCAGGGATGTTGCAAAAATGATACATGTTTTCATTTTCGTGTCGTGACAGGAAGGGGAGACGTATGACGGCAGTCCGCTTCCAAAATCCAATATGACAAATTCGGAAGTACGTGATTGGAATGAGTGCGGGTAGAGAATTTTATTTTTGGTCCCGCACTGACGGATTCCGGGACACCTGGGTCGTTGCTACGGTTGGCCGAACCGATGACTTTCTGATGAGAATTATAAAAATTGTGAGAATATATTAAAAAAGGAATCAAGGGGCTCACTCGATCGATGGTAGGATATTGTATGATTTGGAATAATCGAGATGTCATATGAATCTCTTTGGAGGCGTATTTTTAAGGGGCCAGCTACGTTTATTTGCTTCGGGAATGGGGAATTTGAAATATTTTAAAAATATTTTTTTATAGTATGAACCAAGAAGGAAGTGGTAATGTTTGTTTAAAGTCATTTTGGTTCTTTGTTCGATAAGACACTAATAAAACCTAACTTTCAATTTAAATTAACGAACGCTGAAAGGACAGTGTTCGCTCAATTCAGAGTAAGTTGATTAACGAAAACAATTCAATGTTACATCTGGTCTACTAAAATAGGTCATAGAGTTAAGTAGGTCAAAGGTAGATAGAGGTAGTGTCTATGCTACCGGTTTATAAAACTTTCATAGACTGAATACGAACTAATTCGTGGTTCAGTGGTTGATATTATTATGTATTTAGGCTACTAAATGTACTGTAAGTTCCTATGTAATAACGGAATAAATTGGGTCGCATTGCAGTTCGTGGTGTACAGACATATAACTACAGTAACTACTCGGTAGGTATTTCCTTGTGTAAGTTTACACAAAAGGAGAATGTGTAATGATGGGCCCACCTCTCAATAGGAATAAGACACTCATAAATGAATAGGTATGTTTATGCAGAATAAAACTTATTATTACGACTAAGGTCAAAAGTCAGTACTTTCGGAGTTATACTACTTATTATACTGCCATAAAAGTGATCGTAGTGACGTAGTTTACTTCGTTATAAGATAAACTATGGCCAGACTCAAAACGGACGGCACCTATCTGCTTGCTCCTTACCTGCGCCCCCACCCTACCCGCTGCGCCCGCCACTTGCCCAGGCGCATTTGCAAATGGCGATCAGTCATATTGCAGTGAACATCTTCGAGACGGTTTATACGTTATAGAAATATACAGACAAAACGATTTACATGATTTAATAGAATATAATATACCAGCAGAGAATGTGTGGTTGCTGCGTGGTAGGATACAGTCACGCCACGTAAAAGCAAGAATATACTATTGCTATATATTAATTGATCGAAACCAAGTTGGAAGAAACGCGATATCACAATATTATTGCTCTTGCTTGACCGGACGGCGAACTGTAGGAAGTTGCGCTCACACTATTTGTTTGATTTGGTACCTAGGAGTTGGGAGACATCAACCATTCGTGGCCCCCGCGGGTTTTTTAAATGATGTAATTGTCTTTGATGTCCAAGACGAATAATAAATCTCTTTTGTTTTAATGTGTACTTATTATTACTATTTTACCTTATAAGTATCCATAGAGAATATGTTAGACTGACGACTTTAAGACGTCGTATCTCCGAAAGTACTAACATTTGACCATAGTTATATTAGTAACTAATGTTCCACTTAAAAAGCCCTATCCAACGGTATATCAGATGTTACTATTGAAGGGTGGGCCCAGACTCCATACATTCATTTCCCATTGTCCTTTGTTTGTTAATGGTACAGATATTAGATTAGAAGACAAGCCGTGTCAGGAAGGTTCGTCAACGAAGACACGGGCCCGTCCGAAAGTACCCGATTAATTAACTTTTTCTGACATGTAAAAACACATCAGGAGGAGGGAGAACTGTCACGGCGTGGTGTCATTCGTTCTTAGGTCGGGTCCCAAACTAATCCCATGTTTGTTAGGATGGGTTTCTAGGTCAGTGATAACAGAGGCAGAGTCGACGATGGAGTGAGCTTACCCAGAAGAAGCCTGTTCACTCTCTCTTTGAAGAGATTAGGGTTGTATGCGTTCGGAAACACAGACGCAGGCAGAGAGTTCCATTCTTTTGCTGTGTGCATTACAAAAGACATTTGGAAACGCTTCGTGCAAATTGGTGGAATAACAAGTAGGAGAGTAGACCCCCTGATGTGTTTTCCCATCGGCAGAAATGACGTACTTCCATAAAAAACGTTAATACCCCTTTCTCATCCAATTAGGGGATGCATTTTCGAATATACCTCCTTAGTGCTAACTTTCGGTATCAGAGTGGCGATTAGGTTATCACATTAAATAGGACAGCGGTTATAACAAGCTGTTATCAGTCCGTTAAAATAATAAAATAAACAATTGGACTGAAAATATAAAACTGAATTTTAGAAACAAAATAAATAGCGTATAAATTGGCACGAAATAGACCACACTTGATAATAAGGTACGTACTAGAGAGCGGCGGTTTCAACAATTCTACACAAATTTGTTAAATTTAATTAAATTCAAACAATATTTTTACCAAATATCACAAATCAAGATTAACATTGTTAAATACAAAAACGAAAAAAACTATCCCACGGCTAGAATGTTACTTAATTGTTATTAATTATTTTATTTATGTATGTAGTGTTTGGGATCTCCAGGAAAACTTCGGTTTAGCACAATATCCGTTTATTTTAAATAAAATTCACCGTCGTTACAGAACACGTCTTTTTAATTCTAACGAAATCGCCATCTTCCTTTTTCCCTTCCTTTCACTCCCTCACTCGTTCTATCACTCGTTCAAAAACATATTTTTATAGTAGTTTAGAAACGCTTAAGCATACAGCCTAACAAGTAGGCATCTTATTTAATCCTACATGTATGTTTAAAATACGTAATGTAGATAGAATACGTGGTTTCAATTAATATGATAACCTAATCGCCACACTGAGAATGTAATCTTTTGCAAAATTTGATGCTTCTAGAACCAAAGGCTATGCTTTGTCTATCAATGTAGATTTCAAAAGAAGAAACGGTCCTTCTTGATATCTACGAAATTCAACCGCCGATATCCAGCTTCAGTAACAGGATATTTCCAAGCCGGGACGGGAACCTGTTAAAAAATTTATGGTTGCTGAAATTAAATCTGTCGTGATAAACCCAGTCGCAATCATGGGATACGTGATGTAGTTGGATTTCGTTTGGGTACATTCAGAAAATTACCGTTGCATGAATAAGATGTACATTTTGGTAACTTCATTCCCGAGCATTTTTTTTTCATTTTTTTTTAAAAACGTTGCCCCACACAAGGATTTTCTCCTGTATACACAAACAGCCAGACCCGGAACAACTACTTGCAGGTCATACAAATACTTGTTCCGTGCGGGAATCGAACCCGCGACACGCTGCGCAGCAGTCAATCGCTTAACGACTGCGCCAACCGTGGCGTCAAAAGTTTATTTAAAAGTGGGGAAAGAAAATAGTGATAGCAAACACAAACAGTAGGTAGACAATGAACACACCCTTTAAGGGGCTGACAACAGCTAAAGCGCAGTAACTGTTGGACTGCATAGAAAAGAAAGAGTAGCGCGATGACACAAAGCTGGTAATTTATTGCAAAATAAGAAGCAATTCTCTATTTAGGTATAAAAAAAGCTATTGATTGGACAAAAAAAATAAAACACTATCACGTTAATATGTTGCTTGAAGAACAATCTGAAAGAAAAGCAGAATGATTGCATGTACTTATATTAATATGGTTTTTAATCGTTAAAAGAAATTTTAGAGGCATCTTCGTGACTATTTTCTATCGTACCAAATCAGTTTGATTATGTTTTCAACACACTATCTAACTATCATATATTCTGAAGAATATCATATATTTTTTCTGATTTCGTTTACTGCAGTGGCTCATACACTTTTAGGCATTGTAAAACTTGCGTTTAGGTCATGTAGTCCCCGTAAGTGACCTACTTTATATCTGAAAAGCTTTTATTTTTGCAGTTCTATAGACGATAAAGTACCAGAATGTACTGAGTACGTGAATATCAGGGGCACGTGAAAGCAATACTAACCAGCGAAAATATTTCCAGCACTTAGGCACAGTTGAGAAACTTAGTTTTTTCTTTTGTGTACTACCAGTAACTCTACTTGTTTTCTTTGTTACCTATACAATAAATACTATCGAAAACATGAAGGAATATTTTTACACTAAGCTTGCAGATTGCAGAAATGTTAAAAACATCCTCTTAAACTAAAAAACAGAAACTGGTACATGTAAGTCATGCACGACGCAAATTTTCATCAACAAAAAGCCAGAATAAAACAACAAAAAAAAAACACAATCGAATGTTTAGTTTAAAAACCGAACGCGGGTAGCCAATTGTACGAAATGAAAAAAAAACAAATTGTGTGTGCATGAGCCTTAGCTGCGTATATCGCAGGTACATGAATATGAATGCGATTTTAGCGATTTTCCGAGCCCCTACAAAAGTGTAGAGTGACTTGCGTCTTCAGAATTTTACTTTTTTTATCGAAAATGGGCTTTCTTTATTGAAAAGTGGTTTTTTATTTATCGGTACAAGCCATTAGGAATGGAAGAAAATGTGAAGGTAATATTGCATAGTTGCAATATTTTTTTGCAGCAATTCTGATATTGTAATAGTAATAAGTTTATTGATTCATAACGTGTGTTACAATATTTAGGAATGACACTGGATCCCGCACTAGGAATCTGGGCATCCCTGTGTCGCAGGAGCCAGTCCCTTTCGACAGATAATATGAATATATAATATAAATAATAATGTTAATAATAATATAATAAGTGTAATTAATTTAACTTAGGACTAAAAAGGTAACCAAATGTATGTGATGTAGTGATGTATGTATGTGATGAGTGTAAGTATGCACGTGATGAGAGTGAGTGTGTATGTAATGAGTGTAGCTATGCATGTGATGAGTGTTAGTGTGTATGAGATGATGAATACTTTAATAGTTGAATGACAAAAGATTTTCCGTTTCAGCATAATTAATTAAGCCCAAACAGCCAATCATGAACCAGTTTTCTGCATCCAAACTTTGTCAAGGGGAAGATTTTAAGTTTTTTGTTCACTTTTTCATACCGGTATTGGTAAAGTTATTATAATTTTAAATTCATGTAGTTAGACTATTATTAACAAGCTTTGTGATTTTATAATAACTTTTCCCATTAATTGTGTAAAAAAAATGTTTAGTGATACGAATTTCATTTCTATAAAAGCTTTTATTTTTCCAAAGTATGTGTGACTATAAATGCCTTCCGAATATTAAATACAGTTTGTATGCACGTACTTTTTATGTATCCGGCATACCGAAAAAAACCTTTATCCGAAAGCCTCGAACCGATACATTAAAGGCACGTAGATATAAAACAAACAATCCTCTATTTGTTAACACGCAATAAAAGTATCCGCTAAAGCTCGGATACGGTCAATATTTACAGAACCAAGCGAACCGAACAACCAGAAAAGGTAACCCCATCGATTGCTAAAGTAACACTAAAGGCCTAGTGCAATAGCCGCGGGCTATAGGGGGGTTCGCAAACACCTTGAATAGAGGCCGAGAAAGAGGGTTGGTTTCGGCTAAGGATTTGGGAGCCGAAACTAAATCGCTAGGGCAAATCCGTTTAAGATTTGACTCGTTAAGTAAAATAATATTTTTTTTACAAAACTCTTCTAGTGCTTGTCATTAGATATGGTTGTTCAGAAAAAGGAAAATCAATTGGCAGTAACTTTGCTAGAGTAAATCAATCTTTTGGTTTGCTAACGTCCACGCCACAAATATTTAAGACGAGCCATCACAACACATCGATCATAACTACCAAACCTAACTCTTACTGACACTTACTGAAACAATTTTTAGGACCACATCTTTCTCCCAACTTCATATATGTTCGTCCTTGACCGCGACTTTAGTATCGGCCAAAAGTCCGATACCAACTTTTCCCAACACTAGCGAATCCTCGGGCCCTATGTAACCCGGTGACTGAAAGATTTAGAGGCAATAACGTGCGATGTTCGCTCCGAGCAATACGATCTCATTGTTCGTTCCATCGGATTAGTATCGCGAAGATTGGTGAAGCTCAGTGGGTATTGGGACTCGATGTAATCAACGATACAGTGGGAGTGTCCTTATTGATCTATGTTCAGGATATATTACCTCCAATAAATTGTTTGTATCAATCACGGTCGTTGCGTTGGTCTTGCACTGCGTACAGCCACGTTGAATGTAACTAAACGGTTTTATTTACAAAAACCACATCAATACACTTGTTAAATGGGTTTGAGATTGGAAGAAAAACAACTGCTTCTGACCCTCAGACTGACTTGGCTATACATTTTGAACAATCAACCATGGAAACCTTTTTATTTTAGTTTATTTTTGGATACATATGGATGGATTTACAATACATAGGTACATACATCCATAAACAGAAACTACAGAAAGAAAGAAAGAAAAAATGTTTATTCTGCACAAACAAAACGCACATTACAAATAAAAAAAATAATAAAAAAAAGACAAGTATACACATCCAACGTTATCAAAAGCCTCATATTCAAGCATACATATTGCCGACAATTTTGTCCATTGCTTGATGTGTCAGTGCCAGAGACCAAAGACAAGACACCTTAGTTGACATCTCTAAGTAGTATGTGACATTGACAATACAAATCAATCCAGATGCGTCTGCGACACTGACAGTTGACAACAAAAGTTGCAAAACAATCACAAACGAATCAAAACAAAATCAAAATGCCAATTGCAGAGTGGAAAAATAACAACTTTTGTAACAAAAAAAAAAAAAAAAAACAACAATAATATAAGCAATTATGCCGTGCGTCGTATCTGTGCAAGAAAAGGTCGTTGCTCAGCAAAATGCTGTGACTTCGGACGAACTTATCGTCAACAGCGCTGATTTTCAGCAACTACCTCTACTACTACTACTACTACTACCTCTACACACACTACACTACTACGATCCTTACCCTACTACTTACGATACTCCCCTCTTGCCTCGTTGACGTTCATACATATGGGCCCTGTTTAATAAAGCTGACAATTCGACATAAAAGTCAAAAAATTACAAAATTGTAGAATTGTCGCGCTCAGGCAGTTTAATAAAAGTGACAAATATGTCAAAATTGCGTTTAATAAAAGTCAACATGTTATATGTCAGAAAACCACAGGCAAATTATTTCTGGCAATTGTCGGATTGTCGTGACAACTATGTCGACTTTTGACATATTTGCAAATAATTTTGTCAATTAAATATGCTACGGTAGTTGTACATACCCGAAATTTTTCTTAAGAGCGTTTATACCTTATGAGTGGCAACGTCGCAATTTAGTTGTCAATTTTATCATTTAATCGGAGCTATATTTTAAAAATCTGTTTAATTAACTTTTTAGAATTATGTGAAAACTGTGTAAAAGGTAAGAAATCGTTGCGTTTATAGTTCTATTTATATGCAAATAATACATTGGAAACTTGCAGGGCGTTATTTTCATTGTAAAATAACTGTAAGCATTACGGTTACTTATTTTTTAAACACTTTCACGTAATTCTAAAAAGTTAATTAAACAGATTTTTTAAATATAGCTCCGATTAAATGAAAAAAATTGAAAACCACGAAATATGACACTAAATTGCGACGTTGCCACTCATAAGGTATAAACGCTCTTAAAAGCAGAAATCTGTAAATGAGAAGGAGAAATTGATTCTGATATTAAATTATCGTCGTTGACTCCTCGGTTGTATTTGTTCCAAGTTTCATCATCACTACTCTCACTGCTCGATGTAAGTGCCATATTTCATAATAAACCTTATAAACACTTTCTTATACCTTCAAAATCCAAAATGTGATTTCGCGACAGAGGGTATCGCTCCTGTCATAATTGTCGGACAATTCTACAAATATGTCAATATGTCATGATCATTTTCTGTTTAATAAAGCTGATTTGACAAGTTTTTCACGACAAATTGTCACCTGTCGCTCAAAAAGTTTTGTTAAACAGAAAAATTTAAATGTTAAACATATCTGTAAATTTTCCACCATGACAATTTTGTCGCCTGTAAGTTTTATTCAACAGAAAAATTGTCGAATTGTCACTTTTTGACATAAGTCGAACTTGTCGGAGTGTCAGCGTTATTAAACAGGGCCCTGGTCATACACGCACGCCCGCGCGCCGGTTGCGGGTACAACGCACCTAACCTTTCTGAAGACCATCATCGATCCCCTCCCGGCGTTTTCACTCACATCTGCCTTGTACCTTTTGTTAGTCGCCTTTCATTAATCCTCTCAACATGACCAAACCATCTAAGCATACTCTTTTCAATTTTTGTCACTACATCTTCATTTAAACACACACCCTATCATTTAATGTAAAAATACACATAAAACCCACGAATCGGTACCATAAAATTATGTGTTCTTAAACTGACGAATTCATTAAAAAGAGCATAATATTTTACTCTTTGGTTTTACGACTTATACTGTTTGACGATTAAAGGGGTGTTCTTTTATTTGTGAGAGCAGCGTGCACTCTTTGTAGGCTTTTAGGCTATGAAAAATGGCGCCCAGTCAGCTGTTACTTTTTTGCATAACGTTGTTTGTCACCTACAGAAGCCGCTCTTTGAAATATTGTGTGCTATAAAAGCGTTATTTTAAAATGAAAATATATTAGAAACAAATGGTAGTTAATTTTGGGTTTCGGATTCCACATTCGCTTTGATTATTTTAGTAGAAAAACGCTTTTTTCACAAGTTAAGTTTTTGGTGGATGATTAATTAATTACTATATCTTTCTTGTGTCGCTTTACTATTTAAGACAGGACCAAATAAATAATAACACCTAATTCCTGATTTACTTCAAGTGTTATAAACGAGTGCAGTTTGCCCAGTACGCATACCTATTTATTTTCACAGACACCAAAAAGGTTTATAGTCTGTCCTGCACTTGAAATTCGAATTAAGAAACCCAACTTTAAAAATAAAACCTCTAAAAATATTCAACATTTGAATTTTAAACTACGTATTTGTATCCCGATGGGCATTCGCAAGGGTGATCCCAAACCTAATAAGGATAAACACAGGGATGCAAGTCACGCACTGACTGAATTTGCCTAGGACTGCGACTATGTAATTGACTTTCAGGGTTGATTCCGCGGAGAAGGTAGTACTGTAGTATCTTGCCCTTACATTGTTGGGGTGCTTAGAGTTTGAGAAAACTTAGGGTTCTTTTAAGAAAAAGAAACTAGAAATATATTTCGTCCAGCGAATGTGTTTCCTTTTTGAAATTGGTATCATGTTAAAATGGATAAAGTGCCTCACTCAAAATATTCAGCTCTCCTTCACATTTATATCAATCAACATTAAGCATAAATAGGGTTCCGATAAAAGTCAGATCAGAAAAGGGTAGGTCGAAAAGGTCGTTCGGTAAAAAGTTCTAGATTTCTCCTACCGTAAGCCCCGCCAGATAAATGCAAAACAGCAATAAGCCTAAATTAGATGGAACAGTTGAAGTGCTGACCCTTGTCATGAATACAACGCCAAGAAGTTTATTTCATCTCAAAAAAGGTCTAAAGCTAAACACGCTTTTGTTTTTTACCACTCCATAAAGAAAGCCAATTGTTATGAAAATTAAATAAATAAAATAGGCTCATTATCTTTTTACGTTTGGAAATTTCGTGAAATAAGTACCAGACGTTTAATAACAGGACCACACTCGTTGAATAAGAGCATTACTATTGTCTTCCCTTTTCATTTTAACCGCAAAAATGTAAGATTCGACGATAAAATTTAAATAAAGGTCATTTTCTTCTTTTAAATTTGAAATCGGTGGTGCTTTAGCTTGGAGTTGCGGAATATTTTAAACATGAAGTTCTGTTTCCTAGAAGTTATGGGTTTACACTGATTCATTTTTATTTGTGATGTGCTTCGTAGATCTTGATAAGGAATTCATGAAAGTTAGCACTTAGTGAACGAAGTTAACAGTCTCGTTCAGACGAAGTAACTCCACAGTTTCTATTTTAGTATCAACAAGTGTTTTATTATTATATTCTGCAAAGAGTGTAGTTATTTATTCTTGAATGACTTGTTTATTTCTGGTCTTTTATTTTAAGTTTATTTAGCTTTGAACAGTACCTATTTTAAAACCTTATGTCTTACTTGTCAACCTCAAAAAAGAAGATTATATGACCTTGTTTTCCACGAATATCGTAAAATGTCTTATACAGGGTGTTTGGTAGGGAGCTGTACATACGCCTAGGGTAGAAACTAGGGATAGTCTGCTACCTACCCCCGCCCATTATATTGACCTTGGCCTCAAGGTTTTTTTTAAATTTATTTTTATTTTTTATTTGACTTTTTTGTGATTTTTTGACTAAAACTACCTGTAGCTCAAAATCTATCCATGGGACCGGTCGGCTAATGGTCTTGTTTTAATCGTTAGAGTCTTAGGGTCCTGCAAAAAATTATTTTACACCAGAAAATTGTGGAGAAGAAAAGTTATGGGGCCTGAAGTACCGTAGTAAGGTAAAGAAATAATTTTAAGGTAAGGTAGTAAGGTAAAAAAAACCTTGAGGCCAAGGTCAATATAATGGGCGGGGGTAGGTAGCAGACTATCCCTAGTTTCTACCCTAGGCGTATGTACAGCTCCCTACCAAACACCCTGTATAACTAAGACAGTGTCGTAGTATTGGTTTCTAGCATAGATATCCGAGTTTCTAGTTTCACTAAAAATACAGGTATTTTTTAGACATCGTTTTTAAATATCAGCTGTTCAAGAATAAGGTAACGTAAAAGTACGAACAACTCACATCATGGAAGTACCATAACCCAAAACTCATAAAGACAAACAACAGACTCCACAGCCCACCGAAAAAGGTTAAGAGTCAAAACAATGCTGCAACGTCATGCAGAATGAACCATTCTTCCGTAGTAATGGTATTTTGCTCCCAAAAGGTATGAATTCCAGATGAATTTAGCATGAAGAGAGTTCAATTTAGCCTACCGACGTTTTCATACATAAAGAATGAGACCATGAAATTCAGACCGACTTAAAAATAAGACTCTTTAAATATAATATTCTGGTGCACTTAAACTCACGAAAGACGCGTTTAGGAAACAATTTTAATTACTCACGGAAGGTTTTGGTGGGTAATTTTGTTTGCAATTTATTGTGGCCTATCTAATTTTTGTTCTTTCTCTCCGATGTTGAGTAGGTAGCATTTCGTTCCTCTGATAAAGATAACAAAAAAAAAAAGGTTTTTTAATAGACATAAGAAAATATATGTAGGATACAGGCCCAACAGGATACATATTAGTCTCATGTTGCGTAATGTCATAAGCTAAAATAATTCTGCATTCGATTCGATGTGCCATGATGATAATGCCGATTTTGGTCTTTAAAACGGATACTGACATTTAAAACACTTTTATTAATTCTAAGCTCAAAAACTTAAGTAGTACGCCAAACAAATAACCGTTACCGCGTTGCTTTCTTAGCTATTTCGAACAGTCGAAGTTGGCAAAAGGTATAAAATCGTTAAGCGATGTGCTGTCAAGCGCACACTAAAACTCGATATATTTAGCGAAAAACATGCCCAGGAATAGTGGCTAAAGTGCTCTAGGAATTGCTCGTATAAGGCAAATAAAATACAGACATTTTGCTAGGCTTGCACCTAATAATATCAGCGTGTACATTGTTAGTTTGAGTACCTATACCTACAGTTAGGTATCTACACTTTTGCGATCTTGAAGATGCCTGTAGTAAGTATTTGTGCAGATGATTAAACATACTACAATAACCAGCTGAATAAACTATAATAATAGTTCTCGTATTAATAACAAAAAGGAAAAAATGAGAAAACATTTTTTTTCTGCCACCAAAAAGGAAAATAAAGTGGTTAGGAAATAACATAATTACCGTAATTATAATCAATCCAAAACTCGAGGATTCATCCTTAGCCAATTCTAAATCGGAGGACTCCTTTATTTTTTATGGCAGTCGACTTCATTTCGAAATTCATAACCGTCATAAAAAGGGTGCACCCATTAAGGGGACTACATGACCGAAATGCAAATTTTATAATGCCTAAAAGTATATGATCCCCCGTAGTAAACATAATCAGAAAAATATATGATATTCTTCAGGATATATGCTAATGAGATAGTGTGTTGAAAACCTAATACAACTAATTTGGTACGATAGAAAAAAGTCACGAAGATACCTCTAAAAATTTATTTTAACGATACGATAAACTAACTAACTACTATATAACATGCAATCATTCTGTTATTTTTTTCAGATTGTACTTCAAGCAACATATTAACGTGATAGTGTTGCAGTTTTAGTCCAATCAATAAATTTTTGTAAATAGAAAATTGCTTCATATTTTGTAATAAATTACCAGCTTTGTGTCATCGCGCTTCTCTTTCTTTTCTATGTAGTCCGACAGTGACCGCGCTTTAGCTGTTGTCAGCCCCTTAAATCGGGTCCTTTATTCCAAATTATCGTGATCCGCAAGAAAATCTTACAAAAAAAAATCTGAAAAAGACGTCACTACCCTCTTGAGTTTCACATCATCCCCTTCAAGACTTACGTCTGTCGGTCATTCTTTTCTTAAAGACCGGTACAGAGAGGGTGAAAATTAAATTAAATTCTCAATGAAAGCCGATCTTGCCGTGAGATAAAGGGGGATCTTCTATGAATTATATCTCCTTGAAGACGAGGGGGTAGAACAATAGTGTGATCGTCCAATTAAGTGTTTGTATGAGTTCAAAGCTAAGCTGAAAATGCGGAGCTTAGAAATTTTCGTTGCGCTCAAATGTCTTTCATTTTGGTGTGTGGGTGGATACCCGAAATGTGTGTAATTAAGGCTGCAGTAATGATGATGAATATTAGGATGTTAAAGTGAGGTTTATGTTAATTGAATGGGATGTTGTAATGAATAGGTACGTGTCACAATATAATACTTTCGTGCTTCTCTATACGGAGCAAGCTATTTGGCTACGCTGCCACTGTAGGTATATTTAGACATTTGTCCATTAAATATTCTAGGTCGTATACTAATTTAAAGCCATACGTAATAGCATTTTTACGTTAAATTAATTTACTTTTGTATCACTACCTACTTTTAGTTTGTCGATGGCAAAAATAACAAAAAGATTTTTTTTTTTAAATTTGTTTGCCTCAAAATTCACCAACGCTGATACAATTTGCTGACACAGGTTTCAGGTCCTACTGAACTGATGTATTGACGTCACTTATTTTATTCATAAGACTTCACTTTTCACTCACCACAAAAGCGTAAAAATGAATAGCGTTTAAACCACAAAAGCAAGGCAAATTTTGACACCATAATGTACAAAATCATTCAAAATTCGACCAATCCAATGAATTAATCGTCTAACTGTCATTCATATTCATATTCCGAAGCATGCAGCCGTAAATTCGTTGGAGCTCTGTTTCGGACGCTCCCTGTTCCAAATCGCTCATAATTTTCGATTTTCCGCACAATTGAACTAGATCGGTACCTTTTGGAGGCATTGGCACCGTTGCTTCAGGGGTTTATAATTGTAGAGTGTGTTGAATGTTGCTGTCGTCTGGTGGTGCTGATATAATAACTTAAATTGTCCTTATATTGAAACCACGACACATTGATGTAGTGTGTCAATTTCATAAACATATAATTTTCGCTGTCTATACATAAGTCTAGATGAGAATTAAATATAGCCATTGTAATGAAATTAAGTAGGAATGTACTTACATATATATACCATTTCAACAAAGCTAAGTAACACTTCCAAAGAATTCACTGAACAAAGGTAGTTAATCCAAAAGCCTAAAACAGGTAGACTAAACAATAATAAATCCCAAAGAGCAAGTTTACAGTAATAAATTGTAGAAACTTATCCTGTCTCAATATATTTGAATTTGAACCGGCCACGCACTTTAATGCGATTAGGCCTTAAACCCACTTTCCCAGGTTAGAACCATTTAGCTTAATGAGTTATGAAGGCCCTTAGCCTCAAAGAAATTAATATTCTGCAGAGTACGAAATGTACGTGAATAAAGCTTTTGAATAACGTTTAGTAGAAAATGTAATGGTTTAAAAAAATTGGGTATTTTCTCAGATCATATAATGATCTGAGGATATTTTATACTTGACCTTTAGCGAGGTATCTTTAGATAAAAATCCGAAGAAAAGAAGATTTAAGGTCATTTTATGAAACAATATTTTAATTGGTGTCTAAAATTTGTTTCTGGGTATAATTTATTCGGAGAAGAGACCCTTTGTAATCATTTTAAGACTTAATTAAGTTCTTGAAGAAATCTAAACCAACGAGATTTATGTCCTGTTCTTTCAAAAATAAACTCCAAAACATTTTCATCTGATTTTCGAATTGATGAATAGAGGGCGAAAGTTTGGATGGAACTTCGTAGTTTTAGCCCATGAGCAATCCCATCGAGCACACGGCTTGTAAAATAATAGCATGCTACACACCAAACAGTCTCAAAATAATAGCATGCTACGCACAAAACAGGCTCAAATGAATTCCAACCTATCTTTCATATGACATTAGCGCCCTTCAAATTTTAAGTCCGGTTCACTCTGCCGCTGCGCTGAGAAGCTAATTCTAAGATGAAGATTGGCTCAATTCCATCCAGCGAAGACTAGACCGGGCAAATGAGATCCGCAGTAATAGACTTACAAGTTGCATAGAATGCAAATTGATCCAGTTTCAAGCACATTGTTTGAAGTCGCCGTCCATGAAATTGTGGGACTGCCAATTATTTGGGCTATGTAGCTTCGTGTGGTTTTCGTCAAGGAATAGAATAGTGAACAATTGTTAGGCTGGGTGCAGATATTGTGGGCATGAGTGGGTGCAGATTCAGTCAAGACTGTCTAATTGACTGACTATTGATATGTGAAAACAATGATACAGTACACTGGTACCTCACGGTTTCATAGTCAAAGTTGTCAAGGTGTACAATACTCAATCATGACTCAGTTCCAAACCGCGATGTAGATTCAAAACAACAAAATATCGAAATAATAGCTGTATCAAATGGAATCAGAAACTCGTCACTAAGGGCTTTAGCACACCTCCGCTGTCGAATCCCACAGATACGTGCGAAACAAACGCGACACCGCAACAAAAAGGCTTCCGAGCAGATCGGCGAAATTACGCAGTGAAGAGATACAATCATCGTCAAATCTGTGCGATAGAACAGGCAGTTTCGCTTCTGTTTCGCGTGTCGTACAACGGGCAAGTCATGGCGAAACTATTGCGGTTTCGCAGCTATGGTTTCGCAGCGGAGAGGTGATACCCTCCTGAGCACTCGTCTTGTCACCACTGCAATTATTATGTAGGTAGATACATTGCAGTGATCATAGGTAGACCTAAAACCAGTAGTGCCGTAGTGCGTATTTGTGAACTAGTTCATGATGATGGGACTTCTTCTTATCGATTCTAAGTTACTAAATTAATTCAGCCCAGTAGGTTAAAAAAACAATTTTATTTTTAAATCTCGAATAAAATCTCGTAGGAAAGTTTCATTTGGATAGTTTTTAGACAATCCAAATCCGGTAAGCTAAAATGAAGATCATAAAATGAAGGAAGTTTGCACCACTTGATATCTAGATCACTATCGTTGCGTTAAATTCTTTCTCCATTCATGAATCTTCACGATTTTAGATTGTGCTACTTTGAGTTATTCGTTTTATATTATCTTGACTTGTTGAATCCTATGAAAATCTTTATTAAAATGTCACATTGTTTTAAAATTATATTCTTTCTGACAGTATTATATTTATTTGTTTTCAAATAAATATACCTACCTAAATTCTGGCAAAGGAGAGGTCATCCTGAAGGTTGACATAAAGAATGCCTTCAATTCTGTTTATAGGGACACCTTGCTGGCAGAAACTAAAAAAGAAATACCTCAAATCTATAGTTTCCTTTGGCAATGCTACAGACATCCTTCTAAATTAATGTATCGGGACCACCTTTTGGAATCTGCTGTTGGCTGTCAACAAGGTGACCCCCTCGGACCAGTGATCTTTAGTTTAGCCATTCACCCAATTATTCGACAGCTAAATTCCAAATTTAACATTTGGTATCTTGACGATGGAACTTTGGGAGGCGATGTAGAAACCGTTTTAAAAGATCTACAATTCTTAGAAAATGAACTTCATTCCATTGGCCTTGATCTCAACCACTCGAAATGTGAACTTTATATGGCGGACAGTACTGACAGACATCTGACACTCCCCAAGTTTAACGCAATAGCTCCAGAAATCAAAATTATTGAAAAAAGCTCTCTTCGTCTTCTTGGGTCTCCTGTCTTCGAGAATTCCTTTCCCGTTTTTATTGAAGAAAAAATACAAAATTTCAAAGACGTTTCGGAAAGATTGTTCCAAATTAACATGCATTCGGCCTTAACCCTAATCCGTTATTGCTGTTTCGGCCCTAAATTAACATATTTCCTTCGCGCTTCCCATTTATGGAAGCACACTCACCTTTTAGAAAAAATGGACCAAATTATTCGACATACATTAACTTCGATTTTAAATGTGGCCATGGACGACCGAGCTTGGACACAAGCTACTCTTCCCATTCGTATGGGAGGCCTCGGCGTCCGCAAAATTTCTAGTGTTAGTTTACCGGCTTTCATATCCTCGGTCTACGGCACTGAAAAATTAATCAGGAAAATCCTAACCCCCACACTGATTAATTTTGATGTGCCATGCTTCACCGAGGCTATGCATGCCTGGAGACTCGCTTGTCCGAATTCAGATCAACCCGATAATCCATCTTCCCAGAGAAAGTGGGATGAGCCGCTTTGCAGAGTAGTACAGAACAATTTACTTAACACGTCTGCTACTACTGCGGAGCGTGCGCGCCTGCTTGCTGTGGGTAAGTGGGAGTCGGGTCTTTGGCTTCATGCACTACCGTCGTCGAACATAGGCACTTTGTTAGACGACACTACTTTCCGCCTCGCTGCTTGCCTACGACTAGGAGCTCCTTCTTGTTCTCCCCATCGCTGTCACTGTGGCGAAGTTGTCAACAGCCTTGGACACCATGGCCTGTCTTGCAGCCGAAGTGCGGGCCGCTTAGCTCGGCACGCGAACATAAATGACATCATCCGACGAGCTCTTGTCACCGTCGGCGTTCCAGCTGTATTAGAACCTAATGGCTTGGCACGCGACGATGGCAAGAGACCGGACGGCATGTCTTTATTTCCTTGGAAGGTGGGTAGGCCTTTAGTGTGGGATGCAACTTGTGTCGATACTCTTGCACCATCCCATCTTCCTGACTCGGCGTGCTGTGCAGGCGCTGCTGCTGCGGCTGCGGAAAACCTCAAACGGCGAAAGTATAATAACCTTATCGGCAATTATATTTTCGAGCCGTTTGGGGTTGAAACCCTCGGGCCGTGGGGTCCGAGTGCTCACGGTTTGTTCAACGAAATCTCCAAACGGCTTGTTGACACTTCCCGGGATCCAAGGGCTCGCCTTTACCTTGGCCAGAGGCTTAGCATTGCCATACAACGTGGCAATGCCGCCAGTCTCTTGGGTACTTTACCAGTCGACAGCGATGCAGAGGAATTTTTCGACGCCACATTTTAATTTGTTAATAGTTTTAGTTAGTTTAGGTTATTATATTTTATATATTCTTTCTTAACTTAAACATTTTGTTCTCCAATGTTCGTGAATAGAAACAACAGAACAGCATGTGCTACGATTATATTCTTCTTTTGAATTCTTCTAAATTAATGTATCGGTTGCCAGCACCTATCTGCTTAGCAACTAATCTCTTTAATTATCATTACTATTCCACTAATATCTAAACTAGTTACTGGATCCCATCACTAATGAGGACTGCGCGCAATGAATACCGTCGTGACTTCATTACCTTGTTTTGTCCATCTTTTTAGAAAGTCTGCTACCAAGATTTAAATTCTTAATCCTTTTCGTTATCTGCGAACAAAATTGGTTCATTTTATTATAAGACGTTTACTAAAGCAAGAAGGCACTGCCAGACATTTTTTATCCACTTTTTATGTTCACCGGGATTGTGAAATGATTACACTAAAACGGTTTTGTAAAAGAGTAGTCGAGTTGATATTACCTCATCCTCAGAAAAGGCAACTGTTTTAAAAATAAATGCAATTACGACCCAGACAGGACAAGATTTGCATCTGAGACTGTACTGAGTCTAAATGAGGAGTGTGAATAAAGGCGAGTAACATAAGTTTCGTTAATGATATCATTTTCTGTAGCCCCCTTACATTTGCACCTGTCTGCATCCACGCACACTTCTTCTTCTCAAGCGCCACTCTCCATAATGAAAAAAGTTTAAAGATTTTTTTTAAAGAGCCAAGCAGCTAATAAATTTTATGTTATTTAAGAGTAACAAACAACTCTCATTCAAAATTATCCGAAGCATCATTGTTTTCCGATGGCCTCCTGGTACGGCTAACATAAATCTTGATAATATGCAAATTTTATTTCATTAAAGCGGTTGGTCTATAAGCAATATTGCCCGGCTGAGTTACTGCGGGACCGCCCCCGGATTAACTAATGGCTGTTTATCTTGTAAAGATCCCCCGTGTAAGAGGGACTGAAGGATGTGTTGGAATTATTAATTTTAACGTTTTAAGATGACTTCACTTTAAGTCGGGTGAGGTCGTTTATGATCGGCCTTAAGTGTAGGCTAGTGGACTGAGAACGTTATTGCAAGCTGTGCCGCTCTTAAGTATTTGAGGATAAGTTTTTGTAGTAAAAGGAGCTCGTTCAGGGAGGCATGTACTACCGCCATACTTATATCTGGCGCCGAGCAGCGTAAATGTATTCTGGTTTAAAAGGTATTTGTGCCGGTATAATTATAGGAACTTATTAAGACTTCACTTTTGTCTCTGGGGTAGGCGATTATCTGCAATGCCTCTATTATTGCAGATGTTGCTTGAATGCCAACCAAAAATATAGAAAAAAAATAGGACAGCATGTTCTTAGAAAATGTACGACTATTATTTTCTTATGGAAGTATCGTCCAGTAAAAGCACCTACTCTTACGTGTCTTATGGTGGCATCCTTCTATCGTAGTTGATATGCTAGGAATGAAATGAATATTGAACGTAACATATTACTTCACGGCTCTCTGCAGAACGTTGAGCAGAAATGCACAAGATCAGTAGGCCAATTCTCGTACTTAAAAAACGTTCAAATTCAAGTCGCAATCTCATCTCAGCGACAATCAATGTCAAAAACCTGTCAAAAATTTATGTAAATTGATTGTAATTTTGACAGATTGAGACTGAGATTAGAATGCGAACGGTCTTAAAAATACGGGAATTGCCCCTCAGAAGTTATCACTTATCAACATAGGGTTATGTATTTCAATCTTAAAATAGCTCACTTTTGTAAATTGGAGTATCATTTTAAATGCTATTCTACTGAAACGAAAGATACATTTAAAACTGCCCAAAGGACGGACTTACAAAGACGTAAATCGAATTTGATATGGAGCAAAGGAAAATTACTCATGCACCATTCTGGTGTTATCCGATGAGGTCCTAAGACTAATCAATAGTTTTTTAATTACATACCGTTACTGTTGTACATAAGTAACATAATTGCTTTCAGCTAAAATGTCTATAACATCAATACAGCCAATTATGGTAGAGCTTACCACTAGAGTTAATCGAAGCATTCTTTGCGAGGGAAATCGATTTCTATTGTATCACAACATAGGGAAAGATTGAAGTTTCTTCAGGACTTAAAGGTAAGTTAGATTGCCTGTAAGTCGATTTTATCGATAACCGCGCTTCAACTTGGCACTTTTTACAGTTATTTGTTACCGTCAATTTTTTGTTCGCGCTTCCTTTATCCTGACGAGGGTTGAAAAGAATGTAGATTGATGTTAGACGTTACCTGAAAACTGTATTTTTTTTCTCATTTTTACTTAGACTACAGGGACTAGAGCAATATTAAGTGAAGAATTAATAAATCGATTCTTGTTTAGAGTTATCAGGGGGCTCGTCAAATAACTCCCCCATTACAAATGTTGCAAATTTGACGCAGTTAACCGTTAAATATATGCGCCTCGTTAAAGCGCCAATCAGCGCCGCTGACGCGCACGGAAATCGTAAAACAACACAATCACAGTGTACGTGGGCACAACAAAGGCTCACCGAACGTATTCATTTCGCTCATTTGCGTTATCGAATCACGACATCGATTATTTCATTCGAAAACTGATAATCGAATGCATCCGTTTTAATATTCGCTCTTGATATTCGGAAATCGCTAATAAATCGATGCTGTGTTGGCGTTTTTGATGATTTATGTCGTCTATGTGAATGGTTACGATTGTTTTTGAAACGTAATCGGATAAATGTCTCGTATCAATAGGGCGTGTGGGATGAGTAACAGGCCTATTTGTTTCTGTCAAGTGCATAAAATATGCTGTCCGGTCAGTAGAAATTTGTTTATTTATCGACTCATCCGAATTGATGCCGAGTTTCGACCAGCATGAAAATAACAGTAAACTTGAGTAACAAAATAAGTGCACATAATTGAAAAGTTAAATGACTTAACGACGACGACTTTTTCGTTTTTTTTTGTTCTTTCTTTCTTTACTTAAAGAAAATGTTTTTAGGACGGTGAATAGAAATGTTTTTATGAAACCAATAAGCGAATATTTTTTTTTTTGCAGTTACCAAATTGAATTCGATTGATAATAGTGATTATCAATCGAATTCAATTTGATAACTGAAGACAATAGCTATATTTAATGTTTAAAATGAGAATGCTCGGTCAGTGGTACGATGAAATCATATACAGAACTTTCAAAAAGTCTTTTATTTGTTTTTCAAAGGAAGAGCACTACCGAAAAGTGCATCTCCTGAATATTTAACTCGGTACAACTAGATTGCATTAGGAACAAAAATACTTTTTCTCAAACATGCTTCGAAATTTGAGCATTATTTTTACAAACTTCTTCGAGATAAATCAAAATTGCTGTAGTGTCGTGGTGTGTGTATGCGAGCAGCGGCCGGCGAAAGTTGTATGAAAATCCATATCTGTCGTGGTTTAGCGGCCAAATAAATTACATAGTAAACTCATATCTATCGTGTAATTTAAAAATGGAACGATCTTTTACTCCAAAACATGGCAACCAAGGAAGTACAAAGGTTTTATTTAAATGACGAACTGGCTTGCAATTAGAAAGCTGTTTATTGAAAAAAAAAACAAATGAAAACTTTAACGCGGGCAAAATTATTGTTGTTCGTTGTTCGTCATTGATTTTGAAAAGTAATTGTATTTTAATTTTCGCGCGTTATTTGATAAAAGTACTATACAAACCTTCGCCACAACTAGGCATTGATGGACTTACGTAGGTATGTGAGCCTCGACTTCGCGTCAGCCCACATTTACACGTTCGTCTATCAATGCCTCTTTTGCTGGCCGCTGCAGTAATGTAGTATAACAAATGTCTGCTTAGTTCCAACAATAGTTACAATGGTTACAAAACATTGTAATCTTTCACATAGGGGAACATTATGTTCTTCTACAACGCGATAAGACGTTCAAAAGCAAGAAAAGCAATTTTCCCCGTTCATACACACAAAGGGTTGCATTTTCATATACTGTACGCACTTCGGTTGCGTACGGAACTCTGCTCTTTTCGAAATGAAAACCACTGTTTATGTTTTCACACAGTGATTAAAGTGAAGTGTCAAAACAAAATGCCAACGTGACTGAACGGGGGCTGTGTAGGACATTTTTACTCCTCAAAAGTGGGGAATATTATGGCTTTGACGGGGTGTCGATAGTAAACGTTGAACGACTATAATTTTCTTTGTTTCTTTGCGGTTGTTTTGCGTCGATTTTAGTTTCCCTCTCTGTAAAGTAATCAGATTTAATTTTGGCGGGATGTTTGTTTCTCGTCGCTTCTCTATGATGCTTTCATTTGTTTTTTTTTCTCCTTTGCTGCCACGTTTGTTAATGTTCGCAGTACTTGCTTTGGTTTTGTGAAGGTAAATAATTGGATATTATTTTTCTTTTATTTTTCCGTATACTGTATTCTAGTAATAATTTGCTTGTTTATTAAAAGGATGTTGATTTGCTACAGTAATGACACCAGATTCAAGCCCAATTTGATGCATATTAGTAACATTTGTGTTAATACTCCAAATAAGACTAAATGTTAGTTAGATGATAATATAGCATTCTACACCGATGTGTCTGTATGCTTTCATGTTTTGGATCTACATAACAGTCTATTTCGACTTGTTGTTGTTTAAAGGTACCTTTCGTATCTATGAAAAAAAAGTGACACAAATACTCCCCGATTCAGAACATCGAGGTAACATTTTTTTTTCAATTCGGTTTGACACTTAAACATTTGACATTGACGACCTATAATTTATTGATGATGAATCGTTTTTTGACAAGTTGAAAAGTTCTAAATCGAGGGGAGGATTTCTAATCGAATAGGTACTTGAAAATTAACTTATAATATATGTCAAAGATATTATTATTATTATTCATTCAAGTTACAAAGACTCACAGACCATATTCCAGACCAGACCAGAGTCGCATATCCACCAACTTTATTCAAAACGAATGCTATCCAAATCAACTGTTTGTTTTAGATATCGCGTCACCATTGATAGATTTTAATGCGGATGACGTCAGAAAGGGGAGCGCCCTTATCTCGAAGATGCAGACTTTTTAAAAAACAAAAAAAGGGCACAGCTCACACTATTGCAAGGGTGTGGAGGAAATCCTGAGAGATTACGCATTGAGTGATTGCTGTGCCTAAATTCTTGCGGCAATGTTCTCTGCAAGTGAATGTTAAAGGTGCTTTAGTGATGTGACACCTGTGCTTGTGGCTTGGGGGCTTATGATGATAGGTGAATTATGCTGGCGTCTGCAGGTTTTTCTTTATTTTATGGTGGAGGTTTTTTATCTTTGGTAGAGATCTATCTTGACGCCTTAGAGTGAAAACCTAGTAAGTGTAAAGGAATAAAAGAAGTAAGTTTTCAGGAGGAAGACAAAACTGAGTGCTGTAAAACTTTTGTACGGCGTCTTTTATGTTTTTTTTTATTATATAATATGGAAATTTAACCCGCTTTTTAATCCAGAACTGTTCGATACGAAGATTGCGAGTGCGTTGTGAGATTTTCTTCCTAGGAAGAAACTCCCCGCTAAGATCCTTTACTGCCGTATGCCGCTGCAAAAATTGTTATAAAAAAGATGTCATTTAAATTAACGTATTCAGAATACTAAAATGACTTATTAGGTCCACTTGAAGACTCTTTTGTATGCATATATACTGTATAATACTACACTAAACTACCTCTACCGGTCTGGCATGTGTAGCAACATCACTAATGCATGCAATAATTTACCTATGGGGTGACAAAATGACTTCTATCATATAATTGAAAATACACTCTATCTTTCAGCAATTAAGGTTGATTTTACTATGTGATTGAAGATTGCATGAAATTGGTGAATCGCTTTCTCTCAACGAGAGTTTTCTTGCCTATGATGGGGAAAGTTTTCTGATTATTTTTTATTTATTATATTCCCCGCTGTTTGGTGGTAGCTCTTCTGTCTTATGATGTTTCTGAGTAGTCTTTGTTGTCACATATATAGTGGTGTAATTTACTTGCTGAACTTGGAAACAATGTTGGCAATAGTTAAGCTATGCTATGATGGATATTACATTTCATGTCACTTTTCACTAATCAGCGGGTAGATTCTGTAACAATCTCACCGTGAAAACGTAGATGAAGTGAGTTATCGTTCCACTTGATGTTACGGATTGACACTATTGAGGACTCACTTCATGCTCACTTCACCTAAGTTTTCACAGTGAGATTGTTACAGAATAGCTCAGCTGTACTGCCTCTTTTAGTGTTCATTGATTTTAGAATACCGTTCAAAAGCGATAAGCGTATTTCTTCTTTTTTATCGACTTCTTTGAAACCAAAGCTAGAGGTTTTCTATTTCACAAAACGTAGTTTTTCACAATAGATCGTTTCTTACAAATTCAATGAAGTCTCTTATGTTTTCAGAATACACTAACTTTTCTTTAATTTGGTAGACACTATTGATTCATCCATTCCCGAAGGTCATACGACGGCCAACCGGAAATATAAAGCCGCGTGAACGACACCTGATAGCGCGACGGTCACCACTTCCAGCAGCGCTGTGCGTTTCCGGCGACCGAATCGTTTGCTCCCATTGTTTATTTAATTTGTAATCAAACGTTATTTTGTTTGTCCATATTTGATTCGCCTTTGCTTACCCATGAAGCGTTTGTTTGATGTTTTCGTAAAGAATGAAGTAGTGGGTAGTACGGACCACTTCCTGTGATTGTTTATATACAGGGTGTTTGGAAGGGAGCTGTACATACGCCTAGGGTAGAAACTAGGGATAGTCTGCTACCTACCCCCGCCCATTATATTGACCTTGGCCTCAAGGTTTTTTTTACCTTACTACCTTACCTTAAAATTATTTCTTTACCTTACTACGGTGCTTCAGGCCCCATAACTTTTCTTCTCCACAATTTTCTGGTGTAAAATAATTTTTTGCAGGACCCTAAGACTCTAACGATTAAAACAAGACCATTAGCCGACCGGTCCCATGGATAGATTTTGAGCTACAGGTAGTTTTAGTCAAAAAATCACAAAAAAGTCAAATAAAAAATAAAAATAAATTAAAAAAAAACCTTGAGGCCAAGGTCAATATAATGGGCGGGGGTAGGTAGCAGACTATCCCTAGTTTCTACCCTAGGCGTATGTACAGCTCCCTTCCAAACACCCTGTATACATATATAGGTAGGTGTGTACGTATGTAGCTCGTGTTTGTGTAAAGGTACCAACCTACATGTGGTATAGGAAACGAGCAAGCGATTCCGAAAACATGGAAACCAAATATTTTATGAGATCATATCGCGTACTTATGATCTTCATGTTTAAATGAAATAAACACTTAAAAAAAAACAACCGACTTCTTAAAAACACTGCAAACATCAATTTCAGAAGACGGTGTGTTTGGTTTTGTATTTTCGATTTTTGCCACCGACTTCCCAAATTAAAGTTATTTTTCACTTTGTAGTTTTTTTTTGTTGTAAAACCGTTTTTATTTTTCACTTTTTAGTTGTGGTACTAAGCCCACACACATTCGTATACCACTACTAGTAAATAACAGTGACAGGAAGTTATTATAACATCAATATACACTAAGTGGAAAAATACGTATTATTGAAGCTAACTGAAAAACTACTCAAGTAAGGTTAGTAAAATTTATATGGGACCTCCCTTGAAGCAAACCCTATCCTTTAAAAAGTATCTTAAAAATAATTTTTGAAATCGATCCACAATTGCCGGAAACATGCGTAACAAACATGCAAAAATAAAGCATACAGGCGAATTGAGATCCTCCTCCTTGTTTAAAGTCGGTTAAAAAGAATAAATGCCTATCTATTTTGTCTTTGGCAGAGTTGTACCTATATGTTCGCCCACCTGGGTAGTTGGGCGTACTACAAGTACACCTCTTCCAAAGAAAAAAGCCCTAGGGCAACACAGGCGTTGTTTTTGTAAATCTCTATTTTTTTTATAGAGGTTTTTATCCACATGGATACGTCAACCCCATCATGCCTTATCCAAACTACCATAAACTACTACTTAGATCTTAGGCGTGATGTTATCTTATGTTAAAAAAAAAAAAAATCGCAGCTACTGAATGATAGTAATATCAACAAATTCAAAAGAATGCTGACAGATTTTATGGTTAAAAGGCGTACTCTGTTGGTGAATTTTTAACAGACCAGTTAAATATGTAATAATTGGACGTGTCGTTTTGTAAGGCAAGTCCGATTTATTTATGCTCAATTTTATTAATGATAATTTTATAATTTAATTTGAATAATGATAATAATTTATGTAAGTAGGTACTCCTATCCAAAATTTGTATACCTATTAGGTTAAACATAGCGACCCTGACGTTTGAATTAGATCTTTGTACCTATGTTTTACAAATAAATAATTTGAATTTGAATCAAAATTATAAATAGTGACTCAAAATCAACCTCTATAAAGAAACTTCTGACGTATAAAGGAAGGGTAGGTGCTCCATTCCAGACCAGGTCTTAACATAACAAGAGCAAAGGTAACCCAAATAAATTACTTACTCGATCTTCCTTTGAGGTACATAATGTAGATTTTAATTCACCTTATCTCGGTCATCCACCTGAAATATTACATTTCAGAAATAAGCTCATTATATAAAGGTATTCCGGACAATCTCCGTTCTTGAATAAAGTATGTAGCGGTCATTGTTAAAAATGTCCGGTCAGCGACGATAAAATATATAGAATACATTTCGCTCGAGATGAGAATATAATCCGGATTTAGAAATAACCGTTTTCGCCCGCCGATGGATAAAGTAGGGTAGTGAATGAGAGATGAAGATTTTGCTTTTTTTCGATAAGAAATTCGGATATTAGTCTCTCATAGTTGTCTAGAAAAAGTAAGAATTAGGTATGGTGGTTATATTAAAACTACCCGAATATTTGTAGAACATTCGGGAAGTTTTTCACTTTTTTCTAGGATTGAGAAATTCTTTATCAAACTTTTGTGTCAGGGCCTCGGATTTTAGGAGAACATTGAGCTACTTTTTGAGGACACTTTTCTGTACTATATAACCTAACCTTCATTTGATGCTATTCTTAATCCATTGATTCTATAGTTAAGTTAAGAAGCGGTCATAAAACAAAAACTTTTAAACTGACAGTTATTTCTATCTATCTCTTTAGCTCTTGATGTGCCACTGGTGGCCAACGGCTTCACTTTCTCCTTTCCACTTACTTTCCAATAGCTACTTACCGTCGTAATTTTTACAGTACGCCATTGTATCATAGCTTTTATTTATCTTTTACCTTCGCACCAAGAAACTTTACCCAACAACTTTGTTACTTTTTACCGCCACTAGTGTGACTGCACAACACTATCTGTGCTTATAAAAATGCGCATATTATACGGTGGAGAAAAAGGACAGTTTTGGGTAAATCTCGCTCTTTGTTGCCAATGACGTCAGCCTTTGTGTGTGGCGTCATAAAGATATAAAATTGTAGCCTGGATACAGATAGATTATGCTCTTTCTGATGTTAATGTAGTGTGGGACTAGTGAATGTTTCGCTTTGTGGTGTTTAATTTGAGAATAACTTGTGCTTTTGTTGTGAAATGGACACACCTTTTCCAGTATAAACATTTCTGTATTTAAATTCTTGCACACATACAAACCTGGTTTATAGCAATATTGTACTCAACATAATATCAATATAGACTTCTTGAAGACAACCTTTTGATCTCGAAGCACGAAGAGAACTAACCTAGAAAACTAGGCGATGCAGCGATGCTCCATATCATATTTCCAATCCGTTTCGTTATAAAACCAGTAATATTTCGGTAAATGTCATATGAGATAGTTTTAGACTTCATGACTACACTGATACAAAAATCATTTGAGGCAAATCACATACTTTCAATTTTATATTTAGTATTTGAAATCACTACAAATCTTATTAATATTTGAAAACCACGACAGTTGATTCAAAGTCTAATAAAAGAACAGTGAAAATAATACAATAAAGAAACTTATTGTGGTTTTCACAAAATAAAATACAAGAGACTTTGCTATTAGTGTCTGTCTAAATAGGTTCATAAATTAAATAGGATAAAAGCTCAGATCATAATTATAAATACAGGATAAAATTATGTAGATGTAACTGTGTAATGATTGTCTAAAAAAATAATTTTCTATTATAGAACACATAACATATCATCACGGCTGTGTTCCCTGAAGAGTTAGCAGAGGTGTACCTTAGTTAGAACACCCACATTTCGCCGATTATGTTTTATAGTCCCGTGTATTATGGGGCGAGCCTATTGCCATCAACCGCGCACAAATACAAACTCCAGGCTGCTACTGCGAACTTCCTGATTGAAAAAGCCCAATAATAATAATATAATATAATAATATGAGAGAACATCAAGGTCTTCAGGTCCCGAACTAGGTAGAACCTGTACTACGGTAACCTGTGGGGCAATTCCCGTATTTTTAAGAACGTTCGCATTCTAATCTCAGTGTCAATCTGTCAGAAAATTGTATAGCGTTTACCTACATTTTTGACATTTGACTGTCGCTGAGATGAGATTGCGACATGAATTTGAACGTTTTTAATTACGGTAATTGGCCTTCTGATGACTGATATACATACTTATATACATATACACACCCAGACACAGGTCAAACAGACATGTTCATGCACACAAATGTTTGACTTGTCCGGGGATCGAACCCGGGACCAGCGGCTCAGAAGGCAGGGTCGCTACCAACTGCACCAACCGGTCAACCAATAGAACTTTGCGTGACCTGGGAATCGCACCCAGTGCCTCATGCTCTGAAGTAGCACTTGCAACCATCAGACCAACGACGCAGTTATTAACGAGTAGTGTTATTATAGCTTTGCGACTAATTGAAATCAAGAGCTTTGCTATTTAGAATTGAACCCTATCCTAAATACAAATATTGTACAATATATAAAAAACGAAAAGCAAATTTAAGTCATTGTAAAGGATTCCTATTAAGGTTTTTTCGTACATACCATGTGGTGTCAAACCACCTATTAAATTATCATTACTCGCATATAACACCACATAACCTCTGTTTTTATGGCGGGTCTCCATTGCGTATCGCAATAAAAACAATTAGACGCCATATTTTTTTCTCAAAGCACGTATAGCGTAATTACCGACAGATGGCGCTGCTCGTTAGGGTGGGATGATATTAGTCATTCATGCAGGGAACTATTGGACAGTCGGTGTAGTCAGTTTTTTTTTATTTTATGTTTATATTTTTGTCATTGGTAACCTTTTGAGTACAAAATGATAGATATAAAAGTAATGGTCCTGGGTTCGAATCCCGGTACTGGCAAATGTTTGTATGATGAATATGGACATTTGTACCCGAGTCATGGATGTATATTTATATTATGTATGTATTTACGAAAAAAAAAATGTATTTAAGTAGTGTATCAAGATCAACCATCTGGTATCCATAACACAAGCCTTAATTAAGTGCTTAACTTGGAACTAGATGGTGCTGTGTGCAATGTCAGACGATATTTATTTATTATTTATTTATTTATTTAATGGCAGTGGAAATAAAACTTCGGACTAAGTTCAGTTTACGTTGAAAATCAGTTAAGGGTTAGGTAGGCTGGACTTTTAAATATGTGATTATTTTTGGGTCGATTTTTCAGTAGATTAGGGTTAAAAACGTTTAGCCGTTTTGAAAGGGTGATTTTTTAAACGTACGTTACATTAATCGTAAGTCGGTAGGTACAGTTCTAAATTGAAAATAAAAGAAAACCAATCAAACAACTTTATAATAATCTATAAAATGATATAAAATCTAATCACATAAAATGCTACATCGTACCTACCTACATAAAAAAAAAAACACAAAACTGTTAGCTACTGGACTACACTTACCTTATTTATTCGCTAAATGAACAATGTATGTTGTCTTAGAATAAATAAAGAATCTTTAAACCGAAATAATATATAAATAAATATATTATATACCTAAAATGTAGGGCTGTCTCACAGTATCATTCGCTTCCGACCACACAACAGCAAATAACACCGCCACACATTATTGAACACGCAATCAATCTCACAATACAAACTACCCACATACTTCAAAACTACCCACAAGTAAGGATGACTATCAGAAATTTTAATCTTTACACGTATCAATAACTACATCAGAAAATGCTGTGGGATTCAACAGACATTTGTATGAACAGCCCTTAGCAACAGATGTGAATGATCCCATATACCGAACAAAGTTTTTCCTTTTAGATATTTTGTGTATGTGAATTGTATGTCCGTGATAAAGTTCGCATTGGGTCAAAGATTTTTGCTGTTAAAAGGATATTTTCTCTTTTTTGGGAAAAAGGGTAAATAAAGTTATATTAAATGGCCTAAGAATGTTGTTGCTTTGAATTTCCTTTGCACGTTGTACATGGATCAGAATTATCGTTGTCAACTTTTATCAAAACCGTTTTTACCAAAAATAAGATATTGAGTAGGTATGTTAACTTTTAGCTAAAGTTTAGGATCAAATAGTAAATATTCCAATTCTGTTCGTTTTCATGTGAGTGAAAGCTTAATGTTTCAACTATTTACATACGTCTAAAAGCTCCCGCAGACCAGCGCGACGTGACAGTACGACGAGATTCTGATAGAACAATTGCTTGAAGTTTTCATAGAAATTGTTCTGCTAGAGTCGCATCGTACCTATCTGCTGGAGCCTTAAATATTAAATTGTGGGTCGCATAACACAACAAAATAGTTAGAGTCAGTAGGTAAGTTTTGGGACATGTCAACAACCCGTTGATATGTCCCGAAAACTTATGAGCTTCTTACTTTGGACCCTTTTCAACACTATTCAACCTCACCCAACTAAAAAAGCATTTCATCCTTCAAGGTTTGCAAGAAATGTCAATCTTAGTCCCTGCTGGGTTAAGATTAACATTTCTTGCAAGTCATTCTGTCTTCGATGATAACAGAAATAATTAATCGCTCAATTTTGATGTCATTAGATCCCCAAATATTGGGTAGGCAGTACAAATAGGTGACGAAGTGGAAAGATAAAGGCAGTCTAATTATAGCTACGTAATCATGTTGATTTTGTTATGTACCTATAATATGTATTAGTAGACAAGATAATCTCACGAAGCGTTAATTAATAAATGTGTGAGAGATGAGAGATCGATGTTTGTTTATATGATAAAGCTAACGACACACCACTGCTTCGCACGGTTTTAACGACTTGATAAAACATTGAGATTTCTTTATTATATGTTAGTTTAATATTATTGATATAAAATTATACAATAAACTTTTTAAATGATGGTGAAAACCGTATCAAGATCCGTTGCTTAGTTTAGAAAAACAACTCGGTCACACAGAATACAGACAGGCATTAAAAGTAACTTTAAGCTATACTCTATACAATTGAAGTTTCTCTTTGTAATGTCAAAATAACAGCATTTTTTACAAAATACATATGATAGTATGTACGGTAATAAAAATATAGAAAAATTAAATTGTATGTTTGTTTTTTAAAGTTAAGAAATGAAGTATTAGTCTTATTAACCTAGGTATATGTGAAAAAGTGTAATTATAAAAAATAAATATAATATGTACAAAAAAAAGGAGCTACGTCGGCCAACAAACTGCCTTGCAGTTTGGAAGAGGTAATAAGTGTCTTTTAAAAAATTATGTCTGTGAATAAACACTTTCTCATTTATTTATTTTTTAATTTTGTCTGTCTGTCTGTTTGTTCCGGGTAAACTCCGAAACGGCTGGACCGATATTTATGGGACTTATACTGGCAAATAGCTGATCTTTTAAGGAGTAACATAGGCTACTTTTTGTAGTACGTTCCTGTGGGATAATTTCCGACGTCCACGCAGGCGATGGGCAGCAGCTAGTTTATAATACATATATACTGAATGGTACTGAGTAAATATAGTGTGTCTCGTAGAGTAAAACCAACTGTATTTTCTAGATTAAATATATTTGAAGTAAACCAAAATGGTAACTCTGACCAGAACTAGCTAGGTTTTAAAATATTTTGATTAGTTTGCCAACTCAAAAATGAAATAAATAAATATGAGACAACCTTCACACAAGATCTTCAGGTCCCGAACTAGGTAGAACCTGTACTACGGTAACCTGATGACTGATATACATACTTATTACACACCCAGACACAGGTCAAACAGACATGCTCGTGCACACAAATGTTTGACTTGTCCGGGGATTGAACCCGGGACCAGCGGCTCAGAAGGCAGGGTCGCTACCAACTGCACCAACCAGTCAGTCAGTTGATTAAATTCAGATGATTTATAATGCTGCTCTTGGACCTTTCCTTCCAAGTGGCCTGTTTGAAAGTGGTTTATTAGTTCTTAAACTGTATTCGATAAAAATACAGCACTTTAAAAATGTTGGTATAAACAGTAAGGCGGATACGATCGGTTTTACTCTCCTACAGAAACAATGCAGGTATACTCGTCTAAAATACCTTTAAATTACTTCCTCGACATTTGCATGTACTTAAGTCGATATTTATTTAATAGAAACCTTCTTTCTTTTCAGCAGACGGTTCCGTTAGCTCTCATTTAAATTAGGGGTGGGTTACATTGTTTTGTAACAGAGAAAACTGTCGTTTCCGTTCAAAGTTATTATACACAATAGTATATAATAACTTTGAACGGAAACTTTGTATCTCATAGGTAAAATCGTTTTCTTTAGGAAGTGCTTACGATCGTAAATACCTAATGTAGGTAAAAAAGATTACATTAAATAAAAAATATTTTCTGCCTTTGTCATTTTCATATCAACGGAATAAAGAAGAGCTAAATGCACAGTGGTTCTCATTGTAACATTTAAATTAATTAACGTTTAGGGGTCAGTATTAAAATTAGATTTTTTAAGCTCTTGAAATATTATGTAATGTCCTAAGTACCATAAAGAAATATTCAACAATCGACCTGACCACAAACCAAGACGCCGAAAATGTAGCACAACCTTTAAAATATTTTAACGTCTCCCCCGTTTCTTTTCAATAAACTTCTACTAAGAGCTTTTCAGAATATTCATGAAAATGTCTGTTCTTTTCAGGTGGGTGTATTCAATTGGCTCTCTGCGGTAAGTAATTATTCGTTTTTTCCATCGCCGGCGTCACCCAGGTGAAACTTAGTCACCACAGGACTTGCAACTTGCTCGTTTAGTTTAAGTTGAATACGACTGCAATTGTTAATTGAATTTGTATTCGTGTTGGAGACTTAAGAGTTTGGCTTCAAAATGTGATTATGGAGTTTAATAATATTAGTGAAACGTGTGAAGAATTAATATTGTCTAGAATAGATAGTTATTGAGGATGAGACTTTCACATCACTTAATGAAAGAATGACGTAAGTAAATAAATAAATAAATAAATCCCAGTCACCTACTCCTTGTGCTAGATATTTTCAAGTAAATTGCGGCTCGCTTTTTGTCTAATCAGCCGGTCGATTCTGTAAAAATCATACCGTGACAGACTTGCGTGGAGTGAGCTGTCAGTGTCATCCCACTGATGCTAGGGATTGACCAACGTCACATTTACAATTTTACAATGTCACAAATTCGAAATTAGTTATGTGGCTAAATATGACTATTTCAGGGGTTTTCAAATAAAATAGTAAAACAGAAATTCAGTTAGGAACACAATGTTGTTTTTTTTAGACACATTAATAGAATTATCAATAGAATTTGCATAAAAAAATGTAATAAAATCTCGATTATGATTGTAAATGTAATGCTTGGTCAATCCCTAGCATCAGTGGGACGACACTGACAGCTCACTCCACGCGAGGCTCACTTCACCTAAGTTTTCACCGTGAGATGGTTACAGTATCGCATTGCTAGATGTGCCCAATGTTAATATTTTGACGTGGAGCGACTGGTATTTGACTTCCACAGCCCAAGTAGGTACTAGATGACGTGCAGAGTTCTAAAGTTAGCCTGGTCAACAGACTAATCGTTATTTTGGGAGACTAAGAAAGGGGAGGTCAGATCCAATTAATGGGTATCATATAGCTACTGCCCATCACTCGTCACTGGAAAATAAATGAGAGTTATCCGCTTACAACATTACTGTGTCCACAGTTTAATCATAAACCTCACTTACTGAACAAAGTGAGTGAAATTTTAGAAGAGGTCATAAATTATTTACAACTGTGTATACGTTTTCCAGCTGAGGCACTGTGATGAAATTGCTACATCATTTTCTGAACATTTTAGCCAATTTATTGACACTGTAACACAGTGTTGCTTGTATGATATTCCTGAGCTTTGTTTCCGAGGCCTTTACCCTATTAACCTGTGACCTTGTTACAGGGGAATAATTGATTAAATATACATTTTAATCTGTAAGATGAGAGTGACAGAGAAGGACAGATATCGATAACTCTTGTTACAGTAATTAATTTAAGAAGGGACGGGTTTAAATTATAAATGAGACATTAGAGATTTGGGCCTTTGTCGTTGGGCACAGGTTCTCTTTCAGGGTTCTTAAATAATGTGAGTGCGAGGTCATAAGGTTTATGGAAACGGATCGAGGAGAAAAGGATAGGGTCGTTTAATGTGAATATTTTAGTGTTCAAAGTCTGGAGAGAAAAGACTATTTCTTTATCAGCTAAGATTAAGTGTTTTTTGACACGACGTGTGTATATGTATATAAGTATGTATATCAGTCACCAGGTTACCGTAGTACAGGCTCTACCTAGTTCAGGGCCTGAAGACCTTGTGTGGATGTTGTCTCATATTTAATTTATTTATTTAATATTTTGGGTGGGTCAGAAACGTAAATAAAACTTAAGACTTTCGTACATTTTAAGGGATGACTAACCAGATTGAATCGTGCGAAGTGCCAACCAAAAGTAAGTTACCAGCCCAGGAGCGACTCCCTTTTGTTTGATAAAGTGCCGAAGAAGTATAGGGTCTGCTGAAATACTAAAAACACCTTGCTAAGCAGGCATCAGACTTGGAACTGAAATACAATGTCCGTCAAACACAATAAACCCAATTTGACATCGACAAAAACTATCAAGAAATCAATTCGCCAATATTTTAAGACGTGAAGAAGTCACGTCCTGTCCGTGGCTGCAGGAATGACACCCTAGGGAGAGGACGTAAAGATTAACGTGGTGAGTCTGTCCTCGGGCCTAAATCACATTATAGTCCCCCCTGCTCTTTGTTTAATGCCGTCTTAAGATGGACGGCCTTTGTCAATGAGGCTGTGATTTTTCTTTGTACCTACCTGTATTTTTTTAAGACTATTTCGGGCATTTGATAGGTTTCTGTTTTTCAAGGAATGTATTGATAGGTCGTGAGCTGAAGCATAAAAAGATGTTCGGAGATAATTTTAATGCTAACAGCGTTATTCATTGTGTGGGTAATATCTGTAGGCCAATTCTCGTACTTAAAAAACGTTCAAATTCAAGTCGCAATCTCATCTCAGCGACAATCAATGTCATAAACCTGTCAAAAATGTATGTAAATTGATTGTAATTTTGACAGATTGAGACTGAGATTAGAATGCGAACGGTCTTAAAAATACGGGAATTGCCCCTCAGGTTAATGGCCAACGAAGTCTGTAGTCCTGAATTATTAGTGCTCAGGTTTGAGGAACTGATAGATACTAGGTAACTTTTGAGTGGAGGACAAATCTAAGGAACGTGCGTCTTCTATTATCGTATATGTAGGTATTTAAAAAAAATATGGTTAAAAGTGATTGCATAAAGAATAAACTATTGGGATGTTAATAGAACTTTACAACATCCTTTTTGATTCTCTTACGTGCTCAAGCTCCCGTAAACACGTCATCTGGTGCTAAAAATAAAACGTTTCCCAACTGAACCATTCTTAAGTTTAAAGACCCAAAAATATCCATCGACGACACTTGTTTTTCCGCCCTTGATTGCGAAACTTTTACGGTTCGTTCAACACAAAAAATGTCGAGTAATTTTTTGTTGGGCAGAGTTCAAACGCTGTAACGATATATTTATTGGTCGGGCCATATAAGGTCAGACGGTCGCGCGAACATAAAGTGGCGGCCAAAATATCCGTAGTGGATACGTGGCCTAATATTCTTTTGTTTGTCCTTAAATAAAATTTATTAGACTAATAACGTTAAGGTAATCACATGTTGGTGAATATATGGAATTATTTATATCGTTCGTTCATAATGGAAAGTTTTAACGATGTTGGGCAGTGCTTTTAAATTGCACAGGCTTTATCGTTTTGGGATATTTTCGTGGCCAATTTGTACACATAAAAATCCTATGGCGGCCCGTATATCAGAGATATTAAAAATATTTTGGTCACAAAAAGTGTATGCTTCTGCTGTTAAGAAAACAAAATATACTTAAAAACAAAAAATGTATTCTATCTCAGATTTTCGAGCTATGAAATGCGACTCATTTTATATGAAAATCGACTGTTGTTTGAGAATTTAATTCTTAACATTTCACAGTTACAGTTTACAAAGTTATATCGGTATCAAGCGTTTTTCACTCTTCGCAAAGTTTTTTGCGCGTATCTAGTAGTGGAGCTTCGGAGTTCCGATAGTACTTCTCTTTCTTTCAATCCTTAAGTTGAACAACACGATTTTTCACGGCGCGTTGTGTTCCACGCGTGACTCAAAGAGATGTCAGCAGCAATGACGAGATAGGGGGGGGGGGGGGGTAGGGCCGATGCCTGCCTGGTTTGCGGGAAAGTCCGAAAGGGTCACCGTGGCCCCTGGCACAGGCAACTGAAGGAACACGGGTGGGTTTTAGTCAGTCTGACACGCCCTCCCACTCCACCCAGCGCGGGAGAAGTTATTTGATGATGTCCCACCTTAAAAAAAAAAGTTGAACAACACGATTTTTCTTTAGCTTTTACAAAAAACAGCCTACTTTTTGACAGTCACCATTTCTTTCAACCAAAAGCTCCGTGGGTGGACTTTTTTTACTTCATTCAATCATTTCTAGTTTTACACTAATTTAACAATAATCTATCAGTAAGCTGTTCACGTTTGTTTGCACATGTCACGACGTGTTAATGACAGGCTTCACGGAATGTTGATTCGTTATATAGTGTAGGCAGAACTGTAGGTATTTATCGACGTGGGTAAACAATTGGGGTTACAGATGCATGCCGTGTTTTGGGTGTAATTAAAATATATTTTTGTTGTGGATGGCTGAAAAAGCAGGTTATTCGCTTTAGTAGGTTTTTGGATTCAGGCTTCCGAGCTCACTTTAGAGGTTGTGTGTAAATTATAAGTTAAGTAAACTATACCATCATTAAGTTCTTCAATTTTATGATAGCAACCGCTATTTAAATGAGTATATTTCATTTAATTTTAAATACAGCTACACGCAAATGTAAACAGTTTTAGATTTTATTATTACAAGGCCTAAACAATTTAAAACACAATTTTATTATTTTTTAACAAAATATTTCATATAAAACGCGAGGTCGATAAACTCTCGTAGCATCGTAGGCTGTAAATCAGCGCGTGACGTCACACCGCAGAGCACGTCGACCGGCGTAGCGGTCGTAGCACGTAGCTCGTCGCACTACGTACTTCATAAATCTGTAGCACCGTAGTATAACAATGTTTCAGCGAGATTATTTTGTTATTGAATGTGAACATCTACTTTAAATAGAATTTATTTTATTTTTTGACGTTGAAGATATTATGAAATTGTATGAATCAAATTCCCTTTTAACCATGTAACAACATATCGGGATCCCTTTTGCATATTTTCCTCAAAAGTGAAGTAAGAATAACTTAATCCTTCAAATTAAATTTACTATAATGATTCTCGTTACGTACATAAACTTACGCCTCCTTCCTATATGAAGAACCTACAGAACGCCATCTGCGACGATAAGATTCTCGTTATCTCATTTAAAGTACATAGAAAGTCATCTCTATCACTGTTTATCAGTCGCAACCTCGAGAGTTGAAAGAAGTATCGTATGGTATCAAATTCCAAATTAAATAGTTTTTCTTAAAAAAAAAGGGAAATAACAAAGAAAAATATAGTATGTAAAAGCCAATTATCACGACATTCCCCGTAATAAAACCGCTATTATTAAATTGTCACAACATAAAACAAATTACGAAAACACAGATAAATATCTCGATTACTATCTCCTGCCTACTACTAGTTATTTATTCTAAGGGCCGTTCAACTTTGTCGACATTGAAAACCCTTTACAGATGTCAGGCGGGGAAGGGAGTCCGGATAGACCCTTATTTAGGGAGTAACTTAGAAACGGATAGGTTTCGTTGAAACTTTCCGAAGTATACTATTGGATTGAGAAAAATAAACTTAGTACTTACGATTTATTTATTTATTAAAACTTTATGCACAAGTAAAAAAAAAATACTGTACAAAGGCGGACTTAATGCCTGAGGCATTTTCTACCAGTCAACCTTAGGGTGATGCAGAGATATACCATGGCAGGTGCAACATACGGGATAGATAGCTCGGAAATGACTTTAAAATACAAGAATAAATACTAATACATAGATACATATATATTAACAAAATAAACCTTGGTCAGGAGGACGATTGGCATGTCTCCCTATTTATTATTACTCAGATTTATTTTAATTTAAATGTTTTTCTAAATTCAAATAGCTTCATTTTAAAATCAGGCTTACTTTAAGCTTTCTATCCTATTGCTGCGACTGAAGCAACCTACAAAAGCTAGTCAGCAAAAAAATCTGGTACAATTGTCGAAATTTTAACAATGAGGTTTAGTTAATACCAGTAGGTAGGGCCTGTATAACATGATTTGGGGGCACGAAATTGATTCAGTTTGATTAAAAGCCGCAGAAATGAGTATGGCCGACATTGTGCGCTTTTATCAATTCTAACGTGTAGATATTATCGTGGATACACAAATATGTGACATACATTTTGTGGACGATAATAATAATACGTCCACGATAATATTGTCACGTTAGAAATTATAGAAGTGCACTTTGTACAGTTCATTTTTTGTGTTCCGCACTATTACTAAGCCTCCGCTGTTCGTCCGTCCGTTGATCTGTCTGTCAGCGGGCTGTATCCCATGAACCATAATAGGTAGACAGTTGAAATTTCCACAGAGTGTGTATTTCTATTGCCGCTATAAAAAAATAAAAAATAAAGTTAAAAATTAAAGGGGGTTTCCATACAAGAAACGTGTTTTTTTTCGGGTTTACGGAACCCTTCGTGTGCGAGTTTGAGTTGCACCTGGCCGGTTTTTATAGATTTTTATGGTTAGATACACGTGCCAATTTATAGTTGCTAAATAGATACAAATATACCGGTGACATTCCAGTGAAAGCATAAAACAAAAGACTAAACATCTTATGATAAAAATAAGGTGGTCATGCGAGACTGCAGACAGAATAATGAGTTCTTGGACACAGTCCAAGCATTTGGGATGAGAGCCGATATTAAAATCATGCAGCTGCGGATAATGTTGATAGTCTACATGAAAATATATTATTAAACAACGTAATAAAATTGTGATATAATAATCGTTAACGGGCCTCCTTACTCACTACCCACACATACTAAAATATTTTAAGAGCATCCTAACTAATATTACACGTGCGAAAGTAAGTTTGTTTGTTACCATTTCCCGCCTAAACCACTAAACCGATCATCCTGAAATTTTACATATACGTTGTCAGGTGTATTAAACGGACATAGGGTACCTTTCATCCCGATAAGAAGTACGGTTCCCGAGGAAAACAACAATAACGTTCTTATGATAATATATGAATGACGTAGTAGAGTGGTGCGTTAAGAGTTTTTTTGAATTTTTTTATTTAAGTACCTATCTAATACATTTTGTGAGTCTAGGGTGACGATAGACCGGTTTTTCAGCCTCTTAACTATAATTTCATAGATGCGAAACTAAGTTTGTTTGCTTGATACCTTTTCACGCCCTAAACCGCTGAACCGTTGTCAGGGATACAGAAAAAAATACCCACCTTTCATACAGAAAAAAAGCACTGTTCTGAGCCCATGAGTGCAACGGCCTAATAGAGTACCCAAAAAGCTAGTGTTTAATAAGCACCATGTAAAACCACAAGTAGATCATAAATTATGACTTAGGTAATTAAATAACGAATCAAACCACAATTAATTTACTTCTGAACAATGTGGCTTTACATGTGCAATAAAAACTTACCATTAATTAATCAAATGTACTTTTACTAATTACCTAATCATGACAAGTGGGCCATACAACGTAGGTAATGAAAATGAAAAAAACTTTTTAATTTTATGTTCGGCAAACATACATATAAAAAAATTCAACAAAAATAGAAGATATTCACTATAAATAAGCATCACCTTTGTACCTATTTTTCTGTTCTATTCTTATTGTCTGTTTATATAAATGTGTGTACATAAATGGTTAAATAAACGAATAAATATTAAGTAGACTTCGGACGGCAGACAGTAATCACTTAGCAAGTACCTGTCGATATGTCCTCCTGCATCCCCTCTAACATGGAGTAGCAAATAGCACAAATCTGTGTTAATTATTCTGTCGTATCGAATACGAGTGAGACGTGTGTTGCATACAAGTTCTGTTTCTCGTTGAGTTTAAGTTAGATACAGGTAATTGAATCTATAAGATGGTGCTGTGTGCAATGTCAGACGATATTTATTTATTTATTATTATTTATTTATAAGCAGTTATACACGTTTATGAATAGCTTTTTGTATTGATTATCTTATTTCTGAATGAGATTGAGACTTTTTGTCTTGTTTGATGAGCCTTTCGTTCACACGGTACTGCACGTTTTTTTTTTGCAGTGTAATGCCGTGTAATCATAGCTTTACGATAAAGTAAGGGTACGTTTACAACATACGTTGTAAGGACATTTACATCACGAATTTGTTAGTAACCCTTAGTAACCCAACATTAAGTCCATCATACTGCCCTCCATTACCCAATCTAACAACATCTACAAACATCCAAACGATGAAATTCCATCTTGTGTCTACGACAACACGCACACTAAGACCCAACATTACCACATTGTCAAACGCTTTCAAAGTATCAGGTGTGCAACATGAATACCTAATCTTAATGGAGTACGTACATGTACCACAGATAAGGGACAGAATAAATCATCGACCGAGTGTACCACAAAGTTCCCGGTGGGAAGAAACAGATTGTACCACCGAGTCTCGTAAGAATAAAACTGTTTTATCGCGATTTCATGGGGACTTAAATGTTTGAGATGTCATAAATGTTTCAGTGTGAAAATGGGGTTTTAGAATTAATGGTCGATATTTTTTTAATTCGCCTTAAATATTTAAATACGAGTATTGTAGCGAGTATATTAGAGATGTCTCGTTTGATAAAATATGAATAAGAGTAGAGAAAATAGCGTAGTAATTGATTAACTGATGTTGTTATCGAGTTGTATAAATCAACACACCACCTCAAATTAAATAAAATATAAATATAAAATATGAGACAATATCCACACAAGGCCTTCAGGTCACAAACTAGGTAGAACCTTTACTACGGTAACCTGATGACTGATATACATATACACACCCAGACACAGGTCAAACAGACATGTTCATGCACACAAATGTTTGACTTGTCCGGGGATCGAACCCGGGACCAGCGGCTCAGAAGGCAGGGTCGCTACCAGCTGCACCAACCCGTCAGTCAATACCTACATTGATTCGGTAGTAATGTACTAAAATGTCGCGTTTGCTAACACAAAGAGGTGTGGGTGGAAATTGAAATAGATAACCTCTATCTCTGTCTGTTATAATATAACAGACAGAGATAGAGGTTAGTACACAAAGTGATATTATAACTTTGTGTAGGATATCTGTGGGAAAAGAAGAAAAATATAACTGGAAACTATCAATAAAAAAAACGCACGGTAAACGTTTCAAACAAAAGCTAAACAGTTACAACTTAGCATCCCACTCAAGCGCAAAGTCTACGAAAATGTAAGTATTTGTCAAGTAAATCGCACCACGTAGTGCAAATACTTTAAACGGCTTTCAAATGTTACACGTTAACAACGATATGTATGTAAATACTACATACTACTTATCACTTTAATCCTGCAGTTAAAAACAGCTGCAAAACATTGCTTTCACTCTGAACTTCTGAGCGGACACGATGTGGTCACGAGAACGAAATAATTCTCGCAAAAAATCCTCGCTTAGATAACGTTTTCCTACTAACAGCACTTAAACCGAAAATACGAAATTGATCTCTATATCGCAACTCATAAATAACATTTTTAATATCGCTGCGAATTTTCCGGCACATTTCGGGGTGTTGGACCGATTTTGGAACTAATCCCACCGTGTTAGAGTTAGTAATTGCGTGTGTAATATGACGTGGGGTTTGTAGGCGCCAGCGTTCGTCACGTTTAAATATGATTTATGCAAGTAATTTAGTTAAGTACATATAGACATTACGAGCTACGGATAGATTAAAATGTTCGTCGAATCGTGGATCCTTTTGTGGTGTCGTATCCTTGTCGCGGCAATGAATTATGTCTTTTACCTCAGTAGAACAATGCGGTGTGAAAATGACGTCATTCGAATATTAATGACATTGCTGTTAATTATATTATCGTTATTATAATTATGTGACATGCTTGTGTTATTACGTTTTATGGGTGACATGAGCTATATTTTCCGTATCTTTACTACTTGTTATGTTGATAGTAGGAATAATGATTTCCTGCTAATTAAGATATAAAAGTAATTGTATCTACAGTTGCCAGCTCGGAAATGAGTCATTTCTTGACGACTATCGGGGACACATTGCTTTGCCCTGAAGCTTATTAACTTTCTCATAGTAAACACTTCTGATCTAGAACATTCTGGTTTGCAGATCTAAGTTCGAATATGAAAGTCAGACCAAGCGTTATGTGTTTTATTCTGATAAAATATACCCAGTAACGCCCAGAAAGTTGTAGTTTATTAGTACCATCATTGACCCTCCGCAGTGTATCTTCACTTAATTATTGCTAAAGTATTGTCTCTAATAAACTGCAAAAGTTAAATGATTATGTTAACCTTCAAATTCTAAAGTAGGTATTCACAGTCAGACACGTTACCTAGCTCATAAGCTCTAAGCACTAAAGTTCAAATCTAGAACATAAATTAACAAGCGAAATACCATAGCAGCACATATATTTGTCAAATGACTAGTGTTGTGTCGTACCTATTCTAGACTACAATACCTCTGGGTGCGACGGAGTACGGACGACATATAAAATTTCCATACACAGAGTTCAAGGCTGAAATGAGGTGTAATTTATAAGCAGTAGCGGATTCCGCGTTTAAAAAATTGAATCAAAAGAAAGTGGAGTTTTACAATTTCTTACTGATAAGTTTTTTGGAGCATATATTGTGGAACTGAAAGCAAAATTAAGATATGCCAGCTTCTAAGCATGGTAACTGTGTGATTCCTCCACTAACATATCCACAGCCAATCAATCGACTCAAAGCCAGTCAGCCTACAAGACTTCACCAGATACTTACGGATTAAATAAAACATTATTTCAAAAACTTAGAATAAGTAAATCAAATTTATGGAAGTGATACCGTACCTATCTGCAACATTTAATGTAGTTTGGATTTTTGAAAAATGGTTATAAAGCATTAAAAAAGCGAATTTTAAACCATCTGTTTTTTTTTTAGTTTATCAGCCATATAGCAGGTGCAAGAATAACAATAAAGTTTTTTTTGTATAATTTTTACCGTACGACTGCCCGCAGACGAAATCATGCATCTTAGACGACTTCTTTTGACTTGTACCACAATCCATGGCTAGTATGACTCACCAGCCGCCTGGAAAACTCTTCAGGCGATCACGTGACTCCCCCATGACGTAAGCATGCGCGCATCGTGCGAACACTATTGACATAGAATGTGATTATGCGCAGTATTAATTATGTATATGCCGTAGTCAACTCCGATGGACATCATTGTATGTAGATGAGATTAAATGACGAAACGGAAAAATAATTTACTGCCTTTCGTGGAAAATAGCGATGACGTGATATTGTGGTTAACAATTGATTTTTTTTCTTCGGAAATGTACTTGCGTAGGTTAAATTAGTAAGTTAAATTAGTGCTATTTTGGTATGAATTTCCATGTTAACCTTTGCCATCCGAATACTCGAAAAGTAGGTACATTATTTGTTCACCGGTACCCAAAAATAAACCGACCCATACAACTGTTTCTGCCAAAAATGATAAACGCCGACAGATTCTGTAGAAATATGGCGTCGAATTCACCGACAGGCTACTTTATTTATTTCCTCTTACAACTTACTTAAGGGTCGTCCTAATGATGTATCGTTGTAATATATGGCGATTAACTTGCAGTTCTGACCGGCCCCTTATGGTGCAAGTGCAAGGATATTGTTCGGAACGAATGTTTGTTTCTCACGCGATCGTATTTTAGAAGAAGAATAAAGTGGTTAGCTGTTCGGTGATAGATTTCTTGTAGTATCGAGGTGATGGAGGGTTTAGGGTGGCTTTTCATAGCATAGTCCAGCAATAATAGAGTCTAGTAGAGGAAAAAGCTTAGTGAGATTCACTTTAACATCATTATCCTCTTGCCTTTAAAACAATTTATTAGGGGATAGTTATCTATTACAGATTTTATGTAAACTTCAATAGATATATTATATATTTTATGTGGAACGCTCGGTTCATGGGGCCCGAGTGCGCGTCTCCTTTTTAAGGAAATTTCTCGCCGACTGGTCGACACTTCACGTGACCAAAGGGCTGGGTTGTTCTTTGGTCAAAAAATTAGCATTGCCATTCAACGTGGCAATGCTGCCAGTCTTCTGGTCACGTTTCCGGATGACAGCGATGCGGACGAGTACTTCGACGCCTAGGTGTCCTTTTGTTTTTGTAATTATTTGAATAATTAGTTAGTCATTAAATTTAGTACATACCTAGTGTCAATAGATTGTTTCGGAGCTAGTAAGAATGGTTTCCTAATACTATCGAAGATAAGACGTTCAGGAAAAAAAAAAGGTGATCATGGGGACTGTCGACAGAAACGATAACCCCAAAATGTACACAGGCCGCTACGCGTCGTCGCCAGTCTGGCGCATCACGTCACGTTAGGATGTCGGTGGCTCGAACCCGTAAGTTCTGCTCCTTCCAAAAATCGCTCAACGCCGCTAAAGAAGTTGTCACTTCAAAAATGGTGTCCCAATTAACTGTCAATATGAACTGTCATGATTTTCAAATATTACTAAGATTTGTAGTGATTTTAAATACTAAATATAAAATTGAAAGTATGTGATTTGCCTCAAATGATTTTGGTATCAGTGTGGTCATGAAGTTTAAAAGTACCTCATTTGACAGTTACCGAAAAACTACTGGTTTTAGAACGAAACGTAATGGAAATAATTATGATGATTGAAGCATCGCCTAGTTTTCTAAGTTAGTTCTTTTCGAGCTTCGAAATCGAAAGGCTGTTTTCAAGAAGTCTATATTGATATTATGTTTAGTATTTAATTAGATAGTTGGTCAAATACCAGGTTTGTATGTGTGCAAGAATTGAATTACAGAAAAGTTTATACTGGAAAAGGTGTGTTCATTTCAGAACCATTTAAGTAATAGCTGTACGTATATAATTATGATAATTATTACCAGGGTTAGGTGCATTAAACTCACCTATTCAATACAAAACAACTGCGCGTCTAAGATGACGTTGACGTCAATGAAATAATTAATGAGGTAGGTACTTAATACATACATAATATGTAAAATTGTTTCTATGTAGGTAATTCAACTTCTTCAAGCACACGTAAACATAACATCACGCCTGTATTATTTGAAGAGTAGGCAGAGGTGTACCTTTAGTACGTTAAAGTCCCATGTAATAACCGCGTCGCGCATGTGTTGACATGACGTTGCATCGGGAATGTTTGCTGTAGCTCATACGGATGGCTTTCACGCCATCATGCGTAAGAAAGCGGCTCCCTTACTGCAACGGTTGTGTAGCACTCGGAAAAGCATCCTGAGAATGATTGTTGGCAGAGTGGACTGCCCCATCCAACGACACTGGGTCAAAATAAGTATAGGTATTTTAAATTAATTTGAATTAAGTAATACTAATGACACTAACATAGCATAAAAGCACAATCTGTTACTAACCACTAACAACGTATGGACTGTTTTAGGTCTGAAACAAAGTTTTTTTTTAAATATTTATGAGCCTATTGCCGTCAACCAGGCACAAATCGATACACCAGGCAGCTACTGAGAAATACGGCGAGCAATGAGCAGCTCGCCGTTTGATAAGGACCAGGCCCGGGTCGATAGCGCGTTGTGTTCCACGCGCGCCTCAAAGAGATGTCAGCAACAATGACGGGGTCCGCTAGGGCCGATGCCTGCCAGGGTTGCGGGAAAGTCTGAGAGTGATACCGTGGCCCCTGGCACTGGCAACTGAAGGTACACGGGTGGATTTTAGTTAGTAAGAGTCTGACACGCCCTCCCGCTCTGCCCAGAGCGGGAGAAGTTATTTGAAAATTTGCCAACCTCAAAAAAAAAGGCTGGTACTGTACTGAGAAATTCCAGATAGAAAAACCTAATAATACTTTGCCCGACCTGAGAACCAAACCCAAGACCTCATGCTCAACTAGCGCTCGCGACAATTTGACCAACGAGGCAGGCACATGTAAAAATGTGTTGATATTTAATTTAAAAATAGTGGTAGCACACGTTTCAAAAAATAAGTGGGCGCGAGTTTTCCGTGCTAATTCGGACGCTCTATTCAAAATAAATATTAGAATTCAGACAATCCAAATATTTGCGATGACTCAAATATTTGATGCTAAAAAAATGTTCACACATTCTTTGTCTGCGGTTTTCATGAGTATTTTCCGCTTATTTATTGAGTCTATGATTCCTCTTTACATGCTGTGAATTTCCATTTTTTTTGCGTCTAATTTTAGCAATAGTCGCTAGACGAACATCTAAAAATTCATTTACAAAATGTCCATCAAATTCATCAAAAACTAGACCTATCAATAAACTTGGCATACCACAGCATAAACAATTTTTAATTGCATTCCAGTCCACCAATACGTGGGCAAGATTAAATAATACCCGTGTACAACAGCCTACAATAAGGCTTATGCATTTTTTCTTCCGTCTGTTGTCCGCGGAACGGCTCGTTTTCAATTAACGATATAGAGATTTTCCACGTCGTCGGTCGTAATCCAAACTGGCTGTAATGGAGCACAAAAAATCTCTTGACGTTTTTTCTAGGCTGTGTGTATTGAAATCACTTTTTTTGTATGGACTATAGAGTGTAGGGGGTTAGGATTTAATTGAATACGTCCGTTATGACTGGACGACTTGTGAACGTTTTTCGGTTTTTAATTGGCGTTTCAGGTGTAGTAGGTATGTTGTAGTTTTATTTTAGGAACGGGCAAAAGAAAAACAAATTTAGCTTGTAAAATGGAAGTGTATATTTAGGTAGGTATAATATTAAAAAATCCAAAAACACGCATCACAATATTCAGAAATATTTTCGACTTCACACGGTCACTTTACAGTTTATTTTCACATAAGTCGTCTGTTTGCAATATCTATGAACTATTCTACAGTCCAGCTAAAAGCATTATCATTTATGAACCAGGCAAGCGTACACAGAATACGAAATTCAAATCTCGTTTTAATTTTTCCACCCATAAACGGTTTCAATTCAGCCGGTACTTAAACGTTTCTGATGGTAATGTTCCACGTAGCATTCTCATCTTGGCCGCCATTTTAATTGTGATTACTGGCCCGATGCGCTATTTGTATGCAATATTCGAACGTGGAACGCATTTAAAAAAATTAAATGAAAAGAAGTTTGTACAAAGGCTAACAAATAACTGGCTGGCTACGTTAAAAATCGAATATTGTGAATATTGTGTCATAGCTCATAGGGGTTAAAAGTTAATAAAACAGTATTTTGTTTCGTATGGGAAAAATAGTTGAACTTCGATTTCTATCTATAAAAATAATGTTTGTTATTACACAATTTTTACACAACGCGAACGGCTAGACAAAACCAAAGAGTTTTTTATCGTCGTCATTCTAGTACTATTTATTGCCCTTGAATAATTCAGTGCCTGTGTTTAATAATAATTATTGACTCAGGTGGACTCAAAACGGTGAAGGAAAACGCGAGGAAACTGGCATGTCCTAGAACCAAAAATTCGAAGACATGTGACATCTACCAACCCGCACTGGGCCCGCGTGGTATATTACAGCCCACTCCCTCTCGAAGAGTGGAGGCCTGTGTCCCAGCAGTGGGACCATTGTAGGCTGATTGTTCGATAGGCTAGTGGTAATTTTAAAACAATAAATTAACTAATAAATACACCAATATTAAGGTAGGTGTATAAACCTCAGCATACCCATTATTATTTATTTGTTCAGTGTTATTGTAGTTTCACAGATTATCCCTGAAGTTATAGGAAAACATACAAAGAGATTTAGTTATTTGTATCGTCCACATGCTATGGGAATTCATTGAGGATAAATTCCTCTTGCATTACACAATTATAAAAGTCCCACAACATTTCATTATGGTAGGCACACAAAACAATGATGAATTAGCTAAAAATGGAACCGAGCCTGATAGGCAACTATTTTCCTTTTTATATTTCACATACTTAGTCTTATAGTCATTTATTCACCAACAATAATTTGTACCTATCTCAATATACACAAACACAAACAACATTGATTTTCCGAAATTAATTCAAATACACAAAACATACCGGTATAATTTATCTGTGTTTAAATCTGTGATGACCACTTACCATCAGACGGGCCGCCTACATCTTTGTCACTCAGGCATAAAAATACACTGAGAAACAACTGGACATGAGTACACTCCTCCTGATTAACTATACCGTAGCTACTCCTTCATTCGTCTTTTATTTTTTTAGGGTCTGTGCCCAAAGTATGCCAACGGGCACATAAAACATACTAAGGCCGTTTGTCCACCGGCACCGTCAACGGGACGTCAACGAGAACGAGATGATGGCGCCGAAGTAGCAATACATACATTAATTTACCACCGCGCGTCCACCGCACTCCACCGCCGGCGGCGGCGGCGGCGCCGCCACCGGGACGTCACGTTTGGTTCGAACAATCTCGTTTCTCGTTGACGACCCGTTGATAATGGTGGTGGGTAAACAGATTTAGGCTCCGCTGTCCGTCCGTCCGTCCGTTTGTCACAGGGCTGTGTATTTTGAACAGTAGATAATAGATAGACTTGAAATTTTCACATAGTACTATGGCTATTAGATACTACCATGGCTCTATGAAAACAAAAGAATAATAAAATGTAACGATTAATTCTTCATGTCCGAGTTGACTCTCATTTGGCCGACTCGCGCATACTGTCTTTGGTTTTACCATCTCAAGTCTATCAGAGGGGCAATTCCCGTATTTTTAAGAACGTTTGCATTCTAATCTCAGTGTCAATCTGTCAAAAATTGTATAGCGTTTACCTACATTTTTGACATTAGACTGTCGCTGAGATGAGATTGCGACTTGAATTTGAACTTTTTAATTACGGGAATTGGCCTTCAGATAGGTACCTTAATCAAAATCAGTTTCACTTAACCACGTCCACTTTACGTCGCGTGTCTCCGAGTCCATTATTCAGATGGCCTGGCTTCCTGGATGAGTTGCTTCGAAACTTCGAAACACGCAAGCTCTCGTGCTCAGATGGGAGCAGATTGATCCGGCCCGGTCATTAAGGTGAAAGGCTCCCTGAGGGAATAGCATGGGGTAGCGCCGTGAAAAATAAGTAGTCAGGTCTGTGTAATGGGTTGTATTTTTAAAGTGGGTGTGGGTTGGTAAAAGATAAGCCGAACAGTTTTTCTTTTACCTAAAGTATGGCTGAAAAAACAGCTTCCTTAGAAAAAAAAATTTTTCGTAGAAAAACTAAACTTGTGATTTGCGACACAAACAGCAAAAATGGTTTACGCAAAAAATTTCAGGTATATCCCAGACAAATATTAGGTCTGCTCATTTATGTTCTCATATAATGATTTGGTTAGTTATATGTTATATATTATAGTAAATAATTTGACCATATAACCAGACCATGGTGGACCAGGGCGGGTGGGTTTTGGTAAGAGTCTGACACGTTATTTGATTCCCACCCTCAAAAAAAAAAATGTATCAATTATGTATTGTGTAATTATGTATGTATATAATTATGTATGTTTTGTGTAAAATTATGTAGTATGTAACTATGTATGTATGTATTGTGTGTTATCTCATAGAGTGATTTCGTTAGGTATACTCATTTAGTAATTGCAATAATAATTTCATCAAATAACCTACCTAAACCTACAGATGAGGGTATTCTATGAAAACCCAATCGATTTTCAGAATGTTGGTGAAATAAAATATTTAAATATTTACAGGTTTTTTAGACAGAGTCAAATTAAATTAGCTAGCGAAACTACCCAGACATGATGGGTATCGATATCTAAATATAATAAAACAATTTTACGGGGTCATTGACCGCAATTAGTGTAGTCACTTGAAATATCTGTTTAAAAAAATCTTTTTATTGTGTGTAAACTTCACAGACCTGATGGGTATCGATATTTCAATACGATAAAACAAAAGAAAACCGATTTTCTCAACTCATACTTCAAGTAACAAAGTGTACCAGCGGTCGTCGAGCCCCAAAAATAACATTGTCCTGATTTGATATCGATGCCCATCACGTCAGCAGAGTTACACTAGCTAATTAAATTTTACCCTGTATAATATTTTACTATAGTTCCATATGCAACAGTGCTTATTTCGAAAGTTATCATCTTAATCGTCCCAGATGATTTTTACTGGTTCAGTGGGCATTATGCTAAATGCTTTCCAGACTGAAGTAATGACCTACCTAGATGACCTAACTTTGTTCTGTTTGTTGTTTGTTTCTGTTTTTCTATCCTCCTGGGTTATGTGACCTAAAAGGCACACTTGACTAACTTTACGTCCATGATTTGCATATTTTTAGCAATCTGAGTACCCAGTCTGTACTTTTGCGAAGTTTCTTGGACGCCAGTCCAGTCATAAAAATGTTTTAATGTAGGTTGGAAATAATTAAAGTTGAAGGAAAGTCAGAAGACACGATAACAGATAAACAGAACTCTAGGGAAACAAGAGTCGGAATTATATTAGCTACTACTACTAGCTTTTGCCTGTGGCTTTGCTCGCATTCACTTAGAATTTGACAATCAATTTGGGTTGTACTCTGCTTGTTGTTAGGCCGTTGCAATCATGGGCTCAGAACGGAACATTATTCTAGGACGCTCCTATACACAGTGTTGTACCTATGTCCTTCTATTTGGCGCTAAAACGTATAAATTCTGGGCATTGGACACACGCGAACATGCTACATATAGCTGGCCAGGCGAAATTCATGACCACATTCATTTTCGATTGTTTGATTACATAAAATTGCATACGATATAGACCGGTGGCATAGTCTGGATATTTAAATCACAACTGTCATTCTTGGACAGTGGTATGACGTGGCTATCACACGGCAAATTGACGTAGGGTGTCAATTTGCTTAACAAATAATTTCAAAACCCCAAAACAGAATCAATGATATGACTTTTCACTCCTCTTGCTCAAAAAGACCGGCATTGTGGCGTACCAGAGCGAAGAAAAAATAGCAATTCTTCCTCTAGGGGAAAAATATTTTTTATTTTTATTTTTGTGTGTCAAATGACAATGAGCCTACAAAAACGAAAAAGTCTTTAGTCATAAGTAGAATAATCATGAATATATACTCGACTTATTACTGTTTCATAAAAAAAGAACTTCATTTTATTTTTGAAAATGGAACTAAAATCGGCGATCTCTTTGGTAGAATAATGCATGCAATGCGTTGCGGCTGCAGAAAAAAAGACATTGGCGCGAAATCTTTATAATATTTCTCTAATTGCAAATTGAATTGGTAGTGACCGTAATTAATTTTACAATAGTGAAAATGTCATCATCTAGTGAGAATGGAGACCCTAATTTGCAAATAGAAGAGAAAGGAAAAGAACCACTCAACATTCATCTTCACAGAGGACTGAAATTAAGTTACCGAGAAAAAACATCTCGTTAAATATCCAGAATTGTACAAATTGTAGATACATTTAATTTTTAATAAAATAAACTACATATTTCATATTGTATTGGATTGTTTTATTTTCTCGCAATCGTAGTGAAAAGCAGAGTGTAACACACGGCGCTAAAAATCCATTAAAACTCGGTTTCTATTTACTCCCTCGCTAAACTACCTCGTAATATAATGGGTCATTTTAGCTCCTTGTATAACAATCTACTATTATTTCTGTAAGTAGGTTTGTACAAACACTTTTACACGTCAATCATATTTTAAAAGCTAGATGAGGTCGGCGTTTCCTATCGGACTACTCAGAGAGGACAGGCCAAAACAAATCTCAGAGGTCACAGTCTCTTTTAAAGTCCAGACATAATCTTGGTCAGATCATGTAGATTGACGAAATGGTCTTTTGAGGAAAAACCACACGGATTGAGTGGACCAAAGCGTGCTGATGGTGATAGCGAGTGATAGCGAGTGTAGGTGATATGATCGAGTTCTCATAATTGTAATTATCTATAGTCTTCATTTATTTTCGTTGCTTATAAATTTAGTATGTACGTATTTATGTATATATTATTTAGGATATGTATATAAGTGTATCTATTATTTAGGATATGTATATATGTGTATCTATTTTAGTGTATTGTATACATACTTATTATTTGCACCAACAACAGCCCCATTTTATGTCCAGGAAAATCTCTGTCCATTCCAAGGTTGCCTGGAAGAGATCGCAGAAAGCGATAAGGCCGCCCATTGTATATTAAGTAGTGTTCAGTTTAATTTTTGTTGTTATGTTTTTTGTGGTGTACAATAAAGAATATATAAATAAATAAATAGCGGACAGGCTCGACTTTTCATACATGCAACGCTGCAGTGACTTGCACGTCACCTACAGGTGTCGGCCGCTAAGGGTAGAAGGTACGGTGGTTTTTGTTTTGTGTTCTATTGTTAATGTATTGTTTAATGTATGTGTGTATTGTATATTATATACGAGTCTTTGTAACTTGAATGAATAAATGAATAATAATAATAATGAATCAGTGTACGCATGTGTCAGTAATCGCGCAGCTCAACTCAGAACTTAAGGAGCTCAACGATTCGATGAACAATACCAAAGAAATGACATTTGGGTGGGCCACATAAGCTACTTAAACTGCCAGACCATGATTAAAACTGAAACAATGACCCACATAGTCCTCACATTTACAATAATTAATATAATAATATTATATTTCACAAAGTAAGTATTCATGTCATTATGTGTATCAAAATTATCAAATGTCAAAGAGTGTACAAAAAACGTCATCAATTCGCGAGTTTCATGGATGCATGACAACTTATAATCTTTGCATACAAGGCTCTTAGTATCACGTTATGAAACCATGGAGGTACTCGCATATGAAACCTTACTGGTGTCGAACAAGATTGTCACCGAGGGTCAGAGTTTACTCGTGAGCCAACGGGTATTTTTAAACTGTGATCTTGTAAGGCGAAAGGGATCAGGATCAGAGAATATTATTCTTGTTGTTGTCACGAGGTGACGTAGGTCTAGAACTTAATGAAGGTACTTCGTTCAGTTTTGTTATGAATCAATAAAATTCGACATGAAACATTGTCGCATGAAACTCTTTGAACCATTATATGGAAATAATTATGTGCAACACTAGCTAGAATTGTAATATTTGCACAACGAATTAGCGTTTTTAGGTAAGCTGCGTCTGTAGTGCAACCACAAGAATAAGAAAATATAATTTAGTCACAGCCTATTTCTATTTCCTACAATACTTCTGGAATGACCGTACCGAATCCTTGCGGTCTAACAATTTATATGGTGCAATATCCTCAAATTACAATATCTAAAAACACTGCCATGCACGATAAACAGAGACCAATCTTCTCATCTACGACGTAGAAATAAAAACACATCCTCTATAATAGGGGAAAAAACATAGACAAAAAGGAACATAAATATGCGTTCGTACAGCGATCAGGAACGTCATTTTACGTCATAAATCTCGTTGATCCCTGCAAGAGATCAACCCGGTACAACACGGATGATGAATGTGCATTTTTTACGAAATTTATTTCAGCTCTAGAGAATTCGCAGCGTAGAGAAATGCGTTTCGTTTACTGTTTTTTCCATTGTGGTAATCTATACGTATTGTTTTCCATTTAGAATAAGCAACGTTATTCATAAGAAAAACATGTATAGGGAAAAGCACTTAAAATAATAATCCTATAGCCTACTTGTTTTTCAAAATGATGAGCCATTTTCACCCACTGCTGGGTCTAGTCTCCGTTTCATTACATGCCTACCAATGTAATTAAATTACATAATTAAATATGTCGAAATACTGAAATTGTATGACGTAATGTGCAATGGCACTATGCTCTGAAGCAAATAACCATGATGATATAAGTCAAACTATCTATTTTAGATGAATGATAAGCTAGCTTGAAGTATGGTTCACCTTCCGCCTGACGCAGGTCCTCACCGGACACGGTTGTTTCGGGAGGTTCCTGTTCCGGATAAGGCGGGAGGAAACGCCCGGGTGTCACCATTGTGTGGATCGCCCGGAGGACACGGTGGAGCATACGGTGGAGGTCTGCCCGGCTTGGGCGGAGCACCGCCGTGTCCTCGTGGAGGCGATTGGCGGTGGCGATCTCTCGCGTCCGGCCTTGGTCCAGGCCATGGTACGGAGCGAGAGGGCTTGGGAAGCCGTCACCTCCTTCTGCGAAGCAGTAATGTTCGCGAAGGAAGAGGCGGAACGCGTGAGGGAGAGGCAAAGTTTGCGCCCTCACGCCCCTAGCCGCCGCAGGAGACGCCCTGGGCGTCGGGAATCGCAGGCCGATTCCCGGCCACCGGCAGCTCGCCGTTCGATAAGGACCAGGCCCGGGTCGACGGCGCGTTGTGTTCCACGCGCGCCTCAAAGAGATGTCAGCACCAATGACGGGGTTTGCTAGGACCGATGCCTGCTAGGGTTGCGGAAAAGTCCAAGAGGGTTACCGTGGCCCCTGGCACAGGCAACTGAACGAACACGGGTGGGTTTTAGTCAGTAAGAGTCTGACACGCCCTCCTGCTCTGCCCAGAGCGGGAGAAGTTATTTGATGATTTCCCACCCACAAAAAAAAAAAAAAAGCTTGAAGTATGGTCACAAAAAATTTAATGCAAGTCGAAAAAGGATGACAACTGATGACTAATATGTTTTGCATTCGAGCCTTCTAACACTGCCAATCCTTTTAAATAAAGCAAGGGGCACACTGACGGACATGACAATGCGGACTTCAAAAACAAACTTGGTTAGCATTAATCATCTTAAGTTGTAACATACTGCCACGCATTCTAAGACCATTTCGAAGTAACATTTGTACCAGGAATCGTAATGACGCACAGAAAGCGGACGAACGGAGATTTTTCTGCAATGATTCTCGTTATATGGAAATTTTTGAATCATAAAATTCAAAGCCCATTATCGTGGGAATTTTGCATGAGATTGTATTGAGTATGGTTGGCAAAGAAATGTGTTATGATAGATACTTAATTATATTGTAATTATCACTAATCGCATATTCATTATGTTTTTTGTCTCAAAAACTTTAAAATGTATGAAAAATAAGGTTAGTATCCGGAAAAACTAGTCGGAAAATTTATGGACTTTCTTGATTTTTGTTCGGTTTTATGTAATGTTCTTATGATGATGGCAAAAATAAATTCTAATCGGAAATAGTTTAAAACTGGCACTCTTCTTGAATTTACATAACATTCTGATTTCCATGAGTTTGTTATCACTATAATTTTTTTGTTAACTTAGGTTTTATCGTTGATATGCCAAATCCTATCAATTTTAAAAGGCTTCAACCATTAAATCAAATGACAACAGAAGGCCAATTCCCGTAATTAAAAACGTTCAAATTCAAGTCGCAATCTCATCTCAGCGACAGTCTAATGTCAAAAATCTAGGTAAACGCTATACAATTTTTGACAGATTGACACTGATATTAGAATGCGAACGTTCTTAAAAATACGGGAATTGCCCCCCAGAAGTCCACGAAGTTGACCTTTAGTTAGCAAAAACTAGTTTTAAATTCAAATATCTCGTGTCACCTAGGTCATTCAATTAAAAATGTAAATGTATGGAAATTATATCGAAAGTACGCAATCTGTTATTGCTATCCATATACTTTGTAGTCTCGCAAAACCAAAGGGCTTCTGAGAAAAGTTTTGCTAAGTAAACTTGATGAGTCAAATTAGTTTTAAGAAGCGCTGAGTATTTATAACTTTGCCAGTTCTGAAAAGGTAGAAAGTACTTGCGGTTTCCAAAAGAAATATGAATCGTTGTCTATTTCTGTTCCTTTATTAAAACTTGGACTGGAAGGTTCATGATCATGACAGTCAGGTGACAGGATATGGTTTATAAACTTGATTGACTTATTAAGTTAGCGTGTAAACTTTTTCTTGAAAACTATTAAATGTAGCCATAACAGTTAAACAGTGAATAATTAATCAATTTGCTTAGCTTTTTCTAACAGATAGATATCGTTTTCACATATAATATAATACACGCTCAATTTAAACCTTTTTAAAGAGTAACTGTGGAGTTTCATGCCCATTCATATCCATAGGAAACTACCTTTTGGGCAATTAGAATCAATTATTTTTTTAATTTAAATTTTGACGTTCAAAATTGTTTTTGAAAAATTAAAACTAGAAAAACTCATTCACACGTATTATCTTTTGTGTTGGTGTCATAAGGAGTGGCTAAAGTCAATTAATAAATTTACAAAGATTTTAATTCATAAAAAAAAACTATATTATTTCAATAGTCTACATAATCGGACAGATATTTTAATATTTATTTTTCTTTACAATTTTGAAACGGCCATCACGAGCTTATAATTTTACGGTAAAACTTGGTGAGGAAAGGCAACCACGTGTGTACATACACTCAAGTAAAGACGCAGGTTGCGCCATGTAAGTAAATAAAGTGAAGGCAGTTACCCGTATTATGCACGTGTAAAGTCCATTTAGAGCACCTACTATAACACAAGCATTGGCAATGAGACAATGAGTAACAATACTGGCACTAATTGACGTAGTTTTCCTTTCTTTTCATTTCTACGTTATGTCAATTACCTTAAAAACATTTCGTCATCGCGATAAGGAAAAAAGAAATCAAACATCAGTATAAAAATAACACGTCTTAATAACGCTTACCTGGAACGATCGATATTATGCAAAATACAAGGCATCGTTTATAACAGCGAAGGCCGTTCGTTGAGTGACTCATACTGGAATTGGGGCATTTCGTTCTATGGTTTACGTACTCATATAATACGGCGGGGTAATTGCTCGTGACTAATATTAGAAAATGTACCAATTTTACAGTTATTGTACTCGTAGTAGTTTCTGTGAACCTTGAACTTTTGTATGAATCATGGATACTAGTTTTAGATTGCTATCTACTGTTAATTTGTTTTTAAATTATTTTTATCAAAGTGAGTCAGTTGGGGTAGATTAAAAATGTATGGAATGTTGGTAAGATTTATCGGTTAATTGGCATGACTAATGAATATGTGTAACAATTAGGAAATGTTTATTTTCAAAGTCATTCGAAGATGACTCTCATAGGTATAAAGATATAGAACGTAGAGTCTAGACTACTTAAGGCCTCGTTTGATTTGTCATGTTTTGAATCAAGCAATTTTTATTGGACCGATGGTCAAACCCCAAAGATCAATATCCAGAGGGTCTCTAGATAATTGGCAATCACTTTTAAAGCGTTTCGTATTTCTACAACGACTTTCAACATGATTGTTATAAGCTTTTCGGTTGCTAAGTCACTTTGTCAAGAGTTCTAGCAAATGAAGTAGCTACCAGTGGCATATATTAAAAAAAAAGATATATTTTCAGACAACCAAGGCCCATAGAGTCAGTTACAAAAAAAAAACTTAAACCGTCTTATTACAAAACACGATCTAACTTTAGCCCCAACCTACACATTCGATTTAGTTTTTGTATTTGGAACTTTATGCCGACTTTAGTAAAGTTCTTAATACAAAATTGACAATCTAAGACCGGACTAAGTTGACAGTTTTGTAAAAGGAACTGTATTTCGATTTCAGTTATGTTCTTATTTCAAAAACAGGCTCGATGGTTTAAACCATGTCAAAAGAAAAACCTTGTTTTGTAATAAGACCGAATAAGTATGTTAGTAGGTACATAAATAAAATGCATAGAAGTCATCTATATGAGCGACAGCAAACATACCTGAAGCACTACGAGTACAAGAACTAGGGAGTCGCAACAGTGCCCCGAAAATGTTTTTGTATTATACTCTGAGAGCATGGTAGGCACTTGACATGGTAGAGGGAGAGGCAAAATTCGCGCCCTCACGCACCCAGCCGCCGCAGGAGACGCCCTGGGCATCGAGAATCCCAAGCCGATGCCTCCCCGTCCGATAAGGACCAGGCCCGGGTCTATGGCGCGTTGTGTTCCACGCGAGCCTCAAAGAGATGTCATCACCAATGACGGGGTCCGCTAGGGCTGATGTGTCTGCCAGGGTTGTGGGAAAGTCCGAAAGGGTTACCGTGGCTCCGGGCACAGGCAACTGAAGGAACACGGGTGGGTTTTAGTCAGTAAGATTTTGACACGCCCTCCCGCTCTGCGGGAGAAGGTATTTGATGATATCCAAACCTCAAAAAAAAAGGGCTGAAAAGTATTACTTTCAACCCGCTCCTCAGGTCATATAACCAGACCACGGTGGACCAGGGCGGGTGGGTTTTGGTAAAAGTCTGACACGCCCTCTCGCTCCACCCTGAGCGGGAGAAGTTATTTGATGATTTAGCATGATTATTATTTGATGATTTATTTATAAGTTAAGCCCGAGACACACTCTCAGAGAGAAATTTAAGGAGATTAATGTAATGACTGTGCCTTCACAGTATATTTTTGAAAATCTTTTATATGCCCATAAAAATATAAACTTGTTTAAAAGATACAGTGATAAAAGAGACTGTGACCTCTGAGTTTGTTTCGGCCTTTCTTCTCAGAGTAGTCAGTTATGAAACGCCGACCTCATCTAGTTTTAAAAATATGATTGACGTGTAAAAGTGTTTGTAACAAACCTACTTACAGAAATAAAATCATTTATCATTTAGCAGCATCAAAAAAAAAAGGGTAGCTTTAAAACCCGATACCATAGATTCAGTACCTACATTGGCACTGAATCCATGGTATCGGGTTGCTCGTAGAGGTCTCTGGCACCCTGTTTTTTTTTTTCAAAAGAAGAAGAAGTTATTTGATGACTTCCCACCCTCAAAAAAAAGGCACTTTGTGTGTACACCCATATACCACTCGGCATAGACATAGGAATCTATGTGCTAACTACACCCGACTGTTGATACTACACGATTATACAATCGATATTGAACGTGTTACGTAGGTATACCAGCCGTGAAAAGATTCACCCACCGATAACTTAAGTAAAGTACTAATTTCACAGCTACTTTACAAGTTTTTGTTATGCAAAACCTTGAATATTATTATTTATATGACTCAGAGATAGAGGTTTTAGATTGTTACAGTTATTGTAAAAAAGTAGGGTCCTATTTATATATACCGTGATTTTGTTGGGGTAGGACTTAAAGATTAGTCACGTCAGGAAATAGTTTCTTTTGTAGTCAGTTCTTTGTGAGTAAAGATTATTACTGTCATCTATATCTGTCTTTGTAGCCTTGATTGATTCATCGACACAGATTCATCGAATCGCGCTTATGACAACAAGATGACGTGGTTGCAGCAATTACAGTTTTCATTGTGGAGTCATTAGTAGATCAATTCCCGTAAATAAAGAAATCTAAATCTAGTTCGTCGTTCGTCTCATCGCAACGAAAAAGCTTCGCTTCAAAAATATAAGTAAATTCGAATATTTTTGACATACAAGACTGAGATTAGATTGTGAAGGTTCTTTAGAATACGAGACTTGCTCCTCAGGAATAATGGAACAATGGAAAAAGGTTTTTGAAAAGAAAACATTAGGATCCACTTATTTTTAATCCAAAAAACAAAGGATTATATCCGAAATAATATTTAAAACCAGTGAAATATAGGTCATGTTCCGTTCTGACCGAGGTAATCGATATGATTCAAAATAAATATACCTACGTATCGGTGGCGGTGTGTACGTATGTAGGTATGTTTATCACGTATATTTCCGCATCGTGGATATAAAAAATATATGGCTCCAGTTTATGGCTCTTCGCTTGATTTATATGGTTTAAATAAAACTGGTGCAAAATGTTGGATATATTTTAGGATACATAAACTGGTTTTGTGATAGTTTAAAACACATATAGATATGCCTAAAATGTTAAACCTACTTTTCATGGTCTATAGAGAGGTCGTTGAAATTCAAATTAACTTTTTTTATGCAATTTGCAGGTCATTGTGGGGCTGAATGTTGGTCATACAGAATTCAAAGTTAAAATCAAAGTCAAAGCATTTACTTCAAAAAGGCACTTTTGAACGTCAACATTTATATTAAAATAGAATTGATTCTAGTCGCCCCTTCCAAGAGTTAGTTTCGTATGGAGAAGAATGGGCAAGAAACTCCACCGTTACTCTTTTAAAATGTGTTACAATACATTAATTATATAATTATACGTGAAGACCTATGCACCTATAATAAAATTACCCTACCACAATAGGTAAAAAGAATTAAAAAATGTAGCAGTGACAAATATGTTAATTTGGTGATAGATACATGGTGCCCACATATTTACAAACATTGTAAAAGTATACGAATTTTCCAAATTATTTAAACAAGTAACATGTCAGTGTGTGAGTTGATTATAATCATTAGGATCATCAATAAAACTCTGAATTTCCCCTAATAGTCCCTATAATGAGATAGCAAAGCTTGCATGGTAGGTATGACATTTATTTTCTCTAGGAAAACGACGATCATACAAGTAATTTTCTTGATCGATAGACCATTTAACATCGAGTAATTACGTTCGTACGGGCAATGGGCATAATACAACCTACACGTGCAAAATTATTTTAACAACAATAATTAAGCAGCAAAGCCAACTGAAAATGACTTAAGTATTCATAAAATTAACATAACCTACTGCAATTTCGCCATTTGTATACCTAAATATATAAAAATGACGTATACTCCAATAAATAGCCTAGGCTATTTACATATATTAGGAGGCTAGCTACTTCAGGCACGCAACTGAAGCACGCACGCCTGAAATAATAGATGTTGAGCAATATTGCCTGAATTATTGATTTAGTTTATCGTGTAGGCGACGCAAGTCACTTGATTTCCTATACAACGTGTAACATAATTAACGCAAGGGAGAAGAACAAATTAGAGTATTGAGTTAAAATCTTAATACAATGACCAAAACATTTTTTTTAAAACTAACTATTTTTATTAAGAAAATTGTGTTGACCCTAAGATTACTTAATGCATTTAAAATTGAGTCTTATTGCCTTGAAATAAGATTTAATTTTCTTTGGCACAATCGGCGGTCAGTATTGCAAATAACATACAATTTGAAAAAAATACCTATATTAATAGTTACTGAAATCGATTCAGTAGTCAATTATGAGCAAACTACTTTCAGGACTTACGTTTATTCTGTTACACGTTGTATATCTTGACTCCAAATAGTGACAGAAATTGTCTAAAAAGAGTAATCTATATAAATAAAACAAAGACGGGTTTGTTACAACACTTATAACTCGAGATCAGCTGGACCAATTTTCATGGATTTTGATTTTTTGGATTTGTTTCCGCCCCGAATAGCAGAATAACTATAGAAACGGGAAAAATTCACGAAAAATATTATAATGAAGATAACATTCTGAGGCGGTACGAAGTTCGCCGGGACAGCTAGTATGTTATAAAAACCTTGTATTACTGAGGAAGTAAATGTCTTTATATCTCTATCAAAAGGTTTAAATCTTAAAATAAAAACTAGGGTTGGTGCCTACGTATTTTTTCTTCCAGATAAAACTTATTTAGTATCTCGATCGCAACTAGATTTCTGCCAAGCTTCTATCCTTCCGTCTTTCGCTTTCAACCCGCCTAAGTTTCAGAAACAGAGAAAACGCAATGAAATTACTTATTTAATTTAAATCTCTGACTAACCGACATGAAAGTATAAAACATATTTAAACTAAAAACCCTTTCTTTTTTCCATTTCCTTTTTTCTTTCTACTAAGCATTTCCGGAAAAAAAGTAAGTAAAAAACTTTCTTTATGCAGGCACTGTTTCTCTTCCTTCAAAACAGGAAAAGTTTTTACATTGCGTGCTCAGGCACCGAATAATTTGCATGTTAATGAGGTACCTACAGCTATGTGGACAAAACGTATAGTAGGAATTCGCCATGATTTAAAATAAAAGAATTTAGCATGTCGCGTTTTGCATGCTCGAGTGACACATGGTTGTTTAAAGTTTTAAGTACTTAGGTAAACCGTTTTTCGTGTTTTAATGTAAATTATTACAAATCACTGCTGGCAAAGTCCTCTACGTATTTCTCCTAAATCTGTCTTACCCATCCGATTTCTAGCCATATTTCCTTAAGATTCGTGTTGGATGTAAAGGAGCAGAAAAACCAAGCCTTTCCAGTGCAGGTTTGATGCTAAATCAAAATAAGTCGACCGTCCCGGCCATTATTGGGCTCCTACATACAATACTCCTACACTTTTTCCGGTCTTCGAAATCTGTAAATTCCTTGTTTTTTTCCAAACAATCAACATCTTTTTTTTTGTGTAGAGCAGTGGTGGCCCAGTGGCAAGGGCCGCGACTTACGAGTTGTAGGTCGTAGGTTCGAACCCAGAAAAGCACTTTACTTTGAGTCAAAAATTTTCATCAATGTTTTCGCGAAACATCGCGAGCAAACCAACAAAATCGCGAAACATCGCGAGCAAAATGTTCTAGAACCAACAATTCAAAGACATGTAACATTTATCAACCCGCACTGGGCCCGCGTGGTGGATTACGGCCCACTACCTCTCACCGAGAGGAGGCCTGTGTCCATGTCCCAGCCGTGCGAAAATTATAGGCTGATTATGCTAAACATAGTTTAGAATTTTTAGCATTCGCTTATATTTCCTCACAGAACGGCTAAATTCATAAAATTTAGAAACCTTCATTTAAAACTGGTATTTAAAAAAATCAAATATTTTATGTTCCAAGCACAAAGCGAAAATCAACGCAGACTGTATTTACTCAACTGCTGTAAACACACAATCCTTTTTGACGTCCGCGCCCTCACAATGCAACATCACCTTTCTTTTATACCACCAATCACTTTCAATTTCATTCATTGTGAACCGCTGTATTCAGCAATTTTCCTTTAAATTTTTAACACAAAATTTATTTACAGTGTTTTGCCTTTAATCGAAGTGTCCGCGTCACTTCGGAAGGTAGACGGGGGACAGTATAGATAAATACCACTATCTCGACTTAATGGCTTTCTGTCTTATGTCTTAGAAGGGTGTCCATCCTAAGCGAGTCAGGTCAGCGAAACTTTGATTTGTCTTCGTTATGTCGACATATCTGTTCACGCGTACAGAATTTTGATCTCCGTATTCAATTTATCGAACACGCTGTGGTTTTTATTAGGTAATTGAATGAGCACCATTTGTCGTAGGCTTTTGTGATTAGGCCTTTTATATCCTTTCTTCATCTATGGGTGAGAGGAAATATCGAGCAAATCATAGTCACTAGTTTTCTCGCTCGTTGTAAGAATCGAAGGAGGGAAATTGGGTATTTAGAGGCGCTTCGAGAAAATGGGTGAGGAAATTGTCACTTTCTGCACTTGTTGCATCTGAAGCAATAAAATACATACACGTCACTTGACAAAATATCTTGCTTTGAACAATTTTGTCGAAGGAAAATACTGATTCATACATCGTCGAGTGAATGCAAATAATTTATTTACTAGATTTTATTTTCCCATTTCCCGTTAAATCTATTGGTCAGTTCAGGCTATATAAATTCCATTTTATACGCCAAGTGGGTGCTGTTATGGTGGCGTCATACTGAATAAATATTCCTAAAGCATAACATACTCAAATATTTAAAACATGTACGCCGTCTCCATCGCGAGCAAGGCTATTTCACACTACTTGTTTTCTCGCGAAAAACATTTATACTCAAGACTTATGCGGACCGTGTGCAGAGTGCATTTTTCTGGCTTCTATTATTCAGCGACACAATACAATATAGACTTTGTTATTTAACCTTTTGGGATGAATTTTGTTTGTTCACGATACAACAAATAAGTCACTGTCGTCACCTGAGCAAACGTAGCGGGGCCCCACAACAAGTTTATATCAATTTTCTACCGAGTGCGTCTGGGTGGTGGAAAACACTTAACCGTGGATGTGAGCCTTTATGTTCTTTTAGAATAAAACTGTTTTATTCCTTCCAGTTTCTAGTACACTTTGAGAAGGTAAATTAAAAAAATACGAGGTTTACAGAAGAGACGGTAGGTAAAGTGAAAAATATTTTTATTTGCGTCTGTGGTTTCATGTTTTTATAGACGTTTTATTAACGCTTCGCAGACAAATCAACGTTCTGAATAAGGTTTTATGAATAGAAGCTTATTTGATAATATATTTGCGAGGTTTAAACATGACATAAAAGTAAGATTAAACGTGGAGATAAAAACCCTTATATGATATGTATTTACCTACTATAAATAAACAACGTCAAAAATGAGTCATTTTTATGAATTGTTTGTACGTGTGGGCATTGTTTGTTCGTCGTGTTTTCTCATACATTTGTACGTAACTAAGATATCCACGTTATACATATTTTACGACTGCTATTACTATAGTTACGAAGATTCGTAGATAAATAGGTATAATATTCGGTTATGCTTATGACTTTGTTCACATTGATTGGATTCAGTGTAGTACATAAACCAATTTGCTAAGTAAACAGTTTTGGCAAGCGTCTTGTAAACATAGGCATTTCTTATTGTATTAACAGAGAAAGCATTCTTTTGTTTATTTAAGGAATTACGTCGGTATAGAAAAGATGGTATGTGCAAATAAATGATTATAACTAAACGATCTTTGGCATTTATCTTATCTAAGAAGCTTCTTGCATTTTCAGCTAATTCATTATGAAATTTACATCTGTAACTATAAAATATCTTCTCTTTTACATCGTATTTACATAATACATTAATTATAATATCGAGTATTTTTCTTAGGTATAGGTAGGTATGTTGGTATAAAGCAAGCAAACAAAAACATTAAAGTAAGCTGGTACCTACCTTTTACCACGTCAGTATACAATATGCTACCAAATTTTACGACCCGACGATAAGGACGTAATACATTTAGTTTGTACAGAATGTATACTTAAGTGGGGTGTATGATTATGCTACTGACAATTATAGAATTGTCATCTGAATGACATATACATGCAAAGTTTCATTTCGATACGACCATGAGAAGTAGGTTAAAATTGATTTCTAAGATTTTATTACATTGCTTGTTAGTCACAACTACACAAGTGAAGCGAATAAACCCAAAACGGGTTGCGAAAGTATTAAGCTAAGTCATGCCTGTAAAAAAAACATGCGGGGCAGTCTTTGGGGACTGCTGATAGAAGTGAAAACTAAGTAACTTGTGAATTGTATCGTCGAGCTATTAGATTATTAGCTTGCGGTGACGATGTCGCGATGTGACGCGAGTTTCACGCTTTTTGTTTACCCAAAAATACACAGTATACATATAACTCATGGAAAGCGTTCGGAGACGATGACGCGAGTTCCATGATTTTGGTTCACCCAAAAAGTGTACAACGCGACTAAAGAAGTTTTCACTTCAAAAACTAATTATATTAAAAATGTTTCGCGCCAGGGATAAATTACATTACTGAGGTGGAATTTTAGTATAGGAAATCTCATGCAGGTTTATTTATTAACACCAGTTGATGACGAGTTTTGCTTAATTTCAAGTACGAAACACTCTGTAGATACCTACCGTAACAACGAAGCTGTACTGTTTTTCATCCAAAAGGATATTTTGTTTGTCAGACAAACAAGTTGTCCTTGATTGGGGACGAACCGAGTTCGGATGAAAATCCTTGGTGGATTTTTTTCATGTTTGCTTTGTCAACAAGAATAAACATTTTGCTACGATTTCGTGCGGCCGCATTTTAACGAAGACTTATGGAAAGATTATTGTTATTGGGAATTTGGGACGTAGTAAGTGGTTGGTTTAGTGTCTATAATTTCATGGAAAATTGCTGTATTTTCTTGCTATTTCGGAATTGTTGGTAGAGTTCTCGTAGTTTGTAGAATTTGGCCATAATATTGGTAGTTACAGCTGTATTTTATAGTAGGGGGGATCAAGATCAAGGGGTCTGATATTTTATAGGTGTGTTAAAAAAATATAAGCGTCGAAAGTGGAAAAATTTAAGCTGCTCTCGTTGCCCCGTCTATGTTTACGGAGTTAATATAGATACCTACTGGTTACCTTTTTTTTAAATATCTTCTCCCGCTCTGGGCGGAGCGGGAGGGCGTGTCAGACTCTTACTGACTAAAACCCACCCGTGTTCCTGAAGTTGTCTGTGCCAGGGGCCACGGTAACCCTTTCGGACTTTGCCGCAACCCCGGCAGGCAACGGTCCTAGCGGACCCCGTCATTGTTGCTGACATCTCTTTGAGGCGCTAAGTCGTCGGTTTGTAATTATTCGCTTCGGAAATTGACTTTTTTATAAGTCTCATGGAAATGCCTTGAATTTAAGTGTTACACACAAATCAATACATTGATTTAAATATAAATGCACGTGTTTCTTGTGAGCATAAACTGCCAATGATAAAAACAACTAAGCAATTGAGGAATCACGTGCTTATTTTCATTAAATAGTTCGAACTGTACCCATCTATCTACCTTTAAATACACCAGACAGACAAGAGGATATTCACTTTTGAATTAAAAATAATTAAGTGCAATTAAAATTAATTTAAAACTAAACTTAAACTAAACCTGGTTCAAGCCATGGTCCGGGGCGAGGGGGAGTGGGAGGCAGTCACCTCCTTCTGCGAAGCAGTCATGCTAGCGAAGGAGGTGGCGGGACGGGAGAGGGAGAGAGTCTCCCGTCCAAGCCGCCGCGGTGGACGCTCCGGGCGTCGGGAGCCGCGTGACGACTCCCGGCCACCGTAGGCGCGGGCCTGCGGGCGGTGAGTAATGGGTAGCTCACCGTCCGATCAGGATCAGGCCCGTGCCGGACGGCGCGTACGTGTTCCACGCGCGCCTCAAAGAGATGTCAGCATCGAAGAGGGGGCCCACTAGGGCCCAAGCCTGCCGGGAAAGCGGGATCATCCATATGGGGTACCGCTGACCCGGAACATAAAGGGCCAAGGAAGGAACACGGGTGGGTTTTAGTCAGTAAGAGTCTGACACTCCCTTCTGCTCCACCCAGAGCGGGAGGGGCCATTTGATGATTTCCCATCCTCAAAAAAAAAAAAAAGTAGCAAGTATTTAATACCTTTTTATAATGGTCAAGACAATGATTTCCGGAAACGGTATTGGTCTCACAAACTTCATAATATAACTAAGTATTACCCGCCGCGCGCGCGCCGCTTTAATAATTGCGTTGAACATTGCCACACCGTAAATCTCACATAGCACAAATAAAAAAGTTTGTCCCACAAAATTAACCTGCAAAAGCCGACAGGAACATTTCAGAACTGCATTTTATCATCTATAATGCGCCATCAGTAGCTGTTAAATAAAACGTTGTTAAAGTGTTTAAATGCTCGTCATTTACTTAAATTTTTTTACTGTATACGCTGCGCCGCATCTAAATTTTCATTTATTTTTAAGGTTTCGTGGAGAATAGGGAATATTAAAACCCCGATTTAATTTAATTTACGTTTGGTTCCATCGTGTGAATGCAGATTCAACTAAGGTTAGGTTTGAAAATACAGTCAGATAAAATTAAAATTGAACTTGATTGTAACTATGTACTACACAGGGTTATTTGGTAAAACACCATCAACATCTTAAGGGGTCATTGTACTCATCATTATGAACAACTTTTACTATGTGACCGAAAATGTAATCGCGAAAAAATAATCAGCTGTTCCCTACATTTATGTTTGCAGAACGCGTCAAAATGTAGGGACCAGCAGATTTTTTTTCGCGATTTTATATTTGGTTCCTTAGTAAAAGTTGTTCATAATGATGAGTACAATGACCCCTTAAGAGGTTGATGGTGTTTTACCAATAACCCTGTATAATATACAAACTTGTCTAGAGGTGTTAAAAAAGCCTTCAAGTAGGTATCTAAGATTGACCGCTGAGATAGTGGTAATACTAACTTCTGTAACTCGTATATAACTATAAGGTTATTGTGACGCGTGGCTAAAATTGGAACTAACGCCGCCATTTTGTTTTTTGAATAAAATTCAAGTGAAATTTTACAAAACAATTGCTCAAATGTTTACCAACAGCGCCTCCCAGTCAACGTCTTTCGAGCGCCAAAATATCCTTGTAGCAATGTCGTTAAAACCTTAGTATGAAAATAGATGATAATATGTCTATGATAACTGTATTTTGACAGCAGTGTCAGATGTTTGATCTCAGACTAAGGAAAATGCGTTGTTTATTGCTGATTAAAGTTTGATGTACATTGTATAATCGAATTGAACCATGGACGATGTCAAGCGACAAGAACTGTTGGCTAGCACTATACTGTGAGAAGAAAATATTTACAAACATTTAGGTTTTTAGAACAGTTTTTTTTTCCGAGATTCAAAATACAGTCGTAAGTGAAAAACATACCAATATTTCATCAGAACCCATTGCTTATTAAATCATGTAAAGACTCATAAATTCACAATAGATTCGTGCTTCACCGTTGTATAGTGTCATTCCAGGGACAATTATATGCAAGTGGCCGTTAAAGCAATTGAAACTTTTTGCGTCTGGTGCAGCCATATTTAAGAGTACCGTGTACAAAAGAGGTATGCAGGAAAACGATTAAGCTGGTACCCTCCCTATAGGGCTGTGCGATGTTCGGCTTTTAAAAGTAGTTTTTCGTCTTCCAGTAAAAAAAATGATATTCTAAGTAGGTACCTAATAAAATTATCAAGAATACCTAAACGAACGAAGAGACGAAGAACGAAGAACACACAGTTTGTGTGTAAGATACGCCCCTATGGTGCAGGTTAATAGAGCAATTTTAGTAGGTAATTAATTTTATAAAAAACTAGAGCAGGCAGTTATACATAAAATAATATAATAAATGTACACATTCTATTAAGTATGAAGCATTCTTGATAGTAATCAAGAATGCTTCATACTTAATAGAATGTGTACATTTATTATGAATCCTCGATTTCCTTTACAGAATACTTCCGCCACAAAATTCTTAACTAGCAAACTGGTGACGTATATAGAATTAGATGCAAAGCTTTAATGATATGCTGCTTTTTGTTCCTAGAACTCACTTAACACATATCCGGCATAATTTAGTCAGTCTGTTAGTTAGCACATGCAAATTCTATGAATTTTATGACAGATACTAAATAACTAAAATATGATGTCATTCAAACACGTTCAAATGACCAAATTGGTGTTTTGTGTCATGTGGTTTCGGTAAACGTAAACTTCCCATCGTTCTGAATAAGCATAAGTTTCGTAGATCATTTCACAGAATGTATTATTTGTAACTGACTATTTGTACACCAAAATAATATATAAATTAAAATTAAAAAATGACATGAATTTTCAGCAAGCTTAATCGAAAAACATTGATTTTCCTCCACAGTATTGTAAAGCGTCAGGTAGTCAAATCAAAAAACATCTCGTGTTGAATGACATTGACATTTCAAAACTTTTTTTTTTTTGCAACCCTAGCTCCGAAGCGAGGGAAACATACTCGTAGTGCCAATTCTCCACGTGACGGTTCCCGGACGATTTCGATACGAGCTTTGTACTTAGCTACTATGGAGATAATGCTCTTTCTATGTCCTTTTTTACACTGTGAAGTTGAGTGATTGTTTTTGGAACCGAAGTGGTGAGCTTTTTTCCATTTTTATTTGTTTAGTTTTTAATAGCAGTGAAAGTTACAAGTGAGGCTTCTTAATTTCTCCTTCGCTGTAAAGTGGTGAAAAGTAAACTTCGCGTAACAGCAATGAAAAGTAATTATGAGTTTGTAAACTTGGAAGATTTCTTGTGTGTAAGCAAAACTTTGAAATTTACAACATTGTTATGTGTTGTAAGTAGTACTTGAAAGTAATGTGTTGTGATGTCTTACATAACCTATACCTATAACGTTGTAAGAAAAGTTTAAACAGCAGAAACACAACAAACACAGAAGGTACAATATACACCCCTTCACAGCACAGGCTCGAAATAGTTCCGTTTTTCTACTTCCCATTGCCCCTCAAAAGCCAAACAATCAATGGCTGCACAAAAAGCCTGGAATTAAGGCAACCCGACGCCATGTACCTAAAAGGCAGTGTCTGCACTAGTTAACACAGACGGGCTGGATTACAACACGAAAATAAAATATATTTTCGAGCAAACAGTTTCCAGCAATTTAGCAGTCGTGTCGCAGCCGCGCTGGGCAATTTCACCAACTCCCTTCTATGTTAGCTCTTCGTAACAAGCGAGCGTTAATTGAAAATGGAATTTTTCCCACCTAATCCTGCTCTGTCCGTTCAATCGGCAGATCTTAATACATAGCGCGAGGTGTGTTGTAATTGAATTCGATTGATTATTTTGCCGTTTGGTGTTAGATCGTATTTATTTACTGGTCTCGCTGAGTGAATTTTAGTTAGAAGCCCAATTCAATTATTGTTACTGGCAATTAAATTATTTATTCTTCACTGGTTCTGTTTTCAAATGTGTACGGACACAAGTGTTTGGAATTTCATGAAATTGTTTGTTTACAAAATAACATAATATTTCAATTAATGTTTCAGTTAAAACAAATATTCGGATACAATTATTTTTATTGATAGGTGAATATTCGTTGTTTACAAATAATAAGCTTTAGTTTTGTATACTGTACTGCAACTGTCATAATAACGGTAATGTGACCCCAATTGGAATGCATCCAATAATATTTACTGCTAAAGTTTTCATCGGGATACCTATGAACAAGATAATTTTCTCATATCTGCATTATGATAACCACTCTGTATGATAGGTACTTACTAGATTTTAGATTATCCTCTCAAAGAGATCTTGGACATTCAAACATACCTGTTTACATATGCCTTGCTTTTGTAAATATCCAGATCTACAAGAAAATAGCAAAATTAATTCATGTTTGAAAACAAGTTGCTAAAAGTGAGTGTTAAAGAGTAATAATGTAAAGATCCAGCCCTGTATAAATTCTAGAGCCACGCTTTAATTAAAATCTTGATTAAAGCCGAGTGACTACACTCAAAATTAGTTTTAAATCAAGTCTGACTCTGAATATCATTCTAAATAATTACAGCTAAAACGAGAGAAATATGAATCTGTATACGTTTGCGGCATCCTCCCCATACTTGAAAGTCCAACAGTACTCGAGTCTGCCTGTTTTATTGGCACTAATAAAATCATTCATTCGAATAATTCGGAGATGAGTTACCCGTTTCCGCGAGCTTTAACAGGAGTTTAAGCAAGTTTTTACTAAGTATAATATAATTTATTAAGTGCGTAGGTAGGTTTTTCACTGTCGTGATCAATATTTTGACGTCATAAGCAGACTAGTTACATAAAATAAAACTATAAGTAAATATAAGGGTATTGGGAAAGTCCGACCTCTATTACAGCTTTTCGCTGGAAAGTAATTGCGCTTAAAAACCTAGCTGCTGTATTTTTTAAGCTATGGGGTGATACGAGTGACTTGTATACTGAAACATACAGATATAAGGCCGGTACATTTTAGCCTGTAGACGCCTATTGGGTCTGTCAATCCTCATCTACAGAGGCTTACAACGAATGCTATACAAAGTGTAACAGAATAAACGCAAGTCCTGAAAGTAGTTTTCTCATAATTGACTACTGAATGGATTTCAGTAACTATTGATATAGGTATTAAAAAAAAAAGTACTGACCGCCGATTGGGCCAAAGAAAATTAAATCGTATTTCAAGACAATAAGACTCAATTTTAAATGCGTAAAGTAATGCTAGGTCAACCCGATATTCTTAATAATATAAAAGCTTTAAAAAAAAATGTTTGTTGTATTATGCTTTTAGAGGTCTTGCGTTAATTATGTTACATATTGTGTATAAGTTATGTCAGAAAACTTATGACAATGCATTGGCAAATTGGCATTGGCGCTTTACTTTGTACAATATTTAATCAGCACTGCTCTCAAAACGGCGAAGGAAAACATGGTAAGGAACTCAAACTCAAAGCATTTATTTCAATTAAACCATTTACAGGCACTTTTGAATTGTCAAGTGGTCGGTCAGTCAGAAATATGAAGCTAGTTGCCCATTCCAAAGCGTAGTAGGTACCTATGGAGAAGAACGAGCAAGAAACTCCATGGACACTCTTTTAAATTATATTGTTACATAAATATTAGTTACATCATTAATCTTGTATATAGGTTTAATTATATGTAAGAACGATGTAAATAAGACGTACATTGAGTGTCCAGTGTACAGCAAATATAAATTCAAACAAAACAATCCATAATAAAATAATTAAAAATAAGCCGTGGTGGCTAAGAGATGACCAGTCCCAACTGACAGCGCCCGTTCACGAACATGACGCATGGATCAGCACCATTCAGCTCAACCATTTTGAAGGGAGCTAAATGATCCAACACACGCGCCACCGTCAGCGAGACATTTGAGTGAGCATGACATCTATCAGCCGCCAGGACACATTCAAGTCAATGAAAGACATTACCCGGTAAATGGTAGCTCGATAGTACATAGTACTCACACTTATCCTATGCAATTATATAATACAAAGGAGATTGAGTTTATACAAAGCAAAGGTAGTCTTACAATCTTCAGCAGCTCCAACAGTATTTTCAAATGTTAATCAATTAGTTGTGGTTGTGGAGCAGGACCAGCATTGAGCCAGGCATTTTTATCAGCGATATAATCCCCCAACTTTTAATATGCCTGGCTGCATAGTGTGCGTTTTATACAAACTTTGAATTTCGTCTCATTCAGTTGAAGTAGGAAACCGGCATGTTCTAAAACCAAATATTTGAACACCTGTGACATCCACCAACCCGCACTGGGCCCGCGTGGTGGATTACGGCCCACTTCCTCTCACCGAGAGGAGGCCTGTGTCCCAGCAGTGGGAACATTGTAGGCTGATGATGATTTTTCATTTATGAACGTCTTATGGACCGGTCTGGAATACCTTAATATGGAACTACAAATTATCGTGCGTCAATCCCAGATTGCAGATTCCAAAACCTTGAGTGATAACTGAGCTTTATTTTATCTGCACATAAATATAATAGCTGTTTTTATGACCACTTCGTCCAGACTTAGTCATCCTAACTAATCTTAGAATAGAATCATATTTTTAATGTTTTGATTTTTATTACAAATTCTGAAGTGAATTAAGATTATTTTAATTACAATAGAAAATTACTGTATTTTTCTGAAAATATTATTTAGGCTTGGTCATTTTATACGGTAAATAAGATCTGTCTTATCGCCTCCTTTTTTATACTTGATAATGCGATCGCTTTTCATTAAATTTTCGCATACTTTTTCAGGTATCCCACTAACAAAGTCACAAATATTCTGCTTTTCGTACTTAAGGTTGACCACAACCCATCCCTTTCGATAACCACACAGAAAATAAGTCAGGAAATGTCGCGAAATCCTCATTGATCAAAATGATATTCGTTATTCTTAATGATTTGTTAAAAAAAAATTGTCATTTTTAAATTCGTTTAAGAACTTCAGTATACAGTTACTAAACGTATTGCGGTGGTCATGGTCTTATCGACTGTGCATAACGAATTTGCCGTGTTTTAACTAAATAATAGACCACAAACAATTACAAAATTTGGCTTCAATTGAATCGGCCACCCTATATAAAGTACGATAAGTATGTATTTTCTTATTTAGGTGCTAATTGGAATAAATATTAAGTACTGAATGGAGGTTTTACATTGTGAACTTTAAAGAACTATGATTTTTACTGCACTGTTTTACCTACTGATATTTAAAAGTGTTAAACTGGACGCCCCGATTAAGTTTTAAATACTTTTAGCGGTATCTACACCGCCACATGCGAGCTACGCGTCATACTGACGTCACGCAAATCCTGCATCGCGCAAGCAGAGTTTACCGCGCGACTAGCATAATTATATAGAACTTCCCGACATCAATCGTTAGGCAGTTGCCCACCAGACACGACATCCGTCTGGTCGCAGGATCCTCCCTTTTATATGGAGTTATGAGTGAACTTTACACCATGTTCCTCGTACCTCTATATACTTATTAAATTCCGAATAGCACTTCCGATTTCTATTATAACAGAACATGATCACACACCCTTTAGCTAGGTAAGTATAAAGTATATTGCAAGAGCCCTCGTGAGCCGGTATTAGGGAGGCTCGTGTTCTTAATGGACATTGTTGAGCTATCATTGACCCCGCATGTAAGAGGATACCATAATTCACTTGATGCGTATGCGAGATATATTTAGATTTGGGTATTGATTTTAAGCAAGTAGGTAGCCGTGTTTAGAAAGCAATATTACTTGCAAATTGTGAATACTTGGTCGCCTAGGCCACGTCCTGTGCAAAATGTAAACTGATTTCACAAAAGCAGAAAATAATCGATCTCAAAATTGTTTCACATAAAATGAAAACACCTAAACCTTTAAATGTTTATGCGTTGTGAAAAACAGTTTAAGAGATGATATAAATTATGTGACTCCTAGGAAATCTTGGGTAAAAAAAAATTGCATATGTTATTTATTTAGTAACACTTTTACATTGCACCCATCAACCCAAAATAGCAAAATACACACCGTTTCGAAGTTTTCGAACATGCACTTTACAGTAACCTTAATCCAAGATCAACAATGCAAACTCGTAAATAATGGCATTAATCAGTACAACGCTATAGCACTGACAGGCAGATGTAATACGATTATCTGTTGAGTAGTGTCTAGACAGACTCAATTAGTAACTAGGCTATTATGTAACTCAGTCAGGAGTTCACAAGGAACGCTTGAAACACGGAAACTTCATGCAGGTAAATGGGTTAGATCAGATGAACCGGAATTGTTATTTTGGGGAACTGTTATTTTAAGTGAACTATTATTTTGAGGGAACTGTTATTTTGAGTGAGCAGTTATTAATTATTGTTTGTACGGGGTTCGGAACGCATGAACTGTTTTGTTAACGGCGATAGTGTAATTTTATTTGTTTTCATTTTATGTAGGTATTGAATGAATGTGTTTAATTCTGAAAGTGTGTAAACCTTTTTCAGTTCATTTTCAGTTGACATGGTGTGGTTCATTTCTGGCGTTGATATTTTCATTGTTACACGTTCTTCTCTCGATGTGTAACAAAAGATTATTTAATCGAATTCAATATATTTTCTTTGTCACAATAAATAATTATTCGGTATCTTCATAATTCAATGTAACAAAATATTTAAACTTACAGCTGCGTCAACATAAGATCTGTGTGTTTCCGGTATCCAGAATTAACAATGCAATCGATTTAAACGTGTGTTTATAATTTCAGCAGCCGTTAGTAACCAACCGAAAAACAAAGATTGGCTAAAGAATTTATTAAATACTTTGCTAAACGTCTAAATAGGCACTCACTCTTGTGACTTTGAAAGGAATTACTTCAAACATCAGCTCGCATTGTTCGCATAGAAAACCGAATTTGGAACACTCGATTCGAACAATTCAAAAGTTCGAGCTACTTAACGTTCGAAAACTTTTCAAAATGAGTTTTCGGGGAATAGAATCTGTGAATATGACACAAAACACTCCAGTCACATTCATCAAAAAACGTTGTCAAAGAGTAAGCACCACAGATGTGACTGTTGGTGATGACGTCGCGTTTGTCAAAGTGTACTCAAACACCCGGCTTCTTTGTTGGCAAACTCGTTGTTTTCCCGCTGCTATAATCTACGGCTCTACAAACTTGGCACAATATACTTAACTCTGATTGTGATGTTGACTTACTGTTTGTCATATTTTTTGTTTACTCTTTGAATGTAATTCATTAAAAAACGACAGCTATACGTACTCGCAACTTCTAAATAGCAGTTAGAGTAGGCTACCAATTCTAAAGGTATATTTTTAGCAGTAAAATAGGAATAATATTTCTAATAGAAAACAAATGAAGCAAATTCGGCCACGTAGATCATAAATCATGGGCATTAATTGTACCTGAATAATGGCCTCGGGACATTGAACATTTAGGTAGACGCTGCCTCACTTGACAGGGATTAATTTGCTTAAAGATTATGAATTAGAAAGCTTCGTGCCAAGTAAATGTACGAGTATGTTTGAAGTTTTTTTTTTTTTTTTTTTTGAGGATGGGAAATCATCAAATGACTCCTCCCGCTCTGGGTGGAGCGGAAGGGAGTGTCAGACTCTTACTGACTAAAACCCACCCGTGTTCCTTCCTTGGCCCTTTATGTTCCGGGTCAGCGGTACCCCTTTTGGATGATCCCGCTTTCCCGGCAGGCTTGGGCCCTAGTGGGCCCCCTCTATGATGCTGACATCTCTTTGAGGCGCGCGTGGAACACGTACGCGCCGTCCAGCACGGGCCTGGTCCTGATCGGACGGTGAGCTACCCATTACTCACCGCCCGCAGGCCCGCGCCTACGGTGGCCGGGAGTCGTCCCGCGGCTCCCGACGCCCGGAGCGTCCACCGCGGCGGCTTGGACGGGAGACTCTCTCCCTCTCCCGTCCCGCCACCTCCTTCGCTAGCATGACTGCTTCGCAGAAGGAGGCGACTGCCTCCCACTCCCCCTCGCCCCGGACCATGGCTTGAACCAAGGCCGGGCGTGAGAGATCGCCGCCGCTGCCGATCGCCTCTACGAGGACACGGCGGTGCTCCGCCCATGCAGGGCAGGCCCCCACCGTATGCTCCACCGTGTCCTCGGGGCGATCATCGCAGTGGTGACACCCGGGCGTTTCCTCCCGCCTGATGATGTGCAGGAACCTCCCGAAACTTCCGTGTCCGGTGAGGACCTGCGTCAGGCGGTAGGTGAGGACGCCGTGACGCCTCTCTAGCCACTCCTCAAAGAGGGGTCTTACCGCCGCTATCGTGGCGTGCCCTGAGTATGTTTGAAGTTTACGTAAGCAATGTGTTTAAACTATACCTATAGGTAACTAGATATATTAATTGGGTTAATTGAATCAGATTGAAACTAAACGAAAATCTATTGCGGTGTATATTTGGCACCCAACATATTCACGCAAGCACTCCCTACCCCAAAATGGGGCTCATTACCATAAATATTTCGCATTCCAAAATCGATAAACAAACAAATACCCTATCTGCGTTTTATACTTACCTATAGAAACTCAGCGGAGCTCTTCAATGAAAACATGTTTAGCTCATGTTTACAATAAAACCCTTGAAGGTCCCTAATTTTAAGCACCGACGCTACACACGTTTGCTGACAAACAGCGAAGGGTTAACAGTCTGCTGCGTAACAGAGGGTGTTCGCAAAAGGTACATCATATGCAGGGTTAATAAAAAAAAGTAAACGTGCGCGCAGGTGATGTTTTCTAAAGCGAAAAGGGAAGTTATATTTTTTATTTTGTTCCCGTTCCTTTAATACGTATTGAATAAAAGCAGGCGTGTGAACTTTTATTGAATGTGTTTCTTTGGGCACAAATGGGAATTTATTTGCGAGATCGATTCATGCTTAATTCGGATCAATTTATATTAAAAATGTTTGGCAAATATAAAAATCGGTATTCAACGAATTCTACTCTACGTTCAAAGTTCCGCTAGCCAAGTAAGATCGCCCCTGACAATTTAAGTCCAGTACCTAACCCGTAAAATTTGGTTGTAAATTTTGAATTTCTTGCATGAAAATGTGGGCACAATTTGGCTATTGTTTACAATAATGACAATATTTGAATTTATAAATATGACATTATGTATAATTAGTATACAATAGCGATAATTTGTAATGTTAAACATAATTCATAATCAGCCTATAATGTTCCCCCTGTTGGGACACAGGCCTCCTCTCTTCGAGAAGAATTGGGCTGTAATCTACCACGCGGGCCCAGTGCGGGTTGGTAGATGTCACGTTTTCGAATTTTTTGTTTCTAGGACATGCCGGTTTCCTCACGATGTTTTCCTTCACCGTTTTGAGAGCAGTGGTGATGAAATTATTTACACAATGAATAGCGCCTTGTCTGGGTTCGTACCCACGACCTACAACTCGTAAGTCGAAGCCGTTACCACTGGGCCACACATTGCTCCTTAAACATAATAAATTATAACTACTCAATTGTCCGACTTGCATCAAAAATAAAATTCACGATACAACCAAACATAAGATCACACTTTATTAATTCACATACCACAATAACGACATCCATATATCCCTACCTCTACCTACCTATCAACCAACATATACACTACTATCTATTTATTATCTACCCCACACGGATGACCGCGTATATCATATCAGGCGTTATTTACCTCCATTTATTACGTCCTACAAATGGGCGATGAGCTTTTTCAGACATTTTATAAATCAGTGCCTGCGCCGATGGCCCTACGAGTTGATGAATGCATGCAACATGAGTACTTTCATGGTATGGGTAGGGGTGTTATCGAGATAGATACAGGAAGGGTAAAGTTTAATTTACAGATTGTTTGGTGAAAGTGTTACCTATAGAGCGTATTTGGAGAGCTCTGCACGCTGAACGAGATCACTTTTCTACTTATATACATATCGACGAATTAGACTGAAAACCTCGTAAGTGTAAAAGAAATAACTTTTCAGGAGGAAGAAAAAACTGTTTTCTGTAAAAAAATTGTACGGCGTCTTTTATGTTTTTTTAGTAATTAAATCCGCTTTTATATTCAGAACTGTTCGGAATATTATAAGGCTGCGAGTGCGTTGCGAGATTTTCTTCCTAGAAACGCATAAAATAAATTTGAGAAAAAATCCATTCCCGAGGTTTTCACTCAAAGGCGACGATATTCACTTTAAATGATAACGTATATGAAAAATGATATTCAATTTCTGTAAATTGATTTTAATAATAATTTTACACGTCAAAAGAAATAATAATATTTTAAAACTAGATGAGGTCGTTGTTACCTAACTGAATACTCTGAGAAGAAACACCGAAACAACATCAGAAGAAGCATCTATGCGTTATTGCATCATTTAATTATTGAAGTCATAAACAGATTATGACAAAAGGCGTTTGTTTAAAAAAAAAACTGTTTTTAATAGCGTAGTATAAGTAGTCAGTATCAAGGTCATTATTTAATTATTTGAAATAATCACGAAAATTTTACATACATTCTTCGTATAATATTATAAAAACGTTTTAAAAATAATCCCGCATTGTTGGGGATGAAAAAGCTAATGCTGCACTTACTAATTAGCGCGCGACTAGTTCCAATACGCAAAGTGGCTGGCGAAAAGCCAATAAAGTCCTAGGATAAACTAAGAGATTATCGGTCAAGAAAATTCTTTATTGTTGTCGTAGAAAATCAGGTTTACGTTTAGAGAGTAGGTAAACTTATTTATTATGCTCAGTAAATTTGGCTACGTTGGGTCTTTTCTTGTTGTTGAGTTTTATGTCACTGTTTTTTTTTTACGTTAGTAATCTAATCACAGTCATTATCAATCATCATCAACATCATCAGCCTACAGCAGTCCACTACTGGATATAGGCCTTTCCAATTGCATGCTATTCAACTCGGCTCTCGGCAACTCTCATTCAGATGCTACCAGCCACCTTGCGAAGATCGTCGCTCCGCCTAGCTTTAGGGCGTCCTACCGTACGTTTGCCGATTCGCGGTCATCGGGTCTACGGCTAATATGGCCGGCCCAAAGCCACTTCAGCTTGCTTAGTCTGTGAGCTATGTCGACCACTTTGGTTCTCTGCCGGATCGCCTCGATAAATTACTCGAAAACAAAGTCGCTTTTCGTTTCTGTCTGTGTGACTGATTAGATCTTCTAACTTCATAATATTCTCTTATATCTTCTAAATTCTCACCATCACCATTTAGAACATTTAATATGGAAGGTTTATGTGAGGCATAAACATAATCAGCCTTTACCACTGCTGGGACACAGGCCTCCTTGTTGTGTGTGAGACTATAATACATCATTGCACCAAGATATAGCACAGAAATCTCGATATTTTTACATGTCGACATTGCACAGGATTAACTTGTGGTCTTTGGTTCTCATATATTATTATAATTGTCACAATATCCCGTACCCTGCATTTCTTTTTACATCTTCTCTTGAGTTTATCAGATAAAAACCTGTCAATTTTATTTACGTTGCAAGGAGTGGTATGCGACTTGGTTTGAACTAAAAATGAAAAATTAGAACTTCGAAAAAAAAAACACCAGCTTCCAAAAAAACACTACAAAGTAAAAAATTACTTTAATTTTGAAAGTCAATGGCAAAAAACGAAAATACAAAAACCAAAGACACCCACTTCCGAAATTAAAGTTATTTTTCACTTTAAAGTGTTTTTACGCAAGAGTTCTAAGTGAAAGAGCTATGCTCTAAACACCAATTTACTGTTCTTTATAATCTGCATTGGAATTCCAATATCAGTTGCATAGGTTGGTACACACGGCTACACATCAAGCTATACTATTCCAGTTTACATTGACCTCTCATTGTAAGTAAATCCTATACAATGCGAGATCAGCTTATACTGAAAATATGTAGCTTTATTAAGTATATCAGACCGCATCGCAGCATAATTATAAAATATTTTTTTTAATATTCTTAATATGATTTTGCTTATGCGTCCATAAGCAAAATTATCGATCATCGATGGTGATTGATAACAAATATTTGTCCCTTCAGTATGAAAAAATCGATATAATCAGAATATCGCAGTCCACTGCTGAACCTTGGCCGCGCCCAAGTTATGTTACAACATCCGTTTCCATTTTACAACTGACTCTAAAATTAAATATAATCGACATACCCATTAAGTGTCAAAAATAAATTCAAGATACGCAGTGAAAAATGCATTAGTCCAAACAGAAGTAAAATGCTATAATGTTTAATGTATGAGCCCCGTGATTGGTAACACATGACGAAAATAACATCAACTGGTCGGTTGGTATCCCACTTATTATTTACATTTAATCGCTACATTTAAATGATAATGAGAAAACCTCCATTGTGGAAGTTACCTTCCGTCCGCGGTGACTGATTTTAAATGTAATATTTTATTTTTATATGATTAATAAATCTCGTATCGGAACTTGGATTTAACTGTCTGAAATAGCCATTACTGACGTAGTCGTCGATTTTTATGCATAAAAGAAAGTCGAAATAATTTCTTCCCTGTTTAAGAAGAGGTATTTTTATCTGCTGTTACAATATTGTATAAATCGCATCAAGTATTTGTAACACCGAACACGGTATCTTTTTGTATAAGAAAATATTATATATCAAATCATTTACCAAAATGACTAATGCGTTGGCTGAAAGACAAACTACTTACTGTAAATGGCTACGATATAAATAAATACCTACATTATAAATTGAGGTACGTATACAGCTGCAATTATCATACCCTGGTTATCAGTCGGACGATTTCGATAGTCTTGTTTAATCGTTTTTGATGATCAGTCTTCTAACGTTACATTTAATCCGATAAAAAATTAAGGCAGTGGTTTCGTTTCTCAAAATAAATTGGGTCAAGAGTCTATTTATTCTTCATTTTATTTGAAAACTAATTTTCTTATAAGAGTATTATATCATTATATCCAAAACTCCTTATAAATTCCAAGTCTTTTTATCGTCGATACACAAACCTTATAGAAAATATTCAGTACCTATTCATTCCAATATTCCGCTCAATCCCGGGGTAAATCTTTAGGGAATCCAAAGTATTTCAAGTCCGGCTTGGTCCAAGATTTCCATCCGGAATTAGTTTGAAATTCACCGAGTCTCTTCCCAAAGTTAGGTCTAGACTTCTGAACAATGATCGTAGATTATTTTATTGGAAATGTTCTCGAACCTTATCAATCCAATCATGTTTCGGGGAAGAAAATATTGGCTTCTTATAACAGCGTTTATTTCAGCTTGAATGACTGTGTTTACTGAACCCTTCATTTATTTTTTTATTCTTTAGTATTGCTCCGAAAAGTATATTAGATTGTGTGCGAATATAACTCGGCTTCGTAGATAGGTTCTATTTACTGAGCCCATTTAACATCTAAAGATTTTTCAGAACATACAAAACACTATCACGTATGGACAGATCACTCCCCCAACAATGAAGGCGCACTACCTACGCACAGACCCATCTAGTAGCAAGGGAATGCAACAAAATAGTTCATTCTTATCTCCTCACCACATTGTGCATCTGCAATACACAGGCGGAATTAAAAAACCATCCTTGGATGTTTGGAATTCCCTGAAGGGTTCTCGATGTCTGAGGTCGGGGGTGAAGGGTGCTGGCGATTGAATGTGGTCAATGTGGCGAAGGGGGCTGGACATCGTCGGTTGAGAATGCTTCGCTGCGGTGCGATTAACTGAGACTGTGTTTAGATATCCTGCAAATGAAAGACTGACATAGATTGATAGTTTGTAGGCATCCTTCTTTTATTTTAGAGGCACAATGGAATGATTTGGAATAGTAAAAGGGTGGAACGAAATTGTCGGCATTGATTAAAGTTTGAATCCTTTTAGTGTAGATAGAATGATGTAACAACACTTAATATAAAGGGCAATATCCTTGGAAACAAAAGTGATTATAAAAGATTTCGATAGACAAGGGGACTATCACACAATCAGTCTTAGCCAATATTGTAAATGACTTTATGTAGCCGTTACCTTGAGCAACCGATTAAATAAAAATAGAATAAGTATATATAATTTTTCAAAAAGATAATCTTTTTATTGTTGAAATAATCAAGAATATCTGAAGGATTTTGTTCATTTCATTGATAAGTCTAATCTCATTTTAACACGTGCTAGGCGAAAATAACTCAAGAGAATGCGACAAATCGGTATGGACGTCAGCTCCACGACTGATAAATATAAGAAGAAGACACGACCAGTGATTAGTTCGAATATAAAAATAATAGTAACAGTAGTTTATGACAACAATAGTATAAATAAGAAAATAATAGTAAAAAAGAGCTGTAATATATAGACAGTGATAGTAAGGCAATAATGGTATAAGACTCCAGTAGCATAAGACAAAAGTAGTAGAAGACATCAGCAGTATAAGACATTATTAGTACCTATAAGACAACAGAAATATAAGACAACAGTGACCAAGAGACAAACTTGACCCTTAGGAAGTAAACGCCAAAGAAACAGTAGCTATCACACGCCATACAAAATCAGCAACAACCAAAACAGGTTTAAACATTCCATCGCTAAAGGGTGCGCATTAATTCAAAGGGCACGTCTCGTTTCCTGTCTCCGAACATTGTCGAAATGTTAATTTACCGGAAATTAAAGTTGTTTCAACTTGTTACCCTTTGGACATGACTCTTTTCCTATATTTGTGTGAGTATGGACATGAATAAAACATGGGGCATTTTTCTCATAGATTTGTGTGCTATTTTTCCGGAAGTCGTGTTTAGGATTTGAATCTGGTGATGTTGAATTTGTGTATTGTTGTATAAATAACGATACGATATTAGTCATGTTTTATTTGTCTACATAAATTTTTCACATTCCAGTTTAATTCATTTGGAATCAATCTATATTATTTATATACTCCATTTACCTACTTGAGTTTCTACTCACTCAGAAAGAGTAGAATAGTAAGCGCTATTAGAACAAAAATAAGTTTGTAGATTCAATAGAATCATGTTGATGCTTACTTGATTTTAGGATTGTATGCTAAAACTGCAACCATGATTGCTTTCACGTCAGAGAGCAAAGAAAAACGACGAATCAAAATGCGGTTTCATTCAGTTCAGGGAATACATTTAACTTTTACTCCGAATGGGATAACCAGTATTCCTACATATTCGTCTCATGTTTTGTGAACCAATATTCGTTATCTCAAATATTTGTTTAGAAATAACAATTAGAGATGTATGATGAATGTAGATTCTTTAAAACATTATCAAATGGTACGATATCAGCATTACTCACGAGTTATGTGCAATAACAAATACATTTATCTAATAGTAACTTATCATAAGAATACCTAACATCCATTAAGGTCTAAATATTTGTGTTATGACCATTTTAGATGTACTTCTCCTTTCGAAAGTTTATGTTTTGAGTTACAAAAGAATTTCCGAATCATGAAAATATCATCACATTTTGTTGTTTTCCAGTTTTGTACACTTAATACTCATTTAAAAGAAACATTATTCAAACACTACAGACACAACCATTTTCATCCACACTGTATTCACAATTCAGTCCAGTTCAAACATAAAGTCAGACTCCAATACATCGCGCAATCCTATTATGACATCAAACAAATCAGTATCAACAACTACCATTATAGCAATGCTAATTTCACAAACGATTATTTACAGACCAACAATGTAAGTAGAGATCGATAGAACAATTTCATTATTAACAAGCGTATATACGTTTGTGTTACCGTATACAGCGTTAATCCATTTGCGCCATTATTAAATAATGGTTTGAAGGTATTGGTGGCACAAAACATGTAATTAAATGAGGTGTCCTTGTTGTGTGGTTTGCGGTTTCAGATAGTGCACTCGTAGCTAATTTAGGTCCAGTTCTGCGGGATTTCGTACTTGTAGGGGGATTTGCTAGTTTGTCGCTGAAGGGCTAATTAATGGTTTTCGTGAAAAGCAATTGTCTGGTCAAAATAGCTGTTGAAGCTATAATTAAATTATAATAACCTTATTTAAGTTGCACACCTTTGGAAACCTAAACATTATTTTAGCGAAGAATTATTTCTTAATTCCGCGGATTCGACAGTGATTCATTGTTGTGTGAATATTAGTAACATGAATGGAATTCCCCATTATATACATATAATATTATAAAATCTGGTCTTTTTTAGTAACTTATTAAAAATGACAATACAAGGTATACTCTTAAATGAGGTATCCTTGTTTTCTGGTTTGCAGTTTCAGATAGTGCATCATAGCTGCTAGAGATAGGCCTCCCCCAAGCACCGCCACTTCGACCGGTTCTGTGCTTCCCGCATCCAGCGGATTCCTGCGGCCTTCACAAGGTCATCGGCCCACCTTGTGGGAGGCCTTCCAACGCTACGCACGGCTACAGATCAAGCTATACATTTCCAGTATAAGCTGATCTCGCATTGTATAGTATTTCCTTACAATAAGAGGTTAGTGTAATCTGGAAATGTATAGCTTGATGTGTAGCCGTGTATACGTCTTCCGGTACGCGGTCGCTACTCCAGAACCTTTCAGGCCCATCGGCCATTTGTTCTGCGAGCAATGTGCCATGCCCACAATTCTTTGGACTATGTCGATTACCTTGGTACTCCTGCGGATCTCTTTATTTCTGATTCGATCACGTAGGGCAACTCCAAGCATAGCCCTCTCCCGTTGGGTGATGTTTAGCCTTCTAATGAGGCCCATTGTGAGCGACCACGTTCCAGTGCCACAGCTCATCAGTGGCAACACGCACTGATCAAAAGCTTTCGTCTTGAGACCCAGCGGTATGTGGGACGAGAAGATATTGCGTAGTTTCCCGAATGCTGCTTAGCCGAGTCGGAAATGACGATTGACCGCTTTCTCGAAGTTGGACCTACCTAACTGGACACTTGGTCCCAGGTAAACATATTCGTCTACAACTTCGAGTGTAGCGTCTCCGATCTTCATCAGAGTGGGTGTTACATGGGCATTTGACATGACCTTTGTCTTGTCCATGTTAATTTTAAGACCCACTCTTTTGGAAGCTCTACTTTTTTCGGATATCATACTTGTAGGGGAATTTGCTGGTTTGTCGCTGAAGGGCTAATGGTTTTCATGAAAAACTATTTTCTGGTCGAAACAGCTGTTTTAGGTATATCATCGATGATTCTCGTTTACGTCATGATTTAATTTGGGATATGTGATTCAAGTTTAGCCTTTTATAATTCCAAGCATTTCGCGGAGAAATTGGGTAGGTACTCTTAAATCCGCGAATTAAGCAGTGATTCAGAGTTATGAATATTAGTAAAAGGAATGGAATTTCGCATTAAATATTTCATATAGTGTTTGTGATTTACCAGTTAGTTCACAAAATATCGATACACAAAAATTGAGACTCATCTAAAGCTTTTAAAACTCGCATAATAAATAAGCCATTTTAATGAACAAGCACTAATTTATTCATATTTAAATATGAATAAATTAGTGCATCTCCACTCTGATAATTATCTGAGTGATCATCCATCCATGATGACCACCCATTGATGTGAGTATGACCCCTGCTTGATAGATGTGACAGCCATTATCTTATCGCTTCAGATTACTGAAGCGATAAGATAATGGCTGTGACGTCATTGTGAATTATCACAATGGTTGCAACCTGTATTGTTAGGTGATTTAGCTTGTATAATGTACCTATACGTACTTGCATGTACTTTGTAGGGTCGTCACCGTCATACCGTGGATATACAATGATGTTGACCGGTAAAGGGGAGGATTCGTCAGTGAATCCTTGTGAGTTTAAAAATAAAGTTATAATCACTTTTTAGGGTCGCATAGTCAACGAGGAACCCTAATATGTAGTTTCGCCATGTCCGTCAATCTGTCTGTCCGCGGCTTAGCTCCGAGACTCTTAGTACTGGAAAGCTGTTATTTGGCAAGGGTATACATAAGGGTAGGGTATGGCTGGGCCTTTTGGCCGCAGGACGTGGTGTTCCGTCACTTCCGCGGACAAGTACCACAGGACAGCTCAAGGACAAGCTAGTGAAGTGCTACTAACATAGTTTTAAGCTATTATTAACACAAGTTTTGATTTAATTAAATACTTTATACAGGGTGTCCCGTAAATAATGGATCAAATGTAACAGGTAGGTAGCTCACCTGATTTCCAACAACTAATTTGAATAGATTTAAAAATACTGTTACGGTAACCAAGTATTTTATTTTTCAACGTAAAAAAAACTTTTCAATTCAAGTTTTTTTTCTAAGGCAAAAGAAACGATATTTAAAAAAAAGCCATTCAGAAATGTTTAACAAAAATCATACCTAAAAATGCTATCATTTGCAGCGACAGCATTTAAAAAAACTGAAGTCTGGTAGAGAAAATAGTAAAGATCGAAAAAAAAATTTTGTTAAGTACCCTAACAATTTTTTTTTAATTATTCAAATTAGTTGTTATAAATCCGGTGAGCTACCTACCCGTTACGTTTGATCCATTATTTACGGGACACCCTGTATATGTTACTTTGTAAGGTATATGTCTATGGGCCATTGTAGCCTGAAATAAATGTTTTATTATTATTATAATAATCACGCCGACAAAGTGGTAAAATAAAAACTCGAAAAAAAAGGACAAATTCCTCCCATATACCTAAAGTAGGGATGTTTTTTTTGTCGTCTCCCATAGTGTGGGATGTCGTTAGATAGGCCGCGGTCTTTCAAAATATTGCGGTTGTGCCACAACCATTTTTCGATTAAGGGATCCGTTTATGAAATATTAAGCTTTAAAGTGCAAATTTTTGTTAAAGTCAAGTGTGCCAACTAAATGGTGGTTTTTAGATATGTGAAAAAAATCACGGCGGTAGTATGTATTACGAGTAATAGTCGACCAGCTTACATAATATTTATGGGAGAACATGTTTTCCAACTACAGTATTAAGTTTGTTCATGGGATAAATTCATCCCAACTACGGAACCCTTCATTGTGCGTGGTCTGGCACGCACGCGGCCGTTTTTTTGAAGAATAAGAATAAAATACAATAAGTTGCAATTATACTTTTTGCAGTCCATACTCTCTGTCATACCTTTTCTAGCCTAAACCACTGAACGAATTTAGATAAAATTTGCCAAAGAGATAGAATAAATCTTCTTCGGAAAGGAACTACTCTATTATTTATCTCAATAATAATCCTAAAACGGGGTGATATAGGGGATGGAAGTTTGTATGGGGAACTTAGAATTTCTTAAATTAGGGATATGAAAATTTTTATGTATGCATTTGGTAAAAAATCAAATAATATCTGCTTCAGCGTTCATTTTTAAACATCACCAAAGTGGGTAAAACAGGGGATGAATTTAAAATTCACATGATTATTTAAAATTTTGTGTACCTCTTTTTAAGAGATTCAAGGAATTGGAAATCATTTTCTTGAGGTATTATTATTTGAGTATTTGTTTATTTTAAATCGGTCCACCCGTTTATAAGTGATTAAAATTTGAAGTTATAAAATGACTTAGCTAATAGTAGGTCAATGTCATAGTCAATGGTGGCGCTAGAGTATTTCAAATTAATGTTAATAATATTATTTATTATTTTTAAGTTAGACATTTAGAATCATAAAAACCTGTTTAATAAAATAAATAAAAAATATTTATTAGCATTTATTGTCTGTCTTTCACGCTTTTCACGTTTTAACGGCTGATTGGATGATAGGATACTAAATAATCCGGTAGCAAATTCCCGTTGGATAATTTTCGACATCCACGCGAGTGAAGCTGCGGTCAGTAGCTATTAAAATATAGTTTGTGCGAGAGAGTATATGTACAGTTAGTCATTTGTAAAGCACCTACCTACCTATTATCACTTAGCTGTATATTAAATTAATTTAATAACTTGTTTCCCTTTATTGACACATAACATGTACTTAAATAGGCAGCTGGTTGGTAAGTACTTCATGAGGATCGCATTAATTATTTTGAGAAGATAATAAATTATGATAATACGAAAACCGAAGGTGCAATTTTTAATGCACCTGCTTGTGAATGGTTTATTAAAAAAATAATAGTTCATGCATATTTAGGAATCTTTAAATAAATCTAACTGTTGATGGCAGCATACAATGCATAATCTTGGTTTTATTATAATTGCAGGAGAAAATTAAATGTCTTTGAAATTATGAGTTATGTATGACTGATGCTGAAAGTCGCTGTTTGAACGTTATCATTTCAAAAGAAATATATTTGCCTACTAGCCAATCTATTCTGTAAGAATCGCAATGTGAAAACTCAGGTAAAGTGAGCTGTCAAAAGTGTCAATCCGATGGAATACTTACTTCACGTAAGCTTTTACGAGGTAATTTTTTTTACAGAATAGAAGGGCATGTCACGTATGATCAAATTATTCGATTTCTGCAAGGTAATAATAAAAGTCATGATTTGTGAATCCCGAATACTTTACCTAAACATTTTACGGCGTACTTTATTCCGTTTAATATTGGACATCAAATTTTATAGCGGTATTGCTCGGTTAATATACAGTCTCCATTTAGATACGTTTAGATTTTGTAAAGAGAAAATTCTGTAGAGCCAAAAGCTAAAACGAAGACGAGTATTGGTTACTGTATTCGATTTTCTTAGTAGTTTCACAGATGTTGCTTCTATAGAAATTAAAACAAAACTGAAAGAGAACTCGAAAATGACAGCTTCAAAATTTCTTAGCAGGAATATTGTCAAAAACGATACAACAATAGCCATTTCAGTGCAAACTTAGCCTACTAACAATTTAAACGAACATTCCTATAGTACAAATGAAGCTAACGTCTAGAGACTGGGAGCTCATATAACTCCTAGCGGAACCTCCCTTTCAGAGTTTCTGCTAACTACCTACAGACTACACGTAACATGTGGTATTAATCGATTCACAGTTACGAATATACTCGTACATATGTAGATTGTAAATCGACGTCCTGCCGAGCTAGTTAAACTTTCATATTAAGCTTCCGTCCGACGTTCATTTTGTATTTATTGAGTAATAAGTTAACTTCATTGTCTACGATTTGCGAGACAAAAATCATAACATTTTTGTTACACGGATTTCTTCATTTGTTTATTTTATCATCATAGCTATTTTGGTTGTTCAGGAGTAGTTTTCTTGTTTGTAACCCTGTTGTCAGTTCAATACCTGCTTATAGACTACTTCTTAGTACTTTTTACTTCACGTCTATTTAATTTATTCAAACTGCTGCATAAAATTAACAACATTTAGCACTTCGTATTGGATACACATATGAATATGTGCAGTAATACTATCTGTAGCACTATGTATGATCTAAATACTTACACCACACTATAAACCCATACCTGTTTACACCATAAATTCCGGATGTCTACCACTATCAACATCAAAGTGTCGATCAATGAAATTGCGATCATCCTCATGTGGTCAAAACCTATCTCTACTGTTATCTAAACCATGACATTCAACCAGGAGGGTTTCACCGCTTGGGGTAGTTAATTAAATTTCAGACCGTCTAGTATTTCAGCTATGTACGGGCAGGTATGCTATCTATGTATAGCTTTACTGTGTGTGGTTACTGTGTCGTGCGTGTTAGTTTGGGTGTTAGATTGTATGTATTTGAAGTTGTTGGTATTTTCTTTCCACTTAATTTTCTTATCAAATTCTTTTTATTATTATCGGTTGAAATTTATGTATTTTTCTTTTCTAAGTTACCTATTTCGAAATCGGATGTGCCATGAAAAATATTGATTTTAACATTTGGTTTTATAGGTCTAATTATTTAAATTTACACAGTCAGTATTTCAGCTATGTCCAAGCAGATATGAAACGCTGGGCATAGCTTTGCTGTTTTGGTTATCGTGTCATGTGTGTTATGTCAGATGAAACAATGTGTTGTTGGTATTTTCTTTCTACCTAACCGTTGGCATATTTTGTTATCAAAAGCTATTGTAGCTGGTTATTTATAGGTTTTATATATCAACAGTTTCAGTATGGGCATTTAAGTTTTTTATGTAACCTATTTTGAAATCGGAAGTGTCATCGAATAGATAGATTTTAATATTTTGTTTCATAGGTCTAGTTATTTCAACTTCAAACCGATTAGTCTTTCACCTATGTTCAAGCAGGTGTGAAACTCTAGGCATAGCTGTGCTGTGTGTGGTTACCGTGTCGTGTGTGTTAGTTTAGGTGTCAGATGAAATATGTTGTTTGTATTTTCTTTCCACCTTTCTGTTGGCATATTTTGTTACCTATCAAATGCTATAATTGCTGGTTTTTCTTATGTTTTTATATCATCAACAGTTTGAGTATAGGTGTTCTCCTTTTTGTGTTATCTAGTTTTGAAATCAAAGGGGCAATTCCCGTATTTTTAAGAACGTTCGCATTCTAATCTCAGTCTCAATCTGTCAAAAATTGTTAAGTGTTTACCTACATATTTGATATTTGACTGTCGCTGAGATGAGTGCGACTTGATTTTGAAAGTTTTTAATGACGGGTACTGACCTTCTGATGTGCCATTGAATAGGTTGATTGATTTCCACTTTTGTTTTATAGTTTTCACATCGTCTAGTATTTCATCTAACCCTGAACAGGTATTAGATTCAAGGTATAGTAGTAAGGTCAGATGAAACATGTTGTTGTGGTTTTCTTTCTACCTAACCGTTGTAACATGGCCATATTGTGTTATCAAATGATAATGTTTTTGGTTTTTCTATAGCTTGTGATTTTTGTCAGGTTTTTTAGGTTTGAGTATGGATATTTTCCTTTTTTATTTTTGTTACTATTTAATTATTTCCAAAACATTTAACCTAGATTACTCTTTGGTTTTAGCCACACAACGAAAACCTCTCAGGGTTTATCTGTGTGCTGGCGAGTCGTTCATTTAAGCTTTACAATAAAATGTTAATTATATACTACAATGATACATTTAATACTATTCAAATGGTGATAATGAAATTAGTAGGTACATTAATATACATATACATTAGGAAAAAAATGTGTAAGGAAACGTTTTGATTTGTACTTATAACTTTTCAACGTTTTGATCTGGCAGTTTGAGTAATTTATACGGCCTACTCAAATGTCCTTTCTTTGGTATTGTTCGTCGAATCGTTGAGCTCCTTGAGTCTAAGTTGAGCTGCACGATTACTGACAATTGCGTGCACTGACTGGACAGGTCCACTCAATCTGTGTGGTTCTTTCCTCAAAAGACCATTGCAGACACCGATCTACATAGCCTTCACATGATCTGACCAAGATTTTGTCTGGACTTTAAAAGAGACTGTGACCTCTGAGTTTGTTTCGGCCTTTCTTCTCAGAGTAGTCAGACAGGAAACGCCGACCTCATCTAATTTAAAAAAAAAATATGATTGACGTGTAAAAGTGTTTGTTCAAACCTACTTACAGAAATGAAATCATTTATCATTTATCAAATTTGCTCTGTATAACGTTTGTAGGTCTTCTGGAAGTTTATTAGGGAAATAAGGTACTAATAATTCTACAACCCTCATCCCGTACACATTATGTTATCTGTTATGGTTCAGATGTGTCTTCTAATAGATTAACATTTTGAAGTTTATTCAGACTGTTAACTATTTTAATTATGACAGAGCAGGTATGAGACAGTGTACTAGTGCTATGTATGGTTGGTGTGTCGTGAGTGTTAGTTTAGGTGTTAGATGAAACATGTTGTTGATATTTTGTTTCTAGCTAACCGCTGTTTGATATCAAATTATAGTATTGTTTATTATTGTAATAGCTTTTGTTTTTATGAACATGTGTTTCAGTAAAAGTATGGATTATTTCCTATATTGTGTTATCTATTTTGATATCAAATGAGTCAGAATGACTGACATTTTTGTATTATGATGAAGTAATGTTACATGAATATGATTAATTTGAGTGATGTTGAACTTTATTTTAAAGTCTACAAGTAGCGAGTTGTAAAGTTGTAGCAGAAAAAATATGTTTTGAATTAGAAAAAAATACGAAAGTTTTGGCATAAATATGACATAAGTAAGAATTTACTGCTACATAGGTACCATAGTTTACACGCAGCATAACACAATTCAATGATAATAATTGAATTACCGGTCCCAATCAGATTGGCGTCCATTGATAGATACATTAGGATATGTCAGAGTGATAGATCCTACCTATTTGATGTGGCCTAAGCAGGGATCAATATCAAGCACAGGTGGCGCGTTGGTCACGGCGACAAATCCTTTGTTACCGATGCCCTAAGTATGACTTACGGCGTATCTCGGATTACAGTGGCTAGGCTTATGCATGATATAAGCACTTTCGTGCATTATACGCCTGGTGAACTATGCCAAATTATTGAAGCAGGATTGTTTATTGAAGCTACTGAATTTGCAGTATATTCTTGCGTAGGCAACTACAAATGTTGAATTGCTAGCTAAGATTTTAAATATAAAAAAACACAGTCAAATTTTTGTTTGAATCCGCTTGCGTTGTTTTCTGTTGGTTTTCCATTTGACACATTTTGACCTTTGCCTCTAACGGGTGTAAAATACCCTTAACAAAGCCGAGAAACACTTTTTTCCGGTATTGTGACACTTTGTTTGCTGTGGACTTGGAAACTTTCTGGTTACGGAGATATTGAAGGTCAAAGTTCCAACTTTTATTGACGTTTTCCTACGAAAACAACTTGTAAATGTCATAACTTAACTTTACATACTCCCACGAACGCTGTACCGTTGCCTGCACCCATACACACCATGTTTTGCATGCGTTACATTGCGCACTACCGTTAACAGCGAATTTTTACACCAACAATAAAAAAATGTTTCCCGGCTATTCTTTTTGCACAAAGTTACTTATTTTATTGAACAGAATGCGTAGATGACGGATTCGTGAAGGGTTTTTTTTACACCCTGTATATTTGCTAGTTTGTCATAATGTCGGTTGTCTAATGTAGTCAGTCATAACAGCTATCAAAGGTTATTTCCACTAAGCGCAGACCATTACAAATCATATTCCAATAGTTCGCAGAGATAATTTTATCTGCTTCGCTTTGTTCGCCCAGCGCTGCCCAGCTTCTATCATTGAAATTCATCCTGAATTCGAGACCAACTGTTTAAAGTTTATACGATGACCCTCCATTATCAATGTAGATTCGGTTCGGATCAGAAACTTGACGTTATTAATATTCATGAGGGCTAATCTTTATCGTTCATTTCGCACCATTAAACCCACGAATTTGGAGGTTAATAAATCAGGATGCTTATGATTGTGAAGGTATTGAGTAGCTTGAAGGTCTATTGTTCGTTATATTATGTTAATGGGGATGAAAGCTTGTAATCGTATTCTGTGATCTTTTCGTATTTGGGGGTATAATTATTTGTGTTAACCGAGTGCGTTTTCGATAGAGTGCCCCAACACTCTATCGAAAACGCACTCGGTTAACAAAGTGAGTTCGATATGTAGATAGGAATGTACTAGATTTCCATTAAAAACGCCGCTATTGACTTGTCGCCTTTGTTAGCTCTTGTTTCTCGTTCAGTCCATCCCAGCTTTCATTTTTTAGTTATCTATACACCGGTCCATTTTGTTGATAATGATGTCGATACCGGAAATTTCAATTGTCGTAAAGGACATTTTGCCGAAAATGAGTTATAAATATATTTGGAAACAGCGTCGCGAGCTCTATCAATTGCTTTATTTAAAATAATCCTATCTTAAAAAAAAAACCCTATATGACCTGAATTTTCAACAGCTCTAGCTCGATTTTTTTTACTATTTGGGATGTATCGTAAAAAAATTGGCTCTACTGAAATGTCGTGTTTTGTCCTTTGAAATTTCCGGTACCCAATGAGGTTATATATAACATCATTGCCGGTATCGATGTATATCTTGTATAAATAAACACGTTTACATTTTCGACTACTGATTCGACTCAAATACTCAGTACATATTTTCGAATGCCTTTCCATTTGGTGAACAGGTTTCGGGGACTTTCACCGACAAGTCAAACATTGCAGCCTTCGCCGTTCGAAAATATTTATTGCCACAAGAAATTCCCGTACAAGGCTTGCATTCTTAAGACATTACATACGCAGAAAGATATCTCGTTTCATTATATCCTTGTTTGATACTAAAATCTGTATTTATATGTATAGGCTCGCATGCTTCAATACCAGACCGTGGTTAGAAAACTCGTTTCCCTCAGACACCCCTAACCACAGGTTTTGAAACCGCTAACATCGACCAGCCGTCCCTGTTATATGGGATTAGGTACAGGGAAATATAATGTACCTATATCGTTATGTTTTAGGCCTTCATTTTGTACCGCAAAAATAAAATGTAACATCTGAAACCGATATTATTACCGAGTTATTTTTGCACCTACTATGTATTGTCTCTGCATCAACCTAAGGTAGACTGGTAGAAAATGCCCAAGGCATTAAGTCCGCCTTTGTACAGTTTTTACTTGTGCATAAAGTTTTAATAAATAAATATTCAATTCATTATTGTTAGGTGTATCAAAGGCCTTTGAAAGGACCATTGAACTAAGTAGGTACTGACCTAAACGAATTTCTTGTGTTTCATTATTCAACGCATTGTTTTTAAGACAAACTTTGAAGACTTGTCGTGCACTATTAAACGCTTGACCAGTGACTTCCTTTAAAATATTAGGGAATTATTGGTTTACACCGACGGAGGGGCCGTCTAACCGGGCTTCCGCAGTTAGATCATATTAGTGCATACGTGCATAAGTATAGATGGTGCCGTCCATTTGCCTGATATAATCCTATAATAGTCAATTATAGGACCTACGGGATGATACGGGATGTAGGTACTATTTTGAGGCTCGGTTTCTGTATTCAGCTAGCCGTTTTTGGTTGAAATTACGACACATGAATATTTCTCAATTTTTTAAGTATTGGTGGAATTTATCGTGTAGGTAGTCATTTAAAATAAAAATTCCCACGCGTCAATGGGCTTTTTTACACGTCTACTTAGCAGAACAGTATTGAACCAATACATATTCAATTATATATACATAATAGTTTGTGACCCTTTTTTTTTTTTTTTTGAGGATGGGAAATCATCAAATGACTCCTCCCGCTCTGGGTGGAGCGGATGGGAGTGTCAGACTCTTACTGACTAAAACCCACCCGTGTTCCTTCGTTGGCCCTTTATGTTCCGGGTCAGCGGTACCCCTTTCGGATGATCCCGCTTTCCCGGCAGGCTTGGGCCCTAGTGGGCCCCCTCTTCGATGCTGACATCTCTTTGAGGCGCGCGTGGAACACGTACGCGCCGTCCAGTACGGGCCTGGTCCTGATCGGACGGTGAGCTACCCATTACTCACCGCCCGCAGGCCCGCGCCTACGGTGGCCGGGAGTCGTCACGCGGCTCCCGACGTCCGGAGCGTCCACCGCGGCGGCTTGGACGGGAGACTCTCTCCCTCTCCCGTCCCGCCACCTCCTTCGCTAGCATGATTGCTTCGCAGAAGGAGGTGACTGCCTCGTAGTTTGTGACCCTTAGGCCATAAGCAATGAATAAAAATAACTAAGTATATATTAGTAAAAGTATGACTCACACTCTTTCTTCACTTAAGTCACTACCAGCGGCAGCGGGGCGAGCACGGCTTCTGTGATAGGCTTGAATCACGCATTTTATCACGGTTATTGCTCCCAAACTGTGATAAATATGTTTGACTCAAGCCTATCACAGTAGGCCGTGCTCGCCCCGCAGCAGTTCATTTAAATTTCCTCTCTTCCCTTTCAATTGAACGCGTCATAGCTCTGTGGACAGTTGATAAAATAATTAGCTATTAGCTGGGGCAATGTTCCTCCCTTTGTCGTTGATAATTTTATCTATCCGCTCTACTGACTCGTGACTCATAATAATCTTATTTGAGAGGGACCTCTCACTGATTTTTGCTTCAACTTCAACTTTTACTCTTACCCTTCAAGTTTTAAGGAAAATACGAGGAAAGTTGGGTTTGATTACTCACAGTTAGACTTGATAAGAAAATTACAGAATTGTGTTGTTTACGTGATGACTCGTAAAGTTATATATTTACTCACTAAAAATATTAGTTAACATTAATTTGATTTTAAATTCTCCGCCATTGTTTTTAAAATTTTCAGACTCTGAACTTGTATTGCCAAAGTATTGGCATATCGGGCGGAATAGCCAGACGTTCAATATCTCCGTCATCCAGTCTGCATAACTCAATAACATAACTATGCGCTTCTTCATAATGTCGTCGACAGCCTAAGGGTGTGTATACATTTACGAACGAGCAACGCGCGATCTCCCTCACCTCTACGACCGACGATATTTTCAGAGGGCAAACCTATCCGAATCATGCGACTTAAAACAATATACGAGTCCGTCTTTGATGTGCACACACCCTTACAATATATCATTATATTATGAATATTTTAAGCACTACTTCTGTACATTCGTCAAGAGAAAATAAATGTACTTATGCTTATACCATTTCAAGAACAATTTTTAGATTAAAATACTTCAAAAATGTTAGTAGAGTATAAAAGTTTTCGATTCCATGAAGTGCTTAGTCAATATTTACTCGAGATCTGAAGAAGAATGAAGAATTATTAAAAGTCCATTTTCGTAAATTAAATTAACGAAAAGTCAGTTTTATTATTCTTAATTAATTGAAATTCAATTTCACTTGGTGCGATACATTAAATAACAAACCAACTTCTACATTGCGAACTATTCGAAGAAATTCTGGGAAGCATTAAATCGTTCATGTTTAATGAAACTTCGAACGGCTTTACGAATGTATTGTATTATGAAGAAATACTTTAACTGCAAAACTTGGCAGGGTTTTGCAACGTTATAATTAATCGCCGCAGACGGTTTCATTTCAGGGCAAAACAAAAAGATAATTGCGCCCAATTAATTTCGACTCCTTGCAAATGAGGGTGAGATCCTTTTATGTCCCCTCTACGCTTTTATTGGTTCCAGGCGATATTTAGTTTGGCCGATTTGTTTGTTTTACACTTTCACTCGGTAATGAATTTTCTTTAGCGGACGGTCTCTGGCCGCCCGTTACAATGGGCATTAATCTTAATGGATGTTTTAACAAATTAAAGGATCCTATTAGTCTCTAACATGTGGAGTTCTTTTGTTGGTTCAATGGTATTACATTTAAGAACCAATTTATGTTCGTATGGGTTCAATAGGATCATTTAAATATGTTTGGGGTAGCTTTACAAAACTTTGTCTAACTTTAGGTATTGTCTAATTTCAAAAAGGGAGGTAGCAATAGACATATCTTTGTCCTTTTTATCAGAAAGTGACTGAAAGTATTTTATGATATTATTATTGGTGCTAAGAAATTTCAAATGCGTGTTATGGAAAGGTAATCTGTATAATTATGCAGATTTAATCACGACATTGGTTGACCAGTTTAACCTTTTATATAATGATCATAAAATATTGTACTCATACAACTAGTTTATAAATCAGAAACACTCCGTAACTATACATAATCCAGTGAGATAGCTTTGTAATAAAGTGATAACATTTCCGCTGATAAATATTTTGGCTTGTGAACATGGTCAAAGTAATAAAGATACGAACACGATGTTACTTGGAGCTGATAAGTGATAACTCTTATCTATTGTACAATTTATTAATTTCAATGGCCAAAGGTCGTAAATTATAGGAAACATGGCTCGTCATGGTCTATCAAATAACACATTATTTGATTAAGTTGTTTTTTTTTAATGAACAAAACAATAGTTAATGTTAACATCGTATGTTTTTTTTTGCTGAAATATCTTTGACGCCACTATGACGTTGCTATTTTAAGATAATATTGTACATATTCAAGGTTGCCTAGAAGAAATCGCAGAAAGTGATAAGGCCGGCCATTGTGTAGTGTTCATTTATTTTTTGTTATGTATTTTGTGGCGTACAATAAAGAATATATAAATAAATATTATAACAATAACACATTATTCATACTTTATCAAAGATACTTACATTTTTATTGTATTAGTAACACACTAGACAGTTTTAAATAAAAAAAAAATACATTACCAATCAAGTAGTTATGCTTTTGTTTTTATTTAAATAATTGAAAATGGTGAGTGGTAAATAGGTACATAAAAAATAAAATTTCTAGTAGCGATTTCCACGATACCGAGGTTGCCATATTGAATGCCAAATAAGTGTCACAACGCAGGCCAATTTTGACATTCTCAACCGAGAATGACGTTCGATAACTGCGATTCATATCATATTATATTTCAAATTTTACAACGGAAAATTCTAGAATAATGGTATCGAAATTGATAAGTATCAGAGAGTATCCGGATTAATTCCCTTTCACTTATCAAAATCCAAAGTAAGGGATCAAAATAGCAATGATTACAGTTTATCTAGATTATAGAATCTACTGATAAGTTAGTTCTTGATGAATATCAGGCCAAATATATACGACTGAAAATAAACCTCTGCTTTCAAAAACCACGCTAAACACGCGGTGGCCCATTTATCATATTTATGATGCTAGTATACTTTCCTACTTTAAGAAAAATCGTGAAGAACAAATATGAAGCAACAGTGCAGTGTTCGGAAGACTTTAGATAAAAAAAAGAAAAACAAAAGTTTCCTACCGCATGACTGCTAATCTGTTGCTATGGGACCTTATCAGATTACAATAAGCTCTTCATTTATGAGTCAGGTTTGCCACCATTGACGTTTTAAGCAGATTATTCGGTACCGGCACTTAAGACCAACTAAACAATAATCTCATAAAATAATAGATAAAAAAAATTGCATCTTCTTTAAGGATTAGGTATCTACAAAAATAAAATTGTAAAAATTAACCCTATTAGAGTACACTATTTTTTTTAATTAATTTTGTTTCTTTTCAGGACTAGGTATATAAAAATGCTCTTCAGATGAAAACAGAAACTGTTGTGCTACTCTAAAATCGAATTTCCTTTGTTTCAGGCTGCTCTCTGCGCTGACTACAGTGTGCCAGTGGATTGTGTAGCAGCAGGGCCAGCTCCTCGTCCCAGTTCCTTCCACGAGATCTCTGCACCTAAAGTAAGTTGTTACTCCTAGCAATAAGAAGCTTTATCAAGCCTTACAAGGAAACACATTATTTAAAAAAAAGCATCACATTTTCTAATAAATCTTACAGCATTAAAATATTGTTGCCAGACTACTTATCTTATTACACGTATAGACAGTACGTAATTGTTAAAAAATATATTAGCATCTGTCACAAACTCAATAAAATGATTGAAGATGTATAATGCTATCGCTGCTGCCGATCTTCTTGACGGAATTTCTTAGCGGCTTGTTGTCTCACTAAAACTAGCCAGATGGCTACAAATTTTTTCACAGTGCCTGGAGAATTCGCGAGATAAGCGAGTTAGGGTGATCCTACATAAGTAACTGTATTGCACCATAAGGCAAGAGCTTTGTATTATTTTATTTAGATTATTTCAGACTTAGGCGTGAGCGCTGTGCAAGAACCAGAACTCATCCGTTGAGTTATTTCTGTGTTGTTATGATGTAATAATTGCAGGAAACGAGACTAACTTACCATAATACAAGAGACTGTTCAGGTAACAATGAGGTAGCAAGCATTAAGTGCAAATAATGATTCACATCCGATTAAATCATAGCTTTTTACGTGAACATGTGATGACAATTATGTTACAAGACTTTAACTTTATCACTCTTCAGGTGAAAGTATTATAAGTGGTACTTATCACTATTATAACTCTTAAAAGGTATTATCTAATACAGTGACACATATCTAGAGGCTAATGTGATTAGTGTACCTTTTTATTTATTTAGTTCATAGAAGAACAGCTAAATAAATAACAAGATCTAACTAACAAAATACTTATAACAGTTATATTAACTAACAAAATACCTATTACATCAAAAGCTCTTGCATACTTACATAAAGCGGTACAAGGTTATTTTGGCGCGTGGCCAAAATCGGAATTAACGCTGCCATCTTGTTTTGTCACGTAGACAGAGAATGCTATAGACAAATTGATGTGTTTTGTCGCATTCACACAAGAAAAAGAGCAAGTTACGCCGATGTCGTGTAAAGAAATGAGACAGAACGATGAGATTTTTTGTTTCACAGCGCGTGCCACGATTTTGACGGTTTTAGCATAGTACTTTGCTAAACAAAGTTTGACAGATAGTTATCGTCTTCTTGTAAAATTCAGTTTTATGTGCTATATGTTTAGTAATTTATGTTATTTTATGTTGTGAACAATTTAGCCTTAATATTTCAACCATTAAATAAAAAAACATGGTGCGGTGTAGCGATCTAAGGTGTAAAAGTGATAGGTGAAACGAAAATGCAAGACTTGTCCTTTCATTCGTAAGTATAGCACTTTTTTATCAGTAACTAGGCTATCAATAACATTTTACTGTGTTCATACATTGTGAATAATGTACCCTAGATGTAAATTCATCGATAAAAAGCACAAAATTAACATTATTAAATTCTAACCTAAGGATTTTGGTGTTGCCAATTTTCCATAAATTATTGCCCACTTTTATGGGAAATATGTATTCTGTAGTGTGTATCCTAATCCTAACTAATATTATATGTAAATACGAAATTGAGTTTATTTGTTGGTTTGTTTGTTACGCTTTCCCGCTAAAACGGTTTATCAGATTTGGATGAAATTTGGCACATCGGTAAATTACTTGGGTTAGGACATAGGATACTTTTTATCGCAATATTCTCACGGAACCGAGACACATGCGGGTAAAAGCGCGGGGCGCAGCTAGTTAATTGTATATCTGAAAGATTAATGGCTTGTTGCAGTTTTCCTGAATATGATAATTTACGTCGGAATTGGATCGTAGCTACAGGACGAATACATTGGACACCAAAACCGTCATCAAAAATTTGCAGCAGACATTTTAATAAAAAAAATGTTAAATAAAAAGAAGAAACTAACACTGCTATTACCGAATACAGTACCTATTCTGCTAAATATTCAGTTAATAACATAATTATTAAGTTTCGATACAGGTTTTATATGTTTTTTATATATGTTCAGTGTTTTTAAAACTGTTATATACAATTATCTGTTGCGAACTATTATTTTGTACATTTTATGTGCAATAAATGACTGAGACAGGCTTATCTTAAACTCTGAACGCGATTCAAAATATCGATCAAGAATTTAAAATATCTTTTTCCGTAAACAACATCTTCTTACATCTATTTTGTATTAACGTCTTAAAGATAATAATTTTTTTTAGGAATCAAAGGCCTGTATTCCATCATCTTCCTCCATCAGTTTACATGAAGAAACGAATATGGAAATTGAAAATAATTTAAGCATTCTTGTAAGTACAGTATATTATAATAATTTCTAAGTACAAGTATTTGTACTTACAAATTACTATAATATACTTATTGAAATACGTTATTGACGGACAATTTAGGACAATAACGTGTAAAATCAATAAAAGCTAATTAAAAATAAACTTGTTGTATTATTTACTCACAAAGCCAGATACTACTATCATCTAAGAAAATGTAGGTATTTAGAATCACATCATCATCATCCATCGTCACTCTCTCCTGCTTTTAAGGGGTTGAGGGAGCATGCGTAGTTCATGCAAACGTAATAAGAACCAAAATAATTTGTAAATCAAACATATTCCTATATCTAGGAATCTGTAGCTAGGGTGTATTTATTCCGATTGTATTACAGAATATCTAGGTTCCCAAATATGTATTTTGAAGGGACACTGATTTAAAGACGATTTATGAGAAAAATAAATTTTCTATAGACATTTTAAATTGTGGGGTAAATTTTTCCTCACACGGTAACCCTAAATGTGTGACGTATTTTTGTTTTGTCTCTTTCTGCGACACGCTTTGCAGGCGTCTATAGCATTCTCTGTCTACGTTTTGTCAATATTTTTCACGAAAAAATTGCACAAATGCTTACCAACAGCGCCCCCCTGTCAATGTCAATCGAGCGCCAAAAGACCCTTGTAGTAGTGTACATGGCATTGAGCTAGGAAAAACAATAGCTATGTTATAGACTTATGAGTTTATGAGTATGGCTGGTTGCAACTTGCAACTGATAGAGCTTATCAACAAAACTTCGAGCGCACGGTTGGCGCATCGTACGTTACCGCGACCCCCGGCGTAGGTGTGAGATGGAACACCGGGGTGGTTTTTAGTCAGTAAGAGTCTGACAGACCCCGCCGCCCGCCCCAGGGCGGTGGACATCCATGAGGATTTTCCACCCCGGAAACCAAAAAAAAATGTGGTTAAAGCGATTGACTGCTGCGTTGCCTGTCGCCATTTGGAGCAACGGATTGAAATAATTGTTTGTTGGTCGTTTTTAATGTTAATTTTGTTAGTTTTAAATACTATTTTTTTAATGTTTGTATTTCCTGTGCGTGTCCCAAATATAATATTTTTCTTTCTTCTTTCTCAAATAGGAAATCGCAACAAAAACTCATCGAGTTAGAATCCGCACGTAAGATTTAATTCTCGATTGGAAGAAATTGTTAGATTCTTTGGATAGGTAGACTGAATGAAGAAATCCATCTAATCTGAAATTATTTATTTTATTTATCCTGTATTAGCTTTTACCCGCGTGAAGGTCGGAAATTAAACTCAAACTCAAAGCATTTATTTCAATTAAACCATTTACAGGCACTTTTGAATTGTCAAGTGGTCGGTCAGGCAGAAATATGAAGCTAGTTGCCCATTCCAAAGCGTAGTATGTACCTATGGAGAAGAACGGGCAAGAATTTCCATGGACACTCTTTTAAATTATATTGTTACATACATTTTAGGTACATCATTAATGTTGAATATATGTGAGAACGATGTAAATGTCGTAGGATAATTTGATACTTCGAATTTTCGCGAAAATCCTAGGGGTTTTGCGAAAACGCGGATAATTAGACATAGGCGAAAAATTTAGGTTAGGTTAGGTTAGAACAGTGACCATTAGCGCGCGAAGGCGAGCGAGCGAAGCGAGCGTGCCGCGGCAGCGGCCGCCAAGCGCCAGATACCCTTCTATTGTTGGTTAGGTTAGGTTAGGTCCTGACTTTGTCCAGTAAGATTTGATCATTTTTCGCCTATGTCTAATTATCCGCGTTTTCGCAAAACCCCTAGGATTTTCGCGAAAATTCGAAGTATCAAATTATCCTACGACATAAATAAGACGTACACGTTGAGTGTCCAGAGTACAGCAAACAGAAATTTAAACAAAACAATCCATAAATAAAATAACTAAAATAAGCCGTGGCGGCTAAGAGAGGACCAGTCCCAACTGACGGCACCCGTTCACGAACATGACGCATGGATCAGCACCATTCAGCTCAAAAATTTCAAAGGGAGCTAAATGATCCAACACACGCGCCACCGTCATTGAGCGAGACATTTGAGTGATTAGACATCTATCAGCCGCCAGGGCACATTCAAGTCAATGAAAGACCCGGTAATGGTAGCTCGATAGTACATAGTACTCACACTTATCCTATGCAATTATATAATATAAAGGAGATTGAGTTTATACAATGCAAATGTAGTCTTACAACCTTCAGCAGCTCCAACAGTATTTTCAAATATTATTCAATTAGTTGTGGTTGTGGGGCAGAACCAACATTGAGCCAGGCATTTTTATAAGCAATATAATCCCCCAACTTATAATATGCCTGTCTACATAGTGTGCGTTTTATACAAAATTTGAATTTCGTCTCATTCCAGTTGAAGTATGTGGAGAGGTATTTTATTGTAACATTTAAAACAGTAACTCGTGAAAGACGAGTCTACTTTAGCCAGTCTGAAACCTGGTTGAACTAATATCTTATATAATAACACCTCTTTTACTAAAAAGATGTAATTTTTTCCTTACGTACATGATGTTTTCATAGATATATTGACAAGGTACCGTCATGATCTTAATAACCTTAAACAGTTCCCTTAGAGAATCGCGCCTGCGGAGATTATATATGGCTCTGATGGCTCTTTTCTGCAGAATAAAAATAGACTCGACGTCTGCAGCCCGTCCCCAAAGTAAAATACCGTAAGACATGATACTATGAAAGTTACTAAAATAGCTTAGCCTCGCGGTATCTACATCAGTAAATTGACGGATTTTTCTGACAGCATATGCTGCTGAACTTAGCCGTCCCGCCAGAGATGTTACATGAGGACCCCATTGTAGCCTCGAGTGGAGCGTGATCCCCAGGAAAACAGTTTTATCGTCGAGTTCTAGTTTCTGTTGATTCAATACTATCTCACAATTACTACTTTTGACATTAGGTAAAGAAAATCGTATACACTTAGTTTTTTTTTTCCATTTAATACTAAATTATTAGCAGTTAACAATTTTGAACTTGCAGTAGGGCGTTATTTACATAAGAAAAAGAGGAAACGACCCAATATCAAGCCCTGTGGAACACCCATTTTTACTTTTAAAACGAGTGAATTGTCACCATTTTTTTTTAATTTGCTGTTGTCTATCATTTAAATAAGATTTGACTAAACTTAGCGCAAGTTTTCCAAGTCTGTAATGCTCAAGTTTCAAGAGTAACGTTTCATGATTGACGCAATCAAATGCCTTGGAGAGGCCACAAAAGATTTCTATGACGTCTTGGGCCTCTTCTCACGCGTTAAAAATGTGTTTTTAATAAAGTTACACCAGCGTCGGTCGTACAACGCCCTTTGTTGAAACCATACTGTAGATCGTGAATGATTTTATTACTGTTAAAATGATTGAGCATTTGATGAAGCATTATCTTTTTAAACACCTAAGTGAAAACCGGCAACACGGATACGGGTCTATAATGATAGGTGTCTTTACTATATACGGATTTGAAAAGTGGTATTTTTAAATACTGTTGTACCTTTTGATTTCAATAAATCCGGGAAGACACACACACAAATTAAATATTAAGGCTAAGTGTGGAGCTACAGTCTCAATTATGGAGGCACAGATTTTAATGGACATTCCTCAAAGATCTGTCGCCCTTACTAAATCAAAAGTGAGCGAGGGCGAGACATTTAAGGTTTTAGTTGCTTTAAGTGGGATACTGGTAATGAAAATTTACAACTTCATGAGCAATTTCTTTACTATCGCAAATAAGTCCACATGATTTCTCCAGTGTGTAATCAGAATTGTGCTTTTTCTTCCTGTTCGTTTAATTATTGGTAATTTTCCAAACCGTCTTTATTGTACTCATATTGTGTGCTGATTTAATCTTGTTGTTAATGTATAAAGCTTTAGCTGCTCAGTCACTAAATAAAAACTATGGGCTGATACTTTTAGTGTTCTTCTTAAAATAATTATCGATCTCGGTTTGAACTACCGAAAAGAATTTTGTTCTTTATACAAAATAACATTGTTCATTGTAAGGTCCTGATTACTTAACTTATAATAATTAAAGTTCTATAAAATTCATTTAAATAAACATATGTTATTGGTCTGGATTAGTTCTGTTCTTTTTGTATTGGTATGTTGGGCTCAATAAATACGGTTTTACCGCTGTGATCAGAAGGAAAATAATTAACGATGGCTTTATTTAAATAGTCGCAGCAACAAAAACACATTATTAATACATGTAACAGTAGTCGTAGTTGTTCGGGTTGGTTCTACAAACACATTTGATAAATTGCATTTATTTATTTGGGATCACCAACAAAGGACACAATACAACAATACACAACACACCACAATTACAATATAAATCACACTAATAAAAAAGGTATTTTTACGTTTGCTCCTTCAATTACAAGAGACCACAGCATGCACATATAACTAGGTGTAAACACGATAAAAATAAAAATTCTGTAAGATATATTGAAATAAGATGAAATAAATGATGGGATTTGAGAAAAAATATAAAACAACCACATAATAGATAACATATCAGGAGTGAGCATTCATATTACAGTGGTATTATAAATAGGATAAAATAAAGTTAGAGAAATAAATGATTAAATTTGAGGAAAAAAAATACATGTCAAGATTGAGCATTCATATTACAATAAACACACATTATTTAAACAAATTTAATAATCTACTGGTATTTGAATCATTGTCTAAAATATTAATGTTATAGTCACCACAGATAATTTCTGATTTATTGCCAGTTGCAAGTTGTGCCAAAACATCTTCCATTACTGACTCAAATATAGAGTAGTTTTGATAATTTGGGTGTCTGTAAACGCACACTATAACTTGCTTTAAATCTAGCTTAACACAAGACCGTTCAACTATGTCTTTTCGAGTTTTCGATTTAATACAACGTTTAATTAGGATTAGCAAATTACCACGCAGCATTAATTTTCGGTTTAAACAACTGGCCGCAATATAATTCTCATACTTAATGAACATTTCAGAATCTATTAACTAATGCTCAGATAAGCGCGTAAACACAGCATAGCACAACATTATACTGAGTGGTAGCCTTCTTGTCACAGTCATGACACTGCCAAAATTTTCTGTTTTGTGCTCGTGATTATAGATCTATTTAGTTTCTATTTGCTTTATTATATTACGTGTTGTATGCACGTGTTTCTGTGACAAATAAACCTATTTTTCTTTCTTCTCATACAAATAATGTTAAACATTGTTTTTTTCTAAAAAACAATTCAATTTCCAATTACAAGGAATATTTTGACGAAATAATTTCAGAGATTTCTGCTTAGTCCCTTTTGAACAATTAACTATTTTAGTGCTAGAAAATACTTTTTTTTCTTTAAATGTAGGGTACTTTCTGTTGTCTTACAAACTACAAGGTACTTAATCGCCTTTCACTATCACAAATTTACAAGCACACATGCGTCGAACCCTTGCACACAAAATTGTATCTTATCTAACGAAAAAGTCGTAGATATCAACCAATCACTGATTAGAATAATATACCTATATCTAAATACATATATTATTATTATATTGATAACAGATGTCGCATCGTCCTGTGACGCATCCCTTTGCGGGACTATATCAATGTACTTGAATCATTGTTATTGCTTTATCAAATTGATAAAACCTACTTTAAAAGTTTTGCAGCGGTCTACTAAGATAATACTATTATCATCTATTATTAATATTTTGACGCATTAATCACCTGATTAATAAGACTTCCTGGGCGGTTATTTAAAGGCTATGCGATATTGATGTATGATACGTTTGATATCGCCTGACTGAGTTACTAAAGCAGCGGGGCGAGCACGGCCTACTGTGATACACTTGAATCACACGTTTTATCACAGTTTGGGCGATAAAACCGTTTTATTTTAAATGCTAGCACGGCGGGCGGCGTGAGATAATTTCTTAACATGTGACATACCTTCTTGACGTTTAGTTGGGGCTCATTATGTCTTATTTGCTAACATGGGCGCACTCATTTTGCCGCAAATGTCACATTTTAACAGATGATTATGAAAACTGTATCAAGTTCGTTCGAAGGTGGTGATAACATCTATCTACCACAAAGTACAAAGTTCGACGGTCCGCCACTCTACACCGACAGCGCCGTCTCAAAGTGACACTGGCAGAATAGTCGACACTGGGTCAAAAGCCAAGGAAAAAAAGCGGTGCTGCTGCCGTCGCTGCGCCATGTTGACATTATTATGTTTTTGCTGCAATTAACAGATAAAATAACATAATATCACGCCCGAAGGGATGGGCAGAGGTGTACCTATAGTACACCCACATTTCGAAAGTTGTGTTTAAGTCCAAATTAACTGGGGGCGAGCCTATTGCCATCAACCGGGCACAAATTCAGACTCTGGGCTGCTACTAAGAAATTACAGATAGAAAAACCCAATAACACTTTGCCCGGCCTGAGAATCGAACCCAGGACCCTATGCTCTGGGCACGCCACAATTGCGGCGATAAGTCCCCTCTTTGAGGAGTGGCTAGAGAGGCGCCACGGCGTCCCCACCTTCCGCCTGACGCAGGTCCTCACCGGACACGGTTGTTTCGGGAGGTTCCTGTTCCGGATAAGGCGGGAGGAAACGCCCGGGTGTCACCATTGTGTGGATCGCCCGGAGGACACGGTGGAGCATACGGTGGAGGTCTGCCCGGCGGAGCACCGCCGTGTCCTCGTGGAGGCGATTGGCGGTGGCGATCTCTCGCGTCCGGCTCTGGTCCAGGCCATTGTACGGAGCGAGAGGGCTTGGGAAGCCGTCACCTCCTTCTGCGAAGCAGTAATGCTCGCGAAGGAGGAGGCGGAACGCGTGAGGGAGAGGCAAAATTCGCGCCCTCACGCCCCTAGCCGCCGCAGGAGACGCCCTGGGCGTCGGGAATCGCAAGCCGATTCCCGGCCACCGTAGGCGTGGGCTTGCGAACGGCGAGCAATGGGCAGCTTGCCGTTCGATAAGGACCAGGCCCGGGTCGACGGCGCGTTGTGTTCCACGCGCGCCTCAATAATATATACAATTAGTATTTTGTAGTAAGATACATTAGGTATACTAAAATATGGAGAATCTCTCTTGCAAAGAAACTGGTCAAATTAAGTTTCCATGTTACAAAAAAAAAGTACAACGACAAAATCTGCAAATAAGAAAAAAAAATATGAGACAACATCCAAACAAGGTCTTCAGGTCCCGAACTAGGTAGAGCCTGTACTACGGTAACCTGATGACTGCTATAGGTAATACTTTATATACATATACACACCCAGACACAGGTTAAACAGACATGAACATTACAGAACTCTTTGAATATCTTTCATGCAGACGTATGGACGAATTTACTACTGAATACTACTTACACCACTGACTACCTGCAGTATTGTCTCTCCTTTTCCCTTTAATCCATCCAAAGGTTGTCTGTAAAAGATCGCTTTTAGCGATAAGACCGCCCATTATGTCACCCTATGTAAAATTTCTACATTTATATCTGTAAGTTTTTGGGGTACATAATAAAGAGTATTCTATTCTATGGAGGAACTTATTTACGAAAATATACGAGGTCAATGGATTACACCTAAATCATTCAAGAATAGGAAAGTCTTCTTTGAGTAAAACCTCAATAGAATTAAGCCCCTAAACTATTTACGAGTAATTAATACTTGCTAGATTTCTGACGGCCTAACCATTCTCTCAGTTTTAATACCCGCCCAAGATGAAATTACCCTGATACATCTTTTACATGACCCTAAAACAGTTTTACTAAGATTACCCCACAGGATTACCCTTACTAATTAAAACGTCGAGCTTTATTTAACGCATTCATTAAAATGTGTACCTAAATAAGTAGTGCATAATCCCGTACTTCATTTTTATTTACAACGCAGTAAAGGTACCAATGTGGGTACCAAATCCAACCCCACTTGTTGAAGTGATCTCATCGAGTGGGACATGCCCATAAAATGTTAATGACGCACATAAAAATCTTATAAAAACTCATACTTTCTCCGCTACTTTAATTTTCAGACCAAAATAAAGTGCGTCCGTTGTTTTTCTTTGACATTGAACTCGTTTCGTCACCTTTTATTTTAGGTGTTATGAATTCATAAAGACTGTGTGCTTTGCGATTGAGGTAAGAATAGGGTTGGCCTTGAATGGGGTTGTACTAACTTTACTCTGATGAGTCAGTAAATTCTACGGTAAGTACCTAATATTACCTAGCCTGAAAGGCTGTATCGTTCGTAAACTGAAGGCGAAAACTTCACTCCATATTTTAATTTAAAGTACTTATAGTTTTCTTTACTTATTATGTTTGGTATGGCGTAACTACTAAGATTTAGAGGAAGAGATCATTCAAGTATTAATAATTGAATTATCTATTCCTTTATATAAATAAATAAATATCGTCTGACATTGCACACAGCACCATCTAGTTCCAAGTTAAGTACTTAACACTTAAGACTTGTGTTATGGATACCAGATGGTTGATACACTACTTAAATACATTTTTTTTTTCGTAAATACATACATATTATAAATATATATATTATATCCATGACTCGGGTACAAATGTCCATATTCATCATACAAACATTTGCCCCTACCGGGATTCGAACCCAGGACCATTTGGTTTCGCTGACTACACTTAGCCACTGTAGCCACTACACCAAATGTGTCGTCAAATATTATAATCATTATATATTTTCAGTATTAATACAGAAATTATCTTTAAGTAATTCATACCGCATGCGTTTAGCGAATGTGTAGCAAAGACTATGAATCCAAGATTTTCATTACTCCGTATAAAATAATATGTGATTGATGCGATAACTCGGGATTTATACAATATATTATGTTATTTTATAAATAAAAAAACCGTGTAACTTATGTAAAGCCACACTCACTGTAAATAAAATTAAAATTATGTTATATTAATTTCTTTATTATAGTTATATAAACCTGCAGAGTTTTATTATATAAGTACACACAGTAAAACAGATAGGTACTTACACAAATATAAAATGAAAATGACGTTTATGAATAAGCATGCATTGACAAATTATAATATTACTTACAAGTAAGGCCCGGGTAGGCGGTAGGTACCTGTCTTCCTTTTTAATACGTCCATAGGTGGTCATGAACTCATGACAGTGTATTTTGCATCATCTGGGTCGTTGCCCCGAAATCAATATGTCCTAACTAGCTTAACCGCAGTGAAAAATATTTTATTTTATAGTTTTACCAATAACCCTGTATTCTTTGAACATGACGTCTTAACCGCATATTTTGATGATATGTCAAAAGTTGAGCCAATGAATCAGCCAATCAAACGCTTCATTACAATCAAACTTTAAAGAAAATATGTGGTTCCATCTGTACAACATCACCATCATCTACCTAGCTATTTCTCAACTATTTTCGGGTCGGCTTCCAGTCTAACCAGATGCAGCTGAATACCAGTATTTTACATGGAGCGACTACCTATCTGACTTCCACAACCCAGTTACTGGGTAACATACATACAGGGTCATTGGTAAAACACCATCAACCTCAACAACTTTTACTATGGGACCAAATATGAAATCGCGAAAAAAAAATCAACTGGTCCCTACATTTTGACGAGTTCTGCAAACATACATGTAGGGAACAGCAGATTTTTTTTTCGCGATTTCATATTTGGTCTCTTACAATGACCCCTTAAGAAGTTGATGGTGTTTTACCAATAACCCTGTATACATCTGTACCATAATAATATAAGCCTAAATACATGTTTTCTGGAAATCAAAACTACCAAGCCAGGGAACAACATTACTTTGGATCAGGAAATAAAAACATAATATCAGATGTTTTTGCTCTTGTTGCCAAGTTGCCATGGCATCCACTTTCGTAATACACTTGCAGACAGAAGAAAACATATTATGAATACCTCAATTTTATAAAAAAAACTAAGCCTGTGTATTTTAGATAAAGTGTCAGTGACACACTATAATAATATGGAAACATAGCTCATGCCTGTAACGTTGATGCTTAGGGCGTTCCCTTAGTGTTATCTTGCAGGTCAGTCTAGGAGATTGTTGACCGGATATTTCTCTGGCGCCTTAATCATTCAAGACCTCCAGCCAAAACTGTCTAGTTGGCGGACTTTCGTTCAAGTATTTCCACACGTAGAGTTCACTTTGATGCATTTGACGGATAAAAACACCTTCAATTCTAGAAAGAAAGATAGAGAAATTGTTTATACTGCACAAAAAAAGACGGTTATCAGTCAAACGGCCAGCTGATAGTGAGACGGGGGCTTCGGAAATAGATTAGCCGTACAGGATCTTCAATGGGACCAAGCTTGAGTTTTTATGCACGATCCCATTGAAGCATCCGAATGTCATAACTTCTCACATCGGGTTGGAAGATTGTGGAGTCTTGGAGAAGAAAGTTGAAAGAGAAAGAACATGCAACAATTAAGTAGGTACTCAGAAGAATCCATGTTCAAGTTCATACGAAAAATATCGAGGCAAAAAATATTGAATGGTATGTCATTTTCGTGTGCGTGTATTCACAATTCTAGTAACGCTCTGTAAGAAAAATAAGTCACTATATGAAAATTTGTGCCAACATGCTTAACTATTACATTCCGGGACTTTACCATTACATTGTACTCAGGCAGGTATTCAAATATCGAAATGGTAAAAATGAAAAAAAGTCGTAACTTTATATCAAACGAAAGTGTACCATCTTAGTCATGAGCTTTAAATACATTTCACCCACAAGTGCACACTGACACGGACACCCACACAATCGTGAGAAATAAAAAATCAATGAACAAACTTCGCGATGACCTTTTCAAGAACGTAGCGTTGTGAAAGAGTGACTCATTCAGTCATTCAACTCTCCGTTGTAATTCTACTACGATCGCTTAAAATGGGACGAATTCTTTTTCGAAATCCACTACTTCTTATATCACCAACTTTCATTGACATTCCCAAAAGTGTATGTCAAAAGACGCAATGGAATGAAAATTCTGTTACTGAAACTTTTTGTCTCAACTTTCGAGATAGCGACTTGAAGTGTTAGTCGGGCAGTCTACTTGCTCACTTGACTCGAACGTAGTTATTCTTTTTAAGTTGATGAGTCAACAGTTTAAGTTGAGAACGAAGAATGTTTATTTAAGTAATGAGGTAGGTATGTGTGACAAGTGACCGTAATTTGTATGTTCAAAATTTGGATAAATTGCTTCGTATTAGTCAGTCATGTTTGATGTGGTAATTACGATGAATGCTGATTTAAGGTGCGGTTTTAAAACTTAAGTAGGTAGTTAAATGGAAACTAAACTTTTTACTTTGGTTTATAGGTCCTACCTATATCCACTGTAGAATATGAGTTAATTAGAACAACATTATCTATCCGACATTTTAGAGCAATAATTGCTGTGGTCGGATAGGGAATAAAAAACACAACAGATTATAAATATTCAATCAGTTCATCTTCTCTATAGATCCTTAGTCAGATCACGAACAATTAATAATAATCTCATTAGTAATCAAGACCACACAACAATTAATTACAGATATGAATGTCCAATTCCTATGCAGTATTCTAAGTAGGTATTCTAATATCCTTCATTAGTATGTTAAGCTTCCTTTGAGTCACAACTCACAAGTCATACGATAATTATTCCTATAGAATTTCAATCACGTACTTACTCATTGATAATTACATGCAAGTTACAAACGGCATGGCAAAGTGATTCAGATGACCAATTAATAAAACATGCTATTGATTTGCCGGCTGTCGATTCCTTGATGAGTCAAGAGTTATACTCGTGAGTCAGTCATTAACATCCCTGAGGCGGCCACTAGGAGGAATAAGACAGTAGATAAAACGGAAAACCCTGAAAAAAAAATTGAAGAACATTTAAAAACAAATGACCTGTTTCACGTACTCCGTACCTATAAGCTCCGATTACATAAATCTGGTGTATGATTTTATCCAAATTATTTTATTTATAAAAAAGGAGATATTTGGTCCCTATTATATCATTGCGAAACAGAACATCCTGAAAGTTAGAACCTTAGATAATTTCGATGTCATCTAAAAACCATCCTGAAATCCTGATGTTGGACATACTCATCGTTTTAAAAAGCTTCTGAGAAAAAAAAGGGGCCATCAAAAATTTTAACTTTAAATAATGTAGATTGGAATGAGGAATCAACTCGAATTTGATTACTTTCCGTACCCGATCGGCAATCAAAATCCAATTAACTAGAGGTCACTGTGTTAACTATTTATTAATACGCATTAAAATACTTCGCACTATCAAGGCTACGTACTATTCAAACTACAAAACACGTTACGGTACCTCTGTATTGGGTTGCGGGTTCAAAAACTGGGCGGTGCCTTTTAAATTTATTATTCGTGATTTACTTTCTAAATACCAACACTTTTTCTCATGCTCCGGCTGCCAGTCGGCTCCAGGGGCCTACTCTTTAAGTCCGTCAACGTAGACCCGGCCCATCCGAAAGTAGTTCGATACTTGGAAGTGAACTCTACTCCCAATTAATTAACTATTTCGGACGGGCAAAAACACTTCGGGAGTAAGGAAAACTGTCTAATCGTGTAGTTATTAATTTTTAATTTGTACCCCGAACTAACCTTATGTCCGTAAGTGATGTGGAGTAGAAAACGCCCGTGACTTTGGCCGAAACTACGGACTTCCTGCTAAGGGTGTAGGCTCCCTGGTACCAAAGCCACACCACATCGCAGCAACAAAATGTGGGCAAGCAGCAAAGCAGTGCAGGCAGGCAGACAAGGAGTGGGCAACGTGTGCATAGTGCACCTTCTTGCAGTTGTGTTGTGATAACTACAAAATTCAATCTAATGGACGCGCAACGTTGTGTTTGCGATGTGGCTGATCGCTAGTGAGTGGTCTCGTTAGTGGTTGCGCTGTGGCTGTGGTTGTGGCCTTGATGTGGTCGGTATGCCCATACGGTTGATTTCGACGGCCAAAAGTGGTCTGAATAAACTATTAATTTTCATACAAACTACCGACCGTCCACGTGTTGTCGTTGTGATGTGGCTGTGGTACGTGTGAATGGGCCCTAAGTATTTAGAACTTTCCCAAAGGTAGCCTAACCACACACACTTCACAGGATTTCATCGGCTATACTGTAGCTGAATCGTGCGCTATGTGCTACCAGCTCCTGGAATCAATAAATTGCCAACATTCATTCATTGAGCGAGTTTATTGATGCTCTTTTCTTCTCCATAAGAGAAGAGGCCTTTTCCTTGCAGTGGCAGATATACAGGGTCAAATCAATTTAACAAGCGAAACTCCGCAGATGTGATGGGAAAATAAATTTATATGATGTTTTTTTTTGTGGAGTCTTGTTAGCAGTTAGTGTATTAGATTGAAATATCACTTTAAAAATATACGGTTTTTTTTGTAAACTTCACAGACGTGATTGGTATCGATATTTAAACAAGATAAAACATATGTTTTCAACTCATACTTCATGTAACAACTATAACAGCGGCCGCTGACCCCAAAAAAAAAACGAATATTTTTAATTTCATCACGTCTGCTGAGTTTCGGTAGCTAATTTATTCTGACTCTCTAGAGGCTAATATTATTTCTCAATTGGTACTTCGGCATCGGGCCTGCATAATGGCCAACGATGTAATGAGTCAATCTTCCCATCTCCGTATACGTCAGTGCAATAAGTAAGCATTTGTGCCGCGGGGGGTGTGTCATTGTTTTGACTACTACTTATTGTTATATCAGAGTACGAACACTAATTATTAATACACTATATTTCATAACAAGCATTGATTTCTAAACACGTCTGGTTGGTCGATGACTAAGTGTCTTTGGCCTGCAGTTATTACGGCGCAGCGAAAGACATCCATACAAATTCTATGTATGTACACTCGTCGTCACGTACGTAGTCTTGATTCGTGGTAATCTTCCATAAAGAGTCGTGCCCCCGAGGCGTTTCCGTCCTTTCGATATCATTGGCCTTATCTATTTTGCTCTGGTTTTAATAAATGACGACCTAGAACTGCTATAAATGTTTGGCAGTCTAACATCATTATACTGCGATTTATTTATTGTTAATGTTTGAAATGCAGTTTATGAAGAGAATAATTTTCTTTAGGGACACTTAATGAGCGGCCAATAGGAATGCCTTCACTACGCTTGACGTCTGCCAATCCGTCTGGTTTGGTAGTCGCAGTTTCTTTGACTTTCGCTGGAGAACTTTCATTTTAGCACTCCACAAGTCTGCATACCAATAATTCTTTAGTAATAACCGGTAGGGGAGCGAGGGGCTTGTTGTAACAGTTTTCATTAAAACTAATATATCTTGAAATCTATTGATTAAATTTCTACTAAATCAAGATGGATGAATACTGTAACTCTTCCTCTACCAAATCAAGTAAAAATAATACCATAACTATTGGTCATTATTTTACAATCAATTATTTTCTAGAAGAAGTGCGGTGTTACAACTTACCTCGTGCTTGGGGCAAGTTGTAACATCTACCGGGGCAAGTAGTAACAACAAAAAAAAACGACAATAATACCTCTAATCATTTATTCTTTGTTTTTTTTTTTTAAATTGACATCTTTCTAAAGTAAGTATTACGTAATTCTTATCAAAAATAAACTCAAATACATTTTTTTAGTAAACAACACTTAAAAATTAAGTAATTAACAGTTTTATTTAGTTAAACACTACTTATAACCATCATGGCACTTTTAAATCACAGTAAGTAATTAAATTATTTAAGGTATGCACTTGTTGTAACACGTTACAACAAGCCCCGGGATTTTGTTACAACTAACCCTATGGTATGATTTTCAACATTTATCAAGATAACTATTTAAACAATTTAGCAATCATAAAAACTGTTACACACTATCAGAGATAGATAAATTTGAATGGAAATAAGATATAGAAAATTTGAAATTAGTCGATATTAAATACGCAAACCGAAATTTTACGACAGTACAATTTTATATTACCTGCAGAAATGAAGCACGTGCACACTTCCGCTCACTGCGCCGGCCGGCGGGACATTGGCTATGGCAACATGATGCGGCGCGGTTTATAGGTTAAATCGAGTCAAAGAAATACGTTAATAGCGTTTAAGATCCTAGTGAAAAGGACCTGTTACTACTTACCCCTGTTACAACAAGCCCCTCGCTCCCTTACTGCTCCAAGCAATTTTTAACTATAACCAATTTATTTTTATCTGTACTATCAAATAAACGACGTTTTAATTCAATTGAAGATGAGTTTCCTAGTAAAGTTTAATTCGCGAATCTGATAGTTTAACTAATTAGGCGGTTAAAAGGCTTTATCTTTGCAGGTTGCGGGAAAGTCCGAAAGGGTTACCGTGGCCCCTGGCATAGGCAACTGAAGGAACACGGGTGGGTTTTAGTTAGTAAGAGCCCTCCGCACAGAGCGGGAGAAGTTATTTGATGAGTTCCCATCCTACAAACAAGTCTTTATCTTTGCATAATCAGGCTATAATGTTTCCACTGCTGGGACACAGATGGACACATGCCTCCTCTCTGTGAGAGCGAATCTGCCGTAATCCTAATCCACCACGAGGACCCAGAGACCCGGGTTGATAATTGACATAAATGTCTTCGAATTTTTGGTTCTAGGACCAAATGCTGGTGTCCTCATTATGTTTTCCTACACCGTTTTGAGAGCAGTGATGATGAAATAAATTCCACAAAGTAAAACCCTGCCTGCCGGGCATATATCGTTGGCAAAGTCAAAATTATTAGGCCGGTATGTAGTTATGGTTATTCCCGTAGCCTGAAGTAAGGTCATCTTTATTCAAGCTAACCATGAGATCATCCTTTTCATTACTTTAATTCGAAACCCATGACATGACGCGTCTTGTTTAATAGCCTTTGTTTATTTTTTTGTGTTATTGGCGTTTGACGTGGGTATTTTAAGAATTGTGCATCATCTTTTTATTTGCGGAAAGAATTAATTAATGCTGTTGCTTAGCCAATAGGTATGTCTTTACTTTTGTTCCAGAAAACATTTATATTGTGCAAAGCCGTTCGAAAGTCCACCAGTGAGGTAATTTTAAAGTTTAAAGGTAAATGATTTGCACCAAATGTAACGACGTTGTTCTAGAAATGGTGGCTTATTATTTTTACTCCTTAAGCAAGCTGCAAGACCAAATTCGGAGGATTTTAGTCACGTCACCCGAAAAGCCAAAGGGTTGAATTGTCTACTCTGCACAGCTATGAAATCTTAGTAATTGATGAATTATTCATATTTAATATCGAATAACTGTCGGTTTTATAAAGTAGTTAAGAGTAAGGTACAGGGCTTAACTTGTTGAACTTACATTAATCAATCGTCATTATTTATTAAACCAAGTGATGTTAACTCAATTGTTTCTTCTTAAACAATAAAAGTCAACGCCATCAATCTTGGCTAAGATAATGTTTTGTAAATAATGAATGACTGTATAAACTTGGATGCTCTATATGTGTGTCAATAGTCTCTGCTTAATGAATCATCATCTTAACATTCATCTCGGGAATGTTCACGACGAAAGATGAAGCATGACTCGGGAATGACTGAAAGTGGATGGATTATCCCAGCCTAAATAAATTGATACGTACTATATGACACAGAATAGGCTGTAAGCGCTACGTGCACTCACAGGACCGAGACCACCAATAAAAGGCGTGTTTTATATAAATCTCATAATTATTTCAAGAATTAATGCTTCTCATTTTACATCATGATCATCATCAAATGCCATATACTAATAAAATACCAGCGAAGGTTGCATAGGAAAGCCAAGCAGGCTAAGAACTCTACAGTGCATACCTCTTTTCTTTTGTTTTTGTGAGTTGCAGCTGAAAATCAGCGTCAGGTGGTACCTCGGACCAAATATCCTTATCTAATAATTGGCCCGAGTGTGGTACACCCTGTGTTGTCATCTGATATTATGCTGAGCTGAGGCCCTTTTGACATTATATTCTTTGTTTTCAGTTTTATAGTTTTAAGGTGTATTTATTTTGCTGTAATGTTAATAAACGCATTTCTCTTTCTTTATAGCGCTAGCGACTAATCTTCGAATTAATAGAAAGTGAACTAAAAACCATTAGAAAAAGGGTGCTTAAGCTTGCTACAATGCTGTTTGCTGACTTTGCACTGTTTTAACGTTCCCCACCATAGTACGATGAACGATGGGAACGATGTAATCTCTGGTCGAAACTACAGAGTTAGCAACTACAAAGGCGTTTGTATGTAGTTTTATTGAATCAATGAGCTTATTGAGCTCTATGAAACAGAATATTCCGAGAAAATACTCTATGAAGGCGGCTTTATAAACTTACGCAGAATTATTCAAGGGGAATATTCCATTCAGTTAAGTAGAAATTTCACAATAAATATTGTTGCAACCAAATACCAGTATTATTGGAAGGAGGATTCAGTATAGAGGTCTGGGAATATTACATAGATTAGTTATTTTAAATTGAATATCATAATTACGGCCACAATTATTATCTGAGCTTTGAATGATGTATGTTTGATAGCTTTTCGTGCACCACTGGTTTTCCTGATTCAATCAGGCAAATTGTTATTTCATTATTGAAGGAATAGCACACATTTTGTTGATGTGGATTTTAGAATGACATTAAAACATGTCTTCTGCGTCTTCGTCTGCATTTCATATGATTCGCAACATAGTTTAAAAAATATATAAATAAAATCATAAATTAATAAAAAAATAAAATGCGTATTAAATTTTTTTTATGTTATTTAATCATATTTATTCAAATAATTGGTTGTTTATGTAGTTGATTTATTTTCTAAGTGCTTACAGTTTATTTTATTTTATTTTGTTATAGTTCCAATCATTGAACCTGACTAGTTTTCCGTACGTCCATTTCGGGTAACCATTGAAAATTAGCGCTGTGCTGGGGCACAGCATCATGCTGTGTAGAAGCCTTCTTGTCACAGTCATGACGTGCAGCTGTCGACTATTTCGGTCTTATTACAAAACAAGGTTTTTCTTTTGACATGGTTTAAACCATCGAGCCTGTTTTTGAAATAAGAACCTAACTGAAATCGAAATACAGTTCCTTTTACAAAACTGACAACTTAGTCCGGTCTTAGATTGTCAATTTTGTATTAAGAACTTTAAGTCGGCATAAAGTTCCAAATACAAAAACTAAATCGAATGTGTAGGTTGGGGCTAAAGTTAGATCGTGTTTTGTAATAAGACGGTTTATGTTTTGTGCTCGTGATTATAGATCTTGTTTGTTTTTATTTTTTCTTAATTATTAGAGCTAATTATCTTTTTTGTATGCATGTGCTTCTGTAACAGATACACATATTTTTCTTTCTTTCTCCTATATAATCCTCCTGTAATATCAGTTCATTTCATTTCATTTATTTATTTTGTGAAACATAGGTGATTACAGTTTCAAGCTTACTAATGCCATCCATGCAGTTTCTTGCCCTTTCTTCTGCATATGAATCTACACTTTGGAATTGGCCACTGGCTTTTAACTTTAACTGACTACTTGATAATAAAAAATATTTTTGACTTAAGTTTATATATTTTTTTAATCGTTGCCCCATACTAGGAATTTCTACTGTATCGTGGGTGGTAAAATATACTTAAGTGTTTTTACTTAAAAGTTTTTTAACAACCACGCATAAGTGCTTGAAATTGATATTCTCAAACTTAATTCTAGCACTACCTGTGGTCACAGGCCTCTACGAAAATGCTACAAAGTAAATCTCAGTGTTTCCTCATTCAGTCATATATGAATAATATAACTATTATACCAATTAAAGCAGATATATCCATAACACAAGCTTCCCCGATGCGCCTGACCTCACAGTGACGTGTTTCTACGTCAGATAGGACCTCGACGCGACTTAATTTGAACTCGGCCCCACTTTTGACGTCACATTATGCCATGAGCAACAATGTTTACTAGTGAATAGTTTTTATATGAATAAGAGTAACGTCTGTTTTTCTGTACTTTGAAGTTTTGCTATTCATCTATGAGTAATATTATGACGGTTGGGTTATGTATTTGGGTTGCATTAGTAGGTAAGTACTATTGTATAAGGAAAAGGGAATTACTTGTAGGTGCGTTTTATTTGTACTGTTTGGTATTAGTGCTCCCTGTATTTTGACTTTACAACCGGTATTTCGAAATGATCTGGTGAAAAGTGTCCTTATCTGGCAATACCCGAACTAGTCTTGTGATAAAAGTCTAGCTTAAAATTGATTTAATCGAAATAGAATTAGAACTGAACATTGTATTTGGCATTCTTCTAGAAACAGTTTCAGGAAATTTCGGAATTGTGATGATACAATCTTATTTAAAACAGTGTTGTAGATATCGATTAATTCATTGCATCACCACCGCACCGTCTAAATGTTCTTATCTAGATAACTACTGTGTATTTATTTACACAGTAGTTATCTAGATAAGAACATTTAGAAGTTTAATGTTTAATACTACTGTACTGTATGTTTTTACTTTTCATCACACTATTATTAGTGTGATGAAAAGTAATACTGACAAGTCGCATGCTTAATAGAATACTCACCTAATAGAGCTTGAGTCAAAGTTAGGATTTCTGCATTCTTTTTTGCTCAGAAATCAAAAACCATTGATTAAATCAATGGTTTTTGGAAAAGTAGGATTATTTTATATTTAGCTGTTCATTACATATATATATATTATATTGCCTAATAAGCCGACTAGACCTCGAAAGCAAAACATTAAACGGCGATGTCCATGAAATCTAATAATGTCTTTTTTGAGTTAAGCCAATATTCTATAAAGGTCTCTGCACACAGCGGGCGCGGCGCGGCGGGACGGGACGGCGACGCGACACTGAGCAGTTGTAATGTACTAGATATTACGGACGACGCCACACAGAGAGACGGTTACCGTCGCGTCGAGCGGGACGGCTCAGTGTCGCGTCGCCGCGCGCCGTCCCGTCCCGCCGCGCCGCGCCCGCTGTGTGCAGAGACCTTTAAGCGTGCGATTAGTGTGCAAATCTAGATATGACCAATGGCTAGAGAGTTTTTTAAGCAAACGATTATGCTCGTTCTTGTTTCATCTGAGAAAACTCTTCTTCTTTATTTTGTTTGTTTCTTCTATTGGCCGTCATTGATATAATGACATCTAAAAACACTCAACAGTCATATTAAAGCTACAATTTCATAAAAACATTTTTTTTTCAAACGCTTTAGGCGGTATTGCTAATAGTGTTGATTAATAATGAGTGTGATGACCATAACTGATGTTTTGAGTCATCCTACCTACAATGTTTTGTAATGATCTGTTTATTACTCATTGACATACCAATCCATCTGTTCCGATTGACGCAATAATTTCACAGAAAGCTGCGTTCTAGTAATTTAAGGGCAGAGTCACGCTGCCCCTAACGCATGGCGCAGTAAGGCATGGTCAGGCACTGCATCCTGTGTGTTCTAAGCGTTAGGTTAAGGGCGGTTCGGGGGTAATAAAGACAAAGTACTATGGTGTGAATCGGTTGTGCGTAAGCTTTGTAGGTGATTTGAATTATTGCATTGATTTTTAAATTTGAATAAATATTGTAATTTATTTAATGTTTACATTTAAATAAAGTACCGTCATTGTTGCCATGTACGTTCTGATTTCTTTTCTTTTTTTATTTCTGAACTTAGGTACCTGCAATATGTGTTCGCTCGTTGTCGAATATTCTCGAATTACTGACGCTGATATTTCATTTACACATTATAGGTAGGAAAACCGATAACCTATGTGTTGCTTGACGACAAATTACAGGATGTTGAAACGAATTACCTTAAATAATTATCACAATTTAATTAAGAATACATTTAGGAGTACAATGTGGCACATTACCCTTCACGTTCGTCATAGTTCTGCATCACTGACTGTTTCAACTGTGTCCCAAGTTAAATGATTAATATTGACGTTAACAAAATAAGTATTTTAGAGACAAAAACCTTTTATTTAGTATCGAATTTTACTAAACATATAACTATCTTTTCATCACTAAGTATATGCCCAGCTAAATCAGCAAGAAATGAATACCTCAAGATCAAAATCCAATGCTTAAACCAAATTATCTTTTACAATAATTGCAATTCAAAGAAACACTGAAGACATTATTACGCTTACAATTAAAACGACAAAAGAAACAAAAATACTAGCTGTAAAAAAAACACAAACTTTCAACGTCCAACTCAAAACTGTTAATCAAATTCGCTTGTCACTCATATTAGGTGACACTGACAGCGTCAAATACAACACCTGTGTCGAAATGACTCATTAAGTCCACGTGAGTGGTTGCTGTGCCATATGTGACCCAGCGAAAGGTTGGGAACCACCGGAGTGACTCACTGATAACGACGGTAAATACAGTCAAATGTAATGCATGACTAATGTTGGTATGTACAATGAGATTACCGAAATAGGTAATCAAGAGTAGGTACGTCTCCACCTAATTTTGAAGTATTTTGTTGTCTGTCAGAGCTAATGGATAGACTGCCAGAGAAGAAAAGAAGAAATTCTTTCGTTTATATTTTCTAAACGAAGAATAGGTTTTTAGTAATGACCTTAGAAGTCATGATTACGAGGCGCCCGCCGCGCCGGCGTCACTTGCGTAGTGCGTCAGATTTCCGCATCGAAAAAAAACATTTTGCTTTTTCGAGTTTCAATGTTTGTGCATTTTGCGTGTAACGATTAATTTCTTTGGCGATATAAATGGCGTTGTGACGAATTTGTGTTTTGCGCATCGGATGAAACATTATCATGACTATCAGATATTCCGACTTAGTTTTATCAATTTATCATAATTATAAAATTATTATCTTCTATGCTCCGATGACCTAAATGACACATTGACGACGTAGTACTGAACTCAGGGTCACCATATGGATTTCTGCATGAGGAAAACATTTGTATGGCTTCAAGATATTAGTTCCAAGACTAATGTTTGTTCATGTGTTTCATGCATGCATTGGCATCCAAGACACAGATTATCCAATGAGTCATTTTATCAGCACATATATGTCTTCTGTTGAACACTTTCCTTCTTATAGGTGGTCATAAAGAACGTCAACCTTTGCTAGACGATTAGACTCACTTTTTGTGCACAGCGATCTCTTTCTGTACTTTCAGAAGGTTGGAAAAGGCCAATCAATTCCTGTGCTGTGTTTTAAATTACATAACCCGTCAAAACCTTTCAACACTGATACCTATTTCTTGAGAATTCCAACACGCATGACAAACGGCCGTTAAACTACGTATAAGCTCAGATTACCATGAAAATAGTATAAACTACGAGCTCGTGAATAAACTAAGCTTTGTTACTTAACAACTGTCATTCAGTCGCGAGTGGTGAAGTCACCGATAAGAGCCAAGAGGTCGCTCGACATCGAATAACGAGTGCATTCACCTTATTCAGGCTTAGATCATCACCGCTCGCTTGTACTGTTGCCTGGCTCGGATTGCCAATTTGTTGCGTATTACATTTGTTTCAGTTTCGTTTCCCGTTTTTGTTTTACTTAGAATTTTAGATTTTCTTTATAGGAACTTCCCGAGCGTTAGCACTTTGTAGCAATCCCAGACAATTTTATGTTACTTTTTTGTGTAGCCACTGAAGTAGGTTTCATTTCCAAAATAATAAGGCAAAATTATATTTTTCGACAATTATCAATTGCATAAAAATCTTTTACTTCAGTGACATTAAATTGATTTGGCGTAACAACACAGACTGCCAGCAGGTCCAGTTCTACGTAAAGGACAAAATATTTCCTAATAATTGTAAAACTGAACCCAGACAGTAACCATCGGCTAAGATACCGCTAGGAAAACAAGAAAAACTAAATAGTTACTTAACTTTGTATAGTAGAAACCTATTTCTTCAGTTGATTTTTACAAATGTTGCGGTAGGACAAGACAAGTGTTTTGTGGAACAGGCTTTGAAGCTGATTTCTCTGATCACTTAGAAAACAATTTAACGACTATTGTCTGATTTTTATTGCAAAAATAAATTGACTTTCAAAAAGAAAAACTTTAACTAGTGCTCGTAAATATGGTAGAACTGAACAGGAACACAGAGCTCTCTTTTTTCATATATGTATATATATGTATCTACATTAGTCTCAATCTGTGGTTTGCTATTTTATTTTTGTTCACACGTAAGGAATTGACAGTGGGTGGACTCTTTACAATGAGGGCGGTCGACTACTTAATCAAAGTTCAATTGACAATAGTAAATAAAAGAAACCGTTGTAATGGATGACTCATTTAGGCCGACTTTAAAGTCGCCATGTCGCGTTTACTTAGGAAAATATCTTGGCGACAGCTATTCAGCTTCTAACAACAACTGCTGATTATCAGGTTAAAGACCACGCCTCTTCTTCATAGAGGAATCAAACAGCTTTCTTAACAAACTTCCACCATGACAATAATTTGGTACTAATTGCGAATTTGAACAAAAAATCTAGGTTGTCGGACCACCCCAAAAATACTTGACCCAAACCATATTATGAATAGGTATATCTAACGAAAAAATTTAATACTAAAACAAGAACTTATGAAAGTTAAGCCGTGGTACACACATAGTATAATGATGGCGAGGATACAGACATTCGGTCGCCTAAGACTAGACTATATGTCGACAATGACGATGAATCATGACGTGAATTTAGACAGGCATACAATATTAATAACGTTTACAATTATAACAACCTAATTGTGTTCCCACATAACATTATAAGAGGAACTTTGATATAAATTGCTTCACCATTTATTTTCGACGCCTACGCATTTGACAATGTTGCTCATCCCTAACGGTTCGATAAATTTCATTGAACATGACATCACGATGTCGATTCTATTGGATGTTATCATTATCACATAATGTTTAGCTATTTGTGTGTGGGCAAATACACAAACAAACTCGATGTCAATGGTAATCCCATACTTGTAAGTTTTTATGGTGATAGTGACGTACAAACTTAATTAATTCGTGTTCATTGAGAACGAGGTTCTATTGAAATGTTTTGAATGTAGTTGATTTTGACATAACAAGGAAGCGTAGCCATAAAGTCAACTTAACAGTATAGGTATTCCTAGTTAGAAACTTGATGAAGAAAATGGTCCTAAGGAAATGAATGATAATAACGATTAACACGAAGAACGGTGAGTAAAGTTAGTAAAAATAAAATAAAAGTTAACATGTGCCAGAATTTTATAGATAGACGTTTATCAGACAGTTTTGGAGTTCAAAAGAATCAAAGAACTAATTTTCAGGATGAATTATTATCATCAGCCACACACGGTTATCAGTGTCTAACTAAACATATATCATTAAAAATTGTGGTTAAAATAATTCATAAAGAATTCGTAATTAAAAGTTATTTGTTTGGGGGCACAACAAAATATTCGCAACTAGCTTGATATCTTCTCTGCCTGCTTCTGTGACTTCGTCCGCGTGAAATAATTATCCTTTGGCAATGCATCGCGCGTCTGCGATCTTTCTTCGTTTTCACTTAGCGTTCCTTCTGACTTTTTCATTTTTGCTCGGCTGTGTCGTCTATGGAAATCGGCATGTTTTAGAACCAAAAACTCGAAGCTAAGGTCATCTACCAACTCGCAATGGGCCCGCGTGGTAGATTACAGCCATAGTGGGTACATTATAGGCTGATTATGATGGGTTGTAGCATAATGTTAAATCCAAAAAAAATTGTCAATTACAATGGCAACGAAATAGAAGAGGTAAAAGTAAGTGTGTATTTAGGTATTCATATTGACAATAACCCTAATTGGAAAGCTCTTAAAGAACAGCGATGTAAAACAATTAATTCATCCGCGTATTCACTTTTTCAATTGGCTAGAAAAGTAAATATAGACGCGTTACCTGTTGCCTATCATGGTCAAGTAGCCTCACTCCTTTGACACGGAATATTTTTTTTGGATAATTCCCCGGATACGGGATTCAAGGCACAAAAAAGGTGCACTAGAGCCATGTGTGATCTGACAACAGATAACAACTGTGCACAGTACTTTAATTCATTAAAAATACTTAGGTATGCTACCGGCATGCGGGCCGGCGATATACATAAATTAGAAATTAGGATTTTCGTCAAAAAAAAGTCCCAAACTTTTTGAAAAAGTTTACAATTGTACGAAATGTTCCAATTTGTAGTCAGTACAAAAATTCTTTGAGTACTTATAAATGTAAAACTGCATTAGTAAAAAAAGTGTCCTGGCATACCCAGGACACTTTTTTTTGCTCCACGCATTTATAATAAAATTCCAGACGCCATAAAATAATTAAATTTTACACAATTTAACAAAATTGATAAATGATTATACTTTTGAGAAATAATACAATAACGAATTAATTTAGAATTACAATATAATTAATATTGACATTAAATAATTTTCACATTTTAATTCTTTTGACATACATTTTTGACATTTTAATAATTCCTCATTTAGGCCTGACATAATTGGAGTAGGTATTAAATAATATGTAATTTGTTCAATTTGTTTTCTAATTTAATACCATAATTATGCATGATTTTCAAATATTTCTAGTGGATCTTAATTTGTAATCCTCAGCTAGATTTGCACACCAATTATACAAATATGGCCTCCTGGCATAACTTAACGCTATGTTCATCAAACATAAGATCTGTATTTCTTTACCTATGATAACAAATAAATAAAGAAAGAAAGAAAGAAAAATATTTTATTTGGGACACGCACAGGAAATACAAATAATAGTAAAAGAATATAAAATAAAAAAAGAACATTAAATATAACAAAATCATGAGAACAATAAAAAAAAGAATAAAGAGAAGACCTGTGCGAGGACAAAAACGGCTCCTATCTCAGCAAATAGCCTTTGACCTTTCTCGATAATTAGACTATCACATGCAATTTTTTTTCATATACAGCCGTTAGTTCCAGAGATTAGCGCGTTCAATCAAACAAACAAACTCTCAGATTTATTCTATTATATTATTAAGAATATATTACACAAGCTATTATTTATGGTTAGTTAATGGAAATGTAACGTATGTAAACATCATCACAAAATATGTGGAAGAAAAACTGACTGTCGAAAACAAATGTTACGCCTATGTATGACACGACGCGACGTTTTAAAACTGTTTGATGTTACATATATTGTGTGACGTCAATTAAAAGTTATTTAAACAAATGAACATCAATTTCAATTCTATATTTGAATACAGAATGACAATTACAGTTGCTATTGTCCTTCCACAAAACGATGAATAAAATTGGTCTATACTAGTCTCAATATCGGGCAAATGTTACGTCTATTTCTCGCTGTGGAAGTTTGTGGAACTTTTATGTCTTTAGTGAAACAGCAATGAAGAAGAAACGGTATTCAGTTTCTAATTTTAAAATGGTGTTGCCCAAAAACTTATCTTCGGTTACAAGTTACAATGAAACAGTTCATGGATTTTATTCCTAGAACTGAATACGGATTTGGGAACCTTCAGATTTAAAGGTTTTCCTTTTCTATGGAATACAATATCCTCCTAGATATCACTATACATGTTTATATGTTAAAAAGTTCCAGAAGAAAAACCAAGATGTAAAACGCTATATTTAGTTTATTTAATTATATTATGTCCTCTTTGTGCGTTGCCCACTCATATTAACAGGAAATACTGGTTTGGAATCATAAAGGAAACACTATTATTGTTGGAAACACAAAGGCGCTATGGTGGGATAACCGAGGTAAAGAATTTTTGTGAAAGGTGTGAACCAGAAACAATGGTATATCCTTGGCTTAAGTTACAAAGTCTCAAGTTATCAACAAATAGCAGCCCATTGTTTTACTACACGGTACGGCCATGCTTAATTAGATGAACCTACTTGGTCCAAAACAACAATGTCATCGACTATTTTATTCAAACTTTTAAAGCATAGGTCAACCCGGCCGGCCATATTTGTTTATAATTAGCGTTTCACATCAAGTTACGCAAAAACACGAACACCATAAAAGGTCGCCACATAAATGCCAAACTTAGCCCGAGAGATCTTAAACAGTTTCTATTTTTCCTCCAGTTTTATTATCACTTGCTCGCTAGCAACGACACTGTCGTTTAACGGTCAGAGGTAAAGAACCATTGGTCACTAAACATGATTTATTGTTAGTATCGCTGTTTGTATTGGTGGTACCACAGTACTTACACTAGTTGCGAAAGCGCTTGCAACTATTTCTAATCTAGTTTGTACCTATTTTTAATTCCGTGCTGGGTACCAGAGCCCGGCAACTCCAAACACAACATTGATCACTATACAGTTCTCTATTGTCATTGTTACTTAGGTAGCTCAACATGTCTATCGCGTAAACGACCTCAAAACGGTATTCGACCTAGTCGAGCGTAATCTAACATAACTCCAGTCGGATTGAAACGCGAAAGTTTACGTTTCGTTACTCAACCGCCTTCAAAATATTTTGTGCTCTATCTAACAGATATTAAAGTTCATAATTGTCTTCTATAATCAGAGACACGTGCGGAATGGAGGTATTAATGGAGTCGGTTATCTACAACAAAGCATTCCAGCGCTTTACAATTCCGTCCGGATTACTAGCGTGTTCGCTACCGTTCTTTTTCTAAAGCGCTTCATCGCTGCCATTGCTTTTCGGACTGCGATGACTCAACCTCAAGCCTCGGTAAACAGTATGCGGGGCGATGAGTCACCGTTTTACACATTCGCGTATAGCGTTTGAGTAGTGTTGTCAGTCTCCAGTTGGACTCGTCAAGTGACCGAACCGTCCTAAGCGTTATATTGCAGGGTTTACTGCCAAGCGCCTAGACTTTAAACGTAATTGGCGAGATAAGCTACTGGTGTAACAAACATTTTGTGTTCGTTGAACAAGAACAAGTTTGTGTGAAAGTGTAGGTCTAGTTTTGTAACCTGTGTGTGTGCGTGCCGATAGTGAAACGGTCGATAAAGTTGCTGATCGTTCTGTGCTATTTGTGGATTCCTTACATAGGTACTTACTGTTGGATTTGTTAGTGATAACTTGGATTAATGATTTGACAATGCCGTCGAACAAAAAGCTGATTTCAAAAATGCGCCAGATCGCGCAGTGGATCTTGGTGGTGCATGTGGTGAGTGGGCTCATTCAATTCATTCATTTCGACTTCATGTCATCTCACGCTAATGTTTAGAGTAAGATGAACTAGATACAATTAATGTTTGCATTTTTGATACAGTTACAATATCATGATTTGAATTAAATATGAGAAGCCAAGCATAATATGCTAATGATGTACGCATGAGATGTCGTACATCCATTAAACTTTATTACTAGAAGATTCCAATGTAAACACATAATTTGGTCAAGTGTTCAAGGAGAAATAAGCTAAAATCGAGCCAGTAGTAAGTAAATATTGATTAGGAGCCTCCAGGCGATCCCGGGGGTTGACTTAACTTAGTTACAAGTTCAGAGAGCAAAGTTTACTCCTCGATACGAGAGGCACAATCTTTTCTCTTTTCAAATACGAACATAATATCCTAATAAAATACAATAAAACTTCTACAAACTCGAAAACTTTGAGTTAGGTTGAGATTAAAAGGAACGGACAATACACAATATATTGTTGTCCATTGTTGACAAGTAACGAATCTAGCACTTGTACCCAAACTTCATGTATCAAAGCTACGTTTTAGTCGTGTCGCTATTGTTCTCAATGAGCAGCATTGTCAATTACAAAAGATTTATCACCAGATCGCCACTTCATCCAGTTTGCAGGAACTTTGTTATAGGCCATATAAAATTTTTCTCACCTTACAAAAGCTTAGGTTGTGACTAATAAACAATGTTTACAAAAGAAGCAAAATCTGATCTGTGTCCCTTTTTGTAGTCACAATGACGACCATACTATTCAACCAAAATTTTTAGTTCAAAAAAAGTGTGTTTGTTCCTGCAAAGCCATTGAAGCAGTGAGGAATAAATATACAAAAGCATTCATTCAAAAGTCCAAATTCTTTAATTCCTCATCATTATTTGCAGAGCTGATTTTCAAGAATGCTCAGGGTACGATGACCTTTTTGAGGAGGTGTTGAAAATTCCTTCCATAATAATTGCTCCCTTCATTGAAACATTCGTAAGGGTCTACTTAAATAGACCCCCGGTCCTTTAGGTGACTCGGACTCGCAACTTAGTAATTAAGCTTATTTCCTCCGCTTGTTTAGTCGTTTCTGATAATTGTGTACTCAGTCTAGTCAAATGTGCACCCGGAATACTCGACACAACATAGAACATTTGAAAACAGAAAAGCAAATCCATTTTGGAGACTTCATTTTATATATTTCTCAACTTTTCATAGGTGCCAAAGTAAACATTAATATTATGACTCGTTGACTAGACATATCACAGACGCAGGGCTTTTCGCCAACATCAAATTGAAATGCGTCGTCATAGGCCATGAATGCGAAAAGAATAAAAGACAGTCTGTTTAATTCAGTTGTATGGGACCTGTTTGCGGTCTCTGGTTTGCTGAACGTGACCAGACAGTAGCTGGCGGCGGCCTAGGCATGACCGTGCCAATTGCCGGCCGGCAAATGCAATTCTTATGTTGTTCTGTTTTATATTGCAATGCAATCTATTCCGTTTGCACATCTGCGCAAAGCAAAGGGCAAACACCAGGGACTTTTAGATAAATCCTCAATTCCATATCAGCACGTTCCATCGCAACAAGAAGATAATTTAATAAAATTGTTATGTGTGGAGATTTTTACGTCGATAGTAAGTTGTTTGTCGTCATCATTTGTTATTGTAAACAAAACTGGCAATTGCGATGGTGACTCACGTTCGTCTTCAGGCGCAGATGCTAAAAGCTATCCTATCCTATTTAATTCTTGCCTGCAAGGATGTGTGAAAACTAGTAGTCGTTTTGTCTGTACAATGTAACTTCAAGAATGTTGAATTCTTACAAGTTATGCAAAGGATTGTCATATTGCTAAAAATAATGCTCCTAGAAACCATATAGACCTAGTTTCCAACATCGATCACCCGTAAATCCATAAGAATTCTTTGTTTTTCTTACTATGTAGGCAGTTGTTTGCTTTAACAGTCCTTATTTGATAATCGATTGATTCACCGTCTAAAAATATTAGTGGGTGCGGAAAAAATTCACGAAAATAATGTATAGCTATGATCGCGCATTACCATATTGAAGTCACGCGACACCACGCTATTTTGGTTCGGGATCCCAGGAGGCGTGTCTCCGATATTAATACATCGGGCCGGGCCGGTGACTCATCTGGCCGTCTGAAAGCTCCGTCTTGTCCCACATCCTTCATACTGTTTGTATTACTCATACTGGGTGAACCCGGAATCGTTTATATGGACGACTTCGCCGGTATCTAGCGCTTGTTTATTATTAACGCGATTGTCCAAGACAAATTATTCAATTACGTGGGCAAATTCAAACAAGAAGGAATCCCCGACGTTGCCAACACATTCTGAAACATCTCGGTCAGATATAAAAAGTCTGTAGGAGATTTTTATCACATGGCAAAAGAACGTTTAAGGTCGCAATGAGTCACAACTAAAGACGTCAGTTCACGCGTGCTATGAAAATATATACGCATTTATTTTAGATCCTGGATGGATGGATTCCACAAGACTTACCCAATGTTTCCGAGAAATAATTTTATTTTTATTAGGTGATAAAATATTAATGATAGTCTGCTCTGATCGAAGGTGTTAAATGTAAAGTCTATTTCCTTGTTTTTTCTTTGTCCGAGTCGCGACTTGATCTCAATCAAGGCCAGCATTGTTTATCTTATTTCGACTTCCTTCCTTAGATTACTATTAGCTTTGAGTAATAGACATTGCCATTCCCTAATTTGCATTTTCTCTTTGAGTTGGGATTGGCTAAATCTGTTGCCAGTTTCTTTAATTCAAATGTACGATTTGTTTTTATTATGCGGGGAATCAGGGAACTCAATGGTTATTTGCTGTTTTCTGCTGGGTGTCGGCTTAGGTTTTTCTTCTCTTTCGATATCACTAAGTTGTTTTGTTTTGTTTTGTATAGTAGTAGTCACGTTTATAATAATATATAACCCTCTACTGCTTTGTTCCGTGAATGCTGTTGCAGAATCTGTACCAGAATCTAGCAGGAAGGTAATTACAATGGTAATAGTACAGTCACTGCTATCGTTGTACCTACCTATACGTAATACGTGTGCAGGAAGTGAGCTGTTGACTACTGTACCCCCATTATACGGTACAATTGATGAATGTCCAGGCGCTAGCATGTGTGCTTGAGCAGAATTCAATTTGATCCCTTTCAGAGTTAACCCTTGAATGGCGTTATTGATTTGAATCTGTAAATAAAATGCTGAGGGGACGTGCTAGTTTTATTGAACACGTTTTAAATTTTTAGATTGGGGCTATGTATGAACGTAATAATTCTGGTTAATAGAATTTACAAAATATTTGAAAATACTATATTAGATAAAGGCCCTTTCGATCTGATGCTTCTTGTTTATCCTCGTAAATGATATGCTGATTAGATAAATGCTTTGATAAGATCGATTTTGGCAATAAAGTATGTATGTAAAGATCACAAAATTTACTGAAGAACATTTCAATTCATATCATTATAAAGGACAAATAGGTACCCATGCTAAATAAAATTGATGGCAAATTTTAATTAAGCATCAAAATATGCAAATAAACAGCGTAGAAATCTCTGTAGACATCGCAAATCAAAACTGGAGGGTGGCACGACCGACGTTTAATTATGTAAATAAATTTTCATGCATAGCAAGGAATCGTTAAACAATGCGCCAGATGAACTGAGCCTACCCTTCTACAGCCAAAGTTTAAAAGAGAACTGCCCCTCGGGCAAAAACAGATTACCCTTTTGTTCTTTTTGACGTACTTGCGTCCAACTTTCGGACAGAATTCCATTTAATAAACACGTATTACTATACTGTACCTATTGCTTTATACAAGTGCATGGTATAAAGCTTTACGAATGCCACAAAAGTGTTGCGCAAAGAGTGATTACGTAAAGTACGACGTGCGTACGGTGAACTGTTTACGTCAACAACTCTCGGTTCAGTCGGAATCCATCTGAGCTGCTACTAATTTAACCCTTAATGAGAAGTAAGAGAGACCCTTCATGTCCGGAGGCGCGGAAGCGGGACTCATCACCGTCTCTAATGGCCTGAAACCACCCTCGGGTTAAACAGATATCATCTTATAAACAGATTCGAAAAATAAAAACATGTGATCCCGTCTGAATTGTTCTCCCATTATTTTGATGGTACGTGAGTTTTTAATTGCAAGTCCTTTTTATGAGGTGGTTTTGTATAGGTTTATGAAAGTTGTGCACCCAATATACAATTATTTGTAGAAGATTATGGAATCTACAAAGTGCACGTTTTATTTTAATTTAGAAAATATTATCTGTCGAATTCATTTTATACGTTACGTGCAACATGCTATTTTTTGCTGCCCTTCTAAACATGGCCGGACGAAATAAAAGCAACAAACATCCCAGCAATGCGCTATAAAAATTTGTCTTCACACGAACTAAATTTGGCAGCGTTCCCCGAAATGTTATCACCTCATAGTATCGCCGATGCACACAATATCTCATAATATTCTTTATATCCGTCCCCATAAACAGAAACGGGTCGTGGTAATGACGCCCCGTTGAGGGGAGAGGACGTCTAACCGGCCGTTACGGTCGCTGAATATGTGACCGCTGCATTTTATTACCACTTTACTCTGCCACATAATCGACCTTCATGATGAAGGGCTTCTTTCCGACTAATAGTCGGTTGGTATGCGATGCCCCTTGTCCTACATGTTCGATGCCGGTTTTGGTAGGGTTAATTGTTCGATAAATTTCCATTTTACTTATTAATGGGACCGTTTGGACAAATTCCACAGCTAAGTGTCTCAAGCCCCAAGCATCAAAATTGATTGAAAATGGTAATTTCACTAAAGTGCTATTATTCATTGTTCCAGGTCGAATTCATAGAAGCATACTGCACACCTCGCGATACAGCCCGCCGCTCCCCACAACGCAGTCGGCGTTCCCGAGAGCAACGCCGCTCCCCTGAAGCCACCAGATGGCGCTACGAATCGCGCCGAGCAAACTACGACTTTGACTCGTGTCGAAAACCTTACGAGTACGAGAGTCGTAAACATTACGGACGGGAATTCGACGGGGATTCAGGGAGACGAGCGGAGTTTGACGCGGGGTCAGCAAGACGTCGAGCGGATTACGAGTCCGCAAGAAGGACCGACTTTGACTTGTCGGCTCCTAGTGTGTCGAGGCGAAGCCCCGAGAGCGCCCCTGAGGGTTCAGTGGAATCTCCACCAGAACCGGCACCATCAGCGCCATTGAGACACGAGCGACAGACCAGACACAGATCTCAACCATACTACGAATCTGGTAAGTTGACTAAATATTATATTTTTAGAAAGAAAATCCGTAGTGATAAAAACAAGAGTAGGTAAAACAATGACAAGCCGAAAGATAACATAAATGAATCACATAAAGCATAGCTATAATTATAATTGGCCATTACACAATTCGTGATTGACTACTTGTTCCGACAAGAAACAATGCATTCGATGAAAAATACTATCCAAAGTCTAGTAGCTTTTTTGATAACGTCACTTCTTATTTTTTTTTCATGCCTGTTGAGTTCATACAATGTTTATATCAAAAACTCAGAGAGGGTATTGATTAGATTAGCCGGAATAGATTGCTAGTATTCTTCAAAGTGAATTTTGATAGCAAATTTATCGACATCAAACATTATAACAAGTTTTTTCTCAAAATCAAATTAACAATATGTTCTAAATAAAAAGTGTTGGTAAAAGAAACCGAATCTACCTACTAGTAATAAGAAACATGAAGCTTTACTTCCGTTTATTTCAGCAACGCTTAACAAATTGGCATTTCAATGTTACTAATTGATTGGCAAAAGATCCTTGAAATAACACAACACAATTCGGATTACATTGAAATTAGCATGTTTGCTTACAGAAATTTTTATGCAGTCCAATAAAATGATTTCCACATATTATAAACTACAATATTTAGAGTTCAAGGCGAGATTCTTGTTCGGAGAGCTTCAAGAATGTAATTTTTCAGAATAAAAATAAACTTGGTTAGCCAGAAGAAGCTATTCAAAAATGATTGTAGCAGGATGGTTTCCTAAAAACAACAAAATTTCGCGCTTCATTTTACATGGAACTCATGGCTCTTACTTTTTAAGAACATCCTCGTCTAGGACGGTCGGGACAAAGGTTCCATTCTTCCAGCGCAACAATCGTGGCAGAGCCTAGTTAGGCCATTGTTTTCACTGTGGCTAGAGATATACACTCCTGCCTTTATTAAAAAAAGAAAACTGTCTCCTCGTATCTAAAAGATGGCATCTGTGTTTCACAATCTTCGTAATTAGGTCATTTTAATCGGGTAGAAGTGTTGGTATGTGATATCGCGTATAATAAATAACCGACTGGTTGGATACTTTCCAGAATTTATAGGTAAAATCATCATTGAAATAATAGCTGTAAACTGTAAAGTAATTTTGGTTAATGGTGATTAATGTTAGAATGTTGTATAATTACATCGATTTGATGTTCCGTAATATCATGTAAAGCATTAAAAATTCTACTTCTGCCCTATTTCTTTTTACTTATGTAACGAAACATTCTGTATTTTTGTAATACGATGCCTTTGTGTGCGACTAAGCCTTTGCATCAAAGTACGCCTACGTTATCAGAAAATACAAGTACGAAGCATTAATTACACGATTGCCAGGTTTTTTAAATCATCTAGGGACTTTCATTCGCTAATACCAGCAAGTACTGAAGCAACAATAGCAAGTTTTAATCAGCCCTTTTGTCGTTTTTTCGTCCGTCTAGACACGGCTGAAAAAATGTCCGGGATTTTATAATAACTGAGACTATTACTGTAAGTTGGCATGTTTGTGGCCAGATTCATTTTTGTTTTCACCGTAGTGCGAATTGTTTTGGTTTGATAACCCAAATTCAAGGGATTCTCTTGGGTCCGTAAAGGTTTGGTGTAAATAGAGTGTAGATTCGAATGAAAATCTTTAAGTTCGCTATGTACGAGTCGATTACCTTTAACCTTTCACTGCCAACGCGCTTCAGAAAGACATTTAACACGTTAATCGCGGCAATTTAACAAATTTCGAGTTGCGCGGCCTGGTCATCCACGCGGAAAAGTAATTACGTCAAGTAATGACGTCACTTACCCTCCCATCTGCTCTCTCCACGTCGCTAATAGACAATTTGCACAGTTTTTGACGCCATTTTGTTCAATCGACGCAACGTGTTGAACGTATTCGGACTTTTCTTATATTTTTGATGTCGGCAATTTCGTTCGCAATTGTGTTTATGACAATGTGTTTCAATAAAAAGAGTGTTACATAAAAAATAATGGGGGTTAAGTATTATTAAGGACACATTTGAAAGACGGCAAATGCCATAAAGGATAATTTGACAACAGCTAGTTTTTAATAACATAAAAAAATATATTATAAAACTCGATATCACAATAAAAGTTTTAAAACCGAACTACAAAGAACAATGCTCTACAGAGTAATCTAAATGAGGCAACGGAAAATACGGTATTAAAACAATAGAGGCGCAGACCTTGTTCTAGGGAGCGCATTAAAAGTTTATTATAAAATGGCATACTACGACTGCCTACGATTCGTTAGTTCTTTCCTATCGTCGTGGCTTTTAAAATCCAGACTTTTATGTTTATGATGCATTCAGGAGTCCTTTGTTACCCGAAGCAAGGAATACTCGTTAGGGTATTTCGTCGTGCCTTTGAAATAACATTAGCTGTGCGTGTAGGCACGTGTATGAGGGGTTTAACGTATTCATTAACTAAGGTAATAGTCCTCCAGATCCGATTGAAATGGAAATGAATAAGTTTAAAAACGAGGGAGTAATGTCGATGGGCGTTGTTTCATTTGCGTCGTAAATCTCAGTATGTACCCTTAGCTAATAATGAAACTGTTCTTGCTAAATGTAAATAATGATAAAGCTGCCTAGTGTAGTAATCATTTCTTATCATGATAGCATTAACAACATGCAAAGTAATCAAGGGGACAAAATATGTAATTTCGAATCTCCAATGCAGATAAATTACCTATAGAAATTTGCAATAATTACTTTTTGGTTTAACTATACTCGTAAATAACGTCAACGAAAAACAGTTAAATGAATATTCCGAATATCTCCAAAACGGGACGTTTATCAAAGGCACCCTTTGTTCTTTCACTTCACCCCTCCGTGGGCAAATAACAACTACTGGAAACGATGTCTAATTTATAACCATAGAAATTCGACAATAGCATTTTTTACGAAGTCCGTAAACCAGCATCAATGAATTTATGAACATACTTTTGGATTCAAAAAGATTTTATAAACTTTCCACGTTCTTGAAAAAATGCTTTTCAATTCCTAACAATTGGTTGCATTCTTAAGGGGATGTGGATTCACAATACGGACGTTGGGGTTTAAACGACGTCACTTGAGACAAGCTGAGCCACATCAGAAGTAGGAGAAAAAAAGTAAATCTGCGTCTGGCTCGTTACCGACTTCAGTTTATCTTCTACAGCTACTCCAATGTCACTTGAATGCGCATTAATTCTCCACATATTATATTCACATGTATGCAAATTGATAAGTAAAAATCTTCATATATTATTTTTGTTTTGTTTTAGAATCATCATCAGAGGATCGATCGACATCTTCAGAAGGCGAGGAAGACGAATTCGGTGAATTTGATCCATTCGCTACAGCACCTTCTCTACATTCCCCAGACAGCGGTCGCTCAGACCCACGATACGCTAACGCGCCACGTAGAAACCCAAGTCCTTACTACTACGGTGACTTGTTCAAGACTCCCCAACAGCAACAAACACCGTCAGCTCCTACCATCTCTACAACATCATCTTCTCGTGGCCCCCGGTACAGGAAGTCAGCCAGTCTAGACGCACCTCACGTTGCTCCCAGACCGAATCTACCTAAAAGATTTTCAGTTGCTGAAGATGGTTTCCGTGAGCTAGAGCGCTCATCATCTTCGTCTGGTGAGAGCGCGTGGATGCCGCCGAGGCGTCGCGGGCGCGACGCGGCCGGCTGCGCGTGCGCCGCGCCCGAAGATGTAGAGGAGTGCCAGCCTTCTCGCAGCGTCTTTTACGTGCCGGCGCCACTGCCCCGCTGGCCGCAAGAGATGACCACCAGACAGATCTACGAAACAGCGTTCGACTGCAAAATTGCACGTTCGGATGATGACTTGGATGACTTCGACAGGGTCAGCAATCACCCTGCTCTTTTGCAAGCTGAGGATCGCAAAGTTATTTCTTCCGCGTCATCCGCCTTTGAAGCCGTTGAACGTAGCGAACCAGACTACAAAGGTCGCCGCAAGGTGACTATGAAGACGGACAGTGTTCGACGTTCCAAAATCCCCACAATTCGTCAAAAAAGGGAGAATGAGAACAACGCTTGTGCCTTGTCAGAGGAATTGGAAAAGGTTCATATTGAGGAAGACGGACGAACAGCCTCGACGTCTCAACTTCCACTTCGCGGTTACACACCGTCACCGCCATCTACAGCACCTTTGCCAACAAAATTTCAACAGAAAGACGCTTCTGCCATGAATAGTATTAAAAGCGCTCCGAATTTGCCGCAGTCACAACCTGCACACCCGCGTCTTAAAGACTTGAGGTTGCCAGTGAAGTCATTGCGCGCTCGGGATACACCCACGAGTAGCGATGCTAGCATGGCTGATGTCAAAGGTTCAGTATCTACTGAACTGGATCTTGGACAGCGTCTGAGAGATTCGAGTCGCGAATCTCGCGATGGTGATGATGAAGGAGGGCAATCAAAAGACGGTATTTTTTTAGAGATTAAGGGTCGGCCCACTTCCGATTCTGATACACCTGAAATGAATCGGTACACGGGGCCAAAGGGGGTCGGCCCTATAATGGAGTTTAAAGGAAGGCCTGGGGTAATTCGTCCGCGTCGCAAGTACTCTAGTACAGAAAGTATGGCCACAAGCAGCAGCGGAGGCAGCATGGAGTCACTACGAAGTAGTAATAGTGAAGGAGACAGGAGTAGTAGTAGTTCAGAAAGTCGTCATTCGTCTTCGCTAAGTTCACACAGCTCTGATTCAGGAAATGTGCCATTTACAAAGTCACATCATCATATGCAACTTTCGGGGTTTGGGCACCATCCAGCTAAGTTGCATATTTTAAGCCCCATTTCTGATAAATCTTCACAAGAACAAGCATCAGAGACATCTGACAACAACAAAAATAACAACTCTCAAAAAGTATCTCCTGAAGACTTTGAAACTGGTAATACGATGCAAACGACTGTTGAAATTGTTGCCAAACCTAAACGACGTGCGTTACAAAACAGGAATCTTTTGAACCTTACGTTTAGACACTCAACAACTGGAGATTCTGAAATTCAAGGCTCTGACAGTGGAATTTCAATCCACTCGAGAGAAGGCGTAGACTCACGAAACGCTTTCATTAATTTCAAAAACAGTAATACTGAAGAGGAACGTAAAGATGAAGAAGTTGATCTATCTGATCTTCCTTTCGACATGCCCAAGTTGAGGAGACGACGGGCTGAAGCCGAAGCCGATATGCGATCCTTGCCATTTGACATGCCCAAATTGCGCCGAAAGTTACGCGGGCAGTCACTTCAACTAAATAACGACTTTGGAGGGGCTATCTCAAATGCCTCTTCCAGCCAAAGCGTGCAAGATTTAAATCAAGGTTGGTACTTTTTATATATCTTTAAAATATTTCCATTAGCTGATAACATCGAAATATCGAACTACTTAAGAACTTTCTAATGCTCTTTAATAATTCGATCACGTCAGAAGGATTCACATGTCAATCTTGTTAGAAAGAAGTATACTCGAAGGGTCTGTCGACTCAAATTGTTGGTTCTTTCTAACACGAAGCGACCGCCACCGCATTATGCCGATTAAGACGTATGACTCCGGATTCCTCCACACGAAATTCTCTGGTCCAACGCCTATCCAATATTTAATTTGCTTGAGTGCTTTTTGAGGGAACTTTTTCCTGTACATGTTGGGAGCAATTTGTAACCGTTCAGTTGAGTTAGGAGTTCGTTTCGCGGAGAATTGCGTGTGGTTTGACGTAATAAGTGGTGGCGTCTTAGATTCAATCAATGCTAAGAACAAAAGTTTACTCACTTGACGTGTTTCCTTATTCAATCTTATTTCTTGTTTTCAGGAAACACACACAAACCGAATTTGAAGTTGAATTTTGACAGCGGCAGCGGTGGTTCTGGCAGTTCTAAGGGACTGCGTTTGAATTTGGGACCAATTGCTCCGCCTAGAGATTTGGTTGACGCTTCTCTCCCACTTGACCGACAAGGGTGAGTTGATTTCTTCTTAATACCACATTAATCCAACTGAACACAAATATACCTAATAATGTTTCGGCAGCGGGTTACGAAATAATTATATAAATTAATTGGTTTTTATTTGATTGCTTACAGGTGGTACCACGGGACCTTATCGCGCGTTGAAGCTGAGAGTCTGCTAAGGGATGCAGATGAAGGCGCTTTTTTGGTTCGAAACAGCGAATCCGCCAAACACGACTATTCGCTAAGTCTGAAGTGAGTATTCATTATCACTTAGAGCATCTTATTAATCATCTTGTTTATTATCAACTTCCGTTATCTACTCGTACGTCTTTGGAATATTTTTAACACAGTTTTGCTAATCTTGGTTTTTTCCTTGTTTTGCAGATCTACACGTGGTTTTATGCACATGCGTATTTGCCGCGCAACAGACGGCTACACGTTAGGTGGCGCTGCGACAGCGTTCCCGACTGTGCCAGCTCTGATGCGGCACTACGTCACTGCCCAGAGGCTTCCAGTTCGAGGTGCGGAACACATGGCACTGTCCACACCTCTGCCAGCCGTCCTACTATGAACATCCCATCAGGAAAGATGGGTTTTAATTTTTGAGTGAACCTCGATCAGTCGATCGGTCGGTTCGAAGTTCGGAAAGGTGTACATAAACAGCGATCGGAAATCCAAGGTGTGATTTATTTTTTGTTTAGATTGCTGAAGAAAGCACAAGTGAAGGAGTTACTTATCGTATTTATAGCTAGCTCTAGGAACCCAGTGAATAATACCAAAGAGTTAGAATTCAATAATTTTTGCTAACGAACGGCTTACATTTATTTGTATACGCTCAGGTAGCAGTGTAATTATGCTAGTCCAGAATATCGCAGCCACATATATAAAATATATTATATATTATTTATTCGCATATAATCATTTTCACATTTAAATGTATACTGTGTGTAACGAAATAGGTTGTCTTGCTTCGTATTACTCATTCATCGTTTATCTTATGCATTGATACCATATATCTTTTATTAATCAGTGTAAACTGTATGTATATTGTACGTTTGTTTGATAATGACGTAAACGATTATATTAAGTAGGTAGTTATATTGTGTGATAATTCGTTTTGCAAACAATTTGCGATGAATCATCAAAACATATTATTGACCTCTGTATTCATTTGGAATAACATGGCCTAAGCAATAGACAAGTAACTTTATTACCTATCTGCTATTGGTCTTGTCATGGATAAAGACGTCAAAGTTTAAACGTAAACTTTGAGCTAAATATTGTTGTTGTCTTAAATCGTAAAGTGTAGAAGGCCACCGCAAACTACCTAATTAGGTACGTAAGTTTGAAAATAGAGGAAAATTTCTTTATTTTCGAACGTAATGATTATCGCATTATGAAGATAGGTACTTAATTTTATTACTGTAATAGAAACACGCTTTATTGCAGTCATTATTTAGAACAATATTGCCATGATTCACAAATCACGTAGATACAGGTGTGAAGAATCAAGTCTGAATATAAATTCGTTTAAAAAAATAAGTGACTCACTATGAAAACATTCAACTTTATATTAGAAGCGCGTAAACTGCTTACGCAAACTATAAAATGTATACAGCAAGGTTAAAACAAATCAGATTGCAAACCGTGGAATATTTATGTAGCAAACATGAAATAGGTGGGTACAGTTGTCACATTGACGTGTACGTGCAAAATAGAACCTTGATGCCATAGATACGAGGTTGAGTTTAATAGAGACTGTAATAGCATGAGTCATAAGCACGTGGGTCGAATAGACACGAAAATAATATCGATTTAGTACAAAACTGTACGGAGTAGACTTGATGTCAGTTGGAACTTTTATACACTGTATGTCAAACATAGTAGATATAGTACTACTTATTTATATCGGAACCTCAAGTGTGTGCGCTTATTTAAAAAATACTTTGAATTATTGTCGAAACGTCTTGCTTGCACGCTACAGTGAGTACATGAATAATTGTCGTCAGGCGATTAAATATGTTCTAGAAATAAAAGAAGCAAACACACTTGAGGCACAAACATTGGCCAACGTGAAACGATATTAAATAGAAATAAATTTTGATATAACTTTCATACTATAGTGAAGTCATAAGCTAATCATGATAATAATGGCACATAACAGAATATTATAAGATCATAGATGAAGATTGCACATGTTATGTAACTTTCACATGATGACTTATTTATATTTTTTGTTAAATTAGAATTTAAGTAGTGTAACGAGATGGACTATGGGGCCCTCATTAATAGATAGTTTTAGTTCCTTTTCATAGTTTTATGTCACTTGGTACTTCTACAACGACATTCATTGACGGCCAGTGATATACTCAATGAAAGGTGTAGCAGCTATATTTAATAGATTCTTCTGTGATTTTGTGTTTAATACAATAAAAGCCAAAAAAATGTTGTGTATTATAAATTAAGTTCATCGTATTTATTGTGTAACGCATATTCATGCTTATTTATGTTCACATTTGTCTAATAATGTGCAACACGATCTCATGCAAAACTTCCTCTGGATGGTTCAGTTACCCTAGTGTTAATTTTGATTGATTTGTACCTGATTTTTTGAAAGAAACGTTGTTTGAGACTTAAAAAATAAATTACGTTTTAACAGATTTATTTTGTTAATTAATTTAGTGATCATTAGAATAATATTAACGTAGACATGTATGAGAATGAACGAATTTTTCGAATGTATCTGACATTTATTAATGTATGTAATTACTTAACCACCGCAAAGCAGCTTTTGCAAGCGTGCAACTAATTTTAATATAGAACTTAATATACCGTTTTATTAGTAAGCAGTGGTACTTATTACATGAGAAGGGGAATCATTTGGGTCCAGAATCATCGTCACTGACGATTTTTAACGTCTACATTTTGTAGAAAACATAATTTCTTAATTATCCGTCTCATGTACTTTGTACGAAGTATGGTTATTATGTAGTAAACGCGTAATGGAAGGTAGGCTTAAGGTATCGGATGAAATTCTAATATTTGGAAGTTTTGAAAACGTGTCAAAATTTTTTTCATGAGCGATGTAGGTCCCGAAACGGAGTTAGGTAAAAGTTATAGCTTATTGTAGTTATAATCAACTGTAATTTTGAAGGTGTAGTTTGAAATTGAAGATGAAATAAATTCCATAAAAATAACTTACATATTGCTTTTATTCCTATTTTACCTTTACCCCCTTATTACCACAATATGAATATTTATCACATTTGTATTCCCCGAAGGATTAGGCGGGGGTGTACCTACTTAAAGTACAGTCAAGAGCACTAATAAATATACACTTAGCAAAATTTAAAAGCGATTTTCTCGTGGAATATTGATTGCAACTTTGAAATAAGACCTATTTCATAGCAGTATAAGTTCCAAAATATTATGTTCGTAATAACATAAAATTACAATCAATGCAGTGGGAGAAAATCGTTTAGAAGTTGCTAAGTGTATACATATTAGTGCTCGTGACTGTACACCCACATTTCCCCAGTTATGTTTAAGCCGGTGCTACTGAGAAAAAACCCAATAATACTTTGCCCGACCTGGAACCCAGAACCTCACAGGCAGGCTGAATTATTAATCCACATGAATAGTAACAATCTGGTATTCAGCTGCATCTGATTAGACGAGAAGCCGACCCCAAAAATAGTTGGGAAATGCTAGGTAGATAATGATGATGATGAATAATAAAAATTATAAAATACTACCTACAACATAAATTGCCAAATAATTTGGCACTACACTACAAAGGTACACACAGCAGCAGGTCAAGTTACCATAAACTGTCAAATTTTCTCGTTCTATTTTGAACTTAACCTACAACATTTTAAGGTTTAAAATAGTTTGGAGAAATTTGACAGTTTCGTGACGACTGTACAATGTCAACACAGAGTAGACAGCCCTATGGATTGTATTGAAATAACGACCTCAATGTTAAGCTTTGGTTTCCTAAGAAAGCGGTGAACGGTCACACAATAACGGCAGTCCAAAAGTGGGGTGTTTTTTTTGACAAATACTGGTGAAAATGACAGATTTTGGTGACGGCCATTATAATGTGACGGAACTGCTTTCCTAGGAAACGAAAGCTTAAATAAATAAAATTCATTTAATTCAGATAACTAAATCCATACAATTCAAATTCGATCAACATTAAAATTACAACTAAAAATATTAAAGTTAAATTTAAATTACCCTCTTAACAAAGGTTCTCCACAACGGAGAAGAGACCCTGTCCGCTACAGTCTTCAGTATTCCGTTGCAGCTGCCACGCATTCCGTGGATCAGGGATACCGTTTTCATGCAGATGACGGCATGAAAGCCATCATTGCGATATAGTACAAACATGCACTGCAGAAGCGAGGCAGCCCCAACATCATCCTAAAGATTATACTGGACGCGCAGGACATCCAGCGATCTTTTGGCGTGACTGACCCACAGATTTCCAATATAAAAGCTTTGACAATACGCCTTAAACAGCCCCCTGGCTGGAGGCTGTGAGTCCGCTCGAAGGCACCACAGGATTGACCGGTTAAGCAGTCACGGCCTCTCAAGGCCAACTGCGAGATGCCATACACAAAAAAAAATCCTTAAACAACGTTACCTTAACTTGTTCAGAGCAGCGGTAGAGTCTGCGGGCCAGCACCTACCTACCGCCTCCGCCTTTACCTCTGACCGCTAAAGCCCTGCGCTCCCTCTCAATATCCTGATCGTCTTCAAGACCCTCGGTAATTAAATGCCCCAGGTATTTAAATTTCGTGAGACGATTTATACACAATCCATTTAGACTGATATTATGTGCATACTCAGGGCATCCACCGGCGGCCCTAAAGACCATATATTCAGTTTTCTGGACATTGTATATAAGACCATGTGCACCAACATAGGCCTCACACAGTCTTAACAACTCTCCGAGACCTCTCACCGTCGCGTCGGGCTCAGCAGCACCATGTCGTACGCGTAGCTAATGTTGTTGATGCAGACGCCATCTATCGAGCAACCGACACGCTTACTACTCAGCTCGACTATGAGGTCATTTATGTATAGGTTGAAAAGCTTGGGTGACGTCAAACCTCCCTATCTCATCCCGCTTTCCAGCATTTTGAGAGGTGGAATAATACTCTCTCTGAGGCATATGCCTCAGAGAGAGTATTATTCCACCTCACAAAATTAGTTTGGTGAGAATATATTGAGCACCCCCACCGGTACACCCGAGTTCCCCAACTTTCTCCAGAGCACATCGTATGAAACAAGATCAAAAGCTTTGGAGAGGTCAACAAAACACGCATATACCGGTGTCTTGCGGCCCAAATAGCGCTCTTTGTGCAGTTAAACTGGATAACATATTGCTGACTATTAAATAATTTGCTTATAACCACGACTATAAAATAATTATCAACCTGCAACTACAAAAGGCAAAACACTTAGCACGGAGGGGATAAGTGAAAGGGATTGGCGTAACCAAAGTACGTAGTAGTGGTCAAAGATGCTTAATGTCCGTCCAGAAGCAATGAATACAACGTACGTATATCTATCGCTTATTAATAAGCAACTTGATCATCAGGAATCAATACAAATAAAAATAATCTACAGTAGCATTGTCACCCTTAAACTCTTATATCAACGCCATCTGTCTACGCACACGAAAATTCAGATACCAAATGTTTATTTTTGAACACTAGATGTCGCTCTATCTGCCACCAAAGCCTTTGTATGAGAGCCATCTACAAATTAATTCAAATAGTATTTCATGCAGGGGTAACAAATAAGAATAATACTAATAAGAATATACAGATGTCACTGCAAAAAATCATAGAAATATACTGTTTACGTCTGTTTTTATGTATCCACCTTATATAATTAATAAAACGCAATCTCTCTTTGATTATCTACCCGTAAGTGAACACCAAAACCAAAAACCAACCAACCAACCAAGAACCAGAACCAGAAATAATGTTTTTTTTTTTGAACGCGAAAATGATTCAGAAACTAAATCAAGATAAAAAAGATTTATTCTACATGTAGTTTTGTTTTCGTTTATTGTTAACAACTAAAAATAGTTGGGAAGACTAGTTTTTACAAACATTTAGAATGTGTTTTATACCGTGGTGGAAACGCAGGGATAGACGAACGGTTGTGTGTGCGTACAGTTCATCGGAGAAGCAAATGTCTTAACACTGTTTCAGAATCGCATAAGCGTGTTCGTCGCATTTCCGAATGTACGTGTACGTGGCGTGATTTTTAGAGGCGTTTCTGGGAGATTGGCTAGAGAAGGCAACACACAGGGAAGAGCGAAAACTTGTGGGGGAGACCTTTGACCATCAGTAGGAAAAACCTGGTAAAAAAAAAAAAATACGAAATTCATACCTACGGTGGTCTCTGTTGTTTGTTATTGAGTTTGTTACTGACAAATGCGTGCACTGAATGGACAGGTCCTCTTAATCTGTGTGGTTCTTTCCTCAGAAGACCATTTCAGACACCAATCTACATGGCCTCAAAGATTAGGTCCGAACTTTTATATACACATTGACATTGATGAATTTTATACATACAATGACATGAGTATTTACTTTGTCAAGTATTATATTATTTTAATTAGGTATTATGAATGTGAAAATTATGTGGGTCATTACTTTTTTGTTTTCTCAGTTAGTTTGAATCATAATCTATCTGGCAGTTTGAGTAATTTATGCGGCCTACCCAAATGTCCTTTCTTTGGTATTGTTCGTCGAATCGTTGTGCTCCTTAAGTTCTGAGTTGAGCGGCAAGATTACTGACAAATGCGTGCACTGACTGGACAGGTCCGCTCAATCTGTATGGTTTTTTCTCAAAAGACCGTTTCAGACACCAATCTACATGGTCTTCACATGATCTGACCAAGATTATGTCTGGACTTTAAAAGAGACTGTGACCTCTGAGTTTGTTTCGGCCTTTCTTCACAGAGTAGTCAGATAGGAAACGCCGACCTCATCTAGTTTTTAAAATATGATTGACGTGTAAAAGTGTTTGTACAAACCTACTTACAGAAATAAAATCATTTATCATTTACTTACAGAAATAAAATCATTTATCATTTATTGTTTTTCTTTGTGTATATTTTAATAAGACACAAAATACATGAACTATCGTGGGTTTGAATACTCTGTTCGTTATAACTAACATACAGTAGGTATACCATTCCTTAAAAAAAACCCTTTTAATCTTGTTCATGTCAGGAAATTAAAAAGGGACAAGTGTAAAGAGGTGAATCCACCCCTGTGTATTACTTAGCTTTGGTGTGGTAGCTATTAAACGTACAACTTTAAAAACAGCTTTAAAAAAAGTTGTAAATCCACATCGCGTTCGCGGACAAAATTAATGAAACATCCCTTTGACCCTTTCGGGTGGCTTCCGTCAGTTTTTCACCCAAAACCCATTAAGCCCCCCTAAGTGTTTCTATAAAAGGGCCTCTACATTTATATAAATGGCATCATCATTGAGGGATAATTCACTTTAACATTTTTGACAAATCGTTGCATAAGAAAATAAGTATTAAGGGGGGAAGCATTTGTATGAGGGTTGCCGAGAATCGAGTTGAATGCAATTGGAAACGCCTATGTCCAGCGGTTGACTGCTGTAGGCTGATGATGATGATAATAAGTATTATGTGTATTATAAACGGGACAGGACGATTTCAGAAGTCTATGAAGTGTTACACCGGTTCTGAATTAGCTGTAAAGGCTGGAAACAAAAACCATTTTTTTTCTCTGTAATTCTGTATAGGTATGTAGGTACCATTGTACCTACCACGTTTTCCTTTATTTGCATGTCCGCGTTTAATTCATCATTCATTTAACAATTTCAATTCGAAGAACAATGCAAAAACGGTGCGGCCTGGTCCATACGAAAATAACCTTTCACAAAGTCCTCTCAACTCTGTAAAAACAAAATGGATATTTTAAGATTTTTCCTGAAAAAATATGTTTTCATAACACACCAGGCCTTATTAAGGCCGCTGTACAAATTGTGCGGTCTGACAAACATCACGTCGTCACGGACTGTTGACGAAGCTTTTGTGTGTGTAAAGGGTCGTTCAAACGTTTTACATGTCAGGGATCGAAAGAAAATATTTTATTTTGCGTTTTCGCATGTTGTTTTTTCGTGTCCACTGTGTCCAAGCCGTAGCTAGTAAACAAAAAGAAGAGTCATTGACGTGAAAGACCTAAGAGGGATATGCATACATTTACTGTTAAAATAAGTAATATTATGGCCTTATGTCGATATCTGTGACACTTTAGTGCCTATACGTAAAAATGATAATTCTTATTATTGTGTCTTTGACATATGTCGGCACCCTGTGATCCTGGCCCTTTGGAAAGCGTACGAGGGGCCGCAGCCAACTCACAGAGGCCCGTATAGACGCTTTCAATGAAATGAGGCACTAACCCACAATTATTCCTGTACGCACTATGCAAGTGCACCGAAGGACAAGCCCCGGTTGGCGTAGGAATATTGCATGATATAGAAAATAAAGGTAACGTTCTATCGATTTGGGTGGCTAAATTGCACTGGTTACCTAAACCTTTGAGTAGACTATGGCTCCTGCCTGACCAATGTTTATACATACAATACACGGATAAAATGGCATGGGGTGACTTGCACAATCAATAATGGGCCCCCGGAAATAGTCGCTAGCACATAGTGACGTAGCAACAAGGGGGCCATACTTACTGAGGTGCTTGAGGAGTGGAGAGGTATTCTACGGCTATCAGGACAATCCCGGAAGTACGGTCAAGATCCTTACCAAAATCTTACTGGAATACTTCCTTCCTCCGAGCACATTTGCTCTTGCGAATCTCCACTTTAGCCGGCCAACAAAGGCAAGCATGAGATGGGAGCTCAGTTCCCCGCCAGTGTTTACTCCAGACGGCCAATAAAGGCGAGCTAGAGACAGGGAACATGACTTTTCTCGGGAGATAAGGTCCGTGGAATCGCTAATGCCCCACTGCTCGCCACATGCTGCCCTGCGAGTTTATGTATCTCACTTGGTCTGGCTCCTCCCCCTAAACTTGTTTCGGAAAAGTTAACATTACCTGCACATACCTAGAGTTCGGAGCACGCAAGCCCCACCACGACATCAACGTAGATATACGGTGGTGGGGATGGTTCTTATTATTATTATTATAGAGTGCTATTCTTTTTGTACCTGACTGACTTCATAATTGCCTTTCAATTGACGAATCAAACTTCAGCACTTAGCAAAAGTCTTTATAATCTTTCATCTTTCTATCCTTACTAACCGCGCCAATTCGCTAACTAATCCAAACCGAGATTAGGAAAGTTACCCTAGCTGGTTACCCCGGCTTCTTAAAACGAAAGTTCAGCCAAGTCCACCTGGCTTTCCAAACTATTTCCAAGTTTCTGTTACCGTGAGGCTGAAGTTTGTGCGTGGCATAAGCACTTTCGTAATATCCAATACCCGTAGGAGCTACCCTTTTCCAAATATGATAAAGTTGACTTTGTTTATGGTCGTTTATTTAGGGAGCGTCGAAGATCAGAATACGAAAAACTTCGTGTTTGCCATTTGTATTGGCTTGGGAACCACACTGGTATTATGGTAATTGATTGACATTGACCCCTCTCGTGGCCTAATTTGGAAGGAACCTTTATTAGGTATGGTTGATGGGATCGAAAGTACTTTTTTGCATGAGATACGAAGAGCTACAAATGCCTGGCAGCTGCCTGTTCACTAATCAATTCTGTCCTTTGTACTTTTCGATCCAAACTTTGTACTATCTTTTGTTTCTCATCACCAAATAGACCCGAAGGTCGTCATTACCTAAATGATCGCGTGCAATTTCTAATGACCAAAAAGAGTCTTCAATTACTACAGCTACGCGCCAATCAGTAGCTTTGTATCAGTTTGTACCAGCCAAAGAAGAAATCGCTGGCAATCATCCTTCTATACTAAATAGTTTGCTGGTGAAAATGAAATGAGTTTTTTAATAAGGTGATTAGTGAAATATATAATTATATTTAATTGTTCTTTGCGCGGTCTTCGGTTAACGGTATCGGCTTGCATTTCATTATTCAATTGCATGTCGGTAAGTAAAATCGTGGTCTAAGATAACAGTTTCTGCTGCAGGTAACTTATTTCAAACCACGTTGTGAAGTGTCACAAAAGTTGCTTGTCTATAATTTGTAGGTATATACCGCACATAACAAAAGCTAACACGTTTATAATCATGCAGACTGGGCAAATAATATCACTATGCTTGAAGCCATATAAAACCATGATTAGGTATCAATCCCTTGACCGTAAACACAGATCCAAGAGCTTCATTGCACTCTTCTAGGTTTTAAGACTAAGGCCTCTTAACATCATAGAAATGGCTTCTACTATAATACTTCAAGAGTTCTTAGTAACGGACATGTTAATTATTTATTAGAGAATGCAACATAGTTTGGAAGTAGACGTATCTGTTTATTCTCTCAGGCTATTAGTTAAGTATTGTATGTAAGTTATAACATATCGATATCCTAACCTAGAGGACCTAATAGTCCTCAGGGGATCGTCATTGTTCTAAGTCTAACGTCTCAGGCACTGAATATGTAGGTTAGAGCATGTACATTAAGTTGTATGTAGACAGGGTCAAGTTACATAAGAAGTACAATTAGGATGAATTGTATTAATATACAAAATATCGTCGCTACGACACTGTGCTAGCGAGCGTTTTGAAGGGACAAATTATTGAGTGTGCAAGTCACTCCCGGCCATTTCATCAGTATATTTTATATGAGACATTGGTCAGGGGCAGGGGCTATAGTCATTTCATAGCGCTAGATAACCAGTTCACTTTAGCCACCCAAACCCATAATCCAATATCTTTGTCCTGTAATAGACTTACACCAACCGGGGATTGTCCTTGGGTGCACTTGCATACTGCAAACAGGGATACTCGTTGGTTGGTGCCTCATTTAATTCATAACGTCTAACGGGCGAGTTGGGAGTTGCTTTCGGCCCCTCGTACGCTAATAGGTCCGGACCAGGGTCCCGAGATATGTCAAGGTCATTTGAAAAAAAAATATAGGTCATCTCCTATTTAGGGTTCCATACCCAAAGGGTGTCAAAGGGAAGCCTCCGTTATCCTTATGTCATCATTATCATCTGTCCTACATATGTCATCATCAGTACCTACCTATCAATTTAAGTATGTATAAAACGAAATGAAATTCGGTAAACGATACTTCTTTTCTTCTTTATTCAAATCTTGTAAGCCTTGAGATGAAGAATGAGCCAAAACCAGACTGGTTTTGATTTATTCTTCAAACCCAGCTTTATTTTATCGTTTGTATGGAAATACATAATTTGGGATCATCATCCCCCCCCCCCCCCCCCGTCTATAGCCCCATTTAGTTGGTATTTTTCTTATAATATGATCTCAGTGTTCACTTCATCATCAAATCACGCAATCTATCCATATTTTGTTTTCTTGTAGGCAGACCCAAAATGGCAACATATTTAAACCACACAACCACTTCAATCAAATACCCTTCCGTAGAAAATGAAAAGTTCATATTTTCTCATATAAGTACCCCTGGCCACGAGAGGTTTACAAGCACCTCGGTAAACAGATCCCATTCAAGAGTGTAGAGTTACCCAAGTGATATTTCAACCCTCGGGCTGAATTCACTCACTCGAACGGACAATACTGCGACCTGTTTGCGCTAGTGCGAGGCAGTCTTTCTAAAAGCTATTCTATGCATTGTGCTGGAAATAGTTTTCTTAAAACGTTTCTGCCAATTACAATTCGGATGTTGAAAAGTGTGTGGAAATTCGGTTATTGAGAATGATCGAAAAAATAAATCCAAAAATTAAAAGGTGGTTTACCAGGTTATAATAATAATAACTTTATTTTAGGTGGCGTAAACCCATACACACAAATTCACAAACTCCATATTCAATAAAGAAAGTAAGTAAGTCATAGTAAGCCAGCTGATGTGTCCACGGCAGAGGTACCAGCCGCACTGAACTCCTCGTGGGTAGTACTCAGCACAGATAACTCGTGTAACTGAAGCCACGTCTGCTGTAGTGCCACTACATCAGCAGGTTGGCACAGGGCTCTAACACGCCCTTTTTTTTTTTTTTTTTTTTTTGTCGCTGAGAAATGCTTTATGCATCCCCGCTCGTGGGGGACGAGACGGGGTATGTGGGACTCCTCTACGGGAATGGCCGGGAACACCCGGCCACTCCCGTCCGTCACTGGTGGAGGCCCGTGCAATACAGGCAAAGGGCGCCCCCGCACCCACCGCCTGCTGGCCTCCACCCGGGAGGAGCCGGAGGTGACTACCAGACCGGCGTCTTCCTCGACCCCTCCCCTCTCCAGAGCGGCGCCACGCGAGAGAATCATCCTCCCGCGCGCGCGCCACTGCATCCCTCCGGGACACGACCGCCCATTCCGCAGCGGCGGCCGTGCCCAGTCTACGCCCACTCACCTCCCTCTGTAAGCAGAGGAGGAGTGGGCGTACCCTCTGTAGCCCGGTTCCCTTCACCGACCATCAAGCATGATCGGTGATTGGAACCGTGACCTTTCCCCGCTTGTTGAAGATTAGCCGCCAGCCCCAATTGTCCACCAAAACCGCACTGGAAGAAATTGGAGCCGACGTTGCCCAGGGTGCGCCACGAGGAGGCTCTTCAACATGCACCCCGCTCTAACACGCCCTGTGCCAACCTGCTGATGTACACCACGCTCTAACACGCACACCAGGACCCGAGGTGGCGGCGCGTAGTGTTCCACGCGTGCCCTTCTTAGACGTCGCGGGGGGAGTCAAACACCTCACTCCCCCTAGACCTGAAGAGGCCCGCAACGGCGGGCCGGCACCAGACGGGGGTTGCGGAAGGATCGTACGTTCCCGCGACCCCCAGCGTAGGTGTGAGATGGAACACCGGGGTGGTTTTTAGTCAGTAAGAGTCTGACAGACCCCGCCGCCCGCCCCAGGGCGGCGGACATCCATGAGGATTTTCCGCCCCGGAAACAAAAAAAAAGGGCTCTAACACCTTCCCAGGATCTCTTGACACACTTACAAATACAACTAATTAGTTTACTGGAAGATCTAGTTTCTTTTTTGTCCATATAAATCTTCATTGATTACGGTACACATATGGTTACGCACATACTGTTTGGCAAGTTCATCGGACCTTGGAAAGCAGCATTTTCCGATAATTTCATGTCTATCTTTATAAATCAATATGGCATGAGATGGATCCTGTAAACATACCCACCCGCAGCGCGTCACAGTCTTTTGTTTATTTTGATTTGATCTTTTTATTTTGTCTTACCTGCTACCTTGGGTCTTGATACATGATCATTTTATGTAAGCTTGTGCACCATTATTACGGCGCCCCGGTAATGAATTTCAATTGATAATGTTGTTATTGCAAGTTTAATTTCTTCTTATTGATTAATCTTTCTAACCTTTTCCCAACCACGTCGGGGTCGACTTCCAGTCTTACCGGATGCAGCTGAATACAAGGAGCGACTGCCTATCTGATCTCTACAACCCAGTTACTGAGTAACACGATACCCGTTGACCACACTGGTTGTCACGAATGACAGCCGGGACCAACGGCTTAACGTACTTTCTGAGACACGAAGGGGTTGCGATATGTAATGGATGGTGACCCATCCACGGACCTTCCTCGACAAGCGTTGCTTAACCTTGACGATCGACCCGTGTCGCTGATATTATTTAGCCACGAGCCTCTCCGTTTCTTCTTATTAATATTTGATTAAACTTTGTCTATCAACATCATGATAATCAAAGTCTTCTCTTTACTTCTGAAATAGCTTTTGTCTACCAAAATTCATTGGAATTTACTGGTTTTCTTTTGCATGTATTTTCCATTATTGTAATGAGCTCAAAATAACAGCCAGTAAATGTGTTTTAATAATACGAGGAAATTGTAAAATTTGTCTGTAATCATGAGCGTTTTAAACATAGGAAAATCCTTGCCCACAGAATCTACATAATTATAATTAGGATTTTGCACCCGAAAAAAGCGTGTTAACACGTAAAATTTTTATGAGTACCTATTTTACGACTTCGGATACATTGAGATAAAAAAGGCCTCTTTCATTTCTTAATTTTATAAGTAAGATTTTACATAGAGTTAATTTTATATCCTCATTCCTTTATTGTGGCATATAATGAAAGTAGCATCGAGGGTAGTTTAAGCTACACATAACGCTAATAGATATTTTACTTACCATAACGCATCCGCGTTAGAAACCCCTGAAAACCACCACCACCACCAACCAACCACCACCAACCACCTTTGATCCATATGACTTATTTATATTCGATAAAAAACGATCATGACCCTAATCCATAATAATAGTAAAACTCAAAGCACCACTTACCTTTTTCAGACGAAGATAAGTTAGCAATTAAGTAGATAATTTAAGTAATAAACTACACATTTTACACACTAATTACCGTACAGTGTAAATTATTAGCACCCTACTACAAATATGTTTCCAAAACTACTTTAAAATAACTTTCGACTTTCACTAAATAGACTCAAACTTTTATCTTTTTATTATTCCAATCTAATCCTTAAGAATGAAGCAAAAGGATTAAATCTGCTTGCAAAAATTGTGCAGTTAAGCACTTTAGTTTTGAAGTAAGTAATCATTACGCCTATTTAGATGTAATTAGTTTTGCTCTACTCTTTGAGGTTTCGCTCAAATGTTTATGAAAAGTTTGCCAATTAACACATGTGAAGAAATATTCATGAAATATTCACAGGAGAAAATAAGCAATATATTCTGATTTCTGATTCTGAGAATTTTCTAGTTTAGTAATCTGTGTCTATGAAATGAAACCCAGAGCTATTTAAATAAATACAATAAATTATTCTCAAAAATGTTTTCAGTTGAAATTATGATGTATTCTAGTAACAGAAAGCTTATTCCTAAAATATATTTTCAACAAAGGTTTTTATGAAACACGTTATGATCCCGCGGTTTCGCTCATAACGTAAATCAAATCATTTATTTATTGGTTTGCAAACATGGGTATTTATTTATAGATGTTTTTTAGTAAGAGTCCTCCATGCTCTACCGTCACATGGGCATGCAAAACATATTATTTTTAATTTACACAAGATAATTATTATTACTTAAAATAACAAAATTATTAGTAGAATAATACAAATTAATGTCAAATCGTTTCAATTACAGTAAAAATGTCACAATAATGTGAAATGTCAACAAAGGCTGCAGCTATATAAAAGAATAAAAATAAAATTAAAAATGTCAAATGGTATAATAGTAGTCCATCAGTCAATGATTCATCAGTAAGGATGTCGTCAATTGTACAATTGACGACTTTCGATAAGTGCCTTTTTAAATTTGAATAATATAGTCATAGTTTTAATAATATTAGGTACTTTGTTATAAATACGCGGGGCAATTCCGAAAAAACGCTTTTGCATTATTGCAGTTTTGCATTTAACTTGGCACAATTGATTGACATATTGACTTTGTGTTGGATTGCTTCTAACTGCCGAGAATTTTTGAAATCGATGTGGATTGTTTTTTACAAACAAAGCAGTTTCCAATATAAACAAACACGGAAATGTTAATATTTTCAAGGATTTAAAGTAAGGAAGACAGGTATCTGTGGTCTTAAGACCGCACATTGATCTTATGCATCGCTTTTGCATCGTAAATACAAGCTCCTTATCAATAGACTGTCCCCAAAAAATAACACCATACCGCAAAACGGAGGCAACTAGTCCATGGTATGCCGTTAAAAGAGCCTGATTGTTGACTTTCTTTGAGAGTTGAAAGAGTGCTTATGCGGATTTACTCAGTTTTTTACACACTTCTTCAATATGAGGTTTCCATGTCAGTTTGTTGTCAATCACTATACCTTAGAACTTAGCTTTATTTGCTTTGTCAATGTCAGAGCCTTGGTAGGTAATACTAACATTTGGGTTTTTGCAGCGCTGATTAAAGTGCATAACCTTTATCTTACTTAGATTTATTATTAAATGATTACTATGAAGCCAATTTATAATGTCACGTAAACAAGTATTAATGTTGTTCTCATAGTTATTTTTATTTGTACACTTTACTACAGCTGTACTGTCATCTGCAAAGAGAACCATTTTGTTTGATGTTACTTTCGGGAGATCATTAATATATATTAAAAAAAGTGGCGGCCCTAGTACGCTACCCTGTGGGACACCATATCTTACGTGTCTCGGTTTTAGTCTTAGGACATATTCTAGCAATTTCTGTTCATTGAAACCTATTACTGAAGTACGATTCTATTAGCTGTAGGACGTTCCCTCTTACACCATAGCTATGTAATTTTTGTAGCAGAATCTTATGGTCCACAAAATCAAAAGCCTTTGTCATGTCAGTATAAATTACACACACAGGATTTCTCTTGTCTACAGATGACATTACATTAGCTAATAGAACAAATAGTGCCATATTAATCGTGGTATTCTTACGAAATCCCTTTTGTTATTTACAAAATAATTCATGCTTTTCGAAATAGGCATACAAAGAATGATAGATGACTTTCTCAAATATTTTTGAAAAAATTGGAATCCGTGTACCGTAAACCGGGGCTACTTTGATCAATATTGAACTTTGAAAGTCCATATCTTTTAAATTAGTGGGTATAAAAAAATACAAAAAATGTCTAATAATCGGTTTTTTTATCACTCTCGATTCCTGTAATGATAAGTGTTCGGGACCGCTCAGTAGCTGGTTTATTAACACGAAGTTTTTGTCGGGGGTTAAAAGCGGGCGGCGAGGAAGTTTTTACTGGGGCTGAGACTGTATACTGATGGACTGGAACGGACTGATTTTGCGGGAATGGACGCCCTGGTTTTCTTGCATGCTCTTGATAATAAAACACTTTTTACTATTTCTTTCTTCGTATTTATTTTTCTTGTTCTTCGTAGTACTGCTGGATTTGGAGTGCCTGACCACGGAAAATGCACCCTTTTTATAGGTGAATTTTGTAGTGCCTGACTAATCAGACCCCTTTAGTTCGTTTTAATGCCCCACCCCTTGACCAATCAGGGCGCAGGTGACTTTTGTATGGGAAACTTAATTTGCGTGTTTTCCGTGGTAGGACATCCCTTACAATATTTTCTTATTTATCTAACCCTAGATATAGTTTGCCTTTATTGTTTACATAAAGTTCAGTCTCGAAAACCTTAATTAACACCTTAAAATAATTAAAATACAGAAACGGTCTTCGTTGAGGTAAAGTTCCTTAGTACTTAAGCCTAAATATTGAACATGGTACAAGTGGCGCCTCTAGCGGCTGGAATGTACAACATATTATCGACAATCTTACGAGAGAAATATCGCAACGAAAGACAACTTAATTAATATAGTTAGACATGAAACACTGTTATTTAAATACATAATGAATGACTGAAGTTATGGTCGTTACACCTAATACATAAGGAGATAATTATTTACAGTTGGTACTTCAGAGCGAGTTTACCTTATGGTGTCGTGCACAATAAGTGAAAAAATATGGCTTGAAATTGAGAAAAAAAAAAATTGGCTGATCAAAGTTAAACGTAGGATGGGGTTACTTTGATTCGGATTTTATTGCGTGATTAATGATGATGATGATTAAAAAGTAACTCCAATAACAATGCCAATTCAATTTAAAAAACCAAAATCTGCCAACGGGAATAATAAATATTGACGTTTTTGTCGTATGGGGTAACTTTGATCTAGTAAAGCTATTAATAGAGATATATTTACCTTTTTTAATTAAAATCGTTGACGAAGTCTCCGCGTGTCCTCAGAAAAGGATATGACAGTTCTTCAGTGTTGGTAACATCGTTTCGTTTAACGCAATTCGCGATTTTATACGAAATGGAAGTTTTGATCAAAGTCATCCCGCAATTCAAAGTAACCCCGGTTAATGGTACGTAGAGGATCTTGTTTACATAAATAAAGGACTACCTACGTACGTATCAATTCTAAGATAATTGTGGCCAACTTCATCGATAGCCATTGAGCTGTTTATGCGGTATTTGGTCGCACATTTATTTGACTTTTGTTCTGCAATCTAAAAAAACTTTTTTTATAATTAAAACCAGCGACATCAAAAAAAAAACACAACAAAGTGAAATAAAACTTTAACTTCGAAAGTCGGTGTCTTTGTCTTTTAATTGTGAAAAAGTTTTTATTTTTTACTTTTTAACTGTGGTACCTACCCTAAACAAAATCGTATACCACTACTTGCAATGTAAATAACAGTGACAGGAAATTATTACAACATCATTAACATAAACTAAGTTAAATAAAATATACTATTGAAGCTGACTCAAAAACCACTCATCAAAATTGACACCACCTGAAACAAAAAAAATATTTTCTAAATCGGTTCAGGCGTCTTCGAGTACACGGTGAACATACATAAAAAAAAGGTTCCGACGAATTGAGAACCTCCTCCTTTTTTGAAGTCGGTTAAAAAGGTTGAATAATATCAAAGTAATTTATATCCTTTTTTTTTATCTTACTGAAAAACACGAAGTATCTAGAGGGCAAGGGTTGGACATGTCTTTTCACATTTATAATAATATTAGGATTGAAAACTGTAAAAGGGCAAAGGCCCTTTACGTACAATCGTAGATCCTCTAACCGTAATGTCAATTTTAGCAAAATGATACAAGACGAATGTGGTGGTTACCGATGGCCGCCACTTGACATTTACTTCGCAGGTAAATGCCACGGATATAAAGCAAGATGAACACTCGCTATCAATCTTCTAGAGAGGTCGTCGACTTGACTAGACAGGTAAAGTGGGCTCACCTAGTTCTTATATAAAATTCCAGAGCATTCATCCCGCGCGGGCTGGCAACTTCGCATTTGTAGTGGTTTTTCGTGATTATTTTATTAAATTTAAATCAAATTACAATTTTTTTTCAGCCAAGCACTAGATCCGAACCCGGCGTAGGTGTGAGATGGAACACCGGGGTGGTTTTTAGTCAGTAAGAGTCTGACAGACCCCGCCGCCCGCCCCAGGGCGGCGGACACCCATGAGGATTTTCCACCCCAAAAACAAAAAAAAATAAAAGGTTACAACTGTGACAAACAGCGCGCGTGCCGAGCGAGCGAAGCGAGTGGTGCCGCGGCAGCGGCCGACAAACGCTACTTCCAAGTTGCACACAGAAATGTTTTCACAGTATTTTGACCATTTGGTATTTAAAATGTTGGTGTATCAAACTTAGGTGTAATAACCGTTGATATTTAAAAAATTAAATATTTAGTCCAATCAGTATTTTAAACTTAGGTAATTCGTAGGTAGTTCTAAGTTGCTTAGGTATTTAAAAACCTTAGGTATTTAGATTTTAGGGATTTTGAACGTAGGTTATTTTACGTTAGTTCTTTTTATTTTAGATATTGTAATACGTACCCTAAAATTACACTTAAACAATAAAAGAATCCACAACCCACACGTTATTACTATGTTTTGTAATCAAAAGCCTGCAATGCCATACAAATGTAAGCAATACGAACATGTTGACATAGTATTTGACGTCACGTTCCGTTTTAACCAATGGTGTTACGTGTTACAAATTTGAATTTCCCTCGCTTAATTTGCACTTCTATTCATTTGAAGTAATAAAACATATATTAATTACTAAAATAATGATTCAGTTCAAATGTCCGGCCAATAAAGATTTGGAATAAAAATATTTGAACCAAATTTAAATAACATGCATATTTCCTATTCGGCTCGCGTGCGGTTAGTCATAGTTCCAACGGAACCTATGAATTGCCGTACTATATATCTAACTGCCCATTCCAACATTTTTACTGGCCATTCATTTATGCCATTTACTTGAGTATTTTTTTTACTGACATTGTAGGATGAAATAACCGACCAATCGCACTTATTTTCATCTTTATTATCGGAAATACTTTGCACGCACTCGACGCCATTTTTGTTATTTTGTTTAGCAGCATCTCGGGCGGTAGAAAATAGAACTAGTTGTACCAATTTGTCTAGGCATAATGTATACGGCGATCGAATCATCAATTGCATCTCAAGAACTTTTACATAATGCCTACTTTTGCCTTAGGTATTATACATTACGGCGACATTATGAAAATGGAAGGCGCCGTATGTATAATGACGAATTTTATTTAAAATTTTAGAACCACGGACCAAGGAGCACGATTTTTCTAAACCAACACAAAATTGCCTCCGTAGTGTATATGATAGGATTAAGCTACAATTTCATAGAAGAGCAGAGCCCGTCACATAACGGCTGCAGTGACGGCTGTCATCAAAATGATGGCAGCGTGCTTTGTCTTACAAACCAACTTACTGTCATAAATAAGGTTTCAGTGACGTCATTCGCCGGCACATTGTACTTGATGTTAAAATGTATTAGCTGTAAGTTTTCCTAAAATTAATAAAATAAAATAAAATTAATTGCAGACCTCATATGGCAGCCACCGCTCTTATATGAAACCGTAGCTTTAGCGATTGATACGGTATGTATTGCAGCCTCTGCCTTTTATAACGGACCGCAATACCTTGAAAGCCACGTCCGCTAATGTTACATAGCCACAACGAGTTGATTTTTATGCTATAACTTTAAGGGCATCCATACTAGTCAAATCGGACACAGCAATACTGATTCACGCCAGAAAAACAATGATAGTAGTAGGTTCTTAGGGCCGGCCATTTGAGCCGTAGAACCGATGACCGTTGGTACGGGTTCTTGAGTGGAGATCGCGAAACGGCAAACGTAAGGTAGGACCTCAAGCGACGATCTTCGCTTGGAAGCGACTCAAAATTATAAACCGTTAACGAATTTACTTTACTCGGACTAGTTATAGATTACATGTAAACTGCAAATCACACATACAGAAAACTCACTCATAAATGTCTAAATTCCCTTACGCCCTTCGTGAAATAAAAATACCACCAATTTACAAATAGCTCTCACCACCTATTATGCTTATGCCTATGCATGGCTTAGCTATGGTGTCACCCTTTGGGGAAACAGCACAGATGCACAATGACTTTTCATCCTAGATGAGAGTTGCCGATAATAATCGAGCTGAAAGGCGTACAATTAGAAAGGCCTATGTCCAGCAGTGGTCTTCTGTAGACTGATTATGATGTATTAGGATTTTCCCCTTTCAAAAACCTCTACCAATAATTTTGACAGTATGCCTACCCAAACTGATTGCAGTACTGTCAATTAACCCGCTAAATTCCCGTTCAAAAGCAACAATGAACAGTAATCGCCGACCAACCCAATTTCGCCTCGGTCTAATTTGGTGGATATAAGCTTAGCATGTTACCTGTCTGGTTAGAGACTGGTGTATAGCAGACAGATGTGTCTTCGTCGGTTCCCCAGATAATATGAGGTTGGTTATTTTATTACGTCATTGTTTTGACGTTTCGATGGTAGGTTTAGGCGTTTTGTATTTGTAAAAAAATATGTGATTTGGAGTAAAAACCAGTCAACACAATCAAATCAATTTAAAAACTCTATCAATGCTAAATTAAAAAAAAAAACGACTTTTCTAACCAAAAAGGATACATTCTATGACGTCTTTTATGTTTACCTACGACGTAGGTATACGCACAGCCAGCCACTTCGATCTTGTGGTGTAGTAGTACCAAGTGGCAACGCTTTGACCTTGAGCTGGCTACAGGGTTTCAATAAATAAAGAGGCCAGCTTATACTGGTTTTGTTACCACTGACGGTCGACCTACTGTACCAAGATCGTGTTTATTCTTTCATGAAGTTGCATAGTATATTTTTATATCCTCTTGTTGGCAATTTATTTTCAAACAGCTCTTTATGGTTTATTCAGTTTCTGACCTGCATTTCGATACATACAGAGCGTTGTAGCTAAAATATTGCGACAGTTGCACTCTAGGGTGAAATCTATCGCGTATAGTTCGACTTTATCAAAACATTTTACTCACTGAATCAAAAACTATGTTCCGGGATAAACTCGTAGATTTTTTGAATTACCACGATAATAACGAATTGATAGTCTGTCTGAAAAGTACTTCATAACTGCCGCAAAATAAAAGAGCATTTATTTACAATGCACTGCAGATATAACGTGACAGTCTGTTCATCTCATACCTGATAACTCAGATAGATCCGTGGAATTAAAGTAGACAGTAACCAGTATCAACGACTTTTGCATAAGTCCTAACTCTGAAACAGCTAATGCCTTCATAGCGCTGAAAGATGGGTAAATATAAATAAATTCAAAAGATACCTGTATGGCGTTCAAAATATTTCAACTAACGCTCAACAGTTTACTATTCACAACTTGTTCTAAGTTGCGAATAGTAAAATCGGCTGCGTTAATCTATTATACCCACGATATTTAGTTCTCGACCTTCACTTTCACAACGCTAACCTTGATATTAAAAATAAAAAGAAAACAAAAGAATATCGCATTCTATGTCTTTATCGAAGCTATCAGTAGGTATATCGGAATATTTGACTAACAATCGTGTAGCAGCAAGCGGTGCTTTATTGAATAATGTACTTTATTCTAGGCGTGTTCAGACCCACCACTGCCGAACCACACTACAGATACACAAAATCTGTAAGTTGCAACTTTCAACGATTTTTATTCTTGGAAGTTCTACATAGTAGGTGCGTGGTTCCAACTGGTCGTTTCCTATGGAGAAGTAAAGAAAGAAAAGAAAACACAAGAAACTCCACAGTAGCTCTTATTAAAATAATTGGCTTTTACAATATTTTCAAAATCAAAATATTTTATTTCACATAAACCTACATGGGGATTTTTTGAAACGTGAGAAACTAGGTGCACGGTTACAATTGGTAATTTCCTATGGAGAAGAGCCGGCAAGATAAACCACGGTTCTCTTAAAAAAAGGCTTTTATAATGTTTTCAAATTACAGTATTTATAGGTATGGGAGGACAGTGTAGGCCTCTCAACAGGTACCTGGTCCTTAACAAGATAGAAAATGGTATACAAATCTACAGTTTACTAGTTAGGCCTACAACGTATTTTATATTAAAAAAAATCTACATAGGCATATAAGATAAATAAAAAAATAAAAGCCTTTACAATATGTAACAAAAACCCTGTTGTTCCTTTTAGGGACGTATACATTTACCTACAAGAAAAACATTGATGAAATTATAATTTAAAAAAAATTATCATTGGCCAGTCGAGAGGTCAATAACAAATAACTATTAAAATCGGCACATTCAAAAGAATGTTTAGAGTATCTGATTTTACAAGTACATCTTTGTTTTGCTAAATAGCCTACGAGTTCGGCGACTTCCTTTGAAGCGATAGAAGATGCCGCCATAGATAATATTACCGTGCCAAAAGCTACCACGTGCCTACCCCCCCCCCCCTCCCTTTACCAGCATAACATAGCAACTATAACAGCAACAAAACAAAATCACAATTATCAGCGCGGAGCTCGACAAAACAAAAGTGGCTTCCGCGTTACAAACATACGTTCGTATAAACGTACATCGTGTTCAAACGGGGCTAAAACATTTGCGACTAAACTACTGCTCCTATTTAATAGATTTTTGCTACAGAGCTTGAAAATGGTACCTAGTATAGGCAGTTTAAAGGAAAGCCCCTCTGTCGCATCAACTCTGTATAAACAGACAAAAAGAAAATAACCGAAAAATAGGTACAAAGGTGATGCTTATTTCTAATGAAATCTCTTCCAGCATACCTGCGATAGGATAGTAGATTAAGACATTAGACAGCCTGTGTAACAGTACAAGAGAAAATAAAATACATAAAATCAAAAACAATGCGATATCATGGGACATTTAAGGAGATAAAATAAAACAAACAATATGAGATTATACATACATACATAAAAACATACATACATACTTCTAAAATAAATAACACTAGAATATTAATATATACGCAATTAAGACGAAGTGGAAATATAGTGTTTATTTATTTATTAAAACTTTATGCACAAGTAAAAACTGTACAAAGGCGGACTTAATGCCTTAGTATTCTTTCGCTCTTCTTTTAAAAAGTGCAACAGTTTGGCAGTCCCTAATATCAGATGGAAGTGAATTCCACAACCGCACCGCGTGCACAGTGAAGGAGTAGGAGTAAATGTCAGTGGAGTGGGGAGGGGACTTAAGGAGGTTTCTAAGATGCTCAAGAAAGCTCCTCAGTGGCATCCAAATAACACGTATTGGCGTAATCTATAATGGGCTGAATGAGAGTTTGAGCAAGAGATTTTGGTGTTCTAGGGCAAGAAGCTCTGGAGACATTTCTACGAATGGAACGTGTAGGCACTTTGCGACTGACTTGAGCAACATGTGCAGTCCACAATTAATAGGAATCCATGGTCACCCCCAGGTTTTTGACCGTATGTGCGTATTCAATCTGAACACCATTCAAACAGAGTGGAGACAGCGACGCAACATCGAGTCTATTCCGCATATACCTGCCGCCAATAATCATGGCCTGTGATTTTTTAGGGTTGATTTGCAGTCCAAAAGACCGCGACCTTAACTTAAGAGTTAAATCGCAATCATCTTTAAATTCACTAAAATCATTTACATCTTTAAATTAATTAAAATTGATATCAATTAAAATCAAGAAATTCATTAAGATCGTAAAACAAACAAATAAAATAATTTAAACTATTAATTATCATTTCTTCCATAGAAGATATCTCTACCTTCTAACTCTAACTGTTCTTATCGACATGCAGCTGCACACGTTTCTACAATATTGGACAGTCAATTTTGCTTTGCTTTTCACAACGTTAAGAATGCCGATGCCACTGGCGCGGGCACGAATAAGCAACGATGCTGCCCTCTTTCTGAGAATGGCATGAAAGCTATCAATGTAAGCGTCAGCAAACATGCCCGACGCGCTGCAGTGGCTTGGCAGCCACATCAGCATCCTAAAGGCATTTTTAGTTTGACCCATAGACTGCACGTATAAAAAGATTGGCAAAACACCCGAAACAATCTTACTTTTACTGCCTTACTGCAGCGTGCAAACCAGCGAGCTATATTAAGGAGATTTCGAAAGGCGCTTATGGAGGGGCCCAACAACACCATATCATCAGTGTAGCTGATCTTGTTGACATATTTTTCGTCTATAGAGCAGCCAACTTTGGTGTTGCCGAGTCTCTCGATGAGTCCGTTTACGTACAGATTGAAGAGACGAGTCGAGGTTCATCCTTGCCTTGCTTCCTTAGTCTGTACGCATCGGAGATCGCACCGCCCACTTTATGATATTAAATTGGTTGTTGTATCAATAATCAAAAATGCTAACGACTTTTTCAGGGAGGCTGGTTTCTGTCCTCATTTTGTACCATTACACATCATAGGACACCAAATCGAAAGCTTTCGAAAGGTTTAAAAAACAGGCGTAGACCGGAGTGTTCTTATCGGTGTAGTACCGGATAGTGTGCTTGAGGCATCTAATAAAACTGCCAGTTCTGTCGACAGCCCGCGTCTAAAACCGAACTTAGCGTCCGTCGTTCCGCTTTATGTGACTGATCAAAATACGACCAAGCAGACTGTCTAGCACTTTCGCCACGGTAGTAGCTAGCGAAATTGGCCTAAAACTGCTCTTGTCTGACCCATCAACAGTTTTGTTTTTGATTATTGGTACAATCACGGTCTTTAAAAACTTGCTGAGAAATTAAGTAAGTACCTACACTTCTTTAATTTCTCAGCAAGTTGGATGGGTCCCCGGAGACAGAGATATTGAAGTTCGATACCAATGTGGGTATTAACTCACGAGGAAACCCAATGAATAATTCTAAGTAATAAAAGGGGGTTCTTGTTGTTGGTTGCAGCATTTTCATAAATCTGTATTTATATAAATTTAGGCGTGTCGGGGAAGGTAACCATCGTAATTTCATATTTAAAAAAAAAAAATGCCTACTTATTTTTTGCTTAAGTACATTTAGCCGCTGTCTCTATGTGGAAGATAGTGCACGCTTGACTATAGTAATCAATTTACTCGATTCTTAAATACCCCCAAGTTATAACTATAGGAAAAGAGAGACCCTGACAAGAAAAAAAAATAGATTTGTTTTGTATTCATAAATAAAAGGAGTTCCATTCTATACTGATAAGGTACGTACTCGAATACTGCGAAACTTCAACTTTTGCAAAGATAAAAAGGTTAGGTTCCGTCAGAAAAAAAAGAACTAAAAAAAAAAGAAAACAATATATAAAAAGCTCAACGCAAACCTATTGGTTTGCGTTGAGCTTTTTATTCTATTTAAGTTTTGTGTCCACGCGAAGTTTCAGGAATACCTAGGTATATTTCACGAAAATTATTCACGTTGTAACTTCTGTTCCCTTTCAACAGTACATTTATTCTGATATGTTGAAAAAGGAGGATGGCGAGGTTGCATGTACAATGGCTGTTAGGAGTATCGTATAGTATGGAAATTTATAACTATTTGTAGAACTATATAAAACTAGCCAAAAAGCAAATAGGCAGTAAGTTGTAGAGGCTGGGAGAAAAAAGATATGCAAGGTAAAAGATTAAAACCTAAAACGAATCTAATATCTATGCAGCCAACTCCTATTGACCGCAAAACATTTCATTCTACGTTATCACAAATAATCGTAATAATTATAATATTGTACATTTGTATATAAAATATGATATTGACTTTTATATGTTTTTTTTTAATATTTTATAAGTATTGTTTAATTCATTGAGTACGTTGGAATGTAATACGAAACACGGTGCGTTTAATAAATGCATGATGCCTTATTTTTAAGTAAATAAAAATCTTTTCTAACTTTTAACTCCCATCACCTAGTGACTCAATATGTTTTATATAATACTCTTACAAACTCTTAATTAAAGTAAATATGAACTTGCAAGTGAATGACACTTTGTTAATCTATAAATAATGTGGGTCCAAACTCGCCATCCTCCAAATAATATTCATTCGGAGTCGAGATTCAAACATAAAAAAATCATGTTATTCTTTGATACGTTTGAGTATTTTCCAGTCGCCGCAGCGGCGATAGTATAAAACGGGAAATTATCCCGTTTCAGAAAAACTACGAGTAACTTGTTCAGTCATATTAATAATTTTAATAATACTTCGGACCGATTTCGGTGACGGTGGCCAATCTAAACGAAGATTAGCCGGGTACGAAGATGACATTAAACTGCTAAATTTTCAGAGAAGATTCAGAATCTATAATATTCCCATTAAAACTGCAGACATTTTGAATTCCTCGCCCGCGCTTTCTGCTGCTTTACTTAAAAATAATGGAATGACATGCCCTTTGGAGTTAAGGTTTCAGCATATTGTCTCCCAAGTGGTTATAAAGGCTTTTAGAGATCATAAAATTAAATCAACGATGTCTCATCGAAACCATTGTGCCCTATTTAGCAGTCCTTCCAGATCTTATAAAACACAGTAAAGTAGTTCCATTGTTGTTGTTTGTTGTTGGTCAACAGTTATAGGTCTGTGTCAATTATACCAGTTTTCATACAGGTGTTTGAAAAGTTTATGCTCAATCAAATGTTACGTCACTTTAATAAAAATTCCATCTTTCATGTACGATTTCACCAAAAAGCGTTGTACCACTGATGTCACCCTAACCATGAAAATTTTTAATGTCTGGAAAGAAGCACAAGATGCCATTGGAATCTTTTGCGACCTCTCTAAGGCGTTCGATTGCGTTAACTATGAGACACTTCTGGTACTATAGAGGCACGAGGAACAGGGTATAAAGTCCACATATAAAAGGGAGGATCCTCCGACCAGACGGGTGTCGTGTCTGGTGGGCAACTGCCCGATGATTGATGTCGGGAAGTTGTATATATGCTAGTTGCGCGGTAAACTATGCTTGCGCGATGCAGGATCTTGCGTGACGTCAGTGTGGCGTAGTTCTCATGTGGCGATGTAGATACCGCTACAAAACTAAAGATCTATGGGATTAGGAATACAGCTCTTGAATTGTTAAGATCATACCTGAAAGATAGGCAGGTTAAAGTTCAATTAAACGGCATAAACATATTAGGCTCTGAAATGACAATGGGCATTCCTCAAGGTTCGATATTGGGTCTATTCCTCTTTTTAGTTCACTTTACCTTTTAAATTACCCCAATTACTTCAAAACCAACAGAGGATGGTGTTATTTGAAAAATAGACTGACGGTCACAAAATCTTGACACCTAGAATAACTCTATTCTTCAGGTCCAAGATAAATAATACGGTAAATAATATTGAACTATAAAATAGATTAGTTTGACAGGACTAAACTAAAATTGGTCTTCTGTCCTTTTCTTAATGAAATAGAAAGAAAAAGATGCACTGAACTTAAATTTGGTTTATTTTGTAAACAAGGGAATCGGCACCAATGTAAATACTAATAAAAATGGTATGTTAATTATCTATGTTTTATTTGTCTGTCTATCTCTGAGGTTTTTATTATTATTTATTTGTAATATTGTTGGTCACACGGGTTTGTCCATTAGAAATCCCGGGAAGATACATAGTATCAACATCTGAATTGACTTCCACACGTTCTATTTTTAGAAGCGGACAAGAGCTAAAAATGTTGTAAAATTTAATTTTTATTTCATAAATTGAATATATTATCGATTCTGAATGGTCTCTGAAAATTTGGCAGGTCTTTGAAAACTAACGACGTATAGAGCAAGTATGAGCGCAAATACAAGTGCACTCGGTTCCTCTACTCATTGTCCGATGGGACATTAATGAACATTTGTGGCTGTTATTCTAGTATGAAACTCAGTCATGCTTTGCAATTCGCCCAAATACATTACGACCTATAAAGGAAGAAAATCAACTTTACGAGGTTCACAAATGTTTGTCTTCCAATTCACATTAATATTTATTTACCTCATTACCGAACAGCATCAACATATGATAACAAGATAACATTCCATACTGAGCTCTCAATAAAAAGGTAAGCAAGCAGCTTACTAAAAGCCTTTTTATACAAATTAGACGATATTTACCTGGAAAAGGTTACAAAAGGAAAAGTATTGCTTCCAAGATTAAATTAAACGTGACTAGAATCATGAGAAACAAATATATTTCTACAGTCTTTCCTACATTCGGTATTCATTCACACCGCATGGTAAAAGCAATTTCAATTGTACGAATTTTCTATAAGAATTTTCCTTCGCATTTTCCTCCTAAGTGCTGATACACACGAGCAACACGCATCAACGGCAGAGGCAACTGCCACCATCGACAACACGCCGCTCGTGTATTTATTTGAGCATCGTACTTAAATAGACAAGCGGCACATTGTCGACGGCTGCAGTTGCCTCTGCCGTTGACGCGTGTCGCTTGTGTATATGCCCGTTTACAAGATTATTTGGAGTCTTATTGAGATTATGCTATTTTATATATATGTTGTGAGCTGGCAAATAAGCAGGAGGCCTACCTGGTGGGAGAAGGTCACCACTACCTTCCTATGAACATCTGTGTGCATTGCCATACCAGAGACAAAACTAGATTGTTTCATGATAAGGCAAAAGCGTCAGGGTAGCCCACGAAAATCAAATTATCTTACGGTTTTTTTGCAATCTGCAGGTCAGTATCAGGTTGTATGTTGATCTAAATATGATTCGCGGCCGTACCAAATTCTTATTTATAAAATAATAACCATAAAAATCATCAACACGACTCTCTAAGTTTATATTACCCCATTGAATAACTAATTCATGAAGTCAGTCATGACATTTAGAGTTGTATTGCTGATTCTAATGATTATAATTTTATTATGTAAAGTCATATTTGTTACGGTCGCGAATTATATTTTAATCAAATGCAACCTGCCGGTCGACTCTGTAAAAATCTCACCGTGAAGACTTGCGTGGAGTGAGCTGTCAGTGTCATCCCACTCCTCCAGGAGCTGGGGATCACCGAGGGCCTCCGGCACAGGGTGACCGCAACTGGCGCCCGCATGCTGGAGATCCCCGATGTGACGAGTGGCCCCACCGCTGACGCCCTAGCTGAGATGCTAAGGGCGTCCCTCAATGCGGACGAGGCTCGAGTCTCCAGGCCCCTCAAGTGCGCAGACATGCGAGTCTTGGGCCTGGATGACTCCGTAACGGAGGGAGAGGTGGTGGCCGCCGTCGTCAGGACGGGCGGGTGTCTGGCCGACCAGGTGAAGGCGGGCACCATACGTCCGGACCCCGCGGGTATGCGAACCGTAACGGTAAGCTGCCCCGTGACGGCGGCCAAAAAGATTCTGGAGGGCCGAAGGCTTCTGGTGGGCTGGGTTTCGGCGCAGGTTAAACTGCTGGAACCCAGACCTCTGAGGTGCTTCCGATGCCATGTGGGGCACCACGTTGGCGTCCAGTGCACCTCGGAGGTGGACCGCAGCACTCTGTGCTTCCGCTGCGGTCAGCGCGGACATAAGGCCGGCTCGTGCGAAGCCGCGCCGCACTGCGCAGCATGTGCGGGTGCTGGCAAGCCGGCCGATCACCGGGCGGGCAGTAAGTCCTGCGCTCCACCCGCCGGAACCAGGTGGAGAGGCAGGCCCTCCGCCGTCGTTGGCACAACCACCGTCACCGCGGCCAGTGCCACTGCCACCGTTGCCGCCGCCGCCACTACGCCACCCGGGAGGAGACTGAAATGGAGGAGTAACGGCTCCATTGAGACTCCTTCAGGCGAACATCAACCACTGCGCCTGTGCTCAGGACCTGTTGCTCCAGAGCATGGCGCAGTGGTCGATTAACATTGCCATGGTCGCTGAGCCGTATTTTGTCCTGCCCAGGGACTTCAACGCCAAAAATCCGGCTTGGGGTTCCCGTTACACTGGCAGGATGGTGGAGGACTGGGCTCTGGAGACAGGCCTGGTCGTCCTAAACCGGGGTTCTGTCCCCACGTGTGTGCGGATGCGGGGTGAGTCTGTGGTGGACATCTCGTTTGCCAGCCCCGCTCTGTCACAGCGTGTCACTGACTGGCGCGTCATGGAGGTGGTGGAGACCTACTCCGACCACCGGTATATCCGGTTCGACGTCTCCGCCCAGACCTCTAGCGCGCCGGTCCAACAGGCCCCGAGTGGTCCGCGGTGGGCGCTGAAGCAGATGGACCGGGAGCTCCTCCTGGAAGCCTCGATCGTGCAGGCCTGGGTGTCATCACCGGACAGGCCTGCCGATATTGACGATGAGGCAGAGTGGTTCCGGGAGGCCATGTCCGAGATTTGCAACGTGGCAATGCCCCGAGTCCGTCCAGGAAGCGCCCGACGTCAGGTGTACTGGTGGTCGCTGGAGCTGGAGACGCTACGCAAGGCGTGCGTCGAAGTGCGACACCTGTACTCCAGGCACCGTAGGCTCCGCATCCGCCCTCCGGATGCGGAAGCGACGGAGGCGGAGCTGTACGAGGGATACAGAGCGGCGAAGACCGCCCTCCAAGAGGCTGTCCAGCGTGTGAAATATACGGCCCGCGAGGAGTTAGTGGAGACTCTGAACGGAGATCCATGGGGGCGCCCTTACAAAATGTGCGAAATAAACTCCGCACCTGGGCCCCCCCGCTGACGCAGAGTCTCCGCCCCCAGCTGGTGGAGGAGGTGGTGAGCGCTCTGTTCCCTTCACGGGGGGAGCATACTCCCCCGCCCATGGCTCCGCCGCTCGCGGTGCCTGAAGCGGACCACGCGGACGAAGACGACACCCCTGAAGTGACCGGGGTAGATCTGAGAGTGGCGGTAGGTAGGCTGAAGGCCAAAAATACCGCCCCAGGACCCGACGGCCTGCCAGGGAAAGCCTGGGTCCTGGCCTCGACGGCTCTTGGGCCTCGACTGGAGGCGCTCTTAAGCGCATGTACGGAGAGAGGCCAGTTCCCACTCCGTCGGAAGACGGGGAAGCTGGTCCTCATTCGGAAGCCAGGGCGCCCTGCGGACTCTCCGTCCGCATACCGGCCCATTGTGCTGCTCGACGAGGTCGGCAAGCTCTTTGAGAGAACTATTGCAGGCCGCCTCGTTGGGCACCTGGTGAGGACGGGGCCGGATTTTGCGGATAGTCAGTTCGGCTTCCGCAAGGGGCGCTCGACGGTGGACGCCATCATGCGCGTTAGAGCCCTCACGACGGGGGACGCGGTGTCTGTATAAATAATGTATGGAATAACCTGCCTATTCCTACCTACAACCTATTCGAGCAACTAACACAATGAACACATTTAGAAGACGCCTACGGCCACAGAACAGATAAAACAGATCTGTTCTGTGCCTACGGCAGTACCTCATAGATGCGCAATTGAAGCTAGACATGACGAATTTAAATGTTTTATTGATATGAATTGTGATATAGTTATCTATTACCTTATCGACGACAGTCCATTGTTTTTTTTTATCTTTTTTTGGGCAACCATTCCATTTTATTTATTTATTTTTTCTATATCTACACCACTGAAATACAAATACCTAATCGTTTTTATTATTATTTGTTACAAATTGCTATTTTTATTTAATTATTTCACTATAAAACTGATTTACATCCGTAAGGCGTCCTCGTAACATAAGGTCCAGTAAACCAGCGTCAGGCACTAGTTGTCTGGCATTTATGCTGAACTGGGCCTATTTGGCGCAGCCGTGAGGCACACAATACTATTTTAAGTACTGTTTGTCTGTTTTTGTGTGATATTGTGTGCTTTAACCTGGGTCAAATAAATTTATTTTCTTTCTTTCTGTGACGGGTTAACGGAGGTTGCCAGAGGGGCAGACGCGGGGGGAGAAGGGGTCTTGGTGGCCTTCGTTGCAGCCTTTTTGTCTGCGTGCAAGGAACTCGGCTTCTTCAGCTGCTTCCTCTTCGTCCCTTTCCCCTGGACTGGCGTGAAGCCACAGTCCTCAGAGGAAGGGGTGGAAGTCGAGTACTCAGACTCGTTGTTGGACGAAGGGTAGGTGAAGGGGGTAGGGGGCCGTTTGGACGCGGAATCATCCGTGTCCATGGCCACAGATTCAGGGGTTAAGACCTCGCTGAATGCAGCGACAGATGCGGATGGAAAGGGAGAGATGAGAGACTGCTGAATAGCAGCAAACTTCGCTCCATACTTTGCGGCGAAGTCCGGGTCCTTGAAGAGGACCTCTCTAACAAATGCCATTATAAGGGCATCAGCCATAGCGGGGAGTGCATTTTACACCTAATAATAGCAGCCTATCGGGCCCTAAACATAATTCCCCGGGTGGATTGGCCCAGGGATGAGTACCCTCCCTGGCGGGTGCAGACCGGGAGGTGAGTACCTAATGGTGAGCCTTGCTTGTAATCCTGTTGCCAGTCTTATTGTGCAACAAGGCCCTGACCAGTATAGCGCGAAGGGTGTAGACACACCCTAGAGACACTAGGTGAGTTGCTTGTGCCGACTAGGAGATTTCCCAAGGCCGGTTAACTCTGGGACCCGTACAATAATCTGCCTTCCTCTGAAGGGGTTTGGCGGGTGTATTGGGTCAATACCCCACTCGGCTTCGTGACTACGAAAATCGTTACGTAAACGCAACGAAATAGGTGACTCGGGAACACCACGCAGTAAGCAGGAGAGAGCGGAGCGCACAACCGTCCCCGACCAGTGCCCAGCTTCGAATCATCGTCTATGAGTCCCACCAGGTGACTGATTTAGGAACGAATGATCAAATTCGATGAGCAAAAGAAGGGATGGCGATAATGTGTGTGCGCTCGCAATAAAACAAAGTATTTGACAAAACGAATTGCCGTCTTTTCGAAATAAAAAGTATTTAATCAAAACTAAAACTGCTTTATTCAATATTTATTATGATTACCCTCTATGTTTTAAAGTAAACTCCATTGACTAACTCATAAGCGTTACGCCTTGACACTCAAAAAATCTTTGTTTTAAAAAAATGCAAGGTTCTAACCATGTATTTTTTTCTATCGAGAAAATGTATTTTTATTGTGTATTCCTTTACTAAGAAGCTGGGACATATAGTCAAAAAACATACACCAAAATGTTAAGCCCCTATTCCATATACTTAAAAAGGTACACTTTATAGAACAAGCACATTTTTTTCATTATACGAGTACCACATACCACCTTACGGTACATATCCATATTGCCCCATCTTAAAAATCCACTCTGTATTATGTCGTGATTGACTGGTTATCTACATAAAGGTAAAGCGTGATGATAATCATTTAAAAAGTTAAATCTATAACTACGAGTATGTGCAATATTCTAACCTTTTGGCTCGTCTTTTTACAATTTGCGGTGAACTATAGAAGAATACGAATTAGTTGCATTAACGCTCATCCCCCATAGCAAATAGCGTGGTAATTTATAGCCTACGGACTAACCAGACTATCTAGGCAAAGTTTGAATAAAATCTATTCGGTAGTTTTTGCGTGATGCTGGAATATACGTTCAGAAAAAAATTTAAAATTAATATATTTTCGGCGTTGGAATCGTTCCCAGACCACGTAAAAATTACATTAAATATATATTTATTGACACATTAAGATGATTACTGTTTAGTGCCTAGGCAAATTTTGTTATCCATATTCTAATTCTGGCCAGTCTTTATTTATTAGCGGTCATCCCAATCTATAATTTGACCACAGTATTTTTAATTCCAAATACCATTCAATTGATTATCAAAAACCGGGTGTACCAACACCATTTTCACAAATTAATTACCCATTTTGGTATAACAATAGCGCTCTCTCTTAAATCACCACACGTTGCCGCCTGCTCTATTGAAAACACATATCCATTCATATTCAGGTTCATATTCGGTTTGCAATCTATTTCAATAGAAGCTGGCTTTGCACGCACTAACGGGATAAAACGTGATATTAAATTATATTAGCCACCAGGTAGATAATAATACCACTGGCAGAGAAGGAAATAAAGTGAATTCTTCACTACTCTTTTCGTATTGGTGGTTTCAGACCACTATGCCGATCACGATGATTTTATTTACCGTAGATAAACACTCATCAAGTTCCGCTTAAAATTGCCAAAATCATACAGGAACTCTCCAGGTTTTAAACAATTTGTTGGGCAAATCCTCATGGATCCATCTGGGGAGAACGAAGGGGTTATGTCGGATTCATACCGACTAAGACACAGTTCTTACCCCTACCATGAGTCGGAGGCCCGAAGGATAAGTACTCCTACTCTTACATTATACAGGGTAACTTGTAATGGGCACGCCACAAATGCGGCAATAAGTCCCCTCTTTGAGGAGTGACTAGAGAGGTACCACGGCGTCCTCACCTTCCGCCTGACGCAGGTCCTCACTGGACATGGTTGCTTCTGGAGGTTCCTGTTCCGGATAAGGCGGGTGGAAATGCCCGGGTGTCACCATTGTGTGGATCGCCCGGAGGACACGGTGGAGCATACGGCGGAGGTCTGCTCGCGCCGTGTCTTCGTGGAGGCGATTGGCGGTGGCCATCTCTCGCGTCCGGCCCTGGTCCAGGTCATGGTACGGAGCGAAAGGGCATGGGAAGCCTTCACCTCTTTCTGCGAAGCAGTAATGCTCGCGAAGGAGGAGGCGGAACCCGAGAGGGAGAGGCAAAATACGCGCCCTCACGCCACCAGCCGCCGCAGGAGACGCCCTGGGCGTTGAGATTCCCAGGCTGATTCCTGGCCACCGTAGGCGCAGGCTTGCGGACTGATAAGGACCATGCCCGGATTGACGGCGCGTTGTGTTCTACGCGCGCCTCCTTGAGATGTCAGCAACAATGACGGGGTGTTCCGCTAGGGCCGATGCCTGCCAGGGTTGCGGGAAAGTTCGAAAGGGTTACCGTGGCCCCTAGCACAGGCAACTGAAGTAACACGGGTGGATTGTAGTCAGTAAGAGTCTGAAAAGCCCTCATGCTCCGCCCAGAGGGGGAGAAGTTATTTGATGATTTCCCACCCTCAAAAAAGAAGGGTTACTTGTAAAATTTAACCCTCCGTATTATGTATGGCCGAAATTCAATAGTTTTCGAGATATTTTAATTATAAGGGTTTTTTACATTGACCCAAAATTTTACATGTATGTAATTCCAAATACAAAAAAAAAAAAAAACTTTTATTGAAAGTGTATCAATAAAAGATGATATTGTAGCTGGCACTTCAATTAAGCTATGAACATAATTAAATGTACTTAGGTAAGTGAACAGAGTAATTAAAATTATGAGCTATTTAAGAATAATATCTTACCAATATTTTCATTTTAAGCTTCAAAAAATATTGTCTCGTTAAAAAAAATACTATGAGATTAATTGTACAAATAACTAAAACATTTTTTTTGTTTTTTTCATTTGAATTATTTTGTTGAATTAAGTACTTTAAATTATATTTATAGCTTATTTGAAGTGCCAGCTACAATATAATTTTTAATGGTACCCATTCCATAAGTAGTTATTTTGTTATTTGGAATTACATGTCAAATTTTGGGTAAATATCGAAAAACCTTTAAAATTCAAATATCTCGAAAACTATTGAATTTTGGCCATACATATAATTATGGTGGTTCAAATTGTTGCATTTTGGCCCCTATAACAGCTCCTGACGGATATACGTCGAAAACCAAGTAACTCTGTATTCTAACTTAAGTAATCAACTTATGAATAGCAATCTTCCGCTAGCAGAACACATTCAATTATTAACTTTGTGTAGTGTTTGGGTCACAAAGACACAGGCTGTGCCTTGGTTGGGACCCGTTGCTTGATTTCTCTAAGGGCTGATTTTTCAATAGTCAGATATCTTTTATCTAAGGTATAAATATTGTGGTTTGTTAGCTTTTGTATGGAAAATATGTCAAACTGTCAGATTTACTCTTCAGATAAAAGTTATCTGACTATTGAAAAGTCAGCCCTAAGTCTTCTGTTAGTGAGAATTTCATACCGTGTTGCTTCTATGGTATATTTAAGAACTTTGTGTAGCTAATAAATGTGTTTGAAATTTAATTATCACGCACCCGCAACTGATATATAAAAAGACACACAGAGACACACAGAGAGAGACATTTCGCTACCGAGTGGGCGAGACCCTCTCCTCACCGCACCCGATACGAGCTGGCGTTCCCCAAGGTTCCGTGCTCTCCCCCCTCCTCTTCACGCTCTTTACGAGCGACATCCCCAAACACGACAAGTGCCAGTTGGCCCTATTCGCCGACGACACAGCTATTTACTACTCAGGTAGAAACACCGAGTACATCACCCGACACCTTCAATCAGCAGCCGACGCTCTCGAGCAATGGTTCAAAAAGTGGAGGATAGAACTAAATCCCACTAAAAGTGCTGCTGTGCTATTCGTCAAACGAGGCAAAAACAGTAAAGCACACACCCGTACCCGTCCGATCACCATGTCTGGCCAAAAAATCCCTTGGGATAAAAAGGCCAAATACCTAGGGGTCACTCTCGACAGTAGATTAAAATTCACCGACCACATAAGGGACGTTCGCAACCGTGCCTGCTTTGCGCTCGGTCGCCTCCACCCCCTACTCAATACACGTAGTAAACTAGCCCTTAAGGCAAAAGTCCGCATCTACACTACGTGTATACGCCCCATTATGACGTATGCTAGCGCCGTGTTCGCACACGCTAAGCCGTCACTTCTAAATAGACTACAAGTCCTCCAAAATCGATTCATGCGCCGTGCCACAGGTAGCCCCTGGTACCTACGCAATGAACAATTACATTCCGATCTAAATCTGCCGACCATCAAGCAGTTTATTAAAAAAACGAGTACCAAATTCTTCGATTCTGCTACCACACACACAAACCCTCTAGTGAGAGCAGCTACCCAGTACACACCGTCACGCATATCCCGCATACGCCGCCCAAAACACGCACTGCTAGACAAAGACGACGACATAACTCTGTTTCAACAGAGTCAAATGTCCGCTCGCAAAACAGCCAACACTATAACACAAAACAGACTAACTACATTCCGTACCCGCCGGCGAGTACCCCCGCGAACTAGAGTAGCTAGACAACCCCCCCGACCCTTGACCCCGCCCGCCCGTGTGGAGCCTGTAATATTAAACAATGTCCCTAATAATAATAATCACTCAGATCCGAGTCTCACGACCGCTAGTTCAGTGACCAGTAGCGCGCTAAGCCCAGGTTCGAGCCCCACTATGGGGCGCCCTTAGTAACGCTACTTAAATTAAATTTAGTTAGTTAACCTCTATTCTCAAGGCGAGAGGCCCTTCTGGCCCCGCCGACGCTAGGTTACGCAGAATAGGTTCCTCGGAGCCAACTGCAATAGGTCCGCATCAAAAAAAAAAAAAAAAAAAAACAGAGAGAGAGAGAGAGAGAGAGTTATTTTCAAAACAAATAGAGTAGAGTCATCTCAACATCTCTCTTCCTTGAATTTGTATATAAATATATATATATTTATGTAAGTATATAGTATAGTAAATAGTAGGTATGTATGTGTATACGACTTATTTATGTATTTGTGTACGTTGTTTATTTATTTATTTTATTATTTATGTACACACAATAAAATACATGAGATAAGACATAATTATAAATTGAGTACAAAGGTACTGCTTATTTCTTTTTTTCTTTCTTTTCTTCTTTCTTTTTTTGATAGTTTATTTTTTATCATTTTTAAACATCGCTCAAAATCAATCCATTCCTTTCAATTAAACCACCTGCCATCTAATCTCTTCACCACCCTTGGTTGACTGGTAGAGAATGCCTAAGGCATTAAGTCCGCCTTTGTACCTTTTGTGCAAAAGTATAAATAAATAAATATATCAGCCCGCCATGCCTAACGGGCCCCAACACCAAGCCCAAGTGACCCCACGACCGCACGTCTTCACAAAAGACGCACATAGAACACCGCTTACGGTCTCTTTGGGCATACCTGGTCGAGGGACGACTCAGTAAGATTTGAGCATAGCGGGTCCTAAATACCCGGGATGTTTAACTAACTTATCTCGTGTCGGGAATTTTGTCTTATCTTGAATGTGCAATAAATTTTTCCTTTGGTTCCACGAAACATATGACATGTCTTGTCGCGATTGCAGCAAAGAAAACTGACCAAAATGGATGAATAAATAATGCGATATTGTTTGACCGAAATACTTGAATATCGATCAGATCAAATCAGTAAGTAGGTCAGGTTAAGTGTATCTACGTCGGAAACGTCCTTTTTTGACGAGGACTGGTCGTAAATATTTTGGCTAGCTGTTAATATCTGGTATTAAAAGAGAATAGGTAAGTTTCTTCCTTAAAGTCACGCAGTAATACGGAATTGACGACACTGTAAAGGTTGTCTGCAAATACTCGGGTTGCATTCGACCTCGATCACTCAAGCGAATTTAGAATAGGTAGGTACGTTTTCGAAATTGAATATGCCGCGATTGTTTTTCGGCGCGTAAAAGTGAGCACGTCACCGTCCGTCGTCTTAGAATACACGTTTTATTTTCGTATGTAGCGCCTGGGGCTATAAAAGTCCCGGTACAGTGCCCAGCGTTAACAGAACTTACTCAGATAAGGAAAAGAGCAAGCTAGTAAAAAGTACTTTGCTCTACCAACATTAGGTTCGTCTCCGAACAAGCTAGAACATTATAATAAATTATTTACATAAACGTAATCTATACTAATATTATAAAGAGGTAAAATTTGTTTGTAAGTTTGTATGTAGGAGGTAATCTCCGAAACTACCGGTCGGATTTAAAAATTATTTTTGCATTTGATAGCCCAATTCTTGAGGAAGGCTAAAGGCTATTTCACTTCACGCTATGACCCTTAGGCACCGAGCAAAAGGAAAAAAAAAGTAAGAAAGAACGCTAAGCGAAAGCGAAGTGATAGCGCGGGCAGGCGTTGCGATGCGACGGGGTTGGTCGGGGGAACAAGAAATTTCACGCGGACGGAGTCGTGGGCGAAAGCTACAAAACATCATCATATACAGCCTATAATGTTCCCACTGCTGGGACACAGGCCTCCTCTCGGTGGGAGGGAGTGAGCGACATCTATACATGCAGCTATATATGCATCCAGCATGCGACATTTACATGTCGCATGTTTTCGAATTTTTGGCTCTAGGACATGCCAGTTTCCTCACAATGTTTTCCTTCACCGTTTAGTGTAGCAGTAGTGATGAAATAATTTACACAATTTAAAGTTCCTGTCTGGGTTCGAACCTACGACCTACAACTCATAACTCGCGGCCGTTACCACTGGGCCACCTCTACTCAAAACAAACTTAATCAAATATTAAACGATTCAATTATTCAGAGTTTGAAATAATGACAGAGTTTCCATTCCCTAAATTCAACCTCCGGAAATTAATTCCTTTTACATAATTTGAAGGCAGAATAGGCTATTATTATTGACCTCTTCAGCCCTATTGAAATTCTAATCAATGCTATTATTATTGAACAAAACGGTTATTTCTGTATTTGTGAGGCCAACATAAAACACGAAAAGTATTCGAGGAAAATATTTCTGATTAAATGTAACGGTGTGCTTGGACTTTTCGGAACTCGGCCAATTACAGGACTATTTATATGAATAAAATTATTTAAAGAAAATAGGTACCTCTACTTTTATTTCTTTTGTGTTTTGCATTATGATTCTACAAAAGAATTATGTATATTTAACGTCAAATATCTAAATAAATCTATCTAAATTACTGTTTCATTGAAATTAACTAATTATTACTAATATTAAGTCAGGTCTTATATTTACTTAACAATCGGAAATTAATAATAGGGGTTAACGTATGAAATTGTCGTTTTATAATATTGTATTAGGTACTTCGAATTGACATAGAACCTTCATGGTTTGAGATTTTTGAGTGAAACTTTTTTCACATGGTACCTACATAAGAAGTTCTTCGTCGATTATCGACTTTCAGTTGTTTTTTTTATTCAACTTAGACAAGAAAGATGGATACTTCGATTCGAATTATTTTTGAATACGAGTTCCGACGCGGAACTAACGCGGCAGAAACAGCTCGCAATATCAATGTTGCATTTGGAGAGGGGACTGCTAATGAATGCACCGTGTGATTTTGTTTTAAACGCTGTCGTGATGGAAACTATGATTTGAAGAACGAACCACGTGGAAGACCGCCCACACAGGTGAATAACAATGAGTTGAAAGAGATGGTGGTAGCCGATCCGAGCCAAACTACCCAGGAATTAGCAGCATGGTCTAACGTTACCTTACCAACAATATTGACTCATTTGCGTCAAATCAATAAAATAAAAAAATATGAGAAATGGGTGCCTCATGATTTGACTGATCTGCAGAAAGAAACGCGTGTTGAAACTTGTGTTGCCTTGTTGAATCGATACAGAAATGAAGGAATATTGGATCGAATTGTGACATGTGCTGAAAAGTGGATTCTTTACGATAACCGTAAGCGAAAAATGCAATGGCTGACCAAAGTCAAACGCCGCAACAGTGTCCTAAAGCAAAGCTTACCAATAAAAAGGTAATGGTAACAGTTTGATGGTCTCAGCATGGTGTTATTCACTATAGCTTTCTCCGATCTGGTCAAGCAATAACGGCAGATGTCTACTGTGTCTACTGTACTACCTTTTTTTTGGCTGTGCAATCATCAAATAACTTGTCCCGCTCTCGGTGGAGCGGGAGGGCGTATCAGACTCTTACTAACTAGAACCCACCCGTGTTCCTTCAGTTGCCTGTGCCAGGGGCCACGTTAACCCATTCGTATTTTCCCGCAACCCTGGCAGGCATCGGCCCTAGCGGACCCCGTCATTGGTGCTGACATCTCTTTGGGGCGCGCGTGGAACACAACGCGCCATCTACCCGGGCCTGGCCCTTATCGGACAGCGAAACAATAACATCCAAAATATTGCTAGCTTCAATTCAAACAGAACAACATTGTTTGCACTTGATAAAACCTAAGTCTCCATATTTCAGAAAAGTTACTAAATCATCTGTTATGCGAATCCAGCGGAGGCGAGATTTGAATTCCAATGAGCCAATATTGAAGGAGTTTGGCGATAGGAATCTATCGCCAATCGACATCGGAGCAATCTTCCAATTTGTATTAATAGCTAAGTTTTTACCCACGAAAGGTAGTTTTAAATGGACATTTAAAGGCGGTCAATTGAAGTAAAAAATATATCCTTTTATAATAAATTACTTTATTTAAGGCAGCTTTTTATTCATATGCACACGTTTGACAGACTTTTTCTCTGAAAATAAAAGTTAAATGTAAATAACTGTTCTAAAAATATATATAGATGGAGTGGTAAATTCGTAGTAAATTGTTTAGCAGCCCATTGGGAATGTTAACTGTTTTCCAATTACCATTGTGCTAGCTCTATTGTGTGCTGAAAACGTATTGTGTTATCGAATTACGAATTGTTTCTCGACATCTGTGTTTACGATTACGTCTTTATGTGGGTACAATTGTGGTATTATTGCAACTAGTTATCGATTTTATTTTATTTTTATTTTATTTATTAGGGAAAACAAACAATTACACATTAAGAAAAACAGAAAGATAGGATACAGAGATGATAAAAATGTGAAATCAACCACGTTCTCCACAGATACACAGTGAGACAATTTGGTAAATTTAAAGACTAGCGTTGTAAGTAAACGATAAATAAGAGGAAAATTAATATTAAAGTACCAACAAAACAAAGCCGCTAAAGATGCCGCATATAAGCGGAACATAAGTTTCACATTAATTTTTCAATATATTAAGTAACATGAGTTTAAACTTACTATGTGGCAAAGCAAACAGATCCAAACTGCAGAAATTTCGCGTGGTTTTCTTGTTTTTTTAAGGATTTTCATTTTCCTTCTTTCTAAAGACTCGATTTTCTCGTTAACATCAAAGAACGAACAGCAATTACAATGAATTTTTTAAAGCTTTTGTAATGTTAATAAAGTCAATTATATCCTCCACGGAAGGAGAACACGAAAAGCTTTGTCATTTTATTAAGCGTTTTATTTTTTATCGTTATAAATTATTTTAAATTCCATACTAATTTGTCACACGTAAATTTATTAACTAAAGTTTGAATAGTTTCAGAATGACGATCGTGTTTTGATTTTTAACGCTAAAGCCAATGTACAGTGAGCTAGTTGACATTTTTTACACTTCAGCTCTAATGCCACATTATAGTTTAGAATTCTAGTTTCAAATGTTTGAACTGTACATTATAACGTTTTTATTGGCTAAGTCAACTACCCTAATGCTTGTTACAGCAACTTTGTTGACACCTTAATGTCAAATACTGATGAAAATGACAGATTTTCATTACGGCCGTTATAATATGACGGCCCGGAATCGCTTTCTGAATACAATATATTCTTCATATTACGGTGGTGTGACGACCTGATAATGTTTGCAGGGCCAACATCGCCAGAGATCGTACAAGACAGGGAGGTTTGGAAGGAAAAAGGGGAGGCGTTTACCCAGCAGTGGGACACAGTATATCATCATCATCATCAGCCTATATTCGTCCACTGCTGGACGTAGGCCTCTCCTAGTGAACGCCACTGAGCCCGATCTTCGGCTCTCCTCATCCAGTCTCTGCCAGCCGTCTTTCGCAAGTCGTCACTCCACCTGGATGGCGAGCGTCCCACACTACGTTTGCCTAAACGCGGTCTACACACTAAAACTCATTATCTCCAACGATTGTCGGTTCTACGAGAGATGTGAACAGCCCATTGCCACTTTAGCTTGCTTAGACTTTTGTCGGTTACCTTGGTTCTCTGGCGGATCACCTCGTTTCAGATTTTATCTTTCCGAGAGACTCCTAGCATAGCTCTCTACATAGCTCGCTGAGCGACTTTAAACTTATGGACCAGTCTAACCGTGAGTGTTCACGTTTCGGCTCCGTAAGTCATAACTGGTAGGACGCACGCGTTGAAGGGTTTCGTCTTTAGGCACTGTGGTATGGACGACAAGAAAATCTGACGAAGTTTACCAAATGCTGCACATCCCAGCTGAATCCTCCTTTTGATTTGTTTTGAGTGAACATTTCGTTAGTCATAAAGAAGCTTGATGATCTCTCCGTCAATTGGTCAATCATCGGAGCTTTATCATGTCTTCAAGTCTCCCACTGCCACTTAAGTAAGGGGGAAACTCGGGCTGTTACATTGCACTTTAGGTCGAGGATGTTACAAGTCTTGTCTCCTCCCTATCAACCATATTAGAATTTGAAGTAATGAAATATGTACATTATTTTTTGTAAATAATTAATATAGTCGAGCAAACTAAAGGTAATGACTTAACGAGCTATGATCCATGAGACAATAAGGTAAAAGTTTACTTATCCAAAAAAAATGCCTATTTTTACACCCACATATTTATTATTAACACTAGGAATACAAATAACAATTTGAAAAGGTGACATCTGCCCGCGAGGCAAGAAAATAATGTATTGTTATTACACAAGGTATGTTGATTTATTTTTATTGGCTTTTGCTAACTACTGTACTTTTAATCTTTGGTTTAGATATATATACCTTTTTACATATATGTATAATGACATGAATATTTAATGTATAAAAAGTATTCAATTATTTTAAGTATTGTGAATGTGAGGATTAAGTGGGTTATTGTTCCAGTTTTATTCATGCTCTGGCAGTTTGAGTAAAACTACTCAAACTGCCAGAGCATGAATAAAACTGGAACACGCATAAACATGCGGCCTACCCAAATGTCCTTTCTTTAGTATTATTCGTCTAATCGTTGAGCTCCTTAAGTTCTGAGTCGAGCTGCACGGTTACTGACAAATGCGTGCAATGACTGGACAGGTCCATTATGTCCGGATTTTGATATACACATTGACATTGATGAATTTTATATATACGAGTACTATGACATGAGTATTTACTTTGTAAAGTATTATAATATTATTTTAACTTGTGAATGTGAGAACTATGTCAGTCATTGATTTTTTTGTATTTTTCTCTCTTAGTTTAGTCATGATCTGGCAGTTTGAGTAACTTATGCGGCCTGGCCTACTCAAATGTCCTTTCTTTGGTATTGTGCGTCGAATCGTTGAGCTCCTTAAGTTCTGAGTTGAGCTGCACGATTGCTGACAATTGTGTGCACTGACTGGACAGGTCTACTCAATCTGTGTGGTTTTTTCCTCAAAAGACCATTTCAGACACCGATCTACATAGCCTTCACATGATCTGACCAAGATTGTTTCTGGACTTTAAAAGAGACTGTGACCTCTGAGTTTGTTTCGGCCTTTCTTCTCGGAGTAGTCAGATAGGAAAAGCCGGCCTTATCTAGTTTAATAAAGATATGATTGACGTGTAAAAGTGTTTATACAAACCTACTTACAGAAATAAAATCATTTATCATTTATAAACTAAGTATGACAACCATTTAACCCTTTTTATTTCATGTGTGTAGGCTGAGAACAATAATGCGAGAAGCTACCGGATTATAAATCCAGTTAGGTATTCGACTTGTTGGGAATATATTATTTCGAAAGTTAATCCGTATTAGACTTAGCACTACTAGTAGGCGTGAAACTTTAGGGTTTAACCCTTTTCCAAAATCCTTTATGTATTACAACAAACTTTTAGTTTTAGACTTGCCCATAAGTCTGGAAAATATAGTCTAGAGAAAATGAAAGTCGGACCACTTTCTTTTGTTCTAACAACCCTTTATACATTCGTAAAACGGTCCTGAATATCGGATAACAGTTCGAACTGTCGTAAGTCAAATGCCTATAAAAATCGAACGTAGGAGGAAAAATGGAGGTAAAATCTCAATTTATTCGTTTACGACTGACGTGGGGAATGTGGTTTTGAGTCAGTTCTCTTCGTTCAAAAGATTGAATTTTCTTTTGATTTGATTTTTTCTTTTTGATTGATTTTTTTTAGAATTTTTTTTTTTTTTTTTTTTTTCTTTTTTGATTTTTTTACTCACGAATTTTGATGCGTTAAGAATTTGTAATGGATTTTTGAAGTTGAGATTTTTGTTAAGGTTGCTTGAATTTCCTGTATGACATTGACATATGATTTTGAGTAAGCCTATGTTAATAAACTTTGGTAAAAATAGTTGTTGTTCTTTTGAAGTGAATCTTCTAAGGAGGTGATTCTATAATTAAACCAGAATTGATAGAGAAATTACAAGAACGCGTCACGTATAGACACATTTCGTTACATGAAAGATACGAAAGATATAACACTCTCTCTCTCTGCCTCTCAATCTAAATCTCTTATTTTTTTTAAAATGCACTTCTATCGCGTGTACGATATTTTTTAATAACAACATTTAATTTCACTATTATTTTTACGTGCACTCATATTTTTGGGCCATCAGAAAGTTTGTACAAACACAAAATCACTCCAATCATATACAGGGTTATTGGTAATAGGTCAGCAATCCATTAAGGGGATGTAGGGGAGAGGTAATTTGCAACCAAATAATCCCTTATGACCCCCATGCAAATGTCAACCATTTCCGAGTTATTTGGCATTTGGGTGAATATACAAAAATTCGGGATATTTTGTATATGATAGTTTTTTAAATCTTATTCCTACAAATTAGCGTTACAAGATAGCTAATCTAATGAATATATTGCTCATGATAGCCAGTCACTTTTAAAAGTAGAACTCAAACTCAAAGCATTTATTTCAAATAAACCAATTACAGGCACTTTTGAATTGTCAAGGGGTCGGTCAGTCAGAAAGATGAAGCTAGTTGCCCATTCCAAAGCGTAGTAGGTACCTATGGAGAAGAACGGGCAAGAAACTCCATGGACACTCTATTAAATCAAAATTTTGTAAAAAAAATGGTTACATCATTCATGTTGAAATTATACATGTGAGAACGATGTAGAAAGACGTGCACGTTAAAAGCGTCCGTAATAAAAATATAAAAACAATCATGGAATTAAAATAAGCCGTGGCAGCTAAGAAATGACCAGTGCCAACTGACGGCGCCCGTTCACGAACATGACTTATGGATCAGCACCATTCAGCTCAACCATTTTAAAGGGAACTCAATGGTCCAATACACACGCCACCACCAGCGACACATTTGAGTGAGCATGATATACTCTCTCAGCCGCCAGGGCACATTTAAGTCAATGAAAGACGAATTCAGTAATATTTATAGTGCTCACACATGTGCTATGCAATTATACAATACTAAGAGATTGAATTTATACAATGCAAATATAGATTGTACAATCTTCATCAGCTCCAACATTATTTTCGAATGCTAATTAATTAGTTTACGCGCCCTTGTGGAGCAGGACCAGCCCTGAGCCAAGCATTTTTGTCAGCATCTTTGTTTAGATGCGGAGATATTTAGATTTTTACAAATTTGACTTCCAGGGGACTGACGAGCCGGAGGCTCTACGCGGGGGTCGTGCGGTGGCGGTCTGCCCGGTTTGGGCGGAGCACCGCCGTGTCCTCGTGCAGGCGATTGCCGATGGCGATCTCTCGCGTCCGGCCCTGGTCCAGGCCATGGTACGGAGCGAGAGGGCTTGGGAATCCGTCACCTCCTTCTGCAAAGCAGTAATGTTTGCGGAACGCGTGAGGAAGAGACAAAATTCGCGCCCCTACGCCCGCCGCAGGAGACGCCCTGGGCGTCGGGAATCGCAAGCCGATTCCCGGCCACCGTAGGCGCGGGCTTGCGAACGGCGAGTAATGGGCAGCTCGCCGTTCGATAAGGACAGGGCCGGGGTCGACGGCACGTTGTGTTCCACGCGCGCCTCAAAGAGATGTCAGCAATGATGATGCAGCAATGAATGACGGGGTCCGCTAGGGCCGATGCCTGCCAGGGTTGCGGGAAAATCCGAGAGAGATACCGTGGCCCCTGGCACAGGCAACTGAAGGGACACGGGTGGGTTTTAGTCAGTTAGAGTCTGACACGCCTTCCCGCTCTGCCCAGAGCGGGAGAAGTTATTTGATGATTTCCCACTAGTAAATTTAAAGTGGTAGATAAACGATTTTTATTGGGTATTTCATTAAGTGCAACTATGACTAAATACATAGAGTTAAAAAAAATACATTAACAAAAAAAAACAGTGAATAATGATTCTATTAATAAATACAATTTACCTAATTTGTAAACTTTGACTTTCTGCCAAACCGGGAAGTCTAATTAGAGGAATATTGTTTCTTTTTCCGGACTTCATTTTGAAATTTTAACAAGAACTCTTGACTAGTTTGAGTAATAAGTTTTTATTTACAGAAAAATGGGTGTGAGTGGGTAGGTATGTTATCAGAATGTAACAATTACCTAAAATGTTTTGCTTTTTGCAGAAAATGCATATTTGCAGAAAAGAGTGTTATTGGAGCAGCGCCAGATACTCATTGCATTCATGCAATTCCTTGAGGACCTTGCCTGGGGCCGTGTCTCAGGACTGGACGCAGCCCGCACGAAAAAAAATTGGCTAGACTAATCACGTAAAACTACAATCACCTCATCAACATAGAATCAAAAGAAATAGAAAAACGTACTCCATCTACTCAAACAATTTAAGTCAAAGTCAAATGTTTTTATCTCCATAGAGAATCGTTGCTAGTTTCTCAGTTCTGCCAGTTTCCAAGTACCTACTGCGTCAAGGTTAGACGCTCGTTGTGGAGATCTCTATTACGTTAATTACAGTCCAATTGGTGCAACAATAGTAATTGCGAGCTTCCGGGAATAAACGGCAGAGAATGGAAATAGATTGTGGTGTGGATACTAGATTTTATATTTCGTTAGAATATGCCTCTTGGTTATGTTTGGGAGCATAAACCTCGTTAAACTAGCTACACACAAAGTGGAGTAAGAAGAATAAAAACCGGTTTATTCGTCCTCTTAAATCTTTACTAGAAACTGCTCACTTATCAGTTTGGCTATAGTCGTGAGGACAGACGGCTATCGACCTAAGTCTGATATAATTTTAAAATTATTCTTAGTCACAAGAATCCCTACATTATCTTCTGTCACAAAATCAAATCTTTCAGGTAAGTCTAGATGCCACTCTACCCTAATTATTAAATCTAGGCAGCGAGAATGGCCATCTATGCTATCCGAGATGCTGGGAGCCCCGGCTAAAATGGCTTCTGCCAAGACGATACGGAAATTAGGGGACTACATGGCTTAAACGCAAGTTTTATAATGCCTAAAAGTAGATCCACTGCAGTAAACAAAATTAGTTTTTTTTTTTAAACGTTTCCTCACACTCAATTTCTCCTGTATCGTGGGTGCGTTTACAAACATTTAAACTCACATACACAAACAGCCAGACCCGGAACAACTACTTGCAGGTCATACAATTAATATTTGTTCCGTGCGGGGATCGAACCCGTGACTCGTAACGCAGCAGTCAATCGCTTAACCACTGCGCCAACCGTGCCGTCAAAAACATGACATGATGATCATTAAATGATATTCTTCAGGATATATGCTAGTTAGATATGTAGTGCGTTGAAAACATAATACAACTAATTTGGTACGATAGAAAAAAAGTCACGTAGATACCTCTAAACATTTCTTTTAACGATTAAAAACCTTACTAATATACATGCAATATTTTTTTTTTCAGATTATTCTTCAAGCAACTTATTAACGTGATAGTGTTTTAATTTTTTTGTCAAATCAATAATTGCTTGATATTTTGCAATAAATAGCCAGCTTTGTGTCATCGCACTTCTGTTTCTTTTCTATGCAGGCCGACAGTGACCGCGCTTTAGCTGTTGTCAGCCCCTTATGCCTTGACGTATACAGTACTGCTGAAGATTTTTTTGATAGTTGCCTCTGATTTACGAACCGCCTAAAACGTAGGACTGGTTTGTTCACATAGTTATTTAAGCAATGACCCGAAAATATGCAATGGTGAACATACATTAATAGGCAGCAACAAAGCAAAGCCGCAAAGGGATTAACATACATTTACATATACAATGACACTAATATTTACTGTATAAAGTATTATAAATTATTTTAAATTATTGTGAATGTGAGGACTATGTGTGTTTTTGTTGCAGTTTTAATCATGTTCTGGCAGTTTGAGTAGCTGATGCGGCCTACCCAAATGTCCTTTCTTTGGTATTGTTTGTCGAATCGTTGAGCTCCTTAAGTTCTGAGTTGAGCTGCACGGGTACTGACAAATGCGTGCACTGACTGGACAGGTCCACTCAATCTGTGTGGTTCTTTCCTCAAAAGACCATTGCAGACACCGGTCTACATAGCTTTCACATGATCTGACCAAGATTTTGTGTGGACTTTAAAAGAGATTGTGACCTCTGAGTTTGTTTCGGCCTTTCTTCTCAGAGTAGTCAGATAGGAAACGCCGACCTCATTTAGTTAAAAATAAAATATGATTGTATAGTAAAAGTAGTGTAGATGTAAAAGTGTTTGTACAAACCTACTTACAGAAATAAAATCATTTATCATAAGCGGGATGAGTTTAGCAAACGGATTGTTATCACATTCCAAACAGAGTGGTTGGTAAGCGCAGGATGTTATTTTAAGCGCATACAACACAAAAGCTTATATCGACCATCTGGACATCAAATGTAGGTACTTGAATTATATTAGAGGAATCATGATCTTATTTGTACCTACATTTATTTGAACATTCTATTTCATCGTTGGCTACCTACACAAAATAGGTAAAGCTGCAAATGGGAATTGCTGTAAGCGTGATAAATGAGGCAAACGATTTAGAAGCACGTTTCACAAATTAGTTTGTAAGCGTAGAAGGAATGTTGTTAATATCGTATCGAATAATGAAACTTCTGCCGTAACCATCCTACAGAAGATACCACCTTTAAATATACAAAATCATGAACCGGTTTCATTATTGTATTTGTCGTTAGTAGCTATTCTTCTCACAACTATGAAACGAGACTTCTATAGTAGCTACGATCACTCATAACATTCGTGCAAAAGTGAAGTAGTTACCAATCAAATTGGTACAAACAGACACTCGTTTCGTAACGCTGACTTTTGCAATTTGCCTAGGAGTTATACCTCGTTGACATTTTACTTTTTCTCAGAACGTACGTAAAAAATGTACGCTATTTTTCCTCTAAAATACGAACCTGTGCCCGGTGTAAAGGTCTGAAATTCGAATCACGTATTATTGATCCATTTGTATTGAAATGTTTAACTGAAACTCTTTTGTGACTCTAAAACTTATGTGTTAGTTTCGGAAGATGCCAAATAAAATAATTTACAACGTTTTTTATGATTTTGGTTTGCCCTAATTGCAGTATATTTTATAAAATTTTGGTTTACCCTGATTGCAGTATATTTTATAAAATTATGGTTTGCCCTGATTGCAGTATATTTTATTAAATTTTGGTTTGCCCTGATTGCAGTATATTCTATAAAATTTTGGTTTGCCTTGATTGCAGTATATTTTATTAAATTTTGGTTTGCCCTGATTGCAGTATATTTTATAAAATTTTGGTTTGCCCTGATTGCAGTATATTTTATTAAATTTTGGTTTGCCCTGATTGCAGTATATTTTATTAAATTTTGGTTTGCCCTGATTGCAGTATATTTTATTAAATTTTGGTTTGCCCTGATTGCAGTATATTTTATTAAATTTTGGTTTGCCCTGATTGCAGTATATTTTATAAAATTTTGGTTTACCTTGAATGCAGTATATTTGATTAAATTTTGGTTTGCCTTGATTGCAGTATATTTTATTAAATTTTGGTTTGCCCTGATTGCAGTATATTTTATGAAATTTTAGTTTGCCCTGATTGCAGTATATTTTATTAAATTTTGGTTTGCCCTGATTGCAGTATATTTTATAAAATTTTGGTTTGCCCTGATTGCAGTATATTTTATTAAATTTTGGTTTGCCCTGATTGCAGTATATTTTATGAAATTTTAGTTTGCCCTGATTGCAGTATATTTTATTAAATTTTGGTTTGCCCTGATTGCAGTATATTTTATAAAATTTTGGTTTGCCCTGATTGCAGTATATTTTATAAAATTATGGTTTGCCCTGATTGCAGTATATTTTATAAAATTTTGGTTTGCCCTGATTGCAGTATATTTTATAAAATTTTGGTTTGCCCTGTTACTTAAAGATGGTCTGCCTGTTACTTAAAGGTGGTCTTGTGGTCGCAAGCGCTACTGTTGAGTATGAAGTCCTAGGTTCGTTTCCCAGGCCGGGCAAAGTGATATTGAGTTTTTCCATCTGGAATTTCTCAGTAGCAGCCACGGATTCTGGATATGGGCCACTGGGTCACTGAAGATGTTAAAGACAATTGTGATATTGAAACCTACTAACACTAGAAGGTAAGTCAAATTGTTACTAACCTTATGGACTTCGGTCTGAAATAAAAGTGTTCTATTCTATTCTTCTATTGTGCCCGGTTGATGGCAATAGGATCGCCCCCTACCCCAGCTCGCCGTTCGATAAGGACCAGGCCCGGGTCGACGGCGCGTTGTGTTCCACGCGCGCCTCAAAGAGATGTTAGCACCAATGACGGGGTTTGCTAGGAACGATGCCTGCTAGGGTTGCGGAAAAGTCCAAGAGGGTTACCGTGGCCCCTGGCACAGGCAACTGAAGGAACACGGGTGGGTTTTAGTCAGTAAGAGTCTGACACGCCCTCCTGCTCTGCCCAGAGCGGGAGAAGTTATTCTATGATTTCCCACCCACAAAATAAAAAAAAAAAAAGGATCGCCCCCAACCGAAATGTGGCACTATGAAAGTACACCTCTGCCCAAGCGGTTGGCTAAAACACGCGTTATGTTATCATCGTATTTACGGTTACCAAGAGACTGGCTGCTGCTACTCGCCCAGCGCTAAGTACAAAGCCTCCTTCGGGGAATTTCCTACATCGATTTATCGGTACAGTAATATCCGGCCAAGGGTTAATTAGTAACTGTTTAGTAGTTTGTTTGTGTTGCTGATTATCGACTCGGCCTGGTTGTGGTCACGGGTAACTGAGGGCTGATTAGCTAGGGATTATTTTAATCTGCTGGTAGATAGACCGTTTTATATAATGGTATAGTATCACATAGAATTTGAGAAAGAGAGTGAGTAAATATCCCGACCCCACCCCATCTAGTAAATAAAAAATATGATTGACGTGTAAAAGTGTTTGTTCAAACCTACTTACAGAAATAAAATCATTTATCATTTATACAAAGTTTTCCACATATTATAAAGACAAGTTATAAAACTTTTGTTAATTAATTATTATTATGGGTGGTTATCGCCTTAACATGGTTGTATTAGAGTATATTAACGAAGGTTAAATACTTCTTAATAGTGATATACTGAAGGTCGGTTGTAATAATCAAAATGAAGGCTCGTACTCGTATATTAATTAATTTAGACAAGTTATAAAACTTTTGTTAATTAATTATTATTATGGTTGGTTATCGCCTTAACATGGTTGTATTAGAGTATATTAACAAAGGTTAAATACTTCTTAATAGTGATATACTGAAGGTCGGTTCGTAATAATCAAAATGAAGGCTCGTATATTAATTTCGGCCAAAATTCGGCACGTTTTAAAGGTCAAACTTATCAACAGGCAGCATTCTAAATGCGCGCCTTTCATCGTTTCTTACTGTTTAAACTAATAAGTACTTAGTTGTTAATAATTGCGCCTAAAAATTAACGTCAAAATGTTACCAATCAATCTGTTACACAATTCGATTGTATTTAGAAATCTTTAAAGTTGTCTTTAATCATGAAGACTAATTACAAAAAAATAAAAAGAACCCCTGCACCAGCAAAAACCTCAAAAAAAAAATATTGACCTTTAAGTTTACTACAAGCTGTAGATAATATTTTGATCATAGCGTCGCCGTCGTCACGTCGGGGGATGGCTAGCATACTCGTACATTAATTTATTGCTGGGCCTCGTCAGTTTGGCGTTTTCATTAGCCATACCCCAACGCGACGACGGACGGCGACGACGCTTTGATCAAAATATTACCTAAAACTTATATTAAACTTAAAGAGCTAATCAATTCCATATTTTATTTTAATTTTTACAGGTTTTGGTTGGAGTCCAAAGTTAAATTTAATTTTTTTTTACTTTTATTTTCTGCAATTTAAACTTTATATACCTACCACTAGTAGACATGCTACAATCGACACGTGCCTCGTTTATATCTGCGCAGCTGTACGTTTGTTTCTCACTGTGAAGCTGCTACTAATTTATCCTCATTTCCCTTTGCTACTCCATGATCAGACCCTGATCACCATCTATCTGTAAACTTATTCATTGAGACAATTCCAATGAGCCCAAACACGATACTTCTGCGGTAAGTTGGCTAGGGAGTGGGATATGCTGCAAAATCCAGATGATGCTGCAGCATCAGTTCAAGATTACTATGTTCTTCTAATATCATTTAAATGATAGAATACCAAATTTTGACTCGATCAGACCTGTGGAAGATGCTCACATCCCTTCAACAACTAGAAAATACAGACATATCCGTCAGAAGTTGGCTGAAACATCCCAGCGCTGAGTTGCTGAATTCGTTTTCTCCTCTACCGATCGTTATTTCTCCTGACCAAGGTTTATTTTGTTTATACGTATGTATCTATATATTAGTATTTATTCTTGTATTTCATAGTCATTTCCGAGCTATCTATCCCGTATGTTGCACCTGCCATGGTATATCTCTGCATCACCCTAAGGTTGACTGGTAGAAAATGCCTCAGGCATTATGTCCGCCTTTGTACAGTATTATTTTTTACTTGTGCATAAAGTTTTAATAAAAAAAAATAATTTTCGTGAATCTAAGAACACTCTCGATTAAGTCACCTTTCAAACGAAACAAAAAATTAAGATCCGTTCAGCCGTTTTGTTACCTATGATGCTGCAGACAGACAAACAGATACACAGAGAAACACGTTAAACACCCCTCTGTTTCCGTTGGGGTTTAAAAATCGTGGGTTTCACCAATACAATTCAGAAGTTTGGAGCCAAGTAGATAGGAACATACACTTACATTTCTGTTTTTAATTAAATAGAATCATCATCGTGCACAGCCCGACTTCACAGGCTGCTGAGCATAGGCCTCTCTTTTCTTGTGCCAATCCCCACTCTTATCCTTATCCAGGTTCTACCCGCGCTGGCAATCATGTTGCCTGCCCATCTCGTCGCCGGACGACCGAAACTTCGTCTTCTAGCCCTTGGACGCCACTGGGTCACTGGATTACTTCACCTGTCATCACTGCGCCTTGCCAGGTGTCCTGCCCAACTCCATTTGAGTTCTATACTAGTTTTCCGATATCGAGAACCTTCGTACGTCTTCGGATCTCGACGTTAGGAACTCGGTCATAAGCCTAATGCCAAGCATGGAACGCTCCATGGCTCTCTCTGTGCAACTCTCACCTTGTACCCTGTACACAGGCTCCTGCGTGAGCGTTCCCGTCCCAGCACCGTACGTCATGGTGGGCATAACATACTGGTTATAGAGGCGGGACTTCAGACATTGTGAAATGTTGGCTGATGAAATAAACGCTATAGTGCGTAAGACAGTGGCTTCACTATTTCAAAGACTGCGCGGTAGCTCCAACAGCATTTTGAAAATGATTGCATTCCGACATGACTGTCCCATTCAGGCACACTGGGTGGGAATAGTTACGGGGCAATTGTAGTTGAATATAATTGTTTTTATTTATTATTTTTGTTTATATTAGGTACCTACTAACATAGATGTTAAGAACAATTGTTACTAACACTTATATGGATTCTGTCCAAAATAAAATGGTAATAATAATAAAAAATAAAAAAATAAACTATTACAAAGTAATAACACAAGTCTTATCTATGCATGTTGCAAACTTGTGATTTCCTTGTCTCACGCATCACAGACTAATTAAAACATAACTGATTCTGAGGCGAAAAAAATAAAATGATAAATTATACATGATTTTATTTCTGTAAGTGATTTGTACAAACGCTTTTACACGTCAATCATAGTTTTTAAATTAGATGAGTTCGGCGTTTCCTTTCAGACTACTTGGAGGAAGAAAGTTTCTACAATTGTACTCCTGGAGAATTAACGATAAAAAACGTAAGTTCTGTGGAGAATTCAATTAACACTAGCTCTGGAAATGGTTGAGATTTCCCGAGGGAAAAAAAAGTTACATTCTTAATCTGGTACCTACTAGGCAAATTGATTAATTTTAGTTTTTTAGTTTTCCGTGCTGAAAAAAACTCTATTATGGTTTTTTTTTCTTAGAACCTGTCTGTTAGCAGTGGCTTTCTTTAAGAGTTTATTTTTATTTTTTAGGTTAGGTTTTTTAAGGGATTTGGGTTTCGATATAGGAGCCGTTGGTAAAGCACAGAGAATGAAAGTTGTATGTCTATTTTGGTGGTAAATCAAAAACCTTTTAAAACGATTTCAGAGAATTCGAGTTTGGTCCGAAAGTTTACCTTTTTTAACGAAACGAAAGGCTTACCTTTTTAACGAGATTCCCACTATAAAATAAAATAGAGTGGCTTTATCTAATATCGATATAAATTCGTGACCACACCCACAGCAAAGGGCTTTGCATAATCAGAACGCTAGTCGGGTTCATGTATAGAGAGTTCTTAAATTAATTAACTTGTATGCACGTGTTTAAAACATTAATTATGGGAGTATATCAATCGTACATCATCATCACCCATCAATTCATGCATTGGTAAAACATGTGTCTATGTAGTGGTTTTTGAGACGCAGGCGTTTAGAAAAAAAATATCGTTTCCATAGTACAGTTTTTTTATTTTTTTTTGAGAGTGGGAAATCATCAAATAACTTCTCCCGCTCTGGGGAGAGCGGGAAGGCGTGTCAGACTCTTACTGACTAAAACCCACCCGTGTTCCTTCAGTTGCCTGAGCCAGGGGCCACGGTATCCCTCTCGGACTTTACCGCAACCCTGGCAGGCATCAGCCCTAGCGGACCCCGTCATTGATGCTGACATCTCTTTGAGGCGCGCGTGGAACACAACGCGCCGTTGACCCGGGCCTGGTCCTTATCGAACGGCGAGTTGCCCATTGCTCGCCTTTCGCAAGCCCGCGCCTACGGTGGCCTGGAATCGGCCTGCGATTCCCGACGCCCAGGGCGTCTCCTGCGGCGGCTAGGGGCGCGAGGGCGCGAATTTTGCCTCACCGTCACGTGTTCCGCCTCATACTACGGTTTTACGGTTTTTATTCCGTAAGAGTAAAATACTTTCGTTACATTTCCGGGAGCAACTTTTCTATATATTCTCATCTGTAGCCATAAATATCGGCCATCTAACAACAATAATGTAATAACTAATTGTAAATGTACAACTAAATACCTACGATTTTATTCAATTAAAACTCGTAAAAACACTCGTTTTTACGAAGCCTGTGAAGGTACGTGGGTACTTACCTACTGTCCATCAGGTAATCATTAATGAGGTCGAGGTAGGCAGGACCGTTCATTCTGGGTGGCAAGAAAATGGGGCCCAGGATCTGGTCTCCCACAATGCCTGCCAGCACATTATGTTTCCACCGTGTCTGGAAGCCTGTTTCCTGGGTTTCATTTGGGTTCACGGAGCACCAATAGTGTGCATTTCGGCGGTTCCGCATGCCATTATTTGTGAAGGTACTTTCGTCCGTGAAAATAATCTTGTTCACAAAAAAAAAAAAAAAAAAAAAAAAAAAAAAAAAAAAAAAAAAAAAAAAAAAAAAATCCTCGGTCCTGCCTTAGCAGCCACCTGAAGTACTCCATACGGCGTGTTGTGTTGCCCGGCATGAGCGCTTGAACGCGGTGAATGTATTTTTGTATAGCCGTTGACTATCCCTTCTCAGTACTTTGTGCACAGTGGAATGAGACAGGGACAACACGTAGGTACCTAGCGCAATGGCCACGCGCCGTCTCCGCAATATTTTTTCCGCTGTACGCACACCCAAAGGTGGATTTTCCCGCACCACGGATAGGATCGCCATTTCTGCTGGCGGTATCATTTGCCTGCCGCCTCCCTGAGGAGCCGGCACGATCGGCTGGTTGTCTAACAACCGTTACAATGCCCGAGTGAAAATACGAGAATCTGCGGGCTGAAACGCAGTAGGATGTTCAATACCGTGAAGTCGTAGGGCTTCGGCAGCATTTCCATGGGTCATACCGTAGCAGTACACCATGTTAACATACTCGCGCGCAGAATAATCACGAAACGGCATCTTCGCAACTAAAACACAAGTAACACAAAGGCAACAAAAAACTAGGGGAACTATATTTTCTATCACCAAAATTTATATTTGTCATCAAGTTGTATCACCTAATAAATAGATCTATCGCCACGAAATATTTTCGTTCTCAGATAAACAAAAATTGTTCCCAGGTTGATATCTCAGGATTTTAGGTGATTTATTGTGGAACTTATTTTGCAATGTTTGGTGACTACATTTTGGTGTCAGATCTACTATTTGGAGGACAAACCCTATTATTTAAGAAACACAAAACTAATTAAATTGGTAATAGCTTAAATGATACCCGAGACAAATTACCAGGAGAAACTGGATGCAATCTGGACTTTAGGGCACCCCGACTCGGACAGGTTAGGTTAGAAGGGGATGGCGGGGTCGAGAGACCCCGCCATCCCCTTCGTGGTTATTTTTTTATACACCACCCAGAAGTAGGAGCCCCGCGAAGCGGGGCTCCGTCGACCAAGCCCTACCGTCGACATATTATGTATATCAATCGATCCGTGGTGAATAAGAAAACTACTACCATTGGTGATCTCTTTAAATTAGTTTGCTTAAATACTTATTAGGACACACCTATTATAATACATACAAAAACATTTATTTGGTACTAGACCTTATATCTCAGGATTTTAGGTGATTTATTGTGGAACTGATTTTGCATTGTTTGGTGACTACATTTTGGTGACAGATCTACTATTTGGAGGATAAACCCTATTATTTAAGAAACACAAAACTAATTAAATTGGTAATAGCTTAAATGATACCCAAAAACTAGTACGCATGCACAGTATCTACACTAATTAAACACGTAATGTTTTTCGGAAAATAAAACACAAGCACATTCTATAATGTAAGAAACCGAACTAATAAACTAATAATACTCAAAACTTATAAACTTTACGATTTGTTGGAGGGGGCTAGGAGCGGCGGCTTTCTTTGATCTATGCGAAGTGCGCGCAATCGGAGAATTAGGTATTTTAAATCGACATTTTACGTAAGTAAAATTAAATAAAAAATACCCTATTGGCAGTATGGCTTCGTGTGAATAAAGTGGTATGAATTTAAACATGGTAGGTATCTTTTGAGAAGTGGTGGCCCAGTGGTAACGACCGCGACTTACGAGTTGTTGGTCGTAGGTTCGAAACCTGACAGGCGCTTTATTTTGTGTAAATTATTTCTTTTCATTATTTGCGAGTATCTTGAATGTAGTACTTACCTAACTAGTTTACTTTTATTGTTAAAATATCACTGCCACGCTTATTAGAAGTGCAGTGAGGAGATTATACGAAAAACCTCCTTACTGCACTTCTAATTAGCGCGGCAGATCACGAATGAGGACAAACTTCGTCAACGTTTTTAATTGAATCTGCAACAAGTTTAGAGATCAGATTTGTATTTTTACAAGGACGTGCTCTTCGACATCACATTACATACAACGGACTTGCCTACAACTCATAAATCAACGTATTTGAAATCTGCAACAATGTAGCGCCAAGAAACGATCAGCTGTTACAAACACGGGTCGTCGTAACATTCAAGGCTGCCGGACTAGCTTGTACCGTGTGACACTGTATCGTGCGCTTGTTGTTGTGTACAGGCAATCGTGATGTAGTAGTGTGCGTTTGATATTCATTGCGTTTTTGTAACTTCAAATGCGTAATTTGTTAAGAAAAACCGAAATTTCTGGTAATGTTTATATGGAAAAAAGTTTAGTAATAATACTAGGAATCTGTTTTTGCAAAAAAATATAAAAATATAATGCGACTTCAACCTTCAATATCTCCAGAACCAGCGGACTCCCAGGTATGGTCTAGTGGAAAAAAATGATCTAAATAATAGGTATAATATGTGGCTTTCGGCTTCGGAAAGGGTCTTTTTACACGCGATATAATACCAAATACAATTAGATATAAGTCTATTTTTATTCTGCAGAAAAGAGCTATCAGAGCAATATACAGCCTCTGCAGGCGCGATTCTCTAAGGGAACTGTTTAAAGACATTAACATCATGACGGTACCTAGTAAATTTATTTATGAAAACATCATGTACGTAAGGAAAAATTTAAATCTTTTCTGTAAAAGAGGTGAAAGAAACAAATAAAGGACTAGAAATAGGGACCATTTAGTTCAACCAGGTTTCCGACTGGCTAAAGTAGACTTATCCTTCATGGGGTACTGTTTAAAATGTTACAATAAAATACCTCGCCACATACTCCAACTGAATGAAACGAAATTTAAATTTAAATCTTGTATTAAACGCACACTATACAGCCAAGCATATTATAAGTTGGGGGATTATATCGCTGACAAAAATGATTGGCTCAGGGCTGGCCCTGGTCCACAAGGGCGCGTAAACTAATTAATTAGCATTCGAAAATAATGTTGGAGCTGATGAAGATTGTACAACCTATCTTTGCATTGTATAAATTCAATCTCTTAGTATTGCATTTGCATAGCACATGTGTGAGCACTATGTACCCACTATAAAGCTTACTGGGTTCGTCTTTCATTGACTTGAATGTGCCCTGGCGGCTGAGAGTATGTCATGCTCACTCAAATGTGTCGCTGGTGGTGGCGTGTGTATTGAATCATTGAGTTTCCTTCAAAATGGTTGAGCTGAATGGTGCTGATCCATACGTCATGTTCGTGAACGGGCGCCGTCAGTAGGCACTGGTCATTTCTCAGCTGCCACGGCTTATTTTAATTCCATAATTGTTTTTATCTTTTTATTACGGACGCTTTTAACGTGCACGTCTTTCTACATCGTTCTCACATGTATAATTACAACATGAATAATGTAACCACTTTTTTGTAACAATATTTTGATTTAAAAGAGTGTCCATGGAGTTTCTTATTCGTTCTTCTCCATAGGTACCTACTTCGCTTTGGAATGGGCAACTAGCTTCATCTTTCTGACTGACCGACCCCTTGACAATTCGAAAGTGCCGGTAATTGGTTTATTTGAAATAAATGCTTTGAGTTTGAGTTTTGACAAATTAATGAAAATTCGTTTAAATTACAATCACAGATCATTAAATGATCTGTGATCACAATAGTAATTTCTTATTAATACAAAAATGACAAATGTCAGCCCAGTTACAGTAATCAGCCTGTTTGTACTTCAAAACCTCAACAAAGGTGTCAACTTTGCCTGTTGTAAGTCTTAGCAGGTTCCATTCATAATACCTACTACTAACATCACGATTGATAGGCACAAAAATAAGCTGAAGTTTCGTTAAGTTTTTTAAAGACAGCAGATAAATACCACAGGCCTCCTACCGCAAAGCAATTAAAAATAAGATAATTATTTTTTTAACACTGTAATAAAATCTTAGAAGTCAATTTTAACCTACTTTTAATTGTCGTATCGAAATGAAACTTTGTTTGTACCTATATGTAGTTCGGATGACAAAACAATATTTTTTTATTTTTGCAAGAGGCGGACTCTTTTGTCCGAATTTCTAATTTAAATGATGACCATTCTCATTAATTTTGACCAAATTATTGGCAGAATAATTAAAAAAGTTATTGCATTGGTCAAAAGAAGCAAGTTGTTTAGCCAAATTTTTCGCTGTAATAGGATAATAATATGATAGCGACCTGTGATAGCGACACAGCTATCTCTCTTTTGTGATAGTTAAAAAGATAGTACATAACAATATTATATCTATCTCTTGTCAAATACAAATTATTACCAACATAATTTTTTGCATCAACTTAAACTAAGGTTGCACAATGTTCTATGATAATGGAGCAATTCTCCTTTGTTTACATTTCCCCTATTTCCCATAAAAATCAATAATATTTTTTCCTGCTTAAAGTTACATTTAATAATTTCATTCATAATATCAAAGCTGCAATTCATCTGCGTAGAGATGGAAACTAGAAGAGATTACTCTGGTAACAAAGTTTATGAAAATTTAAAAGAGAAGAGGAGACTGAACGCAACCCTGAGGAACGCCCTCAGTGAAGCTACCAATCCGAGAAAGACTCCTCAAGGTGAACACCTTGAGAGCGAACTAGATTATTCGGTAATTATTAAGGACTATCGGGATGCTGTTGATATTACTATAACTAATACTAGATAATAAGTTGTTTTAATATGATGTTACTAACACTATGGATTCTTTACTCCGAAATAAAAATAAATATTATTATTATTGTTTTGACATTTCTCGGGACCCTGGGGTCCCGGACCTTTGGAAGGCGTACGAGGGGCCGAAGCCAACTTGCAGAGGCCCCTTAGACAATTTTAAGTGTTGAGGCACTAACCGACGATTATCCCTGTATGCACTATGCAAGTGTACCCAAGGACAACCCCAGGTTGGTGCAGGACTATTGCAAAATATAGGAACAAAACATATTGGGCTGTGGGTTTGGGTGGCTATAGTGGATTGATTACCTAGGACTATGGAAGGACTATGTCCCCTGCCTGATCAATGTTGTGTAATACACGGATAAAATGGCAGGGGGTGACTTGCACACTCAATAATGGGCCCCCGAAAACGGTCGCTAGCACATAGTGACGTAGCAACAAGGAGGCAACACTTCCTGAGGTGCTTGAGGAGTGGAGAGGTATTCCACGGCTATCAGGACAATCCCGGAAGTACGGTCAAGATCCCTACCAGCACCTTACTGGAATACTACCTTCCTCCGAGCACGTTTGCTCTTGCGAACCTCCACTCAAGCCAGCCAATAAAGGCAAGAAAGAGGTGGGAGCTCTGTTCCTCGTCATTGTTCACTCCAGCCGGCCAATAAAGTCAAGCCAGAGATGATAAACAAGACTTCTCCCGGGAGGTAGGGTCCGTGGGGTCGCTACTGCCCAACAGCTCGCCACATGCTGCCCTGCGGTTATTATTATTATTATATATAATATTATATATTTATAAGCTTTTCGCATACCTCGGGACCATAAGGTCCCGGACTGTATGCACTATGCAAGTGCACCCAAGGACAACCCTTGGTTGGTGTTGGACTATTGTAGGATATGGAAAAAAAGATATTAGACCGTGGGTTTGGGTGGCTAAAAATGACTAGCCAAGAACCATCGAAGGACTATGGCCCCTGCCTGATCAATGTTTTATAGTTAGACGGATAAAATGGCAGAGGGTGACTTGCACACTCAATAATGGGCCCCCAGAAACCGTCGCTAGCTAGATAGTGACGTACCGACAAGAGGGCAACACTTGTTCGAGGAGTGGAGAGGTTTTCCACGGCTATAAGAGCAATCCCAGAGCCCGGAAGATGGTCAAGATTCCTACCAGCACTTACTGGAATACTTCCTTCCACCGAGTAGGTTTGCTCTTGCGAATCTCATCAAGAAAGAGGTGGGAGCTCTGTTCCTCGTCAGTGTTCACTCCAGCTACTCAATAAAGGCAAGCCAGAGATGAGGAAAATGATTTACCCCGGGAGTTCGGGTCCGTAGGGTCGCAACTGCCCAACAACTCGTCACATGCTGCCCTGCGGGTTTCTGTATATCTCTTGGTCTGGCTCCTTACCCTAGACCTGTTCAAGCAAAGTAAACTCTACCGGCACAGACCTAGAGTTTGGAGCTCGCACGCCCGCCACGACGTCAACGTAGAACGACGGCAGTGGGGTATTATATATATTATTATTATTGTTTGGAAATTTAATGGCTGTGCAGATTTAATTTTGAATCAGAAACAAATCCAAAACAAAAAATAATAATTGTCCTCATAACTTATGTGGGCCAGCTGGACTAAACTTTTAAGTTTTCATGTGGCAAGAAAGCTAATGTTTCAGTATTAAAATCAAAAAACTACACAGTTTAGTAATACTATCACGTAAACGTTTCAACTATCCACAAAGATTTTGCCCGAAGCACAAACTTACGAGATCAAAGCTTTTTTATTTTAATATTTTTTAGACAAACGTTATTCTTACGACCTTTTTTATGATCGGATTCTTCAGCTCAATAATTTAACCAATGTCATAGTAGCTAAAAATAAAACGAACGAAGGTAGACTTGTTTGGTGACAAGTGAAGGGACCTTTCATCTTGTCACGTGAATCGGCTGTGAACCCTTATGTTGGCACACGGGTAGCCCCAAGCGTTCCTTTAGATCTTCACTGGGTTCGTTATCTTAAAGCTTCTTCGCCTTTGCCAGGTTTAAGTGACCTATTCTGACCTTTAGTTATGTTTTTCGTCTAAATAAGGACGAATTCCAGCTCTTTGCCACTTGCACTCTTTAAATCACGGTGTAAACAAGAGGCTTTGTTAAATTGTGACCGCTAAGGATTATGAAACGATCTGGGTTTTGTAACGGTAAAAAATAAGTAATTTGCAATCCCGACAATGTCTGTTGGAATTTGGTAGGGAAGGGAATTGTGACAAATTAAATTGGGCATGATAATGTTGACTATCCCGATTCATGATTTGATTATGCTGCAAATTATTTCAAATTGTTGTTGTAGACACTTGAAGAAAGCTCTAAAATGGATGTTTTATCTGCTATAACTATCCTAGTACCTATTACTGTTAAATAATTAATTATTTCAATGAAGCGCTGATTACAATAAATCGACCACGTAACAAAATTGCACAATTTCATCATTATTTTCTTTATCAACCCAGCTCCAAGGCTATCAGCATCATAACATATCTCCGAATAACACTTGCACTTCATAACAACAGAATAATTTTCCATAGACAATTTACAAAGCGGATTTTCCTCCGGTAAACGCAATCTGTCGCCAGAAGAAGTACCTACGGTGCCGGGACACGTTTCATTTTTACAACGTACGTAGGAAATACAACGGATGGATAATACAGTTTAAAGATAAGGTAGTTTATAATAAGGCTTGTTTTTATTTTTTTGTGTTAAACTATTAAGGCTTCGGGTTTTGTGAAAATAAATGTTGTAACCAGGGTCCAGTTAATACTTTTTTTATTGTATTCAAGAATTTACAAGGTTCCTTTGCATTAATGACAACCAACTACCTCTTTTTAGCAAAGTGACAATGCTACTTCGTCTTCTTGATAATTATTTTAAATCTATATCGGCACTGCTTCTTCCGGCTTATTCTGTTATTTAGGTGTGGAATTAATATACTTTATAAGAGTCAAATAGGAATATAATTCATTTGTACGGACACGTTCTTGCAGTTGGTTATGGCATAGAAAGTAATAGATACAATTAGTCATCTTGACACTTTCACTATAGACATACGAGTATAATGAGGTTTCGTTCACAAAGTCCAACATATTCATCCTGGATAAAATAACTCCTTGACGATTTTCAGGAAATTTTCTACAAAAATAAAAAAGTCAGTTCAGCAGTAAAGTTGAGAATAATTTCTGTTTGTGTCAGTCGATGTTGTTAATTTATTGTTTTACCTCTGTTCTTAAAGCTTCATTAAAATATAGAATTACTCGTATAAGGAACAAACCCCATTTCAAAATGATCGCAATGTCGGCAAGAGATACAGTTTAAAACAGTGTTTAAAGCACTCCTAGTCGTATTTTCGTCATGTGTTCTGTGCTGTTGACAAGCGGAATTTCAGTTGTACAACATACATTATCACCTTGACAGGTCGAAGTGTTTGAAAAACGCGACGACCCGTAGAAATAGGAGCACGAAATGTACCTGTATTTTAAAATGGGATTTACGTGGACTTAAAATGTTAGTAATATTTACTGCTAGCAAGTAAGTGTAAAATGGTAGAATTTGTGAAGCGATTTAAATGTTTTAAAATGATTAAATGCATTACATTTAATTTAATTTAGGCCTCGTTGGGTTTGGCGTCGCAATTATGACTACTGAGGTTGGGATCCGGATTCTGTCTGCTGATTTGGAGGCCAATACCGTAATTAAAAACGTTCAAATTCAAGTCGCAATCAAATCTCAGCGACGATCAAATTTCAAAAAATTTGGTAAACTATATACATTTTTTGACAGATTGAAACTGAGATTACATAGCGTTAGCGAACGATCATAAAAATACGGGAATTGCCCCTCTGATTTTTATAAAATATAAAAAGGTTTCTTCTTTGGCATTTGGAGCGATAAAAGTAATGTTAACGTTGTGTTAACGCGTGTTTAATGTTAAATGTTAACGCGTGTTTTCGTTTGGTTACTTTAATTAAAACCTGTGTAGTATTTTCCTAACCATGTTTCTTTTCACCAGCCGTCAGCATCACAGTCACGAGAACAAATAAGAAGTTAGTTTCTGCCGGTGATTACCATTTCAGCAATTCGACCCGTTAATTTGTTTACGCACAAAACTTACCTAGTAGGTACCCAAGTAGGTGGCTACTAATCAATGTTATAATATAGATTGCCGCTGTAGTAAAGTTTGTTTAATATTCTTCGATCAATACTAGATCCAAATTAATATTTGGTAATTTCATAACTGTGAAATAAGCGCTGATTTTATGGCGGTCAAGAGGGATTAGCATGGATGTAGTAGAATTACATAAGTACTTCTCATCTGTATAAGTAGTCGTGATGGGATGGAGGTACTCGGAGGTTAATGGAATTGCTTCTTGAGGGTAGTTCAAGAAAGAAAGATCAGTGATTTCTAAGGAATATCAGAAGTAACTCCGGTTATTCAAATAATACGAGTATTTTGAAGTGGGGTTTGGATAAAGCCTTGCTACCGAAAGCGAAAAGTGCTTGAACCGTTAGAAAATATTAAAAAGAAAAATAAACCTGAAATATTAGTATGTTCAGAGCTAGATGCTTTCAGTATGAGTTCAGCTAAGTGCATTCCTCATAATGAAAGAATTTTTAGAGTGGATGAGTCGTCTGGGATAGCTAATGGCTCAGGAAAGTTACGTAAATACAAAAACTAGTTGTGATTTTCTTAAAAGATACTCATAATCATGGGTAATGAATACACACGACAATAATTGCCCAGTGCTGTGGTACGAATAAATTATACTGTTTTTATTAATCTTGGAATACTAATTGTTTGCGTGATTTTCGTCAGTGTATATTCCATTAAAATATATTCAACTTCGGAGTTGCAGCCTGTATTTGTCTTTCTATTACCTACATGAATCTTAAATATCTGGTAAAATTTTGATGTAGGTACTGTGTAACCCTGTTTACCGAAGATTCTGTTTACTCGAAGATTAAAGTCGTTTCTTTTTTTACTTGGCATTATTAGTCCCATGAGCTTTCTCCACTGTCCTCCATTATCTTCTGAATTCTCTTTTTAGCAGGTTACTAAATTATTTAATATAGAAAAATGTGTAAAAGAACGTATTGTTTCGGAGAAATCTGTGCACAATAAAATTATAACATATTATGATGTTCAAACACATCCATCTAATTCCACAATAATATAAACAAACACGGTAATATGAATAATATATCTGGCCACTTTTTACCGGAAAGCCATTAGTAACGTGTTGTTTTGAATATGTGACGTGAAACAGCGAGGGAAGGATTTATTGCCGACCCGGGCGCAAGTGTGATAACAGAGTTTATTGTTTTATGAAACCATGACGAATCTTCTCACTGTCATGAAGATTTTCGAGGATGACAGCGTTAAACGTAAATCTTACTGGGATTTTTCGTAGGTTTAGCGGTAATAATATTAAAAGGTGATTCGTGACCACGGATCTTGACATTTCCGTTGGTGTATGAGAGGGGAAAATTAACAGGTAACCCTTTATTTTTTATTGTAAGTGAGGTGAAGAGGCTTTTGTCTTGTAGTGGGATCTTCCTACGGCAGGGAATTTGGGAGCAGGCATTGATAACCATACCTGAACTGGTTCCCTATCCATTTGCATAAAATTTTAAGACCTAATATAACTTAGGATAATTTTGTTTGGCATAATTATATTTTCGCATATTATAATTACGCATAACAGCTTACGCATAATTATTTTAAGAATAATTTCTCTAACCATAATAATGATTAAGCATAATATTCTAAAGCATAAATTTACTAACCATAAAGTTCTAAAGCATAACTTTATTAAGCATAACAATAATAATAAGGCTTAGTCGACGGAGCCCCGCTTCGCGAGGCCTCTATTTCTGTCTGCAGGGTTTAAAGGAACCTAACACGAAGGGGATGACGGGGCCTCGTTTTCTCGCTCCGCTCGCTCACTTGAGCCCCCGTCATCTCCTTCGAACCTAACCTGTCCGAGTCGGGGTGCCCCAATTCCCGAGCTCGCTTCGCTCGCTCTTGCATCCTAAGTTCTCATTGCCTTTTTACTAAATCGAGATGTGTTAGACCTTGGGGCAAAAATAAAAATACATAGTTAAGTTACATAATGTTATGTATACGTAAAAATAACTCAAATGTGTTTCCGTTATTTCTATTAATTGTATGCCTAAATATTATTATGCTAATAATCATTAGGCCTAGTAACGTTATGCGAATCAAATTTATGCCAAAAGAAATTAGTCTTTAAGATGATTATGCCAACATAAAATGTATGCCTAAAAAAATTATGCCGATTATTATGCCAAAACAAATTGTGCCAAAATCGTTATGCTGAAGTATATTAGGACAAAGAACATTATGCGAAAAGAAGGGATCCCTTTAGAACTTTATGGTTAGTAAATTTATGCTTTAAAATATTATGCTTAATCATTATTATGGTTAGAGAAATTATGCTTAAAATAATTATGCGTAAGCTGTTATGCGTAATTATAATATGCGAAAATATAATTATGCCAAACAAAATTATGCTAAGTTATATTAGGTCTTAAAATTTTATGCAAATGGATAGGGAACCCAATGAAATGTACCTATTGGTCAATTTAATAATTATTTAAAATGAGTTTTCAACGGTGTACTTCTACAGATTTTATTTTTATGGTATAATTCTTACTGTTTTCTGTTATGAATTATCATTATTGTAGAAAGTCTGTCGGATGCTAGATGATTCGAGCCTATTTCTGGCATTGTCTTTTGGAGGTTTTTATTATCAAAAATAATTCTGTAGCTGTTGTTAAACGGTTTTTTTTTGCTGAAATTATTGACGGAGCTACTGCAGCAATAAGGCGAGTGCTATGGAGCAACTTAATATACTGCTACAATCTCGGCATAGATCCAATTAACAGCAATAATTGCTCGTGCGTAATGGCTTTGGTCGTTCCTTGGGTCAGCTGTGGGTAGAAATTCAGATAAGCAGATATCAGATTCAAAATTATGATTGCACCAGTAACTCATAAAGGGTTAAGGTAGACATAATCACAAACGCCATAAATGTAATACAGAGGCCCAAAATGCTAAACACATGCGAGATTAATTTAATTAATACCAAGGAACGAATGACATCATAACCTGTCGGTTTATATAACGGAGGTAAATTGTGTAACAGTCCCCTGCTTTTGTTTCACAATTAATTAAATTAGAATACGAACATTATAATAGAATGATTAAATCTTGTGTAATTAGTCCCTTAATTCGGTGCTGGAAATGAGGAGATTGTTAATTGTTATGGCGTTTCGATTTGAAAAGGTTTAATTTTAAATGAAATTTTATTTAAATTATTGCTATTTTAGGCTACTACTAAAGTATTTTACATAAATAGCAATACTTATTACATAGTAAAGTGCTGGAAAATTACTTAATCATTTCTGATATACATACTTACATATTCCGAGCATAAGAGATTTTGCCAGATTTGATTCCACGTCTATCCTAGTAGAGCAACTTAACCTGTCTGCTCTATTCAGACATTTATTATGAACGTGAATTTAACTTCTAAAGGAATTGAGGCGTGGGAAGGTATTTATTTTGAACGTTATTAGAAAACCACCTACGTTTTGTTGTTTTGATGGATGTTATGTGAATATATTCCTTCATTTCAAAATTACACGGCTCAGGGTGATACTACGCGAGGCATTTGTCAAATAAACTTTACTTGTAATGTTAAATTTGTTTATGTAATTAAAAGCAAAACTCTAGGAAGATTACGCGACACGTGCCTTCAGCGTACTTAAGAGTTTGGTCAACCTAAATCGAATGTTACGATACCTACTAGATAATGATTCATTATTTTTATCCCAATGGGTAGCCATGGCTAGGCATTATAGGCTTCCTAGAAATTTCAGGAAACAATGCATACTTAATATTTGATTTTCTAATGTGTTGTGCAAACAATAAAAAAATAAAAAGACTAACAGAGTGTAGTTGAACGGACGTGGTAAAACATTTATTATCACAAAACCATCAATAACTTCGATGCAGTAACCTTCCCTCTTTTACTTTTTAACACACAACCTTGTAACATCTACCCTATCTTTAAATTTCTATTAAAAAAATCCATCCGTCCGCTGTATTTTCTAAGTACGTTGTAAACATGAAACGAGTCCCGGCTCCGTACTTTCTCCGTACTTCGTTGAGACATTGCGTTTAAAGGAGGATAATACGCTTTGTATATTTTATATAGAATCATCTGCTATTATGAAGTGCAAATATTATTATAATAATGGATGCTAAAATCGCTAGAGCTGGGTTTTAAAGGAAATGGTGATCATATGCTATTTTGTTTTTCTGTAGGTTTCTCTTGAACTAGTTATTACTACTGTTTGCTTTTCTGTAAGAAAAAAAATTCGATCTATCATCTATTTTTAGAGCCATTTTCCACTAATTTAAAATTATTTACATCATAATCAAAACTACAATCGTGATTGTCAACATCATGTCGCTAAATCTCGTTTGTCACAATTAAGCTTCATTCCAAAAGACATTTTCGGGGGTTGAAAAAGATTTTTTTTTAAGTCAACACACAGATCGTTTCATAATCTTTACCGGTCACATTTAAATAAAGCCTCTTGTTAACACCGTGATTTTGGAAGTACATGTGGCAAAGAGCTGGCATTCATTCTTGTTTAGACGAAAAACAAAAATAAATTTCAGAATAGGTCACTTAAACCTTGCAAAGGCGAAGAAGCTTTAGGATAACGAACCCAGTAAAGATCTAAAGGAACGGTTGGGGCTACCCCGTGTCGCAACTTAAGGGTTCACGCCGATTCACGTGATGAGACGAAACATGGACTTGTTTGGTGACTACAAAGTTCGTCCTATTTTTCGCAACTATGACTTTGATCGGATTATTGAGCTGAAGAATCCGGTCTCAGAAAGGGTCGTCGGAATAACGTTTGTCAAAAATATATTAAAATAAGGTAGCCTTGACATCGTAATTTTAAGGTTCGGACAAGATCTTTTGGAGAATTAAAACGTTTAACCGATGTTGCGAATGTAGGTAATGTGTTACAACTCGTGATACAGTTTTACACTAGTTCGAGGGGATAGGGCGAATCAGACTATAGACAACCAAACCACAGAACAGATAAAACCAAACCATCTTTTCATTGTACCATTTCACCTACAGCGATCTGTCTACTTTGTGTTTATTATTGAATTACTCTGTATGGTTGTCTCAAATTTGTGAATAAATAATTAAATGTTAAACTGTTACAGGAGTATTACTAAACTGTGTAGATTTTGTATTGAATACTGAAACATTAGCTTTCGTACCACATGACAACTAAAAAGTTTAGTCCATCTGGCCCACATATTATTAGTTATGAGGGCAATTTATTAGTATTTTTTGTTTTGGATTTGTTTCTGATTCAAAAGCAAATCTGCACAGGAATTTAATTTCCGAATAACCGACCCGAACCTAATAATCGAGTTCGCTCCATACAATATGTACTATATTTACATAATACTGGCACTTTATTTACCGTCACAAGTCGCGCAAAACGACCGCAAGCTTTCGACACCCATTCACTGTATTATGAAAATAAATTGAAGCTCTAGCTAAAGATATCGGATTTTGTGACAGGTTTTATTTTGTGTTTTACACAAAATTAAATTTTGTTTGTAACCGGGTAGTCGCCAATCAAATTGATTCTATTTCATGCTAAGCGAGATGAAAATACACGTGAATACAAAGAAATAAAAAAAATCACCTTATTTTAAATTGCTTCGCGGTATTTACCTGCTGTCTTTTAAATACTTAACCAAACTTGAGCTTAGGTGCCTATCAATCGTGACGGAAGTAGTAGATATTTTGAATGGAACCTGCTGGGACTTACAACAGGCAAAGTTGACACCTTAGTTGAAGGTTTGAAGTACAAACAGGTTGAATACTGTAACCAGGCTGACGTTTGTCATTTTTGTATTAATACGAAATTATTATTGTAATCCAAACGATTTATAATAATTTGTATTTGGTATTACTATAATTTCTTAATTATTGTTATGTAAAATTATAATATCAAACTTGAAATATGATTTACATGCCCTTGTTGACGGTAAAACATGCAGGACTTTATTATAAATACACTAATTAGGAACTCGTGATAACAAAGTAATAAATTATTTGATTAAATGTATTGATTAAACCATGTCTGAAATAGGGTAGATGGATCCTGCAGTCACGCCATTCAATCATGACGCTCAAATCTTACTAAACTATTCTGATCGATTAATTTTCCCAGTAGCCTTTGCTAATATTAGGTCCACTCATACAAAATTAACCTAGTTTTATCTCAGACACCAATAAAGAGTGAGAAGCTCATAGCACACGAACAAAGGCCCACAGCCGGTATTGTTTGAGAATGAATGAGGTTCGCGAGATATGCAGTAGTTTTACCTTGATGTTTTTGATTGTTTAGTTACTTTTGTTTGTGGTAATTGAATTGGTTAGTAATAATATTATTGTTGATAGTTGACCTAAATTGAAAATATATAGGTATTGTTTTATACTATTTTCAATTATAGGTAAGATTATATAGAAAAGTTTCTCCCGGAAATGTAACGAAAATATTCGTAGTATTTTACTTCTATGGAATAAAAATCGTAAAATTATATTATGGAAAGTTCAACGAAATTTTGTTAGAAACGGCAGAATCTCTCAAAACAACCACACTGGCACATGCTTTACCAATGCATGAAATAATAGGTGTTTTCCTTTGTTGCTTTATATACCCCTTTACGGCTGATATTAACCCATAATGAATGTTTTAAACACGTGCATACAAGTTAATTAATTTATGAACTCTACAAATTAACCCGACTAGCGCCCTGATTATGCAAAGCCCTTTGCTGCGGTTATGGTCGCGACTTTATATCGATATTATTTCGCAATGGAAATCTCGTTTAAAAATGTAAGCTGAACTTCGAAACAAACTTGAATTCTCTGATATCAATTTCAAAAGGTTTTTAATTTACCACCAAAATGGACATACAACTTTCATTCAAATAAATTAGGTATGTACGTCTCATTATATCTCTGTGCGTTACCAACGGTTTATAGTATATCAAAAACCTAACCCCTTAGAAACCCAACTTGTTGAAAATTAAAGCTCTCTAAAGTCGCTACTGAGCAGGTTCTAGGAAAACTCCTTTATCAGCATGCAAAAGTAAAAATAAAACTAAAACTATACAATTTGCCCAGTGGTTACCAGATTAATTAAGAATGAAAATTTTTCTTCCCTCAGGAAATCTTAACAATTTCCAGAGCTAGTGTTAATTTCATTCTCCACTGAACTAAAGTTTTATCGTTATCTCTCCGGGAGTATAATTGTGGAAGCTTTTAATTTTCTCGTTTCAGAACTAGTTATCTTTAATTATTCTGTGAAGCGTATGTGAAGGAAATCAAAGGTATGCAACGTGCATGGTTAAGACGTTGTATTTGAGTAAATTATTTGATTACACTTGAGTACTTTATCAGTAAAAAAAGTCAAAGGGTGTCGTGGGACACCCAGTTGGAACAAAGCTTCTTTAATAATGTTATATTAATAAAAAACAGGTACAATCAAATAAATTAACACTGTTTGGCAGTGACTATGAGTTATGAGTAAAGGAAAAAAATATCAAGGAATGGTAATAAAATTGTTTTGTTTTTATATTTAATTATAAAAATAAACATTTTATTATAACATACGCTTGTAAACTCACAAACACACTCATACTATAGCAAAATTCTCGTGATGGTTAAAATGTTACACTTTTTTTGGTCCAGCTCTCATTCGCCAAGTTTGCAGAGTATAACGTGCGAAAAGAAACTCCGTTCTAAAACCAGAGATGTATGAGTATGTACCTGCTTGGCTCCAAACTTCTGAATTGTATTGGTAAAATCCACGGTTTTGTTTAGCTTTTATGGCACAACTTTAAGGATTTCTGGTTGCAAGCGAGTTTTATAACTGATTGATTAGGAAACATTTTGGCGTTCGCTTTTAGAAAAATTATTTACATTTAGGTACTGCCCAGTAGTTACACAGTAGGAAGCGTTGAAAGGTACGCCTTTAGAATGCTGTCTATTGTTACTTCCTACTTTTGAAACGTGCTGAATTAGATTTTCATTATTAACACCAGTTCTGAATATAATAAAAATATGATCACTGATGATTACTCAAATGTACCTAACCCGTAAGGGCGGTAAATTTGTTATGTAAAAGGTTATAAGCAAGCCCAGATCAAGTAATAAAGTTTGTATGTTATACGTTAAGATAATCTATGGGCCTGTGTCATCTGTAATAAATATAATAATAATAATATAATAAGCTGTATTTCATAAATACAGTACTTAGATTACAGTTAGATAACAATTAGATGCTAAGATAAAACAAAAGTACACAAAAGTTTTAGCATCTGGAGCTGAACTAGGAGGAACCTGTATTTCGGCTAACAGCGCCAATCCCCTCGAGTTACGTTAGACTAGAGTTCTTAAATGCTAGCTTGAATTGTATTATCATTTTATTATCATGAACTGACCTTCATTGTATCATAAATCTTTACGTGACACTAAAGGCTCCTCGACGTTTTAACAATGAAGCTTATACTGTATCTCATTTAGTGTCCCTGAATAGGTTCAGAAGTTTTTACCAGCTTCAGGCTTACCCAATACAACACAGTACAATAATAATAATAATTTACATAACATAAAACGGCCTATCTGGCAGCAGATTAAGTTAATCCTTAGCTAATCAGCCCACAGTTTACCCGGAATCACAACCGGGCCGAGCCGATAATCAGCAACACAAATAAACGACTAAATAGTTACTATTTAACCCATGGCCTGATACTACTGTACCAATGGATCGATGTTAGAAAATTCTCCAATGAGGCTTTTTTTATAATTGGCATCTCGCAGGTCAACCTAGAAGGTGGTCAGCTGCTTAGCCAGGCTTGCCTCTAGCCAGGGCTTCAAAAACTTAAAAACTAAGTGACTGCTAAGGGCCACCCCTGTGGGTTACGGACCTTGGCTTAGGGCGTCGCTGGGGCACCATCGAGGCGGTACGGCCGGTGCTCGAGCGCTGGCTCGGGAGGAGGCACGGCTTCCTGTCGTTTCGGGTGACGCAGGTGCTCTCGGGGCATGGCTGCTTCGGGAAGTACCTGTGTCGCATAAACAAGGAGCCGGACGCCCGGTATCACCACTGCGTCGACTGCCGGGAGGACACGGCGCGGCATACGCTGGCAGAGTGTGCCGCTTGGGAGGAGCCGCGCCGTGCCCTCATCTCAGAAGTAGGCAGTGACTTGTCGCTGCCGGCCGTAGTCGAGTCGATGGTCGGCAGCGACGAGTCCTGGGACGCGGTGGTTTCCTTCTGTGAGACAGTCGTCTCGCAGAAGGAGGCTGCGGAAAGGGAGAGGGAGATCTCGTCCACTCACCCGGCCCGCAGAAGGCGCACCGGGCGTCGGCGGAGGGCGGACAACGCCCTCTTCCAGCCCCCCTAAATGGGTCCAGGGGCGACGGACTCGGGGACGTCTGTCGCCCCCCACACACCAGGACCCGAGGTGGCGGTGCGTAGTGTTCCACGCGCGCCCCTCTTAAACGTCGCGGGGGGAGTCAAACACCTCACTCCCCCCCAGACCCGAAGAGGCCCGCGGTTGCGGAAGGATCGTACGTTCCCGCGACCCCCGGCGTAGGTGTGAGATGGAACACCGGGGTGGTTTTTAGTCAGTAAGAGTCTGACCGACCCCGCCATCCGCCCCAGGGCGGCGGACATTCATGAGAGTTTTCCACCCCGGAAACAAAAAAAAAAAAAGGGCGTCGCTGGGGGAGCGCAGCAAGGGACAGACTGGATCAGATGAATTTAGGTCGAATTCAAAGCTACAGGCTCAGCGGAACGGGCTGGCTCGAGCAAAGGTCGGGGTGGTCATAGACTGGGGCGTTGCGGTGGGCCTCGGTGGCGAGGACGGAATGACACCTGTCGGGTTTTGTTCTTTATGAGAGTACTGGTGATAAATGATAAATGATTTTATTTCTGTAAGTAGGTTTGAACAAACACTTTTACACGTCAATCATATTTTTTTTTTAAACTAGATGGGGTCGGCGTTTCCTATCTGGTGGCCTTACTACTCTTTTGAAGGACAGTTGTGGCGTCAGGAATGCTTAGGGTATGCCTCGGTCGGAGAATCCTACTTATGCGGGAGGGAGTGTATCGGGCGGCCACCGCAATCAGGGGATTGGGGTGCTTTATAACAGAGTCGAAGACACCCTTTGAAAGGCGTTTCATGAACTGCTGGACAGTGGGCCGAAGGAGGTTTTATACCTAGAATTTCTATACTTAGCGCTGGGCGAGAATCGATTAGGAAAGAGATATAAACCTAAGCTATTGGCGGTATTCAGGACTTTAAAGAAGGTGATAAGCAAAATAACATTTAGTAAGATTAGGTGCAATCAAAGCAAAAGAAAAATAGTAATTATATTACTTAAATATATGATATTGGAGTTTTGTATGATAATTGTATTAACACAAAAAAAGGTAAACGGTGTAAATCTAAATTTTTTTTTGTACTAGCTGTTGCCCACGACTTTGTCTGCAATCTAGGATGAAAAGAAACTTATGCCCTTCTCCAGGTCATAGTATACTCATGTGCCAAATTTCATTCAAATCCGTTCAGCCGCTTTAGCGAGAAAGCGTAACAAACAAACAAACTTACTTTCGCATTTTAAATATTAGTTACGAAATTAACCAAAAAAGTTTTAGGGTCACAAAAGAGTTTCAGTTCACACAAACACACAAATACAACACATTCAACAAAAACACACACACAAACATTCAATTCAAACAAATGACATGACATTTCAATACAAATGGAATTTGATACGTGATTCGAATTTCAAACTTTTATATCGGACACAGGTTCCTATTTTAGCGTAAGATGCGCCCATTTTCATACATGTTCTGAGAAAAAGTAAAATTTCAAATATGTATAAATCCTACGCAAATTGCAAAAGTCAGCTTTGCGATACGGGTGTCTACTTGTACCGATTGGATTGGCAATTCCTTCACTTTTGCACGAATGCTATGAAAGATCGTAGCTACTGCAGAAGTTCCGTTTCATAGTTTTGTGAAGAAAAGCTACTGACGACAAATACTACAATGAAACCGGTTCATGCTTTCGTATCTTTAAAAATGGTCTCTTCTATAGGATGGTAATGGCAAAAGTTTCGTTCTTCGATTCGTTAATAATAAAATTCTTTCTACGCTTACCAACTAATTTGCGAAATTTCCTTTAAAGCCGTTTGCCTCATTTATCACGCTTACGGCAATTACCATTTGCAGCTTTACCTATTTTGAGTAGGTAACCAACGATGAGATAGAAAGTTCAAATAAAGGTCACTATTCCTCTACACATATAATATATGATCAAACGAACTTCGGCAAGTGAAGTTCGATCGATATTATATTAATCGCTTCATTCGAAGATATAACATTCACAACGTAGTTTCTCTAACCTACAAGGCAACTTCGCACTTTTTTATAAATTACCCCGTATTTATTTTTTTTTATTTTTTTTGGTCTGGTATCTACGATTACTGATTCAAACCTCATTCTTTTTAGAGTAAAGTATAGCTTAGCAAAAACTTCGATATAGGGAAATGGGGTGGGTGGGTGTTATATCTTCGAATGAAGCGATAAGCGATAAGCGAACGAATCGAACTTCACTTGCCGAAGTTCGTTTGATCATATGTTATATTGCATCGCTTCATTCTTCAGATATAACATTCACAACGTAGATGTTTAGAGGTGAAATTTTGCTAATAATAATACATAAGTTGTTTACTTAATTTGTTTATTTAACATAAGCCTTCGTTTCTTTAATTATTAATCAGTAATCTATTATAAATAATACATTGACAATATTGCAATCATAATGTAGAATCAACTTCAATCATAATAATATTATTTAGGTTAATAACCTATACACCTACAATAATATAGGCGCTAATCAGTCTTTATTTAATTTAGGTTTGGTGGAAAACAAACCGAACTCGCGAAAGAATTTTCTTCGCGTATGGCCCGACAATAATATTTGGCGAACGTTTGAGAAGCGGCGGTCCAGCCAGCCGCCTTCCTGATGGCGTCTATGGACAGGCCAGCGCGATGCGCCGTGGACGTGGCGGCATGGCGCGTGCTATGCGCGCTGAATGTCGTCACGTCCACGCCGCTCGCACTTAACACTTGTTTAATCCATCGACTGATTGACTGCGCCGTGGTGGCTCTATAGGGCCGTTTAAACGTCAAGAATAAATTAGGTACGTTCTCAGGTCTAATCTCATTAGTCATTTGAAGATAATCTTTTAATGTCGTAGCCGGGCAAATACTTGGTTTATCTACAAAGTATGGTAGAAATAAAATTGGTTGATCTCGGCCGGGTGCCGATGTCTTAATAATGTCGGTTACGATTATTTCGATGCCTCTGGAATTTATTTTTATGTTTGAGGTCTTGATAAGGGAAATCGTTTGAACCCTGTGAGCTGTGCAAATAGCTAACAAAATTGCTAATTTCTTAGTGATATTTTCTATTGTGAGATCTCCATTTGGGAACCAATTAGAGATAAAGTTGAGTACCACCTGGGGATCCCAAGTACTCGTGTACTTGGGTATACACGGTCTCAACTTGTATGCTCCTTTTAGTAATCTTTTTATACAGTCGTCTGTTCCTACACTATTTCCTAGAAGTAGCGATAGGGCAGAGCGATGACTATTAAGGGAACCGTACGATGCTCCCTTATTAAATTGATCGGTTAAAAAGGTCATGACCCGTGAAATTGACACCTCAAACACGCTAATATTATTAAATATACAGCGGTTGGAGGCGTCCCTCGCTGCGTGAACGCAAGCCGGAGAGCACCGCGGCACCCAGGGTACGCGACTTGTAAAGTGGGTGGTGTGTTCTGAAACGGGAAGATAAAAGACCTTTATTGGCTTTCAGAATAATAATTTCAGTAACAAGCATACTCTTTAACTGGGGATACCAGGCTTGTGATGGCCATATGGGAAAAACAAGAATACCTTCAGCATTGTCTAAAATAATTTTTTGTAAGCATTTCAATATCACCGAAAATGGCGGGAAGGCATAAAAGTATTTATCGCGCCAGCTTATTGTAAAGGCGTCAATTGTGATGGCGTCGGGATCTGGTCGCCAAGACACATAGCACTCACATTTTGCATTGGTGCGAGAGGCAAATAAGTCTATCTCTGGTTGGCCTAATTTTTGTGTTATCAATTGGAATGCTACATTTGATAATTCCCATTCTGTGTCTATGTTAATTTTTCTAGATTGTTCGTCGGCTATAACATTATCATGTGTGTTTATGTAAGAAGCTACTAACCAGATACTTTTTCTCTCGCACCACTGCCAAATAGATCGAGATAAATCGTTCAAATGTGGGAATTGTATTCCACCCATACGATTGATATAACTAATGGCTGTTGTATTATCAATACGTAATATTATAGAACATTCAGAATAATTGCGAACATACCATTTTAACGCTAAAAATACCGCTAAGAGTTCTAGATAATTAATGTGAAACTTTAATTCTGAATCCTTCCAAGCGCCGTTAATGCGTTCGTTATTGCAACAAGCGCCCCAGCCGGTCCTGGACGCATCAGTGAATATTTCTAATGTGAATGCTTGGACCCTTATGGAATTGGAAGTTGTGGAAATATTTTTTGACCACCAATTCAGATCCTTCAAAATTATATTAGATAATTTAATTTTTGTATCAAAATTGTTGTTTATTTTTAAGGCCAAGTATTTTTGTCGTTCTAAAATTTTGGTGTAAATCCATCCATATTTAGCTGCGGGACAAGCGGCAGTAAGAATCCCAATTAATTGTGCAAATTCCCTTATTGTGCAGCGTGGTAAGCGATAAAATTTATCTATTAAACTAGCTATATGAGTGCGTTTTTCGTTTGGTAAGGACATAATTAAATTTTTTGAATCATACATAAAACCTAAATATGTACAAGTCTGTTTTGGTTCTAATGAACTCTTATCGAAATTAATAACGAAACCGAGGGATTCTAATAATTTCAATGTTTCTGTTAAGTTATCACGACATTCAGAATAGGTATCACCAATACATAATACATCGTCAAGGTACTGAACTGATTTATAACCCCGGCTTCTAAGATGGGACATTACCTCTTTCATAATCTTGGTAAAGGTTCTAGGTGCTATAGATAAGCCAAGCCATAAGGCATACTATTAAACTCGTACAAAATGTTTTGCGCTTTTTCATTCTCGAAATGAAAGCGCAAGTATTTCCGGTGATAATTAGCAATCGGAATGAAAAAATATGCTTCCTTCAAGTCTATTTTAGCCATGTAACCGTCTTGTGGTAATAGTTTAGTAACGGTCCTATAATCTTCCATTTTAAAATGAAACTTAGAGATAAACTTGTTTAGTGGCTTTAAATTCAAAATAAACCGCTTATTGCCGTTTGGTTTGGATGTAAGGAATATCTTTGATATGAATTGATTCTCGGTCGGTGAACATGTTGATATCGCGCCTAAATCAAGTAATTTTTTGATGGCCATATTCATATCGTCTTTATCTGATGTTGAAAGACCATTACGAGGTGAAAAGGTTTGCACCGGAGTTTCAGAAAATGGTATCGAAAAACCCTTACGAATCCATTCGAGAACGATGTCATTGGAAGTTATGTCAAGCCAGTGAGAATAAAAATGACTTATTCGTCCAGAATGTACCTGTTCTATTGTTGAGGTTGAGCACGCGTTTTGTTCGTGTTCGAGTACCTCGGTTGCGCCGCTGTCTGTACCTTGCGTGCTGCAGGGGCTTGTCTCCTCTGGCCTCCGCGCCCCCCCTGTTCGACAGGTAACGCGAAGGACCTGGCCAGTTTTCCTGGTACCGAGGTCGTGCGACTGCGGATTGAGCTGTCTGTGGAGGTTTTGGAGGCAGCGGGATCTTTTTTATTTGAAGGCCCTGCCTTTCAATAGCTTTTGAAGCTTTGATTTTTTCGGATAGTTTTATTCCGAATAAAGTGCTATCCCTTTCATTGTCCTTGATAACATTTAGGAATGATCTTTCCAAGCCGGGCGTCACCAATTTGATACGTGCTTCAGTATCCATATGGTGAAGATAGGTTAAGATGCGACAACTGTCACTTAGCATTTTTATGGCTTGAATTTTTTCTTCACCAGTAATGAGAAGAGTCATCGCCCTATTCACGGCTGTGATCCCAGCGCCAAGAAGTTGTTGCGATAACTCCATCTTCTTATCGCGATTTCTTGCCATATCTGTAATAGCTGCCGAAATTTCGGCATTAAGTTTTGGTGCTTGTAAAAGAGCACAGTTGGAGGGGACAAGATATTCTTTTAATAATTTGTCCTTGGCTTCCTTGGGAAGTCCTTTTTTTTTATATGGGCTGCCATCTTTATGCCAAATTTTCGTGTATGCTTTCCCCAAACTCGGGGGTATCATCCGATTGCTCCCCTAATGCTGACAATATTTCTGGGTCCAGTGCTTCGGTTTCTAGTATTCCTGTATCGGGAACCGGTATCTCGGGAATATCGGTAACCTCCAAGGCTGGTGCATTCGCCGGTCCGTTTCTGTCCACTTTATCGGCATCTGATAATAAAATTATTTATTTTATATGTGTGGGTACTTTGACAAAAATACCTTCGTTCCATCTCTCGGATAGACCCCAGGCTTTGTCTAATTTCGCAAATATGTTAAGCTACCTCATGTGAGATAAGCTTATTTTTTGCTTTTATGCCCTCGTGTCGACTCACGGCCAACCCCCAGGCTTGCCACGTTCGATTTCGAATCAAGGCAACACATAAATTATTGACGTTAAAATACCACATTGATGCACTTATTCACTAAAATTAGTAGGTAGGTACTTACCGTTATTAGCGTCGTTATCAGAACTCACATCTGAGTCCGAAGATTCTAAAACTCGCATTACGCGACGACGTGTTTGTCGTTCCTTCTCTTCGAGTTTACGAATCTTTTTATTATACCGTTCAATTTTATCTTTAGCACTGCGCTTAGGCATTATTAATTTCTATATAACAGTGACAAACCACTAAATTTAATATTAAAATCGTTTTTCAAATCGCGGGGACTGTGATCGCAGGACTCGTGTTGTCGTTGCCTCGCACGGAAAAAGAATGAGGTTTGAATCAGTGATCGTAGATACCAGACCAAAAAAAATAAAAAAAATAAATACGGGGTAATTTATAAAAAAGTGCGAAGTTGCCTTGTAGGTTAGAGAAACTACGTTGTGAATGTTATATCTGAAGAATGAAGCGATGCAATATAATTCAAATACGTTTCATGTGGACAAACCAGTCCTACATTTTGGGCTTTTCGTAAGTCAGAGGCAACGATGAAGTAGATCTTCAGTAGTTCTGTACGTAAAGGCTTAATTTCCGTATCGCCTAGGCTGAAGCCGTTTCGGCCGTGCCTTCAATAAGGCCCCCTAGGGTCTCAGATTTGCAGGCCATTGTGGCTGCCTAGATTTGATATTTAGGTTAAACTGCTGCTAGACGTACCTGGGAGGTAAATTTGGTTACAGAAGATGTTATAATGCAAGGATTATAGTGGTTTTGTAAAGATTTAATTATCATGTTCTGTGTGTTCTTGATGTTGCTTAAAGTCTGCTGTAATGATTTGCGTCTGCTGAACGATATATTTTTTTTACTTTAAGCAATGTTCATAAATGAATTCTCAAATACCACCAGAATTCTCGATGCGATGATAGCAGTTTCTTGTGAAGAATCTGTATGAGAAAGGACAATAAAATTAACCTTGCTCCCATTCTCAAAAACCTTTACACTTCGATACGTACTTTTAGCAACACCCACAAGTAGCGACGTTCGAGTACCTAGTTCGATTTCACATTGACAAAAATTAATAACTTAAGCTGGCAGAATTGGGGAAGAAGCAACGATTTTTTATGGAGAAAATTGTGGTGGACTTGGCGTGTTAGTTTGTTTAAACGTATTGTTCACAGTCATTTAACTCTTATTAATGTAATAAACAAGGTAAATCTAAATGTGTTGAAACCAGTATTTACAGGGAAATAAATGCTTTTATTTTGATTAAAATACAATCCACGTGCCCGTTAGGATTTGACATCTTTTTTTTTCCTAACTATGGCATCTCGTAGTAGACCTAGAGAGGTCGTTACTACTTAACCGGACTATCCTGTGGTTGCCTTAAGTGAAACTCAAAGCCTCCAGCCAGGGGCGTATTATTACATACTAAGCGACTATCACCTAAGGGCACCCCCTGTGGGGTACGAACCTCGGCTTAGGGCGTCGCTGGGGGGGGGACAGCAAGGTGGGACAGGCTGGATCAGATTTTTCTTATTATTAAGCTTGATGAGGTCGGCGTTTCCTAATTGACTATCTCTGAGAAGAAACGCCGAAATAAACTCAGAGGTCACAGTCGGGGGGGGTTTATATTTACGGGCTCAGCTACGGCGCGGGCTGGCGCTTCGTCGGGCAAGGGTCGGGGGGGACGATTAAGTCGGGGGGTTCGCGAGGTACCTCGGCGGCGAGGACGGAATGACGGTTTGTGTAATTTGTGCACTGTACTGGTGGCCCTATTGCTCTCCTGGCGGAGTGTTATGGGGTCATCGGGGTCGGTGAGGACATGCCTTGGGCGGCGGAGGTGGCTGATTTTAGAGGGGACATAGCCTGCGGCCTTGACAACCAGAGGGTTGCGATGTTTGTCGGAGGTGTCGAAGAAACGCTTGGAGTTGCGTTTCATGAACTGATGGATAGTGGGGATTTTGAGATCTAGGTGGAGTATTTCGTTACGGACATACCAGGGGGAACCTGTTGCCCTACGAAGGACACGATTTTGTAGGGCCTGCAGCCTATGGATGTGATGGGGTTTGGCGTGTGCGAAGACTGCACTAGCATAGGTCATGATTGGGCGAATGCACGCTGTGTAAATGCGTAATTTACACCTGAGGGATAGTTTGCTGCGTGCATTCAGAACGAAGTGGAGTCTACCAAGAGCGAAGGCGGCGCGCGAGCGGGCCTTCCTTATATGCTCTGCGAAGGATAGGTGCTCATCGAGGATGACACCGAGGTATTTGGCTCGCTTCTCCCAAGGGATCGGCTTGCCTGACATAGTGATCGGTTGGGGGGGGCTGAGGCCGTGTCTCGGTCTTGTGAATAGGACCGCTTGACTTTTGTCGGGATTGACTTCTATTCTCCACTTTTTAAACCACTCGCCGAGTTGGTTGACTGCGGTTTGAAGGATACGAGCTATTGGAACTTTGCCATTACCGGTGTAGTAAATGGCCGTGTCGTCTGCGAACAGAGCCAGCTGAGCCTTTTTGCTCTTTGGGATGTCGCTGGTGAAAAGGGTGAATATGAGCGGGGCAAGCACAGAGCCCTGGGGGACTCCTGCGCGTATGGGATGAGGGGAGGATAGCGCGCCTTCGATGCGATAGCGGAATGTGCGGTTTGTCAGGTAGTCTCTCAGGATGAGGACGAGACGGTCTGGCACACCAAGTTTGTAAAGCTTGTATAACAAGCCGTTGTGCCAGACTTTGTCAAACGCTTTGGCTATGTCGAAGAATACGGCGCCCGTCATCGAGCCACGTTGGAAGCCGACGCTTATGTGCTCGACGATACGGTGGACCTGTTGAACGCAGGAGTGCTGGGTTCGAAAACCGAATTGTTCGTTTGGGATGAGGCCCTTTGTTTCGGCGTAATTTCTGAGTCGCTTATAAATAAGTCTCTCATAGATCTTACCGAGAACATTGAGCAGGCTGATAGGGCGGTAGCTGGTGGGCTCAGACTTTGGCTTCCCAAGCTTTGGGATACCGATGACGGTAGCTTTTTTCCACTGTTGTGGGAAGATATTGTTGCTTAAGGCACCATTGAAGATGGTAACCATTAGCATTATTAGGTGGGCAGGGAATAGTTGGAACACCCTATTGGTGATTCCGTCTAGGCCGGGAGCTTTCCGGGGTTTAAGTGCCTTGATAATATCCTGCACTTCGTCTGGAGTGACTGGAGGCAGAGGATACTCAGGGTCTTCGACAGGGGGGAGGGAAGCTCTGTGTTCAACTTCAGCGTCGAACTCAGAGAGGTGAGCTTGATCGACTGGTTGAGAGCTGGGTGTGCATTGAGCCTCGAGACTGATGGCGAGGCATTCAGCTTTGTCGACATCGTCATAAGCGATTGTCTTATCGGGGCGAATCAGGGGGGGCATGGAAACCACTTCCTGGGATTTGAGTTTCCTCTGAAGGTCCCAGAAGGCCAGATGGGTAGGCTCTAGCTCGCTCAGCATCCTGTCCCAGCCCGCAGTACGCAGCTCCGCTATGCGTTTCCTTGCAGATCTCTGTAAGTAGCGCATGTGGGCTTTGTTCGCGTCGCAGGGAAAGCTGCTGTAAGCACGGACAGCTGCGTTCTTCTCATTCAGCAGTTCACGTACATCGTCCGGCAATTTCCAGCGACGGTCATCCGCCGCTGGAACTTCCCTTGAACAATCGTTCAGGACTGATTGTACGTGTCCAGTGAATGAGTCGATCGCCGCCGTCGTGTCAGCGATAGAGTCGAAGTGGTCGGGGATGGAGTCTAAGTGGGGGGACGTGTTGGATTTCAGGCAGTTGCTTACTTTCCTCCAGTCCGTTACCACTTTGGTAGATGGGGGTTGGTTGGGGTCAGGGAGCCCTATGCGGGGGGCCAGTTGGATGACAACTGGGCGGTGGTCCGAGGTGAGCTCTTGCACCGCCTCTATAGAGTGGATTTGACATCGACGAAAATGACTAATTTATATGTATGTAAATGAGTAATTTCCATACACATTTTCGTGCCCTATTTAAATAACCCCTTCAAGCAATTAATTTTCAAAATCCTTTCTTAGTGATCACCATCGACTCTCTCGACAACTCTTGTGTATAGTGCTTTAGACTGCGTTATCTGTCAGTGCACGAATTAATGAATTTAAGATTTTTATTAGGAAGATGTTTTTTAAAATAAAATAACTGAAAATATTTCGTAAATCTACCTTTCAGTGTTTTACAATGAAACGTACAAGGTGAACATTACATACGTCGCTTGCAGTTTATCCGTTTAAATGCTGAGCGAATCTGACAAGAAAGGTTACAAACGTGTTCAGTCATTACAAGCAAAGGTTGAAATCACATTTGAATATCTGAACAATTGTATAATTTACGCAAATTATAATTTGCGTCATATCTCGTGAATACTGTGAATAGTCAGATTAGGTTTGCAGATACCTTGGGCACGCCACAATTGCGGCGATAAGTCCCTTCTTTGAGGAGTGGCTAGAGAGGCGCCACGGCGTCCTCACCTTCCGCCTGACGCAGATCCTCACCGGACACGGTTGTTTCGGGAGGTTCCTGTACTGGATAAGGCGGGAGGAAACTCCCTGGTGTCACCATTCAAAATCAAAAGTCATTTATTCAAATTAGGCTGAGAATCAGCACTTTTTGAACGCCAAAATCACATAAGACAGTCACCCCCAAAACGCCCACCCTTCACCACTTCCTAGTGCTGTAGCTGGGAAGAAGAAGTGGCGGAACAAACTCCCCAGCAGCACTGCTGTCTGTTCAGTTAGAAGAACTGGATTCTATATAGTAATAAGTAATTAACATTACGAAACACAAAAATATTAAAATTATTTGCCATAATATGTCAGCTAGCACACGCCAATATTTAAAACTATACTCAAGCAGAAATAAATAATAAAAACAAAAACGCAAACAGAACTTAATACATAATAGAAAGCCTCCTGGCATAAAGGGCGTGCCCGCTTACATATGCAATGCTGCATTATGTTTTTTTTATATGTATATAGCTGTAACTTGTAGCCACAAATGATAAACTAGGACCTTCGAAGTAAAATAAAGAAACATTAATTTCTAATAACAATAACAAAACCATAGTCAGCAAGATGACCTGTCACCACAAGCAGCACCCGTTCACGAGCATAACGCAAAGATCAGCCATTACCCTCCTCGCCATATTTGAGGGAAGGAGGCAACCCGACCCCCGACGCTACCGCAAGCATTGACATCTAAGGGAGCATAACGAACTTGCTGCCGGTTGCTCAAAAGAATAATATGATGAACTGTCAAGGTCGCTAGCTAACCATATATTGCAATACAACTCATTAAAAAGCATTGAAATGAGTAGATTATGTCAATAATAAATAAAAATTAAATTAAACTAAAATGACTAATCTAATCAAATAAAATAAACAATTATATGAACTCGTATAACTTGTCAGTAGGTAAGCTAATTTTGGAGAAAGAACATAAACATTGTCTTGAGTTAATCACAACGACCAACTATTTTTATCGTTTAAGTAATCGTTGATTGAATAGTATGCCTTTGAACAAAGGTTGGAATTTTACTTTAGCTTTAAACGCATTAAAATTATAAGAAGAGGGAAGCTTGTTATAAAAGTTTATACCAAGCCCAACAAATGAGTTATGGACCTTATGAAGCCGGTGAAAGGGAGCACGTAGTTTCTCCTTGTTTCTAGTGTTAATATTATGAATATCACTGTTTTTTGTGTATAAGTGTATATTTTGCCTAATATATAAGATGTTGGCGAAGATGAATTGTGAGGCCACCGTGAGAATACCAATCTCTTTAAAAAAATCTCTCAGAGTAACTCTAGCAATTTACCAGCTAGGTAGCTGGTAAATTGCTCGTACAGCTCGTTTTTGAAGAACAAATATATTTTGAATATCAGCGGCTTTGCCCCACAGGAGAATGCCGTAGGACATGACGCTATGAAAATAACTGAAATAGACTAGCCGAGCTGTATCAACGTCAGTGTATTTTTTGCATTGTTTGGATCGCCCGGAGGACACGATGGAGCATACGGTGGAGGTCTGCCCGGCTTGGGCGGAGTACCGCCGTGTCCTCGTGGAGGCGATTGGCGGTGGCGATCTCTCGTGTCCGGGTCTGGTCCAGGCCATGGTACGGAGCGAGAGGGCTTGGGAAGCCGTCACCTCCTTCTGCGAAGTAGTAATGTTCGCGAAGTAGGAGGCGGAACGCGTGAGAGAGAGGCAAAATTCGCGCTGTCACGCCCCTAGCCGCCGCAGGAGACGCCCTGGGCGTCGGGAATTGCAGGCCGATTCCCGGCCACCGTAGGCATGGGCTTGCGAACGGCGAGCAATGGGCAGCTCGCCGTTCGATAACGACCAGGCCCGGGTCGACGGCGCGTTGTGTTCCACGCGCGCCTCCAAGAGATGTCAGCACCAATGACGGGGTCTGCTAAGGCCGCTGCCTGCCTAGGGTTGCGGGAAAGTCCGAGAGGGATACCGTGGCCCCTGACACAGGCAACTGAAGGAACACGGGTGGGTTTTAGTCAGTAAGAGTTTGACACGCCCTCCTGCTCTGCCCAGAGCGGGAGAAGTTGCTTGATGATTTCTCACCCTAAAAAAAAAAAGCTTAGCAGATACCTATTTAGCAGTATAGGTAGCTACGTACATAAAATTACATAGGTAGGACATAAAATGCTTTATAAACATACATTTGATCCGCAAATCGTTACGGGTACTTAGCGCGTTCGTGCTAGACCCACTGTTTTCCCCTGTTAAACAAAGAAACTAATAGTTTCAATTAAGCCTAGTCGCTAGCCAATAGAATTTGTGCTCATGGCTATAACTAACAAAACTTGAGTAAAGTGCTCTTTAGAAGATCGGAATATCTACTCATTGTGTTTGAAGGAAGTTCAATTATAACGTGGACTTTTGTGTTGTGTTTTTTGTGTTTTTTCAGGCTGTTTAACTTAGATAAATTTATATTTAGTTATGAAATTACATTCCTGTTTATTGTCCAGTAAATAGCTGAGTATTATCAACTTTTTAAAGTGTGTCAAATATTGCAGGCTTCTTTTGCGTTAATGACAACAAACGATCTCTCTATAAGAAAGCTACGACGCGACGCGACGTTTCGGTAATTGTTTTTAATCTATTTCGGCACTGCTTCTTCCGGTTTTATAATAATAAAAATACTCTGTGTAAATTAAAAAAAAATATTTTAAGAAATAACCTTTCCACAAAAATAAATAAAGTTAGTAGCAGCACTAACGTTGAGAACATTTAGCGTTTGTGTCAGTCGATGTTGTTAATTCTTTTTTTTTTTACTTGCAATAAATACGTTAAGGTCATATAATGATTAGGCAATATATAACGCAAATAACTATTTAACTAGGTACTAAATTAAATAACTAACCAACTAAGTATAAAAATAAATACAAAAATCAAAAGGTCACTTAGGCGTCGAATTACTCGTCCTCATCTGCGTCATCCGAAAATTTACCGAGATGACTGACAGAATTGCTACGTTGGATGGCAATGATAATTCTTTGGCCAAAGGACAAGCCAGCCCTCTGGTCACGTGAAGTATCGACCAGCTGGCGAGAAATTACCTTTAAAAGGAGACGCACACTTGGGCCCCAATACCAGAGTGTTTCGATCCCACAAGGCTCAAAACTGGAGTTACCCAATGTTGTTAATTATTTTTTTTACTTTCGTCAAAAACTTAGTTAAAAGATAAAACTACGAAAACAAAATCTTTTTAAAAAAAATCACAAAATTAGCAAGAAGCGCAGTTTGAAACGGTGTTTAAGCACTCCTTGTCGTATTTTCGTCATGTGTTGTGTGCAGTTGACAAGCGGAATTTCAGTACACACATACATGACCACCTTGACAGCTCGTAGTGCCTAAAAATTCGACGAACCGTGGAAATAACAACAAGAAATGTCCCTCTATTTTCAAATCGGATTTACGTGGACTTAGAATGTTAGAAATATTTACTGCTAGCAAGTGTAAAATGCTAGAATTTCTGAAGCGACTAAATATAATTTGAAAATAATAATTTTGGACTGCCTAATTGGTCTAGTCGTCACAAGAGTGACTGCTAAGCCTGAGTTCCTGAGTTCACTCCCCAGGTTAGATTTTTATAACTTAGAATGGGGTTACTTCAATAGGGCATAGAGGTTATTATTATTCGCTGTCATCATCATCATTTCAACCAAAAGACGCCCACTGCTTGACATAGGCCTCCCCCAACTTCCACCGGCCACTTCGACCGGTTCTGTGCTTCCCACATCCAGCAGATTCTTGCGGCCTTAACAAGGTCATCGGTGCACCTTATGGGAGGCCTCCCAACACTACGTCTTCTAGTATGCGGTCGCCACTCTCGAATCTTTCAACCCCATCGGCTGTTCTGTGAGCAATGTGGTGCCTACTGCCACTTAAGTTTAGCAATTATTTGGGCTATGTCGGTTATCTTTGTTCTCTTGCGGATCTCTTCATTTCTGATTCGATAACGTAAGAAAACTCATGGCCCTCTCCATTGCCCTTTAGCTGACTTAAAGCCTTCTAATAAGGCCCATGAGCGACCACGTTTCAGTGCCATACGTCATCACTAGCAATACACACTGGTGAAAGACGTTTTTTGAGACACTGCGGTATGTGGGTCTTTTGAAACATGATGTTGATGGTTTCAATAATAATATAGTATTGTACTACTTACCACCGTGCTAAAGTAAATTTATGGGAATTACGCTGTAAGGGAAAGATTCAATTAAACAAGTACCTTCTTACATAATACAGAGTTTATTGTGATACACAGAAAATTAAGGTACAAAAACATAAGCTGTGGCGAGCCACTAACCAAACCATTTCCACACACTTAGGTGTTCACTCCGACAAAACTAGGTCTCCGTTCCTAGTTGTATCGGGGTATACACCTGCAATGATACTAAAACAATAACTCCGACTCAGTAAGTCCATGAGATGAACAGCTTTATAACTTCTAGCTCAATCGAATAAGTATCGACCTATTATGGTTGTGCTCATAAAGGGAATATAAAGTTTATGCAAAACAACCCGAGACACAATAATTTATAACAACTGGTCTTACTACCTAGTTCTTACAAAAGGCCTAACTCTCTCATAGGTTAAATTATGACAATTTAGTTGAAACTCAGTGTTCTCTCAGTATACCCCATCGTAAACTGCTAAATTTTTCTTCGAGTTCGGTGATCTTCTCGTCGGTTGGGAGTGTACGCGTCTTGTATGTTGCCAGGTCCAGTTTTAGGTGATTGTGGTAGCTGAATCTGTTCCGGGGATTCTTAGCACCCCTTTCCTGACCGTGGCTTTAAATGCTACCGTAGCCAAGGGTAGGCGGCCCGCCGGATACTAGGGTTCATTTGTTCTTGGTGTAGTTTGGGGGGTTTTGCAATAATAGCCACGCTTGGCAGGCAGGTTGGCGATCGCCCTCGTGGAGGCGACCGGCGGTTGCGATCTCTCGCGTCCGGCTCTGGTCCAGGCCATGGTACGGAGCGAGAGGGTTAGGGAAGCCGACACCTCCTTCTGCGAAGCAATAATGCTCGCGAAGGAGGAGGCGGAACGCGTGAGGGAGAGGCAAAATTCGCGCCCACACGCCCCTAGCCGCCGCAGGAAACGCCCTGGGCGTCGGGAATCACAAGTCAATTCCCGGTCACCGTAGGCGCGGGCTTGCGGACGGCGAGCAATGGGCAGCTCGCCGTCCGATAAGGACAAGGCCCGGGTCGACAGCGCGTTGTGTTCCACACGCGCCTCAAAGAGATGTCAGCACCAATGACGGGGTCCGCTAGGGCCGATGCCTGTCAGGGTTGCGGGAAAGTCCGAAAAGGTTACCGTGCCCCCCGGCACAGGCAACTGAAAGAACACGGGTGGGTTTAAGTCAGTAAGAGTCTGAGACGCCCTCCCGCTCCACCCAGAGCGGGAGAAGTTATTTGATGATTTCCTATCCACAAACAAATAAAAAAAAACAAGGTTGGCGATCGCAGGACGTGCTGTTAATGTGTTTTATTTGTTAGGTACTTTACAATCTGTAGGTATAGCATTTTTCTATAGTGGCTTTTTTCACCAGCTGTAAACACTTACGCCATTGTTACGAAAACAGATAAGAATTAAGTTTATACCGGCGATTAACATTTCAATAATTCACCTCGTCAAATTGTTAACGCACAAAACTTAGCACCGAAGTTTTACTACCTACTAATCAAAGTTATAATCTCGCTGTAGTAAAGTTTGTTTAATATGTGATCATTTCGTAACTATGATATAAGCGCTGATTTTATGATGATAGAGCTAAATAGAATCCATTTTATAAGATTACTTATTTATAAAGAATTAGTATAAGTAGTCGTGATGGGTTCGAGGTGCTCGGAGTTTAATGGAATCGCTTCTTGAGGGTAGTTCAAGAAAGAAAGATCAATAATTTCTAACGAATGGCTAAATTAACTTAAGTTATTCAAATAATATGAGTATTCTGAGGTGAGGTAAGGTAAAAGTTTGCTGCCATAAGCGAAAAGTGCTTGAACCGTTAGGAAATACTCGTAGTAAAAAGAAAATAAACCTGACATATAAGTATTTTCAGAGCTAGATGCTCTCAGTATGAATTCAGCTAAGTACATTCTTCTTAATGATTTTTAGTGCTGATGAGTCGTCTGGTATAGCCAATGGCCCAGAAAAGTTAAGTAAATACTAAAACTGATTATACTGAACACACGACTACTTTCACACGTGCCAAAAAAGCCAAAAGTGTAATTGGTCAAACTACACATTTATAAGAATCGTGGATTGGATTCCTAATCGTTCACACAATAATACAAATAAGGTAATGTTATTGTATACGTAACAGGCTAAGTACCTTTTATACTATCTTACTAACTAGACTAGCTTAGGACAGGTCAACTCAAAGCTGCAATGGATCTTTCTTCAAAAGGCCCTTCCAGACATGGGCCTGCATTGTTACTAACATAAAATCCTAATAATACAATGTTTGGACTTTAAAAGAGTTTGTTTCGGCATTTCTTCTCAGGGATCAGGCAGCTAGGAAATGCCGGTGCCAGATGGCGCCGGCATTTCCTCCGGCGTCCAGTTTTAAATATTGACGTATAAAAGGGTCTTAAAAGACCTACTTACAGAAATAAACATTTCATTTCATTACCTAACTACAACTATGAATTTTTCAGTAGCAGTCTCGATTTGTGTCCGCATTTTTTTTTATATATCCTTGCTTGTTGTGTTCAGAAGAAAATAATATTTTGAATAATTTCCATGTTTTTGCCTAGTGCTATTAGCTTTCTCCGTTATCCATCCTCTTGGACATACTCCATAGTAACCAAAGGATTTGTTTAAGAACAATCTAAAAAGATAGAATACTTAGATAGATAAAACATTCAGTCAGTGCACACAAAAGACGTAGGTAACACAAAACACAAAAGCGCAATTAAATGATAACAAATTACATATATAAAAATAAGTTGCCAGTATTAAAAAAGAAAAATAAAAGAAAAACATACTTAAAGAAATAAATAACCATTTCGCTTCGTAAAAATGTGTGTAAATTAAATAGATAACATTATTACGATGTTCAAACACATCCATCCATCTAATTCAAAAATAAAATAAGCAAAGATGGTAACATGAATAATATTATCTGGCCGCTGTTTACCGGAAAGCCGGGGATTAGTAACGTGTTGTTTTGAATATTTGACGTGAAACAGCCAGGGAAGGATTTATTGCGACCCGAGCGCAAGTGTGATAACAGACTTTATTATTTTACAAGCTTTTGCCCGCCGCTTCACTCGCGTTACTCTAAGGTATCAAGCAAACAAATTTACTTTTGCATCTATAGTTAGGAGGATGAAAAACCGGTATATAGACTCACAAAATGTCAAATGGTACTTTAAAAAAAAATTAACTTAATATCACACTACACTAAACACACACACTACACGTGGCGCCATCTATTATCATTAGAACGTTAATGTTCCTCAGGCACAGTACTTTTTTCCCGGATGAAAGGTACCCTATGTCCGTGTCTGTACACCTGAAAACGTATATGCAAAATTTCAGGATGATCAATTCAGTGGTTTAGGCGTGTAAAGGTTACAAACAGACAAACTTTCGCATTTATAATATTAGTTAGGATGAAACCATGGCGAATCTTCTCACGGTCATGAAGATTTTGGTTAAGGCTCCGTGCACATAAAAAACCCTCTTTGGTCAATTTCTTATTTAATTGTGACAAAGCTGGAAATAATTGAAACATTATGTCTGTGTGACTACAAAAGTACAGTTTTCATGGCGCTAAACCATTCGTGTCAGTCACAGCACCTGTTAATAGTTTCATCACTTTTGCGCTCTCGAAAAAATTGTTTTTTTTTGCCTTTGATTTACTAAATGAAAATATTGTATAATCATAAAATGAAATTTTAATTTTATTTTACGGTTAGCTGAAGATATGTGTGATTTTTAAATTTCTTGAAAAGGCTTACTCAATAATAGGAAAAAATACATTACTACCAGGGCTTGTTTCGAAAAATTGGTTTTTTAAACATTATTTTTCTGCTAAATTTTGTATCGAAGTTGAAAAAAGTGGTCCAGCTACATGCAAGTAGACTATACAATGATGTTGATGATATTTTTGAATGTTCAAAATCAAACGTAGTTTCTAGTAAAAAAATGATCAAACGTCCGTCTCGCGTCATTTTTTTAAAAACTTGTTGCGAATATTAGTGATTTTCCATGAATACTTAACTTGTTTGAAAAATCCCTTTCAGCCACATGTAAAACAAAGAACTTAGTTTTTGAATCACAAATAATTTTGTTTAACTAATGTTTCCCTTTCCTACAAATATTGCACAAAATTGATCAAAATCAGTCAATTTCGTGCACGGCCCCTTAAACGTAAATCTTACGGGGATTTTTCCTAGGTTTAGCGGAAAAGAAAATTGAAAGGTGATTCGTGACAATTTCGTGGTGTATGAGAGGGGGAAATCAACAGGTAACCCGTTCTTAATTTATTGTAAGTGTGTTGAAGAGGCTTTTGCCTTGTAGTGCGAACTTCCTACCGTAAAGAAATTGGGAGCAGGCAATGATCACTATACCTATTCACTCCATTCTGGTAACTTATCATTAATTTAGATTTTTTTCATCCTGCATATCGGTAACAATATACTTGTACTCAATGAGAATACAAACGTAACTTATGGAAGTTCAGTTAACAGAAATAGTCAGTTTTGAAGCGTATAAATAATCTATCAGCTATCAATGTTTATCTTTGTTTTCATACAGATTTTATGAAAATTCTGATATTCGAGTAGGATTTTCAAACTTATGTAAACCACTCGTGGCTTTGAAATCAATGATGTAAGATAAACAATCGAAGTTCTTACCAATATCCATGAGATATGGTTGTACACCAACAAAACATTTGAACAAGTTTCAATACCAACACAGACCTAAGTAAACATAGCTTTATAGCCTTTCCTTTGACGAGACTTTACTCATAGCCCATAGTTCAATATCGCCGATCTCTGAAGGCATTAAAACGACACGTTCGGTCCTAAATGACTTCGCATAATTTTTGCAAGCTTGCAGGATAATATGATTTTTAATTTTAATTTCCATACAAAATGCTAAGTGAAAAAAATATCTTTTTTGAGATAAGCCGAGATTATTTTCATGTATTTAAGGGCAGTTCCAGTTGTCATTTTTTAAATTATGGCGGGGGTTACTTTCTTACTGATATTTGGATTGGTTTTTTATCAAGTTTCGGTTTATATTTTTTTATGTTTTTCGTACTATTTTTCAATAGTTAGAACATATTTAAGGGAGTAAGAGACTTTTGCCTTGCATTGGGACAGGACGGACTAGATAAAAATATCGATAAAACTAAAACTTAGACATAACATATTATTACGACTGTATTCTCCGACAGCTTATAGCCTATTGTACAACTAAAACTAAGATTACTTATTACGATTTGGAAAAGCAAGCCGGCATTTAAGGATTGCAGCAGCTATTAACAATGCATTTAAATAACAATTTTGTACCATGGAGCCATTTGATACAAGCCCTTATGTCAAGTCGACTCATAGCCTTAGACAAATGCCTCAATCAATGCAATCAATCATCAATCATTTCATTCCATTTAATTTTAATCACCGAGTCTGAGTTCACCAAAGCCTGTACTCATTCGTAACTCTGCAGTAGACTTAGCAGCGGTATCGAAGGTGCTATACACGCAATGAACGACCTCTTCCAAAAATAATGCCAACCAGGCTCTAACTGGGAAATGTTCCCGACGACGACGACGTTTCAAATAATGCTTTCAATTCTACGAACAAACCGTTAGCTCTCTGGCAAGTAAGAATATATTGGCCACATTGCACTCGTGTCCTATATATATATATATATTTTTTTATTGTTTATTAATTATAGAACAAAACAAAATATAAACATAAACATCACAAAAACCTCAATAGGTTTGTCCGGATGTTGACACACTGAGCAATCTTACAACTAGCGTAGTACTTAGTTATTATACACACAACACATAAAAAAGTTTAAGTTTAGATAGGTATTATATAAAAAGTGTGAGGTAGTTAGTAAATAACAAGTTAACAGCTTTATTGTAAGTACACAAACAACGACGATACTAATTACCTATTGAATGAAATTTAAAAAGGATGATGCAATTTCAAAGAGATTCAAAGAATTTTTTGTATTTATTTTTATAATTACTGTTTGTTATTTCCGATTGGATTTTTGTTGGAACCTCATTAATTAGAGTAGGTATTAAATAAGCGTTCGTTCGTTTCCCGTAATAGTTCTTATATCTCGGTACTACCAGTTTCGATTGAGCTGCCATTCTTGTTGCTATGCCATGATTAAATTTGATTTGCAGCTCTTTGTTGGTGAACTGTTCGATTAATAACCACTTTCGTATTTTAGTGTGTATTGGCAGTATTGTACAAAATTTAAAAAAAACCTGTTACGTCATCACCATCATAAAGCGTTTTTCTCATTTTATTAGGTATAATTATTTTTAATAAACGAAGTTGTAGGTTATATATTTTGTCTATGTAAGTTTTAAATGTTCTGCCATAGCTAGTGATTCCATATGAAATTATTGACTCTGCGAGAGCATTATAAAGGTTAAGTAATATTTTAAAAGGCACTTTGTATTTAATTATTGCAAATTTGGCTAGCATTGCTCGCAGTTTATCGCAAATTAAGTCAATGTGGTAGCCCCAGTTAAATCTGTCATCAACCACTAAACCCAAATATTTGTAGTTGGTAACCTGCTCCAATGGTTCACATTTACAAGCAAGCCTAGATAATTGTACTTCATGCAAACATTGGTGAGTGTGTGCAATTATTTTAATTGGCTTATCAGAGTTGAGTAAGTGATTAGAACGAACGTGGATAATTTTAGTTTTACCAGCATTAAGCACTAATCCAGCATCATGAGACCACTTACATAAATTATAAAAATCATTTTGTATCGCTTGTTCAGCCTTGGATAAGTCTTTATCAGCTGCTACGAGGCAGGTGTCATCCGCGTATTGATAGACTGAGCAATTGTGTATGACATTCTCCATATCATTAACGTAGGCTAAATAATGCAAGGGTCCTATAACTGAGCCCTGTGCTGTTCCCGTAGATACTAAAGCTTCGTCACTGAGTTCATTGCTGATTTTTACACGACATGTTCTGTTTTTTAAATAGTCTTTGCACCAGTTTAATATTGGGCCTCGAACCCCTGTATTGTCAAGCTTGTTTATAAGTGTATCATGCCTGAGAGTATCAAACGCTTTGCTAAAATCAATGAATAACAGGACAACGTGTTTTTTATCATTGAGGTGTTGGTTTATTTCATCTGTAAATTTAGAAAGCAGAATTGAAGTTGATTTATTAGGTTGAAAGCCAAACTGAGAGCCCGATAAAACATCGTTTGTAACGTAAAAAGTCCGAATTTGTTGACATACGTATTTTTCTACTACCTTATCTATGACTGGTAATATTGTAATGGGCCTATAACTGTCATAGTTACTATGCGATCCATTTTTATAAACTGGTCGCACGATACCTGATTTTAATTCTTGAGGATATTTTCCAACTTATAAACTAGTGCTAATTAGCTTAACTATGACCTGTGCTATCTTATCACTTACAACCTTCACGTCTATACATCGAATGCCATCTACACCAGCAGATTTATTAATATTTAGATTTTTTATAATAGTTGAAATATTACGAACGGTAGGTTTTTTAAATAACATGGATTTGTTGATTGGCGACATGTACTCCGAATCAGGAATTAGTTTTATGTTGCATTTGGGTAATATTTTATTAACGTTTTCCCTAAATCCCCTACTGAAATGATTAGCTATGGTACCTAAAGTTAAATTATTTTTCTTAAAAGCTTTGATAATCGATTCGTCTACTGACTTACACATTCAACCAGATAGTGTGTTTAATATGTCCCACATTTTCTTTTTATTCATTTTATTTTCATTGATTAAGTTAAAGTAATATTGGTTTCTGGATTTGTCTATAATTTTTTTGTTTTATTTCTTTGTTTGTTGAATTGTAATCTAAGTATTTTATTATTTATATCCTGTTTCCACTGACTGAAAAGTAAATCTCTTTTATGACACATATTATTAATTTTACTGTTTATCCACAACTCTTTATTCCTTTTGCTGTTTGTATTAATGGTTTTTGAATACTTTGATTGCTCGTAACAACACTGAAAGCTATTTTTAATGTAGTTATATATCTTTAACGGGCATTGCATACTATCAACTAAATTCCAATCTATGGCGTCCAACTTTGGTCTTAATTTATTGTAATCAATTAATTCCTTTACTATTGCAACATCCTGTACAGCATTTTTTACTCTCCCTCCAATACAAGACAACACGATCGTGCGATGATACATACAAAGGCCACGTGGAACTTGTAATACGTGATTCCGTTAAGAGATTATATAGAAAAGAAGGAGTAACCCAAGGCGATCCACTTGCCATGCCATTACACGTTTTTGCGTAAACTAATTCATTACGGTATTCAAAACGAAGCTCTCATCGTATTAAATTCATATTTACATAATAAGCACCAATATGTAGATGTTAATGGTATGTAATTTTGCGGGCTACCAGTTCAGTTAGGTGTTATCAAGGCTCTATACTGGGCCCATTTTTATCCTTGGTGTATATCAATGACTTACCATTCTATTTAAAGGGTATCTGTGACGTTGTACTATTTGCTGATGATACCTTTCTTATCTTTACAAGTAGACAGGAATATACAAGATTTTGACGACGCAAACAGTGCACTATCGATGGTTACAGATTAGTTTACCACAAATAACCTAGTTCTCAATGCCAAGAAAACGAAATGTGTAAAGTTCGCCTTACCGAATGTTAGAAATCTAGGACCCAACATCGTCTTAGATAAAGATGTGCTTGAAAATGTAGACTCGGCAGTATTTCTAGGCATAACAGTTGATGCCAAGCTTCAGTGGGGATCATATATCATGCCTAGCGGGAAGGCTCAGTATGGCCGTCTATGCTGTCAGGAAAGTAAGACAATATACTTACGTTGATACAGCTAGCTAGTCTATTTCAGTTATTTTCATAGCGTCATGACCTAAGGCATTCTGCTGTGGGGCAAAGCCGCTGATATTCAAAATATATTTGTTCTTCAAAAACGAGCTGTTCGAGCAATTTACCAGCTAGGTGCAAGAGTTACCCAGAGAGATTTTTTTAAAGATAATTATTGGTATTCTCACGGTGGCCACCGTGAGTATACCAATATCTTTAAAAAATCACAATTCATCTTCGCCAACGTCTTATTTAATAGGCAAAATATACACTTATACACAATAAACAGTGATGATATTATTAACACTAGAAACAAGGACAAACTACGTGCTCCCTTTCACCGGCTTCATAAGGTCCGTAACTCATTTGTTAGACTTGGTATAAACTTTTATAACGAGCTTCCCTCTTTTTTGTTAGATTTGCCTTTTAATGCGTTTGAAGCTAAAGTAAAATCCAACCTTTGTTCTAAGGCATACTATTCTATCAACGATTACTTAAACGATAAAAATAGTTGGTCGCTGTGATTAACGCAAGACAATGTTTATGTTCTTTCTCCGGAATTAGCTTACCTACTGACAAGTTATATGAGTTCATATGATTGTTTATTTTATTTGACTATATTAGTAAATTTTGATTAATTTAATTTTTATTTATTATTGACATAATCTACTCATTTCAATGTTTTTAATGAGTTGTATTGCAATATATGGTTAGCTAGCGATCTATACAATTGATCATATTATTCTTTTGAGCAACCGGCAGCAAGTTCATTATGCTCCCTTAGATGTCAATGCTTGCGGTATCGTCGGGGGTCGGGTTGCCTACTTCCCTCAAATATGGCGAGGGGGGTAATGGCTGATCTTTGCGTTATGCTCGTGAACGGGTGATGCTTGTGGTGACTGGTCATCTTGCTGACTATGGTTTTGTTATTGTTATTAGTAAATGTTTGTTTATTTTACTTCGAAGGTCCTAGTTTATCATTTGTGACTACAAGTTACAGCTACATATATAAACATAATGCAGGATTGCACATGTAAACGGGAACGCCCTTTAAGCCTGGAGGCTTTTTATTATGTATTAAGTTCTGTTTACGTTTTCATTATTTATTTCTTCTTGAGTATAGTTTTCAATATTGGCGTGTGCTAGCTGACATATTATGGCAAATAATTTTAATGTTTTTGTGTTTCGTAATGTTAATTATTTAATACTGAACAGACAGCAGTGCTGCTGGGGAGTTTGTTCCGCCACTTCTTCTTCCCAGCTAAAGCACTAGGAAGTGGTGAAGGGCGGGCGTTTTGGGGGGACTGTCTTATGTGATTTTGACGTTCAAAAAGTGCTGATTTTCAGCCTAATTTGAATAAATGACTTTTGATTTTGATCATTTTAGACAAAAATTAAACGAAAATCTTCCAATTGGCTATCGACTAAGAAAGACCATTTCGATTGACCCCATTATAGTTCAGAGACTTAGGTACTTGCATTACGTTACCACAGATTACCAGTCTATGCCAAAATCATGTGATTGTTGCGATGAATTCAACGTTGATCATGCTCTATGTTGTAAAAAAGGTGGTCTAATAACACGTCGTCATAATGAAATTAGAGATTAATTCTGTGACTTATGCCAACATGCATGGGGAAATATAGGTCAAAGTACCCATCATCTCCCAAGGAGACTGTGGACTACGTGGAGACCTTTCTTGCTGGGGCGTTGGGATGCTCAGAGGGAGGCGTTATGACAATGACGCGCGTTCTTATATTTCACTCCCAGTCGCCTCTGTACTAAAATCCGCCGAAGAAGATACATTATGGAAACATTCAAACGCTTGTGAAATGCGACATACTACATTCGCCACCCTTGTTACATCCGTTGACGAGGTCTTCGCTCCACAAATGTCTACCTTCGTAAAACATCTTGGAGCTACAATCGCTGACCGCTGGAATAGGTTCTTTAGCATAGTGATGGGTTGGCTAGATCAAGAATCATTCGCGGCACAAGGCAAACATTTTAACCAATAGTCAAGTTTTTCGGCTTCGACGATGCAGCGGCCCTACCTAGACAAGACTGATGCGGATGTGGTCGACGAACTGAGAAGACGTCGATTGCAATAAATGGCTATGAGTAAATGCGCTTATTTTGTTAGTTAATTAAAAGTAAATACGTTTATTTGCGGTAAACATAACGCAGAAAAGAATCAGTTGAGGGAAAATATGCGTGACATCTACGCAAAACGGCTATCGTTCAGCATAATGCTGCGACCCTATGCAAGACAGAGCCCCAGCGCTGGTTTTCAGCGACTGTCGAAACAAGAACAAATTAAACAACAATTTTACAGTACTATAGTTATAGATTTCTTTTGTATTATATTTTATTAATGAATAAAAACTGAAGTATAAACTAAAACTAATGAATGTTAAAAAAAAAACCTTTTTAAAATATATTTTTTTGCATTTTACTTGAAACTTGGTTTAATACTACAGTTTACAGCCGCATAGTATGGCCATTACTAATAATTACAGAATGCAATACCGTTAGTGCCGGTCATTAATTTTGCACCATAAAAATACTAACTAGACTGTAAAAACCAAATAATGCAAGAAGTAATGACGTTAATTACTAGGTCCTAACTAGTGACAAAACGAGTTCAAGTCCTAGGTTTTTATCATGTTTTCTCCACCGAAATTCAGTGATTTTCAGGACCAACTTAGAAAGTCAATCAAGTTGCCTAGCCTTTTCCCAACTGTGTTGGGGTCAGCTTGCAGTCTAACCGGATGCAGCTGAATACCAGTATTTTAGATGAAGCGACTGCCTATCCTACCTAGACAACCCAGTTACTGGGAACACGATACGCCATAGTATGACTGGTTGTCACACTTTCGGGCTTCTAATTACCCGTCACGACTGTCAAAGATCAACGAATGGCAGCCGGGACCAACAGCTTAACGTGCTTTCCGAGGCACGGAGGGGTCTCGAATAATCTCGATATTATGTTATGAATGGTAACCCATCCACGAACCCACCTCGGCAGGCGTAGCTTTACCTTCGATCGACCCGTGCGGTTGTTATTATTTAGCAACGTCTTTATAATATTTAATTACAAAAATCACATTGGTAGTTCAAATCCACAATTTAGGAGTTTCTATCACCAGAAATAATTCTTCAAGTTGAGCTTGCATTTTTTTTTTAAATTGCTGCTGCAGCTAGTGGAGCAATAAGGAATATAGCATACTCATCATATAATGTTCCCACTGCTGGGACACAGGCATCCTCTCTGTGAGTGGGAGTGGGCCGTAATAGTTGGCGACACGGCCAAAGTGCGGGCTGGTAGATGTTACATGTCTTCGAATTTTTGGTTCTAGGACATACCAATTTCCTGGCGATGATTTCTTGCATCGTTTCAAGAGCAGTGGTTATAAAATAATTTACACAAAGTAAAGCGCCTGTCAGCGCCTACAACTCGTATGTTGCGGCCGCTTCCACTGGGACACCACTGCTCATGCCATACGAAATATGGAGCACTTTAATATACTGTGACAATCTTGGCAAAGGTTTATTTAATAGCAACAACTGCTCGTACGTAATTGCTTTGGTCGTTGCTTGCGTCAGTTATGGGTTGAAATTCACTGATTTCAGTTTCAAAATAATTATTGTACCACCATCCCACAAAGGCTTAAATAATCACAAACGCAATAAATGTAACACAGAAGCCTAAAATGCTCAACCCATTAAATATTCATTTAATTAATACCAAGGAACGGATGACATCATAATCTGTCGGTTTATATAACGGAGGTAAATTGCGTAAGCGTTCCTCTGCTTTTGTTTCACTGCGAATTAGATTAGAATTATTTAATCGTGTGTAACCAGTCCCTTAATTCAGTGGTAGAAATCAAGAGATTGTTAATTCTGGAAGATGTATGTCTTTTTGATTTGAAGGGATTTAATTTTAATTAGATTTTTCTTTACATTTGTTGATAATGGACGACAGCCGTAATTATGACTTTAGGAGGTACTTTATAGGAAGATACAAGACTTAGTTAAGCGCATTAAACAATAAAGATGTTGAAGGTTTGATTTTGCACGTTCCAAAAACAGTTTAAAAACATGTAACACCTCCAGTAATTCTGAGATAAAGGATATTATACCAAATATTATAATAACACGTCTTCAGTCTGCTTTTTCCAGACGTCTTAAAGCGAATTTAATTTCCATAGAAGTTGAGGTGTGGGTAGGTGTTTATTTTTAATGTTTTTAGACAAGCCCCTACGTTTTGTTCTGTCTTGATAGATATTAAGTGAATACACCTCGTAATGTTCATGTTGCTAGACAGACATACATATACATTTGCTTATATTAAATACCTATAAGTAAAGGGCAAGGTAAGTTTGCTTGAATAGCCTTACAATCTTTTCAGGCAGGATGAATTGCACGACATGTGCCAAATGCTACTTTGAGAGCATTGTTATATCGAATGGTTATTCGGTTCCGGGAGAATTTTGGCGATAATCGATATTTTACCTAAACTTATAGCTTTTCTATTTATTTCTTACCCTTTCGATATTGACACAGCGTGTGAGCTCCGCAAAAATGAATCTTTATTTTTTGGGGTGCCAATCGAGCAATCATGAAACGAAAAAACTAACAGATTATAATTATTACTAGCTGTTACCCGTGACTTAGTCTGCAATCCAGGATGAAAAGTAGCCTATGTCCTTACCCAGGTTATGGTCTATCTGTGTGCCAAAGGAGAAAGGCAGTACTCCATATTTTCCAGGCCCAGGTGTTAACTCAATCAAACTAGCCTTATTTGTAAGAGGATATAATAACAAGGCTTCACTGAAAATTTGGTGACATTTGGCTATCCCGGAATCAAGTTATATGAAGTATAGTAAAAGTGAGGTTACATTATAACATTGTAGTTTTTTTTTTTTTTTTTTTTTTTTTTTTTTTTTTTTTTTTTTTTTTTCCTGCCAATACCCAATAACTAAGGTAGCTCGGCTATCCTGCCAATACCTAATAACTAAGGTAGCTCGGCTATCCTGCCAATACCTAACAACTAAGGTAGCTCGGCTATCCTGCCAATACCTAATAACTAAGGTAGCTTGGCTATCCTGCCAATACCCAATAACTAAGGTAGCTTGGCTATCCTGCCAATACCTAACAACTAAGGTAGCTCGGCTATCCTGCCAATACCTAATAACTAAGGTAGCTTGGCTATCCTGCCAATACCCAATAACTAAGGTAGCTTGGCTATCCTGCCAATACCCAATAACTAAGGTAGCTTGGCTATCCTGCCAATACCTAACAACTAAGGTAGCTTGGCTATCCTGCCAATACCTAACAACTAAGGTAGCTCGGCTATCCTGCCAATACCTAACAACTAAGGTAGCTCGGCTATCCTGCCAATACCTAATAACTAAGGTAGCTTGGCTATCCTGCCAATACCCAATAACTAAGGTAGCTTGGCTATCCTGCCAATACCTAACAACTAAGGTAGCTCGGCTATCCTGCCAATACCTAACAACTAAGGTAGCTCGGCTATCCTGCCAATACCTAACAACTAAGGTAGCTCGGCTATCCTGCCAATACCTAACAACTAAGGTAGCTCGGCTATCCTGCCAATACCTAATAACTAAGGTAGCTTGGCTATCCTGCCAATACCCAATAACTAAGGTAGCTTGGCTATCCTGCCAATACCTAACAACTAAGGTAGCTCGGCTATCCTGCCAATACCTAATAACTAAGGTAGCTTGGCTATCCTGCCAATACCCAATAACTAAGGTAGCTTGGCTATCCTGCCAATACCTAACAACTAAGGTAACCCGGCTATCCTGCCAATACCCAATAACTAAGGTAGCTTGGCTATCCTGCCAATACCCAATAACTAAGGTAGCTTGGCTATCCTGCCAATACCCAACAACTAAGGTAGCTCGGCTATCCTGCCAATACCTAACAACTAAGGTAACCCGGCTATCCTGCCAATACCTAACAACTAAGGTAGCTTGGCTATCCTGCCAATACCTAATAACTAAGGTAGCTTGGCTATCCTGCCAATACCTAACAACTAAGGTAGCTCGGCTATCCTGCTAATACCTAACAACTAAGGTAGCTTGGCTATCCTGCCAATACCTAACAACTAAGGTAGCTCGGCTATCCTGCCAATACCCAATAACTAAGGTAGCTTGGCTATCCTGCCAATACCTAACAACTAAGGTAGCTCGGCTATCCTGCTAATACCTAACAACTAAGGTAGCTTGGCTATCCTGCCAATACCTAATAACTAAGGTAGCTTGGCTATCCTGCCAATACCCAATAACTAAGGTAGCTTGGCTATCCTGCCAATACCTAACAACTAAGGTAGCTCGGCTATCCTGCCAATACCTAATAACTAAGGTAGCTTGGCTATCCTGCCAATACCCAATAACTAAGGTAGCTTGGCTATCCTGCCAATACCTAACAACTAAGGTAGCTTGGCTATCCTGCCAATACCTAACAACTAAGGTAGCTCGGCTATCCTGCCAATACCTAACAACTAAGGTAGCTTGGCTATCCTGCCAATACCTAACAACTAAGGTAGCTCGGCTATCCTGCCAATACCTAACAACTAAGGTAGCTCGGCTATGCTGCCAATACCTAACAACTAAGGTAGCTTGGCTATCCTGCCAATACCTAACAACTAAGGTTGCTCGGCTATCCTGCTAATACCTAACAACTAAGGTAGCTTGGCTATCCTGCCAATACCTAACAACTAAGGTAGCTCGGCTATCCTGCCAATACCTAATAACTAAGGTAGCTTGGCTATCCTGCCAATACCCAATAACTAAGGTAGCTTGGCTATCCTGCCAATACCTAACAACTAAGGTAGCTCGGCTATCCTGCCAATACCTAATAACTAAGGTAGCTTGGCTATCCTGCCAATACCCAATAACTAAGGTAGCTTGGCTATCCTGCCAATACCTAACAACTAAGGTAGCTCGGCTATCCTGCCAATACCTAATAACTAAGGTAGCTTGGCTATCCTGCCAATACCCAATAACTAAGGTAGCTTGGCTATCCTGCCAATACCTAACAACTAAGGTAACCCGGCTATCCTGCCAATATCTAACAACTAAGGTAGCTTGGCTATCCTGCCAATACCCAATAACTAAGGTAGCTTGGCTATCCTGCCAATACCCAATAACTAAGGTAGCTTGGCTATCCTGCCAATACCTAACAACTAAGGTAGCTCGGCTATCCTGCCAATACCTAACAACTAAGGTAACCCGGCTATCCTGCCAATACCTAACAACTAAGGTAGCTTGGCTATCCTGCCAATACCTAATAACTAAGGTAGCTTGGCTATCCTGCCAATACCCAATAACTAAGGTAGCTTGGCTATCCTGCCAATACCTAACAACTAAGGTAGCTTGGCTATCCTGCCAATACCTAACAACTAAGGTAGCTCGGCTATCCTGCTAATACCTAACAACTAAGGTAGCTTGGCTATCCTGCCAATACCTAACAACTAAGGTAGCTCGGCTATCCTGCCAATACCTAATAACTAAGGTAGCTTGGCTATCCTGCCAATACCTAATAACTAAGGTAGCTTGGCTATCCTGCCAATACCCAATAACTAAGGTAGCTTGGCTATCCTGCCAATACCTAACAACTAAGGTAGCTCGGCTATCCTGCCAATACCTAACAACTAAGGTAGCTCGGCTATCCTGCCAATACCTAACAACTAAGGTAGCTCGGCTATCCTGCCAATACCTAACAACTAAGGTAGCTTGGCTATCCTGCCAATACCCAATAACTAAGGTAGCTTGGCTATCCTGCCAATACCCAATAACTAAGGTAGCTTGGCTATCCTGCCAATACCCAATAACTAAGGTAGCTTGGCTATCCTGCCAATACCTAACAACTAAGGTAGCTTGGCTATCCTGCCAATACCTAACAACTAAGGTAGCTCGGCTATCCTGCCAATACCTAACAACTAAGGTAGCTTGGCTATCCTGCCAATACCCAATAACTAAGGTAGCTTGGCTATCCTGCCAATACCTAACAACTAAGGTAGCTCGGCTATCCTGCCAATACCTAACAACTAAGGTAGCTCGGCTATGCTGCCAATACCTAATAACTAAGGTAGCTTGGCTATCCTGCCAATACCCAATAACTAAGGTAGCTTGGCTATCCTGCCAATACCTAACAACTAAGGTAGCTCGGCTATCCTGCCAATACCTAATAACTAAGGTAGCTTGGCTATCCTGCCAATACCCAATAACTAAGGTAGCTTGGCTATCCTGCCAATACCTAACAACTAAGGTAGCTTGGCTATCCTGCCAATACCCAATAACTAAGGTAGCTTGGCTATCCTGCCAATACCTAACAACTAAGGTAGCTCGGCTATCCTGCCAATACCTAATAACTAAGGTAGCTTGGCTATCCTGCCAATACCCAATAACTAAGGTAGCTTGGCTATCCTGCCAATACCCAATAACTAAGGTAGCTTGGCTATCCTGCCAATACCCAATAACTAAGGTAGCTTGGCTATCCTGCCAATACCTAACAACTAAGGTAGCTCGGCTATCCTGCCAATACCTAACAACTAAGGTAGCTCGGCTATCCTGCCAATACCTAACAACTAAGGTAGCTCGGCTATCCTGCCAATACCTAACAACTAAGGTAGCTCGGCTATCCTGCCAATACCTAATAACTAAGGTAGCTTGGCTATCCTGCCAATACCCAATAACTAAGGTAGCTTGGCTATCCTGCCAATACCTAACAACTAAGGTAGCTCGGCTATCCTGCCAATACCTAATAACTAAGGTAGCTTGGCTATCCTGCCAATACCCAATAACTAAGGTAGCTTGGCTATCCTGCCAATACCTAACAACTAAGGTAACCCGGCTATCCTGCCAATACCTAACAACTAAGGTAGCTTGGCTATCCTGCCAATACCCAATAACTAAGGTAGCTTGGCTATCCTGCCAATACCCAATAACTAAGGTAGCTTGGCTATCCTGCCAATACCTAACAACTAAGGTAGCTCGGCTATCCTGCCAATACCTAAAAACTAAGGTAACCCGGCTATCCTGCCAATACCTAACAACTAAGGTAGCTTGGCTATCCTGCCAATACCTAATAACTAAGGTAGCTTGGCTATCCTGCCAATACCCAATAACTAAGGTAGCTTGGCTATCCTGCCAATACCTAACAACTAAGGTAGCTTGGCTATCCTGCCAATACCTAACAACTAAGGTAGCTCGGCTATCCTGCTAATACCTAACAACTAAGGTAGCTTGGCTATCCTGCCAATACCTAACAACTAAGGTAGCTCGGCTATCCTGCCAATACCTAATAACTAAGGTAGCTTGGCTATCCTGCCAATACCTAATAACTAAGGTAGCTTGGCTATCCTGCCAATACCCAATAACTAAGGTAGCTTGGCTATCCTGCCAATACCTAACAACTAAGGTAGCTCGGCTATCCTGCCAATACCTAACAACTAAGGTAGCTCGGCTATCCTGCCAATACCTAACAACTAAGGTAGCTCGGCTATCCTGCCAATACCTAACAACTAAGGTAGCTTGGCTATCCTGCCAATACCCAATAACTAAGGTAGCTTGGCTATCCTGCCAATACCCAATAACTAAGGTAGCTTGGCTATCCTGCCAATACCCAATAACTAAGGTAGCTTGGCTATCCTGCCAATACCTAACAACTAAGGTAGCTTGGCTATCCTGCCAATACCTAACAACTAAGGTAGCTCGGCTATCCTGCCAATACCTAACAACTAAGGTAGCTTGGCTATCCTGCCAATACCCAATAACTAAGGTAGCTTGGCTATCCTGCCAATACCTAACAACTAAGGTAGCTCGGCTATCCTGCCAATACCTAACAACTAAGGTAGCTCGGCTATGCTGCCAATACCTAATAACTAAGGTAGCTTGGCTATCCTGCCAATACCCAATAACTAAGGTAGCTTGGCTATCCTGCCAATACCTAACAACTAAGGTAGCTCGGCTATCCTGCCAATACCTAATAACTAAGGTAGCTTGGCTATCCTGCCAATACCCAATAACTAAGGTAGCTTGGCTATCCTGCCAATACCTAACAACTAAGGTAGCTTGGCTATCCTGCCAATACCCAATAACTAAGGTAGCTTGGCTATCCTGCCAATACCTAACAACTAAGGTAGCTCGGCTATCCTGCCAATACCTAATAACTAAGGTAGCTTGGCTATCCTGCCAATACCCAATAACTAAGGTAGCTTGGCTATCCTGCCAATACCCAATAACTAAGGTAGCTTGGCTATCCTGCCAATACCCAATAACTAAGGTAGCTTGGCTATCCTGCCAATACCTAACAACTTAGGTAGCTCGGCTATCCTGCCAATACCTAACAACTAAGGTAGCTCGGCTATCCTGCCAATACCTAACAACTAAGGTAGCTCGGCTATCCTGCCAATACCTAACAACTAAGGTAGCTTGGCTATCCTGCCAATACCCAATAACTAAGGTAGCTTGGCTATCCTGCCAATACCCAATAACTAAGGTAGCTTGGCTATCCTGCCAATACCCAATAACTAAGGTAGCTTGGCTATCCTGCCAATACCTAACAACTAAGGTAGCTTGGCTATCCTGCCAATACCTAACAACTAAGGTAGCTCGGCTATCCTGCCAATACCTAACAACTAAGGTAGCTTGGCTATCCTGCCAATACCCAATAACTAAGGTAGCTTGGCTATCCTGCCAATACCTAACAACTAAGGTAGCTCGGCTATCCTGCCAATACCTAACAACTAAGGTAGCTCGGCTATGCTGCCAATACCTAATAACTAAGGTAGCTTGGCTATCCTGCCAATACCCAATAACTAAGGTAGCTTGGCTATCCTGCCAATACCTAACAACTAAGGTAGCTCGGCTATCCTGCCAATACCTAATAACTAAGGTAGCTTGGCTATCCTGCCAATACCCAATAACTAAGGTAGCTTGGCTATCCTGCCAATACCTAACAACTAAGGTAGCTTGGCTATCCTGCCAATACCCAATAACTAAGGTAGCTTGGCTATCCTGCCAATACCTAACAACTAAGGTAGCTCGGCTATCCTGCCAATACCTAATAACTAAGGTAGCTTGGCTATCCTGCCAATACCCAATAACTAAGGTAGCTTGGCTATCCTGCCAATACCTAACAACTAAGGTAGCTCGGCTATCCTGCCAATACCTAATAACTAAGGTAGCTCGGCTATCCTGCCAATACCTAATAACTAAGGTAGCTTGGCTATCCTGCCAATACCTAATAACTAAGGTAGCTTGGCTATCCTGCCAATACCCAATAACTAAGGTAGCTTGGCTATCCTGCCAATACCTAACAACTAAGGTAGCTCGGCTATCCTGCTAATACCTAACAACTAAGGTAGCTTGGCTATCCTGCCAATACCTAACAACTAAGGTAGCTCGGCTATCCTGCCAATACCTAATAACTAAGGTAGCTTGGCTATCCTGCCAATACCTAATAACTAAGGTAGCTTGGCTATCCTGCCAATACCCAATAACTAAGGTAGCTTGGCTATCCTGCCAATACCTAACAACTAAGGTAGCTCGGCTATCCTGCCAATACCTAATAACTAAGGTAGCTTGGCTATCCTGCCAATACCCAATAACTAAGGTAGCTTGGCTATCCTGCCAATACCCAATAACTAAGGTAGCTTGGCTATCCTGCCAATACCTAACAACTAAGGTAGCTTGGCTATCCTGCCAATACCTAACAACTAAGGTAGCTCGGCTATCCTGCCAATACCTAACAACTAAGGTAGCTTGGCTATCCTGCCAATACCCAATAACTAAGGTAGCTTGGCTATCCTGCCAATACCTAACAACTAAGGTAGCTCGGCTATCCTGCCAATACCTAACAACTAAGGTAGCTCGGCTATGCTGCCAATACCTAACAACTAAGGTAGCTTGGCTATCCTGCCAATACCTAACAACTAAGGTAGCTCGGCTATCCTGCTAATACCTAACAACTAAGGTAGCTTGGCTATCCTGCCAATACCTAACAACTAAGGTAGCTCGGCTATCCTGCCAATACCTAATAACTAAGGTAGCTTGGCTATCCTGCCAATACCTAATAACTAAGGTAGCTTGGCTATCCTGCCAATACCCAATAACTAAGGTAGCTTGGCTATCCTGCCAATACCTAACAACTAAGGTAGCTCGGCTATCCTGCCAATACCTAACAACTAAGGTAGCTCGGCTATCCTGCCAATACCTAACAACTAAGGTAGCTCGGCTATCCTGCCAATACCTAACAACTAAGGTAGCTCGGCTATCCTGCCAATACCTAACAACTAAGGTAGCTCGGCTATCCTGCCAATACCTAATAACTAAGGTAGCTTGGCTATCCTGCCAATACCCAATAACTAAGGTAGCTTGGCTATCCTGCCAATACCTAACAACTAAGGTAGCTCGGCTATCCTGCCAATACCTAATAACTAAGGTAGCTTGGCTATCCTGCCAATACCCAATAACTAAGGTAGCTTGGCTATCCTGCCAATACCCAATAACTAAGGTAGCTTGGCTATCCTGCCAATACCTAACAACTAAGGTAGCTCGGCTATCCTGCCAATACCTAATAACTAAGGTAGCTTGGCTATCCTGCCAATACCCAATAACTAAGGTAGCTTGGCTATCCTGCCAATACCTAACAACTAAGGTAACCCGGCTATCCTGCCAATACCTAACAACTAAGGTAGCTTGGCTATCCTGCCAATACCCAATAACTAAGGTAGCTTGGCTATCCTGCCAATACCTAACAACTAAGGTAGCTCGGCTATCCTGCCAATACCTAATAACTAAGGTAGCTTGGCTATCCTGCCAATACCCAATAACTAAGGTAGCTTGGCTATCCTGCCAATACCCAATAACTAAGGTAGCTTGGCTATCCTGCCAATACCTAACAACTAAGGTAGCTTGGCTATCCTGCCAATACCTAACAACTAAGGTAGCTCGGCTATCCTGCCAATACCTAATAACTAAGGTAGCTTGGCTATCCTGCCAATACCCAATAACTAAGGTAGCTTGGCTATCCTGCCAATACCTAACAACTAAGGTAGCTCGGCTATCCTGCCAATACCTAATAACTAAGGTAGCTTGGCTATCCTGCCAATACCTAATAACTAAGGTAGCTTGGCTATCCTGCCAATACCCAATAACTAAGGTAGCTTGGCTATCCTGCCAATACCTAACAACTAAGGTAGCTCGGCTATCCTGCCAATACCTAACAACTAAGGTAGCTCGGCTATCCTGCCAATACCTAACAACTAAGGTAGCTCGGCTATCCTGCCAATACCTAACAACTAAGGTAGCTCGGCTATCCTGCCAATACCTAATAACTAAGGTAGCTTGGCTATCCTGCCAATACCCAATAACTAAGGTAGCTTGGCTATCCTGCCAATACCTAACAACTAAGGTAACCCGGCTATCCTGCCAATACCCAATAACTAAGGTAGCTTGGCTATCCTGCCAATACCCAATAACTAAGGTAGCTTGGCTATCCTGCCAATACCTAACAACTAAGGTAGCTCGGCTATCCTGCCAATACCTAACAACTAAGGTAACCCGGCTATCCTGCCAATACCTAACAACTAAGGTAGCTTGGCTATCCTGCCAATACCTAATAACTAAGGTAGCTTGGCTATCCTGCCAATACCTAACAACTAAGGTAGCTCGGCTATCCTGCTAATACCTAACAACTAAGGTAGCTTGGCTATCCTGCCAATACCTAACAACTAAGGTAGCTCGGCTATCCTGCCAATACCCAATAACTAAGGTAGCTTGGCTATCCTGCCAATACCTAACAACTAAGGTAGCTCGGCTATCCTGCTAATACCTAACAACTAAGGTAGCTTGGCTATCCTGCCAATACCTAATAACTAAGGTAGCTTGGCTATCCTGCCAATACCCAATAACTAAGGTAGCTTGGCTATCCTGCCAATACCTAACAACTAAGGTAGCTCGGCTATCCTGCCAATACCTAATAACTAAGGTAGCTTGGCTATCCTGCCAATACCCAATAACTAAGGTAGCTTGGCTATCCTGCCAATACCCAATAACTAAGGTAGCTTGGCTATCCTGCCAATACCTAACAACTAAGGTAGCTTGGCTATCCTGCCAATACCTAACAACTAAGGTAGCTCGGCTATCCTGCCAATACCTAACAACTAAGGTAGCTTGGCTATCCTGCCAATACCTAACAACTAAGGTAGCTCGGCTATCCTGCCAATACCTAACAACTAAGGTAGCTCGGCTATGCTGCCAATACCTAACAACTAAGGTAGCTTGGCTATCCTGCCAATACCTAACAACTAAGGTTGCTCGGCTATCCTGCTAATACCTAACAACTAAGGTAGCTTGGCTATCCTGCCAATACCTAACAACTAAGGTAGCTCGGCTATCCTGCCAATACCTAATAACTAAGGTAGCTTGGCTATCCTGCCAATACCTAATAACTAAGGTAGCTTGGCTATCCTGCCAATACCCAATAACTAAGGTAGCTTGGCTATCCTGCCAATACCTAACAACTAAGGTAGCTTGGCTATCCTGCCAATACCTAATAACTAAGGTAGCTTGGCTATCCTGCCAATACCCAATAACTAAGGTAGCTTGGCTATCCTGCCAATACCTAACAACTAAGGTAGCTCGGCTATCCTGCCAATACCTAATAACTAAGGTAGCTTGGCTATCCTGCCAATACCCAATAACTAAGGTAGCTTGGCTATCCTGCCAATACCTAACAACTAAGGTAGCTCGGCTATCCTGCCAATACCTAATAACTAAGGTAGCTTGGCTATCCTGCCAATACCCAATAACTAAGGTAGCTTGGCTATCCTGCCAATACCTAACAACTAAGGTAACCCGGCTATCCTGCCAATACCTAACAACTAAGGTAGCTTGGCTATCCTGCCAATACCTAATAACTAAGGTAGCTTGGCTATCCTGCCAATACCCAATAACTAAGGTAGCTTGGCTATCCTGCCAATACCTAACAACTAAGGTAGCTCGGCTATCCTGCCAATACCTAACAACTAAGGTAACCCGGCTATCCTGCCAATACCTAACAACTAAGGTAGCTTGGCTATCCTGCCAATACCTAATAACTAAGGTAGCTTGGCTATCCTGCCAATACCCAATAACTAAGGTAGCTTGGCTATCCTGCCAATACCTAACAACTAAGGTAGCTTGGCTATCCTGCCAATACCTAACAACTAAGGTAGCTCGGCTATCCTGCTAATACCTAACAACTAAGGTAGCTTGGCTATCCTGCCAATACCTAACAACTAAGGTAGCTCGGCTATCCTGCCAATACCTAATAACTAAGGTAGCTTGGCTATCCTGCCAATACCTAATAACTAAGGTAGCTTGGCTATCCTGCCAATACCCAATAACTAAGGTAGCTTGGCTATCCTGCCAATACCTAACAACTAAGGTAGCTCGGCTATCCTGCCAATACCTAACAACTAAGGTAGCTCGGCTATCCTGCCAATACCTAACAACTAAGGTAGCTCGGCTATCCTGCCAATACCTAACAACTAAGGTAGCTTGGCTATCCTGCCAATACCCAATAACTAAGGTAGCTTGGCTATCCTGCCAATACCCAATAACTAAGGTAGCTTGGCTATCCTGCCAATACCCAATAACTAAGGTAGCTTGGCTATCCTGCCAATACCTAACAACTAAGGTAGCTTGGCTATCCTGCCAATACCTAACAACTAAGGTAGCTCGGCTATCCTGCCAATACCTAACAACTAAGGTAGCTTGGCTATCCTGCCAATACCCAATAACTAAGGTAGCTTGGCTATCCTGCCAATACCTAACAACTAAGGTAGCTCGGCTATCCTGCCAATACCTAACAACTAAGGTAGCTCGGCTATGCTGCCAATACCTAATAACTAAGGTAGCTTGGCTATCCTGCCAATACCCAATAACTAAGGTAGCTTGGCTATCCTGCCAATACCTAATAACTAAGGTAGCTTGGCTATCCTGCCAATACCCAATAACTAAGGTAGCTTGGCTATCCTGCCAATACCTAACAACTAAGGTAGCTCGGCTATCCTGCCAATACCTAATAACTAAGGTAGCTTGGCTATCCTGCCAATACCCAATAACTAAGGTAGCTTGGCTATCCTGCCAATACCTAACAACTAAGGTAGCTCGGCTATCCTGCCAATACCTAATAACTAAGGTAGCTTGGCTATCCTGCCAATACCCAATAACTAAGGTAGCTTGGCTATCCTGCCAATACCTAACAACTAAGGTAACCCGGCTATCCTGCCAATACCTAACAACTAAGGTAGCTTGGCTATCCTGCCAATACCCAATAACTAAGGTAGCTTGGCTATCCTGCCAATACCCAATAACTAAGGTAGCTTGGCTATCCTGCCAATACCTAACAACTAAGGTAGCTCGGCTATCCTGCCAATACCTAACAACTAAGGTAACCCGGCTATCCTGCCAATACCTAACAACTAAGGTAGCTTGGCTATCCTGCCAATACCTAATAACTAAGGTAGCTTGGCTATCCTGCCAATACCCAATAACTAAGGTAGCTTGGCTATCCTGCCAATACCTAACAACTAAGGTAGCTTGGTTATCCTGCCAATACCTAACAACTAAGGTAGCTTGGCTATCCTGCCAATACCCAATAACTAAGGTAGCTTGGCTATCCTGCCAATACCTAACAACTAAGGTAGCTTGGCTATCCTGCCAATACCTAACAACTAAGGTAGCTCGGCTATCCTGCTAATACCTAACAACTAAGGTAGCTTGGCTATCCTGCCAATACCTAACAACTAAGGTAGCTCGGCTATCCTGCCAATACCTAACAACTAAGGTAGCTCGGCTATCCTGCCAATACCTAATAACTAAGGTAGCTTGGCTATCCTGCCAATACCCAATAACTAAGGTAGCTTGGCTATCCTGCCAATACCTAACAACTAAGGTAGCTCGGCTATCCTGCCAATACCTAATAACTAAGGTAGCTTGGCTATCCTGCCAATACCCAATAACTAAGGTAGCTTGGCTATCGTGCCAATACCTAACAACTAAGGTAACCCGGCTATCCTGCCAATACCTAACAACTAAGGTAGCTTGGCTATCCTGCCAATACCCAATAACTAAGGTAGCTTGGCTATCCTGCCAATACCCAATAACTAAGGTAGCTTGGCTATCCTGCCAATACCTAACAACTAAGGTAGCTCGGCTATCCTGCCAATACCTAATAACTAAGGTAGCTTGGCTATCCTGCCAATACCCAATAACTAAGGTAGCTTGGCTATCCTGCCAATACCCAATAACTAAGGTAGCTTGGCTATCCTGCCAATACCTAACAACTAAGGTAGCTTGGCTATCCTGCCAATACCTAACAACTAAGGTAGCTCGGCTATCCTGCCAATACCTAACAACTAAGGTAGCTTGGCTATCCTGCCAATACCCAATAACTAAGGTAGCTTGGCTATCCTGCCAATACCTAACAACTAAGGTAGCTCGGCTATCCTGCCAATACCTAACAACTAAGGTAGCTCGGCTATGCTGCCAATACCTAATAACTAAGGTAGCTTGGCTATCCTGCCAATACCCAATAACTAAGGTAGCTTGGCTATCCTGCCAATACCTAACAACTAAGGTAGCTCGGCTATCCTGCCAATACCTAATAACTAAGGTAGCTTGGCTATCCTGCCAATACCCAATAACTAAGGTAGCTTGGCTATCCTGCCAATACCTAACAACTATAGTAGCTTGGCTATCCTGCCAATACCTAACAACTAAGGTAGCTCAGCTCGGCTATCCTGCCAATACCTGATAACTAAGGTAGCTTGGCTATCCTGCCAATACCCAATAACTAAGGTAGCTTGGCTATCCTGCCAATACCCAATAACTAAGGTAGCTTGGCTATCCTGCCAAAACCTACCAACTAAGGTAACCCGGCTATCCTGCCAATACCTAATAACTAAGGTAGCTCGGCTATCCTGCCAATACCTAACAACTAAGGTGGCTCGGCTATCCTGCCAAAACCTACCAACTAAGGTAACCCGGCTATCCTGCCAATACCTAACAACTAAGGTAGCTCGGCTATCCTGCCAATACCTAATAACTAAGGTAGCTCGGCTATCCTGCCAATACCTAATAACTAAGGTAGCTTGGCTATCCTGCCAATACCTAATAACTAAGGTAGCTTGGCTATCCTGCCAATACCCAATAACTAAGGTAGCTTGGCTATCCTGCCAATACCTAACAACTAAGGTAGCTCGGCTATCCTGCTAATACCTAACAACTAAGGTAGCTTGGCTATCCTGCCAATACCTAACAACTAAGGTAGCTCGGCTATCCTGCCAATACCTAATAACTAAGGTAGCTTGGCTATCCTGCCAATACCTAATAACTAAGGTAGCTTGGCTATCCTGCCAATACCCAATAACTAAGGTAGCTTGGCTATCCTGCCAATACCTAACAACTAAGGTAGCTCGGCTATCCTGCCAATACCTAATAACTAAGGTAGCTTGGCTATCCTGCCAATACCCAATAACTAAGGTAGCTTGGCTATCCTGCCAATACCCAATAACTAAGGTAGCTTGGCTATCCTGCCAATACCTAACAACTAAGGTAGCTTGGCTATCCTGCCAATACCTAACAACTAAGGTAGCTCGGCTATCCTGCCAATACCTAACAACTAAGGTAGCTTGGCTATCCTGCCAATACCCAATAACTAAGGTAGCTTGGCTATCCTGCCAATACCTAACAACTAAGGTAGCTCGGCTATCCTGCCAATACCTAACAACTAAGGTAGCTCGGCTATGCTGCCAATACCTAACAACTAAGGTAGCTTGGCTATCCTGCCAATACCTAACAACTAAGGTAGCTCGGCTATCCTGCTAATACCTAACAACTAAGGTAGCTTGGCTATCCTGCCAATACCTAACAACTAAGGTAGCTCGGCTATCCTGCCAATACCTAATAACTAAGGTAGCTTGGCTATCCTGCCAATACCTAATAACTAAGGTAGCTTGGCTATCCTGCCAATACCCAATAACTAAGGTAGCTTGGCTATCCTGCCAATACCTAACAACTAAGGTAGCTCGGCTATCCTGCCAATACCTAACAACTAAGGTAGCTCGGCTATCCTGCCAATACCTAACAACTAAGGTAGCTCGGCTATCCTGCCAATACCTAACAACTAAGGTAGCTCGGCTATCCTGCCAATACCTAATAACTAAGGTAGCTTGGCTATCCTGCCAATACCCAATAACTAAGGTAGCTTGGCTATCCTGCCAATACCTAACAACTAAGGTAGCTCGGCTATCCTGCCAATACCTAATAACTAAGGTAGCTTGGCTATCCTGCCAATACCCAATAACTAAGGTAGCTTGGCTATCCTGCCAATACCTAACAACTAAGGTAACCCGGCTATCCTGCCAATACCCAATAACTAAGGTAGCTTGGCTATCCTGCCAATACCCAATAACTAAGGTAGCTTGGCTATCCTGCCAATACCTAACAACTAAGGTAGCTCGGCTATCCTGCCAATACCTAACAACTAAGGTACCCCGGCTATCCTGCCAATACCTAACAACTAAGGTAGCTTGGCTATCCTGCCAATACCTAATAACTAAGGTAGCTTGGCTATCCTGCCAATACCTAACAACTAAGGTAGCTCGGCTATCCTGCTAATACCTAACAACTAAGGTAGCTTGGCTATCCTGCCAATACCTAACAACTAAGGTAGCTCGGCTATCCTGCCAATACCCAATAACTAAGGTAGCTTGGCTATCCTGCCAATACCTAACAACTAAGGTAGCTCGGCTATCCTGCTAATACCTAACAACTAAGGTAGCTTGGCTATCCTGCCAATACCTAATAACTAAGGTAGCTTGGCTATCCTGCCAATACCCAATAACTAAGGTAGCTTGGCTATCCTGCCAATACCTAACAACTAAGGTAGCTCGGCTATCCTGCCAATACCTAATAACTAAGGTAGCTTGGCTATCCTGCCAATACCCAATAACTAAGGTAGCTTGGCTATCCTGCCAATACCCAATAACTAAGGTAGCTTGGCTATCCTGCCAATACCTAACAACTAAGGTAGCTTGGCTATCCTGCCAATACCTAACAACTAAGGTAGCTCGGCTATCCTGCCAATACCTAACAACTAAGGTAGCTTGGCTATCCTGCCAATACCTAACAACTAAGGTAGCTCGGCTATCCTGCCAATACCTAACAACTAAGGTAGCTCGGCTATGCTGCCAATACCTAACAACTAAGGTAGCTTGGCTATCCTGCCAATACCTAACAACTAAGGTTGCTCGGCTATCCTGCTAATACCTAACAACTAAGGTAGCTTGGCTATCCTGCCAATACCTAACAACTAAGGTAGCTCGGCTATCCTGCCAATACCTAATAACTAAGGTAGCTTGGCTATCCTGCCAATACCTAATAACTAAGGTAGCTTGGCTATCCTGCCAATACCCAATAACTAAGGTAGCTTGGCTATCCTGCCAATACCTAACAACTAAGGTAGCTTGGCTATCCTGCCAATACCTAATAACTAAGGTAGCTTGGCTATCCTGCCAATACCCAATAACTAAGGTAGCTTGGCTATCCTGCCAATACCTAACAACTAAGGTAGCTCGGCTATCCTGCCAATACCTAATAACTAAGGTAGCTTGGCTATCCTGCCAATACCCAATAACTAAGGTAGCTTGGCTATCCTGCCAATACCTAACAACTAAGGTAGCTCGGCTATCCTGCCAATACCTAATAACTAAGGTAGCTTGGCTATCCTGCCAATACCCAATAACTAAGGTAGCTTGGCTATCCTGCCAATACCTAACAACTAAGGTAACCCGGCTATCCTGCCAATACCTAACAACTAAGGTAGCTTGGCTATCCTGCCAATACCCAATAACTAAGGTAGCTTGGCTATCCTGCCAATACCCAATAACTAAGGTAGCTTGGCTATCCTGCCAATACCTAACAACTAAGGTAGCTCGGCTATCCTGCCAATACCTAACAACTAAGGTAACCCGGCTATCCTGCCAATACCTAACAACTAAGGTAGCTTGGCTATCCTGCCAATACCTAATAACTAAGGTAGCTTGGCTATCCTGCCAATACCCAATAACTAAGGTAGCTTGGCTATCCTGCCAATACCTAACAACTAAGGTAGCTTGGCTATCCTGCCAATACCTAACAACTAAGGTAGCTCGGCTATCCTGCTAATACCTAACAACTAAGGTAGCTTGGCTATCCTGCCAATACCTAACAACTAAGGTAGCTCGGCTATCCTGCCAATACCTAATAACTAAGGTAGCTTGGCTATCCTGCCAATACCTAATAACTAAGGTAGCTTGGCTATCCTGCCAATACCCAATAACTAAGGTAGCTTGGCTATCCTGCCAATACCTAACAACTAAGGTAGCTCGGCTATCCTGCCAATACCTAACAACTAAGGTAGCTCGGCTATCCTGCCAATACCTAACAACTAAGGTAGCTCGGCTATCCTGCCAATACCTAACAACTAAGGTAGCTTGGCTATCCTGCCAATACCCAATAACTAAGGTAGCTTGGCTATCCTGCCAATACCCAATAACTAAGGTAGCTTGGCTATCCTGCCAATACCTAACAACTAAGGTAGCTCGGCTATCCTGCCAATACCTAATAACTAAGGTAGCTTGGCTATCCTGCCAATACCCAATCACTAAGGTAGCTTGGCTATCCTGCCAATACCTAACAACTAAGGTAGCTCGGCTATCCTGCTAATACCTAACAACTAAGGTAGCTCGGCTATCCTGCTAATACCTAACAACTAAGGTAGCTCGGCTATCCTGCCAATACCTAACAACTAAGGTAGCTCGGCTATCCTGCCAATACCCAATAACTAAGGTAGCTTGGCTATCCTGCCAATACCTAACAACTAAGGTAGCTCGGCTATCCTGCTAATACCTAACAACTAAGGTAGCTTGGCTATCCTGCCAATACCTAACAACTAAGGTAGCTCGGCTATCCTGCCAATACCTAATAACTAAGGTAGCTTGGCTATCCTGCCAATACCCAATAACTAAGGTAGCTTGGCTATCCTGCCAATACCCAATAACTAAGGTAGCTTGGCTATCCTGCCAATACCTAACAACTAAGGTAGCTTGGCTATCCTGCCAATACCTAATAACTAAGGTAGCTTGGCTATCCTGCCAATACCCAATAACTAAGGTAGCTTGGCTATCCTGCCAATACCTAACAACTAAGGTAGCTCGGCTATCCTGCCAATACCTAATAACTAAGGTAGCTTGGCTATCCTGCCAATACCCAATAACTAAGGTAGCTTGGCTATCCTGCCAATACCTAACAACTATAGTAGCTTGGCTATCCTGCCAATACCTAACAACTAAGGTAGCTCAGCTTGGCTATCCTGCCAATACCTAACAACTAAGGTAGCTCGGCTATCCTGCTAATACCTAACAACTAAGGTAGCTTGGCTATCCTGCCAATACCTAACAACTAAGGTAGCTCGGCTATCCTGCCAATACCTAACAACTAAGGTAGCTTGGCTATCCTGCCAATACCCAATAACTAAGGTAGCTTGGCTATCCTGCCAATACCTAACAACTAAGGTAGCTCGGCTATCCTGCCAATACCTAACAACTAAGGTAGCTTGGCTATCCTGCCAATACCTAACAACTAAGGTAGCTCGGCTATCCTGCCAATACCTAACAACTAAGGTAGCTTGGCTATCCTGCCAATACCTAATAACTAAGGTAGCTTGGCTATCCTGCCAATACCCAATAACTAAGGTAGCTTGGCTATCCTGCCAATACCTAACAACTAAGGTAGCTCGGCTATCCTGCCAATACCTAACAACTAAGGTAGCTCGGCTATCCTGCCAATACCTAATAACTAAGGTAGCTTGGCTATCCTGCCAATACCCAATAACTAAGGTAGCTTGGCTATCCTGCCAATACCTAACAACTAAGGTAGCTCGGCTATCCTGCCAATACCTAATAACTAAGGTAGCTCGGCTATCCTGCCAATACCTAATAACTAAGGTAGCTTGGCTATCCTGCCAATACCTAACAACTAAGGTAACCCGGCTATCCTGCCAATACCTAACAACTAAGGTAGCTTGGCTATCCTGCCAATACCCAATAACTAAGGTAGCTTGGCTATCCTACCAATACCCAATAACTAAGGTAGCTTGGCTATCCTGCCAATACCTAACAACTAAGGTAGCTCGGCTATCCTGCCAATACCTAACAACTAAGGTAACCCGGCTATCCTGCCAATACCTAACAACTAAGGTAGCTTGGCTATCCTGCCAATACCTAATAACTAAGGTAGCTTGGCTATCCTGCCAATACCCAATAACTAAGGTAGCTTGGCTATCCTGCCAATACCTAACAACTAAGGTAGCTTGGCTATCCTGCCAATACCTAACAACTAAGGTAGCTCGGCTATCCTGCTAATACCTAACAACTAAGGTAGCTTGGCTATCCTGCCAATACCTAACAACTAAGGTAGCTCGGCTATCCTGCCAATACCTAATAACTAAGGTAGCTTGGCTATCCTGCCAATACCTAATAACTAAGGTAGCTTGGCTATCCTGCCAATACCCAATAACTAAGGTAGCTTGGCTATCCTGCCAATACCTAACAACTAAGGTAGCTCGGCTATCCTGCCAATACCTAACAACTAAGGTAGCTCGGCTATCCTGCCAATACCTAACAACTAAGGTAGCTCGGCTATCCTGCCAATACCTAACAACTAAGGTAGCTTGGCTATCCTGCCAATACCCAATAACTAAGGTAGCTTGGCTATCCTGCCAATACCCAATAACTAAGGTAGCTTGGCTATCCTGCCAATACCTAACAACTAAGGTAGCTCGGCTATCCTGCCAATACCTAATAACTAAGGTAGCTTGGCTATCCTGCCAATACCCAATCACTAAGGTAGCTTGGCTATCCTGCCAATACCTAACAACTAAGGTAGCTCGGCTATCCTGCTAATACCTAACAACTAAGGTAGCTCGGCTATCCTGCTAATACCTAATAACTAAGGTAGCTCGGCTATCCTGCCAATACCTAACAACTAAGGTAGCTCGGCTATCCTGCCAATACCCAATAACTAAGGTAGCTTGGCTATCCTGCCAATACCTAACAACTAAGGTAGCTCGGCTATCCTGCTAATACCTAACAACTAAGGTAGCTTGGCTATCCTGCCAATACCTAACAACTAAGGTAGCTCGGCTATCCTGCCAATACCTAATAACTAAGGTAGCTTGGCTATCCTGCCAATACCCAATAACTAAGGTAGCTTGGCTATCCTGCCAATACCCAATAACTAAGGTAGCTTGGCTATCCTGCCAATACCTAACAACTAAGGTAGCTTGGCTATCCTGCCAATACCTAATAACTAAGGTAGCTTGGCTATCCTGCCAATACCCAATAACTAAGGTAGCTTGGCTATCCTGCCAATACCTAACAACTAAGGTAGCTCGGCTATCCTGCCAATACCTAATAACTAAGGTAGCTTGGCTATCCTGCCAATACCCAATAACTAAGGTAGCTTGGCTATCCTGCCAATACCTAACAACTATAGTAGCTTGGCTATCCTGCCAATACCTAACAACTAAGGTAGCTCAGCTTGGCTATCCTGCCAATACCTAACAACTAAGGTAGCTCGGCTATCCTGCTAATACCTAACAACTAAGGTAGCTTGGCTATCCTGCCAATACCTAACAACTAAGGTAGCTCGGCTATCCTGCCAATACCTAACAACTAAGGTAGCTTGGCTATCCTGCCAATACCCAATAACTAAGGTAGCTTGGCTATCCTGCCAATACCTAACAACTAAGGTAGCTCGGCTATCCTGCCAATACCTAATAACTAAGGTAGCTTGGCTATCCTGCCAATACCCAATAACTAAGGTAGCTTGGCTATCCTGCCAATACCTAACAACTAAGGTAGCTCGGCTATCCTGCCAATACCTAATAACTAAGGTAGCTTGGCTATCCTGCCAATACCCAATAACTAAGGTAGCTTGGCTATCCTGCCAATACCTAACAACTAAGGTAGCTTGGCTATCCTGCCAAAACCTACCAACTAAGGTAACCCGGCTATCCTGCCAATACCTAATAACTAAGGTAGCTCGTGTCTCATTTTTACTTTAATTTTTCTAGTTTTAATTTACAATGCCTTGTTATCAAGGTTTCATAAACAGTGCATCCCAAACACAACAAAAAACTTAGAAAAGGTCCCATCAATAAGTAAACAAAAAAAATCCAAATAATTGTAACGAATCAGTTACTATTTACCAAAATAAATTTCATAAGCAATGCATACTCAACCCATGACATTTTTATAACAATCTGTGCACCAACACAGACAGGAACCGCACAAATGATTTCTTGTAGACCCATCGCCACATGTGCCACTGCACAGGAGGTGCGGTCGAGATCCATCTTCATATGTGCTTACTACACGTGTGGTGCGGTCGAGTGTTTTTCCTCGCTCAATGGTCGAGACCCATCGCCGCCACTTGTGCTAGCACACATGAGGTGGTCGGTTAACCAACACAGTCCAGAATCGTACCAACAATTCTCATAAACATCTAGTGCAATATGTGTTACAACACATGAAGCACTCTGAGCACCAACACAGACCAGAATCGACCGATCAACAAGTTGAAGCATAATAATCGTAACAAATCAGTTAAAATTTACAAAAAATAAATCTCATACAATGTAGTGCATACTCAACTCATGAAACTTTTACTACAATCTGTGCACCAACACACAGGAATGGCACCAACGATTTCTTACAGACCCATCGCCACATGCGTAGCACACGTGAGGTGCAGTCAAAACCCATCGCCACATGTTACTCATGAGGTGCGGTAAAGACCCATCGCCACACGCGCTACTACACATGAGGTGCGGTCGAGAGAGACCCATCGCCACATGTGCTTACTGCACATGAGGTGCGGTCGATAGAGACCCATCGCCACATGTGCTTACTGCACATGAGGTGCGGTCGAGAGAGACCCATCGCCACATGTGCTTACTGCACATGAGGTGCGGTCGATAGAGACCCATCGCCACATGTACTTACTGCACATGAGGTGCGGTCGAGAATTTAGAGTATGAGTAGACAAGCCATTCTTAATCAGAGGTGGTTTCACTACCACTGTCCTCAACTATAACATCTAAATCTCAAGGAACTTGGTGATCGGGGATCCTCTTCACACGATCATGAGGATATTTGTAGGTTCGTTTAGAGTCAAGCGCCTTTAGTAGGTATCTATTACCGTTTAACACATCGATACTCTTAAATGGGCCTTTGAATTTAGGATCGAATTTTGTCCGATTCCTTTTCTAATTTTCTAATAAAACAATTGTTAAAAGCAAACTTAGAGACTTGAACTTTACTTTGGTTAAATCGATTTTTAACGTAATTGGCCTTTCTCTCAATATTCTGTGTCACGTGCTTTATTAATTATCTCATCTAAATTAATATCAGTTACATCATCATCAGTTGTCACTTGATTATGCCAATAAGGGCGACGATTAACAGTAATACTAGGATCTGCAAGCGGAATTTGCAACTGTCCTGTTGTAACATGGGATCTAACAACACTACGAGAATATGAAGATGAATATTCTGACAAGAGATAAATTAACTGGGAACGAAACCAGCCGGAACGTCAGTATTCACTTTATCGAAATCAACTTGAAAATAAGAATCACTTTTGAGCTCATTTGAAACTTTACCTAATATATCAACCAAACCTGTCGTGATAAACGACACTAAACTACACTATCAGATGTCATACTAACGTTGAATCCCTGATCTAAAATCTTACGGCAATCGAAATATAATTTTGAAGACAACCATCCGGTACAACATGATATTAGATCTCTGAACGCAGATTGTAAATCGTAATCTCTAATAAAATGTGTAGGGTATTTTGCACACTACCATAACAGATCGCCGTTATGTTCATAGTATTATTTGCGTTTGTTTTTTGACGCAACACAATCTTTGATGAGAGAGCATTCGACGCCAGAATCATAAAAAAATGGATATGACTCACCCAGTATTCATCAGTACACTGCTCAGATTGCTGACATAACAAACTTAAACACATCGCTCGCTGCTCACCGCTGCTGCAGGCGCTGGCCCGGAACCGCCTGGACCGCCCGCCATGCTAGCGCCTCCTTCATTGCTTCGTGAACATCTCGAAGCAAGATGTTCAGTGTTGCCGCATCGATAACAGATGCTGTCCGAACGCTGCTTCGATCCCGAAGAACCTGACGCCATATTGGTAGCATAGGATGCCTTGCCTTTCACCTCACTTCTTGATTGGCAGTCAGACGCTCGGTGACCTGCTGGACCCTTGATGGCTTCTATCAGGGACATATTCTGTTTTTGAGCCGCCAGCAGCGTACGAAGTAAATTCTCGTCACACCGTGACGTCATCGCTCCATTCTCCACATTTTCTTCAGCTCGAGTGTATCCCAATTCTGATGTCGCATCAGGGCTGGCCGAGATACGAAATATTTGGTCTTCTTCGCGATCCGACATAGTTTATGTAGGTGTGGGCACTGTAGTGGGTACTCGAACGAAAAGATAATTTGAATTCAAAATAACTAAATAATAATAACATTAGCGAACGAAATAAACACGCGCGTCGGAAACAAACACGTGCGTTGGTACTGAGCGTTTGCCAAGACTGTCGGAGCTCGACTGTCAACTGTAGACTGTCGCAACACTCGGTCTCTCCGCCAGTCCTCGCTGCATCCCCTCCACCGACGATCGTGTCCAAGCGGTAGCGCTCGCTTGCGTTTCCGATCACATGATTATTCGTTTACGATTGAAATAGTTAGATGGCGCTGTCCGTTGTACTGTGGCGCCATCAATCCACGACATATATTATGCTATCCAACAAAAAGATAGCCGACAGACATGAGGCCGGAGACCGTAAACAGTAGGTACATAAGTCTGGTTTTGTTCGCTTGATAGGCTAAAAGCTCGATTTGAATAAACTTATTATTATATTATTTACTTATTTATTTATTTATTTAATGCTCTAAGCACACAAATGTAAAGAGGCGGACTTAATGCCATAGGCATTTTCTACCAGTTAACCTTTGGGTGATGCAGAGACAAACAGTGGTAAGTGCAATTTACAATGAAAATTTTGGAATAAATATTTTTAAATATAAAGACACGCATTAACCTATTAGGATTATAAATATAATATATATATATATATCTATAACTAATTATATACAGGGTTACTGGTAACTCGACGTATTCCTTGCAGGACGTCATAGTAGGGTTAAAATGCAACAAATTAAGCTAATTTTTTTATATTTTTTTTTGTTCACTAGACAACATTTTGTATGAAGTAACAGCAAAAATCACAAAAAAATAAATGTTTGTTTAGTGATATTTGCCAAGGTTTCTGGCATTTTTGAACTTTTAATTGTGAACGAAGATCTGCTACGGCATCAACTATGCTATTAAGTTAAATTTCAGTTCAGTCGCGCTGTAAATCATTTTTAAATTGGCTCCAAATGATTTAATCTGGGATTTTTCATAAAAATACTGAAAATGTAACTAACTCAAAAACTACTGAACTTCGGTAGAACATCTTAATTTGTTGCATTTTAACCCTACTATGACGTCGTGCAAGGAATACGTCGAGTTACCAGTAACCCTGTATAAATATAAGCAAAAATAAATTTACATAAATAGGTACACGAATATTTTAAAAACAAACAATGAGAAAACAATACCGTTGTGATGATACTGCCAGCTTCTTACGAATGTGCTCGCGAACTTTAGATTTAAAGGATAATCGGTTGGTTGCCATCCTGATTTCCTGGGGGAGTACATTCCACAGAGAGATAGATCGAACGAAGAAGGAAGAGTGAATGAATTCTGTGCGGTAAGTGGGACATTGAAGAAGACGATTGTGTGACGAACGTAGACTTCTATTGTGGTTGGCACAAATGTACTGAAAGTGGGGGGCTAGATAACCAGGGGAAGAGGGAGAATCAAGAAATGAAAACATGGTAGTCAGCGCCCTTTGCTCTCTGCGCTGGCGTATGGGCAACCACTTCAGGAGCGACCGATGCGCAGAGACGTGATCATATTTACGCAGATTGAAAACGAATCGAATGCTGTTATTGAGAAGACGGACAAGTTTATCGAAGAGATTTGCATTCAGGTCATAGTAGCACACAGCATAAAGTTATCGCAATTTTTTATAACCGACCCGCTTTCTTTGCGGCCAGTGTAGGTATTTGTTAGGATTCGGATAAAGGATGTAATTTCGTGCTGAAATTTAATCAAAGTTAAACAGCTTAAGGGCAGTAAATCCCAAAAACCACTTCACAAAAGTCCATGTTTTAATTGGATTTCCTTGAAGCTAATAAATAAACAATTAAAAGTTAATTCAATCTTCCAAAGAAAATATTATGTGAGTTTTTTTAGTTCAAAACATTATCGCAAATTCTGTTGGCTATCGACTAAGTGTAATTATAAATATTAATTTCTTTATTAAACAGGGCAAATCAGAAAGGCACAAAAGAAGTTCAGACTTTTCAAATTAGTTAAACATCACTTCGAAGTTGGAAAGATGTGTAAGGCCGCGGCATTGCCGTGCTATGACAATAAGTACAGTGTTATGTGATATAGCTGCGCCGCAAGGTTTCACCCGCATAAATGATAAATGATAAATGATTTATTTCTGTAAGTAGGTTTGTTACAAACACTTTTACACGTCAATCATATTTTTAAAACTAGATGAGGTCGGCGTTTCATAACTGACTACTCTGAGAAGAAAGGCCGAAACAAACTCAGAGGTCACAGTCTCTTTTAAAGTCCAGACATAATCTTGGTCAGATCATGTGAAGACCATGTAGATTGGTGTCTGAAACGGTCTTTTGAGGAAAAACCATACAGATTGAGCGGACCTGTCCAGTCAGTGCACGCATTTGTCAGTAATCTTGCCGCTCAACTGAGAACTTAAGGAGCACAACGATTCGACGAACAATACCAAAGAAAGGACATTTGGGTAGGCCGCAAAAATTACTCAAGCTGCCAGATCGTGAAACTAACTAAGAAATAAAATAAAAAAAAGTAATAATCCACATAATCTTCACATTCACAATAATTTAAATAATATAATACTTTACAAAGTAAATACTCATGTCATTGTATGTATAAAATTCATCAATGTCAATGTGTATATAAATATTCGAACATAATCTTTGAGGACCATGTAGATTAGTATCTGAAATGGTCTTCTGAGGAAAGAACCACGCAGATTAAGAGGACCTGTCCAGTCAGTGCACGCATTTGTCAGTAACCGTGCAGCTCAACTCAGAACTTTAGGAGCTCAACGATTCGACGAACAATACCAAAGAAAGGACATTTGGGTAGGCCGCATGAACTACTTAAACTGCCAGATCATGATTAAAACTGAAACAATGACCCACATAGTCCTCACATTCACAATAATTGATCGTTCTGTTATAATAATTATCAATTTATCAGTGTATGTAACAGAAATAAAAGAAAACATTCAGTATGCAGAAAATTGGAACAACTCAATCCCAAGCCTTTTTGTCCTCAATATAATCCTTAACGGTATAAAAGCCTTTCTGGCACAACTTACGTTTAATGAATGATTTGAATTTATTAAGGCTTAGATCTTGAACGTGGCTTGGAAGTTTATTATAAAAGCGTATACATTGACATCTGAACGAGCCACCTATTTTCTTGAGCCTTGTTGTAGGTACAACGAAGCTGTGTTTGTTCCTAGTATTTATATTATGGATATCACTGTATTTTTTAAACAAGTTTATATTTTTATGGGCATATAAAAAATTTTCAAAAATATACTGTGAAGGCACAGTCATTACATTAATCTCCTTAAATTTCTCTCTGAGAGTGTGTCTCGGGCTTAATTTATAAATTGATCGAACAGCTCTTTTCTGCAAAACAAAGATAGTCTGAATGTCGGCGGCATTTCCCCACAACAGAATACCATACGACATTACACTATGAAAATAGCTAAAGTACACTAAACGGGCTGTCTCTATGTCAGTTAAATTACGAATTTTTCTAACAGCGTATGCTGCGGAGCTAAGCTTTTTTGATAATTTATCTATGTGTGGGCCCCACTGAAGCTTAGCATCCAAAGTTAAGCCCAAGAATACTGTGCTATCTTCAGGATTCAATTCTCTGCCCTTTATCAATACATTAGTTAACACCTGTCTAACGTGAGGCAACGTAAACTTAATGCATTTGGTTTTTTTTTCATAAGTAGTAAATTATTAACATTGAACCAGTGAACTACTTTTGAGATCGCGCTATTTACATCGTCAGTAACCAGCTGCTGACGTTTAAGTTTAAACAAAAGTGAAGTATCGTCCGCAAACAACACTATATCATGATTATCCTTTATGAGGTAAGGCAAGTCATTAATATAAATAAGAAACAAAAAAGGACCAAGAATTGAGCCCTGTGGGACTCCCATTGTTACTATAGATCCGGGAGATCTTTTACCATTAACGTCAAAGCTCTGAACCCTATTATTCAAGTATGAAGTAAGAAGATCCAGAGCGGTGTTCCGGATCCCGTAGTGGCGGAGTTTCCTGATTAGCGTTTCATGAAGAACGCAATCGAACGCCTTGGACAAATCACAAAAAATGCCCAAGGCATCGCATTTATCTTCCCATGCATTATAGATATGTCCTAAAAGTTCAACACCGGCATCAGTAGTTGAACGACCCCTTGTAAAACCGAACTGTTTACTATGTAATAATTTATGTTTATTAAAAAATCTTTGCAATTGGGCTAAAATTAATTTCTCAAAAATTTTACTAAAGGTAGGTAGTACTGAAATAGGTCTATAATTTGTGGGGTCTGTAGTACTACCTGATTTAAACAAAGGTATTATTTTACTATTTTTCATGAGGTCAGGAAACTCACCACAGTCGATACAATTGTTAAAAATAAGAGCTAAAGTAGGTGCTACAATGTCAATAATAGACTTAGCAACTTCTACAGAATTACCCCACAGATCTGCAGTCTTTTTTACGTTTAAAGTGTGAAAGGTTTTAATTATATCTCTACAAGTAATATGTTCAAAATGAAATTCCGAATCGCAAACATTAACATTTTCTTTAAGCAAATACTCAGCAACAGAAGGTGATGAGTTTAGTGATTTAGTAGTTGAAACGGGAATATCTGAAAATAAATTTTCAAAGGCCGCGGCGACTTGTGAGTCAGATTTTATTATGTTGTCTTTAAAGGACAGGCTGTAGTCAGTATTTCGGTTACTAGACCTTCCCGTTTCACTATTAACAATATTCCAAGTCGTTTTAATTACATTACTACTGTTTTTAATCTTCGAACTCAAATAACGGGACTTGGCCATACAACAAACTTTTTTAAATAATTTTGAATAATTTCTAACATATAAATTAAATTCAGCAGTGTTTAAAACGGTCCTTTCATTGTACAGTTCATAAAGGCGTGTTCTACTTTTATGAATACCAATGGTAGCCCAATCACTGAAAGATGCGTTGCTATTAACCGAGATAGTCTTGGGAACAAAGGTGGAATTAAATTGTTTACAGTATATATTAAAAAAATCATCATATAGATGATTAGGATCAAAATTAATAGATAAAACTGGTAATTTATTTATGAGTTTAACTTTAAAAGCTTCCAAGCGACTTGCAGTTTTGGGGTTGACAGTGATATCCTTTTTAGCCACTTTCTTGATTTGGTTTTGGATAGTAATCCTTTGCCCGCAATGATCAGAATCTAGTAAATTTATTATTTCTTTGTGGCTTGGTATAACATCTGTATAAATATTATCTAGGCATGTTGCACTAGTAGCGGTTATTCTAGTGGGCTCCAAAAATAGGTTTACAAGATTGTAGGACTGAAACAGACTTAATATTTTACTACAAGAACCTGAGTTTTCTAATAAATTAACATTAAAATCACCGCAAGTGATAATGGACTTGTTCGAGTTACAAATCTTGTTTAACACTTCATCCATTACCTTTTCAAAGCAGTCATACAATCCTGAAGGTCATAAGTCTCGATCCAGTGGGAAAGTATTCTATGTCGTAGTATTGTATGTTATACAAGGTGATTGGAAGATGGGTGCAAAGCTTTAAGGCGATGATAGTACAGACAGTTTAGAACAATTTAAGCCATGGTTGTCTTAGACGAAGTCTTACCATTTTTTTTAACCTAATTTTTAAGATTTTTTCGAAAATTGCCAAAATTTTAACTAAACTGGTTATTTATAGCTAAATTGAATGATAAATGAATTCATTTTTATTTTATTTAATTAACGTGTAAGCAATCTAGCAAAACATGTTTTAGGCCTCTGTGTCGTTAGACATTTTTTTACAGACATTTAAAGTTCATATAAATTAAAAAAACTCATAAATCATTTTTGAAAACCTTATTAAAAAAAAAACGAAGTGAGCTTTTTTTGTTCAAATATTTTTGAAAACATGCGTAATAATCGCTCTTTTTTTTGAGGTATCATTTACGAGGATATTTTACAAATTATTGAAATTAGGATCTACCAACCAATTTGAGGGAGAAATTTTAAATTTTAGGCGGAGTAATTAAAACAACATTTGAATCTAAATTATTTATTGTTCATGTTCAAAATGTCTGCCATGATTCCTAATACAAGCACGGCTACGTCTTCTCACTTCTGTTGTTGTTATTTTCAACATCATCTCCAGTTTCATCGTTTCAAACGCTGAATTAATTCTCTTCATCAATTCTTCTCTCGTGTTTATTTCAACATTCGTATACACCAGTTCCTTGGCCCGGCCCCACACGAAAAAGTCCAGCGGGGTCAGATCTGGTGAGCGAGCGGGCCAAGGGATGGGTCCATCTCTGCCGATCCAGCTGTCAGGGAAGCAATTATTTAAGTGTTCCCTTACATTTAACGTCCAATGCGCTGGACAGCCGTCTTGCTGAAAGACGACTGTTCGGTCTCTTTCGAATATCGGGACACCGGTTTCCTCTATCAGAACTGGTAAATCGAATTGTAGAAAGTGCAAATAATTTTCACCATTTAAATTATCCGGTAAGAAGTGGGGCCCAATCAATGTCCTGCCAATCACTCCAGCCCATACATTGACAGAGAATTTTCCCTGAAACGACACTCGCTTCTGAAAATGTGGATTATTGTCTCTGTCGGCCCATTCATGGAGGTTATGAAAGTTTGTAATGCCCTCCCTAGAAAATTTGCTTTCATCCGTCCACAAGATTGATTTCAGGAACCACGCATCTTCGATGTCTCTTTTGAGGAGGAAACGGCAGAACTGTATTCTTCTTTGGGGATCTTGCTCTTCCAGACCTTGCACACCCCTACCATGGAACGGATATTTGTCAGAGATTAGAGCAATTTAAATTACCAGTGGTAGTTTATACTGCGGCGGCATCTACTTCGCCAGATTTTTGAGAAGATTGCTAGCAGTGACAATATTACAACTATATATGAACAATACCAAAGAAAGGATCACGGTTGCCAGAGCTGCGCCGAAATGCATCGCGGTGCGCGGCGCTCCAGGCCGCCAGTACGATTGCGCCGCTCCGGTCAAAAATTTGTCATGTGTCAAACGGTGTGAAATAGACTTATCAGTGCATTTTTCATGGATTCTTTTTGTTCATTTAGTTTGTTATTATTATTCTTATTACGTAATTTATAAGTTTAAATAAATGCTCAGTGGCAGCAGTGATGTGGTTGATAGTGGTAGTGCTTGTCAACCTTCAACATCGCTGAGCATACTGGAGAGATGTCGGCTGTGTACCCAGACACGGTTCTTTAAAGGTAAGCGGGGTCTGAATGTGCATATTGGCAAAGTGCACAGACCACCCAATGCACCCACTTCAGACCCTGTCTCAATAGCTACACCTGCTACACCAGCTGCATCCACTTTTGACTCGTTTTGGAAAACACTTTCAAATTTCAAAAACTCTGTTCCTGTTTTGAAACGAGTTCCCCGCGGCGCTAGACCTTTAGTGGCACAACATCTAGCAGGTTGCGTTCGTCTTGCCGCCCGGGAGAACTCGCTAAGTGCTTGGGTACAACTGCTCACCTTCCCTTACAGAATTCTACATGTACAAAAGAATTTGGCAACCAAAAAGACATTAACTGCACAAATTAAAGAAAACTGTAATATTTCGACTCATAATTTAGATTCAAAATTACCGACACAGAAATATACCTCTTCAAGAGGTATGTCCCATCTGATCGAATCTAAGTTAGGGGAAGGTGACATTAGCGGAGCAGCCAGGATTCTTTTTAGTAATGATGTGGTAGCACCGTGTTCTCCAGAAACAATCGCAGCTCTGGAGAGCAAACACCCTGCCCCAGCGGATGGCCTTTCTTTCCCCGACCCCCCTAATCCGGATAATCACTCCCTCACCATTACAGGTCAAGAGTTGGTCACAGCCGTTTCCTCCTTCCGGATCGGCTCCGCTGGCGGCCTCGACGGCCTGAGTCCGCAGCACCTTAAGGACCTTATCTGTTCAGGCGCCGGGGCTGCTGGTGAATTGCTCTTGAAGGAGCTTACAGCTCTGATTAACCTTATGCTCTCCGGCAAGGTGAACGAAGCCGTCATCAACGTTCTGTACGGGGCAAATCTATGCGCCCTGCGTAAGAGGGATGGCGGCATTCGTCCAATTGCTGTGGGAACTACTTACCGTCGTATGGCAGCCAAGATTTGCTGTAAATTTTATGGTGAGGTTGTTTCGAAAAAAATTCAGCCCCTGCAGCTAGGATACGGCTCTAAAGGGGGCTGTGAGGCTGCCGTACACGCCTTGTCGACCTACCTAAATTCTGGCAAAGGAGAGATCATCCTGAAGGTTGACATAAAGAATGCCTTCAATTCTGTTTATAGGGACACCTTGCTGGCAGAAACTAAAAAAGAAATACCTCAAATCTATAGTTTCCTTTGGCAATGCTACAGACATCCTTCTAAATTAATGTATCGGGACCACCTTTTGGAATCTGCTGTTGGCTGTCAACAAGGTGACCCCCTCGGACCAGTGATCTTTAGTTTAGCCATTCACCCAATTATTCGACAGCTAAATTCCAAATTTAACGTTTGGTATCTTGACGATGGAACTTTGGGAAGCGATGTAGAAACCGTTTTAAAAGATCTACAATTCTTAGAAAATGAACTTCATTCCATTCCATCTCAACCACTCGAAATGTGAACTTTATATGGCGGACAGTACTGACAGACATCGGACACTCCCCAAGTTTAACGCAATAGCTCCAGAAATCAAAATTATTGAAAAAAGCTCTCTTCGTCTTCTTGGGTCTCCTGTCTTCGAGAATTCCTTTCCAGTTTTTATTGAAGAAAAAATACAAAATTTCAAAGACGTTTCGGAAAGATTGTTCCAAATTAACATGCATTCGGCCTTAACCCTAATCCGTTATTGCTGTTGCGGCCCTAAATTAACTTATTTCCTTCGCGCTTCCCATTTATGGAAGCACACTCACCTTTTAGAAAAAATGGACCAAATTATTCGACATACATTAACTTCGATTTTAAATGTGGCCATGGACGACCGAGCTTGGACACAAGCTACTGTTCCCATTCGTATGGGAGGCCTCGGCGTCCGCAAAATTTCTAGTGTTAGTTTACCGGCTTTCATATCCTCGGTCTACGGCACTGAAAAATTAATCAGGAAAATCCTAGCCCCAACACTGATTAATTTTGATGTGCCATGCTTCACCGAGGCTATGCATGCCTGGAGACTCGCTTGTCCGAATTCAGATCAACCCGATAATCCATCTTCCCAGAGAAAGTGGGATGAGCCGCTTTGCAGAGTAGTACAGAACAATTTACTTAACACGTCTGCTACTATTGCGGAGCGTGCGCGCCTGCTTGCTGTGGGTAAGTGGGAGTCGGGTCTTTGGCTTCATGCACTACCGTCGTCGAACATAGGCACATTGTTAGACGACACTACTTTCCGCCTCGCTGCTTGCCTACGACTAGGAGCTCCTTCTTGTTCTCCCCATCGCGGTCACTGTGGCGAAGTTGTCAACAGCCTTGGACACCATGGCCTGTCTTGCAGCCGAAGTGCGGGCCGCTTAGCTCGGCACGCGAACATAAATGACATCATCCGACGAGCTCTTGTCACCGTCGGAATTCCAGCTGTATTAGAACCTAATGGCTTGGCACGCGACGATGGCAGGAGACCGGACGGCATGTCTTTATTTCCTTGGAAGGTGGGTAGGCCTTTAGTGTGGGACGCAACTTGTGTCGATACTCTTGCGCCATCCCATCTTCCTGACTTGGCGTGCTGTGCTGGCGCTGCTGCTGCGGCTGCGGAAAACCTCAAACGGCGAAAGTATAATAACCTTATCGGCAATTATATTTTCGAGCCGTTTGGGGTTGAAACCCGTGGGGTCCGAGTGCTCACGGTTTGTTCAACGAAATCTCCAAACGGCTTGCTGACACTTCCCGGGATCCAAGGGCTGGCCTTTACCTTGGCCAGAGGCTTAGCATTGCCATACAACGTGGCAATGCCGCCAGTCTCTTGGGTACTTTACCAGTCGACAGCGATGCAGAGGAATTTTTCGACGCTATATTTTAATTTGTTAATAGTTTTAGTTAGTTTAGGTTATTATATTTTATATTTTTGTTTGGTTAGTATAAATAGTTATTTGATAACAATAATAATTTGATTAAATTCCTGTAATGATAATTAATAATCACTTACCTTTTTTAAAAAAAAAGGAGAATAGTGTGCAACATAGTCTGAACCAAAATTTGGAAAATAATAAAATATTTCCTGATCTTCACGAGGCAGAAACACTATGGGAAATAAAGTATCTTGAAAAAACAAGGCTCTATTTTGACAAAAACGGTACTTTTCATAATATTATTACAGTGTTTTGTTATAACAATCGCTAAGCACCAAAGAACACAAGTTCGAGAGATGCTGAATGCCATGTTTTTTTATAACAACAATAAAATTGATTTTGTCATGCAGTTCATCTGTCCAGTAGACTTTCACCAAAAATATTTTTTTTTCTCTCTGCGGCGGTTAAGGTACAAATCCAATTATAAACATCCATAATTAAAGATTTTAAGAGTAATTTCCAAAAAAAATACATATTATTGTTATTTCAGAAAGCTGGTAGACCGTCCATTGTGGCACCCTATGTAAAATTTCTGCATTTATATCTGTAATTTATATTATTATGGTGTCATCATCATCAACAGCCCACGATGTTCCCACTGCTGGGACACAGGCCTCCTCTCGGTGAGAGGGAGTGGGCCGTAATCCACCACCCGGGCCCAGTCGGGTTGGTAGATGTCACATGTCTTCGAATTTTTGATTCTAGGAGATGCCGATTTCCTCACGATGTTTTCCTTCACGGTTTTGAGACCAGTGGTGATAAAATAATTTAAACAAAGACACGTCTGCCTACGGTTCGAACCTACGACCTACGACTCACTCGTAAGTCGCGGCCGTTACTACTAGGCCACCAATGCTATCATGGTGCTGTAATAGCGTACCTACACAATAAAAAGTAGGTATTCTATTCTTGTATTTTTGGCATAGTGTGTTGTCATTAGAATAGAATAGAATCCCTACAGATCTATAAAAACCAATGCCACTTTTCGCTGTAATTTTATAACTCAAGAACGGATGGACCGATTATTCTATTTTTTTTTTTTTGAATATTCCTTGAAGTACGAGGATGGTTCATGCAGTGAGAAAAATTAAAAAAAAATTGTTAGGCGGTACGAAGTCCGCGGGGTCAGCTAGTACTCTTTATAAAACACACAACACAAGCACTCAAGCAGGGCAACACGATGATTTGCAGTACAAACAAACAATATTCGGTCACTTGAGCCAGACTCTGTTAAAGTTCCTGCTTCGTTTATTCTAGCAGCAAAAGATGTTTAGTTTAGCCGGCGTCGAACAATCGGGCCATTGATTTTATCGAGTTAAACTTGTACTGCATTTAGATAAAGACGAGCCTGATACAAGTTTCAATATTTCAGACAATAGGCGAACTCAAAAGTTAAGCGAGGCAATTGAACAAGTTCTCAAAGACAAGTCCCGGCCAGGATGATTAAACAAAACAATGAGAGTTGGCTGATAAGTTTCATAGAGGCCTTTGTTGTGCAGTCGGCCATCGGTAGCATTTAGCTTGGTATATATGAACATAGAAACAAATCTTGCAGTGTTCATCAAGTGGTCACCCGAATAATGGTATTCCTTAGTAGGCTCGTTAGGATTGTCCAGTAATCTTACAAGACACCGACAAGCCGGTCCTCCGTTTTCTTTATTCACGGCCACTGTCAATTTTCTTCAACTCAGATCGGTGACGTATCTCGTTGTTTTCCAAATCACGGGCGAAGTTTAATTAATTTAATACGCAGTGATATTAACCGCAATCCCTTTAATAGGTTTTCAAAATGTAGGAATCATTATCATCAACTGTTTGTTACAAAACAGTTAACATTATAAAAATTTCGAATCGAAAATATGTTGCCACGTGTGCACGTCATATAGATCAGTATTTTATCAGGAATATTGAAAATGACTAGAGACTTCAAGTAATGTAGATCCTTGAAACTTAATAACAGTGTTCTAAACTTGAAAGGTGAAACTTCACACTACAAACGCAAGAAAATTGGTTCACAAACTATGGGTCGCTTCGATATAAGGCTGCGAACAGATTAGTCGATGTTTATCGTTTTATTTTTAGAATATAAAATATTAAAACTGTATCTAAAGCGTATTGAATAATAACTTGACTGTAATGAACGTGATAAGTAATAACTAATTAATGTATCAATTTAATTTTTAAATGGATAAATCCAGTCTTAAAAGCATGTGATGCAGCACCTTCGTCATGATTATTGTCATGCATTTTAATTTCATTTATGCTTTGCACAGAGCCATAAATAAAATATAGAGAGGCATTAAAAGTTAAACAACGAAGCGCAATATTTTATTTCTCTTTTTTCTATACGAAACATCCTGTGTGTTTGAAAAAGTACGCTTTAGTGCTTATCTATAAACCTGCTGGTCTGTTATTAAAATAAAAGGAAATCCAGCAGTGTTTACCCCGCGGTTATGTGCTACAATAATAAAACCGCATCAACTGGCCACGATATATTTAACTTGTTTGCTGAAAACTTTGCAGGTGTCTATAACACTACAACATCCTCGCAAATGTCAAATGTTAACATCAATAACAATTCGCTGACTCTCTGTAAACTAGAAATCAATGCTGGAAAAATATTTAGAACCTTAACATCTTTAGATGAACAGAAAAGCGTAGGTGACGATGGAATTCCACCCGTGTTCAAAAGATGTGCGAAAGCGCTGGATTTACCCCTCAGTCTTATTTTTAACAGGTCTCTCAAAGACGGTATTTTCCCTGAGCAATGGAAAAAGGCACTGGTGGTACCTTTTTTCAAAGCAGGAGAAAGGAACTTGGTATCCAATTATAGACCCATTTCCATTTTAGTCATCTATGGCCAAGTATTTGAGAAGCTCATAACCGAACGTCTTTCATCGCATGTTAAACACCGTATCACCAGCCACCAACACGGCTTTATCAAATCCAGATCTACAACCACTAATCTTATGTGCTACGTGTCGTCTCTGTCAGAACCTTTAGATAAACGTATTTCTGTCGACACCATATACACTGACTTTAGTAAGGCGTTCGATAAGGTGGATCATTCTCTTCTTATAGCTCAACTTCAGTACTTGGGTATAGGAGGATCAATGCTTAAGTGGTTTCAATCTTACCTCAGTGACCGGTCTTCAAAAGTTGTTATGAGTGGGCATAATTCAAAGTTATTTAAAGCTACATCCGGTGTTCCGCAAGGTTTACATTTAGGCCCAATTCTTTTCAACATTTTCATTAACGACATCACGCACTGCTTTAGGCATTCAACTTTTTGCTGATGACATGAAAATAATGAAACTAATGGAAACTGAATTTGACTCTGCCTTATTGCAGGAAGACCTAGACAGACTGACGAGCTGGTGTAAAATGCAAATTAATTAAGCATGTAACTAAGTTATTTCTCTCCGAAAGTCAGCAAATGGGAAATAATTATAATTATTATTATACTAAACAATTGTAGAATGCTCAATCTTGACATGTTTTTTTTTCCCTCAAAATTAATCATTTATTTCTCTAACTTTAATGGTTATCCTATTTATAATACCACTGTAATATGAATGCTCACTCTTGACATGTTATTTTATTTTTCTTTTTCTCAAATCCCATAATTTATTTCATCTTATTTTGCTTTTTTTTTATCGTGTTAACACCTAGTTATATGTGCATTCTGTGGTGGCCTTTAATTGAAGGAGCACACGTAAAAGAACCTAATTTATAATTGTGATTTATATTGTGTATGTGTATCCTGTGCTGGTGATCCCTAATAAATAAATAAATAATTAAATGCCAGTAATTATTTTTGATGCAGACACTAGAAGATTTCAAAAATGTGGCTTATGACCGTAAGTGATTGTTGCACTGTTTCTTGCACACTTTTGAACGTTACTTTTAGCATAAAACCAGTGTAAGCAATTGTTAGTGAACCATTAAACATGAATAAATGAGGGTCATAAGTCATATTTCCGGAATCGTCTCCCGGAGCCCTTTATTTTGAAATACTAAACACTTTTTATACTTTTACTTATTGGGCTCTAAAGTCCGCCATATTGACTTTTGTGAAACTTCACCTATTGGATTAGGAATTTCCTTTGAAAACCTTCGGATTGCGATTGAAGGTGAAGTGCGTTACGCTTAGCGGTCACCACAAAGCTAACAATATGTAAATCATTAAAACCCAGCACCGAGACAAACGTCTGAATGCTATGAGAGAATAAAGAAGCCTACATACCTACATAAAGCATAACTATGTACCATACAAAGACATGCGCCAAAAACATAACCCTTCTTGTCAGTGAGGTCTTTGAAGATTTATTTTATATTTATAACTCTGCGGTGCCACGCGGCGGCGCGTGTGACAGCATCATTAATGTATTGTTGTGATTTATTCAAAAATATCATTGGCTGTTTCTGATATTTTATTTGCATTTCTGAGTGATTTTTTTTGAGCGTGCACCAACGCCATTGAAAGTTTGTTGACGATCTAGTCAGGGTGGCCAAGCATAGCTAACAAAAGCGTGCGTAAATTTGGAACATGCATGAGACTACATTGCCTTGTCCCGCTTTTAACCCCATACCTGGTTTTGGACTAATCTACTATCAGAACAAACTTTACAAAATGTTTTGTAACTTGCAATTTTTATTAATAAATTGAAAAGAAGTTTCCTCTGTGACAGTCTGGTGACCGCCTAATATTTTCGTAGGTAAATTGGTTCGGAAAGGCCACGTTAGTGGGTAGAGCCCGCCTTGTTAGATTTAATCATGTTAATAACTGTGACGTCATTATAGTGACGTCGCCATTAATTGGAAATGTAGCCAGTGTATTCTGTTACCTAATCGTTGGGTGGCTTATGAAGCTCTTTTATTATAAAGCTATTAAATGAGGTCAGTGAGGAGTTTTTGTGTTAGGTAAAGTGTTTTTATACTTAGATGAAGTGTTGACCATTGATTCGGTGATTGAACTTGAGTAGGTAGACATATTACAGCGTTTTTACTTCCATTTCAGTAGTTAGGGTTCGGTTTGGCTTTGGTACCTCAATATTAAGGAATTGAACAAAAACAACATAGTAGATTATGCTTATAAAGTATTAAAGTAAGTTAACCAAAGTATCAAAGACTGATATTTATAGAGGTTCGGAGTCCGGAGGTCGATAGTGGGCTGAGTCGTGTATCTTGCGATGCTTGCTAGTGCCAGTTGAGGTTCCAGTGGGTCGAAACTGGGTGCCGCATAGTTCACGGTGAGTCGGAACTATCTGCGGTGATTCCCCAGTGAGTCGGGGTGGCGCTGCGTTATGCTCCACTGCGTCGGATATGGTACAGCGCCGGGTTGAGGCTGACTGCTGGCGTCGTGCTTTAAAGGGCTTTGCTTGTGGACCGGCCGAAAGTGCAGTGTGCTGTGTCAAGGTTGCTGATGAGGCTGAGGGTGATGACCAGGAATGCGCGTTCGCTGCATGTTTGTAGTCAGGGTACCCGTTTGAAGCCATGGGTGCTGGCTGGCTGAGACTCGCCGCTCGAAAGCTTGAGGAAGCAATGGAGATGACGTCACGCTGAACTAGCTGCTCGGCTGCGTCAATATCCTTTTTCGGGGTCACCAGTATAGAAGTATGAGGAACCCGACTTTTGATGTCGGGACGTTGTATATATGCTAGTTGCGCGGTAAACTCTGCTTGCGCGATGTAGGATTTTGCGTGACGTCAGTGTGGTGCGTAGTTCGCATGGGGCGATGTAGATACCGCTACATATTAATATTTGGATAAACTTCCTTGCTATTCTTACCCCAAAAACCCCACCACGTTTTTTACTAAGACCGAATTAACATAAAAGCACGAAACCAAACAATGCCTATAATTAGCATACATAAACCACAAAAAACCTCTAACAAACTATAATAAAAATGCATAAACGAAACACAAGTAACTGAATGGCATGCAAGCAAGGCTGTAATGGCGCAAAGTGCAGTCAACCACAGCCTACTAAAATGGGCTACAGTATAATGACTTGGATTGGATTTGTTTGTCGGGTCAAAGGTGAAGGAACTCTTGCGTGATCGGCTGTATTGCGACTCAGACTGCATAGAAATGAATGTAAGAAGTTTGTGTGGTTAAAATGAGGTGGAGGAGGCATTAAATTTATGATTTATTTCCAAACTAGTCGTTGGAGCTAAATATAGGAGCGGAAAGGAGATGTGAAAGGAGAGGCGCAGTTCATGGGGACTCCCATGGCGATGAAAGAAGTTGAGGAAAACGAGATGCGATAGTCTCTGTGTGTGGTCCTGTAGCTTGCAACAGCCCATGTCCAACTGTGAGCTAAGAGCTTATTGATTTTAATTATTATTTTCGTCGCATGTAAAGTATCGTCCAGTTATGTTCTTTTATCAATACTGTTCCTCCGTAACGTATCTGAGTCGCGATCGAAGAACGCTAGTTTGGATGCCGTTCGGAACGGTACGGCGGCGTTACGGCGCCTCGGAACGCATCGAAGTACGCCCTGATCCCTCGCGAGTCGACTCCAAACTCCTGACTGACCAGTCCAGTCCTCCTGACTTCAAAGATGATACGATCCGGCATGTGCGGCCGTGCGCCCCAGTCTGGAAGTGATCGTCACTCGCGTACTTTCGACTCATTAATCGTGGCGCGAATTTTAAAATTACTCGTTCGGATAGTAGTCACCATTTATTTGTATGGATCTCTTCTCTAATGGTTGGTCGGTACTTGGCGCATGACTGAACGAACATGACATGTGATGCGATGATTGTGGCGATGATGGTACGGAAATACGGGCTATGTTCAGTGCGTCCATAGTTTGTCTTTACGATACAGACTTCGGAACGGAGGAATGGTACGGACAAAATAATATATTATCTGGACGAAGCTTTAGGTGATTCCTTCAATGTAGCCTGAAAACATTGTTATTCCCTACGTTTTTCTTACTCAAATTCACGGACTTTCCTTTGACAAGTTCTCAATTTAAAATCAGTAACCGGGTATTAGTGTATTAATTTGTTATTTTAAAATATTGCAGGTTATTAAAGCATATGAGACCATATGATATTTTTTGCTTAAAAATTAAAGCATGCGAACTTCAACGAATAAACAAATTTGAATTAATAAATATTATAAATTATGTTCAAAAAAATCCTTAACATTATATAAATTATTTTCATTCGGCCATTTAAATAATTAAATTTTGAATAATCTGCAATTTATATGTTGCAATTTTATAAGTTTACACGCCGCAGTAGTTTGCAGTTTGACGCTTATCCTCATGAACACCTTGTGAACTAGAATAAAGGGTATAGTCCCAGTCGCCCCCACATGGATTGCCACCAGGTGGCAATTGGGAGAAAAAAATCCCAGTTGCCACCGGGTGGCGACTGGGATTTTTTTCGACGATTTTTGCGACGCGCTAATGGTCACTGTTCTAACCTAACCTAACCTAGCCACCCACATGATTCACCAACCTTATAGGGGATCTGTTAGATGAGGAGAATAAGAAAACATATTAACGTTACTAAGAAATATAGCGATGAGGGGGTTTGGCGATCCACGCCGCAATGTACAGCGATTTGAAGTGGGGGCAATAAGGTCCCAGTCGCCACCCGGTGGCAACTGGGATTTTTTTCTCCCAATTGCCACCTGGTGGCAATCCATGTGGGGGCGACTGGGAATATACCGAATAAAGTTCCAGCGAAGCGTTATATTTTACATGAAAGGTAAGACACAAATCTAACCTTTGGCTTGCAGTCTATTTTTATTTTTCCAGTATAAACGACAATTTATTTATTGGTCTATCAACAGATTGTTAGACTGTGAGATCGAAATAAACGTACCTGCATGTCATATATTCAACTTAAAAAATATGACAGGCAGTTTTGACCGGCAGCTGATATGAGTGCAAATAATTGAGCATGGTCCCGGTAACATTTCAGTCGAATATTCACAGCCAAATGCCCTAAATAAATAAATAAACATCACTAAAGTTGTTGGTTTTATGACAGTTGAGCAAGGAAACATGACAACATTACCTACCTAAAATATTGTGATATTTTTTTTCCGGAAACGTTTATTTTAATATCTGCTTAATTAATTGTATTTTTATATGCAAGATACGAATTGTAATTATAAAAATAAAATCTTAGCCAAAACAACATGGCTTTCAGCTTGTTCTCCAATAAAGGTAAATCAAATAAAATCAATGAACTTGTCCTGTCCTATTTATCTAAACGACCTTCTGCCTAATGAAAGCTGATTAGTTGCGACCAAACTATTTATGTGGGCCCAAGTTACGATCCCTTGTAGTACGTGTCAAGAATCCAGTAAGTGATACCTACGATACTAACATAGTATTAGCCGAAGGGACTTGAATAACTAATAAGGTATTGTAGTCAGGGAACACTATGTTACAGTAACTTAAGAATACATTCTGAGAGATAATAATAAATAAAATGTTCCATATTTTTGTCACCTACCAAGATTAAATTGAATATAAGATCCTACTTATTTTATTCATTTTTTAAAAATGTTTTGAAATCGGTGGAGGCCTAATATCCAGTGCCCAATTATTTACCAAATATAACTGAAACCACTGAAACGAATATATTGTTCAATATTTTTTTTTACAAAATTGGCCCATTTCCTCGGCAGGTGTTGTATATTAAAACTACGAAAGATTTATGTAAAATTTACAGATTGTCGCCTGTCGGTTTTATTAAATCGGCTCCAGGTCCACACTGAAGGAGACTTCACACACAGCTGAAAGACACTTCACACGTCTATCGGTTTTATTAAATAGGCTCCTGGTGTGGGCTCCTGGTGGAGGCCGCTGGTGAGGAGGGTTAGTGGTCGTGTGAAGTGTCTTTCAGCTGAATGATGACGATGATAATAATATTTTCTACTAGCTGCTGCCCGCGACTTCGTCTGCGATCCAGGATGAAAAATCTATGTCTTTACCTAGGTTATCGTCTATCTGTGTGCCAAATTTCATCCCAATCCGTAACCGATTTAGCGTGGAAGCGTAACAAACAAACAAACTTACTTTGGCATTTATAATATTAGTTAGGATATGTACCCTTATTACTGCCATAAATCGTACAGATATATCCGAAATATATTAAATTCAATTCACGCTGTCGCAATTTGACGGTTTATCAACTTTCTTTCTTAAAAAGACGTTAAGAGGGCTATCACAATTTTTTTGATAGCCCTCTTAACATCTTTCTATATAGATAGTGTTCCATAGTGTGACTCTTCAAACACTAAAATAAAAGATAAAAATTATAATCACACATTCAAACTGTGTTTTGATGTGTGATTATGGTTTAGAAATGGCCACAAAATTTAAAAAAAATATGCACGAGAAAGTGTGATGAATTCTGTCGGGAGTGTTCTAAATAAATATCACATTTTTTCTTGTATTTGAGTGTGTGACTCTTCAAACACTCAAATACAAGAAAATTTGTGATAGCCCTCTTAATTCAACCGAATAGTTGTCTTACCAATTTATCCTTCGTCATCATTATGTCAACTACATACAGAGGTTTAGTCAACGATCCTCTATTGTGCCGAATACGGAAAATATATCGAAATGTTTGTGCCCCACAAACCATTCTCTTTCTTTAGAGCTTTTCGTGAATTCGCTGAAGCAAAAATTTTTATCAATATCGGTAATATTTTAGGTTTAGGCAATTGCTGAATTAACTAAAAACGACGGTTTGATTCTTCATGCCTTTCTTTCATTGTCATGATTGATTATTGTAGTGTATGTAACCTTCTGTTCTCTTAGTACGTCGTATTACCAAATTTCACGAACTTTGGTAAACTTATATGCTCATAAGTCCGAATGATTCGATATTGCGTTAATGCGTTTACAATACTTACTTTTACAGCCGTTCTGTTCAAGTCTTGCTGACTATCAATATTAATTAGAAACGTTAGTTGCTTTTCCATCTTAAATAATCCTGATCGATCAACATTCTAACAAAAACGTCGGTCGGCAGGCAACCGTCAGGAACGAAGTTCCTTACGACTTTTCTTCAACTCCGAATGTTATTCGATATGGAGATTAAAGTTGTATGATGTTTTTTTTTTAATTTTCGCAATATCCATCTTGGATTCTCATTTTGAAGTCACTTTTGGCTTCAACACCCTTTAAAACCACGAAAACGACACCCAAAATTAAACATTTGAAAATTTGTCAGTCGCCATCTTGGATTTTCACTTTGGCCTCACTATCAGCTTCAACACCCTCGAAAACCATGAAAACTCTCCCTCTCTGTCTCTTTCTATTATATATAACGGGATCTCGGGAAGCCGGGCTGTTGCATCTGATTGCTGATTCGTGACCTCGTCAGCATGGAAATCCATAGTGGGCGTCATACTTCAGGAAACGTTGAAATAAATACACTGTAACGTTGACTGTTCACTATTTTAAATATACAGACACTTAAATTACACAAACAATTAAGGATTGCAGTAATAATTAGCGATTTAGAGCCAATGGGTTTGCGAGTGACCACCACGTGCAACGGCTGTCAACAACTGAGTGAATTTACACGACGTTCGCCCGCCATGACAGAGGCAACTCCATTCAGTGTTACCCGCTCTAAATTAAAATTACCACTTATTCAAATCGATTTATCAATAAACTTAACAGAATAGTTACCAATGATTAAAAAAATAACAAAATATATTACAACTCTCAAAATTAACTGATTTTCATTATTAAATAATGTCACGCACCGTTATATGGTTACAAGTTGCATAACGGTTTTACGTCATGTGACGAATTTACTGCAAGCTTGCCTTATAGAACTTCGTTCCAAAAAGTCTACTACTCGTAGTAAACTATTAACAGTGCACACTGAAATTCGTAGCTCCTTAACAACTTTACAAAAGCGTTCCTTAATTTATAGACATCGGATATCCGCAAGATAGTGGTGTCTAGCCAACTAATTTACAGTCTCGACACTACCATGTTGTTTTCTTACTACAAATGTTTTAAGTTCTTTACAATGCCTACGATGCCTTCAGGCTTACAATGTTATTTGCAATTACTTTACTACTAAGACATAATTGAAATGACTGAATACTGGACATGGGTCATTGTCACCAGCATCGCTCATCATCATCAATTTTTTACTCCGAGATCAAACATGAAATCGCAAAAAAAAATCTGTTCATCTATAATATATTTATGTTTGCATTACTTCACAAAATGTATCGTACTGCCGATCTACCCGTATTCTGTAAAAATCTTACCGTGAAAACTAAGGTTAAGTGAGCTTGGCGTTGCTAACAATGGTGTCAATCCCTAGAATTAACCGATATCAATTCCGATAAAATCTTACCGTAAAATCTTAAGTGAAATGGGCTGTCAATAGTGTAAATCCCTAGCATCAGGTGGAATGACCACTCACTTCAAGGTCACTTCACCTAATTTTTCACGGTTATAATAATGTTTACTAAATAGAGAGACAATAGAGGTCTGAGTTTTTAGAAACATGTAATGTAGAAATATAGGTAGGTACTACAATTCCAAATTTTTAAAATAAGTCAAGCAGGGTATTCAATGTTTTGTCAGGGTTACGGGAAAGTCCGAAAGGGGTACCGTGGTCCCTGGCACAGGCAACTGAAGGAACACGGGAGGGTTTTAGTCAGTAAGAGTCTGACATATAGATAAATTGTCAAAGAAGCTTAGCTCTGCAGCATACGCCGTTAGGAAAATTCGTGGTTTAACTGATTTAGAGACAGCCCGTTTAGTATACTTTAGTTATTTTCATAGTGTAATGTCGTACGGTATTCTGTTGTGGGGAAATGCCGCCGATATTCAGACGATTTTTGTTTTACAAAAAAGGGCAATTCGTTCAATTTATAAATTAAGTCCCAGACACTCCCTCAGAGACAAATTTAAAGGGATTAATATAATGACTGTGCCTTCTCAGTATATTTATGAAAATCTTTTGTATGCACATAAAAATATTAATCTGTTTAAAAAGTACAGTGATATCCATAATTTAAATACTAGGAACAAGCACAAATTTGTTGTTCCTACTACCAGGCTCAAGAAAATAGGTGGCTCGTTTAGATGCCAATGTATACGTTTTTATAATAAACTTCCTAGCCACATTCAAGCACTAAGCCTTAATAAATTCAAATCTTTTATAAAAAGGAAATTATGCCAGAATGCCTATTATACTGTCAAAGACTATATTGAGGACAAAAAGGCTTGGGATTGAGTTGCTCCAATAAAGCACAGGCAATGTTAATTTATTTTATTTCGCTAACTATTTCTACTTATAATCTTTGCTATAAGTATCTATACTTATTTACTTATACAATGACACTAATATTTACTATTTATAGTATTATATTATTTTAAATTATTGTGAATGTGAGGACTATGTGTGTTTTTGTTGCAGTTTTAATCATGTTCTGGCAGTTTGAGTAGCTGATGCGGCCTACCCAAATGTCCTTTCTTTGGTATTGTTCGTCGAATCGTTGAGCTCCTTATGTTCTGAGTTGAGCTGCACGGTTACTGACAAATGCGTGCACTGACTGGACAGGTCCACTCAATCTGTGTGGTTCTTTCCTCAAAAGACCATTTCAGACACAAATCTACATGGTCCTCAAAGATTATTATAATATTATTCTAATTATTGTGAATGTGAGAACTATGTCGGTCATTGATTTATTTATATTTATTTTTGTATTTTTCTCAACGTAATCATGATCTGGCAGTTTGAGTAATTTATGCGGCCTACTCAAATGTCCTTTCTTTGGTATTGTTCGTCGAATCGTTGAGCTCCTTGAGTCTAAGTTGAGCTGCACGATTACTGACAATTGCGTGCACTGACTGGACAGGTCCACTCAATCTGTGTGGTTCTTTCCTCAAAAGACCATTGCAGACACCGATCTACATAGCTTTCACATGACCTGACCAAGATTTTGTCTGGACTTTAAAAGAGACTGTGACCTCTGAGTTTGTTTCGGCCTTTCTTCTCAGAGTAGTCAGATAGGAAACGCCGACCCCATCTAGTTTAAAAAAAAAATATGATTGACGTGTAAAAGTGTTTGTTCAAACCTACTTACAGAAATAAAATCATTTATCATTTATCATTTATCATTTATCACGCCTTCCCGTTCCGCCCAGATCGGGAGAAGTTATTTGATGATATACCAACATCAAAAAAAAAAAGGGGTAGTCGATGTTGTATGCGAAAAGGTCGTAGAAAACAACTAGCTATTTATTTAAGCTTTGTTATAAAGTAAGCAATGCAATAATTGTAATTGAAATGTCAACTCATTATTAAACTAAGATATTTTTATAATTTCGCGTACTTTACTTTCTTTGCAGCTGTTAATAAAATGTACTGCAATATTACTTACGTAATGCATTCATGATTAGCTTTAAACACGCTAGAAGTTACTATTATTGTATCAGTATGTTAATTTCTTTAACCATTTGTTCATTTTATATGACTGTGGAAACGGTTTAAAAGGCAAACGTATAAGAATATTTTATCCTCATTTAAAATTTAATAAAACGTAGTTATTAGTTCATTATAATGAACGTAGTCTAAATAAACGAGATCCAACCACCGTTTTATTTCTATTCGGTTTTAATGAAAATAGGTACTTACTTCTTTTATGTAATGTTTTAGCCCATAAAACGTGATTAAGGATCCTTTAGATTGAACATTAAAAGTGATTCAATTATTACGAGTAAAATTAAACACTTTTGGAATAAATCATAACTGCTTTATGGTTTGGGTGAATGATCGATGTTGGAATGATTCTGCGATTCTGTTCAGTGGAAAAGTTTTCAGTTTTAACCAAGAATTAGCTAACGGTACATTGATCTTGATAGACTTGGTTTAATCTTATTTTGGATAAAGCAGGTGAATCACAGAGATTACCGGGATGAAAACATCCTTGGTCGTAAATATTTATTCTGGTTTACTAATTTAGTACATTGTGCCCCTATCAAGTACTTTTTCTATTCTATTTTATATAAACTTCCATGATACTTTTGCCATTCAATTGTCTATGTCTCACAGATTTTTCATATTATCGTCATTGCGAGTTTGGGATTTCATTGGGATTCATGGTCATAATTGACAGATGGATATCTGTCAATTATGACCATGAATCTTATGTAGCGGTTATTCTGGGTAGGTATCCATTACGCATGTTAAACCCTCAACAAGAAAATATACTTTAAAATATAGGTTATTCTTCGGGGCAAAATACTCGAAAAATGATTGATTCGTCAGAAATTGATGAGCCAGCACCAAAGACAAGTGCCACTGTCTTCGAGCCTCAAGTGTGACTCTCGACATGTAAAGCCTGTTAGCAGCTTTGATGTGTCACGCAGCTCAGTAAAATTCCGACTTCCCAGGCGGCATATTTTATCTTAAAGTTGTTAACGTTATTTTATATGAGTTGTTATTGTTTTTTTGTTTCTTTATATGTTGATTTTTGTGATGTTGTTGTATTTTTTTTGACTGTACTAGCTGCGCCCCGTGGTTTCACCTGCATAAGTCTCGGTCCTGTGCGTATATCGGGATAAAAAGTAGTTTTTTTCTAGGTCATGGTCTACCCTTGTGCCAAATTTCAGCCAAATCCATCTAGCCGTTGCAGCGTGAAAGCGTAACAAACAAATTTACTTTCGCATTTATAATATTATAGTTAGGATTTCTATAGGAAATCTCGGAGGACACTTCGTTATAAAATTACATTCAATTGTGGCCAATGATTTATTTACTTGTCTGTATATTTTTTTCAGTTTATCTACTCCTTATTATCACATGGCACACCATCGCAACCGTGATACTACAGTTTGCCTGCCACAAAAGTAAATTTGCTCAATAACTAGCTGAAGCCCACAACTTTGTCTGCGTGTATTTTGTATTTCAATATTTTTTATACAAATATCCAGGATGAAAAGTAACCTATATCTCTCTCCATGTCCCAGGATATCCCATGCAAGGCTTGAAGATTACTAGTGAAAAACACCTTCCAATATCCGCGTGCTCCGCAGCCCCGCGCCCGTCATCGCGGCTCCTTCACGCAGCGCCGCCCGAGCCCCTCGCCCCGTCCCGCTGCCAGTGTCTGCAGCCCAGGTGAAGGCCTTACAAAAGGATTTCGATAGCGTCACCACAAGTGCACCGGGCGCTACAAGTAAGAAGCCTATGCCAGAAAAGGCGCCGTGAGGGTTCGTGACGATGCAAAGGAGGATGCGCCGATTGCGAGCGAACAAGAACCCCTGCGGCAAAGCTCCTACGGTGCCCGAAGTCAGCTTGCGCGCCGCTAACCCGAACACACCGAAGAAAGAAAGAATGAAAGAAAATGCGTTTATTTGCGGTAAACATGACGCAAAAAATAACACAAACACAAAAAGTTAGAAAAGGTTGGGCGAAACATGCGTCACATCCACGCAAAACGGCTATCGCTCAGCATTATGCTGCCGGTGTACATCTCCCGCCTACACTACTCCACTGAGGCGGAAGACATCGTAGAGTACGTGCGCCAGAAGACGAGGTACATGTCGAGGGTGCAGTTACTGGAGTCGCACCGCAACGTCAACTTCAAGGCGTTCGTGGTGCGCGTACCTAATTATTATCTGCCGGTCGTCATGGAAGAAGACTTTTGGCCGCAGGCCGTGGTGTTCCGTCGCTTCCGCGGACAAGTACCACAGGACAGCTCAAGGACAAGCTTGTGAAGTGCTACTAACATAGTTTTAAGCTATTATTAACAAAAGTTTTGTTATATATAAGTAATTTATAAATGTTAGTTTGTAAGGTATATGTCTATGGGCCATTGTATCCAGAAATAAATGTTTTATTATTATACATATATGAAGGATAGGATATGATACTTACTATTGAAATCCTAAGAATGGTCTTTTCTTTGGTGTCCTCTTTAACCCTAACAGGCTGTCAAATTTTATATCGATCGGTTTAGTGCCAAATGGATTCTATAGAGGTATGAGGAACAGGGTGTAAGACTCGCTCATACCTCCATAGAAAAGGGATGATCTTCCGACCAGATGGGTGTTGTGTCTGGTGAGCAACTGCCCGACGATTGATGTCAGGGCATTGTATACACGATCAATTTTACATCGTTCTGGAGCCGAAACACAGTAACTCCAGACGATTAATAGTTACTATTGGCATTGTTATAATTTTTTTAAGACATCTAATATAGAAGTTAGAAATTTATCACTTTTATTCTGTCATTCGAGTTAAATCTTAGTAGCCCTTCCACTATTTCATTCTTAACGGAACATTGTATGCGGTCAGCGGACAGCTGAGCGCACTCGTGGTGGGTCAACGGACGTTGCTGCAAGTATAGTGCGTTTCACGAAAGAATTCCCTTCGCCGTTATATTGGCACACCTGATTGTCAAGAACGTCAAACGCTAGACGCAGCGTAGGCTTTGTTGAGTTTTTCCAAGATTTATAGTTGTTTTACGGTTTTAATCACGCCGAAGACACTTAAAAGTGGCGAAAGAGAGTTGGTGTTGAAAGTCAAAACGTTTTGTGAGAGTGAAAAACGTAACAAAGCGCCAATAATTCCATTAGAATGTGTGAGACTTCGCGTCGCCGCCATAAAATAGGGTTGCCATTGCCAGAACTAGATGCTCCCTAGTCCCCGCTGCTACCCCGTAGGTGCCTACCTACACCTTTTAAAATAATTAAAGACCATAAAGAACCACCTATCTACGAAGTCGATTCATTGTTAAAAGAACACGGTCATAAAGTTGTAAGACTTCCTCCTTATCATTGTGACCTGAATCCAATCGAACTCATATGGAGTCTTTTGTAAAGGCGGATTGCTGAAAAAAACGTGGGTCAGGAAGCAAAAAATATTGTAAAAATAACTGAAGTGGCAATTTGCAGTAGCACGCCAGAAGAGTGGATAAAAGAATGCAGCCACGTAGAAACCATAGAAGATAAGTACTTCAACAATGGAGTAACTGTTGATAACAAAATAGATCGATTTATAATAGAAGTAGGAGATGACTAGATATACTATAGGAGATACTTCAGACGATACTGACCCTGGAGATAGTGCTATATCGGGTGTAGGTCCTTTGGAGGAGCACAGTTATTTTAAAAAGTAATTTTGTTGTTAATCATTACAGCTTATTAAGAAGTTTCGCAAATACATAATTATTATGGTTATATTAAGAGTTTAATTTTATGAATACTTATCTTTACACGTAAGGTATAATTTTCTATAGACCTTTGTTGAAAGGTGACCAAACAAAAAGAACAACCAAAATAAATTTTCGTTTTCAATTTATACCTACTGATTTACTGGGTAATATAATTTTCACAGCCTGGCAGCACTCATTTAAGCGCTACCAACATTACAGCGAAGGGACTTCTTTGATGAAACGCACTATAGGTATTTTATTTCAGGTAGGTACGATTTAGGTTGGTGTATGTTCATTTACCTCCGTTATCTCTCGTTTGTATTGGAACCTAATTGGACGCACGGCACGGTGTTTATTACTATCACATCTCCTCGTAAACGAGAGAAATTAATTGAAATTTCATTCACTACACTCGCATCACGAAATCACTAGTAATCGTACGGTCTATTACCTCAACTAGACATGACGAGTACGCTTGTGAGTTGTATTTAAGGCCTTGAATCGAGTGTCGAGCTAATAGGTACTTAAAAAGCATACAGCTACCTACCATAATAAAATTATGATGAATAAAAATAATACCTACTGCCTAAACGAAGTTTTACAATGTAACTTGCAGCTGCGCGGTACGACGGCTTCTACAAAGGCAGGCAATTCAAACAGAAAAATGAATCGTTTTATCTGTCAAATAGAGTTCATTATAAGTTGGTGGTGCCCTTGTCTATGAAAATATTGTACCGAATTAAGACCTTATTTTTATAAAGTTAACCGCTGAATTCGGTTGTGCATCAATTCTGTGGCTTCTCAGAATAATTTTAGTAAACTGCGTACCTACGTTCCTTGTACCTAGTTTGGTGAAATTTCGATTTGTTACCGTTTACGGTTAAGAAATAAAGTCTGAATTCGCTTTTCGTATTTTTATTTGTGTACCTATTTTATCTATTGCATGTTAGCGGCGATCGGCGACCTCTGTGAACTAGGTACCTCAACGTACGCATAGATAAAATAGACATAGTAGGTACTACAGCCATATGTTTAGAGTATAAATAAGTTTAAATCCGCTTAAATAGTGGCGGTACGTCCAAATGGCAATGGCAGGTTTTTTCAGTAGGTAGGTACATTAATACTAGAAATTTGCTAGCAAGGATATTATTGAGGAACGTCCTTGTCCTCCCACGGTCAAAAAAGATTGTTTTGATGTAGGTAGGTACACAGTGAACAAGATGTCCACCTTTCACTGTGGTGTTCAGTCACCAGTCGCGGTCATCAGTACCTACTTGCACTTTGTTGCTGTAGATACCTAAGTACCCGCGACAATAATAAATCGTTTGATTCCGCATTCATAACCATTGTTTGATTTAAATTGCGTTTATCTACCTACATACCTATCAGTTAAATAACTCTAATTTTTCCTTCATAATTTCTACGGACTTAGGACCGTCGCGTCAGTAATAAGTAAGTACGAGTACATGTTTCGTATCTAAGTAGGTACCTAAATACTTACTTACTTGTAGGTACTCTTTTATTCACTTCACTTTTCACAATACCTGAGTACTAATTTGAGTACCTTTGTACTCAATTTATAATTATGTCTTATCTCATGTATTTTATTGTGTGTACATAAATAAATAAATAAATAAATATTAAAAGCGTCCACTGTCGCACTTCTTAAGTCATCTCGAGTAGTACGCTTTTTATCTCGAACCACACATAAAAATCCAGTGGTGTTAAGTCAGGGCTCCATGCGCCAAACCACAAGGCCACCACGACCTATCTATTGCTCACCAAACACACTGTTTAACTACGCACGCACTGAACTGATAGAACAGACCGCGTTAATGTGCCAGAGAGATACATAATATTGGCTAACATTGAATCGCCTGGCCGCCATTATGGTACTACGACGTGGCCGCGTGGGTCGCGTTCGAAGTATTCCTGTATGTCTTCCTCCAATTCCGCCGAGTATGGTAGTCTACCGCGGCCCTGCGCGTGTGTGGGCGCTCGAAACTGTCCATGATCGAGGAGGCGCTGGGTTACAGCCAGGATGGTGGAGGTGAAGGGAACTTGAGGGTCAGTGATTCCACGTGCGCGCAGTGAGTTCAGGTGTTCCGGCTGAGCATACAAACGTCTGGCCTCTTCTAAGTTATGGTTCGCCATGTCACATAAAAATCTACCATAGCCCAAAACTCAAATTTTTGGCGCGTAATTAGGTTGCGCGTGCGTGACCTAATACAACGAAACGCGAGACAATACTAGAGAAAGGAATAAGAAATTAGGAATGGCGCGTGGCGGGGGCGCGCGGGCGGTCGGCTAGACTGAGGGGCCGGGGGCGTGGCTTACGGATCATGCTGTCTGATCGATGAATTAATTTTTCAATGGGTACCGTTCGCAAGTGTTGCACTTCGTCGATACGTTTTACACACATATGCATTAATCGCAAGGAAGCGTTACTACGAGTTCTCACTATTACACAAAAAAAACAATAAATTAGATTTTTCGTGATTTTGTTTTATTGTAACTTTTTGAAAATAATAGTCCCAATCGTTTTGAATTCGATGATCGAGTATATGGCTTTCGGTTCCAGAAAGACCTAAAATTGACCGTGTATATGCTAGTTGTGCGGTAAACTCTGCTTGCGCGATGCAGGATTATGCGTGACGTCAGTGTGATGCGTAGTTTGTATGTGGCGCTGTAAATACCGCTAAAAGTCTGCCAACTACACCGTACCATACCGCGAACGTGCTATTAACGTTACAGGTACGGAAAGAAACATGGCACGGACTGTTATGCATACTAGAACGTATCAAAAGTACGATTCCCGTTCTCTCGGGTGTAGTAGTTCACTTGTGTTTTCGCGTGAAGCAGATGCGTCAGGAAGAGCGAGTAAATATTTTGTAGGGAGTTGAGAAAATTATTTCCTAAACCGATACGATGGCTATCAGAAAATGGTCCGTTTATAACGGGTTTAAAACGGTCATCATACGCGGTCATAACCAGTATGCTCACCGTTTTGCCAACTGCGCGCACCGGTTTGGTAACTTCGCGTATCGTGCACGGAGCATATTAGCACCGGCAAAATATTCTCTCCGACAATTGTTGTCGCTCCATGCATGGCACACGACGTTGTTGGTCTTAGAACGGCATAGTCTCATGCTTTTCAATGCAAAGAATATATTATTTATATCTGACACGTTCCTAGCACGTTAGGAGACAGTATAGTGGGCCGACTCCTTTAGACGTAAAAAGGTAACATACAGTTACTTTCGCATTAATAATATTAATATGAATTGATAATACAAGCACATGTAGAAGGAATGGAGGGAGGCTCTTATTCAGAATCGGCTTGCACAAAAAAAAGCGCATTAACGAAACCATGTAGTATTATTAAGTATTATTATAATCTTAGTGTCAACATTTAATCGGTGAGTAAATCGAGTTAATGAACCAAATTGGAATGAATGTTTTCACATACGGACGACTGAAATCGGCAGCTAGTTTCGTCAGTGATAAAACAGAAGATTACATACTAGAACGCACATGAACCAAAACTTTGTCATCACGGAGCATGGATTCCCGCGCCGGCAGCGTTTAGAAATCCGTGTGGTACTTATAAAATTCGTGACTCTGAAAGTCCGTTGAGAGCACAACTTCTGTCACGGACTGCTTTCAAATACTTAAGTTTTTATACGTCATTTGTGTCGCAGTGCGAGTAAACTGTGACTCTCTTGGTTTGTATGGAAAGTGTTGACAAGACCGCCTCTAGCAGCAGCCGCCATGGCAACTCCGTGCTCTGCTTGTCAGATGAAAGAAAAGGGAGTCTTCTATTTTCAATACTTTTTAACAAGCTTACTCCTGTTTCGTTCACGTGACAATGCAACTTTATTTCGGTCTCTCAATTCTACATGGTTGTGAGGACTCACCTATCTTTTTAGTTTTGCGCTCCATTTTCCGTCGTACGTGTCGGAAATACTGCAAGTCACTGAAAGTATATTATGCTGAAGGTATTTTTAACCGAACAAGGTTAAAAACTGGCATGTGAAAGGTGATGGCATTTATAGGATTGCTTTTGTTCTGGATGCAGCCTTAGCCTGCATCCAATACGTATAAATGATAAATGACTTTATTTCTGTAAGTAGGTTTTTACAAACACTTTTACACGTCAATCATATTTTTTTTAAACTAGATGAGGTCGGCGTTTCCTATCTGACTACTCTGAGAAGAAAGGCCGAAACAAACTCAGAGGTCACAGTCTCTTTTAAAGTCCAGACAGAATCTTGGTCAGATCATGTGAAGGCTATGTAGATCGGTGTCTGAAATGGTCTTTTGAGGAAAGAACCACACAGATTGAGTGGACCTGTCCAGTCAGTGCACGCAATTGTCAGCAATCGTGCAGCTCAACTCAGAACTTAAGGAGCTCAACGATTCGAAGAACAATACCAAAGAAAGGACATTTGAGTAGGCCGCACAAGTTACTCAAACTGCCAGATCATGATTACACTAAGAGTAAAAATATAAAAAAAAAAGCAATGACCAACATAGTTCTCACATTCACAATAGTTAAAATAATAGCATAATACTTTACAAAGTAAATACTCTTGTCATAGTATATGTATATAAAATTCATTAATGTCAAGGTGTATATAAAATCCGGACATAATCATTGAGGACCATGCAGATTGGTGTCTGAAATGGACTTTTGAGAAAAGAACCACACAGATTGAGTGGACCTGTCCAGACAGTGCACGCATTTGTCAGTAACCGTGCAGCTCGACTCAGAACTTAAGGAGCTCAACGATTCGACGAACAATACCAAAGAAAGGACATTTGGGTAGGCCACATAAACTACTCAAACTGCCAGAACATGATTCAAACTGGAACAATGACCCACATAGTCCTCCCATTCACAACAATTAAAATAATATAATACTTTATACAGTAAATATTCATGTCATTGTATATGTAAAACGTTATAGATACTTATAGCAAAGATTAAAAGTACAATAGTTAGCAAAAAAAATAAATCAACGTTCCCTGTGTAAATTTATTGGAACAGCTCACTCCCAAGCCTTTTTGTCCTCAATAAAGTATTTGACAGTATAATAGGCTTTCTGGCATAGTTTCCTTTTTATAAAAGATTTGAATTTATTAAGGCTTAGTTCTTGAATGTGGCTAGGAAGTTTATTATAAAAATGTATACATTGACATCTAAACGAGCCACCTATTTTCTTGAGCCTGGTTGTAGGAACAACAAATTTGTGTTTGTTCCTAGTATTTATACTATGGATATCACTGTATAATTCCTTATTAAAATGTTGTATATATTTTTTCCTGTTTTAGTTAATAATAATTGTTTTTATGACAAACTACAACTATAAACACAAAGCACCTACTGTAATTGGGCTACTATACGTTTCGCCACTTTCCCGATTCACCACTATAACAAAATACCTTAACGAAAGTGTCGTTTAGTAGCTATTATGATCTTCATACTGAATGTCTCGTTTTGTAAACCTTTGGGAATGCGTGTATTATTTCCCATTTGGTAAACCTGTACCCTAATCATTATCATCATCTTCCTGACGTTGTCCCATGTTACTTGGGGTCGGTGCAACACGTTTTCTTGTTCCGTTCTCCCCTGTCAGCCGTCACGTTATCATTCACTCATCGAATGAGTGATATCATACGTAAATTGTAATAAAAATACGGATGTAAGAATGAAGATCAACCCACCTGCCATAATTTTAAGGCTCACTTTTTACCAATGCTATTTCGGGAAACCAATTTCAAGCATCAGATTTCCATAGGCTGTGAGCAAGAATGAACATTTTTTTTCTAAGCAAATTTAATATATGGCTATTATTTACTCACATTCAATCCGGTACAGTCATCTTAAACTAACTATAGGATAAGATAGGATATAAGTTAGATACTCTAACGAGTAAAAAGCTTTTGCAAATTAAATTCTTTAACTTCGTTTTTTAAACAAACTTCAACTAAGTAAATAAGAAAGTCTACAAAAGATCTTAATCAAACTAGATGTGACTGGCTAAAAAGAAACTTGGGTCCCCAAGCAAGCTTTTCAAGACGAAAATAGCATTGTGCACAAAATGGAACGTGCACAAATAAACCTCGCCGTAACACTAAGTGCAGCCGCATATTAGGCGACCTAGCATGGTTACTACAGATCGTTGTCTAGTGGCTAATTGTACCAAGTTTAGTGTTATAGACGTTATGTTTAAATTTTCTATGTCATTGTAGTACACTCGGCTCTAGCATCCAAACTACAAGCTAGGACAGTAATAATAAATGGCCGTGTGGCTATTATCTAATCACTGGCTTTTCAGGCTCTAAGAAATCAGGCTCTAAATTACTTACTTAATCACACAGGCTTTGCGGATGCCCAGTATTTGTCACGGTCACTGCATGGTAGTTGCAATAAAACTACGACCGTCATTCCATTAAGCATTTCCTTTTAGAAAAAAACAGTAGCGACCTCACTGAGTCTAGGAAGGAACTAAATAATTACACTATTAAATCGGGCATTTGACATCATTGAGTTAGCAGACTTGGCCCACTGGTAGTTGATTAGTAACACTGCTCGATGGCTACCTCTAGTCGTTTGATCCGATATCCAGTTGAATAGTTTGCGACGTCCCTTAAAACATGCCCAACTCATAACATAAACATTCTATTATGGTAACTGCTTATATTTGGCCCTTTTGGGATTCGGATTAAATAATATTGTTACGATTCACGAGGCGTAGAAAAGATGGATTACGAATGAGAAATCCTTTCACATATTTATATAGACATTCTAAGACGTGTGTACTCGTATGTTTGAGAAAGGCTTGAGTTGGTAATTTTAATAATATGCGAATGTGGCGTCGGCAGGCAGAATTTAAATTGACGAAACACGATACAACGAGAAAATATGTTGTCAAGGTTTGTGTTTACTTTTTAATATTGGATTGAGCAGAACATTATGAAATACCGTACGATTTTGGAAATGTAGATACCTTTCTTTTGTAATTACTTTATTGGTATTTAATTTATTACTCTAGTCTTTTGTATTCGCTTTTTTCCTTTTTTATTTTATTTATTAGTTACTACTAGTTGCTTAATACACATCACATCACACAAGCACACACACGCCACACCTACATCACAAAAAGCACACACATACTAACTCTTCACACAGTTAGTATAAGTTAACATACGTTTGCAGTTTTTGCACCTTATAGTCCTAAGCAGTCTCTAGTTGATTTTTATATTATTTTTTTGTTGGAACCTGGGCCAGCGAACCTTGATACAGGTTACCATGTAACCTAGCTGGGACGCCAGATTCAATACTGTCAAATGTTACTCTCTTTACGATTCATCCCTAACATTATTACTAAAATTATTTATTGTAACGGACTGTACCATACTTTTTTTTTAAATAAAATATATGTTATGTTATGTTAATAGGCCTCAGTGGACACGAATCTTAGCCGTGACATTGTTTATAAATGGTTTGTATTTCCTAGTAGTGCCTTACTTCGATTAAAATATGAGCCGAGTGAATACTGCCAGTAATTACTTTGTACAAATCGAGGGCTTTGGAGTGTCAACATTGTGCGGTGGCATCGTGCGGCCGAAGGGTAGGATTAAACGACAATATACAATTTACTGGTCGAATGAATATACAATACATATTTAAATTTGCGTTTTCTCATAATGCGCATAGAAAATGGCAAAAGTTTAATATGGATAGCAGGCTTCAGAGGTAAAACAATACACTTCTACCCCAGCTTTTATCGTACAACTCTTTATAGCATCACTTCATTATGATTTCCACTCGTTGCAGAATTAACTCACACAAGGTGTCCTCATAACTCATCCAAAGTGATTTCAGTTGCGTGTTTATAAGTGCTAAGATTTATGTTGGTGAATGTTATCATGCGCTACGGCGTAGCGCTACGAGCTACGATAGTGCTACGACACGCACCGCACATTTATTTGCTTGTTTAAAATTCTTCACGTAAACGTTTATAATGTTACAAGATTGACGACAGCTTTTTTATCGTTAAAAACTTTTATTTTAGTTTTGGATATTTATTTTTCACACTAATGATTTAGAAAAATCCTAAGCTGCAGTATACGGTCAGTTAGTTTTCTAAGTTGCAAAATAGGTTGTAAGTCCTACGAAAAATGTAAGGGCCAGTAACCAGAAAATTGTATAATTGTTGTTGTTGTTGTGTATTGTTGTAGTTGTTTGTGTTGTTGTATTGTGTGTTGTTGTGTGTTGTGTTGTTGTGTGTTGTGTTGTTGTGTGTTGTATTTTTGTTGTTGTGTGTGTTGTATTGTATTGTGTCTTAGTTAATTTTAGACCATTTTGTGTGGAACAACGTCTAATAATGGTTAAATAATTATAGCCGCACGGGTCGATCGATCAGGTTACCTTACTTAGGTAACCTTACCTTACTACGCTTACCGCGGTTGGTTTGAGGATGGGTGACCTCTACGTACCGAGACTCCTCCGTAATTAATCTATACCAAAATATTGTAAAAACTTTTAAAAGAGTAACGGTGGAGTTTCTTGGCCATTCTTCTCCATACGAAACTACCTTTTGCCAGTGGCGACTAGAATCAATTCTATTTTGTTGTAAATTTTGACGTTTAAAAGTGCTTTAAATGTGCCTATTTTAGCTTTGATTTCGTCGTTTTTAGATCTTCAGTCGTTACAGGTAGTATGAAGCCTAGAAGTCTGACAACTAGTCTTACCAAGGGATATCGTGTTTCCCAGTAAATGGGTTGTGGAGGTCAGACAGGCAGTCGCTCCGTGGAAAATACTGGTATTTAGCTGCATCTGGTTAGACTGGAAGCCAACCGAAACATGGTTGTGAAAAGGCCAGGCAGATTTACCGTCTAATATACTTCAAATTTCCCATTTCTCGAATAAAATATAAAACCAGTTGTTTTTTTTTTTTTTTTTGAGGATGGGAAATCATCAAATGACTCCTCCCGCTCTGGGTGGAGCGGAAGGGAGTGTCAGACTCTTACTGACTAAAACCCACCCGTGTTCCTTCCTTAACCCTTTATGTTCCGGGTCAGCGGTACCCCTTTCGGATGATCCCGCTTTCCCGGCAGGCTTGGGCCCTAGTGGGCCCCCTCTTCGATGCTGACATCTCTTTGAGTCGCGCGTGGAAAAAAAAAAAAAAAACAGTTGTTGCAATAATGAATTCTACCCACAAGTCGGTACAGAATATTTGATGGTATTATATATTGCAGTTCTAGTCGCTACTGTTGTAACTGCACCCTGTATTATTGCACACGAGTTCTAACAAAGTGGAATTTAAAGCTAACATTATGACTTGAGAACTACTGTTGGAATATGCGACAAGAATCTTTGAGAAAAGTTCAACTGTAGGAGAATTATGTGCTTCAATTTATTTTTCTCTTGTTAGATATTTGTGAAAGTTTTGCAATTCTTTTGAGATTTCAATATAAATGTTCGAAGTTTTTGGTTTTTTATTTTTTAAATATTGGTGCTTATTATGTTAAAGTATTTTTGGGAAAGAAAATATTTAAATTTAATTCTACACTTAAACTCTTATGCCAAAACCCTTGGGCTTATTTTTATTTTCGTCCCTTTTTAGGAGGTTTGGCATAATAAAGGCTTTTAAAACTTTGGAAGCAACGGTATTTTTCGCGAAATTTCAATGGTCATATTTTTTGTTGAGTATAAATTACTGACCTTACCGACGTCTGAAAATGTATTAGTTTTGACGGGTATAATGATTTTTGAACCAATTTACAGAAATAATTATCATGGCATGAGTATGTAAGGATCGTAGCAGGCAGGTGGCGTTCTGCTGTTTCTGCCTACCCCATAGGGAAAAGACGTGAGCTTATGTATGTATGTGTAATTATCATTCACGTATTATTGGGTTTATTCATGTATATTAAAACTGTTTTATCGTCCTGAGAAGAGCCCTTGAATTATTGATGTTTAGGAGTAGACTCCGTAAATTTTTGACAGATAAAGTGTACTAGCAATGAGTTTCTAACACAGAAAAATATTTTTGTTGATAAATTATAAATTTGTTGATAAATTGTAATGAAAATGATAATTTATTAATTGAATGATTATTGTAATAATAATAATTATAATCTAAATATAAGTGCATGTTTCTTAAATAATGTAAATGTTTGCATACCGAATGGTAAATTCTATAGCTCAGCTTTGATATGTCATAACAACTATTGTGTATTACCCATATTTGCAAAATTCAATTCTATTATATTTATTACAGCATCTTTGCACCCCTTATCACGGCCTGTTAAGGCCATAGGGTAGAGTTCATTTGTGATGTGTCATCTATGTAGGTACTTGTGGAACTGTACTTTAACTATTATTGTCTATATACATGGTTTTCTTGCTTATTTATTGTAATGTTTGTATTTTTTTACTTACGTTTGGCTATTTTAACTAGATCTTATATTATACGTTCTCTCCAATTATCTGCATGGCCATTGTCTGTAGTTTAAGCATTCCTAGGCCCCTATATTTCAAGCTATTTAGATTTTCTAGTGCTCTCCCAATGTTTGTTTACCTTTTGTAATGTCAGATAATGACAAGCCTATGTTTTATTTTAAATTTATTGCTAGAGCTGCCAGTAGGTTAGGTTGTATAGGTATTAGATCTTGTTATAAAGTATTATTCTTCTTTTATGTTCTAGAATCATTGTTGAAAATTTTAAATGTCAACCGATCCGAAAAGGAAGGGAGCCGGGACCGTCAGACCAGATTACTCTTGGTGCTCGCCTTGGCAGGAGGTCCTGAAATGATATAGCGCTCGGTGGGAGGGCTGTGTCCTCTGATAGTGTGGGCTGTGCCTGAAAACAAACAAATCTACGCGTCCTTCTACATCGGACATCGAAAGTCGCTAGACCGGCGATGGCTACCCTTGGCGTCAGTTCTGGATACTGACGCAAGAAGATTACGTCGTGGTCTGCAATAAACTAGTGACGCTGACGGCTGGTAGGTCTCAGCCCTCTGCCTGCCTTCTCTACCACGGCCTGCCCCTCCGAGGTCGGTGACGTGGTCTGACTCAAGGACCCTCCTTTACAACCTGCGAGTCTCTCTAGAAGAAACGCTTGGATCTTCAACTTTTGCCTCGGTTTCCCTGGCCTTATATTCTAAATCAATTATATTATTTTACCATTTCTTCTTTTACTTTTTCTTTTAAGCCGGGACTCCTCCAGTTCTGGTGATAGTTTCCTCCTTGACGTTCCATTTTCCCCCTCCCGGGAAAATGTAACGTTACATTATATGAAAAAAAGCCTAGCACAAGTATTCGTGCTATAACTGAATAATTTCATCTTTAACTCAGAAATGTCGTAACAAAATATTCTCAAATACCTACATAGCGTGTATTATGAATATGAAATTATTCAACAAATAAAATACATTTACATTTCAACGTACGGCTGACCTAATTTCTCCTGAGGTATCCGCATTTAATTCCTTTCTCTTGTTGCCTTCTTTTTGCTATAAAAATATTTAAAAAATAAAGAACTGAGCATTTTTACTGGTTGTGGTTGTCGTTTTATTGCTGCACATTAAGTACTTTAGGTGCATGTAATTTTATTTCTGTTCTGCAAAATGAGCTGGTTTGAGGTTAGGTCTATTCTCATTTAAAATAGTTATGAAATGCAAAGTGCATTATAATGAGATCTTTTTATTTCGCTTATTGATCAGGTCTATAGTCTATGGTCTAAGGTCTTTTAGGCGGTACGTATTGCAATATCTCAAATTAAAAGAACTAACGTAAAATAACATACGTTCAAAATCCCTAAAATCTAAATATCTAATGTTTTTAAATACCTAAGCAACTAACACCTACCTACGAATTACCTAAGTTTAAAATACTAATTGGACTAAATAACTAATGTTTAAAATATCAACAGTTATTACACCTAAGTTTAATACACCAAAATTTGAAATACCAAATGGTCAAAATACCTAAAATGATGCATCACTTACGAGCTATTTGTATGGAGTAGTAGATCAGGTTCCGCGAGCGTAAAAATGGGGTATATTGATAAAATAACTGATCGTTGGACAACTCGCCTACAGTTTATTAATACTGTGTATTCTAGTCGTTTTTGACACTCGCCGGCCGCTGCCGCAGCACGCTCGCTTCGCTCGCTCGGCTCGCGCGTGGTTGATCACAACCTAACCTATTTCACTCACTTCAAAATGACGAATCATACAATCTACCTGCGTCTAGACTATTAGACAATGGTAGATACATTTCTGTTGCAGATCGTATGATTCGTCATTTTGAACTGGGTGAAATAGGTTAGGTAAGGTTAGAATTGTTACAAACCGCGCGCGAGCCGAGCGAGCGAAGCGAACGGTGCCGTGACAGTGGCCGGCGAGCGCTACTTGCAAGTTGCTCACAGAAATATTTTCACATGATATTTAGAACATTTGATACTCTTAACTTCGATTTTGAACTTTACATAGGTACTTAGATCGGTATTTTTTATTTTGGTCAATTAACGGTGAGGGTAAACCAATTTAAGGAACTTTGTACAACATAGGAAATTCAAGTGTTTGCTTTATGAACTTCAGTAACATATCCATTTGACATTTTAAGCTTTCGGTATTTTGAATAGGATAAGTGAAACAATCATTAGGTATTTAGATTTTAGGGATTTTGAACGTAGGTTACTTTACGCTACTTCTTTTAATATTAGATATTGCAATACGTACCCCTTTTAGGTCTATGGTTGATGATACAAGGATTGCGATAAGATGTGCTATTATGTACGTTTTCATGTTATTTAATAAGTATTTTGGCAAACCACAATCATAATTACCAACTTTAAATAGCAGAGATTTTATTAAGTTATATGAAAATAAAATTGTCTTATAACCAAATAGATTTCGTAAAAAAAATCTTTAAAATCAGAAAACATGTCCAAACAAACTCTTGAACTTCAGAGACGTACAAAACATACGTTTTCCAAACAGTATCCAAGGGTCACATCTTTCACAATACTTACGTACTGGAGCCAGTGTGAAAGTTTCACGATACATATTTTAGGGGCCTCCGTGATACGGCACGTGACCTAAAAACCGGCTGAAAGGAAATGTCTCCAATTAAAAATTGACGGTCGTCAGCCATCGTTGTGAGGGGACACGGATGAATGAAGATATTTGGATGAACACGGCATTTTCTAGGTGAGGTGGTCGTCAAGATTTTTCTGAAGCATTTTTAGAAGGAAAGAAAATACATTTAATGTACAATTACGAAGGCGACCGCAACTGCGAACCACAGCGGCATAGCTTCAATCGCAATTACATAAAGCAGCTCTATGAAAACGGCAACAGGGCGCCATATAACTAACTCGCACTTTCATACGCAACTACTATAGCGAAACAGTTAAAAAACAACTTTACTAACTGCTAATATGTATGTAGGTAAATGGTAAACAAAAACATTATCATATTAGATACCTATGCTAAGGTCGTTTACACAAAATAATCTCAATACTCTCTCAATTTTCTAATGACTTCACAGAATAACTGGTCTGCTAAGCACTGATAAATCACCATCATTTAATTTGCATACGAATTAACGAATACATAATTAACAGAACATGCACCATGTTCCAAACAAATTAGCACACCTACAAATTTTCAATTAACTTAAATGAAAGGACTAAAACACACACCAGTTTTAATTATTAAGTATTCAGAAATGGAAGTAATTTAATTAATTAATTTAACGACCTGAGTATTCAGTTGTCATAGTAATGAATTTAATTTATACTGGCGTTACACGTATGAAAATACACCATCATTCTATAACGAGTTTTTGTGGTAACAGCATTTTAGTACTTATTAGCTTTAAGTCTACACCTCGGTTGAATTGTTCGCACCTAAAGTGTAAAAACATCTTTCAAATATGACAACTGTTTATGATGACATATTTCTGAAATTCAAGATTTTTACCACAAGCCTTTACAGAACGCTAATCAGTAAACACTAGCGTTCAAATCCCATATTACCTCGTAATTGGTTGACCAAAATAAGCACATAGTATATCCACATGGAAAAGAGTGCAAACTTAGTGATAAATACAAAACAAACTCCACGACCTCATTCCACCGGCCCCCGTCTTCCATCGGTCATCTAGACGCACTGCAAGTTACCATCCTTACCTAGTTGCTATTGCACCAATTCGCACTAGGCGTTTCCAAATGTCTTTTGTTATGCGCACAGCAAAAGAGTGGAACTCTCTACCTGCGTCTGTGTTTCCGAACGCATACAACCCTAATCTCTTCAAAGTGAGAGTGAACAGGCTTCTTCTTGGTAAGCTCACTCCATCGTCGACTCTGTCTCTGTCACCACTCAACTAGACTATAGTCAAGAGCAAACCCATGTAAATTAAAAAAAACAAGATATATTTAACTACAAATCAAATTACTTATTTGCACCAACCTTTCGAATTTCTTTAAAATATAAGGAAAACTGTTACCTACTCATGCAGCTGACATTATTATAAAATAACCATCGGCAAAAGGTGTGGTAAGAAAAACTAGAACGAAGATACAAGGCGTTTAAAGAACACGCGCGCTCTTCAATATTATTTTCTATTTCTGTTACTACAATGTCTCGTGAAGAATTCACACGAAGCATAATTTATTCATGTCGTTGTACGTAGAACGGATATTTGATTTGTAAAGGTCTTGGCCAGAGTTATCGAAAAGTATATGTACCTACTGGCCGGTTGATATCGTTACTTTCAGTTGTTTTTTTCTTTTGAACTTATGGAACCTTAGAATAATAACTAAAGTTATTATTCTAAGTATGGAACCAAAACATAGAACATTTTATGAAAAAGTCATCTTTTCCAAAAGTACCGGATGAAATGTAAACACAAGACAAAAATTGCCGAAAATATCACGTTTTTATCATGGAGACCAACCCGCTTTAATTTGTACTTAATTTTATTTTTATTATTTGTTGTTACAGTTCTTGAGATACAGCCCGCTGACAGACAGACGGACGGACAGCAGAGGCTTTATAGTAGGGTTCCGTTGGCAACCTTTGGGTATGGAACCCTAAAAACGAAGGAACCTGTGAATGCCAATTTATAGTGCCAGTTACAAACTGAGTGCTTTGATTTGATTATTTAGATACTTAAATTCTAATTACAATTTAAAGCTCCTTCAAGGCGTGTTTGATTTGCCAATTGAGTTTAATTTTATAACCTCTTTTTTTGTCGATGAATTTTCAATTACAATTTAATAATGTTATTCAAACAGTAATTGTAGGAAAAAGTGGTGAGATATAAAGTTGATACCTTCTAAATACACATGCATGTGTTACTTAGAAGCTTTTGGAACGGACTTTAAATGAAAACAACTCGTTTCTGAGATCTAGGTATAACTACCCTATGTTGTAGCCATAGTATGAAAATTAAATTCTCATGTTATTCAAAGGAAGCACCCCCGACTGTGCCGAATTATGTTTAATCATGCCGACCCGAACAACTGTGTAGCACGCTTTACATTCGGTTTCACTTATGAACACGAATCTTCATTTCCTAAAACGATTTGAATTGATGATATCCGATAAGGCTTCCCGACAGGATTTGGTATTATGTAACACTAACTACTTTCCATGAGTCAGTTTGCAAACTTAAAAAAAATATGTTAAAGTTGAAATCAATTGCCAAGCAGCCGTCTGTACAATCCGATAACTTAAAGAAAATCAACTTTTCTTTCTTTGACTACCATGAATAAAAGACAAAAAATGCACTTCCTTCATTCTTATTTGAATTGATTCTCACAATCTTGTGAACCAATCTCATTTTATTGACCGTTCCCTCTTAAGTTATTGGCATGAGAGTTTGATGATCCCGTAAAAGGTTTACGACGAATTTTGTTTGTCTGTTTGTCTATAAATCTTTAAAGGACATTTAGTATTTTTAGATTTGAGCTGTATTTCCTGGAGATTTGCTCTTTTCGGAATAAATCTAAACTGTTAAGTAAGGAATATCTTTTGACTGCAACATTGTCCACTACATTTAAAGCTCTTAACTACATTGGAAGGATAGAGTGTTGTCGAGTTTTTATAAACATATGTATAAACGAACCCAGTCGATTATTAATTATTAAATGTACAAATTAGGATAGCATTTATTAATTTACTAGACCATATATATAGTAGTGAAGCATGAAAATGCAAGCATGTGAAAATTTAAATTATTAACGTACAAACTCTTAGATCAAAGCAAACTGCATTAACCGCTGAAACTATTTTACAAATGTATCTATTTGACACATTTTTTGGTCGTTTAGCATAAAATCAATCATAATTATCGTTTCGACTCACTATGGATTGTTAAGACTGACGCACACTTGAACGGACCACACCTTGTATGAACCATCGTACACTTAGCAGGCCGTAACGCGTTTTTTTGGGTAAGTAATATTTGATATAATTACAAAATCTCTAAAATTTAGAAGATATAACAACTGAATCTATAATTTTATTTGATATAATGACTAGTTAATATAGTAAGCGATTGATATAATTTTAAAATAACAATTTTTTTATGCATAACATTTAATGAATGTATACTACTCGTTAGATCAAACTCTACTCAAAAACATACAACCTATGATATATATATATAACATTATGATAAAAACGCCTTGAACCGTTTTGTAATTTCATAGTTAGTATAACCTGAGTAGATATACTAGTAACTGATTAGCACCTGCCAAGATAGCACCAATAATAGAGGGGATCTGGCGCAAGGCGGCCGCTGCCGCGGGGACGCTCGAAAGATTTAATATTATTCACATACTTTTTTGATTGTGTCAAGCAATATGGTTCAAAATTTCCCAACGCATAAGGAAAATAGATCCAAGTTAGAGAAATCTTATTGAAATTGCCTGTGAAGCGACGTAGACTGTATTCGTAGGACTAGGAGAGACGGCGAAAACGGGTCGTGTGCAAACCTCCTCTGAATAGTTCTAAGGACAACATGGCGCAACTTGTTACAAATATCCACCCAATCATACGAGAAGTTACATAGATCGTATATAAATATAGTTTCCAGAAAAGTACGTCTAGACTTCAAAGAGAACAAGTTGTATTTTTCAAGTAAGTCGCTATAGGGGTGGAAAATATTACTTCTAGAACAACTTTTCACAAGATTCCAATATCATACGTTGTATACGCTCGATACAGTCAGTATATTTATTATAATAGGGAATCCACACTGGCACTGTATATTCTAGTTGAGACCGGATTAATAATCGATACAAATGCAAATATGAGTTTGGGCGGATGAATTCCGTGGCTGATCTTATCACAAATCCATACATCAATAAGCTTGACTCAATATTTTATCAACATGTGCCTCGAAGTGAAGTTTATCATTGAGCAGTGTTCCTATATCACGAGTTGTGAAAAAAAAATTGGTTAAATTAATTCGTTTTAATTTTTAGTAAAGCTGATACAGCAACATTTGGGAACATGAAGTTTGTTTTTAATACAATACTCTGCTAAACGGTTAAGATCTTGTTGGAGTAAGTGACAGTCTAGTAATGATGTAACAGGTCTAACATTTTTTCGATCGTCTCAGGAACTTAGAGTTAAGAAAACGTAACATAGAGTTAGTCGATATCGTTAGTAAAAATTAAAAATACCAGAGGTCCGAAAGTTGAGCCCTGAAGCACCCCGGACGTTGGGGTATGCTGGTGGAATGAAACCCATTGACAGCTACTCTTTGTGTTCTATTTGACATATAAGAAATGAACCAACGTAAGAAATTCTCGCGTATACCGTTAAAAGCCAGCTTCTTCAAAAGCAATTCATGATGAACCATGTCACCTACAAGTAGTTGTTCCGGGTCTGGCTGTTCGTGTATGTGACTTTAAATGTTTTGTAAACGCACCCACAATACAGGAGAAATTCCCAAATAAACAAAGGTTTTTCGAAAGTCAGTGTATACAGCATCCACTTGCACACGAGAATCCATACTATTAAGACCGTTAAGAAGTTGCAGACCTTCTTTTTACGAACCCGTGCTGTTGCTGCAATATTTTGTCATGGACAATCGGATAAAACTGATAATGAACGAGCCTCTCGAATAGCTTTGACAAGGCCGACAATATATGTAGATATGGGCCAATATTTTCAACGTCCCGTTTAGGACCACTTATATGAACGGAACTAAAATTGGCCCACTTTAAGACTTCTGGAAAAGTTCCCTGACATAAACGTTTATTATAAATAATATGCAGTGGTACACATCGCATGAGCCGTCTTATTAAGGAAAATTGATGGATTGTGTGGTCCCCGGTCCTTTAGTAGAATCTGAAGCTTTGAGGGCACTGAGTACTTGGCCAGTACTAAGCACAAGGCTACTTACAGGAAAACAATAATTCTCAGCTTCAATGTCCTGGGTTTGAATATTTGCGAGAGCTGAGGGTTCTTACACCGAATGGAAGAAGTTTGCAAAGACATTACAAATCTCCTCAGGATCGGTTGACGATTGATTTTTATAGTGCAGGGTTGAAAGATTTTTTTTTTCTTATCGCTCTTCATTTTAATTATTTTGTTGAATGATGTACTTTTAATTATGTTCTTAGCTTATTTGAAGCGCCAGATATAATACAATTTTGTAAATGGTACCCATTCAGTAATTTCTTTTGGAGATATATCCCTTAAATTTAAAAAAATCTTGAAAGCTATTAATTTTCGGCCATACATATGAGGTTCGATTTGTTGCATTTTAGACCCCTATCAGCTCCTGACGATAAACGTTGACTCACAAGTAACCTTGTATAGAACATGCAGTTTGTTTAGTGCGGAGCCCCCTACAATTCTGATAATAAATAGTTTTTTCTTTTTGTTTTTTGTTTTGCCAATACAGTAATCTTGTCGATTAAAACAGCATTACGGACGATATCATAAGACAAACGATAGTCAAAATGTTTTCTTCGGAATCAAACGATCATAGTAAAGTCAAAAATACAAGTATTGTTATAATATTTAAACTATTAGGGCACAGCATCAACAGGTGCAAGTAAAACAAACATGACACACAATTTAAAAACTTATACAATCTCAAGACAAGAAGAAGAATTTATCAACACAACAAGAACACCAGCTAATCAAGACGACCAGGGCCCATTGGGTCGACGCAAAGAAAAAACAATGACATATTATACGTAATTCCAGTAAGTCTGCTAGTCATCTTCGCGGCAGCAGCTCCAGGTTTGATTTTTCCAAGATCCTGGTTGATCCTGGTCCTGATCGAATGGCAAACGATTGGCATTGTTCTTTTTCTCGAACGAGAATAGTGACATGTTTAACCCACAACAATTTATAATTATGCTTTTGGGCAGCAACCTAGCAATCATGAAACAAATGTGTCCTCGTTAACGTGAGATGTTCATGCATGTTATATACGTGAAGGTGTGCGAGACATGCAGACACACAGTGGAGCACAAATATCAACGTCTTTATTTCTGACACCGAGGGTATACATATCAATAAACATCAAATATAAGTTAAAAATACAACTGAATAGTGAAAACATACCATGTACTTGGAAATCCATCTCACAAACAAAATTCTAAGAAATCACAATTGCACAAACAATTAGTATGTATGACTGATAACGACGAGTGCGAATTCAATGATGCTTTCACTTCAAAGGTCAAAACATAAACAATAATTAACTAAAATGGGTGACATACACACATCAAAAGAGTCTAGGGGTTAAGGTATTTAAAAAAGAAATATTGCCCTATTGAAATTAAATAAAAATATATATTTAGATAAAATGTTTTCGATGTGTAGATCGACGAAGTTCTCTTGACGTGACTCTGTTTTTGCATGAATAACCTTTCGCGATTTTTCACCTTAGTTAATCCTGACATTAAAATGAGACAAAACGATACAAAAACAAGTTTGAGGCTTTTATTGCGTGAAATAAACAATCAGTAGTCCTTATTTCCGCCGTTAACGCGTAAAACACAATCGCAGTAATTCGGCATACTAAATATGAGTCTGTTCAGCCAAATCACGTTGCGGAATGGCCGCCCACGTCCGTTGTAACAGACAATAAAGATTTTCTGGTGTGTGTACGGCATCAATATTTGGCAGAGCTCTTCTTTGAAGCATATCCCATCCGTTCTCAATGGAGTTCAAGTCTGGCAACTGAGCAGGCCATGGTAGGACGTTGATATTAGCTGCGGCAAGTGTGTTTGCAACAACTCTGGTAGTGTGTGGACGTGTATTATCATGCATAAACAGAAATGTAGTACCAAATTGGGTCCGCAAAGGAATGACAACATCTGATACAATCGTTTCAGCGTAAATCTATGCATTGAGATTACCTCTGATCCAAATCAGTTCGGTTCTGCCGCCGATCCATATTATGATTGTGGCCCCACGGTATGCATGGACTTTCTGGCAAGGTTTTGAAGGTTCTTGGCATCCAGGGGTCCTCCAATACCGTGTACGTCTAGAATCTGGCCTCATACTAAAGCGAGATTCGTCAGAAAAACACACAAAACGCCACTCTTCTTCAACCCAATTTCTGTGTTCACGAGTCCATTGTAAACGAGCTCTGCGATTGCGGGGCTCAATAGGTGGTACACGTAGCGGCCTTCGGGTATGGAGATTGGCTTTATGCAAGTGATTTCTTATGGTTTTATCGCTTATTAACATCCCTGAAGAGCTATGAAGCCTCGTAACCAACATCATCGCGGTCATTGTACGATGTCGTCGAGCAGTAATTGTATGTAAAGACCTTGTCTGCGTGTGGTGATACGAGCTCATCCTCCATGTCGCTCTGACACGCTGCGAGTGATGCGGTAACGTGTGCAAAGTAGATTTATAACCCTCAACGTAGTGCCAATATACCCACAGCTCTGATAATTTCTTCTCGGCTCAAATAACGTCTTCTCTCCACAATAATTTTGTATGGATTTAAAAATTTGTATGGATTCCACTCAGAAGTATGCCATAAATTTTACTGATTGAGACTCAAACCCGTTGCTGGATTATATTGGAATACGCTTTGACAGAAGATTTTCATCTTTTGACCGAAAACTACATAAAAGTATACAAAGGAGATACAAAAATATAATGAACTAACTAACAAAAAAGCAAAACTAACTAGCATAAAAGTGCTTGATTGCTAGACACTTTTGATGTATGTATATTTATATTCTCAGGTAGCTTGTTTATCGGTGCATAGTCTATGTTATTAAATAATGGGCATTTGACAACTGACTTTCTGCAGTTTTTCTTTTTTCTTTTTTTGCACTTTCCCTACGGAGAGACCACCGTGCATTGTACCTTTTTCGAAGATCGATTATTTGGGTAGGTAACCTATCTACCTGCCTATTTTTACTGATAATATCACTGGCTTTAATGAGAGCTTAGCTTTAGCATCGGTTGAAACGTCACCTCGTAATGAGTGTGCGCGTACATAATGAATCATCTTTGTTGACACAAAGCCCTCGCAAAACAAACATGCCTAGCAAACATCATAATTTCGATGTGCCATTATCGACGATTTTGCTTGATGACGTCAAATTTTATTTGACGTGTTGGAATTGTTGCTGAATATAGTGGGTATATGGTATGTTATTCTTAACTTTGGACTCAACATTTTTGCAGTTAGTTATAGCTATGTATGGCACATCAAATTTCATAAAACATTTGTTTTTCGCGTCGTCGCCTCTATCTCACTTAGGCACCTGTGTCTGTCAGTCCTGTACCTGACAGTATCTTTCTAAAACTCGTAAGTGCGTTAATAAAGTCCCCAGTTTTATTGAAGCACATTGAGTTCGTAGGGAATAGGATTACAAAAAACTTCACGCAGTGAGTGTGGTTTCTGTCTGATCATTAGCAGAGACCTATTTCATTTTTATTTATTGCTTCCTTTGGGATGAAACCAATTTAAAATGGACTGAATACAAGAGAAACACAGTTCGTAATGGTTTTTACGTACGTACATATATGGTCTTCAATTGTTTAAAAAGTTTGTGTTGGATGAAAATTGGTTTTAATTTCGGCGCAGGAAAGTTAAAATTACCTTGTACCGTATTAAATAATTGAAATGGTGAAAAACGAGAAGCACTTTTACCAGGGTACTTTGGAACTTCTAAAATAAAAATTATTCCATCAACGCATTAATTGTTAGGCCATGTTTACTTAAGGGTTTTTGAATTTTTTAGCTTTGGATTACAATATAATGTCACCTCAATGTCGTCATCATTAAAATTATAATAGGAAACTTTGCAAAAGTAGAAATAATATCTTCTCCAAAAATATTGTGTTTCTCTTTTATTTTTAACATCGAGTTCTGCTTCTACTTGAAGCTTGAGTGGGTCGTCTGACAACGGGGACAAGTGTCGTGGACGATCCACAACAGAATTCCTTTTGTTGGGCCAAGAAGTGAAATTTTCCTATTTGCATGACATTCAAATATTTATAGCGCGCTCGAACAAGCGATTATGTTAATATAAGTGTCCTGTGAAGGTGAAAATGTGGACAATTTATGAACGGGAAAATATACGCAGAATTTTTATAAAACTAACTGTGGCTACTTTTGAAGGTAAGTAATTTATTAACTTCATTACTGAGTCGTTATTGTTGGCGTTGCTAATCATCCGTCAATATAGTTCAGGGAAAAATTCGGTTATGCCAAGCGGTAATTTAGGTCAAGGGAGAAACAGGCCATTAGACATAGGTCACTACACTATTGTCGGTATTTCGCAGTGTTTTTGTAGACAGAAAATATCTGTTTGAAGCTTAAATACCAAAATAAATACACCATAATATTCCCTTACCTTACACCTTTTTTGTTATTAATTGCTTTTTTTATGAGTCACTTAATTGCATAAATAGACAACGTATTTGCTTTCTTTTTTTATTCTAACAGAGCTATTTTTCGAAAAGCCATCGTTAAGTTAACATTATCTCCTTCTGATTTATCTAAGCATTTATTCTGAAACGTTTATTCCGTTGATACGCGTCCCAAGTATCTCTATGCAACTCGATTCCAGCAATTTGTTAGGCCAATAATCCGATCAATCGACAGAATGGCTGCAATCTGGATGCTACTCGACCGCAACTGCAGAGACAATCGATTTTATTTATTATAGCAGACGGTGAATGAACGCCATGCTCAGCCTACAAATAGCTTTGCTGAACCGAGATTACATTAATGATAAATGATTTTATTTCTGTAAGTAGGTTTGTACAAACACTTTTACACGTCAATCATATATTTTATTTCTTTTTTTTTTCAATCATATTATTTATTTCATTATAAACATATCATGTCAATAAATTTTCTCCTTATATTATTTTAGAGTTTGGTGCGATGGGTCGTATAGTGTGCAGGATTGTTGGAATTTCGACTTGACACCAGAGGGGCAATTCCCGTATTTTTAAGACCGTTCGCATTCTAATCTCAGTCTCAATCTGTCAAAATTACAATCAATTTACATACATTTTTGACAGGTTTTTGACATTGATTGTCGCTGAGATGAGATTGCGACTTGAATTTGAACGTTTTTTAAGTACGAGAATTGGCCTACAGTTACTGTGAAGATGGACGGCGGACCATGGTGGAAGTACCTAAATAAAAATACTATATTCCACTGTCAAAGGTAGCGAGTACTGAAGCCTACTCAGCTAACTGTCATGTTCCGATTACGATTCCGACTTCTTTGGGGCTATAGTGAGTATACAAATGAAATCAGTCTAGAAAAAAAAAATTGCTCATAACAGCAGATACTTAATGGCAGTATTTTTAATTATTTTTGGAATATCTTAAAGTTAGGCATTTACAATAGTGTATGCTGCTGCATTGCATCTGCGGTTTCATCCTATTTATTCTAGTTCGTATCAAATAAGTATCCATAATTTTTGAAATTTTCCAAAATTTGATTAAGGCATAACAAAGATAGTTTCGTTGTTGATAAATATGAATTGAATCCAGTAGATTTTTATAAATTACCTATTTTTATTGAGTCAAGGGAGTTTTATTGATTCCTTACCTTAATTCCTAATCAAGCTTCAATTTATTATATTCTGTTACCTGGTCTAAGATATTCGTCGAGTTTGGTGTAGAACCAGTTGATTGAAAAGGGCTGCTTCCGGCCCTTTTTCCGGGCACCGGACTATTCTCCAGGCTTGCGTGGTTTTGGGTCGCTTTTACCAGCCGCGTAGGATCCTTGGAGTTCGAGAACGACAAGTCCGTTTTGATCCGCCACACGTGTTCGTCGTATCACCTGCAATTCTGTCGAGGCATGCTAATAAGCTTTGAGGTTGCGGTGAGTCAGCATAGATTTGTTATTTAAACCATCACTCTCAACTTTTATAATAGTAATAGTAATATTTTATTTCTAAGTATTTAATGAGATCTTAAATTAAACATTGATTCACATGTACTACCATTTGCTGGAGTATAAATGTTAAATCAGCTAAGTGCATGCAAATCGAAGACATTACAATAAAAGTTATTATATTAAACGAATAAAATTGTTTTGACTTTATATTTTTAATTAGATACAATAATATTGATTTAGATTAATTGAATAGGATTATTTGTAATGTCAAAATATTAATTATTATGTCAAAATTAAAACACAAAAACATGACTAAAAAAATTATTCATGTCAAAAATAAAAGATCTAGTAATGTATTAATTATAATGTCAAACTACTATTAGCATAGAATATTTACAATGTCAAAAAGTATAATTTAAAAATTCGTTAACGGAATAAAATAAAAACACATGTGTAAGAGCCAAGTAAACATTTTACATTTGAATTTATTAATTGGTAACATTCTCAAGCCAGGTGGTAATTTATTATAAATTTTTACTGTCATACAACTAGCATTTCTACTGTATAGTTGCAATCTCTGAGGAGGTACTAGCAATTTCCCAGCAAACGTTTATTCAGTCTTTGGGAGACTTGTTTATTTAATAGGAATAAATGTGAGTATTTTTTTAACAAATAAACAAACCTCAAAAATATACAGGCAAAGGAGTGGAAGAATTTTTAATTCTTTAAAAAATGGCCTGCAATGGTCTAAATATTCTCCTCCGATCAATCACAAGACAGAGACTCTGAAACTGATATCTTATATAACTCCAAAACCATATCAACAATTTAGTAAGTACCTACTAAGTTTAATTTAGGGAACTACACTAGTGTTAATGTAGTTCCCTTAGATGAACTCTTCTTCTCCAGAACATAAATAGCTTTTGATAAAATAGGCAGTATAAAGAAGTTTCAGCTTCGTATCGAACTTAGGACCGTAAATCCGGCTAAGACTGGATTTGGGGTGCTAAGTTATTACGTTATCTTTCAGCTTCTCCGGGACTTACGATGTAAGCAAAACATTTTTACGGAAAGTAAAAAGTAAGTCTTCAAAAGGCAAAACAACTTAGATTTAAGGTAGGTGTGTGTTTAAACCAGAATAAACTCAAACCACAAACATAGCATTAATACTAGATCGGTCTAGACAGTAATTAAGGGGAGAGTAAAATATCGTTGGACACGGTAACAATGTTTTTTTTTTTTTTTATTTATTAAGGAGCTTGGTCAACATAACTAAGTCGCTCCGCAAGACCATCTCATAATATTATAAAAACATTATTTTGTAAACCTAATACAGTCCTTATTAACCTTATTAACATTCTCTTCTGCAAATACCAGTCCGCACCAGTTTATACACTAACCTAGCCTACGACAGTGGGAACGCTAAAATATTATTGCATCTTCCCACCTCTCTAACATCAACACCACTGTGTATTACTAACTCAGCTCTGAGATCTTCGTTCCGGGCACACTCCACCATGATGTTATGAACGTCTTCCACTTTCCCACATTCTGTGCAGTTGGGGGAAGGAACTTTTTTCATTAAAAATGCGAACTTATTTAAAGGGATATGTCCAGAACGAAGTCTGAGAGCTGTCACAATTTCTGTTCTGCTAAAACCACAGGAATCGAACCATGGCAATTGCATTGCAATGATTAATATCAGGGTATTCATAATTTTATTTCCAGCACGAAACCAAGACTTTGACTGACCGGTTGGTGAAGTTAGTAGCGACCCTGCCTTCTGAGCCGCTGGTTCCGGGTTCGATCCCCGGACAAGTCAAACATTTGTGTGCATGAACATGTCTGTTTGACCTGTGTCTGGGTGTGTATATGTATATAAGTATGTATATCAGTCATCAGGTTACCGTAGTACAGGCTCTGCCTAGTTCGGGACCTGAAGACCTTGTGTGGATGTTGTCAAAAAAAAAAAAGCCATAATTATTATAAAAATTGAGACATTTTTAGTAATTCTAGTTGTCCGACATAATGCCGCTCTTTGCAAACGGAGAGATTCCGCGAGGATATTACATGAAAAAAAAATACTTCCAAGTATTTTCAAAAAATCGTTTGCCCTAGCAAACGATTTTTTTACTAGTGTTCACTAGAAATTAATAATTTATCACACCACCTGATCGAAGATATGAAATTATATGTCATGCAAACTTAATCAGAATTAAGTCATTAAAGCCCTGGAGTCTAGTTGGGCATTAATATTCTACTAAAGGGAATCGCCATTGTCGGCTTAAATGTGGACAAGTTGTTCAGTAAAACGTATTTTATCAAATAAATATAATTAATTCTATAACAAATATTTTTGCAAACCTCGTCGCAGGAAAGTCTAATGAAAAAAATGTGTAATATAAGTATTCACGTCGATTGCACGCGTAAAGCACCGCCATTTTTAGGTTGCAGGCTCTCGGTGGCTTAGATTCAGGGTTACCACATAAATAATAATGATTATAGTTTTTATTGGATTAAAAAATCGATTTATATTTGAGTCAAAAAATGTGGTTCTTTCTTGAGCACGTTTACTGGGTTTGGACCATATGTTAGTCTTATTTATCTGCGATTAGATGAAAAACAGTCAAAACATTTTTATATTTTTCTATGTAAATCACTTTCTATCTGGTTATGGACCCGATTATCGAATCCATAAATCAATTACCTACCGTTAATTTTTATTTTTTTATTTCCTGGCAACACCTATTGCATTATCTGTCAAAAATTATTAAGAAAGAAAAAAACTATTCGCTTTGCTTCCGTGTTGTGAATATTGTCTCGTGTTGTTTTTTTTTTTAAATAGAAGACGCACACAGTTTTCAAACTTAAATGTAAACATATAATATTATGATTCCCAAGACTGACATACAGTGATCTTATTTTATTTGGTTGTGGAACATACCAGTTGAAACAGACACGGTCGTATTATGGAGAACATATCAGGAATGATGGTTCCTACACTATTGAAATAAGCATGGATAGAGCCAGAAACCTCCTAGAAGGTTTACCCTTGGCAGGCAATTGTTCAGTACTAGGAGGCAAAATACAAAGCAGGCACCTAAGCCGAAATAAACACTTGGTGAGGACGGGGCCGGATCTTGCGGATAGTCAGTTCGGCTTCCGCAAGGGGCGCTCGACGGTGGACGCCATCATGCGCGTTAGAGCCCTCACGACGGGGGACGCGGTGTCTCGGGGCGGGGTTGTCGTGGCGGTGTCACTCGACATCGCCAACGCATTTAACACCCTGCCCTGGAGTTGCATTGGGGAGGCACTCCGGTATCACCGGGTGCCAACCTACCTCCGTCGAATAGTCGAGGCATATCTGACGGACAGAGCCGTCATCTACCCCGGTCGCGATGGGGAGTGGAACCGGCGAGAGATGTCGTGCGGTGTCCCACAGGGATCGGTTCTAGGGCCGCTCCTGTGGGACATCGGTTACGACTGGGTGCTGCGGGCCGACCTCCCTGATGGCGTCAGCGTGGTGTGCTACGCTGACGACACGCTGGTCCTGGCGCAGGGGAGGTCGCATCAGGCGGCGGCCGACGCGATGACACGCGGGGTTGCGATAGTCGTGGAGAGGATCCGGCAGTTGGGTCTCGAGGTGGCTTTGCACAAGTCCGAGGCCATGTCTTTCCATGGGCCCCGGAACAGGCCACCATCGGGATCCCAACTAACGGCAGGAGGGGTTCACATCGGCGTCGAGTCCACGATGAAGTACTTAGGACTCGTGCTCGATAGCCGGTGGAACTTCGTGGAGCACTTCCGACGTTTGGCCCCCAAACTGGAACGGACTGGGGCCGCCCTCAAGCGGCTCCTGCCCAACCTGAGGGGTCCAAACGCCTCCTGCCGAAGGCTTTACGCGGGGGTCGTGCGGTCCATGGCTACATATGGGGCCCCGGTGTGGGCGCGTTCACTGCGGCGGAGAGCCGCCCACAATCTGAACGCGCCCCAAAAGGTGGTAGCCGTAAGGCTGATCCGGGGCTACCGCACGATCTCGGGCGAGGCGGCAAGCCTCCTTGCCGGACTGCCACCGTGGGATCTGGAGGCGATAGTCCTCGCGCGCCTGTATGAGTGGCGCGCGGAGGCACTACGCCGGGGGGAAACCCCGCTTCCGCGGCAAATCGCGGCGGAGCGGACGGACCTCCGGCGCGATCTCATGGTGGCATGGAAAGAGCGACTGTCGCAACCCAGCGCAGGGCACGCCACGATAGCGGCGGTAAGACCCCTCTTTGAGGAGTGGCTAGAGAGGCGTCACGGCGTCCTCACCTACCGCCTGACGCAGGTCCTCACCGGACACGGATGTTTCGGGAGGTTCCTGCACATCATCAGGCGGGAGGAAACGCCCGGGTGTCACCACTGCGATGATCGCCCCGAGGACACGGTGGAGCATACGGTGGGGGCCTGCCCTGCATGGGCGGAGCACCGCCGTGTCCTCGTAGAGGCGATCGGCAGCGGCGGCGACCTCTCACGCCCGGCCCTGGTTCAAGCCATGGTCCGGGGCGAGGGGGAGTGGGAGGCAGTCACCTCCTTCTGCGAAGCAGTCATGCTAGCGAAGGAGGTGGCGGGACGGGAGAGGGAGAGAGTCTCCCGTCCAAGCTGCCGCGGTGGACGCTCCGGACGTCGGGAGCCGCGTGACGACTCCCGGCCACCGTAGGCGCGGGCCTGCGGGCGGTGAGTAATGGGTAGCTCACCGTCCGATCAGGACCAGGCCCGTGCTGGACGGCGCGTACGTGTTCCACGCGCGCCTCAAAGAGATGTCAGCATCGAAGAGGGGGCCCACTAGGGCCCAAGCCTGCCGGGAAAGCGGGATCATCCGAAAGGGGTACCGCTGACCCGGAACATAAAGGGCCAAGGAAGGAACACGGGTGGGTTTTAGTCAGTAAGAGTCTGACACTCCCTTCCGCTCCACCCAGAGCGGGAGGAGTCATTTGATGATTTCCCATCCTCAAAAAAAAAAAAAAAAAAAGCCGAAATAAACATTTTGTTTATATTTTGTACAATAACAATCAACGGGGCATAGAAGCAATTATTCAGTATTGTTGCAATTGCCTTGTAGGCCGAAGAACGGTAGGTAGCTGTGCTCACGTCATGACGATAATGTGGTATTTAAGCTGGGCAACGCATGAGAATAACATTACGCCACCCGCACAATTTTTATATAATACTTTAATTATACAGGGTGTTTGGTAGGGAGCTGTACATACGCCTAGGGTAGAAACTAGGGATAGTCTGCTACCTACCCCCGCCCATTATATTGACCTTGGCCTCAAGGTTTTTTTTACCTTACTACCTTACCTTAAAATTATTTCTTTACCTTACTACGGTACTTCAGGCCCCATAACTTTTCTTCTCCACAATTTTCTGGTGTAAAATAATTTTTTGCAGGACCCTAAGACTCTAACGATTAAAACAAGACCATTAGCCGACCGGTCCCATGGATAGATTTTGAGCTACAGGTAGTTTTAGTCAAAAAATCACAAAAAAGTCAAATAAAAAATAAAAATAAATTAAAAAAAAACCTTGAGGCCAAGGTCAATATAATGGGCGGGGGTAGGTAGCAGACTATCCCTAGTTTCTACCCTAGGCGTATGTACAGCTCCCTACCAAACACCCTGTATATGATTCGGATTAAACCGTGTTAAGAAATAATAGCTGCTTGTTTTATTTTATCCACTAATATTCCCCTAACTAGTAGCTGTTGCAAAAATATGTAAGTTAATATCATCATATAAAAGAGAATAATTTATATTAGAAAAGAAAGACTTATTTTTACTATTTTTCAGTATTAATTTGAAAAATAAATACTCTTATTAGACGTTTCTTAGTGACAAGAGCACAATGTTACACATACTAAATAATTATGGTACATTTTTGTAACTTGCTGCAACTATATTATAATATTTCGTTTATTAATTCGAATTATGAATGAAATATTAAAAACTCAACTCATTTAATAATATACTTTGGGTATTACTAATAATCGTCGTATAGTGTCTGTATAGTTACACAACTCTTTGTCTTCTTCTTTCGAAAGTCAAATTACTGATGACTGAAAGAGAGAAATCGGTGTGTAACTATACAGACACTATACGACGTTTATTAGTAAGGAGGTTAATGTCCACGTCAAGCCAGAGCACCCCAATAAACTGGGCAATTCCCTGTCATTATGACCCGCTGGTCATTAATGTGATTTGAATATGGAACCTCCAGTAAAAATCGCGTACATACATTTTCCATAGTACATACCAAAGATCATATAAACACAAATGACCTGAGGTACATACTAATACCATGCATTTATTATTGAGACCTGCACTAAAAAAAATGGTTCAGAAATCGAACTGGCGACCGAGAGTAGAATACAAATTAAAAAACACATAACACAATTTAAAAAAGGGGCGAATTCTGCTAATCGCTTTTCTCACAAAAATGCCAAGTGACAAGTGAGTTGACTCTGGGTACATTAAATCCGAAACCATTGGCGTTGCCAACAATCTACTCCCAGAAAAGTCCAAGGAATCGTACATGTAAGCCTACGAAGATTTTTACAAATGTTAAACTATAAAAGGCGTCAAGTTTGTGTCTGAATCAGTGCTTTTAGTCTACTTCCAGCATTTATCAAGTACAAAGAAGTTAAGTAGCCTATGGTGCATCTATTCGATATTTAGGACAACAATAAACATTAGACACAATATTCGAATTAATACATACACCAAATTACTGGCATTTTAAAAAAGGAAATCGGAAGGACATCGTGCTAAGAAATCAAAAGTTTTCACAGCTCAAAATGTGTAATCGTTTCTAAATGAACGACCACAGTTTTCTTGCCACAAATGTAACTACCTACCTAATGATTGAATTTTTAGTAACTAATATAGCTACATACCTAATTATACTTACTTACTAGCGACCTAACATGCATCGATCGCTTAAGTGCGATCTACTGAAGCGTTGCGTAATGGTTCGACAAGCCAAAATGTCGAGATTTCTGCGCTCTATCCCAGTTAAATATTGTTGTATACCTTCGTTAGGGTTATGTATAGACACATAACCCTTTTTTTTTGAGGGTGGGTAATCATCAAATAACTTCTCCCGCACTGGGTGGAGCGGGAGGGCATGTCAGACTCTTACTGACTAAAACCCACCCGCGTTCCTTCAGTTGCCTGTGCCAGGGGCCACAGTAACCCTTTCGGACTTTCCCGCAACCCTGGCAGGCATCAGCCCTAGCGCGGGCACCGTCATTAGTACGGACATCTCTTTGAGGCACGCGTGGAACACAACGACCGTCGACCCGGGTATGGTCCTTATAGGACGGCGAGCTGCCAATTGCTCGCCGTCCGCAAGCACGCGTCTACGGTGGCCGGAAATCGGCGTATAATTCCCGACGTCCAGGGCGTCTCCTGCGGCGGCTAGGGGCGTGAGAGCGCAAATTTTGCCTATCCCTCACGCGTACCGCCTACTCCTTCGAGAGCATTACTGCTTCGCAGAAGGAGAAGACGGCTTCCCAAGCCCTCTCGCTCCGTACCATGGCCTGGACCAGGGCCGGACGCGAGAGATCGCTACCGCCAATCGCCGCCACGAGAACACGGCGGTGCTCCGCCCAAGCAGCGATCCACACAATGGTGACACCCGTGCGTTTCCTCCCGCCTTACCCGTAATAGGAACCTTCCGAAACAACCGTGTCCGGTGAGGACCTGCGTCAGGCGGAAGGTGAGAACGCCGTGGTGCCTCTCTAGCCACTCCTCAAAGAGGGGACTTATCGCCGCAATTGTGGCGTGCCCAGCGCTGGGTTGCGACAATCGCACTTTCCATGCCGCCCTGAGATCCCGCCGGAGCTCTGTCCGCTGTGCCGTGATTTCTCGCGGCAGCGGAGTTACGCCTCGGAGACACATAACCCTAACGAAGGTATACAATAATATGTTTAGGTTACAATTATATGTGTCAATCAAATCTAAGAAAGTGTTTAATTTCTAATACATAAGAATTCATATATATTTAACTAAGTAACTTACCTTTCTACTTACTAACCTACCAGTCTATTTTTGTCACAGGTGGCCTTGATTTTTGTAGTGAATGACGCTTGTCGTGGAAATGAACTCTTATACATCAAAATCGAAGATATCGAAAAGCATTCAGGTTGGTCGCTGGTAAGTTTGCGAGAAACAAAATCTAAGAAAGAACGGTCATTCGTAGTCCGTGGAAAATACGTAAGAATTTTCGAAAAGTACCGAGCTCTACGCTCCTATAAATATAAACACTAACAGATTCTTCGTAGCTTATAATAATGGCAAGTGAAAGACAGTGTCAAAAATAAGATTAGCGGCAGAAAGAAATTCTGAAATACCTGAAATTGATAAATGCCGAGCTCTACATGGGCCATTCAGGAGGACATCGGCAACTGTATTGGCGGATTCAGGACCAGACATGACCTAGATTAAAAGACACGGTGGATGGAAATCTGATGTAGTAGCGTACATTGAAAATTATACAAATAATTCGGACCAAATAAGCTGCCGCATTGGTGACAACATCAAACTAAAAATTCCGTCTATAACTGATCCTTGGACACCTTTGTATTCCGTCTATAACTGATCCTTGGACACCTTTGTCACTGCAACCATCCACATCAATACACTTTTCATCTAGTCCGCTGCTTCAAGCACCACCTTCACCAACTTTCACGATCCAAAATGGTCTCGAGCAGACCCAAGTTTCTGAAACTTTACTCAACAGCAATGCGCAAATAAACTCTACCTCCACTTCAATAATGGTACCGAATAAAAGCTTCGTTTTTAGTACCTACTATTGCTGTTTATTGTATCGTAGATGATGTCAAAAGTAGAGTATCCTTCTCGGGGATAAACGTGCCTTCGTCATGGGTGAGCTTGAATCTCCCGCTGCACTCAAGATTCTTGCCTTAACTCCCTCGCTTTGCTTCGGATTTAACTGACACTCCTCCGTTACGCCTCCCTCGTTACGCTCGGGATTTAATACTGCGCCCGCGACCTAAAACACTGCTTTATCCCCTTGGTGCACAATCCACTATTTGGCGTCCAAAATTTTTCTCAATATTTAAAGCGATGAACCCCAAAAAAGTGTACCAACATCTGAAACTGCCATAAAAACTGCAGCAGTGCCATTTCTATGAATATTTTCATAAAATAGTTTTGCTTTGGGACCTACCTATAGTTTTTTGTTTCAGCAATGCAGAAATCTCCTACGTGGCTATACTAATTCTCATATTGGCATGATTCACGTATAAATAAATAACGAAGGTAAATATTGTTCATTTATTTTTCAACGAACGTTGCTGGCAGAACGTATATTTGTTTAGTTCTAACTGAAATCTGAATCTGCATTCAAAACATTTCTTTGAAATATTCATATTTATATTATCTGTGTTAAGGTTTCTTTTTCTACGAGTTGAAAATAATTTTTAGTCTTCGAATCTTAAATAAATAGGAGCAAGTGCACGTCATGAATATTAAAGATGTCTGCCACAATTTTGACTTTTTTTGAAAAATATGTTTTCAAATTATAATATTATTTAGGTGGGTATTTATAAAACATTTACTATTTCATGTTGTTGTCATAAAAGTATTCTTATAATTATTTCGCTGATTGAAAATAAAAGGCTTCAATTATTAAGAGCTTATCTGGCGATTCTGATCTTTCATATCACATAAAGAAAGAAAACGATAATAGTAGAACTGATGCGTCGAGTCTACCCCTTTCTATTTAATTTCATACTAAAACCTTTAACAGTCTAGTCGTTAGACTGAAAAGCAATTTGATAAAAATTGCATTCGTAAACTATTTCATGCGATCAAGATACGCTGAGGCACGTTTAATATAAAAGGAACGCTTATTACATTGCTTTATATACTGCACTTGCTTTTGTCCGCCTGTGCATCCAGGGTCGTGAAACTAGCCATAGATAATGGCATCATGTGCTTTTACAGGGTTCTCTAAATTCGTTTAGTTTGAGTTAAATTACTTAAACCTATATAAGGTTACCTAGTAGGTACCTACTAGAAAAAGCTAATCAGCATTTTTCACAGCCTGACTATATGAGCAGTCTGAAACCTTCAGAGTGGGTCGTCATATCCTAAAAAACAAGACTTAGCCCTCGCACGGCGATTTTTTATCGCGCATTGTATTTTCAAAGCACTGTTTAGCAAAGAGAGTTGAAAATTCAATAGTGTTTGTCTTTGACACCCTGGGATGCTCTCTATTGGATTCTCAATGTGCGGCTCAACACAAAGAATGCGCGCTAAGAAATCGCGCAGGCTTACGAGCTCTTCAAGAAAGAAACTAAGGAGACCGCGCGCAAAACATCACGATAAAAATCCTGTGATATTTCCAAAGCAGACAATTTCAAACATATTAGTTTAGAAAAAAACCTATCACCCTAATTAATTTGGATGTAACCTTTTTAAAATAAATTCAGTAAACAGATTTGGGCGATTCGATTAATTATTTAGCAAGAAAATGTTTCCTTTTTCATGTAGAAACGAGATCATAATTATTATGCCTAGAAAGTGTAACTGTTATTGTAGGTATTCAAACATTTAATGATATCATAAATATAAAGCATTATATGAGAATATCTTTAATGCCTTCATTATTCTTAACTGTTTCATGTTGGCGTCAGTAAGCATACGTATAATCTACGGATAGATAATTATTATAATACATTGATCTTAATTATCGGCTCGCACCTCATTATTGTCAGCCATTTTGAAATGTAGGTACGTAGGAAATCCGAATCAAAATACATTAGTGACATGGGAGGCGAAATGTGCAAGTCAGTACCTACATTACGTTTCGCTAACTACTAAATCTAGCTGAGGCCCTCAGCGAAAAAGTACCAGGCAGTCATAAGTCTAGAGCAGTAGATAAATTAATCAGTTCAGTGTACCCTCACATGACATGACATCACTTCATCACATGCATACCTACGTATGCCGCCGGGACTTATGTTGGCATTCCCTTAATGTCGACATCGTGCATCGATTGGATTAGATGGACCTACGAGTATGTCACTCCAATGTTTACAGTCCCCAGACTATTTGACGTTTGTGTAACGAATATTGTGTTTTCTATTGGTTTGAGCCCTGTTTATAATGGGTTAAGTGGGTTATAGTTTTTAGGATAACCTATATGTTTCCTGATTGATACTTTGTTACACAAGGTTTTTTTCCGGCGAAAGTTTGATAAGCCGTTTTTCGTTTGAAATGACCTGGTTGGTTTTATGACATTAAAAACTTTTAACAAAGAAAAAGACCACTGTCTTAAAAAAAAAACACTTCAAAATGAAAAATTACTTTAGTTTCTGAAGTCTTTGGTTTTTTGTGTTTTCGTTGTTTGCCACCGATTTCCGTAATTATAGTTATTTACACAAACAACAAACATAAAATAAAAAATAAAGTATGAATTGAGCCTCGTCCTTTTTGTGAAGTAGGTTAAAAAATAAATCGACCAAAAAAAAAAACTAAAATGGGCATAGAGTGCTGTGACAGAAAATCTACCAAATTATTTCATAATAGGTACATCACTCAAGATAATATTAAGAAAGAATTGGGCGGATTATGCTTCAGCTGCTTAGCTCATTATTTTTAGATTAAGCAATAATATAATATTATTAATTGTTGCTACAAGTATTTACAAATAAAGTAGGTCAAAATTAAGAAAAGTGTCTCTGCAACATACCTCTTAAATATATCAAAGTCGTGAATAAAAAAAGACTAGAATGCTTGTTAAAAAAGCTAGGTGACAATTATTCAAGATAAAAGAATCCCCGAAAATTAATTATTCCAAAGTGACTAAACGAATTGTTCGTTTAATGGCGACCGTGATTCGTGTTTTCTTTGACACTCCCAGTTTTATTTTGTTCGTTTTACTCGGAAATATTATACTTCCCTTCATAATAGAGTTAGGTTTCTACATAGATAATTATGAAGCGCTGGAGACGAGGTTCTTAAGTGTTCAGTCTAGCAAAAGACATTCAAAGGTTTTTTAAAGAAATTATACCTAATTGTTTTTAGTAATAGTGTTTTAAGGTGCAAAGTATCTCCGCGCAATTTAAACTTGAATCGTTCTATGTAAGCATTTGTTAGATAGCTTTAAAACAAAAATTATTATGTTTTACTCTGAAGTTTGCTGAAATCGAACACCTTATTATAAGGTTTAATGTTTTGTGTTTTAATTACGACAAATAGGTGAAAGAGTCATTTCTGCTGAAGAATATTGTACTTGCCCACTTTGCCTATTTTAAAATATTAATCTGAATAATAATATAATTCAAGGAAATCTCACCAACCGGGGGTTGTCCTTGAGTGCACTTGCGTAGTGTAAACAGGAATAATCGTCGATTGGTGCCTCATTTAATTTAAAACGTCTAACGGGCCTCTGCGAGTTGGCACCGGACCCTCGTACGTCTTCCAAAGGTCCGGGACCCCAGGGCCCCGAGAAATGTCAAGAGAAATTCAAGGAAATCTCACATAGATTAAGTGGTGCAGGCTCTGTTAACTTTTACCACCGTAGAAGTTCTTGACTGCCTTCTGCAAAAATAAAGTTTAGAAAATATGCAGTTTAAATGCAAACTAAAAATAGTTTAAAACTGACCCGATTTCTTTATTCATGAATTTTAATGTTCCAGAAAGTTTGAACAGGATTATGTAACCTATTAAACATGCATTTTAGATCCTAAGGGAGACATGTTTTCTACATAAAATTACTGATATTTTCCGTGGCTAAATCTGGGTGCAAAATGTCGCCCATAATTTGTGATATTATTTTGTAAACTATGTTATTGCTATCTAACGTAGCTACGTGTTAGAATTTTCAGCGTCGTTGACTTATTTTTATCCTGTTTACTTTTACAGTTTTGGTAGTTATCCCTATCTCAAAGACAATAGATATGTATGTACCTGTTGGTTTTTTAAGACGCTAAATGGTCCACTTGAAGGAATAAGTGTGGAAACCAAAACCCCCTAACAAAGAACATAGAACCGGTTGGCTTAAGGTAGTGGCTGCAGACAATTCTGGAAATATCAAACGATACAAGACGATGAAGTCCAAAATATGAAATCAATCAGTTTATGTGCCGTTATAGACCTCTGCCTATTACAAAATACCATGAATATAAGTAAGTAATAAACAACACACCTATAAGTCCTTCCATATACCTAAACTGTAACTAAAATGAATCTTCACAAAGAATCATAAACCCTTGTTAAATTCAATGCGACGATAATGGATCTTTCAGCCGTGAATACCAAAAAAGCCTAACCAGTAACCAGCATAACCAACGAGGCTAGATCACGAGATTCCTGAAATACTTCCCGCAAATCTGGACTGCATTGCCGTGAAAACAAGCGATGGATTCGCGTCAATTATTTTGTGTTTGATACAATGAAACTCTAAAACTTAAACAAAGTCACAAATTGACTCTGCTTAGTTACCCGACTGCGCTAGAAGGCGGGTTTATGTTTTTCGAGTGTATGTATGTACTCGTATGTATATTTCTTTGGCACGCTCTGTAGCCTAAGAGGCTTGATCGATTTCAGCTTGAGAGGTGCCGTTAGATTTGTCTTAATTGTGAGAGTGACACAGTGTATCAAAATAGAAAAAAAATGGCTGATTTTTGGCGCCATGTTGGGTCTTCCAAAATTTTTATTTATCAAGTGGGGTATCAAAATAAAGGGTTACATAAATAGCTTGCAAACATTTAAGTATCAATGACAAATCGTAAAAAAAAACACGCAAGAACAATAAAATAAAAAAAAAAAACTAAAAAGCTGCAAATTAAAAAAGTTATAAAATAAAAGTTGGAAGCAGGCGGGACCCATTCCATTTTTATATTTTCCAACTGAAATGGGTCCCGCCTGCTTCCAACTTTTATAATTAAATTGGGCTTGTTTTTGGCTTTCAGTTTTTTTTACTTAAGTTTTTAACCGCAGTCGGGTTTTTTTTAGTTTTTTTAATAACTTTTTTTTTTAAAGCGATATGAGAGTTTCCGCATGGATAATTTATAGGTATCTTTCAATACGTTGTTACTACTAAATAATGTACCTACATATTCGTGGTCAGTGCATTTTTCAATAAGGATCTAAGAAATTGCTAGCATTGGTTTTGCCATAAACAAAAACGGTCACTAGACGTAATGAAATGGGTCTAGTCACTAAAACCCTGAACTAGGTAGGTGCTGTCAAAACTAGGTGAATTTTTATTGTATTGTATATCGGGCTGGTATTCGCAAACCCTTGGCCAGGACGTGTTTTTGCGTACGGAAACCTAGATGTAATAAATAATTCTAGTAAATAGTCTTACAACGAGAGATTAATTTAGAGACACTTTTTTCAAAAGTGAAAAGTAAATAAAAACATCACTTTTATTGGGTTATCTTTATTATCATATAAAATAATCATTCATTACATTTATTTTTTAATGATTATTTCTTTTAAATGTAGCTAAGCCATATCTGCGGTTAACGTGGTCCATTTTGAAGTTCTAATTTTCTATGACGCGTCCGAGCATTTCGAGTGGTATTTGGCAAGATGGACGTTGGTCACCAAGTCACTGATTTAAGTTGCCGTCTAAGTTTTACAAAAAAAGGTTTCGGTCGTCTAAAAACATCTCCATGCACTTTCCAAACTGCAAATAACCCCGTACAGCAATCAACTGCCTCCAAACACGACACGGTTGGCGCAGTGGTTAAGCGATTGACTGGTGCGCTGCGTGTCGCGGGTTCGATTCCCGCACGGAACAATATTTGTATGACCTGCAAGTAGTTGTTCTAGGTCTGGCTGTTTGTGTATGTGAATTTAAATGTTTGTAAACGCACCCACAATACAGGAGAAATTCATAGTGTGGGGCAACGTTTGAAAAAAAAAAACTCTGAAACCCGATGACGAATCACACACACTCGTAAATCACTTTACATTCGACCCGACTACATCGATAAGCGTTACCAGAGCTATATGAATAATTCATGATATTACATAAGTGTTGGGAACCGAAAAACTGGTTATATGGATGATATAACATGGAACTTGTGCTTGCTTTACAGGTACTAGTAAGTATAGATTATTGACCGGTAGATTTCGAGTGCCGTTTGTAGGTAGGACATAATCATAATCATTTATGATTACTGACAAACTAATGCGTGCACTGACTGGACAGGTCCGCTCAATCTGTATGGGTTTTCCTCAAAAGACCGTTTCAGACACCAAACTACATGGTCTTCACATGATCTGACCAAGATTATGTCTGGACTTTAAAAGAGACGGTGACCTCTGAGTTTGTTTCGGCCTTTCTTCTCAGAGAAGTCAGATAGGAAACGCCGACCTCATCTAGTTTTTAAAATATGATTGACGTGTAAAAGTGTTTGTACAAACCTACTTACAGAAATAAAATCATTTCTCATTTATTTGTCAGAAACATACAAAGGTCACATTAAGGTTATATTAAAAGGTCTTAATTTTTTTTCAACTGTATCATCACATTCTGCCACGCATGGCGTGCAAATATTAGGTACATATATTTATGACAGGACAGATTATTAGGCCAGTATTAACATTATTGATTGCATAATTACGAATTAAAATTTGGGGCATGTCAATCAAAAATAATATCATAAAGATTACAATTTATTTAGCATGGCAAAGTTTCATACAATGTCATAATATCAAAGAGTAAATATTGTCAAAGTATAAAAGATTACAATTAAATTATGATGTCAAAGTATCATTCAAGTATGGTCGGTTAAATTATAATAACTTATGGAACAAGACTGAACCCGTGACTGAACGTTGTTGACGACTGAATCAAGTTTGAAATAACAGACTGTTCATTAATATCAATATTAGTAAATGTACCTTCTGTGTCTCTGAAACGTAATAATAGTTGGTATTATGAATAGTCTATCTATTCTATATTTTTTTTTTTTTTGTGACCAAATGATACTACCTAAAGTGAATACAACAATACAGTCATGTAAAGTTTTTTCAATAATAGAAATATAATTTAGTTTTACACAACCACCGCACCGGTTTACCTACTATTTCATGCGTAGTTTATTTTTTGCTAAAAACCAACTTATAATTACAGTATTGCTATCGAGTACCTATAAAACCTCATTTCAAAATTATTATTCTCAATAAAATACGAAATTATGAATTTCATGGATGAAGCTGACAACGATTTTTAGTAAAATCAATTCTAGAGCGTCTGAATAAAAACTTAATTTCGTTATTTTCGTATAAAACTTTGATATTTTATCCAATTTCAGCGCAGTCAACTCTCATTGTTAACGTCTGAAGCGTAAAATTAAATATTGTTGAGTAAAAACAAATGTTTATGAGGTCATGATGCTGCTAAGGTTTGTATTGACGATAAAACTATCATTTTAACTTTATACGATGCATTAATTTAGCTGAATTTAAATGTGATTCTGGAAATGTTGTTTAGGTTTATGCAGCTTAAGCTGAGCGGCTTAAATTGTAATCGCCTCTGTCCGATTTAGTTTTGAATGTAAATTTGGCTTTTATAAAATTTTTGTTTTGCTAAAATATTTAAGTGGTTTAGCGGCACATCAGCACTCAATGTATTCAAAAGTATATCATAGCCCATTTTAGACAAAACGCACACAAAAGCCAAAACAGATCATACATCTTTGATTAAGAGACTTTTTTGTTACGATAATGCGCGCCATAATTATTTTCAAACAGCGATAGTCTGACGAAATACATTTTTGACAGTCAGAATCAGGCTAAGCTGTTTTTGTATTAATCTTATTAATTTTTATTTCGGATACTGGGCTTTTGGCTTTAGTATTACCGTGTTAAATTTCTGTAATGTGCATTTTATTTGTGCAGAATAAATATTATTTCTTTCTTCTTTATGGTGTTTTTCCGTTTTAGAAGCCCAGAAAGTCCTTATTTTGAATGACAGACTTATTTTGTAAACTCCGCAGTAGTTATATGCTAGGGTGTTTAAATGTTGCGTAAAAGCATTTGTATTTCCAACCGTATCTCCGTTATTTACTATTACAGAGATCCATCCATCCATGTCAGCCGATAAACGTATTCTACTTTAAGAGCGTTTATACTTTATGAGTGGCAACGTCGCAATTTACTGTCATATTTCGTGGTTTTCCATTTTTATCATTTAATCGAAGCTACATTTTAAAAAATCTGTTTAACTAACTTTTTAGAATTACGTGAAAGTGTTTAACAAGTACAAGTACAAGTTACACACAAGTTACAGTACAAGTTTACAGTTATTTTACAATGAAAATAACGCCCTGCAAGTTTCCAATGTATTATTTATATATAAATAGAACTGTAAACGCAACGATTTTTTACCTTTTAAGTACACAGTTTTCACATAATTCTAAAAAGATAACTAAACAGATTTTTAAAATAAAGCTCCGATTAAATGATAAAAATTGAAAACCACGAAATATGACACTAAATTGCGACGTTGCCACTCATAAGGTATAAACGCTCTTAATGGTGAGAACATATTGCGTACAAACGATGGTATTGTTATAGTGTGCCTATTGCAATTGGTGTGAATGTGTAGAAAATACAGCATGATGGATGTGATAGTTATTTTAACTTTAATCACATCTGTTAAAACCGAACTATTGTATCTAAACTACAAAATAAACATTCAATATATACTGTTAGCGTTTTCCGACTTTTTATCATTAGAAAGAACTGAAACTATCTTGCGGTGAAGACATGAGTCTTCATCGCAAGATAGTTTCAGTACTAATAGTGTACAGTATTAAATTAAGCACCTGATTCTGAAAGCTCATTTAAACTAGTCTGGTGTTAAATCGAATATCAACTATTTGTTTAAATTTATGAGAACACCGGGTATGTGATTTGAAAGTAAATTAACAAAGTTAAATAAATGGGTATATTAAATTGGACTCGCCCCTTTAGAAAAGACTACTGAAAAATTTACTATCTTTATTTTGGCGAGCATTCCACGTTATTAGAGGTGGATAGTCCAGTGGTCACACGAGGACTCAGCGAGGCAGGATTAGTGGGTCCCTGTTGTCCCATTCTTCGGTGCCAATGGTTGGTTTATACGGGGCCGCTACAGGCTAGGAATATTTCATATTGTGTCGCTTTGCTGGCTTCTACCTATTTTCGTGTTCTTGCTGATGCGGACTGACTTTACCAGGATATTTAAAAAAAAACGCACTTTTTAATAACGCACCTAGCGTAAAACGGGGAGAATAGAGATGCAGGGGTGAATAGGGACGAAACTTTAAAAGCGATGTTAACATTGAAATAATATATTTTGTTGCCAAAAAGGACTCTAATGTGTTTACTGTATTATAATTAACGATTAAGTGCCCTTGTTAGCAACAAACTATACAATTTCAACGTTAAAATCCATTTTAAACTTTTATCCCGATTCACCCCTGCTTCCATAATCCCCCTGTTTTTCCGGTACCTTTACGAACTAATAAAATATTATTATAGCTTTCCTTTGGATAATCCCCAAAAATTGCTAATTGAAATGAAATAATAATAATAAATCGTTTATTAACCAGCTTAAGTTCTTACATTTCCTTATAACTAAAGTACAAATGAACTACTCCTAAAATTAATGTTATAAGAGAAACATAATTTTAATACTTTGACTAGTGGACTCCACACTAGGTCGAGCCTGTCTCGTGGAGTCCTTGAGAGATTGGAATAATTTGACAAATTCTGGGTCGACACTGTATTGTTAATGTATTTAAGTATTACATATTCTTCTTAAAAATTTTACGTAAAACAAAGTCAAAAATAAGTATGTACTTACTTAAAAATAAAAAATAAAAAGTTTGAAATACGGTGCTGTGTTGTAAATGTAGGTATTTACACAGAGCATGTAGCCATGGTATCATCATTAATTGAGCTTTAGTAAGTATGTGACCAAGAGAATGATAAAGTAAGAATGTGCAAGTATGTGAGGTAGTGTGAGAGTGATATGATTGAGGAAGTGAGTGAGATAAAGTGTTTGTTATAAATGTGATTATGACATTACTCTAACGAAGGCTTCGGTTTCCGAGTAGGACAGATCTAACAGCCACTGTTTAATATTTTTTTTTGCTTGGTTCTTCTACAATTTTTGATGTCACAGATTTTAGCAATTTTATTATAAATGAAACTGAGCATAAATTCTTGCATATGTTGTGCAATGGCGGTTTTTACTACAGTAAGTGGGCATTTGAAGATTCGTAGTTTAAGTAGTTCTTGATATTCTGTGGATTGGATTGTTATTTTGTGTTGTTTTAGTACTAATTTAGGGATGTATAACTGTCGGACATTAAGTACTGATGCTTCTTTATACAGGTGATCTGTGGGATAACGAAAGTGTTTTCTATACATAACCTTTAGCACTGATCTTTGGGCTCTTTCCAATTGTATCATTGAGGTTATGCCGACTCCGCCACATACTGGTATGCAGTAGCAGAGAACTGACTCACATAATGCCACATAAACTAGGTGTAACATCTCTTTGTTGGCCGAGTTACGTAATAGTTTAATTACGTGAATCAGCTTTCTAATTCGCTTAGCTACTAAGTCAATGTGGGGTCTGAATGAAAGACGTTGATCTAACAGAACCCCTAAGTATTTTAGAGATTCGACCTTTTTAATTTTCTCACAGGTACAGGTGGGTGGATTTGAAGCTGTAAAGGAAGTTTTGGTGCTGATGAGAGGGTTTTATGGAAACAGATGTAGTTCGTTTTTTTAATATTAAGTGACAAAAGGTTAAGGTCGAGCCATTTTTTAATACTAGTTAGGCCGTTTTGAGCTTCTTCGTGGACTGTTTCAATGAGTTTATTTCTGTAAACAAGTACATCTTTTAAGACACTTTTACACACAATATTTTAAAACTAGATGGTGTCGGCATTTCCTAGCTGACTGATCCCTGAGAAGAAATGCTGAAATAAACTCAGATTTCGTGGTCTCTTTTAAAGCCCAAACATTTTATTATTAGGATTTAATGTGAGTCTAATAATGCAACGGCCATGTCTGGAAGGGCCTTTTGAAGAAAGAGCTTTGAGTTGACCTGTCCTAACGGACGGTATGCATGCATCAGTCATCGTGTAGCTCAACCCTATTTTAGGGAGCTCAACGACCCATCACACGACGCTACCAGATCTGCAGAACATTTGCGTAAGCCGTATAGAAAATACTCAAAACCGCCAGACAGCTATTAGTCATGTATTCTATGTAGCCTGCATGGTACTCACACTCACAGTCAGTTTTCTCTTTAAATATCATTAAAAATATCTTTAACGTTATAGAAGCCTTTTCGACCATTTTTGTTTTGGTTAATGTATAAAAAGAGTAAATGCTTTAGCACCGTGGACTACATTTATACGCTGCGGCAGGTTAAACAGATGACCGAAGAGTACAACCTGCCTCTCTGCTTAGCGTTTGTAGACTACGAGAAAGCTTTTGATTCGATCGAGACTTCGTATTCGATTGACTATAGGTGCATCAGAGTGCTGAATTGCTTGTATGAAAACGCTACTATGTCTGTCCAACTCCAGGACCACACCTTGAAACCTATCCTTCTGCCGCAAGGGGTGATACAGGAAGACGTAATATCCAAAACTGTTTACCGCTGCACTGGGGGATATCTTCAAGGCTTTTGACTGGAAAGGGGTTGGCATCAAAGTCAATGGCGAGTTCACCACACATTTTAGGTTTGCCGACGATATAGTAGTCATGGCTGAGACTATGGAGGACCTCAATACAGTGCTCGATGACCTCAGTACAGCTTCGGAAAGAGTAGGTTTTAAAATGAATAAAGACAGCACGAAGGCCATGTTAAATACATCTTCATGAAGATCGGAGACTACACTCGAAGTTGTGGATGACTATGTTTACCTAGGACAAACTGTCCAGTTCGGTAGGTCAAACTTCGAGAAAGAGGTTAATCGTCGAATCCGACTCGGCTGATTTGAGTTTGGGAAGCTTCGATTACGTCATCTTCTCGTCTCATATAGCTTAGTGTCCCAAGACGAAAGTCTTTGACCAGTGCGTGTTGCCAATTATGTCTTCTGGCACTAAAACGTGGTCGTTTACAATGGGCTTCATTAGAACGCTGAAATTCACCCAAAGGGCAATGGAGAAGGCTATGCCTGGAGTTTCCCTACGTGGTCGAATCAGAAATAAAGAGACCCGTGACATAGCCCGAAGGATTGTCAAACTTAAGTGGTAGTGGACAGGGCACATTGCTCGCAAAGCAGATGGATGATGGGGCCGAAAGGTTCTGGAGTGGCGACTGCGTACCGGAAGACGTAGCGTTGGAAGGCCTCCCACAAGTTAGACTTATGACCCGGTGAAAGCCGCAGGAATCCGCTTGATTCGAGAAGTATAGAACCGGTCCAATTGGCGGTGATTGGGCTCCCTCAAGCACCGCCAATTCGACCGGTTATGTCTATCAGTGTACTTTTTTCGGCTGAAATGATAATGATCAGATTTAATGTTTAAAGTAAATGAATAAGAAAATACTCTGAAGAAAATGTACAATCGGTTTCAGCTCGGTCTACAATCAAAAAGTCAAATAACTTCAGGCTAAGTATATTATTTGAGAGTACCTTAGACATTGTGTTAGAAGTTTCCTACAATTACCATAGTTTCACGAAGGAGTTCCTGGGTCCAGTTTGTTATGTTAATTTGAGTAGGTACCTACTAGGTATTCAGTTATATGAGACTTCCACATAGGTAAATTAAATAATAATAATGTTTATTCACATAAATAAGTAATTTTTTTACAAGTAGCGTGCTTAATCCAAACTTAAAGTACACAAAAGTATTAGCATTTGAGACCGAACTAGACATGACCTGTATTTCAGCCCTCAACGTCGGTCCCCCTGAGTTACAAATATTTTTATAAAAAAATTATATTGAATCAATTGATTCAAACTCAAATTCAAAGTCATTTATTGATTAACGGCCTTTGGATGTTCCTCGGCAATAGTACATAATCGTCTAGTTTTGGTCATAAATTGACACTACGAGTATGTTCCATTTATACAACGTGTAACATAATTAACGCAAAACCTCATGCACCCCAATTAGAGTATTGAGTTAAACCATTATACAATGACCAAAACATTTTTTTTAAAGCTTACTATTATATTTAAGAAAATCGTGTTGATCCTAGCATTACTGTATGTATTAAACATTGAGTCTTATTGCCTTGAAATAAGATTTTTTTTTTGGCTCAATCGGCGATCAGTATTGCAAAATACACAATCTTTGAAAAAAAATACCTATACTAATAGTTACTGAATTGGATTCAGTAGTCAATTATGAACAAACTACTTTCAGGGCTTGCGTTTATTCTGTTATACCTTGTATAAGCATTAGAAAAATAACGGCAAAATAAAGACAGTTATTGTGTAATATTGTTGAAATTACTGCATTTTGGAGTAATTTTTTAAATGTTGATGGTAAATAGACTACATTTAATTAAATTAAATATTCATTTATTTCAGGAAAACTACAAATTACATAGACATAATTAATTAATTATACATAAGGATTCATTATACATTAAAACCAAAGCATTATAAAAAAATGTTATAGTACAATTAGTTATTAGGTTAAAATTCAATCCATTACATATAAGTATAAAACAATAATCACTTAATAAATGGTGACAAACTGACATGCAGTGGCATCCACCTTTCCAACAACAACGAGTCCCACCGATCGGAAAATACGCTCAGGATACTGTTAATGCTGTGATGTTCTCCGCTTCCTAATAATAGCGTCAAAGTCATCTGTTTGCGCCTGCGCGAACATCGTAGAAGCGCTGCAAACCCGCGGCAACCCTAGCAGCACCCTAAACACTTAGTTGTACTGTACGCGCATGGCACTGTATGATCGCTGCATATAGTTCGCCCATAGGCTGCACGTCTAACAAGACTGACAATATGCTTTAAATAAGGTCACCTTTACTAAACCGACAGCGCCCTACGTTCCCCCTCGATGTCCTCATTGTCAGACAAGTTATCTGTGACCCAGTGGCCCAGGTGCTTAAAATGGTTAACCCTATTCAGACTAGCACTTTAAAGAGTGATCGGAGGTATAACAGAGAAAAAATTTGGTACCAGCGTTGAAAATCAGGTACTCACACTTCTTAGGGTTGTACCTAAGCCCATGATTCCCAGCTTATGTCTCACAAATGCGCACGAGTTGCCACAATCCCCCAACCAACGGGATCAGCAGCACCGTATCATCATCAATAATAATATAATATCTTCACCAATCACATCATAGCGGATGTTATTAATAGGCACTCCGCCTACCCAACCCGGAACCCGCAACCCCCATTACCATTAACCCGCAACCCTCATTAGCTCGCCGATCAGCTGGTTCATGTACAGGTTGAACAAGCGGGGCGATGTTACCCCCTCTGCCTCACATCGCAATCCAACCCATTAAATCAATCCAACATTGCTTTGTATTTATCGTGAAATATATACGATTAATCGAAATAAGGAAGTGGTGATAACCGTCATCTTTCTAATTTTTTTTTTAATGGAGTAATGATTAAGACCTAACTTCTTTGACAATATTTAGGAACCATTTTATTATTGTACTTCGTTGGAGCTTTTTCAACTGTAATGGTAACAATGAGCATGTAAAACGCATATTGTTATAACTTTAAACCATAAAGTGAACATTGAAACACAAATGTTATAAATCAAACATGACAGGCTGTATGTTTGTTGCCCTGTCAGCTTTGGTTATGCCTACATACGCCGATCGTGCTTTGGCAGCGAATTGAAACTCCAATGGTGGGAACGAACATATTCTCGATATACGATACAACCATTATTCACAGTATAATAAAGTAAGCAGTATTAGGTCTCGGCAATGTCCTTGAAATATTTAGCTATGACCGCTCGGTAGATAAACATGCACTAGGGTTGCCCACTGACTCTGTCTCTGCGGTTGTAACTGTACTATATAAGTCCGACAAATGCATGGGAGAGCATTCTTTTTAAAACTTGCGATTTGTTGGAGTTAGTATGTCCGGTAAATAAAAATGTTTAAATGATAAAAAAAAACAAACCCGATAGCTTGAGGTGTAAGGTTTGTTTGCTAAATCATTTCGGCACATCAGCTGAAGCCATTCGGGTAGACAGTTTATTTTTATTTTTCACGGTATAACCTATCCGACTATTCAGGTTCAAATAAAAAAAAATGTACACAAAAGTTACACAAAAAGGCCTATAAAATTGTCCGCGATGCCATATATCTAAATGCTCAGTTTATTTCACAAATTGATAAAGTATGACTGAGTTGAATGAAACAAATAATTATATTCATTTAAGTGGGTAGATAATGTTAAATTCTCTATCGAAATAAATTTGCTTATCGCCAGGAAAGTTTTATGGAGTTAAAATTGCGTTTTACACCAATTCATTTGGGTGAATGTGGGATTAATAGTTTAGATTCCACGAACGTGTTTTTGATTGCGGGACGCACTATAGCGAATATCTATGACAGACTGAAATCCACGCGGGCGAAGCCGCGAGCAGAAGCTTAGTATATTTGATCCTTCAATCGGGTATCGATCGCATGGAAAATGATAGATACTTGCCTGTCAAGGAAGTTTATGCTCGCTAAGCTTCAATAAATAAATAATGAATAATGTTATTTTTATAGGCTTACCTTACCGACTGAGTTGGTAATTTAAAGACAATTATTTCTGGTTTCTATATTGATGACTTCAAACTGCCATACACTGAGCAATTCAGTCGATAAGTTCATGGCATATTTCACGTAAATAAATGTCCGCGTCCTTACGTAACTGCGGCGGCGGCGCTCGCGTGGCTGTTGAATACTGGTGTACAGTCACGAGCACCAATATGTATACACTTAGCAACTTCTAAATGTGATTTTCTCCTACTGTATTGATTGTAATTTTATTTTGTTACGAATATACTATTTTAGGACTTTTATATACTGTTATAAAATAGGTCTTATTTCAAAGTTGCAATCAATATTCCACGAGAAATTCGCTTTTAAATTTTGCTAAGTGTATACTTATTAGTGCTCGTGACTGTACACCGAAATTTCGAAGCGCGTCGTTTCGGCCTATTTGTATGAAGACGTAATACTGCTAACTTTATTATACTGTGCTCTAGTTGTGAATGACTGCCTAGGTTTATGTGTTAGATATGTCAGTTTGAGTTGTAGTTCAAAGCAGGATAGAATTTTTTTTATTGTGTATTGCCCACATAATTAAACCAACAATCACATAACCTTTTAGTTTCAGTAATATTTATAGAAAAGTACATTAGACGAGTTTTTTTTCATCCGATATACTTTGCTACACAAAGCTGTTCAGTTTGTGCTTCACGGGACGGTTGGCGCAGTGGTTAAGCTATTGACTTCTGCGCTGCGTGTCGCAGGTTTGATTCCCGCACGGAAAAAAAAATATGTATGACCTACAAGTAGTTCTGGGCCTGGCTGTTTGTGTATGTGAGTTTAAAAGTTTGTAATCGCACCCACAATACAGGAGAAGTTCTTAGTTTGGTGCAAAGCTAACAAAAACTAAAAAAAAAACGGTATTGTCTTGATCCTACATAGGTTTATTAATTTTGGACCTAACTCAAGCGACCGTAGATATTTCGAAAGTGCACTCATTCGTTTTATAGAAAATGACTACAGTTTATAACTTCAAAAAGAAACGAATTTTGAAATGATGTCAAGTCGGTCGGTAAAAACATAGTCGATATAAAAATGTATAATGGGTATTCGAGTATGTATTGTCGACAAATCGATCGCCCTTGACAACCTAAACAGTGTTTATCTTCGATAAAGCGAGCAATTTAGCCTACACAGATTAAATATCAAGCCATTACGTGTAATTAACGTTCAGTGAACCATCACTAATTGCGAGACGCAAGTCGAGTGTGATATTGTTGATCGAGTTTCTATGGTAACGACGGTGACAAATAATAATTGTTTTAAAAATCCATTTGTTTTTGGAATACCTACAATCAAGCCCACTACACAGTCATAAAATTACAATAATAATTAGTATTCATGGGCTGATAAATAAATTGAATAATTATGTTTGTATGGGTACTTTATTTTTAGTTTGTTGTGTTTTCTCAGTTAGTTTTAGGCATGGTCTGGCAGTTTGAGTAATTTATGCGGTCTACCCAAATATCCTTTCTTTGGTAGTTCGTCAAATCGTTGAGCTCCTTAAGTTCTGAGGTGAGCTGCATGATTACTGACAAATGCGTGAGCTGACCAGACAAGTCCACTCAATCTGTATGGTTCTTTCCTCAAAAGACCATTTCAGGCACCAATCTACATTGTCTTCACATGATCTGACCGAGATTATAATATAATCTCTCTAATATAATCTTTTTAAGTCCAGATATTATCTGGACTTAAAAAGAGACTGACCTCTGAGTTTGTTTTGGCCTTTCTTCTCAGAGTAGTGAGATAGGAAACGCCGACATCATCTAGTTTTTAAAATATGATTGACGTGTAAAAGTGTTTGTACAAACCTACTTACATAAATAAAATCATTTATCATTTAATGTTCATTATCATCGGTTGATTCTGTTCAGATTATTTTAATCTCGATCATTATTTATGTAAGATCACATTTCAATTCTTTTCTAAACATTTTATGAGTTTGTTACGTCTCCAATACGTTCAACTCTAGTTTCTTACATAAATTCATTAGTTGCGCTAATTCAACTAAAACTTGTATTCATTGTACCTATAGTTTCAGCGATATCAATACCAATATTATATTATCTAAAACTTGTTTGAATAAATAATAAAATTGCATTCAAAACAAAAACAGATATTTAATTTTACTTGATATTATCATATCAAAAACTAAATAGTTTATTTTATTTATTATTGTTAAGGCACATCACAAACACAAAAAATTACAAATAAAAGAGAACAGAGACATGGACTAGTGTTTACGTCAATTACAGATGTGCACAGCATTCACAACAAAATAGAAGAAAAAAAAATACAGTATTGACGTTACAAAAAAAAAAAAAAAAAACAATATAAGAACAAAAGCTCTAGCTAAAATCTCGGTAGTAGAGAGAAGACCCTCATCGACATAAACATTGACAATTTTTTTTATTTTTTATTTTGTTGTCTTCAGGCTTCTCCTCATTTATGATCTTAGATTTAAAACGCTTGGGATGATCGTGGAAGATATCCAAATCATAAAGATTGCAAATATTGTTGTATGTCGACGTTAGCCTAGCCATCGGAGCATTCATGCCTAACTTGGTTTTATAACGAGGGACATTGAAAAAGGACGTGCATTTTCTTCGAGCATTAAGTTTAGGTACGTTTATTTTAATGCGTTCGAGAAGTCCGTCAGATTTAATAGAACCGTTATCAATATTCCGCAAGCATAGTAAGTCTATCATGCGTCGGCGTAGTTGTAAGCTTGACATATGGATGAAACGCAGTCATTCGTCATACGAGCATCTCGCACTGAAGCCAGTGGCAAGGAAAGAAAGTTGCCGCGTAATAGATCGTTGAATTGACTCGATACGATTAGAATGAACCATATAATTCTGATTCCATATGACACTCCCGAACTCGAGCACACTACGTACCAGAGCGTTATAAAGCACAATCTTGGAGGCTGTATGTCTAAAGTCATAAATAGTTAACCCCTCTTAATCCAAGCGCCGTTGTATCCTTTTCAAAGTCACTGCTGTCAAGTTGATAACTTCGTAAATCCAATAAAGTTTGAGATCCATCACTTTTCTCGGCTTTGTGACTTGATGTATTTTTAACACTATCACTTATCTGATGTACTCATCTATTTTTAATGGGAGTTTTCTTTTCGTGATTGTTGTCACGTACAATTGGAATTATTTTGAAAATCTATGAATTTATTTTATCGTAGGATAAAATTACGAGTCCACGGTGCGCCGCTCGGTTGTCTAAACTAATGTTATTAAGAGAAAATTTAATTCTTATTTTTTGTATGATTGTTTGTTACGCTGTCACGCTAAAACACCTACACGGATTTGCATGAAATTCGGCACATGAAGCGACCATGACCTGCGTTAGGACATAATATGATACTTTTCATCTCGATGTTCCTTCGGAATCGAGACTTATGCGAGTGAAACCGCGGTTCGTAGCTAGTATTCAATAAAAATTAAACTCGTAGGTACATAGGTACATATTGTGTCACTTAGCGAATAAAAAATAAATACAATTTAAGCAGATAATATTATTTGTTGCTTTGGAACTTCAATATTGAAATATTCAAATCAATAATGTTCGCTGAATTCAAACGAATTTATTCTTCGAATTCTCTTATGAGAGCTACAGACGTGAATTTTGAGAATAGCAAATAAAACGAATACCCATATTCAGACGTGAGCCACAACACACGTATTACATCAAAATAATAATATGTTTAAATTTATTTTAACTTCAAACAAGAGATCAATTTAATTTGCATTCAATTACATTAAACGAATTTCGATAATGTCAAATAAATTGAATTTAGGAAAATGATGATATAATGAAAACGTTTAACCTTGAACCTCTACAGTATGTAATGTACAGTCATCATAAAAAGTCAGCCTTGATAATAATACACTGACGAGCAATATAAAAAGCCTCTAACTAACTTATCATGAAATATTTCCGAAACCACGCAAGATACTCGTAGCTTCTTGATGTGAAATGCAACATTAAAATGTATTTAATAATGCATTAAAAATCACAAAATTTAAACCAACAAAATAATGTATTGAGTTTATAGAAGGAAAACACAGAATAGGGCCAGTTGGACAAAAAACTATTATCCACTAAAGTGGGTTTATGAAATTGAAACTTAGTTTTTCAATCATACAATATTTCGTATTGCCTACGTGTGCTCTCAATACGGCTTCCACACGATTTGGAGTTCTTCCATTCCCCTCCCATATACCTGGGCTTAATCATTTCTCCTGCAAAACTTAAATCCAAAAAAAAAAACAGGATAACGGCATCGTGGAAAAGATACTATTCGCTAATAGAAGTTACTAAAAACCCATGAATACCGCTCAAATTAAGAAGTAAAATTTTGTATTCCCGCATTCTTCCTAGTATGACCTACGGTTGCCAAACGTGGTCCATAATAAAAGAAAACGTAAAAATATTAGAAACATGTCAGCGCAATATATTAGAAAGGAGTATGCTAAATAAATATAAACAAAAAAGACAAAGTAAATCTTAATCTTATAAGAAGTAAAACAAACGTAGCAGACGTAATAATATACACGATTAAAAAACTAAAATGATGTGGGCAGGTCATATCATTACTGCCCGGGAAAGTATTGCGGGAAAGTCCGAAAGGGTTACCGTGGCCCCTGGCACAGGCAACTGAAGGAACACGGGTGAGGTTGAGTCAGTAAGAGTCTGACACGCCCTCCCGCTCCACCCAGAGCGGGAGAAGTTATTTGATGATTTGCACCCTCAAAAAAAAAAAAAAGAAAAAAGGTAAGGTCACTAGGGGTAAAAACGGAAAATGGGCCAGGGAAGTAACATAGTGGTATCCCAGAGAAGGAAAGAGGAAAAGGGCAAGACCAGTTCAAAGATGGGAAGACGACTTGGAAACTATTGCAGGAGGGACATGGAGGAGAAAAAATCACGACCGTGTGCTATGGAAAAGCCTGGGAGAAGCTAATGCTAAAGAGCCAAGCAATCTGGAGATTTCTGATGTATAAACCTTAATTTAAATAAATTTTAAAATTAGATTCAAGATTGCTTTTTTTTTTTTTGAGGATGGGAAATCATCAAATGCCCCCTCCCGCTCTGGGTGGAGCGGAAGGCAGTGTCAGACTGTTACTGACTAAAACCCACCCGTGTTCCTTCCTTGGCCCTTTATGTTCCGGGTCAGCGGTACCCCTTTCGGATGATCCTGCTTTCCCGGCGGGCTTGGGCCCTAGTGGGCCCCCTCTTCGATGCTGACATCTCTTTGAGGCGCGCGTGAAACACGTACGCGCCGTCCAGCACGGGCCTGGTCCTGATCGGACAGTGAGCTACCTATTACTCACCGCCCGCAGGCCCGCGCCTACGGTGACCGGGAGTCGTCACGCGGCTCTCGACGCCCGGAGCGTCCACCGCGGCGGCTTGGACGGGAGACTCTCTCCCTCTCCCGTCTCGCCACCTCCTTCGCTAGCCGAAGGAGGCGACTGCCTCCCACTCCCTCTCGCCCCGGACCATGGCTTGAACCAGGGCCGGGCGTGAGAGTTCGCCACCGCTGCCGATCACCTCTACAAGGACACGGCGGTGCTCCGCCCATATTCAAGATTGCTTATAAAGGCTATTTGGATTGATTCTCCCATTCTTAATTAAGTGCATTTTTCAGGGCATGAAGTGTTACTGGGGGTGGATTTTGGCTTCGAACACGTCTGCCAAGCTCGTCCCAGGTATGTTCGCTAGGGTTTACTAGGCTTACTAGGCCACTCCATTTGATGGATTCACACGTCTTGAAGGTACTCGTTTACCACATGAGCTGTGTGGGTCGGGCATTACCATGCATAAACAATGCATTGTCGCCCATATTGACCTAATACGGACTAGCACGATTATTGACAATCTCGTATACGTATCTCACAGCAGTCAGTTTGCCATTTTCTATCGGCATTAGATGGCCGTGCGACCATTTGATGACATACCGGCCTACACGTGTACAGAACCTCCCTCGTAAGGGACTTTTTCTTCGAACCATGCTAGTGTAAAGCGTTCTCTTGACCAACTGTACACTAGACGTTCCTCGTCATGATACAACATGAATCTCGATTCATCAGAGAACACTAGTCTGCCCCATTCGTCCTCATCCCATTTGATGAGCTCACATATCTTTCTTGCAGGTTTCGGATACCGTTCGAGTTTTGCGCCATTTGCTGGCCGGTGAGGCTTTAAATTGGCTTATGCAAGACGTCTCCTGACTGGACAGTCAGGCCAACCCAATCAATGAGTGGACCTCATTGATTGAGTCCCTTCGGGTCTGAAAAAGTTGTTGCTGGATTGCAACTCCCATGTGATGTGGATTTCTTAACATCTTTGATACAATGAATTGATCTTGACTGACCGGTTGGCGCAGTTGGTAGCGACCCTACCTTCTGAGCCGCTGGTCCCGGGTTCGATCCCCGGACAAGTCAAACATTTGTGTGCATGAACATGTCTGTTTGACCTGTGTCTGGGTGTTTATATGTATATAAGTATGTGTGAGAGGCATGATAAAACCTTTATTTACAAGTCCAAGTCTGCCGTAAGCACTTTTAGTCGAAAAATCGATATGCAAAGGTAAAACCAATAATTTAATAAAATCAAAATAAAAGTATTAAAAAATTATCCAAAATTTGCAACTTGCCAATTTTTTTTTTCTCTATGACTTCGAACAGGCCAGTTTGTAATAAGGTGTTAATGTGCAATGTAATACTGTTTACAAGAATGTTTTTATTTCATGAAACTAACTTGTGTAGCGTAGGAGACATTTAGATTTCTTTGGACACTTTGCAAGTGGCTTTTTTATATTTCTCGTCAGTCTAGGTTGTAAAGTTTACAGTTTTGGAAACTTCTTTATGTTGGGTTCAGCTGGGGATTATTACGCATTACATACACAGCATTACGGTTTAATTGCTTTTCTAAACTTCCTCGTCGGATGAATTTTGATCATAAAAACTTAAAACTCGGTGGATTTGTCACTCGACCATCTACAAATAGTTTCGGTCAAAGAATTCGGTAATAAACAATACTATGCTAAGCCAACTGTGAATTCCCGTCAGAGTATTACCTGTACTCGTAAACTGGGAAATTTGACTATATAAAATATTACAAGCAATTTCCACGTGTAGATTTATGAAGATATCGTCTATGATTGTGTGAATAAATTTTCTATGTCAAGGGCCTGAACCGTGAGGTTAACTTGTCACTAAGCACTTGGTAATAGACTAATGTACTTAGCTTTTTATTACGCCGTGAAAACACACCTACGCTTTTATTACGAAAAAGCTATAACATTAATTGGATTTCAAAGAATCCATTTTATTATAACTTTTTATCGTTGTGTCTTTAAATTATTTTTTTTGCGGTGATAACTTTTAGGGGGCCGTACCTACAATAAGTTTGCGTATTATATGTATTGCGCAATATGATTGAATCAGCCCTTTTGGGTTTAAAGACATTTATTTCTCAAAAAAAGAACATTACGGTTCACTTACATATTGAGAAATGTATAGAAAATATATAATAAAAGTAGATACAGTCTCTGTGATCACATACAGATAAACAAAACAACAGAATTAGAAGATATAGGTGACATTCGCTGTTAGTACTTCATTCTAACATATTCCTCTAGGGCTTTTTTATATGTATTACAACTGTTACTGTTAAACACATCATCAGGTATTTCATTATAAAGTTTTGCTCCCTCATATAGTATATTTTTCCTACCATAGTTAGTTCTAGGTTTTCTTAATTCTATTTTGTCTCGTCGTCTTGCGTTAAATGTGTAAGTTTTCTTTTTAAAGTTAAGTTGCGAATGTGTGTCTTGTGTTATGATTTTGTGTATTAGAGTGCATGTTTTAAGTGTATAGAGTTGGTTAATTTTAAGTATTTTAGTGTCATTGTAGATTTTCGTGGTTGGTGTAAGGTAGTAGTAGTTGTAGAGTTCTTTTATTGCTTTATTTTGTAGTATTTGTATATCCTGGATTACTGATTTTGCTGCAGTTCCCCATATCTCAATGAGATATTCTAAGTGAGGTCTTACGAGAGAGTTGTATATCATTGCGCGAGCTTTTTTAGGAATGCAAGTAGACATTCGACGCAATGCTCCTACCAGAGATGATAGTTTGGACTTAATGTAATCAATATGGGGTTTCCATGTTAACTTAGTATCTAATATGAGACCCAAATATCTTTCACTGCTTGATTTTGCAATGTTTTCGTTATTTATTGTTAGTTGGATTTGATTGTGGATTTTCTTATTTTTTGCAGCAAATATCATGTATGAGGTTTTCTTTGTATTAATAGTTAGCAAATTAGACAGAAACCATGTATTTAAGATATTCAAATCATCTTGAGCTTCTTTCATTAAATTAGTTAGATTGTGACCAAAGTAGAACAAACAAGTATCATCTGCGTAAAGTGTGATACTGCCCAACGTTTTAACACTGCTGATGCTATTGATATAAATCAAAAATAATAACGGTCCGAGAATTGATCCCTGTGGGATTCCGTAGGTTAATTTACAAGGTGAACTTTCAAAATTATTAATTTTCACTATTTGTGTCCTATTTTCTAGATACGACTTAAGTATTCCAAGTGCGGATCCCGATATTCCTACGTCAGTTAACTTTATTAAAAGCAAATCATGACTAATCGTGTCAAATGCCTTTTTTAGGTCAATAAAGATACCTAGGGCATATTGTCTGTTGTCTATAGCATTTTTTATTTTAGTAGTAAGATCTATAGTAGCTGATAATGTATTTGATTTAGGTCTAAATCCATATTGTTGCTCAAAAAAGAAGTCTATATCTGTTAGGTAGGTGTTAAGACGAAGGTAAATTATTTTTCAAAAATCTTGGAGATTACTGGTAATACTGATATCGGACGATAATTGCCTGGATCAGTCTTGCTTCCAGATTTAAATATTGGAGTTACCTTAGCAACCTTCAGACTTTCAGGGAATATCCCTTGTTCAAGGCATTTATTTATACAGTCAGTTAAGTGGTCTAATATTAGGTTTTTAATGCATTTTATTTCTTTAACAGTAATTCCATCAATTCCACTACTTGTATTAGCGTCCAGGCTATCGATTATAGTATTAATTTCTTCCTTTGTGGTTAGTTCAAATGTTTGTAGCATATGTGTTTGTGATAGTGTTCTATTTAATGTAAAAGTTTGTGTTTGAGTTATTTTATTGGCTAATATAGAACCAACTGTGGAAAAAAAATCATTAAAATGTTGGCAGATTTGTTGCCCATCCGTTATTACGTCAGTTTCAGTTTTTAACTTTGAAGGAGCACAACTGTTTTTGTGTTTGTTATGTGCTAGCGTATTAATTAAATCCCACATTTTTTTTGGCTGCTTTTGGCACTTTTTAAAACTGTCCAGGTAATATTTCCTTTTTGTGTTTCTTATTATTGTATAGGCTTCATCTCTCATGTGTTTAAAATTTAATTCAGTTTCATTGCTATCAATGTCTTTTTTATGTGCACTCCATGCTTTGTTTCGCTTATTTATAACTTCTATTACGTGTTTATTGATCCAATCTTCTCGAGGCTTGTTTAGAATTTTAACTTTCTTTATTTTGTTTTTATTTATTTTATTTGTGATGTATGTTTCTAGTTTTAGATAATCATGGTCTTCATTAATAAAATTGGCTTCTTCAACTGATTTATATAGCATGGTGTAATCTGTGGCTAGGTATTCATATTTTAACTTTTTTGTGACTTTTGGTTTTTTCATTTCCAAATGTATCTGTTTATGATCGGATAGTGGAGTGTCAAGTAAAGTCATATGAAAGGCATCATCTTGAATATTTGTTGAAATGTGATCAATAATGGTTTTCGTAGTTTTTGTTTCACGAGTACAGTAGTTGACATCTCTGTTATTTAATATCTGATATCCGGATTCGTTAAGCATACTTGTGTAGGTATTTGTTTGTCGGTCGTCATTTAGTAGATTAATGTTGAAATCCCCAAATACTAAGGCCTTTCGTTTTCTGTCTAGTTGTGATCCATACGTTTCTATAAATTCATTAAAGTTTGTGCTGGGCGGCTTATAAACCAATCCAACGTGTATACCATATTTTTCCAAATAAATCCAAAGGTATTCGTTTTGCCCTTTACTGTAAAGTTCTGAAGTTTCGTATTTAATACTATCATGTATATAAGCGGATACACCACCTCCAATGCGCCCCTTTCTGTATACATATACATGTGAATAGTTTGGGATTTGTAGTAGGTTAGCTTCGGCATCGGATTTTATCCAAGTCTCAGTGAATAAAATGATATGTGTGGTTCTCCTTATTGATTTTAACATACATTGCAGCTCATCTAGTTTATTGCTTTTAACGAGGCTTCTAATATTTGTGTAGAGAAATTTAAGTGAGTTTCTTTTCATACAGATATCTTCGCAGCAAGTAATATTCTGATAAGTAATATTTGAAATGTTTTCTGCATAATCTAATTGTATATTTTTAAAGTTTACTTCTGCAGTTCCTTGTCGTTTTTTAAAGTTGAATTAATTATTTTAGGAACACCTCCCATGTATTTTATAACGAGGTCAGTTTCACCATTTTGTTGACGTTGTTGTAATTCCGCTCGTAGTCCCTTTAAATATTGTTGTTGAAGAGGAGTTTGGTCCGAGTAAACGCGAACTTGGTTTATAGCATATTTGCCGTAGTTACGCAAGATATATTTCGCAGTGTCCTGCGATTCAAAATACACTTTTAGCGGTCGATTTTTGCCGGGAATATACTTGCCCAGTCTTATAAGGTTGCATGGGTTCGGACATTCTGAATAAATAGTTTTAATAACATGCATGACCTTGTTTTTATCATGTTCAATTCTAGCGGTTCTATTAGAATTATTCGTTTCGGGTATACCAACAAAAATTACGTTCTTTTCTCGGCGATAGCGGTCTTGCAATTCTAGTATGGTGCCTTCGAGAAGCGTTGGCGAGCTTTGGTCTAGAGGCGGCGCGTTAGCGGTCTTAAGTTGAGAAATATCGGCTTCAAGCTGGGTGGTTTTTTCTTGATATGTATTGTTGGCTAATTTTAAATCTTTTAGTTCTTGACGAAGATCATTTTGTTGCATAGTTAAAGATTGCGAAATTTGTTTAGTGTTTTTAATTTCATCTTTTATTTCTGTTATTTCTTTTTGTAGTTGTAAGTAGTTTTCCTGTTGGGTTTTTGTAAATTCTTTGAAAAACGACATTATCTCCATTCGGAAATTTTCCAGACAGTTTGTATACTCACAGTCATTATCGGGTTGTTTCCTCTTCCTGTGGGTAATATTTGGAATTTGCTCTAGTGTACGTAGATCAGGCGCTGATCCACTTCCGCTGTCGCTTATGGACTTGCTACCGTTCGGAGATCGCATTAGACTCATGTTTGTCTACCCACGGATGCTCGCCGCGTAGCTGGGTCTTGGAGTGAGCGAGTTAAAAAATATCACCACTCTCGTTTCCTCGCGGGGGTGAAGGGCGCCGCAAGCGCACTTACGTTGAGGATCTAATTGTTAATAGGTTGCAACTGATTTTTGCACTGCTTTAGTAATTGTGGTTATTAGAGTTTAGTAGTAAGGATTCAATTGTATTGACTCGCAAACTTGAAACCACCAATTATTTTACTAACACCTTGACACACGTCTGTTCGCGGCGGTCACAGAGACGCAAAAAAACGATCGATTTTACTCAAACGATCCATTATTTTCACTTAATAACATTGACGGCCCATAAGCGTTAATGTTTTCTTATGAGCAAGACCTGCACGATACTGATCCCACGCATAACACGCACATAAAATATGGTGCAATAAAAATTACACTCGCTCAAACTTTTTTTCAATCATTGCGCAGTCTTTAATACTTTCCCTAAACGGTCAAAAACATTGTGCAATTCGTGATATTGTGCAATTGATCGTTTAGGGCCCGCCTAAGGACAGTGAGAAATTAACTTCTTTTGTTTTTAAATTAAATAATCTTTAAAAGGATCTAACAATATAATAAACTCTAATAACCTTTACAGTCAGTCAGTTATCAAATAATCTTTACAGTTTAAATAGTTGAATTGTCCCATGAAACCACGATTTTATCCATTCTATTTTCAAATGTAATTAATTCATTTTGTAATCATAAATGTATATAAGGTGTATCTATTCATACACGAAATATTTTAAGAGATACACCTATAGCTGTTACGGGGGCCATAGAATTTTAATTTATATCTGAGTATGTTATTTAAAAAATTACTTGACATACAATATACTGGCTCCTTCTTTTTTATAATCCATTACGCTATTGTCTACGTAGTATTTCTACTGTCATTGAAGCGGGCAGCGGCATCAGATGGTGTGCGGTTTTTATGAATGATCAAAGAAACGAACGCGAGTGCGCTACGCGCTAGGCACCCTCCGGACCCGACCGGGGGGTACCTGTCTCACCAGTACCGATCGTGATGTGATTCCTCCGGTTCGGTTCGGCAACGACATTGAGTTTTCTGTAGGAAATTTTCAAATACAACGTGTACCTACAATAATAGGTATGTGCACGACTGCCTATCTCTGGTAAGATTTTTGATTTTTGAATCAGCTGACGGATACAAATCGACGTACTCGTAACCTCACAGAGATCATTAAATTAAGCGCATTCGATTTGCACCTATCTGCTGTTTATTAGTATTTACCTAGTTTAAAGAGTGTTGGTATTGTAGAAGGCATTAAAGTTTGTTTTAATCGCACTTTTTCGTAAACCTTTAAGGAGGGCATTTAAAAATGTATTTACCTACTTAGATTTAAGTGGTTTTGTTTTTTAAATTCTCATTTATTATTATTGTAAGATATAAGCTATTAAAATAAGACTAGATCGAGTTACGAAGTCTACCTACGTTAGTTTATTTTTTAACACGATCACGCCTGCATTCTCCGTAGAGATAGGCGGAGGTGTATTTTCGTACGTGGACTGCAGTTCAGGAGTGATATTGTTCAATCCCATGCAATAGGAGGTGAGGCCAGGTGTTTGCGTCCGGCAGCACACAGACTGTGGAGTGCGGTAACCGTCAGGACGCAAAATAACTACCATGCTTACGCGGTCGCGCGGAGATATGCATGCGGACACAACCCCACCAACACGCTGCTCGACACAGAATATACGAGACGCCTAGATACGGCGGCGCTCCCACCGCCCTGCCTCACCGCGTCGGGCGGGTCATTAATAGAATAGGGAGCAAAGGTTTTATGCAAAATGTCTCAAGCAGTTTCAAAATTATAATAATCACGTAAAATAAAATAAAAATGGTAAGAAATAAATCGTGTCTATCGGTTCTGTACCAGCTATAGGTGTGTCTCTTAAAATATGTCGTGTATGAATAGATACACCTTTTATAAGTTAATGACCTAACTCTTTATTAGATAAGCTAACAAACTTAAAAAAGAAGGAAAATATTCATAGGGCATCAAAAAATTCGTCCGCATCTCTGTCAACAGGAAAAGTGCCCAAAATGCTGGCAGCATTGCCACGTTGTATGGCGATGCTGATTCTTTAGCCAAAAAATAGACCAGCCTTATGGCCACGTGAAGAGTCGACCAACCGCTTGGCGATGTCTCGAAAAACCAAGTGGGCACTAGGACCCTATGGCCCTAGAGTGTTACAACCCCAAACGGCTCGAACATATTACTGACAATAATATTTTTGCCGTTTGAGGTTCATTCTCAGATTGGATTCTACCACCATATTATCTACCAGTGTCATGAAAGGCTATTTGAATCACTGCTCCCTACCCTCATCAACACACACAACAAAGGCACTGTTGAAGTATTCATCGTAATTATTATTACCACTGTCTGAATTCTATCAACAGATCATTTTACATAAATCTGGCAAAAAGCCATTTCAATCACGCTCCTTTAATAGCATTAATAAATACAGGTACTGTCTGCTCAAATATGTATCATATTATTATAACCACTCCCTTAGTGTCCAGGTACCTACCTAGGTATCACCATCACCATAACAGAATCAATTTGAGGCGGTAAAGAGTGAAGACTGCAACCCGTGGTCTGTCAGTAATTTCCCTTAGGACTAGTCTCGTTCGCGGTCCACATAATTATTTAGGGTAATGTCATATACGGTATTGCCCCAATTTTGCGTGTAAATTGTATGTGTTGTAACAGTATTTTGTTGATGCCTTGTGGTCGAATGGATGAGAATTTGAATTTTTTAGGACAGGATTTTTGTCTGAATTTTAAGGGACTCTTATGAAAATGGTTTTTATCAATGGAACAACTTCAAGAGATATTAATGTAGCAAAATTAAAGCTTGACGTTTATTAGTTTTTTTTTTAATTACCAAATTACGGCAGTGCTTCAACAACGGATAAGTTATATTTAATCACATTTATCCATACTATAAGTAATGGGTTTACGAGTAATGATTTTCCTGAGGAATGAGCGAGAGATAGTTAGAAACGCACCAATATATTACTAACCCTATGTCATAAATTATACGTGAAACAATATTCAATAATTAGATTAGATGTACTTAATGGCTTCTAGAAAGTGCTAGAGATTATGGCTTGGATTAGTTTCCCGTCTTAATTAAGCTGTAAGTAGAATCTAGAGTGCCTATTGATAGGCATTATTGTCTATCAAAAGCCTAATCAATTAGTGATTTGCCACCCCATCTATTCAACGAAAACTAAATTGATTGAATTAAATCTTTACATAAACATAGCTGATAACTCTAGGCGATAAACATAGTATCTAGAATTTAGTATACTGAGAATTTTTATTGTAACCTTTATTGGTTCATACATTATTTTAGAAGAATACAATAATTTGCAATAGTATACACCGATATTATCTTCCCAACGGCCTAGTAACAAGCAAATCGGCTATTTGAGGAAGGGAAGTAACGTATTCTCGTGAATAAATAAAGTAACACTATGATCTGTAGGTTTTAGAGCCTACTTATTTTTTTAATCTGCACGTGTTATTGTGACAATAAAGCATTCTTTCTTTCTATTTATCTGTTAATATGTTAAGTTTTCTTTGTCTGAGAAGAAGTCTATAGTATGGCCTTTTATATTTAATGCCATCTTCTATTTAATACCATTACTTCTACTAAACAAAACAGAACGTCTCTAAAAAAAGTCAACGTTTCATCCTTGCAAGTGTTCCATAAAAATCAAGTCACAAAATATTTCGTGTGTTGCATTGAAAAATAAATAAAGTCGACTGCTTCTTGCCCCGTTTGCTCAATTGAAAATTCATGTTGCTCAATCTTGCTCAGTTCATAACACCAAGTCACTTCAGGCTAACTCGAATCTCTTAGATTTACGAAGAGTTTTGCTCCAGTTGGGGTTAAATTTTAATGTCCGTATTACGACGTCATTTTGTAGTCACTGAGTGATGAAAGATCTTGTCTTCTTTATTATTTATACGCTTTTGCATAATGTTTATGCAAAGAAGTTTTGCATTTTCACGTGCTGTCAAGTTTCGATTTTAAATTTGACTATATATTTAATTTATGACAGTCAACTGTTATCCCAATCAATTATTCTACGGTTTTGCCTTGTGTAAAAACTAGTATTTCAGTGCTTTTTGAGAACTTCGTATATGTAACTGTTTTTTGCCAGTGTGTGCCATCATGGTTTTCACAGAGCTTATAAAGATTCTTGATGATTAGCTCTGCACACAACTTTACCAAAAAAAAAAAAACAATTATAGTAAGATATATCTGATAAAAGTACATATTTTCACATTAAAGTTATCTGTGGTTCTAATGTTGATTTGGTTACTCGCCTACCGTGACGAATTTCATGAGACGCTTCATCAATTTATAAATTTGCTAATCTTGCCTGATCTTGAACGTTTCTTTTGGTGACTCCATATTTACGTTTTCTGGAACTATAATATATTGGATTATTTGAATGAATTATAATAATAATATGAGACAACATCCTTACAAGGTCTTCAGGTCCCGAACTAGGTAGAGCCTGTACTACGGTAACCTGATGACTGATATACATACATATTTTTATATACATATATACACCCAGACACAGGTCAAAACAAACATGTTTAATATTGTTTAATTTAATTAATTTGATTAGAATTGTTATAATATTAAAGAAATATATAATGTCCTAATTTATTTTAGTCCATATTATTCTTTTCATTTTCTTCTACAAGTCTATTAATAATACACAATCTTACGTTTCTAATATATCGTGCACGGTTATTATGTAATAAATTAAAGGAGCACGTTATAGGGCCATAAATTATAAGAAATTGGCTCGAATTCTCCGAAGCAACACGATACAAACTTGTCGCCCATTCGGAAAGAGCTTTAAGTATGAAAATATACAGAATTTAGAAACTTGATCGAGCACTTGTAAGATGTTCCTTGAAAATCTTCACCTATAGAATATGGAAGAAAATTATTATACGCATTGTATTTCCTTCTTTCCTTTTACGTGACTGTAAAAGATTTGTTTTTAAACTATTTCAGTATGTACCTATTTGTATCATCAACATCAACGTCCTTACAGCTCTGTTGGTGCGCTTGTTATCCACTTATCCGATTTTCGTGTTTCTAAGTCATACACATAATAGGAATAGAAATAGGAATTAATATGAACGGATACGTTGGCCTAGCTAGTAAAATATGTAACATAGAGATATTTTTAAATTTTTTAAATTTAACATAATTGTTACTTCGCTATTAATATGGTTTAAATTATCAAACTTGAATCGCCGTTGTAGGTATTTGGTAAGGTTTAGACAATATAATATTATTGATAATGTAAATTGTGTGTGTGTGTATTTTTGTTTGCAGTTGCTATCCTAAAACTACAAACAAACTTTATTACAAAAGTGCAATACTAACATATTCAAAATTCATGACACAGCGGTTTTTTCCACAATTCAGAGTTTTATCGATATCATAATAACAGTGATTCACACTTCCAAAATTGCTTTAATGACATTAAATTATTATTAGGTTTATTTTGTTTATATGTATCAATATATTAGTATATATTCTTGTATTTTATAGTCATTTCCGAGCTATCTATCCCGTATGTTGCACCTGCCATGGTATATCTCTGCATCACCCTAAGGTTGACTGGTAGAAAATGCCTCAGGCGTTAAGTCCGCCTTTGTACAGTATTTTTTTTACTTGTGCATAAAGTTTTAATAAATAAATATATCTATGTAGATTGATTTATATATTTTTTTCGTATGTGTAGATCGACGAAGTATTCTCGGCTTTTGCATTAATAAAGACTATTCGCGATTTATGCTTATGCTGGATTTTTCACCGTAGCTAATCCTGTCTTTAAAATGTGGTAGAAAGATAAAAACAAAAAAAAAACATTTTAAAGGTTTTTATTGCGTAAAATAAACAATTAGTAGTCTGTGTTTCCACCGTCAACACGTATAACACAATCGCTGTGATTCGGGATACTCAATATGAATTCATCCAATTCACGTTACGGAATGGCCGCCCACATCCGTTGTAACATGCGAAAAAGATTTTCTGGTGTCTATATGGAATCAATATTTGGCAGAGCTCTTCTTTGAATCACATCCCATGCGTGCTCAATAGGATTCAAGTCTGGCGATTGAGTAGGCCATGGTAGGACGTTGATATTAGCTGCGGCAAGTGTGTTGGCAATGACTCTGGCAGTGTGTGTCATGCATAAGTAGAAATGAAGCACCAAATTGGGTCCGCAAAGAAATGGCAACATCCGAAACAATCGTTTCAGTGTAAATCTGTGCATTGCGAATGTCTCTGATACAAATCAGTTCGGTTCTGCCGTCGATCCAAATACCCGCCCATATCATGATTGTTCCACCACTGTATGTATGGACTTCCTGTCATGATTTTAAACGTTCTTGGCGTCCAGGGGTCCTTCAATACCGTCTACGTCTAGTATCTGGCCTCATACCAAAGCGAAATTCGTCAGAAAAACACACAAAACGCCACTCTTCTTCAGCCCAATTTATGTGTTTACGAGCCCATTGTAGACTGGCTCTGCAATTGCGGCGCTCAATAGGTGGTACACGTAGCGGCTTTCTGGAACAGAGATTGACTTTATGCTAGCGATTTCTTAGGGGTTTATCGCTTATTAACATCCCTGAAGAGCTATGAAGCCTCGTAACCAACATCATCGCGGTCATTGTACAATTTCATCGAGCAGTAATTCAAATGTAAGGATCTTGTCAGCGTGTGGTGATGCGAGCTCGTTCTCCATGTCACTCTGTCACGCTGCCAGTGATACGGTAACGTGTCCAAATTTAACTTCTAACTTCTAACAAACTCAAACCCAAAGCATTTATTTCAAATCAACTAATTACAAGCAATTTTGAATTGCCAAGGGGTCGGTCAGTCAGAAAGATGAAGCTAGTTGCCTATTCCAAAGAGTAGTAGGTACCTATGAAGAAGAACGGGCAAGAAACTCCATGGACACTCATTAAATCAAAATATTGTTACAAAAAAGTGGTTACATCATTCATGTTGTAATTATACATGTGAGAACGATGTAGAAATACGTGCACGTTAAAATCGTCCGTAATAAAAAGATAAAAACGATTCAGGAATTAACATAAGCCGTGGCAGCTATGAAATGACCAGTGCCTACTGACGGCGCCCGTTCACAAACATGACGTATAGATCAGCACCATTCAACTCAACCATTTTGAAGGAAACACACGCCACCACCAGCGACACATTTGAGTGAGTATGACATAGTCTCAGCCTCCAGGACACATTCAAGTCAAAACACTCTGCGTAATTCCCAGACTGATTGCCAAAGCAGGTTGCCAAGAATCAGCTTCCAACATTCCCCCGGCTCTGATAATTTATTTTCAACTCAAATGACGTCTTCTCTCCACAACGTTCTTTGGTATTGATTCCACTCAGAAACTTGGCTGAATTTCACTTATCTGGGGCCGTACCATGACGTGTTAACACCATCATGATTCCGTTGCAAAAAAGAGATAGTGCTATCGGTCATGTATAGCTCCGTCTCTCTTTCACGCTGGAACAATGATGGAATTAATACGTCATATTACGGCCCCTGGCCTCAAACTCGTTGCAGGATTATGTACAAATACGAATTGACAGAAAAGTTACATCTTTTGAACGACATTAAAAAGTATTCCTTTTTTTCAAATCACGAAATGCTCTACAAAGTATCCATAGGAGTTACAAAAATATAAATAAAAAACCTGATTTTTAGTAACTAGCAGAAATGTGCTTAATCCAGACACTTTTGATGTTGTATGTTAAATGTCATGGTATATAAACGTATATATACCCGATTACCTTCAAGATCGCCCACGCAACTAACTCCCACGCTTTGACTCCACAAACTGACATGACAGCGGTTAACTTAAAACTGAAATTAACATTTTTATTCATTAAAGGTCGATGGCAGAGTGGTATGTAAATGGTGTTTCACTAATGCCTTACATTAAATTAACGTGAGGAAATGTTGGGAAGGACGGTGTTATGTTCTACTAACATAAAGTCCATTTATTCAAATGTTGTAGTGCAATAATTCGGGTTTAATTACATTCAATTGGAGATGCTATTTTATTATTATTATAATTATAGCCCACGTTGCCCCACAGCTAGGGAAAGCCCTCTCTTTATTCTATCTACATCTGGTTCTAAAGAGATTAATATGATATTACAACACTGTGGTATATAATTAAAATTATGTAGCATACGATAAAAAAAATCCCTTATTTATTCTCAAAATCGTTGAAAGTCCAGCAATAGGAAATGAAGATGAAAAAACTCCTTCGAGTGGCATATACAATTAAATATAACTAAGCATTTGAGAAAAATGAATGAACTGTAAAGCAACAATGACGTAAGTGATATAGATTCCAATGATAGTGAACGGTAGCTTAATGTCGATGTAGACAATTTTCAAGACCGAGAAAGTGAGCGGGCGTAGTTGAATTAACCGTAGAGTCGTATTAAACTCAAACCGAATGGACAGATCTGCAAAGACAAAAAATCACAAGGCACAGGCCAACGACGCGCGGTCCTCAAAAAGCCGCCTCGTCTCCGCGTGACTATACTTCGCGCCACATTTTGTGTTTTTATTACGTAAAACAAATTTCAGCCGTATGCTATAGTAGATCAAAATTTTTTTTCAGTTGTTAAATAATTACTCTCTCCGACTCCGTTGGTGTGCGCTGACCCCTAAGGTAGGGCCGTTACCACTGTTGACAATGCAATTTTCTACATCCAAATGTAGAAATGAAATATATTTCCTCGCGATTAGAACAGTATACACGTGTATTAAACTCACAAGTGACACGGTACTACAACAAACTTCCCATTGAATTTCGAAACTTACGCATTAAACGATTTATAAGCTGTATTAAAACCAAACTTTGTAAAAAAAGGCATGTTGACTGACGTTAGTACAGATGATTATATCACAATCCTGTGCAAGAGTGCTGCCTCCCTGATGAAGAGGAGCTGCAGCAGTGGACACAGTATTCTTCAATTTATGAAAATATTAATAGTCCAATACGAAAGCACCGGGTGCATGCAATGTGACGTCTTGTGATTTCGCATTGTATTTGTTTTCCTGACACTAAAACAAATACTACTAAATTGAAATTTATACTTAAATTCCATTCCAAGGTTGCCTGGAAGAGATCGCAGAAAGCGATAAGGCTGCCCATTGTATATTAAGTAGTGTTAAATATTTTTTTGTTGTTATTTAATTTGTGGTGTCAATAAAGAATATATAAATAAATAATTATTTCTATTGCTTTAATTTTAACTTTTTAATCTCACGATAGTCTAATGTTTAGACCAGTTGTAAACAAAATATCCTTGTCTAAATGTCTGTAACTATAACTCTATTATTATTATATCTTTATCTTTACGTATCTTGGAACCATGGAGTGCCAACTTGCAGAGGCTCCTTAAATAATTTTATATGGAATGCGGCAACAAACAACGATTATCCCTGCATGCTCTATGCAAGTGCATACAAGGACAACCCCCGGTTGGTGCAGGACTATTGCAAAACATGGGAACAAAACATATTGAGCTATATGTTTGGGTGGCAATAATGTATTCCTTACCTAGTACTATGGAAAGACTATGGCCCCTACCTGATCAATGCTTTATTAGACATGGAAGTAATGGCAGGGGGTTATTTGCACACTCAATAATGTAATCTAAACTTTCAATTTTTTTATACGCTTTTCGTGAAGTTAAAAAATCCACAAATTTACAGACTGCCCTCGTTACATACTACGCCTATTATATAGCAGCTTATGCGTGGCTTAGCTACGGCATAATAATGTGGGGATACAGTACAGACACACTTGCACTATTCACGGTCCAAAAGAAGTTTATCCGTATTTTAGTAAATATACAACAAATAGATAGCTGCAAAACCCATTTCGTAAATCTGAATATTGTAACTCTGCCTTGTTTATATATACTTGAAATATGCAAGTTCGCTCACAAACACAAAGACTTTTACACTAAACGAGATGACATACAAACAAGATACAACAACTCAACATACCAATATCCCGTCTAAAAATACACTCAACACATAACTCTTTATTTATGTCAATCAAAATTTACAATAATATGTTACCCGAATATATAAGAGAAGAAAAAAACCTACATCTATTCACGAACAAATTAAAAAAGTTATTATTAAGAAATGTTATTATAGTGTTAACGAATATTTAAATGATCAATCCTTAAAACCCATAAAAATATAATACTCGTAATTTAAATGTTAAATTATTATTATTATAAAAAATAATTATTTTGTAAAAATGTGTTGAGAATAAGTTAGGTTATAAGTTATGTAAATGATAAGTCCTCTTCTCCACATATCCTTCTTTTGCTGTGCCTGACAGGGTCCTATTTGTTTCTTTTGGCAAATATTTACCACCTAAGCCTACATTGTGGAATGTAATAAAGAATTGTGTATTGAGTAATAATGGGCCCCCGGAAACTGTCGCCAGCACTAAGTGACGTAGCGACAAGGGGGCAACATATTATCCTGAGGTGCTTGAGGAGTGGAGAGGTATTTTACGACTATGGATAATACCAGAGCCCGGAAGATGGTCAAGATCCCTACTAGCACTAACTGGAATACTTCCTTCCTCCAAGCACGTTCGCTCTTGCGAATCTCCACTCCAGCCGGGCCATCAAGGCAAGCCAGAAATTATGAATAAGACTTCTTCGTCATAGTGCCACTAATCCCACAATAGTTTTCAGATAATACGTGGGCTATCAAGACACTGTTCAATAATGGTGATAATAATAACTTACTGAAATATATTCATAACTTTGGTGACAGTATTGGTTGCGACAGTTGTGTGCTGTAAGATAATTCTACGCCGAAATATGAATGTACATGGCATGATATTGATCTGTTTTTATTTATGAAAATTATTGATTAAGTTGGTACGTGTGTGAATATAGCTAATTGAGGAACTATCATGAAAATTAACATATTATTTCAAAAGTATGGCACGTCTCTTTTATCGGAATCGAATTCATTCATTTTTTTGTTAAAATATTGTTACTCAAATAGACTGCATCAAAAAAGGGTTCCATAGACTAAGACCTACTATTTGCAATGTTTTAACGTTTTTATTTTATTTTCCCAGAAGGTACGAAAATAATCGACTTTCAAAATGGATTTTGTTGAATAGCACCCTAGCCACGAATGTGAAAAAATCTATGAAAATCAATCGAACGGCCGTACGGGTAACAAAAACTTCAACCACGGTTTGGCGCCATCCAATCACAATTGAATTCTCTTGTTCAACTTTTTTTTTTAAATCGTATCACTAATAACAATGGAAATTGAACTTTCCTGTTTGAATTATATTGAGCCTTCAAACTCTATCCCTTCTGTCAGGTGATTTAATATTGAAGCCGTATGAGTTCGACCATGAGGCCATAGACGTTGAGTTGTTTACCGTGCAGTAGGTAGGAATAAGTGCGTGATTCCAACAGTATTTAATTTGGTTTACATGGATTGCCATGAAAAGCAAATTAAATTGTAGTGTGGTTACCGATACTATACCTTATAAGCCAGAATTCTATGAAATATTGGTGGGTAATTGTGAAATTACAAAGCTAAAGCGTTGATTTAGAAAAAAACTGTGACGTTTTTAGTTGGTTTGAAGTAGGCCCGTAAAAACAGTAGCACGTTGCTTTGGGTTCTGCCCTTAATATAAACTACAACTTTCTGACTAATATTAACATAGGGATGTTAATATTATTCACGAGGTACGTACTTTCATTTTTATTTACCGCAAATATGGAATGAAAGAGTGTTTTCGTGATGTCTAGGTTAGGCCCATCCTCTATGACGCTACTAAAAAGTAACGTGTTTCAAACCCAAATCACGAATCTGTTGTCAGAATGTTACAGCACTAGTATTTCAGTTGTGGTCCGTACGCAACACAAACAATCACAAACTATACATGAGTTGGTTCCTTGGAACCAAAAGCGATAACATTGGACTTGCCTATGAATAGAACGCTATATCTCCGCGTCGCTGATTAATAACGCGCCTAATAGCGCAAACACTTTTTCATCCAGTTAATCACCAGGAAACTATTTAATATACTGTATATTCATCAATAATAGCGAACTTCGCGAGAGATTTTTGAATTCATACCAAACTTCAAACTACTGTCACCCGTTTTGTCCCATCTAAATATATTTTTGTCATTGAACCAGGTGGTGTGACATAATAACTATCGACAAAATGTACAAAGGGATTATACACATTTATAGAAAAAACGCCCGCGTGGATGTCGGATATTACGTCACGGGAACGTGCTACCGGGATAAATAGTATCCTATTATCCAAATCCATTCAGCCGTTAAAGCATGAAAAGGATAACCTTTTCATGATAATAAATGCGCCTAATCTTTTTCTTATTTTTTTACTAAACAAGTGGTAGACGACCATCCTTCAAACCTAAAAAAAATACTATATCTACGTTTAATCTCAGATCAAGCTTCGGTGGAACTGGAGAACACCTGATGAAAAATCGAAGAATAAGAATAATTTATTTGCAGAAAATATAGGTGTTACCAGTTGTAAAAGTTGGTGGTTAATGTACAGTCCATATTTTGCCTGTTTAGGGCATGCAAATTACGTAATCGACTTTATAGCTAGGTACATTTGTCACTAAAAATATACAAAACGTAAATGTGATGAGCAAATTGCAGCACCCTAGTGACCATAGAATGATAAAAATTACTTTAAATGTACAGGAAAACAAAAAAATCCCGAACTTACTACCGAGGCATGTATCTAAAATAATGTACATAATTATAATGAAATGTCAAATGAACACCTACTATCCTTGTCCGACTATGAAAACGACAGCGTGCACCAATTAGAGACATTTTTACAAAAAAGTTACAAAAAACCAACTGAAGACAACTGAAAAAATAAATAAATAAATTCTAACAAAAGAAATAGAAACTCTGAAAAACGAAAATCACATATTAAAAAACAAGAAAAACAAAACTAGGCAAGAAAAATAATTTCTGACTAAACTATATAGGACAATACCATAAAAAAATTACCAAAACATTAAAAAGAGGAGACTCGATTACAATTAGCAAATTCATAGAAAAAACAGACGGAATAAAAAAGGCTTATAAAAAGATACAAACTACGAAACATGTCATAACACAACCCCAGAATGCCTCAGGAACTACCCTCACCCACAAGAAAGACCAAATGGCTATAGCTACACAGTTTTAAGAGAACCTCTACACATGTGCAAATAAAAAACATGAGAAACCAAACAGTATCACCTTTTTAAGAAAGCAAAATAAGGATATCTACAACGTGTTGTTTTGCATCCTCGTCAAATTTCAGGAGGCTGTTATGAAAGACATAAATAATCAAATAAAATTACGATCCTGCTCAATAATTAATACATACTTGTTTTTTTAAGTATTTAAGTTTGACAGTATTTCAGAATACTCCACTTTCAAAGAACAAAATTGCCCCGTTGCGTATGCGGTTGGCAGTGTCATACGACTATGTCGCTGTGTGCATGCGTTACAGTTACAGCGCAGTTACAGGGTGGTACCACGCGGGCCCTACACATGCCGATTTCCGAAAAATACAAAAAATAAAAATAAATACCTACTTATTTTATTATTGATTCGTGTCGAGAATCATTAGCATAGTTACCTCCTCGAATTTGACGAGGATGCAAAACAACACTTTGTATAATAAAACTAAAAACAGGAAAGAGTAGAGTGACAAATAAAATTATAAAAACTGCGAAAGAGAAACGAATTATAGAGGCATGAGGAACAGGGTGTAAAGTTCACTCATACCTCCATAGAAAAGGGAGGATCCTCCGACCAGACGGGTGTTGTGTCTGGTGGGCAACTGCCCGACAATTGTTGTTGGGAGGTTGTACACATAAGAACTACGTCAGTGTGACGTAGTTCTTATTGTGGCGATGTAGATACCGGTACAGAATAAAACCATTTATAAAAAAGAATAACACTTACAAAGGAAACACCCCAAGCTGATGTCTAAGTCTGTAAATAGATAATGTATATAGTATTTGCATCGACCCTACTAAGACGTGTAACAACGAATATTTACGAAAACCAGCCTATAGAGCAAGCGGGATTCATCAAAAATTTATCTACCAATGACCGCATCACATGGTACACATATTGAAAGTAATACTCGAACGGTTTATGGATTATGACCTCCATGCCTTCCATTTTACGTTGCTTTTATAGATTACTCGAAAGCTTTGATTCTATTTCACATGACTATATGACGGGCTTTAATCCAGACAGGACTAGACCACGACTTCATAGAACTTATAAAGCGATTTACTTGAGTAGCACAACAGCTGACCTATTCTGTAACAATCTCACCGTGATAACTTAGGTGAAGTAAGCTTGAAGTGAGTTGTCGATAGTGTCAATCTCTAGCATCAAGTGGAATGATAGCTCACATTACCTAAGTTATCACGGTGAGATTGTTACAGAATCGACCGGCAGGGATACGCCTCTTTTTTTATGTTGGCAAATCATAAAATAACTTCTCCCGCTCTGGGCGGAGCGGGAGGGTGTGTCAGAATCTTACTGACTAAGATCCACCCGTGTTCCTTCGGTTGCCTGTGCCAGGGGCCACGGTAACCGTTTCAGACTTTCCCGCAACCCTGGCAGGCATCGCCCTAGCGGACTCCGTCATTTGGGGCTGACATCTGTTTGAGGCGCGCGTAAAACACAACGCGCCGTCGACTCACACCGAAGCCTGCCGCTAACTTTGACGTGGTTTGCGATGGATCCGCTTCCACGATCACTTTTAATTCTTCATTATCAACTAGGGTCTCCAGCCATCCACGGGGTTTGTTCTGTAGGTCAAAGTAACGAAAAGGTTGGAAACAAAACGTACCGTGTTTTCTTTTACGGTAGCTTCCCCATTCACTGGACTTGAATGTGCCCTGGCGGTTGATAGATGTTATGCTCACTCAAATGTCTCGCTGACGGTGGTGACTGACTTCCAAATGGTTGTGCTGAATGGTGTTGATCCATGCGTCATGTTCGTGAACGTGCGCCGTCAGTTGGGACTGGTCCTCTCTTAGCCGCCACGGCTTATTTTAATTATTTTATTTATGGATTGTTATGTTTAAATTTCTGTTTGCTGTACTCTGGACACTCAGCGTGTACGTCTTATTTACATCGTTCTCACATATAATGATACCTATATTCAACATTAGTGATGTTGTAGATATCGTAGGTGGTGTGATAGGTAGAAATAGGTAGTAATTAAGGTTCATCCTTGTTTGGTATAACAACGTTTGATGTAATTTTACTAATTCGAACAACGTTTAAGAAAATAATCAATTTGTATAATATCGATTAATATAATTTTCATTTGATCGAATATTTATTTGCGATAACAACATTTGCGCTATTGATCAAAAGATATAATGTTCATTTGATGTAATGTTCAGGTGGTATAACATGTATTTTATCGAATATTCAATTGGTGTAATGTAATGCAGAAAAGAAAACATGTAAATATTTGCAAATTTTTATTGTGCGCAAGAGCGAGCGAAGCGAGCTCGGGACTTGGGGCACCCCGACTAGGACAGGTTAGGTTAGAAGGGGTTACCTTCGTGGTTATTTTTTTTTAAACCACCCAGAAGTAGGAGCCCCGCCAAGCGGGGCTCCGTCGAGCATCTCCGGCGGGGAAAAATGGTGGGGGGTGACTCCAGCAGTCAATATTGATCAAAAGGTATAATGTTCATTTGATGTAATGTTCAGGTGGTATAACATGGTATTTTATCGAATATTCATTGTGTAATGTAATGCAGAAAAGAAAACATTGTAAATATTTGCATTTTTTTTATTTTGAAAAAGAAAACACTTAGGCTAATATTAAATTAAATTCGATCGCTAGTAAGTAAATCTAATTCTGTGTAAGTTTCAAAATTACGTAATATGGTCTCAATGTTGACATCCTTCTTAGTACAAATCTTTTTCTGTTTTGCACTAGGTTCTCCATTTAAAATACACTGTATTTTTCCTTCAACTATATTAATTATTCGGTCGGATCTTTCGACTAAATCATTATTAGTCTAGTGAAACATTAGTTTAAATAAAATAAGTGCATTTGAAAATTCGGTCAAATTACATTATTTCAAAGAAATAAATATGCTAAATAAAAATCTACCAATTAATTATTCGGTCAAATGAATAATTATACGAAATGACTAACTGAAATTCGGCGAAGCGATTTTCGACAAAACGTTGTTATACCAAACAAGGGTGAACCTAATTAATAAGTCCCAAGTACACAAGAAGAAGAATGAAAGTTTATTGATCACAGTCACAGGTTTCAGTTCACACACACAAGAGTTCCACTTAGCTAAGAAGGAGTGGTTGAAATACAGATAGCAGAGAACAGCACGGATAAACAATTAAACGTAAACAAGAAGGTTTTAAAGGATTATTTATTAGTTAGCGCGGCGAAACTAGGATCGCGAGGTCAGGATAGACAACATTGCACGCAGTGATCGTACTATTTCGCAAGTCATTGTAGCGCGGGCGCATGAGTGCACCACACGATGATGCCGTCCCGCTCATGCGCACGGCTCGCGTGACGTAGCGCGAGCGGTCGTCGCTAGAACAATAGACGCGTCATAGCCGCGCCGGCCAAACTGTTAAGTAATTATCTACTAATACAATATTTTGTACTTGTCTGTTTGTTTGTTGAACATTAAGTTAATTTTTATTGTAAACAGTTATATTTTAAATGTTGATCATAAATAAGTCTAGTTTTAAGTTCTGTTGTAAATATATGTATATAATTTATATTTAATTTTATGTAAGAAATATATAATTTATATTTTATTTTACTTTTACTTTAATAATTTAAATAGAATTAGATTTTAATTTTACTTAAGTGTGTAGATCACTACAATGTAACTAATATTTATGTAACAATATAATTTAAAAGAGTGTCCATGGAGTTTCTTGCCCGTTCTTCTCCATAGGTACCTACTACGCTTTTGAATGGGCAACTAGCTTCATATTTCTGCCTGACCGACCACTTTTTTTTTTTTTTTTTTTTTGAGGATGGGAAATCATCAAATGACCCCTCCCGCTCTGGGTGGAGCGGAAGGGAGTGTCAGACTCTTACTGACTAAAACCCACCCGTGTTCCTTCCTTGGCCCTTTATGTTCCGGGTCAGCGGTACCCCTTATGGATGATCCCGCTTTCCCGGCAGGCTTGGGCCCTAGTGGGCCCCCTCTTCGATGCTGACATCTCTTTGAGGCGCGCGTGGAACACGTACGCGCCGTCCGGCACGGGCCTGATCCTGATCGGACGGTGAGCTACCCATTACTCACCGCCCGCAGGCCCGCGCCTACGGTGGCCGGGAGTCGTCACGCGGCTCCCGCCGCCCGGAGCGTCCACCGCGGCGGCTTGGACGGGAGACTCTCTCCCTCTCCCGTCCCGCCACCTCCTTCGCTAGCATGACTGCTTCGCAGAAGGAGGCGACTGCCTCCCACTCCCCCTCGCTCCGGACCATGGCTTGAACCAAGGCCGGGCGTGAGAGGTCGCCGCCGCTGCCGATCGCCTCTACGAGGACACGGCGGTGCTCCGCCCATGCAGGGCAGGCCCCCACCGTATGCTCCACCGTGTCCTCGGGGGCCTGACCGACCACTTGACAATTCAAAAGTGCCTGTAAATGGTTTAGTTGAAATAAATGTTTTTAGTTTGAGTTTTACACATAATCCTTCGAGCTGTTTCTGCAGCGCTGGTGCCACGATGGAACTCGTATTCGTAAATAACCCGAAATTAAGTTTTCCATATTGTGAACAGAACGATGTCCAAGAAAAATCAAATGGCGCGAAAACAAATTAATCGCAAAAAAAAAATATTTGGAATTACTAACCAAACGCCAGATTTTTGAGACCAAAGTGGCCAGTTTGACAAAACGCCAATTTCATACATGTAAGGACCTAATAATTATATTTGTAACATCGATTACGCCTGAACTTAAAATTCATACAAACACATCACTATACCTCATACCTCAGATCATATAAACTATGTATAATTCTGAGCCTCACACGGTACAGTAGAAACCCAGCGCCAGGCACTAGTTGTCTGGTATTTTTGCTGAACTGGGCCTATTTGGCGAAGCCGCCAGGCACACGTTCTTGCTAATTTATCGCAGCGCACTTTACACTTTTTCTTTTTTATATTTCTTTTTTATCTTGTAGTATAATATGTTCTGCTGTGTGCCTGCTTTGTGCTGAATAAATGTATTTTCTTTCTATAAACAAAATTCAAAATTTCAAGCGGCCATTGTTATTTACATCTTTAGAAAATTTTGAATGGTTTTGGATTAGTCAATCAAGCTTAACGTAACGGGCAATTTGTGGGTGTACTATAGGTACACCTCTGCCTATCCCTTCGGGATTACAGGCGTGATGCTATAAAATGCGTGTTATGTACGGACCACCATTGAAATACTAGTTACTCATTGGTGATTTGAGACCCCGACCCTTGCTCGAGCCAGCCTGCGCCCCTTAATAATAATTCCGATTCAGCCTGTCCCTTGCTGCCCTCCCCCAGCGACGCCCATAGTTGAGGTCCGTACCCCACAGGGAGTGCCCTTAGCGTGTAGTTGCCTAGTTTATAAGTTTTTTTAAGCCCTGGCTGGAGGCCTTAATTTATTAAGGAAAGCCGGTTAAGCAGCCGACCACTTCCTAGGTTGACCTTTTTTTTTGCGAGGTGACATTATAAAAAATTAAAAAACATGCTGATTTGAGTTAAATTACAAAACTTTTAGCGTCATGTACGATGATGCTTACTTTTATTTGAAGTCAGTTACATAAAACAAAAGACAATTATTTAATAAGCCTAAGTGACTCTTCACTTAGCTTTTTGCAAAATATTCCTTTCTTTGTTTGTTTCTATTAATAAATCAGTCTACATTAATACTGGAGAAACCTCAAAGGTAAACTTTTGTATATGTACTTGTGTTAAGTAAGTTAAATGGCTTGACATTGTGAATAAAATTTGAACAGCTGAGTGCCTACAAATTACGTCCTCGTAGCGAGGCATTTTGTTTGAGTGGCAAGAAACGGGAACGATTGGGCTTAATTCGGTCCTTGGTTTTTACATAAGTACCTACTAACATTTGTAATGTTTCTAGTTACTTTCCTCGGAGAAGTGTTTGAAAGGCCTCGCGAAACGTCAAAAATTTTGAGCATCGAGTTATGTGGATTTTGCGGGATGCTGTAACTTTTAGACTTGATTTAAATCCTTTGTTTTGATTGATTGATCTTTTGTTTGAGTGATCTTTGTCTTGATTTAAATCTTTTGTTTAAACGAAACCTATTTCTGACTAACATAGCCAGCGAAAGGCCCGCTGGCTATGTTAGTCAGAAATAGGTTTCGTTTGGTATCATATTTATGTCAGATTTTCTTCTATACATATATAACTCTCTGATCGCAAATATACTTTGTTCAGACGCTAATGGTCTATGCACTTATGTAGAACAAATGAAAACTCCTATACTAGTTTAAATTCAAATAGTAGTTAGTATAAACAAGGCAGATGTGACTGGAAGCGCCGGGAGGGGATGCCCTGGAAGGACATTATTACAGTGACCTGCGTGTATGACCAGACTTATCGTAGTTTCTGCCTACCCCAATGAGAATAAAGCGTGAATGTATGTATGTAGTTAAAATAAATTACTACCTATCAGTTTCGACTTCTGTAATTAGGAATTTGTGACGCACACGAAAGAACGCTTTACATTCTAAAATTCACCCTGCCATAGCTCGACAACGTATAAATATTTTATGTAAACAACAAGGCTCTTCAGCTAAACGTAACTCGTATTATTACCACAATTTATCCGAAGGCTTATAAAATACGTTTTCCTAAGGAAGGGTTAAAGGCCAACTTTACACCCGCAACGAAAGATTTGTAAGGCTATCTTTGGCTTTGAGGTTTTACAGAAGCCATAGCCTATGTCATTATGGTTGAGCGGCAAATTTTGCTGTGTGGAAGGATGTGGTTTGGGGTCAAAATGTTCTTTGATGAAAAGGAAAATTCTTTACCAAACCATCAAGTCTGTATATAGAAAATGTTGTGATCGTTCGTGCTTGGTTAACTAGATGGTTTATTAATTTATGTTTTGCAAGATAAGATAAGCTTAATTATTTAATAAGTCAAACAATTATGGTTTCTAGAAGCCTATTCAGATTAATATGATATGCGATATCACGAGGAGCTAACATAGGGTATATATTTACTGTTGGGAAGAGCCGCCGCTGCGGTGCAGGTGCACCAAAGCGGCGCGTGTTTCTCTCCTTGAGGAGTAGTCCTCGAGAAGAGAACTTTCGGTGGGTTCGCTGAGTCGGGTCAGCTGGACAGCGAACGGAGGTATGTCTAATGCCGCCGCCGGGGGCTTGGCTTAATTGCCTTGCCAAGAGGAAGGCCACCTCTACGATAAAAAAACCACCCAATCCTAAGCTTTGAAGCGCGGTGAGAGGATGAATGGCTGGAGGCGCGCCAGCGCGAGCGTGAGCGCTTCCCCTGCAGAACACCTGCCGCACTCTGCAGTATTTAGGCTTACCGGGCATCTAGGTTCTGCCCGGGGACATCTTTGCCCTATATCTACTCGTGGGATTAACTATGGTTTTTGAAAGAAAAAATAAACACCTAAAAATGACGAAAAGGACGAGAGTAATGCGGGGTCGGAGTCCGACGCCGCATCTGGTGCTAAGGGCTCAAGCCAGAGCTCAGAGCGCGAAGTGGAGAGGGCCACTGGGAGGAACCGAAGGTTCTTCCTGAAGCGCACAAAATCGAGGGAGGGCCAGGGGTCGTCCTCCGAAGAGCGGACCTCGGGCCCCAAAAAAATCCACTCCAGTCGGCGGTCCGCACTCTGGTCGGTGGGGCCCGGAAAAAAGGTTTGGGCAGAGGGCTCGCCACCCAGGAGGAGGCCAAGGAGTTGAGCCGGGCCAGCCCAGCCGAGCCATTCCAGCGAGCCAAGACGCTTGCCCAGGAGTGACATGCCGCAGGGCCGCCATTTCAGAGTCCTCAGGTGGTGAGCTGGTCGCCGCTGGCGGCTCCAATTCGGAGCGAGTGGCCAGGTTGGTGGAGGTCTTGGTAGCCCCAGGGGCGTGGGATTTGGGGAAGTCCCCGCCCCTTATTTGATGGACCCGAGGCGGAGGCGCGCGCGGGTGTCGACGCGCGCCTCTGAGGCGATGCACGGGGTAGTTACAACACCTCACTACCCCGTGCAGGAGACGAGGCCCGGACAGACCGGGCCGGCACTAGTGTGGGGCTGTGGAAGAATTTGGATTCCCGCGGCCCCGCGCGCACGTGCGAGAAGACACCGGGGTGGTTTTAGCCTGTAAGAGTCCGGCACGCCCCTCCGCTTTTTCCCCAGGCGGAGGTAGTCCATGAGGATTTCCCCCCGTAAAAAAAAAGGTCGTGTTAGCCGCGATAAAGGATGTGGCCATGAAGAGGATTAAGTCCTCTAAAGACAAGCCCATATCCGCGACCACGGACTCCATTATGGCGGCAGCGGGTGCCATTCAACCTGGGCCTCCGTCAGACGGAATGTCTGAAATGCGGGCGGAGTTCGTACGCTTGACAGCCGTCATAGAGCTTCTCCGGAAGGAGAATGAGGCGCTCCGAGCAGACCTGGCTGGGCTGCGAACAGCCGGCCCTAGGGAGGGGGCGCAGGAGGGGGCGCAGCAGCATGGGCAGGACGGGCCCGCACCTGCAGAAGACCGGGTTCTGACCCTGGTGCGGCAGGAACTGGCTGCCTTCCAGAGCCGGTATTCCCCGGAGGCCATCGTCTTGCGCCCCCCACTAGTGGCGAGCCAGCCGGCCGCAGGCCAGCGGAAGACGGTCTATTTTGCCGCCGTCGCAGCTGCCGCGGCCGAACCTGGCTCATCGGGGCAAAGGAAAGCCCTCTCCGTGCCGCAACCCGCGGGGCCGCCCATGCTCAGGGAGAGCGGGGCGGCTATACAGACGGCGAGGGCACCAGCCCTGGCTGCAAGACGGCAAGCAAGCTTAAGCAGGCACAAGTAGTCGGGGAGAAGAGGAAGGCCGGTAAGGCGGCAAGGGCGGCCAAAAGGAAGAAGAGGCGGCAGCGGCACAAAGCGCGAAGCGTCGCGGCTAGGCTCCGCGCCCCGAAGTCCGCAGCTGTAGTGATTACACTACACTACAAGAAGGGCGTGTCCTACCGCGACGTACTAGCCAAGGTGGGGATGGTGGTGAGCTTGGAGGAGATCGGCGCCACCGAAGGCATCCGGGTGAGGCTCACAGCAACTGGGGCCCGGATGCTCGAGATCGAGGCCGCTGGCCGCACCGGGGGGTGCGGCCAGCGGCCCGGCCACTGACGTTCTGGCCGAAAGGCTTAGGGCGTCCTTAAATGCGGACAAGGCCCGAGTGTCCATGTCCACCAAGTGCGCTGACATGCGCATCCTGGGCCTGGACGATACGTTGACGGTGGCCGCCGTCGTTAAGACTGGGGGGTGATTTGCTGAGCAGGTGAGGGCAGGCAAGGCCAAGGGGATGCGAGCCGTTACGGTAAGCTGCCCCGTGTCGGCGGCCAAGAAAATAGCCGATAAAGTGCTCACATATTTACAAACATTGTAAAAGTATACGATTTTCCACAAAAAAAACAAACGTGTATTAAGTCAGTCTATGAGTTAAAGTAATCACTGAATGTCATAAAAATAATAAATTACACAATTAAAGTAGCAACCAGTTTGATTTTTTCTAGACTCTAGATTGTCCTTTGAATTGTGGTTCTAAATACAGTAAACAACAGTTGTTGCGGTCAAAATGTCTGTATGTAAATCTATTCTACGCAACTATTTCAACTATACATGGGTACATGGCGGGAGTTCAAACGTTGCTTAAGTAACGTACCTTATAATGTGATAAAAAATAATTATTTGTACACATAGGTATAATGTTATTTGGAACAACAAACATATACATAACAGAGTATACAAAAAGCGAAACTTAAAATTAACAATTATGTAAGCATACAGGAAAAATAATAACAAAAGATTAATATGGATCCCAAGCTTGAACTAAAATAAAATACCGCGGAACAAAAGATGGGGAAAAATACGTAAAAAAAAGATAGAAAAAGTGACTATCGTGTGTAAGCGAGCATAACGAGTTTCACCACTTTTATTGCTTTTCCGATGCAAAAGCACGTTTCTATTCCTACAAAAAATAACGAAGCAAGAAATCTAATTTAGATACTAGACGCAGTATGGTTTTTACTAACAATCCAGTTTGCAATTTTCAAAGGAAAATATCTCTGAAACCGCGAGTCTGTTACTTCATTTGGCATCTTATATTGGTAACTAATGACCTGCCAGTCACTTAGGCTTCGTTTGGAAATAAAAGCGGCCTTCCTCGGAAAAGGTTGTGAGAGGAAACTGTAATATTACTTACTGAGTAAACTAGAAATATTTTTTATATGGAACCTAACGTTATAATGATAAGACTATCAAATGGAATATCAACGTGATGACGAATTTTGATCGTTTAGAGGGACTGATTCACATAATCAGTCCCCATTCTCTGAACCAAACAAATTCGTCCTCTATCCCGTCCAGTCCCTCTAAACCATTATTTGTTCCTGGAGTTTAGAAACACTTCTCTTTTTCGATAGATTTGTAAGTAAGGTACTCGTATTATTGGATTTCTCCGAGCTTTAAATATCATAATTATCTGAAAAAAGTTCGCATTAAGTTTTAGTTGGATATCAGTTTCAAATGTTTGAAGTTCACTCGAGAATTAAAAGCTATGAAATGAATGAACGTGCAAGAAAAATATGTGAATTGCCGACGAGTGAGTGAAACAAAATTAATGCATCTTCTGAGCGGTGATCCTGAATAATACCATTTTTCATGTACTTTATTATTTCATGCTCCCTTGTTTAGCTAGAATGATAAAAAGAGAAGGACTGGCTACTGTTTCTCCTTTGTAAAAATATCTATAAGTACGTATCGTCCGTTCACTCACGGATAGTTTAGTGATAAACAACATGTAGGACCAGAGTTTTTACAGTGTAGAACTGTGTAACGACATATCCTAAACGCGCTTTATTTTTCAGAAGAGTGTGAGACCCAAAGAACAAATGCCCGGAAGAAAATATGAGTAGTAACGCAAATGGGTCACAAAGTCGCTTCCTGCTAGTCAGTAAATCACCGAAAAAAAAACTGCAAAAAGAAGACAGTGCCTTGATCAATACATACAGGGATGATAAAGGGTGACAGATTTCATTTTGGTTCATTTTGGTTTGGTAGGCCAGTATACGAAAAAAATATATTCACTCTTATAGTGGATAGATAGATTGATAGTGAAAACCAACAGAAATTGTGTTATGCAGACCTTTCGTCACTGAAAGATATTTTCGTTCCGAATTGCCAGCTTTTTTTTCTTACCGTTGTTTAGTTAATTTGGCGTCGGAAAGGTTTTCAACGTTCTAGTTAGACATAGTTTAATATTTATATACATATTATAAAACAGTAAAAAAACTGTGTCTGTACATTGAGTATATTAAAAAAAAAAAAAATTGAGGGGGGTTTAGAAACAGTAATAGAGCACGAATCCAAAAAAAACTTCGGAACTACTCGACGGATTTGAATGTTTTTTTTTTTGTAGTATAGGTATTAAGTCTTGGCAACATATAGGCTATAATTTTATCTTGGAAACTTGAACACCTGATGCAGAACCGCAACAGACCAGCTAAACTATAAGAGATACAAAAATGGTACCATAGCAAAAATTGTTTCACGTGATGAGCATTTTCTGCTAAGAGAATAAATTTGAAGATCTGGAACACCTGATGTGGAACTCCAAGAGCCCAGCTACACTATAAAATATATAGAAATGACGTCTTAGCATAAGTTGTTAAGTCTGATTGGCATTTCCTGTTGACATACAAAAATGAAAGATCTGGAAAGTCTCCAATCGTCTCGCTCATCCCGTTGTTTTCTCGTCCCCGGGCCTTAGAATTCTATATCAGACGTTTTAGATCTTCGATTTTGATGACCCCGTTGTCGCTGGCATAGCAACAGGATCCGCGTACGAAGTCGCGGGCAGAAGCTAGTTTACAATATTGCAGAATCAAAAAGAGAGCGTAAAATATTTTAATAAAATTCTGTATAAATATTTAACTCTATAGAGACCGGTGTTTCAAGATTAGGCTATGTTCCCGATGATGGTGCCCTTTATATGAAGAAAAAATATAATAAATAATTGATACTTTTTGTTATGTTTTGTTTTATTTGTTTTGTTTTATTGCGTTTGTCCTCCCCTTGAAAGGACACATAACATTAAATACCTTGGAGTTACATTAGACCAATTCCTCAGCTTCAAACCTCATATAGACATCCTGGTAACGAGATTACGCAAACTCATTTACATATTTAAGAGTCTAAAACATGTAGCCGACCTTCGTACCATCAAGATGGTATACTATGCCTTATGTCAGTCGCTTATTGACTACTGCATCATCTCCTGGGCCTGCAGTCTCGACATGACGCAAACGGCTGTCGCAAACTACCGAGCGATAAATAATAGCAAAAATAATTGTTTGCCGTAACGATGCTTACGACAAATGGAAGTCTCTACACCCGAGATAACGCGCAAGATCGTACATAACTTTGATAAAACGGTGTCGGTACGCCAGCGAAAAGCGTATTCATAGTACAGTTTTTTCGAAGACAATTAATGTCCGTAACAAATTCACCTTGAATACAGGCAAAATTAGTGAACATGATTTCATAAAAATAATTATTTTTCTGGAATATTTTATAGTGGCTATGTAAATCATATCTTGGAAACACTATTTTTCATGAAAACTATTAAGTAGCGATGACCATTTTAAAGAATTAAAATAAGTTGTTAAATATCTAAGGACATTAAAATCTGCGTCCTTGCAACATTATTAACCTAATGCCAAACTTGTCAAGTGTCAATGTCAAGTCATTATGGAATTGTAAATAGTTTATTTGTTGTCATTGCAAGCAAACAATGTATTTTCAATTCAATGGTATTTACTTATAATTGTTCATTGATGTGACAATGTTACAGCATATTATTACTCGGCTAACCCAATTTGGCTCAAGCGGCGACCCCACTGCTCAGAGTTTCTCATTAAAGTAATAGAGTTGCGTAATATGACACTGGACTACAGCAACTCTGTAATGCTGTAGCATTTGAAGAAATGGCTAATGTTTACCTAGGAGCTCGATAAACACGTCTCCTGAAATTCTGTAAAGATACGGAAATGAAAGATTTCAACGGATTTTCACTTTCGTGCGATTTGCAGTCTCATAACCATAATATCAAGGCTGTTGGAGGGTCTCTGAGGCAGCATGAAGCAAGCGGTCCACACTTCAGAAGGCCACATAGCTTGGAGATGCATCATTTTGTGGTGGCTATCTCCTGTAGTGAGAGCACGATGTAGAAGAAGAAGAAAACAATTTGAACTAAGTGAATAGTGAAAGTTTACATTTTCAGTCAATAAATATTTTTCGATAGGTATGCAACATGCCCCATGTAAACAGTGTCTAGATTATTAGCATACATGAACTTAGGATATGATTGTGGTAATGGAAATTTAATAAAGTTGAAAACATGATTTGTGGTTGTGCGTTATTTATTTTTCAATAGAATATTTATTTACAAAGAATACACATACTAAAATCTGTTGTTACAGTTGTGAGGAATCCATGTACATTCTACCTAATATAGCAGGCTAATTTAGTAAATAAATTACAAAAACTAAATTTCAATACAGTTAACTTACCGGTTACCGGCTAAGAAATCTTGTACAGATTAATAAATAAATCTACTAATGATGTTGTTAGCTGTTTTCTACATTATTGAAATGGTAGATCTTTAATATTGCTAGGTACTTATTTTGTTATAAGTTATAGGTGAGGTGCCATACAGATATTATTTTTTTCTTGAGTAAAGAAGTTATGAGTCCCGTGCATGAGTCCTTGGACATTGTGCCACCCTATGTAAAATTTCTACATATATGTCTTTAATTTTGATGGTGTACATATTAAACAGTATCATATCTATCTATGTATTGAGATCTCATATCTGTAGCATGTTTTATAGTTTCATTAGAGGTAGAAAGTAGGTAGATGTTTATTAGTTTTTACAAATTTGGCTACTTCAATGATTTATAGGCATGGGAAGGTTAACAATTTATGAGACACCAAACCTTAAAACAGAAAGTAGGTACCAAACCATGGTAAGCAACCAATATTTTCGGCAGACTAACTTCTTTTTGATAAGTTATGCAGCTTACTCTTGTACAAATTTCCTCTGCCTGTGCCTTCCTCGTCAACTGGCTGTCAATTAAAATCCCTAAAAATGTTGTGATGGTTATACTCTTTTTCTAAAGTTTATACGGTTAACCATGGGTAAAAGTGTATGATTTAGGTTTTTTGGAGATTTTAATTAAATTTAATTATTGTCACTTTATTAAACTGCTGAGTTTATTGGTAATGTCATGCGGATAGGTGTGCAACATAGACATGACATGACATGACAAACAGAGATGTATAATTAACATTGTAAACAGAGTGTCTAGAATTATAATGTGTGAACTTAGGAAAGGATAGTCATACTTAATGGAGATTTAATATAGTTGAATGATTTGCGGTTGTGTTCTTTATTTATATACCTACTAAGATCGGACAATTCGCTCCCTTCAGAAAGATTTAAAATGTCTTTGGCTCCTTCTAATGCGGTGATTGTCGGCGACGTTCGTTCGCACGTAAGTAGTATGTCCTGAACCTATAAATAGGTGGACTTAAAAGCCTCATTGGTACAGACACACAGACACACCATCGCGACACATAATTCCGCATAATTTTTGTTTGAAACTACTTGCAAACACCAAAATATTATAGTTTACGATGACAAATTGACAACGAATCACTTAGCGGGCTGTCAAAAATGGTTGCAAACTATAATCGTAAACACTAAAGATATCGTCACTTCTTCGACCAAGATTGATAAAATACCGGTAACAACCGATAAATTTGAGTGTCGAGACTACCAAATATCGTTACATCTGGATTGTTAGGACTTAGCAACCGAAAACGATTGTTAAGCGGTTTGCGTCAAGTCGAGACTGCGGGCCCTGGAGAGGTGCTGCTATAACGCACTTGATAGAGGCGGAAAGAGCTCAACGTGCTATACTTAAGGTTGCTGCGGGTCTTCCCTTCCGATTTCCTACAGTCTACTTATACAAAAAGTGGGATGTACTGTCTATAGGACAAACTTTCGTTCTGCAAACGGTCCTCAAAAAGCACTCGCAGCTAGTTTATGACTCGGATCTATTGAAAGATAAACGACGGAAAGGTACTGTATGCAATACAAAATTTTTCCGTTTATGGCAATCCCACAATTTTTTCTGTTACCTAGGGGATTATCTGTATAATGTTATTAGCAAGGATCAAAATATTTATTTAATACACAAACCCAGTTGTAAGCAAAAACTAACTGACTTCTTGAAAGCTCTTTCCTATGAGGACCCAGAGAAATTGCTCCACTCAATTAAATAAAACTTGTATTCAAATAATTACCTACACATTCACCACCATTCACATACACCTGCCACCATTCACATTCACGTACACACTAACCACCATTCAAGTACACATTCACCACCATTTACTGACACATTCACCACACACCCTTTGACTGCTTTTGTTGTGTTAGTTAATTTCTTTCTTTTTTTATATTAATTTTTTGTTTTAATTGTTTAGTAGAAATACATGTTACGAGTACCTGCCTATTTATTTGTATGATGCCACTAAGTGGGGTCTGGTGACCTGTAATACAGGTTTTTCTGAAACCTACTTCAGGCACCAGCTCTCACAATGTGAATTTATATAATTTGTTCAAAACTGTTAAGTGCTACAAAACCATTGTGAGAGAAAATAAATAAAAACGTATTATTCTTATTATTATTTTAAATAACTAGCTTCTGCTTGCAACTTAGTCGGCGTGAAATTTCGGCAACCGACTCACTGCGTCGCTGCGCATCGCACGCCCTTCTTTTTTGCTTAGCAATCTTTCTGACTTAATTTCTTTTTGCTCGGTTCCTAAGGGTCGTAGCGTGATATGAAAATAATAGCCTATAATCTTCCTCAAGAATTCGGCTATCAAATGCAAAACGATGTTTTCAAACCCGACAGATAGATCAGACCGACGCGGTGGGGGTGCTTTATAATATGTAGTGAGTCAAATGCAAAACGATGTTTTCAAATCCGACAGATAGATCAGACAGACGCGGTGGGGGGACTTTGCTTTATAATTTGTAGTGATTATTGCATAGACAAATGCTTAAAATCAAAGTAAAAAATTAAACCCTATTAGGTACCAGGCCTTTACTACACAGGTTTTTTACTACTACAAAGTATATTTATAAGTCATCATCCTAGCCATTTTCCAGAATATGTCAAATGTTATTATAAGTTTAGGTCTCAGACCAAATAAAAATCAAGACAGCGCTGCGATCAATACAGTGAAGCATGCCAAACTACACCTTGCTTTGTGCATACACGGTTACATGCACACATTTACAACCCAATCAACAAACCAAACTACACGGCACTTAGTGCAGACATGTTTACGAAACCGGCCTCACGTCACTGTTGACAGCGCTGTCTTGATTTTTTATTTGGTCTGAGGTGTAGGTATGGTAAATAAACTAGAAAATTATCAGAATAGCCTCAATTTGTAATTAAACGAGTAAACTTTTAACGGGATTGTCTGTCGCACCAATCAAGGTACTAAGCCTTTCTACTTGAAATGCAGGCTGCGAAAGTTGTTAACTTTGGTGATGAAACTCGGAACTTCCTAACGAAAGGAGGACACGGCACCGGTTATACACTCAAGGAGTGAGTTAAAACTTGTAGTAGGTACTTACATGATCGTGGAGTTAATTGAGTGGAATTTGGTAAATGATAAAACTCTTACCACGGTAAGTGTTTTGTTTGTAAGAACTACTTCTCTCATTTGTAGGTAGATTGGTTATAATGTATGAGGGTACATATAAATAGTGTCTCGTATGTGAGGAACTAATACACCGTCTGAATCTGAACATCTTGTTTGATTTTCGAATCCTTTATTCGCACCAACTCAACATGGCGCAGCCGGTTTCAAAATAAGAACAATTAATTCAGTACTTCGTCATTGTCAGTGTACCGAGTGCAAGTAACATACAGGTAATATTTCGCGCACTAAATTATGAAAAAGCGCGTGCGCAACCTTTTGCTGCGCAACAAGCGATTCTCGCTGGACCAGCTAGAATGCAAGCTGAGGATTGTGGTGTGCAGTGTTGTGCAATGTCCAGCGCATAGACGGAGATGTATAAGGTGTAATGAGTTAAACCATTTCTCTCGTATGCACGAGGACGTGCACGAGGACAGTGAAGAATGAGGTAATTTACAGCATGCGTAGCATGACCACTTCTATCTCTACTCTAAGAATAGAATACAAATCACTTTCTTAACAAAAAGTCATTCTTTTCTTGAATTTTGACATCGCGCTGTAGAAATCTTTCTACCATATTCTGTCAGTTTGTCTCGTCGGGGTATATATGTTCTGTGGTTGGTCTTCCGTTTCTATAGTGGCCATGCTACGCATGCAGTTTTAATAATGAACAAAATGATTCATGGAATGATAAAAGAAAAGTAATGGTGATACATATGTTTTAATCGTAAAGATCTAAACAAAGCTATTAAACGAGTATATTTTAAATGAGATTACATCAAATTTAACTTGCTGTAAACAACGACTTTGGCAAATAAAATTGCATAGTGATAGCACTGACTATAACACGGCATTCGATATATAATTTTTTTTTTCGCTTACAGTGTGGAATAGATAGATAGAAAGATTAAAAAAAAAAATACACACTAAGAAAAAAAAAAACTAAATCATTAACACTAATCACTAAATCACTTCGGCCCCTAAAGTATTCCATAAAAAAATATTAATATTTCGATGACCTACAAGAGGACCTCTCTCTCATCGAGAAAGTCATTAAGGCCTTTGGATTGGGATGATGCAGGCTTATACAGAATGATGAGGAAACGCAACATGAAATGTTACACAAAGCCATCCTAAATGCAATGCAACTGAAATTTAACACAACAACAAGTTGAATTTGATTCAACGTGTTACATTTTATGTTACGGTTTACCAATCTGTACGCTGTCTAACTGTAACAGTAAACTCTTCTCTTCTATCGTCATGAACTAACTATAATAATAAGAATACTCAGCTCATGCATGCTGTTTTAATATACTAGCCAGTCGGCAATGTGTTAGCGGGGTAGGGTGCACCAAAGAGTACTGTATACTTATGAGATAGAGAGCTAACTTCACGTTTTAGTTTATATCACACGACAGCAACGCCGCCCTGGTAGTTGTTCATCGAACTAGTCTCTCTATAGGTCAATAGATAGCTATAGATGTATAGCTTATTTTAATATTTTGGTAGGTACTTGAATGGTTGAAATTAATGTGTATTGTAAATTCCGCTAATTGAATAATCGTGAACTTCAATTTAGCTGTTGTTTTACAATACACATAATAACGAAACGATAAGACGATAAGAACGAGAAAATTATGTGTAACTTTGTGTGAGTTGTATCAGTAACTTGCCGACATCTTTCTTAGGGTGGTCAGCACACACAATTCACAAAAGCGACAGAAGTTAAAATTTTTCATTTGAATGAGAAATTGAACGATTATTATTGTCTTAAAAATTGTTTTTACATATTATTTATTGTCTGTAAAAATTACATATGTGTTCTACTTTTGAAATAAAATAATTTTGATGTGCTGAGCAGTATAATTCATAAATAATATTTTTTAAGGATGACAACCTCTTCATTTTGTTATAACACAATCACAGCGAGATGGCATTACTTTCCATACTTTAACCCCTGTCACGAACTTTGTACTAAGTCGGCACAGCATGGGGTGCACATGGTTCGCTGTACGTGCATTTAGGCATTGCCTTTCATGGTACTACTACTGACTGTACTAGCCTTTGTAGTAAAAATCACATTATTTTGCTATTCACGTACGGATAATCAATATCTATGACCTGTTTACGTCTCTTCGTTCTTTAACTGCCTGATTCAAGGTTGAAGTTATTACAATAAAGCGTAAGGTACGTCCTTGTTTTTAATTTTTATGTCCGAAATATAGAAGATTATTCGTTATTTAAATGTCAATAAAACACCTCGAACGAGGTTGAGTTTTAATTAGTTTTGAATACAGACATGAAATTTACAAAACTTTTACAATATAGATTAACTTTTAAAACTATGTAATAATAATACGACATCATCATCATGATCATCATCATCTGTTTAACAAATAAAGTCTAACCGGATGCAGCTGAATACCAGTATTTTACATGGAGTGACTGCCTGTTTGACCTGCACAACCCAGTTACTGGGTAATACGATACCCCTTCGATACCCCTACGACTGTCAAAGATCTACGACGGACAGCTGGGACCAACGGCTTAACATGCTTTCCGAGGCACGGAGGGGTCTCGGTATATAAAGATGGTCACCCATCCACGGACTTACCTGATCGATCGTTTCGTGCGGCTGTTAGTACTTAGCCACAAGCCCCACATAATATAGTAATATTAATACGACATGGAGTAACATTATTAAAACGCCATTTAATTGAACCGAGTTGTTTTCCCAACGAATTGTCAATAGTTATCGTGAAAACCGAGAATTCAGACCAGCGATAATACATAAAGAATATAACCCAGACACCATTTGGCAGTAGCTCCACAAATTCCTTTAATATTTGAAACGTAGTCTAAGACGGTGTGAAACTTTACCAATTCCATAATATTGTGCAGCTTAAAGGTAGTTAGGATAGATACACCTCACCCGTCTGCTTTAGATTAAGCTAAGTACGTAGCCTACGTATTATATGGCTGCATTCTAGCAACTATTTTGATACAAGTGCAAGCTCAGGCGGTGCGGTCTGTGCCCACCGGATGAGCCATGTACGCATTACATTACTTCAAAATATAACTCGCCTCCAAATCGGCAGTACGTATTTTCATTTATATCCTCAGTAAAAATCCTGAGTAGTTAATTTAGTATTAGAAAGGTTTCTCACGCTCCGGAACCAAGAGTAAGTTCACTCGATAAATTGTGACTTGTTGCCACAGCGTACCTTCCAGTCTTAATAAATAAAAGGAACCGAGGGAAGGCATAAACTTTTATTTTCAACAAAAATTGATATTTATATAGAAATGACAAGTGCGTAAATATTTTGTCTGCGGAGGTGTACCTCGGAAGTATTTATGGAAGTATAAATGAAAATATACGAGGGATTTAGAAAGGTTAGGTTGAATAGAAAATTTGTTTTTGTAATCCACTGTGAGTAAGATGTTGTATTATAATAATGCCTAACTAAACATGCCAAAAAAAAAAACACTTTAAATTGGACTTTCTGCCATTAGTATGTATCTAGACAATAAGCTGACAATTTTTGCTTAAAGAGGAACAACACGGCTAAAAGGAAAATAATATTCCAATAGGTACGTAAATCACTTTAATTTTTAGACAACTTCTGACATATTTTTAATTTTACTAATTCTTATGTCAGTTTCAATTTTACGGACTGTCTCCTTCGGATTTATTATTTCATTAAAACCTTACCACAGTCTACCTATATTGAACTACTAACAGTCGATCAACGCTAACGTTTGCGCAGAGGAACTGTGCGGGGTGTTGAGGGGTATGGGGCACATTTATAGTCCCAAACTGCAGTATATCAGTAGGCCAATAATTCTCGTACTTAAAAAACTTTCAAATTCAAGTCGCAATCTCATCTCGGCGACAATCAATGTCAAAAACCTGTCAAAAAGGTATGTAAATTGATTGTAATTTTGACAGATTGAGACTGAGATTAGAATGCGAACGGTCTTAAAAATACGGGAATTGCCCCTCAGTTTGCCACAAAAGTTCAATACAATACCTATACATTATGTAGCCACATGTCATTTAATGTTGACGTTTCTCAAGTCCTGTCTAATACACATATTATGGGCGATGAACTTAGATAGAATATTGCATAGATTACCTGTCAGGATAAACACATTATGAGACAGGAATAGCCTTTGACCTAGTTGGGTAAAAACTTTCCAAAACAATCATACCAACTGGGATCAGACAAAAGTGTGTAGGTATACGCGAAGGAGATTGAGAAATATATTTCTGTCCCGTTTACTCTTACTAGTGGATTTAAAAAGTGTGTCCTTGTCTCATTATTATTATTGTTTAAGTGACTTGTCTATTGCTATTATCATTCGACGCCTCGACGGCGATGAACCTCTGTAGGTAAGTTGGTAGTAGTAGACTGTGGCTATAATATTGTAGCTTCGTAAACATTGCGTGAGGAACACGCTTGGATGTGTTAGAAATTATTTAGTTTTAATTACGTCATGTTGTGACATAATTATTTTGGTTATTGGAGTATTAATACACACATCAACACGGTCTAGGGATATTTTAAAAAAAGCGAATTACTATCAATGTGTTAATTATTTATATGACATGTATATATTTAAAAGATACGTTATTTAATATTCTACCATTTTTTAATAATGGTTAAGGTACTTCGATTTAAATTTCAGGATTTTATGGAAAAAAAATGAAGCATAGACGGAAACCGTATATGAATTAACTTTTAATTTGTGAGTAAAAACTGAAAAAAATAGAAAAATCATTTAATTTGTGTTTATAAACTTGAAGTAGTAGTAGTAGTACTTGGAATCTGAGAAAGCGCCCATGATGTTTATAACACATCGGCAACGATTCGGCATGCTCAGAACAAGGTTGTCAATGTCTTGCTGCGGAATATTGTGCCATGTCCCTCTGAGGTGCGCAAAAAGTTGATCTTCTGTAGCCAGATTTTCAGGAACTTCCTTCAGAGCTCTTCTTTGCAGCATATCCCACGCATGCTCAATGGGATTTAGATCTGGCGATTGAGCAGGCCAGTCTAAGGTCCTAACATTGTGTGTATGTAACCAAGCTGCTACCGTTCTCGCCGTGTGTGCCCGGGCATTGTCGTGCATGAGCAGGAAATCTTGCCCCATTTGTGTTCTGTGGGGCAAGATTACGGGCCCCAGCACCTGTTGGACGTATCGTTCTGCCGTCATATTGCCCCGCACCCAAACGAGATCCGTCCGTCCTCCAAGACGAATTCCTGCCCAAACCATAATTGTTCCTCCTTGGTATGGGTGAACTTCCTGAGGGTTCTGAAGACGGCTCCATCGTCCAGGAACTCGCCAAACATGCGTCCTTCGTGAATCTGGATGGAAGCCGAACCTGGATTCATCCGTGAACAACACATTGGAACATTGCTCACGGCCCCAGTCCACGTGGTTCCGAACCCATTCTAATCGTCGTCCACGATTGCCTCTCCGTAAAGGTGGGACCCGGAGTGGTCTACGAGAGCGTTGATAGCTTTCATGCAGTCGCCTTCTTACAGTTTGGTCACTCACAAGCACTTGGTGTTCCACTCGCAGCCTTTGGACCAATTGAGTCGCCGTTGCATTTGGTTGAGCTCGCGCAGTAATTTGCAAAAATCGGTCTTGTCTGGGGGTAGTGATGCGACTTGGCCCCCGGTGCCTCTCCGCTACGTCACCTGTGGCACGATAGCGTGTCCACAATCTTGAAATTACATTTTGGTGGGTCCCTATGGCCTCAGCAACATTACGCTGAACAGACCCAGCTTCCAGCATTCCCACAGCTCGTAACATCTCCGCCCTCGTCAAATGTTGGCATTGCATGGCTACAATACCCCAATTTTAACTTTATCTTTCGTTTAAATATGAAAAAAAACTGTAACTAAACGTAATTCGTATTGTTTTCTAAATTTCGCACAAATGAAAATTCCCTCTCCTACACATCAAGACATTTTTATGCCACCGAAACAAAAGAATTTTCAAAAATTTTAATTTGGAATTAGTCTGAGATAAATTACAAACAAATCGGTGTATAAAAGATTCCAATGCGGCCAGTACTTTTCGAGTTATTTAATTGAGTATGAAATATCCCTAGACCGTGTTGATGTGTGTATCACGTCAACGGCTTGTAAATGGACTTTAACGAAGTAACGCTAAGTAACGTTAAGAAAAATAATATTCAATAACCTTGTCATTATGATTATAAGATATACATTTGCGGACAAAAGAATACGGGTCAGTACGAAAAACTAAATTTACTCTTAAAATAATAGAGATAGCGACATGAATGAAACTGTATGTTGTAGATGATTCACCAGTTAATAAAACAACACCGAATGTGGGAAATATTATTAGTTTAATTGTCGAAACTGCATAAAAAAAAAACAAATATCAATAATTTTTACGTTGAAAAAATAATGGTTGGTACCTCACGTACAACACAAAAATTAACTTCAAAACAAAATTAATACTTTGTATTGCCTCCACAGGCTCATCTCGCAGCTGCCAGGCGATTGGGCATGCTGTTTATTAAGTTTCTATGCGAAGTCGCGGGATATTGGTCCATTCTTCCACTAACGCATGTTTTGAAGATACTGTGGAGGGTAGAGGTAAGGAGAACTATATAATGTGTATGAAAAGTGTCCGTCAAAATGTGCTACATAAGGGTGGCGTTACAGTAGCCACCGGGTAAATTTTAAAAGCAATAATTTTAGGTTATGTTTACAAAATAATGTTGGACTACGTAAATTGTTGAGGTATGGTATAGTGGACAGTCACTAACTATTCTAGTCACTATAAATATAAAATTCTCTAACTCGGCATACTTCTACCCGTTAATTTTCTAACTCGGCATACTTCAGTCCTTTAACAACTGCTACATTCATACCGCACCATTTGCCTACGCTAGTGCCATTTTGGAGAGTTTTTGAACTATTTACTTTTTATGCTGGACACTTTTTCAACTTTCACCCCATAAGAGATTTCTCCTTGTCTCTACCCTCCATAGAAGATACATTCGAAGTGTAGCTGGGGCTGGGTTTCGGTTTCTTACACACCTCTCAAGCTCGTAACAACCGTTTTCAATTGGATTCAGGTCCGGGCTTCTCGCAGGCCAGTCCGGGCGATTGATGCCTACGTCCTGAAAATATTCATTTCCAATTTGAGTTGTAAGTGGGTTTTTTTTAAACGAAATTTATCGGTTGTCACCGGTATTTTAGGTAGGTACCGGTAGGTAACAACCGATCAATTTGAGTGTCGAGACTACCAAATATCGTTACATCTGGATTGTTAGGACTTGGCAACTGAAAACGATTGATAACTATGTCGAGACTGCAGGGCCTGGATTGATCCGTTATCCGTTGATAACTTTTTTAAGTCTTCAAAATTCGAATAAAACGTAAGTTATATTTTACGGAAGAATTAATTTTGATTGATCGAATTTCAAATACGACCATGACCTTGCAATTTGTATTTGATTTTCAATGTTATTCTGTAGCTATTGTTTTTTGCGTTACATCGATTTGCTATTCAGCAACAATAATTGTTGGAAAAAAATAATAGGTGTAAGTTTTAATGACACCACTTCTTCGTTTGAGAACCCGATCAGACGTGAATATCTACCCGTCTAACTACACATCCACCTACGCCTTTACGGTATACAGGCGTGATATTTAATTATCATTTACCTACACATTCACCACAATTCACCGACACGTTCACCACAATTCGCCTACACATTCACCACAATTCACCGACACGTTCACCACCATTCGCCTACACATTCACCACAATTCACCGACACGTTCACCACCATTCGCCTGCACATTCACCACAATTCACCGACACGTTCACCACCATTCGCCTACACATTCACCACCATTCACCGACACGTTCACCGCATACCCTTTGACTGCTTTGGTTGTTACTTTTTTATTTTCGTTTATTTATTTTTTGTTATAATTGTTTAGCAGAAATACTTAATAGGTACCTGCCTGTTCATTTGTATGAGGCCACTACGTGGGGCCTGGTGACATGTAACTCAGGTTGTTCCTAAACCTACATCAGGCACCGGCTCTCACAATGTGAACCCATATAGAGTTACTTGTATAAATAAATAATAAATAAATAATTCGACATATATCCGTCAGGAACTGATAGGGGCCCCCCTATCAGTTCCTGATGATGATTCCGGATGCTGAAAATGCAACAAATTGAACCCCCATATGTATTGTCGAAATTCAATAGTTTTTGAGATATTTATATTTTAAGAGCCCAGCATAGTTAAAAGCTGTTAAGTACTGCAAAACTATTGCGAGAGATAATAAATAAAATTATAAATTTTTCTTTACAAACTTGATTAGAGGCCACAATAATTCATAAGGACCAAGTTTATTTACATAATGTGCAATGGCTGGTCTTATCAAATTAGACGACAATTATTTGGTTTGGCTAGATTCCTATCAACATATACGATGTATTACACTAAGCACCAATAAACATTCTTAGGTAACCTCTGTAAGGCGCATGTCAGGAGATGAGTAAAACGACCGAATGATGATTTAAGACTGCCTTTATTATAATAATAAATTGGGTTATATAGTTAGCATTACACTTGTATGTATACTTGTTATGTATATATTTTCTTACTACTACTACACCTTCCATCCGAAAGAAAAAAAAAATGTGACAATATAGGAAACATTTTTTTTTTTTTTGATTTTGGTTATACATTGTTATATTTAAGTACAGTACAATATAAGTAGAAGTACTTTTTATAAAATACAAAATTTTATGTTTACATAAGGTTACATTTCTTATAAAGATTGAATAAAATGAGTAAGATACAAAATAAAATAAAACATTAACAATAAAATGTGCTTAGACTAAACATAGTAAGTATTTTATTTGTTATTGGACATATAATTTTGTGCGGTTTTTATGCACTAATTCATTATTTCCATTTTTGATTATTTCTACATTTGGTGGCCTATCTTTGACTACTTTATATGGACCAGAGTACAAATCACTTAATTTATTCCCTGTCTCATTTTTCAAGAGTATTAAATCATTCACATTATACTTTATTTGCTTAGTATATTTATCACATACAATTTTTCTCTTTTCTTTAGACTGTATTAAATTATTTCTCGCCTCTTTTTGTGATAGTTGCAACCTATATTTGAGCTCACATGGATAGTGATCGTAGTTGTATAGTGGTTCTAAATCAAGAGTCAAATTACTTGGGAGTGAGCATTTTTTACCAAAGACAAGTTCATACGGGGTAAATTTTGTCTCGGTATGCACTGTCGTATTATATGCAAACGACCAAAAAGGTAACCAACTGCTCCAAGTCTCAGGGTGACTATCAATTTGGATGCGAAGAAAAGCATTTAAATTTTTATGTGACACTTCTAACGCACCTAATGACTGGTGGTGGTACGCAGTCGAGTTTAACTGATTTATTTTAAGTAATTTACATACCTCTTGGAATGTAGATGCGATGAACTCTTTCCCCCTGTCTGTAGTTATCACTTTCGGTACTCCATATCTAAGAATAAAGTTAGTTACAAAACTTTTAGCTACCTCGTCAGCTTTTTTAGAAATTAAGGGATAGGCTTCTATATATTTTGTTAGTTCGCATTGTAGCGTTAAGGCATAAGAGTTATTATTATTATCAACTTCAAATGGACCCACTAGATCTAAATATATCTTTTCAAAAGCTGTGTTAGCTGTTGTTGTTATTGTTAATGGCTCTTTTACGGGTAACGAATATTTTTGACGCTGGCATTTGTCACAACGCCTAACAAAGTTCTTAACATCGTTAGCTAACCCTGGCCAATAATAGTACCCCTTAATGTTATTGACCATCCTTCTCATACCTGCATGGCCACTGCTAGGTAGGAGATGGAAGTCATTTAATATAACTTTTCTGTCATCTTCATTATAAATTGTCTTCACATTATTTATTATATGTATAGGTGGACCGGTCCTATCTTTCATAGATTTTATCTCTTCTACTAGTTTTTTAATAAATTGCTTATTATCATCCTTTTTTATTATACTTATTTCATTGACATTTATTATTTTACAAAAATCATCTAACTCTCTCACAAACTCGCGTCGCGTCATTCGTGAGTCAGAGGTTAGGTACTTAATATAAATTATCTTTTTCTTGTCGACATAACAAAACGTTTTATTTTCTTTACTAATGACTCTTAATTTCCTCAATTTATTTAATTCTTCTTTATTAATCATACGTAATTCTACTGATTCTGCCGGTTTGACATGATTACTTACGACCTTAGGCTGATCAGACCTTAAATCAGTATGTACCATGTCCAACGAGGAGGAATCAGGTTTATTTATTTTTCGCGATTGAGCCCGTGTCATGACATTTACAATGTTCTCATTCAATTCTTTTAATTCTTTCGAACTCAAACAGATTCTTGATAATGCATCTGCAGCTGCGTTATCTGAACCTCTTACATACTCTACGTCAAAATTGTATTCTTCTAATAGCAAACGAAACTTCATAAGCCTGCTCGATGGATCTTTCATGCCAAATAAGTACACTAGGGGCTTATGATCAGTTCTGATTTTAAAGTATTGACCGTACAAGTAAGCTCTATAATGTTTGACAGCCCAAACTATCGCTAACAATTCTTTTTCTATAACCGGATAGTTTGCTTCGGCCTTATTCAGAGTTCTGCTAGTAAAAGCTACAGGTCTGCCATTTTTATTGGATAAAACTGCTCCAATAGCTTTATTAGATGCATCGGTTTGCAAAATAAAATAATTTTCTTTTGAGAAATCTGGATAATCTAAAACTGGAGGTGACATGATACAGGTTTTTAGTGTTTCAAAAGATTTTTGACATTTTTCATCCCAAACGAAATCAGTGTTTTTTCTACAAAGTTGATTTAACGGTTGTGCAATTTCAGCAAACTTGGGTATAAACTTTCTGTAGTAATTTATGAATGCCACGAACCTTTTGACTTCATCGGCATTTTTCGGACAAGGATAATTTTTTACTGTATTTACTTTATCGGGATCTGGTAATATCCCTTCGTTAGATATGTAATGTCCCAAATATAATATCTGTTTTTTAAGAAAAGTACATTTTGAAGGATTTAATTTTAAATTAACGGATTTGAGTCTTTCAAAAACATCCTGTAAGTTTTTATTATGATGTTCTAATGTCCTTCCAAAAATAATCAAATCATCAAGATAAATCAAACATTTTTCATGATTAAGTCCTGACATCGCCAAATTCATCATTCGCGAGAATGAACTGGGACTGGTTTTCAATCCCATGGGCATTCTCGTCATCTGGTACTGACCGGAATTGAAAGCAGTGAATTTTCGACAATTTTTATCTAAATTAACGTTATAATATCCTTGATATAGATCTAAATGTGTGAAGTATACACTTCCAGACAAAGATTCTAAAATTTCAGTTATATCGGGTAGAGGATACTTGTCATCCTCTATACAGTTGTTCAGTTTCCGATAATCGACAACTAGTCGCCATTTTTTATTTCCCGATTCATCAGACTTTTTAGGCACCAATAGTATTGGGCTAGACCAGTCACTTTTACTAGGCTCTATAATACCATCCTTCAACAACTTACTAATTTGACGATTCATCTCCTCTTTCTGACTAACTGGTAACCTATAAGGTTTAGAAAATACTGGACTAACATTTGGTTTCAAAAAAATATTGTGGGTGTAAATATCAGTGGTTGTCAATCCGTCGCCTTCTAAATAAAAAATATCTGCATATTTTGCACAAATGTTCTGAATACTTTGAAATTCTAAGTCATTTAAATCATTTAATTTCAATAAGGGAAATAATCTTTTTACTCGGTCTGCATTTTTCTCACTTTTTTCAAAACTGCAAATATTATAATCGTTAAGATCGTAAATAGTAGGTTTTATTCCTGACAATGTTACATATTGTTCAGTCACATTCAAAATCTTTAAAGGTATCTTTCCATTTTTTGGAGTCGCTACCGAGCTGGCTAAATAAACGCCATCTTGTAATTCTTGTGAGCAGGTTATGCAATCGGATTGAAATTCAGTTTGAATGTAATGTATGGATTCGCATCGCGGCGGAATTTCTAAAACATTAATATTATTGTTATTAGTCAGAGGCAAATAAATTGTTCCGTTCAACCCTAAGTTTAAAGATAAAACATTATTCTTGAAATCTAAACACGTTCCAAATCTGTTCAAGAAGTCTCTACCTAGAATTCCATTCGGCGAAATTGGTAACGAACTAAAAACAAAGAACTTGTGTTGAAAAACATATCCATTAATGATTAATGGAACATAAACATATCCAATGGTTTGCACTTCGCCACCTAACCCGTTTATAATTACATTCTCGTTATGTATTGGAATGCTGAATTCGATCGCATGTTCTTTGGTTACGGCTGATACTGATGCGCCCGAATCGACTAAGAATGAATAAGTTTTATTGCATGACGCAACCAATAAATGAATAATACAATTAGTACTACTATTGGCTAAAATTGAATGACTTTGATTATTCTCGAAAAAACTTGTCAAGTCGGGGTTCATCTGGAATTGGTTTCGAATCTTCATTGATTACATTAACCGTGTTTCTTTTTATCCCTCGATTTCCGCGATAATAATTACTACTAAACGTACCTCGATTATAACGCCCTCGGTGTCCTTGGCCACGCGAGTTTGACTGGCTCCATGAACTCGATCGCTGTGAGTTTCCATAGTAGTGCCCTCGTTGAGCAAACGTTCGCCGATTACGTCCATTGCCACGTGGGTACCTATAGTTATTATGATAATGCCTAGAGTAATTATTGGACATACCCATCACCTCTCCTGCGGCCGAAGATGAAGTCTCCTCATCTTGAGCAGCTTGTATGGCATCTTTCAGGGAACTGTAATTTCGAGCGGAAATTATCGTACTGATTCGGCGATTTCGTAAACCCTCGGAAAACTGTTTAATCGCTTGTTTTTCATTGATAGGTTTTAAGATGTTATAACATTCAGTGTTTCCGTCGGCTTGCGATATCGTGAGATCAACAAACAACTCTGTTATTAACTTCCCATAGTCAGAAATTGGCATATCATTTTGGCGTGTTTTTTGCAATTTATTTTGAATTGCATTAGCGGCTTTTTTTGGCAATAACTCTGTTTGCATGTCTTTAACCAAAGCCTCAACACTTGAATAATCATCTTTAAGGCGTAATTTAGCAGATTGGGACAATCTACTCTTTATTATGAATTTAATTAAATTCTTTTTGCATTCCGGTTTGGTTAACAAAGAATTATAATACTGAATATTGTCTATCAATTGTTTTACACTTGTCTCATCATCTGAGATAACAGGTAGTAAACTCAGAGCTGTTTTCAAATTGAAACTATCCATATTGCTCGACTTTTGAGGTTTTACCACAGGCTGACACAATATTTTAATTTCCTGATATAACAAATCAAAATTCTTACGATAGTTTTCATAAAATGGAAAATCATCAGATTGAATCGTACCTTCCTTAAATTTATTTTCAAAGTCTAATAACCATTTAGAATATTCAAAAAAAATATCATTTGCCTCTTTCAACTTAGTTTCTAAAATTCTACCTTCACGTCTACTCGGTCCGATTTTAATTAAATATGTTCGAACTTGTTTCAATTTCTCATATATGTGTTCTAAAGAAATATTCATAACTCACCACCAAACGTAGTACATAACGATAATCACTAACGTAGTATAAGATACATTTTAACTGACATGTATAATAATAATAATTATTATTAGATTAAATGGCGATTAAGCATAGTAAACTGAATACATGACTTAAAATATAAAGTCCAATGACGCAGACGAAAGTCATTACCACCCGATTAAAAGACGCGCACTTTTAATACCGCACTTTTAGGCATAATATACGCACGTAAACACCACTTTTAAGCACTGGTTAACTGGTTACACTTTATAATACGCCCTGGGTTGACTCGCCTCTTCCACATTAGTAGCTGCAGGAAGTTGTGGTTGCCTGAAGAATGATCTCCGCAAAGTATTTCTATTTATCTCCGTGGTAATCCACTTTACATGACAGCGCCTGTACGTCCGGTACAAACAGTACAGGGAACCCAGCAGAAGTACTAGCACGATGATGCACAGCAAAATGTTACTGGTGCTGAGCTGATAATGCACTTGTTCAGCTCCTGCCTTGTTACTTCCCAATGCGGTCTGCACGATCATGGTCTCCTCTTTTGTCTGAGAACCACCCATCTTCACGGATGTTACTTTTAATCAACTTTCCGGAAATTACGAACACGAATGCACAGTAGCGCAGCACGAGATAGAACGCCATCGCTTAATTCAGTTCATTAATCGCACTTAGAAAAAATATTCCACTCCATATACGGACAGTCTCATATTCGACACGCGGGTCCTGTCACGGTCGCCATGTAAGGCGCATGTCAGGAGATGAGTAAAACGACCGAATGATGATTTAAGACTGCCTTTATTATAATAATAAATTGGGTTATATAGTTAGCATTACACTTGTATGTATACTTGTTATGTATATATTTTCTTACTACTACTACACCTCTACAAAAGTTAAATTCTTGCCAACTTCATTTAGGAACCCTTATCAGCGCAATAAAACTCAAGGACATTTTCAAATCAACCGCAACTCATTCCATTTACGGCGCAATGCTTGTAAATCTGCTTCCAGTAAACCAGGTGACATTTTTAATGTTGGCAACGGAGCCAAAACGTTTCACAGCCAAGAGGATGTGGTTCCAACAGTTTTAAATTGCCTGTATTTTATTTGTTAGTGCAACTAGTGGTGATTTTATCGCAATGAAATGTAGCTTAAGGGGTTGTGTGGTTAAAGCATTTTGTACTCCTCAAGCATAGCATGAATTTAAGGGAAATTTTGCTGCATTTTCGTACGAATAAATTGACCGTGTCTGCCTATCGAAGTTACTTAAGATGGTATGGTCTAGAGATTTTGTGACGACGCCGGTATAACACCTCCTTGAAGGTATAAGACCTCTCTTTTTTCCGTCCGGGATTCAAATTTGTTATACCACCCGCCTAGACGCTACTTCCACCATACCTCATTAATCAAACATAAATAGATACCAAGATTCACAAGAAGTAGATAAGTGAGTTAACTTCGCAGTAAACTTTTTACGTATCTATCACACATACCCACTTGCAATAACTTCACCACATTGAAGTCAATAATATTTCAATATCTCCTTCACTGAGTTCCCAAGAAAGTCCAAGAATACTGAATCATTAATACACTCCAAACTTCTCCAAATATTACGCCTAAGTTTCCCCACCGAAAAGTGAAAAAGCCAGAAAATTTCGTCGGCAGTAAAATCACTTTTTCATGTTTTAATATCGTCGTAACACACCGAGTTTATAAAATTTCCAACAAACCCTTAATTATTTATAAAGGTCTCAGAGACGGAGCCAATTTTGTCATGTCAATCTGTCCTGTCCTCACTGGGATAAAAACGTAACAAAGTTAACCCTCCACAGCCCAGGGTTATCCTAAATAATATTATAAATGCAAATGTAAGTTTGTTTGTTTGTTACCTTTTCACGCCTAAACCACTGTACCGAACATCCTGAAATGTTGCATATACTTTGGCAGGGACAAAAAAAGAACATAAAACAAACATAAAAAAAAAAAACAAAAAAAACCGGCCAAGAGCGTGTCGGGCCACGCTCAGTGTAGGGTTCCGTAGTTTCCCGTCCGTCACAATAAGTGTTCCCACTTATGAGTTTAAAGGTGGGTATCCATACTATCCATTATGTTCGCGATCCAGCAGCGCTCCGCGCTCCTGCAACAGCTCCCGGTAGTGGGTACGTGCGCGAACACGGAGCGTGCAATATTGCACGCTCCGCGGCAGTCGTTCCGACTCGTGACGGTTTTTAGCGCGAACACAAAGGGGAGCGCAGTGTGTCAAAGGGGAGCGCATGTAAAGGGCGCGCGACAGATCCATTGGATCAGTTGCAGGAGCGCGGAGCGCTGCTGGAGCATGAACATAGTGGTAACCCAACTTAAAAAGGCTATTTGTTACGGAACTCTAATAATTACGGAACACTAAAAACGGGCCCACAAAGGACGGTGATAACTAAAAAAAGAGTTATAGATTCCAACCACACACAGCCATTCCAAGAATGCTGAAAATGCGTCTGTTGGTCATTGTCTGTTGGTTATACTTTAAGTAGCACCCTTACAATTTCTTTTTAAATATTTTCGATTTACTAAAACCATTTCTACCTTTTGCTATCACAACTTTTAAAAGTTATCTTGTGAAGGCATTTATTAATAAGTACCAAGTACCATATTCCTTTGATAGATGTCGTTGCATGTCTCATTCTTGATCATAATGATAAAGTTCTTGAAAACTATAAATTCATGAATTGGGTTACTAATTAATACATAGACGTGCCAGAAGTTTTCGATGGTAATTTTGAATTGCGAGAACCTATTTTAATAATTATTTTTTTGTTTGAAAAAAGATACGTTCAGGATAATAAAATATTATGTAAACGAAGTTAAAAAAAAAATACGGGCAAATGAAACTTGACCTCTGGATTGTATAGGCGCTCATACGATTCAGGGACCAAATTATATTGGTTAACTGCAGTTTCCATCTGTTGTTTCCATCCAAGTTCAAAATAATTTTCCTAGAAAGTCCTTATAAAGTTCTACTTTTCAGATTTTTTTCGTATTTTCTAAACTTATGGTTCAAAAGTTAGAGGGGGGGGGACGCTTTGTTTTTTACTTTTGGAGCGATTATTTCCGAAATTATTGACATTATCAAAAAATGATTTTAGTAAACCCATATTCATTTTTAAATACCTTTCCAACAATATATCACACATTAGGGTTAAAATTAAAAAAAAAAACACTTCCCACTTTACATATAGGGGGGCTACCCTAATAAAACATTTTTTTCCAATTTTTATTTTAGCACTTTGTCGGCGTGATTGATACACATATTGGTCCCAAATTTCAGCTTTCTAGTGCTAACGGTCACAGAGATTAAGCGAGGACGGACAGACGGACAGACAGACAGACAGACAGACAGACAGACATGGCGAAACTATAAGGGTTCCTAGTTGACTACGGAACCCTAAAAAGGACATAAGGTACCTTTCATCCCGAAAAAAAGTACTGTTCCCGAGAGAAACAAAAATAAACTTCTTATGATAATACATGGCACCACGTGGAGTGTGTATTGTAGTGTGTTAAGAGTTTATTATTGTTTTATATTTAAGTACGTAATACATTTTCTGAGTCTATAGCGACGATAGAACGGATTTCCATCCTCCTAACTATAATGTTTTAGATGCGAAAGTAAGTTTGTCTGCTTGATACCTTTTCACGCCTTAAACCGCTGAACAGATCATCAAAAGACCATTGCAGACACCGACCTACATAGCCTTCACATGATCTGACCAAGATTTTGTCTGGACTTTAAAAGAGACTGTGACCTCTGAGTTTGTTTCGGCCTTTCTTCTCAGAGTAGTCAGATAGGAAACGCCTACCTCATCTAGTTTAAAAAAAAATATGATTGACGTGTAAAAGTGTCTGTTCAAACCTACTTACAGAAATAAAATCATTTATCATGACATTTTGCATAATTTTACGTTGTAAGGGATACATAAAAGAATACTCCAAAAAGACTCCAGTTTCCAATAAAACTAAGTTTTGTTATTACAATTAATAAAGCGCATGGGCAAACGTTGCAGGTAGCTGGGGTGCATTTGGAAAAGCCTTGTTTTTCCCATGGCCAGCTATATGTAGCATGTTCGCGAATGTCCAATGCCTAGAATTATTTTATACGAATAAGCGCCAAATAGAAGGACATGCAACGTTGTGTATAGGAGCGTCCTAGAATAATGTTCCGTTCTGAGCCCATGATTGCAACGGCCAAACAACAAGCAGAGTACAACCCGAATTGATTGTCAAATTCTAAACTAAAGCGAGCGAACCCGCTAGCAAAAGCTAGTTATACAATATTTGGCACAGAAGCAACATAATCGACAAAACAAAAGTTTATTCTTTATAACATAAAACTCAAATTGCGTTTTAAGTGGTCGCTATTAAAGTAGGTAAATGAAAGAAGTTGATCCCACGTGCAGATTTCTTGCTTATTACGGGAAGTTTTTGACTTTTATCGTTATACTCAAAGAGAAGTATGTTGAAGAGTTTCAACACTTGACACGCCTTACAGTACTTAAAGAAACTGGTTCTCACATAAAATGTTTATTGAGTTTGTTTGTTCGAATGTTCGATCCAATAACGTCTCCGGTTTTTACGATATTAATATAAACAAATAAGGCCATACTTTTATGAAATACTTGATACCCACAAAACAACCTGGTTGTTCTTAAAATAAAAGACTGGATTGATGAGCGCGATATGCCCCTGTTTTACGTTCTAACAATAAACTGTAGGTAATTGATACATAATCAATCATAGTGTCTGTCAATGTTGGTTCTATGTAAAAATCATGTTAGACCAGAAGGCCAATTCCCGTAATTAAAAACGTTCAAATTCAAGTCGCAATCTCATCGCAGCGACAGTCTAATGTCAAAAATGTAGGTAAGTGCTATACAATTTTCGACAGATTGACACTGAGATTAGAATGCGAACGTTCTTAAAAATACTCTCTAAAAAATACTCTCGTATTTAAAAAACGTTCAAATTCAAGTCGCAATCTCATCTCAGCGACAATTAATGTCAAAAACTTGTCAAAAATGTATGTAAATTGACTGTATCTTTGACAGATTGACACTGAGATCAGACTGTGAACGTTCTTAAAATTACGGGAATTACCCCTCTGATGTTGTCGCATTTAACTCAAATGGGATTTTACATAGTCGCCAGTTTGGTTTCACGAAAGGTAGGTTGACGACTGAAGCGGGAATAGAACGTCAAAATTACATAATTAGAAAATTACATAAGACAGTCCCCCAAAACGCCCGCTCTTTACCACATCCTGGTGCAATAGCTGGGAAGAAGTGGTGCAACAAACTCCCCAGCAGCTCTAACTTCCCTATTCTCTGGAGTCACCTTGTATTCATCTAAGCGTAATGACTGCGTCATAATTCATAGTTTATAAAGGTCATAAATTGAAATTACCACTTTCCGGAAAATTAAAAGACCTTCACTTCCCGTATTTATGTTCAAAAGCATTTTAATCCATTTATAGTGTTCGTTTACATGTAAGCAATGGCCTACTTCTTATAATTGGTTTACTCGCTTGAAATTGAGGCTAGCATGTACTTTAATGAGATTATAAAGATTAATCTAGTAATACTATTAGTTGTCTTTATCACTTCCGTGCATAGTGACTTAAGAAACAAACAAATTATTTGGCTAAAAATTAACGGCTTACTTACGTGCCTATAGTAAGCCGCATATTGGTGAAAACACTAAGCCCACGTTCGCACGGACGTAAAAATATCGCGGCAGGATTTTCGTCTCGGTGTTAAGGCAAGCGTTGAGAGTCTAATAGAGTGCATCGAAAAAACACACTATCGGATTTTCAACTCTTGTCGCTAAGCAGAGCGTTGAAAATCCAGTGTGCGATAGAATCCAGCCGCGATAATTTTACGTCCGTACGAACGTGGGCTTAGACCTTGAGCTGGCCTATTGAAGTACGGAGTTTCATTAGAATAAGAAGCCAGCTTATACTGGTTTTGTTACCACTGACTTGCGGCCTACCTCACGACGTGTTGTTATCGCCTGATTAGGTGTTGCTCATTAGCTTGATTATACTGGTGATAGATTGATTAGAGTTTCGTATCGTATGGTAGGGTCATGAACCGACTTCTTTTGGTCCGATAGTAGTAAAATAGAACGTTCTTATTACAAAATAAGGTTTTTCACTAAACCGAGATTTATACAATCGAACCTGTTTTTGAAATAAGAACCCAACAGGAATCGAAATACAGTTCCTTTTACAAAACTCACAACTAAGTCCGGTCTTAGGTTGTCCATTTTGTTTAAGAACTTTATTAAAGTCGGCATAAAGTTCGAAATACCATAAGTACTCGTAGCTAAAATTTTTAGGCTTGTGCTAAAGTTAACTCATGTTTTGTAATAAGACGGAAAGAGTTTTAACTATGAAAGTTTCATAAATTATTTTGAATTTTATGTGTTAAATTTTCTCTTTCTTTCATTTTAAACCTAATCATGACATTGTAACTTTATTCTTGCATTTCTTAGTCCACAAATGTAAAGCTCTTTATTCTTATCACTTTGCATGTAGGATATTATTATTATTTATTTATTTCAGACATGTCCATAGATTATATAAAAAAATCAATCAAATAAATACAAATTACATTAAAATAAACAGCAATAAATAAAATTACACATACACATTACATTACTTATCCAATGTCACAGTTAAATAAAATATATAAAGAACATTACACATTAAAAAATAAACTAAACGCATGTCAAATAATACGAGGAGACGCGCTAACATGAAGCTGCATCCACCTCTGTATCAGGGACAGGTCCCACCGCTCGGACAACACCCTCAGGAGACTGTTCGAGCTGCTTCGTAGGCAATCTAAAAATCAAAATATTACATCATTTTACCGAATAAGCTTCGTAAGCATTGTCTTCGAAACATTTCCTGCACGTCTGACCTACCAAAACCAGACAACGGCTGCATGTTTATTTTGATACGAACACCTTCACATTTCCTTTTGATAGACACTACTCGAGCATGGAGTTTGACACCAAACCAAGAAATATCTCATCATCTCTTTCACACATATGGGAATATTGAAAATATGGTGAGCTTTTTCAATCGTGCACCGGCTTCAGGAACGTCGGGAAAGCTTTCAGTCCGCGTTTGAGCGGCAGGGCGCGCGGACGTAAGGCCACGCCGCGCAGCTACTTGCCGCGATACTTGAACCGCATTTCGTACGGACGTTTTATTTTGCTTGCTGAATTGGAGTTGCGAATATTACCCCATCATTGTCGGTAACGGCATCCAACTTTTGTTACTCTAATAATTTTAAACTTCTACGTCGATCGCTCGGTCGTAAGTGAATGCGTTTGTGATTTATTCGATGTACAAAGTTTATTTTCGTCGCTTGAACCGTGTATGTGTATTTAAAGTGTATAATTCCAAACGTAGCCAAATATTAGAGTAAACGCTTAGTTTCCTGCACTAGACTTTACCCTTCGGTCCAAACAAGTGACTTATTAGCAACTGCTGATATCAATCCTTCATATCCTAACTTATTGAATGTATTATATTGTAAGAGTAGTGTGTATCGTGTTCGAGGACCAAAGTTCTGGATGTTATACTGAAAGCTGTAGTGTAGTGCTTCGTGTAAATAATAAGTTAATTGTAACGCGAACATATCCATGCAGTGAGTAGTTCTCCTGTTGAAGTTAAATACAACGAAGACTAATTGATATTGATTCTCACATAACAACGCAAGGTAAGACTATTTATATTTTATTATGGCTTCCCATGGTTACATTAAACGGATAAAGTGAATAAAAATTTGTTGTGCTTTTTAGGAACATTACACACACGAACGTGTTCCTTGAGCTGAGTTTCATGTTACAGTTAATGAAAATTTCAAGTTTTTGAAAAGATATTATATTATTCAGGGCTATAGTTAAAAGGTCATCGAAGTTTTCGGCAGGCACATTACTCGTACTTACAAGGACTCCTTAGTATGTGTTTAAGAAACAAGTTCAATTGTTTGGAAATTTTCAGTACTTTTTCTATTAGTTACAACAGACAATAAGTTTCTTTTACGAATTAATAGCTTGTCTGTTAAATTGAAATAAAGAAAGTTGCGTCTCTTAATTGTTGCTATTAATTCATTCGATAACTGGGACTCCGGATATTACCATAAACTGTTTTATTAGTAACTCTTTGTTCTAGAAATGTATTCGATTTTTTTGTGGTTTCAAAGCCAGAGCATTTATTTAAAGTAGGCACATAAAAGGCACTTAGAACGTCAACATTTACAATAAATAAAATAGAATTGATTCTAGTCGCCTCTTCCAAAAAGTAGTTTCTTATGGAGAAGAATGGGCAAGAAACTCCACCATTACTCTTTTCTTTTAAAATGTGTTACAATATTTTGTATACCTACATTCATTATAAAATTCTATGTGAAGACAATGCACCTATAGTAAAACTACCACAACACAATAGGTAAAAATAATTAAAAATGTAGCAATGACAAATAAGTTAATTATGTGATAGATACATGGTGCTCACATATTTACAAACATTGTAATAGTATACGGTTTTAAATACAATTTTATCTCTGTGATCTTCAATTAAGTACTTAAAGGTAGGTAAGTTAAGTTAGGTGGTAGGTTATTGCTCTTGTAATAGAGCGCAAAATCGCTTATCGCGGATTACAACGGATTATAATATTTTGCCGAACATGTAATATGACATTAGAGGTTTAAGTATAATCCTTTTTTTAAAGCCACACATTGATAAAAATACTAAAAAAACATTTGAACCTATCTGTTTCTAAAACAATTTGCAGTGTACTATTTATTGGTTTTCACTTGCATCCCGTAGTCTAGATTTGCGCTCCATAGCAATAGGCAAGTATAACAGTTCGGCCGCAGTTTCATACAAAAAAATATGTGTTTTGCGATTTTGATCTTTATTACTTAGAATTGTCGCGCTGACAGGTGTTAGGAACGTATATTCTCGACGGCCAGACTATACGTGATATTTACGCTTGCTTTTTATAACTGTGAAGACGTGCAGTGTGTGTCGCGTTTGCTATTCTAAAGACCAGGCTTCGTAGGGACTTATGTTTTACTTATACCGCCACTAATTACAATTTTAGTCTAAAATTTTCATCGGCATGACAAACTTGTACGCTCCGCATATTTTTATTGTAAAATATCAATTTATATCGAATGAAACTACCATACCTCGATACGGTAGTTTCATTGAAGATCACTGAAGCCCCAATACTCGCACACACCAGAGAGGCAATTCCCGTATTTTTAAGAACGTTCGCATTCTAATCTCAGTCTGAATCTGTCAAAATTTGTATAGCGTTTACCTACATTTTTGATATTTGACTGTCGCTGAGATGAGATTGCGATTTGATTTTGAATGTTTTTAATTACGGTAATTAGCCTTCAGTATTGGCGTAATGTGAGTGTACTATTTCATTCACCTCGAATTTACATAATACAGATTCAAAGAACACTGTTGTGGTGTCTTGTTAGATTTTCATATTGTCCTCCTAGTCCTTAGCCTCTTATTATACCACACATTAGAAAAAGAATAGTCAGTAAAGCGAAATAATTAATAAAATAATAATAATGTATAATTTATTCTCTCTGCACAAAGCTGACTTAAAGTTAATGTGTACAAAAAATGCCTCAGCTGTATTCCACCTTTGTGAGAGACTGGTGCCTGCTATAGGCTTTTGGGAAAAACCTGTGTTACAGGTCACCAGGCCCTTTCCACGGCTAGAATTAGCTTTAACAGAGATACCGTGCAAGAGTCGAAGTTAAACAATATGCCTAACAAAAATAATAGTAACCATTGCAACAAAATTATCATAAAGATATTTTATTTTGCAAATATGAGTACAGTACATGGCGATAAGGGTAATAAGTTCAGCCATATTTTATCAGTAGGCGTGCAAAAGTTACAAAATTATAAGCTAATCCACTAAAATAATATACTTACTAGGTAAACATAAACAAAAAAGAGCAAAAAAAATAATAAAAAATAAAAAAAATACCATCACAAAAACAAAAATAGTTCTTATTTAAAACTTAAAGCAGTCTAAGTCTGTGCTGAACGGCGCGTACGTGTTCCACGCGCGCCTCAAAGAGATGTCAGCATCGAAGAGGGGGCTCACTGGGGCCCAAGCCTGCCGGGAAAGCGGGATCATCCGAAAGGGGTACCGCTGACCCAGAACATAAAGGGCCAAGGAAGGAACACGGGTGGGTTTTAGTCAGTAAGAGTCTGACACTCCCTTCCGCTCCACCCAGAGCGGGAGGAGACATTTGATGATTTCCCATCCTCAAAAAAAAAAAAAGAAAAGAAAAGAAGTCTAAGTCTCGATTTTTTTTCTGACAAGTATTCTGTTACGCTATAATCATACTCTATAGAATTCGGACGCATTGTACGTTGAGGAATCTTCGCTATTACCAATATCGTATAAACAAAAGTGATGTATCTACCAGATACACAGACCAGCAGATTATCTACCAGATAATATCACCATAATACATGACCTTGAATTCCCATATCCATTATTACGCGATATTTTCATGTCTATTCTGTGGGACCGTTTCAAAATATCGCGAAGGTTGCTTGTGGGAATGTTGTGCTTAAATGCCAACTTTGCCAATGCTTGAAAAGCTTGAAAGGGAGTAGCATTTGTCTAACCTTTTCTGGCATAATTTTAGGTCGGTTACACACAGCCGTTTAGGACCTGATGTTTCTGGAACCATCTATAAGGGTAGCCTGCCAGTTACATGCCGTACGTTTCTTGGTGTGATGTTGTTATGTTTTCGTGAACGTGGAGTATTACGTTCAATTGTGTTTTTTATATGAACAGGTAATTTTAAAAAGCGTTTGTGGTTTGCTCGTACGTACTGAGTTTACGTCAAGTTTAATATAATATGTTTTCTTATATTTCTTTTTAGTGAAACGTTCAAGTATGTCCCTTTTTGTTTATTGCAGCAACTGAATCAAATATCTTAGTTCGCCATCATTAATAATTGTTAACCAAATAACACTAGTACGTTGGTAAAAATAAAAATACACCGTAGAAGACATTATTTATACCTACATTAAAATTTTATTTTAATGGTGAAACTACAACAAACAGTAAAATATAAAATAATAAGACTGTATCCGTAACAACACTTGAAACAACTATTGCTATATAAAATAAAATACGTATGAGAACGAATGTTTTATAGATCGCGTATTCCCATAACATACAGCAAATGTTCGCGTGATAGGTGAGTTATTTCGTGAATTATTTTCTGTTCATTACTTTGGGTGTAAAGGTTCTAGTATTAATTTGATACATTGTTATCGCTTGGCACCAAGTATGACGTAGTATATCGTTAAATTAGCAGTTCAAACTTCTAGTTCATGCTGTAGTTTTGATAATAATTTTAACTTTATTTAGTGGCTTACAAACAAGGCAATGACTAAATCCCACTATCCTACTAATATTGAAAGTTTGTATATTTGGATGTTTGTTACTCAAAAACGGCTGCATGGATTTGGACGAAATTTGGCACACAGATAGTTTATAACCTGGATTAGGTCATATAATACGTTTTATCCCGATACTGCGTTCCGGTGGGATGATTTCCGACATACACGCGGGCGAAGCCGCTGGCAAAAGATAGTTACTCATACTTGTTTTTCATCGCAAAAAAACACTGAAAATTAATAACAAAGGAAGTAAGTAGGTACTTACAAGGGGCGGTCTTATCGATAAAATTAATAGATAATCATTACTTATGGTTTCCTTGCTCTTGTTTCATGTTTATTATTTTTGTAGATAAGTATATGTTTTATGTATGTATTTATTGCATATGTAAATGGTACACCACTGACTACCTGCAGTATTGTCTCTCCTTTTCCCTTTAATACATCCAAAGTTTGTCTGTAAAAGATCTTTTTAGCTATAAGACCGCCCATTGTGTCACCGTATATAAAATTTCTACATTTATATCTGTATTTTTATGGAGTAAATTATAAAGAGGATTCTATTCTATTATATCATGGTCTAGAGTTCTAGACGACTAGGTACAGGTCGTTTTAAGCTAAGGCTTGATTTTAATTTCGCTGAAGGCGAATGGCTCTTGAATTTGATGAATCAGCAAACGCTAAATGGGTCATTCAAGCCGTTGATAATTAAATTAAATAAGGATAGATGTCATGCACTGGGTAAAGATTATAAGTGACGTTTTGTTTATATATGTTCGAACATTCAGAAACATAGTCCTTTATTACTGGGACAGTAGGACAGAAGGCAAATGAAAAAAATAGAAAGCATGAATCGGGAAATGTGTGTGTAGGTACTTTTTTTCTTGAAATTCCGTCGTTGTTTTTGGAACTATGTATAGAGTTTTATTTGTGTTCGGTGTGCAATGTACTGCAATTGACTTATCCAACTATGACTAGACAATAAAGAGATAAGATAATTCAATCAACTCTTTTAGTTTTACCCAATAAACGGCAAAGACAAAGGATGGTTACGATTTTAAAAGGCAATTTATCTATGTTTGTATGTTCAGATGTTCCCTCATAAACTCATAACTCTTAAACTACTCGTCGTATTTTGACAAACGAGGTATCGTTGGAAGCGTCGTGTTAATCCGCGGAGTAGGCTATGTGACGTCGTAGTCATAAATAATAATATGTCATGTTATTAAAAGGCATACATTGTACTGATTACGTGTGACTCTGAATATACTAAAACCGATGTTATTTTTTTACGATGTCTTGTTTTAAATACCTTTTTAGTTGGCGTTTTTGTTGTAGTTGGGGTTAAGTTTTTTTTTCACAATAATAAACAGTAAGTGTAGGAATCATACAGACATAGAGACTGTTTTTCTTTAACTACCAGGAACGCATGAAACAAAAGAAGCCTGAAACAACTAATAGGTTTAATAGCCCTAATGCCAAATAGTTTTCACCAGATGAAGATAAATTGACTGTGAAAGTAGTAGACCACGTGCACGATTTTGTTGAATGATTTCACATCATTTGTTACTATACTGAACTGAAATGTAGGTTAGGTGTGGAAGCATTAGTATTTGGAGATTTATGTGATTAAGCTCTTTCTAAAATACGGGTTGAAAGTTTGATTCTCGACGGAGTAATTATTATTCCAGGTTGACGGTTATGAAATAGGTATGTTCATGCAGGGAGCTGTGTTGAGCAAATTGGCAAATTTCGTCAAATTGCTTTATGATAGCCAACGATAAACAAATAACGCCAGTTGTGGTTTGAAATGGCTTACAATTGAAGTTGAAAGTCTATTTGCTTAGCAAGATTGCTGACTTTCCAATATTTACTTAGTGATTTAGGTACTTGTGCATCATGAAACTTCTATTTTTATGGCGTTAAGACTTTCCCACATGAGAACAAAATTATATAAGGACACAAAATTGCGTAAAATACACTACTCTCCCTTTTTATTTGCCGTCATCGGGTTAAAAAAGGCAATTTACTTTATTTCTACATAATATATGCAGTAGCTACCTCGGCGTTTTAACCCCGGCTTATCGTTCACGACTTGTCTTGAAGAAAGTAAATTGGTTTTAGACTGACAGCTTACGAATGATATCGATGGCATCTCTGTGAAGGACAGGGGTTAAGGGCAAAGTTAATAACAAAGGTAGAAACAATATAATATGTAGGTATTATTATCAAAATGGCGAAGGGCGCGTTTTGGGGGTCAGGGTCTGTCTAATGTAATGGCGCTCAAAAAGCCAACCTTCAGCCAACTTTGAATACTTAACGATTTTTGATTTGATTTTCGTTTACTATTCTTCTAAGTGACACTTTCAGCGGCGCTAGCAGTCTGATCATTTAAAGTGATACGGCGCGATGACGTAGCTTGAAGGAATTGGTATAACCCGCAGCCGTTTATACACGTTTTTTAAAGAAATACATATCTTTGCTGACGTGATTAAACGTGTCAAATAGCGTTTATCAAATTTTACGTATTATCACGTTGACCCGCTCACAGTGTTCAATAAGCCCACGTTTACATATGTACAGAAAAATACCCAACCTCCTTTACAAGGTGCCGCATTAGCTATATACTCAACAAACTTACGAATATCATGAACAGGTAAAAGCTGTCGTACGAACAAAAAACAAAATTAATCACGCAATTGCTTCTTATGACATGTACGCTGTGGATCGGTTATTCTTAGCAGCAGGCGTAGCATGAGAAAGATAAAGAAATGAGAAGATAGCTTTGTTCTTCTATTAATTATTACTGTTTTGCATTCAAAACGCTCCCTTGTGAAATCATGATTTTGTAGATAACCGTTTATACTTTGTGGCCGTCGAGTGGAAAGTCTTCTACTGGCGATTCCAAAATCAAATTATCTTCACTAGCTTTTTTTTTTTTTTTTGAGGATGGGAAATCATCAAATGACCCCTCCCGCTCTGGGTGGAGCGGAAGGGAGTGTCAGAATCTTACTGACTAAAACTCACCCGTCTTCCTTCAGTTGCCTGCGCCAGGGACCACGGTAACCCTTTCGGACTTTCCCGTAACCCTGGCAAAACATTGAATACCTTCACTACCTAAGACAAATGTCAGTTGTCAGTGTGATTTTGACAGTAAGGATAGAAATCTTCCGAAACAGGCTACATATAAAAAGACCTAGACAAAGATCGTTAGAAATGAAAGACAAAATGGCAGATTGTAGAAGGATTTCTACGGTGCGATGTGTTAGATGAAGAAACGAAACGTCACTTTGTATAGAAAAAGCTATGTCTATTCTTCGTAGAAATAGAAAGCGTCATGCTAAGCCTGCAGACAACACACGCCACAACATGTGTTTTGGGGAAAGAAAATCATACGGTAGGTAGGTGTATATTATTGAGTAATGCACGGTAGCTTTGTTTAACAATCCTTATTTTATCGTTTTCGAGTTTTTCGCATTTTCATACTAGAATGGAGCATTCACACGCAACTAGCATGTATTTATTATAACCGTAATTAATGTGTCTCAATCAAGTCATAACAGTTAATACAAAACAAACAGTCAACGGGGGTTATCCGAATTTGCCAGTTTTAGTTAGAATCAGTTTTAATGGTCAAATTAGTGTATTTTGGTCCCAAAAAAAGTCATAGTTACATCCTTCTTTTAGGGATCAAAAATCACAAAGTTGATTTTGAAAATGTGGTTATTTCTAAGCGGTACGATGACGTTTAATTGTCATCTTACGATACTTATGTACACACGGCTACACATCAAGCTATATATTTCCAGTTTACACAGACCCCTCATTATAAGGAAATCCTATACAATGCGAGATCAGCTTATACTGGAAAAGTATAGCTTGATCTATAGCCGTGTGTACATATGTCGATAAAATTATAGTCAACTGCGAGTCGTTTATATTTTTTTGTCACCCTGTATGAAGAATTTTTGATAAAACACATTTTTCTAAGAATTTTTAATCAGATTCATCCATATTCGACTGACCGGTTGGTGCAGTTGGTAGCGACCCTGCCTTCTGAGCCGCTGGTCCCGGGTTCGATCCCCGGACAAGTCAAACATTTGTGTGCATGAACATGTCTGTTTGACCTGTGTCTGGGTGTTTATATGTATATAAGTATGTATATCAGTCACCAGGTTACCGTAGTACAGGCTCTGCCTAGTTCGGGACCTGAGAACCTTGTGTGGATGTTGTCTCATATTTATTTATATTTATTTAATATACTACTATATTTACTCTCCATCGATTTATCTTCGCTACTATCATATCCTACATTAATTACACCTATTATACATTGTGTCGGATGTATTGTAATAATATAAAGAACTTTCACTCAGGCAAGAACACACACACAACGCACAGGCAACTGAAGGAACACGGGTGGGTTTTAGTCAGTAAGAGTCTGACACGCCCTCCCGCTCCGCCCAGAGCGGGAGAAGTTAGTAGATGACTTCCCCGCCCACAAAAAAAAGGCAACAACAATGAGCATAAGAAAAAAAATGCTGTTCCAAACAAAAGTGCTTACTAACACGACCGTATGGAACACGATAAAAATCGTAATGATATTTCTCGAATAGCGGAGCTAGCAACAACGTTTTTACTCTTGAATCTGTGATTTTATCGTACTGGCTCTGTGTGAATAACTTTCAGTTTTGAGTACAAAAAGTCATTGTCGCTACTGTGTACGATAAAATTTCGTATCCTATATACTTGAAAAATAGCGCTGTGGACGTGGACGTGGCCTGTTTACGCGGTAACCGTATAACTCGGTCCCCATCTTCCAAAGCAAGTTCATCGATGACGTGACGTATCTTTGTTGGTTTGAAACTTTTAACATATCGATACTAGAATCTATGCCACTTTTGTGGTAAATAGTCCGGTGGGACGGCAATCTGACATAACCGGGAACGATTAAAAAAATACTAAATTAATTTTGATGTCCTAAAATAACAGATTCGATAAATTATGACTGTACCAGTAGGTACCTACGAGTACGTCACTTGACAATATAGTACGGCAATTGTTCCTTCCTATGTAGCTGTCAATATTTACGGATCTTAATGAGCGGTGGCAAAAATCAAAGAGAAAAGAATATGATTACAGTATAAGCGAAACAGTAAGACCGTTTAAGCCTTTTCTTCTTAATATTATTTATTTTTGATTTTAGGATTTTTGAAAATTCAGCCAAAAGGGTAAACAGAGATACAAGTTTGTATGGAAATTGTCAAATTTTGTTGATGAGAAGTGCCATCGGGCATACGGCTTGTTTACTTGATAAAATTCTTAAATTCACTGACAGACAACGCACAGCTGGGTCTAGAAAAGCATTAAATTTTGCACAAGAGTTTCTTTTACAACGAAAAAGTTCCTTTTACTTATTTCGGGCAAAGTGGGATTTCGAAACCATTTGAGGAAAAAGTGGGATTATTTCTCCGAAGGCGGCACATAATAAAAACAAATTAAATTTACATAAATGTACAATAAAATGTATTTTAATGAAAACCAAAAAATCCTCACACTCAAGAAGAAAGCCAAACTAGTAAAACATCGCTAACGAAATGCAGTAGGTACAAATTGGAAAAATGATCATAATTGTGTATTGTGGAGTCTAATAAGGATAAAGCTTATTGTAGTGCAGACTGTAAAATAAAGTTTAGTATTTCTCATGGTAGACTATATCATGTAGAGAAGCATTCAAAAACAAGTACTTACTCGACTCGAAGATCGCAAATTCTCGCGCTGCATGAAAATATAATCAGCTTTTTCCAAGCACCAGGTATTTCCACATCTGGTCGTAACATCGGCGATATAATGGCATAATCGGCTGTTAAACTACAATATCATGAATTGTCTTCATAAGTTGTTGCTCCTCATGTACGCCGATTCTAAGGTAGCTTAGGTTCTTAACTCCCCCGCGCCGCATCGTCGTGAAATCACCGAAAAGCGAGATTGAGCCTGTCCTGCGCGGGACATTTAATTTTGGGCAAAAAATCTGGACATCCCGCTTAAATCAGGATGTCTGGCAACGCTGCTTAGTATTGTGGTAATTTGGTGCGTCGCAATGGTCATCGATATTTACCAATATCATCGGGCCGATAATAATTATATCGATTTCGAAATGGTGTGGGTATTGCTGCCGACATAATATCAGTACCGGGTTGGTGTCTGATAACAATGAAAACGCCCATAAGGGACACAGGACATTTTAAGTATAATATTTTTTGTCACTACACCGTAGGTACCATAAAATGTAAATCAAACAAAAAAAAAATCGAACCTAAGAAAAACTATAATTATGTTGATCAACTGCAAATGTTTTATACTGTGGCATGGATTTTTCGCGAAATGGTCGGAGGCGCATCGTAAATAAATACGTCGCGCTGCATTTGGGGGAGGCGGAGCTAGCGTTTCAAAGGCCTACAGGCCCGGAAAACCTCGCCTGTCAGTTTTTATACGTTTGCTCCTTTCTATATATATATACCAATTATAAATTAAAGCTTGTGAATAGCAATTAATTCTTGTTAATATTTTGTAAGAACGTATGCACAGCTGGTGCAACGTAGATCTTCTGTTATGTAATATTTTAAGTTAATTAGTAAAGCTATAAAAAGAATCCAGTGGTTATTACTTTTAACAATAAACCTTCTGCCTTTTTCGCCATTCTTCCCTGCTTCAGGTAACAACCTTAATTTATCGCCGACCCTTCTTGTCATCGGTCTATCTGAGACTCACTTTAACTAATAACCATTATGAGCAGGTAATTTATATGCATAGAATAGCCATAAAAAAATATTATTATAATTTTCCGATCACTCGCCAATTTTCTGTCTACCTCCTATTTCCCAAAATGTTCCATGGTTTACTATGTTAAATGTTGTTTCTCGAGAAAAACAAATGATGATAATAATAGCTATAACAACACTAACAGCAAAATATTAGTGTTATACAAAAACCGCTTCCGACGAAATTATCACAAATGAGTTGTAATTCATTTAATCACTACGCGTCCATCGTGTGGAATGAGAGAAAAGCCTGACAATAATAGTACCTACCTACAAAGTTAAGGTTTTTTGATGTTTTGTTTTTACATAACATAACATCACGACTGTAAACCCCGAAAGGTAGGCTGAGGTGTACCTTATAGTACATCCACATTTCGCTAGCTCTGTATAAGTCCCGTTTAATAGGGGCGAGCCTATTGACATCAACGGGACACAAATCCAGAATTCGAGCTGCTACTGAAAATTCCTGATGGAAAAACCCAGTAACACTTTGCTCGACCTGGGGCTCGAACCCAGGACCTCATATTCAGCAGTAGCGCTTGCGACCGCTAGACCATCGAAGCAGCTTTGTTTTTCATCATAATCAGCCTATAATGTTCCCACTGCTGGGACACAAGCATCATCTCTTCGAGAAGGAGAGGGTTGTAATCTACCACGCGGGCCCAGTGTGGGTTGGTAGATGCTACAAGTCTTCGAATTTTAGATTCTAAGACATGCCGGTTTCCTCACGATATTTTCCTTCACCGTTTTGAGAGCAGTGGTGATGAAATTACTTACACAAAGTAAAGCGCCTGCCTAGGTTCGAATCCACGATCTACAACTCGGTAAGTCTATCATTGGGCCATTACTGCTGTTTGTTTTTTTAGGTACAAAAGTGTTCCATATTAAATATTAGTGAAGGTCCATTTACACGCTGCAAATTTATTGCCATACAATTGAAGTAACAGTTGACTGGTACCGTCTAAACAACACGTACAATTGTTGCACGATACGGGCAAGTTAGTTGCCTTTCAAAACTGGTATAGGTGTAAACAGCACGTACGCACGACGACATATCAAGCTATACATTTTCAGTATGAGCTGACAATGCGAGGTCAGCTAAAACTGTGTTTAAAAGAAGCAAAACTTGCTTGCTTGTAATAATAACCTTAGTTTAAGCAGAAGGCGCATGTAATTATTGAAAAGGAAATCTTAAATTCAATGATTGTACGCCATTTTATGGAAATAGCACGCGTGTAAACACTTGCATGCCATTCTTGAATGGCAATAAATTGAACGTGATGGCATGCGATTATTACTCTTGAACGTTCCAGAAAATTGAACTGTGTAAATGGGGCTTTATCAGCATTTACAGACATTTTAAGAAGATAGTTTTGTCTATGCATTTAAATTGTGTATAAATGGCGATTCGGCTAAAATCAAAATCGCTGTCTGCCTGACCATTTTCTTCTAGTCTCGGTTTACGGTCCGCTCAATTTAAACTAACGGTTTTTTTATTCAAGATGGGTTTGCTCTTGACTCTAGTCTAGGTCAGTGGTGACAGAGACAGAGTCGACGATGGAGTGAGCTTACCCAGAAGAAGCCTGTTCACTCTCACATTGAAGAGATTAGGGTTGTATGCGTTCGGAAAAACAGACGCAGGTAGAGAGTTCCACTCTTTTGCTGTGCGCATAACAAAAGACATTTGGAAACGCCGAGTGCGAATTGGTGGAATAGCAACTAGGTAAGGATGGTAACTTGCAGTGCGTCTAGATGACCGATGGAAGAAGGGCGCCGATGGAATGACGTCGTGGATTTCTTGGCCACACTCTCCGAAGTACAATCTATAGAAGACCGACAAGCAGGCGACCTTACGGCGATGAGCCAAGCTATGAAGCTTGGCATCCACCAGTTTTACGTCGCCAATGAGCCTCTTAGCTCTGCGTTTCACCGAGTCAAGCGCGGCAAGTTGATACTTTGCTGAGCCATCCAAAAATTGGCTGCAATACTCCATGCAGGATCGGACTTGCATTTTGTAAAGGGTCAGAAGCTGTCCAGGCGTAAAGTATCGCTTCACTCTATTTAGGCTGCCCAGTTTCTGGACCGCTGTTTTTTTGTTTCGAAGCTAAACCATAAACTTGGCACCTAGCCTATTGCAGTCTACCGGAGATAGGAGCGTTCGTCCGCTAATAAGAAATAGGTACGCCGCAGTGTTGACATCATACTTTGATCACCGATTCGTCAGTCAGCATGACAACTATGTATATATGGCAGATTGCCATGATTCCAACTTGGTGTGTTTCCTATTATCGGCGACTATAATGTGAATATTATTTAAAATCATAAAACAATCTGTGTTGTCGTATAGTACCTATAGGTATTTAGGTACATCCACGTTCGTGATTTATTTTATTAGGTATAGTTAACTAATAAAGTTGAAAGCATTTTGGTTCTCTAATTTTTAGACTGTGACGTGCGTATTACTTTTCTTACTCTACGAATACTTTTCTTTCTATACGTATTATTTTTCAAGGAAAAAATTTAGCTCAATATCCATTCCAAAATATTGTTATTGAGTCTCTGGGGACAATGTTAATTGACTGCTTTTTGCATTACGTATAATTCTAACACGCACAAAAAAAATAATAAAAAAATAAAGCTTATTTTTACTCTTAACATTCTGATCTAACAACCTGGGATCTTATCACTTAAAAGTGATTTACAACCTCTTTAGCAAATTACTTTGTGTTGCATCTATAACTACCTACTTATACATACCTAATAAAAAAACAAAGCCGCTTTTCATGTCTGCCTGCGTGATCTTTTAGGTCTTCTAACCTACGCAATAGATTTTAATACGGTTTTCACCATAATTTAGAGAATTTATTCCAGAACGTTTGTGTTTATAATACATTAGTATTTAAGTTAATTAAAACATAGAAGCAGAGAGCAGTGGTGGCCCAGTGGTATCGGCCCCGACTTACGAGTTGTAGATCGTGAGCTCGCACCCAGGCAGGCACTTTACTTTGTCTATTTAATTTCATCACCACAGCTCTGAAAACGGGAAATGAAACATCGTGACGAAACCGACATGTCCTAGAACCAACTAATTCGAAGACATGTGACTTCCACCAACCTGCACTGGGCCTGCTTGGTGGATTAGGATCCACTCCCTCTCACAGAGAGAAGGCCTGTGTCCCAGCAGTGGAAACATTATAGGCTGTTTATGCTTATGCTATGCTAAAGCACAGAAATCTCGATGTTTTGACATGTCGCCACGTCAGTACATTGCACCCGCGCGAAGCAGGGTCACAAGTGTGATGTGTCTACGGGCTATTCAACTATTTAGACCTTTTCATGGTGGGGTTTGTCTTTCTGTGCAAGTGAAAAGGTCAACGAAGGGGAAATAAAACATTGTGTAGTCATCTTATGATTCTTGAAGAAAATGTCAGAATCATCACACTTTTAAAAATTACATGTTTGTTATATTGAATAGATAGGTGAATATTGTTGTAATATTGGTAATAAAGGGATCTTTTGCGTTAGTCAATGAAAAAAGGTTTTGAAATCAAATAGAGCTAGCAACTCGGCAGTAGACTTATATTTTACGGCCATTGAAAAATTTTGCTGCTTCGTAAAATAATAAATAATGTGAAATATATTCAAACTAAGAGCATTAACATAAACAAAGAGCATTTAGGTAGTGCAAAACTTTAGTTTAATAAAACTGTAATATTTATTATCTTTCTGTCGTCATGCATTTAGCCTTCTTTTTATAACACATGAATGGGTAGAGTTGAAATATTTTCTATTTACATCGATAGACGTTTGCCCTTGGGTCGACGAAGTCGTTAACATACAACGAGTATTGAACCAGCCTGTGTTCCACTGAACTTTATAGCTGACGATAAATAAATGACAGTCAGTAGGTACAATCGGTAGCATTTGTTAAAAGGTCACAGCTGACCGATCGATTATCTTACCCCTTAAATTGTGTCAAAGTAATTGTATCTAAATGGTGACAAAGAAACTTATCAGTTGGAATGTGTATTGAATCTGAGCATAATCAGCCTATAATGTTCTTACTGCTGGGACACAGGCTTCCTCTTTGAGAGAGGGTTTGAGCCCTAGTCCACCACGCGGGCCAATGCGGGCTGGTAGACGTCACATGTCTTCAAATTTTTGGTTCTAGGACATGCCGGATTCCTCACGATATTTACCTTTACCGTTTTAAGAGCAGTGGTGATGAAATAATTTACAATAATTAAAGCGCTCATCAGGGTTCAAACACGTAAGAAAATCCGAGCAGGTGATTATGCCAGCCGCCACTAAATTGTGCATTTGTAGCTACTTTTTATCTCGGATCAACGCAGATGTTGATCGTGCTATTGTCTGTGTCTTCGTTCCACCTTGCGTTTATTGTTTATTAAAACTTTAACTTTTACTTAAAGTTTTAATACTGTAAAAAAATACTGTACAAAGACGGACTTAATGCCTGATGCATTTGCTACCAGTCAAGCTAAGGGCGATACAGAGATAAAACATGGCAGGTGCAACATACGGGACAGATAGCTCGGAAATCATAATCATAATCATAATCATAATCATTTATTATCCAAAAGCCAAGTACAATTTCTCCATCTCAACCAAAACATACAAACTATTATATTATTATTAGGAAATTACTATACAATACAAGAATAATACATACATATATACATATAAACAAAATAAACCTTGCCAGGAGACATAACGATCGGTAGAGGAGAAAACGAATCCAGCAACTCAGCGCTGGGATGTTTCGGCCATATTTTGACGAATCACATGCCTTCACTTTAAAAGATAACCAACTGGTTGCCATCTTGATGTTCAGAGGGAGCGCATTCCAAAGAAGATCCACCTGATCAAAGAAAGAATCACGAATGAAGCCAAAACGGTGAGAAGGACATCGTAGAAGACGATTGCTGGAACGAAGATTTTTACTATGGACAGTGCGTAAATATTGAATTTGGGAAATCAGTGAAGGAAAAGTGTATTTGTCCAGAATAGAGAACAACGTAGACAGAGTCCTCAACTCTGCGCTGACGAATGGGTAACCATTTTTAAAGCAGTCGGTGCGTGGACATACGAGTACTTACGAAGATTGAAAACGAAACGAATGCAGTTATTGAGCAGGCGGTCAAGTTGATTGAGGAGAGTTTATCTGTTCCCATTATATTCCCTTTAGTATCAGCATACGGCAGAATTTACAGCATGTATCAGAAAGGGGTGAATCGCGAAAATAAAATCTACCGTCCCAAACAAAACTTCGATCTTTCTTTCTTTCTTTTCTTCTTTCTTTTTTTAGTTGCCCCACACTAGGAATTTCTCCTGTATGTGGGTGCGTCTATAAACATTTAAACTCACACAAGCTCACTCTCACTCTGGCTGTTTGTGTATGTACACAAACAGCCAGACCCGGAACAACTACTTGTAGGCACACATAAAGTGTTAAAGGTTAAGTTCAAAATTGAATGAGAAAATTTGACAGTTTGTGGTAACTTGACCTGCTGCTGTGTGTACCTAGAAAAATAGTTACCATATCTAGGGTTGCATTGCGTACCTACCTTGTTGACCGATATAATTAATGTGATGTTGGCGTAGCAACTTAAGTGCTAGAAAAGATTGACACTGACCAAAAAAACCCAATGTTTATGTTATGAGAGTTAGGTGAGTACGTAAGCTCATTAGTTCTAGTAGCTATAACTATAAGTTATAGTTCTTCTTAAACTTTCAGTCAAATACGGAGTGTGAAGGTAGACATTAAAATGTTTACAACCCGGTTACAGTATCTGTGCACTTGGCTGGAATGCGACGCCGCTCCCGCTTCCCCTTTCACCTCCCCGCGTTCGCTGCTTTTTTGCACACCGTACCGAGAGCGCCGATGTGACGTCACGAAGCGAGGTGCACAGATATTGTGACCGGGTTGTACCTACATGTACTAGCTGTTTTCCGCAGTTTCGCCCATATCTAAAGGCTCCTACACACTATTCCGGCGGCCCGGCCGCCCGGCCGGTGGGCATGCCGCTACTTTGTTGACATAGGTAGTGAAGTTTAAGAATTAGGAGAACCTGGGTTGCAAGAGCGAGCGGAGCGAGCTTAATAAATTTAGCACCCCACCGTGAATTGGTTTGGTAAGTTTTTCTTTATTTATTTATACAAAATATTAAATAACAGTAGATTATAGTTGGGGGCTTATACAGTTACCAATAATAGGTGAACCAACATTCTCAAATACAGTGATAACATAAGGTAAAAACGAAATGCATAAAAATTAAATGGTAAGTAACAACTATATAAACAGTAATATAAAAAAGACAAGTTATAAGATTGCCGGCATTGTTACAGGCCCGGCGGCATTACCGGCGGGTATATGATGGCTTGCATGATAAAACCTGATAATGCCAGCGACATCCACGCAGTAAAAACCCGCCGGATGTGTCACCGGTAAAGTGTGCAGAAGCCTTTAGATGAAATACTTTTTAAACAAGATTTTAAAATATTATATACATTTGCACCCCGCGTGTTCATCCGGATAAGTCTCGAATCCGTGGGAATATTGGGATAAAAGGTATCCTTTGTCCTAATCCAGGTCATAGTCTACCCATGTGCCAAATTTCACCCAAATCCGTTTAGCCGTTTTAGCGTGAAAGCGAAACAAACACACAAAAAGTAAAATATTTTCTCTTTATAATATTAGTTTAGATTGTAATCCAAAACATGCTCTTTCTGCATACTAAACTTCATCCAAATCCGTACAACCATTTATGCGTGATGTAGGAACAAACAAACATACACAAACTTCCGCATTTATAAATGAGTAAGGATCACATCACATCGATATTGTTAGTAACACGATTCACTACAAAACTAATTTTACATCGTGATGGAATGTGGGATAGCTATCGCGTCCCACCCTATTAATGTTAGAACTTGTGATTTTGATGAAAGTTCGCGTTCGGATTTTGCATCAGTATTTACAAGTTAATGTTATCCTACCGCTCGAATAGTAGTAGCGGATGAGTAGCTTCTTAAATGATAAATGATTTTATTTCTGTAAGTAGGTTTGAACAAACACTTTTACACGTCAATCGTATTTTAAAAACTAGATGAGGTCGGCATTTCCTATCTGACTACTCAGAGAAGAAAGGCCGAAACAAACTCAGAGGTCACAGTCTCTTCTAAAGTCCAGACAAAATCTTGGTCAGATCATGTGAAGGCTATGTAGATCGGTGTCTGAAATGGTCTTTTGAGGAAAGAACCACACAGATTGAGTGGAACTGTCCAGTCAGTGCACGAAATTGTCAGTAATCGTGCAGCTCAACTTAGACATACGAAGCTCAACGAAACTACGAACAATACCAAAGAAAGGCCATTTGAGTAGGCCGCATAAATTACTCAAACTGCCAGATCATGATTGAACTGAGAAAAATACAAAAAAAAATAAATAAAAAAAACAATGACCGACATAGTTCTCACATTCACAATAATTAGAATAATGTTATAATAATCTTTGAGGACCATGTAGATTTGTGTCTGAAATGGTCTTTTGGGTAAAAGAATTACACAGATTAAGTGGACCTGTACAGTCAGTGCACGTTTCGATGATAATTTATACTGGATAGACAGAGGTAAGTTTAATTTCTGTACGTCATTTTTATGTGATGTGTTGTGTATTTAATACATCGGTACCAGATTCTTATGCATCGGCCACACTCGTGCTGTGTTAACGTAACCCAAATAGAAAGAGCAGACTTTCCTAATAATTCCAAAATGTATCCAATACATACTCAGATATATTAGGCGTACCTACACATACAATATAAATAGTCGTAAAAACTATAGCGCGGGCGTTGATATTGAAACAGACCGGCTGTTTTTCATCAAATAATTCTCAACTAAACGTTTGCTATAAATCTTAGTCATCTACAACACAAATATATGTCTATGGTTATTAACTACAAGCGCTAGAATAAGACGGATTTGAATTGAAAGTAATTGCTAGAAGGCGTTGAAATGTTCGCACTGAAGTTTGTGAAAACAAGCTATTTACGGTACATCTATCAACTTCTCAGAATTTGCTGGTATCCGTTGTGGGAAACATAAAACTGAGTTCACGAGGGCCATTATTAACGACACATGTCGAAGCAAGGTCTCGTCCGATGTTGCTAAATACGACGTGCAATCAAGGAATGAAATTAGAATGAAAACAACTCGTTACAAAAGGAACTCACTCAAACTCGAAGCATTTATTTCAATTAAACCGTTAACAGCTGACAGCAATAATTTGAATTGTCAAAGGCGTCATTCACAAAGATGAAGGTAGTTGCTATTCCATAGCTTAATAGATTCCTATTGAGAAGAACAAAATAATCCACGGAAGGATCCACCGAACAGACGGGTGGCCACTGGTGGGCTACTGCCCGATGGTTGTTGCCAGACTGTCGCATATTACCTATGTAAACTGATGTAGGATTGGCGCATCGTCAGGTGATATTTAGTGCGTATGTGGCATAATAAATGCCGCTATGATGTAAAAGTGGCTATCCCTGACCGCTAGTGGCGTACATGAGTGGTCAGTATGCAACGAGTCGACGTACAATAATAGTCTATTCCAATTTATCAAATCATACAACGTGGCGCTACAATGGTGACTTTAATTTAATACACGGGTAGGGCTAGTGCCCATTAACCATATAAATATTGATAGGTTAAAATAATACGTAAACTGAAAAAAAAAATTTTTCAAACAAACTAAATAATAAAAAAGTCATTAAAATTGGGATCACCCTTGCAAAAATTCATTCATGAAATTACTTACCTAGCTCGCTTACGTTAACTCGGAGCGGCAATGTGTCGGTTCGCGGGCTGGCAACCGCGCATCGCGTCTTGTACCTACTCGTGATCGGTCCGATTCTTTGACGGCATATTATCAAAGAAACCGAGCGGCGCAAGTGGTACAAACACTTATCACATCACCCTCTCTTGTTACTATTAGTAATAACTGTCATCACTAATCACTGCCATCACGATCATAAGTTTACACAAGCACTAATAGCACAAATAAATGCGTCCGTATCGCAAGAGGTGTAAACGTACCTACTAGATAAGAAAACGAAAACCAATCAAAGTGTCTTTATCGCAGTACCATGATCTAATTACTATCCTAATTACACAAAAAGAAATAAATAAAACAATAGCTAAGAGTCTTTTTCGCGACGTAATTATGCGCACTAGTGTAAATAAGTGCGTCAAGGACACGGGTTCGACTAGCACTAGAAAAGCAAAAAAAGAATTCGTGTTCGGTGCGGCGGGTGGGTGGAAGGGAGAGCGCGCGTCGCCTGCGCTGCTCGCCAACAAAGGAAATTTCCTTAAATTCGCCTACTCTATGCATTTGTTTCATCCTAATAGTATTGCTTATTCGTTTTAATTTCATTGATGCGAAGTTATGATCCGTGACCGAGGGAAATGACCGCTGCGCGACAGTTCTTTAAGTACAGGTTGCTCTAAGATGCTATTTCCTAAATTCTTTAATAAATCTGTAAATAATAACGTTTAATGGAAATAAAAAATTGTCATGAAACGAAAATGTGAAAACGTATATGTGTGTTAAATTAAGGTCACCATGGCAGCGCCACGCTGTATATTTTTGCGTTTGTTACGTGACAGAAAGCCACGCCACGCCAAACAGTTACGCGAAGCAACGTAAAAATGTACGCCAAAGGTTAAAGATATTCATTCAAAGACTTCAAATTCTGTAAACTTAGTGTGAAATATATGCCTTAGCGTAAGGCTTAGTCATACTTCACAACAAGTCTCCTGTGAGTAGCAGAAGAACCGAAGCTTCGAGTTCACACAAAATATAAAATCTGTCAGAATAAATAGCTAAGTACGAAGTACTGAATACATAACGGTAGACATACAAAAGTTTGACGGCACGGTTTGCGCAGTGGTTAAGAGATTGACTGCTGCGCTGCGTGTCTCGGGTTTGATTCCCGCACGGAACAAATATTTGTATGACCTACACGTAGTTGTTCCGGGTCTGGTTGTTTGTGTATGTGAATTTAAATGTTTGTAAATGCACCCACAATACAGGAGAAATTCCTAGTGTGGGGCAACGTTTAAAAAAAAATTACTTTGTTAAGGGTATGGAACAAATAATATTTATAATGTTCCACCGATTAACTTTTAATAGAGGCGAAAGGGGAACAAAAGTCACTACTTATTTTAGCCAAGTGGGTCCTAAGACTAATCATCATCATCATCATCAGCCTATATTCGTCCTCTGCTGGACGTAGGCATCTCCTAGTGAACGCCACTGAGCCCGATCTTCGGCTCTCTGCCAGTCTCTGCCAGCCGCCTAAGATTAATACTTTCTACAAATTTAGTGAAATACCTACTGAAGTTTTACCAAAATAGCCTTAATTTGTCTACCAGAATAGCTTTTTCTTCTAGAAACGAAATCTCAAGAAATATTGTTGTTTTATGTTTATTTTTCGCTGAACACAAAACGATGTAAGTCAATAGGAAGGTTCTCACAAAATCGTGAAATTCCGCCTACTCTGGAAAACAAAAAAATTAGGTACGTATTGTGTACACATTCCATTGTATTTTATATAGCAGTGGGCTGAGGTCATCTCTAAATATCGTTGTTGGATCAGTGTGAGAGATTGTGCGAAATAAAAGATGATTGTATCGAGTGGAAGACATTCTGATCACCGACTACTTTGTGGTCATAAATTGTTTTTTGTTGATACAAGATGTGACTTTGATTGTAATAATCGCATGACGCGAACATTTTTATACAACTCGTAACTCGACTAAAGACAATGCCCACTTTGTTTAGATTAAACATACTCAAAGCATTTATTTCAATTAAACCAATTTCAGTTTTGAACGCTTGAATTGTCAAGGAATCGGTCAGTCAAAAAGATGAAGCTAGTTGCCTATTCTAAATTGTAGTTGGTACTTATGGAGAAGAACAGGAAAGAACCTCCCCCAAAATTTACAACAATTTGTGACCTTTTTTAGAATAATTGTTTCTGTTTCAAGTTACAATTCGGCGTTGTTAATTATTTAGTACTTTGTATCATAGGTATAAACCTTCAACATCAGACCTCACCAAATTGGTTACTACTTATTTTACTTTGTTTGTTTTGTTTTTTTTTTATTTTTTAAACGTTGCCCCGCACTTGGAATTTCTCCTGTATCGTGGGTGCGTTTACAAACATTTAAACTCACATACACAAACAGCCAGACCCGGAACAACTACTTGCAGGTAATACAAATATTTGTTCCGTGCGGGAATCGAACCCGCGACACGCAGCGCAGCAGTCAATCGCTTAACCACTGCGCCAACCGTGTCGTGTTTTCCAGGTACCAACGCATTACGTCGAGCCACACACCCTGTGCTTTCCCAAGGGCGTCGTAAGCATCAACTAAGCGATTCCACAGGGCTGTGGCCACACCTGTCGGCTAATAACATCATTTGTAATCGTATTTACGTTATAAATAGCTTTAAAAATATAGGGCAGAACAGAAGGTTCAAAATGATCACAAAGGTCAAGAAAATTAAACTATATCTCAATGACACATGGGGAGTTTCAAAATGATCACAGTAGGCTAATACGATACCCCTTAGTAAGATCTGTAGTCAAGCTTTTGGGCTTGCCGCAGTGGGATCTGGAGGCAAAAGTCCTCGCGCACATCTGTGCGCGAAGACTTTTCCTACGCGTCCCATCTGGGAGTGGTGCGAGGAGGCGAAGCGCCGGGGCGTAACTCCGCTACCGCGAGAAATCACGGCACAGCGGACAGATCTCATGGTGACATGGAGAGTGCGATTTACGCAACCCAGTGCTGGGCACGCCACATTTGTGGCAATAAGGCCCCTCTTTGAAGAGTGGCTAGAGAGGTGCCACGCCGTCCTCACTTTCCGACTGACGCAGGTCCTCACCGGACACGAATGCTTCGAGAAGTTCCAGATAAGGCACGAGGAAAAACCCGGGTGTCACCATTGTATGGATCGCCCGGTGGATACCGTGGAGGTCTGCCCGGCTTGGGCAGAGCACCGCCGTGTCCTCGTGGAGGCGATCGGATGTAGCGATCTCTCGCGTCCAGCCTTGGTCCAGGCCATGGTACGGAGCGAGAGGGCATGGGAAGCCGGCACCTCTTTCTGCGAAGCAGTCATGCTCGCAAAGGAGATTGCGGAACGCGTGAGGGAGAGGCAAAGTTTGCGCCCTCACGCCCCTAGTCGCCGCAGGAGACGCCCTGGGCGTCGGGAATCCCAGGCCGATTTCCGGCCACCGTAGGCGCGGGCTTGCGGACGAGCAATGGGTAGCACGCCGTCTAATAAGGACCTAGGCCCGGGTCAACGGTTCCACGCGCGCTTTAATGAGATGTCAGCACCAACGCCGGGGGCCACTAGGACCGATGCCTGCCACGGTTGCGGGAAAGTCCGAACGGGTTACAGTGGCCCCTGGCACAGGCAACTGAAGGAACACGGGTGGGTTTTAGCCAGTAAGAGTCTTACACGCCCTCCCGCTCCGCCCAGAGCTGGAGAAGTTATTTGATGATTTCCCACTCTAAAATATATAAAAAAAGGCTTTTGGGCTTATTACCACCCGTAACCACTGTCAAATATCTACGAATGACAGCCGGGACCAATGGCTCCGAGGCACGGAGAGGTATCGATATATAATGGAGCATTCTATAATAATGGAAAACAATTTACGTCCGTCATATTATATTCGGGCTAGAAATTATACTTAGAACAAACCAAGCAATAACGGCCCTAACTATACCCACTTTACGAGGCCTTTGACGTCAGTCCACCATCTATTGTATCTACGTCTATATTTAACTAACCACAGCTGAATATTTCATGGGACCTAAATTAGCTAATAAAATAAATATCGTCTGACATTGCACACAGCACCATCTAGTTCCAAGTTAAGCACTTAAGGCTTGTGTTATGGATACCAGATGGTTGATACACTACTTAAATACATTTTTTTTCGTAAATACATACATAATTATAAATATACATCCATGACTCGGGTACAAATGTCCATATTCATCATACAAACATTTGCCCCTACCTACATCCTGCCATTTTATGGTGGCGCCTAAAATATATCCGATCTAAGGTATCATGCGAAAATTTGCTTTTCAAAATGAGCGTTTATTCAAACTCAAACTCAAATTTAAAGCATTTATTTCAAATAAACCAATTACAGGCACTTTTGAATTGTCAAGGGGTCGGTCAGTCAGAATGATGAAGCTAGTTGCCCATTCCAAAGCGTAGTAGGTACCTATGGAGAAGAACGGGCAAGAAACTCCGTGGACACTCTTTTAAATCAAAATATTGTTACAAAAAAGTGGTTACATCATTCATGTTGTAATTATACATGTGAGAACGATGTAGAAACACGTGCACGTTAAAAGCGTCTGTAATAAAAAGATAAAAACAGTTATGGAATTAAAATAAGCCGCCGTAAATAAGCAGCTAAGAAATGACCAGTGCCTACTGACGGCGCCCGTTCACGAACATGACGTATTGTGTAAGATTACCTACCACACAAGTGATTATAAAAATATTATCAACATTAAAATGCTTAAACAACATGTAACATAATTCATTAAAGTATTGAGTTAAAAGCATAATACAATGACCGAAACAATTTTTTTTAAAGCTAACTATTATTATTTAGAAAATCGTGTTGACCCTAGCATTACTATAAGCATTTCAAATTGAGTAAAAATAAGATTTAATTTACTTTGGCTTAATCGGCGGTCAGTATGGCAAAATACATAAAATTTGAAAAAAAATACCTATATTAATAGTTACTGAAATCTATTCAGTAGTCAATTAGAAGCAAACTACTTTCAGGACTTGCGTTTCTTCTGTTACACCTTGTATATGTCACCGTATGATTGTTAACACCGTTAGTTTATAATCTATCTCGCGAGATTGTAAACTGTCGATAAATTGTGAACGAACCTGGAGGGGCTCGTGGCTAAGTAACAACAGCTCCACGGGTCGATCGAATCAGGTTAAGCTGCGCTTGCAGCGGTCGGTTCGTGGATGGGGTGACCATCTTTACATACCAAGACCGTTAATCCCGGCTGTTATTCATGGATCTTTGACAGTGGTTACGGGTCGTAAGAAGCCTGAAAGTCACAACCAGTCTTACCAAGGGGTATTGTATTACCCAGTTACTGGGTTGTGGAGGTCAGATAGGCAGTCGCTCCATGTACAATACTGGTATTCTGCGGCATCCGGTTAGACTGGAAGCCGACCCTAACATAGGGAAAATGCTTGGCAGATTGATATACAAGATATCATCACAAATAACTATTTATACTACATATGTACTAAATTGAACGACTAACTAACTATAAATACAAATAACTACAAAAAACAAAAGGACACTTAGGTGTTGACGTCGATACTCGTCCGCATCTCTGTCATCCGGAAACGTGCCAAGAAGTCTGGCAGCTTATATGTATAGAAAAAGCTATAATAACTAAATGCAGTTATAAAACCCTGTTTTCTCCTATTAGCCTTTTACAGTACGGAATAATTTGTTGGCTTTCATTAAAATAGAATATAGGTATGATGCCCAACAATTCGTAATATTTTTCATACTTGTGTAGGGTCTAAACGCCGACAGACACTACGCCGACAGACTGAACACCACCAAGACTTTACTTCGACGGGACTCTTCGCCGACAGGGCATAATATAATATACATAAAATAGATTAGGTTAGAACTGTGATCAATCGCGCGCGATCCGAGCGAGCGAATCGACCGGTGCCACGGTAGCGGCCGGCGAGCACAACTTCCAAGTTGATATGAAAAAATGTAAAAAGAAAAAACAGGAATGTTTTCACATTTACAAAATCACCAGTAAATCAAACACAAGACCACATACCTGTCGGCGAAGAGTCCCGTTGAAGTAAAGTCTTGTCGGTGTTCAGTTTGCCGGCGTTTAGTCGTACACTCATTTATCATAATTAGAGTTCAAGTATAATTTTAACGAATGAAGCTTAGGTACTAAGCTTTGGATAATTACGTTGTAAGACGTCACAAATAGTATATATATAAAGCCTGCTCTTAGCGTTGTTCCATTAAAACGAGAACATATTACTTGGATTAATCGTGACGAGGTAGATTGATATCGTATACCTAATCAATGCTGTGATGTGTTTGTGTGTCGTGAACGGAATTCTGAATCGAGCTATTAAGTGCGTTTAATCGCCGCGAATATTAAGCGTTGAGAATTTTGTTTTGTGTTGGTGACAGATCAGAATTTCATTAAAATAATTTAAGTTTGTCGACATAGCTCACAGAATAAGCTAGCTGAAGTGGCAGTCGGCCGGCTGTCAGCCGTAGACGTTGGAGTAGACGTGTTCTTAAGTTTATTATATCCCGAATCGGCAAACGTAAGGTAGGACGCCCTCAGACTAGGTGGAGCGTTGATCTTCGCTGGGTAGCTGGTAGCAGCTGGATGAGAGTTGCCGAGAATCGAGCTGGATGGAGAGGCCTATGTCCAGCAGTGGACAGCTGCAGGCTGATGATGATGATCATACAACTTGTAAGGCTATGTACCTGTGAGTGTCTTTGCACTGTGCGTCTAAGCGGCATCTACGAGAACCGCATTGTTCTATGAAAAGCTAGAATGAAACAATAGGTGTGAATAACTTCAACACTCACACATATATGCCTCACCTACCTACTTACTAACAAGGAACATAAAATTGTATACTTTTCGTTTACTGCCACATTGTTTGGCATAAAATTTGTAAAGAAATTATATTTTAATGATCATAAATTAAAAATGCCCGCATACTATTAATTCCATTATTTTTCATAACATTCCACAGTACCGTGCACGTTGTATAAATCTGCAATAAACGGGTCAACACGTCACAATTTGTATTTTCAGTCACACTTGTAAATACCTCAACACATATATTATTTGGTGTTTATAATAAAAGTCTGCGAACCATCACATTGCAGCATTTTATCGCTCCTCTGTGTCTACAGCTATAAAACGCTGCATTGTAAAAGTGTTCAATACTTATTTTTTTTATTTTTTGTTAGGGGTTCCGTACTTCAAAAGGAAAAAACGGAACCTATATATTATAAGATTACTTCATTGTCCGTCCATCCGTCAGTCTGACTGTCAGTCTGTCAAGACCCTTTTCTCAGGAACGCGTAGAGGCTTAGAGCATTTAATGCTCTAAGCGTAGAGGTATCAAATTGAAATTTATATCAAATACGTAGATCTACCGTACCATAGAGCTCTTACAAAATCAAGGTTATAAGTCAACGCAATAAAAAAATACGGCCATGTACGCGATTTTTGGATACTCGCAAATAAATCAAAACCTTTGGTACTTCCCGTTACCTAGATCATGAAATTCGGCAAGAAGGAAGCTCACAGCACAAGTAAAGGAAAAAGTCCGAAAATCGTGAATTGTTACTTTTTTTCCGATTACAAATTTACATTTGCAGTTGGAGAATTTACCGTGACGTATATCGATGTATGGGAAAAACAGTTTTCAACTTCAAAATTAAGTTAGTTCTTGGGATAAATTCACCCCAACTACGGAACCCTTCATTGTGCGTGGGTTTCACAGTTACTCTTGGTATTCCTCTTTCCTTGAGCTATGTTCTAGTTTTGGGGAAAAGTATTTTTTGTTTGGTTTCAAGAACAGGTCACGTGTTAAGATGACGTTTCTTTTTACAAGATTGTAAATAGCTTATTTACATAGGCGTGTGTCTGTCCATAATTGTGAAGCAAACGCTAGCTTTCAGGTTTCTTATTTTTGCTTTGAAGTTAATATCTTCCAATGAACATCTTGTAGAACATCGGGTAGAACCTGGATGAGGCTGTCTCAAGAGCGTGGGGATTGGCACGAAAAAAGAGAGGCCGATGCTCCGCAGTGGGTGAAGTTGGGCTGCGGATGATAAGGGTCATGAATGAATATCTGCTGATGATATAGGTGTGAATAGTTTGAAAGGTATGACAAATCCCTGTAATTACTGACACAACTTCTTTGCCACAATAAGCATTTTGCATATCGTCAAGGTTATCGAAGCTTTCCGTTTCAGCATTTAAAAAACAAAGTTGAGACGAGTCCTCAATACGACGAATGTTTGATAGCGTGACTAAAAGCTTTTAAAAGGGAATCCGTTGAACTTTGTTCAACTTAACTAACAGTTCAAAGACAATGAATCAAAGAAGCGATCAGTGAATCGAAAGTTTGACGTGAACAATTGGTAAAGGTTGTAAGAATCTATAAATTGTTTTATTGATTTTTCTATACAGATATTTTTCATACTTAGTGCTTTATTGTGTCGAATTGAGAATAGTTTTTTTTAATATATACCAATTTTTTTGTGATTTGCTATGTGAAGCTAAATTAATTTTTTTTGTGACTTTGAAACAATATGCTTCAGTATCGAAGACAATACGTATGATGTTGGCCGAAAGCGCAGCGTAGCGCAGCTACAGGCCTACACAGCGTGGTCAGCATTACAGCCCTTGATGGACAAGCTGGAAAAAAGGCCGAGACCGAAGGTCAAGGCCTTTAAAGCGCGGACAGCAAGGGCTGCAATGATAACCAAGCTAGAAGGCCGAGAGCGTAGCTAAGCTAAGCTCGAGGCCACCATAGCGTGGCCAGCAACGCAGTCATTGCGGACCAAGGCTTGTATAGTACTTTACTCAAACAATGCAGTCATTTAAATAAAACCAGCTTAGTATAGTAAGAATTTATTTAAAGTAACAATTGTTAAAAGTACAGTTACTAAAATTCAGAACCGCCTTTCCTGGGTTTATATTACTTATAGTTTGTGATAATCCTAGAGCGATGTTTGATTGTAGGATCGTTTCTTCATCATGGATTGACATCTCTCCAGCGGTTGATGATTAAAGAGGCTATTGTGCATACGTAGAAGTTTCTTGGTGAGATGTTGTTTCAAGTTCATACTATTGCTGATTTGATTTGTGATCTTACTTTTATTTTAGACTGATTCTTATAAGTATCTTTCAGCCACTCTGTCAGATTTCCATCCGTCATGCGTTATTGCCGTCGTTTGAGTGTTATTAGGTTGGCCCCGGTATCAGCAAGCCGAGTGACTGATGATCGCCGGAAACAATGACCTGTAAATTGCTCTGGATTGGGCAAGTTTAAGTACTCGTATGTCGCAAAGAAAAACTCGGTCTGTTTTTACATCAACGGGACGAAGAGCTTGATATTTCTGTACCACTGCAAATGAGGTGTCACGGACGACGAAGTTTGGATCTATCTTGGTATTAGTGTCACGAAGAGTAATCATCATGACATTGTTGTGAGTTTCTATATTATTTACTTCGATATTTGCAATTTTTTGCACCGTAAATGCAAAAAAAAAAGAGAACCAACTGCAACAAAAAACATTATTTGTAGGTATTTATTAGGACCTACACTTATAGCATATTTGTATTGGTAAAGAATGCACTCAAGTTTTCGACACTTACTTTTATCGCCAAGTACTCACGACTCGGAGCTTCATTTATAAACTTTTCTACATTTTGTTCTGTCAAGACTTGATTTTGTACACTTCTATCCGTCTGACTGTCTTTTCAGCATACCCGTCAGGCTCAGGCTGATAGTCTTTTATTTTCAAATTTTGCTTCACCGAAATCGTGCACTTAAGTATTCCAGAGAGATGAGGGCTTCATTTTATTTGAAAGGTCGTTAAAATAAGCTAGAAAAACGTTTTCCGATAAGGACTTTGACTTTCCGTCGATATTATATTGCACAAACTTTTCGTAGGCATTTTTTTATTTTTCCTTTGTCTTCGGTGGCAATAAAATTTCAATCTCTAAGTTCCCTTCCTTTTTATGTCCAGTGATTTTTTATGTCCACTTTTACAATTTTATTTTAAATAACACGAAAATTGATGGAAAACAATAATATGGAGAATTGCAAAAAATTTCACCGCGGCGCGCTTTTGTTTAATATTTTTTTTTACCAGGCAATGGTGATTGTACTGCAGCCAATTTCTGATTAAATCTTTTTGCATCTGACTATTTTTTTAACAAAACTCGACAATAATGGATTTTCAATGGAAAGTGTGGGTGGAAATTGCTAATACTCACCAGCAATGAAATTCTATACAAATTTGCTGGCGCCTATTCAAGCAGCGCGGAAATGTGGACTTTGTTCAAAGAATGTTAAAAAAAAAACCTTATTTCTAACAGCGCAATAACAACCTTGAGAATAACAATTTATATATATGTAGAAAATAAAGAATACAAAATAAAATAAAAATACGATCTTATGTCGTGTATGGATATATGGTTGTTAGAGAGTAATTAATTCACACTGATCTCCGTACTAGTAAAAACTGTATCACGGTAGGTCAGTCTTCCTCGTTCTCCAATAATCACACACTTAAGCAAGTGAACATAATATTTGGAGACTTAAAGCAGTGTTCGGTATTAATTAATACATTAGTATCGTTACTACCAATCGTAAGGTGGGTAAAACTATTTTTTTTAAGTATATGCAAAATATTTAGACAAAAAATCGTGTAAAGGAAGTTGTTGTGTTGATGTTTGTATAATGTTGTGTGTTGATGTAATTGGTGTATGCGACTGAATGTGTGTGAATACGAGATATGTATTTGTATTCATGATAGGCTTACCAATAGCTTTTCTGTGTTAACATAATTAATCTGAAGTAGAAACTCATTTAAAATCTTTTTGCAATTATAGATTGACGAATCACGTAGCCTCAAACTCCTAGACAACTGATTATACAAATAAGGCCCGATGTGGTCAAAAAACTTTCTAGCGAATACCGTTTTAGTTCTAGGAACACAATACACTAAATCCTTTCTACGCCTGGTTGTTGTAAGGGGTAACTTAGAGTGTTGCTGTAGGATCGAAGTTTTTATAAACAATTGTCTAATCGTAAGTAATGACAGTTCTTTATGTAGTGTATGTGTGGGGTACATTAATCTCCTGAAATTCATTACTTTATCAAAGTGTTGTTTTAGAAGTGCCTCCCCAAGCAGTGATACAATAAGTTATTATTGACTGGCAAAGGGAAAAAAAATAGTTCGTAGTAGTTTCGGTTGGCAAACATTCCGCAGATTTTTAAATAAGTGGATCATTCTCCTATCTCGAGTAGTCATGGAGGCTATTTGTTCCTTCCATGAAAGATTTTGGTCAACAGTAAGACCCAGATACTTGATGGAAGATACCTGTGAGAGATTGTAGCAGGAGCAAGAAAGGTTGTCAAAAGAATGTCCACATTACAAGTGTTTTTGAGTAAAATCAATAAATAGGTATTAAATTAAGCTTTAATCAACCCTTTTCAACAGACAAAACTAAACAATGTAGGTAATACATTCTGGAGCTCAGAATCCGAAACTATTTTGGGTACTTTTCAAACTCTGACCTATGTCAAGTTGTCTAGGTATCCTGAAGCTTTTACATCCTACTAACTTATGTGTTACTTTACATTATCCATTAGAGAAACTGGAAATACGTATATAAAGTAGAGAGGACTGCGGTTTAACGGTTTGACTAGAGGTGAGCCACATTATTGGGTGGCTGGCTGCTCAACCCTAATGACTAGATTCAAGCTGTTTATACAAACGGATCGAGCCGAAATTACGGCTAATGGAAACCATTCAATAGCCCTTATTGAAGAAACCGCGTATTTTCGCGAGACCGATGTCAAAAGCAATACTTCGAAATCAATTATAATTGAATGACAAAAATAATAAGTTGTTGTCAAGAATAACTAATTATTTGTATTAAAAAAGTTTCGCTTCACTGAATTGATTTCGTCTTTAAAAAGACACATGAATAATAATGAGAGCTTCCAAAATCATTGATATCTTCATCACTCCTTGAGACGGTAGATACTATAATTATTCATTTCAAATAAACTGCTATAATAAGGTTGCCTCTAATCATAGCTCTTGCAAAAGCGTCAAAATATCACTGAAGATACCTCGTCAGTGAAAAAGTAAGTGTTCCTACTTATAATATCTTGGGCGGCTTTTTCAGGGGTTTATCATTACAACGTTAGAAAATCATAATATTAATAATTTCATCTTGAAATCTCATTTACACGGCTACTCTTAATTTTGATAAAATATCTCGCGAGTTTATACGAGTTAAATTTATTCAGAACAAAATTAAAGTACCTACAGGTAATTAATTATTACTGTTGTGGGTTTTATGGATATAAACATAATCATCCTGCACGGATCGATCAAAGGTTAAGCTACGCTTGCCGCGGTTGGTACGTTGATGGGTGACCATCCATTACATATTGAGACCCCTCCGTATCTCGGAATGCACGTTAAGCCGTTGGTCCCGGCTCTCATTCGTGGTCTTTTGACAGTCGTTACAGGTAGTCAAAAGCCCCAAAGTTACCAAGGGGTATTTGTGTTACCCAGGCTTGTGGAGGTCAGATAGGCAGTTGCTCCATGTAAAATTCTGGTATTTAGCTGCATCCGGTTAGACTGGAAACCGACCGCAACAAAGTTGGAAAAGTTTAGGCATATTGAAAATAATCTCATTTGATTTAGACCACGGTAATAAAAAAAGTTCAGTTAGCGATAAAGAATAAAAAGCGATAATTATAATCTTCCTCCAATTTAAGTTGATCAGCTCAAGCGAAACCTCAGAATAGTAAAGTTCTGAGTGATAGACTAAGTTTTTATTAAAGGTATTCTCAAGAGGCACGAAACCCATTTCGAAAATAATTGTATCACATAAAAGGTTCCAGTTCTTAGAAAGATAGATCCCAAGAAAACGCCATTATTCTTTAGCATTTTGGTAAAGAATACCACTAAAACCGAAAATCAATAACAAAATATCTTTAATGCAGCATTTCAGAAGATAAAAAGTTCACAGCCGTTTTGGAATGTAATAGAAATAGTACAAAGATATTCAGTCAGTCCAATAAAACGGACCGACAATGTTAACCTGCATACTATTGAAAGACTCACCATTCAAATTGATCTATGTCAAGCATACAATAAAACAGACTTTAGGGTCCAAGTTACTCTGGGCAGCAGTTCACTGGATGTAAAGATTTTAGTAGGTCACTTTCTCGGATAGCATTTCGTTGGGTAGCTCCATTGAGTTAGACCATGCCCTAACAAGACGATAAAGGTACTTAGCTCTCCCCTCCAGTATCATTATTATTCCTATAATCCAGGACTTGCAGCTGTGGCCTCACATTAACCTGGAAACAAAATGGAACAAGATTTAAATAGCTTGAAATAAGAATATAATTTACAAACACATTTTGTGAGAAAACAAACAGAAATAACAGAAATGACCAAATTATATATATGAGACAACATCCACACTAGGTCTCAGGTCCCGAACTAGGTAAAACCTGTACTACGGTAACCTGATGACTGATATACATACTTATATACATATACACACCCAGACACAGGTCAAACAGACATGTTCATGCACACAAATGTTTGACTTGTCCGGGGATCGAACCCGGGACCAGCTGTTTTATAAAAAAATCGCGATTCGATGAGGTCTTAGGTGAGAAAAGGGACAACAGCAAAGTAGGATTCATTATAATATTCTAATTTAACTTTAAAACTTTGATAGTTTGTTCGTTCAGTGTTTTATTCTGAACACAACAGTCTAGAAAACAATTTTCCGCCTTTAAAATGTCTTAAATATTTAAGGTGCACTTATCATCAGTCATAGTTAACTAGTCGTAAGATATTAATTAGTATATTTTAAACAAAGTATTTTAACTGCGAAAACTTTCATTCAAGGTGAGGAAATATCCCCATGTTATGATAAAAATTACGTAGAAATGTTTAAATTTCCAGGAATAGATATATCACAATAAGTATTCTTATTTATTTCCAAATAAAATATTTACATAATTACAAGATAACAAGTTTAAAATTATAATTTTAATACCTAGAGGTATTAAAATTATAATTTAAAAAAAATATAATTTTGAAAAAGCAAGGTAAGAAATTATAGGGCATCAAAAAATTCGTAAAAAATTATATTGCCTGAATTTACTTTAGGTCCATCTGTTACAGTCTTTTTATGATATCCGACCTTGTATGTTATCAAAAAAAAAAAAACTATAATAAGAGGCTCACGGTTTTTGGTTATTTTGCATAATATTATAATTTTATTTTTGTGAAGTATTTACCTACGCGAAGATTTACGAACTTTATAGAAAACTTAACAATGTAATTGAAATGTTGACAATGAATGTTAACGAAAAATTTCGTAGAAAATACTTCGAGATTATATGAAGAATATTGTAATAATATATTTTTTTGGTTTGGCTTTATTTGGATTGGTACTTAATTAACGTAGAACTTGTAGTATGGAATAGTAGCTACATGTTTACTGTTAAAAGGGGCTATTAATTCAATATTACTACAACCATTTTTATAACAAATAAACCATTAGTTGATAGAAATCGGTATCTAATACGCGATGGCACTCCAAAGTATCTACAAATCTATACATATTATGTATATGTTAACTACTTTTATTGTTTGGTTAGTGACTTCTAGAGTAGCATGATTAATGTAAATTATATGGTTAAAAAATCACTACTAAAATGCAAAAAATTCTGACCATAGTACCTAAAGATGTGACCTTCAGGGTCGATAGTCAAAATTTTCAAAAAATATGCCTATTATCATTTAACTAAGAGATGTGTTTTTTTTTCTTATTTTTACCAGAACCAGTATGGGTTGGGCTCTCGCCCCGTACTCTCTTGACGTTGAATTTTGGGACATCCTGTATAATAAAATCGTAGTGAATTCGAAACTGAACACACAGAAGCAGGTCAAGTTACCACAAACTGTCAAATTTTCTTATAGTAGGTACCTACATGTTTACTGATAGTTGTGATTGCAGGAATAAAAAAATCACTACTAAATTGTGAAAATTTCTGACCATAGTACCTCCCATAGACCTTCAGGGTCGATGGTTAAAATTTTCAAAAAATATGCCCATTATCATTTAACTAAGAGATATGTTTTCTTTCTTATTTTTACAAGCACCAGTATGGGTTGGCCTGTCGCCCAGTACTCTCTTGACGTTGAGTTTCGAGACACCCTGTATAATAAAATCGTAGTGAATTCAAACCTGAACACACAGCAGCAGGTCAAGTTACCACAAACTGTCAAATTTTCTTATTCGATTTTGAACTTAACGTTCAAAATTTTTAGGTCTAAAATCATTTGGAGAAATTTGACAGTTTCGTATAACCTGATGTGCTGGTGAGTGTAAATCAAATATTTTTGAGGAAAAGTAATTGTTACCAGGTCTGGGAACGATTCTAATGCCTAAAGTATGGGTTTTAGAATTTTTATCAATTTTTCTGCTTGTCTGTTTATCTGTTTGTCTGATTGTCTAAATGTACGTTACAGCATCACGCAAATACTACCTGATAGATTGTGTTTATGTTTTGCATAGATATTTCCTTAATGCCTGGTCACAGTCTACAGGCTTTAAATTATTATGACGCTATTCGCTGTGGGGAATGAGCAATATTGCTTTTTTTTATACGAGACAACATCCACACAACGTCTTCAGGTCCCGAACTAGGTAGAACCTGTACTACGGTAACCTGATGACTGATATATATATACTTATATACATATACACACCCAGACACAGGTCAAAAAGACATGTTCATACACACAAATGTTTGACTTGTCCGGGGATTGAACCCGGGACCAGCGGCTCAGAAGGCAGGGTCGCGTACCTTATCCATGGTCGCTACAAGAAAACAGTCTAAAGAGACTGTCCTGACCTTTTGAACCGTTTTGATTTGCATTTACAGATTTTATAAGAACACGCAAATGCATAGTCAGCAAGAAAATGGACTATTTTCGCAAAAACGTTTTTTGATGCCAGTCGATCCTGTTCCTTATAAGGATCAGAAACCTCTTCTAGACCAACTGAGATTTGAGTACTAGAAAAGTCAGGAATCGCAAAAAATTCGCTGGACTGGGCTGAATAAGAAACGAATATAATAATAATAATAATAAGAGGCATATTTCAGGGCGATAGTTTGAGTCCGCTTTGGTTCTGCTTAGCCTTGAATCCTCTAAGCACACTGCTGGAGGATTCAGGTCTAGGCTATCGGTTGAGGAGAGGTGGTCAGGTTATATCGCACCTCCTCTACATGGATGACCTAAAACTCTTTGCCCCCAACAATTTGCAACTGATGGAGCTACTGAAAGTAACTCAAACTTTCAGTAGCGCCATCAGGATGGAATTTGGTGTGGACAAATGTGCGGTCATGCATGTAAAGCGAGGGGAGATTGTTGAATCCGTGGGAACCCAACTCTCGGATTCCACAAACCTTAGAGCCCTCTCCGCATCCGAAACCTATAAGTATTTGGGTATGTCGGAAACGTTAGGCATCAATGTTACTGACATGAAGCAATCGTTGAAGGAACGCTTCTTTGGCCACCTGAAAAAAGTACTTAATAGTCTTCTATCAGGCGGAAACAAGGTGCGCGCCTTCAACGGTTGGGTCATGCCGGTTTTAATGTACTCTTTTGGCATACTCAAATGGACTCAGACCGAACTCGACGCCCTGGATAGGAGGGTCCGTACACTGCTGATTGCAAATCGAATGCATCACCCACAATCATCGGTAATGAGGCTGTATATCCCGCGAAAGTGTGGAGGTCGAGGCTTTTTAAACGCTAAGACCCTCCACAATCGCGAGATATGCAGTCTCAGGGAATATTTCCTAGAAACCGACGTGGGTATGCATCGAGATGTAGTCACGGTGGACAAGGGCCTCACCCCGCTCTCCTTGGCTAAAGAGAACTGGCGCAAACCTGTAGTGCTTGACACTAATGATCGCATGGAGGTATGGCAGAGTAAGGAGCTCTACGGACGCTTTTTCCGGGCCCTACATGGACCGGATGTAGATCTACTAGCGTCCGTTACCTGGCTGCGTTTCGGTGACCTCTTTGGAGAAACCGAAGGTTTTGTCTGTGCAATTATGGACGAAGTTATGATGACGAACAATTACCGGAGATTTATTGTGAAAGACGGCACGGTTGACATCTGTCGGGCATGCCACCGGCCGGGAGAATCAATCAGGCATATCATCTCCGGGTGTTCTCGTCTAGCTAACGGAGAGTACTTGCGTAGACACAACCTTGTAGCCAGGATAATCCATCAGCAGCTTGCTCTGAAATACAACCTTGTGGAATCGGAGGTACCGTACTACAGGTATGTGCCCGACCCAGTTCTCGAAAATGGTAATATCACATTGTACTGGGATCGATCCATCATCACTGACAGGACTATTGTTGCCAATAAGCCTGATATAGTGGTGGTGGATCGATTGGAGCGACGCGCAATGATTGTTGACATAACCATCCCGCATGATGAGAACCTCGTGAAAGCCGAGAAAGATAAACAAATCAAGTATCTTGACTTGGCTCACGAGGTTGTCGACATTTGGGATGTGGGCTCAGCGGTCATTGTGCCGATAGTCGTGACAGCCAATGGGCTAATACCCAAGAGTCTCGACCAACACCTAAGGAGGCTCTCGTTAGGCAGCTGGATCAAGGGCTTGATTCAGAAAGCGGTACTTCTGGACACGGCCCGCATTGTTAGGAAGTTTCTCTCTCTGGAGCCCTGACCGCCGGTAGCTTGGACCCTGTTCCCGATACCGGTGGGCTACTATTTTTTATATTTTTAAATATTTTTGGTATCTTTTTGTTTATAAAAATATTTAAAAATGTAATTGATATGTATGTAAATGAAATAAAGGAAATAATAATAAACATTTATTTCAGAATCAAGTTCCATAGTTTGTTAGTACCAGTATAAAATGCCTTATATCTAGTGTTAGTAAATAAACTAAAGTAACGGGTAATTATACAAATCTTAAACTAAGTACACCCGCTAGAGACTTTCCCATCCCAATCTACTGCACCGCATGGAGTCGTATCCAGCGTCCTAAAATCGGAGAGTCCCAGCGGTCTGCCAACGTCCTCACGATAGTGTTGGGGCTGGCGCGAAACCGATATAATAACGATGCGCATCTCTTGCGCATGACGGTTGAAAAGCTGTCAACATTTGCGTCGGCAAACATACCAGACGCGCTGCAAAAACGCGGCAGCCCCAACAACACCCGGAAAGCGTTGTTGTATTGGATGCGCAGGTCGCTATATGCCTTCTGCGTGAAGTTCACCCACAGGCTGCACGTGTAAAAGGATTGGCAGAAGGCTTTAAAAAGCGTTAAATTATTATCATACGTTTAGTGAGCTAAGCAATGAATCAAGAAGTAGATAAAATACATATTTTAGTCAAATTTTAACAAAGCAAATAGCTTAGCGGTTCGACGACTGCTTTGCAAACGTAAGTTCCATTCTCAACAGTTGATATATTTTGAGCTTCTTTAAAAAAAAAACTATTATGTGACAATTTGTAGAGTACACAGAAAAACATTGACTTTAGGCCTCTTCTGTCATCTATGGTTATGATAAAAATATATATCGATGGTTTGGTGGCTGCTAATGATGAATCCCATGTGTTTACAATCTACTGTTATATTATTTCGTCATGAATAATCTGTAAGAATGCAACAGTCAGTGTATCACTGCTGTGACATTGGGTAGTATACACAGGAACGCAGGCATTCATTAATTTGCTAAAATGTAACTTCACAAGCAATGGGAAATTGCTACGGAAGGCTGCGGGTGTCGACCTCAGGACGAGCTGCTTCCCACACGGACGTCGCTTCCTCCCGCGTCACTAGTCCTGACTCTCTTTATGTTTTGGCTGCTGAGACTAAAACTACAAACGTTGTATAAAGGGAAGTTTTATAGAATGTGGCTGATATTTTAGTATATTGTGGTGTCTCACGACTACTACGCGAACGGAGTCGTGGGCAGAAGTTAGTTAATAATAAATTCGTAGATATGCAATACAATATTTTTTCCGTTCTGAATCTAGGGTCACAATGTTATTAAACTTTTACACCACAATGATATAAAAATGTTGATACCTATACCTAACATCAAAAATCCCAAAACTCTCTTTACTAATAAATCTCAGATCAAAAACAATAAGATCTTAGTAATAAATATTAAATTAATAACAAAACATAAAGCTGGTCAGACACTCGGGCAAATGCCGCGTGGGTTTAGCCTCAGTCTGTTTAAATCTAAATTGAAAATACAAACATGATGTCAAAAACATGTTTATTTTCTACAATCCCTTAGTTTTAATATAATATATTATATTTAGAAGTTTAATACAATAAAGTGTACACTATCTCATATATCTCTATAAGCATGTACATTTTATTTTATAAAACATCAAATAATAGCTGGCGAGCTTACAAAATATTAATATTTCATGCTTACTTTGAACAGGCTTTTATTAGAATTTTCTTGCAAACTTCTTTAGCCGATCCTTTACACAATTGGTGGCCCTTTTTCAAAGAGTATTACAGTAAGGGTTTTTACAATATTGTGTTTGCGATGAACCTTTTTGCACTGTACCCAAATCATAAGATAGGCACAGAGTGTACTGATCTCCAATATCGTGAAAAATATTACATCACTTATGTATAACACTATGTTTTTGCTGCTCTCATAACGTTATAACAAACGTGTCACGTTGCCTGTACCTACGTAGTCGGAAAAGTAATAAGTCTAATGCACGTAGTACGTTGCAAGTAAAACTTGACCTAAAGGTGCTTAACCTTTTCATTCGAAGACAGTACGTTTCAACATAAAATAACCTCACATATGACTATGTGGGTCATTGTTTCAGTTTTTATCATGTTCTGGCAGTTTGAGTAGTTTATGCGGCCTACCTAAATGTCCTTTCTTTGGTATTGTTCGTCGAATCGTTGAGCTTCTTAAGTTCTGCGTTGAGCTGCACGGTTACTGACAATTGCGTGCATTGACTGGACAGGTCCACTCAATCTGTGTGGTTCTTTCCTCAAAAGACCATTTCAGACACCAATCTACATAGCCTTCAAATGATCTGACCAAGACTTTGTCTGGACTTTAAAAGAGACGGTGACCTTTTGTAGTAGAGAGTAGTCAGATAGGAAACGACGGCTCCATCTAGTTTAAAACAAAAAACAGACAATCATAATTTTACAGAAATAAAATCATTTAACATCAAGAATGGTTAGGCAAAAGTGTACCCAATGATAGTACACACGGCTACACATCAAGCTATTCGTTTCCAGTTTACACTGACCTCTCATTGTAAGGAAATCCCATACAATGCGAGATCAGCTTATACTGGAAATTTATAGCTTGATCTGTAGCCGTGTGTACACCCACATTTGGCCAGTGATGTTCAAGTCTCATGTAATTGAGCGTCAGCCTATTGCCACTATTGGATTTGAATTTCTCAGTAGCAACTGAGAAATTACTGGTAACTGGGAATCGAACCGAAGATTCCACGCTTAGCAGTAGCGCTTGTGACTTCTAGACCAATGAGGCAGTCTGTACGTTATTACGAGCATAAATAAAAATATAATATCCTAGCAAACATTGACCCGAACTTTATTTCACATGCAGAGTGCAATAACATATTTATTTAGATATAAGTATAAGTAGTGGAAGTGATATGAAGATTCAAATGACGTGATTGCGACCCACGCTATTTCGAAAAACTTTACGAGTAGTACGCCAATTCGAAAACACGTTGAGTCGAAAACCGTTATATTAAATGACGTTGTCGCGAACACGCTGATTCGAAAAACTGTAACGAAGCGAGCTCGGGACTTGGGGCACCCCGGCTCGGACAGGTTAGGTTAGAAGGGATGGCGGGGTCTACCAGACCCCGCCATCCTCTTCGTGGTTATTTTTTTATAAACCACCCAGAAGTAGGAGCCCCGCCAAGCGTGGCTCCGTCGACTACGCCTTATTATAATTGCCAATTTATTTTTTTTATTTATTTAATTTAATTTCACCTTGATTTCGATACCATAACTTTCGTAGTAGCGTAACATTCAAAAAGTTTTACGAATTAGCGTGTTTGCGATAACCTCATTATATAAAGCGGTTTTCGATTCAACGTTTTTTCGAAAAAGCGTGAGTCGCAATAACTTCATTCGAATTTTCATATCACTCCCTGTAGTACTATGATAAGAAAATTATTTACTAACTAATGTTGTTAGTGGTAAAGTCGCCTTGTTTGTTATTTACATCTCGAAGAAACAACAGACGATGTTCAAAGAACTTTGCTTGGAAAAACTTTCCGTGAAGGAAATTCTATAGACTTTTTATTCACTACTGGACAGTTCTCCAGGGATGGGGAATGCCGTTTCGTTACCTTTCGTTTATACTTCGTTAGGGTTTTTTTGTAAAAACTTCTTTTGAAAGCACGCTTTTGACGTTGTGTTGCTGGTGCACGGCAAGACGGCAACTAGTTTTTATTTTATGAAAAATGTAGACGGGATATTGAAATTGATTTTATACATGTAGTGACAGGGTTTACTAACAAACTTTTATTAAAACATCGAATAGCAAAATACATTCACCAGTTTTTTTTAATCACTTTCGTAGTCACTAATTATGCAAAAATACGGACGGCGTCAGATTTCTCTACTGAATTCATGAATGTTATTGTTTAGTGATTTCCCGGAATCAAAAGATATCAAAGAAATTCATGACGTCACCCACTCATAACGTTTGACGTCAGAATGATGTCATCATCTGTAAAAAATAATGTTATCCCAACATGCGGTGTTGAGTACACGATAATAATTAATAGTTTCGATGACGTACATTACACGTGGCTTAGAAATAAAGAAAGAAAGAATAACGTTTATTTTGAGACAGTTCGTGAAACACAAAATACAAATTAATGACAAAATAAAAAAGTGAAAATAATGTTTTAACAACAATAGTGTGAGGCCTCACGGCTGCGCCAAAAAGGTTCATTCATATTAATATTTATTTATTTGCGTAAAACATGGTATACAAAGGTGTTACATGAGTTAAGGATAAGATCATACATGTTTTGCTTAAGACTAAAGCATGCAAATTGGTTAACACAACATACGTTCAAAGTATTCCTTATTGCTATAAAAAATATTTAATTATTTTCAGCATTTATGCCAGACAGATGCTGTCTGACGCTGGTCTTCTAATGAACCTTTAGGGACACGTGACGGGAAGTACAAACAGTTTCGACATAGGTAGCTAATACATAATTTTTGTACTTATAAAATAAACTAGTAATCAAATATAATTACTTACAAAAACAAAAAAAACTAAAACAACAAGAACGAGCCTAGCCAAACCTGTTCTTAGCGATTACCTAGCTCGCTTGATCCATCCACGATGCACTCACAAAGTGCTTAAGTAAGTCTTATATTATGTGTATATTGTGTAGTAAAGTAACGGAGGCCATCTTAATGGAGGCGGATGTGGAGGTGTTTATTTATTTATTTATTTATTAGGAAACTCAACAGCTTATAAATAAATTACATGAGTTATGAATGTTCACCACACTATCAATGAACAGCTCAATGCAGTTGCGTCATAGATTACAGCATCTTACAGTCTGCATATTATACTGCTCAGCGATAGCGAGATGATGACAATTATCGCTTAGCCAATAACAGAGTTCCACGGCATTTATAAAGTTAGGTTAACTAGAAAGTAAAAAAAAAAAAAATTTATTAGGTAGACATTAAAGACATACAAAACGATGTATTGGAGATCCTTGTTCAATAACTCATTCTATATACTTATGACATATAAGATTCTTAATCCTTGCCCCACACTCGTAGTCAGGTAAAATCATAATTATTCAAACGACGGATAATTTTAATTACCTACATCTTAGCAAATTGAGGCACAACTTTCCTTCACTAAAAATATGTTACCAAAATTGTGACAGTATGTCTAAAGATAAAAACGCCCGAGAGCATAGGATCACTCGTAACTCGGGCCTACTCGAGATATTTCAGTGTCTGCCGGATTGTAACAAGGGTCGGTCAGACACTTGACCGCGTTGTAGAATAAAGACTCGTTTACATGGGAAACAACAGTTGCACAACACTATTAATAATAACTGTTGCTTAATTATTTCTCGTAAGAAAACCTACATAGCTACATCTCTAAATCTACTATCCTATCGCAGGTATGCTGGAAGAGATTTCATTAGAAATAAGCATCACCTTTGTACCTATTTTTCTGTTATTTTCTTCTTGTCTGTTTATATAAGTGTGTACATAAATGGTTAAAAAAAAAAAAAAAAAGTAGCTTTATATAAGATTAATTAGACACTTGATTACTTAATTGAAGGAAAACTAATAATCTAGTACAAAGAATTGCAAACCCGAGGTTAGAAATGGTTGTAAAAATGGTGATTAACCGTTCATCAAATTGACAAACGACGCCAATTTGCAGTGTTATAGTCATTTTATACTACTATCAAAGAATGAGAGTAAGTAGTGATTTGAATTTGCCAACAATTTAACTTGATAATCTTTTTGGTGTTTCATTTCCCTGACATTACAAGATTGTTAAACCTAGACTATTTAACTTATCGGAAAACAAAATGTTCAGATCCACCTTGTGATAGACCGAGATGTAATGACTCGATATTTTTCAAGCAATCGAGTTCAGACCATATAGTTGGAGCGATTGTTATTTTTATCGCTCACTCCTCCTCATTTATCCACATCACAAATAGAGCGCATAGTTTCAATAATCTGTCTGCACTGGCTTCCATTGACTGCAGTGTCTATTTATATTCACGGAATAATAATTCTCTATTTATTATCTAATAAATCTGGAAGCGTTGCAAAATGGTTACGATGACGTAGATACTATTTGTATTTATCAGCATTAAATGAGCTTAAATGATTGTTGTGGTAGTTCAAACATATAACTGACTTTTCTGTATCAGACTGAAACTACGGAGGGCAGGCAGAAAACGGATCATAAATTCGTTTGTCAAAAAAAAAGTTCCAAATTGCAAGCTCTTTTTCTTTGCAAGATTTCGTCACTACAACGGTTTTAACAGAATGAAACATGCCTGTTATGCGTTGTATAAAAAACTGTACACCTGTTCATTTCGCTTTAACCCGGTTATAAGGGTAAGGTAAAGGTGTCATTTTGAGGTCAAGGGGCAATTGGGCACGTTACCTTGATCGATTGTTCAATAATATTGGCCTTCACTTATGGTTCAAAATCGTTCCTAAACTAAACATTTAACGAGGGTTGTGTCTCACGGATCGAAAGGCAAACTCGACATAAGGAAGTGTAAGTGGATACTTCGAATGAGGAATCATAAAAAAATAACGTAGAATTAATAGCTCATCCTCGTAAAACAGGCTTTGAATTAAAAAAATATATATCCTTCTTAATACAAATAAAAGTGTGTCCATTGAGATTCTGGCCCCTTCTTCTCCATAGGAACTGACTATTCTTTGGAATGGGTAACTAATTCCGACTGAACGACTTTTTGAAAATTCAAAAGTGCCTGTAAGTGGTTCAATTGAAATAAACGCTTTGAGTTTTAGTTTTGAGTTGAGTTTGAAGCTCTCATTTGGGTTATTTAGATGTATGGTAAAGGACAGAGGTAGCTATTTTTCTTGAAATCAAAAGAACACGCCACTCACAGGATTGTATCATAAACGTAATTTTATGTATGAAATTCTCAACAGTTAGGTAAAGGGTATTAATGAAACACTGGGCCGCAAAGAAAGCAAGTTCGATTATAAAAAAAATGCGATAATTTTTAAAATATTCGAGTAATCCTTTTAAAATAAAAACCAAATTGAAGTTTATTTCATTAAAAATATAGGAAGAATTTGTGTATTTTTTTTCTTTTTGGTGATAGTATTAATAACCATAAATAAATGATAAAGGCGATATTTAAAATTAAAAGTCATTTATTCAAAATAGGCTGAGGATCAGCACTTTTTGAACTTCAAAATTACATAAGACAGTCCTCCAAAACGCCCGCCCTTCATCACTACCGAGTACTTTAGCTGGGAGAAAAAGTGGTGCAACAAAATCCCCAGCAGCACAGTGTCTGTTCATTTAGAAGAACTGGATTCTATACAGTAGTAAGTAATTAACATTACGAAACATAAAACATTATTGATTGAGCTGCACGATTACTGACAATTGCGTGGAATGACTGGACAGGTCCACTCAATCTGTGTGGTTCTTTCCTCAAAAGACCATTGCAGACACCGATCTACATAGCTTTCACATGATCTGACCAAGATTTTGTCTGGACTTTAAAAGAGACTGTGACCTCTGAGTTTGTTTCGGCCTTCCTTCTCAGAGTAGTCAGATAGGAAACGCCGACTCCATCTAGTTTAAAAAAAATATGATTGACGTGTAAAAGTGTTTGTTCAAACCTACTTACAGAAATAAAATCATTTATCATTAAATTAATTTTTTTGCCATATATTAGCTAGCACACTACACAGCTACTTACCTACCAACAAAACATCCTATAATATCGAATTGGCATACAGCTCGGATAATGTTTAATTACCTTGAAGATGTCGCTATCACACGCATGGAGTGGTCAGTACGTAGCCCAGACTTGAACCCTATCGAGCATGCCTGGGACGAACTGGGACGACGTGTAAGCCAGCGAAATTCCCCTCTAATCACGCTTCGTGAACTGAAAGAAGCACTGATAGAGGAATGGGAGAATATTCCACACGTCAAACTCAAACTCAAACTCAAAGCATTTATTTCAAATAAACCAATTACAGGCACTTTTGAACTGTCAAGGGGTCGGTCAGTCAGAAAGATGAAGCTAGTTGCCCATTCCAAAGCGTAGTAGGTACCTATGGAGAAGAACGGGCAAGAAACTCCATGGACACTCTTTTAAATCAAAATATTGTTACAATAGAGTGGTTACATCATTCATGTTGTAATTATACATGTGAGAACGATGTAGAAAGACGTGCACGTTAAAAGCGTCCGTAATAAAAAGATAAAAACAATTATGGAATTAAAATAAGCCGTGGCAGCCAAGAAATGACCAGCGCCCACTGACGGCGCCCGTTCACGAACATGACGTATGGATCAGCACCATTCAGCTCAACCATTTTGAAGGGAACTCAATGATCCAATACACACGCCACCACCAGCGACACATTTGAGTGAGCATGACATACTCTCAGCCGCCAGGGCACATTCAAGTCAATGAAAGACGAACCCAGTAAGCTTTATAGTGGGTACATAGTGCTCACACATGTGCTATGCAATTATACAATACTATGAGATTGAATTTATACAATGCAAAGATAGGTTGTACAATCTTCATCAGCTCCAACACTATTTTCGAATGCTAATTAATTAGTTTACGCGCCCTTGTGGAGCAGGACCAGCCCTGAGCCAAGCATTTTTGTCAGCGATATAATCCCCCAACTTATAATATGCTTGGCTGTATAGTGTGCGTTTTATACAGGATTTAAATTTCGTTTCATTCAGTTGGAGTATGTGGGGAGGTATTTTATTGTAACATTTTAAACAGTACCCCATGAAGGATGAGTCTACTTTAGCCAGTCTGAAACCTGGTTGAACTAATTGGTCCCTATTTCTAGTCCTATAATTGTGTCTTTCACCTCTTTTACTGAAAAGATTTAGATTTTTCCTTACGTACATGATGTTTTCATAAATATATTGACAAGGTACCGTCATGATGTTAATGTCTTTAAACAGTTCCCTTAGAGAATCGCGCCTGCGGAGGCTGTATATTGCTCTGATAGCTCTTTTCTGCAGAATAAAAATAGACTCAATATCGGCAGCCCGTCCCCATAATAAAATACCGTAAGACATGATACTATGAAAATAGCTGAAATAGACTAGCCTCGCGGTATCTACATTAGTAAATTGACGGATTTTTCTTACAGCATATGCTGCTGAACTTAGCCGTCCTGCAAGAGATGTTAAATGAGGACCCCATTGCAGCCTTGAGTCTAGCGTTATTCCCAGGAAAACAGTTTCATCGACAAATTCTAGTTTCTCGTTATTCAACACTATGTCACAATCACTACTTTTAACATTCGGTAAAGCAAATCTTATGCATTTAGTTTTTTTCCCATTTAATACTAAATTATTAGCAGTGAACCAATTATGTACCTGCAGTAGGGCATTATTTACGTCGTCAAGATTTGATGCACGTCTATTTATCTTAAAGATTAAAGAAGTATCGTCAGCAAATAATACCATTTGTGGTTGGTTTTTAAATAAATGGGGTAGATCATTAATATATACTAAAAAGAGGAAGGGACCTAATATCGATCCTTGTGGAACACCCATTTGTACTTTTAAATGAAGTGAATTGATACCATTTATTTGCACTTTTTGTTGTCTATCATTTAAATAAGAATGTACTAAACTAAGCGCGAGTTTACCTAGTCCGTAATGCTCAAGTTTTAAGAGCAAGGTTTCGTGATCAACGCAGTCAAATGCCTTGGAGAGGTCACAAAAGATCCCTATGGCATCTTGGGCCTCCTCCCACGCTGTAAATATGTGTTTTAATAAAGTGACACCGGCGTCAGTCGTACAACGTCCTTTGGTGAAACCATATTGCTGATCGTGTAAGATTTTGTTGGTGTTAAAATGATTAAGCATTTGATTGAGCATTACCTTTTCGAACACCTTGCTGAATACTGGCAACACAGATACTGGTCTATAATTGTTGGTATCTTTGCTGTCCCCAGATTTAAAAAGTGGTATAACCTTACTGTATTTCATTAAATCCGGGAAGACTCCTTGATCTACACACAAATTAAATATTAAAGCTAAGTATGGTGCTATAGTCTCGATTATTGCTGTACAAACTTTGATAGACATTCCCCATAGATCTTCGGTCAATTTGATTTTTATTTGCCGAAAAGCTTTTATAACTATCATAGGGTTTATATGTTTAAATTGAAATTCAACCGGGCAGCCTAAAACGTTCGCTCTTAATAAATCAATCGAGACATCAGGTGAGGAATTTAAAGCTTCCGTCGTTTTAACTGGTATATTAGTAAAGAAATTTACAAATTCTTGAGCGACTTCTAAGTTAGAGCTTATGGCACCACGTGAAGTCTCCAATGTATAATCTGTGCTACGTATTTTTTTCCTACTAGTTTCGTTATTTATAACTTTCCAAACCGTTTTTATTTTATTTTCTGCTGATTTAATCTTGTTGCTAATGTACTGGGCTTTAGCTATCTTGCAGGTATTCCTAAAAATTGTCGGCTCAGAAATCTGGTAGAAAGCATGCCAAACCGTATAACAGCTGTATTAACAGCTCGTGGTGGCAATACAACATCCATAAATGTGTTTAGATTGCATAATTGATACCGTAGCATATTTTTCGAAATCTAGTGAAAATGGCCATTTTTACTAAATTTACTTTTATTCACAATAAACTTTTTATTCTTGAGTTTTTATGACATTCATTCAAACACTATACATTTCTACAATAGAGTCTTTATTTCATAAAGCCAGGTCCAATATTTTGGAAGTTATTGAGGTTTTTGTTACCGACCCGCTTTCTTTTCGGCCCAGTGTATTTGGCCTTGGTTTTAGTTTCCTTGAGCTTGTAACAAATGGGAACACTACGGGTATTAATTTGTTTCTTAACTTTTATATTATTATTTGGCCTGATTTCAAGGCCACGTAGTGGATAGCAACAAGTAAGGGATCCTAGAAATACTTAACTCGGGACTTGATTTCAAGTTTCAGTTTCAACTTTTCTAAAGCGTTCACTGTGTTCAATAACTTTCTGGAAATCATGGTAAGACGCCCAAATATTTACTAAGGTAATTTACGCCTTGACCGCTAGACCCTTTCATTTCCCGTTTGTTTGTTTCACATTGTGATAGGGTCAGCTTTTAGACTTGCTTTCTGTTTTTCTCCAGTTCGATTTGTCTTCTACGTCCGTGTTGAAATCATTGCCTATAATTGTTTGATATTATTATCTCAGTGTACTACATTTTTACCATAATTTATGGTTTGGAACAGGGAACCTATGAAATTTCATTTGGTTTTCAAACTAAATATTTACTTGACTTTGTTTCAATTGTAATAATCTCTTATTCAATCAACAGCGGATCATTGCAACTGAATAAATATTGAAACTCCTAACAAACCACAGAATTAAGCACTGGAAAATACTTGCCAACTAAAATATAATAAATGGGTCTTTACCTATGAAGTTGCCATTTTACAATACTGGCGAATGAATGAAACGAATTTATTTATGGTTGGCAATAAATTCTAAATTTAAATGAATTTTTTTTCAATAAAATGGAATTCTATTTTCAAATTCAGTAATTATTTTATAGATTAGTGTTTTTTATTCACTACATTTGTATCTTTTTCATCAATATGGACACGATAAAAATACGAGTAATTATGGAATACGACTCGAAACATTAATTACGTGTACGGAGTGAACACTACAAACGAACGCACGACTCGTTATTGGTTTGAACGCTTCCGACATGGAAATTTTGATGTAAAAAATTAACCCCGTGGTCGCCCGAAAACTAAAGTCAACAACGACGAATTAAAGACGATAGTGGAAGCTGACGATACTCAATCTACCGAAAGGCAGTACAAAATGCCTTGGAAGAGTTTGTTGGCCCCCGTACACCTGACTTCTTCAAGAAGGGCACTGAAAAATTACCACTGCGCTGGCAGAGATACTTAAACGATAGCATGGGTGCATATTTTGATTGATAGAAATAAAAATATTTATATAAAAATTACTTTAGCATTCTGTATACTAACACGGGAATTTAAATAAACGGGCATAGGCAAAGACCTAATAGCTACAAATAAGTGGAAGAAAATAAATTACAAGGATTCATTAACACTGGACGTTTCTCTAATTAATTTTATCCCCACGCAGTTACGGACGTAGTGAGGTCGTAAACATAGAAAAAGGTTCAGTCCGTTGCCACTTCATATTGTCTTCGTAACTTATGGTTTTCCTGGCTTTATTTGGTTTGATATTGTACTTACAAATGAACAAGAAATCTTACGGAAACCTAATATCACTTTTGTATTTTGTCACACTCAACTTGTTACGTGTTAGCAGATTTCGACTGAAAACGAAAACCAAATTCGGCCCGATTTGTAATTTCGGTCGAAAATATTGTGTTTGTCGTTAAGTTTTGTGTGGTAAAAATAAAAATAAATACAGCGTCAATCTTTTTTTGATTAAATGTAACCGTTTAAATACTTTTTTCAATGGCGTAATTATTATTAAACGATCTGATATGAATGCGATAAATAGCATATTTATGTATATATATGTTTTTTTTTTATATATATTTATTGATATTATTTTCTGCATTTTCTTCGTTGTTGTGCTTATATTTGTTGTTCATCATGTCATTTACGCTTCATTGTTATTATCATAAGTTTCTAGGCAAGAAAGTATGGTCTAGGTTATCATTCTCCGCCTGAACAAGTGGCTACACAGAAACACAGCGCAAATAGCGCAGCACATATTTTTTTGCCCTAGTATTGGTTAAAAAAATACATGTAGTAAAAGAAAAACAACCCACCTTCCTCCTTTAAAATTAAGCGAACGATTGTTTTGTTAACTGCAATATTTAAAGTACTTTGTCTTCAAAGCCCGTTGGTTCTTCCTACCGTGTAAAACGTACCAACAGCTTTGACCAATCAGTCGCCCTTTGTTTCATTACCGAGAACCAAGTTTCGCCGTGTACCGAACCCAGAAACCAAACGTTCTAATTGAAGAGACGCGTAGACGGGACACGTGACGTAACTGAACGTTGTCGTGCCAACGTGATTGATCAAATGACGTGTATCGATGGCTCCGACCCTTGCAGACACATTATGTTGTTCTGTCACCGTGAGTGACGTCATCATTTATAAATGCCTTGTAGGAAATGCTACAAATAGAAATCGCAATGATTTCGACGGAAACGGCCAGAATTACGGAATGAGGAAAAGTGGGAATTACTCTTAGCTTTCTTTAGATAACATTACGGCTGTAATCCCGAATGGGTTAGGCAAAGGTGTATCTATAATAGTAAGCCCACATTTCGCTAGTTATGTTTTAGGTACCATGTTATAGGGGCGAGCCTATTGCCATCAAACGGGCACAAATCCAGACTCTGGGCTGGTACTGAGAAATTCTTCACGCAAAAACCCAATGACATTTTGCCCGACCTGGACATCGAACCCAGGACCTCACGTTCAGCGGTATGCTTGCAATCACAAGACCAACGAGGCAGTTACTCGTAGCTTTCTTTATGCCGCCGTGGCATATATAGGCAACCGTGCCGTGAATTACATTTAATTTGTATTTTTTACTAATATTACAACAAAAATAACCATTTTATTATTGTGCAACTGCAAAACTAGCTATTTTAATACTGAACCCTTTAAAAACTGATGATGTAAAGATTACTGTAACTGTTACAAAACTGTGTATGTTTTATTTTGTAATCGGAATAAAGTAAAACTTTAATCCCTATTGTGATTTTCATTTTTCATATTTTTTGGTGAAGATGAAAATATAAACCATTTATTTGGAGGTTAGCTTTCGGAACAATCGATTTTTTTTGTTTATAAGTACTTATTTTATGCAAGCATATAACGTATTCTGCAAGTGGACTACTCAGATCTGTTACTCTGTTTTACTCTTTTTTTTTCTTGAATAGTTACTTAAGTCAAAATAAGGTGAACAAATAAATATTAAAAAAAAAATCTGTGTTTGTGACACAAAAAGGTAAGTTTTCACCAAATTTCGAGTTTTTTTTTTTCTATAAGATAGAAATAAAAAACCAAAATCTTGGTTATTTGAATTTTTCACATACATTTTGAGGTTATGTGAAAAAAGTGTGAACACAAAAGTTGTAAATCTTTTTATCACCTACAAGTTTGTTATTTAATTTTTTCCCAGAGGACTTGTAGTTTTGCCGCAAATCGAGGAAAACCGTTTTTTAACCCTTAAAAACTCACGCCCATCCACTTCTCGACCTCAAATGGCCCGTAAATTATTTTTCATTTCATTTTTGTTATATTCTCTACCTTTTGCTACGGGTTTCATCTTACTTAATTTTTTTTTGGTATCAGAAATTATCGACCCTGGTCTAATGGTCTTTGAAAATACGTTGACATTGTCATCAGTTTTTAATCTGCAGCTTCGGTCTCTTATTATTCGCGACCACTAGTTTTGATATCGCTTTTTGGTCAAGTAGGAGGGAAATCAATCACCGTTTAGAGTACCTATAGACTCTAAGTTAATGTTGATTTAAATCCTAAGAGAATGAGAATAGAGTTCACAATTGCAGGCTCATTTAATAACATACAGCGGTTAAAGTGGTTGATGGTGGTGACATGATCAGACAGCTAGATTGAATAGACAGACGAGATTATGAGAAAAGGTATGCGCTATTTTCAGCGCAAAGTATTTTTTTTTTAAATCTTGTGTAAAAGTTAAACGCCAAATTTTCAATAAAACAATTTTGCCCATGAAGATGAATGTCCGTCATATAAGACATCTTTTTCCTAACAACGAATCTAGATTCTGTTTATTTATTCATTTGTTTTTGCTTAAACAATATAACATTGTATTTACATAGCATTGATATATTCTAACATTACTTAATTATAATTACTCTGTAACATACAATTTTTGCATGCTATGTTTTCCCTTAGCTAAACATGTTTGTGCCACTCTGACTTTGCTTAACACCATTGTATACCATGTTTTACGCAAATAAATTATTGTATTACTATTATTATTAAATTGTTATACAACTTACTATTTATACCTAAAATAAATAATACATTTTTGAAAATATATTATATTTATAAAACAACCGTCCCGAGCGAACACTCAGCGGTCGTCACAATGACACGGTGGGACAGCGGTCGCAGTCTAGTGCCGTTCGAGTATTTTTTTAGATCCATGTTGGTATCTACGTAGTTACTAAAACAATATGCCGAGATATCCAGTCATTATTTCAATAGACTTGCATCATCGTTAATTTCTTTCACAGAACACAAACAACCGCACGCCTATTGCATTTCATTTGTAAAACAAACTACGAATCCATCCATTGTTAGAAAACCACTTCAATTCTAAATATACAATACCCGTGTTTGTTTAGTATTTCATACGAATTTAATGTATGCGTCCTAAATATCGATTGCAATGAAACAGAAATAAGTCGGAGTAATGCCCATGAAATTACTCGCTTTTGTGAAAGCATACGTGATCATCATACATAAATGAGGTACTTTTATTAGGGCAAAGTAATTAGGATTTGATGATCTACTGTTCCCCACTCACAGTTAATTACGAGTATTATTTTCCTCATTCATTCTTTTAATGCTGAAACTTCTTTAGCCCAAATAGAAGCGTTGTTTACGTATTGAATGGTAGTCTTGAAGGAATACCATAAATTATGATTATCTACAATGGTAGATTTAAAAAGTGTGGCTAAAGATAAAAGGATTCGATATATTGTTATTCTCATATTCTGATAAAAAATCAATGGCATACCAACAAAAAAAAAGTATATTTTCGAAAAAGCACCATAATTTTCAATCGAATTCTCGCGTCAAAATATCAGCTTTTTTTTTAAAAGTCGGTGGGCTTCTTGTTCGTTGAAATCTCTTCTTTCTTGATAATGTAAAAAAAAATATGCATTACTATGGTAAATGTTCTCAGAAAATGCAAAGAAAAGAAAAAAAACTCGAATCAGATTTTTTTTTAATCATTATGTACAATTTCAAGCTATTTTGTAAAATGTACACTTTAATTACTTGAAAAACGTAAGATTCCATGTTTTGAAACAAAAAAAAAATGCAAATCGAAATATACTACTAACAACCAAATAAGTTAATAAAGTTAATATTTAATAAGACATCTACAATATTTTGAGAAAGTTGTAGAATATTTTTTTAATTATATGCATAGATGCCTATTCATTGCTATTTTAAGATAACTTATATACCTGAGGTACCTACGGATAATTTTAGCCCATCAAAAAGTATTTCATAGAGAGGGGGGAAAGGGGATAGGCGCTGTTACTGCCTGTTATTTCGTAGCAGCTGTAAGAACCGTTAGCCAAATGTTTAAAAGCCGTGGATAAGTGATTAGAATTCAAGATAAGATTTATAAATAACAAGATTAATGTATTTTTAAATATTATAATGAATAACGTAATCAGTATAAAGTATCTAAATTCAATAGTACGATTTACATTTCTATTCATATATTATGAGATTTTCTATGACCTAAATGTAATTAGAATTTTATAAATTACCTTTTTTACTGCAAAAAATTGCAGCAGTCACATTTTTTGTTGAAATCCCCTTTAAACCCTATCTTTAATATTAAGAAGAACTATTTTTGCATGTTTCTTGCTACCTTTATGTTTTATGGATTTGCATTTCTTTTGTTTATCAACGTAACATGGAATATTACGTTTTTCAAGTAATTAAAGTGTACCTACATTTTAATAGTTCGAAATTGTACTAGAATTTTTCACTTGATTAAAAATAAAATCGGATTCGACTTTTTTTCTTTTCTTGGCATTTTCTGAGAACATTAACATAGTAATGTACTTTGTTTTTTACATTATCAAGAAAGAAGAAGAAATAAGAGATTTCAACGAACAAAAAGCCCACCGACTTTTTTAAAAAAGATGATATTATGACGCGAGAATTTTCGATGGAAAATTATGGTGCTTTTTCGATATTAAGTCAAAATAAGGTAAACAAATTAATATTTTTAATCAAAATATTAGTGTGTTTGGGACATAATAAGGTAAGTCTTCACCAAATTTCGTGAAAAAAAATATAGTTTAGCATAAGATAAAAATAAAAAACCAAAAACTTGGTTATTTGAATTTTTCACATAAATTTTAAGGCTATGTGAAAAAAGTGTAAATACAAAAGTTGTAAATTTACAACTTTGTTATTTAATTTTATCCCATAGGACTTGTAGTTTTGCCGGAAATCGAGGAAAACCATTTTTTACCCATAAAACTCACCATCATCCACTTCCCGACCTCAGATCGCTAGTAAATTATGTTTCCTTTCATTTTTGTTATATTCTCTTCCTTTTTCAACGGGTTTCATCCTACTTTTACTCTTTTCAAAGGCTTCGGCCCTGGTCTACATATAATCGAATAGCCTATACGTATTCTAATTAATATAAAATACATACCTAATGTATTAGGTATTATTATAATAATTAGGTATTGGTTGACTTTGTGGCTGATTGTGTGTTCGTTACTGTCTTTGGATGGTTTTTTAGTACTGTACGTTAAAGTATTTCACTTACCTTTGCTTTGTATCGAAAACACAGTAATTACCATAAAATTATTCAATAATTCGATTAGTATTTTTTTAAATAAAAATCTTCGATATTCACCAATAAGTAATGAAAAGAAAGCAAAAGAGAACGCCGACAGCTGGCACCATTTTATCAATGACGTCAATATAAAAGAAGGCTTTCAACATTACTATGTTTGCAGGAATATAAATACGACCGTGATCTCGCTTAGTGCTTATCTCATTACAACCCACATCGAAAGGAAAAATAAAACGTTAACAGTGACGTAAAAATAGAACTGCTTTTTCCGCTCGTTGGCTTTACATATCGTCGGCTTACCGCAAGAACTCACTAACTACAAAAAATCATTAAGTACAGATACTAATACAGCTAAACTCGTCTCGATTAGATCTTTATAAAGCAAAAACGCATTTAATTCTAGCTTTTCAAATTTGGACGTTATGACCTAGGTATAAAGTCGATAATTACCATTTTGAATTACTTGATTCTTCGGAACTCGGTAAAGTACATTAATAGTTTGTAACATACACAAAAAACACGAAATGGCACATTTTAATATAAAATAAAAGTCATTTATGTGACTTAATACTTTTTTAAGATACGCATTATGCACATCACTTTAGAACAGCATTTGGTTAAAGTTCATTAAGTGCAATTAGTGACTTCTTTAAATCTACGATTTATGACAAAAAATCATTAAATAATTTTAAAGACTTTTGTTACAACAAGGGACGGTTATTATTTACAGTTTTATTTTGGTTAAAATACTTATTGTTTCTTAGCGATTCTTTGTATTTTGAGGTAAATGCAATCTATTCATTTGTATACAAATTAAATGCAGTTAGTTACTTTTGATTGACTCCGGTGAACACTCTTTTTTACTTTTAATGAATTTATATTTGCGTACTAAGTAAAATTGCGCGCAATTGACACACGCGTAATAAATTACTACCGCGCGTCGGAACACTGCTGCGAGTAGAAGGGGGCAGGGTGTCCCTGCGAACCGAGCGGCAAGCGGCCGAAAGGTGCGCGGAGGCACGAGGGCGTGCGTCTGCGTGCCCATTTCGCCGCGGGATTGCATCGATGAATAATGTGCGTTTAGTTAGAGACCAACAGTTAATGACTTCTGGAAAAATGCAACGAAATTATAACTTTAAGCCGGGACGAGGTAGTAAGATGTTGGAGAAACTTGAAAATAAGGAAAATATTATGATGAAGGACATAATGGATAATGTAAGTGTCTACTTATTTTATTATTAGTAGGTACTTTGCTGCGTATTATTTACCGCGGACGCCAAAAGTTGCGGTCCCAAGGGCCCAAGGCCCATTAATCGACGACGACGGTTCCTCGTCCTTTCGGCCTTTTTTTTTTTTTTTGTGGGTGGGAAATCATCAAATAACTTCTCCCGCTCTGGGCAGAGCAGGAGGGCGTGTCAGACTCTTACTGACTAAAACCCACCAGTGTTCCTTCAGTTGCCTGTGCCAGGGGCCACGGTAACCCTCTTGGACTTTTCCGCAACCCTAGCGGGCATCGGTCCTAGCAAACCCCGTCATTGGTGCTGACATCTCTTTGAGGCGCGCGTGGAACACAACGCGCCGTCAACCCGGGCCTGGTCATTATCGAACGCCGAGCTGCCCATTGCTCGCCACAATCGCCATTGGGCGATCCACACAATGATGACACCCGGGCGTTTCCAGGAACCTCCCGAAACAACCGTGTCCGGTGAGGACCTGCGTCAGGCGGAAGGTGAGGACGCCGTGGCACCTATCTCTCTAGCCACTCCTCAAAGAGGGGACTTATCGCCGCAATTATGGCGTGCCCAGCGCTGGGTTGCGACAATCGCACTCTCCATGGCGCCCTGAGATCCCGCCGGAGCTCTGTCCGCTGTACCGTGACTTCTCGCGGCAGCGGAGCTACGCCCCGGCGTTTCGCCTCCTCGCGCCACTCCCAGATGTGCGCGAGGACTTTTGCCTCCAAATCCCATGGCGGTAATCCGGCAAGGAGGCTCGCCGCCTCACCGGAGACCGTACGGTATCCCCGGACCAGCCGGGTGGCCATGACCCTTTGGGGCGCGTTCAACCAGCGGGCTGGCCGCCGCCTCAAGGAACGCGCTCACACCGGTGCCCCGTAAAGGGCCATGAACCGCACGACCCCCGCGTAGAGCCTCCGGCAGGAGGCGTTTGGCCCCCCTAGATTGGGCAGGAGCCGCTTTAAGGCAGCCCCGGCCCTTTCCAGTCTGGGAGCCAAACGTCGGAAATGCTCCACGACGTTCCACCGGCTGTCGAGGACGAGTCCCAGGTACTTCATCGTCGACTCGACGCCGATGTGAACCCTTCCTAACGTTATTTGGGAACCCGACGGTGGCGTGTTCCGAGGACCATGAAAACACATGGCCTCGGACTTGTGCAGGGCCACCTCGAGTCCCAATTGCCGGATCCTCTCGACGATTGTCGCAACCCCGCGTGTCGCTAGTTCGGCCGCCGCCTGGTGCGACCTCCCCTGCGCCAGGACCAGCGTGTCGTCAGCGTAACAAACCACGCTGACGCCGCTAGGGAGGTCGGCGCGCAGCACCCAGTCGTATCCGATGTCCCACAGATGCGGCTCCAGGACCGATCCCTGTGGGACACCGCACGACATCTCTTGCCGGTTCCATACTCCCTGGTGACCGGGGTAGATGACGGCCCTGTCCGTCAAATAGGCCTCGACCACACTACAGAGGGAGGTCGGCATCCGGTGAGCCTCCCTGATGCAACTCCAGGGCAGGGTATTGAAGGCATTGGCGATGTCTAAAGACACCGCCAAGACGACCCCGCCCCGGGCCACAGCATCCCCCGTCGTGAGGGTCCGCATGCGCATGATGGCGTCCACCATAGAGCGCCCCCTGCGGAAGCCAAACTGGCTCTCCGCCAAATCCGGCCCCACCCGCACCAGCCGCCCGACGAGGCGGTCGGTTCGTCCTTTCGGCCTGGCCTGGCTTTTATTGCCACCCACAATAGATTAATATAATTAGGAAGACCACAAACATTGTTTGTTGACGGAGATCCGTTCAATGTAATATAATAATAATATGAGACAACATCCACACAAGGTCTTCAGGTCCCAAACTAGGTAGAACCTGTACTACGGTAACCTGATGGCTGATATACATACTTATATACATATGCACACCCAGACACAGGTCAAACAGACATGTTCATGCACACAAATGTTTGACTTGTCCGGGAATCGAACCCGGAACCAGCGGCTCAGAAGGCAGGGTCGCTACCAACTGCGCCAACCGGTCAGTCGGTTAATATATTTGGTTTATGATTGCTTATTAACCTACTCATATAAGTTTAAAAAATAAACTTCATAATTCTCCTATTTCAGACCCCCTGAGCTGCATCACTGGTACCAGAACCTACCAGATAGGGAAGGTCGAGATATGTTACCAGAAGAAGAATATTCGGAAGAAGAAAATGATTGAGTAGTAGAAATATGTTTACTACTTATTTCATTTATTTAGTTACCGTGTTAACTTTTATTTTTACTGATGTAGGTGCCATTGTGAAATTTTGCAATTTTAGATCGTTTTTTTTTTAAGAATTTGTTATGAGGATAAAGAAGACTTGTTATGTTAACTTTTAAGACTGATTAATAACAGTTGGTTCCTTTGAGAAACTAGTCTAGTGTTAGTAGGTAGTCTAATTTAAGAAATGTTTAATTCACTCTTAGTGTAGAGTTTCAATGACAAGAAGTCATTAACTTGGTTTTGAAGCTTTAAAAAAAATATCCGTCAACATTTTTTACTTCTTTTGATTGATTTTATTAATAAATATATTTAACTCTTTAACGCTGTTTTTTCTTTATATAAACTTATGTTATTTATGATTTTATAGGACATCTAATGAAATCAAAAGTAATTAAATGATTTCTCAATGTTTAGTTTTGGTCACTTAATGAGTTCTTGCGGTAAGCCGACGATATGAACGTAGTAGCGCACTCTTCACCTCGGGAACGGGGATGAAAAAACAAAATATGTATGTACACATAATAAACTAAAGCGTTTAGGTTTTTTGTCATTTCTTTTTTACCTTTTTTATTGCTGAATGAGCCCGCTCTTGACCTCGATCACGCCTGATGGAAAGCGATGGACGAGGTTTATGGCGGAACAAACTTTTGCTTTGAAGGCAGACGGGTTAAATGAGGAAGCAAGATGAACACAGACGCTGGCAGAGAGTTCCACACTTTGGTCGTGCTCATAATAAATGTGGAGGAGAAGCGCTGACTACGACTGGTCGACGGCGCGTTGTGTTCCACGCGCGCCTCAAAGAGATTTCAGCACCAACGACGGGGTCCACTAGGGCCGATGCCTGCCAGGGTTGTGGGAAAGTCCGAAAGAGTTACCGTGGCCCCTGGCACAGGCAACTGAAGGAACTCGGGTGGGTTTTAGTCAGTAAGAGTCTGACACGCCCTCCCGCTCCGCCTAGAGCGCGAAAAGTCATTTGATGATTTCCCACCACAAAAAAAAGGGATATCAACCAAGTACGGATAGTACGTATAGTACGGTAGTCCGGTAGTAATAGGGCGATGGTGGAATCAGGCCGTGGAGCTCCTGCGCACACTCTCCGAAGTACAGTCTGTAGAAGACCGATAGGCAAGTAACATTACGCCGAGCAACATTACCTTGCATACAAGTAAATTGTTCTGTCGGCTAACCGTTCATCGGAGAAACAAATGTCGAAGAACTATTTCAGAATATCAATATATACCGAAATACACCCATATTCAGGGGTAAAAAGTTAACATCTCTATTCGAGGTTTCGACTCAGATACATATTTAATTTTAGGAGCAAAACGAAAAAACACAAGACGACATGTTTCGCCCACCCTGAATTTTAGGGTTCACTTTTGCCTTTTAATTTTGACAGCCAAATGGAATCGAGCAATTATAAAAGTGGATCATTCAATATTGGCAATACTTTTGATTCTGCGCTTTTCAAATAAAGCGAATCAATTTTATTGAACCGTAACATTTTGCCATAGTAGACAATTTTTTTTATTCACTTCACGTAGAAAGTGACCATAAAGCCTTTAAGCTTTTGCACGAAAACCCCCTAAGGTTTACTACGCAATTAGATATGTATATAATCTCTTAGCGACCTCATTTCTCTTTGCCTAATTAGTTGGATGGAGCCGCAACTTGAATCCCATAGGAAATGTTCCAGAGATCCATTTTACATTCAAGTTTCTGAAGGGGAAAATTATCATTCTATTAAAGAAACTCGCCGAGTTATGGCTCAGTTACACGGAGATAATTTGTGGTCTCAAATCGGTTGACCTGAAAAAGATGACCCAGATCATCTTTTTATATCATATCGCAGAGAGGTCCATGCGATAAAAGGGGGCTCGTGGCTAAGTAATCAGCCACACGGGTCGATCGAGGGTTAAGCTACGCTTGCCGCGGTCGGTTCGTGGATGGGACAAACTATTACATATCGACACCCCTCCGTGCCTAGGAAAGTGCCGGTCAAATTCATAGATCTTTGACAGTCGTTACCCGACTATCAGTCAAAAGCAACAACCTAAAACCGGTCTTACGAAGGGGTATCGTGTTACTCGTTATCTGGGTTGTGGAGTTGAGATACGCGCTTCATGTCAAATACTGGTTTTTAGGTGCATGCGATTAGACTGGAAGCCGACCTAAACATACTTGGGAAAAATTCTAGGCAGATTGATTGCCCATGACGCCATTCGCATGACGAAAAGCCGAAAACGAGAATCACGTTTAAATATTGACAGTGTCCGTGTAAACTGAATATGTATTTCGAGTTCTCAAATCACCTGCCAAGTGTCTTATGACTTACGATACCTTCTTCATCGCATTCGAGCTTTTGTATCTAGCGTGAGTGTAAATACACTTGCGCGACTTTTGCCTCCAAGTCTCGCAAGGATATTGCCGCATCTCGATGGTCGAGAAACTCGTGTAAATGTTCCTGAACTTGTTCGTGTTTGAGAGAGAAGCTATACCTGCCAATTTATAAGCAGCGCTAATTGAATTATGTGGCAGAAACAGACTGGTTAAAACGTTCCTCAAATCAAATCAAATCCTCACTTTTGTAATTTGTTCAGTTGGAATCTTCCATGGATTTGAATTTAAACTGAGACATGTTTAGAATCAAAATCAGTTGACGGTAATTTCATAATAAATTACCAAAGCCGTACAACATTGAAATTGTACGTATTGTTTAGATGGTGCCAGTCTATTGTAGCTTCACTTTTATGGTATGCGACAGGCAATAGTTTTCCACCGTGTAAATGTAGCTTAAAGTAATCTTAAATACAGCATCCTAAATCAACAAGCCTCTTGATAGAAACACCAACTCACAATCTCATATTTTTTCCTAAAGTAAAGAACCCGACCCCGACTTTTTCGTCATAATTATGTTATCTTTTGTTATTTAAGGTGGGTTTGCTCTTGACTCTAGTCTAGGTCAGTGGCGACAGAGACAGATTCGGCGGTGGAGTGAGCTTACCCAGAAGAAGCCCGTTCACTCTCACTTTGAAGAGATTAGGGTTGTATGCATTATTCTTATCATATAAATGCAAAGCTACGATGAAAACTGTTAAGTAATCCATCACAAACTTATCGTAAGCGCATCCACTACCCATTCAGGACAATAGAGGAATTAAGTAGCAACACAATTTTCCGGGAATCTCAATTACACCAGCTGAGAATCACAGCCACCTCAGCTCATCCATCTAAATTAACACCAAACAAAGTTAAGAGAAATACTTACCCGAAAAACATCAAATGTTATCAAAGACCAAACTTCACCACCTCTTTATTTTTGGGAATTAATGACCTGCGCCCTAATTAACCGTCTTCAAAAAAGGAGGAGGTTCTCAATTCGACTGTATGTTTATTTTTGTTTTTGTATGTTTGTTACGCGATCATTCCGCCAGTTATAAATTGATTTCGATGATTCCTTTTTTGGTTGGTAGGTCATACTACAGTGGTGATTTTTACATAAATTTTTAAACAATCATTATTTTCAAATAAAAAAAAACAGCCTTCAAACAAACGTGGACGTCGTGTAAGACGATCGTTTTCGAATTGATGTGAGGTAGACACCATAACTAAAAATAAAAAAACCAACCGATTACCAAAAAAAAAAACACTACAACGTGAAAAATAACTTTAATTTCGGAAGTCGGTGGAAACAACTAAAACACTGATGCAAAGACACCGACTTCCGAAATTAAAGTTATTTTTCACTTTGTAGTGTTTTTTTTTTGGAAGTCGGTTGTTTTTTCTTGTATTTTTTTTTTGCAACACATTTTCAATCACTATCCGGGGTTTTATAAGAAAATTTCTAATCCACTGCTTCATGGGTTTGAAAAATTCGTCTGCTCAACAACGTTGATATAACGCAACAAACCTGGCTGAACTGTCAAAATGAAAGGCCTTAACGCCATCATGATTCCGTTTAGAAAAAGAGATAGTGCTATCGGTCATGTATAGCTCCGTCTCTCTTCCACGCTGGAACAATGATGGCATTAACCATGACAAGGGGCCGTACTATGACGTACGGCCCCTTGTCATGGTAAATGTGTTAAGGAGTTACCCCGCTGAATACTGAGACCTTTAAGTAAAGTCTTTGTATCACCACAAGCTGATAGCCCCTATAGAGACGTATTCACAAATTACTTAACATAAGTAAAAAGTATTCTTAATTTTTTACTAGAATATTGTATGCTCTGTTTTAAGTCTACGAGTAGTTCATCAATAATTAAATGATACTTGAGTAACACTAACAGCATTTGTGAGCGCAATTTATAACTTTTCGTGAAATATTTAAAATTCGGTGTTTATGAAGCTAGACAGACGGTTGACAAACTCAGTATCGTATACCCCGATTGACCTTTTTAATGTGACCTACCCCATCCTGTCGGGTGCAAATCGAAGTCGTGTGGAAAATTCTAATTACTCTCAACTCAACTCAATTGTGTATTGTTAAACTCAAGGGGCTGTGGTGTGTATTTATTTTGCTAGTGAGTTAAATAAACTCGTATTCATAATAGGTACCTATTATTTTTCTAAAACACAGTGTTTCTTTTTTAATTCTACAGAATTTTATCTTTTTTATTCATAAGCTTAAAAGCTCCTGCATACAGGAGTGACGCGATAGTGCGACGCGACTCTTATAGGTTTTATATGAAATTTTGATAGAAATTGTTCTAATATAGTCGCTTTGCGCCTTGAGTTTCATACTCTTGTCTACTTGAAAATAACACAAGAAAAAAAATGTGTTATCGAGTGAGCCTAATTTTCCAAAAGACACATTGATTGAGGTAGCTTCTATGTCACATTTTGTTTTTATTTAAACTTACCCTATCGTAATTAACAATTTGTTATAGAATCATCTTATTCCTCAGCGCATTCGTTTTTAATAACTTCCCCAATATTGGCAAATCCCTTAATAACGGAAAGTCAAGGGGAAGATAAAACCAATCAACCCCTTACTAATAATTTTCCTCTTAGCGTAAGCACCACATTGAGCACAGTTTCATGGGCTCCGGAAACACTAGAGCCCCCTTTTGTGGGGCTATTGGCACATCTGCTCTCTATTAAAATTGTCGGCTTATTATTATGAGTAAAGTGTGTATAAATATTTTGGAGTAAGTCCTTCTTATATTATGGGTATCGTTGAGTTGACTTTGGTTTGATAGACTGTTTTTCTCGCCTCAACATCAGAAGACATTTTTACAATTGGTTGCAATGGTCTGAGGGTTTGTTTCTTGACTTTAATCAAGAAAAAACCACCACTTTTCGTCATAGGTCTACCTGATAAGTACCAGTGTCTAACTGGATAAAAGCCTCTCAAATGGCACACCACTTTGCTTGATCCTCATCTATATTGTCATCAAGTTGCCACCACCCTTCAAACTTTATTGCTCCACCTAGCCTGAGCGTCCTACATTACGTTTACTGATTCGTGGTCTTCACTCAAGAACACTTTTAGACCAACGACCATCGGTTCTATGATTAATATTGCTGGCTCGTTGCTTTTTTACGTCAGCTTGCTAATGCTGTGGGCTATGTCGACTTCTCTGGTTCTCTAGTGGTACTCTCTTAACAGTAAAACCCCATTTACATGGTGCAAGTTTCTGGAACGCACATGAGCAACAATCGAATTGCATGTAACTTCTGTTTACATCAAGACCATTATTGTATGCAAGTTTTGCCTCGACTAAACACATAGTTGTACGTCCTTGTACAGTTATATCAATTATTGCCTGTATTTACGCTGCAACATTTTTAACTTTATTTCGTTACCGACTTTAATTAAAGAGTTCTAAAAAACGGTATAATAGTTGTTATTTTTGTTAGTTGCATTAGGTATAAAAAAATTGAAAATCTCTTTGCCTCTTAAGTTCATCTTCATTGCTTACAAGGTATACCATTCATCCTAATAAAGGGATATGGAACGTAAAACACTTTTGCAATAATTGTGTTTCCTTTGCGCATACATTAAGAATTCAATAGTTTACCGGAAGATTTGAAAAAATGTGACAATATAAACACATTCAAATGCAGATTGGGGCAATACTTCGCAGCATCTGAGGTGAACTGAAAGTTTTAGTTTATTTAAGTGTTGCGGTTGCCTTAATCTGTGTCTTAGAATGCAAACATCCGATTCCTTTTTTTTATTTTTTGGAAGTCGATTAATAATACAAAGTAATATTATGTCTCCAACACCCTAGAAGTAACTAATATTAATGGTACCAACTAGTTATAATCACTAATATAATGTCTCCAGCACCCTAGAGATAACTAACTAATGTACTACATAGTTATAATCACCTAAGTATCTCATTGTAAGCGAACTGTTTAGTTCTTATGAGAAATAAAGTTCTTTAAACCCAAGAAAATACTAATTAAGGGGTATGGGAAATAATAAACAAAGAATACCACAAAATGTTAAACAGAAAATTCTAATGAGAATACAAGATGCTCCTCTCTTCTTTCGTCACTTGAACCACATCACGCCACAAAGCAGCGCACCATGCGTCTAATGAACACCTGAAGTGGAACCCGAAATGTTTCCCTGAAAAGAGATTTATTACTCGAGTAACTTTATATTACGTAAAAAAAGCGCTGCGGTCGCTTTTCTAATTTTGTTACAGTGCTGTAGCGGCTACCAGGCAAAAGATACAACTATGGATGACTGGGACGATGAATATTTATCGTGTTTGTATTAAAATGATGGATTGTAAACTCGGTAGAATGTATTGAATTTGCCTTAACGAACTGCTCTTCTAAAAGGCCAATACCAGGTTTGAAAAAGGAGAAATTAGACCCGGAACTTCGTTTGTAATCAACACAGACTACATATTTCAATATGTATCCTGTACATAGGAATACCTAGTTATGTATTATACTATCGATACGTAGTCGGTCCGCAAGTAAACGAATATTTATTTGAATTTTATCTGCTGAGAAACGACTGTACAATTTTTTATATGGTGCACATGTTACTATTGCGATTTTGTGGCATATAAAATACCAAAAATAGCTTCCTATACGATTTTTTTTGCGATCAATTGCGTAGCTTCTATATTTAATGTTCTTGAGTATTATGTAAAGCACGTATGATACAATTGTTTACTTGATTTATAAAGCGTTTTTACGATGCTTTAGATGCCAAGCCTCAATGGAGCCCCCATATAGATAAATTGTCAAAAAAGCTTAGCTCTGCAGCATACCCCGTTACAAAAATCCGTGGTTTAACTGAGTTAGAGACGGCCCGTTTAGTATATGTACTTTAGTTATTTTCATAGTGTAATTTCGTACGGTATTCTCTTGTGGGGAAATGCCGCCGATATTCAGACGATTTTTGTTTTACAAAAAAGGGCAATTCGTTCTAATTATAAATTAAGTCCCAGACACTCCCTCAGGGACAAATTTAAAGAGATTAATATAATGACTGTGTCTTCTCAGTACATTTATGTAAATCTTTTGTATGCTCATAAAAATATTAATCTGTTTAAAAAGTACAGTGATATCCATAATATAAATACTAGGAACAAACACAAATTTGTTGTTCCTACAACCAGGCTCAAGAAAATAGGTGGCTCGTTTAGATGCCAATGTATACGTTTTTATAATAAACTTCCTAGCCACATTCAAGAACTAAGCCTTAATAAATACAAATCTTTTATAAAGAGGAACCCATGCCAGAAAGCCTGTTATACTGTCAGAGACTTTATGGAGGACAAAAAGGCTTGGGATTGGGCTGCTTCCAATAAATTTACACTGGGAATGTTGATTTATTTTTATTGGTTTTTGCCAACTCTTATACTTTTAATCTTTGCTATAAGTATCTATACCTTTTTACATATATAATGACATAAATATTTACTGTCTATAGTATTATGTTATTTTAATTATTGTGAAAGTGAGGACTATGTGGCTCATTGTTCCAGTTTTAATCATGTTCTGGCAGCTTGAGTAGTTTATGCGGCCTAGCCAAATTTCCTTTCTTTAGTATTGTTCGTCGAATTGTTGAACTCCTTAAGTTCTGAGTCGAGCTGCACGGTTACTGAGAAATGCGTGCACTGACTGGACAGGTCCACTCAATCTGTGTGGTTACTTTGTAAAGTCTTAAAATATTATTTTAACTATTGTGAATGTGAGAACTATGTCGGTTATTGCTTTTTTTTTGTATTTTTGTCTCTTAGTTTAATCATGATCTGGCAATTTGAGTAACATAAGCGGCCTACTCAAATGTCCTTTCTTTGGTTTTGTTCGTCAAATCGTTGAGCTCCTTAAGTTCTGAGTTGAGCTGCACGATTACTGACAATTGCGTGCACTGACTGGACAGGTCCACTCAATCTGTGTGGTTCTTTCTGAGGGTTGTTTCCTCAAAAGACCATTTCAGACACCGATCTACATAGCCTTCACATGATCTGACCAAGATTCTGTCTGGACTTTAAAAGAGACTGTGACCTCTGAGTATATTTCGGCCTTTCTTCTCAGATTAGTCAGATAGGAAACGCTGGCCTCATCTAGTTTAAAAAAAATATGATTGACGTGTAAACGTGTTTGTACAAACCTACTTACAGAAATAAAATCATTTATCATTTACGTCTCTATTGGATTTGGAGACAGTTTATTCCGAATTAACAATTTGTTTTCTTTCTCAACAATAAAATAATAGAAAAAATGTAAGACGGTATTTTTTGAACGCGTTGGAGTCTTTTTTGTACGAGTATCAGCATATGTTTTTTTCTTTTGGCCCTGTGTATTTTTTTATTTGTAAACATTCAAAGATATAACTTCTGCTACGTGGGTAAAATAACAGTAGGCCAATTCTCGTACTTAAAAAACGTTCAAATTCAAGTCGCAATCTCATTTCAGCGACAATCAATGTCAAAAACCTGTCAAAAATGTATGTAAATTGATTGTAATTTTGACAGATTGAGACTGAGATTAGAATGCGAACGGTCTTAAAAATACGGGAATTGCCCCTCTGGTTTTCTCAGAATTTGACATACTGTTGACGTTTTTTTTCGCGTTATAGCGTGTCTTCACAGAATGGACCTGATGTTTTTTGTAGATTGTATTTGAAGACATCTACTTTAACAGACATAATACAGTGTACCCTATACCATTTTTTCTTTTTTTCCAGTTGCTCGAGAGTTCATTTAGAGACGTGAGCAGTTGTACCGAGTTAAATAAGGTGAGCTTGTTTAGTAGTACTTTTCGTAATTAATGGAAGATACAGAAAACGAGATATCTTTTACGTTTGAATTGAAATTATTAGTAGCATATTTAGTTTTATTGCTAGCTCTGTCTTTTGCGATTACTATACAACAAGAGTGAGAGAGATAGAGGGCTTAGGTTCTTCGGATAAACGCATTTGAATAAAACCACAGCGCGTACCAGTCAAAGCATACACCTGCATTACTTCATGAGTGTTGTTTAATGTTTTACCCTTATTCTCTAACTAATATCAGTAAATTGAGATACTTTTAAACGGATTTTTATAGCAACTAATAACTAGCTACCTGGCTATAAGTTGTTATAAAAATCCGTAGCTGTAAGTAATAACAGCTTCACGATCATCGATCAGCATTGCGATTCTGTAATCATCTCACCGTGAAAACTTAGGTGAAGTGAGCGTGGAGTGAGCTGTCAGTGTCATCCCACTGGTGCTAGGGATTGATCAAGCATTACACTTATTACACTTACAATCAGCCGGTCGATTCTGTAAAAATCTCACCGTGAAAACTTGCGTGGAGTGAGCTGTCAGTGTCATCCCACTGATGCTAGGGATTGACCAACGTTATATTTACAATCACAATCGAGATTTTAATAATATTTTTTTGCCAAATTCTATTCATCATTTTATATTATTTCAAAGCTAGTACCTATGTATTAAGTTGCTAAACATTACTATTTTCGAGGTTTTAAAATAAAACAGCGAAACCGAAATTCATTTAGAAACTCAATTTTGTTGTTTTTTTTTAGACTCTTCGATACTAGCTTTGAAATAATATAAAATTATCGATTGAATTTCCGTAAAAAATATGATTAAAATCTCGATTATGATTGTAAATGTAATGCTTGGTAAATCCCTAGCATCAGTGGGACGACACTGACAGCTCACTCCACGCTCACTTCACCCAAGTTTTCACGGTGAGATGGTTACAGAATCGCAATGCAGAATCGAGATTTTAATAATATTTTTTATGCAAATTATATTGATAATTTTATATTATTTCAAAGCCTATAAATAAATAAGCGTCTAAATAGAAAAACAACACTAACTGAATTTCTGTTTTGCTATTTTATTTTAAAACCCCGAAAATAGTAATGTTTAGCCACTGAACTACATACTAGCTTCAAAATAGTATAAAATTATCAATAGAATTTGGTTAAAAAATATTATTAAAACCTCGATTATAGTTGCAAACGTAACGTTGATCAATCCCTAGCATCAGTGGGATGACACTGATAGCTCACTCCACGCAAGTCTTCACGGTGAGTTTTTTACAGAATCGACCGGCAGGTTAAGCTGCGCTTGCCGCAGTTGGACTCCGTGCCTCGGAAAGCACGCTAAGCCGTTGGCGCCGCCTGTCATTCGTGGATCTTTGACAGAAGTCAAGTTCGAAGTGGTCGTCGGAAGCCCGTAAGTCTGACATCCAGTCTTACCAAAGGCGTATCGGGGCAGACGCTCCATGTAAAATACTGGTATTCAGCTGCATCCGGTTGGACTGGAAGCCAACCCCAACTTGGTTGGGACTAGGTAGATGATGTGAATTAGGTACTTACAGAGCTTATTTATAAATTCTATAATGTACACCACAAAATACATAACAAAAAATAAATTGAACACTACAAAATATACAATGGCCGGCCTTATCGCTTTCTGCGATCTCATCTAGGCAACCTTGGAATGGTCAGTGATTTGCCTGGACATAAAATAGGGCTGTCGTTGGTGCAAATAATAAGTTCTTATGTATTTTTTTTAAACGTTGCCCCACACTAGGGATTTGTCCTGTATCGTGGGTGCGTTTACAAACATTTAAACTCACATACACAAAAGGCCAGACCCAGAACAACTAATTGCAGGTCATACAAATTAATATATGTTCCGTGCGTGGATCGATCCCGCGACACGTAACGCAGCAGTCAATCGCTTAACCACTGCACCAACCGTGTCGTGTCAATACAATACACTAAAATAGATATCCAGATATATATACCTAATAGATACATAAATACTAAATATACAACGTAGCGCTTTAATGGCGACATTTATTTAACACACGTATACGGTTTCGCGTTTTCGTTTTATGAACATATTATAATTTTAATAATAATAATAATAATTTTTATTGACACCAAAAATATTAACATTTTAAAATCATGTTGCGTAAAAATAAATTTGTAGGCTATAATGATAATAATGCAACTTAATAGCATCTGTAGCCGAACTAGGTAAAAAACCTGTATCTCGGCATACAGCGCCAACCCTCTCTGACAATAGACTGAACAATTTAAGCCAAACATTTACAATTTAGTTAGTTTACAGAAAATAGATTAATATTACAGTTTATTTGTTATTAAAATAAAGAAAATGATTAGGTACACTTTAAAAGAAGTTGTGGAGTGTGGACGAGAGTAAGTCGGTGTGTGTGCGTGTATGTGTATGTGGGTGCGTGAGCTTGAGTGTGTCTATGGGTGTGATAGTTTAATTATGTTGAGAAAGTAGTAAAATGTTGTATATGATGTAAAATAGCTTAAAGGAAACCTGGTTACTCTGGAATGATTAAAAGTTTTTCTGAGTCTTCATAAAATAGTGTCAAAAAGTAGTTTTTCATCTTATTTTTACACTGGGTTTTGTTTAGGGAATAGAATTTCAAGTAAGAGTTAGGTTTGTTATAGGTAAAGGGACCCAAAAATACAAAAAATCTTTTAATGAAAGACGTGTGTGGGTAGTGATTACGAGAACACACAATTTGATTCCAGCGTCTACGATTATCATTGGGGTCATAGCTCAAACCTTTATGTTGCCTTAGAACGATAGTAAGTAGGAAGAGCTGACGGACAGTAAGTACTTCACAGTATTGGTACAATAACTTAGTCGAAAATAATCGAGGCTTAAAAGTGCAGAGCTTTAGGATAGCGCGTAGCGCAATCTCAATAGGTTTAATAACCGTTTTAGGAGCTCCTCCCCAGGATGAGATGCAATAAGTTATGATAGACTGGCATAAGACAAAGTAGATTTGTTTTAATAACAAAGCATCCACAACATGTCTCAGCTTCTTGAAGACGTAAATGAGCTTTCTGACTCGAGCGCTAAGTAATTTTACGAGTATATGGTCTTTAAAGCTGAGACTGCTGTCTATCAAAACCCCCAAATACTTGATGGTGTTAACATGTTCTATTTTTTCGCAAGTGCAATTTATACTATTAGAGCATTGATGCGACACTATACTGTAGTTAGTCCCAATAAGCGGTGATTGACGAATACTGAAAGTCAGAAATTTAGTTTTTTCAGTATTTAAAGTCAAAAGATGAAACGAAGCCAGTTGTTAACAACGTTAAATCCAGTTTGGGCAGCATTAAAGACCTCTTCCCATGTATCGGCGGAAAAGAGGAGAGCTGTGTCATCAGCATATGATATTATATTGCCATTGGGAATGGTGATACTTGTGAGATCATTAATATATATGAGAAAGAAGGTTGGGCCTAAAATGCTGCCCTGAGGAATACCGAAGGAAACCGGAAGATCAGAGCTTACATGACTACCTATTCGAACGCTCTGTTTCCGCCCGGTGAGATAGCCCTGGAAAAGTTGTAGCTGAGTTCCTCTGACTCCCAGCTTCTCAAGTTTGGAAATTAAGATGGGGATAGAAATTGTGTCGAACGCATTTTTAAGATCGAGGAAAATAGACATACATTTATGCCCATTACCCATATTTGTAGCTATAAAGTTAGTTAGTGTAGAAACTGCTTCATCCGTAGATTTCCCTGCTCTGAAACCAAACTGATTATTAGCAAGAAGCTAATTTTTTTCCAAGTAATTTATAAGTCTATTATTTATTATCTTTTCTAGCAATTTAGATATAGAGGGGAGAATTGAGATCGGGCGATAATTAGATATTTCCTTTTTATCGCAACCCTTAAAAATTGGACGTACTTCTGAGCATTTTAGATGTGATGGGAAAATACCTGTTTGCAGACATAGATTGAAAATGTACGTAAGAGCCGGGGCAAGGAAGTCTATATGCTGTTTCAAGAGTTTATTCGAGATTTTATCCCTTCCTACCGAGAATTCGGTTTTTAAACCCATCACAAGGCGAGAAATCTCATCCTAACTTGTATCCTCCATCACAAATGAGTTTAATCTTTGTCCGGCGCCATTTACATTCATCATCTGAGCAGAATTCACATTATTTTGCGAGTTTAAGCATTTTTCAGCCAACGTCTTACCCACGTTTATGAAATAATGATTTATTTCACTCACGGATTTTTCGGGCGAGGAATGGATTTTCAGAAGCGCAGTTGGGTGGTTAGTTACTTTATTCCCATTTGCAATTTCTCTAAGTACCTTCCAGAGTCTTTTCGGGTCATTTTTTGTTTTGTCAACCTCTGATTTCTCATAAGCACGTTTTACTTTCTTTAAAATAACATTAAAGAAATTCCTGTAACGCGTGTATGTAACTTTAAGTACTTCATTTTCTGGTGATGATTAAAATTTTTTGTGTAGCCTGTCCCTATGTTTCATGCATCTTAACAACCCAGCAGTTATCCAAGGTTTGATGATCTTTTTACGCCTTGATGTTGCAATAATTTCCGTGTTTTTATTTATTGCACTCTGTATCGTGGTTGTTAGGTAGTTGACAGAAAAGTCTGGATCATTAGACTGGTATATTGGGGTTAGGTCGATTTGTAGTAGGTATATCTTGAGATAGGTTTTCCTTGTTTATTAAACTGTACGTTAATAAACGTTATATTTTATTGATTTATTTACAATTTTCTAAAATAGCATCTTGGAGCAACCTGTACTTAAATAACTCTAGCGCAGAGGTTATTCTTATTTGCCGGGGTAACAGATCATAACATTGCATGAATTAAATTAAAACGAATCACGTACAAAGAGTAGGCGAATTGAAGGAAAGAGAGAGCCCTATGTCCGGCGAGTGGTGCAGGCGGTAGTTTTCAATGTACGAATTATATTATTATAATATATTTTTTGTTGGTTGGTTGGTCAAGTGGTTTAATTAGAGCTTTATAAGTCAGCGGTCTTACAGTGTCCTTTAACCGCAAAACTGGTAAGCGTGTCTATATAAATATGTAGCTGCTGATATTTTATGTAACTAAGGAACCTTTAAATAGTATTAAAATACGTATACTTAGTATAATTGCCATCATTTTGAATTTGCGATTCAATGTTTTCATGGTACTACTAAGAAGATGTTATTTTCAGCAATTGCTGGCAATTCGAAACTTTATTAAAAATGACGTCAAAATCTTTGTTAATAATAATAATAGTATCGCCCAATGGCCTGATGGCCGAAAGCTTCGATCAACATCTCTCGAAGCTCTCGTTAGACGGTTGGATCAAGGACCTGATTCAGAAGGCAGTACTCCTTGATACGGCTCGTATCGTGAGGAGGTTCCTGGCTCTGTAGCTTGGATCCTGCTCCCGATACCGGTGGACTACTATTTTTATATTTTTAAATGTTTTTTTTAATGTGTTTTATAAAAAATACTAAAAATGTATTTATATGTAAGAAAATAAATCAACGGAATAATAATATAGTAATAAAAACGTTTATTTATAAAAAGGGACACATTTACAATGAATACCTTAACAATTAAAATAGCGCACAGTTGCTAATTTGCCTAAACTAGGTTGAACCTGTGCTTCAGGATAGAAAGTGCATAAATACTTAACGTAATCAATTAACAGTGAGTATAACTTAAAACTAAATTAAAAACTTAAATAAATAAAAGTAAAATAGCATGTTAGCAGTTATATTTGCAGACAATAAGTAGGTCTTCCGTCTGTGCATAGTCAATGGTTATTAAATATTTCATTATAATTTTTTTACAGCTATAGTAATTTAGTTTATAGATACTTAGTTTTCTATTTAATCTATTGTACAGGAATGGGCTTAAGAATGTTAAAAATCTGTTTTAGTACTACATGGTTTTTAACAAATTTCTCTGTGATTTTCATTAATTTAAATCCCCAATTTCAGTTCAGCAGAAACAGTTTGAACAATAAGTTAACACATTGAACTGTTTGCTTTGAGTTCAAATTGGCCGCCATATTTAAAATAACAAGTTACTCGCCCAATTTCACTCGGAAATATTTAGCAAAATGTTCAATTCAAAGTTAGTAGCAGCGCCTATGCTGTGTAAGTGACGATTAATTTAAAATTAACTTCGATATCGGAAGGTAGTTTACAAAGTACGGTTCGGAGTAAATTATTTCATGCTAAGAACTAATTAGCAGGTAACGGTAATTTATAAGCACCATGTGTTAAATGTAGACGTTGTGACGTATAAATTACCTATATTTAGAACTATGCTGACTTCTGACTTTGACAAAATGGTTTATTAGAATATGCGGTAACCAATTGTCGTAGCTTGCAAGCTGTGTAATTCCATTTGATTGTGGTACCTAACTTGCAATTTTTGAAACTCCAATGAAATAAAGATTTTTGCAAAGGAGACTAGGCAATGAACTATGAACCTATAGACATTTGGCTATTAAATGAAAGTGTGTAAGTACACATTTCAATGGTCTTTCGAAAGAAATGCAAATGATCCTAATATAATAATCTAAAAGAGAAAGTTTGTATGATTGTTGTTCAATCACGCAGAAACGGACGGATTTGGATTAAATTTGGCACACAGGTAGACTATGCCCCCGGTTAGGACATAAGATACTTTATACCGACCTCCACGCAGACAAAGCTGCGGCCACAGCTAGTCACAATATAAGACAAAGACACGAGAAGAATAAGAACGATAATCTAAACTACCTACGTATTGTAACGCATTATAATACAAATCATTAGTGTATTAACATCGTAATTTATATAGAAGAGATGTCAGGATTAAACTGACTGTGACGGACAAGGAATGAATTTATAGAGGAACAACGGTTACTGAGAGCCTAAAAGGATCCGGCTAAATTACGAATGGTATAGATTCGCATGCTCCTGAATAAATAGCACCCTTTTGATCGACTTTCAATGAAGTTGAAGTCAATACGATGAGAAACCATTTTCATAATGGGTAATTGGATAGGAAATGGCGTATATATAAGGCTTTTACTGTCGCCAACAACCGCATCTTTTACGACATCAACGAAAAACCTTTACCAGGACCAAATTGTACTGTATAGTACCTACTAAAACCTATTTAAAGCTATACAAACACCGCTTTCTTTTACTTGCAACGTAAAAGATAAAACCTAGAGCTAATAGCATCAGAGACGTTTACTCGAAGCACTTATCGAGCTTCCTTATTTAAGTAGTTTATTTTATTTAAGATACTAAAGCTTCAAAAATAACTTTATTTAGATATGTGTCGTATAAAACTGGTATGCGTCTAAAAATGTATGGAACCATCATCTAATATGTATAAAAGACCCATTTTCAACCGTTGTTTGGGTATATAATATTACATCAGTAGGCCAATTCTCGTACTTAAAAAACGTTCAAATTCAAGTCGCAGCGACAATCAATGTCAAAAACCTGTCAAAAATGTATGTAAATTTTGACAGATTGAGACTGAGATTAGAATGCGAACGGTCTTAAAAATACGGGAATTGCCCCTCTGGTGTTTTATTTACTGTTTTTGAATGACATAAGGCTTATTTTCGTGATTTATTATTACCTATTTTTTCGTCGTAGACTCAGCTGTTTTCACGAGTGCCATAGAGAAAATCTTTACTTGAGGCGTGATTTTGTTTTTGTATTCTCGTTTTTGTTAGTGTATATTGTTGTGGCCTTTCGAGTAGGTATGTCTGATGATATGGCCTTATGCTTATCATAATATAATAATAACTAAACTAGTACCTAGATCCGTTTACATTTTCAGGAAACCTACAAAATATACTTTGACCTTTTTAACGCTAAATTAAATTATACATTTAGTTAACTTTTATTGCTATTACAATTTTTCTAAATAAATATAATTTTTTTCTTGTATTTGAGTGTGATACTCTTCAAACACTCAAATACAAGAAAAAATTGATATTTATTTAGAGCACTGCCTGAGCAAACTGGGAGTTTTGATGTGTGATTATGGTTTAGATATGGCCACAAAATTATAAAAAAAATATATAAATAAATAAAATAAATATCGTCTGACATTGCACACAGCACCATCTAGTTCCAAGTTAAGCACTTAAGGCTTGTGTTATGGATACCAGATGGTTGATACACTACTTAAATACTTTTTTTTTTTTTGTAAATACATACATATTATAAATATACATCCATGAATCGGGTACAAATGTCCATATTCATCATACAAACATTTGCCCCTACCGGGATTCGAACCCAGGACCATTTGGTTTCGCTGACTACACTTAGCCACTGTAGCCACTACACCAAACGTGTCTTCAATATGCCTGAGTAAGTTTGATTGTTTTTCTCGGGAGTGCTCTAATTAAATATCTATTTTTTTCTTGTATTTCACTGTGAGACTCTTCAAACACTCAAATACAAGAAAAATTGTGATAGCCCTGTTAAGTCTTTGGAGAGTTTATTAATTTTAGTAATTTTTTCACAATGAAATAACTCAACGCGATAAATGTCAGCTTTCAAAAGTCACTCAAAAGAATACCCACTATACAATACGACCCTTTTTAATATAAATGCAGATAGGAAATCATTTGCTCGAGAACATTTTTGGGTGACGTTTAAACACTCCGAATAAGCAATTAGGTAACCAGAACTGTTTGTAAGACGGTTGTGATTGATATTTCCGGAGTGTCATTATGAACAATGATTTTCCTCTGAATTTTGGAGTATTCAATGATCAAAAGTTCATAATCATGTTTTTTTTCAATAGAAAATTAATAAAGGCTATGGAGACAGTCTTGAGTGATATTAAAATAAATCGTGGATAGGTATATGAGTGACTTCGTCCCTGTGAAATTTATTGTAACCCCGTCCCACCCCGTCGCATCGCATCGCCCGCCCGCCCTATGACTCCGTTTTCGCTTAGCGTTCTTTAAGGCATTTTTCTTTCTACTCGGCTCCTCGGGGTCGTAGCGTGGTGTTAAATAGCCTATAACCTTCCTCAAAAATTGGGCTATCAAATGCAAAAAGAATTTTTCAAATCCAACAGGTAACTCCAGAGATTACCCTCTACATAAAAATACTCTTTTTTTTCTCTTTATAATATTAGTATGAATGCATGCTGACAGACAACGCACAGTCTAAACCGCTGGATCAAGAAGCATGCAATTTTGCACAAGAGTTCCTTACAGCAAAAGCGAGCATTAAAGAAGGATTTTATTAATAATTTAAGGTTCAATTCATTATTTTATTAAGACTATATACGAGAGAAAAGTTCATATCGGCGCATTGGAGTGAAAACCTCGTAAGTGTAAAAGAAGTAACTTTTCAAGAGGAAGAAAAAACTGCGTGCTGTAAAATTTTTACGGCATGTTTTATGTTTTTTTTAATTAATTAATAAGGAAATTTAACCCGCTTTTATATCAAGAACTGTTCGATACTATAAGATTGCATGTGCGTTGCGAGATTTTCGTCCTAGAAACGCAATAAAATAAATTTGAGCAAAAATGCATTCCCGACGTTTCACTCTAAGGTGACGATAAAATTTTTGCCGATGGGTAATCCCAGCGGGTACAAGGCTTGTAGTTTAATGAAACGTTAGTAGCCTAAGGCCAACAGGAACATATACCAAGCTAATAAAACGTTAGTAGCCTAAGGCCAACAGGAACATAGACCAAGCTAATAAAACGTTAGTAGCCTAAGGCCAACAGGAACATAGACCAAGCTAATAAAACGTTAGTAGCCTAAGGCCAACAGGAACATAGACCAAGCTAATAAAACGTTCGTAGCCTAAGGCCAACAGGAACATAGACCAAGCTAATAAAACGTTAGTAGCCTAAGGCAAACAGGAACATAGACCCAGCTAATAAAACATTAGTAGCCTAAGGCCAACAGGAACATAGACCAAGCTAATAAAACGTTAGTAGCCTAAGGCCAACAGGAACATAGACCAAGCTAATAAAACGTTAGTAGCCTAAGGCCAACAGGAACATAGACCAAGCTAATAAAACGTTAGTAGCCTAAGGCCAACAGGAACATAGACCAAGCTAATAAAATGTTAGTAACCTAAGGCCAACAGGGACATCTATAATATGTGTACAAATAAATACATTTGAGTTTGATATTGTGGCTTAAAGAAGAGCCTTCCAACAATACGAGTCGTTTTCAAGAGTTCCGCATTCTGCTTCAAGCCCTTGACCCAATTTCCTAACTAGAGACTCTTCAGGTGATGGCCAAAGTTCTTGACAGTGAAACCATTGCTGTTATTTAATTAGAATTCTTATTGTCAGTACAAGAAACGCTATTTTAATGACATAGTTATTTAAACAAGATGGCGTAATTAAATTCCATAGCCATTAGCTCCTGTTCGCTTTCAGAATCGATCAGGAAAAGGACGCCTGTCACTTTCTTTTCTTCAGTTGGCAAAACTCCCTACCACCTTTATAAAACTACTTGTGAACAAACTACTAGTGTTTAATTTTAGTATTAATTCTAATAAATTTATTATTATATTAAATGGGTTCTCTTTAAATGTTTCTCATTAATTAAATTTGATTATTTCTAGAGATATAATCTTTACAAAAGCGCCATCTAGTAACCATTTGTGGCAAGTGCAGTTTGACAGTTGGTATTAAAGAACTAGAGAGCTCTGCTGATCTCTTCAGGAAATACAGGCCTGATGTTACCTATTTATGTTAGTAGCTGACCCGACAGACGTTGTCCCGTCCAAATTTCAACAATTCATACTAAAATCCCATAGAAAAAAAGGATGTCCACTTTTTCCCAAATTTCCATAAAACCTAATTCGGACTGTTACGAATATATTTATTTATTTTAGTACATGGAGGACTTACAGCTAATAAAAACAGACAAAAAAAGGGGCACCATAGTCACCAGCTAGCCAATATTAAAACCAAAAATAGCTAAATCGGTCCAACCGTTCTAAAATTATGCGCTTACCAACGAACAGCATTAATTTCATTGTTATCTATGAAATGATAGATACATGACAGATAGATTATGCAGCAAAAAAATTGTAATCAAATGATAAACTACCAGGATGTATTCTTAAGATACGACGGTTGAACCGCGAGCGGGGATACGACAAACTAATATGCTACCCACAAATGGAAGTATATTGTATCCTATGTATGACGTCAAAGACATTTTCAAATATTCTGTGACTATGACCAAAACGACGTGCAAATAGAACTAAAATCTGACGAAGGGTAAGAAACTTTGTCATAAATAAGGCAATTAACTCAAAGTTAAAAGCATGGCAGCACCAAAATAGGGTAGGGGAGCCCAGAGGGTTTTTGAGCAAACATATCTATGCAGGGTGAAAATTTAATAGCTGAGTAGATGCGGCATGATAAGAGAACACCGAAAATATATTTGTTAATTTTCAGATACGAGCCCCGTGCTCAGGGATCCACTTTTGGATTTCCTAGATGTAAATATAATATGATCTCCAGAGCCTTTGATTTTCGTATGATCGCGTGCGGCCTGACGCATAATGACATAGTAGAAATTGTGGGCTTTCTCTAAATCTGACGACTTTGAAAACTCATATTCGTTTCCCCTACTACTGTTTTACCAGTAACGTCAGTTTCAATAGATTCAAGACTCTTGGAGTTCAAAAAGGAGTTCGCAAAGCCCTCAATTCTCTAGATTATTAGCAGTTTAGCGTTAAATTATATTACCTATAATTTGCCCATTTATTATTCCCGGGTTTTATAAAGCAAATACTGAATAACAAGTCAAATTCGAATGGAACCAAAATTTGAATTTGAGTCTCTTAATAAGTAGAATATGCCAATAGAATTTGAAATTAACTTCAAGCTTATTATTGAATATTAACTTCTTTGGCTGCTATTAGAAAATGTGCTCATAAATTCTGTTTTGATTGAAGTAGTATTTATTTCACTGTTTCATTGTTGATAGGAAATCTCTGTAATATACGATTGCAAAGTTCCATAAATTCAGATTCGTCTGGAGTAATTTCCTAATTGTTGTTTGGAGCTCATTAAAACTCCTCCCAGTTCTAGTCATAGACTAGACTGTATTAACTAACTGTATACCTATCTTTAAAAAAGATACACGCTTCATTTCACACAAAATACTTTGACTATGCAGTTATAAAATGACTGAACACAATAAAAGACCGATACAATCAAATCCGTTTCAAAATCAACTTGGATGTTCATTGTTCAACGAATCGCGAATTTGTTAACTAATTGAGTTCGTTCTGAAAGTCCACTTATTATAAAACTCGAAATTTCTCTCGACTGAATAGATGAATAAGAAAGTTTTGAACGAAATTTAAAAATACATGCAGCTTGAATGTTCTAATTATGGAGGTGAGAGAGTTTTCACATCGTTATTTTATAAAATCTCGGAGTTTGGATAACTTTTGTTGAAGTGCGCTTTAATACTTGAGCGTGGTTGAACCATTTTATTTTTGATCGAATTTTTCTTTATTAAAGGGGATAAACGTTCTGTTATTAGTACTGAAAATCTGGCCGAGGACATCATTATCTAATTACTAGTCCCAGTATTTTCCAAATTTTTTTTTTCTCTCACTTTGTTTTTTTGACCGTAAATAAAATACAATCAATAATATTTAATAGAACATTTTTAAAATCAATATAAATGTATAATTTAATCTGGTGGAATTCTGTAATTTTTGCCTACCCCATGGGAAAAAGGCAACAGTTTATGTAATTATTGCATGCATCTGGTGATCATTACTTTAAGAATCACTTTTAATCAAACTTAAAAGTGTAATCAATGTCAGTGAGTAACTTGACACGAGTTAATAAATAAAATATAAAGAAAGTTAACGAAGCGAAATTGCAATTTTCATTCATTTTATGATAGGGCATAAATGTCTGTATTAACGTCAACTATATATAATGAATTCAGTTTCTAACCTGAAACTGTATTAGTTAGTTAGAGTTGAAGATATAATGTTTCGTCATTAATTTGACTCTCTGATACTAATTGAATTATTATAGATACCTTTGAATTATGATTAAAGAAAATATTATAATAATGGTAGGACGAGGTATAGGCAGATGTAATTATGTTTTAGTTTGAATGAGAAATTAATTAAAGATGTTTCTCATACATAATTCTGTTTATAATCATAATCATTATTCGGCTAAAATACCCTACGTCGCGTCGTCAGCCCCAGGAGCACCTGCCACCCGGACGTGATGTGCGTGGCCTATATGGAAAGCAATCAATCGACGGCGGACCCAAGTAGGCCGCTGCACGCTGCTAGCACAATCTTGCGAAATGGGGGATTAGTGACCCAAGCGACACCCAGTGTGAATACGGTACTCTTGACCAAACCATTTCCCATATGTTGGAATGTCCGAAGTGTCTAGGTACAGCGTGGCGCTTTATTTTAACACACGTATACGGTTTCGCGTTGTCGTTTTCGTTTCGGTTTTCGTCGTCGGTTTTCGTGTCGGTTTCGTTTCGTTTCAATAAACATTATAATTTATTGATTTATTTACAATTTTCTAAAATAGCATCTTGGAGCAACCTGTACTTAAAGAACTCTAGCGCAGAGGTTATTTGCCGGGGTAACCGATCATAACATCGCATGAATTAAATTAAAACGAATAACGTACAAAGAGTAGGCGAATTGAAGGAAAGAGAGAGCCCTATGTCCTGCGAGTGGCGCACGCGGTAGTTTTCAATGTACGAATTATATTATTTTAGTATATATTTTTATGATTACTGGCCACTAGCCCTGCCCGTGTGTTAAATTAATGTCGCCATTTTGCATTGTAGCGCCACGTTGTATATACCTGCACTGCTCAGGATCTAAAAAACGCCGCTGATGCCGCGATTGGCGTAGCCACCTACTGGGTCCAATTCATCTCATCATCATCATTTCAGCCGAAATACGTCCACTGCTCACCATAGGCCTCCCTAAAACACCACCACTTCGATCGATTCTATGCTTCTCATGTAGCGGTATCTACATCGCCACATGCAAGCTGCGCGTCATACTGACGTCACGCAATCCTGCATCGCGTAAGCAGAGTTTACCGCGCAACTAGCATATATACAACTTCCCGACATCAATCGCCGGGCAGTTGCCCACCAGACACAACACCCGTCTGGTCGGAGGATCCTCCCTTTTTTACGGACGTATGAGTGAACTTTACACCCGGTTCCTCATGCCTCTGTATGTGTGTCATGAGGAACTTGAAACGTTCTTTAAGACAAGAGGGGGTTTTAGGGTTGAACAGAATACTGTAGGGCTGAAACAAGATATGAGAATTCCGGCAAAGACGTATAGGCAGCCACTTCAGCTTTGTACGAAATTCAGAAATGTGTTCATATTTGCGCAAGCCAAATATAAATCTTATACAAAAGTTTTGAAGTCGCTCAAGTGTATCTAGTTGTGCCTCAGTGAGTTCGAGATAACTAACATCAGCGTAGTCAAGGATGGGAAGCAAAAGAGATTGTGCAAGCGCAGTTTTAGTGGCAGTTGGAAGAAAGTACCGCAATCGTCTCAGGGACTTACCAGATGCAAACATGTTGCGACTTACGTCCTCTAACTGAGAACCCCAAGAAATATGTTTTTCGATCCAAACCCCAAGGCTTTAAACCTTATCACTGACACGAATAACAGTTCCGTTAAATTGAACTTGGGGAAGTTGCAACCAGTTTATCTTGGGGGTCATCCTTGAGCTGCGAACAACAATGACCTGAGTCTTTGATGGATTATCCTGCAAACCATGTGCCTCACTCCACTCGCAAATGGAACCCAAATCTTTGTTTAAGATATTAATTGCATCAGACAAATCCGAAAGGGCAGCTTGCTTATATATTTGTAAATCATCTGCTTAAAGGTGGTAGGAAGAAATAAGTTTTTTGGAAATAGAGTTTATAAATATTGCGAAGAGTAAAGGAGATAAAACGCCAATAATAATAATAAAATAATACCATAGTACTTTGTTTAAGTATTAAAAGTTTATTGTAGCCCAGATTCCGGTTCAAACTAGCTTCATATTTCTGACTGACCGACCACTTGACAATTCAAAAATGCCTGTTAATGGTTTAATTGAAATAAATGCTTCGAGTTTGAGTTTGAAACAATATAATAAGGCGTACCTTTTGTTTCGTTCATAGAGGTATGAGGAACAGGGTGTAAAATTCACTCATACCCATAGTAAAGGGAGGATCCTCCCTACCAGACGGGTATTGAGTCTGGTGGGCAACTGCCCGACGATTGATGTCGATACGTTTTATAATTGCTAGTTGCACGGTAAACTCTGCTTGCGCGATGCAGGATTTTGCGTGACGTCAGTGTGAAGCGTAGTTCGTATGTGGCGATGTAGATACCGCTACACGTTTGATTCGAGATGTTAATCGTGATTAATTTTATTACACAAGAAAGATACATCAAACAGTTTAATGTTTAATGACATTTAATTATTCAGCAGCGGTTTCTTCCCTTTTCTTGTTTATTGAAGATTAATAGGATAGAAGATCAAGATTGGCGTTTGATTCGAGATGTTAATCGTGATTAATTTTATTATACAAGAAAGATACGTTAAACAGTTTCATATTTAATGACGTTTAATTATTCAGCAGCGGTTTCTTCCCTTTTCTTGTTAATTGAAGATTAGTAGGATGGAAGATCAAGATTTATCTTGAGAATTTTTGAATAACGACCAATGTTAATCGAATCGACGGCGCCATCAGCGCTCTTCCTAAGTTTTTGAGTCGGGCCGTCAATCCTATCTATAATTGAATCCATACTGGAAATAAATTCACGATGATTGGTTACCAAGATGTAGTCTAACGTGATTTGAAGGGCTCAAATGATATTCAAGTAATAATTCAATCGTTCAATCCGTATGGATAATATTACTTGTAGTTAGTTGGTTGGTATTATTATTAGTTGCGATAGTAACTCTGTCTTGTCTATTAAGTTTTCATGCCATTACCTAGGTTAGGTTATAGGATACTTTTATTCTGGTAGTAAATGATAAATGATTTTATTTCTGTAAGTAGGTTTGTACAAACACTTTTACATGTCAATCATATTTTTTAACTAGATGAGGCTGGCGTTTCCTGTCCGACTTTATTTTTTTTGTTCATTTCATTTTTCATTTGAGGAAAGAACCACACAGATTGAGTGGACCTGTCCAGTCAGTGCACGCAATTGTCAGTAATCGTGCAGCTTAACTCAGAACTTGAGGAGCTCATCAATTCGACGAACAATACCAAATAAATGACATTTGAGTAGGCCGCATAAGTTACTCAAACTGCCAGAGCATGATTGAACTAACTGAGAAAAATACAAATAAAACAAGGACATTCCCGTTGGATAATTTCCGACATCCACGCGAGCGGAGCCGTGGGCAAAAGCTTGTATTATATTAAACAGTACAGGTATATAATTATGTTAATATGTTAAAAAAATACCTTCCATATCCATGGGTCTTGAAAAGTCGAACAAACAGAAATGACTGTCTGCCACCGCGAAACTTATGACAAGTTCTCTTTTTAATGCTCCATGTACTCGTACGTCTCCAAATTGAATGCCCTAGGGTCCCAATCATGTCAAGAACAGGGTATTTTACAAAAAAAAATATATCATTTCAAAATTAACCATCCCAGATCCACATACGATATGCTCCTACTAAATTAACTTCAAATTACATACGGACGTGGAAAAATGTAGCTGATTTGCATTCCTCCTCAACGTGAGTTGTAGGGTACCAAATTACGAGATGGAACTCGCTTGGCTCAAAGAAATATTGGGTCTCTTTGCTAAGCTATATGGTAAAGTGGACTAAAAAGCGGTTGAGCGTCCCTGTTTTAAATAATAAATGTATTTCACGCCGGAAAGCGCGCAAATCTAACTGTTTCGTGTAGTTGGGTGTTCCGTAAATATGAGTGTTTTAGAAGTTCTCTCATAGTTTGGGAAGTCATGTTTAAAATTCATATTTTGTTTTGAATTTCTACGTCTAAAACTCCTATGTGGAGAATGTATTTCCAAGAACATTATAACTTTTAAAGCACTAGTAGTTACTTCCAAGCCAACGTATGGATTATTAAAACATCTGTATTGGCTAGTAATTATTGGTTTGTGGATAGCATAGCAGTCGTTAAATTAATTATATTTAGCTAGAAGCTGACATTGACATTGTGGTAAATAGACGTTACTAATAAAAAAGCAATAGTTGGTTGTTACCTGTTAGTTCACTTAATGGCAATAGGCTCACCTCTTTTTACTTGGAAGATAACCATAATTGGGGAAATTAATTTGAGTATACAGTTAGCAACCGGGTGTGCTATCCCCATTTGAGGAAGAGGTACCTACTTCAGTAAAACACTTAATGGTAATTAATGGTATCAAAATAATGTTATTTTATTCTAGAATATTTTACATTTTATAACATGACACACTTTTGTCAGCTCGCTAAGGTGACTGTCTATTATTTTCTTCTATTCTTAATTCGTAATAGTGTTTATCTAATAATCTTATGCCGTTATCTTATAATATTCGAAAAGGTTGCATGTTAAAACCATGCAGGTTAAGAATCTCTATATTACACAAATCTGCCTTTGCCTTCGGGAAACTCAGGCGTAATGTTATATTAGTAACAAAAGATCTGAATGAATACTCCAATAATTCAAAGTCACGCACTTTTTATTTTGATTCACCCAATTCTATTTCTGTACCATCACCATTATGACGTGTTTTGTAAATGGAATTATGTGATCTAATTATTTGTGTGGTATCGTAAAAGTGTCAGTTGTGTAAATAGGTACATTAATCTAGGAATAAAGTAATGATTTAGCTTTCTGGTACGTACCGTAATATCAACCTACGTTTATTTGCTCTGGAAATAAATGACAATCCTTTAGAATATAAATATTTTATTTTTCCATATAAATAAAACTTTCTAACTTTCGCATTTTTATTAATGCCCACTGCATTATACTCGTTCAATAATTAGGAAATTGGCATTTTGTCGAACTGGCCACTTTGATCACAAATATCTAGTACTCGTTGGTTAGTAATTCCAAATTCAAATATACACACATCAAAAGTGTCTAGGGATCAAGCATTTTTATGCGGATTTCTTGAGATTAAGATGTGGCTTTGTAATAAATTTATGATTTTATAAATTTATATGGATCCTTTTTGGTGCATTTCATAATTTGAATCAGGAACTGTGAATCAAATTCGAGTAAAAGATGAAAATCAGCTGTCAATATTTTCCCTATAAAAACATACAACGCATTGAAGACATTATTAGTGCTACTGTTTCCCTACTACTGATTAAAACCAACGTTATTATGGAGCGGCGACGTCATTTAAGCAGGGAAGAAATGCTCAGAGCCGTGGGAATGATAGAAGCTGGTTCCCGGCAACGTACTGTGGCTTTAGCTCTGAATACAAGTCAGAGTGTTATCAGTCGACTTTGGACACGTTACCGAAGCACTGGTACCGTGGCTGAGCGCCATGGAGGACGGTATCGCTGCACCACACGGAGACAAGACCGATACATTCAAATCTTAACTCGAAGAGCTCCAACAATAACCGCCATGATGTTAGCCGTGAGGCTTCATCACTCTTCAGGGAACTTAATTAGCGACCAAACAGTCAGAAACCGCTTGCATGAAGTGAACCTTCATTCCCGAAGACCGCTACGGGTACCACCTATAGCAATGCACAATCGTAGGATTCGATATCAATGGGCTCATGAACACAGAAATTGGGCAGAAGAACAATGGCGTTTCGTGTGCTTTTCTGATGAGTCTCGTTTTGGTATGAGACCGGATACAAGACGTATACGACACTGGAAAACCCCTGGACGCCAACAGCGATTAAAATCCTGCCAGGAAGTCCATCCTTATAGTGGTGGAACCATCATGGTATGGGCGGGTATTTGGATCGGCGGAAGAACTGAGTTGATTTGGATCAGAGGCAACCTCAACGCTCAAATTTATGCTGAGACGATTGTATCAGACGTCATCGTTCCTCTACAAGTGCAAATCGGTCCCTTATTTCAGTTAATGCATGATAATGCACGACCGCACACCGCAAGAGTTGTAAGACAGACTCTCGCCGCAGCTAACATCAATGTCCTGCCCTGGCCTGCTCAGTCGCCAGACTTGAACCCGATTGAGCATGCATGGGATATGCTACAGAGAAGAGCTCTGCCGAATATGGAGGGTATCCAGTCGCAAGAAGACCTTTTTTTGTTGTTGCAACGAACATGGGCGGCCATTCCACAGCGTGATTTGGATGAACTCATTTTGAGTATGCCAAACCGATGTTCTTGTGTTGTTAGTGTTCGCGGTAGAAACACGGATTATTAATTGTTTAAGTTACCCAATAAAATTTTAAAGAAAACTGTTATTTCAGTCTTTTTTTCGAACTTTTGTGTTAGTGGTTCAAATGTCAAAAATCCCTTTATTAGGAAAATGGCAAATTTCTTTATTAATGCAAAAGTGACTTGGTTTATCGTTACTGTGACAAACGAAAACACTTTATTTTATGAATCCTTAAAGAAAATTTTAATTAATATCAATCAGGAGAAAAGTTATTGCAAAAATATATGTTGATCCCTAGACACTTTTGATGTGTGTATTTCAAATTTAGGCTTGTATACTGGTGTTTCGAATTTAATAATGATTCGTTTGTTTTCGCGCCATTTGATTTTTCTTTGACATCGTTCTGTTCACAATATGGCAACTTATAATATCGCGTTATTTATTAATACGAGTTCGACCGTGGCACCAGCGCTGCAGAAACAGCTCGTAAATCGCTGCAACGCAAAAGAAAACACGGTACATTTTTGGTTCCAACGTTTTCGTTCTGGAAATTTTGACCTGCAGAACAAACCCCGTGGACGGCCGGAGACCCTAGTTGATAATGAAGAATTAAAAGTGATCGTCGAAGCGGATCCATTGATAACCACGTCAGAGTTAGCGGCAGGCCTCGGTGTGATTGATAAAACAATATTTATTCTCTTGATACAAATTGGAAAGGTGAAAAAGCTCGAAAAATGGGTACCGCATGAATATAGTGAAGCATACTAACAAATACGCGTCGAGTGTTGCCTTACATTACTCAACCGTCACAACAACGAGATGATTTTGAATCGTATCGTTACTTGTGATGACTAATGGATCCTGTACGATAATCAGAAACGCTCATCACAATGTTTGAACCCTGGAGATCCTGCCAAGTCCTGCCCCAAGCGAAAGTTGACTCAGAAAAAAGTACTGGTAAGTGTCTGGTGGACCAATGCTGGTGTCACCAACTATAGCTTCCTAAGATCTGGACAGACGATTACGGCAGATTTGTATTGTCAACAGTTGCAAAATATGATGGAAAAGCTAGCCGTTAAACAACCGAGACTGGTCAATGGTTCTTACCCGCTAAACCACACACTGCACAACAGACGGTCGCTAAATTAGGGGAACTGCGATTGGAATATCTCCGATACCCTACATACTCCCCGAACCTTGCTCCAACAGATTACCACTTCCAGAATTTGGACAATTTCTTGCAAGGAAAAAAAAAAGGAATTCCAATGAGGCAGTCAAAACCAGCTTCAGAAAGAAAAAGAAAGAAAGAAAATGTGTTTATTTGCGGTAAACATGACGCAAAAAATAAAACAAACACAAAAAATAATAAAAGGTTGGGGGAAACATGCGTCACATCCACGCAAAACGGCTATCGCTCAGCATTATGCTTGCGACCCTATGCAAGACAGAGCCCCAGCGCTGGTTTTCAGCGACAGCCGGCGCTGACGTTCTGACGTCGTCCGTTGAGGCAAACAATAGTTAGGACGCTTTACCAGTACAGCGTACTTACGAACGTTGCACTAAAATAAAAAATTAAATGTGATAGAATAAATACTAAACAGAAATGTAAAAGGAAATAGACATACACGCTACGAGAATATCATCCTGAATAAATGTTTTACGCTTTATGGCAACATTTCAAAGCGTCTCATTTGACGTACGCCCATCATGCACCAAAGAAATGCTGTGATGTAAGGAAAGAAGATAATGATATAAAAAAATTATTGATTCTTTCTCCCACAGTTTTTTCAGCAAAGGAAACTATGAAGTGGCGAAAGCGCATAGATAACAATGGTACATACTTTAATTGATTAAATATAAATAATTTCTTTCCTTTATTCGTTTTGCTTTTTCCATATAAATTGTCATTTTCATATGTAAGGACCTAATATTACCAGGAACAAGAGAAAGAGAAAAACTTCTGATTTTCAATCGCTACCTCTCAAATGAAATAACTAGGTTTTCTTATTGAAAAAGTTTTAACCCAGAATTCTCACTTTGCAAACATTCCTATTTCTTTTTCTATATTATCTAAATACAAAAACATTTCCAACTTTCACGCTCACGGTGCAAATTTGCATAGGTAATCTAAAACATCGAAGATTCCATATATTTAGTATCTAACACTCAAAAAGTAATGCGATGCGGTGGAATTTTCTGGAAAAATTCAAGGAATGGATGCTATCTGCTATGAATCGTAGACTTTGGAATTTGCAACTAAGTTAGTGATGAAGGTATTTAATATGGTTTATCTTGATTCACATGTCGTTAAAAGTATTCAGATATTCAGATAAATTAGCAGGTTAGATACGAAAGTTAGATAATTGGTCGCTCAATTTCAGCTTCACGGAAACAAGCGTGTGCTATTTCGTTCCCTCATCATGTACATGGCATTTTCCCTCCTCAACCTCCATAACCCAGTTACAGGGTAACATGATACATCTTGGCACTAGTAGTGGTCGTACTTTCGGGATTTTACCAGTGACGACTGTCAAAGATATACGAATGACAGCCGGGATCAACGGCTTAGCATGCTTTCCAAAGCACGGAGGGGTCGAGACCCCTCCGTGCTTTGGAAAGCACGTTCCGTGATCCGTGGATGGGTGACCATCCGTTACATACCGAGGTATGTAACGGATGGTCACCCATCCACGGATCGACCTCGGCAAGCGTTTCTTATCCTTGAAGATTGGCCTGTGCAGCTGTTTTTATTTAGTCATGAGATCCTCGTGCCGTTTCGTTTAATATGTTCGCTTAATTCACAGACAAAATTTGGTGGCCAATTAAGTTAATTGTATCTACTCTAAATTAGGCTCAATTTCGACGATATCAGGACACGGCAGCTAACAAAACAGTGCAAATCTAGACTTAATTGTTTTTTTTTTCAATCTCAAACTATTTCAAAAATACTAGCAAGTTATTTTATATGTTTCTAAAAATATAATTACAGAACTCAGTTTTACGAAAGTGATTATTATTTTATATCATTATGCCGAGATACCAGTGAATAGTAGGTGATAACGAAATCTGTAGAAACAGCTGCTGGCGGTCGATACTATCCTGAAATGAAAGAATACGTGGATCTCTGTCTTCAGTCTAGCTGAACGGAAAATTGGACAGGACACGACTTATCTCACTCAAAGGACGTGTGATGTTTGAATCATCTGTTCTATTACGGATTAGATTGTTTGAGTAACAGATTCAGAGATTATTTTATTTATTCGGGAATGTATCATTCCGCAAGACTTATTGCACCAATATTTTTTTGAGTTGTTCGCTGTTCAGTTTTATAATAGTTTCGTATGGTACTAATTTGATATTGTTTGACAAAATAAAACTTTTAAACTATATTTCAGGTATATATTTTTTAAACTATATATAGTTTCAGGAGATTTGCTTTTCAGTATTGGTGAAAATATTATATACGTATGATTTAGTGAACCTAAAGGAAACTGATTATTAGCGACTAAAAAGACTACGTCATTACTCCTGAAAATTAAGATTACTGACTCGTAAAATTTTCAGACCGTTACCGAGTTACATGGTCTAAGAAACATTTTCCATGAAAACATTGTTATTCTGATATATTTTAGACGAAGTGTTCATTATAAAAATTAAATTAGTTTAGTTAACTGGATATCTGTACACTGTAAAATGTCTTAAATGCTGTAATAATTACGAGCAAATATCAAATTCCGTACTGATTTCCATTGAATCCCATTTCAGCATTAATTATTTACGTAAACTTGATTCATCAGAAGTTCCACTAAACTATCAATGCTTGAACAACAAAGTTGTAAATGCCAAGTTAGTTTCATGTTAACAATGTCAATAGTTATTTAGACGTGAAAGATAATTATATATAATTTCAAACAGAATTTTGTTTTATCAGCTCGGAACGACTCTGCAGGCGGAAGGTGGAGAAACTGAATGGAATAGGCGGAGTTGAAAACTAACTTACGCTACACTTCAAAACGACAACCGATATCAACATGGAGCGTAAGCGCCATTTTTTTTCTAACGCCTTAACAACCACGATTTAATTTGGTTTTTTTTCCACGCCTAACTAACTAACTAACTAAATAACAACAAAGCGAGAAAAAACAAACGAGCAATACAGTATCAAAGAGGTGTGGTTATATTTACAGACCTTGAAACTGCACAATTTTCTCCATGAGGCCTATAACGTAATCGCGAAAAATAATCAGCCGTCCTATACATTTGGGTCTAGTAGGTATTGAAGTTTTGTATGGGACAGTTGTAGGTGTGTCCGTGGCATCATAACGGGCCCTATCAGAATACCAGCGCTGCGGTATTTGTTTGTTTTTCAAATATCGCAGCATCATGCTGAGATAGGAGCCTTTTTGGCCTCGCACAGGTCTTCTCTTTATTCCTTTTTTTTTATTGTTTTCATGATTTTGTTAGATTTAATGTTCTTTTTTTATTTTATTTTCTTTTATTATTATTTGTATTTCTTGTGCGTGTCCCAAATAAAATATTTTTATTTCTTTCTTGTACAAAAATTCGTGATTACGATGTTGGTCCCATGGAGAAAGTTGTCCAGTTTGATGGTCTGTACTACATCCTCAAACATGACCACACATTCCTGATACACGCTGTATAATAACAAACAGGCTACAACGCTTATCTCAAACCAGAATGTGCAAATCTGTTTATGTAAAGAAAGCTAAGTAAAGCAACTAATGCACCGCTGTTCACAAAGTAATCTTCGGAACTCTTCCAGGTGCTATTTATTGGATATTTGAATAAATTTTATTGCAATGATGTGGATTTAGAAAGCAAAATTATCATTGCATTTGAAATACGGTTTCATTTTGATTTTCATTATAATGTAACTCTGGCTTGTTGTATTTGTTTTTTTGTTGTTTTCATAATACTTAGATAACCAAAACCCTAATTATTTTTTCCAAACACTTATTTTTTGCCAAAACTATAGTTCAAGTAAAATTTATGGGAACAAAAAAGTGGAAAATGACATCTGTTTGAAAATTTATTGTATTGAATAAATAGAAAGTAAGTAAGTAATTTTGCACAAGGGAGAAATATCCAAGGGGTAGGCCTTGGATATTTCTTCCCTGTGCAAAATTTACACAATTTCACTTATAAAATTGAGTTAACATCGAGATCAATCAGGCAAAAAGAGAGGCACAAGATGCCATTGGAATCTTTTGCGACCTCTCTAACGCGTTCGATTGCGAAAACCATGAAACACTTCTGCTGAAACTAGAGCATTGTAATTAAGAATACAGCTCTTGCTTTACTAAAAACATATCTGAAAGATAGAAATATTAAAGTTCAATCAAACGGCATAAACTCATTAGGCTCTGAAATGGCAATTTTAAGAATTGGAGTTTCTTGCCCAATCTTCTCCATACGAAACTACCATTTGGAAGGGGCGACTAGAATCAATTCTATTTTATTGTACGTTTTGACGTTCAAAAGCGCCTTTTATATGGCTATTTGAAATAAATGCTTTGACTTTTGCAATTCTCCAACAAAAACTAACGAAGTGAAGCCGTTAAAATATTCCTTCAACATCTTTATGCATTACCATTTTACATTATTCATAGGGTATTTAATTATTTTATCAGGCTGTCGAGCCGAGCTGTCTTTCAATGGAATGTCATCAAGTGATTTAAACGTCGGACACCCATTTACATACATTTACGACCACAATGGACTTTATGGATCGAACCACAGAGCATGGAGTCACCGCGACGGCAGTCTCTACAGACGGCAGCACTATAGTATAGTTAAAATCTCGCTGCAGACTTGGTCATAAATCATAATCGGAGTAGGGATGTGCGCTAGTTGCGCGCGCTCAAGGCCATTATCGATAACAGAATCATTAAGGTTATCACGTAAACATACTGCATTCATTAAGTATTCGGGGTAACTAATGAGTACTAATGTGTTTTTAAGAGACTTCCTTCTAGTATATTTGGTAATAAAATAAAAAAAAAACGTGTATTTATTTCTATCACCCATTTATAAATATATAAAACTATCGATATCGCTCATCGACTGCAGTAATACACAGGACTACGTGTGGCCGTGGCCTGCCCATAAGGCCCGTGAGTGGGAAAGAGAGCGAAACACTCGAATTATTTATGACCGAGTCTGCAGCGAGATTTTAACTATACTATAATGAAATTTGTGGCGCAGAAAACGCGTTGAGCGTACTATCATACGTACTGTTACGTACTCTCTATACGTTATTTGTGTCGTAGTGCGAGTAAGATCAGTAGGCCAATTCTCGTACTTAAAAAACGTTCAAATTCAAGTCGCAATCTCATCTCAGCGACAATCAATGTCAAAAACCTGTCAAAAATGTACGTAAATTGATTGTAATTTTGACAGATTGAGACTGAGATTAGAATGCGAACGGTCTTAAAAATACGGGAAGTGACCCTCTGTTCCAAAAGTATCTGATGAAAGTGTAAGCAAACCCAGCTCAGATTAAATTCTTGCGCAGTCACTTACTAAAGGGAATTAATAACACATTCATCTGTATTAAGAAGGCGTCAACTTTATACCTAATGATTATGTTTTTAATAACATTATTGAATTATAATCGAAAAATCATCGACGAAAATAGAGGCTATAAAATTTATCGCAATTGACAAATGAAGAACTTAATTATAAAAAAATACCTACCTACCTACCTATACCTTTGTACCTATTTTTCTGTTATTTTCTTTTTGTCTGTTTATATAAGTGTGTACATAAATGGTTAAATAATTATATAAATAGATTAATACTTAGAATTTCGGTCAAATCAAATTGGTATTGGCAATTGGCGATAGTTCTCCAGATCGTATTTCGGCCATGGCAGCCAATGTCATCGGAGACTAGCCTTCGGCGCAGGAGATATTATCTGCACAAGTGTGTGCGCAAACACGGGTGCACTCACTCTTCCCTCACCCTCACAGTCCGATGGGACGGCAATCCAACACGCTTAACTCTTAGCTCTTAACGTGATTTCCGAGGCACGTGGGTATCACTCCACCAACTTCAAAACTCCGAGCTGTTAATAAGAAATTCCTAATAAAAAAACCCAATAACACTGTGCCCAACCTGGGAATCGAACCCAGGACCCCACGCTCAGCCGCGTTTGCGTTCACGAGACCAACGGGGTAGTGTAATTAGATACTTTTGGAGCTGGCAGTAAACGGTGACATGCTAGGTTTGAATGGAAAGCGTTGACAATGCCGCCTCTAGCAGCGGCCGCCCAGGCTCCTCCGAGCCCTGTGGATCAAACCTTGAAAATGTTGGAGGCGGGAAATGTTACATTTACATATTCAGCCAGGGACGATCAAAGAAGAAAGGGATAGTTGAAAGGTGGTATATTGATGAAGGAATCTATTGACGTTTATTGTGGGAGAAAATTCCTTTTTAGTCTATTCTTTTCTTGTAGACAGTTGGACTTGTATTTTTGGAAATAATGATTTTTACAAATGGTTGTAAATGTGGCAAGGTAATGTTTGTATCTGTGGCTTTCTGTAAAATATAACAAATATAAAATTTAGATATCTTTATGAACGACACCATCTACTTTTTAGTAATCTAAAAGTGCTTTTAGAAAAGAATAGAATAGAATTTTCTTTATTAGAGTAACCAGGACTCAACACGATTGTTACTAAAACTGACGACCATGTTAGTAAGCACAGACACTAAACAAACACAAGGAAAACAATACAAGAAATAACGGTTGGTCACCGTTGCGACATCCCATGAGAGACGGCACAACAGCGACCCATGTATACACAGTCCAGATGACTCGCAACCATGCTTAAGTTGGAGCTGCCCTACACCCTGCGCACCAGGGAAGCGCACATTTTACGCATTGTTGCGTAAAAGCATCTACATGCGCATCCGCGAACATCCCTGACGCACTACAGAAACGAGGCAGCCCCACCAGCATCCTAAACGCATTGTTATATTGAACGCGGAGAGCGCTGTACGATCTTTGCGTATATCTAGCCCACATGCTGCACGAAGGCACCCTATTATTGTTTCAAGTTGTCAAAAAATTTATTCTTCTTTTGTCAAATGTTTTCTTCGAGAACATTGGTCACAACAATTCTAGTCTAGTTTCTGCTTAAAATACACATGAGGTGAAAATTCGCTGATATCGCTGTATGAGCTATAGTTTTCCTACTAAATCCTTTACTAAGTAAACTACAGCTCATACATAGGTACCATAAAATCTCACTTTAGTTCTCTTAGACAGATTACTATAGGTATACACATGCAGAATACTATATATAGGACTTATTTCCTTTGCTTTCACTCAGTTTTATTGCAGGGTTATATATCTCTATAACTAATTCAATTAGATCTATCGACCACCCGTCGTGCACTGAGTGGTGCTAACTAATTTGATAAGCAAACTTCATTGGTTGTGATTAAAATCATTTTCTTTTACTGCTTTGTATCGTTTACTTGTAATAAAGTTTGCAAACTAAATGCTCAACCGCACTAGTAGAAGAAACTAGTCACGAGTTGTATCTTTCATATTATACCATTTTGTACTTTCGCCGTGAACCCTTTCAGATAATTTAGGTCAACAGCGATACAAGACTTAGAAAAAGCAAATTAATAAAAAAGAAAATCACACTGCCACAAAAACAATATATAATATATTTCGTAACATTATAATAAATAAATAAATATCGTCTGACATTGCACACAGCACCATCTAGTTCCAAGTTAAGCACTTAACACTTAAGGCTTGTGTTATGGATACCAGATGGTTGATACACTACTTAAATACATCATTTTTTTTCGTAAATACATACATATTATAAATATACATCCATGACTCGGGTACAAATGTCCATATTCATCATACAAACATTTGTTCCTACCGGGATTCGAACCCAGGACCATTTGGTTTCGCTGACTACACTTAGCCACTGTAGCCACTACACCAAACGTGTCGTCTAATAATAACATCGCATATGTTGCTATATTTACAATGCAAATTCGGCACCTTATTTCATAAGCAGGTTGTGGGGAGACCATCAAATTATGTATATGGAGTAGTTATTATTTTTCTTAATAAAATTCACCACGCATGCTGTTTCGTGAATTTCGGCACATGTATCTTATCGGCAATTCAATATCAGAAGGCCAATTCCCGTAATTAAAAACGTTCAAATTCAAGTCGCAATCTCGTCTCAGCGACAGTCTAATGTCAATTTTGTAGGTAAACGCTATACAATAATTTTTGACAGATTGACACTGAGATTAGAATGCGAACGTTCTTAAAATACGGGAATTGCCCCTCAGATATACCAACACATGTATCTACTTGGTAAAACTCGAATTTTATTGTAAAACTAGCTTCCAACCGAGACTTCCTTCTCGTGGAAATCGTAATCGTAAAGCGTATACTAAAATGACAGCCCCATTTTTATTAAAATTTCCTGTACTCTGCGTTTGTAGTTTTGGTCTCAGCAGCCCTAATATACAGAGTGACAGGACTGGTGACGCGGGAGTAAGCGACGTACAGTTGTCTGTGTGAGAAGCAGCTCGTCCTGTGGTCGACAAAGCCTTCAGTAGCAATTTCCCATTGCTTGCGAAGTTTTTAGTTTTTTGTGAATTAATGAACGCCTGCGTTCCTATATATATTAATTACCTAATGGCACAAAGCTGATACACCGACTATTCCTGACGAACAGCAGCTATCACTAAAATAATATAGCAGTAGATTGTAAGCACACGGGATTCCTCATTAACAGTCACCTAGCCATAGGTATTATTTTTATTAAGACCATAGATTATAGAAGAGGCCTAAACGTAATGTTTTTTTTTTTTGTGTACGTTCTATGAACGATCACTTAGCAGTATCACAAAACGTAAAAAATAAGCACAAAATATATCAACGGTTGGGTTTCGAACTAAGGTTTGCAAAGCTGTCGCCGAGCCGCTAAGATATTTGTTACTTATGTTGAAAGTTTATTAAAATAGCCGTACTTATATGTATAGGTATTTCATGATTGACTGTTTAGCTCCATAATCGTATGATAATCATACAAGATAAAATCTGTATCTTTTATTTTCCAATTCTTCATTTGTAACTGGATGAAGCTTGGTAACCACTAAATAAATGAGTAAAGTGTCCCACTGTTCAGTGGGCTCTATGATTTTTAATGATCTCATGTTTTTTAACACTGAGTCAATTAACTATCTTATTTGAGTGGGTGATTCCTTTGTAATAGCTTTTAAAGAAAACAAAGAAAGGTTTAACGTGGTTGCTTATTAGTAACCTACTATTATCAAATCTTAATGTTAGTCAACAGTAGGCCAATTCTCGTACTTAAAAAACGTTCAAATTCAAGTCGCAATCTCAGTTCAGCGACAATCAATGTCAAAAACCTGTCAAAAATGTATGTAAATTGATTGTAATTTTGACAGATTGAGACTGAGATTAGAATGCGAACGGTCTTAAAAATACGGGAATTGCCCCTCAGATCTCATGCAGCTTGATAGTTGTTAGAAGTAAATTCTAATGATTTTATAACTTTATAATTTTATAACCTTTTAATATTGAACGTAGATAATGGAATTTCTGAATTGGATTAATTTCTTGCAAAGGTTTTTTTAAATGTTTAATTGATCCTTGTAAGGAACAGGATCGATTGGCATCAAAAAAAGTTTTTGTGAAAATTTACCATATTCCTGCTGCCTGTATTTTTTTTTATTATTACATTACAGCTAATTATCTTTTATTTTATTTTATTATATTTACATTACAAACACATGCACACACAAACATACGTACGTACACACGTATTACATTACATATTATTTATCTATATATTTATTTTTTTAATATATTTTTAATGCACGTCTTTCTGCGACGCATAAATAGCATTTTCTTTCCTTCTATTTCCCTTTGTTGAGGAGATAACAATTAAATTATACAGGCAGATTTTTTCTCAAAGGAAATTTTCCATACATCGAGCATTCTGCAACACATGACACATACAATTGTGCCATCGTTATTTGCATGGCATTGTTTATTTTATTTGAGCGACGCTCCGTCGGCGTCGGTTCGGGGTAGAATAGTATAACAGTGAAACAAAAATAAATGTTCAATTTTTGAACGCCCCTGTAACATGCAAATGCTTCTTGGCACGAATGCACCTTTGTTTTGACTGTACCACTTGATACTATGTACCATGTATGGCCATGTACATACCTACATGGTCATATTTTGCATACGAGTATTTTGATAGAGAATGATAATCATTTAAATATGGGTAACAGTTGTTTTTTAACAGTTAATCCGGTGTTTCATATTTATTTATTTTTTATCAATAAAATAACACCAACAGCTTCTGTATACAAAATATCAAATAACAGTAGATAATAGTTGAGGGCTTATATAGTTGCCAATAAAGGTGAAACAACGTTCTCAAATACAGTGATAGCCTAAGGTAAAAACGAAATGCATAAAAATTAAGTGGTAACAGCTATACAAACAGAAATATAAAAATACATAAGTTATAAGATTGCAGTGGTTGCAAGAAATACCTAATAATTGACAGTTAAAGATTTTGATTGTAAAAAAACTCACAGCAATGTACCCAAGTCGCAGAAGCTAATTTAATAAACATAGATGATCGTAATAAGATTTTCCACTTCACTGAATCTCGAACAAAACAAACTTAACGAAATCACCTGCGTTAACGAAGCATTGAGATAAAAATAACCAATTTAGAGCCCCGAAATGCTCAATTACCTGCCCATCAAGTTTTCAACGAAGCGCACATTCCCCGTGATAGCGAATTTCCGAAGATCCCTTATCTCCAGTCCGAAAGGAAATTGAAATCGAGGGAAAAATTGAAACCACTGTGTGTCATTTCTGTGTCTTGTCCAGTTTTTAGGACTATAAATAAGTAATGACTGTAAATATCCCAGTTTTGGCTAGAAAAGATTAAGTCTGAACTTGCTAACAATAATGTAAAAAAAGTGGTTCGCGAAATCTATCAATAAGAATCGAATATATCTTTCCTGGCCAAGACAACAACGTTCAGAACTTTATTGTGGTAACATTTAAGGCCGATAAAGTGGAAAATAAGGTAAAAATGATCATCTAGTATTTTATTGGTTCGAGTTCAAAAGACAATCGTAGGAACAATATATTATTCGCCGACCAATTACATAGAGTAAGTCCAGCTTGAAATAAATGTATGTTCAATTTATGCTGTAATAGGCATTAAGGTAGGCTTAAAGCTGTCCTAATAAATTCAGAGAGGTATTTAATAATAACTTGGAACTAAAATAATTAAATGATACCCACGTTAGTTAGGGACTCGTACATAATTACTATGGCAGATCCATTAATTTGTTGTAGCTAAATTAATATTACTGGCTTGCGTCCAGATGAATCGTTTAATTTCATTATTGTTTCAGTTTATGTTATGATCCTAATTATTTAGTGATCATGTTAGTAATTATCATTATGAGTAAGTTTACTTGGAACTTGAAGTCTGTTGTTGTGCTGACCGCAATAAAATATAAATATATTTTGAAAATAAAAACCCAAGATCGTACTTTAACATGAAAGTTTACAACATGCTTTTTCTACTGTAAATTCAATCTAATAATTTAAACCAAACTATGAGTCTGTATTTCATTCGTCCTTAAAAGCGTGCAACCTATACAAAATGTACTGCACTCTCACGTTTGTGGACTTAGCAGAAACCCCTTTGAGGTAAAAGAGTTTAAAATGTAGAGGTAATTCCAACGTGCGGACTTAGTAAATGTCTGGACTTCGGGAGCAAGCTAACTTGTTTCAATCAACTTGTTTCTTTGGGTTAATTTTGTTAATTAACGTGCTGTTGAAATTAAACTTGGTAAGGTCATTAAAATGTAGCTACGTATTGGACATTTTACACGATTCAACTAAATTGATTTATTTTGATGGAAAAACAGGAATACCATCCATTCCTGTTTTTTTTATGCTTTGAATGTTTCTGAAAAGCATAATTATTATCACCCAGTGAATGTTACATCTACATAATAAAAATCAAAAATTCATTCACTGACAGATATAGCCTAAATATATACTTAGCCTAAACCACTGGGTCTGGCAGTATTAAATTTTCCTCAAGTTCCTTATAATGAATGTTGCTCACATTCATCATCTAAGGAAGGATTTTTGAAAAATCATCTCCTAAGGTCATTCCTGATAGTGATTTGATAAAACATGAAAATTTGTATGGAAGCTCGATATAATATTTGTCGATGGAAATACCCAGAGCCCACACCGGCTTCTACCTACAGCAATTATAATGAGGTTGACCATATTCAATAAACTGCATTAATAGTTACGAGGTTTATTTAGGACGGCTTTTCCTGCTACATATATTTCGTAAAGTTGACTATTATTTTCTGTCAGACTTTCTAAAACCAACCTTGCCTGTCTATTTTAGGTTCCAGTTTTGATTCCACAATGAAGTGGGCGTTTTGGGTGCTGACTATTGTAACCTTCGACGTTCAAAAAGTGCTGATTTCAGTTAAATATGTATAAATGAATTATTATATTGAAATGAACGACTGTACAAAAATAACTCTTGTTCTTCAACCAGTTATTCTGTAAAAATATCACCGTGAACACTTAGGTCTGTCAGTGTCATCCCACTGATGCTAGGGATTGACCAAGCAATACACTTAGAATCATAATCGAGGTTTTAATATTATATTTTTTTATGCAAGTTGTATTGATCATTTTATTTTATTTCAAATCTAGTAATTAAGTGTCTTAACATTACTATTTAGGGTTTTTTAAATAAAATAGCAAAACAGAAATTCAGTCAGAAACTACTTATTTATATGCGTGCCAAACCAATTTTTAACTTCAATTAGGACCATTTTAAATAATTGTGGCTTTTTATATATTATGGTACTCGTATTTTACAATATCTTGTATTTATAACCACGTTTAAGTTAAAATCTAAGATGGCGGCTACGAAAATTTTCAAATTATTCGTCATGGGTGACGTTTTCATGGGTTACGAGGGTGCTGATGCGGGTAGTGAGTTCAAAATCTCGATTACGATTGTAAATGTGATGCTTTGTCAATCCCTAGCATCAGATGGGATGACACTGACAGCTCACTCCACGCTTACTTCATATACGTTTTCACGGTGAGAATGTTACAGAATCAACCGGCAGGTGGAATGATAGCTCACTTCACACAACAATGTAGATTAACATTACTCGATTCTTGGGATAGCTACAAGACTGGAACTAAACTAACTATCTTAGTGACTACACGTACAATACTGATATCGGTGCAAACCTATCGACTGATGTATTCAAACGGTTACATAATGTTACAAATAAATTGGATCAATATCCTTAAGTAGGTAGGTACCTTTGTTGTCAGTCAAATTCATTCCTAGTGCACGTGTAAGTTGTAAAAAAACTCAAAAAAAAAACTTTACCATCAAAACGAAAACAATGAAAACAAAATTTTCCATCGAATAAAAGAATAATAATTCTTTTGGCATGGGAACTTCGTTAATTAAATTTCGACGTAAAACGGGGGAAACATGGAAACGGGTATCACAAAATATGTAGATAGGCACAGAAGGTCGGCTCCATACAACGACTGAAAACAAGCGCACGTACACGGAGACGCGTATATTATTATAAGGCGATCAAAAGTAAATAAACGCAAGTCACGCGTGCGTTTGGTTCGTTCTTCTTCTTCATCGTATCGATGACTTCATTACACCTCCAGAATTTGGCTACTTCGACAGCGTTAGCGTTGGCCTCGCAAAGGTCTTCCACGGTGCACAGAGAGCACGACAAGAGGTGAGGCATCGTCTGTGATGTGGCTCCAGTCGCACTGTGGCTCATCGGACTACCTAACTAAACCACCCACTTCCCCACTTGACTAAGATGTACCTGCAGCGGCCCACCTGGCTTCTTAGTCGGTTACGAGATTTCCAGGTGGGCCAAAGCGTTTGTTCGTTGTACGTGAAGCGTGTCTATGTGTACGTGGGTTTTCGCTCGTTGTCTATACCATGCAATTGCTTAGCCAAGCCAATACAAGCTGGCCTTCTGTACGTTGTGCGGGTTTGCCCGCATTCGGGATAAATCCCGGATTTTAATGGATGCCACCATCGGTCGAAGCAGTAGGTGGAGCGAACAGTTTGCTCTGCTTCCGTGCTGAGAATACCAAGTGGTACAAACAAGAGTGATTTTGGTTGTGTTTACTACTGTTCCGTTTTTGTGCATGATGATTTGAAGACCCTTGTTGTACACGTAAATTAACGAAATCTTGCATTTATCTTGCCTTTTTTTCTATTTTTTGGTGATGCAAATGGTGTGTTCTCTTTTCTTTCCGTGAGTTATTATAATTATGACGTCTGTATTAAATGTTGTTCTTTTTTCTTTCGTCATTAGTTAATTTTTTTAATTATGGTATAGTTTTTTTAAATAGATTTCATGTAATAGCAAGTGGTTGATGAAGTCTAGAAAAGCTGAGACAAAATAATAAATTTATAGATAAAAATAACGACTTCAATTTCACAAATCCTGCTGGTTAACAGTCGTGTCTCGAATGTCAGTTATAACCTCGGTAGAAACATAAATGTGATTTCAAGCGGTTGTTGTTCCGCTGTTTTATTAATTACGGACTAACGATAAAACCTGAGTCAAAGCGTGAGTTATTCTAAACGCTATCAGTTTCCGTTTCAACAATACGGCTTAAATAAATATTTATGTACTACAACGTGAATAGGGAAGACATAAACGTTTCAACTAAAAAGTAAGTTACCTTGGTATGTTATTTTACAATTTGACGTCTAGCGTCCACCACTTTATTTTACATGTGACGTCGTCATAAGAAAAATCCATTGAAAACTTTAACTGGGATATTTTTTGTTGGAACTCTCTCGCAAAAATCACGATCCCTTCATTATACTTAGCATTAATGAGCGAAACGATAATGTTTCCTTCAAATAAAAAAAAAGTTATAACCTCTGAACAGTGTAGTTGCATCCTAAAATGGCCCGCGGACAATAACAAAGACAGTGAAACAAAGTTCTTGTATTCAGATGTTTTGATGTTGACTCACTCAGTGTGATAATGAGTCGAACAGTTTGAGTGTTAAGCTAGCAAAGTTAAAACCACCCTCTTTGTGTAACTTATGTAGAATGTCAAGAAACATCAAATGCGGTTTTCACCTTTCCGGTTCATGCTTAAGGCGAAAATGTAACTAGTACTTGGTAATGTCAGTTTTTATTTCGAGTATGTGCGCCCTGAACAACGCCTCTGACGCGGCAATAAATGTGGTCACCTACTAGGTCCAAACAGTAATCATTAAGTAACATAATTATAGTATCGAAACAAAAAGTAGGTACTACCAACATTATTGGGCCAGGTTACCAATATTATAAAAATTAAGTAGAGCTACTATAATTGAAGCAATGTTACATGTTGTCTATGTAGTACAAGTAAATTAAATGAGTAGGCGGTAATTTAATTTCCTACTTACCAAATGGCTTAAATAGCAGTTTTAGAAATCAAAAAAGAATTAAGTTTTCATATTAAGTGCGAGATCCATTGCAAAACAAGGTAAAGAAAATTACAAAAAGACACAATAAGTAATATTCAAACAATATGCAACCTGATTTTGTTTTTCCAGTGTGTAATTAATGAAAATATTAATATTATTGTCCAGTTTCGTTTAATAGTACTACCCAACTGCTTTATTGTTTTTCTATATAAATACTAGATTAAATCTTGGCATAACTTCAGTTTTAATAAGCATTTTCGATTGAAATAATTCTTGGCGTTTTAAAGGCATCGTAAAATCAAAATCATTTTATGTTTGGACTGGACCCTTTCGCATCCAATCAGACCTTTGAATTCGGAAGGATATTGCCTCACGGAAAATGCTGGTCATTTTCGAAGTACAAAAGATTTTTATAAGGTCAAGGCAGTTTCTTGTTCGGGTAACATCGCCGCGTAAAACGAAAGTTTGATGCATAATATAGGTATGACGAAAGTTGTAAACTTTTGTGGTATCTTGACCTTATAAAAAGAAAGAAAGAAAGAAAATGCGCTTATTTGCGGTAAACATGACGCAAAAAATTAGAAAAGGTTGGGGAAAACATGCGTCACATCCACGAAAAACGGCTATCACTCACCATTATGCTGCGACCCTATGCAAGACAGAGCCCCAGCGCTGGTTTTCAGCGACAGCCGGCGCTGACGTAGTGACGGCGTCCGGTGAGGCAAACAATAGTTAGGACGCTGTACCAGTACAGCGTACTTACGAACGTTGCACTTAAATAAAAATAATATAAATAAATTTAAATGTGATAGAATATACTACACAGAAATGTAAAAGGAAATAGACATACATGCTACGAGAATATCATCCTCCTTTTGTTTACTTGATGAAGTTATAGACATGAAAAAATGGTTTATACTAAATTCCAAAGCCTAGGTAACCTTCCGTCACTTTTTTTTTCTGGTTCCGGGGTGGAAAATCCTCATGGATGTCCGCCGCCCTGGGGTGGGCGTCGGGGTCTGTCAGACTCTTACCGACTGAAAACCACCCCGGTGTTCCATCTCACACCTACGCCGGGGGTCGCGGGAACGTACGATCCTTCCACAACCCCCGACTAGTGCCGGCCCGCCACTGCAGGCCTCTTCGGGTCTGGGGAGGGGAGTGAGGTGTTTGACTCCCCCGCAACGTCTAAGAGGGGCGCACATGAAACACTACGCGCCGTCACCTCGGGTCCTAATGTGTGGGGGGCGACGGACATCCCTGAGTCCGTCCACCTACCTACCTACCGTAAGTTTTTACTACAGGATTGTTTTCCGTTTTCAGATTTCGTTACCTCGACCACGAAATGAGACTACTTTTCCGAATTTCCTTTCTACGGTTGTAAGCTTTACTGAAAATCCTTCACCAATTATAGTTGGTTCTACGAAATAACCTTTTGGGCGGTGGAACGTTTTCCGGAAACATTCTTAGTCGATGGTTCCTTCTACAAATATTCGACTTCCAACTGAAATATCTGTCAAAACCAGCCTTCATTGATGGCGTTAAACGTGTTCATTCCTTACTGAACCAGCGTATTAGTAATTTAAAGAAATACTGGGGTCTCATTAATCCACATTTGTGTGCCACGAACCAAAGAATTCTATTCACTTATTTTTATTTTCCGAACCTACAGGTTTCATAGAAATACGTAGGTAAGTAATGAATGCACATACTAATTAGCAACTGTTACTTATTTCTACCTGTAGCCATATTATATTCGTCTGAATAGGAATGGAGGTAGCACGACGCGAAGCAGCTGCTCATTATGGCTCTAATTATACTAGACCTAAGGAGAAATGTGATAATTATTATTTCATATTTTGTTCGTGTAGTATTAAAGATGTATTTTTAGTATCACAAAAGGCGAAGTTAATCCGGCGAGACAATTTGATGCATTACCTAACTTTGGTGTTAGTCACGATAGATCATGAAAAAATCGCGTTGGAAAGTTTCAATCAAACTGTCTAGCCTTTTCTCAACTTTGTAGACGTCGGCTTCCAGTCTAACCGGATGCAACTGAATACTGGTATTTTAAATGGAGCGACTGCCTATCTGACCTCCAGAAACCAGTAACAGGGTAACGCAATATCCCTTGGTAAGACTGGTTTTCTAACCGTTTTTCTTACGACTGTAATGCTTTAAATTACCTACGCATTAGTCCGAAATTAGACGAATCAGACGATATTTATTTATTTATTAAGTCATTAAAATTCCGGATCCACGTGTTTCGTTGCACTTTAGTGGTTTCACTGTTCTCATTTAAGCCAAAATTAATGTATAGATCATGACTACTTCTGATATTAATAACAGTCCGTAAATCGAGACAATAAACTGTATTGGATACTCGGACAGATAATATTAACATTCCTGGCAGACGAATGGTTTACAGTAGCGTGGACTTGATACTGGATGGACATAAATAGATTTCTAAGTTGGATTGCAATTATTAAATTTATGTTCATTTGTTTACTAAAGTTTGGTCACAGTATGTTTCTCGTTCACGAAAAAAAGACTGTTATTTTCTTTCGGGTGTCAGGTACTTGAACTATTTCTGGAGATCGATGAAACGTTTTTATAGTTTATTATATTAAACACAGCACATAACCACTGGAAAATATTGTTACTGGTAAGTTCCACTTAAAGATGTATTTCCACAATAAACTTTTGCAAAACAAACTTTTATTTTTATTTATTTCGCGAGAAGTAAACAGAGAGCTTATGTCTGATTGACATCCGTGACGTCAGTCAGTCACTGGGCCTATTTGGCGCAGCCGTGAGGCACACAATACTATTTTAAGTAAGTACTGTTTGTCTGTTTTTGTGTAATATTGTGTGTTTTAACCTGGGTCAAATTAATTTATTTTCTTTCTTTCTTTGTTCTGACTTGTTTGATGGTGTAGGCGAATTTGCGATATTGTAGTAGACTAACCTATTGAAAGCGAATCTACTTCCAGAGGATTGGTAATTGCCACATAGATAAATAACAATCCCTGGCAATTTATCGACCAAGTTCAGCACGAATAGTTCAATGTGACACAGTTTGAACTGTCGACCTTTCAATCAAAAGTTCACGTTCTATATTTATGACTTATTTCTTAGTGTTTGCATAGTACCTACCTACATTGAGTAGGTAATATTACCTAGTCCGGAATGTCCTTGGTACACTTGTAACTGTACTGCGTAATTACCTCTACGCGGTCTGCGGTCATAATATCATGCTTACACAATAAGCTGCAGCTATCCGCATAGTTTGTGTCGCGGTTGATACGATATTTTCAAGTAACATACATATTCGTATTACTTATTAGTTATTACTCGTATTATCAGTATCGTCATAATATTATATTAATGTGACGGTATCTGGAAGAATTGTAACTAAAATTCAGGGTCAAATTAAATTAGCTAGCGAAACTCCGCTGGGTATCGATATCTTAACACGATAAATTAAAAAGATTTATGGTTTTTTTTAGGGATCAACGAACGTTGGTAGTGTTGCTGCATAAAGTATGAGTTGAAAAATGTTTTTTATCGTGTTTAGATAACGATACTAATAACGTCTGTGAAGATTACGCAAAATAACACAGATATTTCAAGTGAATACACTAACTGCTGTCGATGACCCCATAAAAAAACAAATTTATTTATTTTTTGTTTCATCGTGTTTAGATATATCGATGCCCACCACGTCTGCGGAGTTTCGCTAGCTAATTTAATTTGAATCTGTATTGTACAAATAAACCTACGCGGACGAAATTATTCTACCTATAATAGCAAAAGTAACTTGGATATCATCTGCGGAGCCTTTTCCAACTATATGTTGTGGTCAGATTCCAGTCTAACCAGATGTAACCGAATACCAGTATTTTACATGGAGCGTCTGCCAGTTAGGCAGACGCTCTGCCTAACTGACTTCCACAACCCAGTTACTGGGTAATACGATACTCGTTGGTAAGTCTGGTAATGTTAGACTTTCGGGCTTCTGACGACCCGTAACGCAAGATCCACGAATGACAGCCGGGACCAACGACTTAACGTGCTTTTCGAAGCACGTAGGGTCTTGGTATGTAAAGATGATCACCCATCCACGGATCAACCCGGCAAGCGTAGCTTTACCTGAGCGATTGACCCGTGCGGCTGTTACTGCTTAGCCACGAGCCCCTCTGTAAAAGTAATTTGGGTATCTCTTCTATAATTTCCATATGCTTTTCAGAAAACTCAGCTCAAAGTATTGAAGTCTTGCAAACTCATAAACATATTTACAACGTGTAAGAATATTAATTTCGCAAATATGTTTAGCATAGAAACTTGTGTGTTCCTAGCCAAAAGTAATTTTGAAATTTGTCAATACGTTGACTGACAGCTGTAGCAACAAAACGACAAGAGTATGTTCAAGGCATTACGTGTTTTACGGTCCATTAACCTGTATCTATTACAATGACTAATGAAATGCTGAATGATACGGTGGAAATGCAGCGATGAAAATTGGTTTCCGTGCTATTTTTTTTTCTGGAGTCTGCTGCGTTTGATTTACTACTTACTCATCATGTAGGTATTTGGCCAAATGTTTAAAATTAATTGGGCGTCGCTGCATCTGTTGGTCCAGTAAATATATTATTTAGAACTTCGTTTTTATTTGTTACTTGGCACATACATAGGTACGCTACGCATGCCGCGGTTGGTCCGTGGATGGGTGACCAACTTTACACACCAAGACCCTTCCGTGCCTCGGAAAGCACGCTAAGCCGTTGGTCCCAGCTGTCACTCGTGGATCTTTGACAGTCGTTACGCGTCGTCAGAAGCCCGAAGGTCTGACTACCAGTCTTACCAAGCCGGGTGTCGTATTACCCAGTAACTGGGTTGTGGAGGTCAGCTAGGCAGTCGCTCCATGATAAATACAGGTATTCAGCTGCACCCGGTTAGACTAGAAAAAAGAAAAAAAATGCTAGGCAGATGAGGATGTTATAGGATTCGGTCAGATATTTCAAACTAATTGGGCGTGACTGCATCTGTTGTTATAACTTCGTTTATATTTATTACTTGGTACATACATAGGTACATAAGTTCACGCCTGCTTCCCCGAATGGTTAGGCAGAAGTGTAAGTATATGGTACACCCACATTTCGCAATTTAAGAAATACTGTTGTTGTTAGGTTATGCTTTGTTGCTTTATTATACCGGTGAAAATGTTTGTGTCCATCAACGGTCTTCTGGTGGACATTTGCAGTTATTTTTCTCTTTATCTTATTGAAGTTTTAAGAACAACTTTATTTCTCATAAAAAATTGCATGCATAATTCACTTACTGAGAAACAATATCTAAAACTAAGATTAATAATTAGAGCGCACAGATGTACGTATATAAAATAACAAAACAAAATAGCAAAGAAAAAAAGATTAAAAAAATGGCATAGAACCCCTCACGTTTTCCATCTTTGAATCGATCAACGGAACTCAGAAAGCTGTCCTAACAGCTGAGACATACCTACATTCCTTTACAGCTAAGTATACCAATGAGTCATCTAATTCTGAAATAGAAACAACTTCCGCGGTGTCATTACAGATATTTTTAACTTCGCCTGTCAGACGTTTCGTGCCTTTATTCAAAGTGCATCGCACTTGCATTGGAAATAGGTTCCCGTTCTAAAGTGTCGCCCGACAGAAATAAACTGAAGATTGACACTGTGACACGACACTGTAATGAAACAGAATTGTCAGTTCACACAAGACGGGCAGGTTTCCCGCAAATAATGTACAATGAAGAGTGGATTTTCCAAAAGACTGACTGGGGTGTCCTACGTGCTGACTCTCATCAAGACTATGTAAGTGTTCATTGGTGATATTACAGTGTTTTTGGTCAGATCATTTTTATATCAGCTATGACAAATTGATATTATGCGTTATAAGAGCTGTCTTTTGTAACTTTGACATTAAAAAGTTTAGTGCTTGTGCTCAACCCTTTTAATTAACTATTCATGATTTTGCATTGATGAAAGATGCATATTATGAACCTATAAATTAATTATGTCACAAAATTGTGCAACTTTCTATGAGTACGATAATGTGTTGACCTTCTGTAGGTATTTTCGTGGTAATACTGTAGCGTGGAAAATAAATCAGATTCGAGTTTTATGCAAATTGAAACATGAAACATTTTATCTTGACTGTCCCTACTAGTTGATGGCTGATTTTAAATGAGGTTTCGAAATATAACTTTTACGTTTGTTTTAATAGATTCTAATTTAAATATTTTCAGTCAGTTTTTCTTTTTTGTGTATTCAGGTGCATACCAACAAAGTTCTCAGTAAAATATACTTACCCAAATATCATATTAATTTGCTACTCCTAAAGTCCTAAATAATATTACAGTTAGTTGTAATTACATAAACAATTTGCCTTTTTAATTAAATATTTTGCCAGTAAAGCTATGTTTGAATTAAAATATGAATCCATTATATTAATAAACCACCCACTATGCATTGAAATGATAATAATAATTATCTGCCTCTCACAAAAGAACAACATTTCATCGAAGCATAACAAATTGATAACAATAAATAACCTCTCGTTTATTTGAAGGATAAAGAGGCACTTAGAATGTGTATAAAATATTAAATAAGAGTTTATAAGTTAATTTATTTATTTGGCAAGTTGCCAGTCAATTGGCCCCTACACAATTTGATTTATGATTGACATCATAATAATCTTTGAAGTATGAATGAAGTGTTAACAGAGAGCAGTAATGTCTTATAATAAAATTGTCGTCGAAGAGGGTTCGCTAATGATAGACTCATCACATCCAGTCTATAGGCTATTATTTGCTGCTTATTATTAGGTCTGCTTAAACAAAACTACAGGTAAGGACTGTGATAAAAGATAAAAAAAAATAATGCATAAATCGCTTGGTGCTCATTCTTTTAACATAATCTTTGACATACGAAAAGGGAAGAATTTGATTTGATTCTGTCCCTTAGACCAGATAGCAATAGTGGTAACGGCCGCGGCCCCGTCTTAAGTGTTGTAGGTCAAGGGTTCGAACCCAGGCAGACACTTTAGCATAATAGTATCATAGTATAATCAGCCTATAATGATCCCACTGCTGGGGCACAGGCCTCATCTCAGTGAGAGAGAGTGGACCGTAATCCTCTACGCGGACGCAATGCGGATTGGTAGATATCATATGTCTTCGAATTTTTGGTTCTAGGATATGCCGGTTTCCTTTACGATGTTTTCCTACACCGTTTTGAAAGCAGTGGTGATGAAAAATGAAATAATTTACACAAAGTAAACTGCCTGTCAGGGTACGAACCTACGACCTACAACTCGTAAGTCACGGCCGTTACCACTGGGTTGCGGGTTGCGGGAAAGTCCGAGAGGGATACCGTGGCCCCTGGCACAGGCAACTGAAGGAACACGGGTGGGTTTTAGTCAGTAAGAGTCTGACACGCCCTCCCGCTCTGCCCAGAGCGGGAGTAGTTATTTGATAAATGATAAATGATTTTATTTCTGTAAGTAGGTTTGAACAAACACTTTTACACGTCAATCATATTTTTTTTTAAACTAGATGGGGTCGGCGTTTCCTATCTGACTACTCTGAGAAGAAAGGCCGAAACAAACTCAGAGGTCACAGTCTCTTTTAAAGTCCAGACAAAAACTTGGTCAGGTCATGTGAAAGCTATGTAGATCGGTGTCTGCAATGGTCTTTTGAGGAAAGAACCACACAGATTGAGTGGACCTGTCCAGTCAGTGCACGTTGATGATTTCCCACACTCAAAAAAAATAAAAATAAAAACGGTACGAGCCTACAATCTACAACGTTAGTCACGGCCGTTACTTTTCCTACTTGCGTTAATTGCTTGATACCTAGGTACTCACTAAGTATATATTATGTTAATTTGTGTTTTACATGTTTAAATCTAAATAATTTAAAGTAAATTATAAACAAACTAAGTTAGAATCCAATTGATAAAGGGATTTCAAAAGACAAAGTCTGCTAAGTTTATTCTAGTATTAAATTGGATCCACAATTTCACATTAAAGCAATTCTAGATTGGAAAGTCTAACATTGTAAATATTAGTTTATTTGAATTTTGCATGGATTTGACTAAGCTTAAAGTAATTTATTTAGGATTTGGTTAGGTACCGGTCGTCCAACTATTTCAATTCAAGAGAACCAATTGTCCTTTTGGGTTAAATGACCTATAAAGTTACTTTTTGCCTACAGGTGAGACACCATTATTATTATAAATTCTCAAAACACGATTGTTCTAATTAGTTTGATAAAGCTGTAGTTATTATTGACGATACGGTTGGCGCAGTGGTTAAGCGATGGACTGCTGCGTTACGTGTCGCGGGCTCGATCCCCGCACGGAACAAATATTTGTATGACCTGCAAGTAGTTGTTCCGGGCCTGGCCGTTTGTGTATGTGAGTTTAAATGTTTGTAAACGCACCCACGATACAGGAGAAATAACTAGTGTGGGGCAACGTTTTAAAAAAAAAAAAGTCTGTATCTAAACATTCTTTTTATAGAATCTTAGTCCGTGTAAAATGTATTTTTCTTCCATACTTAGGTACCGAGATAACGACTAAATAGAGATCAGTCGTTATCTCGGTACCTACTCACTCTCTCTCTCTAGCCATATGATTTTTCACACAGTTCATAAAATACATGTTGTGACGAACCCATATAGATTGAGAAAAAGACTGAAGAATGTAACTTTTATGCCAGCTCAACCAAAACACTCTGTAAGCGTCTAACTAGATAGATTTTATTATACATTCCCTTTTAACCGACTTAAAACAGATGGAGGTCCTACTCAAATCGGTCGCAATTTTTTTATCTTCTTTGAATGTTACGTCAAAACTCCGTTAATTATAAACCGATTTGGGAAATTATTTTTGTTTTATTTGAAAGGGTATACATCCAGTTTAGTCCCGTAATGTTTGGTCAAGTTCTGATGAATAGTTTTTGAGACAGCTTCAATAATACGTATTTTTTCCACTTAGTGTATGTTGATGATGTTGTAATAACTTCCTGTCACTGTAATTTATATAGCAAGTAGCAGTTTACCACTTTGTTCCGGGTAAATACTACAACTATAAAGTGAAAAATAAAAACTTTTTCACACATAAACCTCAGAGTTCCAAAAAAAACACTACAAGGTGTAAAATAACTTTAATTTCGGAAGTCGGAGGCAAAGATTTTTTTTGAAGTTTTCCACTACCTCTTCAAGTGAGATGTTTACCGGGATATGATTTACGATACAATATTACAAAGGCTCAATTTATTATTAAAGCACAGCAAATAAACCGTTCTAATAAATCTCGCAAAGCGAGGATTTGGGAAGTAAACATTTATGCAAATCATAATAAATTACTACCAGAATACGATTCCATACGGCATTTCATTTATGTCATGGTCATGTTTGCAGCAATCCGATCGTACGTCTATTTTATTTGCTCTCTCTATATAGATAAAAGAATGGATACATTTATTTACATTATTTATTTGTAATGTATTGCGTGGTGATTTTGTTCATGTCACTGGGTTATAATTATAAGTTAGTATGATATGTTGTAGATTGATATCATGAATTGTAATATAAACTTGTATAGACCAGGCCCTGCAGTCTCGACATAGTTAGCAATTGTTTTCGGTTGCTAAGTCCTAACAATCCAGATGTAAATGTTGATGTAAATGTTTGGTAGTCTCGACACTCAAATATATCGGTTGTTACCTACCGGTACCTACCTAAAATACCAGTAACAACCGATAAAGAACATGGAACAAAACGTACCCACCCATGTAGCAAATTGAAATTGGTACCATTAGAAAGGTCTTTGAAAATATATATACATATTTGTTGTATGGGGGCAACTTTGTAGCTTGCGGGGGAAAAAAGATATTCGACGTAGAAAATGCCGAAAATCCTTAATAAAAGCGACCCATGCACATTCGACGTTTTTGCGATTTTATCCGTTAGGTACTTCGAACTATTATGCGCTAGCGTCGGTGTGTCGTAAAAATTGGAGAGAAGCCAGAAAGAACAGAGATGCAATCGAAGCCTATTATTGCTCCTGCATGACGGGTATGAGAACTCTAGTTGCCTGTGCTCACACTGTTAGCATAATTATGGTACTTAGGTGTTGGCAGGCACCTAGATAACTTCATAGGTCCGGCAAGTGCCTGGGATGATATAATCATTGAGAGTAACAACACAATTTAAAAATGACCAAGTTTTATTACAAGACCAGCACAAACTGCTGGTCTTGTAATAAAACTGTGCTTTTTAAGATTTATGGTTTTTATTTAATATTATTTCCATACCAAAAACGAATGGTAGGAAGCTAAGTCGGTCTCTCTTTAGGCAGAAAAAACAACTGGTTAATTATTTGGTCTACAGAACAGAAAAATGTGCGATTGCTATAACACTTTGCAATTAAAAATGTAATAAAGAAGTTATCATAACTTCGGTCTCCCATTCATTCATTCATTCGTTCATTTATTTTTGAGTTAGTCAATTAAGCCTCTTCTAAATGACACCTAGTCTAAAATGCTACAAAGGTGGGTACGGGTTCCATACAAAATTACCCATTGTTCTTTGAGTGTGGAGACCACCAAATATCGTTGCATCTGGATTGTTAGGAATTAGCAACTGAAAACGATTGCTAACTATGTCGAGACTGCAGGGCCAGCACTCGTACGGTGGGCTGCATCAATTGGGTACTCCAGTTGTATTAACATTTACTTTGAAGGGGGGTACCCACATTGTGACCTGTACACGATAGAAATACGTCAAAGTGTGTCATTTTGTTTGATGAAATTAGAACTATAGCTACAAATTATTATTCAGTTCGAAATATTCAAAAATATCACACAAGTTGGTAATGCTTTTGTGTGCTACTTGGAACCAAAAGGAAAATTTCTCAGTACCTATGTACTGAGAAATTTTTCTTTTGTTTTTAGCAACTTATCATTTGATTATGTTGTCATGTCACGCCTCCAAAACAACATTATCATTTGTGATAATGATGCTTTGGTATTAACTCCTCAATTACACCGTTTAATCTCATAAGTATAATCCGAACAAATGGCTCAAGTAATTTCATTAGATGCGGTCCCGTGCGATTGCGTGGACATCATACCAACATTACTCGCTCACTGCTTTAAGCGACCATTTCAAATGCAAATCTAATACTGTGTTAGTAATCAAGTCTAGTGCTGAATGTCTGGGTCAATTTGTTAGGTTGGGTGCACATTTATAATGTTTGAGCCTTGTTAGATTAAAATTGAATTGGTGGATACATGTTTAGTTAGTTTCAAAGCTACTCGTGAATGATACTTGCAGTAGTGTCTTCAACCAAACTATGATGTTATTCCTAAACTCAGTAATATTGATTATTTAATTTATTTTCACTTACAGTCTCATTTCAAAATAGGGACCTCTAAGTATTTTTAATGTAAGGACACCTCAATGTGATCTTATTCTTGAACACGATAATTTTGAAACCATTAAAATGTCCAGCTGCATTCACATTTAAAATAGGTAGCATCAGTAGTCATCATAATCAGCGTATAATGTTTCCACAGCTGGGACACAGGTCTCCTCTGAATGCGGGTTGGTAGATGTCACACGTCTTCGATTTTTTTTGTGCTAGGACGAGGCGACATTAGGAGACAGAGCAGGACGAGAGGGCATGGGAAGCCGTCACCTCCTTCTGCGAAGCAGTGATGCTCGCGAAGGAGGAGGCGGAACGCGTGAAGGAGAGGCAAAATTCGCGCCCTCACGCCCCTAGTCGCCGCAAGAGACGCCTTGGGCGTCGGGAATCCCAAGCCGATTCCCGGCCACCGTAGGCGCGGGCTTGCGGACGGCGAGCAATGGGTAGCTCGCCGCCCGATTAGGACCAGGCCCGGGTCGACGGCGCGTTGTTTTCCACGCGCGCCTTAAAGAGATGTCAGCACCAACGACGGGGTCCGCTACGGCCGATGCCTACCAGGGTTGCGGGAAAGTCTGAAAGGGATACCGTGGCCCCTGGCACAGGCAACTGAAGGAACACGGGTGGGTTTTAGTCAGTAAGAGTCTGACACGCCCTCCCGCTCCGTCCGGAGCGGAGAAGTTATTATATGATTTCCCAACCACAAAAAAAGGACATGCCGTGTTTCTCACGATGTTATCCAACACCGTTTCGGGAGCAAAATGATTGATTGATTGTAATTTGCTTTAAACACAAAAAATAACAGCCTTGAAACAAAAAGCAAAAAAAAAAACTACACATGCAATTAGTAATACGCTGGAAACAAAAGGACTAAAACACACACATAGACAGCCTACACAATACATTGCAAGAACCAATCTTGTGAAATGTACTACAGTTTCTGCACTGTCATTAATATTCGATACGATTAGAGAGAATTACTCGAGAAGAACACACAACGAGTCCACTCGACTCCACAACCTTATATGTATATCCGATGTTGTGAAGCTGGAGCATGGACTTCAAAGGTTGATTTATTTTCTTATTTTTAATATACCTTTGCCTTTCTATTTTTTGTCCTCCAATTGTATGATTGTTAATGAAAAACTCCCGACACATTGTATGATTTTTAATGAAAAAATCATGCGAGTAGGTACCACTTACGTTCTTTGCTAAAATTAAATGACAGGTTGACAATAATACGCTGCTTGCGTTCCCTTCAATTTGAATGAATGAAATAGGCCAAAATTCCCAACACGACGTACCTACGTTATTGCGAACAACATGCTGAAATACTGCAACCTGTCCGAAGCTGGCTTCAACCGCTTTTGTTTGTATGCAAACATGTTGCAGCTGTAACTATGTAGACCACTACATAAACGAAAATCATGGTCCACAGCCGGTCTATTCTGTTAAAATGTCACCATGAAAACTTAGGTGAAGTAAGCTATCATTCCACCTAATGCTAGGGATTGACACTACCGACAACTCACTTCAAGCTCACTTCTCCTAAGTTTTCAAGGTGAGATTTTAACAGAATATATAGATTGGTGGTTAGATAGTGCGCAAAGAAGGTTCTATCTGCTGTAGATCGAACATAGATACCTACAGGCCTACTCATCATTTGTAGGGTACTTGATGTGCAGTACCAGTCAAGGTGACAGTTATTATATACCTACATAATTGCTGCCTGTTGAGAATATAATAAGATTCTCAGTTTTATCTATGGTCAAAATAGTAGTTTCAGCAGGTAGATTTTTGAAACCTTCAATGTCTATGGAAAACGTGTTTTTTGTTGAGAGTGTGCTCGATGTTTTTGTTTTCTTAAACCGAGTCTCTAAACACAATCCTGACTAAGGTCTGCATACAGCCTTATGTGACATTTCGTCATGTTTGTTCTCTAAACAAAGTTGGTTCAAACAATCCTATTCTGTCTGTAAATCCTATTCTGCTATATTTCCTTTGTTATTTCTATACTCAAAATAAACAATATGGAATATTTCATATTTTTTCAAGTATTATACTGAAAAGGCTGTTTGCTTATTCCATACACAGATACAGAGCCCATTATTACATTAACGAATGGATTTGTACACAATACATGAAGGGTCAATGGGAATATAGATAAGGGTTTTTTTTTATGGCACGGTCGATTTTTTTTAAAGGTAAAATGGGGAAGGAGATTATGTTATGAGTTAGTAAATTGTAGCAGTCCAATATACACCCCCGGACTCTCAAATCGAGCCATACTGCAGTTTTTTTGTAAATAAGCTCTATGAAAGGTCTTTTTAAATGGTCACGAATTAAAATTTGATACTTTGATGACACCAAAATGATCGCTAGTAGGTCGGCTTCAAAACTGCATCAACGCTTTTCTTTGACTAGTCACTATTTTGATGTATTAGGCCGTTATACCTAGCAAAAAATGCACGGAGGCTCCATTTAGGAATCTGGGAGTATATTTCATGAAATAAATGTAAAAATAAAGTTTGTTGTTATTACTTACTCAAAATAATTAATATTGCTGAAAATATGAAACAGAGTTTTTATAAATGCAGTTTGTTTCGACAGATTTTTTCAGTACCTAATCTAGGTGGTGTTATAATTATAATTTCATAATTATTCTTTGAATTAGACACACTTGATTAAAATTGTATTTTCTTATTAATTTCAAATAATATGAAGATTCTATGCCTTCTTTCGATGTGAGGAGCAACGCTTTTCAAACACCCGTCCCAAGTCACAATTTTAGAATCAAAACAAACCGACCTTACCTATTTGTGAAACAAATAAATCTCCCATGATTTGCTTATTTCTGTAGCTTAAACCTATTATATGGCTAACATGAAGATTAACAACATGGAAACGTTGTATGTTCCTACAAATAAATTATTTAATCAGTTCACGGAGAATAACATTGAAAGCGACTCAAAGAAACGGCTGTCCTGTACAGTCGCGGCCAGAACATAAAATTCATAGAACAATTTTCTATCTGGACATGTTTTACGATTGATACTATTATTTTGTCGGGTTCTCGTAAACTGAGTACAGTTTATGACTGTATAGTCGGCAAAAGCAAGGTATTCTGCAACTGTAAGATTATTTCATTTTATGTGATGGAACAACACGGTTTATGCAATATAATCTGAATATAAATTATTTTGTGACAGCTTGTTGAGCTCCCTTAAATAGGGTTGAGTTACACAGTGACTGATACATGGATGCCGTCTGTCGTGACAGGTCAAAGCTGCAACGACTCTTTCTTCAAAAGGCCCTTCCAGATAAGGCCCTGCATTGTTAGACTCACATAAAATCCTAATAATATGGTGTTTGGACTTTAAAGAGATCATGAATTCGATTCGGTATTTCTTTTCAGGGATCAGTCAGCTAGGAAATGCCGGCGCCATCTAGTTTTAAAATATTAACCTAAAGAAATAAACATAATTTTATTTCATTTCATCATAACCCCATTTCTCTTCATTTAATCTGCCGTCAAATCTTTTGTAAAGTGTTTTGATTGGCGTTTGATGTTTTGGTCAACAAATATCATCAACAGTAAACAAGATTTGACAGCGTACTAATGTGTCTGGTCCAGTCTTTCAGAAACCGAGTGTAAAAGCTGTCTTTTTTACAGTATTTTTATCTCGCAAAGTGACGCTCGCTTTGCTTGTGGTAACCAAGTGTACAAACACACTGTAAATGTGTGCGTGAAGACTAGTAGCGTCAGCACATAAAACATACACACGCACAAACACGCACACACACACTTCCGACCTCGCCATTGTCTTGGATGGTACCGAGACCTTCAGGTACAAATCTAGTCAAAATCTCATCTCAGCGACAATGAGTATCAAAAACTGGTCAAAAGGTATGAAAATAAGAGGATTTTTTACAAATTGAGACTTACATGAGAAAGTAAACATTCTTAAAAATACGGGTACTGCCCCTCTGATTGTACCAGAGAACCATGACAGACAACGATGCTTTAATTTGCAAGAAAATGTTGCCAAAACGGACCGATCCCCTTTTATGCCGACCGTACACTTGGTTTTTATAGCACAATGTAACGGGTAATGTATTAAGACGCGATACTAAGTATCTGCTCTGTTTTTATTATTGCAATAACAGTTATGTGCGAGAGATTTATTTGTACCACGGGATGTGCTATAAAAAGATTGTATGTAAAGTTGAGTTTTTTTATTTATTTCCACGTCTCTGAATGTTGTTCTTGGAATAATTATGTTAGGACACCATTTTCCACTCAATCTAGCTATGTTAGCTCATATTTAAAGTCTGCTAACAAATCATTCATCATTCATTACCCCCTTGTCTTTTCCCAAATAGCTTTCAATCGTCTTCCAGTCTTACCGGATGCAGCTGAATGCCAGTATTTTACATGCAACTAAATATCAGCAACTGACTATCTGACCTTATCTTCTTCTTTTCGTCTTGACGGTACTTTGATCATTATTTTTATATTGTTTGAGCCCAGTAGGTGTCCACATTGAATGCAGCATCAGTGGCATTCTTAAGATCTTCAAAGGTGCAAGTGAACGGGCACTTAGGACACTCCAGCAAATGGGACATGGTCTAACCTTCATTACCGAACTACAAATCATCTAGCAAATCATAAAACGTTAAAAACATAATTATAACACACAAATAAGACCCATCGAATTTAATGCTGCAGCTAGCTTTCCAACAATCAAACAATTGATTGGGGTTGTTACAATGAATTCCGTGGTTTATATTTTATGTCCACAAAGTGTTAGTAATGGTTAACAAAATCTATTAACATTACACAAATCTGATTGAATTTGCAAATTCATTATTTAACAGATTAGTCATCTACTGATTTTATTATTACTATTTATTAATAATCAAGTAACACAAGACTCAAACTAATTATTAGGCACACAATTACAATACAAACATACAAGACATTCCATTCAATTAAATTAAACGAATTCACTCTCATAATCACATTTACATTACTGGTCATCAAAAATAAATAAAAATAAACACAACCATTATAATTTTCTAATCGGCATTGGAACAGCAACATGGCTGCCTGCCACAGCAATGACGGACATAAGGGCAGTCCAGCCTGTTGGCAATCATTGCCAGGAAGCATGGGGGCTGACCTGCACCCGGCGCACCAGGGACGCACACCGCTTTCGTATAGAAGTGTGCAAACAATCAGTGCGTGCCATCGTGAACATCCCTGACTGTTTAGTTTTAGTTTTTTTGTTTAGCCTATGCTGTCCTATTGTTGGGCAAGCCCCCCCTCCCCCTTAAATCCTTCCAGGAACTCATTTCCCGTTTTGAACTATCGTCCGCGCTAGTCACCGCCTGAGGTATGTGAGTGGTGGGGGGGAGAGCGTCATTGACAAGATTGGCAGATTGAGTTAGCTTGGACTTTATTTACCTCCCCCGCTCACATACTCATCACTACATCCTCAACCACAGGCGGTGGTTTTTGCCAACCTGATATCCCTTAGGCCCTTGGTAAGACTGGAAGTCAGACTTTTAGGATTCTAACTACCTGTAACGACTGTCAGAGATCAATGAATGACAGCCGAGACCAACGGCTTAACGTGCTTCCTGAGGCCCGGAGGGATCACCCATCCACGAACCAAGCGTACACACGTAACAAGCGTAGCTTAACCATCGATCGAACCGTGCGGCCGTTATCATTCAGCCACGAGCCTTTGTCCTGCAGTGAGCCAATAAAAGGCTGGTATGATTATAGCTATGCATCTGGTTCAAACTACTTTTCCCGAATAATTAAATTAAACACTTAAAACGGATGTCTTCATTCATATACCCATTCAGAGTAACCTAAAAGCTTCTCTCACAACAACAATACAATTTTAGCAACATAGTCTTCTAGCCCCGTTTCGAAACGTTTGCATACCCGTAGCACCGTAGTTTCTACTCACATCTACCTAGTATACGAGTTTTGTCTGCAGTCAAAAGCTGTACGGAACTGAGTTCAGTACAAAGAGGTTTTGTTGATTAGAAAACTAACCAGCCCACTGAGATTAGTTTTGATGTAGTAGTTATAGTATAGCTAATTAGTCTAATGCAGGCTTGCAATATGGTTTAGTATGTAGTGATGCCAACTATATAAAAGTACCTACTGTTTAGAAAAAAATCATGTTATTCATTCTGCTGGCCTTACCGATAGCTAGGACCAACTCGCTCGCCAAAACTCCTGTGACCCGGGCAATTCGTATCATAAACAAACTACATGGCAACATTGATGTGTTCACGTGTGTTTTGAGTGAATTCGTAAGGACACTGTTATTTAATTTATGATAAAATATAGATTGATGTAGGTAGTATATTATTGTTTTGAGTATTTTGTTTATAAGATATTGTGGTATAAGTTCTAATTACTTAAATACATGGTGTCGTTTTGCATCCTCGTCAAATTTGAGATGGTTACTATGCTAATGATTGTCGACACGAATCACTAAGAAAATAAGTAGGGATTAACAAAAAAAAATGGATATCCGCATGTGTAGGGCCCGTGTGATACCGCCCTGTAACTGCGCACACAGCGACATAGTCGTGCGACACTGCCTACCACAAACGTAACGGGACGATTCTGTAATTTGAAAGTGGAGTAATCTGAAATACTGAAAAACCTTAATATCTAAAACAACAAGTATGTATTAATTATTGGGCAGGATTGTAATTTTATTGGAGTATTTATTTATTTCATAACATCCTCCTGAAATTTGAGGTAAATGCAAAACGACACGTTGTATATAATTGTATAATATATTTATTATACAATTATATACGTTGGTGAATTTTATTCGTTTGAAGTCCTTATCGCATAATCAACAGAGTAATTGACTTCACAGAACCTAGCGAAACGGGTGAACAGATTCAAGATAATAATAATAAACAGTTGAATTAATACGTAGTAACGAAGGCTGGTTCGATGTTGCCATTCATTTTAATTTATGTCCAATTTCAATAAGTAGGTATATTTCATTTTTTTTCAATTTAATGCAAACATTTGTTTATGAGTATGTTTGTTACGCTGTTACATCTTAGTTTTATGTACCTACAATATACGCAAATAAATGTTACTTTACACGTTCACGGGTAGACCACTTGAGTAAAGATGACATTTTGCTGAAAAGTCGTTTTGTATATGGATATTAAAGGCTTCTTCAAACAGGCGTGACACGCGACGCGAATCGCATGCGACACAAAGGCATCGTTCATCGCGCGACATGTGGTACCCTTTAATTCTTCTTTTTTTTTTTAAACGTTGCCCCACACTAGGAATTTCTCCTGTATCGTGGGTGCGTTTACAAAAATTTTAACTCACATACACAGACAGCCAGACCCGGAACAACTACTTGCAGGTCTTACAAATATTTGTTCCGTGCGGGGATCGAACCCGCGACACGTAACGCAGCAGTCAATCGCTTAACCACTGCGCCAACCGTGTCGTTGTCTTTGTCACAGATTATTTAATAGTTACTACGTAACCTTTGAGTCACGTCGCGAGTCGCGCCTGTTTGAAGTAGTCGTGATATAGAGTATTTAAATTTAACAAAAATCAACTTTAAGAACACGTGCATGGCGTTACACGGCCATGCCTTTTTTTTTAGGTAACTTTCTTTTCTCGTTGAGTTATGTTACTTTAAGTAAGAATATAAATTATACATTTGGCATTATTAAAAAAAAAATCAATGTACAGTTTTGTCTTCGATACGATTTTTTTATATGTTTTAAGAGAGTTGAATAAGAAGTTTAATATTCTAAAGGCTTTAGTCGCAAATACATCGAACAGTTTTGTTCTCATTATGATGGTTCATGTCAAATTAATAGCTACCTTGCGTGACTGTCCCTGGCACAGATTTCAACGTTCGAGCTACTAAACCAACATTTTTGATACAATGATGAGTGGTTTATTGATTAAAGTATTAAGTCAATTCACTATTTAACCTACTGCTTCATATTTGACGTTATTCAAAGTTAACACTTTGTTTGCACTAGATTTCATAATTTGAATAAAATTGACGTGGTTCCGTTCGAAGACATTTCATGTACCCCAAATAAATTTCAATAATAAGCCGTTTACTTTCTTAAAACAAAAACAAAATCGTATTGTATGTTATAGTCAATTCATGGGATAACTCTTATTTCAATATAATTATACAAACAGTTAATATTATTTGTCAAAGATTATTATATTATTATTCTAATTATTGTGAATTCGAGAACTATGTCAGTTGTTGCTTATTTTTTTTATTTTTATCAGTTAGTTTAATCATGATCTGGCAGTTTGAATAATTTATGCGGCCTACTCAAATGTCTTTTCTTTGGTATTGTTCGTCGAATCGATGAGCTCCTTAAGTTCTGAGTTGAGCTGCACGATTGCTGACAATTGCGCGCACTGACTGGACAGGTCCGCTCGATCTGTGTGGTTCTTTCCTCGAAAGACCATTTCAGACAACGATCTACATCGCCTTTACATTATTTGACCAAGATTTTGACTTTAAAAGAGACTGTGACCTCTGAGTTTGTTTCGGCCTTTCTTCTCAGTGTAGTCAAATAGGAAACGCCGGCCTCATCTAGTTTTTAAAATACGATTGACGTGTAAAAGTGTTTGTACAAACCTACTAGAAAAACATCATTTATCATTTATACAAAATTGCTTACCTCTGAAATCGGTTGAGATCTCAAAAGACATCATTATATATTAAAATGTAGTCGGTAAAATCTGTTTCTGAAGTTTGAATACGTATATTTTTGTAACAAGCGTGTTTCAAAGGTTGAAAAGTATTATTGAACATGATTTTTAGATTTCCAGCATCTGTAATACCTGGGAAGAAAAACGTTTTGAGTTGTCTTACTTGTTACACGTCGTTTTGAGTTCTTCCAGATCTAGTTTAAAACAGTGACTAAAGCTTTGGTTTCCCTAGGAAAGGGCAACCGTCATATTAAAACGGCCGTCATGAAAATCTGTAATTTTTACCAGTATTTGACCTTAAGGGGCTGACAACAGCTAAAGCGCGGTCACTGCCGGAATGCATAGAAAAGAAAGAGAAGCGCGATAACACAAATTTGGTAATTTATTGCGTAATATGACGCAATTCTCTATTTACAGACAATCTATGGATTGGACAAAAACCTTAAAACATTATCACACAACAACAACTTGAAGAACAATAGTGAAAATAAAACTAGATTGATTGCATGTAACTATATTAGTATGGTTTTTAATCATTAAAAGAAGTTCATTTCATTTCATTTATTTGCATACCATGATGTGAATTTAGTTGTTACCAATAGGCTTAATTTTTAGAGGTATCCTCGTGATTTTTTTCTATCATACCAAATTTGTTGTATTATGTTTTCAACACACTATCTAGCATATATCCTGAAAAATATCATATATTTTTCTGATTTTGTTTAATTCAGGGGATCATATACTTTTAGGCATTGTAAAACTTGCGTTTAGGTAATGTAGTCCCCTTAATGTGTAAAAATGCTCTGTATTTGGACAGCCGGTTTTGTGTGGCTGTTAACCGCTTTCTTAACAAACCAAAGCTTTAGGGATAAAAACAAAAGATTTTACGTATCGCAGTTTCATACACTAATACTTCTTTTACTTAACATGTCCTTGTAAGGATTTATGTATGATAGCTCGCCGTTCGATAAGGACCCAGGCCCGGGTCGACGGCGCGTTGTGTTCCACGCGCGCCTTTTAAAGAGATGTCAGCACCAATAACGGGGTCCTCTAGGGCCGATGCCTGCCAGGGTTGCGGGAAAGTCCGAAAGGGATACCGTGGCCCCTGGCACAGGCAACTGAAGGAACACGGGTGGGTTTTAGTCAGTAAGAGTCTGACACGCCCTCCCGCTCTGCCGAGAGCGGGAGAAGTTATTTGATGATTTCCCAACCTCAAAAAAAAAAAGGCTTTCTGTATGTTTTCTTACAAAAAATAATTATAAACGATTTTTCTGGAAACTATACACTACATAGATACATTATAACCACAGAACAGATAAAAGAAGGTTTATCTGTTCTGTGATTATAACGGGTATCATTTAAGCTATTACCAATTTAATTAGTTTTGTGTTTCTTAAATAATAGGGTTTGTCCTCCAAATAGTAGATCTGTCACCAAAATGTAGTCACCAAACAATGCAAAATCAGTTCCACAATAAATCACCTAAAATCCTGAGATATAAGGTCTAGTACCAAATAAATGTTTTTGTATGTATTATAATAGGTGTGTCCTAATAAGTATTTAAGCAAACTAATTTAAAGAGATCACCAATAGTAGTAGTTTTCTTATTCACCACGGATCGATTGATATACATAATATGTCGACGGTAGGGCTTGGTCGACGGAGCCCCGCTTAGCGGGGCTCCTACTTCTGGGTGGTTTATAAAAAAATAACCACGAAGGGGATGGCGGGGTCTCTCGACCCCGCCATCCCCTTCTAACCTAACCTGTCCGAGTCGGGGTGCCCTAAAGTCCAGATTGCATCCAGTTTCTCCTGGTAATTTGTCTCGGGTATCATTTAAGCTATTACCAATTTAATTAGTTTTGTGTTTCTTAAATAATAAGGTTTGTCCTCCAAATAGTAGATCTGTCACCAAAATGTAGTCACCAAACAATGCAAAATCAGTTCCACAATAAATCACCTAAAATCCTGAGATATCAACCTGGGAACAATTTTTGTTTATCTGAGAACGAAAATATTTCGTGGCGATAGATCTATTTATTAGGTGATACAACTTGATGACAAATATAAATTTTGGTGATAGAAAATATAGTTCCCGATTATAACCACTGTTCAAAAGACAAAATGTTGATGGCCGATTCCAATTTGTTGTTTCATGTTGACCAAACTCTGAAAGAAACTCTCTAACTAGATGTGAGAGATAGGTACTCGTAGGTACAAAAAATTGGCATCATTACAGACACAGTTAGGTATCAGCTATCTTATATAATATTTGGTAGCTGTATTGACTAAATATAATACTCAAGTGGAATTACTGGGGATTCAATCACACGGTAATATTACAACATGCCTATTCATTATCCTTCGCTTATGTATAAAGGCTCATACTACTTGAACACACATACATTGATACTTGGATATGTAGCTATTGAACTTGCATAGTGTCTCTAGTATTGGAGTAATTGGATGACAGTACGTCTACGTATCTACTAATAACATAGATCAGCAGTAGATTCCGTAAGCTGGAGCAAATTATTATTACTATTATAGGACCTATAGAATGAAATACACAAACAAGAGTTTTATTTTTTTGTTTTTTTGTGCATGTTATTGATTTTGCCCTGACTACAGTTACGTTTGCCATCAGTTTGTAAATATGTAAGTTGTAATCTGTGGAAAATGTAGTGGGTAGTACCTACATATATTTGTTAAGTAAAATTTTAAGTTATTACCGTTTATTTTTAATATACCGTTTGTTTTCCCATTTGAAATAAAATAAAATAAAACTTAAGCATTTATTAATTTGAGATTTGATCTGTGACAGTGATACTTTTTAAAGGTTGACGCTGATGTTGACTTCATTATTTGGTGCAAATTCTAATTATACTTACGAAAAATAATAGATTGGCAGTATTGCAATTATCAGCATTGGAACTCTTACTTCTACATAGTCCAAACATTTTTAAGATTCCAAAAAAAACAACGGATCTTTTTTTACTGGCAATCTGAGGGCATACAGAGGTCTACAGGCTGCGTCTGACTCGCGTGCGTATCGCGTCTGTATCGATACAAACGCGCGTCAACGGCGCGTTTAAAAAACGTGGTGTGCACAGGCCCTAAGACCTAACATAATGCCAAGTGAGATTATAAAGGTTCCGATTTCCATTTGTTCGGAACCTTAAAAGTAAAAGTTCTTGCTCAAACAAGCATAAATGGTTTAACGAATTTAAATGGGCACACACACAGACCATTTCCTAGATTAACACTTAACCAATAGAACTTTATCTGGGAACATAAACTAGTTCTCCTAGGATGCGACTCGAGTAACAGCTAGTCTATACTCTATACAAATAAATAATATTGAAGCATCTGTTTGTAATGTCAAAATAACAGCTTTTTACTAAAAGCATTTTCTTTTTTTTCTTTTTGTTATAAGTAACATAAAAAAAAACATTTTTATATTTTTATCTGTCTGTCTGTTTGTTCCGTCTAATCTCCGAAACGGTTGGATCGATTTTAACGTAACTTTCACGGGCAGATAGCTGATGTTACAAAGAGTAACATACTTACTGTCCCGGTAGCTTTTCCTGTGGGATAATTTCCGACATCCACGTGGGCGAAGCCGCAGGCAGCAGCTAGTCTTAGCAATATTTATTTATACAGGGTGTGGCGTAAATAATGGATAGCTCTGAAACTGTCGATCGGCCAGATTATTATCTATCATATACCCCACTTATATCGCCATATGCCCGTGGATGACAATATTATTGATATTTTAAATAAAAATCGTACTCATCTTTCAAAATCAGCTGCCATTTCTACAATTTTGGTGAATTGTTCTGGTTTTGTTTTTTTATGTCACTCCTGAATATGTGTATTATCCACGACCAGTATCAAGATTGTTTATTACAATATAAGATAACATTGCAAAAATCGGTTGTCTGTAATGTCGGTTTACTGACGATAGTTGAACGTGACAACGTCATAAGAAAATACTGATGGCCATTGATTTTTTACTCATCGTGAAATAGTTCTGTTAACTTATTGTTATAGTTTTGTCAATTATAGCATAACCTACAATCGCTGCACTAGCGGACCGATGCTATTTATTTTAATGATGAAAGCACGAATATTCGACCATATATCACTGAACATATATCAAGAATAGTCATATATCATATATATAAAGAATCATTACCTTTATCGCCGCAATTATCGTTGCTATAAACAATTGACACCACATTCACTTTTCACTGCACTTCATACTTAACGGAAACATGTAAATGTATTATTGTATAGCAGCTGTCCACGCGGACGCATCGCTCACTCAAGAAGGAGAGAGACAGATGTCGAACGCTGCCGAACGCGGAGGCCGATTGTGCCTCTTTGTCGCTCGTTCCGCGCTCTCGCTTGCACTTCAAGCTTTAAATGGAACGCCTCAGAGCGAGGTAACGCCGCATGAGTCATGTTTTTTCGTGCGTGCAGCCGGCTATATCAAATTATAAGACGTTGTCACGTCAAAAATACGTATTTTTTTATTTTAATTTTTTTTCTACCGAATAAAACAATTTTGGATCACTATCTCGAAAAAAAAATTGTACGCGTATGTAGGCGATATAAGTAGGGTAAACGATAGAGGATAATCTGGCCAATCGACAGTTTCAGGGTTATCCATTATTTACGCCACACTCTGTATATACTATATTGTACACCAGAAAATACTAACAAAAAAAAACATTTTGCACTACAAAACATACAATGGGCGGCTTCTAGGCAACAATAATTATTATGCATAGTTTCATAGCGCAGCGTACGTGATTCCACAGCGACTCTAAGGTTCTGTTGTAATGTCGCAGTGGTTTTGTTAAACTAAGCGGATTATATACTCGACGAAGCTTGAGCGAGAGCAAATTTATAGGTTATTGGTTTATCTGATAAATTAAAAACAAACACGAAGTTAGGTTGGGTAAAAAATTAGTTCCATCTAAGATATCGCTAGTAGTTTGCTTGTAAATGACATTGTTCCTACTGAAATCTATCTGGGGTATGCGCTGCATACGGAAATAAGACGCAAAACCGATTATTTCAAGAGGACGTGCTCAATTTTACACGTCCATCACATGTCTATTGTGTTTTGAAAACAAACGCCGTATATTACATTTTGAAACTTATTCTTAATTCGCATGAGTGATCAAATGCAACCAGAGTAATTTTTCTACTAACCTGTAAGATGCAAGGTTCCATTTTATAGACAACCTTTATAATACCTACAATACTTCTTTCTGTCATCAAGCAGTGCTTTGTTCGGATTGAAAGCGAATACAAACACAAGCGGTTTTATTTACCTTTTTAACCATTGCTGAATGAGGGCTGGCAACGCCACGCTGTTGGTGTTTAAATGTGAATAGACGAGGATAACCATTTTAAATCTGTCTATCCTTTCAAATAAGACCAAAACAAATGAAGACTAATAAAAGCCAGACCTAATAAACTTAGCAAGATAATCTTCCCACGAATACTAATCTCATTGTTCCAATATCATCTACAGTTCGATGCACGTACATTATGAGATTCTAGTCGGGTAGTGTATTGGTTCCTACTTTGTGGCGATGGCGATGGAGTGGTTTTGTTGCCAGCTAAGCGGATTAACCGCTAGATGACCCTCTAGCCATTGTGGGAGTATAAAGTCTACGCTATTTCCATACTTTTATCGAGAAATAGTAAAACTTCTTCCTATTTTAACGTTGTGAATTCAGTGGGAGTTTCATATGTTTATAACTGGTAATATTCAAAAATCATGTTCAGGGAGTTGTAAAGGTCAGATGAGCAGTTACTCCATGTAAATTACTGGTGTTCAGCTGCTCTGCTCTGGTGGTAAGACTGGAAGCCGACCCAACCAAAGTTGGAAAAAGGTTAGGCGGATTCATCATCGAATCTTTAGAGAGTCGGTAAATTGAAATCCTCCCTTATTCTTTAACAATTCATCTTTTCGCAACTCGTATCAGATCAAATGCGTATTCTACTATCTATGAATAATATTACTCCTTTAACATCCCACAAAGACGTAAAGTAAACAAACGCAAAATAAAATGATTTTCAGTACCTTTCTAGTTTACAATATAAAGCAGAACTATGCGAATACAAACGATCTTGTTTAAAGCAGATAAATAAAGCGTGGTAGTGCTCGCTCAAGCGCTTTATATGTTAATACTACGCCGTATAGAGTCATCTCAACTAAAGCTAGGTACACGAAGTTCAAACTAGTTGCTTATTCAATTTCTGTTTCAGTTTCGGCAAGCAAGCATTTACGTTATCACTTTGCTACTAAGTTGTATTGAGGTTTCGCGCACGTAACCGTTAATTTAAGTTAATTTTAATGAGTTTGGTCTTAAATTCTAAACCTCAAGGTATCGCAAGTAATCACATTTTTCGAGGTAATGCTCTTTTACAACGCGTATTGTATTATTTTTTCTTTATTTAAGGAGCTTTGTCAACAATATTCAGTCGCTTCTTAAGGATATCATTTGTTTTTCTCATTATTGAAGCATTGACCTAGTTTTTATACGAAGGATTTCATTAAAATTATGCGACAAACTGATTCACGATAAAGATTAATGTTTAAATGTATTTTCGAGACTTCAGAAAATAACACTCAACCGACTAGGAGAACATGTCGACGTGGTAGATGTTTGCTTAGCAATAATTCACGGATAACAAAAAACATGGGTGACCATTATTAAGTACATTCATAGAATTCATACGAAATAATGTTAAGTTCTGGTAAGAATAAGTCACAAATGTGTCTAAAACCTTGAACTTAACTTCTTAAGCGCTGCGAATTCCCCTTTTCCATTACTTACGAATAAAAATATTAAATCTCTTATAAAAACACCGTTAACTATCTTCGTTTCTTCTCAAGCGGTGCATTATCTAGGAAAACCGTAGCCAGTAAAACGTTTTGTATGAGCTGTTATTTCAAAGTTTTCCAGTAGTTTCACTCACTGATTGGAAGTCCGGTTTCTTAAAGACAAAATCAAAGCATTTATTTTTCAAAAAGGCACTAAATGGCAATTTTGAACGTCGACATTTACATTTAATTAGAATTGATTCTTGTCGCCCCTTCCAAAAGGTAGTTTCGTATGGAGAAGAATGGGCAAGAAACTTCACCGTTACTCTTTTAAAATATTTTACAATATTTTGTATAATTATTTGTTTTGTGTAATTATATGTGATGCACCTAGAATATAATTACTATACCACAAGAATAAAAACTGATTCAATGACAGATAAAATAATTATGTGATAGATACATGGTGCTCACATATTTACAAACATTGTAAAAACGATTTTCCAAAAATTTGAACAAGTTATAAGTTCAGTTTATGAGTTAAAGTAATCACATAATGTAAATCAATGTCATAAAAATAATAAATTACACAATTCAATTAGGAACCAGTTTGATTTTGTCTAGACACTAGATTGTCCTATGGAGCTAGACCAGCGTGTTTTCAAGCATTTTTATCTTGGATATAATCCTCTGGTTTGTAGGTAACTTTTATTAAGACTTTTAAACTTTATTTTATTTAATTGCGATATAATCACAACGTATTTTGTTGTAACATTTAACACAGTAGTAGGTAGGTAGTTGGCAGGTAGTTGTGTAGTAGGTACATAATCTGGAAAATGGTTGATCTATTTAATCTTTATTTCTAGTATTACAATATGTCTATCACTTACTTTATTAAAACTATGTAGATTTTTCTTTTATACCTAATATTTTCATAAGTGAAATTATTTATTAAAACTTTATGCACAAGTAAAAAATAATACTGTACAAAGGCGGACTTAATGCCTGAGGCATTTTCTACCAGTCAACCTTAGGGTGATGCAGAGATATACCATGGCAGGTGCAACATACGGGATAAATAGCTCGGAAATGACTATGAAATACAAGAATAAATACTAATATATAGATACATAGATACATACATATAAACAAAATAAACCTTGGTCAGGAGAAATAACGATCGGTAGAGGAAAGTGAATTGGCAAGGTACCGTCATGATAGTAATCTTTTTAAATAGTTCCCTGAGAGATTCGCGGCGGATTATAAATGGCTCTGTTAACTCTCGAAATACAGATGGATTCAACGTCAGCAACCGACCTCACAGTAAATTGCCATACGACGTAATACTGTGAAAGTGGCTAAAATAGACCAAACGCGCGGTCTACATTAGTTAACTGTCTTATCTCTCTTACTGCATAGGCGGCCGTGCTCAGCAACCCTGAAAGAGATGTTATATGAGAACCCCATTATAATTTCTCGTCTAGCGTGACTCCTAGGTAAATCGTTTGATGAATAAATTCCAGTTTTTCTCCACTCATTAAGATGTCACAATCGCTACTTCTAACATTAGGCTCCGGACACGGATGTTTCGGGAGGTCCTGCACATCATCAGGCGGGAGGAAACGCCCGGGTGTTACCACTGCGATGATCGCCCCGAGGACACGGTGGGGCATACGGTGGGGGCCTGCCCTGCATGGGCGGAGCACCGCCGTGTCCTAGTAGAGGCGATTGGCAGCGGCGGCGACCTCTCACGCCCGGCCCTGGTTCAAGTCATGGTCCGGGGCGAGGGGGAGTGGGAGGCAGTCACCTCCTTCTGCGAAGCAGTCATGCTAGCGAAGGAGGTGGCGGGACGGGAGAGGGAGAGAATCTCCCGTCCATGCCGCCGCGGTGGATGCTCCGGGCGTCGGGACCCGCGTGACGACTCCCGGCCACCGTAGGCGCGGGCCTGCGGGCGGTGAGTAATGGGTAGCTCACCGTCCGATCAGGACCAGGCCCGTGCTGGACGGCGCGTACGTTTTCCACGCGCGCCTCAAAGAGATGTCAGCATCGAAGAGGGGGCCCACTAGGGCCCAAGCCTGCTGGGAAAGCGGGATCATCCGAAAGGGGTACCGCTGACCCAGATCATAAAGGGCCAAGGAAGGAACACGGGTGGGTTTTAGTCAGTAAGAGTCTGACACTCCCTTCCGCTCCACCCAGAGCGGGAGGAGTCATTTGATGATTTCCCACCCTCAAAAAAACAAAAAAAAGGCAATTAAAATCTAATGCATTTGGTTTTTTTTTTCATTTAGTACCAAATTATTTACCGCAATCCAATCTTCGACCTGAAGAATACACGTCGTCAAGATTTTGTGACCGTCGAACTTTTTTAAAGATCAATAATCTGCAAATAACACAATATTCGGTTGATTTTGAAGAAATTAAAAATTATTTATTATTATATTTTGAAAAAACGTTGCCCCACACTAGGAATTTCTCCTGTATCGTGGGTGCGTTTACAAACATTTAAACTCACATACACAAACAGCCAGACCCGGAACAACTACTTGCAGGTCATACAAATATTTGTTCCGTGCGGGGATCGAACCTGCGACACGTAACGCAGCAGTCCATCGCTTAACCACTGCGCCAACCGTAAATGTTCAAATATAAATCATTAATGTAAACTAAAAAGAGAAATGAACCCAATATCGAACCTTGAGGAACGCCCATTGTAATTTCAGACCCTAATGAGTTATGGCTGTTTACTTGAACTTTAACCTTTCTATCTTTCAGGTATGATATGAGTAAATCAAGAGCTGTGTTTCTTATCCCATAGTGATCTAGTTTCAGCAGAATTGTCTCATGGTTTACGCAACCGAACGCCTTAGAGAGGTCGCAAAAAATTCCTATGGCATCTTGTCTTTCTTCCTAGGCGTTAAATATGTTCTTTACTAAGGTGACACCAGTGGCAGTGGTACAAAGCCCTTTGGTGAAACCGTACTGTTGTTCATGAAAGATGGAATTTTTATTAAAAGTGACGTATTATTTGATGCTTCTACTTTTCAAACACCTTACTAAGAACTGTCAGAATGCATATAAATTCTTTACCGCGATTCTTATTCGATAGTAATATGAATTTGATTTTATGTATTAACGACACGTGGCGTTTATTAAGACTCCGTTCAGAAATAAACATATTTTAAGGGCTGCAATCAGGGCTCTTCGGGGTCTGCAATCCCCGAAGGGTTAGGCAGAGGTGTACCTATACCTAGTATTCTCACATTTTGCCAGTAATGTTTAAGTCCTGTGTAATTGAGTGCGAGCCTATTGCCATCAACTGCGCTCAAATCCAGGCTCGGGCTACTAATAACATCGCCTTTGTACAGTATTTTTATTACTTGTGCATAAAGTTTTAATAAATAAAAAAATAAAACACTTTGCCCGACTTTATAATCAAACCCAGAAAAATCACTAAACCAACAAGGCAGTTGAATCAATAGCTATTGAGAATTTATTCGAGAATCAAAGAAACGGGGCATTAGTAGATAAAACTCAATACATACAGACAATTTGTCGTATGTACTTGTCAACTGCCTGCTCCAATCTTACAACAGGCAACTCTCGACTAAATAATATATAGTCTGAATGTGTTTATCTTGCCATGTGGAAGTGACGTATTTGTCGACTATTGTTTCACATTCTATTGCAGACTCCTTTGACTAGTTAGCATAATATCCCCGAGCGATTTAATGAAGAATAGCTTTCGTCTCTCTTGTTTGTAATAACGCTTGTTAGAAGGGGATGATGGCTTTACTACTAGCGTTGAATGCCGCGATACGCATTTATTTTTGAACCTACATTTTTAAATTATTACTACGTGATCCCTTTAACCGACTTCATAGTTCAATTGTTGGGCTTGGTATATACTTTAATAACAAACTTCCCCATATTTGTTAGATTTGCTTTTCATTGCGTTTAAAGCTAAAGTAAAATCCAACCTTTATTTAAAGGCATACTTTTCTATCAATGATTACTCAAACGATAAGAATAGTTTGTCAATAATTAACTCAAGACAACGCTTATGTTTTTTCCAGAATTTGTTTACCTACAAGAGCAAACCTTGTTACCTGGTTTGTTTACCTGCAAGTTATATATGTAGTTATGTATTATATAGTATGAGTTCATATAATTGTTTATTTTATTTGACTATATTAGTCGATACAGTTTTATTTCATTTTCATTTATCTTTGACATAATCTACTCATTTCAATGTTTTTTTCATGAGTTGTAGGTATGTTGATAAGTGCTTAGGTAGCAACATCGACAATTGATCATATTATTCTTTTGAGCAACTGGCAGCGCGTTTGTCGTGCTCCCTTAGATGTCACTGCTTGCGGTAGCGTCGGGAGTCGGGTTGCCTCTTTCCCTCTAATATGGCGAGGGGGGTAGTGGCAGATCTTTGCGTTATGCTCGTGAATGGGTGCTGCTTGGTGGTGACAGGTCATCTTGCTGATTATGTATTTTTTTATTGTTATAAGTAATTAACTGTTTCTTTATTTTACTTCGAAGGTTCTAGGTGGTTCTTCATCATAAGTGACTTCAAGTTACAGCTATATAAACATAATGTAGCATTGCAAATGTAAGCGAGCGCGCCCTATATCCCTGGAAGCTTTTATTTAGGCATTAAGTTCTGTTTACGTTTTTGTCATCTATTTCTGCTTGAGTATATTTTTCAATGTTTTTGTTGGTAGGTATATTGGCGTGTACTAGGCAGTACGTGTGATATATGGCAAATAATTTAATTTAATGTTTTGTGTTTCGTAATGTTAATTATTACTTACTACTGTATAGAATCCAGTTAAGGGGTCCAATCCAGCAAAGAAGGTAATTGGATGCGTGTTCTTGAGCACGCGTGTGATTCAATACCCGACATGTAGGCTATTACCATTAGTGCTCTGTCCATTGCATAACTGGAAATCTCCAGGACAGGACCGACTGCACAATTTCTGGATTAAATGGCTAAAAAGGTCTCATGCCTGCTTAGTTTCGCAATTCTAGTTATCTTTAGAGACTGGGTCGCTACTACTGTTTTTTACGACACAACTGCTCCATAAATCTATTAGTACTGCGGAACCTAAAAACTATAAACTAATTACATGTTTACCGACCGTCTATATAGTTTTTACATCCATTTTTAGAGCATAAATTGCACACCGTATTGAAAGTAACTCAATTATGTCTCTGTCTCAGAATGGATGTAAGAATGGTTCCCGTGGATTTGTCCACATGTTGGATAGATTGTAAGAAGGGATATGACTTGGTGCCAAATATATGGCTCATCTGGAGTTGTACAAAATAGACGCAACTCTACGCACCTTCTTGATTTCGTGGATGAGGCAGTGGAGGACCATCCTTCTCTATCCAGGATGTCAACAGATCCGGGGGACTAATAAACCGACCAGGATTGAGCGCGGAATATTCCATGGCGATAGTTTGAGTCCGCTTTGGTTTTGCTTAGCCCTAAATCGTCTAAGCACACTGCTGGAGGGTTCAGGTTTATGCTACCAGTTGAGAAGAGGTGCTCAGGTGATATCACACCTCCTTAACATGGATGATTTGAAACTGTTTGCACCCAACAATTTGCAAGTGATGGAGCTACTGAAGGTAAAAAAAAACGTTCAGTTGCGCCATCAGGATGAAATTAGGTGTTCTAGATTCTAATGATCGTATAGAAGTATGACAAGGCAAAGATCTACACGGACGCTTTTTCCGGGCCTTCCATCGGCCTAATGAAGAATTTTTTGCGTCTGTATCCTGGCTGCGTTTCGGCGACTTAATTAGGGAAACTGAAGAATTTGTCTGTGCGATTATGGATGAAGTAATCATGACGAATTAATCCGACATATAGTTTCCAGTACTTGCACAGACACAATCTAGTGGCTAAGATTATCCACCAGCAACTCGCCTTACAGTACAACCTTGTGGAGTCCAAACTACTACAGGAAAGTGCCCAATCCAGTTCTCGAAAACGATCACGCCGCATTGTACTGGAATCGATATATTATTATCATCACTGACAGGACTATTGTAGCCGATAAGCATGATAGTGTGGTGATAGATCGACGAAATGGCTGTGCAATGATTTTTGATATCGCTGTCCCTCAGGAGGAGAATCTCATGAAAGCTGAGAAAGATAACCAAAAAACAAGTATCTTGACGCACACGAGGTTGTCGACATGTGGGACGTGGACTCTGTAATGTAATAATTGTACCGATAATTGTTACAGTAAATGGCCTAACAGCGGAGAGCCTCGACCAACACCTCAGGAGGCTCTCATTGCGCAGCTGGGTCAAGGGTTTGATTAAGTAAGCAGTACTCTTGGACACGGCATGCAGAGTGAAGAGGTTCCTCTCTCTAGAGCCCTGACTACCGGCACCTTGGACCCTGTTCCTGATGCCGATGAGCTACTATTTTTTTAACGTTTTTGTATGTCGTTTGTAAAAATATTTTAAAAAGTTTTTATTATGTAAGGAGATTAATAAACGAAATAATAATATACAATAATATAAGGTATATAAAATAAATAAAGGTTGTCTGTAAAAGATCGCTTTTAGCGATAAGACCGCCCATTATGTCACCCTATTTAAAAAATCTACATTTATATCTGTAATTATTTGGTGTACGTAATAAAGAGTATTCTATTCTTTTCTATAATATTATGTAATATATATATACCTAAATTTTCCATCGCAATAAATTATTTTCTCAGAACACGAGTAATGATGGCTTCTCGTGTCGAAACCGTTTTCATTTCAGGAAACTCGAGTTTCACTCCAATGAACACAATAACAAAATAAGGAAATCAAATTTAATTTCACACGAAAATGTAACATTACTCAATCCTTTACTGAAACGTGATATTTGATGATTTGTTTGGCGTTAAAGGCGTATTATAAACAAAGTTGGAAACATAAGTTTAGTGTGAGCTGTTTCATTTGGTTTGAGAACCTTACCTTACTTTATGATAACCTTGACCTAGCAGTCTAACAGAGGCGAGTACAGCAGCATATGTGTTTAAGGGCTTTTCAGGTCTTTGATCTACAAAATTAAAAGGTTAGACGTTAAAATTTAGGTGCCTATGTTTTTTCCGTAGTATATGTTATTAAACGATATACTGTTACTATATATACTTAACTGTTATTTTTACTACATCTGTAATAAAAGTAAAGTTAAGTACTTATATTGATAGTATTTTAGGTTTTAAACTTTTTTTTTTGATCGCTTATGGTAACAATTATTTAAAAAATCAGGCTTAAGGAAGCTATTGTTAGACAAGCTGTGGAAAGTATGGTTTTTGTACGTGTATTAAATTCTCAAAAATGAGCACAATATAACTAGGTACCTACTTACCTATCCGTTTTGAAAATAATTCCAGAAAATGATAGGAGCAAAGACTTCTTTCAATTTGGCCTTTCCTTCCTTCTTTCATCACTTTCTATAGTCGGGTAAAAAGAGGTTTTGTGTACGGCACGTGTTGTTTGCGAACAGAATTACTTTTTTTCCTCATATTTAGTCACCGTTTATTGGATCTAGCTTTATTGAGAGGTGGGTAAATAAGTAAACAGAGGGTTCCGACAGCTAGATTTGTTTTTTTTTTTTATATTGTAGCCTTTTCATATTGTGAATAACACGATAAAAGCAGACACGTCAAAGGTTTAATCATAATAGTGTTAAGTATTTGTATTTGGTTTTTTTTAGACTATTCATCTGTGATATTTCAAAATTATATTACGTTTATAAAAAAGTAAATTATATGATAAAATAATGTTTGAATAAATTTAAATGAATACATTCATGTGTATTTATTGATGTTGACGGTCAATAAGTACATAATTGTTACGGGACTAATATTAATTGGTTTTAAACTCGAACTCATCGCGCACTGAGATTTGAATGGTGCTGATCCATGCGTCATGTTCGTGAACAGGCGCTGTCAGTTGGGACTGGGCCTCTCTTAGCCGCCACAGCTTATTTTAATTATTTTATTTATGAATTGTTTTGTTTAAATTTATCTTTGCTGTACTCTGGACACTCAACGTGTACGTCTTAATTACATCGTTCTCACATATAATTATACCTATATTCAACATTAATGATGTAACTAATATTAATGTAACAATATAATTTAAAATTGTGTCCATGGAGTTTCTTGCCCGTTCTTCTCCTAGGTTCCTACTACGCTTTGGAATGGGCAACTAGCTTCATATTTCTGACTGACCGACCACTTGACAATTCAAAAGTGCCTGTAAATGGTTTAATTTAAATAAATACTTTGAGTTTGAGTTGAGGTCACGATGTCAGTGCGAGATGAGTCAAATAATGACTGACGAGTCAAACGTCGATCGTGGCTCAATCGGACAATACCGAAGATAACTATGAGGAATCTTTATGGGAGCCAAAATGTTTCATTATTATGCACACGCTTTTTCCCGCAGCTTCGCTACGTGTTGGTTGGATATTATTATCCCACGGAAATGTATTACCGGAATAAAAAGTATGTCCTTAGTCATCTTGGTCTATCCGTGTGCCAAATTTCGGCCGTTACGGCGTGAAAAGCTATAAGACAGACAGAGTTACTTTCATATTCATAATAATATTTGTATAGATTTCATTTGGCGTGTAAATTTTAGCTACTTTCCTGTTCACCTAGGGAACAATAAAACGAAACCTGCATGTCATTTTATTTCCTCATAAAACTTTTCGCATTTGTTGTGAAAGAATGTGGCTCAATTTCACAATACATTTCTGACAAAGTGTTTCCTGACGCGCAATCGTAACGCTACCAAAGTTTCTTTTCCCACCACTTTGGGTTGTTTAAAAGTTTTAACCGAGCAAAGTAGACCGGCATGGGTGTTGCTTTACCAATTTTAAAGTATCAGAATTTCAAGCGATTTTGAATCCTAAAGGATATCTTTATGGGTGTTAATATCGTGAAACTTTTCCTCAAATTATTTGTGCTAACATCCAAAAACTATTTAAAGTTCCAAAAAGCGTATCGTCCAAACCCTGCGTGTTTTTAAATAATTTATTCTTTTAGAAGATTTAAGAAAACATTTTTATTTTTCGCATTGTTAACAAAATGTCGTACCGTAATGGCTTTGTCGTTGACTGGCATATTTTTCACGACAGCGGGAAGATAAGACGGGATTTGCTTTTACTAATTTGTAACGATGGTGGCTTCGCGGGTAGTCTCATTGTCCAGAAAATGGAATATGTTATACGAGAATATATCAATGTAGGATGTTCCTTTGTAAGGCCTGATTGCCAATTTTAATATCTACTTACGTACCTTGAATAATATTGATAGGTTGTATATTGTTTCTCCTAACACAAGCATTTCATTGTTTATAAGGAGACTCCAAACTCTAAAATGTAAACCAAATACGTTAATTAAATTAAACTTATATTTTTAATTTTTAATATCTATTCGCTTTTCAAAAAGATCTATAATATAATATATAATTATACATAATTTATATAAATTAACGTCACTTTTCAAGTCTGTCAGTGTGTCCACATTGTTCTTTTAAAGGTAACGGAGTTTGATGCGGTTTTCACTATCATTTAGAGCATATATTCCGGAAGGTTTAAGCGAATTATACATGAGTCATCATATAACCTTATCTCAATTTACTTAGGGTCGGCGAAACAAGTCTTTTATATAAATTGTCTACTTTTATATAATATAGAAATCTCGATGTTTTGTCGAGTCATAAAAACTGTGTGAAGCAGGGGCGGGCAGCTAGTGATAAATATATCGAATAAACATCATACTTGTGATTCAGATGAGGCAAAATATGCATGGCAAATGAACCGGAACCCAGCTGCACAGTGTTTCACGAAAAATGACCGCGAGGAGGCTTTATTGGACACATTCGTCAGTGCCCGGGCAAGTGGAATGTGGACTGGGTATGTTAGCGCTAGCGGGCAATTAATCTCGCCTTGAGTGAAATTCCTGGTGCTTGGAGAACTTTGCTCAGAGCCCACTTATAATTTATTTGGAATTAAGAGAACAATTTTCGGCAGCCAGTACCAAGGAAAACAGTAATGGATAAATGAAATGATGAGTACTCAAATTCTTAAACTTTTCTGAATTTGTTTTTTTAGCGAGGTCGAATTCAATTACTGTTCTGTCAAATAAAATAAAAATAAGCACCTAATAATTCTCCTGTCTTTATATCTAACAAAAAATATTAAGGGTCGGTTCAGGTACGTACGTTGCATACATCTCTATAAGTTGACTACCCCGCTGGTCTAACGATCGCAAGTGCGACTGCTGAGCGTGGGGGTCCTGGGTTCGATTCCCAGGTCGGGCTAAGTGTTATTAGGTTATTCTATTATGAATTTCACAGTAACAGCCCGGAGTTTGAAAGTTGGCGGTGTGATACCTCAGTGCCTCGGAAAGCAGGTTAAGCCATTGGTCGTACGCCAGAGGGGCAATTCTCGTATTTTTAAGAACGTTTGCATTCTATCTCAGTCGCAATCTGTCATAAATTGTATAACGTTTCCCTTCATTTTTGACATTTGACTGTCGCTGAGATGAGATTCCGACTTGATTTTGAACGTTTTGAATTACGGGAATTAGCCTTCTGATGTGTCTCCGGTCGTGTCGGATTGCCATTCGTCGTGCGGATTAAGAGAGTGAGGGAAGAGTGACTGCACATCTGTCTCTCAAGTGTGTGTACTGGTGCACTATAATATGGGCACGCCCAAATACTCCGAAATATTTTATTCCGAATTTCGATGTTCCGATTTTCGAAATTCCGAATTACATAATACTTATGAATTATAATGTCGATAATTAAAAATCACGAAATGTATGTTACCGAAAGTCGTAAATACGTTTTTTTTTTGTTTTCCGATTTTCATACACTCGAAGAATCAAATGCTCGATGGGATCTCGGTCCGAAAAACGATATTCTGATTTTCAATACCTCGAATACACTGCTAAAATTTGGAAACTGATTCTGATTCAATTAGTATACTATTCAGTTACGCATATAAATTGAAAATCGGTAACGTTTTATTTTATTTAAAAACGTCTACTTTGTTATTAATATTTGTGTAATAATATTTTTTTTTGTGTTTTCATCTTCTCCTTATTAAATATTACCTGCGTCGGGTACCATCTACTGTTATTGATTAATTTGGTTAGGTTAGAACAGTGGTCATTAACGCCAGATCCCCACTATTGTTGGTGAATCATTTGGTATTCTTTTTTTTTGGTCATTTTACAAGGCGTTTTTGTTTCGGAATTCTAATTAATCGGTACTTTAATAATCGGAATTCGTATTTTTTATGTTTCGAATTATCATTAACTCGGACTTTTTGTTATTCGATCTATTGAAACTCGGTATTTTGAGAATAGTAATTATAAACGTTAGGAATATTGAAATTTTCGAATTATATAAATAGGATGAATGATAAATCCGAGTTGTTATATTAGAAATTATTAACCATTTGGAATAGTGAAAATCAGTATTTTGAAATTCATATTTGTTACTGACGGAATTAAGTATTTTCGTATTTATGTAGTGTAGGCCTATAATATCTCCGGCCTCTAGATGGCTAGTTTCCACTGAGATTTAGCTGCCATGACCGAAATTCGATCTGGAGGAATTTTGTCAGTCGCAATATCAATGGAATGATCGAATGGTTCAAAATCTTACTGAAAAGTAATGTTAAACTTATTTCATATCTTAATTAAAACCAATCTCAGTAACGAGTTTCAATTAAAATAAAACATAATTCAAACCGTTAAGTAGTTCAGATTATTAATATAATAAGTGGCAATAAAGCGCTTGAGTTCGGTAAATTAGATTTCTTCCATTAAAAAGCTTTCCGGAGCCGAACTCAGCCTGAAAGGCTCTCTTTATACTCCTTAACTATGAATAGGTCCTTATGTACCTACCTACATGTACGAGAAAACGGGTAAATCGATTGTTTAATAATAAAACGGTAACATTACAGTTCGGAAAAGGTACAAAGGGACTGACATTTCTGATAAATTCTACGTTATTGCTGAGTAATATTTTGTTTCAATTCTTCGGGGCAGTCGAATTAAAAGCAAAATACATTTTTTTTCGTGTAGCTCTTACGCCAAAAGAAGAATCATCATTATTATCATCAGCCAAACTTCACCCACAGACTGCTGAGCATAGGCCTCCCTTTTCTTGTGACAATCTCCACGTTCCTGTGCCAGCCTCATCCAGGTTCTACCTGCGATTGCAACAATATTGTCCGCCCATCGCCGCCAAACGACCGACACTTTGTCTTTCGAGTCCTTGGACGTCATTCGGTCATTGCCCTACTCTACCTGGCATCACTGCACCTTGCCTGTTGGTCTGTTGTTAACCTGGTGTCCTGCCCAACTCCATCTGATTTATTACGTCTTCGGATCTTGATGTCTGGAATTCGGTCTTTAAGCAGTATGCCAAGCATGGAACGCTCCAAAAGTGGAATAATCGTATGAACTTATATATTTTTATCGACTATACAGGGTGTTTTTGACAGCCCTCCGCAAACTGATAGGGTGGCTTCAGTACATCATATTAAGGTGATCGGTACATGAAATTCTTTCAGGAACATTAAGGGAATCTTTAAAACCAGATTTGTTTTATGGGGGGACATCGTGATCACTTACCTCACTCGCAATGTATCGTTACCGTGGCAAAACGCACGTAGCGGACGGCAGCGCAGCGAGCTTGAGCGTGGCTGCCCCTGCCCCCCGCGTGCTCCCCGGCGCACCTGGGCCGCGTCTTTTATTACGTTACGTTACGTCATAATTTTTTTTTTTTCCTGAGAAAATTTCCAGTGGGATATGATTCAGAATAAGGAGCAGAATCAATCCTGTGTTTTTGTGGAGGGCTGTCAAAAACACCCTGTATAGCAGCCCACAGCTTTTCATTTCATAAAATTCATTAAAGCTTAAGATAGCTTCTGAACTTACATATTTTGATATTTTCCGCTTCCGCTATGATAAAGTTACTAGTTTCTTAGAGTACTAATATTGGATGTTTATATTGCTGCTCCAAAGAAAAACGAGGTAGGTAATGAGAGAACTGATAAGAGGTAAGATGTTCAAGCCTCTACTATACCTATATAAGCATATTATCATGACTGAGTAAAACGAAGTTTGAAACGTTACTCTTACCTAGTTTCATTAACGCAACCAATTACCTCCAGATCAAGCTAAACCAGCATAAAACAACCAAAAAGCAAGAAAATCTATTGCAGAACTATTGAGATCCTAGAACGTTGTCGTACTTACATAACAAGGCACGTTTTGAAAGTGTGAAACAATAATGACTCATCTAAACGGGAACAGGCATTCCTATTAGGTGTCTTCACTTTAACAACGTTGTAAGGTGTACAAGATAATAGTCTTGCAACACGACACCTCTCCCTTGACGCCCCTCCCTCTAGGGTCATCAAATAGCCGAGTTTTACGATACTAATAATGTCCAAAGAATTTGTGTTTTGTTCGGTGTTGTTGTGAAAATGAAATAAGAAGGAAATTGTTACTTTACGTTTTTACTTTTATATTGTTTTCTCATATACATATGTAATAGATTTTGAGAAAAAAAAATACAGAGTAAGTAGGATTTAATGCACACGTTTGTTGGCCCTAAATTATAAATAATATACTGTTTCTATGTATCAGTCAGTTTTCATTGCTTCTTCATAATCCAAATAAAATTATTCGTCAAATTTTTCCTTCTGGCATACTTTTTAGTCGCATTTCACTACCAGAACTGGCTGCGGTACTACAGTTCTACTGGTAGACACCAATTCGTCTCCTCAACAACGTAAACAACGCCGTAAATGTTGTTGAACTGTCAAAATGAAGGTTATTGCGAAAATGTTATATTAAAGCAAGTGTGTCACGCGATTACCCCGCAGGCCCACTAGTTCTAATTCAATCACAGGTTTACTACTCTAAAAAAATCTTGATCCATCTTTAGCCTGGCAACCCTAGCTAGTAATCTTGGAGTGCATTAGCGTTGACAGTGCGATAAACAGGAAAGGCCAAGTCTGTGTATTGTTTTGTAAGAGAACTACGTTGTTAGTAGGTAGGTACCTACAGTGGATAGTGCTCGAGTGTCATCATCATCATCAGCCTATATTAGTCCACTGCTAGACGTAGGCCTTTCCTAGTGAACGCTACTGAGCCCGATCTTTTGCTCTCCTCATCCAGTTTCTGCCAGCCGCCTTTCGCAAGTAATCACCCCACTTGGCCGGCGGGCGCCCCACACTACGTTTGCCTAAATTCCCTAAAATCTGTTACGTGCTTTAGTATATTTACGCTAAAACTAGAAGATTGTATTGTTTCTAGCGCTTTGGTGTCTGTTTGGCTATGATTCACACGCAATTATGAAACTAATTTTGGTTGGCCGAAGAGTTACTTTCGTACATACATACATTTCGCCTTCCCCCCGTGGGGGTAGCCAGAAACTACAGAATGTCACCTGATACGATCCTTACATACTCCTAGTGTTACTTTCGTTCGATAATTTCAATGGGCTCATCTGCTTGAAGTGTGAATATACCTATAGGACTCTAAGTCTAAACAGTTCTGTTTATTCCTTTGGAAAATATAGACGTGATTCGAATTACGTTAGATAATGGAGCAACCGATAGTTTGTGTTAGAGATTTTATTTTCTAACATTTCTACAATTAACTTGACTTTATGTGTGTAAAATGTTTTTACTTTTACAAGCTTTTTAGCAGGTTGATTTTTAACTTGAAAATCTTTGGGCCATAACGTCGTCAATATTATGCTTCATTCTTTTGTGTAATATATTATGTAGCTGGAAAGTTTGAAAATATTTCTGTACCATTAATTTTTCACCGCTTCAAACTCAAAATAACCGCCGACCAAGGACAGTGTAAATAACCTGATTGACCCAGATACTTAATGGAAAGTTTGTGGCACTATTTGGGTCGTCAATTCAATGTTAATTATTGATGTTTCTTTTTCTTTATAAACGATGTTACCTTGGTTATATTTGTATTGTGATTTACAGTATCATTAAAATACCTCTCCAATTGGTATAGTATATTATTAATTTTAATAGTCATTAATGTCAATCATGGTTATACAAATAATGTCGAGTATTACTATTTTATTAAAGTAAAGTATTTCAGTGTACAGTCCGAACCAATATAAGAAGGTATCTACCTAATGAACTCATCACGTGGCGTTTGTAACATACGAAGTAGTTCGATTTGCATTAAATAAAACTTAATAAACCAATAAGTGCAATTTTTGTTTAGCGTTCAATTCCATCTAGGAAATAATTTGTGAATAAATCAAACAAAGGTATGGACATACCATAACTAAACGACCCGTTAAACTAACTTTCGGATCATAAGCTACCAAGATAAGACTTTATTATGATGTTCATAGGGGGTGAGCCACGAACCTTGCATAATATCTACGCCATTGTATATTAATCGAGCACTCATCCGACCCTCGGCATTCTGCTTATTCCGAGAAAATTAAGAGACAACGGAATCTTATAAAATAAAGTGTTTATCGGAGAAAAATAAAACGAAGACCGAAAAATGAATTATCTTTCCGGGTGAGGGTGTGAAATGATTTATTGTTGATCCCCAAAATTTGGCAACGTTTTATAAATATTAATGGAGTTCAATCATAATAGGTTTTCTATTATTTTAATCTAAGACTGGAATTAAATTAAACCAAAACGTCATGTTTTCAATAACCTATCGATTTTCAAGAACAGATTGTAATTAATTATTTTAACGCAGGAATGAAGTTGACAGATTGCTAAAACATGAATTTTATTTTATTTAAGTAAACAAATTATTTACGCGATTGAACAATAATTAATGAATTAAATATATAATAATAACACATTCAATCAAATCAATACAAGTTTACCATGTCAATATGAAATACAGTAAATAGTTTGAAATAGACAATAAAATACATAATTCATTTAATTTATTTAATTCTTAAACGATTAAATTCCATTTAACACATTGTAAAATATACTCCGATTCAGCCCGACGTGCGCCGGCCAGTGTTTTATTTCAGTATTTTATTTCAGCCGTACGGCTGTTATCATTTAGCCACGAGCCCCTCAAACGTTGTTTAGTAGTTGTTAACAAAATTGTTATTATACCTAACGAAATTAGGTCATTAATACGATGGAAATCAAATTAAATTAAAATCTGTCGCTTACAAAGCCTGTATTCTTGCGTAATTACATTAATCCTTAGTTTAATTAGAAGATTAGCTTACATCTCCCGTCACACTCTCGCAGTGTTTGTCTAACAAAGGGATAATGTTTAAGAGCAATCTAAGTTTTAATTATTTACTCACATTTAGTATTTACAGAGAAAACGACCAAGCTCGCCCATAAACATTTTACTTTCCCTTTTTAACATTCTTGTCTTTCAATTTTTTTTTGTTTTCTTGTTTAAGCAAGATTTTCAATAAACTTTTATGAGAACGTTTACAACATTTTATACTGATTGATTTCAACCATAACGAAATATTCGCATGCACATAATAACAGAGAGACAATAAAGAAATTGAGCAAGAATCGGTTATACTTTTGTTGTATGGAAAACAATATTTTATGAAATATTTTCATGTGCTTAGTACTTACCTGTATGTAATGGAAAGAAATACCTACTAATTGGTTTAGATATGATGTGCCGTTGGTTGACTGGTAGATAAGGTAATATAATTTATTTGTGTAAAACATGGTATACATAGGTATTATCAAAGCATATAAGATCATACTTACGTGTTTTGTTTAAAAATTAAAGCATGCAAACTTCAACGAATAAACAAATTTGAATTTCCAAACATTATAATTTAAGTTCAAAAATATCCTTATTATTATAGAAATTATTTTCATTCAGCCATATACCTATATAATTTAATATTGAATAACCTGCAATTTAATATTTTTAATACATTAGGTAATCCTTTATCTATAAAAATCAATGCCACTTTTCGTTGTAATTTTATAACTCAAGAAACGGATGGACCGATTTTGCTAATTCTTTTTTTAGAATATTCCTTGAAGTACGAGGATTAAAAAAAAGACGACGAAGAGAGTACGAGAAAAATTAAAAAAAATGTCAGGCGGTACGAAGTTCGCGGGGTCAGCTAGTTTATTATAAGCATGTTCACACACAGCCAGACAGCTTTTATTATCTTTTGCTAACGTAGGGAGCTCATCTAGTACAAGTCTGAATTGATCACGGCGACTTCGAGAACTTATTTTCTCTGCTGTTTTAGAATAGAGTCTGTGTAGAGAATACTTAATGCATTCAATCCTTCTTCTTCTTCGTGTCACCGGAACGACAGTATTTCAGATCTAGTTCGCCTAAAATTTCGCCACTACTACGGCATTGACCGCCGCATGGCAAGCCCACCTCTGTACATTTGTGTGCTTAAGGGGCTGACAATAGTTAAAGCGCGGTCACTGTCGGACTGCATAGAAAATAAAGAGACGCGCGATGACAAAAGCTGGTAATTTATTGCACAAAATGAAGCAATTCTCTATTTACAAAAAATCTATTGATTGGACAAAAAAATTAAAACACTATCACGTTAATAATATGTTGCTTAAAGGACAACCTGAAAAAAGAAACAGAATGATTGGATATATATTATATTAGTATGATCTTTAATCATTCAAAGAAATTTTAACAGGTATTTTCGTGAGTTTTTTCTATAGTACCAAATTAGTTGTAATACGTATTCAACACACTATCTAACTAGCATATATCCTGAAGAATATCATATATTTTTCTGATTTTGTTTACTGCAGTGGATCATATACTTTTAGGCATTATAAAACTTGCGTTTAGGTCATGTAGTCCCCTTAAAGTGTTAAATAAATAAATTGACCGTGGCTGCGCAGGGGTCACATTGACTGCATGGTTTGGGGCATAGAGGGCAGGATAGGAGGTGAAGCATATATATTTATAGTACTATAGTACCCATGGCAAATAATTAAGTTTAAAGTTTTGTGTTTCGTAATGATAATTAGTTACACTAGGAAGTGGCGAAGGGCCTGCGTATTGGGGGACTGTCTCATGTATGTTTGACGTTCAAAAAGTGCTGATTAACAGCCTAGTTTGAATAAATGACTTTTGTTTGATTTTGACTGTGGCGACATCTATAACGCCACATGCGAACTACGCATCATCCTGACGTCACACAATATCCTGCATCGCGCAAGCATAGTTTACCGCGCAACTAGCATATATGCAACGCCCCTACATCAATCGTTGGGCAGTTGCCCACCAGACAACACCCGTCTGGTCGGAGGATCCTCCCTTTTCTATAGAGGATGTGTGAATTTTACACCCTGTTCCTCATACCTCTATAGTATCTTTGCACTTTTATAGTGCATAAATAAATTTACGATGTACATAGTTTGGATGAAAGTAACTATTGAGATTTTTATTTGTTTTACTATTTATTTTTAACAACTTAAACTATCATTACAGGGTTTACCCTAATGCGACAGTTAAGAACTTAAACTAATAACCTAAGCTATATACTTACAATAACCAAATTAGAAAAATTAAAACTAACAACATTATTCAATTATTACACCATTAAAACACAAAACATAGTTTAACATAACTACTTACATAACGTGGAACAAACATAAACACAAACATACTTTACTTACATGAAGCCAAAATTAAATATTATTTGATGACGATTGATAGAGACGAAAGTAGATAATGGCAAGACCGGCCACCATAAAATTGAAATAACAATAATGATAATTAAGAGTAGTTCTTATTACTTACCACATGAAAAGGAAACCTATTAGTCGACCTATATAGGATGTAGGTGCTCACAAAACCCGGCTTAGACTATAGCACTTAAACAACGAATTGAAACAGGTTTTAAAAGCCTATAAAAAAAGAAAGCGCTTAAAGAACTATAATCATAAAAGGTTTATTTGGTGTAATATTTAACTCATGCCTCATGAAGTCATGATGGTATTTTAGAAATTATTTAAACAGTAAAACGTTGTCAGTTTATTGCACTATTTTCAGGATGAGAATATCATAACACAAACCTTCATTTTATATTGTGTGATGCACTTACTTTTATTTTCTTTTCAGTGCAGTAGTGATGGTTATTAGATTTTTATATTGAAGTAATTTCCACGTCATAGTGGGAATAAAGGAAATGATTTTGATGGTTTTATGGTGTCGTAAGTAGCCAGTATCACACTTTTCTTCATTTCAAGTAAACAGTAAATAATTTATTGCTTGATTTTTTATTTTAATAAATTCATAACACGTTAAGAAACAAATTTGATATTGTTACTGTCTTTTAGGATCTAGATATCGTATTTTCATAACAGTTTATTAAAAAAGTCATGCGGGGCAGTCTTTGGGGATTGCCCGTGGAAGTGAAAACGAAGCGTGCGGTGAAGATGACGCGAGTTTCACGCTTTTTGTTTATCCTAAAAGTACACATATATACACAGTATACATACATATTATAGCTCTTGGAAAGCGTTCGGTGATGATGACGCGAGTTCCATGATTTTTGTTCACCCAAAAAGTGCTCAACGCGCCTAAAGAAGTAATCACTTAGAAAAACCTGTGAGGCAAATAAAAGTCTCTAAAAACGGCTAAACATAACTTCTTTTTTTGAACACTCAATCAAGTCACGTTTCAAAATAAATAAAAAATAACAAAATCAATTCAGCCGTTTGGGAGCTACTATGCCACAGACGGACACTTATACACACGTTAAACTCATGACATCCCTCTTTTTCCGTCGGAGGTTAAAAATAATACTCCACGTGCTTTTCCATATTATTCACAATTTTATTAAACTCATATAAATATTACGGCACTATTTTATTCATAAGTGGTTTCCCAGTGAAATTATAATAAATGACCAGCCTTTGCATAACTCGTAAAGCGCGTTTTATTTTCTCACAGCAGGCTTTTATGAATGGTTGCTATAATATTTTTATGTTATCCTTACTATTATTGCGGTCTATGAAATCGGTTACGGATATATTTATTAAACGGATACGTAAAGTGTGTATACTTAACGTAGGTATCTAGTATCAGAACGTGTCGCATAACCATTCAATTGGTAAAATTAAAGTTCTAAAAAAGTATGTGCCAATGCAAATAAAAAAAATACGTGATGACAGATCTTTAAAATCTGAACTCTTTGCTCTGAATTAATAATATAATAGAACAAACACCACCACTAACATAAAGACACCGTCGCGCGTCGCCCACGAACAGTACTAGGTAATTTTACTTAACAAAACTTGGAACTGGGGAAACAAATGAATGTCTATAAATTCTATTTGACATGTTGTAATGTTTGTATTTTTTTACTTACGTTTTGGCTATTAGATCTTATATTATACGTTCTCTCCAATTATCTGCATGGCCATTGTCTGTAGTTTAACCATTCCTAGGCCTCTATATTTTAAGTTATTTAGATTTTCTCATGCTCTCCCAATGTTTATTTACCTTTTGTAATGTCAGATAATGACAAGCCTAGGTTTTATTTTTAATGTATTGCTAGAGCTGCCAGTAGGTAAGGTTGTATAGGTATTAGACCTTATTATAAACTATTATTCTTATTTTATGTTCTAGAATCATTGTTAAAAATTTTATATGTCAACCATCCGAAAAGGAAGGGAGCCGGGACCGTCAGATCAGATTACTCTTGGTGCTCGCCTTGGCAGGAGGTCCTGAAGTTATATAGCGCTCGGTGGGAGGGCTGTGCCCTCTGATAGTGTGAGCTGTGCTTGAACAAATCTACGCGTCCTTCTACACCAGACTATCTTGGAAAATACCTAGACCGGCGATGGCTACCCTTGGCGTCAGTTCTGGATACTGACGCAAGAAGATTACGTCGTGGTTTACAATATACTAGTGACGCCGATGGCTGGTAGATCTCAGCCCTCTGCCTGCCTCCTTTACCACGGCCTGCCCCTCCGAGGTCGGTGACGTGGTCTGACTCAAGGACCCCTCCTTTTACAACCTGCGAGCCTCTCTAGAAGAAACACTTGGACCTTCAACTTATACCCGGTTTCCCTTACTTTATATTCTACCTCAATTATATTATTTTACCATTTTGTACTTTTACTTTTTCTTTTAAGCCGGGACTCCTCCAGTTCTGGTGATAGTTCCCTCCTTGACCTTACATTTTCCCCCTCCCGGGAAAATGTAACGTTACAATGTCTCATTGAGTGTTAGAAGGAAAAATAAAAATTGCCACAGAATTTCTAACGCAAAGCTTCGTTCCAATCCATAGGATTTGACAAAGAGTATTCTTCAAAGGAACCTTCTATTACTACGAGGCATTTTTAGAAATGATGATGAAAGCACTAAAACCATACTTATTTGCGATGGAACATACATTTATATTGATATCTATAAGAGGATTACATGCATAATGTTGTGTTATGTTTTAAGTTTAAATTTTACATTAGATGGCTAGCCCATCTGGACCTACGGAATCCCACTGTGGGGCTCTGCCAGTAAGAGCAACGTCATGTGCATCCAACGTGTCCAAAACAACATTCTGCGCACCATCACAAGTGCCCCGTGGTTCTCCAGAAATGACGAGATCCACGAATATCTTGGCGTTCCCGCTATTCAGACTGAAATTGAGAAGTACAAATTTAAATATGCTGATCGGCTCTCGGTTCATCCAAATACCCTGGCCTATGACCTCCTAAACCCTTCCGTTGCGGTGAAAAGGCTGAAAAGGAAGGATATGTTCTAAGATGGCAGTCGAGACACTGGTCTCTTCGCCTAAAAGCCATACACACTCAACTCATCTGCTTATAGTCTTGCGACTGATCGCAGATCAAAACAGAAAAAAAAAAAAAAAAAAAAAAAAAAGATGGCTATCACTGTGATTGATCTTATTCATTCGGACGAAAAATACAATGCCTACCAACACCTACGTAGCAACATATTATAGACGTGTACTCCTCCCTACTAGTAATACTAGTATCATGTTATCTATGTAAAATTAATATAATAAATTACATCGGGAAATATAACATAAATTGCGTAATGTGAATGTTCCACACGCTTCTGCTTACTTCTTCGTGGTATATAAGCGTGATCTTTTGTTGTTTATTTTCCACATCGGCAATGTATTCAAATGTGGGCAGCATGTTTTAGTTCTTTTATTGTGACGAAGATGGAAAACAAACATCTATATTTTCGTTAGATAAATGATGCTAAAAGATGAGTTTTTTTCAGGAAACCCTGTATACATAAGACTTCAAACAAACGGTTGTTACTTTGTTGCCTGGAGCGAGTAGAGCACCGACTTACGAGTTTATTTTTATTTTTTTCTAATTTTATATAAGGCCTTTTGTCAAAGACATGTCAGCCCCATCGTACCCTTTTACATTGGTTGGATTACTTATAACAGTATTATTTAGTATAATATTCTTAATAGTTAGTAATTAGAGTTATTCGTGGAGAACCATAATTAAATGGCACAGCTTTTTAATAATCTCCGAAGATGGTACAGATAAGATGGATTGAATTATGCCTACATCCAATTTATTCACTTTAAAGTCCATCACGAACAAGTCGCGTTCTACTCCGTTCCGAGCACATTCCATTAGCAAATGTTGCACATCCTCGAAACTGTGCAATTAGGAGAATCGGCCCTTTTCATAAGAAATCCAAACTTTGCCGATGGATAGTGCCCAGAACGGCGGTGAGTCTTAACATCAATTTAACGTAATTTCTATCTAATTTTGTATCCTCGAACCAGGGAACACGAGATGGCTGACCATGAATGCTTTTGTACCAAATGCCTTTATTCAGAGATATTTTGAAAAAAGTTGTGTCCAGGAGTTAAAGCATGTATTTAAATTTAGTTGTATATTCCCAATAATCACGTATATAATTAATTAAAAATAATAATAAATAATAAAAATAAAAATGTTTATTTCAATAACTTACAGTAGTTACATTTTTACTTTTAGGAATGACCCTTTAAGCAAAATAAATGCTTGTGTTAGGACATTCCAATGATTCTCAAAACGGTGAAGGAAGACATCGTGAGGAAACCGGCATGTCCTAGAACCAACAAATTCAAAGACAATGTGACATCTACCAACACGCACGGGGCCCGCGGGGTGGATTATGACTTCCTCTCACGTAGAGAAGTCCTGTGTCCTTGCAGTGGGAACATTATAGGCCGATTATGCTGTAGCGAAAAATATGAGCCAAAAACGAAGTCTCCGACCCCAATATTTTTTGATCCAACTGATCAAAAAAATTATTGAAGACGGGGTCTATAGTCGGCGGCCCATCGTCCTGTCAACCAAATCCGCTCAGCTGTATTTGCGCCAATCCGCGACGAAAATTCCCCGTTACTACTTTATTAGACGTATATATATATATATATGTATATTGTTGAGTTTTACTTATCTAAACTAATTCATATTTTAAAGAGCTACCATTTGTGAATTGAAATCTTCTTAACTATTGCGAAAAGTCTGTTACTAAAGGGACGCTTCAGTATTGCCGAGTCTAATAGGATATAATATTTTATGTTACCGCCGCCGCAGGTGACGCCCTGACTTCAAGAATCCCAAGTCGATTCCCGGCCACCAAAGCCGTGGGCTTGCGGACGGCGAGCAATGGGTAGCTCGCCGTCCGATAAGGGCCAGGCCTGGGTCAACGGCGCGTTATGTTCCACGCACGACTCAAAAAAATGTCAGCACCAATGACGGGGTCCGCTAGGGCCGATGACTGCCAGGGTTGCGGGAAAGTCCGAAAGGGTTACCGTGGCCCCTGGCACAAGCAACTGAAGGATCACGGGTGGATTTTAGTCAGTAAGAGTCCGACACGCCCTCCCGCTCCGCCCAGAGCGGGAGAAGATATTTGATGATTTCACACCCTCAAAATAAAAAAAAGAGGCGTTAGTCTTCGTAACTATTGCGAAAAGTCTTTCACTAATGGGAAGCTTCAGTATTGCCGAGTCTAATAGGGTATAATATTATTTTATGTTAAAACAAGAAGTTTACGCGGACGAAGTCACGGGCAAGGCAAGCTGCTTGTTAATAAACAAGCCTTAAAACTTATTTTCATTTTTATCTATGATTATGCCAAAAGAATGTCACATCTACCAAAATCTACCATTCTAAAAAAAAAAACCACATAATTATATTTTTCATTCCATCTCGACGTTCTTTAATCGGCTATTCAAACATCGTTTAACATCGAACTCTACTTAAATGAACCAATTTTATCTTACAGCTCTTTAATTGGTTTTAAATTTTGCCAGATGAGCAAGCAATTAAATCCCTCCCGTTCAAATACCTTCACACATTTAACCTTCACAAAAGATATAGCAAAAAGATCCATGACAGGAAAGTACAGAGAAAGGATAATAAATATCGGATATCAAAACGTCCCTATGGACCAAAAGGATATTGTTGGAGTGTACATATAGAAGGCTAGAGATTTTTCTTAGTTTACAAGAAAACAGAAAGAAGGTCCCTTTGGTGGAGGTAGGATAACAAACCTCGGCGAAGATAATCAATAATCAGATTCGTTTTTTGGTTGTTGAATATTATATATAATACGGGTACCAAATGCGATTCTAAGGTCAAGTTACCTCTGCCGAAAGTCCGAAAGGGTTACCGTGGCCACTGGCACAGGCAACTGGAAGGAACACGGGTGGGTTTTAGTTATTTGATAATATCCCAACCTCATAAAATAAAAAAAAGGTCAAGTTACCTACGTTCCTAAATACGTAAGGTATCCATTTGTAGTTGGAGCCACATTGCAAATCACTTTTCTTTGCAAATTATGATTGTCATTTGTGACTTTAATATTTTTATGAGTCTTGAAATTTTATTAGTCACGAAATCTGAAATCGTAAATCGATTTTGTTTACTTACATCTCCTAAGTCGATTTCTCAACGGGTTTATAATGTAAAGAATGCTTTACAAATTCGCGTTTTCCAATGCAGTTGTTTACACGTACCGTCGTGTCGTAAGTTCTGAATCCGATCTACACAATCCGTCTTCCGATATTCTACTTGAACGTGCTGAAAACACATGCTCTGAATACGGATGCACTTTTAATCCTCGTTGTGGAACTAAAATGTTTCTGCTCGTACCCATCCTAGATCTCTCCTTTGTAGATAAAATTAAATAATATCGCTTACTTATTGGATGACTTGCGTTACAAAATTGTAATTTTGAGAAATGACAGTCTTGCAACAAGTGAGCCATTTGATCATCATCATCTCAGATCATGTGTTTATATGATCTGAGATCATCATCCACATAGCCTTTCAGTATTTTATATGCCGTGACTGCCTATCTGAACTCCACACCCTGATCACCGGGAACACGATACGCCTGGGTAAGGAAGGTAGTCAGAATTTCGGGTTTCTGACTAGCCGTAACGACTGCCAAAGATCTACGATGACAGTCATGACCAACCGCTTTTTGAGGCACTGAGGGGTCTCAAAGTCTCGTGGAGGCGATTGGCGGTGGCGATCTCTCGCGTCCGGCCTTGGTCCAGGCCATGGTACGGAGCGAGAGGGCTTGGGAAGCCGTCACCTCCTTCTGCGAAGCAGTAATGTTCGCGAAGGAGGAGGCGGAACGCGTGAGGGAGAGGCAAAGTTTGCGCCCTCACGCCCCTAGCCGCCGCAGGAGACGCCCTGGGCGTCGGGAATCGCAGGCCGATTCCCGGCCACCGTAGGCGCGGGATTGCGAACGGCGAGCAATGGGCAGCTCGCCGTTCGATAAGGACCAGGCCCGGGTCGACGGCGCGTTGTGTTCCACGCGCGCCTCAAAGAGATGTCAGCACCAATGACGGGGTTTGCTAGGACCGATGCCTGCTAGGGTTGCGGAAAAGTCCAAGAGGGTTACCGTGGCCCCTGGCACAGGCAACTGAAGGAACACGGGTGGGTTTTAGTCAGTAAGAGTCTGACACGCCCTCCTGCTCTGCCCAGAGCGGGAGAAGTTATTTGATGATTTCCCACCCACAAAAAAAAAAAAAAAAAAGGGGTCTCAAAGTGAAATTACTGGTCAGCCATCCACAAACCTATCGCGGCAAGTGTAGCTTAGCTTATCCTTGATCCATCGACCCGTACGGTTGTTACATAGCCACGAGCCCCTTAAATGAAATATGATGTTTAGCACATAATCCCATGACAGCCGGCCTGTGTTCAAGAGCGTGTCTCTATGGATTATCTAAGCAATTTATTTTCTGCAGTATAAAAATAAAATGCCTCTTTCTGTTTAGACTCGATAAATTTGTTATTGGAATCAAATTGAAACGTGATAGTGTCTAGTTTGTTGGCGGTTTTAAATGGAATAGTTTGACGTTTCTGCATTGTTTTTGTCGTTGTATATTACTTTACTTATTGATATTTTTCATGCAGAAGTTTCGACGTACTGTCAACTCATTAAATGACCTCATTTTATTACATTATCGGACACACAAAAGTCCAAACGACTGAATAATATATCAAAACTATGCGAGAACATATTTACCACACAACTCGGACCGGAATTCCTTTCCGATATATTAATATTGTCATCCAAATAATGTTGTAAAACCTTGTTCTACTTTTTATTCCGTTCTTAACCCTCTGGACTCGTGTAGGTCCATAAATTCACATTTACAGTCACTACGATCCCAGTACCATCTAATTTCGGAAATCCTTGTGGGGTTTACCTTAAGCTACCACAATCTTTGAGGTGACTCCCAGAGGAGTTTTGTTTTAGAAAAATGTATTCGTAACGCGGTAAATATAAATGGGACCATGAATATTAATGTTAAGTATTAATGCTCTGGGCTCTGCGGAAACTCGTGAATAACTAAAATATGTTTTCGTAATAGAAATATGAATGCTCTATAATCGTATCATTACTTTATTCTACAATATAATTGTAAGATAATTATCCATTTGTAATATTTGTGTCAGGGGACAATGTGTTATGTATAAGGATCTTTGCGTTATGCTCGTGAACGGGTACTGCTTGTGGTGACAGGTCATCTTGCTGACTATGTTATTGTTATTAATAATTAACTGTTTCTTTATTTTTGCATATGTACGCGGGCACGCCCTTTATGCCTGGAGGCTTTTATTATGTATTAAGTTCTTATTGCGTTTTTATTTTTTATTATTTATTTCTGCTTGAGTATAGTTTTCAATATTGGCGTGTGCTAGCTGACATATAGCAAATAATTTTAATGTTTTTGTGTTTCGTAATGTTAAGTACTTATTACTGTCTAAAATCCACTTCTTCTAACTGAACAGACAGCAGTGCTGCTGGCGAGTCTGTTGCGCCACTTCTTCTTCCCAGCTAAAGCACTAGGGAGTGGTGACGGGCGGGCGTTTTAGGGGGACTGTCTTATGTAATTTTGACGTTCAAAAAGTGCGGATTCTCAGCCTAGTTTGATTAAATGACTTTTGATTTCTGTAAGGCTGTGCACAGACTTAGTTAATACTCATCCTAATTAATAAACGTAGGCGTGTTTTGGGAAATAGGTGTCATTTTCTCCCGTACTATGCATACGCTGCTTTTTTTTTTCTCCCGCTCTTCGCGGAGCAGGAGGGCGTGTCAGACTCTTACTAACTAAAACCCACCAGTGTTCCTTCAGTTGCCTGTGCCAGGGGCCACGGTAACCCTTTTGGACTTTCCCGCAACCCTGGCAGGCATCGGCCCTAGCAGACCCCGTCATTAATGCTGACATCTCTTTGAGGCGCGCGTGAAACACAACGCGTCGTCGACCCGAGCCCGGTCCTAATCGGACGGCGAGCTACCCACTGCTCACCGTCCGCAAGCCCAGAATCGGCTTGGGATTCCCGATGCTTAAGGCATCTCCTACGGTGGCTAGGGGCGTGAAGGAGCGAATTTTGCCTCTCCCTCACGCGTTCCGCCTCCTCCTTCGCGAGCATTACTGGTTTGCAGAAGGATGTGACTGCTTCCCATGCCTCGATCCGTACCATGGCCATTATGCATACCCAACCTTTCTTTGGATATTAGCCACAAAAGTCACGCTTGTGATCCCTGAAAGATTGCAAATGTATATTCTCGGTTGTCGGAAGTTAGGTCTCGTGTATTTTAATATTATTTTGCGCGTTCATGTAAAATGTATTAGGGTCACTCAAACTCTTTTTCTGTCTGACCTGGTTCCATGTTACTTAGGGTCATCGCGATATGACCTACCTTACCTATGTACACTTGCCAGCACATCAGGTTATATGAAACTGTCCAATTTCTCCAAATGATTTCAAACCTTAAATGTTGACGGTTAAGTTCAAAATCGAATGAGAAAATTTGACAGTTTGTGGTAACTTGACCAGCTGCTGTGTACATTCACCACTGTTAGCGGTCGCATTTCTATGCACTCCCTTTTCGTACTTTCAATACTCACTTTTTATTATTTTCATATTATTATTATAACGGTACAAATAAAACAGTTATTGAATACCTTCATTAATATTTTATTCCCCTTTTCATGGCAAGCAGATGCATTAAATCAAGCGTGAATGCTTGATACTCAACGCGTTCAGGCGACACCCGTAGTGTAAACTATACGTCAAACGTACATTCATAAATATTTAGTAAAACTAAGAATACAGTACAGCGTCGATTATACGAACTAATTAAGAGGGTCACGGGTGTTCGGAAAACCGATATATTCGGATAATCAAACTGAATGAAAAACTTCCAATAAAACCATGTATGTAATCTGTTATAAATCTTTTTTATTTATTACAATAGTAATTACGTAGTAGTCCAGTAAACAAAATAAATATGTATGTAAAACCGTGGCGAACGAAAATAAAAGGAAGTAATACTTTCATTTCATTGACGTACAATGTAATTTAATGACTCGTAACCACGAGTAGCAGTTTGGGTAGGCGGCCGTTCAGTTGACCGACGACGCGACGTTCGGATAATCGAAGCTCTACTGAATGTTCCTTTTATTTTACTTGATAAAAACATTATTGACTCAGTGAGGTTTTTATTTTCTTTATCCTGTGTTTATTTGATTGTTATGATACATGCTTACATACATTACATACATTTACATTTTTTTTATAAATTTTTGAGTTGGGATAATTATATTATTTTTATTATAATTTTTTGGAGAATGTGGTTGATTTGATTATTGAGTGTTGTTGTAAGGCTATGTATAAAACGCGTAAACAGCTGTTTTTTTATTGTTGTATTTGTATGCTTTTCCAATCATCCGTACACTCCGTTTATTTATTTTCTAAAATACTTCCTTAGCAATTATATTATATTATTATCATACTCGTATTCCCATGCTTCTCCATACGAAACTACTTTTTGGAAGGGGCGACAAGAATCAATTCTATTTAAATGTAAATGTTGACGTTCAAAAGTGCCTTTTATGTGCCTATTTGAAATAAATGCTTTGACTTTATTCATTTTCATACGTATTATTGTACCATGCATAATCGTGATTCTGTAACCGCCCCTGCTTAAAAACCGTGTATTTATGTAAGCATGTATGTAATTTCTCGTGTTTTTAAGTCTGCCATAAATAACTAAACTAAGTTTTCTTAGAACTACATTAGCAAGGCGCCCACGTTAGTAAGTGGCAAGCAAACGAGGCATGTCTCTGCTGAATCACGCCGTGTTCCTTAAGTGCACAAAGTACCTTAGTTGCATCGTACAACCTCCTCGGGAGTATACGGGAGGCTGTTATATGCGAATCATTTTTTTAAAGAAATAAAATACAGTTTCTAATGTAAAAACATCAGAAGCTCTATTTTTTGCAATAACAGTGTCTAGCTTATTCATTGTCGATTTCAACCTTGGTTTAATTACACCCGCGCCCAGGGCACTATTTAATATGTATAACTGGCAATGCGACATTTATCTGTCAAATAATTATAAAACATTTTCACGACGTGTGATGTTGCAGAAAATGTATGAAGAATAGGTACTTGTAAAATTTTCGGATTGTCGCCTGTCACCTCTCGCCTAACGGTTTTATTAAATAGGGCTGGCTTGTGATAATACCTACAGGTTTTTTTTTCTAGAAACTCGAATCAATTTCTTAATTTGCAGATTTGCAAAGTCTTGCACCAATTACTGTGTCGTTATAACAATGTTTTATAAATGAGAAATCAATACGGGAACTTTTTGTTTTATTTACTTACAAACACACTACTACAAATAACAACCAACAACTAAAGTATCCTTATTGGAAAGTTTCTTTTTCCGAGTTCCAATAAAGTTTCGGGTTCCGAGGGGCCCTAACTGAAACACATAGTGGCAGGGCACCTTCGGGGATACGTCTTTGTTACATGTCAGCTCAAGGGTTCCGTATGGTTGACATTTTGATTATTTTGGTTGAAACCCGTGACTTGAGAAATGCGGAAATTGTACGAGAAGAGAAAAAGGTGTTGACTTGAAACGTGTTATTTGAGACGCTTAGAATATTATAACTTTTTCTCAACACTCACCTCAAACACTCTAGGAATGTCTCCTGTATTGTGGGTGCGTTTACAAATATTTATATTCACATAGAGAAACACAGCCAACTACTTGTAGGTCATACAAATATTTGTTCCGTGTGGGAATCGAACCCACGACACGCAGCGCAGCAGTCAATCGCTTAACCACTGCGCCAACCGTGCGGTCGTGTTAGTCTAACGAAAATAAATGCATGACCTTTGAAGAAGAAGGGTACTTTAGAAGGTCTACCTAACCTTTTGAGCATTTGTCCTATCTACGTATAAAAGCGAATCTTCATTTTCATTATCTGACTAGCCTTTTCCCAGCCAAGTCGGGGTCGGTTTCCAGGCTATCCGGATGCGAAAAGGTTACCGTGGCCCCTGGCACAGACAACTGACGGAACACGGGTGGGTTTTAGTCAGTAAGAGTCTGACACGCCGTCCCGCTGCGCCCAGAGCGGGAGAAGTTATTTGATGATTCCCAAGCTCAAAAAAAGGCTATTTATATGGAGCGATTGATATTAGGTATTGATTAAAATTTTTAATCGCTAATTTAAAATATTAAATAGTGCACGTGTATGTCTTGTGTAATATAGTACCTAAATTATAAATTAATTGTTCATTTTCAAATAGTTAAATCAATGTTAATGTCACTAACATTCATAGCTACAATATTTTATTAACCCCATTTAGGTTAATATTTTATTATGAAAACGATAAATTGTTTACGACTGGCGAGTTATTGGCACGTAAGCCGTCAAGACATAAGCCTCGCGTATATTAATTCCCGTCTGATATTGCTCATAAATAATACTCCAGAAATACGCCTTCAGATATTATTTTCAGTGATTAATGATAATTTTCCGGTGTGATATAAATAAGATACCACAATAATTATATCAGGCAGTGGTTAATTAAGATATTTCTTGTTACAGTCAAACATGTCGGCACCAACAACGGACAGCACTGAAGCAATCACCAACTCTGGGTACGGCAGCAGCGATGAGACCGCTAGTCTACTCGTCACCGGCCCTTCAGTGACCGTCATAGTCCCAACAGAAAACAGATCAGTAAAACCTGTTCTGCAAAGACAAGACTGCACCACACACCTGCGACCACAACTGTCAGGCGGACCAGGTAGCGAGGAAAGTGCAACATCCGTCAGAATGGAGGAGGGAACCGCAAGAAGCGTTCCTGACATCGAGTTGCAATGTCGGGAGCCGGCAGACCGACCTCAGACACTCGTGTCTCCCGTAGCGAATTGCTCACACAGAGGGTCAGTGACCGCGTGCCAGTTAGTTCCACAAACATACTCGAGATGTCGCGTTTGCGAGCGGCGACAGTCCACGGCACCAATTTCGTCGCTACAACTAGCGCGCTCTGTGTCGAGAGAGAGCGTTCGCTCGGCCGTCCACTACCCTTGCGGCTGTAGTTCGCTCCACGCCGTTAGTACATGTCCGGTCATACAACCCCCGGCGCTACTGTTGCCTACATCTAGTACGAGAATCATCCGCCAGAGTTCGCAGCCTGAATCTAGCGCATGCGCAGCACACTGCCCCCATCACGCCCACCATCACCCCAGCGCCTCCCTGCGGCAGTTGCGAGAACCAGGTGATGGCATCGCTGGCATTGCCGCGGACTCGCTGCGAATCAACGGGGGTATGCGTCCTTTCAAACAGGTAAGTTCCACGATCGGTAGGTGGCGCTACTGTTTTTATAAAATCATACATTGTAGAATTTTTCGTTCTTTAGTTAAAAGGCAGTTAGGTGCGTTCAAATTACTCATAGATTTACATTATGCCAGACGGTTAGCGTAGCTATTAATAAAATCATGGCAATAATGCAAAATATACGGTGTATAATGATGAGGAACTAGGTAGGCGGTAATTCGGTAAACATAGGTTTTCCTTGTTTATTTAAACAGCAATTTCCTGGAATGATTTGCCAAAATGATGCAACAGAAAATTATTGTTACAGCAAATGAGTTTCTGCAAAAAAGGTACGCTTCAACAACCAAGCACCGTGGAAAAGGCCATCTAATTAGAGTACTAAGTTAAAGGGTAAAGGAAACAGCTGCATAATTATTGTCGAAATGTCTTTGCACAACTAAAGACGAGGTTTGACCTACATTACTCGGTAAAGATAACTTCAAACCTACATAAATGTTCTGGTCTTACAAATAGTAAGCTTAAAACAAAAAGCATTGTAATATAGCTTGTAAGTAGCTAAAAAGTAGTAGAAATGCTTTTTGAAAAAAATATTGTGCATTTGGTGTAATGCTGTAACGCTCGTCGCAAAAACAAAATGTAAAAAGACAAAAGAAAAGGTAAAAGATAGTCGTAACGTTGTCAAGCAATCAGACATTGACAGAATGTTCCACCGTTGTGAAGGCGTCTTTGCCAGCTGTTTCAAAGAGATGAGCCTTTTCTTAATGTCTGCCTTTGCAACTCACGGCCATTTAACTCGCAGCTACGACACTTAGAAATGTTGTAACACTCTTTCAGGCTCTCAAGGCAATTTCGAGATTAGAATTAGCAAACGCCTCCCAAGAAGAATACTAATTATTTTGACAGTACACAGTATATCGGTGTTGTAGTAAAAATAAGTAATTGTGTGTATGTAGGCGAATCATTTAGTGTGAATATGAGTATTTTGACGGATCATCAATCACTTCCATGGACCGAAAAATTCCTTGACAGTCTTATCCTGGCTCATAGTAAACGCGTTGCAGTTGGCGTGTAAGTGCTGTGTAAGGGTCTTGAGGCGGGTTTTCCCTTCTAACCAAATCAAATCAATGTCCTTTGATTTGATATCTGTTTTTAACCTGCAGGCGGGGCTGCTCCTCTGTCCACAAACCCTGTCGCAGACGCGCCGAGCCCGGCTGAGACGTGCATTCACTGAAGCCACGGGGGATACTGTTAACTACGTTAAAACGGTGGGCTTCAACCTATTGGATTATGCACCGTCGAATACTGCTGTCGACTGTACAATTTCCTCCACAGAGACTTATATTAAATTTGAGGAAAATAACAGTAATATTACGATCAAAGAAGTATCCACATACTTAGCGTACACAAAAAGTTTTAATAGCAATAAAAGCACAACACAATGCATTTAAATTGTTTACATAGATTGCAACGCAAATTAAAAGCATAGCATGTTAGTGAATAAGCCACGACACAAAAGAAGCAAAACAGCAGAACATTAACATTTGTTTTAGAAACCCAACATCACTGGAAAGTCACGACCCACGTCAGGTTGTACAGTCGAAAAGCAGGTATCTGTGGATTTATCACCAAAGTAATTTGTTAGTTGGCGAATGTGTCGTCCCTATAGCTTCGTCTAATGACCACCGTTAGCCATTCCCCCCACGCCCCTGACATCTTCCCTGGCACCAAAATTGCTTGTCACGAACAAATCGTTTTCTGTTCATCACTTCGTTCAAGCAAAAATGTCATCGTACCATCGAGCACCTTTATTCGAAACTTGACGAATTGGCTTTGAATGTCCAGTGTCTTAGAGCACATAAAAGCAGGTACTTTTGTTACATCATTATGTTTTTCACCCCGATCATAATTTGTGGAATAATTTTGGAATTCCAAAGTTTAAACGAAAACGTTTTGTCATCGCTTTGGGAACCCATTACTCGAGCAAAATACACAGCACCTACACAATCATTAGCTATCCATTCATTCGCATTGTTTTGATGGATATGGGTAGCGCTATGCACTTTAGATCGATGATTAGATTGCACAGAAATGTCGCTTTTCGATACATAGATGGAGTTTTCTTTTTTGTTGCTATTGAGTATATTTTGTGTTAGGTCCCGGATTATGTCGATATGTTTTGGTGTAAGGTTTATAATAGATTCATTTTATTAGGTACATAACATTATTTTAATAAGAAAACTAGGTACGAAAATATTATCTAGGGAAAGTAAAATGGAAACTTTATAATGTTTACTTTTATCCATAAATGCTACGCGTGGATTTTCTAGCAATTTTCAATTTATGAAGATTCCTTTCAATACTATAGTCAATATACTTCGTAACGATTCAAAAAGAGATTTAAAGCAAGTGTTTGTTCATCCTTAACATATTTTAAGCGTTGAAATATCGACGAGTATAATATTTACACGTGTCAAGGTTTATAAAAAATGTTCTTGTAACTACAAATCAAGGATTTTAAGAATTAAGAAAGACTGTAGGATATGAAGCAAGAGTTGCAGACTTCGGAGTAATAAAAGGGTTTTCTGCATGTAAAGTATATCATCGTGATATTGGAGATTATTCTGCATCGAGGCACCATCAATTTTATTGTCCGACGATAAAATAGTCCCACCTGACGTTTGCGGGAATTTCGTTTTCATACCCTATAGGCAGTCTAGGCCATTTCATGGATAATACTTTTCGATTTTTTATGAGATCGTCAACGAAAGTTCAAGGTTCATGACGCTATGTACGATTTACTAAGTTGATTAAGCTGAGTATGATTTAATGTGCCTAGTAATGGACAGTTGCGATACAATTTGACAGGAGCAGACCTTTAGTTAAACTTGATACAATATTATACTTGAGTGAAGTAAATTGGACAGAAAATGTGTTGTCTGAAATGGTATTATGTACTCGTACTGACACTGATTGGGTAATTTTCTAAAATCTGATTACTTTGTCCGTTGTTGTATTAGGCACTGGATTATGTTCTAACTTTAACCGAAATTATATTTTAATTTCCTAATATTATTGGAAAATTGAATTATTTATTTATTAATTTAAGCTTCTCGCACAAATAAGGTACAAAGGTGGACTTAATGCCTTAGGCATTCTCTACCAGTCAACCAAGGGAGGTGAAGAGATAAGATGGCAGGGCTCTGTTTGAGAGGATTAAATGATACTAACAAAATATGAAAAAAGATAACTTAAAGAATTTGAAACACAGTACAGTCAGCCCCAAAAAATGTTTACAAGGAAAAGGAACCATTTTATTGTCTACAAACATTGTTCCATAATAGTGTATCCACCGTATGTACAAAACCAAGACGGATAGCGTCATACTACTCATATCGAGTGACACGTATTTAGCTTCGTCAATATAGAAGAACAAAAATATTATTTATAATTTCATGCATGTTGTCATTGAAATGTCATTATATTTAAATATTATCGAAACCGAAAACAACATGACTAATATACAAATAAATTCCATAAGTAAATCCGAAGTAACTTTCAATGGATTAGTCCACTACCAAAATTATTTCAACAAGTTTCTGTATGTTATATCGAACTACGAAAACGCTAACTTGTCCCTAATGGATGCTATTATCATTGAAGCACTGAATAACAAGTGGATTAGTTCCAGCTTCAAATACAATTCCTTTTGTGCGTAGGCATATAACTGGCAGCGATGTAAAAGATAACGAAGGTTATAACTGTTTTTATTTTTCAGCAATTATTAGGTGCCTTTTTATACGCTCTCAAGCCACGCACTTTGACAGTAAAAGTATTTAGTGGTACGAAAACACACATTTATATCCCAAGGAATTAATAGTTGGAGGAAGTGCTTCATAAAGATTGTGTAGGTTATTTATAATATCATTGGCACATCTTGTTTCTTTTTTTGTTTTCGTTTTTTTTTTTGTTTTAACTTTATAATTCTTAAACATAACAAATCTAGGAACGCGATATATTAGCCCGTTACGAAATTTAAAGCCAAAATCTTGCTATTTCACTTCAAGAAAACGCGCCTATTGTTGGAACTCCATTCTTCAAGCGTCGGAGCACTGTATAATTAATTTTAATGCTTCTGCTGCTCGAATTTGTGGCTGGTGTAAACGCAGCCAGAATTGGTGCACGTAAAGTCAAGCTACAATCTCCCTTCATACAAGCCAAGTTCCAGTAATTCGCGCCAGTCCTACGATATCTTGCCAAATAGATATAGTGGAATGATTTATTGTTTCCATGAAGTTTTTTCTAAAGGGCGTGTTCTTTTGTTTGGTTATTGAATTGAAAGAAAGGTTCGGTCGATGACTTACGATCTGTTGCTGAGACTGGATTACTACCTACGTCGGCAATGAAATAAAGTAAGGTTTTATCAGACACCTAACATTGGCACTTTAGCACATTCTCATGCTCAATTATTACACTTAATTGGTTTTCTCTTACTGGAGTTTAGTTTTCAACGCAAAACGGATTTTGACTCCTTAGAAGTAGTGTTTGGTTACGTTAACATTATGGCTTTTAACGTCCTTTAAATCAACATTAACAATTTATTTATCTTTCCGTGTGTTATGTTCACGACCATCACTTTTGACTGGTTGTATTTCATCTGGGATCACATCCAAAAATAAGTTTTAAATTATATCTGATCAGCTCTTGGAATTCTGCCCGTCTCTGGCTATTGAAATGGTCGTCTGGGATCCGTGTTCTATCTGTAAGCCCCAACAGAGCAATATATTCAGCACTATCTAGCTTTAGGGAATTTTTCAGTAGAACTTTTTAAACGATATTTTTATCCGTCATGTATCACCACTTTATATTTAGGGTTAGCACAAAATGTTATTCGAAAAACCAACCGGACTTATTATAGTAGATCTTTTTAATAAAATAGTCTTCGTTTAAAATATTGAATTTCCAGACCACAAATACCCAACTTCGTTATTGTAAATCAGTAAGTACAAGCGTTTCAAGACCCAAGAAAAATAAACGCGCCGTATCTGATTTTACATTCGCGGACACACGAATTGAGATAGGCTATAAAAAATTATAACCTTTAAATTCTTAAGCCACTTGTGCCTACCATTACATTTGAATTATAAACCATTTTTTCTATTTGCTCTGCATTATTCCTGCCTTAATGCCACTTTCCGGTTCTGAGCAATTCATATACTTCTGGAGGTAACAGACCTTATAGAATTTCGAATTCGTTTGGCCTTTCTTTATGAGTTGGTCTCAGGGGGAGTATCAAGTCGGATATAAATGTTTCCGCGTTGGTTGAAGAGTTTAAGGGATATATTTTAAAGAGCTTGTTTTCTCTATTAAACATTGCAGTGTCTTGTTAACAAACTACTTAAGCTGGTCGCTGTTATTAAGTCTTCACGTCTACAACGTTGGTCTAGACACATTCATTGCTAGTGAGACGATTTACCTAGATAGTTAATATATTTAATGTTGTGTCTGTTTTACACATCTTTCTTTCTTTATCTTTTTACAGTCGATTATGCGATTATATACTTTTACTGTATATGTCTCATTTATAAATCGATAATCTAAAAGTAGCTCTTGGTTATTGCTAATAATCTTGCTAATACTGAATTAGGTACCTACCATTTCTTTTACCATTCAATTCATTCATACATACATTAGATTATTCGATGTTACTAAGAGAATCCCTACACATATTGGATTACAATCATGTATTATTAGCAATATTATATTATAGAAGGACGGTATTGTCTCTATTCGGAATTTGCCGAAGTTGATCGGGTCTTCATTAACTGCTCTTGTCTTCAGATTAATACTAACTTCGATATTGGTATTGGTAATCTATATTACTATAGCCGTAGCTTTGTAAGTAAGCAGGCACGCCTTTTATGCCTGGAGACTTTCATTGAGGAGTTAAGTTCTGTTAACGTTTTTATTATTAATTTCTGCTTCAGTATAGTTTAATTTTTTTTTGTTGGTAAGTATATATCATTGGCGTGAGCTAGCTGACATATTATGGAAAATAATTTCAATTTAATGTTTTGTGTATCGTAATATTAGTTACTTAATATTGTATAGAACCCAGTTCTTCTAACTGAACAGACAGCTGTGCAGCCGGTGAGTTTGTTGCGCCACTTCTTCATACCAGCGCAAGCACTAGGAAGTGGTGAAGGGCGGACGTTTTAGGGGACTTTCACATGTAAATTTGACGTTTAAAAAGTGCTGATTCTCAGCCTAGTTTGAATGACTTTTCATTTTGATTTTGTACGTTTATCTTTGTATACACCACGGGACGGCAGGGGATTTAGTACATAATTCTGAAGCCCCTGCGTTGAAATATTCCGTCGGTTTTAACAATTCCCTCTCATTAGTAGCATTTTAGTTACAAAAATGGCGGCCAAATAGCGCTAGTCTGGAAAATCGTAATAAAATTATTCGGCCGTCAGTTATTGCTCCAAATGTGTTTTGCATGCAACCAATTGTACGCTGATTAAATTTGGCTCCATCCAGTGCGGTGTCGTGGTCAATATGAAGATAATTACACTATGCCACAGAGTAGCGATGTTCATATTAAACTCCACGGAACGCTAAAGTGGTTTTATTTCACATGTGAAATTCCACGTTATATGCTTATTTAGGCTAGTTCAGGTACATAATCAAATAAGGGATTCAGTGTAGGATTTTAACAATTATGTTGCTTTAGGCTGATCTATTTTGTTGGCTTTATTTCGAGGAATTAAAGTGAATGTATCAGCAAATACTGATATCGTGTTTCAGTAGTGTTCATATTTACACAGTATAGCTAGCGGAGGATTGTAAATATTTTTATGTATCCCGTGGAAATGACTTTTTCATACAGGGACTTGACGTGACTTCTGATAATTTAAAGAAGGGAAGTATTAGAAAAGAACTAAACATTTTTGTGTAAAGAATCTAATTATACTGGCAGAAAAGAAAAGAATAGCTCCTATAAGCCGGGACCTCGTATTTCTTCCCTCGAGACTCGTCGGGTTACGGCGTATTTTATACGAAACACGTGGCAAAAAGGACAAAACTGTAATTCCAATGTTAGCGAAAATGTGTTACGATCGAATATATTTTGAGCCAGAGTAGTTTTTATCGAAAAGTAAAGGTTGCCAAGCATTTCCGGGCGCTAATAAATTCATTCTCCATCAAATCCCTTTCCACGATGCGTAGAGAAAATATAGAAGAAGTAAACCTACAAAGGAAAGATGCAATTGTTTCAGAGCGAATGGTATGAACCGTAGACAGAGAAAACTATAGACTACTGCTCAGCGTGTCGGTGTAAGGGACAGAAAATCAAGGTACCTGAAACTTTAGGGTTACCCCCTTCAAGGTGATTTTACCCCGAATATTCAGATGTTTTTCAATGTATTTTATCTACTTTGTACAAACGCACAGGCTTTATAAATAGAAATAACACATCAAAGTCAAAATAGTTTATTCTTATTAGGAACTCTTTCACTTGCGGGAAAAAGAACATTTAAAGAAAACCTGAGATACAGCATAATTTTTTTATTTTTTTTTTAAATAAAAAAATTATGCCTCAGGTTTTCTTCATCTCTGGTAATACATAGATAGTAGGTATTTATTACATATTCAATGAACTATTTAAAACAAAATATTTAATATAAAAGTAATTGGAAATTTGCATTGAAAAGATGTATAATTAAGCCAAATCATGGGAGTATGCTAAATTAAGCAATTACCGATAGTAATTGTTATTTCAATAAATACCATAATATTATCAATTGATGATGATTTTTATTTATTTAATACAGCATGGAAGACTTACAGTTAAAAAATCTACAAAAAAAGGAAACAATAGTCGACAGAAAGCCAATTACAAGTCTTCGCGTTTAGAATAGATGAGTAGATATTAGTATTTAAATAATCACACTTCTTTTTTACCTCAACAGAAATAGCTTCAGGGTGTAAATATGTTTTATTTCCTACTTTCATATTAAACAAGTGATTTGAAACCGTTGGCAGCATATTTTAGAGCCTTTCTGTGGTACCCAAATATTTATTTTAGTTGATTTTTCCATAATTCCCGTGACTCTGGTTTGGCGGGAAATTTGAAAGCTTTTAACACTTTAATACCTACTATAAATACAATATTTTATACTATAAATAGATACTTAAAAGTAAAGATTACGCCCGGCGAAAAGTGGAACAAATATGCTGCGAGCGCTATACATACACTCTAATAAAGCATTCATCTGAAATGATTGAAGAAGGTAATTTATTGCATTGTATTTTATTGGCATACTATTTTCCCCTAAAATGGGGTAGTATCCGAGTAAAAAGTAGGCAACACTGAGCTTGGAGGCTATGTAAAAAACAATATGTAATAAAAACATAATTCAGCACTCATTTTATCTTGAAACAGCTGTATATGTATTTTAACAGTTTAGAAACCATATTAGTTGAAAACTTCCACGGTCTTCCACCGAATAAACCAAAATATTTAGCTACTTACGAATGAAAGGACAATCCGGCAATTTTCTTCCCACTATCACTTTTGCAACCAAGAACACTGCACCGTACCATTTTGCACTAACTGCTCTAAAGTCAATCCTCAACCATAAACACCAAAAAGTCCGTATTTTTCGAAATAACGTAAAAAATTCGTCGCCACTTTCGAACGCGTATCAAACGTCAAACTTTGTTTATCAAATAAGTGCTGACCTTAAAAAACGTGACACGCGATAAGGGACAAAAAGTGTTAGGCTCTGTCTCTTTTCTTTACTAGCATATTGTATATATTTTTCTTTTTCTTGTGTAAGTGAGAAAGAAGATGACCAGCAGTCTATAGTTTTCCCTGTCTACGGTATGAACGAACAGACAGACATCTTTATGATAATGGCACAGATACAGCATTTGGCACTGGGCTTGAATCTTATCCAAAGATTATTACTGCTGAGATCATTATGCAAGACGCTGTCTAAGACAGTGGTCTCTGTAATATCTCGTTCAGATTAATGTACCAAAATGGTAGAGAGAAGAACCACTCGCCAAATATTGTACCCCTGGGTGCAATCAGACCGAATAATACCCAGACTTTAATACTATTACACTGAATACTTTTCTGTAGTACACAAACTTATTTGAATATCAAGCAGGATTTCTAATATTTTCAGTCCATTTTAAATGCTTATTTAGCATTCTATGCCATTTGTACCACATGCTATTTCAGCATCCAAATATCAGTGGTCATCCGTGATGACTATGGCATGGTTCCAAATCGCCGCAATGGGCCCCCATAAAGAGGGCTTGTCATATAAATTATGCTTTGGATGTGGTCACACAATATGTTCCATTACATTGAACTAATGTGCTCCGATCGGGAAGCGATATGATCGATTTTATGGGTGAGAATTGTTTTAACAAACAAACACAATATAAACAATTCAAATCTGTTAACAGCAGTTCGAATGTGTGTTGTGATTTGTCAAACACAGCTTTGGGATTACGTTTAGAATTTCCGTTCTAGTAATGTTAACAACATACAGAATTTATTTCGTCAATTGGTTCTATGCATGTATGTATTAGGGACATGGTTGATTTATGTTTACACCGATACTGTATCAACGGATTCATAGTTTTTATTATTCAAGTTTGATTATGCCTATCAGTTCAATGTAGAAAATATAATATCCACACACTCTAGATTCTCGAGCTAAAAAACTATTACTCGTTTTAGATAACTTAAAGGAGTTTGCTTTCGATCATATTAAAGTGCATAGTGATGTCAAACGACATATTTAGTAACTGAAGCTTCAGGCCATTGGGGCAAGGTTTACAACGAACATACAATTACTAAAAACGCTCTTCAGAAATAATTACAGTGATGTATTATGTAGTGATGATGAAGCGTAACACGCAATACCCTTGTGTTTGTTTACAGTGTAACTAAGCTATTGATTTATGATACAATAACCGGTTACGTAACTGCTGGCTTAATTGATTATATTACATTAAGTTCCATTCTACAGTTATACATGGTTGGTACCTAATTCTGTTATGTACTGTACCAGTATTTTTCCTCGAGACGTTGTGATCAAATAAATCTTTTTAAGCATTTATTGCTGTTATCATTTCGCCCCTTAATGTCTTATTTGTGTCGTGGAATCCAAGCTGCCCTTATCTGTCATCAAGTTTATGTTCTTTTCTCTTCTAAATTGATCCACTTTTTTAAGTCAACTGCTAATTTCTTTTCTTGGGACCACAGAGTGACTTCATTTTTATTTGAATTATCTGAGTGAAGCACTTACCTTAACGCATGGCCGACCATAACTCTAAGAAAGCCACATAATGGGGTACATCCATTTAGATTAAACGTAATACACCGTACAATTTTACAGCCGTAACCTTCCTTGAACGTTGATTTACAATCCTTTGAAAAAGTAAGATGTCGGTAAAAAACTTAAAATATTTTTCGTCTCATTACTATTTCTCATAAACTGTATACGAAATCTTACATGTAGTATACAAAAATGTGCCCATGAAAAAGTCTGTACATTTGGTATGCAAAATGCTTAACCGGTTTAGTATAGTACGTTTTACTGGCGAATTGTGCATAATGCTTACCTATGCTTCAGAACTGCTAGCATCGTCATTGCGAATCAGGGTTCTACGTTCAACAATGTTATTTTTTCTTGTTTCTTGTCAAGCTATCCGTAGAGCTAAGTTTTGGCTCCGTCGTATTGGGAGGATTAGGACGAAAATGATGCCATTCCTATTTGTTACAATACAATGTGAGCTTGTTTGTTTCTAAGGTTGGGCAAATGGTAAGAATAAACTTTCAAGTTTAGGTTTAAACACAAGCTTAGCTTTTAGCTTTCAACACAAGTCAAGGTAAGATTAAAAAGATTTAAAAAAAAATCTGCATCTTCAAGCCGAAAAGCAAAGCTTCAAGAATTTTGCTTTAATTGAAATAATATTTCGGTCATAGGAATTTTAACCTTGTTAAATTGTTAAAATTATAACCTTGCTTACGTTGTAAAAGCTATTTACTAACTAGTTTTCACAATTTTTAAGAAAAGAAATTCAGTTGTTATTCTTTCATTGTGCATTTTATTTGGTATTCAAACAGTTCTTGTTACTAAAATCGTAACAAACATACATTTCAACTGTACCAACAATTTATCATGATGGGAGAATTGAAATGTATCCACAGTGAGGCAATAACTAGTAATTTGCTGTTTGAAACTGAACCCAATACCTCTCGTATACAAGGTTCAAATGTGGTTGGCATACGAGTGCCACAAGGCAGCATCGTAGGGCCGTTGCGGTCACTAACGATCTAAGTGATTGGCGATTGTTATCACATTTATAACGAGATCACCGCAGGCCTGTCGTCTCAATTAGTTCAGTGGGTCTCAATATGGGACTAATTTGGTACAGGTTCCATTTAAGGCAGTTTCTTGGGGCATTGGGTCAAAGTTACCGTTTCCCATTGATATATTGGTTTTGTTAACTTTTTGTGTTTTTTTTTTCACTTAATTCTTAATGTAAATACGATGATTGGATAAAAAGTTGTTTTTGTTTTTGACTACTACTGAAGTTTTATTACATATAATAGTGCATCGCTATCAAATAATAATTGGTAACTCAAAAATAAGATATAAAGTAACGGAAATTTAAGATGTTTTGAAACTGTAGCTACAGTTTCACACAAACCAAAGAAATTCCACCAGCCTGAATACTGCCCTTTAAACTCTAAAAGCTTAATTCAGTGTGAAGAGTCAACAAAGTCAAATAAACAGTGTAGGTAAGTAAGTCAAGGGCAAAGTTGTAAACCCAAGGCCACGTAACGTAAGTTTGTGCGTAATATAAACCGAGGTTGTTAGGCCATTTTGTCAATGAGATAGGGTGGTATTTGGACGCCAACGTTCGACAGCGTCGGTGCCTGCAACTTGGTGTTATTTATGTGGCCCTTTGACTATATTTTACGGTGATAGTATACTTTCAGGAATAGATTTCAATGGGCGTTGTGTGTGAAATGTGGAAGTAGCTTTTTTTCTGACATCTGGTGGTGCTCACATAAATAAAGTTGAATAACGTTCATAATTTTATTTAAGATAAGGTTGATGTTTTATTTTGTATTTGAGAATTTTTGTATTTTTTTTTTGTTACTGAATTAAATATATATTTATTTTGCAAATATGGGTAATACATAAATGATAAATGATTTTATTTATGTAAGTAGGTTTGAACAAACACTTTTACACGTCAATCATATTTTTTTTTAAACTAGATGAGGTCGGCGTTTCCTATCTGACTACTCTGAGAAGAAAGGCCGAAACAAACTCAGAGGTCACAGTCTCTTTTAAAGTCCAGACAAAATCTTGGTCAGATCATGTGAAGCCTATGTAGATCGGTGTCTGCAATGGTCTTTTGAGGAAAGAACCACACAGATTGAGTGGACCTGTCCAGTCAGTGCACGCAATCGTCAGTAATCGTGCAGCTCAACTTAGACTCAAGGAGCTCAACGATTCGACGAACAATACCAAAGAAAGGACATTTGAGTAGGCCGCATAAATTACTCAAACTGCCAGATCATGATTACGCTGAGAAAAATACAAAAATAAATATTTAAAAAAAACCAATGACCGACATAGTTCTCACTTTCACAATAATTAGAATAATATTATAATAATCTTTGAAGACCATGTAGATTCGTGTCTGAAATGGTCTTTTGAGGAAAGAACCACACAGAATGAGTGGACCTGTCCAGTCAGTGCACGCATTTGTCAGTAACCGTGCAGCTCAACTCAGAACTTAAGGAGCTCAACGATTAGACGAACAATACCAAAGAAAGGACATTTGGGTAGGCCGCATCAGCTACTCAAACTGCCAGAACATGATTAAAACTGGAACAAAAACACACATAGTCCTCACATTCACAATAATTTAAAATAATATAATACTTTATACAATAAATATTAGTGTCATTGTATATGTACTCGTAAATAAGTATAAATACTTATAGCAAAGATTAAAAATAAAAATAGCAAAATAAAATAAATTAACATTGCCTGTGCTTTATTGGAGCAACTCAATCCCAAGCCTTTTTGTCCTCAATATAGTCTTTGACAGTATAATTGGCATTCTGGTATAGTTTCCTTTTTATAAAAGATTTGAATTTATTAAGGCTTAGTGCTTGAATGTGGCTAGGAAGTTTATTATAAAAACGTATACATTGGCATCTAAACGAGCCACCTATTTTCTTGAGCCTGGTAGTAGGAACCACAAATTTGTGTTTGTTCCTAGTATTTAAATTATGGATATCACTGTACTTTTTAAACAGATTAATATTTTTATGTGCATACAAAAGATTTTCATAAATATACTGAGAAGGCACAGTCATTATATTAATCCCTTTAAATTTGTCTCTGAAGGAGTGTCTGGGACTTAATTTATAAATTGAACGAATTGCCCTTTTTTGTAAAACAAAAATCGTCTTAATATCGGCGGCATTTCCCCACAACAGAATACCGTACGACATTACACTATGAAAAGAACTAAAGTATACTAAACGGGCTGTCTCTAAATCAGTTAAACCACGAATTTTCCTAACGGCGTATGCTGCAGAGCTAAGCTTCTTTGACAATTTATCTATATGGGGGCCCCATTGAAGCTTGGCATCCAAAGTTATGCTAAGAATACTGTGGTATTTTCGGGTTTCAACTCTTCACCCTTTATGAGAATACTTGTTTCTACTTGTCTAACATGAGGTATCGTAAACTTAATACATTTCATTTTTTTCTCGTTAAGAAGAAGGTTATTAACATTAAACCAGTTAACTACTTTTGCGAGGGCACTATTTACATAATAGGTGTTATGATATATTCAAGCTTAAGATAAGACATAAGATAATAAAGACTAAGATTAAGTTTATTATCCAAAAGCCAGATCCATCAATCTAGAGCGATTCAGCCATTTTTTTTTTCTGTGATAAAAACTCAGTCGCACTGTAATGAAATATTAATAAGGGTTCGATAGTTTTAATTTCACAGTGTGGGGTATGCACTTTGTTGCAAATAAAGGAATTTATTCAATTCATAACCAGAAATCATCCGGAGGTAGGCCATGAGTTTTGTTTTGTTTAGTTCATGTTTTATTGCTCTGCGACCGAAATAGTCCTGTATTTCGGTCGCAGAGCAATAAAACATGAGCTAAATGATACCAAAATATTTGCTCGTTTTTCTACATTCGTTCAACTAAATAAAAACTGGAACTCAGTTATAGCCATGCTTTAATTGTAGTCTGAAAATAATAATAGTAAAAAACTTGAGCGAACGTTGTTTACATCAAATAAATCGTTAAACTAGGAGCGGGCTACTGAAATGGTTCATGGCCAACTTTTAATTGTACCAACCCAATATGTCATTTTAATGATATCATTTAGTTCTGGACGCAATATATTTAAAAACCAACCACAAATGGTATTATTTGCTGACGATACTTCTTTAATCTTTAAGATAAATAGACGTGCATCAAATCTTGACGACGTAAATAATGCCCCACTGCAGGTACATAATTGGTTCACTGCTAATAATTTAGTATTAAATGGGAAAAAAACTAAATGCATAAGATTTGCTTTACCGAATGTTAAAAGTAGTGATTGTGACATAGTATTGAATAACGAGAAACTAGAATTTGTCGATGAAACTGTTTTCCTGGGAATAACGCTAGACTCAAGGCTGCAATGGGGTCCTCATTTAACATCTCTTGCAGGACGGCTAAGTTCAGCAGCATATGCTGTAAGAAAAATCCGTCAATTTACTAATGTAGATACCGCGAGGCTAGTCTATTTCAGCTATTTTCATAGTATCATGTCTTACGGTATTTTATTATGGGGACGGGCTGCCGATATTGAGTCTATTTTTATTCTGCAGAAAAGAGCTTTCAGAGCAATATACAGCCTCCGCAGGCGCGATTCTCTAAGGGAACTGTTTAAAGACATTAACATCATGACGGTACCTTGTCAATATATTTATGAAAACATCATGTACGTAAGGAAAAATCTAAATCTTTTCAGTAAAAGAGGTGAAAGACACAATTATAGGACTAGAAATAGGGACCAATTAGTTCAACCAGGTTTCAGACTGGCTAAAGTAGACTCATCCTTCATGGGGTACTGTTTAAAATGTTACAATAAAATACCTCCCCACATACTCCAACTGAATGACACGAAATTTAAATCCTGTATAAAACGCACACTATACAGCCAAGCATATTATAAGTTGGGGGATTATATCGCTGACAAAAATGCTTGGCTCAGGGCTGGTCCTGCTCCACAAGGGCGCGTAAACTAATTAATTAGCATTCGAAAATAGTGTTGGAGCTGATGAAGATTGTACAACCTATCTTTGCATTGTATAAATTCAATCTCATAGTATTGTATAATTGCATAGCACATGTGTGAGCACTATGTACCCACTATAAAGCTTACTGGGTTCGTCTTTCATTGACTTGAATGTGCCCTGGCGGCTGAGAGTATGTCATGCTCACTCAAATGTGTCGCTGGTGGTGGCGTGTGTATTGGATCATTGAGTTCCCTTCAAAATGGTTGAGCTGAATGGTGCTGATCCATACGTCATGTTCGTGAACGGGCGCCGTCAGTAGGCACTGGTCATTTCTTAGCTGCCACGGCTTATTTTAATTCCATAATTGTTTTTATCTTTTTATTACGGACGCTTTTAACGTGCACGTCTTTCTACATCGTTCTCACATGTATAATTACAACATGAATGATGTAACCACTCTATTGTAACAATATTTTGATTTAAAAGAGTGTCCATGGAGTTTCTTGCCCGTTCTTCTCCATAGGTACCTACTACGCTTTGGAATGGGCAACTAGCTTCATCTTTCTGACTGACCGACCCCTTGACAATTCAAAAGTGCCTGTAATTGGTTTATTTAAAATAAATGCTTTGAGTTTGAGTTTTGAGTTTGAATTGTCAAGGTGATACTCGATATTGAGCAAGTTTAACTGTTTAATTATTATGCTATTGATTTCGCGTATCGAGAAAATAACTGGTATCAGAAAATAGTCTAGATCTAATCTAATTGTAACAGGCCAAATCGTTTTTTTTTTTAAATATGCAATCAACTTCAACATTCTACTTAGGTACCGTTACACATTTTAAGATGCAATATGCTTTATTATATTAGTATATATTTCATATTTTAAGCTTTTCTTATGATTTATGCTTTTATTATTCCTAAATTATCATTATAAATTGATCCTACCGCTGTTTGTCTCTGCATAAGCCAAAGGCTGACTGGTAGAAAATGCCTATGGCATAAAGTCCGCCTCTGTACATTTGTGTGCCTAAAGTGTTAAATAAAAATCAATTGCCAGCTTTCTACTAAAAAAGTGGTAATGGAATTCCTTACTCAACGCTACAACTTTTAAGGTCCTCTGCAAGTTCGTTAAAGATATATTTGTAGTACAAAAGATAAGCAAGAAACGTACTTGCCAAAGTTCTCGTACAAAAATTTCCAACGTACCTATAAATTCAGCTCTAGACGGTTATTCATGGCAAATGCTACACGTGAAGTTTCAGCGCAATGCGTGGATATTCTTGCGTTGGTTTATTCAAGCTTGATTTGTTATAAGAATTGAGAGTTGCTGCAATGGCCTACAAAATTAAACAGAGCACAGAAAGAGGGGTTGCCGAAAAGATTCCTATGTTGTACCTTTGTTACCTACTCCTCGTGTTATATTTAGGACCTGCTATTTAAATAGGTACTGTTCACGTCTTCAACAAACCCGAATAACCAGCATCGTCTGAAAGCTTGATCAAGGTTCTGACAAAAAAACCAGTTAACTAGCTGTCGAACGTTCTGTTAGCTGTAAGTTGGTTGGTTTTCAAATTGAAATTTATTAGTATGTATATAAAAAAAATAAAGCAATAAAAATAGATACATATTTGTCACTGAAACAAATATAAACAAAAATTTAAGATAACTAGAATAAATAAAAATAAAAACAGATTTATACTAACGAGCACAGCACATTAATAGTTGGCAGCTGCACGTCGTGACTGTCATAAGCAGGCTTCCGCTCAGCATGATGCTGTGCTATGGGGACCCACAGCATAGCGCTGATTTTGTGTCATCCGAAAACGATGTAAGAGTAAGTTCACGTCAATAGCACGAAAGATGAGATTTGATCGGCATTTCTACGCCTCACATAAAATATAAAACGCAAGATGAATTAATGCATTAGAAATAATATTCACTCGACTGAACATATTTTTATTTTTATCTTTTTTCACAAACTGTACACTTGAGCACGTACAGTTCTAATGTCCTACATTAGTTTCAGTTGGATCCCATTAAATATCTCGTTAGATGGAGACCCGGTTCTATTTTCTGCTACTTCAAGATTAAAATAATTCTAGAATAAAAAATTCCACGTTAATCTCAGCAACTCACACGCAATGAAGAAATATTATATATACAGTCAGGAAAATTATTTGTTAAGCAAATTAACACAAAACGTGAATTTGTCGTGATATAGAAATTGCATATCTTGATCAATTGCATATCTTAATCAATTACATATCTTGATCAATTGCATATCTTAATCAATTACATATCTTGATCAATTGCATATCTTGATCAATTGCATATCTTAATCAATTACATATCTTGATCAATTGCATATCTTGATCAATTGCATATCTTAATCAATTACATATCTTGATCAATTGCATATCTTGATCAATTGTATATTTTGATCAATTGCATATCTTGATCTGACCAAGATTATGTCTGGACTTTAAAAGAGACTGTGACCTCTGAGTTTATTTCGACCTTTCTTCTCAAAGTAGTCAGTTATGAAACGCCGACCTCATCTAGTTTTTAAAATATGATTGACGTGTAAAAGTGTTTGAACAAACCTACTTACAGAAATAAAATCATTTATCGCGAACTAAATTAAATTCCAATTTGCTTAGCCATTAATTTCCTCGACTACCTATACTTATATTTTTTATGAGACTAAAAACTATGTCTGTGAAAAAAAAACACACAAACACACACAAAAAAGCACACACATATATACACTGAAACTAAAACATCTTTTAGGAATCTCGTTTCATTATTTAGCAAGGAGTGTGACGAAGCAAGGTCGTAAAATGAACTGTCAAAGCGAAAAATACTAGCTCAAGATTTAAGATGGCAGTGGTGCCCAAAACTTGCCGAGCAACCCCGATAAAACCCTCGAGATTAAAGCCATAAAAGTAGGTACACTTAAACTTACACCAATGTAGGTAAATCGTACTTGTGCAATCTGCATGAAATGCTTTTAAACGTCAAAGGATTTAAGATCATTTTGACGAAAGCATAAAAGCAGTTCATTGTTCTACTTGACAGTTACAGATATATTTCATGCTTTATTGTTTTTCTTTGTTACTACCATTGTGAAAAAAAGTTTCCCTATTTTCTTGTTTCTACGATTTCACCGCTCTGAGGGCGCATCTCTAATTAATGCCTTTGTCAGCTCTCGTCCATAATTTGCTCGTCTTTGTGATTTGTAAAAGTCTTCCGCCTTTTCCATGTTTCAGTTCGTTTTCAACACAAACCATTCCACGCAAAATTAATTATTCCCAGAAACATTTCGTCAATGAAGTTCTAACAGTGCGTTAGTCATTTAATAGTGTTTTGAGATTTGAATGTCTTTGGATAAAGTTTAATTGCGCGCATCGTATCCACCAATCAAAATACGATAACCTGACTAATACGAACACGTTATTTGAAAAATAGTTACATTGCGTATCTCTTTATTTTTTTGAATGATTTCACCCTTCGATTTCCAAATAATCACGAGAGAGATGTCATAATTGAGGAGCGTTTTCACAAAGCAATACATCAATCAAAATCTCAAAATTGTTTTTTTTGTCGTTTCGTACTCAATCTCTATAGGGCTATACGATGGTCTTTACGAATTTTCTGTAAACGATACATAAATCATTCTAAAAGTACAGCGAAGTGCATTCGTTTTTTGAAAGTGATACATCTACATCGATCGAATTTTTTTAAATTAGTGTTCAGGAAGTTTATTCTGCTGCGCCAGTGATAGTTGATGTTAAGAAGAAAAACGTCAAATCTTTTTTACGATTCGACTGTGCTCAGTTACCTAAAACCAACATGTTTTCTTCAAAAAAGAAAGCAGATATTGACAATTTACTAAAATTCTGTGATATATCTGATGATCCTGATGCTCAGGCATTTTATGCAGATGTTCTCCAGGGTTCAGCTCTCGAAGATGACAATGTACGACGAAACTATGACGGTGAAGAACCCGTAATATAATCCACTAATATTATAAAGGTGAAATCCCGTATCCATGCAGCAAATTTGAACTAAATGTATCGGGTTTTTATCAAAACGTGACATCAACAGTAGATGTATCAAAGTTGAAAAAACTCGATGTTTTTGATGTCATTTTGTTGATATGTTTATGTGTTCCTTTTTTTTATTGTTTATGTAAAAAGTACCTCATTAAACTAATTAATAAATTAATAAGCAATTTCATTTAATATACTTTATAGAAACCCTTGTAATTAAATAAATCACGTTACTGAAAAAAAAATCATATTACGATGTATCGTTTTGAAAAAACACTCCTCAATTGGAAACCATAATATTAATCATTTAAAATGTAATTTGCTCTCATTTAAACTCCAAGAATTTAATAGAACAAGGCAGAACATAAATTACGTATAAAGTTGCTGCGCTCTCGACGTTCAAAACAAATATTAAACAGACGTTGGAAGCTAAAGGCTTTATTTGTACTACCAGTATTAACTTTGATGATTATAGTGCAGTATGAGTAGTTCGAAGGGTTAAGTTGACCTATTAAAAGTGTAGATTTTGTTGCCTGGTTGGATGTTTGATCGATGTTAAGTAAACAGATGAACTATTCAAAACAGGACGTGACATAACGCCATCTATAAAGCTTTGTAGTAAGTTATAAATTTCGAATCTGTTTGCCTACCTTGTAGGTTCAATGTTGAACATTATTATTACCTGCCGCTTCGTGGAAATTGATAACAGAGGAAACTTGATTTTCCTATGCAAACTTAGACACAGTGCTACACTTAATTTAGGACTGAATTCAAAAGATCGTTTCTCAGTGTACTCGTACCTATTAGAAATATCAATCAAACAATCAAGCAATCGACTCAGCCTATCGCAGGCCACTGCGGGACATAGATCTCTCCCATGCTGCGCCACAGCATCCTGTCCTCAGCCTTCCGAATTCAGTCTATCCCAGACACCTTTTTAAGACCTTCGGTCCATCTAGCTGCGGGGCGTCCCACACTACGCTTGCCGATACGCAGTCTCTACTCCAAAACTCATCTGCTAAACCGGCCATCGGTCCTTCGGAATATGGCCAGCCCACTGCCACTTCAGCTTGCTTACTCTGCAAGCTATGTCGGTAACACCGGTTCTTTTCCGGTTAACTTCGCTTCTGATTTCATCCTTAAAAGAAACTCCGAGCATAGGCCGCCCTACAGCGCGCTGAGTGACCTTAAATTTGTGGACCAGCCCGACTGTCCACTGTTCGGCACCGTATGTTTTAATGGGCAGGACGCACTGGTAGAAAATCTTAGTCTTCTAACAATGTGGGATTGGCGACGAGAAGTCTTAACGAAGTTTTTGAAACGCTGCCCAATCCAATGTGTATATACTTGTAACACTACACTACTACACTACACTGCTTGTACTTGTGTGTATACTTTTAAGTCTCTTTTTTATTATTTTTTTATTTGTAATGTGCGTTTTGTTTGTGCAGAATAAACATTTTTTCTTTCAATCTATCTCCAATATATCCAATCTATCTATTGGTTTCTTTCTTAAGTTTATGTCTACCGAGCTGGATGACTTGCCCTACGTAGACATACTCCTTCACAACTTTGAGAAGCGATACTTCGATGTGGTTTGGCATTCCAAACCACATCGAAGTATCGCTTCTCAAGGTATCATTGGCAAGACGTGCGAATCATACATGGCTTTTGTCTTGTCCGAATGCATGCCGAGGTCAACTCACCGATAGGTTCCATTTAGGCTATGTAGCATCTGATCTAACTGCTCCAGCGTCTCTGCCATTATGATGATATCATCGGCAAAGCGAAGATGTACTCGCTGTTCACGTTGATACCCTATCTAGTCGAGTCGATCTTAAAACGTCCTCTACCGCATTGATGAATAGTTTCGAGTATATCACATCCGCCTGTCTCACTTTCCTGGGCAGTAGGACGGGGCCGGTTTTCATATCCAGGATCTGGCCAGTCATCGTGGCAGCATCATACAAACACCTCAACACTTCGATGCCAGTCAATTCGACATCGTTGCAGAGAGGTCAGAACTGCTCATATTGCACAAATGCCATACACAGCAGCTGATTGAACTCTTCGGTCTTCTGCACAATTTTCAGAACAGTACGGATGTGGTCTACGGTACTGAAACTTTTTCAAAAGTGGCTTGTTCTGGTGGCTGGAACTCGTCAATTCTTCTGGCGAGACGGTTTGTGACGACCATCGAGAACAGCTTGTATACGTGGCTCAGAAGTTAGATGAGTCTATAGATCTTCAGCAAGGTTTTGTCACTTTTTTTGAAGAACAGAACCGCTGCACCTCTGCTCCACGCCCCGGGCGTTGTAGCTTCTTGGATGACAGAGTTGAAGAGATTCGCTAGCTTTCTTAGGATTGGAGCCCCGCCGGCTTTAAGGAGATCTGTCGTTATTCCGTCATCACCTGGGGCCTTGTTGTTCTTTAGTTGCTCGAGAGCGGCCCTAATCTCGTACTGGTCGACATCCGGGATGTCCTCCGTGAAGTGGCGCGTTAATGCGGATCGATGGTCATCTTCACTATGTCCCACTGGTTTCGCCGTCCGCGTTGAGTATAAGTACCCGTAAAAATCCTCAACTTCCTCGAGTATTTCGGACTTCGAAGTCTCGATTCTACCATCCACAGTTCTTAGTTTCCTCATACGGGATTTCCCTAATTGCTCAGTGAATACTTTCGGAGGGTAGGTCTAATTATGCGGATTCTCTCTCCTCGAAAATTGATATTTAGAGTGCCTCGGACAAGCCTGCGATCGCTTCCGGTATTTAACCTGCTGATCACGGAGACATTTCTAAATATGTGCTTCTTATCCGGCATGATAAAGTGTATCTCGTTCCCTGTTTCGCTATCGGGGCTTTGCCAGGTCCACTTCCCCTGGAAATTCTTTTTGAAAATAAATTACTTACGAAGAGCCCCGGCGGCTCTTCAAAGTTGACCAGCCTTTGAGTTTAGGGCTAAATCGAACCACCAATTTTGGTGTGGGTATGCAACAAAATATCAGCACGCCTAAAAAACCTTCCAAATTACATCTATTCCGTATTATATTCCTTCCCTATATACTTAACGTGCAAACACGCTCGCGATTGACAAGCCGGTTCTCAGAGTTTATAATGTTATTTGTTATGGCATAAGCATTGCTTGCCAAAATTTTCCTGGCAGTTAAGTTAAGAACTCTGCAATACGCACATGATCGGAATATATGAGGAGTGTGCTCGTTCTTAAGAATATAAAGCAGATTAATATAAAGCAGATTTAAACTTGCAATCGACTGAACTTTGGTTGCAGAGACAAAATATTGCTGAGCAGGGTTCTATCTTACTACTGCTCAAACATTATGACTGCTTAGGTTGTCTAGTGTACGTTGGACTAATGAGCATAAAGCCTGACGTTGGATTCCCAGATTGAGGTTTTCCAACAGGAACATATCAGAGGCAAGACGAAGTCTAAATTTGTACCTGATTGATTGCATAGGCTCTTCCGGACTCTTCCCGTATTACATGGGACTTCAAAACGGCGAAATGGGGATGTACTACAAAATACATCTCTGCATATTGCATTATCCTTCGGAGAATATGGATGTGGTATTATGTTACTGGTGCCAGGAAATCCATTAATGACTTGGGAATGTTTTCCCGTGGTTTATTAATGAAAATAAGTAATGCCAGTTGCGGTTTCCTGCATCCACTCGTATTGCGACTGATACCCAAAATTGTATGTAAAAACAGAATGTTTTTTCCTCTGGAACTAGTTTGTATGGGTATTTTCTGGTTACAATACGAAATTGATGCCAGAGTTCGATTTGTTTTGCAATGAATAGTAATTCGTTTTGAATACAAAAGTAATTTCATGCACATATTTATATGAAATATAATAAAAACCAATGTAACGTTTTTTTTTAACTTGTTTAATTTCATACAAATTTCAACATTTTCATTGTAAATAAATTTGTACATGTTTTTGCTTTTAAAGTCATGTATTTTTGTCGAAAGATAATTTTAGCAATGATGTTGTCAGGCTTTAACACTACCCACACTACTAATCACATTTGGAATCACCTTCTAAAAAGGTGACACGACTCCTTTTCTGTTACACGACCAATAAAGAGTACCTACTTGACAATTCCAGAGGCTGACATTACAAAATTAAATGAGACCCAAAATAAGACAATTGAAACCTGACAAGAAATCAAATTGTTACACGCTTCGATCAACCTTACGCGTGATGAAAATAAATAGCATATAAGAAATCATAATTGAATGTTTCTTTTACGAAATGTACCGTAAGCACTTAGGTTTACACGTTATGGTAAATAGAAAGTTCCCAATCGAAAAAAACGGTTCCGCGGGAACACTCCAAATGTACCAAACATTTATGAGTGTTCCATTCCAGATATTAAAGTCTTCATTATTAATTTTGTTTTGTTCCCTATTGGGTCCAAGCTTAACGTTTACTTTACAGAATTGGTTCTTATAATGTTATCTCTGCATTTTTAACTGTGCAAAGATATCATTTTATTACTTTACATGTAAGACAATAGCGGTTTCCTAAACCTCATTTCATGCAGCTGTCAACTTAATATTGAGGAAGTGAAGTTAAAGATTTCGTTAAAGCTTTGAGGTTGGATGCACAAATTTCCCAATACCCCTCGTCCACATACCGGATATGCATGGATATATATATATATATATATATATATGGATTCATCTCATTTTCTATCTTAGTATTTTAGTCATGGTAAAGGAAAATGGTTTTAAAATTGATGATGTTCTAGGAAGGGGTGGTTTAATGTAAAGGATTTTAGGTATGGTAATATTATGTATATAGAAATAAATTCAAATTCAAATGATTTATTTCTAAAACATAGGTACAATATAATAAGATCTAATTCTAATGTCAGGATCGCTATGTTTAACCTAATAGGATTTTGGATAGGTACATAAATTATTCTAATAAAATTCAAATTAAACTATAAATAAAATAAAATAAAATAAAATTATCATTAATTTATAATAATAAAAATAAAAATATTAAATATATTGGACCGAAATAATTGTTAAAGAAGGAAGTTTACAAAGATATTTGAATTTGCAATGTTAGTTTCTTTCCATATTCACAGCTTTGTTTCTTAAACAGTGAAAAATCTTGCTTTGGGTTACGTAACAGCAAAAAACCCTATTGTAATCAGTACAGTAACTCCAACAGGGTCCATCATTAGTAAATTTACTATAGTAGGTGTTCGTGTTGGGAAGCTCGCCAACTTAGCACCATATGCTAAGGAGTTTAATAGTGCAACGTGTAAGTTGTAAGCTCATGACCTCTGGCAGTCATAAGCCATTATCGCCTCTTTGGCTTACCTATAATAATTACAGGACTTGTTGTAAACTCGGAGAAATTAACTGCCTTATCAACAATGGTCATTTTTTGACTGTTGTATGGAATGGCTATAAACAAGGTAGAGTTCGTCAGTCTGATAAACAGTTTGTTTTCTTGGCAGTACCTAGGTGTTTGTACATAAATGCTTTAGTATTTATATCGTAAAAAAACATACGTTAGATACCGTTATAGTTACGGAAGGCCTTTTATGTGCCTTCAGAACCTCTTATCAGAAAATGCTTTATTGGCTAGGATTCTTCGTAAATAGATTATAGAGATTATGATCACATCCTTGTAAAACGATGACGACATTGACAACGATTGACGGCACGGTTGGCGCAGTGGTTAAGCGATTGACTGCTGCGTTACGTGTCGCGGGTTCGATCCCCGCACGGAACAAATATTTGTATGACCTGCAAGTAGTTGTTCCGGGTCTGGCTGTTTGTGTATGTGAGTTTAAATGTTTGTAAACGCACCCACGATACAGGAGAATTTCTTAGTGTGAGGCAAAGTTTAAAAAAAAAAGATTTTTTTACTGTAGGTACGGGAAACGTAATTGACAGATTTATGGATTTGTCTGACGATAATATTGGTCCAAACAACTTTCTTAGATAAATAAATAGTAATGTGTCCACTATTTTTTATTTCGTTTTTACGTTTTTATTTGAAGTAGTAGGCATCTTTTAGCTAACTCATGGAGAAGAATAAAGTATATGTTCTATAAAGGGCTAACTATATGGAAAGCTTGTCAAAGTATTTATGTTGACTCAAATCATAATACCCTTATTTCATACCGAAATGTTTGAAATTACTTACATTTAAAACAGATGGGCAACATATAACTTGTCTACTTTATGCAAATTTACTGCCCTTCCAATAAATAAGGATCGACTTATGCAGGAAATATAAAGCAAAATGTAATGTCCTTTAATCAAATGTCTTTTCTTTGGTATTGTTTGTCGAATTGCTTGCTGACTATGGTTTTGTTATTGTTATTAGTAATTAATGTTTCTTTATTTTACTTCGAAGGTCCTAGTTTATCATTTGTGGCTACAAGTTACAGCTATATATAAACATAATGCAGCATTGCATATGTAAGCGGGCACGCCCTTTATGCCAGGAGGCTTTTTATTATGTATTAAGTTCTGTTTGCGTATTTGTTTTTATTATTTATTTCTGCTTTAGTTTTAAATATTGGCGTGTGCTAGCTGAAATATGGCAAATAATTTTAATATTTTTGTGTTTCGTAATGATAATTACTTATTACTATATAGAATCCAGTTCTTCTAACTGAACAGACAGCAGTGTTGCTGGGGAGTTTGTTCCGCCACTTCTTCTTCCCCGCTAAAGCACTAGGAAGTGGTGAAGGGTGGGCGTTTTGGAGGGACTGTCTTATGTGATTTTGACGTTCAAAAAGTGCTGATTCTCAGCCTAATTTGAATAAATGACTTTTGATTTTGATTTTTTGAATCGTTGAACTCCTTAAGTTCTGAGTTGAGCTACGCGATTGCTGACAATTGCGTGCACTGACTGGACAGGTCCACTCAATCTGTGTGGTTCTTTCCTCAAAAGACCATCTCAGACACCGATCTACATAGCCTTCACATTATCTGACCAAGATTTTGTCTGGACTTTAAAAGAGACTGTGACCTCTGAGTTTGTTTTGGCCTTTCTTCTCAGAGTAGTCAGACAGGAAAGCCGGCCACAACTATTTAAAAAAAAATATGATTGACGTGTAAAAGTGTTTTTGCAAACCTACTTACAGAAATAAAATGATTTATCAATGTCAAAGACACTAAAATACAAAATATAATAATGAAGAATCAATCCTTGATTCACGTAAACTGATTGCATACCAATGTAGGTCCAAGTTCGTCCACACTCAGTACGACACCAATCTCCTTCATTTTCAACAATTGTAAGTACATTTTACGAGTCTTAAATAAGGCTTCTAATATTGTAATTAATTCCATTCTGGGCGTACATTAGCAATGCTAATATATCACGTGACGACTATCACCGGAAGCGTTCGATTGCTGGTCGGAATGCATTCGGTACGCCAAACTGAATATTTATAGTAATTTTACAGAGATGATGTAGATATGCGAGCGTATTTCTAATGCTGCGACAAGGCATACGTTGTTTTTTTATAAATGTTTTTTACGAGAAATACATTACTCACGTAAAAGTATGACGCTATTTGACATTATCAGAATAAACCTCTTACGTAGAACTGTTGCTTCAAGACCTAAAATGGTATTAATTTTTACAAATCAGCTTGGCCATCCAAATAAACGTATAATGCAAAGATAAATAAACGAGTTTTGCGTAGCACTGGTGTAACCTGCTACGCGGCCTAGCTGTTGCTACGACGTAGCAACCGCTTAGTTCTACACATTATTTTCAAACAAGTCCGTTCTATTCATACAAGTCAATCTTCTTTATGGCAAGGCAAGGGTAGTAATTTTTAAATTGACGCTTATTGTTAAGTCCTTTATACCACTGTAATGCTAGGTCTATATATATTTTTTTTTTTAGTTTAGTATATACGTTTATTTTTAATATAAATACCTACTACTGTTTATTTTCCCTTATGAAATAAAATAAAACAGCATTTACGCAGATCCATTGATATTTTTCTATTTTCAAAAGATATCTTTCCGATCGCTATAACACTATTCATTATTTCATCGATTATTCCAAGTTGTTTTCCACTTCTGCTTACTGTTTTGAATGCCAAATATATATTTCCGATAAGTCAGCCACCCCTTGGAATAAATTCCAAATCTATTTCATCACCTTACATTACGTATACAAAAATAACAGACGTGTTACCGAAAAGCTGTTTGCCGAGGTTATAATCAAGTATAATCTAACCAGCTTAATTCAATTCTGAAATAACGTGTTTTTCGTACAAAGAAGCGCTTTTAACAGCTGCATTTTGTAGGACGGCGAGCTAACAGCTTGTGACGGATTAGAGCTAAGTGGACACTAATGTTCTGTATTATAACGATTCTTAACATCGGGATGCAGCTGCGAAGAGAAGATGAGAAACGTGATTAAATTGTGACAAAGGAAATGTTTCGTACAAATTACTTTATAATACAAGTTAAGTGGAATAGCTACATTGTTATGTATTGTTGGTTGTTTGTGTATGTGAGTTTAAATGTTTGTAATCGCCCCCACAATACAGAGGAAATTCCTAGTGTGGGGGCAACGTAAAATTTTTTTTTTTTTTTTTTTACATTGCACCGTTGCTACGTTGTATTTACAGGAAAAAAAATCTGCTGGTCCATTCATTTTGACGAGTTCTGCAAACATAAATGTAGGGACCAGCACATTTTTTTATCGCGATTTCATATTTGGTCCCGTAGTAAAAGTTGTTCATAATGATGAGTTCAATGACCCCTTAAGATGTTGATGCTGTTTTACTAATAACCCTGTATATGTCATGTTTTCTAACGTTAAATACTGTCGATCTGTAAAAACTGGCTTCGCGTGTGCGGACCCACCATACCACTGGCCATACCCCCCCTGGCAGTATGTTGGGTCTAAAACTATACCACTGACAACTATTACTTGGTGAATCATTTGGGTTAGGTAAGGTTAGAACTGTGACCATTAACGCTGAGCCTTGTAGCCTTATAGATCCTTGTAGTCCACAACACTATTATCTCAGTGGTATAGTTTTAGACCCACCATACCACCAGGGGTATGGCCAGAGAGGGGACTCTGTCCGCCCACCAAGTGACCCCAGGGAGGACGGTGGCACAGTGGTCACGTGCTGCCGAACATAGCGAGGCTCAGGGGAGGCTCCTTTACAGTCACCCCAGGGATGTGCCTTACAGGCGTTGCACAGGGGTGGTTCCGGAATTGGTCTTTTAAGAGGAACCGGGACCGCCCCTATGTGCTGATGGTGATCACCGGGGTGGTTTTAGTGAGGTGAAAATCCCACACTCCCCGACCTCCCTCCCCGAAGGTCGGGTGCCTTTTGAAGGTTTCCCCCCGAAAACAAAAAAAAAAGGGGTATGGCCAGTGGTATGGTGGGTCGGCAATGGTCTTCACTAGCCCTCTTTGTTCGATCGGGTGTAAAAAAAGGATTGTTAAAGCAAACACACTGCGTTCCCCAATTCTCTTACCAAACATGTTTATTAGTGTAATCATTTAAATTGGTCGTATTTTATTACCTTTTCAGTCAAGTGTGTGTAATAATTTCATTTAAATTCCTATGACAGTACAGATAGTAATAAAGTATAGCTTGTCTGTACAATTCTATACCAACGAGAGCATTTTTTTCTGACGTAACCCATTAGCTTTTGGCGCACTATATTGATGCCGTAACGTAAAGTGAAAAACGATGTATTCTGCAGTAAGCGGATTTTACACAAAACCAGTTAAAGCAACGCATAATTTTTTTTTGACATCATTCAATTATAATAGATATTTTTGGACGTAGGTAGGTAATTTTTTTTAGGTATTTGTAAAAAATGAGTGACCCGACATAGAACTAAATGCAAAACCATTGGTTGCTGGAGACATCTCCATACTATGACCGTTTTGATATTTTGGATCTTTCGAATTATTTTGTATGGGGCAAAAATATTGTTCTAAAAGAGCGACAAAACTATGTGTTCCAAAAAAACTGTGCACTGACAGCAACACAATACATGCTACAAGTACACACACCCACTATCACATATGAAGTACCTATAATGAATCTGTTTTGTTTAGAGGTTTTATTAATGCATTCGCGTTAATTGAGAGCATGGAGAGATAGTAATCAGTGATAGCGGACACAATGTGCGCGGACACAATAAATCACGCAATTTCGCACTTACACTTTGAAAGCTAATATAGTTCCGCATAGTTTGTGTAACTATTTGACCTAGATAGATGCAGAATAAATTGTGTGATGCTTTTTCCAGCCACTTAAACACGCATGCAAAAAAGCATTTGGTTGTCAAAAAAGAAAACACGCTTTCACACTTTTAGTTTCCATAATTTTGAGTATTTTGTTTTATCATTTCCAATTTAATACATAACTATGCGACGGAAGAGTTTTACGTGGTGGAGAGAAATAATACCACGCAAATTGTCAACAGAAAAGGTATAATTACGGACGGTAGGATGGCACGGTTGGCGCAGTGGTTAAGCGATTGACTGCTGCGTTACGTGTCGCGGGTTCGTTCCCCGCACGGAACAAATATTTGTATGACCTGCTAGTAGTTGTTCCGGGTTTGGCTGTTTGTGAATGTGAGTTTAAATGTTTGTAAACGCACCCACGATACAGGAGAATTTCCTAGTGTGGGGCAACGTTTTTTTAAAAAAAATAATTGACTTGTATTAGTCAACTTTATTAAAATCTGTGTTTTCGTAACCCCATACTGGGTAAGTGTTGAACAGCTAATTAAGTTTTTTAGTAACCTAGGATGTCCCTAATACTATTACGTCTGTGGTTTGACTTGACATTTCATTGTTGCCATTTTGTTATTTTAATAAAAGTAACGATAGAACGTTACAACAAAACCAAAATTAACGATGATGAATTATACCTACCATTTTTTGAACAATATTCAATGCCTATGGCATTAAGTCCGCCTCTGTACATTTGTGTGCTTAAAGTGTTAAATAAATAAATTCAAAAATTATTATAATTCATTATCTTAAACTAATGCGAATTCATTTGGAAATAAATCTTTAATCAATAAATAATTCCTAAACACAAAAACTCAAAAAAAAGATCTTTCAATTAGAGAGGCTCTCAGCCCCGCATAAATCGCTGTATAATCGGTAACCAATTATAATATTTTATGCATGTTGACGACGAATAATAGTTTACATATTTATTTAAAAGCATTGACTGATAATTTTATATTAATAACTAAAATTGTTGTAGAATTTACACCCGCAAACAAAATCATCAACCAAAAGAATAAGTCTAGAACACACAAAAACAACAGGAATCCGTAAAAAATCTCATTTCCAGAGATTTTTAGCGCTAAAGCGCTTGTCACTAATGAGGTAGCTACTCGTATTAATCGGTAAATGAGTGGGCGCAGTGCCTTACGTGATGAAGACTTGAGCTTTTGACGCCGACGATATTATTCATGACTAATTGTTACATATTAATGAAAAGATATTACCTTATTTTTTTTTTATCTCAAATGATAGCCGAATTTATATGCGCAGATAAAATCATCAATCAAAAAAATAAGTCCAAAACACACCACCACAACACAAAAACAGCTCAAAATCTCTCAATTGGAGAGCTTTTTAGTGCTGCATAAAACGCTATTTAAAGCGCTTGGCGTTAACGAGGTCGCGATTAATCGGTAACTGAGTGGAAGCAGTGCCTTACGTAATGAAGTCTTGGGCTATTGACGCCGGCAATATTATACATGATAAATAGTTTCCAAGAGATGGCGACGTTCCAGTTTTAATGTAAGTTTATAAGGCTTGAGAACTAGGTGACACAGTATAGTGATTTGTTTTGTGAGTGATCGATTTTGTTTTTAATTGCGTGTATAAACACGCCTACTACTATAAAGTACTTTTACTATAAAGTAAAATAAGGGTTTAGATTTTGTTTTAGGTACAGTATAGGTTTTTCGAACAAATGAGTGACAAATAACCGCGACAGTTGTATATTCACGCGACAATCGCGGTAGCTACGGTTTCCTAGAAGAGCGATGGCCGCCACATAGCGTCTACAATTGTAGACGCTGAATGAATGACGTCACTGTATCGTAATATTACCTTACGTTGACACCGTATAGTCAAACACCGCAGCCATCATTTTTATGACAGCCGTCATTGCGTGCCGTTATGTGGCGGCCACCGCTTTTCTAGGAAACCGTAACTTTACAATAGGTTGAGAAATATTAATGATAGGCTTGTGATTTAAGATTTGTTATCATAGCCCGCTTAGTGTACTTTAGCTATTTCCATAGTGTAATGTCGTACGGTATTCTGTTGTGGGAAAATGCCGCCGACATTCAGACTATCTTTATTTTGCGGAAAAGAGCTGTTCGATCAATTTATAAACTAAGTACGAGATGCACTCGAGATTAATGTAATGACTGTGCCTTCTCAGTATAATTTTGGATGTGTTTTATATGTCCAAATATAAAACTGTTTAAAAAATACAGTGATATCCATAACATCAATACTAGGAACAAACACGTTGTACCTACAAGACTCAAGAAAATAGGTGGCTCATTCAGATGTCAATGTATACGCTTTTATAATAAACTTCCAAGCCACGTTCAAGATAAATAAAATAAAGAAACCCTAATAAGTTCCTTAATAAATTCAAATCTTTCATTAAACGTAAGTTGTGTCAGAAAGCCATTAACTGTATTTAGGCATTTATACTGTTGAAGATTATGTTGAGGACAAAAAGGCTTGAGATTGAGTTGCTCCAAATTTTGCATACTGAATTTTGTTTGTTTTTTTTTTACATACACTTTACCATTTTATAATTTTTATATACACAGCGACATGAATACTTACTTGGTGAACAAGTTTATGTAGCTTATGTGGCCCACCCCAATGTCTTTTCTTTGGTATTGTTCGTCACATCGTTGAGCTACTTAAGTTCTGAGTTGAGCTGCACGGTTACCGACAAATGCGTGGACTGACTGGACAGGTCCACTTAATCTGTGTGGTTCTTTCCTCAGAAAACCATTTCAGACACCAGTCTACATGGTCCTCAAAGATTATGTCCGAACTTTTATATTTACATAGACATTGATGAATTTTAAATATAATGCCATGAGTATTTACTTTGTAAATTATTATAATATTTTAATTATTGCGAATATGAGGACTATGTGGGTCAATGCTTTTTGTTTTTTTTCTTAGTTAGTTTTAATCATGATCTGGCAGTTTGAGTAATTTATGCGGCCTACCTAAATGTCCTTTCCTTGGTATGGTTCATCGAATCATTGAGCTCCTTAAGTTCTGAGTTGAGCTGCACGGTTACTGACACATGCGTGCACTGACTGGACAGGTCCACTCAATCTGTGAGGTTTTTCCTCAAAAGACCATTTCAGACACTAATTTACATGGTGTTGATTACCTTACACATGATATAACCAAGATTATGTTTGGACTTTAAAAGATACTGTGACCTCTGAGTTTGTTTCGTCATTTCTTCTTAGAGTATTCAGATATGAATCCCCGACCTCGTCTAGATTTTAAATTATGATGGACGTGTAAAAAGTCTTTGTACAAACCTACTTACTAAAATAAAATAATTTATCATTGATTGCACACTAGCGACCCGCTCGCCCCTGCTTCTCATGGTTTTTACGACTTAACAAAACTTCGAGATTTCTTTTTTATATGCAAGTTTGATTCTAATGTATTAGATCGATTTTACTCAACCAAAGTTGCGCGGTTCGTTGTACCTACTACATATAACAAACAACTGAGCCAGCCAGCAAGGCAAAAAAATATACTATTTCAGATACACCACCTTCCGGAATAAATTCTTTACCTGATGGTGTAAACCACATCAAAATCCGTTGCGAAGTTTAAAATAATAACCAGGTCACACAGACAGATACGAAAAGCGAACTTCAATTTATAATCCTAATCCTCACTAATATTATAAATGCGAAAGTAAGTTTGTTTCTTTGTTACCTTTTCACGCATAAACGACTAAACCAATTATCATGAAATTGTGCATAAACGTTGTCAGGGGTACAGAAAAGGACACAATGGTACCTTTTATCCAGAAAAACACGACTTTTCCCGAGGTAAGGAACAATAACTTTTGAAGGTCACAATTGATAAATAAAATGATAAATGATTTTATTTCTGTAAGAAGGTTTGTACAAACACTTTTACACGTCAATCATATTTTAAAGGCTAGATGAGGTCAGCGTTTCCTATCGGACGACTCAGAGAAGAAAGGCCGAAAAAAACTCAGAGGTCACAGTCTCTTTTAAAGTCCAGACAAAATCTTGGTCAGATCATGTGAAGGCTATGTAGATCGGTGTCTGAAATGGTCTTTTGAGGAAAGAACCACACAGATTGAGTGGACCTGTCCAGCCAGTGCTCGCATGTGTCAGTAATCGTGAACCTCAACTCAGAACTTAAGGAGCTCAACGATTCGACGAACAATACCAAAGAAAGGACATTTGGGTAGACCGCATAAATTACTCAATGTGCCAGATCATGATTAAAACTAGCTGAGAAAAAAAAACAAAAAAGGAATGACCCACATAGTCCTCACATTTATTTTGCTTTAGAATCATGATTTAATTATTATATATTATTAGAAACTTCAGTAGTGTGCTAAGAGTTTTTTTTTTTTAATCAAAAGCAATATATTTTGTGAGTCTAGCTAGAGTGAACTCCAACACCGTTTGACCGAACACCATGCAATTGGCACATAGGTAGGTAAATATATAAATATGTATTTTTAATGGGGATGTCCAATCGTCATGTTCGTGAACGGGCGCTGTCAGTTGGGACTGCTCATCTCTTAGCCACCACGGCTTATTTTAATTATTTTATTATGGATTGTTTTGTTTGAATTTATATTAGCTGTACACTGGACACTCAATGTGTACGTCTTATTTACATCGTTCTCACATATAATTATACCTATATACAATATTAATGATGTAACTAATATTTATGTAACAATATAATTTAAAAGAGTGTCCATGGAGTTTCTTGCCCGTTCTACTCCATAGGTACCTACTACGCTTTGGAATGGGCAACTAGCTTCATATTTCTGACTGACCAACCACTTGACAATTCAAAAGTGCCTGTAAATGGTTTAATTGAAATAAATGCTTTCAGTTTGAGTTTGGAATTATTTACAAGACTTTTTTCGACCTCCATGCGGGCGAACCCACAGACAAAAGCTCGTAACATATATTATAGGTACTTATAATATGTCGAAACTGATAAAAATACCTAATTTCATATTTTTTGTGGTATTGCGAAAGGCATAAGAGACCCACACTGAAAGATTAAACACCATACAAGTTTGGTACAACTGGGCCTCAAGTCTGCTATTTTTTATAAATTCGTCATTCCAACACGATCCCATTGTCATTTTGCTAAAAGTTCGTAATCTGCATAATTCATAATCGCCGATCATTGGTCGGTCAGTGGTCTCGTAATAGAATCGTGGTAGAATGACATTGTCGTATAGCCATTATTATAAAACACGTTAGTAGAAATGTTTTTCGAAAAACTACATCTTAAATGAACATTTAGTATTTTTTTTCATTACCGCATACGTCAGTCATTCATTTCTCATTATGTACGAAATTACCATTTTATGCTATTTCTTTTAATGGAGTGTCAGTGGTTGAGCATTAGAAAGTCATAATGACGCCATTCTATTAGTAGATTACCAATCTTGTCAAAATCAACAATTATGATAGCAATGATAGACCATTCTGACACTACTGTAATAGCAGACTTGAGGCCCTGTACTCAAAAAATCTGCAATTATTACAATAATAACTATTACAAAATCAATTGGTGATAGTCAAGACGAACGCAATAAACCGAAACTTATGGGCTTACAAAACTTTCAAGTGACTTCCAAGTTTTACTCCCAAAGGACATGATCATTTAATACTGAATAATAATTTTGGTAATAATACATGTTTCTCGTTAATCTGTCTCTTGAAACTATCTAACCTGTTTCAATTTAGAAGAACATAAGACAAGACTTCTTATTGTAAAGATTAGATGAAAAATAATTATAAAATTTATTCTGGTAAGCTAGGAAAAAGAAAAAAACAACGGATACTTACAGAAACACAGGCTTGAACAAAAAAAAAATTGTCTATACCTACTACTAGCGTAACAATATAAGGTTAGCATAGGATAATTTAAACAAATAGAACCTACTTTATTATTATAAATATCTTAAAGAAACTAAGTCGTGAACGAGCTCATGTTTGTTATGTGACATTATCACTATACACATAAAAAAAGTTTGTGAGTATTTATCCAACTTTGGCCTAAGGTTTAACAGATTTGCGTAAAGGACGAAAAAATATCAATCCAAATACAACCAAAAAAAAAAGTAAAATTGTGTAGGTATTTCAAACCTACCACGTGATGCATTGGTTCGAATATAAGCCATGCTCAGCTTGACAAATGCGTATTGAGATGTCAGTGATTAAAGAAATCCAGGCTTAACAAAATCCACACTCGATTTCTCTAAAATCCACCTCTTTTAAAATATTACATAAGGTACCAAACCAGTTTACGCTGGTCTCGCATCGTACGGAAATCCTATACAATGTGAGATCAGCTTATACGGGAAATGTATAGCTTGATGTGTAGCCGTGTGTACAATTTAAAAAAAGAAAAAAAATCCTTCTAGCCATTTTCATAGAATACCCGTGTTGAATAATATTTGCACATTTATGTCCAACTACTGCAACTTGTCTAACCTAAGCGATGAGAGTCTCAATTTGTAAAAGTTCGCTAACTAATTAAGCATTCATAATCAAAGGAGTCTTATACTTACGACGGAAAGTAACCGGTTCTGTTGAACTTCAAAGAGGTGTTAAAGTATTTGATTCAGTCTTAAAACTTTAAAAAGTAAGTCTCTTTAACGGAGTTAGCGAAAAATTAATTTCCTTGCTTATATTCTGAGCAGGCAACATTTTTTTTACACAGAAATAAATTGTGCACAGAACTGTATATACGGTTTAAACCTTTTCTTAATTAGTGCTTTCCCAAAATGAAATGACAGAACATTCGCTTTGAAGCAGAATAGGCAAACTAAACGGAAATAATGAAGCAGTCTACCTGTAGCTGTAAATTCAAGTAAAATAAAATAAAACAATCTGAAAAACAAGGTGAATTTCTGTATATTTCCAACCTACCAGGGTAAAGTCCAGTTCAGACCGCCCATTGTCCAATAAACGCTACATAAAGTATTTTGTGACTTCCAAGAACTTCAATATATTAAAGCCTCGAGCAGTGAGGACAGTAGAGCTCATATTAATATTGACTTAGAAGCAAGAATAGACAATTAGAAAATACAGTCAATATGCTTGTGGGAAACCAATGGGAAATAAATTCGGTTTTTGTGAAGAAACTTCACCATTGGACGGTAATAACGTGGCAAATGGGGTTAACGGTAGCTGTTTGTGTAGGTACTTGTTACTTGAAATTATGAGTTTAGACTTATTTGTTTTATAGTCATTCGATATTGATACTTTTGTTTATTAACAGCTTATTTAATATTATCCTGTAAAATAAAAAATGGAACATGAAATAGCACCTATACGCGGAACAATTCATGAAACTTTTCACAATTTTTTTTTTTTACAAATAATTAAATTTAATAAAAAGACACCGACTTCCGAAGTTAAAGTTATTTTTCACTTTGTAGTGTTTTTTTTTGGAAGTGGGTTGTTATTTTTTGTAAAAAAAAAAATATTTATCACTTTTTAGTTATGGTATCTAACCCCCCATTCGAGAACGATCGTCTTACACGTCCACATCCGTTCGAAGGCGGTTTTTTATTATTAAAAACATATATTTTTTTCGAAATAGTTTTTATAACCTTTGTAGTGAGTACAGGCGTGATATTATGTTGTGTGATGGCGTAAACAATGCTTAGATATGCTATAGCGACAATCGCGGTTAATCTGCTGTTATTCATTGAAGAGTTCCCCCGATTTCTACAAGATCCCATCATCAGATATTGAAATGGTGACAATGGGACCACACGGGAAGCACCAGCTTTCAAATAAAAAAAGAACCATGAAAATCGGTTCACCCAGTCGCAAGTTATGAGATAACAAACATAAAAAAAAAAAATACAGTCGAATTGATAACCTCCTCCTTTTTTTGAAGTCGGTTAAAAAGAAACTCAACCAATACCGATCAATATTATTTTAAAATGTTGAAGGGTGAACTTCATCCGAACGATGTACAAGTACCTACTTCTAATCGATTCTCTCCTAGATTAATCGACTGTCAGTCATTGGGGTGATCATACTCGTTCTATCGTTATAAACTGATAGCGGCAGGTGGCTTTCATGATTTTTAGAAAGGATGGATCAAGCCACCGATAGACGTTGCCGAAAAAAGTATTGATAACTTATGTAGCCGGCTAATCAATATTATTACAGTCGGATAAGTTCCCTACAGGTTATAGACATAATAATTATGGTCCTTCACTAGTCACTGAGCCACAAGAGCAGTGATAACGGCCGCGACTAACGAGTTGTAGGTCCTAGGTTCGAACCCAGACAGGCGTTTTACTTTGTGTAAATTATTTCATCATTACTGCTCTCAAAATGGTGAAGGAAAACATCGAGAGGAAACCGGCATGTCCTAGAACCAGAAATTCGAAAGACATGTGACATCTACCAACCCGCACTGGGCCCGCGTGGTGGATTACGACCCACTCCCTCTAACCGAGAGGAGGCCTGTGTCCCAGCAGTGGGAACATTATAGGCTGATGATGATGATGATGAATAGAATTGAACAATTTTGCTTAACACTTTGATAATTTCGCATAATGTATTTTCATACATTGTTATTGGTGTACAGAAGAATACTGCTGTCTATTTCTTCGTACCATTTCTGAGTCATTTTCGTAGCAGCGTCACAGAATTAACTTGTAAACATAGTTTGAATCCGGATCTTAAAAATATCAGCCTATTGTTGTCCCACTGCAGGCCAAAGGCCTCTTCTCATACATAGAAGGCACGAGCATAATAAATAAAAAATAAAATAAAGTAAAAAATTAAAATGTTTTATTATCAGGCATCAAGGCCCATAGAGTGTTAGTACTACATTTTACTTAAAAACTATGTTAGTAACATGCAGGAAAATTTAAAAGGTCAATCACAATCACAATCATGGGAAGGTTTAACAAGCCTTGTTGCCAACATGTAGCTTGGTAAACCTCCCCATTGTAGGCCCATCCAGCCTCTCCGCAAACACCTTCAGAATGCTGTTGCTGCTTCCCCTCACCCGAGATATTACTGAGGCAACTTTCTTCCGCATTATTGAAAAGTAATCGTCAGTGTGCGCATCAGCGAACATACCTGACGCACTACAGTAAGGTAATAACAAAAGGTATAATAACAAAATAAAAACAGAAAAACAAAAACATAACAAAAAAACAAAACGAGCAAAATATTGTAACACATTTTATAAGAGTAACGGCGGAGTTTCTTGCCCATTCTTCTCTATACGAAACTACCTTATGAAAGGGGCGACTAGAATCAATTCAAAAGTGCCTTTTATGTGCCTACTTGAAATAAATGCTTTGACTTTTGACATTAATCAAGACTCTTGCTTAAGACGGTTTAGCTATTCCAGACTTATGCATTTTAACTAAAAGTCCATGTTTCTTCACGAATGTACAAGATAAAATCAGAGACTACATTTGAAACGAAAAAGTCACATTGGTACTTGCCCGGACTTGAACCCTGTGTTCCATTTGCCCAAGATTTAAAGTCAGATATGATGATGTAACATACATGCCACCTAAAAGAAGCTTTTCCTTGGCACACCGCAAAATCCTTAAGGCGAAAGGATAGCCCAACGTCCTTGAGCATTGAACGTGAAACAAGCGGCCAGCGCGCTGACCGCCCCGCGCGCCCGCTCATCCCCCGACCGTCAAAGAGTATCACCGGACGCAGATGCGTTCGAAGAATTTTTGTCGCTACAATACTACCTTTTTATCATCATAAATCGATTGAATGTAGGCAGACTCAGAACATTTGCAATGCTTGTTTTGAGAACAAAATATTCTTTACCGAGTACAGTTATTGTAGTTAGAGTAAATCAAAATACATAAAATTTCAATTGGTTTTTGTGAAAATAAATAATAACGCTTTTTATTAATGTGGTTAGACTAATAAAAAACTGTCCAAGTGCGAGTCGGACTCCCCCATGAAGGGTTCCGTAGTAGAAAGCAAAGTTTTGTTTTTAACTTTGTTTTCCATAGTGTTTGTATGAATGACAAATTTATATTTGCGGTTTTTGAACATGTGCTATATCTCGAAAACTAAAGCCCAGTTTCCATCGCGAGCGGAACGGACCCATTAATGACTTCGTTAAACTTCCACCAACAAAGGAAATACAAGTATGCAGTTTGCGTTTGCGATTTTAACGAAGTCAATAATGGGTCCGTTCCGCTCGCGGTGGAAGCCGGGCTTTATGACTACATCTCGTTCAAACCAATTTTCATTGAAATTTTTCATTGAGATCTACCAGCACATATTTTATTTTACACTTATTTAAAAAATTAGAGGGGCGCACATTTGACCACTCTGGAAGTGTCTATATTTCAAATGACTTGACTTGGAGAAAAATGGTTTATGTCATTTGGCTACGAAACCATAAAAACGAAAATATCAAAATAATATTTACATAACATTTTATTTGGACCATTTAAAAAAATTGTTATTAACCAATCAAAACTAGTTAAATTGCATTTCCCTAACAAACGTAGATTGTAAATACGTAGTTTCATCTGTATTGCTTTCATTAGAGTTTGACTTTAATATAATATCTTCATTTCTTTTTTCTTCTATATTGCTATCATTATAATTTAATTTCCATGTATTTTCTTTTTCTTCTGTATTACTTTCGTTGGATCTTGACTTCACTTCTTCATTTTCTTTTTCTATAGTTTTTTGTTTTTTTTTTTTGTGGCTGGCTAGATTTTTCTTCGTTTTCAATACTGATAAATTTTCGCTTTTCTTTGATAGTGTTTTCTTCGATCAATAAATAGAAAAAGAATAGCTCAACCGTACTACTGTACCAAACGTACTATCTGCACTGTTTACTCTTTCACGTAAAGTTTATAGAGCGGAGCGCGCTAACATGCGACACAGCCTCCCCGTGCAAACGCTAGGGTGAGACTGGCCCTCGCGTCTGAGTGAGCGCCAGCGCCGGTATTATGATATTATTGATTTAACGGCACCTATAAGTAATAATTTTGTACAATTTTGAACTTAAATTTAATAAAGCAATAAATTGTCTATGATAATGTGAAAAAAATATTTAAATCGCTTCAGTTCTTTGAAAGCAGTAAGCAAATTATTGCAGATTTAAAGAGGATATATTCGATTTTTTTCCGACAAAAGTATAAACAATAATAAAAAAATTAAACTTAAAATTTAAAGTCAAATATGTTATGCGAATTAGGTATTTTTTTTTTATATATTTGGTCCATCCGTCTAGTAGTAGTAGTCCTTCAAAGAGAGGTCTATTTTGTAGTTTGGCCTATCCTTTCGCCTTAACAAACATCACGGGCCACGGCTGTATCTACAAATTAACCAAAATATTCAAGTATTGCACTATAATAAGTATGACAAAAAGCGTTGGCAAAATCGAGCCTGAAATGAGAGCTAAAATGCTTACACAAAGCAGAATGCTTACACGGAACAAAATTGTTGCAAATTATGCTTTAGAATTTCATAAAAAATGTTTTCCTGTTGTAGGGACTGAGAGCATAAGCGAAATAATGCTTGAATGGAAAGGTTAAATAGTATTATCATTCTCTCCACGGCTGCAAGTAATAGGAGTTAAAACTATGTTGGAAATACCATTATCTTTGCAGAAGTTTTATTTCATTCATCTGGCTGTTTATAGGCCTTTAGTTACGAATGAGAATTTCGTAAATGGTATCTGAAAATTGTCAAGTTTTACACGTCTAAGATTTTAACTAAGCCACATTGAATTAAGTATGAACGAGCATTTATAACAGGTATGACAGGTGTACTACGAGTATATTTATAGCGAACAAAAAGGGCTTATTGGTTGATTCGCACGAATTTACTCGCCCGAAACGGGCATCGACATTTTTTTTAGGCGGTGTGTACTAACTTAATTTAGTTGTGAGTGAATCAAGGATTTCCGAAATACGTAGTATGCAATTGTTACATTTTGAATTTAATGCAATTATAATTATCTTAACAATAATTTATTAATTTTTCATACATAATATTTCAAGATATTCTCTTATCACTTCTGTGCCTGTGTATTTTATTCTTAACTTTAATGCATACTGTTCAAAATGTACCAATTGCCTTATATGTATTTATAAATTAACTTAGTGCGAATCGCAACAGAAAAAAATATAGTTAAGACTGTCGATTCGCCAGTTTCGGGTGAATAAATTCGTGCTAATCAATCAATATCTCTGACGGCACGGTTGGCGCAGTGGTTAAGGGATTGTCTGCTGCGTTACGTGTCGCGGGTTCGATCCCCGCACGGAACAAATATTTGTATGACCTGCAAGTAGTTGTTCCGGGTCTGGCTGTTTGTGTATGTGAGTTTATTAAATGTTTGTAAACGCACCCACGATACAGGAGAAATTCCTAGAGTGGGGCAACGTTTTAAAAAAAAAAAAACAATATCAAAAATCTGTGTTTTTGGGAGTTGAAATTGGGTTGTCATAATAATATTTTTATAAACATATTTATTTTTACACCTTTGTTTTATTTTGAGATTACCGAGTAAAATTGTATGTATATTTTATTTATTCATAAATGTTCCACAACATGTGGTTTTTGTGGTAACACAAAAAAATCCGTGAACCAGTTTAAAGCGTCACAAACGTTTACTTTTTCCACGGCGAACCACGCAGCGCTTGAAGCGCTACATTTTACTCTTGTTAAGCTTTACAAAGTGATGATTAATTTCATTAAGTGGTCCTGTAGGTTTGTTGCGGTTGTCACTTACACGAGACAGTGATTGCAAAACAGTTATACAATTTCCCGTTGTTATATAACTTCGTTTTTATGACGAAACTTTTCGATGACGATTCTTTGTTTTTTTACGGGGGATGCAAGGCTATAAAACAATATGAAAATGAAGTTCATTCAAACTTTTCCGTCTGTATAAAGCTGAAATATCATTAACAAAGGGCGTATCCCATAATGTGTAACAAAGAATTGAACGCAGCCATGTTGTTTACATATACCTATACACATATATAGCTTTACCAGCATGTATAAACGCATAGTTTGAAACTGTCAGATTATATTTAAATCCTCAACATACAAGTACAGCTGTATGTACTAACATGATGTAATCTCGTTAGTTCGGCGTATAGCAATTATTTTCCACGTTGCATTTGACAGGCACTAGCAAAGCGATGGGTTCATTTTACCATATACAAAACTATAATTATTATAATGTAAGTAAATACGAGGGTAAGTTTTCTGGGTGATTCAAAATAATTAATTTATAAATGAACTTCGATCAACAATAGTACTAGATTTCCAATGAGCGCATCAAAAACGGCCGAAAAAATAAGGCCACAAATAATGTTGCAACATAGTTTTGTTGCAATATCTACCTTATTGCTTAGAAATTATGTTTTATTTTTCCATTAATATTTTTATTCTTGTTTCAAAAGTACGTTTACTTTTCAATCGAAGTAGTAAATATTGCAAACGATAATAAACCTTATGTTTGAGTGTTAAGGTTTATAATCAAGTTACATGCAATCGCGGCCACTTGAGCGATATGTTTTTGTTCCTAGTCCTTAATCTAGTGCTATTGTTGATCGAAGTATACGAAATAATTAAATACAAATAGTGAACATTTTGAATAAGTTTCGATATTTTCAATAAATGCACTGATAAGTTTAACTTATTAGTCTCATTCAAATCACTATGACAATTCGAGTAAATGTATGCCTTGGCTCAATGTACCAACACTCGTTTTATGTCTCTCGTTTCAAGTGATTCGTATATAATTTATCGAACATAAAAAGTATAAGAACCAATAAATACTGAAAGAGGTAGTCACTGACACAAAGGGCAATAAATATATTTATTACAACAACACACTGCTAAAGTTATGACATATACAGAGTTGATACGACAGCGGGGCTTTCCTTTAAACTGCCTATACTCGATACCATTTTCAAGCTCTGTACCAAAAATCAATTAAATAGGAGCAGTAGTTTAGTCGCAAATGATTTTTTAAGTTTTTGCCCCGTTTGAACACTATGTATCTTTCCTAACAGCTGATTATGTCTATACGCATAGGTCATGCACCTTAAAACGATAAATCTGAGTATAACCTACGATGCGTTGTTGCCGCTCTGACGCAAGTCACAAGTACAACCAAATATTTTCGCTAAAAAGATGGCAATGCATACACACACACTTGCACAATCATTACAAAGGCTGGTTGCGTTTTACTCTGATTTGTAAGCTATTTAATTTGTTTGAAAGAAAAAAAAACTCATTTATGGTGCTTTTTATTTTTATACCGTATCGAATTAATACGAAACATGTTTAATATACGTAGTGTAATTTAATGCCCCTCTGTCAAATCAACTCTATATACTCTCAAGTAGTTTAAATAAATGGTAAAACTATGTTGCCTTACAAATGTACTGGAAATATGATGGTACTCTAGGATTTTGTCTCCGCGAAGTGTTCATTGAACAGATTGAATTTGAAAATGAATATGGTGGGGTAGCTTTACTAGAAAAATATATCTGAGTGGGTAGGAAATTATTAATGATTGCATTCTATATAATTCAGTTACGACCACGTAACTGACTTATGCAATGCGATTTCAAAGTAAACGTTAGTACTATTAGTATAAAAGAGAATTTGTTTTCCATATTATGATGGATATGCAGAATAGATGTTGACTTGCCAAATCTTTGACTACAGATTTTGATCATACCACACAACAGACTATTTCAGAAATTCCGATATGAACGTTACACTCGTCATATACGTAATATGTTATAAAGCAAACGGTACATAGAAGGCTTCGTAGACCATTTGTCAATTCGCCCTTAACAACAATCGAATCGAGCAACAATGTGAACCAATTCATGTAGGAACACAGGTGCTGAGAATGTGTTCGACGGTCACCGCGTACATCGCCCATGCGAACACAGAGGCTGGTCTGCCCAACATATGCAATAAATCCGGTACAAGCTACACAAGTTAGGACATAACAGAAATCTGCGCCCATTGTGTGCAGACTTGGCTATCCGCCAAAAGGTGCATTAGAGCAGAAACACTTAGCGTCAAACGTTAAAACTTCAACTTTTCATATTGTTCTAGACAGCGTCTGAATTGTTCGCGACTATGAACTTTTCAGAACCAATTATCCTATACTATGTCTTGTATTTAAAGTAACAAAAGAAGCTGAAGCAAGTATACTCTGTACAGCTCTTACTTTAAAATTGTGCCTCATTTATGATCTTCATTGAAATGAGAGTGTGGAACTTGCTTCATAACGTAATAAGAATGAAGTTCATTCAAAAGTTCAACCATTTTCTAGTGAAGTGGATGACAACTATATGGCTAAACTTAAAGACTCTTCACATCTCGTTTTCTACGTATAAAATAATGAACGAACTTTTATACTTTTATCCATATAAATGGGTGGTTTTGTGAAATTATTCGATTAATCACTGCAATAAAATTACCGAAGAGCGAATGGGTTACTAGTATAGTACCAGCATTATACTCTTTATAGTTAGGATATGGGTAGTATAATTATACGTTATTCGGTGTTTTTATACTTTTAGTTTCCGAAGTTATCAAATTTTATAGCGGCAGTATCTGACTTTCTGTACCGAAACTGCGGTAACTAGTTTTTCAGAATAACTATTTAAGTATCGAAAGCTTTGTACTTATATAGAACTTGTTTGACAATGTCTATTATTTTCTTTTTCTTCTTGGTTTTAGTTGATTGTTGATACTAGTGTTTTATTTGTCTCATCTCATGTATCTATACTCCATTTAATCATCTTGCTTCTAGCTTTTCTTAGATGTTTTCTTTTTCTGATGTTATTATAACAACTGTAAGTATCTTGATTGTATCGTCGTGGCAACATACTTGTTCGGTTGATGAACACTATGTCACTTCCTAATTATTCTAAGACTAATTCAAAATATTGTGTGCACTCGTGGACAGCGGTTCACCGTTAATATTGTGAGATCATTGGCTAACAAATGTCTGAAACCGCCAGGAAATCCTTCAGCTGAGTTATCCTAATAAATGGTTATTTCACCTTCAATGATCACAAAAAATGCATTGAATTAATGCTGGCTTTGTTCCATGAAATTATTTAATTCCGCTTTTAATTCAACTTTAAAAGATTTTGGCTTTACTGTTATTATCGAATGTTAATGTCTAGGAGAATATTTTGTTTGTGAATTCATTCCAAAAAACAGCATTTGTTTTGTTTTGAAGTGTTCTTTACCTTTTTCAATATAAGGGTCCGTCCTAATCCCGATAACTGAGAAATTTTTGCTTCAAGCGGAAACAAAATTAAATATCGATCGCTATAACATTATACAAAGTATCATTAAATTCTGTTTTAGGCCTGTTCAGGACCTCGGGATCAGGTGACACAGGTAACTAGATAAGATCTATATTTGTTTTAGACTTTGGAGCTTTTGGAAAATTATTTAGTGCTAAATATCGCTTTGATACCGCTTTGGATGGAATATGAGTAGAATTTGGGTTATGTGTGAAATATCGTTGGTATTCCTTTGAATGTTTTGAATTGACAAATGAAAAACGCTGGATGTATTGAATGTTTTGAATTGAATAGTGATGCCAGAAGGTAATTAAAATAATCGGTTATTTGCTTGTAGGACCCTTGCACAATTTTGAATTTTAGATAACCCCGTTTGATTTGCGTGTGGCTTTGATGATTCTAACGCACTAAGTGTACCAATTCCATAAAAAAACAAGCATGAAAATTCCCGCATCAAAAGAAAATTAATATTAGGTATTCCATTGGATATCTTCAAGGATATTTTTCTAGGATAGGCAGTGGAGCGTATATAAAAAATGTAGGTCGATTGAACGGAAACGAATAGAAGGCATTACGTTAACGACATCTTGTTCTTATATTTGTTGGGCTTCGCATGTGGCAGTGCTCCTAATAAGGTAGTAAACGGATTAGAGTAGCTTAACAAAATATGTGTAATCAGGGTATACTGAAGGATTTGTAGATAGAAAGCATGCGCATTTTAATAGGTGTTTTACTTTTCAGAGATTTTGAATTGTTATTTGATTATACAATAATGTGTTTTCAAAAAATCCTCTGAATATTAAAATACTAGTCTTAGAGATTATGGTTTACTAATGTTTTCAACAATTTTGTCAATCCACCTCTATAGTCGAGCTTATTAAGATGACAAAATAATCTCTAAGTCTAGTTGGATGTATGAAAACGTTCATCTACATAATTATATGAACCTGAGTTACACGTGAACATCTTACTGTCGTAGAAACAATTCTCATTTCAGACAACAAACAGTAGCAAAGTTCAAAGTGACCCAATATACACCACCTAGAATCAGGCTACAAAATAAATAGGTAGCTAGCTATATACTACCGGGCCAAAGTAAGGGCTATTTTAGGACAGACCAGGCATTCTCAGAATAGGCTTTAAATTCGCGGCCAGTTTGACGAATTCTAGAAAGTGCTACCCTATGCAAACAGAAAATTTAAGGGAAAACAAACCTATTATCTGGTCTGCAAATAAGGGTAATCAAGATGATTGCTATAATATCGTCTATGAACGATTTAGCCGTGTAATGGTAGTTGATGGAAACAAAGGTTTTCCTGTGAAAGGAACAATAACAGTTATTATTGAAGTTGTAAAGGTCGATGATAATTAACGTTTTAGTTTATTTGAGAGGTTCTTTTGAGCAATGTTCGTTAGATATTTATTATTTTATGAGATAGTTTTTGTTATTTTGTTGATTGACAAAAGTATGGTGTAGGGTTCCTTGATTTAGAGGTAAACGTTTTTAAAAGATTTCTATTAAAATATCAATTTAGTTGGTATCGATAAACGTATTATAACATCACCAAAATATTTCAATTCGTTATGTGAAATTGATTGAATGGTTTTCTTCAATTTGCTAAAAAAAAAAAATTGTAAATCACATATTCTGTAAAAACAAATATTCTACCAATTGTTAAAAATATGTAAGAATAAAACAAAAAAAAATCACGTGTAAAACTCACTACCTACCATTGACAAACAAAACGTCCAACACAGGGATTTCACACAGCAGTTCGTCAGAAATTGATACAAAATATCTCTCACTCAACAGAAACAATACAAATAGAAACCCGAAACGCTAGTTCAGCAGCCCCAATTGCTGTTGGCACCAATGACAATGCACTCAATAACAAAACACTGGAGTTGAATTTTCGAACAAATAACTATTTAACGAAGTTGCTTTGCTGTTAACATTTTGCTTGCTAACAAGACAGGTCGGTAGGTTGAAACTTACGCGATGGCAGAAATGTTGGAAACAATAAGGACTTGAGTTTTTTAATCCAATATCAGTTAAAAGGAAGTTACACTGTTTACATGAAAATATATGGTAAATTTTCACACCATGATATTCATTTAGACATTCCGAACTTTCATCTACACGTCGACGATAATTTTTGTTTTTATCAGATTTTTTGAAAATTCTACAATGAATTATAAAGACTTACCTTACCTCAGGAGAAAAGGTACAACGAGCAAGCTAAGTTTACAAAGTTCATATTCTTGCTTGGTCTTTCATTTAAAGGAACAAAAGTTGCTTACTAACAACACGTGCAAGTTTTACCAGTCAACCGAGAAACGTTAGTTGTTATGTGTGCAGTATTCATAGGCGACGGGCTGACAACAGTATTTGTTTTGCTTGCACAATACCTTCCGCACATGTTTACGTATGCTGGATTCAAAATTCTAACTCCACCAGCTTTAGAACCACTAATGGCTAAGCTAACCTTTTTAAAGTAACAAATGCAAGCGCGTTTGTTTTCATCAATAAAACCCACTACTGTACAGTTGTCAGAATTCTTAAAATATTTACTGTATTTCTAAAGAAACTGCTGCTTTTGGTCAGTGTATTTCTTGCTAATAATTCGTCTTCGAACCAACAATGCGGAGGAAATAAAACAGTCCAATTTAACAGAAAATAGGGCAAGAGACGTCGGTTGACCGATTAATTATTCGTTTGCTATCGAAGCTACGAGTACGACTATCGTTGAGACCACGGAACGACGGCGACATCGATTGCCGATAGTGCAAGACTCCCATACTGTAGGTATCTACAGAAAAATGCAGTTTTAGTGTCAAAGACTGGAATGAAAATGCGAATATTGGTAACGTCAAAGTTTTATTATCTGTTTCAATGGTGTCATTAGATACCTTAAATTGTACTGATACAAATCGTTTCAACTAATTTCACGTTAGCAAGCAAAACACATTCAAAATTAGCTATCATAAAACGAGAATGAAACCAATTAACAAAAGGCACCCTGAATATTATGACGTCCGAGTTCATTTACAAAGTGGTGCAATAAAATTAAATTGACGGTAAGGCCGTTGAAACGGATCTAAAGTACATGTCCTGGAACAGTTAAACGTGCTGCGAACATCTGATAGGGTAAGTTTACGTCACTGTAAAGGCCTGTACTGTGTTGCGACGATACTATCTTACTAAATATCTGGCCCTTTGGCGACTTAATTGAGGAATCTGATACTAGTTCGATGAATGCAGTAGTGTCTCGTAGACCTTTTTCTAAAAGAGCTCGTCCGGAGATTCACAATCACCAAACCTGTTATATCACCCCCTTTTTTTTTTTTGAGGGTGGGAAATCATCAAACAACTTCTCTCGCTCTGAGCAGAGTGGGAGGGCGTGTCAGACTCTTACTGACTAAAACCCACCCGTGTTCCTTCAGTTGCCTGTGCCAGGGGCCACGGTATCCTTCTCGGACTGCCCCGCAACCCTAGCAGGCATCGGCCCTAGCGGACCCCGTCATTGGTGCTGACATCTCTTTGAGGCGCGCGTGGAACACAACGCGCCGTCGACCCGGGCCTGGTCCTTATCGAACGGCGAGCTGCCCATTGCTCGCCGTTCGCAAGCCCACGCCTACGGTGGCCGGGAATCGGCCTGCGATTCCCGACGCCCAGGGCGTCTCCTGCGGCGGCTAGGGGCGTGAGGGCGCGAATTTTGCCTCTCCGTCACGCGATCCGCCTCCTCCTTCGCGAACATTACTGCTTCATTGTTATATCACCCCTTAGAAGCGTTAGTGTGTTGTGTGGTGAAAGGTATTGGTGCCAGTGTAATTGCAGACACGTTATAGTGTGGTCTCTGGGATGACAATGCAACTACGATTCCTCTATTATATCTATAAGTGGTGTTAGCCACTTACCATCACAAGGGCCAGCTACTTTTAGGTCAGCAAAAAAAAACTGTGACATAAAGTTATAATTTCGAGTGACTTGTCACTGAATGGTTCTGTCTTTGTAACTCTACCGAAAGCCTGGGAAGAAAAAAATAGGGTCAAGTCTGGTCCTAATAATATAAAACTGCGATCAACCGTTTCAAATGTCTTTTTGTTCTCTGTTTATATCAAGTGTCCGAGTGATATGTATTTTTGAGTAAAATTTCTCTTCGGATAAGTAAAATTTGTCTAAATTCTTAGGTACGTCAGTACTGAATACAACAGTAACAACATTTTACCTGAACTGAGTGTTTTTATACCACAATATTTAATTTCAAGAAACAGATAAAAGAGAAGAAGAAGAAGATCAGGAAGGAGTTTCAGGAGAAGATTTCAGTAAACAGTCGTTTATGAGACAATGTTTTATATCAATTAGCCTACAAGCTGCTGTCGGAAACTCGAGCTATTTTCATTTATCTTTCACTGAAGAAAAATGCTTACCCAGGTAAGTTTCGAGTTGAACTGAACATTGCAGAAAAGTCCAGTAAAGCTTATTCCCTTTTGTTGTAATACAATATCTGAGAGCCTTTTAAAAGAAATATAACCATTACTTCTTTATTTCTGTCGTCTGTATGGAAGATAGGATTACAATCTACTTAGGCAGCAGCATCTGGTTTCCGGTTCTTTCTGGAATAGTAACGAATGTTCTGTTTTTCTATTGGTGTTTTTGGCTTGAACAAGTTTGCTTGTTCTTCCTTTCTTCCTAACTGTCTTGTTATTAGACGTAACTTTTTTCTATCTTTGTGTGAATCAGTGCGCTCATAACTAGAGAACCACAAATACCTATATGTGACGTAATCAGCACAAATATATAAATATTGCCAGACGTTCTCAATGTACAAGGATACTATGAACGGGAAGTCCTTTATAATACCTTTTACTAATAAGTAATGCCTTTCTAAAGAAGCCCACCGGCATACTACAGAGGAAACTTTCCATTTAAATGATTTTTAAATTCATAGACATTTCACTTCCAATGTCTTTGTGTAAAATTCATCCACGAAAGCAGAGCCATGGCAAACCGCAAATCTAAGTATAAACTCAGATTTTCAGTTTTTATCTATGAAAATTTTCCATCATTGCAATTTGCACGTTGCTTCTCCCAATTACTTAAGCTTACCTATTCATAAGTGCCTACCCACACTGTTACTTAGGTTTTGCACAAACACATTTTACCTTTTTGACCAGTTAGCGGTGCGAGAAATCCCTTCTTAGTACGTAATTATGTCACGGAAGGAGTTACTTCACAAATTGCATGGTCGAGGGTCACTTTGGGTTAGCTCTTTTATTTTTGTATGTTATGAATTGAGAATAACGTGGGTATGGTTTTTTGTTTATGTTAAAGCAATTCTGGTTGTTGTTCAACATTTTGGGGCTCTCGTATAAGGTAAGGTAAAGTAGGTAAAGTTATGAAGGATTTGGATTTTGAAAATTCATAGCTTGAATGATTTCTTAGAATTGAAAACAAATACGGATTGCAAAATTATTTAGTATTGTATTTTCATTTATACATTAATCCCCTTGTTTACAAACGTTGCTTAAAGTTAAGTAGGTAATCATTAGCGTCTGCTTAACCATGCATTTTATCGTATTTATGTATTTTAATGTATCTTAACTTTAAGCAACGTTTATAAAAAGGGTGGTTTGAGAATAACAGGCTGATTAATGAAATATGGAACCTAATTAAAACGGTTACTAAAGAACTAGGCAATAATAAATTAAGTCTAGAAACAATTATTCACAACACTGAACAAGAACAAATTAGAGCAATCTAATTAAAGTACGATAAATTTAATTCTGAATTTAAAGTTATGTAACTAACGGGTTCCAGACAAAGACTGAGCAGGAATCTTGGAATCCTCGTAAAGTCGATGAGAAAATCGCATTCCACGAAACGAATTGAATGTCTCACGGTATTCGGGGATTACAACATGGAATAAATAATCGTTTTGAAACTCTGTAGAAGACCATATCGTTTATAGAGATCCGAGTCTTGTAGATGCACTTATCTTTCTTGGGGTAGTTCGTATGTAGGTGCAATCTTGAGATTCAGAGTATATTTATAGAATAGAATACTCTTTATTATGTAGACCAAAAAATTACAGATATAAATGTAAAAACATTACATAGGGTGACACAATGGGCGGTCTTATCGCTAAAAGCGATCTTTTAAAGACAACCTTTAACATTTAGCATGGCATGGCATGCAATAAAGGCATGCATAACTGGTGCTACATACTGATTTGATTACATCTACACAATCTCCACCGTCCTGTGTTTTCACCTCCTTCTTTGGTTGATGTAGGATTTTTGGCACTAGCTCAAAAAAAAGATTTTTTTTTCGTTGAAAAATATTCTTTGTGCATGTATTTAAAAGTCGTTTTGCAAAAACATTTTGTTTTGGTTAGCCAAATCTCTGAAACAAAATCCTTTACTCTAAAAACACAATTCAATACTGAATACAACATCGTAACAAGTTTTATCAAAGAAAACTGTGGCGACAAAACTAAAAATACTCTAGTGGCTAATAATTGAATCATAAAACAAACGTAACGTGATGACCATAAAGTGGGTTACGTTGGGTATAAAACTACGTATTATGAAATAACTTCTTTCATCGCGCTTACACCTCACTCTCGAAGAAGGGTTTGCACTAGAAATGAAAGGGCAATTTATATGTATATTATACGTATAACTCCAATTTCTATGGTAATGTTGGCAGGTAGGAAAAATAGTGGGTTTATATTTTGAGCTAGTTGAAGGAAACAGCTAAGGGATGCGATTATTATTATGCTAGAAGCAGAAGGGCTTATAACGCGTCAAAACTGCTGTGAGCTGTAATTTATTCTGACGATTCGACGCGGTCTCGAGAAGAGAACCGCCTGACTCTTATCAGGGTTGACCGCAATTCTCCATTTCCGGAACCAAGCGCCTAAGACGGTTGCGGATATTTGGAGAATGCGAGCTTTAGAGTTCTGGCAGCGACCCGTATAGTAAATGGCAATGTCGTCGGCGAATACAGCCAACTGAGTTTTTTTTACTATTGGCGATGTCGCTGGTGGACAGCGTGAAGATTAAGGGATATAACACAGAGCCCTGAGGGACTCCCACGTGAATAGGGCGAGGGGACGAGAGTGGACCCAGTGGAGGTGCAGCCTGTCTCGATACATCGGTTGCAAGTTACGCGTCAGCAGTTTTGTCGCCGGCGCCGATTGCTGAGTCTGCGTCGCGCAGCTCCGCTCCCGTCCCCGCAGCCCCTCCTCGTAGCGCTGCTCGAAATAAGAGACCAGCTGAGTCGCTGGTTATTGACAGCACCCCTGCTGCTCCCCCCGCGAAGCCCGTGCCTGTAAGGGCAATGGATCGAGCTGTTGATGACGGCTTTGTGACGGTGCAACGGAGGAAATACCGCCAACGAAGCAGTAAGAACCGCTGCGGCCAGGCTCCTCTGGAGCCCAGCGTTAAACTGCGTGCAGCAAAACCGAACACTCCGGTGTATATCTCGCGCCTCCACTACACCACTGAGGCAGATGACATCGTTGAGTACGTGCGCCGAAAGCTGAACTACACGGCGAGGGTGCAGCTGTTAGAGTCGCGCCGCAATGTCAATTTCAAGGCATTTGTAGTGCGTATTCCGACGTGCTACCTCAACCTGGTGTTGGAAGAAAGCTTTTGGCCGCAGGACGTGGTGTTCCGTCGCTTCCGCGGACCAATTCCATACTAACATAGGCTTAAGTTTTATTTACTAACACTTATTGTTGATAATAATATATATACTTAGGTTAAGGTATTTATCTATGGGTCTATGCAACCCGAAATAAATAATTTGATTTGATTTGATTATGCGATATCGAAAAGTGCGATGCGACAGAAAGTCCCGTAAGATGAGTACGATACGATCAGGCACTCCGAATTAGGAAAGCTTATATAACAAGCCGTTGTGCCAGACGAATGCTTTCGCTATGTCGAAGAATAGCACGCCCGTCGTTGCGATTCGCTGGAGACCCGCACGACCCGTGCTCTACGATACGGTGAACCTGTTGGATGCACGAGTGTTGGGTTTGGAAACCAAACTGCTCGTTGGGGATGAGGCTCTCTGCTTCGGCATAGTCTTTGAGACGCTTATGAATAAGCCTCTCGTAGATTTAGCCCAGAACATTGAGCAGACTAATGGGACAGTAACGAGTGGGTTCGGACTCGGGCTTGTGGATACCTATTACAGTGGCCTCTTGCCACGATTGTGGGAAGATATTGTTACTCATGGCGCCATTGAAGATGGCGGTCGTAAGTATTATGAGACGGGCGGGGAGGAATTTGTACACCTTATTGATGATTCCGTCCAAACTGGCGGCTTTCCGAGCGTGGAGCCTTTTTATAATGTCATGCACTTTGTCAGGAGTGACGGGAGGCAGAGGATCATCAGGGTCTTCAATGGGCGGGAGGGGAGCTCTACGCTCGACTTCAGCATCAACCTTGATCAGGTGCGCTTGGTCCACAGCTGGTTGAGAGCTTGGAGAACATTGGGACTCTAGGCTGTCGGCAAAACATTTGGCCTTTGCGGGTCTATCAAAAGCGACGCTTTTGACGGGGCGGATGAGAGTAGGCCTAGGCATGGAGACTTCTTCACAGGACATAAATTCTTCTGAATATGCCAGAAGGCTTGGTGAGTGGGTTCCAGTTCACTGAGCATCTTGTTCCAACTGTTGGAACGAATCTCCACTATCTATGCGTTTCTTGACAGCACTCTGTAATTAACGTAAGTGGGCTGTGTTTGCGTACGTCAGTCGGTAGTTTGCAGCGATGGTCTTCCATCACCAGAACTTCCCGTGAACAATCCGTCAATACGGATTGAATGTGCTCTGTGTGAAACGAGAAGACCGCGCCCGTCGTGTCTGCGACTGTCACTATGTCATCGGGTATGGTTTCCAAGTGAGGCTACGTGGAGGATTTCAGCCTTTCGCTTACTTTGCTCCAGTCGGTTATCAAACGGATCTGGAAGGGGCTGGTTCGGGTCGAGGGGGCCCGAGTAATGGGCTAGATGCATGACAAATGGGCGGTGGTCAGAGTTAAGCTCATTTAGCGTCTCTATAGATTGATTGCTTTCTTGAGTAGTGCTACATCGAGAACATCGGACTGCTGGTTTGGATCGCCGCGGAAGTGGGTTGGGTTCATCGGAGCGATGACATCAAAGTTAAGGAAGGCGCCTATGTTGAACACGATTCTACCTCTGGTAAGTCGTGTTGCTATTCAAGGAGGGATGTTTGGCATTAAGATCTTTCGCCAAAATGACAGTGCAGTGCAGAAGCAGTGGGGTCCTTGGTGAGAGGGATGGGATTCTTAGGACCATTATTAGGTGAGATAAAAGCGGAAATAACGTTAATCGGTTGGCGACCAGTCATGCCGAGCCGACAGACAGATACCTGCAGATGGGAGAGGAGGGGAGGAGGGTCTACAGGGATGCAGTACAGAGATTTTCTATAGTAAATCCGGTTACCGACCTTGTGACATCAAAGCCCGTCGTTGCGAACTAGTTTAAAGTTGGCAAGGTTCTGGTTTCGCTGGAGGAAACGCTTAAGGAAAGTTTCATGTAAGAGTAAGATGTCAAGTTGATGATCGCGGAGGAAAGTGGCTATCTTATCGCGTTGACCAGTAATGCCATTAGCATTAAATAAACCTAATTTCAGGGATCGGGGCTTAGTGTAACTAAGCCTTACGTTATCCATTAAAAATGCTTAAAATTTATGGGTTTTCAGGACTTGCGCAACCTTGGGATACGCATAGAATCTCAAATAAGCGACGAGCATTGCCGTTACAGGCAATGATTTCGTCGACCATCGTGTCCGCAGCAGGGGTGAAAAACGCCGCGTAAGCACCGACGATTATTTTAATCTTACCCCGGCCAGAGGTTCTAGGGCCTGCGGGAACAGAGGCGGGAGCGGCAGCGTGATGGACTACTGGGGAGGCCACAGGAGCCGTGGAGGCTACTGCACAGTCTGGGTAGGTGAAATCCATCAGCTGTTAGTTAACAGAGGGTGTGGAGGGCACCGAAGCTGCAGGAGTTTTTCGTGGTTCAGATTTACCCAGGGCGAGGCGACCTTTGGAGATTGAGCCGTTCGGGCATTACCGCAGCAGGCGTAGCATGAGCACCATATTGTCGGCGGAAGAGTAGACAAAAATAACGTTCCGTGTAGACAGTACGACGACCGCAAAGTAAAAAGAGTCAACTGCGCTTTTTACGAAATTCACTGTTTTACATTATTCGACTCAGAATTATTTGTTTTGTCATAGTATTTTTTTCTATTTGATTCTCAATTTTTACTGATTAAGTCACGTCAACTACAACAATTTTTCTCAAAGTTTCGAAGTACCGTATTTTGGATCAAACCATTTTGCAGTAATATTGGCCTTTACTATTTCCTTGGTGCTTTTTAACTAAATGATGTAAAATAGGAGAAGATAGCTTTGTTCTTCTATTAATTATCACAGTTTTGCGTTCAAAACGCTCCCTTGTAAAATCATGGTTTTGTTAATAACCGTTTATACTTTGTGGCCGTCGAGTAGAAAGTTTTCTACTGGCGATTCCAAAATCAAATGAGTCTTCACTACCTAAGACAAATGTCAGTTGTCAGTGTGATTTTGGCAACAAGGATAGAAAACTTTCTTCCGAAATAATCTACATATAAAAAGACCTAGACAACGATCGTTAGAAATGAAAGACAAAATGACAGATTGTAGAAGGATTTCTAACGGATTTCTACGGTGCGATGTCAAAAATGAAGAAACGAAATGTCACTTTGCATAGAAAAAGCTATGTCTATTCTTCGTAGAAATAGAAACCGTCATGCTACGCCTGCAGAGGGCACCTTCAATAAGGGGCGCTTGGCCAGTTTGGGAGAGGAAGACTTGGGGCTTAGGGGCAGCCCCGGTAGTTGGCCGGGTGGCCAGATTGCCCACAAAGTACACAGCTTGGAGGCTCTGTACATTGGGAGCGATCCATGGGGCGAGAACAATCTACGGTTCCATGCTCGCCTAGATACTCGACGCATCTAGGGGTTGCGAAGCAGTTGGCCTGGGAGTGACCATATAACTGGCAGCGATGACACTGACCAATTAGGTACGACTTACGTGACTTCTCGATAAAGATGCCCAAAAGGGAGCAGACGGATTTCACCTTGAAGATCGGGTGATGTCCTACGGTCGGGTCGCAGACGACGAGGACCATGTCGTAGACTAGACAAGGCCCTGTCTCGCTCTGTGCAAGCGATGGACGGCTTGTGAGGCTAGGTCGGATTTGATCTCCTCTTTAGAGATTTCTTTAGGAACGCGCCTAATGATAACGTGGGTTGGGGTTTCCTCCGGGAGGGAGTAAGTGTGGAAGGAGTTATTCCTTTCACAAAAAACTCTAGAGAGTTCCCTTTAGTCTGAGGATGAGGGGACTGTGCCTTTAATGCTCTGTTGCGTAGAGCGGGCATTTGTGTAGTTGATCTTGCGATCTACACACATTTTTGAGATCTCTGTCCACATAGATTTATCCTGAATTAATAGAAGGGGGAGGTGGTCTGAGCTTATTTTTGTCTGAAGCTGGAGGACTAGCCCTAGGGCTGAAAGAGCGGCTTGCCTGCGGAGAGGTGATAGCGGGGGTGGGTGAAGGGCGGCCGCAGTCGATTTTACGCGGATTTTAGGAGGTACGGCCTTTACGCTTCTTCTTTCCGACGACTTGGTATTTGGCAAAAGGTGGGGAAAGGGGGCTCTCTGGAGCGATGCTAAAGGCAACGACAGATCCATGGGACGGGGTGGGGGTAGGGCCATTCGTTGATTCTTTTTCGTTTTTCATGTTTTTTTCATTCTAATTCTTTTCATTCTTTCCATTGCCATTCCGCAAGTTTCTTGCCATATTTGGCGATGAACTCCAGGTCCTTTAGGTGGACATTTCTAACGAACGCTATGCTCATAGGGTCCGACATGGTAATTAATTTGAAGGAGACTAAGTCTCATAGGTGCTAATGACCGAACAACCAAACAACTATCTCCACAGGTGGATGGGCCCGGGGATGTGCCGGGTGCAGACAGGGAGGTGAGTGCCTATTTGTGAGCCCTAAGCTTGTAAACCCGTCGCCAGGCTTATTGTGTGAACGGAATCCTGACCAGTCTAGCGCGAAGGGTGTAGACACACCCTAAAGACACTAGGTGAGTAGCTGTGGAAGGAAAACTATCACCAGAGCCGACTATGAGATCCCCCAAGGCCGGTTGCTCTGGTACCTGTCGAAGTGACTGCCTCCCCCAGAAGAGGTTCGCGGGGTGTGATTGGTTCACACCCCACTGGGCTTCGTTGGCACCGTAAGGTTTCCACCGAGGACCACGAAGTTGTGTTTTTTGCCCTAAAGGGGCCTAGTGAAGCTACTCACACAAGCGCGCGTCAAAGATGTAGTAGACTGCCTTGAAAAAGGCACTTTTTGCAACATCACGAATAATGAATTATTTAAATAATTAACTAACTAATCAATCGAAGATCGGGTGTAGTCGGGGCGACTACGAAACGGAGGGCGTCGAGCGGAGAGTGAGTGAGCTTTAATTCATCTTCCTATCTTTTAAATAAAAGATCAATAAAAAAGGTTTTGCAAACACAATCTTAATAATAATTACATAACCTTTGGGAGCTCCTTAAAGTATAAAACAAAATGTTTCTCTACAGCATACGTGACAGAATCTCATATTCTGCGAATTTAAATTCCAGTCGGGTCACATATACTCACTTCTAAAAATATGTCTTAAGCTTCCTATCTTTACGTCTGGGGTCTTAGAAACATTTTGTAGTAGCTGTGCTTATGATTTTATCGGTATCCCTCTGCGTGGCGTTATCGTTATTTCCGGGTTCTTCTAAGTAGAGTAGAATATGTTTTTATTGTATCTTTGGTTTTCTTTCTTCATTTTTATAAAGTTATCTTAAGTAGCTATTTGTTTGCCTGACATTAATTTTGAAATGCGTTAAAAGTATCTTAAAATATTACGATTACTTATCTATTTTATAAAAAAGTACAACTTAATATTTAAAAAAATATAAACAAAAACATTGGCTGTGACTGGCTACTTGGAATTTTAATGTATCTTTAAGTCGATGAATATTGCATTACAACGATACAATAAGCTCAGCTCAGAAATCCGATAATGTCAAGTCCGTTAGAAACAAGTGGGGCGTAGACAGCAAGCCTTTAAAATTTAAGTCTGGGCTATAACAATATCGAAGGAATGAAATGCGATAGTTATACTTTAACATTTCGCCTATGTATTATTGTTTTAAACTTCAAAAATTTAACGTAATATAAAAATAAAAGTTTTTCGCTGTGTTAGGTATAAAAACAATAATGAAAACTTTTTGGGAAAAAAAAAATTGGGGTTTTTTATGGTTCCGTACCTTAAAAGCAAAAAACGGAATCCTTATAGAGTCACTTCGTTTTTCGTCCGTCTGTCAGTCTGTCAAGACCCTTTAACTCAGAAACGCGTGTAGGTATCAAAATGAAATTAATATCAAATACGTAGGTCTACAGTTCCTTGGAGCTGAAATAAAATCAAGCTTCTAAGTCAGCGCAATAAAAAAATATGGCCATTTATGCGACATATTTTGATATTCGCAAATAAATCAAAACCTATAGGGTACTTCCCGTTGAACTAGAAGCATGAAATTTGACAAAAAGTCAGGCCTCACAGCATAAGTAAATGAAAAAGTCAGAAAATCGCTAATTTGTAGTTTGATCATATAAAAAAAAAGATTTTTGCGATTACAAACTTTGCAGTTCGAGAATTAACCTTGACGTATATCGTGAGAGATCATGTTTTTCAACTACAACGTTAAGTTTATCTTTGGGATAAATTCATCCCAACTACGGAACCCTTCATTGTACGTGTGCCGACACGCACTTAACCGTTTTTTTTTTAACCCAGTCCTATTGTTACATAGTATGAAACTCAATATTGGAAACTATAAAAAAACCCTTAATTAATTAATTGATTAATTTAATTTTTTTCAAGACTCTGTCTTATTGTTACAAAGTTACTATTTAACGTTTTAGATTAATTCTTACTACAGGAACTTCAAAGCTGGCCAACAAACATAAACGTAACGAAATTTAAATCCAATAAAAAAAAAACAAACTAATTGACACGTAGATGTAACTTTTACAACAGATAAACAGACTTACGTAATCCAATAAAACCTACTGAGATGTATCTAATACCCTACTGATTCCATTATAACGACGACGGATTCATTAACAACACAAAAATAAAAGAAATTATCTTGCCGATAAACGAACTGTGAAAACCTAGCAATTAATGCATACCATTTTATTTACATTTTGCTGCTGAATGGCTCTATTACCATACTAAATGACATAACTACACTTCTATCTCAACCTGAAAAGAACTTTAGTTCGGTGTATTTAGATGGTATTTTGTTTAGGAATGAACCTTGTCGTAATTCTTGTTTTATAGGAGAGTGGGTGAATGTTTCACTTGGGTGTGGCTTTGTGTAATAAAATGAATGCTGTCCTGTGTCTGGACGTCGATAGCTATGCGTGCTGTGAAACGGTGATGGTACCTCAACAGGAATTTCGATTAGAATTTTTCTATGGCTATGCTAATGTACCTGCTGTAAATATAGCGTGACCTATATTGGGCCCATAAGGTTAATTAGGTATTATTTTTGTATTCGTTTTTAGGTTGTGCTCTGTCAAAGACAGGTTTATTTATAGATTTTATTAAACGACCAAGACCTGTCAAACGAAATTTCTAGCAAGTAAAATACCTGGCGTTGATTTTTAAGTGACATGATTCTAAAATATACTAAACTTGATACTTTCTTTATAAAAAATCAAATTCGAATGTGTACACGACAAACGAATAAGATAAATCGTCACTATTGCAATAGGAAACGATATATCGACTGTGAACTAGCAATCCGAACTATCTCATATTTTGGAGATTTTAAAATTTTGATACAATTTTATAAAAAAAAAATATATTAGAAAGAAACGTGCACTATTACATTTGTTATAATCACGTACGTAAACTATTTAAAAACTACGTGTTTTTTATGCTATGCATTCGACGTAAACAAGATTTTTCTTCATCCCGTTAAGTTGTCAAAATTCAGATAGTACTGGTCGCCAGTTCACAGTCGATATTCATAATTTTTATTCTGGGTCATGAGGGAACGCTCTATAAATATTCCAGACTAAAAGCTTTACCGGAATAGCAGATAAGCCCGTTTTACTTGTCTACGAGTGTTCCGGATAGACCGATGTTTGAAATTGTGTTTGTTTTATTCAGCTTTCAAATGTGATCAGGCGTGCACTATGGGACGAATTGATTTATACTTGAAATTCCAATACATGGGGTTAGGTTATAGTATAGTAGACCAAATTATTTTAAGTAATTACGTTTTTCAGAAATTCTTTTAGTAATAATTATTGAGCTGGCACTATGTCTGACATTCCATTTCAATAATTAAAAAAAAATTGAATACAAATAATTGTATTTAAATTTAGTTACTAACCAAAAAACCACAGCAAAATCCTGTTCGGCCAAATGAAAAAATTAAAAACAGTAAAGAACACGCTTCCATTTCTGCCGATTCGAAAAAAGTGCCGATTGAATTTTGTTATTGACTTTACGTCACATGTCATTCATAGAAACCTGAATACGGCGGTGGTGGAGCTATTCGACAGTCAAATCCAACGAGGAAACTACAAAATATATTTTTATGGGATTTCCGGGATACAAAAGCTGTATATTTGATAACACATCCGATGGGACGGAGTTAAAGAAAATGTCATTGGCAGGATTGCGGATGCGAGGGCGAGAAACGTATAAATACATGAGCGTATGAAGTAACGTATTGAGGATTTTGTCAAAGATCTACTGAAAAAAAAGTAGCACATAGGAAATCGTAGTTTGTTATTTGCGTAGTTTCCGTCAATCATAATTATTAAAAAAAAACAGATTTATCAACAAAAAAATCCCTAACACTTTTCATTATTTTCTTAATTCAATTCACTCTTAATGCCAACATTTTTCATCGCGTAACAAAATAAGGAGATGGTATAAAATGGAAAATAGTTTCTCGGATTGAAATCTAGGCCACCCGAGTCCTGGTAGAGCCACCGCAAGCTTCGAAATCAGGATGCTGCCGACTTTAAGCAAGTTTTTTTTTTGCGGCAAAGCTAGTTGGCACACCACATCAGGCCCTGACAAATTTCGTATTAAATTTTTTTCCCAGTACGCAAATACTCTTAGTGAGATTAACGACTTTTTCGTTTCATACGGCCAGTATTAGACGAAAAATTTAAATTGACGTTAGGAGCTTTTAAAAATATTAAATAGAACAACAAAAAGTGTTGAGGATGTTTTCAATTGAAACTTTTTATGGATGGTCGTTTGGGTTTCATTTTGAGAGGGTGTTTTTCGTCCAATGCACTTTATAAAGTAAGAAATTACTAGAAATAGCTGTTCTCAAAAAATGATTTGTGTAGGTAGCAATTCAAGGATTAACAAGATAATTTCAACCTCAATTTCGAAGTAGCTATTCACTGTTATTGCCCATTACATTATAATTGATGGTTTCTGTGTAAGGAAATCTAATTAAATTAAATGAGTACCATAATTAATTATGCAAATTGCCACAGATGGTGCTTACGGAAACTTGAAATAAGAAGACTTAAAAATTAATAGAATTGTTCAAAACGTAAGCATAGAAATAAACAAACCACTTATCACACTTAAAAGTTGTTCCAAAACCAAAGTCACTCAAATTCAAAGAACTTTGGCCCTTACCTTTACAAAATAATCAAATCAATCAATCGAGTTAGGCAGACTTTTGTAAAGTTTAATCAAATAACTGATAAATAGAAGTAATGAGACGGACAGACTCAAGCGCATAGCGAATGAAAATTTCTACGAGAGTGTTTGCAATAAAATTTTATGACACAATAAATAAACCTCTTTTATCGTCCCTGTTGGTTAAAGAATTTCATACAACGGCTTGTCATAAAACTGGAAATGGACCTAGGCTGAACAAAGGGATAGTACATAATGCATGCAGTGTTTCACCATCAGCTGCAGAGTAATGAGATGGCTTCAATCCTATCAAACGCAGTGACGTCATCGCTATTGTGTTTTCTGCATCATCTCTCCTAAAAATTACTTCATTGTGGCTGAGATTAGATTGCCATTTTATTTCTTACATTTATCCCTCTTGCCCCATTTGTTTATTTGTATTCATTTTCTTTTCGCCCTGGAAGATAAAGGATAATAGAGTGTAACCGCTCTTTGCAGTTTCACTTCGCGGAGAAGATTTACAAATTTACATTCAGTGGCAGACAGAATAAGGATAACTGGTGCTGTTTTACTTCACTGAACTTGTTGTTGAGTGCCTACAGATTCTGTATTCATACCAATTTCACAAAAAAACCTGATCCACAATTTTCCCGGCAGCAACAGTGATAATTCTGCTTAATTCCTTTTATGTCAGGATTACCCACCTAACATACGTTATCGTATACCATAAAATTTAATCCAAGTCACGTCCTCAAAGAAAATTCCGTTTGCTACTCACCAAAATTGGTACCAAGACGCGAGTGATACATAATTACACAGAAAATATTCATTAGCACACCCGTATAAGCCTCACAGGAACGTTTCCCTCCTATGTCTGTCCGTTGCACAGAATGGAACCATCGGTAATCGTGTGTAACTGTGTGTCTCTAACAGTCACGTGTGCTTTAGGGAATTAAAGCCGTCACTTAAACCATATCATATCTTAAAGCAATTTATATTCAGCTCACATGACGTCTGACTTAAATATAACTTGCCAAATATATATCTGGGGCACTTCTATTTACCCCATCGTGCAATAGGCGCGGTGTTTCATAAGTTCATAACACAATCACTGATAATGAAAATAAATTTTGTACGCTATAATAAAGTGTTCATTGGAGAAAATATAATCATGACTCAATAGATATTGATTGATCATGTTAAGGGGAAAAGCGTATTGGTTTCATGGCCCCTGAGATCTTTCGAAATTAATTGATTCTTTTCCGAAAATTGATAGAGAAAATGTTGAAGTGAAAGGTACCTACGAAGTGTTGAGGAAATTGATGAGATTAAACTGGATTATATGTGCCGTAAATAAAACATAAATTAATGTATCAGCAGGCTTTGTTTGTACACCTTCATTTATCGTCGACAACAACTAAAACAGGAAATTTTTGTTAACTCAGCAATTTATTTATATTCAGCCACCCACATCAAACGAAAAACATATTGTTAGTTCGTAAAATATGCAAGTTGTAAACCGAAACAAAAGACCAACAAAATGGCTAAAGGGTGTGGACCACATTACCCCAATCATCATATTAGGCTGGGTTCGAAATAACAGTCTATCGGAAAAGTGATGCCCTGTGCCAACCTTTCCGTAACTTTAACATAGTTCGAAGGTGATTTCGCTTAATTAGTTTTGGCGAAAACAAAATCTCATTGAATTTACACAACAGAGAATATTAATATGGCTGGATTTGACTGCTGTTATACGGCATTTATGAATAAATTATTGTTATAATTTGATTCTGAAAAACATATATTAAACGTATTTAGTTTAATAAAATCTTTTCTAGTGGAACCATTAAAAGCTTCTTTATAGGGAATTCAAAAACACAGAAATAAAAGATAGTAAAATACTCGTATTTACTTTTTGATGCGTTTTACGCATCACAGTTTTATGTTTGTACCCAAATAGCTTTTATTTTTGCTTTTAAAGCAGTATAGTATATGTTGACGACTGAAAACAAGACTGATTTTATTGTTTCAAAATAAATAATGATATATCCTTTTCCATATCGGTTTAACATAGGATATAAAGTTGTAACCGGTCCTGGAAGGACCCCATCATTGCCCTATCAATCGTCTCAATATATTAGGGTGTCTATACAATATTACAAAACCGTATAAACAAGCCTAAAAACCCAGCTTTAGCTAAACATTCGCAAGTTATATTAGCCAAACAAATCGGAATACGCATTCAAATTATTCTACATGACTAACTCAACCTTACGTAATGATTTCCTTTCTCCATCAATGTGACAGGCACATATCCTCTGCTTAAGACCTCGGGTGGAGGCTTAGAAAGCCAGGCCGTATTTCACTCATACAACACATACAAAAGTAAAACAGTGTACGAATAAAAATAAAAGAACTAAGTAACTTTCCCACATAGCGGGGAAATATTCATTACGGTGAAAGGTTCCCACCATTATAATACTTATTCAGGGGCTGCTATGCATTAATATTGATCAACTGAATCACGCTTTGGCCTCGTACAACAATATTCGCAGATGTAAAAACCCTTGGATTTGACCTTGCTGTATAATATATATTTTTTTCCTTTTATATTTTCCTTTATTTTCCCGAGCTCAGAAGCAAAATTATAATTAATATTTTCCACGTTTTACGACGACGAGTGTTTTGTTAAATTAACCCAATTAACGTTGTCATTGAAGCTGGTGATTGCCGCGATTGTACGGTAATAATAATCATGATGTTTCTTGCTAAATAGGTCCATCACTTACCTTGTCAATAATTAGATGCCGAAGAAACTTTATACAAAGGGAATACTGGGTGGCAGTCAACAAAAAGCAGTGTCTAGATATTTTTAGTAATTCTGAAGGAATAACATTGATCAAAAGAATAATAAATTACGTGTTACGTAGTTTGTAGCATCTATGAAGGTCATTCACATCATTCAAGAGTGTCTTTCAACCAAACATATAAACAAGATTGTTTATTGTTTACATTGAAAATTGGAAACGCAAATTAAAATCGCAAATTATCATATCAATATCCAATGTAATTTGATAATAGAGATTCGGCGTCTAAAAACTCAAACAGATAACGCAAAGTCCTTGAACTCGAGAAAAACCCAAATGTATAAGGAAACTATGCCCTCTATATGAATTTATATACATTGTCGTGGACATGCGTATTGGCCGCTTATACGAACCGAAGCACGAATCTTCTTCACCACAAACGTTGTGAAGAGCGAATTTGATCTTTATATTGTGGAGTTGGGGGTTTAAAATTGATGCGGCGGCGCGGTGAGCAAGCGCTGTATGTTGGGCGGAGGCATCGAATCGGGGGTGATTCAGTTGGAAACTCGCCGTATACGGGGTAGTATCGCGCTCGCGCCCCGCTCGATACATAATCACTGATCAAAACCTTCCGAGATGACACCCCTCAATCCATCCAAGGAGACAGTTGTTTAGAATGTCAGTGTTATTTGTATTAAAAAAGACATTTAAAATAGATTTTTCACGGTTTAACGTGTCGGACGCCGGCTGTCAGAATCATTGAAATCAAATACGTGTCGTACGTTCGTCAGCACGTTGTTTTTTTTTAAATTAATAAGTAAAATAAAATCAGACTGATTTGTTAGTGTTCCTTTTCGTTTAATTTTGGAGTGTTTATTTTGTTATTGGTTCAAAAAAAAAAGCTAAAATTATATTAAAATTCGATTTGTGATCGGTTAATAACAATATATGGATATACCTAATGCCGAAGTGCATCTGTGATGGCTGTGATATAAACTTTCGTCACTGGGTATAAAACTTATTTTCCTGAAAAAAATATTATGTTATGCTTTAAGGCTTTATGTAGTCACGATTGGCAAAATCGGCTTATTTCTTTGTTTCGTGTTTTGTTCCTTCAAATATGCTTTAAAATATAATTTAATTTAAACTTTTTATGGACACTATTTTATAACCACCTAAAAACTAACCTAAAAGCATTTCTTAACTTTTAATAGCTCCTGAAGTTCACACGCATTTATTGAAACGTTTAGATTTTAACACTCACATGTACACTCACAGTATATTCTAAATATGGCCACTATTTATGTGAATGTTAGAGCAAACGATTCCATTAATATAAATAAATTTATTTTGCGCAGAATATAGGTACACCTGCTGTGAATGGAGCGTTTAATAGCTGGCTGTTTATTCAGAAGTATAATTATTATATTATTGAATACATACGGAACGTGAACGTATGAAGGTTAGGGTTCAAGTGAAATTTTCTTTGGGTTACTCGTGGCACTAATTCTACTTAACGTCATCGCATTTTATAGGTTCATCACTCACCAATTAGTTCTACTCACTTTACTGATCATAAAAGTGGACTCACACACTTTGGGTCGTGTCCTACATTTTTATGGCTCTAACCTACATGGGTGAGGAATTAAGAAGTATAAACCTCTTGTTTCAGTGTTATTTCTACAAAAAACAAGGCCCAAGTCAGGTCACCGCCTTTCTTTGCAATGTCGTTTATATGAATTAGACGAGAACCTACTATCCCAGAATACTATAGGTAGAGCTAAGTAATTTACTTCATTGTACGGTTCGCAACAAAATAAGGTATCTTATTCCACTAAGATCACATCTTATTTTCCAATTTCCTTCCAATATTACCAATCATGGTAACGTGGGACAAAAGGTACGCCTCGAAAAAATAGCAAAATAATATATGATTAATGTCACAAGTACGCTAAAAATATAACTTTTTTAGGCACAACACGGTCTGGAATTCCTAAAGTTTATCTCGTAAAAATGTTGTACAATGGGAAAGCATAAAATAAACATACACAAGGATGTCCGTAATGCCAAAATTGTTTTTGCGAACGCTCCAACAGGGACGGAAAAATGTTTTAAAACTATGGGCGGATTTTATTTTTAAACACCACCAACAGTTACAGGATTTACAAATTATTTTTTCAGTGTGACCTAATTTTGCAGTCGCTCCTCATAAAATTAACCTGATAAAAATATTAAAACAACAAAAAACAATGCTTAGATGCGAAAAATGGCGTACTTTAAAGATAACAGCTGTTAATGATAATATTATCTGGGAATCTCAGGAGAGCAATGTAAACGTGTTTTGCATACAAAACGTGATAATTTCTGGGTAAAGTTTTCGTGAGTCGATACCCTTTATAAATTAGCCACACAGTAAAGTGTACCAAAGTAGGCCAGACATAGGTACCTAAATAATATAAACGTCTGGTTCAAACAATACTTAAATGGTCTTCATGTTTAATTCAAAATTATATGTAAACGTGGTATCTAATGAATTTAGTAGCATCTTGAAATAGTGTGAAGTAGGTGCTTTGTCCAATTTGCAACATCTGGGTGGTTTTTATTACTGTCATTATTTTGATTATCAGCATCATGTACTATAGTGTAGGCACTTACTTTAACAATGTTAGTTCTGCTTGCTTTCTCATAAATAAAGAAAAGTTTATTTTCAGAATATGTAGGTACCTACGTGAGCAATTTGTTCTCTCATAGGTAAGAATATATTTTGTCATTCTCATATTCTATCTATCTATTTAGCCCGTAATGTCTCACTGCTGAACAATAGCCTTTCCCTCACTTTTCCACACACGTCTGTCCACTGCTATTGCGGGCAGTCCTAGTAGGTCATATAAAATAATTTAGAATAATTTCAGGTCAAAGATACATAAAAAATAGCTTTAGTATCTAGGGTCAAACAGATCATTTTAAACAAAGTAGATACTTAAAAGTTATACAATTTCAAAACAGAATATAAATTAAAGATGGTTATCATACACAATTAATTGTACTTATTTTTTTAATATTTATAGGTTTAGGTAATACCTACCTTGAACTGGAAAGGTCAGACAGGGCGATCCACCCATATAGTAATCTGTAGGTAAATCTTTAAACCGTACAAATGGTACAATAAGTATCACAAACGTTAGTCTACTTAACTCGAAAATGATTGTGACCCTTTTTCAACGTAGAAAATTGCCCATTTATCGTGGCTAAGAATGGATATTTCCTAAAAATTTAAGATAAAATACCTTCACGAGACTTATTGCCTTATTGATAAATGGGATCGGAAGACAGATTAAATTCTTTGGAAATATATCTTATAGTAACAAACGTTCATATAAATTGTAAAACTTGGCTTTAAGATAGAAAACAGTGACCCACATTTTATTATAAGATGTCGAATTTGAAAGTAGCGAATCAATCATTCCATACAACAGAGGTATGATAAATTGTTTTTACTGCTGGATAATGATGCCTACTACCCCAGCAATATGTTAAGCAAAATATCGATCCTCTATGTGAAATTATTTTTAGAACAGCCTCAATGTTTCAATGTTTCTCAGAGTTTCAATTCAGATTAACATTTAATTGATAGAGAAAATATAGAAATATTTAAGAACTAAAATAAAAAAGCAGAAAATATTACAAATCTATCAAGCAATTATAATAACGTACTAATAACGCGAAGATAAACTTAATTACAGTATAGCGCAAAAAAAAAGACGGTTCCGTAATTATTGCGAAGTATATCTCGAAGTCATTGGGGTCGGCGAAATGTGGCAAGCTTCGCTAAAGGTTTTATTGTGACGCGTGCATCGACCGCCCGAGCGACGCCGTCGAGTCTCCGCAATCTTGGATAGCTACAGTAAATACATAGATTACAGAAGCTAACAGACATGCAATTCTTTTTTATGTTCATTGGCTACTATGAAAAATGGTGACGATAATAATGGGCGGTCTGTTTTTCTAGCAGTAATGTTGTTAAATAAAAACTTTGCTTTCTGATTCATCATCGTCATTTCAGCCGCAAGACGTCCGCTGCTGCTTCCTGTACCGTATGATTAAATGCGAATTAAAATTATTTTCGGAATTACATTTCCGAAAATAATCTTTGTAGAATATAATTTAAATATTTGTAGAATATTTGTTTGTGTTCGGTTTGTATTTGTGTGTTTGTGTTGTGCTGTCGTGTAAACAAGGCAAAAAGAGTAGGCAAGGATCGTAGTAGGTAGCTTTCTGTAGTTCAGCCTACCCCCATAGGATGAAAGCTTGAGTTTATGTATGTGTATGTATTTGTAGCATGATCAGCATTCAACTTTAAAATGTATTTTATTTATAAACTCAACTTGTTTAAACCTCAATGTTTTACAATGAATAAACGTAAAATCGAAAAAAGTTTATTTCAAATTGCCGTAGCATTTATTTGGGTAATTTGATTTGAACAATCGTCTGCGTGTGTGTTATTCTATGAGGATAATAAAAGGTTGGCGCCAACAGAGTACGAGTAAGCAAATTGAGTGAGGGCACAGATAAATTTGTTTGGTAACGGCTACGTGCTAACACGTTCCGTACTGTCATTAAATTGGCCCGGTATGAGAGCAGTATCGCATTTTTACTTTTATATTTTTCGTCAACCAACGTAAAAAGTTCATAGGCCTAAAGTGCGGGAAATTTATACGATTGTCGCTGCAATTATATTTCCACTTGAATTTTTTTTATTTTTTATTTGCACTTTATTTGCAAATGTCTTCTTCAACAGTAATGACGTGGCTCCGAAATGTATTAACTTTTGCCTCAACTTCCCCTTCTTGCGATTATAAATCGTACTTTTTGTAGCGTCTACTCTTTCGGGTTCTTAATTCTTCAGCGCTTTTTGTATGTGACAAAAGTGCGCATACGTATGAAACTACGACACAACGTTATTTTCCTACACACGGTCTTACTTGAACGTATTTTTGTTTTCAAGAAATACGATGTTTTTAGGAGTGGTGTTGAGTCACAATTTATGGTACTAGAAGCAATTTCGTTTTATTTCGTCTACAAACAAACAACGATCTATGTAATAGAACTAAAGGTCTCCGAGACGCAAAAATAAAATAGGAGTACTTGTTAGTTACTGTTATAAAATATTCCAAAATCTGTCTCAGCGCCGATTCTCAGTATATATTTTCTGAAACGTCTTTTCAACCCGTGAAACCGCATTGTCAGAATCTAGGGCCCTATCTATTTACGTCTTAACAATCCGAAGTTCTTCTAAGTTCGCACTAAAGATGTTCAGAGATTGAGCTCTAAGATCCGACTTGGATCCGAACTTAAATTAAATCACACTTTGCTCTTAAGGGTCCTGTGTACAAGTAGCGAAGAGTTGTTCCCGGATGCCATAATAAAGAGACTAATGAATAAAAATGTCCCAAAGTTTTTGTTTGATGTTTACACCCCTCCCTCTTTGTAATAAAGTTTCTTGTTAAAGTTGTCTTATTGTGATTTTTGGGATTTGAATTTTCTTGTTGATTTTTCTTGTCAAAGGCTACTGAACTTTAAAAATCTCAGTTTCCGAATTTAAATTATAAGAGATTTATATATATTGTGTTTTCATTGCCACCGGTAACGATTTCACTTTGAAGATTGATGATAGATAGATAGATAAAGATAGATAATATTTATTTGCGTAAACATGTGACATACATTACAATAAACATGCATGCATAGTGGTAACATTAACAATTTTTACGTACAGACATTAATTTTTCAATTTGATCTAAATGTAAATAGTATGTCCATTTACAACTATTTCTCTGTATTTGAAAAGAAATCATATCGGAAAATATGTGTCAATTCATTTCCATCTTTGATCGTTATGTTTCCATTGCTTGATACGGAGTACAATCTTTCGAGCTCCTATGGTTTTGAGTTAAAATATCGTTTTCGAATTTCAAATTCCATCAGCAGCTTCAATAACACTCAAGTATTAAGTTTAACCGTGCTGAAATAATCGCCAACAACGTATCGTTTGATACCTTTGTTGAAGTCTAACGAGTAACCCGCCAGGCAAACTTCGTCCAGAATCAACATTCAAAATTCTAGGCCTTTTGAAGGCAAAATTAAATTCGTTCAGTTTATGAACAGAGTTTTGTAAGTAATCAAAATTAACGGGTTTATTTCGCTGTTCATTCGTTCTCAATTAACAGGGTACGGTAAAAAGTAAAAACCAGGGTGTTCTAAATGTACGCGCGAACATTTATCGACTCTGTGCAGGTAATAAAATGTACTATAAAATTTTTAATAGCTTTTATTTAATTGGAGTATCTAAATGCCACGCATCCATTAACAAATAATAGTAGACTATTAAAAGATACATTACATAAATGATCCGTCAGTATCATAGTGATTGAGTAATTATTATACGACACATGATACGTGTACGATATATTTTAACATAAACGCTCATTGAAACAAGTTAATTTGGGATGTATTAATTATTCTAAACATAACTGCCAAATAAACAATGGTGGATGAATTTCTATTGAATCCTAAATGTCAAGCTCCAAAATCTATAAGCCAATTTCATGAAACCTGATTTATGATTTAGTTTCTATGTACTCGTACGTCATGTTTAAGACATCTGCAAAAGGGTAGATTATTATAACGCGGGTTACTAATTTAATTCTCTCCATGTTATATTAATATTTTATTATTTATAATCCGATTACCTAAGTCTTGTAGAAATAATGAATAAGCAAATAATAAACTGACCAAATAATGAAAATCAATATGGTATATAAAGTCACACAAACTCTCGGGCAAGTAGGAGCTCGCGCCCAGTGCCCTTCGCGGGTGCTGGGCGCGAGGCACTCATGGGCACACAACACCCTCAAAAGACACACATAGCACATCTCCTTTTGTTTTGTGTATTAATTTCCCTTCCTCTCAGTACTTGGAACTTTTACAATGCTGTAGTAAGTGCAATTTAATGTTGTATTTTTAAGGGTGTCAGCCTGGAGATCTGTCATACAGGTCCCGAACCCAGTATAGACTCTAGCTCTCACAAAGGTTTGAAATTGTGATCTGTCTAACCCTCACTGATACTGGAGTGATGCAAAGTTGTGATCAAACAGTGTTTGATTATTGTACTTACACATTCACCGCAGTGCAGTGCAGTTGTGGCCCAGTGGTATTGTGTGTAGTGGCCCCGACTTACGAGTTGTAGGTCGTGGGTTAGAACCCAGGCAGGTGCTTTACTTCGTGTAAATAATTTCATCACCACTGGTCTCAAAACGGTGAAGGAAAACATCGTGAGGAAAGCGGTATGTCCTAGAGTCAAACATTCGAAGACATGTGACATCTACCAACCCGCACTGGGCCCGCGTGGTAGATTACAGCCCACTCTCTCTCGAAGAGAGGAGGCCTGTGTCCCAATAGTGGGAACATTATAGGCTGATTATTCTACACGTTTTCTGAAACTTCATTACCTACCTTCAGAAAGAAAATAATTAGAAGCCGACGAACAAAGATCAAAGGTCAAAATTAAAGCTTGGTTAGACGACTAATTCCATTGGTTCCTCTAAACTCAAACGTGGGTTAAATTAATGGTAATGTATTTAAGGCACCGATGAATCGAATGAAATTGGAGTTGGAGACAAAATGTTAAATGAGGTCTTGAGAATTAGACCCTCTACTGAGTATTGTTTTATCTAAACAGAGAAATAAGCTGAACAATGAAGCCAGACGGACTAATCAATTTACTAATAAAACAAGAACCGTTAGAAAAATATAACCTTTAAAAAACTATGTCTAGAAAGCTATGCCAACAAAAATAAACGATGATAACAAACATGACATAAACTCCAAAGCTCTATTAGTCTTTAACAATAGTTAACTTTAGCATAGTGTGTAGAAAGCCTATGATATAATTCTGAAAGTTCTTTCAATATCTTAAGTAGTCCAGGAAAAGTTATAGGAGTCCGCTTGACCCAAATTAGGATAAGCCTAGGGATCCAATTAAGTTAAAAATGTACGTAATACGTCATACTTTACTAAGAATTCGTTATTATTAATTCTAGTACCACTTTCCTCAATCGTTTCGTTATTACGCTAAATATATTTTTCAAAGCTAAAGGCCCAATAATTATTTGGGCATACTTTCACGTTCGTTATAAATATTTTGTTATTTTCTTACTATTTTGTGGACGAACTTATATTATGGCTGGTGAAGAGTTCTCAAGATACGATGCCAAAAAGTTTTTCAATTAAGAAATAATGACTCATTTACTATACTTGGAGCCTAGTTTCGAACTCGATCGTGGTTGTAAAATACTTTCGATATCAGTCAGTTGCTACACCGTAGCACTGTCGTAGCCGCGTAGTCTACTCGTAGCTACCAACTTGATCGACGCTCTTTGTAAACCAGCTGTCGACAGTGTGGCTTGAACGATGGAGCGCTGTTAGCTAACTGAATGTTCTACCAAACGACGGTACAATGTGTACCGGCTAATAATAAAAACTCGGTTTTCATTGCAAACATCTGGCCTACAAAAACTTTTTGAAGTTTGTCATGCCATAATTTGTACTAGCTAGCTAGCTTTACAAAATAAAGAGTAGAGGTACCAAAAACGAAAAGTCCTTTTGCCTATTTCGAGTAATTTCTTCATACTTATTTGTACTTGAGTGCTAATACCAATTTCTAAATAATTATCTAAATCTAATTAACTTTTCTTTGTTGCATTTCTAAACAGATCGTTTATACAGTATAGTTAAGTAATTAGGTAGGGACAAAATTCAATCATGATTTATAACTAAAACCCTCAATAGTCTAAAAACAGTGATCCAAATCCAGTGCTCAAATAGTGAAGTGCAGACTCTGTACAATCGAATGCTGACGCGATAAGTTTATCAATAATCGAAAATGAAGGAAGCGAGTTGAAGGGGTCCAGGATCAATGCAACAGACTCGACAGAACCGGAACATGCCCAGTCGACGCCAGCGCCGACGTATTTATACCTCTAGCTGATGCAGCGATATAACTCTGTCGATGATAGTCTGCTTTGTCGCTGAACTTTCGTCGTTTCAGGTACGTTGTAGTTTATGTAGTTTCATTAATGCATGATACTGGTCTTTGTATATACGGAAACGTGAAATTGACAGCAAAAATGTTTTTTTTACGCTCATGTTATATAAGTTACTCAGGAACTAACTACGTTAACAATATAATAAATAAATAAACATTTATATTATACTAATGAAATAAATCCAATCATTTTATACTATCATAAACGTGCTACATATAATTTATACAAGTACTAACGAGTCAAGATAAACAAAGTTATTTCTTCAATCTATTGAAACTTAAAGCACCTGTGTAAAATGTAAAAAACTAATCAGGCCTTGACCAAAATTTATGGTAGTGAACTCACCATAAAAATACGCCAAAAATGACTTCGACTTGACAAATGTAAATATAACAGGAACACCGAAAAAGTCAGTCTTATAAAAACTCGAGTTATATTCAAAGCTTTGTCGAATCATCAAAATAATAGCCAAGTCGTTCCACCTCTGGCGTCTGAATTTTGTTCAAAGATAACAACCAGGGGAGGCAAGCGCTCGTGGTGTTACTGTAAAAATGCTGATTTAGCACCGTTTATCCTACCTGTAAAAATAAACGCTTTAAAGTCCCGCTCAAAAGTCGCACTTCCAAAATTATTTTTTCGGTAAAAGGTATGTGGTGTCTACTCGAGCGAAAATTGTGTAATTAATAAATTCAAATTAAATCCGTTTTTAATACGCTCTTTCATTACCCATGTGTTTATTGCTGGAGCCATCAAAACGTTTTCGTTTTTAGTACTTTCCGCATTGTGGCAATGTTGTTTTTCATTAGTACGGGAACCACAACTGGCAAAATATTTGCGTCGTATTTTATATGCCCTGTCTTACGCAACTTCGGAAAGGGGAAAGTTTCTTGCCGTTTGAATTTATGGATATAAAAATTTAGGCTTCTGTGTGTAGGCGTGAAGTATGGTCTGGACACAGATTTATTCTTCTGATAATTTATTTGACGAATGAGTCCCTAAAAAGTATTTTTTTTCTGAATTTTTTTTGAAGATAAATTCATGTATCCTTTGTAACATCATATGACAGTCAACAAACTACACAAAAGTCCAAAACTGTGAACATAGAAAGTGTGTGTGTAATCTTAGCATGGGGATCGGCTATTGTACCTGCACCCGATACCTTTATAGCTATATATACCCACATATTCAGGTATCAGCATCGTAAACGATCCTCCATCCCGGTACACGCGATCCGCATTTGACCCGCATTGATACGCACCCAAGAATTCAAGGTCAATTGATGACTGACTAACGTCGATAATGTTTTTTTGACTTTTCGACGCAGAATCAGAAATAAAGCACAATTATCATATATAAGTGCTTCTAACATAAATAAAACTTACACCTTTTTCATATTACGCGTGGACACAAAGGTGGTACTACGTGGCATGGCGTTCAGTAGGAAGAACATTGTGTTACCATCTATACAAAAATGGCCGCCGGTTGCTAAAGACCTGCCTTTTAAGGACCTGCCTTTTTTTAAGACAAAACCAATAAGATTGAAACCCATCTAATTAAGATCCTTATGGTGATTATCAAAAAGAGCCCCTTCAGTCCTGATAGAAAACAAATGAAAAGAAATACAGGTAAATCAGCAAAAGAAAACGGTGATAAAAGCTTGATCATTTAGAATGGATTTCCTACGGCAATAGACTTGATTCTGTGGAATATTTCTCACTCGAAGAATATATCCCCACACAGTCGAGGCAGCGTGATGAATGGTTGTTTGTTCAAGGTGAACAATTTATTAGAACAAATATCATGCCTAGGGAGTCTCAAACATTTCTAAAAGAAATATCTCAACGTCCGGAGAAACACATTAATATTCTTTTGTCTACAATATTAATACTAGCCGTCATGAGATTGCTATCGGAAAAAAAGCATTATTCCATATTTCAATTTTCCAATTTGTCGAAGTGACACTTTCTGTAAAATTATCCATTTGTTTTATTAACAATATTTTCCGCCCGTTGCCGGATAAATTTATGTGAAATGTTTGTGGATTTCAAATGATTTGGTTCTGCCTAGCATAATTTTTTTCGGTATTTGCTGTAGCAATACAATCACAGAGTTCCGAAAACCGAGCGGTGTATTCAAATGGCAAAAAAAATATATATTAAAACACGTATACTGTATAAAAACAAAACGTGTTCGTTATGACTCCTTTAAAAAATAAAAACTCACGGGCGTTGTTAGTTTTCATGTTAAATATTTCACATTCAAAAATACAACAAACGAAAACCAACATCGATGTTTTCGACCTTCAGCTGCCCACTGCAACATAGAGTAAATATTTGATGGTAACAACACCAGTTGTAAAAAATAAGGAACATTTTTATATTATGGCCATCATCGCGTGTTGTTCATGTCCAACCCATTTCTAAATTACTGGTCGACATGCGTGTAGCTACCCCATCTTGAATATTTGAAGACAAACATTATGTTTAGAGTAGGACCATAACAAGTTTTTTAACATAGTTATGGCTGAATAGTCACGTTTATTTTACGCTACAGTGTAAGCAGAATTTAAAGTCCTAATAACTGTGTATATAGTATACGTTGAACTGAAGGAAAGAGAAGGATAGGGGGCTTACAAGAGTAGCGTAGCCTGAAAACGAAAAAATCATTTTGATCCACTCAAAATGTTCGTTCATTTCCATTAGTTTAGAATAAAGCTTGGCATAGGTTCGTCGAAATTTTCCAGATATTTTGTTCCATCTTGGTTTGGGTTTTACGCTTCATCGCTTTTAAAGCTCCTCAAAGGGAAAACTCGAGAAAATTATGAAAGGGATTCACGACTTCTCGGAAACAACCTAACGATCTGGGTTTTGCTTTAACTTGCCTTCACTTAATCGGTCCTGGACTTAGTACGTATTTTTCATGAGAAGGATTTGAGTAGATTTCTGCATAAAAATTACTTTACGAGTTACTCTATATACAGCCTTAGTGAGCTCGGGCATGGAATCAAGCTCAATCAAATAGAACATTTGAAAAGTGGTGGAAAGTGAAGTCAGTTCAACGACACGTAAGTTCATTTCTCCTGCCAAGCAGAAACACGTGTATTTCTCTCAATTTCTGAGAAAACCAAACCTTGTAAAGTTAGACCAATTTTGTTTAATAAGACTCAACGTGGAACACGTCTGTTCGTCTGTACAAACATTTATTTAATTAAGCAGGAAGTTCCGAGGACACTCGTTCCCCAGTTTGTTTTTGGCGACGAATCCCCTGAGTTACCCCGTGTAAAGGCCAATGACAAACAGCTGTATCGCGTGCGTGTATGTGGACAGTTAAAAAATTAAAACATTCTTGTAATGACGTCATTAATTACACTGGCATAAACTGAAAACAGAATTTGCGCTCAATAAATGTTTTATACTGAACGACTTTATTTAAAAGTTAAATGATTTATTAACAGTGTACTCTGAAATGAAATATGCGGTCTTCATTCAGGTTCTGCTTGGACCCGAAATTCCAGTAGCGCCTGAGATACTTTAGTGAAAGGCATCACAAGCAGTACGTCATTCATTTTGTTAAGAAATGACAAATTGCCGTCGCGTCCGAAAGGAGGAGAGCTTAAAATTGCGTGCTAACACTCCACGGTGACATAATTTTTCTAGTTCATTTCGCTAAGACTAATTTATTAAAAATGAGTGCAAGACGAGTTATTTTCCATTTGCGGAATTTTGAACCATAATTTGTTTCCAAGTACCCTAGAGCAATTTAAATTTAACCTAGAGGCCAGCGTAAATTGCGACGTTTTTATGAATAAAGTGGATTGGACATCATGATAGTTGTACTTTTATTAAAACAGCTTTGATATAAATACAATCTATGTTTTCAAAGAGGAATCTTATTATAATGCAGGCAAGAAAATAATCAAACAAATGGACTCAAAATTACGATACTAATTAAAATACCTCTTCCAAGAGAGGAAGAGACTAAAACAATCTTGAAAAGATTCGTCCTCAAAGAAAAATCAGTACCAAGAAAATTAGAAACTCAGCTTGTTTGCCTTCCGAAGCAATCTGGCGTACACACAACGATAATAGATGTAATGCCTTATCCGCTTACGACAACATTTCAGTAATACTAAACACAAACGATGCGTGATGAAAAAAAACTTTGAAGCTCTATGAGCGTTCCCCATTAAAGGGAAAACGCTTAAGTAGCCCGCGAAATTCGTAATTCGTAGCACAGTATCAGATTGTGTGGGAATCAAAAAGTAAGAGGCGGTAGTAACGATTGTGTTTGTAGAATTATAATCATTAAAATAATTTCTTTAAGTTAAAAGGTATTGATGTAATATTATTCTGACATTTCCTTGAATACATGACGTTTATGCCAAATTCGTTTACGACATGATTCTGTAAATACGTACCACCGTACTGTCACCTATAACATTTTTTATTACAATAACAACCCGGTTCTCAGCTGCAAATTGCAAAAAAGGATTAAAAGATTTGAATTTCGCAGTCTACCTTAGCGCTTCCGCCTTAAGTCTCAACCCTCAACTTATTTGCTGTTGACTCTCAGAGACTCATTACCTGCTTCATTTAAGCAAGTGTAGCTCTTGAAAAAGCGGTAACCGTCTTTCTCAGGGACGCTTGGAGGGTAGATGTAAGAGCTATGAGTACCTTTCGTGACTCTGTGTTGTTTATTAATAAACAATTTGAAGTGTATTGTTTAAGTTTTCAATGGCTTCACTGTAATTAGTTTTCAGAATTATTTCTGGACGAAAGTTAATTAAAGTTGGGTTATGTTTTAATGTTCGTTGGCAGCTGGTATGTATTTTTAATTTGAATCCTTTTTGTTCGGAAGTCGTTGATTTCTTTGTGTTATTACATTGTAATAAACTAGAAGTACGTTAGTATAACCCATTCATCGCTAATATCATAGTACAACTTGCTGATTGTCTGGTTGTAATATTCCATGCAATTTGTACGAAGGCAGCAATTCACCTAAAACAAAGAAAACAATTTGCAATGCTCTTTCTTTTAATGCGTCACTTTGTTTTTAATTTTTCTTCAGGGTTTTATTATGGTGAAATGACCAGTGACATAAACACAAAATTGCAAAAAAAAAATAGCTGGTGTACCATCAGAATAAAATTAGATCATTAAGTCAAGTGGTTTAGTTTACAAATGAAACCATACTTAGAGTGCCTATAAATTGTCGCTCACTTTGCGTATTTAAAACAGTAATTTACATAAAATGATGTCAAGTACGGCGTTGTATTATGTTTAACCTTCCAACCGATTTGTGTAGGTACAGTGACAACCATGCTGTGAAGCTTAATATAAATCGTTTACGACCAGGCTCAAGACTGTCGTTTATTTTGATGAGAACGCTTGTGCCAATACTGCGTTTAGACGTTAAACTTCTATCACTCAATTCATAACCCTTTTTCTCTGCAAATATTTTCAATTAAAAAACCGTATATTCGATATGAAAAATAAGTCATATCGAACCATAGTATAAAAGTTTAGGAGAATAAGTGTCCTTTTAAGCTACCACCAGAATTTACGCGAAAAATATATGTGAATTTGTAAAGTTACAAAACAAGTTTAGATTGGTTCGACAACAATATTATTAGTAAATTGTATCAAACTTCAGAAGAAGAAACTAATAAATATGAGCTTCTTTTTACGACACAGTACTAAGAGGGTAATATTTTATTGAAAGTTGAAAGTGCTGTCGTTCCGTGGTTAAAATGTTGTGTTTGCACGCAAATCCAAGTTCTCTTCATTATCCATTCAAAGGGGATATCTTTATTCCGTGAGGCTCATAAATTCTTGACGATATGCTTGTTTGTCTAAATGAAGGTAACAATTTGCAAGGTTGTTCTCATAACATAATTATGACTGCCATAATGCATGCGCGTTTGACTCTGCATAAAGTACATGTCAGCATACAAACTGAAATATTGCCACCTAGAACCACGTAAAAGGGTGAAAGAGGATATCCGGTGTGTTTGCTGCGTGTTTTAGTTAAGAGATTATCAACATGACAGGTGATGTACCTATTCAAATAAATATTATTATGTATAAATATATAAATGTTCATGTGTAAAATTTGGTTCTAAATTCTTCGTTTTCTCTGGTTTAGTAAAAGTATTTTGGTGATGCGGGTGGAATATAATTTTGATTTAAAAAGAGATATGCTAGATGCAAACAAGGAATTGGATAAGATACGCCAAATTCATCAAGAATAGTAAGCAAGTAGCACTAACCTGAGGCCGGCTTATACCTTCTTGAGCTGGAGGTGAACTTGATGAGATTTTCGGAGACAATTGAAGCGGGTTGCGGGCACGTATTAGCTTTACGCGATTCGACTGTCGATTATTTTTGAGTTCCATGAAGCCTTAGAGAGAATCTTCAATAGACCACTCTTGGCAAGCGCGATATTGATACTAACTGTAGAATCGATCATCGTTCGATGAATAAACTAACCGTATGGTTGTGTGCAAGTCCTCTCACTCACATACTGAATAGAATACGGGCGGCGTTAGCATATTTGCTTTCGTATCATACGAATATGAGCCAGTTAGCAAGGTTGGTTGAATGGCTGACGGCAGAAGGAGGAACGTCATTTTAGTGTCGTCACTCACGGAGGTTCTTCTAATGCGTGGTCCAATTCTTAAAAACGAACTAAGTTATAGAATTAATTCCAAAGATCAAAATAACGACGAAAACAACAGCACATTTATTCTTACCTTGTTGTGTTTATTTTCCATTTTACACAGAGCGTATATTTTCTTTGATGATTATTTGTTCAGAAAGGCAGAAAAGTGTTATTTACTAGCATCTGTTATACAGAGTTATGGCGCCAGTTTTTAGCGAATCGCTTCCATAAGTTCGTAATGACTAGGCGAGCAAACATTTTTATCTACCCATCCAATGTTACAGACCAAAGCGTCCTGCTTCAAGACGTTAAATTGAAGTTTCATGCGCAATAAAAATGATGAAGAGCCTTATTCGCAATTAATTTTCCTGCATGGTATACATTAGGTATTCATTTGAAGGAAATTAAAAGCAATAAGACATTCGAGATAATGAGAAAAGTGAAATTTACAATGTAGTAAAACTCGAAGCTCATCAAACGTTTCGTCACGGTTGGTCAATATTGTCAAAGTCGTAATCGAGTTTGAATTTTTAGTAGGCCATGAAAGATCTAGTCGTAAAAAAGATAAATTAAACTTTTCAAACTGCGATATATACTTTGATTGTATGGTACTCAATCCAGTTGACGAAAATAAAACAAAAGACGAATCGGTGACAACATATTTTGAAACAAAGAGAGATATACAAAATTCACCAGCCGAAGGGAAGGGAAAAACTTTCACTGGCAGGAAATAAGATAACAACAGATAACACAACGCGTTTGTCAAAGGACATGCACTCTAAGGCGTTAGTGACAAGACTAGCTTTTAGAAGCTTTTCACAATGCATTTGCAGCACTTATTGAATGAAAAGATGGTGTAAGGTCTTTATTTGATGCTACTATGGTTTCTAGGCAAAACAAATTTAAGTGAGTACCAATAATACAAAGGGGTCAGTGACGTATCAATCGTAATTTAGAATTTGTTTGACAGAATTTATGTTAAGTACCTACCTGATTTTTTGAAATTTTTTCAGACAAAACAACAAAGATAGTACTGTAGTGACACGTATAAATAACATTAAGCTATATCAGAAGATCTTTGTCAAGATGGGACCATGTATACAATTTCTACCCTTTCTCAACTGACGGCGATATAGGCAAGATAGACCATATCTACATATCAGGGCACGAGCAAATTCCCTCTAGATGGATATCCCAGACCTTATTTTTGTTACTACCCCTATCTTTCTACATAAACAACACAGGACTTTCTCCCCAAATATGGTCTTCGCTGTGACATTATTGCTCTGTTTACGTCTTTATGTCGCCAGTCATTATGTCTCAAAATGAATGCCTCCTTCTTTTTCTTAAAGTGTCTATCTGGTAAGTGAGAGGATATCCGTATTCACATTTCTAAGATCTCGCGGAAGTGATTGTGTATTCACTTTAGGTTTTGTAGTATTCAAAATTATGGTTTTAATTCTGACAGTGTTCATTAATATTTGATGTTGTTCTTGTTTCACCGGATTTCGGGCCGTAGATTTAATTTTCTGATGTAATAACTAGTGCAAAATCTTTTCTGAGTGGTACCTACTTAACCTAAGAGAAGGCCACGGTGTAACTTGTTTTGAACGCTTGTTTTTACAGCCTACAAGGTAAATCTTTACGACACTTTTTGAGCAAACTTCAACACTTATTTCCGCATAAACACAAAACTTTTCGACTAACATTTATCTTTGTAAAGGATGGTAAATCCTTCCAATAAATAATTTTGGAGGAGAAACTTTTTGGCCATCATTCCTTCAGGTTAGGGTAACATTTTAAGTGGATGTAATTATGACGTTGATAAGTATTTATTTATAGCCAAAATTCCTGTTTCCGAATATTTTTACCGAATCTGCATCTTTGTTTTTTAAATTAGGTTTTTAATAAAAAAAAGATAAATCACCGAATTACACATTCAAATGATACAAACATGATTAAAAGCGTCATAATTGAAATAGTTGGTTTAAGCCCAAGCAAATAGTTTCTGAGGCCAGTATAGAGCCCGTGTTGGGTATGAGGTTACAACCTAAGTTTTTCAATTACAAAGTTTTGTTTGATAAGTGAGATTAGACAAGTTATTGTATTGAAATATTTTTAAAACAAACATTTTGTGTGAGAGAAACATGTTTAGAACGATGCGTGGATTTTCAAAGATATACCTATTAGTGATCGTATTGCAGATAGGTACTTTAGCGTACCGATACATAATTATATAAATTATCAATTATTTATCATACATATCCTATGCTGTTATTGTACCTAACCATTATTTTTAAGTAGATCAAATTATATATAATCAATAAATAATTGTACGAAAAAAAAATCAATGGTTTGGAGTTAAGAAATGTATGGTCTTCTTTACCTATAAAATTGCCGTTTAGTATACAAAAAGTTAGTCCTTTCCTATAAGTATTTTTTTATTTCTATCAATCAAAATGTGCGCTCATGCAATCGATCCATCTCTTCCCGCGCAGTGGTAATTTTTCAATGCCCTTCTTGAAGAAGTCAGGTGTACGGGAGCCAACAAACTCTTAACAGGCATTTTGTACTGTTTCTCGGGTATTGATTTTTTTCCCTGCCAAGAAGTTGTCCAAATTTTGAAAAAGTAGAAGTCTGTCAGCGCAAGGTCTGGTGAGTACGGTGAATGACGCAAACTTCCAACCCTAGCTCTTGTAGCTTAGAGACCGTCTGTTGTGCCGTATGAGGTCGAGCGTTGTCATAAAGGACCAGCGGGGACGCGCGATTAACCAAGTCTGGCCGGAGATTTGCGAGCTTCTCATTCATTGTGTCCAATTTCTCACAGTACACATACGCAGTAATGCGCCATTGCCATTTGGTAATTAGCTGTGATGCATTTTACCGGCACCAGACCACCAAACAGTGACCGTGACTTTGTTAGGAGTAAGTTTTCAAATGACAAAATTGCGGTTCAAAATCCCTTCGTTACTGTGTCTGTTAAGCAACGCAAGGCATACCTCAATGCGTTAGTCGCGCTCGCGATCGATTACTTCGTGCGGCACCCACTTAACAAGTTTATTTACCTTGCCAATTTGACCAATATTGTTTTGATACTAACTTTGAATGCTGCTCTTAACTCAGCCGTATATTGGCTATCGTCAGCTTCTTCTATTGCCTTTAATTCGTCGTTGTTGACTTTAGTTTTCGGGCGACCACGGTGTTCATTTTTTTTATCAAAATTTCTATGTCGTAACTGTCGTAAGCGTTCAAACCAATAACGAGTCGTGCGTTCGTTTGTAGTGTTCACTCCGTACACGTAACTAATGTTGCGAGACGTTTGTGCGGCATTGCTACTGCGACGGAACTCGTATTCCATAATTACTCGTATTTTTATCCTGTCCATGTAGTGAAAACAACACATTAATCAATAAACAAAAAATTGACTGAGTTTGAAAATATAATTCCATATATTTTTAATAAAATGAATTTGTATTTAGAATTTATTGCCAGCCATACTTAAATTACATTACAAATGGCCAGTATTGTAAAACGGTAACTTCATAGGTAAATACCTACTATTATGCGCACAAGTTTGATTACTTTGTTCTATAGCGTTCCTTAGATGATTTTATTAGTTTTTTTATTGGCTTTGCTTTTCAACTCGCCATACATTCCAATTTCAAATCGAAGTCATAATGAAAATAAATAAATGTGGCTCGTATGTAAGAAAAGTAAATAGATCCAAAGCAGGTTTAAGTAGTAAAGCCCTTTCGAAGGTTGAACTAATCAGAGTTTCATCTCCATTTTCCAACAGTGCGTTGATTGATTCAACCACTAGACCCCCACCATGTTGTTTGTGATCGTTAAAACTAAATTAGGTGACTTTATTTCTCCCTTTCTTTCTTCCTTTTATTGCAATCATCCAGCCTTAGAATTTTGCTGAAATTATTGTCTGTGTTTTCGTAGTGTTTTTTTTAATAGCTTGGTTAAGCTTGTTTCTCTCTCGTCTTATCAATATATTTGTGACGATATTTTGGGATAATTTAGATAAAAAATAACATTACACATATGTGTGTTTAAATTATTATATAAACGTTAATATCTGTTAAACTAAATATAATTAAATTAAAACTAAAGACAAAATAAATTTCGCCTCTCTTTCCTGTATCATTAAAAGAAGTTTCACAGTAGAATAATACCATTAACTCGTGAGGAAATTATAATCTATGTCCGTTCAGATTAATTGAAGGCAATTCCAACGAGACTTCATTGTCAAATTTAAATTCATTCTTCTTGTAAATGGCTCCAGGCCCGCTTTTGAATATTCAAATCTACACTCCTTTAACTAGGTACTGTTTATTCGGTGTCATTATTTGTCCACAAAACCTTTTCCAGTATGCTCTAAAAAACTTAGTAACTAAACCAAGGAATTAAGGACACTTCGAAATGGTAACATTGTTAATTAAAATATTTTATCGCTATTTTTAGATAATAATTATAAAGACAAAAGAAAACAGAAATGTTTTTTTTATTTTAGTTTCTATGTATTTTATAAATTGTGTTGTAAATTGTAACCTAAAAGAATAATTAAACGCAATTTTTATTAAATACTTCATAAAATTTTACACCATGTTTCTAAGAGGTTTTAAGAAGTCTTATAATGTTACCACAACTAAAAATAACTTGTTTATGATATCATTATTGTTTAAACGTAGCTACTGAACCAAATATACCACAAAACGCCTTCGGGTACAGCAGCCAATGAATCGAAAAATAACATGACAGCCTTATCTTTACTCATTGGTCCGAAAACGGACACTGTCTAAGCTTAGTCTTTAAACGAAAATAAGGCACTTAATATCCCAATTTGGCACAATCCTTATTTCACGCAAGATCTATTATCGGGTGAAAATGTAACTAGAAGAGGCTGTGAGCGAATTAACCCCCCTATTTCCCTTAGAAGGGACTGATAAAAATCGGCCTACGCCCAAAGTTTTATTTATTTTCATGGCTGTCCATTTGTTAAGGTTCAACTGATTCTTTGGAGTTATTTTGGCTAAAACCCAGGCAAGTAACTTGTTCTGAACTTCGTCGAGCAATTTGGAATTGTCACACGTGCTGCGACGATCAAAGAAACTGGAATGAAACGCTTTTTGGTCTCCTGATGTCTTTGTCTTCCAAGTTTCTGTGGACTTTTGTGATCTTAAAATCGTGTGAATTCCAGCATTATGTGTTGCAATTTATCGTCCGAAAAATGCTGGGTTAAGCATTACCCACGTCCACATTTTCGTTTATAATAAGCAAGCCAAATTATTAGGGAGCTCCTAAATAAATCAGCGGCACCGAGTCTTTGCAAGCGAGCCAACGTTTTCACCGTGTAACAGAATTACTAAAATATGGCCATTAAAACGATTTAATTTGTTAACTCAGTGCTTGCGAGATATAATGAATAAATTAAATAATGAAACGTGGGATCACTGTGTCATAACCAAGGGAATAAACGCCCGAACAGTAAAAATTTTTGGATTATCAGCTATTAATTAGTGAATGACCATTTTGGGGCAGCAACATGTGGTCTGTTTCGTTAAACTTAAATGTATTGTTTTAATCTGTGCAGTGCAGTGCAATTATATAGAAATTATTTTATATCGGCTGCCAGTATGTTATCAATAATTGTTTGTAATGGCAATATTACACGGTTCAACTAATTGGGATCACTTTGATTGAAAGCTTAAAAATTAAAAGAATGATTCACTTTCACGTTGAAATGAGTCAATTTAAGTCCTGTGAAATTTACGCGAAGATACATACCTATCTAATATAAAAATATGGAGTCAAGCTTTAAACTAGTTCAGAACTGTAAAGGTTTGTGGCTTTACTCAGATTGTGTGAAATACCAAAACTTAATTTTTTTACGTTCAACAAGATATTTTTATGTAGGTACTCAGTGGAGACCACACATTTTTTGCATCTCTTTTTGTCCGAATTTTATTTGCTTTTGTTTGTTAGCCAAATCCCAAGCGAGTGTCGAGTAATACTTTTTGGAAATTTCTACACTTTTTTCGATTTTGTACCAGTTTTGTAATGGAATTACTAAGTAATTATATTTTCGTGATGTTTTTTTACGTCGTTGTACGGTTCGCACTATCTACTATACAATTTCAAATAATGTTTGTCACTTGAATCTGATTTGCAATTTGTTACTGCGCTAGCAAATAATCTGATAAAACTCATGGTTTATGAAAAAAAGAAAAGAAAAGAATTTGTCCAACTAATGCTATTATTCAGTAGGGGGTTGGATTCCTCCTCAATAAATTACAGCGAAAGATTCCACAAGAGAGATAAAAGAGACCAAAATTTTGCGACGACTCTTTCTGTAATTGCTCGGACAATTTACGGTCGATAAGTTAATATCGATCTTGGTCCACATTATTACAATAATAGTGATTTTGTACAATGTACAGTCGACCGTATATCGGTGGTATAAAAACCACTATAAGCTAGCCTCGTATTCTATTAAACCTCGTACTATGCTAGGCCAGCTCAAGATCAAATTGTAAAGAAAAAAAAAACTGACGTTCGGTCGTGCCCATTGCTGGGACACAGGCCTCCTTCCTGTGAGAAGGAGTGGGCCGTAATCCACCACGCGGGCCTAGTGAAGGTTGTAAGCTGTGTCTGCATGTCTTCGAGTTTTGGTTCTAGGACATGCCAGTTTCTTCACGATGTTTCCCTTCGCGTTTTGAGAGCAGTGCTGATGAAATAATTCCCTTAAAGTAAAACGCCTGCCTGGGTTCGAACCTACGACCTACAACTCGTAAGTCACAGCCGTTACCACTGGGCCACCACTGCTCTGCGGTCGACTGAACTTCTTCAAAATTAAGCCGCATAACACGATTGTCTCAAATAAGAATACAGTCATTATGTAATTAGCCCATCATTTTGGCGAGGATGGCTGTAAATTCCAGACACTATTAACCGGTTCCTTCTTTACAAATAAGACGACATAATTATGTGACCATTGCTTTCTACACTTTTGTCTTTCACGATGCGCTACGGAATCCGATTAACCCCTTCATCAATACAATGTGGCTAAGCTGCTATCTTGGAGTCGTCAGTCCGTCTGGCTAAGATATTCCAATTCCAATTCCAAGATATAATATATACTCCACAATAGTATATTTTTTTTACTTTTTCATACGCAGACGGAGTAATCTGTACCAACAGCCGTAGTTCCTTCAACAGATATGTCCAGCGATTTCTATATCATTGTCTTCTACGCGCCTCAGAATTCGATATTCTCTTGTCTTTTCAAATTCTTTATTTAAAGTTAACGGATCAAACCAATACGAACCTTACCGTTTATATTCGTATGAAAAGCTTGCTCACATTTGTTTTATACGAATATGAACATTATCTGCATAGTATAAGTTTCATATTCGTATGAAACTATACCTTGACTTGGAAAAGTAAAGTCAAAGTGCGATCTGTGTATCTTTCACTGCATCTCGTTCAGCTGCTGTTTTTGAGTTGCTAGTCTATCTGGCTGGTTTTTCCTCTTTATGCATTTATCCTGTCACTGTATTGTAGTCTACCCCAACCTGGAATCAGTTCTTCGACCGTACAGGCATTGATTTCCGTTCCTTTCTAAATAATTTAGCTCACCAGTTCAGAGTGATGATTCTAGAGGATTACCTTATTTATATTGCACAGCATGAACACTTACGTAGCCATACTAAATATTAGTAATTCATTGGGAAACAACCTGTTGTTTCGTGCTTCTATTTTTTATGCTGTGGATTCGCAGGTTACAACGTCATTTATAATAAAAACTCGGTCAGAGACGTTTTATTCGTAAGGAAAATGAAGAATATTTTATTATCATTTATATTTTACATAGATTTACAGTGCTTTTCATTGAAAAAAATATCAATAACCTTTGGATTTCAAATAAAATTCGGATAAATGGTAAGCGCAACATTTTACACCCTTGTTTTGTAATATTAACGTACATTACAGAATAAGTGGCCATGAGACACACTCTGCCCTTGGTTTGTAAATAATACGATTTACAGTGTCAATAAACTTTTGTCTGTCACCTTAATTTAAAGTCAAGTCAACTTGTTGGCATTCACGACTATATCGGCCTGATTCAATAACATAGTCTCTTTACAAAAGTAACTTTTTCTCTATATGTAACCTCCTCTATAGGCACTGGATGGACCCATTGAAGCAGCAGTTTAATCACCAACATACTTCACCGACATATCGATTATACTATTATAACGACTAGGTACAATATGCTTCTACAATAACTTGTCACCTAAGTCGCCGAGATTCCACTACGGGAATGAGTTACTACCCCATAAAATACAGCAATGAAGGTAGATTATCTCGCCACGCGCACCGTAAATCCAACAAAGGGAAATTCAGTGTGAACCTCGAAGACAAAGGGCAAAATTGCGTTTATTTAATCTTAAAATCGACAACGTCATTAGCACATGTGGCTTGAAGCAGTTTTAAGCGGCTTTACGCGCATAAAATGAGGAAATGATGCATACTTAAGTGCATACTCCGCATTTAAGCAGAGTTTACGAAATTAAAATTGTATTTGAAGTTTCGTAATTTTATGAGGAGCAATCTCGGGGTATTCTTGTGGTAATTTGGAGAAGATTTTACGAACCAAGTTGCCTGCCAATGATATTGTTTATCCCATCTAATATCCTTTCGGAGAATTTTGTTTCCATATTGCAAAAGGCTTTTGTTTTGCATACTACAGATATAAAAGTATCGATCAAGTGGTCCTGTAGATACCTTTTTTTTTTTTTTTTTTTTTTGTGGGTGGGAAATCATCAAATAACTTCTCCCGCTCTGGGCAGAGCAGGAGGGCGTGTCAGACTCGTACTGACTAAAACCCACCCGTGTTCCTTCAGTTGCCTGTGCCAGGGGCCACGGTAACCCTCTTGGACTTTTCCGCAACCCTAGCAGGCATCGGTCCTAGCAAACCCCGTCATTGGTGCTGACATCTCTTTGAGGCGCGCGTGGAACACAACGCGCCGTCGACCCCGGCCTGGTCCTTATCGAACGGCGAGCTGCCCATTGCTCGCCGTTCGCAAGCCCGCGCCTACGGTGGCCGGGAATCGGCCTGCGATTCCCGACGCCCAGGGCGTCTCCTGCGGCGGCTAGGGGCGTGAGGGCGCAAATTTTGCCTCTCCCTCACGCGTTCCGCCTCCTCCTTCGCGAACATTACTGCTTCGCAGAAGGAGGTGACGGCTTCCCAAGCCCTCTCGCTCCGTACCATGGCCTGGACCAAGGCCGGACGCGAGAGATCGCCACCGCCAATCGCCTCCACGAGGACACGGCGGTGCTCCGCCCAAGCCGGGCAGACCTCCACCGTATGCTCCACCGTGTCCTCCGGGCGATCCACACAATGGTGACACCCGGGCGTTTCCTCCCGCCTTATCCGGAACAGGAACCTCCCGAAACAACCGTGTCCGGTGAGGACCTGCGTCAGGCGGAAGGTGAGGACGCCGTGGCGCCTCTCAAGCCACTCCTCAAAGAGGGGACTTATCGCCGCAATTGTGGCGTGCCCAGCGCTGGGTTGCGACAATCGCACTCTCCATGCCGCCCTGAGATCCCGCCGGAGCTCTGTCCGCTGTACCGTGATTTCTCGCGGCAGCGGAGCTACGCCCCGGCGTTTCGCCTCCTCGCGCCACTCCCAAACGTGCGCGAGGACTTTTGCCTCCAGATCCCATGGCGGTAATCCGGCAAGGAGGCTCGCCGCCTCACCGGAGACCGTACGGTATCCCCGGACCAGCCGGGTGGCCATGACCCTTTGGGGCGCGTTCAACCAGCGGGCTGGCCGCCGCCTCAAGGAACGCGCCCACACCGGTGCCCCGTAAAGGGCCATGGACCGCACGACCCCCGCGTAGAGCCTCCGGCAGGAGGCGTTTGGCCCCCCTAGATTGGGCAGGAGCCGCTTTAAGGCAGCCCCGGCCCTTTCCAGTCTGGGAGCCAAACGTCGGAAATGCTCCACGAAGTTCCACCGGCTGTCGAGGACGAGTCCCAGGTACTTCATCGTCGACTCGACGCCGATGTGAACCCCTCCTACCGTTATTTGGGAACCCGACGGTGGCGTGTTCCGAGGACCATGAAAACACATGGCCTCGGACTTGTGCAGGGCCACCTCGAGTCCCAATTGCCGGATCCTCTCGACGATTGTCGCAACCCCGCGTGTCGCTAGTTCGGCCGCCGCTTGGTACGACCTCCCCTGCGCCAGGACCAGCGTGTCGTCAGCGTAACAAACCACGCTGACGCCACTGGGGAGGTCGGCGCGCAGCACCCAGTCGTAGCCGATATCCCACAGATGCGGCCCCAGGACCGATCCCTGTGGGACACCGCACGACATCTCTTGCCGGTTCCGTACTCCCTGGTGACCGGGGTAGATGACGGCCCTGTCCGTCAAATAGGCCTCGACCACACGACAGAGGTAGGTCGGCATCCGGTGATACCGGAGTGCCTCCCTGATGCAACTCCAGGGCAGGGTATTGAAGGCATTGGCGATGTCCAGAGACACCGCCAAGACGACCCCACCCCGGGCCACAGCATCCCCCGTCGTGAGGGCCCGCACGCGCATGATGGCGTCCACCGTAGAGCGCCCCCTGCGGAAGCCAAACTGGCTCTCCGCCAAATCCGGCCCCACCCGCACCAGCCGCCCGACGAGGCGGTCTGCAATGACTCTCTCAAAGAGCTTGCCCACCTCGTCAAGCAGCACGATGGGCCGGTAAGCGGACGGAGAGTCCGCTGGGCGCCCCGGCTTCTTGATGAGGACCAGTTTCCCCGTCTTCCAACGAAGTGGGAACTGGCCCCTCTCCATGCATGCGCTTAGGAGCCCCCTTAGTCGAGGCCCGAGAGCCTCCGAGGCCAGGACCCAGGCTTTCCCAGGTAAGCCGTCGGGTCCTGGGGCGGTATTTTTAGCACTCAGCGTCCTGTAGGTACCTGAGGTTTAGATTTATTAAAATTACTGCTAATCTTGAATCCTCATTTTAAGACAGTTTTTTGTCATAAAAGCAGATTGTAACTTAAAAAAATATATAATCGATATTTTGCTCTAGCCAAGTTACTATTTTTGATTTAAAAGTCAACGTTAAAATCACTCTATAGCATCGGAATCGATAGTTTTTTATTACGTTTTAAATATCCCACTTGTTGTTTACATTATTGATTCCGTTTAAGCCTAAAGCAAGTTGAGCCAGTTAGCCCACACTAGATGGGTTTACTAGTAACAATTCAAGAGTTTTGTAATCTAACGTCCAGGTCAGTCAACATGTCCTCGTCATCAGGTAAAATGAACGAGACTCGCTGAGACACATCTAATGAGCCCACACCTGATGGGTTTACTAGTAGCTATTCAAGAGTTCCGTTATCTAGCGTCCAAGTCCACCATCAGACCATCTCGATGGTACCTACCACATTATTTTATTATCATCGGAATGCATACATTTTCGAATATTCAAAATAAGTAACTTCTTCTTCTCTTCCTTCTTTTTTTAAAACGTTGCCCCATACTAGGAATTTCTCCTGTATCGTGGGTGCGTTTACAAACATTTAAACTCACATACACAAACAGCCAGACCCAGAACAACTACTTGCAGGTCATACAAATATTTGTTCCGTGCGAGGATCGAACCCGCGACACGTAACGCAGCAGTCAATCTGCGTTATCTAGCGTTCAGCTTAGTTAGACCTTCAAAACATCGCCACAAATTCCTTCACAGAGCGATTTGCAATGAGCCGCCATAGTAGTTATTGTATTATATTAAAATAATCATCTAATGACATATGTGTAATGATAGGTGGAAGGGTGGAGTCTCCTATCACAAGCATTTCTTTGCTTAAAAGGAGACACCAAATCATAATGTAACGCAAATAAATTAATAGTCTTTGCCTGATCGTTATCGGAACGGTGTCTATTCAAACCGATGTAATGTTGCCATGATATGAAAAATATGAATAATGTTCGCAATTTTTTGCAAAGGTCACAATAAACCGTGCATCTATCAAAGCGTTACGCGTGCTTCGCCACGCCTTACCTACTGTAGGGTAATAATATATGACGAGAGATGGCAGGCGTGCCTGTATGATTATTTTATGTTTTGAAAGGTTTTTAGATGGTACAGAACTGAACTGAAAAGGGTTGTCGCGTTGTGTTCAAAGAATGAAATGGAGTTAAATAATTGTTTCAGAAATGGCACTAAACAATTCGTTTCTTTTGTGACCAGAACAACATTTTTTACTCGATTACATTCTTACTCGCATCGGTATCAAACAACCTAAGCTATCTATAGTACCAACTTCAGGAGCGCATAACATAGTGGGCGGTATTACGTAGTAACGGGTAATTCCCCAACGTCATATTTACCGTAACACATTCAACCTGTACGTTGCTTGGTGCATCTACATATAAAATACATAGACTCCTCGGAGCATTGCATAAGCTATAAGCCAAAACAAGCGCGAAGATAAGTCTAGCAGAACACTCATTCAAGAGAAAAATAAAACATTAAATAAAACTGAGAAAAGTCACTGGTTGAAATCACGGCGTCGTATATAGTTTTATGATAATATCAGTGCTCGCACGAAAATTGTATGCAAATGCTACCAACTCGAATTTAGTTCAGTATCATCCCGGCACACTGAGGTACCCGCGAGATGTTATGCTTTTATGTAAAATGACTCGTACGTGGTGATTACATACTTTATATTACCACTGTACCTTTGGTACATGTTGCTGTCCTCGAATACTCCCATTTGAGGGTTTGGGCCCTCTAAATGAAAACAGAACCATTGCAATATTAGCATACACAAAAGCAAAACTACTTCCTACGGTAACAATATCACCTTTCCTTGTTCGATCGCCATCAAGTGAGAAAGGCGTGTGTATATAGAACACTTTTACTGGCTCCAATAACAAAACCCTGAAAACTATTACGAATTCTCCTGTAATATTACTCGACTTGAGAATTGGAATTAGGACTTCTATAATATTAATTAAATTAATTAAAGAGAACAATGTGACAGATTCTCCCTACCAGAAATAACTTTGACATGTTTGCGTAGACTTTAATAAAATGCAAATAGGTTTTGTCTTTCTGTCCATTATTGCTCTTATTAACAGTTCACAACTTATCCGAAGCAAATATAATTTATGAATGAAAATGTTATCTGGCTAGTTTTTAATACACATTATTAGCTCACAACTAGACAGGGTTATTGGTAAAACACCGTCAACCTCTTAAGGGGTCATTGTACTCATCATTATGAACAACTTTTACTATGAGACCAAATATGAAATCGCGAAACAAAAGTCAGCTGGTCCCTACATTTATGTTTGCAAAACTCGTCAAAATGTAGGGACCAGCAGATTTTTTTTTTGTGTAATGTAATGTGGTCCGTATACCAAAGTAGCTTGGTCGCTTGACACAGAAGTTTGTAGTGAGCTTCTCAAGTCTGAAGAGATTATTTTAGGGGCAGCACTAATGGATATCGAATGTCTAGATCTATGTAGGTCATGTTGTGGCAGATGTTAATTTCACATTAACTAGATATTTGTGGATACACAACTCTTTTCTCTTCTAATTCTTGAGTTTCTTAACCTAGGCTGTCCTTGAGCAAGATATGTGGTATAGGTTAGAGAGTTCTTTATTAGAAGGTAGTATCTACAACTGTTATTACATTGCAGCTTTGAATGACCTTGTTTTCGCCAAAATTGCAGGTATAACATACTTCTCTGCCTAAACTTTCAGGGATGTTAAATAGAAAAATTGTATTGACAATCCCCTTATCCTAGGAGGTTGTCCAACTAACAACAAAAGTAAAACATACGTAATTTTAATACTAACTACAGAGGTATGAGAGAGAGAGTTACAAAATTATTGGTCAAAATAAACTGCTATTGGGTACAAGGGTCTAAGTAATCCTCATCCACCTAAATTAAAAGTAAAAATAAGTCAGAATCTCACAAATACATTTGGAGCTACCTAAAGGGATAAGGATAATGAATGAGGATACAATGTGACACTTTGCTCTAATCCGTGCCAACGCGCTTATAATCCACCTGGTGCCAGAATAACAGACCAACCATGCTTCGTGCTAACGTTACCTTTGTGGTTAAATCGATGCGAGAGATATTTTTGAACCCTAGGAAACTTTTAATGGGGACATCGCAGGTATATTTGAATCCGAGTTCAAAACCATGAAAAGACTTATTAATAGGGGTCGAAATGTGGTTAATTTCGTCTACGGGTCATCCTCTGAGGCAATTCTTTTTGTTTGTTATACGAACGGTTTTTGTGCAGTAGTTTGGAGCGGAGTGTATCAGCCGTAAAACTAACGAAGCTGTCTATGTAACGGTTACGTCGAAAAAATCCCAGAATTAAAACACAGGTATAGGTTTAGCGGCTAGGGATGCGGAAAAGTCCAAAAGGGTTACCGTGGCCCCTGGCACAGGCAACTGAAGGAACACGGGTGGGTTTTAGTCAGTAAGAGTCTGACACGCCCTCTTGCTCTGCCCAGAGCGGGAGAAGTTATTTGATGATTTCCCACCGACAAAAAAAAAAAAAAAAAAAGGTATAGGTTAGTATTTTTTCTGTTACGAGAGAAAATTCTAACGCATGTTCGTGTTTTATTTTTATTTGACAGTTTCGACACATCAAAAATGTAGATAGCCCTGTTTTTGTTTTTCTTTTTGTCGTCTCGAATATAAAATATTAAAAGTATTTCTGTTCCAACGAGAACTGTATTTATTTTGTTTTTAAAGCGACACGTGTAAAGATTTGTCTGGCATGTGTCGTAAAAGGTTAATTGTTAGTAGGTCGGTGACTGTACGCAGGACGAGCTTTTAAAAGGCTTTTATTTCAACATTTATTGTGTCTAGGGTTATGAAACATCAGTAATGCTATTGTGACGAAAACGTTTAAAGTTAGAGTAATTTTGATATTTAGTTTAAAGTATAGTTATATTTTATGTTCGTAAAATTGAGAATCTTTTTGGGGCATTTATTGATTAGTATAACGAAATAGATGTCTTGTTTAAATAGAAATCCACTTAATAATTGTTATTTTTTTTTATATATATACTGCCGATTTCGGCTATTCTGACTATTTCTGTTTTTGACGGATAAGGGATAAGTGTATGTCCTCTTTTGTGGCTAATGTAGCCTATCTTGGTTGTGAAGGTACATGCACAATGCGGACATATTAGAATATCATTTTGCTAACGGTAGTTGCAGGTTCGTTACTCTTTAAAATAATCGAATCATCAGTTTCAAAGGAAATATACCAAAATAAAGAAACATGATACTGCTACATGAAAGTAGTTTCTCCATCATCTCCCTAGATCGTAATTACAGCTGCATTAAGTCATGGGGACCGTTCAGCTTTTATGCCTCTCCTTCCCAAGAGCTCACTTACGACAGGAAATGACTACCCACAATCGGAAGGGAACGTAAGTAGGCAAATATTGGCTTTGTTGCCAACGGTGCGTATTTATCTATCTTAGTCATCTGTGTGGAAAGGCTTTAGTGATACAATGTTCTTTGTATTTTTGGTGGAATATATCTGCAACGATTTTAGATCAGGTTTATATCAAATACTAGTTGCGCCACGCGGTTTTACTCGCATATTACAAGTCTCGACCCCGTGGGGATATGGGGATGAAAAGTATCCTATGACCCAACTACCCATTCGCCAAATGGTGTCCAAATCCGTTGACTCGTTTCAGTTGATTGGTTAGGATTTTTGAAGTTGTCAGGACTTTCTGATTACAAATGTTTCTCTCTTCTTCTATGTCTGTAATATTGGTGGTATATTATGATTGCTGTATTGGAAAGGCACGTATTTAATCGAACCTATTATTATTCCTAATTTCTGCTCCTAAACATATTATTCAACAATCTATATCTATAAAAACAATGCCACTTTTCGTTGTATTTTTTTAACTCAAGAACGGATGGACCGATTTTGATCATTCTTTTTTTAGAATATTCCTTGAAGTACAAGGATGGTTCATACGAAAAGAAAAATAAAAAAAAAATAAAAAAAAATGTTAGGCGGTACGAAGTTCGCGGGGTCAGCTAGTCCAATATAATTATTGCGCCTCTTTATAAGATCCTCAAGTAATTACTATTTTGGGGTCTTAAAAATACTAATTAGCCAAGTAACTGCGACCAACTTACATGTAGCGCTCGTCGGCCGCTGCCGGCACCTCTCGCTTCGCTCGCTCGGCTCGCGCGCGGTTGCCACAGTTCTATCCCATTTGGCCGAGATGAAAGTTGTGGCTATGTTTAAGTGGTAGTGAATAACATTCTCCATAGGACCCAACATCGTAATCGATCCAAAAATAATAGTTTCATATGGGTAAGGGGATATTTTTTTCGCGATTACGATGTTGGTCCCATGGACAGAGTTGTTCAAATAGATGGTCTGATCCAGACCCTTAAATATGACCACACCTTTCTGATACATGCTTTATAAGTATATCTAGTAATTTTAAACAAGCTCAAGTTCTACTTTTTCTCACTGTGAGACAGCCACATTTTTTACCACTTATTTACTTTCAAGTCGAGCCGCAAAAAGAACATTTAATACCCAAAAAAGCCTCTAACAAGTGTGGCGTTACAAATCACGATTATGTTTTGGCTGGAACACCGGCTTGGCACTCCCAAATTGCTTACCCATATGTTTCACAAGTAGGCTAAGCGTTCTGTTTCTAGGTGATTACGTAACATTGACATATTTGCTATTTTTGCTACACCTAAAAGTTTAATACAATACAGATTTTTTATAAGAGCTCAGCTCAATGGTGATAGTATAAGGTTCCGGTTTAAACCTCCCATGTAATTTATGTACCTACGTGACTTGTCAATTACTATTTCACTAAAGAAAATCCGTATCTATAAAAATCAATGCCACTTTTCGTTGTAATTTTATAACTCAAGAACGGATGGACCGATTTTGCTAATTCTTTTTTTAGAATATTCCTTGAAGTACGAGGATGGTTCATACGGAGAGAAAAATTAAAAAAAAAATGTTAGGCGGTACGAAGTTCGCGGGGTCAGCTAGTCTTTTATAATATCAATCGAACCAACCTGGGCCTAACTGGCACTAAGTGATATTGCAAACTGGCAATGTAATTACATTTAATTTTCTTTTGTATGTTTGTAAAACTGCTTCTATAGTATTTAATACATTTCCGACTATGTAAGAACTAATAAACTTTTTTGGCTTGATTATTATTATCAGCATCTTTTAGCTAATCGCTACAGATTAGCTCAGGCACATAATATATACTTCAAATGATTTTGTAAAACTTGTTGTTTTGTTGAAATATTGCACTCTGATTAACCTGCAAATTGAGGTTAAGTTAAAACTGCAACTTCACGTTATGCAGGAAGACAAAGTAAATGAAAATAACACAAAGGAAGATCATCTTGTGAGGTGTATTGATCAAGATGGACAGCAGTCAAAGCGTTTTGAAGCTGGAAGGTTCGAATAACTGGAACATTTGGAAATTCCAAACCAAAATGTCGTCGCGTGGACAAGGTTGGCTGGATACAGTGGAAGGCCACAAAACCAGAATTAGCTGGGGAGAAAACTGTTTGGGAGAACCAGGATGCCAAAGCTCAGACTTTAATAGTCACGAGGGTGACCGAAGATATTGTCATGTTACAAAAAATAATAATTATATCTTGTTCAACAGCAGACGTGGAAAAAGTGACAGAGTGTGTATGAACAAAAGACCGAGGCCAGCATTCACTTGGTTCAACAAAGATTCTTCCAGTATGAATATGAAAAAGGTACTGTAATGTCTGTATTCCTGTCAAAGATTCAAGAATTGCAAAACAATCTGGAATAAATGGGTGAAGAAATCTCTGAAAAGTTTATTATTTTCAACTAAGTACCTACTTATGTCACTGCTAGAAGAATACAAAAATTTGGTTTCTGCATGGGAATCAGCGCCTGACGACAAGCAAACCTTCGATAATTTAGTGGCCAGGTAATGGAATAATAAAGGTTAATAGAGAAGAGCGAAGAATCACAGCAAACTTCATCGTCGTCTGCTTTTGTGGTGAATAATAGAAAGACTGGGAAATGTTTAAAGTGCGGTAAAATAAGACATTTCCAAAGCGAATGTAAAAGTGATAAAAAGAACAGTGAAGAGGACGTAAATAACAAATGTTTTTACTGTGGTAAGTTGGGACATAATAAATCACAGTGTTGGTTCAGGAAAAATAAGGATAATAGAAACCGTAAGTTTTCCGTTTCGCACTGTACGACATCTCTAATTGCCGTACCGTTACCGACTATAACTGATTCCTGCTAAGTGTCTGTAAAATTTGTGAGCAATGCGCGATCACAATACACGTGCTCGTCTGCACCAGAGTCCACCAGCCCCTTAGGTTCTTGATACTGATCATATGCTGTATTTGACGTTCGTGGTGACAAATACAGTATATGATCAGTCTGTATGTATGTAGTATGATCTGTCTGTCAAAGGTTTCTGTGTCTTCGGAGAGTACTGGTGGCTTACTACTCTCCTGGAGGAGAGAAGTGGCGTCGTCGGGGATAATTAAGGTATGCCTCGGGCGGCCAATCTTACTTATGCGGGAGGGAGTGTAGCAGGCGGCCGCTTTAATCAGAGGATGGGTGTGCTTTATGCCACAGTCAAAGAAACGCTTTGCAAGGCGTTTCATGAACTGCTGGGTGGTAGGCATTCTAAGGCCTAGGTGAAGGTTCACATTACGGACATAGAAGGGGGCTCCCGTAACCTTTCTGAGGAAACGGTTCTGGAGGATATGCATTTTATGAAGATGGCGTGGCTTTGTGTGCAAAGACGACGCGGGCATAGGTCATGATGGGACAGATGACTGCGATGTAGATGCGAAATTTGCACTTTAGTGACAATTTGCTGAGTGAAGCCTTCCGATAGCGAAAGAGGCGCGTGAACGAGCCGTCTATATGCGCTCACTGAAAGTAAGGCGGTGGTCATGGATTACACCTAGGTATTTAGCTCGCTTCTTCCAAGGGATCGGCTTGCCATACATAGTGATCGGGCTAGTATATTTGCAACACCGCTTCTACGAGTGTGTTCCTTTATACATTCCCAAGCGTGTACGAAGTAATAAATTTTTTGACTACATTATATTATCAACATCTTCTATTTCATCGTTACAAGTGCCCACATATCTACGTCACACTGGCCACATTTTATTACCAAACTTTTTACATTGATTCTAAAACACTAGCGGTAACACCTTACCATAATGTGGTTTCATACAATATAACTCCTTTTATTCATTTTCCGTTGTAAAGCCTGGTGGGATTTTCGCGTCCATTCCTGATTTATATGTGTCATTGTTGTGTAAAATGGCGTGTGCATTATTGCCACTTATGTTGAATTATGTTGGCTTATTCAAAAAAGACTGTGCCACATATGATTAATATCGTAACTGTTTAATGTGCGGTTTTATTTCAGTGCAGCCTTTGTTATTATTCTTTGTGTGTTAGTTACATGCAATCAAATAAAAAAAAAATCGTTCCATTTTTTAAGTCTAGAGTACTCTTGCGATAAGTCTATGACTAGAATTTCACACATATAATATATATTCTCTTTGCTGTAAAGTTAAAAATACTTGATTCAAATTCACACCTCCACATAAAAACACCTGAACCGCACAATTTTGAGTCTTATTTCCGAATGTTAACCAAAATACCCTCTGTGAAACTGTACTCGTCCTCCTAAAAGGATAAGCTACCGTATTTTACAGCGTCGAGCAAAAGTCGGCACTGGATGTTCCTTTATCACATACTTCACACATTTCACGCCCTCTAAGCAGTACGACAGCTTGCGATAACTACCGCGTAAAATTTAATAAACTTTAGATTTATCGTACACAGTGTATTTATTAAAAAAAAATCTACCAATCTGGCCATCTTCATCATTTGTATGTCTTATAAACCAACTTTGTGAAGGATTGAATGCACTGCAATTTTGCTATGCTGTAACCCATATTAACTTTTTATCCATGTTTTGAATTTCCATTTTCAACATTGTTTCAACAATTCTGGCTCATTTATGTTTTATGACCTTCTTTTTGTTTATTGATTAAAAAGCCCAAGCCAAACACGATTCCATGCTCTCACCATTGCAATCCAGTAGATTCTTTAAACAAGCTATCCTTTCGTTTTGAAGGTCTCGTGTGTTGGTTTGCCTTGATGTCCTTGTTGCCAGTAGGTACTTTATAAAAATCAAGATTCTCTAACGCTACCAACCCTTTTAAATCAGCGTGAACATATTCGCACAAACCAATACGATCCATTATATTATTATTGAAATGATGATGACTGATGGCCAAGATACGACGTCTACATTACCAGTTAATAGAATTTGATGGCATATGTGCTATTGACATAATATTGTAACAGATGCAGAGAAATGATTGATGCCATCTGTAACTAAGATCTGTCAACAGATTATATTACGGATATTGTCACTGCTATGTTATTATTAGCATCAAATTTTATAAACTGTGGAATCAATCCTAATCAATCCAATTGACGCGAATATGATGATGTATGATGATCAAAGGGAAACTGTTTTGATGTGTAATCGTGTTTTAATTTGAAACTATCATAACACATTTCAACAACTACATAATCCATATAATCTTGAAACTGATTCAATAGTTTTGACTTACAAACCCCAATTTTCTAGCTACGCTGGACTACACACTTTGGAACGAAGTTCGTGCGTCTACGTACATAGGTAGACGTCATCAACAATCTTTCTACAGATATGAGTGTGAAATCGAGATGTCCCTGAACACTCAATACCAAGTCTAGCATTCATGGCTGTAATTTCCAAAGGGATAGATAGATCCCACTGGGAACCCTCCTAAATTTGGTAAACTCGACTTGAGATTAAGACCCACAAACCAGTACATCAAGTAACTAGTTTTTACTCAATCGGCTCGTACAATTAAACCGAGACGATAAACAGTCGATTACCCTCGTCTATGCATTCGCCGTGCCTGAAATAAAGTAAATCGTCTTCAATTTCGTAAGCAGCCACGATGAAATGACTACAGTGATTTGCACGTCTCTCAAGGCGAAGGTCCTATTTTAATACATATGCCTGTGTTTCCGGGATTACTCGAACACAAGCAAACAAGCCCAACGTGCTCGCCTTAGCTTACGTGCAAAAACATTTCAAATGTGAGAAAGCCTCTGGCTGGAGTTCTGGTCTACATTCAAGAGAATGTACGCAGTATGAAATAAGCAGGCATAACATTTTTAACTCTTATTCGCCACATAAAGTAACACCAGGTAAGTCAACCTGCCATTAGTGTTTTTGGGTTGGGAACATTGTAGTTCAATCGACGAAACATTAAATAGAATTGCTATGTCTGTACCCTGGGCCTGCAGTCTCGACATAGTTAGCAATCGTTTTCGGTTGCTAAGTCCTAACAATCCAGATGTAACGATATTTGGTGGTCTCCACACTCGAATTTATCGGTTGTTATTGGTATTTTAGGTAGGTACCGGTAGATAACAACCGATAAATTTGAGTGTCGAGGCTACCAAACATTTACATCAACATTTACATCTGGATTGTTAGGACTTAGCAACCGAAAACGATTGCTAACTATGTCGAGACTGCAGGGCCTGTTATGTTATCCAACCAATATTAGAATAAACGAACAATGAACGTAAATTGTCTATCTCTATCGCACTACATTACGATACGTAATAATGTCTTGTCTTTAATAACATGCCATTTATTTCATTTTAATCGTATTGTATGTGGTTTCCATGGATAATTAGTTTATTGATTGACGAAAACGTCAGATAAGGAAAACTGTATTATAAGTTTTATAAAATTTTTATTAATTTTGATGGGTTAGGGTCAAAAAGAAACGACGATTGCAGAGAAAACAGTAGATATTTATTATGAACGACAGAGATGATACCGCATAGGGACAACCAGACATCGAGAGAGAGAAAACATATATTTGACATAACGTCAGTGTCAGATTTTGACTTTGACGTTACTGGATAATAGACTACTCAATGTGGCGTTTCGTTTTACATTCCAACAAATGTTTATATGAGTTTATGAATATATTGCGTGCTGATATAGTACCGAATTTTCACTTACTATGACGTCGAATATTTTCTATTTATTTTGACACTATTTACATTAACCTAGAGTTTAGCGACCTAACTCTCCCACATCGGTGTTAAATATTTAAAAGTTTATCCCTAGGTTTACCTGTAGCTCTTGGTGGCACAAGGTGAATTATTTGATTAATCCTGAGTTAGCTGTTAACTCCAAGCTATTTAGGATAGCTCATGAACGTGCAAGTGGACCTTAGAGTAATAAATCAAATTTATAATCTGTGACTGCATCATTTAACAACTTGCTAAAAATAAAACAAAATCGAGCAACTTTCTTTTGTTTGTGTAGTTTGAATAGTTATTCTAAATACTTACGTCGAGACGTCTTAGGAGGATATATATATTAATGGTGATAATCTTCAGAAAGATCAGGTGCGTAGTACTCACAACCGGCGAGCGTGTATGACCAGGGGGCCTACTCATTAAGTGCGCCACCGAGGATACGGGCCCGTCCGAAAGTAGTTCGATACTTAAAAGTGAACCCTACTCCCGATTAATTAACTTTTCCGGACGGGCAAAACCACATCGGGAGTAAGGTCAACTGTCTAAATGTTTTGTCATTAATTGTTAGTTCAGGCCCCGGACTAAACCTTCCACCTGACGCAGGTCCTCACTAGACACGGTTGTTTTGGGAGGTTCCTGTTCCTTCCTGAAACGCCCAGGTGCCACCATTGTGTGGATCGCCCGGAGGAGACGGCGGAGCACCGCCGTGTCCTCGTGGAGGCAATTGGCGGTGGCAATCTCTCGCGTCCGGCCCTGGTCCAGGCCATGGTACGGAGCGAGAGGGCTTGGGAAGCCATCACCTCTTTCTGTGAAGAGTAATGCTCACGAAAGAGGAGGTGGAACGCGTGAGGGAGAGGCGAAATTCGCGCCCTTACGCCCCTAGCCGCCGTAGGAGATACCCTGGGCGTCGCGAATCACAAGCCGATTCCCGGCTACCGTAGGCGCGGGCTTGCGGACGGCGAGCAATGGGCAGCTCGCAGTCCGATAAGGACCAAGCCCGGGTCGACGGCGTGTTGTGTTCCACGCGTGCCTCAAAGAGATGTCGGCACCAATGACGGGGTTCGCTAGGGCCGATGCCTGCCAGGGTTGCGGGAAAGTCCGAAAGGGTTACCGTGGCCCCTGGCACAGGCAACTGCAGGAACAAAAAAGCCCCGGACTAATCTTATTTCCGTAAGTGATACGGAGTACGAAACGTCCGTAACTTCAGACAGAACGACGGACTTTGTGCTTAGGGAGTTGGCCCCCAGATGTGTGAACGTAAACGAAGCAAAAGAAGTATGTAAGGATTGTAGCAGGTGGCTTTCTGTAGACTCTGCCTACCCCCTTGGGAAGAAGGCGTGAGTTTATGTACGTGTGTGTAAGTGTACTTTCGTCGAGGAACATCCAAACATGTCAATAAAATCCAAAGCCGTTTTAATACTTCAAAGGTTCGATAAGCAAGCGATTCTATGAACCAAGCACTAATAAATGTATTAACTACTGAAGTTTCTTCCGCTTTGCATAATAAAGTTTCTTCGAAGTGTATTGAAATTCGTTATAACCTTATTAAAACGGATCATTATGTGCTTCTGGGTACATTAAAATAGACTCTAAGAGTACTTGATGCCTGTAACTGGTCTACGTTTGTACAACTTCGGGCATTCACCCCTGCTTTCAAGTTGCTTACTGACATGGCATATCATGAGCTATCCTTTGTGATGATAATGTATTTTTTATATATCGCTCATTAGCAAGAAGGGTGACATAACAAAAAAAACGGCAATTGAGTTAAGTATACAGGTGAACGCAGATAATTTTATTATTTTTGCTACAAAAACGACATTATGCTAAAGCCTAAAAATGAGGGAGCCAGCAAGAAGTGACTTTATGCTCGTCGCACTCTTACCGCTAAATTTATGCTTTTAAATCTTCATACCCAAAAATTGCTCATTTTGAAATATGTCAAGCTTGTCGCAAATGAACGATATCTTTTTTATTAATCATATGATTTAAAACAGATTGATGTCAGAAATTGGAGGGGCTAGCTAACTAAAAATTATAACCACTACCTTCTTTTAGACATAGAATGTTGTGTTATCCTAAAGTTTATTTCGGAGACAGTTACGTCAAGCACATAAGCACAATCAACCGATTATAATGTAACGTCTTCTGGAGTGTTCATTTAAATGATAAATGATGTTATTTATGTAATTAGGTTTGTACAAACACTTTTACACGTCAGTCATATTTACAAAACTAGATGAGGTCGGCGTTTCCTACCTGACTACTCTGAGAAGAAAGGCCGAAACAAACTCAGAGGTCACAGTCTCTTTTAAAGTCCAGACATAATCTTGGTCAGATCATGTAAATACCATGTAGATTGGTGTCTGAAACGGTATTTTGAGGAAAAACCATACAGATTGAGCGGACCGGTCCAGTCAGTGCACGCATTTGTCAGTAATCGTGCCGCTCAACTTAGAACTTAAGGAGCACAACGATTCGACGAACAATACCAGAGAAAGGACATTTGGGTAGGCCGCATAAATTACTCAACAGTGTATTATATGGTTGGTATGGTATGGTTGAATAAAGGAACTAAGTTTTTAATATTAGTATTGGTTACAGCGGCACGTATTCTTTTCGCGAGAGTATAACTCCAAGCAATACCAACGATAATTGCGTCAACACCGTTTAAAATCACGTTAGCAGGTACTAGTAAGTTCGTTAAAAGGCTAACTTCATGTTGTTCAGCAGCGTGAGTTTTAATATAATTACTGACCGTCGCAGGTTTAGTTGAGATAACTTCTACTTGAGTGGGCCTAGCACGAGCGTGCGTTAATTTGAACGATTTTAATACTGAAAATACTCGTTTCGCATATTATATTTATTTAGTTTTAATACTTTATTCATATCTATAAGCGATACAATTTTTTTGTGCTTGCCACAAAAATTTAAACTAAAATTCTGAGGTATTTTCGATTAATAAATCTTACGTTACGGTAAAAATTTATTCACGCGGTTGTGGTCATAATACTCGTATTACTAAGTAAATAGCTACTCGTAAGATATCTGACCGCATTTCCATCATGATATTGATGCTATCATACACATGTTAGACACCTACTGATAATCTTGTTAAACACATGACCGATGCTGCCAATTGACAATGAAATCCCTCTAAAATTATAATCCCTTAATCACCAGTTTCAACTCAATGTACGCACGATTATAACTATGGGGAATCTTTGTCGGTACTTTGAATCACAAATGCCTCATTTTGGTATTGATTTAATGCGGTTGTAGCACACAGTAGTCGTTTATCTGCCACAATAGTATACAGTTTTTTTTATTTTTATTTTGATTTGTGACCCTGGATGAAATAAACGTCTTCCCAATTGTCAAAACATCAGTAGCAGAAAACTTTGACTACCGCGAAGGGAATCTTGTCGAGAAGGGGATAAATGTATGCATGCAAATGAAATAATATAGATACTCTTAATGAGTCATATTATTATGACAAAATAAAGAGTGCGTTACAATAGTACCATGTTTCACATCTGTTCCCGGAGCGGTCTCAAGGGAATGTTGTGTTGTTTCGAAACGTAAGGGATGTTCGGAAAAGCGTAAAAAGGGTTTTATAAGGTTGACAGTGCATTTCAACATTGAAAGCGTTTTTCGTGGTTTTGTCAATTTTGCTGTTTGCGACGAAAACAGTTGAAATGACATGCATGCTGTTTTAAAAGTATGTCATTCAGAAAGTAGATTTCGGCTTGCATAAAAAATACCCAATTTAAAAGTTAAGTAGGAAATCTTTACATTAGTAAGTCTAAATTAAGTCCTCTGTATATCACAGTTTTTCAATTATTTATATTTTTTTTACTGCTATGTAGAACACATAATTGAAAAGCAAACGACGTGTTGGCCGCGTGTCAAAAGATCCCATCCCCAGCTCGTCAATCCTTGAGAGCGTGACCCAAATCTAGACAAAACGATGAATTATTCGCGTCACAATCGGCTCCTACCGGTATTAAGACGTCAATTTTAATTTTCGAATTTAACGTTTAGAGCGAGAAAATCGATAGAACCTTTTCCATCTCATTTATTCCGACCGTTCCATGTTTGAAATTAGCATCAATAGATTTCGGGAGTCGGCCAGTTCACTGGTTATATCCAATACACATTTGGAGTCCCCAAAATAAAGCTAATTTGATTTTATACCGCGGACAGCTTGTTCCTTACCAATTTTGGTCGGACAGTCACAATGAGGTTTAAGTAAAATATCGGTATAGCCTAGATTGATCTAGGTTGCGTTTAGATTGTAATGAGAATTTAAGCAGTATCTGATTAGTGAGAAAGACCCTCGTTTTCAGATTAGACGATTCCGAAAATAAGAAAAGTCTGCCTAAGTAGGCCTTCTTTTAACTATGCTAACTCAGACGTCCTCGCTTACTGCGTACTTATTAGATTTTTCACACCACCTGCTCGAAAATGTCAAATTATATGTCAAGCAACCTTAACCCAAAGTGAGTCATTAGTGTCCGGGGGCACAGCCGGTCAATAATGTTGTACTGGATTTCATTATGACCCGCTGGTCAATAATGTGATTTGAATTTGGAATCTCACATGCTCCGCAAAATTGGCAGTAGGTATAGTACTAACAAAACTAGTTCTAAATGTTATTCTTACTGTTTGTTTATTTAATAAATACTTTGTTTTTCGTACTATGCCTATTATTTTCTCACAGTAGGTGTAAAAAGTAGAGTATCCTCCTCAGGGCTAAAGATGTCTTTGCCTTGGGCTAGCTTGAATCTCGAGCGCAATGAAGGATTCGGGATTTAACTCCCTCGCTTCGCTCGTGAGTTAAATCCCGAATCCTTTATTGCGCTCGAGATTCAATATGACGCCTGTGACATAAGACACAACTTTAGCCCCTCGGTGCATAATTTACTATTAGATAACTCAATTTTCTTGCACTTTTTAAGAGAATCGAACTTGAACTTAGATGAAAACATTGTTTTTTTTTTATAGTCCGTATTCAGGAACTCTGTTCCCACAAGAAAATAAAAAAAACTGAAAATGATTATTATTTTATTGCAATGTATTGCCTATGCTTTGCAATCAATCATCCAAAGTACACATACATTAATAACGTTACTTTTTTCTCCTATATTGGTAGATAAACAAACCACAGTAACCTTCTCTAATGTCAAAAGATAACAAAATTATGTTTCCAGACTCCTCTTCAACAACAAGTCTCACGTTAATTCCTTGATAAACAAATGGATAAGCTTCATCAAACACATCACCTCACATCATTTGTTATTTCGTCCCACTTAGACTAATAGAAAAATGTTACGACAGCCAGTACTCTCATTTAAAGTACGACCGTTCCCAACTCAAAGGTTTTCATTCAATCAGCAGAACAAAGACAATTCTGCCGTGACCAGCTCTATTTTTTCTCGTTCCACATACAAACAGATCATTTATTATCTATGTTTTGTTTTTTAATCGGTAAGTCCCTTTCGTTCCAGTTTAAATTTAAATCTAAAAGCTAAGTCAAAGTGGTCCTTTGGGTCAGGTTGTGCGAAACTTTTGTGGGTAGAGAACCTTTTTAGAATAAAACTTTTATTGAACCTAGAAGATCTATTAAAGGAGTGAAAGGTTTTATATTAGATCGTAAACTTCTTATCGCTAAACATTGGTGTCTTTGTAGACCGCAATAATAAACAGTCTTGAGGGAATAATAAAGAGCTTGGCATAAAATTAGTCGAGCTGATTGAATTCGATCACTGCTAATGCAGTGGGGACTCAAGCCCAATTTGGATTCTAATTGTAATCTGATGAAGCAATAATTGTTCTAAGGTAATAACTTTATGAGTAAGTTTCCATTTTATTATTACGACTGTCTTCTTTTTTTACCCGTCAATATAGCTTGTCAAAGTATACCGCAGGAAGTAGGACATTTTGTAAACACGTAGATTCTTATACTACCGTTTTTCATGACGTTTCAATAATTTGTTTGTCCATAAACATTTAGCCAGTCACCGTGATAAATGGTAAGAAGAAACACCTCTATCACTATTTTGATTGAACTTTCTGTCCATCTTATCCTATTAAGAGCGTTTATACCTTATGAGTGGCAACGTCGCAATTTAGTGTCATATTTCGTGGTTTTTAATTTTTATCATTTAATCGGAGCTATATTTAAAAAATCTGTTTAATTAACTTTTTAGAATTATGTGAAAACTGTGTAAAAGGTAAGAAATCGTTGCGTTTACAGTTCGATTTATATGCAAATAATACATTGGAAACTTGCAGGGCATTATTTTCATTGTAAAATAACTGTAAGCATTACGGTTACTTACTTTTTAAACACTTTCACGTAATTCTAAAAAGTTAATTAAACAGATTTTTAAAATATAGCTCCGATAAATGATAAAAATTGAAAACCACGAAATATGACACTAAATTGTGACGTTGCCACTCATAAGTTATAAACGCTCTTAATCAGTGAATTGTCCTTTATCTGATGAATGATAGGTGTCAAAATTGTTACGTCACCCTTGCGCTGCATGAATATTGTCAGTAAGTGCTAGTCTTATAAAACTAAAATGATGAATTGCAGTAATTCTGATAAACTCTGTCGTTTTCTGGTATGTAATAAAGCAGCAAATTTTTTTTGTTAAATAAAAATAAAAATACCGTCAGAATTTTGAAAAATTGTTGCAATAATTATCAGCCTATTATTAGTCCCACTGCAGGGCACAAGTCTCTTGTCATATTGAAAAGGTACGAGCATTGATCACCACGCTTGTTTAAAGCAATTTAAAGCTTATAAAAAACAATAGTTACGAATGTTAGTTCGCTTTAATATACCTTCTTCTTACAATATTAACTATAAGAGATGGCAGTACTAGATTTTCGTTGCAATAGAAGCTTCGAATTCAAAACTGTGTTTTTTATAATCTCTTGAATGCTGTTTTAACAATACTTAAAACTAAATCCGTACTTAAAATACAATGAATACTACTATTATCATTTCACAAGTAAATTATATTAATCACGAATAAGCACTGGATTTCAACACTTAATATGCTTGTGTATACAGAATTCTTTGTAAGGTTTTTACGATTTAAAATATCAATTATTGAAAAAACATTCCTATTACCTTACATAAATGATATTTTTCATACACGTACCGGCCTTAAATCCAATTTTCACGATGGGTAAATAGTAAATTCAGATGAATAATATAATAATATTTCATAAACCAACTAGGTATATAATTAACGAATATTACTTTAATGTTATTTTTATCTCCCGACGGAAAAAGATGGGGGTTATAAGTTTAAAGTGTGTACCTGTGTGGCTGGCTGCCGCATCGTAGCTCCCAAAAGGCTGAACCGATTTTGTTTTGTTTGAAAGGAGACATGACCGAGAGTGTTATATGCAAAAAAAAATCTGTTCAGCCGTTTTTAGAGTGATTTTATTTTAATAAACATTTCCATTTCATTTTAACTCAGCTATAAACCTACTTGAGCCCGTACCGAAGAGAAGTTGTTCAAACTTTAAAGAACTAAACAGAATAATAGTCCACGTCACTTGCAATACTTGGACTTAGCACTGGCAACCAAAATGTCCAGTCTCGAGTTACGAGCCGAGAGCAGTAAAGTTTAAGGCTGGCTGTTCATGAGAGCGGAGCGAATAAGCGGACCAGAGAACTGAAGAGAATTAAGCGTTCGAATCGACAAAAAAATTTGGAATCGCGTCCTTTGTCTCTCCTCCTCGCTCCGTAATGTGTATCACTCTACTGGCACGGTCCACTTAACAGTTCTATCTGCATGCATTCCGCGGTTGAAATGTAAAAAAAACTGCCCTGTACCTGAAATGTCCCGGTTCGGAGATGTGAACTATATTGAATTCTATCAGTCTATGTTTACTCAGCCTCACAACGCGAAGCTTCCTTCCACTCCAATGGGCAAACTGCCTTAATCAGCTGCATGTCTTACGGAGCGGTGCGGTGTGAGTAAGTGTTCCAGTTAGAAATACAAATTGAAGAAACCGTAATAATGTTGTACAAGTTTTGTGTGGACTTTATTGATTTGTTGGTTTATGTTGCCTACCTACTTGCAGGTTAAGCAAATCATTAGCTAAACCAGTACTTGTTTGAGAGGTGAAATGATGAAAAATCTACTTGACTTAGAAGTTATTGACGTAAAACGCGAGACGAAACCAAAACAATTATTCTAAGAAAGAATGCTAAACAATAATTAAATGCTTAACGTTTCGTAACCAATCAACATCACGACAGGAAATACGTCTACAGAAGTTTGCACGTCCAGAAAACAGATGTGACTGAGTAATCGGATTGCAATGTCAGTTCGTACTGCGATACAGAATGGGATATCGCTTTGTCAGTTCTCAAGCAATCGACAGGGCTGTCAAAACTAGAAACACGGCTGTCGGTAACTAACACAAACATGTTTATCGGAATTAAGCACTTATAGGCTTACACCTTCAGACCAAGTTCAGTTAATGTGTTAATAGTCTCATAATCACTTACGATTTTATTTATGCATAAACTTTAACGTGTACGTTTGTGTTTATCGAAGCTAGACTATTTAATGAGCTACCCTGTTCTATTTTGTAAGCGCATGAAATGAGATCTTTTTACTTGTATTCTAGACTTGTAGCAGCTTTTTACCAAAAACGAAATTTCCCAAGATTAATGTTTTGTAAAACTTTTAGAAGTTTTTGACATAAAACGAAGTGAACACGAATGTCTAGAGTGTTTTCCTGGTAATTAGTTGTTGTAATGGCTTCCTGTGGGTAATAGTTTTCATTTACACTTTATTTTAAACTGTACTGTCCTTGCACTATAATTGCTGCACCCCAGTTTATGAAATTACACAGTCGTGCATGCTTGTGATGTATTCAGTTGCTTTTGTACAGTAACTTTGAAGGTTATAAAGTTATCTATGTTTTTATTTTACTTGAGCGTAGAAAAGTCTAGCTTTGTTTGTTTTTATATTACTTGGGTTCAACATAAAAGAAGGCTTGCGACTTTTGTTATTAGAGCTTTGAGTGTAGCAGTTTTATTGGGACTAAGGTACATGTGTGTCGCGAAGAAATTGGCTCCAGCCTTTTTTTTTCTATCATCGTCTTGAAGTTAGAATGTGTTTACGTTTTTGGACTTCGCAACCAGAATCCACGATTGAAATCAGTCTTCTTTCTACATTTAGAAGCTATTCATAGCAATCAGATCCTTCATATTTCCCTTCACTTTTGCACAATCCAGACTTCGAGACCCTCTTAAAATTTTACCCCAGCCTTCTCATCGTAAATAAATCAAGTGACTTCGGAGAAAAAAACATGACCAAACTCAAAAGGAAATAACACTTCGGCACTAATAAAGCGCTCGCTTCTAAAAATATTCCGTAAGAGATGAAATTAACTTCTAAGTTCAACTTGCACACGGAGAACGTCTTAACTAAGTTTTAAAAAGAAAGTAGATAAAGGAATGAAGGAAGTCACTATCTTCCCTGACATTTACTTGTCTAAAAACTAGTTTGGCATCGTGCCTGAATAGTGATCAAGCACGAGCTAAAAATGTTATCTCTGTACAAGCTTGCCATACTTAGGCCTGGCCTCGGTAATTTAATTCAATTTACATAGGTAGAACTCAGCTTAATCTTACTTTAGCTGATCGTTAAGGAAATGGGGTAATGTTTTGATGGTGGTACCTTGTTTTGCGGGAAAAGAATAATGCAGAGTAATTCTTCGACTTTCTTTGCTTATTGCTACGTGAGTCTACTGAGTTATCCTAATACATTCAATAACTCATCTTTGTGTAATGCATAATCAGCCTATAATGTTCCCACTGCTGGGACACAGGCCTCCTCTCTGTGAGAGGGAGTGGGCCGTAATTCACAATGCGGACCCAGGGCGAGTTGTTAGATGTCACATATCTTCGAATTTTTGGTTCTAGGGCATGCCGGTTTCCTCACGATGTTTCCTTTCGCTATTTTGAGAGCAGTGGTGATGAAATTAAATACACTAAGTAAAGTGCCTGTCTAGGTTCGAACTCCCGACCAACAACCCATAAGTAGGGGCCGATACAACTGGGCCACCACTGCGCCATTTCTCATCTTTACCTTACATAATTTTATTATCTTCTCTTATGTAGGAAACTCTGCACGATCAGAATATTAGCTTATACCGTTAAATGATAAATGATTTTATTTCTGTAATTGAACAAACACTTTTACACGTCAAACGTATTTTAAAAACTAGATGAGGTCGGCATTTCCTATCTGACTACTCTGGGAAGAAAGGCCGAAACAAACTCAGAGGTCACAGTCTCTTTTAAAGTCCAGACAAAATCTTGGTCAGATCATGTGAAGGCTATGTAGACCGTTGTCTGAAATGGTCTTTTGAGGAAAGAACCACAAAGATTCAGTGGACCTGTCCAGTCAGTGCACGCAATTGTCAGTAATCGTGCAGCTCAACTTAGACTTAAGGAGCTCAACCATTCGACGAACAATACCAAAGAAAGGACATTTGAGTAGGCCGCATAAATTACTCAAACTGCCAGATCATGATTAAACTTTAAAAAAAAAAAAACAATGACCGACATACCCGTAGTTCTCACATTCACAATAATTAGAATAATATTATAATAATCTTTGAGGACCATGTAGATTTGTGTCTGAAATGTTCTTTTGAGGAAAGAACCACACAGATCGAGTGGACCTGTCCATAAAATTGCATATTTGAAAAAGCTGCGACCAATGTTTCTGTAGCCACTGAACGTCTTGTCCTTATAGCGTCGATAGTATCTACAGTACTTGTAGTACAATGAAAAAAGCGAGCGAAAACTAGTCATTCCTTTTCAATACAGTCGACCACATGTCTGTGGTTACATTTTGACTTTGAGCTGGCTTATTGTAGCACGGAGTTTCAATGGAATGTGAGACCAACTTATACTGGTTTTGTTGCCACTGACGTGTGGCCTACTGCATCTACCATACAATTAGTTCTAGGAATCTTCACGAATGAATAATGCACAAAATGGCGGTCCACTGACCATTCGATTGATCGTCATTTGACTTGCGTTTTCAACCATAATTGCTGTAAAATTCTACGATTGATAACTTACATCCTTTGTTGCCTGGTTTCTATAGAAAATTGGTGTTCACTTAAGTTCTAATCAAGAAATCTTTGTGATTTTTCCACATGAAATGGTGACCTTCATGGTATTGTGTACAATTGACGAAGCTTTCATTACCTTTCTTGGCATTCAAGTCTACTTGATCAATGAGGGGGCGATAATTTGTTATGTTGATAGGTTGTAGGTACCTTTTCTTTTAGTTTGCAGAGTAAAGACTTTCTAAGAATAGTGGTGACAGTTCAAGTTAAAACTGCAAGAGAACTTTTCTAACTTACTTGGAGCTGTAAACATTTCCGGAAAAAATTGAGACAAGAAAATTGTTTCAATGCTTTTTAAAGTTTCATAGATTTTTCATTATACAGGGTGTTTGGTAGGGAGCTGTACATACGCCTAGGGTAGAAACTAGGGATAGTCTGCTACCTACCCCCGCCCATTATATTGACCTTGGCCTCAAGGTTTTTTTTTAATTTATTTTTATTTTTTATTTGACTTTTTTGTGATTTTTTGACTAAAACTACCTGTAGCTCAAAATCTATCCATGGGACCGGTCGGCTAATGGTCTTGTTTTAATCGTTAGAGTCTTAGGGTCCTGCAAAAAATTATTTTACACCAGAAAATTGTGGAGAAGAAAAGTTATGGGGCCTGAAGTACCGTAGTAAGGTAAAGAAATAATTTTAAGGTAAGGTAGTAAGGTAAAAAAAACCTTGAGGCCAAGGTCAATATAATGGGCGGGGGTAGGTAGCAGACTATCCCTAGTTTCTACCCTAGGCGTATGTACAGCTCCCTACCAAACACCCTGTATACCTGTGTATACGAATGATCAATAAACGTTTAAAACGCATCCTTTTAAACGAACTTAAATTATTCTAAACTTACTTAATTGATAGCCAGCCTCAAACAGTTTTCTAAACACATTTTCTGTAACAAAACCGACCAACAATCTATCATTTAACTGACAATACACGAAACAAAATAGGTCATTAAACTTGTTTTCTGGCACAATGGAAGTTGGCCGTTTCTAAAGACAAAGTTGAATGGCGGCGGCATTCGGGGCAAAGTAATAGAAAATCATATACTACATGCAGTTTGTTACCCGAGGCACGTTTCTCAAGGATGAAAGCCGACTTTCTTCAACAGTTACCCGCATCAAATGAACTGGACGACGCGACGGCGACGGACGTACTTGTTTACAACTTTAGACGTTTTATCATTCAATAGTCAACTGGCTAAAATGTTCTTGAAGTTTTGTCATAAATTATTTGCACTGCTAGTGTGTAAAAGATTTTTTCCTAACATTACGTGTTTGGAAGTATTCAAGTGTCGAGTAAGACCATATTGCACTATTTCCTTTTGCATCGCGTAAAATAAATGCCGTGTAAAAATGCCTTAAATTACGTCTAGGTAAGTCGTCGTCAGCGTGAATCACATCATAGCTCACCATCAGGTGAGATAGTGGTCAAACGCGAACCTATCAATTCTAAAAATACCGTCTTTATTTATCTAGAAACAACAAGCAATGAAGTCTTTTCTATTTTCACGCTGAGCTCAGGGTAACAATAAAACAGATTATGTCAGCTGATTTTAATGGGTAAAGCTAAAGGGGTACCCTTGCTCTTAACTAAAAGGGAGAGCACCAGGTCGCATGACATGTGACTAACAGAGACCTGAACAAAGTCCAATTTATGACATTTGACCCGAGTAATCCTAATTTGTGACATAATAAGTACATATGAACAGTTTTCCTCGGAAAGTATCATTGTATTTTTGCTAACAACTTGTACGTTTCCATGCTCATTAAAGTGACAAAAAAGATTACATCAAATCACCTATTTCCTGAAGCAAACCGTAAGATTGAACTGACAGAAGTAGGTTAACTCATTTGGCAGTATCTACCACAGTCACACACGTGTAAAAATGTCGTAAATTCATCGTATATTTTTGTTTTATGAACGTTTAAATTATTCCATTTGAAGCCCATATTTATAAGTATGTAATATGGCGTAAAAAATCTACAAAAAAGATCGAATGGTTATTTTCATAAAGTCTGCCAGAATTTGATGCATATTATTATTCTGTTTCACTTTTTCATTTATTTGGTGGACAGTAATCCGGACACTGTGAAACCTGTAACACGAGCCTTTAAAACCACTACAAATGGAGAAAAAAACTCAGATAATTAATTTCTTAGTCGGCTTTTAATTATTAGGAAATGAATAATAATATGACATTTAATTAAATTACGCTCGTATCACAGAAGCTTGCGCTGATTTTTTATTTTTTGGCTCTTATGAAAACGGTATATTGTGTTTTTCCTAAGGCAAAATATTTTCTCCATTAGGTCAAAATATTTTATTCACACCTTGAATAAAATAAAATAGATGGGTTAAAAGCCTTTATCGTGTTTATTTATAGTTCGGAAGGTCTTGCCAATTATTTATCCGTAAACAAGAAAATGATTATAAATATTTTGTCATAGAATCTTTATCTGATCATAAATATTTTTTTGTTAAATCATCCAATATCTGCTCACTCATACATAGTTCACCCGTTACTTCGAACGGTACTATATAATAAGAGGTATCTTTATATGCACCACTGGCCTTTGTTCCAATCGTGGATGATTACATCGATTTCAAATGATTAGTCAATCGACTATGAAAATTGTAGCGCTTACGATCGAACTATAGATATGTTTACAGTTAAACCCGTAAAGCTTTAGTATACTGGCTGTGAATGTTAAACCATCGCCACACTGAGAGTTTTGGGGCGGCATAAAATAATTAATAAATTATTAGATAAATGTGACAATTCATGATTTACATTATGTTATTTTTGGTGTAGAACGTGAAAATCATGAATTAAACTACAACTTTTTAAGGTAGAACAATAATCAAAATGTAGTTTTAGCTATTAGAAAACAATAAATCGTAACTACACACACAAAAGCTTATGAAACATTAAAAAAATGGCTTAAATTAATAAATGAAAAATCGTGAAGATTCTTGAAGTCAGTGAGAGAGAGAGAGAGCAATCGTACCTACAATTCACATGAATTTGTCCCCGTCCGAAATTTGCCCCCGTCCCGCCTTCAATTACATTCATCTAGTCCATATTCAATGTCAATAAAAATATATAATAAATTACCAGAAGACATAAAACAACAAAATAAAACCAGTATATTTTAAAATAAACTAAAGCTGAACTTAATTAAAAAAAGCTATTACACAGTACAAGAATATCTAACAGATAAATTCAATAATAATAATACACAACTGTGAATAATAGATATTTATTTTAATAAGTAAAATAACAAATTAAATATAAAACAATACCTACCTAATAAATATACTACATTAATAACAATAAAAAAAAATTGCGAGTAAAGAAATAAGCAATATTAAATAAATGATAAATGAATAGAATAGATATACCTGCATATAAAATAATAATATAATAAGTGAATGAATGGAAATATAAATACATAGGTAATACAGGATATAAAATAATTCTAACTAAAGAACAAAGAAAATTTATAAAGCGCTCTACCTCTCTCTACTTATTTAAAAATTTGCTGTTGTTGACAGGGTCCATAAATTGTTTCTATTATTTTTCTTTTATCTACCACCTGTAATTGTACATTATGGATTGCAATAAACGATTTGAGATTTGAGAATGACTTGCGAATTATACGAATTAAATGTCTCTTGTCACTTGTCAATATCCATTAACTTTGCGGTATTTAGACCACCGAGATTTTTCCTTTGACCAAAACCTAGTGAGATGCGCGCACGGAAACGTTCGTGCATCACTCATCGCTACGAATGATTTAACTCACGTTAAGCGTGGCATTAGCCGTTGTCGTCATGAGTTCCGAAAAACAAATTGTCAACGAGCTCCTGGCGTTTCTGGAACATCGACTTGACGTCATGGACGAAGTTACTCTCATGCAGATCTGCACCTACAGCCACACCGAAGACGAGGACGCAGTGCAAAGACGACATTGTACCCTTCGGTCGACTCTTAGCCGACCGAATGCCGTCCCGCGGGAGGGACGAAAAGGGAGAGGGCAGTCTCCAAGACTTGTTTCGGGTGTTTAAGGAGACTGACCCCGAAGACGTGCGGTCTTTTGTGGTAAAGGAGCTACGGAAGCTGCCCTCTGTCACTCTTGACCCCGTTGACGTCACCAGGTTGCTGTATCTTATTGTTACTGTGAAGGCAAGCCTGGCTGACATTAAGCTCAAACTGGATACGTCTCAAAACACCATCAGAAAGTAACGTGCTCTTCTTCTATCTTGTTCTTCGTAGCACTCTTGTCAGAGCGGTCGTGGTTCTCACGTAGTTTCATTAATGCTCCAAGATAAATTTAGGGCTGAACCACGTCGCAATTTTAGAGACTTCGGGCGAGTTGTTGTTATCGCGGTCCTCGATCATCACCTTCGTTTTTTTGCGGTTAATCTGTAGTCCGAATTCGAGGCTCACACTCTCCATTCTACGAGGTAATTTCTCTGGATGACTTGCGCTAGTAGCAAATAGCGTGGTGTCGTCACTGACGTACACAATAGTAGTGGTATGTAGGTCAACTGAGTTCGCAACAAAGGTGAACACCCGTTGTGGAGCAAACAACGCATCGCTGTCCAGTATCAAGTCAACAAATTTGACTCGTTACTAGCCGCTGTCACTACAAGCGATGCAATACTGCACCCAACCAATCTGGCCTCTACTGCCCTCGCTATGATAACTCAGAAGCCACTCATCAAAAAGGAGCGGCAAAAGAAGAAAGTTTTTGCTAAAAGTGCAATATTAACCGATCTAAGAGCCGCATTTCACGGGAATCTTGTCCCCAGCCCCTAAGAAAGAGCAGCCAGACAAGGAGGGCTTCGTGACGGTGGAGTCAAAGCGAAGGAAGCCCACTTGCCGTAATTAATGTGGTACTGCTCTGACGGGACCAAAATATGTTGCTCCGTCCTGCTACACCATCGACGTAGCTGTACGTATCCCGTCTGCATCACTCCACGATGATTGAAGACATCGTGGAACACATCAGATTCAAAATCAAGTAGACCTTAAGAGTAGAAAAGTTAGAGTCGCGCCATAACATAAACTTGAAGTCGTTTGTGGTGCGGGTAACTAGAAACCTTTTTGAAAGAAGAGCTTTGGCCGAAAAGTGTGGCTTCCTTTATATTTCTATTTATTGATGGCGAAATTAATTAGGTATTTATATAATAGATTCAGTATATTTGACTTCCAATCAAAAAGTTCAATATTTTTTAATGTAGGACGACGACGTTTTCGTGGAAGATTACGCGACACCACGCAGTGCAAAACGGCGCCGACATAGTCATCACTTCGTGTACCTACAATCATTTGATGTTATTATAACAAAAATATGTATATTTCGGTTAAGGTATTTATCTATGGGCCTGCGTCACCTGAAATAAATGGATTATTATTATAAAAGCTCTCTCAAAGGAGAAAACGTCAGAAGCACACTAGAATAGTTTGAATCCAATAATGAAATTGAATTCAGGTTGACGCTCTAATTCCGCCAATCTTAACTATTTTCGCGCGGTGCAGTAGATAAAAGCAAATCCTTTGTCTTCTGTCATTCCACAACAAGAGAATGGCATTTCAGATAGCGAGTTAAATAGGATTTTTATAACGTGAAATGGACGCAAGAAACATTTTCAACTATCTGCATTTTGTTTTTGTCTTGTCCTGTTTTTATGCGGCGTGTACATTGGAAACAAATTGGGATTGCGTAACATTTCAAAATTCAATATACATTCTTTTTCATATAAACCTACTGGGACACTTATAAAAGGTCAGAAGCTAGGTGCATTGTTGCCCGCAACATCCAATATTCCTGAAGGTCCGTCTAGACAGTTTAAGGCATGTGCTTCGAATGGCAAGCCACGCATGTGACGCATGCTTCAGGCTGAGGTATCGGGCTTATAAAAAAATGCATTTGCAGCGCATGCTTCGCACTGTCTGAACTCAACTGAAAATCAATCAAGCAACACAAAAACTGCTCTTGCTAAAAAAATGTTGCGCGCTAGTTTTTGCAACATTGTTTCCCATTGAATACGAGGTTTTAAACTCTGTCTACATTCTTCTGTTATGAACTTTGTAACTTTTATTAGTCTCGCAATCTTTATAGTCACTTGTTACTAGTGGCATCAAAAATATATTATGTTGGCATGATATCAAACTACAAACTATCATTCTTTGCATTATGTTCGACATCATACGCCAAGTTTTTATCCCATTAGCTTGGTTTCATAATGCTGATAAGAATGCAGTGCCAAGCAAAAATTAGCCAGCTGCATTCTTGTAAGCAATATCATTTATCTTTCCATTTTACCAAGAATAGGATAAAATTTGATAGGTACTTTAAACACTACTTTACATTATGGAGGTACGAGGAACAGGGTGTAAAGTTCACTCATACCTCCATAGAAAAGGGAGGATCCTCCGACCAGACGGGTGTCGTGTCTGGTGGGCAACTGCCCGACGATTGATGTCGGGACGTTGTATCTATGCTAGTTGCGTGGTAAACTCTGCTTGCGCGATGCAGGATTTTTGTGACGTCAGTGTGATGCGTAGTTCGCATTGGCGATGTTGATACCGCTACAACATTGAGCAGTATCTTATGAAGTCGACTTAGTTCGAGAATGTGCTTTTAATAAAATAAGATTATTGCTAGTGTGTAGAATGTAAAAACTCTGACACTTTTTTGTAGGGTAAACACAAACAACATTATTGGTTTTATTTGCTATCAACTTTTGAATTCTTAAGTTACGGCACTATATAAAAGTTACTACGGAAAACAGACTTGACAGACAAACTTGACGACTTTTTTAGACAAAAATACCTACTCTGTTTACTTTACCTTTATTCTCGTAGAGTTCACTACCTACGCTTAGAGCATAGTGACTGAAAAAAAGAAAAATTGGTTTTATGTCACAGAAACACGTACATACAAAAGGATTATTATCTTGAGTAATCAGATAAATAAAACAAAATAAAATCCAAATCAAAAGTCATTTATTCAAACCAGGCTGAGAATCAGCACTTTTTGATCGTCAAAATTACATAAGACAGTCCCTCCCATAAGGCCCACCCTTCACCACTTCCTAGTGCTTTAGCTGGTAAGAAGAAGTGGCGCAACAAACTCCCCAGCAGCACTGCTGTTCTGTCTGTTCAGTTAGAAGAACTGGATTCTATAAAGTAATAAGTAATTAACATTACGAAACACAAAAACATTAAAATTATTTGCCATATGTCAGCTAGCACACGCAACGCAAATCTATATACCTATAATATCAAACAAAAAACAGAAATTGCCGGCACCTGCACGTCATGACTGTGTTAGGAAGGCTTCCATTAAACAGTGCTCTTAGATGGACACACGTCTCTAAACTTGTCTACATTATAGACCTCTGCATAATGAGGTTCGCCTAACTAGTACGTTCTTTGGCTTAGCAATGCCTCGGTGATCGAAACCGCAGCATCAAACTTGAGCCGAGTTTCAAACTTCGCTAAAGTAAGACCCTGCTTTATTAAACTGCTTTGATGTTATCTATATGTTTACCTATTGTATAAGTTCCCTCTGTGAAGCGAGATGTGTCGGAGTTGGACCAGCTACTCTGATAGACGTGAACAAAATGTAATGTGTCTTTGTTACGTTTGTGTATAAATAAAATTGTTCGTTGTAAACAACATCCACGGTCGTTACAACGTATTTTTTGTTATGGCTCTCTGTAACTACAGAGAAAATACTTAATTTATTAGGCGATAGTTCATTTTCTTTATTGCTGACCGTCTGACGTAATATTGGCGGTGTAGTTCAATGACCTGCAAATATATTTTATTTGCTGTAAGTGCTTTTCTCAAACCGGGTAATCGTGTATCCTACAGTGCACTACAATTATTTTCTGTATTGCGAGGTTATTTGATCCTTTTGTTAAAATCGGTTCTCAAATAAATCCTCTTTTCAAATAAACAGTATCTTTGTCCGTTGTAGTGAATTTCTAGATAGTGGAGTTGTAGTCTTTCATCGCAGTGTTTGCAACAACTACACGGTGATATTAAAACACGAGTCAAATATTTTGCTATTCAACGTGTAACGGCAAGATAAAGCTCTGCCCCTTTGTTCTAATAAAGTGAGAATATAAGCATGAATAATGAAGTCTCGAATAACTTACAACGTGAAAGAGAGTAAAAAAACAAAAGCGGGTACTCGCTTACTTTTTAGTAGCATTTACGTTGGTGGGAAGAAAGTTTAAGCTAGATAGTTCACATCAAAACTAAGATTTTACTAATATTGGACTTAGAAAGTAATTCTACTTTTAACAATAAAGGCGAGGAGCAAAGTTACTCTTTGACTGTTTTAGCTCCAAAAGTTATATTAATTTACAACCTGGATGTGTCATAATCTCAGCTAGGGCTTAAACGCCACCTAATATACCTTTTCCCCAATTTAAGCGATTAATAACCAAGTGAGAACAGCTGGACCCGACGATTTAATAAACTTTTCGATCACCTACCAATTGTTCAATGTTCACCTTCGTACTCAATGGACATTTAGATTAACTGTGGCAATGATGAATAACTTTATCAAACTGTGCTCCCCAAACTATTGTTAACGACTGAATAGTTTCGCAGTTATCGTATTCAGATTTAACTATCGAATAACCGTTGGAACTATATTATACTGGGACACCATGGTGGCTCAAACATGGTTGCGCAGGTTGCGCTGCCAAAAAACGTATGGTTTGTTGCGCAACCAATCGGACGCGTGGTGAGATAAGGTGCTTGCATAAAAATACAGGTTTTCTGGTTCCGATTTATCGGTACAGGTCGGTACTGATGAGTACAGAACGACCAACAAGAGCCCAGTATGAAAAAATATAGTTGGTACCGACAAGTTTCAACCTGTTTCTTTATATGCGAGCGCACAGAAACAAAGTGTGTATAGAAAGTATGGTACTAATTGACCCGCACCGATCAGTACCGATCCGCTCCGACTTGTCCGTATCTACTGAGAACCGGTTTCTTTATAAAAGCCGCCATACCCATCATAAAGTTGTATATGTCGTAGGATAATTTGATACTTCGAATCTTCGCGGAAATCCTAGGGGTTTTGCGAAAACGCGGATAATTAGAATTTAGGTTAGGTTATGTTAGAACAGTGACCATTAGCGCGCGAAGGCGAGCGAGCGAAGCGAGCGTGCCGCGGCAGCGGCCGCCAAGCGCCAGATACCCTTCTATTGTTGTTGTATCATTTAGGTTAGGTTATGTTAGATCCTGACTTTGTCCAGTAAGATTTGATAATTTTTCGCCTATGTCTAATTATCCGCGTTTTCGCAAAACCCCTAGGATTTCCGCGAAGATTCGAAGTATCAAATTATCCTACGACATATACATTTTTCTGGCAGCATGACTATGGTTGCCACAAGAATGTTCCAGTGTAGTATAGCTCTTAAGGTACGTCACTGCAGCGCGTGCGACAGTTCGATGATAGCAAGGACTTAACCTCAACCCAACGAACCTTTTTCAATGTCACCTTAAAGCAAGCTTAATCCATGCAAATACCTTTTTAGACCTGACAAGAGAATTAATTCTATTATGCCCTGTCAGCGGAATCTTATCTCTGAAAATGGTGCTAGCAAAATTGAGAGGAAAGACAAATATTTTTGGAGACAAACAATTTTTTTGATGCTAGAGAATTTAACTGTGTTTTTACTAAGTGAACGAGTGAGTAGGGCTCGGCGAATTCCCACTTAGCATTCTCAGCGAGGCTTACAGTCTACTTTGTCTAGTCAAAAGTTTTCAGCGTTGAGAGCCACTGAGGCGGTTTTACTAAGCGGCCCGTTATCAACTTGATCTTAAGTGAAAAAGTGAGAATCTGTTTGTCAGTCCCCGCTTTGGCGTAAACTGAACTACGCTTCCGAGATTCAATTTAACCAGGGACTAGTGCAGATTAAAAACTTCTATTTTCTTTCAAGACAAATACTAGTTTATTAGTTACCTACTTCTCACTTTAAATTTCTTTGAATTTTAAGCTCGAAGTATTTCAAAGCTATGAACTGTAAAACGAAAATGAAAGTGCAGAAGAAAATAATCAAACAAGAGGTTGTATTGAAATGGGTTTATTTCGAGAAAAGTACGGGCTCACAAACAAGCTGTTTAAAAAAAAATATGGTTCAAGAATTTTTCATTGCAAAACTAGATGGCCTCTTTCCAATTTCAATAAAAGGAGACGGTTCGTACTCGTAACTTTACCTTTTTGTCTTGCTTGTTATTTGTCTGTTTGTATGTGAGTCTTTTTGCTTGAAATTAACAAATTTTAAGCACTTAACTTCTTTTTTTGAACATACAAAAGTAATGCCACTGTCACAATCAATAGAGTCGAAACAATTTTCAAAGTAAATTGTTGACAGACAAAAGATAGACACTGGTGCCGATTCCCTTGTTCACAAACTAAACTAAATTTAAGTTGAGTGCATCTTTTTCTTTCTATTTCATTAAGAAAAGGACAGAAGATAAATTTTAGTTTAGTCCTGTCAAATTAATCAGCGCTTGACACTACTCCATACAAGTTTAGACGTGATTAAAAAGTTGACTACTAAAGTTACATCAAATTACGTCAGGTGCCGACTAATTTGACAGGACTAAACTAATATTTATCTTCTGTCCTTTTCATAATGAAATAGAAAGAAAAAGATGCACTCAACTTAAATTTAGTTTAGTTTGTGAACAAGGGAATCGGCACCACTGTCGATTTAAACGCACCACGACTTAAAAAAAGCCAGTTGTAAACACTGATGAAAATTGAGAGTAATCAATTCGTGCCATAATTTGCCATCGGCCGCAGTCGACATACATAATTAAATTGTTAAACAGCAGCTATTTAATGGGAGATAATTTCAGAGGGACAGATTTTTACTCACGCCAAATCAAATACTTACATTGGCCTTTTATAGCAGATATGATATTTTTAGCAAAGGTGATTTGTGTTTTCTGAAGTTCATTACAGCAATTACTTAATAAGATCTAAATTTCCTGGATCATTAGCAATCAGCGATTTAGTCGCTGCATGCGATTTGTACGCAGCGCTACTTACACATTTGGATGCCAGTGGCAAAGATTTGGTTAGACTGGCATTTGCGGAACTTGAGAAAAAGGCGCAATTTTGTTACCGCACTCAAACGCGGTGATTTGCCAAAACGTGGTGCAGCATTGAAACAATTGCTGAAACGCGCGATTTTGCTATTGCGACAGAGGTAGCATGTCGGTTAATGCCTTATGCAAGTCACAGCGAATTTAACACATCATAAAATGAATTATGTCTGGATATTTCATTATCGTGTTACTAAGATTGCAGACAAATGGATATCAATTACGGATTGCGATCGGAATGAAGCTGTTGGAATTGAGGAATGACTGCGATCGGAATAAAAGTTCCGAGAATTTTGAATGTTGAAAAATGTTTTATTTTCGACAAATATTAATTGCATTGGTTCAATAATTTTTCAGGTACAATTCCGTTATAATTTGTTGCCGAATGTACTTCTATATTTTCCAATAAAAATATTCGTTATTTAAGAAAGTATCGACTTTTCTCAAACGGTTGCGCTTGAAACTATTAAACGTTTTGAACACCAAAATTAAAATATGTTTTTTGTCAGTATGTAACTGACAAAAAACATATTTTAATTTTGGTAATTTTGTTGTTTAGTAAACCTATTGAAGAAGTCTATGTTCCCAAAGTGAAGAAAAATATTCTCAATTATTCCTTATTCTTCATCAACATCATCATTTCAGCCGAAAGATGTCCACTACTGGACATGGAGGGGCCTTCGCCAAGCACAGCCACTTCGACTGGTTCTGTGGTTCTCCATCTCCTTATTCTTAATGAAAATAATTACGCTCATGATGGAATAGGATCATTAATTTAAAATCATTGTACTAAGTTTCTCTCCGTTTAACAACCCACATTCAGTGACCATCACTCAGTGGCATATTTTGATAGTAATTAGTGTGACCGAAAGGGGCCTGTCCCATTTTAGTTCGGTAGCAAAAACAGGGAAGAAGGCTTAGTTCAGATTTATGCTTACTGCAAAATGTTTGTACAATTAGGGAACTATAAATGAGGTCGTTTGTTTTACAAAACGAATGCTTTGTTTGTTTAAATTATTTTTGTATTTCAACGCCTTTACGAAATATGGAAGCTGGAAGGAACAAATAAATTAGGGTCTATTGAGAAAGCGTGCTCCTGAAGTCTTTACTAGAAAACCGGAAATATAGGGGACTTGACTTGAACCACGAATTCTGGTTTGGCAAAACATTTATCACAAATATAGAATTGTGACTGATTTTCCGACAAGTAATTGCACTCAACTTCTAATTTACATAGTTAAAAATATATCTGCCACATCTATGGCCACATACTCTTCTAATAAGGCTCATTTTTTTATTGTTCGTAAACGTATGAAACTTGATACTCCAGCCAGCTTCAAAATAGGCTAGTGAACTGTCAGGCTTCATTTTACTCAACCCGTCGCGTCGGCTTACATAACGTATGGAATAGCAACATTTACTATACTTTTACTAAGAAAAATGATAACTCCGCTGATGATTTAATTAGAATATTGTACCTGTGACCCAGAATAGATGTAAGTTGAGAGGGTTTGATCCAGTACTTCTTGATAAGTTAATTGCAGTTTTTGAACAGTTTCCTTTCTACGAATTATGATAAAATAAGTTAAAATAAGTTTTGTTCCCGAATCCTAAACAATGAATACGATTTTCTGAAAAACTGGCTGACCCAACAGACGTTGTCCTGTCCATATTTCTACAACTGATACAAAAAAGAACGTTGTGTTTTTTCCGAATTTGAAAATCTTCCGGGAAACTTTTCGAATTTTTCTTTCCGTAAGCAACTGATGCGATGTTCAAACATTTTAAAATAAAAATTAGCTTAATCGGTCCAACCGCTATGAAGTGTTGCGCTTTCCAACGAACAGCATTCCATTTTTATTATATAGATAGAAACGTATGTGCAAAAGCCAGAGTACTGTTTCTAGGTAGCTCCACCCGTACAGTAATAACAAGAATAATTTACATCTCTCAGAAAAAATATTTTGACTTTTGCACGTACTTTTTAATCCGTAGATCAACCGCCAAACGCTAACTCCACCTCAAAGGAACATGTAAACCTAAATAAAGCTCTTTCAAACATGTCATATTTTGGATTTACCTTCTATGTTGCCAGAATTCCACAAGCTTCAGGCTAACCAAATGTTTGTGGTTTGACGTTAAGCTCAAAATCTGGAAACGCAAACTGAATGTATAATTTCAAACATAATGTATTATAATAATTTTCTATGAGATCTAAGCAAAAGTGTTGTGGAAAATCACTACAATGTTTGCATTTTTGCTAACAAAAAGTGAACACTTTTTGACAGTGGACTAAGTTATCTCGTCATGAGCCGAATTATAACATAGACTATAAAACAAACACATGCTCATGCACCCTTGCTAAAAAAAAACAAGATATGAGCTATTCGTGCCGACACTAATATACTAATATAAAAACGTTTATTCTCTTTACACGATGACACATTTTGTCAGGAGTGAATGAGAATGGAGATAACTTTGTGAGAGACTGGTGCGTTCATTTATTTTTTTTGAGGGTGGAGTGTCAGACTGACTAAAACCCACCCGTGTTCCTTCAGTGGCCTGTGCTAGGGGCCACGGTAAGCCTTTTGGACTTTCCCGCAACCCTGGCAGGCATCGGCCCTAGCGGACCCCGTCATTGTTGCTGACGTCTCTTTGAGGCGCGCGTGGAAGACAACGTGCCGTCGACTCGGGCCTGGCCCTTATCAGACGGCGAGCTGCCCATTGCTCGCTGCCCACAAGTCCGCATCTACGGTGGCCGGGAATCGGCTTGGGATTCACGACACCCTGGGCGTCTCCTGCGGCGATTAGGGGCGTGAGGGTGCGAATTTTGCCTCTTCCTCACGCGTTTTAACTCCTCCTTTGCGGGTATTACTGCCTCGAAGAAGGAGGTGACGGCATCCCATGCCCTCTCGCTCCGTACCATGGCCTAAACCAGGGCCGGACGCGAGAGATCGCCACCGCCGATCGCCTGTCTAGAACACGGCGGTACTCCGCCCAAGCCGGGCAGACCTCCACCGAATGCTCCACCGTGTCCTCTGGGCGATCCACACAATGGTGACACCAGGTCGTTTCCTCCCGCCTTATCTGGAACAGGAACTTCCCGAAGCAACCGTGTCCGGTGAGGACCTGCGTCAGGCGGAAGGTGAGGACGCTGTGGCGCCTCTCTAGCCACTCCTCAAAGAAGGGACTTATTGCCGCAATTTTAGCGTGCCCAGCGCTGGGTTGCGACAGTCCCACTCTCCATGCCGCCATGACATCCCGCCAGAGTTCTGTCCGCTGTGCCGTGATTTCTCGCGGCAGCGGAGTTACGCCCCGGTGGCGGCGTTTCGCCTCCTCGCACCGCTCTCATATGTGCGCGAGGACCTTTGCCTCCAGATTCCATGCCGGCAAGGAGGCTCGCCGCCTCACCAGAGACCGTACGGTATCCCCGGGCCAGCTGGGTGAGAGACTGGTGGCTGAGGTAGGTTTATATAAAAACTTGTGTTACAGGTCACCATAACACACTAGGACAGAAGATATAGGACTCGAGGAAAATATTGTAACACATTTTTAAAGAGTAACGATTGAGTTTCTTGCCCATTCTTCTCCATACGAAACTACCTTTTAGAAGGGGCGACTAGAATCAATTCTATTTAAATGTAAATGTTGACGTTCAAAAGTGCCTTTTATGTGCCTATTTGAAATAAATGCTTTGACTTTGACTTTGAGGTAAGAAGACCACCACTACCACTTCTTTCCAGCTTAGACACTTAGAAGTTCTAAGGGTTCTGTGTGTAACTTTGCTGTTCAACTGTTGTTTATTCTCCGTATTCAAATAAATTCATTTATAATTTACAAATAATGTTACACTCAAACTACACTGACTCGAAGCATTTCCTTTTCATAATAACTGTCACAACTTCAGACTTGGTACTAGTCATTATCTTGGCCATTAATAAGTCAATAGTATGACGTCACGCTCATGTGACATGTCGTGACGTTGAATAAGCGACAATCTAAAGGAACTATTGATTCCCGCGTAGTTATTTTATTATACATATTTCAAAAGGCGGTTGGTTATCAAATATTTATGCGCTGCCAATGAGCGGTGTTTTAGACAGATTAATGTGGGTCAGGTTATATATGTGTTTTATGTGTACTGTCTACTGAACAATGGATATTTTCGTCCATATCAAGTTGTATGTTTTTGTTTTTTTTTTTTGATGTGAAACATCTATAGCCGCACGTAAAACCTATTGCTGGCGTGGTGACACATGTCGTGACGGTGCGTCGCCACGCTATTTTTAAATAAAGAATAATTTATTTCTTTTTTTGATTATGCCATATTTATTTTCTTTTAGTAAACCATTCTTTCATAATAATTTTCTATACTATTTTGTGTAGTAAATAAGTATGAAAGAATGGTTTACCATGTTTCACACCCGCCAGTAGTTCCGCCACGGCTCAATTTTATTTTGAATAGGCACTATAAATAGGTATAGATTAGATATGGGTGCTGATTCTCTTGTTTGTCAACGCAACTATAATAAGACTTGTTACATCTGAGGGCGTCCTTAGGGCTGACACACATTTGCGTAGGCTGACACACATTTACTAGCGAGTTAAGTCTCTTGACGTCTATACACCTTTTTTTTTTTTGAGGATAGTAAATCATCGAATGACCTCTCCCGCTCTGGGTGGAGCGGAAGGGAGTGTCAGACTCTTACTGACTAAAGCCCACCCGTGTTCCTTCCTTGGCCCTTTATGTTCCGGGTCAGCGGTACCCCTTTCGGACAATCCCGCTTTCCCGGCAGGCTTGGGCCCTAGTGGGCCCCCTCTTCGATGCTGACATCTCTTTGAGGCGCGCGTGGAACACGTACGCGCCGTCCGGCACGGGCCTGGTCCTGATCGGACGGTGAGCTACCCATTACTCACCGCCCGCAGGCCCGCACGTATATACACTTAACAATGAAAACTGTCACTTTTGGACTGCAATTTCGACACATACCTCTTGCTACTTCAACTAAACTCTTTACTCTCTCAACTAATCAGTCACAACAATGAGCTCAAGAAAAGGACAGTGACGATTTAGATCTGTCTAACTTTTTGATATATAATTTTACCTTTAAGGTTGTTTTTAGTCGACTTGTATCAAAACATAAATGGAAAAGTAGTTTTTTTTTTATGTGAAACCCCTATATGAGCACGTGAAACCGTTTGCTTGCGTGGCGACGCGTCGCCGTTCTGTCGTCGTTATTGCCGAAGTCACTGATTAAAAGAATTAAGTTGTCACAACGTTAATTTTTGTGTTTAATGAAAATAAATGTTTACTAAATAATCAACATCATTTTCTGGAAAAAAATCGTAACATTTTATAATATATTATTTTTACATTATGCCTTATTCGTTCCTGTCGTAATCTGTTATTTTATGCATATTACTTGCACAAGATAATTTCGATGTTTCACATCTGCCAGGCGTCCCGTGACGGCGCACAATTTTTTGCAATCAAAAGATAGTCACTCATTATTGTCTAAGTTTAGGTTGTGTACAACGTATTCAGCATCATTATTACCTTGTTTGTTCGATACTATTGGGGTAATAATATAATCGCGTTTTCTCAGTTACCGTGTAGTCTTAGCTATGTTTGAATGGGTTGTTCGTACGGGGTTCTCATCAATTTCCCCTGAGAGTAGTATGACGTGACTAAGGATTGCATTCATCAGGAGTTAGATATCCCGTAGGGATAAGTATCTTGTTGAAACCTTAAGCTATTTTCTAGTCTGGGACACAATTTTCTATAATAATATGTATACTCTTTAAGGCATTTAGTTTGTGCTGTGTACCAACATGATTAGTGAAGAAAACTTTAGTGTTCATAACTACACTTTTCAATTAGCTAATGTGCTTATACTTAACTTTTGAGGCTATAACAGACTTAATACACTCTTTTATTTGCTGGCAACACTGAGTCAGAAGTTCTGTTGGTTTAGCGGGGTAGTGGCTTGGTAGTGGGGATTAGTCTACGGCCAGGCAGAAACGATTCCTTTCCAATATTAGTGTTGTTTTGAGCATGCTGTGCCGACTTAGTACAAAGTTCGTGACAGGGGGTTAAAGTATGGAAAGTAATGCCATCTAGCTGTGATAGTGTTATAACAAAATGAAGAGGTTGTCATCCTTAAAAAAATATTATTTATGAATTACACTGCTCCGCATATAAAAAAAATGTTTTATTTCAAAACTAGAACACGTAAGTAATATATATAAATAAAAATACAATAAATATGTAAAAACAATTTTTAAGACAATAATAATCGTTTAATTTCTCATTCAAATGAAAAATTTTAACTTCGGTCGCTTTTGTGAATTGTGTGTGCTGACTACCCTGAGAATAATGTCGGCACGTTACTGATGCGCATACACAGAATTTTCTCGTTCATAATTTTAAGTGTATTGTAAAACAGCAGCTAAATTGAAGTTCACGATTATTCAATTTAGCGGCATTTACAATACACTTTAATTTCAACCATTCAAGAACGAAAATACCAAATTATGATATATATCTATAGCTATCTATATATCTATAGAGATACTACAACCTACCAACTACCAGGGCGGCGCGGCGTTGCTGTCGCGCGATATAACCTAAAACGTGAAGTTAGCTCTCTATTTCATATATTATATACTGTTGTACTCTTTGGTTTTAAGCTCATGGCGAGCAGTCACTCCTAAAATGGCCGACACGTAATTATTTGCATAGATAATCCTAGAAATAAGCATTTATATTAAAAGTTAAGATTATACTTACTGAGAAATAAAATGATTATCAGTCCTAATTAAAACGCTTATAAAACGATCAGAAACAACCAGAATTGAAACAGCAGGTTTCAATTCTGGTTGTTTCTACACAAGTACTTGCGTACTTTTGAAATACTTATGTATAACAATTATGGTCGTCTCTTAGCTGCCACGGCTTATATTAATTATTTTTTTATACATATTTTTTTTTATATTTCTATTTACTGTACTTTGGACGCTTTTAATTAACATGTATGTCTTTTTTACATCGTTCTCACATAAAATTATGAATTAAACATTAATGATGCCAATATTTTTGTAACAAATAATTAAAAAGAGTGTCCATGGCGTTTCTTGCCCGTTTTTCGATAGGTACCTACTACGCTTTGGAATGGGCAACTACTCGTAGCTTCACATTTCTGACTGACCGACTCCTTTAAAATTCAAAAGTGCCTGTAAATGGATACATTGAAATAAACGCTTTTAGTTTGAGTTTTAAGTAAATAGGTAGGTAAAAATAATAATCAATAATTTATGCTTTGCGGTAATATGGTTGACATTTTGGTAAAAAGACGCAGTACTACTAATATCAGGTTAAAATACACGAAAAGGTCACAATTAAAACCTTGAATTAATATTTTTAATTATGAACTAATATTTTTAATTATGAGTTGAACCTATAATTAATATTTTTAATTATGTATTAATCTTCACACTAAACTAGACGAGCATAATTACTTGTCCAACAAATTGATATTTAGAAACTGTGCGTTCATGTAGACCTATTTAAAGTTTATCATCATAGTTACAATTACCTCTCTAATAATAAAACATTTATGTCCATTTTCAGTGTTAAAATTCAAAATCTCCATTGTATTCAGGTCTCATCGTTAGAGTGGTCCGCACCCATGACAAAAATGACATGGGCGTTTTCTGGTCACGCACAACATAAAACATAAAAATAAAATTATACCATATCTCTTGCGAAATAAAAGCTATTTTTGTACAGACGTGTTTCTAAGCCAACGACCTCGCTGCAGTAATTACGGACGAAGATAACAGGCTAAAATAAATTGTGATTTAACGCAGTTGTAATTTCATTAATAGGTATCTATGTTGAACCCCCTTTACATAAAAGTTTGGTGAATTAAAAATAATTTAATCTAAATAACTTTTTCTTTAAACGTAAATAATATAATATTTTGAAAACTGACAAAGGTATGGAATGCCATTAGTTTGTAAAAAAAACAAAAGTTCATAAAAACAATTTAAGGTATAGTAAATAAGCGTGACATTATCCGGACTTCAGGCGATCTATTCTGTAAAAATCTCACAGTGAAAACTTAGCTGAAGTGAGTTGTCATTAATGTTAATTCCTGACACCAGCATCAAATGGAATGACAGTTAATTACAATCTCACTTCACTTAAGTTTTAACTGTGACATTTTTACAGACTAGACCAGCTGATCTAAAGCACGAAACAGTCGCGTGACCAAATTATCTAGCAGCAAGTAGACACCCTAAAAAAGAAATCAATGATGAGTAAAAATGTATGTAAAAACCATATAAGGCAGAATGCACACTACAGTCAAACAGATATGTCGGTGATAGACATAAAAACTTGAAACTGTGAACTTGTGTCAAAACTATTACGCAGTTTTATGGCAACTTGGAGAAGTGACGCCGCGCCATCTTGTTTTAAAAGCGACACACGCGTCGCCTTAGAATAAAATTATCTATGAAGCATTTTACTTTTTTTTTACGTCTAAAGCACCCCAATAATCCATTGCTTCATATGTTTGAAAAATACGTCTGCGCGACAACGTAAATAACGCAATTAATGTGTCGAATTGTCAAAATGAAAGTTTAGTGTGTTACGTAAATAACCCGCTGACGTCTGATTAGATAATCTATATAATATATAAAAGAAAGTCGTGTTAGTTACACTATTTATAACTCAAGAACGGATGAACAGATTTGGCTGAAAATTGGTGGGAGGTAGCTTAAAACCAGGAGACGGACATAGGATACTTTTTTTTTGTTGATTCTTTATGCCATAATTATTTTATTTTATTAAAACATTATTTCATACTTATTTACTATAATATTTTGTATATATCTTAATATATATAATTCTTCTGTACGTGTGTTTGTCACCTAAGTTCTCCTAAAAGGCTGGACCGATTTGGTTGACATTTTGTATGTATATTTCAATGGGTTAATGGATGGTTTGAAAACACAATTGGACTCAGTAGGTGGCGCTGCTGTCGGCATGTCACCAAATTTGATTTGCTGTACAAGAGAAAATTGCATTAGAGGAAAATGCAAGTGTAAGAGACCAAATAGCTATAGATAGAGATATAAAATAAGTTACTGTTATATAAGAAAAGTGTATATAATCAAGAAACAAATAAGTGGTATGAGAAAACATTGCCACAATTGTGGGCAATGGATGCCATGAAGAGCTTCGCATAAAAATAAAAATATGAGCACTGCAATAAAAAAATGACATTAAGATTTAATTCGGCAACTAACATAAAAAGGAGCTGCATTGTATGCGACTCCATTAATATCATATCCCAAAACTTTAATCATTGTGGTGGCTTGGAAACGAGACATTACATATAACGCAAAAAAGGAAGGAAAGGGCTAACTTAAAATCAAAAGAATTTAAAGAAAGTGATCTCGCCAATACTTCCAACATTAGAAGTAATTATAGAATCGTAAAATTAAAATGTTAAATTTATGATAAGTAAGTGAAGCTAATATTCAGGATATTTGTATCTCATTATTATCGTTTTTTTTTAAATTTAATGTAACAAAAAAGTTTATGTAACTCAGCTAATAACTAAACACAACATTTAATAATTCTAAGGCGGTACGAAGTTCACCGGGTCAGTTAGTATTAAATAAAATTGATAAATTGCAAATGACATAATAAGTATGTAGAATTGTTATCTAGAATTGAAAGTTTGCAACACTGTAAACTTTAACTTCAAGAATACAATTTAAAACTCTCGTGAGCTATATGTAACTTAAGCAAATAATTATTGGCTGCTTTACGGGAAATGCAGTTTTAAATCTTTTACACTAAAAGAGGAAGAAATAAACTCCACTCCTGATGAATTTGATAATAAGCTTTTGGAGTGAAAGCAATATATTTTTAATGTCGCCCTACATTTTCTAAATCTACTGAAACATAATTCACAGAATGATAAGCATCAGGAACACTGGACATAAATATATGGACATACATGTCTACATAATGTATGTGTGCATTTGGCAAATACCCATGGTTCAAGTTTTTAATGTCAGCTCAACATTTCATGAAATGGCACTTGTATTCAAACTCAAACAAAACTCAAAGCATTTATTTCAATTAAACCAATAACCAAGCAAAATTCCTTTGGCTCTTCTGAATTGTCAAGGGGTCGGCCAGTCAGAAAGATGAAGCTAGTTGCCCATTCCAAAGCGTAGTAGGTACCTATGGAGACGAGCGGGCAAGAAATTCCACGGACACTCTTTTAAATCTTAATATTGTTACTAAAGTTGGTTACATCATTCAAGTTGAAATTATACATGTTAAAACGATGTAGAAAGACGTGCACGTTAAAAGCGTCCGTAATAAAAAGTAAAACAAAAAAGTAAGAGATGACCAGTCCCTAATGACGGCGCCCGTCCACGAATATAACGTATGGATCAGCATCATTCAGCATGATCCAACACACACGCCTCCATATTACCAAAATGGCTTGGCGAAAGCGTTGTTTTACGAATTCGCACTAAGCGTTTCCAAATGTCTTTTGTAATTCGCACAGCAAAAGAATGGAAATCTCTACCTGCGTCTGTGTTTCCGAACGCATACAACCCTAATCTCTTCACAGTGAGAATGAACAGGCTTCTTTTCGGTAAGCTCACTCCACTGTTGACTCTGTCTCTGTCACCACTGACCTAGACTACAGTCAAGAGCAAACCAATCTTAAAAAAAAAGGAAGTCGAAAAATTGTACCTATAGTAGTTATATCCACATTCCACCAGATAAGTTTAATCCCTATATGGTAGGCAGCTTAACTATTGCCTCAACATCAAGATTTCCTAAAAGAAATACCTAATAATACTTTACTCAACTTGAGAATCGAACCCAAGACCCCCACACTCAGCAGTCGCACCTGGGACCCTTAGACCAACGAGTTGCCTCGACAGGGCCACAGAATTTAATTTAAAACTGAAAAGTTTATTTAATAAAGAGAGAATATTTTTAATAATCGAAATGTAGACACAAAGTAATACGTCTACCACAGAGATGAGCTAGGATAACGTCTGAAATGAAACATTAAATTGGATTTTAATCTCATTCTCATAGAATGTCAGGCGTAACTTTATTAAAAGTTGCTATGTCTCGGGGATAATAATTTATGCCCTTTAATGAAACTAAATCAGAGTTGTTACCTAAAGTGTAAATATTTTGAATGAGAGTACCTATTTAAAAAATAAAATAATATAGCTAAAAGCAACGCAAAGGCTTACGAATTTTAGGTCGTAGGTTTGACAGGCGCTTTACTTTGTGTAAATTATTTCATCACTGCTCTCAAAAACGGTGAAGGACAACATCGTGAGGAAATGCGGCATGTCCAAAATCCGAAGACATGTGACATCTACCAACCTGCACTGGGCCCGCGTGGTGGATTACGGCCCACTCCCTCTCACAGAGAGGAGGCCTGTGTCCCTGTCCCAGCAGTGGGAACATTATAGACTGATTATGATGCTGATGAACGCAAGGGCAAGTTTTGTTCGTCGAATCGTTGTGCTCCTTAAGTTCTGAGTTGAGCGGCAAGATTACTGACAAATGCGTGCACTGACTGGACAGGTCCGCTCAATCTGTATGGTTTTTCCTTAAAAGACCGTTTCAGACACCAATCTACATGGTCTTCACATAATCTGACCAAGATTATGTCTGGACTTTAAAAGAGACTGTGACCTCTGAGTTTGTTTCGGCCTTTCTTCTCAGAGTAGTTAGATAGGAAACGCCAACCTCATCTAGTTTTTTAAAATATGATTGACGTGTAAAAGTGTTTGAACAAACCTATTTACAGAAATAAAATCATTTATCATTTGTCTTTGCCAATCTTCCATAAATTAATTAATTGACAGACAAAGCACATCATAAACCGATAGATCTAGAATCATGAAACTTTGTACAAGAGTTCCATATAAATAACGAAAATGAGCACAAAGGAAGGATTTTTGAAAATTTATCCCCTAAGGGGTTAAATAGGGGATTTTAGTTTGTATAAGTCCGTCACTTTTGCCGATGGGCAATCCTATCGGGAACACGGCTTGTGTCACTATAACGTTCTATTATTTCGTACGATGTATACATGTAGTGTATAGTCGAAAAGGTGCAGTTTTTGAAAGTTCCGCTACTTTTTTGAACTAGGTTCTTTAGTGCGGTTGAGGAAAAGCTAACACTCAAACCGAACGTCAACTCGGATTCTAGATCCAATACGTTACTAGATACTACTGCATGTCATCGAGCGGTTTCTATATTTGGTAACGCGCCAAGCCCGTTTTTCTTCTTTTTTTGGCAACTCTAGTGGCCGTTTCCCGCGCTACAGAAAATATTTCAAGCTATCGTATAGCTATTAGTGTTCCTGTACACGAAAGTATAAAAGTTTGACTTAGCAATCGAGAATTTATAAATTTCAAACTGCAGTTCTTATCATACAGTATACAGTATGTATTTCGTACGAGAGCAGTGGTGACCCGGTGGTAACGGCCGTGACTTCGAGTTGTAGGTCGTAGGTTCGAACCCAGACAGGCGCTTTACTTTGTGTAAATTATTTCTTCACCACTGCTCTCAAAACGGTGAAAGAAAACATCGAGCGGAAACTACATGTCCTAGAACCAAAAATTCAAAAGACATGTGACATCTACCAACCCGCACTGGGTCAGCGTGGTGGATTACGTCCTACTCCCTCTCACCGAGAGGAGGCTTGTGTCCCAGCAGTGGGAACATTATAGGCTAATGATGAGTTCTTATAAAAGTACTACATAAAATTAAATATATAAAAAAAACCCCCACATAAACAAAAGCCTCTGAAAACGACTGAACAGATTTTCTTGTTTCTTTTTTGTTTCTCTGAATACTGTCGATCAAATCACCTTTCAAACAAAAAAAAAAAGAAACAAAATCGGCTGAACCCGTTTCCGAGTTACGATGCCGCCGACAGACAGATGCACACGTAAAAGTTATAACACCCCTCTTTTTCCGCCGGAGGTTAAAAACTAACTTTACCGGTAATGACGTAATTCTACTTGGTGACTGATACCAGTCATAAAGTTTAGAAAGATTAAATTAACCTACGCTTATTATTTATTTACCTATTTACCAAAGCTCCATCCATGCACAAGTAAAATATAAGAAGAATCTCACTGTTAACTTAAAATGATTGACTGACTGATATTGAAGTCCAGCTTCATACGTGATTTAGCTTTAACATATTCATTTAGATGTTACAAGCCTAATGTTGTCCCTAACAGTGGACAGCGAATATGTTAATTAGGTCCAACAAACGGACCGATTTGACCTGATTACTTTGATGTCATTTTCAAACTGGTAACTGTGATTTGTGTTTTTGGAGCTGAAGTCAAATCATTGTCTATTAGCAATTTGTATAGGTTATTTTTAAATTACAGTAAAAAAAAAGATGGTCCTTTTTGTTAAAAAGCAAGTAAAAATGAAGAAAAAAAATGAAAAAATGAATCTTCTCCATACGAAACTACCTTTTGGAAGGGGCGACTAGAATCAATTCTATTTAAATGTAAATGTTGACGTTAAAAAGTGCCTCTTATGTGCCTATTTGAAATAAATGCTTTGACTTTGACTTTGAAGGCTAATCCAATTATTTTATTGCCAAAGACACTTAGTTTGTTTCTAACAATATAAATAAAAATCGATTGTTTCATAAATATGAAAGAGCATCACTTGAGAACGGCTCATCTGATTTGTCTTTGATTTTTTTTGGAAAATCCAAGCATACCACGGGATGATGGGAGCGAGCCTGCGGACGTCAGCTAGTTGCTAATAGAAACGAAATGTCTAAATAATGAATACTAGCTACACTCCATAATAGTTCCTATGGTCTTAGAATTGCGTCTGTCTTTGTGCCAGATGTCAAACTAACCTGTGCAACCGTTTATTTGTCATTGGGTTACAAACATCTACACATACGTTCACATAAATAACAAGTACCTGTTATTATTACCTGAATTAGATTAAGTAGTCAGATTTCTAAAGATACCAATTTGCAGACTTTACGTTACTTTGACTACTACTATTTGACGTTTATACGATACTCGTGACATTTTGGCACATGTAAACGTGGTAGCGCAGCTTTAAATTTAATTCTAGAGACGGTTTTGCAGCTATATTTTGATCACATAAATATCACATTTCCGAAATGAGTAACATCTATTTCAATCATTCATGTTTCACGGTGTTATGATAACTATGTTGATGAAAGTATGCGAAACAACAAAACATCAATAGAACAATACCGAAACACGAAATCATTTAAGTTTTGTTTGAGTACTATAATGCAGAAACTATGCAAGTAGCAAGTCGAGTTTGGTTTGCATCCAAAGTTTGTATTGGCTGCAATTAAAACGTTCCAGATTAAGGTTCAGAATTGAATAGTTTATAACATAGACTTACAGATAATAAATATTGGAGTTGTTTGTCATGCCAGTAAAACTTCTTAAGTCCAATAGTAAGGGGGCCTGAACGAAGCATAAAAAACACCTGGCTAATGCGGAGTAACGATTTATGAAAGTTGGGAACTTTTGGACATGAGTGACCAAAGAACCTTAGTGTTATTTTTGCCTGGAGTATGTTGGTTAAAATATATTATATGATGACTGGTTAGTTAGTTAATATAAGTAAAAACAAGAAAGAAGAAGTGTGGAACTATAAAAAATGAAATATTAAAAGTAATAACGCAAAATAGTGTTCGAACAGATATAACACCCCACACTGATGATAATATAACTACAGTCACGCTTCGTTAAACCAGACAAACAGTGTTCGCAGAAAAAACTTAGTGCTCAACGCTATAGTGCAGTTTGATTAAACGCTAACATTCCAAAGCTTTTATGAAAGATTGGAGCGAGAAGATTTTGTTTGTTTTGAAGAATCCCCATCTCGTCTGCTATGGAATTACAATTTTACTTTGCTTTGAAATACGAGAGATACCTAAATGGATTCCGTTTTTAAGTAAGGTGTCCGAGAGAGATGCATTCTATTTTTTTTTCGTTTAGATCCTGTCCCACTGCTGGGCAAAGGCCTCCCCCATACTTTTCCATTCAACTTTGCCTGATGTCTTTAAAAAAATATAATATAAATAGCAGCCTATTATTGTTTCACTGCAAGACAAAAGCCTAATCTCATACAGAGCAGACGAGCATGGCTCGCCACGCTTTCACAAGACGGGTTTGGCGTTTTCAAACTTATATTAACTACATAATATATTATGAAATGTGATTACCTAAATATTCATTATTATTTATTATTATTTCTATATTTATATCTGTAATTTTTATGGTGTAAATAATAAAGAGTCTTTTCTATTCTACGATAAAAAATCTTTCAAACATGCCGTCTGATGTATTTTTAAAACCGACTAGTTACGAATACACCTAACTTGAAACACTTCTTGGTATAAATCATTCTTAATGACCGAGTAATTAATATTAAATTCGTGTAAGCTGATAGTGTCACTTAAAATAATGACTATTATTATCAGCTATATATTATTAAGTTTCAGTTACCGAAACTTATTTTTAAAGTTGAGCAAGCTAGAATTGATGTAATAGGTAGATAAAAATTAAGTCTCATTATAAAATAAAAAAAGTATTTGAATTATAAATCGCTATAATCGCGAACGCTCGGTATTTAAAGCGAACGTTGTTGCGTCTACATAAAGTGAAATAAATATTGTAATACTAGCTACCCAACAGACGTGGTCCTGTCCGACTCAATAGTTCATAGCAAAATCCCATACAAAAAAGGATGTTCAGTTTTTCCTGAATTTGAAATTTTTCCGGGAAACTTCTCCAAGTTTTATTTCTATGAAAGCCTATTTCGGACTATTATGAACACAAACAACCAAAAAATAGCTAAATCAGTGCAGCCGTTTTTAAGTGATCCGCTTAACAACGAACATCATTTAATTTTTATACATAAAAAATATTTTCATATTATTATTGTTAAAGATGTATAACGGTCCCATAAAAAATTGGCCCAGCGCGGGGCGAGCATGGCCTACTGTGACATGGCTTCAGTCACATATTTATCACAGTTTGTGCGTTTGGCGGCGTGAGATAATTTCTTGACATGTGACATAACTTCTTGACTTTTAGTTGGGACTCAATATGTCTTTTTTGCTAATACGGGCGCATCCATTTTCTCACAAATTTCACATTTTGACAGTTGATTATGAAATATTTATCACGTTCGTTCGTTTGGTGGTGATATGATTTGAAAATTGATAAAAATAATATTTTCTTAATCGCGAAAAAGAAATCAGCTCGACCCTATATTTTGACGAGTTCTGCAAACATGATGTTTTCACATGATGTTTTTTTCGCGATTTCATATTTGGTCCCATAGTAAAAGTTGTTCATATTGATGAGTACAATGCCCCCTTAGGAGGTTGATGGTGTTTTACCAATAACCCTGTATAAACACTAAAACGTACTATTTACTATACACAGGATGTTTCGTACAGAAATCAAATATAATTTGCATTGCTTGTTTGTCTTTGAATGCCTCCCTCTATGATAGTTTTAGTCCTGTACTCAGAACAATAACTAATTATGGTTCTGAGGTCCTGTACAAAGCATAAATGATATATGACAAATGCAGGACAATGACGGGCAGTGACAATGATTATGAAAGATAGGTCATGAAGGTGCTGTCATTACGTACTTTTAAGACTGGACATATCTATTAATTTTAAAAATGAAATTGATACATTAATCAATTATTAAATATATCATGTGCATTGCCAACGATGTTATATAGGACATAACCTCATTGCTCATTACAGTCTCTCAGTTTATATTCAATACGCTTTGAATACAGTTTTAGTATTTCATATTATTTAATATTCTAAAAATACCCACTTGTGAAATCATATCAATTCTTACAATAAGCATGTCCCAATTACCATCTTATTTCCAAAACTGGTAACATAAAGATGTCCTCGAATTCAAAATAATAATCGTTTAAATTTAAATATTTCCTGCAACGTTTTGCCAAGTAACGATTGCTGTGGTGGGTTTTTAAATAATATCAGTTATTTATTAAATAATAATTACCTTTTTGTCTAGGCCAGACTTTATCTATATTCTTTATGTGACAAAGGATGAATTTACCAATAAAACTCAACGCGTTTAAACCGCGTTCAAGAGCAGTGTCAATGTTTCACAGAAGTGATGACACTGGCAGCTCTTGGGCGTGGTTTAGATGTGCTGATCGCATCATTCATTGGTGAAATTCGGCCTTAAAATAATTGTGATGTTATGTTATTTTTTCTTCTTCGAAATTACTGTAAGTAAGAAAAATGATCTCCCATTTCCTGGTAAAGAAACTTTGATTGCTTTTCGAAATTTTAAGCTGCCTGTGATGGGACTAACATAAAATTAAACATGCGTAGGAAATATGTGAATGAATTTATAAAAAAAAAACAAATCAAAGTTCGGGAGGGTAAATATCAAATAGATGGTTCAGGTTCGTGGTAGATGCTGATTATCAAATTTGTAAGTACTTTAAAACCACTGGTAAGTACGTCATAGAAAATAATACATAACTTTATCGAGACAAACTGTTTACATACATAAATGAAGAAGATAAAAAGACACTAAAGTGTGAAGAAAACTTTTATGAGTGATCTTCATTATGGGCATATACACGGTGACATTTGAATCACAGTTTTGTTCAGACCATGGTCTACTACTATTCTACAGCATCAAATATGTTATTAGAACAAACTAATCTAGGAGTTCTCAAATTAGTCAAACGTGTAATAATGTTTGAAACATTAACCGTAACATCAAAGTACTCATCACGGTAACGATATTGCATTCAAGACGCGAGCGCCGCGCGTCGTATTGTAGGGCGTAACGATAATCCCGACATTTTTAACATTGCCTTTTTTCTGTTTTTTTTTTTCTATTGGATGCTATAGAATGGTTGTAGACCATGGTCTGAACAACGTTTGTTCTAGCAAAACTGTGATTCAAATGTCACCGTGTATTAACAAATTCTACTTTTATTATAAACGTAGAATTAGATAAACCTGATAATCTATCAGTGTATTTAACAAATTGGTAGAAGTTCAGAGTAAAATTTTAGATTACAGTAATCAGTACCAGTCACGTTGAATCACGAATCACTGTAATTATTTGGAAACGCAAGTATAATATAATGGAATATCCAGATAATATTGAAAATCTCGATTAGATTGATCGCCCAAGATGTTTAATTTAAATAATGGATAGCATTGAAATGGTATTTCTTAGTTACAATAAATCACAAAATATATTCCTTTATGAAATATTTGTTTTATTGTAGAAGATGAAGTAGCAAATTGGAAATGAACAATTTTTCACTTCCTCAAAACTGAAACAGATATTATATTATCAAACTGGCACCATTCCAAAATATTGGTATTAGTAGAAAAATATAATTTTAGTCGTAGTGGGTAGTAGACCAAAATAGTCTTTAAGTGTGACAACTGTGATGGCTTATAGTTGACATAATTATACTCATGTGGCCACTGTATGGAGTGTTTCATCTACAATCTTCATGTTTGGCATAAGCACTCGAGTGTCTTTAGTTTAGACAATTTCCTTGTGTGTCAGAATGATAATCATTTTCAAAAAACCTCTTCACAAGACATTTCTAATCTATCGCAAACATTTCCCTCACCATTTATCTTCCATCAGCAATCATTGCTAACTATAAAGAAGGTAATCTACCGGCTCACTAGCTTCCCATTTTTTGGAATATTGCACGGATCCTTGGCGTCGTAGGTATGATTTATAACTTTGTTTACTTCAAAAATATTCACCTTTGATACAAAAGCGACTCGATTTGCCGAGCATTGCAAATGGTGCGAAAACTTAAGGATGTTGATGATTGTCTTTTATTTGAAACTATAATAGAGTTTTGCTACCATAAGCGAAAATATTTCTAGCTTTGTACATCCAAGTTTATCACTAGGATCTGGTTTATTTTCACCATATTATTTTGAATCAGTTTTGTCAAACCTTTCATCCCAAAATATACCGACCTAATACTACATATTATCAATCCTTGTACTTGATATCACTACACGTCTCCCAGGTGATGTAAAAATAAAATTTATGTCGTAATATTCTCCTTATCCTCTTTCGTTTATTTCAGGGTAGCAATGACACAACTCCTAGTGAATGGTCCATCCAACATATTTTGCGGCTGTAACCCAGTTTACGAGTTATCTGGGCGTTTGGATGGACGCTATCGGACATTATTTGTTGGCTGATTTATGATATTTGCTCCTGTGGCCCGTATTGATACACCTAAATATACAACGAACCTTTGTTGATAAATAATAGGACTGGGATCGAGGTGTTTTATGGGCTTCGTATTTGCAGGTTCAACATGGTTTTGCAGTGTCAATTTGGTAATGGAAGAAAGCAGAATTATTGATGCTTGTAACACAAAACCACGCAAAAGACTTCTGTTCTGATTTATTTGTGTACTTTTATTTATTTATTTAACCATTTTTGTACACATATAAACAGACAAGAAGGAAGGAACGGGATCATACTCAACTTTGTTTAAGGTGATAACAGTGCAACGATACAAATATATTTGGTTTTAAAGTCATGCACCAATACGCTTGTTACGATGTCCGTGTTTGACCCGTCTATTATAAAATACCAGTGACCCATGTACATCAAATTATTCTGATAGGTAAATTACGCACAAAATCAATTATAATGTTTAATAATATTTCTGACACAGAGCGACCCATGTCCAAGATTAAAGAGTTATATTGGCCATTATAAATGAAAGTCCAAAATAATAATTTTACGCTTCGTAACAGTTTTATATAATTAAGTAGGTTCTACGATTAAACAAAGGTATAATCATAAGAATCTAAATATAGTACAGTATTTTATCTCACGAAGCGATGCACGTTTTACTTGTGATTACCAAGTGTACAAACACGCTGTGAATGTACAAATGTGTAAGCGGAGGAGCACTCGGTACTGGGGCCGTACTATGAGCTGTTAACACCATCATGATTCCGTTGAGAAAGAGATATAGTGCTATCGGTCATGTATAGCTCCGTCTCTCTTCCACGCTGGAACAATGATGGAATTAACACGTCATAGTAAAAGAGAAAATTCCCTGTCCGAGAAAATGGTGAAATTGGAAGTATGTTTGTGTGCGGGTAAATATTATGTGCTGACGCTATTCGTCTTCACGCACACATTCATAGCGTGTTTGTACACTTGGTTACCACGAGTAAAGCGCACGTCGCTTCGTGAGATAAAAATACTATATAAACCTCCTAACCTCAAATAGTATAGTCTGGAGCTTTGTAATACCTTTAGAGATATTACAAAGCTGCAGAATACACTAAGAACGTACGTGGGTACAACCTTGAATCATTAACACCGGGTATCAAGTTTATTATGTCACACAAAATAGTATTAACATCAAGGATTTACCATTGATACGTGACTTAACACTTGTGTAGGTACGCGTTGCGCTAATCTGTAATCTGTACTTATATTGAAAGTGGTAAAATTTGTGAGTTTGTACGAACTGGATAATCTTCTGAATGATCTGATTCCAAAAGTTCTTTCTTATCTACAGTATTACCATGTGTCATAGGATATATTTTATGTTTAAACAAGTATATTCACGTGTACAGAAGCTAGTCCATTATAAGGCGGATTATGTTCCTATTTACGCGCTAAATTTTTATATCATGAATTCATGAGTAGGTATCCGATTGTCGTGGTAATATTGGAGCTAGTGCTGTTAAGTTTGAACAGGTCTAAACTGAGACGGACCAAATGAAAGATGGATGGGTTGTGTCAAAGATGATATTACAGCAAGGTTCGGTATAAGCACTGCGATGACGGCTGATTTTACTACGCCAACCCCAGTAAAATAAGATAAGGACAGAAGGATGAATGGATATAGAATTCACGACTGTCCATAGAATTATTTATACCTGTTGTCAATTTGCTCTTTTTATTATTCTACTCCGAAGAAGGACGTCACTGGGTTTGGCGTGCTCTAATAGTAAGATCGAATAAATTTCTCAACAGACCGTATTCTCGACAGATCGTAGGCGTGACGTTGACAGAATGGTCCTCAAACACGGGAACTGATTTTAGAAAGCATTAATTGATTATATATCGATCTTTGTTCCAATAATGTGCTTAATTCAAGACGTGGTACATTTTGTACAGCGAATATGTAAAGTTTTATAGTAAATTGTTACAGAGAAGTAAATCTATTCAATGGTACAGATTTGAACCAAAAGTATGTATGTTAATGTTCAGTAGAATTTAGAGAATGTTAACACACTCAACTGTTATTAAGTGTCCATTTTCAAAGCCCAAAAACTGTGCACTGAATTCCCAGTGACTTATCGGAAAATCGGAAATTCTAGGAAGGACGCAAAGCTTCTAAATATGCGCTCTATTTAGTTAATTCCCAAATAACGGCGCTATTATTGACCGACTTCTTATAAAGGTGGAGGTTCTCAATTCATCCTTTTTTTTGTATTGTGTGTTTACGTGATATCTCTGGCAATTTTAAATCGATTTCAAAGATATATTTTTTTATTGATAGAGTATGCCTCAGGGGTGCTTCCATATAAATTTTATTAACTTGCTTGTGTAGTTTTTCACTTAGCTTAAATAATACGTATTTATTCCACTTTGTGTTTATTAATGATCTTATAATAACTTCCTGCCACTGTTATTTACATTGCAAGTATATGAATTTGTGTGGGGTAGGTACCACAAATAAAAATTATTTTAAAATACAAATTCAAAGACACCGACTTCTGAAATTTAAGTAATTTTTCACTTCGTAGTGTATTTTTTTGGAAATGGGTTGTTTTTTTTTGTATTATAACTATGCTAGTTTGATGGTGATGCTTTTGTTCAAAAGCTGTACTGTCTGCTCAATAATATAATAACTAGAGCGGTACTAAATTATATATTCATGTCGTGGTCATTTAAATTTCTTGTAACATACTTCGTAACTTTGTTGGGTTTGGCAATATCCTAAAAGAGTCGCGCATCATAAGTTATCTTAAAATTTTACAAGTAATTTAACTATTTAGTTGTTAAAACATTTCAGTAATCATTTTCATTCTACAAATAATGTAAAACTAATTTATTTTTCTTACGATAATCACAGAAGTTTTGTTTACTTCGTAGGTATAAGGCCGATAAGAATGTAAGGTCCTTAAACAGTTCCCATTTAATCTATAGAGGAAAAAAACAATATCCTTGCAAACAGAACCATAAAACTGTCGACTGTCTAATTTGTTGTTTCCCATTCCTTTGTTTTGGCAATACTGATTTACAATTTCGAAGGCTACTTACTAATCTCTAGCTTATATTGATTGTGGCTCTATTTAATTCCGTAAGTATGTTTTTTACCCATTTTGATATATAGTCAAAAATGTGTTATCAGCATTTATTAGGTACATTTCTTCCACACGAGTAATAATCACCAATTTTGCTAACGATAAACAAATTATTTATTTCGTTTCCAAATACATTTACTTTGCAGAAATCAGAGGGGCAATTCTCGTACTTAAAAAACGTTCAAATTAAAGTCGCAATATCATCTCAGCGACAATCAATGTCAAAAACATGTCAAAAATGTATGTAAGTTGATTGTATTTTTGACAGATTGATACTGAGATCAGACTGTGAACGTTCTTAAAATTACGGGAATTGCCCCTCTGATATTTAAAATAGTACACATTTTGCGTTCTGACATTCCTCCCGGGAGTTATTTAACCTTGACTTATGTTAGGCTTTGTATCGATTGAAATATTCAGACTATTTTTAATCAATCCAAAAACATGGGAGGTGCCTAATGCGCCTACATTTTTAATGAAATTTATTCAATTCATAAATATGTTTAATGCTTGACACCAGGCTAAAAATGTTCCTTTGGCATTTAATTATTTTGCAATGTGACTGTTATGTTAAATATAACTCGCTGGTTCTTTCACCAAATCGCGAAATCATAATATGAATAGATTCTTCACAAAGAAAAAATAACTTTTTCTGCAGTACTTCAGAAGTGCTCCCGACCTTTCACGTACTAGACTACCGAATAATGTGATAGTACGAAATTCACTCATCCATCATCCACTCGGGTCTCCATGTGGGTATTATGATCAATGTTGGCTGAAATCAGACAAGGATGGATGACATAAACCATAATTAAGGTTTAGTAAACAACCACTTTTACTTCCAACTTTTTTGTATCAACATCGAACGGTCGTGAAAGTTTGCGTTGTCGATAACCCCGTACCAATTTTAAGTGATATCGGTAATATTTCTTTCAATTAGTAATAATTGGTCGTTACAGGATTTAATAAAAAAAAAAAAAAAAAAAAAATAAATATCGTCTGACATTATTAGGCGGTTTAGCAATTAAACAATTTAACAATTACTAGGCGGTTTCATAATTTATTTATCGTCAGTCGTTGTAGTAGGTACTTTCTGAAGCCACATAAACTAACGACTTGTATCTTATAAATATTTGACGTGTTCTCAGAATATTTTGATATTTCCTCATAGTTTGATTATAACTATGATAGTTTTCCTTTGACAAACGGTGATGTTTTATACGTGACATTTTCTCTATCGTAGAACTTTGATGACATTGTAATAGGGCTCAGCCTCGTTAGAAATAAAAATGCGTCCCTGTACATTTTCGTATAAGCAATAAGCATCCGCGTTCTATTTTAAAAATACAGCGAAACATGGACGTTGGTCGCACAGCTTTTATAGTTAAAGATTTCGTCCCATTCATATTCCACGTTGCATCGAAATTTCAGAGTAGAAATTTTCTAATACAAATGTCCTTGTTAAATCATGAAGGCCTACATCCAATTCCAAAATGAAAACGGGATCCCTTCTTTTCGCATAATGTTCTTTGTCCTAATATACTTCGGCATAACGATTTTGGCACAATTTGTTTTGGCATAATAATACTTCGGCATAATTTTTTTAGGCATACGTTTTATGTTTTTTTTTTTCATCTTAAAGACTAATTTGTTTTGGCATAAATTTGATTCGCATAACGTTACTAGGCCTAATGATTATTAGCATAATAATATTTAGGCATACAATTAATAGAAATAACGGAAACAAATTTGAGTTATTTTTACGTATACATAACATTATGTAACTTAAGTATGTATTTTTATTTTTGCCCCAAGGTCTAACACATCTCGATTTAGTAAAAAGGCAATGAGAACTTAGGATGCAAGAGCGAGCGAAGCGAGCTCGGGAATTGGGGCACCCCGACTCGGACAGGTTAGGTTCGAAGGGGATGACGGGGGCTCAAGTGAGCGAGCGGAGCGAGCGAACGAGGCCCCGTCACACAGTGGAACGAATGTATGGGAGAGGTTGGACGTAGACATCTCCGAAAAAAAAGAGTTAAATTATGCCAAACGAATGATGCCATCTTATTCGATTACCTAATGCCTTCATAACTTGTGCTGATAAATTTCTTCATAACTCCCATATTTCGGAAGTAATTTGAGAAAATGTGATATTTTACTATGAAAATGAGTGTATCGAGCTCTCTCCCTCCTGATTCCGGCGTTGTTTCAAGTAGCGGTCTCTAATATCATAATGCTAATACTAAGAGCTATATTTAATACTAAGACACATGGTGCGCCAAATGTGCACTTTCTGGGATAAAGAGTGATGTTTATTTTATAACACAAAAATATATTTTTTTGTTTTGTGGTTGTTTCACCTTATTACAATAACATTTCTGAGCAGCCAATTAGAGAAGATATTAGAGAATTTGGATATGTGATTAGGGACTTAAGGTTTACATGTAAAACTGATGCACTAATGATTACTGATAAGAAGATTGCTATTATTTAATTACTAAATGGCTCTTAATACACTAATTAAGCATGCATCATTTTCAAACTAATTACCTTGCAATATTTAACAAATAAGGGTACCTGGATCAAATATAAATAGGTCACTATTAGTAATTTTAAAATCAGTGTTGATTTACACCTCGTTGTAGCCACACTAATGTCGCAATGTATTTTCCAAATTTTAATACAAATCTTGATCTTCACGTTGCTTTATGCGCACGCGCACATAAAGATTTACGCGACTATAACTATTTGTTCAGTGTTTTAAAAGATAACTGTTGTGTTCAGTTATGTGAAAGTTCTGAAACAAGTTTAAAAGACTGGTGTCGTCGATTTTACTACCGCATTTATGCAAAATGGACACAGTCTGGAAGAAGCACAGAAAAGTTTCGGAAGAAACATGAGATTTGGCTACAGGCTGCAATACAGTGGCCGGAATTTCTGAATGAAAATATTGAATCTCCTACAGAAAATGTAAGTGACGTCATCGAGCCCATAATTTCTCCTGCTAAATCTGATGCTTCAACTTGTACACATCCTAGTCCTCGTAAATCTTTTGAGGACCTTAGTAACCGGCAAAAAAGAAGACGCACTAAAGATACTCTTCCATGCAGCAGAAGCAGCGCTGAAATTGTGTTTTCGGCCGAAAGGGCGCTTCGAAAGGCAGGAGAAAGCGATACAGCTGATGTAATGAAATACTTGATGGAGAATCCAGAAGAGGCCTCACTAATCAAAGCCTTCATTGAAGGTAAATCGATTCAGGTACGGGAAATATCAACTTTGAAGGCATTGGCTCTTTATGTATCGATGAATTTATCGAAATGGCGCTACAACACTCTTCGAAATTTCAACACCCAAGAAGGAGCTTTTAAATACCCGAGTTACTACATGTTGGTTAAAGAAAAAATTAAGTGCTATCCGGCCTAAGACGATCTCACAGTTACAGAGAGCTCTGCAAAAATCAAATTACAAGCCTTGATGGATTTAACCTCAAGAAGACTTATTAGGTCGTTAGAAACCCCTGTTGATCCCAATCAACAGCTCATTTTGACCAGCAAATGGGGTTTTGACGGATCATCTAGCCAAAGCATTTATCATCAAAGGACGAGTGAAGATGAGCAAATCGATCTTGCTAGTAATTTTATGATTAGTCTTGTACCACTGCGGCTCGTCTCAAAAGGTGTAACAATTTGGGAAAACGAGCTACCATCTTCCACCTCATTTTGCCGGCCAATATTGTTTAAGTTTATAAAGGAAACCAAAGAAAATGTGCAGAGAGAGATGGCTGAAATCGAAGCCGAGATTGAAACCTTAACTCCATCCACCATCACTGATGGAATTAGTGTCAAACACTAACTGCTGTTGACAATGATTGATGGTAAAATTCATTCCATTATATCCGATACAGCAGCTTCAGTGTGTGACATATGCAAGGCTAGTCCTAAAGAGATGAATAATTTAGAGTTAATCAAAGATAAACACGCAAACGAGGACATGTATAAATACAGCTTAAGCTCCCTTCACGCTTGGATTCGCTCAATGGAATGCTTATTACACATTTCCTACAAATTAGACATAAAGTCATGGCAAGCAAAGGGTGATATAGCAAAAAGGCAAGTTGATGACAGGAAGAAAAGAGTTCAAGAGGCTGTAAGAAGAGAAACGTGCTTACTTCTCGATGTTGTGAAACAAGGCAGTGGACCCACCAACAATGGCAACTCGGCAAGGAGATTTTTTGAAAACTACACTAAATCTACTGAACTGACCGGAATAGACGCTATGCTTTTAAGAAAAATCTGTGTGATCTTGCAGTGTATTTCATCAGGAGAGAAGATCAACGTAACTAAATTCCGAGAGTTCTGCTTTGATACTGCTAAGCTTTACGTGGAGTTATACCCATGGTATTATATGCGTTCTTCACTTCATAAAATTTTAATGCATGGGCCAGACATAGTTCAGAACTTGTCAATTGTGCCCATTGGTTTTCTATCCGAAGAGGCATCTGAGGCTAGAAATAAAGATTTTCGAAAATATAGAGAGGGGCATTCTCGAAAGCATAGCAGTATCTCATGCAATGAAGATATTATGCACAATCTTTTACTGTCTTCTGATCCACTTGTTACAAGCATTCGTCCAAAAGTAAATAAGTTTGTAAAAAAATCTTCTTTTAAGGAATTTTATGAGCTTACGGATTCTGAGAAAAGTGATATCGAATTTGTTAGCATAAATGATTTAGCGGATATCGATCCTGAATTTGAATTAATTAATGATGATGATGATGACGATGATAATTAAATGTTGATATTGTTTTAAAATGTGTAACTTAGTAAATTAGAGCTTACATCTTAATTCGAAACCAGGTCGAAACCTATAACGTGAATCTACTGACATTGACATACTGTGATTGTTACCTGTTGTTTTGTTTGTATGTATTGTATAATATATTAATTAAACTAGGTAATTTATTATTTTATTATCTAAAATACCGTGTTTTTATCGTTATTGTAAAACATATATAAATAAAATATTATGTGAAAAAAGTCATACTCTCATCTGTTCTTATGAATATTTTCGTAAATAATACACAAGATTTAAAAAAACAATATTTCATATATTTATATATGACCTCTACATACGTCTGTCTGTTTAAAATCAATACAAATGAGGAAAAACCATTTTAATTTTTTTTTAATTTTCATTTCCTTTTATCCTAGAAAGTGCACATTTGGCGCACCATGTGTCTTAGTATTAAATATAGCTCTTAGTATTAGCATTATGATATTAGAGACCGCTACTTGAAACAACGCCGGAATCAGGAGGGAGAGAGCTCGATACACTCATTTTCATAGTAAAATATCACATTTTCTCAAATTACTTCCGAAATATGGGAGTTATGAAGAAATTTATCAGCACAAGTTATGAAGGCATTAGGTAATTGAATAAGATGGCATCATTCGTTTGGCATAATTTAACTCTTTTTTTTCGGAGATGTCTACGTCCAACCTCTCCCATACATTCGTTCCACTGTGCGTCATCCCCTTCGCGTTAGGTTCCTTTAAACCCTGCAGACAGAAATAGGGGCCCCGCGAAGCGGGGCTCCGTCGACTAAGTCTTATTATTATTGTTATGCTTAATAAAGTTATGCTTTAGAACTTTATGGTTAGTAAATTTATGCTTTAGAATATTATGCTTAATCATTATTATGGTTAGAGAAATTATGCTTAAAATAATTATGCGTAAGCTGTTATGCGTAATTATAATATGCGAAAATATAATTATGCCAAACAAAATTATGCTAAGTTATATTAGGTCTTAAAATTTTATGCAAATGGATAGGGAACCAATGAAAACACGTCGTGTTTTGTATAGTTCAAAATGATTAAAAACAGAATACCTATTCTGAAAAAGGGTGATACAATCAATATTTATCAAATAAAATATTTGAGGAAAATAAACTATTTTTCGCCTTGTTTATCTTAAAATCTAATTAATTTAGGTACGCACGGCTACAGACAGATCAAGCTATACATTTCCAGTATATGCTGATCTCGCACTGTATAGGATGTCCTTACAATGAGAGGTCAGTGTAAACTGGAAATGTATAGCTTGGTGTGTAGCCGTGTGTACCTTTCAAGTTTAGACGTCTCTTTCATTTTTCTTTTATAATAACCTAGTAGTCAAAGGCGATCATACTATTTCATCAATAGAACATGAAATGTCAATCCAAATGACTATTTATTTATTAACTCACTAACACATCCTAATTGAGTCTAGGATTACCGATCTAAATATTAATGCCTACCTATCCATGAAACGGTAATACACTTCTAATGTAAATCAACCCTCTCGTACTGCGTACAGTCCCAAATAACCTAACCACATACCCTACACCAATCATTTTAGAACCCATCCATATGTACCTATGTACAAAGTAGGTACTGATATACCTTTTTTTTGTTTTTTGAGGGTTGGATTCATGTGAGAAATCATCAAATATCTTCTCCCGCTCTGGGCAGAGTAGGAGGGCGTGTCAGACTCTTACTGACTAAAACCCACCCTGTTCCTTTAGTTGCCTGTGCCAGGGGCCACGGTATCCCTCTCGGACTTTCCCGCAACCCTAGCAGGCATCGGCCCTAGCGGACCCCGTCATTGGTGCTGATATCTCTTTGAGGCACGCGTGGAACACAACGCGCCGTCGACCCGGGCCTGGTCCTTATCGAACGGCGAGCTGCCCATTGCTCGCCGTTCGCAAGCCCACGCCTACGGTGGCCAGGAATCAGCCTGCGATTCCTCACGTACCTATGTACAAAGTAGGTACTGACATACCTGCGTGCCCATAAGCTAAATAAAACTGTTTTACGTACAGAAATGAATCGCATTCCGAAAAGGCCCGCTCTCCTCACGTGTGATAGCTACGTGTGATAATCAACAACTAGCAAAACGTCTGACATTTGCAGTCCAATTTCCAATTGTATGTTAGCCTATTTACGTCATTATCGATCAGCTCGAACTCGAGGCAAGCTTCATAAAAAAGTAATACGTAATTACCCGTTTCCTTTGGCATTTGTGTTATAAACGTATTTATATATTGTAACGGTAGGTATACCACCAATTAAGTGTTTAGTTACTTCGTGTATTGTTGTGGGACCTACTTATGTTCCTTTGTTGGCGTTAGTCAAATTGAAATTTCTGCCGTTATAGTTTTCGGTTGCGACTTAGTTTAAAAAAATATCCGAGCTTTGTCTAGACATTGTTACGAGTACCTACGATAATAGATTTTTGCATAACTACGACTATATATTTAACGCAGCTTCTCCCGTAAAAAAGTTGTTACGTATGTGCACAACTCACGAGTCTCACCGCATCCTTTCAAGACGACCCATTGGAACGTAAAACCAAATTAACAAACTTACTTTTACACACAAGTAAGCTTTTATGGCTACTACTTATTTATCAAGTTTCACTTTGATTAATTTATTGTTCTAAGATGTAAGTATACAGGTAAATCCTACAGCACACACGACCTTCATAAGCCCTATTTATTTTTTTGTTTAGCAATGTCCCATTGCTGGGCAAACGCCTCCACCTAGTCCTTCCAGGAACTCTTTACCGCGCCACCGCGAACCATCCCTCGCGGTACGCGTTCCGGTCGTCTCGAATAAGCCCCTATCCCTATTTTAAATGACATCAACGAGATAGGCCTATTCTTAGTCCGGGCCATTTCTCATTCAAATGCTAATTCAATACGTAAATCACTTATCAATTTATATGCAGAACACGATTGCTTAGGCCACTACTTGTGATCTTAATCTAAAATGTAATGTATTACTACAGAAGTAGCTACGTATCATGCATTGATAACACTAGGGCCCTCATCCATTACCTGCGTGGTGGAAAGGGTTCAAACTTGTTCTTAGGCTGTGGCCAGACCTGAGTCATGACTGTCTTTAAATGATAAATGATTTTATTTCTGTAAGTAGGTTTGTACAAACACTTTTACACGTCAATCATATTTTTCTTTAATAGATGAGGCCGGCGTTTCCTATCTAACTAGGTATTCTGAGAAAGAAAGGCCAAAACAAAGGTCACAGTCTCTTTTAAAGTCCAGACAAAATCTTGGTCAGATAATGTGAAGACTATGTAGATCGGTATCGGAAATGGTATTTTCAGGAAAGAACCACACATATTGATTGGACCTGTCCACTCAGTGCATACATTAGTCAGTAACCGTGTAGCTCAACTCAGAACTCACATGACTGCTTTAAACGGATTATTACTCTATAATAAAAATTATGATGACACGCACCCTCGTGACAAAACAGTTACATTGACAGCTTTGCCGTAGACAGGTATTCTGTAAAGAAAAAAACGAATTGAAAAAACTTAGGTGAGATGAGCATGAATTGAGATTACAATACAGTCAATCGGCGAGATTGTTACAGAATAACTCGGCTGATGCTAGTCAGCCGAGTTATCCTGTAACAATCTCGCCATGAAGACTTGCGTGAAGTGAGCTTTTACTGTCCCACTGATGCTAGGGATAATAAAGTTATAATATACCTACATATAAACCGTGAGTTGGATTTTAATTGCAAACCACGTTATTCACCCTATTTGCCTACACACACCTTACCTATATTATTATTATTGAATAATATATTTTATCCAAATTCTATTGATCATTTTGTATTACTTCAAAGCTAGTATGTAGTTAAGTGTCTAATCATTACTATTTTGGGGGTTTTAAAATAAAATAGTTTTTTTTTTATTTATAGGCCGTGCGTGACGTGCTCGCGCCTAAAGCAATAAGAAAAGCCAGTTCTGACTTATTTATTTATTATTATTTATGTATTTATTAAACTTACACACACTATCATTACAGGATGACCTCAATACAATAGTGGTTTCACAAATAACACCGAATAAATTGAAAAATCAACTTACGGTTAAAAATCTAAACTTAAAAAATACGAAGCAACACTAAACTCTAATAATAACACAATCTGAAGTCAGACTACAGAATTATATTACGTACCTACGTAGGTATCTTATAATTATCAAACTATTTTATTTTTTTGCTATTTTATTTGAAAACCCCCAACTATTAATAATGTTTAGAAGTCAAAGTATATTATAAAAATCTCGATTGTGATTGTAAATGTATTGCTTGGTCAATTCCCAGCATCAGAGGGACGACACTGACAGCTCACTTCACCTACGTAGGTATTCACGGTGAGATTGTTACATAATCGACCGGCAGGTGAAATGACGAAATGACAGCTCACTTCATCCATGTTCTCACGGTGAGATTTTTTCATAATAGATCGACAGTTTTGACTCTAGTGTGCGCACTGTCTGATAAATTAAGGCTATAGAGGTATGAGGAACAGGGTGTACAGTTCACTCATAACTCCATAGAAAAGAGAGGATCCTCCGATCAGAGGGGTGTTGTGTCTGGTGGTCAATTGCCGAACGATTGATTTCGGGACGTTGTATATATGCTAGTTGCGCGGTAAACTCTGCTTTCGCGATGCAGGATTTTGCGTGACGTCAGTGAGAGCGAACTACGCTTGCACGTGGCGATGTAGATACCGTAACAAGGCTAACCGAAAAAATATATTGTAATAAGGTTTTATTTTTGTCTTATAACCATAGCCTGATTTGAGAACCTTAGGCTAACTAAAGAAACACTTAAACACGGTCTTATTACAAAACAAGGTTTTTCTTTTGACATGGTTTAAACCATCGAGCCTGTTTTTGAAATGAGAATCTAACAGAAATCAAAATACAGTTCCTTTTACAAAACTGACAACTTAGTCCGATCTTAGGTTGTCAATTTTGTATTAAGAACTATATTAAAGTCGGCATAAAGTTCGAAATACAAAAACTGGCTTGACGGTTTAGGTTCGGGATGAAGTTAGATCGTGTTTTGTAATAAGACGGAATGAATATTATTAACCACCTAAGAGCTTGCTACTTAATTAGTGAACAGTGTCCGCTTGGAGATTCAATTATAAGACTGTTTTAGTCTGGTTTTCTTTCGTGTTACAGTGGTCAGAAATCAGACTGTAGTATTCCTTTGTGAAAATGAGTTCTGCAAAATAATGGGTAGTACAATTTGGTAAAGCAGACTCGCCGAATATCGTGGAAGAACATTATTATCATTTATGTTCAAATTCTTATTAACTGGCCTTTGGTTTAGCCAGCATAACTTTCGAAATATTAAACCAATTTTAATGAAACAAAAGCTTATAATATGACCGAACAATGCAGCGGCAAAATTGGCTCCATGGTTATCAAGCCCGGAATGTTGTGTAAAGTTATAATAACAAAATAAGTAACAAGTTTGCATTTTAGAATATGCTGAAATACGCGTAATCATGAACAACATTTTTGCGGCCTGAACTAAACTGTACTGGAATCAAAACATGGGACTTTAGACTGCCCGAACTACACTACCTACCTTTATTCATAAAAACGTAACATTTTTAAACAATGAATTACTTCGTCCTACATTTTTATAATAAAAATGAAGTAAGGGGTCAATAAACTCACCATTTTAGTTGCATGACGTTTTTAAATAAAAAAGCAGTATACCAAGAAATTACTTGCTAAGTATTCTTAGGCTGTGACCGACTTATCAATGCAATATAAACTATTACTGACATTTGAATTATTGGAGCTGGCATGCTCCTTACCCAAAGATCTAGTTTATACAGCGTGCGTTAAGAGCGTTTATACCTTATGAGTGGCAACGTCGCAATTTAGTGTCAAATTTCGTGGTTTTCAATTTTTATCATTTAATCGGAGCTATATTTTAAAAATCTGTTTAATTAACGTTTTAGAATTACGTGAAAGTATTTAAAAAGTAAGTAACCGTAATGCTTACAGTTATTTTACAATAAAAATAACGCCCTGCAAGTTCTATTTATATGCAAATAATACATTTGATGTATTATTTGCATATAAATAGAACTGTAAACGCAACGATTTCTTACCTTTTACACAGTTTTCACATAATTCTAAAAAGTTAATTAAACAGATTTTTAAAATATAGCTCCGATTAAATGATAAAAATTGAAAACCACGAAATATGACACTAAATTGCGACGTTGCCACTCATAAGGTATAAACGCTCTTAAAAGTAAATAATGTATTCTGAAATTAGATCGTGTTCAATCCACTGTGAGATTTGCGTGGTGAATGTGTAACCACGTATTGTTGACGGTTTCAAGGCATTTACACTGTACCGCAATATTAATAGGCTGTGGTTTCTGGAAAATCGGAAAAGGGAATTTATATACAGGGTAGAATTATAAATATCTACTCGGCGTGGGTCGTTTCTCATCAATCATTTGTACACGGGTAGATGATGTATTTGGAGAGGCTATACATCCATCAGTTGAACAGGTTGGTTAGCTAGTGTTTTTTAAAGAAAACACTATTTTGTTATTTTGTAGATAAAAAACCTCGAGAAATTAAATAAAATAACAAAAAGGAAAAATATCGTCGTCAGCATTTTCAGAGATGTAGTTTCGGTATCTACTAGTATTTAACCCCCACTAAATGCGGCTGAAATCAGACTTAAAAGTACTCCTGGGCGTTGAGCCCACTACCTGTCGCCTCCAACACTTCATTGCAGTTAAAAAACTACAGGCCAGACCTGTCCCAAGCATTATCTTTAGAGTCTTTCTTAAACAAATTTCAAGGACGTCTTCAAGAAAACAAGCTATTGTTTTAGTGAAGGAACGTCGGCAAACGACTTTTACTTCAATGGGTAGTTCGCCGTCCGATAAGGACCAGGCCAGGGTCGACGGCACGTTGTGTTCCACGCACGCCTCAAAGAGGTGTCAGCACCAATGACGGGGTTCGCTAGGGCCGATGCCTGCATGGGTGGCGGGAAAGTCCGAAAGGGTTACCGTGGTCCCTGGCAAAGGCAAGTGAAGGAACACGGGTGGGTTTTAGTCAGTAAGAGTCTGACACGCCCTCCCGCTCTGCCCAGAGCGGGAGAAGTTATTTGATGACTTCACACCCTCAAAAAAAAAGGTGTGCGTCATTATGGGATATTGTGTAGGTATATGTGTATGAGGATGGTTGTCATTGATGAAGGTGAAGGTACATACAGGGTGGTAGAGCATCAACGCGGAAACTGTTACCATGGATTCAGCAAAAGCTTCCGAACACCCCTGCGTAAAAAAAAATCGTCGGTGATTAAAAGGGGGTCAATCATTTATCATTTATAGTTATTTAAAACGGTACAATACCAATTAGGTACATTAAGTAACAAAGAGACAAATTACAATTACATTGCCACTCGTTTACATAACCTTAAAACTAACATGGAACAGTAGACTCCCTTGCATACTTTCTCTCACAGAACACCAGACATGATTCGCATAATTTAATTCCATTCATCCGTAAACACATCACATTCAGGGTTGCCAGCCAGAAGGGGATTCAGCATCTTTTGACTACGACAGACTGGGGATTCGGCTCTGGCTCCAGTTTTGGCTGGTAGTTGCGCGAACAGATTGTGCGCCGGCTCTGACGGTGTCCGATCATGTGCTGAATTTATGGATTCAGTTTGTGCGTCGATGTCCCTGCCATGCTTTATTATTATATTACTAACTGACCCCACGAACTTCGTACCGCCTAACATTTTTTTTGTTTTTTATTTTTCTCTCCATATGAACTATCCTCGTACTTCAAGGAATATTCTAAAAAAAGAATTAGCAAAATCGGTCCATCCGCTCTTGAGTTATAAAATTACAACGAAAAGTGGCATTGATTTTTATAGATAAGGATGTATATAAATGGAAACGATACGGTGCTATCAACAACATTTAGTAATGATTAAAATTAAAATGTTTACTATAATAATAATAAATGTATGATTCCAGTTTTATAATTTTACATTTATCATTTGGAAACTGTGTCATTTTTAATGTAGGTTTATACAGAGTTATATGGGTGATAGGGCTCTCAAGTTAGTACCAGTTAGACTATCGTTCGGTTCATTATAGTTCGGAATTTCACAGTATAGGAATAAAATTATAGACAGAAAATAAATAAAATATAGATTTTATACGGAAACTAAAATAACCTGACTAAAGAAAAACCATTTGTATAGTGTGTGTCGAGTGTATGCGTATATGTGGGTGGGTGTGTGGGTGTGTATTTGTGTGGTTTGTGTTCTGTAGAAATTCGTAGTGTTGTGTTGGAAGGTGGGTGTATTCGAGGATGTGTCGGACGGGGTACTGTTTGGGTGAAAGGGGGTGTGAGTCAAATCTACGTATTGAGAATGTTTTCAGTACTTGCCAGTAAGAGTCATTATCCATTTACAGACCTTACCTTTACAGTCAAATTAATTGAACGTGTAGATGTAAAATTGTTTGTTTACAACGCTTCGCAACGCAACTCAACGCAACGCATTGTTCATGATGTTCTGCAAGTTTTGTTACGTGCCTCTCTATGGGACATAGTTACGTCCGTGGTCCTACGATTGAGATCCAACTGTAAAGAAGTATGTCTACGCAACGTATACTTTAGCACAAAGAGCTGCCCTACGGTTAGGATCTGACATTCTGTGTACAATTAAACCGTACTATACCGATAGCGTTTAAAGGTCAGGACCTTGAGGACGGCTCTTTGTGCCCTTTCCTGCTGTATCATACTTGTCTTTGAAGCACTTACCCAGACTGTTATACCAAATGTTAATGTTGACTGGCAAAGGGAGAAATAAACTATACGTAAGGTATCTACGTCACCTCCTGGAAGCCTCAATCGTGCAGGCCTGGGTGTCATCACCGGACAGGCCTGCCGATATTGACGATGAGGCGGAGTGGTTCCGGGAGGCCATGTCCGAGATTTGCGACGTGGCAATGCCCCGAGTCCGTCCAGGAAGCGCCCGACGTCAGGTGTACTGGTGGTCGCAGGAGCTGGAGACGCTACGCAAGGCGTGCGTCGCAGTGCGACACCTGTACTCCAGGCACCGTAGGCTCCGCATCCGCTCTCCGGATGCGGAAGCGACGGAGGTGGAGCTGTACGAGGGATACAGAGCGGCGAAGACCGCCCTCCAAGAGGCTGTCCAGCGCGTGCCAAATATACGGCCCGCGAGGAGTTGGTGAAGACTGAACGGAGATCCATGGGGGCGCCCTTACAAAATGGTGCGGAATAAACTCCGCACCTGGCCCCCCCGCTGACGCAGAGTCTCCGCCCCCAGCTGGTGGAGGAGGTGGTGAGCACTCTGTTCCCTTCACGGGGGGAGCATACTCCCCCGCCCATGGCTCCGCCGCTCGCGGTGCCTGAAGCGGACCACGCGGACGACGACGACACCCCTGAAGTGACCGGGGTAGATCTGAGAGTGGCGGTAGGTAGGCTGAAGGCCAAAAATACCGCCCCAGGACCCGACGGCCTGCCAGGGAAAGCCTGGGTCCTGGCCTCGACGGCTCTTGGGCCTCGACTGGAGGCGCTCTTAAGCGCATGTATGGAGAGAGGCCAGTTCCCACTCCGTTGGAAGACGGGGTAGCTGGTCCTCATTCGGAAGCCAGGGCGCCCTGCGGACTCTCCGTCCGCATACCGGCCCATTGTGCTGCTCGACGAGGTCGGCAAGCTCTTTGAGAGAGTAATTGCAGGCCGCCTCGTCGGGCACCTGGTGAGGACGGGGCCGGATCTTGCGGATAGTCAGTTCGGCTTCCGCAAGGGGCGCTCGACGGTGGACGCCATCATGCGCGTTAGAGCCCTCACGACGGGGGACGCGGTGTCTCGGGGCGGGGTGGTCGTGGCGGTGTCACTCGACATCGCCAACGCATTTAACACCCTGCCCTGGAGTTGCATTGGGGAGGCACTCCGGTATCACCGGGTGCCAACCTACCTCCGTCGAATAGTCGAGGCACATCTGACGGACAGAGCCGTCATCTACCCCGGTCGCGATGGGGAATGGAACCGGCGAGAGATGTCGTGCGGTGTCCCACAGGGATCGGTTCTAGGGCCGCTCCTGTGGGATATCGGTTACGACTGGGTGCTGCGGGCCGACCTCCCTGATGGCGTCAGCGTGGTGTGCTACGCTGACGACACGCTGGTCCTGGCGCAGGGGAGGTCGCATCAGGCGGCGGCCGACGCGATGACACGCGGGGTTGCGATAGTCGTGGAGAGGATCCGGCAGTTGGGTCTCGAGGTGGCTTTGCACAAGTCCGAGGCCATGTCTTTCCATGGGCCCCGGAACAGGCCACCATCGGGATCCCAACTAACGGCAGGAGGGGTTCACATCGGCGTCGAGTCCACGATGAAGTACTTAGGACTCGTGCTCGATAGCCGGTGGAACTTCGTGGAGCACTTCCGACGTTTGGCCCCCAAACTGGAACGGACTGGGGCCGCCCTCAAGCGGCTCCTGCCCAACCTGAGGGGTCCAAACGCCTCCTGCCGGAGGCTTTACGCGGGGGTCGTGCGGTCCATGGCTACATATGGGGCCCGGGTGTGGGCACGTTCACTGCGGCGGAGAGCCGCCCACTATCTGAACGCGCCCCAAAAGGTGGTAGCCGTAAGGCTGATCCGGGGCTACCGCACGATCTCGGGCGAGGCGGCAAGCCTCCTTGCTGGACTGCCGCCGTGGGGTCTGGAGGCGATAGTCCTCGCGCGCCTGTATGAGTGGCGCGCGGAGGCACTACGCCGGGGGGAAACCCCGCTTCCGCGGTAAATCGCGGCGAAGCGGACGGACCGGCGCGATCTAATGGCGGCATGGAAAGAGCGACTGTCGCAACCCAGCGCAGGGCACGCCACGATAGCGGCGGTAAGACCCCTCTTTCAGGAGTGGCTAGAGAGGCGTCACGGCGTCCTCACCTACCGCCTGACGCAGGTCCTCACCGGACACGGATGTTTCGGGAGGTTCCTGCACATCATCAGGCGGGAGGAAACGCCCGGGTGTCACCACTGCGATGATCGCCCCGAGGATACGGTGGAGCATACGGTGGGGGCCTGCCCTGCATGGGCGGAGTACCACCGTGTCCTAGTAGAGGCGATCGGCAGCGGCGGCGACCTCTCACGCCCGGCCCTGGTTCAAGCCATGGTCCGGGTCGAGGGGGAGTGGGAGGCAGTCACCTCCTTCTGCGAAGCAGTCATGCTAGCGAAGGAGGTGGCGGGACGGGAGAGGGAGAGAGTCTCCCGTCCAAGCCGCCGCGGTGGACGCTCCGGGCGTCGGGAGCCGCGTGACGACTCCCGGCCACCGTAGGCGCGGGCCTGCGGGCGGTGAGTAATGGGTAGCTCACCGTCCGATCAGGACCAGGCCCGTGCTGGACGGCGCGTACGTGTTCCACGCGTGCCTCAAAGAGATGTCAGCATCGAAGAGGGGGCCCACTAGGGCCCAAGCCTGCCGGGAATGCGGGATCATCCAAAAGGGGTACCGCTGACCCGGAACATAAAGGGCCAAGGAAGGAACACGGGTGGGTTTTAGTCAGTAAGAGTCTGACACTCTCTTCCGCTCCACCCAGAGCGGGAGGAGTCATTTGATGATTTCCCAGCCACAAAAAAAAAAAAAAAAAGGTATCTACGTCAGCACTATACCGCAGACTTTTAAACACGGTAATTAGTTTTCTAACTCAGCCAGAAAATGCCCCGATCTGAGCATTCCGTGATATGAGGTTGACTATTAGTAGACCAAGGTGTTACAGATTGTTTTTTCTTGGCAGGGCAAGTCACGAGCATGCATGCATGAGCAACATGATTTGGGTAAACATTAAAATTAGTATGAGTTTTAACTGAAACTGTGTTGTCAGGTTGCGAAGTAGATTTGAGGCGGAAAGTGATAAAGTTGATTTTATCCACGTTTATAGTTAAACTATTCGCCGATAGCCAAGACATAACAATGCCAAGAACAGATTCTGCTCTCTCTCGGGCTTCTTTCCAATGTTCAGCATGTATCAGAAGGGCCGTATCACCTGCATATGTGTAAATGGAACAATTTGGGAGTTCTAAATCACAGACTGTTTAACAATAGGCATTAAATCTGTAATATTATGTAATTCGGACTTTGGAAAATCGGAACATTGAAATTCGGAATAAAATATTTCGGAGTATTTGGGTGTGCCCATTACTTTTATGTATTATAGAAACAATGGTTTAATAAGAAATTTAGTAGCCCAATTAGGATTACTAGTAGACAGGATGGTACTGAAATCGGTTTTTGCAATCCCAGTACCAGCTTTAAGCAGACCTTCTTTCGAGAAATGTTAATGTTCATGTCTCCCATCAGAAATATATTTTTATGGAAGAATACCGATTCTAGTACAGTATTGAGACTGTTTAGAAAGTTGTTTATTTTGTAAAAGGATGGCGGCCTGTTTACAGCAATAATTACGATGTCACTGAGTTTGCAGACTAGGCAGTTCCCATCCATTTCCAGTACGTACCCAGACAGGCGCTTTACTTTGTGTAAATTATTTCATCACCACTGCTCTCAAAACGATAAAGGATAAAATCGTGAGGAAACCAGCATGTCCTAGGACCAAAAATTCGACGATTGTCATCGAATTTTGGTTTTTCACATGTCATCTGATATCTACCTACACACGCTGGGCCCGCGTGGTAGATTACGGCCCGCTCCCTCTCACCGAAAGGAAGCCTATGTCCCAGCAGCGGGAACATTATAGGCTGATAATGATGATGAATTTTCATGAGGTATACCTTTGTTACGCTATAATTACCGACAAAATTTTATAGATTTAATGTTCTGGATCTACACTTAACCTAACCACTTTTTTTCTCTTCTATCTTGCGTCCCACATAAGCTACTTCTAGGTTAATTAGATTTGGTAAAAATACTGATCAAACCATAGGTGAATTATTGTGTTTTTTCGTAGAGTCCTTACACCTAATTTCCGCAAGAACCTAATATATGTAAGCTATTAGTATGAATTTGCCTTCTAGCTTATAAGAAAGTATTTTTCCAATAGTCCATTAATCCCTGTTATCTGCCAAAATCCCTAAGTACATTGTTTGTCATAATATCATTGACTTCACAGTTAGTCTTTGATCTTTCTTATATTTGACTGCCAAAAGGTATAGGTATTGTAAGAAATATTTAGTTTGTGTTTCTTCAACAAATAAGTATTTTCAGTTTGTGTTTGGATTGAAGGTTTATCTGTAACAAAATAATAATTAGGACCTATAAATAGAATCAAATAGCCAATTCACAAATCATAATAGAACAAACCTCATCATCAAAACTTCCCGATATCAGTCCTCTCCACTGATAAGTATTAGTCCTTTCACAGTTATTTTACCTCTGATTTTAGAGTTTAGAGTAATCTTTCTATTTTATTCTATTTTCACTATGGCAATGGAGCCGGTGAATGTCAGTAGGCCAATTCTCGTACTTAAAAAACGTTCAAATTCAAGTCGCAATCGGGATTTTGCTATTGTCTAGGTGAGATTAAGCACGCGTTTCTTAACCTCACAATTTATTTTGATAACAAAATCTGTTTGTAGGGTTAGGTAGTGTTGTGATAGTTTTGTGTGTGTTTGGTTTGGGAATAAGGTTTGTATTTTTAAGCTTTTTGGCACTCATTTTCTAAGAAAATGAGTGCCGAGGAACCCCCGGATGGGGGTGGAGGGACTCCTCCAGATATTATGGATGTTGTGGAGTGTTCCCAAAACTCTGATCGCGTAAGATCCGAGGTTAGAAAGCGTCCCGGAGGTCCTGAGATTTCTGTTGACACGAAAAGAAACAAGCCGCCGTCTGACTCAATTCAGTCCGTTTTTACCAAGCCAGGATTTGAGAACGACTGCAAAATCCTCTATAATGAGAGTGACAGAGCTCCCTTCACCGTATTTGTATCTAGGATGGAAACAGACCCTAAACAAGGCCTAACTTTAAATTCCCTTAAGTTTGCCCAATTTGTTTTCAGTAAGGGTTTTAAAGGTGTTGTCCAAGGCAGTGTCAAGTCTTTGGGCCGTAACAGGATATCAATCGATTTCATCACATACAATGAAGCCAATAATTTTGTCAGCAATCCAATACTGATAGAAAATAAATATTCAGCAGCTATCCCGCGCTTTCATATAAGTCGTATGGGAGTTGTTAGGGATATTCCTACTGACTGGACACTAGAGGAGCTAGTCCTTGGTATTGAAAGCCCTCGCAATTGTGGAGAAGTCATTAGGGCTAGAAGGCTTAATTTTAAAAACAAAAAAGAGGATTCCGTAACTTGGTCCCCATCATCGACTGTGGTGCTTACTTTCTCTGGTCAAATTCTCCCAGAGAAAGTCTTCTGTTACAATGTCTCTCTTCCTGTATCCATTTATCAACTTCCAACCATACAATGCCGCAATTGCTTAAGATTTGGCCATATAAGCACTCAGTGTAGATCTCAGCCCCGCTGTTACCGTTGCACTCAACCTCATCCCGGAGATAGCTGTAATGTTCCCGACTTACAGGTCTCTTGTCTTTTGTGTGATGGTGGGAGCCATAAGGCCACGGATAATAAGTGCCCTGAACATTCAAGACAGAAGTCTATTAAAATGGTAATGTCTCAGGAAAACTTAAGCTACCGTGAGGCTTCAGTAAGGTTTCCCCGTCCCCGTAAATTGCCTTACTCTAAGGTTACAGCAGGTCCTTCCCAATCTAAACTACCTCAAGCTTATCCTTCTAAACCACTTCTCTTCTCGTCCCCTCTTAACACTCCTACTTCTTCTCCATATGCATCCCCCGTTAAAACCTCCTATACCAAGACTGTTTATCGTTCTCCAAAACCTAGGCCAGAATTGGGCAAGTCATATGATACCCAAGCCCATAAGTCGATGGTCTATACCCCTAATTCCTCTCAGCCTAATGGCTGTGCCCTGAATTCCCCTTATGTTGAAACTACTCCCCTTCCCACTCCTAATGACAATTTGATTGAGCTCCTGGATTGCTCCCTTATAAACATGTTGTCTAAATTTAGTGACGCAATACCGGACAATGTCGTTGTATTAGTTCAACAACTCCTTGAATCCTGGACTCGACAAAATGGAAGAAATCCTTCAGTGGAATTGTAGATCCATTCGCAGGAAAAAACACGATTTAATCTATCTTATAAATAGATATAAACCCGTTGTCTTTGCTGTGTCGGAGACGTGGCTCAAGCCTGGATCTCTCTTTAGGGTTCCTGGTTATTCATGTCTTCGGGACGACAGAGATGACGGATGGGCGGGTTGCGCCCTATTGGTTAGCAGATCTATCACTTATTCCCAGATTCCTCTTTCCCATCACGATCCTGGTCTAAATGTAGTGGCCATTAGAGCCATGGACATATCCTTTGTATCTGCCTACATTCCCCATCCCAATGCTAATATTTTTCTGAATTTAACTCTATCCTTTCTTCTATTCCTGGCCCTTTGATTGTGTTAGGTGATTTTAATTGCCGTCACACCCTTTGGGGCTCTCACTGTAATGACCCCTCCTCCAGCTTTTTGCTTGAACTTTTAGATGATTGCAACCTTTGTGTTCTTACTTTCTCTTCCCCTTCCTTAGTATCAACTCTTTCCTGGACTGTGCTCCCTAATTCATATGGTAGTGATCATTTTCCTATCCTAATTTCTTTTCCAAGTACTCATCCACGTTCTCCTCCCACCCAACCCCTACAAAAATATCGCCTACCTCAAGCCGACTGGTCTAAGTTCTCGACCAATTTGGACGCAGAACTTCAAAATTTGCCCCAAATAAATTCATCCAACTCCCTTATTCACTACAGTAATTTTGTTGAGTGTCTGTTGAGAGCGGCCAATTCTTCAATCCCCTTAAAAAACTCTGCCCGTCACCTTACACCTTCTCCACCTTGGTGGGATGCTGAATGCACTGATGGCGTCCGCAAACGTAAAGAAGCTGAAAACTCCTTTTCCTCTAGCATGAATATGCCCAACTATTTAAATTTTAAAAAGACCTCTGCAACTATTTGTAGGTTATTGGCAAGAAAGAAAAGAAGTGGCTGGCTCAAGTTTTGCGAGTCACTGTCTCCACGTTCTCCTGTTTCCCTTGTATGGAAAAAAATTAAAATCTATCGCAGAGCTTGTGACAGCCAGTCTCCCGATATTTCTACCAATGACCACAGTACCTGGTTGGAAGAATTCATATCCAAATTAGCCCCCCCCTTTGTTCCTAGCTTCGAATGCCTTCCCACTGTAGATCCTCCTCCTCCCAATTCCTCTAATAGATTTGATGACCTTTTCTCTTACTCAGAACTTATTTGTTCCTTGGATCACCTCCGGGATTCTGCTCCGGGGGTCGACGGAATACCCTACTCCTTTATTTCCAAATCTTCTTCTAACTGTAAACTAATCTTTCTGAACCTAATCAATTCCTTTTTCGTTAGTGGCAAAGTTCCAGAGTCATGGAAATCCCAAATAATCATCCCAATTTTGAAACCAGGGAAAGACCCAAAAGACTCTACTTCCTACCGTCCTATCGCCCTCTCTTCTGTCTTGTCTAAAATTATGGAGAATCTCATCAAGAACCGACTTGAATGGATCTTAGAAACTAAAGGCATCTTATCCAGTTCTCAGTTCGGTTTTCGAAGAGGTATGGGAACCTTAGATAGCCTAAGTGTTTTCATGTCTGATGTTCGTATTGCCTTTTCCCATAATGAAAGTGTTCTCGGTGTTTTCCTAGACATAGCTTCAGCCTATGATAATGTCCAACTTCCTATACTCAGGCAAAAGCTGCTACAGCTGAGTATCCCTGTGAGGATGGTCAACATCATTTGTAGTCTCCTTATGTCCCGTTCTATTTCTGTCCGTCATCAAAACTTCCTTTCCCCATCCCGTATAGTGTGGAAGGGTCTACCCCAGGGGTCGGTCTTAAGCCCCATCCTTTATAATATATACACACATGACTTGGAGTCTTCAGTGAGTTGTTTCTGCAAAATCCTACAATATGCCGATGACATTGCTCTCTACTTCAGTTCAGCTTCCCTTTCAGATGCCTCATCTCGCTTAAATTCAGCCCTTTACTACTTAAACCAGTGGCTGACCGATCACGGCTTGAGTTTATCAGTCTCCAAATGCAATGCAGTTGTCTTTTCTCGCAAACGTAATATTCCCCTTATTAACCTTTATGTTGAAAATGAACCCATTTTGATCCGTGACAAAGTAAAATTCCTTGGCCTCATTCTTGACTCAAAATTATCTGGGCTCTATCATCTGGATTACATCTCAAAGAAATGCGAAAGAGGCATTAATGTCTTACGTGCCCTTTCTGGAGTTCGCTGGGGAGCTCACCCAACTTCCCAGAAAATCCTATATAACGCCATAGTTCGTAGTCACTTTGACTATGGAACCTTTCTGTTAGAACCATGTAACAAAATAGCCCTGGCCAAACTGGAAAGGATCCAATCCAAATGCTTGCGCATTATCACGGGTGCTATGAAATGCTCACCTATTAATGCCCTTCAGGTAGAATGTTTAGAGCCACCACTTCACTTACGTAGGCAATATCTCTGTGACAGATTTTTTTATAAAGTCATGCAGAATAATTGTCATCCTCTTCTCCCTCTTTTTCGTACACTTTTTCACTTAATCCCGACATCTCGCTATTGGGCTCATAAAGACCCTCCACTCCTCGTTAACAGCTTCAGTAAATTCAATAATCTGCACATTTCCATAATTCAGTTAAATAAAAACCCCATATTTGAAGTAAATTTTGATTCCTTGCTCTATCAACCAAGAATTATTTTTAACTTTGGTATACCCAAACATGACCCTGTCGCTAATGTCAAACTCAATAGGATTCTGGCAGAGGACTGGCACGATTGGTTGACGATATTTACAGATGCTTCTAAGTTGTCCGATAATAGTAATGTCGGATCAGCTGTGTGCTGTGGATCCCAAAATACAAAATTATTCTTAATTTTCGTAGTCCTTCTTTTTGCACTATTTACACAGGGGAAGCAATAGCTCTATTCGAAGCAGTCTCTTACATTGAATCACATGGACTCAACAAAAGCCTCATCCTCTCGGATTCTCTTAGCTGCCTACAGGATTTAATGATGACTGACCGGTTGGCGCAGTTGGTAGCGACCCTGCCTTCTGAGCCGCTGGTCCCGGGTTCGATCCCCGGACAAGTCAAACATTTGTGTGCATGAACATGTCTGTTTGACCTGTGTCTGGGTGTGTATATGTATATCAGTCATCAGGTTACCGTAGTACAGGCTCTGCCTAGTTCGGGACCTGAAGACCTTGTGTCGATGTTGTCCCATATATAAAAAAAAAAAAAAAAAAAAATCGCCTTTTCGCTCTCGTCACAATTTTCCCCTTATCCTAAAGATAAAACAACTCCTGTATAGATGCCACTGCTTAGGCATAGAGATTGCACTGGCTTGGATACCCAGCCACTCTGGAGTTGTTGGTAATGAGAATGCGGATTCAATTGCCAAGCTGGCTATTCGGAATGGGATTGAAACTCATACGTCTTGTTATCCCCGTGATCTGCGCTGTCTTGTTAAACCCGAGATGATGAAGAATTGGAATGATCATTGGCAAAAAACTCGAACATTGAAGGGAAAATTTTATGGCTCTATCTGTTGGTTCAGCAAACTAAAATATTCTAGTAAAATAGCCACCTCTGTCATAATTAGACTCCGACTTGGGTTCGTTTGTACACCAGTTTTTTTGGCCAAAATACGCGTGAGGGACTCTTCTTTGTGTGAATGCGGCCTGGATGAGGGCACTCTGGAACACTTGTTTTTTTCCTGTCCTCGTTTAACCACTCCCCTTTACGACATACTCCCTTCTGATGTCCCCCGCCCAATTAATATTCCTTTCCTATTATCTTTAGCCCATACCCCTGCAGTTAAAATCCTTTATAAATTCATTAGCATTAATAAAATCCAGTTATAGTTGATGTTTCTATTTATTTATATTATACCTACTGAATGTTCTAACATTTATTTTGTGACGTCTTACATGTATTAACCAAAAATGTTTTGTCCCTTTTTAGCATGGGGATCCATGGATGCCAACGCTACAAACACTGATCAATAGTTGTGTAACAGTTTACGATCATTACTTTCTCATACATACCTTGACATTGGCAAAATCATCGAACGTTACCGATGGAGCCAGAACCATAAAAATAGAATAGAAACAAGTCGCAATCTCATCTCAGCGACAATCAGTGTCAAAAACCTGTCAAAAATGTATGTAAATCAATGACTAAAAAATTGATTGTAATTTTGACAGATTGAGACTGAGATTAGAATGCGAACGGTCTTAAAAATACGGGAATTGCCCCTCTGATATGTTAAGAGAAAACTTGTGAAATAAAAACAAACATAGTGATCTTTATTGAAGTTACGATAAGATTGACGTTTGGATACCACTGACAAGTCTGTCAAAAGCACAGTGATCCTTATTGTCGTTACAATAAGGTTGCTGTTGGGTTTCTGCTGTCAGGGGAAAATAATTGAGAAAGTACAGTCCGTACTTCATATTTCCTAACACAGATTTATATTCTAGCAACATAGCAAAATTAACCTACATCGCTTGTTTATCACACTCCTGTACAATAAATATGTATTTTCCACTTAGTATGTGGAAATTATGCAGGCTAAAATTATTACAACGTTAATTATAACCAAAATTATAGCAGTAATTAATCAGGGCTGGTTTACAAGTTCAATTTGCTGTTTAAATACTGGCTGTCCCCAAAATTTTAACGATAAAATCCATTGACAATAATAATATTCAACGCTTGGCTTAAAACTGGCGGTGAGCAGTGAATTTTTTAAGATAAACTGGTCGCCGCTTCCCCAAGTTCAATTTAACGGAACTGTTATTCCAGTCAGCGAAAAGGTTAAGAACCTTGAGGTTTGGGTCGACCAACATCTTTCTTGGGGTTCTCAGTTACAGGACGTAAGTCGCAAATTTTTTGCATCTGGTAAGTCCCTAAGACGATTGCGGAACTTTCTTCCAACTGCCACTAAAACTGCGCTTGCACAATCCCTTTTACTTCCCATCCTTGATTAGGCTGATGTCAATTATTTCGATCTCTCTGAGGCACAACTAGATAAACTTGAGCGACTTCAAAACTTTTGCATTATATGTATTTGGCCTGCGCAAATATGATCACATTTCTGAATTTCGTACAAAGCTGAAGTTGCTTCCTCTACGTCTTCGCCGGAATTCTCATATCATGTTTCAGCTCAACAGTATTCTGTTCTACCCTAAAACCCCTTCTTATCTTAAAGAACGTTTCAAGTTCCTTCATGACACACATAATAGATATCTGAGGTCATCGGAAGACTTAAGACTAGAGATGCCGATGCATTCCACCAGTTTTTAGACCAAGTCTTTTACAGTTGAAGCAGTACGATTATGGAATGCCTTGCCCGTGTCGATAAGGCGTGCTAAATTTTGTCCACTTTTAAAATTCTGGTTAAAAACACTTCCTCTCTCCATAAACATCATCATTACATAATGGTTTCCTTGCTCTTGTTTCATGTTTATTATTGTATATGTATATATTTAGATAAGTATATGTCTTAAGTTTAAATTTAATATAGTATATGTAATTGGTACACCACTGACTACCTGCAGTATTATCTCTCCTTCTCCGTTTTATCTATCCAAAGTTTGTCTGTTAAAGATCGCTTTTAGCGATAGGACCGCCCATTATGTCACCCTATGTAAAATTTCTACATTCATATCTGTAATTTTTTGGTGTACATAATAAATAGTATTCTATTCTAATTATTGTCTTTTTATAACTGTCCAGCTACTTAAAAAAACAGTATTTTTTACTTACACTTTTCCAGTTCTTGTTTTACGTCTTTACAGACCTTTTTTTTTTTGAGGGTGGGAAATCATCCAACTAACTTCTCCCGCTCTGGGCAGAGTGGGAGGCCGTGTCAGACTCTTACTGACTAAAACCCACCCGTGTTCCTTCAGTTGCCTGTGCCAGGGACCACGGTATCCCTCTCCGACTTTCCCGCAACCCTGGCAGGCAGACCTGGATTTTTAAAACTAGAAAAATCATTTTGATTTATGTTACATCGACTGAAACTTCACTCACATACTAGTACACAAACATTAGCCAAATTGTCGACTCAATTCACTCAATATTATCTCGCCTAAGGATCAAACTCATCAATGTTTGCCAATACTCGTAGCCTAGCGTCAGCATTTCCCATCTCGGCCATTTGTATTCAAGTCTTACTTCAATCCCCAGTATGTCGTCACCTGACTAGACGAGCAACTCAGCCCTATCTGGGCGCAGCAAAATGTATTTCTAAGCAAAAGTTATATCCGCGTTGAGCTAAAAAAAAATACAACTTACGGCGTTTTGACTTATTTTAAAATGAGCTATACATATTATGCTTTCACGTGGTGTTTTGATCGTTGGAGAATATGTCCGAGTTTATCATTTATGACTTCAAGTTACTGCTATATGAACATAATGCAGCATTGCATTTATATAAGCCGGCACGCGCTTTATGCTTGGAGGCTGTTATTTAGGTATTAAGTGCTGTTTACGTGTTTATAATTTATTTTTGCTTGAGTATAGTTTTAAATGTTTTGTTGGTATATTGGCGGGTGCTAACTTACATAATTATGGTAAATGGTTTTATGTTTCATAATGTCACTTACTTACTATTGTGTAGAATCCAGTTCTTCTATCTGAGCAGACAGCCGTGCTGCTGGGGAGTTTGTTGCGCCACTTCTTCTTCTCAGCGAAAGCACTAGAAAGTGGTGATGAAGTTGAATAAATGACTTTGGTTTTGATTGAATACTAAACTTTACACCGTTTCAAACATTCAGTTGTAGAAAAAGTAATTTATACATTCGAATCTTTACAAAATTCCCACGAACTCGACGTCCGTTTACATGTCCCCAAAAATACGGGACCACTCGTATCTAAATGTAAAATGTTTATTATGTGTAATAACAAAAAAGTTTTCTGAAGTTTTGACGGGAAACGAAAAAGTTTTCCTACGTGTTATGAATGTTGAATAAGTGAATGAATGAAACTGCTTACTCAAAAAATAAAGGCAAAAATATTCACGTTCCGTTTATACTCCTACGTTTCTAATTTCGTTTGGTTTGTTTGCATACAGCTATCTAAAGTTAGTTGCTAGTGTGGTTATTTTGAAGAAAATGTTGTTGTACCAAATGGGTGTTGTTATGAATAGAATTGTTTCGTTATAAAGTTATTTATAGAGGGTCTTTTACTATAGCAAAATAATCAACGGGTTGCTGTGGATTTTGACGTTGTTATCTAAATAAGAGAACGTATTTTTTAGTTAAGTACTAATCTGAAACGTATTCTCAGCACACAGAGCTGTGTGTGATAAGAAAACTTTTGCTTAATCATGGTAATTTATTACAATGGTTAGACTTTATTAATTTAAAGATCAATTTAATTAAAACTAAGATCATGCATTTTAGCCAGCGTTTGACGAGAAATAATTTGGACATAAACATTGATAATAAAACCACTGAAAGCGTTAATACAACTAAATTCCAATACAACTAATCATTGACAAAAGACTGGACTGGAAAACACATATTATAGAAAATTTCTGTAAAAAAAAAATTTTTTCTGCTATTGCCTTGCATTACCTAGCTGCAGTCGTGAATGTAGACACCTTAATTACAGCCTACCATGGCTTAGCTGCGTTTCACTTAAGATACGGCATAATCTTGTGGGGAAATTCTACCGATTTCAACATCACATTCAAGCCCCAAAAGAGATGCATTAGATCAATGTTTAGGCTAAAGACTGATGATACTTGTAAACCGTATTTTATAAGAAACAAGATATTAAATTTACCTTGTCTGTATATACTCGAAACTGTAATGTTTGTTAAAGCGAATCCCAAATTATTTCCACGCTTACAGGACGCTGTCCCACGTAATAGATGGGATATGAGCATAATTCGTGTATATCCTGCTAAAACTGCACTTGTGCGCAAAAGTATCATCTGCATGGCTTCAACTATATTTAACAAGCTACAGCGTTGGAAGGAGCTACTTAAATATCAAGGCGTTCAAACGTCAGTTGATTGTGTTTTATCGCAAAAAGCTTATTATAGTGTGTCTGAATTTTTGTCGAAAAACTTGTCTGACATTAATTATATTATAATTTCTATTGATTAAAAGTAGTAATAGCAAAAATTGTCAGTCACCATTCCTACCTATCCCATCTTCATTCTCTCGAATGTTTCATCTAGGAAAGAGTAAACGGGTAGCTTCAGCGAGGATAGTTTATACGAATGGTGCTATTACGATCGGATCACCAAAGTTTAACCGAATTGGCGACGTGATACCGCAGATCCATTCGATATAAGTGTTGGGCTTCGGTCAACGCGTTTCCGAGAAATGCTTGTTACGGTAGCCCAACTACGAGAAGTTCTGCTGAGTCCGAGAGGTAAATAATTTTCTTTGGAAGCAATGTAAAAGAGCCATTAAGCATGAAGTTGCTTGCCCAATTTTTTCCAGAATTAATTGCTAGGTGCTATAGATGTAAAGTAATGCTTTTTGAACGTATTACGTGGAAAATATTAAATTTTGATTGGGAATTCGAATTAAAAATCTTTCAACCGTAAACATCGAAATCAGAAATGGTAGTCTCATTGACAAAAACATAAAAATGCTGTATAGTGTATAAATCCTTAATACGCTCAGTAAATAAAATGGAAATGTGGAACCTAAATTTTTATTTTGAATACAAAAATCCTGCAGTTTTTTTTATAATTGAACTGCAAATCACATACTGAATTCAAGTAATTGTAAAGTTCCCACGCTTATTTCAGTTTTAAGCAAAATAAGCTTTCTTCGCATTATCGTCTTTGTACCGCAATATATACAAAACTTTTTCGTTATAAGTTCTTAAAACAAAAATAATAAAAACTGAGAGCGGAAAGGTTATCACTAATTTCGCTTACAGGGTTTTCACTTATGTACAGTAACTGGCCGTTGATGCATGCATTAACAGCTTCGTGGTTCACGGGTCGCTATTTTAATTAAAATATTCATACCAGACGTTGTTAGACGTATTTTGAATAAATCATACAAGTTCATAAAGTTTAATTAAGCAGTATACACGCAATGATCCAGGTTTATCGTGTTACAACGAGATTAGTTAAAGGCTACTGCACATCGGCGTCACGCTTGGTCGATTTGAACGTCTAGACGCATGAATTGGCTAATTTGAGGATTCTGTCACTCTTACCTTCGGGCTAACATGGCGGAAACAGACGATTCGGTGAATAAAAACCTGAAAAATGACATACAAGATGACTTTGAAGGAGTTCAATTAACTTTACACATTGTTATTACTGTTATTACCGATATAAATCTTACACCTAATTAACGAACTCACAGCAAATACAACTTAAACAAATAAGACCAACAAAATAAAAAAAATTAAAGATATGCATTTACAGATAATTTGCGCCAATTAGATTAATCTAATGGACACGAGGAAAACATTATTTAACCCAAAGTGGGAACCAGAATGCAAACACGTAGATAATAAATCTAATTAGCTGCCGGCAGATACATGCTGGTCAAAAGAGAATTTAGCTAATTGTAGGACGTCACTTTTCTGTCCTTGCTTCACCCACCGTTGCCTCGGGCGCACTAAAGTATCCGGAAAATTTTAATTACGCACAAACATGTCGTACCGACCAAGAGTTGGGTTAGGCACGCAATTTATTTGAGTAATTTGAAAAACAAAATGATTTTTTGCTCCACTTAATTGGAGCCCCAAGAGTTTAGTAAGTATTTCTTATTAGTCACGAAATAATTGCGCGGCTAAAATATAGTACGTATTTCACCTTGACCAACTAAATACATCTTCTAATAGCGTAACATATGAATGGAGTGACTTTTGGTCGAATACAACCATTATCATTGTGGGTGTCTTCGACATTTCCATAAACCGTCATTTTATTAATCTCGGGTGAAGGATACGACGGTATTTCCTCGAGGGCAGCCTTACGTTTCGGAGAATAACGGAGATTGTTATGTTAAGAAGGGTAAACGGTTATGAGTTCAAAAATATAACACAACTCGTTTATCTTAAGTTTTACGAGGAGCTTTACGGTTGAATACAACATAGTCTTAAACGAAAAGTTTCGGAGCGGAATATTTATTTCTGAATTTGTATGAAGTCCACATTTATTAATGCGAGATGAGACATCGTGGATTGAAATAAACATGTTAAATATAGATCTGAATCAAAACATTAATATCGCGAAACTGATTTTAGAAGCCCACCGAACTCAACAGTTCGGTTTTAAACTAACATGCGACAGTGTGTATTTCGGATTGAGATTTCAATTTTGGTGGTTCCCAACAATTTGCTGACAGTGTATTCCGGTGTATTTCAGCTGCGGAAGCCGGTGTCGACGCTCTCGATCCCGGGCGCGATGAAGGCGTACTCGGGGGGAGGGAGAGACGCGGGTGGTGAGGAAGCCGGCGTCGCACTCGTCGGCGTGCACAGCGAGTACCCGCGCTTCGGCGAAGAACGAGCACTTGGCGGCGGCACGTACAAGGGAGGGGGGACAGCTAAGCACAAACCCAATATAGGATATAGGTTAGTGTCCAATACTCTAGCTGTAATTGGAGTGGATGTGCGTGATGTTTTTATATTGAGTTAAATTGTACCTGTGATCAAATGTTCAGACGTGACAGGGAGGAGTTGTCACGAGGATATTGGGTTATCCTTTTAAAGCAAAATTGTGTTTTCTCAATGAGGTTTGCTTCCAATTTGCAGAGTGTAAGATGGTCTAATACAGTCTGTGACAGTAGAATTTTAAATGTATTTTGAAAATAATTATAAGTACTTCATCATTATTTGTTAAGTACTTCATCCGTACGCAAAATACGGGCTTTGACGTGGAGTTGCGGGCACCGGCCCGTATTCCTACCACCCACTAGCCGTATTCGTACGTTGTACCTAAGTAGATAGGTACTTCATTAGGATTTAATATGTCCTTCCAAACGATGAATATAAAAAATAATGTAGCATTGTTTATGATATTATTTAAAAACAAAAACTTAAAATTGCTACTCAAATGAAATATTCAACAAGATCTTCTACCGATGTCGCAAATTTCAAAGAATTCAAAGATCGTGAAGTTTTGAGCACAGTAGGAGTGTTTCAAGAGTCGATCAATGAAATGATAATGAACTAGACAAAGTTGGCACTTCAGCATAATTGGAGGGCGTCTTTGTAAGATCACACAATGCTGAGCTTTCCATTCTAGCATGTGAATTCGTGTTTACCTTGGGAACTAAAAACTAAAAGATTCTTTTAATTTTAGACTAGTTCATTGTAAAATTGTAACTTTACAAACAAGTGGGTTCTCTAACTCTTCCTGGGATATGTCCCAGGGAGATTTATAAATGAGGACAGTAAATAATTGCACTTTATATTTAAAACGTCAGTTCTAATCATTTTGAATAATGTAGCTAGCATTATGACTGTAGATATTCCTCGAAAGGTTACGTGTTGGTGATTAACACATTTTGCCAGTTATATAGAAGACCAATGTGTTACAAGTTACAAGCATTTTGCAAACAATCGACTGACCGGTTGGCGCATATGTCTCTGAGCCGCTGGTCCCGGGTTCGATCCCCGGACAAGTCAAACATTTGTGTGCATGAACATGTCTGTTTGACCTGTGTCTGGGTGTGTATATATAAGTATGTACATCAGTCATCAGGTTACCGTAGTACAGGCTCTGCCTAGTTCGGGACCTGAAGACCTTGTGTGGATGTTGTCTCATATTATTATTATTATAATTTTGCAATTCAGAGCTTTTTTGAAAAATTCTTGATGTTAAACTTAAACCTATTATCATTTAAACATCACACATAATTATTGCCTTCAACTTAGCATGAATCCAGACTCCGGGCTGGTACTGAAAAATTCCAGAAGGAATAACCCATTAACACTTAGACGGACCTTTTTTTTTTTTTGAGGTTGGGAAATTATCAAATAACTACTCCCGCTCTGGGCCGGGTGGGAGGGCGTGTCAGACTCTTACTGACTAAAACCCACCCGTGTTCCTCCAGTTGACTGTGCCAGGGGCTACGGTATCCCTCTCGGACTTTCCCACAACCCTGGCAGGCATCGGCCCTAGCGGACCCCGTCATTATTGCTGACATCTCTTTGAGGCGCGCGTGGAACACAACGCGCCGTCGACCCAGGCCTGGTCTGGGGCTGGTAGCTGCCCATTTCTCGCCGTTCGCAAGCCCGCGCGTACGGTGGCCGGGAATCGGCCTGTGATTCCCGACGCCCAGGGCGTCTCCTGCGGCGGCTAGGGGCGTGAGGGCGCGAATTTTGCCTCTCCCTCACGCGTTCCGCCTCCTCCTTCGCGAACATTACTGCTACGCAAAAGGAGGTGACGGCGTGACGGGTGACGGGTGACGGCTTCCCAAGCCCTCTCGCTCCGTACAATGGCCTGGACCAGGGCCGGACGCGAGAGACACCCGGGCGTTTCCTTCCGCCTTATCCGGAACAGGAACCTCCCGAAACAACCGTATCCGGAAGGTGAGGACGCCGTGGCGCCTCTCTAGCCACTCCTCAAAGAGGGGACTTATCGCCGCAATTGTGGCGTGCCCAGCGCTGGGTTGCGACAATCGCTCTCTCCATGCCGCTCTGAGATCCCGCCGGAGCTCTGTCCGTTGTACCGTGATTTCTCGCGGCAGCGGAGCTACGGCGTTTTGCCTCCTCGCGCCACTCCCAAATGTGCGCGAGGACTTTTGCCTCCAGAACCCATGGCGGTAATCTGGCAAGAAAGCTCGCCGCCTCACCAGAAACCGTACGGTATCCCCGGAAACACTTTGCCGGACCTGGGAATCGAACTCAGGCCCTCTTAGTCAGCAGTATTGCAGTATTATCATTTATTCATATTCACATTTCTTGTCCGATAAAGATCTCGAAATACACGAGCCAATTGAATTCGAAACGCAAATTAATACCATATGGTTTCCAATCGTTGCTTCGGGAAATAACAGACGTGGCTTAAAAAAATCCAATTTACAATGTTTCACGACCACGACACGTTTCGTGTTCTTCATTTGTTTGTTTGTTTTTTCAACACAAAACCTGACGAATTTCATTTGCTTTGTTTGTTTTAAGACAGAGTCAAAACAGTTTTGTCTGCAAACAGTTTGACTTGTGACAGAAAACTTTTTTCAGGCGATTTTTGACTGTTTTTTTACGAGTACTCGTCTGTGTAACGAAAAGACGGTGTTGATTCAGGTCTGCGCATAGCCTTGAAAGAAAAATGTATGCAACAAAAAATCACGAACGTAACTGTATAAATTCATACTAATATTTTAAATGTGAAAGTTATCCAAACTATTTTAATAAATGCGCAATTAACTCTGTCTGTCGATCTGTCGGTCTCTCTGTTACCTTTGCCTTAACAGCTGAACGTATTTGGATGGATTTTGGCATACACTTAGACCATGACCGGTGTTGGGACATAGGATACTTATAATCACAGTAGTAGGACAATTGTACAATGCTTATACGTTCGTAATTTCTCACCTGAAAAGTCCTAGCGCTCGATTTCACAATGCAAATTGAGCCAACCATCACTCACGTTCAGATCAACCACGATTCCGAACCGCAAACCTGGGAAAGATTTATACACCCACCATTTTGGTCCGATTTAAATATGAAATGTTCCATTTCACAGTGGACCAACGTTCGCTTTGAAACGCTGTGTACAAACGCAACTTGAGAGTAACTTAAATACAGATAGGTATCCATATTTAAAGCAAATAAAATGGATTGCACTTCAAAAGTTTAGGATTTATGTAGCTTTTGATGCTTTTTGGTGCGTGAAGCCTTTGATCATCGTGTTAGTTAGATTAAATAAAAACGGAAAGGAAGTTGGATGGTGCTTCAGGAATGTTGCTTTGGTAAGGTAATATTCCTTTCTTTTAAGGTTTCGACAAAAGCTGTTTTTGCATTTTTGTTTCTCCTCCCCTAAAAGATCCGAAGTAAGACCATGAAACTTATTTTTATATCAAATATAGTTAATAATGTTTACAAATATATTGCAAAGGGGGTGCCTAATGAAATATGTTCATGGCTATAATAACTTAATAAAAAATACTGTAAGTATTTTTTTAAATATTTTACTGACTTGTTTAACAAACGAATTAAATTTCTTAGAAAAAACATCCGGTAGACAGATGGGTGAAGGTCGATCTTACTTCAGATCCTAAACAATACGTTTTATTTTTTTGTAACAGTGGTATTATTTTGACGCTTGCTTCTTTACTTAAAACAAAATATACCAAAGTAATTGAAATCCAAGGCACAGGTTTATCTATATTAATAACACATCATCTGCCAAAGAACCTTTTACGAGCAGTATAAAAGGAATCCTTACGACATTCGTAAAATGCCACCAATAAAACCACAGTTAATAGAACATATCGTTATTATGGCGTACTTCATTGTTTTGCCGATATCGGATCCTACTATTTTCATTAAGTCTCGTGGGTTATATAAAACCAATGAGCAGTGTAATAAAGCTGGGGTCAATCTTTGGTCGAAAGCCGACGAGTTGAGTCTCCTGAGACTGAATACATAAACGATGTATCACCCTACATGGACGAGCCCTACATGTCTCAGCACAATGAAGACATGACAGATAGGTGGTTTTCTTCAAGACAATGGCCGTCTACGTGCTTCTATGCAGCTGAATTGAGACATAACTGTGTTATGATGATAATTTTGTTCGCAACCGTTAAAGGGTGGAACGCATAACGACTGACTATAAAGTTATCTTGGAGAGCTATTTGTGAACTTTATTATTTTAGGTAAAAATAAAATCACTTGTATTGCATCTTCTTTTTTTTTAACGTAGTATTTGGCTATAAATAAAGAAAGAAGAAAGAAAGAAAGCATAACGTTTATTTGGCCACAGTTCGTGAAACACAAAATACAAATAACAAAATAAAAAGTGAAAAATAATGTTTTGACAACAATAGTGTGAGGCCTCACGGCTGCGCCAAAAAGGTTCATTTCAACATTAATGCCAGACAGATGCTGTCTGACGCTGGTTTTCTAATGAACCTATAAGGAAATGGTATGTTTGACGCTCTCTTTATATTTTGATGAGACCATTATTTTGTTTTGAAAAACGATTAATATTATTCTTCTTTTTAAGCACATAGACGATGTTAGTGATATTATACATATCATATTTTTACCTGACTATGGCCACAGTATAAATGGCGAAGCTAAAAGGAAAGGTTACGTTTTTAGCAGTCAATGTACGTACGAGTATGTACCTATGTTTGTTTGTATCTACGTATGTTCTACCGTACCGCCTAAAGTAGCCATCCAATTTTGATGAATGAGGTGTCAGTCGATTCGTTATTATGGTCTGGGTGACATAGGCTGAATGTTTACAAACAAAATAAATACAAAAAATTTCCAAAAGAGTAAGGGTATTTTTATTATATTTTTTTCACTAACAGTTTTCACCGGGTAAAAGCTTTATCTACGCTCACATCTATCAGATGTGTCATCTGATGTCATCAGATCTGTCATCTGTCAAAGACCGTTTAACAGCTTCCGAACAATAAAAACTATCAAATCTGATTCAGCAGTTTTTGAGGGGCGGGCGCCACAAGCGAGTCAAACGCGATACAAATTTAATAAAATGGAAATCTTTCCAGTTTTGCAAATATTTTCATTGCTTTTTAAAAATGATTTAAGGCAAATTCCATTTAGGTACTCATTGAGTTAAAACCTGTGCAGAATTATTTTGTATTTACAACTCATGCGGAAATGTGTACGTTAGTATTATTAAAATGGAATATATTTGTAATAATTTAACATTCATTACCTGAAGTCCTTTGTATATTTTGCAAATAAATCAGATTCATCGGCAATTTAATTTTATGTTTTTGTACTTGTATGAAATGAATGTTGCCATTACCTACTAGGTATATGATTGAATCTGTGTGTTTGTACCTACTTTTATTTAGCTTCATCACTATCATTTATATAGCAGCTACTAATAATAGTTGAGTTCCTTAACTTCTGAGTTGAGCTGCACAATTACTGACACATGCGTTCACTTACTGGACAGGTCCACTTAATCTGTGTGGTTTTTCCTCAAAAGACCATTTCAGACACTAATCTACATCGTATTCACATGATCTGACTAAGATTATGTCTGGACTTTAAAAGATACTGTGACCTCTGAGTTGGTCCTGGCCTATCTCCTCAGAGTATTCAAATATGACATGCTGATGTCATCTAGTTTTAAAAATATGATTGACGTGCAAAAGTGTTTGTACAAACCACCATTGTCACATCATGTTTGTAAAATCATTTTATCAATTATCGTCTATAGAAAGGCCATAAAAATTCAAAATCACCAACATACATTGTGTTTCCACAAAGATTCGAGTGGCATACCAACCGAAATCCTTTCTAGCACTTTATATGGTAGTTTATGGGTTCCAGGCGTGCTCCTATCAGCATTGTATCAACGTAACCACGCTTTTTACAACCTTTGGTACAAACGAATATAATATGAGAAGTGAGTTATTCACGCGACCGATTTCGCTGGACGACTCATGCCCGGTTTCTGAAATTCCCAGATAAACTCTCATTAGCTATTGGTTCAATAAAGTAAGCGTCGGTTAACTGTCACTGGGTTTCTGGATACGCAACAAACCATTCAATAACTATGAAACTGATAACTAGTTTCTTAGTTGCCGCTAGATGGATCTGTATAACAGTTTTTTTTTTAAATATTAGGTTTTTTCTTAAACTTTTTTTATGAAAAGTTTTACAGGAGTTAATTAATTTACTTTTGAAGTAATTTTACTTAAATAAATGCAATAAGATTTATGACAAACAAGACGTCAACCATCATATCGACCCTCAAAATAAAAATCAAACATCACAGCTTAGCTGTGAAACAATAGGTGGGTCGACTTTTATGATAAACGATAAACGGCAAACATTAGTCAGTTAATTTAACTTAAGTTTAAACGGAGCTTGTCCTGCATTGCGGTGTTCGGAAACGCATTTTCGCAAGTTATCGAACCAATAGCGCTATTGGATAGATAAACCACCGTTAAAAGTGCCTCAGAAATCGGGCATCAATGATACACATTTTTACACGTCTTCAAATTAATTGTTGTAGACGCTTAATGATGATTGGTTGGAAAATTATATAAAATTATTTGTGTGTTTCTAAAACATCGGTTTGGTGGATTGTATTCAAATTGTACCTACTATAATATTGCAACTTTTTTCTCTTTTTTTTGGTACGCCTATACTGCACTACTACTAAGCAAAGGCTTCCCTCAAATCCTTCCAGGAATCCTTTTCCAGAAAAACTTCGATCCAACTCTTGCGGTACGCGACATGGTCGTGTCTTGTGCTTAGTAAAAAAATGCTTTTCCACTTTTCAAACACAATAAAGACAAATTCATCGTTACACACGACTGACAAGATCATTTAAATATGGGTAAAGCTGTTCGAGCAGCAAATAGTTCAATCAAACTAATACCTACCATAGACTTCAAACCTAATCAATAAATAAATTATAAATCACACAAAACTCGCTTCATAAAGCGAATACAAGCTAGAAACGTTTTAATAATGCCTATCAGCCTTGAACGAACGGAAATAACTTGCATCAGGGTCGTATCGATTTTGTTTGTCTTCAGAATATTTAAGTGCAGTATGTATTGATGTTATCACCATTCATTTATCCATATTTTATTAACTAGCACAATACCCACCATTGACGTCAACGTTTGTTACTTCTAAGAAACTCCCAAGGCTGGTTATAACTGTTATTACTATGTCAATAGGACGTATTACAAAAAGTAAACGAGTTAACTGAGCAGAAAATGTATAAGGTTTTCTTCGTGATCTTTCCTATCATGGAGTAATCAGAACGCCAAGCGGTAGCAACGTGAGATGCATTCACGTTTTTAGAGTCACGTACTACAAACGTGCTAGGTTTATAGGTCACTATGTTCGCAAAGTAATACTAGGTCAATTAATATGAAGATGGTACAATTTAGCTCAATATTGTTTGAGAATGCTACTGATTTATGTATGATTTTAATAAAGAAGAGCAACAAAGAAACGCAGAAGCAAAATAAAGAAATTAATTTGTTTACTGTCAACTCGTTCGAAGCTAGAAGTTAGTTCTTGTAAAGACCAATTTACTGATAAATCAAACAGAAAGATTGCAAGGTACCACTCAATGGACATAGGTCTTCATCAATAAAGTCTTATCCCGTGATACCGGCCGTCAGCATGAAAACTTTAATCTTAGCCAAACGAGACCTAGTTTCGGATACCTCGTAAATTTTGAAGTCCCTCTGAAATTCGACATTAACTCCGTAGAGAAATAAGTTGCCTTCATAATAAATTGAACGCACTAAATTAATTGTGTTTTCATTTTTCAGATTAGGTAGAAGAAAGGCGTTATTCGAAAAAAGGAAACGGATAAGTGATTACGCTTTAGTAATGGGAATGTTTGGTATAATAATTATGGTTATAGAAAATGAACTCTCAAGTGCTGGTGTATATACTAAGGTAAGGTAACATTTGAGTTTATAAATGGATTCCTTCTTTAGCCTTCTTTATTCTTTGGCGTTAACGTTTTGCTACTTCATTTCAGGCGTCAATATATTCGCAGGCGTTGAAGACGCTTATATCAATGTCGACTGTGATTTTACTTGGCCTAATCGTCGCGTATCACGCTTTAGAAGTACAGGTAACAAATTGAATTCCATAAACTTTGCCTCTAAAAGATTCTGAGACGAAAACTTTCTTAATTAATTTCCGTCTACTTAATGCAGCGGATCAATAAAGCAATTTCATGGCACTCCTTATAAACAAAAGACCTTTCGATTTTTATTAAGAAAGTTAGAAAGTTTGAATACATGCGACTAAAATATTAATTTTGCTAAAACTTTGTTGTTCTTGTTAATTTTTGCGTGTTTTGCTTAACTTTGTTTTATTGGTTTTCAGTTATTTATGATAGACAACTGCGCTGACGACTGGCGGATAGCAATGACGTGGCAGCGGATAGCTCAAATTGGCCTCGAGCTCGCTATTTGCGCCGTGCATCCTATCCCCGGACAATATACCTTTACTTGGACCACAAAACTTGCAAACAAAGGGGGCGTCATAGGCGTAGAAGTAGTAAGTTCCAATTTTTATATATTTACTTATTTTGTATATTCTAGGTATGAAGATATCGCTGTCAATCAAGCATTATGTTGTCTTTCAATTTACAATTGATGTAAGTTTGTTGTTGGAAAACTAAGTACAGTTGGATATTCTTCACTTATCTAGATGATGTTATGGTTTTTATTCTTAATGTCTACTTTAAATATCATGTAGTTTAATAGAGTTTTTGAATAATTTTACATCTCTTGACTAGTTTATAAATCCGAGTCTGAATCTGATCCGGAGTTTATTGCCCGTTCTTCTCCATAGGTACCTACTACGCTTTGAAATGGGCAACTAGCTTCATATTTCTGACGGACCGACCCCTTGACAATTAAAAAGTGCCTGTGATTGGTTTATTCGAAATAAATGCTTTGAGTTTGAGTTTGAATCGTAAATAAGCTTGTATGAGAAGAGTACAAACGCTATTACCTACTCTTCATTAGATAACCATCTTTATTCTTTAATTTAGTGTAGCTAATGGATTTGTGTCGTATAATAAATTTATTTATATTATTTAGATTCATTCTTGTACTTTATTTCCTAACTGACGTTCATTTTTCAATTTTCTCCTTAGGGCACGATGTATAAGCAAATTCAGGTCTGTATTCATTGAGTTGAAGTGTAACCAAGTTTAAAGTGATGCTAGAGTCCTCGTTTTGAGCATGTTTCCAATTGATGTACGAACAAAACTCTCTTCTTTTTGTGTATGTGAACTTGATAAATTGGTATAAAGTGTATGTCACTGATGTTTTTCTATTACGCCGGAATTACACGGTTCACTTTCACCTCAATTTGAATGAAGCAACCAAACTGATTTGCTTAAACGTAAAATAATCATTCGATATCGGCCCTTCATTTCAGCACTTTTAAATCATAGTGATTCGATTTAGTTGAACCGTGTAATATTGTCATTAGCATTAATCTGTTCAGTCTTGTTTTATTTGTATGCATGTAGGAACATACTATGTATGTTAGTAAGTATTTTTGAGTGACGTTATATTTAACCAGAAACAAAACGATACTTGTGGTTGATACGGTTATCGAATGTTTGTGATGAGCTTTTACGTTGAACTAAAAACAATAAATGATGAATTCCAGATTTTCCGTTCTTAATCTTCAAAAAATATGCTATTTGGCAATGATTGGTTTACTTTGGTACACATTTTACTCTAAACTTTTTATTTTTATGTGCTAAATGTTATATTTTTGGGCAGTTAAACACCACTTTAGCACAAAGCACATAGTTATATTTGCTTCACAAAATTATGACTGACAGCACTTGAAATGTTGTACGAGTACCTACCTTAAATTCTGTGTTAATTATTGTAATGTCGCATAACTCAAGGTTGGCGATTCAGGATTCTCATACACCTCCCACAAAATGTATTCTTACTAAGTGATTGCTTTTCTCATTCCAGGTTCCTTATGATGTCACGCTGTCTCTGCCGATGTTCTTTCGACTCTATTTAATATGCAGGGTCATGTTGCTTCACAGTAAATTATTCACGGATGCTTCGTCCAGAAGTATAGGAGCTTTAAACAGAATTAATTTTAACACTAGGTAAATATGTAAATTCTTGTACAACCATTTTGAAGTCTATACAGGGTTGCAGGGACATCGATGCACACCCTGTTCAGAACATGATTCTGAATCCCTGCGCCAAAATTTTATGTCGGTTATTTTTAAAAAAATTGCTGTTCGGTACATTTATACCGCGTATTGATTGCACTTTTCTATGAAAAAGCCTATTTTTTTTTGATAAGATACGAAAATTTTCTGCGCCAGGAATCTAGAATTTAGAATCATGTGCTGAATTCATGTTGACAGTTTCCGCATCGATGTCTCTACCACCCTGTATATTCACTTTAACACAATTTCACAGAACTTATCCTACATCTGCCTTATCGGTCTTAAGATCCTCAGTAATATCCTACTTGTTTGATATTATTTCGTGTATATCTGCTGCCAACTGTTAGACAGCATTTTTTTTTACTGAAAGCCTTGCCTTGCCCACTTCAAATATGTATGTTGCCTGTTCACAGATTTGTCTTGAAGACACTTATGACAATTTGCCCAGGCACCGTGTTACTAGTTTTTATGGTATCTCTTTGGATAATCGCAAGCTGGACGCTTCGGCAGTGCGAAAGGTTGGTACCGTTGTTATATATGTGTTGTTGGTGACGTATCTTAATTTGCGTAATAATTATGTGTTCGAAATCTTGGGTGGGGCACTCCAATCCTGTAACAGTATTTGGGAAGTTGATATGCTCATTCGATTTGTTCCGATATTTTACTTTCTCATTAAAAGTCGTTCCTAATTCTCTGTTAGTATCTTCGCTTCCATCGTTTAGTTTGATGTCCACATTCTATGTTTGACACTCAAATTATCAAGTTTTAAGATCACCGGTGTTATGCCTATGTGGGCATGCTAATGCTTTTGTACTGTGGCGTTGTAAATATGTTTGTTTTTGCTTCTTATACCCACTGTGTTTTTTGTTTTCAATGTCTACGTTAAACGTTTTACGGAGAGTTAATGTAGCGAAGCTAGGTTCATAATCATCACAAAGATACAAGAGTTTGACTTTGACTATTTTCGCAAAATGTAGCTTTTGTAAGATGTATTGAGAACACAAGTGCTGTAATTTATATTTTGTTAGTTGATGTGTTAAATGTAGTGGGCGAAACAAATCGTTGTAAAGAAAGAGGATGCTTGTTGTGATTTATTAGATTTAATTTTATTTGAAAACATGGTATCACTGTTAACTGCACAATAAGACTTTGATATATATACTGTGGATCTATATCATGTATTTTATAAAGCAACATTATACATCACAGCACGGCTTACCACAATAAATGATATTATATCGTACACAAATATAAATTAAACAAATTATAAGAGTTTAATCACGCACAAAATGGCTCTAGGTTACAACACACTAAATGTTAGATAAAGCTTCTGACTTACCATCAACATGCACAGAACCATTGCACCTTATCATATCATGCATCAAACAAGTTACCTCCTCTTCCCGTTCGAAGCAAATTGCTTGTAACTCTATCACTCTTACGTGTTTTTCTTCTCTCTTCTCGCCATCTATCTACTTAATGTTTATCTGTGTTATCATGACCTTCACCTAAGGTTTACAATTTAATTCACGCATGGCTACAAGTATAATTATTTCGTATTCAACCCAGATATATGTTTAGATGCACGTTGTATTTAAGAATCTTTATATTCGGTATTAGTACGTACACTGTGTGTGTAGTAAGAAAGTTTTGTTTTTCCATAGGCATGACAAAATTTTCTGTTGTGTGTAGGAGTTCTGTTATCACATTAATGTTTATCAAATTTGAAATTGATTCCTTAAATTTAAAAATAGACTTTTCTTTTTCATTGATTTTGCCACAAAAACTTTGCTTAGAGGTCCCTGTTTAAAATCTACATTTTTATGTATATTTGAAGTTAAACTTATGTTGACTTTAGTAGAAACAACCGGTTATCTGTGGTTCTTGTCGGGCATTTTGGCTCTCAGGTTCCACGATGAAGACCATGCCAATTTGCTAAACTCAATGTGGCTGACAGCTATAACGTTCCTCTGTGTTGGCTACGGTGATATAGTCCCCAACACTTACTGCGGCCGTGGCATTACCCTCACCTGCGGTATGGTGGTATGTATAAAAACATAGTAGGATACTTTGGGTTGGTTTGACAATTTATACATCTTTCATACGTTTTGTGTGGCTAGGAGTGAACTGTACTAGGCATCGCAAGCTTTGCGACAGTTTAAAAAAATGGTAAAATTACAAAACCTTGCTTTGTCTAGATGACACTATAATAGGTCGGTAAAGGTGAGCCATTTTATGTGTTGTTGATAACGTCACAATATGTTTGAAGCAATTTCACAGTTCAATTTTAATCAAAGTCAAACTCTTCAATTCTGCACGGATTCCCTATCTATTTTCCTTTGTTTCATCTGTTTCTAAATTTAATCCACTACGCGTGTAGGGATTGGCTTGCGTGCGACAAGTCAGTAGGTAGGGTTTCTGAATGAACACTTCTTTATCGAACGCTTCGAACTTTAGGGTAGACAGGTCAATGAGTAAAGCGTTGAAATTTATTAACCATTCAGGTTTCACGACGAAGAACACGCTAACCTACTGAATGCGATGTGGCTTATTGCGATTACCTTTCTCTCCGTCGGTTTTGGTGATATAGTGCCAAACACATATTGCGGCAGAGGTATTGCTGTTAGCACCGGCATTATGGTAAGTTCCTTATAAACAAAATGTATGACTGTTCGTGTTGACTGACACAATTTTACTGAGCTGATGGTAATAACAATATTTAGAAGAATATATATGTGAATGTCGATGTGTGCCAAATCACGCCAACAAAACACTGTTGGAATGCTTTCGCCTTTATACAATGCTTTAATCTTATTTGATGTGGAAGTCAGTCAACACTAATGTTTCAATGTACCAAACAATTCACACACCACACTAAAATGCTTCACACTCTCGGGAACTTACGCTAAATCACAACTATTTGTCGGTGTATTCAATGTTATAAATTTTTATAAAGTATGTTGATGTTCACAGTTATCTGTAACACGAAATGTTTTTGTTGAAATATTGTGAATGGAGTATTATATATATGTACACACACCTGTATTATGTCACCACTTCTGTAACTCACACTCGTATACACAATATTTTGAATATAGGGTTACTATCGTATAATTTTATTCGTAGTTCTTGCAGGCAACAGCATTGTTTGGAATACCTATATCAATAATATAAGTACGGTTTCAATATTTTTTTAAATAAACTTACGTCCATTTCCCTGTTAAAGCCAGCTATTAGAAATTATATAATTTGTAGTATGGAATGCTTCATTTCTCCTAACTATTACTAGCTCTCTCTTCACTTAAATATTTCACTGGATTGCACAATACGTTTGTTTTTAAAATGGCTCACTTTTCCTAAAATTATTTTAATACAGAAATGTACAATAAATCTTAATGCACCTAAAATAGTGTTTGTGTAAATGTTGATAAAGTTAAATGAGATATTAGATTTTCTTAATGTTAAAATGGAAGTAAACGTTGAATTGATTCAGTCTTGTGCACCTATTAGATGGAAATGCACTCAAAATAACTGTCGTTTTGATGACAACTTGTTAATTGTTTTAAACAACATGAAGTTACAATAAAAGAAGGAAACCGGTGCTTTTATAAAATATTCGCGAAAACCAATTCGATAGGTAAGACATTTCCTTCTTTTATTCTTCTTGCATAGTGTTCTGCATTTTAGCACAAAAGGTTTGAATAATTATAAGCAAAATTAATAAATAATGTCAACCAAATATAAATACAGTAAATTTTAAAACATCCAAGCTATCTAAGAGAGGGTAACTGAGACAATAGTGGGCGATACGATTTTCAAATCGCTTTTATTTATATATTTTTTCTATTGTGTCTGTTACCGTCAATAAATTTTAATTTCTAATAACAATACTAAATAATCTAAAGGATAGCACATAGCTGAAAAATTATAGTTTATTTTTGATTTTTAGCCTTCAAACTTGCGTTATTGGAATGACAAATTCTTGAATGCTTCTACACGTTCGCTTGCATTTTACATTAAGGTATTCACTTAACAGGGAGCTGGATGCACAGCGTTATTAGTCGCGGTTGTTTCAAGAAAATTAGAATTAACTAGAGCCGAGAAGCACGTTCATAACTTCATGATGGACACACAACTTACTAAAAGAGTAAGTATTGCTGTGATATAAGTTCATCACAATTATTGTTAATCTAATTAACAGGGGGCGGGATGTACAGCATTATTAGTGACCGTTGCTTCGAGAAAATTAGAGTTAACTAGAGCGGAGAAACATGTCCATAACTTCATGATGGAAACCCAGCTAACAAAAAAGGTAAGGTGACTGTTACTCAAGTAACAGTTAAAGGACACTTTGAAGGTAAGAGTTACCCGCTAGGTTATGCTAAAGAAAAAGTTAATAAATTAAACGATAAAAATACTAATCTGCTTAAAATTGATGCTTGACACAATGAGTAACACAAATTAGATAAAATTAAAGGTATTGCAAACTAACACAAGAGTAGCGACACTCCGCTAGAAATTAACTAAAATAAAACTAATAAATAAAACTAATAATGTTTGATTACAATTTTGAGCTAATAAATAGCTTGAACCACAGAAAGCTTTAAAAACATTGGACACCATGTGTTGTCATAATGTGTTTCGTTATATTAAGAAGAAATGAATTGTCTGATTGAATGTATGGATACTTACAGCTGAAAAATGCAGCTGCCAACGTGCTTCGGGAGACGTGGTTAATATACAAACACACGAGACTTGTGAAACGAGTCCATCCTGGAAGAGTGAGAACGCATCAAAGAAAGTTTTTGTTAGCTATTTATGCGTAAGTATTTTTGTAATTAACACTAATATCCTACGAACGGAATACAGTTTTGAAAAAGCGTGGTGATCAGTGTTCATGCCGTATGAGTGGCTTTTACCATGCAATAGGACAATAATAGGCTGGTATTCATTATTTACTACTAACCTATTAATTACTGTTTTTTTTACATATTAATCAACCAAAAGATTAAACAGAAAGAAGGACAGCGTGATTTTCTGATCCTTTGTTGAAAAAGAATTTAAAAAGCAGAAGAAACATAATATTAAAAAAATAACCTAGAAAAAAATAATTTCATTGAATTGGGGAGTTGATAAAAAAGGTACCCTTACATTTCAGGTTGCGGAAAGTGAAGATGGATCAAAGAAAGCTGATGGATAACGCCAACACAATAACAGATATGGCAAAGGTACGTTGAATCCCATTAATTATATTTACCGCTATTGCTACACTCATACACTCATTTAGAGGTAGAACCCTAGTTAGCACTTTAGGAATGCAATACATAGATTTAGCGGTAGAAGTCCTCTATGATGTTTTTAGATTTGAACTGTCCTTTCTAAAAACTGAGTGTCCTTTTTAAGCTAAATTTTATATAAATATCTATACCCATCTAAATAAATTCAATATCGCATTGGAATTCAAATCATAGCATGCTACAAAATTTGATTTCAAACCCATTGGCCACTTGCTTTGCGCATGCATTTCTTAGACCAAAATTATTTTGCTGAAATAGACAAAACCAATCCTGCTAAAAACGTGCATGATTTATAATTAGAAATCACAATATTTTCCAAAAGAAATGAGGACATGCACAATATTATAGACATTCGTTATAAACTACAGGACACACATGAGACAGACAAAGATACAGTAACTCCTACACTAACACGAACTAGTGATTAGCAACTACAGTTAATAATGAACTACAAAGCGATTGATATTAGGACCCCTTTCTCTTACAGACCCAGAACACAGTCTACGAGATTGTTTCGGACATGAGTACGAGACAAGACACCATAGAAGAGAGGCTGACTAGTTTAGAAGAAAAACTTACTTCATTACAGGTAATGGAAACTTTATTGGTTGTAAAGAAGATGCAACCATCGCAACAAAAGTACCTCTCAACGGGAGGTGGGTTTGTGAAAAACTACAAGGAAGTGGTGGATTTTGCACGATGGTGGTCCCAACTTGCTATCATGGTATTCCTAGAGCTAACAGCAAACTTTCCAACCAATAAGACCCGTTTTTTGTATAGTTTTATAGCTAAAATTTAAGATCCTTTAGAGATAGAGTCACTAGTAGATTTGCGTTGTACAAAGCGAAGATCTTATTCCTGTGGCCACCAACTCGAATGCTCAAAGTATTTATTAACAAAACTAGAGAATGTTACTTGTGGTGACGTGTATTTAATATATATTTTGTTCTTTTACTAAAACCAGCTTGACCATGTATTTCAGGAACAAGTAAATAATTTACCAGACGTCATGGCTCGGTGTCTACAGCAGTGTTGGGAAAGGGCGGAGCAGAGAAGAAACTTCCTGCATCCCGACACTGCAGCAGTACCTACTCCGCCCTCATCTACTGTTACGCCTTACACCAGGTAGGTTTTAGATATTGTACTTTTGGTTTCTCTGCTCTGAAGGCAACAAACATTCTTCTGGACTGTGCAGATTTCTATAAAAAAAAAAAAAATTTTGGAAATAAATTCTCAGAAATGGATTGTTTTTTTTTTTTCAGGATGCATTCAGTCACTTGCTACATTAAAGTCTTTTTATCTGACTGTTGTGTTATATAGTTTGTTTGAAGTTTTCAGAATAAAGTATATGATCAGTGGATGTGGTCCGTTACTCATTATTTTACATTTAATTTTCAGGACGCTGGCAACAGCGTCACACCCGTGGCCACCAAGCCCAGTGCTACAGCCGGCGGGGCGAACGCATTCAGCTCCCGAGAGCACCACAACGCATTCGCCATCGCCTGCGCAGCCACAGCCTTCTAGCCCCGCCCCACACGCGTCTCGGCCCCCTCTACCCAGCTGAGTACCGCCTTCCAACTCCGAACTCCTGTGCTGAACTCGACGAAACTCGGCGCCCGTCCTCTGACCCCCCTTTCACGACTACGCCCGAAAGAGGTTGCCGGGGAAGTTGTTTTACTACGGAAGACAGAGATTTGAAGATACTAGTTCAATGAACGCGTTGCACGAAAAATATTGAGTTGATAAAAGCCACAATGTTCAGATTCGTAATTGTTTCTACAAAGCTCACAAAACAGCACGCGAAACATAAACAGAAAAATTCAACAAATTTTTCGTACGACCATTTTACTCATGATCTTTTTTTCCTCAATAAAATTGCAAATCAAAACGAACAATTACCATGTGATGATTTGTATTTTTATATCGACAAGAACTAAAATCGTTTATTGAAACTATTTTCGACATCTTTATCTTGCGTTGGGTGATGAACGGGTCAAAGTGAAACGATTTTCTCGGCATACCGAAGGACCACGCCGCGGTGCGAGACCAGGTTAGCCGTAGTTTTCTTCGCTGTTCCCCAAAGTTTCGGATGTGCCAGACTTTTTTCTAGTGATATTGTTTAGATAGTGAAAAGAAATGAGGCGGTACGGACTTGCTGTTGTGATTATACAAATGCTTTATCGATAGACGCTTTAGCTAATTACGTTAGACGATATTTTGAATACATTATCAGCATTAGTATAGGTAGTTATTACCTACACGTCTGTTCACGTTTTATCTGATGTTCGAGGAACCAATAACACTGTTTTATAAGCTGAGTGTGTTTTTACTAAGGTTTTTTGTAAACTCCATCGTTATTATGACATTGAGAAGTCTTTGGAAACGAATTTAAGAGTAGTCACTTTCATAGATTTCTTGATGTAGGCACGCATGGCGACTTAACAAGCTATACGTTTCCAGTATGAGCTGACTTCTCAGTATACGAAAAGCCTATATATACAATGCGAGGTCAGCTAAAACTGGAAATATATAGCTTGATATGTCGTCGTGTGTAAAAATATATATAAAGTGACTAATGACATTTTAGTAAACACATAGATTTGCATTTATATTATGCGGTCATTATGTAAACTGACTGCATAGGCATTTACTGTACACATAGTGGTCACTATAGATTGGTTTTGGTTCCTTGTGTAAGTATTTACCATTATAGGGACAGTAACACGATTTGGATTATTATATCACAATGCCAGATTTAGCTATGAAATAAAAACTATACATAACTCCATCTACTTTAGAATTGTAAATGTCATCTTTGATAGTATTCGAACGGTAATTGAAATATATTTAGTTCAAAACTATGAACACGATGATCTGACCACTTTATTCGTAATATATTTTAAATACTTAAATACTCTATAAAACAAAGTTTTATTGGGATAAAGACTAAAGTGAACTATGTTTTAAAGAGACCACGAAACAAAATTAAGAAATAAATGTTGAGGTCAGATTATGACTACGTATAATATGGTTGAGAATAGGCTAAGTGTGTTTTCATTGTTCTCAATTTTAATTGTTCGAAAACTATCGAAGTGAGACAATTGCAAATATTCTAAGAAAAACCTGTATACACACTTTTAGATATATGATTAGGTAAATTGAATTGTTACTACCTGCCTATTGACATGTAGATTGTAAACAATTTTTTCTAAGAATTAGACCTAAGTAAAGCTTTGTATAAGACATAAGATTGATGGCTGTCTAAATAGTGCCTAAAACACTACGAAATTTCGATAATTCAGTTTTATTATCTTAATAACTTATGAATGTAAATAGGTAATCTAAAATTTGAGAGCATAATATTTAGTAAATATGTAAATTTTGTAGTTGTACGAGTTGTATGATGGGATCAATTTGTTTGTACATTTTAGTTTTAAAGGTTCCCTTTTTTATCAACGTTGTTTGGTTAGATTTGTTTAAAGTCTATTGAATTAAAAACGGACTTTGCATTGAACATAAGTATCAAAACCTGTATGGACTTTGCTCAAACGAATCTGCACTGATTTTTCACAAATCAAATTCAATTATATATAAATTAGCAGGTTATTTGGCACGCATTTAAAACCTTCATAGAATGTACCAGTATTAAAATATAAATACTTAGATCGGATCGGATTAGACTTAACGGCTTGTTTGCATTAGCCGATATGAATAGATTGATGATACCCTAGATGAGAAGCTATAATACATTGTACCTTAAAAAGCACCCCAAAACCTCTACTGTTCCCAAAATGAAGACGTTTATGAAAATGCGATTTTCAGTGAAAATACAAAATCCAATTTTGTTCAGAACAACTGACTATTGTAATGTTATTAATAATTAAACATAGGAAGAGTGATGGGTGAAAACAAATCCTTCAATTTATAATCATAAAGATAACTGTAAATATCGATTTCGTATGTTGTAATGACTGAAATATCAACCAATGTAAATAAGGATCAATAAAATATCATAAGTGAGATCTCCACAGAAATGGCACCGTACGGAAATAGTATATGTAGTATTTTCACCAGTATTTTATGCGTTATTATTTGGTTCTAGTTGTAATTCACTTGGAAGAGAATTGCCGTTTCTCGCCCCTGAAAAAGTTTCAACTTTTCACACAATTTTTTAGCACATAATTTTTCTTTTGCTATCTATAAAATAAATGTAAAGTAACCCCTTTTATCTGATTTAATTAAGTGTAAAATAAAACAAATAGTTCATTAAATGCACTATTATAACTTTTTGTTTCCCTGTGTGAATTACACTCAGAACTAATATCCTTCCGTATTTTTAGTTATTTTACAATAGCTGTATTTAGGTAGGGTAAATAAATAATCCTATAAATTAATCGTTCGTAATATTATACAAAAAAACACCAACTAGTTTATTTAGATATACGACAGATTTAGTGTAGATTGAAATATTTCCTGCATTATATTTATTATTAAATAATATCTTGCCCATCTTATTAAAACTTTTCCTAAAATTTTTCATAACAGTGTTTTAAGAAAATACTTTCTATATTCCCTAGTGTTTGTAACTACCTCGACATTTTTACACGTCATAATTACCTACAGTTTAACTAGTAACTGCCACTAGGTGTTTTGCTTTGAAATATTATCTTAGCTGTCCTTCCAAACATTTATTTAAATAAAATAAATTACAATTATTTTATTCATCTTTTTCTGTATTTTCCCTATTTTATTTTATCGGTAGACAATTTCGAAACCCAAAACGCACAATTTAATAATAAAAAAGTGGCATTTTAGTAAAACTAGGTATCTACATTGTCGGTCTTGCCTACCAGTAGCCTAATGAATTGTCCCCATTATGAAGAATGAGTCTTTAGTCCCATTTTAATGAGTCTCTAGTCACTAAGATTAATTGCTTTATAGTCTGTTTTGTCTAGGACAGTTGTTCACAAAAGTGTTTGTACTCGTACTATTTATATTTTATCAATAATTGAACTCTTCTATTCCTACTGACTAGAATATAATTTATACCTTTCAATGATATTTAAAAGTATAATTATACCTATCGAACACTTTTGCGAGTGAGTCCCAATTTTAGCTAAATTTCAAAATATAATAAACTATTTATTTATAAATAAGAATTGACCAAAATGTTGTTTAAGAAACGTAGAATTTGTAAATAATAAGCGAAAAATCAGTAAGACATTACGTATAAAATTATAATGTAAATACCAGTTGTATTTGCGAATTTTAATGTAAATAAAGTAAAACATAATAAAATATGGTTCCAGTAAAATTATTTTTAAATAAAACGTTCAATTGTATAATGAAATTTTATGTTGTATGCCAACGGAATGTTCTATGCGGTGCGTTAACAAAAGAAATGAAACTTTTGTGATCATTGATGAAATGAAAGTGTAACTTCGATTATATGAGCTGTAGTATTTTTTAAATTGATTTTTATTTACACCCTATGCCTAAAGTTGAAAATAAAATTGATAAAGTAATCTGCTGTACGAAATTATTTATAAAACCCCAAAAAAAAAATACAGAGTAGCTAGAGCTTTGTTTGAACACTTCGCCCGATATTTCTTATTATTATAATACTTCTTGAACTGTCTGCGTACGTTTCTGCAGTGAGATTCTGTAACCATCTCAAGGTGAAGTGAGCGTGGAATGAGCTGTCAGTGTCGTCCCACTGATGTTAGGAATTGACCAAGCATTACATTTACAATCATAATCGAGATTTTAATAATATTTTTTCTGCAAATTCTATTGATCAAAGCTAGTATCTAAGTGTCAAAAAAAAAACAACAACATTGAATTTCTGTTTCGCTATTTTATTGTAAAACCCCGAAGAAAATTGTAATTTTTAGCCACATAACTACTTAGTAGCTTTGAAATAATAAAAATTATCAATATAATTTGGATAATAAATAATATTAAAATCTCGATTATGATTGTAAATGTAACGTTGGTCAATCCCTAGCATCAGTGGGATGACACTGACAGCTCACTCCACGCAAGACTTCACGGTGAGATTTTTACAGAATCGACCGGCTGTTCTGTTTGGGAGACAAAATTACTAGCTACGCTGCATTCTTTCTAGTTTCAGGTCTAATAATAATAATTCATTTATTTATTCAGATAACTTTGATCCATACATGAGACATACAACTAGTACAAAATAGTAATCAGGGACTTGGTCCGCTGCACTAACATCCGTGTTAGGGGACAATCGTGCCTAGCAGCAAGGGCACTCAAGATGCTGTGGCGACTTCCACGCAACCGGCTAATGAATGACGCAGTCTTTTTGCGTCATAAAGCTGCAAAGCCATCTGTGTGTGCATCATTAACTAATAGAAGTTCTGTGGAAAGAGAAATTTGTTTAACGGTGGCAAACAGCGCCATCTTGCGGGCAGCGACCACACAAATACACATGGTCTACCTACGTTTTTAGTGAATAACCTACAATTAACGAGAGAGGTCGCATCTAAAGTTTATGAAAAACGAAACTTCTGTCTAGAAATACGTACACACTACGTGTGTTGTAAACTCTACGTAGATAACAGCCAGCTGTTATCGTTAGTGTGTAGGTATTTATTTCTTATCTACTCACTAACTTTTGACCGTTGCTTCGCCCGCGTGTTTTCGGAAATAATCCCGGGAACGTACTACCGGGATGAAAAGTATTATTTGTGTTAATCCAGGCTATAAATGATCTGTATGCCAAATTTCATTCAAATCCGGTAAGCTTTTCTGCATGATTGAGTAACAAATATCCAAAGTTAATTTTTTTTTAAAAAGGTTTATCAATGTGCCCGGTGTTAGTAATGAAAGCGCCAGCCTTTCTAATTTTTTTTAAAGGAACGAGCCTGTTTAACACAAATTACGGTAGAAGTAAGCTTGTAGAAATCGTCACGAAACTAAAATAAATTGCAGAAATCATCACGTAACGACAAAGCGTTATGCGATTTTTTTATTATACAAGGTGTAACAGAATAAACGCAAGTCCTGAAAGTAGTTTGTTCATAATTGACTACTGAATCGATTTCAGTAACTAATAATATAGGTATTTAAAAAAAAAAAGAATTTTGCAATACTGACCGCCGATTGAGCCAAAGAAAATTAAATCTTATTTCAAGGCAATGAGAATCAATTTTAAATGCATAAAGTAATGCTATACTAATTGGGGTGTGTAAGGTCTTGGGTTAATGTTACATGTAAAAATAGTTTTCATATTTCTCGAAATCAATAGGTAGTGCGTTTTTTTTAACAACCAACGAATAGTTTAAACGCAGAGGGGCACAGAATAATGTGCTGAACCCACGGTGACAGGTGCGCGTTGATGACCCTGCCACATCCCTGTATAAGCAGGATGACTGTTTCTAGAATCTTCACTAACAGTTCTTATTAAAGGGCTGACAACAGCTAAAGCACGGTCACTGTCAGACTGCATAGAAAAGCAAGAGAAGCGCGATGCCACAAAGCTGGTAATTTATTGAAAAATATGAAGCAATTCTCTATTTACAAAAAATCTATTGATTGGACCAAAAAAAGAAAACACTATCACATGAATATGTTGCTTGAAGAACAATCTGAAAAAAAACCATAATTATTGCATGTACATAAATTACTATGGTTTTTGATCGTTAAAATACATTTTTAGAGGTGACTTTTTTCTATCGAACCAAATTAGTTGTATTATGTTTTCAAACCACTATCTAGCATATATCCTGAAGAATATCATATATTTTTCTGATTTTATTTACTGCAGTGGATCATAAATACTTTTAGGCATTATAAAACTTACGTTTAGGTCATGTAGTCCCCTTAATAATAAATATTATATAAAATTAATATTATTATTTATATTTTTATTATAAATATGCCAACATTATAGGTAAAAAGATCCTAAACGATGATAGTAGCAGAGGTGATCGGGCGACCGACCAGAATGAGCTAGTTAGACGTTCAAAACAATCTTACCTCGGGGAAGCGTTTATAAACGTGCGAGATATTTTATGAAAATATATAATTAAATACTTACATGATACACATTAGGTACCTGTACCACCGTTGATAAGGAAGCAACTACGGCGGCGGCACGGTTGGCGCAGTGGTTAAGCGATTGACTGCTGCGTTACGTGTCGCGGGTTCGTTCCCCGCACGGAACAAATATTTGTATGACCTGCAAGTAGTGGTTCCGGGTCTGGCTGTTTGTGTATGTGAGTTTAAATGTTTGTAAACGCACCCACGATACAGGAGAACTTCCTAGTGTGGGGCAATGCTACAAAAAAAAAATAAAAAAAAAACTACGGATTTTCTCGCTCGAGAAACGTACTTAAGATTGTAGGCCCCATGTAAGTGAAAGAGATAGGTACTATCAACAAAGTTGATGCATGACTACCTTAGGGCTTATATTTCTTTACAGCGACTAGACCCAACCTCTGCCATAACCAATTTGACCAACCAATCAAGGAAGGAATTACCAAATATTTTTTGTGCAGGCAAAAGTTTAAAACGTGTGTTTCTTTTAATAATATTTTATTTTATTTTTATTTTATCAATTTAATAAAAAAATGTGGGCGGGGGACTGATCATGGTCACTTCGTGCAAACGAAAAATGTTTAAAAGTGATCACGCGTCGACTTTGTTGATGGTATAGAGTAATAGTGGTTCGCTGACTACATTGTTTGTCGCAGCGACAAAAGCTATCAAAGAGAGTACTCGTTCAGCGACGCTCGCTTAGCGGGCAGAACAATCGTTGAGAGACTTACGCTTGGTACAGTCGCTAGCACACCAGGGCCTGCAGTCTCGACATGACGCAAACTGCTTAGCAATCGTTTTCGGTTGCTAAGTCCTAACAATTCAGATGTAACGATATTTGGTAGTCTCGACACTCAAATTTATCGGTTGTTACCGGTATTTTATCAATCTTGGTCGAAGAAGTGACGATATCCTTAGTGTTTACGATTATAGTTTGTAACCATTTTTGACAGCCCGCTAAGTGATTCGTAGTCATCGTAAACTATAATGTTTTGGTGTTTGCATGTAGTTTCAAACAAAAATTATGCGGAATGATGTGTCTCGATGCTGTGTCTGTGTGTCTGTACCGATGAGGCTTTTAAGTCCACCTATTTATAGGTTCAGGACATGCTACGTATGAACGAACGTCGCCGACAATCACCGCATTAGAAGGAAGGAGCCAGACATTTTAAATATTTTTGAAGGGAGCGAATTGTCCGAACTTAGTATATAAATAAAGAACACACAACCGCAGATCATTCAACTTTATTAAATCTCCATTAAGTATGACTATCCTTTCCTAAGTTCACACATTCTAATTCTAGATACTCTGCTTACAAGAGACATGTTGCACACCTATCCGCATGACATTACCAATAAACTCAGCAGTTTAATAAAGTGACAATAATGAAATTTAATTAAAATCTCCAAAAAACCTAATTCATACACTTTTACCTATGTTTAACCGTATAAACTACAGAAAAAGAATATAACTATCACAACATTTTTAGGAATCTTAATTGACAGCCAGTTGACGAGGAAGGCACAGGCAGAGGACATTTGTACAAGACTAAGCTGCATAATTTATCAAAAAAAAGTTAGTCTGCCGAAAATATTGGTTGCTTACCATGGTTTGGTACCTACTTTCTGTTTTAAGGTTAGGTGTCTCATAAATTGTTAACCTTCCCATGCCTTTATATCCTTGAAGTAGCCATATTTGTAAAAACTAATAAACATCTACCTACTTTCTACCTCTAATGAAGCTATAAAACATGGCACAGATATGAGATCTCAATACATAGATAGATATAATACTGATTAATATGTACACCATCAAAATTACAGACATAAATGTAGAAATTTTACATAGGGTGGCACAATGTCCAAGGACTCATGCACGGGACTCATAACTTCTTTACTTAAGAAAAAAATATCTGTATGGCACCTCACCTATAACTTATAAAACAATACCTAGTAATTAAAGATCTACCATTTCAATAATGTAGAAAACAACTAACAGCATCATTAGTAGAATTTTTTATTAATCTGTACAAGATTTCTTAGCCGGTAAGTTAACTGTATTGAAATTTAGTTTTTGTAATTTATTTAAATGTAATAAATTAGCCTGCTATATTAGGTAGAATGTACATGGATTCCTCACAACTGTAACAACTGATTTTAGTTTGTGTATTCTTTGTAAATAAATATTCTATTAAATTTATTCTATTGAAAAATAAATAATGCACAACCACAAATCATGTTTTCAACTTTATTAAATTTCCATTACCACAATCATATCCTAAGTTCATGTATGCTAATAATCTAGACACTGTTTACATGGGGCATGTTGCATATGTATCGAAAAATATTTATTAATTGAAAATGTAAACTTTCACTATTCACTTGGTTCAAATTGTTTTCTTCTTCTTCTACGTCGTGCTCTCACTACAGGAGATAGCCACCACAAATGATGCATCTCCAAGCTATGTGGCTTTCTGAAGTGTGGACCGCTTGCTTCATGCTGCCTCAGAGACCTCCAACAGCCTTGATATGGTTATGAGACTGAAAACCGCACGAAAGTGAAAATCCGTTGAAATTTTTAATTTCTGTATCTTTACAGAATATCCTCCTAGGTGAACGTTACCCATTTCTTCAAATGCTACAGCATTACGGAGTTGCTGTAGTCCAGTGTCCTGCTACGCAACTGTATATACTTTAATGAGAAACTCTAAGCAGTGGGGTCGCCGCTTGAGCCAAATTGGGTTAGCCGAGTAATAATATGCTGTAACATTGTCACATCAATGAACAATTATAAGTAAATACCATTGAATTGAAAATACATTGTTTGCTTGCAATGACAACAAATAAACAATTTATAATTCCATAATGACTTGACATTGACACTTGACAAGTTTGGCATTAGGTAATAATGTTGTAAGGACGCAGATTTTAATGTCCTTAGATATTTACCAACTTATTTTAATTCTATAAAATGGTTATCGCTACATAATAGTTTTCATGAAAAATAGTGTTTCCAAGGTATGCTTTACATAGCCACTATAAAATTTTCCAGAAATATAATTATTTTTATTAAATCATGTTCACTAATTTTGCCTGTACTCAAGGTGAATTTGTTACGGACATTAATTGTCTTCGAAAAAACTGAACTATGAATACGCATTTCGCTGGCGTACCGACACCGTTTTGTCAAAGTTATGTACGATCTTGCGCGTTATCTCGGGTGTAGAGACTTCCATTTGTCGTAAGCATCGTTACGGCAAACAATTATTTTTGATATTATTTATCGCTCGATAGTTTGCGACAGCAGTTTGCGTCATGTCGAGACTGCAGGCCCTGGTTATACGAAAGTGTCAAATTTCTCCAAATTGTTTTAAACCATAAAATATTAAATGTTATGTTCAAAATCGAATGAGAAAATTTGACAGTTTGTGGTAAGTTGACCTGCTGCTTGCTGTTGCTGTGTACATTCACATAACAGCGAGTAATCGCTCGTCGCCGCGTTCCGTCATCGCCTGCGCGCACTCGCTAATCGCTTCTCGTTAATCGCCGGCGGTGGGCCTTAAGGTGTGTACACATTAGCTAGGTAAATTGGGCGACAACTTCATATTTTGAACATGTTAGCGGGATGTTTCAATTTCACCCTTGACATACTTTAGTGATATAAAATATATCAAGGGTGAAATTGAAATATACGACTTCACCGTAAAATTGTTTGCAATAACATATTTTCATCTATAATTAGATCTATATCTATATAATTATTCTTCTGCACGTGTATGTCACTGAACTCCTTCTAAACGGCTGGACCGATTTTGATGTAATTTATCGTGTGTCTTTGAGTGGGTCCCTGGATGGTTTGGATTCTGAATTGGACCCGAAAGCTGGCGCTGCGATGGACTCCTAGGAAACAGGACAATGTCTGTCCGATCAACTATTATAATATAAAAAACAAATAAATACAAACAAATAAACAACTGCACCACGGATTTTTACAGATATAGACAGCTAGTGTAAGATTAAAAGATAAAATAAAATACTTAAACTAAAAAACAATTCACATAATAAAATAAAATAAATAATATTCATATAACAATTATTATAAATAAATAACTTTTACTATGGGTTCAAATATAAAATCGCGAAAAAAAAGTCTGCTGTTCCCTACATTTATGTTTGCAGAACTCGTCAAAATGTAGGGACCAGCTGATTTGTTTTCGCGATTTCATATTTGGTCCCATAGTAAAAGTTGTTCATAATGATGAGTACAATGACCCCTTAAGAGGTTGTTGGTGTTTTACCAATAACTCTGAATACATACAAAAATAAATACATACTTCTAAAATAAATATCACTTGAATAAATGATTTTATTTCAGTAAGTAGGTTTGAACAAACACTTTTACACGTCAATCATATTTTTTTTAAACTAGATGGGGTCGGCGTTTCCTATCTGACTACTCTGAGAAGAAAGGCCGAAACAAACTCAGAGGTCACAGTCTCTTTTAAAGTCCAGACAAAATCATGGTCAGATCATGTCAAAGCTATGTAGATCGGTGTCTGCAATGGTCTTTTGAGGAAAGAACCACACAGATTGAGTGGACCTGTCCAGTCAGTGCACGCAATTGTCAGTAATCGTGCAGCTCAACTTAGACTCAAGGAGCTCAACGATTCGACGAACAATACCAAAGAAAGGACATTTGAGTAGGCCGCATAAATTACTCAAACTGCCAGATCATGATTACGTTGAGAAAAATACAAAAATAAATATAAATAAATCAATGACCGACATAGTTCTCACATTCACAATAATTAGAATAATATTATAATAATCTTTGAGGACCATGTAGATTTGTGTCTGAAATGGTCTTTTGAGGAAAGAACCACACAGATTGAGTGGACCTGTCCAGTCAGTGCACGCATTTGTCAGTACCCGTGTAGCTCAACTCAGAACTTAAGGAGCTCAACGATTCGACGAACAATACCAAAGAAAGGACATTTGGGTAGGCCGCATCAGCTACTCAAACTGCCAGAACATGATTAAAACTGCAACAAAAACACACATAGTCCTCACATTCACAATAATTTAAAATAATATAATACTTTATACAGTAAATATTAGTGTCATTGTATATGTAAATAAGTATAGATACTTATAGCAAAAATTAAAAGTAAAAATAGTTAGCGAAATAAAATAAATTAACATTGCCTGTGCTTTATTGGAGCAACTCAATCCCAAGCCTTTTTGTCCTCAATATAGTCTTTGACAGTATAATAGGCATTCTGGCATAGTTTCCTTTTTATAAAAGATTTGAATTTATTAAGGCTTAGTGCTTGAATGTGGCTAGGAAGTTTATTATAAAAACGTATAGGTACATTGGCATCTAAACGAGCCACCTATTTTCTTGAGCCTGGTAGTAGGAACAACAAATTTGTGCTTGTTCCTAGTATTTAAATTATGGATATCACTGTACTTTTTAAACAGATTAATATTTTTATGTGCATACAAAAGATTTTCATAAATATACTGAGAAGGCACAGTCATTATATTAATCCCTTTAAGTTTGTCTCTGAGGGAGTGTCTGGGACTTAATTTATAAATTGAAAGAATTGCCCATTTTTGTAAAACAAAAATCGTCTGAATATCGGCGGCATTTCCCCACAACAGAATACCGTACGACATTACACTATGAAAATAACTAAAGTATACTAAACGGGCTGTCTCTAAATCAGATAAACCACGAATTTTCCTAACGGCGTATGCTGCAGAGCTAAGCTTCTTTGACAATTTATCTATATATATTTAACTTAGATATAATTAAGAAATCTTCATGTTCTGTCAATTCATAAAAATCGTGAGAGGCAGAGGTGGGTCGCTAGTTGTAAATATAGGGTACGTTTTTAAACGTTATTTCTGGTGGTAGCTCGCCGTCCGATTAGGACCAGGCCCCGGTCGACGGTGCGTTGTGTTCCACGCGCGCCTCAGAGATGTCAGCACCAATGACGGGGTCCGTTCGGGCTGATGCCTGCTAGGGTTGCAGGAAAGTCCGAGAGGGATACCGTGGCCCCCGGCACAGGCAACTGAAGGAACAAGGGTGGATTTTAGTCAGTAAGAGTCTGACACGCGCTCTCGCTCCGCCCAGAGCGCTGATTACCCATCTTCAAAAAAAAAAGTGGGTATGTCGCTAGTTGTAAATTTAGGGTAGGTACGTATTTAAACGTAATTTATAATGGTAATATTCCGATAATATTTTCATCATGTTCATCTATATCGTGTTTCGTAATTTTTCATTAAAAATATTTCATGGAGTCCTTTCTTAAATGTCAAGTACAGAAAAGAAAACATGGAAAATGCTGAAGCTGATTTTTAAACAACCAATCACAGCTCACTGATTGTTTAGGTACTTCGTTCTCACAGATGCTTGATGACCGCTGAAGAGCTGGTCTCATTCCAATGCTATAAACCTGCAGCTCAACCGAAAGCGACTGTCGCGCGAATACGCGATTACTCGCGCGCGCGGTTACCTGAATAATGGCGTACATACGCGACTTGATTATTCGCGCGAGTATGTCATATTCATATAAAAAAGTGCGACGATCGCTTTCGGTTAAGACGCAGCCTTAGTAGTTTTCTAATATTTGAGACACGTGGGAGAAAAACTTTCAGAGCTGACACAGACTGACTTCACGTAAAGGTAATACTTAACACGTTCAAAACGTAAATAGCTGAAGTAGCGACGTGGAAAATGTCTAGCACCTACGTATAACAGTGAAGACATAGTCCTTAGAAAAGGTTTCGTAACCTTTCGTTTAATAGAAATAAACTAAACTCTCAGGGCAAGATAACTTACAGTAATTCAAAAATATAATGTTTTTCTGGGAACCAAAATAACTTACAAAGTTTTAATGGTTTTAAATTGTGAAAAACAAGCGTCGTAATTAAGTACCTAAATCTTAAAAGAAAAACAATTTCTGGAGCTTTTTAAAAGTGATTATGAAAGTAGGCTAGATTAAAATGATTTATGACAACACCTTGTTTTTCTAGTAATCGCTACGGCGACTGCTGAGCTATTTCAGGTCGGGCAACGTTTAATTAGGTTATTCCGTCCAGAATAAGCAGTACTACAGTCTGGTGTCTGGATTCGTGGCCGATCTCTGGCAATATGTTCACCCCTATTGCGTACCTACATAGGGCTTAACATAACTGGCGATACCTACGCATACTGTGCCTTACCCTTAGCGGAAATAAGGTGGGATATTAATATGGTATTAACTCAGGCGGAACATATGAAGGTATTTTTTATTTTATTCGATGTATTCGAGGTATTATACAGGGTTATTTGTAATACGACGGCAATCCATTAAGGGGATGTAGGAAGGTCATTTGCAACCAAATAACCCCTTATGACCCCTATGCAAATGTTTACATTTCTCATTAATATGACATTTATATTTTTTTTTATGATATCTGGTATCTTATTGTATCTCCTTGGATAGCTGAGAAGTTGTATATTATATTATTGGAATGTTCTGTTAATAAAGTATATCCATGTTTTTTTGCAGAAATAAAACATTTCACTCAAATGACCTGCTCAAAATTATTAAAACTGTGAGATCTGATTTAAAAATGATTAAAGAGTATTGTCATTTTATGGTTCATTATTATGAATTGAAATAGAAGCAGATAATAATCAATAAAAAAATCATGCAGTATTTTTTTTATTAATTTTCAAAGTTGTATTCTGCCAAAAAAATATAAAATGACAAATTACTCGGAAATGGTTGATATTTGCATAGAGGTCATAAGGGATAATTTGGTTGCAAATGACCCCCCCTACATCCCCTTAATGGAATGCCGACATATTAACAATAGCCCTGTATGTTATGTTTTTTCGCTCAGGCCAAATAGATCAACGATCCTCGCAGGGTGGCTGGTAGCAGCTGGATAGGAGTAGCCAAGGATTGTTATAAATGGCGTGTGGTCGGAGTGGCCGTTTTCTATAAGTATGAAAGATATAGGCTGTTGATGATAATGTAAAACCTTCATTCTTAATTCCCGCGGTAGAATGATCGACTTATTTTCTCCCGTCGAAAAATTAAGTTTACATAAAATTTTCCGTTTGAATACGCTTATTCTAGAAGGTGACGTGGCGACTTGTAAATGGCCCTCCGACACTACTAATGGTCCGCAGTTAAAACTTTTTAAGTACTTTGCAAAATGGTATTTTCAAAGGCCGCAACGTGACAAAAGTTCGAAGATAATCTCCTGAAGGGGCGGTTACAAGTCGTCTTAGTACATAAAATTTGAATTAAATTGTTATTACTATTCTAAATTTTCACAGCTTTTTTAAATTAAGTTTTTCTTTGTCCTTCATCGTTGATATAAAATTTAATTAAATAAAAATATAAATTTAAATTAAATAAAAAATAATTTTTAATTTAATTTAAATTTTGTTATTTCGTTTATTGTTATTTTGAAATTTGCTCAGGAAAGTTTTGATTTTCTAATATGTAACCCATAGGGTGCATTGTCATGTAGCAAGGTAATTTAGGGGTTAAATACCACCCATAGTTGAACGTTATCCTCATGTTTCAACAAGCAAACGCAGACTTAATACCCTTTTAAGGTCATAATAATTATACAGCTTTAAAAAATATGTATTTTTTTGTGGTGTTTAAAAAAATGAAATAGTTTATTTTAGGCAAAACCCATATTACTTAAATAAAATTTCACAATACTGCAACAGAACAGATCAGAATAGAATTAAACGTCAATGCAATTAAAATAAACGAATGACAGCTAAAAAATATAAAGGTAACAGAATTAAAAATAAAATATCAAATACAACAAACGAATGAGTAGGTACAATTTTTTTTATTTATTTTTTTTAATATGAGACACCATCCACACATGGTCTTCAGGTCCCGAACTAGGCAAAGCCTGTACTACGGTAACCTGATGACTGATATACATACTTATATACCTACTACACACCCAGCCACAGGTCAAACAGACATGTTCATGCCCACAAATGTTTGACTTGTCCGAGGATCGAACCCGGGACCAGCGGCTCAGAAGGCAGGGTCGCTACCAACTGCGCCAACCGGTCAGTAAAGTACCTTCTTACACAATACAATATTTATTGTAATATATAATACACAGAAAATGAAGCTACAATAACATCACTTGTGACGAGCCACTAACCAAACCCTTCCCACGCACCTAGGTATTCACTCCGACAAAACTAGGTCTCTGTTCCTAGTTGTATCGGGGTACACATCTGCAATGAGACTAAAACTCGGAGTCGGTTTACTAAGTACGTGAGATGAACTGCTTTGTTTTTGTGCTCATACATGTATAGGGAAAATATCGCTAATGTAAAGCTACCCAAGACACAATAATGTATAACAACTGGTCTTACTACCTAGTTCTTACAAAAGGCCTAACTCTCTCATAGGTTAAATTATAACAATTTAGTTTAACCGCTCAAGACCGGTCACGTTGACAGATTTAAACTCAGTATTCTCTCAGTATATTTTATTCTTCAATTCAATTGACGGAATCAAGACCCTTGGCATCGAACACAGGATAATGCCTGTTGTTCACACAATCAACGTAGCTTACGGGTGTAGACGGTGACGCTATGTTCCCTGGAGTGGCGAACTTCTCTCATTTACCGCTATCCGGTTCAGTAAGGTCTTCTTCAATAGCAGATGGCCACACCTCAAGCGTTAACCTTTAAATTGCCCGCACCCGGATCAATTTCAAATCATCTGACCACGGGGCTACACCAAGGCATCACGTCTATCCTTGCATTAGAGATCTTAATTAAGAAGAAAGAAGCATAATCAGCCAGACCTGAAACAACATCCTCGTATCAAAACTCAGAACTGAGACCTAAGTTATAAAAACGAGAACTAAGAAAATGGTTCAATACTCACAAGGATCAGTTTGGATTAGACCTATATAAAACCCATCGGGTTATTTGGACACAGTCTGATTATTCCAGAACTGGTCCCTCTGCCAAAGCGTGTTCCTTCTAGTCACGCCATGAGGGGAAAAAACCTTTCCGCCATTTTGACAGGTACCGTGATCAATCTTTATTGACCAATGCACAGACTAAATAGAATCCTCATCTATTAGTCATTTACAATTTAATGTGGGGTGTGTAGAATGTGGGAAATGATGTCCTTATGTTTATTTCTTTCTAATAATTAATAAACATGTAATTAGTTCGCATGACACAATTTCATAAAACCATAATCCTACTAGCTTGAGCAGACCCACGAAAGGTGTCACTACTAGTTGCTTTAATTATTGATTTTTGCAACGTCACAAGGGATCACTGAATTAGAATTATGAGGCAACATCCACACAAGGTCTTCAGGTCCCGAACTAGGCAGAGCCTGTACTACGGTAACCTGACGACTGATAGACATACTTATATACATATACACATTAAGAATTAGATCAAAAATAAAAATTTCATATACAGTACAATACAAACAAGTATGTAATTATAAAATGTCAGTGTCAATTAGATCGAGTGTCTTGGCTATACATATCTGTTACAGCATTGTCGTAAGTAGGGGCAGTCAAATCGCTCAGCGATTATTGATAGGACAGTATTGGAGCTGGCACGCACCCTGCGCAGTAAGGACGCGCACCGCTTGCGCATGGTGGCGTGAAAACAGTCGGTGCGCGCTTCCGCAGACATGCCTGGGGCGCTGCAGAAGTGGGGCAGCCTCAACACCGCACTGAATGCGTTGTTCTGCTGCACTGTGTACTGTCTAACGAACTCATAGGCTGCACGTGTACAATGAGGTGCAATATGCTTTGAAAAGGGTAATTTTAACTCTTAATTACTACTTAATTTTAACCTGCGAGCAAGCCTAATCGCTCTTTTCGACAAGGCCCTCTGCTCCCGTTCAATGTCCTCCGTTCATGTTCAAATCCTTAAATCAGCCGTGTATTTAAAATGGTCCACTGTGTCTAGGGGAACACATTGTGAAAGAGTGGTGGTACATTTTTCAGGCATTTTGCACGGCTGGCTCTAAAGACCTGCATTGACTCTATCCCATACCTACCCGCGTACTCCTCAAAGACCTGTACCAGCTTTCTCAGACCACAGATCGACGCGCTCAGCTGTACCATATGTCGTCAGCATAACATAGCATTGTTAATACACGCTTAAGATACTTGCAGGTCTGTATATTTTTCGATTTCTTACTTTAGTAAGCTAAAATATTTAGGAAATTCAACAAAAACATAGTAGGTACAGTACAAACAGTCATAATATGATACCTAATGGCAAGAATTAAACCCTCAAAAGTAAAATCTCACGAAGTTATGAAACAAATCAAAGAAATTACAACAAACTTGCTCTTTTCCAGCCTCACGGACGACAGGTAGATAAAACAAAACAACATCAAAACCAAGAACGTAAGATATACAAGAAGCTTGGTGATATATAATTTTAAGTAAATCATAGCACAAAAGGTCGTATCGGTAACCTATCTACTAATTAATATTCCAGCAATAAAATAATATTTGTCCTAAATCTTTTATTTTATTCACTCAAAGATCATACAAAGCTCTTCAGTACAAATAAACGCAGTGTATTTTTCATTTGACTAATCAATCCCCTAAAGTAATTAAGGCAAGAAGTGTTTTTGTATACCGGCTAGAGAAATTAAAAATGTAATATTGATAAAGTGTTTAATTAAATTTAATGAAAAAAAGGTCAAAAAAGGACTAAGATTCAAATAATTTATTTATTTAGTCAGGAATCTTTACGTTATTTATTTTTAACGAAGAACTCATGTTATTGCTTAAAAGATTATGCCAAATCCTCAATAGCAAAATGTTTTTATTTCTAGATTGTCCATTTAAGATTGTCATAACGTTACGATTGTTACTAACGTGACATAAATGATCGGATTTTGTTTACAGTCTAATTAATCTTCGTAACATTTTTGTCTACGACTATACTGCAGATATTTAAGCCTGCATGGCTTACACATTCTCCATGGGTATTTTATAAACTGATTGCATGTATAATGTGATAAATACTATTTCATATTTAGATGCACAGAAATAGAGCTGAGGTTCAGCTTGGATAGCTAATAGCCCCTCGTCATGATGTAAAATAAATTGCGTCAAATATAGGAATGATGATAATGAAATCGCAAGAAATTACTAGATAATCTATATAAGCGCAATTCTTGAGAACGACTGAACCGATTTGGCTACTGTTTGCTTTAAAATATTTGTGATAGTCCGATTTAGGTTTTTATGAAAAGAAAAAATCAGAAAGTTGCTCAGAAATTCGAAACATTCGGGAAAACTGAAACTGTCTTTTTCTATAATGTTTTTGTATGAACTCTATAATGTTTAGACAGTACAACGCCTGTCGGGTCATTTAGATGACTAAATACGTCTTTCTGATCAATGTCGGAAAATCGGAATAAATTAAATTTATTTTTTTAAGCGAAGAAGGCTAATTAAATACCTATTTTATAACAAATTTATTATTGTTCATTGTTTATTTTTGTGAAATATTAAATGCAAAAGTCAAATGATTTTATAATCATAAACGATGCTAGTTTTCGTTTACATAATTACAATATCAAAATAAAATAAAAGAAGAACAATCTAACCGCATATAGATGACATAGGGACCATTCAGAGATGATAGATTAACAATTAAACGCCCACTAGGAAATATTCTGTTGTATACATTTAGTCGAATATTGCGTGGGTTTAATCGATACAAGAACTTAGTCAATGAAGCCACGATGGTCTGCTTACTTCTTGAACAAACAATATACGATACCACGAAGATTACACTTGATTTTTCTTTTTCCCATTCTTTGAACGAGTTTCGAAAATAACATTAAAAATTTACGTTATTGAACAAAGAGTAGGTATATTATATTTATTTATTTTGTTTAGTAAAAATAATTTGGTAAAAAGTTTGGTTAACATATTAACCAAACTTTTTACCAAATTATTTTTATGCCAGATAAGTTACACACCTACTCCTGTTTCTACCATTGATAACATAAAAATAGTACCTACTATAAAATCAATATTTATGTAGAAATACGAAGAAAAACATTAGTTGAAAAGCAATTTTCCTGGAAAGCCAAGGAATCGGCGAATTGCAGTCTTCAGTTGTATAATGTTTTCTCAAATACTTGATGATGTGTTGGACCAAGCCGAGTAGAAATCAGAATAAACACGAGAACCTTTCAATGTTATGTACTTAGGTTCATCTAGAGGTGTTTGTATCCTTGTTTGTATATGACTAGAGACAAATGCTTTTGGTACAAATAGTTCTACGACAGAAAATTCATTTTGGAAAGTCGCACTGTGCGACGTATGCGCCGCGAATGCATTCGTATATACCACATGCCTCAGCCTGAGGTATCCTTCATGCAACATGCGTTACTTACCATTTGAAACACATGCCTCGCACTGCCTGGGCGCACCTTTAGGAGCTCCAATCACTAAACGTGGTGCAGTCGATCTTTCTTCTCAATTTTTCCTGGCGTGTAGACAGTATTCCCTGTCTTTATTTGTTACCTTTGCCTTCGCTTGTTTTTGCGAAATTTTGGAGCACATGGGAAGCACTAGGAATTAAAAAAAGATTAACAAGTTTAAAACGTCTGCATTCACGAACATACGACCTACGATTATGAATAAAGTTTTGTAGCTGTAAAAAAAGTTGAGAAATTCTAAATCTACTGCTTTGTCACAAATTATTTACACTGCCCTTCCAAACCTTGTTTTATAACGTTTTTATCTCTATAAGATCTCATCTTTCACGTTTGTGCCAGGAATACAATTTAATATGAGCAGCAGCGGCCCTGACGGTTGTCTCAGTTTCAAACCCTCGAGGTCTTACAATACATCTAGTTATGCCATGCAGCTTCGCGTTCAAAATTTGCACAAATTTCATGTCTTGTATGAATTGAAATATTCACTGCATTCGGGACATTTATAGTCGTTTCAGTATTTGAATGCTTACGACATGGATCAGGGAACGAAACTGTCACATCCATATTTCATTATTGGCTCGGCTGGATGCAAAACTGAACGCGTTTACTTATTCATTGACATGACCAGAAAGAACTTGTTTATAAAATCATGCCTCTGTTTACTGAATTTGAAAACAGTTTTAACTGTTTTATTTAACCTAACTATCGCGGAAAATGTCAATGGCCAACCTACCTAGCCTTTACCAAATTTTATAGGGGTTGGTTTCTAGTCTAACCAGATGCGGCTGAACACCTGCATTTTACATGGAGCGACTGCCTATCTGACCTTCAAAACCCAGTTACTGGGTAACACGATACCCAGACTGATTGTCACACTTTTTTGGGCTTCTAACTGCCCGTAACGACTGTCAAAGATCTACGAATGACTGCCGGAACCAACGGCTTAACGTGCTTTCCTAGGCACGGACAGATCTTGGAATGGATGGTCACCCATCCATGAACCGACCGCGGCAAGCGTATGTAACCTTCGATTGACCCGTGCAGCTGTAACTAATTAGACACGATTACTTTGTAAAGTTATTGTCTCTTTCTGATATATTTTTCTTGCTTTTAATAACAAGCTTATTATCATTATCACTATCCACAGCCTCGCCCACTGCAGGCCACAACAATCTCAGCTGCAGCCAATTAAGATTAAGTATCCAGTGATTCAGGTGTCGCTCAATCTGCAAATAAGATTAAAACCTAAATCGGTTAGCATCTGATCCTTATACACTTTAATAGAAATAAAAATAAAATTCCCCAAGTTAGAGGTTTTTTTTATGTTGAACATACAGAATAATAATTCACTATAGGAAAAGTAGGTACCTAACTACTTATAAACAGCTAAAAACTTCGTTAGATATACAAAACAAACTAATAATTGTGTTTTTATTTCCTTTTCAACAAGATTACATAAGTTTGGTGTATTTTGCAATTATTTTTGGACCTTTTGTTTGCCTTGTTTTCGTTTCAAGTTACAAGACAATTTAACTTTTTTCCGGTTATTCTTCGTTTTATTGTACACAACCATTGTCGTTGTTGATTGTGGAAATTACTTCATCCATTGTTTATTACAAAGCCTACTTTGTTCTAAGCAATATAAGAATAATTTACAAACAAAGTACCTACTGAATTATTTTTAAGGTTATGAATTTTATTTGAAGGTGAGTTGGGAATGGTTGTACTCGTATGTAGCAGATTGGTTTCAAAATCAAAATCAAAAGTAATTTATTCAAATTAGGCTGAGATTCAGCACTTTTTGAACGTCAAAATCACATAAGACAGTCCCCCCAAAACGCCCGCCCTTCACCACTTCCTAGTGCTTTAGCTGGGAAGAAGAAGTGGCGGAACAAACTCCCCAGCAGCACTGCTGTCTGTTCAGTTAGAAGAACTGGATTCTATACATATAGTAATAAGTAATTAACATTACGAAACACAAAAATATTAAAATGATTTGCCATATAATTTGTTTAATATCTTACTATATATTTGTTTAATATCTATTTTATTTAATATATATTTGTTTAATATCTTACTATTCATTCATTTTTATCTTTGTTCACATAATATTCATGTAAATGTGTTTATTGATAACTAGCATCTTCCCGCGACGTCGTTCACGTGAAAGTCGTAAGACATCACAATATACTAAAATAACAGAAACATTTTTATAAAAGTTTCCTGTATACTGCGTTTGTAGTTTTGGTCTCAGCGGCCAAAATATAAAGAGAGTCAGGACTGGTGACGCAGGAGCAAGTGACGTATAGTTGTCCGTGTGAGAAGCAGCTCGTTCTGAGGTGGACACCCGCAGCCTTCAGTAGTAATTTCCCATTTAGTATTGACCTTCCCTGCAATTTACATTTATGAAGTAGCTGTATTTATAAAAACAAATGAAAATCTATATGGAAAACTCAAAACAAAAAGACATTTATGTTAAAAATTGCTAATGTACCACATAAAACGGCTCTATTTAACAAAAGCTTCTTTGGCATTGCATCAAAAATATACAACAAAATACCTATTGGCATTCTAGACACTAAGGAACTTCCAGTATTTAAAAATAAATTACGAACATTTTTAATTGATAAAGCATACTACACGAACCAAGATTTCTTGAATTATTGACCATTTATTAGTTTCACTGTATTTTGACATGTACTAGTATTATATGTCTGTGGTATTGACCATGTATTAATTTCACAGTATTTGACATGCATTAGCATTGACCATGTGTTGACCATGTGTTACTTTCACTGTATTTTACATTTATAATAACTAAATTTACCATGCATATTAATTCTAAATTTGAATGCCAATACCTACACAATTATTGTATGCCTATTAGGCAGGACATATTGATACTTCAATATATTGTTAAGACCTGTACCTTACATATGCCCACAATAAAGATACTTTGACTTTGACTTTGACCATTGCTTGCGAAGTTTTTCGATTTTAGTAAATTAATGAATGCCTTAGATATACTACCTAATGACACTACACTGAAACACTGACTGATGCTTTCTTACAATTATTCCTGGCGAATGGTTATCACTAAAATAATGTAACAGTAGATTATAAACACGGGATTTCTCATTAACAGTCACCTAACTATAGATATTTATTATAACCAAAGATGACAGATTAGAAGAGACTTTGTGTTTTTTTTTGAACTAATTAAATAATTCGACTGTTGTCATACAATGGTATATTGTGTTTTCTCTCATCTCAGACTCATCATTTCCTAGGAAATGTAGGTATTGGAAGTATTTTTGCGATTTCTGACTTTTCTTGTACTCAAACCTCAGTTGTTCCGATTGAGTTTTTTGATTCTTACAAGAAACAGGATAGATTCGCATCAAAGTTTTTTTTTGTAAAAATTGTCCATTGGCCATCTTCTTACCAAGTGTATTTTTTTTTTCAAAATATGTGAATGCAGATCAATGTGGTTAAAAAAGCTAAGACTTGTCTCCTAGACCATTTTCTTGTAGAGACAACGATTAATCGTTACCATCCTCGTCGTCGTGGTCGTAGGTACCAGTACCTATCCTTATTGTTCCATCTCAAAAATCCACCTTTTATATGTCATGATTAAGCCAGCCATGATTTTATCAGGTATATCTGTTACTATCTGCAACACCCTAACGAATTTCCTCGTCTTTTTAAAATTGGTGCTAAACTATAGAAGAATACGAACAAATTGCAATATTGCTCAATAGCTTGATAGTTTATAGCCTACAGACTGACTAGACTTGTAGGAAATATGTATGCAAAATAATAACAAAGTCAATGCTGTACTTTTTGCGTGATGTGTTCCAGCATCACACAAAAACTGTAGTTGTTATATTCAGACAAACAACCAAAAATAAAAATAAATCTAAAAATATTCAAGTAAAGTTTTGACATAGAAGATTTCATTATTATTATGTTTATATACGTATAGATAAAGATATTGGTTACTAAAACTGTCGAACCATAGTTCCGTGCACTCGACTGAGTGTCGTACACCGCGCTCCATATCGCAATTCCAAGGGACGTTAAAAACAAAAGAAAATCATTCACTTATCCCGTCTGCATCCAGTCCAACAAAGTGGATCTCGTAAACAGAGTTTAATATACAGCAGTCCTCTGTAAGCGAGTTCACATAAGTATTCAGAAATGAAAAACAACATCCGTAGTTTGAAAGGCGTGTAAATGGGAATTTCAATTGTACACTGAGAGCAATTTACCGAGTGTCAATATTAAAACCCTTGAGTGACTTTCCTAGAACTTCCTTTCAGTCTCCCCATTCATAGATATGTGCTATTCAAACAGTTTCAGTCGGAATGAATGTGATGTTGGAGCATGGAGGAAATTGGAATGAAAACGGGCTTAGATATATCGGCCTGTAATAATTATTCCTGTCATAAACAGATCGGACATGCTTAGAACACTACGTTTGCTCTATGCGACGATTTTGCATTATGATGAGCTACAAAATCTTGCAATTCTAAATTCTTACACCTTAAGATAATTAAAACCTTAGGATAATTTAGAAAAAATTTAGCCATGCCGCGTTTAGAACCACCCATCAAATCGATTGGAAATACTTTAAATCAAGATATGTCTTCAATTTAAGATACGACGTTTATTTGAGAGGTTTGATCTTTAAAGTTGACCTTTTAGAATGGTATGATAAAAAAAAATACAAATGTTTGTTTTTCGCATTTGAGTTGGTTCGATTCCTGGTTTAGACAAGTGACATTACAAAAAGGTTTGAAAGGTAGCTTTACTTATTTTTGTACTCTTTCTGTATATGATCGAACAAACACGTACCTAGTATCTGTTACACTTTCAAGATCCTACTTTACCTATTTCATCTGCGTCTCGGGTACCTATAGTGGTGGGAAAGTGGAATCAAGTCGAATACTTTTTAGTACCGCCTTACCTGAGTAGAAAACGACCTTTTCTCTATAAGTGCGATTGTCAGTAACGCCAAGGCATTGCTGCCCTTCCTTAAGGAGCTGGGTTAGATCGAATAATCGATTTCCCCACCCGTACGCAAAATACGAGCTTTGACGTGCAGTTGCCGAGACCAGCCCGTCTTACCAATACCAATAACATTGCACACAATAATTTCTGGTGCTTATACCTAGTCGACCTCGTAAACATATTACCATTTTTGACAAAGACTCCCAGTAAAATGAAAGTTCTTATGCTTAAAGTTTCTAACTATCACATTGATCTTAAAGCAAAAACAGACATTGACATTTTATGACTTGCAAGTGACACTCAAAAGAATATAATACTACTTACTATGTATACCATCGCCTCGCCATCAAACGTAAAAGTTTGGCGAGTTTAAATAAGTAACAACCCTGTATTTAATATCATTAAAAATTAAAAAAATATATCCAATCCAATCAATCAAGCAATAAATCTCCATTCAATCTTTGGGTGGTAAAGCGATTACGAGTTCGACTATACAAGGAAATATTTATCAATGTTGTCTGTGTGTGAACAGTTAAAGCTTCACCTGCCGCGGTCTGTTCTTTGATGGGCCCATCACCTGGTGCCTTAAAAGACACAGGCAGCTTCAGTTCTGATACCTTAAATTAAAAAAAAGTTCAAAATTTTATCGCAATCCTCTCAGCGACAATCCATGTCAAAATGTAGAGTAAGTTAGAGGTATTTTTGACTAAGACTGCTTCTTGTTCATCAAAGTATGGTGACCCATCCAAGCACTATCTGTGATTAGAGCATATTGACCCATAACTAATTGATCAACTTGATTAAGTCACCTGTCCCACACCCGACGAGGAAGCGACTAGCTATCGACGATTTCCTCGTTTAAGAACATAACGTAAGAAACACTAACCAGATTCATTTGCAAAGAAATAGGACTAACTATGGTAAAAAGACTATCACATATGAAGGAGTACAATTATACAACAATCTGCCAAATAATATCAAGGATGGCAAATCGCTTGCAGTGTTTAAATCAAAATAAAAAAATACATTAGTGACAACATCTATTAGAATTGCTCGATCGCTGTATATTACCTACATTATTTTATTTTTACTTAAGCTCTTTATTATGTGAAATGCATTGTTCTTTAAGAGTAAATAAAATTCGATAGCCTGAAGAAACGTACAAAATAGTGTAGGACCCGTGTACGTAAAAGGGATACATAAATTAATAGTTGATCGCTTATTGTTCACGCCGCGAGTACTCATTTGTTGCAGCACAGCGACAAGAACTATCAACTAGCGTTTTCGCTCAGCGACGCTCACTTGGCGGGCAGAATACTCGCTGAGAGACTCACGCTTATTACATATGCCCACCAGCATGTAATCGCTCATCGCACTTGCTACTCGTTTCTCGCCAACTCGTTTTTAGTGGCCAGCTCTACTCACTTCTTGTTAATCGCCTTCGGTGGGACAGGTGCCTTAGCCACAATGGTTCTTTGTCAAAGGAAAAAAGAGCATAATTATAAGATTTTTGCGATTATGATTTTTGTTGCGGGAAAGTCCGAAAGGGTTACCGTAGCCCCTGCCACAGGCAACTGAAGGAACACGGGTGGGTTTTAGTCAGTATGAGTCTGACACGCCCTCCCGCTCCGGCCAGAGCGAGAGAAGTTATTGGATGATTTCCCACCCCAAAAAAAACAAAATAAAAAGGTCTACTCACTTCTTGTTAATCGGCTGCGGTGGGACACGTGCCTAAGCCACAATGGTTCTTTGTCAAAGGAAACAAAAGAGCACATAAGATTCTTATGAGTTTATTACACTAGCTTTGATTTCAGCCATTGACCGGACCTTAGGTAAATCAAAATGTTTCTCTCACTAAACCCTAATATAATAAAATAAAAAATGTTATACCTTTCATTGCTGTATTGCCTTTCTAAGACAATATTTGAAAGAAGTTAAGTACCTCTTATTTCTTATGAATATTAAATATGGAAGTGGTAGGTATATTTTTCCGGCAAATTCTCATATCTCAGGTATAACTTAGTGCTCTTATGTGTAGGAGCTTATTTTTACTTAAACGTATAGTACATTACTGCAGCGGCCAGCAAAAGAGGTATTGATGGACGGACGTGTAGGTATTTGTTTTTTTTTTGTCAATAAGCAGCTTCGAAATTTAAATAAAACCTTTGATAAGTTACCTCCTTGGGTGCCATGTTACGGAGTAAAAGATCGTTCCATTTTTAATCTCACGATAGGTTAAGTTTACTATGTAATTTATTTGGCCGCTAAATCACCACACATAATGGATTTCCATACAACTTTTGCCGGCCGCTGCTCGCATGTATTTGGCCAGTACAGCAATTTCGATTTATCTCGAAGAAGGTTGTCAAAATAATGCTCAAAACTCTAAGCATGTTTGAGAAAATTATATTAAGGTATACCTGTCCTACGGATGCATAGGAATAAAAATGGTCATTATAATTTTTATGCATCCGGTAGATTAACAAGTTATGTTTTAACTATTACTCGTCTACACACATTTAAATGATTACAACAAAAACAAAACAGCCTATCTGAAATGCCATGCCAAATTATTAATTCTACTTCACGGGTGGGTAACTGACATTTAGCTTAAATTGCTTAGTCGAAGGTGATCAGTTAGTTTGATAACTTACCTTCCTAACTTAATATTATAAATGCAAAAGTAAGTTTGTTTGTTAGCTTTTCACGCCTAAACCGCTGAACCGATCATACTGAAATTTTGCTTAAACGTTGTCAGGTGTACAGAAACGGACGTAGGGTACCTTTCATCCCGAAAAAAGTACTGATTCTGAGAAAAACAACAATCACGTTCTAATGATAATAAACGGCGCCACGTGTAGTGTATAGTGTAGAGTTTTTTATTTTTTATTTTGAAGTACCTAAACTACGTAATACATTTTGTGACTATAAAGTGTCGATACATCGGTTTTTCATCCTCTTAACTGTAATATTATAGATGCGGAAGTAAGTTAGTTTGTTTTCACGCCCTAAAACCGCTGAACCGATCATCGTGACATTTTGCTGATACGTTCATCAGGGGGGGTTCATCGTCCCGGGTGTCACCATTGCAGCATTGTGTGGATCGCCCGGAGGACACGGTGGAGCATACGGTGGAGGTCTTCCCTGCTTGAGCGGAGCACCGCCGTGTCCTCGTGGAGGCGCACGCGTCCGGCCCTGGTCCAGGCCATGGTACGGAGCGAGAGGGCTTGGGAAGTCGTCACCTTCTTCTGCGAAGCAATAATGCTTGCTAAGGAGGAGGCGGAACGCGTGAGGGAGTGGCATAATTCGCGCCCTCACCCCTCTAGCCGCCGCAGGAGACGCCCTGGGCGTCGGGAATCGCAAGCCGTTTCCCAACCACCGTAAGCGCGAGCTTGCGTGCGGCGAGCAATTGGCAGCTCGCCGTCTGATAAGGACTAGGCCCGGGTCGACGGCGCGTTGTGTTCCACGCGCGCCTCATGAGATGTCAGCATCAATGACGGGGTTCGCTAGGGCCGATGCCTGTTAGGGTTGCGGGAAAGTCCGAGAGAGATACCGTGGCCCCTGGCACAGGCAACTGAAGGAACATGGGTGGGTTTTAGTCAGTAAGAGTCTGAGTCGCCCTTCCGCTCCACCCAGAGCGGGAGAAGTCATTTGATGATTTTCCACACACGGAAAAATAAAATAAAAACGGGTATAGAAAAAAATACCCACCTTCTATCCAGAAAAAAGTACTGTTCTGAGCCCATGAGTACAACGGCCAACCAGAGTTCTATGTTATGGGTTTGGTTTCCACACTTAGTCCTTCAGTGGACCATTGTGCGTGAGCCATGTCGGCCGTCGGTGGTTATTCCAACCAGCCCACCTCCCTCCAGAAGCTGATTAGGTCTCCTGGTCTATTAAGAACATCTGTGTAAGATCTGGGTGTCCCGAGGGTTTTTGACCTAATTTGGGCGACGCCTGTGCACTCGAAGAGCACATGCGCGACAGTTTCGTCAGCCTCCATGCAAGCCCTGCATAGAGGACTGTCCGTTATGCCTATTGTGTGAAAGTGTTTGTTTAGCGAGCAGTGTCCCGTGATGGTCCCCGTCACCAGGCGCATGCCCTTCCTGTCCAGGCGTAGCAACCGCCTGGTTAGCTTGCCGTCTAGTGATGGCATGGCTTCCTTGGATTGCCTGCAGCCCGGTGACGACGCCCACCAGCTCTCTGCTTGTGTGTGGGTGTACTCCTGTAGCCACCTGCGTAGTTGGTTGAAGGGGATGGGCACGATAGGTTCCGGTCCACAGACCGACGTGCTGGATGCCCTCCTGGCCAGCTCATCGGCTGCGTCGTTACCTAGCGATCCACTGTGTCCTTTTATCCATTGTAGCGTCACTGTATTGCGGTTTGATACGGTTACCCGTTCAAGCGCATTGTGACATTCTAGTATTAGATTCGAAGTAATGCATTTTTTCCCTAGGGATTGGAGGACTGAGGCGCTGTCAGAGAGTATGCGGATTCGGGTTGCCGCAACTCTTCTGGCTGCTATGGCATAAGCCGCCTGTATTATGCCCACACACTCTGCCTGATAGACCGTGTTGAGCATTCCCAGGGGTCTGGATATGTTTATGTTGAGGTCGTGTGAGAACACTCCGACTCCAGTTCCGCGGTCGGTTTTTGATCCATCGGTGTAAATTCTCAGTTCCTTTAGGCCTGAATGGTCGTACTGCTCCTCTTCAAGCACTATGCTGTAGTGCTTTTGAAAGCAGTATTGTTTCAGGGCCTTGTCGCAGGGTGATGCCATCATCGGCTGACGCCTGATCGCATCTTCCCTTAAACGTTTGTGCTTGACCCTGGAGTCGTTGCTCAGGGTTCCTGCTATATGTAGCCTAAAGGTAGCCAGGGTCGCCTCCTCCCTCACAGTGAGGTGTAGGGGCGGTAGCCCAAGCATAGCCTGTAGGGCAGCGGTGGGTGCAGTTCTCATGCAGCTGGTGATCGCCGCACACGCGAGCGGCTGCAGCTTTTCGAGGTCTCTTTGGGCTGTGCTCAGTTCTGTTCTGGGCCACCAGACTACTGAGCCATATGTAATGATTGGTCGGATGACTGTGGTGTATAGCCAGTGGGTAACCCGTGGGCTAATCCCCCAATTCTTGCCAAGCAATCGCTTGCACTGCCACAAGGATATACTGGCCTTCGTGGTGATGTAGTTGGTGTGTTTTGCCCAATTCAGCTGTTTATCCAAAAAGATGCCCAGGTATTTGGTTTCAGTTGATAGGCTTAGGGTGGTACCAAAGAAACGTGGTAGTTGTAGTGTCGTTAATTTCCTCTTTTTTGTGAAGAGAATCAACTCGGTTTTTGTGGGGTTCACTGAGAGTTGGTGTTTGCCGCACCAATTCTCCACTATCTTCAGGGCCTGGCGCATTAGATTGCACAAGGTGTTTTCATGGGCGCCATTTATTATTATGGTTAGGTCGTCGGCGTAGCCTACGGTGAAGTAACCTTTGTCGTTGAGTTCTTTTATTAAGTTGTCTGCGACCAGGTTCCATAGGAGCGGTGATAGGACGCCCCCTTGCGGGCAGCCCTTCGCTACAATGGCCCTTGTGGTGTCATTTACGGTTACTTGTACGGCTCTCTGTCTGAGCATATTAGTGATCCAGCCACTCAAGGACGGGTCTATATTGTGCCTGTCCAGGGCCGTGCTGATGCTTTTGAAAGTGGTTTTGTCAAAGGCGCCTTCGATGTCAATGAAGGCGGCCAGTGCTGAGCATTTGTAGTCCACCGCGCATTCAATTTTGGATACCACACTGTGCAGCGCGGATTCCGTTGATTTGCCTGTGGAGTACGCATGTTGTTGTTTGTGGAGTGGTCTTGCCCGAAGAGGTCCGTCTCGGATATGCCGATCGCAGAGTCTCTCTAGGGTCTTTAGTAGAAAGGATGTAAGGCTTATGGGTCTGTACGCCTTGGGTTGTGTGTAGTCAGCTTTGCCAGGTTTAGGTATAAAGATGACTTTCACTTCGCGCCAGGCTAGGGGTATATATCTGAGTGCTATGGATGCCCGATAGATAGCCGTCAGGCATAGTGTAATATAGTCAACCCCCCATTGCAGCAGGGCCGGGAAAATGCCATCAAGACCTGCGGACTTGTATGGTTGGAAGGTGTTGATAGCCCACTTTATGCGGTCTTCTGTTACTAGACTGTGGGCTCTGGACCAGTCGCGTTCCGTTGGGATCCAGTCTAGCTCAGCTTCCCAGGTCCTGTCGTCTAAGAGTTTACAGTCTGGGAAGTGGGTCTCAAGAAGGACCTTGCTGGTTTCCTGGTCCGTCAGTGTGTACGAGTTGTCGGGTCTTTTCAGCGCGCCGAGGGTTCGATCCAGGTCAGTTGCCAGTATCTTCCTTACTCTTGCGGCTTCATTGTTGTTTTCGATGGATTCACAGAACTTTCGCCAAGCTGTTCTCCTGGCGGTTCTGATTTGCTTTTTGTAAGTGTATTGGGTCTCTTTGTATAGCTCCCAATCCTCCGGTAGTCTGGTGTTCTTAACTCTGTTAAATTGCTTTCTTAGTGTATTCCTGAGTTAACCTAGTTCGGCGTTCCACCAGGGACATCTCTCACAGTTAGTTCGAGGCGCCCTTAGCTTGCAGCATGCATGGTATGCCTGAGTTAGGTATTCTGTTAGCTTTGTTACAGTGTATTCTAGTTGTGTGGTGTCTTTTATGGTTGTCTGTGATAGGTGCCTGGTTAGTAAGGCTGCCAGGAGGCGCTTGTACCCGGGTACATCGGTGTGCCACGGGTTTCGTCTCGGCATGGGTTTTTTTAGTGTTGGTAGTTAGTGTGAAACGGATCATTCTGTGGTCTGAGCAAGAAGGTTCTCCCGATACGTGCCAGTTTGTGATAAGGTTGGTCGCGTTTTCTGTAGCAAGAGTTAAATCTATGATAGTTTGTCCTCGGGCTGTGACCCAAGTGGGTTCAGAGCCTCGGTTAATAATGTTAAGGTTAGTAGAGAATAAATAAGTGGATAATACCTCTCCTCTGGAGTTCGATGCATCGCTACCCCAGAGCGGGTGATGGGCGTTCGAGTCGGTGCAGATAATCAGGTCTAGTTTGGTGTGCTCACAGTGCTGTACCAGGTCGGCCATTTCTTTCGGCGGGCAGTCTGTGTCCTCGCCCGGCATGTATACCGAGGCCAGTACAACATCTGGAAGATCATCTACGGTCTGGAGTCTGACGGCTGTCAGATCTCTGGAACAGAATTGAGTAAGTAGCGTGGTAGGGATGTTTTTTGGTATGTATGCACAGGATCTAGGTTTGTCTGTGCTATGCGTGTTGAGAATTAGCTTACCTCCGATGTTACTAAGGCCGCATATTCTATTGTTCCTGATCCACGGCTCTTGGATCAGTGCGATTGTATGGGGGTTAACCTCCAGTGCCCTGCGTAAGCTAGCCGTGGCAGTTTGGCTGTGTTGGAGGTTTATCTGGATGATGTGGAGTGGTGTTGATGGCGATGGGGAGGGGGAGGTGTTAGTCTGTGGTGGATCCATCGGACAGTTCCTCCGCTACCCCCTCTCTGTATAGGTTGTCGTGTGTGTCAACCGGTGACGACGCTAACAGCCTCTCGCTCCAGCCGGGAGATGTAGGTGGTATGGTGGCCTCAACGTCAGCCATCGCCGCGCGGGCCATGACCTCCTCGAGCTGGGCAATCTCCGTGTCCTCCGTCCGTGTCCCTGTCGGTGCGGTCTCCGTGTCCGTCGTACTGTCCGTGGGCTGGGCCGTGGGCTGGGCCGTGGGCCAGAAGCGCACGTATATCGAACCTAGCAGGTACGATATGCGACGCTCCCGACCCAGGACCTTTTCCGCCTCAGTCGGTGGTAGACCCAGGGTCAAATATGTCCCATAGTTCTCACCACTGACCCTGGTTGCCCTGTACATTGACCACCTGGCTATGTCGTACCAGGTGTTCTGACGTATCAGGATGTTGTGGAGCCTCAGCACGTCTCCTCGATAGCGAGGGACGAAAAGCGAGGCTCTCACCCGGGTGGGCACGTCCGACTGTCGGAGTACCGTCAGTGTGACGTCTGTGTCTGGGAGTTTTATTTTGGGTACATTTTGTGACAGCCAGGTTAGGGCGTAGTCGTCCTCACACCACATTTGCACTGTGCCCTCCGCTACCCGTGGGTATCCGCGGAAGGCAGGGAGTGGTGTTGAAGGGAGTGGTGTCGACAGGTCACCGCCCATGAGTAGGTCTACTAGGCCTACTTTAACCTGCTCGGCCTCTTCTGCTGTCAAGTCTCTGGAGGGGGGAGGGAAGCAGATTGCTACGGCGAGCCGCGCAGGAATATCCTTGGTGGCCCGCGCATAGTTCCTCGGCTCCTCCTGGGCGGAGTGGATCCTTACACGCTTTGCATCCCCCTGAAGCGTACCCGGTGATGCCGTGTCGTCAGGGCGATCCCTCTTCGCCGGCCCTGTACCGCTCGGTCCAGGCTGCGACTTGGAGGTGCCCGGCAAAGTGGCGGGGTTAGGGTGCAAGGATCCACCTCGTTTTCCTCTGCGGTGTTTGGGTCTGGGATTATTACGGGATGTGTCGGTGTTCGCGTAAGGTCGACTGGCGCCCCCGGCAGACTCTGTCGGGTGCATGGGCTTTTCGCGCTGGGTTGCCCCTTCGCGGACTTGCCCCTGCACGCGTGGTTCCGCGTCCGGCCGCTTTTCGCGCTGAGTTTCCCCTTCGCGGATTTGCGGCCGGTCGCGTAATCCCACGTTAGGCCGCTTTTCGCGCTAGGTTTCCCCTTCGCGGACTTGCAGCCGTTCTCTGTTTTCCGCGTCCGGCCCCTTTTCGCGCCGGGTTTCCCCGTCGCGGACTCGTGGCTGGTCGCGTATTCGGCGTCCGATCGCGCTTCGCGCTGGCTAGTGCCTTCGCGAGGGTAGCGCTTTCGGTCGCCTACTTTCTTCCCCCGGGTGGTTTTTCCGCGCTTCTTCAGCAGTCGTACTCCGGCACCCGGGAGAGTGGTTAGGTCGCCGGGGTCATCGTCAGGGTAGCTTACGCTGTTCCTCACGATGCTCTGTTGCCAGATGCTCGCGGGAGGCATACGACTCGTAGTGGGTATTGGCGCGTGGGTCGCAGCCGTGGTAGGGTTGGTTGGCGCGTTGGTCGCAGCCGGAGTTGTGACAATGGGCGCGTGGGTCGCTGCCTGTGTTTTGGGCGCTGAATCAGCAGCCGGCCGTGCTGAATAGCACGGCGAAGACAATGAAGTGCAGTTGGTTGCCCCCCCCAGAATACGATGAGGGCTGACCGCCGTTGCGGTGTGGGATTCCCCGGCTTGGCCGGGACCCACCTGGGTAGTGTCTTGTTCCTTCTGCATTTTAGTTTTCATTTGGCGAGGGGGTGGGCTTTTTTGGAATCGAGGTTACCCTTCCTCTGGGACCGATGGGAATTAAGGACAGGAGGGAGGGTGTTTGGTGATAAGGTGTAGGTTTTTGGTCACCGTAGGTCTGGGAATCGGCCTAAGGATTTATGGATTGACGGGATTTATGGATAGGGGAGGGTTGGGTTGATTGGGTCAAATTGGAGCATGGAATAAGGTGTATGGGTTACCCTAGACCTGGGGCCTGGTGTTCGGGCCAACCAGAGTACAACCCAAATTGATTGGCAATTTTTAAATTAACACGAGCGAAGCCGCGGGCAAAAGCCAGTAAATTAATATTTATGATCAATTTATGTCTTTACCTTTAGAAATAACATACAATGTAGTATCATTGATATTGAAGTATTTGCCACTTTACTTATTTGTAATTAAGGAATTATATTAGCTCATTAAGTAGGAATTAACGAGATCAATGGAAACCATCAAGACTAATTTAAAGTAATTGTTTAGTGCTCAGGATAACTGCACTCTTGGTATTTGATACTCGAGTTTGTTATAATGCAATTGAGGTTCTGTTTCTCCCTCAGGATAGAGTTTCTAACTTTTTGTGTTAGGACTCCGTACTTATTACAATCAAATTAAGCACTTTATTAATTTATCTTTTCTGTATGAACTTAAAGCAATTACACAAATTGATGTAGTTTTTGTTTTACTTGGTGGCTACTCAAATATTATTTACCGCAGGTACGGGAATAGAATCTGCGACCATTAGCGAAGAAGTCAACCATTCTGCCAGTGGAGACTTCTAATATCATTAATAGGTAATACCTTTATATACCTGTATATTAATACCTGAAATGAAATTATGTTTATTTCTGTAAGTAGATCTTCAAATACGCTTTTACACGTTTATTTTTTGGTCAATATTTAAAAGAATAGATGGTCCTGGACTATGTAGTAGTAAGTATTGTAAGTAATTCTTGTGTAAATGTTTGTGAATCGTGTTTGTTTGTTATTATTAAGTACTAACATAGGCTAAGTTATATTGTTACTAACACAGTGGACCTCTGTAGTCTGTTTAATAAATAAATTATTATATTATTATTATTATGGATCTACTAGTTTCCCGTTCAAATTCTTGGTTCCAACAATTTATTCATGAAATGAAAATTGTTAAAGCCTGAACGTTAAGCATCAAAGTTACAATTCTGTTAACACAGTTGAATGCTTCAATCAATTTAAATACCGTTTAGCTGAGCTACCTTTAATGAAGTTACAATACCTTGGCAAACAATAAATGAAGCCACACAGAAATAAGAGTGCAGTACTTGTTATCTTATGGTTTTACTAGATTCTGCCCGCGGCTACGTTCGCGTGGAAGTCGTAAAACACCACAATTAAGTAAAATAACAGCCACAATTATACGACACTTTCCTGTATACCACGTTTGTAGTTTTGGTCTCAGCACCCAAAATATGAAGAGAGTCAGGACTGGTGACGCCGGAGCATGCGACGTGATGTATATTTGTCCTTGTGAAAAGCAGCTCGTCCTGGGGTCGACACCCGCAGACTTCAGTAGTAATTTCCCATTGCTTGCGAAGTTTTTCGATTTTAGTGAATATTAATGAATGCCTTAGTTTCTGTATACATATACTACCAAATCACAACACTGATACTTTGATTGATGATTTCTTCAGATTATTCCTGACAAACGGCTTTCGCTAAAATAATGTAGCAGTAGATTGTAAACACACAATATTTCTCATTAACAGTCACCTAACCTAGATATTTATTTTTATTATAACTAGAAATGACAGAAGAGACCTGAATGTTATGTTTTTCTGTGTATGTTTTACGCGAACAATCATAATATAATAGCATGTGTGATGATGTAATGTCAATGTATAAAGGAGCCAATCCATCTATCATAGTATCTATTGTTCATAAAAGTTTTATCTTATTGGAAACCGATTCACTACCGTTACTAGAAAAAAATTAAGTTGGCACTCAAAAATCAAAAGTCATTTATTCAAACTAGGCTGAGAATCAGCACTTTTAAAACGTCTAAATTACATAAGACAGTCCCCTCAAAACGTCCGGCCTTCACCACTTCCTAGTGCTTTAGCTGGGAAGAAGAAGTGGCGGAACAAACTCCCCAGAAGGACTGCTGTCTGTTCAGTTAGAAGAACTGGATTCTATATAGTAATAAGTAATTAACATTACGAAACACAAAAATATTAAAATTATTTGCCTTATGTCAGCACAAGCCAATATTGAAAACCATACTCAAGCAGAAATATGTATAAAAAAATAAAAACGTAAACAGAACTGAATACACGATAAAAGCCTCCAGGCATAAAGGGCGTGCCAGCTTACATTTGCAATGCTGCATTATATTTATAGATGTAGCTGTAACTTGAAGTCACAAATGATAAACTAGGACCTTCGAAGTAAAATAAAGAAACAGTCAATTACTAATACCAATAACAAAACCAGTCAGCAAGATGACCTGTCAACACAAGCAGCACCCGTTCACTAACATAACGCAAAGACTAGCCATTACCCCCTCGCCATATTTGAGAGAAGGAGGCAACCTGACCCCAGACGCTACCACAAGCATTGACATCTAAGGGAGTATGACGAACTTGCTGCCGGATGCTCAAAAGAATAATATGGTCAATTTTCGATGTCGCTAGTTAACCATATAGGTATATCAATAATAAATATATGTCAATAATAAATAAAATTTTAATTAAACTAAATTGACTAATATAGTCAAATAAAATAAACAACTATATGAACCCATATAACTTGTCAGTAGGTAAGCTAATTCTGGAGAAAGAATATAAACATTGTCTTGAGTTAATCACAGCGATCAACTATTATTATCGTTTAAGTAATCGTTGATAGAATACTATGCCTTTGAACAATGGTTGGATTTTACTTTAGGTTTAAAGGCATTAAAAGGCAAATCTAACAAAGAAGAGGGAAGCTTGTTATAAAAGTTTATACCACGCCCAACAAATGAGTTATGGACCTTATGAAGCCGGTGAAAGGGAGCACGTAGTTTGTCCTTGTTTCTAGTGATAATACTCGTATTATGAATATCACTGTTTTTTGTGTTTAAAAGTATATTTTGCCTACTATTTAAGATGTTGGCGAAGATTAATTGTGATGCCACCGTGAGAATACCAATATCTTAAAAAAAAATCTCTCAGAGTAACTCTCGCACCTAGCTGGTAAATTGCTATCATTCTTCGCAAATATATGAGGTTGTTCGGTATGCGTCTGTCCTACAATAAGGGGTACCCGCATAACCTCATATGGGACGACCAGCATTTCAACAGTTGCAACTACCCCATCAAGGGCAACAGTTGCGATTTTATTTAAGTTAAATTTTTTTATTTAGGTCAAATTTTATTTAAGTTATCACTATGTAGAAATGACATTTAGCAAACCCTAAAGAGTTTTTCTAGAGATACGTCCTACTGGTACCTATTATTATAAAACCTTTATTATTACATTGATTTACATTCTATGATTACTTTAACTAACACACTGACATATTACTTGTTTACATAATTTGGGAAATCGTTTTACAATGTTTTTAAATATGTGAGCACCATGTATCTATCACATAATTAACTTATTTGTCATTGCTACATTTTAAAATTCTTTATACCTAATGTAATAGGGTAATTTTATTATAGGTGCATCGTCTTCACATATGATTATAGTTATTTTAATAGAGTAGGTAACGGTGGAAATTCCTGCCCATTCTTCTCCATACGAAAGTACCTTTTGGAAAGGGCGACTAGTATCAATTGTATTTTAATCTCAAATCGTTTATTGCAATCCATATTGTACAATTACAGGTGGTAGATAAAAGAAAAACCATAGAATCAATTATGGACCCCGTCGGGCACAGCAAATTTTTAAATAAGTAGAGAGAGGAATAGCGCTTTATTTTTTTAATATAATAATAATAATATGAGACAACATTCACACAAGGTCTTCAGGTCCCGAACTAGGCAGAGCCTGTACTACGGTAACCTGATGACTGATATACTTACATACTTATATACATATACACACCCAACACAGGTCAAACAGACATGTTCATGCACACAAATGTTTGACTTGTCCGGGGATCGAACCCGGGACCAGCGGCTCAGAAGACAGGGTCGCTACCAACTGCGCGAACTGGTCAGTCAAGTCTTTGTTATTAAGTTAGAATTATTTTATATCCTATATTACCTATGTATTTATATTTCCATTCATTCACTTATTCTATTAATATGTTATATGCAGGTATATCTATTAATTTATAATTTATTTAATTATACAACGTGTTGTTTTGCATCCTCGTCAAATTTCAGGAGGCTGTTATTAAAGACATAAATAATCAAATAAAATTACGATCCTGCTCAATAATTAATACATACTTGTTTTTTCTTTATATTTAAGTTTGACAGTATTTCAGAATACTCTACTTTCAAAGAACAGAATCGCCCCGTTGCGTATGCGGTAGGCAGTGTCGTACGACTATGTCGCTGTGTGCATGCATTACAGTTACAGCGTAGTTACAGGGCGGTATCACACGGACCCTACACATCCCGATTTCCGAAAATGACAAAATTTAAAAATAAATATCTACTTATTTTATTATTGATTCGTGTCGAGAATCATTAGCATAGTTACCTCCTCGAATTTGACGAGGATGCAAAACAACACCTTGTATATAATGTAAATTTTGACGTCCAAAAGTGCCTTTTATGTGCCTATTTGAAATAAATGCTTTGACTTTGAAATAATATAAGTCCCGAAGAATTAGGCAGAGATGTAACTATAGTAGACCCACATATCGTATTATATGTTTAAGTCCCCCATGTGTAATAGGGGGCGAGCCTTTTGTTATAAACCAGGCACAAATTCAGACTCTGAGCTACTACTGACACAGACATAAATAAAGAAATAAACACATAGACCGAGTTTGTATTAGTTTATTTTTGGCGATACACAAGACGGTCCAATAATTACTTACTTTATATCCAAACCGGTTAATTGTTTACAGAAACAAGGCATTTTTTTTAAACTTATATTATTAAGCAATGAGTTTTTTAAACGTCAATCAGAGTTGTAAAAGACACCGTTGGTTATTCAGTACAGTTTTATATTTCTGAGGTTACAGAAGTGTGGACAGAAACCGGTTCATATTTTACAATAATATTGTGTTGATAATGTTTTAAAGTAACAATTATTACCTGTTTTATGTACTTGTGAGATGTGATGCAAATATTTGTGTGTTTTTAATGAAAAAATTTATGTTATTAAATTGTGTGTTGAATTTTGTGATATAAATTAATAGGGTAGTAGGTACTACCTACCTAATTTGTGAAAAAAAAACTGGATTACAAGTGAAAATAGGGGCTTAAATCAGGTAAGGATCAATATTTATAACAAAGGCTTACATCATAATGAACAAGGGAACAATATAATTATACATACTTAGGTACCTACTTACCAAAATGATTAAAACCTCTGAAATGAAAACGATAGTGATGTAAAAGCGTTCTATCGGTAATCGTTCACTCCGATTAATAATTATGAATTCAAAACAGAAAATTTTATATTAATTCACTTGTTAACAACGCTAAGTAATAAGCAATGAATTAAATACCAACCTTTTAATTCGAACATTGAGGTAAAAATCTTCTTCGACATTTTTTTGTTTGAATCTTAAAAATCCATCACTGATTATTTATGGTGAACAAAATCATAAAAATATATTACCAGCATATTTTATTGTCCATAATGTCAAACACACAGTTATCGAGCGCAATTTTTACAACTCGTTCCGCTTGGTGTAAGATGAGGGTTTTGCCCTGCAGTTAGAAGCTCAATAAAGTTATTATTATGTCCCAGACAATGTAAATATTTATTCTTATTGCCTAGGGTTTCATTAAAGTCAGTCTCAAACTGCCTAACTAAGACTATTTTGATCTTGAATCTCAATCGTATTTGTGCAGACCGAACTGCATCTATTAATTGTTACATTTATCTTTATGTTCTTGTAGATCCGATCCTGAAACCCCTAAATATCTAGCCCAGCGCTTCTCAAACGAGATGTCGTGTTTCAACTGAGAAACTGCAACGCAGAAACTCAAAGGAAACCGTCTATTTTACACAATTATTAAAATAAATTCGCTATTATTAAAGTACAGAATTCGGGAAAAACATTGTAAGAAAACTATAGGGTTTAATCAATGTTGGTTTCTTCCCTGCACGAGGTGTTTGCCTTGTAGTAGTTTCCGTCAAAAGGGCTAAATAGGGACGCAGGGGTGAATAGAGACGAAACTTTAAAAGGGATTTTAACCTTGAAATAATATAGTTTGAAGCCAACAAGGGCACATAATCGTTAATGATATTACAGTAAACACATTAAGAGTCCATTTTATATGTAAACGATATTATTTCTAGGTTAAAATCCCTTTTAAAGTTTCGTCCGTATTCACCCCTGCATCCCTATTCACCCCGTTGGACGGTACTACTGGTTGGTTACTGTCCCACTGTAAGGGCAAAGGTCTCTTCTTATACAGGGAAATTTCAAAATACAATTATTACCTACGTAAAGATTCATAATGATTATGACATATCATTTACTGGTACGTCATAATTTTTCAGCTCATAAGCGTACGAGTATTGCTTAAATTCGTGTCTCTCAATGACTGCCATAAGTAATTAATAAATACACAGTACCGTACCACAAAAAAAACACAACGATGTGTGCTAGAAATATTGTGCACGCGTAGCATGACCACCATAGAAATGGGTTTAGTCGACAGAAGAATAGACAAAATGATATATTGCTGACAGATTTCTAAATAATTTTTTGTAATAATCTGTCATTTTGTCTATTCTTTCGTCGACAAAACCCGTTTCTATGGTGGTCATGCAGGTCATGTTACGCGTGCAGGTGGTTTTAACACAAAAGGCATTAAAATATAGCGTTGTAGGCATTGTATTGTAAATGTTGTGTGTATTTTACCCATAGATTTAGAGTTACTAGCGTTCACCTCGTTAGTATTTCCTAAAGCGGAAGGCAGTTAAAGTGTCGTGTTGTTTAGAAACTAATTTGGCTAAAAAACTTAAAAAAATGTACTTTAATTAACTTGTAAGAATAGAGAATCTCGTTTTTAAAGTTGGTTAAATAGGACGCTTTTATTACCTACAAAGTTCATGTAAGTACGGACTACCGAACGGTCTTCCCTTTCATTGCCTTGAGTGAGTAACACGTATCACAGCAAAGTTCCTGTCTTAAGAAGTGGTACCTGGTTAAGATAAAAATCAAATTGTTTTGTTTTTAAATCAAGCTGTTTAATTTTAAATTGCAGGGGTCGAACATTTTTATTTGACAATTATAGGTATAGTAACCGGCACGTAAGTTGGCTAAAGATTTTCGTAGTGGAGGAGGTTCGCGCATGTAAAAATTTATGAAATTGTGCATGCGCGAACTTCCCCCACTACAAAATCTTTGAGTGACACGATGTTTATTCAATTCCATTATTTCGATGACTATTAAGATAATTCTTCGATCTGTATTAGTATAGTTATCTCGGTAGGTACGTACATTGATATGGTAATATCTTCTATACAAAATAGAATAAATAAACGTACAAAAATATCGTTTAAATTGCTTATATCCATTAAAACCGAGCTCCCAATAGGTAATATCCCGTAGCCCAACCAAAACAGTGCGTTTTAAGAATGAGGAAATAAATACAAATGGTATTTTGAAATAATTATAGGTTGGTACGTAATTTGTCTTTTTATAGCAAACGTGAACTTTGCGCAATGAAATGTATAGTTTTTATCATAGAGTTACGTACATTAAATACTATTTGTTGTAGCCTTTTTTTTTTGTTTCCGGGGTAGAATATCCTCATGGATGTCCGCCGCCCTGGTGCGGGCTGCGGGGTCTGTCAGACTCTTACTGACTAAAATCCACGCCGGTGTTCCATTTCACACCTACGCCGGGGGTCGCGGGAACGTACGATCCTTCCGCAACAATTTGTTGTAGCCCATCCTAACGTTTTCTCCCTTCCGTGTAATTTCTGAAAAAAATTGTAATCTATGCCTATCTATTCATAATACTCTCCTATGTATACCTTGTAATAACTCAACAATGCATCCACCTTCCACAGTTATTACTTTTTGTTCAAGAAGATTTTAGAACAATGTGAATCTCGAAAACTGAATATTTTTTTAATCAAGAACAATGCCAAGCTTAAATTTTTGTGTCGATAAAATTTAAAAGAAAATACATGCTTGAAAATAAATTGTTCTCTTGTGCCTATAACGCCTCTATTTCCTCAAAACTCAACCAAACCCAGAAACCCAATTACTCCCAAGGGCCGTCATGATGTCATCAAAACAATAAACTTGTATGTTGCACCACATTGCTATAATAGTCCTAATTTTAATACTAGGCAAAGGGCTGTAAATCATACTTATTTAGTGCCATTAAAACTTGCACTACCGGTCATTATAACTAGCCTAATGTGTGGTAACTGATGATACCGATGATGGCTACTCGTTTTGTTACACACAAATTTAGTTGGTACATTTCGAGCAAAAGGTACACCCACTGTCTATTGTCCATTTTCTGCACGCAAGAGCTATGTAAACACAAACACATATACAAACGCACACACATACACACTCCCTAGTGCTTACTCAAGATACAAAGTGTACAAAGTGAATTAGAAACTGGCTCTCTCTGTTCTTGCTGTATGGTATCTTTGTTTTCATTTTATAGCTACCCCATACCAAAACCTAACCCGAAACCAAGCCAAACCAAACTTTTGGTAAATTGTGGCAACCTTTTCATATTGTATTTAGTTATACAACTTTAGAAATACCTAATTAAATATACCCTGTCTACTTACGTGCAAATACGTAGGTTGGTACAATAGGTTATGAGAGATACTGGTCAATTTGAATTTTCCTGTTGTGATTCAAGATGGCTTCTTTTACCAATTCGTGCTACACGGGTTAAGAAAATTGTAATAATCTAGAAACATTTCAATGATATTCATATTCTTACTGTTTTAGGGTTCCCTAACCTAATAGTATCACTCGTTTGGCTATCTGTCTGTATGTCCGTCAGTCACCGCCATGTCCGTCAGTCACCGCCGATTTGCTCCGAATTTACTAAATCGATTAAGATGCAATCAGGTACACTTATGAATTTCTGGGACCCAAACACGGACGTGTAACGTAAATATCCCCCATATCACGTCACTTTGGGGAGGCGAATAAAAAATATATATTTGCAAACTGTACCGTGTCTGTCTCAAATATATTTTTGTATAATTTTAAAATAAATAGATTTAAAGTTATTTATGAAAATAACCATACCTTATCTCATAGTGACAGTCGCAGACACGACGGGCGCAATCGACTCGTTTACTGAGCACGTTCAATCCGTATTGACGGATTGTTCACGGGAAGTTCCGATAGTGGAAGACCATCGCTGGAAACTACCGACTGACGTACGTGATCTGATAACCGAAAAGAACGCGGCCATTCGTGCCTACGACTCCTTTCCATGTGCCGCGAATAAAGCCCAAATGCGTCCATTACAGCGTGCTGTCAAGAAACGCATAGTGGAGTTTAGTTTCGAGGGCCGGAACAAGACGCTCAGTGAACTGGAACCCACACACACCAAGCCTTCTGGCACATTCAGAGGTATACGTCGATTCCACATTGGGCACCCGCTTAAACGGCACCTGAGTCAATGGCACCTGATGTATTCCACATACTGCACCGCTCGATATTTTTCGCAGGTGCCATTAGTGGAATAATTTATAATTAAAATATTATTTCACAAATAGAATACCCGTATGTTGCACCTGCCATGGTATATCTCAGCATCACCTTAAGGTTAACTGGTAGAAAATGCCTCAGGCATTAAGTCCGCCTTTTTACAGTATTTTTTTTTAATTGTGCATAAAGTTATAATAAATTAATGAATACATAAATGGCACCTACGGATCAGTAGGTACTAGGGCTGGGACGATAATTTAATTTAGTACGTCAAAATCAAAAATTCGATTAAAACCAGTAGAGCGTTTAATAACATGATAAAAATATAACGTCTCTATTATAAAAAATAGTTTCTAATTTTAAATTGTGCAATACCTGAACCGCATGTGGATTTATTTATAAGCGACTTTGAAGAAGCGGCTGTAAAAGGAATACTACTACAAAGAAGTTATATATTTATTATGTTATTAAACGCTCTAGTGGTTTTATTTTCTTTTCATTGCAAATGACTTTGGTTACAACCATACTGTGGAAAACATTAAATACCATCTATAGACTATTGTGATAAAAAAACGAGGTAAAAAACCTACAATAATAAATAACTAATTGTACAGGAAACAATCGAGTCTCTGATTGAGTGTTTTAATCTCACTTAGGTACTTATAAAATGTGCAAATCAAGCAATCTTTATGTCGCAATTATTGCAATAAACCATACATTTTATTCTCGTATTGATAGCGGCATTGACCTGGCGTAGAGATAGACTACGAGTGTAAAAATCTTTGCTTTCATTTAATTTTTCATTTCATTTATTTGCATACTATACTGTGAATTTAGTTGTTACAAATAGGCTTAAAGCTAAGATACAGTTATGGACCCTGTAAGGGCACAGCAACATTAGTAAGGATAAACATGATTAAAATTAAAAATTAAATTAAATAATTAATAGCATTTAGAACATTAATAATTCTTAATTAAATTAAATGTTATTAAGATTATTATAATATTATACAATATTTATTCTTTATTTTGTAGGCGTGAATGAAAATTGGCAGATGTAGAAGTAATCTCAATTAAATATTTAAATATTATTGCAATTCCAGTCACAGTTTATCATTCATGTATTCATTTATATTACGCCCTCCTGCTCTGCCCAGAGCGGGAGAAGTTATTTGATGATTTCCCAACCTCAAAAAAAAAATAAGATTTAGAAGTAATCTCAATTGAATATTTAAATTTTATTGCAATTCCAGTCACAGTTTTTTAATTTATTGAAAATGATAGGGCCCATGCAATAAATACTTTTGCGCATCAAAGTGGTTTGACATGATACTTGACAAAGATTGCTATTGTCACGCCTATTCCTTGGGAATACATCAGCAAGGCGTTGACAACGACTTGGATTTTGCTGTACAAACACAGTGACTAAACTATTAGATATTATATTTGGTTAAATGTTTGTATGCAGACTGCTGGGAACGTCATAAAGTAGATATACGAAGTGTTATTTACTGTCGTATTGTCGTGTCCACTGGTATTCAGCTGCATCCGGTTAGACTGGAAGCCAACCCCGACATTGTTAGGAAAGGCTAAGCAGATGATAACGATGTCGTCTCCACCTTGTATACAACGTGTAACAGAATAAACGAAAGTCCTGAAAGTAGTTTGCTCATAATTGACTACTAAATCCATTTCAGTAACTATTATTAAAGGTATTTTTTCCAAAAAATATTGACCGCTGATTGAGCCAAAGAAAATGAAATCATATTTCAAGGCAATAAGGCTCAATTTTAAATGCACAATGTAATGCTGGGGTCAACACTATGTTCTTAATATTATAATAGTTAGCTTTAAAAAAAATTGTTTTGTTCATTGTATTATGCTTTTAACTCAATACTCTAATTGGGGTGTATGAGGTCTCGCGTTAATTATGTTACATGTTGTATATTGTTAAATTATATTGTTATCGTCATTAAATACACTTTTAGATACGTAAGTAATTTAAAACTAGGTTAATCATATTTTTTTGTACAACTTCTTAATGCATGCGGAGTTTACCTGTAAGTGAGTGGTGGACTGTTCCTTACACACTTTCACATGTGACCTGTAATATAGAACCTGTTTGAACATTCGTTGGTGAAACAATACAATTAAATAAATAAAATACAGATATTATAAATTCATGTGAAAGTAACTGTCTGTCTGTTACCTTTCGTGCATTAACAGCTTAAAAAGGTGACAGAAATCCGTTCAGTTTCGAAGTTTGGCACACAGGTAGACCAAGACCTGGATTAAGACAAAGGATATTTAGATATGCAGAAATAATAAATAAATATATATAGGTATAGATTTATATATTTTTTTTAAATACGTATTTTATGTATATTAACGTTATTGTGTCATTTATCTTCATTTATTTGGCTCCTGTAACACAGGTTGCTACTTAGCTCAGGAGCCAGGGCTTCAATTATGTATGTTACACCTGTATTTTGTATAAATAAACAATTTATTCATTTATTATTATTATTTTCTTCGTGACACAGTCGCGTCCTTTCTTCAATAGGCATCAAATGCATGCACTTTAGTACCTGACTTTACTAGCTTACCGTTTCTGTGGACTTTATACTTTACTAAAACTTAATATTCATGCAGATATTAAATTCAGTTTCAACTCGGTGAAAGTTTAAAGTGATAGGCGTCAGAATGTTTTTATTCTAGAAAATTCTCTATGATTTTAATTATAACCGTTGGAGTAATTATTAAATTAATTAATTAATTTTGTCTTCACTCCTATGCAGACACTTTTAGATAAATAGTGTCATTTGTTCGAAATTATACGTCTAAGTTATTAAAATAAATTTATTTTATTATTTTTTTGCTAACTATTGTACTTTTAATCTTTGCTATAAGTATCTATAACTTTTTACATATACAATGACATGAATATTTACTGTATAAAGTATTATATTATTTTAATTGTTGTGAATGGGAGGACTATGTGGGTCATTGTTCCAGTTTTAATCATGTTCTGGCAGTTTGAGTAGTTTATGTGGCCTACCCAAATGTCCTTTCTTTGGTATTGTTCGTCGAATCGTTGAGCTCCCTAAGTTCTGAGTCGAGCTGCACGGTTACTGACAAATGCGTGCACTGTCTGGACAGGTCCACTCAATCTGTGTGGTTCTTTTCTCAAAAGTCCATTTCAGACACCAATCTGCATGGTCATCAATGATTATGTCCGGATTTTATATACACATTGACATTGATGAATTTTATATACATATACTATGACAAGAGTATTTACTTTGTAAAGTATTATGCTATTATTTTAACTACTGTGAATGTGAGAACTATGTTGGTCGTTGCTTTTTTTTGTATTTTTACTCTTAGTGTAATCATGATCTGGCAGTTTGAGTAACTTGTGCGGCCTACTCAAATGTCCTTTCTTTGGTATTGTTCGTCGAATCGTTGAGCTCCTTAAGTTCTGAGTTGAGCTGCACGATTGCTGACAATTGCGTGCACTGACTGGACAGGTCCGCTCAATCTGTGTGGTTCTTTCCTCAAAAGACCATTTCAGACACCGATCTACATAGCCTCACATGATCTGACCAAGATTCTGTCTGGACTTTAAAAGAGACTGTGACCTCTAAGTTTGTTTCGGCCTTTCTTCTCAGAGTAGTCAGATAGGAAACGCCGACCTCATCTAGTTTAAAAAAAAATATGATTGACGTGTAAAAGTGTTTGTAAAAACCTACTTACAGAAATAAAATCATTTATCATTTAAGAAGTTTAAAAGGTTGGTGGACTTTATGTGTTGGTTCTATAAAATGGGGCAACATTTAAAAATTTTCAAGTGAATGACGTTATCCGGACGTTTGTGCCACAAAACATAAACGACTTAATTTAAGTTACTCGTTCAGAAAACTATTTTATGTCAACAAGATTATGTCTGGCCTTTAAAAGAGACTGACCTCTGAGTTTGTTTTGCGCTTTCTTCTCAGAGTAGTCAGATAGGAAACGCCGACCTCATCTAGTTATTAAAATATGATTGACGTGTAATAGTTAGGTATGCAACTGTTGTATAATAAGGGGTAAAACTCGAATGTGGGTTTATCACACGAGGCGAAGCCAAGTGTGATAATAGTACCACATGAGTGTTTTAATACCTAATTATGTACAGTTGCATACAAGACTTTATCTACATCCATGATATGAATCCTCTATAAAAGATTCTGAAACGTTACAACACTTTTGTAAGAACCCTTTGTAAATTATAAGTTTTTTTTTTTTAATTAGTAGCTGTAGTAGTGAAACGCGCGTGCATGACAATGTTCTTTTTTTGAAATTCATAAAGATATCACGAATTGAGTAGTGAGAATGTGGCTGTTTGATGAGTAAGGAAGGGATCGAGTTCGAGTTGCATAATTAAATTTAGTACAATATTATAACATTCGTTTGGATGATACTATGGTTACTATGACACTGGTTGTTTTAATGTTGGCAATAAGCTAACTGTTTCACAAACTTGTATAGAGGATTTATGGCATGGGTGTAGATAAAAATGTTTGTACAAACCTACCGACAGAAATAAAATAATTTATCATTTATCTGCTGTCTCAGATAAGATTGCCTCGTTGGTCAAGTGGTCAAAAACGCTACTGTTGGTCCTAAGTTCGATTCCAATGTCGGGCAAAGTGTTATTGTCATTTTCCATTAGGAAATTCTCAGATTTGTGCCCGATTGATGGCAATAGGCTCGCCCCCCATTACATGGGACGTAAACAGACCTCGCGAAACGTGGGTGTAGGTACTAAAGCTCACCTGCATCTGCCTGACCCTTCTGGAAAACAGGCGTGACGTTATGTCATATCATTAGATAAATGGTATCTTTCGGTAAAGGCTCCTACAAACAGGCGCGACACGCGACGCGACAGAAAGGCACCGCCTGTCGCGCGACGAGCGATGCCGGTATCGGTTAATAGTACCCATTCGATACGTAGTTTTTATTAAGGTATTTGGAATTACATGTCAAATTTTGGGTAAATATCGAAAAATCTACCTTACACCTGAAACCTATATTGCCAAGCGACTGCACGCTAAGGGCTGGGGTACGGATCTCGGCTTAGGGTGTCGCTGGGGGGAGGACTGCAAGGTGGGACAGGCTGGATCGAGTTTGGATGATTATTATTTTTTGAGGAATTTAAAGCTACAGGCTCAGCTACGGCGCGGCCTGGCTCTTCGTCGAGCAAAGGTCGGGGGCATGTCCTTCCATTCGCAGTACAACAGTTTTTATAAACAAAATTATCGCCAAACTGCCGCCAAAGTTTACCGCGAAACTACCGCCAAACCAAGCGGATGTGTCAAAATAATCCCTTAACGTTTTAAATAATTCAGGTGGATGTGTCAAGATAAATCCTTAATACCAACATTGAAACTTAAAATAAAGTCAACCAGAAACAAAATAAATAAAAAAAAGGAATTTTATAAATAAAATAGAAGTCAGATTAAGTACAAAATAATCAAAGCAAGCTTAAAATTATAATCAAATAATGGTTTGGCGCCCATGTACACCTAATAAAATCACGTCATGTGTCGTGTCTTTTATTGGACATCATAAATCTATACCTACTAATATTAAGAGAGAGAGAGCGAATTTTGTGAGTTTGTGTATAAGTGTAGAGTTATCTCCGGAACATTCACTACTTAAAAGGTACATTGTTCCAGATGGACATAGGCTATATTTTATGTAAACAGATACAAACAGAAGTACATAATCACCACAAAAAGTACCAGGCTTGAATGAATTCAAGATCGTATTTCCTAAGTATAATACTTAGGAAATACGATCTTGAATTCATTCAAGCCTAGTACTTTTTTGTGCACAACGTGTTGTGAGCAGAAAGAATATCGTATTCTTATGTAAATTACACTCGGCGCAAATCGCTAGTAAATAAATAAAATATCGCTAGCAATCTGTTTTTAAGCGATTGACACTACTTTAGTGTATCCAAGGCGTCGGTAACACCAATCCATCAGCAAAATTGAAGCGAATTTATTACATTTCTTTGCGGCTTGTCACCTATAATGTACTCGTAGCTACATAATGTATATTTATTTACGTCATCCCAGTCGCATCGCAAATCGCTACCTAAGGAACCAGGCCCTGCAGTCTCGACATAGTTAGCAATAGTTTACGGTTGCTAAGTCCTAACAATCCAGATGTAAATGTTTGGTAGTCTCGACACTCAAATTTATCGGTTGTTACCTACCGGTACCTACCTAAAATACCAGTAACAACCGATAAATTTGAGTGTGGAGACCACAAAATATCGTTACATCTGGATTGTTAGGACTTAGCAACCGAAAACGATTGCTTTATGTCGAGACTGCAGGGCCTGGCCCACCATCAGCGATTAACGACAAACTAGTGGAGCGAGTCACTAAAAACGAGTTGGCAAGTAACGGGTGCGCGACGGCAACGAGCAATGCTCGCGGCTATGCGTATGTACCTAGCGTGAGTCACACAGCCAATGCTCTGCCCGCCAAGCGAGCGTCGCTGAGCGAGATCTCTCTTTGATTGCTTTTGTCACTGCGATAAACGCGTGCTCGCCAGCGGTGTGAACCGTCAGCGATAAATTATTAATTAATAAAAATATTGTATCTCTTTTACTTACACGGGACCTACAATATTTTTTACGTTTCTTGAGCGAGAAAATCATTGATAGCTAGTCGCTTCCTCGTTAGGCGATAGAATAGGTGCCTAATGAAGCCTCAACCTTTTTTTTTTTTGAGCGTGGGAAATTATTATACAAGGTGATTGGAAGATGGGTGCAAAGCTTTAAGGCGAAGATAGTACAGACAGTTGAGAACAATTTAAGCCATGGTTGTCTTAGACGAAGTCTTACCATTTTTTTTTAACCAAATTTTTAAGATTTTTTCGAAAATTGCCAAAATTTTAACTAAACTGGTTATTTAAAGCTAAATTGAATGATACATGAATTCATTTTTATTTTATTTAATTAAAGTAATGTGTAAGCAATCTAGCAAAACATGTTTTAGGCCTCTGTGTCGTTAGACATTTTTTTACAGACATTTAAAGTTCATATAAATTAAAAAAAATCATAAATCATTTTTGAAAACCTTATTTAAAAAAAAACGAAGAGTGCTTTTTTTGTTCAAATATTTTTGAAAACATGCGTCATAATCGCTCTTTCCTTTGAGGTATCATTTACGAGGATATTTTACAAATTATTGAAATAAGGATCTACAAACCAATTTGAGGGAGAAATTTAAAATTTTAGGCGGAGTAATTAAAACAACATTTGAATCTAAATTATTTATTGTTCATGTTCATGTAAGTCAGTGTCTCGTAATACTCCGTGTCCTTTCGGCGTATCAATCACAAATAGAGGTTTATAAGATCCGAATTAGATTTAAGCTAGTTTTGAGGGTTCTGTGGCCAATTGGCAAAAACGGAGCCCCTTATAATTTCATCATGCCCGTCTGTCCGTTCGTCCATCCGTCTGTCCGTCATTCCATCCGTCTGGTTGACACACAGTAATTTTACTAGGAGGACTATTGACACTATAACGATGAAAATTGGAAAGAAGGTGTATTCGGTGTACCACTAAACAATGGTGTACTTAGATAAAATTACAAAAAAAATATAACTAGGGGAGGCACTGCCCATACATGTGCGTGTCAGGTATAGTTGGATCCTATTGTTAGAAAAATGCGTAATGATTTTTCTAAGTGACTATTTTATTCAATAAAATAGTCACTTAGAAAAATCATTATGCAGATGCATTTTGTGAGATATGTAATTTTTTTGGTTCCGACCGAAAATAACTTTGCTTTTCATAGATTCTTCTAGATAGCTTATTTTTGCAGTCGATTGAATCAATCCTGTGTCTGTGTAAATGTTCATACCAACTACGGAACCCTTCACGGTGACGACATGCACGTGGCCTGATTTTTAATTTGTGCTTTATTCCGACGTATATTTAAATATCTTTGATTGCAACACAATATAGTGGGCGTTTGTGATTAGGATAATTTTAGTATTGAGTTCTAAATCAATCAATACATTGTATCAATCTACATAATATTATGCCCTAAATGGCGTTATATTATAACTCTTCATTAATGAACTTTATGTCTTGCGTGGGATGTTAAACAGTTGATGACTTATGAGTATCTGTTTGTTTTAATTTTCTACTTTAGATATTTTCTCTGCCTGCCCTTGTTGGTCTGGTGAGGTTCTGGGTTCGATTTACAGGTCGGAAAAAGTGGTATTTCGTTCTTCTATCAGGAATTTTGCAGTAGAAGCAATCATCAAATAACTTCTCCCTCTCTGGGCGGAGCGGGAGGGCATGTCAGACTCTTACTAACTAAAATCCACCCGTGTTCCTTCAGTTGCCCGTGCCAGGGGCCACGGTAACACTTTCAGACTTTCCCGCAACCCCGGCAGGCATCGGCCCCAGCGGATCCCGTCATTGCTGCTGACATCTCTTTGAGGCGCGCGTGGAACACAACGCGCTGTCGACCCGGGCCTGGTCCTTATCGAACTGCGAGCTGCCCATTGCTTTCGCCGGATTTGTACCCGGTTGATGGCAATAGGCTCGCCCCCTATTACATGGGACAAAAACATAGCTGGCGAAATGTGGGTGTACTATAAGGTGCACCTCTGCCTAATCCTACGGAGATTACAGGCGTGATATTATACAGGACGTCCCACGGATATGCCACATGGAGGGAAAGTACCTTGAATATTGTAGATGGAACATTTTACTGAAAGAAGACATTATTTGAATTTAAAAAACAATTTAAACTGCATTCATAGATATTTAAATAATTAAATGGTTGAAACGGAAATCGAACCCGTTACACGAGAAAAATAATCACCCTGTAGCTTTATCATACCGATCGAAAGGCTTCATCATAAGGATTATTTTTTTGCTAAATAACATAGTGTCAAAAATAAAAGGAACACCATGAATTTTAACATTTTTAATACTAAGTTAATCAATTTATCAAATGCTCTAATGCTTATGATAATGTCAGTTGTATGTCCTGACGGCAATGTCAGCTTTTAATTTTTCTGAACAAAATTTCACATCAAATGTTATAAAGCAATAGGAAGTGGTGAAGGGCGGGCGTTTTGGGGGGACTGTCTTATGTGATTTTGACGTTCAAAAAGTGCTGATTCTCAGCCCAGTTTGAATAAATGACTTTTGGCCTGCTGCTGTGTACTAAAATAAATAAATAAAACCGCATCAAGATCCATTGCGTAGTTTAGAAAAACGACGTGGTCACACGAAACACGAAAATCGGCTTTCATTTATACCATTCATATAAATATATTATGCACATCTTTTTTATATACTTGTAATTATTAATATTTTATGACTTTTAAAAGCTTTTCATATTATTTAAATATTAGTTCAAGTTGTTTAATATTAATGATAATAAAAATTATGCACATTAAATGTTTAAGTTTGAAATTTACATCAGGTTATTAATAATTAACGGCTCCACAATTAGTTTGTTTAACATTCCTGTGATATAACAGGAATCTTAAATTTACATCTTGCTTTTGAAGACGGTAATTCTGCCCAACTTGACTTGATTTCGAATAAATTGTTCTCCTGAGACGTGTAGCTACTTCTATTTATCTTTGTCCAATCAGGTCTCAGTGGAGTAATAAATTTGTTGGAATAATGAAGCGGAATTTACAGGTGAATCTTAGTAAGCAGTTGACACCTCATGTTTATTTGCAGAGATATGCTATTTCATACAACTGCCAAAGAATGACAATTTCGATTTAAATATACGGACTATTTAAGTTGGTACCCTGACTTTACCTAGAATATTATATAATACATAGAATACACTTTATTACGTACACAATACGAATTACAGATACTTATAAATGTATAAATGTTACATAGGGTGACCCAATCGGTGGTCATATAGCTAAAATGATCCATACGTCATGTTTGTGAACGGGCGCCGGTCAGTAGGCACTGGTCATTTCTTAGCTGCCACGGCTTATTTTAATTCCTGAATTATTTTTATATTTTTATTACGGACGCTTTTAACGTGCACGTCTTTCTACATCGCATCGTTCTCACATGTATAATTTCAACATGAATGATGTAACCACTTTTTTGTAACAATATTTTGATTTAAAAGAGTGTCCATGGAGTTTCTTGCCCGTTCTTCTCCATAGGTACCTACTTCGCTTTGGAATGGGCAACTAGCGTCATCTTTCTGACTAACCGACCCCTTGACATTTCAAAAGTGCCTGTAATTGGTTTATTTGAAATAAATGTTTTGAGTTTGAGTTTGAATAGTGCTCTTTTAAAGACAACCTTTCACCAAACCCGACCTGCCAACTTCTTTACATACAACGGATACCAAATAAGTTGTTAAATAAATATTGTTCTTACATAACAATAATACCAAGCAAATTCGCTTTTGATAAAAAGCTACTATTTTTTAACATATCACCTACTTCCTTAGGTGCAGTCGCCTGCACATCAGGTTACACGAAACTGTCAAATTTCTCCAAATGATTTTAAACCTTAATAAGTTGAAGATTACGTTCGAAATTGAATGAGAAGTATTTTGACAGTTTGTGGTAACTTGACCTGCTGCTTGTGTGTACCTATAATTTTACTTTTTAATATAAAACTTGTTCAAGTAATAGAATTCTAAAACTAGACACAAAAAGCCCAGAGAATAAATCAGGCACACACGTTTTCGTATTTTATTATTACAGTAGACGTGTGGGCGAGTCCATTTTATTCGATGAATCGAAACTTCTAGAATCTAAGATCTTTATTTTATTAGTTATCTACCCACTATGAGTAGGCAGAAACTGATAGCTTACCTACACTAACAAACTTCAACCTCCCGGTATACCCCACTATAGAAATCAGAAGTACCTACCCTGTGTATTTTTCCACAAAATATACAGCATGTATCAAAAATATGTAGATTTAATGTTGTGGTACAGACCATCGCACTAAACAACTTTCTGTATGGGGCCACATCGTCATTGCGAAAAATTAATCAGCCGTCCCATAAAAAACTTATAAACTTACTGGACCCAAATACATATCAGTCGTCCCATATATATGGGACGACTGATATCTCACTCTTAAATATGACCATACTTTTTTGATACATGCTGTATGCTTACCAAGTGTAGGTATTCATTGAATTCACGAGAATCATTAATAACCAGAACATCCAGTAGGTACTTATGTTAAGGCTTCTCGGAATATAGGAGAAGAACGCTCATCGAAATGATCCATCAAGTTTAAACAATAGTCTAACTCCACTCTAGAAATTTGTCGTTCATATAAGAAATACTTGCGTTTTGTAAAACGTCACTAACGTTTACGACGCCAGATTTTTTAACAGGCATTTATGCAGGACGGGTCTGTTTACTGTAATCCAAAATGATTCTTTTTAGATCCAAGATCTTAAATTATATCATATAATTATATAATTAATGTACCTACTTATACAAAATATTTTAAAAGAGTAATGGTGGAGTTTCATGCCCATTCTTCTCCATACGAAACTACCTTTTGGAAGGGGCGACTAGAATCAATTCTATTTTTATGTAAATGTTGACGTTCAAAAGTGCCTTTTATGTGCCTACTTGAACTAAATGCTTTGACTTTGACTTATGTAGCTCGTTTACAATAAATCCCCAACCCATTTAAAAATAACATTTGACCAAAACAAAATCCAGTTACTAGAAACAACAATGTATTGAATAAAGTAGTACCTAATATAGAAGAGACTGGAGCCAACACCTAGGTATTAAATATAGGCTACAAGCCAACGGACCAAAAGAGTTTTTAAAACTCCTAGAAAGTCTTTATCGCACTTCCTTTAATTCGTTTTCAGAGTTATTAGCGTCTGCAACGAAATTTGCCGAACAATTTTTTTCCCTTTGAGCTAAGTTTTCTCTCAACTCAACTCAAAGCATTTATTCCAATTAAACCATTTACAGGCACTTTTGAATCGTCAAAGAGTCGATCAGTTAGTCAGAAAGTTGAAGCTAGTAGCCCATTCCAAAACGCAGATCTCTATGGAGAAGAATGAGCAAGAAACTCCATGGACACTCTTTTAAATCAAGATATTACAAAATCCTGGGTACACTATTCATGTTCCTTCTATAAGAAAGAACAAATTTAAAAAATAAAATGAAGAAACAATTCAAAATAAGCCGTGGTAGTTACTGCGTGCGTGCGTGCGTGGTGACAGTCTCAACAGACGGCGCGCGGCGACCGTTCACGAACTTGACGCGTGGATCAGCACTATCCAGCACAACCGTTTTGTAGGGAACCGAAAGATACAACTCACGCGTCACCATCAGTGACACATTAAAGTGAGCATGCTCTCCTAAACTTACACGGTTAGTAACGAAACGTTTTGGACCACTGTAAATGAGCTACCCTGTATAATAAAACAATTTTTAGTGCTGAATGGACTGCCAAAACTGCTTAGTGCTTTTTACAACTTTACTTTTGGCAAACAAATACGAGCCTGTTTTCACCAACTAATTGTTGAATAAACTGTCGTCTTTTGAACAAAACTAGGTCGTAGTAAGAGTAAAATAAGTCATCTGTTTTTTTTTTATCTTACAAAATTCAAAGCTCAGATTATATTGAAAGCCTTTGAAGAAAAACGTTAATAATTAGGCATGCATTGTTTTGTTTCGATGACTTTGACCTCATTAAATACAAAATATTAATCATCTGCTTGCTGGTTTTTCCCATTTCGGGGACATTGAAACAAATTAATAAGAGAAATAATTAATCATTTTAAAATTACCCCGAGTCAGTACAATTAGCCTTAAAAAGATCACAAGAATTCGTTTGATTGTTAACAATCTTTGTTCCTTAATATATTATTTTATTTGACTGACCGGTTGGTGCAATTGGTAGCGACCCAGCCTTCTGAGCCGCTCCCCGGGTTCGATCCCCGGACAAGTCAAATATTTATCTGCATGAACGTGTCTGGGTATGTATATCAGTACCAAGCTGATATTACTGTTGGAGCATAAATGATCCTCTAGCACTACAGTAGCAATATGACCCGTATTGCAGAAAAACGAGGAGACCATTTGTTTTCGTTTGCTTCGTGGACGGCGACATTTCGTTGAAGTTGGCTCATCTTCAAAGTACCATACAGTCGACTGTCTTTGTTTCGGGACCATAGTTATATAGCCATGTTGCGTCACCAGTAAGATCATACACGTTTAATTTCTCGTCGGTGTCGAATTTATCCATCATGAATATACACTAATCCACCCGACGGCGACGGTCTTTCTGCTCATCGGTAAGTTTGTACGGCACCCATCTCGAACTAACGCTTACGGAGAGAAATATGGTCGTGAATGATGGTTTGCGTTGCTGCTGATCCAATTTCCAGTTCTTGTTCCAGCTTTACATATGTAATTCGTCGGTTTTCGCGAATACGTTTTTCGACTGCTCGAACGTTTTCTTGTGTGACCGCGGTTGGCGGCCGACCTGTCTCGGCTTCATCTTCGAGACAACCCCGTCCTCTTTTGAATTCAGTCAGCCAATTAAATTCTGCTGCCAGTAAACAAGCAGACTCGCCAAAAGTTCAAAACATTCTTGATGCTTAAAACCTGTTTTATAGTCATAATAAATCATAGCGCGAAAATCACGACGACTGAGCTCCATTGCTGCAAGCGAACTCCCGCCAGATTCTCGGAAAAATAATGCTCATCCAAATGAATAAAAAAAGAAATGATGTGTTCTATATTCAAATTATATCAATAAATAACCAGCCTATAAGATGGTGTATAACTTGCCAGTGTCAAACAAATGTGTAAAGAATATCTAACTTCTTTTCGCATGCCCTTCGTATGTTTTGTATATTGATACAATATTATGGAACAAAGATTTTAAACAATCACATGAATTTGTTATCGATGCATACATATTTTTAAGCTGACTGTACGATAGTTATTGTATAGCTACGTATACATTTTTAAAGCAAACTAAAGTTTAATATTTTGTTTTTTTAATTCCTAGAGTTGATGATATTTTTACCAAAATGCAAGTAAGCACACAACTAATGATAGAGTTAGACACGTTATTTGACACTTATAATACCAGCCTTTAACCTTGGTTTGTCCTAGCAAAGGCCTCTTCCCATACAGAGAAGGCACGAGCATTCATACATTGACTATAAATCCAGCTTTCTTCACGATGTTTTTCCTTCACCAATGTCAGTAATGTCCAAAATACGTAGTAAAAAGTTCAATATATAGATTAGTTGAAGAAAAGTTCATCTATTATGTACGCATTCTAGTTAACTGCACCCTTATTATTCTACAAGTCGCAGTACCTAAAGTCGACTGCATTCTCCGTCTGTACATGTATCTATTAATAGCAAAGAAGTTGTACTTTTATATTTGAATGAAAACGTTGCATTGAATCATTCCTACTAACATTATAATTAAAATAATAGTACCATTTGTTTATTTCAAGCAACAAGACTCAATATACATACAGAAACATAGGAAGGATAAGATAAGGATAACAAGCAGACAAAAACGAACACTAACCAGGAAACAATATGCCTGCTGCAGCAATGCCGGATATAAGGGCAATCCAGTCGCTATTGCCAGGACGGTGTTGGTGCTGCCCCGCACTCTGCGCGCCAGAGACGCGCACCGCCTGCGCATCGTCGAGTGAAAGCAGTCGGTGCGCGCCTCCACGAACATGCCCGAGGCGCTGCAGTAGCAGGACAGCCTCAACACCGCCCTGAACGCGTTATTGAACTGGACGCGAATTCTGCAAATATGACACCCATAGACTACTTGTATAAAAAGACGTGCAGGTCGAAACAACACAACAGCAACAGCAGGTCTTCACATGCTTGGAGCTACGAGCAAACCTGCGGGCAACCTTCCCTCTTCGACAGCGCCCTCCTTTCTCGCTCAATATCAGCGTCGTCCTTCAAGTCAGACGTCACAATATGGCCCAGATACTTAAAAGTATGTATCCGCTCCAAGGGCACCCCACATAGCCTTACTGGTGGAACCTCCGCCGGATATTTAGAACCAGCATTGAAAACCATAGGCCATGCTTTATGACATTATATTTTAGGCCATGTGTTTGAGCGTATGTTTTGCAAATGCTTATAAGCTCTTTGAGTCTGAGCGCGTCAATAGGAATTGGCGCGCTCAGCAGCACCATATCATCAGCGTAGCTGATGATGTTAAAGCAAACATCATCAACATGGCATCCAACATGGCGGCTGCTGAGCTAGGCAACAAGTCCATCGATATACAGATAAAAGAGCGTTGGTGAGCTAAAGAGCGTTGGTGAGACGAATGTGTGCGTACAGCGGCCTGTACGTACAACGAGCTGGCTGACTTGAGTGACACAGTTTTTGTTAGCGAGAATATGTCTGACTTTTTTGTTCGTCCGTGCTTATTATCACGTATAAAAGCAAACCATTCATCCTTCTAGCCTACTATACTAACCTGTTATAAAAAGACGTGCATATTATATAAAGAATTACCGTTACCTTAATAAAAAAAACGTTATTCTATTCACGTGTCGACATCGTAAACAGTGCATCTATTTCTATACTCTCCTCTTAAGTAACATAGTACTTATTCAGTTAGTTATTAATCAACATTGTTATAACTGACTGTAGGTACATTAACATTGAATGAACTAGGAATCAATTACCTTGTCACAGTACTTATAATTGTTTAATTTATTATGACATTCTTTGTTCGGTGAGCTCGTAAAATGAGTGGCTGTCACATCAATCGCTTTCGCTGGAGTCGTAATTATCTTAGTTTCTTGTAATGATGCGGTTATTTAAAAATGACGCGGTTGGATATAAATAATGAAAGACGAAGTTATGTGTTCAAGGTCGCTCTGCGCGCTATGGAGCGGGCTATGCTTAGAGTTTTTTGAAGGATAAAATCAGAAATGAAATTATATGGAAAAACAACATAGCCTGCTTGCAAAGTAAGCAAGCTGTAATGGTGGAGGACTGGCCATGTTTGTCAAAGGACCGATGGCCGTCGGAGCAGACTAGTCCTGGAGTGGAGACCGCTTATCGGCAAGCGTAGTGTGGGACGCCGCCCAGCTAGATGGACCGACGACCTTAAAAGGTGCCTGGGACAGACTGGATGCGGAAGGCGGAGGACAGGGTGAAGTGGCGTGCCCTAGGGGCCTAGGAGAGGCCTATGCCCAGCAGTAGACGGCGATAGGCTGAGTTGATCTGTATCAGAAGAGTAGGTATTTATATAATAATTTAACTAACTGACGTATTTCTGAAATCCATTAGATACCGTGACCTTTCCGTGCCTCGGAAAGCACGTAAAGCCATTGGTCCCGGCTGTTTTTTGTATGTAGATGTATGACGGTCTTTAGTCTTACCAAGGTGTATCCTGTAACCCATTTACTGGGTTGTGGAGGTCAGTTAAGCGGTCGTCACTTCATGTAAAATAATGATATTCAGCTGCATTCGGTTAAACTTGACGCCATCCCCAACATAGTTAGGAAAAGGTTAGACAGAACTGATGACGTATTTCTGAAGTCGTATTCCTGGTTTGTTTATCGACATAAAACTTAATTCGATTAAAGTACGATTGCAGATTTTATGACACAGCCTCCAGGGCCTGCAGTCTCGACATAGTTAGCAATCGTTTTCGGTTGCTAAGTCCTAACAATCCAGATGTAACGATATTTGGTAGTCTCCACACTAAAATTTATCGGTTGTTACCGGTATTTTCGGTAGGTACTGGTAGTTAACAACCGATAAATTTGAGTGTGGAGACTACCAAATATCGTTACATCTGGATTGTTAGGACTTAGCAACCGAAAACGATTGCTAACTATGTCGAAACTGCAGGCTCTGGTATAATATTACAAAATTATTTAAAAATTTTAGCTAGTTTAAGGTCTTGAAAAAAGAAAATATTAATACCATGCGGCCGACTAATGTGTGAGTGTGTGCGTACAGCGGCCTGTACGTACAGCGAGCTGGCCGACTTGACTGACACAGTTTTTTGTTTGCGAGAATATGTTTGACTTTTTTGTTCGCCCATGATTAACACGTATATTTTTCATATTTATGAACACCATGAGAGAATATTTCAAAGAGTAGGTAACGTGTAAAATCAATTGAACAATATATTAAAAACGTTTTCCTTTAGAATTATTATTCTTTTATTCTCTTCTCATTTATCATAACGATGTATTAGCAATCCCGGCAGCGTTGAAACTAAGAGGCGCAATAATAAAAAAATAATAGGTATATCAGCATTGTATATTCGTCCACTGCTGAGACGTAGGCCTCTCCTAATGAACGCCACTGAGCCCGATCTTCGGCTCTCTCTCTCTGCCAGCCACCTTTCACAAGTCGTCACTCCTCCTGCTCGGCGGCGGCGGCAATGTATACACAGTATACGATTCTGAACCCCACTGCGTTGAAATGTTACGCCAGTTATTTAAAAAAAAATGCTGTTCCATACATTTTGACCGCGTAGGTATTGCACTTTTCTATGAAATAGCACATTTTTTTTAAGCTAGAGGGTCTTGATTCATGTGTTGAATTCTTGGTTTCAGTTTTCGCATCGATGCCAACCTGTATAGAATATAAATTACAAGAAAATTAATACTGATTTATGCTTTATTCCGGGAACGAAATCAGTACCTACTTATTATTAGTCCTCATTAATTGTTAATGATCATGCATGATCAAACGCCGCTCATCAGGTCAACAAAATAAATTGTATTTGTTCCAAAGTTGTACACGACGTAACTAGATGGCGTTGGCGTCGAATTATAACTCGCTATGGTTTCGTTACAACGATTTGGTTGGGGTTCAATGAATTATAGTAAATATATTGCCAACTATACAGTTTGGTTGTTTTATTCAAATCCTCAACCCTACTAGTATACACATAAGGTCAAAATTTAAGTACTGAGTACCATTCCCGGTGTTCGGTATTTAACATTAATAAAGACATTCCATCAAAATTATAAAAAAAAACATAAAATACACATTATTTGACTTCGTATTTAATTATTGTACCTATTTGATTCGTAATCACAGCTGTTGAGGAAAAATCATACATGATACACAGACATATCTTCATAATTATATTATACAAAGAAATATTTTCAAAGAAAAATCCATTGTACCTAGAACTGTAATAATTTGTAATGAAAGACACTGCTGTATGTGTACTTAAGAGTTCATTAACCTATGAATATAACACTGAATTGTTTTTTGAACTGATTCATAAATTGTGGAAAACATTGTACAATTATGTATTTATTTAAATTTTATAAAATGATTTAGGTATTTAAAACAAAATCTCTGTAATGACGCATCAGAATTGCCTCAACTGCTTGAAAAGTCTGATCAAAGTGAGAAAAATATGATTTTATAATCTATACTCTCACAGAGTGCCACCGCGCAGTGCGAAAGTTATTTGCTAGTTTGCTTGTTTTTTTGTTTGAACGCGCTTAACTCTGGAACTACTTATAGAAGGATTTAAAAAAATATTTTTGTATTTGATAGCCCATTTCTTGAACCAGGTCAATTCTTGAAGAATTGGGCTATTTAAAATCACGCTACGACTCTTAGGAGCCGTACAAAACGAAAAAAAACGCTAAGCGAAACAAATGGTAGATATTTTATTTAAATTTTTTGTCGACAAATTTTTATTTGAAGGCCTACAATTAAATTCCTATTAAAGTAACATACAACATCTATTTTTGTAGGTAGTTTAGGAGACATTAAGCAAAACAATGGCTAATCGCCCGCCATTTTGGTTGACTGGGTTATGGAGTAATTTGATCTTACTTTGGAGTTATCAAGGCTGGGAAGTAATCTAATTGAGCTTTGTTTTTGTAAGTTAGGCCAGTTTTATTCTAAGAACAGTGAAGGCATTTGCTAATTGATAGAGTGCTTCTTAATATTTTGTAATTGTCATAAAAGAACGTAGGACGTAACGATAAATAAACGATAGATAAAATTTACCTTTCTACAATTTTTTTTTTCTGAGATTTTATGTAGGTAAGTAACTGTATTTGATTATGTATTTAATATTTTCAATAGGTGTAGTTTTAGTCATTCGCGAACTCAAAGAAAATTCCCATTACATCATTTTCTCGATCGAGTGCGATGAAAAACATTGAAAGAGGAATTTCATCATAAGTTTCAGAAATTTGGATGAAGTAACTTAGCTTATATTGAAAAATATTGTTATCCTTTGTCGCCTTGTGAAATCCTTCCAACAGATTATATGAATGTTTTCAATATAAAGTTGTCTGTGCACATAATTTATTGGGACCGCTTGGGAGTTAGAAGCGGAATAAATTGTGGGATTTAGTGCGCCTACGAGAAATACACATGACAAAAGTATTTTTGGCTACATAGTCACATACGTAGTTATATCGACCGTTCTTATGGCAGTGATATAGTTGGTAAATTGTACACAATATAATATGTTCTTCTTTACTTTAGCAAAAGTGTACCTACAACTTTTGTGAGAAGACATTCGCATTCGAAGACATTGTGCTCAATTTACCTACTTTTACATATATCGCTGCCATAAATGGAGGACAGAAATTATGTTCGAGCCAAGTTCAATAATTGAAGGATAGAAATGAGGTTCGAGCCAAGTGCATAAAAAGAAGGCTTGTTATAGAGGATGGCAGGGACATCGACGCGCAAACTGTAACCATGAATTCAACACATGATTCTAAACCCCTAGTGTGGAAATTAATAGTTGGTTATCAAAAAAAAATCTGCTGTTTCATAAAAAAGAGCAATGCCTACGCGGTCAAAATGTATGGATTAGTACATCACTGCAGCGGCCAGCAAAAGAAGCATTGATGGACGAACGTGTAAATGTGGAACGAAGCAAGCCAAGGTACACATACGTAATAATGCGCGGAAATTAACATACAATTACTTTTCAAAATCAATGACGAACAACGAACAACAATATGTTTTCCCGCGTTAAAGTGTTCATTTGTTTTTTTTTTTCAATAAACAGCTTTCTATTTGAAAGCCTGTTCGAAATTAAAATAAAACCTTTGATAAGTTACCTCCTTGGTTGCCATGTTTCGGAGTAAAAAATCGTTCTATTTTTAAATTACTAATATGAGTTATTATTTTACGCCTGATCGAAGCTACACGTGACCAAAATGCTGGCCTGTATTTTGCACAAAGATTAAGCATTGCCATCCAGCGTGGCAATGCTGCCAGCATTTTGGGTACGTTGCCAACTGGTAGCGGTTTCTTAGATTAAGGTAAGTAATACATAAGTTTAGTTTCTGTTATTTGATATTTAGTATACATAAACTGTAACAACTATGTAACAATATTCTGAGTTCACTATGTAATTTATTTAGCCGCTAAACCACGACAGATATGGATTTTCATACAACTTTTGCGGGCCGCTGCTCGCAAGTATTTGGCCAGTACAGCAATTTCGATTAATCTCGAAGAAGATTGTCAAAATAATGCTCAAACCAAGCATGTTTGAGAAAATGCATATTACATACCATATACTTAGGTACTGCTCTACTAGAGGCGGGGTTTCTCCTCCACATACTAACTGTTTGATTAGTTTGTATAAAGTTAAGTTGCACCTCTCCTAATATGTATTTATGTAATATGTACTTAATCGATACATTTATTTTGAGTAATCTGGCTCTATAAAAGTCAATCACTTAGATTGACTTCTTATAGATTTATATATCTCTGCAAGCATTTATCAAGTTTTGACAACGGTCTGGCTATATTTTCGATAAGTCACCATGCTCTGTTGTTTCTAGGATTAAATCTAAATATCCTAACATCTGCTCCACTTTTAGGGCATTCACCAACAAGTGTACCTAAGTATTATAACCAATTAAGTTAATAGTCTTTGCCTAAAGAGAAGAACAACGATCATCACTGTTATGCTGTTGTGTGCGCGTGGGTTTCATAAACCATTTTAGGAAGATCTGGTATTAAAGATCACAGTAACTGCAGTACTCATTATACTGCTACGCATTTATTGGCCAGTCCAAATATGTTGACTCATAATACCTTCTTTGTTGATGAGTTTGCAAGTTTTGCAAGTATGTACTGTAACCCGGTAAAAATAGTTTTTATGTTATATGTTTGAAACATGAAGTTGCTGGTTTCAATATAGTATTATACTACTTACCACCGTACTAAAGTAAATTTATAGGGTATAAGCTCTACGGGAAAGATTCAATTAAACAAGTACCTTCTTACACAATACAATATATTGTGACGAGCCACTAACCAAACCCTTCCCACACACTTAGGTGTTCACTCCGACAAAACCAGGTCTCAGTTACTGGTTGTGTCGGGGTACACACCTGCAATGAGACTAAGACAAGAACTCAGAGTCGTTTTAGTGAGTACGTTAGATGAACTGCTTTGTAACTTCTAGCTCAATCGAATAAGTATCGACCTATTATGGTTGCCATCTTATAGGGAAAATATCGCTTATGTAAAGCTACCTGAGACACAATAATTTATAACAACTGGTCTTACTAACTAGTTCTTACAAAAGGGCTAACTCTCTCTCTTATGTTAAATTATAACAATTTAGTTTAAACTCAGTATTCTCCCAGTATATTTATTCTTTTAAATTCAATTCAATTTCAATTCACTTTCAATCGACTCTTCAATCGACGGAATCAAGACCCTTGGAATCGAACAAAGGAATATGCCTATGGTTCACACGATTGACGTGACCTACGGGTAGACGGTGACGCTATTGTTACCTGGAGTGGCGGACTTCCCTCATTTACCGTTATCCGGTTCAGTAACACTGCGAGTGGCAGTGCCGGAAAGGCGGACGCTCTGGCCGCCAAGATGAGGGAGGTCCTCAGCCCTGAGGACGTCCGGGTCTCCAGGCCAATGAAAACCGCAGAGGTGCGGATTGCTGGTCTGAACGACTCCGTGACCTCTGAAGAGGTGGTGGAAGCCGTTGCCCAAAGCGGAGAGTGTCAGCCGGACAAGGTGCGGGCCGGCGATATACGCGCCGACGCTACCGGACTCGGCGTGGTCTGGGTTCGGTGCCCTGTGGCGTCGGCGAACAAGATCGCCTTAAGCGGCAGATTGCTGGTTGGCTAGGTTGCAGCGAGGGTGAAACTCATGCAGCCCCGGGCTTTACGGTGCGTCCGGTGCCTGGAGAAGGGGCACGTCCGGGCAAAGTGCACCGCTGAGGTTGACCGTAGTGAACTCTGTTATCGCTGCGGTCAGCCCGGCCACAAGGCGGCCCAGTGTTCCGCGGCGCTCAACTTCAGCTTATGTTCGGCTGCAGGGAAGCCAGCGGGACACAAAGTGGGCGGAAGGGCCTGTGGCGCGCCTGCCAGCAAGGCCAAGAAGAAGAAGAGGAGCTCTAAACCTGCCGGGGAAACCTCGCCGCCCCCGCAGGCTAGTAGCTCCACGGTCGACTCCCGGCCCAGGACCGTTGCCGAGGGAATGGAATGTCAATAATAATAATAATAATAATAATAAAACGTTTATTTTCAAAAAAAGGGATACATTTACAATGAATATCTTAACAATTAAAATAGCGCACAGTTGCTAATTTGCCTGAACTAGGTTGAACCTGTGCCTCAGGCTAAAAAGTGCATCAATACTTAATAAAATAAATTAACAATGAGTACAACTTGAAACTAACTTAAATAATTAAAAGTAAAATAGCATATTAGTATTTCTATTTGCAGACAATAAGTAGGTCTTCTGTCTGTGAATAGTCAATGGTTAGTAAATATTTAATTATACTTTTTTTACAGTTATAGTAATTTAGTTTATAGATACTTAGTTTTCTATTTAATCTATTGTACAAGAATGGGCCTAAGAATGTTAAAAATCTTTCTACAAAGACATGTTTTGAGGTTGCATTAGACATACATACTAGATCATTGCGTCTCTTGTTAGTGTTGTCGGCATTGTAGGCAAGCATGGTGTGTTGTTTTAATACTAAGTGCATAATGAAAAGCTGGCGAACGGTTAGTACATTGCAGGATTTATATAGGAGATCTGTGGGAAAAAAGAAGGGAAGGAAGTGTGCTACCTTTAAAATTGCTCTCTGAGCTCTTTCAAGAGGAAGCAAATTAGTTTTTGGTGCGCCACCCCAAGAAGTGATACAGTATTGAATTATAGATTGACATAGGGCCAAATAAACTTGTGTGATTAGTTTTGAATCTGCTAATGTTCGCAATTTTTTAAAAACATATATAAGTTTGCGCACTCTTTTAACTAGGCTTTCAATATGTTTTTTAAAAGAGAGTGGTCCATTATTACCCCCAGGTATTTTATGTTGCTCGTTTTGTGAATAAGAGGACAATTACACATGGTGATTGTACGGTTACCACATTGATGGGCATATAGAGAAGGGTAAGTAATGTTCAGTTGAGGCTTGCGCATGGAGAAGTGAATATATTTTGTCTTGTCGGCATTTAATGTTAGTAAATTGCTTCGAAGCCAATTAGTCACAGTATTAAAACCTAGTTGAGCGATTTCAAACAGTTCGCTACTGGCTTTGGCGCTAAATATTAACGCCGTGTCGTCGGCATATGATATTATTTTGCCGTCTTTAATATTTAGATTACACAAGTCGTTAATATAAATAAGGAAGAGGGTGGGGCCCAGAATACTCCCCTGAGGTACACCAAAACCAGTATTTTTCTGCTCATCGCTCGTGATATTATCTATTCGAACACATTGGTACCGGTGGTTTAAATAGTCAGTAAAAAGTTTCAGCGGCGTTCCCCTTATTCCTATGATTTCTAATTTGCTCAGAAGAACAGAAACAGACACCGTGTCGAAGGCCTTGGCTAGATCGAGAAAGATTCCCAGGGTCTGGTTTCCTTTGCCGAGTTCTTCTGAAATATAATCAGTCAGGCTATGCACCGCATCGGCTGTCGACAGTTTAGCTCTAAAACCAAATTGCGCAGGGGATAAGATGTTGTTTTTTTCTAGGTAGTTAACTAGTCTACTGTTTATAATTTTCTCTAGTATTTTTGAAATTGAGGGGAGTATGGATATTGGCCTATAATTATTAACTACGTCTTTACTTCCAGATTTAAAGATAGGTATTACAACTGCCTTTTTCAGACAACTAGGGAAAATTCCTTCGGAAAGACAGATTCGAAATATATGCGTTAAGGGAGGTACCAAAATATGCTTAAAGAGTTTAAGGGTCTTATTGCCTATATTATCCCATCCAACTGCACAGTCATCTTTTAGCCCAGAAATAATTCGGGTTATTTCATCTTCATCAGTATCCAACATCGCAAAAGATTTCGGGTTACAGCTATTGCTTGATTTTTGGAAAGATGGTTGGTCACAGTATTTTGGAATCTGTTCTGCAAGAATTTTCCCAATATTTACAAAAAAGTTATTTACATTGTTAGCTGATAAGAGTGGTGAAGGATTAGCCAACAATAGACTCGAATTTGATTCTCGCTGTTTAGATATATTGGTGACGTTTTTAATATGTTTCCAAAGTTGCTTGGTATTTTTACCTGCTTTATTTAATTCAGTTTTATCGTAATTAGTTTTTAAACTCTTTAGGAGATTGTTGCAGAAATTCCTGTATCTTTTATAGGTGGTTTGAATTATTAGATTATCAGGGTATCTCTTAGTTTTTTGATGAAGTTTATCTCTGTGTCTTATACACCGAATTAGTCCTGGAGTAATCCATGGTTTAATATTATAAAATTTCTTATTTGTTGTAGAAACTGTCGTGTTACGTAATATTGCTTGTTGAACGTGTTTTATTAAGTACGATAAAGCCAAATTAGCGTCAGCAGTATTGTAAACTAGGCTAAAATCAATGTTGCACAAATCATATTCGAGTCTGTTTGTGTTTAATTTGCTAATAATCTGAGGACGATTTAGCTTAGGCATCGTTAAATTTAAGCTGAGTAAGACTGCGTGATGGTCAGTAATTGTTGAGTTAGTAACAAGCGTAATATATGATAGGCTGGTTTTAATCATCATATGATCGAGGCAGGAACCGCTCTGATGAGTAGGCAATGTGTGAGCGGGGAGAAAACCATGGTATAAGCAGATATTAAGGTAATCTTGGGTCCCTGCATCGCAGTTTTCGGAGCCAATATTTATATTTAAATCACCTGTTATTATAACATTCTTAAAAGGGCTTAGTGTTTGGAAAATCTGATTAAGGGAATTGTTAAAGGGATCTAAGTTTCTAGAGGAAGGGGATCTATACATTGCGATTATTGCTATGGTTGTACCAATTTTAATGACTAAACAATTACTCGTACAGTCTTGTAAAGTATGTTCCTCAACTGTGACCTTTATTGATTCCTTGGCAAAGACTACCACACCATCATTTTGATTATGGTTTATTGTGGTATGTATTAAGCTGTATCCCGATATTACTGGGAGGTTATCGTGGTAATTAGATAGCCAGCACTCGGTAAGTACCAATATATCACAATCAAAGTTTAGTCTATGAAGAAAAAAATTAAAGCTATCTATGTTCTTATAAATACTACGGATGTTTTGGGTTATTATTGTTAGTGAATTTTGATAGTCGGAAAGGTATTGTCTGCAGTCCTCAACGTCACATGTCTTTGATACAGTTAAAAATGAGTTATCTATATCGGTAATTAAGTTATTATCCATAATAGATTAAAAAAAAAACAACAATAAATTAAGTCTAAAATATAAACTAGTATGTGGCGCTCTTAGGCGCCTTCATAATCTATTGAATTAATGTACCTGTATTCGGCAGCTTTTTTTGCAGGGCAATCTGTGTCTCCAGTCTTGTGGTTGGCTTGCTTTTTAAAGCGCGAACATGTAGCACATTTTGGCGGACTGGCCGTCTTTGCGCAGTCTTGGATTTTGTGCCCTTCTTCACCGCAATGGCCGCATGTGGGGGCAGCAGCTTTGCATGTCTTTGCTGCATGACCATACTGCTGGCACATGTAACATCTAGTTACCAGTGTGAAGTCTCGTACCGGGCAGGACGTCCAATTTATAAATAATCTGTCCTGTGTGATGAGGGCCTTACGAATGATGGCTGGAACTTCTATGATGTAGTTGCAATTCTCAGCATCTTTCCTGCCAGATTTGTGGCTTAGTTTGATTGAGGTCAAAAATGTATTCATGGATATTGTGGACAGTTTTTCGGCGAAATTTTGTTCATAAATACATTTATAAACCTCATTTTCAGTCATTGATGTGGGAACTCCGATAACTATAATGCGAGGTTTGCGCTTTTTAGGTTCGTCGACGGTAAGCCCTGACGAAGCGAGTTGGACTGTTTGCTTGAGCCTATCTATGTCATCTTTAGTCTCAGTGCTTATTATGAGTCCTCCTTTTCCAATTTTGCGTATGCCTCGTACCTTCAGCTTCATTTCTCCAGGGCATATTATTTTTTGGACCATGGTCTTGGTTTCGTCACTGGTTTTTGATATGTCACTGGGATAAATGGCCACGGAGCTAAAAGTATTAGGACGAACAAAGGTGTTGGACCCTTTCTTCACCATATCTGCAAAAGATGTTGAAGTTGCTTCCTGCTTCGTACAGGACTCCTGAATCGTCCGGTTCATCTCTATTAAACAGTCAGATAGTTCTCGGGCTTCGGTCATAGTTTTAAGGGAGGTGTGGGTTTGAATAGCTTTTTGCTTTAAAGACTGGTATTGGACAGCCATTTGTGAAACTCCATGTCCAACTTTCCGGCAAAGATTACTTATTTTTAGCTTCTGATCAGCGTTAAGCTTTCCCTCAGAAGCAATAGCACAAACCTCATTCAGGCACTGCTCAATAGACCCCATCCAGTTCTGAATCTCCGGAGTGGACACAACTTCAACTTTCTCATCTGGATCCCGTCTTGGTTGTTCGGGCGTTGTCGGTGCCGGTGTGAGTACCGGGGTCGGTGTCGGTGGAGGGCTGCGTCGTATCATCGCGCTTCGATTAAAGGGGCTGCCTTCCATATAACAGTTTATAACAATATAATTATCTAGTCAGTCCATTATTTTAACTTATCACTGTAATGTATTTGTATAACACGCTAATACACTAAATCTAGGTCAATATTTTATGCAAGCGTTAATTTATTTTATTGATATTACGCATTGATGAGCACGTCTGTATGCGTTGAATGCTAAACTTTTTTGGTTAATAATGGCACAATTCCATTTCCTCCAGGGCAACATCAACCACTGTGCCAGAGCTCAGGATCTTTTACTTCAGAGCATGGCAGAGTGGTCGATCCACGTGGCTGTGGTCGCCGAACCGTACTTCATCCCCGCCCGTGACAACTGGCTGGGGTGCGCTGACGGTTTGGTGGCCATTGTTGGCGAGACTCTGATCGACCCGTCTCGGGGTCGCGGCTGGGTTGCTGCGGTCTCGGGCGGCATCGTTATTGTGGGGGTGTATTTCTCCCCCAACAAGAGTCTCGCCGACTTTGAGGGTTTCCATGTCGAGTTGGGCGCCGTCGTAGGCCGCTATCACCCTCGTCCCGTTCTGGTGCTCGGGGATCTCAATGCCAAGTCATCGGCGTGGGGATCTCCGGTCACTGACCCTCGGGGCGAGGTGCTAGAAGAGTGGGCGGTGACGAGTGGTCTGGTCGTCCTGAATCGGGGTTCGGAATACACGTGCGTGCGGCAGCGGGGCGGGTCGATAGTGGACGTCTCGCTCGCTAGCCCCTCTATCGCCAGCCGAGTCCGCGACTGGCGTGTCGCCGTGGGGGTGGAGACGCTGTCGGACCATCGGTATATCCGGTTCGTTGTCTCTGCCCAGACCGCGAGCGGCCGCCATCGAACAACCCCGATTAACGACGGCCCGCGTTGGGCGCTTAAGCGCATCGACAAGGAACTACTCGAGGAAGCTGCCTTAGTCCAGTCCTGGATTTGGGAGTCGACGACGGACGGCCCCGTCGACGTCGAATCGGAAGCGCTGTGGTTGCGCGGGGCGATGACGCAGATTTGCGTTGCGTCCATGCCTCGTGTCCGCCAACAGTCCGCAAGGCGCCAGGTGTACTGGTGGACGGACGAGATCGCGCGGCTGCGCATTGACTGCGTTGCGGCTCGCCGCCAGTACACGCGATACCGGAGACGACGTCGACGGGATTCCGTCGAGGAAGACGCGCTGTATGAGGTGTACCGCGCGTCTAAGGAGACTCTGTGGCTGGCCATCGGCGACTCTAAGTCGCGTGCCAGGGAAGAGCTGCTGGGGTCCTTAGATCGGGATCCGTGGGGGCGCCCCTACCGTTGGGTACGGGGCAAGTTGCGTCCCTGGGCACCTCCACTGGGGCAAAGTATGGAACCCCAGTTGCTAGAGGCGGTGGTATCGGCCCTCTTCCCTGAGCGAGCGGGACACGTTCCCCCGGCGATGGCTTCGCCCTCAGCCACAGACTCTCCAGAAGAGGAGAGCACCGATGTCCCCGAGGTGACGCAAGCAGAGACGAGAGCGGCCGTGTCGCGACTCCCGGCTAAGAACACAGCGCCCGGACCCGACGGAGTTCCTGGTCGAGCTCTCGTCCTGGCTCTGAAGGAGCTAGAGCCCCAGCTGAGGGGGCTCTTCACGGCATGTATCGAGCAGGGTCAGTTTCCTAGTGTGTGGAAGGAGGGGAGGCTGGTCCTGCTCAGGAAGGAGGGGCGCCCCGCGGACTCCCCGTCCGAGTATCGGCCCATACTGCTGTTCGACGAGGCGGGCAAACTTTTTGAGCGCTTTGTCGCAGATCGCCTCGTCAGCCACTTGTGCAGGGAGGGCCGGACCTGGACGACCACCAATTCGGTTTTCGTCGGGGGCGCTCCACCATAGACGCCATCATGCGCGTGAGGGCCCTGGCAGAGGAGACGGTGTTCCAGGGTGGGGTGGTGCTGGCGGTGTCTTTAGACATCTCCAACGCATTCAACACCCTACCCTGGAGTTGTATTCGGGATGCTCTGAAATACCATCGCGTGCCTCCCTACCTCCGCCGTACGGTAGGGGCCTATCTGGAGGATAGATGCGTCACCTATCGGGGACGTGACGGTGCCGGTTGGCACCTCATGTCGTGCGGTGTTCCACAGGGATCGGTCTTGGGACCGCTCCTGTGGAACATCGGCTACGACTGGGTGCTGAGAGGCGAGCTCCCGTCGGACGCCGACTTGACGTGTTATGCGGACGACACGCTTGTCGCTGCCCGGGGAAGCTCGTACAGGGAAGCGACGTTGATAGCCACGGCTGCGGTGTCACAGGTGGTGAACCGCATCCGGCGCCTGGGCTTGGAGGTGGCCCTAAACAAGTCGGAGGCCATGGTGTTTCATGGCCCCCGACGTGCGCCGGCGCCGGGATCACACATCGTGGTCAGCGGGGCCCGGATAGCTGTCGAGTCCACCATGAAGTATCTGGGATTGGTGCTCGACAGCCGATGGGAATTCGGGCCCCATTTCCGGCGGCTGGCGCCCAACCTGATGGGTGCAGCGGGCGCGCTTTCAACGTTGCTTCCTAACTTGGGGGGCCCGAGCGCCGCCTGTAGGCGGTTGTACGTGGGAATCGTGCGGTCCATGGCCCTGTATAGGGCCGGCACTCTCGCCATTCTGCGCATAACCGCAGAGGGCGATGGCCGTCAGAGTCGTCCGCGGGTACCGCACGATTTCCTACGAGGCGGCTTGTGTCCTGGCCGGATCTCCGCCCTGGGATCTAGAGGCGAAAGTACTCGCGTCATTATATCGATGGCGCGAGGAAGAGCGGGCACGGGACTCGAGGCCGGTGCAGCGGCAGATCGCGCTGCGCCGAGAGGAGCTCCGTCAGGTCTTGGTGGCGGAATGGCGGCAAAGCCTTCTGCGCCCTACCACCGGCCTCGCTACCGTCGAGGCGATCCGGCCAGTACTCGACGACTGGCTCGGGAGAAGGCACGGCTCCCTGTCGTTTAGGGTGACGCAGGTGCTGTCGGGGCACGGCTGCTTCGGCAAGTACATGTGCCGCATAGGCAGGGAGCCGGACGCTCGGTGCCACTATTGCGTCCATTGCGGGGAGGACACGGCGCAACACACGCTCGCCGAGTGTGTAGCTTGGGAGGAGCAGCGCCGTGTCCTCACAAATGAAGTAGGAGGCGATCTGTCGCTGCCGACCGTAGTGTGGAGGATGGTCGGTAGCGCAGAGTCGTGGGACGCGGTGGTGTCCTTCTGCGAGGACGTGATGTCGCAGAAGGAAACTGCGACATCAAGAATGCGAATCTGCGAGAGGGAGATCTCGACTCCCTTCCCCGGCCGCAGAAGGCGCACCGGGCGCAGGAGAAGGGCGGACAACGCCCTTTTCCGGCCCCCATGAATGGGTCCAGGGGCGTGGGACTTGGGGAAGTCCTCGCCCCCTATTTGATGGAACCGAGGCGAAGGCGCGCGCGGGTGTCGGCGCGCGCCTATGAGGCGATGCACGGGGTAATTAAACACCTCACTACCCCGTGCAGGAGACGAGGCCCGGACAGACCGGGCCAGCACTAGTGTGGAGCTGCGGAAGAATTTGGATTCCCGCAGCCCCGCGCGCACGTGCGAGGAGACACCGGGGTGGTTTTAGCCGGTAAGAGTCCGGCACGCCCCTCTGCCTTTTCCCCAGGCGGAGGTAGTCCATGAGGATTTCCCCCCGTAAAAAAAAAGGCCTTCTTCAATAACAGATGGCCCACATCACGGTTAACCTCTAAGTTGGCCGCACCCGGATCAACTCCAAATCATCTGACCACTGGGCTTCTCCAAGGCAACACGTCTATCCTCGCATTAGGGATCTTAATTATGAGGAAAGAAGAAGAAAGGCTAGCATAATCAGCCAGACCTGAAACAATATCCTCGTGTCAAAACTCAGAACTGAGAACTAGGTTATAAAAACGAGAACTAAGAAAATGGTTCAATACTCACAAGGATCGGGTTTGATAGGACTTATATACAACCCATCGGGTTTTTCGGACTCAGTCTGGTCATCCCAGAACTGCAGTCCCTCTGCCAAAGCGTGTTCCTCGTAGTCACGCCATGAGGGGAAAAAAACCTTACACCATTTTGACAGGACAAGCAATCGATCCTTTTTGGAAAACCACAGACAAAATAGAATTCTCCTCTATTTGTCATTTTGAATTTAATAGACATTGTATATCAGTAGAATGTGGGAACTTATGTCCTTATGTTTATTTAATTTAAATAATTAATAAACATGTATTTAGTTCGTATGACACAATTTCATACAATCCATCATCCTACGAGCATGAGCAGACCCACGAAAGGTGTCGCTACTAGTTGCTTCAATTATTGATTTTTGCAACGGCACAGTACATAAAGAATAGTAAGAATCCAAAGCTTTGAAACTGGGAAGTAGGGAAGAGCCTGAAGCCAGAAAATAATAATGATATTATCTTAAATATTTTATAGAATTTTACTTTCTTAATAGGATGAATTTTTGAAGCCTCTTCACGTTTCGGTGTTAACATTTTAGAGAACCGCATACAAATACTCCCATGATTTATAGAGTAACACCTAACCCTAATGTGTTGGAGTAATGCAAACTCATCACTTACCATGGCAACGACAGTTTTGTCCTAAATTTTCCTTTGACGAAGTAAATATACCAGGAGATGCTCTTATATTAATTTCAATGAGTTGCAAAACGTAATCGCTTTTGCTTCATCTCAGAAACATGATTAGGAGATTTTTGTGTTTTAAGTAACTATGCGATGAAAATAATACATTTTGGGACCTATGGTGTGATGACACACGTCATAAAGTTGATTGCTCACCTTTGACGCGCTACTTCAGTATGCGAAAGGTCTGCATGAAACGTTATTCCTGACAGAACTGTACTTAAAAGAAAAGAATGCAATACATGTCGTATTGCATATATTTTGCAGTAGGTACCTATGTACAGGCACTTATGCATTCCTGTCAACCGCATATTTCATCTATGAACGAATTTTAACTTTCGCCATTTTTGTATGCATAATTCGAGTTCAACAAGTAGGTACTACTCCCGACTTAAAATAAACTATACAGGGCTAGTATTCAAAGACCTACCATATTTAAAGAGATGATTCAGGATCGATACTATTTTCAATTTATGAAATTAAATTAAATTTAATTTTTGGTCCTGTCCGCTTCTACAAACAGAACGTGTGGAAAGCAATTCAGTTCAACAAACTATTTTTTTTGTTTTTGTATGGCATCTCGCAGTTAGCCTTGAGAGGCCGTAACTGCTTAACCGGTCTATCCTGTGGTGCTTTGAGCTTACTCAAAGCCAGCCAGGGGCATATATTAATTACAAACTAAGTGACCATCACCTAAGGGCACCCCCTGTGCGGTACGAACCTCGGCTTAGGGCGTCGCTGGGGGGAGCTCGCCGTTCGATAAGGACCAGGCCCGGGTCGACGGCGCGTTGTGTTCCACGCGCGCCTCAAAGAGATGTCAGCACCAATGACGGGGTTTGCTAGGACCGATGCCTGCTAGGGTTGCGGAAAAGTCCAAGAGGGTTACCGTGGCCCCTGGCACAGGCAACTGAAGGAACACGGGTGGGTTTTAGTCAGTAAGAGTCTGACATGCCCTCCTGCTCTGCCCAGAGCGGGAGAAGTTATTTGATGATTTCCCACCCACAAAAAAAAAAAAAAAAAAGGGCGTCGCTGGGGGAGGACAGCAAGTTGGGGACAGGCTGGATCAAATTGGATTAATTATTATTAATAGGGGAGTTTAAAACTACTGGCTCTGCTACGCCACCAGCTAGCTCGGATCCGATCAAGGGACAGGGAGGGCAATTAATCGGAGAGGAACGCGAACGCGAAGGACCTCGGCGGCGAGGTCGGAATTTCGGTTTGTGTCTGAGTCTGCTGCCCTGCTGCTTTCCTGGAGGAGGGTAATGGGCACGTCAGGGTCGATCAGTGCATGCCTTGGACGGCGGATTTAACTGATTCTAGAGGGAACATAACTGGCCGGCCTTCACATCCAGAGGGTTGCGATGGCTGCCAGTGGTATCAAAGAAACGCTTGCAAGCGCGTTTCATGAATTGCTCAATGGTGGGGATTTTCAAATCTAAGTGTAAGCTATTGTTACGAACGAACCAGGGGGAACCCGTTGCTTTACGAAAAAATCGGTTTTGTAGGGTCTGCATCCTATGGACGTGCCGGGGGTGTGCCTGTGCGAAAACAGCACAAGCATATGTCATGATGGGTCGGATGCATGCCGTATAAATGCGCAGTTTGCACCTAACTGACAATTTACTACGTGCTACAACCTAGACCGCACGCGCTTATAAGTAATTTTGTAACATGATTCGGCAACGCTCACACACAGACACAAATCCGCATTATTGTATCGGTTCCCGTCCGTCGGCCGGCACACGGGTCGTCTACGCCTACCTCTCACGCCGCGCGCCGCACCCCTTTCTTAATAGGCATTTGATTGTGAAGTTTGACATTTTAATCGTCGTAGACTCCTAACTATGTATATCACCTAAAACAAATCATCGTAGTAACAGCTGTAAAACAAAAATTGAAAATATAATCGATTCCGAATTCTGAAAATTTGCCAGGTCATTGAAAATAAACCCTGTATAATTCAATTCTAAATATTGTATTGCATTCTAGGTCAAACCGGTTATTAATTCGTGCACAAATAATTGACTTTAAATAACCTACATCCTACCCACTACCTAGTAATAAAAATAACAACTTTCGTGAGACCAAAGTTCTCATAGAAGGCTAAATTAATTTACTTTTTCGTTAAGACCGATCCACCCTACAAAGTAATAAGAAAGAAATGAGAATAAACTTTGTGGAAGAAGTTATCCGAGTAGGTGAATTATTCATTTCTTTAACTAGTGTAACTAGATATCGTCTTCACTCCTTGGAACTCATTGTATGAGGGCTAACAGAAGTGAATGTTTTTTTTTCTACGTTCATTTATGAGACTGCATGCCGATCGTAAATAAATAATAAGTATAAGTATAATTTATTTCTCAAAAACTTAGTAATATTTTACAGAAAAGTTTGGCAATATTATTTTCTAATAAAATGGATGTAGCCACTGCAACCGAACAAGGCAATAAAGGCGTTTCTAGTAAATAAATGTTTTTTGTTTGGCTAGTTTTGGCAGAGGCACCACCGTACACCGTTTTTTTTTTACTTTTTTTAGGCAGCTAGCCCCGCCATAAGCCGTGCTAACTGACAATTTGTTTTTTACATCATGTTAGCTGTCGTCGCTTAAAGCTCTGGTCAAACTGCGTATCCTGCGCGGGATGCGAGACGATATTCAATCGCACCAACTAACTTGTGACTGCCTGTGTCAAACATTACCAAACGATTATAAAACTTTTCAAAAATTATGTTGATTTATAATAGGTAACATTAGATATTTATTACACTGTTACAATAAAGTTTTTTCAGCTGGTAACATGTATGTATGACACTAGTAGAATTGGTGTAAATAGTTATAGAAAAGATCATTCCACCATTAATTCAACTGGTAACATTTTCGTTCAAAAAGGAACATTTTAAATTTCAATGCCAAAAGTATTTTTCGTGTACTCATGCATTTTTACATGTTACCCGCATTTCGCTTGATTTGTCAGAGAGATTCAAAAAAACATTACATCAAGTCGTGTTAGCGAGCAATCTTGTTCGCGTCTTCTATGTAGTTTAAATGATGATCCATCCCTTGTTGTGATATTCGTGTTAGGTGGAAGTGTGATTGTACTCTAGTTGCAGTGAAATAAACTAAATATCATAAATACATGCACTTATTTTATCTAGTGATCTAACACTAATTGTATGAAGGTGTTTAAACTGGCGCGTATATTTGCGTGACTTCCTAAACTTTAAAACAATCGAAGTGTGCGGGCCGCATCCCGCGTCACACGCGGGTTTCGCCTCAGTGCGGCAGAGCTACTTTAGAGTTATTTTTATCAAACTTTCAGTATAACACTAACACTTTTCGAATGTTCGTTCCCTAACGATAAACGATTTATAAACCGCTCGCCTTTTATCAATATCAAGCATCACTTTCGTGAACATAGACGAGTACTTGCATAGGTTGTCTTCCTCGATTTTTTTGTACATTCTTAAACGAAGCCAAAATTGAGGTGCCTCAGTTCTAGTTATAAGCCAAGTACAGCTCTAATGTAGGAAGCGTAAAGTTAAACACTTTTAGCGGCGCTAGCAGTCCGAAAATTTTAAGTGATTCGGCGCGATGACGTAGCTTGAAGGAATTGGTATAGTCAAAGTCAAAGCATTTATTTCAAATAGGCACATAAAAGGCACTTTTGAACGTCAACATTTACATTTAAATATTATTGATTCTAGTCGCCCCTTCCAAAAGGTAGTTTCATATGGAGAAGAATGGGCAAGAAACTCCATCGTTACTCTTTATAAGCCGCAGCCGTTTATACACGTTCTATAAAGAAAGACATATTTTTTTCTGACGTGACTAAACGTTGTGTCAAATAGCGTTTATCAAATTTTACGTACGAGTATTACGAGTATAACGTTGCTCCGCTCAAAGTGTTGAGTTAGTGCGGCTAGGTGTTACGTCAGTTAATGGACCCATTGCTTATCACAATTATCAGTTTTGGAGGCTTTAGATAAAGACCTCAACTTGTCATAGATGATTATGGATGGTAATTTATGGAAGGCACATTCTAATAAGTACTTGCCAACGTTTTTTTTGATTTCGCATCCCAAGTTTTTTATTTTTGTTTTGTTTTGCTCTTGACTCTAGTCTAGGTTAGTGGTGACATAGACAGAGTCGTTAGTTGTGTAAGTACATGCGCGCGGCCCTGTTTGACTTGGAATGTTTAATAGTATGAAAAAAAGTTCGAAGGATTAAAATATCTATTAACTATAGATGTGAACGGAAACCCTAAGATAAAAATAGGACTGATCTTACACCGGGCGCAACAAGACAAGATCAAAATAACGATTTTTCTGTATTATACGGGATATTTGGTAAAACACCATCAACCTCTTAAGGGGTCATTGCACTCATCATTATGAACAACTTTTACTATGGGACCAAATATGAGATCGCGAAAAAAAAAATCAGCTGGTCCCTACATTTTGACGAGTTCTGCAAACATAAATGTAGGAAAGAGCTGGTTTTGTTTCGCGATTTCATATTTGGTCCCATAGTAAAAATTGTTCACAATTATGAGTACAATGACCCCTTAAGAGGTTGACGGTTTTTTACCAATAACCCTGTATATATGATGTAGTTTTTGTGCACTTTATGTCAATATCAATATGTCTGTGTCAATATCCCAATTTCATAAGTGATAGTGTTTCGAGCCTATTTGATCTATTGTAACATTACAGTCATTGTTTCATCCATCATGAAAAATTTGCCTAAAGGTGGGCAATAATAATAGAAGGGGAAATAGAATAGGGGGAATTGATATTCTGTTTGATATAAGAAAAATGTTTCGATTTCTTGGTTGTCTGACAGAATCAATACCTACTAAATATTATTGTTCATAGTCTTGAATCCAAAGCAAAACTATTGAAATATTACTATACCAACCTAACAAATAATCAACGTTAATTTGACATTCACACAAACAATATACACCATTTATCTTCTTTTCATAGTATAAAAAAGTCGCTTTTTTGTATGAATGCTTAGATCTTATAAACGACGCAATGGAATTTAATGCGTTTTCATCAATAGACAAAGTAATATAATATAATAGTTTAAAGTAATATACCTGCATATTATAGTACAGAGAAGCCGAGAATTTCAAAGATTTGTAATGACTGGGATATCATAAAAAAACATATATTTGTGAGCAAACAAACAGCTGCAGCATTGCAAACAGCTGTTAAACCTAACGAGATAGATCAAAATAATGAACTACGGAATTATAAATTTTAAAAAGATCTACAAAGTCTCCAATGGTATATGTCTAACTCCTAAGGATAACCCACAGTAACCATTTTTATCTTTTACATATAGCAAACCATTATTGGTTATTTAAAAACCTATTTTAAACAATACAGTACTATTGTATTTAACTGAATAAGGAATAATCCTTATCCAGTTAAATTCAATAGGTACGTTGTCCATTTAATGTAGATCAAAATTGCCCTTTACAGCATATCATTAAAATGAATATCTTAGAAGATATCAGAGATTACTCGTAAAAATGCGGGGCAGAGCGGTGCCGTGTTAACTTTTCATGCGTAAACTACTGAACGGATTTCGGAAGATTTTGGCAAGGAGATAGTTGTCCTAGTGGCACGTTCCTGTGGGATAATTTCCGATATCCAAGCGGGCGAAGCCGTGAGCTAGTGTTGCAATAAAAAACATCCGGGTTTGCATCCTGGACATTAATTTAATGTAAATATTAATATACAATTGTGTACCTATACTTGCATCCGTAAACAGACCACCTGAAATAATTGGTTATTATAACAAATGCCAAAACGTGCTAAAGTAATTAGCATTTAAATAATGAACACATCTTGAATTTGAACAGAAATCCGCTTTTTTTCGTACATTCCGTAGAGCAAAACTAAATAATAAAATTATCATAAGAATGGGTTCAGTCATTAAAGCCAGTCAAGAATCTTGAAATCTGATTGTTCTTTAATTTTATAAATATATAACTAGATAATATTTTAAATAATCTACATTCCTCATAACAATTTCTATCACCACCCAGCATATTGAGTTGAACTAAGTTTATTGAATGCACGTGCATACAAGTTTTACCTTTTCGCTTGGGCTTTTCGCGCCTTTAGGCAATGCTCCTGTTTGGTAACTCAGCATATGCATTGGTTTAAAAATGTCTTAGCATACTGACTGTACTTGGTGCACGCGATACACCGCTATATGTATGTATATGTAGCGTTGCCAAACGGGAGCGTTGCACGACGGGCGCGACCCTTTCGCTTACTTTGGAAACCGTAGACAATTAACGCCTGTTGTCTCCGACGGGCTAGGCAAATGTGTACCTGTAGTACACTCATATTTCTACAGTTATGTAATGTCCCATGTAATAGGGTGCAAGGTTATTGTCATCTCTTTTTCTTTCTTTTCTTTCTTTCTTTCAATCGGGCACAAATCCAGACTCCAGGCTGCTACTCAGAATTTCCCAATGGAAAATGTGTGTGTTGTCTCGTTGCCTGTATGCGAATATCCTGTCAAGAACGGTCCAACGTCTGTGTCTCTGCGCTCTAAGCAGAGACGCACAGCGAAGGAGCAAGAGCGGGCTCGGTGTGCACCCTGCCGTTGGGCCGGCAGGAGGAAGTCTTCTCCTTCTGCCACCGTTCGTCTCGTATTCTCGAAGATTTTCAAGGTCATGTCTCTGACATTTGACGGGCGTTGAGGGTCTTGGCTTAACCGTCCGGGCTGCGAGGATAAAAACCTCAATAAAAAATCACCCCGCATAGGGACACACGTTGGAGCATTCCTTGGACCGTCGGCTATCCCAGGCTGATTCCCAGCCACCGCAAGCACGGGCTTGCGGACGGCGAGCAATGGGTAGCTCGCCGTCCGATAAGGACCAGGTCCAGGTCGACGGCGCGTTGGGTTCCACGCGCACCTCAAAGAGATGTCAGCACCAATGGTTGAAGGGGTCCGCTAGGGCCGATGCCTGCCACGGTAACGGGAAAGTCCGAGAGGGATACCGTGGCCCCTCGCACAGGCAACTGAAGGAACACGGGTGGGTTTTAGTCAGTAAGAGTCTGACACACCCTCCCGCTCCGCCCAGAACAGTAGAAGTTATTTGAGGATATCCCAAACCAAAAAAATGGCAGCTACTGAGAAATTCCTGGCGGAAAAATCCAGTGACCTGGGAATCGAATCCAGAAGCTCACCCTCAAAAGTCGCACTGGCGACCACGAGACCAACGAGGCTGTTTATCAATTCCTTTGTCTTTTGAGTCTTTGAAGGCTGTAGCAACGTTTCTTTAGGTGCTGACTCTTGTGACAGTTTGCTAACCCATTAGTTATTGGTTTGGAGAGGTCTATTTTATGTCAGCATCTTAAATCTGACCAAGATTATGTCTGGACTTTAATAGAGACTGTGACCTCTGAGTTTGATTCCGCCTTTCTTCTCAGAGTAGTCGGGTCGACGGCGCGTTGTGTTCCACGTGCGCCTCAAAGAGATGTCAGCATCAATGAAGGGGTCCGCTAGGGCCGATGCCTGCCAGGGTTTCGGGAAAGTCCGAGAGGGATACCGTGGCCCCTGGCACAGGCAACTGAAGGAACACGGGTGGGTTTTAGTCAGTAAGAGTCTGACACACTCTCCCACTCTAAAGAGAAGTTATTTGATGATTTCCCACCTTAAAAAAAAAAAATTGTCAGATAGGAAACGCCGACCATATACCTATACTATAAGTAAGTAGATCTAAAATTAGCAATATAGTAGCACCGTGTCAGCGAATGCATGTGGTTCGATCAAGGTTGCACGTAGAAAGGGAACGATAATGTCATCAAATACAAAGGTTGTATGTCATGGACTACCTTATTTAAGTAAACGGAACTTCCTTAATACCATCATCATCATCACCAGTAGTCAGATAGGAAACGCCGACCTCATCTAGTTTAAAAAAAAAATTATGGACGTGTAAAAGTGTTTGTACAAACCTACTTACAGAAATAAAATCATTTATCATTTATCTGCTAAGCCTTTTCCGAACTCTGTTGGGGTCGGCGTCTGGTCTAACTAGATGCAGCTGAATACCAGTATCCTCTGACTTCCTTACTATGTATGAAGTTGTTTTTAGTTCAAAATTATTGAGCCTATATGGTTTTATTGGTCCATTTTATAATGATATTTTATTTTATGCTTGCTGTTTTCGTCAGTTCAAGAATCGAGTCGAATTTGAAAGTTTTTAACTTTTTAGTATTTAAGCAGATGCATCCTTGATTATTTTGTTTATTGAACAATTTTTTTTTTGGTTTTTTAATGGTCCTTTGCGACTCAAAAGACCATGTCCGAAAATAACGTTTTGAAATTCACTGAGGATTTATAATATATCATCTAGTTTAGAAAATATGATTAACGTGTAGAAAAGTTTGTACAAACCTACTTAGAGAAATAAAATCATTTATCATTTAAGTATGAAACTTTTAAATGTTAGGTTTCATGTAGGTTTTACCCATTCATTGCATACCGTTCCATTTTTAGGGTTCTGTAGCCAAATGGCAAAAAACGGAACCCTTATGGATTCGTCATGTCTGTCTGTCTGTCCGTCCGTATGTCACAGCCACTTTTTTCCGAAACTATAAGAACTATGCTGTTGAAACTTGGTAACTAGATGTATTCTGTGAACCGCATTAAGATTTTCACACAAAAATAGAAAAAAAATGGGGGTTCCCCATACTTAGAACTGAAACTCAATTTTTTTTTTCATCAAAGCCATGTCAAAAGTCAAAGTCAAAGCATTTATTTCAAAAAGGCACATAAAAGGTACTTTTGAACGTCAACATTTACATTTAAATAGAATTGATTCTAGTCGCCCCTTCCAAAAGGTAGTTTCGTATGGAGAAGAATGGGTAAGAAACTCCATCGTTACTCTTTTAAAATGTGTTAAAATAGTTTGTATACATTAATTAAATAATTATATGTGAAGACGATGCACCTATAATAAAAATCACCCTACCACAATAGGTAAAAATAATTGAATAAACGTAGCAATGATAAATAACTGAATAAACGTAGCAATGATAAATAACTTGATTAAGTGATAGATACATGGTGTTCACATATTTGCAAACATTGTAAAAGTATACGATTTCCCAAATTATGTAAACAAGTAATATGTCAGTGTGTGAGTTAAAGTAATCACAGTATGTAAATCAATGTCATAAAAAATAATTAACTATACAGTTAAAGTAGCAACCAGTTTAATTTTGTCTAGACCCTAGATTGTCCTATGGAGCTGGACCAGCATGTTTCCAAGCATTCTTATCTTGGATATAATCCTCTAATTTGTAATATGCTTGTTTACACAGTGAACTTTTTATATGGGTTTTAAATTTTCTTTCATTTAATTGCAATATATGACAAAGTATTTTGTTGTAGCATTTAACACAGTTCCCCATAAAAGATGTATGTACTTTAGCTAATCTGAAAAATGGTTGATCTATTTTATCTTTATTTCTTGTATTAAAATTATGTCTATCACTTATTTTATTAAAAAGATGTAGATTTTTTCTTACGTACATTTTCATAAATGAATTGGCAAGGTACCGTCATAATATTAATCCTTTTAAATAGTTCCCTGAGAGATTCGCGGTGACGTAGTTTATAAATGGCTCTGACAGCTCTCTTTTGCAAAATAAAGATGGATTCAATGTCAGCAGCCCGACCCCACAGTAAAATGTCATACGACATAATGCTGTGGAAGTAGCTAAAATAGACCAAACGCGCGGCTTCTACATCTGTTAACTGTCTTATCTTTCTGACAGCATAAGCGGCGGAGCTTAGCCGCCCCGCAAGAGATGTTATATGAGGTCCCCATTGTAATTTCTCGTCTAGCGTGATTCCCAGCAAAACCGTGTGATTAATAAATTCCAGTTTTTCTCCATTCAACATGATGTCCCACTCGCTACTTCTTACATTCAGTAATTTAAATTTAATGCATTTATTTTTTTTACCATTTAATACCAAATTATTTACCGTAAACCAATCATGGACCTGAAGAATAGAGCTATTCACGTCGTCAAGATTTTGTGACCGTCGGTCTATCTTAAATATCAATGATGTGTCATCTGCAAATAAAACCATCTTCGGTTGATTTTGATCATGATGTGGGAAATCTGTGGATAGGTCTTTAAAAATGATATTGAGGTTGCTAATATCATTTTTTTCTAAACTGAATAGTTTGCGCGAGAGACACTTCCAAAGTGGTAAAATGTCCCCCCCCCCCCCCCCCCCCCTGAAACTTCTAAAATAAGAGAATTATACAACTAAAAATAAATATGATGTATAGTTTGAACGAGATCTAGTGAGTAGTTTCTTTTTATACGTCATAAATCGTAAACCGCAATTTACCTTAAAAAAATTACACTATTGTTAAAACATCGATCAAAGTTACAACGAACTACAAGAAATTTTATATTATGTTACTTGCTGCTACGGAACCCTTCATGGGCGAGTCCGACTTGCACTTGGCCGCTTTTTTAATCATTTAGAAAACCACATTATCTTTAATCGAGTCAATCCAAAGGTTAGAAATATGACGACGTATAATTGTAATTATCACAATGAAGACACCTCTGCGTGTAATACACAGTAAAAAGAATAATAAAAAGTGCATGAATGATGGTAGCAGCATGATACTAACAAACAGTATATTTTTCTATTAGTGACATTAACTCTTAGACTATGAAAAATTCATAATTTGTTTGCAGTTTAAACATAATCATGACTTGAAAAAATGTGTTAACTGTATAATTTGGGAGTACTACTGTTTTCTGCCCGCTGATTAAATTCCTGATCTTGCCTAGCCCCATGGCACAAAAACTTCAGTTTATTTATTTACATATTTAGTTAACTACTATTATAATTAAATACTGCTTGAATATTTTTTGCACATACTGACTATATTTTAATCATACTTATACTCCGTAGTTATTCTTTATTCTAACTTAAAAGTTTGGAAAAATGCCGCTGTGCAACAACATGCACACAATTTTTTACACGAAAATAGAATTGGTATAAAAATAACTGTACTACCGCGACTGCATGGAAGTAAATAATAGTTTTCCTGAACACGCGGAAATGCCACGTGCTGTTGAAGTGTTGACAGTCATCGTGTAACTTAACACACAATGTTCGGAAACCTGAACAACTTTTTCATTTCCGAGGTAATCGCGAAGGAGTCATTCTAGGAATCGGTTACGTGATTATTTCACGGAAATTAACATGGGCGACAATGATCTTTATCACGGAACGGAAAAAAATTGAGGTAAAAAATTTCATAAAGTGGAAAGTATATAGGTAGGTAATTATTGTAACAATTTTGGGAGACACACAGGCATCAAGGCTCCCGCAGACGCGCGCGATGCGACAGCGCGACGCGACTCTAGTAGATCAATTTCAATGAAGTTTTCATAGAACTTGTTTCTATTAGAGTCGCGTCGCGCCTGTCTGCGGGGGGAGCCTTGAAACTTACTTTCCCGCCTGTCAAAGTATGTAGATGGGAAGGTGACAACACATTTGTCTATTTTTTCGTTCGAGTCTGAATAAAAACCTCAAACAGAATCGAAAGGTCACAAACTAAGATAAATTGCGCACGGCCTTTTTTAACAACACATCTGCGAAATTGAGATAAATATTCCGCTTTGGAGCTTAAACGGGACTACAAAAACTTATCACGTATACCCTTAGAAAACGTCGGTCTGCCATAGAATAATATAGACAAATTGGGGAAGAGTAATAATAATAATCCATTTATTTTCATAGATAATAACTAAACCTACATGTACATATTTTTATCATAAACAGAACTTGTGTTAATAAATAAGACTTAAGACTATGTCAGTAGCACTTCGCGTTTGCATAATGTAATACTATAAAAGAGACTATTGTTCTTATACTACATACATATAATAATATCTATACTGTGCACAACGATAAAATTAATAAAAAATCAAGTGTGGCAGCAGACAAATCCGCGGAAATTATGCGATGGAAAATTCGGCGGCGTGTTTGCACCTGCAATAATTATGAAACATGAGGTCAACATGAAGCATCACAATCTTCATATATAAAACATAAGAACGCCGAATTTTTGTTGCGTAATTAATTATCATCAGTTAAGTCGCTGCGCTAATTGAAACTGTAATGTGCAAAAATAAAGTCTTGAATGTAGCCTCTTTTGTCACATTTTGAGCCATCTGTCAGTGTTATGATGACACTGAGGTAATTATAATATTCTAAAATTGATGTTTATCCGAGTAGGTAGAATGGCTAGCAGCATGAAACCTCCTTTCCAATCAGGGTAATACTGATTGCCAATTAATCTAGAGACAGTATTGTTCGATAAAACGGCCTTTTGACGACAATATTCAGATCAATATTATTGTTGTACTTACCTATTCTGTCTATTGTTAAAACATCCAGAATATATTTAGTAAATACTTTGCTCGTTAATTGAACATTTTAAAGGGTTATTCTAATTTATAATTTCGAAGTTAAAACTGAATACTGAACATTATTATTCGAAAGAGATATTACTACAGTATGGAGCAATCAAATTAATCAATATAGTAGGTAAGTTCCTACCTGCTTTAGTGATGATTCTTTTTCAATTCTTGCTGCAATTATATTGACTGCCTCGTTGATCTAGTGATCGCAAGCGCTATGAAGTCATCAAGCATGAGGTCCTTTTTTTATTTATTTATTTAGGCAAACCAACTAAATACAGACAAATACCTTCATAGTACATATTATTTACATCATCATCTAAACTAAAGGTAAGCACAAAATTGTATTTAGCTCTCACTATGCAATAATAATTAATATAAATGATAAATGATTTTATTTCTCTAAGTAGGTTTGAACAAACACTTTTACACGTCAATCGTATTTTAAAAACTAGATGAGGTCGGCATTTCCTATCTGACTACTCTGAGAAGAAAGGCCGAAACAAACTCAGAGGTCATAGTCTCTTTTAAAGTCCAGACAAAATCTTGGTCAGATCATGTGAAGGCTATGTAGATCGGTGTCTGAAATGGTCTTTTGAGGAAAGAACCACACAGATTGAGTGGACCTGTCCAGTCAGTGCACGCAATTATAAATATGGACAACAATGTAAATAGGACTAATATCAATAATCTGTTATACTTAAACTAACTGGAATTAAATTAAATGAGATTGAATTAAACAACAAACTAAAAACATAATAAAAAAACACAAAATAAAATAATAAACATCAGCATTATAAACATTATTGAGCAAGAATTACATATTATTGAGCACAGCTCTTCATCAAATAACTTCTCCCGCTCTGGGCGGAGCGGGAGGGCGTGTCAGACTCTGACTAAAACCCACCCGTGTTCCTTCAGTTGCCTGTGCAAGCATGAGGTCCTGGGTGATTTCTAGGTCAAGCCAAGTGTTATTAGGTTCTTCGTCTGGAATTTCTCGGTAGCAGCCCGGAGTCTGGTATTGTGAATAGAATAGAATAGAATAGAATAGAATAAATTTTTATTGTAAAACATGAGTATACATCAAAGAATATGTGCAAGGTCTTAAAATAACAGGTAGATCTGCATGTTTTGCCATTTATGGCGTACAAAACAAAATATTTATGGTTTGGAGAAAAAACCATAAAAAAATAAAATTAAAAGTTGAGTCTACACAGCAAATTATTAAATAAAAAGCAATGACATAATGTTAACTTAATGCTGCCCGGTTGATGATAGACTGGGTCTATCTGACTGATATGGGACTGACATAACTGTGTACTATAGGTACACCTCTGACTTAGGTACCCTTCGGGGATACATGCGTAAAGTTATATAATGTTTATACAACTTTCTGTGCAACCTTAAGTAACCTACGCAAAAACGTAGGCGTTTAAGACCCTGAATTTATATTCTAGGCCGCCACACGGTACTTTAAAATTTCCCGCGGGATTGTCGAGAAACCAGATAATTTAACTATTGACGCAAACGCTGTGGCAGTGCCATTAATTGTAACATACAAAAAAAAAACAGGTTACCTCGACAATTCTAAATACCTTATGGAATAACCTCAAACAACTTGTAGCGGCCCAGTATATTATTTTCTCATTTCAATTAATGTTTTGTGTTCAGAATTTTTCTCCGTTTTCATACAACCGGTTTTTAACTGCTCATCGTCATCTTCATCTTTGTCAGCCTTGTTCCATTCACTGCTGAGTGTTATAGGCCTCCTCCCTTTTGTAACTATTATCCCTTTTGTAACAACTTTTAATAAACCCAGAGCCCTGGACCTATTGAGCAATTTTTTTACAGCCTGGGTCTATCGCAGCTACAAAAGCTCGTAGACGTACGCGCTCAAGTTGGAATTCTTATTTATTAATGTCTTGAGGAGCTTGATCTAAGTCAAGTTCTTTGACGCTCAATATCACTGCTTAAAAAAACATATTTGTGCGCTAGATTCTGCAGCTGTTGGAATCTTTCTCGAATGTCAGCAGTTACTCTGTATATTGAAGAAAAAATTGTGCGCCTCAACTCATCTTCGTACGATAACTCAACATCTTTACATCCATCGCCAATTATATGCTTCCGCCTGAATCGTCTTCGGGGTTCATAAAAAATTACAAGCTTTTCACAAAAACTTTTGGCGTATCTTAAAGCGTAATCGACGAATTCGTCTCGTTTGTCTTCTAATAAGGTCTTTAAAGCACTTATTTTCTGAGCACATTGATGTATATTGCCATGGAAGTAAATAAATAGGTAGGTCTCTACATGTACAACAGTAATTCTTTATTCGTTCCTACCTCAGTTCCTACATTCTGAAAAAGAAAATACTAGAAAACATTATCATTGCCTACATACATACGAGTACATAGACTGCAAACCTCTGACAGACGTAAAACTTCAATCGCAGAATTGCGCCAAAGGAAAACAGTACTTGTTTTATGAGGACCACTAAGGTCGTGATGGAAGGATTTTACGAGCTATTTTTATAGCCTACAGCATGACTGTCCTATGTTGTGGCAAACAACAAATACTTATGGAAAAACAGGGGCAGTCAATAGTTTGGAAGAAATGTGAGATATATGTGAGAGAAGAAATTTATCTTTTGGTGAATAGGGAACGGTTGTGTTACTTATGTGTAATGGGCTTGTTATGGAATCTAAACGATCATAATTTGTCATAGATTACTACATAACACCGAGTCTTATTTATTGCAGCGTTGGGCAGAGATTTACCTTTAGGACTCCCACATTTTGCCAGTTATGCTTAAGTTCGAATAAACAATTATAACTCACTTTTATAGGAATTTTGATTGACACGGTTGTTATGCTTTAGTGACTTTATGTTGTTAAACTCTTCTCGGAAAGATCGTGACTTCTGCGGATAAGAGGCGCTACACGTGTGTGCGGGTCGCCACGATTCGGCACGCCTACAAGTCTGTTCGCCGAGAGTTGATAAAGTCAGGGTTTTTTAACTCATTACAAAATGCAGCTCGCTAATTATTTGATGGCAATATGGCCGCCGCCGCCGGCCGCCGTCGGCTCGCCGCGCCTTTCGGGCCGCAGTTCACAACACACGCGTGCCTCGTATCACGAAAACGGCGAAAGAGGGAGATAAGCGACAGCCGCCATACAGTTTGCGATAATTAAGCGACAGTCGCTATTCGGAGACGTATCATAATATTTATCAACTCTCAGCGAACGGACTATAAGCGACAAAATCGAATACACGGTGGCAGGGACGGCGACGTGCAACCTGTTCCATGGATCCAGTACAGGAATCTGAACCCCTTTGTGATGAAATGATAATGGGCGATTCTGCCCTAAAGCCAAATAGCGTTAAGATATATACCAATAAAAAGATGCCATCAAGGAGAATATTGATTATTGTGAAGACTTCTCTTGATTGTTAGTACGTAAGGAGCTACAGAGCTCTAAATGTGAGTAATTAAGTATTATTGAAATTCTGGTATTTCGTAAATAAATTCTGTGCCTTGTAAACATCAATTTTTAAGCCTATAAACGGACATTTTAAAATGTTGACCTCCGAGATGCCTTTTTAGGAACAATGTTTTGAAAAGTCGGTCGGCCAGGCCGAAAGTTAAGCTTGCCGCATCTTCCAATAGCTTTAAGATTTATATACGTACAAATGGAAATATCTCTCCAAGGGTATTATTTGTTTATGTGAATTGTTAGTCAGTGAGGAGCTACAAAGCTCTAAATATGAGTAATGAAGCATTATTGAAGTTCAGGTATTTCCTCAATTAATTAGCTTTCATTATTTCTGTGCATGCAAACATCATCTTTTAAGCCACTCACCGTCGTTGCGTCGAATGCCGTTTTAGGAAAAGTATTTCTAAGAGTCGTTGGATACCATTAAGGTATATTATATTTCATTGAAAGATCTCGGTTATAAGAACGTTTGTTACTACTACGACTTGTCTGAATGATTAGTTTGATCGGCGTTAAATCGTCCTAAATATGACTATAACATTACGTCTGAATTCTCTAAAGGCAAACATGTGTTGTACAGCAATATTTTGGCTACAGAGGTAAAAATACCTCTGTAGCCAAAATCTTCTCTTCTATCTACAAGTATAAAACAAAGTCGACTTTCGTGTACAACTGTGTGTGTTCGCTTAGTTCTTCACCATTATTTAGAGAACATATTCCCAAATGTTTATGTGTATAATACAGTGACATTTAACTTAAATATACCACAGAAGTCTTGATGTTTTGACATGTCGCCACATTAGTACTAGATTGTCCCGACAACACAATGAAAGCTGCTCATTTACTTGACATTTATTTTTCCTGATCCCTAAGTCTTGTCGGATTGCCGTCTTATCCAAATTCGTTGTAGTAAAAAAAAATATTTAGAAAGCTCTATCTATTGATATATTCAGCATTGATCGGAGTAGGTAGAGCTATTATGGTTCAATGACCGCAAACGTTGATGTTAATATGGACATTCCCCGGGATTCTTAATTAAACTACGGGATTCGAAAATATAAATTGTTTTTTTATTAGCAAGGATAAAAGAAAGCTTGTCTTATGTATCTTACAAAGGTGTTACAGAAAACTTAAAAACTTATAAAAAAAATATTTTTTATTTCATTAACCTGAACCGAGTCCGTCTTATACTTACCCGACGGAAGGGTGGAGGGATGTGTTCGTTCATAATTCCTTAAGACGTGTGAATAGCTTTTTACAAAGTAATTTCTTACTTATATATATTTCAAACCCCGGGATTCCGGGAGTGTCCATATTAAAATAAAATAACGTATCGCAAGTACGTAAGTAAGTATTGGGCGTCAAGAATTCATTGACTACTGTGCCCAAGCTGTCACTTATTTAGGTCATTTACTCCCAACTGACTAACTGTTCGTGTTAGTAGCAAAGGTACTATTTAAAAAACTCTTTCGATTAGTATATACCTAATGGTTATTGGGCTTCAAGGCCATTCCTAGACATTCCATAGTTCAGTTCAGTTTATCTATAAAAATCAATGCCACTTTTCGTTGTAATTTTATAACTCAAGAACGGATGGACCGATTTTGATAATTCTTTTTTAAGATTATTCCTTGAAGTACCAGGACGGTTCAAACAGAGAGAAAAATTAAAAAAAAAAGATGTTAGGCGGTACGAAGTTCGCGGGGTCAGCTAGTTTAAAAATTGCTATTCCATATTTATATATTTTGACCGCGTAGGTGTGGCACTTTTCTATGGGATTTTTTTTACGCTAGGGATATGAATCATGTCCTGAATTAATGTTTACAATATGCGCGTCGATATCCCTGCCACCCTGTCTGTATACAGGGTCAAATTAAATAAGCTATAACATCAAATATTATTTTTAGATATCGATATCCATCACGTCTATAGTTTCTCTAGCTAATTTAATCTGGCCCGTATGCTTTGCCCTTGTATCCTTCGACTAACGACCCTTACAAGTGAGCCTAACACTTTTATAATGCACGATATTTAAGGATATTTAGGTGATGTGTTTTTAAAATAAATAAATAAATTTCATTTAATTCAGACAACAGTGATCCATAATTTGTTGGTATTACACACAGCTTATATTCTAGTGTTAGTAACATTGATATAAAAATAATATACACACATCAAAAGTGTCTAGGGATCAACATATATTTTTGCAATAACTTTTCTCCTGATTGATATTAATTAAAATTTTCTTTAAGGATTCATAAAATAAAGTGTTTTCGTTTGTCACAGTAACGATAAACCAAGTCACCTTTGCATTAATAAAGAAATTTGCCATTTTCCTAATAAAGGGATTTTTGACATTTGAACCACTAACACAAAAGTTCGAAAAAAAGACTGAAATAACAGTTTTCTTTAAAATTTTATTGGGTAACTTAAACAATTAATAATCCGTGTTTCTACCGCGAACACTAACAACACAAGAACATCGGTTTGGCATACTCAAAATGAGTTCATCCAAATCACGCTGTGGAATGGCCGCCCATGTTCGTTGCAACAACAAAAAAAGGTCTTCTTGCGACTGGATACCCTCCATATTCGGCAGAGCTCTTCTCTGTAGCATATCCCATGCATGCTCAATCGGGTTCAAGTCTGGCGACTGAGCAGGCCAGGGCAGGACATTGATGTTAGCTGCGGCGAGAGTCTGTCTTACAACTCTTGCGGTGTGCGGTCGTGCATTATCATGCATTAACTGAAATAAGGGACCGATTTGCACTTGTAGAGGAACGATGACGTCTGATACAATCGTCTCAGCATAAATTTGAGCGTTGAGGTTGCCTCTGATCCAAATCAACTCAGTTCTTCCGCCGATCCAAATACCCGCCCATACCATGATGGTTCCACCACTATAAGGATGGACTTCCTGGCAGGATTTTAATCGCTGTTGGCGTCCAGGGGTTCTCCAGTGTCGTATACGTCTTGTATCCGGTCTCATACCAAAACGAGACTCATCAGAAAAGCACACGAAACGCCATTGTTCTTCTGCCCAATTTCTGTGTTCAAGAGCCCATTGATATCGAATCCTACGATTGTGCATTGCTATAGGTGGTACCCGTAGCGGTCTTCGGGAATGAAGGTTCACTTCATGCAAGCGGTTTCTGACTGTTTGGTCGCTAATTAAGTTCCCTGAAGAGTGATGAAGCCTCACGGCTAACATCATGGCGGTTATTGTTGGAGCTCTTCGAGTTAAGATTTGAATGTATCGGTCTTGTCTCCGTGTGGTGCAGCGATACCGTCCTCCATGGCGCTCAGCCACGGTACCAGTGCTTCGCTAACGTGTCCAAAGTCGACTGATAACACTCTGACTTGTATTCAGAGCTAAAGCCACAGTACGTTGCCGGGAACCAGCTTCTATCATTCCCACGGCTCTGAGCATTTCTTCCCTGCTTAAATGACGTCGCCGCTCCATAATAACGTTGGTTTTAATCAGTAGTAGGGAAACAGTAGCACTAATAATGTCTTCAATGCGTTGTATGTTTTTATAGGGAAAATATTGACAGCTGATTTTCATCTTTTACTCGAATTTGATTCACAGTTCCTGATTCAAATTATGAAATGCACCAAAAAGGATCCATATAAATTTATAAAATCATAAATTTATTACAAAGCCACATCTTAATCTCAAGAAATCCGCATAAAAATGCTTGATCCCTAGACACTTTTGATGTGTGTAGTTACCTCTGACCACCAGTGCCCTACGCTCCCTCTCAATATCTATATCATCCTTAAGGTCGTCGATAATGAAATGTCCAAGGTACTTGAAATTGGAGACTCTATTTGAAGGATATTATATTATATTTTTTGTTTTTTTTTTAATAGGGACTCTTCCTCCCTTTCTCTTTTTATACCATCCGAATTTAGAGAACTAAGCGATGCTTAGAGACCCTCCCTGAACATCGCGTAGTGTAATAAGGATTTATGCGCTCTTGAAAACTTAAAATGAGTTTCAAAAGTTCGTTGTGATTGAGATTATAAATAGGCTTTTAGGGAAGGCTAATCAGTCAAACTAGCACTATATCAATCAATTAACTTTATTTTCTCACCAAAATACACATACATTATTTTACATACAACATACTCGTAAAGTAAAACAACTTCTCGTGGAAAAAGCCTATTACAGTGTAAAGGAATTTATAAGTGACACGCAATCTAATAATTAGAGATGACAAATTGTGCTGTTGTATATTATTTACTTGACTTATTTTAATGTTTAATTGTTGTTTGACTATATAGCTATGCATTACTAATCGACTTGAACCGCGATAACAAATCCTGACATTTTATTATTTGGTTTTATTTAATTAATTAAATACAATCAAATAACGCTTCACGCATATTATGGAGAGACCAATGTACACATTATTACGTTTCATTATCTGAATTATGTGCCTATTTTCGCAATAAATGAACTTGAACTACATTGGTCAGATTCAACAATGATACATAATTCAGGTAAGTATATATTGTGGGAGACTGGTGCCTGAGCTAGGCTCGTGGCCTGTGTTTCGGGACATCAGGATCCCACCCCCTTTTGGCGATCTCACGCGTCCGGCCTTGGTCCAGGCCATGGTACGGAGCGAGAGGGCTTGGGAACCCGTCACCTCCTTCTGCGAAGCAGTAATGTTCGCAAAGGAGGAGGCGGAACGCGTGAGGAAGAGGCAAAATTTGCGCCCTCACGCCCCTAGCCGCTGCAGGAGACGCCCTGGGCATCGGGAGTCGCAGGCCGATTCCCGGCCACCGTAGGCGTGGGCTTGCGAACGGCGAGCAATGGGCAGCTCGCCGTTCGATAAGGACCAGGCCCGGGTCGACGGCGCGTTGTGTTCCACGCGCGCCTCAAAGAGATGTCAGCACCAATGACGGACGGGCCTGCGGGCGGTGAGTAATTGGTAGCTCACCGTCCGATCAGGATCAGGCCCGTGCCGGACGGCGCGTACGTGTTCCACGAGCGCCTCAAAGAGATGTCAGCATCGAAGAGGCGGCCCACTAGGGCCCAAGCCTGCCGGGAAAGCGGGATCATCCATAAGGGGTACCGCTGACCCGGAACATAAAAGGCCAAGGAAGGAACACGGGTGGGTTTTAGTCAGTAAGAGTCTGACACTCCCTTCCGCTCCACCCAAAGCGGGTGGGGTCATTTGATGATTTCCCATCCTAAAAAAAAAAAAAAAAAAAAAAGCACCAATGACGGGGTTTGCTAGGACCGTTGCCTGCTAGGGTTGCGGAAAAGTCCGAGAGGGATACCGTGGCCCCTGGCACAGGTAACTGAAGGAACACGGGTGGGTTTTAGTCAGTAAGAGTCTGACACGCCCTCCTGCTCTGCCCAGAGCGGGAGAAGTTATTTGATGATTTCCCACCCACAAAAAAAAAAGGTTCCCACCCCCTTACATTTTCATTTTATAAATGATGTACTAAGCGCGCTGATACAATGTACTAAGGAAGCATGTGATTGAACTGTCAAATTGCCCTAACGAAAAAGTGCACGCCTAAGACTCCATGCGCGCTCCTGGAAACACTTTCATAAAAGTTAGCAGTGTTTGAGACTGTAAATAGGCTATTTAGGAAGGCTAATTCCCGTATTTGGCACACTTTCGCATTCTTATCTCAGTGTCAATCTGTCAAAAATACCTGTTCTTAATTTTTTTTTTAAATTACAAATTATTGGTATTGATTGTCGCTAAGACGAGATTTTTAATTACGGTAATTTTCCTTCTGATAATTTCATTGGTTCATGATTTTTTTGCTACTTTTGATGTGTTTTTTTTTTGTTATAAATTAATTATTTTATCAAGGAACTACGTCCATACAAGACAAAGACCGAACACACTGTTCTTAAGTAAATGGCGTTATTCTAAGCCTTAGAAAATCGCGTCAACGTTACTTCTACGTCTCTTTCAGTATAACAAAGTTTGTTCTGTTCAAGTGAATAGAAACTTCCCAATGAAACGTGAGAATAAAGAGCTGGAAAAGAATTTGTTTGAGTAGGTAGATCTAGATATCTACTAGACATTCCTGTGTCGTGCGATGAAACCTGCTATTGCATGATAACTTAAATAAAAAAAAGTTGAAACTTCTATAAAGATAAAATCAACATCAAAAGTCCTTTATTCAAACTAGGCTGAGAATCAGCACTTTTTGAACGTCAAATCACATAAGACAGTCCCCCCAAAACGCCCGCCCTTCACCACTTCCTGGTAGTTTAACTGGGAAGAAGAAGTGGCGGAACAAACACCCCAGCAGCACTGATAGCAAAAAAGATTAGTCGCTTTTCGTGTCTGTCTGGTTGATCGCTTTAGTCCTCTAGGAACTATACAATTGATATTGCTGCGATATTTACCATCATTCAGGGCATTTATTCCGGAAGATTTCTGTATATAATTAATTAATACTTAATTGACATATAGCACGGAGTTCTCGATGTTTTCACGTGAAGCCACATAAGTAGATTGCACCCGTGCGAAAAATAGACTGATCGCTAGTGAATTATTAATAAATCACAACACGAAATAAGACTCTTGAGAGTACCAAAAAGTTCCATAATCAGTCAAGGAAAAAACTTGAAATAATTACCTATTTTCTAGACCACTGTTCCATATAGTAACTAGACAGACACCACGTCTATAATTTTGTCCGTACCTATTTTAGTGCACCCCAAGTTAATAATGTGACGAGAAAAAAAATAAAAATACGGGCTATTTCCTGTAGAAACTAGTTTTACATTTATTGTATTATCGTCGTAAAAAATATAGTGCTGATCACACACAAACTTTTACAATTTACGGCTCCATTGGGAAGGGATTGGGTAGTCCTATCTTGTCATACAATGTTCTGCCTTAAGATTGCTGTCGGTCAGATTTTCGAGAATTTCGTATAAGTGCTCATAAAAGCAATGCTTTCAACATGTACTAAGATTGGTTACAGCTAAGGTCGGTTCTCTTATAAGAAAAACTTTAGTTTTAAATTCACGAGTGTTTAGGGAGTTCGCCTTAATCCCAGCAGTTGGTCCCATGCCTATAGGCTAATTTCTCCTTAGTCCCAGCAGTGGGGCCATTGCGTATGGGCTGATTTATTTTCGAGTCCCAGCAGTAGGACCATTGCCTAGGCTGATTTTTCCTTAGTCTCAACAGTGGGAGCATTGAATATGGGCTGATTTCTCTTCGAGTCTAAGCAGTGGGACCATTGCCTATAGACCGAGTCCTAGCAGTGGGACAATTACCTATAGGCTAATTTCTCCTTAGTCCCAGCAGTGGGAGCATTGCGTATGGGCTGATTGATTTATTTTCGAGTCCCAGCAGTGGCAACATTGCCTATAGGTTGATTTCTCTTGAGTCCCAGCAGTCGGACCCCATTACCTATGGGCAGATTATTTTTATTAATAATTTTGATCACAACATACTTTCAAAGAAAGTTGTCTGGCAATCAGACAGCAAACCTATTGAATAAAGTGGACTTCTATGGCTTTATATTGAGCAGGCAGTACCAATCAGCCAATGAAAGGTCGAAAGCAAAACCACTTTAATCGGAATACGGTATTTCCAATACGTCACCTATATTTATTGAGTGGTTTCTTAAATGTTTTGTAGTTTAAAAATAGCGAGCTTATGTTGATAAGTCATTAACCTGCAACTGCAAAGTGGGTTTTCATTCAGTGCTGTACTTAAACTAGTTTTTATTAAGTGGAATATTAAACCCAAGTAAAAAAGCAGCTTTGTAATGGTAATGAGCGAGCTATGATAAAAATATTTCTTAGTTAATATGTAGGTACAGTTAGGTATGCTAGAATTAAACCTAAAGTAATCAGTAGGTATGTGGGCAGGTAACTTAGTTTTGTCTCTTTCTCTCTCTATCTCTCTCTCTTATATTCTTTCATATTTTTTTTAAATATAATCTTCTCTTATATTTTTATAATAGTTTGGTGTGGGCGTCGCGTCGTCTCGGCTCGTGGCTAAATACTGACAGCCGCACATGTTGATTAATTGTTAACCTACGCTGGCCGCGGTATGTCCGAGGATGGGTGATCATCTTCCGTGCCTCGGAAAGCACGTTAAGGCGTTGGCTCCGGATGCCGGATGTCATTCATGGATCTTTGACAGTCGTTACAAGCCCGAAAGTCTGACGACCAGTCTTACCAAGGGGTAGTACCCAGTGACTGGGTTGTGGAGGTCAGATAGGCAGTTGCGCCAAGTAAAATACTGGTACTCAGTCGCATCCGGTATGACGGGAAGCATCCAACATAATTGGGAACAGACTAGGAAAATTGGTGTGGGCTGGTGTTGCCGAGGTAGACCTTAGAAACGCTGTCATGACGATCTCGACTCGTTCTTGCCAGATTGGCCGGAGAAGGCAAAACAAAAGATAGCTGGAAAAATATAGGGACCTTGCCCAGAAGCGTAAAAGGGAAAAATGTTTTGGGTCACAATTCCTACATGTTTTTATATCTCATCAACACTCAGTTTGTTTTTATTGCTGTTCTTTTTATTATGCACAGTGTTATTCAAATTATGGCCATTATATATTTCACTATGAGGTAATCCAATGAAAATTTTATACAAACTTTTTAGTATTATTTTATACTGCTACAGTAACTATAGAGGTTACTGCAATTTATTCGTCAAACTCAAACATTTATTTCAAATAAACCTACTACAGCCGGTCGATTCTGTAAAAATCCCTAGCATCAGTGGGACGACACTGACAGCTCACTCGACGCTCACTTCACCTAAGTTTTCACGGTGAGATGGTTACAGAATCGCACTGCTGGTACTTTTGAATTGTCTAGGGGTCAGTCAGTCAGGAAAATTAAGCTAGCTATAGCTAGTGTCGTCATACAGAGTGGCAAGGACATAGACGCAAAAGTATACGATGAATGCATGGATTCAGTATACGATTCTGGGACAGTTGAAATTTTTAGTCGGTTATTAAAAAATTAATTACTGTTCTATATACATTTTTACCGCGTAGGCGTTGAACTATTATTTATTTATTAAAACTTTATGCACAAGTAAAAAATAATACTGTACAAAGGCGGACTAAATGCCTGCCTGGATTTTTTTTTTAAAATGACTGACAGTCCATGGTACCAAATTGTGCGCCGCTATCCCTGCCAATAAATTAATTAATTTATATAAGGTATGACAGAATAAACGCAAGACCTGAAAGTAGTTATCTTATAATTGACTACTGAATCCATTTTAGTAAATATTAATATAAGTATTTTTTTCTAGAATTATGTATTTTGCAATACCTACTAACCGCCGATTGAGCCAAAGAAAATGAAACCGTATTTCAAGGCAATACTCAATTTTAAATGCATAAATAAATGCTAGGTAATTGCAACACAATTTTCTTAATAATAATAGTTAGCTTTAAAAAAAATGTTTTGGTCATTGTATAATGCTTTTAACTCAATACTCTAATTGGGGTGTATGAGGTCTTGCGTTAATTATGTTACACGTTGTATAAACATACTTCATTGGTCTGAAAAAATGTACCTAATCAAAGAAATTCTAAGCCAACGTACGAGTGTAAGTCCTATGGTTTTATTTAGTGGTAAACTTAACACTTTCGTCTTCTTTAGCAAACTCAAAGCATTAATTTCAAGTAGGCACATAAATGGCACTTTTGAACGTCAACATTTACATTAAAATAGAATTGATTCTAGTCGCCCCTTCCAAAAGGTAGTTTCGTATGGAGAAGAATGGGCAAGAATCTCAACCGTTACTCTTTTAAAATGTGTTACAATATTGTGTATACCTACATTTGTTATACAACGTGTCGTTTTGCATCCTCGTCAAATTTCAGGAGGCTGTTATGAAAGACATAAATAATCAAATAAAATTACGATCCTGCTCAATAATTAATACATACTTGTTTTTTTAGGTATTTAAGTTTGACAGTATTTCAGAATACTCCACTTTCAAAGAGCAAAATCGCCCCGTTGCGTATGCGGTAGGCAGTGTCGTACGACTACGTCGCTGTGTGCATGCGTTACAGTTACAGCGCAGTTATAGGGCGGTATCACACAGGCCCTACACATGCCGATTTCCGAAAAATACAAAAAATAAAAATAAATACCTACTTATTTTATTATTGATTCGTGTCGAGAATCATTAGTATAGTTACCTCCTCGAATTTGACGAGGATGCAAAACAACACCTTGTATAATTATATTTGAAGACAATGCATGCACCTATTATAAAATCCTAGCCTTTTCTACCAACACACTACATACTACACATACTATTTTTGTTTTACCTATCAATTGCTAAGGGCACAATGGTTTAGAAATCCACACTGTTATTTAGTTTCCTTACCTACTCCTGCCTCTTCTACAAAGTTTTTTTTTGTTGTGTCGTATTAAACTAAAATTCGCTAATTTATTTTTTATTTATTAAGTTTCACCAACAGCTTCTGTGTATTGTATAATCTTAAGTACCTACTTATAGGTAACAATAGCCTCGGACTTTCACAGTCGCCAATTACTGGATAACCAGCAATCTCAGAACTACCTATGTGATAACACAATAATAAAACTAAAGGCTCTAAAATTTAGAAATTATGGCAAAATACTTCTAAAATTTAAGGTTAATAACAAAAAGGAAAAAATAATTACAAGACGAACAATGTTGCAATTTGGCCCACTACGACATAAACAATATAAATTGAAATAAAAATGAAATAATAATGGAAAGTATTGCCTCTAAAATAAAGTATAAAATTAATGAAAAATATCTTAATTCGAAAAAAATATAAATTCGCTTAAACCAGATATTTTTTTTAAATCATAGTTTTACAGTTAGAGATTCGATTATTCTATCATTTTCATATTGGTTTGACCATTTTACCAAGTTATCAAAATGTGATCGATTCAGTTAGTTACACACTACACATACTACTCTCATACTACAGAAAACACTGGATATTTTTTTAAATAAATGTTTACAGTGGGTACATTATTTATGCTCGCACGGTAATGCCTGCGGATGAATATTTTTTGTGTTATTTAATCATATTTATTTATTGGTTGTATAAGTAGTTGCTTTGTATTCTAAGTGCTTACTGTTTATTTCATTTTGTTATAGTACCAATCATTGAACCTGACTTGGTTTCCGTACACCCTTCTCTGGTAACCACTGAAAATCAGCGCTGTGCTGTGTGTCGATCTCCCATAGTACAGCATCATGCTGAGTGGAAGCCTTCCTGTCACAGTCACGACGTGCAGCTGTTGACAATTTCTGTTTTGTGCTCGTGATTATAGATCTTTTTTGTTTCTTAATTATTTAAACTAATTATCTTATTTGTATGCACGTGTTTCTGTGACGAATAAACCAATTTTTAGCCGACTTCACAAAAGAAGGAGGTTTCTGAATTCGACCGTATATACAATATGTAATAAAAACCCTGTTGTTCCTTTTAGGGACGTATACATTTACCTTCAAGCACAGCATTGACGAAATTATAATTAAAAAAAAATGAGTATTGGCCAGTCGAGAGGTCAATATCAAATAACTATTAAAATCGGCACATTCAAAAAAATGTTTAGAGTATCTGATTTTACAAGTACATCTTTATTTCGCTAAATAGCCTATGAGATCGGCGGCTATCTATAAGCCGACAGAAGATGCCGCCAAAAGCTACCACTTTGCACGGGCCCCGTGTCGGTACCACGTGCCTACCTACCCCTTTACCCCGCCACCCGCCGCCCTGCGAATCACTTCCTTAGTCTCCCGCGCAACTTAGTTTTGAACGGATGTTATTGTTGACCTACGTAGTGAGTGACTTGTGATTTGTTTACGTAGTTAAATATTTACCATGTCCTATTCTAACGTAGAATATTTTAATATGTTGATGTGTACGCTGAAGCACGCAGACTACCAAGAACGTTTTGCGAGTCTACCATTACCATCGGCGATTGCATTCTAACGTTTGCACGTACGTACAATACCGGAAGTGTGCACAGATGAGACCAATATTGAGCTGACGCAGGCAGACCGAGGACTCGAGTCATTGACACCGAGGAGCAAGTGTTGGGCTTGCAAGATCACCTGATCTGACGCCTTTAGATTCTTTCCTCTGGGGTAGTGTAAAGCAACAGGTGTTTCAAATACGGAGTTCGAAATGCGTTCGCAGCATTTGACCACATCAAGTCCGATACCTCCGTTCTGCGGAGCGTACGTAGGCATTGCAACAAATGTGTCGAGGTACAAGGTGGTCATATCGAACAGCATCTCCGTGGCCGTCAAATAGACATCATAATAAATTAATGCATTCAAATAAACATAAGGTTTTATGTGACAGACGCGGCTACTTTTATTTTTTAATGTAGTGAAGTGTTAAATGTTGTTATAACAATTACCAATTGTGCATCAAAATAAAGTTAAAGTGAAAAACAACAGCTGACAAGGTCACGAACTTGTTTAGCAAAATAGGTAGGTAAGTGGCGGCGGTGTACCGGCGCAGCGGCACCGATCAAAGAGAGTGGGCGGGAACGTTCTATTTTTTCTGGTTTCGCGTCATCGCTTCATGCAGAATTGCAGAGGTAGGAAATCAGTTAAACATTACAAATATTAATGATTAAATATTTTATTTTAATTATTTTTTTGATCAATTTTTTTATAAATGACTTGCTTTATTACGTATGTATACCGATTCTTAAAACGTAGGTAAAAGGAACAACAGGGTTTTTTGTTACATATTGTATATGTCGGAGTTGGTTGTCAATTACAATTGTGTGTAGTTAACACAATTTGTTATGATTTGTTTTTCTTATTATTAATTTAAATGATTTTCACTATCAATTATTGTCTAATAAATCGAAACATAATTTATTGGGTACTCGGTACGCAGTAATTGATTTTGGCAACTTATTTCGATAATAATTGTAACCGATGGTCTTGTTCAAAACAATTGATGACCTGTTACTTTGATTTTAAAATGATTAACTTTGTGATATCACTATTGTTTATTTACAACAATTATTATTGTATTATTTAATTACTTTATAATGTAAGTCTTATTAGATTTAACGCATTATAGTGTTTTGTACCAAGTAAACACGTGACGTACTTCCGTGCGTCATCGGACAGAGTTGTAGTGGAGGGATTGCAAGGAGGGGGCATCGTTCTATAAAATAGCGTGCACTCTGTCTACGGGTTAGTCCCCTGGCTGGAGGCTTTGGGTTAGCTCGAAGGCATCACAGGATTGACCGGTTAAGCAGTCACGGCCTCTCAAGGCCAACAGCAAGATGCCATACACAAAAAAAAAAAACTACTAATTAGTCGATCTTCGGATTCGACTCAATAAAGAGCCCTTGCTCCCGACAAAACTGTCGGTTTACCTGTGCAACAAGTACTAAAAATAAAAAACCTGGTGATTTTATGTTATTACTTACTATTAGTGGTTATTTTATTGTTTATACAGTCTTATTTTTCCTAATAAAATGGGAATTCCAAACCCTGACGAGATACCGCTCGGCACTCCTGATCCTACACATATATATATACCCAGTAGTAGGACCAATTTACAGAGTAGAACCCCTATAACGCGTACCTTGCGTGTACTTAATGACGTAGCAGACAGCATAGATCTTTTTACTTGTTCTCTGAGTGAGTTCACAAAAACCCCACGATGTACATAATATGTTATAGTAAGTGTAATTATGGCCACACTATTGAATTAGGAGATTCCTATAATGATAGTGATGATGAGATATATATTTTTTTTTTAATGTATGTTTGCGGGTAACGTCGTCGTTTATGAACCGATTTTGATGATTATTTTGTAATTGAAAAGGAGCTATCCCAAGAGTGGTACCATGATAAGGAAACCAGGAATGGCATCCCAGAGAAATCGAGTGGAACCTTCGAAAATCGTAATGCGATTAGTGCGTTTGTAATTTTTTTTCATTAAGTATTTTAATGCACTACCATTTAATGAAGGTCTGTAGTCGATCTGATGAAGGAGCCGAAAGACAGTCCAGGGAACTCATCAACGATTTACAGAAATTACCTGGTGTTTGGGCTTGATTAATTTGTATTGTGAGAACTTTACACCTAAATGGGTTGTGAGTGTTGTGACTGCCATTACAGGTCTGATGATGGAGACCATAGACAGTCGAGGGAATTCCTCAACGATTTACAGCAGTTACTTTTTGTTGGGCATACTTCATACGGTTCAATATGTCAAAATGTTCAGTTCGTACAAATATAATACCTAATTAAGATTGAAGTTTTACATAGGAATACCATTACCTACATGCTGATCCGTCAATTTGACACTGAATTTAAGTTGCGTATTCGCGTCATCTCTAGCAATGCTCTTTCGTTGTGTGGCCTACTCAATAATTTATTTGAACCTAAGTCGGACAACGCTATTCCTTCCATGGTTTTAACACGACTCAGAGCAACATACACCTGTCCTTTAACGATTTTTTTCTTGCCTAGATCTATAACAGCTTTTTCTAGTGTAGTTCCCTGTAATTTGTGAACCGTAACTGCCCAACTTAAAATCAAAGGTAACATTCGGCGCTCGACATCTCTGTTTCCTTTTGTTGCCTGAAATGTTGCAACAGTAGGAGTAATCGGTACCCAGCCATTTTGATCTTTAATTCTACTTCCCATCGTATCCTTATCGGAACCGATTACTCGAAGACGCCTGAACCGATTTGGAAAATTCTTCTTTGTTTCAAAGGGTATACTTCCCAGGTGGTCCTATTTAAATTTTATCGTAATCGATCTAACGGTTTTAAAAAAATCAACAATAAATTATTTTTAAATTAAAAAATCGCCTTCAAACAGACGGGAACGTGTAAGGCAATCGTTTTCGAATTGGTGTGGCCACGGTAGGTACTATAACAAAAAAGTAAAAAACACTTAAAGTGAAAAATAACTTTAATTTCGGAAGTCGGTGGCAAAAACTAAAATACAGATCCAAAGACACCGACTTCCGAAAAATAGCTATTTTTCACTTTCTAGTGTTTTTTTTTTGTAAAAGAGATTTTTCTCTCTTTCTTCTTTAATACTGAGAAAGCACAAATATTGATCACCGCGCTACTGTTCTTCTCTGCGTTTATCTAGGACATTGCTAACACCCGTGACCGAAAAACATCGTGAGGAAACATGGATGTAAGTATGCAATCGCCAACCCATTTTGAGCTTACACGGAATGCTGGTTACCAATTGAAAACTTAAATTGCCTTTCCGAAACTTTTCCTGAAGCATCTGCTTTGATCTGTTTCTAAAGAACGATAAACATTCACCCTCATTGAGAGTAAACACCGGTAACCAATTCTAGGAAACTCAATTGAAAATTATGAAGTTTCGATGAATTGTCTATTAATTTTGCTTTTGTGAGTTGAAAACAATTTGTCGGACCATTTATATGAACTTTCAAGAGTTTGAATTCATTTAAAATCGTTAAACGTTTTTTCTTGTCTTAATTTAATTAACGCACTTTTTAATCAGAAGTAAGGTCACATTTCTTGTTCCAAATCAGCTGAACATTAAATTGAAGTTTAATCTTTTCATCAAAATATTAAACTCAGGCTATAAATCAAGGCTACGCTTAGTTTTTTCATTATTTTTATGGAGCCATGTCTTTTTTTGGTGGATAATTTTACTATTTTACTAGGGGTTAATATTATATTAGATACTTTCATCAAATTCCAGATCATGAGTTGGGCTCGTCGCCAATATCGATAAAAAAATAAAGATCTGTGGGTCCCACTTGGAAGCCACTTGGTTAGCGATTACGAGATAAGCTGAATTTATTTAACGGAAATTGGTCCGTGGCAGCTTTGGACAAGGAGAGATGGAAGATGAGTAGGGAGTCTTTGCTCTGAAGTGGAATAACTGCGACGCATAAAAATTGAACAATACAACTGGAATTTGTAATGAGACTCACTCAGAGTCACTCACTTGTGGGAAGATAAAGGTAACAGACGGTTTCACTTATTATTTTAAACCTTTCCAAGTCTATTACATAAAGATAACAAACAATACCTTTACATAATATAATGGTATTCCGAAATAACACAATCTGTCTTAGAAAATCAATACCTTACCTGCTTAAATAGTGGTGTGGGGAACACCCAAATACTCCGAAATATTTTATTCTGAATTTCGATGTTACGTTTTTCATAAGTCCGATTTTCATAATACCTAAGAATGATAATGTCTATTATTAAAAATCACGATTTTTTTTTTACCGAAAGTCGTAAATGCCATTTGTTTGTTTTCCGATTTCCATACATTCGAAGAAACAAATTTACAAATGCTCGATGGGTTCTCGGTCCGGAACACGACATTCTGATTTTCAATACTTCGAATATACTGCTAAAATTAGGATTCTGATTCAATTGGTATATTATTCATTTACGCTTATACATTCAAAATCTATAAGTATTGTTTAATGTAATTCAAAAACGTCTACTTTGTTATTAATATTTTAGTATTAATATATATTTTTTTTGTTATGCGTTCTTCATCTCCTTATTTATACCTTTGTCGGGTACCATCTACTGTTATTGATTTTTTTGCGTAAGGTTACAGTGGCCATTAACGCCAGATCCCCTCTATTGATGGTGAATCAATTGGGTTAGGTTAGGTTGCATTAAAGCGAAGAGGCCAGCGAGCGAAGCGAGCGTGGTGCGTTAGCGGCCGCCAAGCGCCAGATCCCCTCTATTGTTCGTGAATCATTTGGGTTAGGTTAGGTTATGTAACTGTGGACGCGGTGGTTTCCTTCTGCGAGACAGTCGTCTCGCAGAAGGAGGCTGCGGAAAGGGAGAGGGAGATCTCGTCCACTCACCCGGCCCGCAGAAGGCGCACCGGGCGTCGGCGGAGGGCGGACAACGCCCTCTTCCAGCCCCCCATACATCAGGACCCGAGGTGGCGGCGCGTAGTGTTCCACGCGCGCCCCTCTTAGACGTCGCGGGGGGAGTCAAACACCTCACTCTCCCCCAGACCCGAAGAGGCCCGCAGTGGCGGGCCGGCACCAGTCGGGGGTTGCGGAAGGATCGTACGTTCCCGCGACCCCCGGCGTAGGTGTGAGATGGAACACCGGGGTGGGTTTTAGTAAGAGTCTGACAGACCCCGCCGCCCGCCCCAGGGCGGCGGACATCCATGAGGATTTTCCACCCCGGAAACAAAAAAAAAAAAAAAAAGGTTATGTAACTGTCCAGCAAGAGAAAATATTTTTATTTCAGAATGCTAATTAATCGGTAGGTACTTCAATAACCGGAACTCGTATTTTTGATGTTTCAAACTATCATTAATTACTTGGTATTCGATTTATTGAAACTCGGTATTTTGAGAATAGTAATTATAAACGACAAGAATATTGAAATTTCGAATTTATAAAAATAGGATGTATGATAAATCCGAGTTGATATATTAGGAATTTTTAACCATTCGGAATTATGAAAATCGGTATTTTGAATATCGGTATTTGGACATTCGTATTTGTCACTGACGAAATAAAGTTTTTTCGTATTTATGTAGTGTACCCAGTGGTGTGAAGAGCAAAACGGTGTCCACGTCTATCAAGCGCGGCCTATTTAAGGTACCTACTTATCCCAAAGACGAGCAACCAGCAGGCTCCTCGGAACTCAACCGTTCAGTGTGTTATTCTGTAAATCTGTCGAATGCTAGAAAGTTCCTAATCAAATTAAGTGCTGTCCCTTGAGTGAGGTTGGCAGTAAACTTGACAGCTAGACCGTTTTAACTCCCGTGTAGTTCAGTCTGTATGCAAAATTTGGAACCTACATAGACTGGTTCCAACTGGGTCTAGGTAAATTAAAGCGAACCCTGCCAACTTGGGAGTACCACCTACTTCTGATTAAATTAACATAGTAACTCGTACTTTTCAGCACAAAGTTCCTAATACTTGTATACAGGTCATGTTTGTACCCTACCCAAATCTGTAATAAACTTTCTAAATTACATTTTGGTCATAGTAATTTTTTCGTTAATTTTTTATTTTGTTTTTTTATTGCTGAGTGGGCCTGCTCTTGACCTCGATCACGCCTGATGAAAAGCTATGGATGCGGTCTATGATGGAACGAGCGTGCCCAGAAATGTCTGTTCACTCTTGCTTTGAAGGCAAATGGGTTAAATGTGGAAGGCAATACAGACGCTGGCAGAGGTTTCCACACTTAGCTGGGCGCATAATTAATGTGAATCCAGTTAGTTCCCGGCACCATATAGTTGAAAGGTTTAAAGTGGGAACATTTACGAGTAACTTAGATAAATCGTTTTGGGAAAGGAACACGCATTGTTGTTAATAATTGCTGAGTCACTATTAATTGCTTTGAACATGCCACTTGACTAAAGACCCCAAACGAAAACGATTTTACTTTGTAAGGGTTCATTAAACAATTGAATAAGTATGGTTCGGACATTCAACTCCTTCAATGGTTGAATTCTCTGTTACTGATTGAAGTCGTGTATTGTTTGCCAGTTTCAAAAAGCTTTAAGTTTAGTTGAATGTTAAGCTGAACCAATCGATGAATCAATCATCTATTTACTGAAGAAAAGTTAAATTAATTTTGGGTGTCTGTGTCTATAGACACGTTATTTGCATGCAAATTAAGAAAACGTCATCGACAAAGTTATGCAATTATGTTATTATTTGTTTGTGATATTGCTTTGGTTCTTACAGCTAATAGGTTGATTTTTAAAATGTTTGTACATTTAGTTGTGTGAACCGTCGACCTGATTATTGTCCAGGAAGCAATCAATTAAGTTTTATTATTCTTGAACCACACTTTTTCCAAATGGGTTTCAACGTTTCGGGTCAAATTAAAAGGTAAAAAAAATAATAAAACACAATTTTGAGACTGATTATATGACTGTATTTCAACTGTTTTTTTTTTTTTATTATTTTTTATTAAAGATGGGTTTGCTCTTGACTCTAGTCTAGGTCAGTGGTGACAGAGTCGACGATGGAGTGAGCTTACCCAGAAGAAGCCTGTTCACTCTCACTTTGAAGAGATTAGGGTTGTAAGCGTTTGGAAACACAGACGCAGGTAGAGAGTTCCATTATTTTGCTGTGCGCATAACAAAAGACATTGATTGTTTAAAATAATAATTAAAAAATATTTAAATTCCATTTCGTTGTTTTAACTATCTTCTGTGAAATACCCATAATATTTCCTTTTTGTTATTTTTGGTTACGTTGTTCATTTTTGTATGTGTATTCGTTTTTGTTTCATTTTTGTAACTGAACCAAAATTTTGAAAATCACCCAATAACCAGTTTAAAATATCCTATTATTTCAATTTCGTATGACTGTCAGTTTCAGACCTGATACTAACATTTCATACTAAAATCAAATGTAGGATGTTAATGTTCCAGTCTTTGTATTTCTTTCATTTCGAGACTAACAACAAAAATACTATAGCTGATCTTTTTATGATCTTACCGGGGTAAACATAATGACGGCACTCGGTTGTTTTAAAACTAAAAATATCTTTAATGATGGCAAGAACAGTCGTCTTTATTTAACATTGGTGGTAAAAACGGCATTGTTTCTCTAGACGCTTCTGTCACATAATTAAAATAAATGAGTCTTTCCGTAGACCGCCATGCTTGTGCGTAGGTATAATAGGTCGCACGTCAGTGGTAACAAAACTAGTACTTATAAGTAGGTGGCCTCTTTTCTCTCTCAAAGTCCGTCCTATGCTAGGCTGGCTCAAAGGCAAAGTTTTATCACTGACGTGCAGTCGACTGTATCCACGTAAATAAATTAGTAGAAAGCCGGCTTGAGTAATAAACATCTAGCTGTACCGGTGGCTTCGCTCACGTATATTCTAATGGCATTATGTAAACAATGAAAAGGTGGAAAGTTGAGTAGAAAAAACATATAGGTACGTGCGATGTGTAAATTATGTAAAATATGTAAACACCCTTACGTAAGACAGTTTCCAATCGTATCGGAAATTCGTACCTTATCCTTTGCTTCGTCTGCTCGAGAACGTAAATGATCGAATGAATATTGTGGAATTATCGAAATTAATAAGCATTGGGATTTTGAGTGCTTTGCGCAATTACCTGTCTATAGCGGTTTTTTTCCATATTGCAGGTTAGCAAACCAAACGATGACGTTGAGAGTGGTTGCCATCGCCCAAACAACTGCCCAGCATCACCTAGGGAATTGTCTATCTATAGATTATACAGGGACGTATATGTAGGAAACGATGTCCGAACAAAGAAAGATCTTTGGTCAAAAAAAGTCAAAAGTCAAGGCATTTATTTCAAATAGGCACATAAAAGGCACTTTTGAACGTCAACATTTACATTTAAATAGAATTGATTCTAGTCGCCCCTTCCAAAAGGTAGTTTCGTATGGAGAAGGATGGTCAAGAAACTCCACCGTTACTCTTTTAAAATGTGTTACAATACTTTGTATACATTAATTATATAATTATATGTGAAGACGATGCACCTATAATAAAAATTACCCTACCAAAATAGGTAAAAATAATTTAATAAACGTAGCAATGATAAATAAGTTAATTAAGTGATAGATGTTCACATATTTACAAACATTGTAAAAGTATACGATTTCCCAATTGGAAACTATAAACTCCTTTTATTTTTCTACCTTTACCATTTTTATTCTCTATCTCCCTTCTCTTTTCACACGTGACACATGACGCACTCTCTCTTTCACTCATCTGTTTCCATACAAGACGTATTGATGCGTTTAGTCATAATTGCATCTTACATTATACATATTATAATGGTGAAAGAAAGAGCGATGAACCACGCGAGCTAACCACGTGTTAGAGATTTTGTTTCCTCCCCATATTTTCTGATCCATGGACTACGCATGGAAACGACTAAATAATCAGTCCACCGACTGATATTATTATGTTTCATGTCATAAAACGTATGAAATAAATGCTTTTATTAAGCGACGTCGTTCAGTAACTCACTCATAACTATCGCATTAGATTCTACGATAGTGGCAAAGAGCGATAAATGTAATGTTATCTATTCCAATATTCGGCCTCAGTAAAGTGACATCACTACACATAATAGTATAATAATTGTACTGAATACGATAACAACGGGAGGTTCTAAATAAAGATTATTAATAATACCTATCTGATTGGAGTCTGATGTTTTATCGATATTCGTTTAACAGCAATAAGAATCGGAATTTTAAGCAATACGTCCTTCAAAATAGAAGTTGCAATAACCTCTAGATAGCATACTTACCGCTTATTTGTTTCGTAATGTTAATTACTTACTATTGTATAGAATCCAGTTCTTCTAACTGAACACACAGTTGAGCTGCTGAAGAGTTTGTTGCGCTACTTCTTCTTCCCAGCTAAAGCACTAGGAACTGGTGAAGGGCGGGCGTTTTGGGGGGACTGTCTTATGTGTTTTTCACGTTCAAAAAGTGCTGATTCAATAAATGATTTGATTTGATTTATTATGACAAATCCGTTTTTTTTTTGTTTTGTAATCATCATCGTCATTTTCCCTTATCCCAATACATTTGGGGTCGGCGCAACATATCGGTCCCTTTTTCATCATAACATCTATTTCATGAATATGCGGCACAAATGAACAGCCAAAATTGTGATGTCTAATTGTATGTATCAGACACAGCGGCAGCCATGTTTTCAATTGTAAATTATTAGAAAAAAAAAACAACATCAATGTTTCAGTTTCATTTCCAGCCCAATATTTTTTTCGTTCTATTGTATTTTTGTCACACTGGGGTTTGCACAGAAATCTTAATAATAAGGTAGGTAAGTAATATTTAGAATTCTGTGGGGATTTGGAGCCAATATTTATCGGCGGCGTCATCCGCGATTCAAAGATACACATCCAATACGTTTTGTTCCAAATGCGCTCAGAATACAAATTTATTTGAAGCTTCGATTTCACCGTTTAGTAAACATGGGGTAATCTTACATTCTACCCATTTTTAGAAAGCTGTACCTAGTTGACTGGTTGTTGTTTGGTGATTAATTGATTGGTGATCTCATTGTATTTATAATTGGAGTATATTTTTAAAATTTGCTTCTTCGTGTTTTTTTTTTGTCTATGATAAGAAAGAAAGGAACACAGTTTCTTTTTTTTATGAGAAAAGCGAAAACAACAATAACAAACAACTTTTAAAACATTTAAATGGAACTTTTATAAATCGTTTTTCTCCTCCGAAATCACCTCTAACTAAGAGGGAATGAGTAAATTGAAAATAGTTATTTGTTGCAGAAAATAGAAAAATTAAATGCAATGCAGTTTAATAAATCAGAATTACCGTAGAAATACTTTGTAAAAGTTGTGCTTAAAAATAACGTATATAATACGCAGCAATTTTACGAGCCATTGGAGGGCACTGACTTCGCCGTACATTGAGAGGCTTCCGACATTAATCACTAAAGGGGAAACATCGTCGTATAGAAAGTGTAATCAATTATACTACATTCTTATTATTATCTGCTCACCGCGTTGACGTCAATAAACAGAAAAGGGCAAAACCACTCAAATCAAATCGCTTCAAAACGAAGTCTTACCCTCATTTGACTTATGACTGCCGTTAATATACAAATAATCGTGCCTATGGACAGGTTGAACATTCACTGATTCAATCTACAACGAATACTTTAGATGAAATGAAATCCTTCTACCCGCATAACACGATACGATTAATAGTCGTTAACCCGTTAAGGTCGCCACTTTAATGTAGCCTTCATAAAATTGTCACGTAGGCTCTCTAAAAGAATCATCCACATACACCTGAAAAAATTTAGATGGTACAAAAAATGTACCTTGTGAAAAGTCCCAATTATCTGCGGTTCAAAACTATTGCGTGAACAAATTGGTAATTCGGATGCTATCAGATAAACTAAAACATTCGTCGCCGGTTTTTTCCCCAAACTGCTTTTTAGGGAAAATGGGAACCTGTTAATACTTTTGGGCACTCCTATAACAAACTTTACTAATATACCTAAGTCCTAAGAAACATCAGTGTCAGAAACAGATACACATTTTATTTTATTTTATTTGTTAGGGACAAAAAACAGTTACATGCCAAGCTTAACTAAAGATTCATAAATCAGCACAATACTTAGAAATACAGTTATACATAATCTATTTCATATTTATGTTACTACACATGTAACGCACACCATTGTCCTTGAACTCACAAAAAAGAAGTTAAAAGAAAACAGACATACAATGTGCATCATAAAGACTGTTAAGAAAAAGAGAAATAAAAATAGAAAGATTAAGATTATGCTTAAGAAGTTAGTAACTCTATTGGCTTCGTCTTGAAACGATGTTTGGAAAGAGTAAATATGTCGAGCTCCATAAAATGAGTAGGATTGTATGCATCAACAAGGTGACGAAGAGGCACGCGTACACCAGCCTTAGATCTGCACGACTTTGTGTGGAATAGTCGAGGCACACGTACCCCAAAAAAAACATAATCTGATAGGATTTTCTTAACGTCATGAAGGGAGCCTCTTGTCCCAAAATCTATTTAATTGGATATATTAATGGGTTATCAAAGTCGAGCATCAGTTATTAAGGGATCAATTCTTAGTCAAAATTGAGGTCTGTGTTAAGGGGACTACATGACCTAAACGCAAGTTTAAAAAGTCCTAAAAGTATGTGATCCACTGCAGTAAACAAAAGTAGAAAAATATATGATATTCTTCAGGATATAATATGCTAGTTAGATAGTGTGTTGAAAACATAATACAACTAATTTGGTACGATAGAAAAAAAGTCACGAAAATACCTCTAAAACATTTATTTTTACGATAAAAAACCATACTACATGCAATCTTTCTGTTTTTTGTTTTCAGATTGTTCTTCAAGTAACATATTAACGTGATAGTGTTTTAATTTTTAGTCCAATCAATAGATTGTTTGTAAATAGAGAATACCTTCATATTTTGCAATAAATTACCAGCTTTGTGTCATCGCGCTTCTCTTTCTTTTCTATGCAGTCCGACAGTGGCCACGCTTTAGCTGTTGTCAGCCCCTTAATGACCGTCGAGATAACCTCGGCTCAATAAGTATTTTTTCCACTGCTTCAAAATTATTTGACTCATAATCAATACATAAGTATAAGTACTTAATTATTCAAAGATACCAACTTAGAATCAATAGTGTGTGACAATTCGTTTTGAGAAGGTTATAACTATTACTGTCCTTCAGAATTATCAAAAGCTTAATTATCAAAAGCTTTCCTTCAGAATTATCAAAACCTTATCAAAAGGGTTGGTCGTCCTTTTACAAGTTTCATTGTATTTTTGATTGTCTTCATAAAATACGCTGTACGCCTTCCTATTTAACTTTAACTATAAAGCTCCTCATAACTGTGTCTTAAATAAATTTGGAGAAAAGTTTTTAAGTGTTTATTTTGTCATCTCACCAACTTTATATCAACTCTTTAGCATTACTCAAAGTAAAATGGTTGAAAAAGAAACTTAGGACTGCATTCATAATAAAAATTACATCGATGTGGCCTCCGCGGTTACTATAACAATGAATGCAAAAGATGAGTCGCAGAATTGTATTTCTGATATCGTGACCTCGTCATGAAAGACCTCTATGTTTGCAAATGAACAAGCAATACGTGCGTTTAAACTATACAACTTTACTTTCTTAAAGCAATTGTTAGCACCCTGCCCTTGCTTCGCACGGTTTTACGACTTGATAAAACGAAATTTCTTTATTATACATACGTTTAATTTTAAGGTATTATAAACATAAACTTTCTGGAATAAATTCTCAAAATTATGGTGACATCCGTATCAAAAACCCGTTGCATAATTTAGAAAACAAAGCGATCACACATAATTACCTGGCCTTCCAACGTAAGAGAAGAAATTGAGAGGTTTCAAGGAGAAAAGGCTTTTACACGTTGACATTGATGAATTTTATATATAAAATGACTTGAGTATTTACATTGTAAAGCGTTATATTATTTAATTTAATGTGAATGTGAGGACTATGTAGGTAATTGCTTTTTGTTTTCTTTTTTTCTCATCATGATCTGGCAGTTTGAGTAATTTTTGCGGCCTACCCAAATGTCCTTTCATTGGTATTGTTCGTCAAATCGTTGAGCTCCTTAAGTTCTAAGTTGAGCTGCACGATTACTGGCAAAAGCGTACACTGACTGGACAGGTCCACTCAATCTGTGTGGTTCTTTTCTCAAAAGACCATTTCAGACACTGATCTACATATTCTTCACATTTGTCATGATCTGACCAAGATTATGTCTGGACTTTGACCTCTGAGTTTATTTCGGCCTTTCTTCTTAGAGTAGTCAGATAGGAAACGCCAAACTCATCTAGTTTAAAAAATATGATTGACATGTAAAGTGTTTGTACAAACCTCCTTACAAAAATAAAATCATTTATCACAATGTACAGCCACAAAGGCTTAAATCCATAATTTCCGTACTACGCAAATGGGTTAATAATCTCAGTCAGCCGTTGTAACTCCTACGAGGAAGATGCTATCTACCCTCTTAACATAATCCCAGCGTGATTCCTGACGTTGTACCCACCGTGGTTGGTTTAAGGTTTACAGGTAAAATTGCCTTCGGATTTTTGTGCAGGGACCAGTTAAGAAAATATTAACGAGTGGTAAGAAAATTTACCCGTTTTTGGATTTAGGAACTGGGATTAAGTGACACACATTCACAGAACTCATTAGGACTCAGTCTTTGTTGGGAACGACACAGACAAATTGCAAATCTGAAACCAAAGTACACCAAGGCCGTATGAATTGACAGGTCGGACAGATAACTTGATTAACACTTGCTTTGACACTTTGAAAGACTAAGTACTGAAACGAACACACCTTTTCTAGTATAAACATTTCTGAATTTCAGTTCTTGCACACATACAAACTTGGTATATAGCGATAATTTACTAATCATTTTATTAGGAACTCAACATAATATGAATAGACTTCCTGAAGACAAACTTTTGGTTTCGAAGCTAGAAGAGATCTAACTGAGAAACTAGGCGATGTTCTAAACATCATATTTCCATTCCGTTTCGTTAAAAAACCTTTTAAACTTCTTGACTACACTGATACAAAAATCATTTGAGGCAAACCACATACTTTCAATTTTATATTTATGCTAGGTACTAAATTAAATGACTAACTATACAAATAAATACAAAAACAAAAGGACAGTAAGTAAGAAGTATTCGTCCGCATCGCTGTCATACGGAAACATGCCCAGAAGACTGGCAGCATTTATTTTTTATTTTTTGTTATATGAGACAACATCCACACGAGTTCTTCAGGTCCCGAACTAGGCAGAGCCTGTACTACGGTAACCTGATGACTGATATACATACTTATATACATATACACACCCAGACACAGGTCAAACAGACATGTTTGTGCACACAAATGTTTGACTTGTCCGGGAATCGAACCCGGGACCATTATCATTGCCACGTTGAATGGCAATGCTAATTCTTTGGCCAAAGAACAACCCAGCCCTCTGGTCACGTGAAGTGTCGACCAGTTGGCGAGAAATTTCCTTAAAAAGGAGACGCGCTCTCGGGCCCCATGAACCGAGCGTTTCAACTCCAAACCGCTCAAAACTGTAGTTACCCATAAGGTTACAATTTTGTATTTAGTATTTTAAAATCACTACAAATCTTTTTATTATTTTAAATCATGACATTCCTTAAAAAATGGTTTGTATATTCGATAGGCCGTATAGTATAGAGAAAGTTAAAGTCATTTTTATATAAATATTTTTTATTTCTATCAATCAAAATATCGATGCATCTCTGCCAGTGGAGTGGAAATTTTTTAATGCCCTTCTTGGAGAAGCCAGGTGTACGGAAGCCAACAAACTCTTTAACGTGCACGTCTTTCTACATCGTTCTCACATGTATAATTACAACATGAATGATGTAACCACTCTATTGTAACAATATTTTGATTTAAAAGAGTGTCCATGGAGTTTCTTGCCCGTTCTTCTCCATAGGTACCTACTACGCTTTGGAATGGGCAACTAGCTTCATCTTTCTGACTGACCGACCCCTTGACAATTCAAAAGTGCCTGTAATTGGTTTATTTGAAATAAATGCTTTGAGTTTGAGTTTAAAGGCATTTTGTACTGCCTCTCGGGTATTGATTTTTTGCCCTGCCAACAAGTTGTCAAAATTTTGGTAAAAGTAGAAGTCTGTCGGCGCCAGGTCTACGAGTACGAGGAGACGGTAGGAGTATGGAGGATGACGCAAAACATACAACCCTAGCTCTTGTAGCTTAGTGACCGTCTGTTGTGCCGTATGAGGTCGAGCGTAGTCGAGTAGGAGCAGCGGGGACGAGCGATTAACCAACTATGGCCGGAGATTTGCGAGTTTTTCCATCATTGTGTCCTACTCACAGTATACATCCGCAGTAATGCTAGTGCCGTTTGGTAAGAAGCTGTCATGAATTATACCGGCACTAGACCATCACCATGCCTTCTTAAGGGATAACTTTTCGTTTGAAGCATTGCCTAGGCGCTGAACCTGGGTCTAACCAACATGATGACCACTTACCATTATCAAAAAGACTCCATCTGTCATCGCAAGTGACAATGCGGTTCAAAATCTTTTCGTTTCTGTGTCTGTTAAGCAACGCAAGGCATACCTCAACGCGTTCGTCGCGCTAGCGGTCGTTCAGTTAGTGCCACTTTACAAGTTTTTTTACCTTGCCGATTTGACGCAACGGGACTAATATTGTTTTGATGCTAACGTTGAAAGCTGCTGCTAACTCAGCCGTAGATTGAGTATCGTCAGCTTCCACTATCGCCTTTAATTCGTCGTTGTTGACTTTAGTTTTCGGGCGACCACAGGGTTCGTTTTTAAGATCAAAATTTCCATGTCGGAAGCGTTCAAACCAATAACGAGTCGTGCGTCTGTTTGTAGTCTTCACTCCGTACACGTAATTAATGTTGCGACCCGTTTGTGCGGCATAGCTACCGCGACGGAATTCGTATTCCATAATTACTCGTATTTTTATCGTGTCCATATTGATGGAAAAGATACAAATGTAGTGAAAACAAAACACTAATCAATAAACAAATGACTGAATTTGAAAATAGAATTCCATATTTTTCTAATAAAATTCATTTGAATTGAGAATTTATTGCCAGCCATACATAAATTACGTTTCAAATGGTATTGTAAAACGGCAACTTCATAGGTAAATACCTATTATTAGGTGCATTGACCGAAAATATCACATATATTATTTTTATGTTTCAAATTATTTAGATTATTATAAATTAAATATTTAAAATATTTTGAAAGAGAAAAGGTACCTATTACATTAATGAATACTAGGATATCATCTTGTAGGTATGAATAACCTAACTATAAGTTAATTGTAACAAACTTCCTGCGCCCGAACAGTCACAGCCCGCAACTATAATGTACATTGCGCAAATAAATAAATAAAATCGGTCTGTGATGATGAGGTGATAGGCGTTATTGTCAAATTGTTTAAAATCATAATCAATACCAGTGTCAAACAAACAAAATACCCGGCAGTACTAAACACTGGTGCACTGCACCAAATACATTAAAAAAAAACTGTTTTTCCGACTATGGAATTTATACACCGATCACTATTCAACCCGTGATCGACGAAATACTCGCAGTAGAAAAATATGTTCGTAACCAGATACAAGACTTCTACGTGAAAATATGACGTTTTCCAGCACAGAATATGGTTTTCAACGCAATAAGTCCACCTCACAGCTGTGTTCTCAAAATTTACGGATGAGTTAAGCGAAGCTCTTAAAGCCAATTTAATAGTAAAATTACATGATTTAAAGAAAATATTTTTTTTTAAATTATAATATTAATTTAGAAAATTACATTAATTTTAACATTTTTTTATTAATTCGTTTAAGCAAAGCGTTCGATACGCTGACACGACACGTTGCTCTCAAACTTAGATAACTCTGGAGTTCGTGGACCAATACTCAGGTGTGACTACCTAATAATCGTAAATACAATGTCACGATCTATAATGAAACCAATGACGCTTTTGAAGTTACTGAAGGAGCGGCCCACGGTACTTAGACCTTTATAGTTACTGTCTGAGATATGTCAACGACATGGGACATGTGGTCAATCACTGTTTCCCTTTATCAATATATCCACAGAAACGTAAAGGTAGAAGCTCAAAGCTTAAGTTTTTACTCGAGTTTCCAAATGTGCACACGATGCTGGACTGGTTCTTATTGCTAGTAAGACCAATATCATAAATGACCACATCTAGCCATCGGAAGTACATTGCTTCTTTGATAATCGCAGTCACAATGGTTCAATTAACGCACCACACCTACTTTGGATTAGTCGTAGGCAATCGTTTCAGCTAGACCTTTCACATGGACTTAGTCTGTGACAACCTAACTACGAGCTATGGGTGACGTTTAAATCGTATACTGAAAGATTTTCAAAACTGCCTGGTGAAGTCTTTTAAAACTCATCGTACCTACCCAGAAAGAAAAAACACCAATATAAAAATAACGTCATCGAACAAATTAAATATAAAAAAAACAGTATAGGCTAGACTTAATATGGCCCTCTTAATCGAACAGTTGAATAACAAAAGCAGTTAAATACCCAAAATATTTATCACCTTATTATACAGAGTGACGCGTATGTTGTCACATTAAATTATACCACGTACACACGGCTACACATCAAGCTATACAAAACCAGTTTACGCTGGTCTCGCATCGTACGGAAATCCTATACAATGTGAGATCAGCTTATACTGGAAATGTATAGCTTGATGTGTAGCCGTGTGTACATGATATACTTAGAAAATATACAAAATTTGAATGAAATCCATTCATTAAAAAAATCTGCTGTTCCATACATTTTGTCGAGCACGTGTAACAAAATGTATGGAACAGCAGATTTTTTACTCATGGATAATTTGGCTTGACATCAGCCGAGCTATTTTGTAATAAATATCATATGTAATTTATTGGAATATTTATATAGAATAAGCATAAGAAGCATTCTGCCTTTGAAAAATTATGGTATTTTCCTTCAACGTGCATAATAAATTACCTTAGACCTTTACCTTTGCAAAATAACTCTAAATTCAACATACGTAAAGTGCATTATCAATAAACTGAAATCAACCAATTCCATTACCCAATGCTGAAAACTATGAATAACGTGTTTTCAATGGGAAACAGCAATGCTTTTAGTTTCGTGACATGTGTTTATTCGTCAGTTAGCGTCATTTTGCTTGTAAAATCCGAATAACTACACATAAAAGTGTAGTCACACTAGGCAAACAGTTTACGGCTTATAGATAGGGGGATAGGGGGGGGGGGGGGGGTTTGGTGTTGTTAAACAACATCTCTTCCCACGTGGTTACTTGGGTATAATAGACAGACAGACAGCATCCTGTCTCTAGCTATATACAATTATAGCTGTATGCGGGTGACCTAGAAACCGAACTGGTGTTGCCTTCCCCTTCTAGTAAACGTATCTGTGTTTGAATCTAGTCTGAAACTGAATGTATTATATTATGAACTTGACAGCCGTATCTAAATTGAAACGCCCTTGGTATGGATGTTATCTGTGCAAAATGGCGTCGCCCTCGGGTAAAAAACCTTTAACGTCACGCTTATCAGTATTCTATGTGTTTAGAGTGAATTGTAACATAACATTACGCCTGTATACCAAATATAACAGAGTAAAACAAAAATATGTAGGGGATTCAAAGTGCCGATTTTCAAACAACACGAAAAAGAACCGTTAAAGCAAGGTCGGAGCTCCAAGACTTTCAGATAAATGTATCATGATGAGAATACACCGAGAGGCATTTCAGATAAATGTAGAGGCAGGATGTATTCTCTTTTTAAACTAAATGGTCATATTATTAAGTTGGTAATGTGTTCTTGGCCAGAAACTTGTTTCGCAAAAACATGCCAAGGATCAACACACTCCGTCATGGGGTTAGTTGTTCTATGGCTGGGGTAAGATGTTCCGGCAGCAATTGTAAATGAATTTACATACATTAAAACAAAAATACTGGTGTCAAATAATGCGATTAAAAACTACTAAAGTAGGTATTTCCAACTGATTAGTACAAGTTGCACATATAATATATTGTTGCAAAATTGAAATAGACTAAAAGGCTATAGAACGAAAAAAAAAAACGTTACAAGCCACCGAGCGAAAACCAAACTAACACGATGAAGTTCACAATCACTGCTATCTCTTTTCTTAACGAAGCTATTTCTGCCAGAACAATTTACCCCCGGCACTTTGAACCCCGGCCTCTTAGGTAAATACAAAAATATTCCTTATAAATACTTTCTATCTTTGTGTAGTCTGTTAAGATAGGTACCTACATAGCTGCATTGTGACACCATTAAAAACTAATTAACTCCCTTCCATGGCTGATTAAATAAACATTATCAATATAATTACGGGTTCTATTCAGTAGGTATCTTCAGAATGTATGGCTTAACAAAGAAATTCATTATTTTTTAGGGTGTAACCGTTAAGGGTGGACATTCAATTCGATTAGGCGTAGTTCATTAACCTGGGTTGGTCTTCTCTAAACCTGAACTTTAAAGTGTTTATTTGTGAGAGCGTACATACATTAATTTTATATGTTGTATTTTAACGTGGGGATAGGTAAAGTTAATAGGTACTAGTACACATTGATTAAACGACTGGGTTGCGCCCGTGTTGCAACGCTTCTCTTTGCCAACTCAACATAATAATACATTGGTTATGTTTGTAAATATTACGTACCTGAGTACACCTTAAAGTCCAGTCAGAATAAAAAGTTCTAGTGTGCCGAATTAATTTAATATTCGTTTCATTTTCTATATTTTAAAACTACCATGAATGACTAAGTAGTGCATAGATTACAAATAACCTAGGTATATAAATAACAATATTTTTAAGAATCATAGGTAAACATTTCTAACAAAAGAAGAGCAGGTGCAAAAAGGTTCTGAGTGCGCCTTTATCGTTAGTGATCGTTAATTTATCACACACAATCGTTGATTTATCATTAGTGGCGAAAACTCGTTAAAAAGAAGATTAAGTATTTAACTACCTATTAGTTCAAAATGCGTTATTTACTACATTAAACTAATTTCATTATTCGCTTGGCTACAATGGCGTTAGCATGAGGCAGTAGAGGCCCACCGTATAAAAAAAAAAAGTAGGTTTATGGGGTGGAGAATTGTTGTTTCACGCGGGGCATAGTTATTATACTATAAAAAAAATGGACTCTATTCAAAATATAATATATTCTATTCGTTAATCATTCGTCAATACAATTTGAATGAAACTAAATACTCGTCACGTTGTATACCAGATTTTAAGTTATAATTATAAACAATTTGAATTTGTTAAAAACTGCAGACAAAGTATGTGCGATGATTATGGTTCGGTTCCAAAGATAGTGGAGTGAGATAATACATTAAACAAATGTACACTACAAAAATCTTATATAGGTACTTATTTCATTTCAAACAAATGTTAACTTTCCTTAAAAATGAATCTTAGCATACTGATTGTACCTGGTGCACGCGATACATCGCTAAGGTAAGTTTATGTAGCGTTGCCAAACTAGAGCGTTGCCAAAAGGGGGCGACCCAAATGACCCTCTCGCGCAATTTCGGAACGTTTGTTTTATACCTATCTAAGCTTTTTAAAGTAGGTACCTACTTAATTAAGGTAATAAAAGAGACTTGTAGTCCACTCGTGTTTAATGATGTAATTAAGGGCTTTAAGAAATTGTATACGGAAACCCGTAAAAAAATTCACAGCAACGAATTATACCTTATGCCGTCTGTGCATGTCTCTATGCAATATTTTGTACGGCATTTGTTTATATAATTGAAATGTTTTATTGATTTATTTATGTATCCGCATTTCAAGTTAGTGTGATGTCTACATTGTGGAGTGAATGCGTCTGTTTCAAGATAGCGTAAAGGCTTATTTGCCAACAAAAGGGCTATGGCTTCACCTATAGCGTCGCCCGTGTTTTATGCCGCATTGACACTCGTGTCTTCTTAGGTAATTTTTAGATCTCAAATCTAAGGATTTCTGACTGTGTAAACCAATGTAGCGAGTTATTACAGGCAACACGTGTCAAGAGATATTTATTGCTTATGCTTTTGTGCTACAAAATAAATTCGTTACAGAATGTGCTCTCAAGATCACAGCACTTAGCGTGTTGTCATGGCAGAGTTGGATACTTGCTGTACCTATATCTAGTTGACAAACTCGATACCCTAATCTACACAAGAAGCATGCTGAGGATAGATCATAGATTATCTATGGTCCAGAAAAGGAGACAAAATAACAAGACAGTTTATGCTATTAACGCTGTGGATAATATTTATAATTCTAGTAAAATTGTCGTTGATATACACATCGCGTGACACTTCTGAACAATCACTGTGAGCTCGGTAATCATTTCACAGTAATGTGAATGGTTATCATTATACCTAATAGTTTTATAGCAAGTGCATGTACCGACCTGCCATGTTTGTCAAGAATCGGCGGATTACCTACTTTAAGAGTGGTACAAGATTTTTACCCAAACGTCTCCGTATATTGGTCGCTTGAGATAAAGCAACACATTTATTTTGTTCAATTTTAATGTAATTTTTTCTGTACTTTTCAAACAAAACAACAGCTATTCAAGCATGGATCTACCTAAAACGTGTTGAGGAAGTTATAAACCTTACTTTGGAAAAGGCGGGAAAACAAGAAAGCTTGTAGGTTAGTCTGTTCGTTTATACCTCAGTTTTTCCCCAGATTAGGGAAACTTAATTATTATACAGGAAAATTTGCCGCATCGTACTTTTTTGTATAAAAATGCGTTGCGCAGCGGCCCGTTGTGGTTGTAATGCGCACTTTGCTTTAAAATATCCTCCACGAGTCGAACGTTAAACGCAACCAACACCACATTTGCGTAACACTTTCAATTACAATCTGAGAGTTTTGATAGTTATTGCTATTCCATTGCCTCATAGTTTTGAAAAATTCATGTGCTCAACCACATAAATAATGCAATTAACGAGGCTGAACTGTCAAAATAAAACCCATTACGATCAATTGTCATCTTATGTGTGTTAAGCAATTACAGAACACTCAGCCTCGCTATCAATAGCCAATATTCTACGACGGCATGAGCTAATCTCACTATAGCTCGTGTCAATACAGGGTGGCAGAGACTTGGGCGGAGCACCGCTGTGTCCTCGTGGAGGCGATTGGCGGTAGCGATCTCTTGCGTCCGGCCCAGGTTCAGGCCATGGTGCGGAGCGTGAAGGCATGGGAAGCCGTCACCCCCTTCTGCGAAGCAGTATTGCTCACGAAGGAAGAAGCGGAACGCGTAAGGGAGAGGCAATGTTCGCGCCCTCACGCCCCTAGCCGCCGCAGGAGACGCCCTGGGCGTCGGGAATCCCAAGCCAATTCCCGGCCACCATAGGCGCGGGCTGGCGGACGGCGAGCAGTGGGCAGCCCGCCATCCGATTAGGACCAGGCCCGAGTCGACGACGGCGCGTTTATTTATTTATTATTTATATATTCTTTATTGTACACCACAAAAAACATAACAACAAAAATTAAACTGAACACTACTTAATATACAATGGGCGGCCTTATCGCTTTCTGCGTTGCGCTCCACGCGCGCCTCAAAGAGATGTCAGCACCAAATGACGGGGTCCGCCAGGGCCGATGCCTGCCAGGGTTGCGGGAAAGTCCAAAAGGGTTACTGTGGCCCCTGGCACAGGCAACCGAAGGAACAAGGGTGGGTTTTAGTCAGTAAGAGTCTGACACGCCCTCCCGCTCCGGCCAGAGCGGGAGAAGATATTTGATGAGTTCCCACACAAAAAAAAAAGAAGGGTGGCAGAACCATTGACTCGCGACCTGTTGCCGTGGATTCAGTACATGATTCTGAAACTCCTCGCGTTGAAATTGTCCGCCAATGTTTTTTTTTTTAAATCGCAGTTCCTTACATTTTGACCGCGTAGATATTCCACTTTTGTATGAAACAGCAGATATTTTTTTTAATAATCGACGAAACATTTTATCAATTATTGTGTTACAAAATATTGTAACACATTTTAAAAGAGTAACGGTGGAGTTTCTTGTCCATTCTTCTGGATACACAACTACGTTTTGGAAGGGGCGACTAGAATCAATTCTATTTTAATGTAAATTTTGACGTTCAAAAGTGCTTATATGTGCCTATTTGAAATAAATGCTTTGACTTTGTACTAAATCCATGGTAACAGGTTGCGCGCCGATGATCCTCTGAACCTGTATATTGACTTAGGTATGTATTGGTATACCTAGAAATCCTACCCAATAGTACATTACTGCAGCGGCCAGCAAAAGAGGAATTGGTGGACGAACGTGTAAATGTGGGCCGAGGTGAAGTCGAGGCACACATACTTAAGCCCATCAATCCCTAATTGTGGCCAAGGCTTGTCTAGTACTTTTCACAATTAATGCGTGGAAATTAAAATACAATTACTTTTAAAAATCAAAGACGAACAAGGAACAACAATAATTTTTCCCGCGTTAAAGTGTTCATTTGTTTTTTTTTTTCTATTTGCAAGCCAGTTCGAAATTTAAGTAAAACCTTTGATAAGTTACCTCCTTGGTTGCTATGTTTCGGAGTAAAAGATCGTTCCATTTTTAAATTACACGATAGATATGAGTTTACTTTGTAATTTATTTGGCCGCTAAACCACGACAGATATGGATCTTCAAACAACTTTTGCCGGCCGCTGCTCGCATTTATTTGGCCAGTACAGCAATTTCGATTTATCTCGAAGAACGTTGTCAAAATAATGCTCAAATTTCCAAGCATGTTTTAGAAAATACTTATATTGCGATCAAGTCGAGTCGAATGGTTATTGAAATACTACTTGCATTTCATTATCCTCTCGATTTGTTGAAATGCCACGATCCATAACTTGAACCAACCGTTTTTTCTTACTGAATTTGCTGTAAGTAAACCTAGTAAAACGATATTGTATCGACCCACAGGGCACGTTTCTTGCGTTCACCTACGGAACTATTATCTATATTATCAAACGCTTTCCTGCACTTTTATGAATGTTGAATTGAAAGGTTTATTCAGCGAAATTATTTTTTTCTAGGTTTATTTTCCACGCCTGGGAAGAACGACATACGATTTAAAAAATTTGCGTAGTTTAACCAAATGACATGCAGATTTAAAGCAGTGACACTCCCTTTATCATTCTCTTTTGTTTTATTGAAATAGGACGGTGATGTCATAAAATATCCTGAAGTAATTTCGCATTTTTTTTAATGTAGGATAACAGTCTGGGTTACAGTAAAAAGTTGCTGAGTGCCAAAAACGCGTCCTAGTAACCATAACTTTTCGTTTCTGATTCACCTATAGAGCATTAACCAGCTGTGAACTAGCTATGTAGTTCGTGTATATCTATTTCAAACATAGCTGCAACAGTAGCTGTCTGACGTTAGCCCGACAGTCGACATGACTTCATGTACGTGTCGACTGGTCCCGACCTCTCTTTGCATGTTGCATGTAAACTAAGGCATGTCGCGTGGCTTTCAAAATCTCTCTAAATGCTCTGCAAGTCTTTTTAAATGCTCGAATTGACATGCCGAGAATAGCATAAATCGATTTTTACGAGGGAGAAGTACGAATCGAACCACAATCACGAATGCGACAAACGTGACAGTTGCCTTCCTGCCCTTTTCTCATGTAACTGGGGGAAGGTACATACGAAGAAAATAAACAATATCAGAATAATGATCAATTAATTGGCTTTCAAGTCTCGAGTGTCTTTCATATCGTTTCTTTTTTTCCCTCGTCATTAACGGTTAATTAAAAAAAACAATCTTAAAAGGGATTATTGGGCGAACATAAATAATAATGTTGGCACAATAAATCATGTCCTACATCTTTCTTTTGTGAACAAATTAATTAATGTAGGTTATTTACCTCGTGTACCTATATGTTTATTCAGCTTGGTTTTATCACAAAATAAAATATATTGCTTATAATAAGTTTGTAGAGTAGTAGATAATAACATTAGCATTAGCCTTCACTTTTTCTTCAACCATTAGATTACACAGTGAATTAAGGTCTACACAGATTAGAACAAAGCTGATTGTTTTTATCATATAAAAAGTAATTGCCTGAAATCTTATTATAAATGCAAATAGGCAAATAAATAATAAGGTATTTAAATTATACAATAACCGTACATTCAAATTATGCGATAATATCAGCTGTGAATGTAAAAAAAATATAAATATTTAAATGAACTAATATTTCATTTCGATTATTAAAATCTACTACTCAGTTATTTTCATCCGAGTGCTACATAAAATTAACATAATTTGGAATGAATAATATGTGGATAATGAGAATAAAAACAAGTGAAGGTCGACGCTCCGCACTAAGTCCGTGCGTTCAAAAGAGTATTTATACAGAAAATTAGTTATCTAGCACTTCAAAAAATTTGTTCCTGTGTGGCAACATAATATGAAACAGAACACTATTAAAAGAAAGAAAGACAGAAAAAGTATTTATTGGGACTCGCACAGCAAGATCAAACTAAACTACAGTCTGTCAAGAAAGTCATGAAAAAAGGGAGGGCGCCACCATAATTTATATGGTATCCCTACAAATTTCGACTGAAAGGTTTTGATACTCGCTTTTTTTTTCAATAGTTGATAATTATTAATTTATTATTATGGTCCCTTTACTGTCATGTGTATTATCTGACAGATCTATCTGACACTCAGGGAGCAAAAAAAAAAGTTTTGGCTTTAATTGGTAATGGTGAACAACACTGGTGCTTAATGGTTATGTATTCTGTAGTTTGTTTGTGATGTTTATTACCTGATTTTATTAAAATTTGTTTTGACCAAGTCTTGTTTTCGTCTTGTCAGCTACTGACATACTGAAATTATCTACCACAAAGTGCAAAATTCGATGGTTTGCCTCTCTGCGCTGCCGTTTCAACATGACGCTAGTGGAATATCAATAACAACTCAATTGTCAAAAAATAAATGCGAGTTTATTAGATAATTCTTTATTAATCCGAATCCAAATCTCCTGCATAATTCGAAATAAATCCGAACTCCTGCCTAATTATATTGGTCCAAATAGTCGAAGTTGTCAAATAGTCCAATTGGTCGAAATCATCGATGTGTTTTGTAGGTCGGCTTTTCGTGTATTTTCCAGGTGTTACAAATTTACCTCCATTCTTCATGCCTTCGTCCACTATGCACCGAATTGTGCTTTCAGAAACACCTGAAATCAATAAAAACATGTTAAATACTCGTAACAAATACCTTATACACATCTAAATAAATAACACAAAAGGATCAAAACCGTCGAGTGGTAGTATAATAAATCGTAGGTAAATTTCATAACCTCAACGAAATATAAACAATGATAAAAATAGATATATTATACTTAAAAACAGAACATTGTCAAGAGATTATATTTCCTTTATTGTGTTTAACATTAAAATACATTTACGTACCGGTTAACTTTGCTGTTCGACCGTAAACATCGTCTTTACTCGTCCCAGCTTGAAATTCGGCCTTACACTCTTGAAAAACTGTAAATACCTATAATTTATCTCGCACCGCTCTTATAAACATTCCGATTCATTTTTGATCTCTATACGGTCACACGATTAAAAAAACTCGAAATAGCACAATAATAATAAAGAATATCAACCACAAAGCTACGATGTGACAGCTGAGGTACTCAGTTTGACAATTATTCAGTGTGGCCAGTATTAGGAAAAGCAGTAGTTCCCAAAACATTATTTTCATGACTTTCTTGACAGACTGTAAACACAATCATAAAAATCCAAAAAAACAAAATACAAAACAGAAAGAAAGAAGGATTGAGAGATTTTGTAATATTATTCATATTATTTCTTTTTGTTCCGTGTGATGCCGAACTTAAAGAATAGCATCACCCCGTCCCCCTTTTCCTCCCGTGGGTGTCGTAAATGGTGACTAAGGGACTTACTAGAGAATGGGCAGCAACGTCCTCTATACATTTTTAAAAACATACTGCGATCGCCAAACCGTCTGCCAAGCAAGGCGATTATGGCAAATCCCTCAAAAAAATTACAAGCACTAAAAACAAATGGCCTCTAGTGCACGGCGGTCCGCCTACCCTTGACTACAGTAGCGGTCAAGGCCATAGTGAGGCAAGAATCCCCGCAAGAGATCCAGTTACCATAATCACCGAAAACTCAACCTGGCAACATACAACACACGTACACTCCGGACCGACGAGAAGATCACCGAACTCGAGGAAGGATGGAGCAGGTTATAATGGGGTATAGTGCGGTTATCTGAAGTCCGAAGAGAGGGGGAGGCCTCGATAATTCTCAAATCCGGATACTTTCTCTATTTCCGGGAGGGCAACCAGCAGTCCCAAGGTGGTGTCGGGTTTATCGCCCTTCTTAAGAATTATAGGCCCATCTCACTTCTGAGTCACGTCTACAAGCTGTTTTCAAGAGTCACCACGAACCGTCTGTTTGCTGTCTGTTGCAGGTTTGATGAGTTCCAGCCTCCCGAATAAGCAGGATTCCGTAAAGGCACCGTAGACCACATACATACGCTGCGGCAGGTTATATAGAAGACCGAAGAGAATAACCTGCCTCTATGCTTAGTGTTTGAAAACTACGAGAAAGCCTATGATTCGCTTGAGACATGGGCTGTACTGCACTCTCTTTAACGGTGCCAGATGAACTATCGGTACATCGAGGTGTTAAAATGTCTGTACTAAAACGCCACTATGTCATTCCAACTTCAGGACCAGACCTCGAAACCTATTCTTCTGCAGCGAGGTGTGAAACAGGGAGACGTTATCTCTCCGAAACTGTTCACCGCTGCACTGGATGACATCTTCAAGGTTTTCAACTAGAAAGGGGTTAGAATCAACCTCAAGGGCGAGTACATCACTAACTTTCAGTTTGCTGATGATATAGTAGTTATAGCTGAGACTATGGAGGACCTCAATACAATGCTTGTTGACCCCAGTAGAGCTTCCGAAAGAGTAGGTCTTATAATGAACATGGATAAGACAAAGGTCATGTCAAATGCCCATGTAATACCCACTCTCATGAAGATCGGAGACAACATACTTGAAGTTGTGGACGAGTATACATACGACAAACAAACCAACTTCAACCAACCAACCAATTTTCCAACTTCCTTTCTTTTTTTTTCCAACTTCGAGAAAGAGGTCAATTGTCGAATCCGACTTGGCAGGGCAGCGTTGGGGAAGCTACGCAATATCTACTCGTCCCACATAACGCAGTGTCTCAAGAAGAAAGTCTTTGACCAGTGCGTATAGCCAGTGATGACCTATGACACTGAAACGTGATCGCTCACAATGGGCCCTATTAGAAGGCTAAATGTCACCCAAAGGGCAATGGAGAGGGCTATGCTTGGAGTTTCACTACGTGATCAAATCAAAAATAAGGAGACCTGCACGAGACCCGTGGTAACCGACATAGGCCGAAAAATTGCCAAACTCAAGTGGCAGTGGGCGGGGCACATTCCTCGCAGAATAGATGGCCGATGGGGCCGAAAGGTTCTGGAGTGGGGACTGTGTACCGGAAGACGTAGCGTATGAAAGCTTCCCACAAATTTGTTATGTAATAGTTAATAATATAATTACTACAAAACATGGCTGTATAGTGGTCAACCACGTGCCAAAAATAGCAATGAAAATACAACGTTATGGTTTATTCAAAACAAATAATTTTGTCAGTCACTGGTGATAGCTAGACCCAGCGAATAGGATAATAAATAAGTAATGAGAGGCTTGTGGCTAAATGATAACAGGTACACGGGTCGATCGAAGGTTAAGCCACGCTTGCGCGATTGCCTTGAGGATGGTTGACCCCCCCGTGCCTCGGAAAGCACGTTCAGCCGTTGGTCCCGGCTGTCATTCTTACCGTTGTTACCGGTAGTCGGAAGCCCAAAAGTCTGACAACTGCAGTCTTGCCAAGTGGTATCGTGTTACCCAGTAGGTACTGGAGGTCAGATAGGTAAGCAGTCGCTTCATAATAATATAAATACAGCTGCATCCGGTTGGACTGGAAGCCGACCCCAACACAGTTGGGCAATGGCTAGGCAGATTGATTAGTGATAGTTAGACAAAGCGAAATGGATATTCAAAAGTTATATTATAGATTTCCGGTTTGACTACCGAACGCTAAAACGTTTTTAAATCTTAAGGAGTGAATGGTCTCTAGCCTACAACTAACATTGATTGACATTGAACGAGTTGATTCGACGAAACAATAAAACTCATTTATTTATTTATATAACCATTTATGTACACACATATGTAAACAGATAAGAAGAAAACAACAGAAAAATGGGTACAAAGGTGATGCTTATTTCTAAAGAAATCTCTTTCTGCGATAGGAAAGCAGAAAAAGAGATGTAGACAGCGCGTGTAAGAGTAAAAGAGAAAATAAAATAGGTACATAAAATCAAAAACAATTCACTTTAAAAAAAAAAAAACAATAATATGAGAATATGCATACATACAAAAATACAAACAAACATACATACATGCTTCTAAAATAAATACTAATATATACGCAACTATGTATAACGAAGTGGAATGATAGTTTTATTTCACTCTTCTTCTAACAACATTAAGCTGCAATAATGTTTCTACATAATAATATGAATGGATTCATAGAAGTGCCATCCATGCGAGCCTAACGGTCTAGGAATAAAATAAATATAATATTTTAAAAGTAACTGTTGATTACTTATCTAAGTTTGTTAAAAGTGAAATAAATTCTACGAAATAACAGTATTTTTTTATATGTACTTTTTTGTTGAATTTTACGAATAAAGTGTCTAAATCAGATTACAATAAAAGTTGTGTTAGAAAATAAAATGCGTTTTAAAACCAAGAATAAGAATAATTTATTTGCAGAAAATATAGGTAGTAGCAGTAGCAAGCAAGTAGCTATAAATCCTACTGAGAGGTAGGCCAGTTTTTATGTTTTATCTTAGTTTATAAATAGGTATGCAACTTACTGTGTTCATCGACCTTGACATAATCGTAAAAGATAACTTTACTCAATGCCGCCTTGAGAAAATCTCAAATCAAAACATTTCAAAAAAACTTAAATTAAAAATTTAAAAAACCCCGGTCACAAAAACCTACCTAAAAAAAGTACGAAATAATAATAAAATATCTTATCTTTCATTTGATTTGACAACCATTTTGGGCACATTTGTACAATTTTGGTTCTTCCATCCCCACTTTAACCCACCATAACTCTTAAACGGCTCAATCGATTTTTATAAAACATAGCTAAGAACACTCTCGATTAAGTCTTCTTTCATCCAAAAAAAACTAAACTGAAATCGGTTCAGTGGTTCGGGCGCTATGATGCCACAGACAGACAGACAGACAGACACACAGACCGACACACAGACAAACAGACACGTCAAACTTATAACACCCCTCTTTTGCGTCGGGGGTTAAAAATAAGGTTTGCCTAAAAAAAAATACGATCACAGCGTTTCACTGCAAAAACTAAAACTGTTAAGAACAACACGCTCGAAAATATGTATTTATTTAAGCAAAGATTTAAACATTTAGATGTCACCGTACTTAGGTCGCACGAAAGTGTCCGCACTGAGAAGAGTGAGCCATTGATGTCAGTGACAATGAAACAGAAACGTGACCATCTTTCGACGCGGTCAGTCGAATCTAATTATTTGTATTTTAGTGGGTTTTGTTTAAATGTTTTTGTTTTATTAACAGAGTTTATAAACAAAGTTATCGAAACACTGTATAATTTTATCACCGAATCATTTTGACATCCGGATTCCTGTTATCTCTAATATGTGTATTGAAGGACCTGTCAAAAAAAATCAGTCACGCATGGCTTACTGTATAAAGCAGATTTCTATGTTTCGATAAAAGTGTACCACTTTAGATTTTTCCATAGGCTTTTACTGTTTTTATCAATACAATCATTGTGTACGTGATAGCTCCCTTCATCAGGTAGTGAAACCTGAATACAATTACTGGATCGAAAAACCAGCACAATGACCTTACAACAACCACACCAAAAATTAAATCACCTTATCAATTACCTTGACGAGCTGGACAAAATAAATGACCAGTGGTCCACATTAGCCTGGACGATCCTGGGATCGCAAGAGATGGAAGTCATGGGGAGAGGTCATCTGAATATGAAAGTGACGGAAGAGAGAGTGCACCTGTGTCTGCGCAGACACTTGTGCACTATAATATCTCCCGTGCCGAAGGCTAGTCTCCGTTGATATTGGCCGTCATGGCCGAAAAATGGTCTGGAGACCCTGAAGGGATAGGCAGAGACATACGAAGTAGATATGTAGTTCAAGTTACTCGTGTCGTGCGGTATGATCTACCGTCGTAATACGAATATAAACTCCAGAGATGTGTAAAATCCATATAACACTAACACTCACCACTCACTCACTCACTCTAATTAGCATCAACAAATACAAATCCAGATTGTACGCTGCTTGTACTGAGAAATTCCTAAAGGACAAAACAATACATCATCAGCCTATAATGTTCCCACTGCTGGGACTCAGGCCTCCTCTCTGTGAGAGGGAGTGGGCCGTAATCCACCACGCGGGCCCAGTGCGGGTTGGTAGATGTCACATATCTTCGAATTATGGTTCCAGGACATGCCGGTTTCCTCTCGATGTTTTCCTTCACCGTTTTGAGAGCAGTGGTGATGAAATAAATTACGCAAAGTAAAACACCTGCCTGGGTTCGAACTGACGAACTACAAATTAGGAATTGAGAGGCCGTTACCAATGGGCCAACACTGCTCTGAACAAAAAATAAAGGATATTTAAGACAGTTTTCTTTAAAGTTCATTGCGGTCATAAGAAGAAAATTTTTCAGCAGTGGACGGCTGCTAGCCTAACAAGGTTTAAGAACAACTTTATTTCTCATAACGAATTGCACACTTAGTTCACTCACTGAGAAACAATATCTATAACTAAGATTAATAATTAGAGCGCACAGATGTAGGTACGTAGGTATATAGGGTTATTGGTAAAACACCATCAACCTCTTAAAGGGTCATTGTACTCATCAATATGAACAACTTTTACTATGGGACCAACTCTGAAATCTCGAAAAAAATATCAGCTAGTCCCTACATTTTGACGAGTATAAAAATGTGGGTAAACAGATAACAAACACATTGCACCATCATAATAAAGCTTATCTACTCGACTCAGCTGTACCTATTTTATCAACAAATAAAATAGGTTAATATGACACACTGCGCCCTACGGTTTCACCCGCATACGTCTTGATCCCGTGCTAATATCGGGATAAAAATTTTCCCATGTCATAGTCTACCTATGTGCTAAATTTTATTCAAATCCGTTCAGCCGTTTTCGCGTGAAAACGTAACAAACCAAGATACGAACAATCAAATCCTTTCTTTTTATAATATTAGTTTAGATTTAGATAAAGGAATGTAGCCGACAATCTGTGACATTGGTCGTTCGAATAATATTGCGTTATTCGAACCAAACAGGGATATCCAGATAAATATAAGTATACATATTATAATCTTCTTTTTCTTTATTTAAAAAAGTGACAACATTGTTATATTATAAATTTTTATGACATTGATTTACATGCTGTGATCACTTTAACTCACACACTGATATATTACTTGGTTACATAATTTGGGAAATCGTATAATTTTATAATGTTTGTAAATATATATATTTTTTTTTTAAAACGTTGCCCCACACTAGAAATTTCTCCTGTATCGTGGGTGCGTTTACAAACATTTAAACTCACATACACAAACAGCCAGACCGGGAACAACTACCAAATATTTGATCCGTGCGGGGATCGAACCCGCGACACGTAACGCAGCAATCAATCGCTTAACCACTGCGCCAACCGTGCGCCAAATATGTGAGCACCATGTATCTATCACATAATTAACTTATTTATCATTGCTACATGTATTAAATTCTTTTTACCTTTTGTAGTAGGGTAATTTTATTATAGGTGCATCGCATCGTCTTCACATATAATTATATAAATAATGTATACAAAATATTGTAACACATTTTAAAAGAGTAACGGTGGAGTTTCTTGCCCATTCTTCTCCATACGAAACTACCCTACTACTTACCTTTTGGAAGGGGCGGCTAGAAAAAATTATATTTAAATGGAAATGTTGACGTTCAAAACTGCCTTTTATGTGCCTATTTGAAATAAATGCTTTGACGTTGACTTATGCATTTCATTTACAAAAAAAAAAACAGAAGTAGTGTCTTGGAGAAAGTATATAAAAATCTATATCAACTATACACACAGATAAATGAATAGTTTCGAATTTTGCGAGTCATAATATATAATACCCTTGCGTATGACCGGTTCTTTTATTTCCATAAAGTAATAAAAATCTAAATGAGTTTTACATGTTTTATTATGTGAGTTGGAACATGACATATCTTTTTTCTCATACGAAATGATAAGGTTTTTACTATATTCTACTACAACAGTTTCTGACATCTCTATATAATATACAGGGTTACTGGTAACTCGACGTATTCCTTGCACGACGTCATAGTAGGGTTAAAATGCAACAAATTAAGCCACCTAATGTTTACCGAAGTTCAGTAGGTAGTTTTTGAGTTAGTTACATTTTCAGTATTTTTATGAAAAATCCCAGATTAAATCTTTTGGAGCCAATTTAAAAATGATTTACAGCGCGACTGTACTGAAATTTAACTTATTATCATAGTTGATGCCGTAGCAGATCTTTGTTCATAATTAAAGGTACAAAAATGCCAGAAAGCTTGGCAAATATCACTAAACAAACATTTATTATATATTTTTGCTGTTTCATACAAAATGTTGTCTAGTGACCAAAAAATTGGCTTAATTTTTTGCATTTTAACCCTACTATGACGTCCTGCTAGGAATACGTCGAGTTACCAGTAACCCTGTATATTGTGAAAAAAGATCTGACTGAAAGGCTCGTTGACCGTCTTTTGAAAGTGTTGTCTACCTCAATAAAGTTGTATTCGTAAATCCAAGCGATAGTGGAAAGAAGAAAATATAAACAAAGAAATATACGTATCATATATATGTATCGCACTACTTATGAAGTTATGACATAATCTTTAGGCAGTCGCGAGAATAATTGTAGGTGCCTATCAACATAAAAATAAGAAAAAACATTGTGTCATTAAATATTATTAAACACAAACACTCAGAAGGATTTCCCGTAAAAACTCAGTTTAGCGGAGAAACTACATAAATCTATCAATAGACCTATTTTGGTACGCATTCATTTTCAAGGTGTCAGATCTTCTGCATAAAAACACCGGTACGTTACCAGAAAAGATTTATATTTTTAGACTGCCTTGTCTCATTTATCTTGATACCCATCTGATGTTGATCATCTATGCTTGTGTCGTTCGACAGCTGAATTTGCTGAATGTTTGACAGAGGTTTCGCTAAACCTTCATTAAGTCAAGAATTGTCTCCACTTTCTTTAAAAAACATTGTCGATCGAGCTGATTAAGTTTGGTAATAATAGAAAAGTAATTGTGTCTCATTAGCGACAGTTGAGGAGATACCAATTCTCGATTTTTAGGAACGCATTCTAATTGGGCACGGTTGGCGCAGTGGTTAAGCGATTGACTGCTGCGTCGCGTGTCGCGGGTTCAATTTCCTCACGGAACAAATATTTGTATGACCTGCAAGTAGTTGTTCCGGGTCTAGCTGTTTGTGTATGAGAGTTTAAATGTTTGTAAATGCACCCACGTTATAGGAAAAATTCCTAGTGTGGGGCAACGGTTTAAAAAAAAATAAAATATATTTGTCCAAAAAACCTCTAATTTACCTACATTTTGACAAGTCTTTGTCGCTGACGTGAGAATTGATTGGCCTTCAGGAATTGGCAATAGTTAGATACTTTAAACAGGATCTGTGGGTAACAACCTGTACATCCGTATTTTGTGTTAGTTTATACTAGATTTGGTATTGAACTAAAAATCTGTTATCATTAGTCAAAATTTAGATTTTGCATTCCACTAAAACACCTTTTGTTGAAGCATGTCACACGCATAATAATTAGATTTGTTTACGCTCGTCTATGATGAAACAGATATTTAAATACATTAATATTCTTCAAGTTTTTGTATGTTGAAATGAATAAGTACAAAAAAAAAACCGTTGCAAGAGTATATCTGCGTTTTAAAATTAATGATTTATCCTAACATTCCCACTCCTATAGCTGATGCAATATTAGGGCATGATTCACCGTAATCAAAACATTTTTCAAGACAATTTGGTAACGCAGTTGTTCAATGAAAGTTTACTCAACGGCCAAGTCTATACCAGCTGATAAAACAATGCGTCGCTATAGCGGGTGTGAGTGTGAATGGCGAGTGAAAATTTTCAGTCTTACGCGTGAAGGTGGCGTGCTTCAGGCAGTCTTTTGCGCATAGCCGCCGTGAAGCGTCGTCCGTACGACAAAACGCGTAATCGAGCCGCGAGAAAGTTTCGGATATTTTGTATCGAATTAAATAAATAAAACAGTTTTAATTAATAAGTGGACAATACATATTGCACATGAATATTGTTTTATGTTTTTTTATTGGATAATTTTTTCGAAGTTTGGAAACCGATAGGTAAGTTTTTACTTTTTTTTACTTTTATATTGTTACCGAACTTAATAAGTTCGATTGACAGATGAAAGGTGGTGTAAGTTAAAAGTATTACCGATTTTTTTATTTTTTTTTTCTTGCTTAATTGATATTTTTAATTTCCCGAATCATTCCAGTACTTGCTGTGTTATAATTGAGAAATTTATTCAATTAAATAAGTCGGTGTATTGTATTTGTAACAACGGAATATGTACACTTTTCTTGCAGAATAATTATGTTGTGCGCCTTATACACAGAAATATTACATAATAATAAGTAATATTTCTTTTTTTAATCTTGTAAAACTGAAACTTTAATAAAATAAAAAATAAACTAACAGAGGCTAGCTACCAGTAATTATTTGAAAGTAATTAGTCTCATAAACAAGGATGAGGAAACTCATCAATCCACTAAACGTTTAATTGTTTATCTATTGATGTACATAATGGTAAACTTCGTAATCCCTAAATAGATCGTCTTTATTTTTCCTCTAGAAATGTTTATCTGCGATTGATGGCCGACGAAAAATAGTATAAAACATAATCAAGTAGTAGGCGTCTATCATACAAATCGTATATCCCATGGGATAAGTCAGTCGACCTTTTATTAGCTAACAATAGTTGTAAGAAAATGACTATACTATATACGGCCCATTATTCCGTGATCTCGTTTACAGTAGTTGTTACGAAATTGCTTTAGAATGATTTCCGTGTCACTATTTGTTGGGGCCTAATTTCGGGCGCCCTTTCATTCGTTTGGACATCCGGCAATCGAACCTTTGTGAGGCAATAATATGAAACATTTCTTGGAACCGTGATTAACTTTGAGCTAACATCGAATTGTGGACCCAAAACATTTACTTATTTATTTTATACTTATTTTTTAAATTTGTATTGTATTAACACACATAATCGCATAGCTTCACTTGTAACTAACAAACAATGTGATTAAATCTTAGGAGTCAATTTCAAGCTACTTCTAATTTCTAACCGACTTCAAAAAGGAGGAGGTTCTCCATTCGGTTGGTTTTTTTTTTATGTTTAGACGCCGAGATTTCTCATCCGATTTACGTGATTATTTTTTTGTTCGATGCGGAATAGTTGCTATTTGGATCCCATACAAATTTAATTCAGTTTGGCTTAGTACTTTTTATTTTATGAGCATTTTTGTTAATTCCACTTAGTATATATTGATGATGTTATAATAATTTCCGGCCATTGTTATTTAAATGGGAAGTAGTGGTATACGAATTTGTATAGGGTTGGTACCACAACTAAAAAGTGAAAAATAAAAACTAAAAAAAAAAAAACCACTACAAAGTGAAAAATTACTTTAACTTCGGAAGTCGCGTGGCAAAACACGAAAATACAAAACCAAAGACTCCGACTTCCGAAATTAAAGTTATTTTTCACTTTGTAGTGGTTTTTTTAGGACGGTTGTTTTTTCTTGTAAAAAAGTTTTATAGTATGGAAATAAAACTTTCTATACATATACGTTATACATAGATAAGTTAATTTCGAGACGACAATTAGAGACATTACACAATTGGAGATAAGTGTGGAGCGCTTTGTTTAAATTAATAAAAAAAGGACACAAAACCAAGAAACGCTCCACGCTTTTGGAATCAATCATTGGATATATAAAAACAAGTGACAAGCATACTAATAACTACCTAGGTTACAACAACAAACATATACTTTTTTAAACAATGCATGGTTGATGACAACCAGGCATTGTTTAAAAAGTATATGTTTGCGTTTACACAATGAAGTTAAAATATTGGCAAGGGTAAAATGAATAGGTACTTACATCATAACTAATAGGTATAAGTCAATTTAATTATTTTATATTATTTGAAGTGCGTGATAAAAGCGTGTTTAATAAACTACATATTTTACTGTTTAATATCCTACGACTGGTTAAAAGCTACCTAATTTTATGACAGTTTTTTTTAGAGTTCAAGCAGTACGATTATGGAATGCTCTGTCCACTTTTAAAATTCTGGTTAAAAAACACTTCCTCTCTCCTTAAACATCATCATTACATATTATGGTTTCCTTGCTTTTGTTTCATGTTTATATTTATGTAGATAAGTATATGTCTTATGACTACCTGCAGTATTGTCTCTCCTTCTCTCTTTAATCCATCCAAAGGTTGTCTGTAAAAGATATATTTTAGCGATAAGACCGCCCGTTATGTCACCCTATGTAAAATTTCTACATTTATATCTGTAATTTTTTGGTGTACATAATAAAGTACATATTCTATTCTATTCTATTCCTATGGATAACTTTTTTTTTCAATCTGTATTGTCACACTGCCGGGAGACCTTCGTCTCCCCAAAGGATTCCACTGTTCCCTGTAGGTTACCTTCTCCAGCTAATCTCCCATAAACGCCTCTAAGTCACGCCAGCGTTTCGTAGCCCTACCTTCTAGTTATCACTGCGTGATGATTCTAAGGCCCAGCACAGATGGTGAAACGCAACTGCAACGAAACCCTATTGAAATGATTGGTTTGAAACCAGTTTCAATCGTTTTCGACACACGCCATAACCAAAATTGTACCACAATGTGATGAAATCATCAGTAACCATTTCGGTTTTCCTGAGAACAGACGTGCGCAAAATGTCTAGTTCAAGTGGTGAAGAAGTTGTGGTTATGTATTTGTATACATATATCCAATTTCTGCCCATGCTTTATCAGTCTCAGTCCTGCGAGTGTAGCTGGACAGTGTTGTATTGTACAGGGTGTTTTTTTTAGAGGTATAGAACTTTGAAATGGAATAAAACAAGGAAAAATTTGTAAAATTTACATGAAATTTACTTTATTAAAAAGATAATCTTATGGCATAATTTAAATATGATTTCTGGCATATGACCGCCACGGCTGGATCGGACGTAATCTAATCTGGAGATCCAATTTTCAATCACTTTTTCCAACATTTGTGGCCGTATATCGGCAATAACGCGGCGAATGTTGTCCTCCAAGTGGTCGATCGTTTCGGGGTTATCGGCGTAGACTAGCGACTTCACATATCCCCACAGAAAATAGTCAAGCGGCGTTAAATCGCACGATCTTGGGGGCCAATTCACGGGTCCGGAACGTGAAACAATGCGGTTACCAAACGTTTCCTTCAGTAAATCAATTGTGGCCCGAGCTGTGTGACATGTTGCGCCGTCTTGTTGAAACCACAGCTCCTGCACATCATGGTTGTTCAATTGAGGAACGAAAAAGTCAGTAATCAGGGCTCTATAGCGGTCACCATTGACTGTAACGTTCTGGCCAGCATCATTGTTAAAGAAGTACGGACCAATGATTCCACCAGCCCATAAAGCACACCAAACAGTCAGTTTTTCTGGATGTAACGGTGTCTTAACATACACTTGAGGATTATCTTCACTCCAAATACGGCAGTTTTGTTTGTTGACGTAGCCATTCATCCAAAAGTGAGCTTCATCGCTAAACAAAATTCTCTTATGAAAATCGGGATCAACGGCAATCTTGTTTTGGGCCCATTCACCGAATCTACGCCTTGTTAGGTGATCGTGTGGCTTCAACTCTTGCATGAGTTGGATTTTGTAAGCACGCAAACCAAGATCTTTCCGCAAAATCTTCCATAAAGTGGATGGACACATATCCAATTCCTGTGCACGATGGCGGATAGACTGATTCGGGTCTTCCTCTACGCTACGCTCTACAGCAGCAATGGCTTCTTCTATACGCACTGTACGACGTCTCTGTTGATGCGTATTATCATTTAGAGTAAACGTAGTGCGAAAACGGTCCATAGTTAGTCGAATTAATTGCTCTGATGGACGATTATGTTGATCGTAAAATGGGCGTAGCGCGCGATACGTATTTCGAACAGATCCATTATTTTCAAAATAAATTTGCACAATTTGGAAGCGTTGTTCAGGCGTCAGTCTATTCATGTTGAAATGCCAAACCAAACTATACACAAATCACTTGACAGCTGACAAAATAGCCGCCAATTAAAACAGTGTTGCCAACTTAAAGTTCTATACCTCTAAAAAAAACACCCATTATAAGCAAGTATACTTCTCAACTTCCCACACAAATTGAATGTTTTTATTTTCGTCGTCATCCATTTTGTTGTACCGAAAAAGACGCCAAGGCGATGAAACGCAAACACGAGTTTCCTGCATGCTGGTTTCAATGCATCTGATTTGCAATGCGTTTCGAACCGGTTTCAAAATGTTCGCGTCATGTGCGGTCTCTCAAAGGAGTCTATGGCATAAACTCAAATAAAACTCAAAATGTTATTTTTCTCATTTACTTAGTTTAATCATGATCTTGCAGTTTGAGTAATTTTGCGGCCTACTCAAATGCCCTTTCTTCGGTATTGTTCGTCGAATCATTGAGCTCCTTAAGTTCTAAGTTGAGCTGCACGATTGCTGACAATTGCGTGCACTGACTGGACAGGTCCACTCAATCTGTGTGGTTCTTTCCTCAAAAGACCATTTCAGACACCAATCTACATAGCCTTCACATGATCTGACCAAGATTTTGTCTGGACTTTAAAGGAGACTGTGACCTCTGAGTTTGTTTCGGCCATTTTTCTCAGAGTAGTCAGATAGGAAACGCCGACCTCGTCTAGTTTTTAAAATACGATTGACGTGTAAAAGTGTTTCTACAAACCTACTTACAGAAATAAAATCATTTATAAAAGTAACTAGAACTTGCAATTTCGTAGCAGTTGCGTTGCACGATCTGTTCTGGGCTTTACCCAACTGTGTGTAAACAGGTAATAGTTATAGGTTCCCTCAAATCCAATAAATAAAACTATAATAATAAGTACTTTGTCTGTTTTGCACATTAAAACATAATTGTAATGTGACTTTAGGGCGTATTGGCGTCACACACTGTATTTTATTTCTTTGTAAGATATGCTGTGATCAGATTACTAAGTAAGCTAAATGTCAGAATAATTATAATTAAATATTATATTTATGACATTCGTTTAGAGGTAGATCCGTAGACGGGAGATGATGTTTTCTTAACAAGAGCCCTCTGTGCCTCGGAAAGCACGTTAAGCCGTTGGTCCCGGCTGTCATTCGTGGATCTTTGACACTCGTTACGGGTCTTTAGAAGCTCGGAAGTCTGGCAACCAGTTCTTCAGTTTTCCAGGGGTATCGTATTACCCAGTAATAAAGTGGGGAGGTCAGATAGGCGGTCGTTAAATGTAAAATACTGGTATTCAGATGCATCCGGTTAGACTGAAAGCCGACCCCATCATAGTTGGGGAAATGTTAGGCAGATTGATCTATAGAATTTACATTCTGAAGACGTTATTCGGCGGTCAGATATTTAAGTTTCATAGAAGATATACCTATTTTGACGTTTTGATAGGTTTTGTTTGTTTTTTATTCTGTCTCAGCGATTGGAAAATCACTCTTATTGAGCTTGAGCTACGAAAATTAATATCTAAGTATTGATTAGTAATTACCTACATACCTGTGTCACTCTTAACAGCCCACGGCCATACATGCATAAACTTACGCCTTTTTGCCTCCTGCCTTTTCCGCGTGCTTCAATCCACACAAAAAAAAACTTTACATTGGTAACTTTAAAATTAACTTTCTGCATACAAACTCAACTAATTTTCTTTGTTCTGTGAGTGACTCAAGCTTTGGTAAAGATATTGAAATTCAACTTTATACAAACAAATTGTTTTTTACTTTATTTCCACTGCTTGATAACTTATTACCAAAGCGTCACCAACGATAGGTATAGTCGACCTCGAAATTGCTTATCACTTTTAACAACAATTCCCAGTAAATTTAAGCTTCATTATGGTTGAAACTATCTAACTGTCTATAAATGCCTATTTTGTAAACGTTTATCGACAGTTAACTTATGGTATCACATGTTGGGGAAGCTCGATAAACGTACAATCCACATTCAGTGCTAAAGTAATTAGGTACGAAGTCGACTATACCTACAGCATTTTGAATTAGTTAGGGATTTCATGCGTTGCGGCGGCTATAGAGCGAGTTCACAATAGGCTTTTAGCCTTTCAAACTCCTACACAAAGCTATATGGGGTGATTCATTGTATCGAGGGTAATTCAGTTTAGGGAATAATTTTGGCATCGGCTGTATGAAATCTTCGAAATTATTTTTGTCGTTGAAACTCGGCAGCTACTTCACACAACAGGATAAATTATGTCCTAAGAAGGAAAATTGTAGGCTCACATTAAAGTTACCGAACCATTTTGGTTTGTACTTATTTTTATAAAAGAATCTTCAAATCAAAATGTCATTCATACTCGCATGTAAGTATGATAAAGCTCTTGGAACTACTTCAATCCGTTTTTAAATTTTAGGTAAAGGGGTAAACTTATAAAGGTATAGGACCATAGAAGTTTGTGATATAAATATCCTCGACACAAAAGAACTCATTCCTTATTTCACATTCTTTGCCCAAAGCTTCTTGTGTTTCTGTTTCCTATCCAGCCAGAGTTTCTCAATACTCAATATATTTATTTGCATTCCACAATGTGAACTTAGGTGGTACTCGTAGGTACATTACAAAATATACATAATTTTGGATCATTGTGGACCCTGTCGGGCACAGCAAGATAGGATAGAGGAAGATAGCTAATAATACGTCATTATTTTAAAGCGTAGATTATAAATGTTTTTCTAATATACTTTGACTTTGATTTTATTTATTATTTTTGGTATTTATTTTTAATTATTCATTTTATTTATCATTAAAATATTCATTAATATTATAATAGCATTTATGGATTAGGTATTGTTTTAATTTATTTATAAATATATTAAATTTTTGTTCTTTTTTAATTGCTTCTGGTAATTGATTATATATTTTAACTGACATCACTAATGTGCTTGTTGAGTGTATTTTCAGCTTAGAGCCACCAGGTAGGTTTAGCCTATTTTTGTGTCGTAGTGTATATTTAGTTTGTATGTTTTCTCGTGTAGTGAATAATTGTTGGTTGTTTCTAAAAAAATTGCATATCTGTAGAATGTATATACATGGAAGTGTTAAAAGTTTGTGTTCTTGGAAATGTGGCTTGCAGCTATCTGTGTCTTCTATGTTAACTAGGATTCTGATTAGACGTTTTTGCAGTGTGAAAAGTGTAGGTGCATGTGTACTGTTTCCCCATAATATTACGCCATAGCTTAACCACGCGTATGCATAGGCATAATACGTAACCAGCGCTGTCTGAAGGTTTGTAGTTTTTTTTAATTTCGCGGAGGGCATAAGCAAATTTAGATAATTTTGACCGAATTTTTTTTATATGTGATTTCCAATTTAAATTTGTATCTATGGATAGACCGAGTAGGGTGAATTCTCGTACTGTCTCTATTTTTATGTCATTGTAAATAAGATTTATATCAAGGGGTGCTTTTTGGCGTGGGTGGAAGGACATGATCTTAGTTTTATTAAAATTTATCTCGAGGTTGTGTTCTGACATCCATGCTTTTATTTTGTTGAGTGCGTTTGTTAGTGTTTCAGTTTCAGTTTCTTTTAAAGGTCAGACATTATCTCGGTCTTTATCCAGATACAGATTAGTGGCTGAGATGGTCCTATAAGGAAATAACCACACAGCTTTGAGCGCACGCATTATTTTGTCAGTGATATTTAATTATTCAAAACACCTATTATACAACGTGTTGTTTTGCATCCTCGTCAAATTTCAGGAGGCTGTTATGAAAGACATAAATATTCAAATAAAATTACGATCCTGCTCAATAATTAATACATACTTGTTTTTTTAGATATTTAAGTTTGACAGTATTTCAGAATACTCTACTTTCAATGAATAGAATCGCCCCGTTGCGTATGTGGTAGGCAGTGTCGTACGACTATGTTGCTGTATGCATGCGTTACAGTTACAGCGCAGTTACAGGGTGGTATCACACGGACCCTACACATGCCGATTTCCGAAAATGACAACATTTAAAAATAAATACCTACTTATTTTATTATTGATTCGTGTCGAGAATCATTAGCATAGTTACCTCCTCGAATTTGACGAGGATGCAAAACAACGCCTTGTATTAATTTATAACAAATGGAAATATAAGAAACATATATAATCAGCCTATAATGGTCTCACTGCTGGGACACAGGTCTTCTCTCAGTTAAAGGGAGTGGGCTGTGATCCACGACGCGGGCCCAGCGCGTCACACGTCATCGAATTTTTAGTTCTAGGACATGCCGGTTTCATCATGATGTTTTCCTTCACCGTTTTGAGACCAGTGGTGATAAAATAATTTACACAAAGTAAAGCACATGTCAGGGTTCGAACCTACGACCTTCAACTGGTAAGTCGCGGCCGTTACCACTGGGCCACCATTGCTCACATACGAGTATAAACATAATATATATTTATTAATCGTCATTCAAACATGGCATAGGTAGTTCGGTTCGGGCGTACGTGTGAGATGGAACACCGGGGTGGTTTTTAGTCAGTAAGAGTCTGACAGACCCTGCCGCCCGCCCCAGGGCGGCGGACATCCATGAGGATTTTCCACCCCGGAAACGAAAAAAAAAACGAACCTGAATATCCGAACTTTTCTAACGGGACCCTAATTATCAAGAGTGTTGGTTGATAGACAAGTTTACTTTAGAAGATTCTACGGTAATCATAAATTTATCAGAAAATGGAAGAACAGCGTGTACCTACGTATTTATTGGATGATTTGTTTGGAAAATCTCGTAAGTCTGTTGAAAATATTACTTGCAGTGTTGAGAAACAGACAATTGAAATGAAAATTGTAACATTGTTCAAATCATGTTCATATTAAACACTCGTTGATGCCAAAAAAATCTGTGAGATAGGTATGATAGTATATAACCGCGGAGCATTTTGAACAGGCTTTAGTCGTGAGCTTTTGTTGCTCATTTCAAAGATGGCGTTACTTGTTGTTTTTTTTTTAACATCCAAGAAATTATTTCAAAACCTTACCTATGCTCTTCCAAAAACAACATAAAAAAATATACTTTTAAAGTCCACAAAAACAATGAACCTGATCTTCAGTTCAATGATTCTGATTCATTAATAACATTATTTTGTCAATTACTTATCTATAATTATAAGATGAAGCGTAGCAAAAAGAATGTCTTTAATTAACTCTAGCATCCTTTAACGTAAATCTCGAATGACTTAGTTACCCTATAATTAGGTACAAGGTATAAAATATCGGGCGTCAATTTTCCGTTCGCCGAAGGACTGCAAATTTGTGGCGTAGGGATGAGATGACGAGATCCTTTTAACCGGTTTGGTTTCATGGCATGTTTGCTAATAGGTACTTCTTACTGTAATATCATTAGAACAATATTAGAAGGCAGAGATAATGCTATTCTCATAAATATAAAATAAAAGTCCCGACTCATTGTTTGACTGACTCACAAGCGCTCAGCACAAACCCTTGGACAAAGAAAGTTGAAATTTTGCACAGAGGTTTCCATTATGATATCAACAACGACAATGACAAGGAATGCCGAATTTCCAAATTATTGCATTCATTACATGCATTACCTTTGTAGCGGTATCTACATCGCCATATGCGAGCTGCGCGGCATACTGACGTCACGGAAATCCTGCATCGCGCAAGCAGAGTCTACCGCGCGACTAGCATATATACAACTTCCCGACATCAATCATCGGGCAGTTGCCCACCAGACACGACACCCGTCTGGTCGGAGGATCCTCCCTTTTCTATGGAGGTATGAGTGAACTATACGTCCTGTTCCTCGTACCTCAATAACTTCATTTATTTGCATTATTGCCCTATTACTTAAATATGTCACCCTATTTAAAATTTCTACATTTATATCTGAAATTTATATGGTGTACATATTAAAGAGTATTCTACTCTATTCTATTCTGTTAAGTAGCTTTGGAAGAAATAGTTATGTTCTTAACTTCAAATCATTAATTACTGTGATAATATTTTGCACAAGATTTGGTTTAAAATTATTATACGGTAGGTAGGTAGGTTCATAGCGTTTTCGATGCGATCAAATTGCACCCACTGTCTTAATTAATACCTACTAAAATTATGTCTGAGTAGTTCACGAATTCAATTTGATTTAAATCTCATTCTAAACCAAGAGATAATATCGTTATCTTTCAAACTTTTGAACGCGGGAACTTTATGGGACACACAAGACAAATCATTTACGTGAGACAAATTGCCTTCGCGATAATGCGTTGCGGCGGCTATAGAGCGAGTTCACAATAGGCTTTTAGCCTTTCAAACTCCTACACAAAGCTATATGGGGTGATTCATTGTATCGAGGGTAATTCAGTTTAGGGAATAATTTTGGCATCGGCTGTATGAAATCTTCGAAATTATTTTTGTCGTTGAAACTCGGCAGCTACTTCACACAACAGGATAAATTATGTCCTAAGAAGGAAAATTGTAGGCTCACATTAAAGTTACCGAACCATTTTGGTTTGTACTTATTTTTATAAAAGAATCTTCAAATCAAAATGTCATTCATACTCGCATGTAAGTATGATAAAGCTCTTGGAACTACTTCAATCCGTTTTTAAATTTTAGGTAAAGGGGTAAACTTATAAAGGTATAGGACCATAGAAGTTTGTGATATAAATATCCTCGACACAAAAGAACTCATTCCTTATTTCTCATTCTTTGCCCAAAGCTTCTTGTGTTTCTGTTTCCTATCCAGCCAGAGTTTCTCAATACTCAATATATTTATTTGCATTCCACAATGTGAACTTAGGTGGTAGGTACATTATAAAATATACATAATTTTGGATCATTGTGGACCCTGTCGGGCACAGCAAGATAGGATAGAGGAAGATAGCTAATAATACGTCATTATTTTAAAGCGTAGATTATAAATGTTTTTCTAATATACTTTGACTTTGATTTTATTTATTATTTTTGGTATTTATTTTTAATTATTCATTTTATTTATCATTAAAATATTCATTAATATTATAATAGCATTTATGGATTAGGTATTGTTTTAATTTATTTATAAATATATTAAATTTTTGTTCTTTTTTAATTGCTTCTGGTAATTGATTATATATTTTAACTGACATTACTAATGTGCTTGTTGAGTGTATTTTCAGCTTAGAGCCACCAGGTAGGTTTAGCCTATTTTTGTGTCGTAGTGTATATTTAGTTTGTATGTTTTCTCGTGTAGTGAATAATTGTTGGTTGTTTCTAAAAAAATTGCATATCTGTAGAATGTATATACATGGAAGTGTTAAAAGTTTGTGTTCTTGGAAATGTGGCTTGCAGCTATCTGTGTCTTCTATGTTAACTAGGATTCTGATTAGACGTTTTTGCAGTGTGAAAAGTGTAGGTGCATGTGTACTGTTTCCCCATAATATTACGCCATAGCTTAACCACGCGTATGCATAGGCATAATACGTAACCAGCGCTGTCTGAAGGTTTGTAGTTTTTTTTAATTTCGCGGAGGGCATAAGCAAATTTAGATAATTTTGACCGAATTTTTTTTATATGTGATTTCCAATTTAAATTTGTATCTATGGATAGACCGAGTAGGGTGAATTCTCGTACTGTCTCTATTTTTATGTCATTGTAAATAAGATTTATATCAAGGGGTGCTTTTTGGCGTGGGTGGAAGGACATGCTCTTAGTTTTATTAAAATTAATCTCGAGGTTGTGTTCTGACATCCATGCTTTTATTTTGTTGAGTGCGTTTGTTAGTGTTTCAGTTTCAGTTTCTTTTAAAGGTCAGACATTATCTCGGTCTTTATCCAGATACAGATTAGTGGCTGAGATGGTCCTATAAGGAAATAACCACACAGCTTTGAGCGCACGCATTATTTTGTCAGTGATATTTAATTATTCAAAACACCTATTATACAACGTGTTGTTTTGCATCCTCGTCAAATTTCAGGAGGCTGTTATGAAAGACATAAATATTCAAATAAAATTACGATCCTGCTCAATAATTAATACATACTTGTTTTTTTAGATATTTAAGTTTGACAGTATTTCAGAATACTCTACTTTCAATGAATAGAATCGCCCCGTTGCGTATGTGGTAGGCAGTGTCGTACGACTATGTCGCTGTATGCATGCGTTACAGTTACAGCGCAGTTACAGGGTGGTATCACACGGACCCTACACATGCCGATTTCCGAAAATGACAACATTTAAAAATAAATACCTACTTATTTTATTATTGATTCGTGTCGAGAATCATTAGCATAGTTACCTCCTCGAATTTGACGAGGATGCAAAACAACGCCTTGTATTAATTTATAACAAATGGAAATATACTCGTAAGAAACATATATAATCAGCCTATAATGGTCTCACTGCTGGGACACAGGTCTTCTCTCAGTTAAAGGGAGTGGGCTGTGATCCACGACGCGGGCCCAGCGCGTCACACGTCATCGAATTTTTAGTTCTAGGACATGCCGGTTTCATCATGATGTTTTCCTTCACCGTTTTGAGACCAGTGGTGATAAAATAATTTACACAAAGTAAAGCACATGTCAGGGTTCGAACCTACGACCTTCAACTGGTAAGTCGCGGCCGTTACCACTGGGCCACCATTGCTCACATACGAGTATAAACATAATATATATTTATTAATCGTCATTCAAACATGGCATAGGTAGTTCGGTTCGGGCGTACGTGTGAGATGGAACACCGGGGTGGTTTTTAGTCAGTAAGAGTCTGACAGACCCTGCCGCCCGCCCCAGGGCGGCGGACATCCATGAGGATTTTCCACCCCGGAAACGAAAAAAAAAACGAACCTGAATATCCGAACTTTTCTAACGGGACCCTAATTATCAAGAGTGTTGGTTGATAGACAAGTTTACTTTAGAAGATTCTACGGTAATCATAAATTTATCAGAAAATGGAAGAACAGCGTGTACCTACGTATTTATTGGATGATTTGTTTGGAAAATCTCGTAAGTCTGTTGAAAATATTACTTGCAGTGTTGAGAAACAGACAATTGAAATGAAAATTGTAACATTGTTCAAATCATGTTCATATTAAACACTCGTTGATGCCAAAAAAATCTGTGAGATAGGTATGATAGTATATAACCGCGGAGCATTTTGAACAGGCTTTAGTCGTGAGCTTTTGTTGCTCATTTCAAAGATGGCGTTACTTGTTGTTTTTTTTTAACATCCAAGAAATTATTTCAAAACCTTACCTATGCTCTCCCAAAAACAACATAAAAAAATATACTTTTAAAGTCCACAAAAACAATGAACCTGATCTTCAGTTCAATGATTCTGATTCATTAATAACATTATTTTGTCAATTACTTATCTATAATTATAAGATGAAGCGTAGCAAAAAGAATGTCTTTAATTAACTCTAGCATCCTTTAACGTAAATCTCGAATGACTTAGTTACCCTATAATTAGGTACAAGGTATAAAATATCGGGCGTCAATTTTCCGTTCGCCGAAGGACTGCCAATTTGTGGCGTAGGGATGAGATGACGAGATCCTTTTAACCGGTTTGGTTTCATGGCATGTTTGCTAATAGGTACTTCTTACTGTAATATCATTAGAACAATATTAGAAGGCAGAGATAATGTTATTCTCATAAATATAAAATAAAAGTCCCGACTCATTGTTTGACTGACTCACAAGCGCTCAGCACAAACCCTTGGACAAAGAAAGTTGAAATTTTGCACAGAGGTTTCCATTATGATATCAACAACGACAATGACAAGGAATGCCGAATTTCCAAATTATTGCATTCATTACATGCATTACCTTTGTAGCGGTATCTACATCGCCATATGCGAGCTGCGCGGCATACTGACGTCACGGAAATCCTGCATCGCGCAAGCAGAGTCTACCGCGCGACTAGCATATATACAACTTCCCGACATCAATCATCGGGCAGTTGCCCACCAGACACGACACCCGTCTGGTCGGAGGATCCTCCCTTTTCTATGGAGGTATGAGTGAACTATACGTCCTGTTCCTCGTACCTCAATAACTTCATTTATTTGCATTATTGCCCTATTACTTAAATATGTCACCCTATTTAAAATTTCTACATTTATATCTGAAATTTATATGGTGTACATATTAAAGAGTATTCTACTCTATTCTATTCTGTTAAGTAGCTTTGGAAGAAATAGTTATGTTCTTAACTTCAAATCATTAATTACTGTGATAATATTTTGCACAAGATTTGGTTTAAAATTATTATACGGTAGGTAGGTAGGTTCATAGCGTTTTCGATGCGATCAAATTGCACCCACTGTCTTAATTAATACCTACTAAAATTATGTCTGAGTAGTTCACGAATTCAATTTGATTTAAATCTCATTCTAAACCAAGAGATAATAATAATATTATCGTTATCTTTCAAACTTTTGAACGCGGGAACTTTATGGGACACACAAGACAAATCATTTACGTGAGACAAATTGCCTTCGCGATAACCATTTTCTTGTTATATTTACGTCTAGCCTCTTTAGAAAATTAATTTGTTGAACTTTAAAAACGTTTAGTGGAAATATTCTAGGCTCTTTAATGTCAGAATTATTAGAACTTAATTTTATCCCCGCAGTCGTAGTCTTATGGTTTCATTCGTTAGAAATGTTTGAGCAGCCTCTAATAGTTTTCTTCTCTGAATAACTCCAACTTGGCTGTTCATTAAAGGTTATTTGTTTCAGTATATTGCAGTTCTCAATAAAGGCAGTTAATTTTTAATATCAAGAAATTATTTCTAGAAAACGTGAAAGCTTGTAGTTTGTTTTTTATTTAGATCTTTACGCTGCACCTCTTGGGTTTCAGAGTGAATACTAGCGTAAGTAGTATTAATTGTATTGCTAATTTAATTTTCTTTAGTAGTAGTATTTCAAACGGCCTTGCTATTATTAGATCTCCTCGGTGTTCTTAGCAGTTTTTTTTAATGGTGGATCTAGCAATCACGTGTTTAGAGAACAAAATTCAGGTATTCATTTAATTGAGAAGTGATTAAATGGGAAAGCCAACGATTATTTATAATTTTATACGTATTTTTTTGAAAACCGGCTGTGTTTAATAGTCCTTGAAAAGATTTGTGTCAAAGCATTGTTTATTTTATTTACATTCTTAAACTGCAAATAAAAGTTCATGTATTTTGTTCTTATTGTATAACGAATCAAAAGATACACTGACACATAGATCTATTTAGCCGAAGACAAAGTTATAATTAAATTATGTTACTGCTGAATATACATCTTAGTTTAATAAAAAAGATAAACTTATTAGTTTAAGTTAAAAAAAAACACCCACAAAAAATTTCGCTAGGTAACTCTCAAAGTTTTCAGACATTCTTTATTCCTAAAAATAAAAAGCCTTAAACTATTTCGACCCGTAAATTATGCCTAATTGGGTTCAATTTATCCCACGTGGGTGATAGAGAATAGAGGGTAACTATGAAAAAACCTAAAAGCATTTCATACCAAAATATTAACCATGTTGGTAGTTACACGTTCCGGGCAAAAATACATTAGTGGAGTGTAATTAAGACTAATTAGCCAGTCTGCATTAAAATGCTATCTTTACAGTTTGCATTTATGAGGAAAAGAAGAAAAGCAAAAGAATATTTAATTTAAAAATTTCATGAGACTTATGTAATAGTCCTATAATTATGTAAAATGTGTTACAATATTTTGTATACATTAATTATATAATTAAGTATATGCGAAGACGATAAAAATTACTCTACTACAATAGGTAAAAATAATTTAATAAACGTAGCAATGATAAATAAGTTAATTAAGTGATAGATACATGGTGTTCACATATTTACAAACATTGTAAAAGTATACGATTTCCCAAATTGTGTAAACAAGTAATATGAGAGTTAAAGTAATCACAGAATGAAAATCAATGTCATAAAAATAACAAAGTACACCATTTTTTTTTTTTTGCTATGTTTAATTTTGTCTACACCCCTACATTGTCCTATGGAGCTGGACCAGCATGTTTCCAAGCATTCTTATCTTGGATAAATCCTCTAATTTGTAATAAGTATGCTTGTTTACATAGTGAACTTTTTATATGAGTTTTAAATTTTCTTTCATTTAATTGCAATATATGACAAGGTATTTTGTTGTAATTTAGTTGTAGTTATTTCTCAGATACAGCCCAGCCTAGAGTCTGGATTTGAGCCATATTATTTTTTAAGTTGAATATAGAACAGGGCCCTGATAATTTCAATACATTTGCATTGGTCTCTCAAATGTGTGCTTTTGACACATTTTGTGTGCTTTCGTGCCTCGATTAGTGAAACTGAATTGAATCAATATTAGCGCCGCAATGCGAGTGGGACCTAACCCTTGAGCCAGCTCATGTTCCAATCACGGCTGGCTGTGCTGGCGTCACTGTCGCGACTGCTGAGACCCTCTAGCGGCGCACGTGACTAGAGGGCTGGTCCGTTCTTTCGCCAAAGAATTATGCTTGCCATTCATCGTGGCAATGCTGCCAGTCTTCTGGGCACGTTTCCGGTTGACAGCCTAAGTGACCATAAAACAAAAGGATTTTTTGTATTTATTTGTATATTTAGTTAGTTGGTCATTTAATTTAGTAAGTACACAGCGTAAATAGTTAGTTCTTTGCGTTATTTGTACAAAATCATTTTAAGATACACTATAGAAAAATACATAAAATGTTTTTATTCAGAATTCGAAGTTGAGATTTAATTGGCATTGCAAAGTTACACAATCGATTGATTGTGCAGCAGTTAGATTAATTGTTACAAATGAACAGCTTTCCATTTGTTAGACGATTGGCTTAGCTGCAGCCGCTTTGTTTTAAGTTACTTCATTAGGAAAGTTTAAGATTTGTTGAACATTTGTGTTCTCAACTGCAGTCTTGCAGTTTTATGCATGTATTTTCAGTAGATATTAATATAATTTTATAAAATGTAATTTGTAATTACAAAAAACAACAACCGAATTCTAAAAATAAAACACCACAAAGTGAAAAATACCTTTAATTTCGGAAGTCGGTATCTTTGTGTCTGTATTTTAGCGTTTTCCACCGACTTCCGAAATTAAAGTTATTTTTCAATCTGTAGTGTTTTTTTTTTGGAAGTCGTTGTTATTGTTTGTAAAAGAGTTTTTTATTTATCACTTTTTAGTTATGGTAGTTATGGTACCTAACCCCACACCCATTCGAAAACGATCGTCTTACACGTCCACGTCCGTTCGAAGGCGGTTTTTTTATTTAAAAATAATTTATTGTTGATTTTTTTTTAAACCGATCGACCGATTTCGATAAAATTAATATGGGACCACGTCTGAAGTATGACCTACCAAACGAAAATCAATTAATTCATAAATTGGCGGAATGATCGCGTAACAAACATACAAAATAAAAACCATACGTACAGTCGAATTGAGAACCTCCTTATTTTTAGAAGTCAGTTAAAAAAATATTTATTTTTTTATAACTTTTCGCACAAAAGGTACAAAGGCGGACTTAATGCCTTAGGCATTCTCTACCAGTCAACCAAGGGTGTTGAAGAGATTAGATGGCAGGTGCTTTAATTGAAAGGAAAGGATTGATTTTGAGCGATGTTTAACAATGATAAAAAAAAAAAAACTATCAAAACAACGTACACAAATACATAAATAAGTCCTATACACATAGGTACATACTATTTACTATACTATATACTTACATAAATATATATATATATATATATATATATATACAAATTCAAGGAAGAGAGATGTTGAGATGACTCTACTCTATTTGTTTTGTTTTTCGTTTTGCAGTCAGATCATATAAATATGATCTGAGGTTTTGCATATTATTTTCTAAGAATACGTCGCGTCGGGACGGTAATAATTTATGGCCTTCATAAATGCCACTTAGCAAGGAGTTACACAGAAACACGGTGTATCCATATAATAATACTTATGGGTACTACGCTACGCGGAAATACTGTAGTTTGCGCTAGTGATGTGCTGGCGACGGGAGTCGTCCGCCACATACTTATTTCAAGGATGCATAAATCGTTTCGGAGGCAACTTAAGCCTTTAATCCTAACTTGATGAAGTCTCAATGCTGCAGACTTCATCCTTACTGGCAAAACCTCGTTACAACGATACTTCGAATGCTTAATCAAATTAATAACTTATATTTTACCAATTTCCCAAATGTTTAATAAATTGTTTTATTTTTGTCATGTCACAACCATTCTAATAATTTCATTCGATAATAATAATTCGACCTACTAGCGTTTGTTTTAAGTTAATCTTTGGCATAAAGTTTACTGGATAAGAAAAAGCAATTTGTTCTGCAGTGTGCCAATTTACAGGCTACATGGCACCAAAAAGGGGTTTATTTAAAATCGTTGCTAAGCTAAGTGATGATTAGCGACCGTTTAACCCAATATTTTTGACGTATAAACGTCTCTTTATTTTAAGCAACGTTAAAAGCGACGTTAAAGGGGTAAGTTTATAAAGCTTTACGAAAATATTCGCCTTAAGGATAATGTATGACTACCTGCTCTAGATACCGTGGCGCGGCGGTTTTTTACAGTTGATGCACGTGTGAAATTACGTCATCGCCGCTCTAGTGTAAACAATGGGTTTTTCTAAGTATTCAATTGTTTTAATTAAAGCTGATAACAGGCCGGGCACCCAGGTACCCAGGGGGCATTGACGGTAGTTTGCTATTGGAAACGAGAGCTTCCCGAGGGTCATTAGCGGCTACCAGGATTGCGGGAAAGTCACAGGTAACTGAAGGAACACGGGTAGGTTTTAGTCAGTAAGAGTCCGACACGTCCTCCCGCTCTGGGCGGAGCGGGAGAAGTTATTTGATGACTTACCACTATAGCAAAAATAAAGTAAAAAAAGGATAATGTATGAAAGAAAAGCCGTAAACACTCATCAACCTAAGTATACAATCTTAATGACAAAATAACACACCCAGCCTTTAAATAAATAGTGTGAAGCATATAATTATTATTCTACCGTGATACAATATAAGAATGTAAATAACGATGATAAAAACATGTTGACTACATACGGTTATTAACATTTAACAATGATTTCATAAGTTTAATTATGCGGTGAAAAATATATTATTGTGTAGGTACTTTTGTAGTAATTAATGGTTTGATGAATACAGTTGAATGGCGTATTTTTCTTTTGACAATAAAAAGCAAGCTATTCTAGTCGGGTTTCTGAGATTATATTTGCTTTTTATTCTGACTTTCGTTTAGTACCAATATGTAGCGATTCATTATCATTGGTATGTCTCATAATCAGCTTATAATGTTCCTACTGCTGAGACACAGGCCTCCTCTCTTTGAGAGGTAGTGGGATGTCATCTACCATGCGGGCTCAGTGCGTGTCACATGTCTGTTGATCAGAGGGGCAATTCCCGCATTTTTAAGACCGTTCGCATTCTAATCTCAGTCTCAATCTGTCAAAATTACAATCAATTTACATACATTTATGACAGGTTTTTGACATTGATTGTCGCTGAGATGAGATTGCGACTTGAATTTGAACGTTTTTTAAGTACGAGAATTGGCCTACAGATGTCAGATCAGATGACAGATGTCAGATGTCACATGTCTGTGAATTTTTGCTTCTAGGACATGCTGGTTTTCTCACGATGATTTCGTTCACCGTTTTGAGAGCAGTGGTGATGAAATTATTTACACATAGTAATGCGCCTGCCTGGGTTCGAACCCACGACCTACAATTTGTAATTCGGGGCCATTACCACTGAGCCACCACTGCTCTTCATCGTTACCACTGTTTCTGTCTAGCCTAATGCAATTACACTTTTGTGTAATTATGTGTCCTTAACGATACCTATTGCAAGAATACAGTAATTTATATTATGTTTCTCTCATCTTATTTACAATTTTATTTATTTATTTAACCATTTATGAACACACATACCTATATAAACAGACAAGAAGAAAAGAACAGAAAAGTAGGTACAAAGGTGATGCTTATTTCTAATGAAATCTCTTCCAGCATACCTGCGCTAGGATACATAGTAGATTTAGAGATGTAGGCAGCGTGTGTAAGAGTGAAAGAGAATATAAAATACAAAATGGGTTTTTGGCTTGTGAAGGAGGTTCAATAACAGACACAATATCCGAGAGTTTCTGCGACGTCGAATGGGGAGCCACTTGAGTATCTTGCGAAAGTTGGAAACATCTCAAAGTCAAAGTCAAAGCATTTATTTCAAATAGGCACATAAAAGGCACTTTTGAACGTCAACATTTACATTTAAATAGAATTGATTCTAGTCGCCCCTTCCAAAAGGTAGTTTCGTATGGAGAAGAATGGGCAAGAAACTCCACCGTTACTCTTTTAAAATTGGTTACAATATTTGTATACATTAATTATATAATTTTATGTGAAGACGATGCACCTATAACAAAAAATTACCCTACCACAACAGGTAAAAAGAATCTAATAAACGTAGCAATGATAAATAAGTTAATTAAGTGATAGATACATGGTGTTCACATATTAACAAACATTGGTGCCGATTCTGTTGTACACCGAACTAAACTAACTAAACTATCACTAAAATTCCTTACTTTTGGCTATGAGAATCTTAACGCTATTCTGCAAAATAAAATCTCTAAATTTAAAAATAATTTTGACACATCTAAAATCAAATTTGACAATTATTGCGACTCCACGTGGTACTTGTTTGCCGTACCACGTGATCTTTTTTAGAGCCGTAGGCGCGCATTATGTGCGGCCTCGACTTGTTTTGTATGGAATTTTTTACTTTTTGCATGGAAAATATAAAAAAATATTACCAACACGTTGAGTTTTATAGGTTTACGGGTTGCAAAGGGGGTCGAAATTTTCATTATTTTTGCGATACGACACACCGTTTTCGAGATATAAGCAAAAGAAAAGAAAAAAAGATACAGTACTGTTTTTGCATCTGAAGTCGAGGTGTTGGTGTGAATTTTAAGTTCATGACAACTAATTTTATTCCACACCTTTTTAATCGCGATTAAAAATAGTCAGATTTAGTTAAGACAATCAAAATTTTAGGTGAAAAACGTAAAATTCAGAATAGCAAAATTGCCATTTTCACTAAATTATAATCTCAGTGCCATCTTAGTGCTGTCAAACTAAAATATAGTTAAGTTGTGTCACTTTAGTCAATTTCAGAATGGGAAATCGTCGTTTGACAGGAATAAACTAAATTTTGGTGATTTTTAGTCTAGTTTAGAGAATTTTGTGACAAGAGAATCGGCACCAATGTAAAAGTATACGATTTCCCAAATTATGTAAACAAGTAATATGTCAGTGTGTGAGTTAAAGTAATCACAGAATGTAAATCAATGTCATAAAAATAACTAACTTAACTATATAATTAAAGTTGCAATAAGTTTAATTTTGTCTAGACCCTAGATTGTCCTATGGAGCTGGACCAGCATGTTTCCAAGCATTCATTCATGATATTATTCCAAGCATGATCATACCTTATAAGGTTAAAAACAAAACGAATACATATATTCTGCAAACGCTTAAGTTTATTTAAAAGCTTCTCGGTGGCATCCAAATAACAGGCATCGGCGTAATCTTTAATGGGCTGAATGCGAGTTTGAGCAAGAGAGATTTTAGTGTTCAAGGGCAAGAAGCTCTGGAGACATTTCAACGAATGGAACGTGTAGTGCACTTTGCGACTGACTAACTGATTCCCTAAAAAAGTTTTAATAAAGTAAAAAAAAGCCTCACTTTTTTGATTTACGCTCCACCTTTCTTTTAAAGGCCACTGTAGCCAATCCTTGAGATTAGAGAGACCATACCAGCTTATCATTACGCCTTCTTCCGTTCCTCATAAAAATTCTAACATTTTCCCGAAATCATTAGTTTCCCGTCGATACTAGTTATTTCTATATCACTGAACTCTGATGAAAAAGGGTAAATGTTTTATTTATTTTTATTAGTACACGATACTCGTTAGTCGAGACATTTGAGAAATTGTGATATCAAAAGTTTTTGGGGTTGATGTCGAAATATTTTTTTATTAAAGCGAAGACTATATTGCTAATCGGATCGCAAACACTTAACAAGGAACTTAAGAAGTTCGAGCAACAAAAATCGATAAACACCGTTTTTATTTTAATCTTAGTTTTTGAGCAAAATATTCGTAAAAAACACTGGTGTAGGTATAAGTTACTCCAAGTTAATACCTACATGATATCCAAAAACCAATGCATCGAATCGTCTTGTATCATTTTAGATATGTAAAAGAAGCAGTGTATATCGAGTACGTAATGTAGATCTTTAGTTGCTGACTGTAACTACTCTGATTATGTAAGTTATCGTTTGAGTTGGGAAAGGAAGATTTATTAGGTTTATCAACAAACTGATCTGACCAAGATTATGTCTGGACTTTAAAAGAGACTGTGACCTCTGAGTTTGTTTCGGCCTTTCTTCTCAGAGTAGTCAGTTATGAAACGCCGACCTCATCTAGTTTTAAAAATATGATTGACGTGTAAAAGTGTTTGTAACAAACCTACTTACAGAAATAAAATCATTTATCATTTATTTATCATTTATCATTTAACTACATACTATAGTCAGAAGGGACTGACACTTCGTTTCCTGTTTGAGGATGAGCATTTAGCGTCCACGTATTTCATTAAGCAGTAAAAGTATGTTTTATTCCATCTTCACGTTTCGCCAATAGTTGTGACTCCGGGGCGAGCCTATTGCCAAAATGTAATAAAATAGGCTTAACGAGTCTGAATAGGCTTTGAAGTTAACTTTCGTAACAATTTCGAACACCAGAATGTTTTAATATACATAGAATATGCTGTCCGAAAATGCCATAAAGATTTGTTAAGTTGGAGCACTGGTGACCCAGTGGTATCGTCGCCAACTGACGAGGTTGACGACTTGTAGGTAGTGAGTTTAAACAAAAGCAGGCACTTTATATTGTGTATTTAATTTCATCACCACAGCTCTCAAAACAGTGTAGGAAAACATTGTGAAGAAACAACAATTTTTGAAGACAAGTGACTCTTACAGAGAGGAGGCATGTCCTAGCAGTGGGAACATTATAGGCTAATTATGATGATTATGAAGTTAGAAAGCAGAATCATGAAGCCTGGCAGATCTGCCAAGTCCAGCCAAGTACCAGGAAAGACTGTATGTCAAGACTACTGAGTAAAGTAGCTAAAAAGTTTGTAAAATCAAAAAGTACACGCCCATATATTAACGCTCATTTATTTTAATAAAATAAAAATTATATAATTGATTTGTATTATAAAAAATAAATCACGTATGCAAGTTCTTTAAAAATATTCTAAAAAGTTCTATAAGTTTTTGTACAAAATGAGCGTACAGACATCTGAAGGCCAATTCCCGTAATTAAAAATGTTCAAAATCAAGTCGCAATCTCATCTCAGCGACAGTCAAATGTCAAAAATGTAGGTAAACGATATACAATTTTTGACAGATTGAGACTGAGATTAGAATGTGAGCGTTCTTAAAAACACGGGAATTACCCCTCAGGACGTCCACGTAAACGTATAAACTTTTTCGAAACGTTTTATTTTTCAAAGTTTCAACATTATAATGACTTTTAGAAAGTATAAGATGGTTTAATTTTAGTGTTTCCGCGGTGTAAATCTACTCATATTATTGTATAAATGCAATATAGTTGTGAAAGAAGCATTTGAAGATCACACAATTGCTTGACCTTGACGAGTCGGGAGTAAAGCACTACCTCAACCGCTTCGCGTTATGACGCGTGCAACACAGTAAAAGAGTTTGGTAAGCACACGTATGCAACAAATCACATTTGTGCACTCTACAGCATGCGTAGCATTATAGAGGCACGAGGAACAGGGTGTAAAGTTCACTCATACCTCCATAGAAAAGAGAGAATCCTCCGACCAGACGGGTGTCGTGTCTGGTGGGCAACTGCCCAACGATTGTTTTTTTTTTTTTGGCCTCTCGCAGTTGGCCTTGAGAGGCCGTGACTGCTTAACCGGTCTATTCGGTGGTGCCTTTGAGCTAACTCAAAGCCTCCAGCCAGGGCCCAACGATTGATGTCAGGAAGTTGTATATACAAGGTGCAGTTTTGAACCTGCAAAACATTTCAGGAGGTTGTTATGAGACTCGTAAATAATCATATAACAATACGATACCAAGTCAATAATCAATAATACTTTTTCTTTTCGATTTTTCAATTTTATTGTTTTTCAGAATAACTCTCTTAATAACCCTCTTCAAAAAAACAGAATCACCCATTGCGATGTATCGCGCGTCATGTCACTGTGTGCGTGAATGCGATTACCAGTGACGTAAGCCTGTACGAGTCCCCGCCCACATTTCTATGAAACGAACGCGGCACGTAGGTACGTTAAACTAAAATGAAGGTCGTTGCTATGGTTACGGGGAGCCCCCGCGATGCTTGTCATACCGCATTTCGATTAAGACTCGAAAATCTGTTACTGCGCATCGAAGGTTCAACCAACGTGCCGCGATCTGTACAAGTTGTTGTAGCTACAGCAACTTATAGCAAATAATTTTACCTTAGATGTAGTTCGAATTTGAAAATCACAATGTACCTACATTATTGTTTTAAATTTCGCTAAATAATAACTCATTTTTAAGCATCATTACAATGCCGTGGCCAATCTGCCGAGCCTGTTCCCAACTATGTTAGGGTCGGTTTTCAGTTTAACTGTATGCAGCTCACTACATGGAGTGCCAGTGAATCACGTAGGGCGACTGCGTATCAGACCTCAACAAACCAGTTACTTGATAACACGATACCCATTTGTTAGACTAATTGTCTGACTTTCTGGCTTTTGACTACCCGTACCAACGACCATACGGCAGGGCTGTAAGGTCGTTGACCCGTACCGACCCGTGTGGTACCTAACGACCGTCCGAGATCTACAAATCAATTCGAACCAAAGGCTTTAATTAAGTGCTTACCGAAACACGGGATTTCAATGATGTCCTAGTAACAAAAAAAAACACAATGATACTTGCTCAGTTGCGAACCCGCAACCTCATGCATGCGAGGAGAAAGCCTTAACCACTGGGCTATTACGATAAATAATAATAGTAGGAAGTAGATACAACTGCGCCAAAAAAAGATCACGTTGGCGTCGTTAGTTACCTATCAGCTGATGAATAAAATGATAGGCGGAGATAAATAAACCTTACAAAGCACGTAAGCAGTTCCTGTTGCACAATTGTGAAACTACGATCGCGAGCGCGTGAGCGGGATTTAGGTAGGCACCTAATAATAATAATAAGGCATGTAGGTACTCGGCGCAGTCGGCGCGCTCTGTAGGTAAATTCAGCCCCAAGGACGGTTTTTATTTGTAGATTAAATTGGTTGATTTAAGATTTTCCTTCCTACTTTTTAACGGGCTGAGGACCGACAGAAATACATCAAGATAATTTGTGCTAGTTAAGTAGGTAGGTACCCATGTGTTACGGATTTTAGGTGATTCATTTTGTCTGATAGGTATTTTTGGCGTAGTTAAAAATTTTAAATCAACTTATTTACACTAATCAAGTTGATTTAGCTAACATCGTATTTACAAATTATTGTCTATGTACAAATAAATAAATAAATTACCTACTTATGTTACCTGGAGATATTGTTCAAAGTTTCCACCGTCACACTCCAGGCACAGTCTAGCACGACGTTGCTGATTTTCCTTCAGCTTACGTAACACAAACACATTCGTTTTTATTGTGTCGAAACCACTGATCACTTTTGCACGTAGTTGGGTAACACTGGTGATTTCGTCTGTGTACACCAATCTTTTAACGTCTCCCCACAGATAAAAGTCCAGGGGCGTGAGGTCCGGAGAACGCGGAGGCCAAGCCACTGGACCACCGCGACCAATCCAGTGGGTGCCAAACCTGTCACTCAAGTACTCACGTACTTGCCTACCGTAGTGAGGAGGTGCACCGTCCTGCTGGTAGTACATGTTGCGTTCCACTCCCAGGGGAACTTCTTCCAACATTTCCTCGACGACGTATTGCCACATCTCCAGATATGTGGCACTAGTGAGGTGACCATCGATAAAATGGGGTCCAAGCAATTGGTCTCCTATTATGCCAGCCCACACATTTAAACTGAACCTCACTTGAAAAGAATGCCTTTTAGTCACGTGCGGGTTGTGTTCGCGGTGAGCCCACCAGTGTTCGTTATGAACATTGTAGACGCCAACTCGAGTAAATAAACACTCGTCCGTCCACAGGATGTTGGCGTCTTGGTGTTCCAGCAACCAGCGACAAAATGTAACTCGCGCGGCGTTATCACTTTGGTGGAGATCCTGTACCTTGCGGTAATGAAAAGGATGCTGCATTTCTTTGTGCAATAGCCGCCACACTGTGGAGTGGTGCACTCCAAACCGTCGACCAGCCTCCCGCGTGCTTGCACGTGGCTCTCGCCGGAAGAATTCCAGGATATCTTCCTGCAAGGCGACAGGCAGGCCTTCGTTGCCGCGACCTTCAGCATGCTGGGGAACGTCGAACTGCCGATGATCGCGCAGTCTCTGCGTAGCAGCCAGCATTACCCTGTGTGAGGGACGTTGCCGATTGGGGAATAACTCCGCGAACATTTCGATGGCTCGAGATAGATTGTCTCCACTGATGGCATACAAGCGGACCATCTCCACCAACTCTACATTGGAGTATTGGTCCGTCATCTTTACAACTAGGTAGTAGGTACCTATCCCGACCGTTAATCGAAGGCGCACTTGAGGGGCGGAATTTGCAAGCGTATGCACATACCGACGTCATCAAATACACTAATAAATTGACTATACACTATTGAATTGAGTTTGCGATGGCCGCGGGGGCGTGGCGGGGGAGAGGGAGCGGGCGGTGGTTGGTGCTTTGGATTTATGAAAGAAATGTCGGTTGCGTTTGTTTGTGTGTGTGAAAGCGCAGTTTAAGGACACGTACAGATTGGTCGCGTTTTAAAAAGGGGAGTTCACACTTACCGATTTCCGTAAATAAGAATAAAATGAAAAAAAATACCTGCCCATTTTATTGTTGATTCGGGTCGAGAATCACTAACATAATTACCTCCTAAAATGTTTTGCTAGTCGCGCGGTAAACTCTGCTTGCGCGATGCCGGATTTGCGTGACGTCAGTATGACGCGCAGCTCACATGTGGCTATAAAGATACCGCAACAGCATGACCACTTCTAACTCTACTCTACAAAGAGAAGATAAATCACTTTCTTAACAAAAATTCATTCTTATCTTCAATTTTGACATTGCGGCGTAGAAATCTTTCTACAATGTCATTTTGTCTTCCGTTTCTTCTTTCTGTTCGGTGGTTTCTTCCGTCTGTTTTTTGGCCATGCTACGCATGCAGGACACATTTATCGTTCGTAATATGAGAATTATATATTTTTTAAACATAAGAAACAGTCGTCGGTTTGCATCAAAGATTAGACTACACAGAGCATAAATAAATGAGAAATGATTTATTTCTGTAAGTAGGTTTGAACAAACACTTTTACACGTCAATCATATTTTTGTTTTAAACTGGATGAGGTCGGCGTTTCCTATCTGACTACTCTGAAGGTGCGTACGGATAGCGCGTTCCTGTGTTACGCGTAGTTGGAAAACACTGTCCACGCGTACATTGGATACGCGTACAGCTCCTGTACGGACCGCCGCGAACCTGTACGCGAGGTCAATCGATCCAGAGCGCTCCGCGAGTCCCAGTCATTCGCCATGACTCCGACAAAGTTAGCGGTTGCGTGCACCACCACTGCTGCGGCGTTAGTCATTATTCAACACATTTTAAATAAAAAATGTAGAAACAAACGGAAACCTAGATGGTGGATGAAAAAATTGTATCGTGAAAGATTACAGTGTGGAAATAGGCTAATGGAAGATATAAATTATGAAGAAAGTGGGGACAAAAATTTTGTGAGAATGAGTTTGCAAGATTTTGAAATAATTCTTGAAAAGGTTGAACCTAAAATAAAAAAAATGAATACTAATTTTCGAGAAGCTATTACAGCCAGAGAAAGGCTATCCTTGACGTTAAGGTTCTTGGCCACCGGGGACTGATATGATGATATTTTCATTATTAAAACTCGAAGAACACGCGTGTTTATTCATTTTGCCGTCCAAATGTAGCGTAGCCGGCCCCGTGCGTCCTCTTTGACGCGCGACAAAAAACCGACTGACGATCGGCTCGCGCTCGAGTTGGCTCGCTCGGCACGCGTACCCCAAGAGTGAACGCGTAGCTGCAGGTATGAACTAGGCGTTCCGGATACGCGTAAACTGAGTACGCGTACCAGGGTACGCGCAATCCGTACGCAGCTTGAGAAGAAAGGCCGAAACAAACTCAGAGGTCACAGTCTCTTTTAAAGTCCAGACAAAATCTTGGTCAGATCATGTGAAGGCTATGTAGATCGGTGTCTGCAATGGTCTTTTGAGGAAAGAACCACACAGATTGAGTGGACCTGTCCAGTCAGTGCACGCAATTGTCAGTAATCGTGCAGCTCAACTTAGACTCACGGAGCTCAACGATTCGACGAACAATACCAAAGAAAGGACATTTGAGTAGGCCGCATAAATTACTCAAACTGCCAGATCATGATTAATCCGAGAAAAATACAAAAATAAATAAATTAAAAAAACCAATGACCGACATAGTTCTCACATTCACAATAATTAAAATAATATTATAATAATCTTTGAGGACCATGTAGATTTGTGTCTGAAATGGTCTTTTGACATACCTACCTACTTATTTATTTTATCAAAATGTTTATTACGTAGTCTGGGAACCTAAACTATTCTAAGGTAAATTATTCTTCGTGACTAATATTTTGCATTCGGTTTCTGATTGCAACTAGGCGTCAATAAATAAACAAATTGTGTAATTTTGGCTGATTCAGAATTCTTCTAAAATGGTATTGCGAGAATGTGTGATATTAGCACTCTCACCGCCATAGACATTTATGTTTTTCTAGAACAGCAGGCGGTATGGGCAGCGCGCGTAACATGCAATCAAACTCTCAACTCAAACTCAAAGCATTTATTTCAAATAAACCAATTACAGGCACTTTTGAATTGTCAAGGGGTCGGTCAGTCAGAAAGATGAAGCTAGTTGCCCATTCCAAAGCGCAGTAGGTACCTATGGAGAAGAGCGGGCAAGAAACTCCATGGACACTCTTTTAAATCAAAATATTCTTACAAAAAAGTGGTTACATCATTCATGTTGTAATTATACATGTGAGAACGATGTAGAAACACGTGCACGTTAAAAGCGTCCGTAATAAAAAGATAAAAACAATTATGGAATTAAAATAAGCCGTGGCAGCTAAGAAATGACCAGTGCCTACTGACGGCGCCCGTTCACGAACATGACGTATGGATCAGCACCATTCAGCTCAACCATTTTGAAGGGAACTCAATGATCCAATAGCAATGTCTTTTACACCACGCCACGCTAGATTTTGTGTAACTGTTGCAGCTCGCCATGTGGATGGCCGGCGAGACACTTCGTTAAGTTATTATCTAACAAGCCAAACTCTATAAAAATAAATGTATTTGTGGGATGACAGCGGACCACACGGCCTGCTGGTAAAAAAATCTATAGTGGCTTGCTGCACTAAAATTTATGTGGGTGGTCAGCAGACCACATGGTGGTCAGTATTAATTATCATTTTTTTTTTTTTTATTAAAATAATTGTAATAACCTCTTGCCAATTTCGGCTGTGTGAATTCATATGTATTCTATTTTGGCCCTGAAAATATGAGCAAAGTAGTCTGGAATATAATAATTTTTAAAGATTTTTTTCCTATACTCCTCAAAATAATATTTAGATATTTTTGATTTATGAACAAACAAACGATTGGTGAGCAGTGGTGTCCCAGTGGTAACGATCGCGACTTACGAGTTGTAGGTCGCAGGTTCGAACCCAGACAGGCGCTTTACTTTGTGTAAATTATTTCATCATCACTGCTCTCAAAACGGTGAAGGAAAACATCGTGACGAAACCGGTTTGCCCTAGAACCAAAGATTCTAAGACATGTGACATCTACCAACCCGCACTGGGCCCGCGTGGTGGATTACGGCCCACTCCGTCACAGAGAGGAGGCCTGTGTCCCAGCAGTGGGAACGTTATAGGCTGATTATGCTATGCTAAACGTTTGGTTTATTAGGTAATAAACGTTACTTACAGTTAAAATAAGGATATATGTCTGCTTATCAATATAATTTTTGAAATTTCAACGTCTTTATGTTGACATACCTAACACAAGCATCTTCTTGCTTAAAAGGTGATCTCCAAACTCATTGTCTGTTATAATTGTATGTAATTGCAATAAACATTTTTATTTTTATACCTAGAGTAAAAAAGCAGGTGCCAATGTACTCAATGCGCGTGTCAATGACGTGTTTCTTAATATTTTTTTTCTTCTATCTGTAAGTAGGTTTGTAGAAACACTTTTACACGTCAATCTAATTTTTAAACAAGACGAGGTCGGCGTATCCTAGCTGACTACTTTGAGAAGAAAGGCCGAACCAAACTTAGAGGTCACAGTCTCTTTTAAAGTCCAGAAATAATCATGTGAAGACTATGTAGATCGGTGTCTGAAATGGTATTTTGGGGAAAGAACTACACAGAGCGAGTGGACCGGTACAGTCAGTGCACGCATTTATTAGTAATCGTGCAGCTCAACTCAGAACTTAAGGAGCTCAACGATTCGACGAGCAATAAGTACCAAAGAAAGGACATTTAGGTAGGCCGCATAAATGACTCAAACTGCCAGATCATGATTAAAACTAACTGAGAAAAAAAAAACAAAAAGCAATGACCCACATACTTAGTCCCCACATTCACAATAATTAAAATAATATAATACTTTACAAAGTAAGTAAGTAAGTATATACAATTCATCAAAGACTCAGTCAGACTGGTTGTAAGACTTTCGGGCTTCTGACGAGCCGTAACGACTGCCAAAGATCCACGAATTACAGTCGGGACCAACGGCTTAACGTGCTTTCCGAGGCATAGAGGGATCTTGGTATGTTATGATGGTCACCTATCCACGGAGCAACCGCGGCCAGTGTAGCTTAACCTGATCGATTGACCCGTGCCGCTGTTATTACTTACCCACAAGCCCCTGTCTGTCTGTGTGACTGATAAGTTAATTCATATAATTATTAAAATGCCTGTTTTCAAAGCGGACTATTTAATAAAAGCAACATAAACTCTATACCAATGAGAGTTACCAAAATTTTTATAAGTGTCAGCGGTTACTAAGAAGCTAATTCACTTCACGATTACATCACAAGGTCATTCAAAATAAGAGGACTACATCAGGATGTGCCTAAATAAGGTCAAACTTCTTCAGTTGATTGTCACAAATAGGGGCTATGTCGAGTGACCACTTTGTATGTGTGTTGGTTTAATCTAAGAGATCTGACAATTCTCGATAAACGTACTCTAACGTACGGTAGGCCGCACGTCATTTGAAACTCCCTACTACGGGCCGGTTTTTTAATCCTCAACCATTAGTAAAAATAAAAAATAAACGTAGTTACTATTTTTAACTAATGGTTGAGTTAATTACGGATCAAAAAAGCGGCCCTAAGCCGGACCACGTCAAGGTCAAAGCGTTACTACTGACGTGTGGCTTAGTGTATTATGCCAGTCTATAAGTTGTCCCATTGACATAAGACCTCGTCTTTTCATAAATAGTACGTACATAATACTAGACTATTATAAATTTATGTACCCTGGCGATGTTTTCATTAATCAGCGTTCAGTGTTGTGGTGAGTATAATTATGATAAAACTAGAAAACATTGCTACTCGCAAAGTTCGAATACGTAAACTCGTGCTCAAGAAGCGTATCTCAAAACCTCGGTGCTGTCATATTCACTTAGGGCGAATTTCACCAATGAAACTAAACACGGTCGACACAATTAAACTGCGTTCAAGAGCAGAGTGTCAAAATTCCACAACAATGATGACACTGACAGCTCTTGAACGTGGTTTACAACCTACCATAACGTTATCGTATTAGCAAACAAGAGTTCTTGCTTGTACTCTTGTTGCACGGGCCCTTTACTCGGAAAATTGATATTTTTGCAGAGTCAAGGGGAGAAATAAATAGTTTTGCACGCGACACCGTGTTAAAAACTTTTGCACACTGTGTAGTTCAAAATTCAATTAGTTTGTGCTAGAATGCTCCTTTATGTTTAGTTTTCATGCGCCTCCGCAGTTAATAGTCGGTTTTTTTCCTCGTTTGACTTCCAAGAATACGGAAATCCCTACGAAACAGTAATTTATGAGGCATTATTTTGTTCTTAAGCTGAAACCAATAATTTCTTCTTATAATTCGTCAATCAACAAAAGTACTAGATTTCCGATAATACTAATTTTCCATCAAAAACGACCGTAAAAATAAGACCACAAGCAATGTTGTGGTCTTATTTTGAAGTTGTATAAAAATCCATATATTTCGTGTTTAGCGGCCAAATAAATTACATATTAAACTCGTATCTATCGTGTAATTAAAAAATGGAACGATCTTTTACTTCAAAACACGGCAACCAAGGAGGTAACTTATCAAAGGTTTTATTTAAATTTCGAACTAGGTTGCAAATAGAAAGCTGTTTCTTGAAAAAAAAAAACAAATGAACACATTAACGCGGGAAAAAATATTATTGTTCGTCATTGATTTTGAAAAGTAATTGTATTTTAATTTCCGCGCAATAATTGAGAAAAGTTATATACAAGCCTTGGTCACAACTAGGCATTGATAGACTTACGTATGTGTGCCTCGGCTTCGCCTCGGCCCACATTAACACGTTCATCCATCAATGCCTCTTTTGCTGGCCGCTGCAGTAATGTACTATTAAATTATTCAACCTTATTGCTTAGAAATTATGTTTTACTTTTCGATAAATATTTTTGTTTTTATTTTAAAAATACATTTACTTTTCAATCAAAGTAGTAAATATATTGCAAACGATAATAAACTTTATGTTTGAGTGTTTAAGGTGTATAAACAAGCTATAAGCAATCGTGGCGGTTGAGCGATGACTTTTTGTTCCTAATCCTTAATCTAGTGCTATTGTTGATCGAAGATAATATATGAGGAGTTCAATTTCAAAACCCGCCAAAAAACTTTTCATTAAATAACGGTTAAACGTAAAAAACCTTACAAAAATCATTATTCGAAACAACATCTTTAAAAAACCACAGTGACAGCTTTATATTGAGACTGGCAATACTTAAGAACTTTGTTTACTGGGAAATAATTAAAAATAACGGAAAAATAACCATTTATATTTTTGTTTTAGCGGATTTTGATGTATACATTTAATTTTAGCGGGGTTTGAATTAAACATAGTTCGTTTTAGCGGGATTTGCAACTGACAGATTTGTACACGTGGATGGTCTTATGCAGTCAACAGCCATGAATACTAAAATGTTGATGAAGCAATTTACATTATTTTATGAGATATGGAGAATCATGAAAATTAATAATACGAGTTAAAGTATGAAAATTATTTATTAATAAAACTAATACAGAATAATGAATGGAAGATGAAAGAAAGGAGTTCAGGAAGAATATTAAATATGTGTTTCAACATCCCCAAAACCATGTTCACAGAAATGTTCTTCAATAGCATTTCCACTATCGAAGCTACTGACTACTGGATCGACACTTTGCATTCTTTCTTCAATTTTTTTGTAATACTCTAAAGTAGGTAAATTTCTCCACTGTGTCCCAAAATGCTTTTCGAGAAGTTTGCCAACATCATCGACCTTTGCTTTCATCGGTAAAATTGTGTTTGCTAAAATTAACTCTGGAGAAAGCATAGTAATTTTTTTATTCTTTTTTGTAATTATTTTTTTATCATTGAGTTCGCTTTTATAATTAATCTCTCCTTGAACTAATACATTCTCAGATTTTGACCTAGTTAAGAAAAAGCGCTTAGATTTCATAAAAGGAAAATGCCATGAACTAGTGGGTTTGATAATCGTTTCATAACTTTTCTTCCAGTCGTAAACTGGTATTGTTGAAAGGTCTGTGACAGTTCCATTTTCTTCAAGCACAGAGACGTATTCTGCTGGACAAGTTACAACTTCTTTAGTTTTTAATACTTTTTCGATTTTAGCGAACACACGGTCAGGAGGTATGAACGAATGTCCGACTATAGGGTATATTACTTCAACTTTTTTTAAATGTCTAGGTGCTTCACAATACAGCCATTTACCCAACATAACAACCATGGCAGTATTCTTATTCTGTCCGGAACATCCATCGCATACCACACGTAAGATCTTGATTTTCTCGTTGAATGTTGCTTGTTGTAGGTAATGATATACTGCACTTACAATTTCATTCCCTCCCTTCTTATGGACTACTTCACTCCAATAATATGAATAAACATTTTCTTTGTTTAATTTAGCCTTACAATTTCCATCTACAATAGCAAAATGATAAAAATTTAACTGACGACTAAAATACGCTGACTGGTCTGGAAGCTTTGGTAGTGGCTGGTTTTTCTGACAGTCGAATGTAATAGTTTTTACGGTATCATCTTCCTCTTGGAGTATTTTATAAAACGCTTTATACTTTAATCTGTGAATTCTTTTATTAGTCATAAGTTCATGTCGTTTTCTTGTATCACTTTCAGCTTTTATTTGTTCTTGCAGGGAAGTACATGTGGAGCAGACGTCTGTTCTCGGGGAACCAAAACCAATGTTGTAACATGTATTAAATATGTTGCGAAAAAAACATTGCTTAACCTTACGATCATTCTGATGTTCTGCATTATAGACCCGCCATAATTTTCGAATATTAAGCTCGGCCGGGAGATATAATCTTTGTGTTTTTGAGCGACAATAGTGACTTTCTTGGCACTTAAGTTTTTCAATGAAACATTCGACTGACTCTCTCTTTGTCGCGTATTTTTGGGATTTTCGATCACCCCCTCTCTTTTCTACTGGATGACTTCCTCCACTTTTATAAAATCTGCTCATAATACCCTTAATTCTATCTTTTTTAACCAGAAGAGCATCCAAAAATGTTTTTTGACAAACTGGGATCATTTGACCGTGGTTTCCAATAATATGATATTTAATCGCAATGTTTCTTTTAGAGTTTTCTTTTTTATTATTAGCTTTTTTTACGTTGCAATATTTTAATATGAAATGGTCTTGAGAAATTTTAGTCGTACATTTATAAAAATTCCTATGAAATCTGCTTATATCCTGGCGAGTTAATTTCGCGCATCTGAATGATTTTTGGTTATGATTGCATTGCGGGAACTTTGGCAAACCTTTGCTTTCATACCTGAAACAATATGTTTTTAATTGATTAGGTCGGTCGGTGAGTTTTGGTCGGAGTAGAGCGGAGACGTAGTAGTGAAACCACCAATTTTTTTTCTTAAAATCAGAAAGCGGTTCACAGAATACATCTACCTACCAAGTTTCATGTGTATATTATGTGTGTATTGTGTATAGTTTCGGAATAAAATGGCTGTGACATACGGACGGACGGACAGACAGACAGACAGACATGACAAAACTATAAGGGATTCGTTTTTTGCCATTCGGCTACGGAACCCTAAAATGACACTTATTTAATTTTTATTACTTGGATTTTACAACATAACATAAACAGTAAGTAAGCTACATATTATATACCTACATAAAATCTCGATTTCGTTTCCCCAGAAATGGATGCAAGAACAAATAAAGAGGAAATTGACCCCCGGAACAGTTTAAATTTACAACTAATAAAACAACTAACTACTTTAATATAACCAATAGATTTGATAAAATTTTGCATAACACCATCCTCTTCACTTTAACATGTAGTTTGATACAAAACTTTACGTACCGTTTCTTTTGCTCCGTCGTACGTTTCCATGTTGATCTATCACTTTTTCTCTTCCTGGTATGTTTAGGATCACATTTAGTAACAAATTGTGTAGAATCATCCATTATTTCTTGATAAAAAACATAAAAAACCGACAGCACTTCTTCACTTTGTTGACAAAATCGCCATACTGTTTGTTGTGTTACGTTGAGCAAATGCCGTGCTGTGATTGGTCGATTTGGATTTAGCGGAATTTGAAACGCACTGGAACTCTTTTAGCGTTGTTTGCAACAAACTGTTATTTATAAAAGCCGATTTGTTAGGCTTATAGCGGGGTTTGATAATAATTTTTAAACCAAGAAAAAAGAATGAATGATGGCGCTTCTTATCCAATCGAAACAATGTTTTTGTTCAAATATCGTTTTGGCGGGTTTTGAAATTGAACTACTCATATAAATAAACTAGCTTTTGCCCGCAACTTTGCCCGCGTGAAGGTTGGTAACTATCCCACGGGAATAGATAAAAAGTATTCTATGTCCTAACCTAGGTCATGATCTATCCGTATGCTGAACTCCATCTCAATACGTTCAGCTAGTAAGGCGTGAAAAAGTTCCAAACAGACTGACAGATTTACTTTTGCATTTTGAATATAATAAAGTACGGATAATAAACAGCTGTTTCCGCGAATTTCCCAGTTACTATGCGGTTTTTGTTGTTGTTAGGTAATGTGTTTCAATATGCCAAACACTTCATTGGAATAAAAATATCGAGACCTTTTTCATAGCAAATGGGATAATACTTCATACCGCATAGTAGGGTGCCATAAAAGGGCGGACTCAATTCAATACATAAAAAGAGTAAAAAGAGAACCCACAAACGTCGCCGGAAAAATTGGCTTATTTGCGATATTATTCACTTAACATTACCATAATTTTGCAGGAAATATAAAGTTATCCGAAACTAGGTACGTTAGCAACAGCTTTTTTCCCTCAAAGTTAATTTACTGTGAATTTACCTAATATTGGTTTGGAGAAAATATGGATGGGAAATACGCTATTCATAAGTGGGTTTGGTATTCATTAAATCGCGCAGAAATATTCGTAACAGGGTGAATTTATTCTCAAAAACCACTGATTATCTAAAAAAAACTGGTAATACCTACCAGTACCTAAATAACTTTTATTTGGTGTTAATTTTACGCTGCATTATTCAAGTATCGTTTTTGGATTTTAAAATGAATACAGAGTTATTTTTCTGCCAATCTTCTTACCTGGCACATTAATTATTTCGAGTATAATTTTTGCATTCCAAATGAAAACACAGTCTGCTATAACCATTAAAACTAAGCAATCTTCTTAACTGGCAAATTCATTTCCTGACGGAAAATTTTAAGCTTATTTTTATGAACCTATTTTTCTTTCTTTTTTCGTGTCCTAATGCGAGCAATCGTCGCGTTGATTTTGTTCGGCGAACCTGAACTTGTCGTCGCACCGACAGAGGGCGTTCGGGTCTGAACAAGAACGGTATGAGTGACCGATGATCGCATAGATTAAAGACAAAGACAAATATGTTTATTCGTAGGTTATGGTACATGGTTGGTAGGTAAAAAGTATGTTCAGGAAACATCCGCCGCTAAAAGGGGCATACGAGTATATTTCACATAAATAACAACATAATATAAAATTTACCTTAGACTGTAATAAATAATATAAATTAAAACGGAACAAACAACATTCACATTATAAGATTAACTACATTTAATAGGACACGGGGAAAAATAGATTCATTTCTTCCGAGTTTTACGATTACTCTTTAGTTTTATGACGGTCATCGCTTTTTTACGGTAATTACCAACTACGTCATTTAATTATGATAGAGCTGTTAAATTTAACGATCATGCGTTATATCTTTTTATATTGGTTTCTCTAACTGTGTTGTTAAGGACAAAAAAATGGTCTCGTCTGTCTATAAACATTTTATGTAGGTACACAACATTATGACACCTGCACACATCAATCTTTAACGTGGAGCTTAGTGACAAACTTAACTCGTTAAACTGTTATACATTTGATAGACAAAGCGTTCAATGTCATAGATAAGCAAGTAGGTTACGTCTGGCGCGGATAGAAATGCGAATATTATAATGTTTTATTTGTTATTATTTTACATAATATATGTATTTCATTATTTATTTATTACTGTTTAATGCCCATGACTTCACAGCGGGCCCTATCAGAATACCAGCGTTGCTGCATTTATTTATTTTTTAAATGTCGCAGCATCATGCTGTGATAGGAGCCTTTTGGCCTCGTATAGGAATTTCTGTTTCCTTTTTCTTTTTTTACTTTTTGTTTTTATATAGTTTGGTTTTTTATTTGATAATTTAGTTTGTGCACTTCCTGTACGATTCGCAATAAACACTTTTTCTTTCTTTCTTTCTTTCAATGTCCGTGGTATTAAAACTGGTTCGATTTGTTTATCTCCCTTTTTATTCGATCAAAAATCTATCCTACGTTTCAGCTTCTATTCATAAAAATATAGAACAATAGATGAAATCTCGGGAACCAATCAGGCTACTGTGCTTTTAGTTACATTTGTGTACCCAATACATCACCAACTTTATTTACATTTGAGTATAACTTTTTGAATATATTCGTCAGTTCGTTTTGAAAAGAATTGTATCCACTCAAACGTGAAAAATTATTTTACTAGTAGGCCGCTGACTAGCTCCGATTTTTTGCGATTCGGATGAATATTAACTAATTATTTACTTATTTAAGAATATCTAAGAACAGCATTAGTGATCGTGAGATCTCAAAACGGCAGGCTGATATACTTACGAACCATGACTGTAAGAAAACATGTTTAAATGAATGTTACTAAATGTAAACATTGAAGGTATGTGTGAAAGGTATTCGTATGACAGTAGCAATGCATAACATGCATAATCAGCCTATAATGTTCCCACTGCTGGGACAAAGGCCTCCTCTTGGTGAGAGGGAATGAGCCATAACCTACCACGCGGGCCCAGTGTGGGTTGGTAGATGTTTAAAAAAAAAAAAAAACATGTTTTCGAAATTTAGGATCTAGGACATGCCGGTTTCCTCACGATGTTTTCCTTCACCGTTTTGGGAGCAGTGGTGATGAAATAAGTTACATAAAGTAAAGCGCCTCTCTGGGTTCGAACCTACGACCTACAACTTGTAAATCGCGGCTATTACCACTGGGCCACCACTGCTCACTGGACAGTAGCGATGTTTATAGATGTGAAGCCGCGAGTTTTATACTACGAATGTATATGCATAATAATTATAGCGCCTACAAGGTGAAATGAGAAACGCAAGCTTTTTCAAAGAAAACACTAAGGTACTATTAATGCTGACTAAACTATTTATTTTTACATTATATTATTTATACACTAGCTGCGCCCCGCGGTTTCACCCGCGTAAGAGTCGATTCTTTGGGAAAATTTCGGGATAAAAAGTTACCTACGTATTATTACAGAACTCCAGCTTTATAAGAACAACAAAGTTTCATCGCAATCGGTACTGTAGTTTTTGCGTGAAGAGGGGACAAACATACTAACACATAAAATAATTTATTTGGATAAGGTTTCATACTATGACGCGAATGGAACCAACCTTTGTTCCTACCTGCATTGTAATTAAATTTTAGAACACAAAAGCTGTTATTGTGACTTAACTGTAATAGATAGATATGTTGTCTTGCGGACTTTTTTGTAGATATCAATAATACCTATAAACTTATGGTACATTATTTTGTTCTATCATTAATAGTTTTCGCAGCGCACGCCAAAAACAATTTCAGGTTTTCTACCTTGGGTTACAATATGGCAACTTTCTTACGGATCCCTAATATTTTTTTAATAAATAATAGCCTATATTATTCCGTAATAATGTAGCTATCTACTGGTGAAAGATTTTTTTTTAATTTAATCGGTTTAGTAGTTTCAGAGCGAATAGGCTCTGAAACTACTAAACCGATTTTTTTTTAAAACAAACAAAAAAATATTTCCTTTTTATAATATTATATTAGTGTAGATTACAATACCGCAGACATTCGATATTTTATGTGAAATCACATAAATCCAATAAATATACTCCTTACTCAAATGGAATTCGTAAGTAGAAAATATGCCTCATACATAACGGATTCTATGCTGATACAGACTAAGCCCACGGGCCAAAGAAATATTATATCTAAAGTCAGTGCCTAGTAATCTATTATTCACTAAAACTAATCTGCTGAAGGTTCTTTTCTTAATGAATGAGGCACGTTTCTATGTCGGTTTCAACAAAAACTACTTAAAATAAATTAAAATCTGAAATTAGAATATGCAATAGTAATAATACTAATTATATTTTTATTTGACAGACAACGAAAGGTCCACACTGACAAAAGCAAAAAATACATAAAAGATGTTAGTAACAATATATTCTATGTTAGTATGTAACATATGTGTGTGTGTTGTATGTTTGTATGTCTGTGTGTATGTGTGTGTGTGTGTGTTGTGTGTGTAGTTCTGCGTTCTATATTATACTAGAATGTTAGTAAGAATGTGGCTTATGATCTATGTTAATACTTATACACTACGACAGACAGTGTTGTTTTCATGAGATGTCCCATTATGGGGTTCTCTTCAAGCCTGTCAGCTATCACTTTACTTGGCTGTTGCCACTGCCACGCAATCTGGCGAGCAGAGACGCACTTTTCTTCCGTACGATAACTGAGAAGTTGTCGACTCGGCGTGTTTAAGCAAAATGGAAAATTGAAAACGAATTATGACGTCACTGACGGTATGTACCTATCTGTGCATGTATGGACATTTCAGATGCATATATACGAGCCTTTCGACATGGCATAATAACGCCCCAAAATGTTGTCTGTATTTTTTGAGGTTGTGACGTAACGACAAAACTTTGGAGGGTCGCTGTCTATATCTTTCCTTACCATTTGGGGATTAGGAAACTATATGTGAAGTTTTACCTCTATTGAAAAGGGAGGATTCTCCAACTAAAAGGGAGTTGTGAGTCTTTGTATAGAAAGTAGGTAGACATATGTTTCTATCTCGTCTCTCGTATCTCTCTCATCAAAGGTTTGTCAGCCAGACACATTATAGAAACTCAGAAGTAACGTTGAAGTTTGAGGAAGTGGAATCTTGTAACGAAAACCACTCTTATTGAATTTCAGAGAGCATAAACATGTTTCAGTAAAATATGGATCGAACGACAACGAAGTCGATGTTTGTGGAAGTGAAAAAAGTTTATTCTAGTGCTAAATTAAAAAAGTTAAAACCATCTTCAAAAAGACAGTTTCAAAACACGGTACTTTGTTATTTATATCTTTTCTGCCGTCACGAAGACATATCTTGAACTAAATAAAACAAATGCATATCAGTGCCTACTTTGGAATACTAAAGTTTATACTTTTCACCATAAGTTTTCCCTCCGCTTGTTGGTATACAACACAAGAAGTCTTATATATTATTGTAACTTAAATTTATCTTGATTTAGAAATTGTATTAGAACATAGGTGTATATTTTGTATATCTTATTAAAATAAGTACCCTACCTATGTACCTATTCATGTAACACTAATTTGCATGCCCTAAACAGGCAAAATATGGACTGTACATTAACCACCAACTTTTACAACTGGTAACACCTATATTTTCTGCAAATAAATTATTCTTATTCTTATTCTTAGCGAAAATAAATTGGGTCCCGCCCGTTTGGCAACGCTTCCGGTTGGGGAACGCTACATATACTTACATTTAAAGGTGTATCGCTTGCACCAGGTACAGTCAGTATGCTAAGATTTTTTTTTTAAGGAATTCTAATATTTGTTTGAAAAAAAAATATGTATGCACCTTTTTAAGATTTTTGTGGTGTTCCTTGTGTTTGTATTTTCTCATTCTCCTTCTATATTTGGAACCGAACCATAATCATAGAAAATACTTTTTTTGCAGTTTACAACAAATTCAAATTTTTTATATGATTCGAAACCAGGTTTACAACATGAGGATTGTTCAGTTTCATTCAAAATTGTATTGTTCACTGCTGTACTTAAAATACCACTGTACTTTAGTTTTTTATTACGACATCTCCAACGAATAGAGTCCTTATTTTTTCTTATAGTATAATAACGATGCCCCGCATGAAACCAAAATTCTCCACCCCTTATACTTTCTTTTTTATTATGGGTGTGCCTCTACTCCCTCTTGCTTGCATGGTAGCCAAGCGAGTAATGAAATTATTTAATTGTAGTAGATAACGCATTTTGAACTAATAGGTAGTGACATACTTATTTTTTTTTTTCAAAAAGCTTCTTTCTTGTTTAGTATTGTCTTGAAACGAGTTTTCGTTTACAGCTCATATAACAATCACTAACGATAAAGGCGTACTCAGAACCTTTTTGCACCTGCTCTTCTTTTGTAAGATATGTTTACGTGATTCTTTAAAATATTGTCACTTAGATAGGTTTTTTGTATTCTATGCAGTAGGTACTTAGTCAGTAATATGGTAGTTAAAAATATAGAAAATTAAACGAATATTAAATAAATTCGGCACACTAGAACATTTTACTCTGACTGTAGTTTAAAGTGTGCTCAGGTACGTATTATCTACAAACATAACCCATGTATATGTTGAATTGCCAAACAGGAGCGTTGCCAAACGGGCGCGACCCAATAAATTGACTTCGAAGGAACACAATGACGCCGTATACATGGCAAAAGGCTATTTTCTAGTCCAGATTCTTAATCAGGATTGTTTCTGCGAAACAGAGAATAGCTTTAATTATCTCAGGATTATATGCATAGTGTTAGTCGCTACTACAGCTTAATTTTCAGCCTATTTAGTAATACACTTGTAAATATGTGCCGACATCATGTGGTGTAAATGGGCTTTTTCGTGTGTTTCCATCATTTTCTTTTCTCTTAAAGCACGAAACCAAATAACCAACCAATAAATGGGATCATATAATAAATCGCGAAAAAAAATCAGCTGTTCCTTACATTTATGTTTGCAGAACTCGTCAAAATGTGGGCAACAGCAGATTTTTTTTTCGCGATTTCATATTTGGTCCCATAGTAAAAGTTGTTCATAATGATGAGAACAATGACCCCTTAAGAGGTTGATGGTGTTTTACCAATAACCCTGTATATCTGTTACAATTACTGTATTGAGCGCAGAGTCGCATTTATCATCATCCCTGATAGTATTAAATCAAGTGATCGCGAGTGCTAATACGGTCCTGCGTTCGATTCCCAGGTCAGGAAAAGTGTTATTGGGTTTTTCCAGCACGAATTTCGCAGCAGCAGCCTTTTTTTTTGGTGTGGGAAATCGTCAAATTAATAACTTCTCCTGCTCTGGGCGGAGCGGGAGGGCGTGTCAGACTCTTACTGACTAAAACCCACCCGTGTTCCTTCAGTTGTCTGTGTTGTGTATGTGTGCAGTAGCAGCCTGGATTCTGGATTTGTGCCCGGTGATGGCGATAGGCTCGCCCCCTATTACATGGGACTGAAACAAAACTGGCGAAAAGTGGGTGTATATATACACTATATATATTATATCTCCCATACCTTTCGAGGATTACAGGTGTGAACTTATCCAGCGTATTGTGCGATGAATGCACGGATTATTACTTTAATAAATTATAACAATTTGTTGGAACATGGAAGTCTGGTATCGTTTAAAACAGGTATTCGTTCAGACTCGTTCGAAGGATTGTTTATTTTCATAGTAATGAAGGTCTATCATGCGTCCGTCTCATTTATTCATCAGTCTTTTTTTATTTGTTTTGTACTTTAAATCACTATATCACTAATCAAGTAATCATGTACACATTCGTTACAATTTTTAGCTGACACATATTTATTTTATTTAAAAGTAAGCATAGACATATCACGTTGCAGTATAAAACTGTTTAGCATCCGTCACCTCACACTTCAAATCCAGTTGAAAACCAGCGTCAAGCGTCTAGTTGTCTGGCATTTTTGGTGAACTGATTCTTTTTGGCGCAGCCGAGCCGTGAAGCACAGTTCCTTGCTAATTTCTTACATCGCACTTTACACTTTTTATTTGATCTTTATTTTCTGCTATAGGTATCCATCCGTATATATTGTGTGTCTTTTAGTCTGTACTACACAAATGTATTTTTTTCTATCATAAGTTGCTTGGCTTAAAATTCTCATTGGTTATTTAAAAAAAAAATGGGCTGTGTCCTACAAAAGTGCAATACCTTCACGGTCAAAAACTATGGAACTGTATAAAAAAAAAAACTAGGATAAATTTCAACGCCAGGGTATCCCGAATCATGTACTGAATCCATTGTCATGTTGTGCGTCGATGAACCTGACACCCTGTATACAAAACTTCTGAATATTCTCCATAGTGATGACGTATGAAGAATTCATGGTTTTCTTTAAGTTTCTATCAAGTTTGAAGGGGTGCATCAAGACGAACGGGTAATCATAGGCTTCCAAAAATATACAGCGATTACTTCGATATATTATGATTCACGCTGAGATAGAAAACTAACCAATATTGTTTCAACAAACTTCCCGACTAACGTAATTGGGTTAGCCATTAGTCAAATTGACTGATTGATTGAGGCCGCATCCTAAGCAAAGCTATCGTCACGCGAACACGTGACTGTCGTGTTTATTTTGTTCGACACATCAGGACGCGTGATCGCGCCGACAGAGGGCGCCTTCCGATTTTTCAAACGTGACATAATTATGAACGTCAAAATTGCACAATATAATTATTGCATAATTGCGCAATTACTTTGGTTAGGACGCGGGGCTATGGCCTATGTTTTATTAAACCGATCCTATTTCAATAGTATGTATAGGAAACTGATCCCGAAATTAATCAATAAGGTGACATTCGTTTCTCACAAATCTCTTTATTGTCCGAATGAACATTTTCTTAATTTGCCTATCACGCTTTAATTCCTTGTTTTTTTTTAAACTTTGCCCCTCACTAGGAATTTCTCCTGTATTGTGGGTGCGTTTACAAACACTTAACTCACATACACAAACAGCCAGACGCGGAACAACTACTTGTTGGTCATACAAATATTTTTTCCGCGACTCACAGCGCAGCAGTCAATCGCTTAACCACTGCGCCAACCGTGTCGTCGAAATCTTTGAATGTTGCATTGAAAGAATTATAATCAAGATTTTGTCCCCAAAAATAAAAGGTAAAGGCTAAGGAATGGTATTATAAAGCTGGTCACACACCAAGGCGGGAGGAATCATAGTGTCCGCTGTTACCTATTTTGTAACACATTGCGATTAATTATGTTCTATTTATACAGCCATTAAGTAAAGAAGGCTTCACAAAGAAGTAACAAGTTTGTAACTAGCAAGTTCCTACACGTACGAGTATATACTCGTACTTGCTCGTACTTTACTTAATGGCTGTATAAATAGTACATAACAAGACGACACAATATGATCCAACCGCAACAGCAGGATCAGTTATTTGACCCCACATTTTGCAATAAAATATATAATACAATAAAATAAAAGTGTAATAGCGATTTAAATAAAATTATTTTATTTAAGTCGCTGTTGCACTTTTATTTTATGTCAACAGGTCTTGAGCTAGCAAGTTGTTATTGACCCTGTGTACAGACGCCAGCACATCAAGCTACTACAATCTGTCAAATTTCTTTAATAGATTTTCAACTTTATCGCTAAAGCATTAAGGTTCAAGGTTGATTGGGAAAATTTGACAGTTTCGGGTAGCTTGACCTGCTGGCGTCTGTACCTCCAGCTTTAAAGAATATCCTGTAATTTTTTTTGTAAGTATGTCTGTTTTGGTATAGTGCGCGATGAGAGGTAGTCACTAAATGTACAGTGGGAGGGTGAAAAATGTATTCAGTGCACGATATTTACTATTTTTCGAATACCCTTAATATTGCCAACATGATAAATACTAAACGTTTTCATTCTGTGGTTAAAAGGTTTTAGAATTTGATAAATCCACTTAGCTTACTCAGCCATATTGTATGAGGTAGAAAAAAAAGAAAATATAATAATACAAGAAAGGCAAGCTCATAGCTTCTATAAATAAATGAAATTTGACTGAAACTCTATGTAACAGCTACAAAAACGTTATTGCCTTTATATAACTTTATCCTCGGTCATGACAGCCATTATAATCCGTAACTATAATAGTGACTGGGTATTGTAAAAATGGATTTAAATGACTGGAAAAAATTAAAGCGAAGTGGTTCTTGTAGAAGAAAGTTGCAGAAAAGGTACGAGGCTATGATTATCCTCAGCAGCGAGTCCGTCCAGAGCAGAGATAAAGGAAATGTTATGGTTTCCGTTAAATTATTTTCACAAAACTTTGGCAATGGCCCTTTCAATGAAGATTTCGTAAAAGGTTACCTTACTCAAAGTGATAATGAAGCATCTGATGAGCGTGACAGTGGCATAAAGAGAGACATAGAAAAGGACGGATTCAAAGAAGATATTATAATCCCTGTGCAAATGTCCATCATTTTCGAATAATTCGACATTTGTTTGATGTAAGTATATCGTTGAATAGCTGCGAAGTTGTATCAGAAAGTACATCCGTGTTTTTTTGCAGAAATCGACTATTTTAGTCTAATAATAACTTTAAAAGAATCATGCTTTAGGTTTTTTTTTATTTTTCCACGTTGTGGTACCTCTAAAAAATATAAAATGTCAAATTACTCGAAAATGGTCGACATTTGCACAGGGGTCATAGAAGGTCATTTGGTTGCAAATTTGACCTCCCCTACATCCCTTTAGTGGATTGCCGACATATTACCCATAGCCCTGTAGTACATAATTTAATAAAAAATAATTTAATTAATGTTTATTTTTGTTTAAACTAACGCACACCACCCCTCTTCTTACACCCTATATACACGTATTCGCATCGGGGGTTAAACATAAATTTTAAATAAATATTTTTTTAGAAGTTGCTACCATAATATACACCCGAATAGTTCGGCATTCCCTGTGCTCCTGGCATCCCGTTTTTTTTTTTACAAAATATATTTTGTATTTAAGAAGCCGCTTCATAGCTAAAAATTAAGTTAAGGTAAATAGAACATAATATAATACTCTTTATTATGTACAGTCGCCAGGACATCAGGTTATACGAAACTGTCAAATGTCTCCAAATGATTTTAAACCTTAAAAAGCGGAAGGTTAAGTTCAAAATCGAATGAGGAAATTTAACAGTTTTTTGGTAACTTGACCTGCTGCTACACCATAAAAATAACAGATATAAATGTAGGTAGTAATTAAATAGGGTGACACAATGAGCGGCGGCAAAATATGCAACCGAATATACGATCTCTGTTTATGATTATCATTTAAAGCGGAGATTCAAATTTATGCATTTTTGTTTACTGTTATAATTGTGACGGTAATACCTACCGGTGACTTTAGAAGTTTGCGAACATAATTATTTTCAATTTTACTTTTATCGAAATGTTGTTGAGTCGAAGGTGAAAAATAATTATAATGAGAGATGTTATACTTTTTATTAGTTGATTTGACAAACAATTTGTTAATTACAATTTTGCGTTAATATTGTGTGTAAGTAAGAACATAGTTTTTATAGAAATTTTATGATAAAGAATAAAGTTGATGGTAAAAAAGAATTACTTTAAAAGAAAATTCGTGATTTTTTTACACGTTTATTCGAATATAATTCTTGAAAAAAAATTTTACTTATCAAAAAAGTTTTTATGATAAATGATTTTATTTCTGTAAGTTGGTATATGGTCTGTACAAACCACGGAGCAAATTTTCTCCGTGGTACAAACACTTTTACACGTCCATCATAATTTATTTTAAAAACTAGATGAGGTCGGGCGTTTCCTATCAGACTACTCTGAGAAGAAAGGCCGAAGCAAACGCAGAGGTCACATTCTCTTTTAAAGTCGAGACTTAATCTTGGTCAGATCATGTGAAGACCTACGGATAATTATATAATTTACAACATTTCGGGTAAAAAGGTTTAAAGGCTTTAAATATAATATATATATAAACATTTGATTTGCTAAATAATCTTATAGTAGTAATTAACAGGATCTTACAAAGGTAAAATCGTTTTTTTAACAAATAAAAAGATAGAATAAACCAGACGTATTAAAATACGTCATAAAACTTACCCACAATTTTTACAAAACTGCTTTCCCACATAAACTTTCAATATAATATACTAAAAGAGCGCGCTGTGGTCAATGTCTAGTAATGTAGGCAATTAATATATTTTATAAATCACATATTGAAGCTAATGACGCGTGAATAAATCAAGAACATCTCGTATTTGTATTGCGTTTGCTAACACGAGTAGCTGTTACAAAAAAAGTAAATTTCTTGCTTATTTATAGCTAATAAACCATACATTATGCTCTTACATGGCGTGTTTAAGGGGGATTAGCGTTTTATATATAATAATCTCTACAAAGCTTTATTCTTTGTAATTTGTGCCCATACGAAATCTTATCAGCATTAATATAGCTTTTTATAAAATATAGTGTTTTGGCTTTGATGACATTTATAGAGCAACTTTTTGCTACTTGGGAAGTGCCTGGCTGGATTCAAACCCACAACGTACAACTTGTAAGTCGCAGCCGTTCCTACAGGGCCATCACTGTTCTCAAGTTTGAACACATCCATACAAGTTAGTTGACACCATCGGCACGAGCGAATTGCGTCCCGCATTCCACGCGGAATTCGCTTCTATTTGGCCAGAGCTTTATAGTATTGTACTGTAACTCTGTGTAATGAAATATTTGCAAAGAATATCTGTCTTTTAACTTGAAGTCTGATGCAATTTACTATTCGATTTCGCAACGTAAATGAGAGAGCGTACCTAAACTGAGCGGTGCTATGTAGTCAATGTTAGAAGGAATCGACGTTTCCTACCATTTTCATACTACTTTGTCCTTTCTAAAGACAAAAGAAAAATAAAGAATACTACATGAACCACTTATCAAGTACTCTTATGTCCTATGTAAACGCGTCTAAACCCCAATTAACATCATATTTTTACGAAAGCAAGTGGCGTTTACATAATCTCAGGACACTTTCCTAAAATAAATCCAACTTGTTCAATTTAGAGACCCTATGAGTACCTAGATATACGTATGTGCCCATTTTTTTATTCTCGTCTTTGACAAATTGCTGAGTATCATTGCCATTTATATTCCAACTAACAAAGGGCTAATTAGAAAAAAAAAATCATATTTTTCAAGAAAACATTTTGTCAAGATGAATTTACTACCGTCCCGATATATTTGCAATTTCATTTAATAAAACATTATGGTTGGCTTAGAACTTTAGACCAAACGGGCAAAAACTCATTCTACCCCCAAAGCTCTAACAAATTATCTTTGTGTTAACAGAGATACAGCATTATTTCGCTGGTCTATCCTTACTTAAATATCAGCTACATAGATCAATAACTGAATGCTCTAGTTCAAGTTCTATTTTCGTTTTATCTAACTAACTAAACCCAACAAGAAGATTCAATTAAAACCTAAATAAATACAAAATCGCTAGATATAATTATTTACTTTACGCATCTTAGGTCTTGAAAAGCATTTCCGACGCTTCACTTTCACGGAGTCTTCTTGAGGTAAGAGAACACCGTATGTTTCCTCATATAATCCTATTGATTGATGTTTAATGTAATTTTCATTCAGTATTATGAACATAGAGAGGTGCATTGATGATTATAATGATTATAATTCTGTAAGTAAATACTTTGAGAATGATATTTGGTTCAACATAAAACCTGACACTGACCTGGATTGCAAAAACCGTAAGAAAATTTTAATTTTGCAACCTAGTGCTTCCCCCATAAGTAAAAGTTTAATCAGTCTAAGTAAACATCGTGAATTACTAACGTGAGGTGTCTGGTTACCGTCTTACTTAAGTACTTATGTTAAGTTAGACATACATACGTTTCAAGCTTTTAAATGTGCAGTCGGGATTATTTATTCTTAAGCAAATTGACCTACGTCAATTTGCCGTGTTATAGCCATTTTATTCAACTGTCAAAGAATGGCAGTTGTAATTTGAATATACGGCCAATTTATGTGAGTAGTTAATTTGCTTAAAAACGAATTACCCTGACTTTACGTAGTGATATAAAGATACCACAAGGTATTTAGTAACCTAATTGACGTATTCTTAACTATGAGAATACGTCAAAAGAGCTTTTCTATTTATTCAATTTAGCCCGATATTGTTGCCGCTTGCCAAAATACTGGCCTCTGAGGTGAGCTTTTTGGGTTTCTGCAAGTTCCAATTCAAATTTGACGTGGGCAGCTATGTATCTCTTAACTCCTAGTAGGCACTAAAAGAGATCGTATATTTATTGGTAGGTACTGTTAGTCTCATTATATACATCTACAATAATTAATATATCTATCTACAATCTTTGTTCTATAATATTGTATCAATGTGTAGCCACAAAAAATATTACAAGTTAGGTACTTAATTGTAGGCAATCAAATATTTTTTGTCGATAATGTACACATCCGTTTTGTTACACATCAATAGTACAACAGCCGAGCTATTCTGTAACAATATCACCATGAAAACTTAGTGAAGCGGCCTAGAAGTGAGTTGTCAATAGTGTCAATCCCTAGCATGTGGAATTATAGCTCAATTCACCTAAGTTTTCACGGTGAGATGTTCACAGAATCAACCGCCTGTACTAATGATGAATGACCTAGTTGTTTCATTGATAGTTGTAAATATGATGGGAAAACAGGGTATCAGGGTCATCGACGCGCACCTGTTACCATGAATTCAGTACATGCTTCTAAACATCCCTTTTTTTTGCCTGTGGGAAATCACAAATGACTTCTTTGGCTCTGGGCGGAGCGGGAGGGCGTGTCAGACACTTACTGACTAAAACTCACTCGTGTTCCTTCAGTTGCTTGTGCCAGGGGCCACGGTAACCCTTTCGGACTTTTCCGCAACCCTGGCAGGCATCGGCCCTAACGGACCCCGTCATTGGTGGTGACATCTCTTTGAGGCGCCCGTAGAACAAAACACGCCGTACCGGCACCATACGGTCTCCGGGGAGGCGGTGAGCCTCGTTGCAGGATTACCGCCATGGGATCTGGAGGCAAAAGTCCTCGCGCACATATGGGAGTGGCGCGAGGAGGTGAAACGCCGGGGCGTAACGCCGCTGCTGCGAGAAATCACGGCACAGCGGACAGAGCTTCGGCGGGATCTCAGGGCGGCATGGAGAGTGCGATTGTCGTAACCCAGCGCTGGGCACGCCACAATTGCGGCGATAAGTACCCTCTTTGAGAAGTGGCTAGAGAGGTGCCATGGCGTCCTCACCTTCCGCCTGACGCAGGTCCTCACCGGGCACGGTTGTTTCAGGAGGTTCCTGTTCTGGATAAGGTGGGAGGAAACGCCCAGGTGTCACCATTGTGTGGATCGCCCGGAGGACACGGTGGAGCATACGGTAGAGGTCTGCCCTGCTTGGGCGAAGAACCGCCGTGTCGTTGTGGAGGCGAGTAGCGGTGGCGATCTCTCGCGTCTGGCCCTGGTGCAGACCATGGTACAGAGCGAGAGGGCTTGGAAAGCCGTCACCTTCTTCTGCGAATCAGTAATGCTCACGAAGGAGGAGGTGAAACGCGTGGGGGAGAGGCAAAATTTGCGCCCTCACGCCCCTAGCCACCGCAGGAGACGCCCTGGGCTTCGGGCGTCGCCAGCTGATTCCCGGCCACCATAGGCGCCGGCTGGCGAATGGCGAGCAATGGGCAGCTCGCCATCTGATAAAGACCAGGCTCGGGTCGACGGCGCGTTGTGTTCCACGCGCGCCTTAAAGAGATGTCAGCATCAATGACGGGGTCCGCTTGGGCCGATGCCTGCCAGGGTTGCGGGAAAGTCCAAGAGGGATACCGTGGTCCCTTTTTTTTTTTTGTTTCCGGGTTGGAAAATCCTCATGGATGTCCGCCGCCCTGGGGCGGACGGCGGGGTCTGTCAGACTCTTACTGACTAAAAACCACCCCGGTGTTCCATCTCACACCTACGCCGGGGGTCGCGGGAACGTACGATCCTTTTTTTTTTTTTTTTTTTTAAATACGGGCTGTTGTCCGCAACTCCACGTCAATGCGCGTATTTTGCGTACGGGTGGGAAAATCGGTTATTCGATCCACCCCAGCTCCTCGAGAAAGGCCAGCAACGCCTTGGTGTTGCTGACAATCTCACGTAGGGTACCTGGGTTGCCGAAGTACTTTGCCCTGTATGTGGTGACCACCGGGCAGCTTAGAAGCACATGGGCTGCTGTCTCGTCCTCCTCCATGCAGGCCCTGCACAGCGGACTGTCCGTGACTCCTAATACAAAGAGGTGTTTATTAAATGATCCGTGACCAGTTACAGCTGCTGTGACTGTACGCAGCTGTTGCTTGGTTAGTCGGAGAACCTGTTTCGTGAAGCGGCCATCGATTGTGGGGAGTGCTTCCCTAGCCTGCCTGCACTCACGTTGGTCCACCCATAGTTTGTGATGTTGGTCCCTGGTGCGTTTCCTTACCAGAGTGCGTATGAACCCGAAGGGGAGTGGCACGATGGGTTCGGGACCCACTGGTACAGCGTTCGACCCCCTTCTGGCAAGTTCGTCGGCTGCATCGTTGCCTAGCGAGCCGCTGTGTCCTTTGATCCATTGAATGGTTATGTTATTGAGGTTGCCCACCTGGTTTAGGCGCTGGTGGCACTCGTATATTAGCCCAGCATCAACGGTGTGACTGTTCAGCGCTTGCAGAACGGCCATGCTGTCTGAGAGTATGCGGATCGAGTGTTCTTTAACTTCCCTGGCCATGATGGCTGAGGCGGCTAGAGAAATACCCATGCATTCGGCCTGGAACACTGTGTTATGGACCCCCAATGGTGTGGAGATGCGTATATTGAAGTCCTCCGAGAAGATTCCAGCACCTGTGCCACTACCTGTTTTGGATCCATCCGTGAAGATGCGCAGCTCTGCCGGGCGCAAACCCTCGCATCGGCGATCCTCGTGAAGTTGGATTTTGTATTTTTTATCAAATATAAATTGTTTGGATACCCGGTCATTTATGGCTTTCGTAATGGGGAACTCCTTGCTGAGTCCCTCAAGCAGCGCGGTGTGTGGTAAATCTCTCTTACCCCAGAGATCTAGTGCATTTAGACGAACCGCCGCCATCGTCGCTTCCTGCTGTATGAACAGGTGGAGCGGTGGTAGTCCCAGCATGGCTTCGATAGCTGCAGTCGGAGTGGTCCTCATGCAGCCTGTGGTGGCCATGCAGGCTAGTCTTTGCAGGCGTTGTAGTTTGCTAGTAGCTGTACCCAACTCAGTGCGGGGCCACCAGACCACGGCCCCGTAGGTGATCATAGGGCGTATCACTGTGGTGTACAGCCATAGTATAATTTTAGGGGATAGGCCCCACTTCTTACCTATCATTCTCCTGCACTGCCAGAAGGTTATGCAGGCCCTGTTTAGTTTGTTGTCCAAGTGACTACTCCAGTTTAACTTACTGTCCAGAATGACCCCGAGATACTTGACTTCGTTGGTCAACTGCAGTTCTGTATTGAAAAGTTTTGGTAGACGGAACGGGCCTAATGCTCGTTTCTGGGTAAACATAACCAGTTCAGTTTTAGTGGGGTTCACTGATAGGTCAAATTCCCTGCACCATCTCTCTACGATTCGTAGCGCTTGCTGAGTAAGGTTGCAGATCGTACCCGTCACCTTCCCCGATACAAGGATTGCGAGGTCATCTGCATACCCTATTGTGTAGTAACGATTGGCGTTGAGTTTGGTTATGAGATCGTTAATCACCATATTCCACAGAAGAGGGGACAGCACCCCACCCTGGGGGCAGCCTCTGGCTATCATGGCCAGCTGCTGCTCATCCTCAAGGCGAACTACTCGTTTGCTTAGCATGTTAGTAATCCAGTCCGCTAGTACCTGTTCAACGCCATGTCTATAGAGGGCGCCGCTGATGCTGGAGAAGTTTGTTTTGTCGAAGGCACCTTCGATGTCTATGAAAGTGCCCAGGCAGGTGCCTTTCTGATGAATCGCTTCCTCTATCTGGCTGACTACTAGATGAAGGGCAGATTCAGTCGACTTACCCGAGCTGTATGCGTGTTGATTACCGTGTAGCGGTATGGTTTTCAGAGCGCCGTCCCTCAGCTCCCTGTCACACAGCCTTTCCAGAGTCTTTAGTAGAAAGGAGGTGAGGCTTATGGGTCTATGGGATTTGGCGTTTGTGTAGTCTCCCTTACCTGGCTTGGGGATGAATATTACTTTCACTTCCCTCCAACCTTTAGGAACGTATCTAAGGGCCAGGCACGCCCTCATTAGGGGCACCAGTCTTATTGCGACAGCGGTTCCACCCCACTGTAGCAAGGCGGGGAACACTCCGTCAGGACCGGCTGCCTTGAAAGGATGGAAGCTACGGATGGCCCATTGGAGCTTCTCCAACGTGATCACCCTACTTGCATAAAGCCATTCATTTTCTGTTGGTGTTTGTAGTACATCTTGCCAGGCGATTACCTGCGCAAAGGTACAGCCAGGGAAGTGAGTTTCCATAAGGACGCGTCTCGTTTCTTCTGGCGAGGAAGTGAGTGTATTGTCCGGTTTGCGGAGTGTAACGGGCCCAGGTGTGTACTGCTGTGACAGTACTTTCCTTACCCTGTTAGCCTGCTGACAGGACTCTATGCTACCACAGAATTTGCGCCATCCCGTGGTACTCCTGAACCTGATGCATTTTTTGTAGCTGGATTTGGCTGCGTAATAGTTGTCCCAGTCCTCATCCGCACATGTGTTCATGGCTCTGTTCAGAGCTTTCCTTACCTTACCGCGCTTGCGCTCCAGATCAGCCCCCCACCAGGGTTGCTTGCCCGGAGCGCTACGCGGGGTGGTCTCTGGGCAGGCAGTATGGTAGCTGTCTATTATTGATTTAGTAAGCTAGCTTACATGTACCTCAATCTGTGTCGTATCCGCAAATGTCGTCGGATTGTTTAGTGTCGTAAGCTTGGATACAAGGCTACGTGTATAGTTGGCTCGATCCGTGTTTCGCGGAATGCGCCGTGGTGGTGTTGGTGGAACACAGACCTGGATGTCGAAGCGGATCCACCTGTGATCAGAGCAGGAGGCCTCCTTGGAGACCCGCCACCCAGTGGTAAGTTCCGCCGCGCCCTCCGATACCAGCGTGAGATCTATGATCGTTCGGCTTCTCCTGGTTACGAATGTTGGTTCGGAGCCAGTGTTTAGTAGGGATAGGTTAGTCGAGAATAGGTAGTCAACCAATGCCTTACCCCTCTCGTTTTGCGTGTCCATACCCCACAGCTGGTGGTGAGCGTTGGCGTCGGCCCCGACGACGACCGCAAACCCCCCTCTCTCGCAATAGCTCACGAGGCGGGCGAGGTCGTGCGGAGGCGGCGCTTCCGCCTCAGGCATGTAGGCCGAGGCGAAAACGATCACCCTTTCCGGGGCGTCGTCACGCTGTATACGCATACTTGCTGCAGAGACATCTCTGCAACAGAAGTCTGTTAAGATCTGTGTTTTGAGGTTACCTGTGACAAAGATGCACGATCTGGGGTGATCATGATCTGTGGTGACCAGGAGCTTACCGCCAAGATTTGAGAGTCCTTGTATGCGGCCCGCCCTAATCCACGGCTCCTGGATCAGGGCAATGGCCGTGTGCTGAACCTCCAGCCACTTGCGGAGCTGAGCCGTCGCGGTCTGACTGTGGTGGAGGTTAGCCTGGAGGACTCTACAGGTCGACGAAGGGAACGCCATCGTTGGTCGAACCCCCCTCGTCCCCTTCCAGTCTCAGCCCGGCAAACAGGTCGCCCTCGTCGAAACCGTCCCCTCCCCGACCCGAAGCCGGAGACAGGGTAATGTCGTCCAACTCCTCGCCCGATGAAGGGACGGCTCCCACGATGGCGGCATCAAACACGGCCAACTCTGCTGTGGTAGCAGCGGCCGCGGATGCTTCCGGGTTGCATGATGCTGGGGGAGTGGACTCCCCTGCTGGTGTCTGCAGTACAATTGGCGCGTCGCCAATGGTTTCCGTGGTGGGGTCCCATCCCTGAGGGACGTCGGTGAACCTGCCGTTCCGACCCTGGAACTTCACGTACACCGCCCCTAATCCTATTGAGAGACGGCGTCCGGCCTCCATCAGGGCCGGGATTTGGTCCTCAGGGATACCGACCACCACGAACCACGCTGCGGCCTGCTTGTCGGCATGCAAGAGCACCCACCTCTTGATGTCTACCCAGGGGTTTTGGTAACTGAGAGCACGCCCAATATTGGTCGGCTCACCAAATACCCCTTGCTCGTCTGGGATCACGATCCCACATCGAGCACGTTTCATAATCTCCGCCTGACTCTTGACGACCAACGAGATGCTAGTCGGGAGAGAAAGGTCGGAGACAGTCTTCCTTAGCCATCCTAAGGTGTGGTCGTTTCCGCACCACAGCTTCAGGACACCCCCGGCGAACAGCGGCTTGGCGTTGAAGGTCGGCCCTGGAGTGTCTGGTTTGGGGGAGCAGGCCTCGAGTATGATCTGCTTCTGGATAGCAGCGAGTACCTGGTCCGATACGTCCTTGCTGAGGATCCCCGTGCGGTCGCAGGTGATCGCGACGTCGAGGGTAGCACTTGCAGCTTGGGCGTAGCTTCGTTGATCAACCCTCTTGGATTGATCAAGCCGCGGCCGCTTATGCTCCCCTCGAGGTGACGAGGTCTCGTTGAGAGCTCGCTTGGCCGCGGCCTGATCCTTCCAATCGGGTCGCTGTGTGTCATTGCTACCTTTAGCCGGTCTCTCCGGAAAACTGGTTGACGGTCGGCTGGGCGCTGGCCGGCTTGCGCCGGTCTCTGCCTGCGACCGCTTCCCGTCGGAGAAGTTCAGCTGGCCGCTTGCCGGTTTGACCGACCTAGCGGCAGTAGCCTGTTTACGGGAGCCCTTACCTGTCATCCAACGTGATTGGCGGCGCTCCTTCCTCGTCACTCTGTCCTCCTTCTTACCCTGTTCGGATGGAACTGAAGGTTCAGTGCAAGGGCAACGGGCTTGTTGAGTGCGTTTACCCTTGCCCTTGCGTTTCTGCACCTGCCAGGCGCGCGAAAAAGCGTCCTCAGCGCAGCTGGCCGTCTCCGTTTGACCGGTTACGGCCGCCTGTTGGGAGGAGGCTTGAGGAGCCACAGAAGGATGAGGATGTTTGGCAGGAAGCCCGGTGCTGGTATTACCCAGCGCCGGAGTCTGTGTGGGGAGGGTCAGACCGGCACTGGTATTAGTCGTCGCCGTCTTCGCCTGAGTATTGGAAGGGTCGGTACTGGTCCCAATCAGCGCCGGCGTCCTTTGTTTGTTCCGGGACTTTTTGTTTTTGGTCTTAGCTGTGGTTCTCGCCACAGCCGGACCTGCACCCGCGCTGGTACCCACGGCGTTAACCGCATGGCCACCAGGGGCGAGGGAAGTGCAAGCACCTCCCTTGGGAGTCTCATTGGCTTTCGCCTCCACTCCCAGGTCTGTAGATTTAACTGGCCTTGAATTTTCCATGTTAAATGATTTTGTAAACTTCGTCTCTCTGGCTCCCACCCTCCATGGAGCCCGCAACTGGGAACGTCTCACTAATAAGAAGCTCGAACGTTAGGACTACCAGAGAGATATAGGGGCGCAAGGCTGGCTTACAGTGCGACATCGGGTGCTCGATCGGGTTGGCGTAGGGGGTCCAAAAGGCCACCCCCAACGAACTGATCAACCCTCACTTACACCGTCAGCATGACCTTTACCTACCGCTTTGGCCGTCCGAGGACGACCTCAGCGGACCTCACGCACCTCGCCAGTGGCCCTCTGACGGGACACAGTGGCCATTTCCCCACCCTTGGCTAATGGGTAGGGCCACCGTTTCGCTTGAAATCCAGACCAAAGGGGGCGTGTTGCCTTACGGGCACATTACAACCAGAGCCGCTCGGCTCAACCCCCCAGGACTCCTTCATCCCCGCTCACGGCGCTCAACTGCGCAGGTCCTAGCGCAGGTGACTACTTACTCCTACTCGTCATCAGCTTATTTTAGTGATGGACGAGCCCGCACCCACCCAGTCACTGAGGGGTCGCGGTTAGGAGTGGGAATTGGAGAGATGGAGGTGGGAGGAATGGGGATGTGGGTAGGATGAAGGATGGGGAAGGGATGTGTTAAGATAAAAGGCGCCTGGAGGTTTTTGTTACGTCTATTTCTTAAGGAATTAGACCAAGAACGGGGTGGCAACCTCGGGAAGGTGCATCCGCCAGACTTGCCTTGAGGATCATCACGACTGTAGCGCTCTCCCTCAAGACCCCGCCACCCTACCACCTCTGAAGGAAGCGGCAGAGTAGGCCTGCATCTATACTACCAAGCAAAGCAAAGCAAAGCATGTCGTTGCGCAACCGCGAAAGCATACATACAGACCCCCCCCTCGTACGATACGAGGGGGGGTACGATCCTTCGACGTACGATCCTTCCGCAACCCCCGACTAGTGCCGGCCCGCCGCTGCGGGCCACTTCGGGTCTGGGGGGGAGTGAGGTGTTTGACTCCCTCCGCGACGTCTAAGAGGGGCGCGCGTGGAACACTACGCGCCGCCACCTCGGGTCCTGATGTGTGGTATTTGATGATTTCCCAGCCTTAAAAAAATAAAAAAAATGGGGCCACGGTGACCCTTTCGGACTTTCCCGCAACCCTGGCAGGCAACGGCCCAAGCGCACCCCGTCATTGTTGCTGACATCTCTTTGAGGCGCGTTCCGCCTCCTCCTTCGCGAGCATTACTGCTTCGCAGAAGGAGGTGATGGCTTCCCATGCCCTCTCGCTCCGTACCATGGCCTGGACCAGGGCCGGACACGAGAGATCGCCACCGCCAATCGTCTCCACGAGGATTCTTAACCTCCCTCTCTGCATTAAAATTTTTCGACAGTTATAAAAAATAATTGCTGTTTTATACTTCATCATTTTGTCCGCGTTGGTTTCATTTTTCTAAACAGCAGATTGTTCTTTTTTATAATCGCCGAAAGTTTTCTACGCTAGGGGGTCTAGAATCATGTGTTGAATTCATGGTTACAGTTTGCAAGTCGATGTCCCTGCCACCCTGTATGTGATTTAAACACTAATAACTTATTTATACAAGGTGTTGTTTTGCATCCTCGTCAAATTCGAGGAGGTAACTTTGCTAATAATTCTCGACACGAATCAATAATAAAATAAGTAGGTATTTATTTTTATTTTTTGTATTTTTCGGAAATCGGCATGTGTAGGGCCCGTGTGATACCGCCCTGTAACTGCGCTGTAACTGTAACGCATGCACACAGCGACATAGTCGTACGACACTGCCTACCGCATACGCAACGGGGCGATTTTGTTCTTTGAAAGTGGAGTACTCTGAAATACAGTCAAACTTAAATACCTAAAAAAACAAGTATGTATTAATTATTGAGCAGGATCGTAATTTTATTTGATTATTTATGTCTTTCATAACAGCCTCCTGAAATTTGACGATGATGCAAAACGACACGTTGTATGTACGAGTGTAAGGTAATAAGGTTCATAAATTCCCGGTCACTTACGGATAACGAAGCGTTCCCTTGTTGTTGCTGAAAGTTAGAGTAACCAAAATTTAAGGGCGTGGTACAGATTATCAAACTGACCTCCTTTCTCTTTTGTCTGTCGCTTTTTCTAACATCGTAATCGCGAAAAAATAATCAGCTGTCTCATACAAAAGTTCAGTACCTATTCGACCCAAATGTATGAGACGGCTGATAATTTTTTCACGATTACGATGTTGGTCCTAAGGATAAAGTTGTTCAGTTTGATAGTCAGTACCACATCCTTAAATATGACTACATATTTCTGATACTTGCTGTATACATCGTAAAGGTCCCAAGTATTAAAACTAAGGCTGTTGGGATTGTCAAAATAATAACGTGATACAATTTTAACCCTACGGTTAAAAGGAGCTGGTTTCATCAAACTAGTTTTTCATACTCGGAGTTCAGATAAACTAAACTTTAACTAGTTTATCCCAACTTTCTGGAAAAATTAAAACAAATAATATTGAACAAGGTTATTGTTTATAAAAACTTAGTTAAAGTTTACGATAGTGTTTTATTTTATTTTATTTTTTATTTATTAGGGACAACAAACAGCAGTATATTAAATATTACACATGATTGGAGTACTATACTAATAGAATTAACAAATACACTACTCACGACGTTATCCACAAATTACCATATAAAATAATTAGCATATGTAATGTTAATAATAACAAAACAATAAGGGCAAACTTAAAGATACTCATAACAAAGTTAACATTATTACTCGGTTTGTCATTTTAAATGTATCTCGGAGAGCATAAAATAAAGTGGAAAAAAAAATCTAATAATATCTGCATCTTAATACTAGGGACAAATTTAAGGTTTGGAATGAGATAAAATCGGCATGTAAAAAACAAGTGAAAAAGGAAAAACAAAAAAGAAACAAAGAAGCACGAACTAAAGCTACATAAATACATGAGGTGTGGGAATCAAAATTAAGTAGGTAACAACAAAACTTATGGCTGTTCCTTTAAAGTGGAAATAACTTGATTTTTGAACCTATTCTTGTTCAGAAATATAATATCAATCGTTCCAAACTTTTTATTATAAGTGTCGAGCAATCGGTGCAGCGGTGAGCGTGCGCCTGAGTTGGTATGACAGAAATTAGTGGCAAACAAACACCGTGAACGTACTTCCCTAGTCTGTACTGTGCGAGGGACCAGGTAGCACAAACTTCTCACTAGATCAGAACAATCAAACTTGTTGCGGCATATACTGAACAGGGTCATCATTTCTAGGAGTGTGCGTCTAGATTGTAGGGTCAGGATATTATATTTTTCGAGCAATGATTGGTAGGAAATCCTTTTACGATAGCATCTATAGTGCACAGAACGAAGGTATTTACGTTGGACTAACTCCAATATTTCTATATATTTTTTGTAAAAAGGATTCCAAATAGGGACTGCGTACTCTAATTGAGGTCGGATTATCGACTTATATAAATGCAAATAAGTGGAAGGGCGGTGGAATTCTCTAGAAGCGCGCATTACGAAGCCAAACATTTGATAAGCTTTATTGACTATATTATTCACATGCGCATCGAGATGGAGCTTGGAGTCTAACTGAACACCAAGATCGCGGAGACAAGTAACATTATTTAGCACAGTATTGCCAAAACAATAACTAAACTTGATAACTGATTTCTTTTTGGTAAACGTAATACTATGACATTTAGAATAACTAAGCTGAAGTTTGTTAGAAGAGCAGTATTCTAAGAAACGATCAAGGTCCCTCTGTAAATCTATACAGTCAGAATCATTGGTGATATTTTTATATATCTTTAAGTCATCCGCATATAGGAGAAATTTCGAAGATTGAAAACAATTTTTAACGTCGTTAATAAATAAAATGAATAATAATGGACCTAGAATGGATCCTTGCGGGACTCCAGATGTGACTTTAATGGAGCTAGATTCATAGCCGTTTATCACCACTCTTTGAGTCCTATCAGTGACGTAAGAAACAAACCAGCGAAGCAGATTTCCTCTGATGCCGTTAAATGCAATTTTATCTAGTAGTAACTTGTGATCCACTTTGTCGAAAGCTTTTTGAAAATCAGTATATACCGCATCAATTTGCTGTCTATTATCGAGGCTTTCAAATAACTGCGATGTAAAAATGAGGAGGTTACTCACGCAGGACCTATCCTTTACAAACCCATGTTGTTCTTTTAATATCACGTGGCGTAGGACGGGGTAAATCTCGTTGTGAACGAGTTTTTCAAAAAGTTTAGAGAGCGCCGACAGCAAAGATATTGGGCGGTATGTAGACACATCATTTTTAGAGCCGCTTTTGTGGACCGGAACAATGTTAGCTCGTTTCCAGATCTCTGGGAATACGCCATTAGTAATGCATTTATTAAATAGTAAGGATAGAGGAAAGCACAGTGTGTCGCAGGTGTTTCTTAAGAAGATAGAGGGAATACCGTCAGGGCCCGGCCCCTTAGATGCATCTAAAGACTTAAGTTCACTTTGTATCTTGTCCATGGAAAAGTGTAAATTGCAAAGGTTAATATCATTATCGGGAGTAGGGGACGGTGGTTCCCATGAATTATGATCGAACGTAGAGGGTTCATATATCGAATGGAAAAATGTGGAGAATAAATTACAAGTAGCAGTTGGATCATTGGAAGACTGTTGTTGGCAATAGACTGTGGAGGGGATACTGTTACCGGGTTTACGATTGGAAACATACGACCAAAATGCCTTAATATTGACAGCCACGCTATCTTCCACCGTATTCATATATTTTTTATAGCATATGTCCACGTCCTTTTTAAATTTCGCTCTATAAATGGAAAATACTTCATAGTCGCTAATATTTCCGTATTTTTTCCACTTCGTCCATGCTTGTGATTTCTTTCTGTATGTATGCAAAAGTGATTTAGTGAACCAATTCGGAAAATTACAGCTTTTGGGTTTGTGCGTGGGAGTGTGTAGCTTAATGATGTCATAGATCTTTTCGTAGAAAATTGAAACTGCTTCCTCAGGAGGTAGTTCTTCTAGAAGGCTAAGCCAGTCAACGGCTTCAATTTCTGAATTAATCTCAGCATAGTTAGATTTATAATAATTAAGTGGTATTCGGTTTATATGTTTTGATATACATGAAAGTTTTCTAAATGGTATTAATGCATAGAAGACTGGATGGTGGTAATCAATGGGCAAAAGCGAAACATTAGGAGTATGAGTCACTACATGTGTGTTACAGAAGAATAAGTCCAGGATGCGCCCGTTGACGTTAGTAATACTGTTATATTGGTTCATATCCAATAGAGAGCAGAAATTCAATAGATGACGACTAACATTGGAATAAGCGCCGCTCGCGGCACACGCCATATGACTTTTAGAACTAATCCAATTAAGCTCAGGTAAATTAAAATCACCGGCAAAAACAACGTTTTCTATGGAGGGATCATCAATTAAAATAGCCAGTGAATCAAGAAAGTTAACATAAATATCCTCTGCTGTATTAGGGGGTATGTAAGTGGTGCAAAGTAGTAAATATTTATTATCATGAAAGGGTATTTTAATTATTTTATGTTCAGGTAAAATTAATGGAGGAGACAATGTGACACATGACGAATTAAGGGCCTTGGAGATCGCTATTAGGACGCCTCCTCCATCTTTATTATTAGAGACGGAACGATTACGGTCGCATCTGTATACTGAATAGCGGCTATCAATAAATTCATTTTCAGAAATATCCGGCGTCAACCAAGTTTCGGTTAAGATAATTATATCGTAAGAGTGAGACAATATGTTAATATACAGTGTATTCAGTTTGGTCCTGATCCCTCGGCAGTTCTGATAATAAATACATAAATTATTATTATCGACAGCCATTATAAAAGCGTGGAAACATAATAGAATTGAATTTGCAAGTATAGTTAAAAAGTATTGCATTTAGTTTTGAATGGTGTTCGTTAAAAGAAGCCTTGACATTTTTGTATCGAAGGAGCCTGGTGGATTTTGTTTTTTGTTTTGTATTATTTAAACATTAACATCACTCCTGTAATTCCCTGAAGGGTTAGGCGGAGGTGTACCTTAGTAAGTACACTCACATGGGGGGTGAGCCTATTGCCATCAACCCGGTACAAATCTGGACTCCGAGCTGCTGCTGAGAATTTCCTGACAGGAAAAACCCAATACCATTTTGCTCGACCTGGGACTTGAAACCAGGTCCTCGTGCTCAGTAGTAGTGCTTGCGACCACTAGATCAACTTTTGATTTTATTGAAGGCTTTTTTGCGCATAATTAGGTTTGGTGTTATGGTAAATCTAAACTCCATTTGAAATAAGATTAAAAATTGAAATAAGCCTTTATTACAGTCCGTTCAACCGATTTTCAATTCTATTCCGTAGGCGTAAAGGATGGCATTAAAAGCATAATCGTGGTTATTGTACCAACTATTTACTGCAGCTGCCATTTGTCATCCTACTAATTTTTAGAACACCTCCTTATTACTACTAATATGTTCACAATGTCACATGCCTTCCACTCGCATTGATCTTAAGCAACGTAAAAAGGCACATACACAGTTGATACGATAGAGGGACTTTCCTTTAAACTGCCTATACTAGGTACCATTTTCAAACTCTGTACCAAAAATCAAATAAATAGGAGCTGTAGTTCAGTCGCAAATGATTTTTTAAGTTTTTGCCCCGTTCGAACACGATGTATCTTTCCTAACAGCTGATTATGTCTATACGCATAGGTCATGCACCTTAAAACGATAAATCTGAGTATACCCTACGATTCGTTGTTGCCGCTCTGACACAAGTCACAAGTAGAACCAAATATTTTCGCAAAAAAAATGCCAATGCAAACAAGAAAGCAATAAATACACAGACACTTGCACTTTCATTACGAGAGTGACAATCATAGCAAAATACCCCGCGCATAAAATAAATAGAATTAGGTCAGTGTGTTGCTATTGCATCCTAGATCCTTGCGATCGGTAAGTGGGGCCTCAGTGCGCCGACGCTATCCTTTCGGAACGAATGTTACGTAACACGGAAGCTCCTGCGCCGCTTTTGTTTTGTCGAAATCCACGATAACAATTATTGTGGTTTAGTTTTTTATTGTGATAGGACACTCAATAAGTTTAAGACCTCACTCCCATGGATTTCTTTTCGTGGGGGTACTTTAATGGTGAAGTGTAAATACAACTGTTGAACAAAAAAATTGGATTATTTTAGCATTCCACAAATTAAAGTGCAAAGCAACGGACAGTGATTTAATCAGAAAAATAAATAACAATTTTCTCCATCGGTATAATTTGTGCATTAATGTGAATGGATTCGAGAATTTAAAAATGTTGTGTTTTTGTTGTGATTGTTATTGTGCGCGTATTTCAAAACCTTACCTAACATAAAAGCCAGTGCGAGCGGAGGCCTAAGCCGCTTTGTTACCTAGGTATATTATGGTCAGTTAAATTTATTTACAAAGGGTGTTGCGTTTTACTCTGATACGTAAGCTATTTAGTTTGTTTGAAAAAAAAAAACAAATTTTTGGTGCTTTTTATTTTTATACCGTATCGAAATAATAGGTACTAAACACGTATAGTATACGTAGTGTAATATAATGCCCCTCTGTCATATAAACTCTGTATAATCTCGGAACTATACGAAGCAGCAGGAACAACGTGGAACGTTTTGTTTATCTAGAATTTATAATAGCTGTTTTACGCCTGGCCCTGCAGTCTCGACATAGTTAGCAATCGTTTTCGGTTGCTAAGTCCTAACAATCCAGATGTAACGATATTTGGTAGTCTCCACACTCAAATTTATCGGTTGTTACCGGTATTTTAGGTAGGTACTGGTAGGTAACAACCGATAAATTTGAGTGTGGAGACTACCAAATATCGTTACATCTGGATTGTTAGGACTTAGCAACCGAAAACGATTGCTAACTATGTCGAGGCTGCAGGGCCAGGTCTGACTAAATATACAAATAATTGAGTGGATAGTATTAATAAATCACGTATCTGCATAACTAAGGTATTTCGATTTCTTCGTTCTCAGAATCGTCGGACATACCAAAATAATTGTCAAAACACTAAGTACAGATTACAAAAATATCACTTGATTAGGCAGATGCATTCAGTAGGCCAATTCTCGTACTTAAAAAACGTTCAAATGCAAGTCGCAATCTCATCTCAGCGACAATCAATGTCAAAAACCTGTCAAAAATGTATGTAAATTGATTGTAATTTTGACAGATTGAGACTGAGATTAGAATGCGAACGGTCTTAGAAATACGGGAATTGCCCCTCTGATTACAATATGGAAACGCGGTGAATTCGATATAGGATGGCAGGACAACGTTTCGCAAGTACGTCTCTACACAACATCGGTAGGCCAATTCTCGTACTTAAAAAACGTTCAAATTCAAGTCGCAATCTCATCTCAGCGACAATCAATGTCAAAAACCTGTCAAAAATGTATGTAAATTGATAGTAACTTTGACAGATTGAGACTGAGATTAGAATGCGAACGGTCTTAAAAATACGGGAATTGCCCCTCGGATCATTCAGCTCTCCCGTTTGACATTAACGTTTTCAAACTTCAAATGTCAACTTCAGTGTTGCCACATTCTGTAATTCGACCTCACCCAAGTGCACTACTAAACTTTCCTATTAGACATAATTAGACGACGTTACTAATAATCAAAAATAAAGACGGCGGTGGATCAGTATTGACGCTGCGACATACATATCTACATGCCTATGTATTTCACTAATTTTAACCTTTTAAAGACTTGAGTAAATATGTTGAAAACCCAAACACCGTCAGTGTTGGTTCGTATTACTGTTACTGTTAGTCTGTATTATCCCACTGCTGCATAGGCAGAGGCCTAAATGGCGAAAACTTTAGTCATGAGGAGAGCCTCATGCCTTAGAGCTTTCGCCAACTAGGATTTACGTGGATCACTGGTCGTTTGTTTTGTCTAGCTCATCAAGTCATCACGCCATCTTCCACGGGTTATGCTGCGACACCTTCTAGCTGAGTTAGGGCTCCACATAGTGACAATTTTGGCCCACAGCTCATGAAGCAGCATACGTGGCCAGCACACTTCAGCTTAGCAGCTTTTTGAGCAACGAACGTCAGGAATTTATATCTGTATTTTGGATGGCAGTGTGCTGTTGTGAATGTAGTCTGATAATTTTACGCCTAGAATGCCTGCGCTCCATTGCACATTGAAAAACTTTGAGTAGGGACTTTAAATTTTTGTCAAATACCAAGTCCATAGGTCAAAATGGGAAGAATGAACATGTCCATAATTTTTCGCTTGAGTGACAGAGGGAGATTTCCTTTCATAAGCTCTTTGAAGAAGAAGTAGCTTAACAAACTCCCCAGCAGCACAGCTGTCTGCTCAGTTAGAAGAACTTGATTCTTTACAATAGCACAAAGAGTAATGAACATTACGAAACACAACACATTAACTTACTTAACTAACAAAATAATAATATGAAAATAAAAATTTAATAACCTAACTAAAACTATTAAAAACTTAAAATATGGCGTCAAAAAATTGCCCCGCATCACTGCTGCGCATTTGGCGGGTAATGTACTAAAGAGAATGGTGGCATTGCCACATTGTATGCCAATGCTTAGCCACGGTAAAAGCCAGCTCTTGAGTCACGGGAAGTGTTAACCAGCCATTTGGAGATTGTGTTGATTAAACCATGAGCATTCGGCTCAGACCCACAGCCCAAGGGTTTCAACCCCAATCGGCTCGAAAATATAATTGCCGATAAGTTTATTAAACTTTCGCCACTTGGGGTTTTGCGCAGCCGCAGCAATAGCGCCAGCACAGCACGCCGAGCCAGGAAGATGGGATGGCGTAACAGAATCGACACACGTTGAGTCCCATACTTACGGCTTACCATCGTCCATGGAAATAAATACATGACGTCTGGTTTCTTATCATCGTCGCATCTAATACATCTGGAACGCCAACGGCGACAGTGACAAGAGCTCGTCAGATGATTTTATTATTATTCGTGTGCCGCGCTAAGCGGTTCGCACTTCGGCTGCAAGACAGGCCGTGGTGTTCGAGGCTGTTGACAACTTCGCCACAGTAACAGTGGTAACGAGAACGACAAGAAGCTACTAGTCGCAAGGAAGCAGCGAGGTGGAAAGTAGTGTCGTTGAACAAAGTGCCTATGTTCGACGACGGTAGTGCATGAAGCCAAAGACCCGACTCCCACTTACCTACAGCCAGCAGGCGCGCACGCTCCGCAGTAGTAGCAGACGTGTCAAGTAAATTGTTTTGTACAACTCTGCACAACACAAAAAACACTGTGTCAAAAAATAAATTTTAATTCTCTTTCATAAACAATTAAAATTTACTGAATTTTAGAATGACATAACCATGTTTTATTTAAAGAGCCTCTAAATATTTCATTCCCATTTGGCGCTCTCAACGATATTATTGAACACTAAATTTGCGCTTTTTATTGTTAACGTCAACCATATCCAAAATGATCTAAATTTTTATCACTTTTGATTAACTGTTTAATTGACTCGTGCGTCCGATAAAATTACCGGTCATCTACAGGTTGAACCTGTGTGAAATCAGAAGCGAGGAATTTGGCAAAGTCAAACCCTATTTTTTATCCACTATTATATTATATTTTTATATTTTGGTCCACCAGAAATATAAATTGTGCATTATATTTCACTCTTTTTCTTCTTTTTTTTATTATAATTTTGTCAATTTTGATCCATGAAAAAATAAAAATGCGCTACTTGTCCAAATACAGTTTCCTTTTTAATAAGGCATGACGACCAAAGCGTGCGAAACCAAAATAGTTTTTTTTCAGGAGGGTTTGAAATGAATCCGAGATGGCATAGATTTCTATGGCCCTTTTTTTGTGAGAGTGGGATATCATCAAATAACTTCTCCCGCTCTGGACGGAGCGGGAGGGCGTGTCAGACTATTACTGACTAAAACCCACCCGTGTTCCTTCATTTGCCTGTGCCAGGGGCCACTGTAACCCTTTCGGACTTTCCCGCAACCCTGGCAGGCGTTGGCCCTAGCGGACCCCGTCATTGGTGCTGACATCTCTTTGAGGCGCGCGTGGAACACCGCCGTGGCCGGGAATCAGCCTGGGATTCCCGACGCCCAGGGCGTCTCCTGCGGCGACTAGGGTCGCGAGGGCGCGAATTTTGCCTCTCCCTCACGCGTTCCGCCTCCTCCTTCGCGAGCATTGCTGCTTCGCACAAGGAGGTGACGGCTTCCCATGCCCTTTCGCTTCGTACCATGGCCTGCACCAGGGCCGGACGCGAGAGATCGCCTGCACGAGGACACGGCGGTGCTTCGCCCAACCCGGGCAGACCTCCACCGTATACTCCATCGTGTCCTCCGGGCGATCCACACAATGGTGACACCCGGGCGTTTCCTCCTTTCTCTGCCTTATCCGGAACAGGAACCTCCCGAAGAAACCGTGTACGATGAGGACCTGCGTCAGGCAGAAGGTGAGGACGCCGTGGCGCCTCTCTAGCCACTCCTCAAAGAGGGGATATCACCGCAGGTGTGGTGTGCCCAGCGCTGGGTTGCGACAATCACACACTCCATGCCGCCCTGAGATCCCGCCGGAGCTCTGTCCGCTGTGCCGTGATTTCTCGCGGCAGCGGAGTTACGCCCCGGCGTTTCGCCACCTCGAGCCACCCCCATAAGTGCGCGGGGACCTTTGCCTCCAGATCCCATCGCGGTAATCCGGCAACGAGGCCCTCCACCTCACCGGAGACCGAACGGTATCTCCGGGCCAGCTGGGTGGCCATGACCCTTTGGGGCGCGTTCAACTGGCGGGCTGGCCGCCGCCTCAAGGAACGCGCCCACACCGGTGCCCCGTAAAAGGCCATGGACCGCAAGACCCCCGCGTAGAGCCTCCGGCAGGAGGCGTTTGGACCCCCTAGATTGGGCAGGAGCAGCTTTAAGGCAGCCCCGGCCCTTTCCAGTCTGGGAGCCAAACGTCGGAAATGCTCCACGAAGTTCCACCGGCTATCGAGGACGAGTCCCAGGCACTTCATCGTCGATGTGAACCCCTTCTACCGTTACTTGGGAACCCGACGGTGGCGCGTTCCGAGGACCATTAAAACAGATAGCCTCAGACTTGTGCAGGGCCACCTCGAGTTCCAATCTTCTCGACGATTGTCGCAACGCCGCGTGTCGCTAGTTCGGCCGCCGCCTGGTGCCACATCTCCTGCGCCAGGACCAACGTGTCATCGGCGTAGCAAACCACGCTGACGCTGCTAGGGACCTCCTCCCTACCAGCGTCAGCGTGGTTTTTGCAGCCGCCGCCGCCCATCCGTCGGGCATACTAGAAAACCATGATATTGTTCCATGATGAAAAATTTGGAAATTTTGCGGCCATTATCTTAGATTTTCACTGAAAGGTGGTACCTAACTTATGATAGTGTAGTTACTAAATAATTTTATTGTCATGCCATTATTACCATGGAACATTTGGAAATTATTAGCAAATCTGATTCAAAGCCAGATTTAAATATACGGTTGGCGCAGTGGTTAAGCGATTGACTGCTGCGCTTCGTGTCGGGGGTTTGATTCCCGCACGGAACAAATGTTTGTATGACCTGCAAGTAGTTGTTCCGGGTCTGGCTGTTTGTGTATGTGAGTTTAAATGTTTGTAAACGCACCCACGATATGAGAAATTCCTAGTGTGGGGCAACGTTTAAAAAAAAAGAAAAAAAAAAACTCTAACTCTAATATAAACTCTCTTGATTGATATTTTTATAACTTCTAATAAACTCATTAGAATATCAATTGAAAATCTGAAAGATCAATTAGATTAATAGCGCCGCGTAATAAAAATATCACGATGGGAATTTTTCGCTGACCAACTTTAAAAGTTCTGATAGGTTTTAAACTGATTAAAAATTAAAAAAAAACGCGCAATAATTCCTCCTCGTTCAAAAAAATTGTTTGATGAGCGTGTAATTATTTCCGTTTGAAAACTCGTTACGAAGGAGTGAACTAAACCGCACATCAATGGTAACCGTTTGACCTCGAGTTGAGAGCGTCTTTATTTCGTTAGCAGGATGGACGGTTTTCGCAATTAGATTGTTACCTGTGACGTACGATTATCTGTAAAAAATGGCAGATTAGGTTCGCTAGTTTCCCGGATAGTACACCATTTTATTATCTGTATAGTATTTACAGTTCAATATTGTTTTGATAACCTTTTTAGAAGTAATTTCGCATAGCATACCACGTGGTCAAAAACTAGATATAATGTGCCCCCAAACTAATAAAAACATGAATTTATATTCCAACGAAAATGTTAGAACTCATTTATAAAGTTTTGATGGTAAAATTTGAAAAATACGTCAAATGATAAATGATTATATTTCTGTAAGTAGGTTTGTACAAACACTATTACACGTCAATCATATTTTTTTTAAACTAGAGGCGTTCGGCGTTTCCTATCTGACTACTCTGAGAAGAAAGGCCGAAACAAACTCAGAGGTCACAGTCTCTTTTAAAGTCCAGACAGAATCTTGGTCAGATCATGTGAAGGCTATGTAGATCGGTGTCCGAAATGGACTTTTGAGGAAAGAACCACACAGATTGAGTGGACCTGTCCAGTCAGTGCACGCCTTTGTCAGTAACCGTGCAGCTCGACTCAGAACTTAAGGAGCTCAACGATTCGACGAACAATACCAAAGAAAGGACATTTGGGTAGGCCGCACAAACTACTCAAACTGCCAGAACATGATTAAAACTGGAACAATGACCTATGTCACTATACACAAAACTATGACATGATTGAAATAATATTATACTAAATATTCATGTCATTGTATATGTAAAAAGTTATAGATTCTTATAGCAAAGATTAAACAGATAGAGGTTAGATAGATATGTGTATTATACAAATGGCTAGTGCTAGTTTGATGTAATAAAAAAAACGTGTGCGGTCGGGGGACCCTTGCCAGGAACCGATTATCGGACTTTTTTTTTTATTAATGGCATCTCGTAGTTGGGCTTGAGAGGCCGTGACTACTTACTCAACCGGTCATTCCTGTGGTGCCTTTGAGCGAACTCAAAGCCTCCAGCCATGGGACCGATTCTCGCACGCAGTCACACTCGTATATAATAGAATGAGACGGAGAGAGAGGGAAAGTGTGAATGGAATACGTGGTTTGATACAGAGCCATCTAGTATAAGTTTTTAGAAGCTCTCATAAAGTTTTGCCGTCTTGGATTTTCGTTTTGACATTAATATTTGGCTTCCCATGATTAAACAATTTAAAATTTTCGCAGCGTCGCATTATGGATTTTGATTTTGACCTTACTATTTGTACGCCTGAAACAACAGAATATTAGGAAGTTTAACTATGTAACAGTTGTGTAACAATATTCTGACAAATAAATGGTCTATTATTATTGGAATAATAATAATAATAATTTAGCACCCGCGAAAACCACGAAAGCGACACCCATGATGATAAATTGGAAAATGTACCATAGACAAGTCCCAATTAATGTAAAGTATGGTACATAACTAATCTATGTAGGTAGGTACTGTAGGTAAAGTTTCTTACCCGTTCTTCTCCATAGGCACCTACTACGCCTTGGAACGGGCAACCAGCTTCATCTTTCTGACTGACCGACCCCTTGATATTTAAAAAGTGCCTGTATTTGGTTTATTTAAAAAAAATGCTTTGAGTTTGAATTGTTCGGACAACGGTCGCAACAGTCGCTTTAAGGCTCCCAGCAAACAGGCGCGATGCACAGAGCGACGCGACTCAAGTAGAAAAATTTCTGAGAAAACTTCATGGAAATTGTTCTACTAGAGTCGCGTCGCGCCTGTCTGCGGTGGCCTATTAGGCCTATACATATCCGTCAGAAGTTGGCTGAAACATCCCAGCGCTGAGTTGCTGGATTCATTTTCTCCTCTACCGATCATTATTTCTCCTGACCAAGGTTTATTTTGTTTATATGTATGTATCTATATATTAATATTTATTCTTGTATTTATTGTAATTTCCGAGCTATCTATCCCGTATGTTGCACCTGCCATGGTATATCTTTGCATCACCCTAAGGTTGACTGGTAGAAAATGCTTTAGGCATTAAGCCCGCCTTTGTACCTACAGTACTTTTTTACTTGTGCATAAAGTTTTAATAAATAAATAAAATAAATATAGGCCCTTAATTGTGTCACCCTATGTAAAATTTCTACATTTATAGCTGTAATCCACAAGCTGTTCATAATATAGAGTATACTATTCTATGCCTTATTTTTTACAATTCGTTGATATGCAGAGATAAGATGCAAATACCGTGTTCTAAAGTGTGACAAATTCAAAATAAAACTACACAAACTAAAAAATGCCAACAAACCAAACTACATAGTCAACCAGTTCTACGATGCACTTCAAATAGATATGGGTAATTTAAAAATACCCACGCCCGCATCTGTTAGCATTAGCACGAATAGTTTTGTACATAGAGTATAATCCAGAACCGCACTTTTGATTTTAATAGTAAGATTTTGCTAAAAGAGAAGTTTGCAGTTAGAGCATTTAGCAAGAGGTGGTTTAATTATAATAACGGGCGCTATCACGGTAGAAAAATCGGACTTGGAACACTGCTTTACATAGATTCCACACTTTTAGTAATAGTTTGCTTTAGAATTTCTCAGAAGCTTTTTAAAGAGACTTCGTGGAAACTAGAATGTTAGTCCCGTTTTTGAGCGTATCGATATATTGACAGATTAAATAAAAAAATAAAATGATATAGTGTTTTATTGCAGGCAAAATACCCATGTAACACAAAAATAATAAAAATTAAAATAAGGAGGTACTAGTCTTAAAAACTACAAAAAAAACTTAAAAACCTACTAAGTCTTTCGTAATTTTTTATTATCGGCTAAGTGAACAGAAATCCAGTGCACAAATATAGGGCGTGATACCTAGGTTGCAAGTTACAATGCTCAAAATACTGTTACTGGAGCGTCTCAAACTTTGCCAAAAAGACGCGACCCTCGGCCTCATGATGGCATAAAAGTCCGGGACCCTCGCTTCGGCAAACATGCTCAAGGCACTGCAGAATCTTGGCTGTTTCATAAGGGTTCGGTAAGCATCATTGTGCTGGATCCTTAATGAACTGTACATCTTTTTTGTGAAGTTGCACCAAAGTTGGGAGGTGTACATTGACAAGCAATAAGCTCTGAACAGTGTTCTTTACGTCTTTGGTGCACTTCACAAATTTTTGCGCGAGCATGTCACTCCTCGCTGAGAGGGTCCTTTGTTTTATTTTGCTGGGAAATCATCAAATAACTTCTCCCGCTCTGGGCGGAGCAGGAGGGCGTGACGCTCTCTATCTTCTATCTTTATGACCATAAAATCTGTCAATTCAACCAACTTAAGGTACCTACTTGAAGATACTTTGACGGCACGGTTGGCGCAGTGGTTAAGCGATTGACTGCTGCGCTGCGTGTCGCGGGTTCGATTCCCGCACGGAACAAATATTTGTATGACCTACAAGTAGTTGTTCCTGGTCTGGCTGTTTGTGTATGTGGCTTTAAATGTTTGTAAACGCACCTACAATACGGGAGAAGTTCCTAGTGAGGGGCAACGTTTTATAAAAAAAAAAAGATAATCATTTATCTTAAAGTAGGTACTTTGATTTAGTTGAATAATTGAATAGCCATTGAATGAATTAGGACGAGGCGAGTTTACAATGTATTACTTAATTCAATTTACAAATGATTAAGAAAGTACGAAATCATTCTCATTTTCTTCCAAAAAAATCAATGCTAATCATGCCCTAGCTGCTAATTATTTCCCATGTTTTATAATAATGTTGCCATAAAGGGTCGCAATCATTAGGGGGTCCCCAAAATATTATCCGGATCGTTAATCAACATCAGAGGAAAATGTACAATACTGTTAAATGCTAAATTATAGTTAAATATAGGTACAAAATAATTAAGTAGGAAGGGAGTGCCTCATTCATCTTATCAGCCTATTAATGTCAACTGTTAAAATATATAGGTATCTTAATGAGCAGTTTAAAGCTCTGTCCAAACTGAACCGAATCCCACGCGGGATGCGGGACGACGTTCGGTCGCCGATTGTGTCATTTAACTTGCTCGGAGGTGTTCTAGCTGGCGCGAACAGTCGCGTGACATTCTAAACATTAAACAATCGACGCGCGCAGTTGTGGCCCGCCTCTCGCGCGGGATTCGCCTCAGTGTGGCCAGAGCTTAAGGGGAAATTAACATGATGTGCTGACTATGTTATTTTCCCGCTTGGATTGATGATTGCAGTTGTTTTCAGATAGGAGATTGCTTCAGCCTATCCTCTTCATATTTTCGACGCCTACGGATAATGAAAAGTTACTAATTCACGTATAACTGACTCGCCCCAAAAGTTGCTGGCTTGCCAAAGAGTCAAAATAAAAATGATTAGTGTTGTCTCGGCACGTTGCAAAATCGTAAACATATTTCTGTTCTACGAATATTTTGTGACAGGTTTCGTAAGCCTTATTGACGTTTATAACTATTTATGTAACAAACTTATACATACATTCTTTTTACAAGGGAAGCCGTCAACATCGTGTTCATTTAATTTAATTTAAATTACAATCTTTCCCAAACCACTGACAGACAGACTACCATTACAAAATTTAAAACAATAGCACCATAGGTATATACATATCAAAATTACGGAAAGAAACTCTCTTCACCTCCTAGGGTCCCCAATTTTTGACGAATCCTTTCCAACGTTCATTGAGACGAAAATACAAAATTTAAATGATGTCTCGGAAAGACTTTTCAAAATTAACATTCATTCGGCTTTTTCACTCATTCGATCCTGTTGCTTTGGACCAAAATTTACATTTAGCCTTCGCTCCTCCCATCTATGGAAGCATCCACAAATTTTAGAAAAAGTAGACCAAATTATTAGAAACACACTAACTTCGATCCTAAATGTGGCCCTGGACGACCGAGCGTGGCAGCAAGCCACACTTCCTATTCGTCTGGGTGGTCTCGGCGTCCGCAAAATTTCAAGTATAAGTTTACCGGCCTTCCCCTCCTTGGTCCACAGTACCGATAAATTAACCAGGAACATATTATCTTCCTCACTGGTCGATTTTGAGGTACCGTGTTTGACCGATGCGTTGAACGCTTGGAAAATGGCTTGTCCCAATATTCCGACAACCCGTCCTTCCAGAGACAGTGGGACGTGCCGCTCTGCAGTACTACACGAAATACCCTTTTGAGCACGTCTTCTAATACGGTTGAGCGTGCCCGTCTGCTGGCTGTGGGAGAATGGGAGTTAGGCTTTGTGGCTTCAGGCGCTCATCCATCATAGTGCCTATGGTGGATGACTCATCGTTTCGGCTCGCTACGTGTCTCCGCTTGAGCACGCCTTATGTCGCTCGGTGTCACTGTGGTGAAACTGTCGACAGCCGCGGGAACCATGGCCTGTCCTGCTGCAGGCGCGCAGGTCGTATAGCACGGCACACCAGCATCAACGATATTATTCGTCGAGCCCTTGTCACCGCCGGCGAACCAGCGGTATTAAAACCAAACGGCTTGGTACGTGACGATGGGAAGAGACCAGACGGCATGACGTTGTTGCCTTGGAAGGTGGGTAGGCCTCTGGTGTGGGACGCAACCTGTGTCGACACCTTTGCGCCATCTCATGTTCCTAGCACGGCGGGCTGTGCTGGTGCCGCTGCTGCGGCTGCTGAGACCATATGGGTAACTACAGTTTTGAGCCGTTTGGAGTTGAAACGCTCGGTTAATGGGGCCCGAGTGCGCGTCTCCTTTTTAAGGAAATTTCTTGCCGACTGATTGACACTTCACGTGACCAGAGGGCTGGGTTGTTCTTTGGGCAAAGAATTAGCATTGCCATTCAACGTGGCAATGCTGCCAGTCTTCTGGGCACGTTTCCGGATGACAGCGATGCGGACGAATACTTCGACGCTTAAGTTTCCTTTTGTTTTTGTATTTATTAGCATAGTTAGTTATTTAGTACCTAGTGTAAATAGATAACTTTAGGCAACAGTGGTAAAGGAAAATTTACAACTAACAAAAATGTTCGTTACCTCGGCTCACCTTCTAAGAACATTACAAGAACTTCTCATGAATGGAACGTGAAAGGCAGAAAGTAGATATCATCTATTAATGTCAAATAAATTCATTTTGATTATTTCTTTTGCAAGCGTTACAAATGATTAACTTCTCTAAATACTTTTTTGAAAAAATAAATACCGACTTGCTGTTCTTTTCATTTAGACTTATCGTTATTTTATAAACTACTAGCTTATTCCCGCGGCTTCACCCACGTGAATTTCGGAAAATATCCCACGGGAACGTACTACTGGGATTGAAAGTACCTACCCTATGTAATCCAGGTTATGAACCATCTGTGTGCCAAACAGCCAAATCCGTTCAGCCGTTTTTGCGCCAATCCGGAACATACATCCAGACAAACAGACAAAAATTCTCCGTTACTATTTTTTTATAATTATGTATTATAATAACAAAGCTAATAAAAAATGTTACTTTATTACTTGAACGTCCGAGAAAAGTTAACAGGCTACTCAACTGTTTGCAGAGTTTTCATTGTTGAATTTTCGAAGAAAACAAAGAAGAACGGCAGTGTCAGTGTCGCTATATTTGAGAAACGAGCCTAAACTAAATTATATACATTTTATAGATCAAGTTCAGTAGTTTATTTTCCTGATTAAAGTTTTTTTTTATTTTGTGGGAAAAGAGAAAAAAATGTAAATAAATATTTTTGTTAAATCAGAAGTAAAAGTAGCAATTACTAAACGTAAAATAGCGTTGTTGAAGTAGTCATTGCCATTTTCAGTAGAATAATACATATTAGTAGAATGTGATTGTTGGCTGGATGCAAAAAATCGTTTTATAATAACATTATGAACACATTTTTTTTTTATATTATTAGAAATGAATGAGATTGCAATATTCCAATCTTAACTGTAAACCGTATTCTTAAGTAATTAAAGAAAACATAACTTAATCGTTAGTTTTTACAGTTAATACCTGGCAACATTGAACAATGTATTTCTGACAAGTGACAACTGTCATCAGTGATCTGTCACAGTCGTCGTAACTCGTACCTACCTACGTTACGTATCTTCCGATTTGTTTGGCGTCTGTTATTTGTTTACTTTCCAACTCATTATTGTTTACTTGCATTGCATTGTTTATTCCGCGTTCAGTTGAGCCCAGTATTATAAGGTGCTCTGTGAGTTGAGCTTTCGAGTTCCTGCGTGTTGAGTACTTGTGATAGTGAACACTTTTTTTGAGACAGGACTCTATTTGTTATTATAAACATGTCTCGTTCTAACGTTCGGTGTATTAACTGCGAACTTCGGTTGACGAGACCACGACATCGTCTTTCAAACGAAAACGAAGACCTTGTTAATGTTATAAGCCGGAGTAATGTTATTAGTAAAAACTCGTATATAGCAAATCATTTATATGGCAGACCTGATCTCCCACTGGAAAGACAAAATACAATTGTTATCTGTGATGGCACCTATGTTTATGCTCCAAAAAGCTCAAATTATTTATTTCAAAAAGAGACTTATTCCCTGCATAAGTATCGAAATCTCATAAAGCCATTCATGATTGTATGTTGCAATGGATACATCCTGGATGTTGCAGGGCCATATTCTGCCACTACTAACGATGCGTCGATAATGATAGGTTTGATAAATAAAGACAGTTTTTTGGATTTTTTTAGAGAAGACGATGTGTTTATTCTCGATAGAGGCTTCCGAGATAGTGTAGACGCTATACATCAGCGTGGCTTCCTCGCCCATCTACCAGAAACCCTGTCACCAGGTCAGTTTCAATTAACTACACTGGAAGGCAACAGGTCGCGCTGTACGACAATAAATAGATGGGTTGTGGAAGCCGTTAATGGCAGAATCAAAAGAGACTTTAAAATATTCAGACATGAATATTTTAATCGTGCTTGCCCTCACATGATGAAAGACTTCTCCATTGCAGCAGCTCTGCATAATGCATTTGCCACAATGTTTGTGGATCCAAGTAATGCGGAACAAATAGTCAATATTATAAATGAAAGGCTTTTCGCAGACAACACATTAGCAGAAATAGTACAAGAAGAGAATTTGAGTAGAAGAAACTCTATGTTTATAACGATAACGAGTGCAAATATTGTGTTCCCTAACCTGTCTATAGAAGAATTGGTCCTCTTTGCTTGCGGCACTTACCAAATCCGACAAGCTAGGTCTTATATAGGTGAACAGTTGCGTTTCCATGGCCTTTACACAATAGAGGTTTGCAGAGAGGACCATGTCAATTTAAGCAGGTTAGGGGGAGTAAGCTCTTATTTGATTCGAGCAAAAGTAAAGTCCCGGCATGTGTCACGAAAAACTTATACTTATATAACGTAATGAGCATAGTGTGGTACCTGGGTTATGCGCATCACCAGGATAATATAACTCCACCTGCACAATTCCTTGACCAAGTTTTACTCAGGATAGATACATGACTGATAAGTAATAAACAGGTGCCTATTTTAAATATTTGGAAAAGTGTTTAGTTTCATTTCATATTATAACATCCTTTATTATCTACCTACCTACCTTATTGCTGGACCTAGGCTTCTCCTAAAGCTTGGGAATGCCAAGCTTACATATACATACATATATAATATACAGAGATGGCAAACAAGTGTAGGTACGGTTCGCATGATGTTCCAGCAACATCAATAGGCATACTTAACCTTTTGGTGTAGGTTACATGTAAGTACATCCTATCCGTTTCGCCTCAAAGGAAAAACGCTATTATACTTATGACATGTACCTACGTTTTATTCTTAAATGAAATAATCTGCTCATTAATACATATTTCACAACACACATAACCTCACCTACATGGTAAATCTTTGAAACGATTTTCTGTCAAAATCCCATTACAAAAAAATATGCTATGATTACACTTTATGTTAGTAGGCCTTAGATCTATCACTATCGGGTGTTTTTACTAATGCACGCGAAGTATAAAGGCGACACTCAAAGTACATGGGGTTTTGCCAATCTTCTTTACCGTTTTGTACCGCGCTGTAAACAACGTTGTCGACACGAAAATAAGAGGAACAACATTAATTTTGTAAAAAGAATAAAACAATTTGCAATCAAAATCCATAAAGCGTACTGGTGTCACGGAAGTAGGTCAAACAGAAAAAAACTTTTTTTAAACGTACTCGGTACTGCGGTGCTTTTTGAGATAGTCACAATTTATACGGCGTAGGTAGCTGCGGGGCGAGCACGGCCTCTGTGATAGGCTTGAGTCACGCATTTATGACGGTTTTTGCTGCTGTGACTGTGATAAAAATGTCGCTGCCGCTGGTACAGTATTTTTATATGACGAAGCGACGTGCGCTTTACTTGTGGTTGGCAAGTGTGCAAACACGCTGTGAATGTGTATCTAAGCGCAGCTTTCGTTACCGCCCTAGAACTTGGCGAAATCGGAAGCGCAGACTGTGTCGGAAGTGTGTCTGTGCGTGTGTGTGTGTGTGTTATGTGCTCACGCTACTCGTGATCACGCACATATTGACAACGTGTTTGTATACTTGGTTACACAAGTAAAACACGTTGCTTCGTGAGATAAAAATACTGTAGTATGTAATTAGTAGAAAATATAAACAATGGTTATAGTACATTACTGCAGCGGCCAGCAAAAGAGGCATTGATGGACGAACGTGTAAACACATGTGTAGTATGCATACGTAAGTCCATCAATGACTAGTTGTAGCCAATGCTTGTATAGTACTTTTCTCAAATAATGCGCGGAAATACAATTACTTTTCGAAATCAACGACGAACAACGAACAACAATATTTTTTTCATCCCACCATCTCGGAAAGAGTATTTTTAATCTTCAATATCTGAGTGGAAAAGCCGTTTTTATTCTCTAGAGGATAAAGTAAATTGAATTTAGAACATCGTGTGCACTAAGTTTGTGAATTAAAAAAAACATTAAACCTATTTACTGCTACCTCTATGGTGCCGAATATATCATACAACTTTTTTTTAATTTGTTAAAAACTCAGACTCGGAACCTTCTTGGTGTTCTTTTTTCAATTTGCTTTGTACGCGGTTCTTTACGCGGCATTTTTTCACGTCATTGTTAAACCTTATATTAAAAACAAGAAACTTGAAAACAAGTGAAAAAACTAAAATGAGTGATTCTAGCGACGAGGAAGTTTGCTTGACGCCAACAGAATTGACTGAAACTGTTAATAATGCGCAAATGAGCTTTCTCCCTCAACAATCACGCGAGAAGTATTTAAAACAGTACGATATGTTCAACACGTGGCGACTAGCAAAAGGAGCCAAAACTTTCTCAGAAAACGTTTTGCTGGCATATTTTATAGAATTATCCGAGAACAAGAAAGCAAGCACTCTATGGAGTACGTATTCGATGCTAAAAGCAACAATAAAGATGAAAAAAGACAAACATATCGATACCTATCCTAAATTAGTGGCATTTTTAAAAAGAGCCTCATCTGGTCATCAACCAAAAAAATCGAAGGTTTTCACAGTATCTGATATTGAAAAGTTTCTTAACGAAGCACCCGATTCCGTATATTTGGCGGCAAAAGTAAGTCAGTTGCACATTCAGTATCTACTTAAGTATATTAATCTCAATTAAATAGTATACTTAGTAGATGTTGATAGGCATAATTATGCGTTCATATCAATTTTATTCATTTATCTACTACAATACTCTTTACGTTACAGGTTGTTCTTATTATTGGAATAAACGGAGCATGTCGAACTAATGAACTAACACAACTTAATGTCAAAAACATTGAGAAACATTCAGATGACTTACTATTAATTAATTTACCTAATACAAAGACAAAAAGAGACCGCAACTTCGTCATTCGCAAGGAATACGTAACGATTGTTGAGAAATATCAAGCCTTACGCCCGCCTAACACTCCAATCAATCGATTTTTTCTACAGTATCGCAATGGAAAGTGTGTTAGACAGCCTATGGGTACTAATAAAATTGGCAGTATCCCACGAGAAATAGCAACATTTCTTGAACTTCCAGAACCCCTGTTGTACACGGGTCATTGTTTCCGACGAACTTCAGCCACACTTTTGGCTGATTCCGGAGCTGATCTCCTGTCCCTTAAGCGCCACGGAGGCTGGAAGTCCAATGCAGTTGTAGAGGGATACATAGAGGATTCCATCCAAAATAAGTCTAAAATATGTGAAGGCATCGTAGGAGCCATTACACTGAAAGAGCCTCAATCGGATCCTTGGACTGGCCCTTCTACATCAAAAATAAGCCGTTATGAAACACCTAACCATCTCCCTCTCTCTCCAACATTCACGCCAAGGGAATCCGATGAATCGGTACAACTATTAAGTATGACAGATAGTTTACCGAAAAACAGTACACAAGTGACTAACACCAATATTACAGTACCAAACAAAAATATTACACTCAATTTAAATAACTGTAGCAACGTTACTTTAAAATTTTCTTAATTATACCTTAGTATTATTTTGTTATAATTTAAAGATTATTCTGTAATACTTACCTGTCATAATGTAGTAATTAATACCTAAACTGAAATAAAAGTGTACCTATCTTGTGATTGTAAACGTTTTTTTTTTGCATTTAGTCATTTCCTCGCTGAGGTGGAATGAAAAGTTACGTGTTGCACTCGAGTGCAAAGATTTTTCACCTCGTGCTCTTTTGATTCCCTCGCTAACGCTCAGGATTCTAATTTTGAATCACTCGCTGCGCTCGTGATTCAATTTTAGAATCCTTCGCTTGCTCGGTCATCAAAATTGAACACGCGGTTAAAAAGCAACTTTGCACTCTTGTATAACAAATAACTATTTCCGCGTTAAAGTGTTCATTTGTTTTTCTATTTGCAAGGCAGATGAAAATTTAAATAAAACCTTTGATAAGTTACCTCCTTGGTTGCCATGTTTTGGAGAAAAAGATCGTTCCATTTTTAAATTACACGATGGATATGAGCTAAACCACGACATATGGATTTCCATACAACTTTTGCCGGCCGCTGTTTGCATGTATTTGGCCAGTACAGAAATTTCGATTTATCTCGAAGAAGGTTGTCAAAATAATGGTCAAATTACCAAGCATGTTTGAGAAATAAATAATTATGGGTGCTAATTAATGCAGCTTCTTTAAAATGTCATTCTCGTCTGCAAATATATTTAGTTGTCTAATGAATGAATAGGTCAGCGACGAACTTTTAGCGTCTAATAAATGGTTTATAAGCGACCATATATTGTAAAACAAGCTACTGTTAATATCACAGCTGTTTTATCTGTTCTGTGGTTAATATGACGCAACATGGTGATAATTCTTAAGCAACTAAATTTGTGATATGTCTACTCATTGCCAGCTTCTAATAAGTGTATCAACTTCATCTATAAAATAATATCAACGTACTCTAATTTCATAGAGTCACCTTTATTTTTATACTTTAGCATAAGTAATTGATGAGTGAATCTACTATATTTGAACATAAAATTTCCTTATTATTGTCATCAAATAATGGTCAATGAAAGCTCTAATTTCATGTATTCGCCTATCTATTTATAATGTTACCATAAGTAATTGACTATTATACCTACCCAAATGAACAAACAAAAAATATTACTGTACATTGCGGCGTGATATTTACTCATTTTTAGGCAAAATTATGTAATGATTAAGTAAACATCATACTGTTATAACCTCATCTAACCCAAATGATTCACCAACAATAATATAAAGGGGATCTGGCGCTTGGCGGCCGCTGCCGCGGCACGCTCGCTTCGCTCGCTCGCCTTCGCGCGCTAATGGTCACTGTTCTAACCTAACCTAACCACCCACATGATTCACCAACCTTATAGGGGATCTGTTAGATGAGGAGAATAAGAAAACATATTAACGTTACTAAGAAATATAGCGATGAGGGGGTTTGGCGATCCACGCCGCAATGTACAGCGATTTGAAGTGGGGGCAATAAATAGGGTCCCAGTCGCCACCCGGTGGCAACTGGGATTTTTTTCTCCCAATTGCCACCTGGTGGCAATCCATGTGGGGGCGACTGGGACTATACCCAAATGGCCGGTCGCGCCCCTCTGATTCCCAACGAGCGTCAGGTACACTCCCGCGCTTGTGTTGCAAACTTTCACGAAAAAAGAATATGATTTATTAATTTAGTTGTTGAATGAAAAACTTTGATTGCTAATTTTGAGGCTGGAATTTGATTTTATTAGCAGACAGGTGTTGAATCTCTGAAATATATAAATTAGCTCACTTACAACATTAGTCGCCGAGTTATCAAATCAGAAGTAAATTTATATTTATCGGTAGCTCGGAGTCATATTAATTTACGCTCGTAAATTGACGCTGGTTTTTTAATATTCTGTTGGAATAGTAAAGATGATGAATTAATGTAATTTAAGCTGTTCTATTAACTCGTCGCCTACATATAAAAAAAGACGCTAGGTTGCAGGTGCTAAATAAAACTTTTGTTGCCGCACATATAATTTCCCAATAATTATTATCAAAGAGCCTATACCTATAAACAATCGGGGTTGACAACATTTTGTGATCCCAATGCTCTCGGTGCTAAGCAGAGCGATGAAATTACAGTGCGCGAAAAAAATTGCCATAATAAAAATACATCGGTTCCAATTATCCTTGTTCAATACGGTGAGTCAAAATGTGAACAGTGTTCCATAGGACATTTTTACAAAGGGACAAAAGGATTTTTATCCAATTAACCGTAAAATGTTTTAATGCGCTTCAAATGGAATATTTTACGAGATTCTGATATTTTCATGTAGGTAAGTAAATGCTAACAAACGTTTATTATAAGTTAACTAAATTCCAAAGACAAAGTAATTATCTAAGATAAATAATGTTATGGGAAACTTGACGGTTCTAGAATGAATCTTTGGAATTCTCAATATGTACCTACCTACTTAGTTAGGCGCTAGTACCTAAGTACCCATTTAGATAACGTTAAAGGTACGTGATAGAACTTTTTTGTAACCATGTTTGTTCAAAAGTAAAATTACTCTTTAAGAAGTAGATAATAAGTAGATTAAGGAGGAAGCGTCAAGCCAGACCGCGAAATTAAAATTTTCTTACGTTTTTTTTCAATTTGCAGGTCAGTATTGATAAATGATAAATGATTTTATTTCTGTAAGTATGTTTGAACAAACACTTTTACACGTCAATCATATATATTTTTTTAAACTAGATGAGGTCGGCGTATGAGGTTGTAAGTTGATCAACATAATTATGATTTGCGACCGTAACAAGTATGTATTAACAAAATTCTAATTATTAAAATAAGCAATACAATCCTCTAAGTTCATATTGCCCTATAATATGACTATTTCATGAAATCATACCATTTGATGTCAATTCTAACTTGGAGGGTTATATTGATGATTCTTATGATTATAATTTTGTTAATACATACTTGTTATCTAATACATAAATATAAATATCTAATCAGTTTCGCGGTCGCCACCGTCAGGTGTGCACGCGTACTTATATTCGATTGCGGCGCCGTATTGTGTCGTGACAAATATGTCGAACGTGTTAAAATGTAACGAGTGTAACATCGTCATTGACGAAATGTTGTCATATGTGCAGAATAAAATATCTGTGATTGACGAAGAAACACTGGTGCGCGTATGCAAAACATCTTTCACAAGTGCAGAAATTCGAAATTCGATATCATTGCTATTCGATTCGATCTCATCGGATAAAAGGAAAATTATTCGGATGAACAAGGGTAAGGAGGAAAGGGATCTAGCTGATATTGTGAATGTGTTCAAGTCAGTAGATCCAGATACAATTCCCGTGTTTGTGGCCCGTCAACTGGAAAAATTGTCTCCTATAACCTTTGATCATCTGGACTGTACCAAGTTATTAAAGGACCTGCTGGTAGTACAGACCGAGATTAAAGACATAAAGTCATTGTATGGACTAGGAAGTACAACATTGATACACAGGACTTGCAATCTCAACTTGACCATCTGCAAGAGAAACTTGGTTCAATGACTATCAAATATAATACCTCTGAAGAACTAATGAGGGAATATGTGTTGGCAATGAATGAGCTAGTAAACTCACAAACAAACAGCTGTGAGCTTTGTCAACCACCAACCAATGTACCTACCATTTGCCTGCCTGCCCATTCATTGTCAACATGCAATACCACCTTACCGCATCCTTGTGTTGATTTGACAACTCCTGCTGTAAATAGTTCCATTAAACAATGTAAACAAATGCTAAATAATGACATTGTGTTATTTTGTGACGAAATTGGAAAGGACTTAGGGCACTTGTTGACAGATGAATATCCCGGACACTCAATAATTAATTACTGTATGCCTGGTTGTTCGCTATTTGATATCATGAATGAAATTATTAAATGTAACTTTAAGCAGGAAACAACATTATTGATTTTTATGGGAAATAGGGGAAATGTGAACAAAGGAGAATTGCTCCAATATCATAGAACATTGTGCAACCTTAGTTTAAGGAAAATTATGTTGTTTACTTTCCCCTATAGTAACAGTTTGCCACAGGAAGAAAATACCTTAAGATTTGACATTAACATGACATTGCACAATTTGACTTATAATGACAATCTGTTCCATTTAGTTGACACTAACAATTATGTTGGTAATAATTTGTATTTGACAAAAGATAGATACAATATTGTTAAGTACTATCTTTCTAACTATCACAAAAGACAGATAGCTGTGTCGCTATCATATTATTTTGCTATTTCAGCCAAAAATTTGGCTAAACAACTTGCTTCTTTTGAGCAATGCAATGACCTTTTTAATTATTCTGCCAATAATTTGGTCAAAATTAATGACAATGGTCATCATTTAAATTAGAAATTAAGACAAAAGAGTCAGTCTCTTGCAAAAATATAACTAAGGCAAATAATAAATCATATGAAAGTGTACAAAAAGTAAATAGTATCAACCTGGTGCATCAAAACATTCAAGGGTTTTTGAACAAAGATTTAGAAGTAGAGTTATTCCTGAATTGTAGCAATATAGATATTCTTTGTATGACAGAACATTGGCTTAAAAGCCACCAGTTCATGTTCAATTTTAGTAATCACCAGGTTGGTAGTTCGTTCAGCAGAGTAAATGCTGTACATGGTGGCTCTTTAATTCTAGTAAATAAACAGCTTAAATTTAAAGACCGCAAGGATATTGTGAGCCTCTCTGTTGAGCGGACAATTGAAATAGCCTGTGTAGAATTGGAGCAGCTCATTGTATTAAGTGTGTACAGACCACCTTCAGGATTGTATGATTGTTTTGAAAAGGTTATGGATGAAGTGTTGCACAAAATCTGTAATTCAAACAAATCTGTCATCACTTGTGGTGATTTTAATGTTAATTTGTTAGAGAATTCTGGGTTAAGTACTAAAATTATAAGTCTATTTCAGTCATACAATCTTGCTAACCAATTCTTGGAGCCCACTAGAATAACTTCCACTAGTGCCACATGCCTAGATAACATTTATACAGATGTTATACCAACCCACAAAGAAATTATTAACTTGATAGACTCAGATCATTGCGGACAATTGATTACTATTTCTAATTTAAACAAAAGAGTTACTAAAAAAGATATCACTGCTAACCCTAAAACTACTAATCGCTTGGAAACATTTAAATCTAAACTTTTAAATAAATTACCACTTCTGTTGACTAATGATGACCCTAATCAACAATATAATGATTTTTTTAAAATATATTGCACACAATTCAATACCACATTCATTCCAAAGACGTTCTCAGTTAATAGTAATGCTTCCTTCAGTGACTGGGCCACCATTGGTATACATACAAGTAGGAAAAGACTTTATGAATTGTATGATGAACGGGCATGTATAAACACTGCTGAATTTAATTTATATGTCAAGAATTATTCAAAATTATTTAAAAAAGTTTGTAGTATAGCCAAGTCACGTTATTTGAGTTCAAAAATTAAAAATAGTGGTAATGTAATTAAAATGACATGGAGTATCATTAATAGCGAAACGGGAAGGTCATGCAACCGATGTAGTGACTACAGCCTAGCTATTGATGACAATATAATTAAATCAGATTCTCAAGTCGCCGCGGCCTTTGAAAATTTCTTTGCAGAGATTCCCGTATCGACTACTAAATCTCTTAACTCTTCACCCACTGCTTCAGAGTCTTTACTTAAAGAAAACGTTCCAGTTTGTGATTCTGAATTTTATTTCCAATATGTCACGTGTAAAGATATAATTAAAACCTTTCACACGTTAAATGTTAAAAAGACCGCAGATCTATGGGGTAATTCTGTGGACGTTGTTAAGTCGATTATAAACATTGTAGCACCAACTTTAGCTGTTATTTTTAATAATTGTATTGACCGTGGTGAGTTTCCTGATCTTATGAAAAGCAGTAAAATAATACCGTTGTTTAAATCGGGTAGTACATCAGACCCTACTAATTATAGACCTATATCAGTGCTACCTACCTTTAGTAAAATTTTTGAAAAGCTTATTCTAAATCAAATGCAAAGATTTTTCAACGTACATAAATTACTGCATAACAAACAGTTCGGTTTTACAAGGGGTCGTTCAACTACCGATGCCGGAGTTGAACTTCTAGGGCATGTATATAATGCATGGGAGGACAAATGCGATGCGTTGGGCATCTTTTGCGATTTGTCCAAGGCATTCGATTGTGTTCTTCATGAAACATTAATCAGGAAACTGCACCACTACGGAATCCGGAACGCCTCTCTGGATCTTCTTACTTCTTATTTAAGTGATAGGATTCAGAGAGTTGATGTTAACGGGAAAAGATCTCCCGGATCGGTAGTAAGAATGGGGGTCCCTCAAGGCTCAATTCTAGGTCCATTTTTATTTCTTATTTATATAAATGACTTGCCTTACCTCATAAAGGATAAACATGATATAGTGCTGTTTGCAGACGACACTTCACTTTTATTTAAACTCAAACGTCAGCAGCTGGTTACTGACAATGTAAATAGCGCCCTCGCAAAAGTAGTTAACTGGTTTAACGTTAATAACCTTCTTCTTAACGAGAAAAAAACTAAATGTATTAAGTTTACGTTACCACATGTTAGACAGGTAGAAACAAGTGTTCTCATAAAGGGGGAAGAGTTGAAACCCGAAAATACCACAGTATTCTTAGGCATAACTTTAGACGCCAAGCTGCAATGGGGCCCCCATATAGATAAAATGTCAAAAAAGCTTAGCTCTGCAGCATACGCTGTTAGAAAAATTCGTGGTTTAACAGATTTAGAGACAGCCCGTTTAGTATACTTCAGTTATTTTCATAGTGTAATGTCGTACGGTATTCTGCTGTGGGGAAATGCCGCCGATATTCAGACGATTTTTGTTTTACAAAAAAGGGCAATTCGTTCAATTTATAAATTAAGTCCCAGACACTCCCTCAGAGAAAAATTTAAAGAGATTAATATAATGACTCTGCCTTCTCAGTATATTTATGAAAATCTTTTGTATGCACATAAAAATATTAATCTGTTTAAAAAATACAGTGATATCCATAGTATAAATACTAGGAACAAACACAAATTTGTTGTTCCTACAACCAGGCTCAAGAAAATAGGTGGCTCGTTTAGATGTCAATGTATACATTTTTATAATAAACTTCCTAGCCACATTCAAGAACTAAGCCTTAATAAATTCAAATCTTTTATAAAAAGGAAACTATGCCAGAAAGCCTATTATACTGTCAAATACTTTATTGAGGACAAAAAGGCTTGGGAGTGAGCTGTTCCAATAAATTTACACAGGGAATGTTGATTTATTTTATTGTTTTTTTTGCTAACTGTTGTACTTTTAATCTTTGCTATAAGTATCTATAATTTTTTACATATACAATGACATGAATATTTACTGTATAAAGTATTATATTATTTTAATTGTTGTGAATGTGAGGACTATGTGGGTTATTATTCCAGTTTTAATCATGTTCTGGCAGTTTGAGTAGTTTATGTGGCCTACCCAAATGTCCTTTCTTTGGTATTGTTCGTCGAATCGTTGAGCTCCTTAAGTTCTGAGTCGAGCTGCACGGTTACTGACAAATGCGTGCACTGTCTGGACAGGTCCACTCAATCTGTGTGGTTCTTTTCTCAAAAGTCCATTTCAGACACCAATCTGCATGGTCCTCAATGATTATGTCCGGATTTTATATACACATTGACATTAATGAATTTTATATACATATACTATGACAAGAGTATTTACTTTGTAAAGTATTATGCTATTATTTTAACTATTGTGAATGTGAGAACTATGTTGGTCATTGCTTTTTTTTTTTTGTATTTTTACTCTTAGTGTAATCATGATCTGGCAGTTTGAGTAACTTGTGCGGCCTACTCAAATGTCCTTTCTTTGGTATTGTTCGTCGAATCGTTGAGCTCCTTAAGTTCTGAGTTGAGCTGCACGATTGCTGACAATTGCGTGCACTGACTGGACAGGTCCACTCAATCTGTGGGGTTCTTTCCTCAAAAGACCATTTCAGACACCGATCTACATAGCCTTCACATGATCTGACCAAGATTCTGTCTGGACTTTAAAAGAGACTGTGACCTCTGAGTTTGTTTCGGCCTTTCTTCTCAGAGTAGTCAGATAGGAAACGCCGACCTCATCTAGTTTAAAAAAAAATATGATTGACGTGTAAAAGTGTTTGTAAAAACCTACTTACAGAAATAAAATCATTTATCATTTATCATTTATGCTACGGTCAATCAGTTAAAAGAGTTGAAAATGGAGATTTTACAACTAAGAAACGATTCCTTGCCCCCTACTCCTGCGTGCAATGTAAACTTGAGACGTGGTGCCTGGGTATTGGACAGTGGACCGATGGGGCTTTCAAACCATCATAATGTAACGTTGAACGAATCGGATCCCCCAGCCGTGGAACTTTTAGAACACCAAAACTGTGAAAGTGAGCTACAATACAGAAAAGTAATGCGGGTAGACGAAGAAAAAGCATGCAATACTGGTTGTGAGTCACACAGTGTGCTGGAACCGTCGGCGGCAACAACGGTGGGAGGCGATGACGTGCGGCGCGCCATACGTCACACGTCGAGCCCATGCAAGACCGGTTTAGAGCGCACAGCTGTTGTGTTATCTAAGATAACTGAACCGCTCGCAAAAAATGTACCGAAGGCGACTACTTGCGATATCGGCGTCAATAGTAATTCTAATGAGATTTTAAGTGATATTGCAACGCCTGCGGCGGATCACATTAACTTACAATCGAAGGATAGTGAATGGCAAGTAGTATCCAGACCAGTGACACGAAAGAATACTGTAAAATATCGTTATCAAGGCAAGTCTGGTACTGCGAGAGATATTGAGTGCAATTTTAAAGCAGCGGAGCGAAAAATTCCTATGTTTATTACGAATGTCAACAAAGAAACAACGGCTGAGGACATCACTTCATATATTCGTACTAAAACACATGAGACTGTGTCTTTGCAGAAGATAATTTTTAAAAAAGATAAAGGTCACTGTGCTTATAAATTTTTCGTATCGGAAACAAAGTTATCTGTTTTTATGGATGAAAATCTCTGGCCTGAGGGTATTGTATTCAGGCGCTTTGTGAATTTTAAGCGTCGAGTAGCGAACGGAATAACTTCTGTGAACGGCACAAATGAACATAAACAATGAATGGCTGTCCTTATAGTTTTGCCAGTTTTAACTGCAAAAATATTAAACGCTCCCTGGGTGCTGTGCGGGAACTATGCCATTCATGCGATATAATCGCTTTACAAGAGACGTGGCTGTTACCGGATGATATACCTTATTTGTGTGGCATTGACCGAGATTTTGGATACACGGGTACGTCAGCTGTGGACACGTCGGCGGGAATACTACGGGGGAGACCTTACGGTGGCGTAGCATTGCTGTGGAAGTATGACGTATTCCCGCAAGTGTCAGTTTTACAGTGTAATAATGCGCGGGTGTGTGCGATCAAAATTATAACTAGTGACCGCCCTATAATTGTCATGAGTGTGTACATGCCTACAAATATGAGTGCTAACCTACCTGAATTTACGGACTGTCTGGGTGCGGTGAGTGCTATCATAAATGAATATGGTGTGGAATCTGTTTTTATCTTAGGAGATTTTAACGCTGACCCGTCTGAGCTGTTTTTTAATGAACTTTCTGATTTTTGTGAGGAACAAACATGGTCATGCATAGATGTAGATTTGTTAGGCGTACAATCTGGTACTTACACCTTTTTAAGTGGTGTGTATGGAACGTGTAGTTGGCTGGATCACTGTGTTGTGACCCAGGCGGCTAGACGCACTGTTTGTAATGTGTATGTAAAATATGACACTACGTGGTCTGATCACTTTCCCCTTATTGTTCAATGTAATTTAAATTTATTAATACCTAAGTCTTATAATGACGTTAATACGAACAAGGATATTATATGGGGCGAGAGGGATGAGGCGCAAGTAGTAGTCTACTCTAAAGAATGTCACTGGAGACTGAGCTGTATTGACTTCCCTGTGGAATTTTCTGAATGTGCCGATAGTTATTGTGGAGACCATGGTCACGGGCATATTCTTGACAGGTTGTACTCGGACATTGTAGCCGCCCTTCGTGATGCAGCCATGGTCAGTGATATGGGCACTCGTACCGGGAGTGGTAGGAAGGGCTCATGCATGGCTGGATGGAGTGAACATGTTCGCGGGGCTCATCTGGAGGCCCGGTCGAGGTTTCTGGAGTGGGTTAGATGTGGGAGGCCTAGAACTGGGTGTGTGTATGATGATATGAATAAAAGTCGAAAAATTTTCAAGTCCAAGCTTAAATGGTGTCAGGATCATCAAGATCAGGTTAAAATGGATGCCATTGCTGAAAAACATAAGTCTGGAGACTTCCGGAGTTTCTGGCAATGCACCAACAGTATCAATCCAAGACCTGGTCGGCCGGTGAGCGTCGGTGGGGTGAGTGACGCTAAAGGTATTGCGGACATATTTGGAAGCCATTTTCGTGTGCAGTCTCCACTGGGGCAGGGAGGTGGGGTGCCCACTGCTGAGATTCTGAGTGGTCTTGTGGGGACAAGGTTTAATGCTAAAGATGTAGCGGCAGTCATAAAGGCTATGACTAAAGGTAAATCCCCCGGCCACGATGGGCTCAGCATTGAGCACCTACAGCACGCAGGCCCGCATATGTCGAGAGTGCTGGCGTTATTTTATTCTTTATGTGTGAGCCATTCTTACCTACCTGCTGATCTTATGAAAACTGTTGTAGTGCCTGTGGTTAAGAACAAGACCGGAGATGTGGCCGACGTAAATAACTACAGGCCTATTTCGCTTGCAACAATTGTAGCAAAGGTATTTGACGGCCTGCTTAATACTCAGCTAGATAAGTATCTGTCACTGCATGACAATCGGTTTGGGTTTCGGCCCAAACTGTCCACTGAAGCTGCGATTCTGAGTCTTAAGCATATCGTCAGATATTATATGGATCGCAAAACACCTGTGTACGCGTGTTTCTTGGACCTTTCCAAGGCCTTTGATCTGGTGTCATATAACATCCTGTGGGAGAAACTGGAGAGTATCGGGTTACCCCCTGAACTCTCGAACATATTCAAATTTTGGTACAGGCACCAGATCAATAGCGTTAGATGGGCGGGTGTAATGTCTGAACCCTATAGGTTGGAATGCGGGGTGAGACAGGGGGGGTTGACCTCTCCTGCGCTCTTCAACCTCTATGTGAACGCCCTGATCGTTGGGCTCAGCAGCCAGCATGTTGGTTGCCATGTGGATGGAGTGTGCGTTAATAATTTGAGCTACGCTGATGACATGGTGCTGCTGAGCGCATCGGTCTGCGGTCTTAGGCAATTAATGGGGACCTGTGAAGAGTATGCCTTGAGCCATGGGTTGAAATATAACGCAGGGAAAAGTAAATTCATGGTGTTTGGGGCTGGTCTAAGAACTATGAAGAGTGTACCTCCAGTGTATATAAATAATGCACCGCTTGAGAGGGTTGACCAGTTTAGGTACTTAGGTCACATTGTTGCAGCTGACCTAAAAGACGATGTGGACATTGAGCGGGAGCGAAGGGCGCTGTCGGTTAGAGGAAATATGATAGCGCGTAGGTTTGTGCGTTGCTCGAGGGAGGTAAAAATAACGCTCTTTAGAGCATATTGTACATCCCTCTACACGTGCAGCCTATGGGCAAAGTATACTCGTGCAGCATACAGCGCCCTCCGCGTCCAGTTCAATAACGCGTTCAGGGCGTTGTTGGGGCTGCCCCGTCACTGCAGCGCCTCGGGCATGTTCGCGGAGGCGCGCACCGACTGCTTTCATGCGACGATGCGCAAGCGGTGCGCGTCTCTGGTGCGCAGGGTGCGGGGCAGCACCAACACCGTCCTGGCGATGATTGCTAACAGACTGGATTGCCCTTACATCCAGCAATGCTGTAGCAGACATGTTGTGGCCTCGTGAGTGTGCGTATTTGTCTGTGCTTGTTATCCTGTCTGTTCTATAATATTTTATGTCATTTTATGTATCTGTGTGTATATGAGTCTTGTTACTCGAAATAAACGGATTTTATTTTTTTTTATTTTTTATTTTTTTAATACTGACCTGCAAATTGGAAAAAAACGAAATAAAATTTGAATTTCGCGGGTTTCTCTGGCGCATTTGCCCTAAGTGTTAAAAACAGTTTTACAGCAACATTTATCTAGAAAACAAGGAGTAGCGGCCGACAACCAAGAGATCTTCCGATTAGCTATCCGTAACAATATTTCATAAGAAAAGGTGAAAACAATTTCAAGATAAATAATTACTAGCTGGCTAAAATAATAAGTTAATTCAGCTGACATACACATACATAAACTAAAGTTTATTTACTAAAAGTCATTATAATACATGAAAATTCATGTAATTTTAAAGTTGCCATTAATTATAACATATCAGCTAATCGACACACATTTACCAAATTAAGTAATGGCAACACCAATGTTTTATTACTCGTATACATTAACTTTACTGTTCTTCATGTTAATTTGAAATATAAAAGAGTGCCTGTTAATGGCTATAAGGTAATCAAATGGCAACTCAGTTGAAGTAAATGGACATAATAAAGACTGTTTCGGTATAGCATAAGCATAATCAACCTTTAACGTTCCCACTGCTGGGACACATGCCTCCTCTATGTGAGAGGGAGTGCGCCATAATCCACCGTCATCATCATAATCATTCCGGTTGGTAGATGACAGATGTCTTCGAATTTTTAATTATAGGAGATGCCGGTTTCCTCACGATGTTTTCCTTCACCGTTCTGAGAGTAGTGGTGATGAAATAAGGTACACAAAGTAATGTGCCTGCCTGGATGCGAACCCACGATCTACGACGTGTAAATTGAGGCTGTTACGACTGGGCCACCACTGCTTCGTTCTAGTATAATAACGCAAATAAGTACACCTAAATACTTAGCCCTCGTATCCACGGGCGATTTTTTGTAGCGCAGTTTTTATTTCAGCTCAAAGCTTAGTGCCGAGAGTTGAAAATCTAACGGTATATTTTTTCAACACGCTGAGATGCAGTCTGTTGGATTTTCAATCCGAGAGTTGAAAACCAATGCACGAAAAAATATTGCGTGTGCGTACCTGAGTTTTTTCTGTTGTAAGAAAACTCTGTTTCCACTTCGAAAACACTAGGTAGATACACCGGGTACATGAGAGAGAGTTCGAGTGCAGTGATGGCCCAGTGGTAACGGCCCTGAGTTACGAGTTATAGGTCACGGGTTTGAACCCAAACATTTCATCACCACAGCTGCTCTCATAACGGTAAAGGAAAATATTTTGAAGACATTTGACATCTACGAATTTCGCGCCGGGCCCGCGTGGTGGATTAAGGCCCACTCTCTCTCCAAGAGAGGGAGCCTATGTCGCAGCGGTGAAAATGTTATAGCCTAGTTATGACGACAGGACACCGATTTAATTTTCTAATCCTAAATTATCATAACCCAGAGTAGCCTTTTAGCCTTTTAACGAGGTAACTCACTAAAACGGAAGATACGATATTTGTTGTAAAAGCGAAGTTTACAATCGAGTAACTGATCGTATAATCTCCATTAATTATATTATATATAATATTATGTACATCATCAGGTGTGTATCAGGTATATTTGCCTGACACATGCTGAGCTGGACTCCCATTTGGTGTAACCTTGAGACGCACACCGCACTTTGTATATTCGCTATTTCGATTTGTAGTACCTATGTCATAGTGTCAATTAATTTCTATAATTATGTTTGAATGTTTTATTTGTTGTATGTTGTTTTTGTGTGTTGTGCTACGTCTTTTGTGTGCACTGAATAAATGGTTTATCTATCTATCTATCTATATCTAAAATCAAAATCAAAAGTAATTAATTCAAACTAGGCTGAAAATCAGCACTTTTTGAACGTCAAAATCACATAAGACAGTCCCCCCAAAGCGCCCGCCCTTCACCACTTCCTAGTGCTTTAGCTGGGAAGAAGAAGTGGCGGAACAAACTCCCCAGCACTGCTATCTGTTCAGTTAGGAGAACTGGATTCTATACAGTAATTAGTAATTAACATTACGAAACACAGACACATTATAATTATTTGCCATAAGTTAGCTAGTACACGCCAATATTGAAAACTATACTCAAGCAGAAATAAATAATTCAAACGTAAACAGAACTTAATACATAATAAAAAGCCTCCAGGCGTAAAAGGCGTACCCGCTTACATATGCAGTGCTGCATTATGTTTATATATGTAGCTGTAACTTGACAAACTGTAACAAATGGTAAACTAGGACCTTCGAAGTAAAATAAAGAAACAGTTAATTACTAATAACAATACCATAGTCAGCAAGATGACCTGTCACCACAAGAAGCACCCGTTCACGAGCATAACGCAAAGATCAGCCATCACCCCCCTCGCCATATTTGAGGGAAGGAGGCAACCCGACGCAACCGCAAGCATTGACATCTCAGGGAGCATGACGAACTTGCTGCCGGTTGCTCAAAATAATAATATAATCAATTGTCGAGGTCGCTAGCTAACCATATATAGCAATACAACTCATTTAAAAACATTGAAATGAGTAGATTATTTCAATAATAAATAAAAATGAAATTAAACTAAATTGAATAATATAGTCAAATTAAATAAACAATTATATGAACTCTTATAACTTGTAGGTAAGCTAATTCTGGAGAAAGAACATAAACATTGTCTTAAGTTAATTACAGCGACCAACTATTTTTATCGTTCAAGTAATCGTTGATAGAATAGTATGCCTTTGAACCAAGGTTGGATTTTACTTTAGCTTTAAACGCATTAAAAGGCAATTCTAACAAAGAAGAGGGAAGCCTGTTATAAAAGTTTATACCAAGCCCAACAAATGAGTTACGGACCTTATGAAGCCGGTGAAAGGGAATACGTAGTTTGTCCTCGTTTTAATATTATGAATATCACTGTTTTTTGTGTATAAGTGTTTATTTTGTCTAATATATAAGATGTTGGCGAAGATGAATTGTGAGGCTACCGTGAGAATACCAATATCTTTAAAAAAATCTCTCAGAGTAAGTCTAGCACCAAGCTGGTAAATTGCTCGAACGGCTCGTTTTTGAAGAACAAATATATTTTGAAAATCAGCGGCTTTGCCCCACAACAGGATGCCGTAGGACATGACGCTATGAAAAAAACTGAAATAGCTGTATCAACGTCAGTGTATTGTTTTACTTTCCTGACGGAATAGGCGGCTGAACTGAGCCTTCGCGCTAGGCATGATATATGTGATCCCCACTGAATCTTGGCATCAACTGTTATGCCCAGAAATAATACACAGTACAACACACAGTACAGTTTCAAGCACCTCTTTATCTAAGACAATGTTGGGTCTTAGATTTCTAACATTTGGTAAGGCGAACTTTACACGTTTCGTTTTCTTGGCATTTGAGAACTAGGCTATTTGAGGTAAACCAACCTGTAACCATTGATAGAGCACTGTTTACGTCGTCAAAATCTTGTTTATTCCTGTCTACTTTAAATATAAAATAGGTATCATCAGCAAATAGTACAACGTCACAGATACCCTTTAAAAAGAATGGTAAGTCATTGATATACACCAAGAATAAAAATGGGCCCAGTATAGAGCCTTAAAGGTACACCTAACTGAACTGGTAGCCCGGAAGATTTCACACCAATAACATCTACACATTGGTGCCTATTATGTAAATATGAATTTAATACGATAAGAGCTTCGTTTTGAATACCGTAATGAATTAGTTTACGCAAAAGCGTGTCATGGTGCACGCAATCAAATGCTATGGAGAGATCACAGAATATATACATATATATAATTATGTTACGCTACAATGGCGTCATTAATTTAATACATGGGTAGGGCTAGTGGCCAGTAAGTAATCGTAAAAATATATTAAAATATTATAATTCGTAAATTGAAAACTACCGCCTGCGCCACTCGCAGGACATGGGGCTCTCTCTTTCCTTCAATTCGCCTACTCTTTGTACGTTATTCATTTTAGTTTAATTCATGCGATGTTATGATCGGTTACCACAGCAAATAACCTCTGCGCTAGAGTTCTTTAAGTACAGGTACCTCCAAGATGATACGAGTAGTTTAGAAAATTGTAAATAAATCAATAAATTATAACGTTTATTGAAATTAAAATATGTTCATAAAACGAAAACGCGAAACCGTATACGTGTGTTGAATTAATGTCGCCATAAAAGCACCACGCTGTATATATATACACACACATTTAAATATATATATATAGCATAACCAAGCTAAAGTTAATTGAGATCGAGCCTAACTAAAGTACTAACTTTGTTATCTACGGAGTAACCTAATATTTTAATTGCTGGTGTGCATAACGCCTTTGCCTTAAAGATTTATGAGTTTTAGGATATTTTACAGACGTAGGACGTATAAATTAAATACTAAACTACATAAAATCTTAAGTAGGACTGACTATCTACCAGTTCTGTAGAATTCACCAAAATCCCAAAATAAAGCAATCTTAATGGTATAAATTTTCTAGTTCCTTACTTTCTTAGCGCGTCTTCTGGTAGATAGCCAACAAAATAGCTTCTGTGTCTGCGAAGACAAATTTTACAAATCCTAACGAATCGCTTTGACCGTCAGCTGCGAGTTAGCTTAGATTAAGTAAAAGACCATTAGTTACAATTTTTATTGTTTAGGGTGTACCCTTTTTTTTTGGGGGTGGGAAGTCATCAGATAACTTCTCCAGCTGTGGGCGGAGCGGGAGGGCGTGTCAGAATCTTACTGACTAAAACCCACCCGTGTTCCTTCAGTTGCCTGTGCCAGGGGCCACGGTAACCCTTTCGGACTTTCCCGCAACCCTGGCAGGCATCGGCCCTAGCGGATCCCGTCGTTGGTGCTGACATCTCTTTAAAGCGCGCGTGGAACACAACGCGCTGTCGACCCGGGCCTGGTCCTTATCGAACGGCGAGCTATCCACTGCTCGTCGGCCGCAAGCCCACGCCTACGGTGGTCGGGAATCGGCTTGGGATTCCCGACGCCCCATGGTGTCTCCTGCGGCGGCTAGGAGCGTGGGGGCGCGAAATTTGCCTCTCTCTCACGCGTTCCGCCTCCTCCTTCGCAAGCATTACTGCATCGCAGAAGGAGGTAACGGCTTCCCATGCCCTCTCACTCCGTACCATGGCCTGGACGAGGGCCGGACGCGAGAGATCGCCACCGCCAATTGCCTGCACGAGGACACGGTGGTGCTCCGCCCAAGCCGGGCAGACCTCCATAGGGTCTACCCTGATGATTCTCCAATTGTCCTACTTAACTTTTAATTATTACGTTCAATTGTTTGGTATTTTCAAACTTCAGAATTTCGAGAAATCTTCACTAACGTGTCAGCTTAAAATTCAAACAGTAATCGAAGTTTGGTTATTTGATTTATGGATAAATGCAAAATTATGACAACTTTTAAGTAATTTTCTGAAATGATGAAATTTCGTCATATTTGCCAAAATTCTCCATCAATCCGTCAGATATTTATGTATTCACTAATAGGACATAATGATACACAGAATAACTTTCATTCGCCCTGAATATCCTTTTAAATAAGGTCCAAATCTGACTATTCAAAGTCGTCAGATTAATGGAAAGTGTACAATTTCTCCGTCATATTTGCCTATTTAAGCCATTATGGGTAAGGTCGCACACGATTTTAAGACAATCAACGGCTTTGAAGATCACTTTACATTTTGTCCTTTTTTGAAATCTCAAAGTGAAATTCTCACCACGGGGCTCCTATATGAAACTTTTCAAATAAATTTTCGGTGTACCCTCCTCGTGCCGCACCAGCTCAGCTATCAACTTTTCGCCCTGCATAATATGCTTGCTTAAAAACCCTCTGGGCGGGGAAGGGAGCCCAAAGGGTTTTTGCCAAATCTAAAGTTTAAATTTATAGTAAAGATAGAAATTAGATCAGACAAAAATATAATAGCATAACCCGTTTATTTATTTGTACTCGTACGATAAAATATTAGACTTGATAAACTCGATATTTGAGTAGCTAGTGAATTGTCGTCTTTAATGTCTTCATTGCGTGTATCCTCTGAATAGTCTGCCAAGTTTGGGTATCTCTCCTACCGATTATTTTTTCTGGGTTATTAAGAGTGCATCATTCTACTGTTGGTTATTAAAACATAAAATAATACCAGCTTAAAATTGTCCCACTGCAGGGCAAATTCCAATTCTTATACAGAGAAGGCACAAGCATTGATCACCACGCTTGGTCAAGACGGGTTGGCGATTTCAGTCTTATAAATGAATAAATAATAAATATTTATTCAAAACTAAAAACTGGTACAATAAAGGTATACATCTTAGAAATAATGTAAATATATTATTACAAAGTATGATATCTGTACCTACTAGGATAAACCTGTACCACAGGCGGCTATAGGTCCAAGTTTCTTTACGATGTTTTTCCTTCACCGAAGCAAGTAGTGTCCAAGATAAACTCAGATGTAACTATTCTTAATAAACACAAATCCCTTCCAAATGACCCCAGACTAAATTTAAAAAGAAGAAAAGACCTAATAGCAGATGTTCCACAAACTAAAACGAAATTTGCCAGCATCCTCCAATACAAAAAGCGCTCTGCTCAGCTTTACAACAGATGTAATAGAGTAACTTACATACACAAAAAAAAACAGCATGAATGCAAAAAAATTGTAACTTAATTGGATTAAACCACTTAGTTATAAAGATACAGAGGCTCTATTGTTATAAATACACACCATCACAAGTCATATGCTCAATGCCTTTCACTCATTTCATTCACTCACCCACACACATTCACATACACAACACACATACATCCTGACACACACACAATTCCAGTCTTACACGCACACTTTGTTTAACTTTTAAATTTAACCCATTATAGTTGTTTTTTTTTGTATTAATATTGTAAAACAGAAATAAACAAGCGGGAGCGTTAAATCTGTGTGACTGAAGTGGGACTGGGCGGGTCACACTGATAGGATTAATGAGGACATATAGGCTAGGATCGCTGAACATGGGCGTCGTCGCCGAAGCAGGCCTAAGAAAGGCAGGCGTGACGATCTGGACTCGTTCTTGCCAGATTGGCCGGAGAAGGCATAAAATAAAGAGAACTGAAAAACATATGGATGAGCCTTTGGTCAGCTGTAGGATGAAATAGCATTTTTTTTTAAATCTTTTTGAAATCGTGGTCGCATCCGCGTTGTATAGATACTTTTACCAGCTCATACCTAATTCAATTGGAAACTAGTCGGGTAATCCCGATTAAAGGCTTAACTCACATGCGCGTGTGGTGAAGCTCATGAAAGATATTATAAAATTAATCCTAATGAGGGGAAATACGGCAAAATGTGCTGATAAAGTTAAGTTGCGCTGATGAAAGTGACTCATGCTGATAAAATGGTATTATTATTAGAATCCTTCAGTTTTCATTAAGTAAAAAAACCAGAACAAAAAACAACTTAATTACTTATTATACATAGTTGGTACTAAATCTAAATTAGTAAATACTCTAATCTTAAGTCTAGCGAACACCAATTTATATAAAAAGATGTTAACTGAGGCTTAAAAGTTTTGCTAATTTCAAAAATGTGTTTTCTTATTATCTTATGAAATAAAATTAATAAATACAATTTAATTAAAATTATTTAGAACTGATGAAACCAAGTTCAATGGAATCTCTGAATAAACTTTAATCTAGTTCTTTGAAGAAGATTAATTCAATAGTACTGTTATTATTAATATGCTCTGGAATAGTGAGATACTGCAAACGTAAAAAACTTAGATACATCATGAATAATCGTATAAATGATAAATTAATGATCAATGTTTTTTTCTGTAGATTTGACAAACACTTTTAAATTTCAATTATATTTTAAAAAACCAGATGAGGTCGGCATTTCCTATCTGAATACTCTGAGAAGAAAGGCCGAAACAAACTCGGAGGTCACAGTCTCTTTTAAAGTGTAGACAAAGTCTTGGTCGGATCATGTGAAGACCATGTAGATTGGTGTCTGAAATGGTCTTTTGAGGAAAAACCATACAAATTGAGTAGACCTGTACAGTCAGTTCACGCATGTGTCAGTAATCGTGCAGCTCAACTCACAACTTAAGGAGCTCAACGATTCGACGAGCAATACCAAAGATAATACATATTCATCATCTTAACGACTGCTGTACTGATTTGATGATAAAACACTGCGAAAGTTTTGATAGATGTCAAACCTATCCCGGGAGTCATTTCCGCATTTATTTCAAATAGGCACATATAAGGCACTTTTGAACGTCAACATTTACATTTAAATAGAATTGATTCTAGTCGACTCTTCCAAAAGGTAGTTTCTTATGGAGAAGAATGGGCAAGAAACTCCACCGTTAGAATAGAATAGAATAGAAAAGAATATCATTTATTTGCAAATATGGGTAGTACATAAGTAGATAGTAGTAGGTATAAATCAGAGTTCTGCCATATTTCACCATTCGGCATGCAAACATTTTCATTATACAAAATTTGTTAAAATTTAAATTCTCATTAAAACATTCAATTAATTCTCACATTCAATAAATAAAATTATTAAAATTCAAATTTTCATTAAAACATTAACTTAATGAATAACAATATACAATATACCTACATTAAATAAAATGGTTAAAAATTTAAATTGTCATTAACCACCGTTACTCTTTTAAGATGTGTTACAATATTTTGTATACATTAATTATATAATTATATGTGAAGACGATGCACCTATAATAAAAAATTACCCTACCACAATAGGTAAAAAGAATTAATGATAAATAAGTTAATTAAGTGATAGATACATGGTGTTCACATATTTACAAACATTGTAAAAGTATACGATTTCCCAAATTATGTAAACAAGTAATATGTCAGTGTGTGAGTTAAAGTAATCACTGAATGTAAATCAATGTCATAAAAAATAATTAACTATACAGTTATAGTGGCAACAAGTTTAATTTTGTCTAGACCCTAGATTGTCCTATGGAGCTGGACCAGCATGTTTCCAAGCATTCTTATCTTGGATATAATCCTCTAATTTGTAATATGCTTGTTTACAAAGTGAACTTTTATATGGGTTTAAAATTTTCTTTTATTTAATTGCAATATATGACCAGGTATTTTGTTGTAGCATTTAACACAGTACCCCATAAAAGATGTATGTACTTTAGCTAATCTGAAAAATTGTTGATCTATTTTATCTTTATTTCTTGTATTAAAATTATGTCTATCACTTATTTTATTAAAAAGATGTAGATTTTTTAGATACCTACCACAATGTTTTTGAAATATGATAAAATTATCAATGTTCATATAAAACGCAAATAAAAGAAAAATCTGAGTGAACACTCATAAATAAAGTTTTAAAACCCACTGCCAGCCACTTAGACGGCCGCTGAAAATTAATATTTATTTCTTCCTAGTTAAGTCCGATCGAGTGTATTGCGTAAAGGGTTCAGAAACTATTCGGTTTTATTGATAGGATTACTGGGAACGTTATTATTTGGTTTGTTTACGTGATCGGTGTGTTTTGGTGCACCGTCCAAGGTGATCAAGTAAATGGTGACATTCAGAGAATAATGTCAGTTTTCACAAAGATATGTGATCGTCGAATGTTTCTGAACAAAAACGTGCATATTTGAGAAGTAGGCGTTGTTAGTAAATATATATTTTTTACGGCAAATACTCATGTTCGGCATGCCACGCCGTGTCTACTAACACTCAAACTAATTACTTAAAATAAATGAAGTGCTTTTGTTTTGTTTCAGGGATTGTTGGAATTCAAGTGACTTTGCTGAACTGGCATCCCATGTAGTTAGTTCATCATGCTTCAAGGTCACATGCTGCAATAACGTAAGTAAGAGCTAATTACTAATAATACAATACTAATATACGCTACAATACTCTAATAAGCTTCGAATCAAACAATTGTACAGGATATTTTTTGTTTTGCAGCTTTTAAATTGTATTGTGTTTCTGATAACAAAACCCAGCATTTTGGAAGACTTTTTTTACTACATTATCTATGTGAGGGATAAAAGTTAGTTTCCGATCAAACATAACACCAAGGTCTTTTATTGTGTTCAATTCCTTTATTTTTTCTTCGTCAACATAATAACCCTGGTCAATGAAATGATGTTTCCTGGTAAATTTTATACGGTAACATTTGCTAGGTTTTAGGAGCATCTGGTTTATTTAGCACCATATCACCAATACATCCAAATCGCTTTGTAATTCAGAGGCGTCATGCTTAGATTTAACTATTTTGACGAATTTTAAGTCTACGGCAAACATAAAAACTTGACAGTGGCGAAAGCATTTCGAAATATCATTAACAAAAACGTTTTATAAAACCGGTCCCAAATGAGGCCCTTGTGGCACGCCCGAGAATATGTAAAAATAATATGACAATTATTGTTATAAAAATTATCTGTTGGTATCAAATAGGGTGACAGTATCTACATCTACCCATTTATTAATTTAATTATTATAATTTTATGCACACGTAAACAAAATACCGTACAAAGGCGGACTTAATGGCTGAGCCATTTTCTACCAGTTAACTTTAAGGTGATGCAGTGAGAAAACATGGCAGGTGCAACACCAGGGATAAATAACATGAAAATAACCATAAATAGATACACTTAACACTTTAACAAAACTTATACTTACTAGTAGATACTTTAAGAATAAACTTTGTCAGGAGAAGTAACAATAAAATATTAAATTAAATGTATAATATGTGGTTGGAAAAAGTCTAGCTTATTTCTGATCCATAAGTTTTCAACAATTTGTACACACGTTTCAGCACATTTAATTTTCCAATACATTTCGGTAACCTTCATCGATTCATCATGTCTCGTTGATAAATTAAACTGTTCACAAGTTATGCATCGCCGATGTTAAATTAGGTAGGCAATTACTTAAAATAGCTTTAAGAATACGATCTGGACATGTATCACTAAAAAAATTTACCTTTTTAATGAAAAAATCCCTTTCGCCTAACTGTATTGTTTGTTTGTTTAAGGCAGAAGATGTCCAACACCTCCTTATAGATTGTATCCGCAATGATTTTGAAAGACAACATTTATGTAAAAAATTAAAATTAAATGCATTAGATTTAGGTAAATTTCAATGTATTCTGGCTTATCCTGCAAGCCATAAAGCTAAGCTTATTTATAAATTTATATTTAATAGTCTTAAGAAAATTTTGTAAGTAACTTGCTTAAGGAAATGATGTGGCTGACATGACCTGTTAATGGTTGCAAGTCCCTAATAAATAAAGAGAAAAAAAATAAAATTAAAAAGTTATGCATCGATCAATCAACAATTTAAGCTAACTGAGTAACGCTGCTGAGTTGTCAGCAGAGTCAAATATAGCTATTAGGAAATTAGATCAAATTAGGGTCAACTTTTAATCGCCATTATACCAGCCAATTTAAAACATACAGACGTTTACTAATGGACTTTACTAAGAATTCTCATGTTATTTGATCGGTCCATCCAATTAGTGACCTCCCTCGTGGCCACACCTTCAACACTGCCCTTACCAGTAAACGCTCTATGAATTCATTATTCCGCCTCGAGACATGCACAAAGAACTTCAGTAATTCGCTGTTTGATGCCGAGTTCTTGGACTATGGAAAATCACGAAGCATTTCCCAACCGTAAATTACCATAACTCTTAAGCTTAGTGGGATTGCTGATTATAAAAGCTTGGTGCAGTATATAGAAAGGAGGTCGCTGTTGCCTGTGCATCAGACATAATACGTCAGTCGCCTGTTAGTATATATTTGTAGTGAAAATAACTTAATAGCTTATGCGATAGCGTACTACGCTTTGTGCCACTCGTGTGTAATGGTGCCAACTCGCAAATACAGCAATTAAATATCAGAGAAGGGATATCCGGGAATCTTAAACTAAACAAAATTTTAACTGTCAATATTCAGGGTGGGCGATAAGGGACCCTAATCGTTTGAAACTCAGAACTCGGAAATCAAATACGTCGTTTTTTGTAAATATATTATATAAATTAATTATTTGTTTTGCAATAAATAAGTAATTTTTCTTTCAACTACGTAGTAATGTTATCAATATTATAAAACCGATCACAAAGGACGTAATTTTTGCTTAGAACCAAAACAGTGCAGAATTAATATTATATGAAATCTCATGGTTGCACAATTTTGCATTGATGCACTGTTTTTTTATTTACATTATCAATTTACCATAGAGGTTTAATGTCTTCCATTAAGTTTAATCTAAAATGTATGCATTAAGTAAGGTATATTAGGGGTCATTTTCATATAACAGACCTTTTTATTAATTTATTCGTTTGTTTACAATAATAATATATGTCATAGTGGAATAGTGTTGTACCGTTGCTGTAATAGTTTCTGAAACTAGTTCCTCCGCTGAAACGATATCGGTACAATCAGCGATGTTAACATAAATCGTTCTGCGTGTCCTAATCGGTCCGAGTGACTTTGCATGGTTACAGCACCGGGAGACCGTTCCACAGAGTTTTATATGATGATAAAATAAAATAAGACATCGACATTTTGTTATTTATTTTAGTTAGATATTAGCAGCAGCTCTAACCAAAATGATTTATTGATCAAAATACTTACCTCTTTTATAGGTTTCCTAAAAATGAAGGATTACAGAAAAAGTGGTTAGACGCTATTGGTGAAGAAAATATTAATCCGCGACATAAAGAATGGTACCTCTGCATTCACTTTGAAGAAAGCTGTTTCAATAGAACACTTGATGTTATGAGATTACATGATAACTCTGTTCCCACAGTATTTTACCTATTTTTTTTTTGTTTTACCCGCACCAAAAAAATACTCTGAAGAAACTGACTGGACAGGTCCCACAATTTGTGTGGTTCTTTCCTCAAAAGACCATTTCAGACAGCGATCTACATAGCCTTCACGTGATCTGACCAAGATTTTGTCTGGACTTTAAAAGAGACTGTGACCACGGAGTTTGTTTCGGCCTTTCTTCTCATAGTAGTCAGATAGGAAGCGCCGACCTAATTTAGTTTTTAAAATACGATTGACGTGTTAAAGTGTTTGTACAAACCTACTTACAGAAATAAAATCATTTATCATTTATAATCTTTATCACACAAATAAACATATTTTAAGTAATAAAAAAATATTATTTTTATTTTTACTCCACAACTCACTCTTTAATAAATAGTTAGGTATGTTACACAGACATGTTGTATACAAAAGATTTTAATTCTGTACAGAAAAAAACACTTGATATGAGTTTTATTCTCAGATAACAGACGGTAAGTAAACTACTCATCTTTTTCTGTTACAACAGATTTTAAGTAAGTACATAATTATGAACAAAACGTGATATCAAGTAAGACTCGTATCGATACTCGTTATAGTAACACCAATATTCCTTGATTGCCACAACCCTAGCAATGGAAGCCATTTTATGAGACATTATGAGTTGTAGGTAGGCACCTTTTTTTTGTTGATATTTGCAGTCCATACTATTATAAGTCAATGATTCAATCAAAAAGATACTGGCTAAAAATAAAAATCGGCTGATAAAACCGACTTGGTGAAAAGAAAAAAAACAAATGGCGCGCATTTTTTACCATTGTAAAACTTTGTTAATTCATATTTAGCAAGAAAAGTTTGAAAAAATGGAAATAAACAGCGATAGCGATATGAATTCAACTCCAGAATAATTATTATATATAAATAAACCAAACAAATACTAGAATAAATGTTCCAAGTAATAGTGCAAATTTCACTTTTAATAACTGCACATTTAATCATTGTAAGTTAAATATTTGAGGAGAACTTGAATTAAACTTTGTTTTCATTACTTGAGTTTTTATTTTGAGTAGGTATGTTTAATCACGGTAGGCAGATTGGTAGATGAAAGAAAAGTAGACTACGCACCTTGCTAAAGTGAGTAATTAATGCACTCGTGTTAAGCCCTTGCGTGCGCTCGGGCACCAACATAACACTCGTGTGCATTAATAACTCACTTTGCGCTCGATGCAACAATCTACTATTATTCGCAAACAATGTCAGGTTAACTCGGGCCATGATATTTTTTATCATAAAAAAATATTACATATTATTAATGCATACTAAAACTACCTACTATGAGCGCCAACCGAGCAGTTATTGGGATGGTGACATTGTAAAATAGACTTTGGGATTGCACCGTTATGTTGTCGATTACAAATAACATTCAATATTTTTAAATAAAACTTTCCTTTCATGAATAGGTGCTGCGATGTTTTTCACTAGCTATATAAAAGCACCAAACCCAAGTAATGTTGGTTTGAAATAGATTGTATTAAATGTTGCCTATCAATAAAGTTCTTCAACCCAACCTCGCTGATTTACATCTTATTTGATATGATAGGGTTCCTTAGATCATTGACCGGGTAAGCAGTCACGGCCTGTCAAGGACAACTGCGAGATGCCATACAAAAAAAAAAAGTTCCTTAGATGAGTTCCGGCTTCTTTGACTTTCGAATACAGTGATCTTATTGCATTTGAATTGAAAAAGTTTCTATGATATAATAATAAATTATTATGTTCTGCAAAGCAGTACCTACCATATTTTTCTAGCAAATAGACGGCTTTATTACGGTTTATTTTTATTTAAGAAAAGGAAATAATTGACCCACGCTCAGTAGTGATAACGAATTTTAGACTGGTAACAACAGTTAGAAAGAAAAGAAAGAAAATGCGTTTATTTGCGGTAAACATGACGCAAAAAATAACACAAACACAGAAAATATGAAAAGGTTGGGGGAAGATGGACCCAGTAATAATACCAAAACCTTGGAAACTGGAGGGCTGTTTTACATTTTCTTTAAGATGCCTTAAATAAAAATAAATCCCTACCCCGGAAGTCACAGATGTCGCTAAATGACTTAGTGGCTAAAAACAGCAGAAAAAAAAGAAAATATTCATTTTTTTTTTCATTTATCCCATTTGTTAAACCCTCTGCTTTTCCTACTGGCATGGATTTCGGGATAAGGAAAAAATGTTTATATCTTGGGTTATGCCTGTACTGTAGACAGACATGGTTTTTATTTCAAAATTTTTGACTGCCTACCTTATAGTACTTAAATAACTTTCAGTGTTGCCTTTTTTTAATAAGCTTGAATGAGTTGAGGTAACACTAGCTTATTTAATATAAAAAAATACTCCTACACACAGGTAAGTGTGAAATGTAAGTTAAGTTCTGAGTTGAGCTGCACGAGTGCTGACAATTGCGTGCACTGAGTGGACAGGCCCACTCAATCTGTGTGGTTCTTTCCTCAAAAGACCATTTCAGATACCGACCTACATAGCCTTCACATGATCTGACCAAGATTTTGTCTGGACTTTAAAAGAGACTGTGACCTTTTGTTTCGGCCCTTCGTCTCAGAGTAGTCAGATAGGAAACGCCGGCTTCATCTAATTTAAAATAAAACATGGTTGACGTGTAAAAGTGTTTGTACAAACCTACTTACAGAAATTTTGTAATTTATCAATGATATTAATTTATGTATTAATAATGCTTTGGACTGCTTTGGTCGAAACATTTTGACGCAAAGATATTATTCATACATACGTCATCACGTCATTATTTTGTTCCGTTATAGTGTGAATTAAATAAAAATAGGTGAAATGTTAAAAATGCCATTTATCTACTTAATTTTTAAACGTATGAAATTGTTTTATTTTGTTAGTCGGTACAATATAATTCATGTGTAACGTAATATACATACCAGTAGCTTTTGTAGTTTTTCAAAATGTGATAGTACTTTATCAATATAATCGCAATCGTTATTATTACGAGAGTTCTTGCATTTCGAAAAATTAATAAATGCTTTGAAGTTTTTAAGTGTTTTCTTTTCCAATCATTATGGGTACTTGTTGATAAAAGTAGTTATCAAGAAATGAGTCCAAAAATCTTTTTCAAAATTAGATATTATTTATATAAATGCTTACCAACTAAATACATATAAACCATTAACCCACAATCTTTTTCATAATAAAGTTATAGATCTCGCAAGTTTTTATAATGTATGAAAGCAAGGCTCAATTAATAATCGTACCTGTACACTATACAAAACGTAATTTTTTTTATACAAACACATTTTAATTAGTCATGCGAAATAGATTATACACGAGTTACATGTCCTCCTACTGAAAAAATAAGAAAATGTTTATACCTATTTCTTTATTTATTAAAAATAAAGTATCCATCAGCAAGACAATTTAGCATTTCAGAGACGGAAATAATAAACGTAGTTGACAGTTCATTTTATAGCAAGACGTGGATATTGTAACCATTAGTTATGAAAATAATAAAAAAATAATAATTTTTGTTTGAAATTTCAGACATACCGCGAAAAGTGTGAAACTGTCAGTGAGGAGTGATTTATAGTGCTTTTTTGTTTGACAAGTATCTTAGAGCCCTGTGCACACATTTTAAACGAGCTGACGACCCGTACATATTGAAGATAATTTACACTCGTTGCGTCACTATAAATCGATATTTGCTTGCTAGCTGTAACAGCGGGGAACAAAAGTCGTATACTTATACTTCAGTAATACGAAGTCTTATACTTCAGTAGTCTAAATCCTAATTATTGAGTAAAATATTCAATTCAGATCGGACCAGAAGTAAAATTTAAAGACAAATAACTCTTAGTTGTTAAATGAAATGCTAAAAAGCTAATTATCGGACCATTTTGTGTCAATTTAGATGATGATATGTAAAAGTACCAGTATTGATCGACATTTGTTGCTGACCGTACCTGGTATACTTTTGCACAGGTTCAATAAGGTAAACCTTTACATTGATACAAATACGTAGAAACGTTGATAAACTGAGATCAATACGCAATTAAAGCGCAAAAAGACGCAACGTGAAAAGTGCGTACAAAAACGCCATGTAAATGCTCGTAAGACTGACTAATGTCTGGATTTGTAACTATGCCAAAACATAGCAATTAACAGAGTAATCTATTAATTTTTTCATCATCAAACCAAAACATACAGGTATAATTTTATGATACATATTGCATTAATAATAACAATTTGAATGGGCCTGTCTGGTAGATCGATGGCGGAGGCTGTAATTCTCTAGACATTAGCCCACACAAATTGAGAGGGCGGCAAACCTTGGTTTAATGGCTTATACGGACTTTACACGTGTCGATGTCTAGCGTGGTGTGAAAACAAACCGACCAAACTATATGTGTCATCATGCCAGCTTCAAAGTAGGTAGCCTACATTTCTTCGATCGTATGTAATACGCAGGCAAGCAAGCGATTGCCTCATGAAGATGTTACAAATCATTATCGGCATTTTCTGTTCAATATGAGAAAAGGATCCAATCGCGTGAAGTTAATATCAACGGTGTATATGTAGCCCAAATGCTAGACTAGCTAGACAAAGTGACATTCTATCAGAGATAACGACGATGGAAAATCCAAAAATGTTTTGTATCAACATAAGTTACCGAGAAACATAATATGTAAATCCTGTTGAAAGTCGTTGTAGATGCAAAAAATGATTGCCGCTTGTCTAGACCCTCTTGTAAAGTGACTTTCAACTTTGAAAACCACTCTGTAATTAACAAACATAGTTCAAGCTTATAATCCGGGTTAATCAAACCGAATGACGTAATATTTCTTGAGGTTCGTCTCAGAAGCGTGTCGTCAACGAAACAGTTTCCTAGATAGCATGTATAAATAATTGTAGGAAGCTCTCTTAGAGCTGACTGTCGTGTGTACAAAAAAAGTTACAAGAGCACTTTGTGAAAGGGCAGGGTAGGTACTCTAGCTGTGTTGTTCTTTTCATGACAATGCATTCTAATATATACAGGGTGTAAAATGAAAGAGCCATCACATAGCCGTCAACTATGCATTCTGTACATCAAACTAAGTAACATTGCACAAAAATAATTGCCGTGAAACGACTTTTATGTTTGTTATGAAAATTTGCTATTTGCGGTAGTGCGCTACGTAACACATAAGCAAAACATTTTCGTAAATAACGTCAAAAAAAGTTGGAACTTTGTCCTTCGATATCTCTATAACCATAATGTTCCCAGGTATGGTCCGTAACAAAAAAAAAACCACAATGACAGGAAGAACAACTGACTCTCGGCTTCTGTAAGAGTACGTAGGTCACACAATAAGTTTTGCGTAACTTAAAAAAACCACATTCATGTTATAACCAAAATTTTATGTTTATTGCTTTTCAAAATACTCTCCATTACATTTTAAACATTTTTTCATGCGATGGAACCTTTTTTTAAAACAGGAGGACCACAGATCTGAAGGCATGCTTTCTACGTGTTGATTGAACGCTATCACTGCCTCTTCGGAGTTGGTAAAAGTGAAACCTCTCATCAAATCTTTGATTTTGGGGAAAATACAGAAATCACAGGGTGCTAGGTCGGGGCTATGCGCAGGATGGGTGACGAGTTGTACTTTTTCGGAAAATAAAAATGACTTTGTTTTGTTGGCCGTGTGTGAAGAAGCGTTGTCATGTTGTAGGAGAACGCGGCTTTTGGGTCGTCTTTCGCGAACTTTTTCTAACACCCTGGGTAAACAAATGGTAGAATACCACTCGGCATTAACACTCTTTTGATCTTCAAGTGGAATTGTACAGATGGGACCCGTAGCTGAGAAAAAAAACGCGATCATTTTTTACCAACGTTTCTCGCCTGCCTTACTTTTGTTGGCCTGTTCTCATTTTCAAACACCCATTCACAAGATTGCTGTTTTTTTTTCGGGTTCAAAACAATAAATCCACGTTTCGTCTCCTGTGAAAATGTCATAAACAGCATTAGAATGTCCGTGGTCATACTTCAGTAGCATCTGTGAGCACCATTCCACGCGAGCCCGCTTCTGCTTCGCTGTCAGTTCATGAGAGATCAAACGACAGCAAAGTTTCCGAACTTTCAATTCATCGTGTAAAATTTTCTGAATTTGGCTCATACCAATCCCCAATAGTCCTCGAATTGTCTCGTAGGTAATCCGCGGGTTTTCTTCAATTAGCCGCTTAACAGAAGCCACATTATTTTCGTTGACGGCAGTTGAAGGCCGCCCTTTCACGAAATTCGTCATGTAAAGAAACTTGACCTCTCTCAAACAAGGTGCTTCTCTCCCAAAAGCATTTTGAAGACGAGTGGCACAGTCTTGCGGAGAGAGAGAACTTTTAAAATCATAAAAAATCATCGCTAAAATCTTTTCGACTTAATTCCATTTTCGTTGCGTACGTAGAACTTTGATGTGTGATAAAAAACAATTGACAAATGATTTCCCGCCAAATGTTTTTTTTTTATGACTAAGAAGGTTGCAACGTTTAAAAAAATATAACATTCGAAATTCAAATAGTTCCGATTAGCTAGAAGTGCAAAACTTTTAGTATGCCCCATGTATTTTAACACCCTTTATTGTTGATGGACATGATTTCTGTCTGATATTTTCAGGTTCATAACAGTCGACTTCCAAATGATGAACGGTACCACCGTTCGTTCGTTCATCAATCCGTTTGTACAAAACAAGGGGTACTAATAATACATTTGCAGGTTTTGCAATTTTTTTTAAATAAAGTTACAGTACCGTTTTAGGGCTCTTTATTTATAGGTGCGAAACCTAAAGCTACATTGTTGTAGATAATAATATAGTACATACATACTTATAGATATTTGATCCAAATAGTATCGTTTTTACCTACATTTAAATATAATCAAAAAATATATCTCTTTCTGATTGGTGTTACCTATTCACCTCATTATAGTACATTACTTTCAAAATTGTTATTATATTAATTTCATTTTCAACTCGACTCATTCGCCTCTTAATCAACTCTTTCTCTCTTTTAACAATTAATTTATTAGAAGAATGAGTTAAACTGAGAATGAATTGTTAATAACAATAAATTTTATTTTTTTAACATACCTATATTAGGTAGGTACCGATTGAATATTCAAGTTAACGTCAACACCAATCAGAAATGGAAAGACTTTTTACATAGCTATGTATAGTAATACTGCAAATTACAATAGGAATTTTGATAAACTTCCTCTAGCTATTAGTACTAACGAAAGTTTAGAATTTTACACGGGTTGAAATTTTATAGTTCCATTGAAACTCAACAAAACTTGTTAGTAAGTACCCTATTAAACACCAGCTTCACTTATCAATACCAACTAATTTCAAGAGACTGTTTCAACTAGTTTCAATTGAGAGATAATTAACAAAAATATTTTCTACCGTTTAACTGATGTACATTTAAAAGCAATTAATAAAGTATGTTTTTTTGTCGTGAGGCTGTTGGTGGTGTTGTTACTTGAAGTATGAATTGAGTTTTTTTTTTTGTTTTATCGTGTATAGATATATCAACCACGTCTGTGTAGTTTACACAACGATAACTGATTTTTTAAACAGATATTTCAAGTGACTAAACTACCTCTGTTTGGTGACCCCAAGAAAAAACACATAAAATTAATTTAAAAAAAATTGTTTATTTTTAGATATCGGTACCGGTCACGTCTGCGGAGTTTTGCCAGCTAATTCAATTTAACCTTGTATAATAAATAACTCTTATTTATTCCTAGAGTTGTCTCTTCATATTTTTACACCATGACACGCCCTCTTTCAGCTCTTAATCTTTAACCTTTTCATATTTTCAGTGTTTGTGTTATTTTTTGCGTCATGTTTACCGCAAATAAACGCATTTTCTTTCTTTCTTTCTTCTCTTCAAGCCGATCCTAATTTCTTTACAACACTACACACTATCTTCTAATATTCATATTGGTGTGGTGTGGTGTATCTCATTATTCTTGCCATTAAATTATAAAAAAAACTCGCGAAGGTCGGCTGTTAAAGCCAACCTCTGTTGCTATAAACTATCTAGTGATAGTAATCATAGTTTAATAATTCCCTCGATAATAATAATTTCTAGAAGAATAAAATAGTCGTTAATTTATTACTGTCGACTAGTTTTTTTTTTAAATTATTATTATCGAGCGAGAACAATTAAGTTGAGAATTTGAAAGTGTTATAATCCCTTGAGATAACAATAACTTGTATTAGACGATTACTTTCAAATGACAAACAATATTTTATTTGTATAAAATACATATAGCAGGTCTTTGTATTTTAACAATAAAAAACTTTGGTTGACTTTGCGAAGTAAGTACAAACTTTTCGAATTGTTGAAACTTGTTGAAACATTTATATAATATATTATAATATCTAAACGTATTCTAACTATTTTCGAGTTAACTACGGTCAAAAGACCTATTGTTTAAAATACCTATAGATCATTTCACAAATGTTTGTAATAACTTATGAACGAAATCCCTAAAGGAGAATTCAACTACGGTTTATTAAACTACAATTATTTAACCTAATGTTGATTACAGTAACGGACGATTAATCTCCTGTTGATTTATCTGTGGTCACTGGTTCACTAATGTTTCACCAAAACACCGTTGACAAATTTTTAGTTTACAACCAACGTTTCATGTACTATTTATTTCGCAAACAACCTATTCCGCAAATGTTTTATTTTACAAACACTCACTTTACAAACATCTATTTGGCAAATGCTTCTCTTTACAATTTTTTTTGCATAATATTTAATCATTTAAACATGTTTCATCTAATATTTAGATTAGTTTGGAAAAATCACGTTTATAATAAATGTCATTTGGTATTTTGTCTTTGTATGAACAAAAATAAAAGGACATAGGTAATATGACACATTCTTTGAAATGAGGAATATTTATTATTTTTCAATAAGGAAGATTTTGGCACTCGCCAGCTGCTGCCGTGGCACGCTCGCTTCGCTCGCTCGGCTCGTACGCAGTTCTCGGGGGTCGCAGTTCTAACCTAACCTTTTTGCGAGTAAAGATATTTACATTGTAACTACCCACCACTTTAGAAATCAATCCAGCGCGCAATAGTAAATAAACTATAGGCGAGTTGTCTTTTAGGTATTTCATCATAGTTGAAATATCCAATATCATAATGAAAATCAATAGGTTAATCGTTCGTTAGTGCGATTAATTTTACTTTAATCTAAATGAAGGAAGTAAAAAGTACTTGTAGTACTTGAGTTGACCAGTATGCGCTATGAACATACGAGTATGTGAACCGTAGTTATCTCGAAAATAGTTAGAATACGCTTAGATAATATATTATGTAACCGTTGAAATCATACAATGGCTTCTTGATATGCAATAAATCAATCTATCAATCAAAATATATCACAATAAAAACTTTCCAGTTATAAAAATATCTTTTACATATTATATTCATTTACGATATAATTGTTAGGTTATTTTATTTGAAGATTTCCCACCCTCAAAAAAAAAATGGTTTTTATATTTTATGAATTGTAGTTAATAATTTTGAAAGAAAATAAGTGAGTGTATGAAAGAGCAAGTAAAATATTTACAATATTGCAAAGTTGTTCTGTTCAATGTCCACCTAATTCTTAGAGGGATTTGCTATTCTATTCCGCCCTTGATCTCTTACAGTAAGATTATATTTTTAAACATAGAAAATATTTTATTTCTGTTTTTTTACTTTTATCGCCCCTCGCATGTTAATGATTTCCTTAAACAGTAATTTTCAAATTTACGTACAGGGAAATAAATTCTTTTGCCGTCCCACTAAAAGCACTTTGGCTGTCAACCCGTAATTTCCGTCACATAATATATAACGTGACTTGAATAATTACAAATATGTCCAAAACGGAGTATTTCGGTTTAATACGCAAAACTTTAACTATTCCATACAAATGGTGGTACGACAATAATTATTGTACTTTATGTCAACGTGCAAGTGAGCCATAACACGTGGCGTTCATGGGTTATCCTAAATAACTCAGAATTAAGGCGCAGATAAACGACTTTTAATGATTTTATATTGAACATCACGTCTAAACTTCTAGTCTTATTTCTTTGAAAAAAATATATGTTATACTAGACAATTTTATTCATAATTTGATATGTGAAAATGTGAAATTATATTTTAATAACATAGTGTAATTAATTTGTAAAGTATTGTCTAATGTGGACAAAAAAACGATAATCACGCAAAAACTATGGGGCGTATTTACATGAAACTTTAATAATGTAAAAGACAATTTAATTACCCATATTTTAGTATACGGCTTTTATTTGTATTGTGTTTGATAAATCAAGGTGGGTTGTTTTTTCGAATAATCTTGGTGCGCGTTGAAGCGGGGTTCTGGCGGGCGACGGGCGGCAGTGTATCGCTGACTTTGTCTGACTTTTGTCGCGGGGCGCGACGCAAACTCCTCTCACTCGCTCAAGGGCGCGGGCAGTTAATGTCGCCTTAACAGCTAACTCAGGGTTAATCAAATAATTCTTCTTGCGCCACCAAGAGTTAGAGCTAGTTAGGGTTAGAGGTAACTTTTAAATTTTAATCCCACCTATGTGGGAGAGTTAAGTCGTTAAACTCCGACTTAGTGTTACTAATGTCAAAATAAATTGACGTTATGAGGTACCGCTTATAGCTTATTATGTTTTTATATTATTCGACGTTGTGGTAAGTGAACATTTGGTACCATATCAGCAGGCAATGAATTCGCGAACTCATATAAAAATAAATACAAATGATTAACATATTTATATATATTTTATTTAACATATATATTAACATATTTTTCCTTATCTGGCGTTTTCGTCAATCAATAAACTACATATCCATGGAAACCATCCATGGAAACCACATACAATACGATTAAAATGATATGTCATTTTAAAAAAAACAAGACAGTATCTATTACGTATCGTTATGTAGTGTAAAAGAGACGGGTGTACATTATCCTTGGGTGATGGGTATTCATTCATTTTTGGTCGGACTACTTAGTAGGGCACAGACATTGCAATTCTATGTTATATTTCATCGATTGAACTGCAATGTTTCCAACCCAAAAAAACTTACATCAGGTTATCTAAGTCAGTGTTACTTTGTAGTGGCGCAACGCGTAATAATAGTTAAAACGTTAATTAACCAAAATTAAAACAAAAAACGAATCAAAAAGCTCCAAATTCACAAACTCAATTTTTTTTTTATTTAGCACTACTAAGGGCGGGTTGTTTTACGTCCACTCGCACGCGTATACGTCAAAAATGACGCCAACTATCGTCTAACCAAAAAAACCGTTGTTTCAAAAAATTATGGCCTTAACGTCCGCTAAAAATTAACGACTACATTAACCGGTGCCAAACCCATTGGTTAACGTCACATCTGCATTCTGCGGCGAACAGTAAACCATTATAGATTCTCTTTTGTTGTCTTCGTCTTTGTTCGAAGATAGTTCATCTGATGATGAAACAAATGTCTCTGTCACCACTGTCCTAGATTATAGTCAAGAGCAAACCCATCTTTAATAGGAAAAAAAAAATTTTTTTTTTTGGCATAGCTATTGCTTTTTACTGGCAACCCTATAACTTCGACAATAGGTTTTTTATGCAGTGAAACAACGCTTTTTATTTGACGAATGTTAAACATCTTACCTGATAATTATTATTTGACGTACGTACGAGTATGTTACGTTAACCAACTGTTTGAAACAACCGGTCCTCAGGGCTGGAGCAGATCTGACAAAGCGCACCGCAGCGCGGTTTTCAGTGCTGAACAAATATGAACATTGCAATGATTAAAATAAAGTTGAAATTAAGTAATCTTCCTCAAGCCCGTGAGAGCATGGAGCGGACATACAAACAGTTTATTTTTTCGACTTTATTTTGAGATTTAAAAGGCTGATAATTTGCTTGACTGTGAAAACCGCGCTGCGCTTCGCCAGGTTTGCGTCGGTCCTAAACGTGCAAGTGGGCCTAATCCAACTAAACGTGCAAGTGGGCCTAACCCAACTAAACGTGCAAGTGGGCCTATCCCAACTAAACGTGCAAGTGGGCCTAACCCAACTAAACGTGCAAGTGGGCCTAACCCATCTAAACGTGCAAGTGGGCCTAACTCAACTAAACGTGCAAGTAGGCCTAACCCAACTAAACGCGCAAGTGGGCCTAAGTCGCAACCCAAACAAAAGAACATTATTTCTCATAACATTATCACGCCTGTGTTCCAGCAAGACACAGGTTAGACAGACATTTCGCCAGCTATGTTTAAGTCCTATGTAACAAGGGGCGAGCCTATCGCTATCAACCGGGCACAAATTCAGGCTCCGGGCAGCTACTGAAAAAATCCAGATGTAAATACCCAATAACACTTGGCCCTACCTGGGAATCCAGCCCTGAGCCTCATAAGGCAGACAAAACAAATGAACATTATTTCTATGTCCTATACACTTAGCTAATGGTATTTTAGTGGCAGAGTTTGTTTAGGCATCAGGTAAACAAAACCGTTTTATCTAAGTGCCAAAAACCACCGCCTTTCATTTGCCGATACTTAGCAGCAAACTCTGGTTTACATAGGTCGTAAAAAAAAACTGCTATCAAGAACAGATGGTAGAAATAAAGACGACCGTAGAAAACCATAAACGAATAATATCATGGAATATTATCGTTATCAGATTCAGTGACACATTAAGCCCACTTGCACTACAAACCACATAATACATGTAACGTTTGAAATATTTAAAACATCGTTCTGTCTCCGTCGTCTTCAAGCAATTGACAGAAACAGAACGATTTTTTAAATAATGTTTAGCGCATTTAGTTATTTGTGGTGCAAGCGGGCCTTACAGTATTTTCAATAATCCATTCAACAAAATGACACTTGACAACAAATCCCAATAAAGTGGAACTTTAATAAGGTTGAAACTATCTAACTGTCACAAAGACAAATATACCTTGATGTTTTATGACCTGCAAGTGACATTCAACCTTAGGGAATACCTAAAGCAATATTATGAGGTTGTCTATACTTGGACGGTAAATATTCACCTGTGATTGTCTTACTGAAGGTCAAAGCCCACGAGCCAAAAGCCTTTATTAGTCTCATACAGATACGAAAGGACAAGCTTATTGCATGTTAGTAGGTAATTTGAAACTGCTTTATTAAGTTTATTTATAATCTAATTATGTGTGTGGTGTTCTAGTGTACATAAACAATGATAGAATGAAAATGTATGAATAATTATATTAAAGTCTCCAAAAACTAGACACACAAAGATTCATCTCTATCAACATTTATCTAGCCGATCTATTCAGTAAAAATCTTACCGTAAAAAATTGGTGTTGTGAGATTGAACTGAGCTGTCAATAATGTCAATCCCTAGCATCAGATGGAATGACAGCTCACTTCAAGCTTCAAGCTTCGCTTCGAGCTTCGAGTTCACTTCACCTAAGTTTTCACCGAGAGGTTTTTACAGAAAATACCGGTAGAAGGTAGTACCTACTCGTAAGTAGGTATTGTTTTTTATTCTGTACCTGAACTATACAGGCCTTTCGTTTCACGCACAACCGAAGCTGTGTCGATGAGTCCGTATCAAAAATAGGTCCTCACTTTCGAACACTGGCGTCGGAATATAAAGTCACTAAGTACGTAGGTAATACGAGCATGTCAAATCTCGAAGCTACAGTTGAACATTGTCGAGACATAGATGTCCTTTTGCAACAAAATCTGATCTTAGTTTTCACATGGATTAGTTAAGTAGATTTCCTGTGCCGTATGATAAGTTGAAGCAGCAATAAAAGTTGGACCGTGTACACAACGTATTGGTGATGCAAGTCATATTATTATTTGCCACAAGCAAGAAACTTGCATTGTGTAAATGGAGCTTTAGAGACGCAGTTTGAAAAAGTTTATTTTAGTTAGTGACAGCTTGCGGTAGGAGCAACATCGTCAAACAAACCGTGACGCACCAACCCCCCCCCCCCCCCTCCATGACACTTTTTATTAAGTAAAACAGAGAGAGACAGCGACAGAGAGAGATATTTTTTATGGTCTTCGAGGGTGCTGAGACCAATTAATAGTTAAGTCAAAATGAAAATCCTGGCTGCTGTTAAAATTTAGTTTTTTTTTTTAATTAGGGTTATAAATTTTCAAAGTTGTTTACCGCCAAAAAATATAAAGAGTCAAATTACTCGGAAATGGTTGACATTTTTATAGGGGTCATACAGTGGTCATTTGGTTGCAAATGACCTCCCCTACATCCCCTGAATGGATTGCCGACATATTACCAATAATCCTGTATATACGACTAAATTGAAAAAAAACAAATGCCTAAAAGTTTCAACTTTCATTTGAATTTGACTAACAGAACCATTAACCTACATTGTGGCAAGACTTAATAAGCCTCTTTCAAATAGACAGTTACATCTCATTTCAAACGTTCGTCTACCTACATATGAAACTCCTTTCAATAATTGGATACTTACTGCATATCCAACGTAACTTCGCTGCCGTAACGAGGATGGCGAAAAGTTTAGAAGGACTTCTCATACAATAAGTACCAACTTATTAAGCTCAGATTGCGTTGCCTCATTATTTATAAAAACGCTGTTTCGTGACTTTTCTTACGTTAGACTTTTTTACTGTATTTTGATTACACTTTTAAGTTCTTATTCAAGTCAGGGTATTCGGGACGCCACAATTGCGGCGATAAGTCCCCTCTTTGAGGAGTGGCTAGAGAGGCGCCACGGCGTCCTCACCTGCCGCCTGACGCAGGTCCTCACCGGACACGGTTGTTTCGGGAGGTTCCTGTTCCGGATAAGGCGGGAGGAAACGCCCGGGTGTCACCATTGTGTGGATCGCCCGGAGGACACGGTGGAGCATACGGTGGAGTTCTGCCCGGCTTGGGCGGAGTACCGCCGTGTCCTCGTGGAGGCGATTGGCGGTGGCGATCTCTCGCGTCCGGCCCTGGTCCAGGCCATGGTACGGAGCGAGAGGGCTTGGGAAGCCATCACCTCCTTCTGCGAAGCAGTAATGTTCGCGAAGGAGGAGGCGGAACGCGTGAGGGAGAGGCAAAATTCGCGCCCTCACGCCCCTAGCCGCCGCAGGAGACGCCCTGGGCGTCGGGAATCGCAGGCCGATTGCAGTGTGTACGTAGAGACATCTGAGTCTAGACGTCTCGTTTCTAAGGTGGTCATGCTACGCGTGCTGAGCTAAATATGATATTATTATTTTGACGTTAGCGATTTGTATCTCATTTTAAGTGAACTGTTATTTATGTTCTTATGAGCAATAAGTTCTCTTTAAATCTAAAAGAAGATAAGAGAGATTGAAGTTTGTGAGTACGACTGTCGTTTTTAAGAAAGCAAGTATTAAAATCGCCTATCAAGACTCACAGTGGTCTTAAGAGGGACAGAAATCATTAAAAAAGCCAATCGAAAGAGCGATTACTAAATGTTTGTTAAAGTGTAAATTTGCTTTTGTAGGTGTTAATATAAATAAGTATTATACATCTGTATGACAATTTTGTTTACAATGACTTCCACTAACCTGTATTTTAGTAACTAGTTGTAAGGAGCTTCTGTTCAAGGTCTTTTTTAGGGTTCCGTACCACAAAAGGAAAAAACTAAACCTTTGTAGGCTCACTTCGTTGTCCGTCCGTCTGTCCGTCTGTCAAGACCCTATTTCTTAGGAACGCGTAGAGGTATCAAATTGAAATTAATATCAAATACCTAGGTCTGTAGATTCTTGCAGTTCTAAAAAAATCAAGCTTCTAAGTCAAGGCAATAAAAAAATATGGCCATTTATGCAACATATTTAATTTATATAAGTCGCATAAATGAAAATTTTTTTTTCTGTCTCTCGAAAACTAATCAAAACCTTTATACGGTACTTCCCGTTGACCTAGAATCATGAAATTTGGCAAAAAGCAAGGACTCACAGCATACGTAAAGGAAAAGGTCCGAAAATCGTTAATTTGTAAAAATATCATATTTAAAAAAAATCCATTCAGAAACTTACATTTGCAGTTGGAGAAATTACCGTGACTTCTATCGATGTATGGGAGAATTTTTTTTTACTACAAAGTTAAGTTTTTCATTGGGATGAATTCATCCCAACTACGGGACCTTTCATAGTGCGTGGTCCGACACGCATTTGTCCGGTTTTGTTTATCTTTGAATGTTACGTTTTGTACGCCTATAATTTGTGTAAACAAAGTAATACCTAAATTCTGTTTAAGCCGACGTTATATGAATATGCTGTTGGTTTACTTATTGTATAAATTAAATTCTCGTGTCTTGAGTTACAGGGTTTAATCGGGAAACACACTCTCTGGCTTCATTCCTGCGGGACGCATAATAAATGTTTTGTGTACGATATCCGACATCATCATTAAGCCGTACGTGTCTACACGTCAGGTGATGGAAAGGCCCTGAGAGAATTAAGTTGAGTAGGTAATTCCAATGCTCATTTCCTGAAATGTACCTATCCGATAATACACGGATAGGTTTGCTACACTGCGTGGTGTTTGAAACTGTAAGTCTTGCTAATAAAGAGGAGGTTCTTGACTCGATTTTAATGGTAACTTTAATGAAAAAACGAGCCAATCTTGGAGCACTTGTTCCAAGCTGGTGTATGGCGGAACCATCATAGAGACGGGAGCTTGAACATGCGCTTGATTAATGTTGAGCAGCTGCTCCGAAATGTAGTTGAGTAGCAGCTCCAGTCTTACATAAGATGCTCGGCTTTTTTTCTTTAATTAGTTAATCTGGCAAAATTATTATATAGAAAGAAACTATTATTTTATTAATAAATGATTCTTGGTACAGTCACTTCTTTGAATTCAAAGCTTACAGCAACTTCCAATGTGATTTTAGATACCTAAGCGTAGTTAAAGTAATGGGTGGACTTGTAAAGTGCGAGTTGAACTCGCGTGGAGAAAGTTCCGTACGATGGATGGATAACATATTAATAATAATCCGTGAATAATAATAATCCGTGAAATATAATCCGATTTTCACCGATGTTGTTTTTTTTCATAAGTAACTCTTTCACTCAGCAATTTAAAGCAGACTACATCGAATCCTTATCTAGCAAGCCAAGCTCTATAAAAATATATGATTTTGTGGGATCACAGCGGACCACACGGCCTGCTGATAAACCTAACGACTTGTCCCGCCGGCTGGGACACGTCGTTAGGTTTCGTCGTCAGAGTATGAGTAAGGTGGATGGTACAAGCTTGCCACCAGTTTTCTTCAATGGTACAATCGTTCCATTTAGGACTAATGTGAAGGACGTAGGCTTGCACATTAATTGTAGCCTTAATTGGCGTACTCAACTCACTAGGGTCAGCCAGAAGCTTACTGGAATGCTGCGGGCTCAGTACCGACTGAAAACTTTATTACCGACGAGAACGAAGACAATGCTTGTGCAGTCCTTAATTTTCCCTGTCGTCGATTATGGTGATGTGTGCTACTACGACCTGAATGCAGATCTCTTCGACAAACTTCACCGTGTTCTCAAGTACTGCATCGGATTCGTTTTCAATCTGCGTAAGAACGACCATGTCTCTGCGCATCGGTCGCTTCTAAAGTGGTTGCCCATATGTCAGAGCAGAGAGCAAAGGGTGTTGAACACCTTGTTTTCATTTCTTGGCTCTCTCACTTCCTTTAATTAGCCTCCCACTTTAAATACATTTGTGCCAACCACAATTTAAATCTTCGTTCATAAAATAATCGCCTCTATCAATGTCCCATTGTTCGCAAGCGCATTCATAAGAAGCTGGCAGTATCTTCACAACGTTAATGTTTTCCCATTGTTCGTTTTATTTATATATTTATTTGTACTTATAATTAATTAAGTACTTATATTTACTATATTCATAGTTTATAATAGTTGACCCAAAGGTAGACGGGTAGAAAACGCTTATCCACCTAAGTCCGCCTTTGTACATTTTTGTGCTTGAAGTGTTAACTAAATAAATAAATATTATGCTGTGTACCGTTCGTTAAACTATGAATTTAGTAGGTAGAATGATCTAGTTACTAGATGAATAGTTAGGCTAGACTAATAATAGGCTAGATTGTTCGTGGGTTAATCAAATCGGTCATGTGTGAACCCAGAGCTTCGTCACAGATGTCAATTTATAAACCTAATCAACAAACCAATATTTGTGATCACTGAGTACTAATGGAATGGTGGTTATTATACAATTTCTCATGAGTATTCCGTGATTACGATAATTTTATATATGGCGTGTCGTGATGGCTCAATGGTTAAGGCCTCGCCTCTCATGCATGATGTTGAGAGTTCACATCCGGGCAAGCAAAAATTATGGTTACTCTAGGAATCTTAATTTTGAACTGTCGAATAAATTCTAAGTAAGTTGTGCAATTCCTAGATAAACCATATTTTTTAAGGGTGTTAGGTTAGACTATGCTAATTAGTTATCACAAAAAAACTGAACCAGAAATGTTCAACAGAACGAGAAAAAAATCGAAAACTGATGTTAGGTGAAAATTACGAAAAACATCATTAAAAAAATTCTATCTCGAAAACTACGAAAAATCGTAGAACATACATGTGGGTGATTCGGATACTCCTCACCATAAAGTATCTAAATTTTACGTTTGAACGTCAACTCCCCGGCCACCCTGTATAATTGGTGCCATGCAGAAAACACTTTTATGCAGCAGAGCTGTCTTAAACTGTCTTGCACATTACATATTGACGTGTCGTCGACTCCGGTTATTTGTGTCAGATAGTTTAGGAAACAATTTTGGTTGGTTTTCACAAATACCGCAACCTCAAATATGTACAGAGAGGGCAGTGTCAGTATTTTATACTGAATAAAAAAATAGTTTACAAGTGTCTGTACATTTCAAACCGAACATTGCCATAATACACTTTTTTTTGGATTTAAAATATTAGTTCCATAATGACTGAGTTTCCCCATAACAGGCAAATCACATACTTTCATATTTATATTTAGTATTTAAAATCACTACATATATTATTAATATTTGGAAGTCATGACAGTTCGATGATTTAATGATCCCCCAATCGGAATGCAAGCTTTATTTTCATAAGCATACTGAAACTTGAATAAAAACTGTATACGACTTTTATCATTTCAATTTAAACTTCTGTTCAAAGCACTATTTTTCTTCAACGGTGAATATTGTCACTGCTGAAGTCTGTGACCGCCTTGGGCGATAAATTCTGTACATTGAACTTTAAACAGAGTTCAATACTATTATCATAAATTTTATTTTCTGCATTGCTTTGAAAATGTGGTACCTACTGAGAACACTATTTAGTTCACAAATAATATTATGTACAAGCTGCTGCCCAAAATTTCGTGCGCGTGAAATTTCTTGTTTTAACATAAAATATATCATGTGACAGTTGGCTATACTGTAGCATCTTATTAGTGAAAGAATTTTTGGAATCGGATCAGTCGTTCCGAAGATTACACATACATACATACCATAGCATACATTTCATCTCTTTATAATATTAGGATAGAAATATGGATTAGAATACAAAGAATAGCCAATTAACTTTTCGTCCCGTGAGGAAAAGAAAATCAGGGAATGAGAGAAAGGAAATCTTCAGCAGGTATCATGACGGCAAAGGTATTCTGTCTAGAAATTAAGTATTGCATCCACCTGACATCCACCATCCCGCACTGGGCCAGCTTGGTGGATTACGGTCCACTACTGCCTCTTATGAAGAGAAGACCTGAGAACTGATAAGATTTGAAAATGTAGGTAGGTATCTAAACTAAGCAAACATAATATTTGTGTACTTACTTTAAACCACGTTTTTGTACGGAGATGTAGGAAATGGATTTTCACAAATTCCTTTGCTAATCCTACACGGCTTGTGATAAATGAGTTACATTGTGCGAGCGATTCAAACCAGGAACTTGCAAAGCATATCGCTTTTTTTTTACAAACGACCATTAATTTAGACATATTCTTAAATTGTTTTTTGTCGCGTATTTTTGATGAAAAATGAAAAAATAAAATTCTTCACTGAAAGTACCAACCTACGTACGTACGTATCTGACTATAGGCGTATTTAGCCCGTATTTATATTTCGCACATAAAGGTATTATGTGGGTCATCCATCACTCACAGGCAGTGAAAATGCTTTTAGGCAGTCAATGTCATTTGTTTTCAATCCATTTAAGAGTGTATATTAATTTTCGTTTAAATTAAATTGTTACATTGTATTTGTTCTTGTTACTGGGACTTAAATGTTATGTTTTGTTTATAGTAACACAAGCGTGGAAATTATTGAGTAATGCTTTTTTTACTAAAACACTCGTCCCTCTCGAAGAGAGGATGCCTGTGTTCCAGCAGGTGGAACATTATAGGCTGATTATGCCAAACTCGTACCTAAAATATACCTAATAGTTTCGTCAGTCGGCCATCGCTACCATTATTTTTTTTCTTATATAATTTATCTTTCCTTTCAAATAATAATGTTTTCATATCAATCACACAGGTTCCTCGCAAGTCAAGCGATGATACACAAATCTTTCTTCTGACTCGTAGATTATTTCTATCGTCTTGTAAATCAAGAAAAAAACTTTATCAGAAGTCCTCGAAAGCGTCAGAGAGTTACGTTCCGTTTTTGACATCGAGGGATATCGTTTGGAGGAGTGGCACATGTCGCCTCCATTCAACCAAACTGGCCCTATATATGCGCGACGGCGCTTGTTTACATGGGAACGTGTAGTGTGATTTCGTATTTTTACAAAATGCCGAATTGTTCCGTCCTTATTTGCAAAAATAGAACAATTACAACATACCTTAGGACAAGTGGCGTGTCCTACCACTGGTAAGTAGAAATCACTGCATTAATAACAATATTTAAGGATTTTACAAATTAACTATTTGTGAAATATTTTTGACTGACGCAAGTCAAAACGATATATTAGTCGTGCGCAGCGCTGAGATATGGATATCGATAATTGTTAGTTGTTCTAAATAAGAAATTATTTTAAGAACCTGTTTCACAAGAGTTAATAATTTTTTTTTCAGTTTCAAGATCAAGAAACTAAAAATAAATAGATAGATGCAACAGGCAGGGGAAATAATTGATTTCCCTCAAACCAAAGCGTAATTTATTTGGTTCTCCCCACTTTAAGAGGATTATTTTAAGACACTCTCGATGACGAACTCTTGGATACCGTCTGCGTCAAACTTTGCCCTATCAAGAGAAGAGCGATTGAACGATCAATTTCGACAAAAATTAAAACAAAATCCTCCAACTGACTATCTATCATACCGACTAAGAAAGACTATTTTGATCTATCTCCATTATAGTTTAGAATTTCTAATTTATGAAGACCAAAGAACCTGTTTAATGACTTAGTTTTGTGGCAGGTAATAAATAACCCAAAAAAGTTCAACATTGAACAGGAGGAACTGGAGTGAATATTTCCTTAATCACCAGGTGGTCCTAATATGGAATACGATCATTACTATCTAACCACCTTGATCATAATTTGTTATGATTGGTTAAGAACTTGCTATACTAACTTCGAGCTAGAGTAGGCTTAAGTTTACTTATAACGGTAGAAAAAACAAAAATGCTCCCATTCTGTGTAAAACAATTCATTTTTTTCGAGACCGCAAACATTTTTATAACACTTTCATGAAATATCGCTGTCACTTCATTTGGATAAAAACAATGAATTACCAGAGGATTCCGCTGCTTTCCTTAATGTCATTTATTAGATGCCTAAACCAGTTTCAGTTAAATTCTTAATAACGTTATTGCAAACGGCACCTGCGTAAAGCCTTTTGGACAAAGCTGGGGAGTTAAAAGAACGAGGTCCTGTAATATACAATATCGGATTTTCCTCCTGAAACAGTTATAGCCGTTATTCATAGTCAGTTTTTATATTAAAAACCATAGATATCCGAGAGATATGCCTTTACTTTATATTTGTTGAAGTGTCGCCACCTTTTCCCTACTCCTGAAACTCACACAAAAACAAACGAAATAGATACGGCACACATGAGGCTTTCTTAGCACGCACACAACAAAATATACGTACACTTTTGGGCTATTTTATTGCACACATGTTCAAAAGAGGCGGGCATTAGAACGTATAGATACAGTCACTGTATGCACACATGCAACTGTAGCCTCAACTAGGGAAGAGGGGTTGGTATAAATATTTGATCGCAAAAAATATCGATGAAAACCGAGTGCAAAAGTGCTTTTTGGGCGTATTTTGTATCGTCTATTTTTTCTGCTTTTCGATGTGGAATACTATAAACACCAATAACCCTCAGTCTACCGCACTGAAAAAATAATAAGAAAATCCTAGCCCCCACACTGATTAAATTTGATGTGCCGTGCTTCACCGAGGCTATGAATGCCTGGAGAGTCGCTTGCCCGAATTCAGATCAACTCAATAATCCATCTTCCCAGAGACAGTGGGATGAGCCGCTTTGCAGAGTAGTACAGAACAATTTACTTCAAACTCAAACTCAAAACTCAAAACATTTATTTCAAATAAACCAATTACAGGCACTTTTGAATTGTCAAGGGGTCGGTCAGTCAGAAAGATGAAGCTAGTTGCCCATTCCAAAGCGTAGTAGGTATCTATGGAGAAGAACGGGCAAGAAACTCCATGGAAACTCTTTTAAATCAAAATATTGTAACAAAAAAGTGGTTAAATCATTCATGTTGTAATTATACATGTGAGAACGATGTAGAAAGACGTGCACGTTAAAAGCGTCCGTAATAAAAAAATAAAAATAATTTTGGAATTAAAATAAGCCGTGGCAGCTAAGAAATTACCAGTGCCTACTGACGGCGCCCGTTCACGAACATGACGTATGGATGGACTTAACACGTCTGCTACTACTGCGGAGCGTGCGCGCCTACTTGCTGCGGGTATGTGGGAGTCGGGTCTTTGGCTTCATGCACTACCGTCGTCGAACATAGGCACATTGGTCGACGACACTACTTTCCGCCTCGCTGCTTCCCTACGACTAGGAGCTCCTTGTTGTTCTCCTCATCGTTGTCACTGTGGCAAAATTGTCAACAGCCTCGGATACCACGGCTTGTCTTGCAGCCGAAGTGCGGGCCGCTTAGCTCGGCACGCGAACCTAAAAGACATCATCCGACGAGCTCTTGTCACCGTCGCCGTTCCAGCTGTATTAGAACCTAATGTCTTGGCACGCGACGATGGCAAGAGACCGGGCGGCAAGTTTTTATTTTCTTGGAAGGTGGGTAGGCCTTTAGTGTGGGACGCAACGTGTTTCGATACTCTTGCGCCATTCCATCTTCCTGTCTCGGCGTGCTGTGCTGGCGCTGCTGCTGTGACTGCGGAAAACCTCAAGCGGCGAAAGTATAATAACCTTGTCGATAATTATATTTTCGAGCCGTTTGGGCTTGAAACCCTCGGGCCGTGGAGTCCGAGTGCTCATATGTATAAAATAAAATTATAAACGCGAACGTTTTTGAGGATGGATGGATAGATGGATGTTTGTTACTCTTTCACGCAAAAACCACTCAACGGATTTGGATCAAACTTCACAGTAATATGGCTTATAGATCAGAATAATACAAAGGCTACAATTTATAAAGATTTCGTGTGATTTGGGCATAACGAGAAGTATCAAGTTCATACATCATATTATTTTGCCTATAGTGGATTCCACATAAAAGGTAGATATATACCTACTGTCGCGGATTTTTATTTAGAACTGTTTAAGACAAACAAGCCCACGATACATTATCTTCATGTAAGTCTAATGGTTTATAGGCAACGCACGCCAAGATAGCTCTCAGAGGGCAGGAATTTTTCCGACTAACTTGATACTTATATTGTGCCCAAGCCACACAAAATCTTTATAAATTGTAGCCTAAGTGTTATTCTGATGTATAAGCTATATTACTGTAAAGTTTGATCCAAATCCGTTAAGTAGTTTTTGCGTGAAAGAGTAACAAACATCCATCCATCTCCTCTTTTGCGTTTATAATATTAAGTAGGATAGGATAGGATTATATATTATATTATATATACATATTATATTATATAGCAGGAAGTAGGATAGGATACATACATAATTAAGTCGTAAGTTACCGAGTAATTTTCAGGAAATACAGGGTTCACCCTTTATGTTGGGTGTCGTCATTCATCATTTTGGATAAACATGTTTTTCTAGCGTACGTCAAATTGTACTACATATTTATTGCAAATAGCAAGAAATGAAACATTGATTATCATTCTTTGTTCCAAATTGGACTAATCCTCGCTAAGTGGTGTCCCAGTGATAACGGCCCCGACTTACGAGTATTAGGTCGTTGGTTCGAACCCAGCCAGGCGCTTTACTTTGTGTAAATAATTCCAGGACCACTGCTCTCAAAGCGGCGAAGGAAAACATCGCGAGAAAACCGGCATGTTCTAAAACCAAAAATTCGAAGACATGTGACATCAACCAACCCGCACCGGGCTTCAAGGTAGATTACAGGGCACTCACTCTCGAATAGAGATAGCCTGTGTCCCAGCAGTGGAAACATTGTAGGCTGATTAATTATGATGATGATGTAATTAATTGGTTTCTCAAATTGAGCAGGTATATACGTTGAATTGAGTAGGTATACGATGTTGTTTGTCACTTAAATGATTTTAGGCGCACCTATATTTTATGTGTAAAATTTAAAATGGTGTAATTCCTTTTCGCTTCCATTATCGTTTTTGAGTCAACGGACTCATTTTTCATGAATTTTCGTTCAGAAAGACATACGTACCTATCCACTTCAGAACACAAGTAAGTAGGTAGAATGTGTTATTTCCTAATAAAATAATTATGACTAAATCAATCATGATGTATGTAGCAGAGCCGCTTTTTCCAGAAACTAATTACATAAATGAATATTGACCGTCGGAAGAAAATGTCCACAATAATAATAAAAATATATGATATGGGTGTGACACAATTAGGTAGGTACAGGAAGCTTTTAAAAAAATGTGTCCCTACGTCATTAATTTCCTTTGGGCTTGAGGTAATAATTCGTGCAAAACATTCGCAAAAACAAAATGAGAACAGTTATTTCTTAGAACCAAGTTACAAAAAGTTGAATGCGTCATATTTTTCTCTAAGTAAATAACATTTTCGTAGGCATTTTTCGAAATATAACATTATAAATTTCTTTGAAGTGTAAACCCTATTATATTCTACCAAATTATGTAAAAAACAAGAAAGTGCTTTGTAACAATATTTATTTATTCAGTCAAAAGCCGATTTATGAATGAGAAATGAACGTCTTAAATCCGATGATTCTCCTACGCAAAATGTGAAAGAAATTTTGAAACAAAAAAAAAATGAAGCTTTGAAACCTAAATCAGCATTGACTGTTGACTTGGTAGGTATTGAAATGAAAGTTGTTCTCATACAACAGTAAACGGCCTTGTATTGGTAAGTTAATGTAGATAAGTACAGACAGCAATTGTAACACCCGTTGTTTTTTGTGTGGCATTCTCATCAAATAACTTCTCCCAATCTGGGCGGAGCGGGAGGGCGTGTCAGACTCTAACTGACTAAAACCCACCAGTGTTTCTTCAGTTGCCTGTGCTAGGGGCCACGGTAACCCTTTCGGACTATCCCGCAACCCTGGCAGGCATCGGCCCTCGTGGACCCCACCATTGGTGCTGACATCTCTTTGAGGCGAAAGGTCTTATCGGACGGCGAGCTACCCATTGCTCGCCGTCCGACGAGGGGCAATTTTGCCTCTCCCTCACGCATTCCGCTCCCTCCTTTGCGAGCATTAGGACTGCTTTGCAGAAGGTGGTGTCGGCTTCCCATGCCCTCTCGCTCCGTACCATGGCCTGGACCACGGCCGGACGCGAGAGATCGCCACCGCCGAGCTATTGTAACACCCTACATATCTAATTGCTAAAATAAATGTTCAATAAATCTGCCTAGCCTTTTACCAGCTATATTGGGGTGGGCTTCTTATGTAACCCGTTGCAGCTGAATACTTTACATGAAGCGACTGTCTATCTGACCTCCACAACTCCTGTTACTAGGTAATGCGGTACCCTTTGATAAGACCGGTTGTCAGAGTTTTGGGCTTCTGACTAACCGTAACAACTGTCAAAGATCTACGAATGACAGCCGGGACCAGAGGATTCACTTGTTTTCCGAGGCACGGAGGGGTCTCGATAAGTAATGGATGGACAATAAAGGTCAATTCAGAATTAAAATAGCCTCTGCGAGTAACGATACTTTTAGTGCATCGGGCACACTGTGGCCATACCTACAGAGGGCCGGTTTCTTGATCTGTAGTTAACTCAACCATTAGTTAAAAATAGTAACTAATAGTTTATTTAATTTTCGCAGAATGTGTTAACTTGATCAACACATTTTGTGTTGAGTTACGAGTAACTACGGATCAATAAACCGGCCCCTAGTCAGCCCTGAACAACCATGACACAGCATGAGCTTTTCCTCACAATACACGTGTAGAAGGAGCAATGGGTAAACAATAATAAATTTCCTGACTATTCTTTTTGCTGTCATTATTTTTACGTGTAAGAAAGAAAGAAAGAAAGAAAATATTTTTTTTTGACGCAGGTTAAAGCACACAACATTACACAAAAACAGACAAACAGTACTGAAAATAGTATTGTGTGCCTCACGGCTGCGCCAGATAGGCCCTGTTCAGCATAAATGCCAGACAACTAGTGCCTGACGCTGGTTTTCGTGAACCTTTTGTACTCTAGAGTCTCGAGACATACGGAACAATGAAATAAAGACTTGGTTTGCTAAAAATCAAATGTGGTTAACGACTTGCATACTTACCTAAATACCTATTTGTTACGCTAACTGTGTATCTTAACGGGTAGGTATTGCTCGTCATCCTTGTGACTACTGGACGAATTTATTGTGGTATCTTAGGGGTGCTACACACATGGGACATTCGATTGGGCGGTATTTGTTGAACAACAAAGCCAACCCGATGCAAAAACTACACGTAATCGGCTTTCATTCGGCTCGTGCCGATCAGCGAACTTTGTACCGCATCTACCCTCGCTTAATCATGTTCGATTTGGTTCGGTACAAGTAGCTTTTTCCCAAAGATAATTATTCAAACTTGATGCCCATCTATGCTGAATTATGCCGAGCTAACCATGTGTGTAACACCCCTTACAGAACAGTAAATAATCTTCACAAAATTGTAACATTTCATAATATCGCTTTTCGTCTTTATTTTTATACACGTATATATTCTTTCGCTACATTTAAATATTGATAGCGCTGTAAAATGATTGATTACGTGTCTAAAATATGAATAACGCTTTCATGCAATCGGCACTATGGTGTTTAGAAGCATTTCATTTTTCATATACCCATATCGGTATTTTCCAATATCATTCTGGTTTTACATATTTCCGAGATGAAAATGATAAGTAAAAATCTCCTGTCATAAATTAATGCTTTTCTCCTTTGCTGCACGATTCGTGGCCGTCCGAAAATGAAAATGAAATTACATAAAGATATTTATGTGTCTGTTATTTTTAACCGACTTAAAAAGGAGGAGGTTATCATTTCGGATGTTTATATATATTTTTTTAATGTATGTTCGGGCATAACTCCGTCATAGATAGACGGAATTGCAAAATTCTTTTTTGTTCGAAAGAGGTGTATTCTGAAATGGTATTTTTTAAATTTCATATAGATCTGATGATGAGTTTCGGAGACAGACAACGGAACTCTTTCAAAACATGACAGCAAATCAATAGAGATTCCTGCTACCGCATAAATATGCATTGTTTACGTAATCACACAACATAACATCACGCCTGTACACTCGAAAGGGTTACGCAGACGTATTCAGTGTATCAGGGTACACCCACATTTTCTATCAAAGTTAGTAGCATATTTTTTTGCGACTGAAAGCTAGTTGTAGCACATAGTATTCAAGCCATAATTTATACAAAATTATGTAGCAAGTAGTGGTAAACGAATTTTTGTGGGGTAGGTACCGCAACTAAGACAGAAAAATAAAAACTTTTTTACAAAATAAAACAACCGACTTCCAAAAAAATACTACAAAGCGAAAAATAACTTTAATTTCGGAAGTCGGTGACAAAAACTAAAAAAAAAAAACTAAAGACTTCCGAAATTAAAGTTATTTTTCACTTTGTTTTTTTTTTTATGAAAAAGTTTATAATAAGTTAATGAAATGTCTGCACTCGGGGAGAATATAATAACTAGCTAACTTTGCTGCGTGCTCGCATTTTATTTTCCTTTTCTTACGAGTGAAAATAAATTACTTACCTACTTGAAAGTAAAATTCCAAGCAGCAAAAATATGTTACTGCGATGGTCTACAAAACAAAATAAATACATACTACAATAATAATTACAGTGAGTGAGGACACTTAGACAAAAAGAAAAACACCGCGTCGTGTTTGTTTTTCCAAATTGTAAAAAATAACTTAGGAACAGCATTCGTCAAGTTTATTAGAGGCATTGTAAGATAAACAAGCTAAAGCATACAAATCTCAGATTTTTCGATTCCGCGTATCAATTTGCCAAAGAGAATTATTGTCAGTGTACTTTTACTGCCAATAAAGTATACGGTACCCGACTTATATTGACGGAACAATGTCTCAAGTTTCGGGACGCTACGTAAATGGGTTTTGCAAGTGTCACGCACTTCGTTTTAGTATTGTGTTTCTTGGGCAACGAACCCTACTACAGCTGTTTATTCGTAGGTATTTTCTTGTTTTCTTTCCTCAGTAACATATACAAGCTGTTAATATTTTGTTTCGGTATCCACAGTAAATATTGTACCTATATTTGTATTATTCCTACGTAAATATTGATGACTATTTAATTCGTTTAAGTCACGACGTACGTACGTACATTCTGCTGTCCTATAGAAAATTTGCGAAAATCAAGCATTTATTAGCTTCTGCCCGCGGCTTCGCCAGCGCGGATGCCAGACATTATCCCACAGAAACGTGCTATCGGGACATCTATCTCCTTGCCAAAATCTTGCGAAATCCGTTCAGTGGTTTACACATGAAAAGAAAACGTAAACTTTCCGTGAAAAAATATCTAACTGATGGTAAAAACCGCATCAATCGGTTGGATTGGTTGTATAAACGAACTAAGCGTACAAAGGGACAGGCGGGAGGGCACAGGCCGGCAGCGACTTTGTTATAAGCTAAGTAAAGTGACCCATCCCGGCTTCGCACGTGTGCAATGTAGTTACTAATGTGGAATCAGTGTGGAGTGATTAATAATATTATTATTATGATGATGATGATGACACTATACTACAGGATATCTATAAACAACTATACTTCAGCGGCCCGAAGGGCCACTCCGCCCACGCATTTTAAGAGCGTATAATATACCTTATGAGTGGCAACGTCGCCATTTAGTGTCATATTTCGTGGTTTTCAATTTTTATCATTTAATCGGAGCTATAATTTAAAAATCTGTTTAATTTACTTTTTAGAATTACGTGAAAGTGTTTAAAAAGTAAGTAACCGTAATGCTTACAGTTATTTTACAATGAAAATAACGCCCTGCAAGTTTCCAATGTATTATTTGCATATAAATAGAACTGTAAACGCAACGATTTCTTACCTTTCACACAGTTTTCACATAATTCTAAAAAGTTAATTAAACAGATTTTTAAAATATAGCTCCGATTAAATGATAAAAATTGAAAACCACGAAATATGACACTAAATTGCGACGTTGCCACTCATAAGGTATAAACGCTCTTAAGTCTGAGATATCGTCTAAGATATTCATTTGAATGATATGCTGTATAAGGCATTTTAATCTACATTAAATGCACAACGTATCTTACGTATTTGATTGGATAAATAATAATACTGTATTGTTTAAAATAGCTTCTTTAAATACCCATTTTTTTTGTAATATGTTGCAGATAAAAATGGTGGGTTATTAGGAGATAGACATACAACACTGGAATCTTTTTTATAGATCTTTTTAGAATATATAATTCCATAGTACATTACTTTGATTTATCTCGTAAGGCTTAGCAGGCGTTTGCAACGTAAGCGCACAAAAATATGTTTTTTTACGACATCACATTACAAATCTTATGAAATACTCGGCTTTTCTCTACTATAATATGCGCGTATTATTTATGAGAACCATTGTTTTAAATTACTCTATCTATTGATGAAAACCGCATTAAAATCCATTGTGTCGTTTAAAAGATCTAAGCATACATAATATACTATGTAATATAAAGATGTAAAGAACACTTCAACCACGTATAATATTTCTGTACTTATCATCGAAACAACAAAACACTTTGGGATACCCCAAAGTGTTTACAAAACACTTTGGGGTATATTTATAAACGTTGCTTAAAGTTAATAGACATTTTAAACGTCAAAAAAGTAGGGTTTTTCTTTTTTCGGGACACTAAACGCCCCGAAGCCGACGTAATAACAATAAAACTTCCATTGCATCTCGTTCCTTTAATGGGTTAAAACAGTCGCAAATCATTACTTAATTGCTTAACTTTAAGAAAGAATAAAAAACAGATTTATTTGTCACAGAAACACAAAGATTAGATAAACAGAAAGAATTTGCTGTAATAATTAAGAAAAAAGAAAAAAAATAGTAAAAATAACAAAGAGATCAAGCAATATTTATAAATGGACCGCTTCATCTCACGCAAATTTTCGAAAAATGCATTCCTGAAGTAGACGAAGAACAACAAATCCGACCCTCATAAGTTTTCTTCAGTCCTGTTACCGTCATCAATTTCCATTTATTCTTGCCTTTGGATTAAAGGTAATTATCTAGTCACAGGCTGGCCGCATACGTACGGTTTCCTGTTTAGGAATTCAGATTTGGAATCCCGTGAGACTAGTGCAGACGTTACATTTTTTGTATAAGTATTATGTACTGCCAATACGTAGAGTGACAATTTCGTGAAAGCAAGTTTAACATGGACGACCACGAATTGATTGCTATTGCACTTTTACTGGCTGCAAATAAGAATAAGAGCAAACGTGGCTATTGGGTACAACCATTAAATACTCATCGAATAAAAGTGAGTCAATTCTATTTGAAAAGAGCAAAATTACGAGCACACCCAGAAGAATTCTTCAAATTTGATTGGATAGCAATGAAATCCTTTAATGAGCTTCATAATGGCTTACGAGAGAAAATAACAAAGACTAAACAAAAACGACTACCTAGACCTAGACGTCTGCTTGGTACAGCACTGGTGCGGTTCTGAATACAAAATTTAAAATAATAATCAATATATTGAAAAGTGAGTTCTATGAAAATACTTTCATAACACTGTAAAAGGAACAAAATACTAGTATTTAAGCTTCGTGTTAGTCCCGAAGCATAAATTATAATTATTATAACTGAAAAATATTCAGCTTATATTTTAATATGTTCGTGTAATCTGTATTGACATACTGGAAAACCACGCGTTGTTGAACGTCGTACCCAATGCTGTATGAGAGAAAAAAAAAACAATCAGAAAAGTTCCCAGTTAACTTTGGTCATGAAGTTTTCACAGAAGTTGTTCCACTAGAGTCGTGTCGCGCCTATCTGCAGGGGCCTTAATGTGAAAAGTATGGCCAATTTGGGCTACTCGTACGAAACTGCTTTAGTAAACTTCATTACCTAATTCTTTTTAGTACCGACGTGAAATATTATACGTTAGTAAAAAAAGTTTTTTTTTTGATTTTCCTGACATTTCTGTTATCATTCATCATCATTCATTTCGGTCATTATATTCGGTGGGGGCGTCGTATATCCAAAAACGATTTTACAAACGTTTCTAAACTGTCGGTACAATCTCATCAAAACTTAATCAAAACAGCCTAAGTAAACCAATCCTTTGAAAACACTTAATTATTTTAAATATTAACTCTACCAAAGAATGAAAGGAAACCTAGCTATTTACACAGACACGAAAGCGTTAGATTTATCTAAAGCCTTTAATTTAGAAGGATCAGACATTTGATACTCAAAATATATTAAGATAAACATTCAATGATCCATAAGCTTCCTTTTGGTTCGTTTGAACGTCATCGAAATTAAATTTGGGAGCTAAAATAATCTAGTATTACTTACTTCATTAGGTGGTATCTTTCGCTCAGGGGCAGGCCAAAAATAGAACGGTCCTTCCCTTTCAGGGTATCACCTGGAAGTGTCATTAAAGGGCTACGAGTTTAATTTAATAGTAATAGTATTTTATTTCGCAAATATGGGTTTTACATACAGGTCTTAAGATTAAGTACATAATTATAGCTCAGCCACATTTTACCAATCGGCATGCAAAATTAGATTAGATTATTTATATCATTCTTATCACAATTAAGTATATCAATTTTTAATTTTTGAATTATTATTTAAATCATCAAATTAATAAAAATAAAAAAATTAAATATGTGTAACAAAAGAAAATACACTATTATCATTAGAATATTTGACATGTCATTACAATTAATAATATTATTATTACAATTCGAATGTCAAGAACCAAAATTAGAATGTCAAATAACATAAATTTATCTTAATTATAATACCACAATCAAAACTCCCATTAGGAAAAGCTTTTATCATCAAAAAAATCTTTAATTGAATAGTAACATTTTTCTAATAACAATTTAGTTAACTGTTTTTTGAATACTGAGATGGGTAATACTTTTAGATTTATTGGTAATTTATTATATATGAGAGGACCCATGGAAAAAATATATTTTTTAAGTAAGGACGTTTTGTAACCGCCTGTATAAAGTTGACTTTTGTATTGAGACCTCATTGGTCCTTTGCGTATTCTCTTATCAATCATTGATGTAAACAAATTACTGTTCATCTTAACAAATAAGGCAACTTCAAGAATGTACAAAGAAGGTAGCAACAGCCTGGAGCTAGGTATCAATAGTAATAAGAAGACATGGTCCTTTGCCGTAGGAGTATAATTGGAAGAGGTTGGAATGCTGATTTCTGCTTGAATATAGTTTTCAATATTTTTGTTGATATTGGCGTTTGCTAGCTGAATAATATGGCAAATGATTTAATTTAATGTTTTGTGTTTCGTAATGTTAATTACTTACTACTGTATAGAATCCAGTTCTTCTAACTGAACAGACAGCTGTGCTGCTGGTGAGTTTGCTGCACCACTTCTTCTTCCCAGATAAAGCACTAGGAAGCGGTGAAGGGCAGGCGTTTTGGGGGACTGTCAATGTAATATTGACGTCCAAAAAGTACTGATTCTCAGCCTAGTTTGAATAAATAGCTTTTGAATTTGATTTGATAGATACAAAAAATTGTATCTGGAAAAATGGACCACTGGCTGGACCAATGGTGGTCCATTTTTTTGGTCACTAATATTAATAAACTAAATGTCAAAATTGTATGACTTTAATATATTTTCTTACGTAAATTACCTACTGAACCCATTACTTATTTGATACGTACTTACGTACATGACTGAAAACGATTATAATTCTAATGACTTACCCAGTACTAATTTACTACCTTACAAAGGGTAAAAATTAATGTCTACCTATAAAAATGAATGTCAATTGAATGATTCAAAATACTTACTTTATGTACCTAAAACATTTATAGAAGCAACTTGTTGAAAAGCCCATAAATTCTAAGTCCTGTCGTTTTTTTTTTGTGCCAAGTGGTCAAATTGTACTGTGGGGCCGCGCGGGTCACTTGCCTTACTAAAAACAGTCGAAACCCTGCCCGTCGCGGTCGGCCGCCTACAGGCTTGTGAAGTGATCGAGGGCGTGGTGTTCCGCCGCGGCCCACGGGGCTAAACATTGTTTTTAGTCTATCGTTCAACGTGTTAATAACTATCCGACTCGACAGACGTTGTTCTGTCCTTTCAATAATGTAGGTATACAAAAATCCCATAGAAAAAAGAACCTTCAGTGTTTCTCCGAATTTGAGAATTTTCCGCGATTTTTTTTCAATTTGTTTACTCTATAAACCTAAATCGGACTATTACAAACATTTAGGAATGAAAAAGAGCCTAATCGGTCCAGTCGTTATCATTTATAACAATCATTCATAATAATCTTAAGCAACTAGCTTCATATTTCTGACTGACCGACCACTTGACAGTTCAAAAGTGCCTGTAAATGGTTTAATTGAAATAAATGCTTTGAGTTTGAGTTTGAATCAGTTGTCATAGTTCAAAACTAAGTAAATTACCAACTACCAACATTTTAATTTATCACGTCCGTCACCACTATAATCTCCACGTCACCACAATAAGTAGGTACCTACGATAGAATCTAAACTGCTATTACTGTCTGTACAGATTTATTTTAAACGCTTTTAATAACATTTCAAGTTTCAGTCTGATTTCTCTTGGGAGCGCTCCACAACTGAGTTTTATACTTCCCTGTTTTTATTGTTAGGAATCCCGATTTTATCTAGACTGGTTTAAATATTGCCTTAATTAAGACCTTCAAAACTGTATACAGTAAACACAGTGAATTCAGTTACACTTAGTACTGAATTACGGTATAATAAATATATCTATGAATATTTTAGTATGACCTGGTGAAGGCCGCAGGAATCTGCTGGATGCGGGAAGCATAGAACCGGTCAAAATGGCGTTGCTCGGAGGAGATCTGGTCCAGCAGTGGACTTCTTTCGGCTGAATGATGATGATGATGATAACGATTTTAAGTAGAAAATTTGGCGATTACCGTATTAGCGGGACAGTGGAACCAAATTACCTTGCATTATAAATCCACTGCTAGACAGGGACCTCTTTCAAAATATATACTATAATATAATAATAATAACACATAAGGCTGTGTCTACTTTACTTTCTTATGCTATTATAGGGCCGTTGCCTGCCAGGGTTGCGGGAAAGTCCGAAAGGGTTACCGTGGCCCCTGGCACAGGCAACTGAAGGAACACGGGTGGGTTTTAGTCAGTAAGAGTCTGACGCGCCCTCCCGCTCCGCCCAGAGCGGGAGAAGTTATTTGATGATTTCCCACCCTCAAAAAAAAAAGGTTACCATTCTAAACAGCGCACATAAGGGTATTTGAGCGATTTGGCCGGCCAAAACTTTTCCTTTATTTAATCAATGCTAATAGTGCTCATAGGTGGATTTACTCATTTCAATTGTTTTTTATGGATTTACATGAAAACAAAAACATGTTTAGTATTATAATACCTATTGAATTAATGAATATAATTACAATTTCTTAGCGATAAAAATTATAAACTACTTAACTAGAAAAACACCACAGTTTTTCATCTGAAGAACCACAGCCTGACATCCTATCCGATGATGACACATCATCATCGTGTTCGATGTCAGGCTCAGCGGAATGTAACGAACCCATCGTTTCCTTCATTTATTTCCTTATTTATCCTCCTACTGGAACGCCATACAGCAATTACACAAACAGCAAAAATATACTTCATAAGCTTCTTTCCATCCATCCTGGCGCGATGGATATCGAACGTTCATAAAAGGTTTGGTTATTTTTTCGGAATGGGTCGCAATCCTCTTAATAGGGGATCGGAACTAAGGAGTAGCCTATTATTAACATCCATGTTGCACGCTTCTCGAGAGAATTTTCTGCCAAAATTCTGACGATACAAACGTATCTTTCTTCTGATAATTATTGACCAATAGGAAGCAACTTTACTCCTTTCACTTAACTCTGAAAAATATTTATGTGGTCGTCCTGTTGCGTATGTAACTTTTTGGTATAACAAATGTGCCTTCTAGCCATGTTTTATTGTTTAAAAAAAAAAAAAAAAATAGGAATCTTCTTTATAGTGAGAATCAGTCTATATCCTTTTGCTTTCCAACTTAAAACGTGATAAATGTTGCTTTTTTTTCATATCCTCCTCGTCAGAAAATGGGCCAATTTTAGTACACAAAAGTTAGTTTTTGGAAAGATACACATATCTTCTTCTCTAACTTTTCATTAATATTATTTACATTTTCTGCCATCATAATAGTTAAGAAGTGTTTTCAAGTCATAACTTGGAATTTTGCCGAATCTAGAACAAAAAAGTGACAATTTATAACAATAGAGTCAGTGGCTCTGCAGTTTTATATAATTTATAAATAACAATAGATAAGAAATCGATAATTATTTTGTGTTTGTTTTCTAGTCTGCTACATTATGCTATATTTTCAAATATCGGATAAAAACGGATAAAATTTTACACTTATTGTCAAGACTAAAACACAGGCTATTCGAAATGACTAAAATCAATATCGGAAAATAACAAAATAGCTAAAACATAAAAAAATAAGAAAAAATGATGCCTTTAAAACAGCACTTGCTAGAATATTTTTATTAAATGACCGCCTTCTCAATAACTGCATTCGATTCGTTTTCAATCTTCGTAAGTATGACCATGTATCTGCATACCGACTGCTTTTAAAATGGTAACCCATTCGTCAGCGCAGAGAGTTGAAGGTTCTGTCTACGTTGTTCTCTATTCTGGACAATCCCACTTCCCCTTCTTACCTGACTTCCCAAATTCAATATTTATACACTGCTCATAGTAAAAAACTTCGTTCTACCAACAATCGTCTTCTACGATGTCCTTCTCACCGTTCTGGTTTCATTCAATCTTCTTTCTTTGTCCAGGCGGTTTTTCTTTGGAATGCGCTCCCTCTGAAAATCGGGACAGCAACCAGTCGCTTATCTTTTAAAGTGAAGGCACGTGAACCTATCCATCAGAAGTTGGCTGAAACATCCCAGCGCTGAGTTGCTGGATTCGTTTTCTCCTCTACCGATCGTTATTTCTCCTGACCAAGGTTTATTTTGTTTATATGTATGTATCTATGTATCTATATATTAGTATTTATTCTTGTATTTTATAGTCATTTCCGAGCTATCTATCCCGTATGTTGCACCTGCCATGGTTTATCTCTGCATCACCCTAAGGTTGACTGGTAGAAAATGCCTCAGGCATTAAGTCTGCCTTTGTACAGTATTTTTTTTTACTTGTGCATAAAGTTTTAATAAATAAATACATAGATTTCTGAGCTATACTACTAGAAAAATATAAAAAGTATTCCCATTTACCTGCTTTATCACAATCCATAGCTTTAAGATTATTATAATTGCTAACAAATATAGAAATATAATGAAAACTTTCGTTTACGCAGCTAACACAAAACACTGATACATGCACTCAAATGAACGATCAAGTTTGGACTGACCATCTCGCACGGTAATTTCAAAAAAGAAACACTGAAGTATCGTTTAGGGTTTTAAAAACGATTAGGTACCTGAGTAGCTACCCTTATTTTTTTTACCTACTTTGAATTTAACGAAATTGAGTTTTGGCCGGCCAAACCACTCAAATACCCGTATGTGCAGCGGCCTTAGACCAACGCAGTTTTTAGAATTTTTCCAATTTTGGTTTCTTTGGAATCACCAAGAAGGATACACATTATACAATAATATAAATCACAATAATAAAATAGGTTCTTTTACGTGTGCTCCTTCAGTTACAGAAGACCACAGCATGCACATATAACTAGGTGTAAACATGATAAAAATAAAAATTAAGACAATATAATATGATGAATGATGAAATAAATTATGAGATTTGAGAAATAGAAAAAACAAAATTTACATGTCAAGATTGAGCGTTCATTTTACAATGGTGTAAACAGACTATTAACTAAAAATACAGAAAATAAATGATAAAATATGACCTATGGTAAAAAACGAATAAAGAATACTTATTGAAATAACACATAATACTAACAAAACTGTGCTCTTCCCAAAAGAGATGGAATAACTGACACCCAAGACAAGGAGTAATTAGTGCAGTGGGGCGCAAAATAAATTGTAGCCTTAAGGAAAATAAACATTATATATAACTAGCTGTTGCCCGCGGCTTCGCCCGCGTGGAGGTCGGAACTTATCCCACGGGAACGTACCTATCGGTATAGAAATGAATTCTACGTGTTAAGGTGACTACATGACCTAAACGCAGATTTTATAATGCCTAAAAATATATGATCCACTGCAGTAAACAAAATCAGAAAAATATATGATATTCTTCAGGATATAAATTATGCTAGTTAGATAGTGTGTTGAAAACAAAATACAACTAATTTAGTACGAAACAAAAAAGGCACGAAGATACCTCAAAAAATTTATTTTAACAATTTAAAACCATACTAATACATGCTATAATTCTGGTTATAATTTTTCAGATTGTTCGTCAAGCATCAACATATTAACGTAATAATATTTTAATTTTTTTGTCCCATCAATAGATTTTTGTAAATAGAGAATTGCTTCATATTTTGCAATAAATTACCAGTTTTGTGTCATCGCGCTTCTCTTTCTTTTCTATGCAGTCCGACAGTGTCCGCGCTTTAGCTGTTGTCAGCCCCTTAATCCAGGTTGTAATCTATATGTGTGCTAAATTTCATCGCCATTTAATTTCTTAACTTTTTTCGTTCAGCCGATTTAGTGTGATTGAGTAACTAACATACAAACTATCACGTTTATAATATTATATATTATATAAAAGCTTATTATTTTCCGAGTGTCTAATAACTTAAAAGTCGACTAAATGTTTGCAACAAAAAAAATAGAGTGGGTACCATATATAATGGGTTGGCAGCTAATAAGGAGTATCGTAATAAGCAATAGGTAGCATATTAATATATCAGTAATAAGCTCCGTTTTAATTTGTTACCAGGAGAAACTGGATGCAATCTGCAGTCTTTAGGGCACCCCGACTCGGACAGGTTAGGTTAGAAGGGGATGGCGGGGTCTATCGACCCCGCCATCCCCTTCGCGGTTATTTTTTTATAAACCACCCAGAAGTAGGAGCCCCGCGAAGCGGGGCTCCGTCGACCAAGCCCTGCCATCCACCATGCATAGAATATTTTAATTAAGGTTTGGTTAGAACTGTGACAATTATGACAAACATGAACGCCCATTTTCTATTTTGTTTTCGCCATTAAGTTTCCGCTTAGATATTAATTCTGTTCCCAAAAGAAAAACTTGATGCTAGTTTAAATTAAAACGAAGCTTATTACTGATATATTAATATGCTACCTATTACTTATTACGATACTCCTTATTATTATTTTTTTTACTTGTGCATAAAGTTTTAATAAATAAATACATAGATTTCTGAGCTATACTACTAGAAAAATATAAAAAGTATTCCCATTTACCTGCTTTATCACAATCCATAGCTTTAAGATTATTATAATTGCTAACAAATATAGAAATATAATGAAAACTTTCGTTTACGCAGCTAACACAAAACACTGATACATGCACTCAAATGAACGATCAAGTTTGGACTGACCATCTCGCACGGTAATTTCAAAAAAGAAACACTGAAGTATCGTTTAGGGTTTTAAAAACGATTAGGTACCTGAGTAGCTACCCTTATTTTTTTTACCTACTTTGAATTTAACGAAATTGAGTTTTGGCCGGCCAAACCACTCAAATACCCGTATGTGCAGCGGCCTTAGACCAACGCAGTTTTTAGAATTTTTCCAATTTTGGTTTCTTTGGAATCACCAAGAAGGATACACATTATACAATAATATAAATCACAATAATAAAATAGGTTCTTTTACGTGTGCTCCTTCAGTTACAGAAGACCACAGCATGCACATATAACTAGGTGTAAACATGATAAAAATAAAAATTAAGACAATATAATATGATGAATGATGAAATAAATTATGAGATTTGAAAAATAGAAAAAATAAAATTTACATGTCAAGATTGAGCGTTCATTTTACAATGGTGTAAACAGACTAATAACTAAAAATAGAGAAAATAAATGATAAAATATGACCTAGGGTAAAAAACTAATAAAGAATACTTATTGAAATAACACATAATACTAACAAAACTGTGCTCTTCCCAAAAGAGATGGAATAACTGACACCCAAGACAAGGAGTAATTAGTGCAGTGGTGCGCAAAATAAATTGTAGCCTTAAGGAAAATAAACATTATATATAACTAGCTGTTGCCCGCGGCTTCGCCCGCGTGGAGGTAGGAACTAATCCCACGGGAACGTACTATCGGTATAGAAATTAATCCTACGTGTTAAGGTGACTACATGACCTAAACGCAGATTTTATAATGCCTAAAAGTATATGATCCACTGCAGTAAACAAAATCAGAAAAATATATGATATGCTTCAGGATATAATATGCTAGTTAGGATAGTGTGTTGAAAACAAAATACAACTAATTTAGTACGAAACAAAAAAGGCACGAAGATACCTCCAAAAAATTATTTTAACAATTTAAAACCATACTAACATCATCGCCGGTGGTCCGTGTTGCTCTATGACTAACATACATGCAATAATTCTGGTTATTTTTTTCAGATTGTTCTTCAAGCAACATATTAACGTGATAGTGTTTTAATTTTTTTGTCCCATCAATAGATTTTTGTAAATAGAGAATAGCTTCATATTTTGCAATAAATTACCAGTTTTGTGTCATCGCGCTTCTCTTTCTTTTCTATGCAGTCCGACAGTGTCCGCGCTTTAGCTGTTGTCAGCCCCTTAATCCAGGTTATAATCTATATGTGTGCTAAATTTCATCGCCATTTAATTTCTTAACTTTTTTCGTTCAGCCGATTTAGTGTGATTGAGTAACTAACATACAAACTATCACGTTTATAATATGATATATTATATAAATATAGTAGGATGACGTGACCGTATACGGAAAGTAGCCAAATGTGAAAATTAATGGAAGTGTTACGCGTGGGTTTCAATAAGGAATAAAATACAATTGTGTGTGATATGAAGAATGTGACGCCCACTACTTATATTATAGGTACCAACCAGAAATAAATTTAGCACCAATATACGCATGACGACATATCCAGTATAAGCTGACTTCTCACTGTACGAAAAGCTTATACAATGCAAGGTTAGCTAAAACTGGAAATGTATAGTTCGATATGTTGTCGTGTGTACAAGTAGTACAGTACCTACTAGTGTTTTAGCTGGGAAGCTTTCTAGTGTATCGTATGTTTAGTACCTACGAGTAATTTTTACTGTGGCATATTAAGTAAAGAGTTTTCTCCCGGAATAATGCAAAACGTCGCCTACATCAGCCCAGTCTGTAACAATATCCACCTGACCGTATTTTGAATCACGGTGGCCAATCTTTAAGGAGGCTAGCTAGCCTATAAGAGGTATAACCGTTCACAAGTGTGTGCACAAACACGGTAACAAGCTCTTTGCCCGCACTGTCGTAAGTCCTAATTAGTCTATAATCATCTAGTAATCATAAGTAGCTTACGCCCTAATTGCGTAACACACTTCGAGTCATAATGCACTGCAATGCAATACCTTTGCACCGTCTTCATCAAGAACTAACCTTGGTCTCAATGCCTCTTTGAATCGATTAATGGCTAAGTTTAATAAAATAGATATCTGTAACAATATAGATATATTTACGGACACATTTTCCCAATTTCGCAGAAATCTTATAACTATTAGCGACGAATCTTAATTTCATAACCTACTTTATATTTTTTTCTATTGCATTTTTTGGTTTTTGGCCACATATCAATTTTGGAATGTTCTTTTATTGCACTCGTTATCGCGTTCTACCGTTTTCAATTTAGAATTTAAGATTTACTGTTTATTTTTTTAATTTAATTTTAATGTTTTACCTGTAATTTTGATTCTAATAATAATTTTGATTCTAATTTCGTTTATGATTATGTTTTGTTTTTTGTCTCTAATTAATTATTCTATCCTCACTACGAGCAAAAAATCTTGTGTAAACGCATATTTTTAAGACTGCCGGGAAAGCGGGATCATCCGAAAGGGGTACCGCTGACTCGGAACATAAAGGGCCAAGGAAGGAACACGGGTGGGTTTTAGTCAGTAAGAGTCTGACACTCCCTTCCGCTCCACCCAGAGCGGGAGGGGTCATTTGATGATTTCCCATCCTCAACAAAAAAAAAACGTATATTTAAGAACCTATTTTTTGTGTAAGTGTTGTGTACGCCTGTAAGTGGCTTGTTCATTATAACTCAATGCATATGTTATTTTTTATTATGTTAATGTTTCTAGTGAATGGGTCGTTGGTGTACCTTTTAAATAAAATTAAATAATCCGAAAGTTTTTAAAGGAAATTGCTAACCCATTGCTTCATAATATGTTTGAAAAATTCGTCTGCTCAGTATCGTAAATAAAGCAAAGAATGCTGTTGAACATTTTGACAAAATCAAAGGCAATGCAATTCTAAATGTGATACGTAATTACCCGCTGATCACTTTGTATTGCAAACTAATCAACTATAATTTTGTCATCATAATTATATTTTCAAATAAAATTTAGTTCAATTACTATTACGATAATCCTAAAACCCCCGTGATTTGCCGAAGCTAACAAATTATTCAACTCATCTATCGTTGGTTCTATTTAATTGGTACCAACGTAAGAGGCATTTGTAGATACTGTTTTGATTCTTTGGACCTATTTTGCCTTTGATAAATTAAGCGAAGCTTATTTTCCTTTAATTGTTTGTTTTGATTTCAATAGAGAAGTAAAACTTGTTCTTTGTTTTTCATAAGTCTTGTCTAATTAGTCCTTTGGTCTTATCTAGAGCATTCCTTTTTCATAATCATTAGTAAAATTATGTTCCAGACTGCTAAAATTAGATAAGACTTAAGAAGAGCTAGAGCTCGTTTAACTCCTCAGAGATAACATAGAGGTACGGTCAGTACTCTGCAAAACTTGACCCCTCTTACAAAAAAAATAAAAGAAGAGGGGTTGGGTCACGCAGGTCATTGACTGTACATACGTATGCTTCAAAATAATAGTATTAGGCAATTATCTAGATGCGTTACGCCAAGGTCGTCTTGAATAAATTGGAGGAAGCTAATATGTGCTGGCTCAGATGACGTAATACCGTGCCGGTATGCAATGGCTTTGCTAAGTGCAGCGTTACCTTCCGTACTTAGAATGCGTCTAGCCTTAATTACGTTAAGATCGGCTTCCAGGAACTGGAACTGAGTATATATTTAGACTATACATGAGTCGATGCCGATCTGACCTTCACAACCCAGTTACTGGGTTATCCACGAGACCCTCCCTACGTAATGTTGTGTCTTTCATGCACGCTATTTTTGATTTTTTTAATTTCATAATTTTACAAGTTTCTCATGCACATAACCTAATTTTTTTTAAATTCTCCATTAGGAATATTAATTCGTGTCTCGTTTAATATGTTACCTATTTAAGCCTGTATTTCCATGTACGACGATATTTTCGCTTTTAACAGTAATCTAATCCGTCGTTGATACGTGACACAAATTGCTCTTCAAAGGCAATCTTTTCGGCGTAAATTCGTGAAAAATAATATATCATGATGGTACAAAATGCTTTTTTGATTATGAGTAAAATGTATCGGTTTTTCTGAAATCTTTATATTTTTGTTCATTTTCCATACAGTATTTTGTAACGATAAATAATAAATGCTTAGAGACAGTTTAACTGCTCACTATCGAAAACAGTCCTTAACTTTATTCGTTATATATGAATGTAATTTGTTATTGGTAAAATTAGCTCTTAACCTTACTCTCTTCTTCGTTCAATAAGTTGTTATTGTTATGTTAATATTAATTTACTAATAACGAGCCAAAGCTAAATTCGAAGAAAATCATGATCTCGACACTTCACAAAATTGATTAGTTTCGATTTTCTTCAAGTTGCCGTTGAAAGGGCTAATTGATTCAAGTAAAGAGCGTATTTTCAAAAAGCTTATTTTAATAAATGAACATAGTCGATTTTAATACAGGATAATGATATTGGCACGTGTAACAAGGTGATTAACTCTTCAAAACAATTTCAACCTTTCTTGACATGATCGTTTTAAAGTCGGGACTAAAATGTGGCTCTTAATTACTTAGTGGAATTCAAAAATACATAGCCTTTTACTTACGACTCCAATAATTAATTTAATTTACTGACTGCTTGATATTTATTGGTATCTTAGTATGGAGCGCAGTAACCTGGGGGTTTGAATTTATGACCATATAAGAAACACAACACTGCAAGCCAAAAACAAGATCACGGACGTAACCCAGAAAGACACTTAAGTGGGACTGAGCTGGACATGTCTGCCGTATGTCAGATGAGAAATTGGCAAAAAATCCTCCAATTGGGTCCCAATTAACGCAAGACGACATAACGACAGGCTAAGGGGAAGATGGCGGGGACTCCTACCGAAAGGACTATGGCTGGCATAAGCAAAAAAACAGAATTGTGTGGAAAAGGGAGAAGGGCCTTAGCCCTGCAGTGGAACAATACAGGGTAGTTAGATTACACAGATTATATTAGTATTAATTCCTTCTTAAAATACACCTACCTATCATTTATTAGTGTCATTCTCTATTCGTCCACATGCATATTTAAAACTTTACCCACCTTGCGTCTATAAATTTCGCGTAAAAACATGATGTTTTCTGATAATTGCCTATGCCAATCATATTAGGACCTATGAAATTGCCGTTTAGTATACAGAAAGTTAAAGTCATTTTTATACACGAATAATTTTACATCGTTCTGGAGCCGAAACACAGTAACTCCAGACGATTACTAGTTACTATTGGCATTGTTATAATTTTTTTAAGACATCTAATATAAAAGTTAGAAATTTAATTTAAAAATAAAAATATTTTTAATAAAATAATTTAAAAACGAAAATAATTTGTATTTCTACCAATCAAAATATGCACCGATGCTATCGTTGTATAGAGACGAGTGCAGTGGTAATTTTTCAATGTCCGTCTTGAAGAAGTCAGGTATACGGGAGCCAAAAACCTCTTCAAAGTCATATTGTACTGCCTCTCGAGTATTGAACATTTCGGAAAAAGTAGAAGTCTGTCGGCGCAGTTTCTGGTGAGTACGGTGGATGACGTAAAACTTCCAATCCTAGCTCTTGTAGCCTAGAGACCGTCTGTTTTGCCGTATGAAGTCGAGCGTTGTCGTGTAGGTGCAGCGGGGACGACCGATCAACCAAGGCTGGCCGGGGATTTGCGAGCTTCTCCATTATTGTGTCCAGTTCCTCACAGTATACATCCGCAGTAATGCTGGTGTCATTTGGTAAGAAGCTGTGATGAATTATACCGGCACTAGACCACCAAACAGGGACCATTACTTTTTTAGGGGTATGTTTTCGTTTGGGGCATTGCCTAGGCGCTGAACCAGAGTTTAACCAACATGATGACAGCTTACGATTATCAAAAAGAACCAATTTTTCACCGCAAGTGACAATGCGGGTCAAAGTCCCTTTGTTTCTGTGTCTGTTAAGCAACGCAAGGCATACCATAACACGTTCGTCGCGCTGGCGATCGTTCAGTTCGTGCGGCACCCACTTATCAAGTTTTTTACCTTGCCAATTTGACACAAATTGACCAATATTGTTTTGATGCTAACGTTGAAAGCTGCTGCTAACTTAGCAGAAGAATGAGTATCGTCAGCTTACTCTATCTCCTTTAATTCGTCGTTGTTGTTCATTTATTAGATCAAAATTTCCATGTCGGAAGCATTCAAACCAATAAACGAGTCGTGCCTTGGTTTGTAGTGTTCACTCCGTACACGTAATTAATTTTGCAAACCGTTTGTGCGGCATTGCTACCGCGACGGAACTCTTTTTTTTTTCATAGTCATATTGATGAAAAAGATATTTTAAAAATATATTTTAAAGATATTTTAAAGATTTTAAAAAGATATTTTATGAAATTTGAAAATTAAATTCCATATTTTTTGAATTTGTATTTAGAATATATTGCCAGCCATACATAAATTACGTTTCAAATTGCCAGTATTGTAGAAAGCCAACTTCGTAGGTAAAGACGTGTTATATTATGACGATATTTTCCTAATTGTAACAGGCGCGGCGTAACAGTCAATTTGCCTAAAGCAACATCTTTGTTTAAAGGTGTATATGGTTACTTACATTCTTAGAAAACAAGTAGAATTAGACTTTCTTATAAAGAAGTACAGTAGAAATGAAGTTATTACGAACATTCTCAGACTTCTTGTTTCAATAAAAACACACTATATAACTTTACTGTCTTTCTGTTGAGTTAACAAGTAAACATTATCACGGAATATAATTATATTTTTTTAATAAACGTAATACGCTCTTGAATAAGCGCTTAAAATACGAAAATAATTTAAAACAATTAACTACAGCTTTATTTGGTAATAATGACGGTATTTAATTTACTCGAGAATGTTCCTGAATTCTGTAAATATTACTATGAATCAGGCCGCCCATCCGGGCACAAGTTGCCGGGGGCTACTTGGAAAACCTTAAAAAGAGTACTTCGTGCCCAAATCAGCCGCAACAGAGGGTATTCGCGATGCTGAACTGTGGGCCTGACAAATAGAAAAATATAACACAAATTTGTTATAAAGAAAACTCTAAATATGCTCAGGCACTTCTTTAATAATAAGCTGAATATTTATTAAAATACAGTTCACATACTTCTTCATAATTTTATATCCCGTGAAAATATAAAATAAATACGTTTTTGTATTACCTACATCATTCTTAGGTCACATTATTGTTATTTATTACTCCTAAGCTTAAGTGGTGGCCTTTAAAAATGTCTACTTAGGTTCTTAAACCCTAGATTGGCGAAAAAGGAGTAGATATCGTTTGGAAAATATAATTTTTGAGACGAAAAACCATGTAGAAAGTTGAGAAAACGGTCGTTTAGGTATCTAGAGTTACAAACTATGTATTTAATTAAAATCATCATTATTAGGGTTCTGACCTTAACGAAAGACTTAAGAAAACGGATCTTATAAAAGAACACTTATTTGTCCGTCTGTCACAGAAGGCTTTCTCGAAATCTAGATATGAAATTTTTCTTACGTGATTTTCTTGCCGTCAAAATGTAATTAGAAACTTTCAGTGTATTTGTACTCTATCTAAATAACCGTGGAGCGAGATTATTTTGTGGGTTTATAAATAAATTAATATCGTCAGACAGTTTGTGTCAACAAAGATAACCCAATTCGGATTCGGCAAATAGTCGAAACAATAAATAAGCCTAAGTAGTTTAATTTTCGTGATGGCCCAGTGAATAAAGGCCTTGCCTCTCATGCACGAGGTCGTGAGTTGAAATCTGCGCAAGTATCAATGCGACTTTTTTTTTTTTTTTTTGAGGATGGGAAATCATCAAATGACCCCTCCCGCTCTGGGTGGAGCGGAAGGGAGTGTCAGACTCTTACTGACTAAAACCCACCCGTGTTCCTTCCTTGGCCCTTTATGTTCCGGGTCAGCGGTACCCCTTTTGGATGATCCCGCTTTCCCGGCAGGCTTGGGCCTTAGTGGGCCCCCTCTTCGATGCTGACATCTCTTTGAGGCGCGCGTGGAACACGTACGCGCCGTCCAGCACGGGCCTGGTCCTGATCGGACGGTGAGCTACCCATTACTCACCGCCCGCAGGCCCGCGCCTACGGTGGCCGGGAGTCGTCACGCGGCTCCCGACGCCCGGAGCGTCCACCGCGGCGGCTTGGACGGGAGACTCTCTCCCTCTCCCGTCCCGCCACCTCCTTAGCTAGCATGACTGCTTCGCAGAAGGAGGCGACTGCCTCCCAGTATCAATGCGACTTTAATTCATATTTACTTCCCTAGTTTATCTTGGAAATCACTGACTCTTCTGTAACCTGAACTACCACCCGTCATAAGCAAGTGTGCTGATCAACGCTCGTACCTTCTCTGTATAAGAAGAGGCCCTTGCCCTGTAGTGGGACAATAATGGGCTGGTGTTATTGTTATATAAATAATTAAATTAATCAACTAGGACTTTTGATAACTAACGATTGTAGAACCGTCTGTGTCTGGGTTTTTAACCCAGAACTAGACGGTTTAACCGTCATGCAATGTCTAGATAAACTTGGTAAGTAAACTAGGTTTTAGTGAATTATATCACGATTTAATTAATAATTAACTAGTCTGCATGATAGGGTTATCATTTATCATAATCTTTAGAAAGAAATGTAGTAAAAAAATATGCAATGTGGCAGGGACGACGCACGAACTGAAACCGTGTATACAACACATGATTCTAGACCAGATTTCACCAGACCAGACCAGATTTTCTAGGCTAGATTTTTTCAGCGGTTGTAAAAAAAAATATCTGCTGTTTCATGGAAAAGTGCAATACCTACCTACACGGTCAAAATATTCAGCAGAATATTTTTTTTTTAAATAACGGCGTGTTGCGAAAATTGTCTATCCTAACCTTTTTTTTTGTCGCTGAGAAATGCTTTACGCGTCCATCGCTCGTTGGGGACGAGACGGGGTATATGGGACTCCTGTCGGAATCCGCCACCGACAGTATACCCACTAAAACTCAGCGGTGTTCCCACATCACCGTGATGGGAGGGCCCTGAGAAACTGGCTCAGCCTTTACTACCACAGCCCTCCCGGCGCATGCCCGCCTAGCTGGCGGGCCCCGCATGCCCTCTATTTAACTGGGGGGCTACGGCAATGGCCGAGAACACCCGGCCACTCCCGTCCAACACTGGTGGAGGCCCTTGAAATACAGGCAAGGGCGCCCCTGCACCCGTTGCCTGCTGGCCTCCACCTAGGAGGAGTTGGAGATGACTGTCAAACTGACGTCTTCCTCGACTCCCCCCCTCTCCGGAGCGGCGCCGCGCGAGAATCATCCCCCCGCGCTCGCTCCGCTGCCTCCCTCCGGGACACGACCGCCTAAACCGCGGCGGTGGCCCTTCCCAGTCTACGCCCACTCACCTCCCTCTGTAAGTAGAGGAGGAGTGGACGTATCTGCCCTCTGTAGCCCGGTTCCCTTCACCGACCATCAAGCATGATCGGTGATTGGAACCGTGACCTTTCCCCGCTTGTTGAAGATTAGCCGCCAGCCCCAATTGTCCACCAGGACCGCAATGGGAGCAATTGGAGCCGACGTTGCCCAGGGTGCGCCACGAGGAGGCTCTTCAACATGCACCCCATCTCTAATCTAACCTAACTTAGCGTAGGTAAAGAACTTTTGCAACAACGAACGTCGCAATAATAAACTTTCGCAGTGACGTCCATCGCGGTAATGAACTTCGCAACTATGATAGACTTCCTTTTTTTTTTTGTTTCCGGCTTGGACAATCCTTATGGCTGTCCACCGCTCTAAAGCGGGTGGTGGGGTCTGTCAGACTCTTACTTACATAAAACCACCCCGGTGTTCCATCTCACACCTACGCCGGGGGTCGCGGGAACGTACGATCCTTCCGCAACCCCCGACTGGTGCCGACCCGCCACTGCGGGCCTCTTCGGATCTGGGGGGGGGGAGTGAGGTGTTTGACTGCCCTCGCGACGTCTAAGAAGGGCGCGCGTGGAACACTACGCGCCGCCACCTCGGGACCTGATGTGTGGGGGGCGACGGACTACCCTGAGTCAATCGCCCGTGGACACATTTAGGCGGGATGGAAGAGGGCGTTGTCCGCCCTCCGCCGACGCCCGGTGCGCCTTCTGCGGGCCGAGTAAATGGACAAGATCTCCTTCTCCCTTTTCACAGCCTCCTTCTGCGAAAACAATTGTTTCGCAGAAGGAAACCACCGCGTCCCAGGACTCTCCGCTGCCGACCATCGACTCGATTACGAAAAACGTTCAACCGTTAAAGCGTGAAAAGGTAACACGCAGACAGACAAAGTTAGTTCACATTTATAATATTAAGTATGGAAGTATGGATTTAACACTGTAATCTGTTTAAAGCTGACATATAGATATCATTTTATCAGCTCGCACTATGACGGTTACCACGAAAGTTATCAGTTCATGTTTAAATTAAAATCCAAACTTTCAATTAATTTTAAACGTGAATTTTCGATTGCTCGACTATTTGCCGAGAATGGTATTGGAACGGACAAAAAGGGATTACATAAGAACCGATTGTGAGAATCGGTAACCTACCAATTTAATTTATCAGAAGTCGCTTTTTGCATTTTTATCAAGTCCTGTGAAGACATGAACGTTTGACTTTTATTCCAAATGAAATTTCGTTTGTACATCAAGAAAAATTTACAATATAGATTGTTATTTTTTCTTGATGCTAACGGGTTGTCAAAAAAAACTCAAAATATTTGTTCTTAATCGTTTTCCGGTTTGTCCTATATCGAGGCTACGTTTCCTCTACAAATATCTGTGCTTTCATGCAGTACAAAGTAAACACAAACAGTAATTACAAACAGTAGGTAAAATATATAATAAGCAGGGAAATTGAGCGTCATGTTGCCTTTATAGAAATTGTTCAGGGTATTTGCACTATTGCATGCTGTTTATCTTGTCCCACCCCTTCCCAATAATATTATAGCTTCGCTCGGGGCTACAGTTGTTGAAGAAGGTAAATAAACTATACGTATTAAAAATTGTGATTGACCAATTATACCGCCTGAGTGCTGTTTTGATCACGTACATCAAATAGTCATAAATAGATCTAGGATCTATCAAGCATTCTGTGGTGCACCGCGTGGGAGTTATTCTACCAGTGTTTCAATTTCAATGTTCAGTTTTTCAAAGTCAAATACAGTATTTCAAAGGTATAATTTCAACTAAAATTGTTTATTATCTATGTTAGTTAAACTTCGTTTCATATATCTAGGAAGGTATATATTTACTACGTACGTAGGACATCGTAACGTAAACATTCGATACATGGTTCTAGACCTCCCAGCAAATAATTCGCCGGTTAAAACAACAGCTGCTCTATAGATTTTGATCGCTTAGGCATCATAGCAAGGCAGAGACCAGTTGATAAAAAAAAACAACCGACTGTAAAAAAACAAAACACTACATAGCGAAAAGTTACTTTAATTTCCGATCTGTATTTAAGTTTTCTTCTACCTACTTCCGAAATTAAAGTTATTTTTCACTCGGTAGTGTCCCACGCCAATACGAAAACAATCGTCTTATACGTCCACGTCCGTTTGAAGGCGGTTTTTTTTATTTAAAAATCATTTATTGTTGATTTACTCAAAAAGTGATGTATCAATTTCGAAAAAAAAAAATATTATGTGACCACTTCTGAAGTATGACCTACCAATACGAAACAAAATAAGAATCATCAAAATCAATTCATAATTGACGGAATGATCGTGTAATAAATATACAAAAAAAAACATACAGTCGAATTGAGAACCTCCTCCTTGTTTGAAGTCGGTTCAAAATAACAATAGGCAGTCATGGGGACTGCCGACAGGAGTGAAAACTAAAACATGCTTTCACTGCTGGCCAAGCGCATTACGTCATAGTGATAGCTACAGATATAACATTAGCATGTCGATGACGTGAACCCATAAAATATTCTCCTACCCAAAATCGCTCAATGCATCTAAAGAAAATTTCAGTTCAAAAATTCAACCCTGTCTAGAATCATGTCAGTACTGAATCCCTGGTAAAAGTTTTCGCTACGATATTCCATCGTGTTTATGCTGTATCTGTACGTAGGTAATAAAAACGTTTCCTTTTTGGGCATAGACAAATCAATATCATGAGATCCGCTCTGTGACAACTGAGGGGCAATTCCCGTATTTTTAAGACCGTTCGCATTCTAATCTCAGTCTCAATCTGTCAAAATTACAATCAATTTACATACATTTTTGACAGGTTTTTGACATTGATTGTCGCTGAGATGAGATTGCGACTTGAATTTGAACGTTTTTTAAGTACGAGAATTGGCCTACAGATGTTGTTTGCCCAGACAGCGGTGATCTATAAAGTTATTACCTTTTTGTACAACTACATTAGTATTTTCAGTACCGACATACAAAACAATACTGATTAGCTAAGCATTGCTGATCTTTACATTAGGACACAGAGGAACTAAGGGTCAGCACAGACAGACAGAGTGGCGGTGAAGACCATTTTATGGGTTGAAACTGTTACAAGGCGCACCGAGTGTCGCGCGGTCTTAACCTAGCTGCCGCACATTTATATATTTATTTAAATGCCTTATACTATCATTACAGGCCTTTACCTAATGCAATAGCCAAGGCACACACACACACACAATTGAAATTAAAGCACAAAATACAACTCAAGATCATACATTCATCACTGCCGACTAACTGTTATGCAGTTTGGCAGACTATGTGCTTGTATATTGCTTGCTTGTTGCTTGATGTTTACAGATTTTGAATAAAAAAATAAACAGAAAATAAAACAAAAAAAGATCATTGATCATTACATAGTGCAAACAATAGTACTTCTGCGAATTGACCCCAGTGACATGTAAGTATATCAATTTTGACCTGAATAAAATTGAGGTTGCGAATTGCTCGAGTCAGAGGGGTTTCATCCTAGCTGATGGTATGACCTGCAGTGGCGAGTCATGGTGTACATGCGAGTCTCTGAAGGCCAGTTTCTCGAACGAAAATTAAGTTAATCAACTGCTGCGATTGGCTGTTGATAAATGATTCAACCAACCACAGCAGTTTACGCGCGTTTGACAATTTGTCACATTATTTTTTCGATATTTTTTGTTCTCGAAACTGGCTCTGAGTGTTACAGTGTCGTTGCTGCACGTCGCTCGACGATGCTTTGCGCTGCCTTGTGTTTTTGTTACGTAACACAAATTTCAGTCGTATGACTACACACTGACAACTACGAGCCGATTTCGACTTTCAGTTGTTATAGAATTACTAGCTTCGCCGCCACTCCGTCGGTCTGCGCTGGCCCTTAGGTTCCTGTCACATGCAGAAGAGAGTTAAACAAGAGTAACGCAACCGCGACTTAAGTAAATTATTATCAACGTTCCACTTAGTTACGTTCGTTATATATCGTTCGGGATTTATAGGACATTTGTGACTTCAGTACCCCAATTCTCGTAATTTTAAGAACGTTCGCAGTCTAATCTCAGTGTCAATATGTTAAAAATACCTCTAATTTCCCTACATATTTGACAAGTTTTTGACATTGATTGTCGCTGAGATGAGATTGCGACTAGATTTTGAACGTTTTTAATTACGGGAATTGGCCTTCTGGTGGTTTCTATAACAAAGATTTAACACGTAGAATTTAGTTCCAACCTTGATGAGCTTTTTGAAGTATTTAAATTATATAATCGTTGAAATATTATATTAGATATTGACAAAAGACTCACCCCCTATTATTATAGGAATATGCTCGCCCCTTATTACAAGGGACTTATAAGTCTTTGGTCAACTGGGCCCACTAAAAATGGACCCGCGGGATCACTCGACCCAATTACATTTTGAATAGGTCGACTGGACCCACTGCTCAATTTCATTATTAGTACAGTCACGGAGTAAAGCCGAATCTTTTAGTTTTATTTTTATGACTTAAAATATACTAATATTTTTCAATTAGGCATTTAAACTTACGCACCACACATAACTAACACTAAAACTAAATATTGTTTTACTGTAATAAATACAATACCTGAATTAAGTGCACGAGCACCGCTAATTTCAAGGTCAAGCAAATGGGGCTTTTTACCGATTACCAGCTCGAGTCAGCCAACCATAGGCCAGCTTCCTGCGAGTCTAGTGAAGCGCTTTTGTCCGTATGCTTCACCCAATAAGAAGTAAGTAGTCTATAGCTAGTAGCTTTCTATTGTTAATGTTGAAGTGCAGTTATGAGTGCATAATTTACTCTAAAGGTCTCTGCACACAGCGGGCGCGGCGTGGCGGGGCGCGGCGTGGCGGGGCGGCGACGCGGCGCTGGCGCGGCGGCATCGGTCACACTGCGGGCGCGATCACGTCAAAAACACCTATATTTTGTATACATTTCTACTAAATGTACGTATAATCTTGTATTCCCGCTCGGCGCGGCGGCGGCGTGGCGCGACGGTTACCGTCGCGTCGAGCGGGACGGCTCTGTGTGGCGTCGTCCGTAATATCTAGTAAATTACAACTGCTCAGTGTCGCGTCGCCGTCCCGTCCCGCCGCGCCGCGCCCGCTGTGTGCAGAGACCTTTATTAATACTTCATTACGTGTTTACATAGAGAAAAGACAGTGTTTAAAAATTTAAAAAAATGGTGATATTTTATGTGAATAATTATTGGTGAGTAGTTTTATTTTGCTTTAAAATTTGAGGAGGTCCGGAACAAAATTATTAATCTCAGAATCAATATCTTGAGTTGATTTATGCAACCACTACGTTAATTTGTATAATTTTATCCATGAATGTTTTTCTAATTGCCTGTGATTTTTAAATAGCTCTTGTTTTTTTCTGTGTTATATTTGAGTATTACATTAAGTTAGTATTCTCGTTATAAAAAGGTTTGTCTTGATTTTACTTACATGTACCTAATTTAAAAAGATTTAAGATTTTGATTGAGAGTAAACGTTGAAACCTAATTGAATTGCGTTTTATTATAATTTGACTAACCAATTTTGCGCTCGACTGTATCCAAAGGTAGCTTTAAAGAATAGATGTTTTTGTTAAATTTGAATGTGGGTCCAGTTAGCCAATAAAATACAGAAAATAAATTATGTGGTCAAGCGGACCCACGGGTCAAATAGCGAGCGGGGCCAGCTGTCCGAAAACTCGACTTAAACATAACAAGCGAAATGCGGGTGTGGGACAGGGTACACCTCTGCTTTACCCTTACGGACATGGCGTTATGTACCTATTGTTATGTATATTGAAGTGCGAGTCACATAGGTACCTGTAATTAATATGCATAACTAGTTACAAAATGTAGGGCTTGTGGCTTAGTAATAACAGCTGCACGGGTCGATCGATCAGGTTAAGCTACGCTTGCCGCGGTTGGTCCGTGGATGGGTGACCATCTTTACATGCCAAGACCGTCCATGCCTCGGAAAGCACGTAAAGCCGTTGGTCCCGGCTGTCATTCGTGGATCTTTAACAGTCGTTACGAGTCATCAGAAGCCTGGAAGTCTGACAACCGGTCTTACCAAGGGGTATCGTATTACCCAGTAACTGGGTTGTGGACGTCGGATAGGCAGTCGCTCCTTGTAAAATACTCTAATAATGCATCCGGTTAGACTGGAAGCTGACCCCAATATAGTTGGAAAAAGGCTAGGCTTGATGAACTACTTAGAAAATATTATTTTTTTTTCCATTATACAACAAAAATATTGGTTTTACCTTGAGATCGTTTTAGAAGTACCTACTTGTTTTTTTATATTAAAATGAATACTCTAGCTAGATAATAACAACCCAACAATATAACACGAACAAAAAATAGGAAAATTTACTATTACTAAAAACATACTTTTAGAAACAATCTGTATCAATTTTGACATGGAGCGACTGCCTATCTGACCTCCACAACTCAGTTGCGATATATTTATTTATACAGGGTTATTGGTAAAACACCATCAACCTCTTAAGGGGTCTTTGTACTCATCATTATGAACACCTTTTACTATGGGACCAAATATGAAATCGCGAAAAAAAAATCTGCTGTTCCCTACATTTATGTTTGCAAAACTGGTCAAAATGTAGGGACCAGCTGATTTTTTTTTCGCGATTCCATATTTGGTCCCATGTAAAAGTTGTTCATAATGATGAGTACCTATAATGACCCCGTTTTTATTTTGAGTGTGGGAAATCATCAAATAACTTCTCCCGCTCTAGGCAGAGCGGGAGAGCGTGTCAGACTACCTACGGTGGCCGGGAATCAGCTTGCGATTCCCGACGCCCAGGGCGTCTCCTGCGGCGGCTAGGGGCGTGAGGGCGCGAATTTTGTCTCTCCCTCACGCGTTCCGCCTCCTCCTTCGCGAGCATTACTGCTTCGCAGAAGGAGGTGACGGCTTCCCAAGCCCTCTCGCTCCGTTCCATGGCCTGGACCAGGGCCGGACGCGAGAGATCGCCACCGCCAATCGCCTGCACGAGGACAGGGCGGTCCCCCGCCCAAGCCAGGCAGACCTCCACCGTATGCTCCACCGTATCCTCCGGGCGATCCACACAATGGTGACACCCAGGCGTTTCCTCCCGCCTTATCCGGAACAGGAACCTCCCGAAACAACCGTGTCCGGTGAGGACCTGCGTCAGGCGGAAGGTGAGGACGCCGTGGCGCCTCTCTAGCCACTCCTCAAAGAGGGGACTTATCGCCGCAATTATGGCGTGCCCATACAATGACCCCTTAAGAGGTAGTTCTTAATAATAACAACTTATTTTCTGAATCTTATTGCATTTAATGTATTTGTATGTATATAAATTATAATATATATATTGATAACCCTTGGTAAGACTGATTGACAGACTTTCGGGGTTCTGACAACCAGTAACGCAAGCAATAAAAAATGAGAAGGGAGAAAAACAGCGTTACTCTGTTAATGCGTGTGAATAAAATCAAAAAATCATTACGCACCATTTCAAAGTCAAAGTCAAAGCATTTATTTCAAAATAGGCACATAAAAGGCACTTTTGAATGTCAACATTTACATTAAAATAGAATTGATTCTAGTCACCCCTTCCAAAAGGTAGTTTCGTATGGAGAAGAATGGGCAAGAAACTCCACCGTTACTCTTTTAAAATGTGTTACAATATTTTGTATACATTAAATTTATAATTATACGTGAAGACCTATGCGCCTATAATAAAATTACCCTATCACAATAAGTAAAAATAATTAAAAAATGTAACAATGACAAATAAGTTAATTTTGTGATAGATACACGGTGCCCACATATGTACAAACATTGTAAAAAGTATACCATTTTCCAAATTATTTAAACAAGGAATATGTCAGTGTGTGTGTTCAAGTAATCACAGAATGTAAATCAATGTCATAAAAATAATAAACTATACAGATATAGTAGCATTAAGTTTGATTTTGTCTAGACCCTAGATTGTCCTATGGAGCTGGACCAGTATGTTTCCCCTTAAAAGCCAACTGCGCCGTTTGATATTACACAAAGCGTGTGTAATGTCGTGTGTGCGTGGATGTGCGTGTGTGCGTGTATGTGCCTTTGTGTGAACTATTCGTTGCAAGACGAAATGAAAACAAAATTTTTTATATTCTCGTTACTAGAAAAGTATTACGCACCGCATCACAATTAGAAAATTTGTTTGGTTTATTGTAAGTTTGTACTTCTACTTAGCAAAAGTAAGTTCTTAAGTACTTACCTACCTGCTGAAGTTATACCCTTCAACATAATATCTAATATTCATAGACATACTTAAACTTATTTGTATGAACGTGTACTTTAGCGTGGAGTTTCAGAAACTTGGTATAAGCTGGAATTAATACATCCAGGTAGTCGAAGGCTCACCTCCTTCTGCGAATCAGTAATGCTCGCGAAGGAGGAGGCGGAACGCGTGAGGGTGAGGCATTATTCGCGCCCTTACGCCCCTAGCCGCCACAGGAGACGCCCTGAGCGTCGGGAATCCCATGCTGATTCCCGGCTAGTGCCACTGTAGGCGTGGGCTTGCGGACGGGAAGCAATGGGTAGCTCGCCGTCCGGTGAGGACCAGGCCCGGGTCGACGGCGCGTTGTGTTCCACGCGTGCCTCAAAGAGATGTCAGCACCAATGACGGGGTCCGCTAGGGCCGATGCTTGCCAGGGTTGCGGGAAAGTCCGAAAGGGTTACCCTGGCACAGACAACTGAAGGAACGGGTGGGTTTTAGTCAGTAAGAGTCTGACACGCTCTCCCGCGCCATCCAGAGCGGGAGAAGTTGTTTGATGATTACCCACCCAAAAAAAAGGTAATCGAAGGCTCTTCTGTTTTCAAAGAGCGAAATATGTTCAATTGATTTGAAAATTTTCATGAAATCGTACTGCAGACAAAACAGCCTCGATAACAAAACTGTTTTGTCAACGGTAGACAAAGCTCTTTTATCCAGGTCTGCGCACAGCTTTTATTTGCAATATGGATGAACATTAAATTTGTCGCTCGAATGTAAACAGCTAAATAAGAAAGAAGAATTCGTCACGGAAACACGTGCACATAAAAATAGAAGTAATTTTGAATAAATAAAACACAGCAGATCCATGATAAGAATCACACAACAGAAATAGTCGGCAGCTGCACGTCGTTACTGTGACAGGAAAGTTTCCTCTCAGCGTCATGCTGTGCTATAGGGGACCCACAGCACTGCGCAGATTTTCAGAGGTCACCCGAAAACAACGAACAGAAACCAAGTTACCAATAGTTTTAATATTTTCATAGCCAATGAATACCTAACTTTTTTAAGTTCTAATAAGCTAAATAAGCAAACTATTTGTGTATAAACTATTAATAAAATTACACAACGAAAACGTAATTAAGAAGATTCATCTCTCTTTTGTTTAACCGAAGATTAATGTATGTATATTTATAACGAAATTATAGTGAAATATAGTAACGATTTTAATAAAGTTCTTGTTATTAATTATACTGCAGATACTCAAAACTCATTGTTTGAGGTGAAATCCTTCTCTGTCCATGCTGTAAGATTGTGGAACTCACTTCCGCCTAGCATTCGAGATTTAAAATCTATTTTTTAATTCAAGTATCATTACCTTTTTTATTAACTGTGAGAATTTGTATATTTTTATTTATAATACTATGTTTATTTATTTTAGCAATATGTATTTATTTAAGTAGGTATATGTTATTTTTTTGCATTGTATGTACGAGTAGGTGTATTTAAAGTTCTAGTTTAGTTACAAAACCAAATTCTTCTCTTCTTGTTCTCACACATTATTGTCTACGTTTCTTTTTCCTCTCTCCTATCGCGGGTCTGCTGGAAGAAATTTCAGAAGAAATAAGCACTACCTTTGTACTCAATTCTAATATGTCGTATCTGTATCTGTTTTACTTTGCGATAACAGGCCAGATGAGGAATTGTTGAGCAAACATTCAGCCGCTTAGCGCGTATGTCGTAATGAGAGATGGCTAATGCTGTTTTCTACGAGTTTCCATTGTCAGGGAACACACATGTGTAAGCAAAAGTAACACGCACCATTTAAATGGGAAATTTTAATTTACAGGCTTAAAGTCTTACATGAATTAACACACTAAGCGTTAGTTATGTCTAAATGTGATAAGTGGTGCTCACGAGTGCACGCGGCTCTGAAAAACAGGAGACATTATCACACACGTGTGAGATAATAGTTCGTCTAACGACCGTATGGTTCACTTACCAAAAATAGAATGTCCAAAATCCAAACCCTTCGCCTTCGAGCCTAAGGCCCTACTTCCCACCCCTTGCCCCGTGACCACGTTCGGCAGCAAACAAATGCATGCCCGCCTCTGCACGTTTGCGAAAGTATTTATAAAATTTAATTTTTTCAAAAACAACACGAGGGTTAAAAACGATGTTAGATTTATGGCTAGTTTATAAAGTGCTGTGGGAAAGGAGAACAAATTAGCTAACGATTATCAAAAAGAACCCATTTTTCATCGCAAGTGACAATGCGGTTCAAAGTCCCTTCGTTTCTGTGTCTAAATGATAAATGATTTTATTTCTGTAAGTAGGTTTTTACAAACAATTTTACACGTCAATCATATTTTTTTTTAAACTAGATGAGGTCGGCGTTTCCTATCTGACTACTCTGAGAAGAAAGGCCGAAACAAACTCAGAGGTCACAGTCTCTTTTAAAGTCCAGGCAGAATCTTGGTCAGATCATGTGAAGGCTATGTAGATCGGTGTCTGAAATGGTCTTTTGAGGAAAGAACCACACAGATTGAGTGGACCTGTCCAGTCAGTGCACGCAATTGTCAGCAATCGTGCAGCTCAACTCAGAACTTAAGTAGCTCAACGATTCGACGAACAATACCAAAGAAACGACATTTGAGTAGGCCGCATAAGTTACTCAAACTGCCAGATCATGATTACACTAAGGGAGAAAAATACAAAAAAAAAGCAATGAACAACATAGTTCTCACATTCACAATAGTTAAAATAATAACAATACTTTACAAAGTAAATACTCTTGTCATAGTATAAATAAAATTCATTAATGTCAATGTGTATATAAAAATCCGGACATAATCATTGAGGACCATGCAGATTGCTGTCTGAAATGGACTTTTTGAGACATTTTCTGTTAAGCAACGCAAGGCATACGGCATACAAGGATTTATGAAGTGCTGTGGGAAAGGCAAACAAATTATCGTTTCACCATTTTAACGAATTGACAAAACTTATGATGAGATATCATTATCTTAATCATTGAACTATTAGTACCTCCACGCTCTTAATCTTCTAATATTGGTGAATTTTACAAAGTAAATAGCATGTGAGTAATAATCATGCTTACAAAATGTACTGCAGGCTTTGTTTAGGATACGGTGCTTTGCGCCCTAGCTTGGCGCCGACGTATAAAAGAAAACAAATTACGTAATAATGTTGTGTTCAACTGAATTCAAATTCCTAAAACAAATACGATTGTAAAAAAAATCACTGTCCTTGGTGTATTACCTACGGTAAAACACAATTTTACAAGAGGGAACGTTGCTGAGTACTTACTTTATAAACGAACTTATGTACTACTAATCGCTTCTGCCCGCGGCTTTGCCCGCGTTGATATCGGAAATAACCCCACGAGAACTTACTACCGGCACAAGAAGTAACTTATGTCCTCCTCTAGGATGCATGTATCTCTTTGCCAAATTTTATCAAAATCCGCTCAATGGTTTAGGCGTGAAAAGGTAATATCGGATGTCATGCGTTTTATTTTTTTTGCGCGGATCCCAAATTCTTTTGCAAAAATAAAAGTAACCTAAGTTACTCCTTAAAACATCAGCTATCTTCCAGTGAAAGGCCCGTCAAAATTGGCACAGTCGTTTCGGAGATCAGTCGGAACAAACACACAGACAGCAAACATTTTGAAAATAGATTTTTGCTATGTACCGTATATATTTCTTATGCGTTTAGTAAAAGCTGTTCACAAGATAGACGGCACATGCTAACTAAAGTACTGATCATTATTGACTCGGTTGATTTTTATAAAAGTTCTCTGGACCATTTCAATCTTTGACTTCAATTATTATGTTGTAAGTATAACACCTTTTTTGTGAAATTCTTTGATAATATTGAGTAGACACATACTACATATACAAACAGACTCATAATCAAAAATCAAAAGCAACACCTCCCTTCAAAGGCTTTGTTACTGTTGTTCACAGACCAGCTTTTAGCAAGATTTAATGGATAAACAACGACGTGAACGGCACTCTAGTCCAACGTAGTGCCAAGGAATTAAATCTCTACCCCATCCCGCCTTTGTTGAGGCGGAATAATCCCCGCAAATTCTTTTCCGGTTTTCGGCTTTAGTGCAGAGAAAACAGTTTAATTTGAAGGCCGGAACTATTACAGCATGCGTATATTTTTAAGGCTTATAAGTTATTAACGTCATGCCCCTGCTTTACTTTTTTAGAACTTGACAAAACATCGAGATCTTGTATCAATGATTTTTTACTACTAACACACTGTCACAGTGGTAGATTGCAGAGACTTTATTAGGGTTAATATGCATGAGGTTTAGATTGAAACAGTTGGTCTTCTCAATTCATATTTAATCCACGGTTGCAGATGGGTCCATCATGAATGTAATTATGTGGCAATATACACTTATTGAGGTTCGGGCTGACATTACCCTGTTAAAGAAAGAAAGAATAACGTTTATTTGGACACAGTTCGTGAAACACAGAATACAATTAACAAAATAAAAAGTGAAAATAAAGTTTTAACAACAATGCCTCACGGCTACGCCAAAAAGGATAATTTCAGCTTTAATGCCAGACAAATGCTGTCTGACGCACACAACATACACAACACATTAGCTTCTTCAGATTTACTTCACACGCAGTACCGCTCTGCAAGTGCAATTTGACAGTTGGAATTAAAAAACTAAAGAGCTCTGCTAGTCGAATATTTGGAGTTTGAATAAATTGATTGTTACAATCTCTGTATTACATTTAAGAGCGTGTATACCTTATGAGTGGCAACGTCGCAATTTAGTGTCATATTTCGTGGTTTTCAATTTTGATCATTTATTATTTATTTATTTATTTATAACTTTCCGCACAAAAGGTACAAAGGCGGACTTAATGCCTTAGGCATTCTCTACCAGTCAACCAAGGGTGGTGAAGAGATTAGATGGCAGGTGCTTTAATTGAAAGGAAAGGCAAGCATTGATTTGAGCGATGTTTAACAATGATAAAATAAAATTAACTATCAAAATAACGTACACAAATATATAAATAAGTCCTATACACATACATTAAACACACACACACACATTACATTTAATCGGAGCTATATTTTAAAAATCTGTTTAATTAACTTTTTAGAATTACGCGAAAGTGTTTAAAAAGTAAGTAACCGTAATGCTTACAGTTATTTTACAATGAAAATAACGCCCTGCAAGTTTCCAATGTATTATTTGCATATAAATAGAACTGTAAACGCAACGATTTCTTACCTTTTACACAGTTTTTACATAATTCTAAAAAGTTATTTAAACAGATTTTTAAAATATAGCTCCGATTAAATGATAAAAATTGAAAACCACGAAATATGACACTAAATTGCGACTTTGCCACTCATAAGGTATAAACGCTCTTAACTTCAATATGAACTTATCATACATATAAACTTTCCGGAAGAAATTCTCAAAATGATGGTGAAGACCGCATCAAAATCTGTTTCGAAGTTAAGTAGAACAGCGCGGTTACACAGATAAACAAGTTAAGCGACTTTATTTATAGACATGCATTACAACTTACAGCAATAAAATTATCGCTCGGCGAATAATTATGTAGAAAAATTAAAATGAAAAGTTCTTGTAACAGCTGTTGTTTGCGTTTGTGTTCTTTGGAGAAATATATCCTTGTTAAATCCGTCCGTGTTAAATCCGTGTTAGGTAATCTCTTGGAAATATTTTAACATTCCACTTTATAGGTTTTTCCTCTTTTGTTTGGATCTGCATTCCCAGATAAACATTTTCTTATTTAGTGTCACCTGCCTTTTCCCATAGGAAAACGGCGTAAGTTTAGGCATGTGGTGCTTATCTGTTTTGATTAAATAACTGACCCGACCACGGGACCCGACTGACGGCGACCTGTCAAATTTTCTATAATTCATACAAAAATCCAATAGAAAAAGGAAGTTCCGAGGTTTCCGCGTAAAAAATGTTTCGGGAAATTTTTAAAATTTTTCTTTCCATAAAACTTTAGTTTGGACTATTACGAACATTTTACAATTAAAAATAGCCGAATCGGTGGAGCCGTTCTCAAGTGATGCGTTTACTAGCATACAGTTTTGTAACCTATTATTATTATTATTTTTATAGAATATTTTTTCTTCTCAGCTCTTTGGCTGGTTTTTGCAACATTTACGGACTGAAGTCAAGTAAATGCAGCGTGTGATGTGTTATGTTAAAGATGTGTTGTGGTGTGGACCTATTTCGTTTTCATCTATTTGCATGAACTTTCTGACAATGCGACAAGTATTTAAAATTGCAGCTTTTTGTAGGGTGATATAGAAGGTTTTTTTTTAGGTTTAGTAATTTAAGGCTATGGAGAAGGTGATTTGGAATGACGCCTGTTGTGGAGAGGACTATAATAGGGACCACGTAAACTTTTAGTTGGCGCCATATTCTAGTTACATTTACAATTTTTTTCAGATATTGTCTTCTGATATTATTATGTCTTTATCTTCACGTATCTCGGGACCATGGTGTCCCGGTCCTTTAAAAGGCGTACGAGGGGCCGAAGCCAACTGGCAGAGGCCCCGTAGACAATTTTAAATGGAATGAGGCACCAACCGGCGATTATCCCTGTATGCTCTATGCAAGTGCACCCAAGGACCACCCCCGGTTGGTGCAGGACTATTGCAGAACATGGGAACCAAACATATTGGGCTATGGGTCAGGGTAGCTATAATAGTGTATTGATTATCTAGAACTATGGAAGGACTATGGGCCCTGCCTGATCAATGTTTTAATATACACGGAAAAAATGGCAGGGGGTGACTTGCACACTCAATAATTGGCTCCCGGAAAGTTGAGTTTAAAGTTTAAAATGTGTCAGCCAATTTGTGTAGACTAAAGAGATAAAAAAATAATGGTAATAAAATCTTTTTGAACATGTTTGCGGATATTTTACACTAATTTATTTCGTTAGCAGTGCCCACACAGAATGTGGGCTGTCAGTGACAAATTGCGTCACAAGAATTAAAAAGAGGGATTTTTCCCTATCATTCAAACTTGCCACAGTGTTTGAGAAAAGTAAACAATGCCCTGTTTTTTTGCATAGTGCTCCTAATAAACATTGTACTGTTCTGATACTGTCCCACTACTGGGCAAATAAAGGTTTCCTCTCTTAAACTTCTCATTTAGTCTGTGAACTCTCCCAAGTCACTATAAAACTACAAACCTTTTTTAAATCAAAACTTTCAGAACATAATAAACCTAATTTAATAATTTATATTATTAATATTTCAAGGACAGACATTATCGCGAATAGATTGTTGGTAATCGAATAATCATAGCTCGAATTACTCGTGTTTAATCTAAATATTCAAATAGAGTTAAAGATCGATTACCAACATTACATTATCATCAATAAAGTTAGCATATCGTGGTTGACTGCAGAACGTTTAGGTACTCAAAATCAATTTGACGGGACGTGGACGGCTTCATTAAGTAGGGTATTATACAGCGTGTGTCAGAAAGATGTGTTCTTATTTAAAGGTATGGTACATACCATCACACTGAACAACTTTCTTCGTAGGATCAAAATCTACCTATCCCATACAAAACTTCAATACCTAGTCGACACAAATGTATGAGACAAAAGTATGCCAGTTACACTAGGGCGTATCAATCTCGAAAGACAAATGCAACCTATTCATATTTGTCAAAGCATGCGGGCTCGTTGATAACAGCCAATCATCGACGGCCAGTTCCTGAAAAAAGAAAAAGTGGTTGGTAGAAAATGGATCAGAAACGTTACAGGCTACTTTTTTTTCGCGATCGATTCCATTGCACACCGTCTGTTTAGCTAACTGTGTTTCCTAACATCTCGAATAGCTTTGATTTCTGCATTGATTAAAGCAAATGCTTGGATTATAGATTTGTAAAAACGTATTCATTTCGATTCAAATATGAAAATTAATTAAAACCAATCTCTCTAATGTTTATGTACCAATATGGGATCGTCATTTCATTAATTAAGAAATATTGTACGTACAGTAGGCCGCACGTCAGTGATAACCAACGCTTTCCATTGAAACTCCGTACTAGCTAGGCCAGCTCAAGGTCAAAGTGTTACCACCGACTTGCGGTCCACTGTACCACAGATCAAAGAATACAAGTAACTGTACCTACTAAATCTATTTTAATAATAGTAATGTAGTATTGGGTATGGATACGGAAAGTAACGAGTCTAAGCTGTAGAGAAATGGAACAAAAAAGTGACCCTATTCTACCCTAGGGAGGGGATGAGAAAGAAAGAAAACTCCTGGAAAAGATGCTAGGATAACTTGGTGAGGACGACTGAAAAGACATGGACTAGACAGGCAAGGACCAGGGAGAATTGGAAAGGGTTGGAGGAGGTCTTTGCCAAACAGCACGCTGAGACTCAAAACTGATATTAAATGTGTTTTGTACTACAACTATCAATCTGAAAATGTTTATGGGGTACGCGGTGCTAACCTGTAAGAAATTGTTACACTAACCATAGATTATGGTAGATATTTACTTCAAATATTTATAGTGTAAACAATTGTTGGTTGGCCAATAAAGGAAAATAAAATAAATAAACACCGCTAAAACCGCTCTCCGTTCAATTAAATGGACCACCATACACAGTGGATATAATATATATTTCATAATAAAGTATTTTATGATACTAGCCGATAAGCGAACGTCATGTTAACTTAGCGAAGACATTAAAATATAATGAAAAATAATACAGTAAGATAGTTGGCGATATTGATCTCAAGATAAACAGGATTTTCAAATATTTGCGCAAAAAGTAAACAAAAAACAACGATTTTTGGGTAACCTTTATTGTAAAGCGTTGGATATTTTATGTATTAGTCGATACTTAGTGAAATAAAAAATATTGCTCTAATGAAATGTTGTGAAAAAACAAGACCTTATGAAGTATAATATATGGCCTTATGTTAATAACCTACAATATTTTGCGTGGTGTCTTAGTAAATCCTAAAGATGATGATTATACCAAAGAATCTAATCATTATTTGAAATCTATACTCAATTTAATAAAGCTGAAGAGTTTGTTTGAGTTATGATTTTTACTTGAAGCGGCTTGTTGATACTTCCCGTGACCCAAGGGCTGGCCTTTATTTTGGCCAGAGGCTTAGCATTGCCATACAACGTGGCAATGCCGCCAGTCTCTTGGGTACATTACCAGTCGACAGCGATGCGGAGAAATTTTTCGACGCCATAATTATTTTGATTTGTTAATAGTTTTAGTTAGTTTGGGTTATTGAATTTTAATTTGAAAAGTTTATTTAATATAAGAAGTTTTAGTGAATATTAATTAAAGCTCTTTTTACTTCTAAATGCAACATGAATATCGAATTCACTATCCCAATCTTCGTCAGATGAGCTGTCAAGTAGGTCAAGCAATAGTAATTTTTGTAAGCGCTTCATTGCGAAAACTGAACAGCCTGTACAAGAGGCGAAACGTGCGATCCTGAAGACGTCCGATAGAGTGACGCAATCGCGATATATTATCATGTTAGCTACGTGAGGTCGGTTAAGATAATATATCTTTACATTAAGCGCTGTATTATTATCATTTATAATAGTTAAAGCAGGGATTCCCAAACTATTTTAGGCAAGTGATCTATTTTCCAAAATGAACTGCTACATCAGACCACCATAGCCATATTACTTTATAAATCCTATCTCTAGTTTTTTTCTTATTGATACAAAATACGTACACATTTAAAAACTTTGAGGCTTGTTGAGTGAGTGCGAGGCTTTTTCCCGGGATACATATTTTGGGTATATCAATGTTGTTAAAATAAATAGTAATACGTCTGCGTCTAGATGTTATGATTGTAATTCTTGTAACTGTTGTGAGTTTATCAAAAAAGCAAACTATATTGCACCTTTTCATCGCCCTGTGTTGAATATAAGCATTCTAGGCCATTATAGCAATAGAAAAGCAAATTGTAAGAGAATTCTGAAGGATGCTCTCCAAAGTATGTCTTACGAAGATACACAGAATTTACTAACCGTGTTAAAGTAAATATGTATACAAACACTTAAGTTATTTATTTATCAAATTTAGAAACTAGGAGTAGTAAGAGTAGTTTATACTCTGCATAGTATAATTATTTGTCTATTGTCAACTTTTGATTATTTATTAATTTTATAAGACTATTTTTAGCTCATCTCGCCTGAAACACAGGATTACCTGGTTCAGGCTTGTAAATCTTAGGTAAATAATTTACATTTAAGCAAAAATGTACTTATTTTTATGCCCTGTAATTTTCTAAATAATTTTTTTTTATTATAGTTAAGTAAACTCTGAATCTGAACTAAACTAAAACGTCAACGCAAATAATTGTTAGGTTGGCGGATGGTGTTAGTAGGGAAATGAATATACTAACCACTCAAAAAAACTTAATCATTCCAATCGTGTGGATTGGAATGATCAAGTTTAAAATTTTTCGTGAAGTGGATAGTAATGAAAGCCTGTTGGGCATACATTTTCTTACGATATTCAATCTCGTTTTCAACTTTGGCGAGAAAACTGTGCTTGCCGAAGCAAAAAAACAACTTTGCCGAAAATAGTGATCAAAAGTTTGATACCCTATTCGAGGGGTGTCACGGTCACCTGTATCTTCGTTTACCGCTGTAGAGATGCTACAGGATAATGGGGGGAGTTCGCTTGGTGGTAGTCAACGCGAGGTACTTGCGCAACTCATTGTAGGGCATCAAGATAGTATCTTTAAGCCAGGAGGAGGCCCGACTTCTTTCGCACAGATTGTTGATACCGACAATCACCGACCAAATGACATTATTGAGGAGAGCGAGTCTCCATCGGAATCGGTTTCTCCGGCCCTTCTCATAAAAAAAAATGGTAGGTGCGTTTTTGTGTCGAGTATAAGAAACTCAATCCAGTAACTATCCGACGTCTATCTGATGCCATTGAAAGACGAGTTGGTCCAGTTAACAAAAATGCATTATTTAATGAGTACTATTGATACGCAGTGATTTAAACGAGCAGGACAGAGATAAAAGCGCGTTTCCGTAGTCATTTGCTTCTTTTCGCTTCAAGCGTTTACTTTTTGGTTTGAAGAACGCTCCTTCAATCTTCGAGCGTCTGATAGATAGGTTTCGTACGGGCGCTTCACTGAAGGACGTGACCCTTCTCGCATACCAAGACGATTTATTAATTATATCCGAAGACGGTTTTGAGAAGCATATTTCTGATTTGCATAAGATGTTCGAAATATTACGCTTATTCAAGGTACGCACGAACGGGCGAAAATGTGTGTTCGTTTGAAAAGTAAAGTACATAGGCCATGTCATCACCCAATATAGTGTGTCACCGGATGATGACAAGCACAGCATTTAAGAACCTTCTAACAGACGAGTTCGTGGTTCAGAAAGTTTATACCAAAAGTTTATACCATATCAACGCTTGAAAAGCAAAATTGACTAAGCGACTTATGGCTAACTTTAACTTTTCAGAAAAAAAATCATATAAATCCTTGTAATCATCCTACAGGCGTACATCTTACTGTTTTGGAAATCTTATTTACCTAATCATCTGAATCAGAATTTATATGATTTTTTTTTTCTGAAAAATTTAACTTTAAAATGCAAAGTAAAATTAGCCCTATGTCGCTTAGTAAATTTTGCCTTTCAAGCGTCGATATATTCTTATTGTAATCGACAGTTAAGTAAGCTACCAACCAGTGAGCGAATGTGCGCTTTAAGCCAAAAGTTATGTTAGATTGTAACTTTTGTGACCTGTGTGATTATAGTGGAACTCCTAAGAACGTTCCTCTTACCCAGCTATAGTTTTTAGAATTTTTGTCTGTTTATCTGTTTGTCTGAATGTATGTTTCAGCATCACGCAAATACTACCAGATAGATTCTGTTCAAATTTTGCATAGATATTCCCTATAAGTCTGATCAGTCTGTAGGTTACCAATTGTCACGCTATTTGGTATGGCGGATGAGTGATATTGCATTATGTTCGTATTTTTCTACAGTTTAATTCTAAAAAGACGAGCCAAAAGATTAGAATATAGCAGATAGTTATAGATTTAACTTCAAAATGATTATCATCACGCTATACCTTTAGGGAGCAGTCAATCAAATACCTATATAAGAACGGGTATTTTATTCAACTTTAAACAAAGCAAATAGCTTACGACTGCTTGCAGATCTGTGGTTGCAAGTTCGAGTGCCAACTATTGATAATTTCTGCAATTTGTGTATACTATAATCGCCTCTGGCTACCCCATTGGGGAACAGAGGCGTTATATTATTGTTTATTCAATACTTTGACCTACGCTTTCGTGTTACCAATAACAAAGCTAGTAGGTATAAAGATTTATGGAATTAATTAATGAAAGTTCTTTTTCTATTTCCTGGCATTTACTCGTATATCGGCACGAGCAATATGAAAATAGCTCTTCGGCATTAGGTTAGATACAGATAGCCCGAGAAGTTCACTCGTGGAGAAGAATTCAATGCAGTCAACTTAATATTTTATTTAAAAAGAAGTATAGTTTTTGTTCATAATCAGCCTATGTTCCCATTGCTGGGACACAGACCTCGTCTCTGTGAGAGGGAGTGGGCTGTAATCTAACACCCGGGCCCAGTGCGGATGTCACATGTCTTCGAATTTTTGGTTCTAGAACATGCCGGTTTCCTCACGATGTTTTCCTTCACCGTTTTGAGAGCAGTGGTGATGAAATAATTGGCACAAAGTAAAGTGCCTGCTTGGGATCAAACCCGTGACCTACATACAACTCGTTAGTCGCGGCCGTTATCAGCAGGCTACCACTGCTCTCTCATTTATTTATTAATACAAGGTGTTGTTTTGCATCCTCTTCAAATTCGAGGAGGTAACTATGCTAATGATTCTCGACACGAATCAATATTAAAATAAGTAGGTATTTATTTTTATTTTTTGTATTTATTTTTATTTTTTGTATTTTTTGAAATCGGCATGTGTAGGGCCCGTGTGATACCGCCCTGTAACTGCGCTGTAACTGTAACGCATGCACACAGCGACATAGTCGTAGGACACTGCCTACCGCATACGCAACGGGGCGATTATGTTCTTTGAAAGTAGAGTATTCTGAAATACTGTCAAACATAAATACCTAAAAAAACAAGTATGTATTAATTATTGAGCAGGATCGTAATTTTGCAAAACGACACGTTGTATAAATACTCCTAACCTGACTAAAACTATTAAGAAACTAAAACATGGCGTCATAAATTCCTCCGCATCGCTGCCGACTATTAATGTATTTTAGTAATATGTTTTACGAGGGTCAAGTTTACTGTTGTACCACAAAACTTTTATTTCACGCTACATTTCGGAAAAGAAGATTGATTACCTGCATAATTTTCAATAACAGCCGTTAGGATAAGGCATAGTGATGAAAGATATTCTGATAAACAACATGATGAGGTGCCTTTTTTTATTTTCGAAACTCTTTAGAGTTTTGTCTATTTACAAATTTTTTTAAAGTAAACACTTTTTCAGAAAAAAGTTTTACTATTTTTATTTTTATTCACAGACATAATTTTTTACAAGACATATTATCTCTGCCAAACTGCAAAGCAGTTTGTGGGCAGACGTAGCTCCTTTTGTGTATATATTAACATATTTATTTTTATTTTTTATAATGACACTTTTTCACATAAACGTTAATAAGACTAATTCCTTCATTTCTTAAATTTAAAAAACAAACAATACAGATGTTATGTTTGGTAGGTACCTAAGTACCTCTCCTTAAATACAGAAGAGTTGATTTCCTCAAAGCGATGGTGGCGTCTACGTCGCAGGTTTCAATATCCTTTTTGCAATTAAGGCCACGGAAATTGTGCAAAATTAGATTTCCTGATTTATCATGTCTTTCAACATTCCATTATCTTTGTGTACCTAAGCACCAAGTAAAAAATCCAAGTACATTTCTAAAATGGTCATTATTTAATATTCAATTGTGCCTCTTTTAAGATACATAATAAAATATCTTCTACACAAATTTAAAATTAAAGTCGCATTTCGTGTCTGTCTTTGTTGTTCTTCTAAACTACGCAAAGGGTTTTGGTGCAGTTTATGGGTCGCGCCCGTTTGGTAATGCTCCTGTTTGGCAACTCAACATAAACATTGTTTATGTTTGTAGATATGTACTGTACTTTAACGTGTGCTCAGGTACATATACCTGAGCACACGTTAAAATGCAGTCAGAGTAAAAAGTTCTAGTGTGCGGAATTTATTTAATATTCGTTTCATTGTCTATATTTTAAAACTACCATAATTTAAAGTGTCCGTGTATGCTCAGGAAGCCAGTGGGGATCTGGTTAGAGTTTCCCCTTTACTGTATCGGTGGGTTTCTTTAGAAAGGCATTACTTATTAAACTACCATAACAATGACTAAGTTCCTACTGCATAGAATACAAATAACCTATCTTAGTGACAATATTTTTAAGAATTATAGGTAAACATTTCTAACAACAGAAGAGCACATGCAATAACAATAAAACTTAAATTAAAAATTTAAAAACCCCCGACACAAAAACCTACCTAAAAAAAGTACGAAATACTGATAAAATATCTTATCTTTCATTTGATTTGACAACCATTTTGGGCACATTTGTAGAATTTTGGTTCTTCCATCCCCACTATAACCCACCATAACTCTTAAACGGCTCAATCGATTTTTATAAAACATAGCTAAGAACACTCTCGATTAAGTCTCCTTTCATCCAAAAAAAACTAAACTGAAATCGGTTCAGTGGTTCGGAGGCTATGATGCCACAGACAGACAGACAGACAGACACACAGACAGACACACAGACAGACACACAGACAAACAGACACGTCAAACTTATAACACCCCTCTTTTGCGTCGGGGGTTAAAAAGGTTCTGAGTACGCGTTTATCGTTAGTGATTATTATATGAGCTGTAAACGAAAACTCGTTTCAAGACAATACTTTGCGAAACGAAAATGAAGTTTTTGAAAGACAAGATTAAGTATGTAAGTACATAGTAGTTTAAAATGCGTTATTTAAATATATATATATAATATATTATATATATTATATTATATATATATAATATATTATATATATATAATACTACAATATACTAATCAATATAATATCATTACTCGTTTGGCTACCACGACGGAACTAGGAGGCAGTAGAGGCCCACGCGTATTAAAAAAAAAGTATAAGGGGTGGAGAATTTTGGTTTCATGCGGGGCATAGTTATAACACTATAAGAAAAAAACAAGGACTCTATTCGTTGGAGGTGTCGTAATAAAAATATTAAGTGCAGTTGTAGTTTAAGTACAACAGTGAACAATACAATTTTGAATGAAACTAAACACTCCTCATGTTGTATACCAGATTTTGAGTCATATAAAAATCTGAATTTGTTGAAAACTGCAAAAAAAAGTGTGTGCGATGATTATGTTTCGGTTCCAAAGATAGTGGGGAGTGAGATAATACATTAAAAAAGGAACACTACAAAAATCATTAATACTCGTAGTTACTTGTTTCATTTCAAACAATTATTAGCATTCCTTAAAAAAATGTCTTAGCATACTGACTGTACCTGGTGCACTCGATAAACCGCTATAGGTAAGTCTAAGTAGCGTTGCCAAACGGGAGCGTTGCTAGACGGGCGCGACCCCACTTTTTCACCATTCGGGAAGGTTTATGTGTTCTTAAAATAAAGAATTCTCGAAGTTTTGTCAACTCGTAAAAACCGTGCGAAGCAGGAGCAAGTCGCTAGTAGATATTATTATAAAAGTTAAGTAGATTTAAAATACGTCTGAAGTTCTCTTTCCAAGATATTTGCATTTTGCCCGTTACATTTTTTGCCATTCATTGGACGAGTGTACAACTTACATTTAATTTACGATGAAGTCTACATAGCCAACATTTTTAACTATTTCCAAACTTTGTGCATTTATTTGCATCTAGAAAGAATTTTTTCTGTTTTATTTCGAAGTCTGGAAAAGTATCAGTATTTTTAGTCTTGTTTATAAAAATATATAAAAGTATATAAAACTATACCTACCGCTGTGAACCACTGCAAAGATATGCAAAATGCAAAACTTTTCTCTTTCACAGATCTTGAATTCATATTCCGTTATTCTTTTGTTTCATATCAGAGTGCGCGGCATGTTTGATTGAATTTAAAAGTAGAACAGTTGTAATCACCTACGTGATAGCTACGACTCACATTCATTCATTTCAATTATTTATATTTTCACTACTTCTAAGTAATCTTAGTGGATCCGTCTGCTTATTCAAGACTAGCTTTTGGCCGCGGCTTTGCCCACGTTGATGTCGTAAAATATCCCACGGGAATTTACTAGCGGGATAAAAAGTACATGTGTGTTAAAACAGGTTATAAACTATGTATCTGTGTGCCAAATTTCGTTCAAATTCGGTTAGCCGTTTTTGCGCCAACCCGGAACATACATACAGACAAACGGACAAAAAATCTGAAATCTATAATTTTTAGGCATCAGACTCATTCCCGAACACCATATAATTATAGCAAATACTTTTTTGCAAAAATGTTCGATGTGCAGATTTGACTTGGTTTTGTTTTATTGAGTACCTATAGAAATATCGGTGTAGTTAGCTAGGAACCACTTCCTCTGAAGCAAAATTCGGTACGGAATAAAACTAATTTCTAATTATATTTTTCTTTCTTTCGGGTAATTGATAGGGATGCAGAATTACCAGAAAATAGGTGTCCATAAAAGGATGCTCTATTATTCTAACTAAAGTAAGGCCAACGATACGAGATAAGGAATGAAAACATACTTTCAGGGGTTCATAACATTGGGGCTTAACTCCGCTGCCGCGAGAAATCACGGCATAGCGAAAAGAGCTCCGGCGGGATCTCATGGCGGCATGGAGAGTGCGGCTGTCGCAACCCAGTGCTGGGCACGCCACAATTGCGGCGATAAGTCCCCTCTTTGAGGAGTGGTTACAGAAGCGCCACGGCGGCCTCACCTTCTGCCTGACGCAGGTTTTCACCGGACACGGTTGCTTCGGAAGGTTCCTATTCCAGATGAGGCGGGAGGAGACACCCGGGTATCACCATTGTGTGGATCGCCCGGAGGACACGGTGGAGCATACGATGGTTTGCCCGGCTTGGGTGGAGCACCGCCGTGTCCACGTGGAGGCGATCTACGGTGTTGATCTCTCGCGTCCGGACCTCGTCCAGGCCATGGTACAGCGATGGTATGGCGAGAGGACATGGGAAGCCGTCACCTCCTTTTGCGAAGCAGGAATGCTCGCGAAGGAGGAGGCGGAACGCGTGAGGCAAAAGAGGCAAAGTTCGCGCCCTCACGCCCCTAGTCGCTGCAGGAGTCGCCTTAGGCCGATTTTCGGCCACCGTAGGCGCGGGCTTGCGAACGGCGAGCAACAGGTAGCTCGCTGTCCGATAAGGACCAGGTCCAGTTCGACGGCGCGTTATGTTCCACGCGCGCCACAAAGGGATGTCAGCACCAATGATGGGTCCCGCTAGGGCCATGCCTGCCAGGGTCGCGGGAATGTTCGATAGGGTTATCGTGGCTTCTGGCACAGGCAACTGAAGGAACACGGTTGGGTTTTAGTCAGTAAGAGTCTGACAGGCCCTCCCGCTCCGCCCAGAGCGGGAGAAGTTATTTGATGATTTCCCACCCAAAAAAGGGGGGTTTATGACATTAAATATTTTTTATGGTGAATTTATATCTTTCAAAGCTTGTTCAGAGCTTTCAGGCTGTGATGACATAATTGGTCAACAACTTAACCACAATTACAGTAAAAAGGAACAAGAAAAACTAACAATATTGGATTAATAACAACAAAAAACTAAACAGATACCTACGGAAATGAAAAAAAAAACGTATCATTTCGAACGCAGTCCAAACAGGGATGAATCACCAAATTTTTTATGTCGACAGCTGCTCCAACCGCTTTCCTGTATCACGAATCACACAACGACAGCAGTCCTCGACCAACTGACGTCACTATTGCGTGCGAGAGATAAGAACAGAGATAATAATCACTTATGCCATCGTAATGTAACAATGATTTTCAAATATGGCGTGAATACACGACAGGCCAAATTAAAATCACTTCAAGTGCCACGCAAATGTAACTTTTATGGCAGGCGTACCGCTTCTTTCACAATACCCAATTTACTGAATCAAACACCTGTAGACATTAGAGACTCAATGAATAGTAGAAACTTAATGCGCAAAAGCGAAGGAACATTACATCAACTCCATTATAACGTAACTGTTAATAGCGCTTTGATTAAATCTCAGGCCATGGCATGCTAAGTCAGACCCCAGAGGTCTAATTGTGTGCTTTGTTTTTAATTATTAAACATTCACTATAAATAAACAAATAAATAATAATGTAACTTAGTCAAGGTCACGTTGTATACGTATTTTATCGCGTCTCGTTTGCCTTACTTAGCTGACTAATTCATCAGAGACTTGGAAAAAAAACCAGATAAAACCCCTTATTACATTAAACAAACAACCAGAGTAAACAATACGTAAGCAATAGGGACATACCAAAATAATAAAACATTCAAACGGGATTTCACTTTGAAGCACATGGAATTAAATGCAGTCCTGTCACCCATCTAAATGTAAAAGACGTAACCTAACCACAAACCCTGATAGAATATTGCCAATTTGATTCATTGTTGTCTAAAATGTACCTTGTAATTAGCGCCACAATGAAACACGAATTAGTTATTATTGCCGACTGATAATAGAGATAACTATATATTTCGTGGTTGTAGTGACTTCTCTACATCCAAAATGAATGAAGACACTGTTTCATTTTAGATTAATATAACCCTATAAAGGTATAAAACACAAGGTGTAATTTTCACTCGTCCTTCATAGGAAAGGGAGAATCCTCCGGCCAGACGGGTGTTCTGTCTGGTGGGCTACTCGTCGGGCAGTTGTATATAAGCTAGTAGCGCATAATCTCTGCTTGCGTGATACATGATTTTACATTACGTCAGTGTGATGCAAAGTTTGAATGTGGCGATGTAGATGCCACCAAAACCCTTTTCTGATATATGAAATCGATAATCCAATAGACCTACACACAAAATTGAAGGTAACCTAACAGCTAAGTTAAGTTCGGATAGAAGATTATCGCCTTATTCCCATAAGCTTCATTTTAGCGGTTTTGGAGATAACTTAAGATCGGATGTAATGGGCATCTTAGGGCACTTATCAAGTTGAATATAAAGGAGAAATTATATAGGAGGCCCTGCTCTGTTGACTGTTGAGTCGTATCAGTTACAAAGTAGGTTATGATAATCATTTTCTTATGTTGTCGAACAAAGCCCTATTTTATTATTTCGGGTTTATAATATAATAAGTGTAAAATGTTGTATTATATTTAGTAATAATTAGTATTATAGGTAGTATAATTTCGTTATAATTTAGTGAATTAAAACTTTTAGAGTATGAGTTATAGGTAGGTAATATAATTTTCAATTCGCTAAGCTTAGGTATGTAGATAAGGTGACTCGCAAATGGATCCCAAATTAATTCTATCAACACAACGGTAGTTTTAAATAAATTAAATGCTTATTTTCCTAAACGTCATTTAATTTTCCTCTGAACTTTATAGTGAGGTGCGTAACGTAGGTCTTCAAAAACGATCAATGGTGGGTGAAATATATATACATACATACATAATTTCACGCCTTCTTCCCATGGGGGTAGGCAGACATACTCCATAAACTTTTTGCAAAGTCAAAGTCAAAGCATTTATTTCAAATAGGCACATAAAAGGCACTTTTGAACGACAACATTTACGTTTAAATAGAATTGATTCTAGTCGCCCCTTCCAAAAGGTAGATTCGTATGGAGAAGAATGGGCAAGAAACTCCACCGTTACTCTTTTAAAATGTGTTACAATATTTTGTATACATTAATTATATAATTATATGTGAAGACGATGCACCTATAATAAAAATTACCCTACCACAATAGGTAAAAAGGATTTAATTAACGTAGCAATGATAAATAAGTTAATTAAGTGATAGACACATGGTGTTCACATATTTACAAACATTGTAAAAGTATACGATTTCCCAAATTATGTAAACAAGTAATATGTCAGTGTGTGAGTTAAGTAATCACAGAATGTAAATCAATGTCATAAAAAATAATTAACTATACAGTTAAAGTAGCAACAAGTTTAATTTTGTCTAGACCCTAGATTGTCCTATGGAGCTGGACCAGCATGTTTCCAAGCATTCTTATCTTGGATATAATCGTCTAATTTGTAATATGCTTGTTTACACAGTGAACTTTTTATATGAGTTTTAAATTTTCTTTCATTTAATTGCAATATATGACAAGGTATTTGGTTGTAGCATTTAACACAGTACCCCATAAAAGATGTATGTACTTTAGCTAATCTGAAAAAATGGTTGATCTATTTTATCTTTAGTTCTTGTATTTATTATGTCTATCACTTATTTCATTAAAATTGCTTCTTCGACGTCCATTCATCTGGTCATACACGCACGCCGGTTGCGAATACTACGCACCCGACCTCTCTGAAGAACATCACCAATAAGGTCACTAGTAGGTTGAAGTAAGAAACAATACAATCAAGACTGGCCCTAATAGTTATGTTTTTGTGCCAGAACTAGTTTTACTTTGGGTAAAACAACAGTTGGTCGGGTAATTCCAACAATTTATTACCCAAAAAGTCTCCACAGAAAATCTACAGGCTGACATTGTAACATCAAACAACTACCTAAAGAATAAAGAACACTAAAACAGTAGAAACAATAAACGTCAAAAGATGAATCGAAAGCCAATAAACGTACGTCTTTGAATAGTAATAGTCAATAAAAGTCATATAAATATAGTTTCTGCCAATAATATAAGTTACCTATATACGACTCATAACTGTAGCAAACAGCGAGAGCAAACATAGCTCGTCTAATAGAAATTGTATCAACAATAGTATAATAGGTAAACTTGCCTGAACTAACATCGTTAAACGAACATTTCGATCACAAATCGAATCAAGGTCAACCTTTTGATGATATGTGATTGGTGTAGCGGACGGCAGGGGCATGTGCAGTACCCGCAGTCGTCCTGGGACAATCTCCCAACGTTTTTGACATATGCCTGAGTCGAGTGACTTCGCTGGTGACACACGTCCCACGCACCCCTGAATGATCTTGATCTTGATGAAACCCGAAGGACCTCTGGGAGAGACTATAGCGAAGAGGCGATGAAATAAAACACGCTTTTCTTGAATTCTTGACCGCAGATTTCGGCTTGTGTTCTTCCTTGTTGTTGTCGCCTCTTCAACGGCTGTGGTCGGACTGACGATTTGCCGTTTTTTTTTTTTATGTATGGTATCTCGCAGTTGGCCTTGAGAGGCCGTGACTGCTTAACCGGTCAATCCTGTGGTGCCTTCGACCTAACTCAAAGCCTCCAGCCAGGGGCAACGATTTGCCGGTAGACGGCACCTTATTTATATTGCCCGGCCTTTACCTCATAGAGGTTCATGCATTTGGCACGCCAGGTAAATGCCGCGTTGTGTTCCACGCGCGCCTCAAAGAGATCTCAGCATCAATGACGGGGTCCGCTAGGGCCGATGCCTGCCAGGGTTGCGGGAAAGTCCGAGAGGGATACCGTGGCCCCTGGCACAGGCAACTGAAGGGACACGGGTGGGTTTTAGTCAGTAAGAGTCTGACACGCCCTCCCGCTCTGCCCAGAGCGGGAGAAGTTAATTGATGATTTCCCAACATCAAAAAAAAAAAAAAGGCTGGTTCTGAACTATACAGGGTTATTGGTAAAACACCATCGACCTCTTAAGGGGTCATTGTACTCATCATTATGAACAACTTTTACTATGAGACCAAATACACACATCAAAAGTGTCTAGGGATCAACATATATTTTTGCAATAACTTTTCTCCTGATTGATATTAATTAAAATTTTCTTTAAGGATTCATAAAATAAAGTGTTTTCGTTTGTCACAGTAACGATAAACCAAGTCACCTTTGCATTAATAAAGAAATTTGCCATTTTCCTAATAAAGGGATTTTTGACATTTGAACCACTAACACAAAAGTTCGAAAAAAAGACTGAAATAACAGTTTTCTTTAAAATTTTATTGGGTAACTTAAACAATTAATAATCCGTGTTTCTACCGCGAACACTAACAACACAAGAACATCGGTTTGGCATACTCAAAATGAGTTCATCCAAATCACGCTGTGGAATGGCCGCCCATGTTCGTTGCAACAACAAAAAAAGGTCTTCTTGCGACTGGATACCCTCCATATTCGGCAGAGCTCTTCTCTGTAGCATATCCCATGCATGCTCAATCGGGTTCAAGTCTGGCGACTGAGCAGGCCAGGGCAGGACATTGATGTTAGCTGCGGCGAGAGTCTGTCTTACAACTCTTGCGGTGTGCGGTCGTGCATTATCATGCATTAACTGAAATAAGGGACCGATTTGCACTTGTAGAGGAACGATGACGTCTGATACAATCGTCTCAGCATAAATTTGAGCGTTGAGGTTGCCTCTGATCCAAATCAACTCAGTTCTTCCGCCGATCCAAATACCCGCCCATACCATGATGGTTCCACCACTATAAGGATGGACTTCCTGGCAGGATTTTAATCGCTGTTGGCGTCCAGGGGTTCTCCAGTGTCGTATACGTCTTGTATCCGGTCTCATACCAAAACGAGACTCATCAGAAAAGCACACGAAACGCCATTGTTCTTCTGCCCAATTTCTGTGTTCAAGAGCCCATTGATATCGAATCCTACGATTGTGCATTGCTATAGGTGGTACCCGTAGCGGTCTTCGGGAATGAAGGTTCACTTCATGCAAGCGGTTTCTGACTGTTTGGTCGCTAATTAAGTTCCCTGAAGAGTGATGAAGCCTCACGGCTAACATCATGGCGGTTATTGTTGGAGCTCTTCGAGTTAAGATTTGAATGTATCGGTCTTGTCTCCGTGTGGTGCAGCGATACCGTCCTCCATGGCGCTCAGCCACGGTACCAGTGCTTCGGTAACGTGTCCAAAGTCGACTGATAACACTCTGACTTGTATTCAGAGCTAAAGCCACAGTACGTTGCCGGGAACCAGCTTCTATCATTCCCACGGCTCTGAGCATTTCTTCCCTGCTTAAATGACGTCGCCGCTCCATAATAACGTTGGTTTTAATCAGTAGTAGGGAAACAGTAGCACTAATAATGTCTTCAATGCGTTGTATGTTTTTATAGGGAAAATATTGACAGCTGATTTTCATCTTTTACTCGAATTTGATTCACATTTCCTGATTCAAATTATGAAATGCACCAAAAAGGATCCATATAAATTTATAAAATCATAAATTTATTACAAAGCCACATCTTAATCTCAAGAAATCCGCATAAAAATGCTTGATCCCTAGACACTTTTGATGTGTGTATTATGAAATCGCGAAAAAAAAATCTGCTGGTCCCTACATTTTGACGAGTTCTGCATTGCACTTTTTAGTAAAGTTTATTTATGCTTCAGTTTACAAAAAGGGCCTCTTTATAAGCAAACAATACATGTGTTAGGAGGGATTTAATATAGGGATTAATAATAATTATGTATTATTGAAGTTAGCACAAAAACTACCCACACAAAGTTAATAACAAAAATTATTATATATTAATTTCTTTTACCGAATGAAAAATAATTTAAAATATCGGTCCACAAATGATGAAACAATCGATGAATATACATTTAAATAAATACATACAGACAAATATACAAACTCTTATTTTATAAATCAGTTAAAAAGGCCAACGTAAATTACTTCAACTGCTGTTGCTGTCAAATAATGACAATGACTGAACTAATTTTCGTAGGAAACTACACACAAATGTGTTAGGTTCGCTTACATTAAAAAAAAAAAAATTAAGCTATTATTAATTTTGCTATGAAATCGCGATCATTAATATTTCCTCAATTCCAAAAAGCAATTTTACTACTAAATCTCTCGCGTAATTGTGTAAATTCTACAAAACGAATGAGGGTTCAAATAATTGTTTGGGTAAATTTAACCTCAAAGAACAAAACTTTCTACAATACGTTAAATAATATTGTACAATGTCCTATGTTTACAGCTGAAGGGAATAATGATAAAGTTAAACTGATGTGGGTTTCTGGGTACAAAGTGTGTGAAATGTCTCTAGCATTTAACACAGGTCCTAAGGCATTTTGGAGTAGACTTTGAAGTAATGAAAATGATATTTTGAATTGCGTGCCTTTCATATAAGTACCAATCTTTTTAATGTTATCTTTCTGTACACATAATTTCATTTTCATTAATTTATTTTATGAGTATGCATAACAAAAACATTTAAACAAAAACTTAATATTCACAAACTCAAACAAATATGTTTTATGTTGGCATTAGAATAGAACCCGTCACGATTTCCTGTTCAAGTAAATAATCATTTGGTCATCTCTTCACGTGCCCAGAAACCCTGGCCTGCTTTTTGCCCAAAGAATAAGCATTGCCATTCAACGTGGCAGTGCTGCTAGCCTTTTGGGGCACTTTTCCCTGTGATAGCGATGTGGATAAAAAAATGCCCAATAATGCCTTCCCCTTTTGATACATTTACATAATATTTTATTATAAGACTATTAGCTTGTGAATTTTGTTTATAATGTTCATTTTAATGTTTGGCCGTATGTACTGCAGATTCACTCGATGCAGCATTGTAAGTGTTTGCAATTTTACTCCACGCAGCATCTTTTTCTCTGTTGTTCACCGCGTCGGTTTTTTTTATTTTCAATTACTGACCGATATTTGGTCACTAACTCTGTCAGTAAGCATACTTCTGAACTACTGAAGTTTGTAGCACGCTCTCGATCCAAGAGTACGCCACAAATAACAAAAAATCGAAAAACAAGCGACAAATTCGGCAAAGATTGGGATTACATGGAAGAATAAACATAAAAAGCTCGTCAAAATGTCAAACATACGTTTTGTTTCTATTCTTGTCTAACACGTTGAATACTGTATCTGTGCATCTCGCTTGCACATACTCGTAGATAGTGTGAAGTTGGTTAGCAAATACCACAGATTATTATACATTAGATTATCATTCTTCAATTATTATACGGCTGAAAAATTTAACATATCTATTCGCTTTATAAACAGCCAGATAAATGTATACGCTAGATAGTTATTAGACGATTTAACTGAGGATTGAAAAATCGGCGGCCCTAAATTAAATAAAGGTTCGAGTCCCTTTTTGTCTCGAGGTTCCCACTCGATGTAGTCGCGATTAAATAAATATTACCAACACTGCCACCTTATGTAGTTAACTGTCATTCTTAATTCTATAATTCAATACGTAGTAAGTATAAACCAGTCTGAGGGCACAGAAGCCTAATTATTTTTTAAAAGAAAATACAAAACGACCTACAACAATTAATTATTTAAATTAGAAAAACCGTTACAAGAAAATAGTTCGATATGATCACTAGTACACGTCCTTTCCATCCGAGCTCAGTTTATATATATTAGTCTATGTCCGAGCTCCGCCGCAAAAGTAACCGAGGCAAGTGAGTACACGGCTTAGGTATGATTTTACTTAAAAAAATCGACCATTTTTTTTTTTTATAAATAATTGGTTATTTTGTTTTAGCTATATACGAATAATATACGTTACAATACAGGGAGTCCTAAAAATACTATCTCTTTTAGGTACTGAACCAACTTGACAGATTTAGACAGTCTTGGAGTAACACATAAACAATCATCATCATGGTTCTCTTGCCCTTATCCCAATTTATTTGGGGTCAGCGCAACTTGTCTAATTCCTTCATATCCATTATTATTTATTTCTCCATTAGTTGTTATCTCGGTAGTCACCACCTTACTAGTCATAATTCGAGGGTTAACGGGCTATTTGTATTAAGCGTCATCCTGGCCAATATTGGGTTATACAGGGCTACTTGTAATTCGACGTATATCCGTCAGGAGCAGATAGGGGGGCCAAAATGCAACAAATTTAACACCCCATATGTATAAACGCGAAATTCAATAGTTTTCGAGATAATTTAATTTTAAGGGTTTTTCAATATTTATCCAAATAAAAAATAAAACATGTAATTCCAAATAAAAAATAAAACACATAATTTAATGAGCACCATCAAAAATGATATTGTAGCTGGCACTTCAATTAAGCTATGAACATAATGAAAAGTACTTAATTCAACAAAATAATTAAAATAAATGATTTATGTCTGTTAAAAATTCCGAAATACTGTAAATCGGAAGCGATGTTCACCAGTAAGGATTGTACGAGTAGCTGTTTCTCAAATAAGCTCATGTTCTATTCTTTGAGAGATCGTGGTATGTGGTTAAATATAATTGGCGCCATGCAAAAACACTTTTATACATTAATGCTGTGTGGGATCTTCTTTCGCATAAGCTAGTGTTATCCCGTCGGCTTCGGGTATTAATGTCCGACATTTTTTTAAATAATTTTGGATTGGTCTTAACAAATACAGCAACGAGTCATTATTTTAAATTGAATAAAATTAAATAATGGTTTACATGTATCTATGACCTGTTATCCAAACATTGTCCTGATACACTGTTTCTGTGATTTGAACATTATTTCCCTAATGGTGCAACAAAAACAAAACAAAATGTTTCTTAAATTTTTGTTTCTAAAACAAAAATTCATTTTACTTACTTCCTATGTGAATTATTATATAGCATATAGCATTCAAACTTATGCAACGTCATTTAAGGACTAAACCACATCAGTAAAAACCAAACTAAAAAATATGTTCTTCAAAATATCAGTATTAATTAACCATAAATGATTAATGCTACCAACTTACCATAAAACCAATACGAATAAAAAATATAATAAAAAATAATTGCAGCTGTAAATAAAAGTTGTACTACTGACGGATGTATCTGCATTGTGACAGCGTGACCGCTTTCTTTATCTCAAGGCAGGGTAGATACGCATAGTGGCAGTGTTGGATTTTTGGGAGTACCCATCAAATACGTCAGGTTAATAAGTAAGTCCGAATTTGTTCCCATGTAAGTGAACTGTAAATTTCTCAATGAGAATTTAATGTCTTTAACCAGAAATACCACAATCATTGTTGGTCGCGAATAGAACAAGCTCCATAAACTTTTCGCCCATTCTCTTTTAGGTCTAGTTTTAATCTGATTTGATTGATGCGACACAAATTCTATACAATTTTAGAAAAAATAGACTTTATTCCGACAAATTATTTTGTGATTTTAGTTAATCTTTTATTCCTGACATCAATTTCGTGAAATTGTTTATAGTTTGAATCGTTTTGCCAGCATCTGAAAACTATACTTAATTTCGTTAAAAAAAATTACCCTACACCTGAAATTCATACCATAATGTCGCTTACACCATACAAATTTACTGTAGTTTCAAACCATTAACTTTTAGTGTAAAGTGCTTCATTAATCATTTTGACCTGCACCTATTTTATGATACTTCTGGTGCTTAAGCTGAATAGCCTGATTCTATTTTGCTATCGCAATGGTTGTTAACACATTCAGCTTGACACTAAAACATCATCGGGTGTCGCTTAAATCCTTTTTCCTGAACCTATAATTTACTGTTTATGGCGCTTTAATCATTTCGCCTGTTTCTAAATAAAAGTGATTCAAAGTCATTTTGTATCAAGCGACAATTATTCCTGGTAATAACAGGTAAGACTAGACTAAATTGTGCGGATTTTGTAAAGGAAAACAACATAGGCCACTTTTTCGTAAACATATTGATACTTTTTTATAATGTATTTTTTTCGAAAATTTACACTTTTAAATGCATTCCAGTAATGTTCCAAAAATGTCGCTTGATACAAATAGCCCGTGAACTCTCGGTTATCATCTTTCACACAGCACGTCTATCGTTTCTTAGGTCTTTTCCTACTATTATATCCATCCACATTCATACTCAAAACCTTTCCTCACGACATTTTCCTCCTTCTCCACATCCAATGCCCATACTTGTGTGGGAGTACACAAAATCAAAATCAAAAGTCATTTATTCAAATTAGGCTGAGAATCAGCACTTTTTGAACGTCAAAATCACATAAGACAGTCCCCCCAAAACGCCCACCCTTCACCACTTCCTAGTGCTTTAGCTGGGAAGAAGAAGTGGCGGAACAAACTCCCCAGCAGCACTGCTGTCTGTTCAGTTAGAAGAACTGGATTCTATACATATAGTAATAAATAAATTAACATTACGAAACACAAAAATATTAAATTTATTTGCCATATGTCAGCTAGCACACGCCAATATTTAAAACTATACTCAAGCATAAATAAATAATAAAAACAAAAACGCAATCAGAACTTAATACATAATAAAAAGCCTCCTGGCATAAAGGGCGTGCCCGCTTACATATGCAATGCTGCATTATGTTTATATGTATATAGCTGTAACTAGTAGCCACAAATGATAAACTAGGACCTTCGAAGTAAAATAAAGAAAAATTAATTTCTAATAACAATAACAAAACCATAGTCAGCAAGCTGACCTGTCACCACAAGCAGCACCCGTTCACAAATATTTATTGACCGGTGTTACTTTCAAACTTCCTCGTTTATACTCATTTCTTGTTCTATCCATTCATACTCGTACATACGTATCCATGTATTCTGAAACCTGACCACATTATATTGCCTGTCGGCTCAGATGACATTACACATTAGGCGTTCAAGTTCCAGTCACTAATTGCTTTCCAATTACTCAGGATTCCACGTAGCGGTCTCGTGAGTTCAAGTTCATTTAGTTACAGGAAATCGTTAGTCTGAATCGTGAGAGCATTTAACCAATGTATGTTATGTATGCTTGTTGAGTTTGAGAAACGATCAACGGCGACGTTCCGCTTTAGAATTTTAAATAAAGGGTTTGAATTGATTGGCAGAACTTTGATTTTACGTTAGTGGTTTTAGCTTAAGTATAACATAATATTTCAAATACAATTATTTCAATTTAACCATTTACAGGCACTTTAGATTGTCATTGTCAAAGAGTCGGTCAGTTGGTCTGACAGTTAAGATGGCTTTAATTTTTTTCTTGTATTTGAGTGTTTGAAGAGTCACACACTCAAATACAATAAAAATTGTGATAGCCCTCTTAAAACTAGTTGCCCATTCCAAAACGTAGATCTCTATGGAGAAGAACGACAAGGAAACTCCAAGGACACTCTTTTAAATCAAGACATTACAACAACATTACTGGGTTTCAGCTTTCAAGGGCACTTACGGAACAAGGTAATTTTGGAGTACCTAATTAATCATTTAAAATTGTGGTGCTTACTTGTTACAAATAATAAAATCACCGCTGCAGTAAGTATAAGTCTTAGGTTTACGGCACGATTGGCGCAGTGAAAGTCCAAAAAAAAATCTGCTGTTCCCTACATGTATGTTTGCATAACCCTTCAAAATATAGGTAACAGCTGACTTTTTTTGAGATTTCAGTTTTGGTCCACTAGTAAAAGTTGTTCATAATGAGGAGTACAATGACCCTTTAAAATAATGCCCATGAATTCAATTTCAGCCTGTATCCTGTATATACAGATTAGGTGGACCTGTCCAGTCAGTGCACGCATTTTTTAGTAACCGTGTAGAGAAAGAAGAAAGAAAAGTCCTTTGACCTTGCCTTCCAAAGCAAAAGAAAAAGCTATGTAGACGGTTTTATAAATAACCTTCATTTCCTAACTCAATTTCAACTCTATAAAAGGTTTTATTAGTAAACATGGGACTCTGAAATTGCTTCTGTCCGTAATCTGTTTATCTATCCGTCTCAGTTTCAGACGAATCTACTCAATAAAAATCTTGAAATCGTTCATTTACTTTCACTAATATACAACGCACAGCCTAAATCACTGGGTCTAGACTTGCCTTGTATAAGGGACGATTGTGCAAAATGACTTCATTTTGCACAATCGTCCCTTATACAGGGTGTCACAGAAATCAAGGTACGGCGGAAACAGGTGACATATATAGTCGTGACAGTTATCAGATAATTATAAAAAAAATCTGTCGTGTACTTTTTAAATTATAAGTATTAAAATAAAGGAAAAACTGACACCTTGTAAAAACTAAGGTAGTTATGTTTTAATTTTACAGAAGGGTTATTCATGGTTACATTACAGAGAAATAAATAGAAAAAAAGTTAACATTTTTGTGGTCACAGGACTTAAAAGATCACATGGTATCACTTTTTCCGATTTATTTTGGATACTTATAATTTGAAAAGTAGGTACATGACAAAGAAATTTTTAAATGTTTTCCTGATAACTGTCACGACTTTATTATATCACCTGTTTCCGCCTTGACGTTGTTTTCTGGGACACCCTGTATAACGGAAGTGAGCACAAAGGAAATATTTTTGAAAACTCACCCGTAGAGGATTTAAATGACAGTACGGTTGGCGCAGTGGTTAAGCGATTGACTCCTGCGTTACGTGTCGCGGGTTCGATCCCCGCACGGAACTAATATTTGTATCAAACTCAAACTCAAAACTCAAACTCAAAGCATTTATTTCAATTAAACCATTTACAGGCACTTTTGAATTGTCAAGTGGTCGGTCAGTCACTTGTAGACAGGTCAGTCACAGTATGACCTGCAAGTCGTTGTTCCGGGTCTGGCTGTTTGTGTATGTGAGTTTAAATGTTTGTAAACGCACCCACGATACAGGAGAAATTCCTGTTTGCAATCTCGAATGAATGTAAATTTATTTATTTATTTATTACTTTTCGCACAAAAGGTACAAAGGCGGACTCAATGCCTTAGGCATTCTCTACCAGTCAACCAAGGGTGGTGAAGAGATTAGATGGCATTATATTGTTTTATCGTTTGAAAATGATGTTTGCTAAAAATCATGATCGTCTTTACCTTAATTAAGGAGGAAGCGCCAGCTTGCCCGTGAAATTCAAATTTTCTTACGTTTTTTGCAATTCAGTGTCTGATTGATATTTTATGAAATTGTCATTCAATAGGATTATATGAACTTAAAGGGTCGTGTCGCTGATATTAATGATTATAATTCTTTAAATACATACATGCTACCTTCGCGAATCATATTTTGTTTAACATACAACCTGACACTGACCTGCAATTTGCAAAAAAAACGTAAGAAAATTCGAATTTCGCGGGCAACCTGCCGCTTCCTCTTTAATGGCTGAAAGTAGGAAGTATTTCCGAGACCCAGTACTAATAGTATTTTTACTCTTTTTTTAACAAACCAAGAAAAAAACTATATTAATTTATATAACACGGCACGGCATTTTTTTTTCAATATACCCGGTGCTAAGCTCAATCCATTTATGTGATTCCGAATGTTGTCTTAACAAATAGCGTTCACAAAATATCCGAAGTGAATCATCAAATTGCTATGTTTGAACTATGTTCTATTTTTCGTTCGAATCGGAAATAGTCTTGAAAGGGTCACGCTGACCATGGACTGCATTTAGTGCGTGACCTAGAAAACTCCTCTGTGCTCCGTCACACAGTAGGCTACTCTAGCGACATTTTCATTTCGATTTGAACTTAACGCTTGAGTTGCTTTGTCAAAGCCACAAGTAAGGGCCATGCAGTGGCCAAGTGACCGCGTCTAGTCGACGCTGTAAGGGGCTGAGATCGGAAGCCGTTATAATTAGATCGGTCCGGTCACCTAGCGGAGAGCGCCTAGACAAGTGGCAATCGTTTTCAAAGCGTTTTGTATTTCTAAAACTACGGGGTGTCTTAGAAAAAAAATACTAACTTTTGTAGATGCATAAAAAATCAACAAATATATTTATATATTATACACGTTAATTTACAAAATCAGAAATCGATGACATGGGAAAATTGCTTTACTATTCAGACACGTGCTTGAAGGAAGTTGGGCCACCTATCATACGTCAATCCAGTCAATAAAGACATTATAATTTTAATAAAAACGGCTTACGCAAATGTCCTGCAGATCTGGTAACGTCGTGTGACGGGTCGTTGAGCTCCCTAAAATAGGGTTGAGTTACACGACGACTGATGCATGCCAGGTCAACTCAAAGCTACAATGGCTCTTTCCTCAAAAGGCCTTTCCAGATATGGCCCTGCATTGTTAGACTCACATAAAATCCGAATAATACAATGTTTGGACTTTAAAAGAGACTATGACCTCTGAGTTTGTTTCGGCATTTCTTGTCAGGAATCAGTCAGCTAAGAAATGCCGGCGCCATCTAGTTTTAAAATATTGACGTGTAAAAGTGTCTTAAAATATCTACTTACAGCAATAAACATTGCATTTCATTTTTACGTGGATGAATCCCTGAAAAGCTGATTTTGATGAGAGGTGACATCAGATGGCCCCTGAAGAGCCCAGAACTCACACCTCCGGATTTTTTCCTTTGGGGTTATCTAAAGAGTCAGGTGAACAACAGTAATCCATCAACCATATTTATCTGAATTGAAGGAAAACCTTAGACAAGAAATGAACAACTTTCCTACTCAATTTCTGAGGCGCGTTTTCATGAATGTTAGAGATCGCTTTGAAGAGTGCCAGAACCGCGAGGGACGACATTTGAATAATGTTATTTTCAAAAAGTCATTTCACGACTACCGTTTCTGATTTTGTAATTTAACGTGTATATATAAATATATTTGTTATTTTTTTAAGCATCTACAAAAGTTAGTTTTTTCTGAGGTACTTTCATTTACACAAGGTTTTCAGTAGCTTATGTCAATCCAATACATTTTTGACTTTTCCGTCTTCGCTATCTCTGATAGACTGTGTCTTTGTCTACGTCCTCAGATGTAGCTCGTCCTGTGACCGCGAGCGCTACAGCGATAACACAATTACATTTACGCTAAAGCTAAATCTAGATAAGGGTTAGGATAACGAGTACATTAAGGAACTCCTGGTACGTTAAGAGTTATGAGAAGAAGACAGACATAATCACAGATTGGGGATATAAATCGCTCAGAAGCAACGTAAATATTTATTAAAGGCAATGTGCATCCTTGTAGGTCAAATAAATTTAAATATACAACGATCTTAATTCTTTTAGTTGTAGGCCACATTGTAGGGACTTCTTACTATTTGAATTTTTAACAGAAAAGCCCATGCAATCTTAATCAAATATGCAGGCAATTTTCCATCAAAATGAAATGCATCTACGATACGAACAGAACGTGAAAAAACGCTATACGAAACATAAGTTATTCAAATATATACGACTATTATGAATATGCATGATATTTATGTTGTCAAGTTGGACCAAGTTACTTTACACATGAAGTTCCTCTACATTCATGAATATGTAACAAAGAGGCGGTTGTCTCAGGTTGTATTTTCAATTGTAATATTCCACATATTTGGGATGAATACGGCGAATACTGAACGAAAAACAAACGTGCAAACTATGTATTTGTTTACGATAATATTGTAACATCTCTCTTCGATAAAGCGTGCATTTCTCGTTGAATTACCGTCAAGGTCATACATAAAAATAAAAAATAAAAACGTCTATGTTTAGGTTTCATATTTAAAATTTAAATGATAGTTGTAAAAGAAGTATGTTCAAAAAGCTACGAAAATGTCTTCTATTTTTATCTTTGTAAACAGACAGTTGTCGATTTTAAATCCAATCCAAGACAGCAGCTGTAAAGCCAGATATCCATTTTTCTAGAAAATCCCTTTCAACTGTTTATTGCAATGAATCTTGTCTTTAAGCTAAGACCTAATTTAAGCTGCCTCGAGGCAAGTACTCTCTCCCTGGGGCTGTCGTTAACTGAGGCATTAAATGGCCACTTCAGCAGTTTTGCAATAGATCGAGGCAGACGTTCGTTTATCATTTACCACGGTCCCAAGCACACGGAAAGTGAACGCCATTTAAGTATTGTTATGGATAATCTTTACTAATAAGTTGTTTTCATTATCTAAGTATTAGGAAATAAATACGGTTTTCTGTGACATTAACCACTATATTAAAATTGAAATCGTGTCTCGCGTAGATCTACGATATAATTATGTGCTCGTACAACGGAATAAAGCTGATTATTTTTGAGGTTGTTTTATTACCGTTCGGCTGATGTCAAGTAATAATACGCTCAATTTCTTTGTTTCAGATTAGCAAAGAAGTTGAAGACGCATGACGAAACATGGACAGCGCAGGCAACAATACCACATTATATGAAGATGTCGCGTTGTACCCGAGCGAATTGGCTCTTCACAGAGAATTTAGCTCGGCTGAAACTGTTCTTACAAGTTACACCATATGGTCCACAGAAAAATGTTTGGAAACATTTGTTTTTAATGGCACACATGCCGATGACTTCACGAATAATATTTTCGTATATAATGGCACTCAAGTCATGTGTTTGGATCACGCCCCAGTTTTGACTAAAAGCACTCTTATCAGAGCCAGCGTACTTTCCGCTATGGCTGTCTTATCATTTTTTGGTAATTTGGCAACGATTATAAGTATACAGAGAGGTAAAAGAGGTCGGGGAAGAGCGAGACCGTCTTGGACAGCGATATACAGTCTGATATTCCAACTGAGTATAGCCGACTTGTTGGTGACCGTTTTTTGCATCGCTGGCGAAGCGGCCTGGTCCTTTACGGTGCAGTGGTATGCCGGGAATATAGCATGCAAATTGTTCAAGTTCCTGCAGATGTTCGCTTTGTACCTCAGTACTTTTATACTCGTGCTTATTGGAGTGGACAGATGGCTCGCTGTGAAGTATCCGATGCGAAGTATGGCGACTGCGACGAGGAGTGGAAGACTTGTAATTATCGCGTGGGTATCGAGTCTCGTGCTGAGTGTGCCACAGGTCAGTGATCATTAATAGCTTTTACGAAGTTTCTAGGAAGACTTTTTTGTTCTACAGTAATAAAATACAGAGATAAAGTACATAAAAGTTAAGATACTGACTTAAATGTCAAGTAAGAGGATGCTTAACTTTGCCCACACTTTGATATCCAGAGCAATTAAAACTTGAGTCTGACACGTTATTATTGCAGAACAGGCTAGATTAAAGCGACACGTACGAGACAAAGTTTATTACTGCTCACATAAATAATGTAGACGTGTGTAATACAAAAGCTGTCAATTGATATATAGGTACTGTTCCTAAAATAAACATAAATGCGTTTTGGAATCGGTGTCAAAGTAATGTGATTTATTGAGTGGAGCCAACCGACAGCACCTTTATTGCGTAACAATAAGGGTGATTTTCGTAATGTGTAAACTAGTGTGTGGTTAACTGTACTACAATTATGTATTCTTTCTACTTTATAATTCCTGATATTCAGTGTATGATTATTCATCCGAAAAATACTGTGCTCGACGAGTGCTAAGCTGAATTTGAAGTCTATTCATGCATCAAGGTTCTTAGTTTAAGTGGTTGGCAGAGATTCAGGTAACATAATAATTTTAAGACTCACTTTTGCTGTACACAATCAATCGACAAATCGTTGATCTGAAAAATTCATTGATGAGTAACATCTTGGCAGCAACTATTTATTTAGTAAATGAACCTCCGTAAATTCAGTTGGCGTAATATTGTTGTCTATTTTATTATAATCATTTACTGTCATTGTTTGTTTACATAACATGATTCATTGATTCTACTAGGTACTATAAGACAGACCTATTAGGTTAAATTATTATTACCTAGGTTCTCTAGGTAGGTACTATTTTCATATAAAGAAAATCCCTTTCAGTACTTATAATTCACGTTCTTTTAATACCAGGAGTATATTGTACCTTGTTAATAGTGTCTGTCAGACAATCTTTTGTGTGAGTTATATTCCGAATGAAAACATAAACAAAACATTATTATTTAAATCTCTGCGATACTACACTTAAGTGTTGCGAAGGGCATAAAAGTGACATTACAAACAGCTGTTTCAACTATGGAATATTAAATTTTACTATTGAAATACATGAGCATTGTTTTTCAATGTTACACATAATTTGGCTAAGGATTAAATCATTAGATTTGCCCTCACTGTGCTTCGATCGCGCAAAAAATGTCAATACTGAGAAGAGTGAGCCCACACTTTACGTTTTCATGGTGACTGCGACATTGTATGTGTCAGAGGTGCTAAAACGAAATAGAAATATGACCATCTTTTGACACGGTGGACGAGTCTAACGATTTAAATCTTTGGAATTTGGTATAATTTCACACACAATTTAAATGTTCTAGGCCGGCGACGATTTGACACGCGTTGAAAGATTGAAATCTTTTTGGCCTTGGCTTGAACAGTGCTATCGACGGTATAAAATGTTTGGTTTAAGTAATAATAATTTATCATCTATTTTGTTTGGTATTAAGTAAGTACGAGTAGTTGTACGTGGTTTTCATAATAATTCACTTGCTGAAAATTTTATATGATTTTTTCCGTTTTAATAGGCTTCTACAAAATATCTATTTTGCCACTTTACATGTAAAAATTCTACAGTCAAATTATCTTTTCATTTATATTGTTTTATCCGCAAGTGATACTCCTTATTAAAATGGCGATTCCCTCGCAAGGAAAGAAGGGAAATAGCAAAATAATTAGGTATATTTCAATATGCATAAAATTAATCTCATTACACTGTATACCTACAATACAAGCTGAATCGAGAGGACATTTTCAACGCCGCAACTAATTAAATACTGTAACCTTAACTTTTCTTTATTTTTTTTTTTCTTTTGTAGGAATCCGTGACAATAGCTCATGTATTTTATAAAATACTCAACAATGGAATATATTAATCGACAAGATAGTTAATTCTACATGAGTAGATCTGATGATAATAAGCGATTTTTTTAATGTATACAGTAGATAATTATGTTTGTTTCAACATACCTAATTTTGCCTTTCATTACATTACATATAATTATTTCTGACTATATGTAAAATCGCAGTATGTATGACTCACGCAATGAAATAGCTATAAATCCTGCCCAAAATTCGTGAACTATTGGATTATTGGTGGTATTTCACATATACAGGGTGTGGCGTAAGTAGTGCTCCACCGTTCAGGAATCGATGAACCAGATAATTATTAACAATAACAATGAAAAAATTTAACCATTTTTAGTAGTAAGTTTTTTTTACAAAAATCGCTCTTGAACTTGATGGTGTGTCAAAAATTAGGGTTAAAATTAGAGAAGAACCAACTTTTTCTTCAAAAGAGCTGAATTTACATAAAAAATCATAATTTATCACGATAGCTCTAGTATTCAGCAGTAATTAAATGAAATCAAAATGAAAAAAATAATGGTTTTTGATGAAACTACAAACAAATTTGTAATAAAAGGTAGAAATTTCATAAATAAAAGACAAAAAGGAAATATGTTCGGAACCCTTGGGTAAAAATGAATAAAATGTTAACTTTTATAGTTAATTATCTGGTTTATCGAATCCTGAACGGTGGACCACTACTTACGCCACACCCTGTATGTGCCTATTTCATAAGCTGACGTAACCACACGCCATTCAAGCGCTTTCTCATTCATGTTAGTAGGTACCAACTACCGTGCCTTAAACTATCACGCATCTGCATGCTTATGTGCATGACTCTAGGTAGCATTTTGGTTATTTGTGCAGTAAGCATAAAATTGGATATGAATAAAGTCTGCCGAAATTCGCCAAGCGGTCGGTCTCTTCTTCACGTGACCATAGGGATAGCCTATCACCGGGACGTTAATCAATAATAAACTATTTACTTTTATAGCGTAATTATTTGGATCCTTACATTCTTAAGACTGCACCCCACACTTTCACCCGCCTAAGTCTCGATTCCATGAGAATATCGGGATAAAAAGTATCCTATGTCCTAATTCAGGTCAAGGTCTACCTATGTGCCAAATTTCATCCAAATTCGTTCAGCTGTTTTAGCGTGAAAGTGTAACAAACAAACAAACAAAAATAACTTTTTCTCTTTATAATATACTAGCTGCTGCCCGCGCCTTCGTCTGCGCTCCAGAATCAAAAGTAGCCTATGTTGTTACCTAAGTAATGGTCTATCTAAGTGTAGTCAGCGAAACCAAATGGTCCTGGGTTCGAATCCCGGTAGGGGCAAATGTTTGTATGATGAATATGGACATTTGTACCCGAGTCATGGATGTATATTTATAATATGTAAGTATTTACGAAAAAAAATCTATTTAAGTAGTGTATCAACCATCTGGTATCCATAACACAAGCCTTAAGTGCTTAACTTGGAACTAGATGGTGCTGTGTGCAATGTCAGACGATATTTATTTATTTAATTTATTATCTGTGTGCCAAATTTCATCCAAACCCTTTTAGGCATTTTGGCGTAAAAGCGTAACAAGCAAACAAACAAACTTACTTTCGCATTATAATAAATCTAATAAATAATTAATATAATTTTGATAAATGATTATTATTATAATATTTCTTAGGATTCGTTTAGACGCTTTTCAGCTAATCTGACTCCTACTGTTTTTCTTCCATTCTAAGGATAAATCAGTGTTTGTCCCGTAATTATGATCTCCATAAAACGGACTCGCGGAGGTTGCATGCTACAACCATGTCAGGTTACAGCCTCTACAGTACCTACGAAAGAAGATCTTGTCTCAGTGTAAGGTAATAAAATTGACCCAAAAAAAAGGAAATCCAACGGTTTTTAAGAAATTTACTTTGGAGATAAGACTGCCCTAAGTAGGTACAGTGCAATTTTTGTTTACGTGTTCTTACGTTTATCTTTTTCCTGTTGAAGTACGACAAAAATTCCTGTTTATTTATTGTTCTCACTACGTTTGTAATTGTCAAGGACGACTTTGAAAGCTGAGCTGGGCAATTTGGCATGATTATCATTAGTAAAATTGATCATTCCAATGGATAACCGCGTTGGATAAATACATAATTAATAATAATTTACCTACGTAATACCGCGAAACCACACATCAAATTCCCCCAAGATACGATACGCCACCAGTATCCAAGTAGGTACCAACAATATGTTAATATATCCGCAGTCCCTCAGCTCGTCGGTAATATCTAATATATTACAGCCCCTTGTAGACTTTCGGATCGAAAATCACAATGGTATATCTAGCTAGGGGTATCAAGGTTAATTTAGGTTCTCAGATTTAATCTGATCGCAATGCAAGATGTTCGAATATCTAAAATGTTTAAATGGAAGATTGGACCTATTTTGTTAAACCTTTTTCATTAAAATTGTCATATATTATATATATATATGTTGCCGTAAGAGCGTCTGTCTGTTAAGATTGTTACGTAATCTTATTCGTAACTAACTAATTATTTTAATTAATCAAAATCTTGCTAATTATGCCCTCAGATCAGTGCCATCTATTGGCTTCTTTGTGAACTAGAAACACCTAGTATTGTTTTAAGTCATTACCTACTTAATTAATTTTGATGTTCTCGTTAAAACTTTAGTTAAAATTAAAAGGGAACATTTATCATAATTATGCGACAAAATTTACGATTCCCTGTACATTACTCGAACTCTCAACACGCGGGCACAGATTAAATAGACGCGGGAGGGGTCATTGTATTCATCATTATGAACAACTTTTACAAATGGGACCCAATAGGAAATCGCGAAAAAAAAATCTGCTGTTCCCTACATTTATGTTTGATTGGTTTTTAGTAATATTAACAATTCCACGTTTGACAGAGTAGTGTTTATGATACAGCGCCCCAATGATGTAGAAAATAGAGGCGATTACGTTTTAATGGTCAATACCTCATTTTTATAATTGAATACGAGAACTATATCAGTTTCAATAATAATAATTTACAAACTATTAACAACAAGATTATTTTACACACATTTATTTATGAAAACCAGTTATTGATTATATTCCTTGAACTACCCGAAATGTTGTTAAGTAGTTATATTTGAGTTGTAAAAAGTAATGACGTTACTAATAAAACTTTCACCTTAAAACGCCTTTGCATTTGTGAATATTAGAATACAAACAACAAGCACAACAACATTACAAGCATTTTAGCATTGTTAGTAGATTTTCTTAAACTAACTTACTAAGAAGATTCTGTACTTGGGTAGCAAGTACCTACGTTGATTTTGATTTTGATAAAAGTTGTGTAAAAGAACTGAAATTGTTATTATCAAACAAGAAACCTCCGTAGCATAATGTTTTGATTTAAAAGAGTGTCCGTGGAGTTTCATGCCCGTTCTTCTCCAGAAGGAACGTATATCATCTTGGAATGGGATAATAGCTTTACTAACAAGCTCAAACTGAACGACTCCTTGTTACACGATCAATTCAAAAGTGCCTGTAAATATTTTAATTGAAATCAATGCTTTTATTTTGAGTTAAGTGTTGTGTGTGATTGAAAAGCAACTACCTATCTACCATTAACGAAGAATTAACGAAATCCACCGGAGACTGGTCGGAGACTACTTCCCTTGGGCTCCTGGTTCCTATCATATTTTTTTTTATTATTATTATTATCGTAAAAGAATTAAATCGTCTGCCACATTTAAATACCGCGATAAAGAAAAAAACAATTTCTCTCTAATAGAATGGCCACGATAAAATCCTATAGAAATCGACCTATTTGTTGACGGAAGTACATAAAACCCTAATGTCTTTTATTGGCGACACAATAAACCGAACAACACTGTACCAAATAAAACTCGATTGAAGCCAATAAAACCAATCATACATTCTCTTCTCGCTTTTTTGTTCCAATCAATAATTATGTTAAGATGAGATAAGATAAAATAATATATGTGTCAGGCATACAAGAAAATACATGCATGCAAGGTAGTAACAACGTTGTAAGGTACAGACATGTTTGCAACATGATGTGACGTGCAAATTTATTTATTTATTTTTTCATAAAGGTACACCAACAGCTTGTGTATAAAAAATATCAAATAACAGTAAATAATAGTTGAGGGCTTATACAGTTGCCAATAATAGGTGAACCAAAATTCTCAAATACAGTGATAGCCTAAGGTAAAAACGAAATGCATAAAAATTAAGTGGTAACAATTAGATAAACAGAAATATAAAAAATACATAAGTTATAAGATTGCAGAGGTTGCAAGAAATACCTACATATTACTCGTATTACAATAAAATCAATCTTTAGGTTGTGTGAGTTGCGTGCTTAGGGACATCAAAATTTGGGTCTTAAAGTGTGTAAATGTAAATGCAAATGTGAAGAAATATTACAAATTAATACATTAGCTTTCAAATAATAAAAAATCACTATAAATTAAGAGATTAACGAGTAATAGTAATATTGTAATAAATAAAAAATAAAGATCCAAAAATGATTAAACTATTCCATTGTAAATTAACAAACACAAGAAATTAAAAATCAACTCAAATAAGCTACTCATGATCTGGCAGTTTAAGTAGTTCATGCGGCCTACCCAAATGTCCTTTCTTTGGTATTGTTCGTCGAATCGTTGAGCTCCTAAAGTTCTGAGTTGAGCTGCACGGTTACTGACAAATGCGTGCACTGACTGGACAGGTCCTCTTAATCTGCGTGGTTCTTTCCTCAGAAGACCATTTCAGATACTAATCTACATGGTCCTCAAAGATTATGTTCGAATATTTATATACACATTGACATTGATGAATTTTATACATACAATGACATGAGTATTTACTTTGTAAAGTATTATATTATTTAAATTATTGTGAATGTGAAGATTATGTGGATTATTACTTTTTTTTATTTTATTTCTTAGTTAGTTTCTCGATCTGGCAGCTTGAGTAATTTATGCGGCCTACCCAAATGTCCTTTCTTTGGTATTGTTCGTCGAATCGTTGTGCTCCTTAAGTTCTCAGTTGAGCGGCAAGATTACTGACAAATGCGTGCACTGACTGGACAGGTCCGCTCAATCTGTATGGTTTTTCCTCAAAAGACCGTTTCAGACACCAATCTACATGGTCTTCACATGATCTGACCAAGATTATGTCTGGACTTTAAAAGAGACTGTGACCTCTGAGTTTGTTTCGGCCTTTCTTCTCAGAGTAGTCAGTTATGAAACGCCGACCTCATCTAGTTTTAAAAATATGATTGACGTGTAAAAGTGTTTGTAACAAACCTACTTACAGAAATAAAATCATTTATCATTTATCATTACTATGTCAATACAAATCTTTCCTCTAGGAACTCGCAAATGTTATATTATGCTTTATTTACTAAATATGTCTTTAGTTTTCTTTTCAAGTGTACAGTTTTAAGCTCCTTCCAACTTTTAGGCAACTTATTTTAAGCAATTGGTGCCATATGAAATACACTTTTACGCATAAGTGCAGTCCTACAGGGAGGTACACATAGTTGGTTATGCATATTCCTGGAAAATTGATCTGCTCTGCGCGGAAAAAATGTTCCTGTAAAACACAACGGTTTCAAGAATATACAGGGAAAAGAAATCAGCTGGTCCCTACATTTTGATGAGTTCTGCAAACATAAATGTAGGGACCAGCAGATTTTTTTTTTAGCTATTTCATATTTGTTCCCATAATAAAAGTTGTTCATAATGATGAGTACAATGACCCCTTAAGAGGTTGATGGTGTTTTACCAATAACCCTGTATATGGATGGCAATGTTAAAATTGTATACATTATAAAATAGGGTTTGCAGCTGTCCGTGGTTTTCCAATGAAACATTGCTCTAAGGCACCTCTTCTGTGCTTGAAATGCATCATCTTTATTAGTCGAGTTACCCCAAAAAATAACACCATATCTGAGAACGGATTCAGCCAGACCCGGACCCCCCGGCCGGATGTCCTCTTGTAAAGGCTGTCCTATACTCCTATACATTACGATGAGTCTCTAACATACAGGGTGTGAGGGATATCGATGCAGAAACTGTTACAATGATTGCAGCACGTGAAGACTCACGTGTTGAAAGCTGTGTCGTTGTTTTAATTTCACGCTTAAAAATTTCGTCGTTTATTAAATGATTCAGGTATTATTTGAAACGATTATTTGAAGTTAAGCGCACAGCTGATGCATTCACCTTTTTTGTTTCCCTTTCTCCTCACACACACGCAACTGTTGGTTGATAGTACCAACGTCTCGGAAAATGGGTTGGTAGTGTTGGTACCATCTGAGGGCCGACTCTACTATCGCGCGCGCTCATTGGTCAAATCAAATAGCGCGCGCTTCCCCGGCTTCCTGTTACACGAATTTCACGAAATCACTCCCACAGATTGCAGGAAGGCGAGAGGAAATATATTACACATAATAAAACCAGCTGTTTCATACAAACTGACTATGTAGGTTGAACCATTGTATGTAACTGCAGATTCTTTTTTTATTAACCGACGAAAAATTTCAACGAATGTAGGTCTAAAGTTATTTACTGAATTCATGGTTCTACAAGGCAAGAGGTTTGAGAGATTATACTAATATTTTAAAGACAGAGAGTGTGTTTTGTGTCTGTGTATATATGGATGGTAGTCTTCACAAACAAAGCTCCTATTTGAAAAAATATATATTTCACTATTTGAAAGGTGCATTGAATAATACTAATTAAATGCAAACCTAGTATGGTACCTTTTGTTATGATTCTGCCCAGAACTTGTGCACAGCGGCAGCGTGTCGTGAACACAATACCGTCTTCATTTATAAATTGCACCAGTGCGAAGCGGGATGTGTAGCTAGTTCTGTAATAAAAAATAAACAAAGTGTGATTACAGGAAACAAAATTCTACTCCCAACATAATAGTAACACTTTCATAAAGTTAGTAAAATCTTGTAAACAGATGTGCACAAAGCCATGAAAGTTTAATGAGACATTGTAAAAAATTCACGAGTTTGTTACGATACATCGGAAGGTGTATTGCAGTCCTAAGGGATCGTATCGCACAAGAACATGTTTCTGTGAAACTTCTAGTGCTTTAGTTTGAAGTAATTGTCAAGACAGCTTCGTTTTCTACACCTTCTAGCAGAATATTACAATTTGAATATTGTAATGTTAGTCATATTTACAGAATGCGACTCTCTGGACAGCAAAGAGTTTCAGAATGTTATATAAAATGACTAGAAACTGTACATTTTGATATTTCATTTTGATTGTGAACAGTCAAGTAAAATAGTTGTTAGGCAAATGGACACCCTACTTCAACTTACCTTACAAATTTTTTGTTGACAGAATGACAGTGAAACTCAATCTATTTATTTCTTTTAAGCAATTATTTTATTTACTATTTTATTATTGTCAAAGAAATCGGTCATTAAAAAAGATTAAACTAGTTGCTAGTTTAGCAATTGTGATTTGAATATACAGAAAATTTAAGTTTGTAGTCAACTTGCTTAACAATTGATTTCCCTGATTTTACTTTTCAGGTATGACACAATTGCACATACATGTGACAAGATTATGTGTCACAACAGCTCGAAATTATCCCGTTTTTTTGACTATCAACCAATGTTATATATGTCGTAGGATAATTTGATACTTCGAATCTTCGCGAAAATCCTAGGGGTTTTGCGAAAACGCGGATAATTAGACATAGGCGATTTAGTTTAGGTTAGGTTAGAACAGTGACCATTAGCGCGCGAAGGCGAGCGAGCGAAGCGAGCGTGCCGCGGCAGCGGCCGCCAAGCGCCAGATACCCTTCTATTGTTGTTGTATCATTTAGGTTAGGTTATGATAGATCCTGACTTTGTCCAGTAAGATTTGATAATTTTTCACCTATGTCTAATTATCCGCGTTTTCGCAAAACCCCTAGGAGTTGTCCAGTAAGATTTGATAATTTTTCGCCTATGTCTAATTATCCGCGTTTTCGCAAAACCCCTAGGATTTTCGCGAAGATTCGAAGTATCAAATTATCCTACGACATATACAATAAGTCCCAAAACTCTCAAGGGCTAGAATTTGTTGCAAAACAAATACGACGATTTCGTTGAACAACAAAACTGTTATTCCAATTTTGTTGAACCGAGTTATGTGCCTGTAAAATCGTGTCGAAATGTTTACAAATTCTGCGTTTAGTAAGCGGTTTCGCATTTGTACCGACAAAACAGCTGCCATTTTAGTGTAGTTAAAATCACGTGTATAATGATAAAAACAATACGTAATACGTACGATTTTACTATGTAGGTGTATGTAGGTAAATAGCTTTGGCTTTGTGACTAGAGCTAAGTTCATAGCCTTCCTGCTATAAAAATAGGTATTTTAAATTAAAACGTATTATATTTTAATAAGAAAGAGGAAAATCCTCGCGAAAAAAACCATACGTCTCTTGAATTTTATCCGTGACATTTTCCTCGAGACAACGATTTGGTTGGTGTTATTTTAGTGTGACCGAAAAAACACTCGAGAACACTCAACGTCTGCTATCTTACATCCAAACAAATGTTATGACATACATGTTATGACAAACCTCAAATATTTTAGAGGACGCAAAAAGAATCTCTCCATCCGTAGGTTAAACAAAAAACCTTTTCTACCATAACTGCAATTTCTTTCAGGAAATTTTCGTTTGCCTTTCCCAAACAAGCTAGAAATATTCGAAATTATATTTTATAGCATATATTTACAACCAAAATATGTTAATAAATACCTAAATCATGGTCCACTATGCTGTGATAAAAAAATGGTGACCGGGTGTCCTTTGAAAGTTGGTATGCTTGGTACGTTAATCTGCGGGCGTCAGCAATATTTGTTTTTTGTTGACACGAAGCGTTTTTAAAACTTTTTCTTGAGAATTTTCTGTATGTATTCGCAGTTTTTTCTGATATATATTTATTCAGTTTTAAAGCAATAATAGGTGACTCAGATTGTATGTAGGTATAATTATTTATATTACAATATTGTGAATCAGATAACCTTGATGATTTTCATGGAAAAACTTGATATCAGGCAATAATTTCTAACAACAGAAGCAGTGATGAAACAGTTGTGTCAAGATATAAACACCTGTCAATGTTCTTGATTCAAGGAGGGTATGTGTAAGCAGACAAGCGATAATTTTAAAGGATCATCAGATATTTTATGAAACAAAATTATGAACGACGCAAAAAAATCTCCACCTGTATTGATTCTGGTAATAGTAACTTATATTGGTACAACTGCTAACGATACATCATAAGCTATTGTTCACGTACAACACACCGAAAACATATAGAAAATACGTTAGTATAATAATAAATATAATAAAAATTTTATAGTGTTATAAAAGAGTGCTTGTGTTCAAACCACGTGATTTTAAAGACTTGCGCGTACATTATTACCATTGAATAAATGAAAATAGTCCTTAGATCCGCGTGGAAGATTAGATAGCATAGCTCTTCGGTATTTCTAGAACATGAAAACTAATAACACAAGAGACTATTTACTGGTAGACCAACACCACTTATTAGTCAAATTACGACAGAAATGAACACTCTTCTTTTCCGTTAGTATAGTTCCGAATAGCTTTTAGAAAACTAGACTTAAAACTGTAATATTCAACTCATGTTTCAAATATTAACAGGCACAGTCAAGATTGCAGTTGACAATTAGTTTTGAAATCGTATAAAAGCGCTTGGGAGCGAGGCACACGGTAAGTCACCGGGTTTGTGTGTCATGGAAACTAAGTTTATTTCAAAGAATAAGGAGTGGGGTAATTACGTTGCGTCACCGGATATTTGGATCACAGAGCGGATGTTTTAAATACAAAAATAGGTTTAAGGTAAGGTAGGTATAGGTTTCTTGTTATGCTTGATGATTTTGAATGAATGAAGGGTAATTTAGGAAAACTATTTAGGCAAACCTGAAAGAAGTACGCGACTAAAACTGTAAACGTTTAGGTACCTACAAAGATTTCAAAAGGGAAATGTTTGGTTAAAATTATTGATAAAGCATATTTTATTTGTTTTTATACCAACCTACTTACTTTTCCTAGACGGAACTATTCTTAATATGTTACGCACTAATTTCAATTGGATTAATCATCAATGTAACATGATGTCTCACGTAAGAAACTTTCTATAGCACCTTTTTTTTTTTGAGGTTGGGAAATCATCAAATAACTTCTCCCGCTCTGGGCAGAGCGGGAGGGCGTGTCAGACTCCCACTGACTAAAACCCACCCGTGTTCCTTCAGTTGCCTGTGCCATGGGCCACGGTATCCCTCTCGAACTTTCCCGCAACCCTGGCAGGCATCGGCCCTGCCGGACCCCGTCATTGATGCTGACATCTCTTTAAGGTGCGCGTGAAACACAACGCACCGTCGACCCGGGCCTGGTCCTTATTGAACCGCGAGCTGCCCATTGCTCGCCGTTCGCAAGCCCGCGCCTACGGTGGCTGGGAATCGGCCTGCGATTCCCGACGCCCAGGGCGTCTCCTGCGGCGGGTAGGGACGTGAGGGCGCGAATTTTGCCTCTCCCTCACGCCTTTCGCCTCCTCCTTCGCGAACATTACTGCTTCGCAGAAGGAGGTGATGGCTTTCCAAGCCCTCTCTCTCCGTACCATGGCCTGGACCAGGGCCGGACGCGAGAGATCGCCACCGCCAATCGCCTGCACGAGGACACGGCGGTGCTCCGCCCAAGCCGGGCAGACCTCCACCGTATGCTCCACCGTGTCCTTCGAGTGATCCGCACAATGGTGACACCCGGAGTCTATAGCACCTGATGATTAATTCTGCACAAGCGAGTTTTTAGTTGAAAGTTCCCTAATTTAAAATACAAAATGGAGATTATCATTAAGATATTCAGCTAAAATCTTGCTTTCTTTTTCGAAAATTGTGAACATTCTGATGAAGTATCATATAAAGAAACCGCAATTGTATTTTCGTTTTCAGAACTTTATGAAAACACTTGCAGACGAATATTATTAAAATTTTCGAATAAATAAGAGGTAGGTTTAACCGCATCTCTAAAAAAATACGTACAAAAGAAATGATAAGCATCACCTTAGTACGTATTTTTTTGTTCTTTATAGTATATCAAACTCAAGCTCAAAGCATTTATTTCAATTAAACCATTTACAGGCACTTTTGAATTGTCAAGTGGTCGGAAAAAAAAAAAAAAAAAAAGTGGTCGGTCAGTCAGAAATATGAAGCTAGTGGCCCATTCCAAAGCGTAGTCGGTACCTATGGAGAAGAAACTCCATGGACACTCTTTTAAATTATATCGTTACTTAAATATTAGGTAGTTACATCATTATTGTTGAATATAGGTATAATTATATGGGAGAACGATGTAAATAAGACGTTTACGTTGAATGTCCAGAGTACAGCAAATATAAATTTAAACAAAACAATCCATAATTAAAATAAGCCGTGGCAGCTAAGAGAGGACCAGTCCCAACTGACGGCGACCGTTCACGAACATGACGCATGGATCAGCACCATTCAGCTCAACCATTTTGAAGAGGGCTAAGTGATCCAATACACGCGCCACCGTCAGCGAGACATTTGAGTGAGCATGACATCTATCAGCCGCCAGGGCACATTCAAGTCAATGAAAGACATTACCCGGTAAATGGTAGCTCGATAGTACATAGTACTCATACTTGTCCTATGCAATTATGTAATACAAAGGAGATTGAGTTTATACAATGCAAAGGTAGTCTTAAAATCTTCAGCAGCTCCAACAGTATTTTCAAGTGTTAATCAATTAGTTGTGGTTGTGGAGCACGACCAGCATGTATCCAGGCATTTTTATCAGCGATATAATCCCCAACTTTTAATATGCCTGTCTATCTATTTAATACTTGTAAACACTGTCTCATTCACACAATAAGTGAGGTAGCTGCTGTCATGTCATCTGTCAGTTATCTCGAATGGCGGGGAAAGGCGGAGAATGAAGCTGTGAGTCTTATTTTCATAGTACTTCGTGTCGTATCGTCTGACCCAGAATTTTGGTTAATTTGTTCTACTATCAGTTGTAAAACTTAATAAAATAAGTTAAAACAACCCATTTAAATGAAGTGCTCGCTGCTGGGGAATCCTGTGATCTGATTTACTAAAGTTTCGGTTTTCATATAATGTGTTCTTTTTATAGTGACCCTGAGAGAAAATTTGAGGTCGATTCCCCAGTTGTTATGTAATTCAGTGTTCCCACTGTATTGGAAGGGAGGCGTCCCGTTCAAAGCTTCTTGGCCTATATTGTCACAATACGATTGTCTGTCTTCAGTGACTTATTCCAAAACATTTATTTTTATTTTTCTGTTGTGCGACTCAGTGAACGTGAGAAAATAAAGCTGTCTAACAAGAACAAAGACACAGTGTAAACGGTGATATTTTTCTGTTTTGCAACTCACAGTGAACGTGACAAAACAAAAGCTGTCTAACAAGGACAAAATCGCCACGAGACTGTGGAAACGGTGCCATCACCTTTAAAGCGACGTCTATAATATCTATTTTCTCTAAAATGTAAATTATTAGTATTTCCATCACCGCACATAAGACGCGCGAAAAAGTGTTCAGTCTAAGAAGAGTAGGTACCTAAGCTTACACGTCCCGTATGGAACGATAGATACATTTTCAGTAAACTCAGTTAGTTCTTAATTAGTGGGTTTTGTGGTTTCCATTCAGTTGTTTTGTTTTCATAGTCTCCAAACGGCGTGTTGACACCACCCGTGACCCAAGGGCTGGCCAGAGGCTTAGCATTGTCATACATCGTGGCAATGCCGCCAGTCTCTTGGGTACATTACCAGTTGACAGAGATGCGGAGGAATTTTTCGACGCCATATTTTGATTTGTTAATAGGTTTAGTTAGTTAAAGTTATTCAGTTGTTACAGTTGTAATGAAAATCATGTCATTTGTTTTGGTTTTTATTTATTATTATTTTGTTCTATTTTGTGAATGTGAGAACGTTGTTGGCTTTGTGGAGTCATTTAATGTATATTTCGATTTGTTGGCATTTACCTGGTACCTGGTACTTGTCGATAGGCCTACACTGTCCTCTCATACCAATTTACACTGTAATTTGAAAACATTTTAAAACGCAATTATTTTTAAAAGTGTACGTAACCGTAGTTTCTTGACGGCTCCTCTCAATAGCAAACGACAAATTATTGGAACTGTGCACCTAACTTCTGACGTTCCATAAATTCCCGTGAGGGTTAATGTGAAATAAAGTATTTTGATTTATTGATTTAAGTATGAGTGAGCGACACAATACTATTCAAATGTCATTGTCAACGAAACAGACGTGATAATCTTTTGACGCGGTCGGTGAATCTAAAGATTTAAATGTTTGTATTTTCTTGTTTCAGGCAGTGGTGTTCAGGGTGGCACAAGGCCCGTTCATCGAAGAGTTCCATCAATGTGTGACCCACGGGTTTTACACCCAGCGGTGGCAGGAGCAGGCGTATACCACGCTTTCATTGATCTTCATGTTCATACTGCCTCTAGTCATACTGGTGTCCACTTATGTATCCACTGTTAGAACGATTGCCAGTAAGTATTATTTTTTTTCTAATAAGGAATATGCATGTTATTTAAAATTGGTTCAAATATTTATATTCCGAATCTTTATTGGCCCGACATTTGAACTAAAGCATTATTTTAGTAATTGATATCTTTTTAATTACTTAAATTTAATAAATACTTAATAGTGCAAATACCTACTACGCTTAGGAATCGGCAACTAGCTTCACTTTCTGACTGACCGACCACTTGACAATTCAAAAGTGCCTGTGAATGGTTTAATTGAAATAAATGCTCTGAGTTTGAGTTTGAATAAGTGAGGGGAATTCAAATTTAAAACACGCAACAACATTGGTTAAAACAAAACGTGACGTCAAATACTATGTCAACAAGTTCGTATTGCTTACATCTGCTCAAATAAGTCCTTTACCTAAAAAGTCTCATCACACATCATTTTCTGAATACCGTCCAATATTCGTCTTACCATTCCTATCCAAAGTCCATGAACGGTTAACACAATATCTCCATCGGTAATTGACTGGTTTCGTAGTTACCTGTTCGGTCGTCGGCAACGTATTTGCACTGGAGAGACCTCGTCATCCTGAGAAACTGGAAACACAAAACTGCGAGATCAGAATGAATTACCTCTAAAAATTGATAATGAAACTATCTCAGATAGTTAAAAGTTGCTAAGACATTAGAAACTTTCTTTACCAACATAAAATTCTTATTTAATCAATGTTTAGACAGCGGTACGTTTCCTGATTTAATGAAACATAGTAAAGTAGTACCAATTTTCAAATCAGGTAGTAAGTGATCCCTTTAATTAAAGACCTATATCTGGGTCACCAGCATTGAGTAAATTCTATGAAAAAATCATGCTAGACCTGAGGGGCAATTCCCGTAATTTTAAGACCGTTCGCATTCTAATCTCAGTCTCAATCTGTCAAAATTACAATCTTTTTACATACATTTTTGACAGGTTTTTGACATTGATTGTCGCTGAGATGAGATTGCGACTTGAATTTGAACGTTTTTTAATTACGAGAATTGGGCCTACAGATGTTATCACATTTTAACTCAAATGGGATTTTACATAGTCGCCTGTTTGGTTTCACGAAAGGTAGCTCGACGGCTAATGCGGGAATAAAACTCAACAATCTTACGAGAAGTCTCAGGATTCAATTGGCGTTTTTTGTGACCTCTCAAAAACGTTTAACTGCGTTGACCACAAAATATTGATCCGTAAATAATTACACCACTACGGAATTCGTGGACAAGCTGCTGATCTTAAACAGGCAGCAAAAAGTAAACGTTAACGGGGCGACGTCCTTGGAGTCTTTAGGGTCAAGAATTGTTTTATTTTGTTAATTAATAAAAATACCACATTAGTGAATGAGCTACCCCCAGAACTAGTAACGCATGTCAAGTCCAAGGATCAGCTTAAAAAAGTTCTGCAAAAACATTAGGTTTCTCATTGTGTTCACGGGATTTTCGAGTTCGGTGTTTTCGATGTTTGTAACAAACCTTACGTTGGTGAAAACACCTTTTTGTTTATTATGTGATCCTTGATCTCGACTGTAGGTTTATTTTTATATAGTTTACTTAGCATAATTAAGTTTTAGCATAATTTTTAAAATTTGTATACAGGGTGTTTGGAAGGGAGCTGTACATACGCCTAGGGTAGAAACTAGGGATAGTCTGCTACCTACCCCCGCCCATTATATTGACCTTGGCCTCAAGGTTTTTTTTACCTTACTACCTTACCTTAAAATTATTTCTTTACCTTACTACGGTACTTCAGGCCCCATAACTTTTCTTCTCCACAATTTTCTGGTGTAAAATAATTTTTTGCAGGACCCTAAGACTCTAACGATTAAAACAAGACCATTAGCCGACCGGTCCCATGGATAGATTTTGAGCTACAGGTAGTTTTAGTCAAAAAATCACAAAAAAGTCAAATAAAAAATAAAAATAAATTAAAAAAAAACCTTGAGGCCAAGGTCAATATAATGGGCGGGGGTAGGTAGCAGACTATCCCTAGTTTCTACCCTAGGCGTATGTACAGCTCCCTTCCAAACACCCTGTATAACATTGCTTGACGAGAACAACTGCCGAAAAACTGTTATGCAGTTTGGCAGACTTTATGTTTGTTATTGTTTACAGATTTTGAATCAACAAATAAAAAATAAAAAAATATAAATACACGTAGTAAAAATAAAATTGTATTAACCAAAGGGGAATGCCAAAGTTTCCTACAAGACTCAGCCAGAACCGACAAAGATGAACTATAGGTATATCATAAAAAAGGAAAATAATTACAGTATTTGATAGTATAGTTAGTTTTATCTTAGAAGTACCTACACCAAAAAAAATTATAGTTCTTTAAAGTTGACCACTTGATACCGATAACATAACATAAACTATTAAATAATGAATTAAATTAATGACTTTTGGCACATTATCCTCACTTAGAGATACGTTTTATAGTAAAAATATAACAAACCTACATTATTTTAGAATGTATGAAAAAAAACCACATGTATACATTTTAACAATTTACTAGGTAGGTTCAGATGGTCGGTTGGGCGAGCCGGGTCAGCAAGTAATACGTCAGCGTCGTAAGTGGTAGAAAAATCGGAGTCCGGAACACGGCAATAAACAACACAAAATTAAAAAAAAACACTGGGACACTTCGTCGCTCGCGATGATAACACGCGTGAGAAGTAAAAATAAATCTTTTTAACAATAACAAATACAATTACTCACACAGCGAGTCGAAATCATAATCAGTCCTAGATGATTTAGATACACTGACATCTTTAATTCAACGCCATCTGTGGCATACTCTAAGTAACTCGTAAAAAGTTAATTTAAGTTAAATGCATCTAACATTTTGTAACATTTATGTCCAAATAAACAACCGAAGTCATAATTGCAAAATGTATTTTGCGATTTGCCAAAAAAACAGTTTTTTTTTTAATTCGGTCACTTTAATACTTACTGATCCTTGGCGCCGTGCTCACTTTAATACTAAGCGAGCGAAGTGTTGCCAGCACTATACTAACATTATTAGGAATAAACTATTCTAAACGGAATCGATAATCAAATTAAATTACTTTTAACTATTACGTTACTATAAAATATATGTCTATTCAAGAATCTAAACGCGATTATAAGAAGTTACGAGTTATGACTTACGTTAGTAATAAATTCACTTATCTTCATACTGATATTATTGTGATCGATTTGCAAGTGCAACTTTGTATCGATATTATTTTATTTTGTGTATTGGCAACATTTCTAATTGAAATTGTAGCTATGAAATGTATTGATAATAATTATTTAAAATGACTTTTCAACTGTGTACTTCTACAGATTTTATTTACATGGTATAATTCTTACTGTTATAAATTGTCATTATTGTAGAAAGTCTGTCGGACGCTAGATGATTCAAGCCTATTCCTGGCATTGTTAGTTTCACTAAAACAAGCAAGCCATTTTTTATAAACAGTATCCGCTTTTATAACAAGTTGCCAAATGTTACAGAACGTAGCGATGGAAAGTTCAAAACCCACATCAAACGTATCCTTATCAAAAAAGGATATTATAATATATAAAGACTACGTTAAAGACAAGGAAGTCTGGCAATAATTCCTTCTGCACGTGTGGCTTCCCTGGTACCTCATTAACGGCATCACTATGTAAATGTCTAGTAACTGTTCCAAAATTACGTTTTTTTTTACATACTTCTTTGACATAATCCAGATTTGATATAGTTGTAATGGCAATTATGTAATTGGTTTATATGGGCTTTTATTATTTTATTTATCTTGTTTATTTAAAGATTCTTTGTATCTTGTTAATCTGAGAACGTTGCAGGCCTAACCTGTAAGTCCTTTTTCTATCTTGTTAAATACCAGGTACCCGTTGACGGGCCTACAATTTCCTCCCATACGTATAAACACTGTAATTTGAAAACATTGTAAAAGCCAATTATTTTTAAAAGGGTAGGTAACCGTGGAGTTTTTTGCTGGTTCTTCTCCGTCGGAAACGACGTGCATCTAGCTTCTGACGTTTCATAAGTGCCCATGTAGGTTTATGTGAAATAAAATAATTTGATTTGATTCCTGGATTAATACTTCTGAACCTTAGGGTGGCATTCTAGTGAGGCGGCGAGCCTCCTTGCCATATTAACGCCATGGGGCAATAGACAATAGGCAATAGTCCTCGCGCACATATGGGAGTGGCACGGAGGCGAAACGCCGGGGCGTAACTCCGCTGCCGCGAGAAATCACGGCACAGTGGACAGAGCTCCGGCTGGGTCTTAGGGCGGCATGGAGAGTGCGACTGTCGCAACCCAGCGCTGGGCAGGCCACAATTGCGGCGATAAGTTCCCTCTTTGTGGAGTGGCTAGAGAGGCGCCACGGCGTCCTCACAGGACACGGTTGCTTCGGGAGGTTTCTGTTTCGGACAAGGCGGGAGGAAAACCCCGGGTGTCACCATAGTGTGGATCGCCGGGAGGACACGGTGGAGGTCTGCCCGGCTTGGGCGGAGCACCGCCGTGTCCTCATGGAGGCGATTGGCGGTGGCGATCTCGCGCGTCCGGCCCTGGTCCAGGCCATGGCACAGAGCGGGGAGCACGGGAAGCCGTCACCTCCTTCTGTGAAGCAGTTATACTCGCGAAGGAGGAGGCGGAACGCATGGGGGAGAGGCAAAATTCGCGCCCTCACGCCCCTAACCGCCGCAGGAGACTCTCTGGGCGTCGGGAATCCCATGCCGATTCCCGGCCACCGTAGGCGTGGGCTTGCGGATGGCGAGCAATGGGCAGCTCGCCGTCCGATTAGGACCAGGCTCGGGTCGACGGCGCGTTGTGTTCCACACGTGCCTCAAAGAGATGGTAGCACCAAATGACGGGGTCCGCTAGGGCCGATGCCTGCCAGGGTTGCGGGAAAGTCCGAAAGGTTTACCGTGGCCCCTGGCACAGGCAACTGAAGGAACATGGGTGAGTTTTAGTCAGTCCCGTTCCACCCAGAGCAATAAAAGTTATTTGAAGACTACAAAAAAGAAAAGCGTGGCTTTATTTTCGTAGTTCTTATTAACTCAATTTTCGGCGAACTAATTTCTTTCTACCATCTTTATGCAGATGATTTACAAATTTACTCGTGAGCTCGTCTTGGAAATCTGCCCGAGGCTATCTTAACGATAAATCGTGATCTGGCCCGTATATGCAACTGGAGCAAGAGATATAGACGAACCCCATAAAGACGCAGGTTGTGGTGGTAGGCCGTTCAAGGACAGTCTCAAGAATCGACTGAACTACTTTTCCCTAAATTTCTTATGACAACTCAGTTGTTCCCTTCCATGAGAAAGTTAAAAACTGGGGGATATTCATTGATAAAACCTTCTATTCGACTTCCAACTGCAGGAAGTTCGCCGCAACCTATTTGCATGCGCTCCATCTTTGATGAGATTACAATTGCGACTGCCATCAAGATTGCGCTTGCACAACCATTTCTTCTACCCGTCTTTGACTATGCTGATGCCAGCTATCTTGACCTTACCTAAGACCAACTCGATAATTAGAGCAGCTTATTTTTTTTTTGTATCAATTTCTAATCGGTTTGCGCAAATATTCTCATGTTTCTGAATTTCGTGTGAAGCTCAAGTGGTTACCAGTTCGCCTGCGCTGGAATGCTCATATTCTATTTATAATATTCTCTTTTCCCTTTCTACCCCTCTATCTCAAGAAACGTTTCCAGTTTCTTTGTGACTCCCACACGAAATGTTTACGTTCAACAGTTAAACTTGATATAATACCCGCTCGGAAAGACCCTTATTACTTTTAAAAAATGAGGGAGAATGTACGTAATTACTGTTGTAAAAATGTGCGGGTCGAAAAAGTGTATGAAAATCCATTGTTAACGTGCTGTATTTTTTTTTATTTCGGGCAATTCAGTAGCTAGCCTAATTAAATATAGTACTATACTGCAAAAAGACAATAATTTTTTATCACCGAGCTCAAAATGATATTGGCCACAAACGTTTGCTGAGCATTGACAAAAAAATAAACAAGTGAAATTCACGCGCGCGCGGATCGCTTTCTTTTATTTTATTTATCAGAATTTTCAATTTGTGTTTACGATTTACTCTAAGATTTGATGACGCCGCCAAAATTTTAAGAAACTGCCCAAACTGTTATTGAGAACCTATTGTCCGAGGAATTCAGAAATAAATATAACTAGACAGTGAAGATTTTTCGCAGTGGAAAAGCGAGATAAATGCGCCTATTTCTGAAAATGTATTACTGTCTTATTTTAGCAAAAAAGCGCAAAAATATAAGCCCAGTTACCTTGTGGCTTTTGTATTGTATTGAGAGGGAGATGTTAATGTAAACATAGGCTGGTCGCGTTTATTGTCCTGTCACGGTCGCCATCCATGTGCGGATGGGCGATGGTATGAGTAAATGACACAACGAATGCTGATACAATACTGAGCTTTATTACAAAAGACACACGTTTATATGGTTACATTAAGATCTCCCTCTCACTATGCAAAAAAAGTACTATACAACGTGTTGTTTTGCATCCTCGTCAAATTTCAGGAGGCTGCTAGGAAAGACATAAATAATCAAATAAAATTACCATTCTGCTAAATAATTAATACATACTTGTTTTTTTACATATTTAGGTTTGACAGTATTTCAGAATACTCCACTTTCAAAGAACATAATCGCCCATAATAATCAAATGCGGTAGGCAGTGTCGCACGACTATGTCGCTGTGTGCGTGCGTTTCAGTTACAGCGCAGTTACAGGGCGCTATCACACGGGCCCTAATATATAGTACCGATTTCCGAAAATTATAAAAAAATACAAAATACCTACTTATTTTATTATTGATTCGTGTCGAGAATCATTAGCATATTTACCTCCTCGAATTTGACGAGGATGGGAAACGACGCCTTGTATTGGCAAGAAACGACGTCAATAATATGGAATACAAAAAACTTGCAGCATTTCTGAAAAGAAAATCTGAGGGATTCCGCAGTAAATCAAAAGTTCTTACTACGGAGACTTTTCCTTTTTGCAAAATACTCCAGATGACGAATATTAACTTCTTGATGAAGGTAAGGTTTATGAACAAACATAGGTACTGTTTATATAATTGAATAACTACCTATTTTTAGAAACCTGCTAGGTTTTCATGTTTGATGTATTTTACAGGATATTTTAATTTTGGGAATACATGGTGCCTGTCGTTCCAAAGATATAATTATATTATTATAACAGACGATATTGACATCCAAGAGAATTTAATAATGGTCATGCTTCCTAACACAAAAACAAAATTTGGCGATAATTTGTTATATAGGACACCATAAAATTGTCTACAATATAGTCTTCTTTATTCTATAAAGCTAGTTCCAATATTTTTGAAGTTTTGAGGTTTTTGTTACTGACCCGCTTTCTTTGCGGCCCAATGTATTTACACCAATGACGACGGCCCCATTTTATGTCCAGCCAAATCACTGTCCATTCCAAGGTCGCCTGCAAGAGATCGCAGAAAGCGATAAGCCACCCATTGTATATTTTGTAGTGTTTGATTTATTTTTTGCTATGTATTTTGGTGGTGTACAATAAAGTACAATAAACATAAAGTTGTTTAGGTGTTTTGGTGATAATGACGGAAAAAAACACACAACTACATAGCATTTTGGTTTACACTGTGCACATCAAAAGTATTCTGTAGTCTACGGATTTGCTCAATATTTAACGACCCAAGTGATCATACAAAATCGAGTCTTCATATCTGCAGTACCAACAAATCGCATATTTTTTTTTAGATCTTCTCAATCGGAAAGTTTCACCGTTGGATTAATACTGCTTCAAATTAAGAACAATTTAATGACATCATAGAACACAGAAATAACGTAATGGAATTAGGTGTATTACATATTTATCTGACAAAAAAAATAGGTGCAATATCTACATAAGTAGCTACTTGTTTTTGTGAATTAAACAAAGAAGAAACATTATTAGACTTGTGATTATCTATACATATTATTAAAATATTAACGAAGTCAAAACTGTTAATGGAATATAAAAAAAGGAATCGCTACGAGGTGTGGGAACGAGTCTGATGCCGAAAATCTCAAATGGTCGGTTTCATAAACACGTAATATGCACTTGTGAGGTGTTGTTTGGTTGTAAATTGAGTTATAAATGTGTGCGTGTGAGCCTGTATGCACAGAGTAAGGTGTAGTTTTGCAAGCTTCACTGTATTGTTCGCAGCGCTATGTCTTGATTTTTATTTATTTGTTTATTTAAAACTCTTATACTATCATTACAGGTTTTGGAACCTAATGCGATAGGTAGAACTACTTATAATATTAACTATTTTAAATAACATCTATTACTAACAATTACCATATACATTAATACAAAATTACTTATAACTAAAACGATACAACCTTATAATTACAATTACAACAATGTAATTTTCACACAAAATTAACTTAAGTATGTTTTACAGTCAAAAATTAAAAATAAAACAATGAAAGAAACAATAAACATAAAATTAACTAATTAATGCTTTCGTAACATATTATATTTAAGCTTACTTTTGCAAGTTCACTAAAGTAACACGAAAAAAAATGTCCAACCTATTCTGAATTTCGTTAACAGTACGAATTGCTCGCGTACCTCTCACGCGAGCAATTCGTACTGTTGTGTGCTTTGGTTTTGTGTTATTTTTTTCTTTTTGTTTCTACTTGGTCTGATCCGAAAATATAGTTTTTAGAATTTTTGTCCGTTTGGATGTACCTTTGTATGGTTTACTCAAAAACAGCTGAACGTATTTAAATGAAATTTGGCACACAGATAGTTTACTCCCCTGGCTGGAGGCTTTGAGTTAGCTCGAAGGCACCACAGGATTGACCAGTTAAGCAGTCACGGCCTCTCAAGGCCAACTGCGAGATGCCATACAAAAAAAAAAAATTATAGTTTACAATCTGGATTAACACACATAGTACTTACTTTTAATTCCGATAGTACGTTTCCGTGGGATATTTTCCGACATTCACGAGGGTGAAACCGCGGGCTATGACTAGGACTTAAACAAACGCAGTGTAGGCGGCCTTTGCTCTAGGCGACTACCAATCAGCATTGACATATACTATTATTTGTAAACAAAAAGATAGGGGCTGCTTTGGAACAATAAACTAGGTATTCCTATGTTAGCCTTTTTTTTTTTTTGAGGGTGGGATATCATCAAATAACTTCTCCCGCTCTGGGCAGAGCGGGAGGGCGTGTCAGACTGTAACTGACTAAAACCCACCCGTGTTCCATCAGTTGCCTGTGCCAGGGGCCACGGACTTTCCCGCAACCCTGGCAGGCATCGGCCCTAGCGGACCTCGTCATTTGGTGCTGACATCTCTTTGATCTCTTCTTTTTATATTTGCCTGCCAGGGTTGCGGGAAAGTCCGAAAGGGTTACCGTGGCCCCTGGCACTGGCAACTGACGGAACACGGGTGGGTTTTAGTCAATAAGAGTCTGACACGCCCTGCCGCGCCGCCCGGAGCGGGAGAAGTTATTATTTTGATGATTTCCCACCCTCAAACTATATTACTTCTATAACACTGTGCATGCATCTCAAACAAAAATGAATACACGATAAAAGGTGAAAACACTTACTGTTTTATAATTTACTTCATAATTTATTTCTTCCAAAAATAAATGATGATGAATAAATTAATGATGTTATTATGCATTTTATGAATTGTATATTTTGGTGATGTCTATATTGCGACTTGGTGCCTTAGTAAATAAATAAAGTCACCACAATAATAATATCTTGAATACAAACTGGTTATCACCAGTCGCCTTCATGCATGACATAGGCCTTATACAAAGTACCTTCGTACTTTTTACTATACTATAATTTATGTATAAAGGAAATTAACAACATGAAGGAGTTTAATCATGATCTGGCAGTTTGAGTAATTTATGCGGCCTACTCAAATGTCCTTTCTTTGGTATTATTCGTCGAATCGTTGAGCTCCTTAAGTACTGAGTTGAGCTGCACGGTTACTGACTAATGCGTGCACTGACTGGACAGGTCTACTCAATCTGTGTGGTTGTTTCCTCAAAATACCCTTTCAGACACCATATCCTATATCATATATATGGACTTTAAAAGAGACTGTGAACTCTGAGTTTGTTTCGGCTTTTCTTCTCAGAGTAATCAGATAGGAAACGCCGGCTTCATCTAGTTTAAAAACAGTACGATTTACGAGTACGTATAAAAAATTATTAGTAAAATCATTTATCATTTAACGGTTTTTTTAAGGAAGATGTAAGGATTGTAGCACGTGGCGTTATATAGCTTTTGCCTACCCCCACGGGAAGAAAGCGTGAGTTTATGTATGTGCACCTATTAATAATACATCTATAACAAATGTTCCCAAGATTTGTAAACAGTACCTATTCACAATCCAATGAAAAACAAAAAGTAATTATGCAACTTTTATTCAGTTCAACAGCTGTGTACGATGTCACTGTCTAATATTTGTTAAGAAGTTATATTCTTGAGAACGGTAACAGATGTTACTTGTCATGACATACATAAACTGTCAACTAGCCATGCCTAGTCTTATTAAGAGCGTTTATACCTTATGAGTGGCAATATCGCAATATAGTGTCATATTTCGTGGTTTTAAATTTTTATCATTTAATCGGAGCTATATTTTAGAAATCTGTTTAATTAACTTTTTAGAATTATGTGAAAACTGTGTAATAAAAGATAAGAAATCTTTGCGTTTACAGTTCTATTTATATGCAAATAATACATTGGAAACTTGCAGGGCGTTATTTTCATTGTAAAATAACTGTAAGCATTACAGTTACTTATTTTTTAAACACTTTCACTTAATTCTAAAAAGTTAATTAAACAGATTTTTAAAATATAGCTCTGATTAAATGATAAAAATTGAAAACCACGAAATATGACACTAAATTGCGACGTTGCCACTCATCATAAGGTATAAACGCTCTTAACAACCAAATCCATGGAGACAGTTCATTATGAAAACCAATATTTGTAATGTCTGTTTACTTCATCAAATCAAAATAGTCGTTTAATTATTGTTTCCATTACAAATACCTAGGCTGTGGTTTGTCTAAGTCAATGCTATAGGAATTAAATTCAGACATAATTTAGTTAAGGTACAATAATCTCTTCTGGAAAATAAATATAGTAGGATACAAAAAAATTTAAGTTTATATCATTATCCGCCTATAATGTTCCCACTGCTGGGACACAGGGCTCCTCTTGGTGAGAAAGAGTGGGCCGTAATCCACCATACGGGCCCAGTGCGGGTTGGTAGATGTCACATGTCTTTCAAATTGTTGGTGTTGGGCTTGCCGGTTTCCTCTCGATGTTTTCCTTCACCGTTTTGAGAGCAGTGGTGATGAAATAATTTACACAAAGTCAAGCGGCTGTCTGGATTCGAACCTACCTACAACTCGTAAGTTACGGCCCTCACCAAAAAACAATCTTTCGTAACATAATATTGTTTAAGTCATTCGGTTTTAATTGAGTGCAGATAGATGACCAATTTTCTTGAACTAAGTACATTCACGGAATCAAAGTTTTTGTGCCTACCTCTGTACAACAACTTATAATTAAGTTTAAGTAAAGATTAGGAAAATTAGCTTGGCGTAAAACTGTGTTTATCTTGTTATTTAACTTTGTGATACTTGTTGAAATTAATTAAAGACTTAGAACTAAAATACTGGATGATGTGGCTATTTACTCATTTTGAGTAAGAGACGTTAAGCCTCTGATGACGTAGAATGAATAAGAAAACGCGTAAGGTGTGAATGTGGAACACATTTATCTAAAAAGACAGGCAATATGTACGGCGACCTACATATTCTTTGGCAAAGAATAAATGCTTTGGTATATCTAGATACTCCTTTACTCGTAAATAGGTACTTATCGGAATTTATGACACGCATTTTGGTACGCGTTTCCGATTTCAACCACTAGGTTGACATACTTACCTAATATAATTATGAGAACTCAATAACTCATGCTTCAAAAAATATATGAGAACTTATTCACTTTTCCAATTTCCATTTTCTTTAAAAGAAAACTTCCTACAGTGAAACTATCTGTATTTCTGCGAGTAGACCTTTTAAGACTTTTTTTTGGTAAATAATGAAAACGACAAGACTTTTATAAATGCATGTATTCTATGTAGCCTGCATGGTACTCACATTCACAGCCAGTTTTCTCTTTCAGTATAATTAGGTATAATTACTATAAAGCTTTGACAGCATTAAAAATTAAACCCCAAACAAAATTCGACTTTGAAACAATTACAAAGCGCTGTAAGTGAATTTCTTAACGAACTTCCTGCGGTAAAAGTATTTCGAGTGTACCTACCTAACATTATAACGAACTTCGGGTAGCCATTAATAATACGACTGGGTAGATAAATAATCGAAATGCCAACAGAGCATTGTTTGATTTAGGTTGAGCAGCTCCAAAAAGCTTGTCGGTAAGCCTAACAAAAAATTAATTTGACGAGTTATTTCACATGATTACTTTTTGGCATTCAGTTTCATCTCATATTTTTTTATTTACCACGTTTATTTCTTTGGCATCGATATTGATCATATTTTATTAGGTACATATAATTTATTACAAAAGGCATAAAAATAACTGAGCTATTTTAATAAAACAGGAAACAGGATAACGAAAATATGTTTATTGTTAGGCCCGAAAACAATATTGAACAATTTTGTATTCTTCGTGAAATATCAGTAGGTACTTTGGGATGAAAAATTTAATTTCAAATGAATTTAACTAGCGAGTGGGTATTGATAATGGTCTATCCTTTCTGGGTATTAGTTTGTGGCGAAATAGTATTGCAATCGACACTAAAGTTCATATTTGTAATGGTAAATAATAAAACTCTATTACAAAAAACATGTTCTCCAAAAAAAACTACCGACTTCCAAAAAACCACTACAAAGTGATAAAATAACTAATTTCGGAATTCCTTGTCTTCAGTTTTTGAATTTTCGTTGTTTGCCACCGACATTCGTTATTTTTCACTTTGTAGTGCTTTTTTTGGAAGTTGGTGGATTTTTAGTGATAATGAATTATTTTTCACTTTTTAGTTGTGGTGACTAAACCCCAACAAAGTCATATACCACTACTTGCAATAAAAATAACCGTGACACGAAGTTATTACAACATTATCGACATACACTAAGTAGACAACAAGTATGTTGCTACATATTCAAAAATTTTTAGGAATACCTGCAAGATAGCTAAAGCCCAGTACATTAGCAACAAGATTAAATCAGCAGAAAATAAAATAAAAACAGTTTGGAAAGTTATAAATAACGAAACTAGTAGGAAAAAAATACGAAGCACCGATTATACATTGGAGACTTCACGTGGTGCCATAAGCTCTAACTTAGAAGTCGCTCAAGAATTTGTAAATTTCTTTATTAATATACCAGCTAAAACGACGGAAGCTTTAAATTCCTCACCTGATGTCTCCATTGATTTATTAAGAGCGAACGTTTTAGGCTGCCCGGTTGAATTTCAATTTAAACATATAAACCCTATGATAGTTATAAAAGCTTTTCGGCAAATAAAAATCAAATTGACCGAAGATCTATGGGGAATGTCTATCAAAGTTTGTACATCAATAATCGAGACTATAGCACCATACTTAGCTTTAATATTTAATTTGTGTGTAGATCAAGGAGTCTTCCCGGATTTAATGAAATACAGTAAGGTTATACCACTTTTTAAATCTGGGGACAGCAAAGACACCAACAATTATAGACCAGTATCTGTTTTGCCAGTATTCAGCAAGGTGTTCGAAAAGGTAATGCTCAATCAAATGCTTAATCATTTTAACACCAACAAAATCTTACACGGTCAGCAATATGGTTTCACCAAAGGACGTTGTACGACTGACGCCGGTGTCACTTTATTAAAACACATATTTACAGCGTGGGAGGAGGCCCAAGATGCCATAGGGATCTTTTGTGACCTCTCCAAGGCATTTGACTGCGTTGATCACGAAACCTTGCTCTTAAAACTTGAGCATTACGGACTTGGTAAACTCGCGCTTAGTTTAGTACAATCTTATTTAAATGATAGACAACAAAAAGTGCAAATAAATGGTGTCAATTCACCTCATTTAAAAGTACAAATGGGTGTTCCACAAGGATCGATATTAGGTCCCTTCCTCTTTTTAGTATATATTAATGATCTATCCCATTTATTTAAAAACCAACAACAAATGGTGTTATTGGCTGACGATACTTCTTTAATTTTTAAGATAAATAGACGTGCATCAAATCTTGACGACGTAAATAATGCCCTACTGCAGGTACATAATTGGTTCACTGCTAATAATTTAGTATTAAATGGGAAAAAAACGAAATGCATAAGATTTGCTTTACCGAATGTTAAAAGTAGTGATTGTGACATAGTATTGAACAACGAGAAACTAGAATTTGTCGATGAAACTGTTTTCCTGGGGATAACGCTCGACTCAAGGCTGCAATGGGGTCCTCATTTGACATCTCTTGCAGGACGGCTAAGTTCAGCAGCTTATGCTGTAAGGAAAATCCGTCAATTTACTAATGTAGATACCGCGAGGCTAGTCTATTTCAGCTATTTTCATAGTATCATGTCTTACGGTATTTTATTATGGGGACGGGCTGCCGATATTGAGTCTATTTTTATTCTGCAGAAAAAGCTATCAGAGCAATATACAGCCTACGCAGGCGCGATTCTCTAAGGGAACTGTTTAAAGACATTAACATCATGACAGTACCTTGTCAATATATCTATGAAAACATCATGTACGTAAGGAAAAATTTAAATATTTTCAGTAAAAGAGGTGAAAGACACAACTATAGGACTAGAAATAGGGACCAATTAGTTCAACCAGGTTTCAGACTGGCTAAAGTAGACTCATCCTTCATGGGGTACTGTTTAAAATGTTACAATAAAATACCTCCCCACATACGCCAACTGAATGAAACGAAATTTAAATCTTGTATAAAACGCACACTATACAGCCAAGCATATTATAAGTTGGGGGATTATATCGCTGACAAAAATGCTTGGCTCAGGGCTGGTCCTGCTCCACAAGGGCGCGTAAACTAATTAATTAGCATTCGAAAATAATGTTGGAGCTGATGAAGATTGTACAACCTATCTTTGCATTGTATAAATTCAATCTCTTAGTATTGTATAATTGCATAGCACATGTATGAGCACTATGTACCCACTATAAAGCTTACTGGGTTCGTCTTTCATTGACTTGAATGTGCCCTGGCGGCTGAGAGTATGTCATGCTCACTCAAATGTGTCGCTGGTGGTGGCGTGTGTATTGGATCATTGAGTTCCCTTCAAAATGGTTGAGCTGAATGGTGCTGATCCATACGTCATGTTCGTGAACGGGCGCCGTCAGTAGGCACTGGTCATTTCTTAGCTGCCACGGCTTATTTTAATTCCATAATTGTTTTTATCTTTTTATTACGGACGCTTTTAACGTGCACGTGTTTCTACATCGTTCTCACATGTATAATTACAACATGAATGATGTAACCACTTTTTTGTAACAATATTTTGATTTAAAAGAGTGTCCATGGAGTTTCTTGCCCGTTCTTCTCCATAGGTACCTACTACGCTTTGGAATGGGCAACTAGCTTCATCTTTCTGACTGACCGACCCCTTGACAATTCAAAAGTGCCTGTAATTGGTTTATTTGAAATAAATGCTTTGAGTTTGAGTTTGAGACAAACACGAATTATTGAAGAAATTTATATGGGACCAATCGGGAAGTATATCCTTTTAAACAAAAGAATCAGTTTATAAATGACGGAGTTCTGAGATAACAAATACAATATATATATAGCCGAATTGAGAAACTCCACCTTTTTTAAGTCTATTAAAAACAGAAATACGACGGTAAAGCTTTTATCTAACTTTATGTTAGAAAAATAAAGTAGAAATTTATAAATTTAGCATTAAATTATTTATCACGATTTCGAATTATTATTATTCGATAACAAATTCCGATCATACCTTCTGAGTCGCAACATCTTTCGATAAGAAACATTTTATGATATCGGAAAGTATTTTAAAATGAAGGCAGATTTTTTGCCTCCCTGCCCCGAAATTCCAAAGTTATTGTGCCTACCTTTGATTAAAAAGTTTCGTTTTTAATATTTCTAATTTCTTTTTCAGAAAGCGAGAAAGTATTCAAGCCCGAGGTAAGGAGGCAGGAAAAGTACTTTACTCCTGACATGAATCGTAGAAGACTTATTGACAGAGCGAAAATGAAGTCTTTGAGGATGTCAGTGGTCATAGTAGCCGCTTTCCTCATCTGGTGGACACCTTATTATGTTATGATGATTATCTTCACATTCCTCAATCCTGACAAAGACGTAAGTACCTATAAGTAAACAGTTGTTTTTTCTATTTTACTGAAAGAATACGTGAGCAGGTGCTGGAGTTGCTTTGGTCCGTGGGTATATGTTGAGGTGGCGAATAACGTAAATACTATCCTTGCAAGTTACAATCGACCTGATTTGGACAAGTGATAAGTCGTTAAATTCGAAACGTTCCTCGTTACGACGAATCATGGAATGGTAATGTTTATGGAATCTACTTTTTTACGTTTGAATATAAAACTTAATTCACTGGAAACGTCCCTTAAGACTTTGACCTCTTAGAACGTTTATATTATATTCATCGGAAATAAATCCAATACCAGTGTTTAACATGGAGCGACTGCCTATCTGACCTCCACAAACCAGTTACTGGGTAATAGGTACGGTAACCCTTGGTAAGACTGGTTATCAGACTTTCGGGCTTCGGACGACCCGTAACGAAAAGATCTACATCTATATGACAGCCGGGACCAACGGCTTAACGTGCTTTCCGAGGCACGGAGGGGTCTTTGTATGTAAAGATGGTCACCCATCCACGGACTAACCGCGGCAAGCTGATCGATCGACCTGTGCGGCTGTTATGACTTATCCACAAGCTCCTGGAAATGAAATGAAATGAATTAATGAATAATTGTTAATATAATGTAATCGACATCATAACATAGTGAAAAATAAAGTCGCTTTTTTTGTATGTATGCTTAGATCTTTTAAATGACGCAACGGATTTTTAATGCAGTTTCCATCAATAGACATAGTGATTTAAGACGAAGGTTCTCATGAATAATACATGCATATTTTAGTAGAGAAATCCCGAGAAATTCATAGATTAGTAATGTAATGTCGTAAAAAACATATTTTTGTGCACTTACATTGCAAACGCCCGCTAAACCTTACGAGATAGATCACAATAATGTTCTACGAAATTTTTAATTTTTTAAAAGATCCACAAACAAGTCCGCGATTGTATATGTCTATATCCTAAGACCACTAGAGCAGTAGGTCCACCAGTACAATGCACAAGAAACACCAACCGTCTTTCTTACCTCCCCGCTGATGTCCCTCGCGAATCCCCCGACGTAATTGCCCCCGCCCCCCCCCCCCCCCCCCCCCCCGACCCACTCGACGAAGTGCCAACCCGCGCCGTAGCTGAGCCTGTAGCTTTAAATTCCCCAGTTAATAATAATTATCCAAACTTGATCCAACCTGTCCCACCTTGTTGTCCTCCCCCCAGTGACGCCCTAAGCCGAGGTCCGTACCCCACAGGGGGTGCCCTTAGCGTGCAGTCCCTTAGTAATTTAAGAAATTCGCCGCTGGCTGGAGGCTTTGAGTACGCTTAAGCAGCCACAGGATAGTTCGATTGAGCAGTGACAACCTCTCAAGGTCAACTGCGAGATGTGTGAACTGTAGATATTTTTTCACGGAAGGTTTACGTTATCTTTTCATGCGTAAACCACTGAACGGATTACGCAAGATTTTGGCAAGGAGATAAACGTCCCGGTAGCACGTTCTTGTGGGATAATTTCCGACATCCACGCGCGCGAAGCCGCGGACAGAAGCTAGTTATTATAATAAAATCGTATAGAACTCAACACTGTACAGTCACGAGCACTAAAAAGTATACACTTAGTAAAATTTATAAGCGATTTTCTCGTGAAATATTGATTGCAACTTTGAAATAAGACTTATTTCATAACAGTATAGGTCCTAAAATACTATGTTCGTAACAAGATAAAATTACAATCAATACAGTAGGAGCAAATCACATTTAGAAGTTGCTATGTGTATACATATTAGTGCTCGTGACTGTACATTCAATATTTTTGAAAAAAAGTAATTGCTACGAGGCCTGGGAGCAATAATTCTAATGCCGAAAATATAGTATTCAGAATGTTTGCCTGTATGTCTGAATGTATATTCCAGCATCATGCAAATACAATCGAATTAGATTCTGTAAAAATTTCTTGCGCATAGATATTCCCTATAAGTCTGGTCAATCTGCAGGCTATAAATTATAACGCTATTTGCTATCGGATGAGAAATATAGCATTACGTTCCTATCCTTACCTAAAAAAATCAATGCCACTTTTCGTTGTAATTTTATAACTCATGAACGGATGGACCGATTTTGCTAATTCTTTTTTTAGAATATTCCTTGAAGTACGAGGATGGTTTATAAGGAGAGAAAACTTAAAAAAAAAAATGTTAGGCGGTACGAAGTTCGCGGGGTCAGCTAGTTCTTCTATAGTTTACCACAACTTGTAAAAATACGAGATAAAACGTTAGAATATTGCAGATGTTACAGATTCAACCTTATAAATGATTATAATCACGCTATACTTTTACGGAGCTAAGCAGTAAATTATGACATAATATATAAGAAAAGCTATTTTAACAAAGTTATTAGCAAATAGCATTGGCAACTTGTGGTCGTAAGTTCAATTATTAATAGATATTGTTTTGTGATTCTTTCTTTTACATTGTGTTAAAGTCTATAGTTACTATTATTATTCCGTTTATTTATTTTCATACATATAAATACATTTTTAAATATTTTTATAAAAAACATAAAAAAAAACATTTAAAAATATAAAAATAGTGGTCCGCCGGTATCAGGAGCAGGGTCCAAGCTACCGGTGGTTGGGTGTTTCGTCGTTTCGGACCACGAGTGGTTCGGACCGCGGTGTGAAACGCAGAAGAGCTCTTAAGAATGGGCTGTTTCGCACCGCTGTGGTCCTTGGAGCGCCGAGCGGTGTGAATCGACCAATAGCTCTTAGGAATGGGGCGATTCGAACCACTATGTTTAGGTACAAGCTAATTTCAAAGTTTGTATGTACAGTCGAGTAGAAAAGTGTTTCATGAAAATAAAACAGTTACGACTTGATATTTTGTAATTATATTTCAAAATCACAATCACATACTAATATTTAGTAAAAGTGGTTGAATTAAAATCACAGTTTGATTAGTAATTAAGAACTAGTTTAAATCACAGTTGAAACATTAGGTACACATTCTGACTTAAAACTAACAAATACATATACAACAAAACTTTAATCAACAAATAATAATTAAGTATTTACTACTACATAACAAAACTTTACTTACAAATAATAATTAAGTATTTACTACTGATTAAAACGACAATTCGAAACATCATACGTATTTTTTTAAATTAACAGGTTTTTTTTCATTTAGTTTTAAAATATGCAAATGACAATAATAAAATATACCCATACAAATTCAACTTACATTAAACTCTTAATTTTTAACCAATAGTAAAAATAAAATAAAAATATTTAAAATCAACAGAATATAAAAATTTACTTTAATTATTATTAAACTGAAATGCACTAAACTCTCAATTTTTCCAAACAATGACCGACAGTAATCTCACCAGTCAATAACTCTTGTATAATGCTCTTTATTCTTTGATTCATTTCAATGGTTTCTGCTTTCCTTTTTGAAATTTGGATGTCACCAGTTCTTGCTAATATACCACAATAATATTTGGCATCTTTTTGTATTCCCTCAAGAAACTGTGCAATATTGGGTTTTTCTGTAATGGTCTTTTTTATCCTTGCATTCCATGACTCCACCATGTTGTTGGTTCTGTCACTTTCATTGAAAGTGTTCCATGTGTTTGAAAACACATCATGTTCCAGCCATGTTTTGACAAAATAGTCATTGAACTGTGTGACTTCGTTACTCTTTGGACTTTCTGCCATTACATATAGCCAGCCATCTTCCAACAAGTCCGGCGGTAAATGTGACAATGCCATGCACAATTTCACATGGTTAGCGCCCAGTTTTGATTTCAATACTCCCGATTGCTTAGCTTTACGCCATAAACTGCGAATGTAGTGAAAATAGCATCCGACTATTTTGACTTCTGGAAATAAATCTTTGATTGCTGATATCGCAGTCATTTCAAAGTCCATTGAAATATGTGTAGGCGCCCATTCTTTTACTTGACTTTTTATCATTTGAAATAAAATGTCATATGTGATTCTTTTCTTGTCGGGTAGCAATGCATACAGCACAGGAACCACATTTACGTATTCATCATTGCTGCCTACATCAGCGTGAATAGTGTATACTTGGTAGAAACACTTCGGGCAAATTTTGAATGTGCCGTCGATAAGAAATCGTGTACATTTTTTTAAATATTTAATCATTTCTTTGTTAGCAAAAATAAGGATGCGCTTGTTTTTGTGTTTGAATTCGGCAAACAAGAAATTTTCAAATTTTTTCGGTACTTCGAGGTCACGGGCTTTTCGGAAGTTCAGTTTTTTAGCACCCACAGATGAATTTCTTTGTCTGTACAGTTTGTTCTTGATATTTTTAAATTTTGGTAATGGATTTACCAAATTTACTCCTTGGTCGGATAGATTTTGTATGGTATCCTCAAAAATTTGCGTTACTCATTTATTAATATTCTTTTTGACTGTTTCAGTACATAAATAAATCTGTTTCTCTATTTCAATCTCTGCTTCTTCCCTTGGTGGATGGTTATGGGCAGTCTCATGAAGTATTGAAAGTGGATTTTGTTTGACTTTGATTGTTGCGTTGCACTTACTAGAATCTTTGTTGGTGCACCTCCATAATTCAGAGCCGTCTTTGTTTGTTCGCTTTAACACATAGTTAAACCCAGCACGACACAGCATTTGGCCACCTCTCTTCGTTTTTAGAAAGTGGATAGTTGGGCCACCATGTGAAGTTGATGGGTCACCCGACATTTTCAGAGAGATGAAGCAGCAACCTAAACAAAAAGTATGCATGAAAACGTATGTGGTTAAAAATAAATTGGTCATATTCATATAGGTAATTTAATTACTTTTTATGGTAAATAACTAAGTAATGTCAGGGTTTTTCATATTAACTTTTGATGTTTTTTGGGCTGCCTATCATAGAAATGTGAAACATTAAAAGTAATCATGGAGCTTCTTTATTTATTTATAGCTAAGTAGAAAATATTATTTTAAAATGATATTACTTCGAAAATTATGAGAAGATTGATTTACTTACCTTGTTTGATTTACAAGTTCACAATATTTGGAAAGCACTTCATCTTGTCACATTAAACCCACTATGAAAGCCAGAAGGGTACTGAGATCCTTTTACATTCAAACGCATGCTAATAGTAACGTTCGCGCGTTATCACCTGAGTCGACAGGTCATAAAAGTCAAAAAAAGATCGGAATGTGCAACGCGCCGGACCCTAGTTATCGATAAACGGCTACCTGTGCACGTGCTAACGATAAAACTAATTTGGGCACAAGTAAAGGAAGAAGTTGCGATGAACAATAATACTTTCAAGATAGCAGATGTCGAAAATCACCTCCACCAAGCCATAGATAATGTCACACGAGAAGACTGAGCCAAATGTGTGAGGCAGGTATTTAAGGGACACAATATGATCTACTTTGTTTCTTGTAATAAACTTTCTTTCTCTGTGTATGAAAATACTGTATATAATTTTTAAATATAGTTTAATATCGAATATTGTTATTTTTTTTTACTTTTGTGAAGAAGATACAATAATAAACGTTATCGATAATATGTCTTTTATTGTTAGGCCCTTCACTAGACGGCTCCATAAGACCCATAAGTGCAAGCAAGATAGATATAGATAAATTATTTATGGCCCTAAGACTCAGATGAACCAATCAGACGCCCATATTTGCGCTCTATCTTTTTCTATTGTTTATTGCCAGTCAGACTGGGTTTTACAAAGGGATAATTTTTACCTGGAGTCCTTAAAATAGCAAAGAGATAGTAACGTGTGTACCGAGACTGACACTTTATATATTTTTTACACATACATATTTTGGTCAGCCCACCAACATTAAAATACATCATTATTCATACTAAAAATAAGAGTTGTGAATAGGTACCAAAAGTATTACGTAGAGTAGGCGGCAAGCCATGTGTAACAAATGCGTGCAAAACAAAATTTGATTTATTTTATTTTATTTTCGCTATTTTATTTTGTGCTTGGCTGTACTTTAAGCATTATTACTGAGAAAACTTTTTGTTCAATTCTCGGTTCGAATAAACCCATTCAAATTCTTCTATGGTTGATTCACACCGCGGTCCGAAACAGCCTATTCCTAAGAGCTCTTCGGCGTTTCACACCGCGGTCCGAACCACTCGTGGTCCGAAACGACGAAACACCCCGGTGGTTAGGGCTCTAGAGACAGGAACCTTCTCACGATACGAGCCGTATCGAGGAGTACTGCCTTCTGAATCAGGCCCTTGATCCAACCGCCTAACGAGACCCTCGAAAGATGTTGATCGAGGCTTTCGGCCATCAGGCCATTGGCCGATACGACAATCGGCACAATGACAGCCGAGCTCACTATTTTTATTATTATTAAGATCGTTTGTAAAACGTACACAGAAAAACTTGAATTTTAGGCCTCTTCTGTCATCTGTAGTTATAATAAAAATAAATATACATAATATATGGTTAGGTGGCTGTTAATGAGCAATCCTGTGTGTTTACAATCTATTGTTATTTTAGTGATAGCCGTTCATCAGGAACAATCAGTAACAACGCATCAGTCAGAGTATCAGTGTTTTGCCATTAGGTAGTATATGCAGGAACACAGGCGTTCATTAATTCACTAAAAACAAAAATCTTCGCAAGCATTTGGAAATTGCTATTGAAGGATGCGGGCGTCGATCTCAGGACCTGTAATGACTCTCTGTTTATTTTGGCGACTGAGACCAAAAATACAAACGTAGAAGAGGTTTTAAAAAATGTTGCTGTTATTTTAGTATATTGTGATGTCTTTCGACTTCCACGCGAACGAAGTCGTTGTCTGTAGCAATTTTTTGAATAAACATATTAGTACAAAATTTGGTAATCAGTTTGTAACTGGCCAGTCTTTTTCCCATTTTTTCAGTCGTATCAAAGGGAATTCGATTACTGTTACTGATCTTATTCATTTATTTGTTATAACCGTTTGTATTAATAATACAAACAAACTCTTTTACTGTATTAAATAACAAACAAGTATATAAATAAGTTCTTCGGGTAAAGGATAGAAAGAAAAATAAATAAATGTGTTTGGTTATTTTTAATATGAGAACAGCCTGTACATACATGCCATATTATACAAATAATAAGCATAAGCCGACAGAACACCCTTTAGACATGAATAACAGACTTTGTTGTTTTTCAGACATATATCTACCCGAAATTATAGAATGTAGCTCAATAATTTTAGCAACTCACAGAAACATAAATATATTTAAAATAAGACGCACATACAGTTTCACAAAGGCATACAACTACAAGTTACATAAATAGCTGAAAATTAGTTTATCAGTCATTTATTGTTATCTTTTCTTCCTAAATTGAATTTTTTGTCACCTTTGGTAAACAATCGTCTCAATATTGTAAATAATTAAGGGAAAGAGCGAGATATCCCCAGCACAAGTATTATAAATTACTTAGTGGGGTTGTCTCATTTTTAATCTATGTTATTGTTTAAATTGTATAAACAATTTTTATTTCATTTTATTATACATATACCTGCATTAAAATGTTTTTAATATTCTTCCTTCGTTTAAAACATATTCAACATTTTTTAAGGTTTACTTGACTGGCAATTAATTTATCCTTGATTTTTTTTTATTTAGAACTTTTGCGTTTGGCATGCAAAATTATTTTACAAGTTATGCCATTGTAGACTTTTTTCTTAAACCGCATGTCTAGATGATTATAAACAATGATGTTATATAGAACTAGATCAGCAGTGTACAGCGCTGACGCGTTACTAGTACTACGTTGAATATGACCGCAAGCACATCTAACTTCAGTAGGCCAATTCTCGTACTTAAAAACGTTCAAATTCAAGTCGCAATCTCATCTCAGCGACAATCAATGTCAAAAACCTGTCAAAAATGTATGTAAATTGATTGTAATTTTGACAGATTGAGACTGAGATTAGAATGCGAACGGTCTTAAAAATACGGGAATTGCCCCTCAGTTGTCAGCTTGACCTCAAGTGAACGATTGCTTAGCGATAAAAAATATCAAAATAGTGAAATGTGCTGTTACAATTTGTATGTCACGATCTCAAAATATTAATAAAGCAAAATAGTGTTACATTTCACAATTAATGTTGCACAATTTTCTTCAGATTGACCAAAAAAACATTACGAGACGAAATATATTGAACAAGCATTGTTTTTGTCATCGGTATTACCAGTAAAAACGATTTTGATTTTGCCAGACTGTTGGGAGTTTAGTGAAAAACTAATTTATGTTGCTGTAAGTCTAAATTATTATTATAGTCTGTTTGGTTTAAAGATACTGTACAGTACCCAAATACTCTCTAAATGGAAAAGTAACACCTTCAAGCGTATGTCGAAGGTTTTAACTTAATATATCACCACTTCTTACACCTAATTAATTTTATTAGCAATAAACAATCTTAGACGTAAAGTGAGGTTATATTTTTATATAAAAAATTATAGATTATATATGATCACATTGTGTTATATATAGTGTTGTGCTGTGCGAAAAAAATAGGTTAATTTTCAATTAAAGTAAATAACATATTTAATCGATTATTACATCGAATTGTCTAATTACGATCAAATACAAGTTAGTTTATAAATCCAAGATACCTTTGAGAATTATTAAAGTACAGATCGACAAACTTGACAACAAACTCGGTAGTGAAAACTAGAACTGTCGTCGTAATTTCTATTAAATGGCGTCCTTTTTATCATTATTAAAATTGATCAAAACAGACTATAGTAATTTATGTTATTTCATTGTAACGTAAGTCGTCATAAAAACGTCCATAGGTGCAGTACTAGACAGAGTGATCTCTTATTTGTTTTCCAGGGTACCTAAAGATCTGAAGCGGATTGAGGAGTAGAATAAAAAATATAAGACTTTTACGTAAAGAAACCGACTGGTTACCATCTACATCAACCGTCGTAAGCTTGAAGTTGTTGTCTGTCCGGAGTTCGTCTTGTGTTTAACATATATTCTTTGATATCAAAATATGATTGTATCACGAAAGTAAAAGTAAAATGTGTGGTGTTTAGTTTTTAATTTAGATTTTTGTTTGAAGGTTAATTAATCATCACCTTAATTAATTTACGATTGAAATTTATTTTGTATGAATGATTGTCATAAACATAAAAATAATATCATTCCATTTTAAACAATAGTTATTTGACACAAGCTTAGTAGTTTGAAATATAATATTTACGATTACGCATTTTTTTTTCTTCACATTCATCTGTCGATCGTACTTGTTAAGTTCGGTCACAATAGAAATGGTAATAAGCGACAGCTGAGCTAATACGTACTTAATCCTTGTCAATTTCATTTAAATCTCTAATCTATTGAAAGTTCCATAGAAACTTTCATAATAATTCAAAAAATACCTACATTAATTCTGGGGAAATTATGTTGATCATTCATTGGCTACTCTGCCGGTTTTCCGATAACAATGTCCTGTCTGATTCCAAGGTTATTAGTTTGACGGTTGAAGAAACGGGACAAACAGATTATTTTGACAGATTGACATAATTTAGTATGTATCCGTTCCAAAGCTACGACTTTAAACTCGTAAGTGGTTACGTTTTTTCTGAAATAGTTAGTAGGACATTGCTCCTCTAGTATTATATAACCTCATTGATTAGAAATTAATATAAGTTAAAATTCTTCTAGTGAACTAATAAAAATATTTATTTTGATTTATTAACGGTAATCAGTCGGATTATCCAATTGAGTAATTAGTTATACTTATTCCTTTGTAAATTGGGTACGTATTCTTTCTTATTTGTAAATTATCGAAAGCTCTCTCTCTTTGTCTCGATAATATATTCTATGTCTTTGTCATAGGAACATTCAGTGAACCGTACGCTTCTCTTTGAGTGCCTTCTATCAATAGGAAACATCATCATCATCAGCCTATATTCGTCCACTGCTGGACGTAGGCCTTTCCTAGTGAACGCCACTGAGCCCGATCCTCGGCACTCCTCATCCAGTCTCTGCCAGCCGCCTTTCGCAAGCGTCACTCCACCTGGCCGGAGGGCGTCCTGCACTACAATAGGAAACATACCTTTAACAAAACGATAATCTCTTTTCAAAAAAACGTAATGTTTTCCATCTTCTGTATTATTAAGAAATCTGCTTGTATCATGGTCCTAATTCCCTATTATTTGTCTTAGTCATTGACCGTGTTTATCAATCCGAATTTTGATCATACCCCCCGGGCTAAATGCCTAGCCTGTGAGTCGTTATGAATTAACCTCTCGCCCTACATCTCGTGATACTGTCAGGCTGGCACACAACGATTGGCGAATGTTCCAGATATTTATATTAATATAAGCTACACCGCACCACCGTTTAAAATTTATTTAGTCATAATAATTTTTAGCATGCGTTAGTGTTGGAAATCGTTTGTCTTAATATAAGACCGTACCAGGACCACGGTTTAGCACCGTCTCTCAAACAATATATTTCCTAGAAACCTTATATTTAATGTGCGCGTCCTTAGAATACCGATTGCAATCGAGCTCTTTAGGACATATAGCGAAAACTAACATAAAAGGTACTACATGTTCTTGTTCGATTAAGTTTATCTTTTATCTTCATCTTTTGATTATGATTTGATTGTTTAAATTTTGACTGTCCTTTTTACTTTTTGTATATTTGTAATTTCGGTGTAATTTTATTTTGTTTATCAACCTACTACATATTACAAGTGGCGGATGTGTTTTCTTCGTCTATTCCTTCTTCCTTCTACTTCCGAAGATTACCCCCTACATACAAACTCACAAATTTTACCTCTTTATATCACTAGTTACAACAATTGTATTAAGATCAGTGATGAATTTCAGTTTCCTCACTATAGTTTTTTTTTCCCGTAAATCAGTCTCAGCAAGTCACATGACAAAGATTAAAAGTATCAACGCGAGACAAAACAATATTTTATCGTCTGTTAATAAGAAAAGGCAACCGAGCAGAAAATATACCTACATGTTCCATTAAATATATATTGCAAAACCGACATCTAAGTAGACATTTCAATTTCAGTATGTACCTACCGTATATTACGTAAGGTACAAATACAAAACATATAAATTCCTATCTAGTTCCATAGTACTTTGTACCCAATTACGGTGCGTCCCTATATTGCCTTTTCGTGAAGAAAATAATAATTTTAATCATACACACAGTTTGTTTGCTTGCTGAACTAGATAATGTCTGGATTTTGTAAGAGACATTTGACTTCTTGAGTTTTTTTTTTGGTGCTTTTTCTCAGAATGGTCAGTTAGGGAACAGCGAACTTATCTTGTTAAAAATATTATAATTTCTTTTTGACGTGTAAAAGGTTTTCTTAAACTAATTTACAGATTTAAATATAATTTAAATATTATAATTTAATTTACTAGAGGGCGTTATTATCATAACACTACTTATATTAGGCTAATTATAAATTATCGCTTTCTATTTCATGGAGGAGGAGCGCAAAATATTATTTATGTAGGTATCTACGCATGGAACCAATTAGATCATATATATTTTGATATCTCATAATTATACATAATTAATTACACGAAACTGGTACAGCATAATTTGAAGAACAGTTCCTATACCCATGTTAAGATAATTTGTAGAACATAATTTATAATATACTGTTTATAATAATTACGAAAATAATGTTCCATACAGCTTCGTACTTTTAAAGGCTTAGTGCAAATTCTTATAATGTTTTTAATTTAATAACAAATCGAGTGAGGTTTTAATAAGACAACTTAATCAAATTATTTAGGTACTTCATTTCAGTGCCATTACACTGACATAATTTAAAACTCTTATTCAGTGTGTTCATTCGAAAATCTAAATGAAAAAGTTTTTGGAATTCATTACAACGATAAAATGGAATGCTTCTATTTGAAAGGTTAAGCCTGCTTGATGTCCAACTTAATGTGCGTTTACAAATGAAAATGAAAATTGTCAAGGCTATCTTAATGTAGATTGTTATTGCGGTTAGGTTTTAACCTTAAAATACTTATTTTATTTAATATAACTGCTAAATACTAATGATCGCCTAGGAGGCTATTCTATAAATAATTCCTAATTTTGTATTAAAACTTTTATTGAAATTTAGGAATATTTAAACGAGATAACAGGCGAGCAATCTACCTTTTATAAATTCAAAACGTTTTTTTCAGAGAAACTTTGATTAGTCCATAATTTAACCTTAAATACAAACCTACAGTATTACACCTCTGACATAGCGTTACGAATATCTTAAAAAAATATATATATTATAAGTCTGAGACTGCTGATTATAAAGAGGCTATTTTTAATGTATGAACTATCGAATATAGCAAATTGCTATTTGGTTAGTCTAAAATTTACCATATGATACTAATGATCGCCTCCCAGGCAATCGCATAGTCAATATCTCGGTAACGATGTAAGTAATTAGCCGGGCGCGGCATCACCCTCTAACGCTTTTCAAGTTACGTTGGGCGAGGGATCTACTTTCTTAGTCCGTCAACGAATATACGAGCCCGTCCGAAAGTGATTATTCTCCAAAACAAGTGTAATAATTATTTTTTCGGACGGGCAAAATACATATCGGGATTAAGGACAAACTGTCAACAGACAAATCATAGTGTCATTTATTCTAAGGTCGGGCCCCAAACTAATATTATGTCTCTAAAAGATACGGAGTCGGTCGCCCGTAACTTCGGCCAAAACAACGGATGTCATGCTTAGGGCGAGACCCCTTCCCGGTCATCGGGGAGAATGAAACCGGCAAGAGATTTCGTGTGGTGTCCCGCAGGGATCGGTCCTGGAGCCGCATCTGTGGGACATCGGCTACGACTGGGTGCTGCGCGCCGACTTCCCTAGTGGCGTCAGCGTGGTTTGCTACGCTGACGACACGCTGGTCCTAGCGCAGGGTAGGTCACACCAGGCGGGGGCTGAACTAGCGACACGCGGGGTTGCGACAATCGTCGAAAGGATCCGGCAATTGGGAATCGGATGCCCTGGACAAGTCCGAGGCCATGTGCGGTCTGGAGGCAAAAGTCCACGTGCACATATGGGAGTGGCGCGAGGAGGCGAAACACCGGGGCGTAACTCCGCTGCCGCCAGAAATCATGGCACAGCGGACAGAGCTCCGGCGGGATCTCATGGCGTCATGAAGAGTGTGACTGTCGCAACCCAGCGCTGGGCACGCCACCATTGCGGCGATAAGTTCCCTCTTTGAGGACTGGCTAGAGAGGCACCACGGCGTCCTCACCTTCCGCCTGACGCAGGTCCTCACCGGACGTGGTTACTTCGGAAAATTCCTGTTCCGGATAAGGCGGGAGAAAATGCCCGGGTGTCACCATTGTGTGGATCGCCCGGAGGACACGGTGGAGCATACGGTGGAGGTCTGCCCGGCTTGGGTGGAGCACCGCCGTGTCCTCGCGGAGGCGATTGGCGGTGGCGATTTCTTGCGTCCGGCCCTGGTCCAAGCCATGGTACGGAGCGAGAGGGCTTGGGAAGGCGTCGCCTCCTTCTGCGAAGCAGTAATGCTCGCGAAGGAGAAGGCGGAACGCGTGAGAGAGCGACAAAATTCTCGCCCTTACGCCCCTAGTTGCCGCAGGAGACGCCCTGGGCGTCGGGAATCACAAGCCGATTCCCGGCCACCGTAGGCACGGGCTTGCGGACGGCGAGGAATGGGCAGATCGTCGTCCGATAAGGCCCAGGCCCGGATCGATGGTGCGTTGTGGTCCACGCGCGCCTCAAAGAGATATCAGCAACAATGACGGGGTCCCCTAAGGCCGATGCCTGACAGGGTTGCGGGAAAGTCCGAAAGAGTTACCGTGGCCCCTCAATTGCAGGAACACGGGTGGGTTTTAGTCAGTAAGAGTCTGACATGCTCTCCCGCTCCGCCCAGAGCGGTAGAAGTTATTTGATGATATTCCAAAAAAAAAGGGCGAGTCCCCTTGGCACGGACGTACAACACTATGCGTCTTGCAATTTTAAATGGACAAAAAAAAACAGACTGCAGGCGATGACTTGTACTTCAGGGTTAAGAGTAGTAAACTTTTAGTAAATTAGTACATGGTGTAGTTAGCTTTGTTGCTATCCCAATTCAATCGTTACATCTCATCTGTATCAAAATATTTAAGTAATGAAAATAATAACCCACTAAAAATAAACATCGTTAAGGTTTTCAGTTTCATCATTAGTCCCTTGAAAGTCCTCACTGATTGATTAGAAACTGTAAAGATCGTTAGGAGTTCAATTAATAAATATTAGTCCCAAAATTTTCTGCTGAACTTATAGAATAAGGATCATTTTACTGTCGTCTTTTTTCGTTATTAAAGAGACTGCGTAGTAACTGTAACATTTTTATTAATTAGGTTATGCACGCAGCTTCACTCGCTTGGAGGTTCGATATTATCCAACGGGAACAAATTTTCCGTATAAAAAGTATTCTTTGTCGTAACCCAGGTCATGTTCAACATGTGTGCAAAATCTGTTTAGCCGTTAAGGTGTGAACAGTTAAGACATACAGACACGAGTTACTTTCGAATTTATGGGTATCGATGGATGGATTTTCAGAGGGAGAAACGACAAGGGTAGCCTGCGAAAATCAAATTTTCTTAAATTTTTTGCTATTTGTCAGGATGTAAATGTTGAACAGAATATGATTAGCGACCTAATATGTCTTATTATTTAAATAATTTAATTTAAATTACATCTTAAATTGGCATTACAGTAACCATGCAAATAACCAGAGGGGCAATTCCCGTATTTTTAAGACCGTTCGCATTCTAATCTCAGTCTCAATCTGTCAAAATTACTATCAATTTACATACATTTTTGACAGGTTTTTGACATTGATTGTCGTTGAGATGAGATTGCGACTTGAATTTGAACGTTTTTTAAGTACGAGAATTGGCCTACTGGTATGCATGACATTGACATTAAGAATATTAGAGACAAAGGAGAAAAATAAAGTGTGTCTAGAAGACTTAAATCTAGAACCCTATAAAACAATTTGAGTTACACGGCACAGACGACGGCACGGGTGGCGCAGTGGTTAAGCGATTGACTACTGCGCAGCGTGTCGCGGGTTCGATTCCCGCAAGGAACAAATATTTGTATGACCTACAGGGAGTTGTTCCGGGTCTGGCTGTTTGTGTATGTGAGTTTAAATGTTTGTAAACGCACCCACAATATAGGAGAAATTCCTAGTGTGGGGCAACGTTTAATTAATAAAAAAATATTTAAAAAAATTTACGTGCACTCGCACTGTTTAAATAGGGAACGTCTATAAAATATAGATAATCAATAAAATCATCGATACAACCCTCTAAGTTCATATAACCGATAACCGTATTCTATGACTATTTCATAGGCATTCATACTTGTTACGGTCGCGAATCATATTTTGTTCAACATACAACCTGATACTGACCTGCAAAATGCAAAAAAAAGTAATAAACTTTGAATTTCACAGGCTACCCTGGCGCTTCGCCTTTAAACGTCATTTGATCATCCTCTTCAGTCTATGTTTCCTCTGCTGGGACACAGGCCTCCTCTTTGTGAGAGGGAGTGGGCTTACGCCACCACGCGGGCCCAGTGCGGGTAGATGTCACATGTCGTCGATTTTTGGTTCTAGGACATGCCGGTTTCCTCACGATGTTTTCCTTCACCTTTTTGAGAGCAGTGGTGATGAAATAATTTACACAAAATAAAGCGCCTGTCTGGGTTCGAACTTACGTCGTACAACTTCTAAGTCGCGGCCGTTACCACTGGGCCACCACCGCTCTATTTCTTCGTTTTAATTATAATTTAATAGGTATTTGAGGTGTATAATCTATTATTGAGGTTGAATTGCGTTCTATTGACAAATGTCCGTCTGTAAACAGACACCGGAAATTGATTCCTTCAGTGGATGTTTAATCAGGAATATGCTGGTATTAGATTTGCCGACTTTGTGCGAACTAAATAAATAAATGACTTAACAAAATATGCTAATCCAATCCAATAATTCTGGTCTTTTGTATACCTATATAAGAATTTTATTCTTCCTAATAACATTTGTTCGTATTGCTAAGTTTGTAACTATCAACTAATGTGTTCGTATCCATGACATATAAAAGTTGCTCAACCCCGTTTCATTAAGAGGGCTATCACAATTTTTCTTGTATTTGAGTGTTTGAAGAGTCACGCGCTCAAATACAAGAAAAAAAAAGATATTTATTTAGAGCACTTCCGAGAGAAATAATCAAACTTTCTCAGGCATATTTTTTTTTAATTTTGTGGCCATATCTAAACCATAATCACACATCAAAACAACAACACAAAAAACACTCAAATACAAGAAAAATTGTTATAGCCCTCTTAATATGAGTTTGTGATCCTTGAAACATTTTGCTCATAATTATATGCAATGTAACATGTTTCCGCAGCACAAAAACATGTTGCTGAAACAATGTTGTCCAACTTTTTTGTGTACCATGAAGATGAGTTAGTATAACAGTTTTTCTTTTTTACGGAAGGTTTATTACTTTCGAAACATTAGACTACGTATTAGAAGCCTCTTTTCAAAGCAAACAATTAAACATAAGATCCCAATTACATACTATAATGTTCTGTATTTTCTCTAGTGTCCACAATATTTTTTACGAGAAGATAACCAGTTTGTCCTAAACCAATATCTTGCGATACTTGCTACAGTAGGCAGGTATCTAATTTCGTATAAATATGAAATAATCCTCGGATAACGGATATCCCCTGGCTGGAGGCTTTGAGTTTACTTAAGGCAACCACAGCATAGTCCGGTTAAGTAGTGACGACCTCTCAAGGTCACGTTCGAGATGCCATAGTAAGGAAAAAAAAAAGGATAACGGATACAATCTCGGATAAGCATGAAAAGGAGAAAGAAAAATAGATTTATTTGTCACAGAAACACGTGCATACAAAAAGATAATTAGGCGAAAAAAAAAAAATTAAATATGAAAAAACAAGAAAGAAAAAAAAATATGAATTTGAAAAAAAAAATATTATATAAATATTAATTAATTTTTATGTTATTAATTATATATGACTGTTTTCATCATAATACAATGCACTCTTTCCAAATTATTATAGACGTTCGAATAGTCAGGATGGGCATTAATGAACCGTTTAGAATAAATAGTCCAATAATTTTACAACGACACAGTTAGCTTGGCTTCTGTCGTCGTCGTCAACTGTCTAGCCTGTTCCCAACTATATTGGGGTCGGCTTCCAGTCTAACAGGATGCAGCTGAATACCAGTATTTTACATGGAGCGACTCCACAACCCAGTTACTGGGTAATACGGTACCCCTTGGTAAGACTGGTTGTCAGACTTTCGGGCTTCTGGCGACCCGTAACGACTGTCAAAGATCTGCGAATGACAGCCGGGACCAACGGCATAACATGCTTTAAGTAGCACGACTTGCCTTCTGTATTGGTGAGATAAGCAAGTACAAGTATGACGCCTTAGTGCTATTATTCTACACTCATTAAGCCCAACTTTCTTGCCTGTGGCATGCAATTAAATTGAAGCAGTACATGACTTGCATCGCCTAAACATCGTCGTTTAGACGTTCGATTTTTATTGTTACTTCAACTTATGGTATGCTACAGGCAATCAAAATATTTATTCTTAACATATTCAGCGATAGCCGTGTCCGTTTTCAGCGTCGCCGTCGCCGTACTCATTCGCTGTCTCACCAAACGTTCACCTTCCGTAAATCAAGGTGGTAACGCAAAGCGGTGTTGTTTGGAAAATATAATGATAAGGTGTCCCATTTAATAATGAAGACGAAAGGTGATCCGTTTGTGCCTGTGTTGTGTGTGTGTTTGAGCTTATCGTAAAATATATTCTGATCCTCTGCCTTATTATTATTTATTAATTCAGTAGTTCACAAACATTTTACACAATTAAGTTGGTGCCAATATAAACTCATTAGAGTTTTACCGTGCACCAAAATCATCGACTACATAATTTAAACAACTTAAAGAAGGTACCTACTTGGTTAAAAAACAAATTAAATTAAAACGGGGGTGTAAGCGGAATAGTAGCAGTTATCTAATACTAACGAGCAAATGACCATTTGACCATCCGTCCTTATAACAATAGGTAGTGGAGGAATGTTTTAGAATTGATACAGGTTGTTTCTAAAAGTATAAATGTTTGGAGTCATTTCATTTGACTGACCGGTTGGCGCAGTTGGTAGCGACCCTGCCTTCTGAGCCGCTGGTCCCGGGTTCGATCCCCGGACAAGTCAAACATTTGTGTGCATGAACATGTCTGTTTGACCTGTGTCTGGGTGTTTATATGTATATAAGTATGTATATCAGTCATCAGGTTACCGTAGTACAGGCTCTGCCTAGTTCGGGACCTGAAGACCTTGTGTGGATGTTGTCTCATATTATTATTATTAATTTTCCTAATTTAATTTTTTGTGTTAAGTATGATATTATTGTTAGGTATTATTTTTACTTCAATAATTACGTGTGTTTAAAAAAAAATAACTACAATCATTTATATTCTGTACCTTGTTTATCTAACGTTCACAACGGTGATTTTCTGGATCGATTTGTTGGTCAGTACGTGTCTCATCGGGGTTTCCCTAAGCAGCATGAAGTAGGCTTGCCTACTTTTATTACATGTGACATAGAAATTAACTAGCTTTTGCCCGCGACTCCGTTCGCGTGGAAGTCATAAGACACCACAATTGACTAAAATAACAGCCACATTTTTTATAAAACTTTCCTGTATACCAAGTTTGTAGGTTAGGTCTCCGCAGCCAAAGTATGAAGAGAGTAAGGACTGGTGACGTACCTACATTTGTCCGTGTGAGAAATGATAAAGGATAAATGATTTTATTTCTGTAAGTAGGTTTTTACAAACACTTTTACACGTCAATCATATTTTAAAAACTAGATGAGGTCGGTGTTTCCTATCTGACTACTCTGAGAAGAAAGGCTGATACAAACTCAGAGGTCTCTTTTAAAGTCCAGACATAATCTTGGTCAGATCATGTGAAGACCATGTAGATAGTGTAGGTGTCTGAAACGGTATTTTGAGGAAAAAACATATAGATTGAGCAGACCTGTCCAGTCAGTGCACGCATTTGTCAGTAATCGTGCCGCTCAACTCAGAACTTAAGGAGCACAACGGTTCGATGAACAATACCAAAGAAAGAACAGGAAAGGACCAAGAAGCAGCTAAACCTGAGAACGACACCCGCAGCCTTCAGTAGTAATTTCCCATTGCTTGCGAAGTTTTTCGTGTTTAGGGAAAGGGACGCCCCTTTATATACTACCTAATGACACAACACTGATACACTGACTGCTGCTTTCTTATAGATCATTCGTGACGATCAGCTATCACTAAAATAATATAGGATAAAATAATATAAGATGAGAGAAGAGGCCTATACTTTAGGTTTTTCTGTGTACGTTTTATGAACTATCATATTCATAATATACCTAATATACAGGGTGTTTGGAAGGGAGCTGTACATACGCCTAGGGTAGAAACTAGGGATAGTCTGCTACCTACCCCCGCCCATTATATTGACCTTGGCCTCAAGGTTTTTTTTTAATTTATTTTTATTTTTTATTTGACTTTTTTGTGATTTTTTGACTAAAACTACCTGTAGCTCAAAATCTATCCATGGGACCGGTCGGCTAATGGTCTTGTTTTAATCGTTAGAGTCTTAGGGTCCTGCAAAAAATTATTTTACACCAGAAAATTGTGGAGAAGAAAAGTTATGGGGCCTGAAGTACCGTAGTAAGGTAAAGAAATAATTTTAAGGTAAGGTAGTAAGGTAAAAAAAACCTTGAGGCCAAGGTCAATATAATGGGCGGGGGTAGGTAGCAGACTATCCCTAGTTTCTACCCTAGGCGTATGTATAGCTCCCTTCCAAACACCCTGTATAATAGAAAAAAGTATAAATTGTTGGGAATCGAACATACGTTTGTAAAGCAATCGCCGAACCGCTAAGCTATTTGATTTGTTGAAAGTTGACTAAAATAGCCGTTCTTATACTAGTTATGACACGATTGACAGCATCGCTCCTTAAAGGTATAGCGGGATGATAATCATTCTGCCTGCCGCCCAAGATACAGGAATTTCCTATTTTCCGTTGAGGGGCAGGGTACCTATTCTTATTGGACTTTCGACCTCTCTACCTACCTTTTGTATCCCAATCTTTATAATTGTACATCAAGTTTATTTACCATTCTGTATGCTTATTTGTCACAGTTCATGTTTTTGTGAATAAAAAAATTATTATTATTATTTTAAATGTTTAATCTGTAACTAACAGCAATATTTTGGCTCGTCTTTTTACAATTTGCGGTAAATTATAGAAGAACACGACCAAATTGCAATATAAGTCATCGCCCATAGTAAATAGCATTAGGTACAATGTATAGCCTACAGACTCACCAGACTTACAGGGAATATTTATGCAAAATTTTAACAAAATCTTTAACCAGTAGTTTTTACGTGATTCTGAAACATACATTCAGACAAGCAGACCAACAAATAAACAGACAAAAATTCTAAAAGTTATATTTTCGGCATTAGAATCGTCCCCAGACCTCGCAAATATTACTTAAAAAAAAACAGTTTTGACTTCGCTACGATTATATTATTATTATGTACAAATAACTGGCGGAAAGCCTTTTCCCACCATTCTTCGAAATAGGCGTGGTCATTGTGGTAACTTAAATTTGTATCATGGTATGAATTTGTGTAAATTAAATCGATGGTACCAAAGATTTAAATCATTAGATTTGCGCTCACCGTACTAAATCTCCATACTAAGAAGAGTAAGGTCACAGAATAATTTAAAGGCGTTTCCATGAAAATCAAATCAAGTCTCAGCGACATTGTGTGCGTCAGAGGTATTAAAACGAAACTGAGACGCGACCATCTTTTGACGCGGTAGGGCGAATCTACAATTTAAGTATTTGGACGATATAAACAAGGTGTAACAGAATAAACGCAAGTCCTGAAACTAGTTTGCTCATAATTGACTACTGAATCGATTTCAGTAACTATTAATATAGGTATTTTTTTTAATTTTGTGTATTTTGCAATAATGAGCGCCGATTGAGCCAAAAAAAAAATCTTATTTCAAGGCAATAAGAATCAATTTTGAATGCATAAAGTAACACTATGGTCAACACAATTTTCTTAATACTATTAGTTAAATTTAAAAAAAATTGTTTTGGTCATTGTATTAACTCATTACTCTACTTGGGGTGTATGAGGTCTTGCGTTAACTATGTTACATATTGTATATTTAAATTGTTATATTATATTTTGTTGTGAACATAATTCGACGCTAATTCTATATTATTTTTCCACAGCAAAGTGAAGAGCTCCTGAGCGGGATTTTCTTCTTTGGGATGTCAAACAGTCTAGTCAATCCCGTCATATATGGGGCCTTCCATTTGTGGCCTAAGAAGAAACGATCTCACCGACACAGTGACAGGTTGGAAAACATTTCACATTATTCTTAACTCCAGCAAAACTTGAAGCGAAATTTATTTATTTAACCATTTATGTACACACTTATATAAACAGACAAGAAGAAAATAACAGAAAAATAGGTACAACAAAACAAACTAACAGACAAGACAAACTAGAGATTAAAATGTGTTCCGTACCGAACCAGACGGACAATTCCTATATTATTAGGGACCTTCGCATTATAATATTAATCTCAATCTACCAAAAAAAGCCTCAAATTGATTTTTAACAAGTTCTTTAAGTACCTACGACTCTTCTGGAACATTATCGGTTTTTTTCATGACAAAACAGTTTAGAATTTTGGGTACCAAAGGGATATAATAGTGTATCTAAAAATAAAAGCCACTTTTCCAGCGGGATATTTTTTAATATTCCGACATTCGTTTTGGGGAAGTTGGGTAGCTTTTTTGGGCAGTTTCTCGTTTTTTTTTCATTTGAGTTTGCAATGTTTGTATTTTTTCGTTCTGTAACAACTTATCCTGTTGTGATTAATTATTCGGAACTGACCAAAATTTTGTACTGATTATTGACCTGAAACTAGCTAAAGATTGAAGTGTATGTATTTTTAGGTGCACCTTCATTAGCATACGTAAGCACCTTTTGGAAGGGGCGACTAGAATCAATTATATATTAATGTAAATTTTGACGTTCAAAAATGCCTTATATGTGCCTATTTTAAATAAATGCTTTGACTGTGTTTGGTGTTAACCATCAAATGGATGAAATGGACATGGATTGAAGTGAGTGACTTAACGAACAGGTAATTGACGTAAAAAAAGTAACAAGAATGTCCCACCGCGACGGACGGCTGTCGAACTTTTTAATTAATGCAAATGGTTCCAGTACTTTCCCCATACCGTCAAGCCATATTGGAACCGATCGGTTCCAGTGGCTCCGCGCGGTTTTAAATCTAATTTAACCTTAAAATAAAAGCTAATATTGTTTGTGGGCATTTTAGTCTATGGGCTGTAGTATTATCGTGTGCCATACATCCATTTTAAAAATAAAAATACGACCTGACAACATTATAAAAAATGTTTAGAACAGACGCGTCGCAAATGTCAAATCCCTGTGTGGTCGTGCTTACGTGCGCATATGTTTTTAATTGATTTTGCAGGTTTTTTTGTGACTAGTTGAAGGAAAGTGGGCGAATATTCATTTATAAGTGGTTATTACATCGTTGTAGATAATATTTGCACGAAATAACATCGTAAATACTTTTTTGAGTGAAGAAATGTTACGTGAAAAAACCGTTATGCCAATGTCGTAATTATGATGACGAATTTTGTGTTTTACAATGAATTGAGTGTATCTATACGATTTGTGAGGTTCTAAAACTAATAATAACAATGTATTTTGGTCATTCGAGGCGTTTCGTACTTTACTATTCATATTTCAACGATTTACATAGTATACAAAATACCTAAACTATTTTACGTAATTGAGAGGTTGATATCTTTGTTTTTTTTCATAAACATGAGTAAGTATATAAAGTAATACGAAAATATAGTTCGTTCTTGTGTAGTTTTGACTAATATTCAAATTCTAAAACCAAAAATACAAAGTGAAAATAGCAGTCACAAAAAAATTACCGATTTGTTCCCTCTTCAAGATATTGTTATCATTTTACAATTCAAAGTGGCATATTTTTATTACATATAGGTAGTTATCAGTCAATAAAGGTCTAACTAGTATCCCAGTAACAAGTTTTTATTGAAACTACTCAATATAACTAGGATGAGCGTGTACAAAGTCGTGCGATAAACAATACGGAAATCAGAAAAACAGCTGCGCGCCGTATCAAGTTTGAGTTTCAATATTATAAAAAAAGTAAGGTAGGACTCTCAAAAAAACGCTGCTGTTAGATAACTTGTCTATTCATAATGTAAAATGCAAAATTTCAGGCATATTGATACAGTAGTTTTATCAGAAATCGACATAACACAGGAACAAACACACTTTCAGCTAGTACTGTTTATTTATCATTTGTTAACAATAACAAATCTCGATAGACGAGCATTGTTTACATTTTATGGCATGCTTTGTATATTCATGGACCCAAAACACTTTAGAATACGATAACAAAGGGCCTTGGTAATACGAGGGGACCTGTTTTTGTGCGCAACCCGAGCCACTTGTCCGCGCGCCGCGGGGGGGCGGTACTTGACGGGTCATAAATCTGTCAACATGACGGCTGTCGAGCGGTTAAAAATTTTGCATTCATCTGTTATAGTTTACCTACTAGTGAAGTAATTGAACATTTTCTTAAATTGTGTAAAATATACCCTACAAAGCTTTTTTGAAGTTTTCTATGTTCTTTTATTAGGTTGTCTCATTGATGTATAATATTTTATAGATCAAAATATTAAACTAGTTACAAAATTTGTCTTAGATGCTTATACGTATGCGTAAAAGTAAATGAGTTACAGTTTTGTCTAATTATTAGCATCTACTGCCGAATTAGGTTTATAGCCTGTGTTTCAGCATGCAGCCAAGCCAAGCCCAAGGACCCGGTGGGCAAGTATGAGCTTACAAAAGGAAACAGCTCATATTCAAATATGAGCTTAATTACTTTAAAATAATGAAAGGGTTGCTGTCCTCTATGTGAGTAAGGTGAAGAAGTTGAGTGTATATGTGTGAGAGGGTGTGTAGAAAAAACTGTAAGGCATGAATGTTATAGCTATATTTTAGCTTAATATTGTTAAATTATTTTTATATCGTCTTTTTCTTTTATTCTGTTAAAATAATAAGACTACATAGTGTAGCGTAGTAAAAATTAAAATACACCACATTAACACGTATACCTACATAATTTATGATTTAAAAAATTGCATTAAAATATAAAATAAGTTAGTAAAATATTTCTAAATACAGTTGCTGAACACGTAATTAGGTAAAATGAAAATAAATCACGAGAAAACGTATGGAACATAGGATGGTTCGTGTTTGTTACGTATTTAGTTTCCGAACGAGGGAATCGACTGCAACCGGTTCTTAGGTTCGTGGCTACTAAATTACGTAAACTTTCAAATGAATAGAAACAGAACTGGTAAAAAATCAACTAGCAACAAAATGTTAACCCTAGAGGTTCTATTACTACTATAATACTAAGCGTGGTTTAAAGTAATAAGTTGAACCTGGAAGATTGGAACCTCAAAGCGTATCACGCCTAGTTTATCCTGACAACCCGCATCCTCAAAGTGACTCGCTTCAACGGAATCGCTTGCGACTCGACGTTCATGTGTCGCGGGCCAGAATGGCCTAGATGGTCTCGAACTATCAAGGATTCTATGCGACTGGTGGTAGCGACGCAAGAGCTCGCAAGCCTGGTGAATAGTCCGGAACTCGGAAAATGGCCGGAAGCAGCCCTTTTTAACTGGTTCTACACCAAATTCGTTGAATATCGTACACCAAACAGAACATATTATGAGAAATATTCACGACAAATCAATTTAGAATTCTGGATAAAAAAATTATGAAGATCGACTAGATTCAATACATATTTTTCAGCAATTGACATTTTTTTTCCAATAATCTAATGAGTGCCTTGTTTGCGTCACAATTTGAAAATATTAAGAACTAGATTTTGCCCGCGGTTCCTGTAAATCCTTCTCCATTAAAAATACACATTTAAATACCTACTTATCTACCTATATGCCATTACCTAATATTTCATGGTGTTCGGTCATATGGTGTTAGAGTTCACTCTAGACTCAAAAAATGTATATTTTTTTTTATTAACCTTATCAGCACACTGCTAAAGTTTCTAATAATATAATTCATCCTGATTCGAAAGACACGTAGCGCCATCTAGCGTCCTAATAAAGATACAATAAATACAATTGATATAGTTAATGACCGTCGAAAGTTAATTGTTCTTTCCCTCGGGAGCAGTACTTTTTACTGTATAAAAGGTATCTCATATCCTTTTCTGTACTTACCGCTTTTTTTTCAAGGGTGGGAAATCATCAGATAACTTCTCCGACTCTGGGCGGAGCTGGGAGGGCGTGTCAGACTCTTACTGACTAAAACCCACCCGTGTTCCTTCAGTTGCCTGTGCCAGGGGCCACGGTAACCCTTTCGGACTTTCCCGCAACCCTGGCATCGGCCCTAGCGGACCCCGTCATTGGTGCTGACACCTCTTTGAGGCGCGTGTTGAACACAACGCGCCGTAGACCCGGGCCTGGTCCTTATCGGACGGCAAGCTACCCATTGCTCGCCGTCCGCAAGCCCGAGCCTACGGTGGCGGTGGTGGTGTTACGGTGGGCTACGGTGGCGTGGTTGGTTCTGAACCCTAGACAACGGGTCAAATGGAACAACATTCCATTATGATCGGTTCAGTGGTTTAAAAGATAACAAACAAGCAAACTTACTTTCGTATTTATAATATTAGTTACTATTAGGATAGAAAATGATAACCAGTTAAACGGATCAGAAAAATAGGTTGTAACTGCAGAGGCCACGCTGCAATAGGCGGTATACAAGGTGGTGACGACAGTAAATTAAAGTTCGTAAATAATATACAACGTGTTGTTTTGCATCCTCGTCAAATTTCAGGAGGCTAATTATGTCGAACGCTGTCGGAGGACTCAAAAAAAACCGAAATTTCTTATAATTATTTAATTAATAAAAGTATTACAGAACTTTCTTATAATTATAATAAACCTAGTATATAGATTCGAAGTGGGAATCGGAATGAACGAGTTCCAACGTCACGTAGGCCACCGCGCCGCGCGTCGCTTACACGTGCCGCATCGTCAGCGTTTCCGTCAGCTTGCACAATTCTATGTATTTGTGTCGCGAAGGTAAACTTCCACCGTCGATGCACCGTCAGCGATATAGATATAGGGCTGGCGCGTAACACCTCCCCCCGTAGCTCAGCAACTATTTTAGGACGTTTAGTGAAAATGTTGCTGGCATCTGAGTTTCTCTCTGGCGTCGCGATGTTTCTGGTTCTTCATAAGGATGATCTCGATTTGCAGCAGCAGTATTGGGTGATTGCTCTGTAGGTGGCTTGAGTTTCCAGGCGTTGTAACGGTAACACAGTACTATGATGGTTAGTACAAGTGCACCGGATAACATTACGTAGAAAGGTATGGTTGTATGGTAGAGTGATGATGACTCCAGACTCTCCAGTTGAACAGGTGTTTGAAGATTGATCTCATCTTGTAGGTTATGCAGATTTCTTAAGTTGATAGAGTTTATCTTAAGCGGAGGTTGAGGTTCATGATCTTCATGCATTTTTGTAGTAATTTCAGTGATCTTCATTGGCTGGCCGTTCACTCGATCATTGATGTTAACTATGGTGAATTCATGTGTTCTCAGCAGGCAGTTATGCGGGATGGTAACCAGGAAGCTGCCGGTCAAAGTGTTGTATTCATCTCGTTCGCAGGTGAGTTGCAGTTTCGTTGGTTGTGGGAAGACGACTACGTAGTGGCGGTCATCCAGCTTCTCCATGGCTTCTCTTGAAAGGGAAACGGTTGTCTTCGTACAGGAATCGTCCGTCGTTTTGCCGTCTATTATACGTTGTATGCAATCTGGTTGCGATCTTAACTGATGATTGAGTTTTTCTTCGCAGAGATACTGCTCGGTTAACTTCGGGCATTCAGCCTCTATGTACACGTGAAAATTTCTAGTGATAGCTACGAATGGGTAAGGGGGAATTACTACCTGCTTATTTTCGTTCGGTACTATAGCTAATCTATACAGAGTATATTTGAGAGGGGATAGGATGGGAAATTGGAATGCTAGTACGATGTGTTGACCATTATAGAATGATCCTGGTTTTATGACGTCATAATATTCCCTAATCTCTATATCTAACAGCTGATCCTTATCATAGATACTACTAAGTTTTCCTAACATACTAGTCATTATCTCTAACGTTATCATAGAATGGTGCGTGCTTGCGGCACGGCTGAAGGCTATTGCATCTTCAATTCTATGTAACTCATCTAGTAACTTATCTACGTTATCGCTAACTATACCTAAGATTTGCGCGAACTTCGCGAATTTTAAGAGACTGTGCTGCGCATACTTTTGTTTATCTAGTAAATCATGTAGTGTATTGTTAATTTGCGACTGATTTTCAACAATTTTGGTTATAATCTCGGTATGATGGCCCATCCAATCTTTGCTAAGACTGATATGGTGGTTTTGTTCAGAAATTATTTTATCCTGATTATCCTTGAGAATTTTAATAGCATCATTGTATCTCATAGCATCAGTATAGTCGAGATTTCCGGTTATACTTTTTACTACGGAACCTAAACCGTCTATAAGACCTCTTTTGGGACGACTAGGCCCTAAGCTGTATAGTTGAAGTGAAGCTTTATCTAATTTGCTTGTTAAATGATCAATCTGTAACTCATATAAGGCGTAAGTATAGTTATCTAGAATTTCTTTGATTTCAACTAGTTGTATTCGTACGGAGCTAATTTTATCATTTATATCTTTAAGTTCAATGTATTGTAGAAATGTATGATAGTGGGTCGTAAGTCTCATGGGTCCTAATTTAAAAGGTAAGATTCCCGGTCCATCGTTGAGTCCTTCAAGTTTTATCTCTTCCGCCTGTATCAGGTGGAGGACCAACATCAGTAGTGGAATCCTGTAACAATGTGGCACTTTTAGGGATTCGTTTGAGTCTCGATTTTGCTATTGGACCACGTTTCTTGGAAGTATATATGTGAATTGGAAGATCTGCTAAAACCGTATCCTGAGTATATCTCGGTGCGAGCTTTTGACGGCTAGCACTTGGGTTTTTGATGAATATTTGCTGCTGTGGCTGATAATCTACTTCTGATTCACGACTTTTGTTCCTATTATCTATTATTGCAGTTCTATTAGAGAGAGATGATTCATTGATTAATTCATAGACCTTTTTCATTTGTTCCCTATGTGAATGTGTGTACTGTTGTAGCAGATGTTCTGTTAGGTCCATATCTAGTGGATCTCTTGGATCTGTGTGTCCTAAAATGATATCGTATGGCCTACACTTCGTGAAACTATGGACTGAGCTATTATACCCTATTAAAGCATATGGCATTAGATTAATGACAGACTCGTCTCGATGCTGTAGTTTTAGGATGCGCAAATGTTCTAACAAGGTCAGATGAAATCTTTCGATGTTGCCGTTGTCGTTCGGTGCATGAGCTAATGTTGTATGATGAGTTATTTTATGTGTCTTACAGAACTCTGAAAACATCTGGTTTGAAAATTCTGTACCCCGATCAGTAATGATGGTGAGTGGCAAGCCATGATGAGTGCTAAATGTTAGTAAAGCCTGTATAACGCTAAGTGCAGTACCATCTCTCAGGTTATACGCCTGCCCATACTTAGAAAATACATCTATAAGAGTAACATATTTTTCATTTTGTGCTGTAAATAAATCCATATGAACGATTTCGAACGGTTTTGTGGCTGGTGGAACTATATTGAACCTAGGCTTGACAGGGTTCCTGTCATATTTGGCCTGGCCACATATAGTACAATCATTGATAAATTTGGAGATATGCTCCTTCATTTTTGGCCAAAAGTACCTACGTGATAAGGTCAGGTAACATTCGTTAATACCGCGATGATTCGTTTTACCATCGTGATAGTGACGGATAATATCCTGCTGCCTAAGATATTCCTTGACATTTTCAATTTCTGTCTTAGCTATTACCAGGTTCATGGCTGAACTCTTGAATTTCTCTTGCAAAATGGGGACAATTTTGTACATGGCTAAAGGCGGGTTTATAAAGAGAGCTGTTTTAATTTTAGGGTTTACATACTCCTTTATTGCATTGACTAGATCCTCCTCTAAGTTAGACTCAGATAGTTGCACCGATGTTCGGGTATGTGTGTCGAAGGGTTTTGTCACTGTCGGTCTTCTTTTTATATCTCCTACTATGGTCAAACATAATTGTCGATGGAATTTGTTAAGCGGATCGTCAACGATAGGTATCTCAAGTATAGGGTGTTCATTGTCAGTGTGGGCAGTGAGAGTGTTTGAGTTACTTAAGGTTGGGGGTTTATCTGTCGGATTGGCAATCATTGAGCTTGTCTCTTCGTTGTTTAACTCGATACGGGATAAGGCATCGGCGTTGGTGTTATTTTTGCCTTTTTTGTAAATGACTGTAAAGTCGTATTCGCTTAACTTTAGCCGCCATCGAGTTAACCTCGAGTTCGGCTCTTTAATGTTCATAACCCACTGGAGCGGTTTATGATCCGTTACGATTTTAAATTTGCGTCCAAAAAGGTATGGTCGGAAGTACTTGGTGGCCCAGACAATAGCCAACAATTCCTTCTCTATCGTGCTATAATTAATTTCACTCTCGTTGAGTGTACGTGAAGCGTACGATACGGGTCTGTCTGATCCTATGGGTCCTTGTGATAGCACTGCGCCTATTGCATAGTTAGAGGCGTCAGTGGTAAGTATGAATTCTTTCGTGAAGTCAGGGTATCTTAGGATAGGGTCATTAGTCAGTAATGTCTTGCATTTTTCAAAACTGTTAATGTAGTCGGGGTCAAATGTAATTTTCTTTCCTTTCTTTAGGCACTGTGTTAGGGGTTTAGTAATCCGGGCGAAGTCTGGAATGAACTTCCTGTAATATCCTAAAAGTCCTAGAAATTGTTTTATCTGTTTAGGGGTTTTTGGTAAGGGATACTTCTTTACGGCTGCTATCTTGTCGGGGTTAGGTTTGATGCCTTCATTGCTTATTACATGACCGAGATAGGCGGTTTCCAATTTTAAAAATTCCGATTTGTCTAACTGTATTTTGAAATTAGATTCACTTAACCTCTGAAAGACTTTTTCTAAGTTGACCATATGCTCCTGTAAAGATGTACTGAATACTATAATATCGTCTAAATAGACGAGACAGATAACATTCTGGAGCCCTCTGAGGACATTGTCCATTACGCGTTGGAACGTTGAGGGCGCATTCTTAAGTCCCATGGGCATTCGTAAAAATTCAAAATGCCCATGTTCTACATTGAAGGCGGTCTTGGGGATGTCGCTGGGGTGCATTTCAACCTGATAAAATCCGGATGTTAAGTCAAGGGTTGTAAAATATTGGCATTTCCCTAATTTATCAAGTACATCATTGATATTTGGTATTGGGTACTTGTCGTCGATCGTCTTTTCGTTCAGTTTCCGAAAGTCGATGACGACGCGCCACTTTTGCTTTCCTGAAGCATCAACCTTCTTTGGTACTACCCAAATTGGTGAGCTCCATGCTGACTCCGATGGCCTAATTATACCCTGCTCTAACATTTTTGATATTTGGCTAGTGACTTCTTCCCTATGAATAAATGGATACCTGTAACTTTTGGTATATACAGGGTTTTCATCGGTAGTTCTAATGCAGTGCTTTATTTTATTGGTGAAAGTTAGCGGTTCTCCTTCGATATAAAAGATGTCAGCATATTTAGCGCACAATGATTCTAAATTTGCCTTCTCCTCCAAATTTAAGTGACTGGTACGCAATTTTGATATAATTTCTTTTACGCGGGGTGACGATTGCTCCGTATGTGTACACTCGATATTAAACAATGATGCTTGCGCTGGATGGTCTAACGAGAATATTATATCGTTAGGGGTTGGGTTCTCGACTTCTACTATGCCACGGTTACTTACAACGGTTGTTAAGCATTCATGAATAGTACAGTTACAGATAATCTGTTCGTTAACTAAAACTTCTCCGTCCTGTGCGTTAATTGGTAATCTAAGTAATTTACTGCTTTGAGCCGGGATGATATTTTCATACAAATTTAAATTGCTGGAGTTGTATATGTTAATATGATTTACCGCGAATTTCGTGGTCAACGTCAAATCTTTAAGGTCCAATTTCGCATGCCACTTTGCAAGTAGGTCGAATCCTATAAGACCATCAAAGTGATTATGGAATTTATATACGAATAGTTTTATAGGCTCTAAATCGTTGAATTCGGGGAAACATGGTATATTTATGGAGTGGTTATGCCTACTCGTCGCATGTACGTTGGTAACCTCGAATGGATCATAATTCAATGGTAAATGTGAAAAGTATTTCTCCACAGCATCCGGGCTTATGAAGGACTGGTTAGCGCCGGTGTCTATTAATAAATTTAAATTAGGGTTAGTAATATGAACGTATGGCAATTGTCGTTGTGTTTGAAGGTTCAATTCTATTTTGATTTTTTTGATTTCGTGACTCCCTGAAAATCCCCCTTGCTGGTGGAAGGCTGGGGCTGTTCATCTACCTGAGCGTTGCCGTCATTTGTCAGGTCAGTCGTCACTTCAGTCTGCGTCTGCGGGACGCTATCGTACGCACAAGGATAATTGCCGTAGTAGTCCATAGGATAATTGTTTTCATAGTAATTAGGCTCCTGCTCGTACACGTAATATTCGGGATAATAGAAATCTTCGTAACTTAGACATTCGTTAACATTTACATCGCGCGTTTTGAAGTAGTTCATGGGTGGTGGATTGCCTTGCCTAGACCAATCCCAATTATTACGAGTGGGAGGTAGTGGCTTAGCAACAAAGTTGCTCACACCACTCATGGGCTTGGGCCCTAGATTTTGTGGTGGGGGTCTTGGAGCCATTCCAAATGCGTTATTGTGCGGATTGTAGTTTGGGGGTGGAGCGCCAAATGTTCGTTGCGTATGCGAAGGCATACGGGGTTGATTATAGGGGGCATTAAAACCGGCGTTAAATCTAAATTGAGTTGGTTGCGGCAACTGCATCATACGTGGTTGTGCATAAGCGGGCGTGACCGGTTTAGGTAAGGGCATAGCATTAGTATTGCGTAAAGCGGGGAAGCCTGCATGCATGGGTGATGGGTTAGGCTGCGTCACAGACTTGGGATGAGTGTTAGTGAGTTTAGGCAAACTATCATTTCTCTGTTGCAGATACAGCACGTTTAGCTCCTCTTGTACGAATTGTAATGCTGTTTCAATAGAATCTGGCCGCATGCATCGTATGCGTGGACCTAAGGGTTCTTTGAGCCCGCGCACAAAAGCCTGCATTGTCAGCTTCTTATACAAATCGCGTTTAGCATTAATAGTTGTAGCCACTGTTTCATGAAGTGTAATATATGTCATGATGGTGCTAAATAAGGTTTGGCATCTATCATAAAGTTCTTGGGGCGTATCATTTCCCTGTGTCTGCAACGAGAGGTCATTATAGAGGGTGGTTTCATCCCTACGATCCGCGAAATTATTTATTAACACACTTCTGATGCCATTCCAGTTCTCGGGGATACCGTTGGAATTGACAGTTCGCGCAGCGGGGCCCGTTATTCTATTTAGTATACCACTAATCAAGGACAAATTATTTAACTCATGTTCGGGACCCTCGCGTACATATGCATTCACTAACTTATCGCAAATCCTAATAAATCTAGTTAAGATATGGGGGTTCCCATCAAATTCTGGGACCAGGCGGAGGGCCTTCCAAATAGCATCGGGGCCATGTGCCATAGTGCTGTCTATATCTCTATTACTATCTACTAAATCTTCCCGTCTCAACTGTCTATAAGAAACAGCCTCACGGGTCCCTAAACTCCTAGGGTGAAAAATCTTGAAATATATTAAGGGTTAAAGGTAAGGAAAGCGACACCAGAAAGATTCTTGTGCACTTACTTGTACATTCCGGCTTCTCCTGAGCGGTATCAATGTCTGGATCTCCGCAGCTCTTCGACGGTTCGGGATACTCGTCAGAGGTGCCTAAGGCCACCCGGGCGGCTCACCTAATTTCTATAATCCGAAATTTATCTCGCGAACCGGCCCGCGAGTATCCTACCGGCTGCGCCAATTATGTCGAACGCTGTCGGAGGACTCAAAAAAAACCGAAATTTCTTATAATTATTTAATTAATAAAAGTATTACAGAACTTTCTTATAATTATAATAAACCTAGTATATAGATTCGAAGTGGGAATCGGAATGAACGAGTTCCAACGTCACGTAGGCCACCGCGCCGCGCGTCGCTTACACGTGCCGCATCGTCAGCGTTTCCGTCAGCTTGCACAATTCTATGTATTTGTGTCGCGAAGGTAAACTTCCACCGTCGATGCACCGTCAGCGATATAGATATAGGGCTGGCGCGTAACACCTCCCCCCGTAGCTCAGCAACTATTTTAGGACGTTTAGTGAAAATGTTGCTGGCATCTGAGTTTCTCTCTGGCGTCGCGATGTTTCTGGTTCTTCATAAGGATGATCTCGATTTGCAGCAGCAGTATTGGGTGATTGCTCTGTAGGTGGCTTGAGTTTCCAGGCGTTGTAACGGTAACACAGTACTATGATGGTTAGTACAAGTGCACCGGATAACATTACGTAGAAAGGTATGGTTGTATGGTAGAGTGATGATGACTCCAGACTCTCCAGTTGAACAGGTGTTTGAAGATTGATCTCATCTTGTAGGTTATGCAGATTTCTTAAGTTGATAGAGTTTATCTTAAGCGGAGGTTGAGGTTCATGATCTTCATGCATTTTTGTAGTAATTTCAGTGATCTTCATTGGCTGGCCGTTCACTCGATCATCAAACACCTATTATACAACGTGTTGTTTTGCATCCTCGTCAAATTTCAGGAGGCTGTTATGAAAGACATAAATAATCAAATAAAATTACGATCCTGCTCAATAATTAATACATACTTGTTTTTTTTAGGTATTTAAGTTTGACAGTATTTCAGAATACTCCACTTTCAAAGAACAAAATCGCCCCGTTGCGTATGCGGTAGGCAGTGTCGTACGACTATGTCGCTGTGTGCATGCGTTACAGTTACAGCGCAGTTACAGGGCGGTATCACACGGGCCCTACACATGCCGATTTCCGAAAAATACAAAAAATAAAAATAAATACCTACTTATTTTATTATTGATTCGTGTCGAGAATCATTAGCATAGTTACCTCCTCGAATTTGACGAGGATGCAAAACAACACCTTGTATAAATGTTTCTTTTTTTTTTTAAACGTTGCCCCACACTAGGAATTTCTCCTGTATCGTGGGTGCGTTTACAAACATTTAAACTCGCATACACAAATAGCCAGACCAGGAAGAACTACTTGCAGGTCTTACACATTTTTGTTTCGTGCGGGAATAAACCCGCGACACGCAGCGCAGCAGTCAATCTCTTAACTACTGCGCCAACCCAGTCCGCATACAAACATCCAATTAAATATATCACATCAATAGTTTAGTAACTAATCTAATCAAAAACTGGGAGAACGCATATTCAGCGCATCACTACCTATTTAGTTGTTTAGAAAAAATCACTTTTTCATTTTAATTTTACAATTTATTTGGTAGTCCCTAAACACTTCTAGTGCTCGTGAGTGCTAATGTTTGCATTTACTGTCGTTTTGTCGTCTCCACATTGTATAATCACGGTCTTCACCTATTTTCATGTACACACAGCAGCAAGTCAAGTTATCACAAACTGTCAAATTTTCTCATTCGATGTTGAACTTAACATTTTACTATTTAAGGTTTAAAATCATTTGAAAAAAAAATACAGTTTCGTATAACCTGATGTGCTGGCAACTGTACTGTTAATTATTTCATCTATTATTCAAGTTTTGGAATGAATCTTGAGCCTTTGATTGATTTCATGCCCTTTTCCGAGTTTACAAGTTCTAGGCGTGTTCACTGTTCATTACAAATACAATTAATCACAGTCTTACACATAACGATGTAATTCACGTACGTATTTCTAACATTAAAAAAACTTACTAAATATTAACTCAACCAAATACATAAAATAAATGTTAACATTTCAATTAGGAATATAAAAAGCAGAGTTTTTTTAAACACGGTTTTATAACTGCCTACGCGATGGAGATCATTGCGTAGGTAGATATAAAACCTTGTGGTAGTGTCAAAACAAATTAAATAATTTTATAGAAAATTTGAACCTAATTCAAAGAAATATTAACTCACCAAAATAATTTTATATGGCTTCGTTTAAATTAAAACATGTAAACAACAGGGTTTGTTTTAATGAAAAAACTACGCTTACCTACGCAATGTTCTTTGTGGTAATGTCAAAACAAATTCAGTAATTTTATAGAGTTAATTTAATAAAACCTTTTATTTAAACGTGTTTGAATAACAACAAGTTTCTATTTCAAATCATCATTCCCACCCAAATCATTTCAGCCGATTTTTTATAATAATTTATTTAATAACTTGGAACTTACAAAGGCTGCCAAACCAATAGAAATGAATGAAAAGTTTCATTCAATACTAATTTGATTGATGATCAGCCAGGTATTGTTTTCACTTTCTCTTTTCTAAAGGGAAGAAAAACCTATTTTTAATAGAAGGCTATTCCGTAATATTATTGTAAGAGAAAGTAAATAAGTGAAGTAGAAAATTTGAAAAAGATTTAAGATGTTTATTTATTTACATTACTTAAGTTGTTAGATATTCTTTACCAATTTAATGGAACGTCGGTTTCTTTTTTAAAATCTTTTACGAATACTTAGGTGCGACTTATGTACCTAATTCTCTTGAATATAAATTATTATGGATAAAATAAATTAATGCTCGGTAATACAACATTGTGTTTGTTCCAAACAATATTTTTCTAGAACAATGTTAATTTTAATTCTAACCAGGAACAAGATGGTATCTACCTATTACCTCCTACCTACTTCATAATGGTACTTAGGTGCATATCTCATAAAATTATTTCAATATACATCTAATTGATTGCAATACCAGAAGGTATTAGGCCTGTTATCTCCTATTCGTTTGTAACGCTATTGTTAAACGATCCAGTACCAGTATTTAATTGTTTGTGCATTTATAATTAATAGTTTAATAAATTAATCCGTTCTTTATCAATTTCCTTTTGGTTACAGCATACCTATAGTTATTAATTTCCCTAGTGTGTTTTATTTAGTAGTAGTAATTTCCAGTAACCCTTTTTTTTTCAGTAACCCTGTGTAATGATAAATGATGTTTATTTACGAGTATGTAAGTAGGTTTGTTACAAACACTTTTCACGTCAATCATATTTAAAAGCTAGGTGAGGTCGGCGTTTCCTAACGGACTACTCTGAGAAGACAGGCCGAAACAAACTTAGAGGTCACAGTCTCTTTTAAAGTCCAGACATAATCTTGGTCAGATCATGTAAAGACTACCTATGTAGATTAGTGTCTGAAATGGTATTTTGAGGAAAAACCACACAGATTGTGTGGACCTGTCCAGTCAGTGCACGCATGTGTCAGTAACCGTGCGGCTCAACTCAGAGTTAATTAAGGAGCTCAACGATTCGACTAACAATACCAAAGAAAGGACATTTGGGTAGACCGCATAAATTACTCAAACTGCCAGCCAGATCATGATTAAAACTAACTAAAAAGCAATGACCCACATAGTCCTCACATTCACAATAATTAAAATAATTATATTATACTTCACAAAGTAAGTAGGTGTTCAGGTCACTGTGTTTATAAAAACCATCCAATGTCTTATTGTATGTAATTCAAAAACACAAGCATATCACTTTTACGGTATTTTAAAAGTGTAAGACACTGATCCGAATTGGAATTCGATCCCAAGCAGGCACTTTACTTTGTATAAATTATTTCATCGCTACTGCTCTCAAAACGGTGAAGGAAAACATCGTGAGAAAACCGGCATGTCCTAGAACCAAAAATTTGAAGACATGTGACATCCACCAACCCGCACTGGGCCCGCATGTTGGATTACGGCCCACTCACTGAGAGGAGGCCTGTGTCTCCCCGCAGCTGCAGTGGGAACATTAAAGGCTGATTATGTAAGAAACCGAGCCCTCTAATCCGCCTAGTTGCTATGCTAAAAGTAATCTATTAATATGTAAATACGAAATAAGTAGGTCAATGTCTCACCCTGCAGCTTGTAAGGCGTAAGAAAATCACCATCCCATGACGATGTACATCGTCAGTACTTCCATAGCGAGTATGTCGCACACGTTTTATTTCACGTTTTAAGTTCTTTAGACAAATACCTATAATTATCGCGCTTATCACTCTTTATTTTCGGCATTATAAGGCTTAAATATAAAAACGCACTTTGATTACTGTAAAACAAAGGAATAGATGCGAATCAGCTAAGCACTGATGCGTGAATGAGCTGGCAAGGTAGGTACAAATCCCAGACCGGGAGAAGATATTTGATGAAACCCCACCGATAAAAATGAAAGAAGGTAGGTAAGAATGTCATAGTCACGAACAAAAGTTTATAAAACACCTTACATCATTGGATTAAATTATTTATTTTTCTCCTAAATTCAATGCGAAATGTCGAGTCTGTTAGTGAAACCACATGCGAGGTAGGGCTAATATTGAGTACGAAGCTTGATAGTAATGTTCTTGGTTAATTTATCGGTAGTGTGGACCGAGGAGAGGAAGGCCGGTAAACATAATCTTGAAATATTTCGGACGCCAAGACCACCCAGGCGAATTGGAAGTGTGGCTTGCTACCACGCTCGGTCACCCAGGGCCACATTAATTAGGATTGAATTTAGGTTAGTAGCTCACCGTCTGATCAGGACCAGGCCCGTGCTGGACGGCGCGTACGTGTTCCAGGCGCGCCTCAAAGAGATGTCAGCATCGAAGAGGGGGCCCACTAGGGCCCAAGCCTGCCGGGAAAGCGGGATCATCCGAAAGGGGTACCGCTGACCCGGAACATAAAGGGCCAAGGAAGGAACACGGGTGGGTTTTAGTCAGTAAGAGTCTGACACTCCCTTCCGCTCCACCCAGAGCGGGAGGGGTAATTTGATGACTTCCCATCCTCAAAAAAAAAACAAAAGCCACAGAATCGAATGAGTATGAAGGCCGAATCGATGGTAAATTTTATATTTCTTCCTCAATTAGCGCGGTTTGGGGAAGATAAATTTCACATTTTAAAAGGTTAGGGTAGTACCGATGGAACAGAATTTTTCTTTATAAAAGTTAAATATTTAAAGGCTGTGTTACATTACCACCTACGGTTCGGTCATCCAAATACCATACGTTTAATTTAGAATATACTCGTCGAATAATTGGATTTATTGCCAAACTAAAAATCGCTAGCACAAGAGGGGTCACCCTGTTGAAATCCAACAGCTGACTTCAAAAGCTTGTCTATATAAAGTAATTTAGAGGAGTGTCTGTAACATTGATAGAGAAATCTGTAAATTACGCGAATAACTTTTTGAACTTCTGTCAACAAGTTGTCCCGGTTAAACCTTAAGTATAACCTCACCTTTATCGTTATTAAGGTAAGTGGATAATACATGAACCACAGCTTGATTGACCCCTCTAGACCCGAAGCCCAGCTACAGGGGCTGGAATTTTCTGGCCAGTGTTCTGCTGTAAAAAGCACAGAAAATGTTGGCTGCGATACGACGGTATGTGGACCCCACGGCAACAATGGGACGAATTCCGCCATCCTTCTTGGATTTTACCCATGACTTTACTTCTTCATAGATTTTACCCATAAAATTACATGGTGCAATAAACACCTTCAGATGCGCTGTTTAATTTGTGCTGTTAAAGTTTTTATATTCGTTAGTTTTTCTACACATGTACAATTTCAAACGGGAAGGTGAGTAATTGCTTGCAAGCACTTTGAGAGTTCTCTCGGGCGGACACAACGGGCTAAACTTGAAGCCATGGTTGTTTCCGCACCACTAGGAACTTTCTTTACAACTGGAGTTGGAAGTTTTTAATTTTGCAAGGGTCTTTCAAAAGAGTTGAGCGGGTGAATCAGGTGTTAGGGAAGTGGGTATCGTCGGACATGATGAAAGCACATTGTTGGGTTTATGTTGTTGGGTGTATGTTTTAAGTTAGTTTCAAATACTTTCATTGTAACAAAGCAGGTTTTTTTTTTAAATTGTAATTTTTTTTATTATAAAATCTTCTCATTGAAGCCTCGTCTCACAAATCATGGTTGAACACCGTAATTCCTTTGAAAGTGCTTTTCATAAACTAACGTAAAACTAAAAACATGGAAATGAAGAGCTTATACTGATTTTCTTTATCCAAGTCGGATTAATTTGCCAAGCAAAAGAAAATAGTGTAAGAACTTATTTCACTGTTTGTCACTGTAAAAGCAACAAAGTAGGTAAAGTCAGGGGTATTAATTGTTAAGCAAATTGACTATCAACTTAAACTTTCCGTAAATTTAAACCGCGATCATCATTTTGTTTGACAGTCATTTCATTCATTTTCATCATTCATTTCATTTTCAGTCATTCATTTCATTTTCATGTCATTTTGACAGAAATGGCTATAACATGGCAAATTGACGTAGGGATTCATTTTGCTTAAGAATTTAATTTATAAGGCGTACCAAACTAGGCCTTAAATCAAACATAGCTTGAACATTTTTATAAGCCAATGGTGCCGATTCCCTTGTTCACAAACTAAACTAAATTTAAGTTGAGTGCATCATTTTCTTTCTATTTCATTATGAAAAGGACAGAAGATAAATATTAGTTTAGTCCTGTCAAATTAGTCAGCACCTGACGTAATTTGATGTAATTTTAGTATAATAGTCAACTTTTGAATCACGTCTAAACTTGTATGGAGTAGTGTCAGGCGCTGATTAACTTGACAGGACTAAACTATAATTTATCTTCTGTCCTTTTCTTAATGAAATAGAAAGAAAAAGATGCAATGAACTTACATTTGGTTTAGTTTGTAAACAAGGGAATCGGCACCAATGCCTGTAAAAAAGTTCAGACTATGTTATAATTATGGTCTCGTTTAATAATATAGTTCCGAGAATTCCGACATACCTTCATTTTGCTGAAAATATACACATTGTTGGTAGTCAATTAAAAGGCACTTTGTTAAATAACTTGATGATTAATCACTATGTGGAAGCACTAAAGTGTTATGTTAATTATCGTTTTAATATTACAACGATTCTGTCGCTTTGTTATTTATGTTTAATTGTTGGGTATGTAATTTGGTACGAGTATAACTTTTTACATTACCTTTAGGGAGAAATCGTTTGTCCCGTCAACAACAATGAGTGTGTGTCTGGCGGCACGGTTGGCGCAGTGGTTAAGCGATTGACTGCTGCGTTGCGTGTCGCGGGATCAATTCCCGCACGGGACAAATATTTGTATGACCTGCAAGTAGTTGTTCCGGGTCTGGCTGTTTGTGTATGTGAGTTTAAATGTTTTTAAACGCACCCACGATACGGGAGAAATTACTAGTGTGGGGGGCAACGTTTAAAAAAAAAAACAGAAAGCGGAAAAACGGAATGATGTTTTGGTTCACAAGAATGTACAAAAATTGGCGCACATTATACTGTAGCGGTATCTACATCGCCACATACGGGCTGCGCGTCATACTGACGTCACGCAAATCCTGCATCGTGCAAGCAGAGTTTACCGCGTGACTAGCATATATACAACTTCCCGACCTAATTTGTCGGGCAGTTGCCCACCAGACATGACACCCGTCTGGTCAGAGGATCGTCCCTTTTCTATGGAGGTATGAGTGAACTTTACACCCTGTTCCTCGTACCTCTATATTGGTGACCCCGACGTGATGAACAACATTAACAATCAACAACAACAAAAACAATCAACAACAACAATCAACCAACAAACAATAACAACAACAACAACTCGACCCATTATCGACCTTCGGTCTCCGGAGGGGAGAAATGTAGCGTTATCTATATCGCCACATGCGAGCTGCGCGTCATACTGACGTCATGCAAATCCTGCATCGCGCAAGCAGAGTTTACCGCGCGACTAGCATATAAACAACTTCCCGACATCAATCGTCGGTCAGTTGCCCACCAGACTCGACACCCATCTGGTCGGAAGATCTTCCCTTTTTCCGTGCACTGACTGGACAGGTCCACTCAATCTGTGTGGTTCTTTCCTCAAAATACCATTTCAGACACAAATCTACATGGTCCTCAAAGATTATTATAATATTATTCTAATTATTGTGAATGTGAGAACTATGTCGGTCATTGATTTTTTTATATTTATTTTTTTCTCAGCGTAATCATGATCTGGCAGTTTGAGTAATTTATGCGGCCTACTCAAATGTCCTTTTTTTGGTATTGTTCGTCAAATCGTTGAGCTTGTTGAGTCTAAGTTGAGCAGCACGATTACTGACAATTGCGTGCACTGACTGGACAGGTCCACTCAATCTGTGTGGTTCTTTCCTCAAAAGACCATTGCAGACACCGATCTACATAGCTTTCACATGATCTGACCAAGATTTTGTCTGGACTTTAAAAGAGACTGTGACCTCTGAGTTTGTTTCGGCCTTTCTTCTCAGAGTAGTCAGATAGGAAACGCCGACCCCATCTAGTTAAAAAAAATATGATTGACGTGTAAAAGTGTTTGTTCAAATATACTTACAGAAATAAAATCATTTATCATTTCTATGGAGGTATGAGTGAATTTTACACCCTGTTCCTCGTGGCTCTATAATACAAAGTGCAGACGACAATGCGACAATAAATTAAACTTGGTATATCTAATGACATTCCCAGTCTGCACACCAAAATTCTACCAAAATCCAATAGTTTAGTTACTATTGGCAGCTCCAACAGTTACTCAAAGATTGGCAAAACGGTCGGCCCATCACTGCTAATTAGTGTGTTTGAAATAAACACTTTTTTTTAATAATTTCCATGTAGGATTTATTTGATTGTTCCAAAAACTGTAAAGCATTATTATTGCCAGTGTTCTCATTTTTTGTCGTCTCCACATTGTATAATACAGCCAGAAATATATTTCACTAAAGAAGTTACAATACGAAACTATATTAAGTAGATATTGGAAAAAGTCAAATTCAAATCATTTATTTCAAATAGGCACATAAATGGCACTTTTGAACGTCAAAAGGAGATGGATAATGGTCCCTTAAGCTTGGCCCAGAAATGAACACAAATAAAACAATATGTATTATGAAGCTATTATAGTGTTTCATAGCCCTGTATAATTTTGTTCTTCGTAAAACTTAGTGAACACCCTTCCCAAATCTGACGAATCTATCAGATGGAGGATAGTCTGTTCAGGAGCACCGCACCCGCATTGAAAGTTAGATGAATAGATAATGCCCCATTTTGTCAAATTATTTTTGCAGCGGCCTACTTGGGTACGTATTCGATTCAGTGCTTTCCAAATAGGCCACTGCAGTTTGCGACTGGGAGGCAAGTGTTCTTGGGAGTTACGAAGTCTTTGGGTGGTGGATACCTCTTCTCACAATTTGCTTCACTTTAGGTGGCCTATCTTCTATTGCCTGCGTAGAGCGTGAGAAGCTCTTGCGACTTTAAGGCCTACCCAGAGTACTCGTGTAGTCGTGGAATCGGATTCTTGGTTCTTTTTCCATCGCGCATGTAACATCCTTTCGTACGGCAGGTGGCGTTGTACCTGCTAGCGGGTAGAGCTTATAGAGTGGAGTCAGTTTTAAGCAGCCTGATCTTATTCGACACGTCTCATTTAGGGCAGTGTCTACGTGCTTGGCATGAACGGATCGGTGCCCAATGGGCACGCAAATTCGCCAGCAGAAAATCATAGAAAAATTACAGTAAAAATGACCCTGGGGCCACCAGGCTGCTTTATTTATTTTTATTCGTTCACCAACAATTCTTTACACTGGTTTGATGCCAAACGTAATATGCAAAAGTATGTATGCAACAGTGCATCAATCGCTTAGGACGAATTCCACCAAACTGTTATACCTAGAATACGTCATATCCTGAGAATTAATTTTGATTTTTTGACAGTTTTTCCATTCCATTTTTTCATTTCCACACTAGAACTGACAGACGTCAATTTTATGCCACGGATCAAAGATATCTGAATTACTATAGTCTTTAGTCATTGACTATACTACACTATAGTCTACATCAAAAAATAACTAATGGCATCTAAAAGCACTAAAGCGTACTCTTTCTAGCACACATAATGTTTCATATAGAAAAAAGAAAATATTGTATTGCATTGTTTATGGTTCTTTTAATGCCTATGTCTATGTTAGATAACGGTCTGTGCAAAGCATAAATAACATTATGACAAATGCATGACATTGACGGACAGTGACATCGATTATGAAAGATAAAGAAATGTGCTGCCATTAAATACTTTGAAGACCGGACTAATCTATTGATTTAAAAATAAAATTAATACATTATTCAATGATTATATAGCATGTGCATTCGTCTAGTTAATATTCAATACGTTTTAAATACAGTTTTATTATTTCATATTCTAGAAATACTCGTGAAATTATACTAATTCTTACAATACACATTTCCAAAACTGGCAACATAAATACCTCCCCGAAAGTAATAATCAAAGTAATAATCTTTTAAAATTAAAATGTTACCTGCAAAGTTTTGCCTAGTAACGAAAGTTGTGGTGGGATTTCAAATATTATCAGTTTTTTTAACTATTTGTGGGTGAAACTGTGAAACTTTATCCACGTTGTTTACAAAATAGCTTTAATTGTATAAAATTAAACTATCTTCTTACCCCGCGCTGTACCCATATGCAAGTTATGTGATTTTAAGAAGTCTTGTTTTTACAAGACTTATGACTTACTTATTATGTTGTTTTCCACGTCTGTTACTATTTTGTTCACCTTTGGACATGCTTTCAAGTTTTGTGTAGAACTAAGCCTTAACAATTTTTTTTGCCGTAAACGATAAATTTAAACTGTATTGGTTAAAGAGCGGGGAAAACCGAAGTGTTTATGATAATGTCTAAGAAAATCGATCGAATTTAATTCAACAGAAGTTTGCAGCATGGGAGATAGGTTTTGAAAACAAAGTTACCTTCTTCCAATCTGGTACTGACAGTTCGGAAGACCTGTTTACCTAGTTTTATGTGACTCCAATTTTACCTTTTGAGTGTTTCTGTTAAGTACCTACCCTACATCTAAAAGCTTTATTTACTTTTAACGACTTAAAAGCGCATCATTAACTAGAGTAATGGTTTATGATGGGGAGTTTTTTTAAAAAAGGAACAAGATTCACCTACCCCATTGATTTAGGTACTTTACTGTCGAACGACTTCGCTTATTTAGGCCCGTTTTGCACCCCAAATCACTAAATACGTTTAGCGCTAAACGTATTTTAAACATCATACCGTCTTTGTCAACTCCAAACAAAATAATGAAATAGCACGATGATTTAAATTCGTTTGGCGTCAAATGTATTAAGTAATTTGTGATGCAAGTGGGCGATAAATATTAAATAATAGGTATTTCGGCTTTGAAAATATAAAAACGTTTCTCGTTCGAAATCGCGATTTTTATAGACCATTTTATTCACAGGCTCGATATTTCACATCCCTCTGGAGTATATTATCTCCAGAATGATGAAGGTAAAGGAATAACATCATAATAATGACCCTTAAAAATGGATTGGTGTTTCCAGTAGATACTTTTATAGGATTTCTTTAATATCGTTATTCGGTATATTTAACGATCCTGGAAGAAAGCAAAGAGCCGATTAAAATAGAACCAGACAATACAAAATACAACCATTTGAAAATTTTCCCCATACACAATAATTACTTCTAAATTGGGTTACCCCAATACATTTTACATATTTTAGCTGCAGAAGTTGTAGTGTATGAGTTCCGAAACACTGCAGGGTGTTCAAGTAATGGATCAAATGATTTGTTCGCTTTTTTAGTATTTGAAGTACCGAAACGTAATAATATTAAGTATAGCAGTCTAGTTTTTTTTTGTTTGGCATCTCGCAGTTGACCTTGAGAGGTCGTCACTGCTTAACCGGACTATCCTGTGGCTGCCTTAAGCGGACTCAAAGCCTCCAGCCAGGGGTGAATTTCTTACATTGCTAAGCGACTGCACGCTAAGGGTACCCTGTGCGGTACGGACTTCGGCTTAGGGCGTCGCTGGGGGGAGGACAGCAAGGTGGGACAGGCTGGATGAAATTTGGATAATTATTATTAACGGGGGAATTTAAAGCTACAGGCTCGTCGAGCAAGGGTTGGGTCTGGAATGTTGATAAGAGGGTTTTTATTACATAAAAGTAACGTTGTCTTAATTTGGAACTTATCTATTTTTAAAGACAGTACTTTATCTTTTAACACACATAACATCACGCCTGTATTCATCGAAGAGTAACGCAGAGGTGATAGCTGACAAAATGCATTTTGTCAGCTATTTTTAAGTCCCACGTAATAGGAGCCGAGCCTTTTGCCATTAACTGGGCACAAATCTAGACTCCGGGGTGCTACCGAGAAATCCCTGATGGACCTTATCTGACCTGGGAGTCGAATCCAGGGCCTCAGCTCGATAGTAGCGCTTGCGACCACCGGACCAAGGAGGCAGTTTATCTTTTAATGATTCCAAAAACATAGATATTTTCTAAAAAGAGTCTTTTCCATGAATTAGTAAATTCTGTTACAAAACAATTTGCTATAGTGAATTCTTGGAATATTCTTGTAAGTTAGTTTGGTAAGTTTAATCATTCTGCTTGAAGGGATTAAGCTATGTCGTTCGATATTCCAAGAATTCGACTTTTTTAACTTATCGGTATTTAAATGGCGACAGTTAAGTAAAGTAAGGTCGATAACCTAACACCATTACCGATGTCGAAACTAATATTGTAAAGTGGTAACATTGTTTGTTTCTTAGTATGAGGTAATCTCATTATTATTATATTATTATTATTATTGATCGGATTACAAGAATTCTATCACTGATAAAAAGCTGCACTGTTGCCGAGTGACATGTCCTAACATGTTTTGTGGTAGGTATAGTTGAAGACAGTCTTGCCAAGGGGTAACGTATTACCCAGTAACTGGGATATGGAGGTCGAATTGGCAGTCGCTCCGTGTAAAATATTGGTTTTCAGCTGCATCCGGAGACTGGAAGCCGACTTGAACATGGTTGGGAAAAGGCTAGTCAGATGGTGAGAGTTCCACGCGGACGGAAATCAAGGGCTGAAGCAGATGTTTGATAAATGAAAGTGTGTACAAAGGATACTTCATATTTATTTCATAACGCGTTTGTGTAGCTATAAGAAAAACTGCTTTAGATAAGTACCTACACATACCTAACTTATAAGCAATACTTATGTGACGTTCATTTTAATCGTGAAAAGATTTGTTACAGTAACATATTGGTAGCTTTATAAACGCGTGCCAAGGTCCCGCGGGCCAAACGCCCCTAAATAACGATATGAAAAATTGTTTACCGCTTTGGGCTTTGAAAATTTTCGTATGAGAAATTCCCTTTGAGTTATTTTATTACATATTTTCAGCAAGTTCTACTTAGCATAATCAGCCTATAATGTTCCTAATGCTGAAACACAGGCCGCCTCTCTTCGAGAGGGAGTGGGCTATAATCTACCACGCGCGCCAAGTAGATAGTTGGTAGATGTCACATGTCTTCGAATTGATGAATTCTAGGACATGCCGGTTTCCTCAATATGTTTGCCTTCATCATTTTGAGAGCAGTGGTGATACAATTATTTACATATATTTTTTTATTTTTTATTATTTAATGTAAAGCATGTGTCTGAGTTCGAACCCACGACCTACCACTCTAAGTCGGCCGATACCACAGGGCCACCACTGCTCGTACGTTCTACTTAATTACAGTCAAACAATATAGCTCCCTTATGTTATGCTTTGTTTGTGCCTCAACGGCTTATTTTCTTGTTTATATTGCGTCTGCGCATAGAGTAGCAGCTAGTTATAGCTTATGCTTATACTTGCCAAAGGAGGAAACAGCATGGAATAAAATTATGATTGTTACTCTATCATTGAAAATGTTAAGAATGTTAAAAAAAATACATGTTTAGTTTTTATTAGTTGGAAAACGATTTTAGGTCGTTTTCTCTTTTAAATAGCAACACACCGTTTTATTATTATTTTTTGGTCTAGATTATTTAACAAAAATAAAATTATTAAGTGAAAATCAATTACATTAAAATACCTTTTATTGAAAACCCAAACTGATTCACAATCTTGTCTGTTATTTAGGTCAAATCTGACCTTCACAACCCCATCCAATTATATAAACAAAGGAATCCTATATATTTGGAACAGATTGCTTTTTTATAATGCTTGATTTACTTTTAATAGAAAATTCCGAAGGCCAATTTACCCTCTTCACGCAATGTTTTGCTGGAAGAAAGCTTATATACTTATCTGTATTCCTGGACAGTTAAATTAATTGTGCAACTTATTTAATACCCGTCTCACTAAACTTTGAAATCGCTTAAGTTCATGCCTTACTAAAGACAGAAAGAAATTAGGCATAGGCATGTCAGGCATGTCAGTTTAATGCGTGTGTCCTAACTTATCGACATCGATTATCCGAGTCTATACGTCAAACAACATTTTACCAAAAGTGTCAAAGTAGGAAAGCATAATTTCATAAATTTAACCTCAATTTCTGTCCATTTCCGTCCAAAATTATGCAATCGTTTTAACATTCAATCTCTTTACAGGGAATCTGGAGGTAACCACGCGTCGCTTCTCCGTCGCGGCGACAACAACACCTCTTCAATTCGACTGACAATGAACAACCGATCAATGAGGTCTTCAGCCAAATACTCCAACGGACATAATATCAGTTTGTTATAACCATTGCGTAAATCTATGATCAATCGGGTAACCATACCCGAAGAGACAGTGCATATGGAGTCAAGCAGACAAATAACATGTGTCGTGTGTATCCAAAGACAAAGAATGAGAAATCGTTTTAATTGTACCGATTTCTAAGTGTAAATAAACTTGTAGCATGTACATTTTGTAAATATTTTTACCATAAATTATTAGATGTAATGTGTTTTCTAATGTAAAGGTGGGTACACATCTATGTTCTCCAAGTTATAGATTCCTTACATTGCGAGTTTCTGATATAAATACCCATTTGGGATTTGTTTGTAGATGTGTAAACACCTTAATGCCATTCGATGTTGTGATTTGAGATTAGTAGAATTATTAAAGTTTATCATGAAGCTTTTGTTCTGGATTTTAATTTATACAATCATTCTATAATAAATCCTCTACTTCCAAAGTCTGTCTCGAGGTTTTATTATTCAAGAAATTCAAGTCTCATTCGTAGTGACAGTAATTTGCGGCCTCAGTAAGGCGAAGTCTTCAGACATTTAACAGCAAGATCTAAATGAAGAAACTTATCTCAGTTGTTTACAGGTTAATAGTTATGCCCTTTAAATAATAGACCTTTGCAACATTATGTGTTGTGCCTACTAATTATGTTTTAAAAGGCAAACATTGAAGCACCTATAATTATGTAGTATTAAATAATATAATTATTCTTCTAAATATTATAAATTAGAGTCGCATTTCGTTTCTGTCTGTGTAAGCGCCAAAGCGCTTACAGACAACCGCACAACCGCATAAAAGTCCATTAAACAAACAAACAAACAGCAAACTTTTCTAAATTACTTAATGGACTTTTATGCGGTTTTCAACATGATTTTAGAATTTATTCCGGAAGGTGGAAGTTTAGTGATAATAAATTAATATTAAACTCACACAATGTAATATTATACTTAATATAAAGAATTTCGATGTTTGTCAAGGTCGTTGAAGCCTTGGGAACCAGAGGCGGGTCGCTAGTAAAGTATGATAGAATCAGCCGCCCGACGACACACATTCAGTGAAGTAAATTATAGTAGGTTTGGCACGTATCAAAAGTGTCTAGGAATCAAGGATTTTTTTTTAAATACTTTGTTGCCCTATTAAAATCTAAAAAAAATGTCTAATGGGATTGTTTAAATAAAATGTTTTCGCATTAATAAAGACTTTTCGTGATTTTTGCATTATTGGATTTTTCACTTAACATTTTAATGTGATAAAAAGAATAAAAGAAAAGTTTAAAATGTTTTTATTGCATAAAATAAACAATTAGTAGTCTGTTTTTCCGCCGTTAATGCGTTCAACACAATCGCAGCGATTCGGCATACTTAATTATGAGTTCATACAATTCACATTGCAGAATGGCCGCCCACGTCTGTTGTTACAGACGAAAATGATTTTTTGGTGTGTACCTACGGCATCTATATTTGGCGGAACTCTGCTTTGAACCATATCCCATGGGTGGTCAATAGGATTCAAGTCTGGCGATTGAGCAGGCCATGGTAGGACGTTATTATTAGCTGCAGCAAGTTTGTTTGCAATGACTCTGGCAGTGTGTGGACGTGCATTAACATTCTTAAGAAGAAATTTAGCACGAAATTAGGTCGGGAAAGGAATGACAACATCTGATACAATCGTTTCAGCGTAAATCGGTGCATTAAGATTGCCTCAAATCAGTTCGGGTCTTCCGCGGATCATAATAAATAAATAAATAAACTCGAATCAAATCAATTTTTTTTTATTCAAAATAGGTTGAGAATCAGCACTTTTTAAACTTCAAAATTACATAAGACAGTCCCCCAAAACGCCCGCCCTTCACCACTTCGTAGTGTTTTAGCTGGGAAGAAGAAGTGCCGCAACAAACTCCCCAGCAGCACAGCTGTCTGTTCAGTTAGAAGAAGAGGATTATATACAGTTTAGTCGATTTTTTGCCATAATATGTCATCCAGCACACGCCAATATACCTACGCTAATAACGCTAATAAACAAACATTGAAAACAGAAATAAAGCTCAAGCAGAAATAAATAATTAAAACATAAACAGAATTTAATACCTAAATAAAAGATTCCAGGCATAAAGGGCGTGCCCGTTTACATCAGCAATGCTGCATTATGTTAATACAGTTGTAACTTGAAGTCAAAAATGATAAACTAGGACCTTCGAAGTATGATAAAGAAATAGTTAATTATTAATAATAATAACAAAATTATAGTCAGCAAGACGACATGTCATCACGAGCAGTCACCCGTTCGCAAGCATAATGCAAAGATCAGCCATTACCTCCTCGCCATATTTGAGGGAAGGAGGCAACCCGACCCCCGACGCTACCGCAAGCAGTGACTTCTAAGGGAGCATGACGAACTTGCTGTCGGTTGCTCAAAAGAAAATATTATCAATCGTCGAGGTCGCTAGCTAACCACATATTGCAACACAACTCAATAAAAAACATTGGAATGATGTAGATCATGTCAATATAATAAATTAAAATAAAATTAAACTAAATTTAATAATTTAGTCAGATAAAATAAACAATTATATGAACTCGTATGACTTGTCAGTACACCATCATTAACATCAACACATTGGTGCCTATTATGTAAATATGAATTTTCGTTTTGATCACCGTAATGAAGTAGTTTACGCAAAAGCGTGTCATGGTGCAAGCAATCAAAGGCTTTGAAGAGATCACAGAAAACTCGAATAACATTTTGCGAGTCCTCCTATGCATTAAACATGTGTTTCAGTAGAGAAACACCCGCATCTGTAGAACGACTTTTTGTAAAGCCATATTGTTTATCATGAAGGAGGATATTTAAATTAAAATGTCTCAGCAACTACTTGAGTAAGTATTAAATTTTCAAATATTTTACTGAATGCAGGTAAGATAGAAATAGGCATAAAATTGACAACGTTATTTTTATTACCTGGTATAAGTAATGGTATGACTTTACTACTCCTCATGAGGTCAGGAAAAGTTCCTAAATCAACACATTTATTAAAAGCAACAGATATGATGCTATCATGTCGATAAAATTTCATAAAAGTACCCGTCCTATCATGATGGTTCCACCACTGTATTCATGGACTTTCTGGCATGATTTAAGACTTCTTGGCTTCCAGGTGTGTTCCAGTATCTGGCCTCATACCAAAACGTGGTTCATAAGAAAAACGCACAAAACGCCACTCTTCTCCTGCCCAATTTATGTGGTCACGAGCCCGATGTAAGAAATGGGGTCTGCGATTGCGGGGCTCAATAGGTGGTATACGTATATGGCCTTCGGGAATGGAGATTGACTTTATGCCAGCAATTTCTTCTGGTTTGATCGCTTATTGACAAACGAGAGCTATGAAGCCTCGTAACAACATCATCGCTGACATTGTACGATTTCGTCGAGCAGTAATTTGTATGTAACGATCTTATCTGCGTGTGGTGATGCGAGCTCGTCCTCCATGTCGCTCTGCCACACTGCCAGTGTTGCGGTAACGTGTCCAAAGTCGACTTATAACACTCTGCGTAGTGCCCAGAGCGATTACCACAGCGCGTTGCCGAGAACCAGCTTCCAACATTCCCACAGCACTTATCATTTCTTCTCGACTCATTTGACGTCTTCTCTTCAAAATCTCTTTTGTTTTCTTTCTTTTCCACTCAGACCCTCAGAGGCCTCAAACCTGTTGCAAGGTTCTATTTACTTGACAGGAATACGACTTTATTGAAGATTTTCATCTTTTAACCGAAATTAAAAAAAACTATTATATTATAACCCTTTTCAAATGACAAAATTTACTTAAAAGTATCCATAGGAGTTACAAAAAAATATAATTAAAAAACCGGATTTATAGTAAATTGCAAAAACGTGCTTGATCTCTAGACACTTTAGATGTGTGTAGGTACTTATTACCAAAATGACATGATGAAACATACGAATATGATGGTGAAAGCGCAGAAGACAGTAGCTACCTAGATATTATTATTAGAACTAATAATAAAACTGAAGAGTTTTGTTTTGTTTGTTTGATCGCGCTAATCTCTGGAACTACCTATCAGATTTGAAAAATTATTTTTCAATTAATAGCCCAATTTTTGAGGAAAGTAATTGGGAGGTAATTAAACATCATGCTAGGACTCTTTTAAGAGCAAAATTAAATAAAGTTAGAAAGATCGCTAAGCAAAAACGAAGTAGGTAAAAGCAGGGCGATGCATGCGACGCGACGCGGCGACGACGGGTGGGTGGGAAACTAGAATTTTCACGCAGATGAAGTCGCGGGCATAAGCTAGTATTCTAGATAAAACGAATTTGTCTTATTAGGTGAAAGGATAATTCGATCTTCTTAATAAGCAAGCAAATCTCCTCAAACTTTCTAGAAGTAAGTAATTTGACGACACGTTTGGTGTAGTAGCTACAGTGGCTAAGTGTAGTCAGCGAAACCAAATGGTCCTGGGTTCGAATCCCGGTAGGGGCAAATGTTTGTATGATGAATATGGACATTTGTACCCGAGTCATGGATGTATATTTATAATATGTATGTATTTACAAAAAAAAAATGTATTTAAGTAGTGTATCAACCATCTGGTGTCCATAACACAAGCCTTAAGTGTTAAGTGCTTAACTTGGAACTAGATGGTGCTGTGTGCAATGTGTGAAATTTATTATTTAATTAGCAAAAACGTTCCCATGGAAGAAAATGATTCAGTATCACTAACAAAAGCCGGATTATTGGGAAGCATATTCTGCATAAATAAGTTTTTGGAAGACATCCTCTCACCAATCACCATATAATATATTGAAGATAATTCAAAGGGTCGCTACTGGTTAAGGTCGGTAAAGCCTGTTATTTAGCCCTATTCTAAAATAGAATAAACCAATTTAATAAATGTATCATATTTCTTATGCAAGCTCCATAATTACCGAATCCATTGATACATAAACAAATCATACCTTTCCAATTTTATTGCATTGATACAAAGTAATAATTTATACTTTATAATTATAATTTATATTTAAACAAATTTATTACAACGCTCTATCAGACAGTTATAATTAATACATAATCAGCTTTTACATAAGTTTTTAGATTAACTTATGTAAGAGCTGATTATGTATTAATTAATATGTTCTGCTTTAACATTGTAATTTTGTTTTAAAACAACAACGCGTTTCAATTAATGTAAAAGCTGGTGGGATTCGATTAAACAATACAAACAACAGAACAAACAATTACAGAATTTAAAAATCGAGTGACGGAAGTCAAAATTGGGGTATTCCATTAAAACTTTACAAAACACCGCTAAACTTTATAATAAACCACGGTTGTTACTGTACAGATTATAGCCTATTTGGTGCTTGAAATGCAACTTTTATGAATACGTTGAAACGTTGATGGCTGAATTACGAGACAAAAAAATAATTTTGAAAAATAATAGTAGAAAAAACGACAGGCGTCAGATTTGGCTGACAAGCCAAGACACAAGAAATATATAAAAATGAATTACAAGTAGAACGATTTCTAGGAATAATTATAGAACTTATACGACATACTGTTTTTTTACTGTTTCCTCCCGGTATCCTGAGAGCTCATAAAGCTCTCACAGTACTGACTTACAGTCCAGCCGCCGAGAGAATGCGTTCCTGACACCTGTCAGTTTCATACAAACGAATATGTGTTTTGCGTATTTGATATTTATCAGTTACTAGGATTGTCGCACTGACAGGTGTCAGGAACATATTATCACGAAGCCGGATGGAAGGTAGTTGAGCTTAATGCCAAGATGGTGACAGTGAAAACCTATGACAAGGCTTCGTATAGCTGTACAAGGCTCTTTTGGCCGTGGTCAAAATCGGATCTTACGCCGCTATCTTGTTTTTTCATTACATTTCACAAAACAATTGCACAAATGTTTACAAACAGCGCCGCCAATTCAACGTCATTCGAACGCCAAAAGATCATTGAAGCAGAGCAGTGAAGGCACGAGAGACGAAACCTACCTACCAGACATTTTCAATGATATTAAATGATGTGGCACAAAAATCTTATATTATACAGGTTGTGGCGTAAGTAGTGGTCCACCGTTCAGGATTCGATAAACCAGATAATTAACTATAACAATTTTTTTTTTTTATTATTTTAAATTTATGTACGCTGTGATAATTGTTTCCTGGATGTAACCAGTCTGATCGACTTTTAGTACCATCAATATTACGAGTGAGTTTACTTAGCGACTACAATTATTATGTGCCTGCAGATTGTAGAATATGCTATAATCACTTGAGAAGCAATTCATGTGATTTATTGCTACAGTCAATTTATAATCCTATCAGGACATTCAGTGCTGAGCATATGGAAGAAGTAATTTCTTTAAAGATATGCTAATGCAATTACTTCGGCTTTTCAAAAGAACAGTTACAGCAAATTCTTTTACAAATTCCTAGACTATCAAATAGACATAGGGGAGCTTTTGCACTAGCAGCATATTTAATGAAATTGTGGACAGGCGATAGTACCTAATGAGCGAATTTCATCTTTATTGCAAGTCCCAAGGAGCACATTAGAAGGTCTAATGAACATGGCAAGAGAAGTATTGCATGAAGATTTTGTTCCAAGAAATCTTGGTTTAAATCATACCTCAAGAGCAGAAATTGCTCAAAAGAATCTCCTGATTCCTAATTCTTTATATGGAGGGCCTGAGAGAACACCAATTATAATCGCTGATGGTACATACATACATATATACAGAAAAGAGTTCTAATTACTTGTACCAGAAAAAAATCTATTCATTGCATAAATACCGCAATCTGATTAAGCCATTTTTATTTGTATGCAGTGATGGTTGCATAATAGATGTGCTGGGTCCCTATCCTGCTACAACCAGAGATGCAGATATTATGAGACAAGAGTTTGCAAATGAAAACAGTCCATGCCGTAAATTTTTCCAATCAGGAGATGTATTTATTTTGGATAGAGGTTTCAGGGACTCATTTCCATTACTACGAAGTTGTGGCTATAATGCATACACCATTATCTCCAGATGATAATGAGTCACAACTGACAACAAGCCAAGCCAATAAAGATAAGTAAGTAAGAAAAATCAGTAAGCCAAGAGCCGTTACATTATGTCGTTGGGTTGTGGAGGTGGTGAATGGTATTTTTAAAAGCAAGTTTAAAATATTTACACAAAACTTTTTAATAGGACATCTAAGCATCTTATGATAGATCTCTCTGTTGCTGCTGCTCTTATAAATAAATACCACACCAAATTAAGGGATAGGGATGATGCCCCTGAAATAATCCAAATAGTTCAAAGAAATATATGAACATCAACAATGATCTCTCAGGTTATGTTAGGGATCATAATCTCAATAGAGCTAGGGCAGATTTTCACAATATACATGTAGACAGGTAAAATATAAGGGACTTCCCAAGATTGACCTACAGCGAGCTAATACTGATTGCCTGCGGGATATTTTTTTTTTTTTTTTTTCTGTTTTGATCTGCGATCAGTCGCAATACTATAAGCAGATGAGTTGAGTGTGTATGGCGTTTAGGCGAAGAGACCAGTGTCTCGACTGCCATCTTAGAACACATCCTTCCTTTTCAGCCTTTTCACCGCAACGGAAGGGTTTAGGAGGTCATAGGCCAGGGTATTTGGATGAACCGAGAGCCGATCAGCATATTTAAATTTGTACTTCTCAATTTCAGTCTGAATAGTGGGAACGCCAAGATATTCGTGGATCTCGTCATTTCTGGAGAACCACGGGGCACTTGTGATGGTGCGCAGAATGTTGTTTTGGACACGTTGGATGCACATGACGTTGCTCTTACTGGCAGAGCCCCACAGTGGGATTCCGTAGGTCCAGATGGGCTTCAACACGGCGTTGTAGATCAGAAGTTTATTATCAATAGAGAGGACAGAGTTTCTACCCATAAGCCAGTGCAGGTTTCGGAACTTATGATTAATTTCATCCCGTTTCTTTTTGATATGATACATCCAGGTGAGCCTTCTGTCTAAGTTGAAGCCCAGATATTTAACATTCTCAGTATGTGGGAGAACATCAGTGCCAAGTTTGACGGGAGGGCAATTTCCCCTTCTTAAAGTGAATGTGATGTGATTCGATTTTTGAGCACTTGCCCGGATGCGCCATTTTCTCATCCATGCATGGGTCTCGTCTAGTAGGTGTTGGAGCTTATTACTAGCCTGTGCTGGGACTTCATCACTTGCGAGGTAGGCTACGTCATCTGCGTATGTTGCTACGGTCACGTCTTCCGATACTGGTAAATCTGAGGTGAATATATCGAGCCATTACCGCCGTCTTATCGTAAGCGACATTTTTACCTAAACAGCGATTTTTATCGCAGACGACATTTTAAACTATAACGGACTCGGTTCGTCGACATTTCCCGCCAAAAGATAACCAATTAGAAAGTTATAGCAAATGCTAAGTTTATCGTTAGCACAACAGTTTTCTATATTTTACAGTAACCGACATAATCAAAATATATCGTAAGTTGCGTAATTATCTAAGAATTGCAGCGTAAGCGACCCTACTGGTTATCGCAACCGACACAGTACATCAAAATTTTGTCGTTTACTATAAACAAAGTGGCAAAATACGTGTTGCGACGAGTTCATTCCAGTGAAGATTGTGATGCAATAACTATCTCTTTGCACTGTATTTAGTGTTAAATTATAATTATCTGGTTATTACGTGACAAAATTAGGTTTTATTAAGTTTAAAGTGGTGTGGTACTGTTGTATAGTGTTAAGTAAATCACTGCAGTTACTTATTACGATTGTTCTCCAAAATGTCAACTCCGGCAAAGGTATGTAAGATACCTACTTAATTATAATTGTGATTTTGTTAGTAAATGAATGTAATTATAAAGGTAACTAATGTTTGTTCGTGGCTTTGCCTGCGTGGGAGTAACCACGTGGCTTCCATGCATAACTTTGGTAATCACTAAAGAGTTGCCGCTATTTGTTACCTACTTAGCTAAAGTTATTGTTGTTAGATGTAAGTTTTTGTATACCTATACATAACTGAACTGACTGGGGACGTAGGTACCTACCTCAGCCCTACAGAAAACAACATCGCCGCTTAGGTAGTGTTGTGTTCCTGTTGGTATACAGAGCCCCAGAACTCCATAGGTGCAGGGGTACGGGTTCGGCAACGCGTTAGAGATATCTTTGGTATTACCAGCGCCTAGGTTATGGTAACTGTTTACCATTAGGTGGGCCGTATGCTTGTTTGGCACATTAGTAGTATAAAAATATGTTTAGTTTTTTAATAATTACGTATTTTGCATTTTTGTGTCATTATAAGAACTTTTTAGTGCTAAATACTTAGTTTTTCTTTATTGTTACAGTCAAGGATTAAGAATATTATGGAATTACTACCACCGAGTTCTTTACCAAAACAGAACATTACTAAATCTCCTGTTCCTGAAGATACACAGCAGAAGAACGTAATGCTTGATTCGATCATGCCAGTGGGAAGAGACTATGACTACGATCTGGAAGCGGTTTTGCCTCATATGACATCACCATCTTTACTAAATTTTACAACTGAATCCCTTTCAATATCAGACCATAATGATTCCACATTACCTATAGGTAAATTTCTTGTTGATTACACTGATTCTGATAGTGAGAAATCATACACCTTAATGGACTTAGATAATCAAAATAAAATACCAGATGAAAACCTTTCCGATAATGATCACACTGCTTTTGTTAACCAAAGTTTTTCTACTCTTGAATGTAATCAAGTCGAAACCCAACCACAACCAAGTACCAGTTCACAGTCTAACGAATCGGAACATAATGTGCCCATGACGTTTTACGACTTGTCCTATATTGATTCGGAGGATTCATGGAAGCCACAGTCGTCGTCCAGTGGTTCAGAAGAAGACATGCCTCAACAAATTGAAGAAGAGACTAGTGTTGGGAAAAGAGGGTACAGAAAAAAAAGACCTTTGCCGAAAAGGCTTCTGAAGAAAAAAAATCGTCAAGCTGCTGTTGGCAAATCTGTACGGCCAAATCCTTGTTTGAACAAAAGATGCGGCAATTCATGTGCTGATAAATTTTCTGAGGATGATCGGTGGATTATTTTTGAAAACTATTGGGGGATGGGATGTACTAAGAGACAAAAAGACTTTCTACTGTCATGTGCTAAGGCAAAACCAATTGGTCGAAAGCGAGCGACTAGTAATATTCGCCAAATATCATATGATTACTTTATAAACTTTAAGGGTCAAAACATTAAAATTTGTCAACAATTTTTGCTTAAGACATTAGATATATCCCAGATGACTTTAAGGTATACAATTGAAAATGCAAATAAAATACTGAATACTACTCAAAAAGACAAAAGGGCTCCTCTCCCTCACAACAAATCTGGTACAGAAAAAGTGTGCTATTTAAAATCTTTCATTGAGATGTTGCCTGCTGTGCCATCTCACTATTGTCGCAACAAAAGTACCAAATTATATTTACCTCGAGAATTACAGAACATAACAAACTTGTACAAATTGTATATTGATCACTTAAAAGAAAGGAACCTAGATTCATCAATATTATCTAAAAGAGTTTTTCGTAGTATTTTCAAAACCGATTTTAATATAGGATTCCATTTGCCCAAAAAAGATAAGTGTATCTTTTGTGAGAAGTACAAAAATTTACCGCCAGAAAGCAAAACAATTTTTGAACAAACTACAGAATATAAAAATCACATTCTAGATAAAGACAAATGCAAAAATCTGTTTTTAGAAGATCAAAATATTAGCAAAGCTTCTAATTCTACCTCTCTTTGTGTAAGCTTTGACTTAGAAAAAGTCCTCAATACTCCACATGGTAAAAGCGTTACCCTATTTTACTCACGAAAATACGCATTTTATAACGAAAGTATCTACGAAAGCGGTACGAGGGCTGGGTATTGTTACGTGTGGGGCGAATGTCAAGGAAAAAGAGGTTGTAACGAAATTGTTACTATCCTATTTAAATATTTGACTCTTATAGACAGTAAAGGAACTCATAGCGTCATAAATCTGTATGCAGATAGTTGTGCTGGGCAAAACAGAAACCGTGCAATGATATCCATGTTAATTCATTTTTTGAAGACAACAACTACGATTACTGCAATAAAAGTAACTTACCTCCTACCTGGACACACTATGATGCCAGTTGACTCTATTCACAGTACAATTGAAAGTTTTATCCGCAATAAAACAGTGTGGGCTCCTTCTGAGTGGCCAACTATGATCACCAATTCTAGATCTGATCCAACAGGTTATTTTGTACACGTTTTAAATTACACTGATTTCATGGACTGGAAGTCTTTTTCGCAAGCTTTATTGCCAGCCAAATTTAAAATAGCCTTCAAAACATTAAGAATGGTACATTTGGAAAAGAACAATCCAGTAATTACACTGCAATACGGTTTCTTCGAAGAAAGCAATAAACAAGAATTGAATATGGACCTGATTATTAGATCAAGAGGCAATACTGCAACTATAATTAATGGACCAGCACATCTATACCATTCGGAACTAAACATTTCAGCTGCCAAGTACAAAGATCTTGTGGATTTGTGTAATAAAAATATTATTCCATACAGGTACCACGAAGAGTATGTGAATATGAAGCATGATGGAGCAGTTCCTGACGTGTTACCTGAAACTGATGCAGATGATAGTGATAAGGAGAATTAAAGGTTTAATTTTTGTTTAAATTGGGTTGATTTTAGTGTTATTTTAAATGTTAAATTAATGATAAAATAATGAGAAATATATATCTATATATTTTAATTTGTGTTTAATTTATTAAGTACCCGTTTATTTATGAAAATACATCCATAGTTTAAATAGCTTATTGTCGCTTGCGTTATAACTTTAACCAGGTTACTTTTTATCGCAAGTGTTATCTCAAACGCCCGGAAACATAAGAAGTCCTTAGTTTGAGACAGCAAAAATATTGTAAACGCCAAAAAACCCTCAAAACCTATTGTTTTTATGAAAATTTTAACCGTTACACCTAAGGTTTCAAAAATCATTATTATATGTCAAATTTCAATTTAATAGCGCAATTATTTATATAAATATTGAAAAAATACCTTCTCCTGTAAAATTTGGTTTTTGTCGGTTACGCTAAGTCGGCGGGAATGGCTCGATATTATATATTACAGGGCCGAGTACGGAACCCTGTGGAACGCCGGCTTTAATTTTACGTAGCGTAGATCTGGCATCTCTCTGTTTCACTTGAAAAAGCCTGTCTTCAAGGTAGGACTTGATGATGAGGAAAAGAGAATGTGGAAGTTTATCTTTCACTTTGCACAGTAGCCCTTTGTGCCAGACTCTGTCAAACGCTTGCTGAACGTCTAAGAATGCCGCCGAGCAGTAAAGTTTCATTTCAAAGCAGTGTCTAATCTCGTGATGCACCCGATGCATTTGCTCAATTGTCGAGTGCTGTTTCCGAAACCCGAACTGGTGCTTTGGAATAATGTCGCAGAGGTCCATGAGTTCTTTCAAGCGGACTAGAAAGGTTTTTTCCCATAACTTAGAGAGAACTGGTGTTAAGCTTATTGGACGGTATGATGAAGCTTCATGAGGAGGCTTTCCAGGTTTGTGAATCATAATGATTTCCGATACTTTCCAGATTAGAGGAAAGTAAGACGTTCTTAGGGTTGCATTGAAGAGTGAAGCAAGAAATGTTATGCATTTTCTTGGGAGATTTTTTAGTATTGTAGGAGTGATTAGATCAAATCCCGGGGCTTTGTTGGAATTCAGTCGTCTAATCTCGCTCGCGATTTCCTTTGGGGATGTAGATTTGAGTGGCAGGCACAGCTGGAGATCCTGGCTGAGTATTTCATCAATATCAGATTCATCGCCACCATCATTCGCCTTGAATACATTTTCCAGATGAGTTGCAAATGCTTCTGCTTTCTCAGCATCCGTTCGTGCCCATGAATTCAAGTATTTAAGGGGATGGAGATGTTCTTGCGGCTTCCCGATAGTTTTAACAGCTTTCCAAAGCGACTTTTCGCCCTTTCCCTGAGGTGACAAGCTTTGTAGAGTATTTCGAAACGAGGAGTTTGCCGAATCTTGCAGTAGCGTTTTAAGTTGTTTCGCGGCCCGGTTGTAAGCTGTTTTATCTGCAGGATGCCGAGATTGATGCCAGATTCTACGTAGCCGCCGTTTATCTAAAAGGTTTGCTTTAATATCTGCTGGTTGAGATAACATCATTGGAAGGCGAGTTAAGCAGGGTGAGTTTATCCATGCTGATACTTGTATCAGGTTTGTAAGGTACGGAGTGCATGTTGAAGAGCCTCCTCGTGGCGCACCCTGGGCAACGTCGGCTCCAATTGCCCACCACGTCTTGGTGGACAATTGGGGCTGGCGGCTAATCTTCAACAAACGGAGAAAGGTCATGGTTCCAATCACCGATCATGCTTGATGGTCGGTGAAGGGAACCGGGCTACAGACGGTCAGTACGTCCACTCCTCCTCTGCTTACAGAGGTAGTTGAGTGGGCGTAGACTGAGAAGGGCCGCCGCTGCGGTGCAGGCGCACCAAAGCGGCGCGTGTTTCTCTCCTTGAGGAGTAGTCCTCGAGGAGAGAACTTTCGGCGGGTTCGCTGAGTCGGGTCGGCCGGACAGCGAACGGAGGCATGTTTAATGCCGCCGCCGGGGGCTTGGCTTAATTGCCTGGCCCAGAGGAAGGCTACCTCTAAGATAAAAAACCACCCAATCCTAAGCTTTGAAGCGCGGTGAGAGGATGCATGGCTGGAGGGAGTCCAGTCGTTAGCGCTTCCCCTGCAGAGCACCTGCCGCACTCTGCAGTATGTAGGCTTACCGGGCATCTAGGCTCTGCCCGGTGGACATAAAAAACCTATATCTACTCGTGGGATTACATATGGACAACAAACAAAAAAAAAAAACTAAATTGCCGATCGTGTTGGTCGAGCAGATGGGTGTCCTGTCAGGTGCGGTGTCAGACTCTGACACCGCATCTGAGAGGATGAGTGTGGCGAGTGTGGCGAGCGTAAGCTCAAAGCGCTCGCGGACTGAGGAGGAGATGTTTGAGCGTCCTTCAAAATTTTGGAGGAAGTGCTCAAACAAAGAGGACGAGAGGCGCGCGGGGTTGACAGGCCTCTCTTCTAGCGAGGAGAACCTGCCAGCCAAGGCGGGCAGAAGAGGGCGAGGTCGCGCAATCGGTGGAGCGTCAGCTCCTTCGACGTCGCGCGACTCTCTAGGGCGCTTTCTCAAGCGCCCCGACATGCCGGCACCCACCGGAGGAAGCGACCCGGGGACCAAGCAGGTGGAGTGCGCTTCTAGCCAAAGCTCCACTTCTTTGGTCACCACAAGGGAGACGAGCGACCTGGATCCCCTTGTGTCGGACCTAAGCGGGGGCTCCACTATGTCCCTGCTGGGAGCCAACAAGGCGGAAGCGAACGCCGCCAAGCGGGCGCAAAGAAAGGCTGTCGCGGCTGACGAAGTCAGCGAGTTGGCCCGACAGGCCCGAGAGCGGCGATCCACTCGGATGGCTGCCGGGGAGAGCGTATCAGCGGTGGCGCTCAGCCGCCAAGTTATGGACGGCGTGGATGTCGTCCTGAAGGTTGCCACCAAATCGGGCAGCCTGAAGGGCACGTTCACGCGCGCCCTAAAAGAGGCGGCTGAAGACATCAGGGAGGCGGTTGGGGTCCTCGTTACTCGTACGAGCACGGAGGAGACGGCGAAGCTATGGGAGGAGAATGGCCGTCTCCGATCCGAGTTGGAGGACCTCAAGCGGCAGTTCGCTGCCCAGAGGGCAGCTTCCACGGCCCCCTGCTCCTCTTCCTCCGCAGCCTTGCCGTTGGCTTCATCGGTCCCGTCGTCGACACCTGCACTTGCGGATGCGGAGATCGAAAAGATCGCGCGCATCTGCATGATGCAGTGTGGAAAGATGGTGGGTGCCCGAATGGAGGGCATAGAGGCAAGGCTCCTCCCGGCTGAGACCCTCCGCCCACCGCTCGCTGCGGACAAGCGGAGGAAGGAAGGGCCCGCTAAACAGGGGCCAATTACCGTGGCTGCAGCGTCAATCCGAAACGGGAAGGGGCAGGTAAAGCCCGCGGAGGGATCCAGAGCGCTCACTTCCCAGGCGGCTGCGCCACCGGCGGCCTCGCCCGGGCCTACCACGGAGGCCTGGACGACGGTCGTCAAGAGGGGCCGCCGCAAGGGGAAGATGGCGCCGCCGGTACCCGCTAAAGCACCGGCACCGAAGAAGGCCCAGGGACCGCCTAAGGTCAGAGCCCCACGTTCCGCGGCTGTAGTAATTACGCTGCAGCCCGGAGCCATCGAAAGGGGCGTCTCATACAAGGCGGTCTTAACGGAAGCGAGGGCCAAGGTCGCGTTCCACGACCTTGGAATACCGTCCGGCCTCAGAATGAGGCCGGCGATTACGGGGGCGCGACTGCTGGAGGTGTCGGGTGCCTCTAGCGGTGAAAAGGCGGATATCTTGGCCGCCAAACTGCGAGAGGTACTCAACCCGGAGGACGTCCGGGTGTCCAGGCCGATGAAGACCGCTGAGCTGCGCGTCGATGGCCTGGATGACTCGACGACCTCAGCCGAGGTCGTGGCGGCCATGGCCCGAGTCGGCGGATGTTCGCCCAGTGACGTACGGACGGGTGAGATTCGCGTCGACGCTTCCGGGCTCGGCGCGATCTGGGTGCGGTGCCCGGTGGCGGCGGCGAACAAAGTTGCCGACGCTGGGCGTTTGTTGGTGGGGTGGGTGGCAGCGAGGGTGAAGCGGCTGCAACCCAGGGCCTTGCGGTGCTACCGTTGCTTCGACATTGGGCATGTCAGAGCACGGTGCACCGCCGAAATAGACCGCAGCGAGCAGTGTTATCGCTGCGGTCAGGCCGGCCACAAGGCGGCCCAGTGCTCCGCGGCGCCAAACTGCAGCCTATGTACAGCTGCAGGGAGACCCGCCGGGCACAGAGCAGGCGGAAAAGCTTGTGGCGCGCCCGCCAACAAAAAGAGGAAGAATAGGACTGCCAAGGCTGCCGGGGGCTCTTTACCTCCCCCTCAGCCTGGCTGCCCTGCGGCCGACTCCCGGCCTAGGAATGGTATGGAGGGAATGGATTGCGCATAATTGCGCTCTACCATTTCCTCCAAGGCAATATCAACCACTGTGCCAGAGCTCAGGATCTCTTGCTCCAGAGCATGGCAGAGTGGTCGATTCACGTGGCTGTGGTCGCCGAACCGTACTTTGTCCCCCCCAGGGATAACTGGGTGGGAGACCTGGATGGTTTGGTGGCCATCATTGGCGGGGCTCTTGTCAACCCGTCTCGAGGTCACGGCTGGGTAGCCGCCCTCGCGGACGGCATTGGTACGGTTGGGGCGTATTTTTGCCCAACAAGAGTCTCGCCGACTTCGAGAGGTTCCTTGTCGAGTTGGGTGCCGTCGTGGGCCGACTCCACCCTCGTCCTGTGCTGTTGCTTGGGGATCTCAACGCCAAGTCTGCGGCGTGGGGATCTCCTGTGACCGATGCTAGGGGCGAGGTGCTGGAGGAGTGGGCGGTCACGACTGGCTTGACCGTCCTAAATCGGGGCTCGGTCCACACGTGCGTGCGGCAGCGGGGCGGCTCTGTAGTGGACGTCTCGTTCGCTAGCCCCGCTGTAGCAAGCCGTGTCCGTGACTGGCGTGTCGTCGTGGAGGTGGAGACGTTGTCGGATCACCGATACATCCGTTTCGACGTCTCCGCCCAGACCAGCGGCGGCCGCAGTTCGATGGCCCCGCGAATGGACGGTCCACGCTGGGCGCGTAAGCGCATCGACAGGGAGCTTCTCGAGGAGGCCGCTATTGTCCAGGCCTGGTTCCGGGAATCGGCAACGAACGGACCCATCGACGTCGAGCAGGAGGCGCTGTGGTTCCGCGGGGCGATGACGCAAATCTGCGACGCGTCCATGCCCCGGGTCCACGCACAGTCAGCAAGGCGCCAGGTGTACTGGTGGACCGCCGAAATCGCGCAACTGCGCGTCGCGTGCGTGGCGGTTAGACGCCAGTACACCCGATACCGGAGGAGACGTCGACGGGTCCCTGACGAAGAAGCCGCGCTGTATGAGGTGTACCGCGCGGCGAAGGAGGCTCTGTGGCTGGCCATCGGCGAGGCGAAATCGCGAGCCAGGGAGGAGATGTTGGAGACTCTAGACGGGGATCCGTGGGGGCGCCCTTATCGCGCGGTCCGAGGGAAACTTCGAGCCGCGGCGCCCCCACTTACGGAGAGTCTCCAACCCGAGCTGCTGGAGGAAGCAGTCGCAGCCCTCTTCCCGGCGAGAGCGGAGCACAGTCCGCCGCCGATGGCTGTGCCCACAGCCGCGGAGCCTACAGGAGAGAACGCCAACAACGTCCCAGAGGTGACACAGGCAGAGATGGGGGCAGCCGTGATGCGGCTCCGGGCCAAGAACGTGGCCCCGGGGCCCGACGGGATCCACGGCTGCGTGTTAGCCCTCGCTCTGAAGGAGCTTGAGCCCCAACTGAGAGGACTCTACACAGCGTGTCTTGAGCGGGGCCAGTTTCCCACTTTGTGGAAATCTGGTCGTCTGGTCCTGCTCAGGAAGGCGGGGCGCCCTGCCGACTCGCCCTCCGCGTACCGGCCCATAGTGCTGCTAGACGAGGTGGGCAAGCTGTTTGAGCGTATTATCGCAGCCCGCCTCGTCGGCCACTTGTGCAGAGAGGGGCCGGACCTGGACGACAACCAGTTTGGATTTCGGCATGGGCGCTCCACCATCCACGCTGTGTCGCGGGTGAGAGTCCTGGCGGAGGAAGCGGTGTCCCGGGGCGGGGTGATGTTGGCGGTGTCCTTGGACATCTCCAACGCCTTCAACACCCTGCCCTGGAGTTGTATTCGGGAGGCACTGCGCTATCATCGGGTGCCTCCCTACCTCCGCCACATCGTTGGGGCTTATCTGTTGGAGAGGTGTGTCACTTACGTGGGACGTGATGGCGGAAACCAGCGCCGCATGTCGTGCGGTGTTCCGCAGGGTTCGGTCCTAGGGCCGCTCCTGTGGAACATCGGGTACGACTGGGTGCTGAGGGGCGAGCTCCAACCGGGCGTAGACCTGACGTGTTATGCAGATGACACGCTGGTCACTGCCCGGGGGAGCTCGCACAGGGAGGTAGCGTTGCTTGCCACGGCCGCGGTCTCACATGTGGTGGGCCGCATACGTCGCCTAGGCTTGGAGGTGGCCCTCAGCAAGTCGGAGGCCATGGTGTTTCATGGCCCCCGGCGGGCGCCGCCGCCCGGCTCACACATCGTGGTCGGGGGGGCTCGGATCGCTGTCGAGTCCACCATGAAGTATTTAGGATTGGTGCTCGACAGCCGGTGGAACTTCGAGCCTCACTTCCGACGGCTGGCGCCCAAGTTGCTGAGCGCGGCTGGCGCGCTCGCAACGCTGCTTCCCAATCTGGGGGGCTCGAGCGCCGTCTGTAGGCGGCTCTACGTGGGGGTCGTGCGATCCATGGCCCTGTATGGGGCCCCGGTGTGGGCCTCTGACCTGACGGCCGGCAGCATCGCTGTTTTGCGAAAGCCGCAGAGGGCGATGGCCGTCAGAGTCATCAGGGGGTATCGCACGATCTCCTACGAGGCGGCTTGCGTACTGGCCGGATCCCCGCCCTGGGACCTCGAGGCGAAAGTACTCGCGTCGTTGTATCGGTGGCGCGAGGAAGCGAGGGCGCGGGGCGAGGGACCGATGCAGCGACACATAGAGCTGCGTCGGTCTCAGCTTCGCGAGGTCCTGGTGGCGGAATGGCGGGACAGGCTTTCACGCCCTACCACCGGCCTCGTCACCATCGAGGCGGTCCGGCCGGTGCTCGAGCGCTGGCTCGGGAGGAGGCACGGCTCCCTGTCGTTTCGGGTGACGCAGGTGCTCTCGGGGCATGGCTGCTTCGGGAAGTACCTGTGTCGCATAAACAGGGAGCCGGACGCCCGGTGTCACCACTGCGTCGACTGCCGGGAGGACACGGCGCGGCATACGCTGGCAGAGTGTGCCGCTTGGGAGGAGCCGCGCCGTGCCCTCATCTCAGAAGTAGGCAGTGACTTGTCGCTGCCGGCCGTAGTCGAGTCGATGGTCGGCAGCGACGAGTCCTGGGACGCGGTGGTTTCCTTCTGTGAGACAGTCGTCTCGCAGAAGGAGGCTGCGGAAAGGGAGAGGGAGATCTCGTCCTCTCACCCGGCCCGCAGAAGGCGCACCGGGCGTCGGCGGAGGGCGGACAACGCCCTCTTCCAGCCCCCCTAAATGGGTCCAGGGGCGACGGACTCGGGGACGTCCGTCGCCCCCCACACACCAGGACCCGAGGTGGCGGCGCGTAGTGTTCCACGCGCGCCCCTCTTAGACGTCGCGGGGGGAGTCAAACACCTCACTCCCCCCCCCAGACCCGAAGAGGCCCGCAGTGGCGGGCCGGCACCAGTCGGGGGTTGTGGAAGGATCGTATGTTCCCGCGACCCCCGGCGTAGGTGTGAGATGGAACACCGGGGTGGTTTTTAGTCAGTAAGAGTCTGACAGACCCCGTCGCCCGCCCCAGGGCGGCGGACATCCATGAGGATTTTCCACCCCGGAAACAAAAAGAAAAAAAAAAAGGTTTGTAAGGTACTCACAAGCATTGTCGATATCTTCTGGAGACTTCATGGGTATGTTTAACCTAATGTTTTCGTCCAAGAAGCTACGAAACCCCTGCCAGTCAGTTTTCCGGTTTGATAAGGAGTCAGATGGTTCAGCATATATGACTGAAGTGCTCAAGGTGAGGATTACCGGCGTATGATCAGATGATCCATCAAGGCTCGATTCTACAGAGCAGTAAAGATGACTGATCCCTTTGGTTACAAAGAAGTCCAGTAAGTCTGGAGTCTTGTTATGATCAGTTGGCCAGCTCGTCGGTTCTCCAGAGGATATTGGTGTAAAGTGGTAAGCATCTAGACAGCTTTTAAGTGATCGGCCTCTTGGCAGAGTCATGCGGGAACCCCAGTACGTATGCTTTGCGTTCCAGTCCCCTCCTGATATGAATTTGTTTCCAAGACGAGAAAAGTAGTCCTCAAACATTTGATTAGTGATTTTGTGTTTAGGTGGGCAGTAAACGGCGGACAATGTGATTGGGCCTGCTCGATCGTCTAATCTAATAGAGGTAGCCTGGATATGTTGGGTGGCGTATTCCTCCAGTACGGTGTGCTTAAGGTTTGATCTTACTGCTATTGCCGTGCCCGCATGAGCTTTGCCGTCGCCCGGATGGGGCGTGAAGTAAATGTTGAAACCCTTCATTCGGTACCGACTATTTTTTGAGGCGTGAGACTCAGAGATTAGAATTACGTCAAGTTTATTACTATTGATCACTTCTTCAAGTTCAAGTATGTTCGACGATAACCCATTGATGTTCCACGTTGCAATACGTAAGGGGACTATGAATGTAATTTAGAGACAAAAGTCGTCAATAGGTTCAGGAGGGTACCTATCTGTTGGATGAGTTGGTCTATCTTTACAGATTGTTTTATTAAAAGTTTTTCAATGACACTTTGTTGGGGGTTGTTTTCAGTTTCAGAGTCAATGTTAGTGCTACGTCTATTTGCTGCAATATCAGAGTAGCTTCTCTTGTCACGGAGTTGGGAGGTACTAGGTGGTAGCAGGGTTTCGCTGGGGTGATCTTGTGGTTCAGTTGGTTTAATTACAATTAACTCGTTCTTAGGAGGTCGAAGAGGATGTTTTTTGTTCTGGTTTGCCTTTCTAGACGAGATCTCCAGGTAGACCTGGCAGCCTTTATAGTTAGCAGGATGGTCACACGAGCACAAAGCACACTTGGCAGGTGTGCTGCGATCTTTCTTTGGGCAGTCTGCAGTTTTGTGCCCTTCTCCGCATTTGACGCATCTGTAGGGCCGCATGCAGTTATTCCTGGAATGCCCATATTGCTGGCAGCGCTGGCATTGAACAATTGTTTTAGCTTTTCGAGGATCTTCTATTGTAACTCGCTGATGGTGGATATACTCCATATTTTTAACTGCTTTGTTATTTTCATTTGGTTCCAAGTTGACGAAAAATGTGAAGGATGGAGTTTTGTCTGGGCCATATCGGGCGTTGATGATTTCTCCGCGAACTTTATTGCCAGTAGCTTCTATCGCATCGATTATTTCACTGTGAGGTGTAGTATAGTGTAGTTTTTTTATAACTATGCGATATGCCTTGTTTTCTTTCTGCGTGAACGTGTGACCTATCAAGCCTTTGGCCCTTATTGCCGATATCACATCCTTGTAAGTTTCTGGACAATCCACAAGGACTCGGAGTAAGTTTTTGTTAACTATTCTTATTTTAAACAGTTTGGCATCACATGCCGCTTCTATAAGTTTTGAGAGTTCATTGACGTCTTCTATTCCATATAGAACAATAGGGGGAGGTTTATTCGTTTTCAAGCTTGGGGTGACGTTATTTCCATTTTCAGACTGGACTAAAAGTAGGGGAGTAAACCTGTTTGATACTGCCACAGGAGTGCTGTTTGGTGGAGAATCGCTAGTTCTTTTCCGCTTGTTGGTACCTGGCACCCGCTGCCAGGGTGGTGGTGCTTGCTGGGTGGATGTGTTGTCAGTTAGATCAACTATGTCTCTTGATTTTAATTCTGATTGGACTTCAGGTTTAGGCATATCACTTAGGGAAGCTGAGCGTGGTCTATTAAATAGTCCAGGATGAAACACTTGTTGGGTGAGGGTTTTTTTATTTGTTTTGGTTGAGGTGATTTGATAGGGTTCATTCATATTTGTTCCCACGAGTAGGGTCGAAATAAACGGTCGCTTACAGGGTGACGCCCATCCCTGTGAGAAGGCACAAATCAACGATGTTAGCCTGTCACATCGAGGTTGGTGCTAGGAACTGGAGTCCTTCCAAGCCATTCATCCTCTCGGCGCAGTCCTCACCTTAGGATTAGGGTAATTATTTATTTGAGGTTTTCTTCCTCGCGGTCCAGGCGGTGAAGCCGAGGCCCCCAGCCTCACGGAACATGACCGTAAGGACCGGGTTGTTAAGGTCATTTCCTACCATCAACAAGGACAAGCTTGTTAGGCTTGTTGGTTCAGGTTTTTTTTTACCGCCGCCCGAAACTCGGCGTTGTTGCTCATTTAGCACCACCCAGTGGACACGTGTAGGGTGGGTCTTAAATGGACAGGATGGTATGTCCTACGGACGCGAGCAACTTTGTCCCCCTCTTATAAATAAATACCACACCAAATTAAGGGATAGGGATGATGCCCCTGAAATAATCCAAATAGTTCAAAGAAATATGAACATCAACAATGATCTCTCAGGTTATGTGAGGGATCATAATCTCAATAGAGCTAGGGCAGATTTTAACAATATACATGTAGACAGGTAAAATATAAGGGACTTCCCAAGATTGACCTACAGCGAGCTAATACTGATTGCCTGCGGGATATATCAGCTGAAACAAGCCCGCTCTTACTATGGAGAGCACATCCGATTTAATGTATCGTACTTTATTGAAATATTCAGAGACTCTAGGAATAGAACTATGGAAGAACTGATATTCGGGTCCAATTGTTATTTAATTAGAGCAAGAATTGCAAGTCGGCATATCAGTCGCAAAATATACTTCGTGTATATTTTAATTAGTAATAACAAAACAGGTCGTGAGGCGATAAAGCAGAATTGCTGTAATTGTATTGTTGGTCGTCGTACTATTAGATGCTGTGTCCGTGTCATGACAGTGATATGGTATTTGGGATTGGCACGTTATCAATCTAATATTTTTCTTCCTGCTCAGTTTTTGGACGATGTATTAATAGTGTATGATGAATTGATGATACATTGGATGAATAAAATGTTGACTAGTAATATGGTGTTTTATTTTTAACCATGTAAAATCTTAAATACTTTATTATGTGTTACGTACCGGTCTCTTTGTAGTTGGTATTACATACATGCTGAATTCAATTTTGGAGATTTTAGGATAGTGTTTTCTTCACACCACAACTAGTAATCAAGCTTTTGTGTGTAATTGCTGAGGGTGTTGATTTGGATAAGCTTCCGGGGCTTGCTCATCGCCCATTCGTCGAGCCTTCCGATTAGTTGCGGATGAGCACACTAGCGCCGCGCTCCAACGTGTGTTTTTATTTTCACTGTACTAGTACCATACGTGTGTCCGCATATACACGCCACGCGCGATATATACTTTTCTAAAAAATAAGGTCCTTTGGTTGAAAACGTGCTACAATCCCCGCAAGATACCAGATTTACCCTGAACGCTGGTTCAGGGTAAATCTGGTATCTTGCGGGGACAGGCGCTGGCCTGTGGAAAAATATGTGAAGTGAAGTTGAAGCAAGATTCAGAATTACCGAACACGCCTTCTAGCTCACCGGTGTGCGAAGCGGCAAGACGGGATCTTCCCGGTAAGTTGAATCTTCCCTCTTTACGCCACAATATGCTATAATAATTATGTTATGTAGGAAGAGTTTGCAATAACTTTTTAACACTCGTGTATGGCACATAAAAAAATAAAAAACCTTTTAATTTGGAAACTCTGACTTTTTTCAATAAGTTCCTTTTGTCAATAAAGTTTTTGTGGTGTATACTAATATTAGCATTTGGTCTTACATGTGGGCACTCAGTGCCTAAATCACTATGGTGGCCTGGCATTCCCCTTTGAGCATAAAGGTAAGAAGATAGTACAGAAATGAAGATAAAAGTAACCTTGAATTACGCGACTCAATCATATCTACATAGATTATTGTATGTAAGTCATGTTGAGTAAAAAATACTTATGCTTTGAGACAAATTCTAATCTAGTTAGAAAGCAATCACTCCAGCCGGTCGATTCTGTAAAATCTCACCGTAAAGACTTACGTGGAGGGTCATCCCACTGATCTAGCATCAGGATTGAACAACGTTTACAATCATAATCGAGATTTTAATAATATTTTTTATCCAAATTCTATTGATCATTTTATATTATTCTAGTTATTTAAATTTAACTGACGCCATGAGATTACATAATCTCAGCAAACGACGATAGTTTAAAACACGGAAAACAGTTTAATGCTAACACACAACAACCTAAAGAACTATAGATCTTTAACTTTGTCATTACGGCGTAACCTTTTACAAGTTTTGGCGGGAGCGTACGCGAGCCGCGGTTGGACGAAAACCTTTGAAGCGCTTGTCGGATCGAGCGAGCGGTATACGCCGCAGCGCAGGTGGCGCGCGGGCAGAGCTCATGAGCAGCTGCGAACCGTACCGCGTTTCTGCGTGTGACACCTTTTTTTTTTTTTTTTTTTTGTGGGTGGGAAATCGTCAAATAACTTCTCCCGCTCTGGGCAGAGCAGGAGGGCGTGTCAGACTCTTACTGACTAAAACCCACCCGTGTTCCTTCAGTTGCCTGTGCCAGGGGCCACGGTAACCCTCTTGGACTTTTCCGCAACCCTAGCAGGCATCGGTCCTAGCAAACCCCGTCATTGGTGCTGACATCTCTTTGAGGCGCGCGTGGAACACAACGCGCCGTCGACCCGGGCCTGGTCCTTATCGAAAGGCGAGCTGCCCATTGCTCGCCGTTCGCAGGCCCGCGCCTACGGTGGCCGGGAATCGGCCTGCGATTCCCGACGCCCAGGGCGTCTCCTGCGGCGGCTAGGGGCGTGAGGGCGCAAACTTTGCCTCACGCGTTCCGCCTCCTCCTTCGCGAACATTACTGCTTCGCAGAAGGAGGTGACGGCTTCCCAAGCCCTCTCGCTCCGTACCATGGCCTGGACCAAGGCCGGACGCGAGAGATCGCCACCGCCAATCGCCTCCACGAGGACACGGCGGTGCTCCGCCCAAGCTGGGCAGACCTCCACCGTATGCTCCACCGTGTCCTCCGGGCGATCCACACAATGGTGACACCCGGGCGTTTTCTCCCGCCTTATCCGGAATGCGTGTGATACCTGGTAATTAAAAAACCATTATATTAAAAAATATCTTTCTTTATTCTTCTTATTAGATTTATTAGTGATCGATGGTCGTATAGCATTTATGTTGAAATGCGAAAAGCAGGATTTGTATTACCCATAGATTAAAGTCTGCAAACTCAATTAATATTATGAGCAAAACGAGTATTTCCAATTCAAAAATTGTTACAATTCATGCTCGACTTTCATTTCTTCATCTTTCCGCATCCTTACTTCGTCGAAACATATTCTTACAAGTAATTGCTTCAGTTGTGATTACAAAAGTTAAGGTATCAAGTGGATCTACGTCGCAAAGCGGCACAGCGGTATTCTTTAACTCTGTTATTGTAATTATGTCTGTGACATTTGAAACAAGAGGGTCTATGTTGTGTTGATACAATTTCCGTTTTTGATTTCTGCTTTGTATTTACTCGTTCGTACCTACCTACTAAGATTTCAATGAGCAAAAGCTACCTTCGTACCTTCTTGCATTATAAAGGTTTTGAAATATTCATTAAATCTGGCCATAAAAGCCGTGTTTATTACAGAAATCTGCATAATTGGGCACATTGATTTTTCAAGATTTCGTTGCCCTCGCCCTTTGTATGTATGTTTAATGAGGAGTATGTTTGGATGTGTAATACTCAATCACGCAAAAACGGCTTAACGAATTTTGGTGTAACCCGAAACTACATAGAACTTTGCCCCATTCAATATAAGTCATGTAAAAGCATGCAATATTCAGCATCTTATTATGTATTTATTACTGATAACCACACAGTTGTCCTAATTTCTGTAGAGCTTGCGGTTTCTGTTTAAATCTAAAAACAATAATGATATTGATTACGGTTGTGCAGTTTATGATTGTTAAAATAAATTATTGATGTGTTATTACTATAGTACTATACCTCGGAGGGCATTCTGCTATTGCAGGAGCAACTTATTTAGGGTCAGTTCCTATTCTTATAACGTTGTATGACTAGGATGAAAAAATAAACAAATATATACATAGATGATTTATTTATTAATCTTCACAAGTAATTAATATATCACCGAGAAATGCTGCCGGCGCATCAATATTATTTTGATGTCGTGCCCAACCAATATATTATCATTCATGGTCATAATGTGACAACAGCCAACTGTCCTATTACCCACAGCACAACTGCAGCAATATCCCGATATAGCGACAATTACACGACTATTGCTATGCTCCCCGTTAATTAATGTATATGTAAAATAGTGTCTTTGGCTGATCATAGGTTGACTGGTAGAAAATGCCTATGGCATTAAGTCCGCCTCTGTACATTTGTGTGCTTAAAGTGTTAAATAAATAAATAGGCCTATTTTCAAACAATTTAGAAATTATTTCAGAGTCCGTTTGTGTTGCTGCATATGGGCCTGTGTTTGTGGCCTGCAATATCAATGATATGCCCATCACAGGCAACTATTTAAAAAGCTTTATTAAATTATTATATTTGTGCAAACTGTACATTATTTTCTGGTAAAAATATGTAGTTTCTACTCTTTTGAATAGAAACTATTTATTATTAGATATGTTGTGTAAAAAAATAAGTTCATCTGCATATGTTTTATTTAGATTATCGTCCATAGTAGATACCAAAACACTTCTTACTGCTTACCACGGTATTGTTGAATCTCAATTACGTAACGGTGTCATTTTTTGGGCGAACTCAAAATAAAGACACAACATTAAAAGCCCAAAAAAAATATCTCCGATCAATGTTCAAACTTAAAACTACAGACACTTCCAAGCCTTATTTTAAGCAGTACAATATCTTGACACTTCCTTGTATACACGGTCAATTTTAGGTCGTTCTGGAACCGAAAGCCACATACTCGATCATCGAACTCGAAACGATTGGGACTATTATTTTCAATAAGTTACAATAAAACAAAATCACCAAAAATCTAATTTATTGTTTTTTTTTGTGTAATAGTGAGAACTTGTAGTAACGCTTCCTTACGATCGATGCATATGTGTGTAAAACGTATCGACGAACTGCAACGGTACCCATTGAAAAATTCATTCATCGATCAGACAGCATGATCCGTAAGCCACGCCCCCGGCCCCTTACAGTCTAGCCGACCGCCCCCGCCATTCCTAATTTCTTATTCCTTTCTAGTATTGTCTCGCGTTTCGTTGTATTAGGTCACGCACGCGCAACCTAATTACGCGCCAAAAATTGGAGTTTTGGGCTATGGTGGATTTTTATGTGACATGGCGAACCATAACTTGGAAGAGGCCAGACGTTTGTATATTCAGCCGGAACACCTGAACTCACTGCGCGCACGTGGAATCACTGACCCTCAAGTTCCCTTCACCTCCACCATCCTGGCTATAACCCAGCGCCTCCTCGATCATGGACAGTTTCGAGCGCCCACACACGCGCAGGGCCGCTGTAGACTACCATACTCGGCGGGATTGGAGGAAGACATACAGGAATACTTCGAACGCGACCCACGCGGCCACGTCGTAGTACCATAATGGCGGCCAGGCGATTCAATGTTAGCCAATATTATGTAGGTATCTCTCTGGCACATTACCGCGGTCTGTTCTATCAGCATGATGGATGCCCTGCTCATTATGCTACTTCAGTGCGTGCGTATTTAAACAGTGTGTTTCGTGAGCAGTGGATAGGTCGTGGTGGCCTTAGATACGTAACATGTAACTTAATTTTTGTCAAAGATACGGTCATTCTTCTTACGTTTTTGCCCCTCAAATAAAGTGCGTTTATATTTTAATTCTTGCCACATGGCTTCTTTACGCAATGCATGAACATAATAATGGCAAACCGTTTTTTCGTCCAATTCTAGCAGCATAACGCCCTAAACCCCTCTAATGGATTATTGGTCCTGTGCCTTTTTGTTTGAAACAGCAGATTTTTTCCGGTTTTAATTTAACGCTCCACTGTTTGTAAAAATAATTAATGAACTAAGAAATGCACTCAGATCCTTTTTGTTGTGCTTCCTCAGCAATTAAAGCCCAAACTTCATGTATATATGTTGCAGGAAGCAGTGGAAGGTTTGCAGATAATCTTGTTATTTCTCTTCCCTCTTTGGTATTAGTCACATTCATTTTGACAGACTTTCTCCATACCGCCTTATTAAAATGATAATAGCACCCTCTCAGCTCAGCATCAGGGAATACCATTTGAAAAGTATTTATCTGAACAACCTAATAGTCAATATGAATGCTGACTCCTGACATGTTATTTTCTTTTTCTCAAATCCCATAATTTATTGCATCTTATTTTGTTAAAAAAATATTATCGTGTTTATACCTACTTAGTTATATGTGCATGCTGTGGTCTCCTATAATTGAAGGAGCATACGTAAATATACCTATTTTATTATTGTGATTTATATTGTATATAAATCACAATAATAAAATTATTGTGATTTTATTATTGTGAATATAATATAATATAATATAATACGGATCACCAACAAATATCATCCTTTGTTGGTGATCCCAAATAAATAAATAAAACGTCTGATGTCAATTCCGAAACAATACTTGATGATGGAAAACATTTACTTCATAGGTTGATTGTGTTTTATTTGGTAGCAGCCAAACTATTATACGTACAACATAGAGCAACACGGACCGGTCCGCCGGTGGTCCGTGTTGCTCTATGACGTACAACATTGATGATGTCTTTACAACTGTCTATATCAACATGAATATAGTTGGTAAAAAGGACTTGCAACCTTAAAAGTACCGTCTCCGAAAAACAGTACATCGCCTTTATTTAGATTCGCTATAGTTTGTTGGATACAATTTGTTAGAAAAACATTTTTTTTTCATTTTCCATCCCGTCCACACAATAGAGCCAGTCTTTGGCTAATCATTCTGGTATCTCAACCTCACTTACAACTTAAAAATCTGTTTTTTGCACTTGCAAAAATTTTCGTCGAACTCGATACAATGTATCTATTTTGGATTCACAGCTTGGCAAGATGTCGAGATTGGATTTTTCAAAGTCATGCTCTAATATGTTCGTAACCGGCGTAACTTTTCGACAACATTCCATTTTGCATTTATCCATTACATAATCCATTTAGTTTTTTTCCATTCTGTCTTTTACGTAAATGTAAACTTTTGCTTTCCCGGATGATTTCTGTTTTATTCGCGTTTAATGTCAATGAAGAACTGCACTCTTCCCTCTTTGAACATCTCCAAAAACTCGTACGATTCTTATTTGTAACACTATGATTGTACCTATAGCCAACTTGAAGTAAATCATTCTTGCCTTTTTTACTTGAAATGAAAACAAAGGGATCCTGATTTTCCTCCATTTTATTTGCAGAAACGTAAAACAATCCCCTAAATCATAATAATAATTGATTTGATTGACACTTGATTGATTACTTCTACAAGTGACCCGTACTAAATGAATCTTTTTTATTGAGGAAAACAAAGGAGTACTTATTAATCAGGAGTACCTACTTACACAATACACCCATAAAATATAATATATTTTTTATTTTGTGCACTTGAATGGTACACTATAATAATAATAATTCATTTATTGCGGACCACATATAAAAAATACACACAATCCATAGCGTTAGTAACAACAACTTACAAACTATGTTAGTAAAACTTACAAACTAACCTAACAACAACTAATACCTACGTGGCCCAACAGATGGTGGCACGTTCCTCTGCATCCAGTGCCTAATAAAGGGGCTGTCCACCTTATCAATCAATGTTTTCAAGATGCTGTTGGGTCCTCCACGCAGCCTACCCATAATTGACGCCGCCCTCTTTCTCATTATTGAATGGAAATCGTCAACACGGGCTTCCGCGAACATCTGCGAAGCGCTACAGAAGCGCGGAAGCCCCAACAACATCCTAAAACCATTATTGTACTGAACGCGTAGGACGTTGTAGGCCCTCTGCGTATACTTCACCCACAAACTGCACGTGTAGAAGGATTGGCAGTAGGCCTTAAACAGGTACACCTTCACATCCCTACTACAGCGTGCAAACCTGCGGGCTAACATATTGCACCGAACCGCCAACGCCCTACGCTCCCTGTCCAAATCGGAATCATCACATAACTCCTCCGTGACCACATGTCCTAGGTACTTCACCTGAGCAACACGCTGCAATGGTATTCCACCTATAGTCACTGGAGGAACGTTATCTAACGAATCACGTTTGTTGTGGAAAACCACCATTTGTGATTTCTTGACGTTGTATGTCAGCCCATGCGTCGCCGCGTAGGATTCACATACAACTAGCAATTTCCGGAGTGCACTGATTGATGGGCTCAACAGTACCATATCGTCTGCATAGCTCAGATTATTGACCATGACACCATCTATTGAACAGCCGACATTGGTACTACTGAGCCCATCAATCAGGTCATTCATGTACAAGTTAAACATAGCAGGTGATGTCAACCCACCCTGTCTCACTCCACACTCCAACAAATACGGCTCGGAGGACACATTATCCCATGTAACACGATTTGTTTGCGAGCTGTACCAGACCTCCAGCAAGTTAACTAGCTCTGTAGGCAAATCTAATCTATGCAGCTTAGACCATAGCTTCTCATAGGAAACGCGGTCAAAAGCCTTGGAAAGCTCAAGAAAGGCAGCATACACTGGCGTCTTTCTGTCTGTATAATACCTGACAGTCTGCTTGAGCGCCAGGATTGCACTCTCCGTCGACAGTTCGCTTCTGAAGCCAAACTGTGCATCATTGAATGATAAGTGGCTACTAAGCTGCCGCTCAAGCAGACCATCCAGTACCTTGCCAACTATCGTAGCTAAGGATATAGGCCTGTAATTGTTTTTGTCAGAGACATCATCGGTTTTATTTTTAATAACGGGTACTACCACACTTTCTACTAACTCCGCTGGAAGATAGGTATGACGGACACAAAAAGTACTATAGCATAGGGAAGTCCTTTTACCCAACATGCCGTTGATACATTTCAGACGTTCTACTAGTATGACAATTTTAAATTTCAGACGTTTTACTTGTAGGTCAGGTCGTTTTACTTTAACGTCATTTATTCCACAAGGGCAGTTTACTAGATTGTCCTTCTTATACGGAGCGTTAAAAACAAGGGGACTTCTTTACGGTTTCAATAATTGGAACTTCGGCATGCAACATCTAAGTCCTCCACTTTTTGAACCATAGGGTGGGAGGATTTGGTAATGACTCTAGCCAAAAATCTCGATGCTAGATACTGCCTTTATATAACAATTTCATGGTGTAGGGATAAGCACCCCACCAGACACCGGCAAGCACTTTTAGAACGGGAATAGTTCTCTCGCGTCTATTAACTAAATAATTTAGATGGTGTAAACCACTCAATTTGGAAACCAAAAAAACCTCATACAAATTTGTCCCTAAAACATTATTACTGATAAAAGCATTTGCATCCTGCGGGGATGAAAACTCAACCGATACACGGTTTCTACCAATACGACTGTGAAAATATTTGAAATAGGTATTCTGATTTGCCAGAAAGCGCCCAAATGATATTGGGTGTAGGGTAGTTCCAGAATTCGGTAGAGCTTCTTGTCGAGAAGCATGGACAATAAAAGGTCCTTTATCTGTTACAGAGTATCTAACACGGCCTATATGAGTTCTCGGTTGTTTGGTTGACGATTGGATACATACACTTCATTACCGGGACATTTATGGATATTAGTTTGGGGTGGAAGGAATTGGGAGTCCAGATTACAGAACACATCTGCAAACAGGCTTAATGGATTGGGTATGGGATTTGGGCTATACGAAGATAATCCAGATAGGGGAATCGTAGGAATATCATCAGGAGGGTCTGGGGCTTTGTTAACACAAACAAACCTGATAGCAGGTAGCAACGAGACAACGCACAAACAAACACAATAACACCTAAAAAAAACAGCCAAAATTCGAACACACGTGTTTTCAGAAAGCACACTGTGGCGAAAAAAAACAGGAACACAGAAAGCGGACGAATGACATTGACATTTTAGTTTCACATACGCGCGTCAATAACGTTTCGTTAAACAAAATATTAATGCTAAACTATGATTGTAATACAACATAGGTACTTGATTTTCATAATTATTTGCATAATATTACGATTACTTGCGATTTGATTTACTTTTGATTTTGCTTTGCGATGATATCGACAACATATTATATCATAATTACTATCGTCCATAAACAGGAATTAAGGTAATATGAGTTTTTGTTTTACAGGTATTTAAAACTTTTTACTGTTGTATAAGATGCGTAAAAAGTAACGCAGCTGTTTGCCAGAAAACAGGAAATGGCTAAGAGGAATCTCAGGGGTTGAATTCCTTTTATAATTTATTTGTGATCCGTTCCAGTTCCAAAGAAAAACAATTTATTATGAAAAGATCCTCTATTACAATTATTTTCGTTAATTTACATTTTCTGTAAATGACTGGGGCAGGATCTGGCATTGTCCTTTATCACACAGATAGTTAGCCTGGATTAACACATAGGGTACTTTTAATCTCGCTAGTACGTTCTCGTGGGATATGTTCCGATATCCATGTGGATGAAATTGCGGGCAAAAGCTATTTCATATTAAAATTATCTTGTAAATTTAAACTCACCAACAACACTTGGAAAGTAAATAAAATAGCGAAAGCGAAGCGTCTGTTCCTCTAAGCATCATGGCTGTCAACTGTAACGTAAAGAACGCAAACGGAGAGAATAACCAACTACACTAAAGGTTCCGACATGCATTTTAGTGCCTGTAGTTTCTGCTAGCATTGTTTTATATAAAGGTGTTTTTAACAAGGCAGTTTCTTTAAAAAACAAGATTGTAGAGTATCTAATAGAGCGAGGTTGTATGAAGCTTTGTCTCTATATGATCTATCGGTAGGATATATCGCTCCTGAATACTGAAACACAACTTTAATTTTAAATCATCGTCTCGTGCAGCTGTCTCAGTAATTTTAAAGTGTATTTGTGCGACAGAAATACTTTTATGAAAGTCATTTAACTAAAGTGCCGTTTGAGTATTCGGGGATTTAGGGGTAAGCCAACCATTTGACAAAGCCTCTTAAACGCAATCCTTTGTGATCCCGGAAAAGGACTTGGAATGTCTACAGGCGCGACGGGTCACTTACATTATATTATTATATTTAAAGGTTATTTTAATTTCTGAATTGTTCTTGTTTGTTTTATTTTACGGACACTTTTAACGTACACGTCTTTTAACATCGTTCTCATATGTTATAATTTCAACATGAATAATGAAACCAATATTCTGTAACAATATTTTGATTTAAAAGAGTGTCCGTGGAGTTTCTTGCCCATTCTTTTCCAAAGGTACCTATTACGATTTGAAATAGGTAAATATTTTCATCTGTCTTACTGACCTACTCTTTGACAATTCAAAACTGCCTGTAATCAGTTTGTTTGAAATTAATGCTTTGATTTTGATATTTTGAGAAGCGTAATATACATGGATGCTGTCAACCCAGGATATGGTAAAATATTTGTATATTTGTATATATGCCTTTATGTTCCTAGCTATCCGTAGGCTCGTGGTTGTGAATAATTAACAATGTGTGGTCAGCCTATATTATACAACACTGCTCCAAAACTGACAATATTGACTGTTGTTTGTTTATCAAACAAGCACACGACATACGAAACACGAAAGTCAAATCCAAAGCATTTATTTCAAATAGGCACATAAAAGGCACTTTTGAACGTCAACATTTACATTAAAATAGAACTGATTCTAGTCACCCCTTCCAAAAGGTAGTTTCGTATAATAATAAATAATAAAACATTTATTTCAGGCTACAATGGCTGTTGACGCTCTTGTGTAGAGCAGATTTGCTGGCGGGATGTTCTTGAGGAGGTGCGTAGAGGTGTACGTCGGTGCAGTGATTAAATAACACTTCTTCAGGGCGAGTAAAACACTGTTTCTTCAGATAGAGGGTTTCTTCTTTATTTTTCCTTTCTTGTTGTTCGTGACACTGCTGGATTCGGAATGCCTGACCACGGAAAATGCACCCTTTTTATAGGTGAATTCTGTAGTGCCTGACTAATCAGACCCCTTCAGTTCGTATTAATGCCCCGCCCCTTGACCAATCAGGGCGCAGGTGACTTTGTATGGGAAACTTAATTTGCGTGTTTTCCATGGTAGGACATCCCTTACAATATTTTCTTATGTATATAACCCTAGATATGGTTTGCCTTTATTATTTACATAAGAATCAGTCTCAAAAACCTTAATTAATACCTTAAAATAATTAAAATACGGAAACGGTCCTCGTTGAGGTAAAGTTCCTTAGTACTTAAGCTAAAATATTGGACATGGTACAAGTGGCGCCTCTAGCGGCCGGAATGTACAACATATTATCGACAATCTTATGAGAGAAATATCGCAACGAAAGACAACTTAATTAATTAGACATGAAACACTTAACTAACAATTACATAATTATCGTTGCCAACAATGGCCCATAGACATATACCTTACAAACTAAAATATATATAAAGTACTTAAATAAAACAAAACTTGTGTTAATAATAGCTTAAAACTATGTTAGTAGCGCTTCACTAGTAGAGAAGAATGGGCAAGAAACTCCACCGTTACTCTTTTAAAATGTGTTACAATATTTTGTATACATTAATTATATAATTATATGTGAAGACGATGCACTTTTAATAAAATTACCCTACCAAAATAGGTAAAAAGAATTAAAAAATGTAGCAATGACAAATAAGTTAATTATACCACCAAGCAATTTAGCCAGATAGTCTTCAGTTTCTGCTTCAGAAATTACAGTGTGTCCAGTTTTTTAACTGTTCAAGTTAATTAACTGCTCCCTTGCTAAGGGTTGCACAGGAAATGAGAGGTTAATGTCTGTTGTCATTATACGGGTAATTGTTCGAGTCTGAAAAGTGTTTCAGTTCATTCAGTTTTTATTACATTGGACGTTATAAAGAAAACGGTTCCGTTGATTTTTCAATGAACTCAGTACTTTTAAAAAACTTTTAAAAGCTAGAATAAGGTGACTGAAGACTTTAAACTACTTTCCTTCACGGGTAAAGATTCAACGAAGGAAGTTGTAATACCTACTATTACGTGGAGTTTTTCGAATAAGTACCAACCTACCCAGTAAAGTCGACCGCACCTCCCTTTGATCTTGAGCTGGTCTAGCGTAGTACGGAGTACTAATAGCAAACGAGGCCAGCTAATACTGGTTTTGTTACCTTAGACGTGGTCGACTGTACCTAGAGATACTTTGTGGAGAAAATACTAAAGACGATGTTTTAGATGAACCACACATACATTACATTTGTTTGAACTATTTTAGTTAAACGATAGGAAATTGTGCAGAACAATATTTAATACTTTTCAATCACTATTATCTTTAAAGGTAAATTAATCTACTACGAAGAATATGAAATGGGTGATGTTCTTGTTATAACAAACGATATTTAGTTATTTCAAGGCTAATTCCGTACGTAAAAAAAGGATATTTTTGATGCTGAGAATATCTCTTTGAAGAATCTACGTAAATATATAGGGGATAAATTGAGCTCTAGGTAGCAAAGACAGGAAGCGTTAAGCCTAATTTACACGGTGCAATTAAATTGTCTATGGCATAAGTAAGCAACAATAAAAGATGTTCCGTCTAAACAGTGTTTAGACGATGCAAGTCATTTGTCACTTCGAGTTTATTGTATGCACAGGCAAGAAACTTGTATCGTGAAAACCAGGCTTTCAATACTGAACAAAGTACAATTTGAATAAATTGTTGAATATAGCCAGCTTAAGAAGACATAGTTTCGACTCAGCATATACGTGAGGCAAAACTCTCAACAAAGCATTTAATTTAGACTGAATACACCACACTGCAGCCACCTTTGGGATGGCTTAGCAAAGTACCAACTTGCCGCACTTGACTTGGTGGAACGCAGAGCTAAGAGACTCATTGGCGACGTAAAACTGGTAGATGCCAAGCTTCACAGATTGGCTCATCCCCGCAAGGTTGCCTGCTTGTCGGTCTTCTACAGATTGTACTTCGGAGAGTGTGCCCAAGAACTCCACGACCTCATTCCACCGGCCTACTTCTTCCAGCGGTGATCTAAACGTACTGCAAGTTACCATCCTTACATAGTTGCTATTCCAGCAATTCGCACTAAACGTTTCCAAATGTCTTTTTTTATGCGCACAGCAAAAGAGTGGAACTCTCTACCTGCGTCTGTGTTTCCGAACGCATACAACCCTAATCTCTTCAAAGTAAGAGTGAACAGGCTTCTTCTGGGTAAGCTCACTCCTTCGTTGACTCTGTATCTGTCACCGCTGGCCTAGACTAGAGTCAAGAGCAAACCTATATATAAAAAAAAAATAGGTAAGTAGATAACAATTTATTTCTAAATCCACAAACATTCAAAATGTTCGAACAAGGTTTAGCTTTTACCGATAGTTTCTTTTCCTTCTTATTTAATGAAGTTTCCTTGCGTATAGGAAACAACACTTTAGTTATTTTGGCTATGTATCTTCATTTTCTTATCTCGACCCAACTAATATAATGATATGAGACAACATCCACACAAGGTTTTCAGGTCCCGAACTAAGCTGAGCCTGTACTACGGTAACCTGATGACTGATATACATCCTTATATACATATACACACCCAGACACGGGTCAAACAGACATGTTCATGCACACAGATATCTGACTTGTCCGGGGATCGAACCCGGGACCAGCGGCTCAGAAGGCAGGGTCACTACTAACTGCGCCAACTGGTCAGTCAACTACTATGTTTTACTTGAATTTTTCTTTCAACTTTGGTCGAGTTATTCAAACAGGAATTTTAAAACTTAAGTTCTGGGTATTTGTCAATGTTTGCTTCCTTTCGACCTCAGAGAGCCATGTGAGTGAGTCGTCGAAATCAACAGAAGGTTGTCCATTGTAAAATGGTCCACAGATATAACACCGTTCAGAAGTAACCATTATTTTCCGGTTCACAGTTTTATGACAACCTAACATAAAATAAAATGCTAACCATCCATATAATAACGACCGATAGCATTAAAACTGTATTAGTCTACAGCTAACACATGGATGCGCAGTAAACGGAATTTCCTGTGCACTACGGATTGTCACTACACTTGGTCTAACATACCGTCTAGACACTTTAATGGAACGTCTTTGAAATGAATATTTAAGATAAAACTGGAATTGGAGTAAAAGACAGACTCGTCTTAAATGCAAATAGATGAATATTAACAACTAGCTTTTAAAATGTAAAAATATTGTAGACCTAATCCAATAGGTACCTAACTAACGGAAATGAAATACATCTCTACCACAGCTCTTCCGTCTTCACTCTTCAGGATTCACAATGTCAATGCGACAAGGTGTCACTTTCACTCTTAAATCATAATCGTTGAAACCGTCGATTTTCTTGCCATTGGGGTAAGGTTTAAAAATCACAGTGGGCTTAGTACGAACGAGTGAAGTAAACGTTGTGTTCACACAGCAGCAGGTCAAGTTACCACAAACTGTAAAATTTTCTCATTCGATTTGGAGCTTAACCTTCGACATTTTAAGGTTTAAAATTATTTTGAGAAATTTAACAGTTTCCTATAACCTGATGTGCTGGCGACTGTACATTTGATCATTTTGTTAAATCTTTTAAACCAATCTGCTGTAGGGTAGTTATCTACTCTACGACATTTCGAGGCATTATAAAGAATCTACGTTACGTTTACTCAACGCGTTCGTGCTAGAAGGCCCACATGCTGACACGCGCTCAACTACTCAACAAGGATTTTGTGGCCTCCGTCCTCTTCCTGTATGTTGGACATTGCCGTAAAAAGCAACCAAATATACAAATATTTTCAGTAGTTTACCTAATACTTAGAGAGCTCGTACCAACTTTACTCAAACTCACAGCATTTATTTCAAATCAACCAATTACAGGCACTTTTGAATTGTCAAGAGGTCGGTCAGTCAGAAAGATGAAGCTAGTTGCCCATTCCAAAGCGTAGTAGGTACCTATGGAGAAGAACGGGCAAGAAACTCCATGGACACTCTTTTAAATCAAAATATTGTTACAAAATTGTGGTTACATAATTCATGTTGAAATTATACATGTAAGAACGATGTAGAAAGACGCGCACGTTAAAAGCGTCCGTAATAAAAAGATAAAACAATTCAGGAATCAAAATAAGCCGAGGCAGCTAAGACATGACCAGTGCCTACTGACGGCGCCCGTTCACGAACATGACGTATGGATCGGCACTATTCAGCTCAACCATTTTGAAGGGAACTCAATGACTCAATACCGAACCTATAAAAACACCACGATTAATACTTCCCTTACATCATAATTCACACGCGTCACCATCTTGCGTTCGCTTAGCTAGAAATAAGTTAACTCGGTATTCAGTTCACGTTCCCACCATTCAAGTATTATCTGAAGTTCGGTTGTTTGTTACAAAAACAGGCTGCTATATCTTACACAATTTATAACTTCTGGTGACTAAATGCCACCCAGAAGCTTTGTCAAAACAAACTTGTTTATATGTGCCGCGTAAATGATATTATCGTCGTAATCGTCTTATCGTAGCGCTGTACAGTATATTATGTATTTAACGTAAGTAATATGATACCTCTTATTCATAAAAACTAAGAATTTATATACATTACATAATCTATGTCTACATAAATGTTTTATATAGGCACCATTGTCTGCACAAAACACCCAATCATAATGTTTAATGCTTTTAGAATAAGATCTGAATGTCATTTATCTGTTTTGTGACTCATAGCTATAATTTCTTTATAATAGACTTAAATATACCCAACAAGCCGTTACATAGCTTTAAATAAAATTGTGTAGTCACTAATGCCCAGTTTTGAACTTTAGAAATTTACTAGAGCGTGGGTTTATTCGATAGAACCCGCGTTAGCAATTTCCTACGGGTTCTTTTATGGTGTGATTGATTGAATCACGTTTTTATTATAGTATCGCTTTTCTGCTAGGGTATGAGGGTACCACAATGCATGCTTGTGGGGCAAGGGATCTACAAAACAGTGATATTTATTGGATTTTAGGCCGTCTTCCCTGACCGTTATATTTTTTTGGGAAGAGGCTTTCTAGCGGCATTTGTTATTGTTTTTTTTTTTTAACTTGGTGATAAAATGTGAATCATCCTGTTTTTTTTTTATTTCTCCTATATATAGTAATATACGAACGTCTTTACAGTGCGGTACTACTATCTGTTTTTGAAACTACAATTCTTTGCAGTAATTCTTATATTAAATTTCTACGTCTACAAAGAGGCGGTTGGTTTCATTATACGTAGACAAAAAAAGGGAATCTCATTTGGAGGCCACATCAAACACATTAGATTACTTGGTAAAAGACAAAGAACATCAATATGATATTATGAACTATATTTACCTGTTCATGGTGGTTGTAGTCGAGCGACTAATGACATGTTAGAATTGAAAGGCACACTCGGTAATTGTGCCAGAGAAAGTAACGTAGGGTAATTAATATACATTTACCTACTGTTTTAAAATTAAGTATCTATTTTTAACAGTTTCCTAAAACGGAACTGCTAAAAACAAATAACTAGTTTTCGTGATCCCACATCACCTACTCACCCTTTTATTCATTCTGGTTTACTCCGACATCTATTATTCGTAAATAATAAAAAACAATTACACCAAGCACACTTTCAGATAAAATTCTGCATATTTGACGTCAAGATGATGTTGTCATACAAATTCGACAATTTGTTGCAAAATCGCGGGTCCGAAAACACATCGGCAGCACTTTTCGACGTGCTATAGTAAATATTTACATAATGAGAATATTTTGTGACGTCTGGGTGAAGTAGCAAAATTATCACCAACCTCTTCAAAATGTATTAAGGTGTTATTATGAAACGTAAGCTACCTTACGTTTCCAAAATGACAAAAAAACTAAGAAAAAGCTATTCAGAACAAAGGTAGTCCTTTATTGGCATCAGTGCTTTTTTGTCTCTTTCAATTGGCTTTTCTTTGTGCTGTACCTATGTCATCGACCCATTGAACCTAACCACATCGCTACGAGTTCCTTCAGGTATAATAAAAAGAGGTAAGTGAAAGTTGCTAAGTAAAGTCTTCAAATTAGGTTAAACGAAAACTTCCAAACTGGTTAATACCGCACTAGATTATGCCGTCACTTATGAAACAAGTTGAAGTTTTACAAGTAAAGCTTCAAGCAATCTTTAGCAAGATTTCAAGAATTTGATTTGCCTCTCAAAAGACCTATAATATATCTCTAACGCCCAAAATACATGGTAACAAACTGGAATAATAATTACCCCGTAGAATAAATAACAAATATAAAATACCTTATACCTACTATCAAAGAAATCACTTAAAATCTCCTGGAGATACATTAACGGACGAGAGTAGAAAATATGACCTGCATATTACTTGATACGCGATGACAGGTAATTAACCTACAAACTCCAATTTGCATTAATTAACGCAACAAACCTTCACAAAACATGAAACAAACTTATTAATAGTTTAGGAATGAAATAAGAAGTTCGTAATTCTGCATTCTTTTACTTAAGGAATCAAATCAAAGTTACATAGTTAGTACTTCTTTCCGTTCGCAGCATTTTCTCAGTTCCATTTTTGTTTTCCCATTACCCTTTGCTGCATATCTGCTAGTCTTGTGAAGATAGTTTTGCACCCGAATATTTCCTTCCAGCGAATATAATCGACTGTCACTGTGTGAATCACTTTAATTAATAACTGACTGGTAGAAAATGCCTATGGCATTAAGTCCGCCTCTGTACATGTATGTGCTTAAAGTGTTAAATAAATAAATAATTAATCTGAATCATCTGCAACATCAGACATAGTGTTTCAATTCTTTGAAAACACGATGATACTCTCGTGGTATCACGCCCGTAACGTATTGCGATATCAAATCTCTGTATTTAGCTTCCGTGATTGGAAGAACATCTAAGTATACATTCTTTATCTCGAAACAGGTCGCTGATACTCTTTGGCCTCTTCTTCTGGTACATAAAGGAGTCTTTAAACAATGATATTCTCCTTTCAAATTGTACTTGAAATAGATATAGTCTGTTTCATCTTCTTTTACATTAATTGGCTTACTTAAACAGTGTTCGTTTTTATTCATAATAGTTATTGGATTAGAGTTATTCGTGGAGGACCATCATTAAATGGCACAATTTTTTAATAATCTCCGAAGATGGTACAGATAGGATGGATTGGATTATTCCTACATCTAATTTATTCACTTTAAAGTCCTTCACGAACAACTCGCGTTTTACTCCGTTCCTAGCACACTCCATTAGCAAATGTTGCACGTCCTCGATTTGATTTCAAACTGTGCAATTAGGAGAATCAGCTTGTTTCATAAGAAATGCAAACTTTGCCGATGGGTAGTGCCCAGAACGGAGTCTTAATATCAACTTAACGTAATTTCTATCTAATTTAGCATCCTCGAACCAGGGACACGAGATGGCTGACCTTGGATGCTTATGTACCAAATGTCTTTATCCAGAGATTTTTGAAAAAAAGTTGTTTCCAGGAGATATAGCGTGTAGATTTAAATTTAGTTGTATATTCCCAATAATCTGGTATATAAATAATTATACAACTATCCATTACCGCTGATTTGGATATACGGTCAGTCTCCTCGTTACCGCTTAGTCCATTAAGTGCTGGAACCCATCGCAATCTACATTCTATATTATTGTTTTAAGTATCATACGCTATCGATGTACCTCTGATAGCCAACGGCGCGCGTCGCATCGAGCGATATGCTTTTACTATCTGAAAAAATTACTACTTTATTTAAATTTTGATTCAAGACATAATTTACCGCTTTGTGAATTGCTATGAGCTCCAGTGACATGATTGATATATCACAACTAATTTTATATCCAAACATGTTCCCTAAACTCTGGTCAACTAACCCTGCTCCTTGTCCTTGTGCACTTTTAGATGCATCAGTGTATATTTTATGCCACCCGAAATAAATTATGTTCAGTTCTGCTGCAATATCACTCATTAACACATTTGGGTTATTAACGTTTAGCGGTTTTTAAACTTTTGAGTTCCGTTTTAATGATATTTTTTTTCATTATAGGATGTCCAGATTTCTAAATTAAACATTTTAAGAAATTCGGATGATGTATTTTCTAAATGCCTTTTTTTTTTGAGGTTGCGTAATCATCAATTAACTTCTCCCACCCTGGGCAGAGCGGGAGGGCGTGTCAGACTCTTACTGACTAAAACCCACCCGTGTTCCTTCAGTTACCTGTGCCAGGGGCCACGGTATCCCTCTCGGACTTTCCCGCAACCCCGGCAGGCATCGGCCCTAGCGGACCCCGTCATTAATGTTGACATATCTTTTAGGCGCGCATGGTACACAACGCACCGTCGACCCGGGCCTGGTCCTTATCGAACGGCGAGCTGCCCATTGCTCGCCGTTCGCAAGCCCGCGCCTACGTGGCCGAGAATCGGCCATCGATTCCCGACGCCCAGGGCGTCTCCTGCGGCGGCTAGGGGCGTGAGGGCGCGAATTTTGCCTCTCCGTCACGCGTTCCGCTTCCTCCTTCGCGAACATTACTGCTTCGCAGAAGGAGGTGACGGCTTCCCAAGCCCTCTCGCTCCGTACCATATCCTGGACCAGGGCCAGACGCGAGAGATCGCCACCGCCAATCACCTGCACGAGGAATTTCTAAATGCCTAACGTCATTGTATGCTTTCACTAGTAATGGTATTTATTTATTTTTGCTAATAAGAAGTACCACAAAAGTCGCTCAACTCGGGTATAAGATTAATCGTGACATTATTAAAATTTTGACCACGATCGAATTTTTAGACAATATTTGTAAATATTAAATTGCTAAATATTCTCTTCTTCCTATATATAAAGGTGAGGTACATACATTTTATTCCATTACGTGAATAGGGGAGCTTTTAATGTATACCCCCCTATTATTTGTAGGGCGTGATTTTGCAGCTTGTCTAGTTTCGATAAATGTGTTTTAGCGCTACAGTCATAGAGAAACGAACCATAATCCAATCGACTTCTAATTAAGGAGATGTACAGTTTACGTATCTGTTTAGTATATATACCCCAAGAGCTCCCTGTTAATAGCTTTAATATATTCAATGAACTTTGAACTTTTCGCGATTGTTTCATTTATGTGTTTACTCCAACGTAAGCTTTGGTCTAACCACATACCTAAATATTTAGTACATGGTGAAAATGTTAAGGACTGTTCATTTATTTTAAGAGAAGGTAGTATTCTATGTCTACCCCTACTAGGTATATACACAATATATAGACTTTTTGGAAGATAATTCGAGACCAAGTTCGGCTAAAGACATAACAATTTGATCTAACGCTTTTTGAACATACATTTCACATTTCATAATAATATCTCTATCTTTAACATATAGAACGAAATCATCTGCATATTGCGATACTACTACTGTATTAAGATGTTGTTGACATACTTTATATCTAATTAAATTAAATAGTAGCGGGGATAACGGGTCTCCTTGTGCTTAACCTTTATTAGTCTATAGATCTATTACTAAATCACTGAATTCTGTTTTAATTTTTAGATGTCTCTCATTAAAAAATGACTATATATAAGTACAAAACTTTGATCCAATTTGAATTCCATCTAAAACCGTAATTGCTGCATCAACAGATACATTATTAAATGCATTTTGAATATCCAGGAAACATGCTACCGTAGGTATATTTTTAGAAAAACCATTTTGTATGTAAGTAACTAGGCGACTCAATGAATCTAAGCAGAACAAAGGCTTTCTAAATCCAATAATAAGCGGTGATAATATTTTTCTCTCTCAGTGTACCACTCTAGACGTCTTACTAACATTAAATAAAAGATTTTGCATAAACATGAAATTAAAGACATTGGCCTTCATTAAGATCAGTAGATGTATTATTCGCTTTAGGAATTGGTATTATCTGGATATTACGCCACTGAATAGGTACAATATCTGAATTAAAGATTATAATATATATATAGTAAATAAGTTCTTGCTAAACTGAGAAGATTATAAATCATCAAATATGAAATACCGTCCTCACCAGGTGCAGATTTTTTTTTACAATTTTCTAATTAAATAAATATAATAAATACAAATATAGGTGTTTTGTTTGTTACATAGTCCGGAGTCAGTGACCTTAATAACTAATTTTGTTTATCTATAGGAGGATATAGCTGGTAGACTGTTAATAACCCTCTATCCACCGCATACGTCGCCACATGCCATAAACTGGTACTACATGGTCAATGGAATCACAAAATCTTTGCCCACCCAATGATATCGCTTTTTGACTCGCTACTTCTTCGCGTTTTCTTCTTCGCGCGTTCTTTAATTTTTTCGTCTAATTTGTACAAGTTAACAGTGGTTGGATTACGGCGAAACTTTGCTAGTTACAACCTTTGTTGTGCAGAAATGTGGGATAATACAGGCGTCCAATTTTTTTTTTGGTTAAATTTTTTTTGTGGGCTTAGAACATCATTCTATAAACCGAATATATCTATCAGCGGCAAAATTTATTTTATTTATAAAAAAGTCATATTTTTCTTGAGCATTTGTGTCACCGCAGCACACAACAAAGCTTTTAGATAGAGAATCCCTATATTCTTTCCAATCTGCCTTTTTTAATTCCTTTTTTATTTGTAATTAAATCATTGATTATTGTAATTTGTCATTTTAAATACTAGGTGATCACTACCAAGGTTTTCATTGAATACTTGCCAATCAAATTGGATTGCGATATCAGACATAGCAGCAGAAGCAACCGGTGAAGTTTTTTGCAAAGTTCCATTAACTAGTTTAATTCTTGTTGGCGAAAAATTATTAAGGAATTTTCAAGCGACGAATCCATTATTTGAGGGCCTCTTAAACTGGTATATTAAATACCAGTTAGAGCGATGGCCGTTGAAGTCACCGGCTATCAAAGTTTTATTTGAGAAATGAGAAAAAATCTGGTCCCAGCCTGATGGTTGTGTAACGACTGAAGATGGACAATAACGTACAACGACGTTTTCTATATCATTCCAATTCATTCATTTTTGAACCTGGATTTATAACCTATACAGAATTAAAATGTGACCGTATGGATTTATGAACGAAAATAGCAACCCCACCGTAGTAATCATAACTGTCTTTTCAATAAATGTTATAGCCACTTACATTTAAGTTCACTTCATTATCTAACCATGTTTCACTCACGATCGCTATATGTTTTTTTTCTTTATTTATCAATTCTGTAAAATAAATCATTTTGGGCCGTAGACTGAGTTCCATTGAATAATGTTGATTTCTTTATTTTTGTCTAGGTATATTATCCATTTATAAACTTAATAATTTTATCTAACCATTTTACTTTGAGCAGACAACTTAACACAATTTTCTTTAATTCTCCATAATATATTTTTAGACAACAACAAAATCGTTTCTTGTAATGTTCCTTCCGATGTGAATATTCTCTTAATTTTAATTACAAATTTCTTAAATTCAAATTTATCAAGTACTTGTTCATATTTTTTGTCGTCTTTTCCTCAGTTTGTGATGGAAAACTCTCATAATTATCCTTTTCAGTCGATCCATCTGCCACGAGTTGGTTTTTCTTTCCTCGCTAACGTTTGGTTTTCTTTTCCTCAGGTGAATTTTCTGTGGTGTTTTGTTTTCATTGTTCGTTATTTCCTTCCTTTTCCTGAACAATGTGTGTCAATGTCTCCGGTCCACGATTTTGTAAGGGATTGATGAGCTCGCTGCTATATGTTTGACATTCATATAGTGAACTTTTAGTTAGCGACGATTTTTGCAGCATATATTGAGAGCTAGTGTCTTCTCGTTGTTTTCCAAGGAACAGCTGAAGTGCTTTTTTGTAGGGTGCCTGCTCTGTGCTCATGATATTTCTTATATCTTTTTCTTTTAAAAATAAGGGACTTTTTTTGTCTAGTACATAGTATACAGCGACAGTGGAAAGAATTTTGTTGGCGCTAACAATGAGTTGGGTAGGGTTATACAGTCCAGCGTTCAGGCGCTCTCAGATTATGCAGCTAACGAGGCTATTACGTTCAATTTTATTCCCGCAGACTCTCCACATTTTAGTAGAATTTGGGAAGCCAGCGTTAAGTCCGCGAAATTTCATTTATAACGCGTAGCTGGCAATACCTTGCTCACGTTTGAAGAATTAGCGACGCTCTTCGCTCAAATAGAAGCAATCCTGAACTCCAGGCCTCTTTTCCCCCTGTCATCAGAACCCACTGATACCAATTCGTTAACTCCTGGGCACTTCCTAATCGGTAGCCTGCTGATGTCAGTACCTACACTACCTGTGAAAACGTCTAAACTCAACAAAACCCACTTATCAAACAAATATGACAGCAGTTCTGGGAGAGGTGGCGACGAGAGTTCATGGCTGAGCTCCGAAACAGAGCATAATGGAGGAATGGCTGTTCGAACAATCTGGTCACTGATACAAAAAATACCTACTCAGAAAAAAAATTAATTTAAACATTTTCATCGACCAAATTTTCTCCTCAAAGCAGTGGTAGATACTCGTAGTATTGAGTCGTGTATTGTCGCCGAGATTCCTCTTCTGTTGTACAAGATTTTAGGTTCATTTTTTTTAGTAACCAGTTATTATGTTTTCACTTTATTTCAAATTCAATTTATCGTAACATTTCTTCTTGGGCGCATGGTGGGTCTAGCTCTTTTTCTTTTCCATTTCTGCTTACATATTTTTGTCCCAAATTAAGCAATTTATATTTTTTCTTATTAATCCAGTCCTTTTCTTGGTCGTTTTTTAATAGGATTTGTTTTGAATGTCGATTTTCGTTTTTTGATGGTTTATGGTGAAGATGGAGAACCATGATCTGAAATCGTTGCAAGTGTGCTGGGAATCGGAACAGGGCCATATATTTCCGGAATTATCTGGGAATCATTCAGATCTTGGGTAAAACGTAAATTTCATCTGCAGGACAGTTATCAGCGCTGGATTCTCCCCAATTCATTGGACTGCTAAGGAGTTCTCAGATCGAGTGAGCAGAGAGGTCTAATTAGCCTCATCAGGCTGGTTTGTTGACACTTTTGGAGCATCTACAGTTGGAGACGAGGACTGATCAGGCAGTGTAATATCAAAACTTGGTTGTGTGGGAGATAGTATTCGAGTTTCTTCATTACTATCCAGAATTACTGAGTCGTTATCGCTTTAAATTATTGTAGCCGCAGGTGCTTCTAAAAGTGAAAAACTTACACTGTTGTGGTCAGGTAACCAAGGTCTATCTGACGATAGTTTTCCATCAACTAGTGCCTCTAGCGCCATAAAATCCGATTCATTCATGCGTACTGATTTAACTGAAAAAAAAACGAATAAGTTTATAATACCTATATAAAATATTAATCTTATAAATAACCGTTGACGCGTCCAAAAATCTTTTAAATGTATACTTTTCTCACATAAATAACATTAAAAACTTCTACATAATAATTGAAACTTTTGATGATGTTAAAAACATTGCGATGTACACTATTGAAACTGTGTTTAAAAAAGATTTTCATAATAAAGCACTGAAACTGCGACTTACGTGTAATTTAAAACGTCTAAAGTGTACGTAAATAATCTAAACATTTACTTTCGATGCTGATAGTAAAAAAGTTACGATATACATAATTGAAAACGATCGTTTCGATTAAATCATCAAAAGATTTACATAGTAAAGTATTGAAACTGCCACTTTCGATGGAATTTATTCTCAAAACTGCGTTGTATAGAATCGATCTTCGACTTTACTAAGGTACTACATAAAAAATATTTCTAACAGGTTATTAGATAAAAACATTTATACATTTATTACTTATTGCTTTACATTATTAAATTAACACGATTTAATTATTACTTTTACTTTTATTTGTAAATGATTAAAATATCACATATTTTCATAACCAAACTTACCTAGAACAACGTTTTAATTTTTTCGTATTTGGTTGGAGTTACTTCCATTTCTGGCTAAATCCAGTATGTAGGATGATCTTGTACGTCTCCTGTGCATCTTGAAACATTGGACACCAATAACTTCTGTCATTAATTTAACAATTTATACCATCATTTTCTTTCTACCGGCGCGTCCAGCGTAAACTAACGATAGTCCTAGTTGCGTCTCGCTCATTTGCATTCGTGCGGAATTGGATCCAACGTAAGCAGCGACGTCATAATCGGTACTTTACGTCCTGCTAAAACTGAAAATAATAAAATATTAAATTTTTTCTACATTGAAATATAATAATGTTAGTAACAAATTGGTCTAATAATAAAAAAAAAAACTATTGTCTGAGTTTACGTAGCGATAGTCGTATTAGAGTATTTTTCTTCATCCCTTATTGTAGAACGTGCTTGTGACGATTACATTGGAATTTACTATAATTAATGTCTGTATGCGAACGAAAGGGGTTGAGTTGCCGCATTTATGTCTTTGTAAAATAAATATTTTAATATGAATTGTATCGGCTTTCGCCTGCTTCGGCTATATTATGTATAATAGATAAGCTGGTGAAAATTTACGGCACGGTTGGCGCAGTAGTTAAGCGATTGGCTCACGGACCAAATATTTGTATGACCTACAAGTAGTTGTTCCAGGTCCGGCTGTTTGTGTATGTGCAAAAAAATGCATTTGTTTAGGGATTTCCATAAAAGCACATAAAAGTAACACTGTTAGCACCCATATATTTTTTAAAGTATTTACTGAAATAGCATAGTTTTTAGGGTGACTATAGACTGTTTTCTACCTGAAGGTACTAATTAGAATTGACATTTTATTAACTTTTTTAAGCCGCTAAAAATAAAATATGATGAAATCCACTTTTATTAATTTTTATTTTTTTTAATAACGTTACCCCACACTAGGAATTTCTCCTGTATCGTGGGTGCGTTTACAAACATTTAAACTCACATACACAAACAGCCAGACCCGGAACAACTACTACCAGGTCATACAAATATTTGTTCCGTGCGGGGATCGAACCCGCGACACGTAACGCAGCAGTCAATCGCTTAACCACTGCGCCAACCGTACCGTCAAATATCATATCATTTTGTATCCCGTATTTACAACCAATACCGTAATAATCCTTAGGAATCCAATATTTGTAAAAATAAAATGCTCTGAGACCATCAGTCGTAAAAGTGAAACGTCAAACTTGATGGAATTGCTAGATAAAACTATTTGACGACTATGACAATATAAACATACGTATGTGGGTGGAATAGAGGCGTCTCTATTTGATTACCTACTATTAAAAGGTTACATTTTTCACATTCCCATTTGTTCAGGTTAGATAATCAAACTTTAAATTAGATCGATTTTTTTTTGTGGCAATCAAAATCAAAAGTCATTTATTCAAATTAGGCTGAGAATCAGCACTTTTTGAACGTCAAAATCACATAAGACAGTCCCCCCAAAACGCCCACCCTTCACCACTTCCTAGTGCTTTAGCTGGGAAGAAGTAGTGGCGGAACAAACTCCCCAGCAGCACCGCTGTCTGTTCAGTTAGAAGAACTGGATTCTATACATATAGTAATAAGTAATTAACAGTCTACGTTTACGTTTACGTATTGTCTACGTTTCTTTTTTACTTCTCCTTTCGCAGGTCTGCTGGAAGAAATTTCTTAAGAAATAAGCAGTACCTTTGTACTCAATTTATAATTATGTCTTATCTCATGTATTTTATTGTGTGTACATAAATAATAAAATAAATAAATAACATTACGAAACACAAAAATATTAAAATCATTTGCCATAATTATGTCAGCTAGCACACGCCAATATTTAAAACTATACTCAAGCAGAAATAAATAATAAAAACAAAAACGCAAACAGAACTTAATACATAATAAAAAGCCCCCTGGCATAAAGGGCGTGCCCGCTCACATATGCAATCATATGCAACATATCTATTTAAACTGAAAACGATTATTTTTCAAAATAAACTAGCCAGATTGGATAAAACGATCACTTTTAGAATTTTTGTTTAATCAACTATAGCAAACTGCAGCTGTAGAATATTAGCATATCTATTCACAAAATGAAGTTCCAGCAATATGATTATTCGTTTACCATACTAATTAATCTTCGGAATGAAAGCGAGGCGCACAAATTAACCTGCTTCCCTATTAACAAAGTGGATTAAGGAGGGTAAGCTTCTGAACGATGAAAGTATTTAATCAAAGTCACTAACTTTCGGTTTATGAAAAATTTTTACAGTCAGGGAAACTAATTGTTTATCAAAATGACACACTACGTCAATTTCATAAAACCATGGCATTGTATGGTCATTGCTATTTCATTTAACTGTCAAAGTAGCCGATTTGATAAACAATGAATGTCCATGACTTTACACGCCGCCCACTTTCATACTCAGAAATATCAACAAAGTGAATTATGTATGGTAAGCTTCTAAACGATGGAAGCATTTAATCAAAGTCACTCTTTAGCACATTTATGGGGGGAAGTTTTTAATTATGTATACTGGCTTTCAGTTTTTCAAAGATTTGTACATGCCATTACTATTACATTTAACTGTCAAAGTAGTCGATTTGATGAACAATTATATTATTAAATGTTGAAATGCGCCTATATTTTGCAAGAGATACCGAACATTTATGCTTTTCGTGATATTTTGAATTGCTCTGTAATACTTACTGTAGCTATTTTTTCTTTAACTAAAAGACAAAGACATAATTATTAGTTACGACGGCTGTGCAGCTAAGTACTGTTTTTTTTTTTCAAAATAAGAACTTTTTACCATTGAAAGATTTTTCATGAGTTGTGCACATCAAGTGTTCATTCATGCATTGAAATCTATTACGCCTGCAAATATCACTGACGACTGGCGTAAATTAAGAACTTTTATTCAAAACTCAATTATTTCCTCAGAAGCATACCAAGGAGAAATCAGATGGAAAAATAGACTCTTTCTAAACTGAGCATTTGAAATACGCAGTAAAGATTGTCTCAGAGCAAAAATCTAAGTAAGTGTATAAAATATGAGTAAGCAAGCTGTAGTAGCAGTGGGCTGGCCATATTTGTCCAAGGTCCAATGGCCGGTGGAACAGAAGAATCCTTTTTTTTTTGAGGGTAAGAAATCATCGTGTAACTTCTCCCGCTCCGGGCGGAGCGGTAGGGCTTGTCAGACTCTTACTGACTAAAACACACCCGTGTTCCTTCAGTTGGCTGTGCTAGGGGCCATGGTAACCCTTTCGGACTTTCCCGCAACCCTGACAGCATCGGCCCTAGCGGACCCCGTCATTGTTGCTGACATCTCTTTAAGGCGCGCGTAGAACACAACGCCCCGTCGACCCGGGCCTGGTCCTTATCGGACGGTGAGCTACCCATTGCTCGTCGTCCGCAAGCTCGTTCCTACGGTGGCCGGGAATCGGCCTGAAATTTCCGACACCCTGGGCGTCTCCTGCGGGACTAGGGGCGTGAGGGCGCTAATTTTGCCTCTCCCTCACGCGATCTGCCTCCTCCTTCGCGAGCATTACTACTTCGCAGAAGGAAGTGACGGCTTCCCATGCCCTCTCGCTCCGTACCAATGCCTGGACCAGGGCCGGATGCGAGAGATCGCCACCGCCAATTACCTGCACGAGAACACGGCGGTGCTCCACAAGCAGATGAGTCCTGGAGGGGGCCGCGTACCGGCTAGCCTAGTGTAGGACGCCTCCCAGCTAGATGGTCCGACTACCTTAAAAAAGGTGGCTGGGACAGACTGGATGCGGAAGGCAGAGGACAGCAGTGGACTGCGATAGGTTGAGTTGATTGATTGATTGACTTATAATTCATAACAATTTTTGGGTTTTTTAGTTTATTTTAAGATAATAACTATGGGGACAGTTTCAAGAGTAATCACGTTGAAAATGGGTTCTTCGAATACAAATCAATCTCTATGTAGATAGGTATTATACCATACCTATGGACATCAACATGATAAAACAGCAACATTATATTCTCATATAAATTTCTGCACAAACACGTAAATTACTTAATGATTCGAAAGTAAATTTAGCTGCTTCCCTGTGTTTTGCGGTACGACGAACTTTGAGAGTTTCTTGTTTGGCGGATACAAGTTTCAAACTCCTAATACTTTTCCTGGGAAAGCTTTGTAAACCTTTAAAGTTACCCTTTTCTACTTTTAACCCTTTATATGGCAGAAATGTAATTTGTAGTTGACTAGTCTGACTTTAAGGTCGATTTTATCAATTAAAAATCGACCTTCAAGAAAGATTAATCGGTGGTTACAGGCGCTGTACAAATTTCGTTTCTGCCCTATAGAGGGGTTAAACAAGATAATCACAGAAACCCCTACTGCTATGCTCGGCTGCCCGAATGTTTAAATCCGGAAGGATAATCTCAAACTTGCAGTAGAAAAACATGTTTTTCCGTAAATTCCAATTGCAAATGTAAGTGTGTACGCATAATATTGAGAGATTTACCTTTTTTTTATTTTATAATATATTTTAAGGTCATATATTTAATATAGGTTTTTCTGTTAGTAATAACTGAAGTGTTATGGGGTAGCGAACAATATTAAAAACTCGGAAGCTATATGACTTGTATTACTGCCTACCTCGGCAGCGTTAACAGACTGAGGACAAACTTGTACGAACATGAGAAACCACCTCCTTTTTTAAAAACAGATAAATACTTGACACAAAGGTTACTAAGTTGAGAGCTAATTAAGTTGAGTTGAGTTAGTTTGAGAGTTGCAGCGGAAGAAGGGACGTGCGTTCAATTCGCAGGACCTTACCCTAGCTTAGGTCAACTGGCAAGGTCGCCTCTGAGGTCGTTTGCTACTATATATAATTTTAAGCAAATCATATTTTACATGTTTCATTTTAGGGACGAACGCGCGTTTTATTCTCATTGATGTGTAAAAAAAATGAGTTTATTGCATCATCATAATTAACTTATTAGTATTATAGTTACAATGAGGAGAATCCTTTTAAGCAAATAGTTTGCTTGTGTTAGGATGCTCCGCACATGTACATGACTCAATTGACGATATACATTGCAAATAATTGTTAATCCTTTTAAATATGTTTTTAGATATTGTGTATGTTGTAAAATATAGTAAATAAGTAATCGTTTCTTGACTATGACGGAATGAAACGTCAATGTGACATGACAGTTGACATGACAAACGAAGATTATTTTTTATGATTGAGGGTAAGCAATGTGTTGTGTAGTGTGTAGTGTTACAATGAGTTTTTAGGGATAAATGAGAAACCAGCAGAGGTAACCACTACATAAATTTTAAGAACTTTCACAGAAACCGAGCAATGGCTAAACGAACATAACTTAGAAATAAACTTATCTTAAACTAAAATATGTCAATTCAGAACTTACCAAAGAACCCCAATAAACCTAAATATATTATGGCAAAAAATAAAATTAGAAGAAATAAACCAATTTACACTTTTAGGCCTAACATTAGACTCAAACCTTAATTGGAAGAAACATATAGAAAGTACAAGAGCAAAATTGTCACAATTTATGTATGCTCTAAGCATATTGAAATGGAACACAGACTATAAAACGGCTTTATCTGCCTGCTCCTGGCTAAATTAAGGTATTATTCTGTGGGGAGAAAGTACTGATTTTTTTAACGTTAGAGAAAGTTAGAGGGAGGAATGGTAAATGTTCATATATATCCCAAAATAATTGGAATACTATTTATTTAAAAATTATATAAAATATATTTAAGACACTCACAACAAGTCCTTTCATTTGATATGTAACACGGTCCAGTTTTCAAACTTTTGTTAATTTTCTGAATTACCCCCCAAAAGTGACCCCTTATTCAAAGTTCAAGTATTTATGTTACAAGTTCGTGGTAAGCTCACAGAAATTCATATGTATATCTAACAAATTTCAATTTAATCGGTCCAGTAAATTCGGAGCAAATTGGCTGTGACAGACGGAGAGACAAACTCACTAGTGATTCTATAAAGGCTCCGGTCTTTCATTCGGACGAACGGAGTTTGTAAAACCCTTTAAAAGAACAGCGCATTTCAATTAATAATTAGAACTGATGAAATCGATTAAATGACAAAAGGGACAAATATAATTACATCGAAGTTGGGTTAGTCCATTAAAACTTTACAAAACACCGCCAAAGCTTAGAAGTCAGACAGGGCAGTGTCTCTCTCGAAATTCCGCTTAAATCAAGATGGTGACAACGAAAACCAATGACGCGGCAACGCGCAATGTAGGCACGAGAGACGACAATACAAAACTCAAACTCAAAGCATTTATTTCAAATAAACCAATTACAGGCACTTTTGAATCGTCAAGGGGTCGGTCAGTCAGAAAGATGAAGCTAGTTGCCCATTCCAAAGCGTAGTAGGTACCTATGGAGAAGAACGGACAAGAAACTCCATGGACACTCTTTTAAATCAAAATATTGTTACAAAAAAGTGGTTACATCATTCATGTTGTAATTATACATGTGAGAACGATGTAGAAAGACGTGCACGTTAAAAGCGTCCGTAATAAAAAGATAAAAACAATTATGGAATTAAAATAAGCCGTGGCAGCTAAGAAATGACCAGTGCCTACTGACGGCGCCCGTTCACGAACATGACACAATACCTACCCACAATTTAAACGTTTTCCTATTGATAAAATGGTATAGCATATGTACCTTAATTGTATCACGTATGTAGCGGGTAAGTAAGTAGGTACCTATGTAGTAAATCATAGCCACCTCCGTAAGAATATTTATGTAGACTCTGACTGACTCCGTAAGTCGATCTCGCCTCACATGGGAATGGAGAAAAATGAGCATAGGTATGAATATATTATAGAAATAAAAGTAAGATAAAAGTGTCCTTGAATTACGTGACTTGAATACATACACTACAATAGACTTTTGACTTACATAAATCGTTGTATGTAAGCCATGATGAGTAAGAGAATATGTATGTTTTGAGACCAATTCCATTTGAATCTCGTTAAAAATAAATCACGGCAGGTGTTTTTGTCATTGCACGTGACTGTACAAATTTTTTTATCATTATTTCTGCGTGAATAAATAAAAGCCTTTAAAACAATGAAATGGAAACCATTTTACTCGAATAAGCTGATTCTGGAGTATTTCCAGGTGCTATCAAAATTATTTGAAATGTCTCTAGACGATAAATTAAAATATTATACTCTACGTTATTCCTAAAGTTGTATCAAATCACTATGGGGTATCACGGGAACAGCCAGAGGGGCAATTCCCGTATTTTTAAGACCTTTCGCATTCTAATATCAGTCTCAATCTGTCAAAATTACAATCAATTTACATACATTTTTGACAGGTTTTTGACATTGATTGTCGCTGAGATGAGATTGCGACTTGAATTTGAACGTTTTTTAAGTACGAGAATTGGCCTACTGATTCTTGTCAGTCTATAAACCCTTTTGGTTTCAGAAGTGAAATGAAGTGAAGCAACGTTGCTTTATATTCTAAAGTAATTTAAGTCACGGAATCTCTTTTTTCCCCCAAAAAGTTTTCATTATTCAAACGATCCGAAAGGTCCGTTCTATTTAAATTAAAGTACTTTTAGTATAGTTGAGTTTGATAGAGGTCTGTGTAATGACATTAAGAGTCTTCGGGAAATTATTCCGATTACATATTTATCGTTTTCTAGTGCTATTCTGCGAACTCCCAACCTAGCCGCACAAAATTAGAACGTGAAATCACTCGTCTTTTTCGTTTTAATTTCGAAGTGAGATGTTTAATTAACAGAAAATCATATTTATTAAATATATTTATACGAGCTGCATGGTTAACATCGCATTATCTTTTGGTTGTTTATTTTTAGATAAAAGAGCTTCAAATATTAAAATAAATTCAAAACGCTTTTATTTTAATGAATTTCTAAATGGGTTGTTTTTTATACAGTCCTTTGGAAAGATTAGCACAACCAGTACTCAGTAACAGTATGCTCATTAGTAAATTCAATTCACGTTTATTCTGCTGGCACCTACAGAATTTACATAAGCCTTAATCCGGCAGTGACTGATGAATGACTGTATAAATTAAGAGGGAATTAAAGTAATATTTTTACTTTTCCATAACAGTGTTAGGTACAAAAACGATTCAGAATTCCTTATGATAAAATATAAAATCAAAATTACAATTTGAATCTATTTAAATATTTTTCATTATAGTGTTTAACCAAACAAATAGAATATATCAAATCACAAAAAAAAAACTCACAGTTTTGCGTTGAGCACTTTTTTCCTGACGGTAAGCGATGCTGCGGCCAATAATCGTACACGCTTGCCTAAAAGTAAATTACACGTCTCGATACTTGAGCGTTTCCACGAAACACAGACTCCGGTAAGGAGTTCTACCCCTTTATAATTGTTATTAGATTTACGAGTTGATTCTCACTGAAAAGCGACTGATAATTAATCTATGTGGGGTACCAAATTGGTATTTCTATCGATCGTTGTGGAACAAGCCGAGTGGGCCAAACACGAATGCGCGAAGTAACGCCCTGTTTATACGGTGCAAGCTAATTACCTGTGGTATACCATAATATTGAAGCAACAATTGACTGGCACCGTCTAAATAACACGTACAATTGTTGCACGATAAAGGCAAGTTAGTTGTCGTTCAAAACTGGTATAGCACGTACAATGAAACCATGAAATCAAATAAAATTACAGTCAATACTTGAATAAATCGTACAAGGACGTGCAACTCTATGTTTAGTAGAGGCAAAACTTGCATGCAATAATTGCCTTGGTGTAAACCGAAGTCGCATGCGTGTATTGATCGGAAAAACTTGCATTCAATTATTGTATGGCGTTTTATAAAATCGTACGCGTGTACTTGCATGCAATTCATGAATGGAAATTTATAATTGAACGTGCTTTGTGGCATGCACTATTGCTCTTCAACGTCCCAGAAGTTTAAACGTAACGTTAATTCCATCGATTTTTGAATCGACAGTGCAACTTTCGTATGTAGCATTTATGTTGAAATACAACAAGCAGAATTTATATTACCCATAGATATGAACAAAGTCTTCAATTTGAATATATACTATGTGCGAAACGAGTATTTCAAGTTCAAAAATCGTTAGAATTAACGAAACGTTCATGCAGTACCTTAAGTAGGTACTGCATGAACCCACAAAGTAAACGTTTCCTTAATTCTAACCTTCCGCACCCGAACTTCCTCGAAACATATTCTTACAAGTGATAGCTTCGGTTTTAATAACGGAAGTTAAGGTGTCAAGTGAATTATCAAAGCAGAATCACAGAGGTATTATTTAACTCTGTTATTGTAATTTTATGTCTGTGAAATGTGAAACAAGAGTGTCTTTAACTTATGTTGATACAATTTCCGCATTTGATGTTTTCCTTTGTACTGTTTGTTTCGTACTGTAGATCATTTAAGCTATTACCAATTTAATTAGTTTTGTGTTTCTTAAATAATAGGGTTTGTCCTCCAAATAGTAGATCTGTCACCAAAATGTAGTCACCAAACAATGCAAAATCAGTTCCACAATAAATCACCTAAAATCCTGAGATATAAGGTCTAGTACCAAATAAATGTTTTTGTATGTATTATAATAGGTGTGTCCTAATAAGTATTTAAGCAAACTAATTTAAAGAGATCACCAATAGTAGTAGTTTTCTTATTCACCACGGATCGATTGATATACATAATATGTCGACGGCAGGGCTTGGTCGACGGAGCCCCGCTTCGCGGGGCTCCTACTTCTGGGTGGTTTATAAAAAAATAACCACGAAGGGGATGGCGGGGTCTCTCGACCCCGCCATCCCCTTCTAACCTAACCTGTCCGAGTCGGGGTGCCCTAAAGTCCAGATTGCATCCAGTTTCTCCTGGTAATTTGTCTCGGGTATCATTTAAGCTATTACCAATTTAATTAGTTTTGTGTTTCTTAAATAATAGGGTTTGTCCTCCAAATAGTAGATCTGTCACCAAAATGTAGTCACCAAACAATGCAAAATCAGTTCCACAATAAATCACCTAAAATCCTGAGATATCAACCTGGGAACAATTTTTGTTTATCTGAGAACGAAAATATTTCGTGGCGATAGATCTATTTATTAGGTGATACAACTTGATGACAAATATAAATTTTGGTGATAGAAAATATAGTTCCCGTGAAATAATAATGAAAATTCACCACTTTAACACGTTTATTAATTTATTTAAATTTAAAAATAATCGCACAAAAATAAACTTTTATTATATATATATGTATATTATAACTTATAAAATAAATAATTTGTTTCTGCAAGTTGTCCGTCACATATACTTGTAATTTAGAACACGCAAAGTAATTTTCCTTCGATCAAATGTTGAAAATTTAAGAAATGATGGCCAATCATATGAACTAGAAAAAATAAATTAATAGGTTGAAACACACACACAATTGAAATTGCGGCGATAAGTCCCCTCTTTGAGGAGTGGCTAGAGAGGCGTCACGGTGTCCTCACCTTCCGCCTGACGCAGGTCCTCACCGAACACGGTTGTTTCGGGAGGTTCCTGTTCCAGATAAGGCGGGAAGAAACGCCCAGGTGTAACCATGGTGTGGATCGGCCAGAGGACACGGTGGAGCATACGGTGGAGGTCTGCCCGGCTTGGGCAGAGCACCGCCTTGTCCTCGTGCAGGCGATTGGCGGCGGCAATATCTCGCGTTTGGCCCTGGTCCAGGGTGTGGTACGGAGTGAGAGGGCATGGGAAGCCGTCACCTCCTTCTGCGAAGCAGAAACGCTCGCGAATGAGGAGGCGGAACGCGTGAGGGAGAGGCAAAATTCGCGCCCTAATGCCCCTAGCCATCGCAGGAGACGCCCTGGGCGCCGGGAATCCCAGGCCGATACCCATCCACCATAGGCGCGGGCTTGCGGACGGCGAGCAATGGGTAGCTCGCCGTCCGATAAGGACCAGGCCCGGGTCGACGGCGCGTTGTGTTGCACGCGCGGCTCATAGAGATGTCAGCAACAATGACGGGATCCGCTAGGGCTGAAGCCTGCCGGGGTTGCGGGAAAGTCCGAAAGGGTTACCGTGGCACCTGCCACAGGCAACTGAAGGAACACGGGTGGGTTTAAGGCAGTATTTCTGGGCATAACAGTTGATGCCAAGCTTCTGTGGGGATCACATATATCATGCCTAGCGGGAAGGCTCAGTTCGGCCGCCTATGCCGTCAGGAAAGTAAGACAATACACTGACGTTGATACAGCTCGGCTAGTCTATTTCAGTTATTTTAATAGCGTCATGTCCTAGCGTCATTCTGCTGTGGGGCAAAGCGGCTGATATTCAAAATATATTTGTTCTTCAAAAACGCAAGCGGTTCGAGCAATTTACCAGCTAGGTGCTAGAGTTACTCTGAGAGATTTTTTTAAAGATATTGGTATTCTCACGGTGGCCTCACAATTCATCTTCGTGAACATCTTATATATTAAGTAAAATGTACACTTATACACAAAAAACAGTGATATTCATAATAATAACACTTGAAACAAGGACAAACTACGTACTCCCTTTCACCGGTTTCATAAGGTCCATAACTCATTTGTTGGGCTTGGTATAAACTTTTATAACAAGCTTCCCTCTTCTTTGTTAGAATTGCCTTTTAATGCGTTTAAAGCTAAAGTAAAATCCAGCCTTTGTTCAAAGGCATACTATTCAATCAACTATTACTTGAACTCAAGACAATGTTTATGTTCTTTCTCCAGAATTAGCTTACCTACTGACAATTTATATGAATTCATATAATTGTTTATTTCATTTGACTATATTAGTCAATTTAGTTTAATTAAATTTTTATTTATTATTGACATAATCTACTCATTTCAATGTTTTTTAATCAGTTGTATTGCAACATATGGTTAGCTAATGATCTCGACAATTGATCATATTATTCTTTTGAGCAACCGGCAGCAAGTTCGTCATGCTCCCTTAGATATCAATGCTTGCGGTAGCGTCGGGAGTCGGGTTGCCTCCTTCCCTCAAATATGGCGAGGGGGTTAATGGCTAATCTTTGCGTTATGCTCGTGAACGGGTGTTACTTGTGGTGACAGGTCATCTTGCTGACTATGGTTTTGTTATTGTTATTAGTAATTAACTGTTTCTTTATTTTACTTCGAAGGTCCTAGTTTATCATTTGTGGATACAAGTTATAGCTATATATATAAACATAATGCAGGATTGCATATGTAAGCAGGCACGCCGTCTATGCCTGGAGGCTTTTTTTTTATTTTTATTTATAACTGCTTGAGTATAGTTTTAAATATTGGCGTGTGCTAGCTGACATATATGGCAAATAATTTTTATGTTTTTGTGTTTCGTAATGTTAATTACTTATTACTGTATAGAATCGAGTTCTTCTAACTGAACAGACAGCAGTGCTGCTGGGCGTTGGTTCCGCCATGTCTGTCTGTGTGTGTGTGTGTGTGTGTCTGTGTGTTGGTGTCTTCTTCATGATTTTGATTTTGATGTTTGTTACTCAACATCGCAAAAACGGCTACGGTACTTTTAATTCCGGTAGTGCCTAAATTTCGGTGATATATTTTCCGATATCCACGCGGGCGAACTTGCGGGAAAATGCTATTTCATACTAAAATGATCTTGTAATGGAGTACAATCACACCAACACATTAAAACTCAACAACAACACTTGGAAAGTAAAATAGTTTTAAAGCAATTTCTTAACGGAAAGCGAAGCGTCTGCTTTTTGAAGCATCATGGCTGCCAACTGCAACGTACAGAACGCAGACGGAGTGAATAACAAACTACACTAAAGTTTCTGAGACGCCTTTTTGTGTCTGTAGTTTCTTCTAACATTGTTCTATACAAATGTGTGTTTTTAGCAAGGCAATTTCTCTAAGGAACGAGATAGTAGAGTAACTTATACTTGTATGAAACTTTATCTCGATATGATCCGTAAATCGCTCCCGATAACTAAAATACATATTTTCCTCCATCATGCACCGGGTACGCGCCAGCCCCTGCATCCTGAAAACGATAATAGCTGACAGGTGGGATAGCCCCATACTGGGACATTGGATATGCCTACATGCCAGTGAGGCGTAGGTACCTAATTAAATAGCTTTTCTGGGTAGGTATAAGTACTAACACTAGTTCTAAGTTTTTTGTATACTAACCAATCAATGGACTCGTCTGAAATATATATTTATTTTTTTTATTTTTTATTATATCACAATTTTAAAGCCCCGTCTCATGCAGCTGCCTCAGTAATTTTAAAGTGCATTCCAGCGACAGAAATACTTTTAAGAAAGTCTTTTAAATTAAGTGCCGTTTGAGTGTTCGGGGCTTTAGGTGTAAGCTAACCATTGAAAGCCTCTTTCTTATACGCAGTCATTTGTGGTTCCTGGCACAAGTGGCTGGCGCGACGGGTCACTGACATTTTGAAAACCGTAGCATACATGGATGCTTTCAGCTCAGGATATGGTAAAATGGGCGTTAGCGTGGACATACTCGTTATTGTCCTATCAATAGTTCTACGAGTTTATTTTATTTTTGTTGGTCCATACATTTTGGTTTAAACACTTCAGTAGGACCAACAGGAATAACATAATTATCTTCGTGGAAGTAGTTCCACGAAGGACAAAAAGTAGGTCCACGAGAAAACACCCGGTAAAGTGAACATGCCTATTAATTCCTAGCTAAGCGTAGGCACAGGGTTGTGTATAATATTAAGAAAGTTTTAGCGCATCTATACAAAACTGCTTCTAAACTAATACAATAATAGTGACTGTTGTTTTGTTTTTTTTCAAACAAGCAATAATTGAGATTCAACAGACGAGATACCAGGCAAATATAGCCTTCAGTTTCTGCTTCAGCAGTTAATCTGTGTATAACTTTACAGTAAATTAACTACTCCTTAAGAGTTGCACAGGAAATGAGAGGTCTTTGGTCACTACACGGGGTAATTGATCAAGTCTGAAACGCGTTTAAAGCCATTCAATGTTGATTACATTTGTAAATTAGGCATTGAACGATATAAATTAAATGGTTCCGTGGATCTTTAAATTTATAATGCCAGAATTGAGTTACTGAAGACTTTCAACTTTCCTTCCCGTGTAAAGATCCAACGGAGGAAGTTGTAAAACTATTACTTGAAGTTTTTCGAATAAATACCTACTTAATAAAGTAAAGACCTTTTTTTTTTTTTTTTTTTTTTGAGGATGGGAAATCATCACATGACTCCTCCCGCTCTGGGTGGAGCGGAAGGGAGTGTCAGACTCTTACTGACTAAAACCCACCCGTGTTCCTTCCTTGGCCCTTTATGTTCCGGGTCAGCGGTACCCCTTTTGGATGATCCCGCTTTCCCGGCAGGCTTGGGCCCTAGTGGACCCCCTCTATGATGCTGACATCTCTTTGAGGCGCGCGTGGAACACGTACGCGCCGTCCAGCACGGGCCTGGTCCTGATCGGACGGTGAGCTACCCATTACTCACCGCCCGCAGGCCCGCGCCTACGGTGGCCGGGAGTCGTCACGCGGCTCCCGACGCCCGGAGCGTCCACCGCGGCGGCTTGGACGGGAGACTCTCTCCCTCTCCCGTCCCGCCACCTCCTTCGCTAGCATGACTGCTTCGCAGAAGGAGGCGACTGCCTCCCACTCCCCCTCGCCCCGGACCATGGCTTGAACCAAGGCCGGGCGTGAGAGATCGCCGCCGCTGCCGATCGCCTCTACGAGGACACGGCGGTGCTCCGCCCATGCAGGGCAGGCCCCCACCGTATGCTCCACCGTGTCCTCGGGGCGATCATCGCAGTGGTGACACCCGGGCGTTTCCTCCCGCCTGATGATGTGCAGGAACCTCCCGAAACTTCCGTGTCCGGTGAGGACCTGCGTCAGGCGGTAGGTGAGGACGCCGTGACGCCTCTCTAGCCACTCCTCAAAGAGGGGTCTTACCGCCGCTATCGTGGCGTGCCCTGCGCTGGGTTGCGACAGTCGCTCTTTCCATGCCGCCATGAGATCGCGCCGGAGGTCCGTCCGCTCCGCCGCGATTTGCCGCGGAAGCGGGGTTTCCCCCCGGCGTAGTGCCTCCGCGCGCCACTCATACAGGCGCGCGAGGACTATCGCCTCCAGATCCCACGGCGAAAGTAAAGACCTTGAGCTGGCCTAGCGTAGTACGGTGTTTCAAGAGAAAACGAGGCCAATTTATACTGGTTGTGTTACCGCTGACGTGCGGTCAACTGTACATACAGATGCTGTGTGGAGTAAACGATGAAACTGTAAACGATGTTTGTAGATGCAGATTTGTTTGACCACTTTTTGTTAAAACAATAGGAAAGCTTGTTTATGATGTAGCTAGGCCCTTGATACAGACCCCTGTGCTAAATTGTGCAATACTATGCAATCAACATTATTAAAATATTAAAGTAATCTGACACGAAGAATATGATATATCAGATATTTCAAGGCTAATTATTTATGTATAAAAAAGGAAGAATCTACGTAAATATACAGGGTGTGGCGTTAGTAGTGGTCCACCGTTCAGGATTCGATGAACCAGATAGTTAACTATAACAATTAAAAAAATTAACCATTTTGTGTAGTAAGTTTTTTTTACAATAATCGCTCTTGAACTTGATGGTGTGTTAGAAATTAGGGTTCAAATTAGAGAAGAACCAACTTTTTCTTCAAAAGAGCTGAATTGACATAAAAAATAATAATTTATCATCATAGCTCTAGTATTCAGCAGTAATTAACAGAAATCAAAATGAAAAAATAATGGTTTTTGTTGAAACTAAAAACAAATTTGTAATAAAAGGTAGAAATTTCGTAAATAAAAGACAAAAAGGAAATATTTTCGGAACCCTTTGGTAAAAATGGTTAAAAAAATTATTTGTTATAGTTATTTATCTAGTTTATCGAATCCTGAACGGCGGACCACTACTTACGCTACAACCTGTATAAGGTGACTGGTAATTAGTGACCGATATCTATACACATGATTATACTCATTTATATTTATTTATTTTATACAAACTACTTTCCCAAAGCAACGATTTTTTTTAATTTAAGTACCTGGCGAATCACCCTCACCCCAATAGAATATTGAGTACTTAACAAGCATTATTCATAAATACACCACCAGCTGTAATTTAATAAAGTGACTAATCTCTTTTTACAAACAAAATGAATGCAATTTTACCACGCATAATTCTTTTTTAATTCATTAAACAACCGTACGGACCGCGCGCGCGGGCGCTATCAACTGTGAGTCGCTTGACCCCGTTCTGTCTCATGTTACATGTAGGTACTACCGTACTGTAACAGTGCAAAGGGCAGAGCGGCTACGCAACTCGCAACCGCGTTTCGTCCACGTATCCGTGTACATACCTAAAACCCAGAAATCGAATTCAAGATCAAAAATGTTAACAAAGAAATGTCATTGTCAAAGTGACAGTTCAGGGGTAGTCAACATTTCCCTAGTCATTCAAATTAAGTTTTTTTTTTTTGTTTAATTTAGTGTTTTTTGAAGATCGCTAAAGCAGCGTGTCAAAATTAAAAATATGACAGCTTAAGGTAAGTTTTAATATTATAGGTAAGTTAAACGAAATAACGCCGTGTTTAACAGTGCCTACTTACTCCACTTTTAATATGCAACGTATGGCCCTAAAGCTACGAAATATCTAAGCACCGGGCGCGATCCCGGTCAAAGTAACCATGAGTTTTTTGACCCCATTTTGTATCGCTGGAGTATTACTAGTAGTAATTATACCTAATAATAAATAACTAACGAAATGACAAAAAATGTTTACGAAATCGCACTTATTTATCGAATGACAAAAAATCGAATATCATTTGATCGACCACTATAAATCGAACGTCTAAATACTCGAACGTTCTTTATATCGAATGATTTAATATATCGTACACTCAATACATCGAGTGTTCAAAATATCGAATGTTTGTTTGATCCAGCGTTCAACGCATCATAATAATCATTCAATCGAAATATTTCTATAGATAATACAAGAAAAACACAAAATTTACAAATAATACACATTTTAATCTTTTATAGGTAAGGTATATTTTAAAATTTTGTGTGAATTTCAAGAAACTAAGAAATCCATGTTTTTTTTAGATAAGGTCGAGCATTAGGTCGATCAATTGACTTTCGATTATTTGGCATTCGATTTGGCTTAGACCCATCATAAAGATGGTAATAATAATATGTGCTATACGAGTATTTGGAATTCAAAAATCGTTTGAAACTATGCTACGTTTACTAAACGCGATCGTGTTAGTAGGCCCACAGAATGACGCACGTTCATCTATTTTACAAGGATTTATTGGCCTCCGTCCTTCCCTTATAAGGTTGACATTGCCCAAAAAAGCACTTAAATATCTTTCAGTAGGACCTACCTTTAACTAATACTTTTTGCTCGTACCAATTTTAGTGCACCTCTATAAACATTACGCTTAATACTTCCCTTAAATCAAACTCACACGCGTCACCATCTGGCGTTGGGTTAGCATAAATAAGTTAACTTGGTATTCAGTCCACGTTCACGCCTTTTACCGATATTTAACTAAAATTCGGGTGTTTGCAAGAAAAACAGGCTGCATTATTTTCATACACAATTTGTTACTTCGTGGGTGACAAAATTTCAACCAGGAACTTTGTCGAATCAACCGTTTGTAGGTTATAAATGATGGTATGTAAATTTGTTCATTTATATTCATGCAATTTATACCCGAAAAAATCAACAGCTATTTTTTGTTTCTGATTAAACTTAAGAAAACTCATATATAGCTACACTGTAGGGAGAGTTCGGCGCAACTAAATCCTTGGGAAGCAATTATTTGCATCGATGACTTGAGTAACATCTAAAAGCAATTAGCATTCCCTTGGACATGGAAATAACTAAGACTATGTGTAGCAGGCCTAGGATACCTGAAGGGCATCCTAGTAGAACATTGAGTGCTGTGTGAACCCCTAGGGGATTTTAGTGGAACGAGCGGAGTCGTATCAGCCGCTTCATATCACCATAAATTAATACAGTTTTAGACAGAAAACGGTTAGATTCGGTTTCCGTGAAACTACTACTACTATTACTAGAAATTAAACGGGCACTTACCTAAAATACATATAATTAGATAATTTTACGTTATTGCCCGTTGCTCGTAACACAGCGCGATCCACATAAAATATATAATTGTCTTTTAGAAGGAAAAATAACACGTTTTTTGAAGTTAACCGTCAAACATCGATCTAATACTTTAAATAGCAAAATCTTTTCCATAAAAAGTTGGGATCACACGTCAACATCCCACTGTTCAGACGGTTAATAAAATCTATGCAGTATGAGACTGCCATTTTTGTGATCCGTGTCCGTGTGTTTTAGTTATACCGTAAAATATCGTAACGATCAACGCCGTGCGAAGGCGGTCTAATTCGGCTTAGGACCATCTATTTTGTAATTAAGATGTCCCTTCTTATTAAAGGGCTGGCAACAGCTAAAGCGCGGTCACTGTCGGACTGCATAGAAAAGAAAGAGAAGCGCGATGACACAAAGCAGGTAATTTATTGCAAAATATGAAGCAAATCTCTATTAACAAAAAAATCTATTGATTGGACTAAAAAATTAAAACACTATCGCATTAATAGGTTGCTTGAAGAACAATCTGAAAAAAAAACTGAACTATTGCATGTATATTAGTATGATTTTTAATAATTAAAAGAAAATTTTTGAGGTATCTTCGTGACTTTTTTCTATGGTACCTAACAAATTAGTTGTATTATGTTTTCAACACACTATCTAATTAGCAAACTGAGAATATCATATATTTTTCTGATTTTGTTTACTGCACTCGATCATATACTTTTAGGCATTATAAAACTTGCGTTTGGGTCATGTAGTCCCCTAAATGTGAGGATAAAGATTTACGCAATACTGTACGTGCACAAAATATAAGGCTCAGGAAATCTTGTGGATTGAAAAAGGATTGAAGTAAACTTATTCTTGGCTAATATTTAACATCACGGAACGACTAAATATAACTTATTAATTTTCTGTAACTGCAATAAATATATTCTTTTTGACATGACATAGACATAACATAAAAAAAATATATATATATAAATACATAATATATAATAATATACATAAATCTTTTGTTGCTTGAAAGAGTAAACACCGGTATGGTAAGGGTCGTCGAGTAAGGGTAAACTTTATTTGACTCTTTTGGTGTTTGACTCGTTTGCAATAACCCACTTTTCCTCAGTTTTTTTAGACCATAGCAGTCTGGGTTACTACTGAGAATTTCTAAAATGAAATAATAAATAACACTGCTGCTTAGGGATCGTACCCATAATAAGGTATCGCTCTAACAAGGTTAATTCAATAGATATTAAAAAATCTTATTTGTCGCCGCCGCAACAAAGCTACGGCGTGCAGACGCAAAGCTTACGGGCGTCTAGGATACTAGACGCTAAGTCTATGAGCCATTAAACGACTGCCGTGAAGACACCAACACACATCATACGTACACATATTAATAAAATGTCATTTTAGTTTCTTCTGTTTAATTGTAAGTTGGTTGTAACACAGTCATAAAATAATAGCTATTAAAAGCAAACATTGACTAATTGATTTTTCTGAGCATATACCTTACCTGGATACTAATACAATGATGCAGTCTAGGGGAACTGGATTAGGGGCTACAAAGTACTCTAGCTAACACTCCATCGGTTGTTGGACGAAGGCTAAAGGACAGTGGTAATTCGAGCTTGCTTTTTATAAAATTAACTTGAGTCGCATCAGTTAAAGCGTTTTTGAGATTAAATTAATTTTTTTCGCGAGTAAGTTCAGGCAGTCTCGGATTTGAGTTGATTTTCTCAGCAAAATTTCACAACTTGTTTCTGGAGAGCCTTTCCCCGTTTCCTAACCATAGCGATCGGTCGCGTGACTACGCGATCGTCACGTACATAGTAATAATTATATCACTTATTTTTATCGGTGCAACGAAGCTTTCGGGTTCACCGAACAAAATTAAAGCGACGGTTGCATGTCCACGCAAAGATCGCTTTAGTTAGGACTCGGCTTAATTTAGAAATTGAAATAAATCAAATGATAAACTCATTTTTTTAATCGCACATCCGGCTAAATATTTATATAGATTATCCATAAACTCTATTCATGCAGCCTCGCAAACGCAGTAATTTCTGAATATGCAAAATATTAAACGGGAAATGTCGCGTGCAGCGATATCTGAACGAAGGTTTACGATTTCACCTGCTGTACCTTTTTTTTAAGTCATGGCGTGCCAATAGTCAAGAGACCACCTGATGGTAAATGGCCTTCGAAACATGGTAAAACCAAAGATATCGCGTGCGTCTTAAATGTCCCAAGTGTGCACATATACGCATATCCTTCAGATCAAACCATGACCTAACAAAGCCGCTTGTGAATGAATAGAAATAATGAGAGACGCTACCGTGGCAAGGAATTGCGACAGTACCTATGTGTAAAGTCCCAAAGTCCATTTCAGACACCAATCTGCATGGTCTCAATGATTATATCCGGATTTTTATATACACATTGACATTAATGAATTTTATAACTACTATGACCAGAGTATTTACTTTGTAAAGTATTATAATATTATTTTAACTATTGTGAATGTGAGAACTATGTTGGTCATTGCTTTTTTTTTTGTATTTTTCTCTCTTAGTGTAATCATGATCTGGCAGTTTCAGTAACTTATGCGGCCTACTCAAATGTCCTTTCTTTGGTATTGTTCGTCGAATCCTTGAGCCCTTTAAGTTCTGAGTTGAGCTGCACGATTGCTGACAAATTTTGCGTGCACTGACTGGACAGGTCAACGCAATCCGTGTGGTTCTTTCCTCAAAAGACCATTTCTGACACCGATCTACATAGCCTTCACATGATCTGACCAAGATTCAGTCTGGACTTTCAAAGAGACTGTGACCTCTGAGTTTGTTTCGGCTTTTCTTCTCAGAGTAGTCAGATAAGAAACGCCGACCTCATCTAGTTTAAAAAAAAATATGATTGACGTGTAAAAGTGTACAAACCTACGAAATAAAATCATTTATCATTTGTATCAATGAACTTCTCAACGACTATTATTCACCGTCACCAATTTTGTGAGCACAAGATTCGTAAAACTTTATGCCTTTTTCTGATATTGGCACGTTCCAAAAATATGCGCGGAAATTGCTGGCGTAAGGATTCTTAGTCTGTGTCGTCAGCGTCATATAAACTTTACTCATACGACCAGTCAAAGTCACGTAGAGGTTCTGATATATAAAATGAATTGCACGCACAAGCTTATAATAATTTCCTACGTATCGTTTTCTAAGACAGTTAATAGGTTTGATGTTAATGACATGTTTCAGGCTGAAGACTGCTGGTGTCTCCTGTCTAGATAAATAATGGCTGATTGTGAAGCAACTTGATTTTAAAATAGCATGATTTTCTGTAAAATTGGAGCTAATTATTTAATTAAATCTATTAAGTCTATTTCATTGCATGATGACACGTAATGAAAGGTAATTTCAATTTTATAAAAATCCTGTAATAAATTACATCCCGGTGGACCATTTTGGTAAAAAAAATCACAAAGTGTACCTACTTCAGGCAGGCAGGTCGCTGTCGTATTCATTAGGCCTTTAACCAATTTATAGGTATAAGTTATACACCAGATTAATTTTAGGCATAGTTTTTTTTTTTTCTTCATAATATTAATTTGTAAACTTGTAATCATGTAACTTTTATGTAATTTATTATGTGAACTTATGAATAAAAATTATTAGTATTATTATATTATTATAAAAATTATTATTATACTTACTTACCAATTTTTTAACCTTGTTAAAAAGCAAGATTTATGACTGATGGCTGTTTTTTTTTTTTTTTTGAATAGGTTAAAGACTATCCAACAAGCCATTACATAGCTTTAAAAAATTGTGTAGTCACTAATGCCCAGTTTTGAGCTTTATTCATAGTCATAGTCATTTATTCATACACAAATAATTGATATCTGAATTTAAACACAAAAACACAAATACAGTAGACAGACTAAAATAAAGAAAGAAAGAAAGAAAGAAAGAAAAATAGATTTATTTCTCACAGAAACACGTGCATACAAAAATACTAATATCTCTAATATTAAGAAAAAAGTTAAAATAACAACAAAGAGATCTCTAATCACGAGCACAAAACAGAAATCGTCGACAGCTGCACGTCATGACTGTGACAAGAAGGCTTCCACTCAGCATGATAAAATAAATTACATTTGAATTTCATAGATTCAAATAACAATTTAAAAATCATAAGTTCACATGTCATCAATATGTTGACAAGTAAATGAAACAATATGGTCGACAGCTTAACATTCAAAATAATAACAATTAACTAATTAACAAAAGATAAGTTTGATAGATTAGAAAAAAAAACAATTTAAAGTTAGATCAATAAATCAGAATGAACAAAATCCAATGAAATTCAACATGGTTTTCTCAATAAAAATAAAAATTACAGCTCATTATAATTACAGCTCTTCTTAGTAATTTTCTACAGCGTGGATTTATTCGGTAGAACCCACGTTAGCAATTTCCTACTGGTTCTTTGTGATGTGATTGATTGAACCACGTTTTAACTATAGTAATGCTTTTCCGCTAGGTATGAGCAACCACAATGCTTGTAAGTGGGGAAAGGGATCTACAAAAAAGTGACATTAATTGGATTTTAGGCCGCCTTCCCATTTTTTTTTCAGAGTATCAAATCATCAAATACCTTCTCCCGCTCTGGGCGGAGCCGGAGGGCGTGTCAGACTCTTACTGACTAAAACCCACCCGTGTTCCTTCAGTTGCTCAGTTCAGTTCAGTTGTTCAGTTCGGTTGCCTGTGCCAGGGGCCACGGTTTCCCTCTCGGACTTTCCCGCAACCCTGACAGGCATCGGCCCTAGCGGATCCCGTCGTTGGTGCTGACATCTCTTTGAGGCGCGCGTGGAACACAACGAGGCCGCCTTCCCTGACCGTTATAATATTTTGAGAAGAGGTTTTTAGCGATATTTATTATTGGTTTATTACCATGTTGATAGGATGTGAATCTTCACATTTTTTTTTTTTTATTGAAAGTAACGTACGAAAACAATGGTTGTCTGCTGTACCGCACTGTAAAGACAGTGCGGTACAGCTATCTGTGTTTAAAACTACAAATTGACACAGAAAGTTCTTATATTAAATCTTCAAAAAGAGGTCTAATCAAACACAGACACAACAAGACGGTTGGTTCCATTATGCGTAGACAAAAAGAGGGATTCATCTCATTCTTTAGGCCACATCAAACACATAAGACTACTTGGTAAAAGACCAAGAACATCAATATGAAATATGAACTCTACTTACCTGTTGATAAGGCTTGTAGACGAGCGGCTTAAGACGTGTTAGAATTGGAAGCCAAACTCGGCAAATATGTGCGGGAAAGTTACGTAGGGTAATAATATATTCCTACTGAAGTTAATATTGAGAATCTACTGTTTCACAGTTTGCTAAAACGGAACTGCTAAAAACAAATAATTCGTTGTCATGGTCCCACATTACCTACTCACTGTCTTATTGATTCTGGTCTACTCCGATAGTAAGTACAGTCTTGTCTTACGATAGTAAGACAGTAATCACCACTGCTGAGTATACGCCTCCTACTTTTTCTGCAATCCTTCCCGGTTCCGTGCGTCCGTCATCCTGGTGTTTCCCGCGACTTTGACGATATCATCAACCCAACGCGCTTTTGGACGGCTCTGGTTTCTTTTACCTTACCTTAGCCACCATTGGTCACAGTTTTACTCTATCGGCCATCTCCGCGTCTAACTAGATGTCCTGTCCAACTCCACTTGAGACGCATCGCCCTGTCCCCGACGTCGTAGACTTTCGACAGACGGCGGATTTCAGTTTTACGCACTCGGTCTAGTAGGGTTATGCTAAGCCATTTTTGTCAGTAATAAAGTTGAATTATATTTTTACGAAACTCACTTTCTCATACAATTCAGCCCTTTTATCCCCAAGATCAATGCATGAAAATGATGTTATCATACTCATTCGACAATTTGCTGCCGGCAATTTACTTGTTGTAAAATTGCTCAGGACTGTGTTACCACATCGGGGGAACTTTTCTTGAGGTACACGTACGTGAAACGACGGGTAATTAAAATTTTCTGCAGATACTAAATATATAAATACAAGAACGATATATGAAATAGCAGAATCATCAACAACTTCTTCAAATTGTATTAAGTTGTTATTATGATTTTGGAAACGGGGTATAGTTCGTACGTTTCCAAAATCATTGAAAAAAATAACTTAAATCTAAAAATACTTAAAGGTAGTAAATCACCTTATTAGTAGTTTCTTGTTTTTTTGTTCCTTTCAGGGTATTTTAATGTTAACCATTCGCTACCAGTTTCTTCAAGTAAAATAAAAGAGGTGAATGAAAGTACCTAAGTAAAACCTTCAAATTAGGTTACGTAGACTATAACTTCCAAAGTGGTTTATATCGCATCGGAATAGGCCGTTACAAGTTGAACTTTAACAGATATACTAATAAATTTTGCTAGCTTTAAAGATTTTTATTATGCTTCTAAAAATACTAAAAACATGGTCACAAATTAGAATATTAATTACCCGTGCTGGAAATAACTAAATTTAAAAATACCTTATACCGTGTACGATCATAGAAACCACTTATAGAACAATATGACCTGCATATTCTACTTGACAAGCGTTGACAGGTTATTAACCTACAAATTCCAATTTGCATTAATTACTGCGACAAACCTTCATAAAACATGCAAAAAACTTAATCCTTCTCAACTCATCTAGTTTTTAAAATATGATTGACGTGTTAACGTGTTTGTAAAAAAAAAAAAAACAAATCTACAAACCTACTTACAGAAATAAAATCATTTATCAATAATAATCTCGGAAAAAAAAATTAAAGAAGTTCGTACTTTTACATTCTTTTGCACAAGGAATCAGCTAATATTAGAGTATTTTTCTTCATAAATTTCCTATAAACGTAGAACGTGCTTGTGACAATCCTATTGGAATTTACTATAATTAAATTCGGTTTGCGTTTGCTACTTTTCTGTCTTTGTAAAATAAATTATTGAATGCGAATTATATCTGCTTCCGCACTATATATTATGTATAGACCACTAGTAAAAATGGCATTTCTTAAGGTACTTCCATCAAAGAAACACTGTTCAAAAACGGATATTTTTTTATAGTATTCATTGAAATAGGATAGTTTTTAGGATGAATATTCACTGCTATCTACCTAATAAGTAATTATATTAATTTAAACTGTTGTTGAAGATTCTTGATGTCTGAGGGTTCTTAATTGAAAAACTAATATGCACCAACACGAACTGTTTATTGTTAAACATATATAAGCACTGCACAACCGTATTTACTTAGTAAATCCACAGCTTTTGAATTATAATATACAGAGCGCGTGTGACACGAATGACAGTCACCGAGAGAGGGCTAGAGTGAGAGTGAGAAAGGAACAGATTGATGTGTAGATATAGATATATAAATTAGTATGATAATACTAAACATTCTCACGCCTTCTTTTAACAAAGCTGCACTACTTGATAGGATGACAATGCTGGCAATGCAAGTTAATTTAGAGAACAGGTAAATAATTTCACAATTTAAGGTAAGTTATTAATTAATTATGTTAAGCTAAGTTATCCATTAAGTTACAGGTTCCATTTCACTATACTTAAAATATAAGTACAAACAAATCTTATACAGTAAAAATTCTTAAACTAGTTACTGTTGTTACACTGTTGTAACAAAATCAACTTATGTATGGGCCTAGTATAATCACCCTTAGATGTATGAATGGTTACAGATCTTATCAATTTGTCATTTTTATTTACATTAGTTGATATAACTTTGCCTAAAGGCCACAAGGCAGGAGGTGTACATTCATCTTTAATTATTACAATGTCTCCTATTCTTAAGTTTTTCTTAATGTCTAACCACTTATTTCTATTTTGTAACTCAGAAATATATGTAAAATAAAATTGTTTCCAAAATCTTTGTTTTATTAACATAATTTTTTGGAATATACTTAATCTAGATTCATTTAAATCTAACACACTAGGCTCTGGGATGTCTGTTATAGAAGCTCCTATAATAAAATGGGCTGGAGTTAAACAGATAACATCATCTGGAACATCAGCAATTGTACATAACGGTCTTGAGTTTAATATGCCCTCTATTTGGACTAAAGTAGTATATAATAATTCGTAAGTTAATTTAGTAGAAACTAAATGTCTTTTAAGTAAAGACTTTACTGACTTTATTCCAGCTTCATAAATACCACCCATATGACTGGCAAGAGGTATTGTAAATTTATAGTCAATAGAATTACAAGTGCAAAAATCAATTATTTGGCTGTATGACTTATCTGACTTAAACATTTTATAAAGCTCATGTAGTTCAGTTTTAGAACCTCTAAAATTAGTAGCATTATCAGTATACAAACATGTTGGAGTACCTCTTCGAGATACAAACCTTTTCAAAGCACAAATAAATGCCTGGGAACTCAAATCAGTAACAAGCTCTAAGTGTATAGCTCGAGTCGCCATACATACAAATAGACATATGTATCCCTTTGTGTATTTACAGTTTCGAGTCATTGAACTCCGGATAGCCATTGCACCACTGAAATCAATGCCTACATGAAGGAACGCTCTTGTTAGGGTTACTCGGGGAGAAGGGAGACTAGCCATTTGCTGGCCACAGGTTTGTGCTCTAAATCTGATGCACTTAACACAAGAATGAATAATCTTTTTGACTTCATTCCTACCATGCATAATCCAGTATTTTAATCTAATATTATATAAAGTGTTTTGTATTCCAGAGTGTAGCAATTTTTGGTGATAATGTTGAACAATTAATGATGTTATGTAATCTTTAGCGGGTAGTATAATGGGGTGAGCTTGACTATAGGATATGTCTGAATGCTGGATACGACCTCCAACTCTGATGAGCTGGTCTTGATCTAGGAAGGGATTTAGTTTCCTTATAGGACTGGATTGAAATGTATATAGTTTTCGTTTAGGCAAGTCTGCATTATTTGATTGACTGAGTGATGATAATTCTAAATATTCTCTTGAAAATGATTTAAGTTGTGTTATTTGAACAATGAAATTCGTAGCTCTGTTGAGTTCTTCTACTGTTAAATAAGGGGAATAGTTTTGACCCTTGTTTTTTAGTTTATTTAAGAATCTAAACATGAATGCAATAATTCTTGTTAACTTTGTGAAGTTAGAAACTTTAAGAAACAAGTCATAAAAATATTCATAATTTATAGAAATTTTATAAAATGTATCTGTGGATGTATGGTATAGTTGTGTACATGTGTTGTGGACAGGAGTTATTACTTGAGAAGTAACTACTTGGGGCACTGAAATAGGCCATGTAGATTTATCCTGTTTAATCCAGGTAGGGCCTTGCCACCATAACTCACAAGTGGACAATTGTTTGGGCATAACCCCTCTAGTTATTAAATCTGCTGGATTTTGTTTGGTATTTATATAATACCAATCATCCGTGGCAGTTAAATCGATAACCTGCATTATACGATGAGAGACATAAGTGTCATGTTTATGTTTGTAAGGGGATTTAATCCAGCTTAGAACAATGGATGAGTCTGTAAATAGAAATTTATGATCAATTTTTATATTATTTTTTGTAGTGTTAATAAACCTATCATATATTTGTGATAACAATAATGTCCCACATAGCTCAAGTCTTGGAATTGACTGTTGTCTTTTAATAGGAGCTACTCTAGACTTGGCCATGATCAAGACGCAAGTAGATTCTTTATTAGGATAATTTGCTTTCAAATATAAGCAAGCACCATAGGCTTTCTTAGCTGCATCACAAAACCCAATTAGGATTATATCAATAGGTATATCAGTAAAATACCATCTTGGAATCCTAATTGACTTTAAGTAATTTAATTGATCAATAAACTGTTGCCAATGATCTTGTAAATGGTTAGGTATGGGACTATCCCAGTCAATCTTTTCTTTCCAGATGTCTTGCATTAAAACTTTGGGAATAATTACTGTAGGCGCTAAGATACCTATTGGATCAAACATCTGTGCTATCTGTGATAATATAGATCTTTTAGTTTTACAAATGCTTGTGATTTCAGGTATGTGAGTATGGAGTATGTCATGTGTAGGCTGCCACATCAAACCCAACGTCTTAACGGAGTCTGGCTTGTTAAAATCATAGGAATTGTTTTGAAAACTAGAATTATTTTGTGAATTATGTTCACTATATGTGTCCATAGTTGGACTTGCAATTTGTGCTAAAATATGAGTATTGTTTGAAGTCCATTTGTGCAACTTGAACCCGGCTTTATTAAGCAGATCTTTTAATTGTAAACAGAGTTCAGTACACTGTTCAATGGTCTGTTGACCAGATAGATAGTCGTCCATATAACTGCAAGTTTCTATGCATTCTGCAGCTAGACCATGAGTTTCTTTATTTTTGTAAGCTAAATCTAACATAGTGCGGCATGCAAGATAAGGTGCACACTTAGTGCCGTATGTAACTGTTGCTAATTCTATGCATTTGAGTGGATCAGATTTAGATTCTCTCCATAAAATCCTTTGATATGATCTTTGCTCTGGATTCACAAATATACCTCTGAACATTTTAACTATATCACAAGAAATGGCATATTTGTATAATCTGAATTTCAAAATTATGTTAAGTAAGTCATTGTAAATGTTTGGACCTTCATGTAGAATATCATTCAAGGATGTGCCTGTTGATGTTTTGGAACTAGCATTAAAAACAACTCTCAACCTAGTTGACCTACTTTCAGATTTTATGACAGGTAAGTGAGGTAAGTAATATGTATTGTTTTGTGTAGGTGAGAATTCCTTTACATAATATGCATGACCCAATGCAATATACTCATTGATAAATTCTTTATATTGAGTGAATAATGCAGGATCTCTTTGAAATCTAGACTCTAATTGTAATAAGCATCGGTAAGCAGTATTAAATGAGTTACCTAAATCTAGTAGCTTGTCTGTGTGTAGGGGTAGATTAACTGTGTATTTACCCTGGTGATCTTGTATTGTTGTAGATTCATATAATGTTTCACAATATTTATCTTGAGGAGATATTAATTTTTGAGGTGTGATTTCCTCTTGTTCCCAGAAGCGTTGTAGAAGCTGATCTGTTGACAATAAAGATACATACATGCTAATGTGAGGGTCAGGACTGCTTGTCTGTAAAGAGGTGTCACTTGTGAGTGCGCCTGATACAATCCAACCAAATACTGTATCAATCATGACCGGTAGGTTGTGACCTAACTTTATGCGGTCTGTTAGCAAGAGTGAATAGAAAAGCTCTGCCCCTATGAGTATGTCTATAGTGCTAGGTATAAAGAATGTGGGGTCAGCTAGTTTGCATGTAAGCTTGGGAGGTATGTTCCAGTTGTGTGTAGGTATGTAAGTATGCGGTAGTGGCACTGTAATGTTGTTCATTACTACAAATGTTAGATTAGAGTTATAATCATTGTATCGAGAAGATATATTAGCATTTATGCTTAATTGTGCAAGGCTGTCTTTGTTTCCTACTCCTTTAATTGTGCATGCATGGTAGCTGTATGGAAGCTTTAAAACGCCTGCAAGCCTGTGTGTAATAACACTAACTTCACTGCCCGAGTCTAATAGTGCTCGTGCGTTTACCCAGTTTCCCATAGCATCCCGTATTTTTATGATAGCTGTTGATAGCAAGGTAACATGATGTTGAGTGTTTGAGACAAGAACCGCTGATGGGTTAGTTTGAGAGTTTGTTTCGCATTGGACATTTGGATTTGTAGTATTGTGCTGTTGCACGCAAGAGTTCAGTGAGGCAATAGTATCAGGTAGCTTGACATCTGCTGTGGCGGGACTTACTTGGCTAGAACGATCCATATGTATACTTGTATGATGTTTGCGATGGCAGGACAAACACTTCAGTTTTGAACACTTATGTTTTGCATGGTAAGGCTGTAAACAGTTAAAACACAAAGTTTTAGACTTAATTAAGTTAATACGCTCAGGTACACTCAGTTCTATATAATTAGGACACTTGTGCAAGTCATGTTTTTGTTGACATAGTAAACAATTTATTTGAGATCTCGAGGTTGACGACACATGTGTAGTTTTAACAGTATTCCTATCCGAAGGCTTGTCATTGAGTAATTCAAATGCTGATCGCCTTAAGTTTAAGAAATCTAGTAACTCAGATAATGTAGCGAGAGTACTTTCTTTTCTGTTTAGTTCCCATGCTGCTCTCAGCGAGTTGTCCAGTTTATGTGATATTAGGAATACTAATAGGTCATCCCAACTGTCTACAGGCAGCTTAATAGCCTTAAGGGAATCTAGACTTTGCTGTAAAGTTACTAGAAACTCTTTTAAGTTATGTTTATTAACAACATTGTAATTAGTAATAGCCTTTAAATGAAAATTAACAATCATAGTTTGGTTCTCATACCTTTTAGCTAGTATATTTAATGCCTTACTGTAGTTTTCCTCAGTTATGAGAAGTGAGGTAATAAGCCCAGCCGCTTCTCCTGATAGGGCTGACTTCAGATATTGAAGCTTGTTCACTGTCGGAAGGTCCACACTGTCAACAGAGGCGTAGAATATATTCTTGAATGCAGGCCACTCGCGGATATCACCGTCGAACTTTGGAAGTTCCAATAATGGCAGCTTGACACGTGGCTTCCTTGTCGTGCAATCATGTAATGTCGTAGAATTTAAATGGGATTGCTCCATAGTTTGTTGCGAGCCTCCAGTAAATGACGCAATTTGTGCTTTAGTAGCATAATATTTCGCTTCGGTTGTCTCCCGATCCTGTTCGTTGACTTGTTGCCGGTCGGGCAAGTCCAACCTCTCAATATTGATTTGGATTTCGTCGTATCGATCCATTAGTTTATTTAATTCCTCTGATCTGACCTGTAGGTCGCGTTTAGTAGATCTTGCAGGATCGTAGTTCTGCACGTAGTTGGTAATTCTTGTAATTTTACCTTTTATGGCGGCACGGGTCGTGCGCAAGTTTTCTATTTCTTCCATCTTGTGTTGTATGGAACCACGAGATTATAAAATATATGTACAATTTATTGTAACTTTGTAAGATGCTTGTGAGCTGTAATGCTGAAAAGATGTTTCTTGTAAATACTGTTGTAATTGTTACTCGATTCACGTTTCACGTTTTACGACGTAGGCGTCGGTCGAACTTTTTTTCCGGAAAAAGTAGCAAAACACTCGGAAACACTCCACAGATTAGTTATAGCAGCGGGATTGGTTGAATCCATGTATGTATGTCTGTTTTATCGACAACTTAAAAATGTCGATTGCCTATTGGCTGCTTCTCTCCGGCCCTGTCGGTAAAACAGTACTTAAATCTTCGTAAGTGGCGCTGGCGATGTATGCCGAAGAGGCACGAGGTGGCACGATGGGACCCGAAGCTAGGCGACTTTCGTCGATCTTGTCGATGACTTCCTGCCGGTTTGGCGCAAGCCACGTGATCACGTCCGCGAACCACGCAAAAAATGGCGAACGAAGGACCAATTTTATGTTGAAGATTCTTGATGTCTGAGGGTTCTTAATTGAAAAACTAATATGCACCAACACGAACTGTTTATTGTTAAACATATATAAGCACTGCACAACCGTATTTACTTAGTAAATCCACAGCTTTTGAATTATAATATACAGAGCGCGTGTGACACGAATGACAGTCACCGAGAGAGGGCTAGAGTGAGAGTGAGAAAGGAACAGATTGATGTGTAGATATAGATATATAAATTAGTATGATAATACTAAACAACTGTCATTTCAATTACTTTAGAGTAAGCCGGTAAAAATAAAATGGTATGAAATCCACATTAAATTGTCAAATGTTATTTTGTAATCTGTAATTACAACCCATACTGTCACCAAACACAACTGTCTGTGTACGATCTTTATAAATCCAATATTTACCCGACTACGGCGAAGCCAAAAGATATAATTATAATTTTGTAGGTGTTCCTAGCACCCACATGGTATAAAGGCATGCGACCACGGCCTTACCTTGACCATTTTTGTACTAGTCCAGTGCAATTAGTCAATAGAAATGAAAAATGAAGAAACACAGTTATAATTAATGGAATTTTATGTTTTTTTTTTAATGTCTAATACCATGAACTAAAATGTTTACACAAAAAAAATTACCGATTTTTTTTTTCTATGTATTTTCTTTCATTTTTCAAGCTTCAATGTATTTTTTATTAATATATTTCTGCCGACATGATGTATGAGCATATACAACTTCACACGTATTCAAGTATTATAATAATCCATCATTTCTCTCCTCAGAAGCTTGTTTCAAAGTTCCCAATGTTTCCCAAAGTTCCTCTTTTAATTTCAACAATGGAACCTAGTTACTGTTAGTTAGTTAGTTACTGCTCTGAGCTCCAAGTTTTTCGCAAAGAAAACAAACATTTTTTCAACATCTGCGGGACCAATATTTCCACTGAATAACTGCTCATGTTTAAAATTATTACAAAAAATATTAATAAACGGAAAGTCGAAAATGATAAAATACAAAATGTACAAATGATTTTTTTTCTTATTTAGTAGGTATTTATTATTAACACTGTTACGACACACGATGAATATGAATTTATTGGTAAATATAATTGATAATTTCAACAAACACTGCACAAAATATTCAAAATAACGTTTCACTAACGCACTGTCAGCCTACTAAATAGCTTTCAGAGTAGAATAACATCCGCCACTCGTGCTCTCCACTATCCCCTTTATCACCCCCTGCTCCTTTTTCTATACCTGCAATAACTACTTTTCAAGGACGTTTGCTGTCCCTTCGTATATTTTATAGAGACTTAGTTATTCTCGAGAGAAAAAATAAATATTCAAAATCCTTCGGATGATGGCACGAGTTTTACGTAATTGGGGTGATGATTTGTCTTATACGATATGAAAGCGTTACTTGATAGTAAAGACTGGCTCTAAGGGTGAGAATCGCCTGGAGGTAAGCAGAACCTCGTAGTGTTAGAACATGACTTTCCTTTTCTTTATTCTATAATCCTTTAGTCCAACCTATACCTTATTTGTATTGCTTGTGCACGCCACTTTGCTTATGTTTAACTAGCGACCTTACCTTGCTTTGTACGGTTTTTACGACTTGACAAAACATGAAGTTTCCTTTATTATAACTTAGTTTAATAGTATTATGCACATATAACTTTCAAAATAAATTCTGTAAATGATGTTTAAAAACCGTATCAAAATCAGTTGTAGTTTAGATGAACAACGCGGTCACACAGACAGACACGAAAAGCGACTTAAATTAATAACACGCATAAATGTACAGATATAAATATATAGCCCACCACTGCTTCACACAGGTGCAATGTAGGTGGCGACATGTCAAAACATCGAGATTTCTGAGTTAAATATTATTGTTTAAGCATACAAATCTTTCGGAATAGATTCAGTTAATAATGATGGTGAAAACTGCATTTAAATCCATTGTATAACTTAGAAGAACTAAGTGGTCACACAGACTGACATGAAAAACGACTTTGTTTTATACTGTCTATGTTTGTACATATGAAAACTCACTAAATGGAATACATTTATATTTAAAGCAGGTAAGTCATCGTTTCCTACGAAGTACCTTTAGTTTTTCATAAAAAGCAATCACGTCAACATGGATCAATAAAGATACCGACAAATGACATGACATCTTTCATTATTTCTCTATATTTTCTGTTTCCGAGAATGTGGCTGGATTGAGCTCTTCAGTAGAAATTGTTGTGTCAGATTTCTTTCAGAAAATGATCGTAAAAGTTTTGGCAAAAGCGCTACCGATAGCTATGGTAACCGGTAACCACAATCAAGTAAACAAGTTGTTGAAAAGAAAAATATTTTTCTGATTCTAGGAATTCTTGGTTAATTTGATTTTTTGAGCAAAAGTGTTTATTTTTTGTTCAATCAGCGATGTGTGGTTTTAAACTAAATATGTGTATATTGTGCAGTTGAAATGAAGACCTTTTTCAATTAAATGATAATAAAATTCATATAGGCAGATTATTTGTGGCCAGAATATAATTATGGCATTCCAGAAACTTTTTACATTACTATTAATATAGTTAAGTACCAAGATGTGTGACATTTTATTTAATTGTTGTAATATTTTGGGAGTGGGGATAATAATATCGTTACAGTAATCACAATTGTTGTTTCAATTTAGGGGACAAAATTTTAGCCTTTAGGTCAAAACCTTTTTTCGGAGCCTGCCTGAAAAATACCCAACTTTTCAAATTAAATCCATACTCACACCGCACAGATACACGCAAGAACACACTAAAAATATTAGGGGTTAAAGTATGAAATGGCCGATTTGTACTGAAAAATTGAACTTCGTTTTTTTTTTTAATTTAACATATTTATTTAATCAAAATAATTACCATTATTATCTATACATTGCTGCCATCTAATAGGAAGGTCATTTATGCCTTTGCGATAAAACTCTCGTGATCTAGATTCGACAAACTGTGTGAAAGCATTTTGTATTGCCTCCTGAGAAGAAAACTTTTTATCACGTAGAAAATTGTCCAAATCACGAAAAAAATAGTAGTCCGTTAGAGCAAGGTCTGGCGAATACGGAGGGTGACGAATAGTTTCTAATTGCAGTTCCTGTAGAGTAAAAACGGTTTCTCGTGCTGTATGAGATCTCGCGTTATCATGGAGCAATAATGGTGAAGATCGATTCATGAGTTGGGGCTGTTTCACTGCTACTTTTGCTATCATTGTTCGGAGTTCGGCACAGTAGACATCTGCCGTTATTGCTTGGCCAGATCGGAGAAAGCTATAGTGAATAACACCATGCTGAGACCACCAAACAGTTACCATTACCTTTTTATTGGTAAGCTTTGCTTTAGGACACTGTTGCGGCGTTTGACCTGGGGTCAGCCATTGCATTTTTCGCTTACGGTTATCGTAAAGAATCCACTTTTCATCACATGTCACAATTCGATCCAATATTCCTTAATTTCTGTATCGATTCAACAAGGCAACACAAGTTTCAACACGCGTTTCTTTCTGCAGATCAGTCAAATCATGAGGCACCCATTTCTCATATTTTTTTATTTTATTGGGTTTACGGTTTTATTGTTTTAGACATTTATTTTCTCAAAAAATTTACACTATCACTTACAAAGTAAATACAATATTACAACTTAAAAATACATAAAGCCGATTGGCGTAGTGGGTTAGTACTATGACAAAATTACATTAGGATTTCGTAACAGTTTTAGTAAAAGGGTAGTTGTAGAGAGAAAAAAAATATTTACACAAAACTAAATGCACAACGCCGTATGCCTACCGCCACTGCGGGTAGGTGTGCATGAGTTGAGGGATACAATACATGCTTTCCCGTTCTCGATGACGACCCGCATTAGAGTACCGAGCGTTGCCGAAATACGTTTGGTTGCAAACACGCGTTTATTTTCGAAAATACTCAATTTATTGAAATAATTCCTGCAGCTAAAAAGCCTATTCAGATTTATTGGAATGAAAATAGTCACGCGCGGTATTTTTTTCTCTTTAATAACAAACTCCAGGAAAAAAAATCTTAAGTCAAGGAAGCTAAAAAGTTAAACTATAAAATATACATATATTTTTTTGCACATCCGTCGTTTACCTGTACTTTATAGAGTTTAAAAATAGGCAATCAAGAACGGGAAAGCCCTGAAGGCCCATAACATAGTGATTATTATTGTGATATAATTTTTTAATTATGTAATTGAATAAATTTTGTTGAGCAATCAAAACATTTCCTTTTTGTTACGATTTCGTGATTCCGGTAAGACTTTCAAAAATCAAAAATCAAAAGTCATTTATTCAAATTAGGCTGAGAATCAGCACTTTTTGAACGTCAAAAACACATAAGACAGTCCCCCCAAAACGCCCACCCTTCACCACTTCCTAGTGCTTTAGCTGGGAAGAAGAAGTGGCGGAACAAACTCCCCAGCAGCACTGCTGTCTGTTCAGTTAGAAGAACTGGATTCTATACAATATAGTAATAAATAAATTAACATTACGAAACACAAAAATACTAAAATTATTTGCCATATGTCAGCTAGCACACGCCAATATTTAAAACTATACTCAAGCATAAATAAATAATAAAAACAAAAACGCAAACAGAACTTAATACATAATAAAAAGCCTCCTGACATAAAGGGCGTGCCCGCTTACATATGCAATGCTGCATTATGTTTATATGTATATAGCTGTAACTAGTAGCCACAAATGATAAACTAGGACCTTCGAAGTAAAATAAAGAAACATTAATTTCTAATAACAATAACAAAACCATAGTCAGCAAGCTGACCTGTCACCACAAGCAGCACCCGTTCACGAGCATAACGCAAAGATCAGCTATTACCCCCCTCGCCATATTTGAGGGAAGGAGGCAACCCGACCCCCGACGCTACCGCAAGCATTGACATCTAAGGGAGCATGACGAACTTGCTGCCGGTTGCTCAAAAGAATAATAATTATGATGAACTGTCGAGGTCACTAGCTAACCATATATTGCAATACAACTCATTAAAAAACATTTAAATGAGTAGATTATGTCAATAATAAATAAAAATTAAATTAAACTAAGGTGACTAATAAATATAGTCAAATAAAATAAACAATTATATGAACTCGTATAACTTGTCAGTAGGTAAGCTAATTTTGGAGAAAGAACATAAACATTGTCTTGAGTTAATCACAGCGACCAACTATTTTTATCGTTTAAGTAATCGTTGATTGAATAGTATGCCTTTGAACAAAGGTTGGATTTTACTTTAGCTTTAAACGCATTAAAAGGCAATTCTAACAAAGAAGAGGGAAGCTTGTTATAAAAGTTTATACCAAGCCCAACAAATGAGTTATGGACCTTATGAAGCCGGTGAAAGGGAGCACAAAACTTTATCAAAAAAATCGACCATTTAAATGATAATTTGGTTGCTTTATTTTAGGTTTACTACGAATAATTGACGTTACAATACAGGGCGCCCAAAAAACTTTATCCTATAAGTTTATGATAAGAAGTGTTTCAACGTTTTTTTATGAAATCATTCACAAGGAGGTAAAATAGGGGACGATTTTCAAATTCAAATGTAATAACTACTTATAGAATTTTTATGTAGTACCTACTTATTTTTAAGAGATTTAAAGGTTTGGAAATATAGTCATAGTTCGTATTTTATTATTATTACTACATTTAATCTTTATTTTATTAAAATCAGTCCACTACGTCATAGTTATTGGTTAATATGGTGAGTAGGCAGTTCACCAAACATTAGTCCAAATTTTTTTTAATTGACAAGCAACGATTGGCAAAAACATTATTTGTCATTTTATCATTCTATAACAACAAGTTTACCAAATATTTCGCTTAGCAAAATAATTATCCAATAAACTTTCATTTAATAACGTAATATTTGACAAACAATTCATTATTTTTTCATTTTAGGTATTTCATAAACAACGCTTGGAATAAAGACATTACACAAATTTACTTAATAAAACGTAATTAATAAAAAGCAAAAACTCACAGTAGCATTATTGCAAGTGTAGGTTCCTTTAAACCCTGCAGACAGAAATAGGAGCACCACGCAGCGTCCAAATTTTTTTTAATTGACAAGCAACGATTGGCAAAAACATTATTTGTCATTTTATCATTCTATAACAACAAGTTTACCAAATATTTCGCTTAGCAAAATAATTATCCAATAAACTTTCATTTAATAACGTAATATTTGACAAACAATTCATTATTTTTTCATTTTAGGTATTTCATAAACAACGCTTGGAATAAAGACATTACACAAATTTACTTAATAAAACGTAATTAATAAAAAGGAAAAACTCACAGTAGCATTATTGCAAGTGTTGGTTCCTTTAAACCCTGCAGACAGAAATAGGAGCACCACGCAGCGGGGCTCCGTCGACCTGCTGACAGATATGCTAACCCTAGACGGTCGACGTCAGGGGCACCCCGAGGTTCGGCTGGTTAGGTTCCTTTAAACCCTGCAGACAGAAATAGGAGCCCCGCTGTACCTGCTGACGGAAACGCTTACTAACCCTAGACGGTCGACGTCACGGAGAGTTAGGTTCGGTTAGGTTTATTTAAACGATTGAGGAAATGATATTTAGTAGAAACGTGATATATCCTAATGAATCTAAATGAGAAATGAAAAATGTATAAATGATTAAATATCATCTGTTGAAAGAATTGTTTGCCAAATAAATGTTTGTAAAACGACTGTTTATAAAATAATACATTTGCGGAATAAGTTGTTTTCGAAATAAATAGTATACGAAAGGTCCGTTGTAAAATGAAAATTGGTCAATGGAATTTTGGTGAAACTTTAGTGAACCGGTTATTATTTAAAATCAAATAAAAAATCCTTTTCTAACCAAAAATAATCCGAATTCCAATCAAAATTACTGAAATCACAGCAAAATACTCGACTCAAAATACACACATCAAAAGTGTCTAGGGATCAACATATATTTTTGCAATAACTTTTCTCCTGATTGATAATTATTAATTAAAATTTTCTTTAACGATTCATAAAATAAAGTGTTTTCGTTTGTCACAGTAACGATAAACCAAGTCACCTTTGCATTAATAAAGAAATTTGCCATTTTCCTAATAAAGGGATTTTTGACATTTGAACCACTAACACAAAAGTTCGAAAAAAAGACTGAAATAACAGTTTTCTTTAAAATTTTATTGGGTAACTTAAACAATTAATAATCCGTGTTTCTACCGCGAACACTAACAACACAAGAACATCGGTTTGGCATACTCAAAATGAGTTCATCCAAATCACGCTGTGGAATGGCCGCCCATGTTCGTTGCAACAACAAAAAAAGGTCTTCTTGCGACTGGATACCCTCCATATTCGGCAGAGCTCTTCTCTGTAGCATATCCCATGCATGCTCAATCGGGTTCAAGTCTGGCGACTGAGCAGGCCAGGGCAGGACATTGATGTTAGCTGCGGCGAGAGTCTGTCTTACAACTCTTGCGGTGTGCGGTCGTGCATTATCATGCATTAACTGAAATAAGGGACCGATTTGCACTTGTAGAGGAACGATGACGTCTGATACAATCGTCTCAGCATAAATTTGAGCGTTGAGGTTGCCTCTGATCCAAATCAACTCAGTTCTTCCGCCGATCCAAATACCCGCCCATACCATGATGGTTCCACCACTATAAGGATGGACTTCCTGGCAGGATTTTAATCGCTGTTGGCGTCCAGGGGTTCTCCAGTGTCGTATACGTCTTGTATCCGGTCTCATACCAAAACGAGACTCATCAGAAAAGCACACGAAACGCCATTGTTCTTCTGCCCAATTTCTGTGTTCAAGAGCCCATTGATATCGAATCCTACGATTGTGCATTGCTATAGGTGGTACCCGTAGCGGTCTTCGGGAATGAAGGTTCACTTCATGCAAGCGGTTTCTGACTGTTTGGTCGCTAATTAAGTTCCCTGAAGAGTGATGAAGCCTCACGGCTAACATCATGGCGGTTATTGTTGGAGCTCTTCGAGTTAAGATTTGAATGTATCGGTCTTGTCTCCGTGTGGTGCAGCGATACCGTCCTCCATGGCGCTCAGCCACGGTACCAGTGCTTCGGTAACGTGTCCAAAGTCGACTGATAACACTCTGACTTGTATTCAGAGCTAAAGCCACAGTACGTTGCCGGGAACCAGCTTCTATCATTCCCACGGCTCTGAGCATTTCTTCCCTGCTTAAATGACGTCGCCGCTCCATAATAACGTTGGTTTTAATCAGTAGTAGGGAAACAGTAGCACTAATAATGTCTTCAATGCGTTGTATGTTTTTATAGGGAAAATATTGACAGCTGATTTTCATCTTTTACTCGAATTTGATTCACAGTTCCTGATTCAAATTATGAAATGCACCAAAAAGGATCCATATAAATTTATAAAATCATAAATTTATTACAAAGCCACATCTTAATCTCAAGAAATCCGCATAAAAATGCTTGATCCCTAGACACTTTTGATGTGTGTATATTATAACTAAATTAGCAACAATATATTATATTCGTGGCGCACCGCTATTTATCCTATTATAGTATTGGATCATTGAGTTCCCTTCAAAATGGTTGAGCTGAATGGTGCTGATCCATACGTCATGTTCGTGAACGGGCGCCGTCAGTAGGCACTGTTCATTTCTTAGCTGCCACGGCTTATTTTAATTCCATAATTGTTTTTATCTTTTTATTACGGACGCTTTTAACGTGCACGTGTTTCTACATCGTTCTCACATGTATAATTACAACATGAATGATGTAACCACTCTATTGTAACAATATTTTGATTTAAAAGAGTGTCCATGGAGTTTCTTGCCCGTTCTTCTCCATAGGTACCTACTACGCTTTGGAATGGGCAACTAGCTTCATCTTTCTGACTGACCGACCCCTTGACAATTCAAAAGTGCCTGTAATTGGTTTATTTGAAATAAATGCTTTGAGTTTGAGTTCCTAAAATAAAGCTTTATTATTAATGCATAGCCAATAATGACTAGCTCACATTTATATACTATTATTTTTAAAAAATCTAAGCCAACATATAACCTAACCTAGAAGAAAAAGAGAAAAACAAAACCTAACCTAACTTAACGCTTTGGTTAATTTGCTGTACAGTCAGTATGTATTATATTTATTTATTTTTGTACTTAAAGGGATTACTATTATTATTATTTGTCTCGCATTAGAGGAAAAATATAATGTAGTGTTGATGTATATTTTCGAATTATCGGCCTGTACTAGTTTTGTTAATCAATTGGTTTATTTGTAGTGAAATAATTTGTTTAATGTATAAAAGTAAACAAATGATGGAAATAAATTGATAGTGATTATTTGTTTGACGTGCAATTAATAATATATCGAAGTAATTATAATTTATTATCTGTCCATATGTTACTAAAACCTTTTTACTCTTAACGGCTGAACGGATTTGGATAAAACGCCATGATTTGGGTTTGGACATAGAATATATACCTATATATAATATATCCCGGTAGTACGTCCCCGAGGGACGATACCCCACATCCACGCGGGCGAAGCCGCGGGTAAAAGCTAGTGTGCAATAAATATGATAAAACGCTAGGACACGGTGACAGCGTCGCCCACTTAGTGCGTCAATATTGCGTGCTCTCTATGCAGCAAATTATATTATGAAACTTATTTTACAGTAATAAGAGGCATTTTTCTGTAAAAGGTTTATGTGTTTTCGACAAGGCACTGCATAGTGCATGCGTCCTGCCCAAAGATAAACAATTATAAATAACTTTTCTACAAAAAAAAAATATTAGGTACCTACAGATAAAAGTGTTAGGTAAGGTATTTAAGTTGTTATTATGTGATAATGTGATAAAAGTTTTTTTTTTCTGTAAGTAGGTTTGTACAGACACGCCAAAAATAAATTATTAATATAAACCAGGAGTGGCGGCGATTTTTTAAAAAGGAAACTACTTATAACGTTAAACGCAAACAATCTTTATTTAAATGACAATTAAAATGAAATTACAATTAATCAACAAAAATATAAACGCCTAATACGTCCAGCACGCTCAAATGCCCCAAGAAAAGTGAGTCTCGCCGCTCGGAACGCCGCAGGCGCCCCTCCAGCCGGCCTCGCCACCGTCAGGCGATGCTACGTCATCATGACGTGCCACTAGGCCCCGCCTCCTGACCGTTTATTTCTAACACGGCCTCTCCTGACAGCGCGGCGTCCTCGACCGCCTGATTTTGGATGGGCAGCTCCTCGTTATTAGAGTTGCCAAGAACCTCGATATCGTTATCTGCAACACAATTTTTTTTTTTTTTTTTCAACTAGCAAATGTTTCAGAGACCTAAAGATAGAAAGAAACCTTATAATGATTAATAGATCCGCATCACAGCCGTAAGCGTGCACTCAAACAGCTGCGACCGACTCTAAAAACCGCTACATGAACTTAATACAATTTAAAGTCCGTCAGTTCATTTTAATATTAAAATGGTCATGAGATCTCAACATTTGTTAAATTTAAGGAAAAATAAAATGGAAATTACAACCCCCATGCAACGCCTAAGCCTATAAGAGGCTCTGCCAGTACGCCATAGGTAGCTGCCCATCGGGCAAGCGCGCGTCACTGATGAGGATAGTCCTCCTTCTCGAGAAACATGCCTTACAGCTGCCAACAGCAAGCATGTGTTACTGAGGACGAGCCTCCCTCGAGACATACTGCACACGCCATAGGTAGCTGCCCCTCGGGCAAGCGCACGTGGCATCTCGAGAACTCACCATCATCACTCGTGGCGAAGAACGCTGCACACGCATCCGGCGTCCATTCACCGCGCCATGGAACCATGTGTTCCGCTGCAGCCTGAGTCCTTTTGCCGTAGGACCCCGCCAGAAGTTCCAGCTCATAGCGGTGGTGGGGAAGCTGCTGCACGATCTTGTATGGACCGCGCATACCGGAATCCAGCTTGCCAGAACTCTGCGAACTCTTGCCAACAAATACGAAGTCACCAAGCGCGTACACACGTGGTTCCTTCCGCGTCTCATTAATATGTTGATCTTGTCGCCTCTGGTTCGCCTTAAGTAATTCGGATGCACGTTGTCGCCTTAGAGTGACCATTGCTTCGCGATTTGCATGCGAGTCTTCTAGGGCTACATCTCTGACTAACGCTCGCAAAACCGGGGTGGTAGCTTCGACCCCAATTAAAAGCTGGAGAGGTGACGTCTGTGTCGTGGCCTGCCGGGTTATGTTCAGTGTTAACTGAATCTTCCACAGCGTATCAGACCAACTGCTCCCCTTGTTGTTAACCTCGACGCGTAGCATATTTAAAACAGAGCGGCAGTATCGTTCTGCTTGACCATTTTCTTGGTGCATTTCAGGCGTAATTAAATGAGTGGCGCACCCCAACCCAGATACCCAATTTTGAAAATTAGAGCTTTCAAACATCCTACCTCGATCAGTCACGATTAAGGATGGTGTACCAAACAAAGAAATTGCGTTTGTAAATACGCGTTTTAAATCCTCCGTGTCCTGCCTGTACAGAGAGTACAGGAGAGAAAATTTGGAAAAGGCATCTACAAGTACCAACACATATTTAAACCCCTTTGATTCTGGTAGCGGACCCAAAATGTCCATATGAACGGTAGAAAAAGGGCTATCGGGTTTAGTCCAGGATTCTATGGGCTGATGTGGGGCTCGGGGAACTCGTTTATGTGAGAGACAAACCACACAGTGGGAAATATATTTCTTTACAAATTGCCTAAGGCTGGGGAACCAGAAGTGACGGAGAATCAGGTCAGCAGTTTTGTCCATCCCGATATGTTCGTGATCATCGTGAAATACACGTAAGAGGCTAAGTCTGTGACCTTTTGGGATAAAACAGAGAAGTCGAGATTCGTCACCCGTAGGACAGTACTTGTAGTACAAAAGGTTATTTTTAACAACATATCGAGAGGAATCCAACTGTCCGTCCCTCAATTTCTCCATCAATTCTTGTGTTTCAGAGTCAGCAGTTTGAGCAATTTGAGCCCAGTTATTGGGTCGGCGAATATGCGACACAATTGCCGGGTTCCGACTCAAATAGTCAGCGTGCTGCATCAGAGTACCCTTTCGATATTCAATGGTGAAACGAAAGTCTTGCAAATAAACCCACCAACGAGCTACTCGTGGGACAAGATCTTTCTTTCGTTCGGTTAGTTTTAACGAATTACAATCCGTCACTATCTTAAAGGTGATGCCGATCAGATAGTGGCGGAAATGTTGCAATGCCTTTACTATTGCCAAGGTCTCGAGCTCATAACTATGATATCGAGACTCTGCTCCATGTGTTGCTCTGCTAAAATAGCCGATAACACGTTTGCGTTTACCACCATGGTCTTGAAGCAGAACAGCACCATAACCGATCGCGCTAGCATCGGTATGCAGCTCAGTAGGCAAGTTTGGGTTAAATATCGCGAGCACAGGTTCTTCGGTCAAACAGCTAATAATGTAATCACGCGCCGCGTTTTTGTCGTCACCCCAGATAAAAGGTTCCCCCTTTTTCATAAGTTTAGTTATGCAAGCCGTTTTAGCTGCGTAATTGGATATGTATCGCCTAAAATAACCGGCTAGACCCAAAAATTGCCGTACTTGCTTAACGTTCGTAGGTTTCGGGGAATTAACCAAAGCGTTCACCTTCCTAGGACTCGGCCGTACCTGACCTTGACTAATAAGTCTGCCTAAATATTCTACTTCGGTCTCTAGGAAAGTGCACTTCTTTAAATTTATGGAAAAACCGGCGGTTTTGAGAATCACAAGAACCTGGCGCAACAAATCAAATCCTTCATCAATTGAATCCGACAGAATCAAGACATCATCGATGTAATTAAGCACCTTCCCAGTATCTATCAAGGGTTTTAGTGTCCTCGATATGATCCTCTGATACACCACAGGAGCATTCGTCAAACCGTAAGGCATTTTTAAATATTCAAAATGACCCTCGGGCGTGACGAACGCTGTCCTGGCAATAGATTCGTCATCCTTCAAAGGCACCTGATGGAAGCCTGTAGCCATATGTAAAGAATTTACTGTTACCCAATTTATCGATATGGTCATCTATTAAGGGTAAGGGAAACCTATCTTTCACAGTGACGGCGTTCAATGCGCGGTAATCAACGCACATCCTATCAGATCCGTCTTTCTTTTTGACAAGTATGATAGGACTTGCGTACTCCGATTGAGATTCTCGGATGATCCCCTTACTCATTAAATCCTTAATTATGTCGCGAACTCGCATCTTCTCGTCAGCCGAAAGCTTATAAGGGCGATAGTGCACAGGAACATCGCTATTTAGTTTGATTTCCATACTGCCAGTATTGACAGTACTTGTCGCTGTGCCCGTAACAAAAGCATCAGAAAACTCTTCTATCAGTGAAATTAACTTCATCTTATCCTCGCCTATCAAGTGCGTATTTATTTTCTCAATATCTAAAGCACGTAAATGATGTACCTGAGCACTACTGACCCTAGTGAGCCGTTGTTCATCACCGGTCCGTATGTAAGTGACCCCGTGTCGATTTAAAACATCTGTTCCTAACAGAACAGAGGCACTGATAGTGTCAGAAGGTACCACGAATAGATCTACTTCTAAAGATATCTCAGGGAATTCGATAACTGTAGTCACATAACAAGTAGATTCTATTTCCTGACTGCCTACTCCACGCATTAAACGATACGTAGGAATCCTATTGCAATTGAGGTGTTTAACAAATAAATCAGAAATTAGGGATATATCGGAACCACTATCAGTTAAAACATCGACAGGCATTTCCTTAATGATAGCGGTCATATTATTACTGTTTTGGACAAACTTTGACAAAAATTTACGTTGGATACCTTTTTTCCATCCGCCTCAGCACGTTGTTTAGCAAAACACCTTTCGGCTGAATGTCCTACCTTGCTGCAATACGTGCAGGTTAGAGACGGTTTATTTGGGGCGGTAGATATGGTATTAGATTTTATTGGTTCGGTTTTCTTTTGTTTCGGACAATGAGACTTCAAATGACCGACAGCATTGCAGTTAAAGCACTTCATATCCGGCTTCGAAGCGTTACGTTTTCGCGATTCGGAATGACGTTCGTTTGACGAACGAACAAAATTGTGGGTAGATCTAAATTCCGTTTTTGGTTTCACGTATACGGATAAAAATTCTACTAATTCGTTATGTTGTAACTTAGCATTAGATGCGGCAGCCTTTACCTGCGGGTCTGTTATGCCGCGAATGATAATGGCGGTTTTTAAATCATTGGAAAGGCCCTTTACAATATTTAAGCGCAGTAATGACTTGCGCGCATATTCGGCATATGTAGCAAAACTTTTGGAGTCCTTATTCATCACATCAAACAAAATGTTAGCGATATCAACGTTCCGTGGGCAGAGTGATCGGAATTCCAATTTAAAATTTGACCATGATCGATCGCTGGATACCCAATCGTTCAGCCATGTGCGCGCATCGCCCTTTAGGCAAGAACCAATGCGCGACAGGCACTCGCGGTCGTCCCAACGATTCAATTCGCGACCTCGATCAACCTCCGCACACCAAACATCAAAATCATGAATATTAGGGTCAAAATTGGAGATATAATAGTGGATTGACTTTGCTTGTAGCAAGGATGATAACGCGCTCACAATTTTGTCCGTCGTATTCTTATTAGAGTTAGAATCTGACTCACCGGGCGCGCTGGAATCACCTGTAGCCACAGGCGGTGGGGTTAGGCAATCACGTGCTGGACGTTGCAATGTCAAAACTGAACCCGAGGTGGTGGACAACCTATCCTCGATTGCATGTAACCTACCGAGAATCGTATCTAGTGCCTGACTGCGAGAGCTATCGCGACGGTTATGTGAACGGCCGCGACGCCGCTTACGAGAACTATCACGACCTTTTCGCGAGCCACTAGAACGTTTACGTGGACTGCTGTCTCTTTTCTTCGATCGAGAATGACGTCCAGACATATTCAAATCAAACTATTTACGATTTATCGAAACAAAACTAGCACTTAAATCACAAACACAAATATACCGTTACGGAATGAATTTAAATTTAGAAGTTACGAAAACTTTTAAAATAGCCGTTAGCGGATAAATGTCGTGGTCTATCCCACTTCTGATAATATAAACCAGGAGTGGCGGCGATTTTTTAAAAAGGAAACTACTTATAACGTTGAACGCTAACAATCTTTATTTAAATGACAATTAAAATGAAATTACAATTATAACTAATCAACAAAAATATAAACGCCTAATACGTCCAGCACGCTCAAATGCAAACTCAAACTCAAAGCATTTATTTCAATTAAACCATTTACAGGCACTTTTGAATTGTCAAGTGGTCGGTCAGTCAGAAATATGAAGCTAGTTGCCCATTCCAAAGCGTAGTAGGTACCTATGGAGAAGAACGGGCAAGAAACTCCATGGACACTCTTTTAAATTATATTGTTACATAAATATTTGTTACATCATTAATCTTGTATATAGGTATAATTATATGTGAGAACGATGTAAATAAGACGTACACATTGAGTGTCCAGTGTACAGCAAATATAAATTCAAACAAAACAACCCATAATAAAATAATTAAAAATAAGCCGTGGTGGCTAAGAGATGACCAGTCCCAACTGACAGCGCCCGTTCACGAACATGACGCATGGATCAGCACCATTCAGCTCAACCATTTTGAAGGGAGCTAAATGATCCAACACACGCGCCACCGTCAGCGAGACATTTGAGTGAGCATGACATCTATCAGCCGCCAGGACACATTCAAGTCAATGAAAGACATTACCCGGTAAATGGTAGCTCGATAGTACATAGTACTCACACTTGTCCTATGCAATTATATAATACAAAGGAGATTGAGTTTATACAAAGCAAAGGTAGTCTTACAATCTTCAGCAGCTCCAACAGTATTTTCAAATGTTAATCAATTTTATTAGTTGTGGTTGTGGAGCAGGACCAGCATTGAGCCAGGCATTTTTATCAGCGATATAATCCCCCAACTTATAATATGCCTGGCTGCATAGTGTGCGTTTTATACAAACTTTGAATTTCGTCTCATTCAGTTGAAGTATGTGGGGAGGTATTTTATTGTAACATTTTAAACAGTACCCCATGAAAGATGAGTCCACTTTAGCCAGTCTGAAACCTGGTTGAACTAATAGGTCCCTATTTCTGGTACTATAATTATGTCTATCACCTCTTTTAGTAAAAAGATGTACATTTTTTCTTACGTACATGATGTTTTCATAGATATATTGACAAGGTACCGTCAAGATCTTAATAACCTTAAACAGTTCCCTTAGAGAATCGCGCCTGCGGAGATTATATATGGCTCTGATGGCTCTTTTCTGCAGAATAAAAATAGAATCGACGTCTGCAGCCCGTCCCCAAAGTAAAATACCGTAAGACATGATACTATGAAAGTAACTAAAATAGACTAACCTCGCGGTATCTACATCGGTAAATTGACGGATTTTTCTGACAGCATATGCTGCTGAACTTAGCCGTCCCGCCAGAGATGTTAAATGAGAACCCCATTGAAGCCTCGAGTCGAGCGTGATCCCCAGGAAAACAGTTTTATCGACGAATTCTAGTTTCTCTTGATTCAATACTATCTCACAATCACTACTTTTGACATTAGGTAAAGAAAATCGTATACACTTAGTTTTTTTCCCATTTAATACTAAATTATTAGCAGTGAACCAATTATGGACCTGCATTAGGGCGTTATTAACGTCGTCAAAATTTGTAGCACTTCTTTCTACCTTAAAAATTAAAGAAGTATCGTCAGCAAATAACACCATTTGTGGTTGATTTTTTAAAAAATGGAGAAGATCATTAATATACACTAAAAAGAGGAAAGGACCCAATATCGAGCCTTGTGGAACTCCCATTTCTACTTTTAAACTAAGTGAATTGACATCATTTATTTGAACTTGCTGCTGCCTATCCTTTAAATAAGATTTTACTAGACTGAGCGCAAGTATTCCAAGTCCATAATGCTCAAGTTTCAAGAGCAAGGTTTCGTGATCGACGCAATCAAATGCATTGGAGAGGTCACAAAAGATTCATATGGCGTCTTGGGCCTCTTCCCACGCCGTAAATATGTGTTTTAATAAGGTGACCCCGGCGTCAGTCGTACAACGTCCCTTGGTGAAACCATACTGTTGATTGTGTAAGATTTTATTTGTGTTAAAATGAATGAGCATTTGATTAAGCATTACCTTTTCAAATACTTTGCTGAAAACTGGCAACACGGATACGGGTCTATAATTATTGGTGTCTTTGCTGTCCCCGGATTTGAAAAGTGGTATTACCTTACTGTATTTCATTAAATCCGGGAAGACTCCTTGATCCACACACAAATTAAATATGAAGGCTAAGTAAGGCGCTATAGTGTCATTTATGGATGTACAGACTTTAATGGACATTCCCCAAAGATCTTCAGTCAATTTGATCTTGATTTGCTTAAAAGCTTTTATTACTGTTATGGGGTTAATATGCTTAAAGTTAAATTCAATCGGGCAGACCGAAACGTTCGCCCTTACTAAATCAAAAGCGAGCGTGGGCGAGGAATTTAAAGTGTCAGTAGTTTTAATTGGGATACTGGTAAAGAAATTTACAAATTCTTGAGCAACTTCTTTGCTATCGCAAATGAGACCACGTGTCGTCTCCAGTGTATAATCAGAATTATGCTTTTTGTTCCTGTTCGTTTCATTATTGATAATTTTCCAAACAGTCTTTATTTTATTGTCTGCTGATTTGACCTTGTTGCTAATGTATGAGGCTTTAGCTGCCTTACAAGTGTTCTTAAAAATTTTAGAGTAAGTAGCAACATACTTATTAAAAGTTTCCGTGTTAATATAAGGCTTAAGGCCATATAGCTCAAAAAGTATTTCCCTACTTTTCCTAAGTCCTTTAGTTGCCCAGTCACTAAATAAAAACTTAGGGCAGATACTTTTAGTGCTCTTCTTAAAAGAATAATTGAACTCTGTTTGGACTACCGAAAATAATTCTTTATACAAAATGTTAACATTGTTCATTGTAAGGTCCTGATTACTCAACTTACAAATTAAACTGTTATTAAAATTATTTAAATTAACAGATGTTATTGGTCTGGATTGTATCTGCAGTTTTTGTATTATGATGCCCCAAGAAAAGTGAGTCTCGCCGCTCGGAACGCCGCAGGCGCCCCTCCAGCCGGCCTCGCCACCGTCAGGCGATGCTACGTCATCATGACGTGCCACTAGGCCCCGCCTCCTGACCGTTTATTTCTAACATTATGTTTTTTAAAACTAGATTAGTTCGTTGTTTCCTATCTGACTACTCTCGGAAAAAAAGACCAAAAGAAACTCCGAGCTATAGCATAAGCTTAAATCGATATTGTAGCTACCTACTGCATTATAAAGTCCAAATACGGGATAAATATGCATTTCGGTGGCGCTGATGCTATTAAAGTTTGCCGCCTTTCTTTTTTAAATGGCATCTCACAGGTCATCCCAGGAGGTTGTTGGCTGCTTAACCGGGCTTGCCTGTGGTTGTCCTAATAAAATAAGGCCTCCAGCCAGGACTTAAAAAAATTATAAACTAGGTGACTACACGCTAAGGGCACTTCCTGTGGGGTAAGGACGTCGGCTTAGGGCGTCGCTGGGGGAGGGCAGCAAGGGACAGGCTAGATCAGAATTATTATTAAGGGACGAATTTAAAGCTACAGGCTCAGCAGCGTGGGCTGGCTCGAGCAAGGGTCGGGGCGGATGTGGATTGGGGCGTTGCGGTGGGCCTAGGCGGCGAGGACGGAAGGACGACGGTCTATTTTTGTGTTTACTGAGATTACTGGTGGCCTTAATAGTCTCCTGGAGGAGAGTAGTGGCGTAGGGATGGTTTATCTTGCCGGGATATTCTTTAATAGGGATATTCAAAGGCATCTCGTGTACACATGAGACAGTAGTTTTGATTACTTACTTACTGATTATCGTGTAATACGAATACATTGGCAGTCGGGCTGGTTCACAAACTCAAGGTCGGTCAACACGCTATGGACCCGGCTATGCTCGGAGTTTCTTTGAGGGATAAAATCAGAAATGAAATTAGCCGGAAATATACCAGCGTAACCGACATAGCTTGCAGAGTACGCAAGCTAAAGTAGCAGTGGGCTGGCCACCTTTGTCGAAGGTTTGATGCAGACGAGTCCTGGAGGGGAGACCGCATATGGGCAAGCGTAGTGTACGATGCCTCCCAGCTAGATGGTCCGACTACCTTAAGAAAGGTGGCTGGGACAGACTGGATTCGCAACGTGGAGGACAGCGGTGGACTGCGATAGGTTGAGTTGATTGTTTGATTGACTTATTATTGGGTTCCATTCGTTTATTTTAAGACAACAATATGGGGACAGTCTCAATAGTAATCACGTTGAAAATGGGTTCTCGGAAAACCAATCAGCATCAGACATCAGCATGATAAAACATCAACAGCATAATAACATTATTTTTTCGTATAAATCTGCTGCACAGACACGAAAGCTACTGGTTCGAAAGTAAATGTAGCTGCTTCCCGATGTTTTGCGGTACGACAAACTTTGAGAGTTTCTTGTTGGCGGATACAAGTTTCAAAGTCCTAATATTGTCCTGGGAAAGCTTTGTAAACCTTTAAAGTTAACATTTTCTACATTTAACCCTTTATAGGGCGGAAATTAAATTTGTAGTTGACTAAATGACTAGTCTAACTTTAATGTCGATTTTATCAATTAAAAATCGATCATAAAGAAAGATTAGTCGGGACAAGCGCTGCACTAATTTAGTTTCTGACTTATAGGGGTTAAAACAAAATAATCATAATGTGTCTTTAAAAGAAAACCAGAAAAGGTCAAGTAGAAGTCGCGCCCTGGGAGTTATTGAGACGAAACCCTTTTTTTTTTTTTGTGAGGGTGGGATATTATCAAATAACTTCTCCCGTTCTGGGCAGAGCAATAGGGCGTGTTAGACTCGTACTGACTAAAACTCACCCGTGTTCCTTCAGTTACCTGTGCCAGGGGCCACGGTATCCCTTTCGGACTTTTCCGCAACCCTAGCAGGCATCGGTCCTAGCAAACTCCGTCATTGGTGCTGACACCTCTTTGAGGCGCGCGTGGAACACAACGCGCCGTCGACCCGGGCCTGGTCCTTATCGGACGGCGAGCTGCCCATTGATCGCCGTTCGCAAGCCCACGCCTACGGTGGCCGGGTATCGGCCTGCGATTCCCGACGCCCAGGGCGTCTCCTGCGGTGGCTAGGGGCGTGAGGGCGCAACTTATGCCTTTCCCTCATGCGTTCCGCCTCCTCCTTCGCGAACAGAACATTACTGCTTCGCAGAAGGAGGTGACGGCTTCCCAAGCCCTCTCGCTCCGTACCATGGCCTGGACCAAGGCCGGACGCGAGAGATTGCCACCGCCAATCGCCTCCACGAGGACACGGCGGTGCTCCGCCCAAGCCGGGCAGACCTCCACCGTATGCTCCACCGTGTCCTCCGGGCGATCCACACAATGGTGACACCCGGGTTGAGACGAAACCCTGCGGCTGTGCTCGGCTGTCCGAATTTTTAAATCCGGATTGAAAGACAATCTTAACTTTGCAGTTGAAAAACCTGTTCTTCGATACATCCCAACTGCAAATTTAAGTTTGTACGCATAATATTCAGAGATTAACCATGTTATTTTAGAACCATAGACTTCTTATATGATTTCCTGATAGCTTTAGGTAAAGTACTATTTCCTGTACTTTTTTTTTCTAAATTTTAGCCTTAGTAGTTTCGGAGATCAATTGAAGTGACCGTAAATTATCGTCTATTTTCTTAAATAACTTTACATTTTTGATATTTAAATTGTAGAATAAAACAAGATTTAAGACCAATTGGCTGTAACAGATGGACAGACAGACACACTAGTGATCTTTTAAGGGTTCCGTTTTTTCATTTGAAAAATTAAGGAAAGATGCTCACGTAACGTTCTTAAATGTTGTTTTTGTAGCAAGTTTTTCAAGCTAATGTCTCAACAGTTAACTAAATGATAATAATTACAAGAACCATGGGAATAACAAACGTTATTTTACCTCCAGCGAAGCCACCAAACTGCAACCCTTTTTAAACGACCTCAAAAAGGAGGAGGTTCTGAATTCGATTGGTTTTTTTATGTATGTACACCGATTACGCCGAGAGTTCTGATCCGATTTACGTGATTCTTTTTTTATTCGATGCGGAATAGTTGCCATTTGGTCCCATACAAATTTAAGTCAGTTTGGCTTAGTAGATTTTTTTTATGTTGAGCATTTTTGTTAATTCCACTTATTGTATATTGATGATGTTACAATAACTTCCTGCCATTGTTATGTACATAGGAAGTAGTGGTATATGAATTTGTGTGGGGTTGGTACCACACCTAAAAAGTGTTTGTTTTTGTTACAAAAAAAATAACCAACTTTAAAGAAAGCCAGTACAAAGTGAAAAATAACTTTAATTTCGGAAGTCGGTGGCAAAACACGAAAATAAAAAACCAAAGACATCGACTTCCGAAATTAAAGTTATTTTTCACGTTGTAGTGGTTTTTTTTTCATTTATGTGTTTGTTAGGATAACAAAATACGCGTCGATTTCCCTGCCACCCCGTATGATTAATAACAATATGTTCACATACGAGTTTTCAGGACACACATCATTAGAGACTTTAAAAGGAACCTGTGCTAATAAATTTAGGCCCACTTGCATGTTCATGGGTTAGCATAAATAACTCGGAGTTGAGAGCTAACTTAAATAATTCATCTTACGCCACCAAGTGTCAGAGGCAAACCTAGGGTTAAACTTTTACTTATTTAACCCACCGATGTGGGAGATTTAAGTCGTTAAACTCTGGGTTATTGTTAGTAATGTAAATACAAATTGACGGCATGAGGTAGCTGATAACTAATTTTGTATTTTATATTATTCGGCGTGGCGTGGTAATTTTGTATTTTATTTAAGTGGAAACTCGGTACCATACCAGCAGGCAATATATTCATGAACTCATATAAAACATAAATACAAATGATGAAAACTTAAAACATAATTATTTTTCCTAATCTGAAGTTTACGTCAATTAATAAACTCGATGTCCATGAAAACCACATACGATATGATCAAAGAGATTTAAGGTAGATACCAATAGAGAGATTATGCGAAGAAATGTCGTAGAATAACTGTGATTCCACGGCTCAGTGACGCCATCTAGCTTAATATAGCAAAATTAGAGCGGGTATTGGGAACATGTTCATACAAAAACTTTGATCTCGAGGGTCAGTAACACCATCTAGATTTAAATAGCAAACAACGAATTAAATTTATTAAAATATCCTGTGGTAGGAATGTTACCATTTAGATAAAAAGGTATCGATAATATTGATAAAAGTTACTAAGATATTTTATTTTTCACATTGGAATTTATTGAAGCAAATGCCAAAAAAGTAGTTACAATGTTTGAAAGTTATTTATTTATAAAATTATTTTTACATGCATATTACTCGATTATAATTATTATGTCTATTGACACAACACGACTGCTGATCACGAGGTCGTGGGTTTGATTCCCACAGGACACAAACATTTAACCAGGCTGAGCATCTAAACCAACATAATATCTGCGCAATGTTCTTACCAGTGGAAAAACTTTATTGAAATAATGTCTGGCATAATTGTACGAATGCTTATTCGAGCATAGATTTGACGTTGCAGATGGAAGCCAATTTTCTTCTCTCTCCCTTGTATTTGAACAAACCGTATCCAATTTTCACGTTCTAAATTATTTACATTCGGCAACCTAAATAACAGAAACCTACTTGAATGAATAGTACTTGTTCTTTTATTGACATTTAAATGAAATTACATGATTATCTTCATACGGTATTATATTTTAAGTGTTATTTATTTACCTCATTAAATATGATCAATAACAAAATCGATAAACAACATCACATCTCTACAAGGCAGTAGTAAAGCTACTCAACAATAGAGGACGTTTATAACCAAATTAGCAAATGTTCTAGAACTATTTACGAAAATGATGTAATTCTAATTATATTTATTTTTATTTAATATAAAAAAAATACGGAAATAAACCGAAGTTTCAGTCCAGTCGTTTTACCATAGCGAGATAAGCAATATCGTTATGCGCAACTACATTATTGTATAATATATTTTCTTAGAAAATGTCATTCTTTTGGTGGACAGTAACACGACTTGACAGACTTGACTTGCAGGCGTACCACACAATGTTTGAAGATTACCCAACCTCAAAAGAAAAAGGCGTACCACTAGACTGCGCGACTATTGCTCACTAGGACAAATGTATCAGCCGGTCGATTCTGTAACAATCTCACCGTGGTTACTTAGGTGAAGTGAGCTATCACTCCACCTGAGGCTAGGGATTGACTCTATCAACAACTCACTTCAAGATCACTTCACCTTAGTTATCAGTCACGGTAAGATTGTTACAGAATAGCCCGCCAGATTACGATTTTGTTCGCTATGTCCCGTCTATTGTTAAGTTATAATTTAATGTCTTTGAATACGATTAAAGGAAATGCCATGTTATAAAAATCAAAAACACAAAAGTATTACGTATCGTTATGTACCTACCTAGTGTAAAAGAGATGGGAACCTATACAATTTCCGTTCGTTGTTCATTCATTCATTTTAGGTCAAATCAATACATGTTTCAAAATCAAATTACGCTAGTAATAATAGTTCTATGATCAAAAGTCATTTATTCAAACTAGGCCGGGAATCAGCACCAACTCGAAAAACACAAAATATGTAATAATAACTAACCCGGTGTTACTTTTTAGTGGCACAATTCGTAATATGAGTTAGAATGATAATTAGTTAACTCCGAGTTTACAAACTCTACATTTATAAAATTTAACCTGACTTAACGTGCTTTATAAAATCAAAGCACAATTATTACGTACTATACAAAATAGTAATAGTCGCTATGTTCTATACAAAATATGACCGAATGCTAACCAAAGAGGGCACAACCATCTTAAAATTATTTTTGTATAAAATATCCTATGTTGTCAATAAATAGTTTTCCTGATGACCCTTCACACCCTAATGTACGGTTTTATGTGACCTGTAGTACTAACGAAACCATGGCGCGATGGGATTCGCTGTTGTTATTTCAACTTATATAGATCAAGCACTTGAACAAGACACTAAAATTCGAGTGGCAAAGTAAATGTGTTTTTCGAACCCATTTAAAACCTCGCTTAAGGTGATCTGTTGAGTGTGGTGAGTGTGGAAAAATCAGTGACAATAGTTAAGAATAAGTTCCAGGAAACCATTATCGTTTTTCAAAGATTTTCAAGACCAACTATTACTCCACCAATTACTGACTATTTAATAAGTCATTTTCCGCAAAAAATAATGTTTATTGCGGCAATTATTATTAGTGTAGATTGTAAGGATTAAATTTCACTACGGAACCTTTGGGGTTGCGTTCTAATTATTGCAACGACATCTTGTGGATTATAGCAGTAACTATCAAACTACGCTTTTCACCCATAATCATGTCGGAGCCTCAGGTTTTTCTTTGGCTGAATGAATTTTCCGCAGTCCTTATGCAGTGCTTGTGATTTATGCTAGATGGCGCCACGGCTGCCTGATTCATATCGCCGTGTGCTGCCATCTATTCGAGGGTGGTGAAGCCTTCAATAAACGTGTTTGGAAGCTTTCTAAACTGACTGTGTTTGTAACCTAATACTTCACTACGACAAGATTTTTTTAAATCCGATAGAGGTAGCTTTTCATAAACGTTATTTTATGTTAGGTACTAAGCATTTTGGAATAATTATTAATCTTTACTTACATAATTCAGTTCTTTGGCACTAACAACTATTTTACATTTATTTCTTCCTGGTGATTGTGAACAATCAGCAAATACTTAGATTCACATAATCATCATCAGCCTATAATGTTTCCACTGCTGGTACACATGCCTCCTTTGGGTGAGAGGGAGTGGGCCGTAATCCACCACGCACGCGCGGACCCAGTGCGGATTGGTAGACGTCTCATGTCAAAAACTTACGCTTTCTCCCCACGGGGGGAAGCAGAAACTACGATTCTTACATACTAAAAACAAATACCCTAAAAATAAACATAATTATCTTCCAACTCACTGGAAGCTTCTTAAAGAGTAGTATCTGTTTAGGAAAAGGAAATTGAGAAGCAGGTGTGAATATTCCCAAGGCTTTTACATCTTAACCACTCTTAATTAAAACGTTTGGTGGTTATCGTTTGTAAACTAGTTTTGCTCGAGGCTTCACCCACGTGAAAATTGTTGAAATTACAAGATCATTATGAAGAGGTATTGTTTTAAAGTAAAAGGTCACCTTACATTCGCCTTCAACGCAAGCCTTTAGGTACTCATCAAAATAATACAAGTCGTTTCTCCCATCTTAGGATAATATTTCGAGTATTCATATCAGTAATATTATGTGGAGTTTGCCTTGGTGACATCGGTGAAGGACATCGTGAGGAAACCAGGACTTGACGTAATTATAACTCACGCACCATACAACCTCACTACTCACACTCACACCCACATCTATACTAACTCACTTGCACACTAACATACTCACTTGTTACACACGCATCACACGTACTCGCTCGCTTTGGTTTTTTCTGTACAACGCTTTTTTTGCAGTGCCGTTTTGCATAATGTTAATTTTACGCTTTTATTTTTAGTCTTGCACGTTTACTATGTCTACATTTCGATTGCATAGTAAATAAATGATAAGTGGAAGTGCAGAGACTCCGAATACAAGCAATTCCTTGCTTAAAAGGAGATCTTCATAAATATGTATCTAAACGCCCATTGTAATGGAAATAAACAATTTTATTAAAAAAAAATATAAGTCTAAAATCGCCAACCTTGTCTCAATTCTCTGTCTGGAAATAGGCCTTTTCCCTTCAGTGAGACAATAATAGGCTGTCATTATTATTATCTGTTAAATCCAGGACATGGTTTATCCGTGTGTCAAATTCACTTTCCATCACATCAAAATCATAAACATTGTCATTTAAAAAATTTGTAGAGATTCAAACATAAACATCTGTAAAAGCTCTATAAAATTTATCTTCATTAGAATTTTCCCATGTTCATAGTCTCACACGAACAGATGAAATATATCGTGTCCCTAAAGAGTCATTCCGTTGATAGATTTTACACGGAACACATTGGAAGTCCGGTCACGCTTCAGGATTGGTTCAAACGTACGTGAAAACAGGATATGTTCCTACATTGACCATAATAAACTGGTTAACGCTACTGCTGAGCATTAGGTCCTGGGTTTGATTCCCGGATCAGGCAAAGTGTTATTGGGTTCTTCCATCTAGAATTTGTCAGTCACAGCCTTTTTTTTTAGGTTGGGAAATCATCAAATAACTTCTCCCGCTCTGGGCGGAGCGGAAGGGCGTGTAAGACTCTTACTAACTAAAACCCACCCGTGTTCCTTCAGTTGCCTGTGCCAGGGGTCACGGTAACCTTTCGGCCTTTCCCGCAACCCTGGCAGCTCAGTCGCAGCCTTTTTTTTTTTGAGGTTGGGAAATCGTCAAATAACTTCTCCCGCTCTAGGCAGAGCGGGAGCGCGTGTCAGACACTTACTGACTAAAACCCACCCGTATTCGTTCAGTTGCCTGTGCCAGGGGCCACGGTATCCCTCTCGGACTTTCCTGCAACCCTGGCAGGCATCGGTCCTAGCAGACCCCATCATTGATGCTGACATCTCTTTATCTCTTTGAGGCGCGCGTGAAACACAACGCGCCATCGACCCGGGCCTGGTCCTTATCGAACGGCGAGCTAGTTCAGTCGCAGCCTGGAGTTTGGATTTGCGCCCGGTTGGTGGCAATTATAGGCTCGCCCCCAATAACATAATTTAAACATGACGGACGAAATGTAAGCAGACAGAGGGGCACTTATAGTACTCTGTCTGTCTTACCTTTCGGGGAATACCTGTATGCCCTGTTGTTTTGGTCCTAAGATAACATCTGAAGTTTGGGCCAGTGTTGGCTACCAATGTTAATCTAAATACTTCCTACAAGTAACTACCTACTTTGAAGTTGCCACGATTCCAAAATGCATCGTGAAGCAATCACAGAATGGCTTTTGAATTACGTTAATAATTAATTATCTACAATTGCTATGCTCTTTGAAGCATGCTTTAAACGGATCCACTGAAAATCAGCGCTGTTCTGTGGGTCCCTCATAGCTCAGCATCATGCTGAGTGGAAGCCTTCTTGTCACAGTCATGACGTGCAGCTTTCGACTATTTCTATTTTGTGCTCGTGATTCGAGATTTCTTTTTTGTTTTTATTTTTTTTTTCTTAATTATTAGAGCTAGTTATCTTTTTTGTGTGCACGTGTTTCTGTGACAAATAAACCTACTTTTCTTTCTTATTTCTTTCTTTAACGTATAGATATAGGAAAGGCTGAAGATTTGTAACTGTGTGTTAGCAATTTCAGCACTCTATTTCAATTCTATTATAAGTACATACTTAGTCCCTTCTACTGTTAACGGCTGAACTATGTAAATAACAAAAAAAATCTTAACTAACATCCAAAACCCAGTATTCAAGTGCTGCACATCAATTTGGCAATACGCCCAGCGTACTAAAACTTAAAAGGCCTTTAAATTTTCTGTATGCATTCTCTTGAAACTAGTATGATGATCTCGTCCGTAACAGCAATAATAATTATATAAATCTGTAGGGACCTAGATACGGCCCAGATAATAGGAATCGAGTTGAATGCAACTCCCATGTGGTACGGTGTTCAGTCATAGAAATGGTATCTATCTATTCGGACCTACTGGTCTACGGAACTTTTATTGTACGTTGATTCGTCGCTGTATGCTTTGGTGCTTGTGTCCTTTGAATGGACCTATACAATTACTGTCCGAATTTATATATGTAGGTAGGTATCACGTTAGGGTAATGAGACTACCTTTGTACCTTTAGTGTGTGTACAAAGATTAATAAATAATCTGTAATTTATAGAAATGTATGTGCGACTGCCACTAAAATGTAATGTTTTTGACCGATTTCAAGAAATGGAGGAGGCATTATATGTTCATGTGTACGTTTTTTTTATTTGTATGTTCATCGATATTTTCAGAAACCTTCAGAAAAAAAACAATACTAAGTGAAAAATAACTTTAATTTCGGAAGTCGGTGGCAAAATACTAAAATACAGATCCAAAGACACCGACTTCCGAAACTAAAGTAATTTTTCACTTTGCGGTGTTTTTTTTGGAAGTACCTAGGTTGTTTTTTATGTAAAAAAGTTTTTTACCGTCACGAAATAGGATTTTTTTTCTCATAATTTTGTGTAAAGCTTCTATGTCTTCATCCTTTCACAGTTTTCATTTCACTAACTCAGTTATTTAACGAGCTCCTCTTTCTTCTACCTGCATAGGTTTTCAACCTTATTTTGCACACCGCCTACTTTGAGATTATTTTTTTTGTCTAGAATCCCCCAAGTTTTTTTTACTTCCTATCCATTTTTCGACTGCATTTTTTCAACCTGCCCACACGCCCTCTGTGCCATCTCAACGCCCAATTAATTTCCTCTGGGTCTCCAACTGCCCCCCTGAAAGTCACAAATGCCTACGAGACGAGGGGGCGTTATGACCTAATGGAATGTTCGAATACCCAGTAAGTACCTAGCTTATGTCATCGTTAATTAAGGCACTAAGCATTCAGTGGATTATTAAACTGAAATACTCGGTTCTCACATAACAGGCATATACTTACCTCCTTACTAATAAACGTCGTATAGTGTCTGTATAGTTACACACCGATTTCTCTCTTTCAGTCATCAGTAATTTGACTTTCGAAAGAAAAAGACAAAGAGTTGTGTAACTATACAGACACTATACGACGTTTATTAGTAATACCCTGATTATATATAAATATGACTGACCGGTTGGTGCAGTTGGTAGCGACCCTGCCTTCTGAGCCGCTGGTCCCGGGTTCGATCCCGGACAAGTTACATTTTTGTGTGCATGAACATGTCTGTTTGACCTGTGTCTGGGTGTGTTTGTGATGACTGATATACAATTCATACTTATATAAGTATGTATTGTATATCAGTCATCAGGTTACCGTAGTACAGGTTCTACCTAGTTCGGGACCTGAAGACCTTGTGTGGATGTTGTCTCATATTATATATATTATTATACTCAGTTTCAAGACTCGCTCGTGTTCACGGCGCTAAAACAACTCTTTTGTATGGCTCCTACCATTTTTAATAAATTGCCCAAATATTCGAAAATATTAAATATATCTGCTCTTAAAAGTAAGTTGAAGAGTTTACTAACTGAAAGAGCATAATACAGTATAGCAGAGTTTATGAAAGACGACAATTTCCTTAATTTTTGAGATGGCAGTGTTGTATTTTTGACATGTTATTTATTGTACTTAATCAATTGTATATATTTGGAATTGAAATTTTTAATGACAGTTAATAATATTTTTACTGACCAATTTCTTTAATGTCTACTTTGATATTGAATTGTAATTGTACCTAATCCTTAATGAATATTGAAGAAACGAAATTTTGATGAATATTATCACGGTTTATGCACCACCTCTTCCTGCCAATTTGTACGCAACGAAATGCGATTGAACATGTTAGAACTTTTCTGTATCCCATTACCGTCCTGCATGCAATGTATCATGTACACAAAGAAATAAAATTTACTTAATTAATTACTTACTATGGGTGATACTTTATTCTGCTTGTCTCAAACGAAACTAAACTATAATGCTATAGAATAGTTGAATTATTGACATAAAAATCGTTGCGTTGCTTTAACGTCGTGCGTTCATACTAAGGCCTCGTCTCTTCGAAACAAACTAATTTCTCTATATCATTCCGTATTCTATTCAAAAGTCTACAACTGAAAAGAGTTACAGATTGTATTGAAAAAATGTGGTCATTGTAACGACCACAAAGTTGTTTCCGGATCACAATTGGTTCGAAGCTAGTAGCTGGGACCAATCAAAGATAATTACAATTTAAATCACGAAGGAACTCTTAAAACAGAGTATCTTTGCGAGAGCGAGCAATTAATAAAAGCCCAACTTTAGTAGAGCAGCCAACCGACTTTTAAGAACTAAAAAAGTATATATTTTTTTGCCTATTCAATTGTGGCACTCAATCGGTGTTTAACCAATTGTAAACATTGGTTCGTGTTCAACAACTTTGCCTTTGAATAAAAAAATATCTGAAATTTAAATAAAAATCCGCATTCAGAAAAATGTAGGCTAAGTTTTTTGCTTAAAATATAAAATCTATTCACAATACATATTTTGCCCTGATTTCAGTTTATATAAAAACATTTTAGGCAAATCATGAATCGTGCGACTCAACGATCTAAAGGAACGATATAAAGGAACGTTGTTGTCCACCCAATCACTTAATAGACTCCCTAAGTGATAACTTACGACACTCACGAGACTCACTATACTTAGCCTGTTCGTAGTCGGGAAATAGACTGACGCCTGAAGCAAATGCCAACTAAAATTAATGGAGCATTATATTAAGGGTGACCAGAATATCTCTGCAGTTAATGGCCGCTTACAAACTTAAATATGGGTAACTATTTCATCAACATTTCTCACGTTCCTATTCCAGTTTGCAATTAGTGGTTAGTAGCTCATCACACGCGTATAAAGCAAACACAGGTCTTTGATATGGACATCTAATTGCCTCTGTAGTTTACTGAACCTGTAAGCCTACAAAGTATGGTACTTTGGATATACTCGTAACTCCGCTGCGGGTGGCGCAAAAACGCAAACTCGAGCTGATACTCGAGTTTCCCCAGATCTTGATCAATGCGTGTTGTGCATATCAATGCAAAACACGCATTGATCAACATCTGTCAATGTAATCTGTAAATTAATTACAAAATGTATCTTTTAGCTTTCGTCATCAATCTGTATTTAAGTCCACAAGACATATTAAAGTACTACTAAATCAATCTTCTGGTATCCAATTAAATTATAAACTGAAATAATTGTTGTGTGTGTTGATTAATTATTATATACCTCGGTTAATGGTGCTTCGGTTTCTTTGTTGCAGTTTTATTTTCTCGTGCATTGTTGTTAAGGTTCATCTATGAAGGCTATATATTTACGACGCCCATGCCGGGCACCGACACAAATTGCCGGCTTTTCTTCAACATCAAGTTAGATAAGGTACCTGTCCCATCGCCGCTGACGAGGAACCGAGATTTTCTCGCTCAAGAAACGTACAAAAGACAGTTAGATCCCGTGTGAACTCTTTTTGCTGCGAAGAACGAGTTCTCACCGGCGTGAGAACTCGTTCTTCGCAGCAAAAAGAGTTATCAAAAAGAGTACTCGCCACGGAGTATAGAAAGAAACCCCTTGGTACTCGCTCAGCGATGCTCGCTTGGTGGGCAGAACTCTCGCTGAGAGACTCACGCTCGGTACATAATTATGGTACACACCAGCGAGTACTCGCTCGTCACCGTCACGCTCTCGCTGCTCGTTGCTCGCCAATTCGTTTATCGTTTTTAGCTTTACTCGCTTCTCTTTAATCGCCGGCGGTGTGACAAGTGCCCCCTTTTTTTTTTAATGAGGGAAATCATCAAATAACATCTCCCGCTCTGGGCAGAGCGGAAGGGCGTGTCAGACTCTTACTGACTAATACCCACCTGTGTTCCTTCAGCTGCCTGTGCCAGGGGCCACGGTATCCCTCTCGGACTTTCCTGCAACCCTGGCAGGCATCGGCACTAGCAGACCCCGACATTGATGCTGACATCTCTTCAAGGCGCGCGTGGAACACAACGCGCCATCGACCCGGGCCTGGTCTTTATCGAACGGCGAGCTGCTCATTGCTCGCCATTCGCAAGCCCGCGCCTACGGTGGCTGGGAATCAGCTTGCGATTCCCGACGCCCAGGGCGTCTCCTGCGGCGGATAGGGCCGTGAGGGCGAGAATTTTGCCTCTCCCACCCGCGTTCTGCCAACTCCTTCGCGAGCGTTACTGCTTCGCAGAAGGAGGTGACGGCTTCCTAGGCCCTCTCGCTCCGTACCATGGCCTGAACCAGGGCCGGACGCAAGAGATCGCCACCGCCAATCGCCTGCACGAGGACTCGGCGGTGCTCCGCCCAAGCCGGGCAGACCTCCACCGTATGCTCCACCATGTCCTCTGGGCGATCCACACAATGGTGACTCCCGGGCGTTTCCCCCTGCCTTATCCAGAACAGGTACCTCCTGAAACAACCGTGTCCGGTGAGGACCTGCGTCAGGCGGAAGGTGAGGACGCCATGGCCCCTCTCTAGCCACTCCTCAAAGAGGGGACTTATCGCCGCAATTGTGGCGTGCCCAGTGCTGGGTTGTGACAATCGCACTCTATACCCTGAGATCTCGCTGGAGCTCTGTCCGTTGTACCGTGATTTCTCGCGGCAGCGGAGCTACGCCCCGGCGTTTCGCCTCCTCGCACGACTCTCAAATGTGCGCGAGGACTTTTGCCTCCAGATCCCATGGCGGTAATCCGGCAAGGAGGCTCGCTGCCTTACCGGAGACCGTACGGTATCCCGGACCAGGCGGATGGCCATGACCCTTTGGGGCGCGTTCAACCGGCGGGCTGGCCGCCGCCTCAAGGAACTCGCCCTTACCGGTGCCCCGTAAAGGTCCATGGCCGCACGACCCCCGCGTGAAGCCTCCGATAGAAGACGTTTGGCCCCCCTAGATTGGGCAAGATCCGCTTCAAGGCAGCTCCGGCCCTTTCCAGTCCGGGAGCCAAACGTCGGAAATGCTCCACGAAGTTCCACCGGCTGTCAAGGACGAGTCCCAGGTACTTCATCGTCGACTCGACGCCGATGTGAACCCCTCTTTCTGTTATTTGGGAACCCGACGGTGGCTCGTTCCGAGGACCATGAAAACACATGGCCTCGGACTTGTGCAGGTCTACCTCGAGTCCCAATTGCCGGATCTTCTCGACGATTGTCGCAACTCGCGTGTCGCTAGTTCGGCCGCCGCCTGGTGCGACCTCCCCTGCGCTAGGACCAGCGTGTAGTCAGCGTAACAAACCACGCTGACGCCGCTGGGGGGGTCGGCGCGCAGCACCCAGTCGTAGCCGATGTCCCACAGATGAGACAAGTGCCCTAGACGAGGAAAAAAAACTAGATTGCAATGTCGTTATTCCATCTAGATTTCCTTCTTGAGCCTCGCTCTCTTCGTATTAGATATTTACCAAACCCTAGTACTCACAGTCAACGGTTTAAAGGTCTCCTAAAAAAAAAAATATCCTTTTTATTGTGTTTTTATTTTTACATAGAAGTAAAATGTACTTAGAATAGTTATTTATAGATATTGCAAAGTAGAATGTTTTCGAGTCGTAGCTGTACCAAAGTACGAGTACCTACCATAATTATTTATTTTGGGGCCCAAAAATAACGTATTGTAGCAATGTTAATGAAACCATATCAAGCAGAGTTCAATTCGAGTAAAACAAAACAAAACCTGAACGTTTATTAAATGTTCGTTTAGTGGTGTATTATTTTGGTATTCATGAATTCATAAATTCCAGGAAGCCAAAACAAATCGCTCAAAATAAAATTATAATTTATTTTATGTTCGTGTTTTCGTAACAAAATTAACAAAACAATTAATTTTACCGCTTCCATATTATTATTAGTAACATTTTTAAAGAAGAATTTTCGATCCGTTCCGTCCATCCATCCGTTTGTATTTCTCTAACAAACAATTAAAGTTAAACTTAGTTAGGTACACACGACGTCATATCAAGCTATACATTTCCAGTTTTAGCTGACCTAGCTTTGTATAGGCTTTTCGTACAGTGAGAAGTCAGCTTATACCGCAGTCTACGTTATTACGTCTTGGTAAGAAACATTTGAGAGAAACAGAGAACAGTGGTGGCCCAGTGGTAACGGCCACGACTTACGAGTTGCAGGTCGTAGGTTCGAACCCAGACAGGTGCTTTACTTTGTGTAAATTATTTCATCACCATTGCTTTAAAAACGGTGAAGGAAAACATCGTGAGGAAACCGGCACGTCCTAGAACCAAAAATTCAAAGACATGTGACATCTACCAACCCGCACTGGGCCCGCGTGGTAAATTATAGCTTACTCTCTCTCGAAGACAGAAGGCCTGTGTCCCAGCAGTGGGAACATTATAGGCTGATTAAGCTACATTTAAATTCATTACATCATTTATGATAAAGGCAGTCGATTTATACATTCGTTTAAAGATAAAGGGTGGCTCTGTTTTATGTAGCCTAAAAACCCCCTGAATTGACGTGTCGGTAAAATATTCATTCGAAACGGTAAAAGCTTGAATCCTCTTACAAGATTTTCTCGTTTTGTCCTAAACAAATGTTTGAAAAAAGACTATATCTAAATGCTTGCGGCAAGGTCAGCTAAGAACTTTTTGACTTTTATTTAAATTTGTATTAAGTCTACGTATAACAAATTGAATTGACTGGCTCTTGAATTTGTACTAAGGAGATTTTATTGGAATGGAGTTGGTATCCTCCACTCATGAGTTCTAAGTAGATATCTATCACTTGAGTTGCTATAAAGGTTCTGTGATAAATTCATTTTGTGCGGGATACGGTGCCAGGTAATAAAATAAAATTGACAATAGCCCAAAAACTATCTCAGAAAACCTACGCATTAAACTGTTTTTTTTTCTTATGCAAAGTAATAATATTTTCTACTCTTACTACAAAATGTACCTCCACCGTCCCTTGAAAAACTTGTCTGTGTCACATACTTAGTAGTGCTATCGATTCAAAAAATTCCAATTTGAGTAGCAGTTCCTAAATGTTATACAACTATCACTACAAAAGTTGAACCTTAACATAGTCCAACAATTATTTATATTTACAAAATGTCATAATCATGACAATAGGTACTAACCAATTTCCACGTGGTTGGATATCTATGCAATAATACTTTTATCTAGGTTTTTCTAAAGTGTAACTTCACTGTCAAGACGTATACATTTTACCTGGTTCAAAGGTTTTTCCGAGTGAAAAACAAGAGTGAAAATTAACGCCAGAGCAGATGTTTAAAAACTGAAAAGCATTTTTTCAAAGGGAACTCGGAATGCGAAACAAAGACAGGTCAAGGGCCCCGCTTCATACGTTTCAAATAAAACACCAAGCATTTATAAAGAAGATACAAAACGTAAACGAAAAATGTTACGTAAAAAATTGTTTTTGCTTATGGAAATAGATTTTGGGGTAGCGTATTTTATACATTATGCAATGGTGGCACGTTTTAAGATTCGCTCGCATGAATTTGTGTCAAGGCGTTTTGAACACTTTAACTTCGTTTTAATACCTGAGAGATTACTTGGGGTTAGCAAGTAGATTTTCAGTTGGCAGGAGGAAGCGTGTTAGGAACGGTGAAATACTATACCAACGTAACGTTAGTGGGTAGGTACCTACCAGTTTGCCTAAAAAGATACATAATTTAGAGCTTACTAATGGTTTTCTATTGTATACTATAATAGGTCTTCTTTTTCTGGCATTGTCTTAGGTATTAAATGTTAAAAAGGTTAAAGGTGCTGCTGTGGTAGTCACCGTTTTGAGCTTGTGTGAATATTCAATTTCATTGACACCGTCTGGTAAGTCTATCCCCATGACGACGCATTCAATTGAATCCAGGCTAGAATAAAGTCCCCTTCATTTATATCTGTCGTCTAAATTAAGCACGTTCGTGGTGACGTTTATTTCCTGTCTTCTTAAGTTATCCCAGACTAGTTCTAGGCCCCACTTTCAAACTAAGTCCTCCCCTCCATAATGTAATTAATAAAGTTGAATCTTCACGGTTCAAGTTTCAATTCCAATGAATGTTACGCCTATCAACAAATTGAATTTCACCCCAGAAAATATATTAGTAGCAGTTGTTCTTATTTGAAAGTTTGCGAAACCGAAGGGGTAAATTGGGCATCAGTACTAGTTAATGATTTTGGACTAAATCGGATCCTAAATAAAACTAACAATACGTAATACCTACTTTAACTTATGAAAAAAAAGTATTTTAGAAACCCGAAAACTTTCATTAAAATACTTATTACCTATAACCTCAATGAACTCTCACACCGTCGATATCAAAATATGTTAAAGTTATATGGCAGAAAGTTGTAAAGAATTCAAAGATTATGTTAGTATTTTCCGAAAATATTCTCCCTTGCAAGTAGGGGTCTTGGGTGAGGGACGGTGTGAGCGTGTCATTCAGCCATTTTGGTCAAGGTTAAGATTACATACTCGCAGGAGGCTTTCGTACAAAGATGTTGGTTCAGCTTCCTCTGCAGGATTAACAGACGGTTATTTTTAGAGAGGAATCTGTTCGTGTGTATATATCTATGTAGTATAAATATATGTGGTTAGAAGGCCGAAGTTATGCCTATTGGTTTAGGCTTCCATAATTATTTAGTCACACGCATTTGGTTAGAATGGAACGTGACCTCAACTTCGTTGGATAAAGGTAAGTCGTTTAAAATATTTAGACAGGCATGTTGTACGTCTAAACGTCTATCGTCTATTTAATGAGTGAATTTTTTTCATTCTCTTCTTGCCGGTACTCCTGGCCTACTTTTCTATTTGGTCCATTCTATTATGGTAGTGTTTGGTTTCCTCACTTCGCGTTTGTTGCCTTAATAATTGGTTAGTACAGTTATCTTTGCTGATGGCTTGTGGCTAAGTAATAAAAGCCGCATGGCTCGATCGATCTGCCGGTCGATTCTGTAACAATCTCACCGTGATAACTTAGGTGAAGTGAGCTATCATTCTACCTGATGCTAGGGATTGACACTATCGACAACAGCTCACTTCAAGCTCACTTCACCTAAGTTATCAAGGTGAGATTGTTACTGCATAGCTCGGCAGGTAAGGCTTCGTTTGTCGTGGTTGGTCTGCAGTTGGGTGACCATCTTTACATACCAATACCTCTCCGTGCCTCGGAAAGCGCATAAAGACGTTGCGCGTTGGTCCCAGCTGTCATTTGTGGATCTTTGACAGTTGTTACAGGTCCTCAGAAGCCCGGAAATCTGACAACCAGTTTTATCAAGGGGTATCGTATTACCCATTAATTAGGTTGTGGAGGTCAGATAGGCAGTCGCTCCATGTAAAATACTGGTATTCAGCAGCATCCGGTTAGACTGAAAGCCGACCTCAATATAAAGGGTAGCCAGACGATGACAGTTATCTTCGCAGTATTACGAAAGGAATTAGACGTGCCTATTTTATCATTCTGGTATTTTTTGTTTTTCTTTAAAAACGTTGCCCCACACAAGGAATTTCTGCTGTATCGTGGGTGCGTTTACAAACATTTAAACTCACATAAACACACAGCAAGAACCGGAACAACTATCTGCAGGTGATACAAATATTTGTTCCGTGCGGGAATCGAACCCGCGACACGCAGCGCAGCAGTCAATCGCTTAACCACTGCACCAACCGTGCCGTTAATTGAAAGCTAATTATGCCTTCTTGCCGTCTTCCTTTTCATTCACTCTCTTGTCGTTCTACTAGATTTAGATATATAGCAAATAATTTGCGAAAAACAACACAGCAGAAGCAATCGAGCGTCTACTAAGAATTCGTACAGTAGTTAAGTTATTAGCGTTTTAATAGCCCGTTAGCCATTAAACTAATAGCTATACTCTCAAAGCAAAGATTTGAATTTTACACCAAACTTTCCAAATCTCTTTAAAACTTTATCACGTAATAATTTTGAGTCCGTCCGGTTTATTTAACTCCGAAATGATTCGGTCATTTAGAAATGAGATCTTTTCCTGCACTAACTTATATATACAAAAGCGTATAATCTCTGCGTTGGCACTGCATACTGGTCTTTACAGAAGTTGCCGTTTTACAATAGTGGCCATTTGAAACGAAATTCATGTATGGCTGGCAATAAATTCTAAATTGAGATTAATTTTATTTAAAAAAAAATGGAATTATATTTTCATCCCATGTGTTTGAAAAGGACGACTTGGTTCGCCTTTAAGTGCACCCAAAGGTGGTGTTTTCTATAAGAAACGTTTAGCGGGCAGTAATGAGTTTTTAATCCTCTTTATAAGTGCACTGCAATTATCTTTGCCGCGCACTTTTTGAATTTGGAACATCCTAGTGTTCAGCGCCAAAGAAATCGAACGCAAATATGGTTTGAATAAAGACTGGCTGGTACGACGGCCCATAGTCGCGCCACCGGCTGAATAAAAAAATAAAAAAACTATTTAAAAACGCGCGAACTACAACTCGCGTTTTCGTCAATTTTCACGGATTGTTAGAAATTCATGGTTTTGTTTTGAAAAACGAGTTCTTCAAGTGACAGTGAAAGTATAGAATTAACTCCTGAAAGTATTAGACCTGAGGCAAGAAATGGTGATGGATAATCTATTACCTGCAAAATCCCTGGATAAACATATGAAAGCCTATGGTAATTTTATTGAATGGAGAAATGCAAGAGGCGCCAAGAATTTTTCAGAATCTGTGTTTTTGGTCTACTTCCAGTACTTAGCCAAAACTAAACAAACTTCCACCCTTTGGAGTACCTACTCAATGCTAAATTCAACAGTCAGTTCTAATAACGACGTAAAACTGGACACATATTCGAAATAATAGCGTATCTGAAGAGGATGTCTGATGGATTTAACCCTAAAAAACCCACAGTGTTCTTAGTCAAAAACGTGAAGACTTTCCTTAATGAGGCACCCGACAAAGTCTTTCTTGCCGTAAAAGTAAGCAACTATGTTTATGGTGGATTAGTAAAGTATAACCATAGTGTTTTAAAATGCGCATTTTATTGTAACCTGTACTTCGATAGATACTTGTCTTATTCACATTCGGTTTTGTTACAGGTGGCTTTAATTTTCGGAGTACATGGAGCTTGTCGTGGCAATGAACTTTTAAAAATAACTGTTGATGATGTCGAAAATCACTCGGATGATTTACTGTTAGTAAAGCTGACAGACACAAAAACAAAAATTTACCGATCCTTCGTAATCCGAGGAGAATACAAAACTATTGTACAGAAATACCTGGACCTGCGTCCTGCTGATATGAAGACCAATCGGTCATTCATCCGTTATCGAAATGGCAAGTGCTTCAAACAAGATATGGGAAAAAATAAAAATTCTAACATGCCACAAGAAATCGCTACTTATTTGAAGTTACCAGATATGAAGCTGTACACAGGACATTGTTTTCGTCGTACTTCTGCTACTCTTTTGGCAGATTCTGGAGCGGACTAAGATGTTCTCAAGCGACATGGAGGATGGAAGTCGAGTGCTGTAGCAGAGGGGTATATAGAAGATTCCATTGAGAACAAGGCGAAAACATGTTAACGCATCGTGGAAAACATTAAATTGCAAACTTCAGTTAAATCCATCCATGCCACTGTCGCCGTGCCCATCTACGTCCAAACAACGAGATTCACCGTCATATTTTCCTCAAAATGAGCCAGATTCGGATATTATTTCAAACACGCAGAATATAAAATCTACAAAAATCTCTATCTATTCCTAATAAAACTGTAACAATAAATTTTCATAATTGCGAAAATGTCTCAAATGTAAATATTAGTTTTTAGTTTTTTATTATTAGATAATATTTAATTTCAATTTAGTTGTTACTCCATGTTTTATTAAATAATAATATTACAATAAAATATGAGGCGCCTTTTATTTTCTCATAGTGGGTGATGAAAAGTAGAGTGTACCGCTCGGGCGACGTACTTTGAATCCCTCGCTATGTTCAGGATTCTACACTAGAATCCCTCACTTCGCTCTGGATTCAAAAAAGCGCCCTCGCCGTAAAAATATTATTTTGCTCCCTTGTGATACAATCTACTATTTCAAATTTAGTCATTTGTTTATTGATCCGTGTTTGGTTTTCATTACATCTGTATCTCTTCCATCAATATGGACACGATACAAATTCGAGTAATTATGGAATATGAGCTATGCCGCACAAACGGCTCCTAAAATTATTTACGTGTACGGAGTAAACACTATAAATGAACGCACGACTTGTTATTGGTTTGAACGCTTCCGACATGGTAATGTTGGTCTAAAAAATGAACCCCGTGGTCGCTCGAAAACTAAAGTCAACAACGACGAATATAAAGGCGATAGTGGAAGCCGGCGATACCCAATCTACGGCTTAGTTAGCAGCAGCTTTCAACGTTAACATCAAAACAATATAGGTCCATTTGCGTCAAATTAGCAAGGTAAAAAGTCATGATAAGTGGGTGCCGCACGAAGTGAACGATTGCCAGCGCGACGAACGCGTTGATGTATGCCTTGCGTTGCTTAACAGACTCAGAAATGGAGGGATTTTGAACCGAATTGTCACTTGCGATAAAAAATTGATTTTTTTAGATAATCGTAAGCGGTCATCATGTTTGTTAGACTCTGGTTCAGCGCCTAGGTAATGCCGCAAACGAAAACTTACCCCTGAAAAAGTCATGGTCACTGTTTGGTGGTCTAGTGTCGGTATAATTCATCACAGCTTCTTACCAAATTGCACCAGCATTACTGTTGATGTGTAATGTGAGGAACTGGACACAATGATAGAGAAGCTCGCCAATCTCCGGCCAGCCTTGGTTTATCGCTCGTTCCCGCTGCTCCTACACGACAACGCTCGACCTCATACGGCACAACAGACGGTCTCTTAGCTACAAGAGCTAGGGTTGGAAGTTTTGCGTCATCCACCGTATTCACCAGAACTTGCGCCGACAGACCTCTACTTTTTTCAAAATTCGGACCACTTCTTGGCAAGGAAAAAATTCAATACCCGAGAGGCAGTACAAAATGCCTTTGAAGAGTTTTTTGGCTTCCGTAAAAATTACTTTAACTTTCTGTCACGTCTTTAGACCTAATATTTGAATACATTTTCGCCTAATGATTCAGCTTTGACACACATGTACTCGTATGTACGTTATTCAATCATTTTTTGATGAGCCTACGTACACTGTTATTTCAGTCTGATATCAATCTGTGTGATTTCATTTTCATACGCAAATAAGCATGATACATTTTTTTACTGCCGTTTTTCGTGAATGGATTCCAATTTGCGGGGTTGCTTATCGATATTAAAATGGGTCGTCATACTGTTACCATGTTGGGCGTGGGTTAAAATATATGTAGGTAGATACAGTCAATGAAATTAAATTGTTAAGAAAAACGTACGTCAACATCTCGTATTATAGCAATATCATATAACTGTCAAAGAATGACAGTGCAATGTGGTTTGAATATACAGACAATTTAAGTTTGTAACCAAATTGCTTAGCAATTAATTTCACAGACTTTTTGAGGCCAATTAAACTTGCAACTAACAATGGTTAATTTTTGATTTTTGATGATCACTTGTTTATAATTATAGAAAAACGAATGGTTAAATAATAACTTTCGTCAAGTTGAGTATCCTGTCAGTTCCCCAATAATTAATTTACAATTTTTTTGTTGACAAGCAACGATTGCCAAAAACATGATTTGTCATTTCATCAACATACAAAAACAAGTTTGCCAAATAAACCCCCAAGAAAATAATTATCCGATAAACTTTTTTTTAATAACGTATTATTTTACAAACATTTTTTTTTTCTTTTTATCTATTAAAACATCGCTTGGAATAAAAACGTTTTATATATTTACTTAATAATACGCAAATTCCTAAAAATGAAAGATTAGGTTGATTATTATTTTTTAAATGGTTACGTGATATTAAAACTGTGACCCCCTACGCAAGAGCAGAGCGAGCGAAGCGAGCGGAGCCGCGGCAGCGGCCGGCGAGTGCCAGAAACGACTAGATTGTATAGAAAAAATACTTTAGTAGCTGAAAAGAACTTCAGTAGGTACTTGCCTGTAAATTATTTGTAAATAGGAATTGCAACCATATAGGATTATTTATTTATTATTATTAGGATTATTTGTAGTTCAATAAAATTATGTAATACAATACCGTTGTAATCACTTTGTGACTGGTTTAGAAAATGTATTATAAAATGATATTTAGTATAAACGTGATTTTTCCAAAACATACTTAATATTAAATGAAAAATGTTTCTAAGATTAAATATCATCCGAAACAATTGTAAAGAGAAGCATTTGCCAATTAAATGTTTATAAAGCGAGTGTTTATAAATAAAACATTTGCGGATTAAGTTGTTTGTGAAATAAATAGTATACGAAACATTGGTTGTAAACTAAAAATTATCAAGGGTGTTTTGGTGTAACATTAGTGAACCCTCAAAATCACATAGAACAACATCACATACAAATTATTTGAACACATGAACGTAGACAATCGGTATACCTGGGAACATGGTCCGCTTAAACGGAATGCGGAAATTTACGGTTATTCAATATGAATAGCACATTTCTGCTAAATCTACCTTTATACTTTGATAAACAATATTATCAAAGCAGTTTACCTAAACAATAAAAGTATACCTACCACAGTAGGTATCCGACAAACAACGCTATTCTGGGAAGAATAGAGTCCAATTCACTTTTTAAAAAAATTAAGCAACAAAATATAAATAATAAAGTGGCTTTTACATGATATTTTTTCATTGAAAAAGCTCTGGCTTATGAATATTACATTTGACGATAAATCCTCAAGTGTTAACGTATTTTAACATTATTTGTAAAACAGTAAATGTAAACACTTATCACTTATTTTCTGAAACTATTACAACGTTATTTTAAAAGGGGAATAAACCAAACTTAAAAATACGTAAAAATAACAAATGAATGCTTATTCTGCTTCCATTTTATAGTATCTATTTTGCTTTAATTAAAACAAAAGTTACATTTAAAAATAAATCATATTATTACCATTTATCTATAAATATTACAAATTAAAGTCGCCTTTCGTGTTTGTCTGTGTGACTGCGCTGTTCTTATAAAATGCGCAATGAATTTTGAGGTTTGTGGTTTTTACCATTATTTAATGAATTTATTCCGGAAGGTTTATGACGTTAAACTTACAAAATAACAAAGAAATCTGTCAAATCAAATTAGGATAAGGACAGGAGAATGGTGATGATGATGTTTTGTGCTCGTGATTAGAGATCTCTTTGTTATTTTAACTTTTTTTTTTCTTAATTATTAGAGCTAATTAGGTAAACAGTATAGCTATTTATAATACACAAAAATATAAAACGGGTAGATGTAAATGAAATAATTTTTAAAATATATGACATTAACGTATTTATTCAATGCTTACATACTCTTTTTCCATCCACGTTTTTAATAAAATCAACATAAAGATACAAATATTGAATTATCGGTTATTGGCCACCATAATTACATTAATTGGCCATGTAATGTTACAGTTATTGGCCATAGAAAACAAAATAATAATTATCATTCAAAAACAAAAACTTTAACAAAAATCCATTAGCCCTGACTAATTAAAAAATGTTCTCATCATCAGAAGGCTCGGAATCGTCGTTAATTACGTAACATTTGTGGCATAAAAAATCAACTAATTCGTCATCATCTGGAATATTTTTACGATGTCTATTGGGTATGCAGTGATTATGATAGTATTTCTCACATGAACTACATTTTAAAGATGAACTTTTTAAAATTAGTCGATTGCACGCATTACAAGTGAATATGTAATATCTTTATCTTATTAGTAGCATCACATAAAATATTTTAATTTTCAGTCTCAATGTTTCGGGTTTCGTATTTTTCATGTACATTTTTCGAACATTTTCCTGTACCTTTACCTTCTTTCGTCTTCTCAATGGCATTTTGTTTCCGTGCGTCTGCTTGTTCATCTCTTTTTCTTTAAATTTTTTCGTTCTCTTTTTGTTGCTTTTATAATTCTTTTTTTTCAATTGTTGCTCTAAAGTTCTCTGAAGTTATGACATATGGGGTCTTTTCTATATTCCTAATGAATTTTCTTTTATTGTCTGGTGGATTCCGCAAGTAATCATTGATTGATTTGTTAAACTGAGGGATGTATTTTGATGTAGATGGTGCACACAAATCTATATTATATATATATATATATATATATTCTTTGTGGGGGTCATAGTAATTCTTACTGTTGTCGTATTATCTTCACTGGTCAGATTTACATTTGTTGTTGTATTATGAGGAGTTTGTATTTCAATATTAGTTAGTTCTTTTTGTAGCAAACCGTCCTAAAAAAACACCATATCTTGTACGACGTCGGAGAACTGTTATTTACTGGTGTACCCCGGGATTGAAGGTCTTTCAATTTGTTCATCATATCAATTCCAGCAATACTTTCTAAATCTTTTAGAGACATACGTTTCTCTCCTACATCAGACTGATCAGACACTACCTCCGTATTTGTTGTGGATAGACATTTTGTGTAATCAATGGCGTTTTCATCAAACGGGTACAAACCACATGCTCTGAAGCCATTAATTATATTGTCAGACTTTAAATCATCAACGACAGTATTTAAAATACTAGCAATATTTAATTTTGTCACAACCTCGGACCTCGCCAACGTTTTCCGCCTGAAATTGTCTGACAGCTTTTCGGTACATTTTCTTTAAGGGTCCAAAAACGGAAACATCTGCAGGCTGGGTGATACGTGTAGTGTTAGGATAATTATAGAGCGATAAGTTCTATACCTAGCTCCTTACAGGTCACGCAAAGCTGCAACGTGATGTGACTTTTATGGCCATCGATAAACAAAATAACAGGTCTTTTAATGCTATTTTCAATGAGAGACGGCGCAAATATTTCGGTGATAAATTGATTGAAAACGTCTGCCGTCATCCACCCTGAGTCACTGCGGCCAATGCCCCATTTTGGCGGCACTGATGATGCTATCCTATCCAGTAAACGTTTATATGGAAAGACAATTAAAGGTGGACATGTTTTTCCGTCAGCTGAAAACGTAAATAGAACAGTAATATTTTCTTTAGAATTTCCTTGTTGAACTGAATAAACATTTCTGTCTCCTTTTGGAGCAAGTACACGACCAGTAGAAGGACAAGTCTGGAATCCTGTTTCGTCTGCATTAAAAACACGGTGTGGATCTTGAATCGCATCTAGCAGGTTTTCACTAGTTAAGTAATTTCTGATTTCCAGAGACCATTTTTTAATATCACTTTTGGAAACGCAGGCACTAGTTTTAGTAACTCCTTCACTGGTTCTCTCAGCCAAACTAGGATGACGTTTTAAAAAAGCCTTTAGCCATCCTTGTCCAGGTCTGTTATTAACAAAAGGAGTTTCTCGTGGATTATCAGACAAAAATTTTTGTACAGTATCAAGAACATCATCTGGTTTTCTTGGAAAGCCTTTCCGGGCCATTTTATACAGCCATTTCTTGATGGAATCTTCTTCCTTATGAGTTACATACGGCGTCGGTCCAAACTCAGATTTAAAAGTGGGATTTTTAAGTTTAAATTGTAAAGTTGCCCTGGGAATATTATATTTTTTTGCAACTGCTCTTAAATACATTGTTTTATTCTGAATGTTTTCAAACGCCTCATCTAGGGCTTCTTTGGTATGATTATTTTTAATTTAACCTGATAGAACAGAAAAATAAGCATGAGTGAATCCTGTCCAAACTAAAAATAAAAAATATTATAGTTATTGGCCTACTTTTTTGTATTGAAATTTTTTCCAGACTTCATAGTACTTGGCCTAGGCCAATAACTATTTACACAGCCCTAAAATGAGTGACAAACGAATAAAATGCATAGTATAACAGACAGTAGAGTTTTTATCACTATAAACGCATTTTGTTTTGGATGAAATTAATATAGTAATTGGCATAGGGGGACAATTACCTGTAATGTTATTTAAATTATTGGTGCAGTAATTGGCCACTACATTTTTTAAGGGTTATGTTATGATTTCGACGTTTTACACTTCAAATACGCGTACTATGCATATCACTCTATATATTGTACAGATTTTCAATCACTGAACTATGTAAATTAATTTCAGAATACAACATCCGAAAATTGTTTGATCTTAACATTTATTAAACAAACTACCTATTTTCGATACCGGCAGGAAAAAACCACAGACTACCAAAGAACGAATCCACCTAGCAGTGATTTACCAAGACATTTTGACAGTCAACAATTGTGTTGCCATAGTGCATTTCAAAATTTACCATGTAGTAATGTGGGTTGCTAGTTTTTCAATACCGATGTTGAAATGGCTAATAACTATGTAGGGGCCAATAACTATATGCACTTGTCCTTCTACTGGTGCACTACTATAATGCATACATACTTTTTGTATGGACGTGTTTCTGTGACAAATAAATCTATTTTTCTTTCTTTCTTTTCTTTCACAATGTTTTGCCAAGTCGTAAAAAACGTGCGAAGGAGGGGCGGGTTGCTAGTGTAACTATAAGACCCCCGCAGGCAGGCGCGACGCGACTCTAGTAGATTTTTTTTTATGAGAACTGCATGGAAATTGTTCTACAAAAATCGCGTCGTACCGTCGCGTCGTGCCTGCCTTTAGGTAAAACGCTGAGTTTTATAAAAACAAGAATATTTTGAATTTTTTACATATTTAAATCTGTTAAGGCTGCTAAAAGGAAATTGAAATTGGAAACATTTTTGGAGCCGACACTTTGCTCGTCAGTCATTGAATTAATTAAACATAAAGTGTAATGAAAATGCTTATTGGTTGTGAAATCATACGCTTGTTACACATGATCGTATTCCTTCAAGAAAGGACTGTATGGTGCAGCTCGCTCCCTATTTAATTCGAAATTTAAAGTTTCTGGTCTAAATTCAATATATTATGGCATTAATTTATGCAACGTGTAACATAATTAACGCAAGACCTCATACACCCCAATTAGAGTATTGAGTTAAAAGCATAATACAATGACCAATACTTTTTTTTTTAAAGCTAACTAATATAAAAAAATCGTGTTGACCCTAGCATTACTTTATGCATTTAAAATTGAGTCTTATTGCCTTGAAATACGATTTAATTTTCTTTGGCGCAATCGGCGGTCAGTATTACAAAATACATAATTAAAAAAAAAATACCTATATTATTAGTTACTGAAATCGTAGTAGTCAATTATGAGCAAACTACTTTCAGGACTTGCGTTTATTCTGTTACACCTTGTATAGCAAGTTTGAATTTATTAAAATGTTAATAACTATAACGAACGATAAAATATAAAGCAATCCCTAGTCCCTAGAAATATAAAACTGTAGGTAGGTTATAAAAACCTGAAACTTGTTTTATTAAACCACAATTTTTTTTAGCTTAACATCGGAGGTTGCTCCTTTTACCGTCTAACAAACCCCTAAAAAAATTACTCTTGTTTGAAAAATCAATATCTGCACCAGGCGTGTCAACTAACCGATGTAATTGACAACAATGGCAGTTCTCACTTTGACCGAGCCACGGAACTAGCGAGCACCGAACATGCGGGTAACTCGAGCGTACTCAAAGGAAATCCTGCCCAAATGCGACGAGCATCGTATGACTTTCCACGGGATATTGGACTTTTACTTGTGCTAGTTCAGTAGAGGCAACCAGTTGAAATTTCGTTTGCAGATTTTGGCAAGAATGTGGAATGGTGGGACAAAGTGATGTCAACTATGGATGAAGGATCGGGAAATGTAGTTACTAGCAAAGAATATACATATTTACTGCGTCTTATTTTCAGTGGTTGCACGTTGAGATTTGTATTACATCACATTCAAAATCTGAAATACTGTCGTGCTAGCGACACGAAAAAGAAGATTCATATGAAGGCGTCTGTCATTTTTCAAAGATGTTTAATACATAACATAGTCAGCCTATAATGTTCCCACTGCTGGGACACAGGCCTCCTATCTGTGAGAGCCAGTGTGTCATAATCCAGCACGCGGGCACAGTGCGGGTTATGCTATGCTAGGCTATGTCGACAACTTTGGTTCCAAAGAACCAAAGCTGTCAACATAGCTCACAGAATAAGCAAGCTGAAGTGGCAATGGGCCAGCCATATTAGCCGAAGAACCGATGATCGATGGGGTAGAGAGGTTCTTGCATGGAGACCACGAATCGGCAAACGTAAGGTAGGACGCCCTCAGGCTTAGTGGAGCGACGATCTTCGTAGTGTGGCAAGTAGCAGCTGGATGAGAGTTGCCGAGAATCGAGCTAAATGCAATTGGAGAAGCCTATGTCCAGCAGTGGACTGCTGATGAAAATGAAAATGACTTAATTTAATTTATTTTTATTTTATTTGGGAACCTTACAGTGTATTTAACAAATATGAAATTGAAGCCATTTACAAGTTTCCACTGATAAATAAAAACGAAAAAAGGTTGGTATAAAATATCTATAATATTAATAGTACTCAATAGTCTAACAATCGAGTCCGCAAACTAACAATCGTTCAGATGCAAACAATTACTTTCCCGTGAAGAAGATTTTCACCTATTTAAAAAAAGGAGGAGGTTCTCAATTCGTCGGAATCTTTTTTTTTATGTATTTTCACCGATTACTCGAAGACGCCTGGACCGATTGGAAAATTCCCAGGTGGTCCCATTTAAATTTTATAGACATCGGTCGACCGGTTTAAAAAAAATCAACAATAAATTAAATTAAATAAAAATAAAAAGGCCGCCTTCAAACGGTCGTGGACGTGTAAGACGATTGTTTTGGACAATCGACAATTGGTGTGGGGTAGGTGCCATAGCTAAAAAGTGAAAAATAAATAACTTTATTACAGAAAAAAAAGCAACTGACTTCCAAAAAAAGAAACACTACAAAGCGAAAAATAACTTTAATTTCGGAAATCGGTGGCAAAAACTAAAATACAGATCCAGACACTGACTTCCGAAATTAAAATTATTTTTCACTTTGTATTGTTTTTGTTTTTTTGGAAGTCGATTGTTTTTTTTTGTAAAAAAGGTTATTCTAATAATTCTTAATAATTAAGGTAATTTCTTAAGCCGAGAAACACTGCCACTGCTATTGAATACATTCAAATAATGTTCACTGAACAGTTTCTTACAATTTATACAATGAAGATATACTCGTACTATCTATCCATCTATACGTTCTTACTAAGAACGAGGTACGTCATTACGACGTGTTCATGTCGGTACCTGTCCTGTAACGACATTGCTCGATCCAGTATCGACACGACACGTTCCGTACGTCTGAACATGTCCTAAGATTCATCAATTACCTAATGTCTCACCCACGTAATCCTTGATAATGCAATCTAAGTAACAATACGGTAGGCTAGAAAAAAATGTGATTCATTAGGTACCTGTATGAATTTTGATATAAACTTTTTATTTTATTTTTTATAATAAATAATATAATAAAGTTTTGGTTTGACCATCGGTAGCTGATGCTTATTTCCTACCCGGCAGGCTTATGTTTTCAATTATAGTTTTTTGCACAATAATACGATATAATAATAATGACTTTAGTGGAAATTAATAAACGATAGTACAGCAGGAACGTATGAACGATTCCTAAGGTTATCATCATCAGCTGCTTGTTTGTTGAGCAGGCATAAAATTCCCTATCTTGGCCTCCCTACACACCAATGAAACGTAGTCGTAATTTCTGATAAATGGTGCAAATCCAATATTATTTACTCTGTTTTTATTTTTAATTTGTTTTCTTAACTTAATTATTTGTTTTTCTTTTTTTATACTTTCTTAATCAATTGTACACCTAGACTTAAGTTAGTGAGCGAGCGGTAATCTGGCGTTGTTGTTGTCAATATTGTGTTTACCTGTAATTGGCATAATTATATATTAGAACTAACTGACCCCGCCCACTTCGTACCGCCTAACATTTTTTTTTAAATTTTTCTCTCCGTTTGAACCATCCTCGTACTTCAAGGAATATTCTAACAAAAAAGAATTAGCAGAACCGGTCCATCCGTTCTTGAGTTATAAAATTACAACGAAAAGTGGCATTGTTTTTTATAGATAAAGGATATTACCGTCTGATTTAATATCTGTATGTATGTGTGCTATGGGTGAACCTTAAAGTAAATAAAATAAAATAAAAATTGATTTCAGCACCAACTAAATGACGTGGTACTTGACTCAGAAGCACATCATAACTGGCCAAATGATTTTGATCACGACCGGTGACCAGCGGGGTAATTGCGTAAGCGTATCACACAAAAAATTGCAATGCCTTTCATTTTGACAATTCAACAGCATACATTGCGTTATTTACGTCGTCGTGCAGACAAACTTTTTAAACACATGAAGCAATCTCTTTCAAAGTTTTCGGAGAAAGAGAGTGAAAGTGTGTACGCTAATTGTAGTGCAAGCCATTTGGCTTTTAATTAAGTTAATTTTTTTTTTAAAATTGCTAGTAAATTCATTTAATTTATCAAATTAGGTATGATAATGAAATTAACTAGCACTAAACAGGCTAATTTTCATATTTGTTTAACCTGACGTCAGCAGCTGCGACACTAAATAGTCAGCTTTAAATATTTATTTTTGCTTAGTTGGTAATTATCCATTATCAAATATTTAAACTGCTTTAATGGTACTTAAACTCCTTGATTAAATTGGGTAAACTTGGTAAATGGGATTTTAATGGTTAAACTTTCAATAGATATGCCTACTGCGTAGGCTGTTAATTTCGTTTATATTTTCTACGCCTATTTGCAGACGTTTGCTTTGACTACCGGTTTAGAAACTAATTTGTCATAAGCTGCTTCGGATAACTTTGTAACTTTGATCAAAGTGAAGGTAGGAAACATATTTGCGATTTCACTAGTAGGTATTGCAGTTCATAGGGGTCGGTAACTACTTACAATCGGTTAGGTAAGCCAGTTTGTTTATTTGCCATCCAAGGAAATTAAATAAATAAATTGAATAGTATAATATTAATAAGTATAAGAGTATTCAGTAAATCAAAGTCACTAGACCACAAAATATGCAGTGTGGTGACTTAATATCAGTGGAGAAAACACTGTAAAAAGTTTATTTTGATCTGGGTTGTGTTCTTAAATAACTCCAATAAGCTGAAACAATATCAGTGTCTATAAAAAAGAGCTTTATCGTCCATTAAAGCTTCATAAAACAGTATTCATACTTCTCACTGGAAAGCTATCAGCTTATATTAAACTTACTGTTTCTATATTATCAGAGAATCGTTAGATTTTATAGAGCATTACGTGAAGCCAAGGCGGGCCATTTCTTTCCATTCTAATATATTGCAGCGTTTGTAGGACAGTTATAAAAGGTATAACTATACTCCTTTTATAGTATTTATTTACAACCTTTTGGATTTGCCGTCTATGTATCTTTTATTATTTTACTTGGCATGTCTGTGAAATTGATATTAAAAATAGGGATTTGGCTGTCAAAAAGATAAATGAATTTTGGGTCATCATATTTTTATTGCTTGAATAAATGGCACGTTACGTTGGTGAATTTGATATGGTAGTTTTGGATCAACACTGACAGTGGCAAACGAGGCTTAAATGAAAACGCCCATTTCCAAATTCCAACTAAACCTTTCTCTTGGAAAAACGAGATTTTTGAACGAGTTTTTCACAGAAGATTTATTTTTGAATGCCTCGATCCGATTCAACGTAGCGTCCAATTTTCGGATATAGGAGTTAAGCACTGTGCCGCGAAAAATTTGAAACTTCGAACGCCTATTCCAAAGGAAATTGGAAAAGCTAAGCCAAACATCCGGTGGTACCTACAGGATATTGCTTTTCGGATATGAAAAATAGGTAATATGTAGCCGGGTTATTTTGTCTTTCCTTAAAGTGGGGTTATGTCGACTTGAATTGGCAGGTGAAGCTTTGTTTGATTAGTTTGAAAAATTATCGAACAATACTCGTTCGACAATTTAAAAAAAAGATAAATGATTTGATTTGATAAATGATTTTTTAAGCCTTGGCTGTTGCCAAGGCTTCAAAAACTTATAAACTAGGCAACTACACGCTAAGGGCACCCCCTGTGGGGTACAGAACTCGGCTCAAGCCACGGGCACCTAGCGCGAGTGAGCGATATACCTAACGCAAAGTGCTGTCTTTTTCTCTTTTTCTTATCTTTACCTATGATTTGTTGTCTCACTCCTTAATGTTTATATCACTAAACATACGGGATGCTTTAAGTGATCATTGCTAACAATATATTATTATCACAGTTTCAAGTAAAATGTCTACCTTTAATCTAATAATTTATAAATTTTTCGTAATTAATATTTAAAAAGAATATACTCTTATCATTTATTTGCTTTAGTGTACGTTTATCATACGTTTATTGCATACATTCAAAACGTGCCAATAGCCTAATACGTATTTTTGGAGTTGACAAATAAATTAAATTCGTGCGAATCGCCTACAGAAAATAATATATTATTTAAAAGTGTCGATTCGGGCGAGTAAATTCGTGCGAATCAACTAACAAGCCGCAGAAACGGCACATGGGATGAAGGCGTGAGATTGTGTATGTGGTAGAATGTAAAATCAACGGCTTTGGTGATATCGGCAAGATTACTGACAAATGCGTGCACTGACTGGACAGGTCCGCTCAATCTGTATGGTTTTTCCTCAAAAGACCGTTTCAGACACCAATCTACATGGTCTTCACATGATCTGACCAAGATTATGTCTGGACTTTAAAAGAGACTGTGACCTCTAGAGTTTGTTTCGGCCTTTCTTCTCAGAGTAGTCAGATAGGAAACGCCGACCTCATCTAGTTTTTAAAATATGATTGACGTGTAAAAGTGTTTGTACAAACCTACTTACAGAAATAAAATCATTTATCATTTATCATATACTACTTTCAAATCTACTTGATCCAACCTACCTAACCTATCAGACTTTCGTTTCGAAAGACCAGACACACTTTGGGTCACTAAATCGTTGTCAGTCGTGTAGGTAATCTCGGAAATATCTGCCTTATTGATATAGGTAAACGTTTGATAACTTACATCGCCTGTATCTCCCGAAGGATTAAGTTACCTTTAATACACCCACATTTTCATGTTTAAGCCCCATAACGAACGAACGAGCGGAACGAGCCTTTTGCAATCAAGCGGGCACAAATCCAGACTCCAGGGTGCTATTGAAAAATTCCAGATGGAAACAACGACAAAGTTTATTTTGTTTATATGTATGTATTAGTATTAATTCTTGTATTTCATAGTTATTTCCGAGCTATCTATCTCGTACGTTGCACCTGCCATGTTTTGTCTCTTCATTACCCTAAGGTTGATTGGTAGAAAATGCCTTAGGCATTAAGTCCGCCTTTGTACAGTATTTTTTACCTGTGCATGAAGTTTTAATCAAAATCCTCATTTATTCAAACTAGGCTTAGGATCAGCACTTTTTGGAAGTCAAAATTACATAAGACAGTCCACCAAAACGCCCACCCTTCACCACTTCCTAGTGCTTTAGCTGGGAAGAAAAAGTTGCGCAACAAACTCCCCAGCAGCACAGCTGTCTGTTCAGTTAGGAGAACTGGATTCTATACAGTAGTAAGTTATTAATTTACATGTTTTGTGTCTCGTAATGACGAGACACAAAACATGTAATTTAATTATTTGCCATATTATGTCAGCTAGCACAAGCCAATAATGAAAACTACACTCAAGCAGAAATAAAAAATAAAAACGTAAACAGAACTTAATACATAATAAAAACCTCCACGCATAAAGGGCGTGCTCGCTTACAATGCAATGCTGCAATATGATTATATAAAATAAATATATAATAAAACACAACAACACTTTGCCCGATCCGGGAATCGAAGCCAGGACGTCATGCTCAGCAGTAGCACTTGCAACCGCTACACCAACGAGGCAGTCTGATAACTGACTTACAAAATAAAGATTATTGATAAATGATTTTATTTCTGTAAGTAGGTTTGTACAAACACTTTTACACAACAATCATATTTTGAAAGCTAGATGAGGTGGGCGTTTCCTATCGGACTACTCTGAGAAGAAATCCCGAAACAAACTCAGAGGTCACAGTCTCTTTTAAAGTCCAGACATAATTTTGGTCAGATCATGTGAAGACTATGTAGATTAGTGTCTGAAAATAGTATTTTGAGGAAAAACCACACAGATTGAGTAGACCTGTCCAGTCAGTGCACGCATGTGTCAGTAATCGTGCAGCTCAACTCGGAGCTCAACGATTCGACGAACAATACCAAAGAAAGGACATTTGGGTAGGCCGCATAAATTAGTCAAACTGCCAGATCTTGATGAAAACTGAAACAATGACCCACATAGTCCTCACATTCACAATAATTAAAATTATAATATTATACTTCACAAAGTAAGTATTCATGTCATTATGTATATTATAAACATTATCCAATGTCAAAAGGTATGTAAAAAAAGAAAAAAAAAATGTTTTAACTCCCCTTCTATTCTGCGGTTCTCCAACCCGGTCCAAACCCAAATCCTAAAAATGCTAGTATCATTAACAAACCCTTCTATTCTCAATCCTGGGGTACGATATAATTAAATTACATTTTCACTTTCATTCTGATCGCGTGCAAATCATTTAAATCTAACAGCCATTGACATAATTGGTGAGCTCCCGTTCCGTTAAATTTTCCAGCTTTTACATTAACAATATCGTTATCTTATTAACGGTATCTTGCTTTACTTGCCAAAGCAATTTCTTGCCTATTCAACCGAAATAACAGCAATTTTGATGTTTTGTTTCATATTTTTCCGCTTGAGTTAACACACCATAAAATGTATTAATAGAAAAGATAGGTTCGCGAAACAATGCTTGATAGTACCTACCTATGTATTATTAAAATAACTTTGATTTTTCTATTTCGGTAAAGTTAATTAAATCGATCACTTAAATTTTGATGGATTCTGTATCAAAACGAAGTCGAATTAGTTACCTATTTTACAATAATTTGGATCGAAGCCCCGACGTAACTTATGATGCCAAACTCATTAGTGCACGTTAGATATTATCTTTGCCCCATCGACCAAGCAATTTATAAGGGTCATCCGAGAGAAAAAGGTAATTTTGGTACTCCTAAGAGAGAGTATATGGTTAGGTTACCTACCTATGTATCTACCCAGACCAATTATTTTTAATCATAATGAGGAAAATACACAACATACTTTTTGTGCGATCAGTGCGTAAATTCAGGGCTATTTCTAAATCTGGTTAGATGCAATTTTCTGTAGCATTAAGTGCATAGATTATCAGGATCCAATAATAAATACAAGTCAATTAAGAGGTTACCCCCGATTATGACATACCAGTGCCAGAATACCAGCCATTTGCATATTCGAAGCTTAGTACCGGCGATCCTAAATGACTGAACGGATTTCCCCACGTCCACTTTATTGGCTCGATCGAGGTAATTAAACAGATTTTTTAAATATAGCTCCGATTAAATGATACAAATTTAAAACCACAAAATATGACACTAAATTGCGATGTTGCCACTCATAAGGTATAAACGCTCTTAACATTTTTAATTTTTCTAAACTACCCCCTTTTTTTTTTTTTTTTGAGGATGGGAAGTCATCAAATGACTCCTCCTGCTCTGGGTGGAGCGGAAGGGAGTGTCAGACTCTTACAGTGTTATTACAAAAAGCGGTTTAACTGAAAACCCCGGTTTAAAGCTCTATAAACTACGGTTTAAACCAAAATGATATTACACAACGTGGTTTTTCGAAAAACCGTGGACCATATCATGGTCTAACGCTAAACCTCGGCGGCCCCTAGTTTAAACGATCAAACTATGGTCTAAATCGAATCAGTCAAAATTTCTCTTGTATTTTATAGCATCTTTTTCATTGTGTTGTGTTGTTTTTACCCGAAAATGGATCTTAACATGGTCGATTTTGAGGATTGATATTGAGGATATTGAAGCCGCTGAGTTGTTGGGAATGCCACGCCGACACAACATAAATCGTGTTCGAATCAATCAAATAAATTAAAATTAAATTTGAATCAATTAAACACTGATTTCAAGTTAATCGAAGTAATTTATGTTTATTTACTTTTTCCTCGGTACTCCAATTCTCAGATCGTTTTTTCTTTTGTTGGTCCATCACAATATGATATTAAAATTACATACTATAGCAGTATACAAAGAGGCAATTATTGTTCTATTAGAAACTTCGATAACTTAAAAATTCCAAAGCTAAATGAACTTTGTTCAACTTGCGATGGTTTTGTATAATGTTATGGTTTCATATAATGCGCGAAAATTTTACGTTTCGTTACACGTACCTAGATGTATTATTAGTACTTAATACGACATTAAGTCATGTGCTTAAACCTAAACAAAACTGCAATCGACGAAATAACTAATATTCCATGCAAATTAACACTCTCAATATTTTTAACACTCCTAAACATCATAATAATCATTAGCGTATTAACAAAAAGTTTTCATTTCTGAGCATACGGAACGTTGCAATAGAATGATAACATAGTGAACGAATAATATTTGTATTACTCTGTGGTTGTTACAAAGACAATGGTTCAAATGACGGCACTAAGAAGAACACGGTTTTTTGAAGTTTTGTAATACGGACAAATTTAGACCATGGTTCTGCAGATAAGCCTGGACTTCGTAGCACAGGTTTAAATCAAGGTTTATTTAGTTTTTTGTAATAAGACTGTTACTGACTAAAACCCACCCGTGTTCCTTCCTTGGCCCTTTATGTTCCGGGTCAGCGGTACCCCTTAGGCCCTAGTGGACCCCCTCTTCGATGCTGACATCTCTTTGAGGCGCGCGTGGAACACGTACGCGCCGTCCAGCACAGGCCTGGTCCTGATCGGACGGTGAGCTACCCATTACTCACCGCCCGCAGGCCCGCGCCTACGGTGGCCGGGAGTCGTCACGCGGCTCCCGACGCCCGGAGCGTCCACCGCGGCGGCTTGGACGGGAGACTCTCTCCCTCTCCCGTCCCGCCACCTCCTTCGCTAGCATGACTGCTTCGCAAAAGGAGGTGACTGCCTCCCACTCCCCCTCGCCCCGGACCATGGCTTGAACCAGGGCCGGGCGTGAGAGGTCGCCGCCGCTGCCGATCGCCTCTACTAGGACACGGCGGTGCTCCGCCCATGCAGGGCAGGCCCCCACCGTATGCTCCACCGTGTCCTCGGGGCGATCATCGCAGTAGTGACACCCGGGCGTTTCCTCCCGCCTGACGATGTGCAGGAACCTCCCGAAACATCCGTGTCCGGTGAGGACCTGCGTCAGGCGGTAGGTGAGGACGCCGTGACGCCTCTCTAGCCACTCCTCAAAGAGGGGTCTTACCGCCGCTGTCGTGGCGTGCCCTGCGCTGGGTTGCGACAGTCGCTCTTTCCATGCCGCCATGAGATCGCGCCGGAGGTCCGTCCGCTCCGCCGCGATTTGCCGCGGAAGCGGGGTTTCCCCCCGGCGTAGTGCCTCCGCGCGCCACTCATACAGGCGCGCGAGGACTATCGCCTCCAGATCCCACGGCGGCAGTCCGGCAAGAAGGCTTGCCGCCTCGCCCGAGATCGTGCGGTAGCCCCGGATCAGCCTTACGGCTACCACCTTTAGGGGCGCGTTCAGATAGTGGGCGGCTCTCCGCCGCAGTGAACGCGCCCACACCGGGGCCCCATATGTAGCCATGGACCGCACGACCCCCGCGTAAAGCCTCCGGCAGGAGGCGTTTGGACCCCTCAGGTTGGGCAGGAGCCGCTTGAGGGCGGCCCCAGTCCGTTCCAGTTTGGGGGCCAAACGTCGGAAGTGCTCCACGAAGTTCCACCGGCTATCGAGCACGAGTCCTAAGTACTTCATCGTGGACTCGACGCCGATGTGAACCCCTCCTGCCGTTAGTTGGGATCCCGATGGTGGCCTGTTCCGGGGCCCATGGAAAAACATGGCCTCGGACTTGTGCAAAGCCACCTCGAGACCCAACTGCCGGATCCTCTCCACGACTATCGCAACCCCGCGTGTCATCGCGTCGGCCGCCGCCTGATGCGACCTCCCCTGCGCCAGGACCAGTGTGTCGTCAGCGTAGCACACCACGCTGACGCGGTCACGGGACGAGGTCGGCCCGCAGCACCCAGTCGTAACCGATGTCCCACAGGAGCGGCCCTAGAACCGATCCCTGTGGGACACCGCACGACATCTCTCGCCGGTTTCACTCCCTATCGTGATCGGGGTAGATGACGGCTCTGTCCGTCAGATATGACTCGACTATTCGACGGAGGTAGGTTGGCACCCGGTGATACCGGAGTGCCTCCCCAATGCAACTCCAGGGCAGGGTGTTAAATGCGTTGGCGATGTCGAGTGACACCGCCACGACAACCCCGCCCCTAGACACCGCGTCCCCCGTCGTGAGGGCTCTAACGCGCATGACGGCGTCCACCGTCGAGCGCCCCTTGCGGAAGCCGAACTGACTATCCGCAAGATCCGGCCCCGTCCTCACCAGGTGCCCGACGAGGCGGCCTGCAATTACTCTCTCAAAGAGCTTGCCGACCTCGTCGAGCAGCACAATGGGCCGGTATGCGGACGGAGAGTCCGCAGGGCGCCCTGGCTTCCGAATGAGGACCAGCTTCCCCGTCTTCCAACGGAGTGGGAACTGGCCTCTCTCCATACATGCGCTTAAGAACGCCTCCAGTCGAGGCCCAAGAGCCGTCGAGGCCAGGACCCAGGCTTTCCCTGGCAGGCCGTCGGGTCCTGGGGCGGTATTTTTGGCCTTCAGCCTACCTACTGCCACTCTCAGATCTACCCCGGTCACTTCAGGGGTGTCGTCGTCGTCCGCGTGGTCCGCTTCAGGCACCGCGAGCGGTGGAGCCATGGGCGGGGGAGTATGCTCCCCCCGTGAAAGGAACAGAGCGCTCACCACCTCCTCCACCAGCTGGGGGCGGAGACTCTGCGTCAGCGGGGGGGCCCCCTAAAGGGAGATTGGGGTGTCAAAACTTATAATTATGGATGCATTTTATCGCGCGCTCCGATAAACGCAAAACTCAGTAGGTACTTATACTTATGACCATTTAAAGGATTATGTGTATCAGGAAATTCGTCCCCTGAACCCCGTTTATTAAATTTTTAAAAGGAGGATTTTACTGATTTAAAAATTGATATTATGCATAATCTTTAGATGTTGTGGAAAATCCCAAAATATTTTTCAAAATTCAACCACTGTGGGGGGGGGGGGGAAGAGGCATACAATTTATATGAAAAATCTTAGTCCTTTGGTAAATAAATTTGAAACTTGGCAATATATTACAAATATATTATATATATATATTACAATATTAATATTATTTATATATTACAATATATTACTCAGTAAATAATACAGATTGATACTTTTAGTTTTTTTAAACAGCACCGCAGAGAGGATTTAGAAGGTGTCAAAGTTAGTAAAGGCGCTGTCGGATTAATTTGAAACTCGGTACAAATATTAAAAATAAAAAGTACCTCATTCTGTATTTTTCAAATATCAGCTCCTAACGGGGTGGAAAAGGGTAATAAAGTTTGGATTTTACTGCTTGCTTCAATTAACTCGAAAATGAGTTAAAATAATCTTAAATCATATAAGTAATGAAAACGTACCAAACACTTTTTTTAACAGCTCTGTCCTGCGGGGCGAGCATGGTATACTGTGATAGGCTTGAGTCACACATTTTAATCACAGTTTGGGAGCAAAAACTGTGATAAAATGTGTGACTCAAGCTTATCACAGCGCCGTGCTCGCCCCGCTGGTGAAACGGGAGTGCTCGGTTTATTTGAAAAATCTCATTCCACTGATCTATTAAAAATCTTTCCGAATACTTATTTATCTAAATCTGTAGGTACTATACAGGATGTTTGGTGCGTCGTGTGCCAAATTGAAATGGTCGACTGGGGGGGTCATCTGCTATCCTTTCAGACCCCTAAACACTTCTCATGCCCTGTGGATTTTTTTCATCGACTTTTTATTGTTTTATTAAAAAAATACCCAAATTTTACATTCAAATACAAAAAAAAAAAGTTTAAGTCGTAGACTCTAAATTTAAATGTTATTTAGATGTGTATTGTATTACAGTGCTTTTGAATTCAGAATTAGTGACATTAGCAATCAAATTTTTTTTAATGTACTCGCAAAGTTTCGGAAAAAAAAAAAAAGAGAAAAAAAAAAAAAAAAAAGAGTTTGTTTTTTCGTTTGAGCGCTCTAATCTCTAGAACTACCAGTCGGATTCGAAGGTATTTTTTTGCATTTGATAGCCAAATTCTTGTGGAAGTTTATAGGCTATTTAACATCACCCTACGACCCTTAGGAGCCGATTATAGGGAAAAAGACAGGAAGAACGCTAAGCGTAAACGAAGTAACAGCGAGGGCGGGCGATGCGATGCGACGGGGTTGGTCGGGGGAACAAGAAATTTTACGCGAACAAAAACGTGGGCAGCAGCTGGTTTTGTATAAAATCAGTGCTAAGGTTTGTTATTCATAACATGTCCTACGTAATACCGATTAAAAAAAAAAAATATTTTTAATCCTCATGTCATATGAAAGAAAGAAAGAAAATGCGTTTATTTGCGGTAAACATGACGCAAAAAATAGCACAAATACTGAAAATATGAAAAGGTTGGGGGAAACATGCGCCACATCCACGCAAAACGGCTATTGCTCAGCATTATGCCGCGACCCTATGCAAGACAGAGCCCCAGCGCTGGTTTTCAGCGACAGCCGGCGCTGACGTAGTGACGTCGTCCGGTGAGGCAAACAATAGTTAGGACGCTGTACCAGTACAGCGTACTTACGAACGTTGCACTTAAATAAAAATAATATAATTAAATTTAAATGTTATAGAATATACTAAACAGACATAAATAAATAAATATCGTCTGACATTGCACACAGCACCATCTAGTTCCAAGTTAAGCACTTAAGGCTTGTGTTATGGATACCAGATGGTTGATACACTACTTAAATAAATTTTTTTTCGTAAATACATACATATTATAAATATACATCCATGACTCGGGTACAAATGTCCATATTCATCATACAAACATTTGCCCCTACCGGGATTCGAACCCAGGACCATTTGGTTTCGCTGACTACACTTAGCCACTGTAGCCACTACACCAAACGTGTCGTCAAGACATGACATGTAAAAGGAAATAGACATGCTACGAGAATATCATCCTCAATAAACGTTTTACACTTTATGGCAACATTTCAAAGCGTCTTATTTGACATCATGAATAAAGAATTTAAAAAAAATCTTATTTGACGTACACCCAACATACAATATTGTACATACAATAAATTGACTACTTTAACCTACTTTGTGGCTTTCTGTAAGACAATACCAGAAGGCCTGAACAAAGTGACATTCTATCAGCGATAACGATGATGAAAAAGTCACATAATTAGTACTGACCTAAGCTACCGAAAAGCTAATATTAATCCTGTTGATAGTCGTTGTAGAAATACGAAACGCTGTACAAGCAAGTGCCACCTGTCTAGGCCCTCAGATAGTTACTGTAGTCGATAATGCTAATCCAGCGGTTTTACAAAACCTCACTGTCGAAACACGATTAAAGGGGACGAAATTTAAGACTTAATGGGGGATCTAAAAACCCTTCTACGCAGTAAGGGTACTATTTAAAAGGGGACTTAGGCAATACTCACCTCTGGGATGGTCCCGTATAAGGATTAATTCGTTACAGATACATAATATATCGGCTTTATTAATATTTTAGATCAACCCAGCTTAAAACTTTAATATGGTATTAGTTTGGACCTAAAACACATAGAATCAATACGTGTTTGTAGTTCTAAGTAAATAGTTGACTGAAATTTTTATCAAAAATTCTCTTAGCGTAGATTGTTTGAGGATCTTTTTCGAAAACATCCCTTAAAGGGGTTAAATAGGGATGAACGTTTGTATGGAAGTTCGCTATTTTTGGCGATGGGAAAATCAGGCATATTTCCGAAATAAATTAAAATTAAAGCCTGCTTCGCTGAAGGCCTAAGTAACTTAAAAAAGTCGGCCAATTGCGTATCGGACCACGAACAATAAAGGTTTTCGTAGTTGGGATGAATGTATACCAAAAAGAAACCTAACATTGTAGTTTAAAAACAAGTTCTCACATACATCGATATACGTCACGGTCAATTATCCAACTGCAAACGTGAGATTAAATTGCAAAAAAATTGCTTGATAAAAACTATTAACTAACGATTTTTGAAATGTTCCATTTACTTGTGCTAAAGACCTTGCTTTTTACTAAATAACATGATTTCTTTAGAGCTCCAAGGGATCGTGGACCGTATTTGATAATATCAAATAAAGTCTTTTCAACTTGATACCTCCACGCATCCCTGAGAGAAAGGGTCTTGACAGACAGACAGGCACACGGACAACGATGTGATCCTTCCTGTAAGGGTTCTGTTTTTTCATTTTGAGGTACTAATTTTATTTTTTTAATTTTGAGGTAAAATCATCAATTTAATTTATATTGACGATAAACCTAATGTACACACGGCTACACATCAAGCTATACATTTCCAGTTTACACTGAACTCTCATTGTAAGGAAATCCTATACAATGCGAGATCAGCTTATACTGGAAATGTATAGCTTGATCTGTAGCCGTGCGTACTACCTACCTAATTCTAAAACAGTCAACCTTACGTAATTCGTAAAACAATCGTTGCATAGGTCTATACAAAAGAATCTCAATCATCATTGATTGCCATCCCAATTTAACTGTAGTTTTTCCGCAAATAAAAAGTATTTACGGCCTTTTTGGGAACGGAAGCCCAAAAACATTTTAGATGTCTCTCAATATCAGTAATCCTATTATCCCAGAACTGGGTAGTCGTGTACGTTTGTGCCTAACGTCGTATTGATGAAAATTCGATTAAAAAACGATGTTAACTTGTTTTAACAGTATTTTTATCTCGATCCCGCTTGCCCTTTACTGTGGGGTTTTCAAATACGCAATATTCACAAAATCCGTGGCACTGTCAATTAAAGTAGGCAACGGAACAAGGAAAATCTTTTTAGCGTGAGTTTACAATTTACATTATTTAAAGTAGAGCCACTTTCAATTCGTTTGGCATCTTTTAGCGTCGAGTGGATTGTGTTGATAATTATTTATTTGTATTTAAAGTGTGTTATGATAGGTAATATTTATGTAATAATTTATTTACTTTCAAAAATACTTCATGGAAAATCTTTTTAGCGTCAGTTTACAATTTACATTATTTAAAGTAGAGCCACTTTCAATTCGTTTGGCATCTTTTAGCGTCGAGTGGATTGTGTTGATAATTATTTATTTGTATTTAAAGTGCGTTATGATAGGTAATATTTATGTAATAATTTATTTACTTTCAAAAATACTTCATGGAAAATCTTTTTAGCGTCAGTTTACAATTTACATTATTTAAAGTAGAGCCACTTTCAATTCGTTTGGCATCTTTTAGCGTCGAGTGGATTGTGTTGATAATTATTTATTTGTATTGAACGTGCGTTATGATAGGTAATATTTATGTAATAATTTATATACTTTAAAAAAAACTTACAGACTAATAACAATCTTAATTATCATGCGTAGGTCAGGAAATTCGCTAATTTCAAGCTTCCACATGTAGATTAGCCAGTTATAGTACTATATGTAAAGCATAGTACATAATGTTGCGAAACAATGGCCAATTCGACGGCATGGTTGGCGCAGTGGCAGTGGTTAAGCGATTGACTGCTGCGTTACGTGTCGCGGGTTCGATTCCCGCACGGAACAAATATTTGTATGACCTGCAAGTAGTTGTTCCGGGTCTGGCTGTTTGTGTATGTGAGCTTAAATGTTTGTAAACGCACCCACGATACAGGAGAAATTCCTAGTGTGGGGCAACGTTTAAAAAAAAAAAAAAAAAAAATGGAGACGAAAGGTTCTGGAGTGGCGACCTCGTACCGAAAAACGAAGCGTTGGAAGGCCTCCCATAAGGTGGACCGATGACCTTGTGAAAGCCACAGGAATTCGCTGGATGCGAGAAGCACAGAACTGGTCGCAGTGGCGGTGCTTAGAGGAGGCCTATGTGGCCAGCAGTGGACGTCTTTGAGCTGAAATGATTATGATGATGATAAGGTTGCGTTTAGACTTTAAATAGTTAAAGTCATACCTACAGTGATTTGCAAGGTAATGCAAATATCAGAATATTTTCGCATTGTCGAGACTTTATAGATCAGATCAATGTATACGTTTTTGAAGTAAAACTTCTTTAGGCACGCTTGGCTTGGGGAGTAAGCTGGCGAATGCATGACGAGAGCGTTACGAAAAGTGTGATCGGGCGAGGCGAACGCATATGGATGGAGCTAAAGAAGTTTTACTTCAGTCGTGTGGTCTAAAGCACACTCGTTTTTTTTTTATAATAAACTCCCAAGCCACGTTCAAGATCTAAGCCTTATTAAATTCAAATCATTCATTAAACGTAAGTTATGTCAGAAAGCCTTGTAAATTGTGAAAGATTATATTGAGGACAAAAAGGCTTGGAATTGAATTGCTCCAATTTTTTTTTTGCATACTGATTTATCACAAGGCTATTACAGACACCAATCTACATGTTCTTCACATGATCTGACCAAGATTATGTCTGGACTTGAAAAGAGACTGTGACCTCTGAGTTTGTTTCGGCCTTTCTTCTCTAAATAAAATCATTTATCATTTACGTGTTTAAGTTTAAGTAGTAGTACTTAGAACCAGTGTAACTTTTGCTGTAGTATTAGGAGAGTACCTTTTATTAATTCTCCCTAAATGTATGCAAAGATCTTAAACGTTTTTAAAGTTTTCTATTCTAACCGCACACGGTATTAACTCAAGCTTGAAAGTTCATAGGCTGGAATGAAACCCCACTGTTATAGTGAACTAACTTCAAGGGTAAACTTAGCTCTAGAGTTAATAAGAAAGTTAATAACTCAGCAAGAACGGCGGTAATGAGTTCATATGCAACGAACTGAGATACCGAGGTAAAGTCAATCATTGACGAGAGTTTTGTAAAACATATGAGTTCGGAGAAAAAGTTCTTTTTTATTTTATATACAAAGACGACTATGAGCTCGTGTGGCATCCAAATATCGAGCTTTCTTTGTGTATCCAGACTTTTTCCAATGGGTCAAAACTGTTTTGTGGTCAACCCCTAACTCTTCGGCTATGTCGTAACTACTAATATTAAAATGGCTCCACTTTTTCAAAAATGGCATCGGCTTTATTCGTGACAGAGCGTTCAGAGCGAACTGCATCTTCGACATCAAAATTGCCGGACTGAAAACGCTTGAACCAACTTTGTGCTACTTTTACTGATACTGCGTTGAGTTTATAAACGTAACATATTTTTTTCGCGGCTTGTGTCACTTTTTTGCCTTTGTAAAAGCTATTATTTAACTTGCCTTGTTAGTTATTTAGTTAGTATGTATTGCTGAAATCCTGCAAGCTGAATTAAAACGGCAAATGAAAAATGGCGGAAAATCGTTTTTACTTTTTGTGTTCTCATTTAAAATATCGTCTATTTAATGGAATCAAAACCAGCCAGATACAAACAGTACCGCCAAAGAGTTTTTACTACAACTTTATACCTATATAATACGAAAAATCTTTTTCTCCGACCTATATCATTAATTTTATAAATTTTATTTATTAAAACTTTATGCACAAGTAAAAAAAATACTGTACAAAGGCTGACTTAATGCCTGAGGCATTTTTTACCAGTCAACCTTTTTAATTTCTATTTTAGGTAGAAATAAGTATTTAAATACCAACCGATGATGATAACTGTCCATTAAAGCCTACTTTAGAGAGAAAAAGCTTTGATATTTATTTATTTGGAAGTAATTTAGTTAATTACATTTAAATACCTAATTCGTCGCTCTTAAATTAAAATAGTCCTTACTTAGCATTAAAATGTAGACGGTGGCATTTTAATACAAAGTAGAAGAAAGTGGAATCAATTAAGTTAAACTCTAATTGAAAGATGACACTGGACGGCAGAAGCGTGGACCCTGTTAAAATGAAATCATTTATTTTACTATTCGAAATACGTATTTATTTCACCTGATTAGGTACTAAATTGGATTTCCAGTTTCCCTCAGTCCCACTAACAATCAATTGGATTCAGGTTCAGGCTTTTCGCGGGCCAGTCCATGAGATTCATGCCAACGTCCTGAAAATATTCATTTACAATTTGAGCTGTAGGTATGTATTTGGCTTGGCGTTGTCATACATGAATATTGAATTTTCACGCATATTAATTAAATATGGGCCGTCATGCTCATTAAGAACTTCTTCCGCATATCTTGCACTAGTTAGACTCCTATTTTCTACCAGCACTATTTTCGTGCGACTCTCTGAAGAGTTTCCAGCCCAAACCATAAATGATCCACCGCCGAACGGCACTTTTTCCTCAAAGCAAGCTGGAATAAAACGTTCCCCTGGCCGTCGGTAGACTCTTCGCTGCCCATCATGTGTTTACAGCATAAATCTGGTTTCATCAGAAAACATTAGGTACTCTTTTGCCCATTCATCTCCCCACTGCACTGTGCGTGTTCGCGGGCGTAACGTAATCTTACTACCCGATGTTCAACTTGTCGAAACGAACAATAATTAAATTAAAAATTTAAAAAACCCCCGACACAAAAACCTACCTAAAAAAAGTACGAAAAATTTTGGTTCTTCCATCCCACTTTAACCCACCATAACTCTTAAACGGCTCAATCGATTTTTATAAAACATAGCTAAGAACACTCTCGATAAGTCTCCTTTCATCCAAAAAAAACTAAACTGAAATCGGTTCAGTGGTTCGGGCGCTATGATACCACAGACAGACAGACAGACAGACACACAGACAAACAGACACGTCAAACTTATAACACTCCTCTTTTGCGTCGGGGGTTAAAAATAAATAACCGCGAATTTAATTTATTTCCAAGTTCGAGGTTTTTTTTTTTTTACTTTGTTATATTACGTTGTAGATCATTTAAGGTTTTGTTTCATACAATAATAAAATTCTCTGTAATATAAAGTTAGTCAAATGCATGTACCATTTAATTTTCATGTTACAGGGATTGTAATCGCGAGTGTAATTGACAAAAACAAAGTAATGTTAACAAATAAATTGAAAACAAAATTAGGTAAATTCAATTGAGACCCTCATTACCGGAGCAAATATAAGGGTAATGACAGTTTTTATTTTACTGTTTAACTGTCTTTGAGAACTTCCTAAGTAAATTAGTTTATTTTTACGACTGTTTACTTTTCTCGTATTGAAAGATTAAAGGCATCAGTTAAGCTGGAAGATTAAAAACGAGTTATTGAGGCCCGTTGCATATAAGCTGGAGAATTCAATATTGCCAAACGTCTTTCATGTCTCGCCGATATTTAAATATTCAAGAAACCTACCTTTCACTGCGTCCTTTGGATAGGAGACACCTTTCAACAATTCGTTCAGTCTTAAGCAACTGCATCCGGAATCAAAATGAAATCATGCATTCACATGCAAGTAAGGCAATCAACATATTACTCCGAATACGACTCAAATAGCTTTGGCCCGCGGCTTCACCCACATGGATGTCGGAGAATATCCTACGGGAACACGAGACACGGGATTGAAAGTACCTTCCCTATGTGTTAATCCAGTATAATAATAAACTATCGGCATGTGTTGCCAACTTTTATCCAAATCCGTTCAGCCGTTTTTGCGCCAATCCGGAACATATATCCAGACAAACGGTCAAAAATTCTTCGTTACTATTTTATTGTATGTTTAAAAAAGATTTGGCAACGTAATTGTATTACGAGTAGGTACATATTTTTTTTTGTAATTTGTAGGTAGGTATTTCTTTAAAATGTAAAAAAAAAATGTTACAATAAAGAATACTGAGTTTATTACGATCACCTATATGACATCGTGCAATGTCAACAATAAATAATTAAATACTCCTAAGAAAACTTAACTTAAAAAAAGCAATTTGATTTAACATTACCGCTCAGTCATAAAAATAAAAATTTCCATGAAGACAATGCAACAGCAGAAACATAAAATTGTTAACAAAGTTCTTCATATGTTATAGTTTCCTCAAATTCTTCTGTTATCAAAGTGTTTTTCAAATCTGTCACGTCCATTCCTTTACTGAAAACCATCCTCGTTAATAGGTAAGCGCATCTCGGTAATTGGCACTACATTTAACGGCAGAATGCTCACGAGTGATTGTAGTTTGTTAAAGAATCGCAATCAAAGAGCGTCTAGACTCCAGGGTGGATTGCTATGCAAATGATGCTGTGTTCATTGTTTATTGAACTTTAAACAATCTCTTAACTACCGCAAACAAATCAGACTTTACATTACGTCTAGAACTCTAGAGTTATGAGAAGACTGCCTTGTTGGTCTTGTTGTTGCAAGCGCTACTGATGGTCTTGGGTTCGATTCCCGGGTCGCGCAAAGTGTAGGATGGATGGACTCCAGGGTGAATTGCTATGCAAATGATGCTGTGCACTTTGTTTATTGAACTTTAAACAATCTCTTAACTACCGGAAACCTATCTGACGTTACATTACGTCTAGAACTCTAGAGTTATGAGAAGACTGCCTTGTTGGTCTTGTTGTTGCAAGCGCTACTGATGGTCTTGGGTTCGATTCCCGGGTCGCGCAAAGTGTTATTGAATTTTTCCATCTGGGATTTCTCAGTAGCGGCCCGGTGTCTAGATTTCTGCCCGATTGATGGCATAAGCTTGCCCCATTTTTTTTTTTTTTTTGTGGGTGGGAAATCATCAAATAACTTCTCCCGCTCTGGGCAGAGCAGGAGGGCGTGTCAGACTCTTACTGACTAAAACCCATCCGTGTTCCTTCAGTTACTTGTGCCAGGGGCCACGGCATCCCTCTCGGACTTCCCCGCAACCCTAGCAGGCATCGGCCCTCGCGGACCCCGTCATTGGTACTGACATCTCTTTGAGGCGCGCGTGGAACACAACGCGCCGTTGACCCGGGCCTGGTCCTTATCGAACGGCGAGCTGCCCATTGCTCGCCGTTCGCAAGCCCACGCCTACGGTGGCACGGGGAGCTTGCCCCTGAATGAAAGATATATTTATTTGCAAGAATATAGGTAGCTAACATAAAGTTCTTAAGATCAATGGGTTTCACTATATTCGGCATTTCAGCCGTGCAAATATTTAGATTTTACATCTTGGTTATATTTATAGCATGCAGTACACATTTAGTAATTAGCAATAACATAAAAATACTTATAATAATTTCATAATTTAAGTTTAGATTACAATGCAGTCAATAAAATTAAAATTAAATACAATTCTATTAATTTAAAATAATAATTCATATTAAAAATACCGATCGATAACAATTCAAAAAAATCCATTTAAAAAATTTGCAAGAATTGTGAAAGTATTTAAGTAATGTTCATTGATGGAATAAAAGCATATGTGACACAACCAGCTTATAGCTTTCTATTAATTTCTAAATCTGTAGCACTTCTAAGTTCTTCCGCTAAGTGTTTATATATTTTCACCGCCATGGTATAACAATTTTTGTTGCATACCTGTTACAAGGGATTTAAACGTAACTGGCAAAATAAGATTGTACTATAGGTACACCTCTGCCCAACTCTTTTCGTGGAATATAGACGTGAAGTTATGTACGTTATAAGATTTATCAATATAACTAGATTACAAAAAGGGCTATCTCAGAAAGGACTTAGCTAGACAGATTTGGAGAATGGAAGACCTTACCCAATATGGGTTGAGTGATCTGGTGACTCTTATTGTGAGCAAGGTCGCATGTGTCACAAACATTTTTTGCGATTGAATTTGCTTATTAATATTTAAATTGCTCAAGATGAGAATGTAATATAGCAGCATTTTCTTGCTTGTTTTGTTGGTACCTTAATAATGCCAATGGTAATAATAAACAATGAATATAACAAATCAAACTCGGACAAAATTGTAAACTAACAAACTCTGTTAAGGGAAGTTGACGAACACATTCTACAAATTCATTGCAATTATAGAATGTTTTCTGGTTATATTATTTTGATCACATCTCCTACTGGACGGATTATTTCGTCAATAACATAAAGTGCTTCCTAAGAATTTGCGTGTATTCTATTTCCATTCACAACATTTCGTAAAAAACATACTTTTATTTTATAATCAATTTTATACTTTTTGCGCTCCCCAATTTCTCGTATTCCCTCGATCCTAGGGTTGACTGAAAAACACTGACGCAAGGATGGCTGGGGGAGGATGTTCAAAATGTGTTTACAGAGATTTATGCGTGGTATGTTCTAATTTATATTTGTGTTTCCGCCTTATTTGTAGTCAGACTTAAATGTGTTCAAGGGGCAAGATGTAGTGCAACTTGTGAGTTTTAAAAAGAGTTTTCGGGGTTCTAGTTTCTTCTGATATAAGTAATAGTCGACGACATTTCTTGTAATGCAAACTGACACCCGACATCAATTTCCGTGTTATACAGGTTGGCAGGGACATTGACAAAAAGATTTTTCATGATGTTAGTTTCTTCCCATGTACAGTCAACGATATTCTTTGTAAAGCAAACTGACACCCGACGTCAATTTTCATGTTAAACAGGTTGGCAGCGACATTGACGCACAAGCACAACCTGTCATCATAGATTCAGTACGTCCAAATGACGGGGTCCGCTAGGGCTGATGCCTGCCAGGGTTGTGACAAAATCCGAAAGCGTTACCGTGGCCTCTGGCACAGACAACTTAAGGAACACGGATGGCTTTTAATCAGTAAGAGTCTGACACGCCCTCCCGCTCCGCCCAGAGCGGGAAAAGTTATTTGATGATCACCCACCCTCAAAAAAAAAGGGGGCTTAGAATCATGTGTGGAATTCGTGGTTACAATTAGCACGTAGCCCTGCCACCTTGTATATAGCCTAGCCTTAGCATTTCAAGCAATTGTCCAAGAATTATAGTAGTGATTTGAATATACGGACAATTAAAATTGTAGTCAATTTACTTAACAATTACTTTTCTTGACTCTTCCTAACAATCAATGAAAACATAAAAATTTATGAGTTGTAAATATTGTTAAACCCACAAAGTAGTTATGAAGCGCGCCGCACAGAAAGAAATGTAAAATTGAAAATCATATTTTAAAAGTCATCTACCTCAATTGAAATATATACTTGAAAAACCTTCTGATTTTATTAGTATCAGCCGTCAAGCACGCACCTACAGATGCCTCTAGGGGCGTTGCTTTTGACAGGCAATTAACATCGCATCCATTGAGATCGAAGACCATCTCTAGCGATAAATCGAACGTTAGGAGTAATTATGTGTATTATAAAAGTTTTTTTTTTTAAATATAATGACACGAATGCATTCTGGAGTAGGCACGGTAACGATTGCTTGTGGTCTGTGAAAGAATTGCTTGAATGTATGAATTTTTGAATGTGTTGTTTTAGAAGTTTTTAATTTAGTCTGTTTTAGGTACTTACACGGATTATTGGGGACATTTAATAATTTTATTCTCTGTATGGGAAGAAGCCTATGCCATGCACTGGCATACTAATAATTATCATTATTTTTGATAAATTTCATGCAATGGTAAATTTTGTCGTCAAAGGACATTGTTCGGCGTCCAAACATCGTTCGCTTAGGAACCAACACAGACGTGAATTTACTTTCTGTGTTCTAAATAATGCATAATTATATTCAATTGAAACCAGATTAAAATCACGGACACTTTTGAAAATTGTACATATAATATAATCTATAACACTTTCGGATTTTGAGGTTATTAATATGCCAATAGAAACATACATTCATATTTTTACTAATAAACGATCTTAGCGCTTATCTTTAAACGTTTCAATACATACTATTAGTCAGAACTATTCTTTCTTTATACTAATTTATTTGTAGCTATGACTAGTTTAGGGCTATGGCTGTTTCGTTTTTGTGTCACTTAAAAGTAAGTACTCATTGCATTTTACTACGCATACTACATAAATAACAATTAGCTTGTTTACTCAAAAGGGTTAGACAGAGCACTAGAGGTATGTATACCTCTTGTGCTCTTGTGCTCTTGTGTCGAACCCTTTTAATATCCCTTCTTTGTTCTATTTTATTTCTTCTTCGTATGTTTTTGATCCCATGTAATAGGGGCGAGTCTATCACCATATTCTAACCGCTTATCCAGACTCTATGCTGCAACTGAGAGTTTCGAAAATCCCAATAACTCTACTCGACCTAGGGATCGAACCTAGGACGATTAGCAGCCGCGCTGACGACCATTAGACGTTGATACCGGAAGCCAAGAGGAAGTAAACAGCTTGAGCTGTTCCAGCTGAGCCAGCTGAGCTGAGCTGATCCATGCGTCATGTTCGTGAACAGGCGCTGTCAGTTGGGACTGGTCATATCTTAGTCCACGGCTTATTTTAATTATTTTATTATGGATTGTTTTGTTTAAATTTATATTTGCTGTACACTCAACGTGTACGTCTTATTTACATCGTTCTCACATATAATTATACCTATATTCAACATTAATGATGTAATATTTATGTAACAATATAATTTAAAAGAGTGTCCATGGAGTTTCTTGCCCGTTCTTCTCCATAGATACCTACTACGCTTTGGAATGGGCAACTAGCTTCATATTTCTGACTGACCGAACACTAGAAAATTCAAAAGTGCCTGTAAATGGTTTAATTGAAATAAATGCTTTGAGTTTGAGCTTTTACAACACTTCAGAAATAAAATAATATGGGATCGATCTTAAATACTTCATAAAATAAAACTTCAGAACATGTTGATTGAATAATACCGACATTCTATATTTTCAGTGGAGTTACTTGATGAGAACGTGCACGATGTGGCAACATAACTTGACAGAGTGCACATTATTTACCAATGTGACATACATTTGGGGAGCTTCCGTCCAACATGTTGTTCAAATAAGATCAATATTTTCAATTTCTTTATCTATATGTGCTAAAATAAGACAGCCTCCCCTTTTTTTGTTCGTCCTTGTATTCTATGACACTAAATTATAATTGGAAAAGTTAAATACATGAGCAGATTGTAGATTTAGGAGTGTTCTGTTATACACAGGTAGTCCAACTGATTACCCGTGGTAGCAACGAATAATTCGAGCTCAGTTTTTTTATTACTAATTCCACATACATTTTGATGAAATATCCTTATGCGGATGGTTTCATGCATTAAGGTACTTTCACAGACTGTATTTGAGCTTAAACCTGAAAAAAGTTTGGAATTACTAAACAGCCACCACTGACCACCACCACCAGCCATCATTACCATCAACCTACTAAAGCTCCCACTGCTGCGACACAGGCTTACTCTCTGAGAGAGCGATTGAGCCTTAGCCCACTGCAATGGACCAGTGCAGGGTGGTTCAATATCAGCATCTTTATTTCATTAAAGGAATCAGTAGAGATAAAGAGAGGTTTAGTTACCAAACGAGGAGCAGTCCATTGCTGTATACAATAAAGAATTTGCTCATCTTCCATTACCGTGGAACCAGAAGCTGATCCGTAGTTGACACAAAACACAGAAACACTTTCTAATTCCATGTTAACTCCATAAAGTCCGTTTATTAAATGGTTCTTAAACGTTCTTAGTAGGTCCGTATCAGTCAATCTCAGCCAGAGGTCGATATTTCAAGAGGAAATCACAGTTCTTTGTTCACGCAAAGTTGTTAGATAAAATCGGAACAGAATACTAAGAAAATGCAATAACATAAACGAACATAGCACGGAGTGAGAGATTGACAAAATAATGAGACTGTCGTTACTATCAGGGATGGTACGGAGCTTTGGTTCCGATTCCGAAAAGTCGGAACTTCCGATTGATTTTACACCTCCGATTCCGATTTCGGTTCCGATAATTTTGAATCGGAGTTATACCGAAATTCGAAACGCAGCGATACACGTGACCTGAGCGCCTACAAACAGGTTTTAACTTGTCGCCAGGGTAATGCGAAGTCTCAGTTTATTGTTTTGTTTGTGGATGTTAGACGTTAATAAGTTTGTTAACGTTAAATTAAGTTAAATTAAGACTGATTAAAGAGACTGAATTATACAGGGTGTTTGGTAGAACGTTGAACATACGAAAATGGTGGTTAGTTGGGGTCATCTGCTACCCACTTGGCCCAAATTATTTGACCTTGGCCCAACCGTTTTTTTTTTTAAAATTTTTCTTTATTTTACAGACAATAACCAGATTTTTAACTTTAAATTCGAATATCTTTTTTTGCGATCGGTAAAATTGGCAGGATGTTGTTTTGTATTAATGTTTAATAGTAGCAGACTCTCATAAAATTATTGTTTGGTAAAAATGTTAGTAGGAAAAAAAGTTATGAGTCTTTAAAGGTACAAAAAGATGTAAAAAAATACTTAGAGCGTAACTTTGACTTGCATTTAAAAAAAAACTAAAAGTGATCGAGAACTTAGGATTACATCGAAACATCTCTGCTGTATGAGCTTTCTAACGGTATGTAATTTACATTTACTAAATTAAAAAGTCAGGACTTATTTGACAATTTTATCAAGTAGGAGGTTTTTGACGAAACATAAAATTAAAATGTTTTGCGAAATTTGAAACTGTCAAGTTGTCAAAAATGTAGCAATCAATTTAAATGAGAGGAGTACTTAAAGTACCCATTCAAAGGGCCTTTTTCTGTTACCTAAATGTCAGTGGGTAATAAAACAATTAAATTACATTTAAATGAATTTATTCAATTAAGTAATTGCTCAAATTGACGCCCTCCATTTTGAATGCACGCGCGACATCTGCGTCTTATTTCAACGGTTGTCGTCCGCAGCAGCATCTCTCCCCTCATCACTTCGAATGCAGCATTAATTCTGTTGATTAATTCTTCACGCGTTTCTACTACCGTGAAGTAGACAAGCTCTTTGGCTCTTCCCCACACGTAAAAGTCGAGCGGAGTGAGGTCGGGTGATCGCGGAGGCCATGGGATTGGTCCCCCTCTGCCAATCCATGAATTGGGGAAACAATTGTTTAGTAGCTCGCGTACGCTCAGACTCCAGTGAGCTGGGCAGCCATCATGCTGGAACACGATAGGCCTGTCTTCATCAAATGCTTCTTGTAGCAATGGTGGTAGATCGTTGATCAAAAACTCGAAATAATTGCTCCCATTAAGATGTTCCGGCAAAAAATGGGGCCCTATAAGCCTGTTTCCAATCACTCCGGCCCAGACAATCAATTTAAATGAGAGAAATACTTAAATACCCATTGTATTTAAGTATTTCTCTCATTTAAATTGATTGCTACATTTTTTGACAACTTTACAGTTTTAAATTTCGCAAAACATTTTAATTTTCTGTTTCGTCAAAAACCTTCTAACTTGATAAAATTGTCAAATAAGTCCTGACTTTTTGATTTAGTAAATGTAAATTACATACCGTTAGAAAGCTCATACAGCAGAGATGTTTTGATGTAATCCTAAGTTCTCGATCACTTTTAGTTTTTTTTTTAATGCAAGTCAAAGTTATGCTCTAAGCATTTTTTTACATCTTTTTGTACCTTTAAAGACTCATAACTTTTTTTCCTATTAACATCTGTACCAAAAAGTAATTTTATGAGAGTCTGCTACTATTAAACATTAATACAAAACAACATCCTGCCAATTTTACCGATCGCAAAAAAGATATTCGAATTTAAAGTTAAAAATCTGGTTATTTTCTGTAAAATAAAGAAAATTTAAAAAAAAAAAAATCGGTGGCGCCAAGGTCAAATAATTTGGGCCAAGTGGGTAGCAGATGACCCCAACTAACCACCATTTTCGTATGTTCAACGTTCTACCAAACACCCTGTATTTCTATTGTTTAATTAAGCCTTCCCTTAACACATCTTTCTTCTATTTCTGCCCCGGTTTCGGTTTCGGTTCCGATAACGGTTCCATTCCGATCAATTAAATTTAAAACCTCCGATTCCGATTCCGGTTCCGGTAAAACAACTTCCGTAACATCTCTGGTTACTATCACATGCAAAGTGTCATCTGTCAATTCATCTACTTTCAGTGTAGCCGTTGCTCGTATCACACAGCGCTTTCAATCGCTTTATTCTGTTTGTAACTTATAAACAATTTATTCATAGATCAAGCGCTGAGAGTGCTGGGTGAACAACAAACCGCCGCGCACACCGCTACAATACCTTTGACCTCGTATTTGGCCTATTCAAAACGTCAAATTCAAATAGTAAATGGGAATTAGACCTGAGTGAATTACTTTTTAAAATGTTTTCGAAATTATGAAGTGTCCATTCTATTGTAATAATTGTAATGTAAATTATAAAATAAAAAAAATAGAAATTATTATAAATGTTTCATACGTGTTGATTCATAGGGCATTTTTTGTAAAGTTCTTTCCATGTGTACCCCGCTCTAACATCGGACTGACAAAAGAAACTTAACTACAAACGAGACTTGTGACTAAAGTAAAGACAAGTCGCAAGCTTATTGCCTAGGACCTTCACAAAAAGCTTTTCAGTTAGCTCTTTCAATTTGCCTGAGACGCCAACACTCCCGCAGCGTTCGTAAAAATTCAAATGCCTTCTACTGTAATTTTCAACTCTGCATACTACACAATTGTTTGGCTTTGACAACCAATTATCATCTTGACATCGTACGCCTATTGTGAAACCTGAATGGAACCCACTAATCTGATGTACCCGTAACTCTCACAAAGCATTGCCTGTTGACAGAACTTGGATATTTCGCTGAATTTTTTCACGTGGCACGGACGCCAACTAACAATTTTACGCTTCGTTTGTCCTCGGAATTAAAAGCAAGTGGTAACAGTACGCGGAGGGTTTTTTGCTCTATGTTGTAACTTTAGATCCTTTCAGCTCTGTGTTTTAGTATTTTATTAAAAGGACGTAAGGAATGGATAGCAGGACAACCTACTGAAACTGTATTATTTGAATGTGACATTACACTTTTTGATATTAAAACAAACTGCTTGGTAAATAGAAAACAATCTTAATCATACACTGGCCTTCAAGGCTTTTAAACTTGCAATAACGTTTAAAGTACACAAGATATATTTTAGAAATAAAAAGGATTAGAAACATAATTTTATTTTTATTTAAAAACTTCATAGTAACGACTATAAAGTGTTTATATAAAAAATTTCAATGCAGTTGAAGTCCAACAACAGCTTCTTCAGACCCGAAGAGTTTTGTTGACTGATGAGTTACGATTTATTAATTATTATTTATTTTTATTAACACTTTAAGCACACAAATGTGCAGAGAGAGGCAGACTTAATGCCATAGGCATTTTCTACCAGTCAACCTTTGGGTGATGCAGAGACAAACAGTGGTAGGTACAATTTATAATGATAATTTAGGAATACATATTTTTAAATATAAAGACACGCCACGTATGTCACGCATAAACTTATTAAGACTACTCACAATTCACTTCCGATGGAAGGCGAAGAGTGTACAGGCGACCTGGTGAGCGATACATTCAAGCCTATTTCACAGAAAGAGTCCCATACGGTGGAGGCTCTGTACACGTATGAGCTGGCATCTCTCCAGCAGGTCGCCATAAAAAATGGCACCCTGACTGGGGAAACATATGCTCAAGAGATCCTTAATGAGCACGCAAGGCCATAATTAGTAAAAATGGGTGATGGATCGCTACTGATGCAGGATAACGCCCGGCCACACACCGTTTGGGTCATACAAGAGTAAATTCAGGAGGTTGGTAACAATATTACATAAGTTATACTAAACACTAGATTTATTTTAGGCATATTTTAATATTTTCTTCGTAATATTAATATGTAACTTTGTAATGATGATGTAGCTTCAATGTAATTTACATGTGATCTTTTGAATATCAATAAATATCTTATCTTAACTCGATGGCTTGGCCATCGAGATGTCCAGATCTAAACCCGATAGAGCACGCCTGGGATGGGCTCAGAAGGCTAGTCAAAAACAGCAGACCACCTCCTATCACCCTCAGGGCCCTAAAACAGGTCCTGATGGCAGAATGGGAGAACATTCCCCAACATCGCCTCCGAAACCTGGTCTTCAGTATGCCAAACTGGATCGAAGCTGTAATCTGAGCCCTAAGAGACAAACCCAGTTACTAAAATATAAATAAGGTGTAAAACATACTTTTATACGTTGTTTGAGTTTTTTGCCAATTATTTAAAAATGGCTATGTTTTAGGTTCTATCGTTTTTTTAAGTTAAAAACGTTACTTATGTATTATAAATTAAAATATTTCAAAGTAAGTTAGTGAAACTTGCTATAAAACGTTTTTTATTTCAAAAGTCCGACTTCTAAAGCTTAGAATAACTAGCAATAATTTTAAAAGTGTGGTACTAAGTTTTGAAGCACAGTTTAGTTTTCAGAAATGTAGCCTTTACACTTGAAACAAACTACTGCTTAGATGAGATTTTGCCAATTTATTTTCAAATTATACTACTGTACCTACATTTGAATATTGTTACACATTAATAAGACCTGCAGTTTCATATTATATAAATAACATTTGGGAAACGTAATAAGAGAATAAGTAAACGCGAAATTTCACACCAGGCGACAGTTACGAACAGGAAACAATAAAAGGAGCGACGCATCTGACAGTAAAATTTAAATAAAACACTATTCCTCGCAATAGTTTCAGTTTCATGATACAGAGCTAATATTAGTTTTTATATTGAACACAAAATAATAAACGTATTCATTGATGAAATATAACAAACATATTATATTTATTCGATGAGATACCAAGCCCTAAAAGAATATGTCAAGTCCACCAGCTATTACATTTCCCATGGAACTTCTACGAGAAGCTCAATAATAATACAATACAATGAGTAATTTTATAAGTTGTTTTTGAGGATGATTTCATAGACAGTTTGAAAGCTAAAATTGTTCTCATAATTTCACTAAAAAAATCTTCAACGTTACAATTTGCAAAAAGGCCAACAGCGAAACGCGGAAAAGTCTGACGATTCCGTTGTTAACAAAAATTCTCGCAATGAACCCAAGGCTTATAATACGGCTAATTTTCATACGCTGTAATATCCCAAAAACAGGTTGTGATTCTCTGAATCTTGAGAAGACACGTCTCAATTTGGCAAATTACAGTCCCTTGGCGAAACAGAATTCGAGATATTCTTTTAAAGATGCGCAAGTGGAAAGATATTGCTCGGGTTGATAAATTCAGAGTTATTTGTATCACACCCTTCCTCATTTAAAGGGGCTGAGGTACTAAGGATTGTTATGTGACGTAAATAAATACATCATGTTCAAAATTACCACCGTCACGTTTTATAAATAGAATTGTAATCACGTTCTTGGAAGTTGGAAGATAATTTTGTGTGTGGGTTATTTTTGGGATGTAAATAAGTACCTAGAGCAAATAATATTATTTGTTTTTAATTTGTTTGTTTTCTTAGTTACAGTAAGTTAGCTAGGAGGCAAACAGGGTGGTCTTTTCCTCTTTATTAATGATCTACACCATTTATTAAAAAGCTGACCAAAAATGGTGTTGTAGCGGTATCTACACCGCTCATGCGAACTACGCATCACACTGACGTCACGCCAAATCCCGCACCGCGCAAGCAGACTTTAACGCGCAACTAGAATAATATATATAACATCCTGACATCAATCGTCGCAAATCAAATCGCCCACCAGACACAGCACCCGTCTGGTTGGATGATCCTTCCTTTACCAGGAAGTATGAGCTAACTTTACACCCTGTTCCTCATACCTCTGTAGTGTTATTTGCTGACGATACTTCCTTAATTTTCATTAAGATAAATAGACGTGAATCCAATCTTGTCGACGTTTATTACGCCCTACTGCAGGTATAAAATAGGTTCTCTGCTAATAATAAAAAAAAACGAAATGTAAAAGATTTGCTTTACCAAATGTTAAAAGTAGGGAATGTGACATAGTATTGAATAAAGAGAAACTAGAATTCCTCGATAAAACTGTTTTCCTGGGGATCACGCTCAACTCAAGGCTGCAATGGGGTCCGCATTATACATCTCTTGCAGGACGGCTAAGTTCAGCAGCATATGCGCATATGTAAGAGAAATCCGTAAATTGAATGTAGATACCGCGAGGCTAGTCTATTTCAGTAACTTTCACCGTATTATGTCTTACGGTATTCTACTATGGGGACGGGCTGCAAATATTAAGTCTATTTTTATTCTGCAGAAGAAAGTCATCAGAGCAATATATGAGCTCCGCCAGCGCGATTCTGTAAGGACACTATTTAAAGACATTAATACCATATCGTTACCTTGTCAATATATAGTAATGAAAACACGTAAGGAAAAATTTTGCTCTTTTCAGTAAAAGAGGTAAAATACACAACTATAGGACTTGAAATAGGGACCAATTAGTTCAACCAGGTTTCAAACTTGCTAAAGTATATGCATCGTTTATGGGGTAATAAAAATTTAAGCTTTAAAACGTTACCATAAAATACCTCCCCAGATACTCACACTGATTGACCCGAAATTTAAATCTTGTATGAAAGGCACACTATGGAGCCAAGCATATTATAAGTTGGGGGATTACATCGCTGACAAAAATGCTTGGCTCAACGCTCGCGCTGGTCCTGCTCCACAAGAACGTATAAATTAATTGATTAGCATTCGAAACTATTGTTGGAGCTGCTGAAGATTGTAAAAGTTTTTACAATCTTCATCATGCATCTTTGCATTGTATAAATTCAATCTCTTAATATTGTATAATAAAATTGCATAGCACATGTGTGAGCAGTGTGTACCTACTATGAAGCTACCATTTACTGGATACGTCTTTCATTGACTTGAATGCGCCCTGGCGGCTGAGAATATGTTATGTATGCTCACTCAAATATCTTGCTGGTGGTGGCGTGTGTGTTGAATCATTCATTTCCCTTCAAAATGGTTGAGCTGAATGGTGCTGATCCGTCGATGATTCGTCAGGTTAGCTGCCACGACTTTTTAAAATTCCTGAATTGTTTTATTTTTGTTTGTATCTTTTTTATTACGGACGCTTTTAACGTGCACATCGTTCTCACATGTATAACTTCAACATGAATTATGTACCTAACCAATTTTTTGTAACAATATTTTGATTTAAAAGAGTGTCCGTGGAGTTTCTTGCTCGTTTCTTCTCCATAGGTACTATCGCGATCACGCATGGTGATCCGTTTATCTGACAAAATGATTTGAACTACGCAATGTGTGTATGAGCAGTCAAACCCGGCCCACAAATGATTTTCGCGAATCACAAGAAGCTACCAAAACTTGCACTCACAAAAATCTGCACCCACTAGTACACGGCTCATTCTTTTGTTCTATTGTTCAAAAGTAAAACCGGATAGACGAAATCAACTAGTGGAGATAAAAACAATTATATTTTAAGGCATTAAAACCGAGTTTTAAAGGTATATCGCCAATTTAGATCGATAATGAGTTGTTTCTTATTTCTTGGGCTCTTTTTTTCTTTGAATTGAAATGCATGATTGACTGACTGGTGTTAGGTAATGTTTTTTTTAATGGATAATATGATATTGTGTAAAACTATTTAATTTGAAATTGACATTTATTGATTTGATGATTATGATAGAAGGTCAACAATTCAATTCAATACTGTATCACTCCTTGGGGTGGCGCACCAAAAGCTGTTTTGCTTCGTCTTGAAAGAGCTCAGAGAGCAATTTTAAAGGTAGCCAACTTCCTTCCCTTCTTTTTTTTCCACAAATCTGCTATATAAATCCTGTAATGTATTAACCGTTCGCCAGCTTTTCATTCTGATAAATGATTTTATTTCTGTAATTATGTTTGAACAAACACTTTTACACGTCAATCATATTTTTTTTTAAACTAGATGAGGTCGTTCCTATCTGACTACTCTTGTAACTATGCACTTTGTAATTAAAACAGCACACCATGCTTGCCTACAATTCTGACAACACTAACAAGAGACGGAATGATCTAGTAGGTTGGTGGTATTGCAACCTCAAAACATGTCTTTGCAGACAGATTTTTAACATTCTTAGGCCCATTCATGTACAATAGATTAAACAGAAAACTAAGAACCTATCTATAAACTAAATTACTATAGCTATAAAAAAATACAATAACTTTATTTACTAACCATTGACTATGCACAGACAGAAGACCTTTTTATTGTCTGCAAATAGAACTGTTAACACGTTATTTTACTTTTAAGTTTTAATTTAGTTTTAAGTTTACTCATTGTTAATTTATTACATTAAGTAGGTATTTATGCACTTTCTAGCCTGAAGCACAGGTTCAACCTAGCTCAGGCAAATTAGCAACTGTGTGCTATTTTAATTGTTAAGGTATTCATTGTAAATGTATCCCTTTTTATAAACAAACGTTTTAATATTATTATTATGTCTTTATCTTTACGTATCTCAGGACCATGGAGTCCCGGTCCTTTGGAAGGCGTACGAGGGGCCGAAGCCAACTTGCAGAGGCCCCTTAGACAGTTTTAAATGGAATGAGGCACCAACCGACGATTATCCCTGTATGGTCTATGCAAGTGCACCCAAGGACAACCTCAGGTTGGTGCAGGACTATTGCAGAACATGGGATCAAAACATATTGGGCTATGGGTTTGTATCCCTCCTGGTCTGGCTCCTCGCCGTAGACCTGTTCCAGAAAAGTAAACTCTACCGGTATAGACCTAGAGTTCGGAGTGCGCAAGCCCAACCGTGACGTCAACGTAGAGATACGGCGGTGGAGTTATTATTATTAATTGTTTCTGGAGTTTCATAAAGCAATTAATTGTGTTCTTTTTTAAATCAACAGGATAGGTTATTACCTTTTGTATTATATTATACTTATTTGCGTTATAAACATTATTATATATTTAAAGTATAGTTACTAAAAGCATATGAAATACTTACTTGCATATACATAAGTACTTATTAGTAAGTGTAAGTACCTACTAAAAAAAAAACATTTACCTACTTAAATGTTTTGTATAATTTACGAATATTTTTTTTTCTTTGTTCCGCTTATTTTACCAGAGAACTAATATAATATAATATAATATAATAATAATATAATAAATAATAATAAAATATAATATAATATACCTACCCTACAATCAGTAATGTACATACAGAAATATAAATACCTGTTTCAAATATAACAACTCTCATGGTATTAACAATAATAAAAACGAATAATTAATGAAGAATGCCTAACCGATATTACAATTCACGCGCTTAAATAAAACTAAGCTACCTATAGTAGAAATACAGGTATTTGTGCGTGTGTGCGTAAAGGGCGGGGCTAGCTCTGCGTTTTGACGCCGGCGCGCGCCGGGTGCAATCGCACCAGAATTGTTCGCGACTGTACCTACTGCGCTTTGGAATAGGCAACTAGCTTCATCTTTCTGATTTTATTTGAAATAAATGGTTTGAGTTTGAGGTGTAGGTTACCTAATTGTTAGTTAGTTTTCCGTTGCCAATAAGAGTATACAAATAAATTTTAGTAACTACCTTACTTATTTGTACAATATGTAACAAAAACCCTGTTGTTCCTTTTACCTACGTTTTAAGAATCGGTCTAAATACGTAATAAAGCAAGTCATTTATAAAAAACTGTTCAAAAAAATTATTAAAATAAATATTTAATAATTAATATTTGTAATGTTTAACTGATTTCTTACCTCTGCAATTCTGCATGAAGCGATGACGCGAACCAGAAAAAAATAGAATGTTCCCGCCCACTCTTTGATCGGTGCCGCCGGCGCCGGCCGGTACACCGCCGCCACTTACCTACATATTTTGCTACAAAAGTTCGTGACCTTGTCAGCTGTTGTTTTTCACTTTAACGAATGAATGTTTGAAAATATTGGTTTACACGGTATTTTGCACAATTGATAATTGTTAAAACTACATTTAACACTTCACTACATTAAAAAAAAACAAAGTCGCCGCGTCTGTCACATAAAACCTTATGTTTATTTGAATGCATTAATTTATTATGATGTCTATTTGACGGCTCGGAGATCCTCTTCGATATGACCACCTTTGTTGCAACGCCTACGTACGCTCCGCAGAACGGAGGTATCGGACTTGATATGGTCAAATGCTGCTATTATCTGTGAACGCATTTCGAACTCCGTATCGCACGTGTTTTTGAACAGCTGTTGCTTTACACTGTCCCAGAGGAAAGAATCTAAAGGCGTCAGATCAGTGATCTTGCAAGTCCAACATTTGCTCCTCGGTGTCAATGTCTCCTCAGCCAGCCAGCAGCCGGTCGGTCAGCCTCTTCTTGCGTCAGCTCGATGTTGGTCTCGTCCGTGCACACTTCCGGTATTGTACGTACGTGCAAACGTTAGAATGCAATCACCGATGGTAATGGTAGACTCGCTAAACGTTCTTGGTAGAGTCTGTGTGCTCATCAGCATATTCAAATATTCTACGTTAGAATAGGACATGGTAAACGTAAACAAATCACAAGTCACTCACTACGTAGGTCAACAATAACATCCGTTCAAAACTAGGTTGCGCGGGAGACTAAAGGATAAATGAAGTGATTCGCCGGGCGGCGGGTGGCGGGGTGGCGGGGTAGGTAGGCACGTGGTACCGACACGGGGCCCGTGCGCCGCGGTAGCTTTTGGCGGCATCTTCTATCGGTTCAAAGAAAGTCGCCGAACTCGTAGGCTATTTAGCGAAACAAAGATGTACATGTAAAATCAGATACTCTAAACATTTTTTTGAATGTGCCGATTTTAATAGTTATTTGATATTGACCTCTCGACTGGCCAATGCTCATTTTTTTTTAAATTATAATTTCATCAATGTTGTTCTTGTAGGTAAATGTATACGTCCCTAAAAGGAACAACAGGGTTTTTGTTACATATTGTATAAGAGCGCAAGAATTATTTGACGAAATTAGGAATAAAAAACCCGTTTCAGCTACTTTACTCACAAAATTATCGTTTTTCTTCATATCAATGACATACGTTTTATCATCTATATCATCATTTCTTATTTTATATTTAGCAAGTGTATTGCCACTGAAGGCAATGGCCTCCTTCGCTCTTTGTTTTATTTCCATGTACTTACTTTCATCGTAAACCAATTTTAATACGGTTTCGTTTTATCAACACACCCAAAGTAAACATTTCCTTATGACGGCAAAAGGCACGATACCCTGCTCCATTTTTCAAATGTCGTTAATTTTTTGGGTATCGGCCTAGAAAGTTGTTTGCGTGATACAAACTAATTATAATAAATAATTATTCTTCACATGAACAGAGGCCACAACAAACTTGTTCGATTCCCTCCGAGGGCCACATAATGGCTAATTGAATTACCCCAAAACCATCTCCCTCTCGACTGTGGGGTATTATGGGTAACTTTGTTAGAATATGTAGTGTACCACTTAAAAGTTTTGCGTTAATATTTTTCTTCGTGGAGTTGTAAAATAATGGCCAGTGTACTCATCCTTTTTCTACGAACTTTGTACTAATGAATTCCAGTTGTTTCTAATTTGGAACTTGTTTTGTTTTTATTTTGTTACAGATTATAGATAGAAATGTATTTTTGTCTGGCAAGTCACACATATTAATTTCATAAAACCTTTTGTTCAATGTCATGCATAAAATCTCAAGGCATCATATTTTAAAACACAATCAACTTGTTTGTTTCACAAACAAGTTCATTTTACTTTAAAACTAAAATTTGAATATAATTTAAGTCTGTACAACTTTACCATCTGACGTTGTCATTTACTGCGCCTTTGCTCATAACATAACAAACATAAAATTCTAAAACCTCAACACCGTTTTAGGCTTTCTTTAATTAAAATCTGAATCATCTTAAACGTTTCTTGAACATTCTAAATGTGGCTATAATCATGAGATGGTTCTCCTAAATACTTGAGTTTACAGATAACGTGTATTAATAGTGAATTATTAGGACTCGGTTATGTTTTTGCGTTTTGATATTATTCATTTTGTTTCACATTAAGTTATAAATGTGGGGTATTTGTTTGATACAATATCACTTTTAGATGAACTTGTGACAATTGAAATCCAAATCAACGCGCTGGAAAGAACTCAGTCTACATCAACCGGTTTGTGAGAAGGATCTTTGATTTTTGCCATAGGTAGGTAAGAAGACTTTACTTTGTATGCAAACTATTTTAATCTCTAATGACATTACTAATTGTGTAGCTTTCTTATTAACAAGAAAAACCCTCAATCTTACATAGGCACTTTTATTATGCGAATTAATCAGCACTTTCATAAAGCAACTCTTACCGCCACTTGAAGCAATACATCAAAAGCAATAATGCTCAATCAACGAGCAGTAAAGGCATTCAAACTGAAACAAAAACCAACCGGATCGGATGTTGGCCAGACAAATGAGGAATAGCTTGATCGAGTGCCACTACGCTGGTGTCCCGTAACACTACGTAAAAGGACACTCTTGACGAAAATTTGTCGTTGTATACTTTATACGACGAAATTGGGCAACTCCGTGTGGGTTTTGTTGAATTTTGGTTTTGTGAAATGTTGAATAAGCTATACGTATGGAAATATGAATAAATAATTTAGAAACGTAATTCTAAATTGACGGATCGAATTTTGTTGGCCAAATAAGTGAGGAATGGCTTGACCGAATGCCACTTCACTACATACTGGTAAAAGGATACTCGACAACAACCTGTCGTTGTATACTTTTGTGTGTGGGTTTCAGTTCAAGTTGCCTGATGAAATTTATTTGTATTTAGGCTTTTATTTTTACTTTTTATTTTTCGATAAGAAAATCAAGTTAAGCTCATAATTATTATGACAGTTTTGGTCCCATTCCGAACGTAAATGGATTAATTGACAAAAAATAATCCAGTCGTGAATTCGTGATCCCCAATGAAAACTGTAAAACTGTGAGCTATTTAGTTGTAAATTTTCGCATACATGTTGACTGAAAAATAAATCAGATACATGATCTAAATAAAAGTAGGTATTGCGGTTATTTATCTTCCTATCCTATCCTCCCATCGAAAGGAATTGACCGTCCGTATTTGCCGACCGTGATGTATTATGGAAGTAGGATCAAATTTGCTCAACCAATGTTTTCATCTGAATTCATGAATAAAACAACACTACTCATTTACCCTTCAGATGTTTTTGTAAGAGTTTTTCAAACAAAATAGAAGTTAGAAACCGCAAAATTATCAGCTTGAGTTTTCTCGAGCGATTAAAATAAAATTATAGGAGAATTTAATGAGTTATTATATTTATTGTGACGATAAATAGAATTATATAACACCTTTTTATTGTGTAACATTCAAAACACCTCAACATAATTATTTGACTTTACATAGTGAAGCTATCAAAGATTACTTTTGAATGAACAATTATGTAAACATATTTTCGAAAGGAGTCGAAAATATTCTAGTACTTAACATGTAATTTGATGCTAGAATCCTACCAACATTAATATGATTATGTATATGCATGCAGTTAGATGGGTTTCAGTGAAATGTGTGCATGAAAATAGATAGGTAATGATCATAGCTGCACCTCACAAAATAAGCCTTAAGCAAACACTCCCATCAATTCCTGCATCAAAGTCGAGTACTCAGGTAATATCCGAACATGCATAATCGATTACCCGTAGAGCAGTCCCCCTTTCAATCCTGTCCGAATTACATCTAGAGCTTCGATTCCAAGGGAAAATATAAACAAGCAAGCCTGGCCGCAAACACAACAATGTCCAAACAACGGGTGTATATACTTACATATATACCTATATACGTAATTATGTAGGTACTTACTTACATAACATTATTAGGTATTTAGGTACGTACGTAAATGATTACGTACTAAAATGTTGTTCGATCTCGCTCATGAGGTTGTGGAATATGGCCTCATCATAGCGAAAAGTCTCAACCAATGTGTTGGCGACAAAACGTATCACCGTTAGCCACTGCGACGACCGGAGGGCGACAGCGGCTTGCGGGGAGCGGGGGACGAGGAGCCGAGTGCCGTCGCTGCCGCTACTAACACGCACCACCATTCACTCGACTCATACGACACGGACCAAAGGCGCGCGTTCTTATAATCTAATATACCAACCTACCTAAATTTACAGTCCGGTATTTTATTTCTACCACCTCTGAATATCACCAACAAATGTCTCGAAAAACTATCAAGTCTATAGTTGTGAAAATAAGATAATAAACATTGAGACTTACTTTCAATACCTCTATAACCTAGTCGTTTCCTAGGAATGGCTCATTACAAAAAAAAGACTGCAACGGGATGAAGCCATTTAAGTGACAATCGGCTTTAGCAATAACGGGGAAGACCCATCAGGTCTATCATACCCATTATGTTCAAAAACACGTCAGCAATATATGTGGTGAACGCTATGTACGGTTTAATTTCCACGTGCATTGGTCCTTTACTTATAAAAAATATTTCAAGCATACGTGTAATAATGTATGTGATGTGGCAGTACTTTAAACAAAAATTTTGTTTTCATGAAAAAAAAAAAAGGATATCTACTGGAATAAATTCAATTTATCTGATGAATATAGCAGGTAAGTATGTGCTAATGCATATTTGCGCTAAGCCCCAATCACCTGAACTGCAGCTTAAAAAGTTAGCCGTTGCCTGTTCTAAATTCGTGTTGCACAAACTTTGGGAATCGTACCGTATTTCTCCGGGATAATTAGTTAAATTTAAATGTACGTTGCATTTAATTCTGCTTTACTCCAAACTGTGTAAGTACATGATATGAATACTAATAAGTTCCCTTTTATAGAACAAGAAATTCGACAGCTTTTTATTTACCACGCTAAGATGGCTCGGAAAAATATACATACCTACCAGTAGCGAAGCTACAACTTCCATTAGAGTTTGAACAAATCTACGAAATGGTAACATTACTGTATTCTATCTAGCACTCTATTCATATCAAAATGACAACGTTTTTAACCAGTAGCACTTAAACACATAAACTTACTTATATCAAAATATTCACAAACCACGCAAAAAACGAATTCCAGTTGTAATAGGTACCTACTGTTGATGACCCGGTGAATCGCACGCGTATTGTTGTTTCTGCCGAGTGTTTAAATATTTTAAGTGTACCTACGTTATACGTTTTTAATGGAGGAAATTATCAATGATGAAGATGTCAGTGATTCGGAGGTTTTAGCTTGTCATCAACGAGAATGTGAAGAAACACAAATGGATAATGTGGATGATGAAAATACTTGTGAAGACGGGAGAAGAAATGTGATTATACGAAAAGAGAGAGAAGATGATAATAGTGCGGAAGATGATTTTATTACGGTTGTAAGAAGGAAACCCAAGAGATTCATTCGAAGTGATTCCTTAGAAATACAAGGTAACAAGAGGGTAGATCGAAATAAAAATCAGAATGACCAGTTGGAAGATAGGAATATTTATGAAGTTTGTGTTACGTCAGTGGAAAGTTTTCCTAAACAAATGGCTTTAGCTAAGCTTCTTAGAGCTGAGAACATCAAGGGAATCATCAGAATTAAATATAAAAGTATCAACAAAGTACTACTTCAGTTTACTGAAGAGGAGGAGGCCAATAAATTACTGGATTGTCAAAAATTTAAAGAAATGGGTTTCAGATGTCAGAAGCTGAATGAACTGTCACTATCCTATGGAATTGTAAAAGGAGTAGACATGGAATTAAGTGAAAAAGAGCTACAGAATGTATTAGAAAGTGTGACCGATATTATTTCTGTGAACCGACTCAAAAGATTGGACGCAGAGAGTAAATGGACCGACAGTGAGACCGTAAGGGTTTGTTTTAAGAGAAACGTCTTACCACCACACATATACGCATACGATTCCCCGTGACTCAATGTTCAGGGTGTTGGCAGTTCGGACATAATCTTAAGTTTTGCCCTTGTTGGGCAAAACTTAAGAAAAAGAAGTTATGTCTAAAATGTGAAGGGAACCATGAAAACTGCGACATAAAAGAATTTAAGTGTCTAAATTGCAAAGGTCCACATTTTGTTTTAGATAAAACATGTCCTTTAAATTTCAAAGAAAAGAAAATTAGAATAATAAATTATGAGTAAGGAACAGGTACCTTACCGTAGAGCTCTTCAATAATTTATGGAGGATCACAAAAAGACAAGTTTATCTGAAAATTCACATAGACCTGCTTTTACTACAAGTGCAGCAAAAGGTGTGGAAACGTATAGTGACATAGTCGCTAAGGCGACAGTGCATCGAGAACCAACGCCATTGAATATTTACTCAATGGAATACACTAACGAAGCGCCTGTGGAACCAAGATTTAGTGAGGCCGCGTCATCACAGTCTAATAAACCCCGGAAGGCGATGAAGAAAACAAAAGTAGCTCAATCTGTGTCTGAAGAGGGAGAAAAGGGTATCCAACAAAATGAAAATTTACGGTATAGATTTGAATTTAACAAACTAATTTTAAAAATGAAGTGCATTTTTATGTCGTATGATAAATTAGAAGTTAAAGTTGTCTCGGTTTTAAAAATTATTTGGAAGGAATTTTTGAAGATCTTGGTAATGGAAGGGCTACGCGGGTGAAATTGGTTAATGGGAATCTGCAACAAACTTCGCCAGATGTTACATTTGTATCGTCTGACATCGCGATAAAATTCGATTGGCATGTGGTCAACGAAAATATCGGTAGTGATCACTTAATCATTAAAATGTCAATTAATATTGCAAATAGTTTCAGTACTACTAAATAACGAAATTATAAAAAGTCGAATTGGGTGGAATATCGTAAAACATTAGCAAACCATTTTCATTCTTGTAATAATAATAATAATCATCAAGATATGTATAACCTTTTTGTAAACCTAGTTAATTATGCGGGAGACAAACATATTCCATAATATTAAATGTTGTTTTAAACCCGCAAATATATTTAAGCCTAAAGACTACTGGAACACGGACTTTCTGGAGTAGTTGCACAGAGAAGATTGGCACTGTCTCAGTTTCGTCGTAACCCTGCACCAGATCATTTAAGTAAGCTAGAAGAAAAAACAAAGGAAGCACAAAAATTAATAAACAAAGCTAGATCATTAGGTTGGCAAAAAATGTGCGACTCCATTGATCAAGTAGTTACTGCACCTGAAATGTGGCGCCGCATGAGATGGATAAAAGGTTACAAGCAAACAAAAATTTTAAGTATTCTTGCATCTCATACTGTTGGTTTCAGGAAATCTTATTCCTGTTTGGACGCAATTACCCATTTGGTTACTTATGTACAAATAGGATTCTCTCACAACCTTCCAACTTTAGCATGTTTCCTGGACATTGAAAATGCATACAATAATGTGTCTGTTGATGTAGCCATGAACATATTGGACCAACTAAAAGTAGGATCAAAGTTTTGTAAGTACTTATGGCATTTTTAAGTGTGTTCATAATTGTGTTCCTGTAATCACCTCCTTGTGCTCCTGTCCTGTCCTCCAAAAAATTGACCATATAAAATACCTTGGTATCGTTATTGACCAACTCCTGACCTTCAAACCGCATATAAAAGTCCTTGTAACCTGGCTCCGTAAACTAATATACATCTTCAAAACCCTTAGACACGCAGCGGACTGGCAGGTTATTACAATGGTTTATCATACATTATGCCAATCTTTGATAGAGTACTGCATTACATCCTGGGGAGGTTCCACCAAGACCCATCTTATTGAAGTTAAGAGGGCACAGCGTGCCATTCTCAAAGTTGGGGCCGATCTTTCCTACCTATTCTCAATCGTAGATCTATTTAAAAAATGGCATATAGTCACTGTTAGGCAAAACTTCATATTCCGTACGGTACTTAAGCATCAGTCTTTGTTACAATACGATCCGAATCCGTATAGGGATAAGCACCGAAAAGGCAGAGTATGCCTAACTCAACCTTCCAGCGCTGCACACTCGCGTAATTTTTTCTTCTTTCTCGGACCATATCTGTACAATCAGATAAATATCATTTGTAATATATATCCTCAAACAAAGTCAAAGTCAAAGCATTTATTTCAAATAGGCACATAAAAGGCACTTTTGAACGTCAACATTTACGTTTAAATAGAATTGATTCTAGTCGCCCCTTCCAAAAGGTAGTTTCGTATGGAGAAGAATGGGCAAGAAACTCCATCGTTACTCTTTTAAAATGTGTTACAATATTTTGTATACATTAATTATATAATTATATGTGACAACAAACAAAAAACGTAGGAAAAAGTTAGTATAAATACCAGACTGTGAGTTAGTAACTAGAGAATGTGTAAAAAAGAGATGTGAGAGTGAATGTGAGAGGTTGCTTGAGTGAGTATGGTGCGAGTATAGTTGATGGTATGTAAAGGGAATGAGTAGTGCGGGCTGACCTCCCTGATGGCGTCAGCGTGGTGTGCTACGCTGACGACACGCTGGTCCTGGCGCAGGGGAGGTCGCATCAGGCGGCGGCCGACGCGATGACACGCGGGGTTGCGATAGTCGTGGAGAGGATCCGGCAGTTGGGTCTCGAGGTGGCTTTGCACAAGTCCGAGGCCATGTCTTTCCATGGGCCCCGGAACAGGCTACCATCGGGATCCCAACTAACGGCAGGAGGGGTTCACATCGGCGTCGAGTCCACGATGAAGTACTTAGGACTCGTGCTCGATAGCCGGTGGAACTTCGTGGAGCACTTCCGACGTTTGGCCCCCAAACTGGAACGGACTGGGGCCGCCCTCAAGCGGCTCCTGCCCAACCTGAGGGGTCCAAACGCCTCCTGCCGGAGGCTTTACGCGGGGGTCGTGCGGTCCATGGCTACATATGGGGCCCCGGTGTGGGCGCGTTCACTGCGGCGGAGAGCCGCCCACTATCTGAACGCGCCCCAAAAGGTGGTAGCCGTAAGGCTGATCCGGGGCTACCGCACGATCTCGGGCGAGGCGGCAAGCCTCCTTGCCGGACTGCCGCCGTGGGATCTGGAGGCGATAGTCCTCGCGCGCCTGTATGAGTGGCGCGCGGAGGCACTACGCCGGGGGGAAACCCCGCTTCCGCGGCAAATCGCGGCGGAGCGGACGGACCTCCGGCGCGATCTCATGGCGGCATGGAAAGAGCGACTGTCGCAACCCAGCGCAGGGCACGCCACGATAGCGGCGGTAAGACCCCTCTTTGAGGAGTGGCTAGAGAGGCGTCACGGCGTCCTCACCTACCGCCTGACGCAGGTCCTCACCGGACACGGAAGCTTCGGGAGGTTCCTGCACATCATCAGGCGGGAGGAAACGCCCGGGTGTCACCACTGCGATGATCGCCCCGAGGACACGGTGGAGCATACGGTGGGGGCCTGCCCTGCATGGGCGGAGCACCGCCGTGTCCTCGTAGAGGCGATCGGCAGCGGCGGCGACCTCTCACGCCCGGCCTTGGTTCAAGCCATGGTCCGGGGCGAGGGGGAGTGGGAGGCAGTCGCCTCCTTCTGCGAAGCAGTCATGCTAGCGAAGGAGGCGGCGGGACGGGAGAGGGAGAGAGTCTCCCGTCCAAGCCGCCGCGGTGGACGCTCCGGGCGTCGGGAGCCGCGTGACGACTCCCGGCCACCGTAGGCGCGGGCCTGCGGGCGGTGAGTAATAGGTAGCTCACCGTCCGATCAGGATCAGGCCCGTGCCGGACGGCGCGTACGTGTTCCACGCGCGCCTCAAAGAGATGTCAGCATCGAAGAGGGGGCCCACTAGGGTCTAAGCCTGCCGGGAAAGCGGGATCATCCATAAGGGGTACCGCTGACCCGGAACATAAAGGGCCAAGGAAGGAACACGGGTGGGTTTTAGTCAGTAAGAGTCTGACACTCCTTTCCGCTCCACCCAGAGCGGGAGGGGTAATTTGATGATTTCCCATCCTCAAAAAAAAAAAAAAAGGGAATGAGTAGTAGCTACCTACTACTCATTCCCTTTCCTTTTTTATTCTCAAACTAATTACAAATGTTAAATTTCAGTCACTACATATTTGAAAACCCTTGACTATCAGGGAACTGAGAATTTGTTGATCCCTCTCAGATAGACCATCTCTACAGATAGTCTACAAAAACTAGTCTGAAATTTTACATTAGTAATTAGTTTGAGAATAAAAAAGGAAAGGGAATGAGTAGTAGGTAGCTACTACTCATTCCCTTTACATACCATCAACTATACTCGCACCATACTCACTCAAGCAACCTCTCACATTCACTCTCACATCTCTTTTTTACACATTCTCTAGTTACTAACTCACAGTCTGGTATTTATACTAACTTTTTCCTACGTTTTTTTTTGTTGTTTGTTTCTTAATTTAACCTTATTTAAGTATACTGCATTGCTATGATGGTCCAAATCACAGGGATCTAGCAGCGGGAGGGCCCTGGTGACCTGTAATACAGGTTTTTATATAAACCTACCTCAGGCACCAGTCTCTCACAAAGTTAGCTCCTTGTTTGTGCACTATTTTCAAATATTAACTGTATGTACATAATTTGTGTAGAGGAAATAAACGTTTTATATTATTATTATATACCGTAAACCAATCTTGGACCTGAAGAATAGAGCTACTCACGTCGTCAAGATCTTGTGACCGTCGGTCTATTTAAAAGATCAATATTTTAATAATCTGCAAATAACATCTTTGATTGATTTTGAAATAATTGGGGTAAATCATTAATGTTAACTAAAAAGAGGAATGGACTCAATATTGAACCTTGAGGAACGCCCATTGCCATTTCAGACCCTACTAAGTTTATGCTGTTCTCTGAACTTTAACCTTTCTTTGTTTCAGGTATGATCTTAGTAAATCAAGAGCTGTATTTTAATCCCATAATGCTCTAGTTTGAGCAGAAGTGTCTCATGGTATACGCAATCAAATTTCTTAGAGAGGTCGCAAAAGATTCCAATGGCATCTTGTGCTTTTTCCCAGGCGTTAAAAATGTTCTTTATTACGGTGACACCAAATCAGTGGTACAACGCCCTTTGGTGAAATGGCACTGTTGTTCATGAAATATGTAATTTTTATTACGTGTCGCAACATTAAGAAAAAAAGGAAGAAATCACTGAATGTGTAACTGAGTTGTTAAAGTTAAATTGTAGTAAAATAATATTGTGTGCTTTCCCATATTTTGAAACTTTGACGAAAAGACAAAACATTTATATTCATATGCTTAATAACCATATGCATTTTTTAGTTACTCATTACAGTGACAAGCTTGTGTATTTTGACACCAATACTTTTGTGGAAACTTTTAAATCGACTAGAGATACTGTGTATCTGCCTGTTAGTTTTAGACACATAATAGCAAGGCTATTAGCTTTTTATATAAACTCAGACATAAGTAGTATGTCGAAGTCTTGTGTTATTAACACCACAATGGTTAGTAATAGTACTAATAATAAGGTGGTGAGCTTGAATAAATATAGCTCAAATGCTATAAGTACTTTTACAAATTGTACGAAGGAGGTTCCATGTTCCTCACTCACTAGGAGCTCATTGCCTGGTAATGACATTGAAGCATTAGGGATAACTCCGGATAATCATTTAAACTAGTTTGTAAGACAACAGAAGATACCAGTAAGAATATTCCTATAAGTAACAACTACAAGGTATCTTCTTGCTTTAAATTAATTAATTATCAAAAACATCAGCAAAATGCCTTGAAATTATTTCATCAAAATATTCAAGGTATTTCTTCCAAATTATTAGAAATTGAAATGTTTTTAGAAAAAACAAAGTTTGACATTGTTTGTTTTACTGAAAATTGGTTAAAGGATTACCAAATGCTAATTAATTATGAGAACTACAGTGTAGGCAGTTGTTTTAACCGTAAATCTATGCTGCGTGGAGGTTCTCTAATCTTAATTAAAAATTGTTTAAAATCTAAGCAACGGAATGACATAGTTGGTTTATCAGTTGAACATTGCATCGAACTGTCCTGTGTTGAGCTAGATAAGCATGTTGTAGTGTGCGTTTACAGACCCCCTAATTATCAGAACTTTTCTTTATTTGAGTCGATAATGGAAGATGTCCTAGCGAAACTTGCATCCAGTAATAAAGCTGCAATTATTTGTGGTGATTTTAATATTAACATTTTGGAAATTAATTCGAATAGCAGTAGATTATTAAGCCTTTTTAAATCATTCAATTTATCGAATGTTTTTACTGAACCAACTAGAGTAACTCCAAGATCTGCTACTTGTATTGATAATGTCTTCTGCGATTGTGATTATTTAGTGAAAGCCATCGTAAATTATTTGCCATCTGATCATAGTGGACAAACGGTAACTTTTAAGTTTAAAACACCTTTGCAAAAAGTGCAAATACAATTTAGACCAATAACGACAGGCAAATTAAGTTGATTTAATACTACCCTAAACAATAAGTTAAATGTTCTGAGTCATAATATGGACGATGCAAATAAATTGTATGAGAATTTCTTTTCAGTAGTGCACAATGAATTCAATAAAACTTTTGAAAAGAAAACAAAAAATATTTGTCCTAATTTTATTTTTAGTGACTGGGCAACTAGAGGTATTAGGATTAGTAGGGAAAGACTGTTCGATCTGTACGGCCTTAAGCCTTACATTAACACTGAAACTTTCAACAAGTATGTTGCTACATATTCAAAAATTTTTAGGAATACCTGCAAGATAGCTAAAGCCCAGTACATTAGCAACAAGATTAAATCAGCAGAAAATAAAATAAAAACAGTTTGGAAAGTTATAAATAACAAAACTAGTAGGAAAAAAATACGAAGTACAGATTATACATTGGAGACTTCACGTGGTGCCATAAGCTCTAACTTAGAAGTCGCTCAAGAATTTGTAAATTTCTTTACTAATATACCAGCTAAAACGACGGAAGCTTTAAATTCCTCACCTGATGTCTCCATTGATTTATTAAGAGCGAACGTTTTAGGCTGCCCGGTTGAATTTCAATTTAAACATATAAACCCTATGATAGATAGAAAAGCTTTTCGGCAAATAAAAATCAAATTGACTGAAGATCTATGGGGAATGTCTATCAAAGCTCAGATCAGATCAGATCAGTATCAGCTCAGATGTAGAAATAGCTCAGGAATTTGAAAACTTTTTTGGTAGTATTCCCCTCAAAACAACTAAAGCTTTAAAATCCTCGCCCGCGCTTTCTGCTGCCTTACTTAGAACGAATGTAAAGGCATGCCCTTTGGAGTTTAGGTTTCAGCATACAAACCCCCAGGCTGTTATAAAAGCCTTTAAAGATCTAAAAATTAAATCCACTGAAGATCTCTGGGGAATGTCTGTAAAAGTCTGTAGACCTATCATTGAAACCATAGCGCCCTATTTAGCATTTATATTTAACACCAGTGTAGACCAAGGAGTCTTTCCGGATCTCATGAAACATAGTAAAATAGTTCCTTTGTTCAAATCCGGTGATAGTAAAGAACCCAACAATTATAGGCCTGTGTCAATTCTGCCCGTTTTCAGTAAGGTGTTTGAAAAGTTGATGCTCAATCAAATGGTAACATTTGATTCACATTTGAGTCACTTTAATAAAAATTCCATCTTTCATGAACAACAGTACGGTTTCACCAAAGGGCGTTGTACCACTGACGCTGGTGTCACCCTAATAAAGAACATTTTTTACGCCTGGGAAGAAGCACAAGATGCCATTGGAATCTTTTGCGACCTCTCTAAGGCGTTCGATTGCGTAAACCATCAGACACTTCTGCTGAAACTAGAGCACTATGGGATTAGAAATACAGCTCTTGATTTACTCAGATCATACCTGAAAGATAGAAAAGTTACAGTTCAAGTAAACGGCGTAAACTCATTAGGGTCTGAAATGGCAATGGGCGTTCCTCAAGGTTCGATATTGGGTCCATTCCTCTTTTTAGTTTATATAAATGATTTACCCCAATTACTTCAAAATCAACCGAAGATGGTGTTATTTGCAGATGACACATCATTGATATTTAAGATAGACCGACGGTCACAAAATCTTGACGACGTGAATAGCTCTATTCTTCAGGTCCATGATTGGTTTACGGTAAATAATTTGGTACTAAATGGTAAAAAAACCAAATGCATTAAATTTAAATTACCGAATGTAAGAAGTAGCGAGTGTGACATCATGTTGAATGGAGAAAAACTGGAATTAATTAATCACACAGTTTTTCTGGGAATCACGCTAGACGAGAAATTACAATGGGGACCTCATATAACATCTCTTGCGGGGCGGCTAAGCTCGGCCGCTTATGCTGTTAGAAAGATAAGACAGTTAACAGATGTAGAAACCGCGCGTTTGGTCTATTTTAGCTACTTCCACAGCATTATGTCGTATGGCATTTTACTGTGGGGTCGGGCTGCTGACATTGAATCCATCTTTATTTTGCAAAAGAGAGCTGTCAGAGCCATTTATAATCTACGTCAACGCGAATCTCTCAGGGAACTATTTAAAAGGATTAATATTATGACGGTACCTTGCCAATTCATCTATGAAAATATTATGTACGTAAGAAAAAATCTACATCTTTTTAATAAAATAAGTGATAGACATAATTTTAATACAAGAAATAAAGATAAAATTGATCAACCATTTTTCAGATTAGCTAAAGTACATACATCTTTTATGGGGTACTGTGTTAAATGCTACAACAAAATACCTTGTAATATGTTGCAATTAAATGAAAGAAAATTTAAAACTCATATAAAAAGTTCACTGTGTAAACAAGCATATTACAAATTAGAGGATTATATCCAAGATAAGAATGCTTGGAAACATGCTGGTCCAGCTCCACAGGACAATCTAGGATCTTGACAAAATTAAAACTTGTTGCTACTTTAATTGTATGGTTTGTTATTTTTATGACATTGGTTTACATTCTGTGACTACTTTAACTCACACACTGACATATTAATTGGTTACATAATTTGGGAAATCGTATACTTTTACAATGTTTGTAAATATGTGAACACCATTTATCTATCATTTAATTAACTTATTTATCATTGCTACGTTTATTAAATTCTTTTTACCTATTTTGATAGGGTAATTTTTATTATAGGTGCATCGTCTTCACATATAATTATATAATTAATGTATACAAAGTATTGTAACACATTTTAAAAGAGTAACGATGGAGTTTCTTGCCCATTCTTCTCCATACGAAACTACCTTTTGGAAGGGGCGACTAGAATCAATTCTATTTAAATGTAAATGTTGACGTTCAAAAGTGCCTTTTATGTGCCTATTTGAAATAAATGCTTTGACTTTTGACTTTGACTTTGAAAGTTTGTACATCAATAATCGAGACTATAGCACCATACTTAGCTTTAATATTTAATTTGTGTGTAGATCAAGGAGTCTTCCCGGATTTAATGAAATACAGTAAGGTTATACCACTTTTTAAATCTGGGGACAGCAAAGACACCAACAATTATAGACCAGTATCTGTTTTGCCAGTATTCAGCAAGGTGTTCGAAAGGTAATGCTCAATCAAATGCTTAATCATTTTAACACCAACAAAATCTTACACGGTCAGCAATATGGTTTCACCAAAGGACGTTGTACGACTGACGCCGGTGTCACTTTATTAAAACACATATTTACAGCGTGGGAGGAGGCCCAAGATGCCATAGGGATCTTTTGTGACCTCTCCAAGGCATTTGACTGCGTTGATCACGAAACCTTGCTCTTAAAACTTGAGCATTACGGACTAGGTAAACTCGCGCTTAGTTTAGTACAATCTTATTTAAATGATAGACAACAAAAAGTGCAAATAAATGGTGTCAATTCACCTCATTTTAAAGTACAAATGGGTGTTCCACAAGGATCGATATTAGGTCCCTTCCTCTTTTTAGTGTATATTAATGATCTACCCCATTTATTTAAAAACCAACCACAAATGGTGTTATTTGCTGACGATACTTCTTTAATCTTTAAGATAAATAGACGTGCATCATATCTTGACGTATCTGTAATTGGTTTATTTGAAATAAATGCTTTGAGTTTGAGTTTGAATTAATTTGATGAAGCATCCACTTTTCAAACACTTTACTGAGAACTGTCGGAATTGCTGAAGGCCTACAATTGTTGGGTTCTTTACTATCACCGGATTTGAACAAAGAAACTACTTTACTGTGTTTCATGAGATCCAAAAAGACTCCTTGGTCTACACTGGTGTTAATGAGAATGCTAAATAGGAAGCAATATGTTCGATGATAGATCTACAGAATTTTACAGACGTTCCCAGACATCTTCTGCTGACTTAATTTTAAAATCTTTAAAAGCTTTTATAACAGCCTGGGGGTTCGTGTGCTACAACCTAAACTAAAAGGGCAAGCCTTTACATTATTTCTAAGTAAAGCAGCAGAAATAGCAGATGAGGAATTAAAAGCTTGGGTAGTTTTAAGGGAAATACTAGCAAAAAGGTTTTCAAATTCCTGAGCTATTTCTACATCTGAGCTGATTAAAGATTGACTGGCATTAAGGTATTAAACTCGTAAGTGTTAATGATACTAATAGGTAAAAGTGGTCGTTTCCTGCACCCCGAAGAACCACGGCCTTTATGTACAAACCTCGACGGAATCGCAGGGGATATGACGATCATGTGTCGTGGATCATAAAGGGCATGCCGGTCTCGAACTTCAGGGATTATATACGGCTGGCAAAAACGTCACAATAGAACCGCATGCCTGGTAAATAGCCCGGAACCCGCCAAAGGGCCAGAGGAAGGTCAATTAATATTGAAAAAACTGAAAAATTTGGAAAAAAATCTGATTTTTCGATTTATATTTTTCCGCAACTGATATTTTTCTATATCCATAAAATGTTTTGCTTGTCAACATCAAAATTTGAAAAATTCTGATTTATTAGATCAATGACCAGACATATTAATAAAAAGTAGGCTGTAAGCGCAGAGGTCATGCTGCACTACGTAGACCAAGATTTTGTGTGGCAATTTTATTGCAATGCAAATTCTTATGTTACAGAGTCGCCTTAGTAGGCAAGTATCACCTTGTATTCCTTTCAGAAAACATGTCAACATAAAGACATGAATTTTTTTCTAACAAAACTACAAATCTTCTATAGATCAGTTACAAGTCAGCGAAACATTACGATGTCACAAAGCTTAACTTTAGAAACTGAACCAATGGAGTTACTCAGTCAAAGTTAGACAATAGTATTACGATTCAAGATTAAATTTAGCCGAGGTTGACTCGAATTCTATTGTGAATAGCGACAGTATTAGACGGACCATTTGTTATAAAGTTTTTGCGTCATTTTATGAAAGAGTAGCAAAGGTCGAACCGATAACCTACTTAATTTAATTTAGAGTTCAATTAGCTTCTTCTTTATACTTAATATACGGTAATTTCAAATTTTCAATGTTTTTTTTTTTTTCTAGTGGGTAAATACTATTTTGCGGTAGCTATCTTTAAAAATACCCAGCTAACCTATTTCTAGGAAAATACCTATACGCTGAAGTTTCTAATGTACAAAAGGTCGACCATAATATTATGAAGACCACGCTTTACTAAGTATTGGTACTCAAGATGAGTAAACGGGTAATACAATTGAGTTATAATAACCTTTTAAACGACGGGTACTCAATTAAAATGAGGGTACTCTTAGCTTTTTATGAAGAGATTTTTTTTTATATGGGTCTTAATCTCAACCATTTTTGAACCAAAATGTATGGTAGATTATGAAAATCTCTATATTATTAAACTGGAGATTTTATATGCGTCATGATAGCTCGAAGTTCATTTTGCTATTATGTTTAGAAGGCTGTTGTGATATTCCAGTACATAATACTCTAACGAATTTATGATTATTTAATATTATTCTACAAATTTGTCAGTTAAATCAAGTTTATATTTAACAATATTCATATTGAATTTACATTTCATTTCATTCATTCATTCGATGATTTTATTTGTTTTGTTTAATCGATATTAGTACGTTAATCGATTCAAAATGTCATCACTTTTGTTAGTCTATGAAGAACGAACCGATTGATGGATACATTTCGTTCAGTCTGAATTTCCGGAACGAAATGCACATGGTCAGTGATTTTTTTTTAAAAAGTGGGACATTCTGATCGGCTACCTCGACCGAGACAGACGTTTTAATATTATCAGTGTGTTAATAGCTGTACACTATTAATTTATTTTATAATAAAGTTGTGTAAGAATATAAGTAAGAGTGATTGATTGGAATAATATAATCGTCGTCACGAAGCAAGCAGTTTTATTATACACCTGAACCTGAATTGTGAGAATTCGTCACAGTTCAGAAGTGGGATTCGAACCCAATCTAAGGTACGTACAAGTTTGCTTTAATTACTAAAGGCTATTGAGCCATGTGCGCTTAGTTGTTAGAGGTTATGTGTGCCTACAATAGGAAGCCAAGTGTGCTTTAGTTACTAAAGGCTATGTATGCCTATTGAGCCATGTGTGCTTAGATTGTTACGTTGTATTTTTTGTAGCTACCACTGGTTGGTATTACACAGCTACTTACCTAATAAATAAAAAAGAAATTGCCTGTAAACATACGCAGTAAATTGTGTTGTTTCCAAGTAAAATATTTCATTGTAATTTGTGCAACTGTCTTTGACTTGCAATTGATAGAAGGATTCATTCCTTCAACTGTATTTCGTCACAGAACTCTTTGGTAACACTTTCACGATAAAACACGTTTCAAACCCTTATTAAATAGGTTTACTTATTAAATTAGATCAAAAATAGTAATAGTGTTTTGAATGTTTACCTTCCAAATGTCATTCGGTTGAACGTCAGTTTTGACAGTTAGAGGCGACACCTAGCGGTCGCCGATTCACAGTTGTAATTTTAATCGATATGAGTTAATTTTAACATTTGATTGGTAACCATCGAAATAATATTGTAAAGTCCAATCCTTAATAATTTTCAGCTTTTGGTAAAAGTTCATAATAAAGTAATTAACCGGATAACGGAAATTAAATAATTTTTTCAATATAGACTTTTCTCTAGAAAGTTCTGTCCCAAAATCCTTAATTAATCTGTGGATTGACTGGGATCCAGTGTGGTAAGCTGTGTTTTTTTATTTTGCTGAGATAATTAGCAAACCTGGGAAAATTAGCCAACAGGATAATTTTTAGTATTAGAAATTACGTTAATAATTTGTTAATTGGTCTGGGTCTTGGAAGTTCGGATTGTTTCAGCGTTTAAACGTCAGGTTGGACGGTTGTCGGTGATTTTCAAGAAGTTTGTGTCTTAAGTTCAATATTTAACGTCCGTGATCTTAGATGAATTTTACCCGAGTCAAGGGAGATTTTATGAATGTTCCGTCCAATATCGGTTGTGATCTATGACTGAATGATTGATGGGAGATGGCGTCTAATTGCCCGTGATGTGAACACGCTTGAGGTTAATACAAACCTTATTCCATGTTTTAAAAGGTGAGGATTTTGGTCTATTAGTGTCTGTGAGTGGTCTTCCCTTGTTGTTAAAACAATACTGACGTGATCTATGGATATTTATTACAGGATTCCAAATTGCGCAGAGCCGCATTGATATCTAGCCAGTCGAGAGTCTAGCAGTCAAGTGATTCCCTCCTTCATCAACCGTGAGTATTGGACCCGCTGACTATTTACCATAGATAGGCCATGGAAAATTCCTCAGTGTTGACCTCGGTGTTAAATTATAGTTCAAGGGAACCCAATGAGCCCTTCTTACAGAGTTGGTAGACGCCACGTGGGTTATCCTCATTCTTACTATTCCACCACGCTATGATAACCGGCTAATGTTTTAGCCTCCTAGATTTCCAAGCTCGGTCCCTTCTCTAAAACGTCCAGGAAAGTAATTTAGTTTCCCCTTGTATTATGAGGTCTCCGTATTGTCGATTCCAGGAGAGGCACCTCGCGAGATTCGTCTCGCCGCCAGGATCTAGAAGAGTGTCTGGAGCCTGGACGCGAGACCCATTTCTCGAGTCGGCCAGAAGCCTCGAGCGGAAGCGACTGTGCGGCTGGCAGAGTCCGTCTAGCGATAGCGCAGGCGGGACGGTTTTTTTTTTATATATATCATTTTAATTTATAAACGGTTCCGGTCAGAACCGGTTTATTACCAGACAGGTTTCCCTAGTAGGAAGCCAGTGTTCAATATCTAATATAAGACCCCGGGTTCGACACCTGCCTACCGGCTTATCTGGAAGTCAATTCAACATCTTCGTCGGCTCCGGGATCCGGGACTTATAGTCCCTGGCGCCCATTAATTTACTAATTTAACTACACATCATAACTGGAAGATTCTAGTTTAAGTTTTTAATTTAAAAAATAGGAACAGTACTGGGTTTATCTCCAACCCCCCACGACCATAGTTCTATTACCGAACCTTAAGCTGGCTGGCATATTGGGTGACATTTATCGTCACCCACCTAATGTATTTAGGGTTTTAATTTTATATTTTTATAAATATATGTTGTTACCAACAGTTTGTAGTTTCCTTACCTTCTAATACCTAACCACCTTGCATCTGGGCTTGGGTTCCATTACCTCTAGAGGGACAAAAGCTCAAATGTAACAGTGGCGACCAACGTGTGTATTGGTTGGAGATAGAGGTTACGTCTATTGCTGTACCTTATAAGCCAGAGTACTGTTTCTAGAACCTTCTAAGTAATCTATTTATTAAGAAAAAAAACCTTCGCGCGGGAATCCTTTGTTAACGTGTTCATGTTTATATGTTTGTACTGTTTTATACACTTTTATTTACTTTTACATAATTTTTACAATATTACTGCTATACATTTTACAATTTTTTTTAACCTGTGTCGTTTAATGGAAGGATTATTGTCCTTAGAAAATAAAGCCTGTATTATAATTCTAACTACGCTACTGCAAATATAGTAACTGCGTTTACTATACATAATATTATTTACACATTGTATGACATTGTAAATTGTGACAGCCAGTTTTCAGTTCAGTTTACTTTAAATAATTTAAAATTTACACAATGAAACGACACCAGGTATATATATTTTAGTACAGGCGTGTATACGATTTTTATGTATACATTATTGTATAAAATTTCTTTAATGGTACCTACTACTTTTGAACGCATTGTTTTCACTCGAAGAGGTTTACCTATATTTTATACGGATCTCGGTACATTTTTTTTCCAGATTTCGTTGTTTTTTTTGCATCTGTGCTCGGAAGGTCAGTGGTGTTGTGCCGATCACAGGATGCATTTTTTTGTTGTTCTGCTATTGTGCTCGGGAAGTTGGTAGTGTTGAGCCGATCCCAATATGCATTTATTTTCGAAGGTGTTTGTGCTCGGAAGATTGGTGGAGTTGTGCCGATCACGACATTCTTCTTTATATTTATTACGGATCTCGGTACATTTTTAACCGGATTTCGTAGTTTATGCTTCTGTGCTCGGAAGGTTAGTAGTGTTGTGCCGATCACAGGATGCATTTTCTTGTTCTGCTATTGTGCTCGGGAAGTTGGTGGTGTTGAGCCGATCACAATATGCATTTATTTTCGAAGGTGTTTGTGCTCGGAAGATTGGTGGAGTTGTGCCGATCACCACATTCTTCTTTATATTTATTACGGATCTCGGTACATTTTTAACCGGATTTCGTAGTTTATGCTTCTGTGCTCGGAAGGTTAGTAGTGTTGTGCCGATCACAGGATGCATTTTCTTGTTCTGCTATTGTGCTCGGGAAGTTGGTGGTGTTGAGCCGATCACAATATGCATTTATTTTCGAAGGTGTTTGTGCTCGGAAGATTGGTGGAGTTGTGCCGATCACAACATTCTTCTTTATATTTATTACGGATCTCGGAACATTTATTCCCAGATTTCGTAGTTTATGCTTCTGTGCTCGGAAGGTCAGTGGTGTTGTGCCGATCACAGGATGCATTTTATTCTTCTGCTATCGTGCTCGGGAAGTTGGTGGTGTTGAGCCGATCACAATATGCATTTATTTTCGAAGGTGTTTGTGCTCGGAAGATTGGTGGAGTTGTGCCGATCACAGCATTCTTCTTTTTATTCTTGCATCTTAAGCGATGTTGAGATTTTAAACTGTGTCTCACAGTTATAATTCATTCTTGTTAGTCGGTGGCGATGGTGCCTAACCGCACTCAAATTGGTGTTTTTCGTAGTGTTATACAGGTTCTAACGGTGCCGGTGTACGCGTTGGTGAACTGTATTTTTAGTCATTGGTTAAGCCAATGGTTGAAAAAATTGTTGTTGGTCTGTTGTTGTTACAGGATTGACACCATTGAAGAGTGTATAAACCTCCGGATTGCTGGTAAGGCAGCAATAAGATAGTCCTGAGATTGGAGGCCTTAATGCCGGGCGTGTAGGCTGCATTGATGGAAAACGTTTATAAATGGTATTTTTAATGTACGGGGCGAATAACCGTCACTTTCCATTAAGGGAAGTCGGTTAGCCAATTTTCATTACTTTGTAGGTTGCATTTAATTTAATTTCTTTTGATGCATTATTTTTGTACCAGCTCAGCATTATTCTCGGCGGTCAGCACCTTCAGGTATGGGATGTAAAGGGTGGTGTACGATTAAGTGAAATGGTCTCTCCTATATAATTATAGTAGGTCAGACTAGGATGTTACTACTTCAGCAGATATTTACAAATTTCTACTTTCTTAGACGCTTGTCTTTTTCATGTTTGTAAATGGATTAGACTCGCTCAAGAACTAACATATATAATATATTTCACACATTTCTACTCTCTTTGAAGCTTGTCTTTTTCATGTTTGTAAATGGATTAGACTCTCACAAGAAGTAACATATATAATATATTTCACACATTTCTACTCTCTTTGAAGCTTGTCTTTTTCATGTTTGTAAATGGATTAGACTCGCTCAAGAAGTAACATATATAATATATTTCAAACATTTCTACTCTCTTTGAAGCTTGTCTTTTTCATGTTTGTAAATGGATTAGACTCGCTCAAGAAGTAACATTTATATAATATAATATTTCACATGTTACATGGATAATAAAAAATAAGCCAAAAAACACGGGCGGAATTGTAGACCCGACAACCAAAGCCTACTACAATGTCGCCTAATAGAGCGGTCTGTTACTCTATACTTGAAGTGTAACATGAATATAGTATTGCTGTTGTATATATATATAGAAATCGTACACCGGCTTCTACATTATTTTTTCTTTTCTTTCTCAGTTCCTGATTTCTGGCGTGAACATTGTAGATTTTTGTTAGCGTCCTTTAGAGTCTGCTTTGACGCTGGAGGGCCAGCGTCGAGATTTGCCCTAGTGGGTCAAATCTCTGGTGGTTGGGGAGGTACTGTTACGTTGTATTTTTTGTAGCTACCACTGGTTGGTATTACACAGCTACTTACCTAATAAATAAAAAAGAAATTGCCTGTAAACATACGCAGTAAATTGTGTTGTTTCCAAGTAAAATATTTCATTGTAATTTGTGCAACTGTCTTTGACTTGCAATTGATAGAAGGATTCATTCCTTCAACTGTATTTCGTCACAGAACTCTTTGGTAACACTTTCACGATAAAACACGTTTCAAACCCTTATTAAATAGGTTTACTTATTAAATTAGATCAAAAATAGTAATAGTGTTTTGAATGTTTACCTTCCAAATGTCATTCGGTTGAACGTCAGTTTTGACAGTTAGAGGCGACACCTAGCGGTCGCCGATTCACAGTTGTAATTTTAATCGATATGAGTTAATTTTAACATTTGATTGGTAACCATCGAAATAATATTGTAAAGTCCAATCCTTAATAATTTTCAGCTTTTGGTAAAAGTTCATAATAAAGTAATTAACCGGATAACGGAAATTAAATAATTTTTTCAATATAGACTTTTCTCTAGAAAGTTCTGTCCCAAAATCCTTAATTAATCTGTGGATTGACTGGGATCCAGTGTGGTAAGCTGTGTTTTTTTATTTTGCTGAGATAATTAGCAAACCTGGGAAAATTAGCCAACAGGATAATTTTTAGTATTAGAAATTACGTTAATAATTTGTTAATTGGTCTGGGTCTTGGAAGTTCGGATTGTTTCAGCGTTTAAACGTCAGGTTGGACGGTTGTCGGTGATTTTCAAGAAGTTTGTGTCTTAAGTTCAATATTTAACGTCCGTGATCTTAGATGAATTTTACCCGAGTCAAGGGAGATTTTATGAATGTTCCGTCCAATATCGGTTGTGATCTATGACTGAATGATTGATGGGAGATGGCGTCTAATTGCCCGTGATGTGAACACGCTTGAGGTTAATACAAACCTTATTCCATGTTTTAAAAGGTGAGGATTTTGGTCTATTAGTGTCTGTGAGTGGTCTTCCCTTGTTGTTAAAACAATACTGACGTGATCTATGGATATTTATTACAGGATTCCAAATTGCGCAGAGCCGCATTGATATCTAGCCAGTCGAGAGTCTAGCAGTCAAGTGATTCCCTCCTTCATCAACCGTGAGTATTGGACCCGCTGACTATTTACCATAGATAGGCCATGGAAAATTCCTCAGTGTTGACCTCGGTGTTAAATTATAGTTCAAGGGAACCCAATGAGCCCTTCTTACAGAGTTGGTAGACGCCACGTGGGTTATCCTCATTCTTACTATTCCACCACGCTATGATAACCGGCTAATGTTTTAGCCTCCTAGATTTCCAAGCTCGGTCCCTTCTCTAAAACGTCCAGGAAAGTAATTTAGTTTCCCCTTGTATTATGAGGTCTCCGTATTGTCGATTCCAGGAGAGGCACCTCGCGAGATTCGTCTCGCCGCCAGGATCTAGAAGAGTGTCTGGAGCCTGGACGCGAGACCCATTCCTCGAGTCGGCCAGAAGCCTCGAGCGGAAGCGACTGTGCGGCTGGCAGAGTCCGTCTAGCGATAGCGCAGGCGGGACGGTTTTTTTTTATATATATCATTTTAATTTATAAACGGTTCCGGTCAGAACCGGTTTATTACCAGACAGGTTTCCCTAGTAGGAAGCCAGTGTTCAATATCTAATATAAGACCCCGGGTTCGACACCTGCCTACCGGCTTATCTGGAAGTCAATTCAACATCTTCGTCGGCTCCGGGATCCGGGACTTATAGTCCCTGGCGCCCATTAATTTACTAATTTAACTACACATCATAACTGGAAGATTCTAGTTTAAGTTTTTAATTTAAAAAATAGGAACAGTACTGGGTTTATCTCCAACCCCCCACGACCATAGTTCTATTACCGAACCTTAAGCTGGCTGGCATATTGGGTGACATTTATCGTCACCCACCTAATGTATTTAGGGTTTTAATTTTATATTTTTATAAATATATGTTGTTACCAACAGTTTGTAGTTTCCTTACCTTCTAATACCTAACCACCTTGCATCTGGGCTTGGGTTCCATTACCTCTAGAGGGACAAAAGCTCAAATGTAACAAGATATTAGAGGTTATATGTGCCTACAATAGGAAGCCAAGTGTGTTTTAGCTACTAGACGCTATGTATGCCTGTTGAGCGATGTGTGCTTAGTTGTTAAAGGTCATGTGCACCTAAAATAGGAAACGAAGTGTGCTTTAATAAGAAGCTAACTATGCTTACAGAATGTTTTAACGCACTTACTAAATTACACACACAATAAATTGAAATACTGACATAAATACAATGATATTTTTTTCTTTTGAGATATGAATTCTGACGAAGCGATGACTCCTGAAGGCTCGCCTACTCGCAAAGTTGAGCACCAAAGAAAACGTAAACGATCCTCCTTCAAAGCAGCAACTAAGTTTCAGAGAGCCAAAAAGCGATCAAAGAAGAGACGTAAGCAGACGTCCAGCTCCTCCTCATCCAGCAGCGAGTCACCCCACAGTTCACGGAGTTCGAGTAAGAGACGATCCAAGGAGAGAAACAGTTGGTCTACTAAACAGGTACTTGATATGTTTAATACCCTTCAAGAACATTAAAAAAAAAAAAAAAAAAAAAAAAAAATAATAAGAGCAAGACAAATAATTTAAATAACAATCTTCTCAACAATGTGATACCGGAATTTGGTCCGTCAAGTAAAACTCAGAATATTGACTGTTGGGTTAGGAAAGTAAACGAATGTGCCGTAATCTATGAATGGAACGAGAAGCAGACCATACATTTTGCTCTACAAAAGCTTTCTGGCATGGCAAAGAAGTGGTTTGAAGCCCTCCCTAGCGTTGTTTTCAGTTGGTCCGAGTGGCAGGGCAAACTCATAAGAGGTTTCCCGAATGAACAAAATTATGGTCGGCTGCTCGAGGAAATGTTAGCTCGCACTACTCGTAATAGCGAAAGTTTGCGTGAGTACTTCTAAGATAAGTTAACGTTGTTAAACAGATGCGAATTATGAGCCAAAAAGGCCGTCGATTATATAATCCACGGGATACTAGATAAATCGATTAGAAGCAGTGCACAGGCACTGACTGTTCGCGAACCAGAAGACTTATTGAATTTTTTAAGCTCCCAGCACCCCATATTAGAAAATAATACATTGAATAGGAAACGTAACGATACTATAACAGTTAAACCGGGTAATGCTGCTGCAAAACCCTCAAGCGAAAGTTCGATCATTTGTTTCAATTGCCGCTCGAGGGGACATCCTTACTTTTGATGCCCCAAACCCCTTACTAAATGTTTAAAATGCCAACGGGTAGGCCACAACAATGATAATTGTTAACTGGAGCCTTTAATCTTACGGAACGAACCTAAACCGGCAGATATCCAGGATCGGAAAATTTTGACTATATCTACCTTCAATAACAACAGCGACAAATTTTACAGAATCGTTACGGTAAACGATAAATCTTTAGTTGCTTTTATTGATTTTGGCAGCGAATGTAGTTTAATAAGAGAATCTGATGCTCAAAGTCTGAATTTAACTAAGAATTTAACAGAGTTGCCAGTAATCAGGGGATTCGGGAACTCAAGAGTTTTTCCAGTATATAGGAGCAATGTTGATCTGAAACTAGATGGAGTTGAGGTTAATGTAGAGGTATTAGTAGTTAGCGAACAGTTCCTTCAGACAGCTTTACTTATAGGTCAAAATGTTACTGAACTTCCCTGCGTAACAGTATTTAAGAATAGCCATCAGTTATCGTTTTACCAGAGCCCCGATACCGATACCATAATACAGCCGGTGAAGCGTTTAAAGCTAAACTTTGACAACGATACCGATATGACATTGTCAGGATTAGTTGAAGTTACCACGTCCGACGTTGGCTTCAGTGGAGATATTTATATCGAAGGTTACTACGATTGTGAGCCTAAGAAAGAGCATTATTTGCACCAAGGGGTTTATAGGGTTGTTGATGGGAAGTGTTATTTGCCTGTGACTAATTTATCTGGTCAAAACCTTACATTATCCAAGAAGCGTCCTCCTGCTAAAGGAACTTGTTTTGTTGAGAGAAGTACCACTACAAATAGAGTAACGAAAGATAATTCGAAATTTGAACCTTTGCTAATATCCGACATAAAGGTTGGTCCCCAAATTGACAAAGAGACGTTAGGTAGACTTCATTCACTTTTACTCAGTTATCGCGATTGCTTTGCATTCAATCTAGGAGAGATTGGTTGTGTGAACTCAACTGAAATGAAAATAGACCTAATAGATGATAAACCCGTAGTTTACCGACCGTACAGATTATCTTTTTCGGAAAGAGGTCAGGTTAGTAAGATAATAGATGATTTGTTGCAAAATAACATTGTACAAGAGTCTAATTCAAATTATGCTAGCCCTATTCTATTGGTGAGAAAGAAGACAGGGGAACAGCGATTATGCGTTGATTATAGGACTCTCAATAATAAGACTAAGAAGGATTGGTTCCCTTTGCCGGTAATCGACGATCAGTTGACAAACCTTAGTGGCAATAGATTCTTCACATCCCTAGATCAGGCTTCTGGGTACTATCAGGTGCCCGTGGCAGAAGAGTGTCGTCCGCTAACTGCATTCGTAACGCCAGATGGGCTTTACGAATTTAAAAGGATTCTTGGGAATGCTCCAGCTGTATTTCAGAGATTAATGAACGCGATGCTAGGTAATAAACATCATGAATCGGCTTTAGCTTACTTGGATGACATTCTTGTGCCATCGATTACCTTGGAGGAGAGATTTGAGAGGTTGGAAAATGTTTTGAAGTTGTTGCGTCAGAATGGGCTTACTTTAAAATTATCTAAATGGCGTTTCTTCGATAATTCCCTTGTCTATTTAGGCTATGAGATTTCTGCTGAAGGCATACGCCCTAACGAAAATAAGATTTTAGCTGTTATAGAGTTTCCTGTTCCCCAGAACGTACATTAAATTCGTCAGTTTTTGGGACTAGCAGGATATTTTAGAAAATTTATCAAAAGTTTCGGGGAAATAGCTAGGCCTCTAAACAACTTACTCAAAAAGGGCTATGTTTTATAATGGACAGATGCAGAATCCCATTCGTTTGCTACCCTAAAAGACAAGCTAATAGACCGACTAATTTTAGCGTTATACAACCCTAATTTCGAAACTGAGTTGCATACGGATGCAAGTTCTTTAGGCGTGGGTGGGATATTGATGCAATGGCAGCCAGAGCCGCGCGCTCTCAAACCAATAGCTTATTTTAGCCGGCAAACCACTCCCGAGGAGCGCCACTTGTATTCTTATGAACTCGAGACCCTTGCAATTGTATGTTCATTAAAGAAATTTAGAGTATATTTGTTGGGTATAGAGTTCAAAATTGTGACAGACTGTAACGCCCTTCGAACTGCATTAACGAAACGCGACTTAATACGCCGAATAGCTAGGTGGTGGCTTTTAATAAGCGAATTCAATTTTAGTATAGAGTACCGTCCAGGCATCCGTATGGCTCACGTAGACGCACTGAGCCGTAACACAAAATTAACACCCAATGATATCGATGATTCTACAGTCACTGTCTATAGTATCGAAACTGATAACTGGCTCTTGACTTTACAAATGACAGATCCTGATATATCCCGAACATATAAAATTCTTAAACCTGAGTCAGATGAAGAAGCTAAAGAAATTTAAAATAAATATGTAGTTAAGAACAGTAGAGTGTATAGGAGAGTTGATGATAAGCTTTGTTTAGTAATCCCTCGCACTGCTCGATGGCAAGTATGTAAATCTAACCACGATGACGCTGGTCATTTAGGTGTATCAAAGACAACCGAGAGAATTCAATCTGTTTTCTGGTTTCCTAAGTTACGGAGATTTGTTAAAAAGTATGTAAAGTCTTGTATTAAGTGCGCCTACAATAAGGATAATACGTCATGACATAAGAATGGTCAGTTGTACCCGATAGAGAAAGTAAGCATTCCGTTCCACACCATTCACATTGACCACTTGAGTCCGTTTGTCAAAAGTAAGAACGGCAATGTTTACATTCTCACCATATTGGATGGATTTACCAAATATTTATTTTTAAGAGCTGTTAAGGATACAAAAACTAAAACAACGGTTAAAGTATTATTAAATATTTTTTATGACTTTGATGTACCATCCCGAATAATATCGGACCGAGGTACCTCTTTCACTTCAGCAACTTTTAAATCCTTTTGCGATACTCATGGTATCAAACATGTTTTTAATGCTGTCGCATGTCCCAGAGCCAACGGCCAAGCCGAAAGATACAACCAAACGATCTTAAGTTCACTTGCAAAATATTCTGACGGTGAGGATGAACGGAACTGGGACATGTATCTAGGCAAAATTCAGTGGGGAATAAATAATGCCACAAATTCCACCACTCGGAAAACAACTACTGAAGCATTATTTGGAACCAGATTGAAAGATGGCCTAAGTAATATATTAGATGTCATTAACGAGCCGAATCCTAATTTTACAGAAGTAAGGCAGGAAGTTCGTACAAATATCGAATCTAGTCAGATTAAACAAAAACAAAACTACGATCAAGATAGAGTTCCTGCCCCAACTTATAAGGAAGGGGATTTAATTAAAATAACTAGAACTAATTTGAATAATAAAGGTAATAAAGCAAGGTAAAGTAAGGTAAAGCTGATGTCAAAATTTATAGGCCCCTTCAAAATAGCACAAGTTTTGGGCAATGATAGGTATAAAATTATCGAAATACCTTGTTTTAGTAAACGCAAGAATAAATTTGATAGTGTGGTAGCAGTAGACAGGATTCGACCATGGATCAATGTAAATATGTCCGAACAAAATGATCATGTGGATGCGATGGCTAACAGTAGTACGTCTGACAGCGAAAGTAATAAAAGTGACAATGAACTGCCACAAAGTCAATCTGAGTCCAAATAATAGCCGAATGTAATGAATTAAATATGATCAAACGAACTTCGGCAAGTGAAGTTCGATCGATATTATATTAATCGCTTCATTCGAAGATATAACATTCACAACGTAGTTTCTCTAACCTACAAGGCAACTTCGCACTTTTTTATAAATTACCCCGTATTTTTTTTTTTTTTTTTGGTCTGGTATCTACGATCACTGATTCAAACCTCATTCTTTTTAGAGTAAAGTATAACTTAGCAAAAACTTCGATATAGGGAAATGGGGTGGGTGGGTGTTATATCTTCGAATAAAGCGATTAATATAATATCGATCGAACTTCACTTGCCGAAGTTCGTTTGATCATATTATATTATATTGCATCGCTTCATTCTTCAGATATAACATTCACAACGTAGATGTTTAGAGGTGAAGTTTTGCTAATAATAATACATAAGTTGTTTACTTAATTTGTTTATTTAACATAAGCCTTCGTTTCTTTAATTATTAATCAGTAATCTATTATAAATAATACATTGACAATATTGCAATCATAATGTAGAATCAACTTCAATCATAATAATATTATTTAGGTTAATAACCTATACACCTACAATAATATAGGCGCTAATCAGTCTTTATTTAATTTAGGTTTGGTGGAAAACAAACCGAACTCGCGAAAGAATTTTCTTCGCGTATGGCCCGACAATAATATTTGGCGAACGTTTGAGAAGCGGCTGTCCAGCCAGCCGCCTTCCTGATGGCGTCTATGGACAGGCCAGCGCGATGCGCCGTGGACGTGGCGGCATGTCGCGCTGAATGTCGTCACGTCCACGCCGCTCGCACATAACACTTGTTTAATCCATCGACTGATTGACTGCGCCGCCGTGGCGGCTCTATAGGGCCGTTTAAACGTCAAGAATAAATTAGGTACGTTCTCAGGTCTAATCTCATTAGTCATTTGAAGATAACCTTTTAATGTCGTAGCCGGGCAAATACTTGGTTTATCTACAAAGTATGGTAGAAATAAAATTGGTTGATCTCGGCCGGGTGCCGATGTCTTAATAATGTCGGTTACGATTATTTCGATGCCTCTGGAATTTATTTTTATGTTTGAGGTCTTGATAAGGGAAATCGTTTGAACCCTGTGAGCTGTGCAAATAGCTAACAAAATTGCTAATTTCTTAGTGATATTTTCTATTGTGAGATCTCCATTTGGGAACCAATTAGAGATAAAGTTGAGTACCACCTGGGGATCCCAAGTACTCGTGTACTTGGGTATACACGGTCTCAACTTGTATGCTCCTTTTAGTAATCTTTTTATACAGTCGTCTGTTCCTACACTATTTCCTAGAAGTAGCGATAGGGCAGAGCGATGACTATTAAGGGAACCGTACGATGCTCCCTTATTAAATTGATCGGTTAAAAAGGTCATGACCCGTGAAATTGACACCTCAAACACGCTAATATTAATAAATATACAGAATTCCCACCACAGTTTAAAGGTGACATTATATTGCTGTACAGTATTTTGAGACAAAGAAGCTAACATTAAGTCGAGAGCGGTTGGAGGCGTCCCTCGCTGCGTGAACGCAAGCCGGAGAGCACCGCGGCACCCAGGGTAAGCGACTTGTAAAGTGGGTGGTGTGTTCTGAAACGGGAAGATAAAAGACCTTTATTTGCTTTCAGAATAACAATTTCAGTAACAAGCATACTCTTTAACTGGGGATACCAGGCTTGTGATGGCCATATGGGAAAAACAAGAATACCTTCAGCATTGTCTAAAATAATTTTTTGTAAGCATTTCAATATCACCGAAAATGGCGGGAAGGCATAAAAGTATTTATCGCGCCAGCTTATTGTAAAGGCGTCAATTGTGATGGCGTCGGGATCTGGTCGCCAAGACACATAGCACTCACATTTTGCATTGGTGCGAGAGGCAAATAAGTCTATCTCTGGTTGGCCTAATTTTTGTGTTATCAATTGGAATGCTACATTTGATAATTCCCATTCTGTGTCTATGTTAATTTTTCTAGATTGTTCGTCGGCTATAACATTATCATGTGTGTTTATGTAAGAAGCTACTAACCAGATACTTTTTCTCTCGCACCACTGCCAAATAGATCGAGATAAATCGTTCAAATGTGGGAATTGTATTCCACCCATACGATTGATATAACTAATGGCTGTTGTTATTTGCTTCTTTTTAACGTGTCGAACGTTAAAAAGAAGCAAATAATAAATCATTGCGTGTATGACAAGAAGGCCAATTCCCGTAATTAAAAACGTTCAAAATCAAGTCGCAATCTCATCTCAGCGACAGACAAATGTCAAAAATGTAGGTAAACAATATACAATTTTTGACAGATTGAGACTGAAATTAGAAATACGAGAATTGCCCCTCAGAGGGGCAATTCTCGTATTTTTATGAAAATTCACATTTGTATGAACGTAAACGAAGCAAAAAGAGTGTGTAAGGATCGTAGCAGGTGGCGTTCTGTATTTTCTGCCTACCCCTACGGGAAGTGAGTTTATGTAAATTATTTGATCCCTTATTATTTCGTATACTTTGTACCTATATAAATGTACCAAACATATACGTAGGTGCGTCGGTACAAATGGGATAACTTGAAATTGTCCTATGAACATAATATTATTGACATCGTTGACAAGCAAATATTGGTATTGAAACTGATCTTATTGAAACACAAATAGACACTGCTGTCTCACACAGCGATATACCTAATCTAATTTATCATTTCAAAGTGACTGATGGCTTTAAATATTTTGTTAGATATTTGTTGTATGAATAACATCCCAGCTAGATGGACCGACGACTTTAAAAAAGTGGCTGAGACACACCTGATGCGGAAGGTGGAGGACAGGGTATTGTGACGTAGCCTGATAGGGCTTATGTCCGGCAGTGGATTGCGATAGGTTGTATAGAGGCACGAGGAACAGGGTGTAAAGTTCACTCTTACCTCCATAGAAAAGAGAGGATCCTCCAACCAGACGGGTGTCGTGTGTGGTGGGCAAGTGCCCGACGATTGTTGTCGGGAGGTTGTATATATGCTAGCTGCGCGGTAAACTCTGCTTGCGCGATGCAGGATTTTGCGTGACGTCAGTGTGACGTAGTTCTCATGTGGCGATGTAGATACCGCTACAGATGAGTTGATTGAGTGATACATCACAGACTAACCTATTTATAGGTAGTTATTCAGTTTATCAGGAACAAATTACCTGCTTATCAATTTCTTGGTTGAAGTGTGGCATATTAAGTGTAGTGAAAGTTATATGACATATTTATGATGCAAAAGAAATGTACATATCGGTATGATTAATGTATGCAATGGAAAATCTGTCAACCACATTTTATAATAAAACAATACACAATACTAACGCTAACTCCCCTTTACAGATTACAAATGGCTACGTTCGTGAAAAAAACACAGAGATTACTTTCAATTATAAAAACCAAAACTAGCTGAAGAAAAAAAAACTGCTTGTTACAGCGAAACCTTTTGTTATTTTTTTTTGTTTAGTCTTTATTGTCCCATTGCTGGGCAAAGGCTTCCTCCAAGACCTTCCAGGAACTCTTTTCTCGCGCTACCTCGAACCTGCTCTCGCGGTACGCGTCCAGGTTATCTCGTCACCACTTTCAGTGTCAACTTCGGTGGCGCCGTGCATTTTCGGACACCAATTGTGTGGAGAGTTTTGCCCAGCGATCATCGTGCATGCAGCTGATGTGACCCGCCCAATCCCATTTGAGTCTGGCAGTCTTCATGCCAACGTCTATTATACCCGTTTTGGAACGCAGCGTGGTATTCCGTATTTTGTCCTGTCTTTTAATACGCAGTTGCTGCGTTTCATGGCTCTTTGGCAAACTCCAAGGTGGAACTTTTGCGACTCAGTGAGCGACCAAGTCTAAGCACCGTAGGTTAGGACGGGCAGGATTCACACGTTGATGAGTTTGCGCATCAGGAAGATTGGCAGATCACCCTTCATTAATAGCCCAAACTATAGAACGACACTATATAATAAATTGCCCAATTACAAAAATCCAATTAATTTTATAGAAACTAAAAGCACTTTATCTTTTGTTAATTTTGTGCTGTGCAAATAAATAAATAGGTATACTCAGATTGTTTATTAAGACAAAGACTGAAGCTGACGTAAGACGTGATTTTATGACTGAGCCAGAGAGTTGTAATTGTCCGTAAACACAGATGCGAGTGAGCCAGTGAGAATCAAAACGGAATAGCGTGTTAGCTCCTTTCCTACGAGCTGTAAAACTTGGCTAATGGAATCAGACAGTCACAGCGCTCGTAAACGATCTCTCAAAATGTCTGTCATTATCTGGTGCCCACTGAATGATCCTTTATGTATTGGAAGAAAGAAAAATGGGGTCACAGAAACATGTGCATAAAACAAAAACAAGAAATTCGAGTCCAATTATGATCTAAAGCATCATTCATCATCATAAAGTACAATCATTTAACAGAAATTGTCGGCAACGTCACTCTATGACTGCGGCAAGAAGGCTGCCACTCAGCATGATGCTGTGCTATGGGGGACACACAACGCAGCGCTGATTTTCACCAACATGGTCACTCAAAAATGGCGTACCTATGGAAACCAAGTCAAATATTCAAATATATACAGATAAAAAAAAATAAGTAAAATAAAATATACAGTAGCCACAAGTGATATAATGTATCTAGGTATAAAAAGCATAAGTAACACTGCCTTATACATTTTTATCATTGTTTTTTACAACAAAAAAAGCTCGTCTGGGAGAATATCGCAGTATTACCCACAGTAGTCGCTCGTACTACCCACAAGAATACTAATAACCGTCAGTCGGAGAAGACCTGTCAGTCTATCAAGACTGACAGTTGTCTAGTTAGTAACTACTTTGAAAATAAACTCTGTTCGTTGGCGAACAGTTGTAATTTCACAAATGAAATTGGATCCAATAAAAGCATAGTAAATTAGTACTCTAATAGAATTTTTGATGTTCGTTCTCCTAATCAAGCCAATTGACACGATAAAGACACATAATTATCTTTTGCTTGGCTTTCAAACCTTGAGAAAGAAGGCACAAACCATCGAGTTCTATCAAAAGTCAAGTTTAGGACATACGATGCACGTGGCGCTTCCTGGCCTTAATCGAATGGACTAATTACCTTCGCTGAGCGTGAGTCATCTATTTAGCCAGAGTAGATACCATTGATCATTGTGACCTATTTTCTTCATACCACGTGAATACTTACTAACAATGATTGCCTTTTGTTCTTCTGAATAATATGGTTTATAATAACCAATTTTAGCAACTAAAATTGTCTGTTCAAAATACTCTGATCTATGTTAATACAGTCAGCAAAAAGAAAATCCCCTATATAATAATACTATAATATAATAACAATTAGAATATAAATATATATAAAATTAAAACAATTCCCTGTTAATAGGCTCGCCCCCCGTTACAAGGAACTTATACATAACTGGCGAAATGTGGGTATACCTCTGCCTAACCCTTTTGAGAATTCAGTCGTGATGTTATGTTATGTATGTAAAAATAAAATCCAAAGAAACACAGAATTCTTGAGCATAAAAAGAAATGTGTCCCTATTCTAGGGTTCCATTCATTGTTGTAAAATATGTCTTGGCAGACGACAATCAATTCTCGACGTGGTCTCAGTGAGGCGTGAAATAAGTGAGAAACCTATAATGACTGTTCCTTCCCACGATACATGCCAAGAAGTTTTTTTGTGGATTGATTTAGAATGATATAGACGTCAATGATATCAAAGTTCTATCCATAAACCTAGTTTTAGACTTCAATGTGGATTTACATGGGGAGATTTAAACGAATAAGTACGATAAATCATCTGGTCATTCTCGCTTACCAAGTCTAGCATGGATATTATCGCTTGTCGATGGTCGAAAAACATTATTTGTATACATATCGACTGAAAGGTTGGTGTAGTAGGTAGCGACCCTGCCTTCTGAGCCGCTGGTCCCGGGTTCGATCCCCAGACAAGTCAAACATTTGTGTGCACGAAGATGTCTGTTTGACCGTTGTCTGGGTGTGTATATGTATTTAAGTATGTATATCAGTCATCAGGTTACCGTAGTACAGGCTCTGCCTAGTTCGGGGCCTGAAGACCTTGTCTGATATTATATATATATATGTACTATATTATACATAATGCCTTTATGCGTTCCATACCTACTTATTTAGATACGCTTACATTAGGTACCTAAAGCATAACATTGCATAGCATTTATTTTTAATGTATATTGATGTATGAGAGCTACCGCAATGAATGCTGACATCTCATCTTTACATACGGCCATGGTAGGCCGTTGAGCACCCAATTTATTTTTTCACTAACTCTTCGATCAGCTTAGCAAATGCTACCTTCTATATAATGTCCTAAACATTATAATCTCCTATATTTACTCAACCCCAACCACGGAATATACCAAACTCTTGACATCACAGTTTCGACCTACGCTCTTAATCAATCAACCGAAACTCCAATTAAAATAAACCAATTATACAAACACAGCAGTAACAATACGCCAATAATTATAATTATTGGCGTGGCGTATTGTAACGTCCATTTACGCATCTAGTGACCGGCACGGTCGTCACAAAGTACCATCTTATGTACATCTGTGCACGTGAGGAGGCAGCCCTTAACAAAATTACAAGGGATGTGGAGCCAACATTTGCTCAATGATAACGAAAATAAGCCGGCATAATCGTAAAGGCTCCACATTTGTGTTTCGTTTCATTTTGTTTTTGTAAAGGGGCGTCTAAACGGGCTATATTTTACGACAATTTGTGGCTGCAATTATTGGCAAACATTGCCCAGCCATCAAAAAAACATTTTAGTGCATTTTATGGCTGAGCAATGAATTGCAGGCAACATGTTGCAATATGGCTGCAACAGTATGGCCTTTGATTCAGAACCCTTTAATGAGCCGGCTGCACATAAAAACATTTTGACATACCAAAAAATATGTGGCTATAATGCCGGGCCATCCTTAAAATATTGCATAGTGTGGCTGGTATTGCTAGCAATGTTGCCGGCCACAGTATTGCAGCCACAAATAGTCGTAAAATATAGCCAGTTTAGACGCCCCTTTATGATGATGTTTGTCAAAACAATAAAATAAATTGTCTTTAAAACAATGTTAATTAAAAAATAGTTTCTATAGACTGTTATCGTAGGTGGCTTTTGTGTTTCATAACTGTAGGTATATCTGTCTAGTCAACGAAATGCTAAAGCTGAAACATTTTGACTACAGCACGAGTTACTTTTTCGCGTATGGTTTGTGATGAAACGAGAGATTTGGTCACAAAATTGATAAAATAGCAGAGACTTATGTCAAAAGTTACATAACAGTCTATTACACTAAACAGCAACCACCTCAGGCAACCACCAAACTAAGTAGTAGTGACGATCACATTTCCCAAAACTTCCCTCAAAATTGATTATAGTGTTGTGTGGAGACTTTTATATCTGCATTCACTGAGCATTACGACCTGTTATGTTATAAAACAGACCGTTAACATAAAACGTCGCATAAAATTCCCCGTTCTGTAGCTATTGGATGACCTACCTTATGACTTCGAATAGAAACTTAGATACCTCGGTGCTGTTATAGTCCTAAATGTTGGAAGTTGACAATATAGTAGGAGAAGTACTGAACTTGCGGAATTTATCTGTTCAGGATTATTCGGAACTGTTGTAGTGTTGTGCTACATTACTAAATGTTGGGAGTCTTGTGACTTCGTAGTTCGTTTTAGTAAAAATACGAACGTTTATAGTTTTCATGTTTTAAAGATAGTTATTCAACTCACCTTATCTGTGCAGAATCGTAAGACGGATAGTGTTTTATGAGAGTGACATAATAGCTGAGCTTACGGGCTTGTATTAAGAGACCGACACTGTTTCTGCCTACTATCATAGGAAAATATAATACGTTGCCCTTGGCCTTTCTAACGAAGAAACAGTACCCGTAAGTAGGATAGTAGTTAGGAGGAGTTATTATTTCATTTTGCGCTAACAATATTTATTTTTCCCTACAGCAGATACTTTATACTCACGTAACGTTATAATAAGACTAGCACCATAAGTATAATCTATTACCCTCGCGGGAAAAGCTGGCCTAAAGCAATATAAATTACCTTTCAAATACTTGCCTATGGAATTTTGGTTCACTAAAGTCATGTTCTTGTTTTGTAGAAATATCAATCAGTCACTATGAAGTTTATTTTGCCAGAATAAAGAATTTTTTCGCGTAATTTTCTGGTGATAACCATTTATTTTCTTATTTATTTATTTAACCATTTATGTACACACTTATATAAACAGACAAGAAGAAAATAACAGAAAAATAGGTACAAAGGTGATGCTTATTTCTAATGAAATCTCTTCCAGCATACCTGCGATAGGATAGTAGATTTAGAGATGTAGACAGCGTGTGTAAGAGTAAAAGAGAAAATAAAATACATAAAACAAACACATACAAAAAAAAAACAAAAACATACACACACACACACACACACACACACACACATTATTTTTTTCTTCTTGTAATATACTATTTGTATCTCTTATGAATACAGGATCAACAGTGTCAGAAGGTGAAGAGATGTCTACTAAAGTTTGTAAATGATGTCGAAAGGTCGTGGTATCAATTGAGTAGCTTTTTACTGTTCACAATGCAAAAACATGGCTGTGGAAGTACGACAAAAAACTTAAGAAACACTCTTGGTCTAAGAATTGAACCCATGAGGATTGCTCGCTCGGCAACCCCAGGTGCCTGTCAGAAAAGAGTTCACATAAAAGTACCTGAGAATTTCGTTTATTCATTGTATTTGCCTTCTTAAAAACCCTAAATACATCCCCTGAGCGCAATATTTTAAGATAAATAGTCGTTCTATAATTCCAAAGTCTACTTAAAACTCGAACAAAGCCTTTTCACCTTTTCAAATCGTCAATGGTTTGAAGAAAAACAAATAGTCTATAGGAATACCTTACACAATCTGCGCCCGGCTAGACTCTAGCTTCTTCATTGTCAATACAATAAGTACCTAAGTTTAATAAGACGCTCAGCTGAATGCTGTGTTCCACTTACTAACGTCATTAAAACTTGGTTATGAATATTGAATTCAATTTCAATGTTGACTTTAGAATTTACAGCATTAAAATGAATTTCTGTTAGAAATGATTTTAGCTTAAATGAATGGAATTTTAGACTTGTTTTCACACATTCAAGTTTGTATTTTTGTTGAAAAAAATATGTTTGTAACTTTTTGCAACTTGTTTGAGGTATGATTTAATTTCATTTGTAAATAATAACAAACATTTACAAAACAAATATTTGTATTAAAGCTTACGGTTAAGACTTTCGGTTTTGAGACGATTGACGTCTCAAAACCGATAGTCCTACTTATTTAACATTTAAATCTTATAATTGCCTTCATTACACAATACATGTTGCGAATAATATCCTGTTTCTTTGTGTTAATAGCCACATCAAACTTAATTTAACATAAATTAGCTCATAATATCCGCCATGCGAACGACCTCAAACAAATCAGATCCCAAGTGGAACGTACTCTGAATAGATACCGGCACAGAAACTGACGTGGTGTTCAGCCCGTTTGAAATTCCAAGGCAGCACGGGCTTGAATGCTCTTTCCCCTCAGCCGGTAACAAAGTCCCCCCTCTTCACCCCTCCAACGCCCACAGAAACGGCTTCAATTGTTATAGACACCGGAAGCACCCGTGAAATAATCCGAGTAACTGCGAGCGTCTTATTATCACTGATAATACCATTGTCATTATGTGATCAAACAAATTTAATGGTGTAAGTATTATGATGCGTGAAGGGAATAATTAGAACTTATACGTATTATCTTGGGTTTTGGAAGTAATTATAGGAGCTAGTGAGTATTTCGCGCGTGCTAATGGTCATGTTGTTAAGATGGGTGATGATGATACGGCTTTGCTTTTGGTGGTGATATTTTTAGGAATATCAATTAAGATCTTTGTCTTTTCGAAGATTATTAGGCTTATTTTGTCGTGGTTTTCCGCTTATTGATACACCATATGATTATACTTGAGAAGCAACTTACGAATAAATATTATCTACTTAGTCACTCGAATAAAGAAATTTATTCATTATCGCACTGGCTTTTCCTCAGCGAATTTCCACGCATAGCGACTTTTAGGAGCTTAGCCTATCCATCTCAGTCCAAAAAAATCCTCAATAAATGGGAGGGTCAGCAAATTTGTTGGCGGCTAGACCAATAAAGCTTTGGAACTAAGTCTATTGTTAGGGTCGGTGCGGCCAACATTTGATACTTGATCAACAGCTCGGGCAAAGTGGGTCGTTAGTTCGGTACCCTTATAATCTATTTCCTGCATAATCCTGCGGCTTTTGTAAAAATTGGTTGTTATCTCTGATGCATTTTACAAAGGGGTCTATCAATTTGTTTACAATGAAATTGTTGTTTGCTTCATGGATACTTTCTTTAACACTTATTTTCAAAAGCATTTTTTTGTCGTATTTTTATCTCAGATTTCCTGATGCAAAAAAAAAAACATGTAAATTATAATATCATCACATTTTAGACACATTTGAGTTTTATTGCAATCTTCAGTCAAGTGACCACCAAAAACTATAAACCTATCATACTAAGAAATTAATTCTGCAAACATTGCCCTACCTGAATTCCAATAAAAACTAGAACCGTCGATATTTTTAGATATTTCAAGAGCGATCTAGGGTCTAGGAGTGAAAGAGACCCTTACAGACAACGACCCACGCAAGCTGTAGGAGTTAATTGGAAGGCTCGGATAACTTATTGGTATTTGTAGTTTCTAGCTAGGGACCTCTCTACGTTTACTGAGTATTACTATCTCCAGGCCTTATGTTGTTGGTACTTTTGTCTGAAGTAGGACTCGCATGCCTAGCGTTGATATCGGTTGGAATATTATTTGGTACGCATGATACTTTTGTTTGAAGAAGTAGAATTTTAACAAGTTTTATTTGAGCTTGAAATACCGTTGTGAATATTTTCGGTCCCCAAAAGGTTTTATATATTTAATTAGATACTTACGTTTTAACTATCTTCAATCACCTGCCTATTCAGAAATTACTGGAATATCTACTACGGTCACATATTTGTATTAATTGTGCCAAAAATTACCTACATAATTGAGGCATCATTATTTTGCAATTATGAAGAAAGTAATGAGGTGCCAACTCCTCCGGGTTCTATTTAGTGATTGAGAATATTGCAGGTGTGTGTTTTGACAACTTATTTTCATTTACTGATTTTCAATTTGTTCTTAAGCTTATTTCGGGCGATTGAATCAGAAACTAGAGCGTTTGTTTACAAGTCGCTACGACGAAATTCGTTTACAATTTTTTTTTCAATTTATTTTATTTTATATAAGCTGAGGCTTTTTGGCTTCATATTTTGTTTAGTTAGCGAAAAACAAGTATAAGATGTTGAATATTGTGTCATATTGACTCGAGGTTATATTTTTGATGCGTAGAAAATTGTTTTCATATCCCGTCAAAAATGTATTTTGAAAACTAACATTCACAAGTAAACATAACAATTAGAGACAAAAAATTTCTACCGATTCTGAAGGAAGATTTTGTATGTTTGGCCAAGAATAGAAAGTCCAAATCCGTCGATAAAACGAAACAGTCAGTTAAAAAACAGCTACTAAAGAGTAAGGTTCCAACTCAATTATTGGTCTACCATTTTTTTTTTGTGGTGTCCCATCATATAACTTTTCACACTCTGGGCGGAGCGGGAGGGCGTGTCAGACTATAACTGACTAAAACCCACCCATGTTCCTTCAGTTGCCTGTGCCACGGGCCACGGTAGCCCTTTCGGACTTTCCCGCAACCCTGGCAGGCATCGGCCCCTGAGGACCCTGTCATTGGTGGAACACAGCGCGCCGTCAATCCGGGCCTGGTCCTTATCGAACGGCGAGCTACCCATTTCTCGCCGTCTGCAAGCCCGCGCCTACGGTGGCTGGAAATCGGCCTGGAATTCCCGACGCCCAAGGCGTCTCCTGCGACGAATAGGGGCGTGAGCGCGCGAATTTGGCCTTTCCTTCACCGGCTGGACCGCCTCGATGGTGATGAGGCGATGATAGAGCGCGAGAGTCGATCCCGCCAGTCCGCCACCAGGACCTCGCGAAGCTGAGACCGACGCAGCTTCGTGTGTAGCTGCATCAGTCCCTCGTCCCGCACCCTCGCGTCCGGTGAGGACCTGCATCAAGCGGAAGGTGTCCTGACGCTGTGGCGCCTCTCTAGACACTCCTCAAAGAGGGGATTTACTGCCGCAATTGTGGCGTGCCCAGCACTGGGTTACGACAGTCACACTCTCCATGTCGCCGTGAGATCCCGCTGGAGCTCTGTCCGCTGTGCCGTGATTTCTCGCGGCAGCGGAGTTACGCCCCGGTGTTTTGCTTCCTCGCGCCACCCATGTGTGCGCGATGACCGTATGGTATCCCCGAACCAGCCGGGTGGCCATAACCCTTTCAGACGCGTTCAAACGGCGGGCTGGCCGTCGCCTGAAGGAACGCGCCCATTATTGGTCTACCAAAAATCACAAAACTTTTTGAGGCTTGGACAGTAATAAATTATAGCGATAATACGTGAGATAAATTAGAATTACTCCACCGTTTCATAGGCTTAGGAGCCCCTCAAGTCAGCCTTTTGCCGGTCAGTCGGACAAGCTTTTGTTATAAACGTGAACCATTAATCAGGCGACATCTCTTCGAGTAATGTATTTTTTCGGTCAACTGACAAGATAAACCTTTTCACACCTATTCAGAGATCCTAAAGAAACTATGGCTTTGAAATGTTATTTCGTGAATTTGGTCCGGAGATAAGTCATGGTGAGTAATATAAATTGGCCGGACTATAATTCAGAATGTAGTCAGCACCTTCCGGTCTACTGTAGTCAAGCAGTAATGTATATCACCGAAGCACGAAGACTTATTGGTCAAATTTTGGTATAATAAACAATTGCAAGTATGTAAAATGTTAATGTAGGTTTGAATTCAAGGTATTGCCAAGTTGCCAAAAAGAATTAAAAGATATTTTTTTGAGATTCGCACAGGAAGAACACAGGCAGTATGAAACACACAAACATAGATAAATAAAAATAAATAAAAACAATAGTAGGTGTATTTAAAACACAAAGTCCTGGGCAGGGCCTGCAGTCTCGACATAGTTAGCAATCGTTTTCGGTTGATAGGTCCTAACAATCCAGATGTAACGATATTTGGTGGTCTCCACACTCAAATTTATCGGTTGTTACTGGTATTTTAGGTAGGTACCGGTAGGTAACAACAGATAAATTTGAGTGTCGAGACTACCAAACATTTACATCAACATTTACATCTGGATTGTTAGGACTTAGCAACCGAAAACGATTGCTAACTACGTCGAGACTGCAGGACCTGGTTCCTTAGGTATTTACCCGTGTAGGTAGGTAGATACCTAAATAACAGGGTTGTGATATACATTTCCTGTCATTGGTTTTACAAAGATAATTAATAAGCTGTAGCTCTGCCTATCTCTCCAGAGAACGAAAGCGTATCTAATATTAAGTTAAAAAATATGTTTTCGTTCACATTTCCCCATACTGATATAAATATGAAGCTGTATCGAAGCATATTTTAAAGCTGTGCTCCAAATAGAAGTTGTATATTGAAAGTTTCATGCGGTGATAAGTTGCCAACCATCCGCCTCGAATAACTTAATAATAAATAACCAACACTTGACGCTTCCGATTTGAAATTTTAAATAAAAAGCAGTTTTATTTCAGCACATGCGGAAATAAGAATATGGAAGACAGGAGCGAATTGAGCTGCAAATAAGTGTCAAACTAAATGGAAAAATACTTTTCACTCCTCTTGCTCAAAAAGACCGTCATTGTGGCGTACCAGAGCGAAGAAAAAATAGCAATTCTTCCTCTAGGGGAAAAAGTTTTTTTTTTTTATTTTTGTGTGTCAAATGAAAATGAGCCTACAAAAACGAAAAATTCTTTAGTCATAGGTAAGTAGAATAATCATGAATATAGACTCGACTTATTACTGTTTCATAAAAAAAGAACTTCATTTTATTTTTGAAAATGGAACTAAAATCGGCGATCTCTTTGGTAGAATGCATGCAATGCGTTGCGGCTGCAGAAGAAAAAACAAAAAAAGACATTGGCGCGAAATCTTTATAATTTTTCTCTAATTGCAAATTGAATTGGTAGTGACCGTAATTAATTTTACAATAGTGAAAATGTCATCATCTAGTGAGAATGGAGACCCTAATTTGCAAATAGAAGAGAGGAAATGCAACAGATTGAAAATTATTTCTTTAATTTTCAATCTGTTGCATTTATTTAAATACAACGACAAGTTTATGAAGTGGACGACAGAAAAACGAGTGGATTCTCTTACGGAAGGAGTTTTTCTTACGTATTTCGATGAACTTTCCAAAAAATATCAAAGTTCAACGCTTTGGAGCACATATTCAATGTTACGAACAACCATACAGATATGACATAATGTAAATATAAAGAAATATGTAAATTTGACGGCTTTTCTCAAGAAATTATCCACCGGCTACAAGGCCAAGAAATCCAAAGTTTTCACGAGGACAGATATCGAGAATTTCATAAATAATGCACCAAAGAAAAAATACTTAGCAACAAAGGTAGGTAGTTAAAATAATAGAAAACAAATGTACGACATTTGTTTTCTATTATTTTCATCAAACTAAATTGCTAGTTAGAGGTACCAACCAAAATACAGTTCTAACACACTTATCTTTTGTTTTACAGGTTGCTTTAATTTTTGGGATCAGCGGTGCCTGCAGAGGGATAGAACTGGCTAACATAACAGTGGAATATGTCGAAACTGATACCCATCTTCAAGCCATAAATCTGCCCAATACAAAGACAAATAAGGAGAGGAAATTCGTTATCAGTGGAGAATTTCTAAAAATTGTCAAAGCCTACCAAGACTTACGGCCAAGTGAAGTGGGCACGCCGAGATTTTTTCTCAACTATCAAAACGGAAAATGCACAAGGCAAGTTATAGGCAAAAATAAATTAAGCAACATGCCAAAAGAGATCGCCACTTATCTAAATTTGCCTAATCCGGAACAGTACACTGGCCACTGTTTCCGAAGAACATCCGCCACTCTCTTGGCGGATTCTGGTGCAAATATAACAACGTTAAAACGCCACGGTGGATGGAGATCCGATCAAGTGGCGGAAGGCTATATCGAGAACTCCATTCAAAACAAATTCGATATCACCCAGCGTATCACAGAACGCATCAATATTCTCCCAATTAGCCCACGACCATCGACATCAAGAGATGATGAGTCAACTCAGCTGATTATCTATCCAGAACATCCGAACGAGAGACCCTCCAACCTGGAACTACGTGTATCTCCCACGTTTACCCCACAGACCACTCAACATTCATCTTCACAGAGGACTGAAATAAAGTTACCGGGAAAAAACATATCGTTAAATATCCAGAATTGTACAAATTTTACATTTAATTTTTAATAAAATAAACTACATATTTCATATTGTATTGGATTGTTTTATTTTCTCGCAATCGTAGTGAAAAGTAGAGTGTAACACACGGCGCTAAAAACCCATTAAAACTCGGTTTCTATTTACTCCCTCGATAAAGCTCGGGAGTAAAACTACCTCGTATATAATGGGTCATTTTAGCTCCTTGTATAACAATCTACTATTGTTGAGTAGTTTGTTATAGTTTAAAAACTGCTAGGTATGCAAAAATGTTCATAAATTAGCTTTTTCCGCACACACTAATACATTTAAAAGCGTTTAAATAATAATTTCCATCCATCATTTTCATGAATTCCTTAATAAACAACCCGGTTAATATTCATGGCATTTTATAAAATACCGTTGAAAATGGTGAAATATGTTGATTTTAGTAATAAATTAAGTGTTTAATTCTTGGAAAGCGGCTATCCATCCATCTTGGAAAGTGCGGCGCATTGTGCATATCGCCAAACATCGACCAACACGACGGACGCTCGATCAAACTACTCTCTGCTGTCTTGAAATAAAATTTCACGTTAAAATATGGGTAGTTTATTGTGCTTCGCAGCTTGAATAAAACATATAAAATAATGGTTAAAATATTGAACCAGGATGAATGGTTATTTATGTTTTAATCCAGCATTATTGTTAATTTTCATTCACTGCCACTTAACTTTTATTTTTGTTGTCTTGGTTGATTTTTGAGTGATATAAAGGGTCATACTTAGCTAAAAACTAAACTCGCCTAAAATACTGGACACACGAAATATGCCTTGAAAATAATAATCTGTGAAGTCAAAACGTGGCAATAATGGTTTAAAGAATACCTACATATCAACAACGTCTTATAATGACTGAAACATACTGTTCTTATAGATCGTACTTATCCATCATTATGCTGTTGGCAAGTAAATCAAACCATCAAAATTAATAATACCTATCTCCACTCACCATTATATCGTATATGCCCGAGACCCGTTACATAAATTGTGGCGACAATTCAAACATGAAATCAACGGCGGCTCCCAGACCACACTCGTCTCTGGAACAATTCCAACTTTTCCTAGGATAAACGTCGATGGTCGGTGCTGGCAAAAAATCTATCATATCTGTGATTTACCGACATTCACTTGTTATAAATTTTCAGGAAGATCTTTTTTGCTGGACAGTGCTGATGTAGGTACGTTTTTTTTTTTGGTGTTTGCTAGTTGGTTGATTTTATTGATTTTGTTGATACGTTTTTTTCTTTATATTTTACCAAAATAATGTAGTTCAGTAGAGAATAACCCAAGTATGGTGCCTACTTACCTATTATCAAACATTTGGTTAACCTATCTGACCCTGCGTACTATGGAAAACGATAAGGTATAACAAATATATAACATCGGATCTATTGGTAAAAAATCGTCGTCGTTAATAGTCTAAATGTACAAAAAAAAAAATACAAAGCTAATTAATTTATCAACATAACTACATAAAATTAAAAAATTGTTAAAAACACAGCTGCTACAAATAAATGAGCATAAATATATATGAAAGGCGTCGCAGATAACATTACCTAAATTATTGTTCTTATGTGAACAATAATTACTGGCAATAATCGTATTAACATACATATTAATCATTATAATATACGGGCCTACCTTGAGGAATTAGCATATTATATCTTACAGTTTCGCGTATAATCATGCAAAGTGCTCTTACGTATAATTATTAAATCCTGCGGAACATTGTTTCTACATAAATGGCATAGCTCAAAAGCTATGGTGCGTAAAATTACATATACGTGACAATCTGATCGTGGCTGCGATCACATTAGGTATAGCTAGTGTTTGAGGTTCTATGATACGTGAGAAATGCGGTTACTAGAATGAGAATCAACTTAAAATAGTGTTCGAAATAGTGATTCGTTTGTTAAACAAACGACGACGATTGTGTTTATTCTCATTTTGTAAGTTACTGTTTTCAAAAACTGAAAAAGAGTGGGAATCAATTGTGTTTTGTTTTTAGTCTCGACGTAGTACTTTTAAACAGTCGAGTTTAGGTGCGTGCATCTGACATTTCCTCATGACCATAATTAAATACTAGCGATCTAAATTCAACTTATTGCAAAAACTCCAGAACAGTCAGCCTCAAAAAGATCGACATCGACAAGAATGTACTTAATGGTCTACAATCTTTGTGCTATTTATTATTTATTTATCTATTATTTAGTAATAGTAATAGTCCATTTAATTTATTTATTTATTATATGAATCAATCAATCTGCTTAGCCTTTCATAACTATGTTGGGGTCGGATTCCAAAAATCTATGTACAGGGTTCTTGGTAATATATGTTGGCAATCTATTAAGGGGATGTAGGGGAGGTCATTACAACAAATTACCCCTTATGACCCTAAGCAAATGTCAACCATTTTAGAGTAATTTGACTTTTTTTTTGAAGATACTACCTATATCTTATTGTATTTTGCTAGAGAACTAAGAAGATGTACATGTTTTTTAAATGTTCTGCCGACGAGTAGTTCCAAAATTTTTTGCAGAAATCGACAATTTTTGTCAAATAACCTGCTCAAAATTTTATTATAAAAGTTTTAACGATTTGTAGCACCGATTTAAAAAATATTAAAGTTAATTGTCATTTTATGGTTGATTATTATGTATTGTAGTAGAAGCAGATAATACTAATTTAAAAAATTCATGCATAGGTTATTGTTATAAAATTTCAAAGTTTTATAACGCCAAAAAATATAATAATACTCGAAAATGGGCATGGCATTTGCATAGGGGGTAAGGGGTCATTTGGTTGCAAATGACCTCCCATCCCTTAATGGATTACCGACGTATGGTACCCAACGTATTACCAATAACCCTGTATATATAAAAGGAAACCGTTACTGACTGACTGACTGATCTATTGACACATTTCTCAAACCACTGAACGGATTGGCCTGAAATTTGGCACACAGATAGTTATTATGACGTAGGCATCCGCTAAGAAAGAAAGGAAAAGTTTTTGGAAATTCGATTTTTGGTGATTTTTTTTGTAAGAAAAATCTTATTCCTTGGTTAATAAACTTAAAAGATTGTCAATGGTGCCGATTCTCTTGTCACAAATGCCTCTAAACTAGACTAAAAATCACCATAATTTAGTTTATTCCTGTCAAACGATGAATTCCCATTCTGAAATTGATTAAAGTGACACAGCCTAACTATATTTTAGTTTGACAGCACTAAGATGACACTGAATTATTTAATCTATTGAAAATAGTAAATTTGATATTCAGAATTCAACGTTTTTCACCTAAAATGTTGGTTGATAACTAAATCTATTAACTAACTAACTATTTTTAATCGCGATTAAAAATATGTGGCATAAAATTGGTTTTCATGAACTAAAATTCATACCGACACCTCCTCGACTTCAGGTGCAAAAACAGTACTGTGTCTTTTTTTTCTTTTCATATATCTCGAAAATGGTGAGTCTTGTCGCAAAAATAATGAAAACTTCGACCCCCCCTTTATAAAACCTCTTAAATTCCTAAAACTCAACATATAGGTAATAATTCTTATATTTTACATACAAAAAGTGAATAATTCCATATAAAACACGTCAAGGCTGCGGCCCATGCGCGCCTCTGGCTCTAAAAAAATCACGTGGTATGGCAAACAAGTACGACGTGAAGTCGCGATTGCCAAATTCGATTTTAATTGTGTCAAAATTATTTTTAAAGGAGACGGGGACTTCTGGGCCCAATTGTAATAAGTTGAGGTATGGCTTAAAAAAAAGGTTATGTTTTTCTATTTCAAAGTGTGAAAAATCAACTCAATTTACAATCTGGAAAATGAGAAATCCACTAATTAAGTTAAGGTTACGAAGTAATTGGAATATCGATTCAATTATAATCGATTAACGTTACATAGTTCATACTATTTACGAAAATGATTCCACCACATGATTAATTCAAATAAAATCTCTTAGAATTATACTTTAATAAATTAACTATTACGTTAACTAATTAAATAATTACATAGTTAAGATTAATCGATTCACGTTGACTAATCGATTATTGTATTTTTAATCTGTGCTAACTCTGACTTGACATGCTTGACATGACAATACCAACACTCGTTTCGTATCGTCTAGTGCGTGTGCGTTTTGAGTACTATTTATTTCCTCCCACACTTTTATTGATATCTTGACCCTTGCTTTCCTACGGACTTCTGATCTTCCTTCTTGTACGACCCTTGCCTTGCTATACCGGACACGGAGAACCCAGCTTAAACGTTGAACTTGGACTTGTTATTTTGGATTCTACGACCGGCCTACCGATTGGATATTGATTGAAATCATGGATCGTTGTGTAAATTGTGGCATAGCGACTAGTCGCTGTAATACACTAGGTCGTCGAGCTTTGGATGACGAAATGATATTAGCAGTGATTCGACAATGGCGTGCACTACAATCTGTAAGTACTTACTCACTTTCTGTTTAATAACTCACCAGCGTCTACCACGCTGGCTTGCAATCTTTAAAGTAAGTACCTATATATAGGTAAACCTTTAAAACCCACTTAGAGATACATTACATTGAAATAGGTAATTATGGGGCAGAGTAAATCAAATCATTAATTCGCATAGAACGTAGATATTGTACAATAGAGTTGTTATAAAAATATGGGGTACATTCTGCCTGAGTACTTAAATCGATTTTTTTAAAAAGGAAACATGTTATCTGTTTTTAAAACTTTTTGCATCTTTTAGGTAAACAGCAGTGACCATGTTTGCCAAGCTTGCTGGGACTTGGCTCTAAGGCTTGGCCACCGTAGTGTTTGTCTCCGATGTGGACGTTCTCTTGCATCAAGAGTCAGCCATTTAGTTCACACTGGCTCACCTCGTGAATTGAGAATTTATAATGTTATTCAAGAGTGGATTATGCCTGAAGCTGTAACTTGAATTATAACATTGTGTTTTATAAACGCTTTTGTTGTAATTCAAATTGATTTATTACATACTTAAATGATCATGTATCATTTGTTGCAGATAGAAGAAACCAGTCGCATATGCCATACTTGTTGGGTGGCTGCAGACAGAGCTGCTGTCCATATGGTCTCTCGCCCATCAACTTCTTCCCAAGCAAGCCGATTTGAAGAAATACAGCCACCGGCACAAGTTGTTGCTGCTGACTCTGCAGTTGAGCAAATACATCCACCGGCACAAGTTATTGCTGCTGACCCTCCAGTTGAAGAAGTTCGAAGAAATCAGCCGGAACCTATGATTGTATTACCAGATTACATAAGAGCAATTGAAACAGAAAGAAGGTGCTTTATTGAAGGATGCCAGAGAACAGAGAGATACAGAGTTCCACTTTCTACCAGAAAAATGTTGCTCAATCGGTATAAATATTATGTCCCTGAGAATAATCGTCTTTGTGAACGTCATTTAGTTATAGAAGCTTGGGATTTTCTTAACAGTTTGAGAAATAATTATGTACAGACTTTTACAGCAAAACATATCCAGGACATGATGTCTTTAAAAGAAGTTATAAATTCAGGATTACTTCATTTTGAGAGTATAGATGATATGGAAGACCATGTTGTTCACACATGGATAGGGTTAAACAAAGCACAGTTCCATCAAATGTTTAATGAGGTCCCTCAGTTATTAGAAATACCTAGAGCGTCCCTAGCTTTAGCAGCATATTTAATTAAGCTTAGAACTGGGGATTCTGATGAGAGGTTGTCAACTTTATTAAAAGTCTCTAGGCGAACTCTAGAAAAGTGGTTGCATCAAGTAAGAGATCTGCTGTATGAGTATTTTGTACCTAAACACCTAGGTTTACATCACATTAATAGGCAGCAAATTGTGCAAAGAAATCTATCTATACCTAAAACATTATTTAGTAACTTTGAGGGAGTTGATAGGCCCATTGTAATATTTGATGGAAGATATTGTTACATTGAAAAAAGTTCGAATTATTTATACCAAAAAAGAACTTATGGCTTGCACAAATATCGTAATCTCATGAAACCATTTTTAATAGTATGTACCGATGGGTATATTGATGTGCTAGGCCCCTATCCAGCCACCACTTCAGGCGCTGATATAATGAAAAAAGAATTTTCAAATGAAAGACCATTACGGGAATACTTCCGTCAAGGTGATGCTTTTATATTGGATAGGGGCTTTCGTGATTCATTGCCGTTATTGCATCAATGTGGATATAGGACTCATGTGCCTGCTTCATTAGAGGAGGGTGAGACACAGCTTTCCACTAGTGAAGCAAATAAATCGAGAGCAGTCACCATATGTCGTTGGGTTGTAGAGGTAGTAAATGGCAGAGTTAAAAGAGATTTAAAATTATTACGGCAAAATTATTTAAATGTAGCTAGTAAAAGTTTCGTAAAAGATTTTGAAGTGGCTGCTGCTCTTTTTAAATAATTTTCACCCTCCTATTGTTGATCGTGTAGATACTGGGGAAATATTACAACAAATTAATATTCATATGAATACTGAAAATGAATTAGCAGAATTTATTGTAAGAAACCATTATAATAGGCGTAGGGCTAATTTTCAAACAATAACTGTACAAAATGATAACCTTAATGATTTTCCCCAGCTTACGGATAATGAGCTCATACTAATATCACTAGGCACATATCAAATAAAGCAGGCACGTTCCTATTTCGGTGAACATGTAAGGGACAATGATGGCTATGTAATAGAAGTGTGCAGGGAGGTCAACAGGGACCTACTTCGAGAGCTGTCTGCTTCAAATACCTCATGGCTACTTAGGGGCCGCATTCAATCAAGACATATAAGTCGCAAAACGTATTTTGTTTATGTTTTAGTTAATAGCTCTCGCAGAGGTAGGGAAGCAATATTAAAATATTATTGTAACTGCATCGTAGGCAAACGGACTGTAGGCTGCTGCGCTCATGTTATGTCAATAATATGGTACCTCAGTTGGGCTAGGTACCAAGAAAATATAAGTAGTACCACCTGCACAATTCCTAGATGACGTTCTTGTTATAATTGAAGATGAATAAAAATATTAATAAAAACGATTTTCATTTTTAAACATCATCTCTTTCCCACTCTATAAAATATATTTTACATCTTATCTATTATAAAAAAAAAAACCCGACTGCTAAGCGAACTAAAAAGACGTAAACAAGAAGAAAAGCATGCTGTGCAGTCGATGGATACGTCTGGTTTATATTTGTTTTTGTTTTTGAAATCACCTCTTAAAACCAGTTATTTTGATACCCCACATGATCAGCTTGGAAAAAAAAATGGGGCGCCCGAAAGCCGCAATTTTTTTTCTAAGTCACACTTGCAAGGTTAAACCCGTAGACAGATCTGTCAAAAATCAGCTGCTTAAAGATTGTTAACTTAACCTCACTTTTCCTAAATCTCTTTTATCTCGGCTCTCAGATTGCCAAAATCTGCAAAATTTTCAGTAATTGTTTGTTAATATAGTAGCTATCAATTGACACCAATTTCATCTTTTTACATCCAGGCCCAAAGTTGTATGAAAGCGTATCCGTCTCCTTTATAGATTTTATTTTGCAGAACTGATTTAAGATTAGATTAGTAAGGAATTTTAGTGATAGTTTAATTATTTTAGATCGGTGTATAAGAGAATCGGCACCAGTTTCTATTTTTCTAAACTAGAGGGGGTTTGGGTGTTGTCAAAGTTTTATGGAAGCATTTTAACGCGCGGTTCGATAAACTCAAAACTCAGTACTGATACTTAAGACCAAAAATAATGAATAAAGGCTCCTTCAAACAGGCGCAACATGCGACGTGTCAATGGCACCGCGCCTGTCGCGCAACAAGTAGTGCCTTTGTGTCACTTGTTTGAAGGAGCCTTAACGTGTATCAGGGCTTTTAGAAAATCGCTCTCTGGAATTATTAAACTTTTAAGGGGAGGAGTTTACTGCGTAGCTTGAGTAACTCAAAAATTGGTATGTATAATCTTTAGTTCAAATAATGGAAACATCCCCAACAATTTTTCAAAATTCCAGTCCATTGGAAAAGATTTAGAGGGTGTCAAAGTTATAAGTAAAGGCGCTGTCAGGTTAACTAGAACACAAGGAGCGAGCCGTCGCGGCAAGGCTCCGCGCCCCAAAGACCGCGGCTGTAGTGATCACGCTACAGCCGGACGCGGTTAAGAGGGGCGTGACGTACCGTGACGTGCTCACCAAGGCGAGGGAGACGGTGGACCTCCAGGAGCTGGGGATCACCGAGGGCCTCCGGCACAGGGTGACCGCAACTGGCGCCCGCATGCTGGAGATCCCCGGTGTGACGAGTGGCCCCACCGCTGACGCCCTAGCTGAGAAGCTAAGGGCGTCCCTCAATGCGGACGAGGCTCGAGTCTCCAGGCCCGTCAAGTGCGCAGACATGCGAGTCTTGGGCCTGGATGACTCCGTAACGGAGGGAGAGGTGGTGGCCGCCGTCGTCAGGACGGGCGGGTGTCTGGCCGACCAGGTGAAGGCGGGCACCATACGTCCGGACCCCGCGGGTATGCGAACCGTAACGGTAAGCTGCCCCGTGACGGCGGCCAAAAAGATTGTGGAGGGCCGAAGGCTTCTGGTGGGCTGGGTTTCGGCGCAGGTTAAACTGCTGGAACCCAGACCTCTGAGGTGCTTCCGATGCCATGTGGGGCACCACGTTGGCGTCCAGTGCACCTCGGAGGTGGACCGCAGCACTCTGTGCTTCCGCTGCGGTGAGCCCGGACATAAGGCCGGCTCGTGCGAAGCCGCGCCACACTGCGCAGCATGTGCGGGTGCTGGCAAGCCGGCCGATCACCGGGCGGGCAGTAAGTCCTGCGCTCCACCCACCGGAACCAGGAGGAGAGGTAGGCCCTCCGCCGCCGTTGCCATTACCACCGTCACCGCGGCCAGTGCCACTGCCACTGTTGCCGCCGCCGCCACTGCCGCCACCCGGGAGGAGACTGAAATGGAGGAGTAACGGCTCCATTGAGACTCCTCCAGGCGAACATCAACCACTGCGCCTGCGCTCAGGACCTGTTGCTCCAGAGCATGGCGCAGTGGTCAATTAACATTGCCGTGGTCGCTGAGCCGTATTTTGTCCTGCCCAGGGATGACTGGGTTGAGGACCTGAGCGGCTCAGTGGCCATAATTTCGTCGGCCGCCGCCGGCACCCCATCCCTCGAAGGTGTCACGAAGGGACAGGGGTGTGTAGCAGCACGGTTCGGGGAGATAGTAGTAGTGGGAGTGTACTTCTCTCCGAGCCGAACTCTCGCCGAGTTCCAGAACTCTTTAACAGAGTTAAGTGTCGTCGTCGCTGGGTACCATCGCTTCCCCGTGCTAGTGCTCGGGGACTTCAACGCCAAAAATCCGGCTTGGGGTTCCCGTTACACTGATGTGCGGGGCAGGATGGTGGAGGACTGGGCTCTGGAGACAGGCCTGGTCGTCCTAAACCGGGGTTCTGTCCCCACGTGTGTGCGGATGCGGGGTGAGTCTGTGGTGGACATCTCGTTTGCCAGCCCCGCTCTGTCACAGCGTGTCATTGACTGGCGCGTCATGGAGGAGGTGGAGACCTACTCCGACCACCGGTATATCCGGTTCGACGTCTCCGCCCAGACCTCTAGCGCGCCGGTCCAACAGGCCCCGAGTGGTCCGCGGTGGGCGCTGAAGCAGATGGACCGGGAGCTCCTCCTGGAAGCCTCGATCGTGCAGGCCTGGGTGTCATCACCGGACAGGCCTGCCGATATTGACGATGAGGCGGAGTGGTTCCGGGAGGCCATGTCCGAGATTTGCGACGTGGCAATGCCCCGAGTCCGTCCAGGAAGCGCCCGACGTCAGGTGTACTGGTGGTCGCAAGAGCTGGAGACGCTACGCAAGGCGTGCGTCGCAGTGCGACACCTGTACTCCAGGCACCGTAGGCTCCGCATCCGCCCTCCGGATGCGGAAGCGACGGAGGCGGAGCTGTACGAGGGATACAGAGCGGCGAAGACCGCCCTCCAAGAGGCTGTCCAGCGGGCCAAATATACGGCCCGCGAGGAGTTGGTGGAGACTCTGAACGGAGATCCATGGGGGCGCCCTTACAAAATGGTGCGGAATAAACTCCGCACCTGGGCCCCCCCGCTGACGCAGAGTCTCCGCCCCCAGCTGGTGGAGGAGGTGGTGAGCGCTCTGTTCCCTTCACGGGGGGAGCATACTCCCCCGCCCATGGCTCCGCCGCTCGCGGTGCCTGAAGCGGACCACGCGGACGACGACGACACCCCTGAAGTGACCGGGGTAGATCTGAGAGTGGCGGTAGGTAGGCTGAAGGCCAAAAATACCGCCCCAGGACCCGACGGCCTGCCAGGGAAAGCCTGGGTCCTGGCCTTGATGGCTCTTGGGCCTCGACTGGAGGCGCTCTTAAGCGCATGTATGGAGAGAGGCCAGTTTCCACTCCGTTGGAAGACGGGGAAGCTGGTCCTCATTCGGAAGCCAGGGCGCCCTGCGGACTCTCCGTCCGCATACCGGCCCATTGTGCTGCTCGACGAGGTCGGCAAGCTCTTTGAGAGAGTAATTGCAGGCCGCCTCGTCGGGCACCTGGTGAGGACGGGGCCGGATCTTGCGGATAGTCAGTTCGGCTTCCGCAAGGGGCGCTCGACGGTGGACGCCATCATGCGCGTTAGAGCCCTCACGACGGGGGACGCGGTGTCTCGGGGCGGGGTTGTCGTGGCGGTGTCACTCGACATCGCCAACGCATTTAACACCCTGCCCTGGAGTTGCATTGGGGAGGCACTCCGGTATCACCGGGTGCCAACCTACCTCCGTCGAATAGTCGAGGCATATCTGACGGACAGAGCCGTCATCTACCCCGGTCGCGATGGGGAGTGGAACCGGCGAGAGATGTCGTGCGGTGTCCCACAGGGATCGGTTCTAGGGCCGCTCCTGTGGGACATCGGTTACGACTGGGTGCTGCGGGCCGACCTCCCTGATGGCGTCAGCGTGGTGTGCTACGCTGACGACACGCTGGTCCTGGCGCAGGGGAGGTCGCATCAGGCGGCGGCCGACGCGATGACACGCGGGGTTGCGATAGTCGTGGAGAGGATCCGGCAGTTGGGTCTCGAGGTGGCTTTGCACAAGTCCGAGGCCATGTCTTTCCATGGGCCCCGGAACAGGCCACCATCGGGATTCCAACTAACGGCAGGAGGGGTTCACATCGGCGTCGAGTCCACGATGAAATACTTAGGACTCGTGCTCGATAGCCGGTGGAACTTCGTGGAGCACTTCCGACGTTTGGCCCCCAAACTGGAACGGACTGGGGCCGCCCTCAAGCGGCTTCTGCCCAACCTGAGGGGTCCAAACGCCTCCTGCCGGAGGCTTTACGCGGGGGTCGTGCGGTCCATGGCTACATATGGGGCCCCGGTGTGGGCGCGTTCACTGCGGCGGAGAGCCGCCCACTATCTGAACGCGCCCCAAAAGGTGGTAGCCGTAAGGCTGATCCGGGGCTACCGCACGATCTCGGGCGAGGCGGCAAGCCTCCTTGCCGGACTGCCGCCGTGGGATCTGGAGGCGATAGTCCTCGCGCGCCTGTATGAGTGGCGCGCGGAGGCACTACGCCGGGGGGAAACCCCGCTTCCGCGGCAAATCGCGGCGGAGCGGACGGACCTCCGGCGCGATCTCATGGCGGCATGGAAAGAGCGACTGTCGCAACCCAGCGCAGGGCACGCCACGATAGCGGCGGTAAGACCCCTCTTTGAGGAGTGGCTAGAGAGGCGTCACGGCGTCCTCACCTATCGCCTGACGCAGGTCCTCACCGGACACGGAAGTTTCGGGAGGTTCCTGCACATCATCAGGCGGGAGGAAACGCCCGGGTGTCACCACTGCGATGATCGCCCCGAGGACACGGTGGAGCATACGGTGGGGGCCTGCCCTGCATGGGCGGAGCACCGCCGTGTCCTCGTAGAGGCGATCGGCAGCGGCGGCGATCTCTCACGCCCGGCCTTGGTTCAAGCCATGGTCCGGGGCGAGGGGGAGTGGGAGGCAGTCGCCTCCTTCTGCGAAGCAGTTATGCTAGCGAAGGAGGTGGCGGGACGGGAGAGGGAGAGAGTCTCCCGTCCAAGCCGCCGCGGTGGACGCTCCGGGCGTCGGGAGCCGCGTGACGACTCCCGGCCACCGTAGGCGCGGGCCTGCGGGCGGTGAGTAATGGGTAGCTCACCGTCCGATCAGGACCAGGCCCGTGCTGGATGGCGCGTACGTGTTCCACGCGCGCCTCAAAGAGATGTCAGCATCATAGAGGGGGTCCACTAGGGCCCAAGCCTGCCGGGAAAGCGGGATCATCCAAAAGGGGTACCGCTGACCCGGAACATAAAGGGCCAAGGAAGGAACACGGGTGGGTTTTAGTCAGTAAGAGTCTGACACTCCCTTCCGCTCCACCCAGAGCGGGAGGAGTCATTTGATGATTTCCCATCCTCAAAAAAAAAAAAAAAAAAAAGGTTAACTAGAAACTCTATACTAATATGTAAAATAAGAAATAAAAATAATAATAATAAACGTTTATTTCAGACTTTCTGTCCATAGGAAAAGAACGTTATTCAGGTTTTTTCAAACATCAACTCCTAACTGGTAATAAAGTTTGGATTTTACTGCTTGCTTCAATTAACTCGAACATGGGTATACAATAGTATTGTTAAACCGTACAGTGGACACGTATCAAAGCTTTTTTTAAAACAAGCCCTCTCGTGGTGAAAGGGCAGGACACGGTTTATTCGAAAAATCTTATTCCACTGATCTATTAACTTAAAAATTGAATAATAGTTTGTTTTTTTATTTGAACTTAAACTTTAACTAACTCCGCTAATTTCGGAAACTTATCTACCTACTACCAGTCGGATTTGAACAACTGATAGCCCTATTATTAAGGAAGGTTATTTAACATCAAGCCACGTACCTTGGGAGCCGAGCAGATGGAAGAAAGAACGCTAAGCGAAAACAAAGTATATGCGCGGGCGGGCGATGCGATGCGACGGGGTGGGTTGTGGGAATAAGAAGTTTCACGCGGAGGACGTCGCGAGCATAAGCTAGTATTGAATAAATGTGTAGCCACAAAGCATATTACATATTGGATAGGTACTTAATTGTAGTACAAATGGTTGAAAATGTCATATAACTAATAGGTATTTACCTATGAAGTTGCCGTTTTACAATACGGCCAGTATTTGAAACGTAATTTATGTATGGCTGGCAATAAATTCCATCGAGTTGACCATCGAGCACGAAGACAATGCTTGTGCAGTCCTTAATTTTCCCTATCATCAATTATGGTGATGTGTGCTACTATGACCTGAATGCAGATCTCCTCGACAAACTTGACCGTCTTCTGAATAACTGCATTCGATTCGTTTTCAATCTGCGTAAGTATGATCACGTCTCTGCGCATCGGTTGCTTCTAAAGTGGTTGCCCATACGCCAGCGCAGAGAGCAAAGGGCGCTGACTACCCTGTTTTCATTTCTTGATTCTCCCTCTTACCCTGGTTATCTAGCCTCCCACTTTCAGTACATTTGCGCCAACCATAATAGAAATCTACGTTCATCACACAATCGTCTTCTTCGATGTCCCACTCACTGCACAGACTTCATTCACTCTTCCTTCTTCGCTCAATCTATCTCTCTGTGGAATGCACTCCCCCAGGAAATCAGGATGGCAACCAACCGATTATCCTTTAAAATTAAAGTTCGCGAGCACATTCGCAAGAAGCTGGCAGTATCGTCACAGAGGTAATGTTTTAATTTTTTTTGTCCTATTTGTTTTTAGTATATTCGTGCATTTATGTAGGTACATTTATTTGTGCTTATAATTATATATAATTACGTATATGTATTATATTTCTAGACTTAATAAGTTTATGCGTGTCTTTGTGTTTAAATATATTTATTCTTATATTTATTTTATCATTATAAATAGCACCTACCACTGTTGGTCCCTGCATCACCCAAAGGTTGACTGGTAGAAAATGCCTATGGCATTAAGTCCGCCTCTGTACATTTGTGTGCTTAAAGTGTTATATAAATAAATAAGTGTTAAATAAATTCTAAATCCAAATGAATTTTATTGAAAAAATATGGAATTTTATTTTCAAATTCAGTCATTTGTTTATTGATTGTGTTTTCACTATATTTGTATCTTTTTCATCATTAAGGGCACGGAAAAATTACGAAAAATTATGGAATACGTTCGAAATTCATAGTTCCGTCGCGGTAGCAATGTGGCGTACAAACGGCTCGCAACATTAATTGCGTGTACGGAGTGAAAACTACTAACGAACGCACTACTCGTTACTGGTTTAAACGCTTACGACATGGAAATATTGATCTAAAAAATGAACACCGTGGTCGCGCGAAAACAAAAGTCAACAACGACGAATTAAAGGCGATAGTGGAAGCTGACTATACTCAATCTACGTCTGTATTAGCAGCAACGTTAGCATTAAAATATTATTGGTCAATTTGCGTCAAATCGGCAAGGTAACACAAACTTGAAAAGTGGGTGCCGCACGAACTGTACGATCGCCAGCGCGGCGAACGCGTTGAGGTATGCCTTGCGTTGCTTAACAGACACAGAAACGAAAGGATTTTGAACCGAATTGTCACTTGCGATAAAAAATACATTCTTTTTGAAAATCGTAAGCGGTCATCATGTTGGTTAGACCCTGGTTCAGCGGCTAGGCAATGCCCCAATTGAAAACTTACCCTTATAAAAGTCATGGTCATTGTTTGGTGGTCTAGTGCCAGTATAATTAATCACAGCTTCTTTCCAAATGGCACCAGCATTACAGCAGATGTGTACTGTTAGGAACTGGACACAGTGATGGAGAAGCTTGCAAATCTCCGGCCAGCTTTGGTTAATCGCTCGTCCCCGCTGCTCCTGCACGACTACGCTCGACCTCATATGGCAAAACAGACGGTCTCTTTGCTACAAGAGCTAGGGTTGAAAGTTTTGCGTCATCCACCGTACTCACCAGATCTTGCGCCGACAGACTTCTACTTTTTCCAAAATTTGGACAACTTTTTGTCAGGGAAAATATTCAATACCCGAGAGGCAGTACAAAATGCTTTTGAAGAGTTTGTTGGCTTCTGTTCACCAGCCTGACATCTTCAAAAAGGACATTGAAAAATTAACACTGCGCTGGCAGAGATGCATTGATAGCATGGGTGCATATTTTGATTGACAGAAACAAAAAATAATTATTTAAAAATGACTTTGACTTACTGTGTAATAGACAGCAATTTCATAGGTAAAGACCTAATATTTTACGGTATACAACTACATATATCCATAAGGATATAACTAAAACACGGCTTTAACTATTTTACTGCGACTTACACACTTATTGCTAGCAGTTAGGATCGAGTCAGTCTGTCAAACAAAATTTATTATTCCATCGCTGCTGGAATTTGAAACCACTTAACGTCGCTATTGTATGTAGCTTGAGAATGTCTTTGACAATATCTTTCATTATTTTTCAAGTTCTCAGAAGCAGTCGCCAATATGTCTGCTCCGGGTTAGCCTGACATTTCTTAATGCCTATTAGCACTATCCAATATCTACTTGATATTGACAGACATGTCTTGTGGAGCATAATATATTGTGTTGTGTACCACACCTCATGTTAGACAAGTAGAAACAAGTGTTCTCATAAAGGGTGAAGAGTTGAAACCCGAAAATACCACAGTATTCTTAGGCATAACTTTGGATGCCAAGCTTCAATGGGGCCCCCATATAGATACATTGTCAAAGAAGCTTAGCTCTGCAGCATACGCCGTTAGGAAAACTCGTGGTTTAACTGATTTAGAGACAGCCCGTTTAGTATACTTTAGTAATTTTCATAGTGTAATGTCGTACGTTATTCGTTTGTGGGGAAATGCCGCCGATATTCAGACAATTTTTGTTTTACAAAAAAAGGCAATTCGTTCAATTTATAAATTAAGTCCCAGACACTCCCTCAGAGAAAAATTTAAAGGGATTTATATAATGACTGTGCCTTCTCAGTATATTTATGAAAATCTTTTGTCTGCACATAAAAATATTAATCTGTTTAAAAACTACAGTATATATATATATATATATATCTATATATATATAGATATCCATAATATAAATACTAGGAACAAACACCAATTTGCTGTTCCAACTACCAGGCTCAAGAAAATAGGTGGCTCGTTTAGATGCCAATATATACGTTTTTATAATAAACTTCTTAGCCACATTCAAGAACTAAGCCTTAATAAATTCAAATCAAATCTTTTATAAAGAGGAAACTATGCCAGAATGCCTATTATACTGTCAAAGACTATAATGAGGACAAAAATGCTTGGGATTGAGTTGCTCTAATAAAGCACAGGCAATGTTAATTTAGTTTTAGTTTAGTTTGCTAACTATTTTACTTTTAATCTTTGCTATAAGTATCTATACTTATTTATTTACATATACAATGACATTAATATTTACTGTATAAAGTATTATATTATTTTTAATTATTGTGAATGTTAGGACTATGTGTGTTTAAGGTCCTGCGAATCGAACGGAGGTCCTTTATTCCGCTGCAACTTCTAGCCAGAATATCGCCTTATATTATCTCTCAATTTAGTTACCTTTGTGTCAAATAATATCTGTTCTGTTTGTGCAAGTTTGTCCTTCGTGTCTTAACGTGTTTTGTGTAGTTTATAACAAGGAATAATACAATAATACAAGTCATATACTTCACGAGTCCTTTTATTATTGTACTCTACCCCATAACACTTCATACTACCAGTTATCGCGGGAGGGACCATAATTACATCATCATGATTTCAGACGCTAGAAGCCCACTGCTGCACATATGCCTCTCTCAAGCAGCGCCACTGCAATTGATTCTGTGCTTCTCGCAACCAACGGATTCCGGCGGCCTTCACAAGGTCACTAGTCCACCTTGTGTGAAGATTTCCAACGCTACGTCTACCATTTTGCGGGCGCAACTCCACAACCTTTCGGCTCCATCGGCCATCTGTTCTGCGAGCAATGTGCCCTGCCCACGGCCACTTAAGTTTGGCAATTCTTCGGGCTATGTCGGTTACCTTGGTTGTCCTGCGAATCTCTTCATTTCTGATTCGATTACGCAGGGAAACTCCAAGCATAGCCCTCTCCATTGTTCTTTGGGTAAAAAATAAGTAGAGGTAAAAAAGTTTTTTTTTTTTTTTTAACGTTGCCCCACACTAGGAATTTCTCCTGTATTGTGGGTGCGTTTACTAACATTTAAAGTCACATACACAAACATCTAATAATAACGCAGCTTTTAAGCAGAAAAACGTAACTTAAGCATTTCTATCTTATAAAATATTCATTGCTTCCGCAATTCAAATTTTCTGAACAAACTAGATTTAGAATTTATATTATTTCAATCATAAACATGGTTTTTTAATTAAATCAATCAAAAAACAACACGCATTATTATTGAATACTTCCTATTCAATTCACAAAGTAGTCATATTATTATTGTTATCAAATAACTATATAAACGAACCAAACAAAAATATAAAATATAATAACCTAAACTAACTAAAACTATTATTTCAATTAAATTCACGCTGTAGGCCACTGTGTGGTAATCATAAAAACCAGCCATAACAAACAATTGAAAACAACAATAGATCATAGAAGATGTATGGGCTTGAAAATCTGCACTATAACCATTTGGGTTTGACGTGCTCTTGACAAATTGGTACAAACTTTGTAGTACGCTTTATTGTACATAGTTCTGAACTATGGTAGACCAAAGGCCACGATGTTGCGCCTTCAAGGTATTTGCGTTTCATACAATTGATGAGCTCAACACTATATATTTACGAGATGTTTTATTAGGACATATTTCATCTAAACATGCGGTAGGGAGGCGTTTAATGTAGTGAAGTAGTAGAAATAGTCTGCAAAATATAACCCCATAATGTTTTATTACTATAGGCATAAGTAGTAACCCCTCAGTAAGTTTTTGGAGATCCGGATTTTGGAATCTTTTTTTTTTTGTCGCTAAATGATAAGGCTTTCATAAGGACTGTTTCAGCTCATAGTCATCTATTAATAATAAAAATAAATAAAAGTTTTTATTGTTTCTCATGCTGTTGATCTATGGCACAAAATTGAGGCAGCTCCGGTAAGTTAATAAGGATACTTGTGCTCGGGTTACCTCGCAACTTCCCATGGTAACTATCTACAATTTTGAGACATAATTAAAACAAAATAAAATACAAAATTATTTTTGTAGCATATAACGGTATTTGTAGTGTTAGTTTCTGTGTGTGTTTGTATGTGTGGGGGGGGGGGGTGGATGTGATGGTGTGTGGGTGTGAGTAGGTGTATGTGTGTGTTAATGTTTTTCCTCTTATTTATTGTTTACAACGCTATCTTTAAATTTACCAAAGTGTCTCACTGTGTATCTGTGGAGAACGTGGTTGATTTCACATTTGTATCATTTCTGTATCCTATCTTTCTGTTTTTCTTAATGTGTAATTGTTAGTTTTCCCTAAAAAAAAAATAAAAAAAAAAAATAGTCTGTTTTTTCGTCTCTCTTGTATAAACCTAAACCTACTATTATAATTAATCCTACCTATCACATAATGAATACCTTTCTCAATACCGTTTCATGTACATGATTGTACTGAGCCACTTTAACCTGGTTGCATTTAAGTTGTTAAAATTGTATTGTTGTTATTAATCAACGTTTATGAGGAACTATGGCTCATAACTCATAATATAAAAGTATTTTTTTACCTAGATTAGGAGCCAGCTGTGCAATTATTTCTGGATAGAACATATTGAATAGAATCATGTTTGGTGTATGTTTACCTTGAATGTGTTTTTCATATTTTTAGTACTATAAAATTATTAACTTAACTTAAATAGGAATGCAATTATTCCTTTTTAAGTGAATGATAGGTCTAAGTCTATACACATGCTGCATATTTTTAAAATTTAAAAATGGCATCTCGCAGTTGGCCTAGAGAGGCCGTGACTGCTTAACCGGTCTATCCTGTGGTGCTTTTGAGCTAACTCAAAGGCTCCAGCCAAGGGACAAGTGCTGCATACATAATGATGACATTTTATAAGAGATCTGTCTAAACCATTATAGTATCATGGCGAAGCAAGCGACAAATGAGTTATCGCGTGATCTTATTTTGTTTTACACGAAGTGAACATCGTAACTACGTAACTATATAAATATATTTGTAGTAAACCAACAGCTTCGTTAGTAAGACGTAACCACATCTAGTCATCGGCTCTTTGTATAATATTATCTTCGTCGAGCAACGTCAGACCAAGTTAAATTAGTACGAAAACGTGTTCTGCTTTTATTAGTTGCCCGTAGAGAATTGTGCGCGTTTACACTCGTTGTGAAACGTTAATACTGTTTATTTTTACATATTGGTTTGATGAAATTGTTGGTTTCATCGACTGAATTTGTTTTATCTGTACACACATCAGCGGCTACGATTTTCAATCCGAGAATAAATGAATATTTCAATTGTATTTATGAATTTTAAATTGTAGGTACGGTATACAGGATTATTGGTAAAACACCATCAACCTCTTAAGGGGTCATTATACTCATCATTATGAACAACTTTTACTATGGGACCAAATATGGAATCACGAAAAAAAAATCTGCTGGGCCTGTCTGCAATTTTTTTTATTATATCGTCATTCCAACAGATCCCATTGTCATTTTGCTAAAAGTTCGTAATCTGCAAAATGCATAATGGTCGATCATTGGTCGGTCAGTGGTCTCGTAATAGAATCGTGGTAGAATGACATTGTCGTATTGCCATTATTATAAAACCCGTTAGTAGAAATAATTTTCGGAAAACTACTACTTATATTAACGTTTAGTCATTTTTTCATTACCGCATACGTCAGTTCTGTCATTTTGTCATTATGTACGAGATTACCATTCTTTGCTATTTCTTTCAATGGAGTGTCAGTGGTTGACCATTGGAAAGTCATAATGACGCCATTCTATTAGTAGATTACCAAACCAAACCAACAGTTGTTCATAATGATGAGTACAATGACCCCTTATGAGGTTGATAGTGTTTTACCAATAACCCTGTATATGTTGTAAATACCGTTAATTTTTTTTTATTACAAACACGTGGAAAACGCTATATAGGGTAAAACCTTTAACTAGACATCATTACAACACAATTAAGTAGCGCTCATGAGGTCCTGGGTTCGATCCCAGGTCGGGCTAAGTGTTATTGGGTTTAACCACCAGGAGTTTCTCAGAAGCAGCCTAGACTCTGGTTTTGTGCCCGGTTCATTGCAGTAGGCTCGCCCCCTATTACACGGGACTTAAACATAATTGGCGGAATGTGAGTGTACTAAGTTCACCTCTGCCTAACTCTTCTGGCATTACAGGCGTTATGTTGTGTTTTTTTTAATGTTAAGTAGCGTTCAAAAGCAAGGTAATCTGTAATGCATAAAGTTCAACAAAACTAACTAAGACAGGCAAGAGGAGTCATTATAAATCTATGAAAATACTTTTTAAGGATCCCATGACGCAAAACTTTAACTGACGGGCTGTATATCCACCCGCCAATCAACTTACAAAATAAAAATAAATAAAAACTAAAACAATTGCCGGTGCAACAGAAATTAAATTGAAAACGTGATTGAAAAGCAAAACGTTTTGCATTTAAAATAGGCAATCATCTGGCTAACTACTAGGTAATAAAAAGAAATGTATATACATTTTACAATATATGGGGTGGTCAAATACTCGATGCAACTCTGCTAGAGAAGAGCGCTGTTTTCTGAATTGCAACAATTTCAGGCCAGTTTTGTAATACCTACATGACTTATGCCTCATGTATTTACAAAAGGCAAGCTCATTTTTAGGGTTCCGTACCTCAAAAGGAAAAAATAGAACCCTTATAGGATCACTTCGTTTTCTGTCTGTCAGTCTGTCAAGACCCTTTTTCTCAGGAACGCATGGAGGTATCAAGCTGAAATTAATATCAAATACGTAGATCTGCGGTCACTTGGAGATCTAAGAAAATAAAGCTCATACGTCAACGCAATAAAAAAATACGGCGATTTATTTTGATACTCGCAAATACATCAAAACCCATAGGTCAGCGGGAAGTTCCCTTACTTTCCATTGACCTAGATTCTAGAATCATAAAATTTAGCAAGAAGCAAGGTCTCACCGCACAAGTAAAGAAAATAGTCCGAAAATCGTTCATTTATAGCTTTAAGACAAAAAAAAACATTTTTTGCGATTACAAACTTGCACTTGCAATTGGAGAATTGACCGCGACGTATATACATGTATGGAAGTGCATGTTTTTCAACTACAATGTTAAGTTTGTTTTTGTGATAAATTCATCCTAACTACGGAGCCCTTCATTGTGCGTGGTGGTCGACACGCATTTGGCCGGTTTTTTTTTTAAGAAAAATTACAATATTTAATAAATCACAGTAACGTGAAACTGTTAGACCGAGGGTGCATGTGCTGTGCACCCCTATAACGTTGTCGCCCCTTCCAATCGCTACGTCACCGTGGCCACGTGATATCCCTCCCGACTCACTTGACAAATCATCTATTATCAGGATATTAAAACGGTTATTAATCCGTAATCATACCAATCCGTAATTAATCCAAATTGAACAGGCTTAAACCCGACAACATTTGACATTGGACGTATTTTCACGAATTAAACAATACAATACAATATTTATATTAATCTTCGTCAATTACCAAATAACAACGTGATGGTGGAAACATTCACAAATCCGATCGATTATTGAGTTGACATACAGAGTTATTTTACATTTGACAGAGGGGCATTAAATTACAATACGTTATACTGTAATACGTGTTTAGTATTAATTCAGTAGGGTATAAATAAATAAATAAATATAAATATCGTCTGACATTGCACACAGCACCAGGTATAAAAATAAAAAGCACCTAAAATGAGTTTTTTTTTTCAAACAAACTAAATAGCTTACAAATCAGAGTAAAACGCAATCACCCTTTGTAATGAAAGTGCAAGTGTGTGTATTTATTGCCATCTTTTTAGCGAAAATATTTCGTTGTACTTGTGACTTGCGTCAGAGCGGCAACAACGCATCGTAGGTTATACTCAGATTTATCGTTTTAAGGTGCATGACCTATGCGTATAGACATAATCAGCTGTTAGGAAAGATAGTACCTAGTATAGGCAGTTAAAAGGAAAGCCCCTCAGTCGTATCAAATCTGTATAATATATATGTTGTCGTCAGAATATTAAAGGTTAAATACCTTTAAACTGTTTGAACCCTATTGAATTTGTAATATTAGTAGTTATACTAATATTACAAATGCGAAACGTAGCACTTGGGTTTGACTGTCTGACCTTTTGTTGGTTGAGTCTTTGGGAATGGCTGAACTTTATAGCGAAGCAATCGGCCAAATGTGTGTCGGGACTACGCACAATGAAGATTGCCGTACTTGAGATGAATTTATCCCAAGAACAAACTTAACATTGTATTTGAAAACCATGTTCTCACATTCCAACTGCAAATGTAAGTTTGTCGACTACTACTCGTTAACTTGTAAAGCGTACTTAGCTATGATAATTTTCCTAAATTCCTAAAATTCCAAATTTTATTTGACCCTGTATATAATATAACGAAGTTATCTGTATATATACAGGGTCAAATAAAATTAGCTAGCGAAACTCCGCAGACGTGATGGACACCGTTACACATCACATCCAAGGAGTTTTACTGCCGTGAACTTTTTCACGTATCTAAAAACAACCATTTAGCTGGCAGGGGGACATACGACTTTAACAAAACTGTGCACTTTAAAGCTTAATATTTCGCAAACGGTTCTCTGAATCGAAAGATAGTTTTCACGCACCCACAATATTTTTGAACGAGCTTCCCAACGACAGCCCATACCATGGGATAGACGTGAAAAACAATCATCTCCACTTTACGTGTAGCGGAGATTTTTTCAAAATTTATTTCTACCTCTTTGTTATTAATATGTATAGTTTGACAAATTGCATCTTTTCAGTACTATAAGTCTCTAAGCAAGCCGCTGACTGACAGACAGATGGATGGAGATTGCGAAACTATAAGGATTCCTTGTTGACAAACGCACCCAAAAAAAAAAAAATACCCCGACAAATGTTTTTCTGGAATAGTGCAGGCAATCTACTCGTACTAACATCTTTTAACAGAGAAACTACAGCCCAAAAGTACTGACCCATCCAACACCCAGTGCGAGTGCGGTGCTTCTGATCAGACCATGTCCCACTTGCTGGCTCACTGCCGAAGTGCCCATTCACTTGCACCTTTGATGTCCTGAAGAATGCCACTGATGTCGTAATCAACATGGCCACCTACTTGGCTCAAATATTATAACAGCAAAGAACCATTGACACGAAAAGAAGAAGAAGATCAGATCTAGAAAAGTCACGTCAAGTCAAAAATGTGATGCCTTCGTAATAAATTAATTTGTAAAAATCATAAAAATTAAAATGATTGTGCTCACCACAATTTTCTCCGTGATTACCTTTGCTCATGAAAATGCAATGCAAATCATTATCGTCAGACAAACGCCTATTACATCGTAATGAGACGTACCACATACCACGCCTACGAGTACATGTTAAAGGTGCTAAGGTATTCCCATCTCATCCATTAAGGTGAAGTAATAAACGGAACTTAATAATAACTCCACGGTTCTTGATAATTACATTAAAGCTACGTATGTGGGCGTACCATTTTACCTAGATGAGATTGAAATTTAAATTCAACAGGTTTTCGATAACTTTCTTGAAGACTGATTTAATTTGCTGCTATTATAAGTTTAATGCATAATCAGCCTATAATGTTCCCACTGCTGCGCCACAGGCCTCCTCTCGGTGAAAAGAAGTTGGCCGTCCACGCAGGCCCAATACGGGTTGGTAGATGTCACGTCTTTGATTTTATTTGGCTCTAGGACATGCCGGTTTCCTCACGATGTTTTCCTTTACTGTTTTGAGAGAAATGGTGATGAAATAATTTACACAAAGTAAAGCGCCTGTCTGGGTTTAAACCTACGACTTTTTTTTTTCATAGGGCGCCCGGCCCTGGGAAAGAAGTCGGGTAGTGTGGGATTCTTACCCCACTAAATCCGGGTACGTATTAAAATCCCGAAATTTCATAATAACTATGACTGAAATACCGACGTCTAAAACAACGAAATTCTAAATACCGAAAGGTTTTAATGCTGATAGCCGTTATATCAAAACATAAAATACCGATGTCCCAATGCCCAAAAGGATGAAACCCCGAATGGATGAAATCCTGAATGAACGAATTACCGATGAAATCTCGAAGAGCGGCGACGTAGAAGTACAGAGTGTCTAATGTCCTAAATATCACGTAAAAAACATTTCTGTTAGAATCTTGGAAGTAGCGCTCGCCGGCCGCTACCGTGGCACCACTCGCTTCGCTCGCTCGGCTCGCGCACAATTGCTCACAGTTCTAACCTAACCCAACATATTTCACCCAGTTCAAAATGACGAATCATACGATCTGCCGCAGAAATGTTTTTACCATTGTCTAATCTAGTCGCAGGCAGATTATATGATTCGTCATTTTGAACTGAGTGAAATAGGTTAGGTTAGGTTAAAACTGTGAGGCGGAAACCAGCGCCGCATGTCGTGCAGTGTTCCGCAGGGTTCGGTCCTAGGGCCGCTCCTGTGGAACATCGGGTACGACTGGGTGCTGAGGGGCGAGCTCCAACCGGGCGTAGACTTGACTTGTTATGCAGATGACACGCTGGTCACTGCCCGGGGGAGCTCGCACAGGGAGGCAGCGTTGCTGGCGACGGTTGCGGTCTCACAGGTGGTGGGCCGCATACGTCGCCTAGGCCTGGAGGTGGCCCTCAGTAAGTCGGAGGCTATGGTGTTTCATGGGCGTGGTCGGGGGGGCTCGGATCGCTGTCGAGTCCACCATGAAGTACCTAGGATTGGTGCTCGACAGCCGGTGGGACTTCGGGCCCAACTTCCGACGGCTGGCGCCCAAGTTGCTGGGTGCAGCTGGCGCACTCGCAACGCTGCTTCCCAATCTGGGGGGCCCGAGCGCCGCCTGTAGGCGGCTCTACGTGGGGATCGTGCGATCCATGGCCCTGTAGGGGACCCCGGTGTGGGCCTCTGACCTGACGGCCGACAGCATCGCTGTTTTGCGAAAGCCGCAGAGGGCAATGGCCGTCAGAGTCATGATGTCAGATGCGTACTGGCCGGATCCCCGCCCTGGGACCTCGAGGCGAAAGTACTCGCGTCATTGTATCAGTGGCACGAGGAAGCGAGGGCGCGGGGCGAGGGACCGATGCAGTGACACATGGAGCTGCGTCGGTCTCAGCTTCGCGAGGTCCTGGTGGCGGAATGGCGGGATAGGCTTTCACGCCCTACAGCCGGCCTCGTCACCATCGAGGCGGTCCGGCCGGTGCTCGCGCGCTGGCTCGTGAGGAGGCACGGCTCCCTGTCGTTTCGGGCGACGCAGGTGCCCTCGGGGCATGGTTGCTTCGGGAAGTACCTGTGTCGCATAAACAGGGAGCCGGACGCCCGGTGTCACCACTGCGTCGACTGCCGGGAGGACATGGCGTGGCATAGGCTGGCAGAGTGTGTCGCTTGGGAGGAGCCGCGCCGTGCCCTCATCTCAGAAGTAGGCAGTGACTTGTCGCTGCCGGCCGTAGTCGAATCGATGGTCGGCAGCGCCGAGTCCTGGGACGCGGTGGTCTCCTTCTGCGAAACAGTCGTCTCGCAGAAGGAGGCTGCGGAAAGGGAGAGGGAGATCTTATCTACTCACCCGGCCCGCAGAAGGCACACCGGGCGTCGGCGGAGGGCGGACAACGCCCTCTTCCAGCCCCCCTAAATGGCTCCAGGGGCGACGGACTCGGGGACGTCCCGCGACCCCCGGCGTAGGTGTGAGATGGAACACCGGGGTGGTTTTTAGTCAGTAAGAGTCTGACAGACACCCCGCCGCCCGCCCCAGGTCGGCGGACATCCATGACGATTTTCCACCCCGGAAACAAAAAAAAAAAAAATAAGGAGTATCTATAGTTACGCCCACAACAATATGTTATGGCCCTTAAACATAACTGGTGAAACAGTTATGTTTAAGGGCCATAACGTATTGTATATTCCATCCCAATCCCATCTCACCATCGTAGCTTAATGTATTATTCTTAAATAATAATTATGACAAAAAATGCAATGGAATTGAAGTGCAAAGGAAACAAAAAGTAACAAAAATGTTCTAACTGTAATTATAGTAAAAACAGTAATAATGAGAAACACGCGTCAGTAGTGCCTCCAGTAAAACTAGTTTGTTTCAGCTATCTATCTTTTTGTTTTTACTAATTTACAGACTTTTTAGTAGCACGTATAAACTTTTGTCCATTTCTAACAAGTTTCGGCTTTATGTTTATTGACTGAAGTCGGTAAATATGTATTTCGTTATTTTAACATGACCAGTTCCTATACAATTAAAAAGATAAATAGCTCTACACATATTGGCTTATTTAATTAATAGTAATAGTGCTTGACGTAAGGTACTTGAAATAATAATCCTACAATTAGTTCAATAAGCCCGATTTATTTATTTTTTAACAAATTTACTAAATCATAAGTAATAACAGCCGCACGCACGGTTTGCCGTGGTCACTCCGAAGATGGGTGGTCACCCAACTTTACACACCGGACCCCTCCGTGCTTCAGAAACCATGTTAAGCAGTTGGTCCCGGCTGTCAGTCTTGGATCATTGACAGACGGTAACGGTCCGCAGAAGCCCGAAAATCTGGTAACCACGGGGTACCGTATTACCCAATAACTCAGTTTTGGAGGTCAGGTAGGCAGTCGTGAGCGGAGCTGAGTCGCATCGTACCTGCACCGAATCGGACGGGAGGAGACGCCGTCGTGCCACGACTGTGGCACGGTGGAGGACGCGGCGCAGCACACCCTCAAGGTGTGCCCATCGTGATCGGATCAGACCTCTCACTCTCTGGTTTGGTTAACGCCATGCTGGGGGATGAGAGGTCCTGAGCGGCAGTCGCCTCCTTCTGCGAACACATCATGTCCCAAAAGGAGGCGGCGGAGCGTGAGCGGGAGGACGATCCTCACGCGGCGCTGCTCCGAAGACGTAGGAGGGGTCGAAAAAGACGTCAGTTTGACAGTCATCTCCGACTCCTCCCAGGTGGAGGCACCCGGCCTGTGCAATACAGGCACCCTTGCCTGTATTGCACAGGCCTCCACCAGTGTCGGACGGGAATGGCCAGGTGTCCCCAGCCAATTCCGTAGCCCCCCAACCTGGGGGACATGCGGGGCACGCCAGCTAGGCGGTCATGCGCCGGGAGGGTTGTGAAAGTAAAGGCTGAGCCGGTTTCCCATGGCCCTCCCATCACGGCGATGTGGGAACACCGCTGAGTTTTAGTGGGTATACTGTCGGTGGCATTCCGACAGGAATCCCACATACCCCGTCTCGTCCCCCGCGAGCGGGGATGCGTAATGCATTTGTAAGCAAAAAGAAAAGGACATTCGAACAAAACATGCTAAACAGCTATGGGTTTGGGTGGCTATAGTGGATTGGTTACCTAGAACTATGGAAGGACTATGTCCCCTGCCTGATCAATGTTATGTAATACACGGATAAAATGGCAGGGGGTGACTTGCACACTCAATAATGGGCCCCCGAAAACGGTCGCTAGCACATACAGACGTAATAACAAGGGGGCAACACTTACTGAGGTGCTTGAAGAGTGGAGAGGTATTCCACGGCTAACAGGACAATCCCGGAAGTACGGTCAAGATTCAAGTTATTGCCAACAGTCCAGCGGGCTCGATTCCCGCACGGAACAAATATTTGTATGAGTGTTTTATGTGAGTTTAAATGTTTGTAAACGATGGGTGCGTTTGCAAACATTTAAACAATACAGGAGAAATTCTTAGTTGGGAACGTTTAAAAAAAAATACTCCACTCAAGCCAGCCAACAAAAGGCAGGAAAGTGGTGAAAGCTCTGTTCCTCGTCAGTGTTCACTCCAGGCGGCCAATAAAAGCAAGCCCAAAGTGAGTAACAAGACTTCTCCCGGGATATAGGGTCCGTGGGGTCGCTACTGCCCAACAGCTCGCCACATGCTGCCCTGCGGGTTTATATATATCTCTTGGTCTGGCTCTTCACCCTAGACCTGTTTCGGCAAAGTAAACTACCGGCACAAACCCAGATTCCAGGAACGCGCAAGCCCCACCACGACGTCAAGGATACAGCGGTGGGGATTATTATTATTATTCATTTGTATGTTAACATAGCTCGAGACCATGGGGTCCCGGTTTTTTGGAAGGCGTACGAGGGACATAGACATATTTAAATGGAATGAGGCACCAACCGACGAGTATCCCTGTATGCACGGTGCAAGTGCACCCAAATACAACCTCTGGTTGGTGTAGAAAGAAAGAAAGAAAGAAAAATATTTTATTTGGGACACGCACAATACAAATAATAATAATAAAAGAAAATAAAATAAAAAAAGAACATTAAATCTAAGAAAATCATGAAAACTATATTAAAAGAAAAAAGAGAAGACCTGTGCGAGGCCAAAAAGGCTCCTATCTCAGCATGATGCTGCGATATTTGAAAAACAAACAAATACCGCAGTGCTGGTATTCTGATAGGGCCCGTTGTGATGCCACGGACACACCTACGGACATAAAATATATCCCACTAAAGGACATAATTTCTTATAAAAATACTAATAAATAGAATAAACAATAACATATATTATGAATACTAAAGTAAATGAAAACCGTATTTCTCAAGATATAGTCGAATATTACGATCGACCCACGCCCGACGCTCCAACATCGCTTGCCCATGCTACAGACAGACTATTACTATTATTAAGTATAGGACTATTGCAGGATATTGAAACAAATATATTGGATTATGGGTTTGGGTGAACTGTTTATCTAGAACCATGGGAAGACTATTATTGCCCGTACCTGACCAATGTTTTATATAAAATACACAGATGAAATGGCAGAGGGTCACTTGCACACTCAATAATGGGCCCCCGCCCCCAAACTGTCGCTAGCACATACTGACGTTGCGGCAAGCGGGCAACATGTTCTGAGACGCTTGGGGAGTGGAGAGATATTCCACGGCTATCTGAATAATCCCAGAGCTTGGAAAGTGGTCAAGCTCCTTACCAGCACTTAGTGTAATACTTCCTTCCTCCAAGCACGTTTGCTCTTGCGAATCTTCACTCAAGTCCGCCAATAAAGGCAAGAAAGAGGTAGGAGCTCGGTTCCTCGTCAGTGTTCACTCCAGCCGGCCAATAAAGGCAAGCCAGAGGCGAGCAACAAGACTACTCCGAGAGATAGGGTCCATGGGGTCACTACTACCCCCGCTGCCCTGCGGGTTTTGTATTTCTCTTGTTCTGGCTCCTCACTCTAGACCTGTTCCGGCAAACTACAAGATATTACTTCATGAGCACGTCTCTTACAACGATCAGTCCCTAAATGCCCTTCGTGAATCAGCTTAAACATGTCCCTTTGCATAGAATGTGGTATCAAAACCTGTTTATCTATATGTATTATTAGGTTAAGAATGAGTTTCTGTACAGCTGTCACCTGAGACGTCACTCCAACGCCTATAAAAGCGGTTGTCAACTGAGCCGCGCCCCTTTTTTTCCTGTCAGTGCTCGTGCAGAGAGGTCGTTGGATTTCGTCTTGGATCACAGCTAAGTCTTTGTTTGGTGGCCATTTCCCTTTTATGTGCAAATATAGCCTGTGCTTATTGTGTTTTGTTGAAGTTGATTGTTTCCTACTAAATAGTGCGTGATTATTTGTGTTAATTATTTAGTTCGCTATTTCAATATAAGTTAGGCCGACTTGACAGTTGTTTCTTTTATTTAAATATCCTCTCCTGGTTCCTAAGATCAGAAGTGGGATTCGCCCTGGTCCACTAAATTTGATTTACACTAGGAAACAATCAACTTATATCGTTCTTTTGAAAAATGCCTCGATCAAGATCGCGTAATGTGTCGTCCGAATCGAACTACCCACAGAGACGCATACGTAAACGTAAACGGCACCGTTCCCGCTCCCGCGATCGAGCCCGTTCCCGTTCTCGTTCTCGCGATTGGTCCTGTTCTCATTCTCACCGCGTTTCACGTTCGCGAGCTCATCATAAGTCCCATGAACGATTGAACCGAAGATCTCGTAGTCGGGAAAGCTCCGTAAAACAGGCATTGCAAACGATAGTCTCGCGTTTGAATGCAATCGAGGAACGTTCCGCAAGCGTACCTGGAACTCCACCGCAACCCGCTGGTCACAGCACGCCTCAAAATGTCAGTGTACCCTCAACGACACAAACATTAACGGAGATACTAAACATGTTAAATCCTGCAAAGTCACATGGTTATTACGTATCCAATTTTGATCCCGCTATCCATGACATTGAGGTGTGGTGTGAAGAGGTGGAACGCGCTAAACTATCAAACCATTGGAATGATTACGAATGTTTTTCGCGAGTGTCTAACTGCCTTAGAGGCGATGCAAAAACCTGGCAAGTCCGGCAATTCTTGGGTTTAGCTGGTTACTTTCGACGTTATGTCGAAGGTTACGCGACGAAAACAGCAAGTATTTCACGTTTAACTAAAAAGGCTGTAAAGTTCGAATGGGGACCCGAACAGGAGACTGTTCGACAAGACCTATTAAGGAGACTAACAAGTGAGCCCATACTTGCTATTTTCGATCCTAGCCTACCCACGGAGCTCCACACTGATGCTAGCAGTGCTGGATATGGGGCCGTTCTAATGCAAGTCCGTTGGGGCCGTTCTAGTGCAAACTTTACTAAAATAAGCCACCACTCGTTTAGTTATTTTAGTAAAGTTACACAAGACGCTGAAAGTAGGTACCACTCCTATGAATTGGAGACGCTGGCTGTTGTCAGGGCATTGCAGCATTTTAGACATTATTTGATTGGGTTAGAGTTCAAAATCATAACTGATTGCAACGCCCTGAAATCAACCGAGCGCAAAAAAGACTTGCTTCCTCGAGTAGCACGCTGGTGGATTTACCTACAAGATTTCAACTTCAACATTGAGTATCGTAAAGGCGCACTAATGTCACATGCCGACTATTTAAGCAGGAATCCACTGGTGGCGCATGTAAGTCAGGTTGAGAGACCTCGCAACTGGGCTCAGATTGCACAAAGTGCAGATAATGAGACCCAGGAGCTCATTCAAAAGTTATGTGAGGGTAGTCTGGATCCGCGGCGTTACGTCTGTCAACATGATGTCTTGTATTACCGTTTCTCGCCTACTGGTGAAGAATCTCGCCTATTGTGCTATATCCCCAAAGGCCACAGGCTAAGCCTGCTACGGATATATCACGATGAGCATGAACACATCGGGGTAGAGAAAACATTGGATCTTATCCTTAAGCATTTTTGGTTTCCCGGACTTAAAGCTTTTGTTTGCAAATATGTTTCCCATTGTATTACTTGTATTTCCAAAAAACGTGTACCTCGAGCCCCGTTACAACCCATAACATCATGGGAGAAATCTGACATTCCATTCCGCACTATACATGTCGACGCTTTGGGTCCTTTGCCAGAATCGAATGGTTACAAGTTTGTACTAGTGTTGATCGATTCGTTCACAAAATTTTGTTTGCTTTACCCTATGAGTCGACAAGACGCAGAGGAATTAAAGCGCGTGTTTAATAACGCGATCTCACTGTTTGGTGTTCCAAAATTAATAGTTTGCGACCGTGGTCGTATGTTTGAGGCATCTAGTTTTGTAAGTTTAGTTACTGAAATGGGCTGCAACATCCACTATATCACACCCGAGATGCATCATGCAAACGGCCAGGCGGAGCGTTATATACGCACTGTTTTGAACATGATTCGCATCGAGGCGAGTAATAAAAATACTCATTGGTCTAATTTGTTATGGAAACTACAATTAGTTTTAAATATTACAAAACATAAAACCACGAAATCATCCGCTTTGAACCTGTTAATTGGCACTGAGGCGACCACACCTATAATTCGTGCATTGGTACGAGATTTGGCGGTGGAAGACGCTAACCCAAATCGCGAGGCTTGGCGTGAAATATGCAGGAGCCGCGCGAGTGAGCTCCTTAAAAGGAATCAAGACGAACAAGATTCTCGTGTTAATCGACACCGTAGATCTCCTATGGGATTTAAATTAAATGATTTAGTGTTTGTAATTAAGTACTCACAGAGCACTGGAAAGTTGGACTCCGGGATGAGAGGCCCGTACAAGGTCACTAAGATCTTACCAAGTGACCGATATGCGCTCAAATTACTGACCGGTGTTTGAGGCAAGACAACCCAGGCTGCGGCGCAATATATGGTGCCGTGGAAAGGAGAATGGTGTCCTGACACCTGTTCAGCCTTTTTTGAATGTGAGTAATTGTTTGTTGGTCACAGATTGGTTCGTGTGTGTGATACTTTCGTCGGCTGCCCTAGCGGAGCTGCGATGAAGCTGTGCGAGTGTGAAGCTAGCAAACTACTGGCTTGATGCGCGCTGCGGTGCGACTGCTCAGCCTCGCCGCCATGTGTGTGACTGGTACTGCGGTGCTGGTTGAGAAGACAGATATGCGCTGCGGTGCTTCTGTCTTATGTGTTGATGATGGATTAGTGCTGCGGTACTCCTCCACTAGTTTTTGGACATGCGCCGCGATGCCTCTGTCTTGCAGACACGGCTTGTACGTGTATTATCGGACATGTGCTGCGGTATCATGATCTCGATATTGTGTAGAAATGCGCTGCGGTGCATTTGTTGCGTAAACACTTTCTAATAATGAGAATGTGTGGCGCCGGATGATATAGAATGATGGATGTGAGAACATTAAAACTGTGATTGATTGAAAGCGATTTGATATCTTAGCTGGATTGTTTCATTGAAAGAGGGCCTCAAATGTGTGATGAATGATTGAGTAGGCAAAAAAAAAAAAAAAATAAGCTGTTTTGGTCCTCACTAATCATGTCATGATTTCAGGCGAAGATAATGGTGTTGACACGCAGGCAGGACTCTCGCCTGATTCACCTGCGAGCCAAGACGAAGAGCGAGCTCAAGATGACGCCACATCAGACGTGCCCGAGGACGGTGCACAGTCAGGAGAAGCCGTATTAGGTTAAGAATGAGTTTCTGTACAGCTGTCACCTGAGACGTCACTCCAACGCCTATAAAAGCGGTTGTCAACTGAGCCGCGCCGCCCCCGGCACATCCACAGGATGCAGACCCTACAGAACCGTTTTCTACGTAAAATCACGGGTTCCCCCTGGTTCGTTCGTAACATAAACTTACATTTAGATTTGAAAATCCCCACCATTCAACAATTCATGAAACGCGCTTGCAAGCGTTTCTTCGATACCGCTGGCAGCCATCGCAACCCTCTGGTTGCGAAGGCCGCCAGTTATGTCCCCTCTAGAATCAGTAGAATCCGCCGTCCAAGGCACGCACTGACCGACCCCGACGACCCCACCACCCTCCTCCAGGAAAGCAGTAGGGCCACCAGTACAGTATACAAACACAGACACAAAACGAAGTTCCGACCTCGCCGCCGAGGTGCTTCGCATCCGCGTCCGCGTCCGCGTTCCTCCCCGATAGATTCCTCTTCCCCTCCCTTGATCGGATCCACAGAGCCAGCTGGTGGCGTAGCTGAGCCAGTAGTTTTACCCCTTAATAATAATGAACCCACTTTGATCCAGCCTGTCCCCAACTTGCTGTCCTTCCCCAGCGACGCCCTAAGCCGAGGTCCGTACCCCACAGGGGGTGCCCTTAGGTGATGGTCGCTTAGTTTATAAATAATATTATGCCCCTGGCTGGAGGCTTTGAGTTAGCTCGAAGGCACCACAGGATTGACCGGTTAAGCAGTCACGGCCTCTCAAGGCCAACTGCGAGATACCATACAAAAAAAAAAAAAAAAAGCCGCGCCCCTTTTTTCCTGTCGGCGCTCGTGCAGAGAGGTCGTTGGATTTCGTCTTGGATCACAGCTAAGTCTTTGTTTGGTGGCCATTTCCCTTTTATGTGCAAATATAGCCTGTGCTTATTGTGTTTTGTTGAAGTTGATTGTTTCCTACTAAATAGTGCGTGATTATTTGTGTTAATTATTTAGTTCGCTATTTCAATATAAGTTAGGCCGACTTGACAGTTGTTTCTTTTATTTAAATATCCTCTCCTGGTTCCTAAGAGTATATATTACACCATCTACAGAGTACAGTAGGCCAATTCTCGTACTTAAAAAACGTTCAAATTCAAGTCGCAATCTCATCTCAGCGACAATCAATGTCAAAAACCTGTAAAAAATGTATGGAAATTGATTGTAATTTTGACAGATTGAGACTGAGATTAGAATGCGAACGGTCTTAAAAATACGGGAATTGCCCCTCAGTTCATCTCTTATAGATCAATAGTATCTCAAGTCATTGTGTATGTTAAACTTATCAGGCCACCTTTGATTAATATATTTTAGCAACAATTTTAAACAATCATCCTTACTAGTTTCCCATTTGACGAGGGTTTATTCTGCGACATAGGAATATTATTGACTACCATTTTAATTTGGCATAGTTTATCTCTGCTGATTTCATCGTCATACAAATTCGGAAGAGGTGCCCGCGACAATGTATCATGTACTTCTCAGGCTTATAAGTGACCTCCAACTCATAAGCATGAACCTTCAACGTCATTCGCTGCACGCAAACTGGGACCGAGGCTGTAGATGTGTAATGAGTTCATATGTCGTTAGTTTTTACAAATTGGCGGTAATTTAAAAAGTGTTTGTCGAAATGGATTTGACTTGAGAAAATTTTCGTTCAATGATTGATTACGACTTTCGTTGTTCGTACCCAACAACAATGTTACGATAGACTTCGATTAGCATTTCATCCCGTGCCACTGTTTACAACTGGTGTACTGAAGTAGTCTGCACTTGTATTAACCAGTTTTACCGGCCATAACCTTGAAAATGCGTCTAAAACTGAGAAATATTTTGCACCGTGAAACGTAGTAGCCAATTCATTTATTGTTGGCAGTTGAAAATATGCACACTTTATCGCCTTATCAAGCGGCCTCAGGTCTTAATCATATATGCAACTGTCCATTTTTCTTATCAACAATTACAAACGAATTCACCCATGGAGTTGGATGACTCACTTTCCTAATGACACCTCACTCAATCATTCTATTCAACTCATCTTGTAACTTATTGCGAACTCCTAACGGTACCTTACGGATTGCACAAATCACGTTGGCATCACGTTGTTATCTACAACAATGTGATAATAATAATAATAAATTTATTTCAATTAAATTTACAGGTTTTACAATTAATCTTACATAGGGGTCTCCTTTTAAGTATGAGAAATACCTGTGCTAGGATATTCAACTGGCAAACAGCCTAACCCATTAAATAAATTTCGATAACCGGTACAAAGAAAAAAAGCGCGGGAACAATAATCTAGTGGGATGAATGCGAGATGCGTCACCGGTGCGGCGGCGGGCCGCTCGGCCGCCCGATAATGTAAACAAAGCATTTTTACGACTTGGGTTTCGTTGAATGGTGCTAACACTTGTGTTTTTTGTTATGGTAAGGAACGGGGCTTTAAGATAGCGGAGTTTCGTTTGAAATAGGATAGTATTTACGTAAACACTACGTACGATACGTACGTACGATAGTATTTACGTAACTTTGTTTTCAAATAAATGGTTATAGTTCGAAAAAACAAGCGTTGACCTATATTGTTTAAGGTTTTAAATACATTATGTGTATATACTTAACGCAAAACACTAATAAAACCACATAGCATTAGTACAATATGTACTATTTACGAGCGTCCAAAGTTGAAAAAATTTGCCGACGGCAAAAAAATAACAATGGCCGCCAAGACAATGGAAACAAAATGTTGTTTATAAATATAAATCTGATACGTAGAATAAAAATATTGGTACCTGTGGAAAGCTTATTTAATGCTTCAACTTTGTTATAAAAGTAGTGGTATTAGAATAACACACTGTACTAAAATAAGGATCTGAAAACACATACACGTAATAACAATAAACATGAATCGGTCAGCGCCGGTTGTGGAATAAAACCGAAATTACGTAATATTTTTTCACTCACCGACCTTGAAATCCTGCAGTAATTCACTTTACTGTAATATTTATCACACACTTAAACAGGCCATAGCACTTCAAACACTTGAAAACCCACTTAAAACACAAACTATTTATCATGTAAACAAAACACGCGCGAGTCCGTAAGTCACTGACAAGACGCCATATTTTTTTAATTATTTGTTTTTTTTGTTTGAACGCTTGTAGTGTTGTCATACATCTTAATACGCGGCTTTTAAGCACGAAATCGACTAAGCAATCGGATACAGTGTGCCACAGATCTTTTAAAAATGAAAAATTGAATAAAGTTTATCGAAAAACAAACACTTGAAAACCCACTTAAAACACAAACTATTTATCATGTAAACAAAACACGCGCGAGTCCGTACGTCACTGACAAGACGCCATATTTTTTTAATTATTTGATTTTTTTGTTTGAACGCTTGTAGTGTTGTCATACATCTTAATACGCGGCTTTTAAGCACGAAATCGACTAAGCAATCGGATACAGTGTGCCACAGATCTTTTAAAAATGAAAAATTGAATAAAGATTATCGGATTTCGATTAATTAAAAGGTTACTTAAGTGGGCGCTAACGTGCGGCGCCACTTTCTATGCGGCTACTTTTTATGCCTCTAGCGTTCTAGCGGACCAGTAAGATTTATATTATTAAGATTTAGAATTCCTAAAGTTAGACAAGCTTGCAACCCCAGCACACTCTGACAATAACTTACCGCAATTGCAAATTTTAATTCGTACGAAACACCCTTATTTAAACCACCATTTTAATTTGCAAATACCTTTTATAGGAATAAATTCACCACAATAAGATTGCAATCTAACACCTTCCTGGCCATTAATTAGCTTACTGCCATAGCCTGACAATAAAAACGCTTAGACGACAAAACATACGCTACGATAAAACATTAATATCTGCTCCCGTATCTAATTAAACTTTTCGGAACCGTTCTCCCCTTGGAGTATTTCATACCAATCCTCCGAGGAAGAGTTATGTTAATCTCTGAAATATTACACAAAACAGATATAAAAAATGACTCATAATCATCTGCTCCATTGACTTTTGATTCAGTTAAACCTATATCGTACATTTATTTTGCTCATTTTTTTTAACAATATGTCCATGCTTTTGCACAGAATTAACACTGCACACAAATAGCCAGACAAAAATTTAGGTTTTAGGCAATTTCCGGTCTCGTTTGAATGAACAAATATTCGCGCTCTTTTGGAACCACTAGCAACACTGGCCACACCACGCCCTTGTCGATGTCCGCTGCTGCGCCAGTTACCGCACCCACCGCGCTCGCCAACTGCATCGACCTGCACCAATCCCGAAGTACTAGCACCGCGCGTCTCCAATAAAAGTCGATTATCTATTGAAATGTGTACAACCTGCACACTTTTAATAGTTTTTCCAACGCCTGGTCTTCTGCTACCAATAACTGATCACTTGCTCCAGTACTCTGGATCCCACAAACAATATGATCGCAAATCAACTCCTCTTCCAAATTTTTAAAGTCACAATTTTTGCTCCGTAATTGCAATGCCGCTGCCGTAACATACTAAACTATTAATACTCCTACTTCCATACCACTTCTAAAAAAAGTCTACCTGGCTAATGTTATATTCGGTGACCAGTCAGTTCACCAAACATTAATTCAAAAAATTTTACTTGACAAGCATCGATTAGCAAAAACATTATTTGTCATTTCATCATTCTACAACAACAAGTTTACCAAATATTTTACTTAGCAAAATAATTATCTGATAAACTTTTATTTAATAACGTATTATTTGACAAACATTTCATTAGTTTTTCATTTTATTTCATAAACAACGTTTGGACTATAGACATAACACAAATTGACATGTGAGAAAGTAATTTAAAAAAAAAACTCACATTAGCATAATTGCAAGTGTAGTAGTGTAGGTTCCTTTAAACCCTGCAGACAGAAAAAGAAACCCCGCGCAGCGGGGCTCCGTCGACCTTCTGACGGAAACGCTAACCCTAGACGGTCGACGTCGCAGGGAGTTAGGTTCGGTTATGTTTCTTTAAACCAATGAGGAAATTGAAATTCAAATTGCAAATTCACATACATTTAGTTGTCCGAATATGTTACAATACGAAATGTATTGTAATGAAATGATATTTAGTAGAAACGTGATTTATCCTAATTAATATAAATGAAAAATGTATCTTTAAATTATTAAATATCATCTGATGCATTTGTTAAAAGAATTGTTTGCCAAATTAAAGTTTGTAAAACGAAAATAAAACATTTGCGGAATATGTTGTTTTCGAAATAAATTGTATACGAAACGTTGGTTGTTAAATGAAAATTTGTCAATTTGGAGTTTTGGTGAAACTTTAGTGAACCGTTATATTCTGTTTGACTCCAAAATACTAATCACGTTTCTTAACCAATAGATTGATCCTTAGCGCTCTCTTTGTCAAAAGAAAATGTCTCAAGATTTCAAACCCCGCAGGTCCAATTTAATGTATTAATATGCTGGCTTTACCACCTTTTTGCAACCCGATGCTTTTAAAAATAACATCAATAGCGACCTCCTACGCCACCATGCGTCTGCCCGGCTGACGGAGCTGCCCTCCAAACACAATTCTGTTGGTGATGGAGGTTGCGCGTGTTCCATAGCACTCTTGAACCGTCCCTGACGATTTTAAAGTCCACAACGTGCCTTTACTACCGACTTACACTATTGAAATCGGATAAATATTTCACCGCTGTCACCATGTAGTATATAATGAAATATAAGTCTGGATGAATACTGCTTTAATGTCATAATCAAACATAGACAATCCCCAACAATCGGTTAATTTAAAGATATTAACTAACAAGATCCCAGGACCACCAGAAGTGTTACGCTGACGACACGCTGGCAGGACCAGCGTGTCGTCAGCGTAACACGTCTGGCGCAGGGGAGGTCGTACCAGGCGGCGGCCGAACTAGTGAGATGCGGGGTTGCGACAATCGTCGAGAGGATCCGGCAATTGGGACTCGAGGTGGCCCTGCACAAGTCCGAGGCCATGTGTTTTCATGGTCCTCAGAACACGCCACCGTCGGGTTCCCAAATAACGGTAGGAGGGGTTCACAACGGCGTCGAGTTGACGATGAAGTACCTAGGACTCGTCCTCGAAAGCCGGTGGAACTTCGTGGAGCATTTCCGACGTTTGCCTCCCAGACTGAAAGGGCCGGGGCTGCCTTAAAGCGGCTCCTGCCCAATCTAGAGGGGCCAAACGCCTCCTGCCGGAGGCTCTACGCGGGGGTCGTGCGGTCCATGGCCCTTTACGGGGCACCGGTGTGGGCGCGTTGCTTGAGGCGGCGGCCAGCCCGCTGGTTGAACGCGCCCCAAAGGGTCGGTACGGTCTCCGGTGAGGCGGCGAGCCTCCTTGCCGGATTACCGCCATGGGATCTGGAGGCAAAAGTCCTCGCGCACATTTGGGAGTGGCGCGAGGAGGCGAAACGCCGGGGCGTAGCTCCGCTGCCGCGAGAAATCACGGTACAGCGGACAGAGCTCCGGCGGGATCTCAGGGCGGCATGGAGCGTTCGATTGTCGCAACCCAGCGCTGGGCACACCACAATTGCGGCGATAAGTCCCCTCTTTGAGGAGTGGCTAGAGAGGCGCCACAGCGTCCTCACCTTCCGCCTGACGCAGGTTCTTACCGGACACGGTTGTTTCGGGAGGTTCCTGTTTCGGATAAAACGGGAGGAAACGCCCGGGTGCCACCATTGTGTGGATCGCCCGGAGGACACGGTGGAGCATACGGTGAAGGTCTGTCCGGCTTGGGCGGAGCACCGCCGTGTCCTCGTGGAGGCGATTGGCGGTGGCAATCTCTCGCGTCCGGCCTTGGTCGGAGCGAGAGGGCTTGGGAAGCCGTCACCTCCTTCTGCGAAGCAGTAATGTTCGCGAAGGAGGAGGCGGAACGCGTGAGGGAGAGGCAAAATTTGCGCCCTCACGCCCCTAGCCGCCGCAGGAGACGCCCTGGGCGTCGGGAATCGCAGGCCGATTCCCGGCCACCGTAGGCGTGGGCTTGCGAACGGCGAGCAACGGGCAGCTCGCCGTTCGATAAGGACCAGGCCCGGGTCGACGGCGCGTGGTGTTCCACGCACGCCTCAAAGAGATGTCAGCACCAATGACGGGGTTTGCTAGGACCGATGCCAGCTAGGGTTGCGGAAAAGTCCGAGAGGGATACCGTGGCCCCTGGCACAGGTAACTGAAGGAACACGGGTGGGTTTTAGTCAGTAAGAGTCTGACACGCCCTCCTGCTCTGCCCAGAGCGGGAGAAGTTATTTGATGATTTCCCACCCTAAAAACGACCACCAGACGTCACGTATTTTCTGACGAACGAAATTTGGATGATTGAGTAGTGTTAGTATGTACTAAGAACGCATGCCTACCTGCTAGCTTGCTGAGACGGCCAATTCTCAGGTATCAGGTAATCAAGGTACATAAAAACATTACTTACCTCCTCTCTTCTATTCTCCAAGCTGATTTTCATGTATATTTCAGGCAATATCCTTAAAAATAAGTCGCCAATACTCCCAGACACTTTCCGTCGGCCATATTGCCTTGCAGACGCTTTAAAGCTCCCAAAATAATTACTTAACATCACGTAAATTCTGATGCTCCATTTTTATATATCTACCAGACAACTATTTTAAAACCTCTTACAAGAAGACAAACCGATCCAAGGGGCCAATCATCCCTTAAACTCAATTTTAATACCTCTGTGGGTAGGAGCGCGAGAGCATTATCCACGCGCATGAGACTACTTACTCTATTAATGCTTGCTTAGTATCTTACTGAGCAAGAACTAGGCAAGGATCTCTAAATTAAACTATATGTGTGAATAGAAATTAAGCCTTAGTTAAGGTGAGTGACATTAATTGGACTAAGAGGATCATTCCCAACCTAATAAAAAAACTACTTATACTTACTTTGTGGAAGCAATTTCTGGAACAGCCGAATTAATGAGTGCCTAAGTAGAAAAACTATCATATTCCCAATAGAATTCTAAGTAATAGGAAAACATGGAAGGGATTAGGGATTTTGTCGGCTTAACTAGAATTTAGACTGTTGACTGTGACTCAATGAAATCAATCGAAAAGTCTAGAGTTTGGCTTTCTATCAATTCAAAAGGATTAGTCTATCAAAATGATTTTCAATTAGTAGGTAGAACTCATCGTTGCCTAAATGGAAACATAATTTAAATTAAACATTTCAATTTTGAAATGTGTTCCAATTTTGCGTAAGAAGAAACAAAAGAGAATCGTCTAAATAAATCCCCGAAACAAGACACTGAAGAACTTAAAACTCGCCTCAAACATCCCTAATAGTTAGCTCCACCACAAACAATACAACAATGTACTACATTAAGACCGCTTTTGTGACAAGATTGAATTATTCCAACGTTCTGAAACAATGAGACCTTACCTTAACCGCGTTATCGCAATTTGCATACAGTTTAATGACAAGTAATGAAATAACTACAGCACACATTGACCAGCAAATTGTAAATAAATCGAATCTCATTGTGTTGCTATTAAGCAATGTTTGTCGTTCATTTATTTTCCGTTGTGATCGGTTTAGTTAAAACTGTCAGCCAAATGAAAGCCCGCGTCTGACGTGACTTTGTATTATAACACTTCATTACGTGAATTTACAATTTTGTTTGCCATGGCTTTTATCTTGGCTCCATTATACAAAACTTTACATTAAGTGGTCTGTTTTATCAGTTTGACGGTTTCTGTGCAGAATATGTGTTTACTTAAAATATAACAAGTGTATTTCTATAGTCTTAAGCTCTGGCCAAACTGAAGCGAATCACGCGATCCGATTGTGTTAACTCAACTTGTACTGAGGTATTCAAACGGGCGCAAATAAACGCGTGACTTCCTACTCATTAAAGAAATGAAGCGCGCAGTCATGCCCTGTCACGCGTAGAGTTTTCCTCGGTACAACCAGAGTTTTAAATACAACAAAAATAGAACCAAATATTCAAAAATCATATTTTAAACAATAGTTTTGAAACTGATCCGACAAATTACTATACACCTACTTCAAAAAAAAATCGATAAGGTTTTTAAAGACCACTTAAGTAAGGTTAAAAATCAGGGGTGATAATCTCCGGGTGCATGTCTTTCAACTGTCAAACGAGCTCTAAAAAAACGAAAAAATGCGCAAAAAAGACAATACTTTGGACATACATACATACTATACAGACATATATACATACATACATACATACTATACTATATAGACATACTTTGGAGGAGGAGAGGAGCTTGTGGCTAAGTAATAACAGCCACACAGGTCGATCGATCAGGTTAAACTACGCTTGTCGCGGTTGTTCCGTGGATGGGTGACCATCTTTACATACTAAAACCCCTTCGTACTTCGGATAGCACGTTAAGCCTTTGAGAGTCCTTACGGGTCATCAGAAGCCCGAAAGTCTGTCAACCAAGGGGTATCATATTACCTAGTAACTGGGTTGTGGAGGTCAAATAGGGAGTCGCTCCATGTAAAATACTGGTATTCAGCTGCATCCGGTTAGACTGGAAGCCGAGCCCAAGATAGTTGGTAAAAGGCTAGGCAGGACATAGTCCACAGTATTGGACAGTCAAAGAACATGGAACAAAACGTACCCACCCATGTAGCAAATTGAAATTGGTATCATTAGAAAGGTCTTTGAAAATATATATATTTGTTGTATGGGGGCAACTTTGTAGCTTGCGGGGGAAAAAAGATATTTGACGTTGAAAATGCCGAAAATCCTTAATAAAAGCGACCCATGCACATTCGACGTTTTTGCGATATTATCCGTTAGGTACTTCGAACTACGAGTATTATGCGCTAGCGTCGGAGTGTCGTAAAAATTGGAGAGAAGCCAGAAAGAACAGAGAAGCCATCGAAGCCTATTATTGCTCCTGCATGACGGGTATGAGAACTCTAGGCGCCTTTTTTTTTTTTTTTTTTTGTGGGTGGGAAATCATCAAATAACTTCTCCCGCTCTGGGCAGAGCAGGAGGGCGTGTCAGACTCTTACTGACTAAAACCCACCCGTGTTCCTTCAGTTGCCTGTGCCAGGGGCCACGGTAACCCTCTTGGACTTTTCCGCAACCCTAGCAGGCATCGGTCCTAGCAAACCCCGTCATTGGTGCTGACATCTCTTTGAGGCGCGCGTGGAACACAACGCGCCGTCGACCCGGGCCTGGTCCTTATCGAACGGCGAGCTGCCCATTGCTCGCCGTTCGCAAGCCCGCGCCTACGGTGGCCGGGAATCGGCCTGCGATTCCCGACGCCCAGGGCGTCTCCTGCGGCGGCTAGGGGCGTGAGGGCGCAAACTTTGCCTCTCCCTCACGCGTTCCGCCTCCTCCTTCGCGAAAATTACTGCTTCGCAGAAGGAGGTGACGGCTTCCCAAGCCCTCTCGCTCCGTACCATGGCCTGGACCAAGGCCGGACGCGAGTGATCGCCACCGCCAATCGCCTCCACGAGGACACGGCGGTGCTCCGCCCAAGCCGGGCAGACCTCCACCGTATGCTCCACCGTGTCCTCCGGGCGATCCACACAATGGTGACACCCGGGCGTTTCCTCCCGCCTTATTCGGAACAGGAACCTCCCGAAACAACCGTGTCCGGTGAGGACCTGCGTCAGGCGAAAGGTGAGGACGCCGTGGCGCCTCTCTAGCCACTCCTCAAAGAGGGGACTTATCGCCGCAATTGTGGCGTGCCCAGCGCTGGGTTGCGACAATCGCACTCTCCATGCCGCCCTGAGATCCCGCCGGAGCTCTGTCCGCTGTACCGTGATTTCTCGCGGCAGCGGAGCTACGCCCCGGCGTTTCGCCTCCTCGCGCCACTCCCAAACGTGCGCGAGGACTTTTGCCTCCAGATCCCATGGCGGTAATCCGGCAAGGAGGCTCGCCGCCTCACCGGAGACCGTACGGTATCCCCGGACCAGCCAGATTGCCATGACCCTTTGGGACGCGTTCAACCAGCGGGCTGGCCGCCACCTCAAGGAACGCGCCCACACCGGTGCCCCGTAAAGGGCCATGGACCGCACGACCCCCGCGTAGAGCCTCCGGCAGGAGGCGTTTGGCCCCCCTAGATTGGGCAGGAGCCGCTTTAAGGCAGCCCCGGCCCTTTCCAGTCTGGGAGCCAAACGTCGGAAATGCTCCACGAAGTTCCACCGGCTGTCGAGGACGAGTCCCAGGTACTTCATCGTCGACTCGACGCCGATGTGAACCCCTCCTACCGTTATTTGGGAACCCGACGGTGGCGTGTTCCGAGGACCATGAAAACACATGGCCTCGGACTTGTGCAGGGCCACCTCGAGTCCCAATTGCCGGATCCTCTCGACGATTGTCGCAACCCCGCGTGTCGCTAGTTCGGCCGCCGCCTGGTGCGACCTCCCCTGCGCCAGGACTAGCGTGTCGTCAGCGTAACAAACCACGCTGACGCCGCTGGGGAGGTCGGCGCTCAGCACCCAGTCGTAGCCGATATCCCACAGATGCGGCCCCAGGACCGATCCCTGTGGGACACCGCACGACATCTCTTGCCGGTTCCATACTCCCTGGTGACCGGGGTAGATGACGGCCCTGTCCGTCAAATAGGCCTCGACCACACGACAGAGGTAGGTCGGCATCCGGTGATACCGGAGTGCCTCCCTGATGCAACTCCAGGGCAGGGTATTGAAGGCATTGGCGATGTCTAGAGACACCGCCAAGACGACCCCACCCCGGGCCACAGCATCCCCCGTCGTGAGGGCCCGCACGCGCATGATGGCGTCCACCGTAGAGCGCCCCCTGCGGAAGCCAAACTGGCTCTCCGCCAAATCCGGCCCCACCCGCACCAGCCGCAACTCTAGGTGCCTGTGCTCACACTGTTAGCATAATATGGTACTTAGGTGTTGGCAGGTACCTAGATAACTGTTGTAATTATTGTGGTCTGCAGAATCACGTTTCTAAATAAATTAGTGGAAATAGCGAAATGAAAAACTTGTAAACGTACGATGGTTGCTATTCAAACTTAGAACACATATCCTTTTTTTTTGACATTAGAAAAGACATTTAAAACCTATAAAAAAAAATATCATAACAAGTAGGTTTTACAACATCCGCCCTTAATGGAAATAAAAAGATAAAGTAGTAATGCTAAACACAATAGAAAATAATAAAACATTACTACCAGACTAAACAGAAATACCAAACATAAATCGACGAAAAATAAACAAATAGAAAATCATTCTACCTATTTATTACTAAACCCATATTAACAACGCACCTAAGATGAGCTATGCGCCTTAAGGGCTTGGTTAAAACATCGGCTGTCATTTTATCCGTAGGTATAAACTTTATATCTATAAGACCCTCAGTAACCTTTTCACGAATAAAATGATATCTCGTATCAATGTGTTTGGTTCTATTGTGGTGGATTGGATTTAGCACAAGTTTCTGTGCACTTTGGCTATCGTTGTATAGCAACACCCTATCAGCAAAACCAGTAATGTCACACACTAACCGTCTGAGGAAAATAGCCTCCTATGCAGCACTGGTCAAGGACATATACTCAGCTTCTGTAGACGATAAGGCTACCGTCGGCTGCTTCTTACACTCCCAGCTAATAGGTCCACCTGCTAGCGTGAAGTAGAAACCAGTGTACGACCGACGGTCATGTACACAATTCGCCCAGTCAGCATCCGTGTATCCACATAAACGTCTACCGACTTTCCTGTAAGTAATACAGTAATTCATAGTACCTTTCAAATACTGTAACACTCTTTTACCAGCCAACCAATGCCTCTTATCATAACAGTTATTAAACTGACTTAAATAACTCGTGGCATAAGCTATATCGGGTCTCGTATTCACAGCTAGGTACATGAGACATCCTATCAAGTTTTGGTAAGGATATTCACCAAGAGATGTTGGATTACCTTTCTCCAACTTGTTATTCTCCAAAGGTGTAGACATCTCCTTGCAATTTCGCATATTAAACCGCTCCAACACTGCCTGGATATAAGTCTTCTGACTGACCATGATTTTATCATCAACACGGTTAATATTTAAGCCTAAATAATACAACAATTCACCCAAATCTTTTAGCGAGAAATAATTTTTCAAGTCGTTTTTGACAGCGTCAAAAGAACTTTTTTCTTTGTAAAAGACAATTAGATCGTCAACATAGACTGCAAGTATTAAGGTTTCATTACCAAACTTTTTCAAGTAAACACATGATTCCGCGCATGTTCGTGCAAAGCCAATTTTTGATAGAATTTGATGCAATTTGATATTCCAGGCTCGAGCTGCCTGCTTCAAACCATAAATGGATTTTCTGAGCAAACAGACTTTACCTTCTGCCCCGCGCTCAGCAAATCCCTCAGGCTGTTGCATTATCATCGCTATTAATAGCTTCACGATAACTTTTCGGATCATCATACAACCAATCAACACCGTGAGTGCCGTACGAATAATAATCTGGAGGTTTATGTACTCTTTCAGGATACCTTCTCTCAGGACATACATCGTTAAGTTCATCTGAAGGAACTAGGGACAGATCACGTTGTTCATCCGAATGTAGAGACTCCGTGTCGCCAACCCCACCAGCTTCATCAGTCGCGTCCACAAAAACGTCAACTTGTTCTACCTCCATGTCCACACCTTCTGAAGTAGGTGAAGAAGTATAAGCAGATGAGATAGAAATCTCTTGTGGAGATGTGGTATCTGACGAAGTTTGTGAAAAAAGATTAATGACATTAGGGCTCACAACAACTTCAGGCTGAACAGACCTATCCTTCAATCCTGAAAAATTATTTTCAAAAAACGTAATATCCCGTGACTTAATCAACCTCCGAGGGTTTTCCGCGCTACGGAAATAATAATTGCTTCGATGATCTGAATATCCAACGAAGATTTATGTTCAGAAGTTTTCATGTCAAGCTTAGTTCTCTGGCATGAAGGCACGTGAACTAAAGCTCGGCAACCAAACACCCTTAGATGAGACAGGTCGGGTTTACTACCACACCACATTTCATATGGCGTCTTACCATCAAGTGCACGATGAGGTGACCTATTCTTTAGATAAACACTAGTCTCAACAGCGTCTGGCCAAAAAACTTTCGACAAAGAGCTCTGTGCCAGCAAGGAACGGGCCTTCTCCACAATACTACGATTGCAACGTTCACTTACCCCATTTTGTTGAGGGCTGTATGGTACAGACGTTTCATGTCGAATCCCTTGAGCCCGCAAATAGTCTGTCAGCTCCTTGTTGACATACTCAGTACCATTGTCTGACCGAAGGGTTCGAATCTTAGTGCCAGTCTGTCTCTCAACAAGTGCTTGGAAAGCACAAAAATACTTCTGAACTTCTGTCTTAGATGACATACAATAAAGGGATATAAAACGTGTATAATCATCTACAAAAATAATAAAATATTTATTACCTTTAAAAGATTCAGTGGTCAGGGGACCACAAACGTCCGTATGGACCAATTCTAATGGTGACGAAGCCTTCTTATACTTTATCCCTGTGAAAGGCTTCCGGGCCTGCTTACCCTCTACACAAGGTACGCATGGTTCTTTGTCAACCTCAGTATACTCCACACCAACAGCTAGACCTTTTTTGAGTAGATCCATACCAATACGGCAGAGATGTCCAAGACGCTTATGCCAAAGCTGAAACTGGGACAAATTAGTGTGAACATTATAAGCTGAAACACCTTGCGGTTTAACTGTACAATTTAAAGTGTACAATCCACCACAAATAGAACCATGTAAAACAGGATCGTTTTTAAAAGAAACATCATTAGAATTATAAAAATTACAGCCTTTTTTATCAAAAACAATAGATAATCCTTTCTCTACTGCCTTTTTGACTGATAGTAAATTACAATCTAAGCCAGGAACATGTATAACATTAGACATCTTCTTGAAATCGTTTTTTGTGTCAATTGCAACATCTCCTAAACCCACAGCCGGCAAACTTTTACCATTTGCTATAGTTATCTTCCCATCACAGGGTCGGTACCTATTAAACCATTCAGCATGTGGAGTCATGTGTGTAAACGCACCAGAGTCGATAATCCACTTCTCAGACATCTGAACACTTGGTGCAGACAAAGCAAGTTCCTTGACATCATCCAAAACCACTTCTGTGACACATGCATCCATAATCCCTGAACTAGAAGCAGTCAGTCCCTTATCTTCAGAACAACTTTCTGTAGAGCAACTCGCCTTTGCCTTTTTCTCCTTCCTTTTGAGAGGACAATTAGGACTTTTGTGCCCTGGCTTCTTACATCGAAAGCAAATAACCTTCTTGTTAGTATGCAACGCAGCCACATCATGTTTAGTCTCCTTCGTCATTTCGCTCAACAACTTAGTCCTCACCAAATCTGTTGTGACTTCAACGCTCCCATTCTCAAGCGCCATTATCATGGGCTCGTAGCGAGATGTTAGACCTCCCAATATGATAGCTGCTAAAGAACTATCTTCTATGGTTTTGCCAATATCGGCCAGGTCTAGTGCTGTTGTTGTTATTGCCGTTAAGTAAGCTTCTAAATCAGAAAAGTCAGATAAGGAGTACCTGTACAACTTACGTTCCAACGTCAGTTTACGACCCAAACTTCGATCCTCGTAGGATTTCGTAAGAGCATCCCACGCTTCTTTTGCGGTCTTAGCTGGTCGAACGATCGAAATAGCAGCGCCATCCACAGTAAGGCATATTTTAAAAAGAGCCTTTTCATCCTTCCGTACATCGTCGGGCGTCTTATTCCCTTCGACAACTACTTCGCTTACGGTTTCCCACAATCCTTCATGGATTAACAACATACGCATTTTAAATTTCCACACAGTGTATCCTTCTCTATTACAAAGTATCGGAATACCATTTAGTGACATACCAGAAACTGCAGACGACATGTTTGTAGAATTTCACCACAAATCTCCTTTTAAATTCGATCGTAGATAAAATAAAGAGCACCCTTCGTGCTGATAACGTGTTGTAATTATTGTGGTCTGCAGAATCACGTTTCTAAATAAATTAGTGGAAATAGCGAAATGAAAAACTTGTAAACGTACGATGGTTGCTATTCAAACTTAGAACACATATCCTTTTTTTTTTTGACATTAGAAAAGACATTTAAAACCTATAAAAAAAAATATCATAACAAGTAGGTTTTACAACAATAACTTCATAGGTCCAGCAAGTGCCTGGGATGATATAATCATTGAGAATAACAACACAATTTAAAAATGATGTTTGTGCTGGTCTTGTAATAAAACTGTGCTTTTTAAGATTTATGGTTTTTATTTAATATTTTTTCCATACCAAAAACGAATGGTAGGAAGCTAAGTCGGTCTCTCTTTAGGCAGAAAAAACAACTGGTTAATTATTTGGTCTACAAAACAGAAAAAGGTGCGATTGCTATAATTAACACTTTGCAATTAAAAATGTAATAAAGAAGTTATCATAACTTCGGTCTCCCATTCATTCATTCATTCGTTCATTTATTTTTGAGTTAGTCAATTAAGCCTCTTCTAAATGACACCTAGTCTAAAATGCTACAAAGGTGGGTACGGGTTCCATACAAAATTACCCATTGTTCTTTTTAATAAATTACCGCTTGAGTTAAAAAGCATGCTGTACACAGGCTCATCCATGGCAAAGCTCAAGGCATGTGTTCGGGCGCCTCCGACCACTCGGCAATCTTCGGCAGCTGTCGTGAGACAGTGGAAGACGGCGAGCGGCGGCGAGAGGAGCGGCGTGCGGGACATCGGCACTTCGCTACCGATCTCGGACGACGGCACGCGCGGGCACTCCATACGCTTACCAACATCGATAATATTGTACCTATTTGGATTACACTCTTTTAAATTACAGTCCATTGCATTTTAGTTTAGTCCTTAGTTAGGTCCCTAACATATGGTCCTTCGAGCCTCCATAAAGTCGCGTTTTGGTAGGAACCAATTTCGTCGGCTACTGGCATTACGACTCGACGTTGGTGAACTTTGGACTCCTAGCAAATTTGAATTCGCTACGTCACCGGAGCAACGGTTTTTTCTACCGAAGTCGTTTGAACACGAGAAGAACAAGAACTGGACTATACTACATTTCACCAAGTCTTGATAACGACGCCGGCGCTTATTACATCGACTGGATTGTACGATTTACGCCGAGTCATCGCTTGGAAGCATTTTAGTCAGGTTTCTTGTGGATAAAGATTCGGTATTGGGTGAGTTCGTTCCAATTGTTTCCTTCCATATCCTTTTCAAACAAATATTCAGTGTTTCATTCTGTTAAATTCAAATTCTTTTCCGTTTTCACGTTCATATTTGAGTCAATACGTGTTAACATTATAGTCATCTCTTTCTTATGCACTGCTTGCGCTTGTGCACTGCTAAATCCCAAGGCCATTTACCGTTAATTGGGTGCATAATCGGCTGTGTGCTTATAGTAATAATTGTAACAGCTGATCACGTTGACCGGTGTAGCTCGCCGGCTCCTGTGACATTCATCAAGGTCACGCGGCTATTCATTTGTTTTGTTTAACTTAACTGCCAACTTCTGTACGAAACTTTGCTACGCTTAATCAATTAGTGTTAATATTACTTATTACTTTTCTTACTGGAATACGCTATGGCCTCTTTAGACTTATTGCTGAGAAAGCGAAGTGCCGTTAAGGCAAAACTTACAAATTTCACAAATTACATGAATGTGCTTCTTAGTTGCAAAATTATTTCCGACATTCAACGCTTAGAGTTGGAGAGCCGTTTTAAAAAATTTGAGGTTACATACGATGACTTTGACAAATTACAGACGGACATCGAGGTGCTTTCGGATGATCCTGGCGAAGCGTATGCAGAGAGAGCAAAGTTCGAGGACCGTTACCACGCACTTGCAGCGCAGGCGCACGGCCTGCTTGCCAGTAACGAGAGCGGTGACGGCGGGTCTGTAACAGGCTCGGTAAACAAACACTCAGGTGAATCGTTCCAACAACGTAACTTTATACGCTTACCTAAAATTGATTTGCCTAATTTTGATGGTGGTTATCAGTACTGGCTTGAGTATAGAGATACATATTTGTCACTAATTCATAATAGTAGTTGCATAGATGCCATTAGTAAGTTCCATTACCTCCGTGCGTCACTTAAAGGCGATGCTTTGGAAATAATAAAAAATATTGATTTCAAAGGTGATAACTATCAAATGGCGTGGAAGTTACTATGCGACCGCTTTGATAACAGTAGGCTTTTAGTAGATACCCATGTTAAGGCCTTGTTCAATGTAGACTGTATTACACAAGAATCATCCACTTCTTTGCGTCGTTTAATTGATCTAATTAATAAGAATATCAGAGCCCTCAATACAATGAACGAGCCCACGGACAGTTGGGACACGTTGATTATTTATATGATGGCAATTAAACTAGATCCTATCACCAGCAGGGAATGGGAAGCTCATCGTAATACCATACCAACAAAACCAACAGTTTCACAATTTTGTTCTTATATTAGTAAAAAAGCAGATTTATTGGAGACATTAGAACATAACAAACTCGCACTTAATATAGAAAATAACACTAACACTCATAACAATCAAGTAGGAAGCAAACATAAATCATTAATAATAGCAACTAATAAAACCGATAATTCAAATCAAAAATATGTAACAAAATGTCCCTTATGTAATCAAAATCATCTATTATACACTTGTGAAGGGTTCCGAAAATTAAACGTAGAACAACGTATATTAAAAGTTAAAGAATTTAAAGTTTGTTTCAACTGTTTGCGTAGTGGTCATGTAACAAAACGATGCAGATTGGCAGGTTGTAAATATTGTAAAGGTAGACATAATACCCTTTTACATGTTGAACAGTCCACCCATTACCAAGATCCTATGCCCAGTAGTGTAGCATTGCCCACTGATGTTTCTGGAAGTGCCGCTCCACACAATGGCACCTCAGAAAATATCTCCTTGTCGAGTGACGCTCGGTCACAACATACTACCTCTCATATTTTACTGTCCACAGCGTTGGTGAGAGTGGTGAACCATCAAGGCATCAAGGCCGACGCCAGGATCCTGCTCGATAATGGTAGCACAGCTAATTTTATTACGCAGAAACTATGTGATCAGCTAGGACTTCCTCGACGTAACACGAGTTCCACGGTGACAGGTATAAACAGTCATACTACGTTAAGTACACGGTCTTGCAAACTAACTATTGAATCATGCAGCGGCAGCTATAAGACGGACATAAATTGTTTCATACTACCTACAATTACCAAATTACTACCGTCTACTTTAGTCGACATAAGTAGCATTCCCATACCGTTAGATTTAAATTTGGCCGATCCGTCATTCAACGTTCCATCAGAGATTGACATACTAGTTGGTGCTGAAATATTTTGGAATATTCTAGGCAGTGCATCTATCAATTTAGGAAAAAATCAGCCCAAGTTACACGAGACAAAGCTCGGATGGATAGTATCAGGCTCTGTGGCTCTTCCAAAACATCCAATCAAAAATATACATTCACATTTTTGTAACATCTCATTGAACGATTTAAATAACAGCCTAAATAAGTTTTGGGAGCTCGATTTCGTTTCTTCTGAGCATTCCTTGTCACAGGAAGAACGAGCCTGCGAAGAAAGTTTTCGCGTTAACACTGTGCGTGATCAAAACGGGCATTTTATAGTTACAATGCCTCTTAAAAATGATCCCAGTGAGTTAGGTGAGTCTTATGAAATGGCTAAACGTCGATTTTTAGCATTAGAACGCCGTTTCCAACGTGATCCTGCTTTTAAGGAAAGATATGTTGCATTCATCGAGGAGTACGTGAGCCTAGGGCATATGACTGTGAATAACTCATCAAGGAAACCTCATTCAGGCAACAAAAATGAGTATTTTTTGCCACATCATGGAGTCATCCGAGAATCAAGTACCACAACTAAGCTCAGGGTAGTCTTCGATGCATCAGCAGCGACTACTTCTGGAGTGTCGTTTAATGACATCCAAATGGTGGGGCCCACTGTCCAAGATGATCTCTTTTCTATATTGCTGCGTTTCCGTCAGCACAAGTTTGTTATTTCTGGTGACATAGAGAAGATGTATAGGGCCATTCAGGTAACACCATCACAACGTAACTTACAACAAATAATCTTTCGCGCTGACCCTAAGCTACCACTTCAAACGTACAGTCTTAATACTGTTACTTATGGTACAGCTTCCGCCCCTTATTTAGCCACAAAGAGCTTAGTCAGTTTAGCAACAACTGCCTCTAATGACGTTGTAAAATCGTCCATTGAACGAGATTTTTACGTCGACGATTATCTGAGTGGCTGTGACTCGGTTTCCGAGGTGGTCCAGATGGGTAAAGAAGTTGCATCCATTTTAGCGTCAGCTAACTTTCATTTGAGAAAGTGGCAATCTAATAGTTTAGATATTTTAACGGAAATAGCTGGTGTTTCAGGGCATTCTGGTAGGTTGAACTTGTCTGAGGATAGAAACGTGTCATCTAAAACGTTAGGCCTATATTGGCTATGTAAATCTGATTCTCTCGAGTTTTCAATATCGGTCGATACCAGCAAACCAATCACAAAGCGCCACATTTTATCTGTGATTAGTCAAATATTTGACCCATTAGGTCTGGTAGGTCCTTGCATTATCGAGGCTAAAATTATCATCCAAAGTCTATGGATGGCTAAGTGTGACTGGGACGAGCGAGTACCAGATAATATACATACCTCCTGGTTAATGTTCGTGAATAGTCTACCATGTTTAAATACCCTTAAAATATCCCGGTGGATTTCATGTGACAATTCAACTATAAATGAAATTCATGTGTTTACAGATGCATCCGAAAAGGCCTACGGTGCATGTATTTATATAAAGTCTAGTACTAAAGATGGGTTAGTAAAAGTACAGCTGTTGGTCTCTAAAAATCGTGTTGCACCGATCAAACCAACAACCATCCCTAGACTTGAGTTATGTGGGGCTTTATTAGGAGCAAGACTGTGTGTTAATGTACGGAATTCCTTCACCAAACCCGTTAGTAAGTGCTACTTTTGGTGCGATTCGACCATAGTGTTAAGTTGGCTCTCCATGACACCTAATTTATTAAAACCTTTTGTTCGTAATCGCATTAACGAGATACAAGAATGCACTATAGGGCAAACGTGGAGCTACGTGCCGTCGAAGGAAAATCCGGCGGATCTTGTTTCTCGCGGGCTGAAGGCTGACCTTATCAGCGAGTGCTCCTTATGGTGGTCAGGTCCTCAATTTCTGTTAAATGATGAAATATATTGGCCAAAAATGCCCAATGGGAACTTGAAACAAGATCTACCTGAAGTTGTATTATCACACTTTACTGATCACTCATCCCATCATCAATCATACAATAATTTAACTTCAAAGCATTTGTCACATCATAATGATAATCATTCATTCATTAAATCACTAATTCACAAATATTCCAATTATAATCACTTACAGAGAATCGTCGCTTATATACTAAGATTTATTTACAATTTAAAGCATACACATAATAAATTCCTTGGTTCCCTTTCCTGTGAAGAACTTACAAATTCTACAAATTTTATTTTACGTCACGCTCAAATGGATATGTTTCCTGTTGAGTTTAATTTACTGCAATCAGGAAAGTCTTTACCAAAAAAAAATAGGCTTATTTCTTTGAGTCCTTTTACAGATTCGAATGGTCTCATACGCGTAGGAGGGAGACTTGACAATTCACCTTATGATTATAATGTCAAGCACCCCGTACTATTATGCGGTAAGCACCATATAACTAAAATAATATTTCATAAATATCATCTCGACTGCTTACACGCTGGCCCTCAGCTGCTCTTGGCAAATATACGCCAAATGTATTGGCCTCTGGGTGGTAGAAATCTTTCCAAATGTATTGTTAAAAAATGCATCAAATGTTATAAATACAAGTGTCAAACTATGCAACCTACAATGGGTCAGTTGCCCTCTTCAAGGACACATTTAGAACACACATTTTTAAATTGTAGTGTGGATTATGCGGGGCCAGTGCTGATAGCTGATCGCAAAGGGCGAGGGTGCAGGCTTATAAAGGCGTACCTGTGTATTTTTGTTTGCCTTGCCGTTAAGGCAGTTCACATCGAGCTTGTTACAGACCTTACGAAAGAAGCCTACATGGCTGCTTTGAACCGTTTCGTGGCTCGTCGTGGTAAGCCCGAAAGCATCTTGTCCGATAATGGGACAAACTTTATAGGTACCTGCAATGAGCTACGTAAGTTTTTACAAGACTCGAATCTCGTGTCTGAAGTCGTTCAACAAGGCATCACATTTTCTTTTACGCCTCCATACTCTCCCCACTTCAACGGCATTGCTGAAGCTGCCGTCAAATCTACGAAACATCACCTAAAGAGACTTTTAGGCTTAACGCACTTCACCTACGAAGAGATGGCCACGTGTTTGACTCAAATAGAGGCCGTCTTAAATTCCCGTCCTCTTACCCCTCTTTCCACTGATCCTCTAGATTTTTCCGTTCTTACTCCTGGACATTTCTTAATTGGGCGACCACTAATATCTGTTCCGCATCCACAGGTTACTGATCTCAACATCGGGCGACTGGAGCGCTACCAAAGAGTGGAGCACATAAAGCAACATTTTTGGAACCGTTTTCAATTAGAATATGTTTCTCTGCTCCAGAAAAAAACTAAATGGACAGCGTCAACAGGCCAACTTTCAGTAGGAGCACTGGTTCTCATCAAAGAGAAAGGCCAGCCGCCCTTGGTGTGGCCACTGGGGCGAGTCATCAAGGTCTTCCCTGGCTGCGACGGGACCACACGGGTCGTGGAGCTGAAGACGAAGAGAGGAACGGTGCTGCGGGCTTACAACAACGTCTGCCCACTTCCTCTCACTTGAATGCTTCAACCCGGGGAGGATGTTCGGGCGCCTCCGACCACTCGGCAATCTTCGGCAGCTGTCGTGAGACAGTGGAAGACGGCGAGCGGCGGCGAGAGGAGCGGCGTGCGGGACATCGGCACTTCGCTACCGATCTCGGACGACGGCACGCGCGGGCACTCCATACGCTTACCAACATCGATAATATTGTACCTATTTGGATTACACTCTTTTAAATTACAGTCCATTGCATTTTAGTTTAGTCCTTAGTTAGGTCCCTAACAGCATGTTAGAAAGATATCTCTACTCATTAGATGATTGTAATTTTTTTTTTTTTTTTTTTTACGGAAAGCTTACAGACTAATAACAGAATTAGAAATCGTTCGTAGGTTAAAAAAAATTGCTAATTACAAGCTTCCACTTATATAAAATAATCTTTTATTGCTCATAGAACTGATATATCATTATTTCTCTATAGTGTTATATTTTGTTACGTGTTAATATGACTTTTATTTCAAATTTATTTACTTTTAAATTTATGGACATTGTTTATTTTATTTTATGTTTGCATGGCATTTTACAAAAAAAAAACGAAACAATATTTTTTTATTTAAATGAAATTGCATGTAGTCTTGTACGGAGTTGATACAACAGAGGGGCATTAAATTACACCACGTATACTTTATGTGTTTAGTATTAATTCGATACGGTTTACAAATAAAAAGCACCAAAAAAGGTTTTTTTATCAAACTAACTAAATAGCTGATATCAGAGTAAAACGCAACCAGCCTTTGTAATTAAAGTGCAAGTGTGTGTGTATTTATTCCTTGCTTGTTTGCATTGTCATCTTTTTAGCGAACATATTTGGTTGTACTTGTGACTTGTGTCAGAGCGGCAACAAGGTTATACTCAGATTTATCGTTTTAAGGTGACCTATGCGTTTAGATATAATCAGCTATTAGGAAAGATACATTGTGTTCAAACGAGGCAAAAACTTAAAAAAACATTTGCGACTAAACTACTACTCCTATTTAATGGATTTTTGGTACAGAGCTTGAAAGTGGTACCTAGTATAGGCAGTTTAAAGGAAAGCCCCTGTGTCGTATCAACTCTGTATATTTGTACATCTAATAGGCGGTGTTCGAATTGCTGGATTATATTCGAACGCAATGTGATTTTTTACTGAATAAATAGATATAATTATTTTGTTATGGTACAATATTTCCACGGATCGCAATACACGAACTACGATTAGAAATCTGTACGTTTTGAAAAACATCAACTCAAAATTAATTCTTATGCATCTCTCATAGAGTTATCCAGTTACTACGTTTTAAAAGCGGTCGTTTCGGTTTCAGACCAAAATAATGTTATAGCTGAAATAAACCTACAGTGAAACTCACAAAAATATTTTATACGCAAAATTAAAACGTATAACTGAGTGGAAAGTGCATAAATCAGAAAAGTGTAACACTAAAAGTTACAATTGAACAACATGGCGAATGGTCGAGGAAACAGTCAAAACTGCAATAAATCTGTTCCAAAATTAGTTTCGAACGACAGAAGACTCATCCGCGGAATATTAATCGCTTTCCGATTACCAGTAGTTTGTAAAGTTAACTTGTTGAGTTATGGCACTTGAAAACTCATAAAATTGTAAGAACCATAAGGCTAACAAGGATTGCTACAGAATAAGTTAGGAGTTAAGTGCCTTGCAAATGTTCACAGCTTTCTTTTAATTTCCATTTTTGAAGGAGAAATCTTAAGGGGGAAGCGCCAGAGTAGCCCGCGAAATTCAAATTTTCTTACGTTTTTTGCAATTTGCAGGTCAGGTTGCATGTTGAAGGACACGGTGGAGCATACGGTGGAGGTCTGCCCTGCTTGGGCGGAGCACCGCCGCGCCGTGTCCTCATGGAGGCGATAGGCGGTGGCGATCTCTCGCGTCCAGCCACGAATGGTACGAAAGCGAGTACAGGCCATGGTACTAAACAAGAGGGCTTAGGAAGCCGTCACCAGCTGGTGTGCTTCTGTGAAGCAGTAATGCTCGCGAAGGAGGAGGTGGAACGCGTGAGGAAGAGGCCAAATTCGCGCCCTCACGGTCCTAGCCGCCGCAGGAGACGCCCAGGGCGGCAGGAATCACAAGCTGATTCCCGACCATCGTAGGCGCGGGCTTGCGGATGGCGAGCAATGGACAGCTCGCCGGCCGATAAGGACCAGGCCTGGGTCAACGGCGCGTTGTGTTCCACGTGCGCCTCAAAGAGATGTCAGCACCAATGACGGGGTCCGCTAGGGCCGATGCCTGCCAGGGTTGCGGGAAAGTCCAAAAGGGTTACCGTGGCCCCTGACATAGGCAACTGAAGGAACACTGGTGGGTTTTAGTCAGTAAGAGTCTGACACGCCCTCCTGCTCTGCCCAGAGCGGGAGAAGTTATTTGATGATTTCCCACCCTCAAAAAAAAAAAAAAGGGCGATGGACATCCACGAGGATTTTCAACCCCGCAAACAAAAAAAAAGGTGGTTAACAAATAAAGTTGGTCAAAATTGAAAGAGACGTTTAGAATTACAAATGTTAGAGCTGTTCCCAAATAGTTATCTTACAACTGATTTGTTGACCACTCTTCGTCGTTTAATCTCTTCAAGTACCTTTAGAACCTATATATTCATACTTCTAAAAAGTAAATAAAAGAAAATAATATATTACATGCCACCAGTACAACGCCATCACTTCTATCCTTAAGTAACTTTTCATAACTTCCGGTTCTTAGAACTTTTCTTCATCCACTCGACCGCAAAAGCTCGAAAGTAACAGCTTAGTAAGCTAAGCTTCTACTTTCTTAGTTATGGAAAAAAGGTTCTATACAGGCACAGAATACAAATTATAACTATTACGTCAGTTTTTCTTGAACACTCTGTTTTTCAATTCCTTTTAGTTCAACACAGACGTTTTGTAGTAGGTACGTTATTTCACAATTTTTAGGGATGCTTTTGTAGCTATATTTATTTGTATTCGTAAAAGGGTTTTTGATCAATCGTAATGATTTGTATCAAATTAACTTATTGTTGTCTTTATTTATAGAAATGTTCAATTTCAGCTTATGTAAATTACAACTTCTACTTCAACTACACTTGTCTGCTTCGGCTTCGATACATAATAATCAACCATAAAATAGCAATTATTATATTTAATATTTTTTAAATTAGAGCACACAATTTTCATCATTTTGAGCAGGTTATTTGACTAAAATTGTTGATTTCTGCTAAAAACATGGATATACTTTATCGACAAAATATTCCAAAAATATGTATAACTTCTCAGTTATCCAACGAGATACAATAAGATACCAGATATTTTCAAAATAATATAAAATGTCAAATTACTGGAAAATGGTTGGCATTTGCATATGGGTTCATTTGGTTGCCAATGACCTCCCATAGATCCCCGTAATGGATTGCCGACGTATTACAAATAACTCTGTACAATATCATTAGAATACTGATTGAAAAATGCTTCCGACGATGTTTTAATTGGCTTTTACAAAATCTAAGTGACCTTTTTCGTTCTTAAACTGATACTATCAATCGATTCTATAACTAAGAGTGACTAGTAGGTATACAATTCCTGAACATCTGAAAGCAGGCAGATACCATTTCTTCGCCTGAAAGTGCTACATTGAACCGTTATCCTCAATTAATTCTCAAGAGAGGAAACATTCGATGCTAACTGCAACAGCCAATCGGGCATACCGGAGGATCGTCTAATTGGCTAACGTAGTCGGCCATTGGATTGGCTAACACAATAACAACTGAGCCAGACTGAATAATGCGTTTATTCACCAATCACCTGCGCGTGATTCGAATTTACCGATAAACTTAGTTACAGTCATTGAGATAAGCTCCTATAAAATAGTGCTTATTAAAATAGATAACACGTACACATTAAATCCTAAAGCGTAATAACCATTATTCATGTTTAAAGAATACTTAGCATTATAATATTCCTGTACTCCCTAGACACAGTTATCATAATAATGTAAAATATTACAGCTTTACCGCAGAACAGCAATACTAATGGTTATTCTGCCCACTTAGGTATTGTTGAGAGGAATTTTCACACCATTAGGCATTCCTAGCAATCAGGACTAAAAGCGCGATTTATTGTGAAATCTCTTTGTGCTAGTCAATTGTTAAAATAAATCAGAAAATGTAATGCGAACGTAGCAACATGTGAGCTCACACTACTAAATCACAAGCCTTTAAAATGGAGATCATAAAAAATATTGATGTAATTTAATTACAAAACTAACGTAGACGAATCAAAGGGAGAATGTTAACATCAAAATCTAAGTTCATATTATAATGTGTTTATATGATCTGAGATCAAAACACTCATTATTTTTTTATCAAGTTTATACAAAAAAGTAGTTAATTGTACAATTTAACAGATGTACAAGTTACATACATATGACATACATTATGAATAAATAAAATAAAATATATATATTATTAAAAAATTATATATACCTATGTGTAAAGTATAAACATCGCATGAAAAAACTCAAAACTGATGAAATGATATAAAAATAAAATAAAAATATCCAATTGGTCAGTACGCTGCCTTTTGTGCCACATCTAGTATGTTGTAACTTTTACTTTTGTATCCGTGTTTGCTCGGTTGATGTTTCGTTGTAATATGTGTATCGCCTACCCGCAAAAAAAAAATGTTTTTTTATTTTATCTCTGTACGCTAGTAACCTAAACATTAATTGTAAATCTTGTTTCTCAGTAAGTGAATTATTGTTAATTCTTATGAGGAAATAAAGTTCTTAAACCATACAAGTTAAGTACTACTTACAAGCATAAGCATCTTTCTTGTAGCATACAATTAAAATGAAGCAACAAGCTGACTTGCATCGTCTATTATCCCTTCAAGTGATTGCATGCCGTTGGCAATCAAATTGTAAATCAGGATCTAAACATGGCACATACATTTAGCTATTTACTTCCATACAGGCGTCATGGACATAAGGGGAAACAAAATGTTACACGTGCAGCAGTCAGACAGAACTACGTAGTTTGCACGGTATTGATATTGAAATTGTGTAATCTTATGTCAATCTTAATTTTTTTTGTATGAGAAAAGTTTTGTGATAAATTAAAGGGAAGGATTTTCCTCATTTATTTAGAAATTATAAGTTTTTTCGTTGAGCTGATGTTGTACTCATCAGAGAAAACTTATTTGGGTGATATGAAACTAGGTACTAACTGTAATTTTTTTAACAGACAAATTCTTTCTATCTGTTAGAAAAATCAGGTGCGTAGTACTCACAACTGGTTTGCATGTATGACCAAATAAATATATGAGCGTAAACAAAGCAAATGGAGTATGTATGGATCACAGCAGGCGGCGTTTAGCCGGTCGATTCTGTAAAACTCTCACCGTGAAGTGAACACTTAGGTGAAGTCAGCGTGGAGTGAGATGTCAGTGTCATCCCAATGATGCTAGGGATTGACCAAGCATTACATTTACAATAATAATAGAGATTTTTTTTTTTAAATGCAAGTTCTGTTTATCATTTTATATTATTTCAAAGCCAGTATTTAAGTGGCTAAACATTACTAGTTTTTTAAATAAAACAGCAAAACAGAAATTCAGTCAGAAACTCAAATAAGTTCTTTTATTTTTTTCCCTAAACTAGCTACTAAAGAAAATGCGCATGAACATTGTTTGTTATTAGGGATCTATTGCTTAATATGACTATTGTTGTCGATTTCATGGTTTTTAAGGTTGCTAAAGCCGAAAGTGAGGTCAAAATGAAAATCAAAGATGGCTTACCGTCATCTTTGATTTTCATTTTAAAAGAATAAAAATTGAATTTTTGTGTTGCTCTTTTATAAAAAAAAACTCTAAATAATAATATTTTGACACTCAAATACTAGCTTTGAAATAATATAAAATGATCAACAGAGTAAATGTAATGCATGGTCAATCAAAAGCATCAATGGGACGACACTGACAGCTCACTTCATGCTCACTTCACCTAAGTTTTCAGTTTCACGGTGAGATTATTACAGAATTGCACTGTAGTTTCTCCCCATGGGATGAAGGCGTGAGTTTATGAACATTCTTCTTGATAATCTTGGCTGTATTCATACCATTCTTTGGGGCGTCTATAACTCACCACATAGATAGGAGAAGAAGTTTATAACTACGAGAGCCTTTCTCTTCAAAAACTAGGTAAAATAAGAAAATGAACGGAACAGAGTCTAGTCAGAGATTCTTTCACAAATTCAATAAAAGAAATGGAAGTATGCCGTGAGATATTTTCAAAATACATTTTACAACGCACGAATGCGCCTGCCGGTTTTGAGAGCCGTACTACGATTCCCAATATATCGGCTCTGACAAACGCAACTCCGCATTTTCCGATGACCCACATCTTTCTCAAACAGACAAATCAATATTGCCAGCAGAAGAATTAGATACTTCAGAGCAAAATTTAATAAGACAGCAGAAGAATGTGCTTCGAAGTGATAAGTATTTTATTTTATTTGATAGCTGTCTTCATAAAGTTCTTCGCTCGCATTGGGACAAACAATATAGGAATGGCCATGCCGTGCGTCGTAAGCACACATAAGACTGCCAGCTTACTGCCTCCTTAGTGGCCATATTAAGGGTTGCCATCAATGCCCGCTATTTTAATGCATTCTATTCGCTACCTGATTTACTGATTTACCCAGAACATTCTAGGGTCTCTAGCTACTTCCTTTTTAAAAAGGCTTTTATGTACAAAAAAACTGCGCTAGTTTGAATAGTCGGCAAAGAATATTTCCTAAAGTTGTGTGAGCTAAAATTAATATTATTAGTGACTGCGGTGGAACAAGGCTTCTAGATATATCCAGTGTGCGCGGATCGACCCAAACGTGACAGGTGGTACTAACGGAAATCTCATATTCACTGAGTTTGGCTCTTTTTGAGGTTTCTATGCGTATGTGCACACAATAAATCACGATGTGTTCGTTATCTATGTACAAATATTTAAATGTTGGTGAAATTCAAAATGCTGTTTCAATATGTTTTACAAAATTTTACATGACCTTTTGGATTCTTGACCCGCAATTCTGAAGTTAGTAACAGAGAACATACAAAGCCGTTCTTCATTCTATATTTTCAGAAAAAAATCTTCAAATTCATTATATTTATTAACCAATGCACAAAACCATATAAAAATAAGTGACAGCGCGAAATATTACAGCGTATTATCAAGTTCATAATAAATAAAATAAAACAACGCCCTTTTCTAAGAAATTGGATTCTGAACGCAGCATTTGAGCCACCCATAAAGAGTCGTTCAGTATTGTCTCAAAGGGTATTGATGATAATTCCTATTTATATCCAATAGAAGAAAGGAAACAGCGATATCGGGCTGACATACGGGTTCTCGCATTTAAACGACTTCCACATTGCTACCAGGAAAACTCACATTTTCTTAACGAGTTGACGAGCGATAAGAAGTCTTGAAAAGACTTTGGTATGATCGACCCTTTAGATTTGGGGACCTCGATTATTATAATCGCTTCTTTTTACTTCAATTATTTGTTCCCTGGAATGAAATTACGCGACTTTTTTCTTTTGATCTGAAATTTAATTATTAAATTTTTGATGTCTAAAGAAAATCTTTCATCATATTATTAAGGTTATATAACAAGTCATGATGTGCAAAGTAAGTCCATAATTAGATGCCGCGGTTTCATCCCGTTTTCTCACTAATATTATAATTGGCACACATGAGTACAGTACCGATTTATGAAGGTAGATGAATTTAGCAGAGAGCTAACTTGGTAAATTCTGAAGCCTATTTTTTTGTTGAGTGTGGTGAATCATCAAATAACTTCTCTCGCTCTGGGTGGAGCGGAAGAGCGTGTCAGACTCTTACTGACTAAAACTCACCCGAGTTCCTTCAGTTGCCTGTGCCAGGGGCCACGGTAACCCTTTTGGACTTTCCCGCAACCCTGGCAGGCATCGGCCCTAGCGGACCTCGTCATTGTCGGTGACATCTCTTTGAGGCGCGGGTGGAAATCAACGTGCCGTCGACCCGGGCCTGGTCCTTATCGGACGGCGAGCTACCCATTGCTCGCTGTCCGCAAGCCCGCGCCTACGGTGGCCGGAAATCCACATCGCGCGAATTTTGCCTCTCCCTCACGCGTTCCACCCCCTCCTTCGCGAGCATGATTGTCTCGCAAAAGGAGGCGACGGCTTCCCATGCCCTCTTGCTCCATACCCTGGCCTGAACCAGGGACGGACGCGAGAGATCGCCACCACCAATCGCTTGCACGAGGATACGGCGGTGCTCCGCCCACTCCGGGCAGACCTCCACCGTATGCTCCACCGTGTCCTCCAGGCGATCCACACAGTGGTGACACCTGGGCGTTTCCTCCCGCCATATCCGGAACTGAAACCTCCCGAAGCAACCGTGTCCGGTGAGGACCTGCGTCAGGCGGAAGGTGAGGATGCCGTGGTGCCTCTCTAGCCACTCCTCAAAGAGGGGACTTATCACCGCAATTGTGGCGTGCTCAGCGCTGGGTTGCGACAGTCGCTCTCCACGCTGCCGTGAGATCCCGCCGGAGCTCTGTCCGCTGTGCCGTGGTTTCTCGCGGCAGTGGAGTTACGCCCCGGGCGGCGTTTCAGCTCTTCGCGCCAATCCCATATGTGCGCGAGGACTTTTGCCTCCAGATCCCATGGCGGTTATCCGGCAAGGAGGCTCGCCGGCTCACCGGAGACCCTAAGGAAAATTCTGAAGCCTGCGATCCTTTTCGCATCAAAAATATCATGAAAGAAAAAAAATATGATTCTAAACAACTGAAGAGAATACATCGAGAATGCCACCTTAGTACCACAGATACTTTTCTGGTACTTCGACACGTTTCGGCGTCCCTAACGACCCCGTTATGATCATCGATTGATACTGGCTAGGCCTTCATAAGGTTTAGACGTGATTGGTCTTTTTCACGATTGGTCCAATGTTCAATTTGCGTTTAGTCCAAATCGCGGTTAGTCCAAAATGGATAAGTGGACGAAACAAATGAGAATGGCTGAAAGGCAGGTTAGGTTAGGTTAGAACTGTGATCACATAACGCACGAGCCGAGTGAGCGATGCGAGCGGTGCCGCGGAAGCGGCCGGCGAGTGCCAGGGTCCGTTTAGACACAAGATAATGTAATGTTTTGGGAATGAGCTAGTAACACAAGATATGATTAAATCGAATTTTGTAATACAATTATGAATACATTTATAGGACAATACGTATTGAAGCCTACGTACGAAGGCCAATGTACAGCAGTGGACGTCGTTCGGCTGAAATGATGATGACGTAGAAAGTAACTTTTGATTCTATAAATGTATTATTCATTGACGGAACAGGCATCATCATCAGGTTTTTAGCTTGTTTTATATTTGACATTCTGTACCGTTTACACGAATCAGACTAAACGACGACAAAAAAGTGTAAGTTTAAGTTACAATCATAGTGCCTATGCTTGTAACAAAAAAATACAGTTCATACCAATATTTGCTAGATAAGGTTAGTATGGAGGTGCCAACAATGCCATACTTTTTTATTAGGTACCTATTAATAAAAATAGAAAAAAAAAACTTAAAATACTTTCGACGACGTATCATACTTATGATAGATCCGTATTTGGGTTTTTTTGCAGGACAATGCCCAGTATAATAAGGAAACTTCTGGACGACATGTCCTTAAGCCTACCCTGTCCCTTCCAATAGAATTCCAGTCCCCTAAAAGTTTTAGCTGACAACATAAGGAACCATTATAGAATATTGTATTACCTATTATAAAAATAGAAAACTTTAATGTTACAATATTTATCGCCGAAAAAATAGAACAATCAAGAAGAAATATAAAAAAAGCGTAATTACTAGGAAATCTGTTACTTTATCTTCGGGGATTAAATTATTACGAATTTCAAACATCAAAATTTAACGCCGATAAAGAAAATCCTATCCTAATACCTACAGCGATTCTTCGTATTAAAACTCATTTAAAAGATTACAAACTTAACAGAACTAAAGTTAAACCATTCCAAATTTTAGAACACCGTTCTCTTTTCCAATTTTAGTAAAAGCCGTCAAACAGTCCAACATTCCAGCTTAGCAATTTATTTTACGTCTGTGGAACCAATATTTTACCTTGTTTCCAAGTGTCACGTGGGGCGGACAGTGACAAGTTGTCTTGTAGCACCTAAAAAACCTATTGCGGACAACGTCGTCTCATCGACGGACTGATACAGGTATCTAGGTACGTAATTTATTTTCGTAAAGGTACGCCCACACGGAAAACTTCAATTGCTCGATACTCGACATTATTGGTCGAATATGACGTCACGAGAACATCAAACAATTTACTCTAATACGTACATATAGCTATTGTTACTAGAATTAACGCCACACCATTTTGAGCGACTTAATAAATTTAGCATACATTTACCTAGCAGCAATACAGAGTCACCATAAGCTTATAACAGTCCACTCCCACAATCAGTATGCCAATCGCACGCTTTAACTGATTATGTTGAAGTATTCCCGTTTGAGCACTATTTTGTTAAGCACCTATGCATTGATCACCCAGTGACATGATGTATTCCCATTTGAGCACCAACCAATATTTTAACGTGGAGCCCAAAGTGGAACAAAAATTCAAATTCGACTTTATTCCCCTTTGAGCACCTACGGCGCGGTAGCTTCTAGTGATAGGGTGTATAATAAATCATATAGATAAAAATAAGCAGTTTTATTGCAGAATGTTTGAAGGGTAGGTGTTGTTTTGTAACGAAATCAAACTCACCGACACCTTCAATAAATATATTTAACGTGGTCGCGGGTTACAACGGCCCGTCACTTAATTTTCTGTCTTGTAGGCGCGCTAAGTACTATCCTTTTTTTTTTTTTTTACGGGGGGAAATCCTCATGGACTACCTCCGCCTGGGGAAAGGCAGAGGGGCGTGCCGGACTCTTACCGGCTAAAACCACCCCGGTGTCTCCTCGCACGTGCGCGCGGGGCCGCGGGAATCCAGTACTATCCTGGCTTAACGCACGCTGGCTGGCTTATCCTGGTTTGCACGTTGTACTAAGGAGGTGAAACTGACTCTTTTTCGAGCGTTTTGTCAATCGTTTTACACGTGCAGCCTGTGGGTAAGGTATACGCAGAAGGCTTACAACGCTCTGCGCGTTCAGTATAACAATGCGTTGAGGATATTGTTGGGGCTACCTCGGTTTTGTAGCGCGTCTGGCATGTTCGCTGAAGCGAGGTTAGATGATTTTTATGCCGTTATGCGCAAGCGATGTGCGAGTATGCTGAAGCGATTCAGGGGTAGCCCCAACAACATACTGGCTACACTGGCGGACAAAATTGATGGGCCTTTCATGAGGCACTGGGCAGCTAGGCATGTGCGTCCTGGCGTACATGTCGCCAATTAATTTAAGCTTTATATGTACTAACAATAGGTTAAGATTTTACTAACACTATATGGATCAATGGTCTGTAATAAATAAATTATTATTATTATTATTATTAACGCGAAGCTGGTGAGGTCGCGGCAGCCCAGTAGTTACCCTGAGGTAGTAACCCGTAGGTTGAGATGTTCAGATGCACTGGCTGGTTTAGTGAAGGCCATTGTACTAGATGACGCGGCAGCCATCCTCGAATACTCCGGAATGTTGAACAAAACGAGTTCAAATCTTCCACTCCGAAACTTGAACCCTGGAATTGATGTCCAGCGGATAAATGATGAGTCTTAAGAGAGATACATATATTGTCTACACTTAACAATCTCTCACAACACACCATCACACACATTTTATGATTGTTATTTTTGTTATTTTAGTACTTACTTACTTAGTAACTTTAAAAAATGTGCCTGTTGTTTTCTTTTCCTAGTCTACTCAAATGTCCTTTGCCTACTCAAACGTCCTTTCTTTGGTATTGTTCGTCGAATCGTTGAGCTCCTTCGGCCTTATTACAAAACAAGGTTTTTCTTTTGACATGGTTTAAACCATCGAGCCTGTTTTTGAAATAAGAACATAACTGAAATCGAAATACAGTTCCTTTTACAAAACTGTCAACTTAGTCCGGTCTTAGATTGTCAATTTTGTATTAAGAACTTTACTAAAGTCGGCATAAAGTTCCAAATACAAAAACTAAATTGAATGTGTAGGTTGGGGCTAAAGTTAGATCGTGTTTTGTAATAAGACGGCTTGAGTCTAAGTTGAGCTGCATGATTACTGACAATTGCGTGCACTGACTGGACAGGTCCACTCAATCTGTGTGGTTCTTTCCTCAAAAGACCATTGCAGACACCGATCTACATAGCTTTCACATGATCTGACCAAGATTTGGTCTGGACTTTTAAAGGAGACTGTGACCTCTGAGTTTGTTTCGGCCTTTCTTCTCAGAGTAGTCAGATAGGAAACGCCGACCCCATCTAGTTTAAAAAAATATATGATTGACGTGTAAAAGTGTTTGTTCAAACCTACTTACAGAAATAAAATCATTTATCATTTCTTCACATTTTTTTTAAATACGACATGCTTATTGACTTTTATAATGGAGGAACGCTGATCCCAAGTCACAGGTATAGACCAAGTTTGGGAGCCAGGGGATCAATGTTTATGATACCCACGTCTGTATGTTGTAAATGTTATGTCTGTAACAATGTTGTCACTTTTTTAAAATAAAGAAATATTAATATTATTACATGGTCGATTCGCGGTCTCTGCATAATATTACGTATATTTAATCATTTATTAATTCAAGCAGGAACATTTACAGAGGCGGACTTTATGCCAAAGGCATTTTCTACCAGTCAATCTTTGGTTGATGCACACACGAATCCCGATGGTTATCGGTTATACAGCAAACTTTATTGTGTGATGTGTGTGTGATTGTACTTAAGTACTTTAGCTTGCAACTACACTCGAGAGCAATGAATCCGGGTCACTTAAAGAATCCTAAAAATCTCGGAAACTGAAAATGCTAGGTTAATGCAATAAATTGTATTTAATAGACAATGTAATACTCCTTAAATGAAGGTATTAAAACTTCTTAGTTATTGTAAAGTTATATCATAAAAAAATCAAATTTGAAAAAGGGCCACTTTCGAAGATGGAACTACGAAATTACAGCATTTGGTTTTGCTTTTGTTTGTAATCTGTCATTTATGTGGGTACATAAACCATGTTGATAGTGCTCTATATTCATTATTCAAGCTGAAATTATGTCGCTTACGCCTGAAGAATGCACCAGAATACTTACAATGCTGGAAACCGGCCGGAGTCAGCGCGATACAGCCAGGACTGTCGGTGTGTCGCTGTCAACAGTACAAAGAGTTCTCCGACGTTACGAAGAAACTGGTTCTAACCTACGCAGACCAGGAACGGGCAGAACCAGGTGTACCACAGCACGAGAAGACCGATACTTGGTGAACACCATGCTTCGAAATCGCTTTCTCACAGGAACTGAACTCACCAATCAGTTTCGACGCCTCGGAGGAAGTAACCCAAGTGCATGGACAGTAAGACGTCGGCTTGCTGAATCTAACTTAAAACCCCTTAGACCTGCAAACGGCCCTAAACTGGAGCGTGGGCATCGTATTTCAAGACTAAGATATGCCCAGAGCCACGTAAATTGGAGTATTGAAGATTGGTCAAAAGTTATGTTCTCCGACGAATCAAAATTTATGCTCTACAAGCACGATGGAAGACACAGAGTGTATCGAAGACCAGGGGAAAGATTCAAGCAAGCATGCATCGAAGAAAAAGTAGCCTACGGTGGTGGGTCTGTACTTGTGTGGGCCGGAATTTCTTCTGAAAGTCGCACAGAGCTGGTGATCATAGAAAACGGCTCTTTAACTAGCGTAAGATATGTGGAAGAAATCCTCAATGATCACGTTGGTCCATTTATGGTCAATTTAGGTGAGGATGCTATATTTATGCATGACAATGCCCGACCTCATACAGGTAGGATTGTGAATGACTACCTTCAAGAGATGAACATTACTCGTATTGAGTGGCCAGCGCGCAGCCCGGATATCAACCCGATCGAGCATGCTTGGGACGAGCTAGGCAGATGCGTAAAACAACGAAACCCTCCCCCAATCACGCTTCGTGAGCTCAAAATTGCTCTCACAGAGGAATGGGAGAATATTTCCCAAAATCGTATAAGGAACTTGGTGTACAGCATGCCAAACCGCGTAAACGCAGTAATGGAAGCACGAGGAGGCAATACGAAGTATTAAAATTCAAGAAAATCGTAATAAAGTTCAAAAATTTCATGTTTCCTATTTTTGTTTTAAGGAGAGATCAGCAGTTTTTTTCTTTATGTAATTTTGTGTTAATAAAATGTATTTTTTTTTTACTTTCATTTAAGGAGTATTACATTGTCTATTAAATACAATTTATTGCATTAACCTATCATTTTTAGTTTCCGAGATTTTTAACATTCTTTAAGTGACCCGGATTCATTGCTCTCGAGTGTATTTACTAGAGCATTTATTTAGAATTAAATTGAACACAACACAACCACCGGCGACTATCGGCGTGCAACAATCGCTGAAAAACGTTCCCGTGTAGGCGCGTCTTAAGAAACTTCGAATTAATGTCAGGCCAAGCAATTTATCTTGGCGTAATTCGCGTAAAACGCTTATTGGCTGTCGTGGCCCACACGGAGATAACATGATTTATATCCTTCTGCTAATTATTATATACGACGGTGAACATCTTTTCTGGGTTGCTCTTTGATAGTTATTAGGGATTCGTTACGCATTATCAGGATAAATAGTTTAGGGTAGGTAGACTAGTTTCTTCCTAATTTCTTGTCAATTTCCTTTGGACCTGTTCTCGAAAAACACCATTGATTACGTGCTGTTTATCGTATACGACTTTACTAGTACATTGTTTTACTTTTGTACCATTTTGAACTGATCTGACCAATATAATATCTGGACTATAAAAGAGACTGTGACCTATTAGTATGTGTGGGTGTTTTTTCTCATTGTAGTTAGTTATGAAACTTATCTAGTTTTAAAATTTTATTATTTCTTATGACGTGTAAAGGTGTTTTTTGCAACCAGTGCACAGGAATAGAATAGCATTAATTATCATAAGGATTTTACTCTTTGCGGTTGTTGTTGCAGTGAGAGTAAAGCAATCAGATGAAACTAAAAGTTAACGAAAAGTATGTTGGTCTAATGATGCACTCTACATTAAGAGCGTTTATACCTTATGAGTGGCAACGTCGCAATTTAGTGTCATATTTATACATGTGGAAGCTTGCAATTAGCAAATGAAACTACTTATGCATGATATTTATAATTATTATTAGTCTGTAAGCTTTCTTTAAAATTAAATAAATAAATAAATTTCGTGGTTTTCAATTTTTATCATTTAATCGGAGCTATACAGGGTGGCCCAAAAGTCGTGGATCAAACGCAACTAGGGGTTAGGTGGGGTCATCAGCTGCAAAAAGTTGTTCTACGGGAGGTCCTTAAGGTCAACCCCTGCAGAGTATAATTTATTTTGAGTTTTTATGAGAAAATTGACTTTTTTTAACTAATTCTTATTGAAATTATGTATCTTTTTTATAATTTTCACTAGATTGGTACTGATGAGTACTTGCCTTAGACATGCTATTTTTGGTTGTTTATTGGGTGTGTTGAAGATAATATTTTCAAATAACTATATAAACTAACCAAACAAAAATATAAAATATAATAACCTAAACTAACTAAAACTATTAACAAATTAAAATATGGCGTCGAAAAATTCCTCTGCATCGCTGTCGACTGGTAAAGTACCCAAGAGACTGGCGGCATTGCCACGTTGTATGGCAATGCTAAGCCTCTGGCCAAGGTAAAGGCCAGCCCTTGGATCCCGGGAAGTGTCAACAAGCCGTTTGGAGATTTCCTTGAACAAACCGTGAGCACTCGGACAATGAATGAAAAAAAAAAAAAAAAAAAGACAACAACAATGCTCAAAATTCCTGCCTCTGACCATAATACATAATACGACAAATGCTCGAATTTGCTAGGTTACAAGTTACTAACAACAGAGGTGCATTCCGTAAGTTACGGAGGAATTTTATTAGACGGTGCAGATTATGTATTATGGTCAGAGGCAGGAATTTTGAGCATTTATTGTAAAATGTTTTGCTTAATAAAACAATTATTTCACAATCGTTGTCTTGTTTTTTCGTCCTAGAAAGATATTAGAGCCACTCATGGCCATGTGTAATACCTTTTCGGAATCCCTATTAAATGCGCCAAAACTTGTAACACAGGGTCACTTTTCAGTAGAGTATTTTTTTTCACAGTGGGGTCCAAAGTAAATGAAAAGTTATGATTTGAGAAAAAAAATTTCGTAAAACTTAATATTATCTTCAACACACCCAATAACCAACCATAAATAGCATGTCTAAGGCAAGTACTCATCAGTACCAATCTAGTGAAAATTATAAAAAAGATACAGGATGTAGATTTTTTCGAATTTCAATAAGAATTAGTTAAAAAAAGTCAATTTTCTCATAAAAACTCAAAATAAATTATACTCTGCAGGGGTTGACCTTAAGGACCTCCCGTAGAACAACTTTTTGCAGCTGATGACCCCACCTAACCCCTAGTTGCGTTTGATCCACGACTTTTGGGCCACCCTGTATTTAAAAAATCTGTTCAATTAACTTTTTAGAATTACGTGAAAGTGTTTAAAAGTAAGTAACCGTAATGCTTACAGTTATTTTACAATGAAAATAACGCCCTGCAAGTTTCCAATGTATTATTTGCATATAAATAGAACTGTAAACGCAACGATTTCTTACCTTTTACACAGTTTTCACATAATTCTAAAAAGTTAATTAAACAGATTTTTTAAATATAGCTCCGATTAAATGATAAAAATTGAAAACCACGAAATATGACACTAAATTGCGACGTTGCCACTCATAAGGTATAAACGCTCTTAATCCTGAATCTATTGCTTTAATTCTCTACCCTCATTTCATAAAATTGTGTGTATTGTTTGGTTACCAAATACAATGTTGCATAAACTTTAAACTAAAATACAGCTACCTATTCTTCATGCAGTTTCAAGACTTAACAAACAGCAAACACGACATTGCGGAACCAACTCTTACCTACATTTCGCTAAACGGAATGTAAACGGTAATTCAATGAGAGTACAAACTCTGGCAGCGAATGACGCGTGCACTAATGGCCGTGTCGGTGTTTTCTCCCCACAAATATGCATTCCCAAGCCGCAATGCAGTTTATGTCACTTCGCACTGTTTAGTGCCGCTGGCGTGCTCGTATACGATCTATGTACAAACAGATACATTCATCGGGTGGCTCACGCGTTAAAATGCCTTGGAAATGGTGGTTGCTAATTAATAGTGTAGTACACACAGCACTATTATTTTGGCGTAGACACCACAAGACCGTAGCACACGGTGAACTACTTTAGAACGAGCTTTAGGTGAACTATGCCGCGCCTAGCGGTAAGTATGTGTACAGATGGTAAAACAATATATATTTTTGTGGAAACCACTACCCATGAATTGAAAAAAAATATATAATATTTATTTTTATTAGATAGTAACATATTTTATTTGATTTAAAAAATACCCTTTGTTATCAATTAAAACGGATTACCCAGAATAAATAAAAAAAAATATATAAACAACCTCAATATGGTTTACAAAAATGGTGGTGGTGGCGATTTCTGGTGGACGAAAATTATCTACGGAAGACGCATTTACAGCATTAACCACTCATATTAATAATATAAAATTATGAATAGAAAAAATATTATTAAAATGTCGATTATGATTCTAAATGTAATGCTTGGTCAATCCCTAGCATCAGTGGGATGGCACTGACAGCTCACTCAAGTTTTCGCGATGAGATTGTTACAGAATCGCACTGCTGTATCGTTACAGAACATTGTTTTTCATCAAGCTCAGAATATGTATCATTAAAATTGTACTTATAAAACAGCTTACTTTCTTGCGTAACTTTAACCTCCATCATATCAGCCCATCGGCTTATATTTCCGTCTACATCACGCCGCCAATGATTGGGGTCTACAAGAGGCTTAATATCGTAAATTTCGGACTGTTCCAAATCTTTCAGCCGATATTTTCCACCAGAGATTTTAGAATTTAAAATAATACTGTATATTTGGTCGGGACTGTATAAAACTTTATTCTGTAGGTTCTTTTCTATACATGCATGCATAGAATCGCCCTCGTTTTGACTATGTCCAGTTTAATAAAGCCCGTGCGTGATAGATATGCCTAGTAATTTGGCAGCATAAACGTAAAAGGCAAAAAGATACCGGTTTTTATTTTTCTCCCATAACATCCATCAGAATATAATGAACTTTTGGTAATGCCTTTATCGTGTTCAGTCTTAAAGAAACTCATCAAACAGCTATTTGGTAGTGCCATACATAACAAAACTTATATCGTTTGTAATGAAACGTATAAAACAAAAACATATAACACAACATGTATACATGTATATTTTAAACATTTTGTAGGTCGAAAATAGCTAGTATAGTATTATTTTTGTCAGCTGTATCTATCTCTTGTCTTTTCAATAGTCGAATAATTTATTTTACTCCAAATGGCATCCGTGTTTTTATCAAGGGAGACTTTTACTTCAGGGCCAGCCTGTCCATGTACAGTGCACGGTCATTTTTGGGTTTGGAAAATGAATAGTTACACTGTGTATTAAAAACTGTTTCATATTGTCGCTTAGATCCCATCACAACATCAGTGTGACCAAAGGTATATTCCCTTTTCAAACTCATTCTCGTATAGAGAGCCTTGCGGCAGAGATTTAATTGTAATGTATTTGCATATTATATTAGATTTATTTCTAGATTATTTCTACGATGTGTCTTTGGCTCAGAATCTGAATAAACAAACATGTAGTTACTTAATTACATATTATAAGATTCATACCTATGCAAAAAAAAGACCTTGGGAATCAGCAGGCAACACAAATCTTTATTTTTTTTTACTAAGACCTACCTTCTTTTAAACAATAATGCCTGCCCTGCATAGGTACACAGGAGATCGAACCAGTACCTAAATCAAACGAAAATATGCTACTATTTGTGTAAACAAACATTACGCAGTGGCCGGCGGACAACATCACATGTGGGGGGCCGGGCTAATATCTATTACTCTCTTATTGTCATAGAAAGAGACCAATGCGTCTTGCGTTTGCACGACGCGTTGGTCTCTTTTGTTTCAGGTGGGCGCAAAAATATAAACAGCAATATCAAAAACAGAATCAAATGTGTTCAAATTAGATAGGTACGTATTGCAATTTTACACATTTATTAATCAATTATTGACTTGTTGCCTTGTTAGTTCCCATTACGGTTTGAGCTTACTCAAAATAATTCGACAATAACAACGTACTAGCGTTTACCCAGAACTGCACGAAATTCATTCGCGCCAATAAGTCGGTAATAGCAACTTACATTATTACACCTTATTTGATCTACCGGTTGGTGCAGTTGATAGCGACCGACCCTGCCTTCTGAGCCGCCGGGTTCGATCCCCGGACAAGTCAGATATCTGTGTGCATGAACATGTCTGTTTGACCTGTGTCTGGGTGTGTATATGTATATCAGTCATCAGGTTACCGTAGTACATGCTCTACCTAGTTCGGGTACTGAAGACCTTGTGTGGATGTTGTAAAAAAAAAACAAAGTATCAATTAACAAAATTGTAAATTAGTAAAATATAATACAAATCTCTAATCTTAAAAAAAAATACTAATGAGGTAATAAGATTGTCATTACCAAACTTACATGTTTGTATTGATACGTCAACATCATCTGCTCCTATTCCCAACTTTGTTGGAATCGGCTTCCAGTCTAACCGGATGCTGCTTAATACCAGTATTTTACATGGAGCGACTGCCTATCTGACCTCCACATCCCAGTTACTGGGTAGGTAATACGATACCCCTTGATAATAATAATACGTGACAACATCCGCACAAGGTCTTCAGGTCCCGAACTAGGCAGAGCCTGTACTACGGTAACCTGATGACTGATATACATACTTATATACATATACACACCCACACACAGGTCAAACAGACATGTTCATGCACACAAATGATTGACTTGTCCGGGAATCGAACCCGGGACCAGCGACTCAGAAAGCAGGGTCGCTACCAACTACGCCAACCGCTCAGTCAAGATAATAAAGATGTGTTGGGAAGATTTATACCTGTACGTAGTTATGTGTAATCGTTTAACTAGAAGCATGTCATATTAGAATAAGTACTTAGTTGAAAATAAAGCTTTGAAGCAAACACACGTCTTAATCACTCCAGTTTCTGTGCCAACCGAAAGTGAACCTTAACGCGTCAAACAAGATGATAAGACTGGTTGTCAGATTTTCGGGCTACTGACGACCCGTAACGACTGTCACAGATCCACGAACGACAGCCGGAACCAACGGCTTTACGTGCTTTCCGAAGCACGGAGGGGTCTTGGTATGTAAAGATGGTCACCCATCCACGGACCAACCGCGGCAAGTGTAGCTTAACCTGATCGATTGACCAGTGCGGCTGTTATTACTTGGCCACAAGCCCCCCATTGTGTTGATACGTAAAGATACTCGTCATAATTTCGTTTTTGAAATCTTCGTAAGTGATAACTACGAAAAATGTGAAATAAATTACTAAGATGTATCCCAGCCCAAAGGTTCTGAATTTCGCGTAACAATAAATAGTTCTTAATAGCACATTACCGACTTATTGCTTGGGGATATCGTTTTAGCTTTTCAGCAACTTATTGCACTTATTGAATCACAACAAGTAACCCTTTAAATATAAAGGAGACCTTTCATTTTTGTATGGGACTCCGGCCATAACATGTGCGCTTTAAAAAACATGGGAAACGAACCCCTGAACACAATAAACACTGTTTTGTTTCGTAACTAATATTTTTTAAGCACAAAATATAAACGGAAAATGTTTGACGTTTGTCATGAGAGTTACGTACTTACGACCATCGGCAGCCAGCCATGACAGGTTTGAGAGATGACATTTATTTAATCGAAAAATTGTCAAAACTGTATTGTTGTTTTTGTTATTTTATGTTTATTATATTAGGTACTAGCTGACCCGGCGAACTGAGTCCCGCCTTAGAACTATTCAATGTTGTGTTTAGATATAAGCTGAGTTATATTAACTTTTTTGTTACATTAAATAAAAAAATAAACAAAACACTATAATAATGAGATACAAATGCCCTGAATATTAGATTCACTTATCATAAATTTAACAATTTAATTTTACGATTCTATAATTACTTCTAAGCAATCTACGGTTGAGTCATAATTTTTTTTATAACTCAATGTTTACTCTTGTCCTTTAACTAAATTATTTAATTTCTCTTCTATTTCTTCTATGTTGGAAGTATTGGCGAGATTCCTTTCTTTAAATTATTTTGATTTTAAGTTCGCCCTTTCCCTTCCTTTTTATGCGTTCTATGTAATGTGTCGTTTCCAAGCCACCACAATGATTACAGTTTTAGGATATGATATTATTGGAGTCGCATTCAATGCAGCTACTTTTTATGTTCGTTGCGGAATTAAATCTTAGTGTATTTTTTTTATTGCAATGTTCACATTTTTTTTTTGCGAAGCTTTTCGTGGCATCCATTGCCCACAATTGTGGCAATGTTTTCCCATACCACTTATTTGTTTCTTGAATAAATACACTTATCTTATTTATCAGTAACTTATAATATTTTTTTCATTTATTTATCATATTTAAATAATTATAATTTACGCGCCTATCTTTGGCTCAATGTTAATACATTGAGCCAAAGATAGGCGCGTAAATTATAACCAACCAACCAACCAATATTAACCAACGCCTTCAGGCTAATGCCTGAAGGCGTTGGTTGCGATGTTCTTGCATCACGCATGACATCTATCAGCCGCCAGGGCACATTCAAGTCAATGAAAGACATTACCCGGTAAATGGTAGCTCGATAGTATATAGTATAACTCACGCTTGTCCTATGCAATTATGTAATACAAAGGAGATTGGGTTTATACAAAGCAAAGGTAGTCGTACAATCTTCAGCAGCTCCAACAGTATTTTCATGTGTTAATCAATTAGTTGTGGTTGTGGAACAGGACCAGCATTGAGCCAGGCATTTTCATAAGCGATATAATCCCCTAACTTATATTATGCCTGTCTGCATAGTGTGCGTTTTATACAAAATATGAATTTCGTCTCGTGTCTCACTTTCTTATAAATCAAAAAAGTTGTGTAAGATAGCTATCTTACTGTCTTATATAATAGCACATAAATAGATGCCTTTCCTATTTATATAATTATTATCGTCTACGTGATATTATTATGTTTTAAATGTAACATGATTTCTGGACGAAACGGTATTCAAGTTGATCAATAGACTATGGCAATAATTTGAAAAAACTATTATTTAATGCCAAAGTAATCAGGGGAATATTCAGTAAAAATATTTTTCCGCAATTCGTGGATTTTTTTCCTATCTTTTCATTACCGTACACTTTATGACCGAAAATGAAACATCTCATTTAGAATACAATATAGAAAAAAACGTTTTTATTTCTTATATAAACGTAAAGAATCCAAGTTTTTATTCCTGGATAAGTATCCATAGTTTTCAGCAGTACAATCTTTTACCAGAGGATTGAAGTACAAAACATTATCTTCCCAGAGAAATGAGCGTAAATTAATTTAAAATATTATCCTCATTTGTGTTGATTCTCTTACAATGAGGATTGTGAAATTGCTAAGTATTTCTTAATTACCTACTCAATCACTCTTATTTTTACTCAGTTCTTAACAGTAATTTATTACACACAATTTAATCCGTTGATAAAATATTTCCTGTTACTTTACGTAAAACTTTCTGATAATATTCAAATACAAATAAGACAAGTAAAAACAGCCGCACGGGTCGAACGATCAGGTTAAGCTACACTTGCCGCGGTTGGTCCGTGGATGGGTGACCATCTTTACATACCAAGACCCCTCCGTGCCTCGGAAAGCACGTTACCTACGCCGTTGGTCTTGGCTCTCAATGCTGTCATTCGTGGATCTTTGACAGTCATTACGGCTCGTCAGAAGCCGGAAAGTCTGACAACCAGTCTCACCAAGGTATTACCCAGTAACTGGGTTGTGGAGGTCAGATAGACAGTCGCTCCATGTAAAATACTGGAATTCCGCTGTATCTGGTTAGACTGGAAGCCAACATATTTGGGAAATAGCTAGGCGGATGATGATGAAGACAAGTGAGCAAATGAGGATGAGAATTGATGGTTACTAGGGGTGATCCAAAAGTAATGATAATCAGTTATTTCTAGTGCACACAAAAATACAAAAAAAAATATCAGTCACTTGCTCAGTTACCCACTAGTTCAGGAAAAAAAAATCATATAAATAGGCCACGATTCCCGGGAGCTACATTCATTTGAATACGGACTGTCAAGGAGTGAACATCAAAATGGAAAAACACGAAATCAGAGCTGTCATTAAATACCTCTGCTTGAAAAAAATGTCTACCAAAGACATACACAGCGACTTGGTGGAAACATTAGGGGACTCTTCTCCTCCATATTCCACAGTTGCACGCTGGGCTAAGGAGTTTAAGCTGGGAAGAACATCGACGGAAGACGAACACCGCGAAGGACGCCCATCGACGTCTCTCACTGAAGAAAATGTGAAAAAAGTTGAAGAAGTTGTATTGGAAGATCGAAGAGTCACTATCAGGCATGTAGCTGAGGTCACAGGGCTCTCATATGGCAGCATTCAAAGAATCCTTGCAAACGAATTGCATATGAGAAAGGTCTCCGCGCGTTGGGTACCGAAAATGTTAAACGACGAGCAAAAGAAGAAACGAGTCGACATGTCAAGAGCAAATCTCGAAAAGTTCCAGGCAGACAAGGATAATTTTTTGTCACGTTTTGTGACCATGGACGAGACCTGGTTTCACCATTTTGATCCTGAAACAAAACAACAATCGATGACATGGAAACGATCCGATGAACCGACGCCGAAGAAATTCAAAGTGTCAAGCTCAGCAGGGAAGGTTATGGCGTCTGTTTTTTGGGACGCTGAAGGAATAATCATGGTGGACTACTTGGAAAAGGGGGCCACTATTACAGGCTCCTACTATGCAGAACAAATAAGAAGATTGCGGGAGGCTATTAAGGAGAAAAGGCGAGGCAAACTGCGGGCTGGAGTACTGTTCCATCAAGACAACGCACCGGTTCACAAAGCTGCAATTGCCATGGCTGCCATTCAGGAAGCGGGCTTTGAGCTGGTGGAACACCCCCCCTATTCACCAGATCTAGCCCCCAGTGACTTCTATCTCTTTCCACGACTCAAGGAACACCTCCGAGGCAAGAAATTTGACGATGATAGCGACGTGATGGCCGCGGTTGAGGACTTTTTTGAGAGTCAAGATAAAGATTTTTTTTCTAAGGGAATTTTAGGTTTAGAAAAGAGATGGACTAAATGTATAGACTTGCTAGGAGACTATGTTGAGAAATAAATTTATTTTTTTATTTTATTCATTGTGTTTATTATTGATTATCATTACTTTTGGATCACCCCTCGTATATCATGAATTAAAATAATGTGCACTCTCAAAAATTCAGTTAAATCGACAACCGTCAATGGAATTCATCTGTGAGGTATCTCACCAATATGGAGTCATTTAAGGCCGATTAGGTAACATTAACATAACATATCTCCCCTTTAACCCCAGAAGGGTTAGGCAAAGGTGTAGGTACCTATAGCCAATAACGCTTATGCAAAGGACCTTTTATACATACAAAAATATTTTGAAGAACTGTCATTACTTTAACTGTTATGAATGTCATTACTTGAACTGTTATTACTTATTAATCTTATCAGTAGTAATAAGAGCATAATAGACTTTATGAACAAGGCTTTAAAGCTTTAAAGCTTCAGCTACTTTATTCACATGAGTTGTATGTGCTTTTTCAACTGTTTCCCTTTGAATATCAATCTTAACAATTCAGTTCTCTTCCAAACGAAGTATTGAAAGCAAAAAATTCTCAATATCGACATTTTCATGCATTGAATTGTTCCGCGCTTAGACTGGTAGGGCTGCCATCTTAATGTTTTTTTTATCGATAATATTTACGAATGATATAATTTGCATATTTGAATGCAATGTGGTAAGCATCGAATAGAAAATACATGCATTTTGATGTAGGTACCTATGTATTGCGACGAGCAGATTTTATAACGGCAAGGTATTTTTTTTTACATTCGGATCTTAAATTGGTATTGTGACATTTTGTTGGAAAACAACGAGTATTGGCCGAACTATACCTTATACCAATACACAAAACAAAGATAGACAACCCAAGTATTGGCATCAAACAGGTTTTTGAAAAGTATAAATACTGTACAGAAATTATTTACGTGTTTAGGAAAACTTTTTTACAAAAAAAAAAACAACCACCTCCCAAAAAAAGCACTACAAAGTGAAAAATAACTTTAATTTCGGAAGTCTGTGTCTTTGGTTTTGTATTTTCGTTTTTTGCCACCGACTTGTGACAGTTGTTTTTTTGTTTGATTTTTTTTCTCACTTTTTGGTATCTACCCCATCAAATTCGTATGCCACTACTTTCTATGTAAGTAACAATGACAGGAAGTTATAATAACATCATCAATATACACAAAATGGAAAAAATAAGTAATATTAAAGCTAACTGAAAAACTACCCAAGCAAAGTTAATGAAAATGTAGGTGACCACCCTTTCCATGAAAAAAAGAATTTTCAAAATCGATCCAAAATTGCCGGAGATATAGCGTAACATACATACAAAGAAATATAGACGAATTGAGAACCTCTTCGTTTTTAAGGAGTCGGTTAAAAATAAGGAATATCGACATCGATTCACTCGTTTATTCATCATAAAGACAGTTGGTTAAAGATGGCAAGACGGGTGTTTGACATGTCAACGGTTCACGAAAATAGCGGTTTTTATTGGTTTGGCAGTCATTCCATAACTATGAATATTTTACATGCTTATACAGTAGAAGTATTAAACGCAGGACTTGTGGTTTTCCTTCCTTCAATTATTTCGAGAAAGGGATTCGATTCACGCGTTACAAAAACCTTCTCGTCTCAAAAAAATATACATAGACTTATAGTGTGGCTGTGTGAATTTAGTAGGTAGTAAACGTGATAGGCTATGGAATGATGTGTTAGCTAAGGCAACGTTGCAGTTTAAAAGTAGATGTGATAAAAATTTAAAAGAGTATGCTTAGATGGTTTGGCCATGTTGAAGACAAGACAAGCATGTCAATAAAAACATCCATGTTTGTGTAGGTGCCAGTGATGGTAAAAAACAGTTTGTTTCCATTGTTTTAGGTACCTCTGCGTACCGTCAGTCAATGACGTAAATATTGATAATATTTTGAATACCTCGTTTGTCTACTGGTCGCTTGCTCCACTCCTGAGCATGAGATCCTAGGTTCGGTAACCAGGTCAGGCAAAGTCTTATTGGGTTTTTTCACCTGGACTTTCTCAGTCCGGATTCTGGATTTTTGCCCGGTTGATGACAATAGGCTCGCCCTCTATTACATGGCACTTAAACATTGCCGGCGAAATGTGGATGTACTATAGGTACACCTCTGCTTCCCAGGAATGTGTCTATAGAGCCACGAGGAACAGGGTGTAAACTTCACTCATACCTCAATAGAAAAGGGAGAATCCACCGCCCAGATGGGTGTTGTGTCTGGTGGGCAACTGCCCGATGATTGATGTCGGGAAGTTGTAAATAACGCTAATCGCGCGGTAAACTCTGCTTGCACGATGCAGGATTTGCATGACGTCAGTATGACGCGCAAGTCGCATGTGGTGTTGTAGATACCGCTACATGTCTGACAGGCGTTGCACAGAGGAGGTTCTGGAGTTGGTATTTTAAGAGTAACCGGGACCCCCCCTCCATGTGCTGATGGCGGCCACGGGGGTAGTTTTAGTGAGGTAAGAATCCCACACTCCGCGACTTCTTTCTCTGGAGGCCGGGCACCTTTTGAAGGTGTCAGCCGTAATAAAATATGAAATAGAAACAACTTTAGTGAGTAAGAATGTATAGTCATTGCGTCAACAATTTAGACAACAATTCCAATTATATTGAAACTTAATTAGGGTTTAAACTATCTAACTGTCACAAAGACAATATACCTTGTCGTTTTATGACGTGTAAGTGACATTTTACCATAAGGCGATAAAACAATAAGGAGGTCGAATTTACCTAGCTTCAACGGGAACAAAGATATTTTTACCTACCTACATCACCAATAAATTCAAAGTCAAAGCATTTACATTTAGCATTTTTAAAGCAAACAAAATCCTTACCCTACCGTCAATGTACATTTTGGAGACCATTATGTTTGTCAAATCGAATCCACGCCTATTCCCCTTAGTGTCAGATAAAGTAGTTCGAAATAGACGCGACAATAGTAAGTTATGTATCCCGAGATCCAGGACAGCCCTGATGCGTAAAAGTGTGTTCTGTATGGCGCCAATTCTTTATAATATGTTACCAAAACATTGGAGGGAATATACTACTAAAAATTAAGAAATAGATTAAAAAGCCTTCTGATTGAGAAAGTCTATTACAGTACTGACGAATTTCTAAATGATAAATTAATTTGACTTTGACACCCTAATTTTATTATTAATTATTACTCTAGCATTGGATATATTATATTTTTTATTATGACTATTTGTACCTATTATTAATGTAGTATGATGAGCTAATGACACTATTTTATTGTATTTTATTGTGCCTGTTAATTTTAATTTTGCTCTAAATTGGATTGTTAACAAATTTATAATTACTTGATGATGCATGTGTAGCGTCCACAGCGTCCATCTCATATTTGTACGCCGTTCAGGCAAAACATGACTGTTTTATAATTATATGTAACATCTTGCATGCCATGATGCCATGTGTGTGTTTACTCATGTTTTGAACAAATAAAAAAATTATCTTATCTTATCTTATCTTACTTATTTAAGTGGACACATAAAAGGCACTTTTGAACCTCAACATTTACATTAAAATAGAAATGATTCTAGTCGCCCCTTCCAAAAGGTAGTTTCGTATTACTCCACCGTTACTCTTTTAAAATGTGTTACAATATTTTATATACATTAATTATATAATATTCTTCACTTAAAATAATAAAATTACCATACCACAATAGGTAAAAATCATTCAAAATGTAGCAGTAACAAATAAGTTAATTATGTGATAGATACATGCTGCTTACATACTTACAAACATTGCAAAATTATACGATTTTCGAAAAAAAATATACAAGTAATAAGTCGGTATGTGAGTTAAAGAAAACACACAAAGTATTTGTGGGACGCAACCTGTGTCGACACCCTTGCGTCATTTCATGTTTCTAGCACGGCGGGCTGTGCTGGCGCCGGTGCTGCCGCTGCTGAGACCTTCAAGCGGCGCAAATACGCCAGTACACGATAGTTCAAGAACACGGAATAATTGTTACCATTTTTTTGCGTAATAATTTGACTGTGATATTGGCGCAGCGTGAATTTCGTCGCAGATTTCCCGGCCGTCCGGCATCAACTGGACAAACGCTACGGCGTGTAGCCGCTCACGTTAAAGAGACTGGGAGCAGTCGTTCTGCTGAGAACATCGTTGCTGTTGCCAAAAATGTCAAAGAAGACCCTGGAATATCCAGCAGACGACGTGCCACGCAATTGGACATTAGCCGGCGGCAGTCCATTCGACGAATTTTGGTGAAAGACCTGAAGATGTTCCCTTACAAAGTGCAGACAGTGTATCAGCTATTGGTTGTTGACCGCCAAACACGTGTAATCTACGCTCAAGCCATCCTGAATCTCAAAATCATCATGAGTGATGAGGCCCATTTCCATATCTCCAGTTACGTGAATAAGCAAAATCATCACTTCTGGGACAGCGAAAATCAACGTATGACCCACCAAGAGCCATTACATCCACTCAAAGTTACTGCACGGTGTGCTGTTTACGCTGGAGAAGTCATCGGGCCATTTTTTTGCGAGAACGCCGCGGGCCAAACGGTCACTGTGGACGGCGAGCGCTACAGAGCCATGATCAATGACTTTTTCCTGCCTCAATTGGATCAATTGGGACTGTAGGGCATGTGGTCCCAACAAGATAGAGCAACGGCGCACACTGCACCAGCCACAACCGATATTCTGAACGAATCATTTCCACGTCGCTCGTCTAATTCTCGCTTTGGCGATTTGCACTGGCCGGCCAGATCACCCGATTTAACCGCTCGACTTTTTTTTTGTGGGGTTACTTGAAGACCCGGGTTTATGTAAACAAGCCTCAGACTCTTGAAGCCCTTAAAGTGAATATCCGACAGGAATGCGAGAATCTACCGCCGGAAGTTCTGACACAAGTGATGGAAAATGCCATATAACGAGAGTAAGAGGTAAGGTCCTCAATTTTGACGGCGGCCACTTGACCGATATCATTTTCTCGACTTGATGGAAATAATTCTAATTAATTAAATAAACATAATTCACAAGTACATAAAACAAAAACTTTTCATTGCAAAAAAATACAGTAAAACAACATCGGGTGATTACTTTTGCCCCACCTTGTATGTGATTTGACTCAAATGATTTTTGTATCAGTGTGTGTACATACTCATGAAGTTTAAAATTAATTTGACAGCGACCGAAAACATACTCGTTTTATAACGAAACGGAATGGAAATATGATGTTTGGAGCATCGCCTAGTTTCTAAGTTAGTTCTCTTTGAGCTTTGAAATCAAAGGTTGTCTTCAAGAAGTTTGTATTGATATTATATTGAGTACCTAACTAAAAATTGCTATAAACCAGGTTTTTATGTGTGCAATAATTAAAATACAGAAATGTTTATACTTGAAAAGGTGTGTTCATTTCACAAGCATGATGTTTGGTTAAAAAAATCTATTTGTATTAGATAAACACATTCAGAAAGGGGAAAATTGATAAACAATGCACAAATTATTGTAGCGGTAACCCTGAAAAGCCGCAGACAGGTATTGCGAGGTGAGCAATTAACTTTTCAGATGGATCTTTCCCGGCATGGAGTGGAATAATAACCGGCAGTGCGAGCCGTTTTGCTATTGGTCGGGGTACTTAAAAAAAACAGAATAGTAGACAGATATTAATTTTGAGGTATTTGTATGGCAGATTTGAGTGGAAATTCCGGGAGGGGACGCCCCACTAGAAAGAAATATCGACGATGAACTACCAATACCTCCTAACTACCTTTTTTTCGATTTTTTGTTTTTAATGCCTATCGATGTCAAATGCTATTTCGCGTATACTGGCAAAACCTCCTAACACGATATTTAACTATTTATCCCATTAAGCACCAAGTAATAGAAATAACTTCCAAACTATGACCTGCTAATTTTGATGCATATACCCCATAACTTTAAGTAAAATTAATACTATGTTATTGTGTTGAAATTTTCCAAAAATAGATAGATGAAGTTGGTAGTTCTAATATATAAATAATGTTTATTTAAACTTTATGAACAAGTAAATAAAAATACTGTACAAAGGCGGACTTAATGCCTGAGGCATTTTCTACCAGTCAACCTTAGGGTGATGCAGAGATATACCATGGCAGGTGCAACATACGGGATAGATAGCTCGGTAATGACTATAATAAATAGGTACTAATAAATAGATACATATGCATATAAAATGCTATCGTGGGGTCTTACACACAAAGCTGTAAGTCGTATTAGATTAGAAATATGATAAGGATTTTAGCCTCAACTACGACATAAATTCTGCTTTTTGAATCTGAACAGCTATAGTTTTATAATAACGGCCTTTTGTGTCAATTATGGTTCAAAATAAAACCTATATTTTTTTCACGTCTAAAACAGGAATCACTAACTAAAATTATTCAGTAAATCGCGGGCCTTCATTTTATATTAAACTTCAATTATCTCGGAATCAACGTGGGCGTAGTTAGGGCCTCTTTTCTTATGACGGCAGCGTTGGCCTCGTGGTCGCAAACGCGACTGCTGAGCGTAGGGTCCTGGGTTCGATTCCCAGGTCGGGCAAACTGTCTTTGGGTTTTTCTATTAGGAATCTCTTAGTAACTGCCCGGAGTTTGGAAGTTGGCGGTGTGATACCCCCGTGCCCCAGAACGCACGTTAAGCCGTTGATACGCCTATTCCTACGCCTGATTTCTCTCCGGTCGTGTCGGATGGCTGTCGCATCGGACTATAAAAGCGAGGAGAGTGAGAGTTATAATATCTTTACCCCCCCGAGCCTTGACCCCGTCCACCCGTGTGGAGCCTGCTATTTTAAACAACGTCCCAAATAATAATAATAATATCGATCCGAGTCTCCCAACTAGCTCAGTGATCAGTAGCGCGCTAAGACCAGGTTCGAGCCCCGCTACTGCGCTACTTAAATTTAGTTTGTAAATTAAAATTTTCTTGCAAGGCGAGAGGCCCTTCTGGCCACGCCGACGCCAGGTTACTAAGTGTAGGTTCCTCGGAACCAACTGCAATATACACAAATAAAAATAAAAAAGTTATAATATCCCCCGCGCCGAAGGCTAGTCTCCGTTGGCCGCCATGGCCGAAATACGGTCTAGAGGACTATAATATTTTTTTTTAAATAAAAATTGTGTCGGTTTAGCAAGTTGGGTAGTTGGTTTGTGTCCCATATAATTAACTTAAGATACCAATTTTTACGTACAAACATGGCAGTTTACGCTTTTATAATTTCTAACGTGACGATATTATCGTCAGTAAAATGGAAGGAAATACGAGCACGTTATAATATACCGCTATCGTGGACGGAAATTTAATAGCGTCTTCATTATATTTCCATACATTTTATTTCCTTTTTATTGTGACGCCGTGACGTGGATGTGAACGTCCACGATAATATCGTTATCGTTGCAACTGGCATTACTAACTTGACACAAGACTACGGACACCAGGACCCGAGGTGGCGGCGCGTAGTATTCCACGCGCGCCCCTCTTAGGCGTCACGGGGGGAGTCAAACACCTCACTCCCCCCCCCAGACCCGAAGAGGCAGTGGCGGGCCGGCACCAGTCGGGGGTTGCGGAAGGATCGTACGTTCCCGCGACCCCCGGCGTAGGTGTGAGATGGAACACCGGGGTGGTTTTTAGTCAGTAAGAGTCTGACAGACCCCGCCGCCCGCCCCAGGGCGGCGGACATCCATGAGGATTTTCCACCCCGGAAACAAAAAAAAAAAAAAAAGACTACGGACTTACCAGTAGGCCAATTCTCGTACTTAAAAAACGTTCAAATTCAAGTCGCAATCTCATCTCAGCGATAATCAATGTCAAAAACCTGTCAAAAATGTATGTAAATTGATTGTAATTTTGACAGATTGAGACTGAGATTAGAATGCGAACGGTCTTAAAAATACGGGAATTGCCCCTCTGGTGTAGTCTTGTGTCCGCGGAAGTACTACCGTACTTCTTACGTCTATTCTAATTTGGGTGTATCCTGAATTAAAATGAAGAAGTTGAGAACTTGTCATACTTTATTATTATTATTTATTTATTTCAAATATAATTATAACACCTTTAGCATTGCTGAAGGTGACTACTAGAAAGTAGCCCAAGAAATTCAAAATTGCCTTCGTTTTTTCCTCAGAAATTTTGAATTTCGCGGGCTGAAGTATTGCTAAAGATAAGTTTGACAAGTTCTCAACTCCACATTGTCAAATGAGAAATAGGATGTATATGTACGTAGGCCTATTTTCGCTCTTTGTATCAAGCTGGCCTTCTGTTACTATATATTTTGTGGCCCAAATTATAGCATATTCGGTTTAAATTACATTAAGCTGTCCTGTCCTATCCATTATTTGAATTAATGAAGAGATGTATTTCAAACGGCTTCCTGATTTACAAAATACAACTAGGTTCGTTAGCAGTTTCATATAATTATACGGAAATCCTCATTCCTATACAGGGTGGAAACTTTCAAGGGGGCAGTAAGGGGAAGTACCTTATCCATTGCAGCTAGACGAAAATGGTCCTAGGAGACTATCCATAACTTTTTTATGTAATTTTGATCCCTATCCTCAGATTTTCAAAAAAAATTACAGTTAGCAAGAAAATTGCCATTTTACACAAAAACATTTTTTGATTCCAATCGATCCTATTTCTAATATTGTTCAAAAACTTCTATGGTACCAACCACCGTTGGAGTACTCAAAAAGTCACAAAATGCAAAAAACTTTTCCCGTACATTTTGTATGATAATTTTACGCAAAAGCTCTTCTAGTGACGGTTGAGATCTTTTTGACTGAATAAAAAGATAAGTTTAAAAACTATTAAAATTTCGAACTCGTTATTATTAAATAAAAAACAATCTTGACAGTTTGTTGCGTCAGAAAAGCTCTGAGTGTGTTGTGAATTTTACATTATGTGCATAATTGGACAGTTTACAAAAAGCAATACGATAGTGTTCAAGAACTTAAAGACTCACTAACCACAATTTTGTATGGAATTCATACAAACAAATTGTCAACAGCCACTAGGTCGGTACAGAAACGAATCAATTTCTCTACTCTCTCTTTCTCTACAAAGACACACATAGCACAACTCCTTGTTTTTATCCTATTAATTCTCTGCCTCTCAGTACTTGGAGCTTTTATAATGTGTAGTACGTTAGTGCAATAGAATATTGTATTTTTAAGGGTGTGAGCCTGGAGATCTGTCATACAGGTCTCGTTCCCATTACAGACTCCAGCTCTAACAAAGGATAAGCTATAAATGTATCTTGATGCCATTAATCCAATTGTACCTTTTTGAGAGAAATAAATAAATAAAAAATAAATTTATGTATTCACCAAAATGGCGGACACATCGAGCATTTGATATCGTAGGGCAAGAAAAGATGTTAAATATGAATAACATCATCAAGTTATGTTAGTTAATAAAAAAGAAAATTAATACGCCTTCGTTTTGATATGTGTAAAATTCTACGTGATCATTTGTCTTTTATTTTATTTTTTGTATTTCAGTTACGCAAATTCTTTACAAAATGCAAGGGAAAAGTTTTTTGCAATTTGTGACTTTTTGAGTACTCCAACGATGGTTGGTCCCATAAAAGTTTTTGATCAGTATTAGAAACAGGATCGATTGGCATCAAAAAATGTTTTTGTGTAAAATTGCTATTTTCTTACTAACTGTATTTTTTTGAAAATCTGTGAATGGGGATCAAAATTCCATAAAAAAATATGGATAGTCTCCTAAGACCATTTTCGTGTAGCTGCAACAGATAAGGTACTTCCCCTTACTGCCCCGCTGAAAGTTTCCACCCTGTATATATTTTGTGTAGGTAGTTGTCCGTTTGTCCGTTGTCATTCCATCCTAAATTATTATTGAGTGTAATATTTAATACTTATGTTTTGATATTAGACAGCTTCAATCTAAATGAGAGCTGTCCTATCTATTATTTGAACTAATGAAGAGATGTACTACTTCAAACAGCTTCCTGATTTACAAAATACTAAACTAAATTATTTGGGTTTAGGATCGTTTGCAATTTGAAATAATTATATGGAAATGCTCATTTTTATAAATACTTTGTGTAGGTAGTTGTCCGTTTGTCCGTTGTCATTCCATCCTAAATTATTATTCAGTGTATGTTTTGATATTGAACAGCTTCAATCTCACTGCCAGTTTACATAGCATAGCATCACGCCTGTATACCCCGAAGGGTAAGGCAGAGGTGTACATAATATATATATATATATATTTTTAAGACATAATTCTAGTCCATAGTTTTATTTAAACTTTTTTTAAATTCTAAAAAATTAAATTCCATCAAACAGATAAAAACCCAAAATTAAATTGTGATTAATTAAATTGAAATATTCAACAAATCATTAAAAATATATATACTTATATATAATTATAATTGCCAAAAAAAAAACGCCGTTTAAAGTACACATTTCACCAGAACAGTGGTGTTTCTCCGCCGTGTGCCCTTTGCTGTGTTTAAAAAACAGACTAACTTTTTATAGCAAGAAAGCTACACTTCAGCTTTCATGACTGCTTACTCTTCAGTTATTCCTAGCGTTCTACTACTCTATAACATTAATTAGGTTAATTCCTCACTTGACAAATGTTTGCACAATCGTACTAATCATGTAGGTTGTCAATCAATATTTGCAATTACCCAACATTGTTATACAGAACACTACATGTTACATCTTAGCACCTAGCACTATATACTTGTAGGTACGAGTAGGTACGTCTCACGTCTTGCGTGCGGTTTCCAAGCGTGTTTCAGAGAAAACCGTAACACCTAAGGAGGTGTACCGCAAACTAGTTCTGACAGCCATAATAATAATAATATAATTACATATTATAACCAATAGTACACCAACATTCGTCAAGCATTTTTAAGTCCCATGTTAAAGGGGGCGAGCCTATTACCATCCACCGGGCACCAATCCAGACTCTGGGCTGCAAATGACTGACCGGTTGGTGCAGTTGGTAGCGACCACAGAACACATACTGTGGTAGCGACCCTGCCTTCTGAGCCACTGGTCTCGGGCTCGATCCCCGGACAAGTCAAACATTTTTGTGTGCATAAAAATGTCTGTTTGACCTGTGTCTGGTTGTGTATATAATATAATAATAATAATAATATGAGACAACATCCACACAAGGTCTTCAGGTCCCGAACTAGGCAGAGCCTGTACTACGGTAACCTGATGACTGATATACATACTTATATACATATACACACCCAGACACAGGTCAAACAGACATGTTCATGCACACAAATGTTTGACTTGTCCGGGAATCGAACCCGGGACCAGCGGCTCAGAAGGCAGGGTCGCTACCAACTGCGCCAACCAGTCAGTCAATATATCAATAATGTTTTGTTTTTAAGCTTTTTAATTTATAATTAAATTCTTTAATGACTGGTTTATGCAGGGTTAACTGTGATTCGACGTATACCCGTCAGGAACTGATAAGGGGGCCAAAATTATGATAAATAAATATTAAATTAATATCAATTAATAAATAATATAACAATAAGAAAATTAAATAAAATAGCAATATTAATAAATAAATAATAATATAGCAGTAATAATTATTCAAATAAAAACAATAATATATAAATTAATAAACATAATTATGATACTTACATAATTATGTACAGGAATGTAGAAATAATCTAAAATATTTAAGTATATTTTGCAGAAATAATACTTGTTTAATAGATAAGCGAAGTGTCAGTTTTTTAATCGCAATCACTTTGATTACATGTAAGTTAAAACTTGTTCCCACAATAACAACTTAATCATCTCCCAAAACAGGCTTCCTCTCTCCTACTCTTTTGCCGTGCCCTACAGGGTCCTTAATGATCTAAATTATATAGTTACCACCTAAGTACACATTATGGTAACGCAATAAAGATATTGAGTGTTGAGTATTGAAATGCAACAAATTGAACCCCCCATTAGTATGACCGAAATTCAGTAGTTTTCGAGATATTTGAATTTTAACGGTTTTTTTATTCAATATATACACCACGGGCCGCGGTATCAAAATTTAATACGTCCACAGATAAACAATTTTTGCCTGAAATCAAATTTTCCCACAGATGCGGTAATTCGCGCAAAATGACAGCCACAAATGAAAGGATAGGAAACGAGCTGGCCAATTTTGCAACCGTAGAAAGCAATGGAATGATTGCATTGCCAAAATTAAGGCACTTATTATTATGGTTAACTCCCTAATAACCTTCAATGTGATAATGATCATTACTGATCTGTTAAGCAAACCGAAATGAGGTTACCTATTAAAATTTAATTATATTAGACCGCACTGCAAAACCCCAATTAATTGTATTCATACAAAAACCATCCTATAGGGTGGTGATTTAGTCATAGGCACGTGTTACGGTACGTATTCAGTAGGTGCGATAGGATTCCACTCGACATACTGATTACTGATTCACTTTCCCTATGAAAGCCATTTATTATCCACATAACACCCCCTGTAAATTCCCGAGGTGTATCTATACCCACTTTTCGCTGGATAGGTTTAAGTTCCTTGTAATGGGGGCGAGCTTAGTGCCATCAGCCGGACACAAATCTAGACTCCAGGCGGCTGCTGAGATATTCCAGATGGAAAAGCCAATAACGCTTTGCCCGACCTTTTTTTAGGGTAGGAATTCATCAAATAACTTCTCCCGCTTTGGGCAGAGCGGGAAGGTGTGTCAGACTCTTTATGACTAAAACCCACCCGTGTTCCTTCAGTTGCCTGTGCCAGGGGCCACGGTATCCCTCTCGGACTTTCCCGCAACCCTGGCAGGCATCGGCCCTAGCGGACCCCATCGTTGATGCTGACATCTCTTTGAGGCGCGCGTGGAACACAACGCGCCATCGACCCGGGCCTGGTCCTTATCGAACGGCGAGCTGCCCATTGCTCGCCGTTCGCAAGCCCGCGCCTACGGTGGTCGGGAATCAGCTTGCGATTCCCGACGCCCAGAGCGTCTCCTACGGCGGCTAGGGGCGTGAAGGCGCGAATTTTGAATGCTTTGCCCGACCTGCGGGGCTAGCACGTCCTCGGTGATAGGCTTGAGTCACCCATTTTATCACGATTTTTGCTCCCAAACTGTGATAAAAATAAGTGATTCGAGCCTATCACAGTAGGCCGTGCTCGCCCCGCTGGAATTATAAGACAAGACCTCATGACCACTAGATCAACGAAGAAATTATTATTATCCGTGTAAAAAAACCCATCCGGTATAATTATTACAATTTATTAAATTACCATGTTCATTGGTGTTTTACATTCAATAAAAATAAAGTGATAACGATATTTGCGATTCTATTGAAAACAAAAAAGCTGTGCATTCCGTTGTTTATATAAAAGTACCGTTGGAACGTAAAGTGCTTTGCTGTGTACGCTGTTCCTAACATGGCAAACTATAGACGAGAACAGAGTTTTAATGCCTGTTAAAATATTTTAGTTGTTAAAACAAGGAGTGATGTTGTTTTAGTAAAATATTTACAGAGGTCGTATCAGGACTGCGATTGCCATTTATTTTTGGTCCCATTTTTAATGCTCACGAAATTGGGATTTTATTATATTTTGTTCCAGGTTATACTGTTTCAGTACTAAGTAAATTCTTCATTGTTCCTCTTTTCTATAATAATAATTTATATATTCACACTTCAAGGTCACATAATATGTGTAGCCCTGTCTCTTGTACTAGGAGTTCCTGTATCACAAGAGCCAGACCTCTCAATTTACAGTAGTTCCTGTAGTAGAAGCACGATAGACAAAAATTTGATTGAATTACAGTTATAGCATTGACATGTATGTTTACAAATAAACAAAAGAAACAAAATAAAACATAAATAGTAATAATAAAAGAGTTTAAATTAAGTTGCTGCGTTCTGTGGAGACTGAGTGAGGTGTGTATTAGGATGTGTGAGGTGTGTGTGTGAGGGTATGTGCTTGTGTGTGTGTGAAAGAGCTTTTCTGTTTCCTCATGATCGTAATTGTCTAGCCAGTAAATAATTGTTTTTTTTTTTTATTGGTAGTTGTTAAGATGCTTAAGTTGTTGGACCCCCTTGGCCGATTTTGTTGACACTACTACGTTGCCCGCGTCTTTAACGCGGGCAACGTAGTAGTGTTTGCTCACGAAGACGCTTTTGGTACCTTCGACTGGGCACCTGTCAATCCTCTTGGTAGAGATTGGCAGACTCAGGATGGCGTGTCTGTGGTGTTGTTTCTTTTCGGGGTAGTCGGATGGGAAACACCGATCTCATCTTGTTTAAAAATATATATTTTTGTAAACGTATTTGTAAAAATCAATTGACAGAATACCATTTTTTTTTTAAATTATTACTGTTCTAATTTATTTATTTCACTTTCAGTTACATGCATTTTATAATAGTACAATATGATTTAAGCTTAATTTAATAAGTTTTACAAGACATCTGTGTCTGAACTCGATAATTTAATATCTGTATTTCAGACAACAGGACTCTTTCCTATGAATATATGTCATTTAAAAGCTAACAAGTACTAATTCGGCTCTAACATTAAAACCAAATTTATGAAAAAAAAGAAAAACCAAAGAGAAATTATAAAAAGATGGTGATATATAGTCCTTTGTTTTTTTTTTTTGAGGGTGGGATATCATCAAATAACTTCTTCCGCTCTGGGCAGAGCGGGAGGGTGCGTCAGACTCTTACTGACTAAAACCCACCCGTGTTCCTTCAGTTAAATTTTGCCTCTCCCTCACGCATTCCGCCTCCTCCTTCGCGAACATTACTGCTTCGCAGAAGGAGGTGACGGCTTCCGAAGCCCTCTCGTTTCGTACCATGGCCTGGACCAGGACCGGACGCGAGAGATCGCCACCGCCAATCGCCTCCACGAGGACACGGCGGTGCTCCACCCAAGCCGGGCAGACCTCCACCGTACGCTCTACCGTGTCCTCCGGGCGATCCACACAATGGTGACACCCGGGCGTTTCCTCCCGCCTTATCCGGAACAGGAACCTCCCGAAACAACCGTGTCCGGTGAGTGATATAAAGTCCTAAAATGTAATTTATCAATGTCCCAGTTCCAAATACATTCATACATCTGCAAATACTCTTATTACTTCTTAGAAAGTTTATACTTTCTAAGAAGTAATAAGAGTTAAATGATTTCTCTGTCTAATGCGGGTATTTATTTATATAAATACCCGCATTAGACAGAGAAATAATTTAATTTTTTTCATTGCTAAAATTGTTACAATCTTCAGAGTATCCCTACTCAGGGAGCTTATTATTTACTAACTGAAATCTGTCATTGACTGTCTAGAAATGGAAATGACATAAATCATGACGACCTTTTCGTATTATTCGGCTGGAACGACCCTGATAAATAACGATCTTCTGTTTAACAGATTGTTTTTCATGCTGTTATGTGATTATTTATTTCATAGGGGGACTATTGCATTAGTCAAAAGGAATGCTATCGATGTCGGTACCTACATAAGTCAATGTTGGCTAATGCATTTAGTATGAAGATCAAAGCAAGTGACGTGTCATCAGTTATTATAAAGATTTTTTTACAAAATGAGGGATTTTTTTAAATCAAAATTTACTTCGTTGATAGATTTAAGTACTAGAACTAAATAAGGTGTTTCACCAATTTCACATTCTAATGAATGTTTAAGAATGTGCGTGGTTAAAAAAACAACGAAGATTCGATTGCAAAAACTAGTTCAATAAGGGTGATATAATAATAAATAAAATAAATCTTTTAGGTCGGGGAAAAAGTTATTTCGTATTTTATAGACATAAAGTTAAAATCGCTTCGGCCGCACTGTTTGTATCTGGCTGGTTTTGATATTTTTTAAAAGACGACATTTTAAAAAAGCAAAATAAAAAGTATAAATGATTTCCCGCCATTTTTTTATTGTTATTCTGTTTATGGACTTGAAGCAGTGTCGGTAAGAGTGTAGCGGTATCTACATCGCCACATGTGTACTACGCATCACACTGACGTCACGCAAAATCCTGCATTGCGCAAACAGAGTTTACCGCGCAACTAGCATATATACTCATACAACGCCCCCATATCAATCGTCGGGCAGTTGCCCACCAGACACAACATCCGTCTGGTCGGAGGATCCTCCTTTTTGTATGGAATATTTCTATAAACCGATGTCTCAATAAACAAAAAAAAAACAATCATAGTACTTTAATAATAAAAAATAAAAAAATTGTATTTACAAAAAATGGATCGGTATCAACGCACGTAACCCGAACAATTTACGTGGGCATGCGATAGTGTGATGCTTTAGTAAGAGTCTTTCCAATCAAGATGCTTTATAACTTCTGCGGCATATTGCGACTTAATAAAAAAAAATAAGATGATTTCTTGACAAAATATCAGTATTCACAATACAATGATTATATGTATATTATATTATGTATATGATTAATTACAGAAAATATAAAACTCCATTCTTTTTTAGCGTCCCAGTGACGTGATTATGTGATTTTTACAATTTTTAAACGAGGACTGAGGCGTGTTTACCGTCGGAGCGTTCGACTGCTACTATATTAAAAGAGCACCCAAACGTCTAACTCGGCGCTCATTTCGTTAGGACATTTTTATCGCTGATTGTGTATGATCTACTTCTTTATTAGAGATCGATGCTTATTATTCATAAACAGAGCCCAAGAAATAACAAATAACACGATCATGATTTATGTTTGCGATATATATTTAAATCTCGGTTCTAATGCTTTGAAATAGGATTTATTTTATCTCCAGTAATTGTTTTTGCCGATCCGGCTTTACTTTTGAACATTAGAACAAAAGGATGAGCCGTCTAGTGATGGGTGCAGATTTTTGTGAGTTCAAGTCTTGAGATTTTTTTATGGGCGTAGTTTGACTGCTCATACGCACGTTACGTAGTCCAAAGCATGTTATCAGATAAACGGTAAACCGTTCGTGACCGCGATAGTTAAGTATATCAATGATTAATTGAAAAATGTAATAGACACAAAAATGTTTACAAAACCAACTCAGGCTAAAGTGTCAACTCCAAGATGCTTACCAAGACGAAACAGTACAAACAAAAACGTCCAGACAACGTGTAAACAATAAAAGTAAAACAAACAAACACACGGTCGAAATCAAGCAAGTCTCTCCATTAGTTCGATCGGCATACAATGTCCGAACAACTAATGAACACAGAACACCTCTCTAGTCTCTATCCCCTCTTGTTTAACAAACTACTCTGATACTTGTCAGACAGAGGAAACCAGCGACAAGGAATGTTCCAGTTAACGACTACTGGCAGTACTGGCAGGCCTGACTACTATTGGCAGCAACAGATTTTCTCGCCTGTCGTGTAATATTATTTTGTTATTGGCCAATTATTTTGCTGAGACCTCTTTTATTGGTAAACGGATTATGTGCGAGAATGTGGTGAAGTTTTTTTTAAAAAAAAAGGTGAGTTACATATCAGTCTTGTCAGGTTTGTCGTGATGTAATCACATTCTTGGTCCTTCTATTGGGTAATTGAATGTTTGTACAATAAAAAAATCTTAACAAAACAGGTGTACAAACATGCGTAGTTGGCTAACCACAAGTTGTCCAAATAGTTTATGCAAACCGCATTAATCTAAAAGACAATGAAGCTTCTGGTGCTGTTTACCTGCGTAAACAAGACTGCAATTCATTTTCTTTAAGTTCGTTAATCAAAGTGAGAACTTCAGAGTCATAAAATTTCAAGTAAAGATAGTAGTCGGTGTCTGTTTAATGACCCAGAACCCGCCGAATCTAAGCGACAACATCAAATTACGGACGGCCACCGTCTCGAGGGACAATGCCGTGCTTACCTTCGCACCACACACATAAAAATGTACGGTACGATTTATCGAGACAAGCCCACACACGCACGCACCTTGTACAGACGATGCCAGAAATGTGCAAATAAAAAATGAAACAAGTCGTATATGTAAATACGGTGTATTTTGCAGCAATTTCGGTAAGTGTTTAGCCTAGATATATGTACTGTCGTAATAGTAGATTGTTATGTCGAGCTCAATTGATGAATAAAGTGTATTTAGAAACCATCAATGTTTATTACTGACTGATGAGAATATTGCCTACTGCCACTGCTCCATTTGGGAGCAATTTATGTATAATAAGACAGTAGTGCTATAATAAAAGAGTACAGTATAACGATACTTTTGTTTTTATTACATGTACAATCTTTCGAAGAAATTAGGTATCATAAAACAATTTCATGTTTATTTACTTAGTTACTTCCAACAACTAAACATTATATTAATGTTTGGGTATCTTCAAAACCACAATTGGAGAAAACCTTTTAAAAACGACGAGACAGTTCTATTCTTGACGAGTCATTCTGCTCCTGACATTGCCGTAATGGGATCGAGTAGGTACGATATCATGGGGTGACTAAAAAAAACCTCAACCGTGGCGGCTTGTAGGAAAAGAATTTGCAGTTAATTTTAATTTCGGCAGTTGTTCGGAGTCTTAATTTAAAAGAATAAGCGTGTAATTAAAAGTGAGCATTTCAATTATATAATATCGGATGGATTTTCAAAAGGTACATAGTCTGTTGGATTCGTAAAGGTTTACGTACATTTTTTGTTTATACAGCCCTTTAAATACAACGAGATAAACGCTTTTAAAACATAGTACCTATGTTTATACCAAAGGAAGTGGGTTTGCGTGTAATGTACACCGAAACTGGCACGGATTTGTTTTACGACTGAGATTCATTCAGGCGATAGACGTTTTTCATGTCGCCCGGATACAAACTCCGAGGTACAAGTTAGCAAAACTGAAAGTAATGGATGTGATAGGGAATTGACGGGTATGTGGAAAATAAAAACAGAAATGATTTTTATTGAAAATTTTGGTTTATATGTATTTATGTTTGTACGACACCAGAAAACCAATATATAAAACTTCAGCGTCTCTAAATAAAGCCTTCTCTAAAAATATGTATTTTATGTTACAACGAATTTTTTATGCACTAGTAAATGGGCTCCTTGCAGGGCTAGGAAGGCCGTAACCAAGACGTTTGTGGCAAGACATGATAAATTATGTCAAGTCTTACAATTTGTCTTAAATGCTAGCACGGGTCAACTGAACCTGACTCACAGTGTGAAACATAAATTAAAAAGTATATGACCATCTGAATATGCGACCAAATAAATTAATACGTCTAAAAGAGGGCAGTTCATACAGATAAGTAACTTTTTCATTTTGTTGGGACCTAATTGATTTTTGACACACATGGCTTGAGTCACACATACTATCACAGTTTGGGCGTTAAAACCGTTTTGTCTTAAATGCTAGCACGGCGGGCGTGAGATAATTTCTTGACATGTGGCATAATTTCTTGAAGTTTAGTTGGGTCTCCTTATGTCTTATTTGCTAATACGGGCGCACCCGTTTTCTCACAAATTTCAAATTTTGACAGATGATTATGAAAAATGTATCACGTTCGTTTGGAGGCCGTGATAAAATTTTAAAATTGATAAAAATTATTTTCTTAATAATTACTGCACCAAGTGGCAATAAAATGTATGTACCTAATTGGTTTTTATAGGTAAATTAACAAGACTACGAAATTGTCAATAACGTCGTACAAACCGCAAATATTTCTCGAAAAGTATACTACTTACTGCTTTTTCCTTCCATTATTCACCACATAAACTTTAAATCAAATCAAATCCATCAATTTATTACAATAAACAATTTTGTGAGATTTATCTGTGTAAATTTATTTTATGAAATAGATACATAATTTCTTAGAATTACTTGTGTCAAGATCAAGTTACATAGTGTATTCTTGTTTATTTACACAATTAAATCTCGCGACAAGCTTTTATATCTATTATATAAATTGTATAATGCAATAAATTGATAGGTTTGATTTAATTTAAAAATTATTTTCATTTTTTTAAAGCATTTAAATAAAAGTTTGTTATAAAAATGTTTTTTTATGTACTTTTTTTTTTCTTTGGTTTTTGCTGCGACTTGCTTGCCCTACCCCGTGATTTTTTTAACAGCCAGTGGCGCGCAATCGGGCAGCCTCGACGTGTTTTATATAGAATTTTTCACTTTTTGTATGGAAAATATGAAAAATGATTACCTAAATGTTGAGTTTTAGGGGTTTACGGGGGTCCAAATTTTCATTATTTTTGCGATAGGACGCACCATTTTTGAGATAAAAGAAAAGAAAAAAAGATACAATACTGTTTTAGAACCAGAGGTCGAGGTGTTGGAGTGAATTTTAGTTCATGATAACTAATTTTATTCCACACCTTTTTAACCGCGATTGAAAATAGTCTGATTTAGTTAGACAATCAAAATCAGAGAAAAACGTCAAATTCAAAATTGCTATTTTCAATTGATTAATAACTTAGTGCCATCTTAGTGCTGTCAAACTAAAATACATTTAAGTTGTGTCAATTTAGTAAATTTCAGAATGGGAAATCGTAATTTGACTGGAATAAATTAAATTTTGGTGATTTTTAGTCTAGTTTAGGGCATTTGTGACATGAGAATCGGCACCATTGTCATCCAAATTGAACGAGTATGCATAATTTCAGATAACTGTTTAAAAATATGACCTAAACAAACTAACATAGATACCTACAGGCTAACATTGCAAGTTAAATAAAATCTTGTAATCAAAATTTTGCACAAAATTAGCAAACCAAACCAACAAAACGAAAGTCGTGCGTGTATCAAAATGAATTAGTTCCCAACAAAATTAAAAAGTAGTTTAACTGAATGAACTGCATTTTTTAAACGTATTGTTTTATTTGGTCGCATAATCAGATGGTCATAGACATTTTAATTTACTGTTTCACACGGTGCAGTCAGCTACAAGAAAGGCATGTCGCGCCTCTATATCGTGTCACAAGGTTGACCCGTGCTAGCATTTAAGACAAATTGTAAGACATGACATAATTTTTATGTCTTGTCACAAACGTCTTGGGTATGGCCATGCTAGCCCCGCGTCGCGTCGTACGCATAACTTTCGTTTTGTTTGTTTGGTATGATAATTTTGTGCAAACGTTGTATTTTTTGTATTATTTCATGCTTATATTTAACTTGCAATGTTTGTATGTATGTTAGTTTGTGTAGGTCAAATCTTGTAACTAAATTTTTAAACAGTTGTCCCCAACCGTATGAGCTCAAATATTGCATGCCTACACGTTTAGTTTAATGCTAAATGATTTTATTTCTGTAAGTAGGTTTGTACAAACACTATTACACGTCATAACGTCACGTCACGTTTGGATGACAATGTGGCGGACTCGTGAAGATGGTGGACTACTTTCTTTTTATGCATCTCCATGATATGGGTATTAATAAATAGGGGTTGCTGAGAAAAATACAAAAAGAAATATGTCCAAAGAAAACTAGAAAAAAACATTATAATGACAACCCTTTCGAGAAATCTTTGCGGTATATACGACCAAAGAGTAATATATGTATACGACACTATTGACGACTTCCTAGTCAATGTACTTATAAAATCATTGACATACATTTTATATTGCCATTTGGTGCAGTAATTATTAATACAATATTATTTTTATCAATTTTCAAATCTTATTACCATCTCCGACCTATCGTGATAATTGAATGAAACTTTTCATATTCAACAGTCAAAATATGAAATTTGTGAGAAAATGGATGCGCCCCTATTAGCAAATAAGACGTAATGAGTCCCAACGAAGTTATGCCTCATGTCAAGAAATTATCTCACCACCCGTGCTAGCATTTAAGACAAAACGATTATATCGCCCAGACTGTGACACAAGCCCTGTCACGTTAGGCCATGCTAGCCCTGCTGCTCTGCGTTTGTGACAAGGTTTCGTGTAGGTACTTAAAGTGTTTCTACAATGAAATATACAAGAATACTATAGAGACATGCTCCCTCCGGCAGTCATCCGAGCAGAGCGCCGCTCTCGGGCCTGTCGGGCCAACTCGCTGACTTCGTCAGCCGCGACAGTCTTTGGCTGCGACCGCTTTGCGGCATTCGCCTCCGCTCTTTTGGCTCCTAGCAGGGACATAGTGGAGCCCCTGCTTAGGTCTAAACGCGCTTCACTGGACCTGGCGTATTGGCCTGGCGTAATGGCATGAAGCGACCCCGCACGTCACGCTCCGGCTGACGTGCGTTGAGTCTGCACGCCACTGCACTCGCCCTCTCTGTGTCGTTGGCACCTTCGCGGCCGCCAGGTTCTACTCGCTCGTGGAGATACTGCGCTTCCTGTGAGATCTATCATGGACCTCCTGGTCGGACGATTGGTCCCTATCGGGTTTCAGTTTTGGTGATATTTGCAAGGTTCTAGAAATATATTGGTGATGCACCTTAAGTGTTTGACACATAGTTGTATATATCATGCTCGCAAAGCCTTATTATTACCTATTGTATATTGTGTGTATGTTTCTGTTTCTAAAAGTATATATATTTCCCGAACATAACAAACTAATATAGTAAATAACTAAAAAGCAATGTTTTTGCCTTAATTACATAGCGCTACTATAATTATGAAGATCGCTGATGTTGCATCCGCGCTAATACTTAATATTATTGCTGATGCACCTAGGACGTCAATCGATTTCGCAAACTGTTATTTGTTCAATAAATTGTAAGAATGATTGTTCTATTGTCCTACTTCGACCTGGAATCATCTTTAATAGGATTAATTTTGTAATAATAATTCAGTAATTAAATTTATTTTAAATCATTTCGGTTTTTTTTCGAGTTTCCGATCGCAGTAAACGTAATTGGCGCAGCCGGTAGGATATCCGCGAGAGATATCGGGACTCTGTTTCACATCGATAATCGCGTCGCGAGTCACTCGGGTGGCTATAAAGCACCATTTTGGGTATCCCGAACCTACGGACCTGCTGTAGACCAGAAGGAGAATCCAGCCATCGATTCACGGAGAGGAACCAGAAATGAGATACCTGTAAGTACACTTGAATCATTCTCGTGTTGCACCCTTTGAATCTTAAGCCCCAAGATTTACCATCCAAGGGCCTCTAGTGCGCGGAAGCCTGAATCACGGCAGGTTCGCCAACGTACAGTAGATATAAATAGAGATATAATTTTAATGGTGTAATGGATATACTTTATCAACAGAACATTCCAAAAATATGTACAGCTTCTCAGCAATCCGATGAGATGCAATAAGATACCAGAATGCAAATTCCCGTAAGTAATTAAAAACGTTTAAAATCAAGTCGCAATCTTATCTCAGCGACAGTCAAATGTCACAAATGTAGGTAAACGCTATACAATTTTTGACACATTGACACTGAGATTAGAATGCGAACGTTCTTAAAAATACAGGAATTGCCCCTCAGATATATTCAACAAAATATAAAATGTCAAATTACTGGAAAATTGTTGACATTTGCATAGGGGTCATAACGGATAATTTGGTCATCCACATCCCCTTAATGAATTGCCGACGTATTACAAATAACCCTGTATAAACACTTCACCGCTTGATGGGGCTTGGAAATAACAGATCCAACATTATTTTTGTTTCTTATTTAGCCCAGTAACCGCATAATTAGTCTCAAGTTGCCCCCAGAAAATAATATAACACAAATCAAACATACCACAACCTTGACCTATACTTAATCATCAAATGAAAGGAAAATAACTGATATTCAGCTATCGCTTCTATTAACGTACCAATAGTGGGTATAATTGCGTTTTGATCGGCATAAGATCGATCTATGATGAATGATTCTCAGCAATTGTACGTAATCGCTTACAATTTGGTTTGAGTGCTCGATAAATTATTTTTCGTTAAGGCGCTACTCGGGCAAAACCTTTCGATAGTGCGTTATTCAGAGGCTATATATTCATGAATTAAGAGAAATAAACTACATCTAAAAGCAAAACACAAATGTTCGATGTCCTATCATCACATTGCACGCTCTTGTTTGTTTTTTTGTGTTAAAAATACATTTAAAAGTCTCCTCGTAAAAAGATTAAGTACTTAAATTATTGATTGCATGCATCTTCTGCTGAAGGACGTTCTATTAATTTAGGGATTAAACTGATGGATAGATAATCAAAAAAAACTACATAATTCACGTTCATGTTTTGTTCACGTTTGTTTGTTCATATTTCAAAAGATTGCTTTTCTTTTTTTATTTAAATTAGGGAACTACATTTTCTATCACCAAAATTTATATTTGTCATCAAATTGTATCACCTAATAAATAGATCTATCGCCACGAAATATTTTCGTTCTCAGATAAACAAAAATTGTTCCCAGGTTGATATCTCAGGATTTTAGGTGATTTATTGTGGAACTGATTTTGCATTGTTTGGTGACTACATTTTGGTGACAGATCTACTATTTGGAGGACAAACCCTATTATTTAAGAAACACAAAACTAATTAAATTGGTAATAGCTTAAATGATACCCGAGACAAATTACCAGGAGAAACTGGATGCAATCTGGACTTTAGGGCACCCCGACTCGGACAGGTTAGGTTAGAAGGGGATGGCGGGGTCGAGAGACCCCGCCATCCCCTTCGTGGTTATTTTTTTATAAACCACCCAGAAGTAGGAGCCCCGCGAAGCGGGGCTCCGTCGACCAAGCCCTACCGTCGACATATTATGTATATCAATCGATCCGTGGTGAATAAGAAAACTACTACTATTGGTGATCTCTTTAAATTAGTTTGCTTAAATACTTATTAGGACACACCTATTATAATACATACAAAAACATTTATTTGGTACTAGACCTTATATCTCAGGATTTTAGGTGATTTATTGTGGAACTGATTTTGCATTGTTTGGTGACTACATTTTGGTGACAGATCTACTATTTGGAGGACAAACCCTATTATTTAAGAAACACAAAACTAATTAAATTGGTAATAGCTTAAATGATACCCTTTAAATTATTCCAAAAATGGTGTGAATTGTATGATAAAGGGACGTGCGGAGGGAACGGGACAGAGCGGGTCAGAGCGGCGGGACAGAGAAGGACCGAACACTCAGTGCTGTTATCTCAAGGGAGTGCCATAAGCTACGGTTTCCTAGGACAGCGATTCCGTCATATTATAACGGCCGTCATTGAAATCTGTAATTATCACCAGTATTTGACAATAAGTTGGCAAAACGCTCTGTATTTGGACAGCCGTTATTGTGTGAATGTTCACCGGTTTCTTAGGAAAATAAAGCTTTAGGTGTAATATAGTTCATTTGCGAAAACCTTGACATAATTCAAAAAGAGCAATATTTGGGTATGATGATTTAATAGTTTAAAAGGGGAACTATATTTTCTATCACCAAAATTTATATTTGTCATCAAGTTGTATCACCTAATAAATAGATCTATCGCCACGAAATATTTTCGTTCTCAGATAAACAAAAATTGTTCTCAGGTTGATATCTCAGGATTTTAGGTGATTTATTGTGGAACTGATTTTGCATTGTTTGGTGACTACATTTTGGTGACAGATCTACTATTTGGAGGACAAACCCTATTATTTAAGAAACACAAAACTAATTAAATTGGTAATAGCTTAAATGATACCCGTTTAAAAGTAAGAGTAAGAGTGCATTTTTAGGCTTTAGTGTAATGTTGTTTTTATATCAAAAATAATAAAATTTGCTGCGTTCACCTGTACACTTTTAACTATAAAAATTGCAGATTTTTTAGTTATGTCACCTTTTTGCTAATGATCGATATAGGTACACCTCTGCCCATCCCTTCGGGTAAAAGGGCGTGATTTTATGTTACGTTATAAAGCTTTAGCATGGGTTATAAACCTTTCGCTTAAGTTGGAACATGGGTTTCAGTAGGTAGATACTAAGTTTATAGCTGAGAAAACCTGGAACACTATTTAGTTGTTCCATTTATTTATTTAACACTATTAGCACACAAATGTACAGAGGCGGACTTAATGCCATAGGCATTTTCTACCAGTCAACCTTTGGGTGATGCAGAGACAAACTGTGGCAGGTGCAAATTATAATGACATTTTAGGATTAAATAATTTAAAATATATAGACACGTATAAACTTATAATATCTATAAATACATATATTACATATAACTAATTCTATATAAAAATAAGCACAAATAAATGTACATAAATACACGAGTATGTTAAAAACAAATAGGACAAACAATGAGAAAACATTACCGCTGTGATGATACTGCTAGCTTCTTACGAATGTGCTCGCGAACTTTAGTTTTAAAGGATAATCGGTTGGTTGCCATCCTGATTTCCTGGGGGAGTGCATTCCACAGAGAGATAGATTGAACAAAGAAGGAAGAGTGAATGAAGTCTGTGCGGTGAGTGGGACATTGAAGAAGACGAGTCGACGTCCATTGTTCTGAGAGCGCATAAAGCTTAGAATAGCTCACACATTGGTGTGTGTAAAGTCTTATATAAAATTATGGTATTTATAACCAATACCCATTTTATAGCAATAATTATTCTCCACTTACTTCTGCTTTTCTAAAATCGTACAGTTTACAGTATAAGAGCTTTCGTTAAACTACGTTTTCATTTTAAATCCAAGAATTGCGTTGGGAAAAAAATCTATTCGTAGTTTTATAAAACCGTATTCGGTGCCCGAGCTTTATTAATATTCTAATATGACACATTGAACTTTATGATAAATGATTTTATTTCTGTAAGTAGGTTTGTACAAACACTTTTACACGTCAATCATATTTAAAAAACTAGATGAGGTCGGCGTTTCCTATCTGACTACTCTGAGAAGAAAGGCCGAAACAAACGCAGAGGTCACTGTCTCTTTTAAAGTCCAGACATAATCTTGGTCAGATCATGTGAAGACCATGTAGATTGGTATCTGAAACGGTCTTTTGAAGAAAAACCATACAGATTGAGCGGACCTGTTCAGTCAGTGCACGCATTTGTCAGTAATCTTGCCGCTCAACTGAGAACTTAAGGAGCACAGCGATTCGACGAACAATACCAAAGAAAGGACATTTGGGTAGGCCGCATATATTACTCAAGCTGCCAGATCGTGAAACTAACTAAGAAATAAAATAAAAAAAAAGTAATAAACCACATAATCTTCACATTCACAATAATTAAAAAAATATAATACTTTACAAAGTACGAGTAAATACTCATGTCATTGTATGTATAAAATTCATCAATGTCAATGTGTATATAAAAGTTCGAACATAATCTTTGAGGAACATGTAGATTGGTATCTGAAAGACATAGAAAGACTCATAAAGGTATAAGTGGCAGATGTGACGCACTACAATGCCTAAAATTTTTTTTTCACAATTTATTTAACTGTTACAATTATTACTCAATCGGCCTAGCCAACTATATTGGGGTCAGCTTGCAGTCTAACCAGATGCAGCTGACTACCACCATTTACATGCCTATCTGACCTTCACAACCCAGTTACTGGGTAACACGATATCCCTTGGTATGATTGGTAGTCAGACTTTTTGGGCTCCTGACTACCCATAACGACTGTCAAAGATTTTTGTATGACAGCTGAGACCAACGGCTTAACGTGCTTTCCGAGACACGAGGGGTACTTGGTAAGTAATGGATGGTCAACCATCCACGATCCGACCGCGGCAATCGTAGCTTTACGTTCAATTGACCCGTGCCGCTATTATTATTTAGTATATTATTAGCTACTTACTATGATTCATAATTTCATAGATCCTTTTAAATGTTTTGTTTTAAAGGAGAAAATAAGAAAGAAGAAGAATTTTGGTTATATTAGTTTATGAAGATCAATTTTTGTATTTTAGAATGCGTTTTTTAACTTTAAGCTTCTACAAATTAAAAACTACGTAGATACCTACTATCTACGTAGTTTTTAATTTGTAGAAGCTTGAAAATGGCAATGTTAAGTGCTTGTTGTACATTGCATAACTATCTGACCAAGATTATGTCTGGACTTTAAAAGAGACTGTGACCTCGAGTTTGTTTCGTCTTTTTTTTTCAGAGTAGCCAGATAGAAAAAGCCGACCTCGTCTAGTTGTTTTAAAATATGAATGACGTTTAAAAGTGTTTGTACAAACCTAAGAAATAAAATCATTTATCGTTTATAAAGTCTAAGCTTTCTAAAGAGTTAATAAATAAATTTCAATTTCAATGTAGATTCAAATTACTCGGAAAATCAAATGGTTTAATGGAGATCATGATTATTTGATAAGGGTTATTGAGTAAAACCTCTTATTCCTCAATTTATGAACGACCCTTCTTCCTACTTTTGTTATTGGTTTGAGTTGTGTGTGGGAATTTTCCTAAAATCCCTTACAAAATTTGAGTTACTTGATAAATATAATTTTACTTTTCCGGGAACCTCTTTGCCCGTTCTCGAATGAGAACAATATGTTTGACATTGTGGATGTACAATGACTGGTAGGTAGGTACTGACCGAATACGTGTTTTTTTTTGTGGCTTACTGTTATCACTCTGCGCTGCCGTCTCAAAATGTCACTGGCAGAATAGGCAAACATCGGCTCAGTTGCCACAAAATAAAATAAAATATGTTATATTTAATAGTTTACTTAACCTAACGAATCAAAGGTCATTAACTTGAATTCCACTCAATTTACTATAAACGTGATCTCCTTAGACACAAGAATCTTTTGCTTAGTTGGGATGGATACCAGGAATACCGTACATATGTAGCTGCGTATTTACAACCCTAGTTATATTTCTCTATAATAATACTGACCATAATGAGTCTATAACGTTCCCACCGCTGGTACACAGGCCTCCACTCGGTGAGAGAGGGTGGGCCGTAATGCACCACGCGGGTCCAGTGCGGGTTGGTAAATGTCACATGCCTGCGAATTTTTGGTTCTAGGAAATGCCGGTTTCCTCACCATGTTTTCCTTTGCCGTTTTGAAAGCAGTGTTGATGAAATAATTTACACAAAATAAAGCGCCTGTCTGGGTTCGAACCTACGACCTACTACTTGTAAGTCGCGGCCGTTATCACTAGGCCACCACTGCTCTATAATCCTCCATGCTCCATGCTGCATGCTCTAAGCTGTATAAGCTTCCGCGGACAAGTACCACAGGACAGCACAAGGATAAGCTAGTGAAGTGCTACTAACATAGTTTTAAGCTATTATTAACGCAAGTTTTGTTTTATATAAGTTCGTTATTATTAGTTAGTTTGTAAGGTTTATATATCTGTAGGTGTATATGTCTATGGGCCATTGTAGCCTGAAATAAATGTTTTATTATATTAAAATAATCAATAATACTGACAGTATTATGTATTTAAATTGCAAATATTGGTAACTGCCTGAAACGCTACTGGTCTACTGGTCTCAAATGTTACTGTTGAGCATGAGCTCCTGTATTCGAACCCCTGCACCCTGGCCGGGTAGATTGTTATTGAATTTCCAGGAATTTCTCAATAAAAAAAAAATTGTGAACATCCACACAAGGTCTTCAGGTCCCGATCTAGGTAGATCCTTTACTACGGTAACCTGATGACTGATATACATACTTATATACATATACTGACTGACCGGTTGGCGCAGTTGGTAGCGACCCTGCCTTCTGAGCCGCTGGTCCCGGGTTCGATCCCCGGACAAGTCAAACATTTGTGTGCATGAACATGTCTGTTTGACCTGTGTCTGGGTGTGTATATGTATATAAGTATGTATATCAGTCATCAGGTTACCGTAGTACAGGCTCTGCCTAGTTCGGGACCTGAAGACCTTGTGTGGATGTTGTCTCATATTATTATTATTATTATATTATATACACAACCAGACACAGGTCAAACAGACATTTTCATGCACACAAAAATGTTTGACTTGTCCGGGGATCGAGCCCGAGACCAGTGGCTCAGAAGGCAGCGTCGCTACCACAGTATGTGTTCTGTGGTCGCTACCAACTGCACCAGCCCGGAGTCGGGATTTGTGCCCGGTGGATGTTAATAGGCTCGCCCCCTTTAACATGGGACTTAAAAATGCTTGACGAATGTTGGTGTACTATTGGTACACCTCTGCAAAACCCTGCGGGGATCAGGGCCGGCAGTCTCGACATAGTTAGCAATAGTTTTCGGTTGCTAAGTCCTAACAATCCAGATGTAAATGTTGATGTAAATGTTTGGTAGTCTCGACACTCAAATTTATCGGTTGTTACCTACCGGTACCTACCTAAAATACCAGTAACGACCGATAAATTTGAGTGTGGAGACCACCAAATATCATTACATCTGGATTGTTAGGACTTAGCTACCGAAAACGATTGCTAACTATGTCGAGACTGCAGGGCCAGGAGTGATGTTATGTTATGTTGCTGTAGCGAAATGTTTTTTTTTTTTACGAAAAATCTAATAAAACGTCAAAGCCATTCATGTATCGTTACGTAACTTTATTTTAGAATTCAAATATAATCAAAGGCATGGATGGATATTTGGGGATTCTATTTCAATAGCATTCTACTTTCGCTAAGTTCCCCATTTATGTAAAACGAGTAGTCTCGTCTACCTTTTTGAGGTCGTTTGTATGTTTTCCCTTTGTAAATAAACGGTCCTGTTTTATATCAAATATATCACCGGTAACTTCGGTTTCAATATCTATGTTTCACAGCAAATCAACAAGATTGATGGGGCTTGTGACTGAACAAATTCAGAATTAAATGGAGATATTTTGCCGTGGGCGTGCAAAATTAACTGAACTGTAAATCTTTATTGAAACTTTTAATTTTTGATGTTTTTGGCACAACTGTTTTATATAGGAATGACATTTTGCTTTTAGATTAACGGGTAGAACGTGAACCTTTTTCTAACAGATCCCGCCACAATCCGCTCAGCCAATAAGGGCGAGTCGAAGCTGCTAGAACATTCTAGACGATTCCTGAAAAACAGACGACGATCGCCCTTATATTGTCATCAGCTGTGACATCAGCCGTCTGTCGACTGCGCCACGTACTGCGAAAACGATTCGCCGATATACAATTTATGAAGCTTTTATCTTCGCCCCGAACCCTAATGTTTTTATATAAATAAACTTTTGTGTTCCTGTAAATAAAGTGCACCAGTACATGTGTGTGCTCAATGGATAAGTAGTTACATTTCTGTTAAAATATTTTAATAAGATTTTTCACAAAAATCCATTGAATTCACAGTACCGAAATAGTAACCCATTTAAATTTTGTACCTACTGAATGGTTTACATAATAAATTAATTTATTCTATTGAATATTAATAACAACTTATTTTAGCTAGCTAAAATACGTAATTTGAAATGTAAAATGCATTTATAATTTAAAACCATTTGACTTAATGTCGAAAAAGCTTAGTAAAATTAGCAGACGAAAATCATTCTGAAATGAAGTGACACATATTATATCATAGAAATATTTAATGATGATTTTCTGAAATTTTCTAGTACCTAGGTTCTACCTTCAAAGTTACGTCACATATCACACGGTGACAGTAAAACTCGGTTATGTGTCTAGAAATAAGTATACCTTTTTTTTTTTTTTTGAGGGTTGGTAATCATCAAATAACTTCTCCCGCTCTGGGCAGAGTGGGAGGGCGTGCCAGACTCTTACTGACTAAAACCCACCCGTGTTCCTTCAGTTGCCTGTGCCAGGGGCCACGGTATCCCTCTCGGACTTTCCCGCAACCCTAGCAGGCATCGGCCCTAGCGGACCTCGTCATTGGTGCTGACATCTCTTTGAGGCGCGCGTGGAACACAACGCGCCATCGCCATATCGGCCTAGTCCTAACACACACCTAACAAGCCAAGCAAGCAAGACTAAGCAAGTACCAAGCACACCTAAAAAGCCAAGCAAGCACACACGTAAGCAAGCAAGTAGTGGCAAGGTGGTGGTGGTGGGTGGTAGTGGGTGGTGGTGGGTTAGTGGCAAGTATACCTTACACACATGTAGGTACACTACATGACTTGAAAACATTTGTAATTCTTTGAAATGTTTGAAGTTAAATATGGTAAAGAATTGTAATATTTTGCCATGCCCTATATGATTACAGAAACAAGATTATGATTCTAGCAATCAAATATATTTGAAAAACTAATTTAATCAATAAAATGGGTAAAAAAAAACGGAAAAAGTGCGAGATTATACAAAAAAAAAGGAATTTCTACAGCCTGTAGATAGATTTTATGATACAGAATATATACGAATAGGTACGTGATCCACGCAGATCCAAACACTAAAAAGTAACTTCAGTACCTAAAGAACTCCCGAAACGTGCGAAACTTCGGGATATAAAAAAGCAAAAAGTCTAGATTCCTTGCAAGGCGGCTCAAGGTCGATATAAGAAGCCAATAATCTCTGCACAGGATATAAATTATCGCTTCGAGTCGAGAAGACTGGGTACTAAGCCGAGAGAGATAAGTCTAAAGCCTGTCGTCCACAAGGCTACTCAAAAGTAGCGTGTTACAAACTCAAATCACCAAAGAGTAGCTAGAATGTCACAGCACTAGTACTTTAATGGTGGTACGTATACGAAGCAAACAATCACAAATTAGTTCACACCATTAGTTCATACTAGTTTTTACTTCGGTGAGTGTGCCCAAGAACTCCACGACCTTATTCCACCAGCTCCCTTCTTCCATCAGTCATCTAGACGCACTGCAAGTTACCATCCTTACCTAGTTGCTATTCCACCAATTCGCATTAAGCGTTTCCAAATGTCTTTTGTAATGCGCACGGCAAAAGAATGGAACTGTCTACTTGCGTCTGTTTCCGAACGCATACAACCCTAATCTCTTCAAAGTGAGAGTGAACAGGCTTTTTCTGGGTAAGCTCACTCCACCGTCGACTCTGTATCTGTCACCACTCACCTAGACTCGAGTCGAGTACAAATCCATCTTAAATAAAATAAAATATACCGATCTTAGACGCTCGTCTTTTTTTTTTTTTTGTATGTGCGAAATTATCAAATAACTTCTCCCGCTCTGGGCAGAGCGGGAGGGCGTGTCAGACTCATACTGACTAAAACCCACCCGTGTTCCTTCAGTTACCTGTGCCAGGGTCCACGGCATCCCTCTCGGACTTTCCCGCAACCCTGGCAGGCATCGGCCCTAGCGGACCCCGTCATTGATGCTGACATCTCTTTGAGGCGCACGTGTAATACAACGCGCCTTCGACCCGGGCCTGGTCCGCCCGTCGTCTATGATCAGTATTTTTATTTATTTATTTCGCCATTGAAATACTATTGCTGCGACATTTTGACTCTCGTAGGTGATTTGAGTTTGTAACACGTCAGTTTTGAGTAGCATCGCTGTCGTGGACGATGGGCCTAAGGAGAACTTACAGCACGTTACCACAGACTTCGTCCCGTCAAGAACAAATACATGTTTAGTATAATATTACTTCGAAGTTATTGTTTTTCATTGTGGTGTAGTGGAAAAGCTGCCAAAAATCTGAATGACTGAATGCTCTCTGAAAACCGCAATTCGTCTAAACAAAGTTTAGCTTAGTTTATTAATTTTTACTTTTCTAGTTATTCAAGTGCTTCATACAAATTCTACTGCAATAAGTCCACGTTTTTGGGACAAATACTAAGACAAATGAAGGCGAATTTTAACAACAACGGATTTACTAAAGTAAGTACCACATCTCAAACAGAAATTCGAAAACGTAACAGAGAAGGAAATACCAAATAAATGATTTCGATCCTTTTGTGTGTAGGTTAAAAGCAAGCCACGATATATGGGAACATTAGGGAAAACAATGCCCCATTGTACTCTACGTGTTGTTGTATATCAAAACTTTGAATAAAACAGATTGACTGCTATTTTATCATTGGACTTTGTTTTCGCTGCCTATCGGTGAGTGGAGGACAATGAAATATACCTGTTATTGTCCTATCACATACGTTTGTTCAAATAAATGAATATCCCCGGCTAACTAGGTACTTGTTTACCGAAAAAGAGTACCTAATCTCAGCGAGCATTATCTTCGTCATGGCAAAAGTTGTTGCCCTAGTGAGAATTGCAAATTGGATTAGTTCTTCGATGTTAATTAAAGAAAAGACAAAGTTTTATTAAGTTACTTCTCTTCTGGCATACAGAATTAGTTTGTCGTTGTCAAAATTATTAACACAGATAAACAGTATCATGATGGGGCAATGAAGGATTTCGGAATATTTAAGGTTCGGAGATACTCGGAATGGTTCGTCAATTTTCATTGTTTATGTTCGAATTAGGATTTGTTTCAATTTCCGGAACAAAAGTGTTGAACGGTAGCTGGGTTGATTAATCGTTAACGGTTTCGAATATTGATTTTGGTTAATCTGCGTGAGAGGGGAATATTACCCCCTGAATATTACCCTGAGATACAGGTTCCCGCCTAGTTCAGGGGCTAGGGTCAATACTCTGTGCACCTTATTTTGATCACCTAAAAATGTTGAAATACCTACTTGTACACTTGTACCTAATTGTATAGCTGTAAGTTTAAATGGTGAGAAATAAACAATTTTATTATTATTATTTATTATTATTAAAATTTGTGTTAAAATGTCCGTTGACATTTCATAATATCCCGCGTACGCTTTTGAATTGCACCCTAATTGCGTAACACATTATAAATCTGAATCTGAATCATTTTGAAGGATATTGCTAATCCATTGCTTCATATGTCCGAAAAAAGTGTCTTCTCAACAACTTAAATAACGCAATGAATGTTGTTGAACTGTCAAAATTAAAGCTATTTCTACTGTTGGTGTGTTACTCAGTCACCCCGCTGGAGACTCGTGTACCTACCGCACATCAATTCGGGTTACCGAAACGTACAATTTTACCATCTTTCAACCTAAAAACCTCGTAATTTTATTTCGACTGTAACTTGGGCGCTTTTATCAACTGAATAAGTAGTAGTTCCAGTTTTAAGTACAAACTATATTCAACACCACTCTCTTTTATGACTTTCACTGAATTAATATTCATGTCAGTTTGCATGTTTCCGGCTTTTGTTTCATCGTTGTTTATTTATTTTATTATATATCTAAAAAGAAAATGCATAACTACGTACAACCATTAATTTAAATTAGAAAAAACGTTACAAGAAAATATTTCAATATGATCACAAGTACTCGTCCGTCCCATCCGAGCTCCGCAGCAAAAGTGACGGAGGCGAGTGAGTACTCGGCTTATGGTGTATTTTTTTTTGTGATTTAAAAAAAATATCTTTAAATTTAATTAAGTTGTACTTTGTTCTAATTGTTGAAACCTATATTGAAAGTCACAGAATTCTCTATATTTACATTTACCGTTTGAAAGTTATAATTTGATTTTGGTTGCAGTCAGGTCAACGAAGTTCATTAGACCCTGAATTCTATCCAATTGGCTTGCTATCGATTGTAACTCGGCATTATAGACCGAACCATTATCGTTTAGTAATGTTTGTATCATAACGATCTTTTCTTTTCCCCAATAATGGACGATTTGTTGTTAAGGCAACCGGAAATGTATACAGATGGTGTATGTACTTACTCTATTTACTTGTTTTCATCTCATTTAACACTTGACGTGTTAGAACAGAGACCCTCGGGTCACCCACATTTTTGCAGATGTTTTGTACGGACTAGCAGACTTAATCTGTTTCTGGAGGGAATCGGGCTGGTTGGAAAGACCAAGTACGGCTGCCATGGCTCACGTACAATGGTCCACTTGAAGGACTAAGTTCTGAAACCAAAATCCAAATAACATAGAACACTGGTCGTGTTAAATCCTACCTACCACTACCTAAAACTACCCACCCACTACCAGAGAAAGTAAAAAATCTACTTGCTTCGTGATTCTATTGAAATGTCTACGCAAATAATTTTACAACGTTAGAAAACGACTTTCATTTCAGTTCAGTTTTATGAATATATATATGGATATGAAAAATTTACGTTTTTTAGCTAGCTACGAGTATGTTACCGCAACACCACCAATGCTATTAAAAACGATAGTACATAAGCAGTCTTTTTTATTTCAGCCGATAATAAACGTAAAATAAAATTAAGGCTACTAAAAATATTGTTCGTACGCTCGGATATACGTAATAGAAAACTCAGATGGTTGCAATAAAAATACTGGCTATTTTAAGGGGAAGTTAGCAAGGGTGGCAGCACAACAAGGCTTGCCCAATATCCATGGGCTTCAAATTCCTCGACAGGTGTCCCGTACGTGCAATCACTGCTCTGATTACTGTTGTAAATAATATATAAGTTGTTAAATTAAATCAGGGTTTCTTTTCATTCTTCCTCTTATTGTAAAGCTGGCTTTGTAATGTTTTCAATTGCTGAAAAGGTTTCTTAAAGCACCGGTTGTTATTATTCATAATGTTTTACGGTATTCCCTTTCCAGTCCATTTTATTTTTTGGTTCTTCTTAGAGACACAGTCTGTTCATTTAAAAGTGTTTTTTCTACTAGTGTAAGAATTTTTGCCAGATCATAATTCAGTTCAAAATATTTAGCGTGAGTTCAAGAAAATAGTTTACCAACTTCTCACATATATTTATGCCAAACGCGGTTTCTAACATGGAACCGATTTCAAATAGGTACTTTTAAAACTGACACGATTATATAAAACGGGGCTCATTCATGTACGAGTATCTTACATCTTTCCCATTATACTTTATTGGAGAAATGCCTCAGTTGCTTTATAAACAGTACCTGCCTTCCTTATACATAAATATACGTCTTGCTAACCCAGCTAACCCAGAATTTTCCTGAAACACAAATTAATTATAAGAAAATTTTCAAGGAAACTTCGTCTCAAAAGAGATAGCGACTCGGCAACGACATGATCACATGACGCATGCAAAGTGTTAGTTAAAATCATGAGTGCCACAAACTTTTACAAGATACTGCTAATTTTGTGCGCTGAGTTAGATACCGAGCTGAATACTGCCGTAGTCTTAGACAGTGAACTTTATTATTCACGGTTTCAGACGACACGGGGTGTCTATTTTATTTTACGAACTAGAAAAGGACACACATTTTACATACCACAACCATGTCAACCATTATTTGACACCACCGTTTAAAACAACATTACATGACGCCTGTAATGCCCCAAAGGGTTAGGCAGAGGTGATAATAATAATAATATATTTATTGGAACTAAAAAACACAGATTACAATAAAATTATGTACGATAATGACTGTGTCGCAGCCATTAACGACCATACAAAAATGTTTTATGCATCAGTGCTCTAGCCTTGAGAAATTATTTTTAATTTAAAAAGTAAATTGCATAGGAAAATAACAAATAGTAATAAAAAGTAAATAATATAAAAGCAAAAAGGTATGGTAATCTATAGGCAAGCGTGTGTGTGGTGATGAGTTGTGTATGTGTGTGGGTGTGTTGTGTTGTGCATGCGGAGTTTTGTACGTGAGTGTGCATGTGATGTGTTGTGTTGTGCGTGTGTGTGGTGTTGTATTGTGAGCAATATTTCATCATCTCTTACACACAAGATTTCGAAATAGTTGCTGATCTTCGGGGGGAGGTGTTACATATTCACATAGCACCTAAACCCGATACACTGATTTTTTTAAAAGTAATTTTTGCAAGTTCTGAGAACGATCATATTGCCGAAGATAAAATATTTCAAATTTCTGTCTGAATGATTGCGGATCAAACAGGTTATTGTATAATGTTCAGAAAAGTCGATACATTGTTATTAAGGCGTGGACCAAATACCATCTTGATGTGCCTCCCATACAGCTAAACGATGTTCCTCTTAGAGCGAGTGGAACAATTGAAATACCTAGGTCACTTAGTCACCACTGACCTTAAAGACAACGCTGACATTGAAAAGGAACGAAGGGCCATTTTCGTGCATACGAATATGATAGCCACAGGTTTGCACGTTGTACTGCAGACGTGCAGGTAACGAACGCTCTTTAGAGCATTTTGTAACACTTTCTACACATGCAGCAGCTTGTGGGAGAAATATTTGCTGGCGTCTTATAGAGCCCTTCGTGCGTGTCCAATTCAATAACGTGTTCAGATAACTTATTGGGTTGCTAATTGGCATTGAAGTGCGTCAGGGGTTTGTGGCCGTTGCGTGTAGTTGGTTTATACAGAATAATGCACAAGCGCGCCGCATCAATGGTGGCTCGAGTCATGACCAGCCCTAACAGGGTTCTAAAAAATATTGCTGACAGAGTGGACAGTCCATATGTAATTCACTGCAGTCAGTTATATGACTGTGTCATCGTATCGTGTTGTTAACTAGCACTTAGTTATAAGGACAATGTTAATAACCCTATAGGTCTTCGCTGGAATTGAAGATTTTGAATTTGAATTGCGCTTTTCTATAAAACAGCAGATTTTTTTTTTTTGATAACCTTGTACATTTCTCTGCTAGGGGCTCTAGAATCCTGTCACCAGGGTGATGGAATCGGCAAGAGATGTTGTGCGGTGTCCCTCTGGGACCGCATCTGTGGGACATCGGCTACGATTGGGTGCTGCGCGCCGACCTCCCTAGCGGCGCCGGCGTGGTTTGCTCAGATCATATGAACACAGGAGATATGGCAAGGGGGCGTGGCGCTTGCAAACTCATCCGGCCGCAAAGTGTCATGGTGCCAGTTTCGACCATTAGTCAAATGTCAACTTGCAACGTCTTCGCTGCTCATGATTTTTGTCAAAATTCCGCGTTGTTCAGTGATTGTTTGCAAAAGTAACAGCTGTATTGTGAATTACATGAAAGATGGCATCTCATTTCACACGTAAGTACTCAAATATTATTGTTTTTGTTATCAAATTTATTAAAACATTACTTCGTGATACTAGAAACACGATGAAGTACCAAAAGCAATTATTTTTATTGCAACGCAAACCATTGTTTGCTTAGTACACATCGATCAATGAACCACGTGAACGAAGTCGTGGGCGCTTTCATAAAGATCTTCAAAGACAAATATGACTTTAGCATTCCTTCATCTAAAGAGATCCAGAGTCCCATTGGTCCCATGGGGCCAAAATATGAAATAGGTGTCGAACGTTTCAAAAATCCGTTTTTATTTCTAAAATACGACACAAACGGCCGCAAACAAAATAGAATGAGAACGGTATTGTTGCCCCAACTTGAAATATGGGCTCGAGTACAAAATAAAACTTCGAATATAATGTACAGTTGCTTACAGATTTCTCTTCGTAATCTGTCAATCTAGGACGACAACTTATATTTGCGTAGTCCTTCAACAATCGACAATGTAAAGATTTATAATGTTTGTTGAAAAACGGTTTTGTAAAAAGATTGTGATTTAGGTTTTTAGCTGGTGTTTGTTGGAAAAAAAAATATTACCTAAGGTTTTTTCTGTTGTCGGTTTGAAATAAATATTTTTGTGTGGATAAATTAGACTCGGAAGCTCTCGTATTCAGGTCATTAACATCTACTTTACCGACATGAATTTCCCAATGAATAGTGGAACTAAAAATAAAACAATATTTTCCTTAAAACGTATCTTCGTTTATTTTTTAATCGTAGAATTTATAGAGGTACGAGGGTGTAAAGTTCACTCAAATCTCCATAGAAAAGGCAGGATCTTCCGACCAGACGGGTGTCGTGTCTGGTGGGCAACTGCCCAACGATTGATGTCGGGAAGTTGTATATATGCTGGTCGCGCTGTAAACTCTGCTTGCGCGATGCAGGATTTGCGTGACATCAGTATGACGCGCAGCTCGCATGTGGCGATGTAGATACCGCTACAAACTCTACATATCTTAGTCCTAGATTCATTTAGTAAACTAGTAATTGCACGTTTTAAATGCACTTATCATGCACGTTTCAAAACACTTTTAAGTTAAATAAATTTTGCAACACGTATAATCAAGTACGCACTACGATCCTGTAAGGCTGTGTTTGTAATTGCTTTGTGTGAAGCATAGCGTCAAATGTAGAATAATTAAAAAATACATTGTTCGTATAAAATATATTCATAAGATAGTAAACAAATTGACTAGAGAAAAAAACTGTTGCTGATTAGATTATGTAGTGAAAACTTTACCCTTACCCGTCAATAAATAAGAAACTACTTCTATCACGGACAGTTATTGCCATAACCCATTTATTCGATGCATTATCTCCCTGTGAAAATTTGTCGGCATACAAAGGTATTGTTCATAAAATGTCATTAAAAATTAAAAATAATAACATAAAATAATATTTTTGATTACCGAAATGAATAATATTTTTTGGTCCTAGCTACAAAATTGGTCCTTCAGAAATCTTTAGTTTCATCTTAACAATATGCTAAAGATTTATAAAGGACCTACTTTTGTACCTAAAGACCTTTGTCACATTGTTGTGTGACATTGTAGGCAAACAGACACGAAACCTTTAACGGCCAGTAACCAATCAGAATTGGCCGTAGTGTTACTCCAGTTTCTGTAACTGGGCTAAGGCGTGAGACTATCAATCAATTAATTTAAGTGATCACCAATTACGCGATTTAATTGCTTGTCTGTATAAACGGTGGCCCGATCAAAGCATTCAATCATGATTGGATGAGTAGCCAATTTACTATAGCACCTCCTTCGTCCATTATTACTAGTTAGACATCGAAGTCACACAGAGACATCATAATCTCTAATAATAGGTAAGGCTTGTAACTTGTCCAATTCAGATGGATACGAGATCCCATGGCAACTCAAACTCAAAACTCAAAGCGTTTATTTCAATTAATTAAACCATTTACAGGCACTTTTGAATTGTCAAGTGGTCGGTCAGTCAGAAATATGAAGCTAGTTGCCCATTCCAAAGCGTAGTAGGCACCTATGGAGAAGAGTGATAGTAGTTTCAACTATTTGACTAACTCACGACAATTCAAAGTGCTTAATAAGGTTTAATTGAACTAAATGCTATAAATTGTAATTTTTGTTCGGGTCAAAAAAAAAAAAAAATATAGAAAAATATAATTGGTAAAAAAAAGAATGCGGAAACATTTCACCTCGAATTTGGGCATTATTCTCGAGAATTCTACGTTTCCTTTTCAGGATCAGCAGCGGTGGCCACCGCAAACTGCCAAGCGATAACAATAGAGGTGTCCCCAGAAAAGTTAAGCTGTCTTCAAGCCGGCAAGTGAAAATGAAAAATGGGAAGCTTAGGCAAAGAATCCACGAAAGGAATGAGAACTGTAGCGCTGGCGTACAGAGTGTGGATGCTCACTACATTTCTTTCTTTTATGTGTATTCTTAGTTGATTATAATTTTTGCCAACTTTTGTGTTTATTCTTCGTAGATTTGAGCAGTGTTGGCCCAGTGGCCCAGCAGTGGGAACATTATAGGCTGTTAAAATGTAGTTTATTGCCAAAAAGGACTCTTAATGTGTTTACTGTAATATAATTAACGATTAAGTGCCCTTGTTGGGATCAAACTAAATTATTTCAAGGTTAAAATCCCCTTTATAGTTTCGTTTCTATTCACCCCTGCATCTCTATTCACCCCGTTTGACCGTTATGTATGCTTCGTAGATTGTCTTTTTGTTTATACAAATTAGATCTGAATCGGGAGCGTTTTCTATGTTGCTTTAAACTAAAGCTTACTAGGTTTTGAGTTCAGAATACGATAGCCTTTAGAAAAAAAAACCTTTTTTTTTTTTAATAAATTGGCAAAGGAATGAACCTATATATTAGCAGTACGTAACTATACCTCGAAAGAACCCAGCTGGCACGTTCGGAGGTTGTGAACGAAAGTTTTACAACAACATTTCAATCTGAAATTTACAGACTCTGTTACGTGGTGTTAAGTTTCAAAGGTTTGGTGCCCAGCAATTACTTATTTAGATACCGCGACAAAGAACCGAAGTATTTAAGTTGGAATGAAAAAAAATATTTGTAGGCTATTTCGAGTGCGAAAACTACGATGAATTGCTGTAAAATAATGCGATTGAAATGGTCATCGGTTTTTCCTCGACCGACTGCCTCGTTGGTCTACTGGTAAAAAGCGCTACTACTGAACATGAGGTCCTGGATTCGATTACCGGGTCGGGCAAAGTGTTATCGAATTTTTCCATCTTGTAACGTTACAGTTCGCTCGCCATGAACTTGTCAAGACGAGCCGTAGGCCACAAGTTATCTAAAGAGTTTTAGTGTTGTGTAATGTAAGTGATTTAGCTGAGGTCAAAGTGATCTAGCCTAAATATTGAATTTACAATGTAATTAATGAGAAAATAAGCTCAGAGACGTGGTATCGTAATAGTACATTGTTCACCGAGAGGAGAAAGTGACCGATTACCGTCGAGGGTGTCGTTTGAAGCCCGAGCCGTAGGCGAGGGCTTTAAAACACCCGAGACCGGGAATCGCACTTTCTCTCGAGTGATACATAGTGCTTTATACTACACCTACGAGGAAAATAAAAAACTAAATCTTTACTAAAACTGAATCCTCAAACAACACACAAATTGAAAATGGCGCCAATGGCGTCTGCAATTTTCACATGTTCTTTTTTCAAATTGTTTATCCTGCCGCCGCAGAGTCGCACTACCAGCCCGACACCATCCAACACACAGCTAGTGGCCAGTGTCATTTTGCGAACTTGGAGATAAAAACTCACTGTAAAAACTTTTTGGTTTTTGATATTTAGGTTACCGGCGCATAGTCTTACCCAAAATTAAAAAAGAAAAACCACGTAAGAAATGGATTTTCATACACTTTTCTCTCCCGCTCAGATGCGTTTTCTCCCCGCATATTTGTTCGATATGCAATGACGTACTTTCTACCGTAAATTTGGTAAAGTATCAAGGTACTTTCCAAGCAGGTGTAGTATAAAGAAAATATCACAATCTGGAATTTCTTAGTAGCAGCCTGGAGTCTGGATTAGTGCCCGGTCAATGACATGAGGAAAAGTGTTGGCCCAGTGGTAACGGCCGCGACTTACAACTTATAGGTAGTAGGTTCACTACCCCGTGCAGGAGACGAGGCCCGGACAGACCGGGCCAGCACTAGTGTGGGGCTGCGGAAGAATTTCGATTCCCGCGGCCCCACGCGCACGTGCGAGGAGACACCGGGGTGGTTTTAGCCGGTAAGAGTCCGGCACACCCCTCCGCCTTTTTCCCCAGGCGGAGGTAGTCCATGAGGATTTCCCCCCGAAAAAAAAAAAAAAAAAAAATGGTAACGGCCGCGACTTACAACTTATAGGTAGTAGGTTCAAACCCAGACAGTTGCTTCATTTTGTGTAAATTATCTCATCACCACTGCAGTCAAAACGGCGAAGGAAAACATTGTGAGGAAAGCGGCAGGTCCTAGAACCCGAAATTCGAAGACATGTGACATCTGCCAACCCGCACTGGACCCGAGAGGAGGCCTGTGTCCCCGCAGTGGGAACATTATAGGCTGATTATGCATATTATGCACGATGGCATGAGGACACAATGAACAGGTACATGGGACTTAGAATCTGGCGTCTGTATTAGCTCTTTGGAAAATACCATGTTATCAAACTCAAAGCATTTATTTCAATTAAACCATTTACAGGCACTTTTGAATTGTCAAGTGGTCGGTCAGTCAGAAATATGAAGCTAGTTGTCCATTCCAAAGCGTAGTAGGTTATGGTATGTTTATGTTGCCAACAGAACATGTTATTGTTTTTATTATATTAAAAATAATTGCCCCAACACATAAACAACTGCCCTCGCCCTATCCATCACTCACCATCCCTATTTATTCGGTCCTCTGTCACTACCTACGAATAAATTCGCGGCCTTTTTCCTCCAAGACGTATCTCCTTGTTTTACAATATGCGGTTACAATTTGCGTGAATTGCTTCAATTGGTCAGTTATTACGTAATGCAGACAAACGTTTATTGCCTTTTTATTGTTGTTAAACTGGTATTCTCGAGAAAATTGCTGTGATTCTTTCTACAATTGCTGGTAATGGTTTAGTTAGAATAACGTGGTTCGTTCCAGCTTTAGGTGGCATTTAATTTTAGAATTATTTTATTGCTCAACATTTTAAGTTCCTGCTTTGGTAATTCCAATTTTAGTAGTGGTCCTCTGTTTTCACGATTTATCATCGATTTTACATCAAATAGGTAATAAGTTTTCTGTAGTTTTTCGTTTTAGGTTACGATTTCAATCACTTAGACAGTATTCGAAGTATTTTGTTTTAGAGACTGACTTAACAAAGTGCTAGTTTCAGCATACTTTAAACAATTATTGATTTTATGTATAAATAAAAATAAAAAATTGTGAATAATTTTAATAAAAATGAAGCATAGAAAGTGATTTGCAGAACATACATCTATGACCAATCAGTGTCGTCATACCTAAACATTAAATAATGAAAAAGCCAATGTAAACTGTTCTGTCTGCAACTATTTGCCATTGAAACCATTGTCACGGAAGATTAAAGCGATACCGTAGAATGGGGTTACTTTAAATCGCGGGGCGACATTGATCGAAACTTCTTTTAGAAACTTAAGTGCAAATATTGAGAAAACGGAACGCACTGGCCCACTTTTTTTTCGTGTTGGCAACACTGATCGTCAGCCATATTTCCCTTAGAAGCATAGGCGAGTGCGGCGGCTCGTTTAGCATAAAACAATTGAAAAGGTGAGTAACTACATATTAATATCTTTTTTTAGCCTGCAAAACTTTGTCCGTAACTAGTTCGCTTTGTGTATAGGCATAATGCAATTTGTATTCGGTTAGTTTTATTTGTGAACTATAAAAACATATTGTGATTTCCTAACCTCAAAATTTGCTTGTGTTCTTGGCAAAAAATTAACGCGGGGTGACATTGATCTACAGGCTGGGTGAGATTGATCGGTGATCAAAGTAACCCTACGTTTTAAAGTAAGGGTAAGTAAGTAGTTAACTACTTTTATCCGATTCTTATGATTCTTTATATATTATTATTAATCTATTGCTTCAGAAACATCATGCCGCGAGATTACAAAAAAAAAAAACTCGGAACGAGAAGATAATTATATAAACTACAGTGACGAATTATTAAATGAAGCTTTGTCAAGAGTAGTGACAGGAGCTATGTCTTTACGGGCTGCATCCAGAGAATATGATATTCCCTTTGGAACTCTGTACAATAAATATAAAGGAAACTTTACTAGAACTCCAGGTGCACAACCTATTTTTAGCCATACCGAAGAAAAATCTCTGTTGAAGGCGGCAGCAAAATGTTCTGACTGGGGTTATCCTTTAACCGCACTTGATTTGAGGTTTTTAGCAAAAGCTTATTTAGACAGACAAGACCGACATGTTGCTACACAAAAAAACCGATTATTATACTTTTAAATAATAATAATCTCGCTAAAAATGAGAATGCTACAGTCATATACAGTTAAAAATTGATCAAAATATCCCCATTTTACGGTACTACCTACAGTGTGCATTGCATTAACATTTTGTGATATTCTGTTTTTGAGAGTAGTGTATTTTGAAAGCCAGCAAATCAAATCAAGTCATATATTGCTTTGCAAATGTTTGCAAAGAAATAAATACCATGTGGGTAAATAATTGGTACATAAATGTTGTCATAGAAGTTAGTTCTCCATGTTCAGTCACATGGACATGCAAATTATAATCAATATCAATTTAAATAATAATTAGAATATTATTATAATTCCATTTTACAAATTACAAATTAATGTCAAATCATTTTAATTACAATTAATAGAAAAATGTCATAATACTACATCAAATGTCACAAGCTTCAATATTAAGTATGTCAATTGATACGATAAAAACTTATTTAAATAAGTAAAAATAAGAAATTAAATAAATAATTTTTATCAAAAAGTCCAATCACATTTTAGTTTTAATTAATATTGCAAAGTGCATGTCAGGAATAATAAACTGAAAACAAGAAGAGTACCAAGAGATCAATCATACAGGCATTTAAAATTTGAACAACTTAGGTCGCACAGATTTTTTCCGATAAGAACTCCGAGATATTATAATATGATTTACATAATGCGAAACTTGTTTAGATGTCTTTTACACAAATTAACATTTAAGGTTTTGATGGATTCTGGTATGTGATCAATGTGATCATATATAATTGGCACCATAAGAAAACACTTTTATGCATCAGAGCTGTCTTAGACTGTCTTGCACATAACATATTGACGTGTCGTCGACTCCAGTTATTTGTGTCAGATTGCTTCGGAAACAATTTTGGGTTGGTTTTCACAAACACCGCAACTTCAAATATATACAGAGAGGGCTGTGTCAGTATTTTATACTGAATAAAAAAAATGTTTACAAGCGTCTGTGCATTTCAAACCGAACATTGCCCTAATACACTTTTTTGGGATTTAAATATTAGTTCCTTATTGACTGACTTCCCCCAAAACATAACGCTATATCTTAATATTGAACCCGTCATTCCATGGTGTGCTGTAACAATAGCATCCGTTCCTATGACTGGAGCGAGCTTATATAAGGCATACGTCGATTTGCTAAGTCGTTTTGCCAATTCTACTGTGTGTGCTTTCCAATCCAAGCGTTGGTCTATGGTTAAGCCTAAGAATTCGGAGGTGCTTACTTGATTTATTTTATTATTATCATAGTGAATATTTATAGTCAAATTTTTGCGTTGACTGAAGGCCATTAGTTTGGTTTTGTCAATATTTATTTTGAGATTGTTATTGTTGAGCCATTTTATTATTGAAATAATAGTATTAGTTACTTCATTATTATAATTTTGTTGTTTGTAAAGTCAATGGTAAATGATTTTATTTCTGTAAGTAGGTTTTTACAAACACTTTTACACGTCAATCATATTTTTTTAAACTAGATGAGGTCGGCGTTTCCTATCTGACTACTCTGAGAAGAAAGGCCGAAACAACTGGTAACTGAACTGTCATCAGCAAAAAGAGCCATGTCAATGAAAAACTTGTACGTGAGACGGGTAAGATTGTCAATAAAATTAAGTATTAAAGCTTATAGAGTTTGACAATCCTTTTTCAACATGAGCTGATAAAAAGTCCCAATGGTGAAGTTTCGAAGGAAACCTCAGGAAAACAAATGTTGTATACTTTAGGTTAGTGATGGGTCATGGAAAATCAATTTTACATGCTAAACTTCAAAATGGCCGATGCTTCAAGCAATTCTTCAAGCCATTCTCTCCAGACAATTGTTTTAATTAGAGGCCGTCTACTCCTGGTATAATTTGGTAACTTACGTTTCATAATTTTAATTATAATTGTATTTATTTTTATCAAATGGGTGCTATATTGAAGTATTTGCCCAGTAGTGGGACAGGGTACGATGAAATAAAGAAAAAAGCGATAGTTAAACAATCATAATGTAGTATTTATAAAAGCAGTTTGATTTATGCGTCGTTGTAGTGCGAGAAATCATTAAGTACAAAAAGCTGGTTTCGAGATAACAGCATTTTAAAGTTTTTTTGTTATTTTTAGCGCTCTAACACATTAACGCTTATAGTTACAAAAATGCTTTCTATGAACAATATATTGATATTTTTACCCTGCACTGTAATATTCAGTAAATTATGTAAATATGTTTACCGTTACTGAGAAATATTATAAAAAGTAAGATAGTTAATTCTAGCATACTAAGAAAATGTAATTTGGGTTAGTTAATTACCTTTTTGTGTTACTTAATTAATTCTTGGTACAGCTTTTATTCAGATACTAAGCAAATAGTGACTATTGCTCAAAGGTGGGTTAGAAAGAAAAAACATAATTTTAGAGTAAAAATCAGGTAATTAATACAAAAAAAAACACAGCATACAAAATAAACTATTTTTTAGTTTATAAGTAATTGAAACAGGTCTAAATCGTAAACTGTTTATAATATGGTTTAATTTACAGTCAACCCATGACCACGGTATTCATTAAATCTTATAAACAGTACCTACGCGATTTAGACCCGTTTCAATAAAATTATAATTAACTATGAGTATCGTAAGTTTAAAAGTTTAATAAATATAATAATAAATAATATTTCAATAATTTTAAAATACACATGCAAAATCAAGTTAGCAACGAATTAGTATTAAACATACCGAAAACGATTACAAAATAAAGAAGCTATTCTATCAAAAAATAACACGTCATCTTTGTATAAACATAATCTTATCTATCAATACAATCATGCTTCGATGCTTTATCTAATCTTTAAGTATCTTCTCCATCAGTATCTTCGAAGGTGTCTGGTTCTGGCAGCCTATCCGTTTGGTTGTTAACTGGTAAAGATTGAAACCATGAATGGAATTCAACCGGTATGATGTCCGTTCGGCATAGGTTTATCAGATAATTTTTTTTTGATTGTGTAATTTGGTAAGATTGACGTATACGCTTTAGGCACAATCACCTCACCAGATGTACCTGGAGCACCAGGATCTTTCTTACGTCTTGTCTTTTTTGTCGTATCCAGTATTGAGTACTCACCATCATAGCCGTATCTGAATTTTATTACGCCAGGATTAGTTGTTTCGTATCTCAGACATTTAACTTTAAGCCACTGGACCTTCTTGCCATCTTGAGCCATGGTTTTGTTCGAAATCAATCTTGCAGCTAACTCTTTGGTGTCGATGATGTCGTTATATTTTAACTCATAAACTTCATAAGGTGGTGCGTTCTTTCTATGTCTACTAGATCGGGCCCTCTTTGCCACATTCTTCCAGTCATTCATAGAGAAGATAGAAGTTCTCTTTCTTTCAGATTCTATAGCAGAATGCATTGAGTCAACCTCCATCATGGGTGGTAAAAATTAAAATCATCCGATGTGATAGATGGGTTAGCAAAGTCTAATACCGGTGAGTTTCGCAATGGCAAGCATGCTGATCTTGGTCCTTGCGTATCCAAATCGTAACACTCTGGCAAGACTGAAGGTGGCTCTGAACATCCTGCCAAATTCCTCAAAAATGGTGAATACGCATTGAATTGCACGCAATCTAAATCTACGTATTGCGCTGTTGTTTGATCAGATGGTGATAATAACTGCTGAGCACTTTTAGAAACGCATGGAGTTATCGCTGAAGGCATCAGTTCTTGTTCTTCTCGGAGATAAGTAGAAAAATTGGGAGCGACCTTTGTAGATGTCGATTTTAATTAAATTGTACCTTGTGAGTCAATGACGTCATCTTGATGCATTGGAGGTTGCAGATTTTGATTTACACTTTCATTAATGTTCAGTTCATGTTCACTCCGAGTCGGGCATAGACTCGGCGTTGGCTGTAAATTTTGAACCACTTCTGTATGAAGTGATTCGTCTTCAGGTAGGCACTTGTTGACGACCAAACGTTTTTTCCGTTTTCTGAAACCAATAAACAGAATAAATAGCAGAACAACATAACACCACACCCAAACTCACACCCCCCACGCATCACCCACACTACCACCACCATCCGGTGTCACCCACATTACGCAATTCATCAATACAGACAGAAAAATTAACACACATAAAACAACAACAACAATAGATACACACAAAACATACAATACACACACCCTCACGCCCTGACATACACATACACACACGCACACACACACACACATACATAGACATACATAAACAAACATTCACTTTGATTGGCAGACAGAATAATTAGCTACTATTATTATGCCTAAAGCGTATACTTACTTGCACAATAAAAAAAAAGAGCTGGAAGTAAAAAAGATACTTACATAATTTTTTTCGAATTTTGTGGCAGTAGTGAAAGTATGTAGTGGGACCTGGATGTATTTTCCTTCATTAGTAAGCAATACTGTTCCACACTATGGCGACCTAACGTGCTTCTAGCGGCAGCAAGGCAGCAACCACGAGCGAATGATCGAGTCCCAAAGCGTGTGAACTTGAGAGCGTAGGTAGTTACTTAAATTTAGTATTTTAAAACTACTTAAGGCACAATACAAGTGGTTTTGCTTTAATTAATGTACGTTAGTTAGATTTTTAGAACATAATGACCGATAAACACGCGGTTACCTTAATTTATAAATTACTTAAGACCTGTTGGTGACTTTTACCGGACAACAGAATTGCATTTCATTCAAAGCTTTTTGTCTGCAAGAAATAACTAAGAGCCATTTAGTGGGTCGCCTCGAATTATATTGTATGCAAAAAGTAACTAAGTGTTGTTGGTGACTTCTATCGGATATTTAATTTAATTTCATGTAAAGCTTTCGTCTGGAAGAATTAACTAAGAGACATTATCAGTGGTTACCGTCGAATATATTGTATGCGAAAAGTAACTAAGTAGCTTTAATGACCAGTGCAGCCTGATTAATTGAGAAAACGTATCAATAAAAATTGCCATAAATTACTCAAGTACCATTAGTTAATTTTCAAGAATGATTTTTTTTCCATGACTAGTAGTTATGTACTTTTGACATTCTCGTATTATCTAAAATATTAAAAAAAACAACTCTTTTGCCTTTTCATAAGGTAGATAATGGGTTTATAAGCACTTTGACATCATTAACTCATTTTGGTTAAAAATGTCACTTAGTGACTTCTCGCACTACAACGACATATTATTTCGAAAACTAGATTCCGGCCGCGGTTCGTGTGGAAGTCGTAAGACATCACAATATACTAAAATAAAAGCTTTTATAAAAAAAAATCATGCACTACGTTCGTAGTTTTGGTCTCAGTAGCCAAAATAGGAGCAGAGTCAGGGCTGGTGACGCGGGAGCAAGCGACGTTTAGTTTTCCACGTGAGGAGCTATTCGTCCTGAGGTCGATACCCACAGCTTCAGTAGCAAATAATGAACGCCAGCGTTCCACATACACACGACATATGTATGTATGTATGTACACATGCATATACTGCCTTTTTTTTTGTCAGTCAAATTTGCCAGTCAATCACTTAACCACTGCGCCAACCGCGTCGTCAAATATTGGTTTCTTATTCAGCCCTATGAAATAATTGAATAATTCGACTGTTGTCACATTGGTATATCGTTATCTCTCTCATCTCATTCTCATTCCTACGAACTATACCGGAAAAACTTTCCTAGTACTCAAACCTAAGTTGGTCTGTCAAAGTTTTTTGATCCTATAAGGAAAAAACTTAAGAAGCAGGATCGATTGGCATCAAAAAAAGTTTTTGTGAAAATTTATAATTTTCTTGCTGACCGTATTTTTTTTTCAATGCGGATCTAAATGTATCATAAAGTTAAGAACAGTATCCTAAGACCGTTTTCATGAATGGACAACGGTTAAGGTACCTGCCCTATCCCAAAAATCCATCCTGTGTTTAGCTCCATAAAGGTATAGCGTGATAATAATCATTTAAAAGGTTAAATCTGTTATACCTTTTGGTTTGTCTTTTTACAATTTACTGTAAACTATACAAAAATACGAACATTTATTGCAATAATGCTCATCCCCCACATCAAATACCGTAATAATTGATCCACTACAGACTGACCAGATTTATAGGGAATATTTGTACAAAATCTATCAGGTAGTTTTTGCGTGATGCTGGAACATACATTCAGACAAACTGAAAACAGACAAAAATTCTAAAAACTACAGACCTCTTTGACTTCGCTATGATTTCATTATATGTACCTGTAGATTTTATGTCTCAAGTGTGAAGGCTTGTTATTTTCCGCACACAGGAGAAGAACATTACCTTTATTGTAATTAAATTGAACCGATTTCAAAATGTGAAACGAAAAAAAGAATACTAAAACGTGTGAGTTTTTGAAGTAAATAAAAGCACCTATTGATAACTTACAGCACTATAAGGCTTATATCTGTAAAATATATATGCCTACCTATCTATATACATATACGGTCGTTTAAACTGCAGTTAGAACATAGCGTCAGTCATTTTAGTCGCCTGAACAGTCATACAGTATTGTAAGCTAAATTGCTTTTGTGATCATTATTGTTCCTTTAAATATGTGCAGTGAGCCAGTATTATTGCCTATGTGTGCTGTTACTATCCCTCTATTGGTATATTTCGTGCTACTATTCGTTCCTGCTCAAAACTGTTTCAAAAGTGGATAAAAATGGTCGAATGAAGTGACAGAAAAGAAAGGGGAGAAAAAAATTAAAATGTGTAATTTCCTGTTCGCCTTCATTCACTTTAATCATGAACTTTTATGCTTCAGAGCGTTTTAATAATTTTATCAAAGGGATTTGAGATAAATAGAATGCAAAAATTCAGGTTAACGACATTTTTAAGTCCAAGAATAATTTTGACGAAGAATAATTTTACAATTTATTTGGGTACGAGTGGTACATTTTTAGAAAACAGCTAGATCTACAGAGACGAAAGCTGTGATTGGAAATCTCGGGAGTATGTTGTTTGATTCCCGGATTTTACGACCGCTCCTGGAGGTAACTTTAAAATACTCCCGAAGATTGTAACGGAATATATAAAACTGCTGACGATGAAATTTCGTTTCAAAATTAAAGAATCGGTACGAATATTATACCTCTTGACTTCTGAAGACAAAAATACTGCTATGGAAACAAAATCTAAATGGATTAAAGACAAATAAAGAAAGATAAACGCCAATCTAGCTGAAATAATGTTTCTAGCTCGCAATTCGCAGCAAAATCTAAGTAAAACAAAATTGTTGTAACAGAATTGTGACTATTCCCGCAAAAAATACCCAGAGACGTGCTTTTCTCACTCGAAAGCCGGCTTACCTTGTTACAATGATAAGTGGGAACATACACGGAAATGTGTTTCTTTACAAAAGCTCTTTATTTTTTGAGGAAAATTATCTCTAGTTAATTACTTAAGAGCTAGATGTGACGAGCGAGTGAAGGGAACGGAACGTGACCTAAGAAAATGTACTGAAGCTTACACGGCCCTTACATTATGCTAAGTAAACTTATTATTAAGTTAGTGCTAGTTAGCTCTTAATATTACCTACAGGATTTAGAGCAGTTTATTACTTAGACCGTAGGTATAGTTCTATGAACCATTACCAAATGATTACATACCTACTTGAATTACCCGGTATGGCACGATAAATTATTTATTTTCTGTAAGTAGGTTTGTACATACACTTTTACACGTCAATCATATTATTTTAAATTATATGAGGTTATATTATCTGACTGCTCTGAGAAGAGAGGCCAAAACAAACTCAGAGGTCAGTCTCTTGTAAAGTCCAGATATAATATTGGTTAGATCATGTGAAGACCATGTAGATCGGTGTCTGAAATGGTATTTTGGGGAAAGAACCACACAGATTGTGTGTGTGCACAGTAATCGTGCTACTCAACTCAGAACTTAAGGATCACAACGATTCGACGAACAATACCAAAGAAAGGACATTTGGGTAGGCCGCATAAATTACTCAAAACACCCGATCATGATTAAAAGTAACTGAGAAAAAAAAAACAAATAAGCAATGACCCGCTTAGTCTTCACATTCACAATAATTAAAATAATATAATACTTTACAAAGGTGGTCATGGTTGGTCCACAGATAGGATAATAATAATAATGTTTTTTTTAAATGTTTTTTTATAAAAATGTTTAAAAATGTATTTATATGTAAGAAAATAAATAAACATAATAATAATAAAATCAGTTGCTGACATGAAGCAATCGTTGAAGGAGCGCTTCTTCGGTCGCCTGAAGAAGATATAACTTAGTCTTCTTTCAGGCGGAAACAAGGTGCATGCCTTCAACGGTTGGGTCATGCCAGTTTTGATGTACTCTTTCGACATCCACACATACACTACTGACCGCAAATCGGATGCATCACCCACGTTCTTCGGTGATGAGACTGTACATCCCGCGGAAGTGCGGGGGTCGAGGCTTTTTGAATGCGAAGATCCTCCACAACCGCGAGGTCTGCAGTGTCCTGATTAGTGGGTAGCGACGGACGTCCCCGATTCCGTCGCCCCTGAACCCATTTAGGGGGGCTGGAAGAGGGCGTTGTCCGCCCTCCACTGACGGCTAGTGCGCCTTCTGCGGGCGGGTGAGTGGACGAGATCTCCCTCTCCCTTTCCGCAGCCTCCTTCTGCGAGACAACTGTTTCGCAGTAGGAAACCACCGCGTCCCAGGAATCGTCGCTGCCGACCATCGACTCGACTACGGTCGGCAGCGACAAGTCTTTGCCTACTTCTGAGATGAGGGCACGGCGGGGATCCGGCCAGTACACATGGCTGAAAGCCTCGATCAACATCTTTCGAGGCTCTCGTTAGGCGGTTGGATCAAGTGCCTGATTCAAAAGGCAAGTACTCCTTAATACGGCTCGTATCGTGAGGAGGATTCTGTCTCTGGAGCCCTAACCACCGGTAGCTTGGACCCTGCTCCTGATACCGGCGGACTACTATTTTATATTTTTAAATGATTTTTATTAAATGTTTTTTTATAAAAATATTTAAAAATGTATTTATATGTAAGAAAATAAATAAACAGAATAATAATAATATGAGACAACATCCACACATGGTCTTCAGGTCCCGAACTAGGTAGAGCCTGTACTACGTTAGATGACTGATATACACACCTAGACACAGGTCAAACAGACATGTTCATGCAAGCAAATGTTTGACTTGTCCGGGGATCGAACCCGGGACCAGCGGCTCAGAAGGCAGGGTCACTACCAACTGCACTAACCGATCAGTCAAATATTAACCTTATTTCTCACAAAAAAATATGCCGCTTTAATATATAACATAGCATACAGCCCTTTAATTTAGCACAATGCAAAGAGAAATACTTCGTAGAAATATTTCAAATTTCGGCGTCCTAACCATTCCTACTTCGGCTTACAATGAGCTGAGAATTAGTCACGAGTATTTTTGGCTGTAACTAAAAGGGTAGCAAGGTCGTGTCTAACTAAATAGCTGAAATCTTAAATGGACGACAAATAAATTAGCCTAAAGGGAATCATAAACTTTTCTGCTAAATACAACGATGTATATACCTACTTAACATTAAAAATATACATACATACTTTAAACGGCACGGTTGGCGCAGTGGTTAAGCAATTGACTGCTGCGCTGTGTGTCGCGGGTTCGATTCCCGCACGGAACGAATATTTGAATGACCTGCAAGTAGTTGTTCCGGGTCTGGCTGTTTGTGAGTTTAAATGTTTGAAAACACACCCACGATACAGGACAAATTACTAGTGTGGGGCAAAGTTTAAAAAAAAACCTGTTAAACAAAACAAATGCAAATTTAGATTTAAAAAAGTATACACCCATCCTTTTTCCCTTCCCTTCATGGTTAAACCTAAAGATAAAAACTTCAAAATTAAAAGGTTTCATGTTTTTCAAACATCTGCGCTAACACCCTGACGGATGTTAGCGCACGGACAGCTGTAAAAATGAAGCGAAAAAAAAAACAATTGAATTTTTGCAAAAAAATGTGCTTGTCTAAGATACTTCCGTTTGCTTTGTTTGTTCAAATGACAACGCCGACGCCGCGCCGCTAGCGACGGCGTGCCGTCGCTACACCGCGTACATTCAATCTTGGTCCGTGTACACTGCTTGGTGCGTACGAGAGGGATCCGTTATCCTACATAATACACCCGCAATGTATGGTAACGTAACACAACACTTGAGAACTGCATAGGATTAGGTCAAGGTTTACTATCGCACATTCCCAGTTTACCTAAGAAGATCAAAGGCTCCTTCATACAGACGCGACACGCGACGCGAATCGCACGTGACTCAAAGGCACCGCCTACGCCTGTCGCGCGACGAGCGGTGCCTTTGTGTCGCGTGCGATTCGCGGAGGAGTCTTGAAGAGTTATCGTTGCCTACTATTGCTTGTATCTTCGTAGGTATGTATGGAGATACACAAAGCAGGCATTTCTGAATTATGGATAAACTCAAATTATTGAATGGCGCCTAATTGGATTCATCAACATGATCCAACGTTACAACCACTCTTCACAAACAAAGTTTATCAACTTGGATGAGATTTTAATTTCATTAACAGCTATCCTTTTACGTAAAACAACAGGAACCTAATAATCGCCTGCCAAAAATAAACGCGAGCCATAAACAAAAAAACTGTTCCACACTTTCTAACACTCATTATACAAACCGAAAGGATTATACCAGAAGTCTTCTACTGTTACCAGTTAATGCAAGTTCAAGTTGTACGCAATGTATGGCACCCGCGGCCTAAAGTGACGTATACGTCAGTGCGCTCCCGTCCGCTCCTTATTCAGTACCACGCAGCCTCTTGCCGAGGTAACATCGTTCCGCGGTAGATACATACCCCTATTATAATTCGCCTCGTTCGACCGAACATTGTCGTGTGGAGTGCAGTGAATAAACGTGGTAGTGCTCTTCGAATGTTATGGTCGCCTGGTACCGGATCGGACTAATGTTTTTAAATGAAAAATGTAAGTACTCTTTCGTTGTTTTTATTTTTAGGAGTTGGTTTTGGAGTTTGTTGGAATGAGGCTGTCAATTTCAATTACGGTAATTACTTTCGGTATGATTGTTTCAAAATAAAAACGATGATTATAGTTACACAAATTCTATAAAAAAACATTATTTTACGTTCCTAATTATATCGAAATCTTAATTAGTAAAATAGTTACAGATTCAATTTTAACCAATGATTTAATATCACCATGAGTTATTTTCTTATCCAAATTCACACTCTTGTTAGCAATTAAAGAAAACCTTCGGACCATAAAATCTTACAACGAAAAATCCTCAACATTATTTTCCTTCTTTCTCGAAAGAAGAACCAATCATCTACGTCGTAAACGCATTCATTTCTAGAAAAGATCTTACTTCGTGGCTAATTTCTCACAACTATTCAATAAAAATATATTAAAGCGATGGCGATAATAACCTACAGATGATTGATGAGTGAAATGAAAATATTGCTGAAACGTTTAGGCTCGCCCCCTATTACATGGGACTTAAACACAACAGGCGAAATAAGGGTGTACAATAGTGTACATACTATAAATGTACGGGAAAAAACAGGCGCGAGGTTATGTTTTCTGTGTTTAATCATTAGTCTAGAATTCATGACATACAGGGTGTGGCGTAAGTAGTGGTCCACCGTTCAGGATTCGATGAACCAGATAATTAACTATAACAATTAAAAATTTTAACCATTTTTAGTAGTAAGTTTTTTTTACAAAAACCGCTCTTGAACTTGATGGTGTGTTAAAAATTAGGGTTAAAATTAGAGAAGAACCAACTTTTTCTTCAAAAGAGCTGAATTTACATAAAAAAATCATAATTTATCATGATAACTCTAGTATTCAGCAGTAATTAACAGAAATCAAAATAAAAAAATAATGGTTTTTGTTGAAACTACAAACAAATTTGTAATAAAAGGTAGAAATTTCGTAAATAAAAGACAAAAAGTAAATATTTTCGGAACCCTGGGGTAAAAATAGTAAAAATGTTTAATTGTTATAGTTAATATTATCTGGTTTATCGAATCCTGAACGGTGGACCACTACTTACGCCACAATCTGTATAAGGTGAGTTTTCAATCTCATTCACCCAGAAAAAACCCTAAAATAAAATTCAAAAGAAATAAAACTATTGCTGTTAGAAAAAGCAGATTTCAACCGATAGGTAATAAACCCTCAAAGTCATGGACCATAGATTCTTATATCAAACTGAAATAGCTTTCGCTCACTGCGAAATCGTTTTCCCTTTTCATGGAAAACGTTTCAAACGTGAAGAGCTCCAAATGGGTATCAGCTAAGCAATGTGAAATCTAAGAAGATAACGTAATTATTTATTATAAAAGTTATATTTAGAGATGAGTATTTAAACCTAAATAGAAAGCAGTTCCATTAGCTACACCTTGAATTTTAGAAGACGGACAGATGACACGTTACTCTTACAAGTAACACGTTTTGTAATAATTTAGCTCAAATTCACAAACTAAGATAGACAGAATAGGATGATTTCGTATTCTATGTTGTGTGTGTCTTTTCCAAAAAAAATTGTCAAATAGAACCCTTCAAGATATTTGCATTATGTCTCGTCATCTTCTGACCGCTACTGGATTATTATCGTTCATTAAATCTGCTCTTAAAACAATGCGTCATAAAGATGAGCTTTATCTTGAGAAAATTAAATAATTTTCTTAGGCGTTGATTGGAAGAGTATCGTGGTTCAACAGTTTCTACTAAAGCAATAATTATTTAATAGCATGTTATTTGAATGTATCAAGTACAGTCGCTAGCACACCAGGTTACACGAAACTGTTAAATTTCTCCAAATGATTTTAGACATTAAAATGTTGGAGGTTAAGTTCAAAATCTAATGAGAAAATATGACAGTTTGTTGTAACTTGACCTACTGCTGTGTGTACGTGTTTTTCAATCTATATGCATTATAATACGATTATTCCCTACTACCATATTTGACCTTGAAAGGATATTGCCACAAACGGGACAACTCGGAATGTAATGTATTCAAATCTATACTAAAGCCATCGTTACACAAGTGGGCATTAACTATCATTAATCTTGTTGACATTGTGTCAACATGACAATAACTATTAATAACATTGTTTTTTTTTTTGTAAACTGCCTGGTTTTGAGTCTTCTTGACATTTTTTGGCCGATGACACTCAAATAATTAAGATAAAAAGCTTACCTACTTGTTTTTACATTCGTACTAGAATATGGTTTGATTCTCTCGTCTCTGAAGAAAAATAAACTAGTATTTATTTGTTAAACTATGTGGACATGAAAAAACAGTAAGACGGTACCAATAAAAATCGCTGACGCTTCCCATACCCTTATAATCCCAGGGTTGAAACGTATAACGATACCTATTGTCCGAGTTTTCTCTTCAATCCGGGGATTAAGCGGTAGTATAGATAATATCTTAGACTTCGAATTGGCAGGTAGATGTTAGGATCGTTGCTTGGTTTCTTAAAAAGGTGATTAGACAAAAACGAGCTGAGAAGTAAAGCATAACCAGCCTATAATGTTACCACTTCTGGGACACAGGCCTCCTCTCAATGAGAGGAAGTGGGCCGTAATCCACGACGCGGTCCCAGTGCGGGTTGGTAGATTTTTGGTTCTGGGGCATGCCGGTTTCCTCTCGATGTTTTCCTCCACCGTTTTGAGAGCAGTGGAGATGAAATCATTTACACAAAGTAAAGCGCCTATTTGGGTTTGAACCGACGCGGACGGCCCACAACTCGTAAATCCTGGCCGTTACGACTGGGCCACTGCTCGCGATAAGAGTTTCTTGTGTTTTTCTCACTGCACAATAATGATGACATTGACAAATAATAAGTGATTTTATTTCTGTAAGTAGGTTTGTACAAAACACTTTTACACGTCAATAATATTTTAAAAATCTTGGTCAGATCATGTGAAGACTTTGTAGATTAGTGTCTAAAATGGTCTTTTGAGGAAAAACCACATAGCTGGAGTGGACCTGTCCACTCAGTGCACGCATGTGTCAGTTATCGTGCGGGTCAACTCAGAGCTTAATTAAGGAGCTCAATGATTCGACGAACAATACCAAAGTAAGGACATTTGGGTAGGCCGCATAAATTACTCAAACTATCAGATCATGATTAAAACTAATACAAATCACACATCATATCTAAACCACGTTCACGAGACAGCTCTTAAACGTGGTTTAGATACGATGAACCGTTCAGTTTCATTTGTGAATTCGGCCTAAATGGCCTCTCAAAATCTTACTTTTAATTTACATATCTTATATAATATATTATTAGCTTTCATAATATATATTATTAACTTCTATAATATATATTCCGCCTTCTTCCATGGGGAGGCAGAAACTACAGAACGCCACCTGCTACGATAATACGACTTTTAACTTAAAAAAAAAAAAAAAAAATGTGTTTAACTTCTTTTCGGATACTATAAACAACCTTCCTAGCTATACAGGGTTATTGGTAAAACAACATAAACCGCTTAAGGGGTCATTGTACTCAATGTTGATGAGTACAATGACACCTTAAGAGGTTGATGGTGTTTTACCAATAACCCTCTATAAACAAAATAATAGTCTAACCAAATACTCACGGAAGGTAACGCTTCATAAAAATATGAAAATTCTTTCACACAATGTTCTTAGCGAGGCTTTACTGTCAAGATCCGCTTTCAGTATGACAGGGAGACAGTAAAGTTCTTCTGTGGATTTAAACTTTGTTATAAAAATTGTTAACGCCCTTCCAGCCTTTTTTGTCACCTGAAATGTATGTTTATTTTATAAAGCGACATTTACCAAACAACTGTTACAAAGAAGAATATTTTGTTGAAGAATATTTTACACACTCGGTCTAAAATAGATGGTTACCTTTTTTTGTTCTTTAACTCGGGTTTTTTTTCTTTTGTATTTTGAAATGTTGTCCCACACACGCCGCCGTCGTGTGAGTGATGACAATTTTCTCTCATGAATATTTTTCTAACATAACAATAAAAAAAAAGCTATTTCGTTTTTCATAGAGATGACACTTTTGTGGCGTAACTGTCTAACATACTATCAATCCAAAAAGAACCTCCTCATTTTTTGAAGTCAGTTAAATATATATTTATTGCCGTAAGTACCTAAAACACAACTCTCCGGCCTCCAACTTTCCCTACGATGAAACTTATAGATGACGTAGGTACTTCACCGCAAAATATAACACTAGCATTCAAACTTGACTTTTACCGTGCTTCTACAAAACAGTTCCGTAAGCCTATATTCTCCATCTAGTTGTATAAGTGCAACATTTTATTCAATACCCATTTCCACACTACAACTTATAACTTATGCTGTAGACCCAATTATATGCTTAGTACTTTTCGAACCCAACACTTTCGTTAATCTAGTATTCTCTAGCTGCCAGTGTATCAGGCTTAAAATTATTTAATGGCCACTTATCTATGAAATATGTCAGATTTACGAGGTCTCTAATAACTTCGTTCTAGATTTCGATCGTTGTATTCTTAGTAGTGTATTGATTTCTAAGGCTATCTATCGTGTGATATTCGAGCTTACAATTGGTAACCGTAGTAGCAGTTTTACATTCGTATTGAATGAAAAATTACATTGTTGTTGAGCATTCTGAATTTCTTTGTAGGTTTAATTTGCTTTTCTGGGGTAGACCACTACATTGATGTGCTTCGGCAATTTGAAAACAAGTAAAGTAAAAATAAAAATAAATTTGTTCTAATGCTGGATCGATAAAATTGTTATCAATGAACAATCCATTGATCACAATTTTTTTGGCTTTATTTTCGGCTATACACGGTGACTTTTGAATCACAGTTTTGCTTGAACAAATGTGGTCTTATTACAAAAGAAGGTTTTTCTTTTGACATGGTTTAAACCATCGAGCCTGTTTTTGAAATACGAACCTAACAGAAATCGAAATACAGTTCCTTTTACAAAACTGTCAACTTAGTCTGGTCTTAGATTGTCAATTTTGTATTAAGAACTTTACTAAAGTCGGCATAAAGTTCCAAATAACAAAAACTGTATCGAAGGTTTCGGCTCGGGCTAAAGTTAGACCGTGTTTTGTAATAAGACGGATGTTGTTCATACCATGGTCTACAACCATTCTATAGCATCCAATAGAAAAAAAACACGTCATTGGTTTTCGAAAAAAACACAAAAAAGGCAATGATAAAAATGTCGGGATTATCGTTACGCCCTACAATACAGACACTGCGGCTGCGACGCGTGGCGCTCGCGTCTTGAATGCAATATCGTTACCGTGATGAGTACTTTGATGTTACGGTTAATGTTTCAAACATTATTACACGTTTGACTAATTTGAAAACTCATAAATTAGTTTGTTTTAATAACATATTTGATGCTGTAGAATAGTAGTAGACCATGGTCTGAACAACGTTTGTTCTAGCAAAAATGTGATTCAAATGTCACCGTGTATAGGTACTTGTTTTACTCCCACGTAGTTCTACCACAAATTCACATTCTCCGAAGAGGATTTTAGCCCCTAATGAGCTCCCAGTAATAGTATTTTACGAAGCACAAAGTAGCGCAGAGATTGTGTTAAATAATACTTAACCCCACTACACTACAGGATGTTCACCCGCTAGGCCAGATTCCGTCTTCACATTGCCAACTGTTTTGTTCGTAGAATTGGATTTCTACGAACAAAACAGTTTGCCTTATCATTCATTAAAGGACTGCTCACAAGGGGAATTCGTTGCGGCTAGAACGCTAGAATTATTTTCAATAAAAGGTGAATAGGCATCTTTGAGATAAACGTGAGTATTAAGTGCATGTCTTGGATTACTATCAGCTGAATACAATGTCTCCAATAGGCTTTATAGAGGAAATTTGTCTTATTTTGAGATAGCGATATACAGCGTGAGGTTATAGCTATTTCTCCCGATAAATTGCCGATTTTGCCCCAAGCTGCCGTTGACAACTTCCTTAAGGAAAAACTCAACTAAATCTTTACTTGACAAAGTCTAACGAAGTTTAAGCGGCTGACTGATACAATTTCGGAACCTTAGTCTAGACTATAGTAATTAGGACAAAGTTCGATTGGAAGTACAGGCGGACATTTTAATCAATCAGAGTCTAGACCTATTTGCTAAGACTGAGTTTTAAATGTGGGAATAGTCACAACATAGCAATCAAACTCCACTTTATGTGTCGAGCATTATTGATAAATGGTATCGAATATAATAACAGACACTGTGAAGCCATGATTGACATGAAAAGTGTCGATGGATATTAAAGCGGGCTGCTACCCTTGATACTCATAACTAACATGTTTTTGATTTTCAGTCGATTTCACGAGGAGGGGCTCATGGGTAAATAAAAACCGCTGCACGGATCGATCAAAAGATAAACTACGCTTGCCGAGGGCAGTCCGTTGATGAGTGACCGACCATTACATATAGAGACGCCTCCGTGCCTTGGAAAGCACGTTAAGCCGTTGGTCCCGGTTGTCATTTGTGGATCCTTGACAGTCATTACGGGTAGTCAGAATCACGAAAGTCTGACAACCAGTGCCCAAGGGGTATCGTGTTACCCAGTACAATCCTGGTATTCTGCTGCATCTGATTAGACTAGAAGCCAATGCTGACATAGTTGGGAAAAGGTAAGGCAAATGAAGTCGGTTTTACGAGTAAAAATAATAATCTCTGACACCTCCGTGAAGAGGCCTTAAGAAGACAACTTTGCCAGACCATTCCGCGATTTATTTAACTTTTTACAACAGATTGTTCAGCTTTATAGCACTTTTCAGCACGTATTCAGTCTGTTTAAAACCTTGAGCGCTGTAAAGTAGCAGTGCCACGTCTGTAGTAGTTTCATTTTAATAATTTCTCCTATGTTTCGGCTTTTAATCGTTCACCAGGAAACGTAGGGTACTTATTAAATAGTTTGAGTAAACGGTTGTAGACTAGCTAATTGCCATAATTAACCACCTACCACTCTTCTTGAAACGGTTGTTTTATACAGCGTTGCTGTCCAACTAGACTCAGTTATCTATTTAACTTTCATAATATCAATTCTTATTGGTTGAAGTTATTTCTTACACAGACTGTGGGAGACTATAAGAGTCTCCTTGGAAGCGTTGGGTCAATAAAACACGTATTGAACAGTTATTATATTGTATTAATTCCTAGAAATAAAACTTCTTATTGCATCCAGACGGGGGCTGTCAGCTATCCGGTTGTCGAATCTTTTCTATTTTTAAATATGGAATACTGTTTGTGGCGTAAAGAGGGAAGATTCGAATTAAACTTACCGGGAAGATCCCGTCTTGCCGTTTCGCACACCGGTGGGCTAGAAGGCGTGTTCGGTAATTTTGATCTTGCTTCAACTTCACTTTACATATTTTTCCACAGGCGCTGGTTCAGGGTATATCTGGTATCTTGCGGGGATTGTTGCACGTTTTCAACCGAACGACCTTATTTTTTTGAAAAGTATATATCGCGCGTGGCGTGTATATGCGGACACACGTAAGGTACGTAGTACAGTGAGAAAAAAAACACACACGTAGGTTCGCGGCGCTAGTGTGCTCATCCGCAACCAATCGGAAGGCTCGACGAGTGGGCGTTGTTGTTAAAAATATGCTATCAACTTATCTAATATTTGTGGATGATGAATGGGAAAGCCATCCAAACCCCCCAAAGGACCCCAAAATACTCATCCGACACTTAACTTTGAGACGTTCTTAAAAGTCTTGCTATCGCTACAAAACACCTTGAAGTGATAGAGACAGTATTAGACTTAAAGATGACTTAAAATTGAGAAGAGCTTACATAGTCAGCAGTGAATCACAAGATGTGATATTACTGACAACAGACTTGAATGATAGCTCGTTTCAAGCTCTCTTCATCTAAGTTTTTTTTTTTTAAATGCCTAATATAACTGTGGTGTGGTTCGATTCCCGCACGGAACAAATATTTGTATGACCTACAAGTGGGTCTGGCTGTTTGTGTATGTGAGTTTAAATGTTTGTAAACGCACCCACAATACAGGAGAAATTCCGGGTAAAGGGAAAATACAAGGGCAAAGAAAAAAAAAATGCAGATAATTACAGATTCAACCTTTTAAATGATTATCATCCCTCTAGGGAGCTAAGCAGTCAATTATGACTTATTTAAGAACGGCTATTTTTAGTAAATTCTTAACAAAGCAATGCAAGCCTGAGTTCGATTCCCAACAATTTATATTTTTTGTGTTTGTTTCTTTTTTTACTTTTATTATTACTATTATGTGACAGTTCGAAGAACGTACACGGAAAAATAATTAAGATAGGCCTCTTCTGTCATCTATGGTTATAATAACATTTATAAAAAAATATATATACCTATATACGGCAACTGTTTGTGGGATGCCCGAAGACAAAGTAACTTGAAGAATTTAGAGAGATCAGTGAATTTAAACGGACGGCCGAACTACTAATCTAATGTACATATTTTTATGCAGTTGATTTGAAGTAAGTACTTGCAAAGTAATTTTACAGCTAACGAAATGAACAGAAAAAGACTGTAAAGTTTAAAATGAAGTGCATTTTGCAGCACAAACATATTTAACTCAACGTGAGCTCGCTCTCTCGAGTATTAATGTGTTTTATCCTATATACAGCATGTTTTTAATTTTCAAACGCACCAGCCGCATAAATGTAACGAATAATCCCGCCCGACCCAGTATTTTCTATACATTTTTTGCCAAGTCTGGTGGTAGATAACCGAGTCTTGCTTATTACGTAGCTTTAAGTAGATGTGCTTTTTGTGAACTAGGTTCTGACCCACTTCAGTTTCCGTGACGTATATCGAAAATGGAATTTTATTCACGGAGTTGCGATGTTATGAAATTATATTACAAACACTTATTTGATAGGCTGACGTTTATTGAAAACCTTTTTGCTCAAACACTGAACAAAAAAGCTAGCGGTTTTACATACGTCATGTTATAATTATCTTAAGGAGATTATTTTGCTTCTATATTTTTTGTGTCTAAATATGGTTTTCCGCGGCTATTCCTAGGAATCGGAGAAATAACGTGTTAAAAACGAAACTAGTGATTATTTGAATTTGTGTTACCAGGAAACAATATATCTGATATGAAACAGTAGTAATAAACATTAAATATACAGACCACAACCAGTGGCAGTGTTCCAAATATTACATACCTATTTGAGAGGATAGTCGTTATTTTCAGCAAACAAATAAACTGATACGATTCATGCATAGTGCGGGAGTTACGACAGTAGCTATAATTATTATAACATAGAATGCTTTTATAGCACAACCAATATTGTATTATAACACTCTGTTCAGTAAATAATCTTGATGGCCTGAAAGTTTTAGGACCAGCTTCTTCTTTTTATTATAAAATAAAGTTTTCGTGTCTACCTGTATGACCAAGGTTTTATTCATAATTACGCAATAGATTTTAATGCAGTTTCATTTAGAGAATTTGTTAATGTGTATAATACATGATTATTAAATTTATAATAAATAAATCTCGATATTTGGTCATGTCTTAAAACCATGCGAAGCAGAGGCGTGAAGGGTCACTCACGCCTCTGCTTCGATATCTAGGGAGATAAGATATTATTAAGGTATTGATATAATAAGACCAGATTCAAATAAACAATTAAATGAATTGTCTTCTTATTCGAAGATGTTATTAATCCCAGGGTTTATTAGATTTATTTTAATACAAGCAAATGTACGCACGGCTCTATTTCCTTACAATGCGAGGTCAGTGTAAACTGGCAATGTATAGCTTCATGTGTGGCCGTGTGCATCTGCATATTTTTCTCCGAGCTATTAACGATGGTGCATTTACTAATTTAAATAATAGAGTTAAACAAAGGCTTCGCAAAAGCAAATCGAAGCCACAGTTTAATTTCACAGTTGAATAGTTTGATTAAGTATTTAGTTTACGGTTAAAAATCTGTTCTTGTATTTTCCAGTTTGATGAATACAAATTAATATTTTAACAAGCAAGGGTAGATAAAATTACCGGAAGTGTCTGATTTACATTTTACTTTAAAGTTAAAGAAGTATGGCAAGACTTCTTGTAATCTGGATGTCACTCTTAGACTTCGCGTTCATTCGTACAAATACTCTCAAAAGACAGATATCGGTAAAATTAAGATAAAAAGTAATTATATCGTATTTTTCAATATAGGGTTTGCGATAAAAACGTTGTTTAAAGATCAGGTGGCTCCGTTTATACCCCATGACAGTAAACGTTGAAGGTTTCATAAGGTTTCATGTCATTAACAATACGTTAATTCATGTATTTACTAATATAAAACATGTTGTAAATACCAATAGGTCCTGGCTCCAAAGATACGAATAGTACTCCTGTGTTTCAAGGGACAGGAGTCTGCTTCTCCAAAGTGTCTTTGATTTTATGGAACTGCATTGCGATTCTGTAACCATCTCACCGTGAAAACTTAGGTGAAGTGAGCGTCGAGTGAGCTGTCAGTGTCATCCCACTGATGCTAGGGATTGACCAAGCATTACATTTACAATTATAATCGAGATTTTAATTATATATTTTTTAAGTTAGTTCTGTTGATCATTTTATATAATTTCAAAGCTAGTATTTAAGTGTCTAAATATTATTATTTGTAGTTTTATTTTTATAAAACAGCAACACAGAAAGTCAATTTTGTTTCATTTTAAATGAAAATCAAAGATGACGGTAAGCCAAATTTGATTTTCATTTTGACCTGACTTTCGGCTTTAGCAACCTCGATAACCATGAAAACGACAACGATAGTCATATTAAACAATAGGTCCCTAATAACAGTAATAACAAACAATGTCCATGCGCATGAAAAAAAAAATATTATTTGAATTTCTTACTGAATTTCTGTTTTGCTGTTATATTAAAAAAACCCGTAAACAGTAATGTTTCGCCACTTAAATACTAGCTTTGAAATAATATAAAATAATCAACAGAACTAACATTAAAAAAATATAATTAAAATCTCGATTATGATTGTAAATGTAATGCTTGGTCAATCCCTAGCATCAGTAGGACTACACTGGCAGCTCACTCCACGCTCACTTCATCTAAAAGTTCACTTCACGGTGAGATTTTTACAGAATCGGCCGGCTGAACTGAGATATCACAGCAATAATTAACGTCTTGTCCTGTAAGTAATGCTCCTCTCAAAAACACGAGCTAGTAAAATTCTCTTAATTGTTTAAACGATGATACCACTACCGCCAAAACCTTGCTGATTAGCATATTATTATAGAAATAGAAATACCATATTCCGGTGAGTATGGTAACTCTATATCTATCGTATCAGGTTCTGCTTTTAGACATTGCTTTTTGGTTGTCAGATTTAATAAAATTGTATTTTTTCTTTGTGCAGCTTAATAAAAAAAAGCTAATGCATACAAAGTAAAGTCCTGTAACTGATTCATATATTGAACATACTTTCATTCATGAACGATTTTGAAATTAATCAATACCAAAACTGCCATTCTTCTTTATAAGCTGTACGTTCTCGTTAAATCTACACAAATTATAAAATGAAGTCGTTTTTCGTGTCTATCTGTGTGACCGCGTTCTTCTTCCAAAATATGCAACAGATTTTGATACGGTTTTCACCATCATTTAAAGAATTAATTCCGAAAAGTTTATGTGTAGAAAATACTAGCTTTTTCCTGCGACTTCGTCCGCGTGAAATTTCTTGTTCCCCAACCCACCCGTCGCATCGCATCGCTCGCTCGCGCTTACTTCGTTTTCGCTTAGCGTTTTTTCTGACTTTTTTATTTCTACTCAACTCCTAATAGTCATAGCGTGATCAACCTTTAACCTTTCTCGAGAATTGGGCTATCAAATGCTGAAAGAATTTTCAAAATCGGTTCAGTAGATCCAGAGATTACACCTACAACCTCACAAATTCACAAACTTTACCTCTTTATAACATTATATATTATATATTTATTTATTTAACACTTTAATCACACAAATGTACAGAGGCGGACTTAATGCCATAGGCATTTTCTACCAGTCAACCTTTGGGTGATGCAGAGACAAACAGTGGCAGGTGCAATTTATAATGATATTTTAGGATTAAATAATTTTAAATATATAGACACGTATAAACTTATTTAGTCTATAAATACATATAATACATATACCTAATTATAAATAAATATTATAATAATTATTAAAATTAATATAATATAAATAGTATAGATTAATAATAAATTTGAATATACTTAATAGTGAAATCTCGATGTTTCGTCAAGTTTTACAAACCATGCGAAGCAGGGGCGTCTCGCTAGTTAAGATAAATGTTGCACGAACAAAAACAATGTTACGTATGACCAAATGTAAAATACCCCGCTTTTCCCTCTTGGGAGTCATTGATTCCAAGCCAGTACATTCGTACCCAACCGAAAATTTATTAGGAAAAACAAATTAGGATTAAAGTACCGGTTTTTAATCCTAATTTGTTTTTACTGATAAACAAAGTACAAAAAGGGTTCCACGCATTTTCGTGGCGCCACGAACTTTGTAGCGCTTTGCTTTGAGAAACCATAGTACACATTTTAAATGTATAAACTTTTTGTACAAGAGAGAAAAATAGGGAATTCATTTTCGTCTGTTTTTTTTCTTATTTAAGTATCTCTAGCTTGAGTATATTTATTTTCAGTGCGTTGGTAGTTAAACGTTAAAGGTGTTTTATCGTCGCCAAAGTGAAAACCTCGGGAATACATTATTGCTCAATTTTTTTTTTTTGCGTTTCTAGGAAGAAAACCTCGCGACGCACGCGTAATCTGATAGTATCGAACAGTTCTGGATAAAAGCGGGTTAAATTTCCATATTAATTAATAAAAAAAACATAAAAGACGCCGTACAAAAATTTCACAGCACGTAGTTTTTTCTTCCTCCTGAAAAGTTACTTCTTTTACAGTTATGAGGTTTTCACTCTAAGGCGTTGATGGCTACAAAAATGATCCTTCCTGACTTCTTCTTCTTCTTCTTTCCTTCTTGGCTTTCCTGATTAACTGCGTTGTGAGAATGTATTGCTTCAAGCAACTATCGGCCATTTTGCGAAACCGTTGGAGATCAATTATCTCCAACTATCAACAAAAACATTCCAGAAAGAAAAATAAGTATATTCAGCATAATACATAAGTACTTGATATTATGTATCCCAAGCACCTTTGCCAATAGCCATAAAAAGAAACTTCATTACTCCGCCGTCGTAAAACTTGAAGCATATAATTCTTGCTTACACACTGTTAACGTCCCACATTACAAGCTGATACAGAATCCTTTAGATCGAATGTCAGCACACGACGCTTTCAAAGAATAGCCTATAAAAATGATAAAGTATTCTTAATATAATGTTTGAGGGAGTGCTGATGTCACACGGACTAGGAGATAAAAGTCTTAAGGCGCGATGCACACAGACGAAACAAACCGAGAACATCGGCCAGTACCGTTGCCCTTTTGGTCATTCGAGGGGAGCAGTAGCCAAGAGGCGAATATACTTGTATCCCTTGTTGGTTTCCCTTGGTTTGCGCATTATGTCATTTGTTAACATGCAATAGACAAGCGTCCATGCATTGTCCTTGCACATTGTCCGAGTGTGTTGTGCATATACAACGTGTTGTTTTGCATCCTCGTCAAATTTCAGGAGGCTGTTATGAAAGACATAAATAATCAAATAAAATTACGATCCTGCTCAATAATTAATACATACTTGTTTTTTTAGGTATTTAAGTTTGACAGTATTTCAGAATACTCCACTTTCAAAGAACAAAATCACCCCGTTGCGTCTATGTCGCTGTGTGCATGCGTTACAGTTACAGCGCAGTTACAGGTCGGTATCACACGGGCCCTACACATGCCGATTTCCGAAAAATAAAAAAAATACCTACTTATTTTATTATTGATTCGTGTCGAGAATCATTAGCATAGTTACCTCCTCGAATTTGACGAGGATGCAAAACAACACCTTGTATATATATTTTTTAATTTGAGACAACATCCACACTAGGTCTTCAGGTCCCGAACTAGGTAGAGCCTGTACTACGGTAACCTGACATACTTATATACATATACACAGGTCAAACAGACATGTTCATGCACTCAAATGTTTGACTTGTCCGGGGATGGAACCCGGGACCAGCGGCTCAGAAGGCAGGGTCGCTACTAACTGCACCAACCGGTCAGTCAATCATCGGTCATTGCACCTTAGTTGTAAATAGTGGTTTTTTTACTCAAGTATTTTTGTGTTGCTGATAACCGCTCAAAAACTATGATATTAAGTGACTTTAATTTATGTTAATTGTGAATGTGACGTGGCTTTTTAAGACGCTTTAATAATTTTCTTCCTATGCGTTACAAAATCCTTTAGTCAGCTTTACACCACAAGGAAAAATGACGGTATTTTTTTGCTGGACACCACAATTTCTTTTAAATAAGCACATGGCTCCTAAGAGCAGGAAGACATTATGTAAGAGCCATAAAAATGATAAAGTATTCTTAATCTGAGGACACGGTAGTGCCTGCTGAGCTGTGTTAAAGAAACGAGTAGGTAGGAACTACCGTATGTTTATTGAAGTGATAATGGTGCCGATTCCCTTGTTTACAAACTAAACCAAATTTAAGTTCAGTGCATCTTTTTCTATCTATTTCATTAAGAAAAGGACAGAAGACAAATTTTAGTTTAAGTAGTCCTGTCAAATTAATCAGCGCCTGACACTACTCCATACAAGTTTAGACGTCATTAAAAAGTTGACAACTAAAATTACATCAAATTACGTCAGGTGCTGACTAATTTGACAGGACTAAACTAATATTTATCTTCTGTCCTTTTCATAATGAAATAGAAAGAAAAAGATGCACTCAACTTAAATTTAGTTTAGTTTATGAACAAGGGAATCGGCACCAATGTTTCTAATCCAACTAATGTGTGACAAAACGAAGGTCTTAGTTGAAAAGTTTTGTTCCATGGCCTTAATGAAATTACTAGAAGGGTAATAAATGTTTTATCATATTTCCTAACACGATTGGGTTTAGGTATAATCGAATTTTACCCTTTACCCAAATCAATTAATCGGTAAAACAGTACCTGGAAAACACTTAATTCATAATCTTTCAATATTTACTTTACCGTATTTAAATAAATGATTTTCCTTTAATTGCATCTTTTATTCTTACAATAAATGCAATTCACGGAAAAATATTTTAAGATTTTTTTAAATTTATTTTTTTAAGTACAAATTAGTCTTGAAAAATACTTCAAAAATGCAACTTGAACTCGATCCCTTCCTCTTTCAATTTGTGGTGTCTTTATGAATTTCAAAAAAAGAACACTGTCATGCACGCCCGTTTCACTACTACAGCTACTAATAAAAAAAAAATTATAGGTTATTCGAATTCACGTCGTATCCCGCCATTGTTGTTCGATATTAGTAGGTATTGCGAATCTTTTATAGAGGATTTTTTTTCATATCATGGGTGTAGATAAAGTCTTGTATGCAACTGTACATAATAAGGTATTAAAATACTCATGTGATACCTACTATTATCACGACGAGGTGAAATACCCCTTATTATACAACATTTGCATAAATAACTATTAACTTATTGCCAGATTTCTGACATGACATAATGTATTCTGATAATTATATGTGAAGACTTTTATTTGGCTGTCAGCCACATTTTCAATTTCTTAGTGTTTTGTTTAGCTGTAAGTCTTCCAAACGAAATAAATAAAGCCGTGTGCCTTACCTATGGGATTTTCCATCGGCCAAAATTACGAACTTCCATATAAAGTCGGACTACGGTAGGTACCGTACCCCGATACGTTCACGTGGTTCGTACTTCGGTTGGCGCAGTGGTTAAGCGATTGACTGCTACGCTGCGTGTCGCGGTTTCGATTCCCGCACGGAACAAATATTAATTTGTATGTCCTACAGATAGTTGTAACAATATTTTGTATATAATTAAAATTATATGAGAAGACGATGCACCTATAAAAAAATTACCCTACCACAATAGGTAAAAAGAATTGAAAAAATTTAGCAATGACAAATAAGTTATTTATGTGATAGATACATGGTGATCACATATTTACAAACATTGTAAAAGTATACGATTTCCCAAATTATGTAAACAAGTAATATGTCAGTGTGTGAGTTAGATTAATCACAGAATGTAAATCAGTATTGTGTTGTATCAGTATTGAATCGTGGAGCTCCTAAAGTAAAATAAAACGGTTCTGTGATCAATTTCTTTAACTAAGTCCTGTTGATCCTTAAGCTTTCGTTATGATATCTACCACTGGACCACCTTGCATACCCGCGTTTATCTATTGAAACTCAAGTATTACGTGCCAAACTCTTCATCCCTTATTCAGCCATAGATTTATTGAAGACAGATTACGTTTCAAAATACATTGAATACCCACAGAAATGTTCAAGTATCTCCATTTAATAATATCGGTGTAGGCCTTTAACTCGGTTTTTCTAAGACTACAATAGGGAAACGGGACAAAGGCTAGTATTCCCGAAAAACTTTCTTATTGTGGTCACCAGATTTTTTTTATGATAACAGATTTCAGGCTTTAAATTACGTCGGATAAAAGCATGTTCAGTGAGAAGGACTCCAAACAAAATAATCACAAAAAGGTTCACTTAAAATGGAAATGGATCTTCCATCCTAAGTGACAGGTATGAATAGATAAAATTAATTCATTGAACAATTTTTATTGCCCTTTTTCCGATTCCACTTATTTTAACTTCCAGTCGGCGGCGGCGTTGTAAAAAAAAACTTTCGTATTTGAATCATTTACATCATTTGCCCACTCTCCGCACTTAAATGTTGATCTATTAAATTAAAAGGCGAAGAAACGTCAATCCGATTTGAATACATACATTTTTTATTTCTGAAATTCGTGACTAAACGGCGCAGAAGGTAAATTTAAAAGGGATAAAACAAAAAAGTAACATCTTTGTCAATCTAATTAAAATAACGGGCTTTATAAAAATAGTCACTTCCAAAGAGATGAGTGGCATTCAAATTCAAATACAAATAATCTATTTTCTCTTCACGAACAATGGCATCATATTAATTTAGACAAGGTTAAAAACTATGTGATACTAGTTTGTGAGAGACTGGTATAGGAACTAGGAATACCTATGAAATGACAGCTCACTTCACCCAAGTTTTCACGGTGAGATTTTTACACAATAGATCAGAGCAGTGCGATTCTGTAACCATCTATCTCACTGTGAAAACTTGGGTGAAGTGAGCTTCAAGTGAGCTGTCATTTCATCAGCAGTGCCATTCTGTAACCATCTCATCGTGAAAACATAGGTGAAGTGAGCGTCGAGTGAGCTGTCAGTGTCGTCCAACTGATGCTAGGGATTAACACTATTGATAGCTCACTTCACCTAAGTTTTCACGATGAGATTTTTGCAGAATACATCGGCTGTATAGCAGATCACCAGGAATAGTATTAACCTACTGTTTTTTGTTTCAAATATTTTACAATGTTTATCTAAGTCTGTTTTTAACCTAGTTTTTTTTAAATGAAAGATGATGGTGGAAATAGAATGAAACAGTGGTAAAAGGATCAATTATTTTAGGCTATAGAGTTGAATGTTATTTTATTTCATTCATTTGTAAAGACATGTGAATCCGAATACCTTCTGAATACAATAATGATTAGGTTAATTGTTATTTATAATAACGAAAACAATTGGAAATTGTTATTCATATTCATTCAGAGTAATAATGAGGTTTACTAAAACGACATCTAGGGTTAAATCGTTTCTGGCTTGTTAACCAGAAACTTGTGCCAGGGTGTCACTAAGTGCGGTCCATGGCTACATATGGGGCCCCGGTGTGGGCGCGTTCACTGCGGCGGAGAGCCGCCCACTATCTGAACGCGCCCCAAAAGGTGGTAGCCGTAAGGCTGATCCGGGGCTACCGCACGATCTCGGGCGAGGCGGCAAGCCTCCTTGCCGGACTGCCGCCGTGGGATCTGGAGGCGATAGTCCTCGCGCGCCTGTATAAGTGGCGCGCGGAGGCACTACGCCGGGGGGAAACCCCGCTTCCGCGGCAAATCGCGGCGGAGCGGACGGTCCTCCGGCGCGATCTCATGGCGGCATGGAAGGAGCGACTGTCGCAACCCAGCGCAGGGCACGCCACGATAGCGGCGGTAAGACCCCTCTTTGAGGAGTGGCTAGAGAGGCGTCACGGCGTCCTCACCTACCGCCTGACGCAGGTCCTCACCGGACACGGATGTTTCGGGAGGTTCCTGCACATCATCAGGCGGGAGGAAACGCCCGGGTGTCACCACTGCGATGATCGCCCCGAGGACACGGTGGAGCATACGATGGGGGCCTGCCCTGCATGGGCGGAGCACCGCCGTGTCCTCGTAGAGGCGATCGGCAGCGGCGGCGACCTCTCACGCCCGGCCCTGGTTCAAGCCATGGTCCGGGGCGAGGGGGAGTGGGAGGCAGTCGCCTCCTTCTGCGAAGCAGTCATGCTAGCTAAGGAGGTGGCGGGACGGGAGAGGGAGAGAGTCTCCCGTCCAAGCCGCCGCGGTGGACGCTCCGGGCGTCGGGAGCCGCGTGACGACTCCCGGCCACCGTAGGCGCGGGCCTGCGGGCGGTGAGTAATGGGTAGCTCACCGTCTGATCAGGACCAGGCCCGTGCTGGAAGGCGCGTACGTGTTCCACGCGCGCCTCAAAGAGATGTCAGCATCGAAGAGGGGGCCCACTAGGGCCCAAGCCTGCCGGGAAAGCGGGATCATCCAAAAGGGGTACCGCTGACCCGGAACATAAAGGGCCAAGGAAGGAACACGGGTGGGTTTTAGTCAGTAAGAGTCTGACACTCCCTTCCGCTCCACCCAGAGCGGGAGGGGTCATTTGATGATTTCCCATCCTCAAAAAAAAAAAAAAAAAAAGGGTGTCACTAAGTAAGATCTACACTACACGTCATTCGAATTACACGGTTCTGCCAGAAAATGGCTGGGTTTAATAGGGCAAACTGGCTCAAGTGGGCTATGGATTAAGGATTTGACACTTTAAAGTGTTGCTGTATTTAAACTTGACACCATTTTTGTCTTGGTCAAGTATAATGAACTTTTTGGGGCGGTATGCAAAGTGACCCCCAATCAGTACAATATAATTATTTGAGTCAGAACTTAAAATTGACCACGTCTTCTTTCTTTGAATATTAAGTCAAAACAAATGAGTCTTTCTTATTAAAAAAAATGTTTCTTAAAGCCCAATATTGTTTAGAAAACACAAGCCATTTTTCATTATTATTATATTTAAAATCATGACGTTTGTGCCCTTTACTTTACGTACGCTACAAAGACTTTACAACGCTTTAGCGATAAATTCATTCAAAAAGTTTCATTACCTACAAGTTTTGCAGATTTAACAACTTTGACCTGTCATTTGTTATTAGAAAGATTATTTGAGCCATTCATCAATCTCCTTCAGACTTCGGGGTTCCACAACTCTCGTCTCGAAGACATTGAAGAAATAATGATCTTGTGAGTATTACAAGAAACCTGAGTATTTAAAATATTTAGTATATTTTCGGTAACGGCTGCGACTTACAAGTTGAAGGTCGTAGGTTCGAACCCAGACAAGCGCTTTACTTTGTGTAAATTATTTCATCACCACTGCTCTCAAAACGGTGAAGGAAAACATCGTGAGGAATCTGGACATTTGAAATCTACCAACCCGCATCATAGATCATGGCCATTCCCTCACACCGGGAGGAGGCCTGTCTCCCAGCAGTGGGAATAATAATAATAGGCTGATTAAGAATTTGGATATTTACACTATCGTCCTTGTTGTTGTAAAAACTGGAGTAGAATGTCAACTGCTTTTATTTATGTAATCTGTGGCTAGAGTGTATTTTTATTTGTGTAATCTGTGGCTATAATGTATTTTTTGTGTTTTTATTTTTTGAATTGAGAGCAAATTGTCCTAAACTGACACAGCCTCAAATACACATATAGCTACGCTATCAATAGTATAAGTATTGAATATGTGATATAATTCTAGATTCTTAGAATTTTAGGCCGTTGAGTTATTATTACATAAATTATGTTACCTGTCCTTAACAGAATAATAACCCATATAGTGCTCAATCTAGATTTATTTTACCACGTTATACCAATGTTACGATGATATCTGATAAAAATTGTCGTCTTCCAAGAAACTGAAGGTAGGTACTAGATAATTATCATTTGGTTGTGCTTATTACCTAACTGAAAAAAGATTTAGCAGTACCACAACTGCCAACACAACACAACACAACTGCTGACTTAATACAACATTTCTGGTACCAATAAACAACTTTTTTTGTTTTTGTTTTAATAATAATAATAATATCAGACAACATCCACACAAGATCTTCAGGTCCCGAACTAGGTAGAACCTGTACTACGGTAACCTGATGACTGATATACATACTTAAAATACTTATAAACACCCAGACACAAGGAAATTGTTTGTGAAATTTTTTTGGAGCTTCGTTTTTCAAAATAATTTGCGTTCCAATTATAAGAATTCAGATACAAACACAGGCATAACAATTTAAAGAGGTTTAACTTTACGTAGAACGTTCTTAAATATCACTTCAATACAGTTTTTGAAAATAGAATAAGTTAAAGTGATTTTGAAATAGCGTGCCCGAAAAACGATCACGAAAAATTGGATCGTAAGTGCTTACGCAAATCAGCAAACAGAGCACGTACTGACTCCTAACATCAAGGGCAGACATTCAGAAAGCCAATATCAGTCACAAAAGTTTAAATCGTATGCATGGAGTCGATTCATAAGTTTTTTACACATGAAGTATTTTATGTTCGTACAGTCGAGGAAATTAAGTGTTTATTAAATTGACACACTGCCTACTTCAATTTGCCGTGTTATAAGAGATTTCATACAACTATCTAAGAATGACAGTTATTAATACACGGGCAATGTAAGTTTGTCGTCAATTTATTAAATAATTTATTTCTCAGACTTTTCCTAAAATACGGGATTTTAAACACGACGTAGCACTTGACTGTCAATGTGTTTTGGCGAAAACGGTTCGTTGTTCCATAATGGTTCGCACGTTCAAATAACGTTGTAACGTAATGAATTTGTTTGAAACTTGAACTTGAACTTTGTTTGTACACGGGTGAAGGATTTAGTTAGTAAACATGTGGGAATCGCTGTTCACGCATGTAAGGCCATCATCTTTGATCGGCCAGGTGCGTATATAATGTCAAGAGTAAAAAAACTTTTTTACAAAAAAAAAACACTACAAAGTGAAAAATAAATTTTTAATTCGGAAGGCGGTGGCAAAACATGAAAATACAAAACCAAAGACGACACCGACTTCCGAAATTAAAGTCATTTTTCACTTTGTAGTGAGTGGTTTTTATTTAAGTTAGTTGTTTTTTTTTATAAAAAAGTTTTTCTTTTTCACCAACACTACACACATTCGTATACCACTACTTCCCATGTAAATAACAGTGGCAGGAAGTTATTATAACATCATCGATATACACTAAGTGGAATTATCAAAAATGCTCATAAAACAGAAACTGCTGGGCCAAACGGAATTAAATTTTTAAGGGACCAAATGGCAACAATTCCGCATCGAACAAAAAATAATCACGTAAATCAGATCAGAAATCTCGGCATAATCGGTGAACATACATAAAAAAAATACCAATCGAATTGAGAACCTCCTCCTTTTTGAAGTCGGTTAAAAATGGTAAAACTGACCAACAGCTTAATATTAAGTTTCATCATCCTTTTTTAAACTAGATACAGGACATAGGACTTCATCCTCTAAATGTCAAATAACTCGATTTACTGTTCTAAAAATTGGTTTCTGTCGTTTGCATTAAAATCACCACGTAAATGTTTACCATATTGACGAAAACTAACCCATATTAATTCATAAGGTACACATACCCAACATTAAATCACGCCTTATTTCCATGGGGTTAGGCAGAGACTACAGAACGTCTCCTTTTTTTTTTTTGAGTGTGGGAAATCATCAAACAACTTCTCCCGCTTTGGGCAGAGCGGGAAGGCGTGTCAGACTCTTACTGACTAAAACCCACCCGTGTTCCTTCAGTTACCTGTGCCAGGGGCCACGGTATCCCTCTCGGACTTTTCCGCAACCCTAGCAGGCATCGGACCTAGCAAACCCCGTCATTGGTGCTGACATCTCTTTGAGGCGCGCGTGGAACACAACGCGCCGTCGACCCGGGCCTGGTCCTTATCGAACGGCGAGCTGCCCATTGCTCGCCGTTCGCAAGCCCACGCCTACGGTGGCCGGGAATCGGCCTGCGATTCCCGACGCCCAGGGCGTCTCCTGCGGCGGCTAGGGGAGTGAGACCGCAAATTTTGCGCCTCCTGCTACGATCCTTACATACTCCTTTTGGTGTGTTTACGTTCATATTATTTCATATCATTTCATACATCCGCGGGGCGAGCACGACCTACTGTGATAGGCATGAGTCACACATTTTTATCACAGTTTGGGAGCAAAAACCGTGATAAAATGCGTGACTCAAGACTATCACAGAGGCCGTATTCGCCCCGCTGGTCATACACCCACGCTGGTTGCGAGTACTACGCACCAGACCTTTCTAAAGAACATCACACAACTCACAAATCAAGTATATCAACATGGACTGGTTTTATTTAAAAAGCGTTTATAAATGCAACAAGGGGTTGACATTTCAGTAACATTACCTAGGTAACGAAATGTAATTTGGAAGACCTTCGTTTTATTTTTATTTGTCACTTTTCTACCTACGTAGGTGTTAATAAGTAGGTAGGTGTGAACAATTTACTATAATATCATCTATTATAAGTAGTGTGATTGAAATGAAACACTATATAAAGTTTATTGTTAAATATGTATTTCGATTTATTTTCTTTAGGAAATCTGACCTCGTTGCTCAAACACCTACGCAGGTAGGCTTCTACTCAACTTAGCAAGAATCTGTTTATGAACAATTCCCTAGTTGCCTATTCTAGATTTCTGTAAAGCACCCAAAAAATATTTACTTATTTATTCATCTACTTACAACTACCGTTACAGGATAACCCAATGCGATAAATGCGCTTACACTGACTTAATTATAACAATAGAGTCCATAACTGTCCACGGAGGCGTAGGTTCATAGACGTAACTTTCATAAATATTGTATTTCACGACACTTGCGAATATGAATTGTGCTCAATAATCGAACTGTTCACCCGAAACTAAACACATTCATTTGTATCTTGGCTCATTTGAGTCCTCAGATTTTGAAATTTCTGTGAGGTCCATTTTATTTCTTCCCTCATTAAGGTTGTCTTTATATTTTAAGATACTGGGAACGAACTCTGAGATTCAATCATTTTGTTCAGTAAGAAGTTTACAACTGGTTTTCGGTACAATTTTCTTCAATAAATGGCGAATTATAATACTAACTTCTTACTTACACACCATAAACAGTATTATTTTGCTTTTACTACAAAAGGAACCTCTATATTGACCGTCACCGTCAAATAAAATCAAATTACATATTCACAGAGGCCTGACTGTGCCCCTTACCCCCATCATACCCTTGTTTCCGTATGTCTTCTGACATTCGCGTCAATTTGTTAGTGGACTATGAATTTAAAATTAACCAACTTTTATTATAAGATTTGTTTTTTTTTTTTGTTTTGCTATTAATATAATAGGCTTCGGTGGCCAAGGTGTTGGTCGGCCGGCGGTTAGATTGGAGGGCGATGTTGTTGCCATCACGCGGCGGAATTGGTTGAGAAGCATAGAGATTAGCACAAGCAATAAGAAACCTATGTTGAAGTCTGACTATGGATGATGGCAGCATGGGCTATACTGCCACATACACATTCCATGTATTCTGTTGTGCGTATGCCAGAACCTATTTAGATTAGTTATAAAAACACACCTTTTTTTGTGTAGGAAATTATCGAAAAACTTCTTCCACTGACTAAAACACACCCGTGTTCCTTCGGTTGCTTGTGCCAGGGGCCACGGTAAGGGGAGCATGTTGAAGAGCCTCCTCGTGGCGCACCCTGTGCAACGTCGGCTCCAATTGCTCCAATTGCGGTCTTGGTGGACTATTGGGGCTGGCGGCTAATCTTCAACAAGCGGGGAAAGGTCATGGTTCCAATCACCGATCATGCTTGATGGTCGGTGAAGGGAACTGGGCTACAGAGGGTAGATACGTCCACTCCTCCTCTGCTTGCAGAGGGAAGTGAGTGGGCGTAGACTGGGAAGGGCCGCCGCTACGGTTTAGGCGGTCGTGTCCCGGAAGAAGGCGACGGAGCGCGCGCGGGAGGACGATCCTCACGCGGCGCCGCTCCGAAGATGGAGGAGAGGTCGAAGAAGACGTCAGTTTGACAGCCATCTCCGAACTCCTCCCAGGTGGAGGCCAGCAGGCAACGGGTGGGGTGGCGCCCTTGCATGTATTGCACGGGCCTCCACCAGTGTCAGACGGGAGCGGCCGGGTATTCCCGGCCATTCCCGTAGCCCCCCAGTTAAATGGGGGGGCATGCGAGGCCCGCCAGCAAGGCGGGCATGCGCCGAGAGGGTTGTGGTAGTCAAAGTCAAAGCATTTATTTCAAATAGGCACATAAAAGGCATAATAGTAATGGCTGAGCCGGTTTCCCATGGCCCTCCCATCACGGCGATGTGGGAACACCGCTGAGTTTTAGTGGGTATACTGTCGGTGGCGGATTCTAACAGAAGTCCCACATACCCCGTCTCGTCCCCCACGAGCGGGGATGCGTAATGCATTTCTCAGCGACAAAACAAAAAAAAGGGACCACGGTAACCCGGCATTGGCCCTAGCGGACCCCGTCATTGTTGCTGACATCTCCTTTAGGCGCGCGTGGAACACAACGCGCCGTCGACCTGGGCTTTGTCCTTATCGGACGGCGAGCTACCTTTTGCTCGCCGACCGCAAGCCCGCGTTGACGGTGGCCGGGAATCGGCCTGGGATTCCCGACGCCCTGGGCATCTCCTGCGGCGACTAAGGGCGTGAGGGCGCAAATTTATAAAAACACACCTAGTAGGGAATTACGGCTAGCCAAATATTGGCCTGCACGTCTGACAAACTTGTTATTTTTCTTAAAGCAAACTGATCGCTCGTAAAATCGTGTGTAGGTTATACAAACATTCATCAATAATAGAATATGCTCATGCAATGCTTGTGTTTTAATAAAGCATTATACTCACCTCAGTGAGTGATATGAAATAACATAAAACCTTTTAACCTACATGCTCCTCAGTCTCCGTCAGCGATTCTTCGTACTCTATCACGTTTTTCTTGAATAAATAATGGTATTAAAGTAACCTACTCGACTTCAAGGACCGGAAAAGGGCAGGTTAATGTATTATACTTTACCGCATCATAATGCGTAGTTATCACGATTAGTAGCTGTTTTAGTGGTTATTCGGACCTTTCGTCTCTTTAATGTAACAGATTACCTACCTAAGAATATATGATTAAATAGTAATGTTTTTTTGTTTGACGGCATTAACTTCTACATTAGCACGCGTTTAATGATCCGTTTAAGTACACGAATATCCATTTACCAATTGTTTTTGTTTGTGAAAATACTAGAAACAGGTTATTATTAACTGAAAATGGAAGGAAGTATTTCAGTCTGATGCTGGTGGGGCTTTCGGAACTATCCTAATAGCCGTGGGAGACCTCACTACTCTTCAAGCACCTCAAGATATATGTTGCTCCTTGGCGCTACGTTATTATGACCGTTTCCGGGAGCCCACCATTGCTTGTGCAAGTCACAACCTGCAATTTTATTCGTGTATTGTATGTATAGAACATTGATCGGGCAGGTGCCATAGTCCTTTCATAGTTTTAGGTAACAACTCCACTTTAGCCACCCAAATCCATAGTCCAATATCTTTATTTCTTTAGCCTTCAATCCTACACCAACCCTCGTTGATCTTAAACTCAAACTCAAACTCAAAGCATTTATTTCAATTAAACCATTTACAGGCACTTTTGAATTGTCAAGTGATCGGTCAGTCAGAAATATGAAGCTAGTTGCCCATTCCAAAGCGTAGTAGGTAGGTACCTATGGAGAAGAACGGGCAAGAAACTCAATGGACACTCTTTTAAATTATATTGTTACATAAATATTAGTTACATCATTAATCTTGTATATAGGTATAATTATATGTGAGAACGATGTAAATAAGACGTACACATTGAGTGTCCAGTGTACAGCAAATATAAATTCAAACAAAACAATCCATAATAAAATAATTAAAAATAAGCCGTGGTGGCTAAGAGATGACCAGTCCCAACTGACAGCGCCCGTTCACGAACATGACGCATGGATCAGCACCATTCAGCTCAACCATTTTGAAGGGAGCTAAATGATCCAACACACGCGCCACCGTCAGCGAGACATTTGAGTGAGCATGACATCTATCAGCCGCCAGGACACATTCAAGTCAATGAAAGACATTACCCGGTAAATGGTAGCTCGATAGTACATAGTACTCACACTTGTCCTATGCAATTATATAATACAAAGGAGATTGAGTTTATACAAAGCAAAGGTAGTCTTACAATCTTCAGCAGCTCCAACAGTATTTTCAAATGTTAATCAATTAGTTGTGGTTGTGGAGCAGGACCAGCATTGAGCCAGGCATTTTTATCAGCGATATAATCCCCCAACTTATAATATGCCTGGCTGCATAGTGTGCGTTTTATACAAACTTTGAATTTCGTCTCATTCAGTTGAAGTATGTGGGGAGGTATTTTATTGTAACATTTTAAACAGTACCCCATGAAAGATGAGTCCACTTTAGCCAGTCTGAAACCTGGTTGAACTAATAGGTCCCTATTTCTGGTACTATAATTATGTCTATCACCTCTTTTAGTAAAAAGATGTACATTTTTTCTTACGTACATGATGTTTTCATAGATATATTGACAAGGTACCGTCAAGATCTTAATAACCTTAAACAGTTCCCTTAGAGAATCGCGCCTGCGGAGATTATATATGGCTCTGATGGCTCTTTTCTGCAGAATAAAAATAGAATCGACGTCTGCAGCCCGTCCCCAAAGTAAAATACCGTAAGACATGATACTATGAAAGTAACTAAAATAGACTAACCTCGCGGTATCTACATCGGTAAATTGACGGATTTTTCTGACAGCATATGCTGCTGAACTTAGCCGTCCCGCCAGAGATGTTAAATGAGAACCCCATTGAAGCCTCGAGTCGAGCGTGATCCCCAGGAAAACAGTTTTATCGACGAATTCTAGTTTCTCTTGATTCAATACTATCTCACAATCACTACTTTTGACATTAGGTAAAGAAAATCGTATACCCTTAGTTTTTTTCTTGGGTGTGCACCCCTGGATGCTTCCATAATGCGTACAGGGATAATCGGCGGTTGGTGCCTCATTTCATTGAAAGCGTCCAACGAGCTTCTGTAAGTTGGCCTAAGCCAATTGTACAACTTCCAAAGGTCTGGGACCCCACGGTCCGGAAATATGTCAAAAACACAATAAAATAATAATATATTAGGTCGGGTAAAACTTCTTTCGTATTTTATATACAAATTCAAGACGAGAGAGAAGAGCTGGTGTGGCACCCTAATATAGTTTTTTTTTTGTATACCCAGACTTTTTCAAATAAATAAATATCGTCTGACATTGCACAGAGCACCATCTAGTTCCAAGTTAAGCACTTAACACTTAAGGCTTGTGTTATGGATACCAGATGGTTGATACACTACTTAAATACATTTTTTTTCGTAAATACATACATATTATAAATATACATCCATGACTCGGGTACAAATGTCAATATTCATCATACAAACATTTGCCCCTACCGGGATTCGAACCCAGGACCATTTGGTTTCGCTGACTACACTTAGCCACTGTAGCCACTACACCAAACGTGTCGTAATGAATGAAAACTGTTTTGTGGTCAACCCCTAACGCTTCAGCTATGTCGTTACTACTAATATTCCGATCTTGATCCACTTTTTTTTAATTGGCATCGATTATTTCTTTGAATGATTTGACTTCAAAATTCCGGGACAGAAAACGCTTGAACCGACTTTGTGCTACTCTTACTGACACTTTTTAGTGTCACGTAGATCCTAACGCCATCTGTTAGCGAATAGAAGAACTACACGTTAGACGCTAACGCCATCTGTTATCGAATAGCCGAACTACACTGGACCGTTCCCGTAAGTACTAGAATATTCTAGCATTTTTTTTTTTTACGGGGTGAAATCCTCATGGACTAAATCCGCCTGGGGAAAAGGCGGAGGGGCGTGCCGGACTTATACCGGCTAAAACCACCCCGGTGTCTCCTCGCACGTGCGCGCGGGGCTGCGGGAATCCAAATTCTTCCGCAGCCCCACACTAGTGCTGGCCCGGTCTGTCCGGGCCTCGTCTCCTGCACGGGGTAGTGAGGTGTTTAACTAGTCCGTGCATCGCCTCATAGGCGCGCGCCGACACCCGCGCGAGCCTTCGCCTCGGGTCCTACAAATAGGGGGCGAGGACTTCCCCAAGCCCCACGCCCCTGGACCCATTCAAGGGTTTCATGGGTTCTTGAACCAACTTTGTGCTACTCTTACTGACACTGCGTTAAGTCCATAATCGTCACATATTCGTCCCGCGGCTTGTGTCACACTTGTGGCCCTTTTTGTAACAAAACTTCAAATTCTATCGAATTTCTTCGTTAGATTCAAAGACATTAAATTATACTAGCAATAGACAGGACATAGCGAACAAAATCGTAATCCGATAGTTAAGTCCTCGTGGACTTAAGTCGCTCAGTCTAGTTTGGCACTCCTGCGTGTCAAATCGTTTTTGTGTCCACTCTATTCAACAAAAGAAAAACATTTACTGAGTAAATATGCCGAGTTGCGCGTTGCGTTATTGTAAATCACGTTACGGTAAAATGACTGGACCTAACTGCGGTTTATTTTCGTAAGATTTTTTTTTAATTTACACAGTAATTAATTAGAATTCAATAATTTTCATAAAAAGTTCTAGAATATTTGGTAATTTTGTAATATACGCCCTCTATTGTGGAGTAGCTTAACTTTTTCTTGTAAGAGATGTCCATAATATTGTTGTTTATCGATTTTGTTATCGATATAATTTTATGAGGTAAGTAAATAATTGAACATAATCCTGTTTTTTAATTTAAACTCTCAGGAACTACTGGTTCAAATTGAAAAAATCCTATAGACCATTTATCGAGGAAGGCTATAGGCTATATAACATTACGCTACGACCAACAGGAGCGGAGCAGCAAAAATGTGACGCAAGTGAAGTCGCGCTGGTCAGCTTTGTAAAAAATGTGATTTAGTATGAATGTGGTTTTTCCAAGAGAATCTAAATATTAAATGAAAAATGTATAAATGATGCAATATCCGAAACATTTGTAAAGAGCATTTGAGAACTAAATTCTTGTAAAGCGAGTGTTTATAAAATAAGTAGTATACGAAACGTTGGTTTGAAACTAAACATTAATTTATCAATGGTATTTTCCAAATAAATAATTTACTTTGAAACTACTGCATTTTATTGCTTTCCTCACTTTTTGCTATTCATTGAAGAAAAAAATAGAACTTTTATTTATCGATAGTCGATATCTAAATGATTTGTAACATCTCTATTACACACTGGCCATCTATCAAGGTGATAGCTGAATTTAATACATTTAACTTTTATGGTTGCTATTCAAAGCTAGATGGCGTTACTGAGACATGAGATCACAGTTTTTCTATGTCATTTGTTCTGATGGCCGCTCTATTGCTATCAATTTAATCTCTTTGGTTAGATTCATTCATTTTGGCCATTATAAGTCAATGATTTTGGCGGACAGAAAACAATGAACATGGCAGGAAATCTTAGTTACTTTTTTTTTATAAAATATATTTAATGGTATCAAAACCAGCCAGATACAAACAGTACAGCCAAATAGATTTTACTACAGCTTTATACCTATAATAAAATACGAAAAAACTTTTTCCTAACATAATAATAATATTATTTGACATAAAAAAGTACACAGATACAGAGTACTTAATTTAAGCTTGCAAATAACCTGGTACAAGATAAATGATCAATGACCCCCATGCTAGGAAAAACCTGTGTTACAGGGGTCATCCATCCGTCCATTATGGATGTTATAATAGTTACTTACAAATAAGTAATGTGCATTTTTGTAATAGATTAACTAGTTGAGGATAATAAACGGGGGGAGAAACTAAAAGGAGTTTAAATGAATTAATAACAAGAAAACTGGAGTATCTATCTATGTGCCGGGTGTGTGTGTTTTTGTGAGTGTAGCTGTGTATACATGAGTGTATTATGTATGGATGAGTGTAGGTGTGTATGTGCGCGGGGCGTGCACGACCTATTGTGACAGGCTTGAGTCACACATTTTTATCACAGTTTGGGATCAAAAACCGTGATAAAATGCGTAACTCAAGCCTACCACAGAAGCCGTGCTTGCCCCGCTAATTAGCTTTAGTTATGGTTTGAGTAATTCTTCTGAGCCCGAGTGAGCCGATATGCTTTTATTTTTGTGGACATTGGAATTTGATCAAACAATTACAGTGTTATTACAAAAAGCGGTTTAACTGAAAACCCCGGTTTAAAGCTCTATAAACTACGGTTTAAACCTAAATGATATTACAAAACGTGGTTTTTCGAAAAACCGTGGACCATATCATGGTCTAATGCTAAACCTCGGCGGCCCCTAGTTTAAACGATCAAACTATGGTCTAAATCGTATCAGTCAAAGTTTCTCTTGTATTTTATAGCATCTTTTTCATTGTGTTGTGTTGTTTTTACCCGAAAATGGATCTTAACGTGGTCGATTTAATTGATATTGAGGATATTGAAGCCGCTGAGTTGTTGGGAACGCCACGCCGACACAACATAAATCGTGTTCGAATCAATCAAATAAATTAAAATTAAATTTGAATCAATTAAACACTGATTTCAAGTTAATCGAAGTAATTTATGTTTATTTACTTTTTCCTCGGTACTCCAATTCTCAGATCGTTTTTTCTTTTGTTGGTCCATCACAATATGATATTAAAATTTACCTACTATAGAAGGTAATACTATACAAAGAGGCAATTGTTCTATTAGAAACTTCGATAACTTAAAAATTCCAAAGCTAAATGAACTTTGTTCAACTTGCGATGGTTTTGTTTAATGTTATGGTTTCATATAATGCGCGAAAATTTTACGTTTCGTTACACGTACCTAGATGTATTATTAGTACTTAATACGACATTAAGTCATGTGCTTAAACCTAAACAAAACTGCAATCGACGAAATAACTAATATTCCATGCAAATTAACACTCTCAATATTTTTAACACTCCTAAACATCATAATAATCATTAGCGTATTAACAAAAAGTCTTCATTTCTGAGCATACGGAACGTTGCAATAGAATGATAACATGGTGAACGAATAATATTTGTATTACTCTGTGGTTGTTACAAAGACAATGGTTCAAATGACGGCACTAAGAAGACCACGGTTTTTTGAAGTTTTGTAATACGGACAAATTTAGACCATGGTTCTGCAGATAAGCCTGGACTTCGTAGCACAGGTTTAAATCAAGGTTTATTTAGTTTTTTGTAATAAGACTGTTAATGTTTAATGTGTTGTGTAGTGTATTCTATAGTAATGTGCTTAAATAACTATTATGCCGTCGTGCAAAGGTGGTATTTGAACAAACTTAGGGACAAACCGGTTTAGGACTTCTTCCGAGATGTATTGGGACCCTAATTTTATATGTACGTGTGATCGCACGAAGCATATAAATTTGGCGGACTGTCAGTACCTTATAGTCCGAATAAACTTGCTGAGTGGAATACCTAAATGGTTTGTTTAACAATATTGTGGTTTTATACAACTTATTATTGGCGGTTAAACGTTTTTGATACAGTTTTTATTACATGTAGAAGTAACTTAAATGGTTACTTACTTACAAAGACACCTAAAACCACTCTCTAATATACCTTTTTCCGACGGTTAGTTCTATAAGCCCACTTGAAAGGGATGTTAGCGACACTCCCTAAAACCATTTTCGGATGTGTGCTCTTTATGATCAAAGATTCAACGGAACCCGTTGTTTGATCTACAGTTTTTCGTATCCCCTTTTCATATTTGTTCACACCTTTGTCAACGAAACTCCTTTATTTGCATTTAAGCTCCGAATAAAGGAAAAATCCGCCAAAGTTCCGTGTGAAACAAACAGCCCTATTTTTGTAGTAAATCTTATAATTTCGGAAAAATCTCTGCGTTTCGTCTACGTTTCACGTTCTGGCGGAGAAAAATGAAAATGTACATATCTTATGAACTACCCGCATATCACGTTCGTTACATTATTCCTTAGATATTCTTCATAAAGTACTTCTATTGCCCCAAAAAGTATTTCCAGTAATATTTTAGCAGTACCTAACATTTTCAGAGTGTGAGTCAAATATAATTTTATTGGTTTTAAATGTTTGTAAACGCAGCCACAATACAGGAGAAATTCTTAGTGTAGGGCAACGTTAAGATACAAAAAAAACGTAGAGCAATTATTTACAAGATTCGTGAAGAAAGGTCTAGGTGCTATGTACAAATTCTTTGATATCAAATTTCCATAAAATGGAGTTCCAATTGTTCACGTAATCCTGTTTAATGTAAATGATGGACTACAAATATACTCCGTTATTCATATTTTACAAAAACAATATTATTTAATTTCTAGTCAGAAAATAATTAAACACATTCGCCTATTTTCCCCGAAAGATTAGGCAGAGGTAACTTATATAATATCATAATATTTTCTCTAACATTATTTTATATCTATCTGAATCCTCTTTATTCTATATAGGAGAAAACTTTCCACCGCGTGCCGAGAAAAAAGCTCTGTCGAAAAACTCGAAAGACTTATTTTATTTTATCAAATTCCAATTGATACTAAGAATCGAAAATTATAAACAGTAATTTGCTTTACTTTGTGAGACACAAAGATTTCAGACTTGTTAAAAAACATAGAAAAACTGATACTCTAACAATTAAATAGGCTGGAACGATTGATTCGACTCAAATCTATTCAGCAAGTCAAATAGGATCTAATAATAACTTACTTTTTTAAACTGACATCAAGAAACAGAATCCGAAATAAGCTATAATAAATTGCCTGGTTCTTTTCGAAGTACTTCGATAACTCAATGAAAGTCTTGATGTTGGGCTATCTTCAAGTTTTACTTCGAAATTTTGTGTCGACTTTGCAGACTGATTGCTTTGCTGAATACTGTGAGAATTTATTGTAAATGAGTTTACCTCCTTATATCTGGGTTGTGTGAGTGGTGTCATGCATACGTTACAGCTTTATTCTCTGTTATTTTTCAGGTCAAGTGTTTTATTGGCGTTTCGAATTTGTAATTCATTGCCACATTTTTTGTATGAATAGTAGCATAATTTATTTATAAACTCTAATTATATTGGGTACTATTCTAGTTTTGCAGAAAATAATCGATTTAAATACAGCTTGTTATTTTTTTTGGCTATCAATAAATGAACTCAGCCTATTGCAGTCGATTGCTGGATATAGGCCTCTTCGAAGTTGTGGCGCAACAGCTGGCTCTTCGCTTTCCGCATCTCCTATCTCAGCCACTTTTTATTGCCATTCGTTTGTCAAAAATTATCCATACTTTGTTTTATTTTTCTCCATATCTCGCTGCCAAACTCTGTAGTCGTAGCTCTCGAGATAAACTTAACGATAGCGGTAGGATTAGTATTTTTATCTAATGTCTGCATATTTGACTCCAATATAGGTACCTAATCGTCGTCTTCATAATTTACTTCCTGATCCAACAAGGCTTGTAATAGGTTATTCAGAACAGGTTTAGGTCACAACAACCCACCAAACTCCATTAACCGCTATATCGACGCAAGCGCTCCAGACCACGCAATACCTAAACTATCTAAACACAAACCGCTAGTTGTGGCTTCACCTCCTCCGGCTAACAGAGTGCCTACTTAATATCTCATACACCTCGCAGAATACCACGTGATATAAAATGAAAATTGCCCCGCTACAATTTTATAAGCCGACTACTACCTACGTTAGCCGCAACCCTGAAACTTTAGCCTGAGCCAACGGAAGCATTTCTTATTCACAAACACGCACGAACCAATTACGTTCATTTAAATTATTAAGTAACATAATATCTGAGGCAATCTAAGTTTGTTAACTATTTTGTGAGATGTGTTTAGTTATGGACCACCTTGATAATCTTGAGTCTTGGCTCGTAAGGATGCCTACAGATTCTGAATAAGGTAGGTTTAGATGTTTGTCGATCGATACGTGTGATAAAATAATATCGAGTAAATGTGTAAGCAACAAACAGACTTTCGACATCGTATTTTTTGTAGATCGCCACTTTCGAATGTCAATCAACGAGCCATGAAATCGAGACAGACACAATCTTCACCTCTGCAACTCAGCAACGCTGTACGAGCCTGACAGATCTTATTAATCATCAAAGCTCAGCTTATCGAGCGGCAATAACGATCTTAAAAATCGAGAAAATCTGCAAGTTAAGCTGCACGGTTACTGACAAATGCATGCGCTGACTGGACAGGTCCTCTTAATCTCCGTGGTTCTTTCCTCAGACGACCATTTCTGACACCAATCTACATGGTCCTCAAAAATTATGTCCGAACTTTTATATACACATTGACATTGATGAATTTTATACATACAAAGACATGAGTATTTACTTTGTAAAGTATTATATTATGTTAATTCTTGTGAATGTGAAGAATATGTGGGTCATTACTTTTTGGTTTCCTCAGGTTTTAATCATGATCTGGCAGTTTGAGTAATTTATGCGGCCTACCCAAATGTCCTTTCTTTGGAATTGTTCATCGAATCGTTGTGCTTCTTAAGTTCTGAGTTGAGCTGCACGATTACTGATAAATGCGTGCCCTGACTAGACATGTTCACTTAATCTATATAGTTTTTCCTCAGAATACCGTTTCAGACACCAATCTACGTGGTCTTCACATGATCTGACCAAGAATAAGTCTGGACTTTAAAAGAGACTGTGACCTCTGAGTTTGTTTCGGCCTTTCTTCTCATAGTAGTCAGATAGGAAACGCTGACCTCATCTAGTTTTTAAAATATGATTGATGTGTAAAAGTTTTTGTACAAACCTACTTCCAGAAATAAAGCCATTTATCTTTTAAGTTTTCTACGGTGTTCCCCACAGCGTATAACATAGGCATAATCAGCCTATAATTTTCCTACAGCTGGGACACAGGCCGCCTCTCTTTGAGAGGGAGTGGCCGTCATCCACCACGCGGGCCCAGTGCGGGTTGGTACACACGGCTACACATCAAGCTATACATTTCCAGTATAAGCTGATCTCACATTGTATAGGATTTCCGTACGATGCGAGACCAGCGTAAACTGGTTTTGTATAGCTTGATGTGTAGCCGTGTGTACATGTCACATGACTTCGAATTTTTGGTTCTTAGGACATGCCGGTTTCCTCACGATGTTTTCCTTCACCGGTTTGAGAGCAGTGGTGATGAAATGAAGTAAACAAAGTAGTGCCTGGGTTTGAATCCACGACCTACAATTCGTGAGCCGGGGTCGTCACCACTAGGCCACCATTGCTCTCAGCAGCAGTGTAACATAACAAACAACTTATACGAGCCTTTTGGCTACTATAAGTGTGTATTTAAGTCTTTTTTTTTTTGTAATGTGCGTTTTGTTTATTTATTTATTTATTTATTTATTTATTTATTATCTATGGAAGACTTACAGCTAAGATAAACAGATTAAAAAAAACAGTATGTGAGACTGACAGCCAATTAAAAGTCCTCACTTCTAAAAACAGATTATAAAAGAGAACAACACAAGTAACACAATACAGCCACAAGAAAAAAAATAAAATACAGGATAACATTCAAACTTAAACTAAGTCCACACTATTCATACTACATACAATTCAATACCTAATAAAAAAACTGAAAAAACAAAATCCTAATTAAAAAAGCTAAGGCTCAAGCACTTTCTAGCCGAGGACACACTCGTTAGGAAAACATCAAAATCATGCTGCTTACACATGTTATTAAAGCTTCTACTTGCACGCACTATAAATGAATTCTGCCTGTAATTTGTAGACGTAAATGGAACACGCAATGGCACGTTCCATCTTTTAGACCTTCCGGGAACGTTAAAATAAAATTTGGATAGGATATCAGAATTATTAATCGAATTACTGAATACTTTGAGTAACGAAATGCAATCTGAAATTGCTCGCCGATTAATTAAGGGTAATATATGATACTTCTTACAGAGGCTGAGGTAATCTTCAGACCGGTAGGGCACTTTCTGATGGTAACACAAATACTTGATGAACCTTTTCTGGATGCTCTCTATACGATCAATGTACTCGTGATAACATGGATTCCAGATTTCAGACGCGTATTCCAAGTGACTTCTAACGAAAGTACAGTAAAGAATTTTTAAAGTTTTTGCTTGACTGAAGCTCTTGGACAGCCGCATTATGAATCCTAGTGCTTTAGATGCTTTAGCGACTATGGCATCGATATGACGTTCAAACGTTAGCTTAGAATCGTGATATACCCCCAGATCTCGAACGCAGTTCGTTTTAGGTAGTAATTGATCACCCAAGCTATACGATGAAGGTATAATTGAGCGTTTTCGAGAATATGTTAGAACCGAACATTTAGCTGGGTTGAGGTCAAGCTTACTCCCACGACAATATGCCTCCAGACGACGTAAATCATCCTGAAGTGCAATCACGTCCGCATGTGATGATATTTTGGCATAGATCTTCATATCGTCAGCAAAACACAACAGTTTGGATGAGATCAGGCAAGAGTTGATGTCGTTTATATATATAATGAAAAGTAATGGGCCCAGTAATGAACCCTGGGGGACTCCGCTGGGGATAGGCACCCAACTAGACATGTAATTGCTTAATACTACTGCTTGGGACCTGTTCTCCAGATAAGAAGAAAACCATCGCAGTAAATCACCTCGTATTCCCATAGTATATAGCTTTGATAATAAGATCTCATGGTCAATACGATCAAAAGCCTTACTGTAGTCTGTATAAACGACATCAACCTGCCTACCGTTATCCATGGCGTCAGTAATAAAATCATTGAGCAGAATTAAGTTGGTGACGGTAGACCTTCCCTTCAGAAAACCATGTTGGAAGGAACTAAACGAGTTTTTAAGAGCACTATACACCTGGTTGTAGATTATCCTCTCAAAGATTTTTGCCACAATACAGAGCTTGGATATCGGCCTGTAATTAACAATGTCAGTTTTGACTCCTTTCTTATGGATAGGTGTTATGAAAGCCGATTTCCAAAGTTTAGGTACAACACAGGTGTCCAAGGATTTTCTGAAGAGAAGCGAGATAGGTTGGGCAATCGAAGTCGAACACCGAACAAGAAATTTTGAAGAAATATTATCCGGGCCAGCCGCTTTCGAAGTATCCAACTTGCGAAGCAAGTTAGAAACCTCTTCAACGTTTACTTCAATGCTACTTAAATCAGATAGGCTGGTAGATTCAGTCAAAAGAGGGGGTGAAGAACTTCCCCGACTCGGGTTGGTATCTAGAAATGTAGAGTGAAAGTACGCAGAAAACGCTTCGCATATGGTTTCTCCGGTACGCAACGCTTCGCTATTATAGTTTAACGTGCTCGGGACTGCATTTGAGTTGTGTCGTTTTTTAACAAAAGTCCAAAAATATTTTGGGTTTTCTTTAATAGATTTTTCAGTTAAGTTCAAGTAGTTTTCATAACATTGTGATTCTAATACCTTTACCCTTTCACGGAGAAGTCTAAATGTTGACTCATCAGCTATATTGCCGTAAGTCTTAAATTTTTTGAAATATTTATATTTTTCTTTAATTGATTTTATTAATGCCGAATTGTACCAGGTTGGATACGTTTTGTGACGGTGTAGTTTTTGTGGAATAAATTTAGCGTGTAAATTGAGAATAACTTGATTAAAAAAGTTAACTGACTCATCGATTGATCGTGTCGCAAACTCGGATTCCCAATCAGTCGTGGAAATGTCTTTGTTAATAGACTCATAGTCGCCTTTGTCGTAGAGATATTGTATCCGTGGCGCGCACTCTAATGGAGGAGCCTCAACGAAATCCATACCAATTAGTAGTGCCGGATGGTAGGCGTCGATGGGAACCAGCGGACTTGAACATTCAACCACATTAACTAATTTGTTCGAAAGTACCAAATCTAAAATTTTACCATACTCATTAAGAACACCATTGTACTGACCAAAATCAAGGGTACATAATTCGTCACTAAGTAAAACTTCGTCAGAACTGTTCGGGTTCGTTGGCACGAGCGATAGATTGTCCGATAGGGCCCAGTTGATACCGCTCATGTTAAAGTCACCAATGATGAGAAAGGTATCAGAAGAGTTACTTATAACTACTTGGTTTAATTTTGCGAGGTAATTGCGAAGTTGCAAAGAAAAAGAAAGACCTAAGTTTTGCTGACATAAATAAACAACACAAATATGTAAAGTAATATATTTACGTGAATTAGAATTTTTCAGTCGTATGCTGAGCCATAAATCCTCCGCTGTAGAATGGAAGGTGGGTTGGCATATAACGGAAAGTTCCCTACGTGTAGCAATAAGCACACCCCCTCCACGCGATTGCCCGGTCAAAACATAATCTCGATCACGACGCCACACGATGTACCGTTCGTCAAAGAATTCAGAATTTAAAACTCCGTCCAATAACCACGTCTCTGTAAGAACAATAATATCATACGAGTTTAGTACCATTTGACGATAGAAAGTATCACTTTTAGTTCTAAGCCCGCGAACGTTTTGATAAAAAACATTTAACTTAGAAGCCATTAAAAACCAAGAGCAATAATAGTGTATAATTCATTAAATTAAAGTATTTCATTAAATAATATTGTAGAATGAGGTAAAATATAATTAAATAAGTAAAATGTAGGTAAAAGTCAAAAAGATGTGCGCGAGCGCAAGAATCATACGATATTAAATAGTAAGCAACTGTGCGAAAAAGCAAGCAATAGTGCGTGGCGCGTGCAAGTGCGAGAGAGTAAAACATATTATAGTGCGGCAAAGCTTTAAAGTAAACAGCGCGATAACGAACACAAAAGAAACCAGTAGCTAGACAAAAGAGAGGTGTCAAGGTCATTAGTGCGGCAGAGGTGTTAAACATTTTGTAAAAAGTTATTGTGAAACAAACGATATTAAATAATTGGAGCCATTGATGCAAACTGTAATAGCAAAACAGGAAAATACGGGTAAGTATTAAGAAGCATTTTAGACAATCTTGTTTAAATCTGACTCCTTTCTTATGATAAAAACTTTCGAATGGTTATTTTTAAGTAAATGAATTTTACCATGCTTAACCCATACGTACTCATAATGTTTATCCTTGGCAATGACTTTAACTTTGGATAAAAGTTTTTTATACTCGACGCTTAGGTGATCGTTGACGTAAACACGCTGAGATGATCCTTGAAACCCGATGTCACAAGCAGATAAGTTCTTCTCGGCACGTGCCGCCGCAATGAAGTCTTCCTTTACATAGCGGTTTAAAAAACTCACTATGATTAGCTTTTCATTGGAACCAAAGATAGGGACCCTTGAAATATAGTTCACCTGGGCTTTGGGACAGCTGTAATGAATTTTACGGCCAATAGCGTCGATGATAGTGTACAGGTTCTCATCCTTCTTAACAGGAACTCCCTTTATTTCAACGTTATTTAACCTGGACCTCTGCTCATAAGTCGAAAGAAGATACTTCATGCTCGCCATGTCAGACTGTAAACAATTTACTGACTCTTGAAGCTTTTCAAATTCGGACACCTTTGCTTCAACTTCCACGAGTCTTGTGTCGAACTCGTCGAGTCTTCCACCAGTGCCCTCACATGTCAACTTAAGCTCAGCCAACTCATTCTTGATCACGCGCATGTCATCCACCAAGGTCGGCAAGTTAAGAAGCTGTCGTTTCATGTCGCGGATCTCGCTCAGTATGGTATCCAGCGACGCAGGTTCAGGGGTAGACACAACTGGTGATGAGGTTCTGCAAGTGGGGCATTTCCATTGTGCCATCCTATTAGCACCCAGCTTCCTCCATCCGGTCTCAGTGATGTTTGCACATCCAAAATCCAGGTGTTTTTTGCAACTACCACACTGGACACCATCGTTGAACTGCATATTACAAGCTGCGCACGTTTGCATTTTCAAAGTATGTACTATTTATCGAAAGTAGATAAAATATCACAATATGAACTCAACTTAAATGAGAAAAGGTTGACGATCTATTAATTTTGAGTGGCGCGTACTGTGCGTATGAGTGTTCACACACGAGTGAAGTTTATGCAGAATAAACCCACCCACCACCACTTTCCCTTCTTACCTGACTTCCCAAATTCAATATTTATGCACTGCCCATAGTAAGAATCTTCGTTCCACCAACAATCGTCTTCTACGATGTCCTTCTCACCGTTCTGGTTTCATTCATTCTTCTTTCTTTGTCCAGGCGGTTTTTCTTTGGAATGCGCTCCCTCTGAATATCAGGACAGCAACCAGTCGGTTATCTTTTAAAGTGAAGGCACGTGAACATATCCGTCAGAACTTGGCTGAAACATCCCAGCGCTGACTTGCTGGATTCGTTTCCTACTCTGCTGATCGTTATTTCTCCTGACCATGGTTTATTTTATTTATATGTATGTATCTATATGTTAGTATTTATTCTTGTATTTTATAGTCATTTCCGAGCTATCTATCCCGTATGTTGCACCTGCCATGGTATATCTCTGCATCACCCTAAGGTTGACTGGTAGAAAATGCCTCAGGCATTAAGTCCGCCTTTGTAAAGTATTTTTTTTTTATTGTTACCCATTCGTCAGCGCAGAGAGTTGAGGGCTCTGTCTACGTTGTTCTCTAATCTGGACAAACCCACTTCCCCTTCTTACCTGACTTCCGAAATTCAATATTTATGCACTGCCCATAGTAAAAATCTTCGTTCCACCAACAATCGTCTTCTACGATGTCCTTCTCACCGTTCTGGTTTCATTCATTCTTTCTTTCTTTGTCCAGGCGGTGTTTCTTTGGAATGCGCTCCCTCTGAAAATCAGAACAGCAACCAGTCGGTTATCTTTTAAAGTGAAGGCACGGGAACATATCCGTCAGAAGTTGGCTGAAACAGCCCAGCGCTGAGTTGCTGGATTCGTTTCCTCCTCTGCCGATCGTTATTTCTCCTGACCAAGGTTTATTTTGTTTATTAGTATTTATTCTTGTATTTTATAGTCATTTATGAGCAATCAAATTCCGATAAATGTAGGGAAAAGTTGTTTTTTTTTCGCGATATCATATTTGGTCCCATAGTAAAAGTTGTTTATAATGATGAGTACAATGACCCCTTAAGTATTTTGATGGTGTTTTACAAATAACCCTGCATATGTATCTATTTATTAGTACCTATTTATTATAGTCATTACCGAGCTATCTATCCCGTATGTTGCACCTGCCATGGTATGTCTCTGCATCACCCTAAGGTTGACTGGTAGAAAATGCCTCAGGCATTAAGTCCGCCTTTGTACAGTATTTATTTTACTTGTGCCTAAAGTTTTAATAAATAAATAAATAAAAAAAACTATTTTTTCTTTTCTTTACCATAACATTACGTCACGTTTTGTTTCACCGACGGGTCGGGCAGAGGTGTACTTATAGTACACTCACATTTTACCAGCTAAGTATGTTTAAGTCTCATGTAATAGGGGGCGAGCCTATTGCCATCAACCGCACACAATTCCAAACTCCGGACTGCTACTGAAAAATTCCAGATAGAAAAACCCAATAAGTCTTTGCCCGACCTGGGACTCGAACCCAGGACCTCATGCTTAGCAGTAGCGCGACAGTGTATAATGCGAATATAATGTTGAAGTTCCTGCGGTATTGAAATAAATGATAAATGATTTTATTTCTGTAAGTAGGTTTGAACAAACACTTTTACACGTCAATCATATTTTTTTTAAACTAGATGGGGTCGGCGTTTCCTATCTGACTACTCTGAGAAGAAAGGCCGAAACAAACTCAGAGGTCACAGTCTCTTTTAAAGTCCAGACAAAATCTTGGTCAGATCATGTGAAAGCTATGTAGATCGGTGTCTGCAGTGGTCTTTTGAGGAAAGAACCACACAGATTGAGTGGACCTGTCCAGTCAGTGCACGCAATTGTCAGTAATCGTGCAGCTCAACTTAGACTCAAGGAGCTCAACGATTTGACGAACAATACTAAAGAAAGGACATTTGAGTAGGCCGCATAAATTACTCAAACTGCCAGATCATGATTACGCTGACAAAAATACAAAAATAAATATAAAAAAATCAATGACCGACATAGTTCTCACATTCACAATAATTAGAATAATATTATAATAATCTTTGAGGACCATGTAGATTTGTGTCTGAAATGGTTTTTGAGGAAAGAACCACACAGATTGAGTGGACCTGTCCAGTCAGTGCACGCATTTGTCAGTACCCGTGCAGCTCAACTCAGAACTTAAGGATGTTCAAGTTCAGAATCATTTTGGCGCTAACGGTCCCTGATACAACGCAAACCGTCTCGATGCCATTTCAAACCGATCCCTACAGCCTCAATAGGCACTATCCAATAAATTGTGGCCTACTCAATAACCTAATACATTTGGATAAATAAGGTATTAAGATTCTGTACGTGTCTTCAAAAAGTCCATTTAGATTAAATGGAAAAGTTGGAATAGAAGAACTAAAACCTAACGAGATAGGATACTATCTCGTTAGTTTAGTTTTTCTTACAAATTTTGCTGATTTAACAAAAAATAATACAAATATATCTAACCTAAAAAAAATACAAGGTTAATCGAGCAGTCAACATATTCAGTAACTGAAGTAATACGGTCCAGCATAATCCAATTTAATGCGATTAAAAAAAACGAATAAGTATTGTTCATTGAATAAAAGGATGTAAAATGATCAAATAGAAGTGGCACAGCCACCTACTCTCATTTATATTCTACTTAGAACTACGATTCGATTTTTAAGTCCTGCGAAGATTCCTAAATCACACAAGGCTATTAAATTTCCTTTTTTACTGTATTTGACTTAATTTATTCTACAAATATTATGTTTTTTGCAGGTAAACGGCGAGCGTAATGCGTCCGCGCCTGTGATGTCTCTAATATGCAGTGGGACGGCCTCTACTTCGTGTTTCTAGCATTATGCTGCATTCATACTGCATCTGGTGAGTCAGTTATACAAATAAAGATTTATCTTAATAATATACTGGTCTGTCTAGTTAGCCCTATGCTTATCACTTTAAAAAATAATAAAACAACCTAAAAATTAACATAAATAATGAATACAGTTAGCCTTTGCAGTTTTAATGGATAGCATGACGTGTTCCAAACAAGCCTTCGAAACAGCACAATCATTATAAAAAAATAGACTAGTTAATGCTTAAATTAATAATGCGAAGAAATAATATCTGCACCTAGCATCATAAAAGCAACATTTAGATCAAATAAACAACAAAATAAGCATTAAAACTCTAGAATACATGCTAGCATGCAATTGCACAAAGCAACACTTAAATAATGTTACCTAATAGCGAATTAAAATTAAAATTCAAACAAAAACCAATCACAGTACAGGGTGGGTTTCGCGAACGGCAATTACGTAGCCGACTTCGGACCGCTGCGCTAGTGCATGCATACTTTATTTACATGACGGTCAGCATAACCAATATCTGGTTTCAGTATCGACTTTTGAGTATTTGAAATATTCAACGAGAATTTCATAGGTGCTCTGCGTAGTTTTGTGGTGAATTTAGAGAGGGAACTGAATTAATGAAGTATTTTTTGAAGCTGAAAGCAGCGCTAAAACAAACGATTGTAGCAAACAAAATTCTAATTTTAAATCCAATGAAGTTGTTGGGGCTGTGATCTCGTCCCGGTAGCTTGGGTAGTGTGTGGAGATAAATAATGAATACTCCGCTCTGAATGACTGGTTTATGCATATAGTAATGAAATGAGTACAATGTCGGACCGCGACGCGACAAAAAAAAATAGCGATTCGCTCCTAATGGCTGCTGCGGTCGTACTGGCGGTCGCGCGCAGCTAGCGGCGCAGGCGACGGCGGGCGCGCGGCGCGGGGGCGCGCGGGTTAGCTATCGCTCTCCTCCCGCGTCCCGCTCATGCGTGGTCGGGGCGTGTATGCGCGCCAACAGGCTCCCCCCGTTGGAACTCGTTCCAAGGTCTGAAGTGGGCAGCAGGCAGAGCCTATTGTAGGCTCGTCGAAGTACTCCCGAAGCCGTCCTGACGTCAGCGACGCGTGTGATGCCGTCGGAGCCAGGGTGCAGCTTGATGATGCGGCCGAGGCGCCAATGGTTTGGTGGGAGGCGGTCATCCTTGACCACAACCAGGTCTCCCAGCTGCAGCAGCCCCTGGTCATGGCGCTGCCATTTTGCACGTTTCTGTAATTCTGAAAGATATTCTGTCTGATATCGGTTCCAAAAATGAGCCACCAAGGCTTGTGCTCTTTTATATCGAGGCAAAGTACTGATCTGAGTCTCTTTTTCTGTGTCCACCTGACTGGGCAACATCATGATCGTTCGTCCAATTAAAAAATGAGAGGGAGTCAGTGGAGTCATATCGTTGGGATCAGAGGACAATGCAGTAAGAGGGCGTGAATTTAAAATCCCTTCAATTTGGATTAATGTTGTGTTTAACTCTTCGTAAGTTAAATGGGCTAGGGATAGAATCCTTTTAAGAAGGAGTTTAACTGACTTAACTGCGCCTTCAGCTAAGCCGTTGAAATGTGGGCTATAGGCAGGAGTGAATTTGAAATTGATTGCCTGCTCTGCTGCACTTAAACTAATGTCATTACACCTTGACCTTAGAAAGGTCGAGAGTTCATTGTAGGCTCCTACGAAGTTAGTACCGTTATCTGAGTATATGTTAACAGGCCGACCTCTGCGAGCGATAAATCTGTTTAATGCAGCTAGAAAGGCTTCAGTACTTAGATCAGTGACTAGTTCAACATGAACTGCCCTCACTGCCAAGCACACAAATATACAAATGTATGATTTTATAAGTTGGCTACCCCTACCCTTTCTGTTGGCAATTAGAATAGGCCCAGCATAATCGACAGCTGTGTTACTGAATGGATGCTCACTATGAACGCGTTCTTTAGGCAGATCCGCCATGATTGGTTGAATAGTTTTGCCGGCGAATCTACAACACTTATGACACTCATGTGTGATTTTTCTGGCAAGACTGCGACCACCTATTGCCCAGAATCTTTGTCTTAATGTAGCAAGCAGTAATTGAGGTCCTGCATGCATTAATAATGTATGATAATGTCTGAATAAAATTATTGTAACATGATGAGAAGCATGAATAAGAATAGGATGTTTAACATCATAAGTATAATTTGAATTTGATAATCTACCTCCAACTCTTATTACATTTTCATGTGACATGAATGGGTTAAGATTTAGTAACTGTGACCTTTTTAATGACTGGCCTTTCTTTAATGTAGAGTATTCATCAGAAAACAGATCTAGTTGAATAAGTTTACATAAAAGTAATGTTGCTGAATTTAATTCACAAATAGTTATAAATGTTGTAGATTTATTATGAGGATGTCTACAGTTGTTTATGAAACGTAATATGTAAGCAGTGACACGTTGCAATTTACTAAAGCTTGAAAACTTATGAATAAATTTGGTCTCTTCATGAACAAGATTGCACAGTACTTTAGTTTCTGGTAGGTTGATGGGTATGGTATGGGTTTGAGTTGGCCATTGTGGTTTTGGTTGTGATAGAAATTGTGGTCCTGCCCACCACAGTTTAGAGCCTTCCAGATGGGTGGCATTGCAACCTCTAGAACCTATATCTGCTGGATTTATTTTGGTAGGAATGTAATGCCAATCCTTTGAATTGGTAGCATCAGTTATTTCATTGATTCTATTGCAAACAAATGCCTTTAAAGATGACTTTGGTGTTTGTATCCAACCCAATACAATTGTGGAATCACACCAGAATGTCCATGTATCAATGTTTAATCTGAGAGCATTTTTAACCTTGGTTGCTAAGCGAACAGCTATTAAAGCTCCACTAAGCTCTAACCTTGGTACAGTCATGCCCTTTAGAGGCGCTACCCTGCTTTTAGCCATGACAAGATGGACCACAACGTTGCCATCCCTTGAGACTGACCGAACATAAACACAAGCACTATATGCTTGCAAGGAAGCATCACTAAAGGTATGTAGTTCATAGCGTACAGCTTGGTCGCATAGAATGAGCCTTGGTATAATAATGTTAGTTAATTGTGACAGTGACTTCAAAAATTTCAACCATCTTTCTGCTAATTCAGGTGGCAATGCATCGTCCCACGCAATTTTTGAAGCCCACAATTCTTGCAACATTACCTTGGCCTCTAAGATGCAAGGGTTTACAAGACCTAATGGATCAAAAACCTGTCCCACTGTTGACAACACAGATCGTTTGCTTATTTTATTCCTTAAAGGGTCGCTAACTGTTGCAAAACTCAAAGTGTCAGCCATACAAGACCATCGCAGACCTAATGTTTTAGCATGATCATCATTGACTAATTTGAGCAAATGATCATCAATGTCACCTTTATTTATGCTGTTTAATATAGACATGTTATTTGAACGCCATTTTCTTAAATGAAATTGACCTTTCCTTAATTCCTTAATGACTCCTTGACACATTTGTAGCAATTCTGTTTCTGAGTTGTAGCCTGATATAAAGTCGTCCACATAGAAGTCGTGTAATATTGTTTCACGTATTAGAGGAGAAGAACACTCCTGACCTAGTTGCACTAGACACCGTGTAGCCATGTATGGAGCGGCTGCAGTGCCATAGGTTACCGTATTTAGCTTGTAAGTATCTACTTTGTGAGTGGCGTCAAACCGCCACAAAATTTGTTGAAGGCATCGTTGCTCTGGTGCTACCAGTACACAACGATACATTTTTTCGCAATCAGATGTAACAACATATTTGTGTTGCCTAAATCGGATTAATATATCTATTAAACTATCTTGGACTGTAGGTCCCACATACTGTATGTCATTAAATGACAACTGTGATGTAGTCTTTGCTGACGCATCGAATACAACTCTTAATTTAGTAGTTAAACTAGTGTCTCTAACTACACCGTGATGTGGCATGAAATATGAACATTTATCGGTACTATGATTGGCTAAAGACATATGACCGAGGTCAATGTACTCTTTGATGAAATTTGAGTATTTTTCTTTGTACAATGAGTCACGTTTGAACTTTCTTTCCAAAGACTGAAACCTAGATAATGCTTGTTCGTATGAGTCACCTAATGTTTCTGGTGACTGTTTTAAAGGGATTTTTACAACAAAGTGACCATCTTTCTCACGAGTGGTTGTTTTTATAAAGCTTTGTTCACACTCATTTTCCTCCTTTGTTGTTGTACGGGGTGATGAAACGGATTCTAATTCGAAAAATCTATCTAATTGTTGTTGAAGGTGGCCATCATTTAAATAATTGCAGTGAGCTGTGTTTGAGTAGGTGGTGGGCTTATTCCCTTTAGTTTCTTGTTTATGCATCACACCTGATACCAACCAGCCCACTCTTGTATCAATGAGAACTGGTTTGTTCCTGCCTAAAGACATACGTTTTGTACCTAATATGTTCCAAAAGATTTCAGCATTCAACAATATGTCTATTTCTGAAGGAATATTGAAACTAGGGTCAGCTAATTTTAAGTTCTTTGGAATGTTCAGCTGTGAGATATCAAAACGTGTGGTAGGCAGTAATTGAGTTATCCCTGGTACAATAAAGCAATCAATGAAGTTTATGTATGACTCGGTGCGTGAGGATATAGTCAAACTAGAACGTTTAGTTACATAAAATGATTGACTTAAACCTTCCACTGAAATGGAAGTAGACTTAACTGGCAATTTAAGTTGGTTACTTAGCTTCTCTGTTATAAAGTTAGATGTGCTGCCATTATCCAGTAAGGCACGGACAGTGTGTTTTCTACCATTACAATCAATAATGTCTATGAGTGCTGTAGACAGCAATACGCAACCATTATGTGTAGATGACAAGACAACGTCAGTTTGAATTGTTGGATCTATATTTGAGTGGCAATCTTCCTGTGAAGCTAACACAACACATTTGTCTTGAGACACAGTAGAATCGGACTGCTGTGGAAGTGCAGGTTCGTCAGTGTGCAGTGTGGTGTTATGTTGTTTGCTACATACTCTGCATGGCCCAAATTTGCAATCCTGAGGTCCATGTCCCTGTCTTAAGCAATTGTTGCACAGGTTGAGCCTTTTAACTTCTGCAATTCGACCCATCACAGACAATGACATGAACTGAGGGCACATATAGATAGGATGGTTTTGCTTGCACCGCGGACATGTGAATGGTTCCGTTGTTCGTTTTGTATGTTTTTGATTAGCAATGAATGTTTTTGGTTTAGCATTTGAAGGTTCACTGTGCCTACGAGTGTTCCTATTGGTATAATCGATTGTTTCTAAAAGTTCAGCACGCCTTTTAACAAAATCGATAAATAATTCTAAAGTGGGTATTTTAATTTTTTGAATGTTCAGATGTTCTTTCCATGTCCTGTTAGTTGTACTGTCTAATTTTTTACACATAACATGAATAATGATAAGATCCCAATTTTGAATGTTGACTTCTAACATTTTTAAAGACCTAAGGTTTTTATTTACAATATCTATGAGGCTCCTCAATGATGAGGAAGATTCCTTTGTAATGGTTTCAAAGTCAAGTAATGCATCAATGTGATTGTTAATAAGCAAGTTGTTATTTTGATAACGTTCACATAACAATGACCATGCTGTATCATAGTTATTTTCAGAAAAATCCAAAGAGGTAATAACGTTCGCAGCCTTGTCCTTTAATGCTGACCGTAAATAATGAAATTTACTAATTTTAGGTATTGTACCATTAGCATGAATTAGAGATACATAAGTGTCATGAAATTCTAACCAATTTTCATATTGCCCAGAAAAGGTAGGTAGATGTATCGTAGGTAATTTTAAGTTTAAGCTTGGCCCACCTGCAGTGAGGACAGAACCTGTTACTGAATCCTCCAAGTTGTGCTCCGCTTCCACAGAGCTCGGCCTGCCAAGCACCTCTCGAGCCTTGCCTACTGCCGCGAAGTACTGTGTCTCGAAGCGCTCGCGTTCACTATATTCATCTTGACACTCAGCATCTGTAATGTCCGGCAAACTTTCGATTTGAATCTGTATGGAATCATATTCGCCATAGCATTCTTCAATCTTTTGCAACCTGGCACCAAGCTCACTGAGTTGAACATTACTAGGCTTGTCACATGTGCACATGATTAACAGATATTTCTCAAACTGTGTAAGTTTAGCTTTATAAGAAGCACGTTTCTTTCTTAATTCCTTTAAGTTAGGCATTGCGAACAGTTAATTAAAATGATATTGATAACACCAAGCCGTAGGTATGCACACAATAAAACGTGAAACTCTCAAAGTAGGTAGGTGTAATGACAGCAGGTTATACTTAAATGCAAGCGTGCAGATACAGGCAAGAAGCGGGTAGGCACGCTCGGACAGGCAAGCAGCCACTGTCCGACTTGAAAGCAAGGGCGTAGCCCCGGTGCAGGCGAAACCAGCAAGCAACGCGCGACACGTGGCGTCGTTGCTCTGCTCGGCGCAAGTCCTGTTGGAATGCGATAAAAATAATGATAAGTAGGTATAATGTTAATTTATAACGAGTTCCTAGCTAGGGACGGGGTAATCACAGTTTTTAATGAATCTATAACGTCTCTAATGCTGAGAATGCTATAGTGAGAATAACAGTCACGTAGGTACTGTGTATGAAACGCAATGATCAACAAATTAATGACTGTTGATGGTTTTGGGGGATAGTTAATGAGATATCCACTTTAATTATTATAACCTTGAAAGGTAGGTAACGCAATGATCAACAACTTAATGACTGTTGACGGTATTATGGGCTAATTAATGCGATAGCCACATTATGATTTTAACTTTGAGAAGATAATTGGAACGAACTCACAAGAATAATGCCCTCCAGGCTATAATATTGCTCGTTGATCCACGTGTAGGTACTCCGACGTCTTGTCCTGTCACCACGTTGGCACGGCGGTATTCTGTGACGGGCTGACGGCGCGCGGCGGGCTGGGCTCGTTTCGCGACAATGCCACGAGGCACGGTCGGCAGTTCGGCACGCTAGACGGACTTGACTCGTTGAAACACGACGTGTTGACTCGAAGTCTCGCTCGAACCACGGGATGCTAGCTGCTGCCTTGAGGTTCCACGTTGTTTTTCCAATTCTCTTCAATATCTGGGCTTCGAAGGACCAATGTTGGGGCTGTGATCTCGTCCCGGTAGCTTGGGTAGTGTGTGGAGATAAATAATGAATACTCCGCTCTGAATGACTGGTTTATGCATATAGTAATGAAATGAGTACAATGTCGGACCGCGACGCGACAAAAAAAAATAGCGATTCGCTCCTAATGGCTGCTGCGGTCGTACTGGCGGTCGCGCGCAGCTAGCGGCGCAGGCGACGGCGGGCGCGCGGCGCGGGGGCGCGCGGGTTAGCTATCGCTCTCCTCCCGCGTCCCGCTCATGCGTGGTCGGGGCGTGTATGCGCGCCAACAGAAGTCTATAATAATAATCATGCTTAACTAACTACAAGGGAATATTGTTAATATTATTCGTATCAAAATTCTTAGTATTTCTCTGTATCTCACAAGTTCTATATCTATTTAACGAATATTCATCTTAGTGATTTAAACTTACTATTATAAATTGTAAAATCGTTTAACGTTAGACTCATTCCGTCTAAGACAGAATTAATTACTCTGCGTAATACTAATAAATAATTAATTTTAAGATAAAACTTCTGCAACGAGATATTCTGCGTATAAATATTTATGTTTCGATAGTGTTATCAATCTTTTCACTAACATATTCTACACATTTGAAATCTGAAATTTCAAATAAACTTTGTAAAACTTCGTAATTAAACACACAGGTATTCAAATCTAAGTTCAACCAAGTTTGAAAAGTAGAAGTTTTTAATTTACTGTATGTAATAATTATTTTTAAATATAAATAATAATTGAGGTGTATATTCAATGATATTTCAACATTAAATCAGTTTTAGTATAGCACCATTCAAGTGCAGTATTTCTTTAGAAATGTAAAATTAATTAAGCAGCTACTAAACTTGTTTGACAAGTTATCAAACCTGAAATGAATTGGTATGGAAGCAACAATAAATGTAATATTAAAGGTATTAATGAAAAAGCATGAATTATAAAAATATAATAATGTCATTAGGTAGACGGATGGACTGTGTGAAAGATGATGTGGCTCGAAAGGGGGTGACTACCGCGATGACGACTAATAGAGAAGGCACGGTTGGCGCAGTGGTTAAGCGATTGACTGCTGCGTTACGTGTCGCGGGTTCGATTCCCGCACGGAACAAAAATTTGTATGACCTGCAAGTAGTTGTTCCGGGTCTGGCTGTTTGTGTATGTGAGTTTAAATGTTTGTAAAGGCACCTACGATACAGGAGAAATTCCTAGTGTGGGGAAACGTTTAAAAAATAAATATATATACAACGTGTCGTTTTGCATCCTCGTCAAATTTCTGGAGGCTGTTATGAAAGACATAAATAATCAAAATAAAATTACGATCCTGCTCAATAATTAATACATACTTGTTTTTTTTCAAGTTCAAACTCAACTCAAAGCATTTATTTCAAATAAACCACTTACAGGCACTTTTGAATTGTCAAGGGGTCAGGCAGTCAGAAATATTAAGCTAGTTGCCCATTCCAAAGCGTGGTAGGTACCTATGGAGAAGAACGAGCAAGAAACTCCATGGACACTCTTTTAAATCAAAACGTTGTTACAAAAAAGTGGTTACATCATTCATGTTGAATTTATACATGTGAGAACAATGTAGAAAGATGTGCGAGTTAAAAGCGTCCGTAATAAAAATATAAAAGCAATTATGGAATTAAAATAAGCCGTGGCAGCTAAGAAATGACCAGTGCCTACTGACGGCGCCCGTTCACGAACATGACGTATGGATCAGCACCATTCAGCTTAACCATTTTGAAGGGAACTCAATGATCCAATACACACGCCACCACCAGCGACACATTTGAGTAAGCATGACATACTCTCAGCCGCCGGGGCACATTAAAGCAATGAAAGACGAACCCAGTAAGCTTTATAGTGGGTACATAGTGCTCACACATGTGCTTGAATAAAACTTGCAATGAAACTTGTGTAAAACCCATATAATATTATTACACATTCGAGTAATCTATATTTTCATCTAAAGTAGGTACAACTAACATATTAAGCATTATGCCTATATTTAAGAAGTTGTTAAAAGATATTGCCAATTTCTTGGAGGTCTCGTTACCTATTTATTCAGAAATAAACTAGGCACAAAAAATCTGTTAAGTTTAATTTGTAGACCTACAGGAAATTGCTCAAAGATATGTCAATAAAACTTCGTAATATTTATTATGATATTTCTAGATCTTTTCTGTGAAACTTATATAAACTGAAGAAGTCAAGGCTTCTTGAACTGAAACTTCTGCTCAATTGAACGACGATGGAAGAGTTATATATAGTTAGACATCCTAGGGAAATCACTTCGAGAGAGATGAGAATATCTTCTATCTGTGTTCTGTCTTTGTCAAAAAAATTACATGTTTTCAACGAATTGCTAGAAATTAATAAGATCCGTTTATATATTAATCTGTCTGGGTAAATACCACGTTTACTATATATCTATACAATATAAGTACTGCCATTTATTAGGTCAGCTCAACCATTTTGAAGGGAACTCAATGATCCAATACACACGCCACCACCAGCGACACATTTGAGTGAGCATGACATACTCTCAGCCGCCAGGGCACATTCAAGTCAATGAAAGACGAACCCAGTAAGCTTTATAGTGGATACATAGTGCTCACACATGTGCTATGCAATTAAATAATATTAATAAGAGATTGGATTTATACAATGCAAAGATAGATTGTACAATCTTCATCAGCTCCAAAATTATTTTCGAATGCTAATTAATTAGTTTATTCGCCCTTGGGGAGCAGGACCAGCCCTGAGCCAAGCATTATTGTCAGCGATATAATTCCCCAACGTATAATATGCTTGGCTGTATAGTGCGTTTTATACAAGATGTAAATTTCGTTTCATTCAGTTGGAGTATGTGGGGAGGTATTTTATTGTCACATTTTAAACAGTACCCCATAAAGGATGAGTCTACTTTAGCCAGTCGGAAACCTGGTTGAACTAATTTTTACATATTTAAGTTTGACAGTATTTCAGAATACTCCACTTTCTAAAAACAGAATCGCCCCGTTGCGTATGCGGTAGGCAGTGTCGCACGACTATGTCGCTGTGTGCGTGCGTTACAGTTACAGGGCGGTATCACACGGGCCCTACACATGCCGGCTGACTTCCGAAAATTATAAAAAAAAAACTTACTTATTTCATTATTGATTCGTGTCGAGAATCATTAGCATAGTTACCTCCTCGAATTTGACGAGGATGCAAAACGACACCTTGTTTTGATTAACATTTTTATATTGATAAACTAGACTGAACTGTACCTACAGTTGAGAGTAAGTGATCCTATTAGTATAGTATTATTTTGGGCTAGATTTTTAACGAGATACAAAGAAGTAGGTATTATTAAAATGTGAACCTAAAGCATTTTCAGAGAAAATGTCTCTGAAAATGTTTAATAAAATGTCCACGATTCAACTGAAGAGATGGATGAAAACTCTTCCAAGTGTACCGTTTTTATAATCATTTTGGATATTCATCGTTGGTACGAAGTTTTCCTTAAAAATTATTTTTAAAGGAATTTAAATAAATCAGAAAGTCGTGACAAGAAATTCAAAACACCGCATTCTAAATGTTAACAACCATGCAACGTAAGCATACCTTTAAGTTAAAAAAAAGAGTATTTTCCAAGGATTGGTGGCTTTAAGCATTTAATACTATTCACGTAATTCAGTCTACTTGCTAACATTATGGTAAGTTATTGTGCGGATCATTAAATTCCAATTCCGCATTTATCTTCAACAATTGTTTTTGGAGAAACAATAAAATTACAGCATAACCCAACTGAAGAAATAGACACGATAAACTAGTGACTATAATAAAAAAGAAATGCTTTTTTTTAAAGCAAGACATTGATCTGTGCAGAACCGTTGCGTTTTCCTGAAGATTATCGAACAAATGTCGTTCGAAGACGTCGAAGCGACGAGAAGGACAGTCTCGCCCTGTCCAGAGAGATTTTCAAAAACATCACCAAGCAACTACGCGAAAATATCAAGCGTGAAGGAGCGACTGACAGGAAAGATCACTTGTTACAGAGTAAGTATCGATTTTCGCGTCCGCAGTAAGGGTCAGTTCACACTGAGACGTGACGCGGCGTGACGAGGCGTGGAGACGCTTGAAGACGCTCGTTAAACCCGCGCTGCGTAACGTGACGCGTGACGCTGAGATTCCGAGAAGAGTATTTCTATGGCTTTGCAGTAACGTATGTTCTCTCAAGTACCTGCGCACTGCGCCACGTGTCGGCGGTGAGCGGCGAGGTGTTACGCAGCGCATCTCAACGTACTTTGACACGCTTTCGCGCTCCCACTGTACTGTATAATTTCTCTTGTCGTGGAATAAATAAGTTCGATAATTACACAATTGTTCATAATTATACAGGGGTTATAATTATATATTGGTAAAACACCATCAACCTCTTAAGGGGTCATTGTACTCATCATTATGAACAACTTTTACTATGGGCTCAAATAAGAAATCGCGAAAAAAAATCTGCTGGTCCTTGTGGATAGTAAAAGTTGTTCATAATGATGAGTAGAGTTTGATGGTGTTTTACCAATAACCCTGTATAAGCGAAACCGCTATCTTATACAGACGCGTCGCGTGACGTCTCGGTGTGAACTGACCCTAAATCTTGGGCGTTCGTGGTTCGTGGTATATCCATAAGAAATATTAATCTGCTTACTTTATTCAAGACTTTTAAGGCGTAACAGTATCAGATTTTAAACATTTCTTCGTTTACGACGCTAACAGCGATCTTATCAGAGTTTAAATTCAAATAGCGCTACTTCCTGATTAAAAGGGGATTAAGAAAATTACTTTTGTAACCTTATTTTGTTGCGTTTAATTTAAATTGTGAAATAAAGTTGTTTTGTACAAAGTTAAATCTACGCGTTTTGTGCGTCTATATTTTTTTGTAAAATATTCTAGGATTCTCTTATGAAAATTATTCAAAAGCGTCATGTAATGACAAATATAATTGACCGTAGTGTCCTTGATTGAGAACCATGGGTTATGAATTTTCCATGAGAAAGTTCTTCCAATAAAAACAAATCGTAATTAAAATCTACCGCAATCCTTGTCACAGTAATTTACATTCCTTTAGCTTTAAATTATCTCGAGCGCTGCAATAAAACAATTTATTCCGAAAGTTGAAAGAGATAACACTTTACTATCAACTGTTTGAAAAAGGTCGTTTCGTTATGCATAATATTTTTTAGGACCAACAAAATTCTACCTACGCTGTGCACGGGCTTGTACTGATAAACAAAATAAAAACTAAACTAGTGTAGTTTTATTAAAATAATATTTATTATTGTCACTTGTGTACCTGTATGTTTAGTTATTGACTTAATTGCATTATTAATTAAATATTTAAACACTTCATCGCACCGTTTTCGCTCATTCAGGCACATTTTGATCACATTAGTATTTCCTAAGGCAATATTTAAAGCATTCATTTGTTTTATTTTCGTAAGTCGCACAGCCAATGAACTTGATCGGTGAGCAGACTTCCATACATTTGCCGTACTACAGCCGTTTCGTACGACTGACAAAAAAATTACAGTAAAGTAGTGGTAATAATCTAAATATATACCTACTTATCAATCAAGTTCATTTTAGGCAGAATCTAATTATTGAAGATTTACTTTATTTACTCAACAGACAAGGTAGAAGAGCCTCGTCCGTATGTGCCGTTTCAAAGCTATGCTCATGATCACCATCATGAGCACCATTGGGGTCCATACTTTGAGGAGGAGAAGTATACTCAAGTGACGGCACATGTTGGCGCGGAAGCCTTGCTGAACTGTAGAGTCGTCATGCTCAAGGACAAAACGGTAACTTCCACGTTGATTTAACAATATTATTTGTCTTCAAATCTGATGTCATAGCATGTGATGCGGAGGAATGAGGATAAAAATGAGGATATGGCTAGAAAGGTGCAGATGATGATTAATAGAAAAGTAAGGAATAAGAAGACATGTTGCACCGATCCCAAATAAATTGTTGCCCAATTTAACGATTATTTAATATTAATTAATTTAAATATTGAGAATAATTATTTAACAAAGGCATAGCGGCCATTGTTAAGTACTGTTGGGACATAGGCCTCTGTGAGGGTGATTCCTAGCCACCGTGGCCGCGGGTTTGCGGACGGCGAGCAAATGGGTAGCTCGCCGTCCGATAAGGACCAGGCCCGGGTCGCCGGCACGTTGTGATCCACGCGCGCCTCAAAGAAATGTCAGCAACAATGTCGGGGTCGGCTAGGAACGATACCTGCCAGGGTTGCGGGAAAGACCGAAAGGGTTACCGTGGCCCCTGGCTCAGGCAACTGAAGAAACACGGGTGGGTTTTAGTCAGTAAGAGTCTGACACGGAGCGGGAGAAGTTAATTGATAATTCCCACCATAAAAAAAGGCCTGGGGTCGTAATGCATCACGCGGGCTTAGTGTGGATTGGTGGATGTAACATGTCTGCTAGAACATGCCTATTTTATCACGGTGGCTCACTAGAAAAATACACGTACCTATTGTTTCAGAATAAGTGTATTTTTCTAGTGAACTATAGATAATAGTAGATTGTTGCATCGAGAGCAAAGTGAGTTATTAATGCATAAATTAATTAGTTATTAACGAGTATTCACTAAGTTAGGCAAAAAATAAGTTAAGCAAAAAATACGTCCTTTGTGATCGGTTTTGTAGTTAATAATGATAAAATTACGACGTAATTGAAAGAAAACAATAATAATCAGCCTGTATTGTCCCTCTGCAGGACAAAGGCCTCCCTTTCCTTTTTCTATTCAATTCAAATACAACTTATATACCAGAATAAATTTTACTTCTAAAGCAACAAGTCAAAACACGTCGTCCCAACGTCAAAAGCGTATTTATATTTGAAGTTGAGACAAGGTACCAGGAATGTATACAGTGTACTTACTTATTTTTCATTTAAATATACCTGAATATTCTTTAAGCATTTGTCTTTTAAACCCTGAAGTGCGCAATAATAAATAAATGTCCATTTGGACCATCATTAATTTCCAAAGACTTCCGAGAATTCTATTGTTTTGTGTGAATTTTCTCATTGCTCAAAAATGATATGAGCTCTTTCATTCCAGATCTTTCTACCTTTTATTTCGTTACGAACCGAAAAGAATTTGTAATTTTAGTCGTTAAAATTATTTTGGTTAGGTTAGGTTAGCTTCTTTGCAAGAAATGTAATTCAAAGGCTGAGTATCCGTAATGAATGAGTCGAGGAAATCAACCAAGGTTAGATGAATATCGGGCCTGCGGGCGGTGAGTAATGGGTAGCTCACCGTCCGATCAGGACCAGGCCCGTGCTGGACGGCGCGTACGTGTTCCACGCGCGCCTCAAAGAGATGTCAGCATCGAAGAGGGGGCCCACTAGGGCCAAGCCTGCCGGGAAAGCGGGATCATCCGAAAGGGGTACCGCTGACCCGGAACATAAAGGGCCAAGGAAGGAACACGGGTGGGTTTTAGTCAGTAAGAGTCTGATACTCCCTTCCGCTCCACCCAGAGCGGGAGGGGTCATTTGATGATTTCGCATCCTCAAAAAAAAAAAAAAAGGTTAGATGAATATAAAGTATGGCGTGCAAAATTAAAAAAATACAAGCAATTATAATACTCGGAACGGATAGGTACTTTTTACATTCAGTGGCAAAATAGTTTGAACGGATGGTCATCATCATCATATACCTACGCCTTCTAAGCAATTTGGTATTCTTTTTGTTATTTTATTTTTGATAACGTTATGTGTGTTCGTTTGTTTTGATATGTCTCCCTTTTATACAGGTGATGTGGTTGAGAAACACTACGGAGTCAGCACAACTTCTCACCGTGGGTCCAGCTTTATACGCCGGCGACAATAGGATAGCAGTAAAATTCCAATACCCTAACAACTGGAGACTTAGTATGAATCCAGTGAAATTAACCGACGCTGGTCACTATATGTGCCAAATATCCACACATCCCCCAAGAACGATATTCACAAATCTCACCGTTTTACGTAAGTACAAGACAAATCAATCTAATCTCTTCGGTCTGTATTTTGGCACGCCATTTTATTTCGTCTTAATCGCTTTTGATATTACCGTTTAAGGTAACCTATTTTCCCCCGAAAATATCCTTAATCTCCATTTACATGTAACAGCACTTAATGACGTCGTTTCCTAGTATTTATGTTATTTAGACAAATTAAAGTATTTACTTCGATTTATTAGGATAGCTTTCTGTGCCTATTTCTTTTTTTTTTAGCTTATGTTTTGTCAACGGTAGCGGAAAGGTAAGGTCTTAAAAAAGTAGTAAAGTTTTTATTAGGCCCTTGAAGTCCTGTTTGTGTTTTCCCTGGGAAAATAACAGAACCATAATTATGTTTTGCGTCTCCGTGAAGGAAATAATTCAAATTTTCCGAGGCCATGATGACCCTAGAAATTATGAACGGGAGAAAATATGAAATTATTTCAATTATTTAGGCCATAAACTGAACTTTCAGTCTCGTACATAATAATAAGGTCATGTGTTTTTACAAAAATTAAAAAATATTTTATTTTCAGCTCCTGTTATATCCATTAACGGTGACGACACACATGATGTGAAAGACAGATTTTATAAAGCGGGTAGCGCGATAAAATTATCCTGCATCATATCACAACAGTATGTGTCATCTATATCCACAAAGACGCCCGTCACGACGCCTGTACCTACTACGACACCCTTACCCACAACTACAACTACAGAATTAACAACAAAAATGAGCACAATATTCAATAGAATAGATATAATGATGAATAAAAGTTGGAGTGTCGAGACGACGACGATCACTTCGACTGTTAGTTTTAGTACTACTACTAAGAAAGCACCAGAGAAGACCACGACTGAACTGACTACAATCAAACCAACGACACCTCCAGTAGAAAATAATATATATGGGATTGTTTGGAAGAAACAAGGGAAGGAGTTTACAGAAAATGTCTCTTGGCAGAATATGAGGTACGAACTCCATAAGTAAATAAAAAATCCTTTACCAATTATGGCCCGGTCATCTATGAAATAATTTAAACTATGTTATAAATTATTTGGTAGATGTGTGTATTCGATCACCTAAGGGGTTCCTAAGGGGAACCCCTTAGGTGATGTTAATAAAAATTCCTTCACCATTTATGGACCGTTTCATCTGTCAAATAAATTTATAGTATGTTATAAATTATTTGATAAATAGTGCGTGTTCGATCACTGATAAACAACCTCAAATATCTTGTTACTTTTGATGAACTAATCCAGGGTGGCATCCCATCGACCTGTTACCATTGAGTACATGATTTTGGTCCCATCTCCATTGATAATAAAAATAAAGATAAAATAGATCAACCATTTTTAGCTAAAGTACATACCGCCCCGATGTGTGTCAATACCATGACAGACGTGTACACCAATAATGTGGTGGGTTTAATGAACGACATAGCATCTTTTATGGGGTACCTACTGTGGTAAATGTTACAACAAAATACCTTGTGATTTATTGCAATTAAATTAATGAAAATGTATAACCCATGTAAAGACTGACCGGTTGGCGCAGTTGGTAGCGACCCTGCCTTCTGAGCCGCCGGTCCCGGGTTCGATCCCCGGACAAGTCAAACATTTGTGTGCATGAACATGTCTGTTTGACCTGTGTCTGGGTGTGTATAAGTATATAAGTATGTATATCAGTCATCAGGTTACCGTAGTACAGGCTCTGCCTAGATCGGGACCTGAATACCTAGTGTGGATGTTATCAAAAAAAATGTATATAGACAGGGTGTCCCGTAAATAATGGATCAAACGTAATGGGTAGGTAGCTTACATCATTTCAAACAACTAATTTGAACAGTTAAAAAAATCGGTAAGGTAACCAAGATATTTTTTTTTTCGAATTTTACCATTTTCTCTAACAGCATTCAGTGTTTTGAATGCTGTCGCTGCAACTAATAACATTTTTAGGTATGATTTTTGTCAAAAACTTCTGAATAGCTTATTGTTAATATTTTCTTTTTCAAATATAATTTTCTTTGCCTTAGAAAAAAAATGTTCAATTGATTTTTTTTTCAAATTTTTTTTTCAAAATTTGTTGTTGGAAATGAGGTAAGCTACCTACCCGTTACGTTTGATCCATTATTTACGGGACACCCTGTATATATATAAAGTTCATTTTGTAAACAAGCTTATTACAAATTAGAGGATTATATCCAAGATAAGAATGCTTGGAAACATGTTCGGCCAGCTCCATAGGACAATCTAGAGCCTAGACAAAATCAAAAAACTAACTGGTTGCTAATTTAATTATATAATTTTATTCTATTTTATGATACATTTACATTCTGTGATTATCTGACATACTGACATATTTCTTGTTTAAAAAATTTGGAAAATCTTATACTTTTACAATGTTTGTAAATATGTGAGCACCATGTTTCTATCACATAATTAGCTTATTTGTCATTGCTACATTTTTAATTATATTTACCTATAGTGGTATGGTAGTTTTATTATACATAGGTGCATCGTCTTCATATAATGATATAATTATTGTATACAAAATTTTACAACACATTTGTAAAGAGTAATGGTGGAGTTTCTTGCCCATTTTTCTCCATACGAAACTACCTTTTGGAAGGGGCGATTAGAATCAATTAAATTTTAATGTAAATGTTGACGTTCACAAGTGCCTTTTAAGTGCCTACTTGAAATAAAAGCTTTGACTAAATTTTTCGTTGGTTATTTAAAAATAAATTTGCTGTTCCATACATTAAGACCGCGTGGGTATTGCACTTTTGTAGGAAACAACTGTTTCTTTTTTGAATACCGGCGAAAATTTTCCACGTAGGGGTCCAGAACCCTGTCCTGAATCCATGTTAACAGTTTGTGCGTCGACGTCCCTGCCACCCTGTATATTTAATTTATTAGGGACAAAAAACAGTTACATGCTGCAGATTACAGAGAAATACTTAAACTAAGATTTAACAAACATGTAACCCACTGCATACTGCAATCTAATGTTCTGTTTCCTTTTCAGTGCTACTATCAGCGTAGCATCAGCTTCACAAAATGACAGCGGGACGTACTCATGTCACTTGCAGAACCATTCTCAAGTAACCATAAATGTTCACGTTTTGATCGGTAAGTGGTTTAATTTTCTATTGTATATACAGGGTTACTGGTAACTCGACGTATTTCTTGCACGACGTCATAGTAGGGTTAAAATGCAACAAATTAAGCCACCAAATGTTCTACCGAAGTTCAGTAGTTTTTGAGTTAGTTACATTTTCAGTATTTTTATGAAAAATCCCAGATTCATTCCCAGAAATCATTTGGAGCCAATTTAAAAATGATTTACAGCGCGACTGTACTGAAATTTAACTCAATATCATAGTTGATGCCGTAGCAGATCTTTGTTCATAATTAAAAGTTCATAAATGCCAAAAACCTTGGCAAATATCACTAAACAAACATTTATATTTTTGTTGTTTTTGCTATTACTTCATACAAAATGTTGTCTAGTGAACAAAAAAATTTATAAACAAAATTAAAAAATTGGCTTAATTTGTTGCATTTTAACGCTACTATGACGTCCTGCAAAGAATACGTCGAGTTACCAGGTACCCTGTATATTTGCTCCTCTAAAAGAGATTTAAGCATGAAAGCACTTTTGTTTTTTTGTAATTATTATTCAAATAATATATTTATTAATAATCTTCTAATAAATGTAACATAGAGTAATCTAGGGGTCACCTTCAGTATTAGTTTATTTTTAGAAAAGATCAAATGAACTATGGTATTAAAATTTAAAGATGTTCAAGTTCAGTTCACTAAAAAGTCAGATAAGCAGTGTTCCATTACCAATACTCACTTCTAAGTCTATTGTCGAGTAGGGTAGCGCAGATTTAAACTATTTCACAGCGAACAAAGACGAAGAGATATAAATTAATAATTTATAGTCCCCGTAAAACTTTCTCGTTCTTAGTTTCGTGCAATATAATAGTATAATTGAGACATATTGAAAACTTTGTAGAAACTGAAAACTTAAATAATTTCGTTCTCTTTATCAGGCGAGAATCAAGCTGCAGTACAACACAACATCGGGAACAAAGAAACACTGTTCTGGCAACCTCAAGTATTAGCTTTAGTTTCTTTCGCTACACTTCTATTGTTTTATCCTTGATGGTGTGAATACTTCTAAATTATGATGTTAAAATATTTCACGCAAACGAAACAAAAAAGAATTCGTTCATGCTAAAATAAAACAACGTCAGAATAATTGAAGGCGTTAAATGTATTGTGATGTTTTCATTTTAAATAAAAATATTTTTATAGATATTTCAGCTAAAGGCAAGTTAACTGCAATCTGGTCGGATTTTGCTTGGAGCAGACTTCACTTTGTAAATCATCGGTCCTGGCGTACATGAAATAGGTTTCGAATAAATCAATCCTCGATGGGAGAGTAGACGGGTAGAACTTGTTCGACAAGAAATAAAATTCGTCGTAGGTACGCACGGCTACACATCAAGCTATACAATTCCAGTATAAGCTGATCTCGCATTGTATAAATGATAAATGATTTTATTTCTGTAAGTGGGTTTGTTACAAACACTTTTACACGTCAATCATATTTTTAAAACTAGATGAGGTCGGCGTTTCATAACTGACTACTCTGAGAAGAAAGGCCGAAACAACTATTTTAAAGTCCAGACATAATCTTGGTCAGATCATGTGAAGACCATGTAGATTGGTGTCTGAAACGGTCTTTTGAGGAAAAACCATACAGATTGAGCGGACCTGTCCAGTCAGTGCACGCATTTGTCAGTAATCTTGCCGCTCAACTGAGAACTTAAGGAGCACAACGATTCGACGAACAATACCAAAGAAAGGACATTTGGGTAGGCCGCATAAATTACTCAAGCTGCCAGATCGTGAAACTAACTAAGAAATAAAATAAAAAAAGTAATAATCCACATAATCTTCACATTCACAATAATTTAAATAATATAATACTTTACAAAGTAATTACTCATGTCATTGTATGTATAAAATTCATCAATGTCAATGTGTATATAAATATTCGAACATAATCTTTGAGGACCATGTAGATTAGTATCTGAAATGGTCTTCTGAGGAAAGAACCACGCAGAATAAGAGGACCTGTCCAGTCAGTGCACGCTGTGCACGCGTATAGGATTTCCTTACAGTGAGAGGTCAGTGTAAACTGGAAATGTATAGCTTGATGTGTAGCCGTGTGTACAAGTGAACTATCCTCATGTTTATTAACAGTCACTCTCGAAACAGCTAGAAATGTGAAATAATCTTTAAAAATATTTTTATTTCGTCATGTAACTTTATTCTACGACACATTCGACCATGACTTAGACTTAACATAAGTTAAATACCATGCATATAAAACTAGCCTAGAAAACGAAAATACTTCTATATCTGTTGTAATATATAAACTCGAATATGCCATGGATCCGTAATGGATCAAAATAATCATTTTCTCAAAATGTAAGACGCAGTTTTGTAAAAATTCCGTTGATTTACAAGTGTCATCGCGTAATTCACGACAATGCATAAAATGCTCGTAAAATGGTTTTAGTACTTTTTTACTATGCAATGAGTGATATTACCTAAAGTGCTATCGCGCACATGTTTTAAAATTGTGTACATATAATTTTTATTGTTGGAATATTTGAATGTTCAGATTTATGATTTGTTGACCGTTATTTTCTGATTTTATCAAAATTTGAAATGTTTACACCAAGTGTATTTAGTTTTAAGACAAAATTATTACTTAAAGTAAGATTAATACGATGTAGAATGTACATAAATGAAATTCCAAGACAGTAAATTACTTAATTTAACCAAAACAGATTATGTTCCATTTAATATCTGTAGCATATAAATAATATTATACTTAACGTGTATTTTAATACAAAATGTACAGTTAATGTTACTGAACTCTTATTCTAAGGAATAGAAACCTTTCTTGTTTGTAATATAAACTTAGCTATAAAGTGAGGCGAAGCCAAAATAGTAACTTAATCTATAAGATATTTTATATGTTGTTGCACATTTATGTTAATAATACACAAATCTCTCATCTGTAAACAAAAGAAAGACTATGTTAAATGACTGTAAACTATAAAATAAACTTAACATTATAAGAAAGTCTTACAAGCATTTTTATTAGTTTCATCCCGGGCCGTTCTTACTAAAATTTTAATATGATACCTACTCAACATAATCAAAGGTTAAGTCAGTGTAGAGTATTTTGTTTCAAGTTCCTTTTGTGCCCATCAAATTTCATCAACCTTGGTACACAATGAAGACATTTTAACATAAAGATTAACGAATTGGTTGCTTTTGATATTCATATTGAATAAAACCTTGCCAGGTTACCAATTTACTCTACTTTGGTAAACTGACCTAGCTATTCTTAATCGCGTAAACGAAACACTGAAAACCTCCCCATAATATGTTTGCGTAGCTTTCAACCAAATTGAACCATCCCATATAAACCTAATTCATTGCTTAGTTTGCAGCCCCTGCGCCTTTTACACAACATCGGTATTTTCATTTCGAGCAACACTGTTCTTATACAAAAAATGTCCAACCCCGGCCTTCGGGTCGACGTTTTATCAGCAAAAACACTCACTTTGAATGAACCCTTTGAAAAGACGTACCTCATCAAATGCAATAGACTGAGATTTGTATTATACATAGAGCTGTGAAGAGGACGATATTATCTTCACCTTCCACGGAGAAAATCGGAAAGGGGACCAACGATGTAGAAAATCAATTATATAGCTGACTACAAAGGGTAATAAAGAAGGCGACGTTTGATGTTTCTATTAACGATGAATTGCTTTATGTGCTGTTGTCCCTTTTCAATAGCCATCGCATGGTAATTTATTTGAAAGGTGGTGACGCTTACTCTTATCAGCTCCTCATACAGCAGCAGAAGTGGCGACAAATTCGATTAACGGTGTTTGGGTTTAATACCATTAATGTTGATGAGGTCTAGGTTATATAAATGATTAAAGCTGATACAGTTATATTGATAACCGTACGCAAAGGATTAATGAATGACCAATAAATAAAACAAGTACAGGATGCTTTGACCGTAAAGTGTAACGAAAAACTCTTAAGGGGCGGACAACAGCTAAAGCGCGATCACTGTTGGACTGCATATAAAAGAAAGAGAAGCGCGATGACACAAAGCTGGTAATTTATTGCAAAAAATGAAGCAATTCTCTATTTACAAACAATCAATTGATTGGCCAAAAAATGAAAACACTATCACGCTAACATGTTGCTTGAAGAACAATCAGAAAAATAAACAGAATGATTGCATGTATATTAGTATGGTTCTTAATCGTTAAAATCAATTTTTAGAGGTATCTTCGTGACTTTTTTCTATCGTACCAAATTATTTGTATTATGTTTGCAACACACTATCTAACTAGATATCCTGAAGAATATCATATATTTTTCTGATTTTGTTTACTGCAGCGAATCATATACTTTTAGGCATTAGAAAATTTGCGCTTAGGTCATGTCGTCCACTTAAAAAATTACATTAACAAAAAGATTATTTTTATAACTGAAAATAAGCCCTTATTATGACAGCATTGTCTCCCAGCACATCAACGAGAAACCCTTGCGTCAATTCGGTTTTACGATACTCGGAAAGATAGAAAGCCCGTACGTTGTACTTGAACACACACCTACACATTTATTTCATCAGAGTTAAAACAAGGCTTTTACGGCGCACATGACGAAATTATGTTTTTTACGAAACGTTATTTTCCATTGTTCTTGCCACAATAAAAATTGCAAAAAGACATTGAGTTTTGGGCTCTTAGGAGCACAAAACAATGCCGCCAGCTTTTGGCTGAAAGTCAAAGTAATATTTTATTCAGTAATTAGGTCGTTACAGACACTTTTGAAAGCCCTTTTTTAATCTACCCGCATTTCAGCTGTGACGAACTCTGTGAAGAAATGCTGAATGAAAGTGGGTTTGAATTATTTTTTTGTTTTACTTCATAAAGCATTTTTATCTTTGTAACGTCACTAAGAAAAAAACAGAACACCTAATAACTATGCCTGCTTTGTAGTTATGATATAATTGCTTGAGATTTTACTGTGAAAATCAGCATAATTAACAAGCGTCAACAAAGGAGAAAATCTGCTTTTTACCAACTCGAATAATACTTGCTACTGTAGGTAACTGTTCATACAAAGAAACTTTTCACTATAGTGTTGGGCGTTGGGCGTTACGAGGCCATCAGCAGGCTTTTATGGATCATACATTATTTTTCCTTCGCACTACTTAACGAGATAAGTTACCTCTACAGCTTATATTTATATGTTCCTGTCTTAGCAACAATAATAATTAATTTAGGTACATGTAAGGTATTGTGTCGAACGTAATTCCGAGAACAGGCTTAATCTGATTTGGGGTACGCCACGATTGCGGCGATAAGTCCCCTCTTTGAGGAGTGGCTAGAGAGGCGCCACGGCGTCCTCATCTTCCGCCTGACGCAGGTCCTCACCGGACACGGTTGTTTCGGGAGGTTCCTGTTCTGGATAAGGCGGGAGGAAACGCCCGGGTGTCACCATTGTGTGGATCGCCCGGAGGACACGGTGGAGGTCTGCCCGGCCTGGGCGGAGCACCGCCGTGTCCTCGTGCAGGCGATTGGCGGTAGCGATCTCTCGCGTCCGGCCCTGGTACAGGCCCTGGTACGGATCGAGAGGGCTTGGGAAGCCGTCACCTCCTTCTGCGAAGCAAAAAAAAAAAAGGCTTAATCTGATTGACCGAGATCCTCTAAAAACATTATCAAGTTACCATTAAGTAGGTAATATTATTACGTTATTTTAAAATATTTACATAAGAAACGGATTTAAATTGAGATTCTTGAATGTAGTGGAAACTACTGAATATATAAAAATTGTTAGATAGGTTAACAGGACGGGGCAAGTTGAAACAAATACCATGTCTTTGGTGACAGTTCAATTAGTAAACAATTAGTTGAAATTGATCTTCTTATTGGTAAAGTATTCTGCTGAGAGTTGTATAGTAGTTAGATAGAAAACGAAGTCGTACCTACATAACTACCTATATTTAAATACTTTATATATGTTAGTTTGTAAGGTATATGTCTATGGGCCATTGTAGCCTGAAATAAATGTTTTTTTTATTATTATTATAACCTCTGTGACTCTGACAAGAGGTTCATGAAAAAAGTTCGCCAAACATATGGGAACTAGTGCCTACTTTTAATATTATGATTTAAAGCTATACATAGTGGCAGAAACATCGATGCACGACCTGATATTCTGGATTCAGTACATAACTCAGAAACCCCTGCGTTGAAATGTTTCACAGGTTATTTGCTCTGCCATACATTTTGACCGTGTAGGTAATGCAGTTTTCTATCAAACACCTGATTTTTTTTTGTTAACCGGCGAAATATTTCTACTCTAGGGTGTCTAGAATCATATGTTGAATTCATGGGTTCAGTTTTCGCTTCGATGTCCCTGCCACCCTGTCCCTATCATGTATTTATACATCAAGATATTCCACATCATATAACATCAACGATCTATAAATCCTCTTTTGACGAGATTTTCGACGGAGCGAAGCGCTGATTGAGAACACTAATGCTACAATGACAGCGTGAAGTAAGGAAGAGGACATGTCGACGATATTTTGACGACATTCCGTTGGCTTAAAGCTGAGATCGATTTAGCGAAGTGGTTAAGTGGTAGGTCGGTATTTTTGAACGATGTTATAACATCCTGCTGTTTTAGTGCACACTATGTAATAAGTTTGTTATTGTAATACCTATTATATAAATCCACATAAGTTTGTCGTGAGTACCTGATGTAGGTATGATTCAAGCTCAAGCTTCTTTATATATAAGTTTAGACTCAATTTATGTTAAGTTATTGTTTACATACTCAACAGCAAACCAACACTTATGCTTTGAAATGCCCTGACAGGGTTCATGTACAAAAACCGACAGTAATTTATTGTAAAATGTGTGATCCACATATTGCACATGAGAGCAAATAAATAAATATAGTACCTATGGCGAAATGTAAAAGCTTAATCTGGCCCAATCATAAAATATGTCAGGTCTTAAATTGCTCCAAGCTTACCTAAAACACTATATTTCCAAACTTTGAACGAAATAATTTACATCGCAAAGAAATTATAGAAATGATTTCTAAAGAAATATAAGTACTTACTAAAGAAATCTATACTCTATATTGTTCTTGAATATCGTAAATATTGTCACGAGATGACTTTCAGCCCTAGGGAGAATGTTTCAAACATTGCCAAGCAGGTAGGCATACAACTCCACACTAAAATTTTCCTTTGAAAGGCCCTTCACTTTCATCCGTGTGATATCGGAAACCTTTCTTAGTTCGCTTTTACTCGCTATGTTGGGTTAGTATGTAGTTGGTGAATGTAGCTAAGTAATGAAAGTAATTTTTTTTTTCTCAAACCTGCTTGAAAATTTGAGCATTATTTTGACAACCTTCTTCGAGATAAATCGAAATTGCTGTATCGTGTAATTTAAATATGGAACGATCTTTTACTCCGAAACATGGCAACCAAGGAGGTAACTTATCAAAGGTTTTATTTAAATTTCGAACTAGCTTGCAAATAGAAAGCTGTTAATTGAAAAAAAAAACAAATGATCACTTTAACGCGGGAAAAAATATTGTTGTTCGTTGTAACGGATTTTGAATAGCAATATTCTATTTTAGTTTCCGCGCATTATTTGAGAAAAGTACTATAGAACAGAATAGAACTATACAAGCCTTGGCCACAACTAGGCATTGATGGACTTACGGCTTCTCCTCGGCCCACATTTACACGTTCGTCCATCAATGCCTCTTTTGCTGGCCGCTGCAGTAATGTACTATTATTAATTGAAGCAATAGGTAGGTATGGAGCTTAGGTATGTACGTAGGCTTTCCCTTATGCAAGGTTGGTGATCAATGCTCATGCCTTCTTTGTATGAGAAAAGGCATTTGTCCTGCAGTGGGACAATAATGGGCTGGTATTATTATTAACCCTTCGTTAGGGTTGACAGCTTAATCAACTTCTTTGCCCCGAAATTAGTAGGTATAGATGTCATTTAATAATTGTATAACATTTAAAAGATTTTTTATTTTTCACTTTTTAGCAGCCGGTCGATTCTGTAACAATCTCACCGTGACAACTTATGTGAAGTGAGCTATCATTCCACGAGATTGACACTATCGACAACTCACTTCAAGCTTACTTTCTGGTCATAGAAAAAATTATACAACTTTCTAATTCATAAAGCCTATTTTAATATTTCCGAGTTTTTAGCAGACATAGAATACTATGTCTGCTAAAAAATATTAAATGTTAAAATAAAACTATAACAATAGTTATAGTTTTATTTTAACATTTAATATTTTTTTTTAAGTGAAAACTCAGCGCGTTGAGCACTTTTTGGGTGAACAAAAATCATGGAACTCGCGTCATCGTCACCGAACGCTTTCCATGAGCTATAATTATGTATACTGTGTATATATTTGTACTTTTTTGGGTGAACAAAAAGCGTGAAACGTCGTCACCGCACGCTTCATAAATATACTTATATATATTTTTGTTAAATATTAATGTTTAAGTAAATTAATCTGACTTGTGTGAAATAATATGTAGATTTTCATTCCTAATTACTTTGACTTTTGACTGCCAAATTTTATTTTATTATACATTTCTATGACGAGTTGGTGACACTATTCTGTAGTAGGTATATTTATTAAAATTTAAATTATAATACTGACTTGATAACTTGGTTTTGGCTTAATAATGTTTTAAATAATGGACCAATTTATAACTATTTGTTAAATAATAAAAATATCCTACCTATATTTGTACGCCGTTAGGGCAAAACATGACTGTGCTATAATTTTATGTAACATCTTGCATGATCTATTCTATTCATACATGCACGCCGGTTGCGAGAACTACGCAGCTGACTTTTCTGAATAACATCACTAATGAAGTCACTTATTCGACGATAAACTACTAAAATCTACAAACTACCTTTTTTTATTGCTAATCGACTTAAAATGCTATTTCGCGTGTTCTGGCTAAACCTCCTAACACGATATTTGACTATTTATCCCATTAAGCACTAATAGAAATATCTTCTAAATTATGAGACGCTAATTTTCCTGCGAATACCTCCTAACTTTAAGTGGAAATAACTACTATGTTATTGCGATGAAATTTTCGAAAAATAGTTAAAAGATATTGGTAGTTTGTCGTCGATATTCTTTTTGCCTCGTTTACGTTCATACATCTAGTCATGCACGCACGCCAGTGGCGAATACTACGCACCTGATCTTTTTGAAGAACATCACCAATAAAGACACTATTAATATTATTATTCCTTATGCCTCGTTTACGTTCATACATCTAGTCATACACGTACGCCAGTGGCGAGTACTACGCACTTGATCTTTTATAAGAACATCACCAATAAATACACTATAAATTACTATTAATTTTGTCTCGTTTACTTTCATACATCTAGTCATACACGCACGCTGGTTGCGAGTACTACGCGCCTGATCTTTCTGAAGAACATCACCAATAAAGACACTATTATTATTATTATTCCTTATGCTTCGTCTACGTTCATACATCTAGTCATACACGCACGCCAGTGGCGAGTACTACGCGCCTGATCTTTTTGAAGAACATCACCAATAAAGACACTATTATTATTATTCCTTTTGCCTCGTTGACGTTCATACATCTGGTCATGCACGCACGCCAGTGGCGAGTACTACGCACCTGATCTTTCTGAAGAATATCACCGATAAAGTCACTAGATGTCCTCTTAGAGCGCCCCTTCCGGCGTTTCCGCTCACATCTGCCTACCACTCATACCTACATCAACATAACACATAATACCACGCCTGTATTCCCCGCAGAATAAGGCAGAGGTGTACTTATAGTACACTCATATTTCCACCAGTTATGTTGACGTCACATGTCATAGGGGGCGAGCATATTGTCATCAACCGGGAAATCCAGGCCTCGGGCTGCTGAGAAATTCTAGATGGAAATCCCAATAACTTTTTTACCTACCCGGGAATCGAACCCAGGACGTCATGATCAACATCAATTTGTAAGTGATTAGCCCTCTTAATCACTCAAATGTTTCAAGAGTCACACACTGAAATACAAGAAAATAAATATATTTATTTAGAGCATTCCCGAGAGAAATAATCAAACTTTTTCAGGCATCAGTTTAGATGTGTGATTATGGTTTAGATATGGCCACAAAATTTAAAAAAATATATACCCGAGAAAGTTTGATTAATTCTCTCGGGAGTGCTCTAAATAAATATCAATGTTTTTCTTGTATTTGAGTGTATGACTCTTCAAACATTCAAATACAAGAAAAATTTTGATAGCCTTCTTGAGGTTTTCTTTCACTAGGAATAGATTAGGAACAACCCAAACATGGATGAAATCTTTATTGATTGCGCTACATAAATAACTTACCTACTACTTTTGGAAACTCACATTTACTCCATAGCCACTAACCATAGATTCTATACTTATGTTTAAAGCCAGTTTACCACAATATTTTCTAGTAAAACCCACACGGGTCTGACTCTATGAAATTGTACACCAGAGTCACAGCATTGGCGTGGGATGTTATTTGTTATCGTACATTACAAGGGATTTCAAATGAATAATGTTTCAGCTTATGTACTTGTGATATATAAGGAACGTTATACCTACTACGTAGATATAATTGAATGGTCTTCCTGTTCTATATTACGGTTTAAATGCCTAACATATTTCGAATAACCGATTCCTTTTAAGATTTTTATGGTGTACCTACATCTGCATAATCAACGTATAATGTTTCCACTGCTGGGACACAGGCCTCCTCTCGGGGAGAGGGAGTGGGCCGTAATCCACCACACGGGCCCAATGCGGGTTGATAGATGTCACATGTCTTCAAATTTTTGGTTCTAAGACATGCCGGTTTGGTTCACCGTTTTTGAGAGCAGTGGTGATGAGCAATAGTGATGAAATAATTTACACAAAGTAAAGCGCCTGTCTGGGTTTTAACCTGCAACCAGCAACTCGTAAATCGCGGCCGTTTGCACTGGGCCACCACCGCTACACAATAAAGAGCCTATTACATAATAAAGAGAAAAGAAAAGAAAGAAATATATTTTATTTGAAAAACAAACAAATACCGCAGCGCTGGTATTCTGATAGGGCCCGTTGTGATGCCACGGACACACCTACGGACATAAAATAAATCCCACTCGAGGATATAATTTCTTATAAAAATACTAATAAATAGGATAAACAATAACATCTAATAAAAATACCAAAATAAATGAAAACCGTATTAAGAGTATTGTATTCTATCCTATTCTATTCCTTACAGTGTACTGAGTAAGCAAAAATGCTCATGCAGTAGGCGGCCACTCTAATTGAAGCATCACTGACAATCTCAAGTTAGGTACTTAGGAGTGTAGGTAGTGCCGACATCATTGGTAAAGTTAGAAAGAAATAAAAGAAAGAAGGTAAAAAAAAAAACGAGTGTGCTTTAGACCACACAACTGAAGTAAAACTTCTTTAGCTCCATCCATATGCGTTCGCCTCGCCCGATCACACTTTTCGTAACGCTCTCGTCATGCATTCGCCAGCTTACTCCCCAAGCCAAGCGTGCCTAAAGAAGTTTTACTTCAAAAATATTGTATTTGGATCTCGCACAGGAAATATGAACAGTAAAAAAAGAATATTTAAAACAAACAAAATTAACATTATTTATTTCGTAATGCCAAAGAGGAAAACTTATGCGTGGCCAAAAAGTGAACACTGTTGTACTGTACCGTGTGTTGTACTGGTCATACGTTAACGTTTCTTTCAAAACCTTTTTAGTAAGGCATGCGAACTGGGAACCAAGCAACTTTAACTAATATCAAAAATATTTTTCCAAATACCTACGTAGTTCCGACGTTAAATTAATAAAATTAAAGTGCGTCTTTTATCTCTTTGTTTTGTCTTCCTATCGCCAATATCCGCTTTCCTGAAGGAAAATAGCCATAAAAGCAATATCCGCTTTAATAAAAACAACTTATTATGCGAATACTTTTAAAGGTTTTTTCGCTTGAGTTCGTCTTACAGGACAACTTAATAAATATTAATAAAGAACTTAAAACTGTGTCCGAAACATCTTATCTTCTTTTGATATTAGAAAGCTCGTTTAGAAGTTTCCTGTCCCCTACAGTTTCTTTAAACTTTTTTCTTTACCTGTCGGATCGCAAACTAATCAACCTGCTTTAGCAATACTCTTTTAAACGGGGTCTTTCTGATGCACAAAACTTATTAATGTAATATTACTTCTTCGTGGGTGCGTTAAAGTTAACGGGCCTTTTTTTGTTGAAAATAAAGTTTTCTGGTCCTCTCCATTTAAAAACAAGTAGGTACAAGTACCTATACTTTTGAAGATTGAGAGTCCTAACTTATTTATATACTACTCCAAAGGTAAAGGTTAACTGGATTTGTCGTCAAAGATTTCGTCCCAAAATTTAGATTCTACATAAACAAGTCCTATCATCACTAATTTTAAGTGGAACGCACATACATCTACAAAAGAATCCAACCACTTTTTATTAAAGTATGGGCCTTGAAATTTTGTACGCGTGAGATACAATGGTACCTATTAAGGTACCTGTCCCACTGCCGACCAGGAAGCGACTGGCTATCAACGATTTTCTCGATCAACGAACATACAAAAGATTGTACTCGTAGGTCACGTGTATGTGCCGGAGGCTCTACGCGGGGGTCGTGCGGTCCATGGCCCTTTACGGGGCACCGGTGTGGGCGCGTTCCTTGAGGCGGCGGCCAGCCCGCCGGTTGAACGCGCCCCAAAGGGTCATGGCCACCCGGCTGGTCCGGGGATACCGTACGGTGAGGCGGCTAGTATCCTTGCCGGATTACCGCCATGGGATCTGGAGGCAAAGGTCCTCGCGCACATATGGGAGTGGCGCGAGGAGGCGAAACGCCGGGACGTAACTCCGCTGCCGCGAGAAATCACGGCACAACGGACAGAGCTTCAGCGGGATCTCAGGGCGGCATAGAGAGTGCGATTGTCACAATGCAGCGCTGGGCACGCCACAATTGCGGCGACAAGTCTCCTCTTTGAGGAATGGCTAGAGAGGTGCCACGGCGTCCTCACCTTCCGCCTGAAGCAGGTTCTCACCGGACACAGTCACTAGGGCCAATGCCTGCCAGGGTTGCGGGAAAGTCCGAAAGGGTTACCGTGACCCCTGGCACAGGCAACTGAAGGAACACGGGTGGGTTGTCGACTGGCACGTTGCTAGCTCTACTCGCTTCTCGCTAATCGCAGGCGGTGGGACAGGTGCCTGAGGGATGTCGACACACATTGTAGCATTGTCAGGTCCATTTTATCCGTAATCCAAGGGTCAAAGCACCCGTTATGAATGGCCCTAAGTATTGCTCATACCACACTGCCTTTTATATGGTTGTTACGCTAATCTCAAATATGTAAAGAATAAAACGTTCATGGTACGAATATAATTGTTATTTGTGGCGCCGGAAAAGCTTTAACGCGGGTTATTTATATGACCGACCAAATAGGACAACGATAGGGGTAAAAAAAACGTTTGTTTTTACTTTGAATTGTAAATATGGGTGTTAAATTCGATGGTCGGGTCAGGATGAGGAAGGCTATCTCCACTTCCCGTTTGTGTTTTGGATTCAGTGTTTGATTTGTACTTCAATGAACATATTTTAATTTTCCAATAGAAATACGTTTACTGTCGATAATATAGTAATATAATAGTATATATAGTGTGTAAAGTAGTATAGTATATATGGTACTATAGTTACAATCGGACGGATTAAAAGAGATAAAAAAAGAATACAATAAAATGGCGGCACATGCAAAATCTATTATATGCGTGCGGTTGGCGGGTGATGCTCCGCGCTGATTGGCTGCCATGCTTGACACTGGTTAGTCGATGTTATTAGCGATCATGCAGTCAGCGGCAACCTCAGGTCACCTTCTTCCTTCTACATGCTGGTAGATGGCACAGCGCAGGCGGTAACAATGGGTGAATTTTGAATTAATTTAGGAAGGAACTCTTTTGAAACATAGATAAATGTTACAAAAAAAAAATATGAAAAATGGTTTATTCTGCAGCAACAAGACGCATATAACATTAAAAAAAAACATAAAATACACACACTAATACAAAGCAGCCAAAGCTTTGTCAAAGCAATTTTAGGAACTAGTATGTTCTCCTTATTTTATTACTTATTTAATATACAACACAAGTGAGCTACGGTACGCTATGCAGGTATGCTTCGCGACTACGCTACCCAACTACGTTACAGTGCGCTGGGTCGTAGGGGTGTCCTATTCGAGTGCAAGTTAGAGTAATATTTCCGCCCGTTAACTTTATTAAGACTTTTGAGGGGCTCATGGCTAAATGATGACAGCACACAGGTCGATTGAAGGTTAAGCTACGCTGATTGCGGTGGTCGGTTTGTAGATGGGTGATCCATTACATATCGACCCCTCCGAGCCGCAGAAAGCAAACTACGAGTGGTCAAAAGCCCAAAATATCTGACAACCAATCAACCAGTCATACCCAGTAACTGGGTAGCGGAGGTCAGATAAGCAGTTGCTCAATGTTAAACTGGTATTCAGCTGTATCCGGTAAAACTGGAAGCCGACCCCAACATACATAATTGGGAAAAGGCTAGACAGATTGCTTTAACATTATTAAAACTTCTGTCGTGTTAATAATTATTATCTACACCCATGCTATAAAAGTTTCTGAAACAGTTAGCTTATTGCCAACCTTAAAACAACCAGTGTCATAGTAACCATAATGTTCCGTTATCGTACAAGACTAAACGTACTGTACTATAATTCTACAAATCCTAGTTACCGATGTTCAACGTTCCATCAGTTTGTGATAACAAAACGCAGACCTGCTATAGTCTGTGGTGCATACCGTGACTCGTAAAAAAGTTGGAGCGAAAACAGTTTCTAGAAGCCCGTGTGTGTGAAAACATCTCCTTTTGCGCTCAACGTTCTCCTGTCCCAATACTGGGCAAACTATCGTTTTCTTCCTTCTACGTGCGTGAATCTCAAACTCGTATCCCGGAATTCCTGTGTTCCTGCCCTTGGAGCCATCGGAGGTGGAAGGCTCAGCGTGTGTCGTAGCAGTCCAAGGTACGTGTATGCACTGTATTTTGCTATTGACATTCTGTGGAGTTTTTGAACATCGTGTTAAGCGTCGTCGTTGTGTCCCCTAGTAGCAAAAGCCACCCCTGCTATTTCGGCTTTGGTGCGCATGCTACACATAATATCATCCAAACGAATGTTACTCGTATAATGTTGTACTAAATTTCATTATGCAACTCGAACTCGATTCCTTCCTTACTTATCAAACAGCCACATTCTCACTACGCAATTCGTGAAATCATTATAAATTTCATAAAAAGGACTTTGTCATACACGCGCGTTTCACTACAACACAAAGAAGATTGGCAAAACCCCATGTACTTTGAGTGTCGCCTTTATACTTCGCGTGCATTAGTAAAAACACCCGAAAGAGATAGATCTAAGGCCTACTAACATAAAGTGTAATCATAGCATATTTTTTTGTAATGGGATTTTGACAGAAAATCGTTTCAAAGATTTACCATGTAGGTGAGGTTATGTGTGTTGTGAAATGTGTATTAATGAGCAGATTATTTCATTTAAGAATAAAACGTAGGTACATGTCATAAGTATCCTCATTTAACATCTCTTGCAGGACGGCTAAGTTCAGCAGCATATGCTGTAAGAAAAATCCGTCAATTTACTAATGTAGATACCGCGAGGCTAGTCTATTTCAGCTATTTTCATAGTATCATGTCTTACGGTATTTTATTATGGGGACGGGCTGCCGATATTGAGTCTATTTTTATTCTGCAGAAAAGAGCTATCAGAGCAATATACAGCCTCCGCAGGCGCGATTCTCTAAGGGAACTGTTTAAAGACATTAACATCATGACGGTACCTTGTCAATATATTTATGAAAACATCATGTACGTAAGGAAAAATCTAAATCTTTTCAGTAAAAGAGGTGAAAGACACAATTATAGGACTAGAAATAGGGACCAATTAGTTCAACCAGGTTTCAGACTGGCTAAAGTAGACTCATCCTTCATGGGGTACTGTTTAAAATGTTACAATAAAATACCTCCCCACATACTCCAACTGAATGAAACGAAATTTAAATCCTGTATAAAACGCACACTATACAGCCAAGCATATTATAAGTTGGGGGATTATATCGCTGACAAAAATGCTTGGCTCAGGGCTGGTCCTGCTCCACAAGGGCGCGTAAACTAATTAATTAGCATTCGAAAATAGTGTTGGAGCTGATGAAGATTGTACAACCTATCTTTGCATTGTATAAATTCAATCTCATAGTATTGTATAATTGCATAGCACATGTGTGAGCACTATGTACCCACTATAAAGCTTACTGGGTTCGTCTTTCATTGACTTGAATGTGCCCTGGCGGCTGAGAGTATGTCATGCTCACTCAAATGTGTCGCTGGTGGTGGCGTGTGTATTGGATCATTGAGTTCCCTTCAAAATGGTTGAGCTGAATGGTGCTGATCCATACGTCATGTTCGTGAACGGGCGCCGTCAGTGGGCGCTGGTCATTTCTTGGCTGCCACGGCTTATTTTAATTCCATAATTGTTTTTATCTTTTTATTACGGACGCTTTTAACGTGCACGTCTTTCTACATCGTTCTCACATGTATAATTACAACATGAATGATGTAACCACTCTATTGTAACAATATTTTGATTTAAAAGAGTGTCCATGGAGTTTCTTGCCCGTTCTTCTCCATAGGTACCTACTACGCTTTGGAATGGGCAACTAGCTTCATCTTTCTGACTGACCGACCCCTTGACAGTTCAAAAGTGCCTGTAATTGGTTTATTTGAAATAAATGCTTTGAGTTTGAGTTTATAATAGCGTTTTTTCCTTTGAGGCGAAACGGATAGGATGTACATGTAACCTACACCAAAAGGTTAGGTATGCCTATTGATGTTGCTGGAACATCATGCGAACCGTACCTACACTTGTTTGCCATCTCTGTATATTATATTTATGTATGTATATGTAAGCTTGGCATTCCCAAGCTTTAGGAGAAGCCTAGGTCCAGCAATAAGGTAGGTAGGTAGATAATAAAGGATGTTATAATATGAAATGAAACTACACACTTTTCCAAATATTTAAAATATGCACCTATTTATTACTTATCAGTCATGTATCTATCCTGAGTAAAACTTGGTCAAGGAATTGTGCAGGTGGAGTTATATTATCCTGGTGACGCGCATAACCCTAGTACTACACTATGCTCATTACGTGAGAGCAACAACCCACAGTGCGCAAACCAATAATGCAATTGCAACAATATCCGATGATGGCATTCCTACCCACTTGTTGCCTATCTATTGTTATAAAAACATAGTAAGTTTTTCGTGACACATGCCGGGACTTTACTTTTGCTCGAATCAAATAAGAGCTTACTCCCCCTAACCTGCTTAAATTGACATGGTCCTCTCTGCAAACCTCTATTGTGTAAAGGCCATGGAAACGCAACTGTTCACCTATATAAGACCTAGCTTGTCGGATTTGGTAAGTGCCACAAGCAAAGAGGACCAATTCTTCTATAGACAGGTTAGGGAACACAATATTTGCACTCGTTATCGTTATAAACATAAGAGTTCCTTCTACCCAAATTCTCTTCTTGTACTATTTCTGCTAATGTGTTGTCTGCGAAAAGCCTTTCATTTATAATACATAATAATTTTTCATTTATAATTTTTTTTTTTTTTTTTTTGACAATTTGTTCCGCATTACTTGGATCCACAAACATTGTGGCAAATGCATTATGCAGTGCTGCTGCAATGGAGAAGTCTTTCATCATGTGAGGGCAAGCACGATTAAAATATTCATGTCTGAATATTTTAAAGTCTCTTTTGATTCTGCCATTAACGGCTTCCACAACCCATCTATTTATTGTCACACAGCGCGTCCTGTTGCCTTCCAGTGTAGTTAATCGAAACTGACCTGGTGACAGGGTTTCTGGTAGATAGGCGAGGAAGCCACGCTGATGTATAGCGTCTACACTATCTCGGAAGCCTCTATCGAGAATAAACACATCGTCTTCTCTAAAAAAATCCAAAAAACTGTCTTTATTTATCAAACCTATCATTATCGACGCATCGTTAGTAGTGGCAGAATATGGCCCTGCAACATCCAGGATGTATCCATTGCAACATACAATCATGAATGGCTTTATGAGATTTCGATACTTATGCAGGGAATAAGTCTCTTTTTGAAATAAATAATTTGAGCTTTTTTGGGCATAAACATAGGTGCCATCACAGATAACAATTGTATTTTGTCTTTCCAGTGGGAGATCAGGTCTGCCATATAAATTATTTGCTATATACGAGTTTTTACTAATAACATTACTCCGGCTTATAACATTAACAAGGTCTTCGTTTTCGTTTGAAAGACGATGTCGTGGTCTCGTCAACCGAAGTTCGCAGTTAATACACCGAACGTTAGAACGAGACATGTTTATAATAACAAATAGAGTCCTGTCTCAAAAAAAGTGTTCACTATCACAAGTACTCAACACGCAGGAACTCGAAAGCTCAACTCACAGAGCACCTTATAATACTGGGCTCAACTGAACGCGGAATAAACAATGCAAGTAAACAATAATGAGTTGGAAAGTAAACAAATAACAGACGCCAAACAAATCGGAAGATACGTACGAGTTACGACGACTGTGACAGATCACTGATGACAGTTGTCACTTGTCAGAAATACATTGTTCAATGTTGCCAGGTATTAACTGTAAAAAGTAACGATTATGTTATGTTTTCTTTAATTATGTACTTAAGAATACGGTTTACAGTTTAAGATTGGAATATTGCAATCTCATTCATTTCTAATAATATAAAAAGAAAAAATGTGTTCATAATGTTATTATAAAACGATTTTTAGTTTTTAACCATCCAGCCAACAATCACATTCTACTAATATGTATTATTCTACTGAAAATGGCAATGACTACTTCAACAACGCTATTTTACGTTTAGTAATTGCTACTTTTACTTCTGATTTAACAAAAATATCTATTTACATTTTTTTCTCTTTTCCCACAAAATAAAAAAAAACTTTAATCAGGAAAATAAACTACTGAACTTGATCTATAAAATGCATATAATTTAGTTTAGGCTCGTTTCTCAAATATAGCGACACTGACACTGCCGTTCTTCTTTGTTGTTCCTACTACCAGGCTCAAGAAAATAGGTGGCACGTTTAGATGCCAATGTATACGGTTTTATAATAAACTTCCTAGCCACATTCAAGAATTAAGCCTTACTAAATTAAAATCTTTTATAAAGAGGAAACTATGCCAGAATGCCTATTATACTGTCAAAGACTATATTGAGGACAAAATGGCTTGGGATTGAGTTGCTCCAATAAAGCACAGGCAATGTTAATTTGTTTTATTTGGCTAACTATTTTTACTTTTAATCTTTGCTATAAGTATCTATACTTATTTACTTAAACAATGACACTAATATTTACTGTATAAAGTATTATATTATTTTTAATTATTTTGAATGTGAGGACTATGTGTGTTTTTGTTCCAGTTTTAACCATGTTCTGGCAGTTTGAGTAGTTGATGCGGCCTACCCAAATGTCCTTTCTTTGGTATTGTTCGTCGAATCGTTGAGCTCCTTAGAGCGTTTATACCTTATGAGTGGCAACGCCGCAATTTAGTGTCTTTATCTCGTGGTTTTCAATTTTTATCATTACGCGGAACTATATTTTAAAAATCTGTTTAATTAACTTTTTAGAATTACGTGAAAGTGTTTAAAAAGTAAGTAACCGTAATGCTTGCAGTTGTTTTACAATGAAAATAACGCCCTGCAAGTTTCCAATGTAGTATTTGCATATAAATAGAACTGTAAACGCAACGATTTCTTACCTTTTACACAGTTTTCACATAATTCTAAAAAGTTTATTAAACAGATTTTTTAAATATAGCTCCGATTAAATGATAAAAATTGAAAACCACGAAATATGACACTAAATTGCGACGTTGCCACTCATAAGGTATAAACGCTCTTAAACTGCACGGTTACTGACAAATGCGTGCACTGACTGAACAGGTCCACTCAATCTGTGTGTTTATTTCCTCAAAAGACCATTTCAGACACAAATCTACATGGTCCTCAAAGATTATTATAATATTATTCTAATTATTGTGAATGTGAGAACTATGTCGGTCATTGCTTTTTTTTTGTATTTTTCTCAGTTAGTTTAATCATGATCTGGCAGTTTGAGTAATTTATGCGGCCTACTCAAATGTCCTTTCTTTGGTATTGTTCGTCGAATCGTTAAGCTCCTTAAGTCTAAGTTGAGCTGCACGATTGCTGACAATTGCGTGCACTGACTGTATAGGTCCACTCAATCTGTGTGGTTCTTTCCTCAAAAGACTATTTCAGATACCGATCTACATAGCCTTCACATGATCTGACCAAGATTTTGTCTGGACTTTAAAAGAGACTGTGACCTCTGAGTTTGTTTCGGCCTTTCTTCTCAGAGTAGACAGATAGGAAATGCCGACGTCATCTAGTTTTTAAAATACGATTCACGTGTAAAAGTGTTTGTTCAAACCTACTTACAGAAATAAAATCATTTATCATTTCACAGCTACTAATTAAAAAAAAAATATTACATAGGGTTCTTACAACACTGTACAACACCCCATGGTTTCAGAATCTTTTACAGAGGATTCATATCACGGGTGTCGATAAAGTCTTGTATGCAACTGTACATAATAATTAGGTATTAAAACACTCATGTGATAAACCCACATTCGGGTTTTAATACCCCTTATTATACAACAGTTGCATAAATAACTATTAAAACACAAATGTACAAAACGAAACATGTCCTACAAACTCATTACAAAATAATACCATATCCAATCCATTTCTCTAATATATTTTGTTAAATAAACCGAAAACGTAAGGGCGTTATCGTGGAGCCCTCTATGTACGTGATAAGAAACAAAATGTGGATAGTTTCCGCCATCTGCAATACCAGAGGCATCGTTGATGTGTTGCTAACACAGAGACAATGCTGAAATAGTTTCAGAACAAATATTCCATATCATATTACACCTAAATATAGGCGTAATGCTTTTCTTATAAGAGGCGCTCGGAGCTTCAATGATGTATCTTCTAAGCATGATGTTGACTTATTTTGCACTAAGATTAGCACAGCAAGGACGCTCTTAGCCAAATCATTTTTTGGGAATGATACACCGGCTAGTGGTTCCTAAACTCATATATGTAGCAACTTAAACAAATAAATATAACTTAGCTAACCTACTTACTTATGTAGACAATGTACTTTAATTGTTCGGCTTCACGTAATCGATATGCTATATATTCCGTGGAGGCTTGTTATTAGCAATTTGATGATATGTTGTTGTTACCTATTTATTTGTAATTAGTCTGTAAGCCTTCTTATAAGTAATAAAAATAATAATACAGGCTTTACGCGTGACGGGACTGAAGTACCTACTTATGTTTGTTATAACCTTTATTAGTAACAAACTCTCTTACTTCTTGCATTGCTAGGTAAACAACATTGAATCATAATCTACTTTACAAGAAAATGATGATATAATGTCGTCGCATAATTTACGCTTGATTTGAACTTTATATCCCGTGTCGTTAACATAAATAAATACACACCCAAAAATACACGGGAAAACCGAACAAAAAAGAAAAAAAAACACAGATTTTTCCTGTTTGATTAATTCAGTCGAGCAGACGATCCGTTTCTGTAACATGGACCCGTACGTTGTCATTGATCATGGACCCTTAATAATTATTCATTCCGTTTTCATTGACAAGATTCTAGGTACATTTAAGCTGTTGTATTATTGCAAGGATTTAGTAGAATAATGAATATTTATCAATTGATGTCATTCATCTCATGAATAGTCATTAGCTATTGTAAGCGTTAACCTAACTAGGCATGCACCGGGTTTACATACACCACGGAGCAGACATACACTATCTGGATAACATTTATATTTCGGTACTATAATAATGCGTGGAAAGTACAATTTTTGTTACACTTTGTTAAACGGGATTTATCAAACGTTTTTCTAGAAGAAAAAATAAAGATACTACAGACCGTTTTGTAATTTTTATTTTTATTGTCATCTTTCCATAAAAAATCCTAAAATAAAAATAAACAATTGCTGCTAGTGCTTACACAATGCATTCACTCGAGTCGGATTTTCCAAATGTAATTTTGTTTTGTCTCTTTGGTATGGTATTAGTTAGTAGTATATAGAATAGAATAGAATAGAGTTTTATTTAGCAAATATGCATAATACACAATAGTTGATATGACATATCAACGCTCAGCCATATTTTACCATTCGGCATGCAAACATTTACATTATTTATGAAACATGCACTTATATTCGATTATATTATTATTATTACAATTATCATTCAATAGATCACTTAGTAAATTATTATCATTTTCATTATAATTATCATTCAATTAATAAATTATAATTTTCATTACAATTTATCAACAAATACTATACTATAGACTATACTCGGTATCTCCCTAAAGGGCCCAACAATCTACATAAAATTGTTTATGGGCCACTGTTACTCATTTTTATGTTCATGTGTAACTTTTTATGGCTTCCTATCTATACTTATTCTCATTTATTTTTATTCACAAACCACGAGATTCGTACTCAATGGAGAAGCTTAGTAAAATGAATTATATTTTTATGGTGGGCGTGAATAAGTTTCCTGATTCTTTTGAGGAGTTCTAAAAGGTATAATTATGTATTCATACACGAAATATCTGAAGGGGTCATTGTAGATACTCATCATTATGAACAACTTTTACTATGGGACCACACCTAAAATCGCGAAAAAAAAATCTGCTGTATGTTCAATATGTTCGCATAACTCGTCAGAATGTAGGGATCAGCAGATTTTTTTTTCGCGATTTCTGGTTTGGTCCCATATTAAAAGTTGTTCATAATGATGAGTACAATGACCCCTTCAGATATTTCGTGAATGAATAGATACACCTTATATAAGAATGTTATTCCAGTTAATATTTTTTTTTAAACAAACAAGTAGTCATATTACCAGACATCAGTTATTTTTGGATGTGGTGATAGTTTTTGGCATCATATTTGGATAGCTATATAGTTACAACAATATTTTTCTTTGACTAAGGGCCCGTAACATGTACCACAACCACACCAAAACGACAACACGTGGACGGACGCTAATTTGTATGAAAATGAATAATTTATTCATACGGACCACACTTTATTGTCAAAATCAACCGTGTGGGCGATATCAACCACATCAAGACCACGTCGCTGCTACAACGCAACCACCAGCGAGACCGCGCACTAGCGGCGGGCCACATTGCAAACACAGCGATATGTCTGTCTGCAAACACTAGTCACAACGTAAACTCAACGCAACTAATAGCAACAACGCAACTGCAAGAGGTTGCGGCGACACTATTCACAAGTAACCACTGCTTGCCCATATTATTATGTTGTCAATGCGATGTGTTTTAGTACGCGTGAACGGGCTTTCAAACAAAGTCTGGCTCAAAGCAGAATAATTCCATTCCAAATAATGTTACTATACTAAACCCGAGCAATCCTTTTAAAAACCCCTACCGAATCTATCAAAATCCCGTACAAAGTATCAGTTCTACCAACATCGTCCTACGCCGTTGTTTATGCAGACAACTTAATCCATCTCTGGTTTACAGTGTCGGGTGAAAATTTTACCACGAACGTAGGAAATATTGGATCGTTTACAACGAAATTCAGTCTTCAAACGTACCTTAGATAAGGTGTGGAATAAAAGCTGGATCCTAGTGGCTGACGTGAGTTATGGCGGTCGGTAGTTCTTTCTATAGCAGGATCTCATGTCTGGTAATGTGAAGTGAAGTTAAAAGGGTCAGTAAAAAGTAATGGGTGGAACTCTCATCACGGAACATACGAGTTTGTAACAGATGCTAGATGGCTAGTTTTTTGTATGGAGATTTACGGAATGTAGCTTGTAGATCATGCATTGTTTTACTGATATAAAATATTTTGTTGGAACTGATTTTGTGTTTAAAATTAGACTTATTGTTAAAGGTTTTGGAACGGAGTACATAATAACGTGTAAATCAGTTTCTCATGGTTCATAATGTTGTTATTAATAGCTAGTCCGTCGGTCAAAATGTGGTGATTACGACAATTTTTACATCATGCTGAGTTGTTTTAGACGCTCACAGTTTTAATGTTGTTTTGTAACGATTGTTTACTTTATTCGACCCTAATAAATAATATCATCATAAATCATGAGTGACAAATCAACTTTATTTTTCGCCCTTCCATTATAAGACAATGCAAATATTTCCCGTATTTACTTGGCGGTCAAAGGAATAAGGATAATAACTCGAGGGGTAGTCTTGGCTTCCAATCGGCATGAGAAGGACTCTTATGAGTAAATCTTTGTAAGAGGCTATGGAAAAAGAGCGCAATTGTGGCAAAGTAGGCACTTGAAAGGTATCGAGTAATTATAATCTTATACTGAGGATCTTCATGATGTGGGTAAGTGAAGACCTTTCATGAGTTAATTCCGCATCGAATCAAACCTGTTGACTGACTTATCTTTTGACTGTGATATGAATTATTTTCTCAAAGAGAATTTCATAGCACTATTTGTATTAAATGATTTGCAGTTAATACTTAATACATTTTCTAACATTGATGTTCAAAAAACATATATTATTATCTACTAAGAATGACTGTACAAAATAAATGAAAATAATAGGTAGATTTTACAAAGTAAGTCGAAAACAAATCTCGACGTCACGTAGCTAATATTTTTAGCCTTTTCTGACAAAACTATAAATTATTACTAAGAAGTACTTGACACGTGAGACATATAAATTAGGTACCTACCCTGAACAAAATGATTGTGTTTTTCAGTCATGTCACGAAAGCGATTTTTATAAATGGAATAATAGTAACCATTTAGACTTTAGACGTTTAACAATACCACCGACAAAAAGATAATAATCAAAGTTAAAAGGGACGACAAAGTAATTAAATTTTGTCGATTCCACCCAAATAAATTGGGGATGACGACGCGGCGCGAATATTGAGATCAGATGTCAAGGGTATAGGTATTATATTTTAAAGATCTTTGTCTTCTTTTGTAACGGGAAATAATGGCAATGTTGAGAGCATGATTTATTTGCAGTTGACGATTTATATATTCTTAATTGTTGCGCTATTATTACTTTGACAATTATTACGTCCAGAATATTATTGAAAAGTATTTTGTCCATTTTAAGGACAGCTACAATTATAAGGGCAACAGATTTATCACGTGATAAAAATAGGTAATATTCGTATCTGGTTTATTGCAAGATTGTCACAATTTCTTCGACATTAATGACATGTTCAAGCATAAATGTAAGCGAAAATACCCCACATCAAACATGACACAGCAAATATTTACTATGTGTAAATACAATCGAATTTCTAAATATATTCAGAGGAAAATTTTCTACTTTATCACGTCTCAAAGAACTTTCTTTCATCTCACGCCCAAAACTTTACTTCATTTGACATTCATGGAGCATGAGTATCTAAATAGTTTCAGTGAAATATGTGCATCAGTATGAGAGGGTTTTGATAACAAATGTTGCTTTGAAACCAGTCTTTTTAAATAATATCGTGGAAATATCTAAAGTTTTTCGAAGGGTGAAACATAGATGGCAGTTGAACAAATAGTTGTGTTGGTCACTTGTGTGTTACAGATAGTTTGCTTGCGTACACATTGGGTTTAACGGCTAAATATAGATAGTCTTCTAACGTCTTAATTTCTAAGAATAATCTAAACTAAAATTATAAGGATAAAAGATTAGTTTTTTTTGTTGTATGTTTGTTTGTTACGCGTTCACGCTTAAATTGCTAAACGGACTCTAATGAATTTGGCACATGGGTAGGCAGGGCTGACATGACACACACGACAGTCACTCGCTCTCGCGTCGAAAAGATATTGACTAGGTACTCTTCTACTTCTGTCACTTTTCTCGCTTTCTGACAGCGCTGTCATACAAAATACTCGACTCGTTCTGTCAAACTTGATGTTTTCTCGACAAACCCTTTTTTTTTTTTTTTTTTTTGTGGGTGGGAAATCATCAAATAACTTCTCCCGCTCTGGGCAGAGCAGGAGGGCGTGTCAGACTCTTACTGACTAAAACCCACCCGTGTTCCTTCAGTTGCCTGTGCCAGGGGCCACGGTAACCCTCTTGGACTTTTCCGCAACCCTAGCAGGCATCGGTCCTAGCAAACCCCGTCATTGGTGCTGACATCTCTTTGAGGCGCGCGTGGAACACAACGCGCCGTCGACCCGGGCCTGGTCCTTATCGAACGGCGAGCTGCCCATTGCTCGCCGCTCGCAGGCCCGCGCCTACGGTGGCCGGGAATCGGCCTGCGATTCCCGACGCCCATGGCGTCTCCTGCGGCGGCTAGGGGCGTGAGGGCGCAAACTTTGCCTCTCCCTCACGCGTTCCGCCTCCTCCTTCGCGAACATTACTGCTTCGCAGAAGGAGGTGACGGCTTCCCAAGCCCTCTCGCTCCGTACCATGGCCTGGACCAAGGCCGGACGCGAGAGATCGCCACCGCCAATCGCCTCCACGAGGACACGGCGTTGCTCCGCCCAAGCCGGGCAGACCTCCACCGTATGCTCCACCGTGTCCTCCGGGCGATCCACACAATGGTGACACCCGGGCGTTTCCTCCCGCCTTATCCGGAACAGGAACCTCCCGAAACAACCGTGTCCGGTGAGGACCTGCGTCAGGCGGAAGGTGAGGACGCCGTGGCGCCTCTCTAGCCACTCCTCAAAGAGGGGACTTATCGCCGCAATTGTGGCGTGCCCAGCGCTGGGTTGCGACAATCGCACTCTCCATGCCGCCCTGAGATCCCGCCGGAGCTCTGTCCGCTGTACCGTGATTTCTCGCGGCAGCGGAGCTACGCCCCGGCGTTTCGCCTCCTCGGCCACTCCCAAACGTGCACGAGGACTTTTGCCTCCAGATCCCATGGCGGTAATCCGGCAAGGAGGCTCGCCGCCTCACCGGAGACCGTACGGTATCCCCGGACCAGCCGGATGGCCATGACCCTTTGGGGCGCATTCAACCAGCGGGCTGGCCGCCGCCTCAAGGAACGCGCCCACACCGGTGCCCCGTAAAGGGCCATGGACCGCACTTCTCGACAAACCCTAACATGGCACCTAAGTTATATCGAATTTCGACAATCCAACGCGAGATAAGCTCCGATTCTTTTGTCATGTAGTCATCCTCGATTTTGACGACGAGGAGAGTAGAAAATATTATGATAAAAAACATGTCAATTTCATAATAATAATTGTACTTATTTTAGTCATAATTTATTTTACAATATTAATAATGAAAATACAAAGTATATTGAAACAAAGTTCCTCTCCGCGGCCGCGAGAGATTGTGGCGGAGGGAAACACAGATGACGTAGATGACCATCACTTTCAGTAATAACCAGTCACTTTGGCAATTACAGTGATAAACGAAATCTAGGGAGCTATGGCTGTATGGCAATACCAAACCATCCCAACATCTTTACATAGTATAAAACAAAGTCGGTTTCTTTGTATGCTTACTTAGATCTTAAACAGCGCAACGGACTTTAATGCGGGTTTCATAATTAGACAGGGTGATTTAAGACGAAGGATTTAAGACGATGATTTAAGACGATGTATAAAACATGCATAGTAGAGAAAAGCCGAGAATTTAAGATTTGTAATAAAACATATCTTTGTGCGCTTACATTGTAAACGCCTGCTAAATCTTACGAGATAGATCAAAATAATGTACTACGGATTTGTATATTTAAAAAAGATTTACAAAAAACTCAACAATGGTCTATCTCCTAAGGATAATCCACAGAAACCATTTTTATCTTTTATATATTACAAAAAAATAATGGGTTATCTAAGAAGCTAACTAAATACGTTAGATACGTTGTACATTTATAATGTAGATCAAAATTGCCCTTTACAGCATATTATCATTAAAATGATTGCCAACATCCACGCGGGCGAAGCCGCGGGCAGAAGCTAGTAATGACTAAATTTGCCAGTTCATTCATTTCATTCAGTTCATTCCAAAGGGTGGTGATTAACAACGTTTAGTGTTTTATGGTTATAATAGCGAAATAAACTCCAGCTGCATATTTATCTGAACGACAGCCCTAAGAGAAGTAAGTGTGGTGATTAATAAAATTTGCAATATCATGGGTTTGAAGGTGATTGTCACAATATCAACCTTCGCTTTGGCAAATTGTGATCGTTGGCCCATTTGTCATTTGTGGTGATTATCTAGAGAGTATTATTATGTGCCACAAATTTTCATTTCCGTCATTTTGTATTTTAATTTCGGCATGCCAAATAAAACATTTATATTTAATAAAAAAAGTTATTACACAAAAAACTAAACATACATACGTGAAATCAATATAGTACATACTAATTCATGCGTAAAATTTATCGAATGAAACGGAACCTCAAGCCGATGTGACAATGATACAAAATCTTTGTTTTTTATAACTTGCTACATCGGTCTCTCGTCGCGAGATAAAGAAGTGTCAAAGTGCCTTACTCAAGTGTACTCGAGCTTAACGGTCACGTTAAGCTCGAATACACTTGAATGAGGCACTTTTTTGTTAGGCATTAGAATGACGTCAGAATAGTAGACAAATTTCGACAAATCCAGAAAAAGGGCGTTCTCGCGCTTTTCATGTTAGCCCTGCTGGATCCTAGACATAGGATACTTTTTATCCTGTCTTATAAGGGTGAACCCGCGGGGCGCCACTGGTTAGGTATAAACTGAGAGACTAGAGTTTCAACAGTTGACAAAGTATTGTGTTTTTTGTTATAAATAAGTGGTTATTTCAGGTAGAAAAAGCAGATGAAAATTTAAAACCAAGAAAATGTGAAATTGTATTCCTACACTTTTCAATTTGTTGATTTACAGTTAAGTTATTCTAAAGCTTTTAACTTTTACAGCCGAACAAATTGTAATGTGAATATTTGAAAAGGTCAAGATCAGGACGTGAGACCAACGTTTAAGTGCCATTTATTTTTATAGGTAAAAGGGTTTATTATGTTTAAACGATCTAATGAAGGCTTGGGTGAAAGAGTTTGTGATAATTTCGAGTTTCATGATTAGAACTTCATGAAATGTGTTCTGTATTTGTGAAACTAAACTCGTTATTTTTTATTTTTGTGTATTCGCTTTATTCTTTATGTATGGGGCTGGTCTGATGGGCTGAGTGTTAGCAAACTTACTGTAGGTGGATTTATTTGACTGACCGGTTGGTGCAGTTTGTAGCGATCCTGCATTCTAAGCCGCTGGTCCCTGGTTCGATCCCCGGACAAGTCAAACAATTTGTGTGCATGCACATGTCTGTTTGACCTGTATCTGGGTGTGTATATGTATATAAGTATGTATATCAGTCATCAGGTTACCGTAGTACAGGCTCTACCTAGTTCGGGACCTGAAGACCTTGTGTGGATTTTGTCTCATATTATTATTATTATACATATGATATGTATTCGAAATTTAATTTTTTTATTGAAAACATAAGTACCTGAAGGTGTAAATAAGTTCCGACGTTACTTACACGTTACTTTTGCGGTAAGGCAAAATTAAAAGCAGTACCTCCCTATAATCAGCAAATTTTGGCAAACAATTATCTATTCAATGTTATTCCCACAACGTCCAATGCAACAACTTTACAGTCTGAAACGTGCCCGTCTTGACCGAAGTCGGGCAATTTGTATCTTACCTCCCATGAGCACAACTTTCGAAAATTCCGTCAGAGCCCTCGGGACAGAGGGCTGAACTTAACAAAATTTGTTTCCAAAGTTAAATTATTAAAGAAAATATATCGGGCTATAAAGGATGTCACAAACAGAAAGGCCCAGTAACAATCTGTTCGTAAACCCTGACAACGCCGTCGTCGCAACATCAGATATTAATCATTTATTTTCATTTATTGTTGCCATTTTTACAATTCTCACGAACGCGAATGCCATTTTGATTGCCATGTCAATTACCCATGTAGGTTACGGTCCCCATGTTTCACACAAACTGAAAGACTGTTACGTGTCCTGATTTCGTTCGCGAAATCATTTCCGTGAAAACTTAAATGACAATCAAAGTGTAAATAAAATGATTTGTAAAATAATAACCTATTATTACCAATGTCAGCATTTTTGATCTGTTCAATAATGGAAACATTAGGAATTAAGTTATCTAGAGGTTTAAAAAAACCTGTCAAATCTGCTCCCTCACAAAAAAATTGTGTAAATGCCTTGATGAAATTCGGTTCACCGACCCAGCTTGATTTATTCGGATACGCGAAGAAGATACAAAGTATCCATACTATTATCCGATCTTTTGTTCGCTGAACAAGCACCGTTAACAGATAAAAAGTTTTACGTCATAAAATAAATTTTGATATAAACAATAAAAAATTAAACAAATATTTTATTAATTTGTAGATAGGTAAATATATCACACCTGTAAATCAATTTTGACTTGCAATTCGCCGATTATAATTTCGAATTCAATTCAATTTTCATTTTAATAAAACCAATCAATCAATTATTTATTTATTGCTTTTCGTATCGCTCATTTCAAAATACAGCTTTACTCTTCCCAATATTGCGGGCAGTAAAATTTCGGAGCAATTTTTTTTTCATAAGCAATTTAATTGAAAACTGATTGTGAATTGTGACGAACATAATTATTTATAGCCATTACGAGGTTTGTTCATTTCAAAATTCTTATACAACGATATTATGATAAATAAATTAACTATTACTATTAAATTCGCTCTCATAATTGACCTACGTTAGACGTCATTGATCGCCGTGGGTAGAGGGCCTACAAAAGATCGCGTGTTTCTGCAGTCTCGACATAGATAGCGACGGTGTTGCAAACTACTGCTCGCTAAAGAATAACGAAAATAATCGCTTGCCGTAACGGTGCTTACGACAAATGGATGACTCTACATCCGAGATACCATGCAAAATCGTACATAACATTGACATAACGATGTCGGTACGCTAGCGTAAAGCTAAAGCGTATTAACAGTTCGGTTTTTTCAAAACAAATTATTGGCCGTAAGAAATCGTCCTTGAATACAGGGAAATTTGCAGTATATGATGTAATAATAATTTTATTTTTTCTTGAAAATTGTATAGTGGCTATGTAAACCATATCTTGGAAACACAATTTTTCATGGAAACGATTAAGTAGCGATCCCCATTTTAAAGAATTAAAATAATTCGTTAAAATATATCGAAGGGCATACAAATTTGCCTCCTTACAACATTATTAACCTTATGCCAAACTTGTCACGTGTCAAGTCATTATTGTCTTGTTTATTACTGTTAGTTGTTATTGGAAACAAAACTATGTATTTCCAATCGTCATCATCAGCCTATAATGTTCCCATTGCTGGGACACAGGCCTCCTCTCGGTGAAAGGGAAAGGGAATGGGCCGTAATCCACCACGTGGGCTCAGTGCGGGTTTGTAGGTGTCACATGTTTCAAACTTTCGGTTCTAGGACATGCCGGCTTCCTCTCGATGTTTTCCTTCACCGTTTTGAGAGCAGTGGGTATGAAATAATTTACACTAAGTAAAGCGCCTGTCTGGGTTCGAACCAACGACCTACAACTCGTAAGTCGCGGCCGTTACCACTAGGCCACTAACGCTCTGCTATTTTTAATAATATTTGCACATAGCTTGGAGATGCGTCATTTGTGGTCGCTATCTCTTGTAGTGACGGAACGATGTAGAAGAAGAAAACAATTTGATCAAAGTGAATAGCGAAGGTTCAAATTTTAATTCAAAAGATCTTTCGAAAAGTATGCAACATGCCTCGTGTAAACTGTGTTCAGATTATCATAATGTGTGTACTTAGAAGACGATTGTGATACTTAGTGGAGATTCAATAAAGTGGAAAACTTGATTTGCGGTTGTGTGTTATTTATTTATTTAAGAAGATCGGACGATACACTCCCGTCCAAAAGATTTAAATGCCTATGGCTTTCTATAATGCGGTGATTATCGAAGACGCTCGTTCCCAAGAGGTATGTCCGGTATGTAAGTGGACTCAAAAGCCACATTGGGACAAACACACAGACACACCTTCACGTACGCCCATTCCGCATAATTTTTCATTATAATTACTTGCAAACACCAAATAATTACGTAGGTCACACTGAAAGTTAAAAAAAAATAAAAAACGGAAGGGTGTAGAAGCCTGTTAATATTTTATTTGAATTAGAAGTAGTCTCCGTTCCACAGTCGATGGAACAACTGACTGAAGCAGTGGGCACACTCTTCTTTAGGGATTTCTTCCACGCCTTTTTCGAATGCAGCCACGGCATCATCAGATTTCATAAAACGAATTCCTCTAAGTGTATCTTTTATTTTTGTAAATAAATAAAAGTCACAAGGTGCTCAGGACTGTAAGGAGGATGACTTACTAACTCCACACTTTCGATAGACAAATGTTCGATAGTCCTTCTGGCGAAGTAAGCTGGAGCGTTGTCGTGGTGGAGAAGGATCCTGCTTCTTAAACAATGACTGACATACCAATCTGCAGTAACAGTATTTAAATCTTCTAGGACAATTGTTGCGAAATAACCCGTCCATCCAGAGAATGAGGCAATCATCTTTTTCCCTTGACTCCTGCCTTTCTTTACTTTTGTCGGCAAATCTTCGATTGGAAACATCCATTGCGCAGATTATCTTTTGGTTTCGAGTTCTTAACAATATGTCCAGCTTTTATCACCTGTGACGATGTTATATACACCATTTGAGTCACCTCCATCATATTTTAAATACCACCAATCCAAACCATGGCGTTTTTGATCTTCCTTCAAATTATGAGGTATCCATCATAGTACAAAGTTTTCTGGCACCTAAATGTCCATGTAAGACTTTTTATACTTGACTCATACCAATGCTTAAGCCTGCCCGAATCTGTTGATATGTCACCCTTCTATCAGCTTCTAACATAAGCTACACAGCACTCACTTTATCTTCAGTAGTCGCCGTAGAAGGACGTGCTTCTCGCGAATCATCAGTGAGTTTGGTTCGACCACATTTAAACTCACCAGTTGTAAACAGTGGCACGGGATGAGGCTTCGTTGTGAAATGCTAATAGAAGTCTATCGTAACAAAGTCGTAATAAATCATTGAACGAAGTGTTCTCTAGTCAAATCCATTTCGACACACGGTAGACACTTTTTAAACTGCCGCCTATTGGTAAAAACAAATGACTTTTCTTACTGGCCTATTCTAAAAACGTTCAGCGTGATCCCTGTGTAGTTTACGGTGCTAACAAAGTAACGAATACGAACGCTAGTAAGCGGGTTGTCAAAAATTGTCGCAACATAATTCGTAAATATTAAGAGAATCGTAAAGTTTGCGGCATAGTTCAGTAAAATACCGATGACAACTGTGAGTGTCGAGACCATCAAATATCGTTACATCCGGATCGTTAGGACTTTGCGACTGAGTTTGTTTTGTTTGTGCAGAATAAACAATTTTTCTTTCTTTTCTTTCTTTTTTTTAATTCGGCCATAAAGAGATCGCTATCTTTGTCGAGTCTGCAGGCCCTGGATGAGACTCGCACAGGCAATGGAACCATGACATAAAAGGGAGGAGACCTAATACTCAACAGTGGTTGGAATAAGGGTGCCAATGATAATGACAATGATAGGACGTCTTTGCATCGAGTACAAACGTGCGTCTTTTTTTTCAATACATTTACAAAACTATTGCACGAATGTTTATTAACAGTACCCCTCTATCAACGCCATTCGAGCGCAAAAAGATCCTTGTAGCAGTGTAACTATTTTATCAACTGCCTATTTTCCTGACTGTCGTACTAAGTAAAAATTATCTCATTAATTTATTTTATTTATTTAAGAAAAGAATAGAAAAATAGGTACAAAGGTGATGCTTATTTGCAAAGAAATCCCTTCCAGCACACCTCTGCGATAGGAAAGTAGTTAAAGAGATGTAAACAGCGTGTTGTTTTTTTTTCAAACAAACATTTCCTACCCCTTATAACTTTAATGTTGTATCATTCTTCATTATGTAATTCATTGTATGTCTTTATTAAGCTGTACACAGCGATTGGAAATAATCTTCAAAACTATTCTTTTCTATTTTTAATAGCTATTTACTTAGTATTCAGTTCAAAGCAAAACCTTCCAGAATCTTATCTAAATGGTCTGTTCCAAAAGTGTATTTTGTAAAGGAGACTGAAACGATTACATACAAGCTTGGGCCTGGGTGTAAAAAGATGAAAGTGGTGTCAACTAATAACTATTTTATCATCAACCTTTCACTGAAAATTCTGCGGATTTTGTCAATCTGAGAACAGAGATATAAGAGATTAAGTAAATGTGAGGTGATGTTACAATATTTAACTAACAGCTGATTCGTGAAGTGCAAAATATGTTCTTTTGCACTAATAGTTATTATATTTAGTAGAAAGTGAAAATGAATGAACTTAAATGACTTTTAAGTCATAGACAGGTAACAGGTATGAAGATAAGGAAAGGATGTCTAAAATAAAATAAAAAAAGCATTTAATATAGTGTATTATTCGTCTTCTATTATAATTAAAATGTCGTCTAGGAATTGTGCAGGTGGTACTATATGATCTTGGTACCTCGCCCAGCTAAGGTACCATATAATGCACATTACATGAGCGAAATAAAATAAATAAAAAATAAACATGGATTAGAAAACGTACCTCTGGATACCACTTACAAATTGAGTGTTTTGGTTTGATAATGTATATGGCTTATTCCGATAAAATAATTTTGATTCGTCTTAAAGATGTTTTTCGTTTGGCAATGAAGGTTAACTTTTTAAACTTTTTCAGAGACAATTTTTAAATTATGTTATTCAAACAATATTTTTTTATTAGCTATTGAATTGATATAATTACAGTTAACTATTTACACTAGTTACCTACTAAATAACTAACTATACAAATAAATACAAAAACAAAAGGCACTTATGCGTCGAAGTATTCGTCCGCATCGCTGTCATCCGGAAACGTGCCCAAAAGACTGGCGGCATTGCTACGTCGAATGGCAATGCTTATTCTTTGACCAAAGAACAACCCAGCCCTCTGGTCACGTGAAGTGTCGACCTGTCGGCGAAAAATATCCTTAAAAAGGAGACGCGCTCTCGGGCCCCATGAACCAAACGTTTCAACCCCTAAAGGCTCAAAACTGTAGTTACCTATAAGGTTTGAGGGTCTCAGCAGCTGCAGCAGCGGCGCCAGCACAGCCCGCCGTGCTAGGAACATGAGATGGCGCAAGGATGTCGACACAGGTTGCGTCCCACACCAGAGGCCTACCCCCCTTCCAAGGCAACAACGTCATGCCGTCTGGTCTCTTCCCATCGTCACGTATCAATCCGTTTGGTTTTAAAACCGCTGGTACGCCGGCGGTGACGAGAGCTCGACGAATAATATCGTGGATGCTGGCGTGCCGTGCTATACGACCTGCGCTCCTGTAGCAGGACAAGCCATGGTGCCCGAGGCTGTCGACAGTTTCACCATAGTGACACCGATGCGGAGCAACACAAGGCGTGCCCAAGCGGAGACACGTAGCGAGCCGAAACGATGTCATCCATCATAGTGCCTATGGTGGATGACGGGAGCGCCTGAAGTCACAAGCCTGACTCCCATTGTCCCACAGCCAGCAGACGGGCACGCTCAACCATATTAGAAGACTTGCTCAAAAGAGTATTTCGTGTAGTACTGCAGAGCGGCACGTCCCACCATCTATGGGAGGACGGGTTGTCGGGCAAATACATATTGGGACAAGCCATTTTCTAAGCGTTCAACGCATCGGTCAAACACGGTACTTTAAAATCGACCAGTGAGGAAGATAATTTATATTCCTGGTTAATTTATCGGTACTGTGAACCGAGGAGAGGAAAGCCGGTAAACTTATACTTGAATTGTTGCGGACGCTGAGAACACCCAGACGAATGGGAAGTGTGGCTTGCTGCCACGCTCGGTCGTCCAGGGCCACATTGAGGATCGAAGTTAGTGTGTTTCTAATACTTTGGTCTACTTTTTCTAAAAGTTGTGGATGCTTCCATAGGTGGGAGGAGCGAAGCCTATATGTAAATTTTGGTCCAAAGCAACAGTATCAAACGAGTGTAAGAGCCGAATGAATGTTAATTTTGAAAAGTCTTTCCGAGACATCATTGAATTAATTTTGTATTTTCTTCTCAATGAACGTTGGAAAGGATTCGTCAAAAATTGGGGACCCTAGGAGGTGAAGAGAGTTTTTTTCCGTAATTTTATTATTTGGTGCTATTGTATTAAATTTTACCATGGTAGTCTGTCTGTCAGTGGTTTGGGGAAGATGAATTTCACATTTTGAAAGGTTAAGGTCTAGGCCAATGAAAATGAAATTTTCTTTTAAAAAAGTCTAGTCATTTAAAACTGTGTGTACATCGCCTTCTAGGGTTCCGTAATCCAAACACCAACGGTCTTATTACAAAACAAGGTTTTTCTTTTGACATGGTTTAAACCATCGAGCCTGTTTTTGAAATAAGAACCTAACTGAAATCGAAATACAGTTCCTTTTACAAAACTGTCAACTTAGTCCGGTCTTAGGTTGTAAATTTTGTATTACGAACTTTACTAAAGCCGGCATAAAGTTCAGAATACAAAAACTAAATCGAATGTGTAGGTTGGGGCTAAAGTTAGATCGTGTTTTGTAATAAGACGGCAAACGTTGAATTTAGAATTTAGTTGTCGAATGATTGGATTTATTGCCTTTTTATTTATTTATTTACTTTATTTATAAACAATAATTGTTTATAAATACAGATGAACGTGTATCCCTTTAGTTTGTGATTGCGTAAGAATTTTATCTGAAATGGGTTTGTTTACACTTTTGGCGTCACTATAGGCGTATTTAGGGAGAAACCTAACTCTTAAGTAACTGGGATCTGACAGTTGCACTAATACAATGGTTCGCCACAATATCTTAAACCAATAATGTCAGTAACCGTAGTCTATTGACCCTTAACACTTGATTTATGCTGAAGCAATATTCAACGCCTAGAGCCTGATCTGTTTGCAATTACAACATGATTGCTATTGGTTGTGTCAGTACACTAGCAATGTTACCAATACATTTGAATAGATAAAATAAAATAAAAATAAATAAATATCGTCTGACATTGCACACAGCACCATCTAGTTCCAAGTTAAGCACTTAACACTTAAGGCTTGTGTTATGGATACCAGATGGTTGATACACTACTTAAATATTTTTTTTTTTTTAGTTGACGCTACTACATGACAAAACTTCCAACCATAGCTCTTGTAGCTTAGAGACCGTCTGTTGTGCCGTATGAGGCCAAGCGTTGTCAAGTAGGAGCAGCGGGGACGAGCCATTAACCAAGGCTGGACGGAGATTTGCGAGTTTCTCCATCATTGTGTCCAGTTCCTCATAGTACACATCTGCAGTAATGCTGGTGCCGTTTCGTAAGGAGCTGTGATGAATTATACCGGCACTAGACCACGAAACAGTGACAATGACTTTTTTGGGGTAAGTTTTCGTTTGTCATTGTCATTGTCTAGGCGCTGAAATTGGGTCTAATGAACATTGCCCGCTTACCATCCTAAAAAAAAAAAACATTTTTCACCGCAAGTGACAATGCAGTTCAAAATCCCTTTGTTTCTGGGTCTGTTAAGCAACGCGAGGCATACCTCAGCGCGTTCGTCGCGCTGGCGATCGTTCAGTTCGTGCGGCACCCACTTATCAAATTTTTTTACCATGCCAATTTGACTCAAATGGACCAATAGTGTTTTGATGTTAACGTTGAATGCTGCTGCTAACTCAGCCGCAGACTGCGTATCGCCAGCATTCACTATTACCTTTAATTCGTCGTTGTTGACTTACGTTTTCGAGCGATCACGGAGTGAAATTTTTAAATTAAAATATCCATGTCGGAGGCGCTCAAACCAATAATGAGTCGTGCGTTCGTTTGTAGTGTTCACTCCGTTCACACGTAATTGATGTTGCGAGCCGTTTATGCCGTATTCCTACCGCGCCGGAACTCGTATTCCATTTAATTACTCGTATTTTTATCGTGTCCATATTGATGAAAAAAATACAAAATGTAGTGATAACAAAACACTAATCAATAAACAAATGACTGAATTTGAAAATAGAACTCCATGTTTTTTCAATAAAATTCATTTGGATTTAGAATCTGTCCATCTGCTACCTTTTGACGCCTAAACCAAAGAACCAAACGTTATGAAATTTTACAGATAGGTAGTCTGGGCCCAGGAGAAGGACATAATAGGCTACTTTTAATTCTGGATGTTTGTATGAAAAATATATGATATATACGCAGACATATTATCTGGTTTTGTAAGTAATACCTACCAAGTATTTAAGTACTATAAGGACTATTAAATGATACTGTAGCGGTGTCTGCATCGCCACATGCGAGCTGCGCGTCATACTGACGTCATGCAAATCCTGCGTCGCGCAAGCAGAGTTTACCGCGCGACTAGCATATATACAACTTCCCGACATCAATCGTTGGGCAGTGGCCCACCAGACACGACACCCGTCTGGTAGGAGGATCCTCCCTTTTCTACAGAGGCATGAGTGAACTTTACACCCTGTTCCTCGTACTTCTATAATACAATGTTATATTTATTCCGTTTATTCCAAAGAAACGTGTTTACATCTATGCGCCTATCATATCACTGTTGTTTTTTCGTGACAATAACCTAATAGAAATAATTAAAAAGCTAATCCTAAATTCGTTTGAATGGTTGAATGCAACCAGAGTTATTTTTCTGCCAGCCTGCACAACAAAAGGTCAACTTTTGCAGACAGACTTTACAGTACCTACCTACATGTATTGCGCATTAATTGAGCATTGCCAAAGAAAAAATTGCCAAATTAATCGTTTATCGGAGCCACAAGATTGATCGCTATAAACGCCTGAATATTTTAAGTCATATTTTACGACAGCCAACTTTCCCGGAAATCACACCGGGTTTTACGGCATTACGGTATATAAATTATGTTTACGTAGAGCAACAAATTCAAAAACGAACATTCAACGCTCAAAAACTCAAAACAATTGTTTCAAAACGTTATCACTCGAGAACTACGATAAAAAAAAACAACTCACACTCTAATACATTTTACTGTATGTGTATATTGTCTAACAATAAAATTGTCAAACTAATTCAAAATAGAATAATAGTTTTCTACAAGGGCAGTACAGCGACCGGGCAACTAGGAGCAAATAACAATTCATAAACAGTAACTCCCATAACGTTAACGCTAGTCCATGTTTTTTAGAAAATCACGTTGAAGGGCCACAAATCCTGTTTTTGTTTTTTTTTTAACGAACTTCGGCGTCCACTAGGGCCGTTGCCTGCCAGGGTTGCGGGAAAGTCTGAAAAGGTTACCGTGGCCACTGGCACAGGCAACTGAAGGAACACGGGTGGGCTTTAGTCAGTAAGAATCTGACATCAATAACTTCTCCCGCTCCACCCAGAGCGGGAGAAGTTCAAAATCAAAATCAAAAGTCATTTATTCAAACTGGGCTGAGAATTAGCACTATTTGAACGTCAAATCACATAAGACAGTCCCCCCAAAACGCCCGCCCTTCACCACTTCCTAGTGCTTTAGCTGGGAAGAAGAAGTGGCGGAACAAACTCCCCAGCAGCACTGCTGTCTGTTCAGTTAGAAGAACTGGATTCTATATAGTAATAAGTAATTAACATTACGAAACACAAAAATATTAAAATTATTTGCCATATGTCAGCTAGCACACGCCAATATTTAAAACTATACTCAAGCAGAAATAAATAATAAAAACAAAAACGCAAACAGAACTTAATACATAATAAAAAGCCTACAGGCATAAAGGGCGTGCCCGCTTACATATGCAATGCTGCATTATGTTTATATATAGCTGTAACTTGTAGCCACAAATGATAAACTAGGACCTTTGAAGTAAAATAAAGAAACATAAATTACTAATACCAATAACAAAACCATAGTCAGCAAGTTATTTGATGATGTCCCACCATAAAAAAGGTGGGCCACATATCCTGTTAGAATATTGAAATTAATCTAGGTTAAATAAGTTTTAAAAGCTGTTTAATCCATACAGCAGTTTACTGCGGCCAACTAAGAAGTTAACTTCCTGCTTCAGCGCTTATTAAATTCATTATATGCTGTAAGAAAAAAGTGTAATTAGCTACAAGGGAAGCTTGGGGTAATGTTGTACTAGTTCAGAACGCTTTTTATCCAATATCTTGGGTTTTGTTCGCTGAGCAACTTCAAGTCTGTTTTTAACTTCTTCGTTGAAGTGTTCGCAATGAGCGGGTTTTTAAACAGAAAACGACTGGTTAATATTCCTGGTGTTTTGAATCGTTAAAGATATATAATTTATATCAAGTGGGCCATTAAAAGGTAAGACAAGAAAATTTAATGTTTTGTAAGTGAAGATGTTTTGTACATACATCTTTTATGGGGTACTGTGTTAAATGTTACAACAAAATACCTTGTCATATATTGCAATTATATTAAAGAAAATTTAAAACTCATAAAAAGTCCACTTTGTAAACAAGCATATTACAAATTAGAGGATTTGATCCAAGATAAGAATGCTTGGAAACATGCTGGTCCAGTTCCATAGGACAATCTAGGGTCTAGACAAAATGAGACTTGTTGCTACTTTAATTATAAAAATTTTTATTTTTTGACATTGATTTACATTCTGTGATTACTTTAACTCACACACTGACTTATTACTTGTTTAAATAATTTGGAAAATTGTATACTTTTACAATGTTTGTAAATATGTGGGCACATGTATCTATCACAAAATTAACATTTGTCATTGCTACATTGTTTTATTCTTTTTACCGACTGTGGTAGGGTAATTGTATTAATTAAATGTGCATAAGTCTTCACATATAATTATATAAATAATGTATGCAAAATATTGTAACGCATTTTAAAAGAGTAACGATGGAGTTTCTTACCCATTCTTCTCCATACGAAACCACCTTTTGGAAGGGGCGACTAGAATCAATTCTATTTTAATGTAAATGTTGACGTTCAAAAGTGCCTTTTATGTGCCTATTTGGAATAAATGCTTTGACTTTGAAGAATGGGCAAGAAACTCCATAGTGACTCTTACAAAATGTTTTACAATATTTTGTATACATTCATTATAATTATGTGAATGTTATTTAATTATTTTCTATTTCTGATACAGGACGGATACGGTTGTTCTAATCAATATCAAGATTCCGATCGCTGACGTCATTGTTTCAAGTCAGAGACGGGCAGTGTGTGTCCAGTTAACCAAATGTATTGACACACAGCGGTATTGAGTCATACATTATACAATACAGCACTTACAGACAACAGGGCTGTGCCTGACGCGGTGGCCGTTTCAACTATGCAAATTAATTGCTTTGCCACATACACTATGCCAAGGACCGCAAACCTCATTTCTAGACTACAGTCCGGTCGTCGAGAGGATGCGTTCCTGACACTCTGTCAGTGCGAGAATTCTAGTAACTAATAAAGATCAAATTTGCAAAACACGTATTCGCTTGTATGAAACTGACGGGTGTCTAGAACGCATTCTCTCATCGGCCGGACTGTAAGGACAAATTTTATAAAACCCCGGTAACTAGTATTTGAATGTTTTAGTCGGTTTATAGGCGTTTTAGGTAGTCTATTAGTTAAATGCAAATTAGTTGAAACTTGTCATTTCAGTCTCGGAGACAACCCGGTTTTATGCACGAACTTAGATGGTTGATAGCGCGCTGTAATTTGGCACGAAATGTTTGAATAGAAAAGAAAAGAGTAGGTACTAGCCTTTTTTCTTTGTAAATCAGAATAATGTGAACTTGTTAATCAATCATCACTATTTCTGCCCCTTTTTTGCCAATTTGTTGCAATATAATTATATAATGTATAGTATATTATACCAAGCTATTTTAAATTATTTATTAATGAAATTTCATCTATATTAGGCAATCATAATCGTTAAAGCCAAAAAGCATCACCAAATTACCTAACCGACTTCACTGAACCTACCGCACCAAAAGCCGAAACCGGCCGACAGTTCCAAATGTACAACAGCATTTTTTTTGTCCGTGTGAAGATCGTAAATTTTCTACTCTACGCTCCTACCTCCCACTCTTTTGCTCACAGTGCAAGCGAAGCCGAGTTTATTAATTATTCTACATGCATTTAAAACAAACATGCAATATTTGCAACCAGAAAAGTGAATTCTAAAATGTGAGAAATTCGCTGTACTTTGTAGGAGGGATTCTGATTTTGTGATTTGGCATTTGCTTGAAAATAGGGCTGTAAAATGTTGTACTCAGTAAATGAATAATAAAAATCTGTTTAATTAACTTTTTAGAATTACGTGAAAGTGTTTAAAAAGTAAGTAACCGTAATGCTTACAGTTATTTTACAATGAAAATAACGCCCTGCAAGTTTCCAATGTAGTATTTGCATATAAATAGAACTGTAAACGCAACGATTTCTTAGCTTTTCCACAGTTTTCACATAATTCTAAAAAGTTAATTAAACAGATTTTTAAAATATTAAATTTTTAATTTATAAAATATAGCTCCGATTAAATGATAAAATTTCAAAACCACGAAATATGACACTAAATTGCGACATTGCCACTCATAAGGTATAAACGCTCTTAATAATGTTATTTCACAAGTTCATCTTATAACGCAAAAATTTGGGACAGATCCTCACATAAATTGGCTCCCTCTTCAATAAATCTCAGCTATGGCGAATTCATCTCAGAAATTTAGAAGTTCGAAGGGCAGATGGGCGAGGATCTGGACGTGTTTATTGGGGTTCCCGGTAGTTTATCTTCCTTTGAAGACTAAGACCGCTATCCTGCTCATTATATGTCTATATAAGCTGCTATAAAAACTATATACTTTTTTGTCTCATAGAAAAACTTATAAAAAAAACCTTCTATTAAATAAATATCTGCAGAATTAGACCCCGACACAGCGCAGCGAGAAAGTTTATGAAAATTACCTTTATAAACACAATTATACAGTAGAAATCTAAAAATTTCGTTGAACAAAAAGCTGTACGAACGTCGCCGTTTGCCGCGTTCTGCAAGTTGAAAATTAGAACCACGTAAAATCATTCTGTATTTAGTGCGGTATAATATCGTACCTATAGTCCAAATATGGGCGAAATTATTAGAAACGAATGTGGACAGGGAATAAATGAAAGTGCACGTATTTATTGTACCTACCTACTGCATAAAGCATTTGTTAGTTTTCGATACGCTTGTGTTTTTAACATAAAGTGAGTATTGGTTAGTACTTTATTACAACGTTCTACTATTTATTTCCCGTGACTTTGCCAACTGAACTTCTTGCCTGACGACACACACGCAAAAGTTTAAAAAAATGTTTTATTTGATAATTAGCACGAATTGAAGTGGCTAAAGATAAACCCAAATTTTTTATTTAGTTTACAAGTAGGTACTGTCACTTGTTTAGCCGTTATTTGTGTGTATAAGCATTTGTTTCTCATCGTTACCAGAGCCATCTATAGTTCATCCTTCTCGCCTATTACTTTAACTGCTATAATAAAACACAAATTCATTGCATATAATGTGACATCTCGAAGTCAAAAAAGCTTCTGTGGTTATTAAATAATATAATTTTACGTTGTGTTGTTTACCGCATGATGATTTAGATGATATCAACATATATCTTGGCGTAGTTCCTGAATATCTGCAGACAAACACGAAGAATAATGATAAAATATGGCGTCCATTTAGATGTTTATGCAAACTGTTGTTGGTAGGAAAAAATTAAACTGTGATCTCAAGATACAAACAAAAAAGTGAATAAGATAGAGATCAAAGTTCACAGATACGCCTCAAAAGTATGGGTTATCGAATTTTCCGACCGATTCTCGTGTGCCAGTGCCAAGAAATTCGAATTTAAAACTCAAGCTATATTAATGCAAAATACTTTTGCTGCGGCAGCTGCCAGTCTACTGGGTAATTTACAAAGATTGTGAAGTTGGGGGAAGTGTCTTCGATTGACTGTTAGCCTTGAAGTCAGCAGCTTGACGTTATTTTTCACAATTCTAACGTCATTGCCTTGTGATTGCGCTACCGTAATCTACTGCAGCAGTCAAAAGAAAAAGGAAAGAACATTCTTATTATTTGTGCCGATACATTAACTTTATCGGTCTTGTATTACCGCTTGGCCAAAATAATTAAATAAATTGTTTAGAGTGTGCCACGACGATCACCGCGACGCGACTTGAGGAGGAACGGTAGGGCGCGTATCAGTCGCGCGACTGAAACAAATGACGAGTGATTTGGCGCGCGAGTGAATCAAATATACTATGTGGCTAACAGCACGCGCGGCGGCGCGCGGCGGTCATGACTTCAGAGCGGGTGCGACCGGCCAGCGCGGTCTGACAAGTCGTATCATGACATGGAAACAGGAGGCACGGGTTGCTTGACGTAAATCACGTCGCAAGTCGCACCACCAGAGGTCGTGATCGGTGCCATATAGGTAATAGTAGGTAGGTAGTACCTACGTACAGTCAAAGAAAACTAGTGCTCTCGAACATTTTTTCTCCGCGGGAAAGTAAGTAAGCGTGAGTAACGGATAGAGTGTGACAAATACTGGTGACCTCCTGGGAAATTAGGATCGTATGAGAGCGGCTTTACAGAATCCTAAGCTGCAACCTTACCTAGAACAAAGAATCCCGTTGCAGTTCTGGGAATTTAATGAGAAAAAGGATTCTAATTTACCTTTTTGTCTTTTAAAAGAAGTAAAGGTTCTTGTTTTTATTGTTACAAAGAAACAAACACACAACAACAAAGAAATATTGCTCTTTTTCCTTATTAAAGTTCATTTTCTACTACAGTTGAATGAGCTGGTGGAAAAATCGTAGATAAGTAGGTGCATTCACGGTATTATCAAAGAATACAGAAGACTCAATAACTTGGTAGATTTCCTTAAGGTCTCTCTTTGGTCCTTTTAAAAGACTGCGAAAGCAAAATGTTATTACCTTGAGACTTCTTTAAATTCAACTGAATAAATGACAAAACAATGAGAAATTAACCAATTCCACAAGATAAATCCATGAAATGGATTCCTTAAAAATAACACACGAAAAATTATGTTAACGACAGACACCGAGCGGTAGGAAAACAATGTTTTTTTTATAAACTGTTCTTTTTCTCAGGGACTTGTGATTAAAGTCCTGATCACGTCTTTGTGCTGCCGTCGGAGACCTGTTATTCCAAGTTATTAACTCGAATGAACGTCGACGTTTTAATTTAAGTTCTGGGTAGCTAGGAAATTTATAGATATAGGTACATAGATTTAGACTGAAAATGAGTCTTCGGAAAGTTAACTCAGAATCATGAAACTGCATGAGCAGTTGCTAGAAAGTTTAATTAGAACTCTCTGACATCACTAATGAGCTATCTTAGGAGCGCACGTATCAGCTATTTCTCTCTTAGCATGAATTGTATAGAATTTGTCTCACTGAATATCGGGGTCAACCCTAAATTCTTTTCAATTTGAGGCCGTTTATTATTTAAGTAGAAATTAATAACCGTAAAAGAAAATAAAATTTCAATGTGGTGAACAATAACAAAAATGTCCCCGAAGCAGATCACAGGTCTGCTCCGTAAAATATCTTATTTGGATTAAAAAAAGATTGGAATTTATTCCACTTACCTACCGCTTTCCTTTATTTTCCGCTGTTTTCTTCAAGCCTCCGCGTCGAAGATAACGAGCCCTCTTTCAAGGTGCCTCATTTCCCAGTAGGTTTGTTATTTTTAATTTTAGCCCACCCACTTTATTTCGAACGGCAGTTAAGGAGTTACCACCTCAGATTAAATGTTGTATTCGTTTATTTCTGTCACAGTTTAATTTTGTTCTAGGACTCGTATTAAAATGTTGACGTCACGATTAATTGTTTGGTACAATAATAATTACGACGTCATAAAAACACCTTCAGTACTTCAGTTAAACCTTCAGTTCGGCCAACATTTTATTGGACTATAAAGTATCTACGGTACTGTCCTAAATAATGATAATTTCAATTATGAACAATTTTTAGTACGCTGTTATTTTACTGAAAGGAAAATGAATAAATAAGAGGGATATTAATGATGATTAGCATTGAAAAGCTTTTACAAATTGTGTTGAGTATAAAAGCCGGCGAAACTAAAAAGTAAATTATCCAGTACTAAGGAGTGTCTTTTCTGACAGGACAAAAGGAAGGTGACTCCGTGATCTACTTATCAAAGACACACTTTTCAAGTACCTACCTACTGAGATTGATATTCAACGCAAGCATGCGTGGGGTTAAGAATACGTGACTTCCTACATTTTCTAGTTTGCCCTTTGGCACGTTAAACCACGAAGAACATAGTATTATAAAAAGTATATCTTTAGTAGGTTACACCATTATTTTGTCGTGAAAATAAGAAGGAAGTTGTGTTGCGTGATTTTCAATACAAGTAATAAAAATAAAGTAAACTGCTCCTTTTGGAATCACCCAGATCTTTTGACACAAGTAGACGACTTAATCAAAATTAGCTTAGAATCGATTCTTAATATGCAGCTGAACGAGCAATCTTGGACCCAAGCATCCCTACCCATCCGTTATGGTGGTTTAGGGATTCGCAAAATTTCCAGTGTCGCTTTACCAGCCTTTCTATCTTCTGTCCATAGTTCAGCAAATCTCATAAGTAAAATTTTAAGGGCATCCCCTTCTAACTTTGAGATTACTGGCTTGGAAGAAGCTAGAAACGCTTTCTTAATTGCATGCCCAGGTCAAAATTTTCCAGTTTCTCCAAATTCACAGAGGAGCTGGGACGACATAAACTGCAAATTGACTCACAACAATCTTTTGAACTGTAGTACAGGTTCGGCGCGTGCTAGGCTTTTGGCCGTGGGTGCGCATGAGGCCGGCTACTGGCTTCACGCGTACCCTTCGTCAAATACAGGAACATTTCTTGAGCCTGACACGCTCCGAATCGCAACCTGTCTACGGCTTGGGGTTCCGGTCTGCGCTCCTCATAAATGTCCCTGTGGCAGTGATGTCGACAAGCTAGGACATCACGGACTATCATGCCAAAAAAGTGCAGGCCGCTTCTCGAGACATGCCGCACTTAACGATATCATACGCCGGTCCCTTGCCACCGTCAACGTGCCAAGTCTACTTGAGCCGACTGGTATTGCAAGAGACGATGGCAAGAGACCGGACGGTATGAGTTTGATTCCATGGAAGATGGGCCGGGTGCTGGTATGGGATGCAACCTGTTCAGACACGCTAGCCCCTTCCCATCTACATGGAACCAACAACAGAGCTGGTGCGGCTTGTGAAGCGGCTGAAAAAGCTAAAACATGCAAATACAGGGGTCTAGGCTCCGAATATGATTTTGTCCCATTCGGTGTCGAGACCCTTGGTCCGTGGGGTCCTAGCGCTATAAAGCTTTTTAAGGAAATAGCAAAAAGGTTAGTCAACATCACAGGAGACCGAAGAGCTGGCAGCTACCTCGGACAAAGAATTAGTCTAGCTATTCAAAGGGGGAACGCTGCCAGTATCTTCGGAACCTTGCCTAAAGGGACTCCTTTTAATAATATATTTTAGTTTTTATCCTCGACATTGTATTTGATAGTAGTTAACGTTTTCCTTATCCTTGACACTGTATGGTTTTAATAAATATGATTTTATAATGCTGCATAGTAGGTATATATAATACAAGTAAATAGATTCAAAATATTAACACTAACTTTATAGGTAGAAGTTTGATTTATGTTTCAAACTACATAGATACTGTTGTAATTTATTGGTTTAACTATTCAATTAGAATATTAGCTTAAAATACAGAACTACTAGAAGACAATTGACTGATAATAGCCACTACATTTATAACGACATTTTTAATAGGCAAATTGTAATATAGCAATAATATAAGAAGCGCACAAATTAATGACACATAAAACCAGCTTCATATCCATTGGGACACTATTCCACAGAGTATATTTAGACGTACATAATATATCCATATAGTCCACAGTTTGTATCAACAAAATCCGAAGACTTATATCTGAAAAAATTGTTATGGTTAGTATCAAAACAGCAAAACGCAAACGCACCCATAATACAGGAGAAATTGCTGTGTGGGCGTTGCTTACACAGGGTGTTCTCCTGTATTATGGGTGCGTTTACAAACCTTTAAACTCACATACACAAACAGCCCGATCCCGAACCACTACTTGTAGGTCATACAAATATTTGTTCCGTGCGGGAATCGAACCCGCGACACGCAGCGCAGCAGTCAATCCCTTAACCACTTTTTTTTTGTTTCCGGGTGGAAAATCCTCATGGATGTCCGCCGCCCTGGGGCGGGCGGCGGGATCTGTCAGACTCTTACTTACTAAAAACCACCCCGGTGTTCCATCTCACACCTACACCGGGGGTCGCGGGAACGTACGATCCTTCCGCAACCCCCGACTGGTGCCGGCCCGCCGCCGACGCGGGCCTCTTCGGGTCTGGGGGGGAGTGAGGTGTTTGACTCCCCCCGCGTCTAAGAGGGGCGCGCGTGGAACACTACGCGCCGCCACCTCGGGTCCTGATATGTCCGACGGACGTCCCCAAGTCCGTCGCCCCTGGACCCATTTAGGGGGGCTGGAAGAGGGCGTTGTTCGCCCTCCGACGACGCCCGGTGCGATTTCTGCGGGCTGGGTGAGTGGACGAGACCTCCCTCTCCCTTTCCGCCACCTCTTTCTGCGAGACGACTGCGCCAACCGTGCCGCCTAAACAAGCATGACTTATTTTATTTTCAGAAATATTTAACATAACCTGTGACCAACCGCACGCGAGCCGTGCGAGCGAAGCGAGCGGTGCAACGGGAAAGGTCGAGTGCTATATCCAAGTTGGTCACAGTTACTTAACTATTTTTTGGACCAAAAAATAGGAATTATTAATGATTCACAAAAAGAGACGCGAATTTATTATATTATAGTGTACAATAACATTTTTAGGAAAGCAAAATAGGAATTATTTGAGGTTCGGTTAAATACAAATACCTTTTATTTAACATCGTTAAATATAGCGGCTTTAATTTGGAAAAATGCAAGGCAGATGATGTTGACTCCCTTAAATATGTGAGCAAAAATTACCTTCATATATCAACAACTGCTCCACAAGCATGGACTTGATTTCGTCTAGATCATTAACGGCACTTTCCAATGATAAACAAGGGGCACATGTCACCAGTAAATGAAATAATATTTCTGAATACCAAAATATTAAAACTATACTCTAAAAAAAAGATGACATGACTGTAACGAATTTATTCTTAAATTTTAAGAACCTACTTACTTTTAATTTGATAAAGCTTTAAGATTTTAATAAAAAATGGGTGATACAACGTTAAATTCAATTATTTGTGAAACTTCATAGACGTAATAATTGTCGATATTTAATTTTGATCATACTCTGTAAAATGTTTACTTACCACATATTTAGTGGAAATAGCAAAATATAATATGGAACCAACTTTCAGAAAGTCACATATTAAATAGAGGATCATCTGAAATAAACGACGAATATTATTATTAAGGTTAAAATCGTTATGTTGGTATCATGAGATGCGGCAGTATTTTTACATAATATGTTAGATACTTTTTTACCTTTCCTTTCATTATATTAATATTTGAATCCATATTTTTGACAAGTTTCATGAGATCTTTCAGAAACATATTGACATTAACAATTTTCTCTTCATCGGTCAAAATGTTATTTTTGAAATTATTTGTGATCGATGTTCTTAGAGATCTTAAGGTTTCCCTAAACAAATCGGCTATGAAAAATGATGATAGACGACCATTATAAGCCGTCACATGTGTTAAATAATTTATAGAGAGAAGGTCTACATTAGGATACCACAGGGATACAAAAATGTATATAACATGATGTAATATCAATAAATTAAAATGAAAAGTGTAATATAAATACGATTCTTGTAAAAGTGTCGCAGAAAACTTTAACACATGTATCTCTCCAGTGATTAAGGAGAACAAAATGTTTGCTGAAGCATCTACGGCCACAGTCATAAAGTAGAAGTATAGAATCGGTAAATTATTGTAAAAGGCACTATTCAACGAGTAGTTCAAGCAAATTATCAGGAGTAAAATACAATACGCTCTTGCGATGAAACAAACAATAAATGAAGTGCTTAGTTCATAGTATAAGCCAAATATAAGCCTGAAGAACATGACAGACTTTAAATTAAAACAGGATTTAAATTTATTTTTGATTACAAAAACATATTGCTTCAACATAATGGACAACACGACACTTCACTAGAGTTGAGTAAAATATTCTAGTCTGCTTCCGATATTAATTTTGTTGATAGGGACTTAAAATAGAATACTGGTACCTACACCATAGATATTCCATGTTGGGTAGATAAGTAATAGATGTTGGAATTAGTCCAATGATGTTATTGTAATATTTTTTTCTACTACACAGGACGGAAACCAATAATTAAAACAAATATAGATACGTCATTATTAACATTGAAGTTGTTACTAACATACGTCTTCTTCACATAGGTGTAGGCAGAAACTACAGAATGCCACCGGCTTCGAATTACATACTCCTTTTGATAATGATAAATGATTTATTTCTGTAAATAGGTTTGTACAAAAACTTTTACACGTCAATCATCTTTTTAAAAACTAGATGAGTTCGGCGTTACCTATCTGACTACTCTGAGAAGAAAGGCACAAACAAACTCAGAGGTCACAGTCTCTTTTAAGGCGCCTCCCCGAAAAAAGCGCCATGCAAGCCGTTTTTGTGCAGTTTTTTGGAGCTATAGATCTACTTGTTATTTAATAGAAATATCAACAAATAAAAAATATATTAAATTTCTACATAATCTTGATTCCATAATTGCAGATTTATTTTTTATTGAGTATATCTTTAATACATCTCCTTTTAACACAACCCCCGAAATGAGAAATAGTGATTAATAACACGCATCTCCTCATAAAGTAAACATTATTTAATTTTGCTACTGACACTAATGGATAGACAATTTAATAATGAACATTTTGGCACAATTTTTTTTTCCAAAAGACCAAAATTTTATTTTATATAGATTTTATTCTAAAATATGGGCGTATTCACTACTGTAACTCCTGCGCCCCGTATCGGGATTCAGTGTGCCGCAGGCTCTCGAGGGTGAAACCCGTGTCGTTTGTTACCGCGTCGCCGTCGGCTAGCGCACTTGCTCGCTTACGTCACATTAATAATAATTCGTTTATTGACATTTGTTTTGATCATAGTTTTTTTTGTGTGAGATAATATTGTGTTATTTATTGCGAAAGGACGCTAGTGTTGTGTACAAACACTCAAAATGCCAAAGTACAAGAAAGCTGAGCGAGTAGGACGTGCAAGAATAGTAAAAATGAACGAAGCTCGGTAAGTTGTCTCGTAGTTATATATTGTATATATATATATATATATACAGGGTGGCCGGAACATTGACGTCTAAAAATAAAATTTCGGTCCCTCGTATCGTGGGGTATTCGAATCACCCCCATGTATGTTCCGCGACTTTTCATAGTTTTCGAGTTATGAATTTTTTTCTGAATGTTTGAAAATTTTCGACCTGACCAACCTAAAAAAATTCAAAAAAAAAAGTAGAGGGTTTTATCGAGTTTCTTTTTTTGCAACTGAATTTTCATAAGTAGTACTTTTATGCATAAAATAATCAGCTTCGTAACTGTGGTGAAAGTTATGAAAATGTTGATCTAAAGTGAAAAATTTACGTTCGGTAAATTATGACTTAAATTTTCAACTTCAAATTAAAAATCTAAACAGGTGACTTCATGGTTCTCAAGTAGGCTTCAAGAATGCGCCAGACTCTCAGCTTTCATAATCATTAAAAAACGTAGGACTTAATGGGGCTAACTTTGGCCTTAATCGGCCTTCAAAGACTGCGAAGTGGAAAATTCTTAAAATTAGCTATCTGATTAATAAATTTTTTTTTTCCATTTTCTCGCTCCTAAGGTTATTTAGTTTGCTAACCAAAAATGACTGCAGGAAAGCTAAGATTTAAACACGGAGATTTTTTTAAATGTTAGTTTAATGAATTTTGCGCGATCCGTTCTCGTGGACTATGGGTTGTAAACGAGGGTGCAACTCTTTTACCTGCAATAACAATGGACCGAGAGGAAAAGAGACCGAATTATTGCTATCTCTCTCACGCAAGGCGCGCAACCGAAGCCAACGCAAAACAAGTACCTCAGTCGTACTCACATTGTGTTTACTGCTATACGCGTGTCGCCATTTTGTCTTTACCACACTCGCTTTGCCCACGGACTCCGCTGCCTACTTGTTTGACTACTTTGCTCGTTTATTGGACTGTGTTTTGCATTCTGATTTGGACTTTTTTTACGTGGAAGTGTAAAAAATGAGTTACACGTTAAGTGAATATGCAGAAATGCATTATTTTTATGGAGTTGCACAAGGAAACGGCCATGAAGCAGCGCGACTGTATCGCGAACAACTTCAACGTCGTGGTGGGCCGCAACCTGAGCGATATCCCGACCATCGTGTTTTTATTAACACGCACAACACTTTGATGGCAGGCCGCATTCCTGGTCGACGCGGCAGTCATGAAGGAATCCCTAGAGCTAACCCGGATCGCAGAGAAATGGTGCTGGAAGAAGTTCAGCGAAATCCGTCTACGAGTACGAGAAGTATGGCTCGTGCTCTGAACATCCCAAGGACTTCTATCCAAGACATTCTTCACGATGAAGAATACCACGCGTTCCACATCCGACGAGTCCAAGCTTTACTGCCTACAGATCACCAATTGCGCGTTGATTTTTGCCAAACCATGTTACGAAAAGAGCAAGAGGATCCTGGATTTTTCAATAAAGTTTTATGGTCAGATGAGTCACGATTTGAGCGATCCGGAATATTCAATATTCATAATTACCACACGCGGGCGAATGAAAATCCACTCGAAGTGAGAGCTTCGACATTTCAACATCGCTTCAGCGTTAACTTGTGGTCTGGTATTCTCAATGGCGAACTAATTGGTCCGTTTGAACTGCCGTCCAGACTTGATGGAGAAACATACAAAAACTTTTTGGAAAATGAACTTCCATTGTTGCTGGCAGATGTGAATCTCGAACTCAGACGAACCATGGTGTTGCAAAATGACGGCGCCCCGTGTCACTATGCAACCCAGGTCCGAAATTACTTAGATGAAACATACCCCAACAGATGGATCGGACGCAGCGGACCAATTAGGTGGCCTCCACGCTCACCTGATCTCAACCCCATCGATTTCTTTATTTGGGGCTATTACAAGGAAATAGCATACGCCCGAGACTGTTCAAGTGAACAAGAGCTGAGGCAGTTGATTGCAGAAGCTGAACGTGTTGTGAGAGAGAACAGAGACGCTTTTAGACGATTGCCAGACAATTTCTTACGTAGGTGTAGAATGTGTATTGCTGCTGGTGGTGGCCACTTTGAAAACCTTTTCTAAATGTTAAAAATAAATTAAGTACTTTTTTCACATTATCATCTGTGTTTTATTCAAAACCACTTTTTACGTAAAACTTTTCTTACCCAACTCTGAAACTATTTGTTGGTTAGTTTTCAGTATTCTTATCATTAATTAACCTTAGGAACGAGAAAATAGCCAAAAAAAAAATAATTACTCAGATGGGTAATTTTAAGAATTTTTCCACCTCGCTGTCTTTGAAGGCCGATTTTAAACAAAGTAGCCCTATTAAGTACTTCATTTTTTTTATGATTATGAAAACTGAGAGTCTGGCGCATTCTTGAAGCCTACTTAGGAATTATGAAGTCACCTGTTAAGATTTTTAATTTAAAGTTGAAAATTTGAGTCATAATTTACCGAACGTAAATTTTTCACTTTAGATCAACATTTTCATAACTTTCATCACAGTTACGAAGCTGATTATTTTATGCATAAAAGTACTACTTATGAAAATTCAGTTGCAAAAAAAGAAACTCGATAAAACCCTCTACTTTTTTTTTTAGAATTTTTTTAGGTTGGTCAGGTCGAAAATTTTCAAACATTCAGAAAAAAATTCATAACTCGAAAACTATGAAAAGTCGCGGAACATACATGGGGGTGATTCGAATACCCCACGATACGAGGGACCGAAATTTTATTTTTGGACGTCAATGTTCCGGCCACCCTGTATATGTTGTACATATAATGATAAACAGTGGAAATTATTTATCTTTTTTTTTTGTAGCTTGGCTAAAAGAAAAGCCCGAAATAGTTATGATGAAACACCAACAATATCTACACATTCTCAACAAAGTTACGTATATAGCGGGTATGTACCTAACTACTATATACCTACGAAATGCTCTAAGATGTTGTATTTAGTAAAGTGATAACATCTCATGAATCTTCGCACAAATCTTCGTTACCATGCGTGTGCCATAGAGTTATGAACCTACAGACATGAACATTCACATTGATTCAGTACTTACGGGGTTCAGTGCTTGTCATGTAATGATTTTTGTATGTAAATATTTGAGATTTTATGTATTTTAAAATAAATAATCTTTTTTAGGCTATAAGAGAACCAAAGTGATGCACCTCTAATGGAAATGTCTACTATACAACCGATGGAAATAAGCAATAATGAGTAAGTATTAGATATAATCCTTTTCTCGGTTACGTAACGTCTACAGGGTAAATTTTTTACATGTCATGCTAATTCTATTTGGAGTAGTGCGGCCAGGAAATACTTGCATAAAAATTGTGAAAGTATTTGCTACTCGAGCGCGGGCAGAGCTGGAACAAAGAAATACCTACTTGCATAGGAAATCGATCCATGTCGTCATATAAATAAGGAGCACAATCGTATTTGCCAAAAAAAAATACTTTGAACTTCTTGAACTTGAAAGTTTTATTTTTTCGCAAAAACGGTTGTGCTCCTTATTGGTGTAGTAACACGGATCGATTTCCTATGCAAGTATTTTCATCTCTGGAAGCCGAAGGCGCGGGCCTCACGGCGCGGCGTTCGGCGCCGCTGGTTGCGAGTTCGGGGCTCGCTGGCCGTGCCCGAAGTATTCCGAAGCTGCCCGAGTGTGGCGAGAACACGAACCGAAATCTGTGTAAGTACTTCGGGCACGTACGAGTCGGTCGAGTCGGGAAAAAGCTGGCGTATACCAATCATAATAAGGAATATAATTGCATAAACACAATTGCTTCTTCATAACTTTACCGAATCGCCTCAACTTCTTTTAGAACAGTTCGCGCCATTTATCCTCATTATATGTATATACTAATATTAAAGAGGTATTTTTTTTTTGTTTGTAGTAGAGGGTAATCTCCGGAATTACCAGTCGGATTTGAAAAATATTTATGCATTTAATGACCCAATTCTTGAGAAAGGTTTGCTAAAGCCGATAGTGTGGTCAAATTGAAAATCCAAGATGGCGGCTGCAATTTTTTTTAAGATTTTTGTCATGGGTGTCGTTTTCATAGTTTTCGAGGGTACTAAAGCTGGTCCTGAGGTCAAAATGTAAATCCAAGATGACTACTGCGAAAATTTTCAAATTTTTCGTAATCGGTGTCGTTTTCGTAGTTTTCGACGGTGCTAAAGCTGATACTGAAGTCAAAATGTAAATCCAAGACGGCGGCTGCGAAAATTTTCAGATTTTTCGCCATGGGTCTCGTTTTCATAGATTGCGAGGGTGCTAAAGCCGATAACGAGGTCAAAATGAAAATCCGAGATGGCGGCTGCGAAAATTTGTGTGTCTCATGTCTTCGAATTTTTGATTTAGGGACATGCCGATGTTTTCCTTCACCATTTTGGTATTTTTACATACCTACTCGTACTTGGAATCGTATTGAATTTTATAAGTTTATTTCATCCCTATCACTAGCCACCCGAATCATTGTCATCATTATGCAAAATATTTTTCTTTTGCAGTTTACGAGAGGACTTTACAGGAGACTTGATGGAAGCTGAAAACACTGAAGAAACCAATAAAACATTAAAGAGGTAAGTTTCTGATACCTATCACTTGTGTTCTGAACTTCAATGAAAGTTAGAAAGGGTAGTCCATTTATATTTGAAAATGTGTGTTTATTTGCAGTTTGGTCAAACGAAAACTCTTCGCTAAAAACGGAATACATCGAGAGAGATGATACATTCTGGAAGGAGAAGGTGAAAGAAAAGCTTACATCATTTTATGTAGATGGTTTGTTGCCAGAATTAGTCGACCCCCGCTACACTCGATGTATGAATATAAGAAATCCTTCATACATTGAAGAGGCAATGATAAGAAAAAAATATTAAGAAAATATTGAACCTCAATTACATGAATATATTGAGACAGCAGATAAGATAGAAGGGAAGGTGACGAACCTTCTGACGTCAATATGCCTACATGTACTCGTTATTTAGATTTTAGGGATATGTAAAATATAAATTAGTTAAATTAATAATAATTTGTAAGGTACCGACTTTAAAATAATAAATGATAATAAAATTGACTTTGTTGTTTATTTATTATTTTTCAACCAAATCTTCAACCTCCTATCAACCTTCAATCCAAAAAATAAACACCGCATAATGTTTATTGAGTATCACAAATTGAGTGTCTGGGATATAATATGTATAAAAACATGTGCCCCTGGCAGGAACGAAGTTTAATTCAGTATTTAGAATATAAAACCAGCCGCGCACAATGCTCGTCTGCTCAAATCTCGGTACTGGCACTCACACACCTTCACACACTCGTATATTATAAAAAAGAAGCAGCGAGTGAGAGAGAGAGAGAGAAAGTTACATAACGCTTTTTCCTCACGTGACAATTTCTACCAATTCCTACCGCAAGCTGTGTTAAGGAACTTTGTTCAAAAACTATCTCCTTTTGGTTAGCGCCATCTTGAATTTTGATTTTGACCCCATAATCTTTGTCAACACCCTTTAAAACTATGAAAACGACACCCATGACGAAAAATTTGCAAATTGTTGGAGGCGCCATCTTGAATTTTGATTTTGACCTCATAATCGTTGTCAACACCCTTGAAAACTATGAAAACGACATCCATGACGGAATATTTGCAAATATTTGAAGGCGCCATCTTGAATTTTGATTTTGACCCCCTAATTGTTGTCAACACCCTCGAAAACTATAAAAACAACACCAACAGGGGTAAAATTTGGTAATGTATGGTGGCGCCATCTTGAATTTTGATTTTGTCTCCATTTTAGTTATCGGAGATTATTGTTAGAGAGAAAGTCTCGTGGAATCGCGTAACGCTTTTTCGTTCAAAAATTAGAAAGTAAATATTCATGGAGATAAGTATAGTCACTGAATTCATGACCAAAATTATTTAGGCGCAGTTTCATTCATTCATAGAAATAATAAAAAAAAATATTCAATGCCGTCTCTGTGTATTCTAAGGTCTGTGATTTTTACTAGTCGCAGTTTCATAGTTCGTAAGTTGTTCGCCAAATGGCGCTAGTAATTATTACGAAGTATTGTAGAGGTAGGGTGCGGCAAAGAGGGAACGAATGCTCAAGGTTATTTGCTCTGGGTACGGCCTTAATGTCCAGACATAATCTTGGTCAGATCATGTAGATTGGTGTCTGGAACGATATTTTGAGGAAAAACCATACAGATTGAGCGGACCAGGGCCGGCAGTCTCGACATAGTTAGCAATAGTTTTCGGTTGCTAAGTCCTAACAATCCAGATGTAAATGTTGATGTAAATGTTTGGTAGTCTCGACACTCAAATTTATCGGTTGTTACCTACCGGTACCTGCCTAAAATACCAGTAACGACCGATAAATTTGAGTGTGGAGACCACCAAATATCATTACATCTGGATTGTTAGGACTTAGCAACCGAAAACGATTGCTAACTATGTCGAGACTGCAGGGCCTGTCCAGTCAGTGCACGCATTTGTCAGTAATCGTGCAGCTCAACTCAGAACTTTACTTCGTGTGCGTTCATACATATGGTCGTACATACACGCACGCCGGTTTCGTGAATAATTATATCCTTCTAGGGCAATTTTTAACCGACTTCAAAAAAGGGGGAGGTTCTCAATTCGACAGTATGCTTTTTTGTGTGTTTGTTACGCGATTACACCGCCAATTGTGGAACGATTTTCAAAATTTGTTCGAAAGGAGATACTTCTGAAGTGGTCTTATAGTCACCAAGTCAGGATCCTGATGATTGGATCCTGGAGAAATCGAGGGCAACCCTCAAATTTTATGAGCCCACACATCATTTTTCGCATTGATTTTGATGATGTATTTTTTTGTGTGGTAGGCCATACTTTAGAGGTAGTCCCATATAAATTTTATCGAAATCGGTTGAGTGGTTTAAAAACAATTTACAATAAATTATTTTTAAATAAAAAAAACCACCTTCGAACGGACGTGGACGTGTAAGACGATCGTTTTCGAATGGGTGTGGGGTTAGGTATCATAACTAAAAAGTGATAAATAAAAAAACATTTTTACAAAAAATAACAACCGACTTCCAAAAAAAAACACTACTACTACTACTACTACTAATAAAGGAAACTAACTAACTAATTTCGGAAGTTGGTGGAAAACGCTAAAATACATACCCTACAAAGACACCGACTTCCAAAATTAAAGTTATTTTTCACTTTGTAGTGTTTTTTTTTGGAAATCGGTTGTTATTTTTTGTAAAAATGTTTTTTTGTTAGTCGCGTTTCATTCGGTTGTTATAATACTAAATATTCCCTCATGTCAGTAGTAACAAAACCAGTACACGCCAGTTTCTTATTCTGTTACTGGTTTCTATCTGAAACTCCGTACTGCACTAGGTCAGCTCAAGATCAAAGTTTTACCATTATAGATCTTACGATGCGTAATGAAGTGGTGCTAAAGTAATACTAATATAAATAGATACTATTTATGCTCGTAAGTAATTTATTTTGACATGGTTCATATTTTTCACTTACAGTTTACGTACTTCAGCAGCTTTATGCCAATTAATTTGTCACTGTCGAGCTTTGTCGAGCTCATCGTTACTAAAAACCGGCCTAGTTTCAGATTTCTTGCAACGAAATACTGTTTCTGTTTGCTACCGTATTTTGGTTTAGATGATTATTCATTAATCACCAGATGAATTGAAATTACGTAGGAATGGATAAAAAGAAAAATACGGTTTGAATTCATTTATTTCTAAAGATTACAAATCACTTATACAGAAATAAATACTAAAAAATATTAGTTTATACATTTTTGTTTTCCAGGAGTAATAGGAGCTTAGAGTGTTAACATTACGAATATTATGAAGGTAAATTGTTTAAAGTTTTGCATTGTCTACCGCCGTACGGCGCGTTGACGCGGTTGACGTGCGGTGACTCGTTATCTTTGTTTTTATGTTTGAATGAAATCTAAAGAATCGTTTACACTAGAGGCAAATGAGTTAATTAGTTAAATTGGTTATTTTATTTTATGACCCTTTAAGATATGGCACCTTAGTAGCTTTTTAAATAGTAATAACGATTGCGTATTTTTTATATCTTTTGGTAATGAGTTATAAAGTTTTGCTCCCTCGTAAATTATTGTTTTTTTTCCATAATTAGTTCTAGTTCTAGGTATATGCAAGTCTTGGGCGCGCCTCAGAACACGTTTTTGTACCTGTAAAAATAGATAAACTGTCCTTTTTATGTTTTGGTGCTGACGTTGGAATCACTTAACGTTCCCTGAATGCCGTAAGTACTGAAAGTGTTTTGCAATTTGCAGGCTAAGTGTCCATAGTTAAAAGTTGGACTTGAGCAATTTTAAACATAAACAAAGAGAAAACTAACAAGACATTGTTCGTTTTTTCTTGCTCCTGCAGTTTTGTTTAGAGTTAGTAGAACATTTATTTAATATTTGTTCGTTTTGTATACTTCAATAAAGTGTATCTCCAACAGAATACTACTGATAATGTAGTCCTCTGTAATATCAAGATAGTTACAAATAAGATAAACAATGATTCATAGCGACCGCAAACTGTTATTAGCATCGCAACCCGGATATTAATCTATAAACAATAATCCACAATACAATAGCCTACGGCCTGAAAAGCGAATCTGGGGCAAATCTTGAAATAAGAAATGTCATTACGATACAAATGGAATAATAATTTGAAAACAAAATTTATACAATCTTAGAAAAATCATCTAGTTTTACAATATTGGTTAATATGTGAGCACCATGTATCTATCACATAATTAATTTACCTGATATTGCTTTCTATTTAATTCTTTAAACCTACTGTGGTCTATTATTTTATTTCTAGGTGCATCGTATTCACATGTAATGAAAAAATGAATGTATACAAAATATTGTAAAACATTTAAAAAGAGTAACGGTGTTCTTGCCTATTCTTTTCCATACAAAACTACCTTTTGGAAGAGGTAAGTAGAATAAATTCTATTTTTTTTGTAAATTTTGACATATAATAGAGCTTTTTATGTATGCCTATTTAAAATATATGATTTGACTTTAACGTTGACTTTGACTTACTGGGCTGACACACTCAGAGCAAAACTATCGTCAGAAAGAAACAATGGGATGTCGTTACTCGACAATTCTAGGAGTTTTGGTAAACTAAATTAGCTCTTAGGTACACTGAATGAAAAGTCGGCGATAAATTTGAAATTACTTTAGATAATTAAATTAATAACAGAATCAGATAATGTAACGAAAATGCCTCTCAATTAATTTGTTTAGGAAATTATTATCTACAATAATATCTATAATGAGAGTTATTTGTTAAAATAGAGAGACGATTGTTCTATTAATGATGTTATTGTATTTAAATGAAGATAAAAACATTTTTGTTAGTTAAAACACAGTCTACACATGCTATGCAATACTGGTCCAAACATAAAGTTAAATAACTTGTCAGGCACAACATGCTTCAGCTCGCCGTTCGATAAGCGCGTTGTGTTCCACGCGCGCCTCAAAGAGATGTCAGGTATCAATGACGGGGTCCGCTAGGGCCGATGCCTGCCAGGGTTGCGGAAAAGTCCGAGAGGGATACCGTGGCCCCTGGCACAGGAAACTGAAGGAACACGGGAAGGTTTTAGTCAGTAAGAGTCTGACACGCCCTCCCGCTCTGCCCCGAGCGGGAGAAGTTACTTGATGATTTCCCACCCTCAAAAAAAAAGGCACAACATACTTGTCCAAATAGAAAACACTTTCTCGGGTAAAATATACAAATTAATTATTCATTACTAACTGTGATCCATAAATTATAGGTTCTAACCTTATGGTCAGCATAAAGATAACAAAATATTTATTACTAAGGAAAAAAATGTGATATATCTTATATAATCAATAACCTTTTATTTATGTCAGAAGGTCGTTATAAAGGTTAATATAAACTCTTACAACCATGGGAAATATAAACGGTTCTGGCGAACATGCGTCGGTTTGGCCCAACTGGTTGAAATTAGAACGATTTGCGTCCAGTAAGTAAGTAGGTAGTTCTCACCAGAATGGACAGTGCCATCGAGGCCGGCCCAGGGCGAGGACGAGTGGGCACATCACAATTGCGGCGATAAGTCTCCACTTTCAGGAGTGGCTAGAGAGGCGCCACGGCGTCCTCACCGGACACGGTTGCTTCGGGGGGAGGTTCCTGTTCCGGATAAGGCGATAGGAAATGCCCGGGTGTCACCATTGTGTGGATCGCCCGGAGGACACGGTGGAGCATACGGTGGAGGTCTGCCCGGCTTGGGCGGAGCACCGCGCCGTTTCCTCGTGCAGGCACAGGCAACTGAAAGAACACGGGTGGGTTTTAGTCAGTAAGAGTCTGACACGCCCTCCCACTCCGCGCAGAGCGGACGAAGTTATTTGATGATTTCCCACCGTCAAAAAAAATAAAAGGGCGAGGACGAGGACGACCTAGCCGCAAGGGCTGGCTTAAGGTAGCTCAGAAAAAGGATACCTGAAAGGATTTGGGAGAGACCATTGCCCAGCAGTGGGACAGAGTCGGCTTACAAATGAAAAGGTTAGTAGTGGTTGCTCCGGCCTCCTGCCGCACGAATCGAGCAGTCACGTGCCGCACTGCTCGGCGACCGCACCTCGCCGCTGGTTTCGAGCTCACAGAATAAACAACCCACACACTGTACGGAGTTTTAAGAGGTGAGCCCTAAATATATACTCAATCTGTGGGGTTCTTTCCTCAAAAGACCATTTCAGACACCGATCTACATAGCCTTCACATGATCTGACCAAGATTCTGTCTGGACTTTAAAAGAGACTGTGACCTCTGAGTTTGTTTCGGCCTTTCTTCTCAGAGTAGTCAGATAGGAAACGCCGACCTCATCTAGTTTAAAAAAAAATATGATTGACGTGTAAAAGTGTTTGTAAAAACCTACTTACAGAAATAAAATCATTTATCATTTATCATTTATATCTAATTAGTCATGGGTTGGTAGTTTGGTTGTTGATTGGTTGGTTGATAGATTGGTAGGTTTTAAGTTAATAGTCCATAGTCTAAAATAACCATTTTATTAATTAAAGAATATCCCAAACAAATTAATATTTTATACGCGGAGTTGGGTTTGAAGTGGCTTTCAGGATTGAAATACCGATTTTTTATTGAAATGTACACATGTTACAGTTTATTGTAATTGAAATTGTATCTATCATTTATTTTGATTTTGTTTGTTTTTTCAATAACTTGAAGCCACTTTGCGTTTAGTTCTGGTTTGAAATATTAGTACATTACTGCAGTGGCCCAGCAAAAGAGGCATTGATCGACGAACGTGTAAACATACGTAAGTCCATCAATGCCTAGTTGTGGCCAAGGTTTGTATAGTTCTTTTCTCAAATAATGCGCGGAAATTAAAATACAATTACTTTTCAAAATCAATTACGAACAACATTCATTTTTCCCGCGTTAATATGTTCATTTGTTTTTTTTTTTTCAATAAATAGTTTTCTATTTGTATGCCAGTTCGAGAGGAGACGGGCGAAACTGGGCCTAACGTTACACAAATTAAATATTAACCAATCTTTTTTTCTTTTTTTGTAGTTAATCATGAAATGTGAAGCAGTTTTAACATGGCATAAGAAATTAGGTATATATTTCATTAAAATAATATTGACTTCCACTTTTAAACAATGCTGCCAGGTGAAATAAGTTAATTGATTTATTGAATTCATAAATAAGATTTTATAAAACAATGTAAAATTATTCAATGTTTTCTTCTTTAAATAAGTTTTAAAAAATCTTATTTTTTACATAATGGTTACCCAGTGACACTTATCAACGTTTCTAAAACAGACGTAAAAATAAATTGGTTGAATTGAATCGATATAATCGGTTGAAATAGTTTTCACAATTGATCACCATATTTTATTATACAGGCAACAAAGTGGAACTCACGTCAATGTCAGGTCAACCGTCAAACAAATCATACGCTTCGTTCGTTTGGCTCCAAGCTTGCGGTAGTGTATATTTTCTGTTGTATTGTCGTTTCTGTTATTATTACTTTGACGAACGACCCACGCATTTCTTACAATAGACTTAGGTAACTTGCCTACTTGATTTACCTCAGCCTCACTACCGGATTTCAAGGAAAATACAATGAGTGATCAACGTAATCATTGTATCAACTGCGGCATAGCTACTTGGCGGCGTAATTCTTCTATAGGATTACATCAAATAGAAGACGAAGGCATTCTTTCAGTTATACAGCAATGGGTTGCACCTGAAGTAATAAGTGGTTTATTTAATTACAAGTTAACATTTTGCTGGGCCTTACTTCTTTATTCAAAAGTTCTGTTACATAAAAGACTATACGAAGCCACAAAGTCTTCACGTACTTAAGATAGTTCTTTTTATATTAATAACAGGCTTACCTAACGCATTGAGCGATATAATTAAGCATAAGCATAATACAATAATAATTGTAATCGCTTGGTAGGGAAAAGAACAGTGGTTTGCTGTTGTCACGTAAGGTCCATTATATTGTACCTAAGCTGGGCAAGGCATCAACAGAGTTTAATACCACCTGCACAGTTTTTAGACGATATTTTAATAGTTTGTGATGAAGTGGATGATGAATAAATTAATAAAAGAGAAAGTGTTTTTAATTTATACTCCCTCTGCTTTTTTACAATTTATCTCAAACCTCTAGAATCTAGTTGGACGGCGTCTGAATCCTCAATGTATTAAATTCCTACAGTAAATTCTAGTAAATTCTAGTCTAAAATCAAGTCTGATCATTCTTATCTTAAATTATAACGCGAGAGCTCGGTGTAAGAATAACTTGAAGCAACATCGGTGTTTTGTACAAACCAATAACACCCTATATTTTTTTTTTACCATGGAACAGTCTTAAACATTTTAGTTTTTTTGAAATGGTGTTATTTGCTTAATAAAATAATGCAGTAATTGTTACTGTAACGTCAGGCCCAGCTTTCTATGAGCTTTCGCCCGTTTCCTTTAAACAAAATCTTTGATAAGTTACCTCCTTAGTTGCTATGTTTCGGAGTAAAAGATCGTTCCATTTTTAAATGTTTTGTCGGCCGCTGCTCGCATGTATTTGGCCAGTACAGCAATTTCGATTTATCTCGAAGATGGTTGTTAAAATAATGCTCAAATTTCCAAGCATGTTTGAGAAAATCCAATTGTCTATCAATATTGAACTCCGCTAGAAACACTTATTAAATTATTAATTTAATTCCATAAAAAAAAATTCGAGATACGAGTACATGGATAGGTATGTAAGTAAAAGGTTTATTAAACACAGAGATACCTTTACGCAATACTCGTATAATAAGGCAACTAAAACTTAATGATAAAACAAGCATTAGATCAGTAATGAAAAAACGAAACCCATTTTTCTTAAGCCACTAATTGCCAAAAACCAATCAAAATATTTACTAAAAACTGCGAAAGAATCGTAACTTACAAACTTCGAATGTATCAATGAATGCAAAATGAAAATAGACTAGCGAAATGACATCGCCATTCAACTGAATCGGTATCAAAACGTCGACCATTCCTAACGAAACTACAGGAAATAATCCTCTTTCGGTAAAAAATGCATAAAGTTGCTAAAGTCATTGATAAATTCAATCCACAATGTGAATATGCAAATCTTTGTAGATATCTAAGTATCTCTGTATAGTTTTGGCCATCGGCGAAGGAAAACATCGTGAGGAAACCTGGACTTATATACGTCTGAAATTGCCAAACCGTCTTGGGCAAGCATTGGTGATCAATGTGTGCTTTCTCTGCATGAGAAGAGGCCTTTGCCCTGCAGTGGGAAAATAATAGGCTGGTCATATTTGTATACGCTTAGTGGTTTAATAGGTTTTTGTTTCAACTACGTAGTAATGTTATCATTAATCACTACAAAACCGATCACAACGGACGTACTTTTTGCTTAGAACCAAAACAGTGCAGAAATATTATATGTAATCTCATGGTTGCACAGTTCTTCATTATTGCACTGTTTTTTATTTTTTATTTAGATATAAATTAACGACAGAGGTTTGATATCTCCCATTAAGTTTATTATAAAACGTATTTTTCTAAGATCAAAAAGATACTGGCTGAAAATTAAAATCGGCTGAATAAAACCGATTGGGTGAAAAATAAAACGTTTGTACCATTGTAAAACTTTGATACTTCATATTTAGGAAGAAAAGTAAAAAAAAATGAAAATAGCCAGCGATAGCGATATGAATTAAACTCCAGAATAATTATTATTCACAAATAAACCAAACAAATACTAGAATAAATGTTCCAAGTAAAAGTGCAAATTTCACTTTTAATGACTGCACATTTAATAATTAATAGTTTTGAATGTTTGAAGAGACGATGAATTAAACTTTGTTTTTATTAACTTGAGATCTTATTTTGAGTAGGTATATTTTATCGCGGTAGGTACATTGGTAGTTGAAAGAAAAGTAGATTACGCACCTTGCTAAAGTGAGTAATCAATGCACTCGTGTTAGCCCTCGCGTGCGCTCGGGCACCAACATAACGCTCGTGCATTATTGACTCAGTTTGCGCTCGATGCAACAATCTACTATTATTATATACGTTTACTAGTAAAGGAGGTTTACTGTACTGGCTTTAGCACAGGCGATATAAATCATATTCGAATAATAAACAGTTTACTACCGACTACCGAAATCAAACGAATCAAATACCTATAGATTTCTGACAAGAATCTTCGTTTTTCAATATTTGAGTACGCTTTTAACAACTATATAAACATTCATGTGCCGACAATGTTTTGCGTAAACGTGGACAGTATTCCGAAGTAATTTTCCTTTATACAAAAGATTTCAATTTTAAAAAGTCCAGACATAATTCAACATTTTTTCCAGCCCTTCCACATCTAATCAACTATTTATTTACGGATTCAGGTTTCGATAATATTATTTTTAGAAACAAACAAACAAAAGTTACGAACATTATAGCTAAATAATTCTATAGTTGCTTACTTTATGATGACCGAAAGTAATACAGATCTGTGCGTATTTTATGATGCGGACAAACCGTAGTAGTGTGACATTGAGCGGTTGACGTACGTTCGTGGAACCACAGAGTAATGTCGAGACAGATACTACGCGTAGTTTGACGGGCTATTAAAATTAAACGCCTGTTTAGTGATGTGAATTGATGGTTAGCTTAAATTGGTGGATAGTTAGTGGTGATGGTTATGTATTAGTTGGATAGTAATGAAACTAGAGTTAGACTTTAGCCGTTCAACTAAGTGTACATTTTATGTAATGAAATGTTGAACATCGAATGGAACATTAAACGGCCGTTTATAGAGTAATATTAATAAAATCCCCACCGCCGTATCTATTCGCTGACGTCATGGTGAGGTTTGCGTGCTCCATGAGCTCTAGGTCTGTGCCGGTCGAATTGACTATGCCGATATAGATCTAGGGTGAGGAGCCAGACCAAGAAAGATACAATCCAATTGTAGATGATAGGGTAAAGAAAACGCGACAATTTAGGTAGACAAAGGAAAAAAGGCGTTCTTCACACTTCTTTTTTTACTAACTGCGGGTACACAAAACTTGCATATAAAAATCTACTAATATTAAAGTAGCTACCCACCAACGTCTTTATAATTATTTATTTATAAATATCCCAATAGATGGCGTTACACGTTCAAAAAAGAAAGTATCTTAGAACTAACTTAATTGCTAAATCTTATTGCAAATTTAAATATATAACAATATTAATGTGCGTCGCCTACCTACACCAAGCCAAGATCGTACATGAGATCGTACAGGATCATACATCGAAATGCATGGCTAGGAGATAACGCTAGTCGATAGTGTGCCAACTCTGGAAAATAGGGGATCTCCAGGTTTATTCACCCTTGTCACATGGAACGCAGGACTCTGCTGTGGTCGACTTTTTGTGTCTTTAGCTTCTAGTTAGAATAATCATGATAACAAGGTCTAAAACAAAACAACTAATTCAGGCAAATCAGCCTTCAGCAGATGATGAAATATCCCCGGTTTCATCACCATCCTCTTCGAGGTTCATATTTTCATCAAGCTATGATACGCTTGATGAAAAGATCAACACATGACATTTTTTCTCGACATTTCAAATGAACCTTGGAATCAACTCTGACACAAATTTAGGAAGAAAGAAACAAAAATAATTTATTTCGTACACGCACAGGGAATACAAACAGTAAAAAAGGAGCATTTAAAATTATGAAAATAAACATTAAAACAACAATAAACATGAAAAAAATACCTTTGCCAGGACAAAAAGCAAGCAATATCGCAGCCTAATGCTGCGATTTTTAAAAAATAAATACCGCAGCGCTGATATTCTGATACGGTGTACATATGCCACGAACACACCTACGAGCATCAATAAACTAGTCTTTCTAGTGTTTCTAGTTTACAGGAAGATATGGCCGCTTATGTTTTAGACAAAAGTTTACTTAAATTATCATATTCGCCTTTTGTAGTACCCGTGGGAAAAGCCGAAGGTTGTCTTGAAAACTTGTTCTGTTATTTTATTACAGGTGGTCATATCCCTAGGTGTGTCCTAGGTCAAAAATCCATCCGCTGTATAACATTCCAAACCAGAACAATGACATGGGCTTGAAATTACTATACAGTAAATCGAAAATAACACACATTAAAGCCTTCGGTGAGTAGCCTTTAGGCGCGATTGGTTCTATTCCCGATTTGTCCAATGTTCAAAAAAATATCAAATTCGCAGTTAGTCCAAAATGGAAAATGTTTCGTATACGTGTTAAAAGATTCTATCGATAATAATATCACAATAAAATTGGTTAGTAAATTTATATTAGTCCAAAAAATCAACATGATAAAATAACCTAATTATTTTTTTTTATTTAATACATGATTATTGCATTACCGGTTGCAAAAACAAAACGCATAGGAAAATCACCGTAATTGAGGGTAGTTAGTAAAATAATTGGTGTTTGTCACAACAAATCTGAAATCATGTATTGTGTGGTTTTGAGATTAGTCGTTGCATTTGAACGCTGTACGAGAAAAATTGCATAAAATTTACGGAACAAATAATGAACAGTTCGAAAGTGTAAAAAATGACCATGGTAATGATACACTGATTTATAAAAAAATATCGGTATAATCTAAATTTAAATAATAAAAAGTTCGTTGTTGAGGTGTAACAAAAGAAAAATATGTAGTGCTTCTGTCACTATAGATTCAACATGAAAAACTATTTTAAGGAAATCTAGAACAGGACATACTATGTGAGTCAGATTGCACTTATAAATTAGCAAAATTAAATAAATAAATAAATAAATATCGTCTGACATTGCACACATCACCATCTAGTTCCAAGTTAAGCACTTAACACTTAAGGCTTGTGTTATGGATACCAGATGGTTGATACACGACTTAAATACATTTTTTTTTCGTAAATACATACATATTATAAATATATGTACATCCAAAACTCGGGTACAAATGTCCATATTCATCATACAAACATTTGCCCCTACCGGGATTCGAACCCAGGACCATTTGGTTTCGCTGACTACACTTAGCCACTGTAGCCACTACACCAAACGTGTCGTCAAAGTTGAGTGCATTATTTTAAAAAGCGGCATGCAGTTATTTAGTTTCTTTAAATAGTTTTCAAGAAAAGACTCAGAATTAAAATCCCGGAGGTATTCCCGAATCTAAATCGATAAAGGCTCGAAAGCAATACTTGGAATCTGATTTATTTATTGAGTTATAAGAGCACAAAATATTTGAATTTACCAGAAGCACAAATATTTTTTTGCTGATTGAAGATGGAGTTAAAGACGATGATTTTTTTTTTGTATTCTAGACCAGATTAGGCCAAAAAATTGCTAAGAATCATTAATGTTATTTTGCGGATGGTACTTCCAAAACAGTTCCAAAGCCGTTTTACTAGCTTTCCGTGCTACATTTAGATTTAAACTTTAAACGAAGACTAACAATATACCTGTTTGGTATACGCTGTTACCCAATAAAACAGAACAAACTTACCTACGGGTTTTCGCGTTATTTAAGGAAAAACCTTTTAAATGCTATTATGAGAAGGCGCAAATGAACGCCGCTTCTATTGTCTTCCCTCAGGCAAAAATAAGTGGATGCTACCACCATTTTAAGATCGCCTCATGGAGGTATCCAAAAAAGATTCAATTGAATAAGAGTAGAGAGAGTCGAAATATTACTAGGAAAGTATTTATTTTATTTATTTATATATTCTTTATTGTACACCACAAAAAACATAACAACAAAAATTAAACTGAACACTACTTAATATACAATGGGCGGCCTTATCGCTTTCCGCGATCTCGCGGTATCGGTGATTCCACTATTCCCAGCAAGGAGATTGGGGATCTAAATTAGAAATGTCTCCAGATCGAAAAAGTGATCAAATTTTGCAAGTATTTTGAAAAGGAATGGTACCTACCCAAACTCACACCAACCATATTATGCTGCACTCATCAGCGCCATGGAACCAACCAATGCTTTAGAGGGCAGGAATTCTCGGCAGAATCGGCGCGTTCCCAAAAAACCCAATTTGTTTTTATTTCTTTACAAACTACGAAGAGAAAGCCAATAATTATGATACCAAAATATTGCAAAGTTTATACAAAAACATAAATAACAAAAGGAGAAGTCGTGACATTTTTTTCATAAACAATATGAAAAAGTACTCAAAAAAATGTAAAATGGGATAATAACAGTATTTTCTTTTCCAAATTATCTTTTTAAGATTATCATTATACAAAACTTGTTAAAAAAGTTACGTAATAAAGCATGTTATTTTACTGTTTTTGTTTATGACGTACCTATATTTACATCTTTTAGGGTCATTATAATAATATTATTATCATACCTGTGATCAAATATAATTATATATTATATGGTCTTAGTTCTTTCGCCCTTATATCATAATAAGGAGAGAAAAAAACACTGATTTTTTACAAAGGTACAAATCTAATAATTATTGACAGGAGCTAGTCACACAAGTTAAGATTTGTAATTTGATTATGAATAAATATAGTACCATATGTTCATAAAAATGTGTTATTTTGTTTATGTTTAGAAATACTATAAATTGGACCAACCGCGAATTGGGCCAATCGCGAGTATGGTGAATTGGACCAATCGCCCCGAAACATGTGCAAAATCATATATCATAATACATGGAGGTAATAAAGAAATGTTCTCTTGCAGGTGATCAATATCTTCCTACGTATTTTATCTCTGAATCCAGTATTCTAACTTTATTGTTATCGTGCGTTTTTCGGGTCTATTTTAGACAGATATTACATCTTTGCAGCTTCAATATAATTATGAAAAAGAATTTCTTAATTATTATTTCAGCCAAATTTTCAATAAAGCACTTAGTTATATCATTATATGTATCATCTATTTTCACACAGTAAAAACATTAGCATTTTAGTTTACAAAATCTTTTCAATATTTTTTCACGAGTTAAATTTTTGTGAGTAAATATCTGCATAAAAAGCTTCACATGTTGTTCGGAATATACCTTCATTCATACTCCAGCAATTTATAATTTAAGCATAAATTGAAAACGAGTCAATATTTTTTTCCTTTTTAATGTGTTAACTACAACATTTTATGGACGTTACGCATACATTTTTATTTGTGTTTTGACACATTTGTGCGGGAAAAGTGAACAATCGTGTATATAGTGAATATCTAAGTGTTTATAAGTGAATAGTGTAAACAAACTGATAAGGACAGTGATATCTAATAGTCTAGTAAGATAGTTTATAGTGTTTATATAGTAGATTTTTCGTTATCGATGTATGTTATGTTCAGTTTTCATGTTGAATTTAATTTTCCTAGATAGAAATAAGATAATAGAATGTAAAATATATAATTTGTCATATTTTTTTATAGAAAAACTTAAAGAAAAACGCAAATATTGTAACGTGTTTCTCTTTAAGGTAAAGTTCTGTTGTACTTAAGCAAACTGTGTCAAAACCGCCCAATTTCTGATTGGTGAAAATTCGCGAGTTCTGATTGGTCGACCAATCAGAGACTTTAGATTTTCTTATGAGATTTTGTACAAATACCGGATGGGTTTTCGGTGTCGACACTCATATTCACCCTGTTCACCAGTGACATCCCGAAATGTAAAAATGCGCAGTTGGCTCTGTTCGCAGACGATCCGGCCATTTATTACACTGGGCTCCTCCCCGACTCGATATCTCGTACTCTCCAAACCGCAGCCAAAAAGCTTGGCGCATGGTTCAGAAAGTGGAGAATCGAAGTTAACCCCGACAAGAGTCAAGCGGTTCTCTTCTTAAAACCGCGTGTCAAACGCAGACATGACGACGCCCGCCCGATCAAGATGTTTGGCAAGCCGATCCCTTGGGAGAAGCATGCCAAATATCTGGGTGTGACTTTGGACAGACGTCTCTCCTTCTCAGAGCACATAAAGGTGGTTCGTTCGCGAGCCGCCTTTGCTCTGGGTAGACTACATTCCGTCTTAAATGGACGCAATAGACGACACGGTTGGCGCAGTGGTTAAGCAATTGACTGCTGCGTTACGTGTCGCGGGTTCGATCCCCGCACGGAACAAATATTTGTATGACCTGCAAGTAGTGGTCCCCGGGTCTGGCTGTTTGTGCATGTGAGTTTAAATGTTTGTAAACGCACCCGCGATACAGGAGAAATTCCTAGTAAGGGCCAACGTTTTAAAAAAAAAATTGTCACTCAGGTGCAAACTGCGCATTTATACGACATGCATCCGACGTACATACGCCTGTGCTGTTTTCGCACAGGCCCATTCCCGGCACGTCCATAGGAGGCAGACCCTACAGAACCGTTTTCTACGTAAAATCACGGGTTCCCCCTGGTTCGTTCGCAATATCAACTTACATTTAGATTTGAAAATCCCCACCATTCATCAATTCATGAAACGCGCTTGCAAGCGTTTCTTCGATACCACTGGCAGCCATCGCAACCCTCTGGTTGTGAAGGCCGCCAGTTATGTCCCCTCTAGAATCAGTAGAATCCGCCGTCCAAGGCACGCACTGACCGACCCCGACGACCCCTCCACCCTCCTCCAGGAAAGCAATAGGGCCACCAGTACAGTATACAGCACACGCAGACACAAATCGAAGTTCCGACCTCGCCGCCGAGGTCCTTCGCGTCCGCGTCCGCGTTCCTCCCCGTTAAATTCCCCTTCCCCTCCCTTGATCGGATCCGCAGAGCCAGCTGGTGGCGTAGCTGAGCCAGTAGTTTTAAACCCTCCTAATAATAATGAATCCATTCAGATCCAGCCTGTCCCCAACTTGCTGCCCCCCCCCAGCGACGCCCTAAGCCGAGGTTCGCACCCTTAGGTGATGGTCGCTTAGTTTATAATTAATATTATGCCCCTGGCTGGAGGCTTTGGGTTAGCTCGAAGGCACCACAGGATTGACCGGTTAAGCAGTCACGGCCTCTCAAGGCCAACTGCGAGATGCCAAACATAAAAAAAAAAAACGGCGTCGACACAGTCGTCGAGCAGCAGCACTAGAAGAAAGAAAAACAAGAAACACTAGAAGAAGAATAAACTTCAAGAATTCTCAAGCCAGTAGTTTTATTTCTCACCAATCCAGCAATAGCAAATGTGTATCCTGCACAACATTTATATCACATATCAAATCCTCCTACTTTCATCCCAATTCATTTATGGTAGGCATAAAATCATAATAATTATCCACCGCGGACCCACCATACCACTGGTAGTATGGTGGGTCTTAAACTGTACCACTGAGAAAATAGTGTTGTGGACTAGAAGGATCTGGCGCTCGGTGGCCGATGCCGCGGCACAGTCGCTTCGCTCACTCGCCTTCGCGCTTTATTGGTCACAGTTCTAACCTAACCCAAATGATTCACCAAGTAATAGTTATAAATATTTTCTCAGTGGTATAATTTTAGACCCAGCATACTGCCAGGGGTATGGCCAGTGTTCCGGATAAGGCGGGAGGAAACGCCTGTGTGTCACCATTGTGTGGATCGCCCGGAGGACACGGTGGAGCATACGGTGGAGGTCTGCCCGGCTTGGGCGGAGCACCGCTGTGTCCTCGTGCAGGCGATTCGCGGTGGCGATCTCTCGCGTCCGGCCCTGGTCCAAGCCATGGTACGGAGCGAGAGGGCTTGAGAAGCCGTCACCTCCTTCTGCGAAGCAGTAATGTCCGCGAAGGAGGAGGCGGAACGCGTGAGGGAGAGGCAAAATTCGCGCCCTCACGCCTCTAGCCGCCGCAGGAGCTCGCCGTTCGATAAGGACCAGGCCCGGGTCGACGGCGTGTTGTGTTCCACGCACGCCTCAAAGAGATGTCAGCATTAACGACGGGGTCCGCTAGGGCTGATGCCCGCCAGGGTTGCAGGAAAGTCCGAGAGGAATACCGTGGCCCCTGGCACAGGCAACTGAAGGAACACGGGTGGGTTTTAAAGAGTCTGACACACCCTACCACTCTGCCCAGAGCGGGAGAAGTTATTTGATGATTTCAAATCATCAAAAAAAAGGGGTATGGCCAGTGCTATGGTGGGTCCGGACACATAATTATCGATTAGTACTTAGCTATTTTATATTAATTTAAAGTGATAGTAATGACATAATAAGTGAATCTCTGTCAAATTCAAAGTAAGTCAGCAAAACTACCACCTCCATCGGTTAATACCGTCGCGTTGATCAAAATATACTAAACAAATACCTATTCGCTCCTTCGGAATATTAGGCGTTCGGCAAGAAGTTGCTAGCCTTGTTGCGTAATGAACAAACTTAGCCACTGAAAGGGTTAAAACTGAGAAAGTCGCGACTGCGTTATGAAGAAAATTGGTAATTCATTGCTTAGATTTACTTTGGTAATGCGAGTATCGGAAAAAGTTTTCTTTCGCTAATAAAACATATGACAGTTAGAGTATTTGTGACGGGACTTCGATAATTCTGTTTGAAGCCGAAATATTTCTTTTTCGTGGTATTGTTTGATAGAATAAATTATGGCTTCGTTATTGGAATTTATTGGTTTTACTTTTAGATTAATATGCTTTCATGAAAAAGGTTTTCTGCGTAAAATATAATTTTGATAACTTTTATGTCTATTTTTAAGGGCAAGGACAAGTAGGATTCAGGAAAGGGCACTATACAATATTTATGTCACGATTTTGATACCAATCGGTAATCATTGCAAAGTAAAAATATTAGTACAGATTCCGATAAAAAGTCACACCCCATTTCCTTACCCCGGGGTAAAATCTCGAGCCAAAAACTCTAAAACACATTGACATAAAGAATGTTAGGATATAGTGACAGATTTCCAGATCACTGATTATGAACTCCATAATCATACCATTTCTGTATGGGAAATCCGGAACTGATACATTTATAGTATTTTCTTTCATCCCTTATATTATTCCCATATGTTATATATAAGATATTTATGTATATTTTTTTTTCTGGGTCATTATTGAAATAATATGGGATGAGTAGACTTTTTTAAATTCATTTGATTATTAAATCTATTGCAAAAAAAGGTAAAAATAATAAATAACAGTAGCTAATTAAGATGATCGTATCTGTACCTATTGTAGAGGCTCTAGCCTTTTTTTTTTTTTTTTGAGTGTGAGAAATCATCACATAACTTCTCCCGCTCTGGGCAGAGCGGGAGGGCGTGTCAGACTCTTACTGGCTAAAACCCACCCGTGTTCCTTCAGTTGTTGCCTGTGCCAGGGGCCACGGTATCCCTCTCGGGATCCCTCTCTCTGAAATTATTCAGACGGCGGCTAAGAATCCTTTCAAGTATCTTGGATAGAGCCGTCAGAACCGAGATGGGTATGTAGTTGTTGACACAGCCTCTGTTCCCCGCCTTATGGATTGGATGTATAATAGCTCTTTTAAGTGCATCAGGAAAGACACTCTTTTGTCCCACCATTTACAATGACCCATTGACCCCATGACTCATTTACAATGTTTGTTGGTGACATTAAATAATCCATACAGGACTCTCGTATTAAAATGAATGCCGACGATTTAAAATTGTATAGGGTTGTAATGGCAAAGAAGGATGAAACTCTTCTGCAAAGGGATATTGACAGGCTCTGTGTGTGGTGTTAGAAGAACAGCATGCAAGGTAATGTTAGTAAATGGTATCATATTAAATTTTCTCGTAAAAACATAAATTAAATTCTACGTACATAATGAGGGACCAAATATTAAGTAAAGTGTCTGAAGTTAAAGATACGGACATCATTATTGACTCTGAAATGAAATTTCAAACACACACCGAAACCATAAGAAATAAAAGCAATAGAATGCTAGCATTTTTAAACCGTAACACAAGACAATTCAGTAATTTGATAGCCCTGAAAATTTTGTTTTCTGCTTTAGTTCGTAGTCATATAGAATACTGCTCCATCGTCTGGAACCCAGTACATACTATGCACATTCAACGCATCAAAAGAGTTCAAATAAAATGTATAAAAAGACTCTCTTATAAAGCAGGCATAAGGAACACAGTTAAAAAATAATATATGTTGATAGACTGAGTTCTCCGGTCCGCCGGTGGTCCGTGTTGCTCTATGACTGAGTTACTTCAAAATGAAATCTTTACACTGGCGTCGAGATTTTGCAGGTCTAATCTTCTTATTCAAGATATTAAATCAAGGCGTGCTCACAGCTTCTTTCATCAATTAATATTAATACGCCCCGGTCATCAGCTAGACTTAATCACTAGGTAACTATAACTATACCTATAAGCCTTTTGTTCCTGGTGGCCGCAAAACCAAGTACCCTTTCCTATTTTCTCAGAAGGTGTAACGACATTTTTTACGATTGTGACTTAGAAATATTTTCAGGCAGCATCAGTACGTTTAAAAGAGCTGTGCTCAATAATATGTAATTGTAGCTCTATAATGTTTATGTTTTTTTTTTTTGTATTTTTTTAAAGTTATTTAATTAAATCTAATTTTATTTTATTCCAATTAGTTAAAGTATAACAGATTATTGATATTAGTCCTACTTACATGGTTGTCCGTCTTTATAAGAACTATTATTGTATAGTGAGATCTAAATAAAATGCTGTGCTTACCTTTAATTTAGATGCATGCAATGCTATTGTATTTGTAAATGATATGTACTATGTCTTTGTATGTATTTAGTTGGTTTGCCTAAATAAATAAATAAATTAGATGATTTCCAAAACAAAAAAAAAAAAACAAAAAATTGTAGGTTAGGTTAGTAAGTAATAGAAGTTGGACTTAGTCCAATGCTGTTATCGTTATATTTTCAGCTACACAGGATGGAAACCAATAATTTAAACAAACATAGATACGTCATAATTAACATCGACGTTGTTACAATAATAACTGCACTAGGCCAGCTCAACGTCAAAGTGTTACCACTTACGTGAAGCCTACTATACCGTTATAGATCGTACACAATACAAACAAAATACAAATAAATACTATGTTTGCTCGTAAGTAATTTATTTTGACATGATTCATATTTTGCACTTAGAGTTTAGGTACTTGAGCATCTTTATGTCAATTAATATGTCACTGTCGAGTATGGTCGAGCTCATCGTTACTAAAAACCGGTCTAGTTTCATATTTCTTGTTATATACCGTATTTCGGTTAAATCATTATTCATTAATCACCAAATGAATTGAAATTATTTGGGAATGGATTAAAAAAAAACTAAATAAGCTGTCATTTTTATGTTTTGGTACTGACTTTGGAATCTCTTATTGTTTTACTGCATGCTGTAAGTACTGCAAGAGTTTTGCAAGTTCTAGTGCTAAGTGTTTATGGGCGCCAAACCATTATTTGATTTTAATTTTAAGCTTCTTTCGATTATTTTGTACTTAATCTGACTTGTATGTTATTTATTGAATTAATATTTGTATTTCCGGTTAAGTCTATGTTAAGTTTTTATTTTGATGTATTTAAAATATTGAGATTTCCGGTTCAATTTATATAAAGTTTCTATTCGTAAACTTCCTTTTGATTTATTTAAAACGTTGTGCGTTTCCGGTTGACTTTATTTTTATTAAGTTTCTATGTTGGTATTATGGTTTTATCTTGACACATCCGCTTGAATTGTTTAAAATATAAATTCTTTTAGAGTTAATATTATTAAGGATTTATCTTGACTTGAATGATTTAAAATGTAACTTCCTGTAAATAATTATTTTGACATATCCGCTTGATTTATATAAATTCTTTTTGGCGGTAAAGTTTGGCGGTAATTTTGTGTATAAAAACTGTTGTAGTGCGAATGAAAGGACATTCTTTGTGAGCTGCTCGTGGAATAAACACCCTGATTTGAAGTAAGGTATCTTCTTTGTACTCTTTTAAATAGTTTCCTGCCATTTCCTATTACTGTGTATTTGTGTGATATATTGGTGTAAACAAATATGTGTGACTCCGGCAACGACGGTGATGAAGCGCCGACAGCAGCGGTGGGATCCACCTCGCCCATACTGAGGACTTCTGGATTCCGGGACCGCAATCCAGTGCCGACCGCCCAGCCAGACCCAACTTTCTCGATGGAGCAAGTGATGAGTCTGGTGACATCAATCACGAAGCAAGCCACATCGAGTGCCGTGGCTGCAGCCCTGTCCGCTACTCCAGCACCTTCACGGGATCGTGGCAATTTCTACCTACCGCCATTCGATCCCGACGTGCGCTCACATGACATCAGGGACTGGTGTGCCAATGTCGACCAAACCATTGCAACTATTGGCATATCGCCGCATGAAGCTCGCATGAAGGCAATACTGCAGCTGAAAGGAAGAGCGAAGGCGTGGGCTGACACGTGGTCCCTACAATCCACCACGTGGGGGCAAGTTAAGCAAGACCTGATCCAGACTTTCGGTGAAGAGTTCCGGTATGCCGACGACGTCCAGCGGTGGCGCGACTACACGTCGGAGCAGGCGAGCAGCTACGCGGACTACGCAACCACGGGGTGGACGCTGTTTAAGAGAGTGCGGCCCGAAGCCGCGGACACAGAGGTAATTGATGCTCTTATCACTGGTATCTACCCTGATTTTGTGAAATGTGAATTGTTACGTAATACGCCCGACTCTTTGCCCAAACTAGTCACCATTCTGAAAACTTTTCGTAAACGTGACCGACCGAAAACAGACAGTACAGACAAACATCATCTTTATAAAAAACCCCAGCTTTCGGAAACCCCCGATACGTTATTAGGCCTGTCGCCAATTTGTTTCAAATGTAAAAAAACTGGTCACCGAGCTCGTGACTGTAAGGAAAAACCGACACATGATACAGACTATAAGATCTCCGCAAAGACAGCCTCCCAGGTTACGCCAGGCAACCGTAAGTTCATTGAATGTAACTATTGCCATAAAAAGGGGCATGTAGAGAAAACTTGTTTCCGTAAGCAGAATGACGAAAAATCAAAGTCGACCGATCAAAAGTCCGTTAATTTTTGTGGTCCTCTAAATCGTTGCATGACTACCGTCAAAATTGGAGCTAATTCATATTCTTGCCTATTTGATTCCGGCGCGGATTGTTCATTAGTACGTAAAAGCATTTCTGGTTCAATTGCGGGCAAAAGAAAGACTGTCAATACAGTTTTTAAGGGAATAGGTGGCGTGAATGTCACGTGTTCCCAGAGTATCTCGGCTATCGTCGAGATCGATCAAGTTAGTGTAGAATTAGAACTATTTGTTGTAGAAGATCACCAAACCCAGTTTAATATTTTAATTGGCTATGATTTAGTGCAAATTCCGGGTCTTACTATCACATTAATAGATAGAAATATGACTGTCTCGAGAAATATGATTATTAACGAATGTTCTTTAGCCGAGTCGGAAATAAAACTAAATACCGACCTTGCTGACCCTACCATGTTAGAAAAATTAAATTCAATTTTAAACAATTTTAAAGACAATTTTACATCTGGTAATAAAGTTTCTGAGGTAAAAACTGGCCAATTGACTATTAGATTAAAGAATAAAGATAAAATTGTTCAACGTAGACCCTACAGATTGTCGCCAATGGAACGCGAAAAAGTCAAAGACATTCTAAATGATCTTAAACAAAACGATATAATCCGAGACAGCTCATCCCCTTTTAGCAGTCCCATTTTATTAGTTAAAAAAAAAGATGGAACTGACCGATTATGCGTTGACTTTCGGGAGTTAAATTCAAACACAGTTAGGGATAACTTTCCATTACCATTGATTGCAGATCAGATTGATAGGTTAGGTAAAGCGCGTTATTTCACTTGTTTAGATATGACTGCAGGGTTCTATCAAATACCAATCTCGGTAGATTCTATAGAAAAGACTGCCTTCGTTACACCTGACGGTCAATTCGAATTTTTACGCATGCCTTTTGGGTTGTGCAATGCGCCGTCTGTTTATCAACGCGCCATTAATAAAGCTTTGGGTGACTATAAAGATAAGGTTGCACTAGTTTATATTGATGATGTCCTTGTAATGTCTGCAACTATAGAAGAAGGGTTAACTAACTTGGAATTAGTTTTAGAGAGATTAACTAATGCAGGCTTTTCACTAAACATAAAAAAATGCTCATTTCTAAAAAAAATCGGTTGAGTATTTGGGAAATATAATAGAAAACGGAACTGTTAAGCCAAGTCCCAGAAAATTAGATGCCCTCTCCAAGTCCGCTGTACCAAAAAACATCAAAGAATTACGGCAATTTAATGGCCTAGCTGGTTATTTTAGGAAATTCGTACCAAACTTTTCCAAAATCATGGCCCCTTTATATGAATTAACTAAATCTGGCATAGCTTGGAGGTGGACTGAAAAGCAGGAAAATGCCCGAAAGGAAGTAATTAGTAGATTAACATCTTCCCCACTCTTGACAATCTTTGACCCTGATTTACCATGTGAACTCCATACAGACGCTAGTTCTCTAGGTTATGGTGCAGTTTTGATTCAACGACATGATAAGAATCCTCATGTCGTTGGTTATTTTAGTATGCGAACGACCAAAGCTGAAAGCAAATACCATTCATATGAGCTCGAAACATTGGCTGTCGTCAAGGCTATTAAACATTTCCGCCACTTTTTGTATGGTAGATGCTTTAAAGTAATAACGGATTGCAATTCACTGAAAGCATCCAGAACCAAAAAAGAACTAACGCCAAGAGTCCACCGCTGGTGGGCATTTTTGCAAACTTTCCAATTTGATATTGAGTATAGGAAAGGTGACCGACTTTCTCATGCCGATTTTTTTAGTCGTAATCCCGTAGCTAGCCCCTGTGAAATTCATAGAGATAATATCTCGTTGCAATTTTCAGTAAACTCTTCTACACTTGATCATAACTGGCTCCTAATAGAACAAAAACGTGATCCAGTTCTTAAAAACATAGTTGAACAACTTAATTTAGATACAATCCCAAAAGAAATTGCTGACACTTACGTCATATCGCAAGATAAATTGCTTAGACGTAAAATACAAATAGAAAATAAAACTCGTAAACTTATTATTGTGCCACGAAATTATAGATGGAATCTGATTTCCCATTATCATAATAATCTTGAACACTTCAGTTGGGAAAAGGTTCTAGCTAAATTAAGAGAGCAATATTGGTTTCCCAATATGTCAAAAATTGTTCGAAGGTTTACTGAAAATTGTGTTAGTTGTAGAATTCGCAAAGGTATGTCGGGTGCTAAACAAGTTACCCTTCATCCTATAGAAAAAATTGCAATTCCCTTTCACACCGTACATGCTGACATAACTGGACGTATGAACGGTAAACGTAATAACGCTGAATATGCGTTTGTATTTATCGATGCCTTTACCAAATATACTCATTTAATTTATACGAATGATCGAACCTCTAACACAGCCATATCTTGTTTGCAAGAAGTAATTTCTATTTTCGGCACCCCTAATAGACTCATAACAGATCAGGACAAAAGTATGACATCATCTGATTTCAAGAATTTTTGTCATCGTTTCGGTATTGAACATCACGTAGTAGCTAAAGGCGCTAGTCGGGCAAACGGTCAGGTAGAACGTATTATGAAAATCATCAAAGATAATATGTCTGTTGTGGAGCTTAATACACAGTGGCACACTGCTATTCGAGATTTACAGTTGGCTATTAATTCTACCGTTTCTAAAAGTACAGGAAAACCTCCCATGGAGTTATTATTTGGGAAAAAATGTTCGCCACCGGGTATTAAGCTCTTACAAATCGATGATGATGAACCAATTGAAGATCTTAGTACTGTTAGATCATTATGTAAATTAAGAATGGACGAGCGATCATTTCGGGACAAGTTAAGATTTGACAAGGGCAAAGCCCAAATCAAGCCCTTTGAAAAAGGAGATTTTGTCTTAATGCATAAACATGAAAGACATACGACTAAACTTGGTCCTAAATATGAAGGTCCTATGGAAGTTCTAGAAGTATTGCCTAATAATCGCTACAAAGTAAAGCATGTTAATTTAAGGGGATGTTCGGAAAAGATCGCTAGTCATGATTTTTTGAGACCGGCACCTCTGGCTCAAAATGACCCATTTATGGATGACAATGATAATGAACCGACCGTATGGGCGGATGATTTGTAAATTACCTTAGCTACTCCACCTACCTCCCTATTACACTGGCTGGCCACCATGTGTATCCTTTTTCCTGGTCTTAGGGCTATATCCCAGGCGGGTGACGCCATGACATATGGCTAGATCCAAGGCGGGTGATGCCGTGTTAGGGGGCTATATCCCAGGCGGGTGATGCCATGTGATATGGCTAGATCCAAGGCGGGTGATGCCGTGTTAGGGGGCTATATCCCAGGCGGGTGATGCCATGTGATATGGCTAGATCCAAGGCGGGTGATGCCGTGTTTGGGGGCTATATCCCAGGCGGGTGATGTCATGTGATTTGGCTAGATCCAAGGCGGGTGATGCCGTGTATTTTTGGCTAAGCCCAAAGTGGGTGATGCCGTTTTGATACAAAATGTTTTACAGCGCAGAGAGCGCGCTGGATCAGAATGGCCGTATGGGCGCCAAACCATTATTTGATTTTAATTTTAAGCTTCTTTCGATTATTTTGTACTTAATCTGACTTGTATGTTATTTATTGAATTAATATTTGTATTTCCGGTTAAGTCTATGTTAAGTTTTTATTTTGATGTATTTAAAATATTGAGATTTCCGGTTCAATTTATATAAAGTTTCTATTCGTAAACTTCCTTTTGATTTATTTAAAACGTTGTGCGTTTCCGGTTGACTTTATTTTTATTAAGTTTCTATGTTGGTATTATGGTTTTATCTTGACACATCCGCTTGAATTGTTTAAAATATAAATTCTTTTAGAGTTAATATTATTAAGGATTTATCTTGACTTGAATGATTTAAAATGTAACTTCCTGTAAATAATTATTTTGACATATCCGCTTGATTTATATAAATTCTTTTTGGCGGTAAAGTTTGGCGGTAATTTTGTGTATAAAAACTGTTGTAGTGCGAATGAAAGGACATTCTTTGTGAGCTGCTCGTGGAATAAACACCCTGATTTGAAGTAAGGTATCTTCTTTGTACTCTTTTAAATAGTTTCCTGCCATTTCCTATTACTGTGTATTTGTGTGATATATTGGTGTAAACAAATATGTGTGACTCCGGCAACGACGGTGATGAAGCGCCGACATGTTCATAGTTAAAAGTTGGGTTTGAGCAATTTTTAACATAAACAAAAAGAAAACTAACAATACATTTGTGTAACGGTGGGCACAATCAGGATGGTCACAAAAACGATGAACTTACACTATAATTCATTTATTGCTCTATAATCGGACAGAGTATCCACTTACTGTTTTTGCACTTGGTGACGGTTACAAAGCGACTGACTCGAACTGCCTAAGACATCGGCATTTATAGATTACACTAATAACTTAATATTTAGATTGCATTACTTACTACAATGAGTAAAATTAAATAACAATTATTAACAAAGGAATGAAAAGAAATAAATGAAATATGAATCAATAATCATAATTATGCAATCATTAATTAGTTACTACTTGGTGCGCCGGAAGCTGACCACCTGAAGGCGCCAAACGGATATTCAACAATTCTGATTTTAAATCACCAAGAATAAATCAAACATTTAGCTTTATAGTTTCGGAACAATTAGATATATATTAAAATACTAAAATATTGACTTTAAGAATTATTAATTATACTACTAAGTCGAGCTGGTACGAGTATATGCAGGACAGGAAGTCGATAACACATTGTTCGTTTTTTCTTACATCTGCAGTTTTGCTTACAGTTAGTAGATCATTTATTTAATATTTGTTCGTTTTGTATACTGGAATATAGTGTATCTATAACAGAATACTACCAAATAAGATAAACAATGATTCATAGCGAGCACAAACTGTTATTAGCATCGCAACCCGGATATTAATTTATAAACAATAGTCCACAATCTATATTGCACAATAGCCTACGACCCGAAAAGCGAATCTGGGGCAAATCTTGAAGCAAGAATTTCACCACAATACCAATGGACTGTTAATGGGCTGACACATTCAGAGCAAAACTATCGTCAGAAAGAAACAATGGGATGTCGTTACTCGACAATTCTAGGAGTTTTGGTAAACGAAATTAGCTCTTAGGTACACTGAATCAAAATCACGTTGAAATTACTATAGATAATTAAATTAAAAGTAGAATCAGATAATGTAATGGAAGTGCCTAATAGACTTGCTTAGGAAATTATTATCTAGAATGTCTTTAATAAGAGTAATTTGTTAAAATAGGGAGAGGGAGACGGTCATTCATTCATGATGTTTTTTTAATGAACACACTTGTCTACACATGCTATGCAATACTGGTCCCAAGATAAAATTAAATAACTTGTCAGGCACAACATGCTTGTCCAAATGGAAAATACGTTATATTGTTCATTAAGATCTGTGATCCATAAATTACACATTCTGATTATAGGGTCAGCGTAAATGTATTTAGTCAGGACGAATATTGATAAAGATAATCATAAAGATACCACAAATATTTTTGATAAGGAAAAAATATGTGATAGATTTTATATTTACAATTACCTTCTATTTAAGTTAGAAGATCATTATAAAGGTAAATATAAACTCTTACAGCCATGAGGAAACTAAACGGTACCGGCGAACATGCGTCAGTTTGGCCCGGCTGGATGCAGTTAGAACGATTTGCGTCAAGTAAATTAGTTGGTAGTTCTCATCAAATTGGACGGCTCCGCCTAGGCCAGGCCAGCACTAGGATGAGGAAGATTTATTCGCAAGGATTGGCTTAAGGAAGCTGTGATAAAGGATAGCTGGAAGAATTTGGGGGAGACCTTTGCCCAGCAGTGCGACAGAGTTGGCTAACAAACCAAAAGGTTAGTAGTGGTTGCTCCGGCTTCCTGTCGCACGAATCGGGCGGTCACCGCATTGCTCGGCGACCGCTCCTCTCCGCTAGTTTCGTGCTCGCAGAAACAGCCAGAACACTGTACGGATTTTTAAGAGGTGAGACTTAAATGTATTTAATAAGTCATGGGTTGGTGGTTTGGTTGTTGGTTGGTTGGTGTTTGGTTGGTAGGTAGAATGGTTGGTTTAAGTAATTAGTTAACAACCATTAAGTATACGAATATATAAGTTACCATAAGAGAATAGCCCAATCAAATTGATATTTTATACGCGGAGTTGGGTTTGAATTGGCTTTCAGAATAGAAATACCGGTTTTTTATTCAAATGTACACGTGTTACGGTTTATATTGTAATGGGAATTGTAGGTATAGTTTGTTTTGTTTTGTTTATTTTTTTAAATACCTTGAAACCACTTTGTGTTTAGTTTTGGTTTGAATTTTATTCAATTAACCATCAATATTGAATTCCGCTAGAGACACATATTAAACTATTATTTTATTTCCATAAAGATTTTTGAGATACATGGATAGGTAGGTAAGTAAAAGGTTTAATAAACACAGAGATACTACACGCAATACTAATACATTATGGCAACTAAAAATGAATGATAAAATAAGCATTATAATATTAGTAATGAAAAACGAAACCCATTTTTCATAAACTACTAATTGTCCAATACCAATTAAAATATTTACTAAAAACTTCAACCGAATCGTAGTTTACAAACATCGAATGTATCAATGTGTTATATCTGTGATTGCCTCCCAGATACGTCATCACCATACATTCGGTTACTGTGAATGGATTGCGCAACGCAACTTGACGCATCCAATAAAACTAACCAGCAGATACAGTCACATACATCGGTCATTAGGACAACCTCTTAGTACCTACTCACGTAATATTAAGAATTAATTGTAAACTTTATTAAATTCATTTAGTGGAAATTTTGGGTTTTTTTTGGACTCCTCCGCTGCCCATCACATAATTAATGAATGCAGAATGAAAATAGACTAGCAAAATGACAATAGCATTCAGCTGAACCGGAATCAAAATATCGACCATTCCGAAGGAAACCTCAGGAAATAATTTTCTTTGGGTAAACAATGCATAGAGTTGCTGAAGTCATTGATGTGCAATCCACAATGTGAATATGCAAATCTTTGCAGATATTTAAGTATCTATGTATAGATTTTGGTCATTTGTGAAGAAAAACATCGTGAGCAATCCTGGACTTAGTTAATATAAGTCTGAAATCGCCAAACCGTCTTGAGAGAAACCACCGAAGGTATTTTCCCTTTTACAAAAGATTTTAATTTGAAAAAGTCCAGACATAATTCAACAATTATTCCGGCCCTTCCACACCCAGTCAACTATTTATTTACAAATAATGGTTTCAATAATATCATTTTTAGTTATAATTTCAAACATTATACCTAATTAATCTATAGTTGCTTACATCATGATGACCGCAAATAATACGGATCTGTGCGTATTTTATGATGCGGATAAACCACAGTAGTGTGACGTTGAGCGGTTGACGTACGTTCGTAGTCCTAGAGACAGATACTACGCGTAGATTGACGGGCTGTTAAAATTAAACGCCTGTTTAATGATGTGAATTTATGGTTAGCTTTCTAGATAACGTTAAATGTTAATGGTTACCTATGTAGTAGGTAGTTGAATAGTTGTGAAACTAGAGTTATACTTTAGCTGTTTAACTAACTGCTCATGTTGAAAAGCTAATGGAAAAAGAAACGGCTGTTTTTAGATAGAAGTAATTCCGTAACCTTTTAAATGTATGCTTTGTTTATCATAGGAGGAAAAATCTTTGAATACTTTCAAACAATTTGTTACATATAATGTCATGTGTTGAGGACGTATGACACTTTTTCTCGAAATTTCAAATGAACCTTGGAATCAACTCTGGTACATTTAGGACACACGTGTTTACAATTACCTACTTACGGGGAAAATGTGAAACAAACCCTTGGTAACCGTCAGAAGTCAGACAAAGGCAGGTCCTATTTTTAATGGGGGCTGTCCGATTTATTAAAAATATTGATGAGCATAAATGCGTTATAAGTTCAAAAAAACGTTCGCCGAAAAAATGTTAGTGCGGTTTTCCAGTTTACAGAAAGATATGTTAGCTTATGTTATAGACAAAAATATTTACCTCAATTATCTTATTCGCATTTTACTATACCTACGGGAAAAGCGGAAGTTTGTCTTGAAAAAATTTTTTTTGTTTTATTTACAGTTTTTCCTCATCTCAAAAATTCATCCGCTGTATATAATTCCAAACCAGAACAAGGGCATGAAAATACTATACAGCGAACCGAAAATAATACACATTAAAGCGTTCGGTGAATTGAGAGAGGCGGCAGAAAATAATTAGAATAAATTGTTCTCGTTACCAAGTTGAGAGGAACAGGCTCAGTGCCCCGAAACATGTGCAAAATCATATATCATAATACATGGAAGTAGTAAAGGAAATGTTCTTTTGCAGGTGATCAATATCTTCCAACGTATTTTATCTCTGAATCTTGTGTTCTAACGTTATTGTTATCGTGCTGTTTTCGGGTCTATTCTATAGGTACCGATATTACATCTTTGCAGATAACTTAATATGAAAACGTACTGCGCAAAAGCATTTCTTGATTACCAGTATTCTTAATAAATTATTTCAGTCCAATTTTCAATGGAGCAATTCTTTATAATGTATCGACTATTTTCACACGGTAAAAACATTGACTTTTTATTTTACAAAATCTTTTCTATATTTTTTCACGAGTTCAATTTTAAAGAGTAAATATCTGCATAAAAAGCTTTTTATGTGGATCAGAATATACCTTCATTCATACTGCAGCAATATATTATTTTAACTTAAATTGAAAATGAGTCAAACAAAATGTTTTTATTTTAATACTACGACGACGACCTATGTTGCACGTTCGGCATATATTTTTATTTGTGTTATGAGTTTATGACACTCAACTTTATCACATCACATCCTCCTACTCTCATCCCAATTCATTTGGGGTAGGCGTAAAATCATAAATATCGATTAGTTATTACGTATTATAAATTAATTTAAAGCGATAGTAACGAGAATGACATAATATTATTGAATCTCTGTCAAATTCAAAGTAAGTTATCAAAATTACCACCTCCATCGCTTAATACCGTCGCGTTGATCAAAATATACTAAACAAATTCCCATTCGCTCCTTCGGAATATTCGACACTCGGCAAGAAGTTGGTAGCCTTGCTGCGTAATGAGCGAACTTAGCCACTGAAAGGGTTAAAACTGAGAAAGTCACGACTCTGTTATGAAGAAAATTGGTAATTAATTGCTTAGATTTACTTTGGTAATGCGAGTATCGGAAAAAGTTTTCCGTCGCTAATAAAAACATATGACAGTCCGAGTATTTGTAACAAGACTTCGATAATACTGTTTAAAGCTAAAATATTTATTTTTCATGTTTATTTTTTGATAAAATTATGGTTTGGATATTAGAATTTATTAGTTAGTCTTTTACATTAATATGATTTTATGAAATAAGGTTTTATGCGTAAAATATTTTTTTGATAAATTTTTATGTCTATTTTTGAGGCTAGTAAGACTTACTCCGCCAAAAAGCAATATGCAATATTTTATTATCATAGAATTTTCCTATAAAAAATAGTAATACAAATAAGGATAAAAATTACGCCGCATTTTTTAAGCCTAGGGTAAGAACTCGAGCCAAAATCTCCAAAACACATTGACATAAAGAATGTTAGGATATAGTGACAGGTTTCCAAATCACTGATTATGGACTCCATAATCATACCATTTCTGCAAAGAAAACACGGAACTGATACATTCACAGTACTTTCATTCATGCCATAGTTATTTACGAGATATTTATGTTTATTTATTTTGCTGGATCAGTATCGAAACAACCAGCGATGAGTAGAACTTTTTACATTCATTAGATTATTAAAAGAAAAATATGTCTGTTTGTTCTCATTTTTACTGTTAATAATTTCAATTGCAACGTTACTTATAGATTTGCATCATTATTTTCTTAAGATTAGTAAATGTAAGCTAAATGTAGAAAGGACACTGGGAAATGAATGTATGGAGTCTGGGCCCACCCTTCAATAGTAACATCTGATATACCGTTGGATAGGGCTTTTTAAGTGGAACATTAGTTACTAATATAACTATGGTCAAATGTTAGTACTTTCGGAGATACGACGTCTTAAAGTCGTCAGTCTAACATATTCTTTATGGATACTTATAAGGTAAAATAGTAATAATAAGTACACTTTAAAACAAAAGAGATTTATTATTCGTCTTGGACATCAAAGACAATTACATCATTTAAAAAACCCACGGGGGCCACGAATGGTTGATGTCTCCCAACTCCTAGGTACCAAATCAAAGAAATAGTGTGAGCGCAACTTCCTACAGTTCGCCGTCCGGTCAAGCAAGAGCAATAATATTGTGATATCGCGTTTCTTCCAACTTGGTTTCGATCAATTAATATATAGCAATAGTATATTCTTGCTCTTACGTGGCGTGACTGTATCCTACCACGCAGCAACCACACATTCTCTGCTGGTATATTATATTCTATTAAATCATGTAAATCGTTTTGTCTGTACATTTTTCTATAACGTATAAACCGTCTCGAAGATGTTCACTGCAATATGACTGATCGCCATTTGCAAATGCGCCCGGGCAAGCGGCGGGCGCAGCGGGTAGGGTGGGGGCGCAGGTAAGGAGCAAGCAGATAGGTGCCGTCCGTTTTGAGTCTGGCCATAGTTTATCTTATAACGAAGTAAACTACGGTCACTTTTATGGCAGTATAATAAGTAGTATAACTCCGAAAGTACTGACTTTTGACCTTAGTCGTAATAATAAGTTTTATTCTGCATAAACATACCTATTCATTTATGAGTGTCTTATTCCTATTGAGAGGTGGGCCCATCATTACTCATTCTCCTTTGTACTTGCATTGCATATTTACCCATAAGAACACAGTACACTAAATTAACTCTAGTTAGTTTATGTGTACGACAATGATGTGAAAGAGCGGAGCCTTCTAATACAGGCATTGTTTGCTTAAAAGGAGGACTCCAAACACGTTTAAATGTAATGTAATTTTCTATTTGCCACAATAAACTATTTTGTATTTTTGTATGTCTTTTACCGAGGTCAACATCTTTTGCAAAAAGAAAGTAAAAATAATAAATAACAGTAGATATTTAAGGTGATCGTATCAGTACCTGCTGTAGAGGCTTTAGCTTCCATTCAGTTTCCACGCAACCTCTGCGAGTATTTTATAAGTTTATGACATTATTATGAGTTACACACTATTTTCATATTTATAAGATAGAAATATATATAAAATACGCCATTAATTAACGACCCCTTCACAAGACCTACCTGCGAAGCAATTATTGGGTCAAAGATTAATGTCACACAGCGTCTATTTTTGCTCTTGTCCTTACTAAAGTCAGTGTGACCATAACAAAACAAGATAATGTTTTTGCATTATTAGAAACCCGAACCCATACAACACCATTAAAATCAGATTTGTAAACTTTATGATAGGGTTTTTTTATGGGCTCTCAGATAACATTTGTGGTTTACATCTTTAAGCTATTAGGAAGTGGGGTAAAAGATAAAAAGGGTTTTATTTAGAGACCTCCAGCAGTTTAGGGTTAAGAAAAGGTACAAGCTAAATGTATGAGCATATTTTGATATTCTGGAGCCAAGAATATATTCTGCTTCGTTTGAGTTGCGCTAAATGTTGTAGGCCTATGTTTCTATGTTTCGTTTCCTAAAATTATTATTCAAAATTCCCTGTATTATATTTCTTAAACATATTGTATCGTGCTAATGGCCTCGTTTACAAGAGGAGAGTTTCTCGACCGTCGACAGGCGAGGTGGTCATGCGAGACTCGACTAGTTAGAAGAACGAGGCCATTTTTCGCACTCACTCATCGTGTAAACGAAGCTTAACCTACGCTAACGTAACAGAAAAGTTCAAAACAAAAAGGCATCAGGCACTAAACCCTTTTAAGTATTACTTCCACAACAAAAGTTTTTACTTCATGCCCCGTGGCTACCGCTAAGTGTGTGTCAGTTTTACTTAGAAAAGTGAATAGTTGCCAAGCAAAGGCAAGGCAGGTAGGGTTTTCTTTCGGGAAAGCACTTGGCACTCATTTAGAGCTTAAGTTGGCGGATCATTATCTAGGTTATTGGCAAACTAGAGATGCAAATAGCAGATCACAGAAGTAGATACAGTCAAGGAAACGAATTGTTGAGAAAATTTACACCCTACGTCGATTTGCAGTGTTCTAGCCATTTCATGCATCTGTCAAAGAATGAGAGCTGTGATTTGAATAATTTTTGACGGCACGGTTGGCGCAGTGGTTAAGCGATTGACTGCTGCGTTACGTGTCGCGGGTTCGATCCCCGCACGGAACAAATATTTGTATGACTTGCAAGTAGATGTTCCGGGTCTGGCTGTTTGTGTATGTGAGTTTAAATGTTTGTAAATGCACCCACGATACAGGAAAAATCCCTAGTGTGGGGCAACGTAAAAAAAAAAAAAAATATGCTGACAATTTAAGTTGTGGTCAATTTGCTTAACAATTTAATTCCGTGACTTTACCTGTTATTTGTTGTTTAGCCCTAGACAGGGCATTTTGCGGCTCGATGTGATAATTCCACTTCAGTTTTAAGGCAAGGGCTTCCTTAACTTGTAATGAATTCTCATTTTAATAAAAGACGCTCTAAAAAGTACATCACATTTACCCTATCTCAAGTAATTTTCGCTTGTAACTTCGGCTATTTGGCAAGTTAACGCTACTGCTGCTACTTCTACTGGACTAAAGTCCAGTGCTTTTTTTAATATACAAAGTGGCCCGTACCTTATAACATTAAATTATACCACGTATACTACATGGTATACTTAGACGATATACAAAATTTGAATGAAATCCATTCACTAAAAAAATCTGTTGTCACATGCATTTTGTCGAGCTACGTGTAACAAAATGTAAGGCACAGCTGATTTGTTTTATACAAATACAGCGCGGCGGTTTTTTTCAGTTGATGCCGCTCTAGTGTAAACAATGGGTTTTTCTAAGTAATCGACTGTTTTTGTTAAAGCTGATAAAAGGGCCGGGTATACTGGTACCCATGGGGCATTGACGGTAGTTTGCTATGGGGAACGAGAGCTTCCCGCGGGGATTTAGCGGCTAAGTATACCATATAATACAAATAAAATAATAATATAAATAAATAAATATAACCCTATCTCCTAAGATACAGGCCAGACCTAGTTTAAGGGATAGAGTTGCGACCTCTCACGCCCGGCCCTGGTTCAAGCCATGGTCCGGGGTGAGGGGGAGTGGGAGGCAGTCGCCTCCTTCTGCGAAACAGTCATGCTAGCGAAGGAGGTGGCGGGACGGGCGACGGAGAGAGTCTCCCGTCCAAGCCGCCGCGGTGGACGCTCCGGGCGTCGGGAGCCGCGTGACGACTCCCAGCCACCGTAGGCGCGGGCCTGCGGGCGGTGAGTAAGAGTAGTCAGTAAGAGTCTGACACTCCCTTCCGCTCCACCCAGAGCGGGAGGGGTCATTTGATGATTTACCATCTCCAAAAAAAAAATAAAAAAAAGGGATAGAGTTTAAAATTATTGCACTCCTATGTTAACGCTTTAATTAATTATGTCATCTAAATGTATGCAGTGCAATGTGATCCTTGTTTATGCAATATATTATTATTATTATATATAGTATACGTGGTATAATTTAATGTGATAAGGTACGCGCCACTTTGTATAGATAACATAAACGTTAACATAATATATATTCTAGTAAGAAGGTTTATGTCGATGGATCATAGAGTAAAGCTATAATAATAATAATAATAATAAACTTGCTTTAAAATATAAACTTGTGGATACCGAGGTACCGTATTACAAGTATGCGCCCGACCCAGTTCTCGAAAATGACCAAGTCACGTTGTACTGGGATCGATCTATCATTACTGACAGGACTATTGTCGCCAATAAGCCTGTTATAGTGGTGATAGATCGATTAGCGCGCCGCACAATGATTATCGATGTTACCATTCCACATGACGAGAACCTCGTGAAAGCTGAGAAAGAGAAACAAATTAAATATCTCGACTTAGCACACGAGGTTGTTGACATGTTGAATGTAAGCTCGGCTGTCATTGTGCCGATTGTCGTATCGGCCAATGGCCTGATGGCCGAAAGCCTCGATCAACATCTTTCGAGGCTCTCGTTAGGCGGTTGGATCAAGGGCCTGATTCAGAAGGCAGTACTCCTTGATACGGCTCGTATCGTGAGAAGGTTCCTGTCTCTGGAGCCCTAACCACCGGTAGCTTGGACCCTGCTCCTGATACCGGCGGACCACTATTTTTATATTTTTAAATGTTTTTTTTTATGTTTTTTATAAAAATATTTAAAAATGTATTTATATGTATGAAAATAAATAAACGGAATAATAATAATTTGAGACAAAATCCACACAAGGTCTTCAGGTCCCGAACTAGGCAGAGCCTGTACTACGGTAACCTGATGACTGATATACATACTTATATACATATGCACACCCAGACACAGGTCAAACAGACATGTTCATGCACACAAATGTTTGACTTGTCCGGCAGGGTCGCTACCAACTGCAGCTATTTCCTAATCGATTTTTTTTACCGCTGTATTACATTTGGGTGGTTTGATTTGGTTTGTGACCACGACGGCTCTGTCAAGAGTGAAGAAGAAGAGAGTAGTAACAAGTATAATGTTATCCCAACTTTAAAATATTTGCAAACAAAATATTGAATCCGAACTAATTCTCCACTGGACTGATGCGGTATCCACCGATTTTTGGAGATATGTAACCTAAAAAAGGGGCTCAAAGTTAATATTCTGAAACATCAAACGAAAGGTGTCTGTTTTACAAAACAAGCCTCACCACATCAAACCGGATAAGCCTACAAAGGAAACACAAAAGTATCGCTCTCTTTGTCATGTGTCAAAATTCAAGGCTTTTTCATAAAATAGACTGATAAAACAACATTTCGGTTTAACCCATTCAGAATTTCCGACACGATAAAACGTTGACCTTAGATTAACATAATGTATAATGTTAAAAGGGACTGTGAAATACGTTATCTACAAATGCATGGAATAAAGGATGCAAAGGGATTTTCCTTTTACGTGGACATGGGTTTAACTATTGTTGTGTAACAAAGACTTCGATTTAAATAAAAGCATTCGCCCTTTACATTAAAAAAGTCAGTATCTAGCTTTATTATTCTTAGCAACTTTCTAGTTCACCGGATGCTATTTATTATTACTCCTTTATATCAACAGAAATACACAGAGATAGTAAACTAATAAAAGCAGCTTTGGTTTACTTAATCATATCTGAATATAAATAATTGTATTTTTATTCTGAACACAGGTACCAAGAGTTTCTCAATCTTCAGATTTAAAAATGTTTTAGAATGTATGTCTCAGCTGTCTTTTTAGTAAAGATAACAGAAAAAGAGAATTCTACCAAAAACAACTGGTATATCTTACGTTGGGGAATATGACTCCATAATAATAGGTACATAATATACATATAATATATGCAGTAATTGTATATTTTACAAACAATTTAAAAAATCACATTGTTCTTATACCACCATCACACGACCAAGCGAGACCAATACTCATTGCTTCTGTACTTTAGAAAACGCATTTACATTGCCAATAGGACATTTTATAGGCTGGCATTAGCTTTAAAATTTACATGAAACATCATTGAAAAGTTTTAAAGAAACCTGCGCAATAACCCCCCAAGTACTTAGCTACCTACTATAACAAACGCTTTGGTAACGAAGTGTAGGTTTTGTTGTACGCACATTCAGTTCTCAAGTCACTCATTTTAAATGTACAAAGTTTCAGCATTTTTAGGTCGACAAGCAGATTTTTTTGAAGATCGTAAAAGATAAGGATAAAAAGAATCATCTTTTAATGTTGCTACTTCAGCAAGATATTCTTTATTCTTTCTTATCTTGAAAACACAACCATTTTTTGCTGTCTAAAAATAAAAACTAGGTCTTATGGATTTTGATTATGAGGAAATGAAAATAATTTAGTTAAAACCAGAACAACGCCATCAGTGCATATACATTTTTTGCTTTGATATAAAGCTTGACTTTTTGATGTGAGTCGTAAGCCCAAGCCCGATCACTATGTATGGCAAGCCGATCCCTTGGGAGAAGCGAGCTAAATACCTAGGTGTTGTCCTTAACCACCACCTTACCTTCAGTGAACATATTATAGAGGTACGAAGAAAAGGGTGTAAAGTTCACTAATACCTAAATAGAAAAGGGAGGATCCTCCGACCAGATGGGTGTCGGGTCTGGTGGGCAACTGCCCAACGATTGATATCGGGAAGTTGTATATAAGTCGCGCGGTAAACTCAGGATTGATGCAGGATGCAGGATTTGTGTGACGTCAGTATGACGCGCAGCTCGCATGTCGCGATGTAGATACCGCTACATTACTCCCCTCCGGAGGCCGGAGGTCGATAGTGGATCGAGTTGTTGTTGTTGTTGTTTGTTGATTGATTGTTGGTTGATTGTTGGTTGATTGTGGGTTGATTGTTGGTTGATTGTTGTTGATTGCTGGTTTTTGTTGATTGTTGTTGATGTTTATAAGTTTTTAAGCCCTAACTGGAGGCCTTAATTTATTAAGGCAACCACAGGCAAGCCTGGAATAGCAGCAACCTCCTAGGTTGACCTGCGAGATGCCATTTATAAAAAAAAAGTGACTCGAAAGCAACCAACTTGGACTTTATTTAACAAAATTGTGATTAAGTCAAACCAAATCGATAATCACATTAGATAATCTTACGAAACTAATAGTTTAAAGTCCTAATCTTGATTTGTGATAAATTAGAGCCGAATCCTTAAACATACCAAGATTTATTAGTATTGTCAAATATGGAATTCAAATCAATACTGTACAAAAGTTGTATGTTATATTGTAAAACACATTCGGGTCGAAACTTGAATAACGTACGTTTTACGATTTGACGACGAATGAATATTGACGTGAATTATTACCAACCATACATCTACGTCGGATAGATGGGCCTGTTTTTATGACGAACGGAATGCGATATTACGTCGAGTGGGTAAAACTGTGATCCCTATCATTAGGATTTATTGAATTACGTGATATCCTAAAGAATTATATTTTGCCTAACACTCACATAGCTCTCGTAATTGGTATTATCAGCCTAAAAGAGAAATCTTTATCTGTGTAACCCGCATCAATGTCGTGCCAAACATACCTGTCTGGTACAGATTGTTTGTCCCTGAAAGGATTTTCTTCGTACTCTTGTGAATTTGACAGCGAACTTTGAAAGATTTTGGCTTATACGCTATTGGAAAGGTAAATGAATTTTGGTTGGAATTTACGCTACAACCTAAAAGCTAACAAAGCGTGTAGGAACAGAATTTTATTTACAAAAAAACAGTTTTGTAGACTGTTGCTACGGCGTAGCCAACGTCACTGCTACGCGAGCTACGCTGTCGTAGCAGAAGATTGATGCGGTTTGGCATCGTTGGTCATATGATTCTGTAAACTTTATGGTCCAGCAAATAAGGTATTTGTTATAATAGTTACTTTAATAACTAAACAGAATAATTATAGTATCGTACTGTTTGAAATAAAACAAAGAGAGAAAGTAAAATATGGAATTCACTTTTATTTTAAATTAGAGAAGAAACAATTGTTAGTCTGAATATATTTTTACGGAAGCAACAGAAAAAAAACGTGTATTACCACACCACATAAATATTTTTAAGGTAAATTAATGTTGCACACATAAAACAAAAGAAAAATATTAAATTCGATTCTGAATTATTATAAATCACTGCAATTAATTACATTTATTTATAATATTTCAGAATATCAAAATACATGTTCACATTGTATTGAACACGTACAAATATTGTCTTCGCCTGCTATCTTCGCATGTATATCCAACGTCTAAGGTTCACTAAAGTTATTAAAAATGAAATACTGTTGAATCAAAATATACTTATAATAAAACATTCCAACCGTACCATAAGTACTAATCACACCTTTTTACACAAACAATTTCCCCGAAACAAAACCTTTCGACCTTTATTTTATCGTTCATAAACAAAACATAATCATTAAAATAAACGCTACCGTTAAACCTATTGCTCACAAAATAACACGCTGAACAAATAAAGCGGCTATAAAAATAGATAATGTTGCTTGCGTATACAGCGATAAACATCATGATATTATTTTTATTTACTTTCCACGTGACTCCCCCCATAGGTAAACAGTAAAACAAAACAAACGTTGCTATGTACGAAGTACTATGGGTGAGAGGCCTTCAATGGCGGCTCCCTTAATCCCTGCTATGAGGCCTCGAGACTGAGGCTTCATCCCAGCCTTGTCTCACTAACCACTATTAGCAAAGCGACGGGAGCCTAACCTCATGAATTATTCATTTAAGGATTGCGTTCGTACCGTCTTGACTGATAGCGTCGTCGAATCAATAAAATGCTCTAAGTATAACATCAGACACTGTATATAAGCTTTTATTTATTGTGAAATGATGGTCCATTTGTCTGAATGTGTTTTTTTATTGTTTGTCTATCAGTCTGATTGTCCAAGTCATATGAACGTCATATAGTTATGGTCAACTAATAACTCTTTCCTATAAATTGATTCGTGTGTCGCCTTTGACGTAGTGGTTTCCTTGTCGCACGGCGAGATTGTTTTCCTAGTAAGGAAATATTATATGTCGCTAAATGCACGACCTGGGGTAATCATTGCAGACCGGGCTGTGCTAGATTATAGTTTACGTGAAATGATTTTATCTTAGTAGCACTATTTGTGTTAGACAATACTGCTCCACTCTTTTTGGATTTTCATTATTAAGTACTTTGTCTTGGCTAGTGAAACTTGTTTGCTTACTAATTAGTTTGCTTAACAGATTGAAAAATAGTTCTCCCCCAACTTTACAGTTTTATACTTAAGAACTTGCAGTAAAGTTGTTAAAAGATCGTTAAGATGTTTTAATTTTACAACAGCGGTATTATTCGCCCTCTTTATCATCCCGCATAATATATTGCAATTATATTCAGTGTCCACAAAGTTTCTGAGCTCATAACACCCGATCTCCATAACATTATAACTCCAATTCACATCTTAGACAATTAACAAGTAAATTCGCGGTAATGCCGAAAGAGATCACTTGCTGAAAACATTTTACTGAAGAGTACTTAAAACTTTGGTCCCTTCCCTTTGTCGCTTGAAGCCATTCTCCCCTTGTTTCTCGTATTGCGGACGAGGCGTTAACCACCACGGAGATTTATGAAATTGGCTTGTCTTTTTAAGGCACTCGAGGGCAAAGGGGAGTTATTATCTATGTTCACCGTCACCTTAATTTTGTTTCTCTTTTTAGGGCGTTGCTTTTAATTTAGGGGGTTACGAAGTTTCCGTTGAAGTTTCATAAAAGTAAATACTGGCTATTAAGTACGGTCCGCGATGGAGCAACGTCTCGAAACGGACGCCTTCCAACTGAAGTGTTTCTAAAAGCAATTTCAAATGTTCATGTTTGGAATGGGGATGAGATTCGCCACTTTCAGCTAGTTTACTGCTTTTTGCAGTGCACGACGGAAAAGATAAATCACTAAATATTACCCAAGTTTTAAGCAAGAATCTTGCGGTAGTTTACTTTTTTTTCAATGTTACTAAATAACCGATGTCAATTGTAGGTACATGCTACCTATTATATTTGACACAAAAAGTAGAATACCGTTTGTGTGGCGAAAGAATATCTATATCAGTCGGTGGAAAAAACTAAAATATAGATCCAAAGACACACCGACTTTCGAAAATAAAGTTAGTTTTCACTTTGTTGTGTTTTTTTTTTTTGAAGTGGTTGTTTTTTTTTATTTATGGTTTGTTTTGTTTAAATTTCTATTTGCTGTAGTACTCTGGACACTCAATGTGTACGTCTTATTTACATCGTTCTCACATATAATTATACCTATATTCTTCATTAATGATGTATGTAATATTTATGTAACAATATAATTTAAAACTTGCCCGTTCTTCTCCATAGGTACCTACTACGCTTTGGAATGGGCAACTAGCTTCATCTTTCTGACTGGCCGGCCACTTGACAATTCAAAAGTGCCTGTAAATGGTTTAATTGAAATAAATGGTTTGAGTTTGAATATTATTTGCAGTAGGTCACATCACAGAAGAAAACCATACATATTTTTTTAGAAATCTTTTTTTTTTACCATAACACTCCTAAGCACATACACCAGTAAGATAAACCCATTGCCTTGAATAACCCTTAACAATAAATGTGCCTATAAAGGTTCCCATGTGTAATAGGTACCTACAATACCTTTTTTTTTAAGGGTGGGAAATCATCAAATAGCTCCCGCTCTGGGCGAAGTGGGAGGGTGTGTCAGACTCTTACTAGCTAAAACCCACCCGTGTACTCTAGTGTGCTCGTTCAGTTGCCTGTGCCAGGGGCCCCGGTAACCCTTTCGGACTTTCCCGCAACCCCGGCAGGCATCGGCCCTAGCGGACCCCGTCATTGATGCTGACATCTCTTTGAGGCGCGCGTGGAATTCAACGCGCCGTCGACCCGGGCCTGGTCCTTATCAGACGCCGTAAGCCCGCGCCTACGGTGGCCGGGAATTGGCCTAGGATTCCCGATGCCCAGGGCGTCTCCTGCGGCGACTAGGGGCGTGAGGGCACGAACATTACCTCTTCCTCACGCGTTCCGCCTCCTCCTTCGCACACACAACAACAACAACACAACAATGAATGTGCCTATAAAGGTAGGTACCTACGATACCTATCTTGCTAAACGGTAGTTATTATGGTAATAATTCCACACGATCATTCATAATAACTACCTTAAAAGTCTATGTAGGTACATACGGCAGTGCATGCAGGTATATCAACAAACAAATTTATTTTGAGTCTTCATTTCTTTAGATTTTTTAAATACCCAGAGGCGTTGATTAAAAAAATCTTTTTATATTTATGTTTACCTACAAGACTTCAATATGTTGACAGCTTTAGAGATTCTCGTCCCATGCATCAGTTCAGCCGAAATACGTCCACTTCTGTATGTAGGGCTCCCCCAAGCACCACCACTTCGACGGTTTCTGAGCTTCACGCATCCAGCGGATTCCTGCGGCGTTCACAAGGTCATCGGTCCGCCACGTGGGATGCCTTTAGTAAGATATATTAGGCTATTATGAAGCATGATTGTACATTACATAGGCTTCTTCAACACCAGCGTTTTGCCTACTTGTTAAAAGCACCTATTTTGAACAATGACTTACTAAAATACTCTCACTAGATGATTAATTTTACGCAAAAATACGTGTAGTATAACTATCAAACTTCATTAAAATACAACGATGAGATGCATCCAAAAAATGGTTTCGGAACTTTGGACAGACCAATAAACGTGCCAGTAACACAAATACCTACCGACTTGTACTGGGAGTTGGATGGTATCTAGAATTAATTTAAACTTCATTCCCCCTTGCATATCAATTAGTTCGATGTAGCGAGAGTTCGTAGGTGAACGGTGAATGATAAGGGGTGGAACGTGATTCAATTCCATTTAGGGTTCAATTGGTCCTTTATTAGTGGTAACATTACTATTTGTTGTATGAAAAGAATTTATTTATATATTGGAAGGTAAAGCATTTTAGTTAAATTTGAAGTCTTGGTGAAGAGCTGGTGATGAGACTTTATAATATATTTTTTATTGCTGCATAGCGTTACTTTACATAATTATGTACTGTCATTATTCACCTGCTGTAATAAATATGAATTATTTACTATGAATTATCTATAATTAGCCGGGACATTGATATTTACGAGTAAGTTAATTCTAAATTTTGGATTAAAAGTAATCTACGTTACTAAATATTAGGGGGGGGGGTCTGTATAAATGCGGTCGCGGTTGAGCAACCACATGCTTTGCTTAGAGTGCTTGGTTGGATGCAGGCCTACCCTGCTGCCTCCTTCAAAGGTGGTAGGGTGGCGGGGTCTTGAGGGAGAGCGCTACAGTCGTGATGATCCTCAAGGCAAGTCTGGCGGATGCACTTTCCCGAGGATGCCACCCCGTTCTTGGTCTAATTCTTTAAGAAATAGACGTAACAAAAACCTTCAGGTGCCAGTGATCTTAGCACATCCCTTCCCCAGTTTCCCTTAACCCCCATTCCCGTCTTATGTTCTCCAGTTCCTGCGCTAGGACCTGCGCAGTTGAGCGCCGTGAGTGGCTACTCAAGCCTCCTCTCAACAGGCGGGTGTCACCGGTCAAACGGAGACGGCCGGCTGCGCCGAGGATAATTTTTCACGCGCCTGGCAAGTTCAGAAACGCAAGGGCAAGGGTAAATGAACTCAACAAGCTCGTTGCCCTTGCACTTACCCTTTAGGTCCATCTGAACAGGGCAAGAAGAGGGACAGCGTGACGAGAAAGGAGCGCCGCCAAATACGTTGGATGTCAGGTAAGGGCTTAACAAACAGGCTACTGCCGCTAGGTCGGTCAAACCGGCAAGCGGCCAGCTGAACTCCTCCGCCGGGAAGCGGTCGCAGGCTGAGACTGGCACAAGCCGGCCAGCGCCCAGACAACCGTCAACCAGCGTTCCGGAGAGACCGGCTGAAGGATGCAGTAAAACGCAGCGACCCGATTGGAAGGATCAGGCCGCGGCCAAGCGAGCTCTCAACGAGACCTTGACACCTCGAGGGGAGAATAAGCGGCCGCGTCTTGACCGATCCAAGAGGCCTACCCTCGACTTCGCGATCACCCGCGACCGTACGGGTATCCTCAGCAAGGACGTATCGGATCAGGTACTCGCTGCTATCCAAAAGCATATCACTCTCGAGGCCTGCTCCCCTGAACAAGACACGACAGGGCCGACTTTCAACGCCAAGCCGCTGTTCGCTGGGGATGTCCTGAAGCTGTGGTGCGGTAACGACCATACCTTAGGTGGCTAAGGAAAATCGTCTCCGACCTATCTCTCCCAACTAGCTCCTCGTTGGTCGTCATGAGTCAGGCGGAGAACCAGAAACGAGCATGATGTGGGATCGTGATCCCAGACTAGCAGGAGGTCATGGGAAAAATCAAGTAGCACTATCAGTGAACACATGCCCTTGCCCTTGCCTTGTGGCTGATAGAATATTGTCCGTCACATCCAGTAACGCCTTAGAAGTGCTGCTCTGTTTCCTAAAACCAGATTGTAGATCAGGTAACACTTTATTCTCTTCTAAAAACCGAGTTAGTTGACGGCACACTACCCTCTCCATTAAATTACCCATATCAATGATAGACAGCTACCAAACTGCCTGGCCAGAGACCACCACACGTAGCACTCCGGGTAAGCAACCTTGGTGGGGCGCTGATCTAGAGCGCAAGCGCGGCAAGGTAAGAAAAGCTCTGAACAGAGCCATGAACACATGTGCGGATGAGGAATGGGATAATTATAACGCGACCAAATCCAGCTACAAACAATGCATCAGATTCAGGAGTACTACGGGATGGCACAAATTCTGTGGTAGTATTGAGTCCTGTCAGCAGGCTAACAGGGTAAGAAAAGTACTGTCACAGCAGAATACACCTGGGCCCGTTACCCTACGCAAAACGGACAACACACTCACTACCTCGCCAGAGGAAACGAGACGCAGAAACTTTGCGCAGGTAATCGAATGGCAAGATGAACTTCAAACACCATCAGATAATGATTGGATATATGCACGTAGGGTGATAACGTTGGACAAACTCCAATGGGCCATCCGTAGCTTCCATCCTTTCAAGGCAGCCGGTTCTGATGGAGTGTTTCCCGCCTTACTACAGTGGGGTGGAACCGCTGTCGCAATAAGACTGGAGGCCCTAATGAGGGCGTGCCTGGCCCTTAGATACGTTCCTAAATGATGGAGGGAAGTGAGAGTAATATTCATCCACAAGCCAGGTAAAGGAGATTACACACACGCCAAATCCCATAGACCCATAAACCTCACCTCCTTTCTACTAAAGACTCTGGAAAGGCTGTGTGACAGGGAGCTGAAGGACGGCGCTCTGAAAACCATGTCGCTACATGGTAATCAACACGCATACAGCTCGGATAAGTCAACGGAATTCGCCCTTCATCTAGTAGTCAGCCAGATCGAGGAAGCGATTCATCAGAAAGGCACCTGCCTGGGCACTTACATAGACATCGAAGGTGCCTTTGACAAAACAACGTCTCCAGCATCAGCGGCACCCTCTACAGGCATGGGGTAGAACAGGTACTAGCGGACTGGATTACAAACATGCTAAGCAAACGAGTAGTTTGCCTTGAGGATGAGCAGCAGCTGGCCATGCCTGGCATGCTGGCATGCATGGTGGGGTGCTGTCCACTCTTCTGTGGAATCTGGTGATTAATGATCTCATCACCAAACTCAACGCCAATCGTTATTACACAATCGGTTACGCAGATGACCTCGCAATCCTTGTTTCGGGGAAGGTGACGGGTACGATCTGGAACCTCACTCAGCATGCGCTACGTATCGTAGAGAGATGGTGCAGGGAATTTGACCTATCAGTGAACCCCACTAAAACTGAGCTGGTTATGTTTACCCAAAAACGAGCATTAGGACCTTTCCCCCTACTAAAACTTTTCAATACAGAACTTTAGTTGGCCAACGAAGTCAAGTACCTCGGGGTCATTCTAGACAGTAATTTAAACTAAAAACTACTCCAGTTTTGGACAACAAACTTAACAGGACCTGCATAACCTTGGCGCAGTGCAGGAGAATGATAGGTAAGAAGTGGGGCCTATCCCCTAAAATTATACTATAGCTGTACACCACAGTGATACGCCCCATTATCACCTACGGGGCCGTGGTCTGGTGGCCCCGTACCGAGCTGGGTACAGCTTCTAGCAAACCACAACACTAGCAAAGACTAGCCTGCATGGCAACTACAGGCTGCATGAGGACTACCCCGACTGCAGCAGTCGAAGCCATGCTGGGACCACTGCTCCACCTGTTCATAAAGCAGGAAGCGATGATGGGAGCGGCTCGTCTAAATGCACTAGATCTCTGGGGTAAGAGAGACTTACCACACACCGCGCTGCTTGAGGGATTTAACAAGGATTTCCCCATTACGATAGCCATAAATGACCGGGTACCCAAACAATTTATCTTCGATAAAAATGACGCCTCAGCCACCATGGCCAGAGAAGTTAAAGAACACTCGATCCGCATATTCTCAGACAGCATGGCTGTTCTGCAAGCGCTGAACACAGCGCCTTCTTGTCACAGTCATGACGTGCAGCTGTCGACGATTTCTGTTTTGTGCTCGTGATTAGAGATATCTTCGTTGTTATTTTAACTTTTTCCTTAATATTAGAGCTAATTATCTTTTTGTATGCACGTGTTTCTGTGACGAATAAATCTATTTTTCTTTCTTTCTTTTTTTTTTTTTTTCTGAACAGTCACACAGTTGATTCTGGGCTAATATACGAGTTCCACCAGCGCCTCAACCAGGTGGCAGCCTCAATAACATAACCGTTCAATGGATCAAAGAACACAGCGGTTCGCTAGGCAATGATGCAACCGACGAACTTGCCAGAAGGGGCTCGAACGTTGCACCAGTAGGTCCCGAACCCATCGTGCCACTCCGTTTCGGGTACTTACGCACTCTGATAAGGAAACGCACCAGGACCAATATCACAAACTATGGGTGGACCTAGGTGAGTGCAAGCAGGCTAGGGAAGCACTCCCTACAATCGATGGCCGCTTTACGAAACAGGTTTTCCGACTAACCAAGCAACAGCTGCGTACAGTCACAGCAGCCGTAACTGCCCACGGGTAATTTAATAAAAACCTCTTTGTCTTACGAGTTACAGACAGACCGCTGTGCAGGGCCTGCATGGAGGACGACGAAGCAGCAGCTCATGTGCTTCTAAACTGCCCGGCGGTCGCCACATACAGCGCAAAGTACTTCGGTAACCCAGGTACTCTACGTGAGATTGTCAGCAACACCAAGGCGTTGCTGGCCTTCCTCGAGGAGCTGGGGTGGATCAAATAATCGATTTTCCCACCCGTACGCAAAATACGCGCATTGACGTGGAGTTGTGGACACCAGCACGTATTACCTATTACTAAATAATAACCTACATCTTTTTGTATTATAATTACTTAAGCGACTGCGACATACAGCCTTCAAAAATCTTCCATTTATAAACGTCTCACGTCAAATATTCAATTCACCTCACTCCGTTCCGTAATTATGTTCACATCTCCAAAATATAAGTAAAGTGAAGAGAATATCTACACACATTTCCCTTTCGCAAATATTTCTTCTATATACCAGCAAGGCGGGCAACGTATCCGACTGTACATATATACACATTCCGCCTATCATTAATCCTTTAATATCTTACCCCGTTTACTGGTTCTGTGGCAACTTGCTACCTGTATGGCGGTTGTTATCAAACATTTACATAATATATAACAACACTCCTTAGGCCCGGATATCGCTGATAAGATAAACACTATCTGTTTCAGAGGTTATGTGTACCAAGCGCGTGACACACAAGACTAATCGAACTAAGGTGGTTTAGACGTTGTATCGGGATTATGCACGGGATTTATAAATTTTCCGCTGAGAAGGTGTCTCTGCAATTGATAAATGAATGTACCGAACATCAACACTATTGGAAATGGATACATAGTCGAGCCTGCAGTCGGCACAATGGTACAAACATCAGCGAAGATTTACAATATAATCTTAATTTATAGTAAACCATTTTACGTGTCAAAGCATTTATTTCAAATAGGCAATAAAAGGCTTTTGAATGTCATTATTTACATTAAAATAGAATTGATTCTAGTCGCCCCTTCCAAAACGTAGTTTCGTATGGAGAAGAATGGGCAAGAAACTGCACCATTACTACTTTCAAATGTGTTACAATATTTTGTATACATCAATTATATATGTGAAGACCTATGCACCTATAATAAAATTACCCAACCACATTAGGTAAAAAGAATTTTAAAATGTAGCAATGACAAATAAGTTAATTTTGTGATAGATACATGGTGCTCACATATTTACAAACATTGTAAAACCATACGATTTTCTAAATTATTTAAACAAGTTATATGTCAGTGTGTGAGTTAAAGTAATCACAGAATGTAAATCAATGTCATAAAAATAATAAACTAGGTATACGATTAAAGTAGTAACAAGTTTGATTTTGTCTAGACTCTAGATTGTTCTATGGAGCTGGATGTTTCCAAGCATTCTTATCTTGGATATATTCCTCTAATTTGTAATATGCTTGTTTACAAAGTGAACTTTTTTTAAGAGTTTTAAATTTTCATTCATAAAATTGCAATAAATGACAAGGTATTTTGTTGTAACATTTAAAAGATGTATGTACTTGGTGTACGTGGTTCTTTTGAGACATATTTTATCATCATGTAGGTATGTTTGGATGGTCTCGTTAGTCGAATTAGTCCCAAGCACGGCTGCTATGCCTGGGATTTTGAGCTCAGTGCCCGGCAAAATACTATAATCTTAACTTATGAATATAAATATAAGAATATGCAAAATACGAAAACTTGCACAGATTAAATTCAACAGTCAACTGTAAAACAAATGCACACTCCAACAGACGTATATTAACAAGAATCTTCCTAAACCATCTTGTACTGAAGAATCAAATCTAGGACATTAGAGGTTCTACGGGTGGATAAGGCAAAAGGGTCTCGGCACCAGGACGTCGCTTGAAAAATCGGTTACCATCAATCCGCCTTCCGTATGCGGGTGAGAATCCCCTTTACAAGTCAAGCAATTTATTTAAGGTGTTCAGTCATATGGTACTCGGTTTGCGAAACCACTTGTCAGTGACTACAGGAACTAAGTCGTTCATTATTAATTCGTATGGTAGAGCATTTTTTCAATGACAGTGTTGGTATGCGTCATATAGGCCGGGTTTTTTACTGGTTTGTCATTGGTTTAGGAGCATGTATCCCGTAATTCTGTCAATACTTACCAAAATAAAAGAAAGGTGACATTGTTTAAGTCTACGACAATTATTTATGCTTTAAATAGACCAAAAGATAAGAGTTTGAAAGAAAATATTGACCCTAAAAAGAAATTAAATAAATAAAGTTTTAAACTAAAACCCAACTACGACTAAAAGTAAACGCCAACTAAATAGGTATAAACACGACATTAACAATTAAGACAACTAAAATTCCGGAGTCACACGTAATCTGTTCGATTTATGCCCCAATTACGTGACGTTGATGTGTTGACGTGATGTCTGTCTGTGATGTCGTGTTTATTTGGTTGGCGTTTTTGTCGTAGTAGGGTTTTAGTATTTAACTTTCTTTTTATTTGAATTATTTTGGGGTAAGGGATCATTGAGTTCAAGTAGTAAATGCAGAAGACTGACGGCAGCGAACGGTCGCGTTTTTGTTAACTCCGCAAAAATAATGTAAAAAAGTGTTTCAAGCAATACTACTCACAAAACAATCGCTACTAAGTACCTATACTAAACCGAAACTCTATTGAACTATCGCAAAACTACGCGGATAAAATCAATGCTAGTGAACATTAATTACAAATTCAGAATCTAAATTAAATTCCGTGTAATATCTTCAAGAAACCTACTAGGTTTAATGTTTCAAGTCTTTGGTCCTGCTAATGGCACCATACCTTATGCCCAAAGCAATGCCCAAAGCATTGTCGCGGAATATCAAGAACTTTGTTGATATCCAAAAGTTTGCTGCAATTTTAATGCACCAACTGACGTTTGGACGCGACACTACCTCACGGCAACGGTTGCCAGGGCTGCGCCAAAAGGGCGACGCCCCAGGCTGCCAGCGCAACTGCGCCGCTGTCATCGTGCTTCAGTCAACTACGTCAATCTATTATTTGGATTTTTGATTTTTTGAAGCACAAACTCCACAATGTGCCTTCATTCTGCCCCACAATACCAACTTCCCTAACACCTGATTTACCCGCTCAACCTTTTTGGAAAACGCTTGCAAAATTCTGTGGTGTTAAGGTAAAAAGGGATAAGTCATAAACGTTAAATGTTTAGTATCGAATTATGCAAATAACTAGTTTTTCAATATTTATGACTTATCCCCTTTTATCTTAACACCACAGAATTAAAACCTTCAACTCCAGTTTTAAAGAGAGTTCCTCGTGGCGCGAGACCATCCGTGGCTTCAAGTTTAGCGAGTTGTATCCGTCTCGCCGCCCGAGAGAACTCTACAAGTGCTTGGGAGCAATTACTCACCTTCCCGTTTAGAAATTTACATTTACAAAACTTTAACAGCACAAATCAAGGATATTTGTAACATTTCGACCCAAAGCTTCAACCCTAAATTAACAGAGCAACTCCTCCAAAGAGGTTTATTGTACCATGTGGAGTTGAAATTAGGTGAGGGTGATATCAGAGGTGCGACTAGGATCATCTTTAGTAGCGATGTGTTTGCGCCGTACTCGACAGAGACACTTACAGCTCTGGAGAGCTAACACCCCGCCGAGGCAGATGGCCTCTCCTACCCGGACCCACCCGATCCGGATTCCAACTCACTTGAAATTATAGCTCAACAATGTGCGGCCGAGTGCTCCTTTCGAAGTGGGTCCGCCGGCGGCCTCAACGGCCTGACACCTCAACATATGAAGGACTTAATGTGTTCAGGCACTGGGAAGGCTGGTGAGTCTCTTTTGAAGGAACTGATGGCCCTCATCAATCTCATTCTCTCCGGCAATGTGAACGAAGCTGTCATTTATATTTTGTATAGGGCAAATCTATGTGGCCTGTGCAAGAAGGATGGCGGCGTTCGTCCCATTGCCGTAGGGTCCACTTACCATCGTATCGCAGTCAAAATTTGTTGTACTTTCTACAACAAAACACTGGCCAGCAAATTCCAGCCCCAACGGCTGGGCTTCGGGGCTAAAGGGGGTTGTAAGGCTGCGGTTCATGCATTATGCACTTACCTCAATAGCGATAAAGGTAAGGTCATCCGTGAAAGCATTTTTAATGTCAACCACATTAAAAATGCTTTCAATTCCGTAAACAGATACACCTATTTCACAAAAAAAATACCAAAATGTACAGTTTTCTCCTTCTTTGTTACAGGCACCCCTCTAAATTACTTTATAAATACAACCTTTTGAAATCAGCCGTTGGATGTCAATAAGGTGACCCTTTTGGGCCCGTAATTTTTAGTTTGGCAATAAGTCCAATCATTTGTCAACTAAATTCTAAATTCGACGTATGATATTTAGATAACGGAACCATAGGAGGCGATGTAGAATTAAAAGATTTAACTTGTTTTAAACAAACAATTGTTTCCATTGGCCTATACCTTAACCTTTCAAAGTGTAACTCATCGTTTTGGCTCGCTACATGTCTCCGCTTGGGCACACCTTGTAATGCTCCGCTTCAGTGTCACTGTGGTGAAACTGTCGACAGCCTCGGCCACCATCGCCTGTCCTGCTGCAGGAGCGCAGGTCGCATAGCACGGCACGCCAGCAACAACGATATTATTCGTCGAGCCCTTGTCACCGTCGGCGTACCGGCGGTACTAGAACCAAACGGCTTGGTACGTGACGATGGGAAGAGACCAGACGGCATGACTTTGTTACCTTGGAAGGTGGTTAGGCCTCTGATGTGGGACGCAACCTGTGTCGATACCCTTGCGCCATCTCATGTTCCTAGCACGGTGGTCAATGCTGGCGCCGCTGCTGCCCTCAAGTGGCGCTAATATAACCTTATGAGTAACTACAGTTTTGAGCCATTTGGGGTTATTTTTTGGCCAAAGAATTAGGATTGCCATTCAACGTGGTAATGCTGCCAGTCTTCTGGGCACGTTTCTGGATGACAATGATACGGACGAGTACTTCGACGCCCTTTTTTTTTTGCTTTGGGCGGAGCGGGAGGTCTTGTCAGACTCTTACTGACTAAAACCCATCCGTGATCCTTCTGCCTATGCCAGGGGCCACGGTAACCCTTTCGGAATTTCCCGTAACCCTGGCAGGCATCGGCTCTATCGGACCCCGTCATTGTTGCTGACATCATGATCCATTTTAAGGTTATCCATTAATTACCGGACACCCTGTATATAAATACCATATAATTATATTCTTAGAAAGTACTCCTTTCACTAGATACCAAACACACTACATTTTTTTTTCGGTAACACTTTACTTCCGCCATTTTGGACTTTATGTGACGTCATAAAGCCTATAACCTGCGGACCACATAACGCTTCCAACGAGACCTCGTTTGTCAAAATACGACAAAATAGTTTAGAAATTATGAGCCAGTTAAAATCACAACCCTCCTTTGGTTTTGCCGCAGTCGGATAAAAAGAGACCTCTATCGATATATTTTAAGACCTACCGTGTATCTGCAGAATTAAAGCCTTAAACGCGCGTTTCAAAAATAGTCTTAATCGCTGATCTTAAAATGCCTAGCAAAAAAAATTACAATAACGCTAGAGGATAAATCTAGACAAACAACACCTAACATGCCAGGCATCAAAGCACTCCAGAAAACTGTAACGAAGTCCCAACAAGAGCAGCAGACGTTTTGAATTCCAACAATATTGACAAAAACTCTTAAAACAAAAGGGGATCTCGAGACCCCTTTCATCGTTTGGCAAGATGCCAAAACAAGTAATAAAAGTCAGTATTTGCGTTTTGTAAAACTAAACGACGCTCTAAAAACTCTCACACGCGTTGTTTTAATTGTTATTAAGTAACTAAATTGGTTTAAACGGAGCTGAAATGATTATAGGACCATTAAATATATCATGCTATGCTGAAAATAGACACGTTGAATAACCAATTTCTTTCTTTCAAAATAGATAATGACAAAGGAAAAACGAAATGGGGATACAGTCACAGTCATTATTCCAATTTCGTCTTCTTGTGCATGAAAAATATTGTAAGTACCTACAGCGATCACCGATTTATTTTCTTAGCGTGGTCACTCCGGAAAATAAATTATAGTGGCTTTAGATACACATTACAGGTACTGTAGATACAGAGTAAACAGCGATAAGCTAGACAAGTTAAGGCTAATTGAAAAACACAAACAAACATTAAAAAGTACCTATTGGCAATAACGATGCATATTCTGTAAGACTGACAATATTTATCAATACAGTGTGAACTAACATATCACTACTAATACTTCGTTGAATAATCCACTCGACGTCTATAATATTGAGTCGAGATCCAAACGCATAATGTCTGCATTAACTAAATGACTTTCGGATGCCAAAGCGTCGTAGACATGTATACATAGATATATCTACGAACAGTTTGCATGATTGTGATTGTGTGACTTTGATGAGCACATTATTTGTTGTACATAGATATCTATGATGTTTGATCTCTGTCCTCTGTAGGTACAAGGTATAAAAATCTGTAGGTATATGCTGGAAGAGATTTCATTAGAAATAAGCATCACCTTTGTACCTATTTTTCTGTTATTTTCTTCTTGTCTGTTTATATAAGTGTGTACATAAATGGTTAAATAAATAAATAAATGGTAATGATTTTTTTTGTAATATTGACGGACGATAAGAACATTCACGAATAAGAAAAATAGTTTGAGTCAAAGAAAGTGCCAATTTCAACAAAATAGGGCACTTGATTATGCCTCATAAAAGTAGTTGGTTATACCCGATAAAATATATGTGAAATAAGCAGTATAGACTACTAATAAGAGACAGAGTTGCCTACTAATTCTTAGCTAAACAGCAAACAAAAACACTTCAGCGCCAAAAAAGATGTTAAAAACCGTATGATTAAGTTGCTAACACTTATCCAAACCCCACAAACGGAATTTCCTCAATAAAAGCCTGTGATAAAACCAGACAGAATTTTGATCACTACAATTTCCTCCTCTCCCATCACAACCGACCGTCCAGTATTTAGTAAAACCCAACTGCGGATTAATATCAGCAGTTTCACGTATTATTTATTTAATTATTAAAACTTTATGCACAAGTAAAAAAATACTGTACAAAGGCGGACTTAATGCCTGAGGCATTTTCTACCAGTCAACCTTAGGGTGATGCAGAGATATACCATGGCAGGTGCAACATACGGGATAGATAGCTCGGAAATGACTATAAAATACAAGAATAAATACTAATACATACATATTAACAAAATAAACCTTGGTCAGGAGAAATAACGATCGGTAGAGGAGAAAACGAATCCAGCAACTCAGCGCTGGGATGTTTCGGCCAACTTCTGACGGATATGTTCACTTGTCTTCACTTTAAAAGATAACCGACTGGTTGCTGTCCTGATATTTAGAGGAAGCGCATACCAAAGAAAAACCGCCTGGACAAAGAAAGAAGAATTAATGAAGCCGGAACGGTGAGAAGGACACCTTAGAAGACGATTGTTGGTGGAACGAAGATTTTTACTATGGGCAGTGCATAAATATTGAATTTGGAAGTCAGGTAAGAAGGAAAAGTGGGTTGGTGGTTGGTTGGGTTGGTGGGTTGGTTGGTTTGTCTCTGCGCTGACGAATGGGTAACCATTTCAAAAGCAGTCGGTGCGCAGATACATGGTCATACTTACGAATATTGAAAACGAATCGAATGCAGTTATTGGGAAGGCGGTCAAGTTTATGGAGGAGATCTGCATTCAGGTCATAGTAACACATCCCCATAGTCAATTATAGGAAATATAAGGGCCTGTAAAAGCATTGCTTTTATGTGTGATGGGAGAAGTATTATCTGTTTTTTTTTTTCTGAAATTGCTCTAAGACCGGCGACAAGTATTGCGTTAGGTAGTCAAGTCACGAATGGGAAGACCAATAGCCTAGTGTAGTATTTGAACAACCGTTCGTGTGCACTATCCTATTATTTGTCTGACACAGTGCTAGGTTAACTTGGGTCGACAACTGCCTACAACTGGGTCGGACAAAATGTGGATTTAAATCTTTTGATGTATTCTGGGAGTTTGGTTACGGTTGTACATTTCAATGGTTTAGTTTACATATTATGGTGTGGCGTCGTTACTTGCGGCACAAATAAATAAAAATGAAAATATGTTACTTACTTTAACCAGTTTTTGAAAGGACGATTGTGTTTAGTTGGACCTTTAGATCATTGAAAAAGCCTAAAAAACATGCGACTTAAATAATTTCGGGATAATTTGTAACTGTAAGTTTTTCGCCTAGAGCACCTTCAATGCTACTAAGGCACTACCTCAAATAAGCCTTTAGGATTTATTTATCACAATGTTCCATTCTAATATCAGAAAAAAAAGTCGAGAGGTGTCGTGGGACACCCGGTTGGAACGAAGTTCCTTTCGCTGTATATTATGTATTAAATAACAGGTACAATGCAATAAATTAAGAAGAACAATAAATATATAAACCATTTGAGAGTAACTAAATTAAAAAAAAAAACGTTGTAAATGCTACACTTATTTCGATCTAGCTCTCATTTGTCAAGTTTGCAGAGCACAACGTGCGGTAAGAAATTTCATTCCAAAAGTAAAGTACATACAGTCATAAGAGCACATCAAGTTATACGAAACTGTAAAATTTCTGCAATATAAATCTTAAAATGTTGAAAGTCTAAGTTCAAAATCTTATGAGAAAATTTGTCAGTTTGTGGTAACTTGACCTGCTGCTGTGTGTACAAACACTTCAATATAATCTGTACAAAAAATACATCTAACATCAAAAGAAAAGCAGAAACCTGAGTGTGTATACCGACACCTTGAAATCACACACACTATACAGCCAAGCATATTATAAGTTAGGGGGTTTTATCACTGACAAAAATGGTTGGCTCAGGGCACGCCCCCTATTTGATGGACCCGAGGCGAAGGCGCGCGCGGGTGTCGGCGCGCGCCTCTGAGGCGATGCACGGGGTAGTTAAACAACTCACTACCCCGTGCAGGAGACGAGGCCCGGACAGACCGGGCCAGCACTAGTGTGGGGCTGCGGAAGAATTTAGAGTCCCGCGGCCCCGCGCGCACTGTTATAAGCAGACACTGAAATAAAAAAGGGCTGGTCCTGCTGCGGAGGAGACGGTGTCCCAGGGTGGGGTGGTGCTGGCGGTGTCTTTAGACATCTCCAACGCATTTAACACCCTACCCTGGAGTTGTATTCGGGAGGCTCTGAAATACCATCGCGTGCCTCCCTACCTCCGCCGTACGGTAGGGGCTTATCTGGAGGATAGATGCGTCACCTATCGGGGACGTGACGGTGCCGGTCGGCACCTCATGTCGTGCGGTGTTCCACAGGGATCGGTCTTGGGACCGCTCCTGTGGAACATCGGCTACGACTGGGTGCTGAGAGGCGAGCTCCCGTCGGGCGCCGACTTGACGTGTTATGCGGACGACACGCTTGTCGCTGCCCGGGGGAGTTCGTACAGGGAAGCGACGTTGGTAGCCGCGGCTGCGGTGTCACAGGTGGTGAACCGCATCCGGCGCCTGGGCTTGGAGGTGGCCCTAAACAAGTCGGAGGCCATGGTGTTTCATGGCCCCCGACGTGCGCCGGCGCCGGGATCACACATCGTGGTCAGCGGGGCCTGGATAGCTGTCGAGTCCACCATGAAGTATCTGGGATTGGTGCTCGACAGCCGATGGGAATTCGGGCCCCATTTCCGGCGGCTGGCGCCGAAGCTGATGGGTGCAGCGGGCGCGCTTTCAACGTTGCTTCCTAACTTGGGGGGCCCGAGCGCCGCCTGTAGGCGGTTGTACGTGGGAATCGTGCGGTCCATGGCCCTGTTTGGGGCCCCTGTGTGGGCGATGGACATGACGGCCGGCACTCTCGCCATTCTGCGCAAGCCGCAGAGGGCGATGGCCGTCAGAGTCGTCCGCGGGTACCGCACGAGGCGGCTTGTGTCCTGGCCGGATCCCCGCCCTGGGACCTAGAGGCGAAAGTACTCGCGTCATTATATCGATGGCGCGAGGAAGAGCGGGCACGGGGCTCGAGGCCGGTGCAGCGGCAGATCGCGCTGCGCCGACAGGAGCTCCGTCAGGTCTTGGTGGCGGAATGGCGGCAAAGGCTTCTGCGCCCTACCGCCGGCCTCGCTACCGTCGAGGCGATCTGGCCAGTACTCGACGACTGGCTCGGGAGAAGGCACGGCACCCTGTCGTTTAGGGTGACGCAGGTGCTGTCGGGGAACGCCTGCTTCGGCAAGTACCTGTGCCGCATAAACAGAGAGCCGGACGCTCGGTGCCACCATTGCGTCCACTGCGGGGAGGACACGGCGCAACATACGCTCGCCGAGTGTGTAGCTTGGGAGGAGCATCGCTGTGTCCTCACAAATGAAGTAGGAGGCGATTTGTCGCTGCCGACCGTAGTGCGGAGGATGGTCGGTGGCGCAGAGTCGTGGGACGCGGTGGTTTTCTTCTGCGAGGACGTGATGTCGCAGAAGGAAACTGCGGAACGGGAGAGGGAGATCTCGACTCCCTTCCCCGGCCGCAGAAGGCGCACCGGGCGCAGGAGAAGGGCGGACAACGCCCTTTTTCGGCCCCCATGAATGGGTCCAGGGGCGTGGGACTTGGGGAAGTCCTCGCCCCCTATTTGATGGACCCGAGGCGAAGACGCGCGAGGGTGTCGGCGCGTGCCTATGAGGCGATGCACGGGGTAGTTAAACACCTCACTACCCCGTGCAGGAGACGAGGCCCAGACAGACCGGGCCAGCACTAGTGTGGGGCTGCGGAAGAATTTGGATTCCCGCAGCCCCGCGCGCACGTGCGAGGAGACACCGGGGTGGTTTTAGCCGGTAAGAGTCCGGCACGCCCCTCCGCCTTTTCCCCAGGCGGAGGTAGTCCATGAGGATTTCCCCCCGTAAAAAAAAAAAAAAAAATAGGGCTGGTCCTGCTCCACAAGGGTGCGTAAACTAATTAATTAGCATTCGAAAATATGGTTGCAGTTGATAAAGGTTATACAATCTATCTTTGCATTGTAGTTCAATATCTTAGTATTGTCTAAATGCATAGCACATGTGTGCGCACTATGTATCCACTATAAAAAGCTTACTGGGTTCGTCTTTCATTGACTTGAATGTGCCCTGGCGGCTGAGAGTATGTCATGCTCACTCAAATGTGTCGCTGGTGGTGGCGTGTGTATTGGATCATTGAGTTTCCTTCACAATGGTTGAGCTGAATGGTGCTGATCCATACGTTATGTTCGTGAACGGGCGCTGTCAGTAGACACTGGTCATTTCTTAGCTGCCACGGCTTATTTTAATTTCATAATTTTATTGTTTTTATCTTTTTATTACGGACGCTTTTAACGTGCACGTCTTTCTACATCGTTCCCACATGTATAATTTCAACATGAATGATGTAACCACTTTTTTGTAACAACATTTTGATTTAAAAGAGTGTCCATGGAGTTTCTTGGCCGTTCTTCTCCATAGGTACCTAAGTACTACGCTTTGGAATGGGCAACTAGCTTCATCTTTCTGACTGACCGACCCTTTGACAATTTAAAAGTGCCTGTAAATTGGTTTATTTGAAATAAATGCTTTGAGTTTGATTATGTTCGTACTTCGGTTTGTAATTTAGCGCAGGGATCACCAATTAGTTTCATTGGTTTTTTAAAATAATATGACTGTCGCGGTACGTTTGCCAGGCGATTACAAGTATTTTTGTTTTAATAGTACATATAAACATATATTTATTACCTATGTAATGAACAAAAATAGCAAATTAAATTAATATTAATGTGAAATATTACATTTTTACTTTGAACTAAGTATCTGTATGAAATCTGGAGTATCGATGGCCGAAAAGACTAAGCGTGGGCTTCATAGGTACTCATTTTTTTTTTAATTATCTTACTGTTTACTTAATTAACAAAATGCGCACAAAGTAGGTTAGCGGTCCGGATGAGGACCACGGTCGGCTATTTGGTGACTCCTGCTTTAGCTTAATATAACAAGTACCAATAATCGTGTTAGGAAACTTTCTTTCGCATATAGATTAACCTCAATTGTTACAAAGAAACAATTTGCGAGTATATTTGTGTGCCATAATCATAATATTATTTGAGAAGGTATTTCTTCAAGTGTGTCTAAATTGAAGAAGCTAGTTTACTTTCGTATTCTTTTGTGTTTTGATTAGGTACTTATATTTGTTTAGGTATGTAATGAAATTATGTAAGTAGGATTTTTTTTTAGTAAATGTGTCATGATAAATGATAATGATTTTATTTTTGTAAGTAGATTTGTACAAGCGCTTTTACACGTCAATCATATTTTAAAAACTAGATTTTTGGCGTTGCCTATCTTAGTCAGATAGGAAACGCCAACCTCATCTAGTTTTTCTCAGAAGAAAGACTGAAACAAACTCAGAGGTCACAGTCTCTTTTAAAGTCCAGACACAATCTTGGTCAGATCATGTGAAGACCATATAGATTGGTGTCTGAAATGGTTTTTTCACGAAAAACCACACAGATTGTGTGGACCTGTCAGTGCACGCATGTGTACCTATTTGTCAGTTATCGGCATGTGAAAGTAGATCACCCATCCTAATTATGGCAAGAATAGTAGTTGATTTACCGAGCAGAATGTACTGTAACACTTGTGGCAATTGTTTTTTTACGGTATCATAGGTTATGATATTCTACAATAATTATAACCAACTTTTTTGGATGGCGACTATCATTTTCAGCATGGCAAAACCCATTCTCACATCATTCTCAAATCATCGCGAAGAAGTAGTGATGGTAGGCCGCTCATTGTATACAATATGTAACAAAAACCCTGTTGTTCCTTTTAGGGACGTATACATTTACCTACAAGAACAACATTGATGAAATTATAATTTAAAAAAAATGAGCATTGGCCAGTCGACAGGTCAATATCAAATAACTATTAAAATCGGCACATTCAAAAAAATGTTTAGAGTATCTGATTTTACAAGTACATCTTTGTTTCGCTAAATAGCCTACGAGTTCGGCGACTTTCTTTGAACCGATAGAAGATGCCGCCAAAAGCTACCGCGGCGCACGGGCCCCGTGTGTCGGTACCACGTGCCTACTACCCCGCCACCCCGCCACCCGTCGCCCGACGAATCACTTCATTTATCCTTTAGTCTCCCGCGCAACCTAGTTTTGAACGGATGTTATTGTTGACCTACGTAGTGAGTGACTTGTGATTTGTTTACGTTTACCATGTCCTATTCTAACGTAGAATATTTGAATATGCTGATGAGCACGCAGACTCTACCAAGAACGTTTAGCGAGTCTACCATTACCATCGGTGATTGCATTCTAACGTTTGCACGTACGTACAATACCGGAAGTGTGCCCGGACGAGAGCAACATCGAGCTGACGCAGGAAGAGGCAGACCGAGGACTGGAGACATTGACACCGAGGAGCAAATGTTGGACTTGCAAGATCACTGATCTGACGCCTTTAGATTCTTTCCTCTGGGGCAGTGTAAAGCAACAGCTGTTCAAAAACACGTGCGATACGGAGTTCAAGACCATATCAAGTCCGATACCTCCGTTCTGCGGAGCGTACGTAGGCGTTGCAACAAAGGTGGTCATATCGAAGAGCATCTCCGAGCCGTCAAATAGACATCATAATAAATGGGTATCATTTAAGCTATTACCAATTTAATTAGTTTTGTGTTTCTTAAATAATAGGGTTTGTCCTCCAAATAGTAGATCTGTCACCAAAATGTAGTCACCAAACAATGCAAAATCAGTTCCACAATAAATCACATAAAATCCTGAGATATCAACCTGGGAACAATTTTTGTTTATCTGAGAACGAAAATATTTCGTGGCGATAGATCTATTTATTAGGTGATACAACTTGATGACAAATATAAATTTTGGTGACAGAAAATATAGTTCCCATAATAAATTAATGCATTCAAATAAACATAAGGTTTTATGTGACAGACGCGGCGACTTTGTTTTTTTTTTAATGTAGTGAAGTGTTAAATGCAGTTTTAACAATTATCAATTGTGCAAAATACCGTGTAAACCAACATTTTCAAACATTCATTCGTTAAAGTGAAAAACAACAGCTGACAAGGTCACGAACTTTTGTAGCAAAATATGTAGGTAAGTGGCGGCGGTGTACCGGCCGGCGGTACCGATCAAAGAGTGGGCGGGAACGTTCTATTTTTTTCTGGTTCGCGTCATCGCTTCATGCAGAATTGCAGGGGTAAGAAATCAGTTAAACATTACAAATATTAATTATTAATTATTTATTTTAATAATTTTTTTGAACAGTTTTTTATAAATGACTTGCTTTATTACGTATTTAGACCGATTCTTAAAACGTAGGTAAAAGGAACAACAGGGTTTTTGTTACATATTGTATAAGTAGTGTTAATTTTTTTCTTTGCTATTTATTTTGTGGTGTACAGTAAAAGATATATAAATAAATAAATACATAATAAATAAAAGTTTATTAATCTAAAACTCGATCAAATGGCACCCCGACAACCAGGAAAATAAATACAAAAACTTATCCCTCCTTAGCTAGAAACCTCACAATTCAACAAGAATAGGAAAATAATACCCGCTTACATAATAATACTAGTACGCAGTCGACTCAGTTCTCATATCTCACTTTTCAAAGCTCGCCGTAGAATTTAGTTCCAGTGCGGAATAGACTCCATAAAACTATTGTTCTCTTTGATATGCTGAACTTTTGCAGGTGTTAAGTCAATCCTATTTGTTTGTGTAATTAATGTGGGAACCCAACGGGGTATCAAGTAACCTAACACAGTGTGTGCCAACCAACTTCATCTAACACGATTGAGTTCCACGTAAGAACTAATAATTTATTCTAGTTCCTAACATCCCTTCCCGTCAGTTTACTTTTGTCTTTGAGAATATACGCAGCAAATTGAGTAGCTAAATGTTTTTCTTTTTGGGCAGCTGTAAAAAGCAGGAAAAAGGAAATTGTTTATTGAAGTTCTCAGAAAATCAGTCAGTCGAAAAATTCATCTATAAATTGGTTTTGTAGAATTTCAGTAAAATAAAAAAGAAAGAAAGAAAAATAGGTTTATTTGTCACTGAAACACGTGCATACAAAAAAGGTAATTAGCACTAATAATTTAAAAAAAAACAGAAAAGAGATCTCTAATCACGATAACAAGTAATTTACAAAATAAGCACGGAAAACACGTAACCTCAAAGTAGAACGATACACGGCCTTCGATTACAATAATAAATACACTAACGTAAGTACCTGGAGGCACAAATAGACCCATAATTGACATCGAAACAAATTATTATGACATAAAGAAATTCTACGTGAATTGGGCATATGGTTCCGTAGTTACGAGTGAAGTGGTTATAAAAATAGTAGCTTTTATATATATTACATTAAATACAGGAAGTAACCGTAATATCACCCTTATCGCTTTATCGTTATGCTTTATTATGTAGGTAAGTGGTATTCGTGATGGTATTCTATTTTTATATATTATATTAATATCCTATGGGTAACTATCTAAGTAGCAAGCATAAAAAATCTAATAAACGCGTTCATTTTTTATAGCAAGCGTTCTGCTCAAATAAAACAACATCCAATAATTTATTTTGAAAATACCATGCATCTCAAATGTATTATAATATTGTCATGACCCTAAAATGCTTACTGTCTAAATTCTATAATTCTGATTTTGTAAGCAACTGCGAATTAATGAGAAAATCGGTGCAAATGACAACAATATAAAACAAACCTCACTAGGTGTGATAGGTGCCATAAGGGTAAATAATTGTTAGTTAATTGACACACTACGTCAATTTGACGTGATATTCATTTCATATAAAACAGTCAAAGAATGATAGTTGTGATTTGAATACCTATATGGTAAATTTTTATGATTTGATAAACCATTATTTTTCCTAACTTTAAAACCACAGTTCCTAAACAACTGAGGATCAAGTTTTCTAAGAAAACTATCACAAGCAAAGTTTAGTCCTAGGTATACAAAATGTTGACATACTTATTCTGAATCTAAACCGATAGAACACCATTTTAATGTTCCAGTCGACGCACCTCCTTAACGGCCGTGTTTAGTGGCCTTAAACCAACATTATTAGTGGCAAAATAGTGTCCGGGGTACCATTAAAGTGGCTCGATTCTATTACCGTGTCTCCCTTTAGCCTCTCCGATATGTACTTAAACACAGAAATGTGTTTCGATTGTTATCCAAAGGTTCTGGAGGGTAAGTGGGTTTTGTCTTGTGAGTATTGTAGTCTTGGCTGTGTTTGTGTTTTGTTTCATAATGTAATGGAATAGGAACTAACACAAAGTGTAAATAAATACAATACATGCAAGCATTTGTCCTGTATCAACCTATTTATCTACTGGATTTTATTTGAGTCCCTAAAAAATATAATTATAATAATTAAGACTCGTTTTGCTCAACATAAAATATCACTTCATTCATTTAGCGCTAAACGAATGTAAAACATTATGACGTTTCTGCTAATCCTTTTAAGATACAAGAGACAATGATGTTTTAAATATGTTTAGCGCTAAACGCATTGAGTGATTTGTGGTTAATGGGCCAAAACAATCTTCTGAAGTAGGTAACTATTACAAAAACATCGAAATGTAGTGCTGACTTTGGCCCTTGTGTTATAACATTAACAAAATTGCAATACTCCTTTAAAAACATCCTGTACTCAAGGAAATTGTTTTTTTCTCTGCAAAAGCAATTAACCCCAAGACGCCATGAACCAGTACGTACAACAATACCGAGAATTAAAACGGAGCCATACTTGTTTCATCCATAAAAGCGGGGGTGAAGAGTGTTGTAACTACACTCATCTGACAAAGAGGTTTCAGGTCAAGGGTCCTTGGCCAAGTGCGCCCCAAATGCGGTGCGTGCAGTTTATAGGAAGGATCTACGTAACTTGATTATTGCAGCCTTCTTAGTGATATTAGAAGAATATTATTGGAATGCTTTTGCGCTTAACACGGAAGAAAAATAAAAGGTATTTGGGAAGAACTAAAGAAATATAAATGAAAGGACTGTTTCATATGTTTCATATACATCGCTTAGGTAGAGGACTAAATTAGACACTTTTTTGCATGCCCGTAATCAGTCATGTATGTAAATGAAGATTCTCTATTCGTAATTATTTAACTAAACTATTTCGTGCGTCCGTTTCAAGGAAAACAATGTTACTGATGTTTATACAGTAGCGGTATCTACATCGCCACATGCAAGGTGCGCGTCATACTAACGTCACGCAAAATCCTGCATCGCGCAAGCAGAGTTTACCGCGCGACTAGCATATATACAACTTCCCGACATCGATCGTCGCCGCGTCGGGCAGTTGCCCACCAGACACGACACCCGTCTGGTCGGAGGATCCTCCCTTTTCTATGGAGGTATGAGTAAACATTACACCCTGTTCCTCGTGCTTCTATAATACTATGTTTCTGATACCAATGAAAAGTCAAGGTTAATATGAAATAGATCCGAATCGGTCAGAAATCAGAAATATTTTATTTGTGATACATAGGTAGGTACAGTGGTTGGATATAATTTAGGTTAATGTGCGCTATGATCAGCCTATTATAGGCATACAAAAAGAATTAATTACAATTTTCACATGCAAATAAAGAGTTTACTCGTACTAAACTACAAATCAACTACATAAATGACTGTATTATTTGATTAATAAAGGGACAAAAGTCAAAATAATTTGTTAGGTAAATGTCAAAATAATTAGATAAGTAAATGTCAAAAATAATTCAGATTTAAATAATTAATTATGATTTGTGATTACAATATAGTCAAAGAAACAAATTACATTACATTACAAAAATTACATTAACATGTCAAAATTTATCTGACAAAAAATCCGATACACTATAATAACATTTTTGACATAGCAAACTTCTCAGTTTCAGTTTAAATGAGTTAATATGTAGATTTTTTAGCTCTTTTTAGCTCGCATTTATTATTGATTGTATTTTGTTAGAATTAGACAGTGACTAAAGCTGCTTATGAAACGATCATAGTGCCCTGTTGCAGTGTAAAATGTGTAATGTATCAATATTTATGGCAACTGCACAATTCAATTCAGCTCGTACATGTGCGCAATCTTGAAACCATTGCATTTTTATCCCAAAGCTAAAGTGTTTTTCGCCATTGAAATTCATGTCACAGAGAATATCCATAGTCAGGTTCCAGTTTTTAAAAGCAATGCCTTTATTCTTGAATGACCTGAAGAGTATTGCCCTTTTTTGTGCTTAATTGATGAACATGTTATAGCCATTTTCTGCATTTCAGTGCAGACAGGTTTTTTACGTTATAAAATTTGGTAAATACAGTTCTTGTGCACAATGTCAATTAGTAAGTGGAAAGGGTTGTCATCATATTAATGTTACCGGTCAGAAAGTTTCCCAAAATATCAACACTTGGTTTCTGGATGGAAAATCAAGGTAAAATTAACGTAGTAAATTGTTAATGTGACTAAACGTGTTTTGGGTTAGTTAAAGTGCCTATGTCTACCTATTAGTAACATCAAAACTATTTCTTTACAGTTCTACAACTTTTTATTGACAGGATTCTTGAAATCAAATTAGGAACAAGGCTACTTCAAAATCCGACATCCGACAAAAGTCCAAAACGTCGCCGCTCGAATAATAGGACTCAAGTGAGTTGAGCTAGACACATGATCAGACAATGTAATGGCAGCTTGAGCTGGGCTAGTTCAAGTGGGAACTAATGAACGGGAAACGTCATCGATTCTATTAGTAGGAACGACTGTGCTACGTTTTGATAACTTGCAATTCTTATTAATTTTATAGCACTGTGCGACCTAAACCCGCACTTAAGTCACGTTTTGACTTAGGTAGTCTATTTTTACATAAAAAAGAAAAGATGCTTTCAAATGTTCTTTGACACTTAGAAATTCACAGCACACAATTGTCAAAAGGAGGGGTTAGCATTTCGCCTAAAAACAGTTTCATACTGTAGAAAAAGTGACAAAGCAATTTTAGAAACATCTGCTGAAGTATAATAAAATATAATCTGCTGCAGAATTTCTACTAGGTTTGGTTTTCAGTTTGCAATATTATCTTAAACCAGTTTGTGTGTTTGTGTGTGTGTTTGTTTGTTTGTTTGTGTGTTTGTGTCAGTTTGTTCGTGGATAACCATATTTTTTCAGTGATAACACTGTGATTTTAATATGAATCACTCTGAAAGTGAATTATGTGAAGATAGGAAGTGGTGATTGTTGTTTTTGTTTGTTGTTTTGTCCCAGAATTTGTCTTTTTGTCCCAGAAGCAATTAAATAAAGTGCCAAAAACGTAACATTGATGTTGTTGCCTAATAAATCTACAAGATTGCATGCATCAGCATATAACACATTTCATTATTCGTTCCTCATTATTCACTATTTTAATTTTTTCCGTTAATTAAAAAGATGGCGGGTTTATATCACACGAACTTTGAAATATTATATGATAGATACTCCCGACTTAAGTAAGGGCTGATTTTTCAATAGTCTGATAACTTTTATCTGAGGAATAAATATTGTGGTTTGACAGATTTTGTATAGAAAATATGTCAAACTGTCAGATTTATTCTTCAGGTAAAAGTTATCTGACTATTGAAAAATCGGCCCTAAGTCTATTAATTAATGCATGGCGTTTAGTTACGCTCGGGCGTTAATTTCACGTCGTCTAATGATGGACTACTTAAGTGACACATATCGTAATGTACTATTTGCTGGATGAACTTGAGAAAATACAGGAATTATGTTTTGTGTGTGTGAATGGATGACTATCGGATATGTAAAATGATGGTTTTTCCAAAGCGTCACGTATACTTTCAGGGTTTGAAAACTTGTGTTAAAGTAATAAAAAATAAGTGCCCATTTCGGCACGGATTAGCAATATTGAGGATTCAGCCGTGAAAGAAGTAACGCATTGTTTATGCAGAATATTTATCAGAAAATTTACGGCATCCTCATTTTAATGCAAAAATATCCGCTGACGGCCTTCGGTACGGAAAGCTAAGATTTCGATCTTATATTAAACATTAATTTTCTTCACAAATACTTTCTTCGGGAGCGACCTTTAGTTCGGTATGTTTACCGCCAAGTAACGTGCCAAATTTGAAATTATCTCAAAATATAAATCTTTTTTGTGGAGTCGTAAAATCTTAAAGAACACTTTTGCCTTTATGCTGAGTCGACCTCCCCGCAATGGGGTACATAACAAGCGAACATCAATTTACTTACTCTTCAGATTAGTTGAAAATTCAGTGCTACAATATCTTTTACAGCGCCGCTATAAATAAGTAGATAATATAAGTTACGTATGGAAATAAATCTTAGACCAGAGGTTTAAGTACAAAAAAATTCTTTTAAGGGTCAAACAGTACCCAGACAACATTGGTAGTAAAATATTTTGTGAACTAAATAGATCCCTAGCCACGTTATTTTAATTTTTTTGAAATATTTTCACTGCTGGCAACGTGTTAAGAAGAATTTAGCGTCACAATTCTTGCTCATAAATTCGGCTCCACGGGGATTTAAAAGTTAAGCGTAGGCATTATTTTTCTCACGTAATTACTTTGTTAGCCGAAATAAGAAAGAAACGCTTTTAAAGCTGGTTTACTTTCACGGTGGTGGGATCAACATCCATTATTGGCAGATAAGTACATACTTCTAACTTTGAGCATTTTATTTGGAATTGTCTTTGGAGTAGCGTAATGGATTGCAACAATTCCGACTGATAGATTAGCCTAGTGCTTGATTTAGAGATCTAATTCTTAAAGTCGTTATTTTTTATTCAATTATTCTGAAACAAATTGCTAAAGACGCCATGTTTATCGTCTGTATCATTGTGGAGGCCCAAAACGAATATCAAAACATATTCTATAATTTCACTAACCGCCCCGCAATATCCGACTTTCAATCCATTATTCAGTAGATAATAGAGCAACATTGTATTTTCTCATTAAAACAATACAATTATGTATGTAAATCGGCGAATAACGAGCTAATTTAAGTGTCTCAACCACGTGCTTTGCATATTCATAAGGGATATGCTACAACCTCTGCAGTTTAGTGTTAATGAAGTTATGTCGTAATAATAATATTAGGATATATATTTTTAATTAAAATATTTAAGCTGTAGTATTCCATCCTATATTCATAGTCATAAACGCTAGGCATATTGGAAATATTATTTACCCCTTACTTTTTATCGTCATCTTAATTTAAAATGGGTCAACCATTGTGTCTAAAATCTGCAAATAATTTGTTCCAAACCTTTTTTATGGTCTTCTTATTCCTCATTCCTTTTATCCTGCCCTTTAAAATTACATCTTAGTATACATCAGTTCATATCACTTGTTCCTAAGGGACGCTAATCCATGTGCTAGCCAATATTGGCACAAGCCGCTCAGTACATACAAAATCTGAGCCAGTATCACCGGACTAACATGGAGGTCACTATGCATATGACCTTGTTAACTGTATTATCTTAAGTAGAATAATGTATTACGTTGATTCAATGAAATATTGGCCCTTTAAGAAAACTTAACAAGCGTCTGATCGAAAAACAAAAGGTTTAGGTATCTTGTACAGTAAATAAAAAAAAATCTGCACTTACGGTACCTAAATAAATAACTTCAATACCAACACTTTTGTGTTATTGTTTTTTTTTCAAATCTCGCATGTAAATGTCGTCAGAATTTATGAAAGTAAAACTGTACTCCAAGACTACCCGGTAGACTACGCGATACCTAGTAAGTTCTACATACTGAAGATAATGATTGAAAATAGAATTACCTCGTTGGAATCAGAACTTACTAATGCGGTGTACACACCAACGCGCCAACGTTAGTATAGGTAGGCACTTACAGCAGGACCTCTATTTTTTCACGACTTGCTTTTGTTTTTGTATCCATTTACGAACGCAACACAAACAAAACAAAAGCACACCGACCGACCACAACGCACTGCGCCCAGTGTATTCCTCATTCAAACGTAAAACAACAAAGCACAGCTTTCCTCTTCCTCATTAACTTGTAAATTAGATCCCTTCAACTGTGTGACATGACGTCACCATGTATTTCAGTTATGCTCAGCACGTCCAGTAATACGATGGGTTACCATTTGCATATTATGATATCGTCTCTTCCCTGATCCGACATGAACTTTCACTCGTTAACTTTAATTAATATCATTAGGTGTAGCGACTGTATATCGGGAAGCAGCAGGGTCTATAACGGGGGTCAAAATGCCACTTATCTATTATTAACCCTAGACCCAACCATTAATTATAATCCGATTCAGAATAATCTCATAGCATAAAGCCTTTCAATTACACGAAAATCTTAACTTACTCAGTACATCATAATTATAATATTCCAATTCCATGAAATTGATTAATTTTAGGTCATAAGGGCCCGTTCGCTCGTACCACAACCACACCACATCGCAGCGACAAAATGTGGGCTAGCAGTGGTGACGTGTGAATAGTGTCGCTGAAACTTCATGCTGTTTCGTTTTGGTTGCGTTGTCGCCAGTAGTTGCGATATGGTTACGTTGTGGCTAGTATTTGTAGACAGACAGATCGTTGTTTGCGATGTTGCCGGCCGCTAGTGCGCGGTCTCGCTGTTTGCGTTGTGACTGTGACGTGGCCTTAATGTGGTCGGTATCGCCAAACGGTTGATTTTGATGGTCAAATGTGGTCCGTGTGAATAAAGTATTTATTCCCATACAAATTAGCGGCCGCCAAAGTGTTGTCGTTGCGGTGTGGATACCTAATCCGCATACTTTAAAAACAAACTTTTGGCTCAATCTAATCGACATTCACGACATTGAGAACAAAAGTGCTAAGTATAATAAATGTGAAATCAAACTTGAAATTTTAAGTAGACTTAGAAGTCGCGATCGCGAAACTTGGAACAAAATGACCTCGCCAATTGCTACGGAACAAAGTTATGTAAAATTGGAAAATGCAGGGAATTGTATTAAGAAAATATGAAAGTTTAAGTCACATTTTAGAATACATAGCGCCCTTATTACAAATTCATTTGGAAGTATTATCTGTAAAAGCTCTGAAAGACGCAATGTAACACAAAAGAAAACTTAAGATTTTACATTTTGTAATTACATAGTACAACAAAGCGTTGGACGGGTGTCGAGATCACAAATTTGTATTCCAGGCTCACAATAAAGTTCATTTAAATATAAATGCGACAAGACCTTTACCCAGTAAATGTTGTTACTCCTATAAACTGAGTCGTAATTTTTTACGACGATCGTGGAAATAACTTTGGACATTTAACAAGCCTTAGCAGCCAAATATTATGACGATGCGGGTGTAGGTAAGTACCATACAACATGACTACTGGTGAACACTGTTAACTAAACACAACGTTGATAAAATTATCTCAACCATCATACAAATCTGATGCTCCTATGTCACCAGTCACCATTCCTAATACTCAATTGTAGATACCAATAAATATAGTAATGACATATGTGTATTCCATGACACGTTATTACGTGTCATGGAATACACATCAATCAGACTACAATGTCCCTACATAAGGAACATTAAAGACTGATTATGCATATCAGCCTATAATGTCCCCACTGCTGGGACATAGGCTTCCTCTCTTTGAGAGGGTTTGGGCAATAAATTTTTGGCTTTTTTGGTTTGGTTTGGCTCCACGCGGGCCCAGTGCGAGTTGGCAGATGTCACATGTCTTCGTTTTTTTTTTTGGTTATAGCACATGCCGGTTTCGTCACGATATTTTTCTTCACCGTTTTGAGAGCAGTGGTGATGAAATTATTAGCACAGAGTAAAGTGCCTGCCTGGGCTCGAACCCTCGACCTACAGCTCATAAGTCGGAGTCGTTACCAGGTTTTTTTTTTTTTGGTTTGCGGGGTGGAAAATCTTCATGGATGTCCGCCGCCCTGGGGCGGGCGGCGGGGTCTGTCAGACTCTTACTGACTAAAAACCACCCCGGTGTTCCATCTCACACCTACGCCGGGGGTCGCGAGACCACTGGGCCAACAATACAGTAGAAATCAATGGAAAACGTGCCGAGTTTTCCGGCTCATAACACCATGATGTTATGCCAATAAACCTTCACACAATACGGAACACGGAACTTACAAAAATGACGTCGCTGCAATAAATCGTACCGTGATTTAAAATTTTATACTGCGTCTTCGGTTACGTTAATTTTCATACGAATTTCGAGGCGTTTCTTTCCCAAGACGTTTATTTTAGTTTCATGAATAATTTCCATTTAATACGTTTTTTTAGTAGAGAACGTTAATATTTATTAGGCAGCGCTATACCGAAACTGTGATCTGGAATTTTAAAACGCAACGGTTATTTTTTTGTTATACCATTTTAGATTTGAATCTATTTCTTAATGGCGTGGGTATTAAGTCGAGTGGAAGTGAGAAACTAAGTCTCATTTCAGCTTAACTAAGGCAAAGATTTAAAAAGCTGAACACACTTCGTATCAATGGAAATCAAAACCCCCCGGTCTATTTTTATATCTTCTGCTCGGTTAAAGCACTGGCCAATTATTTACATTAACAGAGAATAAAGGAACTGTTACGGAATGTGGACAAAATCGATCCAAAGTTAATTAGGTCCATCTATATTTGCGGTCGTGCGCCGGCCGGGCTCTGCATCAAAGGGCTTATTCTGAACAGATGTTTTATTTTATTTCGGTTTCGAAAGAAAGCAAAAAACAAATTGAAACACGACAACAATTTATCAAGACTGGTTTTATTAATCCACTTATTTAAAACAGGACTAAATGTTATTCATTTTTTTAAACAAAATCGTACCTTCTCGATTTGAATTTGGATTCTGATTTTGTAAGCATATTTAAAATAAACGTGCTAAGAAAATATGCAAAAAGACTCATAAAATGACACTCATGTTGACTGTGGAAATTCGAGAACACAAAGGAAGGCCTTACAAACGCTGATATGGCGACTTACAAAGTCTCTACAAAGATTGACCCAGCCAAAGCAAATAACTTTGAACGAATCTGGGAAACCTCGCTTGAGGGGTTTCTTCAGCGAAATATATTACATACATAGGTACTGAAGATATTTGTCAATTTAATAGGTTCATTTTGTAATACACAGTTATTTATCTAACGTTTTATTTATATTAACCGACTTCAAAAAAGGAGGAGGTTCTCAATTCGAATGTATGTTTTTTTTTTGTATATTTGTCATACTTCAGAGGTGGTCCAATATAAATTTTATTGAAATCGGTCGAGCAATTTAAAAAAAATATGAAATAAATATTTTTTTTAAACCGCCTTCAAACGGACGTGGACGTGTAAGATGATCGTTTTCGTTTCGTTTTTAACACTACAAAGTGAAAACACACCGACTTCCAAAATTAAAGTAATTTTTCACTTTTTACTGTTTTTTTTTTTGGAAGTCGGTTGTATTTTTTTTTGTTATATAGTTTTTTTTCTTTCACTAATAAATATTCATCCTACAAATGTCCTACAACTTAGTGTTCAACTTTAACCTGGGAAGGTTAAACTTAAACACTATTATAGTACACTATTATACATCTTTCCTTTTATTTGAATATCACTTTAAAGACTAGAACGGGTTAGTCAAAGTCAAAGCATTTATTTAATTTGAATCGCTTACAGGTAGGTACTTTTGAGTTGTTAAGAAGTTGGACAGATATAGAGCTAGGTACCTAAGGTTTATAAATGCAAAGATTTAAATTAAAAGCCTTTTCACCAAATACCTATAATTAATCGATTGATCGCTGTCTTGCTGATGCAAACATGAACGTTCTATAGTAAAATATAAATCGAATACAGAAAATATTGAACAAAATTATTTTCCTATAATTAATTATATACAGTCATAATCAGAAAACAACGTCAAAGCTGTGAAAATTAATATTTTTTTACTCAACAAAAAAATATTCGTTGAATACAGAATAAGTGTCCACGCTCACGATTCGGACGTTTCCGTCGTGAATTAATCCGAATTCGCGCGCAGCTGACGAGGGCAGTGGCTCAGATGCATATCAAGATGTAAGCGTTACGGACGGACAGAGCTATAAAGGTAAATACCATTGTGGCTGCGAACGTACGGGAGAAACCGGCAGTTAGCTTCATCAGATACAACCCTAATGAATCTAGGAAACCTAATTTCCATGTATGAATTTTCCTGTTGGATGTTAATTCGATTTTCTTTGCGTTTTGTAACTCAGTGAATATCTTTTTCATTTTACCCGGTTATAACGGAAAAAAGTAATGCATAATTTATTTTTCGTTTGTTTAATTTCGGTTTTTCGAAAACTATTTTTGTGAAGCTTTAAATTTTTTTCTGTAAGTTATCTAAGATGGAAGACGAAGCAGGAATCCTCTGGATATGAGAAGCACAGAACCGGTTGAAGTAGAGAGGAGTCGAGGCTTATGTCTAGCAGTGGACGCCTTTCGGCTGCGATGGTGATGACTATGAAGTGATTTATATAAATACGAAGCACGTGATGGCTTACGAGTACCTACAAAACTTTAGTAAAAAGTATTAGGTACTGTTTGGACCGCTGTAAACAAAGTCCTAACTTAGATTCAAGGTTAATCAAATTGTAATCTAGTTAATCAAAGCCTAGACCTAGATTGACGATCAATAAACTGATCGTCGCGGTTAGGTTGAGACCTAAATTCGACAGGCGTAATTTTTTTAACCGACTTTAAAACAGGAGGAGGTTCTCAAATCGTCAGAAACTTTTTTTTTTGTATTTTCACCGATTACTCGAAGACGCTTGAGCCGATTTGGAAAATTCTTGTTTTGCTTCAAAGGGTATTTATACATCCTTGGTGGTCCCATTTAAATTTTATCGAAATCAGTCAATCAGTTTAAAAAAATCAACAATAAATTATTTTAATTTAAAAAAAAACATTTTAATGGACGTGGACGTGTAAGACGATCGTTTTCGAATTGGTGTGAGGTAGGCACTGAATCGTGAAAAATAAAAAAAACTAAGTCGATTGTTTTTTTTTTGTAAAAAAGTTTTTTAATGGATTTAGTAACTAATATCAATATAAAAATCTTCTTTTTGTGTAGTAATAAAAAAGCTGTGTCAGTTTACTTATTGCAATCGAACCATGCTATTTCACAATTTATAATGTGGTGTAACGAACAAGTCGGTAGCCACCATTCAATAGTTTTACTGTCCGTAGCTAAGTAAATCATCTTCAAAGTTCAGAGTCGTCGTTTTTGTTGACATTAACTTTGCTAATCTCGAAATACGGCTAAGTTGGGGTTGCAAATGATATTAAATTCAGCTTGAAACTTATCTCATAATATCAAAGTGAAATATTACATAATTTATGGTTAAGTATTTTTTCTGTGGGTTTTGGTAGACAGCAAGAAGTCCACAAGCCACAATCTTATCTAAATCATTTTCATCTTTTATAGCTGCTTGCTTCTATGGTATAATAGGTAATCCAATAACAAGCTCTTATTGGTACCTATATAATTATAATAGATATTATCTAAATCTCCTGAATGGAACATTCAAACAAAAAAGAGAGAAAAACAAGAAACAATAACTCAGCCAGTACAATCAACCTCTGACAGAAACTGCCTAGCTCAAAAATAATTATTTGTGACGAAAATCAAGGAAAAAAATATGAAAACCGTTTTTCACAGGACCTGAAAAAAGTGTTTCTAAGTTTTCTTCTTTATCATAAATTCGACCAATTACGAGAGCGGCAAAAGGGGCCATTTGTCACAGAGTGAAAAAACGTGGTCGGCCCAAGACCCGTCAGTTCATCTGTCTACTGTAGACCTAACTCAAAACGCTGTTGACTGACAGACCTTATTTATATATGTATAACGTAGGATATTGCACCGTGGCGTTAGGCGAACGGACACAGCTTAAACAATATAATAAGTTTTTCATTTTAATACTCTTCAATCTCGTAATATTTCTCAACGTATCCGTTGTCAGGTTTTCGTAATTGTTATCATGTTGCTTGATTCCCAGCAGGTGTTTATTTAAATACCATAATTTGGATCTGTTGAAAAATCATTATTATTTCAATGGCTTACCGCAAATGCAATGCCTACAGTATTATTTTCACTAGTGACGTAAAAAGTGGCTAGGGTGAAATCTAAAGTAGAACTACTCGGTACTTTAGATTCCACCTTAGCCACTTTGTCTTTTATTGAGTACCCACGATCCCAAGCGCGTCATAGACCAAGGGTAGGTAGCTAGTGATTTAACCAGTTAAAAGCTCAATAAACGAGTTAGTTAATTTTGTATTACGACCAAAATATTATTGCAATAACTTCAGAGTGTTCATTATTTGTTCTACTTTTAACCCAATACAGGTTATTGAAAGCTTGCACATCGTGATATCAAATATTGGGTCATCGGAAATTCTCATAGAAGTGGAGTGTAGCGAAGCTGTTTGGCAGCCGTATTGCTGAATAAGGATCACTCAGGTTTTATTGTTTCACTTAACAGTACTTCCGAGTTTAAGAAGATTAATCATTTGGGGTATTAAGTAATTACATAATACGCTATCAAGGTAAGTTAAAGTATGATTAACACTGAATTATTAATTTATATCATAATTACACCTTAACATTAAGTGCCTCGTTGCATGCCCACTAGACCAGTGGTTGCAAGAGCTACTGCTGAGCAGGAGGTCCTGGATTTGATTCCCAGGTCGGGCAAAGTGTTATTAGGTTTTTCCATCACGAGTTTTTCACTAGCAGCCTTTTTTTTGTGGTTGGGAAATCATCAATTAACTTCTCCCGCTCTGGGTGGAGCGGGAGGGCGTGTCAGACTCTTACTGACTAAAACCCACCCGTGTTCCTTCAGTTGCCTGTGCCAGGGGCCACGGTAACCCTTTTGGACATTCCCGCAACCCTGGCAGGCATTGGCCCTAGTGGTCCCCGTCATTGGTAGCAGCCTGGAGCCCGGAATTGTGCCTGGTTGATGACAATAGGCTCGCCCCCTTATCATAACAATTAAATATAACTGCCGAAATGTGGGTGCATTAACTACCTATATAATGTAAGGTAGGCCTCTGTCTAACCTTTCGGGGTAATTAAAATAAAATTCAATATTAAAAAATCTCATCTACATGAAACTTGGTTCACAAACTGCTCCAATATCCTCGATGACACGTATTCGAATACAATACACCAATAGCATTCACTTGATCGCCCGTATACATGTTAGTGATAAAAATTTCCTTCTACCCATTCACACGACCTTATCTCCGTGACCATCGCTGCCTTTGGAACTCTGCTGAATTCTATATTACCTTTTGGTTGCCCAATCGCATACTGAATCTGGATCTTATTTGCGATTCACATAACGACCAATGATGGCCGAAAATGTTGTACGCTCTATTGAACAGTTTGGATTATCATTGTGTTTACATTATCGCTTTAGTCGGCATTCGATTTGCCTGTAGTACGCTGATTCGTGTTTAATGTGAAATGATAAAATTGCACAATCGTGAAACGTAATTGGTGGAGTAGTAAAGTAGCAATAAACAAGAATCGAAAAATTATACAGAACATAATATCAACAATTTTAAAAATTAAGTAAGAACGACAGAAATAAAGAAAGAAAAATTGGTTTATTTGTCACAGAAACACGTGCATACAAAAAAAGATAATTAGCTCTAATAATTAAGAAAAACGAAAATAAGATCTCCAATCACGAGCACAAAACAGAAATAGTCGACAGCTGCACGTCATGACTGTGACAAGTAGGGTTCCACTCAGCATGATGCTGTGCTATGGGGACACACAACACAGCGCTGATTTCATATCAGAGTTCAATCTACGATACCTGACACTTGTGGATTATTCGAAGGCTTTTGACAGCCTAACACACGAAGCAATATTCTCATAACTCAAAAACACGAAGCAGAACCCACTTATATATTACCTGTTACAAAAAATATATCACAATAGTACAGCAGCCATCTGTATAAATAACACCGGGCCATCCTTTCCAATTCAATGAGAAGTCAAACAAGGTGACCCACTGTCTCCCAGACTCTTCAAAGCTACACTGGAAGAGGTTTTCTAAAAATTCAATCCGCACTGGCTGGACAAGGGTATTGTCATCGGGGAAAAGAGATTGACCAATCTACGTTTCGCCGATGACACCGTCCTCTTTTCATCCTTAGCAGCTGAGATAGGCTAAATTCTGGGACAACTGAGCCACGCCAGTCTTCAAGTCGGACTTACGATGAACGAAAACAAAGCCGATGACGAACAGCACCGAACGCGACGTCGAAATAGGGGGTGTGGAGATTGAGTATGTCCATGAGTACATTTACCTCGGTCAAATAGTATTAGCTCAGGCGAGACAGGACAAAGAAGTCGCTTGACGCACCGAAATCGCCTGTTAGAACTATTGGTAAATGAAACATCTTATGTAGGTACGAGAAACTGGGTGTAAAGTTCACTCATACCTCCATAGAAAAGGGAGGATCCTCCGACCAGATGGGTGTCGTGTCTGGTGGGCAACTGCCCGATGATTGATGTCGGGAAATTGTATATATGCTAGTCGCGCGGTTAACTCTGCATGCGCAATGCAGGATTTTCGTGACGTCAGAATGACGCGCAGCTCACATGTGGCGATGTAGATACCGCTAAAATCTCATAAAAGGACCTCTCCCACTTTCACTAAAATGAAAGCTCATGGACATGTGCATTCTTCCCACGCTCACCTACAGAGCGCAAACATACTCTCTAAAAAAGCGTCACAAGTGCCCACTTGGAGTTTGCCAACGGACAATGAAGCGAACAGACAAGCTGTCAAACTCACAGAACGCATTACCAGCTCTATGCTTCGTTCCAAAACACAAATAGCGGACGCTGACCAGACAGCTAGACTAAAGTAGAACTAGGCTGGCCACATCTGTCGCATGTCGGAGCAGCAATACGCAATAACACCACTCAGTGGATCCCAACCAGCTGGAAAGGACTACACGGCAAGCCCAGAAAGAGATGACGGAATGAGCTGGAGTCCTTCTTAAAGGATTGGCCCACAACTGCAGTAGACCGAGAAAAGTGGAAAGAGGGAAGGGGGCCTCCCTTCCCTCGTTGCCTTGCAGTAGGACAAAACAAGATTACAATAAAAAAACATTGTTTTGGTAATCCCGTCACTGATATATTAAACTAAAATATCGATAAACTATCATATAATATACCAAATATAATAAACTATATATCATATATCAAATCTAAAAACACTAAACATTACAAATAATCCGCTAGTGAGGCAAAGTAAACATGGGAAACACATTAATTAAGGTAATTACATTGAAATCGATGTAGGCGCCATCCTAATTAGCGGTAACAACAGTTTGTTCGTAAGTCAATTCCGTCTCACGGTAGTTGGATAGCTGTGCTTCCAATAAGTTTACATAATAATATTCTAATTTTAACCAAAATTAACATAACTTTGACACATATCCTTGTAACCGAAAGTAGGTAGCTCATTAAAATGAATGTGTCTCCTTTCACAGTATTTTTTTTATTTACATATTTAGCTATATTATAAGAGAGAAAAACAATTCAGTACCTATTCAAGTTGAGCTTTAATAAAAATAAATTGAAAGTTTTCATTTTACCTTCAACAACTTACTTTTATTTAAGGTCATTTACGGCTGATTCATACTTTTTTTGTTTGATATTTCCACACAAATTTAACGGTTTACAATTATTATTAAACGTGAGTGCTTTTGGTCGCCAACCATAAACAAGGATAACCGTCAATGTGCGTATCTACCATCTATGTAATGCATTCAACAATTATTTCATCCCAAAATAATATATTAGATAATCATCGAAAAGAAAAGGCTTATTTTTTCATAAAAAAACCTATCTTTTTGGCCTACGCGAAGGTATACCCAAACAGAAGTTACATCTGTAATTTTTGTTAATATCGTTAGTTACGTAGGTACTGGTTGCAGGTCCAATTTTCTTCTACGTAATTTGGATTGACATCGCAGGGAATAATACCTTTCTCATCTGATAAAAATAGGAAACACAATATTATGATATGTTCATACATTAGGCAATGGCTTAGTAACATATATTCATTTATATTATATTATATTTACTTAGTAATATATTTTATAGCTACTTATGATATTGTTAATAATTATTATATAGATAGATAGATAATCGATCATTAACATCAAAATAGTAGTGGGTAATTTAACTGCTGTTCATTTTGTATTCCAGCCTGACCTTTGCTGCCCTCCCCCAGTCGAGGTCCGTACCCCACAGGGCGATTAGCGTGTAGACCCTTAGTTTATAAGTTTTGTGCCCTGGCTGGAGGCCATAATTTGTTAAGGCATCCACAGGATCCGATAACCTCCTAGGTTAACCTGCGGGATGCCATACAGAGGAAAATTACAATGTAGATCGAAATTGCCTAAAATTTATAAATGAAATATCAACAGGTTTTGCTTTCAAATTATAGGAAAGATCCAGTCTATTTTCAGACAACGGTCTATTAATATTGCCTGTCCAAATATAAGGATTAATACACACGAGCCAAACTCAAAAAAAGAACAAAACACGCAATGCATGGTACACACCGAATACCACAGATTCCTTGTATCGACGTATAAAATCATCAAAATATGAAATATGGCACGTGAACTACATAATTGTAACCGAAAATTCTATATCCATAGGTACTGTTCATGTAATAAAATAATAACGAAGAATTTCTCTCCGTTTGTCGTTTTGTCTGGATGTATGTTCCGGATTTATGCAATAATGTCTGAACAGATTTGGATGAAATTTGGCACACAAATAGTTTATCGAATCAAATCATTTATTTCAGATAAATATCAATAGGTAAATTTTACACAAAATAAAATCGCAAACTTATAAAAATACAATTAAAAAATAAACCAAAATTATAATCAAAATTAAGCTCATAACTAAAACAAAATTAACATCAAAAATTAAAATCAAATTGAAAAATTAAAAATTAATATTAACCTGAATAGGGCATTATATATTATATTATATTATTACATAGGGTACTTTAAATCCCGGTAATACGTTCCCGTGGGATAGTTTTCGTCATCCACGCGGGCAAAGCCGCGGATAAAAGCTAGTTGTTGATAAGCGGGTACATTTTAAAGATTCATGTACAATGAACGGTTCCGTCAGTGTGTAATTGTTGTCAATTAATTAAAATGCCGAAATAATGGCCCCTTCAACATACTGGCGGGGTTTGTAAACAAGTTTTTAATTAATACATTGTATGCTTTTATTATCCTGCCGCATGACGAAATAACCCTACATTTACCGTTTGTTATACACTCTGTCATTAATAAGGCTTGTATTAATAAACTGCCTTTCATTTGAAAGCTTTCTTAAGATTTTTTTATAGGCTATGGTAAATGTACTGATTGGTAATCGCAAGAGAAGTAAAAACACCACATGGAAATAAACATTTATTATTATTTATTTATTTATTCAGTAGTACACATACATTTTATTCGTTTAAGTTGGTGCAACATAAACTCATTAAACTCAGGCCATTAGATACGAGATAAATACGTAAAATTTCATCTCATTTTTCAGTTTAAGTTGATCATTAAATGAAAAAAAGACTATCGATAACGGCATAAAATAATTTTAGTTCCAATGGAAACTGAACCATACGCAATTAAGTTAAGTTCTCTATCCCAAAGTATCAAATTTATCTCTTCTTGTTGGCTTCACCAAAATCATCGACTACATAACGACGATTAGAACCACCTAGTAGGTACTTAGTTAAAAAGAAACAACAAATAAAATCACAATACGTATAAACGAAATATTATCTAATACTAGAAACGAGCAAACATCCATCGGTGACCAATGTGACGGTACGTCCTTAAGACAAAAGTGGAGAAGGAATGTTTTTGAATTGATACATAATTGGTTGTTCCTAAAAGTACTCGTATAGGTATGTTTATAGAAATAGATAACTTTCCTAGTTTTTTTTTTCTGTTATGATGTTATTGTAAGGTTTTGTTTTTGCATTGTATATTTTTTATACTTAACTTTAATAAAAAATAAAAAAAATATGATTAATAAAGTTATGTCGTATATCTTGTGTTGTATATATAAGTAATTATATTTTGTAAAAAAAAAAAATAATCTGAAGTATTTTGTCCCTCAATGATATATGTAGTTGATTAATAAGGTAAGATTTTATACACTTTAACGACCTCTTGCCGTGTAAATTCGTTGTTTGATAGACAATAGGCAATAGCCCATGTACCCATTCTTCTACACTCATTTTTTTTTATTTCGCGTGAAAACTACAGACATGCGTCATTGATATCCGTTACGATGCTGGTAGGTCAATACTTTTTATATTTTTAGAGTAGAGTGAAATGAAAAACTATGTTTTGTACATGAATAATCGAAACACAAACGTAGGTAAACGTGTGTAAATTATGTGTAATTTTAGCAAAATGATAATTAAAAGTGTTGGAAATCAGCGTGTATGGGGAATGATACAGATCAATCACTGGAACTTACCAACTGTTATCGACGCGTTTTATAATTGGAAGAGGCTTCATGACGTCACGTCCGCCACCCGACGACTACGAAGCCGGCCGCTGAGAAAACGAGCATTTAGTAAAAGGCGTTTCGTGAGTTGATGCAGGGACTCAAGCTGTAACCGTAATAAGCGGTTTTAACACTGTTTTTTAAAACAGTTTTATAAGAAAAACATTTTTAAATGTAACAGATACAATAATGTTACCGAATCAAACTGTAACCTTTTATATGTGTTAATAAGTGTTAATACGTGTAACTGATATAAACAGTTCTAGCATAGTTTTAGGTATAATTGCACAGTAGGTACGGCAACAACGCGCGCAACGACGACGCGCGACGTCGACGCTGACGACGATCTCCAGTACACACACACACTATAACGCATTCAACATAACATAGTTGTTCAGTTCCGATTTGAATTCCGACCGCGCACGCGCCATTTTTTCATCTCAAATCGCTATCTGGCTTACAATTTAGGGGGTCAAAAAGACCTAGTTGACTTAGAACTGTTTCTACAAAACACCGAAAGAGTCAGGAATGTTGTTACAAACCTGCGCGACTATTTAAATCTGGTTTTACATGAAATACGAGCGGTCAACAGATTGCCCTTTACTACAAATATAGTGAATTATTGGTGTGTCAAGTCCTTTACAAGTCCAAAAGCTTAAAAACTGGCATTGGTTGTTCTTGGTGTGCCTGCCACAGTTTGGAGCGAAAACCGTGATAAAATGCGTGACTCCATCACACCACACACAGAGGCCGTGCTCGCCCCGCAGGGCAAAGACTGATTTAACAAAAAAAGATGTAAGTAAACAAGAAACTCACAATTTTAATTGATAGATCAACATAAATCTATTCATAAAGTCAGTTATTAAAATGTGTGTCTCTATGATAAGTCGTAATTATGATATATACTGTTTTATTGTTACTGCTATGAGTGTGACAAATTACAAATATAAAATAATTGACTAGTATGTACCTATCATTTTATGCTTTACTCTTTGAGCATTTCGATATATTTAAATGTTGGTTGGAATACAGTCTTTATGCATGAGTAAGCATAAGTACGCATCGACGGTTTTACATGTTGAAGCGCCTGTGCAATTAATTCACCAAAATGCTTGTTTATTGGATCCATGGGTTCAACTAAACCGTCACTGTGCAACGCACACTCCGAAAATTTCCCTCCTTATTTCTCTGCAGTCAAACTTTTCATTTCCGATTCCGAATTATTTCTTTGTTTTTCAATTTCTTCTGTATCATCTTCAAATAATGTGGGACTGTCAAGACGCACAACTACTTGTTGAAGTCTTCGTCCACACTAGACGGGTTTTTTCTTATAAAAAAGGAATCATTGAAAATAATCCTCCGAATATACTTCCGGATCTCTCAAGATATTGAGACTATCAGCGGGGCAAGCATGGTATAATGTGATAGGCATGAGTCACACATTTTTATCACCGTTTGAGAGCAAAAAACTTGGTAAAATGCATGACTCAAGCCTATCACAGAGGCCGTGCTCGCGCCCTGTGACGCACAACTTCTTGTTGAAGTGGTAAGCAGTTGATTGTAGGATGGTTTTCATCCTCATCCACGAGGTTTTTTTTAAAAGAATCGATTGATTGATCTATTGCAGTCAAATAAACACAAAAGTGTTCAAATAAGCTTGAATTTTAAACCACGAATATTTTAAATACTTCGGAGCACGTGTTTTGCACGGATATAACACACGGCAGCGGCTGGATTACGGCTATCTAACGCTTATTAACCATAAATAAGTACATAGTAAGTTTGGCAACGCCGCGTTTACCTGTTACACTTATTAACACTGTAAACACATACTATACATATATAAGTGTTACATAAGTAACTTAGTGTAACACTTATAATTATGTAACCTTTATGAAGGTGTTTTTAAGTCCCTTGATGGATGCAGTCTGCGCGCAGTTCTCAACGAGTCAGCAACTGTCTACAAGAAGTATTCACCGCCAGTGTATGGAAATGTGTAACCAGTATCAACGTGTGCATAAGTTTTAACTATTTTGTACGATCCTTCCGCAACCCCCGACTGGTGCCGGCCCGCCGCCGCTGCGGGCCGCTTCGGGTCTGGGGGGGGAGTGAGGTGTTTGATTCCCCCCGTGACGTCTAAGAGGGGTGCGCGTGGAACACTACGCACCGCCACCTCGGGTCCTGATGTGTGGGTAGTGACAGACGAGTCCGTCGCCCCTGGACCCATTTAGGGGGGCTGGAAGAGGGTGTTGTCCGCCCTCCGCCGACGCCCGGTGCGCCTTCTGCGGGCCGGGTGAGTGGATGAGATCTCCCTCTCCCTTTTCGCAACCTCCTTCTGCGAGACGACTGTTTCGCAGAAGGAGACCACCGCGTCCCAGGACTTGGGGCTGCCGACCATCGACTCGACTACAGCCGGCAGCGACAAGTCACTGCCTACTTCTGAGATGAGGGCTCCTCCTAAGCGGCACACTCTGCCAGCGTATGCCGCGCCGTGTCCTCCCGGCAGTCGACGCAGTGGTGACATCGGGCGTCTGACTCCCTGTTTATGCGACACAGGTACTTCCCGAAGCAACCATGCCCCGAGAGCACCTGTGTCACCCGAAACGACAGTTAGCCGTGCCTCCTCCCGAGCCAGCGCTCGAGCACCGGCCGGACCGCCTCGATGGTGAGGAGGCCGGCGGTAGGCCGTGAAAGCCTGTCCCGCCATTCCGCCACCAGGACCTCGCGAAGCTGAGACCGACGCAGCTCCATGTGCCGCTGCATCGGTCCCTCGCCCCGCGCCCTCGCTTCCTCGCGCCACAGATACAATGACGCGAGTACTTTCGCCTCGAGGTCCCAGGGCGGGGATCCGGCCAGTTATTATTCATACTACAGTAACTATGCCATTTATAATTGTAGTATTTCCTTGCGTTTCTTTGAACTATTTATCGCGCCGGACCATAAATGTGCCACTCTAAGCTGAAGACTTTTGAAACGGACCTAAGTAGTCCTTGAGCTTACCTTTTATTTCAATCTTTAGGACCGCTGTCTGAGCAAGTGTTTAGGGGACTGGACTGTCAACATTTTTGTGTTTCACCTAGTAGGTAATAATTAAATTAGACATGAAGTTAGATTTTCCAGATTGGTAAGATCTGGATTTTGATTTATGATTTAATTATTAGTTGCTTTAATTATTAAAAACATATTTTATTAATAACAATTTTAGGACTACTCAAAATTAAATACGTTTACCTATTTAAACTTAAATTCACTAACTAATTAATATTTAGGTTGTTAACTATGGTGTGGCGCTATTATTGTTCCGTTGCGAACTTCCGGAGCAATGGTGGGCCGACACTTGCCACATGAATATTATAATGAGTGATCGGGCAATTGGGCCACATTGGGCGTCGAATACAATGCAAGTACCATCTCCGTAGTGGTTATCAAATAGTGGTGCCGATTCCCTTGTTTAAATTCTAAACCAAATTTAAGTTCATTGCATCTTTTTCTTTCTATTTCATTAAGAAAAGGACGGAAGATACATTTTAGTTTAGTCCTGTCAAATTATTCAGCGCCTGACACTACTCCATACAAGTTTAGACGTGATTAAAAAGTTGACTACATTACATCAAATTACGTCAGGTGCTGACTAATTTCACAGGACAAAACCAATTATAATATTATATTAATTATAATATATTACCAATTTATCTTCTGTCCATTTCATAATGAAATAGAAAGAAAAAGATGCACTAAACTTATATTCAGTTTAGTTTGTTAACAAGGGAATCGGCACCAGTGTTGTTATATTTTAGACTAGACTATAAAGTTATATTTATTGTTTACGTGTGCATTTTGATTGAAGTCGTTTATAAAAGTACACATTTTTAACAAAATCTTGTCATTTCAATTTGTTGCCAAAGTCTTTCGCACTCAAACTATTTCCAGCAATCTCTTATTCAAGTAAGTCGTTAATAAAAACGAATCTCGAGTTTCTACATTACATTTTATATCTACGCAATGTTGCATGAAAAGTGATTGCAGTAAAAAATATATATTTTATCTATTTTCGCAATAAAATATTATCTTTTTGATGTATCCCATGTCTGTACAGCTAGCTGCCTTTCACAGTTAATGATGCATCATCATTCAGGTTATTCATCAAAGTCCAAGATAAAGTTTATTCAGTATGACAATGAATAATATTCTCGAGTAATAGGTACAACGACGATGTTTTCTTCCGTACTAATCTGCGATTGGCAGAATAGTTTCGCAAAAAGAGTATTTTTGTTTTTCGCTACTCCTATGTAAAGTCAAGGTTTTTTTTTTATTACTTTGCAACCACAATAAACGCACCCACAATAGAGGGGAAATTCTGGTGTGGCACTAGAATTTCCCCTCTATTGTGGGTGCGTTTACAAACATTTAAAGTCACGTACACAAACAGCCAGACCCGCAACAACTACTTGTAGGTCATAGAAATATTTGTTCCGTGCGGGAATTGAACCCGCGACCCGCAGCGCAGCAGTCGATCGCTTAACCACGGCGCCCATCGTGTCAGCGAAATGGGTGTGTCAATTGTGAAGAAAATAATTACCAACTTAAATTCTCCATGTAATCAAATCACAACTGTCATTCTTTGACAGTTGCATGAAATGGCTATAACACGCCACTTTGACGTAGAGTATCAACCTGCTTAACAATTAATTTATCTGGCTGTATGCCATAAAGGTCAGATATGGCATAGTTTTGGACTAAGGACTGTACATAGCTAAGGACAAAACATAATTATGTAAACCTCCAGGCACCTAGGTACATGTTACAATTTATGATTTTAACGCCACTGTAAAAAGATGAAGCATTTCCGTATCTACATAGTTAATTTCAGAAGTTCAAATCAGTCGCTAACTAAGAAATCTAAAAAACACTATCCATCCAATTAGTGCTCTACACAAAATCACGTTTCCTCGAAAATCTCTCTTCGGCAAAATTTTCTCCTCGTCGTATTTACGGTCTACTTGAATTGGAAGCAATTAAACCGAAGGTGAGAAGGCTCTGTCATTCGCCAGTCAGTCGAATGCAGTGAGAGGGTTCCTTAGAACACCCATAAATAAACCGGTTTGACTGGCATCCGCCCCAATAATTAGGCGTAGTTATTTGAAGGCGGGAAGCAATGAAGGAGATGTATGGAGGTTTGAATGAGAAATCGAGATAAATAGAGAGTCTATTAATCGGTTTGTGTAAGGTTAATGAATCTCACCCTAAGTGGTACCCTTAGGACTAGGTATAATGCCACGTTTGAAAAGGTAAACACGTTTGTTATAGTGATATGGACATACTAAGGATACAGTTTTACAAGCTTGTCTAACGACTACTACTTTTTAAGTCTAAGAACCAAACATCTCGAAGTACCTATAAAAATATAGATAAAGCAATATGTAATGATAGAAAAAAAACATGCGGAGCAGTCTGTCGGGACTGCCGATAGATGTCAAAACTAAGTAACTTGTGAATTGTATCGTCGAGCTATTAAATTATTATTTTTGAATTATTTTTTATTTCTATAGAAGTGCAATTTAAACTTTAATCCTTGATCATAAACATGCGTGACGTGCGTGCGGTGACGATGACGCGAGTTTTACGCTTTTTGCTCACCCAAAAAGGTACACATATACAAGGTGTTGTTTTGCATCCTCGTCAAATTCGAGGAGGTAATTACGCTAATGATTCTCGACACGAATCAATAATAAAATAAGTAGGTATTTATTTTTGTTTTTTTTGTATTTTTCGGAAATCGGCATGTGTAGGGCCCGTGTGATACCGCCCTGTAACTGCGCTGTAACTGTAACGCATGCACACAGCGACATAGTCGTACGACACTGCCTACCGCATACGCAACGGGGCGATTTTGTTCTATGAAAGTGGTGTATTCTGAAATACTGTCAAACTTAAATACCTAAAAAAACAAGTATGTATTAATTATTGAGCAGGATCGTAATTTTATTTGATTATTTATGTCTTTCATAACAGCCTCCTGAAATTTGACGAGGATGCAAACCGACACGTTGTATACACAGTATACATATATTATATCTCATGGAAAGCGTTCGGTGACGATGAGGCGAGTTCCATGTTTTTTGTTCACCCAAATGGTGCTAAAAGCGCCTAAAGAAGTTTTCACTTCAAAAAATGGCTTACATGTCTTTCAAGCTCTGCAACCGCATCGAAACTGGCGTGAAGAACAACATCTGTGAACAAAGTGGGCACATCTATAAGGATTCGTAGCACGCAACTTTTTACATGCTTTTATGTAACTTGCCTTGTTAGTTAACTGAATTTAAACCATTTTCTCTTAAACTACGCAGTTGAAATTTTACATGTTGGTTCAGTTTTTATTAATTCTGACTACGCCTTTGAAAACTCCGAATTAATGAACAGATTTCCAGTCTTAAATGCCTTTCGAGACCAAATTGTAGAAGTTGTCCATTTGTAATTACGCTGCTATAGTTGGAAACTGCTCGGTGAATAAATTCCAAGAAATATGTAAAACAACATTCAGTGTTGTCGACTTAAATCGCTTGCACTTACAAAATCAACGACGACGACACGAGGCACGCGACAATTGCGACGGCACGGTTTGCGCAGTGGTTAAGCGATTGACTGCTACGCTGCGTGTCGCGGGTTCGATTCCCGCACGGAACAAATATATTTATGACCTACAAGTAGTTGTTCCGGGTCTGGCTGTTTGTGTATGTGAGTTCAAATGTTTGTAAACGCACCCACAATACAGGAGAATATCCTAGAGTGATCCAACGTTTAAAAAAATGGGAACATATGTAAAAGAAAGGTGTTAATTTGTTCATTTTATGTTTCTCGTTTCGGTCGAACTGAATAATTAATTTAAGAAGAAAGTAAAACATATCTACTGGTTTTCATTCCTTATAATAACTTTGATTCAAACCAATTAACGATGATAATGGCTGTAACCTACATTAATTAATTCGTATACCGATTCAATGACAATGCTGACAAACCAGTGTGAGTTTTTGTTTGCGTTAATATACGAATGTTATTTAATTAATAACAATATCGTTTATTTGCTTTTTGGTATAACATTTCCACTGCACATAATTATATGAATAAAAGTTGATGAAAACGTATAAAATATGGGCTATATCCTCTATTGAATTCACCCAAAGTTTCCAATATATCGGCACAAAAAGAAGAGTTTCGTTAAAAAAATCCGTTTTAATCCAAACCCTTCAGTGTCTAGTGATCCTGACTTGAATATTCAGTGTACACCCAGACCAATATTTTTTACACTCCAATTCGCATCCACCTTTCTCTTTCGTGACTAAACTTCTAAGTGCCCTTGAATATTACGTCTACGCAGAAACATGTTTTCCAACCACGGAGCGTTGAATTTCTTATCCTCTTTAGGTTAATGAAACTACACATCGAGTGGGAGGGTTTGTTGGCAAGATGCTTGTGAAAGTGGTGATTGTCATACTTCGTTCAATGCAAGCTCTCAGATTATATTGTTACCGATAGATATTAAGTTTAAAATCGAACGTAATTTTTAGATCATTGTATAGTCTTTTTATTTTGGTTTAGGTAAGGGTTATATTCTTTGATAAAAATAAGAGCAATCTAATTTTAGGATCTTGGTCTTTATACACTTCGTTAACAATTGTATTCACAGGTGTCGCAGGCGTCGGTAGTCTATGGTTCCACGACGCAACCAAACATAAACCATTGCGGACCCACCATACCACTGGCCATACCCCTGGTCGTATGGTGGGTCTCAAACTATACCACTGAGAAAAAATTGTGTTGTAGACTACAAGGATCTGGCGCTCGGCGGACGCTGCCGCAGCACGCTCGCTTCGCTCGCTCGCCTTCACGCTTTAATGATCACAGTTCTAACCTAACCTAACCCAAATTATACACCAAGTATTTTTCTCAGTGGTATAGTTTTAGACCCACCATGCCACTAGGGGTGTGGCCAGTGGTATGGTGAGTTCGCACACACATAAACTAGATAATAAGGGCGTTGGTAAGTCATGTCGTATACGGACCACGATGGAAATACTACTGCTGTAACATTCTGGCTAGTCATTGGCGATTTGAGTTTATAACAACTCTCTTTTGAGCAGCATCATGGACGATGGAGCTTAAAGTAGTGGGCATTGATTTCAAACTGACAAAATGGGGTACTATCATGCAACGAAGAACATGGAGATAAGATTGAATATCCTGCAGATAGGGTCATATCCCAAAAGAAGAAGCGATATTATTAAAAGGTTTTCGCCTTCTCTTGGGATATTCCCCCGCTCGTTTGTGCAATAACCCAATTCAATCTCTGTTCACACCTTGTTATAATAATAGCGCGAGAGACAGTTATGATACTAAAGGTATGGTTTCTTAGATGAGCGGCGGCCATTATTTTCTAACGGCCGTCATAAAAATCTGTCATTTTCACCAGTATTTGACATTAAGGTGTCAAAAGAAAATGTTCTGTATTTGAACAATCATTATTGTGTGACCGTTCACCGCTTTCTTAGAAAACCAAAGCTCATCACCTTTTATTTTCATGCTGTCTATTCTTGCTGTTTAATGTGTATCGGTGTTACAGAAATAATTTTAAGAATGTTTTAAAGTTGACTGTCGTTAAACTTTAAGGGGGGAGGAGGGGGGGGGGGGGTGGATAATTGGGTATGTCAGGTTTTTTCAAACTCAAAGCATTTATTTCAAATAAACCATTTACAGGCACTTTTAAACTGTCAAGGGGTCGGTCAGTCAGAAAGATGAAGCTAGTTGCCCATTCCAAAGCGTAGTAGGTTATCTGATAGCCCGTATTTAGCTATAATCAGTGAGCTAGTTTCGTTGCAACTGTAATGTACCTATCTAGTTATATGACACTTGAATCTAAGCCCCATAATTCATATTGTGTCAATTAAAAATCACCCAACAACCACAAAATAAATATTTTGAATAAAAATATTTTATTTTTAACAGTTTGTTTTAACTTTTATCTGCTGTCACAACAGTGAAATATTACACAAAAATACATGAATTTGTCAACCCCAGGCATTTTACCGTGATTGATAACTTTTTGTTTGCTTTCATATTTACGAAACTATTCTGCATATAGAATTCATCACGCGTATAACTATTAATCAAAAAAATTATGTGGAGAAACTTTTACAATATGAAATAAAAATGTTGCCATTTTGAAACAAACAATAAAAATAATTACAGTTTTAATTTTCCTTGTTATGATTATTACAACTTCATTGAAATGTTTTCAAGTTAAATAACAAATCATAATATTGCCTTGTAACCTGGCCAAGAACAATATGAACGATTCCCACGTGATTATATTGTAGAACTAAGATACCTACTCTTAGTACCTAAATACAGCTTATATTATATCGGCATGTATGATGCCAAACATCGTACAACCCACAAAAAAAATACGCACACCAAAATGTATTAAACATTTTCCTAACGTCGGCAAATCTGTAAGAAACCGATTTTCACTTTAATCTCATATTATGAAAACACGGCATCCTCTATCCATTGGGTAGCGAACAAAGCTCACCATATCTTTTGATAACCGTCAGTAATCTCGACCAAAACCGGCGCGAGTCAACGAATTCACGAGATACGTGAAGATCTCATTTGAGAGGGTGATTCAATTTTAATAAGGCTCTCTAAGTGGCAACTTACATTATCAAGTCTCGTTGCGACGTTTTACGCCAGTGCTCATTGTGCCAGCGATTCTCTTCAAAGAATACTTATTATGAGAGAAAATGACGCGGAGAAAAATATTCCGGAGATTTTTTTTTATCCATTGTCCTTTTGTCAACGCACGGTCGGGTCTACTGCCTCTAAGATGCAGACTAGCTGTTTTGTCTATTCATATTGCTAAGTTTTTAGCATTACTTTTTGTTTCCAACTGACTTTTCATTTCTTTAATGCTTTTCATTGCGGAAAGACTTTTGTTCTTGTGACTCTGCTTTGTTTGATTAAAGTAGGCTCTGATATTTTAAGACTTTGAATTTAATTATGCCTGTTAATAATATTAAATTAAAATACTACAGAAATTTCTTAAGAAATAAGCAGTACCTTTGTACTCAATTTATAATTATGTCTTATCTCGTGTATTTTATTGTGTGTACATAAATAATAAATAAATAAAACTACTAATCGGTAACAAAGGCTTTTACTCGTAACAAAGATGAACGAATGCCGTCACCATAATAAATACAAAATGAATTAATACGACATCAATTATTTAATGTAATTGGCCAAACAATCCGCCCCATTAAACAACAGCCACATCTTCACCCACATAACCCAACATTACCATATTACGCATTTATTTTATCTATACAAATAAATAAAATTGAGGCGTCTGTTTGTATTGTCAAAATAACAGCTTTTTACTAAATGCATATGATAGTATATACGGTAATTATAACAAAAATAATAATTAATATTTTTTGTATGTATGTCTGTTTGTTCCGGTTAATCTCCGAAACGGCTGGGCCGATTTTGACGGGACTTTCACTGGCAGATAGCTGATGTTATAATGAGTAACATAGGTATAACATTTGTGCCGGTAGCACGTTGTCGTAGGATAATTTCCGACCTCCACGCGGGGCCATGCAGCGGCCAGAAGCTAGTACCTCATAAAATCGTCATTAAATTGTGCTCTAGTAAATATATGCATACCTTTACACGTCTCATGGCTTTCCATCCGACATATGAATATATTTGAATAATTCACATAGGCCCGTCTCAAACGCTTTTGTAGACTGCTTCCTTAACGAGCGAACGGATAATAGAGACCGGTAGCGTTATTTTCTAAGGAATTTGGTATTTTACGTGACTAATATTCTCTTGAAAAGGAGCTCAATTTTGCAAGGGCCGAAGGAGCTGACTTTTAAATTATAATTTCTTGGTTACCTTTGGCATTATCAATCACGTTTTAGAAAAGCCTTTCTGAATTAAGATCTAAAATGTAACTCAAATACACTATCAATAACAGTCTAATAATTCAGACACGTACGGTCTTATTACAAAACAAGGGTTTTCTTTTGACATGGTTTAAACCATCGAGCCTGTTTTTGAAATAAGAACCTAACAGAAATCGAAATACAGTTACTTTTACAAAACTGACAACTTAGTACGATCTTAGATTGTCAATTTTGTATTAAGAACTTTAATAAAGTCGGCATAAAGTTGCATTTATAAAAACTGAGTCGAAGGGTTAGGCTCGGGCTAAAGTTAGATCGTGTTTTGTAATAAGACCGGTATTGTTTTTATCGGCATGTAAGATTTCAATATAAAATGAAATAAACTAAAACTAAAATACATATGAAACAGTATATAACACAGAATCAACTCCAGTTCAATCTTCTCATTTTGCATTCCGTACAGAATGTTGGCAAAGTCTTCATAATCTGAGAATATAATCCACTATCTTTATTCGTATTGTGAATAACCCAAATAGAGCTCGCGAACCCATTTGGAAGGCGTAAATGAATCTTCCAATTGTCGCCATTTGCTGGTGCCGAGTTTAATCTCATTCTGTGTCGACTCGTTAAGTGCAATTGCACTACGCCAAATTGCATCCTGAAGTTGCTAGGTTTTCTTTGAACAAAAGAAAGGTCGTCGCTTTCTTTTTAGGGTTAAGTATTTGCGACGCTCGCACAATAGGGTTGCGCTATGTGTTGGTACAATTAGATTGCTATCGTTGTTAGTGGAATTGCGTTCCTACTATATAATAGACGTGCTAAGTACTAAAGTTGTATTGAAGTTTGTAGGTATGGATATAAGTCTAGAACTGTCTAACCTCATAATCCTATCTCTGAAGTTAGGTTTATTTAAGTTGCGTAGATTGTAATCCATCGTTGGGTAAACGTATTTTAGAATTGGTACCCCGCAAAGCTTAAATAGACTAATATTAAATACTATATTTGGGAAAGTTAAAGCTATTTCTCATTAGGAATTTAATAATTATCATTTCTGAATTTGCGCAAACGTAACCGTTGAATAGTTAGTAGGAAATAAACACGTAAATGTTTGTATATAACGATGTCGAGAAGTCCGATATTAATGTAGTCCACCTAATGCAAGGTAAATACCTACGACAGTGTACCACTTATAACAGTAGCATATAGTGTTCCTGCTAAGACAGGTAACTATCTCCGGAGACACTTAAGCATAGTGTACATAGGTATATGTGTGCTCAACGAATTAGATTGTGCGCGAGATGTTGCAGTTTTGTCATTCGTGTCTATAGAAGTTACAAGGGCTGTAGTAATGGTAGTTCGTGTAATTTTTTAATTATATGAAAATCAATTGCCGCATGTTTAAAGGATTTAAATTTACTATACTAATTTACGATTTGACTTTAAATTTGGCTGGTTTTTCTTTGGTTGTGTTCATAAATTATCATAACAAGATTTGTATGAATGATTTTTTTTTTGGATAATCAATCGGAGAAGTTGTAAATTTGGTGATGGTATGACAAACAATGAAATTCTAATAATAATCTCAAAAAAATATTATAATCTCATGACCAGAAAACCAGTAAAATAAGACAATTATGCAAGAATCAACTGAATTCCCATCAAGGTTTAATCCACAACGATTCCATTTTCCAAGACGCCTACAGAAACAAAAATTAAATCCATTTTCGATCGCGTGTCAACCGCACAAATAAGAATCAAAGTCAATCCGACGTCCCCAAAGCCATTCCTAATTCAATAAACTTTAATTTCCGAACTTTTATATTAGAAAAACAAAGAGAAATCGATTTTAAGTTTACGAAATTTTCTCACCGATTTTTTTCCTCGCGTTTTCGGTCTTACATAATTTGGTCGCCTCAAAAGTTATGGGATAAGGGCTCAAGGGGACACTAACGACCAGGTTTTGTGTAAGAGATGGAAATACTTGGCCACATAAGTTTTTTTTCGCTTATTCTTGTACGGGTAAGAATAGTATGAACACTGAACAGAACACACCTGCAGGATTACGTTGATGCATTGTTACACCTACATCGTTCTACCTAACAGTGGTTAGGTTTCTTAACAGTTTCGTATTTGTAAGTATATTAATATCGTTTTTTTACTCGATCTAAGGTCACGTAAAGGATAACTTGATTAAAGGTTTGACTCGGATTAGATATTATCTTAAGAAGCTGGGTTAATAGATCTACAGATATACCGACCTAGATGTTATTCTAGCATAAAGTACTTCTATCTTCACTGTCTACTTTATTGGGAGTCAGACGAAACACAATAGGTTATTACCTGCTAAAGGGCCATTTAGACGTTTACACGTCTGCCTGCCATTTAGGCACTAATGAACTAGTCTCAAGTGTTTGCTCACTGATATTGTTCCAACTCTCGCCTATTCTGTAAATATTAGGTTACCTATGAAAATGACTAACTTTCTGTATACTAAATATACAGAAAGTTAGTAATTTTTATATAATTATATAAACAAATATTTTTATTTCTATGCATAAAAATATGCACCCATACTATCGATGCATCTCTGCAAGCGTAGTGGTAATTTTTCAATGCCCTTCTTTAAGAAGCCAACAAACTCTTTAAAGGCATTTTGTACTGCCACTCGGGTATAATTTTTTTTCCCTGCCAAGAAGTTGTCCAAATTTTGGAAAAAGTAGAAGTTTGTCGGCGCAAGTTCTGGTGAGTACGGTGGATAACGCAAAACTTTCACCCTAGCTCTTGTAGATTTTAGAGACCATCTGTTGTGCCGTATGAGGTCTAGCGTTGTCGTGTAGGAGCAGCGCAGCGGGAACGAACGATTACCAAGGCTGGCCGGAGATTTGCGAACTTCTCCATAATTGTGCCCAGTTCCTCACAGTACACATCTGCAGCAATGCTGGTGCCATTTGGTAAGCTGTGATAAATTATACTAGCACTAGACCACCACACTGTGACTATGACTTTTTTAGGGGTAAGTTTTCGTTTGGGGCATTGTCTAGGCGCTGAACCAGGGTCTAATCAGGACCAGGGTCTAATAAAATGGATTAGCGTAAGCAGTCATCATGTGATGACCGCTTACGATTACCGAAAAGAATCCATTTTTCATCGCAAGTGAAATGCGGTTCAAAATCCCTGTGTTTCTGTGTCTGTTAAGCAACGCAAGGCATACCTCAACGCGTTCGTCGCGCTGGCGATCGTTCAGTTCGTGCGGCACCTACTTATCAAGTTTTTTTACCACGCCAATTTGACGCAAATGGACCAATATTGTTTTGATGCTATCGCTGTAAGCTGCTGCTAACTCAGCCGTAGATTGAGTATTGTCAGCTTCCACTATCGCCTTTAATTCGTCGTTTTTGACTTTAGTTTTCGGGCAATCACGGGGTTAATTTTGTTAGATCAAAATTTCCATGTCGGAAGCGTTTAAACTAATAACGAGTCGTGCGTTCGTTTGTAGTGTTCACTCCGTACACATAATTAATGTTGCGAGCCGTTTGTGCGGCATTGCTACCACGACGGAACTCGTATTCCATAATTACTCGTATTTTTATCGTGTCCATATTGATAAAAAGATACAAATGTAGTGAATACAAAGCACAAATCAATAAACAAATGACTGAATTTGAAATTAGAATTCAATAATTTTTAATATATTCATTTGAATTTAGAATCTATTGCCAGCCATACATATATTATGTTTCAAATGGCCAGTATTGTAAAACGGCAACTTCTTAGATAAATACCTATAATTATACCAGTGTCGAAAACCAACATCAGTTATATTCAGGTGAAGTAACGTAACACAGAATTTAGCAGCTCTTAATATCTCTAGTAACCGCAGGCATGAGTATAAAGGTAAGTGGATGGCAATTGACCTACATTACCTTAAATGAAGTCATTAGCAAATCAGGTAAATCGCCTCCTATCCTACCCTTAAATGTTAATTTTGTGAGCTTTTAGTCTTCATTACGAAGAATTAATCAAAATTATAAGGGAACCGAATTAAATGATATTATCACACGGAAGCGGGGTTGGAAAATCGATCTGAAATTGGCAGTGTCGTGTGACGACGAACTTGAATCGTTGACTGATCAGATTCTTGAATTTCGATTATAAGGACCTTGTGAAATTGTGAAAATTGCTGTAATTCTCACGATCAGCAAACTTATTAGTGATGGCAGTAGATATGTTACTGGCAGACTTAAATTACTGTCGTACCATAATATTGATCCTAGAATACCTACCTATAAAGATCTAGAATACCTAGTACCTACCTATTAAGATGCTGCAGTATTGATAAATAGATAGGTACAATATACCGACATACGCAATATACATTTTTACGATTGTCGAGCCCTACGCTTACGATGAATATGGACGTTGGAACTTAATGCTTTTTAGGGTTCCGTAACGAAAGGCTGCCACCTAAACTCTATTACTAAGCCTCAGCTGTCCGTCCGTCCGTCTTTCCGGCCATCTGTCTGTCAGCGGGCTGTATCTCATGAACCGTAATAGGACACACAGACAAGGACACACAGACATAGGATAGACAGTTGAAATTTTCACAGAGTGCTAATTTCTATTTCAGCTATAACAACAAATAATAAAGATAAAATAATGTTAAAAAAAAAGAGGTCTCCATATAAGGCATGTATTTTTTCCAGCGTTTTTGCCTTGTGGTACGAAACCCTTCGTGTGCGAGTCCGACTCGCACTTGGCCGTTTTTTTTTAGATTGCTAAGCCTAATCCTAAGATGGGATCATATTTTTTCAAGTAAACATGTGTAACCTAAGCTTGAAAAATTCCGAGTAAAGATTGCAGTAATCCATTTAGCTCTGGTTCTGTAAACGATGATCACATTTTTGTATTACCATATCTATTGGAATATACAAAAATTTTAATACTATTTTGTATTGAATTGCACTGATATTAAGTTTTTGGAAATTTAAAACTCAGCATTGCTATTCTATAAAAGCTCACCGTGAAAACTTAGGTGATGTGAGCGTGGAGTGAGCTGTCAGTGTCATCCCACTGATTCTAGGGATTGACCAAGCATTACATTTACAATCATAATCGAGATTGTAATAATAATTGCATGCTAATTCTACATATTCATCATTTTATATTATTTTTCAAAGCTAGTATTTAAGTGTCTTAACATTACTATTTTGGGTTTTATAAATAAAATAGCAAAACAGAAATAAATTCAGTCAGAAACTATTTGAATGCGTGCCAAACAAACTATTTGAACTTCAAACGATTAGGACCTTTTTAAATGATTGCGTTTTTTTTTTATATTTGGTCTGTTACAATACCTTGTTTTACCAACTTTAAGTTAAAATCCAAGAGGGTGCCTGCGAAATTTTTTTTTTTTTTATCATGGGTGTAGTTCTCAAGGGTAACGAGGGTGTTAAAGCCGATAGTGCGGTCAAAATATTGATTATGATTGTAAATGTAATGCTTGGTCAATCCCTAGCATCAGTGGGACGACACTGACAGCTCACTCCACGCTCACTTCACCTAAGTTTTCACGGTGAGGTTGTTACATAATTGACATACTGGACATTGATTGAAGTGTAGACGCTGCATATTTATGTAAAGGTTTTTGAATGTTCGATAATTTCTACAAATGGTCGGTAGGGTTATTATTATACAGATAAGAATTTTGATACTTTATTGACTACTAACGATGATCCAAGAATCTAAGAAAAAGATTCAGAATAGCTGTTTGTATAACGACATATTAAGTGGATAGGTACTCGTAGCAACATACACGCTTACACATTTTAGGTCAATAGGCACAAATTATATTCAAGGTAGGCTTTAAGACCTTATCGCCTTTCCAGGGCTTTGCGCACATTAAAGGGTACATTATAAAGATTTATCAAGATATACACACATCAAAAGTGTCTAGGGATCAACATATATTTTTGCAATAACTTTTCTCCTGATTGATATTAATTAAAATTTTCTTTAAGGATTCATAAAATAAAGTGATTTCGTTTGTCACAGTAACGATAAACCAAGTCACCTTTGCATTAATAAAGAAATTTGCCATTTTCCTAATAAAGGGATTTTTGACATTTGAACCACTAACACAAAAGTTCGAAAAAAAGACTGAAATAACAGTTTTCTTTAAAATTTTATTGGGTAACTTAAACAATTAATAATCCGTGTTTCTACCGCGAACACTAACAACACAAGAACATCGGTTTGGCATACTCAAAATGAGTTCATCCAAATCACGCTGTGGAATGGCCGCCCATGTTCGTTGCAACAACAAAAAAAGGTCTTCTTGCGACTGGATACCCTCCATATTCGGCAGAGCTCTTCTCTGTAGCATATCCCATGCATGCTCAATCGGGTTCAAGTCTGGCGACTGAGCAGGCCAGGGCAGGACATTGATGTTAGCTGCGGCGAGAGTCTGTCTTACAACTCTTGCGGTGTGCGGTCGTGCATTATCATGCATTAACTGAAATAAGGGACCGATTTGCACTTGTAGAGGAACGATGACGTCTGATACAATCGTCTCAGCATAAATTTGAGCGTTGAGGTTGCCTCTGATCCAAATCAACTCAGTTCTTCCGCCGATCCAAATACCCGCCCATACCATGATGGTTCCACCACTATAAGGATGGACTTCCTGGCAGGATTTTAATCGCTGTTGGCGTCCAGGGGTTCTCCAGTGTCGTATACGTCTTGTATCCGGTCTCATACCAAAACGAGACTCATCAGAAAAGCACACGAAACGCCATTGTTCTTCTGCCCAATTTCTGTGTTCAAGAGCCCATTGATATCGAATCCTACGATTGTGCATTGCTATAGGTGGTACCCGTAGCGGTCTTCGGGAATGAAGGTTCACTTCATGCAAGCGGTTTCTGACTGTTTGGTCGCTAATTAAGTTCCCTGAAGAGTGATGAAGCCTCACGGCTAACATCATGGCGGTTATTGTTGGAGCTCTTCGAGTTAAGATTTGAATGTATCGGTCTTGTCTCCGTGTGGTGCAGCGATACCGTCCTCCATGGCGCTCAGCCACGGTACCAGTGCTTCGGTAACGTGTCCAAAGTCGACTGATAACACTCTGACTTGTATTCAGAGCTAAAGCCACAGTACGTTGCCGGGAACCAGCTTCTATCATTCCCACGGCTCTGAGCATTTCTTCCCTGCTTAAATGACGTCGCCGCTCCATAATAACGTTGGTTTTAATCAGTAGTAGGGAAACAGTAGCACTAATAATGTCTTCAATGCGTTGTATGTTTTTATAGGGAAAATATTGACAGCTGATTTTCATCTTTTACTCGAATTTGATTCACAGTTCCTGATTCAAATTATGAAATGCACCAAAAAGGATCCATATAAATTTATAAAATCATAAATTTATTACAAAGCCACATCTTAATCTCAAGAAATCCGCATAAAAATGCTTGATCCCTAGACACTTTTGATGTGTGTACTTCACACTTTGTTAGTTCGAGAACGCGTTATAATAAAAGTTACCACATTATACAAGGTGTATCTACTGAAACACGAAATATTTTAAGAGGTACTCCTATAATATAGCTGGTACAGAAGCCATAGATACATTTTTTTTAAATGTCTGTTATTTAATTAATTTAATAATTTAAAATTACTTGACACACGTAATAAATATGGCTCCTTATTTTTTATCATACATTACGCTAGTTTCTACTTAGTATTTACTGTCATTGAAGCGGGCGGCGGCATAAAATGGCGCGCGGTTTTTATGAAAGATCAAGGAGTAAATGCGAGCACACCGCGCGCGCATCTCCCTCCCCCGCGCCTCTTCCTTCAGTCCCGCACCATCCGCGTGTTGCGTCCCACGCGCCTTTGCTAATACGCGGTGGGCTTTGGGCAACAAACGCAACACTGCCAAAACTATAGTTAGGCTAACCAAGCGTACCGGAACATAGACTGCAATCAATTGCTGAACTGAATTGCTGTCAGCTGTTTAATATTATTTAAATTTACCTAGTTAACGGATGTGCAGTTACTGTAGATTAGGATAAAAAATTGTTTTTAATCGCACCTAGGGTTCTTTGTGTAAAACTTTAGGGGAGGGAATTTAATAATGTACCTACTTAAGTTCAGGTGGATTGTTTTTTAAATCCACATTTATTATTATTGTAAGCGATAAGCTATTACAATAAGACTAAATCGAGTTACGAAGTCTACCTTATTTTCAACGTTGGTTTATTTTCAACATCATCACGCCTGCATTCTCCGTAGAGATAGGCAGAGGTGCATTTTCGTACGTCCGCTACAGTTCACCAGTGATATACAACGTGTAGTTTTGCATCCTCGTCAAATTTCAGGAGGCTGTTATGAAAGACATAAATAATCAAATAAAATTACGATCCTGCTCAATAATTAATACATACTTGTTTTTTTAGGTATTTAAGTTTGACAGTATTTCAGAATACTCCACTTTCAAAGAACAAAATCGCCCCGTTGCGTATGCGGTAGGCAGTGTCGTACGACTATGTCGCTGTGTGCATGCGTTACAGTTACAGCGCAGTTACAGGGCGGTATCACACGGGCCCTACTCATGCCGATTTTCGAAAAATACAAAAAATAAAAATAAATACCTACTTATTTTATTATTGATTCGTGTCGAGAATCATTAGCATAGTTACCTCCTCGAATTTGACGAGGATGCAAAACAACACCTTGTATATTGTTAGGTCCCATGTAATAAGAGGTGAGGGCAGGTGATTGCGACTGGCAGCACAAGGACTGTGGAGTGTGGTAACCGTCAGGATGCGAAATAACTAGCATGCTATATTGACTATCTGTAGTGACTAAACTATTGGATAGGTTTATGTGACTAATTTTAAAATAGACTGAAAACATCTCAAGTTATACGAAGATTAATTTAGTATCGTATCGTCGCCTCTACCTTATATGACGTTAAACTAAACAAGACGTAACGATTCGATTTTATTTTTACTCTAAAAGCAGGGTTTAACCGACTCATTTAAACTTATTGCATCAAATGGCAAGCACCAACAGCTTATGTTGAGAGGTTTATAGTATTAAAAGAAAACTATAAAAATGCCACAAACGGTAACGAAATGTAGTGAGAAAAGGTTTTGATGCTGCTCATAAAAGAGCTGAAGTTTCTTCGGAATACTGTTTTATTGTTTTTTTTAGTTTTTGTCGAGGATGTTAAGTAAGCGATTATGAATCTTGTTCTGTAGCAGTGGCGGGCATAGTCCTGAAACATTTTTATAATAGGTTTAAAAAAAAAACTTATCTAATTATGTACATATATAAATAAAACGGCAACAAAACAAAACCCATCACATAGCCGTTACCTACGCATTCTCTACGTTGTTGTATCTTTGATCTGTGGTTGTACGCACGGCTACAGATCAAGCTATACATATCCAGTATAAGCTGATCTCACATTGTGTAGGATTACCTTACAATGAGAGGTCAGTGTAAACTGGAAATATTTAGCTTGATGTGTAGCCGTGTGTACGTTAAATTTAGCAAAAATTATTGCTGTAAAACGAATTTTACTTTTTGTGTGAATATTCGCTGTTTACGGTGGGCACAATATAACGCAAGCAAGATACATGGTGCATGCAAATACAGAGATCGTGGGAATATTTAAAGTTAGGTACTATTTAAACTCGTAAAAAAACGTAAAAATAGTTGAAACTTTAACCTTCAATAACTCCGTAACCAGAAGGTTTCCAGGTAAACCATTATAACTAAATTATCACAATAACGGGAAGAACAAGTAACTTTCGGCTTCGTTAAGGGTACCCGTTATATACGAAAACAGTTAATTCAATTCAAAATTCAATTCAATACCTTTAATTCAGACATGAGCCCATAGAGTTAGTATTACAAAATTACTTAAAGACAATATTAGTAATATTAGTTAGTAATTCAAATAAGGGACCTCAAATGGTGTGGATCTTTATCCAGTGGCGCAGCAGAGGGGAGTAGGTATTATCAAGACACACTAATGAAGTAGATATTATCAAGTTTGGCATTTAAGAGGGACTGATTGCAAGAGTTCCTGGGATGTACAGACGCCAGCAGGTCAAGCTACCCGAAACTGTAAAATTTTCCCAATCAACCTTGAACCTTAATGCTTTAGCGATAAAGTTGAAAATCTATTAAAGAAATTTGACAGATTGTAGTAGCTTGATGTGCTGGCGTCTGTACTTCGATGTAAAGATTAAAGTTTGTTATTATAATGTTAAGTTGATGGTTTAATCAGTAAATTGACGAAAACTTGATAGCAATACGATTCGTTTATTGGCTTATACCACTTTTTACTTTTAATTGCTTATATTTTAACCCACATTACCTACGTCACTATTTTCTCATTAAACACAATTGATCTGTTTTATAGAATCTATCAACTATTTCAAGAGTCGCTCTTTGTGTGTAGTTCGATGCTTTTGTAACATCAAATTGATACATAGATTTACACAGAATTGATCAGTTTCATTTATATTTTGGATCAGGTATTTATAAAGCTTACTCAGGATTAATAGACTCGAATTTCGAGAAGAATTCGAAGAAATCAAATACCTGAGCATAAAAGCCTTTAGTAAATCTACTTATAATATATATAATATATATAATAAAACCAAAATATTACGATTCGAGGCTGAAATAAAACGTATATACTTAAATGTTTACTGCCAAATATAAGAGGAAATGTAATGTACCAAAAACTTAGACATACAATGACTGAAAATAACAAGAATTGTAATAAATATTCAAAGGTAAATTATGTAAACACCTAGATAATACATGTACCCAGCTCAGACCAAATAATAAAGGTAGACGGAGCACCGCGCTCTCAGAGTGAAGCAGGTTAAAGGAAGCCAAATTTAAAATAGGAAGCCGATCGTGGTAGTGCAATGCGCGAAACTGAATACGTTAGACATCATAACACACACAAGGTCACGACACACAACTCTGTATAAGAGGCTTCACATGTTTGAACCCTTTTGTTGGTGTACGCTCCGTCTACTTTTTACATTTAGTCTGAGGTACCCAGTAGTAAAACAAAACTTCAAAGAGATGCAACTACCTACTAACATCCGATTTATTCTATTTAACACCCTGGAAGATCGAATCATCAAATAGAATTACGTTGACCCAGACCGTCTTATTTTTCCATCCATTTTTCTATTGAAACGTAATATAAAAATTGTTCCAGTACTTGAGCAATTCCTGCTATTCTACACGTTCTAAAATTGGACGTTGAAGCGAGTACAAACGACTGCGTCCCGGGATAGCACAAAACGCTCCTGTGGAGCTATTGGAAGGATATCTTGTGTTCTTTATATTGATAAACTCTTTGGAAGATAAGATATTTTTAATTTAAATTTCAAGTTCTTTATTTGGAATAATGTTGTCAAGCGTTCATCGTAGGTATAGGTAGCTGAAAGAATAAAAAAGAAAATGAAGGTATAAACATTCTGAAAATTAAAGTTGTAAAAGTTATTAAAATACAATGACTCCTTTTTTTTCATCACTTGACCTTTTCCACAAAAATAAAAACAATTAAATTAATGTCGTTCCTAGAAAGGAAATGCTCAAGCTTGAATAATCTTTCGGAATTCTCTGTAGCGAGAAATTGAATGTAATAACATCTTTAATAGAAGTATGTGGAAACTTTTGTCAGTTTGCCGGGATTCTCAAGAAACCAATCTATCTCAAACTAACTTACAATGGCGTAGAATTCTTCAATTTTGTGAATCCTTTTATTATTCCTGATCATAGTCCGTAGGTTCTGGTACGTTTAAAATAAATGGAGTAGATAGTAACGAAAAGGTGTTTTAAAATGAAGAACACAAACGGAGCGTAAAATACAAATTCCTGTACCAAGGAGTTTGTAATAAAAATGATAACTTCAAAGCACAAGAAACAGTTTATATATAGGACAAAGCAATAACATTATCAGGCGTAGCACACACGTTTTATGTGTCAACGAAAGTGTGTGCAACAAACGCAAGGAGACAATAGCTCGTATACACACAGCTTTACACAATATTTTTATAGTAAATTATTAGAATAGAATAGAATTATTCTTTATTCTAGTATCATATGACTCAAAAATGATTAGTAAGACTACCATTATATTAGTAAAAATACTCTGTTCTCGCCTCCTTATTTCAGCGAAGATTAAGTTGCCCATCAACAAGCTATTTTTTTGCAATTATTGCCTGGTAACAGTTGCCGGAGGTAGTGAAATAATACGTGAATATTGTTTCACCAATATAACTCTTATTGCTGTATATTCTCTATTGCAAATTAATGTTTTTCTTAGTTTACCGTCGCACAATATGACTTGGCGCTATCTCAAGCAATAATTGCTTGACAGATTTTGTCGCCACGTAATATTTGACCCATATTGCCCAGAAATGAGCGCATGAGCCGTGTACGCGGACCTTTACACAGTATATTTACGGTAAATGAATGCTCTGTTCTCGCTTCTATAGCTCAGCCAACATTAGTCCCCACCGTGGTCCCCACAGTCTGTTATCTCCTTTATACATATGTCACTTGTCTCTTTTATATGTTTACAGAACATTACCACGTAAGAAAATTGTACTTTTACGCACAAAACGAGGCAGTTCCTTTGATTGTACGATGCCGTATTCTAATGACATCCTAGTGAGCATTTTGTAATTCTGGGCTCTTGACAGAACACTTTATGGTAATGATGTGGTTGTTGGGGTACGCGTTCCAGAGCACTTGTTTAATTATGTCAAACGTACATTAAAATTTATTTGCTAGCAAATTACTAATGGCGCTGACGGGCTCCGTAGTGGTGTAGTTACTGTCGATCGATAGATGTGATTTCGTGGATCGCAAAAAAAGTACGATATCTCATGATAGGTACTTATTTTAAGTGATGTTTATACTAGGTTTCTATTAAATTTAGGTTTCAATACCAAAAAAGCTAAAACTCGACATATTCTATTATGCTTCGGGTTCGGAATTTCTATTATTTTTCGATGAATGCTTATACTTTACTACAACATATTTAATACAACAGGTTAAACAAAACTTTAAATAGTAATGTTGCAGTCAACTGCATTATCCACAGATAAAACATTTAAAGACCAGTGGTTGCCACTAGACGAGCATTACCAAAATTAACAAATATTTTGAAATAAATAAATATGTAACTATAAAGCTAGCTATAGCTACAAAACCAAATCAGATCACAAACAATTTCATTTAATTAAATTATGCAATAAATAAATATTAATAATAAGATTACAATTTAGATAAAAAATTTATAATATTAGATTTAAATTTATTTTTCGAGCATGCAAATATATCAATATCAATGAAAGTTGAATTATAGGATTCCAACATTCTATGAATAGGGCAGGTAAAAAATTCTATAAATAGGCAATAATTATATTATATAATATAATTCATATTCAATATAAATTCTTTTGACACCTATTTCTTCTATCTTATATTAGACTCAATCCAAATATAGATCAAAGTCTTTCCAGTGCATAATTTCAGTAGAAATTAATATATTCATACATTGACGCCAGCCTCCGAGGTTGTTGATGTTCCTTAAACTAATTTATCCTAACGACTGCCATAATGTTGGGAAAGATAGTAACTGTAATTATATTTGGGTGAAAATCGAGTGAAGACTATCCTTGATAACTCTCTTGGGTGATGTACAGTCGACCCTGAAAGTTAATTAACTGAGGCATACGGAATGTATACAGAATGACTTGTAGCCCTAGTATTTTTTTTCAGACAGGATAATTTGGTCTAGTATCTTTAGAGTGACTTGTGCTTTTTTTTTTGTCAATATTATAGTTTCTTGTTTTGGAACAAAATCGTTGTCATTATTATTTTATTATGTACGCACAGCAGCAGGTCGAGTTACCACAAACTGTCACATTTTCTCATTCGATTTTGAACTTATCATTTAACATTTTAAGGTTTATAATCATTTGGAGAAATTTGACAGTTTCGTTTTTCCTGATGTGCTGGCGACTGTACCTACGGTCTTTAATCCAATAGTTTTCTATGTCATTTTATTTTCCTTTAATTGTTGTTCTAAATCACACATTATACCTATCACTTAACATTATGCATGTTTTTCCCGAAAGATTGGGCTAAGGTAGAAAAGGTGGTGTCGATACTATATAATACTCGTATGTGGATTGAATCCTTGGTGTATTGTATCATTGAGTTCCCTTCAAAATGGTTGAGCTGAATGGTGCTGATCCATACGTCATGTTCGTGAACGGGCGCCGTCAGTAGGCACTGGTCATTTCTTAGCTGCCACGGCTCATTTTAATTCCATAATTGCTTTTATCTTTTTTTTACGGACGCTTTTAACGTGCACGTCTTTCTACATCGTTCTCACATGTATAATTACAACATGAATGATGTAACCACTTTTTTGTAACAATATTTTGATTTAAAAGAGTGTCCATGGAGTTTCTTGCCCGTTCTTCTCCATAGGTACCCACTACGCTTTGGAATGGGCAACTAGCTTCATCTTTCTGACTGACCGACCCCTTGACAATTCAAAAGTGCCTGTAATTGGTTTATTTGAAATAAATGCTTTGAGTTTGAGTTTGGTTTCACTTATATTTTATGTCAACAACGAAAGTTTCCTAAATTCTTTATTTTTTGATAAAAATCTGTCTGATGCATATTGACTCGAACTTAACTAATTACTTATTGTCATACTATACGTGTTTAATAACACTGAAAGCTACTAGAATGTTTGTTGTTTGTAAGTTAACACAGCTGTAGATGAATTAAATTATTACTTTGTAGCGCGGAGTGAAAAGTCATTAACATTAAGTGGATTAAACTATACAAGACGAGTAGATACCGTCTAAGAATATTATGTTGTGTTGTTCAAATTAGTTTGAATGTTGTTACACGATGCTAGTTACAACCGTTGTTGTGAAATAGGGAATTTTGCAAAAACTAGTAAATAAAATGCCATACAATTCCACGTGCCTAGGTAGCTTACTAATATGCATTCACTATCATATTTAGATAATTTATAAATAGGAATGTATCTGCCTACAATAATAACGATTCATTTTTGTTCTTTTTCATTTCTAATTCTTTATGTCTTAAATAACAGTGTTGCTGTTGGAAAAAGTTCTTCTCCGTACTGTTCCATATTTCAAATTGTTTAAAAAAATACTTTAACAATGTGCAAATTGATGAATTAGTATACAGGGTTATTGGTAAAACACCATCCACCTCTTAAGGGGTCATTGTACTCATCATTATGAACAACTTTTACTATGGGACCAAATATGGAATCGCGAAAAAAAAACAGCTGTTCCCTACATTTATGTTTGCAGAACTCGTCAAAATTTAGGGACCAGCTGATTTTTTTTTCGCGTTTTCATATTTGTTCCAGAGACAAAGTGGAGACGCCTTATGACAAAATATTTTTTTCGGTACTAATGTCCCGGGTTTCGGAACATTCCTTATGTAAAACTAAAATTAATAAAGTAAAACAACTATCGAATCCATTTCCTGTTTCTGTTTAAAAAAAAAGTATGCATAAATTTTATTGTCAAAAAAAATTAAAAATTAAATGAATTGAATTAGTTTACTGAATTAATAACATTAATATTAAATGTACTTAAGATGAGTCCCAAAACTAGGAACAAATATTATGAAAAAAAAATGTTGTCGTAAGGAAGTCTCCACTTTTTTTGTCTCTGTTCTTTGAACTTTAGGTATAATAGCTCTACCTATTCCGATCACTGGTCATTACGTACTTGTGGGTTATTGTAATGTAAAACGCACGAGTTTCTTTTTAATAAGGTAAAACGTACGGTTTATCCGTCTTAAACGAACGGTACTTTTCTCCCGCATTACAAGGAATATAAATTTGGAGCCAAGTGTTGACTCTCGACCATCTACGAGCACACACGCGTAAATTCCACCATCGTCGCCGCCGCCGCAGCCGCCTCCGTCGCCGCCACCGACTGCAGAACTTGTAGTCTCGTTTTTCCTACTATCACTCAAGAGAGTGACTCAGAGACTGGTGAAATTGTAACTAATAACTTGACAACATTAAAAATGCCAGCTGGAAACGTAATTCAATTTTACAAATTGTTAAAATTTTTCTAACTGCTTTAACAAGTGATTAAAGATTTATTCGTATAAGAAAGTCAGAGTTTTATTTATTTCCTCGCAAATATGTTATACAACGTCGTATGACATACGTGCGCTTTGATAATTACAGCCTCTGCTTACTTGTAGCCCTCGCCTACGGTTCGGGCTAGCAATATCGGCTCGGCTGTAATTTTCAACTTACCGCACTTATATCATAATGCACTATTATTAGCTATCATCTTGATAATACAATAGTAATAGAAATGAAAATACTTCCTCGCTTACTTGATAACGACACTTTAAAACGTATAAAGAGAGACTTAATCGCATCTCAGTGTGTCAACGGCCCATAAATGTAAGTGTTATTGTTTCTCAGGCTCGCGAACAATGTGGAAATCTACCAGATTACCTAAAGTCTCATTACGAGGGTAATATTGCACAAGTTGCAGATTAAATTGCCTGGGATTTTTTTAATTTTTGATAGACCCGTTGAGATAAAGACTAGGTAGGTATATTTTTGTAAGAAAAGGTCGTAAATAGTTTACCTATATAAGTACAAAATTCTGCTATTTAATTCGATTGGATGTAAATTAAATACGATATTCTCAAGAAAATTATATTTTACTCAACGAATTTTGTATATTATACTGAAGTCATGCTAACACTGCTATTTCCATTTGCGCTATTGAATGTTATAAGCAATACCGTGCATTGGTATGCATGACTTCTACCGATACCAGCTCATTTCGTGACAGTACCGCTTTCATCCTTTATCGTAAGTGCAAGACGGCAAATATGGGAACACCGTAGCTTAGTCTGATATTACTTTAAAAATACCAGCCTGTGTTTTTTTTAAGAATGAAGGAACGAGCATGCATATTATTTTTATTTCCATAAATTTTTATAATATATAAATGTGATGTGACATTGGATCCCGTACTAGGACCTGTGTCGCAGGATCTTTTTCGACAAATGTAGATATTGTTTCAGAAATAGGGTTATGAATGCAGCGGTTTACATTAGACTAAACACTAAAAGATAACTAACTGTGAGATAGTGTGTGAGTGTATAATTGAAAAGTTAAAATATTTTCTGTGTTTATGTCCTACCTAATTAAGACCCAGCAGCCACAACCAGCAGCAACCTGCAGCATTAACCTGTTTTTTACTACCAAACTTGGTCATGGAGAGAATTTTCAATTGTTTTTTGACTTTTTCATACAACGAATTCCCTATAACGTGCGAGAATGCTTTATCTACGAATTTTAGTTTGCCGAAAGCTCTATTCCATTAAGGCTTTCTTCGCGAGCGCTGTTCCGTATCCTCTATGGCAATTCTAGTTTTATGGAACTGTAAGGTTACTGACAATATGTACAGCTGGCGCACCGTAAGCATTATCACCACAATCCCTCGCTACCTTTTGGCAAATTCAGAACAAACTTACGTTTTTTGTCTCACGTTGGGCATCGTGAAATTACGTCCCCATTATAACCACGTCGAATATACATATTAGATTTAATAATAAATGATTAATGAAATTCCAACCTTTTAATATGCGTAGGTAAGTTACACGTTGTAACGTTATTAGCAAACCTACAAGGTGATGTAACAGATTTATTATTGCCAGCGATCAGTCTTCGCAGTGGAGCCGACTCACGTCACGACAAACTGATACCGCACAGTCGAGTGATGGATGAATAGCTGAAACATTAATTTAAAACTTACACGGCCCTCGGTTTGAAAATTTGATAAGGGAACTTTGTGTGACAGTGTTGGGAATGAGGAAGTAAAGGGAGGCTTTAAAAGTGAAAGTTTTGGCCTACATGCGCGTTATCAGTTAGGTTTTACATGCAAAAAAATCCATCTGCCTAGCCTTTTAATAATAATAATAAAACATTTATTTCAGGCTACAATGGTCCATAGACCTATACCTTACAAACTAACATATAATAATATACAGTACATTATATATATAAAACAGAACTTGCGTTAATAATAGCTTAAAACTATGTTAGTAGCACTTCATTAGCTTGTCCTTGTGCTGTCCTGTGGTAATTGTCCGCGAAAGCGACGGAACACCACATCCTGCGGCCAAAAGTCTTCTTCCATGATGACGGGCAGATAATAATTCGGTACGCGCACCACGAACGCCTTGAAGTTGACGTTGCGGTGCAACTCCAGTAACTGCACCCTCGGCATGTACCTCATCTGCTGGCGCACGTCCTCTATGATGTCTTCCGCCTTAGTGGAGTAGTGTAGGCGGGAGATGTATACCGGTGGGTTCGGCTTAGCGGCGTGCAAGCTGACATCGGGCACCGTAGGAGCTTTCCTGCAGCGGTTGTTGTTCGCTTGCCATCGGCGCTTCCTACTGCACCGTCACGAAACCCTCATCATCAGGCCTATACAGCGCCTTTTCTGACTTAGGCTTCTTACTTGGAGCACCCGGGGCACTAGTGGTGACGCTAGCGAAATCCTTTTGTAGGGGCTTCGCCTGGGCTGCAGACACTGGCAGCGAGACGGGGTGAGGAGCTCGGGCGGTGCTACGTGGAGGAGCCGCGACTACGGGCGCGGCGCGGCTGTTCCTAACTACGTTGGGGTCAGCTTCCAGTCAAACCGGATGCAGCTGAATACCGGTATTTTACATGGAGCAACTGCCTATCTGACCTCCACAACCCAGTTACTGGATAATACGTTACCCCTTGGTGAGACTTCTTGCTATCAGACTTTCGGGCTTCTGACGACCCGTAGCGACTGTCAAAGACGGGCCTAAGGGCTTAACGGGCTTTCCGAGGCATGGAGGGGCCTTGGTTTGTAAAGTTGGTCACCCATCCACGGACCAACCGCGGCAAGCGTAGCTTAACCTGATCGATCGACCCATGCGGCTGTTATTAAACCCCGGTTGGTCTAGAAATATTGCCTTAGGTTTTACCTACAACAATGACTAAAACTCATACTAGGGAAAATTACACTGAAAAGCGTCATTTTGATATACCTAGGTAATGATATAAAACCACTGCCTTATTAGCTTCCAGTGGTGTCATGTAGCCATGGAAACATTCTGGGTTCAATGAAACTCAAAGTAGATTGCCAGGGTTAGGTCCAAATGCTGCCCTACCCAGAAGTTAAACAAGAGATTACGAAATTAGTTTCCATAGATTCACAATATGGAAATCCTTACGCAATAAGAATCGTTTAAAACACATTATACCTAAATACCAAAACAATTGTGTTTAAAATCCATTGCATCCCGAGAATATTCCTACGTTACAATGGATGGGTCATTCCTGAAGTTTGCGATATCTCGACGCATCCAAACGGTCGTGATCCCAGTGTAAGCAACAAAGCCAGTTGTATATTGTGGATCTCAATATTGCACGTGTTTCGAAGAGAAATGGATAACTTAAACGGGATCTGGTTTAGTAAATGCATAAGTAAAGTGACCTAAAGGAGTGCTAAGTAGACTAGTTGCTGTATATTGGCTAGGGTAATTGATGGAGTTGTTAGTTTTAGTTGTGGCATTTACTTCAGTTGCTTTCGTTTCGAACTGTAGCTGTAACATTCAGTTTGTAGCATTCATTTTGCGTTACACATAATACAGTACAATATAAAGATGCTGACCTTGCGTTAGAATAGAATATATTAGAATACTCTTTATTATGTAAACCAAAAATTACAGATATAAATGTAGAAATTTTACATAGGGTGACACAATGGGCGGTCTTATCGCTAAAAGCGATCTTTTACAGACAACCTTTGGATGGATTAAAGGGAGAAGGAGAGACAATACTGCAGGTATTCAGTGGTGTAGCAATTACATATACAATAAATAATAATAATATGAGACAACATCCACACAAGGTCTTCAGGTCCCGAACTAGGTAGAACCTGTACTACGGTAACCTGATGACTGATATATATACTTATATACATATAAACACCCAGACATAGGTCAAACAGACATGTTCATCATGCACACAAATGTTTTACTTGTCCGGGGATCGAACCCGGGACCAGCGGCTCAGAAAGCAGGGTCGCTACCAACTGCACCAACCGGTCAGTCAAAAATACATACGTACATAAAACATATACTTATCTACATATATATGTGCGTTATGTGACTATCAATCATAATATTGTTACTAAGATTTTTTTTTTGGATTTAAATGAAACCAGGATTGATTTAAAATATCAAGATTATATTATTATTATTTTTACGTCTCTTGACATTTCTCGGAACCCTGAGGTCTCGGGCCTTTGGAAAGCGTACGCGGCTGAAGCCAACTCGCAGAAGTCTTTTAGACGTGTTTAATGAAATGAGTTTGATGATAAAACCGACGACTATCCCTGTTCAAACTATGCAAGTGCACCCAAGGACAACCCCCGGTTAGCATAGGACTATTGCAGGATATGGAAACCAATATATTGGACTATGGATTTGGGTAGCTTAAGTGGACTGCTTATCTAGGACTATAGAAAGACGGCCCCTGCCTGATCAATGTTTTATATAAAACACATAGATAAAAGGACAGGGGGTGACTTGCAAACTCAATACTGGGTCCCTGAAAACTGTCGCTAGCACATAATGTCGTACCGGCAAGGGGGCTATATTTCCTCAGGTGCTTATCAGGAGTGGAGAGGTATTCCACGGCTATCAGGACAATCCCGGAAGTACGGTCAAGATCTCTACCAGCATCTTACTGGAATACTACCTTTTTCCGAGCACGTTTGCTCTTGCGAATCTCGATTCATGCCGGCCGATAAAGGCAAGAAAGAGGTGGGAACTCTGATCTTCGTAATTGTTCACTCCAGCCGGCCAATAAAGGTAAACCAGAGGTAAGGAACAAGACTTCTCCCGAGAGATAGTGTCCGTGGGGTCGCTACTACCCAACAGCTCGCCATATGCTGCCTTGCGTGTTTCTGTCAAAGTCAAAGCATTTATTTCAAATAGGCACATAAAAGGCACTTTTGAACGTCAACATTTACATTTAAATAGAATTGATTCTAGTGGCCCCTTCCAAAAGGTAGTTTCGTATGGAGAAGAATGGGCAAGAAACTCCACCGTTACTCTTTTAAAATGTGTTACAATATTTTGTATACATTAATTATACATATAATTATATGTGAAGACGATGCACCTATGATAAAAATTACCCTACCACAATAGGTAAAAAGAATTTAATAAACGTAGCAATGATAAATAAGTTAATTAAGTGATAGATACATGGTGTTCAAATATTTACAAACATTGTAAAAGTATACGATTTCCCAAATTATGTAAACAAGTAATATGTCAGTGTGTGAGTTAAAGTAATCACAGAATGTAAATGGCTTGGTAATGGAGAGGCTTCAACGAGATGCATCCAATATTGACTGGTCACCCCTGGAAGCAGCTGTTTCAATTGACGAAAAAGTTAGTTTTTTCAACGATGTTGTGGTCAAGCTATACGACACCCATGCTCCTGTCAAGAAAATAAAGTTGAAGCGTCCACCTGCACCTTGGATGTACAGGGGAGTTCGGATGGCAATGCGACGGAGGGACCGCGCGTTTCGGAAATTTAAAAGGGATCGCTCGGAGGACAATTGGAATCTTTTTAAGGCTGCCAGGAATCGGTGTAATCAGATGATACGCAACGCTAAACGCCGCCACATTCTAAGTAATATCACTTCTTCTTCTCCTGCCGATATTTGGAAGTTCCTTGGAACTTTAGGCATCGGCAAATCGCGACATTCAGACCTTCCTAACACAATTGGTTTAGACGATCTAAATCGCCATTTCTCCGCTGTTCCAAATCTAGATAGTCTAATCAAATGTCAAACACTCGACTACCTTGCTGGTCTGATGCGTCCTAGTATCGACCCCTTTGTCTTCACCCCAGTCGACCCGGCAGAGATCAAAAAGATTATCCTGTCCATTAAATCCAAGGCCGTGGGCTGCGATAATATTAGCCGCCATATGATCGTGACGGCTCTTGATCAACTACTCCCTGCAATCTCCCACATCATAAACTTTTCCCTTTACACCGGTGTTTTCCCTTCTCTGTGGTGTAAAGCCCTTGTTCGGCCCCTGCCTAAAATATCCAATCCCTCTCTTCCTAGTCACTTTCGCCCAATTTCCATCCTTCCTTTTCTATCTAAGGTGCTCGAGGCCAGCGTTCACAAACAATTCTCCCACTTTATTCACCGCAACTCTCTCATCAGTCCATTTCAATCCGGTTTCAGGCCCGGGCATAGTACCGTTACAGCTCTCCTTAAAGTGACCGACGATATAAGGCGGGGAATGGAAGACACTAAAGTTACAGTCTTAGTGTTAATTGACTTTTCCAATGCTTTTAATACCGTCAGTCACGAAGTCCTTTTATCCATCCTTTCCTATCTTATGGTCTCTCCGGATGTACTGAAGTGGTTTTCCTCTTATCTTCGGGGACGTCAGCAGTCTGTTTATGCTGGAGACTTTTCGTCAAATTGGTGTGATCTTGCAGCTGGCGTTCCTCAAGGCGGTATATTATCTCCTCTTTTATTCTCCATTTTTATTAACCTCATCACCACCGAACTTCAGACTGCGTATCATCTTTATGCTGACGATTTGCAGCTTTACTGCCGGGCAAGTGTTGGCAACATATCCGATGCGATTGAGGAGCTAAACCGGGATTTAGATGTCGTAAAAAACTGGTCTGATCGATTTGGGGTGGCGGTTAATCCCGCAAAGTGTCAGGCTATCATTGTGGGGAGCCCCTACAGCATGAGGAAACTGAACGGCTTAATTGTGCCACCTGTAATCTTCGACAACTCAGTCATCCCGTTTAGCTCTGATGTTAATAATCTTGGTCTGCATGTCGATACTTGTCTAGACTGGCGAAAGCAGGTCACAACTGTAAGTCAAAAAGTCACCGGAACGTTCGCTCTATCGGTTGAAAAACCTTCTCCCATCACACATAAAAGCAATGCTTGTACAGGCCCTTATATTTCCTATAATTGACTATGGTGATGTGTGTTACTATGACCTGAATGCAGATCTCCTCAATAAACTTGACCGCCTTCTCAATAACTGCATTCGATTCGTGTTCAATCTTCGTAAGTATGACCATGTATCTGCACACCGACTGCTTTTAAAATGGTTACCCATTCGTCAGCGCAGAGAGTTGAGGGCTCTGTCTACGTTGTTCTCTATTCTGGACAAACCCACTTCCCCTGACTTCCCAAATACAATATTTATGCACTGCCCATAGTAAAAATCTTCGTTCCACCAACAATCGTCTTCTACGATGTCCTTCTCACCGTTCTGGCTTCATTCATTCTTCTTTCTTTGTCCAGGCGGTTTTTCTTTGGAATGCGATCCCTCTGAAAATCAGGACAGCAACCAGTCGGTTATCTTTTAAAGTGAAGGCACATGAACATATCCGTCAGAAGTTGGCTGAAACATCCCAGCGCTGAGTTGCTGGATTTGTTTTCTCCTCTACCGATCGTTATTTCTCCTGACCAAGGTTTATTTTGTTTATATCTATGTATCTATATAGTAGTATTTATTCTTGTATTTTATAGTCATTTCTATCTATCCCGTATGTTGCACCTGCCATGGTATATCTCTGCATCACCCTAAGGTTGACTGGTAGAAAATGCCTCAGGCATTAAGTCCGCCTTTGTACAGTATTATTTTTTTACTTGTGCATAAAGTTTTAATAAATAAATAAATCAATGTCATAAAAATAATAAACTATTCAATTAAACTTGTTGCTAAGTTTAATTTCTGTGTCTCTCTTGGTCTGGCTCTTACCCTGTTTCGGCAAAGTAAACTCTACCGATACAGACCTAGATTTCAGGAGCGCGCAAGCGCCACCACGACGTCAACGTAGACATGGTGGTGTGGTTACTATTATTTTTGTATTTCAGAGAATCTCCATATAAGTTACATTATTGTGATTTCACGAAAAAACTTAAGAACATACTCGTAAAATGATTAGTGTGTTAGCAACAAAAATTGTACCTAAAATGATGTTAGTACCTATTGTTATCACTCCTGCTTAGCAGTTAAATTAAAAAAACTTTTTTTTTAATGCTTAGAAAAGGACATTTTATTTCACCCAGTAAGTAATATACAAATTATATACGGTACCTAAAACAATTAACCCAAGGAAAGTTCGCTGTTCCCTCAATATAATTAACAACACAATGCTTTTAATACAGAAGAGGTAAATTAATCACTGGTTTGTTCAAGAACAACTGTTGAGTACCTACAATTGTTCACAACTTGGTGAAAAGAAACTCTCAGAAAAGATTCAGCCATTTCTGAGAATTGTTTTAATACCTTCTAATGTGGTAGATAAAGTGGTTCAGTGTTCTGTGAAGGATATTGTAAAACGAAACATTTATACAATGTTTTGTATTCCAATTTGGAGTTTTCCTTTGCAAGTTTTTGTTCTAGACAAGCTCCGTTTGATTGCTATGAGAAAATATTTCAGTTACTAAATGTTGTGTACCTAAAAGCAAATTGCACAGTGTACGTTCAAAAATTTAAAGATCTAGTAGATTGGCTTCTTTTATTTTACCTTATTTGTTCAAAATTAAAATGATCTCGATAATATGTATTTTATATGATCAAACGAAAACAAGCAGTACCTATGTTGATAAACCCCACAGACTCATTACCATAAATTATAACATTCCGTGGCCACCACAATTCATATTCAGTAAAATTAAATTATTTCATCAGAACTACACAAAGTTAAACTCCAATTAGAAATACATGTGACGTCATTCACAAAACCAAACATATGTACTCGTTAATCAGAATTTCATTTGAATATTCAAAGCAATTTAATTTGTGGCTTGACATGTTAGAGAGGGGCTACACTTTTATTATGCTTTGTAATGCAATATATAAGCTGCAAAGATTTTATGAAGCGCCACTTTTAATTCGCTTGAGAGTACTTACAAATGCGAAGTCCACAATTTGCATACTAAATTGTAAACCAAATAGAGGCCGGAGAACATCTGCCTTAGATAATACCACCCCGGTCTCTCAGTGAGAAGTCGTTTGCATAGCGTGCCCGCTCTCCAAAGATAAAAATGCAACTATCTGCTTGCTTTCATCGTTTTTGTTTTGTAAGTCTTGTTTAGTGCTTCTGTAAATTGATGCAGCTATACCGAGATAAGATTGTCGAGTTAATTGTAGTGGATATGAACATGATCTAGACATCGCAATCTGTTGTGGCAGAGCCAACAATGATTTGACTAGATTGTATCTTGTGCATATTATTGTGGCTAATAGGCGTTTGAACTACTACAGTGGACTACATGATTATATTGTTCAAGTAATTAACATTATGTGAGTAAGTCACAAAAACTTCTTATACTAAATTAATTAATGTAAGTAACTAAAAGATATTTGTCATAGTGTTTCTGTGATGGATTGTGTACATAAGGGTAATTAGTAGTAAAATAGATTAAGTTACTAAGTATTCAATGTATCTGTTATTCGATTTTATAGTTACATTTATAGATAAAATATTTAAAAAAATATTATGTTTTTATTTGACTATACCTGCTCAAACAACCAATGGTCCTCAAAAAAGTATTAAGACTCTCATATCTATGCTTAATAACATCTTATTTATGAATAAAAATCTAAATAAATAATTTTGTCCAGCTAGCTTGTTCTACGCGAACTATAGTGCGTAGTGAGGGCCCGCACGCGCACGTTGGCGTCAACTGTAGAGCGCCCCTTGCGGAAGCCAAACTGGCTCTCCGACAAATCCGGCTCCACCCGCACCAGCCGCCCGACGAGGCGGTCTGCAATGACTCTTTCAAAGAGCTTGCCCACCTCGTCAAGCAGCACGATGGGCTGGTAAGCGGACGGAGAGTCTGCTGGGCGCACCGGCTTCTTGATGAGGACCAGTTTCCCCGTCTTCCAACGAAGTGGGAACTGGCCCCTCTCCATGCATGAGATTAAGAACCCCCTTAGTCGAGGCCCGAGAGCCTCCGAGGCTAGGACCCAGGCTTTCCCAGGTAAGCCGTCGGGTTCTGGGGCAGTATTTTTGGCACTCAGCCTACGTACCGCCATTCGCAGCTCTACCTCGGTTACCTCCGGAGTCATATATACTTCCTGAGTCTATCTTGGACATTACTCCACATCGGTGAAAGAGAACATCAAGTGGAAACCTTGACTTATAATCAATTTACGTCCGAACCACAAACCCTCCTTCAGCAAGCGTTGTGATCAATGCTCGAGCCTTCTCTATATGAGAAGAGGCCTTTGCCCTGCGATGGGACAATAATAGTTTAATATTAAATATCATATCAGATTAGAAATTTTAACAATATATTTTTATAGTAAGAACATTTTAAAGAGTGATGAATATGCTTTTGTAGTTTCACCAGGTACAGCAAAAACGTAAAATCGAAGGATTGAAAACCTTGTGACTGATTGTCGTGATCTTACGTAGATTGAATTTTACTCGAGTGTTGCCTACATTGTGAGTAAACGTCGGCTTCCAGTCTAACAGGGTGCAGCTGAATACCAGTATTTTACCTTCACGACCCAGTAACAGGGTAATACGATACGTCTTGGTGAGCTTTTAGGTATTAGCTGTCAGACTTTTAGGCTTCTGACCACCCGTAACGACGTTACTGTTACTATGGGCCCTATAAAATTGTAAAAATAATTCATAGGGTGTCAATGGCTGCAGTAAAACCTTTGAAGTAAGTCGCAGTTTTTTTGTTGTGAAACAAAGGCTAGTATGTAACTCCTAATGTCTGAAATATCTACATAAAATAATATTATGCGGTGCAGTTTTATTAATACTGATGAATTATAAAAATAGAAAAACCACTCATTAATCTGAGAGAAGACACGTCAAACATACAATTCAGTGTATTGGAAGTGATACGGGTCCGAACAGGGAAGGGCTTACCCTGATATAGTTTGCTGGCGGGGATAATTTCATCACTATCGGAACCCGCCAACTAAATCAAAAACTATCCTCGTAAGATATAAAAGGATTATCTATTCTTACTTTGATCTGAGACGGTTTATCTGAAATTGAAGATCTGGTTTATTACGTTCCAGAAGAGTAACTGAATCTTAAGTGTATTAAGGTTCTTGTTTTAAATGTAATCTCAACCCGCTTACCTAACATATCGACTGAGACGCCACGAATGCTACCCCATTCTGGGATTCACACTTCCTTAATACGTTACAAGAGTAGTCCAGAAAATCAGGAATGGTTAACAAATTCAATTGATTTTTTGTTTGTTTTAAAACGTTGCCCCACACTAGGAATTTCTCCTGTCTCGTGGGTGCGTTTACAAACATTTAAACTCACATACACAAACAGCCAGACCCAGAACAACTACTTGCAGGTCATACAAATACTTGTTCCGTGCGGGAATCGAACCCGCGACACGCTGCGCAGCAGTCAATCGCTTAACCACTGCGCCAACCGTGTCGTCAATATTACAAGGCACTTGGCTGCCTTATTGCCATAAAACACCTCAAAAATATACAAATCTTTACCAGCACGAAGTTTTCACATTTGACTAAGTTATGAATATTTATGACAGCAAATAAAAGCACACATACATTAAAAACTTTATTTATCTCGTACAGAGGAAGGCGCGAAAAATAAATATGTACATACCTTGCTTAAGTTGGCTTTATTCCACGGCTAAAATTTAAAAAGCGGAGTGTTTAGAAACACTAAGTTGACTCCGTTTTTTTTTCAAAAAGTATTTTGTAGTTTACAATTATGGAATTATCTTTGTTGCCGTTTACAGGCCTTTGTTGAGCAACCACAAAGGGTATAACCGTTTTTTTATGCTTCGGTTTTACAACATAATGTTAGCATATTTTCACTTTGCAAAAACTAACTATGGAATCAATCTTAGCTAAGGCCCTAATAGTAATATCGCGATATTTGGGGCCTTGGCTAAGATTATATACTTACGTACGGTCAAAGACATAAATGGAGCCACCTTTGTTAATACAGTATAAAAACCCCAGACTTCTAACAGTTTGTATTTCTTCACATTCACGGTTCACAGAAAATTACGCTCTACAAAGATCAACAGTAGGAAAAAGAAGAAAGATTAGTTTCCGACTTTATCGCGTGTTAAATCGGCGATCCGTTGCACGGGCGCGGACAGATTAATCCTGCTTGCATAAGACTTTTTTCACATTTCATCGGAATTATGCCAACTTTTTTCCGATAAATGGAACAGTATAGGAATGAGGAAAGAAAGTGTTTTTATCGCAAAGTTTCTGGCTCGTGGAGAGTGAGGATGTGACACATATTTCATGATAGTAATGCGGTTTCCATTGACTTTGAGAGGCAATCACCAAAAGCTTTCGATGTGCTTAATCTTCTTGTTATTTTGTGAAAAGGATAAAAAATAAACGAAAAAATATGTCCACATTTCTCCGACCAAAAATACTGTCAGAACACATTTTCATATTTCGTAAAAAAATATAGTGTACTTTATTTTGTCATATTTTCGACAGCCTCCAAGCAACTTAAGTAAAGTAAAATTTAAGTAAATTCATTGAAAAATAACCGCGGATAAATCCGCCGCCGGGTCATATTCTCGGCTTACCTTCACCAAAAAAGGTAATAAAGCGCCTGACCCTCGCATTTCAAATGTAAATCCATCCCGTCGACTTGCAGACATTTAAACATTTATTTACTTGCCTATTGGACGAAGTGCGACCGACTTAGGTTCAATCTCAATTTTACAGACCACCGAATAAAAAGTTTAAGGTTCTTTTAAAGCTATAAAAGTGACATTCCGTATTGTGTTCGGAGTTAAAATATATTCGTGAATACATCGAGGATAAAGTTTATTACCCAGAAACTGTATAAATAATGACCAATTTCACCTTTTAACTATAGGAACTAGGTGACCTACTCACAAATTTTCTTTAATAGTTCGTCGTTTAATTCCTGAAGCGAAACAATTTGGTAGAATTGCATCTTGTTGTTGCAAAATGTGCCATCTATAACGCAGATTACGTTATTTGATCATAGCTACGAAAGTTAGTTCAATAAACTAACTTACGAAAATGTCTTAGTGTTGTCGCTTTCTTGTAGTTCAAGAAGAAAGCCAAAGGATTTTGAAGGAATTCCTAATCTATTTATTGCTTCACAGGTTTGAAAAATACGTCAGCTCAACAACGTAAATAACACAAGGAATATGTTTGAACTGTCAAAACGTGTGTTACGCAATTGCCCCGCTGAAGAACATTATGAGAAACAAAATAAATAGCGATTTGAACAGTGATTCCTTGTGTAGAAATAACAATTATCACTAAAATCTTCACAGAGACAAAATCGCAGCCATATTTCAAAGCTGTAATTTCTCGTAATAAGTTACATTTTCCAACTACCATTAATAGTCTGTGATTAACTTGCTTAAACAAATATTTTACCGAGTTCTAATTTAGACTGACCGGTTGGCGCAGTTGGTAGCGACCCTGCCTTCTGAGCCACTGGTCCCGGGTTCGATCCCCGGACAAGTCAAACATTTGTGTGCATGAACATGTCTGTTTGACCTGTGTCTGGGTGTATATCTACGTATATAAGTATGTATATCAGTCATCAGGTTACCGTAGTACAGGCTCTGCCTAGTTCGGGACTTGAAGACCTTGTGTGGATGTTGTATCATATTATTATTATTATTATAGTGAGCAACAATGACACCCACCACCACCACCCACCATCACCTTAACCATCATCAGCCTAAAACGTTCCCACTGCTGGGACACAGGCTGTGATAAGGAGTGGGCCGTAATCCACCACGCGGGCCCAGGGCAGGTTGGTAGATGTCACATGTCTTCAAATTTTTGGTTCTAGGACATGCCGGTTTCCTCACAATGTTTTTCTTCGCCGTTTTGAGAGCAGTGGTGATGAAATAATATACACAAAGTAAAGCCAACCTTTTAAGCAGAACCACTGCGCCACCACTGCTCACTAAAAATAATTAATCAATAATCAGGCAAACACTTCCTTGCCTAGTGTTTATAATATCTTTTTATAGTATATATTTTCATTGTGCTTGATAACTAAGTAGGCACATACTTAAAGTGAAAAAGTAAATTGAAATAATGCGCAAAACAATTTGCAACTCCCATTATGAAAAAAACTTTGTCTATAATTTTATATTTAATTTGATCCCGGGGTGATTTATGCATCAATTTTGTTTAAAAGCATGATTTACAAACACAACTTCTGTGTTTAACTATCACAAGAACTAAGAGGGTATTACGTAAATTTATGATAAGTGGAGTATAACAAACATTAGTTTGCAGCAAAAATATTTTTTTTTGATAAATAAATTGGAGTTCACGCAAATTAAGAACCTTGCTACAAGAGACCGCCTGAAGGCTACCGCAAACAGGTGCGACGCGACTCTAGTAGGACAATTTCTATAAAAACTTCATAGAAATTGTTATAACAGAACCGCGTCGCACAATGCGACGCGCCTGTCTGCTCCCAGCCTTGACTGCAATTTGTCTGATTATTCATTGCAAGTTAGTTTCTTACGGACGGTTCTAGACATGAGAACTACCGTGGTGCAGCCTTTTTTGATTCGCAAAATGGTACCTTTTTGAAATTCCGTATTTCATCAAAAGTTTCAATAATGCTTTTGGAGTTACTCGCTATCGTGGAAGCTTTGGCTTACGTCAAATCTTTGGATGGTGATCGGTTTGTCATTTTCACTGACTTGAAAAGTGCCCTTCTTCATCTAATGAGACGTACGAGTTCTTCACCTTTCTGGGGGCTTCCACTGGCGTATAGTATCTTAACACTCTCACCGCCATACACATTTAAGGTTTTTCTAGAACAGCAGGCCGTGTGGGCGGCGCGCGGCCGCGCAATGTCTTTTACACCACGCCACGCTAGATTTTGTGTAACTTTTGCAGCACGCCATGTGTGCGGCCGGCGAGACACGTCGTTAAGTTATTATCTAGCAAGCCAAGCTCTACAAAAATAAGTGAATTTGTGGGATCACAGCGGACCACACGGCCTGCTGGAAAAAAATTTAAAAATCTATAGTGACTTGCTGCACTGACATTTATGTGGGCGGCCAGCAGACCACATGGCGGTGAGAGTGTTAAGAACCATCACTGAATTTATTGCCAAACATAAAACAGTTGTATTGCAATGGATTCCTTTTCACGTTGGAGTGGATGGTAATGAGATGGTTGATCGTTTGGCAAATGAAGCCGCGTCTGATGGGGAATTTTATGCTTGGCCTCATTGGCATACTGAGCTGCTACCCCTAGTTAGAGACAGATGTATTCAATCTTGGTCAGAATATTTTGATAAAAGATCTTTAACGAAGGCCATTTGGTACAGGACGATTCAACCATCTCTTCCACGTATGCTTTGGTTCAGCAAGGGCAGGATGAATAGGCAAGAAGTTGTGATGGCTTTGAGGCTCCGATCTGGCCACGTTCCGCTCAATAGCTTTGGTTTTATGATGCGCCAAGTTGATTCACCTAATTGTGCTGTCTGTGAAGTCATAGAAGATATGCATCACATCTTGACGGAATGTAGTCGTATTGGAGTCCAAAGACGTCAAGCTTTTGACAATAGTTTTAATGTAGGGTTCTATAATAGGGTTCTAGCCTCACCATTGTCAGATGAGGCCAGAACACTTTAATTTTCTTCATTTTATTATTATTGGTACAAGGTTGCGGGTAGGCTAGTTTTGTAAACTTATTGTATTCAATAATCGGGGTGACATATTCTTTATAGAAAAAAACCCTGTAAATAAATAAAGATGAAAAAAAAAAGTTAGTTTCTTACACTTTTATACTCATGAAGCCTCACCATTGTCAGATGAGGCCAGAACACTTTAATTTTCTTCATTTTATTATTATTGGTACAAGGTTGCGGGTAGGCTAGTTTTGTAAACTTATTGTATTCAATAATCGGGGTGACATATTCCTTATAGAAAAAAACCCTGTAAATAAATAAAGATGAAAAAAAAAAGTTAGTTTCTTACACTTTTATACTCATGACATGCTCATGATATCGAAGGTCACTTTATAGGCTTATTCCCAAGCCAACTATGCTTTTTTTTTTTTTTTTGAGGATGGGAAATCATCAAATGACCCCTCCCGCTCTGGGTGGAGCGGAAGGGAGTGTCAGACTCTTACTGACTAAAACCCACCCGTATTCCTTCCTTGGCCCTTTATGTTCCGGGTCAGCGGTACCCCTAATGGATGATCCCGCTTTCCCGGCAGGCTTGGGCCCCAGTGGGCCCCCTCTTCGATGCTGACATCTCTTTGAGGCGCGCGTGGAACACGTACGCGCCGTCCGGCACGGGCCTGATCCTGATCGGACGGTGAGCTACCCATTACTCACCGCCCGCAGGCCCGCGCCTACGGTGGCCGGGAGTCGTCACGCGGCTCCCGACGCCCGGAGCGTCCACCGCGGCGGCTTGGACGGGAGACTCTCTCCCTCTCCCGTCCCGCCACCTCCTTCGCTAGCATGACTGCTTCGCAGAAGGAGGCGACTGCCTCCCACTCCCCCTCGCCCCGGACCATGGCTTGAACCAAGGCCGGGCGTGAGAGGTCGCCGCCGCTGCCGATCGCCTCTACGAGGACACGGCGGTGCTCCGCCCATGCAGGGCAGGCCCCCACCGTATGCTCCACCGTGTCCTCGGGGCGATCATCACAGTGGTGACACCCGGGCGTTTCCTCCCGCCTGATGATGTGCAGGAACCTCCCGAAACTTCCGTGTCCGGTGAGGACCTGCGTCAGGCGGTAGGTGAGGACGCCGTGACGCCTCTCTAGCCACTCCTCAAAGAGGGGTCTTACCGCCGCTATCGTGGCGTGCCCTGCGCTGGGTTGCGACAGTCGCTCTTTCCATGCCGCCATGAGATCGCGCCGGAAGTCCGTCCGCTCCGCCGCGATTTGCCGCGGAAGCGGGGTTTCCCCCCGGCGTAGTGCCTCCGCGCGCCACTCATACAGGTGCGCGAGGACTATCGCCTCCAGATCCCACGGCGGCAGTCCGGCAAGGAGGCTTGCCTCCTCGCCCGAGATCGTGCGGTAGCCCCGGATCAGCCTTACGGCTACCACCTTTTGGGGCGCGTTCAGATAGTGGGCGGCTCTCCGCCACAGTGAACGCGCCCACACCGGGGCCCCATATGTAGCCATGGACCGCACGACCCCCGCGTAAAGCCTCCGGCAGGAGGCGTTTGGACCCCTCAGGTTGGGCAGAAGCCGCTTGAGGGCAGCCCCAGTCCGTTCCAGTTTGGGGGCCAAACGTCGGAAGTGCTCCACGAAGTTCCACCGGCTATCGAGCACGAGTCCTAAGTACTTCATCGTGGACTCGACGCCGATGTGAACCCTCCTACCGTTAGTTGGGATCCCGATGGTGGCCTGTTCCGGGGCCCATGGAAAGACATGGCCTCGGACTGGTGCAAAGCCACCTCGAGACCCAACTGCCGGATCCTCTCCACGACTATCGCAACCCCGCGTGTCATCGCATCGGCCGCCGCCTGATGCGACCTCCCCTGCGCCAGGACCAGCGTGTCGTCAGCGTAGCACGCCACGCTGACGCCATCAGGGAGGTCGGCCCGCAGCACCCAGTCGTAACCGATGTCCCACAGGAGCGGCCCTAGAACCGATCCCTGTGGGACACCGCACGACATCTCTCGCCGGTTCCACTCCCCATCGCGACCGGGGTAGATGACGGCTCTGTCCGTCAGATATGCCTCGACTATTCGACGGAGGTAGGTTGGCACCCGGTGATACCGGAGTGCCTCCCCAATGCAACTCCAGGGCAGGGTGTTAAATGCGTTGGCGATGTCGAGTGACACCGCCACGACAACCCCGCCCCGAGACACCGCGTCCCCCGTCGTGAGGGCTCTAACGCGCATGATGGCGTCCACCGTCGAGCGCCCCTTGCGGAAGCCGAACTGACTATCCGCAAGATCCGGCCCCGTCCTCACCAGGTGCCCGACGAGGCGGCCTGCAATTACTCTCTCAAAGAGCTTGCCGACCTCGTCGAGCAGCACAAAGGGCCGGTATGCGGACGGAGAGTCCGCAGGGCGCCCTGGCTTCCGAATGAGGACCAGCTTCCCCGTCTTCCAACGAAGTGGGAACTGGCCTCTCTCCATACATGCGCTTAAGAGCGCCTCCAGTCGAGGCCCAAGAGCCGTCGAGGCCAGGACCCAGGCTTTCCCTGGCAGGCCGTCGGGTCCTGGGGCGGTATTTTTGGCCTTCAGCCTACCTACCGCCACTCTCAGATCTACCCCGGTCACTTCAGGGGTGTCGTCGTCGTCCGCGTGGTCCGCTTCAGGCACCGTGAGCGGCGGAGCCATGGGCGGGGGAATATGCTCCCCCCGTGAAGGGAACAGAGCGCTCACCACCTCCTCCACCAGCTGGGGGCGGAGACTCTGCGTCAGCGGGGGGGCCCAGGTGCGGAGTTTATTCCGCACCATTTTGTAAGGGCGCCCCCATGGATCTCCGTTCAGAGTCTCCACCAACTCCTCGCGGGCCGTGTATTTGGCACGCTGGACAGCCTCTTGGAGGGCGGTCTTCGCCGCTCTGTATCCCTCGTACAGCTCCGCCTCCGTAGCTTCCGCATCCGGAGGGTGGATGCGGAGCCTACGGTGCCTGGAGTACAGGTGTCGCACTGCGACGCACGCCTTGCGTAGCGTCTCCAGCTCCTGCGACCACCAGTACACCTGACGTCGGGCGCTTCCTGGACGGACTCGGGGCATTGCCACGTCGCAAATCTCGGACATGGCCTCCCGGAACCACTCCGCCTCATCGTCAATATCGGCAGGCCTGTCCGGTGATGACACCCAGGCCTGCACGATCGAGGCTTCCAGGAGGAGCTCCCGGTCCATCTGCTTCAGCGCCCACCTCGGACCACTCGGGGCCTGTTGGACCGGCGCGCTAGAGGTCTGGGCGGAGACGTCGAACCGGATATACCGGTGGTCGGAGTAGGTCTCCACCTCCTCCATGACGCGCCAGTCAATGACACGCTGTGACAGAGCGGGGCTGGCAAACGAGATGTCCACCACAGACTCACCCCGCATCCGCACACACGTGGGAACAGAACCCCGATTTAGGACGACCAGACCTGTCTCCAGAGCCCAGACCTCCACCATCCTGCCCCGCACATCAGTGTTACGGGAACCCCAAGCCGGATTTTTGGCGTTGAAGTCCCCGAGCACTAGCACGGGGAAGCGATGGTACCCGGCGACGACGACACTTAACTCTGTTAAAGAGTTCTGGAACTCGGCGAGAGTTCGGCTCGGAGAGAAGTACACTCCCCCTACTACTATCTCCCCGAACCGTGCTGCTACGCACCCCTGTCCCTTCGTGATACCTTCGAGGGATGGGGTGCCGGCAGCGGCCGACGAAATTATGGTCACTGAGCCGCTCAGGTCCTCAACCCAGTCATCCCTGGGCAGGACAAAATACGGCTCAGCGACCACGGCAATGTTAACCGACCACTGCGCCATGCTCTGGAGCAACAGGTCCTGAGCGCAGGCGCAGTGGTTGATGTTCGCCTGGAGGAGTCTCAATGGAGCCGTTACTCCTCCATTTCAGTCTCCTCCCGGGTGGCGGCAGTGGCGGCGGTGGCAACAGTGGCAGTGGCACTGGCCGCGGTGACGGTGGTTGAGGCAACGGCGGCGGAGGGCCTGCCTCTCCTCCTGGTTCCGGCGGGTGGAGCGCAGGACTTACTGCCCGCCCGGTGATCGGCCGGCTTGCCAGCAGCTGCACATGCTGCGCAGTGCGGCGCGGCTTCGCACGAGCCGGCCTTATGTCCAGGCTGACCGCAGCGGAAGCACAGAGTGCTGCGGTCCACCTCCGAGGTGCACTGGACGCCAACGTGGTGCCCCACATGGCATCGGAAGCACCTCAAAGGTCTGGGTTCCAGCAGTTTAACCTGCGCCGAAACCCAGCCCACCAGAAGCCTTCGGCCCTCCACAATCTTTTTGGCCGCCGTCACGGGGCAGCTTACCGTTACGGTTCGCATACCCGCGGGGTCCGGACGTATGGTGCCCGCCTTCACCTGGTCGGCCAGACACCCGCCCGTCCTGACGACGGCGGCCACCACCTCTCCCTCCGTTACGGAGTTATCCAGGCCCAAGACTCGCATGTCTGCGCACTTGACGGGCCTGGAGACTCGAGCCTCGTCCGCATTGAGGGACGCCCTTAGTTTCTCAGCTAGGGCGTCAGCGGTGGGGCCACTTGTCGCACCGGGGATCTCTAGCATGCGGGCGCCAGTTGCGGTCACCCTGTGCCGGAGGCCCTCGGTGATCCCCAGCTCCTGGAGGTCCACCATCTCCCTCGCCTTGGTGAGCACGTCACGGTACGTCACGCCCCTCTTTACCGCGTTCGGCTGTAGCGTGATCACTACAGCCGCGGTCTTTGGGGCGCGGAGCCTTGCCGCGACGGCTAGCTCCTTGCGGCGCCGCCTTTGCCCCTTTTTTCTGGCCGCCTTGGCCGCCTTCTTTTTCTCCCCGACCACCTGCCACCCGGCGTCAGTCGTGGGAGATTCATGTGGCCGGGAAGTAGGCTCTGGGGCCTGCGCCTCCCGTGCCGTCCTGCCCTTCCTGTTCCTAGCCCCAGCTGGTGTTTTGCTGGCCGGCGTTTGCATTGCCGGCGCCGGGGCTCCACCGGCCGACGCCGGTTTTGCCTGGGCTCCGCCTGCCGACACCTGGGCTCCGCCTGCCGACGCCGGTTTGGCCGGCGGCTGGGCCCGGCCAGACGGCCCGGGCTTAGGGGCGGCGGCTCCCGCAGCAGCCGCATACGAAGCCACCCTCGGCCCCGGTGCCGTCCTGCCCGCTAGTGGTGGACGCAGGACTATGCCCTCTAGGACGGAGAACCGCGCCTGGAAGGCCGCCAGCTCCTGCCGAACCAGATTGAGGACCTGGTTCTCCTCCGGAATGGGCTGGCTTGGCCGAACGGCCTGGTTTTGCTCCTGTTCCGCCTGCACCTGCCCGCTGCTGGTGGCCTTCAGGCCAGCCAGGTCCTCCCTCAGCCTCCCATTCTCCTCCCGGAGAAGTTTCATGGCGGCCGTCAGGCGAGCGACCTCCGCCCGCAGTTCGGCCACTTCACCGCCCGAAGGCCCGTTGATTTTGGCCGCCTCCACCGCCGCCATGATGGAGGCCGTTGCCGCGACCACGGCCCTGCTTTTGGAGGACTTAATTTTTTTTAGGGTCACCTTCCGAACCTCAGCCTCTACTACCTCCTTGAGGCTGATTGTACAGGCCTCATTGTCGTTATTGTCGGGGCCACTCGACAGGCTCGCCTCGTCGCTTGAGGGCCCCGAAGCGACTGCACGACCAGTCACCCCCTCCTTTGCGAGCTCCTCCGCTAGCTCCGCTGCCTCCCGGGCTGTGAGCCCCCTCCCCCTGCCTCGCTCTTGGACCCCCCCTCCCCGCCTACCGGTGGGGATTTTTCGAGCCGAGGCTCTCTCGCCGTCAGAGGACGACCCCTGGCCGTCCACTGATCTTGGCCGCTTACTGAAGAACCTGATATTCTTCTTCGTTTCAGCGGCCAACTCCTCCGCGCGGCGGTTGCTCAATGAGCCTTCCGTTCTCGCGCCAGTTGGCGCGGTGTCGGACTCCGACCCCGCACCACTCCTCCCCTCCTCGGTTTGGTTTTTGTTTTTAAACTGTTTTTCCATATTTGATCCCACGAGTAAAAACTTTTTATATTGACTCAAATAAACGTGGTTCGCACTAGCGACTGAATCAAGCTACCCATCAGCCAAGCTTACAACCTCTCTCACGGTGCGCCGCCGCTTAGAGGTTTGGGGAATTTTTTATAGAGGTTGATCTTCCTCGCGGTCCGGGCGGTTAAGCCAAGACCCTCGACCCCCGTCAAAAGTCAGAGACATGACCTGGACAGTCTTCGGGGCTACGAGATTAAAGCGGTGGCAGGAAGAGACTTCTTCGTGCCAGCCCGGCGGCAGGGTTAGTGCACACCGAGCCCGCTCCCTCCACGGCGGTCAAACCGCTCCTCCCCCCGTCCACGACCACTCACCTTCCTCTGTAAGCAGAGGGGGAGTGGCCGTATCCGTATATAGCCCGGTTCCCTTCACCAACCATCAAGGATGATCGGTGATTGGAACCGTGACCCTTCCCCGTGTGTTGAAGATTCGCCGCCGGCCCCAAGTACCCCCCAAAAGCCTGGTGGGCACTTGAGCCAACTATGCTGGGGTCGGCTGTTGGCCATAGCTCAGAAATATAGGGGTTCGCAATAGAAAACTAAACACATTATTTCAATACAAACATATCTATTTCCCTTTCCACAATATTCGTAAAAACACTTAAATAATAAGTCCTGTACTTACTCGCTAAGATTAAAAACTTGAATTACACCAATTTGTTGCGTTGTTATTGCCGCCGTATTTTCTGCTCGGCGTCTCGAACAAAGCGCCCGTCTGTCAGTTGTCTCCCTTGGTTAGAGGATGACAGTGAATGTCATGACGAACGAATAATAGTAATAAGTAGGGTTACCAGATACAAGCTAACACAATGTAGTACACTACATGATCTTGTTAAACGTGGTCCACTAATCCAATTAATAATGCTGTTTCTAAATCATTGACACCTGAGTATTTCGTGCATAATTAATTGTGACGCAAAGACTCCATTACGAGGGCTTAGGTAAGACGTTATTACCTACAACTTGATTCAGCAACCAATTGATAAGGATAATTTTCTATGTTTGTAGCGACGACGGCCGAACAACAATTCTAACGAAGCATTCAAGACAGTGCAGTGGTGTGGAATATTGTTTTGTAAAATTGCCAACAAAATTGATACAAACTGAAAACAAAAAATGCAGTTCTTAGATCAAACATCCTGGTTTTCTCATCGTGGTAATGTATTATAATCACTTCACCCAACTAAATAAAAATACAAAAATACGATAGACGCACAAGCTAGAACAAGCCTCAAGGGAACATGTAATGCCCGCCGGTATAAATGCTCGTATGTCGTATCCAGGGGTTCGTATTTCATTTGCGGCTGAGGCAGTAATTGGCCGGCCGCACAATTTTGTTCTATAAACAAGGCAGCTGTACCGACCAGGCCCAAACGTGACCGTACAACCAGCCTTTACACGACAAAACGAGAAGCAAGGCGTAATGAACGTCTTTGATTATATCGCTGTGTAAGATGTATTTTTGTTGCTTACTAAGATAACTAGGACAGTATTTTGTCGACGTGGATACCTTATTTTGTCTATATAAAAGCTTGAACAGTAACTAATGAAAATGCATATGATTTCAGCGGCATTTCGTCCTATGTTTATAAAACAACACTCCGTGTTGGAAACATTATTATTTATTTATCAAAATTACACAACAAACGAAACAAACGAAAATGTTTACGATGAGTAAATAGTGGTTTGTACCTAACATACAACACAAAAACGAACTGAATGCTATGTATTGCCTCCACCTGCTCTTCCCACAGCTGCCAGTCGATTGGGCATGCTGTTGGAAGTTTCTTATGCGACGTTGCGGGATATTGGTCCATTCTTCCACTAACGCATGTTTCGTCTCGAAGTGTAGCTGGGGCGGGGTTTCGATTTCTTACACACCTCCCAAGCTCGTCCCAAGCGTGTTCAATTGGATCCAGGTCCAGGTTGGTCGTGGGCCATTCCATGCGATTAGTGCCAACGTCCTGAAAATATTCATTAACAATTAGAGCTGTAATGTGACCTTTTTTTTTTTTTTTATTTTTTTTTTTTGTTTTTTTTTTTTTTGTTTTTGTGGGTGGGAAATCATCAAATAACTTCTCCCGCTCTGGGCAGAGCAGGAGGGCGTGTCAGACTCTTACTGACTAAAACCCACCCGTGTTCCTTCAGTTGCCTGTGCCGGGGCCACGGTAACCCTCTTAGACTTTTCCGCAGCCCTAGCAGGCATCGGTCCTAGCAACCCCGTCATTGGTGCTGACATCTCTTTGAGGCGCGCGTGGAACACAACGCGCCGTCGACCCGGGCCTGGTCCTTATCGAACGGCGAGCTGCCCATTGCTCGCCGTTCGCAAGCCCGCGCCTACGGTGGCCGGGAATCAGCCTGCGATTCCCGACGCCCAGGGCGTCTCCTGCGGCGGCTAGGGGCGTGAGGGCGCAAATTTTGCCTCTCCCTCACGCGTTCCGCCTCCTCCTTCGCGAACATTACTGCTTCGCAGAAGGAGGTGACGGCTTCCCAAGCCCTCTCGCTCCGTACCATGGCCTGGACCAAGGCCGGACGCGAGAGATCGCCACCGCCAATCGCCTCCACGAGGACACGGCGGTGCTCCGCCCAAGCCGGGCAGACCTCCACCGTATGCTCCACCGTGTCCTCCGGGCGATCCACGCAATGGTGACACCCGGGCGTTTCCTCCCGCCTTATCCGGAACAGGAACCTCCCGAAACAACCGTGTCCGGTGAGGACCTGCGTCAGGCGGAAGGTGAGGACGCCGTGGCGCCTCTCTAGCCACTCCTCAAAGAGGGGACTTATCGCCGCAATTGTGGCGTGCCCAGCGCTAGGTTGCGACAATCGCACTCTCCATGCCGCCCAGAGATCCCGCCGGAGCTCTGTCCGCTGTACCGTGATTTCTCGCGGCAGCGGAGCTACGCCCCGGCGTTTCGCCTCCTCGCGCCACTCCCAGATGTGCGCGAGGACTTTTGCCTCCAGATCCCATGGCGGTAATCCGGCAAGGAGGCTCGCCGCCTCACCGGAGACCGTACGGTATCCCCGGACCAGCCGGGTGGCCATGACCCTTTGGGGCGCGTTCAACCAGCGGGCTGGCCGCCGCCTCAAGGAACGCGCCCACACCGGTGCCCCGTAAAGGGCCATGGACCGCACGACCCCCGCGTAGAGCCTCCGGCAGGAGGCGTTTGGCCCCCCTAGATTGGGCAGGAGCCGCTTTAAGGCAGCCCCGGCCCTTTCCAGTCTGGGAGCCAAACGTCGGAAATGCTCCACGAAGTTCCACCGGCTGTCGAGGACGAGTCCCAGGTACTTCATCGTCGACTCGACGCCGATGTGAACCCCTCCTACCGTTATTTGGGAACCCGACGGTGGCGTGTTCCGAGGCCTGGTGCGACCTCCCCTGCGCCAGGACCAGCGTGTCGTCAGCGTAACAAACCACGCTGACGCCGCTAGGGAGGTCAGCGCGCAACACCCAGTCGTATCCGATGTCCCACAGATGCGGCCCCAGGACCGATCCCTGTGGGACACCGCACGACATCTCTTGCCGGTTCCATACTCCCTGGTGACCGGGGTAGATGACGGCCCTGTCCGTCAAATAGGCCTCGACCACACGACAGAGGTAGGTCGGCATCCGGTGATACCGGAGTGCCTCCCTGATGCAACTCCAGGGCAGGGTATTGAAGGCATTGGCGATGTCTAAAGACACCGCCAAGACGACCCCACCCCGGGCCACAGCCCCCGTCGTGAGGGCCCGCACGCGCATGATGGCGTCCACCGTAGAGCGCCCCCTGCGGAAGCCAAACTGGCTCTCCGCCAAATCCGGCCCCATCCGCACCAGCCGCCCGACGAGGCGGTCTGCAATGACTCTCTCAAAGAGCTTGCCCACCTCGTCGAGCACCACGATGGGCCGGTAAGCCGACGGAGAGTCCGCTGGGCGCCCCGGCTTCTTGATGAGGACCAGTTTCCCCGTCTTCCAACGAAGTGGGAACTGGCCCCTCTCCATGCATGCGCTTAGGAGCCCCCTTAGTCGAGGCCCGAGAGCCTCCGAGGCCAGGACCCAGGCTTTCCCAGGTAAGCCGTCGGGTCCTGGGGCGGTATTTTTAGCACTCAGCCTACGTACCGCCACTCGCAGCTCTACCTCGGTCACCTCCGGAGCATCGTCGTCGTCGTCGGCGGTGTGGTCCGCATTCAGCACCGCAGTAGGCGGAGCCATGGGCGGGGAGATATGGTCCCCTCTAGAAGGGAACAGAGTGCTCACCACGTCCTCCACGAGCTGGGGCCGGAGACTCTGCGTCAGCGGGGGAGCCCATGGGCGGAGCTTCTCACGCACCAATTTGTAGGGGCGTCCCCACGGGTCCCTGTTCAGAGTCTCCAGCGACTCCTCGCGGGCCAGTCCCTTGGCCCGCAGGATCTCCGCTTGGAGGGCGGTCTTCGCCGCTCTGTACCCCTCGTACAGCTCCGCCTGAATGGCTTCCGTATCCGGAGGGCGAATACGGAGCCTGCGGTGCCTGGTGTAGCTGTAATGTGGCCTGGCGTTGTCATTCATGAGTATTGAATTTTCACCCATATTAATTAAATGGGCCGACATGCTCATTAAAATTTCTTCCACATATCTTGCACTAGTTAGCGTACTATTTTCTATCAGCATTAATTCCGTGCGACTCTCTAAAGATATTCCAGGCCGAACCATAACAGATCTACAGCCCAACGGCACTTTTCCTCAAAACAAGCTGGAATAAACTGTTCCCCTCGCCGTCAGTAGACTCTTCGCCACCCTTCATGTGCATGCAGCATAAATCTGGATTCGTCAGATAACATTACTCTTACTCATTCTTCTTCTCCTTATGCGAGTTCGCGGGCGTAACGTAATCTTGCTACACAATGTTTCCTTTCAAGTTTTGGACCATTTGCGGGTCTATGTGGGGTCAAATTAGCTTCGGCGGTGGCTCCCCTCGCTCACGTTATCACTATGGGTCTCCCGAAGTTGATTTGTTACTTCAACTGCCGAGAGGTGCCGATTTCAGAGCATGGTCGTAACATCAAATCAATCCTCCCGAGTCGTAGTATATCTTGGTCTGCCAGTTCCTGGATTTCTTATGTCCAGCCCAGTTTCTTGGAAACTGGACGACTCGCTGCACTGTAGAAACTGTAGAAAGTGACACGCCTGTTGTTCTTGCTGTACTTCGCTGACTTCTGCCTTCTTCTAATATAGTGACGGTATGTGCACATTCCTCTGGTGTTAGCGACATGATTATTAAATAATGATTCAATATCATCCAATAATGATTGTTACAGACGACAATGACCGCCTTTTATCATTTTGAATTAACAGATTGAAAACAAAAGCCAGTAAACAAGCAAAAGTAAGACAACCGCGAATTGAATTTATTTCCAAATTTGAGGTTTTTTTAATTTTAACTTTTTCTAATTACGTTTTAGATCATTTAAGGTTTTATTTAATACGATATTTAAATTCTCTTTAATATAAAGTTAGTTTCACGCATGTACCATTATTAAGGTTAAAAATAAAAAGCATTGCTCTTAGAAAAATGTTACTATAGTATCCAAGAATTTACGAAAGATAAAATGTTAAAATATAATTCAAATATATATCTGTGTGTTAATTATAATCTTTTTTATTGTCAAAGTTCCTAATCTAATAATATTTCAGTGTATTATATCTAGAAATATTATTAGTTTTAAGTTATCTTGCTGCGCCCTAACAAGGCCATGTACTCACTAGTTTTAAGCTTAGCGCGTTGTGTACATTGTGCATTAAACAAATAAAAAATAAATTTGCAAGTTACAGGGATTTTTGTCATCGACCCGTATTATTTGACCGCGAGTACCTACATTATTTTCGTAATAAACCATGTTTGACTCTGCTAGTTTGTTAATCCAATATCAAACAAAATATGTACATACATAAATGAATTTACGAAATTAGATTAAAGCGATCGTGCGTGATACGAGCGATTGAACTCTTTCATTAGTTACGCACTATAGACGATAGCTAATTTCAACTGACCCTAAGTCCCTGGACAGCTATTTTCAACTTAATCCGTTAGGCTATCATTTGAATATGTCCCATAACGCCTACTCGTGGACTAGGCTTAGCATTAAAGGCATTAGTGTGGCCAATATCCACACTCAAAATTGTAGTCAACATTTAAGGAGCATTTTATCCAATATGTACTGTTCGATAAGTACCACGTTCTACCAAAGACATTGTTGCATTCTATTTCGTGAGGTGAAATTTATTAGATACACTCGAGAGCAATGAATCCGGGTCACTTAAAGAATCCTAAAAATCTCGGAAACTGAAAATGCTAGGTTAATGCAATAAATTGTATTTAATAGACAATGTAATACTCCTTAAATGAAGGTATTAAAACTTCTTAGTTATTGTAAAGTTATATCATAAAAAAATCAAATTTGAAAAAGGGCCACTTTCGAAGATGGAACTACGAAATTACAGCATTTGGTTTTGCTTTTGTTTGTAATCTGTCATTTATGTGGATACATAAGCCATGTTGATAGTGCTCTATATTCATTATTCAAGCTGAAATTATGTCGCTTACGCCTGAAGAATGCACCAGAATACTTACAATGCTGGAAACCGGCCGGAGTCAGCGCGATACAGCCAGGACTGTCGGTGTGTCGCTGTCAACAGTACAAAGAGTTCTCCGACGTTACGAAGAAACTGGTTCTTACCTACGCAGACCAGGAACGGGCAGAACCAGGTGTACCACAGCACGAGAAGACCGATACTTGGTGAACACCATGCTTCGAAATCGCTTTCTCACAGGAACTGAACTCACCAATCAGTTTCGACGCCTCGGAGGAAGTAACCCAAGTGCATGGACAGTAAGACGTCGGCTTGCTGAGTCTAACTTAAAACCCCTTAGACCTGCAAACGGCCCTAAACTGGAGCGTGGGCATCGTATTTCAAGACTAAGATATGCCCAGAGCCACGTAAATTGGAGTATTGAAGATTGGTCAAAAGTTATGTTCTCCGACGAATCAAAATTTATGCTCTACAAGCACGATGGAAGACACAGAGTGTATCGAAGACCAGGGGAAAGATTCAAGCAAGCATGCATCGAAGAAAAAGTAGCCTACGGTGGTGGGTCTGTACTTGTGTGGGCCGGAATTTCTTCTGAAAGTCGCACAGAGCTGGTGATCATAGAAAACGGCTCTTTAACTAGCGTAAGATATGTGGAAGAAATCCTCAATGATCACGTTGGTCCATTTATGGTCAATTTAGGTGAGGATGCTATATTTATGCATGACAATGCCCGACCTCATACAGGTAGGATTGTGAATGACTACCTTCAAGAGATGAACATTACTCGTATGGAGTGGCCAGCGCGCAGCCCGGATATCAACCCGATCGAGCATGCTTGGGACGAGCTAGGCAGATGCGTAAAACAACGAAACCCTCCCCCAATCACGCTTCGTGAGCTCAAAATTGCTCTCACAGAGGAATGGGAGAATATTCCCCAAAATCGTATAAGGAACTTGGTGTACAGCATGCCAAACCGCGTAAACGCAGTAATGGAAGCACGAGGAGGCAATACGAAGTATTAAAATTCAAGAAAATCGTAATAAAGTTCAAAAATTTCATGTTTCCTATTTTTGTATTAAGGAGAGATCAGCAGTTTTTTTCTTTATGTAATTTTGTGTTAATAAAATGTATTTTTTTTTACTTTCATTTAAGGAGTATTACATTGTCTATTAAATACAATTTATTGCATTAACCTATCATTTTTAGTTTCCGAGATTTTTAACATTCTTTAAGTGACCCGGATTCATTGCTCTCGAGTGTATTACTACAAGTATGCAGAAATATCTGAAGCTGGAGCTACTTCTGTAAACCAAGCCATAGTGACGAAAATACAAATGGTTCATGACCCTAGACATTGACAGACACAAGACCATCTAAACACAACTCTCGCCAATCACTGTTAGAAAGACTGATATATTATTTAAGCTCACATCCCTTTGAAATAATCATTTCTGGAAGTACATTTCCGTGGTAATCAAATTATTATTTACTTAATACGTTCAGTTCGAGGAATAACATTTTTTTTATTTTTATTTTGGTTACACAATTACACTGTAACATCTTAAAGGATTTTCCAAGAATTTGGATGCCTGGATTTCTCCAGTGAACCTAAACAACAGGGGTAACAAATGAAAAATATTTATATTTAATCCTGGTAGGTACAGTTTTTTCTCGATACCACATAGATCTAACTCTAGTAAAATCTTTTACGTATGATTTATTTGATTTCCGTAGGAATATTGTAGTTTCGTCATAGTTTCAGGCAAACCTCAGCATTGTCAGCCTATAATGTTCCCACTGTTGGGACACAGGCATCCTCTCCGTGAGAAGAGGGCCGTAATCACGCGGGCCCAGTGCGGGTTGATGGATGTCACATGTCTCCGAATTATTGGTTCACCATTTTGTGAGAAATAATGATGAAATAATTTACACCTGACATTTTACAATTGACATCGTCGTTTATCGCGGTCATATTATTATAATAACCACAATTTTAACTTCAGTGTTAAGTTTTTTTTTCCTGTCAGGTGTGGGTAAAAGAAGTGAAATTATTTCAAACTTTACAAGAAAACAAATACTACTCAGGTTTACACCGACTACAGAGATATAAATCCCCGTTGACAGAGCACGGAGAAGTTGCGACATATGATCGTTAACTTCTACTAGTTTAGTTGCACTTGCTAGTTCTTCAGGTAACTGTATATGATAGGTACATTGTTCTAATAAGGTTTCATTGGATTTCTTGCAGGGAGTCTGTCTGAAGATTGTGAAGACTGAAGTTTGATTACATATATTCAGTAATGCAGTTCGGAGGTCCTAGCATGGACGCGTGACGGAAACATAAAGCGAACGTTTTCTGAATCGACAATTCAACTATCCCATGGCATTTTCATCAAGCACAATTAGTATCGCCCCTAGATATGAATAAAGTTGAGAGGAAATATTATTTGTGGAAACTGAGTAAATATTATGTGCAAAACGAGTATCTTCTCCAAAGTTTAAATTTAAAGATAGACTTATCCCTTATTTTATCACAACAGACAGTTCAGAAATTTCGTAATAATAACGTTATTCGTTTCCAATCTAACAAAAGTGTATTTCTTCATTAAATGTTGAAAGCTGGCTTTCAGTACTTAATCAACTTGGTATCGACTTTTGAAGAAGCTTTTCTGACAAGTTCAGGGATTCAAATGCCGATTTTTGACCTAACCTTATACTCTCCTATCTTATTGGCCAGCTTACGGGTAAACTGAGTGGGTAGTACCCAGTTGTCTGTATTACATAGGTAACACAGAAAGCTTACATTGTTTTATTTTCAAGTGAGAGTCGATTGATCAGAGTAATGATGTTAGCAAAACATTAGTTATTGATTTAAACTACATCAGCCCACCAATATTCATTAGGTACGAAGCATAGCCTTCTACTCGTAAAGAGCCGTTTCAGATAGATTTCCTTTAGGGAATTGACATTATAATGTTGGTTACATAATCAGCCTAAGTATAATGGTCCCACTGCTGGGACACAGGCCTTCTCTTTGTGAGAGTGAATGGGCCGTAATCTACCACACGGGTCCAGTGCACGTTGGTAGATGTCACATGTTCATGTTAGGTTCTAGGACATGCCGGTTTCCTCGCGGTGTTTTCTTTCACCGTTTTAAGAGCAGTGGAGATGAAATAAATTACACAAAGTAAAAGCGCCTGACTGGGTTCAAACTCACGACCTTCAACTCGTAAGTCGGGGCCATTACCACTGGGCCACCACTGCTCAATTGCAATTTTGGTTACCGCAATATTATAATGTTATCAAAATCCGGGGAATCGATACGTAAACTTTGCCTTAGTATGATCGCGGGTGCACAATTAATACATCCCATAGATATTAATTCAATCTTAAAACTAAGAAATATTGTGTGCGAAATGAATATTATTAATTTAAATAGTTTGAATTTACGTAACGTATACGCCGCGCGTTCGTGCTAGTCCCACAGGACTTATTTTTCGATTCTAATATTTTAAATGAACTTCGAATAGAAAGTGACATAAACACTACATTATTTTGCAGGGACCTAGCCTACATCAAGTCCTCAAGGGTACAAAATATAGGCACCTACTGCGATCACCAAACTGTGGGAAATAACACAGATTAGTATAATATTTATTCAATATAAGAACATACTTGTTATCAAAATACATAAAGAATCAAATTTCAAATCATCTTCAGCACATTCAATAACTTTCCTTAATCGACATACTTAGATGCCACAATTAAACTTATTTATGAATTACAAAATAGTTAGGACTTATGCACGCCTTGATACTGGTTACCCTTTTTCACAGACTGTAGGTACTGACTGGACTTGTAGACAGTTGTTGACTCGTTGAGAACTGCGCGCAGACTGGGGCCCCATCAACTCGTGAAACGCCTTTTACTAAACGCTCGTTTTCTGACCGGCCGGCCCCGTCAGATGGCGGACTAGACGTCATGAAGCCGTTTCCATTTAAATAAAACGCATCAACAACAAAACATTCTGCCAACTTTTCAAATAAGGAAAATAATGTGTGTGTGTGTGGTCTAAAAGGAGCTCATGTACAAACGATTTTTAAATACGCGAAAAAAAAACCGTGCGCAGATAACCCAGTCACCTGTCTCGTTTCAGTCTTTCTGTACCTACTCGCATAATTTTTTTATAAACAGGAAGTTTTATACTGATCTCCAAAATATACAAAAATAAACACAAAAGGCCTTTCCTGCCAAAGCTACTTAACAAAGACACGTGTGTACAAATTACGAAGTTCAAAAGCGATTTCCTCCTGCAATGAATCGAAATACCTCCATACTAATCACTTTTAATAATGCACATGAGGTGTTTATACCTATATATATATCTATATATACCTATATTAACCCAAATAATAATATATATTTCATATACAGAGGTGCTCCTATAGTACACCCACATTTCGCCAGTTTTGTTTCAGTCCCATGTAATAACCATGTGTAATAGGTGGTGAGCCTATTGCCATCACATCCAGACTCCAGGCTGCGACTGAGACTCTCCCACTCTAAGGCCCATCGTGCAGCTCGACGAGGTGGGCAAGCTCTTTGAGAGAGTCATTGCAGACCGCCTCATCGGGCGGCTGGTGCGGGTGGGGCCGGATTTGGCGGAGAGCCAGATTGGCTTCTGCAGGGGGCGCTCTACGGTGGACGCCATAATGCGCGTGCGGGCCCTCACGACGGGAGATGCTGTGGCCCAGGATAGGGTCCTCTTGGCGGTGTCTCTAGACATCCCCAATGCCTTCAATATCCCGCCCTGGAGTTGCATCCGTCTGGATGGACTATTAAGTCGAATTATTACTGGAGATGAAACTTGGGTTCATCATTATGAACCTGAGTCGAAACAAGACTCTATGCAGTGGCACTAAAAAGGCACACCACCACCCAAGAAGTTTAAAGTGTCACAATCGGCTGGAAAAATCATGGCAACAGTGTTTTGGGATTCGGAAGGGATCCTGTTGACCGATTATAAAGATAAAAGCGTTTCTATAACCGGCGAATACTATGCGTCTATCCTCGAGAGGTTGAAAGAAAGCATTAAAGAAAAAAGGAGGGGTAAATTGACCAAGAGTGTCCTTCTTCTTCACGACAACGCGCCTGTTCAAAAGAGCCGTGTTGCGTTGGCTGCCCTGCATAAGGTGGGCTTCGATATTTTAGACCATCCACCCTACAGCCCAGACCTGGCTCCCAGTGATTATTACCTCTTCCCAAAACTGAATAAAGAACTTCGTGGGAAGAAATTTTCAACTGATGAAGAAGTGAAGGACGCGGTTTCAGCTTATTTTTCGGACAAAGACAAAGCATTTTTCTATGAAGGTATACTATAAGCTAATTGAAAGATCTGAAAAATGTATAAGGGAAGCAGGTGAATATATTGAAAAAGAAAAATAATTAATTTGTTTTATTTTCACTTCTCACCCTCCATTCCGCGAACTTAAAAACGCCCCCTCGTATATGACAGACACCCGACTACACTCGAGAGCAATGAATCCGGGTCACTTAAAGAATGTTAAAAATCTCGGAAACTAAAAATGATAGGTTAATGCAATAAATTGTATTTAATAGACAATGTAATACTCCTTAAATGAAAGTAAAAAAAAATACATTTTATTAACACAAAATTACATAAAGAAAAAAACTGCTGATCTCTCCTTAAAACAAAAATAGGAAACATGAAATTTTTGAACTTTATTACGATTTTCTTGAATTTTAATACTTCGTATTGCCTCCTCGTGCTTCCATTACTGCGTTTACGCGGTTTGGCATGCTGTACACCAAGTTCCTTATACGATTTTGGGGAATATTCTCCCATTCCTCAGTGAGAGCAATTTTGAGCTCACGAAGCGTGATTGGGGGAGGGTTTCGTTGTTTTACGCATCTGCCTAGCTCGTCCCAAGCATGCTCGATCGGGTTGATATCCGGGCTGCGCGCTGGCCACTCCATACGAGTAATGTTCATCTCTTGAAGGTAGTCAAACACAATCCTACCTGTATGAGGTCGGGCATTGTCATGCATAAATATAGCATCCTCACCTAAATTGACCATAAATGGACCAACGTGATCATTGAGGATTTCTTCCACATATCTTACGCTAGTTAAAGAGCCGTTTTCTATGATCACCAGCTCTGTGCGACTTTCAGAAGAAATTCCGGCCCACACAAGTACAGACCCACCACCGTAGGCTACTTTTTCTTCGATGCATGCTTGCTTGAATCTTTCCCCTGGTCTTCGATACACTCTGTGTCTTCCATCGTGCTTGTAGAGCATAAATTTTGATTCGTCGGAGAACATAACTGTTGACTAATCTTCAATACTCCAATTTACGTGGCTCTGGGCATATCTTAGTCTTGAAATACGATGCCCACGCTCCAGTTTAGGGCCGTTTGCAGGTCTAAGGGGTTTTAAGTTAGATTCAGCAAGCCGACGTCTTACTGTCCATGCACTTGGGTTACTTCCTCCGAGGCGTCGAAACTGATTGGTGAGTTCAGTTCCTGTGAGAAAGCGATTTCGAAGCATGGTGTTCACCAAGTATCGGTCTTCTCGTGCTGTGGTACACCTGGTTCTGCCCGTTCCTGGTCTGCGTAGGTTAGAACCAGTTTCTTCGTAACGTCGGAGAACTCTTTGTACTGTTGACAGCGACACACCGACAGTCCTGGCTGTATCGCGCTGACTCCGGCCGGTTTCCAGCATTGTAAGTATTCTGGAGCATTCTTCAGGCGTAAGCGACATAATTTCAGCTTGAATAATGAATATAGAGCACTATCAACATGGTTTATGTACCCACATAAATGACAGATTACAAACAAAAGCAAAACCAAATGCTGTAATTTCGTAGTTCCATCTTCGAAAGTGGCCCTTTTTCAAATTTGATTTTTTTATGATATAACTTTACAATAACTAAGAAGTTTTAATACCTTCATTTAAGGAGTATTACATTGTCTATTAAATACAATTTATTGCATTAACCTAGCATTTTCAGTTTCCGAGATTTTGAGGATTCTTTAAGTGACCCGGATTCATTGCTCTCGAGTGTATATTATAAACTTGCAAATCTCCTAAGAATACTAATTGGTATTACTCGTTTCCCAAATACCTATACTATCCAAGGGTACCTTAATAACAATGAGTACCAAACGTTCATTGGGTTAAATGAGATCATTGTTAGCGAAGGAACGGTAATGGCAACTTACATCTCGATTGAAAGGTACATTAATTAACGTATCATTGATCGTATAGGAGGAGGGAAAGACTAATTAACCGTATTACAATTAATTATTGCGATAACTGCTGAACGTGTCGTCAGAACCAGATCTTAATTAGATAATTTTACCCGTGTTTTATACAGAAATAATCTTTTTTACAAGTCAGCCACTAGCCGGTAGCGATTTTATATTTAATTATTATTTATACTTTTTTGAATGAAAAACATTATTTTCATCAAGTAGGCTCCTACATACATTTTTGGTCAATAAATACCTATAAAAATATTTAAATAAGTACATCGAAGTAATATACATATTTTTATTTTTCGATATACTATATCTCCCTCGACCGTTTTCAAAGATCAGCCAAGATACACGTTTGTCTCAGAATGTTTCAGCACTGCACACAGAAAAGCAACATTTCTTGGAAACCAGAAATCTCTAAGTATATAAAAAGTGCAGAGTGCAGTCTTTATTACCAGCGTCAGCTTAACCACAGTATAATAAAGTAATAGTATTTCGTCTTCATACGAACCGGTCGAAACGACGCAATAATCTCGAGTGCGCGGCAGTTACGCACGGACGCCGACATTTATTTACGTAAAAAAGATGTTTGAATTCATCAATATCGAAACCAGAAATATAATTTTTTAAATTACCAACTCAGTCGGCAAGGTAAGCTTATAAAAATAAAAATAATTTTAGTTTTTATTTATATTTGTGCTTTTTAGGTAGTTGTATATTATTGAAGCGTAGAGAGCATATCCTCCTTGACAGGTACTTAGTAGGTGACATCTCTCTTTTTCCCTGCGATTGGTGCCCGAGTGTAGAAACAAAATATAGGGGAGACTTATCCAAAACCGGTATGGGGGTAAAATCAGGATAATGCAGTTTAGTCTCTTTCTTATTTCAAAATTAAGCGCTCGTTTGCCCGCTGCACCTGGCCATTCTGATTAGTTTGGCGACAACTATCAATGGCGTTGGTGCATGGAAATAAATAAAAAAACGGTTTTTATGGTGGATTTATAGTATATTCCTAGGATTAAACAAGTCTTTCATTATAATGTTATATCAAGTAAAAATTGTTTTGTAACAAATTAAGCATGCATTATAGTGTCAATGAATAAAAGTTAGGTTTTGAACGCGCCATGTTTTTAGATTAATTTTGTCTCTTTAAAGTTTGTTTGGGACAAAACCGTACGGCGCAATATCGGATACTATCTTTCTTTTTTTTTGTGGTTGGGAAATCATCAAATAACTTCTCCCGCTCTGGTCAGAGCGGGAGGACGTGACAGACTCTTACTGACTAAAACCCACCCGTGTTCCTTCAGTTGCCTCTGCCAGGGGCCACGGTAACCCTCTTGGACTTTTCCGCAACCCCAGCAGGCATCGGTCCAAGCAAACCCCGTCATTGGTGCTGACATCTCTTTGAGGCGCGCGTGGAACACAACGCGCCATCGTCCCGGGCCTGGTCCTTATCGAACGGCGAGATGCCTATTGCTCGCCGTTCGCAAGCCCTCGCCTACGGTGGCCGGGAATCAGCTTGCGGTACCCGACGCCCAGGACGTCTCCTGCGGCGGCTAGGGGCGTGAGGGCGCGAATTTTGCCTCTCCCTGACGCGTTCCGCCTCCTCCTATGGGAGCATTACTGCTTCGCAGAAGAAGGTGACGGCTTCCCAAGCCCTCTTGCTCCGTACCATTGCCTGGACCAGGGCCGAACGCGAGAGATCGCCACCGCCAAAGACTGCACGAGGACACGGCGGTGCTCCGCCCAAGCCAGGCAGACCTCCACCGTATGCTCCGCGGTGTCCTCCGGGCGATCCACACAATGGTGACACCCGGGCGTTTCCTCCCGCCTTATCCGGAACAGGAACCTCCCGAAACAACCATTTCCGGTGAGGACCAGCGTAAGGCGGAAGGTGAGGACGCCGTGGCGCCTCTTTAGCCACTCCTAAAAGAGGGGACTTATAGCCGCAACTGTGGCGTGCCCAGCGCTGGGTTGCGACAATCGCACTCTCCATGCCGCCCTGAGATCCCGCCGGAGTCCGCTGTACCGTGATTTCTCGCGGCAGCGGAGCTACGCCCCGGCATTTCGCCTCCTCGCATCGGATACTATCTAGTAGATTTATCTATCTAGACGTGACGCTTTTAATGATATCTCATTTATCCAAGTACGACGAGCAGTTTAGGAGTTATGGGGGAACAGGTGAACATACATACATAGCCTGTCAAAATCATAACCCTCCTGTGTAAAAATTAAAGTTTACAAGATTTGCGGTAATATATTTTAACAAAAAATAACAATATAATATAATTAAAAAAAATCAAGATAATAATGACAATTTAATACAGCATTATCAAATACCTACTGCACCCATGACACAGTCATTGGGCAACCCTAGTGCGTGTCTAACTACCGAGCGGCCGTAGGTAATTTTTTCAAGGTCACTACCGATATGTAATACTGCTTACTTTATTATACTGTGGTTAAACTTACCAATGTTTTACGCAAAGAAACTATTTCCTGGGAGAAAGAGCTGGAGCTATACGTCCATCCGTTCTCCATCCTCCATCTCTTTCCTACACTGGAGTAAGTTTAAAATAATACTGCTAGAGGTGGTGGTAGGCCCATTGACCTTGTCTTTTGGGAATAGCCTGCATTCTTGACTTTTGCAGTAAGATGTTATTAGTTTCCACTTGGATGCGTTTCCTATCTAGGTAGTTAAATCTCTTTGGCACTATTGCGCTTGTCGATTTAAGATAAGAAGAAAGAAATAGTACCTTACAGTTATTTAAAAAAAGTATCTGTTTATCTTCGAAGTAGCTATACAGGGTTATTTGTAAAACACCATCAACCTCTTAAGAGGTCATTGTACTCATCATTAAGAACAATTTTTACTATGGGACCAAAATGAAATCGCGAAAAATCAGCTGTTCCCTATATTTATATTTTCAGAACTCGTAAAATGTAGGGACCAGCAGATTTTTTACCCGTTAAGACGTTGATGGTGTTTTACCAATAACCCTGTATATTAATTATGTATAATTAAGCCACCCGTTTAGACTTTTCATGAAATTGGTAAGACCAATAAAATAATAATACCTACATGATATTTGCTAATATTTATTTATTTATTTATTTATTTAACCATTTATGTACACACTTATTTAAACAGACAAGAAGAAAATAACAGAAAAATAGGTACAAAGGTGATGCTTATTTCTAATGAAATCTCTTCCAGCATACCTGCGATAGGATAGTCGATTGAGAGATGTAGACAGCGTGTGTAAGAGTAAAAGAGAAAATAAAATACATAAAATCAAAAACAATTCACTTAATAAAATAAAACAAATAATATGAGAATATACATACATACATACAAACATACATACATACTTCTAAAATAAATAACACTAGAATATTAATATATACGCAACTATGACGAAGTGGAAAGATAGTGTTCTTTCACTCTTCTTTTAAAAACTGCAACAGTTTGGCAGTCCCTAATGTCAGGCGGTCTTATGTAACAGAATCATAAAATGATATCTTGTTATAAAAACATCAAGAAGTTACCTCTAATTTGCATGCATTTTAAATTAAGGTACCTGGGTATACCTAAATATGCTCATGACTAATAGGATAAGAAAAATATAATTATTACAAAAATAAGAGGAATGTCTATAAATGGCTACTTTAGCATTTAAAGAAATTACTTTTATTTTTGTACTTGTTACGCTATAATGCTTTCAACACCTTCTACGTTCTTATTTCGAGGAAAAATGCATCTGGGCTCGCATACCTAGGTACCTTCAAGCATACTTATCTCACAAATCGCGCGGGTGAAAATATTTTTTCTGTATTTTTACCTAACGAGGGACAAATTCAAACCTACCACAGTTCACGCTTATATGTCATCGTGAACAGCGTAATATTCCCATTGCTGGGACACAAGCCTTCTCTCTGTGAGAGGGAGTGGGCCCTACGCTTACATGTAACTTATAAAAATATACACAAAGTGCAACACTGATTAGAAAACTCAGTTATGTAGATATCTACTACAGGTACAATTTTGTTTTAAATGTGTCTAGATAATACAATGATTAATTAATTTTATTATCTGAGATAAAAACAAGTAGGACAAAGTATCGCATGTTTGCAATTATGAATGTTGGTGTATTTCCAATTAACTATTGTTAAGGAACTCACCTATTAGTGCGCGGGGGTGTGCAAGTGGATAATTACGACAAAAATTTAAAAAGAGGTTTAAATAAATAATTTTCACCGGCTTGATAAGGTTCACAGCTCATTTGTTGAGCATAACCTTTTATAACAAACAACCCTCTTCTTTGCTAGACTTGCCTTTTAATGCGTTTAAAGCCCCCGCAGACAGGCGTGACGTAAAGCTAGTAGAAACAATTCCTATGAAATCTTCATGGAAATTGTCCTACAAAAGTCGTGTCGAGCTGTCGCGTCGCATCTGTCTGCGGGATCCTTAAAGCGAAAGTAAAATCTAGCCTGTGTCCAAAGGCATACCTACCTACTTTTCTATCACCGCATACTAAAACGATAAGAATTGATGATCGCTGCGATTAACTCAAGACAATGATTATGTTTTCTTTTTCCTCCGAATTGGCTTACCTACTGATAGAATAAATGAGTTCGTACAATTGTTCATTTATTTGACTGTATAAGCCAATTTATTGTATTTTCATTTATTGACGTAATTCGTTACCTATATTGTTTTTATAATATGTGTTAGCTAGCGACCTCGACAGTTGATCATAATATTCTTGCCCGAACGACCGGTAGTAAGGTAGTCATGCTCCCTTAGATGTCACTACTTGCGGGAGCTTCGTGGGTCCGGTTACCTCCTTCCCTCAAATATTGCGACGGGTAATGGCTGACCTATACGTTATGCTCGTGAACAGCTGTTTGTTGTGACAGGACGTCTTGCTAACCATGGTTTTGTTATTAGTAATTAACTGTTTATTGATTTATTTGTTTGTTGATTGAGTTTACTACGATGCGATGGCCCTAGTTTCATTTCTGACTACGAGTCACAGCTGCATGAAGATAATCCAGCATTGCACATGTAAGCGGGCACGCTCTTTATACCTGGATACTTATATTTATGTTTTAAGTTTTGTTTGCGTTTTTATTTATGCTCGAGTATAGTTTTTAATGTTTTTGTTGGTATATTGACTGGCGGGTGCTAGCTGACTTAAGGCACATATTAATTTGATGTAATGTTTTGTGGTTTTTCGTTTCATTTCATTTCATTTATTTACATACCATAATGTGAATTTAGTTGTTATAAATAGGCTTAAAGCTAAGATACAGTTATGGACCCTGTAAGGGCACACCAACATTAGTAAGGAAAAAAAATTAAAATTAAATCAAATAAATAGCATTTAGAACATTAATAATTCTTATTTATAATTACTGATTAATATAATAACTGTGCCTTCTCAGTAAATTTATGAAACTCTTTTGTATGCACATAAAAATATTAATCTGTTTAAAAAGTACAGTGATATACATAATTTAAATACTAGGAACAAACACAAATTTGTTGTTCCTACTACCAGGCTCAAGAAAATAGGTGGCTCGTTTAGATGCCAATGTATACGTTTTTATAATAAACTTCCTAGCCACATTCAAGCACTAAGCCTTAATAAATTCAAATCTTTTATAAAAAGGAAACTATGCCAGAATGCCTATTATACTGTCAAAGACTACCTATATTGAGGACAAAAAGGCTTGGGATTGTTGCTCCAATAAAGCACAGGCAATGTTAATTCATTTTATTTTGCTACTATTTTTACTTTTAATCTTTGCTATAAGTATCTATACTTATTTACATATACAATGACACTAATATTTACTGTAGGTATAAAGTATTATATTATTTTAAATTATTGTGAATGTGAGGACTGTGTGTTTTTGTTCCAGTTTTAATCGTGTTCTGGCAGTTTGAGTAGCTGATGCGGCCTACCCAAATGTCCTTTCTTTGGTATTGTTCGTTGAATCGTTGAGCTCCTTAAGTTCTGAGTTGAGCTGCACGGTTACTGACAAATGCGTGCACTGGCTGGACAGGTCCACTCAATCTGTGTGGTTCTTTCCTCAAAAGACCATTTCAGACACAAATCTACATGGTCCTCAAAGATTATTATAATATTAATCTAATTATCGTGAATGTGAGAAATATGTCGGTCATTGGTTTTTTTTATATTTATTTTTGTATTTTTCTCAGCTTAATCATGATCTGGTAGTTTGAGTAATTTATGCGGCCTACTCAAATGTCCTTTCTTTGCTATTGTTCGTCGAATCGTTAAGCTGAGTCTAAGTTGAGCTGCACGATTACTGACAATTGCGTGCACTGACTGGACAGGTCCACTCAATCTGTGTGGTTCTTTCCTCAAAAGACCATTGCAGACACCGATCTACATAGCCTTCACATGATCTGACCAAGATTTTGTCTGGACTTTAAAAGAGACTGTGACCTCTGAGTTTGTTTCGGCCTTTCTTATCAGAGTAGTCAGATAGGAAACGCCGACCTCATCTAGTTTAAAAAAAAATATGATTGACGTGTAAAAGTGTTTGTTCAAACCAATGACTAAAGATTATGAGGTTCAAACCTACTTACAGAAATAAAATCATATGTCATTTATCATTTATCACTGCGCTAACCGTGTCGTGTGTGTTCTGGAGCCATAGCGCTTGATTGCGCGCTTCTACCAGTCTACTCCGACTTTCGGTATCTTGGTTCATTCGTGCAAAGCGATGGCGAAGTAGTTCGAACGGTTAAGCACAGAATAAACACTGGATGGATGAAATGGCGGTAGGTCACAGAAACAGTCTGTGACTCCGCGTTCCCCTTATACTTAAGGGGAAGATATATAAAACAATGGTTAGACCTGCTGTCTTGTATGGATCAGAATGTTGGGCCACAAAAGAGATGAATGAAAGGCAATTGCATGCAGCTGAGATGAGAATGCTAAGATGCTGTGTGGTGTTACACGAATACTCGTAGATAGAATAACAAATGAGTACATAAGAGGAAGTCTGAAAGTGGCATCGGTGACTCAAAAGTGGGAGAGAAAAATAATAATAAAGTGCTATGAAAAATATAACATTTTACAGATGAATCTTAATGGAAATCGGTTGTCATGGTATGGGCATGTGATACGGAGGAATGAGGAAAGTTTTAAGTGTGAATGTCAAAGGCTTTAAGAGTAGGGGAAGACCAAATAAAAGATGGATGGACTGTGTGAATGATAATATGGTTGGAAAGGGGGTGACTACTGAGAGAGAGAGAAGTATGGAACAAAAATATGTTGCGTAGACCCCAAATAAATTAGGATAAGGGGAGAAGAATGATGACTACATATCACAGACGGCACGGTTGTCGCAGTGGTTAAGCGATTGACTGCTGCGCTTCGTGTCGCGGGTTCGATTCCCGCACAGAACAAATATTTGTATGACCTGCAAGTAGTTGTTCCGGGTCTGGCTGTTTGTGCATGTGAATTTAAATGTTTGTAAACGCACCCACAATACAGGAGAAATTCAAAACTGGAGAGACTGCCGAAATCGCAGAACATATATACAGTTTTGGTTCTGCGGATTTTCAAGCCAACATTCTCCAGCTTTTGTTACCATTTTTCCAATCTGCTCTAGATCTCAGATCCATCCTCACCGACAAGAACAATGTCATCGGCAAACCACATGCACCAGGAGCCCCTTCCTATATGTCCGAAGTCAGAGCGTCCATAATCAACAGGAAGAGGTAAGGACTTAAAGCGAAGTCCTGGTGCATGCCTACAGCCACACTGAACTCGTTCGGTGTTGCCAGCAGCCGACCGGACGTAGATACGAGATTGACTGTACATAGCATGAAATATTGTTAGTTTGTAAGGTTGTAGGGTAGGTTTTTCTATGGGCCATTGTAGCCTGGAATAAATGTTTTATCATTATTATTATTATTAACTCTGCATACTTCCCTGGCAATCCTCACCACTGCTGGACATAGGCCTCTCTAATTGCACGCCATTTACCTTAATTCACGGCAACTCTGCAAGCAGCTGGATGAGCTGCTACCAGCCATCCTGCTAAGATCGTTGCTGCACCTTGTCTACCTCCAACCTTACGTTTGCCTATTCGCGGTCCTCAAGAACGAGTCTAACGCAGCGGCCATCGGTTCTACAGCCATTGTCACGTCAGCTTGCTTATTCTGTGAGCTATGTCGAAACCTTTGTTTCTCTGCCGACTCCAATCGTATCCCGTTCCATAGCTAGCTGAGCAACCTTGAATTAACGAACCCGCCATATTCGGAAATTCTATGACAATATTAAATAATTTAAGCATTTTGTTGGAAGTTAGTTAAACTACCAGAAGAGCTTTCAATAGTCATGGTTCTATAATGACAGAAAGCAGCGAAGCGATAAAATTCTCACTTAAGGAAATTACCAAGAGTCTACAGTGGCTATACTGTGAAACTACCATAAAAGTAAAGGCAGGATGATAACAGTTTAATTTATAATCCATTGCACTTTTTCTTCAGTCGTTACAATATCATAACTTTGAAATCTGTTGTAAGAACGTTATTCTGTTTCGAAATTTAATTCTAATCTCATATTGGAATTCTGTAGTTTGTAGAAAGTTATTTTCATCATCAGCCTATAATGTTCCCACTGCTGGGACACAGGCCTCCTCTCGGTGAGAAGGAATGAGCCGTAATCCACCACGCGGGCCCAGTGCGGGTTGGGAGATGTCACATGTCTTCGAATTTTTGGTTCTAGGAAATGCCGGTTTCCTCACGATGTTTTCCTTCACCGTTTTGAGAGAAAGTTGTTCTTACGGGTTCAAATTCTTGGTTTCAGTCGATAGTTTATAAAATTTTAATGGAATAGAGGAATTGGTTGTACGGGACAATTTTTCATGTAGGTATTGAAATGGCAACTGGAAATAACAACTGGAACCTAAGTTATTCTTAACATTTGGTACTGTTACCTGTGTATTGTGTAAAGTATACGTTTCGAATAAAATATTAATGGATGAAAACCGGTACAATCCAATATTGAATACTAAGTCATAAGGTCTGGTCTGATGAAATGAAGAGTCGTCGTTCGTTTCGCCATCACGGACGTATGATGGACGTCCGTGATGGCGGAACGAACGACGACTGGCGCCCCTGGCGGCATGAAGTGCAGGCGCGGACGCCACCAGCCCAGCGACATGGCTACGCAGGCATGGCCGTGGTCCTGTATAGTGCGCCATCTTACGACCGACGGTAACAATTACCTAATAACTTTACAGACGTTTGCAACTGAGTCTTACTTTACGTTCGAGAAACTAAAAAGTACCTACATTTTGATTAATTCATTGGCAAAAGACATCCTTCATTGTTATTTTGCAATGAAATAGGGAGGAATTTAGGATTAATTTAATTATTTCTTCACAAATCAATCATTCGCAAAATTAATAGTCATTAAGACTCGTGTGGACAAGTTTCAAAGTGCAATATTGTTGAAGGATGTTGATACCTACTCGGGTATGAATGCTGATCTCTGCTAATTAACTGAAACTCAAACTATTATTTTCATCCCTTTCAATTAAGACCAACAAACAGTTCAATGCCCTAAAAACCCCCATAAAATATCTATCAATCATAATAAAACGTTCACGGGACGATGGTTTGATTAGCGAGAGGACCCAGTGGCGCCTTTAATACACACGATTACACATTTAGTTATCTGTCACCTGATAGAATCGGATGTGTTAAATCATCGTCTTCTGGGACGGAAGTCAATGCGATGGGTCACTGAACTTTGTAATATACAAAGTTCAATGACCCATCCCGGTCAAGAGTTTGTAAATAATTTTGGTTCTACCTATCTCACTCACAGTCGATTCTTGTGATCTCAATATATTCGTAAACCGATTACATGACGTCACAGGGGGTCTACTGTCGAAGCACAAAATCCGTAGTTTCGGCTGAAGTAACGGGCGTTTACCTGAGGGGCAATTCCCGTATTTTTAAGACCGTTCGCATTCTAATCTCAGTCTCAATCTGTCAAAATTACAATCAATTTACATACATTTTTGACAGGTTTTTGACATTGATTGTCGCTGAGATGAGATTGCGACTTGAATTTGAACGTTTTTTAAGTACGAGAATTGGCCTACTGATCAATGTAACCTACGGACATATTTTTTTTGTGTGGGTTTGCTTGGCATTTTAATTTGTAAGTTACGTCGATAGCCAAATCTACGTAGCAGGAAATACGCCGACAATTACCGTACCAGGATTCAGTACTTAATTTGTAATGAAAGATAAGCAGAGCTACATAAATGGTTGAATTTGACTGGCAACGACGGCAGAAACTAGATCTGCGGTCACCGTAAGAACTGCGAGTGATGTCTTCTTTCTTTAAAAAGTCGATGTCCAAGAGCTACGAGCAAAGCAACTCAAATTATGCTTACATAATTGAATAGGCTGACAATTAACTGTCGAATTCGAAGTTAGACGCGATGGAATTTCCATAAAATATCTAACACAAAGTCTGAGTCTCGAAAAAGAAACAAAACCGACATCACCATACAGGAAAACATACCATTTGCTTTGTATTAAACTGTTAGTGGTACAACAGTGCATAGCATAATTAAATTAGTAGTTCTAGCTATTGTAAACTCTAACTTAGAGAAGTGCAATTAAAGCCAAGCCACAGCTTTAAACTTTGCTTGCATGCCGTGTGACCCATTATAACCTCACAAATGAACATTCTCCACACGAAATAGAGTCAAAGTTCTGTACATGTGGATGTCAGCGAGCCTGTCATTACAAGAACTTTAGAGGATTGACGGGGTCGATCGTGAAGTTCATGCTAGAACCTGGAACTTGCTAAGTCTGTGATGGTATAGAAATGCTTTGGATTTGCAGTGTGCGGATGGTTTTTGTCAGGCAAGTATTATAAAAACGAGCCAGCCTTACAGTAGTTGCATATGATGAAATCTGACATCTCACCTTGGTAATAAGCAAAACGTTAACACTATATTTAAAAAAAAATATTCAGGTACTATTTGAAATAATTATTTGAGCTTAAGCGCACAGCTGATGCGTTCAACTTCTCTATTTCCCTTTCTCGTCACACACACGCAACTGTTGGCTGATAGTACCAACCTCTCGGAAAATGGGCGTGGCAATGTAGCGTTAGCCTATAACTTCCTCAAGAATTGGGCTATCAAATTAATGCAAAAAGATTTTTTTAAATCTGACTAGCCGTTCCAGATATTACCGCGTTTAAACAAACTGTTCAGCCTTATTATTAGCAGAAGATAATGTATCCTATAAAATATATAGGATACATTATCATTATTTAATATAAATAGAATAAATAAATTGTATATCATATAAATAAGACAAATACCTAGAACGTGTCAATTGCTTCATTATTCACTGCCACGCCTTCTCTCCCACGAGACCTCTAACTGAAACAATGTTTTATTCAGAAAACAACACGGACCAAAAATAGCTTCTCAAATACTTCATCCATAGATTCTGAACGCAATACCTACGAACAAAGCTAGTTTAAAAATATTTTCCAATACCCGAAAAACAAAAACAAGTTCGTCACACGATACAATAAAAGGAATGTAAAATTGTATTCGACCCCAATAGTATGTAATCCGAAAACATTATTGTGAGTTCGGTAGAGAATACAGGGGCCGTACTATGACGTATTAATTCCATCATTGTTCCAGCGTGAAAGAGAGACGGAGCTATACATGACCGATAGCACTATCTTTTTTTCGCAACGGAGATGGTGTTACCACGTTATGGTACGGCCGCCTCAGGACGAATACAGATTCGAGTTGTCCCGCGCAATGCAAACAGTATGTTGAACAATCACGGAATAAAAACGTTGCTACACCACTGTTGGTGCCCACGAAGTGAATGATAGGCGCTCGGTGTATGGAAAAAAAGTTTGCTTCCCTAAAACGTATCCGACAAAGGTACAGTCATGACGAGCTGTTTGATTCAGATGCGGTTAAAAGTTACACAGACTTATTTAGGAACACAAATTAAGATAACATAAATGAAGATATTTGTTTCGTTCAGTAAATGTACAGAAAGAACAAGAGGAGCAGTGGTGGCCCAGTGGTAACGGACGCGACCTACGAGTTGTAGGTCGTGAGTTGGAACCCAGTCAGGCGCTTTTACTTTGTGTAATTTATTTCATCTCCACTGCTCTCAAAACGGTGAAGGAAAACATCGTGAAGAAACCGGCATGTCCTAGAACCAAAAATTCGAAGACATGTGACATCTACCAACCCGCACTAGACCCGCGTGGTGGTTTACGGCCCATTCCCTCTCACCGAGAGAAGGTCTGTGTCCCGGCAGTGGAAACAATATATGCTGGTGATGATGATGATGACAGAAATAATTTCTAAGTTAAAATGATACAGGCTTAATTTTTATTGAACGTATTTTCATCACGCGACGGCTAAATGCTCAGTTTACAAAAAAGTGTAGTGTTTGTGTCAAAATTAAGTGTAGGGTGCTATTTACAAAGATAAGTAAGTAAAGCAAGAATTAAAAAGACGAATAGTAAACGGAACAAGGTTTCACAAGTGTTTTTTTAGTAAATCTTCAAAGCTTTGAGAGCGAGTGTACTTGCGATAGTTACGGTTACTCGTGGGTCCTATGCAAATTAATACGAGTTCGATACTTTTGAATATGTATGCAGCGTTGTGCTCTCCGAGTACCTAACTAGTACCAGCAGGATAGGGAAATGCTGCTCCAGTGATTTTTAATAGACTGTTAAAACTATTGACTAAAGTATACCAGATTTTTCCGGAATTTGTACGACAAAAATAATGTACATACCAGGCATGAAGCTTCCAGTGTCACACATTATGTTAATTTTGAATCGTATCGTTTATTGAATATAAAAACGATGAATGTATTGCAGACGGATACATTTCACAGAGTTTTACATTATAAAAATATTGGCTGTACAAAATAATAAATGCACAAATTTTAAATTCCAGCGGTGCCGTTATTTCGAACTTGATTAATAATACATTGCAGGAATAACTGACACTGCAAAAGAAAATAATAATGTATTAAATAAAAAGGTAAGGTAAGATTTAATTTTCACACCTCGTCGGTTAACGAATTTGCATTTGTAAATATTAAACGAAGCGGGTATGCACTCGAAAAGATTGCCCGTTCCGATCCCTCGTCGATCTTTCTCTGGATCCTTTCGATGGGGCGGAACTTGAATAATATAAAATTTTCATACGATTGTGAAACCCTTATGGAAAAGTTTTCCTTCAATCATGAGGGAAACCTTTGAATAGGGAATGCTTGTCATGAATTGCATGTTCTTATGGCATCTTAACCGGGCTTTTAGGAAAAGGAATCGAAACTATTATTGGTGGTAGCTCGATACCTATGTGGTAATAAACGTTGGGAAATGTTGAATTGAATCCATTGATTATCGTTAGTGTATTTTGTAAAAAAAAAAGTTTGTGTTTTTTGCGGGTCTCCCTTATTTCACCGAAAAGAAATTGCCAAATTATCACTTCCCAAACTATTTTCCGCATAGTTTCATTTGCCAAATTATTTCTTAGCAAAAAATCTCTTGCACACAAATGTTTGACTTGTCCGGGGATCGAACCCGGGACCAGCGGCTCAGAAGGCAGGGTCGCTACCAACTGCGCCAACCGGTCAGTCAATATAATGTTAATGTTTTGCTTATTACCAAGGTGAGATATCAGATGTCATCATAATTATGTGACTACTGTAAGGCTCGCTTGTTTTTATAATACTTGCCTGACAAAAACAAACCGCACACTGCAAATCCCCAAAGCATTTCTATACCATCACAGACTTAGCAAGTTCCAGGTTCTAGCATGAACTTCACGATCGACCCCGTCAATCCTCTAAAGTTCTTGTAATGACAGGCTCGCTGACATCCACATGTACAGAACTTTGACTCTATTTCGTGTGGAGAATGTTCATTTGTGAGGTTAAAATGGGTCACACGGCATGCAAGCAAAGTTTAAAGCTGTGGCTTGGCTTTTATTGCACTTCTCTAAGTTGGAGTTTACAATACTAGAACTACTAATTTAATTATGCTATGCACTGTTGTACCACTAACAGTTTAATACGAAGCAAATGGTATGTTTTCCTGTATGGTGATGTCGGTTTTGTTTCTTTTTCGAGACTCAGACTGTGTTATATATTTTATGGAAATTCCATCGCGTCTTACTTCGAATTCGACTGTTAATGGTCAGCCTATTCAATTATGTAAGCATAATTTAAGTTGCTTTGCTCGTAGCTCTTGGACATCGACTTTTTAAAGAAAAAAGACATCACTCGCAGTTCTTACGGTGGTCGTGTTGTGTGACGCAGATCTTGTTTCTGCCGTCGTTGCCAGTCAAATTCAACCATGTATGTAGCTCTGCTATCTTTAATTACAAATTCAGTACTGAAACTTGGTACGGTAATATTTAGGGTATTTCCTTCTACATAGATTGGGCTATCAACGTGACTTTCAAATTAAAATGCCAAGCACACCATCACTGCATTGCGATGTAATCTGAAGTAAATTAGTCCTAATGCAGCAGTCCTTCCCTGACTTCTAACTTGAAATTGGGTTTTATCTGTAAGTCAGGTACTTCTACCTCCGTTTCTTTTTTAATAAATCAGCTTTTTAGGGTTCCGAACCTCAAAAGGAATAGAATAGAATTGAATTTGTATTTTATTATTTTATTGTATTTTAATATTATATTTGTGTTATTACGTTGTCGTATTTAAGAGTATGTATCTGTGTGGTATGGGTTTAATAATTGCCTGAAATAAACGATATTTAATTTAATTTAGCAAATATGGGTAATACACAGTAGTTGTTAATAATACAAAAACGCCCTTTTTTTAGGAACGCGTATCAAGCCGAACTTAAATCATAATCATTTATTAATTTGTGAATATGGGTACAAAAGAAATGGTCTTACTCGTATACAAGCAATAGTGTCTTTTAGCCATATCCCACCAGTATTTGTAAATTTGCATGCCTTACGCAAATTTACAAATACACAGTTAAATAAGAGACTAGAATTTAATAATAAAAGACATTATTTAAAATATCGTATGGATTAACATTACTTATATAAGTTTATCCTGTAAATATTCAGTGACAGAGTAATATGCTTTTTTCAGTAACCGGATTTTTATATAATTTTTAAATATATTTACATCACTTATCTCCAGAAGTGAATTTGGTTAATTTTTATCGTGGAGCCATGCTTAATATACTTTTATTTAATAACGCTGTTTTATTGCTTGGTAAACATATATTGAATTTGTATCTTTTGCTATGTTACTTATTAAAGTAGTTTGTATTTTTCCTAACAACATTATAAATCAATCAATCATTTTAAATACTCAAATTTGCAATCCCTTGGATCTAAGAAAAATTCGAACATCTAAGTTAACGCAATCAAAAGATACGGCAGTTTATGCCACATATTGCCGCATATTTTGACACTCGCGAGGGAGTCAAAACCTTTAAGGTACTTCCCGTTGACCTAGAATCATGTTTGGCAAGAAGCAAGTAGGCCAATTCTCGTACTTAAAAAACGTTCAAATTCAAGTCGCAATCTCATTTCAGCGACAGTCAATGTCAAAAACCTGTCCAAATGTATGTAAATTGATTGTAATTTTGACAGGTTGAGACTGAGATTAGAATGCGAACGGTCTTAAAAATACGGGAATTGCCCCTCTGGTCTCACAGCACAAGTAAAAGAAAAAGTCTGAGAATCGTTAATTAGCAGTTTTATGAAGTAATTTTTTTTTTGCGATTACAAACTTCAATTTCAGTTGGAGAATTGACTATGACGTATATCGATGTATGGGAGAACATTATTCAACTACAAAGTGGTTTGTTATCGGGATAAATTCATCCCAACTACGGAACCCTTTGTTCTGCGTGGTCCGACACGCTGATCAGATAATCGAGAGAATCTGTTATAGATTCTTTACTTTATATTTTATTTATTTCATCAGCATATTTATCGAGTTGCGCGACTCCGATCCAAGGAACTGGTAAGAAATTTAATCGTTATCCTCTTATAAAAGAGTATTGACGATTATAACCAAACAGAGAAATTAAAAAAGGGAACAATGTAGGTTAATGAGTCTGGTACCAACTGTCCAAAATATCAGGACCCCCTTAAGCCTTCAAATATCAGACTAGAGAAATTACGCAAAAGACGATTAACAAAGAGAACAATAAGAAAGGCAGTAAGTTATTAATTAAATCCTTAGTTTAACAGTTAATAGTTGCGATCGTTATCTCTACAAAGGGCGTCCGAGATCGCAGACAATAGTTTACCGACCATAATTAGTTGTAAAGGATATAGTTGTCGTGACGACGACTGTATAAAGCCATGAATACAAGTACCAGTAACTTGCAGAAAAGTTTGCAAGTAACTTTCATATAACAATTGCCATAACAACTTCGGATTCGTGTTAGTAATGGATATGTCTCAATAGCATGCAAGCTACTTAGAAAGTAAAGGAAGAAAAGTGGTTTATTCTGCACAAATTCGACGCACATTCAAAAAATTGGTACTTATTCAAAATGCAGGCAACTTGCATACTTTTCCGCAAGTTACTGGGAAGTATATTCCTAGCTTAGTTTGCTACAGCGTTTGTAGTACTGTGGCTAAGCGAAGGAAGAATTCTTGCAAGTTATGGTATTGCTTTTGCTATAAATAGAAACTATTGGGAGCGGAAGGTCGGTTCATATCTTTATGTGTCCATTGCTTCCAGGAGGCAGCGTTTACGACACATATTTCTTGTGCTTCGTTACTTACATTAACTACTGGTTTTGGACTGGTGAATTTTTTATAACTTTTTTATTTTACACAAATGTTTTTATACGTTTCTAAACCGGTCAACGCGCCACGTGTCACCAAGGTGATTGATAGCAAAGGTGTTGTCGACTTTAGGGACAAATATGAAAGTCAGAAATGTACACACAGCAGCAGGTCAAGTTACCACAAACTGTCAAACTTTCACATTCGATTTTGAACATAACCTTCAACATTTAAGGTTTAAAATAATTTAGAGAAATTTTACACTTTCGTATAACGTGATGTGCTGGCAACTGTTCCTATCTGGATTTTCATCTGTACCTCCAAACTTTCATAGCAGTGTATTGTGACGGAAGAGGTTTACGTGGTGGTGGTGGTGGTGGTGGTTTACGTAAAATGTCAACATAAAAAGTATAATGATAAAAGATAGCAAAGGGGTAGGTAGGTCCATGGTCACACAATTCTCTTAAATGTTCTTAAGGGTAGCGCAGTACCCTCCTGGCTTAGCCTGGTGTGACGATAATCGCAGCGGATGTGCCACGCTGCATACGCCAGTAAAGGTGATGGCTGGATGGAATCGTCAGACCCGTAGCGAGCTCGACGCGGCCACGCGGGTAAAATATGTATGTACCCGGCGCGCGGCGTGGAGCTCGTTGATGCCCGGATTTGCCGGAAGGTGGTGGCCCAAAACCTAACGTTCGGTTGCCATCTATAATTGACGATTGAGCTCTGAAGGTGGTGAGCCGGAACCATGGACATAGATAGCCGGAGCTTCGGACACTGGAAATAGTGTCATAAGATGGCCTATGGTTATCTCCGCTGATAGTGAAACCAAAACATAAGCAAAGCTATGTGTACTAGTGCGCTAATGAAAGTAGTGTGTGGTCGTCACAATCAGTATGGAGTTTACAAAACGAAAGTAAAAAGCACAAAATGACTTGCATATTTTAAAAGCATGGAACATAATTATATATCAAAATGCACAGAGCTAATGGCAAATACGTTGCAGGTATACTAATTTAAAATAATGCTATGTAGAAACTAGAGTATTGGATGTTAAAAAATAACGAGCAAGTATTTAATGTGTGTCAAGTAATTTGAATTATGTTAACTTTGTAAATAACATACTCAGACTTTTTTTATTGTTTCTACGGCTTTTTTACCAGCTATAGTTGTATCTATGTGGTATGAGGAACAGGGTGTAAGGTTTGTTTTTAACTTCATAGAAAAGGGAGGATCCTCCGACCAGACGGGTGTCGTGTCTGGTGAGCAACTGCCCCATGAATGATATCGGGACGTTAAATAATTATGCTATAAGCGTGGTAAACTCTGCTTGCGCGATGCAGGATTTTGCGTGACGTCAGTGTGATGCGTAGTTCGCATGTGGCGATGTAGATACCGCTACATAATATCTATTAAAATATTTCGTGTATGAATATTTATATTACCGCCTGAAAAATAGTCTTGGTACAATTATTTCACTAGACTGACCTATCACACCTTTAAAACAGGATTCATTTGTAAAAATATCTGTACTTATATTATACTTTTAATGACCTGAGGAAGAACAGGTAGGTACCTATTGTTATTATTCTTTCTTCTGCCGCAGATCCAGATGTAAGCCTACTTTCGAGGTCTATTTCCGTTCCTATAACAAGAGACTTTACTTAAAATCCTCCAAAAATATTTGCCGGAAACCCAAAGCCCGCGCTACGTGCCTATCCACTGTATTTCTAAACTTCGAGATAACAAATTTTAAGTGAAAGTCGGGATTCAATGTTCTAGTTGCTTTTGTAAGATAGTAGGTAAAAGTGATTTAATACTTTTTGATGAACTTAAAATTTTTGAAAGCTTTATAATAAAATTATTTTTTCTAAGTAACTAAATTGTTTTAACTCTGTACTTTATAACAGTTTTAAAAGGAATCTAAAACTGATATTTTTATAACACTGGAATTTTAAATACATGGAACATTAAAAATGCATCACTCATAATAGGTAGGTACCTAAATAAGACCTTTAAAGTTCAAAATAAATTGTAAAGCTTTGACTCCAAATATGTCCTTAATATTATAAATGCGAAAGTAAGTTTGTTTGTTTGTCTAAAATGTCGAAACAGACTTCGATCAAGTTTGGCACATGGATCGATCATAACCTGGGTTAGGACAAAGGATACTTTTTATTATCCCGATATTCTTATGGGATCGAGACTAATGCGAGTGAAACCGCGGGGCACTGCTCTACAAAATAAACGAAAAATGCATTTGAAAAAGCAGGTACACGAATGCACCAAAACAGTACAATATCATGAAATCGATACTCTAATTACTATTAAATTAGGTCAGAAACATAATACAAGGTGCGGCTCCATGAACCACCATAAAGTTCAAATAACCAAGATAGTGATCACCAATTCAACTGTCAAATCCAACTACCATCATCAGGCAATATTCCCAAAGGTGTTCGCTACACCGGTTTGCACGTAACCGTTGTTACGTAATGATCCGTGCTCGAATATTATTTACGTGTATCTACGTAGCTAAGGTTGTAACCCTACCTACGTAGATAGAATAGAATTTATTTCCAACGTAGGTGTATTTTTTTTCTCTTTATTTGTTTTGGGGTTTTTATCTAAACAGATATGTCAACCCCGTCGTGCCTTTTACTATTATAACGTTGATTAACCCATAAACCATACTAATTAGTCAAGCAGTATATAAAATAGGTGATAATATAATAGGTCACCGATGAAGGACTGTTATTAAATGATATGATTTTTTGGCTACCTTCTGAAGTTGGTTGGGATAAAATTGATTGTATTAATCCCACGTTAAGCCTATTTAAGTCAAATTCTCTCAAAAGTAACTTCTCTCGCTCCTGTTGCGGACACAATCCATCAGCAAATGCTGAACGTCCTCAATCTGATTACATTCTCTGCAATTCGGTGAATCACTTTTTTTTCATAAGGAATGCAAACTTCGCTGATGGATGTGGAGTGGCCAGAGCGAAGTCTTAAAATTAATTTAACATAGTTCCTACTAAGTTGATCGACATCGAACCAAGGCACACGAGGAGGCTCACCTTGTATGCTCCTATATCATATACCTTTTTGCTGACTGATACTTTCAAAGTGTTGCTTCCAGGATTTACGAGTTTAACAAATTAATTTATATTTAGATAATGTATTCCCAATAATCAGGTAAGTAGTCAATTGCTGTACCCTCTACTGCTGCTAATTTAGACAATCGGTCAGCATCCTCATTACGTGCTCGTATATCCGTGCTCGAATATTATTTACGTGTAAGTAGGTAAGGTTGTTACCCTACCTTTGTAGATAGAATAGAATAGAATTTATTTCCAACGTAAATGTTACATTGTATATCACAACTTAAGACTAAGTATTAATCATAATAAGTACTTACAATAAGTTTAAAAAGACACGGAATTCTTAAAAAATAATCTTTTTTAATTAGTAATCATTTCGTACGCTAAAATGATACGTCTTCTTGGGATTTCAACTAAACAAAAACAAAAAAATCTGATGTTAGAACTATGTATGAACAAATAAACTAATTGGCGGTATACAGATAAAAATTCTTTACCTTCCGCGCTAGTAATAGACTGTGCTACGGCAAGGTAAGGATTCTCGCTCTAGAAATACCAACTGTAAGTTAATTGACATAAGGACAGTTATCCAATAGGTATATGGTCATAAAGGAGTATAGAAAAGATGCGATAGCGGCTAATGAGTTACATGCACGCAAGATCCACGTAAATAATATCTAATAAGTAATAACTATCGAAACTTAATACAGTAATGAAGTTTCGATAGTAAGCCCTTGTTAAACTATGTATACTCGATACATCAAAGAAGTGCTACCCATTCCAGCACATTTTTTCAATATCACCTATTCAAAAAAAAAATTATATGATAAACAAAACTTACGACAAGATATCATAATCTTGGCCATAAATCTTTATTCATCTCGACATTTTATTACAGGTACTGGTTAATAATAGAATGCACAATCTTAAATAGAGAAAGGTGTCCGGGGTATTGGTAGAGAAAATATAACACTTTAAAATAAAACATGAGATAAAAATAAACATAAAATCTACTGAAACATACAATTAAACAAAAGCATTTATCTAACATAAAATTAATTACCAGGTAAGTATAAACCAACCACCTATTTTGGTAAACATTCTATAGCGCCCAAATTAATTAATTCAAACAGCACAAAAAACTAAACCGTTGTGAATGAAAGGCTAATTCCTAATTAAATTGGTATTTAGTATTTAGCGACCGCATTGGCGAATTGATGGTTATTTCTAATCACATATTGTAACTAACCCAATTTGTAAACAAATATAGCGGTCAGTGGTCACGTCGCTATGTCGATCGTATTATTAATTGATTTGTCACAAATCTCTCGTTACTTATACCGAGATTTTCTATAAAGATCATAATGAAGACATAATGAGTGTGATAACAGACCGAGAATAGGCAAGTCCGTCTTGAGTGGTTGCCTTAAAGGGGCTTATTTCAAAGAGAATCCATACTAATATTATTTAAAAAAAAACGGATTTCGACGAAAGGCGCACAAGTAGACCATGACCTGGGTCAGGACATAGGACACGTTTTATTCCAAAAGTATAATCCCGTTGTATAATTTCTGACCTCCATGCGAGCAAAAGCAAAACGGGCAAAACCTATGCTTCATAAACTATACCATTAACGTTCAGAAAAGCAGACATTTGTAGATTGGAAAACTATAATAAAACAAATTGTATAATAATATTCATAATACATAAACAAAATGAAGGTGGCTGAACAGATAGATAACATATGAGTAATTCCATTTGAACTCGCGTCACGTCTGTTTTTTTTTCTCCCATACACAAACTGGCCGCAGTAAGCGCAACTTAACTTTCGATGCAGCTGTGATTTAGCCACGACCCGCTGAAATACTAATTTAAAGCCACTTAAAAATGGTAATGACCCCATTTTCTCAGCGGAATCTTTTCAGATTATTCGCTGAACATCTGAAACGGTTACCCAGCTAAATATTACAATTTCGCAAATTATGTTTCGTAAACTAACTAAATATCCAAAACATCCCACGCTTTAGGTGATAAACTTCATTCCAAGTTGTAAATTGATTATCTACCTGTTCCCAAAGTTATTTGATATAATAATTAGTTGTTATTATTTTCGTATTGAATTTAATTTGTTTTAGTTTGTTTTGAATAAATTGGATGAGTTGAGGTACTATGTTGTTTGTAGATATGCATAACCTTTCAAATTATGAAAATATTGTTAATATTTTTTCAGCTTCCGTTGCTTTTTGTAAGTCAACTAGATGATTATGTGAAGAGGTGGCCAGCATCTTTCTTGAGCGCTAGTAACAGTTTCCTATATTTACCAAACTTGACCAAAGCCTTCGCTAGATTCGTGAATGTCTCTCATTCGAGTCAGTTCACTACATAGCTTGTACAGGTTAAATATTTTTAGAATAACCTTTGTCTGCCTTTTTTGGCTTCACACGGCTTCATTTATATTTGAATATTTATTATCACTACGCTTCTTAGACTTGCCTATTTTTTCAGGAATATAGCGTTACGTCCTTGGTAGAGCTTTATCTCACGTTTCACAGTTAGACGATTTATCTTACGGAATGTGACTATTAGAGAAACACGGTACCTAATTATCTTCAAGTCACTTTATATTTACCGCGTGCTCGTAAGTGGTAGCGTACGCTATCACAATATTTTTAAGGCATGTTTTGTGTTCCAGATTTGGCGGAGAGCCAGTTTGTTTTCCGCAGGGGGCGCTCTGCGGTAGACGCCATCATGCGCGTGCGTGCCCTGACGACGGGGAATGCTGTGGCCCGGGGTAGGGTCGTCTTGGCGGTGTTTCTAGACATCGCCAATGCCTTCAATAGTTTCAACACTCTGCCCTGGAGTTGCATCAGGGAGGCACTCCGGTATTACCGGATACCGACCTACCTCTGTCGTGTGGTCGAGACTTATTTGACGAACAGGGCCGTCATCTACCTCGGTCACCAGGGAGAATTGAACCGGCGAGGTATGTCGTGCAGTGTCCCACAGAGATCGGTCCTGGGGCCGCATCTGTGGGATATCGGCTACGACTAGGTGCTGTGCGCTGACTTCTCTAACGGTATCAGCGTGAGTAACTACGGTGACGCCACGCTGGTCCTGACGCAGGGGAGGTCGCACCAGGCGGCGGCCGAACTAGCGACACGCGGGGTTGCGACAATCGTTGAGAGGATCCGGCAATTGGGACTCGAGGTGGCCATGCACAAGCCCGAGGCCATGTGTTTTCATGGTCCTCGGAACGCGCCACCCCGTCGGGTTCCCAAATAACGGTAGGAAGGGTTCACATCGGCGTCGAGTCGGCGATGAAGTAGTTTGCTTCGGAAGCTTTCTGTTCCGGATAAGTCGGGAGGAAACACCCGGGTGTCACTATTGTGTGGATCGCCCGGTGGGCACGGTGAAGCATACGTTGGAGGTGTGTCCGGCTTTAGTGGAGCACCACGTCCGGCTCTGGTCCAGGCCATGATACGGAGCGAGAGGGCATGGGAAGCCGTCACTTTCTTCTGCAAATAATGCTTGCGAAGGAGGAAGCGGAACGCGTGAGGGAGAGGCAAAATTTGCGCGCTCACGCTCCTAGTCGCCGCAAGTGACGCCCTGGGTGTCGGGAATCCCAGACCGCTGGTAGCTCGCCGTCCGATTAGGACCAGGCCCGGGTCGACGGCGCGGCGCGTTGTGTTCCACGCGCGCCTCAAAGAGATGTCATCACCAATGACGGGGTCCGCTAGCGCCGATGCCTACCAGGGTTGCGGGAAAGGCCGAAAGGGTTACCGTGGCCCCTGGCACAGGCAACTGAAGGAACACGGGTAGGTTTTAGTCAGTAAGAGTCTGACCGACTGACTTCTCCCGCTCCGACCAGAACGGGAGAAGTTATTTGAAGATTTCCCAACCAAAAAAAAAAACACTCATGTATTGTGTTACGATTTCTCTTAAAGGTATAATAAAACTGTTCAAAATTATCATTAACTGAAGTTTGAAATTAGTTGAATCGAACGCATTGCTTTTGACTTTAACCATGTTTACCCCGCGTTTACACCAAAAAACGAGTTGTAAAGATTAGTTCTCTAGAAAACTTGTCAATAATGTTAAAAAGGTGAACAAAATAATTAACAAAGTCGCAAAGCAGCTGAAAGTAAAAAAAAACAAATAAACGTCATGAAAAGTATTCCTCTTAAAAATACAACAAAATGTTTGAAAATAAATTAAATTAAACAGCTTGAAAAACGCTGTGACGTCAAACAGTGGGCTTTTTATAGGCTACGCTTAAGTGAACAACAAAATATTCGTGTTAGCTGAAATATTGGAGAAAAACTAGCTAGAATCGTCGTTTTGTTAAACAACAGGTTTTCTTTATTTTAAAACGAAGAGCAATGCCAATAAGGCTTATTATATCCATGCTTAATTTTGAAGGTACACTGACTTCTAAAATACAGGTTTTTGCCTAGTTTAGAGGTCAGGGTCTCTATTACTGTTAATCACTTAGATTAAGCCATTTTGTTTTGTTTCTTGTTCAATGTAATGTTCGTGCATTTCTGGGAATAATACTAATTTATTATTACTATTAATAATACCTTATCAAATGGTAAGGTACCGGCTGCTTTTCTATTACATTATGAAAATCTTGTAACAATTATTTTTATTGATTAAATAAACGAAGTTAGAAATGTTTGTCCAAAAACCGTAACTACTTGTAGTGTTCTAGTTAAAATAATACTAAGTCAAGCCAAGAGTTATCTGTAAAGACCAGGATTATTATGTATGTACCAATTCAATACTTTATACTACGAAGTATACACTTTTCTCCGAAACAGTCATCAGCAAAACGACTGCCAACGTTTTTCTCATTGTTTTGCCTAAAATAAAATAGAAACCCGAACCTACCGACCACTAAAAGCTAAATTCGCAATAACATTTTCAACAAAGTTCAGATTTACTGAATACGAATTTTACCAGCCTGACAGGGACATTACCCCTATGTGTACCTGTGAAAAAATGTGCCTAATGAATTGCCTTGTCAAAACGTTGGCACAACTTTTATCTGAAAATTGACGCACATTTAAAAAAATCATAAATATGTAAATATGTGAACGCCATGTATCTATCACTTAATTAACTTATTTATCATTGCTACAATGAATAAATTCTTTTTACCTATTGTGGTACGTCTTCACATATAATCATATAATTAATGTATACAAAATATTGTAACACATTTTAAAAGAGTAACGGTGGAGTTTCGTGTCCATTCTTCTCCATACAAAACTACCTTTGGGAAGGGGCGACTGGAATCAATTCTATTTAAATGTAAATGTTGACGTTCAAAAGTGCCTTTTATGTGCCTATTTGAAATAAATGCTTTGACTTTGACTTTGACTTTGATCTATTTTAATTTAAAGAGAACTCTATTCTAAGAGACAAAAAACGGCCAAATAAAGAGGCAGGTAATGTTTGGCTCCTTATTTGAGTAATTCTAGGAAAACTACTCGTATTCAATAGGAAGCGCTGTTTACAGCCAACATTGAAAGCTGAAACCATTTACGCGGGTTAAAATTCCCAGAAATAGGTAATAAAATGACATCACTCAGAGCTTAGAGCACGTAACACACATCACCGTAGTTCAGCACACATATCAGCAAAGTAATTAAAAATATATGATGATTATAGTTTCCTCGTGCATGTCCTAAAATTGTTTATCTAGACCCATGCTATAAATCCTCTATAAAAGTTTATGAGACAGTTTGTTTATTGCCAACATTAAAACAACCAGTGTCATAGTAACCATTATATCATCCAAACGAGTGTAAATTGTGTGTGTGTGATGATGTGTGTGTGTGAGTATGTGATGTGTGTGTAAATATGTGTGTGTGTGTGTGTGTATAATGTTGTACTAAATCTAATTATGCAACTCGAATTTTAAAAAAGAACATTGTTATTCACGCGCGTTTCACTACAATAGCTAATCATTAAAAAAAAAAAACTTATAGATTGTTCGAATTCACGGCGTATCCCGTCATTATTGTTCGATATTAGTAGGTATTGCGAAAAATTATTACTTTGTTGTTCACAAAAATGTGTGATACAAGCTTTGATAACACACCACCAGATATTTCCTAATTTATTTTGTAACAGATACTCAGCAATTAAACTTACCATGAATTTACATAGGGATCTTACAACGGTGTACAACCCCCTATGGTTTCAGAATATTTTATAGAGGATTCATATCATGGGTGTAGATAATGTCTTGTATGCAACTGTACATAATGATCTATCAAATCACTCATGTGTTACTATTATCACACTCGGCTTCGCCTCGTGTGATAAACCTCCATTCGTGTTTTAATACCCCTTATTATACAACAGTTTCATAAATAACTATAATAAAAGCTATTGGATGCCCAGACGCCCGATTTCGTCAGCATCTGATCGGCTACGATCGGCTGCCGCGACTAAACGCCACACACTGCCGATTACAGGCTGCAGTGACCACAAAAGTCTTCTCTTCCTCCTCATGTGCAATACTTCCACATACTACTCGTGTGCAAGCAGCGCACAAGAGGAATAACTAAAAGTAATATATATAAGTATCCACTAGTTTTCCCATTACCTCCTCGCCATTTACGCCATTTGGACGGAAAACACGACACAGGTACGGAGGAAAACGACACAAGAAGGAGGAAGTGCAAATTACTGCAGTGCCAAATGCAACATTATTCGAGACTACAGGGAAATTAAGAAATGTTTAAAGTAATAACATTTATATAGTTAAACTAACAACTGTAACAGCTGTAGACATCTAAGTAAGCAACATTCAGGTATGCAAGCAAAACTTTAACATTGCAAGCGAACTTTCCTGTACTCAAATTACACCATAAACTTGTTGCTATGCCAACTACAGGATAGAAAGAGACAGCACGATGTCAAAGGCTTTCGATTTGAACCTTTCGTAAAAGGCCATTAGTCAAACTGAGCTTTTAAACTGTGTAAATGACGTGATTTATATCGTGGACGCTGATTTTTACTCTTTTTACTTTCAACGTCTATTTTGAAATGTTGCGCACATTCCATTTGGCCGTGAAAGCAAGTAAAATGAAAAAGTCACTGAAGTATAAATGCCTTTACTTGGGACGTCGGTTCCGTATGAAATAAATGATAAAGCTTAGGGTGAGCAGCTTAATGTTTATAAAAACTTGACTTATTTTTGTATGAGGTGTGAAGTATTGTAACTTTCTTTGTTGTATTGATAACTGTAAGAGATTTTGTTTAGTTTCTAAGAAGAAAAAGGTTGAACCATGGAGGTTTTTAAAACGTAATATTGAAATAATATTAATGATACTACAGAATCTCTAAAACAATGCGTGGCTTAAATTTCGACATCGGGTTAAAAACTTGATTGAATAATCATTTTAGTTTCAAAAATTCATGATTGATTTTTTTTGTCAAAAACATGTTAAAAATATTTATTGTATCGCAATAGTTTTCGGCTTTGACTGCTGCCACGTTCGACGTGACATCAACAAAGGGAAATAAAAAATTCGAAACACTGAAAAAAACTAAAATGCTCGCCAATGTAAAAAATAATACGATGAAAGCGGATTATTTCCGTACGAACCACCGCACCGGTCACAATCCAATTTCCTAAGTTTCGGAACGCGACATCTGTCCGCCACAACAATGTGTATGAAAAATGCTGAATCTTTTCTTTGAATAAGTAACCTCATCACCGTCATATTTATCGAGACGTGTATATCCAATTTTGTAGAGGAATATTGAAAAAATCTCTATGCATGGCGAAGGGATTGGTGAACGTAGTACGAATATGTGCGAACAATAATATCGTAATACTGTTACACACTGCTAGCTCGCGGCAAGCTGAGGGTACCGTAATAAATAAAACGCGAGTTTATATTATAACTCGGATAATCATTTCTAGAATCGGAACTACCTACGTTTTTTTACATTATGATATCCATGTCAGCTCTAATTAATTTCTCTCATATTTAATCTGAATTAGCGCTTGTGTCATATTTATGCCATCAAATTCTCTTCTACTTATACTCGTAGAAGCACCAAATAGGCTATAATCTCCACATAACCCATCCTCTTTGGGCAATTTGCATCTGTAGGCTCTTGGAAAGTAATCATGTCATATCTCAACAGAAAACATTTACTGCAAGTATCGTCCACCGAACCATTTTTCATCAACATTAAATATCAATATTTGTATGCAGTGACTTTCATCTGACCTCCACAATTTCTGTCAATAAGTTACCAGTAGTAAATTTCATTTTCGTAAAAGGTCGGTGCCTTATAAAGACGGTTCTTTAGTTGGTAGATAGGTACCTACTCATATTATGTAGCAATATGTTACCGCATGAACGCATTGCTCTCCCAGATACAATTGTATCTGATGTCGATAAGGAGTGATGTATCGCCTGAACGCATTTCCAGCTTAGCGTCTTAACTTATTGCATTAGGACGTCCTCCGTCGTCCGCCGTACAAGTACAGATCCTAGATCTGGGGATCGACGAATAGATCCCACAATACATTAAAAAAGTACCATCAGCTTAGTGAAGCATACGTTCCTGTGATATTGAGTGGTTTCTATTCATTTCATTTACTTAGGCTAGTAGCTAGGTAGGTACCATTTACCTTCAATTTGGTTCCTAATTTTCAAATAAACCGGTTTCCAAATGTATACAAGGTGTAACTGAATAAACGCAAGCTCTGAAAGTAATTTGCTCATAATTGACTACTGAATCGATTTCAGTAACTATTAATATAGGTTTTTTTTTTAATTATGTATTTTGGAATAGGTACTGACCGCCGATTGAGCCAAAGAAAATTAAATCTTATTTCAAGGCAATAAGACTCAATTTTAAATGCATAAAGTAATGCTATGGTCAACACGATTTTCTAAATAATAAAAATTAGCTTTAAAAAAAATATTTTGGTCATTGTATAATACTTTTAAGTCAATACTCTAATTGGGGTGTGTGAGGTCTTGCGTTAATTATGTTACACGTTATATATATGTATAAATTAAAGTCACTTTTAGGCCCCATTCACATAGGAACGCGCGGGCGCGGCGGCGGGTGCGGGCGCGGTTACTTGGCGAGTTCGTGTTCACATTGGCGCCAGGCGTTTGCGCGAGTGTGACGAAACTTACTTGACGTCGCGAGTGAATCGCGCGGTCCGCCGCTAGTTCGACGTGAACACACACAAACATCTCACGCGTTTGATATTGCCGCGAGCGGCGCGCGCGCGCCAGTCGCTAGCTTGCCCGCTACGTGCGTTTCGTATGTGAACACTTGGATTTGGATATTATGCCATATGTTTGATATTTCGCGACCGCGCCCGCCACCGCGCCCGCGAGTCAACGTGAATGAGCACGTATCTGTCTGTGTGACCGCGTTCTTCTTCTAAACTCGGCAACGAACTTTGATGCGTTTTTGTTATTAAATATAAATAAATATCGTCTGACATTGCACACAGCACCGTCTAGTTCCAAGTTAAGCACTTAATTAAGGCTTGTGTTATGGATACCAGATGGTTGATACACTACTTAAATACATTTTTTTTTCGTAAATACATACATATTATAAATATACATCCATGACTCGGGTACAAATGTCCATATTCATCATACAAACATTTGCCCCTACCGGGATTCGAACCCAAGACCATTTGGTTTCGCTGACTACACTTAGCCACTGTAGCCACTACACCAAACGTGTCGTCGTGTTATTCATTTGGGGAATTTATTCCGGAAGGTTTATGTGTACCACAGAAATATTAAAAACAGATGTGTAAATTACATAATATTAAACTTAAATACATATATATGTGCGAAGCATGAGCGGATCTCTAGTTAAACATAATCAAATAACCACATTAGTACTTAACCAACTGCACCTAATAATAAGGTAATCGACTCAATCTTATATTCTACTATAAACGACAAAATTAGAAACATATTTCAAATTAATTACACTAATAAATTTAACTATCATATCATACCATAAATAAAATTGTAATCGAAATCGGTAAAGTTTAATTAGAAGGACGTAATAATTCATTATAAGCACCTCAACTGATATTAATTGATCGGTATCATAAACACCTGACACTTGGAATATTAACGTTTCGTTTACTTAGTTTGCGTTTACTTACAAACTTGTCAAATAATATATTTTTCTCAGACCTATTTTCAGGGTGTTGAAAAACATCGTAACACATCACACAGCATCTTCAAACCAGGCTCACTTCCTTACCCACTTCACTGAAAACTGTTGGGATATTAAAATTATGAGAGTTCTGTTTTAAGGCATACATCAGGGTGTACATATTTACAAAATATATGTATAACATAGAAACTGTGGCGATCCATTTCTAAAATATCGTACGAAATCCTGTCTGTCAGGAACAATACAATAATTATTTTTTATCGGGCAACACACTTCTGATAAAAAGGTTTATTGTTTGCACGACGTAAAGCGAATGCGGGCGGCACTGGGTGCTTTATTTTTTAAATCTCCAATATTTTACGTACAAAGAGCATGAAAAATATTGATAGCGAGCAGTGCGTCAAACTCGAAATTTATTTACATGTTTTTAAATTATTATGACATTTTATTAAATCTGTCATGTTATCGTATTTAGCATTAGGCCTTAGTGCCGATATAGATATAGACACGTAAAGAGTCGTGTTTTTTTTTGTAAAGCAAGCTTTTTAGCCAAGCCCGTTTTATGAAGGAATACCCCTCAGAGATTTTGCGTCGTCATGTAAATAGCGACCCTATCTGAGAATAGAATCATATATAAGATACGCATTTCACACGCGTGCCAATAATACCTCTTATGGGTAGAGCACCAAAATAGTTTGAAAGACGAAAATATTTTTTAAGAAAGAGTGTTAATATCATAAGAGGGAAGTTGTACTCTAATACGGTGTGTCTATTAAAACATAAAGGGGAATATAACTATCTAAGGGGAAATTGGAATGTTGGTTTCTTCAATGATAACTATGAACTTTCGAAAATTACCTTAATTTAGGAGGACGGAAAATATTTTGACCGCTCGAGCGGTTGGCAAGTTTTTTATTTTAATTTTTATAAATGGCATCTCGCAGGTCAGCCTAAGAGGTTGTCGGCAGCTTAACCGGGCTGGTCTGTGGCTGCCTTAATCAATTAAGGCCTCCAGCCAGGGCTTAAAAAAAGCATATAAACTAGACGACTACACGCTACTCGTAAGGGCACCCCCTGTGGGGTACGGACCTCGGCTTAGGGCGACGCTGTGGGAGGGCAGCGAGAGACAGGCTGGATCGGAATTATTATTTAGGGATGAATTTAAAGCTACAGGCACAGCGGCGCAGGCTGGGTCAAGCCAGGGTCGGGGCAGACGTGGATTGGGGCGTCGCGACGGGCCTGGGCGGTGGAGATAGACGGACGGCGGTCTGTTTTTGTGTTTACTGAGAGTACTGGTGGCCTTACGTGCAGGAGACAAATAAGTCGTCGTCGGGGATAATTAAGGTATGAATCGGGCGGTGAATCTTACTTGTGCGGGAAGGAGTGTAGCGGGTGGCCGCTTTAATCAGGCGATTGGTGTGCTTAAGTCACAGTCAAAGAAACGCTTTGCAAGACGTTTCATGAACTGCTGAATGGTGGGCATTCTAAGGTCTTGGTGAAGGTTCACATTACGGACATAGAAAGGGACTGCCATAACTTTTCTGAGGAAACGGTTCTGGAGGGTCTGCATCTTATGAAGATGGCGGGGCTTAGCATGTGCAAATACGACGCAGGCATAGGTCATCATGAGACGGATGCCTGCGGTGTAGCTGCGCAATTTGCAATTTCGTGACAATTTGCTGCGGGCGGTTTATGAAGTGAAGCCTACCAAGAACGAAGGAGGCGCGCGAACGAGCCGTCTTTATGTGCTCACTGAAGGTAAGGTGGTGTTCAAGGATCACACCTAGGTATTTAGCTCGCTTCTCCCAAGGGATCGGCTTGCCATACGTAGTGATGAATGATGGCTGGGGAGTCCCAATCACGGTATTTTCATAGGATTTATACGAGCTACCTTAGATTTAGCAGCTAATAGTCGTACCGTTAAGTCACTGTTATTTTCCGTGCATCTGATGTACACACATGCTCCGTATGCTTTCAGTGAAGCGTCACTGAATACATGAAGGTCTATCAATTTCGGTGAATCACATCACACTCTTCTAGGTATTTGTAAATTCAATAAACAGTTTAAATTACTCGCAAATTCTAAAACCTTTCCTCTATTTCTTGAGGGTCTGCATCTTATTTTTATTGCCATACCTTTTGTAGTATTATTTTGCTGTATTTGAACATGGACTTAACAGCCATAAAGGATCGAATATTGTAAATGCATTAGATAATATGCGTCTTTTGGTTATGGTATCATGATTGTGATATGGTTTTACTGAAAAGTTTAAATTATCAGTTATGGCTCGACGGTTCACTTATAGTTAATTTGTCTTGAGTATTTAGAAACGAATTTTTGAATAGATTTTTAGAATTAGTTTTATATTTGCGTAAATTAAAACAGGCCGACTTTAGAGCGGAGGATATGGAATTTTGAATGTTAGTTACTTGTTTTCCATCATCACAACCAGTGATTAAGTCGTCGACTTAAAAGTCATTTTGTATTATATATTTTTTATAGTTTCGTCCCCACAGTCCTCGTCCACCTACCACAGACAGCGAGCGCTTAAATAGCCCGCACTTGTGATGCCATAAGTGAGAGTATTAATTGGCATCGTTCTGATGGGCAAGGACTAATCTTCACTCCATAGAATTAATTACAAGTTTTTACAGGATCCATCTACTCTCAATTTTCTGTACATTTTTACAATGTCACCAGTAATAAAATATTTATGTTGACGTCCTCTTGTGAGTATGGAGAAAAGAGAATGCAGTATTTTTGGTCCCACCATTAGAATGTCGTTGAAAGATATACCTACCCGAGGAGATAGGGATGGATTCATCAAAAACTACACGGACTTTGGTTGACTCGCTTTTGTCCTTAATTACGGCATAAGAAATATGATAATTTTAGGTGCTACAGATATGTGTCCTAGCTCTTCATATTCTTTCATAAAATCAACGTATTGTGGTTTTAGTGTGGGCTATTTTCTAAAACTTGATACTAAGTATACAATATTTTTTTTTGCAATATTATAGGATTCGCCCAAGTTGCTTGGAGAACTATTTAGAGGTAATTTAACATAAAATCGTCCGTGACTCAAACGGACCGTATTTCGCAAAAAAATGCTTATCACAGGCCCTTTCCCTTTTGCCGCGAAAGGGTTTGTTTGGGAGTTCTTCAATCTCCCAGAATTTGGTAATTAATTTATCAATGCAAGACTCTTGAATCTTGTTATTTTTTGTAATTATGCTATTGTTGAAATATATGCTAAACAAATTATTTTTATTTATCGGACCGGCTATTAAACAACCAAATTTGAAATTTGTAAGTTGAGTTTATATATTTATACATAAATATTAAAGATTTCTAGGCTAGCCCCGAAAAGATCACATCTAATCAAGATATCAACTTGAGAGGGTTCATTAAAATTAGGATCGCTAAATTTTATGTGCTTAGATATTTTAAATTTAATAACGACAAGCATTTTATAAATAACATCAAACTGCTTATAAATAGATTGAAATTTAACAATGTAGCTCTCCTCTTTCCTCTTAGACTAGTGGTTTTCGATAACTATAATATTAATACTAGTTATTGGAATGGAATCGAGTGACAGTTTATCTCTTAAAGATTTTGTTATAAAACTGCCTTGGCTACCACAATCGAGCAATGCATGCAATGTGTCATATTGATTGTTATTAGGATTATGAACTCTAATGAAAGCAGTAGTCTATAAGAGAACATGATTGAATTGATATTCCGAAGAGTTAACGTTTATAGATTCCGATTCTGAATGTGCATGATTATTATTAACTGCTTGGCTAGCCGCTAGAACGCAAGAGGCATAAAAAGTAGCCGCATAGAAAGTGGCGCCGCATGTTTGCTCTCACCTAAGTAACCTTTTAATTAATCGAAATCCGATAAACTTTATTCAATTTTTCATTTTTAAAAGATCTTTGGCACACTGTATCCGATTGCTTAGTCGATTTCGTGCTTAAAAGCCGCGTATTCAAATGTATGACAACACTACAAGCGTTCAACCAAAAAAATCAAATAATTAAAAAAATATGGCGTCTTGTCAGTGACGTACGGACTCGCGCGTGTTTTGTTTACATGATAAATAATTTGTGTTTTAAGTGGGTTTTCAAGTGTTTTAAGTGCTATGGCCTGTTTAAGTGTGTGATAAATATTATAGTGAAGTGAATTACTGCAGGATTTCAATGTCGGTGAGTGAAAAAATATTACGTAATTTCGGTTTTATTCCACAACCGGCGCTGACCGATTCATGTTTATTGTTATTACGTGTATGTGTTTTCAGATCCTTATTTTAGTACAGTGTGTTATTCTAATACAACTACTTTTATAACAAAGTTGAAGCATTAAATAAGCTTTCCACAGGTACCAATATTTTTATTCTACGTATCAGATTTATATTTATAAAACAACATTTTGTTTCCATTGTCTTGGCGGCCATTGTTATTTTTTTGCCGTCGGCAATTTTTTTCAACTTTGGACGCTCGTAAATAGTACATATTGTACTAATGCTATGTGGTTTTATTAGTGTTTTGCGTTAAGTATATACACATAATGTATTTAAAACCTTAAACAATATAGGTCAACGCTCGTTTTTTCGAACTATAACCATTTATTTGAAAAAAAAGTTACGTAAATACTATCGTACGTACGTATCGTACGTAGTGTTTACGTAAATAGTATCCTATTTCAAACGAAACTCCGCTATCTTAAAGCCCCGTTCCTTACCATAACAAAAAACACAAGTGTTAGCACCATTCAACGAAACCCAAGTCGTAAAAATGCTTTGTTTACATTATCGGGCGGCCGAGCGGCGCCCCGGCGGGCGCGCCGGTGACGCATCTGGCATTCATCCCACTAGATTATTGTTCCCGCGCTTTTTTTCTTTGTACCGGCTGGGTTATGACTTTGTTTACAATCAGGACATGGTGCAAAACCACAAGCATTTGCTGGATGATCCTGTTTAAGGAAATTAGAACAAGGTTTATATTTATTTACCTACATCTGCCCATTTTTCTTGTATAGTTTTGTTTTTGAAGTGATTTTGACTGCAGATTATACATACAAATGATTTTGAAGTGTCTTTATTAGTAGCTGTTGCTGCCTTATTTTTGATATTTATCCTGCTTGTTATTGTGATTATTTTGTGTTGCTATTTGAACGAATTTGATTATTTTGAACCGTTGAACCCTTTTGGTGGCTGTTATCTGTTTTATTCGTATCTAAAGCTTCAAGGCACATCAGCGAATCTATCAAAACTTGTTTAAAGTTTTCTAAGGTTGGAATGTCGTTACCAAGATGGTTTTTAAATTCCTCCCATTTTAAAAGCGTATTATTGTGTAATTTTGAGGTTAAATTAAATATAACACACATATCCCAATTGTCTGTAGGCATTCCTAGACTAGAATTTTTTGTAACATGGTAAACTTAAAATATTTTTACTCGACCATGACTTTACAGTTTCTCTGCTAGATGAACCTATGTTAAAACAATGAATGCATGTGATGATCAATCAGAAATCTATTATCGTAACGATCACACAACAACTTCTAAGCTTCCTTGTACTTGTCAGATTATACTTCAAGATTGAAAATTATGCGTGCCGCGTCTCTTTCAAGGTAAGAGATTAGATAATGAAATGTATGTACCGGCTAGAGTTGCTTATTACGATCAACTAAGCTCAAACAAGAGGCTGTGACCTTGAGCCACCTAAAATATGCACCGCCAAACCCTGCAATTTGTATACGTGGCAACCTGATACCAGAGTCACGAGGTTCAGATCAGGATTAATGACAGCCATGACTACATGATTGCATACAGCTGCTGTGCAACCAACCCTTTCCAATGGCTAGCCCACTCACCATATCAACTTCAATTTTGTCCCGCTCCTCAAGCTCTCATGACAGGCTCCCACTATTTACGACTTCAATCTGACTTTGCAATTCATCAAACTTAGCTGATAATTTTTCAGACATACCAAGTTTAATCTTTAATTCAGCTATTTTCAAAGTTTTTAATAAGTCCGAAGACGATAATTTAACCAAAAAGTTTTTTTTAACTTGGTAGCTTGACCTATAATTGAGCTACGCCTGACAGTCAATTAGCGCAATTTCTTTAAACCGGCTTCTTGCGAATAATTTTAAAAACAACAATTTAGTTAAAGCCATTTAAGCTAAGTATAATAAACTAACAAGCAGAGCAGCTCAACTATCTTTCAACATAAAAACAATAAGTTTGTAAATTAATTAAAGTAGTCTCACGCCTCTCAATTCGACGTCGCCTGCCAACCAGGAAACCGGATCCACGCTGCCAAGTACGGAATGCAAGCTCTGCTCGTACCAATGGCGCTAGCGTGATGTTCCGAGGTATCTGGAAAGTTTGGCGAACAATATTAAAAACGGATTGGGAACGTTACGTTATCTTTTCTTAGAATAACATGTGATAAACGATGTCGGTAGATGTTAAAACGCCTGCTAATAGACGGTCAGCAGGCGGGCCTAAATACGGTGAACATGAAAGATTCTTCAAAAGATAAAAATACGATCGTGTTATTGTTAATACCTCTTATGGGTAGAGCACCAAAATAGTTTGAAAGACGAAATTATTTTCTAAGAAAGAGTGTTAGTATCGTAAGAGGGAAGTTGTCCTCTATTACGGTGAATATGAAAGAATCTTCAAAAGATAAAAATACGATCGTTTGAATGTGGTTTCGTATATTCGTTTCATTTTTAGTGCAACCGCCACGGCTGAATTCTGTCGAACAGAAAACAGCCTATAACCAATCACGAAATTTTGAAGTTATAATTAAAAGCAACAAAAGACAAAACAAAGTTAAGTTTCCTTTGCTTGTTTTCATTTAATTTATTTAGTAATTTATTATAATAACCTCGGCGCCGACGGGTCGGAAGGTTTACAAAACAGGATTGTTTCCATTTTCTAGTTTCAATCAATCTTAGCTTATAAATCCACTAATCTGATTATCAAGAATTTTACAATGAAATACATCAAGGAGAAAGCCCGATAACATATTTTAATTCATAATAAATATGCTGTAGACTGACAAGACACAGCCACTAACATTTCATACCACTATAGCGTCTATGTGTGTTTAGTGCCTTTATAATATTTCTAGGTTTATTTTTAAATCTTATGCTTTTCCTGCATTGCGATTCTGTAACCATCTCACCGTGAAAACTTAGGTGAAGTGAGCGTGGATTGAGCTGTCAGTGTCATCCCACTGATGCTAGGGATTGACCAAGCATTACATTTATACGAGTAATCATAATCGAGATTTTAATTATGTTTTTTAATATTAGTTCTGTTGGTAATTTTATATTATTTAAAAGCTAGTATATAAGTGTCTAAATATTATTATTTTGAGTTTTTTTTTATAAAACAGCAACACAGTAATTCAGTCAGAAACTAGTTGAAATTTCTGTTTTGCTGTTTTATTTAAAAAACCCGTAAATAGTAATTTTTAGACACTTAAATAGCCTTGAAATAATATAAAATTATCAATAGAATATCATAAAAAAAAACTCGATTATGATTGTAAATGAAATGCTTGGTCAATCCCTAGCATCAGTGGGATGACACTGACAGCTCACTCCACGCTCACTTCACCTAAGTGTTCACTTCACGGTGAGATTGTTACAGAATCGACATACTGTTCTTGGAAAACATCTTCTATCTTTTTCCTCTTTATTAGATCCTCGCTATTAATTTACAGTTTTCAAATAGATATGTTATAAATATGTCAAACAGAATAATATGTCGGACCCTTAACATAGGATCGTGATTAGACATAGTGTCAGATATACTGGGCGCAGAATTGGGATATGCTTCAACTAGAGAAATAACTCATTGTAACGTCCATACTGGTCATTCTTATTGAGTCAATTATACCGACATTACTTAACACTACAGAATTAATACTTTGAACTTAAAAAAAGAAACACTGAGCAATTCCTAGGCCAGAATGTGTCGCGACCACGTCTCAACGATCACTGTCGCTGCATGGTCCATATCGACACCAATCCGCTAGACTCCGCACAACGCCTAACTAAGGTCGTGGAAAAAGTTATTTCGTATTTTATATAAAAATTCAAGAAGACTAAGAGCTCTTGTCGCACAAATATTGAGCCTTTTTGTACACCCAGACTTTTAGAATGGGTCAAAACTGTTTTGTGGTCCACCCCTAACTCTTCAGCTATGTCGAAACTACAAATAGGACGATCTAGGTCCACTTTTTCAAAAATGGCATTGACTCTATCTGTAACAGAAAAACAATTGAAAAATGGCGGGCAATAACTTTTACTTTTAATTTTTCATCTACGCATTTAATGGTATCAAAACCAGCCAGATACAAACAGTACAGCCAAAGAGATATTACTTCAACTGTATACCTATAAAATACGAGAAAACTTTTCCCCGACCTATTATTATGAATATTATGAATTCGTAAGCTTAATAAAAAATTTTATTATTGTAAAGAGTTATCTAGAACTTCAACGCTCCATAATTCACGTGTATAGTTTATTGTATATGTCCCTCGCAATCTACATAGCAAATTCACGAAGGTGATTATGAATTAGGTGTTCCAGTCAAAAGTTGCGACGAAGTTCAGTAATAAACTCGAACGCCAGAAGGCTTATGTCGTATAATCTTCGCGGGAGCAAATTAAATTTAACACCATCCGAGACTACCTATGTAATCTTTAATAAGAGGCAGCCGTTAAGTCTCAGACGCACCTCGCGATTTTCATCGTTTATTCAAGAGAACCATTCTGATAATGAAATTTCCCCTTTAATAGTCCGCGGAATTGAGACAGGGTTAAATTGTGAAATCTTCGCTAATGGTGGTGGGAACTTAAACTCGCGCACCCATACGTTAAATTCCGCGTAAAATACCCGGGAATAATTCTCAAATATCTACGCTCCCGATAAAACCCTCAAGTTCTTTGGAAATAAAATTGATCGGATACTGTTTAGTGCTAATGTTAAGTCTTCAAAGAAATCAGTAACGTTTTTCTTCCTTTTTTCAGCGAATAAGCCACGCTTAGTAATGTTCATTGGCGTTTTAGGCAAGGCAATAATTTACAGTCATTTATTCTAGAGGTAAATAAGACCTCTTGTCTGACTTGACGTCTAAAATGTTGAAGGAATTTTAAAGCACCCCGGCGCCCTTCCACGATTTTATTTTGCATGCAGTAAAGTGACTTTGATATTATAAGACTTAATTTATTCTTGTGCGACATTTATTAGGAAGGAACGCTGTTTTGAAGCAGGTGTTGCTCTATTGGTGAAAGCTGAATATTTTTTTTTTACGAAAGACGTTTAGAGATTACGAGTTTTTAAGTCAGACACAATGTATCTGAACCAAGGTGTAGCATTAACTAAACCAAAATTAAGCTTCTAAAAAATTTTTAACATTGTCTAAGGCTGTCTTTAAAACTGTATCGATCCGTAGCTAAAACTTTACCATGTAGTATTTGACATCTGACTTTCGCATTACATCATGATTACTTGTTCCCTGTAGGATAAGTGACAACCATGATTGAAGATCACAAAGTTACCAGATGACAAGTACCACGATAGTGTCCAATTAGTAACAAGTCATTTGTCTTGTACAATGATATTTTAAATGATTTATTACGAAGATACTGAATGTTTTTAAGGGCTATCTTTTCCAACGTCAGATATCTTTTCCCCGTGAAATTAAATTAATTTGTAACAGTTTTTGTATCGAAAAAGAAAAAAAACTGCCAATATTATTCCTCAGACTCACATAGTGTTTTTTTTTTGAGGTTGGAAAATCATCAAATTACTTCTGCCGCTCTGGGTGGAGCGGGAGACCGTGTCAGACTCTTACTGACTAACACCCACCCGTGTTCCTTCAGTTGCCTGTGCCAGGGGCCACGGTAACCCTCTCGGACTTTCCCGCAACCCCGTCGCCGTCATTGATGCTGACATTTCTTTAAAGCGCGCATGGAACACAATGCGCCGTCAACCCGAGCCTGGTCCTTATCGGACGGCGAGCTGTCAATTGCTCGCCGTCCACAAGCCCGCGCCTACTTTGGCCGGGAATCGGCTTGTGATTCCCGACGCCCAGGGCGTCTCCTGCGGTGGCTAAGGGCGTGAGGGCGCGAATTTTGCCTCTCCCTCACGCTTTCCGCCTCCTACTTCGCAAGCATTACTGCTTCGCAGAAGAAGGTGACGGCTTCCCAAGCCCTTTCGCTACCATGGCCAGGACCAGGGCCGGACGCGAGAGATCGCCAAAGCCAATCGCCTCCACGAGCAAGCAGTGTGGTATCCCCCGGGCGATCCACACAATGATGACACCCAGGCGTTTCCTCCCGCCTTATCTGGAACAGGAACCTCCCAAAACAACCGTGTCCGGTGAGGACCTGCGTCAGGCGGAAGATGAGGACGCAATTGTGGCGTGCCCAGCGCTGAGTTGCGACAATCGCATTCTCCATGCCGCCTTGAGATCCCGCCGGAGCTCTGTCCGTTGTGCCGTGGTTTTTTGCGGCAGCGGAGTTAAACCCTGGCGTTTCGCCTCCTTGCGCCACTCCCATATGTGCGCGAGGACGTTTGCCTCCAGATCCCATGGCGAGATTCACATACCTGGAGTTGAAAATCAGCCCTAAATGAGATATTCATTTAGAATCAAATAAAAAAAGGAATTTAAGGTGTCAAAATAATCGTAAGTTGCAAACTTTCAGAAATGTATAGTAGGTACGCCTGTGGTTTTACTGGTGTGGTCCCACTTGCAGAATCCAACCGGGAGCTACCTGTCCCGTGAGACTTAGTCCCTTACGCAACAATCAGTGCCAAGCAATATCAATTATACTCAGACATTCATGTAATTGATTATCGCTAATTAGTACATAATTGAAACTATCCCTCGTCAAATAAATCAACTGGTTTAATTAACATGTTAGTAACATCCTCGGATTAATGTGTCATGTCTCAATTTATGCCTTTGTGTTGTTTGACACCAGGGACTCAAACTTTAACCGTAATAAGTTTTTTTAACACAGTTTTTTAAAACTGTTTTATAAGAAAAACATTTTTAAATGAAACCGTGATAAAATGCGTGACTCAAGCCTATCACAGGGGCCGTGCTCGCCCCGCAGATGTCAGTTGAAAGACTTTTTTTCAGTTTAAAGTTTGTTTTATCACCATTACGTTATAATCATAGACAGTTTAGTGAAGGATATCATTATCTTAGGCACAACAAAGATTAATTTTAAAGAAAGTTTACTAACACTACCAATTTAATTTGTTAATAATTGGCCATGCGTAATTTTTTTTCAAGGCATGACCAATATTATAACTTAGGCACAGATTACCTTCAGAACTTTCATTCTTTGTACTTGCGCGCGCTCCCCGGGCCCCAGGCGGCCCTTTTCAATAGAAAAAGGCAGCCCTGACGTCTTATCGTTTGCTGCAAGGACATGCGGCCGCGCGCGACTATGAAGTAATAATAAGCCCATGTATGCACGGACGTGAAAATATCGCGGCGAGATTTTATCGGGAACTGGGTTTTCAACTCTCAGGGTTGAGCCGAACGTTGAGAATCCAACAGAGGGCATCCCACTGCGTCGCAAAACACACTGTTAGATTTTCAACTCTCGGCGCTAAACAGAGCGTTGAAAATCCAGTGTGCAATAAAATCCCACCGCGATATTTTTACGTCCTTACGAACGTGGGCTAACTTTTTGCCCGAACGTTACATTTTAAGTAGGCAATTTAGCGGTAGGTATAGATAATTTTGTAGAAAGTGATTCATCTGTAGTGCGTTATTATTCTAATTAAGATCTGTAGCAATCTGTGACTTAGGATAGGATAAAATGTAAACGTAGGTACGGTGGACAATGTTCGCGGTAGATCACTTCTAAACCTTATATTCATAGTAATAAGGATAGAGTGGTCTATTAAGATCTGTAGCAATCTGTGACTTAGGATAGGATAAAATGTAAACGTAGGTACGGTTGACAATGTTCGCGGTAGATCACTTCTAAACCTTATATTCATAGTAATAAGGATAGAGTGGTCTATCCGAAACGTCCTGGAGTGTACAAACAATTTTTGTTACAAAAGAGATTTAAATCCCGCCAAATGTCAGGCTATCAAAGTGGGGAGCCCCTACAGCTTTAGGAAGCTGAAAGGCTTAACTGTGGCACCTGTAATCTTCGACAACTCAGTCATCCCGTTTAGCTCTGATGTTAAGAATCTTGGTCTGCATGTCGATACTAGATTGGCGAAAGCAGGTCACGACTGTAAGTCAAAAAGTCACCGGAACGTTGCGGTCGCTCTATCGGTTGAAAAACCTTCTCCCCTAACACTTACAAGCAATGCTTGTACAGGCCCTTATATTTCCTATAATTGACTATGAGGATGTGTGTTACTATGACCTGAATGCAGATCTCCTCAATAAACTTGACCGCCTTCTCAATAACTGCATTCGATTCGTTTTCAATCTTCGTAAGTATGACCATGTATCTGCGCTCCGACTGCTTTTAAATGGTTTACCATTCGTCAGCGCAGAGAGTTGAGGGCTCTGTCAACGTTGTTCTCTATTCTGGACAAACCCACTTCTCCTTCTTGCCTGACTTCCCAAATTCAATATTTATGCACTGCCCTTAGTAAAAATCTTCGTTCCACCAACAATCGTCTTCTACGATGTCCTTCTCACCGTTCTGGCTTCATCCATTCTTCATTCTTTGTCCAGGCGGTTTTTCTTTGGAATGCGCTCCCTCTGAATATCAAGACAGCAACCAGTCGGTTATCTTTTAAAATGAAGACACGTGAACATATCCGTCAGAAGGTGGCCGGAACATCCCAGCGCTGAGTTGCTGGATTCGCTTTCTTCGCTACCGTTCGTTATTTCTCCTGACCAAGGTTTATTTTGTTTATATGTATGTATCTATGTATTAGTATATCATTTCCGAGTTATCTATCCTGTATGTTGCACCTGCCATGATTTATCTCTGCATCACCCTAAGGTTGACTGGTATAAAATGCCTCAGGCATTAAGTCCGCCTTTGTACAGTATTTTTTTACCAGTGCATAAAGTTTTAATAAATAAATAAAATGTCAAGTGCGGACTCCGCACTGCGGAGTGGTATGAAGATACCGGCAGTGACTGGTTTACGTACAAAAAAATCATAATTGAGAAACTCTTAATTTGATTGATTCAACATACATCTTAAAGTCAGTTAATTAAATTAGAGTTTTTTTAAATTTAAATTGTTAAGAAAGTATAAACAATTTTGTTACTAAAGTGATTGAAATCTGATCTCATTATTTAAATTATAGAGTGTAAAGAGTGACGCTAAGGTCGAGTGCGGAGTGGTATACTATAAAGATACCAGCGTGGCGAGCACGGCCTACTGTGATAGGCTTGAGTCACACATTTTTACCACACTTTGGGAGCAAAACCCGCAAATGCGTGACTCAAGCATATCACAGAGGCCGTGCTCGCGCCCCAAGACGCGCAACTTCTTCTTAAAATGGTATTGATTTTAGGATGGTTGTCATCCTCATAAAGACGAAGTTTTTTTTTTTTAAGAAATGATTCATTGATCCATTGCAGTCAAATAAACACAAAAGTGTTTAAAATAAACTTGAATTTTAAATCACGAATATTTTAAATACTTCGGAGCACGTGTTTTGCACGGTTAAAACAGACGGCGGTGGCTGGATTGCGGCTATCTAATGCTTACTAGCCATAAATAAGTACATAGTAAAATTAACAACGCCGCGTTTACCTGTTACACTTAATAACACTGGTAACACTTTTATTCATATCTGTTACAGATATAATACGGTTACACTTTTATAAGTGTTTTGGGTTAACACATTGAAAAACACATATATAAGTGTTACTTTGATTCTGTTATCAATTCAAAATGTAACACTTATAATTCTGTAACCTTTATGAAGGTGTTTTAAGTCCCTGTTTGACACTGAGGCAGAAATAAAAGACCTCACATATATTTTAAATTAGTGTTTATATTCAAAATAATCTGCTAGCCTAAATTATATCTGAATAGTGGCCTGCTTTTGACAGGCTTGAGGAGTTTCATCAAGAATATTAAATACAGTATTAACACTTTAAACTGACGTTAGATTAAATACAATAAAGAAGACACGCCATATTAGAATAATTATTCTACAATTTTTTCGTTGAAATTTTACAATGAAATGCATGATGCATGAGTCTACGTGCTATCATCATTATGACTGAAAACAACGAAAACATTTGCAATTTTACAATGAAATGCATGATGCATGAGTCTACGTGCTATCATCATTATGACTGAAAACAACGAAAACATTTGCAATTTTACAATGAAATGCATGATGCATGAGTCTACGTGCTATCATCATCATGACTGAAAACAACGAAAACATTTGCAATTTTACAATGAAATGCATGATTCATGAGTCTACGTGCTATCATCATTATGACTGAAAACAACGAAAACATTTGCAATTTTACAATGAAATGCATGATGCATGAGTCTACGTGCTATCGTCATTATGACTGAAAACAACGAAAACATTTGCAATTTTACAATGAAATGTATGATGCATGAGTCTACGTGCTATCATCATTATGACAGAAAACAACGAAAACATTTGCAATTTTACAATGAAATGCATGATGCATGAGTCTACGTGCTATCATCATCATGACTGAAAACAACGAAAACATTTGCAATTTTACAATGAAATGCATGATGCATGAGTCTACGTGCTATCGTCATTATGACTGAAAACAACGAAAACATTTGCAATTTTACAATGAAATGCATGATGCATGAGTCTACGTGCTATCATCATCATGACTGAAAACAACGAAAACATTATCATCATTATGACTGAAAACGGCGAAAACATTTGCCCAGTATGAGGAAAAATAATGCAGGTAGGTATTTGGAAATTGCTTAGGCTTTTCATTCCACGACAGTAGGTACGTTATTATTGCACGTAAAGCTGGTGGGGCAACGGGAAAATCCAGTGAAGCAAATGCCAGATGGAAAACCCCAGACAATAAGTCAAGGGTCGAAAACGAAGTGCGACGTTATTTCCAATCCGACCGCTTTACATAATTACGATGTACCCTGCGGCACGTGTTTAATAAAATGTTGAAATTACAAAAAAAGGTTCCTCTTTAATTATTTTATTTTATTTATTTGGGAAGAAAACAGTTCCATGCTAAAGGAAATAGAGAAAATCCTTTAACTATGGTAACAAACATGGAAGACACCTTTATCCACGTATGAATAAAACAATTAAGAGAAGGGAAGGACTGTGATTTGAGTAAACAAAGGTAAACTATAAGTGATAGCTTAAATTAACTAGCTTACTATAAATTAACCAATACGTTTATAGGTTTTTTCTTGAACAGTGTTGGTTAGACAAAAGATGTCAAGTTCCGTAAAACGAATAAAATAAGTTTACAAAGGCAAGTCAGGTTCCATTTGAAAGAAAGAAAGAAAATAAATTTATTTGTCCCAGTAAAGCACACAATATTACACAAAAACAGACAAACAGAAAGTACTTAAAATTGTATTGTGTGCCTCACGGCTGCGCCAAATAGGCTCAGTTCAGCATAAATGCCAGACAACTAGTGCCTGACGCTGGTTTTCAACTGGACCTTATGTTAACAGAACGGCTTACGGATGTAATTAGGTTTTATAGTGAGTGTAAATATTTAAATAGAAATAGACGGATATGTGTAACAAATAATAATAAAAACGATTAGATATTTATTAAATATAATAATAGATAAGTGTTTAAAAGAAAGAAATAAATAAAATGGTATGGTTGCACAAAAAAACAATGGAATGTCGTCGATAAGGTACAACTAACTATCTCATACATAAATATCAAATCAATGAAACATTTATATTGGTCATAGCTAGCTTCCGTTGCGCATCCATGAGGAACAACCAAACACTGCAGAAAACGCATACAAATAATTTCAGACGGCGTTTTTAGAACGAAACTCCGTTGCGTTGCGCGGCCATTGGCATAGAAATTAATGTTTGTAATAGAGAGAGCATTAAACTTAATCAATGAAAAATATCGATATGAGGTGGAACGGAAGCCAATTTCCTCGTGGAAAGGAAATTGGTGTCGTTGTGGTGGCTAGGCAAGTTAGTAGCGAGTAGCAACCTGCAGGCGGCACCTTTTGTTCAGCAAATGCAAAGAATCATGGCAAGGTCCGTACATTAATTTGTACAAAAAAAGAATTCATTTAGAGGGTTCAAAATATTTTCCAATTTTGAGAATACATTACGAGGAGTAGATTGATCTACTTATCATAATTTTAAAACCCCGCATAATTAAAATATTTCGAAATTAAAATATCAGTTTTTCGTTTCAATCTCGTTGCCCATTTTGCTGTATTTATAAAAAAAAAACGACGTGACAATGACGGATCTGTCAAACTGACAGACAACTTCAGATGAGTCATGTGAATGGTTTGTTTACGGAACAGCAGAGAATAGTTTGTTTACAGAATATAACGTTTACAGTGGCGTTATGAGTTGAAAAAGTATCATTATATCGGTAGATAGGGTGTGACTACTGTGATGAAGGCTACGGGGCATCCAAGAGTCAAGACAGACAAATTAGGCACACTACTAACTTATAAATTGCGATAAGGACGAGAGAAGCCACCCGCAGCAGCAGTACGATACCAACCGTCTACATTGAGGGCGCATTTATTGATATTGTATATATTATGTCTACCGTTAGAAGACGTCAAATTAATATCAAGCTTGTGTAAATATTGATGGGCATGTCTATGTAAATAACATCAGGTTACGTCTTATAAAATAAAAAACAACATCTTGATTAATGTCTTTATTCCTCTTCTACAAAAACATGATTTAAATGCTGAGCTGGTAATAAAATGTTATCCTGATACCTTGGCCATCCCAAATACCAAACAACTGTCATTACATGGGCACACCAACCGAGCGTTCGGCGACCAACTATGCAATTACAGCAATACTCTAGAATGCCACTTCGCCCAGATAAATTAGTTTGAGTCAAAATATAAACATAATACGTTTTTCTTCCCACATGCCGTGAACGTATTTTGCCCCGTAATAATGTAACATCCTCAGTTTCACTGACATTCATTTGAGACAGGTTGATGTAACTTGGCAGTTCAGAACATACTTCAATTATATAGGTGCCATTAATTTTAATATGTTCACTATAATAAGAATTAGCCTGCCGTATTTGGCATGTACCCAAGGAACATAATATTAAATCATCATAGGCTAATCGGGGGAAGAATAATATATTATCCCAATCAGCTGTGATACTTATAAAGTCAGATGAGCGCCTATTAAGGTTCAATGAGACCACCACATCTGTACAAGTTATTATGCAATTGAAATCATTCATTTATAACATTTAAAATATTTTGAGCATCACTACGATCTTTCAACCGCACAGCAAACTTATTGTACAAAGCCACTGCTATCTTGAAATCCTGCATGAGATGTGGCAGAGCTTTATTATTAAATTCATGCCTAAATAATTTATAGTCTCTTTTCATGTGACCATTCACCGCCTCTACCACCCAGCGATAAATAGTGACGCAACGGCTTTGGTTAGCTTGTTGTGTGGTTACTTAATTGATTGTTACCTTGCATTAAGGAGTGTGGCATATGGGGCTCATAACCACACTGTTCTAATAACGTTATTGAATCCCTAAAACCTCTATCCAAAATGAAAACGTAATTTTCTCTGAAATAGGCTCTTACTGCATCATTTTCATCATTAAAAAGGGACAACATAATCTCAGCATCTTAGGTTGTAGCTTTGTATGGACCCAGGCAATCCAAAATATATCCATCACATAAAACTACCATCATAGGCTTAAGTAGGTTCTTATACTTATGCAAAGAATAAGAGTCTTGAAAGCTGTAATTGCTACTTTTGTAAGTAAAATTATAGGTGCCATCCCAAATAAAAATGGGTTTAACGTTATGGCCATAAAGGCCATTAGGAATTAATAAATTGTGTGATAGCATCTGTTGTCTGGTAATATGGGATAGACCTAAATGTCTAGGAACAAACTCCTCTGTCATGATTTTCCTGACCTTATTCATGTAGCACTCAAGTGTACGCCTCGGAACATTCATGAGGCTTGCTATTCTTTCATCAGATTCACCACTTCTATATTTAATTAAAAGGGCCGATAAACCAGTCTTCATATTTTCTTCAGAAAGCCTTGGAACCAGGTCCAACAAACTTAAAAAGTTTTGTCTTGTCAACCCGACCCAATATTGCAACAAATTGTTATCTATGTTAAGAATTTCTTCAAAGTTGTAAGTCTGATTGTGATTTATATAAGAAAATATGTGCTCAATTTGCTGCGAGTTGAAATATGAAGTACTGGAATTATACAGTGCATCCCACTCATTGGTTATAAGTACTACAAATCCTAATATGGGTTGGAAGATATAATTTATAATCTTGTAGCAACCTAATTCTCAATGACTCTGATGTAGTGTGAGTATCTATGTTGTTGCATGACCACCAGTAGGTAGTTTGGTAATTCTACAACATCCAAAAACTACGAAAATAGATTGTAGTTTCGTGCGATCGGTTCATTTGTTTTAAGCAGACTGTCATGTCGAAAATCAAATGGTAATCACAGCTAATTGTTTCGGTTGTAGTAAGTTTTGGATAAGTCGCGGTTCGTCATGTAGGGACTCTTTTCACAATTAATTTTTTTAGGTATCTCAATTTTTTTTTATTAATTTTAACTAAAACATGGTAAATACACAAACAAGTCTTTGGACTTCTTTGTCAATGTAGAAGCTTTTACAATATTGTTAAAGGTGGTATTTTATGGTACCTAGTTTACGATATTATTCATGAAGGATATTAATGGAAAAATCATGTATCTTGCTGACCATGATTCATGTACATACCTGACAAAGTCCATCTTGTGGAGCTTCCGCTGTGTACAAAGTAACTGTTACAGATATTCCTTGATAAGTTTTGGGATTTATCAGTTACGGATGTACCTACAAAATATTTCAGATATAAAGAAAGATAGCATGAAATCTCGCCTGCCCCTATAGTAAATGCGTTATCAACTGAGTCGTAGGGCCATAAATCATTTCCCTATATCTATCTCGCTTGCACTTACAGGCCTTATGGAGCCGCTTAGTGAAGGGCATAACAATAAAAGAAATATATCGATAAGTAACGTTTATTCTCGTATCTTGTTTTTACAAGCGTACAGACCATTAGTGACCCACCGACACCACGTGAGCAGATAGCCGTTTACCGGTAACGGTCAGCGCGCTGCACATTGCTATCTCTATTGACATTTATGGCCTCACGACTCAGTTGATAACGCGCTGACTATAGTTAGAGGTATTAAGATACATACATCATCGTACTCCTGCATTTATCCCAATTTATTTGGGGTCGGCGTAACATGTCTTTTTGTTTCCTATTTCTCTACTACTTAGAAAAGGGGTGACTACCAAAATGACGCGGTGGTCACCCTCTTTCTAACCATATCATCATTCACACAATCCATTACATCCATCGTTTCTTTGGTCTTCCCCTACTCTTATAGCAATCGACATTCATACTTAAAACTTTCCACATGACATTTTGCTCATTCCTCCGTATCACGTGCCCATACGATTAGAACCGATTTTCATAAAGATTAATCTGTAAAATGTCATATTTTTCATAGCATCTTTATATTATTATTTCCCTCGGCTGCAAATATTTTTATCAGCTTGTGTCGTAAGAAATATTTTATAAATACTTATTTTGCTCACGTCTGTGATATTGGCACGGTGCACCCACAGATGTTGGTTACGTTTTTAACATTTTAATGTTATGGTAAACTCACTGCACTGCATAAAATGCATGTTTTGGTTTCTTAGGAAAGTGAAGTTAAAAGAGCCACCTCTTAAACTTGGCCACATTTTAAAATATATTTAAATTTAAACTGCATAAAATATAACCTACCAACAAAACAAAAATGTTAGACATCTTCATCTAACGTAGCTTGCAACCAATTTTTAGGGTTGCGCCTTAAGTAATTTGTATTAAAGCCGATAAATCTAAAAATGCAAAACGTAAACCGAAGCAAAACACCTATAATCTTCAATCTCTTTAATGTTACTTTAAAAAACCGCCAGTAATCTTAGCAGCAAAACAGGTCAAATGTCTCTTCTCACAGGGATAGAAAACATGATCAATCAATTAACCAAACAAACATGCATTGATAACTATCTCAGTCATAGCTTCGTTTTCAATTCGCATCTTTAGGTTATCGCACATTAATCACAAAGTCATTCATTGACACTAGTTCAACTAAATCTTACATTGAGCTTTCAAATCGATTCTCACTGCACCTCTGCATATTTGAATGTAAAGGCAATCCGAGCGGCCCGTTCCCATCACAATGAAAGAATGAAGTATTCCAGATTGCTCCAAAATGAACCGTGAGTAATAACGGTGCTACGAGCTTTATGCCTCGTTATGGAGCCGTTCTTTTGCAGTATTTAATGTGCTATTAGTGAATCAAAACTTTTACCTCCATTCCGTTTCAAGCTGGACTGGGAATTACCGGCGAAAATTACGTTACATGAACTCTTTGGATTTTTGTAAGGAGTTTTTAGTTACCAGTGTATGTCAGTTTTTAGTTTATAGGAATTTAGGTTTATTATAGGGTGTATACATTACAACTTGCGCATGATCCCGCGTTAGTGCGTTATCAACAATCCAGCACCAAATGTCTGGTTTCCGGAAAACAAAGCATTTTTCGTTTAATTTTTTAAAATTTACAGTATAATTTTTAATCACTATAAATAGTAAACAATATACCTATTTACAATGGCTGAAGGAGAATGCTCGAGAAAATTATAAAACCGATTTTACACAGTTATTTCACATTAACGTATACCCATAATAGGCTTTCATTAAGCTGTTGAAGAATTCCCGTTATTTAAACTCGTGAACTAAAATTACCGTCGCGTTGACTAAAACGAGTTAACCCTAATTCCGTTGATGACCATTTATTGGAAGGATGACGTCAATAAATTACGTGGTTGTTCCGTATATTTGGACTATAAAGTGCGCGTTTGGTAAGCAAACACGGATATAATTCGACGCTAGTACTGTTCCGTTTGGGTGTTATTACGCAATTGACTAGTTAGGTACTAATGGCTGATGTAGTGGCAACAATTGTAAAGAGTATGCTTAGATGGTTTGGTCATGTTGAAAGAATAAATGATAGGCGACTAACAATAGTACATTGTTCACCGAGAGGAGAAAGTGACCGATTACCGTCGAGGAAAACACCCGAGATCGGGAATCGCACTTTCTCTCGAGTGATACATAGTGCTTTATACTACACCTACGAGGAAAAGAAAAAACTAAATCTTTACTAATTGAAATGGCGCCAATGGCGTCTGCAATTTTCACATGTTCTTTTTTCAAATTGTTTATCCTGCCGTCGCAGGGTCGCACTGCCAGCCCGACACCATCCAACACACAGCTAGTGGCCAGTGTCATTTTGCGAACTTGGAGAAAAAAACTCACTGTAAAAACTTTTTGGCTTTTGATATTTAGGTTACCGGCGCATAGTCTTACCCAAAATTAAAAAAGAAAAACCACGTAAGAAATGGATTTTCATACACTTTTCTCTCCCGCTCAGATGCGTTTTCTCCCCGCATATTTGTTCGATATGCAATGACGTACTTTCTACCGTAAATTTGATAAAGTATCAAGGTACTTTCCAAGCAGGTGTAGTATAAATGGTATTACAAGCTTCGATCAACAATAGCATTAGATTAAGGATTAGGAACAAAAACACATCGCTTTAGCGGCCGCGATTGCATAGAAATTGATTATAAACCTTAACACTCAAACATAAAGTTTATTATCGTTTGGAATATGTTTATTACTTTGATTGAAAAGTAAACGTATTTTTAAAATAAGAAAAATCATATTTACGGATATATAAAACATAATTTCTAAGCAATAAGGTTGAAAACTTTATGTTGCAATATAGGACCACAACATTATAATTATGTGGTCTTATTTTTCCGGTCGTTTTTGACGCGCTTGTTAGATTCAGAGTAAGAAATATTATAAAAATAAGATTCAAACAAGTATATGGCAAATATTTATTTTGAAAAACCATCCGTGTTCCGTGCGGGGATCGAACCCACGACACGTAACGCAGCAGTCAATTGCTTAACCACTGCGCCAACCGTGCCGTCGTATTAAGTACTATTGTTGATCGAAGATTACAAGGCAGTGTGCTGAAACGCCGCCGGGAGGGGAACGCCTTACAAGGACACACAGGGAAGCAGACACATCTACGCGCAGCTTGTTACCATGGATTCAGTACAAGATTCCAGAACCCCTGAAATAAAGCAGATTATTTTTTTTATTACCGACGAAAAATTTCTGTCCTGGGTGGGTCTAGGATCATGTGTTGAGTTCATGGTTAAATTTTTAACGTAGCCCCACACTAGGAAGTTCTCTTGTATTGTGGGTGCGTTTACAAACATTTTAAACTCACATACACAAACAGCCAGACCCGGAACAATTACTTGTAGGTCATACAGTTTGCGCGTCAATGTTCCTGCCACCCTGAATAGTGACAATGTTGATGTGAAATGATTCTTCTATATGTACTTGTCCGTATGTGCATAGCTAAATCAAATGCAACTTTTATAGAATTTTTTTTGCTAACTTATTTTACTTACAATATGTTTGGGGAGTGTCCGACTAGTTTTAGGCTCAGACGGAATCCGTATTCATAAGCTATCCACGTGGCGAGGTCGCCAGCCGAACTCGTTTGAAAAAGGCTACAGCCAAAAGTTTTTTCCCGAACGCTGAGGGATTTGGAAACATGTTTCATTCAACGCAGAATCGATGCAGTCGCTAAAACGCGACGATACTTCAACCGAAACGCTGAGAGTAGAGAAAACGCTAGTCAGCTATGGTAAAACTTTAATGTGTGTGCCCAGCGTTGGTCTTGTTGTTTGACGGCAGTCCCGAGTTGTCATTGGCTAGTTTTGATGCCAAAGAGAATTTTATTAGGCTGTGACGTCCGATGAAGTTTGGGGCTTCCCGCACAGTTTTCGTTTTTAGAAGAAACTTTGGTGTTGCGTTTACATGCATAAAACTTTGTTAAGATTTATAGTTTAACCCTAAAATTCTCCTGCAAGCAGGAACAGGTAAATAAAAATGCTTTCAACTTGTTCCCAATAAACTTCAAATATTGTGTTTAGAAACGTCTTCATTGTTTTATTTGTTTTGTTTCCCGGCTCTCATAAATATTGCATGTGGCAAGATAAGGAAAGATGGGGAAATTATTGAAATAATTATATTGATCAATCGGGTTTACATTATCGTAACAGTGTTTGTATAGATTTAAACACAATGTTTTAATTATTCCGGACTGTGATCGAAGGTCTCTTTTTGACACTTGCTCGTATCTTGGACTGTGTGTGTATTGTGCCTATTGTGGGCTGTGACTAACTTTGTCGTTAACCAAGACTACCCGAAACTCATTCCAAGAAGAAAGAAATCAAATTATTGTCTTGCGTAGACAAGGGTTGAATGTATCCCAAATTGTGGTGGAGTTAAACCTGCAAGTAAGTTATGTTTTTTGTATTCAGATAGAGAGAGAGATAGAAATAAACAAAGTGCTTGTAATAATTATATGGAACTATTATATTTCCTAGTCTGCATGGTTATAAATGTAAAATTTTCCTTAAATTGTAATTTACAAAGGAATTGATAATAATTAATATTATTTTTCTTCTGATTAATAATTACAGAACCTGAAACTCTTAACAAAACATTGCTAACGTCACTAGTAATTCAATTTATAAATATTTTATTTGAATTATGATTACTTATTACTTATTTATTAAAATCACTGCCTTCTAATATCTTATTATTTTTTGTTTTTTTATTAGTTGCTATTGTGACTGTTCCTAAATAACACTTCTTTTTTTTTTTTGAGAGTTGGAAATCGTCAAATAATATCTCCCGTAATTCTGGGTGGAGCGGGAGGGCGTGTCAGACTATTACTGACCAAAACCCACCCGTGTTCCTTCAGTTGCCTGTGTCAGGGGCCACGGTAACCCTTTCGGACTTTCCCGCGACCCTGTCAGGCATCGGCCCTAGAGGACCCTAAGCCTAGGTTGATAAGGGTTAACATCAGCTTCCCTTTAAAAAAAATGGCAAGCGCCCAGCCTCCCGCGATTTTCTGTAGGGCTCGTCACCAAACTTGAGCGCCTTCCCACCATTATAAGACATGAATACCCATAAACTAAACTGCCTTGATCCGGCTTAGAAAGCTAGGGGACAAGGAGGGGGCACAATGTGATGTTAATATTGGGAATTCTCAGTTAGGAAACATAAGTATTATAATTATAAATATGTGAAGCTAAGAAGACGTGAGGGTATGCAAAAGTATATAATATATTATGATTTAGTATTTTAGATGTCGTAAATCCGACATCTCCCTTCTCGCAGGTGATTGCTAATATCTGCAATAGAATCTTATTAATGTGAAGGGGGTAATGGTATCGTTACGCTTGCGCTTTAATTAATCATTTATAGCTACGTTAATTTATCTGTAGGCCAATTCTCGTACTTAAAAAACGTTCAAATTCAAGTCGCAATCTCATCTCAGCGACAATCAATGTCAAAAACCTGTCAAAAATGTATGTAAATTGATAGTAATTTTGACAGATTGAGACTGAGATTAGAATGCGAACGGTCCTAAAAATACGGGAATTGCCCCTCAGATTACAATGTACCCCCTTCAGTGAGACTGGGAACTGTTTTACAACGTTTGTCTCATTGTATGTCTCCTGCTAGACCTAACGCATAGAACCTCTGAGGACGCTAATACTATTCTAATAGAAGACGTTCCCTATGTACTATAAAATGTCTTACTCAATCCTAAAGACTGAGTACTGCGAAGTCAAATTCAAATTCAAATATTTATTGCATATCTCATGTGTGTACAAGATCTTATAAATAATTATGAAGACCACATCGACCCTATCGGGCACAACAATTTTACACAATATGAAAAGTAGCGTACTTTAAAATCATTAAGTAAATAGAAAAAAAATTGTACGTACGTCACAATAAAAAAAAGGTTATTCGGTTATCATTTGAAACTTAATCAATTTAAATAAATAAATAATATCACATTTTAGTATTATATGTCATTAAAAATAGTACCATTAAAAAATCTATTAAATTATACCCAATTATACCAAATATAGTCCAACTGCCATTGACAGACATACGTTTTGAGTAAATGCTAAATGCTTGCTAATGTTAATGACACCCTTACGGCGCGGCGGCCCAACTCTTTTTTTACTAAGACGACAGAGAACAAGCACAAGCGCGCCGTAGACTCAGTCTGTAGCAAAACTCATTGCGATCGTACTTGGTGCAGCAACCGAGCTGTCGAAGAATTTCTCCACGTCAGTACCTTTCCCATTCAATTATGAAAATTACACATTTTCACTTTCCTTCGTTTTGTAAATCATTGTTCTTGTAGTTAGGCTACTCTGGTTCTAGCAGCCTCGTGGTATAAATTGTTGTTTCACATTTCTTATTCCAAATTATTAATTAGGTATTTTGTGGAAATTAAATACTAATTTAGGTTAGATAATCTATTATTGGTATTGCTATACCCAAACAGTAAACTAATTAGTGATTAAACGAACTTACCTATAATTGAAGTTCTATCATAATTATATGATAGCCTCGTCCTCGAGATTAGCATTGTACACTTGTAGATCTTGAAAGATTATAGTAAAAAATATCAAATGAAAGAATGGAGGTCCCATTACCTATCAAATGTAATGACAGAATAATAATTGTATTATTCTTTTTTCACCTTAAACATCATCTTTTTAAAGGTTTAAACTGGTTATCTGACCAGTAGCAGTTTCCTTAATAGTATTTAAAATTCAACTTAACGCTAGCGTGTTTTAAATCCAACAGCTTAACTTTTGAGAAAATACCGCATTAAGAGTTTTTTTTTTTTACGCTAGCATCTAATTAGTTGTTGATGTTTGCGGAAGTTGTTTGTTAAATCAAGGTATAAGCAAATTAAGTACCGTAACGGGGAAATTATTTCATATTCTTAAAATGAGGGAAAAAAAACCTAGGCTGTAGAAATCATAGATATTTATTTGAATAGGATTGATCAGGCAGTTTAAATTAAAATTTCGCTTAAACAAATAACAATATACTGAATAGAATAGAATAGACATTTATTTTGCAAATATGGGTAATACATAATAGGTGATAAGATACATTAAAGTTCAGCCATATTTCACCATTTGGCATGCAAACATTTGTTTATCATTTAACTACTTAAAATAAACCAAAAGCCAGATCCATCAAATCCAGAGTAATTCAGCCAACTTTTTTCTCTGACTCAGTCACACTGTAGTACTCGTATGTTTTATCCATTAAAAACTTTCGTAGTCTACTCTTAAACATCACTGTTGTCAACTCTTTCCAACCACCTGGCAATTTATTGTAAATAATTGGAGCCATACAGTAAACACTTCTGCGCACCAAAGTAGTTTGACACGGTAATTGACATAATTTACTGTTGTCACGCCTATTTCATGGGAATACATCAGCTAGACGTTCAAAACGACTTGGATTTTGCTTAACATACATAGCTACTTCTAAAATATATTTACAAGGAAGTGGCAAGATACTGTACAGCTTAAAATAGGGCTTGCAACTGTCTGTAGTTTTAAGTTTGAACATTGATCGGAGACATCTTTTTTGGGCTTTAAATGCTGTGTCTTTATCAGTTGAGTTCGCCGAGAAAATGACACCGTAACATAATTGAGATTCAATTTTACCGTGGTAAGCCGTAAGAAGTGTTTTGGTATCTACTATGGAGGATAATCTAAATAAAACTTAAGCAGATGAACTTAATTTTTTACACAATACATCTATAAGTGCTTTCCTATTTAAATTGTAATCTACCTGTAATCCCAAAAACTTAGTATCACTTGCTTGATAAATGATAAATGATTTTATTTCTGTAAGTAGGTTTGTTACAAACACTTTTACACGTCAATCATATTTTTAAAACTAGATGAGGTCGGCGTTTCATAACTGACTACTCTGAGAAGAAAGGCCGAAACAAACTCAGAGGTCACAGTCTCTTTTAAAGTCCAGACATAATCTTGGTCAGATCATGTGAAGACCATGTAGATTGGTGTCTGAAACGGTCTTTTGAGGAAAAACCATACAGATTGAGCGGACCTGTCCAGTCAGTGCACGCATTTGTCAGTAATCTTGCCGCTCAACTGAGAACTTAAGGAGCACAACGATTCGACGAACAATACCAAAGAAAGGACATTTGGGTAGGCCGCATAAATTACTCAAGCTGCCAGATCGAGAAACTAACTAAGAAATAAAATAAAAAAAGTAATAATCCACATAATCTTCACATTCACAATAATTTAAATAATATAATACTTTACAAAGTAAATACTCATGTCATTGTATGTACAAAATTCATCAATGTCAATGTGTATATAAATATTCGAACATAATCTTTGAGGACCATGTAGATTAGTATCTGAAATGGTCTTCTGAGGAAAGAACCACGCAGATTAAGAGGACCTGTCCAGTCAGTGCACGCATTTGTCAGTAACCGAGCAGCTCAACTCAGAACTTTAGGAGCTCAACGATTCGACGAACAATACCAAAGAAAGGACATTTGGGTAGGCCGCATGTACTACTTAAACTGCCAGATCATGATTAAAACTGAAACAATGACCCACATAGTCCTCACATTCACAATAATTGAAACAATAAATTGTACTTCTCAAGGTAAGTATTCAAGTCGTTCTGTTATAATAATTATCAATTTATCAGTGTATGTAACAGAAATAAAAGAAAACTTTCAGTATGCAGAAAATTGGAACAACTCAATCCCAAGCCTTTTTGTCCTCAATATAATCCTTAACGGTATAAAAGCCTTTCTGGCACAACTTACGTTTAATGAATGATTTGAATTTATTAAGGCTTAGATCTTGAACGTGGCTTGGAAGTTTATTATAAAAGCGTATACATTGACATCTGAACGAGCCACCTATTTTCTTGAGCCTTGTTGTAGGTACAACGAAGCTGTGTTTGTTCCTAGTATTTATATTATGGATATCACTGTATTTTTTAAACAAGTTTATATTTTTATGGGCATATAAAAGATTTTCAAAAATATACTGTGAAGGCACAGTCATTACATTTATCTCCTTAAATTTCTCTCTGAGAGTGTGTCTCGGGCTTAATTTATAAATTGATCGAACAGCTCTTTTCTGCAAAACAAAGATAGTCTGAATGTCGGCGGCATTTCCCCACAACAGAATACCATACGACATTACACTATGAAAATAGCTAAAGTACACTAAACGGGCTGTCTCTATGTCAGTTAAATTACGAATTTTTCTAACAGCGTATGCTGCGGAGCTAAGCTTTTTTGATAATTTATCTATGTGTGGGCCCCACTGAAGCTTAGCATCCAAAGTTAAGCCCAAGAATACTGTGCTATCTTCAGGATTCAATTCTCTGCCCTTTATCAATACATTAGTTAACACCTGTCTAACGTGAGGCAGCGTAAACTTAATGCATTTGGTTTTTTTTTCATTAAGTAGTAAATTATTAACATTGAACCAGTGAATTAGTTTTGAGATCGCGCTATTTACATCGTCAGTAACCAGCTGCTGACGTTTAAGTTTAAACAAAAGTGAAGTATCGTCCGCAAACAACACTATATCATGATTATCCTTTATGAGGTAAGGCAAGTCATTAATATAAATAAGAAACAAAAAAGGACCAAGAATTGAGCCCTGTGGGACTCCCATTGTTACTATAGATCCGGGAGATCTTTTACCATTAACGTCAACGCTCTGAACCCTATTATTCAAGTATGAAGTAAGAAGATCCAGAGCGGTGTTCCGGATCCCGTAGTGGCAGAGTTTCCTGATTAGCGTTTCATGAAGAACGCAATCGAACGCCTTGGACAAATCACAAAAAATGCCCAAGGCATCGCATTTATCTTCCCATGCATTATAGATATGTCCTAAAAGTTCAACACCGGCATCAGTAGTTGAACGACCCCTTGTAAAACCGAACTGTTTACTATGTAATAATTTATGTTTATTAAAAAATCTTTGCAATTGGGCTAAAATTAATTTCTCAAAAATTTTACTAAAGGTAGGTAGTACTGAAATAGGTCTATAATTTGTGGGGTCTGTAGTACTACCTGATTTAAACAAAGGTATTATTTTACTATTTTTCATGAGGTCAGGAAACTCTCCACAGTCGATACAATTGTTAAAAATAAGAGCTAAAGTAGGTGCTACAATGTCAATAATAGACTTAGCAACGTCTACAGAATTACCCCACAAATCTGCAGTCTTTTTTACGTTTAAAGTGTGAAAGGTTTTAATTATATCTCTACAAGTAATATGTTCAAAATGAAATTCCGAATCGCAAACATTAACATTTTCTTTAAGCAAATACTCAGCAACAGAAGGTGATGACTTTAGTGATTTAGTAGTTGAAACGGGAATATCTGAAAAGAAATTTTCAAAGGCCGCGGCGACTTGTGAGTCAGATTTTATTATGTTGTCTTTAATGGACAGGCTGTAGTCAGTATTTCGGTTACTAGACCTTCCCGTTTCACTATTAACAATATTCCAAGTCGTTTTAATTACATTACTACTGTTTTTAATCTTCGAACTCAAATAACGGGACTTGGCCATACAACAAACTTTTTTAAATAATTTTGAATAATTTCTAACATATAAATTAAATTCAGGAGTGTTTAAAACGGTCCTTTCATTGTACAGTTCATAAAGCCGTGTTCTACTTTTATGAATACCAACGGTAGCCCAATCACTGAAAGATGCGTTGCTATTAACCGAGATAGTCTTGGGAACAAAGGTGGAATTAAATTGTTTACAGTATATATTAAAAAAATCATCATATAGACGATTAGGATCAAAATTAATAGATAAAACTGGTAATTTATTAATGAGTTTAACTTTAAAAGCTTCCAAGCGACTTGCAGTTTTGGGGTTGACAGTGATATCCTTTTTAGCCACTTTCTTGATTTGGTTTTGGATAGTAATCCTTTGCCCGCAATGATCAGAATCTAGTAAATTTATTATTTCTTTGTGGCTTGGTATAACATCTGTATAAATATTATCTAGGCATGTTGCACTAGTAGGGGTTATTCTAGTGGGCTACAAAAATAGGTTTACAAGATTGTAGGACTGAAACAGACTTAATATTTTACTACAAGAACCTGAGTTTACTAATAAATTAACATTAAAATCACCGCAAGTGATAATGTACTTGTCAATATTGTCTTCGTCGTGTGTATTGGCTTCGTCAATATTGACATTTTTGTAATGTATGTGAAAATTTGTTGTGAATGAATTGAATTGAATTGTAATGTTTATACTTCGTCAGGCAAGTAGACACAAACCTTTATATATATTAAATATTTTTAGATATCACGTAACCTAACCCAAATAATGTTATGTCATTATTTATTTATTTGTTTAATACTTTATTATTATTAACTAATAATATAATAATAATTTATTATTTAACTTTATTTGCACACAAATGTACAGAGGTGGACTTAATTCCATCGGCATTTTCTACCAGTCAACCTTTGGGTGATGTAGAGACAAACAGTGGTAGGTGAAATTTGTAATGAAAAAGTAGGAATAAATATTTTTAAATAATACAAAGATATGCATAAACCTATTAAGACTTTATATAATAATATAGGCATAAATAAATAAACATAAATACACGAATATACTAGAAACAAATAAGACAAACAATGAGAAAACAATACCGTTGTTATGATACTGCCAGCTTGTTGCGAATGTGCTCGCAAACTTTAGCTTTAAAGGAAAATCAGTTGGTTGCCATACTGATTTTCAGGGGGAGCGCATTTCACAGAGAGATAGACTGAACGAAGAAGGAAATGTGAAAGAAGTCTTTTTTGAGGGTAGGAAATCATCAAATAACTTCTCCCGCTCTGGGCGGAGCAGGAGGGCGTGTCAGACTCTTGTTGACTAAAACCCACCCATGTTCCTTCAGTTGCCTATGTCAGGGGCCATGGTAACCCTTTCGGACTTTCCCGCGACCCTGTCAGGCATCGGCCCTAGTGGACCCCGTCATTGGTGCTGACATCTCTTTGAGGCGCGCGTGGAACACAACGCGCCGTCGACCTGGGCCTGGTCCGTTTCAGACGGCGAGCTGCCCATTGCTCGCCGTCCGTAAGCCCGCACCTACGGTGGCCGGGAATGGGCTTGTGATTCCCGACATCCTGGGCGTCTCCTGCGGCTCACGCGTTCCGCCTCCTCCTTCGCGAGCATTACTGCTTCGCAGAAGGAGTGTGGAGCGTGGAGGAGGTGACGGCTTCCCAAGCCCTCTCGCTCCGTACCATGGCCTGGACCAGGGCCGGACGCGAGAGATTGCCACCGCCAATCGCCTCCACGAGATTTAAATGAAGTCTGTGCGATAAATTGACATTGAAGAAGACGATTGTGCGATAGATTTATATTGTGGTTTGCGCAAATGTAATGAAAGTGGGTCATTGTGGTAGCGAAAGCCGTTACAAACGAAATAGTCCTCCGGGAACTCGTTTCAAGACAACTTCGCCAAACTAACGTCCAAGAATTTAATCGGCAGTGAAGAACGATAAGTATTTAAAGTACCCATACCAGAAACGATGTTTTTTTTTTAATCTTTGATAATGCATAATAAATAAGTACCAGAATGTATTTTTTTGAAGAAGTTAGACTATTGCTTCAGATAGTAATTGTACTGTTTAAAAGAGTTTTCAGAGAGCGATGTCAACATGAAATCTATTTAGAAGGGTGGCCAATGGCTCTTCAAAAATAAAGATCTCCCAGTTAAAAGCTGGCCACAAACACAACTGACAGTCTGCCAGTGTATTTAGCAATTGCTGGAGTCAGAGGGAATGAAGTATTTACTTGGATGAAGAACAAGCAGTGTTCTGCTTTCTGAAAGGTACAGTGTTTGGTTTGGTCATGAAGGTACTAGGTAGGTACTTCAGGTTTATTTGATTTTCATTCAAATTATAGGATTTATTGAAGTCAAAGTCAAAGCATTTATTTCAAATAGGCACATAAAAGGCACTTTTGAACGTCAACATTTACATTTAAATAGAATTGATTCTAGTGAAGAATTGGTATAACACCATTGAAAAAAATAAGCAAATCAATTCACTGTTAAAGCGTTTATGGCATAAACAACTGAATTCTGAATTGCCTTGAAATATATTTCATACAATTAAGACTGATCCTATTTGCAAGGTCTAAACTGGAAGCGTCAGAGCTGTTTATTATTCTTTAATTTGCACAAAAGTGGGGATAAAATTATCATAATAAGTTAACAGCCATGAGTAAGGTACATCTCGAAAGGTTATACCGTGAACCCAGATTCTATTAAGCCCATTTACACCTCTAGTCGTTGTGACGTGAGCCTCATAATATATTTTAACAAATTTATACAGGTGATATGGTCATCGTGCATTAGAATAATTTTATTCACATGCATTACCTACGTGTAATCCACACTCTAAGTGTTTTACCGTAAACCCTAGTTTTGAGACAAGCCACACCTCCAGTCATTGTGACGTGTCTCATATTATAAAAACATACGTTTAGGTCGTGGAAAAGGTTTTTTCGTATTTCATATACAAATTCAAGACTAAAAGCTCGTGTGGCACCCAAATATCGAGCTCTTTTATATATCCAGACTTTTCCAAATGGATCAAAAATGTTTTGTGGTCAACCCCAAACTCTAACTACTAATACGCCGATCTTGCTCCACTTGTAAAAAATTGGTATCAACTTTATCCATAAAAGGGCGAGAGCGAGCTGCATCAATGACATCAAAATTGCCGAACTGAAAACGCTTGAACCAACATTGTGCTACTCTTACTGGCACTGTATTCTTTTCGCGGCTTGTGTCGGAATTTTCCCATTTTTGTAATAAAACTTCAAAATGTATCGAATTTCTTCGTTAGATTCACTCATTTTGGCGCACAGAAAAACAATAATTGAAGTGTGGCGGGAAATCGTTTTTACTTTTTTTCTTTTTAAAATAATAGGGGTTAAAGTATGATATTGCCGTTTTATTGTATTGGGTACTTCGAATTGACATAGAACCTTCATGGTTTGAGATTTTTGAGTGAAACTTTGTTCACATGGTACCTGTGAAGTTATTCTTTTAAAATATGTGCAACATTCCATTATTTTTTTTTTATTCAGCTTAGATAAGAAAGATGGATACTTCGAAATTCGAGTTATTCTTGAATACGAGTTCCGACGCGAGAGGGAGACAGAAGAGGAGAGGGAACAGCAGATTTGGAGAGGGAACAGCTAATGAACGCACCGTGCGATTTTGGTTTAAACGCTTTCGTGATGGAAACTTTAATTTGAACAACGAACCACGTGGAAGACCACACAGGTGAATAACAATGAATTGAATGAGATGGTGGAAGCCGATCCGAGCCAAACTACTCAGGAATTAGCGGCATGGTTAAACTTTACCTTACCAACAATATTGACTCATTTGCGTCAAATCAATAAAATAAAAAAATATGAGAAATGGGTGCCTCATGATTTGAGTGATCTGCAGAAAGAACCGCGTGTTGAAACTTGTGTTGCCTTGTTGAATCGATACATAAATTAAGGAATATTGGATCGAATTGTGACATATGATGAAAAGTGGATTCTTTACGATAACCGTAAGTGAAAAATGCAATGGCTGACCCCAGGTCAAACGCCGCAACAGTGTCCTAAAGCAAAGCTTACCAATAAAAAGGTAATGGTAACTGTTTGGTGGTCTCGGCATGGTGTTATTCACTATAGCTTTCTCCGATCTGGTTAAGCAATAACGGCAGATGTCTACTGTGCCAAACTCCGAACAATGATAGCAAAACTAGCAGTGAAACAGCCCCGACTCATGAATCGATCTTCACCATTATTGCTCCATGATAACGCGAGACCTCAAACAGCACGACAAACCGTTTTAACTCTACAGGAACTGCAATTAGAAACCATTCATCACCCTCCGTATTCGCCAGACCTTGCTCCAACGGACTACCATTTTTTTCGTGATTTTGACAATTTTCTACGTGATAAAAAGTTTTCTTCTCAGGAGGCAGTACAAAATGCTTTCACACAGTTTGTCGAATCTAGATCACGAGAGTTCTATCGCAAATAGATCTAGATCACGAGAGTTATATTAGATGGCAGCAATGTTTAATAAATATGTTAAATAAAATAAAAAAACTAATTTCAATGTTTCAGTACAAATCGGCAATTCCATACTTTAACCCCTAATATCATCTATTTAATGGTATCAAAACCAGCGAGATACAAACAGTACTGCCAAAGAGATTTTACTACAACTGTATACCTATAAAATGCGAAATAACTTTTTCCCCGACCTATTATTTTGTGCGCAATAATGGCGGAGCACTATGTGAATTAAGTATTGACGGCAAACTGACAGCGAGAATAAAGCATCCGTCTTTAAAACAATCTAAAGGAGGTTAAACTAAAGGGTACTACAAGTGTACAATGCTAATCTCGAGGACGAGGCTAGAGTGTAATAGATGCTGTGAACAACGATCAGCTCTAAATTTGAAATCATTAATTTGTAGATATAGGCCACTCCTACGCACAGCTCTTGCTTCGCAATTTCCTCATTCCTGGCTATAATTTATCTTAATTTAACTTTTAGAACCTCCATTTTATCCGCCATTAATTCTACATTGTTTTCTTACGAAAACCGGATCTTAGTCTTTCCGCGATTGTCCTAGATAACAATCTACAAAAGCATAAAGTTCGCTATCTAAAATCAAATTCTCCTTTGGAAAGAAAAGTTATCTTTTAAACGAGATTCAAGTAATAAATTGTCTTGTTCCAAACAGTTAAAGTTTAATAATGACTCAATTAAGTTAAATTAAACACAGGAACCCAAAAACCCTTGTCCCAATCAATCAATGCTGTAAAGCCTTTAGAGATTAGTTTGATGTTCAATAGATTATGTAAACAACGGGCTAAATTAAACATAATTCAACTTCATCACTTAAACAGACTAACAAACTAGTCGGTAAATCTCTGAGGGTTTGTTTTAAGTTTCAATCAATCTGGGTAGCCTTTTCCCAACTATGAAGGGGTCAGCTTCCAGTCCAACCAGATGCAGCTGAATACCAGTATTTTACATGGAGCGACCGTCTAGCTGACTTTCATCACCCAGTTACTGGGTAACATATTACCCCCTTGGTAAGACTGAGTCAAACCTTTGGTTTCCTGACTACTCGCAATTTAAATATTTCCCAACAATAAACTACTTTTGATCAAATTATTAAGTAAAAAAAAAAACACCCACAGTGCATCCACTTAATTGCATATTTTCGTCCCAGAAGTTTGAAATTGGAATTTTATTTTTTAATTATTTATTGGACGTGGTTCGAGCATAATATTGAAATTTCATTTTTAACATTTTAAACTGCTTTAAGCTGGCCGAGTAAACGAACATATTGCTCTTTCACATAATATTATACAATACAAGCGTTGTACGACTTGTACGACCGTTGTACGACTGACGCCCGGGGTCACCTTATTAAAACACATATATGAACGGCGCGGGAAGAAGCCCAAGACGCCATAGGAATCTTTTGTGACCTCTCCAAGGCATTTGATTGCGTCGATCACGAAACCTTGCTCTTGAAACTTGAGCTGAAAATTATCAACTCCATTTATTAAAAAATCAACCACAAATGGTGTTATTTGCTGACGATACTTCTTTAATGTTTAAGGTAGAAAGAAGTGCTACAAATTTTGACGACGTTAATGACGCCCTACCGCAGGTCCATAATTGGTTCACTGCTAATAATTTAGTATTAAACGGAAAAAAACTAAGTGTATACGATTTTATTTACCTAATGTCAAAAGTAGTGATTATAAGATAGTATTGAATCAAGAGATACTAGAATTCGTCGATAAAACTGTTTTCCTGGGGATCACGCTTGACTCGAGGCTACAATGGGGTCCTCATTTAACATCTCTGGCGGGACGGCTAAGTTCAGCAGCATATGCTGTCAGAAAAATCCGTCAATTTACCGATGTAGATACCGCGAGGCTAGTCTATTTTAGTTACTTTCATAATATCATATCTTACGGTATTTTACTTTGGGGACGGGCTGCAGACGTCGATTCTATTTTTATTCTGCAGAAAAGAGCCATCAGAGACATATATAATCTCCGCAGGCGCGATTCTCTAAGGGAACTGTTTAAGGTTCTTAAGATCTGACGGTACGTTGTCAATATATCTATGAAAACATCATGTACGTAAGAAAAAAATTACATCCTTTTACTAAAAGAGGTGATAGACATAATTATAGTACCAGAAATAGGGACTTATTAGTTCAACCAGGTTTCCGACTGGCTAAAATAGACTCATCTTTCATGGGGTACTGTTTAAAATGTTACAATAAAATACTTCCCCACATACTTCAACTGAATGAGACGAAATTCAAATTTTGTATAAAATGCACACTATGCAGCCTGGCATATTATAAGTTGGGGGATTATATCGCTGATAAAAATGCCTGGCTCAATGCTGGTCCTGCTCCACAACCATAACTAATTGATTAACATTTGAAAATACTGTTCGAGCTGCTGAAGATTGTAAGACTACCTTTGCTTTGTATAAACTCAATCTCCTTTTGTATTATATAATTGCATAGGACAAGTGTGAGTACTATGTACTATCGAGCTACCATTTACCGGGTAATGTCTTTCATTGACTTAAATATGCCCTGGCGGCTGATAGATGTCATGCTCACTCAAATGTCTCGCTGACGGTGGCGCGTGTGTTGGATCATTTAGCTCCCTTCAAAATGGTTGAGCTGAATGGTGCTGATTCATGCGTCATGTTCGTGAACGGGCGCTGTCAGTTGGGACTGGTCATCTCTTAGCCGCCGCGGCTTATTTTAATTATTTTATTTATGGATTGTTTTGTTTAAATTTATATTTGCTGTACTCTGGACACTCAACGTGTACGTCTTCATGACATCGTTCTCACATATAATTATACCTATATTCAACATTAATGATGTAACTAATATTTATGTAACAATATAATTTAAAAGAGTGTCCATGGAGTTTCTTGCCCGTTCTTCTCCATAGGTACCTACTACGCTTTGGAATGTGCAACTAGCTTCATATTTCTGACTGACCGACCACTTGACAATTCAAAAATGCCTGTAAATGGTTTGGTTTGGTTTGGTTTTTTATTTTATAATTTAGTTTGTGCACTTCCTGTACGAGTCGCAATAAACACTTTCTTTCTTTCTTTTCTTTTTAATTGAAATAAATTCTTTGAGTTTGAGTTGAAGCTAGTGTTTTACTGAGACACCACAGTAATTAATAATGCTCAACTTGTAACTAAATGCAGCTGGAAAAAAACTTTGTAACAATCGCCTGTAACAAGTTAAGATCCAAGAGAACTAATCAAATTAAAAGTTGTTTCCTGTTAGTACAAAAGTTGGGGCCACATTAACCCCAGATACTAGAGTTTTTACGTGAAAGTTGATGTGAAAACCAATTGACTTCTAATACAGGTCGTTAATTTTGAAGTTCAGAATTAAAGGAAATGAGGCTGTGACAGGGGTCCGGATATTGATGGGGAGTACAAAACTAGTCTGTACTCTATTTGTAAAAAAGCTCAAAATGGAAAAATACCGGGGAGAAACTAGAACCTTTATGTTGTTAATTTTATGCCGTGAACGAAATGATTTGATTTCTTTATGAAAGTTTATTTCAATATATGGTTCTGTACAGACTTGTTTAACTTACACAATACACAGTCCTATGTAAGAGTTTATGAATGAGAAAATATATAAGATGGCAAGCAGGATACGAATAAGATTTGTCTCATTTAAAATACGAAGAATATTTGAAATAAAACCACCAACCCTTCTGCTCCAACAAAAGTTTGCTGCAGTTAGATGCAGTTTCTACTTTATCATCCAGTCAGATTACAGCTGCACCGTCTGTCTGCAAACACCAAACTGCATTCACCATTTAAAACAACAATGTTACTAAAATATACCAAAAACAAAAGACAACGGGATTGCAGAGATAATGCAACATTTTATTCGACCAATCAGTGCCGTAATAACAATTACAGAAGAACAGAAACTGGGATATTCTGCACTATTTCGCCCACGGGGTGTACTTAATACCAGAATTGCACACAGATATTGCTTCGCGGCGAATTTATACATAACTAGCAGCCATTGAACGAGTGGCTGAATATTGCGAAGCTTCTATAATATGTCGGTATGGGTAATATATCGGTTACATTAAAAGTTTTGTTTTGTAGAAGCACTTATGTATTTCTGTTCACAGCATCGGCATAAGTTGACGGCACGATTGGCGCAGTGTTTAAGCGATTGACTGCTGCGCTGCGTGTCGCGGGTTCGATTCCCGCACGGAACAAATATTTTATAACCTACAAGTAGTTGTTCCGGTTCTGGCTGTTTGTGTATGTGAGCTTAAATGTTTATAAACACACCCACAGTACAGAAGAAATTCCTAGTGTGGGGCAAAGTAATTTTAACAAAAAACCGTAGTCACCTCTAATCTAGGCGGTTATTTTTGTAACAAAATGACGTGATTTGTTTTTGTATTATACCTATCTCATGACGATATAAGAAAATCTGCACCTTACCCTAAGTAAAAAAAAAACCGCCCGAGTGCGTGTCGGACACACACAATGAATGTATCCTAAGAACAAAAAACATTGTAGTTGAAAACATGTTTACATTCCAACTGCTAATAGTAGGTATATTATGCAATTAGTGAATAAAGGACGGATTTAAAGCTAGGGCCATAGATGAATCACGAGCTAGTGAAGGATTCTAACGACTGAATCACGAGCGTAGCGAGTGATTCAAGTATTAGAATCCTGAGCGACGCGAGTGATTCATGGCCCTCGATATAAATCCGTTTTATTCAAGAGTTGCATATTATACTTTATACCATGACTACGAGAAAAAGAAAGATTTAAGCGAAAATAAACATTTAATAAAGAAAAAGGAAGCTTAAATTAATTAAAATGCACATTAAAATTGGAACAATTATTAAAATTAAGAGCAATTTTCTTGTTATTATTATTAGGATGGTCGACTTGTGTAGCGATATAACAGTGAGTAAAAGTGCTTTTTATTCACTGTTTTCAGTGAATAAAATAAGCTTTTTAGAGGGGGAATGGTATAAATGTAAGTTTGTCCGCACAATATTGAAAGATTTACCATGTTTTAAGACTTCTTATAGGTACGGACATACAGGCGTACGAGTAATCCTATAAGGGTTCCGTTTATTCATTCGTACGTACGGAACCCTAAAAACATAAATTGAAGTAGGATCTAAAATATCATGCGTTATCTCAACATAGTTATGAACGTGACAATATTCAGTTAATATTTGCTTAGCAAACAATACAAATACCGACACACTATCAATTCTGATAGCAAACAAAAGGCACTCGACTACAAAACCGCTTCCCAGCTTCATCGCATTACACCGTCAACTGGTGACGTTTCGACGTTCGTCGACACAGATGTGAGGCGACTTTTCCGTGGCATACCATTTTCGAGGCATTTTGGTCCCAACATTCAGTCCTTTGAGGCGAAACATTTTTCAGTATTTGACGTAAACTCAAGGGGTCGAGTATGTTTCGGAATGATATTTGGAACGTAAAGTTGTTTTAGAGCACGTTTGACGTATTCAATAAATGTGCGTCTAGACAGGTGTCCCGGTCGGTATAAAATGACGAAAATCCGAGTTTAGTTTGAACGGAACTATTAAATATAGTGTCACTGAATTACGTGCTCCTGCAATTAAAAATAAATTATCCTGTCTCTTAAATGTCCATACAATTCTAATATGTAGGCTGATCTACATAATATATTATAATAAAATAGTGACGAAGAATTTTTGTCCGTTTGTTTGTTAGTCTCAAAAACCGCTGAACGGAATTGAATGTAATTTAGCACACAGATAGTTTATAACGTGGATTAACACAAACTACCGGGAGTAAAAGTAACCTTTTTACTCGAGGTAGTACGTTCCCTTGGTATATTTTTCGACATGAACGCGGGCGATGCTGCGGACAAAAGCTAGTTTTATATACTATTTAAGCATTTCAAAAGTTATTTTCGCTCCCATACCTAAAAGTAAAATCATTACTCCCACTCCGCCCATTTGAAAATGAATTATTGTTTACCGATGCGGTTCTTTCACACAATCCAAACGCCTGCAAAGTTGTCGAACTTCACTTATCGATTTAATGCGTACCTGTTCGGTATCGAAAGCGAAACTTTTCACCCCGCTAATTAAACTTCAAACTTACTCCCGTGAATTTCGCTGTTTCTTCAGGATTATTTCGTAAATAAAAGAAAACTGTTTGAGAATAATCCCCCGGTTCTAATTAGTTTTTGAAAACCTTTTTGATTGAATTCGAAAACTATTTTGTTTTGGTATTAGTTCATTTTAAATGCTCATTTCGTTCGTCTTTATGGACCAATTTGCTCTGTTCATTGTTTTGTATTAAAATAATATATATAACCATATAAAAATTAAATAATACTGATACAAATAAAAATAAAAAAATAATTAAAAATAATAATTATTTATAATAATTAATATATATTCTAAACTTTAATTTATTAATAAAATTATTAATTATTATTAAGAATAACATATAATATAAATGTTATTATATGTTTTGTTTTAATTTGTTCATTGTTGTGTGTTAAAGTTTAGAATACGAATATTGAATTCTAAATAAAATATAGTTACAACAGCTAGATCGTCCGTTGTTTCTAACGAACGATTGATGAATGGTTCAAGATGAATGAAGGCTAACCTCGTAAGGTTACAAGTAATTTCAGCTGGAGACAGTATCACTACGGTCCTCCTCAGTCCCTTGTCTGCTTGATAAATTGATGCCCGACCGCTGTGATGTATTAATATCAACCTAAACATGCTGTTAACTTTCCTTGTTTCATCTCATTGAGATAGGTGACGATTTTTCCGAATGGCTTGTGGAACTGTCTCCAGTACGATACGGATGGTTTTATGGTAGGTAAATAGGGATCTCAGTCGAATACAAATGTGGCTAAAGAGTATGGATGTCTACAAGGTAAGATTTCCCGGATTTTTGTGTTGTTTTGTTCTTTTATTTTAACACAAAGATTTATAGCAAACACGAATTAGTTATGTAATTGTTACTTTTGTGTTGTAAACGAGAGGTTTATACAAAAAAAAAGCAAACAAGCAAGCAGGGTTAATATATGTTTTAAAATGTTATACAGTTATTAAAAAATAATTACGATATTTCAATTGCTTTCTTTGACAAGACGACTTATGTATGTTTCTGAGAACTTAAACAATAGACATACGTAGAAGTTGCCGTATTGCTTCAAACCACCAGTCTGTTTATTTTCTCTGGTGTAAGCTTGAGTTCAGTTCCCAGAATTTACACCACGTTAAATAAAGCTCTTGCAATATAACAAGAAATATTCTCACTCAGTGGCTTTATACTCTTATAGTACTTCTGTTCAAACTCAGACTGATTTTCTTTCGTAATAAAAAACGTTTAAGAACCACATGCCGTTTTATAATGATTTTAATGGTCGATGTGAGTTTTATGGAAATCTCCACGTTGCGTTGTGGAGATGGCGTTCTCTTTTTCTGCAATAAATGAGGTATTCTTTTTTTATAAATTTTCCGCATACTATCGACACTTATTTATTCCCGGCTTAGGTATAGTCAAAGGCAAAAAAGAATCTAACAGGTTATGAATCTTAGTATATCTTAGTATTTGATATCATATGTGGTGACTAATCTAGTAGGTACGTGGTGTGTTTTGATAGTATAGGGTGCTTGCTAAACGCCTTAAACTACTAAACCGATTTCAACTAGTAAGTTTCGTTGTTGTTCTCTTGATTTCGAGGCAACCTTGGTCCTATGACGTCACCAGATATTCAATATGGTTGACGCTTGACATTATGAAGCTAAACCCTTTTCAGTTGTTTTTCTCCGCGGTCGAATTATAGTATGCTTCCCAATTTTCCATTACTTGTGTTTTGTTCACTGTTCCACCCTTATCCAGAATTTTACATTTATTGAAATGTTTTAGCTGTACCAGCATATTGTTATATCGCTACCTACATACCCCTACCCGATGTTCACAAGGCTAAAGAGCTTAACCGTGCTCCAACAGCAACACACACATTAGACAATGGGCCACGTCGTGGCCTGGCCATTGATTTGGCCTGAAAGGGATGTAGTGCGTCACGGTTTCATCACGTTTTAAGAATGACTTGCAGTTAATACAGATGACTTTATAATAACCTATTTTATTTTTAGGATTGGGCTTTGATTGACAACACACTACCTAAATAAAACTGGAAAGAGGAAGCGCAGAATCGCGAAAGATAGATGGAGTGGAGGGAGGTACAACAAAACAAAGAAAAGTATAGTTGGGTACAAAAATCCGCACCCTAATTGCGTAACAGACTGTCAATCAGAATCTGAATCATTTTGAAGGATATTTTATTTTTTATTTAATTTTTTTTGGGACATAAATAGTTACCTACATGTTACAAGTTTAGTGAATAACAAATTAGGGTAATGAGGTAAACATGTAACCCACACCAATGTCCGCGAGAAATAAAACAGAGCCACGCATCTACTGGAAGCGATTTGGGTTAGGAAGGATTTACAATTATTGTGCAAGCAATTGAATAGCCAATCTTTTAAATTTCGTTCGAGATAGTGAAAATTCATCAAGATCGAAAAAGTGTGTGTTATAATTATGTTTCTAAGAGACGACGGAGGGGCACCCTTGCGCCAGCATTGGTTCTGCACTTTACAGTGTGGAACAGCCGCACGCGCGCCTCTCGCCGTAAAACAGTTCTAGGTACAATGTAACAAAGTTTATTGGTGATATCAGAGCAGTCAAAGTTGTTATTACATATGCCATGCAGCATCACAGCCATAAGTAGGGTGCGCCAGGACTCCAAGCCTAGGAGTTTGTATTGTTTTAGAAGTTGTGCGTACGATATTGCTAATCAATTGATTCATATGTTCGAAAAATTAGTCTGCTCAACAACGAAAATAACGCAATGAATGTTGTTGAACTGTCAAAATGACAGCCATTTCTACTGTTAGTGTGTTACGCAATTAGTCCACTGCTGTCTTTAATTAGTTTTTATTAATTAATGGTACTGTGAAAATAACATTTTCAACTGTCTAGAACAAAATAGCCCTTTTATATAATCTTTTACATTCCTATAAACAATTCCAGGAATTCATAATTAAAATTAAATAACCTGTTTTTGTAACCGAATTGCTTTCGTCTCCTTGTACCAAGTTATAATTAAATTTTCACAGACACTAACTAAGACAAATGACGTCGATATCTAGGTTCGATCTAATTTCGTCTAAATGCCTAAAAGCCCTTATACTGTTAACTCTTGTTAGATAGTTGTATAAAAGAAAAACATTGCCAACATTTATATAAGTATGTAGGATCGTCAGGATTCACTCCATTAGATTTAGACATCGTGAGGGCAGAAGATGAGTTTCGTGCTATGAAAACACATCGGGTGATCGCACCTAATGTGTTTTCATTTATTGTGTATCGACACTGCTTTTATTAAAATTCCAAATCTCAATTAACGACGACGATTACGACGATGACGGTACTCGATTCGTTGTGTAGTCGAGTAATCGACAGTTCCGCGTCGTCTAAACTCTGATGCGATCAGTCACTGAATGTCTTCCTCGTAGGCTTAAATCAGCATGACTCCGTAGAAGCGCGCTGTAGGCGTCGGTAGAACCCGTGATCTCGCCAGTGGCGTTTTGTGTCCGTACTAATGACCGGATCGAACAAGTAAATATCATGAAAAAAGAAAATATTTAAAAGTGCTCTGACTTTGAAATAATTTCTCTGACTTGGAAGATATGGGGACAACTTTTCCCAGCAGTGAGACAATATAGGTTTACTAAAAAAAAAGAAACAGATGAACAAATTATATGTGTCACGTTCCATCTTTTTTCAGAAGAATGATCCAAGGAGATTAATGACATGAGAACTACACACGCAAGCCTGGATACCTAACAAACTGTGCCTATTTTCCACCCTAGGAGAACAACTCTTTAATCACTAGGCAAGCCGCATCAGGATGATACAAGGTCGAGACCTGCCTTCATACCACGTCACGCTATTACCAAACGGGCCGTAGCAGACATGCTACTTTTAGCATTTGTAATGATTTATTTTGTGTCTTCATCAATGCCTGACTCTTTGCGTTTAGTCACGATTGCAAAATTGCGCATTTCAGCGATAGCTTTGATGCTGCATCGCGTTTAAAAAGCAGTGAAATCGAGTACGGAGTCGCGGTATCGAGAGCGAAAAGTGACTTATCCCTGATCGCCGATGCTTCATGTGCTGAAGCACGTATTGAAAAACACCAATTGTAAAATAGTTTATTCGTTTTTGCTCATGTTGAAAGGACTTGCGTCCAAACATTTACGACATACCCTACTCAATTCATGTACCTAAGTATAGTTATAGTTTAATACATATATATTTAGCAATAGATATGGGTCCAAGTACGGTATTATTGCCTGTAGATATATTTACTTTCGTTTTACTGTAGTATGATAGGATCTCTATAAAACAAGAAATATCGGCCGGTGAAAGCTTATAAAATATGAGCCTGCTAAACCTATAAAATACAGGCGTACTACGTTTCGACCTATATTTAGAAATATCTTACTTCATGATAGAAAGTAACAAATTCTATTTTTCACCATCAGATTTTAGATTGAAACCTCAAGTATCATTGTGTCTTTGGAAATCGCTAAGCTGCGTGATCGGACATAATATCGTCATATAGTCAGTCGGGTACCATAATCATGTCATGTCAAAAATACTATTAACTAATATCATTCTATTGTATCTAGCAGCCATTATATTAGCCCTTACAAAAGGATTTCGCTAGCGTCACCGCAAGTGCACCGGGCGCTCCAAGTAAGAAGTCTATGCCAGAAAAGGCGCAGTATAGGCCCGAAGATGAGGGTTTCGTGACGGTGCAAAGGAGGAAGCGCCGATTGCGAGCGAGCAAGAACCGCTGCGGCAAAGCTCCAACGGTGTCCGAAATCAGCTTGCGCGCCGCTAAGCCGAACACACCGGTGTACATCTCCCGTCTACACTACTCTACTAAGGCGGAAGACATCGTAGAGTACGTGCGCCAGAAGACGAGGTACATGCCGAGGGTGCAGTTACTGGAGTCGCACCGCAACGTCAACTTCAAGGCGTTCGTGGTGCGCGTACCGAATTATTATCTGCCTGTCGTCATGGAAGAAGACTTTTGGCCGCAGGACGTGGTGTTCCGTCGTTTCCGCGGACAAGTACCACAGGATAGCTCAAGGTCAAGCTAGTGAGGTGCTACTAACATAGTTTTAAGCTATTATTAACACAAGTTTTGTTTTATTTACGTACTTTATATATGTTACTTTGTAAGGTATATTGTCTATGGGCCATTGTAGCCTGAAATAAATGTTTTATTATAATTTATTTATTATTAATCTATCTTTTTTTTTACAAACAACTGTTTTAATCCTAGCATTGTTTAAAACACAAAATCTACTTTCAATTGTATTCTCGTTCCCATTTTTGTGTTTAAAGTTTCAAGTAAAAGGTTATAAATGTAAATCATTTCAGCGTTTTGGCTTTAAAAATAAAGTAGACTCCGAAATAACTCATTACTGGAATGGATATCAGCTAAATGAAAAGTTTTCGGCCTCTTAAAACCTTAATTTCTTTGTAAGTGGCAATGGAAGGGCTCTTCAAACTTTTTAGATGAAAAAAATGTTTATAAAAAAGTTACATAAAAGTAACTTTATGATGAAAGTGGATAGTTCATTTTGGGGAGTTACATTTATTCTATTGAGTTATAAAACTTTATGTAACATTTTAATTGCATGCAACACAAGAACCTCTGAGAGTGATACTTGTTCGGCTTTGCGGACAGACAGCTTTGTTTACAAACTTTCATCTTTTTGTGCTCGTGATTACCGATATTTTTTGTTTTTATTTTTCTTAATTATTAGAGCTAATTACCTACCTTTTTTGTATGTATAAATTTGTAATAAACCTATTATTTGTCACAGAAGCACGTGCATACATTTTTCTTTCTTTTCATCTGTAGATTTTTACGAGCTAGAATTTAATAATTACGCGACCTAATTAAAAAGAAACCATAACAACGCATTTTACCTACCGCCAATGAATGAATCATTGATATCGATCATTAAAGTGAATAAATAAACGAATGAAAAGTTAATTTATATACGTTCGAAATCTTCATAATGGTTTTATTGAACCAACCTACGGATTTTTTCAATGAGTAAGGATTACCAAATAATCGCATATTCCTCATTATTTTCTCTGAAGTGGTATTTTAAATCCCATAATTTGTTTTAAAAAGACGGCAATTTATTTTGGCACGTGCATGCAGCAAAGCATAATCAGCCTATAATTTTCCCACTGCTGGGGACACAGGCCTCCTCTCGGTAAGAGGGAATGGGCCATAATCCACCACGCGGGCCCAGTGCGGGTTGGTTTTGGCACATACGTTGTTTTATTCCGAGCGCACACATTAACGCCATCCGTTATTTTGCCTATCAAAAGTAATGTCATCACTCTCATTCGTTCATAAATCAGTCACCCGTTGGGGTCATCGACGATGAATCAATTTTTTTTTTTTGTAAACGGTTCGTTCAAATTTATATGATTTAAATAATTGTGTTTACAGAAAAAGTTAGAAGTTTCGCAAGTCAAGCATTCTATTTTCTAGAAAAAACCGTCTGTTTTATACCTACAACTTATAATAATCGTTTAGATTATTAGGCTAAAATATATGATTCGTTTTTAGGTTTGAAATACGTCAACAATACGAGTACATCAATATGTCAAGTACAGTCACTACGAATGAGAGAGAACAAAAAAGAAAATTTGTGAAAAAAATTGAGTTTTTACCCGACGGTAAAGCCAAAGGATGATAGGTATAATTTTAATAGGCTTCTTTTTTATTTTTATAAATGGGGTCTCGCGAGTCAACCTAGGAGGTTGTCGGCTACTTAACCGGGCGTGCCTGTGGTTGCCTTAATAAATTAAAGCCTTAAGCCTTAAGCCAAGGCTTAAAAAAACTTATAAACTAGGCGACCACACGCTAAGGGCACCTCCTGTGGGGTAAGGACCTTGGCTTAGGGCGTCGCTAGGGGAAGGGCAGCTTTCCAAGGAAACGGTTCTGGACGGTCTGCATCTTATGATGATGGCGTGGCTTTGCGAGTGCAATACGACGCAGGTCATGATGGGACGCCTGACTGCGGTGTAGATGCAGCAGGCAATTAATATGAATTGAAGCCTACCGAGTACGAAAGAGGTGCGCGAACGAGCCGTCTTTATGTGCTCACTGAAGGTAAGGTGGTCGTCAAGGATCACACCCAGGTATTTAACTCGCTTTTCCCAAGCGATCGGCTTGCCAAACATAGTGATTGGGCTGGGATTTTAATAGGCTATGTATGTATATATATATATATTATGCTCATCTGTTTCCTCATAAGTCCTTAACTACTCGTCGTATTTGGACAAACGACGTACCTATCGTTGAAACCATCATGTTGTTCCACGGGTTATAGGCTATACGCCGTCACATATAATCTATCATGGCGGCTTATAGCGGATGTGAAGTGTTACCGATATTTTTTTTTATATGAATATACCCTGTTTGGTCTCAAAGAGTAGGTACTAAAGGTAGTATTACGTTATTGACGGAATATAATATATGTAATAGTAGGCAAGTAGTGGAAAAAAAATATCTGTAGACATTTACCAGGATAGTATAATTATGGTGGTCGGTGAAACGGTGCTGAAGTTTATCAATCTCATATATACCAACAGATACCGATAATCCTTAAATCCGGAATCTTGCTCTTTTTCCGGCAGGGTGACCAGCAATCCCGAGGAGGTTCAGGTTTATCGTCCATAAGTCCCTTGTGAGCAATATGGTGAAGATCGAGAGTGTTTCGACCAGGGTGGCGTACCTTATACTCAGAATATCCGCAAGGTCGTACATTGTTACGCCCCGACCTAAGCACACCCTGAAGATGAGGTGGAGACCATATATGAGAATATTTCCAGAGCCATGCATGACTCTAAAACTCAAAAACTCACTTCACCGTTGTCATGGCGGACTTTAACGAGAAACTAAGCAAACGAGATGATTATGAGCTGCGAGTGGGGCAATTTGGAGTTGGACGTCGCAAAACCACCGGAGTCACCTACTGGCCAGTTTTATGGAGAAGGAAGGCCTCTTTATGATGAACTCCTTCTTTAGAAAACGTGAGTACAGAAAACAGACCTGGACGAGCCCTGATGGTGCAATAAAAATGAGATTGACTTCATTATTTCGATGAAGAAGCAAGTATTTAATGCTGTCTCTGTGATCAACGCGGTGAAAACTGGAAGTGATCACCGCATGGTAAGCGGCACATTGAAATTAAATATCAAGCTGGAAAGATCTCGACTGATGAAGTCTACGCTCAGCCCAGCACCGATTCAAGTCCAAAACCCCAAGAGATTTGAACTCGAACTTCAAAATCGTTTCGAGGGCCAAGGGAGCTCCGTGGCCGATTTTAATGATGGGTTCGTGGAAACTGTCCTTACGGTCGGGTCTAAGATCTTCAGTACCCATCGTACAAATATAAACAGGAAGCTCTCGGATCCTACTTTACAGCTCATGAAGGAGAGGCGCGAGATGATCCTGCAGTCTTCATACGACGCGCTCAAGTACCAACGGCTCAATAGCCTTACCGCTTTAATACATACCGTATTAAGGACGCGATAGAGTGGAGTAAAGGCTCCAATGTCTTTGTTAGAGATCTGTCTATTGGCAGGATCGTATCCGCCAAAACTGAACTGTTGAGAGAGATCGAGAGGTTATATGGACAGTTATACACCTCAACAAGTAACCCCATTATGAATCTGGCAAACGGCCCAAGGGCTAGATTGACCCGACACTATACCGGACGTCAGATTGTACGAGATTATGATGACAGCTCGAACAGCTCGAAAACAACAAGGCACCGGGTGATGACGGAATTACGGACGAACTCTTAAAGGCTGGAAAACTAGAGCTTGTTTTAAAAAAAACTCCAAAATTAAATACGAAAAAAAAAATCGTTCACAGCTGCACAGTAGGATGACCAATGATGAACATGGACAACAAAAAGGTCTTGTCAAATGTCCATATAACACTCACTCTCATGAAGATCGGATATGCTACACTCGAAGTTGTGAACGAGTATGTTTACCTAGGACAAACTGAACAATTAGGTTTCCGATTCGGCTGGGCAGCGTTCGGGAAGCTACGCAATATCTTCTCGTCCCGCACAGTGTCTCAAGACGAAAGTCTCTGACCAGTGCGTGTTGCAAGTGATGACCCATGGCACTGAAATGTGGTCGCTCACAATGGGCCTTATTACAAAGCTAAAAGTCACTCAAAGGGCAATGGAGAGGGCTGTGATTGGAGTTTCCCTACGTTATCGAATCAGAAATGGCGAGATCCGCAAGAGAACCAAGATAACCGTCATAGCCCGAAGACTTCTTCTTAATTCTTCTTCTTTTTTAAAAAATGTTGCCTCACACTAGGAATGTCTCCTGTATTGTGGATGTGTTACAAACATTTAAAGTCACATACACAAACAGCCAGACCCGGAACAACAACTTGTAGGGATAACGTGCAGGTTCGATGCGAATTGAACCCACGACATGATAAATGACATGACATGCAGCGCAGCAGTCAATCGCTTAACCACTGCGCTAACCGTGTCGTCAATTGCCAAACTTACTTGTCACTTAACAGTGGGCAGGGCACATTGTTCGCAGAACAGATAGCCGATGGGGCCGAAAGGTTCTTGAGTGGCGACCGCGTACCAGAAGACGTACCGTGGGAAGGCCTCCCAAAAGGCGGACCAATGACCTTGTGAAGGCCGCAGGAATCCGCTGGATACGGGAAGCACAGAACCGGTCGAAGTGGTGGTGCTTGGGGAAGACCTATGTTCAGCAGTGGAGGTTTTTCGGCTGAAGTGATATATACCAACATTTATATAAATTATTTTTAATTTCATGTTGTATACCTAATAATAATTAATAAATACTTTAGTTATTAATGAAACATTTTGTATTAATTGTCCACTTCTATGTGCAAAAAATTCATAGACCGTGATAAATTAACACATTTATCTTATATATATGTTTCCGTCTTTATCTTACACTTTTAGTTTAACAGTTGTGCGACAGTGGCAAGAATAATGCTTAGCCAAAGCCCATGCTAAGTAAGTAACGTTTTTAAATTCCGGTCAGTGGTTTCGTTAGTTCCACTTCTGGCTACTGGTCCAGATAAGTGTGTCGCGGCGACGTGGCGGCCAACCGCGGAATACGGAACCGCCACTCCCCGCGTCAAATAAGCCGAGCCCATCAAACTTCAATTTATTTTCAAGTTATGGCCTTGATAAAACAATTATGTAAACCGTATGAATTGTCAATTTATTAGTCATGTAAATGTTTAGTCGCCGCGGCGCAATCAAACGAAGAAAGTAACGTCTGAATCGAATTTAACAATAAATAAAACCTAGTTTATGATGTCCATTTCTACACAAATTCGATTCAAGCTAACCTGCATTTTCTGAACGCTCAAATTCTCGGAAACCAGTTTTAATAAAATGACAAAAATAAGATGCCGTTTCAAAATACATACAATATTCGAGAATAGAAATTTCCTACCTTACGTTTTCCTGAGTAGTTTCGTATCCATTCGTTTCTCTGATTGCATCACGTCCAATGTTACCCCGCTCATATCCAGCTTCCCTTCGAAGTAATAGCGAATGGAAAGGTCTTCCGGTAAGAAAGGACGCGTGCAGCCAACGAAATGTGTTTATGAATTGCCTTATGCTGATTTGGGAGGAGAGGTGTCCCTGGCTATGTTGGTAAGAGGCAAGAATTTGTCTTTTAAAATGTTCCAGTCTAAATAAAAATATTTACTCCAGGGCCTCAAGTCTGCTATTACAATAGTGTCAGAATGGTCTATCATTGATTTCATAATTGTTGATTTTGACAAGTTTGGTAATCTACTAATAGAATGGCGTCATTATGACTTTCCATTGGTCAACCACTGACACTTTATTGTAAGAAATAGCATAGAATGGTAATCTCGTACATAATGACAAATGAATGACTGACGTATGCGGTAATGAAAAAAAAATCACTAAATGTTCATTTAAGTAGTAGTTTTTCGAAAATCATTTCTACTAACGGGTTTTATAATAATGGCAATACAACAATGTCATTCTACCACGATTATATTACGAGACCACTGACCGACCAATCATCGACCATTATGAATTTTGCAGGTTACCAACTTTTAGCAAAATGACAATGGGGTCGTGTTGGAATGATGAATTTATAAAAAATTGCAGACTTGGGGCCCAGATACCCTGTCTATCTTGAAGTTACTTGAACATTGAATAATATAGATTCCTCTCTTCACCGATTTATTGAAGTCTCTAGAATAGTGGGGTTGGGGTTGATAGGTTCATCATGTGACAACATTTCGAAGGCTTAAACGCGCAGGCCACTAAATAATAATTTACAGTAAACTGGACATACCTGGTTCATAACTGTTCTAGATATAAACTATGTTACATTTCTACCCAGGTTTCTGTACATAATTATTTTTTGAATTCAGTTTATTTTAGTTACACATACACATCACATGCGGCATATTCGAGACTAAGATAAAATTTCACGGTCGAATTCATAGATAGAGATCATCTCAGCCTACCGTAAGACAAACTGAAAAATACTTGCATAAATTACACCTCTTGCCAGTGTTTACAACACTACCCTAGACCTGCCAAGACTTTAAAACGTCAATAATATTTCGTTGTAACAATTATTTTTGCATCTGCTTTCGTCCATGAAAACATTCCCCTAGTACAATTGTTAAAAAGCCTGGTAGGTATATACAGACACGTTAGACGATTATGAAAGCAAGCGTGCTTTCATTTGTTACCGCGGAATGTTGTGCGAATTGCGCTGTTGAGCGTAAGTATGCGTAACTCAGTCGTTGCAATAAATATTTTTGACGTTTAAAATGTTGGCAACATTACGCTGCGTACGCGATCTTTTGTTTTGTGTGAGAACGTTTTATGTGCTTTTACTGGGCCTCTAAAAGTAGCGATAAATAAGATATTTTTTTTTAAGTATTTTAGTACACTTTTTAGCCATGTCCATAGTGTTTTGTTTGCTGACAAAAAAAAAACAGTGACGAGTTCGAAAGTCTACCTCAAATCAGCGCATTTTAGGTTTGTTAAGAAACTGTGATTAATCTACAGACGATTTAATTGCAAATGAGAATTTAAATCACATAATACCAAGTGGGTCAAGAAAATCGCAGACGACACGACCCGGCCCTGATTTCAAGTGTTTATCAAAGACTATAGTGACCCTCCGGGAATTCATTTTCACCCTTCACGACTCAAGTACCTCTAGACATGATTATATCAAATATTTGCAAGTCAACCGTTAGTCATCCATGTTTATTAATAAAATAAAACTTTTTAGTAATTCCTTCCTAAAGCAAATCAATCTAAGATAGCTCGTTATAACTTTTACCGAAAGCACTCACTGGTTTTTCCAACTTTTCAACGAATAGAAGAATGTTAATAAATTTGGTGATAAATTAAAGGAGCTATGAGACTTTGATGTAAATTCGGAGTAGAAGACGAAGGGGCATAGTTATCACTTTTATTAAAAAAATATATATATTGTGCCACATTGAATGCGTGATTGAATGAGTTCTTTCTTTGACTTCACAACTACAAGATAGTATAGACTGTTACAGCCATTTCACCCTCTTGTAAGAGTCAGTGAAGGAGAAGGGTTGCCTAAGAGCCTGTGATGGACTGGCAACCTGTTACTACTGCATTTTGCTTTGAATTATATTGTATACAGCACTCAGGTTGTAAACACCCCTTACTATTTGTTTCGAGATTATTGGGAAAGTTCATTGTACGAAGGAATTGTCAAGAAATATGCTGTTACCACATATTCTCGCTAAACATTCTACTAAACTAATAGAAACCTATGCATATAGTAAAATTGGCAAAATTCCTCGGATCGAGGAAATATAGGTATCTGTCCCGAATAATGACGGCAAACAAAGTAACACTCAGGTTTATCTCTCAAATATTTTGGTAGACTGTACACTTCATTTGCTGAGTAATGTATTTTGCGAAATGGAAACCCTCTAAAACATATAAATAATATATATAAACTCGAGATGAAAATCTACATACTTAACATTTGGTACCTACGCAGCAGTTTTGATGCAAATGAAAACTGTAACGTTAGCAAAAGTATTGCGGAATTTGTTAGGATAACTCTGATTTGCCTTATTCATATGTAAATAATATAAATCAGTTTAAAATAAACACAGTTTAGTAGGTATGTGTAGTTTATGTAGCACGAAAATACGAACAAACAGAAATAGTTATGTTATGTAATTGTACCCTCTAGTAATACGTTTCACAGTTCAAATGTAACAATTTTATTATAAGCCTAAAATATTTTTAATGGAAAAAACAGATCCTTTAAACGCAGGAAAAGATACAACAAAAATAAACACACGTTGAAGTTATTTCAGAAAATGTAGCACGGACGTTTATTGTTTATGTTGCCAGTCGTAATTAAATATTGTGACGTCGACGCTCGTTTTCTAAATTCGAAAAAAAGAGCTATTCTCTCTCACTCAGTTGTCTTTATTGAAGTAATTCAGTGTTTTGACATGTTTAATGAGAACTTGGAAGAGATTTTGTAATTTTAAAGCCAATTTACATGATGCGATTTTAATGCTTCTGGTATTACCTTATTTTAAAGCAACAATAAAAGTTACCGTCACCGTCTAAACGTGTTTAGACGATGCAAGTCATTTGTTGCTTCAATTTTATTGTATGCCACAGGCAAGAATCTTGCATCGTGTAAATTGGGATTAACTGATTTAATAGATTCTTCATATTTTCCAAAGTATATTTCCATCACTTTCATTAATGCTGTTAATTATTTCTTTAAAGTATCGAGAATTGATCATAACGAGCTCACATGATAAACTGCTTTCGAAATAAGAGTTATTTATTTTAAAGAGATTTAAAATGTAAAACGTGCAAATAAGTCCTTGTTAAAGAATATGCAGGGTATGAAAATTTTACAATCAAAGGTTTTCGTCTTATTTCTGAGTCACAGCTGAAAGAAAATATTTATTTATTTATGTGATGAGAATGTGTTAACAGCTCTTTGTTTTTGTATGTTAGTACGTACAGTAGGCCGCACGTCAATGGTAACAAAACTAGTATTATCTGGCCTCGCTTTCTATTGAAACTCCGTGCTACGCTAGAACAGCTTTTTTTTTTTTTTTTTTGAGGATGGGAAATCATCAAATGACCCCTCCCGCTCTGGGTGGAGCGGAAGGGAGTGTCAGACTTTAACTGACTAAAACCCACCCGTGTTCCTTCCTTGGCCCTTTATGTTCCGGGTCAGCGGTACCCCTTATGGATGATCCCGCTTTCCCGGCAGGCTTGGGCCCTAGTGGGCCCCCTCTTCGATGCTGACATCTCTTTGAGGCGCGCGTCGAACACGTACGCGCCGTCCGGGATGGGCCTGATCACGCTAGAACAGCTCAAGGTCCAGAGTGTTACCACCAACTGCAGTACCTACCGATATTGAGATATCACGTGTCCGACTCTCAGGCGTGCAACAATATGTTTTTCAAACATAGTATGAACACCATAAATCATTGACTTCAGAAATGAGAGGGGTCGTGAGAAAACTAACACATTCGTCCCTAAGTAATAAGTAAGGTTACCTTAGAGCATGAATAACAGTGGTATGTTATCGATTCTGTAACATAAATGGTGATTGGCAAATTGTGAAAAGCATTTTGTTAAAATTATTGAAGACTAGCTGACCCCGCGAACTTCGTACCGCCTAACATTTTTTTTTTTAATTTTTCTCTCCCTATGAACCATCCTCGTACTTCAAGGAATATTCTAAAAAAATAATTAGCAAAATCGGTCCATCCGTTCTTGAGTTATAAAATTACAACGAAATATGGCATTGATTTTTATAGATACGGATAAGCGTGAAGAAGGGTCCTACGAATAACTTAACACTTTGTGGGAGACTAAGCGTCCCCCAGACGTAATAACAAGAAAACTTCACGTTCAGTGTCCTTCAACTGATTAAGTCAGTATTTGATACATTCGACATACCTATTTACGAACCACAAGAAAACTAAACCGGTTAAGAAAAAAAAATTGTATAAAATGTATTAATAAAACTTGATACCTTTTTTTGCGGTGCAATTCATCAAATAACTTCTCCCGCTCGGGGCGGAGCGGGAGGGCGTGATAGACTCTTACTGACTAAAACCCCACCCGTGGTGCTTCAGTTGTCTGTGCCAGGGGATACAAGCCTTCGGAATTTCCCGGAACCCTGGCAGGGACCTGACACCTGAGACTATAATCAGTTACAACAAGCAAATAATAATAAAAGGCAATTAGATTATCTCACAAAAGAATACCAATATAGATAATCTTAGAGATAGCTCTTCACTTAGTAAACTTTACGCGTTTCGTGTATTCATAAAAAGTTTTCTCAAGCTATAATCAAGTTACGTAAGCAGTTTATAGAATCCATTAAATACTCAAGATAAAAAAAACCTGTTTCTAACTACCTCAGCAAATTTCTATAAAATCTTATCTTATTAAAAAGTTTCTGTGGTTCACGAATTTTTTTTCGCCGGCCAGCATCAAAGTTTTATCTCAATGAAATGCCTTCTTTTGCTTTTACTTGAGGTACCTTTGGTTAATGAAATGTTTGGCTAAAAGATGAGGTGTTACCGGCCACTTACAGGATACCTTTTTTTTTGGGGTGGGTAATCATCAAATAACTTCTCCCGCTCTAGGCGGAGCGGGAGGGCGTATCAGACTCTTAGTGACTAAAACCCACCCGTGTTCCTTCAGTTGCCTGTGCCAGGGGCCACGGTAATACTTTAGGACTTTCCCGCAACCCTGGCAACTTACAGGATACCAGTTCAGTTTTATTTCTAAAGAATATTCTAATAGGAAACCCCGGAAAGAACAAAATGGACAGTCGCCCTTGCGACAAATAAAGTATTCCGAACATGAAATATTGATTTATATCGCATCTTCATAAATTATTTGATTAAAGTCCTTTCCTATTTTACAGGCAGATTTATAGCCAAGATTTTACCAATCGTTTTCTAACGAATTTTCTTAAGAAAATTTGATCATTTCCTTCTTCACGAAGTACGGTAATGAAATTTGGGTGGCGGGTAATAGAAATCTTATTGATGCGAATGCGAATGAGATGTCAGGAAACAAACTGAACCGGACGGAGAAGATAAATATTTATTGATTATTACTATTCCAACGGAGGGACAGACAAAAGAAAGGTATTTCTATGCAAAGGACTGTCTGTTCCGAATTAATGGGACGTTTTATAGTGTCGCAGACATTTGCATGGAGATCTTTGATGTAGATAGTTAAAATATTCGATTTGCATACTAATGCTGCGTCCGACGACCTCTATTTGTACTTGTTATAAGTTATCACAATGTTAATTGATCCCATTTACTTTGCTAAAATGGTGCCTATTTGTTGGTACAATGGGTGGCTTGCTTACGGATAAGCGGAGGAGATAAAACAATTAATAGGTACTATTATCATTCATCATCAGCTTATAGTGTTCCCACTGCTGGGACACAGGCCTCTTCTCGGTGAGAGGGAGTGGGCCGTAATCCACCACGCAGGCCCAGTGCGGGTTGGTAGATGTCACATGTCTTTCGAATTTTTGGTTCTAGAACATGCCGGTTTCCCCTCGATGTTTTCCTTCACCGTTTTGAGAGCAGTGGTGATGAAATAATTTACACAAAGTAAAGCGCCTCTCTGGGTTCGAACCTACGACCTACAACTTGTAAGTCACGGCCGTTACCACTGGGTCACCACTGCTATAATCATTATTTCCTAATAATTTAGCAAAATAATAATAGTAGATTATGCACCGACGGGCTAAAGTTGTGTCTTATGTCACGGGCGTCATATTGAATCTCGAGCACAATGAAGTATTCGGGATTTAACTACCGAGCGCAGCGAGGGAGTTAAGAGTTTAACTCACGAGCGAAGCGAGGGAGTTAATACAAGAATCCTTCATTGCGCTCGAGATTCAAGCTAGCCCAAGGCAAAGACACCTTTAGCCCAGAGGAGGATACTCTACTTTTTACACCTACTGTGAGAAAATAATAGCCACCGCGGTACGGTATTTGTTATTATTAATGCCAGTTTTAATGGTATTCCATTACTTTTAAAAAATGGTTCGTAGTTATCTAATTATTCTTACAATATTCTTACAATAGTCTTCGAAAACATGGCAACGATATGAAGAAGCAGTCGTTATGATTTTGTAGGAAATCGAGAATATCATCCACGCGTAGTAAGGGTTTCGAGAATAGCTTTCCTCTTTCTGGCACCAAAGGGTGTTTGTTAGTACTATACTGCCAATTTAGCTGAGCATGTGAGATTCCAAATTCAAATCACATTATTGAATAGCGGGTCATAATGAAATCCAGTACAACATTATTGACCGGCTGTGCCCCCGGCCACTAATGACTCACTTTGGGTTAAGGTTGCTTGACATATAATTTGACATTTTCGAGCAGGTGGTGTGAAAAACATCTTATTGCCTTAGATATTTTATGAGTTCATAATTCTTGACAACTTTCCAGAATAATTTCTGTTCAGCGTAATGCTAGCTACCGACAAAGTTTGAAGTAACATTGAAGTAATTCTCCCATCAGTTCATTCAGTCATTGAACACTTTTAAGAGGGTGTAATTAATTAACCCCTTTCTCTTCATCGATAGCCGAACCACTGAAATAATAAGAATTTAGTTCAAAGTCTTTAAAAGCATATTATACTGATATCAAAGTTAGTACATAATTCTTGCATCTAATAGAAGAACAGTAAGCGACCGCTTCGTTCAAAGTCTTTGGTGTTTGGACAGAGATTAAAATAAGTTTTACGAAAACTATCGAAAAGGCTAATAATGAGTTACAGTTGTCAGAGTTTTAGGAATAATTCAATTTTGTACTTCAAATTCTACACACTGAAGTAACATAAATCAGTCTTGTTGGATCCCTTCTGTGCTGAAACTTTTAACATCGAACTAAGTTTTCGCAAATGCAAGAATGTTTTCACAAAACGACGTTATGAGATGCACTGAGTGAAATGAGAAACGTTCGAGAAAAGCTTTTTCCAAAAACAAAACATAACATATCCTGTGTTCTCCGAAGGATCAAGCAGAGCTGTAGCCTTGAGTAACATCCACATTCCCGTCACTTTTTTCTAAGTCCTGTGTAATAGCGGGCGAACCTATTGCAATTTTTTTTATTAATTATTAGGGACTTTTGTACAATTGTACATGCCAGTCCCATCGAACCGTATAACGTAATAGTACTAATAATAAACGAATCTATCGGACCTTATAAAGCAAAACGTAATAGTACAAATTTAACTATTATTATTTAATTTAATTTAACTATAAGCAGCTCCGGAGTTAGGTATCGACAGAATATGATGGAACATACAAACATCGTTCATATTTATCTTGAGCTCTCTAACTAGATCGTTTCTTGCAGACTGATATCTGACACACTCCGTCAATAAATGTATAACATCTTCCGGTGTGCCACACACCTCACAATTTGGTGAATCAACTTTTTTCATTAAAAATCCAAAATTATTGAGCGGCATGTGCCCAGATCTCAGTCTATAATGTCTGTATGTTTATCAATATTGGATCAGACATAATAATGAACATTTCCGCGTTTATCGCATCAAATCTAATTCAATCGCAGTAAGATGAGGGCCCAATTTACTCAATATCTGCCTGGCATATCTCAAGTATTCCTTACAATTTGACTTCCTCGAGCCGGCGGCATTGTACGCATACTCTTTAGCGTCGAGTGGATGATTCTTTTATTATCAAAATACCCTTGATTCAAATGGCCTCTTCCAGGGCTCTCGTCACAAAACGAGGGCATTCGAAAAGCAAATAAAACGTGCTCCCTCTTCACGAATTGTGATTTACAAAATGGTTTTTGCTTAGAAGCGCGATTTCGATAAAAAGGTATATTTGATAAAATAATGTGTAGCGTTGACGTTTACCAACATTTCGTGCGTGTATTTCTTAGACATTTTATTCATATAAAGTTTAATACGTGACTTTTAATAACACCCTAAATGACAATACAAAAGCTGCATTGAAAACCCTACCAAAATACGGTTATGGTCTGAGTACTGAGTACGCCGATTCCCACCCCAGCAAATGAAATATTACATTTGATTTGGACTTCTGTTTGAGTTAATCTCCCGAGTTGATTGTAATGAAATTTCCTTCAAAGCAAACGTGTATCTAACTACGTTATGAAGCAAACGTGGCCTAGTTAGACACCCGTTTGTTCTTCAGCTTTATATTTTGAATCAGAGCTTCAATGTGCAGATTTGTAAGCAGCATGTTTACAAAAACATTAGTAAGTCCCGCAAACTGTGCCTGTTGCTCTATCTAGGTACTTGTTTTATTTTAAGATTTCAAAAACTCAAGACTATCTAGCTAAAACAAATATTAAATTTAGCGGGATCAACCTACTAACCCAAAAATGTTCACGGCTTTTGCGTTATAGTATGAGTATAAATAAGTAGAACCATTTATAAAACAAAACACTGCTTAAAATATAACACAAAAATCCCTCAAGGTAAATACCTCATTAATCTCTCACGTTGCGAGATATTGTTCGCTCATTGTTTCCGTACAAGCGAGGCTCCCGGCGGCTCTCGGCTCCGTATTAGTTCAAACGACGGAACCCTAAGCCAGGACACCGCGAGCACAACGGAACCCCGCTTGTTCACTTGAACATTTATCAATGTCAACCGGCTAAACAGATAACTAACAAAGTGATGTATGGAGTGAATTCACTGTGAAACAAGGCCGGTCCGAATTGACGTGAGCACTGAAAAATAACATTTAAATTGTTAAATTTTTCCAACTGTTTCGGCGCACGTGCATCTGAAATGGGCTGGCGATATTCTGATGGGACCGTAGGGAAAGTGGATAAAGCCAGTGTGAAAGTGAGGTTAATCGACTGGCTTTGGCGTTGTTACGAGATTACTGCATCCATTGTACGTGATACAAACTAACGAAAGGTGTAACTTGGGTAAGTGGTTATTAGTCCTCTGTTTTGATTAAACACAGTCTGACTATATGTTTCGAAGCTTGCAGGTATCTGTACCGAGTTCGAATATTTTGTACCTATGTACTTGATTGAAAGGACGTAGGTATTCCGCTGGTCTATCAATTTTGCGTGTAGTTATTTAGTCAGGTAGTTATTTATTACATGTAGGGCTGTATCAAAACAAGCACCTTATATTAAAGGTAAGTACCTACCTATGTAGAAGTTTACCAAACAATTTGTTTTACATAAATAAAGAAAAAATACTGCGCATTTTCGATCATCCTCAAACTTTATTAACGATCCATTAAAATCTAATAAGTTGAACATATTAATAACATATTCGTTGCTATTCGTGTAATTATTTGAAGTTCGGCTACGGCCAGGCCAATGAACTCGTCTGAACTGAATATGCTGAAGCTTATTTTCCAGTTATTTTGAGTTACCTCTGAATTAATAATTATTATTAATTATGATTTTCACTAGAAAGACTTAGTCTTTTCTATTACGGCTCATTGTTACTATAATGAGTCAGGTAAAATAGCGCATCCCTACTAAACATCAACAAAATCCGATATTTTACTTTTGGTTTTAGCAGACAGATTATACATAATTCTGGTATAATGGATTACATCCAAAGAGGCTATCATTTTGACATGCGTATTCTATAGCCTCGCGTATTAGGTCTTAACAAAAGTGTAGGCCCTGTGTAGGCGAAACTATTTTGGCATGCTTAGATCCTTTACTTAAGTAAAAGATAATGGACGGCAGATTTTGCTATTGTGTTTTATTATTAATATCTTTCACTATAGGTATGATATTCCTATATCTTTTGATACTTGCCAGTTAGTCTATTCCTATGAACATCAATCGATCTTGAGACAAAATAAAAATAGTCATCAGACTTGGCAAAATTGTCGCTGTTTGTGTAACATTTTGCATTATTATTTAGAGCGCATTGCTAACGTTGAGTGTTAGCATATTAATTACATATCATAGTTTATTAGAGATTACCTAGTAAGCGTGGATTTACCATATATAGGGACGTGTATTTGAAATTGAAATAGATTCTATTTTATTAACCATTATTTTACATGAACAGGTACACGAATAAACGTACGGTAAAAAATTCTCGAATTTTAAAGAGATAATTAATTAATAAAGTTAATGTTGCTTCTTTTAAATAATTAATTGGAAATGAAATTTTAATCATTTTTAAATATTGTTTATTATCCAGGTAATACATGAACAGGTGCACAGGTTAAACCCAAATTTAAATGTCATAAGTGGCTCACCCATATTACCTACCTACCACCCTGCCTACCTACCTACCTACAACTAGGTTACATTAGTGTTAGTTGCCAGTGAGCCCCAAGCTACACAGTCAGTTTGTGCCTTGGGGCTCAGGATTTGATTCCCGGAGTAGAGGCTATCGCATTGATATTTACGAAACAAATGACAGAGGGTGGCGCACCTTCTAAATACACTTTTGACGGATTGGACATTCATTGAAAACACCCCCCTTATTTATAAACGCTACTTAAAGTTAAGACATGTTAAAACTTAAAAAGTATATTGTTAAGCAGACGCCAATCATTATTTTACTTTAGGCAACGTTTTAAACACGAGAGGCGTGTATATCTATATATCTATATTATATACACATGCACTAACTCACGCCACACATGTTTAAAGTAATGTTTCAGGAAAAGCTAGCTCTACGAGAAATAGAGTAACTTGTATGTCCTTTCGCGTTCTGTTTTCGTTAATTATCAGCACAAAAAAATCTGTAGAAATAATAAAGGTTCAATAGTGCACATTTCCTATAATAACCCGAATGTTGTACTAATAAGAGCATGTGTTTATTAGCCTCGTCTATTACCTTCGACCCCTGTCACGGGGCATTTGTCGTGACGGTAACAAGGGTGCACCCCTAGGTAGAGTATACGTTAGGTACATATCTAAAGGCTATAATAAAATGGTTATAATAACATTTTGTATTTAGCTCACGATTATGCTCTTTATGATATCACGGAAAGTGATTCAGCGTTACCTATGTTGAATTTATGGGTGCCTGGTGCGTCAAATGTTTTAAGACATACCTACAAAATTGGTTTAGCATGAAATCAGTCTAGTCAGGGTCTTATGCATACAGTGGCTACCCAGACGTCCATATAAGGCTCCATTTTCATGGTTCTTGAAGTTTTATCAATCTTACAAAGTTTTTTTTATAAGAATACTTCTAAAATAATAAAAGCAACCAAAGAATGATTCATTTCATTACAATTATTATCATAAGTAGCACCTACTTGCTGAGTCAAAAATCAAATATCTTTTGTTCACAGACGGCGTCAATATTTCCTGTCAGGCGTTTTACCTAAGCTCGTCTTTGTTATTATAATTTATTAGAAATATCTAATAAATTATAATAACAAAGACGAGCTTAGGTAAAACGCCTGACAGGAAATATTGACGCCGTCATTTTATTTTAACTTTATCGTTTGGCCAAGATTGAAAAATATTTCAATCTTGGCCAAACGATAAAGTTAAAATAAAATGCTGACATAAATATTCATCAGTTTGAAAACTTCGATTAACATTCAAATATCATTTACTTATCTGGAAGTGGGACAGTTTTAAGGTTTTCTTTAAAATAATAAAGTGTATTTACGTGTTCAAACATTCAAATCGTGTAGCTGAATAGAGAGCCCCTCTTCGACTTTTCAATTTATTTGTGACAGCACTCTTGTGGAACATAAAAAATGAAATTATTTGGGGGTAAGGGGGGGGCGAGTAATGTTGTGACGGAAATTATTCACGCTCGAAGCGTCGGCGATCGCGTCCGCCATCTGTTGCCGTTAGAAATTTGAATCGGGGGCATTTATTAAACAGCTTACCCATTGTTCCTTTGATTTGCGTCAAATTGAAAGACTTGTGTCGATTTAGACGTACGCGCGTTAAATTGGCACCCATTTACAAAGTTGTTTGAACCGGTTTGTGACGGAAATTAAAGTGTTCCGCTTGATATATTTTATTAGGTGATATAATCCATCAAATTGCTTAACAATCTCGAAAAGGTTTTCAAAATAAATATAGAATGTAGTCACAAGATTGAATTCAAATATAAATTTAATTTAATGAAATAATTAGTGATAGACGGCGTTGAACTGTAAGAAATTAATTGTTATATTGGTTTCTTAATTAATACGCTCACGTCGCACCACCTGGCGAAACTAACCAATAAGCAGAAACTTTCACCTAAAAGTAAAATCGTTTCTACAAAAACTTTTACACAAATATTTTAGTGTAGACTAACTGGAGGTGCCGGGGGTACTACAATGTAGTAATCATTCCAAATTACAAATTTAATATCCACCTAGGCGAACCACTTAAATTGAATAATTTCAGCATCCATCAAAAAAGTGACGCATATTACGTTGTTCCAGCTGTTCCTTACTTCCACTAAAGTATTCTCGAGTTGCGTTATTGTAACGGTTTTTCCTGGACCGTAATAAAACGTTTCACATGTCGGTCGCAGTCGCGTTGACCGCGTGCGGTCGGCGTGAAGCTAAATTGATGGGTCTCTCCATCGCCAATGTAATGGTCCTTCAAAACGAACGACCTCTGGCCAGTAAGTGAAATTCACGTTTGATTAACTTTTACTCAAGGGCAGTGTTTTAGAGAAAGTGCTAGTACTTGACTGTAACACCGGCAAACGTTTATTGTGGCCGCCTCGACTTTTTGCTGCTTGGACACTTAAAACGAGTTTTAAGGTTGTCTCTGACTCAACCCACCGTAATTTCATTTGCTATTTATATTGTTTAAAATAGAACTTTATGTGGGTACAAAAATAAAGACAGCAATAAAAAAAACTGTCGAGTAGTTTAGGCTTATATGACCCTATCACTTGCCGTGTATGTCGTTAGAGACGATTAAGACATTATTTCGGAATGATGGGCTGTAATATTCGTCTACATAGCGAATATAATCATTGCACCCGACGGTGTTAATAGCTGTGATTACAGTCATACCTCACCTTCTACTAAGTCATTAATTTGATTTGAGTATCACCCTTATAAAGAGGGCTTAAGTTAGCTAGTGAAATCTCCTGGAATTGTAATTAAGGGTATTTTAATCAATAATTGATTAAAATACCCTTAATTACAATTCCAGGAGATTCGATCGATTCGAAAGATCGAAACAGAGACTCGACCGATATTCTTCCTTCCACCAACATTAAACTCAAACTACTGCAGCCTTTTTTCGTCATAAGTGTCAAAATAAAACGCTTTAACTGAATGCTGTATGTCAAATTAAATATACAAGTTTAAAGCAGAGGGTACACGTGGGATAACTCGTAACAGGAAAGCGAGCCTCGATGAGCTTTTAAAATTTATGCACAAACATTTATCGTACGCTTTCGGCAAAGGAAAACATCACGGCCTGTATATATTCCTAGGGAGTAACTTTAAGGTGCGGATAAAATATTGCTGTGAAAGCGATAAGAAAATGATGGCCTATTATATTGGTTCGGCGAAGATTAAGGAACGCAGAAGTTTGTTAATCTTGATTTATTTTAGTCGTCCTGGAGCCCATAAAAATGGTTTGAAAATATGCAGTTGAATCTCGGCCATAAAGCCTCGTATTCTCTATGGTACAAGGTTTTATGGCCAAGATTCAACTGCACACTTATAGTGACTTTGAGATAAATGTTAAATGATTTTATTTCTGTAAATGAGTTTGTACAAACACTTTTACACGTCAATAATATTTTAAAAACTAGATGAGGTCGGCGTTTCCTATCTGACTACTCTGAGAAGAAAGACCGAAACAAACTCAGAGGTCACTCTCTTTTAAAGTCCAGACATAATCTTGGTCAGATCATGTGAAGATCATGTAGATTGGTGTCTGAAATGGTCTTTTGAAGAAAAACCACACAGATTGAGTGGACCTGTCCAGCCAGTGCACGTCTATGTGTTAGTAATCTTGTAGCTCAACTCAGAACTTAAGGAGCTCAACGATTCCACAAACAATACCAAAAAAAGGACATTTGGGTAGGCTGCATAAATTACTCAAACTACCAGATCATGATTAAAACTAGATGCGAAAAAAAAACAAAAAAGCAATGACCCTAGTAGTCCTCACATTAACAGTAATTAACATTATATAGTATTTTACTAAGTAAATATACTCATGTCATTGTATGTATAAAATTCATCAATGTCAATGTGTATATACAAGTTCGGACATAATCTTTGACGACCATGTAGATTGGTGTCTGAAATGGTCTTCTGAGGAAAGAACCATACAGATTAAGTGTACCTGTCCTGTCAGTGCACTCATTTGTCAATAACCGTGCAGCTCAACTCAAAACTTAAGGAGCTCCACGATTCGACGAACAATACCAAAGAAAGGACATTTAGGTAGGCCGCATAAACTACTTTAACTGCCAGTCCATGATTAAAACTGAAACAATGACCCACATATCCTAACAATCACAATAATTAAAATCTCAAAGAAGTATTCATGACATTGTGTAAATTATAATCATCAAATGTCAAAGAGTATGTAAAAAAAACAACATTCAGTATGCGAAAATTAAAGCAACTCAATCACAAGCCTATTTGTCCTCAATATAATCTTTAACGGTATAAAAAGCTTTCTGTTCCGCAACGAGTGTCGCTAGAGGTGTCGGGCGACATTGAAAACAATGAATAAGGCCGTGAGACAATATGTCGTCGCCCGACGTCACTCGACTTAGCCCGAAATCTCTACCGACACATGGGACATTGATATCCTTGTGCATACAAGGATTAAGAATATAGAAAATTAAACTTTAAACCCAAACCAATTAAACGTTTAAAATAACAAAAATCACAGTCTACAGTTAATTCTCGTAAGAACTATATTATTTTCCCCATTAGGTCAATGACTCGCCTGCGCTTTCTCTATTTAGTTTTGGCAAGGTTTCAAGTAACAAAAGCTATTAATACACAGTTTCTTATTTTCTATGTGTCAAGAACGTAGTTTATGTTCCTGCTACAGTCACGGCGGTATTCATGTTAGATTGTGTGTGACAACAGTCCACGTCAAAGTGTCCGCCCAATTCCGCCTAGCTTTCAACACGTGCACGTAATATCCGAAACACGATAGACCAGAGGTCATAGGCAGTGTTGTGACGTAACCTTTGTGACGTCACTCAGGTTTGCTTTCGTCATTTTGATAATCAAATGATACGATGCAATACTAGATGCCTGGAGTTAACACCGACAAAGTAATTAAATGTTGAATAAAATAAAATGCTTGCCACCCTAAGGTCGAATGTCACTTGCACGTAATAAAACGACAAGGTCTGTTTGTCTATATGATAGTTAGATAATTTTAACCTTAGTGAAGTTTCAATTTTCTGAGAGTTATTGTGGACTATACAAAAACGTTGTTAAAACAAATATTTTGATGATACATCGGAAAAACAATAAAAATTCAGTAAAACGATTCAGCGAATCGTATTCATGGGATAATAGTACTCGGTTGCAGTGAAATTCGTCCAATAAAAACAATTATTGCTTGTATAAACGCGAACGACACGGGCATAAACAAGGATTATTAGTACTTCTTAAAGACAAAGGAGGTTGTATAATAAGTACATTTACATCGGTTGGGTGACCGCATCCATACTTTATTACCAATAACAATGGAGAAGAGAATTTATACAAGTTATTTTCAAGGAAGCCTTATGTTTATGAACTGAGAATTTTTTCAGTATTTTTCGTGATTCTCTTAAGATTGTTGTTAGTAAGCTGTATTTAAGTACCTACTACCTCCTATCAAGAAATGAAAGAAGGTACCTACTTAAAGACAGCTTGGTTGGTTCAATAAACATTAATTATGAAGATATTACTAGTCAAGCGGATTAAACGCGCGCCGTCATTGCTTGTGTTTAAAAGACTCGTGAAGGAACATTACTCGTCGTTGTGATCGTGTTCTCATAATTGTAATTATCTATAGTCTTCATTTATTTTCGTTGCTTATAAATTTAGTATGTACGTATTTATGTATCTATTATTTAGGATATGTTTATATGTGTAACTATTTTAGTGTATTGTATACATACTTATTATTTGCACCAACAACAGCCCCATTTTATGTCCAGGAAAATCTCTGTCCATTCCAAGATTGCCTGGAAGAGATCGCAGAAAGCGATAAGGCCGCCCATTGTATATTAAGTAGTGTTCAGTTTAATTTTTGTTGTTATGTTTTTTGTGGTGTACAATAAAGAATATATAAATAAATAAATAAATAAAGTTAGATAACTTACACTTAAACATCCTTGAACATAAGTAGATCTATTTGGTGGAATAATATTGAGACGAATACCTTTTGTATTACACGAATATTTTTATGGATGAAAGATTCCCTTTCTTCTGGTGAAGACGATTAAAAACGTAGCGTTAGGCTGCGTCCTAGCCAAAAGCGATCGTCACGCGAGCACACGATCATCTGCTTCATTTATATGAATATGACTTAAGCAAGCGTGTTTTTGTATGCACGTGTTTCTATGACAAAAAAAAAAACCTATTTTTCTTTCGTTTTTACTCGCGCGGTCAATCAAGTCGCGTCTAGTTCATACAAACGATCACATCGATCGTGTACTCGTGCCGCGTTCGCTTTCGGTTAGGACCGAGGGTGATACTTAAACATTGATACAGAGAACAAAACAAATGCGCAGGTGCGCAAACCCTGGAATCACAGACCATGGAACTAAAGAGTGATTGTATGATTAAAACTTCAAAGCTTGGAGTCAAGACGCAGCTTAATTATGGCCATGATGCTTCATGGTCTGCGTAATAATAGGTTCGAATGTCCAGACATTACCAATAACCTATGTTACATTGTACCCAGAACGGTGGTGCGTCGGGAGGCCCGTATACCCCGGCTGTTCTCCACCGCAAGGTGCAGAACTCATGCTGGTGCACGGGTGCCTCTCCAACGCATTGTAGATACGTATAACACACACTTCATTGAATTGGACATTTTCGCGCTTACTCACTTTAAGTTTAAAAATATGGCTATTGAATCCCTAAAATAGCCTTTTAATACCTATTGTTCTAAAAATACGTATGAATACTTATTGCTAGTCTGTATAATTAACGCACGACTATCTGTAAGCCATTATTTCGCAGACACGATCTTTTCTGTGACCCTTAAATTTTAATGTGTAACGGTTTTATGTCCCAATAAAGCAAAATAAATAAATAAATAAAAAACAGTTTCACGCCTTCAACTATTTTAAGATCAATAAAATCAAAATAACTCTAAGCTTTACACCACATAATTGAGCTGTCCATTCATGTTCGCTTGAGCACGGAAAGTAAATATATACCTTACCTTAATAAATTGTTCAGAAGACAGAACTATAAGTAACTCCGGCCAATAGAGGGGTATTATATTGCCTGTTGTAAATATGAAGGACTTACGAACTAATTCTAAGTTAGAGGTATCTCAGAAGTCTTACTAAGCTATTAATTTGGAAGATTAATTTCAAAAGGTCTTAAAACCATTATACTTATAATAAAACGCAATGTCTTTCTGTCAGTCTGTCCGTTAGTGCACTTATAACTTGAGAATATCGAATTTCGAATTACCTACATGTTTTTTCTAAATCAATAAGCATGTGATTGTTGTATTTAGTTTAGTATGAAATAAGTCCACGTGAAGGGAGGTGCGCCACAGTTAGTATTTATTATAAAACATTATTAGTAGCAGAGTTATAATTCGATATAAATCTATGATCACTAGTAGAACGTTGGTACTAGTTAGCTTTCCGTCATGTTTTATGTAGATTCTCTCTCGCGTGCATTAATTAAAACCAACTCGCATCATCGAGTGAAAACCGGACTAACAACGCAAAATGTACAAAATATTACGTCACTAATCGACAGTGTTTTTTTTACCGGCAATTAATCAACAAAACCATTCCGGAATACAAATTTTATATTCATTTTCATACATAAATTAAATAGTGAAATAAACAAGATTTATAACTAATGTTCCGCTTTAGAATTTCAAAAAGTACTCCATTGTATATTAAAGTGAATAAACGTAACTTGCGTTCGAGTTATTATTTATTTATTTACAGTATTCACTACAATTTTAATATCGCATAGCAAGTCTTGAAAATTATCCCAGCAAAATAAATTGTTATGAACAGCGAACTTGAGATGGGAATTGCTATGACGCTACGAGCTTCGTAGCACTGCTACGAGCTTCGTAACATTGCTACGTATGACGTAGCGCCGTAGCAAAATATCGCTTTTCGAAGCGTTACGCTCTAATTTATTACTTTACTGTTTTACCAAGGTCTTTCTTGCGGAAAATTCTTCTGAAACGTTAATTCACAGTTTTTTTATTTGAGTTTAAAGTATTTATTGTGCCCTCAAAAAACAGCATCATCGTTTTAACGGCTTGTAAAAAAAACCACACTTATCTCATACCCACGTTTCAACACCACTTCCAATATCCATACTAAATGTTTCCCGGAAACACATCCTATCCTATGCCCCGATTTAACTTACATAATCCTAAAGCACACAAAAGATATTTTATAATTCCCTGAGCGTGTAGTCAGCAGAAGCAATGAATTCTCCCGCGCTCGCTCTGTTACAGATTATAGAGGCGATACCGTCGGCAACCGATAGGAACATGCCGTAATAAAAGCTTTGAACTTAACAACCTTTCGGTCAGGTATATTGGAAAATTTTCGATAAAATAAAGTGCTATATGCAATTTTCCCGGTAAATATTAGATGATAAACGTTGTTTTTGTCATTAAATTGATTTTGCACTTAAAAGGGAGAAAAAACTGATAGCGCAACATGGTTTGTAGTTTATTGTGTCTTACTTATTTTAGTTTATTGGTGATAGTAAAATGTATTACGATTTTCCGCAGGAATCGATGTTTTCCAACAGCGTAAAAATAAAAACATTTATTAGGGGAACACCTTAACTTTGTGAGGGCTCATCTCCTCGTTTTTTTGTGTTATTTTTTGGATATAAACAATTTAAATGAACACATACATTAAGTTGGTATTTCATAATTGTATACCAACAATTATGAAACCATAAAACTCAAAAAAACCTCTAGCAACCGCTACCGCTAGCGGACACGCTGTCCAGATGGTCCCATCAAAACTAAACATGTGCAAATAAGTGAATAACGATTTTAAGTGGTGATTAAAAATTGACTGGATGTGGGAAGTCACAAATTAAGAACCAAGCAACCAAGCTGTCGAAGAAGCTATCCACTGTGAGTACCTTTCCAATCAGTTCTGACTATTATCTACTTAATAGTAGATATGCTTACTTTAATAGTAGATATGGTTACTTTAATAGTAGATATGGTTACTTTAATAGTGATATGGTTACTTAAATAGTAGATATGGTTACTTTAATAGTAGATATGCTTACTTTAATAGTAGATATGGTTACTTTAATAGTAGATATGGTTACTTTAATAGTAGATATGCTTACTTTAATAGTAGATATGGTTACTTTAATAGTAGATATGCTTACTTCCATAGTAGATATGGTTACTTTAATAGTAGATATGATTACTTTCAGTTAAACTGTTGCCTAGAATTAGAATTTAAATACCTATGACATATACAGGGTGGCAGGGACAAAGATGTGCAAACTGAAACCACGAATTCAACACATGATTCTAGCCAGAATTCTTATTGCCGGTTATAATAAAAAAAATCTGCTGTTTCATAAAAAATTGCGATACCTTCGTGCCTACATACATACCTGCGTGCAGTCAAAATGTATGGAACAGCCATTTTTTTTTAAATAACCGACGATAAATATCATCAGATCATGTACTAAATCCATGGTAACAGGCTGCGCCTTAATGTTCTTGCCACCCTGTATATAAAAACATAACAAATATGGATTGTCAAATGTTTTCTTTATAAATTCATCTTTCATTCTTTTAACAAAGAATCTTATTTATTTGTGCCAATTTTAAATATTAGCATCCATATTTTGTGTTAGGGTAATTTGGCACTTGTTACACATAGTTCGATCAAATGTATGGTGCAGGATATCCTGGAAGTAACCGCCAGCTTTATATTACTCTCTCATCTTAATGGAGGACGTAGGAGAAATAAATTGGTTTCCCATTTCTTATCGGCAAATATTACTATTAATAAGACCTTACATTCCCGTATTATCATTCCGTACAATAAACACGAAAGAAATACAAGACTGCCTCGAGCGTTACTGCTGAGCATAACGGTCCTTTTTTTTCTTTTTTGGCTTGGGAAGTCATCATATTTCTAAAATATTTATTATAATATAATCTAATATAATTATTGACTAAATCCCACCCGTGTTCCTTCAGTTGCCTGTGCCAGGGGCCACGGTAGCCCTTTCGGACTTTCCCGCAACCCTGGCAGGCATCGGCATTAGCGGACCCCGTCATTGGTGCTGACATCCGTTTGAGTCGCGCACGGAACACAACGCGCCGTCTACCCGGGCCTGGTCCTTATCGGACGGCGAGCTACTCATTGCTCGCCGACCACAAGCCCACGCCTATGGTGGCCGGGAATCGGCTTGAGATTCCTGACACCCAGGGCGTCTCCTGCGGCGGCTAGGGGCGTGAGGGCGCGAATTTTGCCTCTCCCTCACGCGTTCTACCTCCTCCTTCGCGAGCATTACTGCTTCGCAGAAGGAGGTTACGCAAGTATTACGGTCCTGGGCTCCATTCCCGGTCAGGGAAAGTGTTGTTGGGTTTTCCATCTCGAATTTTTCAACTGCAGCCCGGAATCCGGTTTTGTTTATTGATGGCAATAAGCTCGCCCCCTGTTACATAACAGGCAACATGTGGGTGGACTGGTGTACTATTCGTAGGTACACCTCTGCATTACCCTTTGACGAACACAGACGTGAAAATGTTATGTTATGAATAACCTTTGCAAACTCTGTTGTTGTCAAATTAATCAATCACTTCAACTGTCAAATATTATGTCAACTTAAATGATTGCATAGTGTTTTTCCTAGCTCAATGTTGCATGGCGGTATTTTGGTCACCCAGTTACCCCAGATGACATAAGATTTAACACTGATTTGAATTGATTTTTTTTTTTTTTATCTTACAGTATTCCAAGACAATGTTATACCCACCTATTAAACTATTTATAAAATATACTTAAACATAAAATTCAACAATAAAAACAAAACTAAAATCGTAAAAATTACAATATTTTTTCAGATGTCTATGCCTCCTTCAATGCAATTAGATTTTCAGAAACCGGTCAGTATTAATTCAACTCTTAACAGTCCTATAATATTCCTAGTTCGTTGATTTTATAATAATCTATTAAAATTGTAGGTAAATAGTTCATCAATCTTCGTAGTATCCAGTAATACTTAGTATAAATAAATCGTCTTTCAGACTTGGTGTGACAAAGCATTTCTCCTCCAGAAGAAAAATATTCCTTTCAACAACGTTCGGTACATTTGTCATTATCTCACGGAAAAAACACGTCGATATTTCCATCATATCAGCCGGAAAAAACATAAACATATATCTAAACAATCACTCTCTTGTTTATGACGGAAACATAAACATTGACAGAGAACAGCTGATGTTTGTAAAACGTTACTGTTATTAGGATAACAGCAATGCTGTTCTTTAAAATCTCACCGTGAAAACTTAGCTGAAGTGAGCTGTAATTCCACCAGCCGGTCGATTCCATGAAAATCTCACCGTGAAGACTTGCGTGGAGTGAGCTGTCAGTGTCATCCCACTGATGCTAGGGGTTAACCAACGTTACATTTACAATCATAATCGAGAATTTAATAATATTTTTTATCCAAATTTTATTGATCATTTTATATTATTTCAAAGCTAGTATTTGGTAAGTGGCTGATCATTACTATTTCCAGGGTTTTAAAATAAAATAGCAAAAACAAAAATTCAGTTTGAAGCACAATGTTGTTTTTTAGACACAAAAAATATAGAAATATTATAAAATTATCAATAGAATTTGAATAAAAAATATTATTAAAATCTCGATTATGATTGTAAACGTAATTACGTTGTAACGTTAGTCAATCCCTAGCATCAGTGGGACGACACTGACAACTCACTCCACGCTCACTTCACCTAAGTTTTCACGGTGAGATGGTTACAGAATAGCAGTGCTGTTAGTGGTCAAACCACAGTATAATGGTCTTCGCGATACAACGGTTTATTACAGCTATCAACAGACTATTATCGTCATTACAAACTCGTCATGTATGATATAATTGATACACTAAAATGACTAGAGACTATAGAGACTACGTTATAAGTCTCTAGTCATTTTAGTGTATCAATTATCATAGTGGTAGTAGATAACGTAGGAACTTTTTACCTGATAAATTGAAAAACCAAATATCTGCTATATTAAAAGTTAGTTACTAGTATATGTAGAGCAGTGGTGGCCCAGTGGTAACATCCGCGACTTACGAGTTATAGGTCGTGAAATCGAAACAAGGCAGACACTTTACTTTGTGTAAGTTATTTCATCACCACTGCTCTCAAAACGGTGAAGGAAAACATCGTGAGGAAACCGGCATGTCCTAGAACCAAAGATTCGAAGTCATGTGATATTGATCCACCAACCCACACTGGGCCCGCGTCGTGGATTTATAGTCCACTCCCTCTCACAGAGGGGAGGCCTGTGTCTCAGCAGTGGGAATATTATAGGCTGATTATGCTTTCTAGTAGGTATACCTCTAAAAAGTTCACCGTATTCAAAATCTGAGCATGCAATCCTGAACATGTCCTAATTATACTTTCATGACGGATTACCCTACTTTTACTCCTGATAGTCACGTTAATGTCTAGGGTTGTACGAAGTGAGATATAGCTAGTTTCTCAGTGACATAACCCTACACAAGCAGCATTGTATAGAACATTGAATATCTTGGGACCAAATCGGCAGTGCCCCTGTTAGATTTATTATCGACACGCGTGACTGAGTTCCGTTGCCGTTGCTCTCAGGGGCCTATTTTGCAACATGACCGAACATAATATTCGTGGTACCTAAGTCCAGGGGTTATATTTGATTACGGAAATATTTTTGGTTATTTCATAAGGGAAAAATGAAGGACATTGTCACGCACAGTTTTGATATAGCATCTATTGAAAAAATTTCAGTTGTAAGGGCTTTGACAATCACTTACCTAGTTATTCTATAATGTCACTGCGGCAGCTGTATAGATTAAAAAAATACAAAATGCATGTTTATTAACAAGTTCGGCAGTAAATACTGAGCAATAAACTAAATAAAAATGAGGCATTACAAATATTTAAATGGATAATTAAATAAATACTAAGCAGTAACATGGCTTAGCGGGCAGTAGCATGTGGGCAGTTAACAAATCGTAAGATATCTAACTTGGAAGTAGCGCTTACCGGCCGCTGCCGCGGCACCGCTCGCTACACTCGCTCTGCTCGCGCGTGGTTGTTAGATCATAGGTCTCACCTAATGTCGTGGTGCCCTGGCTTAGTTATTTTTTTGAGTGTAAGAAATCATCAAATAACTTCTCCTGCTCTGGGCGGAGCGGGAGGGCGTGTCTGACTCTTACTGACTAAAACTCTTAATTACGACACGGTTGGCGCAGTGGTTAAGCAATTGACTGCTGCGTTACGTGTCGCGGGTTCGATCTCGGCACGGAACAAATATGTGTATGACCTGCAAGTAGTTGTTCCGGGTCTGGTGTGTATCTGAGTTTAAATGTTAGTAAACACACCCACGATACAGGAGAAATTCCTAGTGTGAGGCAAAGTTTAAAAAAAAAAACCACATACGAGGTGCATTCAATAAGTACATAGCCTCATCGCCAGAGGGCGCTGTAGTTTCAAAAGAGTTTTACCACAGTATAGCACATTCTTTTTTAATTCTTTTTTCAAATTTTCATTCCAATCCCTTCATTTGTTTTAATTTGACAACTTATGGAAGCGAACGTGTCGATCGGTTTTACAAAAATGGAAAAAGAGCAATATCGTTCGATGATTCGATACCTATTTTTGGAAGGGAAAACGCGCATCGAAATCAAAGAGCGCTTGGATGCTGTGTACGGTGACTCTTCTCCATCGATGGCCACCTTCAAGAATTGGTTCAACGAGTTTGCACGTGGCCGTTCGTCGGTTTTTGATGAACCACGTCCAGGTGCACCGAAAACAGCTGCTACGGAGGAAAACATTAAAAAAATCCATGATCTCGTATTGGCAGATCGCCGATTGAAGGTTCGGGAGCTAGCTGAGACTGTAGGCATTTCAGAAGGAACAGTGCATCATATTCTTCACGAGGAACTCGGCATGAGAAAGCTGTCGGCGCGATGGGTGCCGCGTTTACTCACACCGGAAAACAAGCGCAACCGTGAGACCACATCGGAGACGTGTTTGGCGCTGTTTAAGCGGAATCCAGCGGAGTTTTTGCGTCGTTTTGTGACCGTCGATGAAACCTGGGTCCACTGGTACACACCAGAGACCAAGGAGCAATCAAAACAATGGATCCAGACCGGGGAAAGTGCTCCAAAGAAGGCGAAAACTGTAAAATCGGCCGGAAAAGTTATGGCCACCGTTTTCTGGGATTCACAAGGTGTGATCTACATCGATTACCTCGAGAAGGGTAAAACAATTACAGGGCTTTACTATGCCGATTTATTGGGCCGATTCGACGCCGAATTAAAGAAAAAACGACCCCATCTGGCGAAGAAAAAAGTGCTGTTTCACCACGACAACGCACCGGTTCACACGTCAGCCGTTGCCATGGCCAAATTGGTCGAATTACGCTACGAATTGCTGCCCCATCCACCATATTCTCCAGATTTGGCCCCTTGTGACTTCTTTCTGTTTCCTAATCTGAAAAAATCACTCGCCGGGAATAGATATGGATCAAATGAGGAGGTCATCGCCGCCACGGAGGCCTATTTTGCAGAGTTTGACAAAAACTATTTTTCGGACGGGTTAAAAAAGTTGGAGCATCACTGGGCTAAGTGTATCGAACTAAAAGGAGACTATGTTGAAAAATAAATTGCCACTTTTCCAAAATTTTCGTTTACTTTTTGTAGGCTAAGTATTTATTGAATGACCCTCGTATGTTCCTTCAGTTGCCTGTGCCGGGGGCCACGGTAACCCTTTCGGACGTTCCCGCAACCCTGGCAGTGGCTTAGTTAGTGAGACCAATTCGACTCGCAAATGGTTAGTCACAGTTCCAACCTAACCTATGAACTGCCGAACTATTTACCTAACTGCCCATTCCACCATTTTTACTAGCCATTAATTTATTACACTACTTAAGTATTTTATGTACTGACATTACAGGATAAAAAAATCGGCTGTCTGTAAAGTCGGTTTACTGACGATAGTTGAACGTGACAACGTCATAAGAAAATACTGATGGAATGTTTGCATTTTTCAAAAGAAAATTTTAATTTTATTTGTTTGATTGATATTTTGTATGGATATAGAGAAGGAGCTAAATGGAAATCACAATTGAATTGATCAAGTTACATTTTTATTTGTACGCATAAATACAATTATGTAAATTTTTACCTTTATCGCCGCAATTATCGTTGCTATAAACAATTGACACCACATTCACTTTTCACTGCACTTCATACTTGACGAAAACATGTAAATGTATTATTGTATAGCAGCTATCCACGCGGACGCATCGCTCACTCAAGTAGGAGAGAGACAGGTGTCGAACGCTGCCGAACGCGGAGGCCGATTGCGCCTCTTTGTCGCTCGTTCCGCGCTCTCTCTTGCACTTCAAGCCTTAAATGGAACGCCTCAGAGCGAGGTAACGCCGCATGAGTCATGTTTTTTCGTGCGGCGAGGTAACGCCGCATGTGTCATGTTTTTTCGTGCGTGCAGCCGGCTCCATCGAATTATAAGACGTTGTCACGTCAATAACCGACCGATTTACTTTTTATCACTGTTCATGTTTTACTGTCACACTAATTTACCTACCGCCGAACAATAAAATGATTGCCTCTTAAGATCTACATAATCTTATTTGTAACGAACTAATTATTCCAATTTATCATAATCTTGAGAATTACGCTCTATGCGGGATATTGTTAGAATTGATACAACGTGTTATTATCGACTGCTATAAGAGATCGGCTCACCGGCGCCATAAATAGAATTTTTGTGAATTAGAAACACCTGGTTTGCTCTACGATTAATTATTAAATAAATTCTGATGTTCCCGTTAAAACTATAGTTATAATTAAAAGGGAACATTCTAATGAATGACTTTTAGGTTCAAATCAAATTAACAATTCCACGTTTGACATGGTAAGTACTGTTTATGATCTAGCGTTACCCAATACTGTAGATAAATAAATAATAATAAAAAAAGATATATATAGAAAGAATTATATATATACATATATTATATAGAATAATAATAAAAGAAAAATAATTAATACCTGAAATTGTAATTATCGAACAACAAACATCTGTAACATAATGTTTTGAAATTGTAATTGTCGAACAAGAAACCTCTGTAACATAATGTTTTGAAATTGTAATTGTCGAACAAGAAACCTCTGTAACATAATGTTTTAATTTAAAATAGTGTCCGTGGAGTTTCTTCCCCGTTCTTCTCCATAAAGAACCTACATCATCTTGGAATGGGCGAATAGCTTCACTAACAAACTCAAACTGAAAGACCCCTTGTTACGCGCTAAATTCAAAAGTGCCTGTAAATGTATCATCATCTGCCTAGCCTTTTCCCAACTAATTATGTCGGGGTCGGCTTCCAGTCTAACCGGATGCAGCTGAATACCAGTATTTTACATGGAGCGACTGCCTATCTGACCTCCACAACCCAGTTACTGGGTAATACTATACCCCTTGGTAAGACTGGTTGTCAGACTTTCGGGCTTCTGACGACCCGTAACGACTGTCAAAGATCCACGAATGACAGCCGGGACCAACGGCTTAACGTGCTTTCCGAGGCACGGAGCAGTGGTGATGAAATAATTTACACAAAGTAAAGCGCCTGTCGGGGTTCGAACCTACGGCCTACAACTCGTAAGTCGCGACCGTTACCACTGGGCCACCACTGCTCATGTTAATGCCTGTAAATGTATCAATTGAAATAAATGCTTTGAGTTTGAGTTAAGTTTTGTGTGTGATTGAAAACCAACTACCTATCTACCATCAACGTAGAATTACACCGAAGCCTGGTCAGAGACGGCACTGAGTTCCCCACTGTGTTAATGCCCGTTAATTTTTTTTTATCTGATCGTATTTTTCTCCATAATGTTTAAAAAACTGTTGTAAAAATTATTACCCTTTTATAATGTGTGTGTTATAGTACTGTTAGCTATCTGCTTTCTCATGTTTACCGATTAAAAAAATTATGTTTTTCCGCGAGTTACAAATATTGTGCAAATAGCAAGCTTAAAATCTTTTTTTTTTTTTGTCCAAACTGGTTTTCCTGAAACGATAATTATTTCACTTGAACAACTGGTGCAGAAATTGGGTTATCTTGTCTAACCCATTTCAGGGAAACCACACGCCACCCAAACGCCTCTATTATCTAAATTTAAAGTAGGTCACAAACTTAATACTTTTCTTCCCAGCTCACACCAAAAACTGAATCTTAACACTTAAATCAAGCAAACACGAAACTTATCCGTGTCAAGATAAAACGTGGCCTACTTAGTTCCTCAGCCCAACTTTTACGTCACCATTACAGTGAACAAAGAGTGTGCACGACAAACAATGCACACAGTCCCGATGTGTGCCCCACAATGCAATGTTGTTGCATACATGCCTTTATTAACTATTTCATTTCAACTCCGTGAAGTATCTTCATTAAGCTGTTTAGCGGTATATTGGATTTTATGTGGTTTTTATGTTTGGATGAGAGCGTGTTTGCAGCTTGACAAAGGCGGGTAGGATTAATAAAGTTGAAGAATAATATGAAATGTGAAAATTAAGCTTTCAAAGCTAAGCTGAAGTTGTATGAGACAAAGTGAAGGGTTTTAATTATTTTTCAATAAAAAGCGCGACAACAACAAAACTGTGTAATTTTACATTAAAGTCTACTCTAGGATAGAAAGTTTTTGATAGAAATTCAACAACAACATAGAGTATTCTTACGGGGAAAAAATATTCTTCTGAAACAGCTAGTGAAAATAAAGCAAATGAAATAGTGTAGTAACGAGGGCGAAGGCTACTTGAATTACTAGGGGAGAAATAATGTACTAACCGCCTCAAATGAAGGGAGGTAATAGTCTTTGAAAGGAAATGGTGCATTAATAGTGCCTGAAGCAGTCGACGAACTTTTCAGAAGGGGGTCGAGCATGGCACCAGTGGTAACTGAACCCATCGTGCCACTCCCTTTCTGGTACTTACGCACTCTGGTAAGGAAACGCACCAGGGACCAACATCTCAAACTATGGGTGGACTGAGGTGAGAGCAGGCAGGCTAGGGAAGCACTCCCTACAAATGATGGCTGCCTCACGAAACAGGTTCTCCGACTAACTAAACAACAGCTGCGTACACTTGCAGTAGTTTTAACTGGTCACGGGTACGGTTACGTAAACACCTCTTTGTCATAGGAGACACAGACAGTCCGCTGTGCAGGGCCTGCGTGGAGGACGACGAGACAGCAGCTCATGTGCTTCTAAACGGCCCAGTAGTCGCCACGTACAGGGCAAAGTATTTCGGTAATCCTGGTGCCCCACGTGAGATTGTCAGTAACACCAAGGCGTTGCACTCATAATGTTCGCTAGCTAATTTAATTTGACCCTGTATAGTGTAAGCCACGTTAATTTTATAACATTTAAGTAATAAAAGCGATGGTAAAAGAATTTATTCAATGCGTTCGACACTGTTAGTACACTCAGGGTACAACAGTGTTTTTAACTCGTGTGCGTGTTCTAGTTGTGAATACTCTAGTCTTTGATATCGCTCGTCTGAATGATTCTCATTACGTACGCTGTAACTGAATATTGCTTGCGCAATGTGAAATGGTAATTCCTGCCTGCCTTCCACTATTTTGTCGACTTTCCTAGATACCTGCGGACCAAGTCTATTATAGTCAATGACTGGTCATTATGACAACCAAACCAACGCAAATACTATTGTGCCAAAAGCATGGAATTAGTAAGTACTATAATTATGCCAAAAGTTCATAAGTTCCTAATTTCATAATGGCGTATCGTATCAGACTATACGACTTGTACGAAATTACCAAATATACGATACATTTTTCCACTAGAGTGTCAGTGGCACGCCATCGGAAAATCGTAATGACGTCTTTCAATTAGGAGATTACCAAAGCTGTCAAAATGAACAATTACGGTGTCTATGATCGGTTATTCTGACACAATTGCGTTAGCAGACATGGCCCCTTTTTTGTATTGAAATGTGATGCGCTGGGGCCCGACGCGGCTGTAATATGCGCTTGGCTTTAAGGGTAGCTTCCAATTATGGTTCCAGACGGAAAAATAATGTTGACATTTTGTGTCAGTTACAAAGTACACACCGCCCGTAGGGCTGGGGTTCGTAATGACACTAACTAGCACAACTGCAATTGCGACTCAAACATTCAAGTGACGATTTTACCAAACGAATGACCGTTAATGGGTTTGGTCCTCGCAAGTATTTGTGAAATTCATATTTAATATGTTTTGTTGAGCAACGCTGACTGACACTAAATATGAGCAACAAAAATTTTAAAGCCCTCGAATAAGAGTATTATTTCGAGCTTTAAATAAAATACCTGCCATGTCCTTTCGTGAGAATCGAACCAACATAACTCAATTTGGAAAATTAAATGTTCTTATAACTCTAATGGTCACTCAATACAAGTTTTTAATAATAAAACTGTCTTATTAAAATGTATTTCAGTAAAGCTCGAAGGAATCCATTTCACGTACTAGCTCAGTTCAATAAACTGAATGAAAACATGGAGGGTCCGTGCTTCTGTTATTATGTTTATGAATTCATTCGATATCAAATGTTTGCGTTGCATTCATAAAAGGCTATTCGCATTTACGCAAACATTTTTCTTCATGTGTAAATGTTCAAGAATACCCGTTTCGTTCGAAAATGAAATACGTTGAACTGCAGTGTTCATTTAAGTTTCTTTTTTTGTATTAACATTGAATGTAGAGAGATGCAAATAGGTTGAAAACGATGGGGAGAGAGAGACTGATAATCCAGAGTCTCAGAATAAATATTATCATTGGAATTGAGACGCAAACACAATCGCGCAAGTATCGCCTCTCACCTCTGCGCACCGACTTGAGTATTTACATTCTTTATTCACACACATATTTTAAAGATCATTCCGTGATAGGTTTAAACCAATATAAAGTAGGTAGATATTCATGATATCTGTTCTGCACGTGTTGATTCGTCTTTAAATTCTTCTGTAGCTTTTGTTTTGCTAAAGGTTTTTGACTTATTCTGTCTTATCTTTGTTTCATTCGTTCAGCGATGGGATTGAAAAGATAAATAATTCTACTTATTTGCAGTAATACCTAAGTAAAATACTAAAATAAAAAGCTTGGCCTCGTTGTTAGAATGATTACTAACACTAAGCTAAAAAGTAGCTTCAGACGTTATATACGAACATTGTGGTCGAAACGGTAATAGGATTTTTATTTCCTAGCACGACTCGCAAACGTAGTGTGACACTTTAGTTAAGATTAGTGTTAATTTACAACCTTATTGCTGGCGCACAACGGTGGCCGTGGCCATAGGTAAGCACGAGGTTCAGTATTTGATTTTTACTTTGGATTATGCGTTAATCAAACAATCTATACATTCTAAACTCGAGTTGTTCTGACAGCAAATAGTTAGAAAACCGAGGCTATGTGTGTATAATTATTATATTTAGCTAACCCTACAAAAAATATATATGGGCTTATTTATGTTTAAATGTAGCTACGCTCGCAGCTATTCTTTGTTGTTCTTTCTGATGAGAAATATCTTAAGTCTCTGAGCACGATCAAGCAATCAGCGTTTAAAAAATGGAATCCGTACGCCTTCTTTCCTAAGTTACGCTGAGCAAATATTTACCGAACGCTTCAAAAGTTCTCAAGGAAAATCTTGTTGAACACAATACTGAATGTTTTAGTCAAATAATATGTATTCAGAGAGTTGTTTTTAACTTGTTATTTATGAATGAAAATACTTACCTTTGTTTACCTATTAGCAGTTACAAGAGTGGAATCGCTTAGACAAGAATGATTTGCTTAAAAAAAAGTACCTAAGCATGCAGTTTCTTACTTATTTAACGCCTCGTTGGTCTAGGGGTCGCATGCACTCATTGACTTATATCTCAATGCATGCACTACTGGATGAAATTTGACACATTAGTAAAACCTCGTTTAGGAGTGCCTCGTTGGTCTAGGAGTCGCATGCACTACTGGATGAAATTTGTCACATGAGTAAAACCTCGTTTCGGAGTGCCTCGTTGGTCTAGGGTCGCATGCACTACTGGATGAAATTTGACACATGAGTAAAACCTCGTTTCGGAGTGCCTCGTTGGTCTAGGGGTCGCATGCACTACTGGATGAAATTTGTCACATGAGTAAAACCTCGTTTCGGAGTGCCTCGTTGGTCTAGGGGTCGCATGCACTACCTACTGGATGAAATTTGACACATGAGTAAAACCTCGTTTCGGAGTGCCTCGTTGGTCTAGGGTCGCATGCACTACTGGATGAAATTGGACACATGAGTAAAACCTCGTTTCGGAGTGCCTCGTTGGTCTAGGGGTCGTATGCACTACTGGATGAAATTTGTCACATGAGTAAAACCTCGTTTCGGAGTGCCTCGTTGGTCTAGGGGTCGTATGCACTACTGGATGAAATTTGTCACATGAGTAAAACCTCGTTGGTCTAGGGGTCGTATGCACTACTGGTCAAGGGGTCGCATGCACTACTGGATGAAATTTGTCACATGAGTAAAACCTCGCTTCGGAGTGCCTCGTTGGTCTAGGGGTCGTTTGCACTACTGGATGAAATTTGTCACATGAGTAAAACCTCGTTTCGGAGTGCCTCGTTGGTCTAGGGGTCGTATGCACTACTGGTCTAGGGGTCGCATGCACTACTGGATGAAATTTGTCACATGAGTAAAACCTCGTTTCGGAGTGCCTCGTTGGTCTAGGGTCGCATGCACTACTGGATGAAATATGACACTCAAACTCAAAACTCAAACTCAAAGCATTTATTTCAATTAAACCATTTACAGGCACTTTTGAATTGTCAAGTGGTCGGTCAGTCAGAAATATGAAGCTAGTTGCCCATTCCAAAGCGTAGTAGGTACCTATGGAGAAGAACGGGCAAGAAACTCCATGGACACTCTTTTAAATTATATTGTTACATAAATATTAGTTACATCATTAATCTTGTATATAGGTATAATTATATGTGAGAACGATGTAAATAAGACGTACACATTGAGTGTCCAGTGTACAGCAAATATAAATTCAAACAAAACAATCCATAATAAAATAATTAAAAATAAGCCGTGGTGGCTAAGAGATGACCAGTCCCAACTGACAGCGCCCGTTCACGAACATGACGCATGGATCAGCACCATTCAGCTCAACCATTTTGAAGGGAGCTAAATGATCCAACACACGCGCCACCGTCAGCGAGACATTTGAGTGAGCATGACATCTATCAGCCGCCAGGACACATTCAAGTCAATGAAAGACATTACCCGGTAAATGGTAGCTCGATAGTACATAGTACTCACACTTGTCCTATGCAATTATATAATACAAAGGAGATTGAGTTTATACAAAGCAAAGGTAGTCTTACAATCTTCAGCAGCTCCAACAGTATTTTCAAATGTTAATCAATTAGTTGTGGTTGTGGAGCAGGACCAGCATTGAGCCAGGCATTTTTATCAGCGATATAATCCCCCAACTTATAATATGCCTGGCTGCATAGTGTGCGTTTTATACAAACTTTGAATTTCGTCTCATTCAGTTGAAGTATGTGGGGAGGTATTTTATTGTAACATTTTAAACAGTACCCCATGAAAGATGAGTCCACTTTAGCCAGTCTGAAACCTGGTTGAACTAATAGGTCCCTATTTCTGGTACTATAATTATGTCTATCACCTCTTTTAGTAAAAAGATGTACATTTTTTCTTACGTACATGATGTTTTCATAGATATATTGACAAGGTACCGTCAAGATCTTAATAACCTTAAACAGTTCCCTTAGAGAATCGCGCCTGCGGAGATTATATATGGCTCTGATGGCTCTTTTCTGCAGAATAAAAATAGAATCGACGTCTGCAGCCCGTCCCCAAAGTAAAATACCGTAAGACATGATACTATGAAAGTAACTAAAATAGACTAACCTCGCGGTATCTACATCGGTAAATTGACGGATTTTTCTGACAGCATATGCTGCTGAACTTAGCCGTCCCGCCAGAGATGTTAAATGAGAACCCCATTGAAGCCTCGAGTCGAGCGTGATCCCCAGGAAAACAGTTTTATCGACGAATTCTAGTTTCTCTTGATTCAATACTATCTCACAATCACTACTTTTGACATTAGGTAAAGAAAATCGTATACACTTAGTTTTTTTCCCATTTAATACTAAATTATTAGCAGTGAACCAATTATGGACCTGCATTAGGGCGTTATTAACGTCGTCAAAATTTGTAGCACTTCTTTCTACCTTAAAAATTAAAGAAGTATCGTCAGCAAATAACACCATTTGTGGTTGATTTTTTAATAAATGGAGTAGATCATTAATATACACTAAAAAGAGGAAAGGACCCAATATCGAGCCTTGTGGAACTCCCATTTCTACTTTTAAACTAAGTGAATTGACACCATTTATTTGAACTTGCTGCTGCCTATCCTTTAAATAAGATTTTACTAGACTGAGCGCAAGTATTCCAAGTCCATAATGCTCAAGTTTCAAGAGCAAGGTTTCGTGATCGACGCAATCAAATGCCTTGGAGAGGTCACAAAAGATTCCTATGGCGTCTTGGGCCTCTTCCCACGCCGTAAATATGTGTTTTAATAAGGTGACCCCAGCGTCAGTCGTACAACGTCCCTTGGTGAAACCATACTGTTGATTGTGTAAGATTTTATTTGTGTTAAAATGAATGAGCATTTGATTAAGCATTACCTTTTCAAATACCTTGCTGAAAACTGGCAACACGGATACGGGTCTATAATTATTGGTGTCTTTGCTGTCCCCGGATTTGAAAAGTGGTATTACCTTACTGTATTTCATTAAATCCGGGAAGACTCCTTGATCCACACACAAATTAAATATGAAGGCTAAGTAAGGCGCTATAGTGTCAATTATGGATGTACAGACTTTAATGGACATTCCCCAAAGATCTTCAGTCAATTTGATCTTGATTTGCTTAAAAGCTTTTATTACTGTTATGGGGTTAATATGCTTAAAGTTAAATTCAATCGGGCAGACCGAAACGTTCGCCCTTACTAAATCAAAAGCGAGCGTGGGCGAGGAATTTAAAGTGTCAGTAGTTTTAATTGGGATACTGGTAAAGAAATTTACAAATTCTTGAGCAACTTCTTTGCTATCGCAAATGAGACCACGTGTCGTCTCCAGTGTATAATCAGAATTATGCTTTTTGTTCCTGTTCGTTTCATTATTGATAATTTTCCAAACAGTCTTTATTTTATTGTCTGCTGATTTGACCTTGTTGCTAATGTAAGAGGCTTTGGCTGCCTTACAAGTGTTCTTAAAAATTTTAGAGTAAGTAGCAACATACTTATTAAAAGTTTCCGTGTTAATATAAGGCTTAAGGCCATATAGCTCAAAAAGTATTTCCCTACTTTTCCTAAGTCCTTTAGTTGCCCAGTCACTAAATAAAAACTTAGGGCAGATACTTTTAGTGCTCTTCTTAAAAGAATAATTGAACTCTGTTTGGACTACCGAAAAGAATTCTTTATACAAAATGTTAACATTGTTCATTGTAAGGTCCTGATTACTCAACTTACAAATTAAACTGTTATTAAAATTATTTAAATTAACAGATGTTATTGGTCTGGATTGTATCTGCAGTTTTTGTATTATGATGTTGGACTCAAAAGTTACGGTTTGACCGCTGTGATCGGAAGGGAGATAATTAACGATGGCTTTATCTAAATAGTCGCAGCAACAAAATACATTATCAATGCATGTAGCTGTAGTTGTAGTTATTCGGGTTGGTTCTACAAACACATTTGACAAATTAAATGATTTAAACAAATTTAATAATCTACTGGTATTTGAATTATTTTCTAAAATATTAATGTTAAAGTCACCACAGATAATTACTGATTTATTGCCAGTTGCAAGTTTTGCCAAAACATCTTCCATTACTGACTCAAATATAGAGTAGTTTTGATAATTTGGGGGTCTGTAAACGCACACTATAATATGCTTATCTAGCTCAACACAAGACAGTTCAATGCTATGTTCAACCGATAGTTCAACTATGTCTTTACGAGTTTTAGATTTAATACATCTTTTAATTAGGATTAGTGAACCACCACGCAGCATTGATTTTCGGGTAAAACAACTGGCCACACTATAATTCTCATAATTAATTAACATTTCAGAATCTTTTAACCAATGCTCAGATATACAAACAATGTCAAACATTGTTTTTTCCAAAAACAATTCAATTTCCAATTGTTTCGAAGAAAAACCTTGAATATTTTGATGAAATAATTTCAAGGATTTCTGCTTAGCCCCTTTTTTACAGATAGCTGGTTTAGTGCTAGAAAATACCTTTTTGTTATTTTGTATAACTACACTGTTAGTGGTACCTTCTGTTGTCTTACAAACTAGTTTAAAATATTTGAGCTAAATCACCTTAACATTAGTACTATTACTAATTGTGGTGCTAAATAAAGACGACTTCGACATACTAATTATGTCTGGGTTAATATTAAAAGCTAATAGCCTAGCTATTTGATGTCTAAAACTAATGGGCAGATACACAGTATCCCTAGTCGATCTTAGCTTATCAACAAAAATGTTGGTGTCAAAAAATATAAACTTGTCACTATGGTGACTAACTAGGAAATGCATGTAATTATTTAACATGTGAATCTCGTTGTTTTGCCTATTTGACAAGTGCTCAAAGTATGGAAAAGCACACAAAATTACTTTCTTACAATTTAACTTCAAAAGTTTGGTGACACTATTAGTGATATCTTCTTTTGTAACATTAAAACTATTACCTATAAATACAGTAATAATGGCATTTGGATCAAATTCGTTCCTAGTTATTGAAGACATAATTTTTTTATAGGAAGTCTGAGGCATGCAATAGTTTTGAGAAGAATGACTCAGATTGATGCTAAGTAATTTTCCTAACCCTTTTCCAAAACTATCAGAAAACATAATGGAGCTAACTTCTGTCTGAACTACTTGCAATGAACCTTGTTCACTATCTGGTGGATCTTGATTGGGAATAGATGCCTGATCACTTCCTGACTGGGACGGCTCCTCCGTTGCCTTAGGTTGGAGAGCCTCAAGGTTGGATTCCTCTTGACAAGAATATTGAGTGGTGCTCAAAGTCACCGGGTCCACTCTGGCTGTCTCATCATTACACATTTCCACTAACTGGTTAGCAGCAAGAATGTGTTCCTTTATTTGGTTTTGAGAGCTCACATACTTAATATAAAGTAGATGTAGTGACTCTTCAAGTACCTCTATTCCAGATTGTAAACGTTGAGTGTCAATTTGATAAATGTTTTTACTATCCTCTAATTTAATTTCATAGTTTTTTAATTTATTTATTAGAAAAACACGTTCTTTCCTTAGTTTAATATTATTGGAACTGTGTTTTTGTTGTTTCCTGAATTTATTGCATTTATTTATTATTCTATTCAGTTTAGCATATTTTTTAATTTTATTTTGACTTACTTTATAACTATTATTATTTTGTTTCAATATAGAATCTTCAGTAAGATCTATTGTTATTAAGGAATTAGGGTTGCAATTGGTATTGAATAATTCACTATATAAGTTATTAGTTTCCTTAGCTGGAGTACATTCTTTTTGCTTCTGTAACTTAGCAATTCGTACATTTGCATGAATCAATTCTTCCTCTAGGTCCCTAACCTTACACAAAGCCTCCTCATATAAGTTACTGCAGTTATTGAAACCATCCGTGACCAACCGCAGTTTGTCCCGTTCATCGACAACATCCAGGTATTGTTGGTGTAGGTCTACTAGCTCCTGCTTTAAGCTTGTATTCTTGTAAACGACCTTCTCGACTTCCTTCTCACTATCATCTATTTCCTGCAACAGCTGTTCACATTTACTATTTGAAGCCTTAAGGTCTTGAAGGGTCGTTTTCAATTTAAGCTCCAACTCCTGAGCTACGGCCTTACGGGTCATCACAGGCATGGTTTCAGGAATAAGTACTGAAAATAGAATTAAGTAAACGGTGAGAACTAATTAGAGAGCCTAACAAAAAATATAACATAAAAGGAAAGCTAGCAATGAAAGGAAAAATAGCAGAAGTTAGTATTACTTTAAAGGTAAATGAGGAAGGCTGCTGAATCTAATTGAAATGCAACTGATATGATTAGATCAAGTACAAAGTTACATTGATTCTATTGTCTTATGATTTTATTTTGCTTATGTGGGTAGGATGCATAGATTTAAATTCTATTCTAATTCTAGTTTTGCATAAAGATTGCAATTGAAAACAACGATAGTCAACGCTTTTGTCGTTATGTACAATAGAACACTATTAGAATTACATTATTTTTATATTTCACAATAACAAGTTTCGTTAAGATTTATGTAGGTAAGCAGTGACTTAAGTCCAGTGAAGGGTGCCAAATCTACCAAAAATTGTGATACCAATGTGTTAAAGAGTCTAAGTGACGATTGTCTGCTTATTATAGAATAAAAGTAACAATACTCCCCGTTTAAGTCCGCAGGTCGAACATCAGCTGTTCGTAATAGGTTGCCGGTAACGGTGGGTAACCAAAAACTATGTTATACTTTGTAAATTTGCAGGAAAACAGTAATCCTGAGTATTTATGTAGTTATTTTACACTTAGATATATTATTACACCATAATTACACTTAAAAGTTAAATAAAACTAATTTTAAAATACGGAACAAAATTTTGACATGTCACTCAGGCAGTGTTGCCAGTTAATTTTTTCCACACATGAGTAAAACCTCGTTTCGGAGTGCCTCGTTGGTCTAGGGGTCGTATGCACTACTGGATGAAATTTGTCACATGAGTAAAACCTCGTTTCGGAGTGCCTCGTTGGTCTAGGGGTCGTATGCACTACTGGATGAAATTTGTCACATGAGTAAAACCTCGTTTCGGAGTGCCTCATTGGTCCAGGGGTCGCAACCACTACTGGATGAAATTTGTCACATGAGTAAAACCTCGTTTCGGAGTGCCTCATTGGTCCAGGGGTCGCATGCACTACTGGATGAAATTTGACACATGAGTAAAACCTCGTTTCGGAGTGCCTCATTGGTGCAGGGGTCGCATCACTGACCTCTATTAAAATACGCTGGACTGGCTATCGCTATCAATTTCATGTGCCTATTTGAAAATCGCCATTTTGGCGCTGACGGCAGCAGTGTGGGGGAATGGAACTAATACTAGTGATGTATAACAAAAGGTTTGTTATCGATAAAAACTTTTCTGATATCGATCAGGTTTGTTATCGATCGATAGAAATATTACCAACGCTATTGATACAGATTTCCTATAAATTAAATTGGTTTAGGTAATTATTAACATGTAACATTCGTGTTGTCTTTTATACGTAATATGTTTTAAAAACGTGAAATACGTTTTATAACATATTAAAAAATATAAAAATATTTACTAAAATTGTAGATAATTGATTTAAAACAATATAGGCATATATTTTGTTTAAATGTTACTAAAACACAGATAAAAAGACATGGCTGCACTAGTTGAGTACCTAACTAAACTAATGAACTATAGATAGTCGTAATAAGCAGATATTTTACGTAGAAAACATAACTTGAAATAGCAGTATCTAGTACTGTTTATGGACTGTAATAATAAGTAGGTATCACATGTCCGGTTGACCCCTTCCTTCCTTGTTCTCCTTAATCGGATAACAGTTCACTATAGGATCAATAAATAATAAAATTCTGTAAAATTGTCAATTACTAAGATAGAAATAGTAATTAATAAGATAATCCCTTCCTAGAAAGAGTGCACAATAAGATATTATACTAGTCACATACCGCATGTTGCCATGTGATAAGAGACACAATAACTTTCTATTAGGTCTGTAATTACGGCAATTAACTTGTAACAACTTAATTACCGCAGGGGAGGGGGACAGGGAAATGAAAAAAGCATTCTCAAATCACATATTTTATTAAATTAAAAATTACTGTCGAGCCATTTTTTCAACGTAGTCCGTGACTGATGTTTTAAGAAACAGGCTTCCGTGAAGTGTTTAGAACACAGATAATGATACATTGTCGGAGTCCAGTTGACAACCTTCATATTTTTTTACCAAAGTTTGAGAGTGTAATCGGAGGGGAACCTGTAAAGGAAACATTAAAGTAGGTATGGGTAAAAAATTATAAATTATATAGGTACATATATCTATAATTATATAGAACACTTAATGAGAATTATGAATCATAAGTGTTAAATTATTTGTTATTGACTCTAATAATAATAAACCTTGAAGTGTTTTGCTATTATTAGAGATCATTATAATGTGCGTATCATTATTTTAACAATGATGAGCATGACTTTTGTTTTACATCATAATATTACGAAAGTATCGATATGAATTTTGACATCCCTAACAAAAGTTATTGGTTATAAAAATGTTCGTAAAATCCCGTAAACTCGAATAGTTTACGTTTATTATTGTAAGAAACACTGTTTTAAGCGGTTTTCTAATAAGTATTTATGTTTTAGATTCACTTACTTGTGAAAACTGACACCACTGAGGGCAGTGGTGTCAGTTTTCACAAGTAAAACACAAAAATATAGTATTGTAAAACACAATACGAAAAGGGTATCGTATTGTGTTTTACAATATACGCACGATTTCATGTTGGACAAACAATACAAGCTATGATACAATCATTGTCACTATTATAACACTTTAATTTATATCACAATCACAGTAAACACTTTAGAAAACTTTTTATTCCGCAGAGACACTTAGCGTAAAATCGACAAACAACGGCCATTTGCAATCTTATTAGTTCTCAGAACTCTCACGTCTGTCACTGGGGGCGCTTTGAATCGGCACAGCAAATAGCTGTCATTTTGTATGGGATAGCCCATAGATGTAGAATTCCGTAGATCGGTAATGTCAACAATCAAACAAGACCAAAAACCATTGATCTAAGTATGCGTAAAATGTAAGTGTGTGCATAGACAGTGTTGTGACTTGTCTATTCCTTTGTTGGTCTTTATCGATAATTTATGCGACGTAATGAGTCATTCTGTTAAATGTCTTAAGGGTCTAACGCAATAAATACTATCGGCATGCGACTAGCCAGTAACCTCATTTAGCGGTAAAACTGACATTTATAATATTATAAATGTCAGTTTTACCGCTAAATCTAGTCTCTCTCTAGTCTTGTTAAGTGAACTCAATGGAAAAATATTTTATAATCTTTCAAATCTGTTATCAAGTCTATCAATATTATTTAACTAGCTGTCCTCCACGGTTTCACCCATATCTTTTTTGGTTACTGCTCCACTCCCGTGGATCGAAGCGCGATATTATACAGCCTATAATCTTACTCAATAAATGGTCTATCCAACACTAAAGTAATTTTTCAATTCGAACCATCAGGTAGGTTGCTAGTTCCATAGTTTAGCGTATTAAAAGTCAAACAAACTCATCAGCTTTATAATATGTATTAGTTTATATAAGATTGTAATATATCTACATTTTATTTTGTTTGTTACAACAATTAGCGACATATAATCTAATTTTCTAAGAATATGCATTTGTACGAAGCTACCTTTATCTTAGATGTCGATATCAACAAGTCAAAAATTAGGCTATCGCATCACTAAAAAGTGAGGTTATAACTCCTTCGTATTTCTCTATTTGTTATTTCTTAGATACGGTGGTTTCAGGCATGCTAATTCATCTAAATCGTAAGTAAAATAATGTTCTCATCATATTTTGCTTAAAACCGGCTTATTAGTGCATTGCTTATGCAGAAATAACAATGTAAATAATTTGTAAACTTACCGGTGAAACGAGTAATCCTGGGGATTTTTCTTTTTGGAAGATTCACATCCTGGTACTGCACAAGAAACCATCGTATTATGGTTATTTAATCACAGGTTATCACTCTAGTTCACTTAAATAATTGCCGAAACGCTCACGTAAACAGTTACCGGGGCCGCTATGGGCCGCTAGCAAATACGTGTTTGGCCCTGTTGACAGCGTCACTTTCTTTCTCTTTCTAACACAGCATAGTCCCGTTAAGAGCGGGAGCTCTCATTCACTCTCATGCCCAATCTACGGAATTCTATATCAATGGGATAGCCAGTCCAGCGTATTTTAATAGAGGTCAGTGGGTCGCATGCACTACTGGATGAAATTTAACACATGAGTAAAACCTCGTTTCGGAGTGCCTCATTGGTCCAGGGGTCGCATGCACTACTGGATGAAATTTGACACATGAGTAAAACCTCGTTTCGGAGTGCCTCATTGGTCCAGGGGTCGCATGCACTACTGGATGAAATTTGACACATGAGTAAAACCTCGTTTCGGAGTGCCTCATTGGTCCAGGGGTCGCATGCACTACTGGATGAAATTTGACACATGAGTAAAACCTCGTTTCGGAGTGCCTCATTGGTCCAGGGGTCGCAACCACTACTGGATGGAATTTGAGTAGACCATGACCTGGATTAGGACATAGGATACCGTTTATCCCGATATTCCCACTGGAACGAGACTTATGCGGGTGAAACCAAGGGGCGCAGCTATTATTAACATTTATTTAAGAGCTGCGGTGTTTATTTTTCAAATACTGCTGCATTATGCTGAGATAGGGTCCTTTTTGGTCTCTCACAGGTCTTTTATTTTATTTTTTCTTGTTTATTATTGTTTTTATATTAACTTTGTTAGTTTTAAACGCTCCTTTATTTTTTATTTTTTTTACTGTTTGTGTTGCCTGTGCGTGTCCCAAATACTTTGTTTTCTTTCTTTCAAATGAACAACTTGACTCAATTTATTGTGAAGTGAAATGAAATGAAATGTTTATTTCTGTAAGTAGATCTTTTAACACCCTTTTACACGTCAATATTTTAAAATAAGATGGCGCCGGCATTTCTTAACTGACTGATCCCTGAGAAGAAATGCCGCAACAAACTCAGAGGTCATGGACTCTTTTCTTTTTTCTTTTTCATGGTCTTTTTTGTGTTAAGTGTAATATAAAGAACTAATAAATTATGTCTATTTGTAAAATTACCTGTAAGTAGTGTAAGCGGTAAGTTTGTGAAGCTAATAGTACAGTTAGTTTGCGGTTTGTAACTTTTGTTCGTAAGTGCGTAAAATACATATTTAACTCGGCTGTTTAATTTGGTTAGTTTATATTTTAGGAACATCGTATAATATTTAAATGTTCGTTTTGAAATACTCGTGTAAATTAATCATAACATTAAGTATATTTATTTTGGCGTTGCTAGATTTGAGTCGCTGCTTTTTGAGCTAGAAAGCTGAATTTCATACATGAAAGGAAATTGGGAATGAAGGAAGGGAAATTTAGCATGTACAAATAAATAAGGCAGATAGACATTTAAAGCAGACACGACGTATCTTTTTAGGGCTCCGTATCTCAAAAGGATAAAACGGAACTGTGATGGGATCACTTCGTTGTCAGTCCATCCGTCTGTCTGCCTGTCAAGAGCCTTTTCTCCGGAACGCGAGGAGGTATCAAGTTATTAATATCAAATACGCGTGCAGGTCTACGGTCTCTCGGAGCTCTAACGAAATCAAACTTCTAAGTCAACGCAATAAAAAATAGAGACTTATTTTTACCTTCGCAAATAAAGCAAAACCTATACGGTACTTCCCGTTGACCTAGAATCATGAAAATTGCCAAGAAGCAACGTCTAACAGCAGAAGTAAAGGAAAAAAACCGAAAATCGTTAATTTAATGTTATATCAAATTTTTCTTATCGTTTACAAATACCTTTGGAGTTGAAGAATGGACGGTGACCTGTGTATATCATATCGTATACATATGAGAGATTTTTTTTTTACTACAAAGTTTAGTTTGTTCTTGAGATAAATTCATCCCAACTACGGAACCCTTCATTGTGCGTGGTCCAACACGCACCTGGCCGGTTCGCTTGTACTGCGAAAACAGCAGAGGGCGATGGCCGATCTCCTACGAGTCGGCTTGGACACAGCCACGTTGGTGCGCCTGCACCGTAGTAGCATGGTCACATCCAGTGTCAATCGACGAACGTTGATCGATCAGGAGCGACCTACCTCCCTTGTTCCTCCACTGTGCCTCCTGCAAATCAGAGGGACACGTGGAAGAACGTCGTGGAAACGTTATTTATTAATATAAGTGGCTGTGTTTTCTTAAAAAGTTTTTTTTTGACACCGTGATGTGATACCGTCATTTTCTTAAAGCGTCTTAATTAATGTGTTTCTTAGTCTTAAGTTCAGAAAGTGTCATTTTCTTGACAGGTATCACTGCGGCCGTTATGTGGTGGCCACTGCTGACGTAGGAAACTAAAGTTTTACTAAACCTGCATACAACCAGATAAATGTCAAAACCCCCCTTGTAAACAAACGAACAACAATTATCAATCTGTTTAAAAATACACTACCTTCTTATTTTCCTTAGTTTCCTTTGTATATGCAGGCTCCACTTCTCGTTTGAATCAATATAAAGAATAATGCTTAATCTTTTGAGTGGCTTTTACGATCACCTACTTGAAGATATTTTCTTCTCAAATAATATTGATACAGGCCACCGGTTTGGTACAGTGAAGGGCGTAAAAGGGATTAAATACTCGTACAAGGTAAAAAATTAATAATTTTTTTTTTAGAAAAAGTAAGCGGATAGTGATTTTTTGGTAGATTGGTGAAGGTTGTAGTTTTATAACGGGTAATTTAATTTTAAGTTATTTTGAATTGTGTAGTCTCCTTCAAAATGGTTAAAAAATAATTGAAGCAAAACGAGCGATTAGGCAGCTTTACAACATGTGAGTACCTACAGCCAGCGACATTACCGACTGGGTACTATTTTTTCAGCTTTGGGCTAGGAAGCTTAGAAGAAAAATAAAATAAAACGCAACTGCAACATTTACTAAATCTTAAACAAAACTCTATTGCATAACCCTTTCCCTCCTTAACTGGAGCTATACCTTGTTTATTTATAAATCACACAGACAACATGGCCTACACAGATTGCTTATAGATTCAAGTTGTGTGCGACCCGGGTCGGTTGTAAGCTGTTTGCATTGGTCATTTGTCGACGCGGCTTATCGGGCATTATTTGCCTTGCTTGCCCGATTCAATTTCCTAGTTCGACCCAATACGGATCCTACATCTACGGTATGGTAACAAGCTTCATAAGGCGGTACTATATGGTATTGTATTGTTGTTGTAAGCGGCTGTAATGGCAAATGTGAACATTTTTGAACGTATGAAAGAAATGGTGAAATCAATCTTGTTTTATGACTACGAATAGGTAGTGAAGAGTAGGTAACTTGTTGTTTTACTGAAGGTTCAATTTAGCTTGGGATGTGATTATATTCTAGGCACAAACTTCGTACAGAATGTGCCTAATGTTAAAGTAAAACTCAAATTACATCCAGGAATTTCAAATACACACGTATCCTTAAATATGTATACGTTGTCGAATAAGAAAATTAAAATCACCATATTCATCTACCTATAAAAACCTACAAATTATCTTGAAGTTGTTATAAGTCGACAGAAAAATGTTCAACTGTAGTTCGAGTTGCCTTTTCGTAATTTCACGCCGATAAAAATGAACGCAATTAAAGGCGTCTTAAATTCAACGAGATCTCCAAAATAACGTTGCTTGTAATACATAGGTACATACATTTATTGAAACGAAAAACTCAGTTTAAAGAAACTCTGTGTTCGATAACAACTGCATTAGTATAATACTGTGTCGCATTCATTAACGCCCACCTCGATACTAAAATCAGCCTACAAAAATATACCTCAACGCGAAATTGGAAATAGGTACCTACCAAGAAATTGCTTGACGAAAACACGCTTTAACAATCCAATTTCGCGCATTATGAGCCAACTCACTTTCGTATTAGGATAATTTCAGTCAATCGACTTTCGGATAATTCGAACAGGATCAAACCATTAATTATTTATTCCGTTAACGCAATCAACGGTTGAATAACAATACAAAGTTTTTAATTTTATTCAGAACCAATCAACCGTTATAGTGCTGTCAGCATACAAAGAGTCTAATTTATTCATTCCATTGTCGATACGAATAATTGGATAGGTTTAGGTTTTGATTGAACTCACATCGATAGTCGGATGTAGATTAACTTTTAACGTTGATCGAATCACATTTCGAGTCCAGTATGAAATCGATAAGGCAAATAAGCAATAATCAACAATATTCTTAATAGTTGAAGTAAAGCTCAACTCACCAAGCTGATTAATGTTACCAATTCCATTTAAGACAACAGAATTCGAATGAATGAATCATAGAATGTGGCTACCCAAACAATAGCGGGCTTCGTCATAATTGAAACAGTGTACACGTGCCTACGTAATAGTACTCGTGTACCGATACAAAGCGAATGGTTTCGGATGAAATACTACTCTATTATACAAATATTAATAATTTTATTTTATTTGTTTCTGTGTTCTTAATGTTATTTAAGAACACACAAACAAATAAAACAAAATTGGTAAATATTTATAACGTACAGGCAATTCCCACTTCATTTAGATTAACTTCAGGCACGTGTGCGACTTATTCATTGGTAAAGACCTGCATAGGACTACCTGCCCAGGTCTTTACGGACGTCAGTCCTAGGGACAACCCTAAGTCTAGGTAGGTAATATCATAAATATTTACACTACCTGAAGTAAAACAAAACGAATGCCCTGTCATGTGGTTTAATAGATGCACCACTTCTTATACAGGCTGTGGGGTACATAATGGCTAACCCTGAAACTGTCGATTGGCCAGATTATTATCTATCATTTAACCCACTTATAATGCCCATGGATGACCTAATTATTGATATTTTAAATAAAAATCGTACTTACTCTTACAAAATCAGCTGCTATTTCTACAATTGGTGACTTTTACAAGTTTTGTTTTTTTTATGTCATTACTGAATATTTGTATTATCAGAGCAGTATCAAGATTTTTTATTACAATCTAAGATAACATTGCAAAAAATACTTATTCTTAAATTTTTACATGTTTCTACGGAATTATGGAATTTTGGGCCCCTATATCGAAAAAAAAGTCGTACGCGTATGTAGGCGATATAAGTGGGGTAAATGATAGAAAAAAAAAAAAATCTGGCCAATCGACAGTTTCAGGGTTATCCATTATTTACGCCAACCCTGTATTTAAATGTTTGTTATGTCTATTACAAAAGAATAATAATCTTAAACTGGCATGGAATGAACACTGAAAGCCAATCAATCTGCCTAGCCTTTTCCAGCTATGTTGGGGCCGGCTTCCAGTCTAACCAGATGCAGCTAAATACCAGTATTTTACGAGGAGCGACTGCCTATTTGACCTCCATAACCCAGTATAACATGATACCCATTGGTACGACTGGTTGTCAGACTTTTCGGGCTTCCGACTACCTATAACGACTGTCAAAGATCTACGAATGACAGCCGGGACCAACGGATTAACGTGTTCTCCGAGGCACGGCGGGGTCTCGATATTAAATTTAATGTATGGTCCCATCCACGAATCAAGCGCGACAAGCTTCGCTTGACCTTCGATCGACCCGTACAGCTGTAATTATTTAGCCTAGAGCCCCTCAAAGTGAAATAGGCTTAAAAGCAGGACCAGTGTTGTTTGCAAGCATTTTAAATTGGGCGAAAATAAAAACTAGTCACAATGATTAATCTCAAGTGGTACAGAACCTTGAGCTAAGGGCCCAAATAACTTAACAAAATTGTGATCGTAAATTTTTGTTTGCTAAACTTTTTAATAGGCTGAATTGTTTATTTATGACGAGAGGCGGCTATAACATTTATTTTGAAGTTTTGCTAAGATTAAATTAAGAACACTGGAGTTTATATTAAGGACTCGGCTTTGCTCATCTCTCTGACCGTTGGAATATTTAAGTTATAAAGTGCTTAAAAAAAATCTCCAATTAAGTCATTTAACATCTAATTCAAATATTTGATTAGTTGTGGTTACCTTAGTTTATGTTCAAACAATGCCACCCAAAACAAAGCATGTCAATACACCACTCGTCATATCCTGTTTTTAGGTGTTTTGTCCACGTCAAACAAAATTAATACTCACTGATATAATTTTCGTGGAAATTTTGTCACAATCATCCTCCGGGGACAATTGATTACATGCCTTAACATCCGTTCATCAATTGTAGAGAGATAAACGTCAAGCTGAGTTTGCAAATGACAAATGTTTGCTAATGACTCGCCCACTGAAAACCGAATAATTTCCACGAATATTTTACAGGCCAGCTATTATGCTCGACGAAAATAATAATTATGATAGGTCTATCTTTTGAGAACGTCGTTAGTAAAATCGAAATAAAATTTTAATTCTCTGAATCTTGACGTTTGAATTGAGCTGGATTGCTTGTTGAAAAAATGGGCGTATTCAATTGTCAACTGAAGTGCTGTAAACATTGCGTATTATTATATTGGGATTTATTATGGACGTGAACAAGTATTACTTAGAATTTTATTGTGTTCGTTAAATGAAATTCTTAAAGAACTGACCTTATCTTATATTTGTGATAGGTACTAACTACATAATAATATATTGATGTCCATCTTATCGAACAAAGGTAAAAGGGTTAAAAAATATGAGTTTAATCTTTAGGTCGTAGATTATAAAAGTTGAGCGATAATAGTCTCTTAATTGATTATTGTAGTACTAACGTGAGGGTAAACGCCGTGACCCACTCGGTAGATGGCAGAGTCGTGGGCAGAGTCATGTGAAGGAAAGTGACCATAAGATAAGTCAGTCTTGTGAAGTTCACGAACGGAGACAGATTTATACTTCCCCCACGTGAAACTGTCGATTTGCCTGGACTTAGAAAACGGTGTTTACTGTGTTATTTATTATTTTGAACGCGAGAGATCGCCACCGCCGATCGCCTCCACGAGGACACGGCGGTGCTCCGCCCAGCTGGGCAGACTTCCACCTTATGCCCCACCGTGTCCTCCGGGTAATCCACACAATGATTGAGGATTTGCGTCAGGTGGAAGGTGAAGTCGCCGTGGCGCCTCTCTAGCCACTCGTCAAAGAGGGGACTTATCGTCGCAATTGTGGTGTGCCCAGCACTGGGTTATGACAGTCGCACTCTCCATATCGCCCTGAGATCCCACCGGAACTCTGTCCGCTGTACCGTGATTTGTCGCGGCAGCGGAGTAACGCCCCGGGCGGCGCTTCACCTCCTCGCGCCACTTCCATATGTGCGCGAGAAATTTTGCCTCCAGATTCCACGGCGGCAATCCGGCAAGGAGGCTCGCCGCCTCATCGGAGACCGTATGGTAGCCCCGGTCCAGACCACCGCCTCAAGGAGCGCGCTTACACCGGTGCCCCGTAAAGGATCATGGACCACTCGACCCCCCCGAAGAGCCTCCGGCAGAAGGCGTTTAGACACCCTAGATTGGGCAGGAGCCGTTTCAAGGCAGCCTCGACCTTTTCCAGTCTGGGTGCCAAAAGTCGGAAATGCTCGTGCAGCATTTCCGACTTTTGGCTCCCAGACTGTCCACAGTTCACAGTCCACAGTTCCACCAGCTGTCGAGGACGAGTCTCAGCTACTTCATCGTCGACTCGATACCGATTTGAACCCCTCCTACCGTTTTTTTGGAAACCCGCCAAAACACATGGCCTCAGACTTGTGTAATCCCAATTGCCGGATCCTCTCGACGGTTGTCGCAACCGAAAGTTTGTCCGCCGCCTGGTGCGACCTCCCCTGTGCCAGGACAAGCATATTGTCAGTGTAGCAAACCACGCTGACGTCGCTAGGGAGGTTGGCGCGCAGAATCCAGTCGTACCCGATATCCCACAGATGTGGCCCCAGGGCCGATCCCTGTGGGACACCGCATGACATCTCTCGCTGGTTCCGTTCTCTCTGGTGACCAGGGTAGATGACGCCCCGGTCAAATAGGCCTCGACCACACTACAGAGGAGGTCAGCATCCGGTGATACCGGAGTGCCTCCCTGATACAACTCCAGGGCAGGGTATTGAAGGCATCGGCGATGTCTAGAGACACCACCTAGATGACCCCACCCCGGTCCACAGCATTTCCTGTTTTTAACAGCACCTCAAAGAAGATTTAGAGGGTTTCAAAGTTAGGTAAGTAAAGGCACTGTCAGGCTAAATCGAAACTCAGTACTAATATTTAAAACAACAAATAAAACTCCTTACGGTGCGGAAAAAGGTAACCATCTTTGGATTTTACTGCTTGCCTCAATTAACTCGAAAATAGGGTATAAATAATGTACCAAATGCTTTATAGAACAAACCCAGTCATGGTGAAAAAGAGGACACTGTTTATTTGAAAAATCATTTTCACTGATCTATTAACTAAAAAATTGGCCCGAATACATATTTATTTAAATGTATATATACTAATATAGTAAAGCTAAAGAGTTTTTTTTTTGTTTGAATGCGCTAATTTCTGGAACCACCAGTCGGACTTGAAGAATTATTTTTGCATTGGATAGCCCAATTCTTGTGGGGGGCTATAGGCTATTTAGCATCACGCTACAACCCTTAGGAGCCGAACAAATAGAAATAAGGCACAAAGAACGTTAAGTGATAACGAAGTAATATCACAGGCGGGCGATGCTATGCGGGTGGGTCGGGGGAACAAGAAACACGCGAATGATTTCGCGGGCAAAAGCTAGTTCAATATCTTTAATTTCAGCTTAAAGATAAAACATTGATACTCAAACTCAAAGCATTTATTTCAAATAGACCAATTACAAGCACTTTTAAATTGTTAAGGGGTCGGTCAGTCAGAAAGATGAAGCTAGTTGCCCATTCTAAAGCGTAGTAGGTACCTATGGAGAAGAACGGACAAGAAACTCCATGGACACTCTTTTAAATCAAAATATTGTTACAAAAGAGTGGTTACATCATTCATGTTGTAATTATACATGTGAGAACGATGTAAACAGACGTGCACGTTAAAAGCGTTCGTAATAAAAAGATAAAAACAATTATGGAATTAAAATAAGCCGTGGCAGCTAAGAAATGACCAGTGCCTACTGACGGCACCCGTTCACGAACATGACGTATGGATCAGCAGCATTCAGCTCAACCATTTTGAAGGGAACTTAATGATCCAATAGACACGCCACCACCAGCGACACATTTGAGTGAGCATAACATACTCTCAGCCGCCAGGGCACATTCAAGTCAATGAAAGACGAACCCAGTAAGCTTTATAGTTGGTAAATAGTGCTCACACATGTGCTATACAATTATACAATACTAAGAGATTGAATTTATACATTGCAAAGATAGGTTGTACAATGAATAAAGATAAAAAGATAGGATGCTACTGAGGAGCTTGCAACGGTAATAACTAAGGAAGTGGATAAGGGGAACAAATGCCTAGTGGTCTTTCTTGACCTCAAGAAAGCCTTTGACACCGTCTCTATTTCTAAGCTTATACACAGGCTGGAGAACTTAGGATTTCGAGGTTCTGCTCTCTCCCTTCTCAGCAGTTACCTTCGAAATAGAAAACAGGGGGTAAAAATTGAAAACCAGGTTAGTTACGAAGAGAATGTGACGTATGGCGTCCCGCAGGGCAGTGTCCTCGGCCCGACGCTCTTTTTGATTTATATTAATGAGCTTTGCAACCTTATTATCGACGGTGCGAGGATACTGTCCTACGCGGATGATACCGCTATTATCTTCTCTGCCAAGACATGGGATAAAGTTAGGCTTGAGGCTGAGAGGGGATTAGCTGGAGTTAGTAATTGGCTAAATGAAAATCTACTTACGCTTAATACCCAAAAAACAAACTACGTCTGCTTCACTAAATACACAAACTCTCAGCCGGCGCCTGACTATAATATTAGAATACATTCTTGTCCTACCCCAACCCTGTAGTTGCCCTATTATTCAGAAGGTAAATTCCATCAAGTACCTAGGTATTGTAGTAGACCAAAGATTAAGTTGGTACCCACACCTCGAACTAACTATAGGGAGGGTAAGAAAACTCATATGGGTTTTTAAATCTCTGAGACATGTTATGAGTACAGAATTACAGAATAAAATTTATGTCGCACTGGCCCAGTCTGTAATTATTTATTGTGTCTCGGTATGGGGTGGAGCAGCTAAGACGTATTTTTTAGATCTAGAGAGGGCACAGAGATCCTTGATTAAAGTCATGTACTATAAGCCCTACAGGTTTCCTACTGAATCTCTATACTCAAGCTCTAAGCTGCTCTCCGTCAGGAAACTCTACATTCTACACCTTGTACTCAGATACCATAAAATTCTACCCTTTAGCCATGCCAAACTTAAAAAAAGACGCTGTGATATAGTAGCCCCTACATACTCAGCACGTTCAATTTTTGCTAGCCGCCAAAATGTAGCTCAAGCCCCACGCGTTTATAATAAAGTAAATCGCATACTTAACATTTACCCTATGCAGCTGTACGAGTGTAAGAAGATATTGAAGGAATGGCTCTTCACACTTAATTATGATGCCGTGGAGGACATTTTGGTTACGCAGGGTTGAACGTCACGCATACACACACACTCACACACACACCATCTCACTCACGCACACACACTCACATACACCCTAACTCCCACACACACACCCACACACCCACTCAAACACACACACATACACAAAATATACTTTCGCACGCACATTAATAACACACATTTACACATTTCTTCCATAAGCATGATTTAATTCATTTTCATTTTTCTTTTTCTTTTTTTTGTTTTTCTTATTGGTTTGTTTTACTAGTTTTTAATTTTTATTGGTTTTAAAAAATGTGTAACTTAACTTATACCTAATTAGCACAACGAAGCAGTTGAACTAATCGAGGAAGAGCGAGGTTTATCCCATCACAAGTATCTTCGGATTACTTTCTGGGAAGCCCCGGCAACTTAATTGTATCTAGATTTAAGATAATAAACACATTTTATTTTTTATTTTTTTTTACAATCTTCATCAGCTCCAACATTATTTTCGAATGCTAATTAATTAGTTTACGCGCCCTTGTGGAGCAGGACCAGCCCTGAGCCAAGCATTTTTGTCAGCGACATAATCCCCCAACTTATAATATGCTTGGCTGTATAGTGTGCGTTTTATACAAGATTCATCATTCTTGTTAACGTTATAAGAAAATATACCTCACATAATGTCGTACCGCAACTCAGCACCGAACCCACAATCGAACCCATGATAATCCGCAGTACAATGACATAAGTAGTTACGCACTTAACGGTCGCATTAAAAGGGTGCTCAACACTCAACGGATTGTGGGCCTGTGAATAATGGCGAAAGAATAGCTGAGGGTGCCACCGTTTTTAACGTCGGCTGAAAAGACTCGTAACTCCAGAGTCATTGAGAGCAGTAATGTGAGATACGTGATGTCGTATCACGACACGTACCACGGATCGGTTCCCGTAGCTCTGGTTTCGGTTTGGTGAGACTAGCAATTCGTACGGTGACGCATGCGTTTTATTATACGCGTATAAAAAGTTTGGATCCACGTGAAAGGTCTTTCAGATGATTTACGACTTGATCTGCTGGTTGTTTAGCTAATATATTTTGTGGGAAGTTCGGTCGCATTCGTGGGACAAGGTAATTTGTAGAGTGAGGTTATCGTTCACGGTTTGGTTGGAAAAGTTAATAGATGTAACTTAATTAAATGTGCCTACTGAATAAACTGTAACTGCATGAAATGTTCTTTTAATCTGCCTGCTTGCAAATACAAATTATAAGGAGTATTTTGAAGAAACAATCAAGGTAAATCAAAAAATTAAATGAACTGCCTTATCTTTTCATCAATAAATTTACACCCTGAAACCCCCACACGCTGAAACTTTAGTAGCTCCAAATACATATGAAATTCCAAGATTTCATAACTTCCGGAACTTTATTCCCTCTATCTGAAGGTATATATAATTTAAACCGTTCCTTGACATTTTTATAGAAAATATTTTTCTTGCTAGCTTTGTCATAAGAACGTTGACCAATAAGAACCAGTCAAGATAAGTCAGACATTCAACTCACGTATGTTTGGAGGAGAAATGCATTCGTTCACATAACATTTATTCATAAAATAGATTCTTGTAAGATATCCATTTTGCTCGAATTTTGCTGGTCTGCTTTGAACTAAGGATAAAGATTAAGTACAAAGTGGGTTATTTTATACTTGTTTATGTTTGCTTGTATAACTATTGGACGTATTGGGTTTTTCAAGGGTTTGTTCAAATACGTTGCAAGTTAAGAGAAGTTTAAACGTCAAAAAAATGTATGGTTAGGCACACGTTGATCATGAATTCATGACTTAACTGTATACGACGTTGATAAATAAACCCCATTGTGCCTTAGATTGATCACTATCGGTTTGGTAAAAATAAGTTAATGAAATGGCAGCTATAATAACCTACTGTGTAGAGTGCATTGAAAGGCAAGTAACTCGTTGATTTAATAAAATGTACATTAAGTGTCAAAGAAAACTTAATCTTAAAAAAAATGGTGTTTAATGAAGCTTTAAATGAATCGCAGACCGTAATGGGATAATCAGAATAAGTTAAAATTATGTTTTCAGTTCAGTGAAAGTATCAGAATTACGAGTGGGAGGTACCTAACTAGGCCTCTTTGTATCTGACGTTAGTAAAGTTCGTAGACCGCATTCAATTTTTTTTACATTTTATCTTGTTATTACTAGTAACCAAACTCTCAACATAATTCAATACAATAAGGAAACTTAACAATAAACTTCGTTGTCTTATGAAGTTCTCTTAGTCCAAAGCCACGTGAGTCTATTGAACCTTAAGAGCTCGTTCGATAATAATATCATCGTAGATTTTCAGAGGTAAGTGCCAAAAAAATTTTCGCTCGTTAAAGACGTTTTTTCCGATATCAGGACCTACTTGTGCAAGTGATTCCGAACACGTCCGACTACACAGCCATATAGTGTAGATGCTCTCTCGTAGACAAGAAATTGCCCCTTTACGGCTCATGGCGAAGATTTTATGTCTTCCACTTACGTACATTGACTTCCGAGGTCGACAATTTCCTGTATTCTAAACGTGTTACGGCTGAGAGAGTGCCATGTAAACGTGTTTTAAATCTGATAATGTCCGCTTCCACTGTTCGATAAGCCATGTGATTTCATGCTAGATCTTGGCAGGGTAATATTTTTTTTTTTCTGGGTTAATAGAATAACACCATGTGTAATTTTAATCACTAATAAAAAAATACGAAAAAAAACACTCGACAAGCAAGAATTTTGTAATCATCTTTATTTAAATGTTTTTTTCTGTTTTTGACATTTACAGTGCTCGTGAACGTTTCATATCAATAAGTCATAGTATTCAATTCTGCTATTATATTCCCAAGAACTTTCAAACTCCAGCTCCAGCTTGTAACTCCCCACTCTACCTATAAGACTGTTTATTCAGGCTCCCTTAATTCACAGTTATCCTATGCTCAAGACTTCCCGCTCTCGGCCACCTGTGACCTCGGATGTAGCCAAGGCTTCTCCTTGCGATATATTAAGACAAAGTGCATCGGATCTGTTTTGAGCAAAGTTTAGTCGTCAGTACTAAGACTCACTAGAGTTTATAATTAGATAATTAGTTGCAGACGTCGAAACCTAATTGCTCGAATTGAGGCACGGAAAGGTCAATCAGATGAATTCGAAGTTCGTAATGTAACTCATAAAATCTGCTATTTGATAAGGGAGTCCGGAAGCCTAGTAATGACGAAAACGAATTTGTTTTATTCAGATGTTTTTATTATCATTCCCCTAATGGTGTACAAATAAAATATTACGACTGCTTCTAAATAATAACAGTTTTATAATGATGTTGTCCACGATAACTGCCGGCGTATCGGAGTGGAAACAACGGAACAAATATTAGTTTGGATCACATCCAAAACATTGTCTGGTATCGAAGCCAAAATGAGCGTATAGTAGCATTTTGCTAATAAATTACACAACCGACTCCATTTTTTTATAGACCCATCTCATTCATCGGATCAAGACCATGTTCTTATTTAATCAGAGTTGATGAAGCTGTTTGCTTTTTGCCTTTGGAAGTCATTTCAAGGAAAATGGACGTAATTAGAAAGAATCAAGAAAGTCCAATTAATTATATTATCGTTGCAGCAACATCGCGAGGAAAATTTGTAAAGTAACGGAAATATTGAGTTGAAATATAAGATGTTCTTCTAAGTTATGAAGGTTAAGTAATTTGATTCGCAATTTACTTTGAAATACATAACTACCAGTTATTTTACGAAGAGAAAATTTTCACCAGTTCCTTTTGAAATAAATGTAATACAAAACTGTAGTCTTAGAAACATTTGTGAAAACCCATAAAGGATTTTCAACAGATCACAGGGCTAATGATATTTGACCTCAGATGGTGTTAACATTTTACGTGCTTCAATCGTTCATTTTTTGTAACGTTCACTTTATAACCAAAACTAAGTATCACGCCGGTTTCCGGAAGAGTAAGGCAGATGTGTACCTATAGTACACCCGCATTGTAAACTTTGTATGCCTTACTAGGATATTTCTATATCTTACATTGTGTTAGGCACGTAATGTGGAGCTTGGATAATGTGCTGGAGTGAACACACGGCGGTAATATCTGGGGTCGGGGTTGAAAACACCTGCCTTTGACCCGGATAACGTTTCAGCCATGTTTTCTCTTGTCGGTTAACTTTGTAAGCGATGGGTGATAAAAGTCTATCTCTGTTTTTTGTTTCCTAAACTTGTTATTTGTTTTTGCAGTAGGTATGAAAGGAACACTACGCCAGTGAGTAATTTTACCCTGTTAATAAGCATCGTAATCCTGAAATCGCCAACCCGTCTAAGCAGTTTTTTTTTTTTTTGTAAGCCAAATTTGCCTTTTGAGCATCAAAATTCATCACTATTTTACTTTAAGAGTGTCTTAAATATAAAGTCCCTTTATATTAAATTAACTATCTGTTTTTACGCTATAATTATTCCGTTTTACAATTATTACTTTCCAAAAAAAATTTACCCCTCTATCTTAAGCAAAAAGGTTATCACGCAAGACTGTTTTCAGCACAGGAGTAGGAAAATAAAGAGTTTTGCAGTAAAAGAGCATGTATTAAAAGCCTATGGAACGACTGCGCGGTCCCCTTCGTTAATAAAGATTACCAAGTTAATGCCCCAAGGAACGGGGCGAAGCCTCTTTTTGTTGCTATTCATATACGCGTACCTATATACTTATAAGTAAACCCTACGAGTTGGACTAGGGAGATTAGAACAGTGGGAACGAGCTGATATTAAGGAAATAGAGTCGGTAAAAAAAATTGCAGTAATTTTTTTAAAGTTATCCTTTTATCTGCAAATTTATAAGCAGTTATTTTATTGAAATGTTGTTGAAAATTACACTAGTACCATACGTACATAACCTTATACGTTTTTACGTTTCAAGTCGCATCAACTCAGTCAACAAGTCTCCCAGGATGATGCAAATTACGGGAACAAAGAAAAGCGTCATTCTCATGCCATCCAGTATGTTTACAGTGAAATATTTGCTTACAACAGAACAGAAAAAAAAATCCTTTTGAAATAAACATTTCACGATTGCTTTGTGCGAAAAAAACTTGAGTAACGTCGCGCTATGCAATTCAGAGACGGTCATAAACAGTGTCGGTGGCTCGGTAGACTCAAAGCCATGCCATGATGGCAGCAGCGCCTGCTTTGTTTCTTTGAGCCCCGCAAATGAATTCAACGTCTAAATCTCCATTGACGTGGTAAGATTTTTACGATTTATTTTAGAAGTGGAAATGAACGACATAAAAATGCTCTTTCATTCTGAAAGGGAACTGGGCAGACCGAGCCGGTAGTGCTCTTAACAATGATAAATCTATTTCGGTTTATCAAATGATGGTAAAAAGTTTCGGTGGGTCGTTTTTTACTAATGAAACAGTACAGTTTTTGGGAGATACTTTTAATCACTAACTCATTTGTGGGAGCCCGGATTTGTGCCCGGTTGGTGGCAATACACTCGCCCCCTATTATATGAGACTTACATATAACTTGCGCAATGTGTGTGTACTATAGGTACACCTCAGCCAAACTCTTGGGTAAAACAGGCGTGATGTCATGTTATGTTTTGTGTGTCACTTTGTGGGTTCAGAAATCTATCCATACAAATTATCTTTACGCAAGTATTTGATCAAAAACCTTGATGGTAGAAAGCTATTAAATTTCCGACATTCTCAGCGTAGCCCAAGGGAACCTTTTGTGGTTATCATACTACTAATACTGATATTAACGAACACAATGTCAATTCGAAGTCCTGACGACGACGGATAACCGCTTCGGGCCAAAGGCAACTAGAGAACTCGTGAAAAAATCCACATACTATAATCTCGAAGAGTTCGACGCGTCGCCGTCGTTTGCTAAAATAAATGCAAACAAGTTGGCGCCAATTTTCTGGTTAACTTTTTAATGTATAGATCCTTAAAACTCTATACGTACATATAAAAAAAAAGTAACGAAGTCAAAAAAAAAACAATCAATTTAAAAAAAATACATAAGGTGAAAAGAGAGAGAGAGAGCTTTTTAGTTAAATTTCGGTCAATTGAATATTTTTGAAAAAAACGTAATTTCTGCGAGGTGTGGGAACGAGTCTGATGCCGAAAATACAGTTTTTATAATTTTGTCCGATTGTCTGTATGCATGTTCCGGATTGGCGCAAAAACGGCTAAACAGATTTGGATGATATTTGACACATATAGTTTATAGCCTGGATTAACCCACAGGGTACTTTTAATCCCGGTAGTAGTAGGTACGTTCCCGTGGGATATTTTCTGAGATATATGCGGGCGAAACCGCAGGCAAAAGCTAGTATTAAACTAACTGCAAACAAAATGGCGGCGATTTTCTTGTTTACATTTTAATGTATACTTAAACGTGAAATATGCGGTCGTACTGAGCTCTTAACGTTATTAATAACATCCTACTCGTTGTTCTTAATGAAAAATGACAAGTATGAATATTTTAACGTTATTTACTGCGTTAATCTGCGCTTAGGTTTCTGTTTTTATATTTACCGAAGCGTCTTAACACTAACGGACTGCCTATGGTTCTTTTACCCATTAGTCGTTTTTTTTATTTAATTCTAGTAAATAATATAGATCAAATTCGCCAAACACGTATTCGTTTATATGAAACTGACAGATGTCAAGACCTCTGAGTTTGTTTCGGCCTTTCTTCTTAGAGTAGTCAGATAGGAAACGCCGACCTGATCTAGTTTTTAAAATATGATTGACATTTAAAAGTGTTTGTACAAACCTACTTAGGGCTGATTTTTCAATAGTCAGATATCTTTTATCTGAGGAATAAATATTGTGGTTTGACAGCTTTTGTATGGAGAATATGTCAAACTGTCAGATTTATTCTTCAGTTAAAAGTTAACTGACTATTGAAAAATCAGCCCTTATAGAAATAAAATCATTTATCGTTTAAGAACGCATTCTGTCGCTAAAGCCAAAGTCAAATAATTTAATTCAAATAGGCAATTCAAATAAAAAAAAAATGGAATTGATTCTAGTTGCCCCTTCCAAGTGGTATTTTCGTATGGAGAAGAATGGGCAAGAAACACCACCTTTACTCTTTCAAAATGGTTTAAAATGTTTCGTATACCTTAATTATACCGGATGAAATTTTTATCGTCTGGAAAAAAATAGGGTATAATAGCTGAATGAAGTAGAAGCCTATGGCATAGTTTTTTTTTCAATAACAAGCAAACAAATTGATCTAGCAATAAATACTGCATATTTAAATTAAACTTTTCATACTATAACAATAAAAACAGAAGTTTTGAAAAAAATAAATCATAAAAAAATATCGAAATTCAAATCATACGCACCCTACTTAATACGGAATTTTCAATAACGGAATTTATCAATGAATTCGAAGCGCGATCCTATTCTTTGAAGCCGGCCGATAGGTACTCGCCGCACGTGCCATCGGCTTCTATGATATCCTTTCCGCAGACGCACGAGCCGTTCGCGCCTCCACGCCCGCCCGCGTCCCGCGAACTCCCTCTTTCTCATTTCAGTACTTTCAGTCACCTGCGATTAGTCACGGCGTGACGTCACGTGGCTAAGTCTCCTCGTGTGCATCGGCCGCCCGGTGATAGTTATCGTAAACATATACGAATATGCAAATGTAAAGTACCTAGCCAAGGTGCGATTTTATATCCTGTCTGGTGAAAACTTAGACGATGCGAGGCAAATGTACTCAGAAGATGAACACCTACAGTCGTAGCGAAGGAACGGCATCCCTGCTCCTCAAATTCCCGGCACTGCTCTAATATTACGGACGTATCAGCGGTAAATGGATGAGGTGTGGAAGCTACTTCATTCAATGGACATGCATCCATACCATTTATCAGTTATTTAATTATCAAGTTAAAACCTTCAAAATACAGACGAATGCATTAAGTACTAATTCCATTTATTGAGTAATTGTGTAAGAATTTTACGAAAACAGGTTTGTTTACATTTTTACACAACAGACCTTAAAGTACTTATTCGCCATGGATAATCACCGTCTCTGAAAAGTACTTAACATTCAACATGTTATGTTATGTTATGTGTGTTGTTTTTATGTTGAAGGCTGAAGCATCTAACATATGAATAAATAATTTGCGGCGCAAATCTCTCTCTGTCTGGATGCACCTTAAGGAAGCACAAAAATCACTCGCGGCGCATACCTCGCTCTGTCGGGATACACCCCGACAGAGCGAGGTATGCGCCGCGAGTGATTTTTTTATGTTGAAGGCTGAAGCATCTAACATATGAATAAATAATTTGCGGCGCAAATCTCTCTCTGTCTGGATGCACCTTAAGGAAGCACAAAAATCACTCGCGGCGCATACCTCGCTCTGTCGGGATACACCCCGACAGAGCGAGGTATGCGCCGCGAGTGATTATTTTATGTTGAAGGCTGAAGCATCTAACATATGAATAAATAATTTGCGGCGCAAATCTCTCTCTGTCTGGATGCACCTTAAGGAAGCACAAAAATCACTCGCGGCGCATACCTCGCTCTGTCGGGATACACCCCGACAGAGCGAGGTATGCGCCGCGAGTGATTTTTTTATGTTGAAGGCTGAAGCATCTAACATATGAATAAATAATTTGCGGCGCAAGCCTCTCTCTGTCTGGATGCACCTTAAGGATGCACAAAAATCACTCGCGGTGCATACCTCGCTCTGTCAGGATACACCCCGACAGAGCGAGGTATGCGCCGCGAGTGATTATTTTATGTTGAAGGCTGAAGCATCTAACATATGAATAAATAATTTGCGGCGCAAATCTCTCTCTGTCTGGATGCACCTTAAGGAAGCACAAAAATCACTCGCGGCGCATACCTCGCTCTGTCGGGATACACCCCGACAGAGCGAGGTATGCGCCGCGAGTGATTATTTTATGTTGAAGGCTGAAGCGTCTAACATATGAATAAATAATTTGCGGCGCAAATCTCTCTCTGTCTGGATGCACCTTAAGGAAGCACAAAAATCACTCGCGGCGCATACCTCGCTCTGTCGGGATACACCCCGACAGAGCGAGGTATGCGCCGCGAGTGATTTTTTTATGTTGAAGGCTGAAGCATCTAATATATGAATAAATAATTTGCGGCGCAAATCTCTCTCTGTCTGGATGCACCTTAAGGAAGCACAAAAATCACTCGCGGCGCATACCTCGCTCTGTCGGGATACACCCCGACAGAGCGAGGTATGCGCCGCGAGTGATTTTTTTATGTTGAAGGCTGAAGCATCTAACATATGAATAAATAATTTGAGGCGCAAGCCTCTCTCTGTCTGGATGCACCTTAAGGATGCACAAAAATCACTCGCGGTGCATACCTCGCTCTGTCAGGATACACCCCGACAGAGCGAGGCATGCGCCGCGAGTGATTTTTTTTATGTTGAGGGCTGAAGCATCAAACATATGAATAAATAATTTGCGGCGCAAGCCTCTCTCTGTCTGGATGCACCTTAAGGTCTACGGAAGGATTTTTGAAAATTTCTCTCAATTAAAGTTTGTACAGAAGTTCTTTATTTTTGCCGATGGGAAATAATATTTCAATATTTGCATGTCAACATATTTAACTGAAGTCCATGAATGTGCGTAACACCTCCACCGTGCACCGACTTTATACGAATAAATGAATTTAAATGGCCGTTTACCTCGTGCCTGATGCAACGCGGTCGTGCATTAGGCACTAGCGAGAGAAGAGAGAAAAATAAATGAAAACTAAAGCAGAGGTGCCATTTCTAATCAAAACTGTAGCTAGAACATTACCCAGACAATTGAGTTCCTACGGCGAGAAAACCATTACGACAAAAAAAATACTATTCAGATCTAATGTTCAATGTATACTTCCAAGTTTTATGCAAGCAAGATGGCTTTTCCAGTGCTTTATTTATGAATTTTGGTAGCAACGTTTAGCTGAAATTAACATTTAGATAATTTTTGTGGTACTAAAGAAATGGATCGTATTGTTTTTGCGTCATTGTATTATGACTATTGAAAATTTCCTCTTCACTTTTTCTTAATACTGTTTCATCTATATAATATAATAGTAAGTATAAGTAACAGTAGTAATAAGTAAAGTAATAATCCTTTTATATATATATGAGTGTTTGAATGTGTTCTGGTGTGTTCGAAGTTACTGTTCAGCTACTACTTTTTGGGCTTTTCAATGGGTTTTGTGATAAATAAAATAACAAGTTATCGTTGCAATGGTCGTTAGCGAATGTAATTAACTTAATAAAAGTATACAGCAATCGAGGGAAAAGGGACGGGAACAAACGGGCCAATCACAACGAGCTATCACGTCACTTAGCTGTGCTGTGATTGGCCTACGATGACGCGACCTAATACCGTTTGGATATTCATCCCAAACATGCCCGCGGCCTTGAAAGCTTCAGCTTACAATTGAGTTTTCTATTTACTCATCTTCGACCAGAGGGCAGATCTTCGTGTATGGCCGTCTCACGATGCCTGATGATGTCTGAATGTCTGCTACTCGTGAGATACCATCGTTGCCAGGTATCGTCTTCATGATCCGACCCAATTGCCATTTCAACGGTGGAAGGTTGATGTCTTTAATAATGACAAGCGTGTCAGGTTTTAGCTCTGCCATATTTTTCCTCCATTTGGTTCTAGTTTGTAGCTCCGAGATGTATTCCTTGGCCCAGCGCGACCAGAACTGCTGCCGGATCTGTTCCACTCTCTGGTAGCGAGTCAATCGATGAACAGGTAAGTCTCGCAGGTCATCTTCACAGACTGGTGCGGTTAGTGGTCGTCCGATCAAAAAGTGTCCAGGGCTAAGGGGAAGATAGTCTCGAGGATCCGAAGACAATGGAGTCATTGGTCGAGAGTTCAACATCGCTTCGATTTGACATAATACTGTAGTGAGTTCCTCGAAGGCTAAGTGAGCGTTGCCCATTACTCGGCGAAGATGGTACTTGCATGATTTGACCCCAGCTTCCCACAAGCCACCGAAATGCGGGGAATATGGGGGAATAAAAGAAAATTGAATTTGTTGACCCCTTGCGTAGTCAATAATGTCTTTCCTACATTTTAATAAAAACTGAGCAAAATCATTACTTAAGCCTACAAAATTGCGTCCATTGTCCGAAAATATTTCTGACGGCTTCCCGCGCCGTGAAATGAAACGCTTAAGCGCAAGTAAGTATGCATCAGAAGAGAGGTCACTAACTAATTCCAAGTGGACTGCGCGCGTCGTGAAACAGATAAACAGACAAATGTATGATTTGATTAGTTTCGCGCCTCTGCCCTTACGATTTTGTATGAACACCGGCCCTGCGTAGTCTACACCTGTGCGAATAAACGGAAAGCTAGCGGTTACCCGTTCTTTAGGCAGGTTGCCCATAAGTGGGCTTAATGTTTTACCTCGAATGCGCTTACAGACCACACATTGTTGAGTCACCTTCTTAGCTAGGTTTCTACCTGACAGTGGCCACCAATTTTCGCGCAAACGGTATAGTAACGCTTGAAGTCCGCAGTGCATAGATTGGTTGTGTTCGTGCCTAAACAATAAAAGTGCAAAATGATGTTCAGAAGACAAAAGAATCGGGTGTTTTTTACTATAATTAAAGTCAGGCGAATTCTTTATCCTACCTCCCACTCTAATTATATCTTCACTATCCAGAAACAAATTTAAACTCGCAAGGCTAACGCTTGACTTTACATCTTTTCCATTCTTTAGTAAATTATACTCAACTGGAAATGATTCCATTTGTGATAATCGTGCAAGTTTACTAATGGCCTGTCTTAACTCAATAATAGTGATCGTACCTGTCAGCTGATTTGTTTTGTTACGCGCACAGCTGTTGTGAATGAAGCGCAGTACATAAGCAGCGACATGAGTCATGCGGTTAAAATGCGAAAACTTATTGAATGGAAAAAATGTTTCGACAGTAGTAGTTTTTGTTAATAATGAGTTTATAACATTTGCTTTGAGTTCAGGTAACTCTTCAGGCGAGATGTCATTAACATTCGGAATTAATTGCGAGTTTAAATTGCTATCAAAGTCAAGGCCGTGCATAAATTTAGGGCCTTCCCACCATAATGTGGATGAAGACAAGTCTTCAAGACTCACACCACGCGAAACAAGGTCAGCAGGGTTATCTATTCCACTTACATGTCGCCAAGAATACCCACTCGTAAGTTCGTTTATTTCAGCGACTCGGTTTTGCACAAAAGTTTTAAGCAAATTAGGTGCCATGCGCAGCCAACCTAACACGATAGTCGAGTCGGTCCAAAATGTGACGTCATCAAAGTCTAAGACGTGACGTCATCAGAGTCTAAGTAAGTGAACTGTTAATCCTGTCAAACAGCCTAGCACCCAGCAACGCACCGCAAAGTTCCAAACGCGGTATACTAACGGGTTTCAATGGAGCCACTTTACCCTTAGAAATAAGCAATTTCACTGTCACCTCACTAATACCTACACTACGCACATAAGCGCACGCGCCATATGCAGTTTGCGAAGCGTCTGTAAAAATGTGTAACTCAGTGCGAGTAGAATCACATTGAAAGACGTGTCGTGGAACTTTGATAGTGCGAAGATAAGAAAGATTTTCAACAAACCGATTCCATGTTCGCATGACATCAGTGGGAAGCGGATCATCCCAATCTAATTTTAATAACCAAAGTTTTTGCAATAATACCTTGCCGATGATTACAGAAGGGCTCAACAATCCCAATGGATCATATATCTGAGAAACAGTTGACAGAATTATGCGTTTAGTAACAGGATTGTTGCCGTTTTGAAATTGCGTATGGAAATTAAACTCGTCCGTGATGCTACACCAACCTATACCTAACGTTCTACATTGACTGTTATCACCTAAATTTAAGTCACGAAACATACTGTGATCAGGCTGTGACGTCGTTGGAGCTGATGCACCGTCAAGTTCGAAGTTAAAGGTCCATTTGCGGAGTGGAAAGCAGCCGGACTTAAGAATGTCTGATGTACGTTTGCAAATGTCGAGCAGTTTGACTTTGTCGTCATACGAGGTCAAAAGGTCATCTACGTAGAAATCGTCATTTATGACCCTTTTAACTTCGGGGTCCGTACACTCAGCTCCTAATTGCTTAAGACACCTAACACTAAGAAAGGGCGCCGACGCTGTACCGTATGTTACGGTGTTCAGCTGATAGAACTCAAGCTGTCTTGTCGGATCATCACGCCACATAATAAGTTGCAGGTCACGTTGAGAGGGATCAACAAGGACTTGACGGTACATCTTCTCGCAATCTGCAATTGCTGTGAATTTAAATTGTCTGAACCGTAGCAAAATGCCCAGCAAGTCTCCCTGAATAGGAGGTCCTACAAGCTGGATATCGTTGAAAGATTTGCCGTTACTAGTCGCAGCACTGGCGTCGAACACTACACGAAGCTTCGTAGTCGTGCTGTGCTCTCGAAAAACGCCGTGATGCGGCATAATATAGTAAGGACTCGTGTAAGAATCAACTCGAGTCATGTGACCCAAGTTGATATATTCGTGTATGAAATCAGTGTATAATTTCTTATAACTAATAGGTGCGCGTAATAACCTATTTTCTAAGGACAAAAAACGACGCTTTCCCTGGGGAAATGATTCACCCAAAGCATCGGGCGACTCTTTGAGAGGAACGTGAACACAAAATCGTCCATCTTTATTGCGCGTAGTGGTTGTGATGAAGGACTGTTCACAGGCCTGCTCTTCGTCTGTGTGTGTATTCCGAAGCTTGGGTAACTCCTCCAACTCCCAGAACTGACGTAGCTGATTGTCCATGGATTGAGTGAAGTTACATTGGACATGTCCATTAAGATGTGTATTATTAATAGGACCCGATATTATCCAACCTAACTTCGTATTCTGTAAGAACGGACCGTTCGGTAAACGCATCTTGCCATCGATAAGCAAGTCCCAAAATCGATCCGCGCCTATTAAAACATCTATCTTTTGCGGCCCTAAAAATCGCGAATTTGCCAGCTGCAGGTGTTCAGGAATCCTAAACTGTGTGCTTTGTGCCTGCATAGGAGGCAATGTGGCCGTTATTTCAGATAGAACGAAACATTTAATGTGAATTGAGTAGGAATTAATACGAGATTTAATTTCTAGATCACATGTTTGTGTACAATGTGATACCGAATTACCTACTCCTCGTATTTCATGAGTGGACTGTATTAGTGGAATATCTAACAATTCGCAAAACGAACGTGTAACAAAGCAGCTCTGGCTACCGCTGTCGAGTAATACACATGCGACATGATAATTGTTACGTTTATCAGGAATCTCAACTAACGCAGTAGATAAGAGAACCGGTTGCACATCTATGCATTGCGTATGGGTGTGTGTATCAGTGTGAACATTGCTAAATTGAATGAATTGCTTTCCGTTATTGGGATCCTGCACAGCGTCAGAGACGCGCGGTGGAGGCGCGCATGGTGCGATAGCCACTGCCGCCGCAGTCGTCGTACCTGTCGCGGTACAGCTAGATTGACTGGAATCATTAGGATGAATTAGTGAATTATGTTTCATATTACATTGTTTACAAGGTCCCCACAAGCAACCGTCTAAAGTGTGTCCGGAGCGCAAGCAATTCTCACACAAGTTATTATCTTTAATGTTCTTTAATTTGCTTTGTAAATCCATATTAATGAATTGTGTGCAAGTGTAAATTGGGTGTTTACCTTTGCATACCACGCACAGTCTACGCGCTTTACGGCCCGCTGTTGAAGGTGGGTTACTTGATGAAACATTGCAGTGTGCTACATTACCTCTGACATTTTTTGTTTCTGTTTTATGGTGATCTTTTGTGTGTGATAATGCTAATGTTTCCAACAAATCAGCCTTACTTTTGAGGAAATTAATCAAACTGTCAACCTTCAATTTAGTTCTAGGAGAAGTGTTTGCCAACAATAATCCTCTATGTTGTTCCCACTCTCGTTCTGTGGATTTATCTAGCTTAGAAACAACTATATATATTATAAGCGTATCCCAGAGGGGCAATTCCCGTATTTTTAAGACCGTTCGCATTCTAATCTCAGTCTCAATCTGTCAAAATTACAATCAATTTACATACATTTTTGACAGGTTTTTGACATTGATTGTCGCTGAGATGAGATTGCGACTTGAATTTGAACGTTTTTTAAGTACGAGAATTGGCCTACAGGTATCTGTTGGCTCATCAAGGCTTTTTAAAGCGCGTAAATTGTTAATAATTGTATCTATAAGTTTTCTAATTAGTGAAGGTGACTCTTTCAATGGCTGTATTGAGAACAATGCTTTTAGGTGACTATTCACTAGTAATCTATCATTATCGTACCTATTTAGGAGTAGTTCCCATGCCACAGAATAGTTAGCAGCAGAAATCTCTAGCGCATTTACAACTGATTCGGCGCTTCCTTTGAGCGAAGATTTTAGATAATGGAATTTTTGAATATTACTAAACTCAGTCGAATTGTGCACCAAAGATATAAATGTGTCCCTATATTCGAGCCAGTGTTCATACACGCCGTCGAACGTAGGCAACATGATGGTCGGTAATTTAACGGACACTGGCCTGTTTATATGCTGACACGGTTTGGAACAATCAGTGACCTCTTCACTGACGCTAATAATGGATTCAGCTCGGGCAATAGTGTTATAGTAGCCGTCTTCGAACTGTTGGCGCTGATCTAACTGATCATCTATATCACTATCGGAAACTAGTTCTTCAAGTTTTGACTGTATTTCATTAAATTCACTAAATAAAATCTCAGCACCCTTTACACGTAATTTTAAATCTATTTTTAACTCACTAGATATAGTTGATACAATGATAGTATTTAAATAATTAGCAAGTTTAGTTAACCTGCCCTTAACGATGCCACGTTTCCTAACCAAATCGCGCATGATTTGCTCAGTTTTTCCATCACTAATAGTTCTAGGGGACTTATCACGTGTTTTGCTAGGACCCTTCCCATCATCAGCCATTAACGGCATCCCGGTGGCTTGCAAAAAGTGGAGTACTCACGTGCACGCAAAGTGACTGCGTGTAAAACGGCTGGTGCTAGTAGTGACACGATCAGCCGGTGTGTCGCTCTGCGCAATGGGCAACCCTCACCAACACCCTCACTGGAATCAGATCATAAAACGGTATTACACTTATGAACTCAGCAGGTCTTGAAAACTGGAACTTAATAAACGCACCGTATGTCCGCTTGTTCTTCCAAATCTCCGATTGTCCTTTCACATCAGTAAGATTGAAGGCTCTTGCGTGAATATGCTGCTGAATCTCCGCTTCCAAGTGTAATTTCGCTCGTCTTTATGTGGCTGCGTGGTAGTAGCAGCGTAGCAGTCCAAAGGTTGCTTGACTCGACGATTTGGTTTTGATGCTTCAAATCCTCGAAATATGGCTCTGAAGGTCCAAATATGTTTGAATGTGTTCTGGTGTGTTCGAAGTTACTGTTCAGCTACTACTTTTTGGGCTTTTCAATGGGTTTTGTGATAAATAAAATAACAAGTTATCGTTGCAATGGTCGTTAGCGAATGTAATTAACTTAATAAAAGTATACAGCAATCGAGGGAAAAGGGACGGGAACAAACGGGCCAATCACAACGAGCTATCATGTCACTTAGCTGTGCTGTGATTGGCTTACGATGACGCAACCTAATACCGTTTGGATATTCATCCCAAACAATGAGATATATATAAAAGGAAACCATGACTGACTGACTGATCTATCAACACATAGCTCAAACCACTGAACGGACACACAGATTTATTATGGCGTAGGCATCCGCTAACAAAGGTGTTTTTTGAAGTTCCACCTTTACGGCGGTGAAAAGGGGAGATTTTGTTATCTTCTATAATATAAATAAAAGGAAACCGTGACTGACTGATTATTTTGATTGTATTTAGATAGAGTGTATTTATTTTTCTAAACTAACCTGTAATGGGGGACTGGGGGGTGTCAAAGTTTCTATGGAAGATCTTCAACGCGTGGTCCCATTAACGTGAAACTTACCAAATGGCACCAGCATTACTGCGGATGTGTACTGTGAGGAACTGGGTACAATGATGGAGAAGCTCGCAAATCTCCGGCCAGCCTTAATTAATCACTCCTCCCCGCTGCTCCTACACGACAACGCTCGACCTCATACGGCACAACAGATGATCTCTAAGCTACAAGAGCTAGGGTTGGAAGTTTTGCGTCTTCCACCGTACTCACCAAACCTTGCGCCGACAGACTTCTACTTTTCCCAAAATTTGGACAACTTCTTGGCAGGGAAAAAAAAATGATACCCGAGAGGCAGTACACAATGCCTTTGAAGAGTTTGTTGGCTCCCTTAGGTACACCTTTTTTTTTCTTTTTTTTTTGTGGGTGGGAAATCATCAAATAACTTCTCCCGCTCTGGGCAGAGCAGGAGGGCGTGTCAGACTCTTACTGACTAAAACCCACCCGTGTTCCTTCAGTTGCCTGTGCCAGGGGCCACGGTAACCCTCTTGGACTTTTCCGCAACCCTAGCAGGCATCGGTCCTAGCAAACCCCGTCATTGGTGCTGACATCTCTTTGAGGCGCGCGTGGAACACAACGCGCCGTCGACCCGGGCCTGGTCCTTATCGAACGGCGAGCTGCCCATTGCTCGCCGCTCGCAGGCCCGCGCCTACGGTGGCCGGGAATCGGCCTGCGATTCCCGACGCCCAGGGCGTCTCCTGCGGCGGCTAGGGGCGTGAGGGCGCAAACTTTGCCTCTCCCTCACGCGTTCCGCCTCCTCCTTCGCGAACATTACTGCTTCGCAGAAGGAGGTGACGGCTTCCCAAGCCCTCTCGCTCCGTACCATGGCCTGGACCAAGGCCGGACGCGAGAGATCGCCACCGCCAATCGCCTCCACGAGGACACGGCGTTGCTCCGCCCAAGCCGGGCAGACCTCCACCGTATGCTCCACCGTGTCCTCCGGGCGATCCACACAATGGTGACACCCGGGCGTTTCCTCCCGCCTTATCCGGAACAGGAACCTCCCGAAACAACCGTGTCCGGTGAGGACCTGCGTCAGGCGGAAGGTGAGGACGCCGTGGCGCCTCTCTAGCCACTCCTCAATGAGGGGACTTATCGCCGCAATTGTGGCGTGCCCAGCGCTGGGTTGCGACAATCGCACTCTCCATGCCGCCCTGAGATCCCGCCGGAGCTCTGTCCGCTGTACCGTGATTTCTCGCGGCAGCGGAGCTACGCCCCGGCGTTTCGCCTCCTCGCGCCACTCCCAAACGTGCGCGAGGAGCCAAACGTGCGCGAGGATCCCTTAGGTACACCTGACTTCTTCAAGAAGAGCATTATAAAATTACCACTGCGCTGGCAGAGATGCATCGATAGCATGGGTGCATATTTTGATTGATAGAAGTAAAAAATATTTATATAAAAATTTGTTTAACTTTCTGGCAATTTCATAGGTGAAAATTTAAAAAAGAATCTTGAGACAATTTCCAATCTGGTATAAAAGGAGCGTGCGCGCCGTCATTTGTGCTTAGCTCAAAGGCACCACAGGAAAGACCGGTTAAGCAGTCACGGCCTCTCAAGGCCAACTACGAGATGCCATACCCAAAAAAAAAAAAAAAACGTCATTTGTGCATTTTTCGGGTTTCACTCGTGGCTGCAACATCGCTCAAAGGGCTGTAAGTCATATAATTATTGTCTTATTGTTGTTACGAGTATATTCGATTGAACTAGATAATTAGAGGATATTTCTATTAGTGTGGACCACCACACTAATAGAAATATCCTCCATAAATCACCACTGGTACCAACCAGTGGTGATTTATGTTTGTTTTATTTGTTATAATTTGGTTCCATGCGTAAGAAAATTAACGGCTGTGATAATTTATAAATAAGTGTATTTAAATTAATAGACCATACTTGTGATTTCATGTGTTGTGTTGTTTTTTTTAAACATTTCCACTTCTGATTGCTAAAAATAAAGTAAAAGAGTTCGTTTTTTTATAGAACAAGCTAATCTCTGGAACTACAAGTCGGATTTGAAAAAATGATTTAGTATTTGATAGCGCCATTCTTGAGGAAGGTTAAGGGCTATCTAATATCACGCTACGATCCATAGGAACCGAACAGGGAAAAAGACAGACAGAACGCTAAGCGTAAACGAAGTTACAGCACGGGTAGGCGATGCGATGCGACGGGGTGGGTCGGGGGAGCAAGAAATTTACGGCTGAAGCTAGTATTATATATTTCAAGCATATTTTATGATTTTTCTCAAAAAAGCTTTAATATTTCATAAACACCTGAAAATTATTGATATTTCTCATGAAAACTTAATCACAATCTAATAAATAAATGTTTAATTACGTGGCTATTTATTCCCTCCCGCTTTGTATAATTCACTAGAATTATCTAAATGGCACATCTGAGTGATATTTATATTTTAAGCACCTGTTATTCTAGCACCTAATATTAATTTTACTGCGTATAAAGGGACAGCTTAATAATTACCTAAAGGTATTCTTTTCACAGCCAGTTTTTTATTGCCTTTGTTCTAACCGAATTTTGTAAAAATTAAAGAGAACTGTCTACGAAAAATGTCATGTTTGTTAAGGGTACAAGTAATTAATGTTTTTAATTAGATATGCGTAGGCTAAGTTAATAAGTAAATATTTACTTAGTCTATACGTTAATTTCAAAGAGACAATGTTTATGTAAAATTTTCAGTCATTATATCGCATGAAACATGGTTTTCATAACTACCTAGTACATATTTGCCCCGAATTATCTTATTCTACCTTGTAGTAAAAGGTTTTAAATGTAATGATAATATAACGTTTTTAAATATAATTGGATTATATTCAAACGTGAGTTCTATGAAAATACTTTGTTTAATTATTGTAAAAGGAACAAAATATTAGTATTCATAGACTACGACGGAGCTTGTACATTCTATATAAAATATTATACTATAACTGGGTGGAACAAACACTTTCTCATAATGAATTAGGTTGCGTAATTAACAACTAAGTTATATTAGAAGACTGAAAAAGATTAATATTAATATATAAACTTAATATTAATTTATTCGTGTACCTTATCTGTATTAACGTACCGTGACAACACCCGTTGTTGTACGTAATCGGGTTTAAGAGAGTAAAACACAATCAGAAGAGATACGGTTAAAAATATAGTTTTATTTTTTATTCTATTTTTTTTTATTTGTATCATAATAAAAACAGGGGTGTTCCTTAATTCTAAACTCGCCAAACTTTTACGTTTGATGGTGAGAGAAATTTTATAAGGTGTACATTTGGGTTATATGGTACGTACGACGAAGCTTCTGTAAACTTCCTTAAAATTAAAATTATGTTTAAAATGAATTTAGTTCAATAAAATCATGATCAGTTACAGTTGACAGCAAAGTACTTTTCATTCGATTAAAAACACGACCATGATTAATTATTTTACTCGTCCAAAGACTTTCAAAAAGATGTTAATTCAGCAAATATGTACGGAGACGTATTTCGTAGAGTTTGGCGCTTGTTTAGGGCGCCATCAATCAACGTCGTGCCACAGATAACTGAAGAAGTGATCTATAGACCGGTGAAACATTGGTGTACTGAGGTCTGTGCGAAAACTATCTCGTTTGTTTGTTTATTTTAATTACACTGTGATGTATGCATGTTGTTGGTTTAAGGTGATGTTTTCAAGTCATTTTGTGTCAATAATCATGAAAGCTGTTTTAGATTATGTTGGCTCTTAGCATTATCATTGGGACATATATCGCACATATTCAACAAAAGATCTACATAATATAAGTTGAATGAACCTCAATAATGATTAATAATTTATTCACATCCATATTTTAACTCGAAGATCACGTCTAGCACAAAAAATTTAAATTTAACTTAATTGCTGTTGTTCAAAAACACAAATGTTGCAAACTTTTTTGCAAACATTTGAATTCAAAAGCGTTTTCGTCAGCGTGAAAGCTTTAACCAAAAAATATGGAATCACATACAGATTATAAATCGTCAACGCTGTTACTCTAACATTTATATCGACAGCCGCGTTCGGAAACACATCCGGAGAGGCAACCGAATTAAATTTTATAAGGTGTAAAAGTTTTCAACACGCTCAAGTCGTCTGTGAAATGTGATGAATTTGTCCTTTACCGCTACCGACGTAACTTGCCCGATTAACTTAGTTAAAGTTCACAAAGGAATAGGTCCATCCCTTTGGCCCCTAGTACAACCGCAGTTACTGTATTAGTCAGTCCTATTGACGGGGGATTAGCCAGATTAAATTTCAATTTTGACCGTTTGACGACATTGGTAATAATTGTCCTTTGGGCTTGGAATAAACACTTGAATCAAGTTTCAAGAGAGACTAGACAGCTATTTTTAACTCTAGATGTTATTATTTTTTATGCCAAATGTTGTTTAACCGAGAAACCAAAATTACAAATTCTTCCATTCAATCGGTCCACTACATCTGTATCTAACTATGGGTTTGCAAATAACACGTGAAGAATGCATTTATACTTCTGCAAAAAATAATAGAACGAAATACAGACATTTTATTCGCCAACTAATAGTGAAAGCCTTTTAACAAAAGGCTAGGTATCAAGATTGCTTGTCATCAAGAGCCAGCGCAACTTTCCGATCGCCAGTCATAGTTTATAGGTTGTTTCCTCGGCATTATTTATGAGATTTTCACAATCGACAAAAGTAGGCGGTCGCCAATTAGCTTTATTCAGGTATCCGTAACAGAAAGTACAAAAGGTCTTTTGTTCATAGTGTTCTTCGTAAAAATTACGATGAACAAAGACTCGTCGATACGCCACTGTTTACCTATTTTTCTTTGCTATTGTTTGGTTCTGACAGACCTTTTATATCCGGGTTAAGAGGAGTGTTTGTACCCAATATCGGATACTCATTAACTTCCTAATTCTCCGAACCACACCTGCGATTAGAGCTATCCGATAAATATCAATCATCAGTTCGGAATGAGAAAAGTATTGGTTTGATTTGGCTTTGTATGGATAGAATAAATACAAGTCATAGATATACGATCCTTGAACAATTTAGGGTGCTACTCGATGAGCGTAACTCTGTGTAATTTATGTCGGTTACAGCGACTCGTTGTAGCGTACAGTAAGTACATTGCATTAGTTTCATGCAATATTGTGGGTTGCACCACACTCTACCAACTGAGTTCTCGTGAAATAAGAAAATCTAGTTTGCTATGTAGAACGAAAATTCGTTTAATTTTGACTGTCGTTAATTAAGTTTGATATGCTACCCACTGATCTACCCTATCTACATTTTCTCGTCTTTTTAAACAAAATTGTGTAGAAGAATTGCTAATGAAATTAGACTACAGTTTTGAGAATTTAATTATACGTTCATGTCACACAACTCATCTGCATGCGTTGCAACCGACTGGCTTAACCGAACGGGGCTCCGACTACCGATAGCGGGATAAATATTGAACTTGCCAGAACAAGTATACCCGGCCAGTGACGAACAGCGGTACAGTCACAAGCACTAATAAGTATACACTTAGCAAAATTAAAAAGCGAATTTCTCGCGGAATATTGATTGCAACTTTGAAATAAGACCTATTTCATAACAGTATAGATCCTAAAATACTATGTTCGTAACAACATAAAATTACAATCAATACACTATGAGAAAATCACATTTAGAAGATGCTAAGTGTACACATATCGGTGCTCGTGACTGTACAATGTATATACGAGTACTCGCATAGTGATTGAGGCCATTATTTCTCCTTAGAGAGGCCTATTTTAGCAGTGAACTACGATAAGATAACGTACCAAACGTTTCCATTATGCAGCGATACAGCTGTTAATACCTCGTACGCACTAGAAGACGTCTTTAGACGTTTTAAATCAACACGCAAGACTAATATTGTGACTCTGTATCTATGTAAGAAAGAAAGAAGAAAATAAAGAAAATACGTTTATTTGCGGTAAACATGACGCAAAAAATGTCTGAACGTAGCATGCCTAATTGTTAGTTATGTTTGGTTCACGGCGAAGAATATCCAAGATTGGCTGAAGTGACTAAAGCACGTATCTTTAAAATCAGCTGCTTTGTTTTTCTGACAGCTAAAACAACAAACTTCGAACACTAAGCGTGGAAGGTAATTACCCTTTTGACCGTTCCGTGTACCGATCATTGTTTTCCATGTTTAGCGGGTAGTTTACAGGCTATGAAAAACCGGTTCCTTTAAGCGTAAACTTTGGCATATTAAGTAGATGGGAGCAACAATACGGTAAGTTCACGAGTTCAATAAATTCTACAAAAATACTTTTATAGCCAAGAAAAGTTTTACAGCTTGCGCATTATTGAAAACTGTAAATCCGACTCTTTATTGCTGTATTTTGCATTGAGGCAAAACAATAAATGAATACGCTAAAACTTTTGAGTAGTCTTATTCTCTGGCAATTTAAAACTTAAGTGACACATTCAGTACAAAATAATTAATCAATAATAATCATTCTTATAAGGGAGAAATTATTAACCGATTTCATCCAATCGTGAAGTAAATACCTTACTTTTTTTATCGTCTGAAAACGCTTAGGGATTTCCTTCGTCTGGGCAAGGGAAAGGATTATGTCAATCTACGGACTCCGGGATTCCCGACGGAATGCGCACCAGTGCTATCTTTGCCAAACAAAGTTGTTTCTTCAACACCCTACTTACAGCCAAGCAATGAGATGGCAATCTTACAAAAACATTATGCTATTTTATCATTTCCGCTACAGTGTCTGGAACTACAAAAGAAATCCGTTTACCATGCCGGAAAGAATTACGCAACTAAAGCTTCTTCAAAACCCATAAAAATACACTCACAAGCGAATACAACTTTATAATACTTATTTAAAATTTCGAACTTCATAAAAGCTCAAATACCCATTGTAATGTAGTGTCGTTACCAGACCACGCCCGCTTTATAGCTTGTGTTTATGACCGACACTCTATGTTGCCTACACCCCGCCATAACTTTGTAGTGACGTCGTAAACCACTATGCATTCTCAGGAAGCCGATGTGCATGATTGTACTATTCCATAGTGCCGTTTGAAAATTTATAGCGATAAAGTCTGTTATCTGAAATTGTTTACGCGGTTAGCTTGTGGTTTTAAGCTTCTTTCTTTTTGTTATAGTTTTCTTTTTAATAGCGTTTATGGTCCGTTTACACATTATCTTTCACTGAAGATCCGCTGTAATTGTGTGGTAATAGAACATCATTTTTAATTTAACATAAAAAATTATATTAATAAGTGCTAAAGACTTCAGAATAAATAATTATATTAATGTAGGAATTTCTTATTTACTTTTTTTTGTTTTACACAAAATAAGATAGGCTTTCTAACAAAGTATTGAGCCTTGACATCATATTATGCCAGCTATACAGGGTGGCAGGGTCATCGACGCGCAAACGGAAACCATGAAATCGGCACCTGATTGGAGACCCCCTAAAATAGAAATGTGTCGAGGGTTAAAAAAAAAACGTGTGCGTTCGGAGGACCCCCATCGGGGACGAAGTTCCTTACGTTTTTTCTTCAACTCAACAGATTTTAAAATGTACGCAGCCCACTTTCTGATTTTCATTTTGACCGCACTATCGGCTTCAGCACCTTCGGAAACCATTGAAACGATAACCACTGTGATTTTCTTTTATGTTCGCAGCCGCCATCGTGAAATTTTATATTGACCTCACCGCCAGCTTTAGCACCCTCGAAAATCATAAAAACGACAACCCATTATGAAAAATTTGAAAATGTTCGTAGCCGCCATCGTGGATTTTCATTTTGAGCTCACTGTTGGCTTCAGCAATGTCGAAAACCATGGAAACGACACCTATGATGAAAAGTTTGACAATTTTCGAAGCCGCTATTTTGTGTTTTCATTTTGATCTCACTATCGGCTTCAGCAGCCTTGAAAACCATGAAACCGACACCCATGATGAAAATTTTTAAAATGATCGTAGCCGCCATCTTGGATTTTCATTTTGAGCTCACTATTGGCTTCAGCACGCTCGAAAACCATGAAAACTATCTCTCTCACTCCCTGTCTCTTTCTATCATATATAATAAAAAGTTGCATGGAGGGGCGTTAACCTTTTTTCATTACCTGACGATTTGTACAGTTTTCTCAAATTTTACTCCTACCGCAAGCTCCGTTAAAGGACTTCGTTCCAAAAAATCTCCTGTTTCATAGAAAAGTGCAATACCTACGTGGTCAAAATGTATGGCAGAGCAATTTTTTTTAAATATAACCGTTGAAGAATTTCGACGCACGGAGGTTCAGAATAACGTACTGAATCCAAGGGAACAGGTTGTGCGCCGAAGTCTCTATTTTTTTTCTGCCACCCTGTCTTTTCTAGCTATTTCATATATAAACCAATTTTCATCCTCATCAAAAACCAATGCACATGATAGTACTACCCTCCGTCTGACATACCTAGTGATAAAATCACTTAGCTAAGAATATTTTATGCCGCAAGCTAGCTTTCTGCTACTACTTCAGTGAAGGCTTTATGTATCAGAATGATATATTATACGTGAGTTGATTTTTCTGTTTCTCTTCACACTTTTAGTGCACGAAAATGCTTTGAAATACTTTAGTAGGTGTTGTCACAACTTTGAATAGTTTTAGGATATTAAAGTCTATAGGAAAATTTGGCCTTCATTGTTGGTAATTTGGTATTGATATCTAGAATTTTTGAGTTTGTGTCAGCATTGTGTCCTTCTTCAGTATTTCTAACTATGTCTTCTTCATAATTCCCAAAACATTGCAAAAGTACGGTATTAAAAAACATAGATAAAGGATAGTATTAAAGTAAAGAAAAAGGACAGTCAACTTCTTTAGAATATTTCAAACAATAAAAGATGTATTTTCGTAAATAAGAAGGTACCTGTAATATTCCTATGTACAGTAGGTGTTATGTTCAGTTAGCGGGTAGAACCTAAAAATAGGTTAAATTTCCACATTTTACACGCTCAGTGTTTAAATTTATAATTAAACTGATTAATATGTTATATATATTTATAAACTGGCGGACGCTTACGACCGGTGTAATGCGTAAAGCGACAGCACTATGATGAAAACGTTTTATGAACCAGAGAACTGATCCTGCTACTGAAATGATAGTGCAGACCTTAAAAAAAACACCAAAGAAAACATCAACGCTGTGAAAAATATTTATTCAGTAAGACACTTTTATGATGTTAAAAACTTGCAATTTCCATCAAAATCGTTCAATCAAATTTCAAAGCTTTACAAAAATTCTTCACCAACCATTATGTAGTTTCACGAAACGTTTGTTGGCAGAGCAACGAAGCGTAATTAAATTTTCACCCCTACTATCCCTCTGATAATGCCGTCGTTATATCCAATTTCAAAGGTAAACAATACTAGGCGGGCGAGGAGCCGAATCAACCTCACATGTTCGTACATCTTCACCCCACTGTTAATAGCAAAGGTCAAGTCAACAAGAATGTTATATTAACTGAAAATAATTTCATACATGAGTAAATTTGGCAGATTTGTGGAAAGATTATCTTGTTGGTGTTTTAAAGGCGTGTGTGATTTTCAATTTTGTTACTGTTCGTAAAAAAACGATCAAATAGGACACTTACCTACCTACATCTATTAAGTGTCTAAAAATGCCCTATAAAAATTCCACGGTTTTATAAAAAAAAATTGAGTAAGTTGTGTTTTAGAAAAACTATTCCTCAAGTCCAGAAACTGTTTGGTATAGACATAACCACAGACCATGCAGTGTAGGCCCTCACCGAACGCGGTTGCTTCGGGAGGTTCCTGTTCCGGATAAGGTGGCAGGAAACGCCCGGCTGTCACCATTGTGTGCGTCGCCCGGAGGACACGGTGGAGCATACGGTGGGGGTCTGCCCTGCTTGGGCGGAGCACCGCCATGTCCTCGTGGAGACGATTGGCGGTGGCGATCTCTCACGTCCAGCCCTGGTCCAGGCCATGGTACGGAGCGAGAGGGCTTGGGAAGCCGTCACCTCCTTCTGCGAAGCAGTAATGCTCGCGAAGGAGGAGGCGGAACGCGTGAGGGAGAGGCAAAATTCGCGCCTTCGTGGCCCTAGCCGCCGCAGGAGACGCCCTGGGCGCGGGCTTGCGGATGACGAGCAATGGGCAGCTCACCGTCCGATAAGGACCAGGCCCGGGTCGACGGTGCGTTGAGTTCCACGCACACCTCAAAGAGATGTCTGCAACAATGATGGGGTCCGGTAGGGCCTATGCCTGCCAGGGTTGCGGTAAAGTCCGACAGGATTACCGTGGCCCCTGGCAACTGAAGGAACACAGGGTGGGTTTTTAGTCAGCAAGAGTCTGACACGCCCTCCCGCCCAGAGCGGGAGAAGTTATTTGATGGATTCCCACCCTCAAAAAAATAAAAAAGGACAATGCAGTGTATTTCCGAGGAATTTGATGCAAAATTCGTTTGAATTTATATTAGCTGTACACTGGACACTCAATGTGTACGTCTTATTTACATCGTTCTCACCTAAAATGATACCTATATACAAGATTATTGATGTTACTAATATTTATGTAACAATATAATTGAAAAGAGTGTCCATGGAGTTTCTTGCCCGTTCTTCTCCATAGGTACCTGCTACGCTTTGGTTTAATTGAAATAAATGCTTTGAGTTTGAGTTTGAAATATCCTGAATTAGTTTTCGTTTCATGGAAATGAAACATAAATAAAAAATAACCTTATCGTGTTTACCCAGAATTGTGGTGTGGCTTCCACTGTCTTTAGGGAGACAGGTTTATTAAATAGTGTTATCAACATGCAGATCGACGCTCACGAAACTGATTAAATATTTGAGATGTTTCTTACAAGACCTTCGGGAATAAAAAAAAGCTGGTCACAAAACGCGTAGATAGATGAAAAGTGTCCTTGAAACTTTCGAAACCGTTTAGAAAACTTGTTTTAGAAAATATACATCTATCTTTTTTATTTAGTAGTACATGGCGAAATATGTCCGTACTAAAAGTACTCCTCTGCCTTATCCATCGTGAATTTCAGGCGTAGTTTTACTCACGTAGTAAAGATGGTTCGTTTAATAAATAGTATTTTGAATGAGAAAGAAGCAATCACGAGGAAAGTCACGGATGTCGCAGGTTGCCGTGTGTCACAGCAGCTCTGTGGGTCGACGTCGCGTCGTCGCGAGCTCTGACATAAATTTTATCAAATGCGCTTGCCAACGCGATGTGCACACTGAGTCCCTACTATTCAATTGTAGCGTGATTTATTTAATTTACTATACTGTGCACGTTACCTATTCCATTTTGAATCAATATAAGCAACTATAGTAAAGTTCAATGCTGTTTTATCGTATACCTAATTACCATAAGGAACGCGCTATAGTTATACATCACGGAAAACGTGAACCAATCTAAATGAGTTGCCGAAATTATGTTGCATACAATATGACGATTTGCGCCTTACTCGAATGTCGACGTAGAATTTGCCTGACTGAACGTAAGTTTTTCAACCAGGTTTGGGGGGAAGATGAGGAAAAAACGGCATACAGTTGAATAAATTGTTGAGTGAGGTCAAGTCTATCTCAAACCGAATGTCACTACCGACGCATCGTGGGTACTGACATCATATTTATCATTTAATGCGCTTGCCGAAACTATTTGCACACTGAGTAGAAATGATTTAATTTTATGTGTCTCTGCGTTAGGATGGAATAAAAATGATTTAATATTTTTTACCTGAATTTTATCGCTTTTTATTCATCTCCATGATACCATTAAATTCACTAAGAAACCGTTCAATGTTGATTTTTTTAAATTAAAATTATATTGTTCAAGTTTTAATTACATTTTTTTTAAAAATATAAAATTGTTTTGTAAAATATTTGCCACTACGTTATTATAAATAATCCTTTGCCATAAAAAGCTTCGTTTAGATACAACAAACTTTGTTTCTTTGCTAAATTAACTAAAAGCCTTATCAACGACTTAGATATCTTAAGCCCAATTGATAGCATAACGCTGTTGGAAAAGTTGCTTTCTTTAATAATATTTTTAGCAAGATTATGAGTTTTCTCTTAAGAAAGTTTCCCAGTTTTTACCGCTCTGTCGTTGTCCTGGGAATAATCCATTTAACTTGTGCTTTATAAATTTATGCCGAAATGTCACCATAATTAACAAATTTTTCATACTTTACGGTTTAAAAGTAAAACTTGAGTTTTTAGCGTTGGTTTTATTTTACTTAAAACACGTTTTTATCGAGTTATAACATGAACCTAAATTGCCCTCGTGGGTATTATTCTAGTTATTCATAGTATATATACCGCTACTTAACTAAAATAGATCTATTAAGTTTAAACAGAAAATGCATCTATCGTGTCGCGCCCTCAAAAATATCTAAACTCAAAATAAACGACACAGCAAACTTGTTTTGAAAAATAAGTTCAAAGATATACAGCTTCACATAATCGCGGTACAACTTTTACGAAGACGCTCTCGTTATGCACAATCCGTGTCAGGGAACTATGTTGCGGGACGTCCCCAGTGTGTCCCCAACTTTACTCCCTCGGTGGTTTGAGCTCGCATTACTACTGCATTTACTTAACGTCGTCCCTCAAGAGATGTCGTCTGCTTCGTACGAGACCATCATATTTTTGAGTAAGAGGAAAAAGCTGCTGTCTTTACGGCTAGTTTCGTTTATTTCATTTGCGTTGTGCACAAAGTCTTGCAAAGCAAAGGTTGTTTCTTGCTGACTTTGATTTTCCTTTCCCAGCCATAGTTCCGGGAAAGTTGTCGCTAACTTTCCTAGTTTATAACCTGCAGGTGGAAAAATAAGTAGTTTTATCGGATTCTTGTTCGTTATTCGCTCAAAAACAAGTTCCTTTCTAAGTATTTGCAGATAGATTAGGTTACTGTGCTATAAAACGTTAATAGCTTCACAAATGAAGTATTTTACAAAATTTGCAAGAGACCTTTTCATATAAATGTAAACGTGACACAATTGGTCTGAAACTCGAGCAGACAATAGTTTCTCAACATTAACGGGTAACTTGATATTCAAATTTGAAACCTTTGATCTCAGAACAATAACAGCGAAGTTTGGACGGCTTTATTCAACTTGTGACAATAAGAGATGCAAGTGTCAGGCTGCAGCCGTCCTAGCACCGGCAAGATTAAGAGATTAGTCACAACTTGTTAGTTGCGCAAACAAACATTTATCAAACGTGCTTAAAGCTTTCAGAAAATTGAGATGAATGTATTTTTCGGATTATTTGTTCTTGGTATTTGATTAATAATTTAGTTTTGATATTTGAGCGAACTGATATTATTCTCATGAACTAGGTATGACATTATCTCTCTTGCTGAATTAGTTAAGGGCGAAAATTAGCATGGATCGCGAATGCTGGACATATGAAAATAATCTAGTGTAAATTTAAATTAATCCTTGCAGGAAAATACAATATAACACTAAGTAAATTGGTAGGACGAAAACATTTTCCAAATCAAACTTCACCGAAACATGCTTTCCATTACGGAAACTTGTAGAAGAAAATTTTGTGTGCAATATGAGCAGTTTTCAATCCCACCAAGACAACCCAATCAGCTTTTATCTGCTACAGTCATCCCTGGGACTAACGGTCGGATACCAACCGAATCGTTCTCTATAACGTTACATAAGAAAATCCACACACCACAAATCATGTGACGTATTAAAATACCAATATTTAGTTGCGAATTTTTGCATCCTGCAAAAGAGACGCAAGACGCGAGTCACGCCGTTCCCTGGCATCTGTGCCACAGAGATCACGTTCCCCAGACGTGAATTTTATTCCACGCATCCGATACCGTTGGAGAATTGAAAAAGGCATTTCACCGCATCCAAGTCGGTTTCTCGCATCGAATATTGCTTTAAATTTTTACCTGTCACCGTACTTTTTGCTAGAGTTTCTCGGAAATTAGAAATAGTGTATTTGTCACGTATGAAAAAACGAATGGCTTCGAAAGCGTGACCGGAATTCAGTTATGTAGATTGAATTGTGAAAGTTACGTTTTTTTTACAAGTTTAAGGACTGATTTTTGTTTGAAGTGAGGGTGTTTGCTTCGTGTTTATTGGTTATGACTTTTGTTAGCGCGGGGAGCAATAAAAGAGTGGACTGTATTTTAACTGGCAATGGTTTATTGCCGTTCTTATTAACAATGTAACACTTTCCCGGACAAAGAGTTAATAATATAAATTAAGAGATGAGTATCGTCCGTCGCGGTGTAGTCCGTTGAAGCGAGTGGTCATCGGCCCGAGCCGTGTCGCCGCCGCGCCGCGTCTCAACTCGCCGATGACGCACTGATCACGCTGCCTGCGCATGCAGACCGCGTGCAACGTGCTGTGTTGGGTTCGATTCCCAACAACTTTGGATGAGCAGGAACGTCTCCTAGTCTTCTACACTGTTCAATGTTACCTTTGGACATTGACTCAGCACCCGGCCCGGCTCACGCGCCGCCCAGTTGAAATAATGATTAGGTTGCATCTTACACGCATAATAAAGAGTTTGTATAATAGTGTGTGTTTAGAAAAAATATTATATAAGCTGTAACATATTATAAATAAATCAGATTTGAATTTCATATTCTTTTCTCTTTACCCCTCACTGTGGCCAAGACACTTTTACCCATCTCTGATCAGTCTCGTGAGTCTGCGGGACTGGGAGTGAGTGTACCCTCCCCGAACCTGGAAATCCTGTCTACTATCCGTCTGTAACCTTAGGTCGCATGGTGCAGACATCCTGAACTTATTTATATATTTATTTGTCACATGCTAGGTATATGATAGGTTAGGGCTGTAGGGCTTATAGGGCTTAGTGTCATAGGGACTGTTAGCCTTGTAGATCTCAGTAGGCTCCTTTAGGTTATCATATATTTTCATGTACTGTCATACCCGACACAGTATACAAGTTGTCGTTTTGCATCCTGGTCAAATTCGAGGAGGTAACTATGCTAATGATTCTCGACACGAATCAATAATAAAATAAGTAGGTATTTTTTATTTTTTTTGGAAATCGGTATGTGTAGGGGCCGTGTTACACCGCCCTTGTAACTGCGCTGTAACTGTAATGCACGCACACAGCGACATAGTCGTGCGACACTGCCTACCGCATACGCAACGGGGCGATTCATTTCTTTGAAAGTGGAGTATTCTGAAACAGTGTCAAACTTAAATATCTAAAAAAACAAGTATGTATTAAGGCGCGGTGTTATCTCAATATTCCCAAAAATTGGTTTCTTAGAACGTCGAGTATGACGTAATGTAATAAAAATAAGTAACGCGAAAAATACAGTGAACAGAGAAGGGTATAAAGAAGAATTTAAACCGAACAGAATAATAAATAATAGTTTGATATTCCCAATAAAAAATTGGGAAGTTGTAGCACAAAAATAAACTTTGACGTCGAAGATCTCTGTATTTCCAGCGATAACAACAGTTTTTTTTTTAAGAATTTAGTAGGTTTTCCATTTTTTTAAAACTATAACCAAACCATTATTTAATTTTATGTCTATATTTTAAATAATCTAAAGAAAAGCAGTAAAATAAATGCCCATTCGCAGCTTACGTCACATTTCAACACAAATATCATTTTCAATTTTCAATCTTATTGACGCTCCATAGTGGTGACAATAGTTTACGCGGTCATACTTTAGTCGTCGGGCAGCGCTCGACTTGGATGGTTGGCACCGGACGCTCTGTGCATAATTCGATTGTAGTTTTCAAGTAATTTATGACTGAAAACAGGGTGTGAATTGAACTAAAGTTCTGTGGCGGACTACTAAGGCTACTCACTGCCTAATATTGAAGTGAAAATTCAGTCTCAGTGGAAATATCCGCTAGGGCGCAGAGCGCGGGAAAAATAATCGAGTGGGGTGAATGCCAGATGCGTCACCGGCGTGCCGGGCGCCGCTCGGCCGCCCGATAATGTAAACAAAGCATTTTTACGACTTGGGTTTCATTTAATGGTGCTAACACTTGTGTTTTTTGTTATGGTAAGGAACGGGGCTTTAAGATAGCGGAGTTTCGTTTGAAATAGGATAGTATTCATGTAAACAAATCGTTCGTTAGTATGACGCAACCATAAATCATAACTTTGTTTTCAAATAAATGGTTATAGTTCGAAAAAACGAGCGATGACCTATATTGTTTAAGGTTTTAAATACATTATGTGTATATACTTAACGCAAAACTAATAAAACCACATAGCATTAGTACAATATGTACTATTTACGAGCGCCCAAAGTTGAAAAAATTTGCCGACGGCAAAAAAATAACAATGGCCGCCAAGACAATGGAAACAAAATGTTGTTTTATAAATATAAATCTGATACGTAGAATAAAAATATTGGTACCTGTGGAAAGCTTATTTAATGCTTCAACTTTGTTATAAAAGTAGTCGTATTAGAATAACACACTGTACTAAAATAAGGATCTGAAAACACATACACGTAATAACAATAAACATGAATCGGTCAGCGCCGGTTGTGGAATAAAACCGAAATTACGTAATATTTTTTCACTCACCGACCTTGAAATCCTGCAGTAATTCACTTCACTATAATATTTATCACATACTTAAACAGGCCATAGCACTTCAAACACTTGAAAACCCACTTAAAACACAAATTATTTATCATGTAAACAAAACACGTGCGAGTCCGTACGTCACTGACAAGACGCCATATTTTTTTAATTATTTGATTTTTTTGGTTGAACGCTTGTAGTGTTGTCATACATCTGAGTAAGCGGCCTTTAAGCACAAAATCGACTAAGCAATCGGATACAGTGTGCCACAGATCTTTTAAAAATGAAAAATTGAATAAAGTTTATCGGATTTCGATTAATTAAAGGGTTACTTAGGTGAGAGCATGCACTCCCCATTACTTTTTATGCGGCGACTTTGGTCACCTCATCCACTCCAGCGGCAGCTTCGACCAGAGACGTTTGCACTAGGCGCATTCAAATATGCATTCTATAGACATCAAAATAGAGTGCACCTATTTGTTTTTGGATTTAGCAAAATGTTTGTAGAAATTGTCAATACCGTTTCTATAGATTTATACAGTTTCGTAAGTATACTAAACTAAATACAAATTTCAAATGTTATTATGATACAATACCGTAATCATCCTACTTACCCAAACATCCCATCATTTTTTCGAGTTTTTCGTCTTTTTCTTGTAAAACTCTTTCGCAACATTTTATTTTTATTGCCCATATTTCCACTGAGACTGAATTTTCACTTCAATATTAGGCAGTGAGTAGCCTTAGTAGTCCGCCACAGAACTTTAGTTCAATTCACGCACTGTTTTACCAATTTTAGCAAATACCAACTAATATTCAGCCAGCAGCAGCTTCCATTCCCGTGGATGATCCCTCTATCGTCTAAATTTTTCAGAATTTTAGCTTCCGTCCCGGCTCCGCATTTTCTTAGAAACATTATGGCATTTGTCACTTTGGAGCTGTGATATTATTGCATTTATTTAGAGTTTATGTGATTTTTAAGTGGTCCGAGGGCCTTTATGTTGGTTTTGTTTTCTATTTTTTTACCGCACCCACTAAGTACCTATCTAAAACACAAACATTAGTTTGAAATGGCATAACTACCCATTTAATTAACCCTTCCATCCCTGATACTGACTTACACCCGAAAAGCATAATTCCCCTTCTAGAGCAGTCGGGTAAAATTCGGAATGTTTATATTTGACCTGTTTATCATGTACTGTAATAAAAATAAACAGTAGTGATTTAATTGTTTTTTTTTTAATTGTTATGTGTAATTATTTATTGTATCATATTATGAACCGACACTGTAATTACATCGAATTTTAGAACGCACGTCATAAGTAAGTATATTCAACAGAAAACATCTGATTTCCTTACGTATACTATGCAACTTTCCTTGAGCACACAAACGCCCGTGTTAGCGTTTGCGAGTGTGTGCATAATTACCGTAAAACGCGCAGATGCGGTTGTGTGAGTGCGGTAATAGCGATTAAAATCGTAGTCGGTCCGCGCCTTAATTATTGAGCAGGATCGTAATTTTATTTGATTATTTATGTCTTTCATAACAGCCTCCTGAAATTTGACGAGGATGCAAAACGACACGTTGTATAAAGTAAACAGCCTTACGTGACGTTTGTTGAGGGTGGATGTACATACACATAACAGAACATCACGCTTGTATTCCCCGAAAAGTTAGGCAGAGGTGCACCAGTACACCCACATTCCGCCAGTTATGTCAAAACTAATCGCTAGTCTCCTAGTAAAACATATTCTTATTTAGCTTAAGCAAAACTTTGACGAAAATCATTTTGCCATAAGTCAACCGTAACGAGAATTGTCTTTGACGTAAACACAAACAGTTAATATGAACTACTTATTGCCATGCGCAAGTTGCAGGAATCAATTATGGAAAAGCGGGTTGCCTAAGCGCACACAGGAGTTAGACTAACGACTTGTGCACTGCTGCAAACCCCTAGTCATCATTTTCTATTGGCATTACTAATCGGCAGCATGTGTTCTACCGTTTACAGTTGCTGCCTTTTGTAATGAAACGAAAATGTTGTAAAAAAAATGTATAGCTCCAAAACTGTAGACACTACTGTTTTGTACAGAGTACCAAATTGAAAATTACCATAGATCTATCGCTTGTAATTTCGATGATGTTTTGAAAATTAATAAAAATAGAAAAATCTACGGAAAAATCATGAAAATTACATTCAGATTCAACTTTTTAAGACCTCAGATGTATAACTATTGAAGTGTTTCAAATTTACTATGTAACATGACACGATCTAGCCGCCTACTTGCATATTGAAATAGGAGCTGCTCCGAAGCGCCTCTCATGCCACACCTACGTAAACAAATTCAAAGGATCCGTACACACGGCTGGAAAAGAACTTCGGCTTTAACAGAATGTAGTCTAAATTGGGAATATTTGCACAGCTAAACCCGGAGTAATCCTCACCATACTTTAATGTGAGCAAATACCATTTTGCTGGATGTAGAGTAACAAAGTCACGAAATAAAAGTGCGGTAATTTTATCATGTTGTACTGATAATAGTGGTTACTTCTGCGTAACCTCTGGTGTTTCTATAGTCCCTGGATGAGGCATTTAGGCCCAAGGCTGTTGCCTAGGGACATCATAGGGTGTTTGTTTTATACATATAATTATTGTTTTCTAGTCATATAGCTACACAGAAATATGCATGAATATATCGTATAGCATTTGCTTCAGGTATGAAGGGACCGATGTTACTGAAATCAAGAGAATAATATTATGCAATAATATGCTGAAATTAGCCTGACCTACACCAATGTGAGTTCATCCTAACCAGTAGAACTGGAGACCGTTTTCAGTTGCAAAACTTACAATTGGTTCTTCGGAAGAGAGTCGTAAATAATAAATAGTTTACAATAGCTTCCTCTCTCTCGACGATTGTATATTTTGAACATTTTGAAAAGGTTGTCAGTTCCTTATTGTATAAGTTTTTATTGCAATACGGGAAGTATTGAAGCTATCTTTCCTTTCATATTTTAAAACTTTGTTTTTGAATATAATAAGCGTGAATATTTTCAACTTTGTTAGCGCGTAAAAAAAATTGATATGTACTGTAGAGATTATTACCTATTTGGTGCTTTAATACATCCTTTATGAATTAGATGGCTGAATAATGAGACAATAATGAATTTAAAAAAATTGAACAGTAGAGAAAAAACAGTAGGCGTCAGATTTTGGCAGACAAACCAAGCGACAAAGAAAAATTGAAAAATGTGTTAACGTAGAATGATTTCTAGGAATAATTATTCAACTTATACGACAAATTTTATTTCATTTATCCGTCTCGGTACTTGAGCGTGTAAACCGTTCACATTCGGTCGAGCCTGAGACAAGCTTTGATAACGGGGCATAGCCTTCGTAAAGTGTGTTTGGTGTCACAATTGGTTTCTGCTGATGATTGAGGACTCTTAGTTCAGTCTATGTATACTAATAGCAATATTTAGGGTTTAACATTGACTGTATTTGATGTTTTTATAGATAAGTTTTTACCTTTGAAGCAAGTTCATGAGTTAGGCGTGATAATCTTACACAATTCTGACTTTCCCTTCCTCTGGCTCCATAACGTCTGCTGAAGTTTAAGCCATTGTTGGCTGAGGTTTCAGTATATTTAACCCCGTCTGGGCTGATGTGAATTGTCACGTCAGTTTATTTGTTCCTTATTTATTAGCACACGTTAATGTTTAACTTATCTGATACTTGTCGTAGCACCAGATTCACGATTCGTTCGTCTGGACTTAAGCTTTCTCTTGCAAGAGTCGGACCCTACATTGTATACTTTATTTCAGGCGTTAGGTTATTACGCTTCTCATCAAAAAAATCGAAACAGTACTGCAAGTACTATTTAGGCGGCATTTATATAAAAAATAGGACTGATATCATAAAAAAATACGCCAGTAAATAGCTGGCAGTTTAGTCTACACAATGCTGTACTACAATTCCAAATTTGAATTTTTGCTTGAACATCCTGAGTATTCGAATGTTATGAATAAAAGTCTTATTTAGAAACTTGACTACGTCGATCCTTTTGTTCAAGGGTGGGGTAGGTCATGTAAAGGTTGTTTTCAAAAGTCGACCAGTTGTACAGGCTGACAGTAAAATAATTCTGGTTATATTCGAACATTCCGACGAATTTAGAATGAGCTTTCAAATTATTTGAATAAGGTGTTATTTAGGTGTGGAATTAAAAGACTTTATAAGAGTCAAATAGAAATATAATTCATTTGTACGGACACATTCTTGCAGTTGGTTATGACATATCAAAGTAATAGATCAATAGATACAATCAGTCATCTTGATACTTTCACCATATACATATTTCGTTAACCATTTTTTTTTTTTTTTTTTTTGTTTCCGGGGTGGAAAATCCTCATGGATGTCCGCCGCCCTGGGGCGGACGGCGGGGTCTGTCAGACTCTTACTGACTAAAAACCACCCCGGTGTTCCATCTCACACCTTCGCCGGGGGTCGCGGGAACGTACGATCCTTCCGCAACCCCCGATTCGTTCCCCCATTTCGTTAACCAAGTCCAACATAAGGTTTATGTTTGGAAGAACCACGAAGACGTAAACACGAGCGCTTCGAATAAATGTATTCATTAAGTATAACATTGTTTCCCCTCCAACGCCTCCGCATTTATTATAGTACTTTCCTACATAAAAGTTTTACCTAATCCTTCCAAAAATCCTATCCCTAACGATCCAATTTTATTATGATGAAAATGATTATCATTTTGGATCTTTAAGATCTTCTTTTAATGGAATAGTCGGAAATGTTAGAGATTTAATGGCTTCTTTTGACAAAACTAATTCTTTGAAAATGACGACGTTTGACGACGAAAAGACGTTTATGAAAAGCTAACTTTTAAAACTGTTGAGTTTCTTGAATATTTCTTCATTCAGTACAGCAATTAGTCTTTTTAATGTAATATTTTAACAGTTGTCGTGAAATAGGACCGAGAGCTCTTATTAAAACGTTAACAAAATTCCCGTTTAACTTCCTTAAAATTCTCATCAAATCTTACCAATCAAGATGGCATTAAGAAGTAATTTCAAAGGTCTTAAATAGGACTAAATTAAAAAATAAGGACGAAGCGTCTTCTCGTCCAATTCTATCGTTGTTACCACGTCGACAAAACAATTGCGAAAATCGGAATTGGAATCGTGAGTCCTACATACATATATCTACTTACACCGACATTACAATTACGACAGAGGTATATCTGCAAACTCGTGAGGTACAGAACCGAATTAGAATCTCGTATTTGGTTGAGACCGGCTTCCCAAAGAAATTGAAAATTTTCCATTAAGGGAAATCAACAAAGCTTTACAAACGAAGTCAATGAAAAAAGTCAAAGCAAAAGAAGAACGTACCTACTTCAGCCGAGCGCTGGCAAGTAGCGAAGCAATTACTGGAAAACTAACTGATATAATTAATTGAACCATTTGAACGCTTTGTGAGCGAACGGTTAGTGTGTTTGATCGATTTTTCATTTGGGTTTGTTGAAAATTTAGTTGTTGGTGCAGTTGGTAGCGACCCTGCCTTCTGAGCCGCTGGTCCCGGGTTCGATCCCCGGACAAGTCAAACAATTGTGTGCATGAACATGTCTGTTTGATCTGTGTCTGGGTGTTTATATGTATATAAGTATGTATATCAGTCATCAGGTTACCGTAGTACAGGTTCTACTTAGTTCGGGACCTGAAGACCTTGTGTGGATGTTGTCTCATATAAAAAAAAAAATATATATATATATAATTAACTTGCATTTAAACTCGGTAAGTATACTTATTTATTACGTACATCTAAATACATATTTAATGCTGTTCATTGGTAAGCGCTTTACTTGAAAACGGCTGGACCGGTTTGGCAATTAGATTTTTAGGGAAATATTTTGTTTTAAAGTTTAATAAAAAAAATATAAATATGAAAAACTTAACGTCCTTTTCTCTATGGGATTTTTGTATGAACTTTTGGACAGGACAACGTCTGTCAGGTCAGATAGTTTTAAATAATAGTACAAACCGTGTCATTATTTCAACAACCTCACTTCAACCGCGATTCTACTTAATTAACGTTTTATAATCGAAATCAGAAATGCAATACAGGTTAGCCCACCACTAGAAAGTAGGAGGCAGAAGTCACTTTAAAACAACCGATCGCTTAGTTACATCATTTATTTCCTTTTACGCGGTAAACCTCGTAAATAAATCGCCATCAGACCGGCGCGGGCGGGGATACTCGTTTGCCTCATCCATACACTTCGTACAAAATGTCTGTGAGAACATTACTCTATATAAAAAAGGTATTCGAGCATGCAACAGAACATTTTTATATTATGTGAGAGAGTGCGAAACTGGCACGCAGGGAGCTCGGAAGTAGCGCACACTAAATTAAGAGCACAAGCGGCGAAATTAAAATCTGCGGTTACATTCACGAGAGTTTCCGACGCTAATAAACTTATGTGAATAAGCTTTACAACGGGAAATAAGTATTTACCTTACAAAAACGTGGTAAACGAATAAAATCGTAGGAACGTTCTCTGAACAAATGCTTTCGTGTGTAAAGGAATAATTTTATTCAGAGAACAAAAAGGAATAATAAGAATAGTAGATTGTATCATAAGGGAGCAAAATAATATTTTTACGGTGAGGGCGCTTTTTTGAATCCAGAGCGAAGTGAGGGATTCTTTAGTAGAATCCTGAACGTAGCGAGGGATTCAAAGTACGTCGCCTGAGCCAAAAATATATTTTGCGCCCGAGCGATACACTCTACTTTTCATCACCCACTATGAGAAAATAAAAGGCGCCTCATATTTTATTGAAATATTATTATTTAATGAAACTTAGAGTAACAACTAAATTGAAATTAAATAGTATCTAATAATAAAACAACTAAAAACTTATATTTACATTTGAGACATTTTCGCAATTACGAAAATTTATTGTTACAGTTTTAGATTGATGTAGATTTTATATTCTGCGTGTTTGAAATAATATCCGAATCTGGCTCATTTTGAGGAAAATGTGACGGTGAATCTCGTTGTATGGATGTAGATGGGCGCGGCGACAGTGGCATGGGTGGATTAACTGAAGGTTGCCGTTTAATGTTTTCCACGATGCGTTCACATGTTATCGCCTTGTTCTCAATGGAATCTTCTATATACCCCTCTGCTACAGCACTCGACTTCCATCCTCCATGTCGCTCGAGAACAGTTAATTCCGCTCCAGAATCTGCCAAAAGAGTAGCAGAAGTACGACGAAAACAATGTCCTGTATACAGCTTTATATCTGGTAACTTCAAATAAGTAGCGATTTCTTGTGGCATGTTAGAAATTTTATTTTTTCCCATATCTTGTATGAAACACTTGCCATTTTGATAACGGATGAAAAACCGATTGATCTTCATATCAGCAGGACGCAGGTCCAGGTGTTTCTGTACAATAGTTTTGTATTCTCCTCGGATTACGAAGGATCGGTCAATTTTTGTTTTTGTGTCTGTCAGCTTTACTAACAGTAAATCATCTGAGTGCTTTTCGACATCATCAACTGTTATTTTTAAAAAATTCATTGCCACGACAAGCTCCATGTACTCCGAAAATTAAAGCCACCTGTAACAAAACCGAATGTGAATAAGACAAGTATCTATCGAAGTACAGGTTACAATAAAATGCGCATTTTAAAACACTATGGTTATACTTTACTAATCCACCATATACATAGTTACTTACTTTTAAGGCTGGAAAGACTTTGTCGGGTACCTCATTAAGGAAAGTCTCCACGTTTTTGACTGAGAACACTTTGGATTTTTTAGGGTTAAATCCATCAGACATCCTCTTCAGATACGCTATTAATTTCGAGTATGTGTCCAGTTTTACGTCGTTATTAGAACTGACTGTTGATTTAAGCATTGAGTAGGTACTCCAAAGAGTGGAAGGTTGTTTAGTTCTAGCTAAGTACCTACTGGAAGTAGGCCAAAAACACAGGTTCTGAAAAACTCTTGGCGCCTCTTGCATGTCTCCATTCAATAAAATTACCATAGGCTTTCATATATTTCTCCCAGGATTTTGCAGGTAATAGATTATCAATCACATTTCTTGCGTCAGTTCTAATACTTTCAGGAGTTAATTCTATACTTGCACTGTCACTTGAAGAACTCATTTTTCAAAACAAAACCATGAATTTCTAACAATCCGTGAAAATTGACGAAAACGCGAGTTATAGTTCGCGCGTTTTTAAATTGATTTGTTTTCTTTTATTATTCAGCCGGCGCGGAGCGACTTTGGGCCGTCGTGCCAGCCAGTCTTTATTCAAACAATATTTGCGTTCGATTTCTTTGGCGCTGAACACTAAGATGTTCCAAATTCAAAAAGTGCGCGGCAAAGATAATTGCGGCGCACTTATAAAGAGGATTAAAAACTCATTACTGCCCGCTAAAAGTTTCTTATAGAAAACACTACCTTTGGGTGCACTTAAAGGCGAACCAAGTCGTCCTTTTCGAATAGATGGGATGAAAATCTTATTTCAGTCACACTTTAGCCATTTTGTGTAGCTATTTAAATTACAAGTAGGAACGAAAACCTCGGTGCATTCCCAGCATGTTTCGCACACTGTGCAATATGAACTGGTAAATACTTTTAGTTTGCAAGAACTAGTTAATAATACTCACAGTTGTGTTATTTTAGCTAATATACACCAGAGAGTTCACTTTTAGGGACAATTAAGTAATCATTTAATTACTAACGGACTTAGTCTGGGTAACATCAGTGTTGTTTTAATAAGGGATGGGTTTGGCTATTACAGATCAGTAAACCCCTGCCCTTCAAACTAAGAAAATGCTGTATCTTTAAATACAGTGTACCTACTTTAGTGGGATTGACACGTTTTACAAAATATTTATTGTTATTATACATATTTATTGAATGGACTGAGTTAATTGTGAGTGAGTCTGTGTGTGTGTTGCTGTGGAGTTAAACTGGTCCGTTGGGATTTGTGTGTGTGAGTAGTATATTTAGAAAATATCTGTCAAAGAAATTAAGGTTTTATCTGATGTACAAATTCTTACCGCACGACGATAGTCACATTTTGACCTTGACCTAGCGTAGTATGGAGTTTCGATAGAATGCGAGGACCAGCTTATACTGGTTTTATTACAACTGATAAAATGACATATTGCTTAATTTCACAATAACTTATGATGCTTTCTTTGATTCGAGTAGAAAGTAGGTACCTACTGATTAATATAAAAAAAATATATAATGAAGTCAAAACTGTAGAGTTTTTTTTTATTTAAGTAATTGCTGCGAGGTGTGAACGAGTCTGATGCCGAAAATATAGTTTTTAGAATTTTGTCCATTTGTCTAGAAGTATATATTCGGATTGGCGCAAAAACGGCTGAACAGATCTGGATGAAATACACATAGGATATTTTTAAATGATAAATGATTTTATTTCTGTCCGTAGGTTTGTACAAACACTTTTATACTTGAATCATATTTGTTAAACTAGATGAAGTCGGCGTTTCCTATCTGACTACTCTGAGAAAAAAGGCCAAAACAAACTCAGATGTCACAGTCTCTTTTAAAGTCCAGACAAAATCTTGTTCAGATCATGTGAAGATGTATGTTCGGACTATGTAGATTGGTGTCTGAAATGGTCTTTTGAGGAAAGAACCACACAGATTGAGTGGACCTGTCCACTCGTCCAGTCATTGCACACATTTGTCAGTAACCGTGCAGCTCAACTCAGAATTTAAGGAGCTCAACGATTTGACGAACAATACCATTTTGGCAGGCCGCATAAACTACTCAAACTGCCAGACCATGATTAAAACTGGAATATTTTAGTCCCAGTAGTACGTTCCCGTGGTATATTTTCCGACATCCACACGGGCGAAGCCGCGGGCAAAAGCTAGTTGTTAATATACAAGTAATTTGTGAGCAAATGCAAAACCCTCACACTGGTTCTGACTTTAATCAAAACCATGTTTTTTTTAACTTTGTCATTACACAATCACTCGCAAAATAGTGAATTTCATCCTTCTTTTATTACGTCGCTACTATTTTCCATTGTAAAAAGTTGAGTTACTCGCAAATGCAAACAGTTCCTCTGTTTCATATTTAGAGCACCGAAATTTAAAGTGTGTTCCAAAAATATCTGATGAAAATATAAACAAATGGGTCACAAAACGTACCTGTGGATGCCAATTTGTAGTGCTACTTATAAATTGAATGCTTTGATTTGATTATTTCATCTCTCCAAACCCGAAATTCTAATTTTAAATCACCTAACAGATGTTTTTTATTAAAAAATTTTGGTCAATTTAATAACCACGGTTCTTGTTGATGATTTTTAAATAACAATTTAATAAATAATATTATACAAATTATTCAGGCGCTACCGTCACCCAACATAGCTGCTGCTGCTGGGTGACATCACTTTCTGTCTCGCTACTTGCATGCATCTAGGCGCTCCTTGCGGGGCTCCGCATCACTGCCAGTGCGGTGAAGCTGTCGACAGCCTCGGACACCATGGCTTATTTTGCAGTAAGAGCGCAGGCCGGATAGCACAGCACGCCTCGATTGATGACACCATCCGCCGTGCTCTTGTCACGGGTGCCAGCTGCTTTAGAACCCAACGCCTTGGCACGGGACGATGGGAAGAGACCAGACGGAATGACCATAATGCCCTGGAAGTCAGGCAGACCTTTGGTGTGGGATGCAACGTGTGTCACCACCCTAGTGCCATCTCATCTTCCTAGTACAGCGGGCTGTACTGGGGTAGCTGCTGCAGGTGCGGAAAACCTCAAACAGCGAAAATATTCCAATCTTATTGGGAGTTATATGTTCGAGCTTGGGTAATGGGGTCCGAGTGCCCACTTGGTTTTACGAGACATCGCCAAGCGGTTGGTCGACTGTACACGTGACCAGAGCGCTGGCCAATATTTTGGTCAAAGAATGAGCATTGCCATGCAACGCGGCAATGCCACCAGCCTTTGGGGCACTTTTCCTGTTGAGAGAGATGCGGGCGAATTTTTTGATACCCTGTTATTCTTTGTTTTTTTTTAGCTTATAATTATTATACTATCCAAACAAAATACTTAAATAAAATTAATATAAATCGAACAATAATTATTGAAAAAAGTGCTTAGGTTAGTTAGTTTTATATATTTTTTTTAATATATTCACAAAACTGATGTAAAATCACAAATGCAAGTTACAACATAATATTTTCGATTGACATGTACTATTGTTATCTTCTAAATACAGATGAATGAATTACTACTTCACTTTAGTAAGTGATTGCGTTGGAATTTAACTTGAACACGGTTTGTTTACACTTTCGATACTTTTGGAAGAGACTATGGGTATGCTTTGTCCCAGATCCCAGAAAATGTTACGGTAACATCATAATTTATACAACATGGATCTAAAAGTGCCATAAACTAAAATAGATCTCCTTACCTGCGCTAGCTTCCGAGCGATTTAGTATGCATTTAACGCATAGATGCACCCTTTGTACTTCAATACGCCTACATACATGAAAGTCCTTTATCCCGTTCGTTATTCTTTGGAACGAAGTTATCTACAGCACTATTATGATCAAAAATATCCTTTTGTGACGTTTTGCCTTTGCTCATTTCACATCTTAGCTGCAAAAATCGGTTTGTTCGTACTTTAGTGTGTAGTAGATTTCAGAAAGTTCTATAAAATAATAACTTATTGCGTTTTTGTGCTGATTTCTTGTTGAATGTATGTTGTTTAAAGACGTAAACCAATGTATTATATTCAATTTAGTCACAATAAAGGTGTCGTCAACAAACCAAGCATTTGAATCCCACAAAAATTTATACAAACAATTTGCAGCCTTACTGCCAAGAAAACATTAGTAGAAACGAATATTTCTTACATTGCTAATTTGTTACAAAAAAAAACTTTAGTGCCTTAGTGACTGCCTAGGTCATTTTTAAATAATAGGTTGGGGAAAAAGTATCTTCGCATTTTTTAAGAAAATTCAAAACTTTTTTTAATATAGTTTATTTACATTTAACTAAAGGGTACCATTTTGTTCGATAACTTTTTGCCATCTTGTAGGTAGGGACATGATCCCATTGCTATAGACTTCTGATCAAAATACCGCGACAAGTGGTTTTGGCAGTCCTCTCGTGATGTTAACCTGACACTGCCTAAAGAATTCTGAAGAGACCGAAACAGGTGGAAATATGAAGGTGCAAGGTCAGGACTATACAGCGGATGCATTAACACCTCCCAGCCAAACTCTCTTAATTTTTGCTGAGTGGCTAAAGATGTGTGAGGTCTAGCGTTATCATGATGAAAAACCACACCCCTTCTGTTGATTAATTCCGGCCGCTTTCTCTCATTTTCTTGCTTTAATCTCATCAGTTGTTCACAGTAAAGTTCAGAATCGATGGTCCTGCCTGGTGGTAACAGCTCATAATGAATAATGCCCTTCCAATCCCACCACACACACAGCATCACCTTGTTGCGAGTTAACCCGGGTTTCGCCACAGTCTGTGAAGCCTGACCGGCTTTTGACCACGACCTTTTTCGCACGTTCTTGTCGTACGTGATCCACTTTTCATCACCAGTTATCAGCTTCTTCAAATATGGTTCGGTTTCATTACGTCGTAATAAAGAATCACAAATGAGTACACGGTTCATTAGGTTTCTTTCAGTGAGCTCGTGAGGTACCCAAATATCGAGCTATTTTGTGTACCCAGTTTTTTTCAAATGCGCCAAAACTGGTTTGTGGTCAATTCCCAGTTCTTCAGCTACGTCGTAACTACTGATATGCCGATCTTGCTCCACTTTTTCAAAAAAGCCATCCATTTTATCTGTAATAGGGCGACCAGAGCGACGTGCATCTTTGACATCAAAATTTCCGGATTGAAAACGCTTAAACCAAATTTGTGCTACTCTCACAGACACTGCACTGGGTCCATACACATCGCAAATATTTTTCGCGGCTTGCGTTGCATTTTTACCTTTTTGGTAGTAAAATTTTAAAATGTATCGAATTTCTTCATAAGATTCACTCATCTAGACGGTACGAAAAACAAATGAAAATCACACATTTTCCTAATTTGAATTTGGAATTATGTTCTTTAAAATTTAAACTTTCAATGATACCAAAACCAGCCAGATACAAATAGTATAGCCAAAGAGATTTTAATACAAGTTCATACATACCATAATGCGAAAAGACTTTTTCCCCAACCTAATATTAATAATAAGCGAAACAGACTGATAAATAATCAAATTCGGTTTATCCATAACGTCGAAAATCTTCGCGTTATCGGTCAGCCCTTTAGATAATAGTAAATGAAGTTCAGAATTGTAGGTATGTTATTAAATTATTGAAATGAACTCTACCTTCAGTATGAAACTATTTAATTTAAGTCCAGCAGGCTTTTAATATATTATTGTTGATTCCCCTGTAAGCTTGATTAATTAAACTCAGGTAACGGTGAGTGCATTTGCGAAGTAAGTGCTACCGTAAACCGTTTTACTACACGTGCCAAAGTACAGTCACCTGCAAAACGAGAATAATAAATAATAAATGAATTTATAGAACAAGTTTTTACTGCAGAAGAATATAGTTATAAAAGCAGATGTGTCTCTGGTGACTGGAGCGAGAAGTCTTGTCTAAAAGTTGAGTGTAGATTGACGACTTCTGAAGCGTTCTTATATCGGTAACTTTGATATCTACCCGATGCACATCACCCAGGCGATAACTAGGTCAATAAAATGACTAATTACAAAAACTTCTTGATTATATCTAATATCAATAGTTTTACAAAACTTGTAACCATTACTGGTTTATACCCTCTGTTAATGCAAGCTCAGTCAAATGGGTTAACATTATTTTTGCTTTAAGATATGTAGATACCTATTCTGAAATCCTCAACTTATCTTACTGGACTACTACTTAAGATGTTTCTTTAAATTGACCAATTTTCCAGCTGCAACTGAAAGAAGTTTCCAACGTAATCGAGTGCAGTAACTTCAAGTCGTTTTCAGTTTCAACAAGCACTATTTTTCCGCCAAAATGTTGAACTGTTACCAATTCCCGTGACGCATAAATCCGGCGTCGCCTTCAACATTGTGGAAGCACCTTCAACAACACTCGCTTATCGACTGCCTTAAATCTCTCTCGGTGAGTTGAGCACTCCACAATTTATTAGTCTCATTGGTTTGTGAAGCGGCCACACCGCGGAAACCAGTCTGCACGCGTGAAATCGTCCATCCGACACGAGAATGGGGTACTAATACTTTTTATTTTTCTACAAAGAAAACACACCTGTTTTTTCTTATCCCCGGTTTGCGGAGGAAGGAAGGATTTTGATATTTCCTGCGCTTTTTATTTTTCCCTATATATGGATAGGCGCTGTTTTGCTTCGGCGGAACCCACATGGGATTTAGGTTCGACTTTCCTTTTTGGTCGGTCGGTTAGCGTGTAGGTACCTGTGTTTACATCCGATGGTTGAAATCTAACAAAACGGGGATCTATGCATTGTTACTTTATAAATCCGTGCTTTAGCTGTCCTATAATAAAATTGCAACATAAATGTTCGAGAACAAACAACGTTAGAAATACTAATTCACAAATTTATTTGAACCGCGCTTTAGCAGGGAAAGCAATTTATTTTTGTCTTATTCTTTTTATTCATGAACATATGTTTAGTACTTATCCAATTATTTGTAATACTAAAAATAACAACAGGTAACGAAATGTAAATATTTTGAAGGTTCAGCAAAGCTTGTTTTTAAATATTTTATTTATCTAACTACGATTGTATTCTTTGACTTAAAGGAAAAAAAAATAAAGCGCTTCACATACATTTCCATTGTAAACTATTTAGTTCTCAGGATCATTAAATTCATCTCCTCACCTGTTTAGCCTTTTCCCAAATATGTTGGGGTCAGCTTCCAGTCTAATATGATGCAACTGAATACCAGTACCTACCTATTTTACATGGAGCGACGTCCTATCTGACCTCCACAACCCAGTTACTTTTATCATTATACTTATCATTCAGTTATCATTCATGTTATTTACCTCTATTTATTTATTGTAAATACCACTATAATTATAATGCGATTATTTATTTATACACTACACATATCTATAACATTATAAATAATCAGGCAATCACAACACAATCAACACATCAACGAACAAGAACGTTACCCAATACAAAACTTTACTGTAGGATACATACTCGTAATTGAAGAATATGATAGTTACACCAATTTATCTCGTCTGCTCAACTTCCGTATGTCACTGCAGGGATCTAGCAAAATATAAGCGTCAGGTATATTTTTTCACCGAAACTCTTCTGTCTGTATGTGGATCGGCTGGTTCGTGAGCTCAGCAGCACTGTGGTAGGTTGTTCAATTGACGGAACAATTATCAATAACATAAGTTACGCTGCCGACATGGTGCTGCTGGCCTCATTGATCAGCGCGCTCAGGACACTTGTTGGTTTGTGAGCGATATGCGGAGGCCCAGGGTCAAAGTCAAAGCATTTATTTCAAGTAGGCACATAAAAGGCACTTTTGAACGTCAACATTTACATTAAAATAGAATTTATTCTAGTCGCCCCTTCCAAAAGGTAGTTTCGTATGGAGAAGAATGGGCAAGAAACTCCACCGTTACTCTTTTAAAATGTGTTACAATATTTTGTATACATTAATTATATAATTATATTATCTGAAGACGATGCACCTATACCTAGTAAAAAATACCCTACCACAATAGGTAAAAAGAATTTAATAAACGTAGAAATGATAAATAAGTTAATTACGTGATAGATACATGGTGTTCACATATTTACAAACATTGTAAAAGTATACGATTTCCCAAATTATGTAAACAAGTAATATGTCAGTGTGTGAGTTAAAGTAATCACAGAATGTAAGTCTATGTCATAAAAATAATAAACTATACAATTAAAGTAGCAACAAGTTTTAATTTTGTCTAGACCCTAGATTGCCCTGTGGAGCTGGACCAGCATGTTTTCAAGCATTCTTATCTTGGATATAATCCTCTAATTTGTAATTATTATGCTTGTTTACACAGTGAACTTTTTATATGAGTTTTAAATTTTCTTTCATTTAATTGCAATATAATGACAAGGTATTTTGTTGTAGCATTTAACACAGTACCCCATAAAAGATGTATGTACTTTAGCTAATCTGAAAAATGGTTGATCTATTTTATCTTTATTTCTTGTATTAAAATTATGTCTATCGCTTTTTTTATTAAAAAGATGTAGATTTTTTCTTACGTACATAATATTTTCATAAATGAGTTGGCAAGGTACCGTCATAATATTAATCCTATTAAATAGTTCCCTAAGAGATTCGCGGTGACGTAGATTATAAATGGCTCTGACAGTTCTCTTTTGCAAAATAAAGATGAATTCAATGTCAGCAGCCCGACCCCACAGTAAAATGCCATACGACATAATGCTGTGGAAGTAGCTAAAATAGACCAAACGCGCGGTTTCTACATCTGAAGGTTAATTCCCGTAATTAAAAACGTTCAAAATCTAGTCGCAATCTCATCTCAGCGACAATCAACGTCAAAAACTTGTCAAATATGTAGGGAAATTAGAGGTATTTTTGACATATTGACACTGAGATTAGAATGCGAACGCTCATAAAATTACGAGAATTACCTCTCTGTTAACTGTCTTATCTTTCTAACAGTTATCTTTCTAACAGCATAAGCGGCCGAGCTTAGCCGCCCCGCAAGAGATGTTATATGAGGTCCCCATTGTAATTTCTCGTCTAGCGTGATTCCCAGGAAAACCGTGTGATTAATAAATTCCAGTTTTTCTCCATTCAACATGATGTCACACTCGCTCCTTCTTACATTCGGTAATTTAAATTTAATGCATTTGGTTTTTTTACCATTTAGTACCAAATTATTTACCGTAAACCAATCATGGACCTGAAGAATAGAGCTATTCACGTCGTCAAGATTTTGTGACCGTCGGTCTATCTTAAATATCAATGATGTGTCATTGGCAAACAACACCATCTTCGGTTGATTTTGAAGTAATTGGGGTAAATCATTAATATAAACTATAAAGAGGAATGGACCCAATATCGAACCTTGAGGAACGGCCCATTGCCATTTCAAACCCTAATGAGTTTATGCCGTTTACTTGAACTGTAACTTTTCTATCTTTCAGGTATGATCTTAGTAAATCAAGAGCTGTATTTCTAATCCCATAGTGCTCTAGTATCAGCAGAAGTGTCTGATGGTTTACGCAATCGAACGCCTTAGAGAGGTCGCAAAAGATTTCAATGGCATATTGTGCTTCTTCCCAGGCGTTAAAAATGTTCTTTATTAGGGTGACACCAGCGTCAGTGGTACAACGCCCTTTGGTGAAACCGTATTGTTGTTCATGAAAGATGGAATTTTTAAGTGACGTAACATCTGATTGAGCATCAACTTTTCAAACACCTTACTGAGAACTGGCAGAATCGACACAGGCCTATAATTGTTGGGTTCTTTACTATCGCCGGATTTGAACAAAGGAACTATTTTACTATGTTTCATGAGATCCGGAAAGACTCCTTGGTATACACTGGTACACAATAGGGTGCAATGGTTTCAATGATAGATCCACAGACTTTTACAGACATTCACCAAAGATCTTCAGTGGATTTAATTTTTAGATCTTTAAAGGCTTTTATAACATCTATCTATCGGTCTTAGATATAATGCAAAAAAGAACGAGTGTCTGCTCTTCAAGGCAGGCACTAAGACCTATGGTGTACCACCTATCACACTCGCGAGGGCCGCTCTAGAGTGGGTCACATCCTTCAATATCTAGGGCACTGGGTCACTGCTACGCAGACCGATAACATTGACATGGAGAGGGAACGTAGGGTTCTGTCAGCCAGGAGCAAGTGATGTAAAGGGTACTCTGCCAATCTTGTTATACGTGCAGCCTACGGATCGACCACACGCAGAGCTTACAGTGCCTCGCGCGTTCAATACAAGAACGCATACAGGGCAATGTTGGGGCTGCCGCGGCCCTGCAGCGCATCAGGGATATTCGCTGAGGCACGTATAGATGACTTCAATGCGAAAAGAAGAATTCGAAAGCGTATCACATCCCTGATGCAGCGAGTGCGTGGAGGCGCGCGGCGCCAACAGTCTCTTGATGACCGTATTGGATAGGCCTGATGGCCTTATATGGAAGCACTGGACGAGGACGATAGTGTTGCCTTCGAACCGTGCCCAGAAGTAGTGTGTTAGTGTGTTATTGTGAATGAATATGATGAATTATTATTATTTTCGTCTCTGACCTGTTTTTTGAATGTATTAATTGACAGAGGTATATATGTACTAACAATAGTTTGTAAGTTGTTTGATGTCCTTACTAAAAATATTGGATTGTACTGATCTGACCAATAAATAAATGATGATAATGATGATATTTGCCTGACATGCTGAGCTGGACTCCCATTTAGTGCAACCTTGAGACGCACACCGCACTTTGTTCAAAATTTGATTTAAAGTAAGTATGACAGTGTAAATTAAGTATGTTTTTTTTTTATTTTATATTTTGTATAATTATCAGTGATCGGAATAGTTAGAGCTAATATACCTAAAGTTTAAAGAACAGAGACAAAATAAGTGGAGACTTCCTTACAACTAAAATTTTTTATCGGAGTATTTGTTCCGAGTTTAAGTAAGTACATTTAAAATTAATGTTATTAATACAGTAAACTAATTGAATTCATTTTACTTTTTAACCAACTTCAAAACTAAGAGAACGTTCTCAAAAAAACAGTAGATACGTTTTCTATTGTTATTAATTCAAGTAAAGAACTGGGTCCGCTTCATGTTTTCGTTTCCCAGAATATCCAAAACTTGCTGTCTCTTTCTATCTTTATTAATTTTAGTTGTACCTATGTAATATTCCGAAAAAAAATATTTTGTCGTAAGGCCTCTCCACTTTGTCTCGGTTCGTTTTCGAATATTAGGTATTTTAGCTCCTACCTATTCCGATCACTGATAATTATATACATTGTGCATTGTGCATATGTTCATTGCTATTATTTTTATATGCATAATCAAAATCATACATAATCAATAATCTTCCCACTGCTGGGACACAGGGAGAGAGTGGGCTGTAATCCATCACGCGGGCCCAGTTGGTAAATCATGTCACCAGTCGTTGAATTTTTGGTTCTAGGATAGGCAGGCCGGTTTCCTCACGATGTTTTTCTTCACCGTTTTGAGAGCAATTATGATAAAATAATTTACACAAAGTAAAGCGGTTGTCTGTGTTCGAGCCTACGACCTGCAACTCGTAAGTCGCGGCCGTTACCCACCACTGCTATGTTTTTATAAATATTAAAGTAATTTATTTTCATTTAACTGTTTTTTTGTGTGTTCTGCTATTTCTTTGATGTGCACTAAATAAATGTTTTATCTATCTATTGAATTATTTAGGAAAAAAATATGGTTTCCCAAAAAAGAATTGGTACGACATCATTGTTTAAAATTTACATTCATGACGCTTACCAGGCATGCATACATTCATAGTAGTAGGTATTATCTCAAATAGTAAATCTACAATCTCCACATGCTCCGAAGTCACGCCGCAACGCTCAGTTATTCGCGATCCGCATACTCGATTCTGAATATTTTCATATAAACTAGTACTTTGGCCTCGAGGTGTAGAATATTTACCGTAAAACTTGGTCAACAACGTCCATGTTTGCCACAATACAAAGTCCAGCAAAAGCAAACGAAGTGTTTCGAATACTTTGATGAAGTTACCGTAACCCGTAAGTAGGTTCCTATCCTAGATCATGAAAATATATCAGAAGTGCCACGTCTTGGTTCTTGAGTGGAATTGATACATGACCCGTAACTCCATCCATCATGGGCGTCAAGATTATAGTCCCCCAACACAAATACAGTCAAATTGAGAACAGATTGAGTACAATATATATTTTTTTGTTGTTATTAGCCTAACGCACTACCATAAGAATGCAATGTATTGCATAATATATATGTGACCAAAAATCTGTAATCTCAATCGAATCAAATGTGCTCAATTAACTTTTAAGGCTGACATTAAAATAACTTCAATATTATTCTATATGTATACACGTATTGATGATCTTTACTGCGTGCAGTGACAGAAACGCACGTATAATATAAAATTGTCTACCTGTAAAGTACCTGTGTGTAGGTACGGGATACACATTCAAAAAAAAAAAAATACTTGTCCCTCTTTCTTCTCTGATCTTTGGTTCCCACCTGAATCTTAAGAGATGGCAAAGACACTTGCCTTTTGCCTTGCGGTGTACTTTACTCAAGCACTAGCTACTTCACAGGCTCAGCACTCAAGGACTTTAGAAAAGCATTCTATCCCTATTACCTATCTACAGACGGTCGTTGTACATTGCTGCATTTTATTTCGTGGCGTTTTGTTTTATTTACAGAGTAAATTGGAATTTTAAGTTAACTTAAAAGTTCATTTTAAAGTTGAATGCAGGATTTGAACTAATTAGGCTAACTTTCATCTGGAACCCTCGATAATTTGCGGAATATCTGAACATTCCGCAAATTAATGAGGGTGCAAAATTCTCTGAAAGAATTTCTGATGTTTCATTGTGAGTACCTAAGCCAGAAACTGTAAAATGGGAGGTCTCATGTTGTGTTAGCATTTTGATGTAAGTGCTGAACATGACAACACACCTGTCGTTGTTAAAGCAAATAAACATTTGCTACAAAAACCCCTAAATATTCTTGTCATGTTAAAAATCGTAATTACTTGTTTTGACTACTAGGTAGGTATAGAGCAAGAAAGTTGATTAGCCCAAAGATTTTTGAGCGTCGTGGAGGTAAACCAACTAAAAAGTTGTAAATGCTTGTAACATTTGAAAAATTTAACGAAATATTTATAGATTTTAGAGAAGAAGATGACCTTTGACCTTTGTACCTATTTTTCTATTCTTTTCTTCTTATCTGTTTATATATGGTTGGGGAAAAAGTCTTTTCGCATTATAGTATGTATGAACTTGTAATAAAATCTCTTTGGCTATACTATTTGTATCTGGCTGGTTTTGGTATCATAGAAAGTTTAAATTTTAAAGAACATAATTCCAAATTCAAATTAGGAAAATGTGTGATTTTCATTTGTTTTTCGTACCGTCAACATGAGTGAATCTAATGAAGAAATTCGATACATTTTAAAATTTTACTACAAAAAAGGTAAAAATGCAACGCAAGCCGCGAAAAAAATTTGCGATGTTTATGGACCTAGTGCAGTGTCTGTGAGAGTAGCACAAATTTGGTTTAAACGTCGCTCTGGTCGCCCTATTACAGATAAAATGGATGCCATTTTTGAAAAAGTGGAGCAAGATCGGCATATCAGTAGTTACGACGTAGCTGAAGAACTGGCCACAAAACAGTTTTGGTGCATTTGAAAAAAACTGGGTACACAAAAAAGCTCGATATTTGCGTACCTCACGAGCTCACTGAAAGAAACCTAATAAACCGTGTACTCATTTGTGATTCTTTATTACGACGTAATGAAACCGAACCATTTTTGAAGAAGCTGATGGAAAATGGATCACGTACGACAAGAACGTGCGAAAAAGGTCGTGGTCAAAAACCGGTCAGGCTTCACAGACTGTGGCGAAACCCGGGTTAACTCGCAACAAGGTGATGCTGTGTGTGTGGTGGGATTGGAAGGGCATTATTCATTATGAGCTGTTACCACCAGGCCGGACCATCGATTCTGAACTTTACTACGAACAACTGATGCAATTAAAGCAAGAAGTTGAGAGAAAGCGGCCGGAATTAATCAACAGAAGGGGTGAGGTTTTTCATCATGATAACGCTAGACCTCACACATCTTTAGCCACTCAGCAAAAATTAAGAGAGGTTGGCTGGGAGGTGTTAATGCATCCGCCGTATAGTCCTGACCTTGCACCTTCAGATTTCCACCTGTTTCGGTCTCTTCAGAATTCTTTAAGCAGTGTCAGGTTAACATCACGAGAGGACTGCCAAAACCACTTGTCGCGGTATTTTGATCAGAAGTCCCAAAATTTCTGTAGCAATGGGATCATGTCCCTACCTACAAGATGACAAAAAGTTATCGAACAAAATGGTAACTACATACTTTAGTTTAATGTAAATAAACGATATTAAAAAATGTTTTGAATTTTCTTAAAAAATGCGAAGATACTTTTTTCCCAACCTATTATGTGTGTACATAAATGGTTAAATAAATAAATAAGATTTTGACAAGTGGCTACCAACCGATATAAAAACTAATTCTGATAACACATTTTAGATTATATTTTACAACTTTTCATCTAAACGTCACCCTCGATTCGAAGTAACATTAAGTCTCACAATCTAGAATTTTCAATTCCAGTCAAGATTCTAAAGAATAGCGCCCTTCATAAATTCACTGCGACACAAAGTTTGACACGCCGAAAAAAATTAAATTAACTTCTGACTCGTGTAAAAAGAGTTCTTTCTGAATATAATAATTTATGAAAATGAAGAGATTATTATACTGAAAAGTTAATATTACAGCGGTGTTATAATAGGTATGCTAATAATTGAGCTTAAAATTATCTGCTGAAACTTCGTTAATCACCCCCTAAGGCAAATTGGTAGACCTTTCGTTACATAGCTATAGTAGGTCCTACAGTTACCACATTTGTCCATAACTAACCAATGGTTAGAACAAATGTTTCGTGAGAACGCAGGGATGCCTAAAATAGTAATCTAACATTCGAGCCATTTAACTAAAGGTCCATTTGTCTTAAGTACATATAGGTTTCTAGGCCAAAATGTAACAGCGAGGTGAAAATCGAAACTCGGTGGCAAACTCGAAGTTAATGTTACATACAAAACTTGGCAAGGTTATCAACCAATACCTGAGAATTATTTCGGTAGGCTTTACTTGATTCTGACGTCTGTCATAAGTTAGGTGTAGGTGATTGATACGAGTAGTCCACCACGTTTTACCATTAAGAGCGTTTATACCTTGTGAGTGGCAACGTCGCAATTTAGTGTCATATTTCGTGGTTTTCAATTTTTATCATTTAATCGGAGCTATATTAAAAAAATCTGTTTAATTATTTTTTTAGAATTATGTGAAAACTGTGTAAAAGATAAGAAATCGTTGCGTTTACAGTTCTATTTATATGCAAATAATACATTGGAAACTTGCAGGGCCTTATTTTCATTGTAAAATAACTGTAAGCATTACGGTTACTTACTTTTTAAACACTTTCACGTAATTCTAAAAAGTTAATTAAACAGATTTTTAAAATATATCTCCGATTAAATGATAAAAATTGAAAACCACGAAATATGACACTAAATTGCGACGTTGCCACTCATAAGGTATTAACGCTCTTAATATCATGAGGCATTGTTAATCATATTCAACACACTTGTTGAGATTAATTTGTTTTTCAAGATACTGTAACACTAATACTCTATACCTACCAATACCTACTATATTTTCTTAATTAACAATATTTTATTTTGCACTTGAACTTGCAGTCTGTCTGCCACTGTTCTTGACGTAGACTGTACTCTAACTGCAGCTGTGGTCTATCTTCAATCATCCCATATTCTCACCCAGCAATTCAACCAGTTGCAACTTTCAATATTATGGACAATCAGATGCGGAACAAAACACTTACCTACTGACTGCTTGCTGTACAATTGCAAATGTGTCAGAAAATGCATAGACATTTCTGTCCTCATACGAGATACAAGTACGTTGATGTTGGATTTAATTTGAAACAATGCATAATTTGGCCGTCACGTCATGGACTGTCGCAATTAGAGCACAACGGATGTCTAAAAGCGCTTTAATATCCCATGTCCCTTTTCAAATGTCTTTGTAATGATCACATAGTAACAGTGGGCGAAAGAGATTCGATGCACTTATTTGAACTACATTTGTTTTTGTTAACGAATAAATAAATGGCGTCCTTCAACTCCAGTCCCTTGGGGTTGGGGTTAAAAGAGAGGCATTACCTAAATGATAATGTGATTGAACGAAGTTGTTTTGGCCTAATTTTTGCAGTCGGTGGAATGTCACTCTTATTTCTAATATGTTTTTTTTTTTTGGAGAATAGCATATCATTTATTTGCAAATATGGGTAATACATAAGTAGATAGTAGTAGGTATAAATCAGAGTTCTGCCATATTTCACCATTCGGCATGCAAACATGGAGCAAGAGAATTAACTGCAGTCACCAACATTCGTCCCTAATATAATCACCGAGGACAATTTATTAGTGTTTTTGGAAGCAGGGTGTGAAGGTATAGCAGTTTACCGTGAGTTCAGTATCCTCCACTAATATTTTATTACTCACTTCTTCTTGCTTGAAAGTGTACATACAAAGACCAATAAAATCGAATAGGTACATGCTAATCCAAGAAAAAACAGATATCTACCAACTTTTTGCCTGTCTATGTTCCCAAACGTAAGTATCAATTAGTGACTCGTATTCGGGATACCCATGTTGAACGAATTCTTTGTGTAGCGATCCCCTGGGTAGATTGAACGGCCGGATCTCATAATGCACCCGGGTAAGCTGATAGGTTTCACCGTATTCTGTTTATCCTAAACGGCTTCAAAAAACAAGCTCCAATTTCCTAAATCCTCTACCTAACGTTATTAAGCCTTTGCTAAATCTGTTTTTCAAGAATAAAAGAAAATGCGGGCCCGATCTGTTATAGATCAGCGTGACGTGAGCAGAAAACAACTGAAGTTTCGAAAATGTGTTTGGATTTTGATTAACACAACTTCATTTGTTAAAATACTATGGAAGAAAATTGAAGAAGAGTTGCATAAAGTTTTATTGTAACGTAAAATAACATCATACTTTTAAGATTAAAAGAGCACATTTTATCACAGTTATTTTCATAAAGATTAAGCATCCTTGCAAACTCTCGAATACATTAATTTTACAAAGTATGCAATTACGATTATTAAAACGAATAAAGTGCACGTATAAATGAACATTTGGTTCGGAATATTTTCTCAGTTTATGTTGCGAGTAGATTAACTGTGACCAGAATGGGTGAGTGGCTTTTTAGTGCTATAGTGTGGTGACTTTTAAAGACAAGCAACTTTGTGGATAAAAACGTTGCGCTATTCCTAGAAAGAGATTTATGGTTGCTAGAAACTACTCTGTCTATTACTTTTATTTTCCATAGACCCACAGATAACAGTAAGCCACTGTCATATGTTTAATTCTTAAAGGCGCGACGAGACTCCAGTAGAACGATTTCTATGAAAACTTCATGGAAATTGTTCTACCAGAATCGCGTCGTATCGTCGCGTCGCGCCTGTCTGCGGAAGCCTTAAAGCTTTTTGCTGCTTACACTGTAGTGTTTGAATGAACTCACCGCTTGAACGGCCCTCTCATCCTCTTGTTGCAAAAGCCAAATCTGTGAAAATGTATTTTATTTTAAAATACGATATCAATTGGATCCTATGTCCACAAACAATCATTGGCCTGACACGGTTGAACATAGAGAGTCAGTGTTGGTTACATTCATTAATTTCTGAGTAGTTCAAGCCGCTTGACAACAGAATAATGTCACTAATGTAGAAGAGACAGACCTCTTGATTGCATGAGGCGGAGTAATGAGTCTAGATTCCCTTTCTTTTGTATCTTTTCCGACTAGATAATATGTCGGGACCGGTCCCCAATCAGAATGTATTATACCCAAAAACCAAATCATCATCCGACCTCTATAATTCAATTACTAGAGGTTACCAAATTTCTGAGCCCAAAACTATTAATTACATCATTTATACAGTTTACCTACAAGAAAGAGTATTTCATTTATATACAGAGCACAGAGATGACTGAAGACTTACTTAGGTAATACAAGAAAAGGCTATAAATAGGCACGTACAGGTAATCCAGAAAAGGTATCCGCTTCGGTTATCTTCGTGTTTATTTTGAATAAGTACGAACATCGCGCCACAGAATAACTCCCCACAGAGGAAAAGGTTCAAAGTTTTGTTACTTACCGTAATGCACTTATCCTTGTGCGTTTGTATGGAGTTCTCTCTCTATCGGGTAACATCCGGTCCCAGATCGTCATTTGTCACTCAAACCTTAGGCAAGTTTTTTGGAATCGTATAGAATCGTTAATATTTAATTTTGTATTCATGGTAGCACAAAATAAGCAAGTTCTTCCATGGTTGTTACAGCTCTATATTAGTTACCATCATCGCGCGTTCGTATTTTCGAAGATAAACGAAGATCCCCAAAGCGCATACTTTGTTTAAGAAATCTCTGGTTATGAAATTAAATTAAATGTTTGTTTCTGTAAGTAGATCTTTTAAGATACTCTTACAGAATACATACATTTACACGTCAATATTTTGTTGGTGAATATTTTAAAACTAGATTACTTTCCTAGCTGACTGATCCCTGAGGAGTAATGCCGAAACTAACAGAAAGGTCATGGTCTCTTTTAAATTCCAAACATTATATTAATAAGATTTTATGCGAGTCAAACCATGCAGGGCCATGTCTGGAAGGGCGGGCCATTTGGAGAAAGAGCCATTGCAGCTTTGAGTTGATCTGTCCCAACAGACGCCATGCATGAATCAGTCATCGTGTAGCTCAACCCTATTTTAGGGAGCTCAACGTCCCCTCACACGACGCTACCAGATCTACAGGACATTTGCGTAGGCCATATATAAAATAGTCAAAACCGCCAGACAGACAATCATGTATTCAATCTAGCCTGCATGGTGCTCACATTCCGTCAGTTTTCTATTCAGTCAGCTTTCCATATATAATAATAATAATAATAAACAACATCCACACAAGGTCTTCAGGTCCCGAACTAGGCAGAGCCTGTACTACGGTAACCTGATGACTGATATACATACATATACATATACACACCCAGACACAGGTCAAACAGACATGTTCATGCACACAAATGTTTGACTTGTCCGGGGAGCGAACCCGGGACCAGCGGCTGAGAAGGCAGGGTCGCTACCAACTGCGCCAACTGGTCAGTCAAGTATGAACACGCACAAGTAATTTCCATATATTCTCGGCTTCTATATGATACCAAAATCCAATTTATTAACTCCGCGATTAAATCCCTTAGGAGAGATTTAACTACAAATAGTTAATGCTTCTAAATATAATTGCTGTGGTTGTTACACACAACTGCTCATAAAGTTGCCACTGTTTGGAGCAAAGCTTTGACTTGAATATGAAGTAATTATGACAGAAATAATTACTTGGATTTGTAGCGTTTTACCATATCTACCTACTCGACTAATGAAAGGCTGACGCATGAATATATTATATTGTATCAGTTATTTTAATTACAATAATCAACATGCTTAGTTGAAGGATTAGTGACTGTAAGCAGTATCCATAAAATAAATTAAATATAGAATTTTGCATTGATGTGCATTTTCATATTTTACATTTAAGTACCAACCTATAGAAAGACCTTCATTTATTTTACTGTACACAATAGATAATAATAATAATAACCTAGATTTCATAAACCAACCAGTAAACAATACATCAAAAAAAAAATATGACACCCACAAGATTACGCCAAGATATTTAAGAACCGGCTTTATAAAACGAATGCCTCCTTTACCTCAATTTCGAGCCGGTGTCAAAAGCAGGTATTCATTTTTCAGCTAATTAAATTTCGTGGCTCAAACTCGTCTCCTGAGCCTCGCGTTGTTGAAACTAGTACAAGGTTGTGCACTACTAAGGTAATATCGTACTCTAGGGATTTAATTTTCAACCTTTATGAGCCTGAACTGGTGCAATTGGTCCCAAAAAAACAATTTTATTAGGGAGTTTATTGAAATTATTCAAGGATCTCTTTTACATGGCGATTCATTAAAACCCTCCAAGTCAAATCATTAAAAAAATCGTGATGGTTTAAAGTATTAAGAAGAATTCTAAGTAACTTTATTTAAATAAATAGCAGGTTATCCTAAAAACAATATACAAGCTAATCAACATGCAATACACATATCGATGGTCTAGAAGACAAACATGCTAATTACAGACCTACCAATTTTTCAGGAGGACTGTTTTTAATGATTCATAACTTCTAGATACTATAAAATGACATCACTTACTATGAATGTACAAATACAGTTTAGACAGAAAGAGACGGAATTATGTTATTTGGATAAGTGCGATCGGTAGAGCATGCTCATTTAATACATTTGGCATTAAAATGTAATTTTATCAAAATTTTGTAGTTAGCACATTTGTCTTCTAGGCCATCGATATATTATTTTATTTTACTTATGTACAAGTTTATAAAAAAGGGAAGAGCTCATTAAAAATATTTATGAATTAATTAAATAACTTGGCACAAAAACAACGTGGAGACTTGGGCATTTGGCAATAAGTCTGCATAAAGGGAAATAAATCTGTAATATAAATATATCAACTTACCCATTTACATAGAAAAAATCTTTCATACATACGCTCTCGACGTTTAGCGTATTTAAATTGCGAATTCAGTTTCGAGTGTTAACATATGTAATTGAGAACGAACCAAAATGTTTGCACTGGAGTGCACACTTATATTTGAAATTAAATGAACTAATACCAAGTTGCGTTCTAGTTCCAAATTTAAAGCTTTACTTTTATTCGGGGCAGTTTATCAGTTAAGTGCTCGCGAATCAACATACCAAATTATTTATTGATTCCATTCCCGCATAATTCCACTAACGAGAACCCTGTTTATACTTGCTAATCAGGTAATACATTTTAAATGAACGATATATTGCACACATTATTAGCTATCGAATAAAATTTTAATGAGCATTTACGGTGATACAATAAAAACGGTATATTGTCAAAACGTAACAAGCTCGTGGAAGCGACGCAATTTGTAGGCGTTTCTGTGTCTAAAGATAAGACGAGGTATCCATAAAGCTAGGGCGGATTATCGCGAGGATGTGGATATAAGTCCACGTTTCATTAGTTACATTAGCGAGATCTGAGAGCCGGCCCCGTGTAATATGATAACAATACATTACGTCGGGACAAGCGCGCTTAATGTCTCCTGGGACTTAATTTAAACTCGGCTTTACAAAGAAATCTTATTTCATTCATTTTGTTTTAGTGACGCTATCAATTTGCCCCGATTTAAAAGCAATTTATTACGCTGCCGCAGTTTCCACAAATAGTTCCCAACGAAAGACTTGCATAACCACCGCGGAGTTTTCAGATTCTAATCAACTTTGAAGAGCAAATCTCAAAGTTTGGAAAGATTTCGCTAAGCTTTCCGAGCCTAAGATGGTATTGAAATTAAATATTACGCAAATTTTCTTCCACCTAAGCATGGAAAGGCGGTGGCTGAACACAGAAATTGAATTAACCAAATCCCTTTGACGAAGTTCGTGTTTGCTGGCAACTCGGTTAAACTGTGTATTAGCGGCCGCGAACGTCGGTGCTTTTTTGCAGCAGCGGTTATAGTGCTGTTTATTTTAAAAAGATTAACATGAAGCTACGTAAACAGTTTTAAAAGGATATTTTGCTAGTTCTTTTATCGTTTGCACCACGATAAGGTGCAAAAATTTAAATTTTGACTGAATGCAAACATTTATTTTATTTTTTATTTACTTATATCCTCACTTACAGCTATTTTTACAGGTATAACCATACATGTTACCTTGATTATACAAACATCTTCACAGTAGCTATCAATCCATAAGAATGCGCATTTAAACATTGATTCAAACCAGGTTTCAAACATAAGCTCGTTTGATTTCCATAATACCATCCATCGTAAGTAGGTGACACGACATTTTGTCAGTCCTAAATATATTTTCGTAGTAATTCATTCACATACATTTCGTCTCGAATCGAACTTTCGAGGAGATAAGTTCAGGACAAGTCGAGATTATCGACTGAATAAATCAGGACGCGAGGTGCCCCTAAAGATTTATTGCGTGTAGAGTGAGGAACACACCTTATCTTGTGTTTGGACCGAAACAATTCTCTCCTTTGTCGAAATACATGCTGAGTAGGTACCTATGGTGTAGGTATTATAATGATGAAGATTTATCACTATCCTTTCTGTGTTCATAATCCGTTACTGCGAGGTATAAACACTCGTTCGTTCAAATAACATATCAGTCATTTTATTACAGCTATTCTTGCAGACGGTGTTGCCAGCGGGTGTCTTCATAAATCAACATTCTGGGACTCTATTGGAGGGGTATCCGGTAAATCCTTCTAAGAAACTGAATTATACATAATATGTTGAAGTATAACTTGCAGGGGACTTGAACGAATATGAAAGTTTATCTAATAGGTGAGTATTATTTCGGTTTTCTTGGAAGATTTCTAACTTCAGGATTTATTTGTATTCCAGACGTTACCTGAAGCTTTTTACGTCAACTTGTCTATAATCTATTAGACAGTTATTATGTAATCTATACAAAGTTACTAGTCTAGTAGAACTACTAATAGTACAATCAGGTACACGTACGTACAAACAGTTGGTACAGAGGCTGACAACAGCTAAAGCGCGGTCACTATCGGACTGCATAGAAAAAAAAGAGAAGCGCGATGACACAAAGCTGGTAATTAATTTATTGCAAAATATGAAGCTTTTCTGTATTTACAAAAAATCTATTGATTGGACAAAACAATGAAAACACTGTCACGGTAATATGTTGCTTGAAGAACAATCTGAAAAAAAAATTGAATGATTGCATGTATATTAGTATAGTTTTAAATCGTTAAAATAAATGTTTAGAGGTATCTTCGTGACTTTTTTCTATCGTACCAAATTAGTTGTATTATGTTTTCAACACACCTCTAACTAGCATATATCCTGAAGAATATCATATATTTTTCTGATTTTGTTTACTGCAGTGGATCATATACTTTTAGGCATTATAAAGCTTGCATTTAGGTCATGTAACCTTGTTGTTGTGGTCATGTATGTATGTTGCCTTAAGATGAATTAGCTATCACAGTCCAGCTCAATGGTGCATTAACCGCCTAAGCAAGGTATGATAGCGAAGCGCAAATAATCGTGCACCAAATGTACTTACTTTAATTACCAGCCTATTATTGTCCCACTGCATGGCAAAGGCCACTTTTCATACAGAGAAGGCATGAGCATTGATCACCACGGTTGCTTAAGATGGGTTGGCGATTTCATTTCTTATATCATTAGCTATAAGTCCAGGTTCCCGGATTACGATGTTTTCCCTCACCGATGTCAGTAAAATTGAAAAAGTGTACGTACATTTTATTATTTATTTTATTGTTAACACTTTAAGCACACAAATGTACAGAGTTGGACTTAACGCCATAGACATTTTCTACCAGTCAACAGTCAATCTTTGGGTGATGATGCAGAGACAAACAGTGGTGCAATTTATAATGATAATTTAGGAATAAATGTTTTAAAAAATATAAAGACATGCATAAACTTATTAAGACTATAAATATAATACATATTCCTAATTATATATAAATGTAAAGAATATTAATCCTTTAATTTTAAGTTATTGTTATCTGTGGGCATAGTTTATGCGCGCCATAGAGATAGCGCTCCAAAAGAGAATAATGGCTGTCAAAGATAATTGGAAAAGATTATTGAAAACCACGTGAATATTTTGATTGTTATATAAAATACATAAAAAGGGAATTGGCAATTTAAATAATAACTTGAATTGTCGTTCCTTTGTTTTTCAGGTAAGATACTTTATGTGTAATACAGATAAACTACGATAGTGAGTGTAATTTAAAAAAAAATGTTTTTCAGAGAGCAACACAAATTGTATATTTGCAATTCCTCAAATTACTATTCATTGTCTTATATAAATATAAGAACAAATAAATCTACATAAATACACGAATACCAAGACTAAAAACAAATAGGACAAACAATGAGAAAACATTACCGCTGTGACGATACTGCTACTTTAAAACTATATTTATTATCAAACCTACCAGCACAGGAAAATGGCGAAATGTTTGGCTTCACAGTCACCAATGTTACTATACACCTTACCTGGAAAATGGGTCTGTTATTATCAGTAGGTATTCCTAGATCTGCACTGGGTCCATAGTGAATCTACCGAATTATTATTAAATTCTATTCAACCTTTCAAAAGCATAAACCCACAAAAGAAACGTGAAGTCAATCCATACCAACGTCAGGTCAGGGGTTAATAAACCACAGTTATTAATTAATTTACTTCGTGAAGGGAACTGAAAGAGAGTGAGCTACTTTTAATTAAACGATAATAAATGAAAATGAATCAGTCGTTTTAGGTTCCATGTTATTAGTATTATACGTACTTAGTTTTATTAGTCAGTTGTGTATGATTTAGGAAGGTTTTTATATTTACCGCAGAAGTCATACATATTTAAAAATAGTTATCGTAAGAAAATAATACGCTCATAAAAAGTTATATAAATAACGTAGCCATCTAAGTCTCGTAACTGTCGTGAAGAAAGTATACGAACGTAATATTAAAATTTAGAGAAGACACAAACTTTACTCTGTCTAAGTAAAATTGTCTGCATACTAATTATATTGGAAAAATTGTAAACATAAACTGTGAATATTTGAAAGCCAATTTAATATTTCTCGCAAATAAGCACACAAAACTAATTCTGTCTTGCCAACTAAAATACCAATCTGAAATATAAAATTCTTATTTTGCGTTCCAAAACTAAATTTATATTTGAAGTTCATCAGCATAGTACCGATAATGTAATTTTTTCATCAAACTTGTTCATAAGACATTTTTATATTTCGTTATTAGTAAGACTTTATTTACAAGTTCGTTTGTTAATAAATTATAATCAAGCAACGTGGTTGAACTCAAAGTTTCATACTCACACCTACTTTGTTTGGAGTTGTGAAAGAAACTTCGCTGTTCGGTCGAACTACAAGTCTACGTAAATAGATATACAAGTCTCAAACTTTGACTGTTACGCGCATGTGTAATGAACTTTTTAATCTAGCAATATGTATTTCGAAGATGAAACTCAAATACTAGTCAAAATTAACAAAGTTAGTATGCAGATTTAGTTGAATGTATTTTCATTGCACATAACATACGCCAGCGCAATTGGCACGAACTTACGAAGTGGGAATAAAATAGTACAAGAATCTAATAGTAAAAATGTTCAGGTCTGTCATCCCTAAAGGGGTTCCCATAGGAGTGGATCGTACGCTCAAAGCTTCTCAATGCCAATATTTGGTCGCTAGTGACAGAAGGTGAGACTTTTATTATGAGTCAGACTTGTAAGTAAGGTATTTACGGGTCATAAAATATTTAGTCTAGACAGATGTTGTCATAAAATGAGGTAGATGAATACACTACCTATTTATAATTTTGAAGGACTTTTGTCATAGGTAGGTAATATTGGCTGATGCACTGCACGTATACATTCAGCAATTGTCTAAATTATTTCATCACCATTGCTTTCAATAAACCGGCATGTCTTAGAACCAAACATTAGATGACATGTGACATCTACCAACCCGCACTAGGGACAGAGAGGAGGCCTGTGGGAACATTACAGGCTTATTATGCTTATGCTATAAATTCAACTGCATCCGGTTAGACTGGAAGCCGTCACCAAAATAGTTGGGTTCCAGACACAAATCTACATGGTCCTCAAAGATTAATATAATATTATTCTAATTATTGTGAATGTGAGAACTATGTCGGTCATTGGTTTTTTTTTTATACTTATTTATTTTTGTATTTTTCTCAGCGTAATCATTATGCGGCCTAATGTAAATGCAATGCAAATGTCCTTTCTTTGGTATTGTTCGTCGAATCGTTGAGCTCCTTGAGTCTAAGTTGAGCTGCACTATTACCGACAATTGCGTGCACTGACTGGACAGGTCCACTCAATCTGTGTGGTTCTTTCCTCAAAAGACCATTGCAGACACCGATCTACATAGCCTTCACATGATCTGACCAAGATTTTGTCTGGACTTTAAAAGAGACTGTGACCTCTGAGTTTGTTTCGGCCTTTCTTCTCAGAGTAGTCAGATAGGAAACGCCGACCTCATCTAGTTTAAGAAAAAAATATGATTGACGTGTAAAAGTGTTTGTTCAAACCTACTTACAGAAATAAAATCATTTATCATTTATAAATTCAACTGCATCCGGTTAGACTGGCGAAAGGCTAGACAGATAATGATACAAATTACGCGTATTCCTAATCGCCTTTGAGAGAAACTAGGTATTTTGTCCCCAGTTTTACCAGTCTGCTCAGCTATATAGATACATAGGTACCTATATATAGGTGAGCAGACTTGTTTAATCAAAGATTCTCGAGCCATTTTGCAAGGCACGAATTCAAATTGTAGACTAGGTACTACCGAGAATTTGCTAACGGGTAAATTGACTTGCAACCCCTGGAAAGCAGACCAAAGACAAGGTGCGCACTTCAGCAGCACGACCACATGACTAAATGCGCAATGTTCTACGAATGACAACCAGACTTGATATACGAGGACCTCAGAACGTATCCGTTCAAAGATGTCGTTGTTAGTAGGTATTACGTCAATAAAACACCGAGATTGAAATGCCAGACGTCAGTGAACCCACCGCAGTCATCAATATCCTTCCCTGACACTTGCTCTCTTACGAGTTGGGAAGATAGCTTGATACACTACATATTCTGTCTACCGACGGATTACCACAACACAAACGAACACCGGATTTCACGCGTTTCCTATGTTGTGTCATTATTATTAAGGAGCCTTGAGATGTCAAGCGGAAATGGGGATAAGATTACACTACACGCTAAAGATACTTCCAAATTAAATGTACCTAACCCTTTGATTGTCCTATTTATGAAAAAAGTAGCTTTTAAGCGGTATTTTAATTATTGTGAATGTGAAGATTATGTGGGTCAATACTTTTTTGTTTTCTCAGTTAGTTTAATAAATAGTAATTTATGCGGCCTACCCAAAAGTCCTTTACTTGGTATTGTTCGTCGAATCGTTGTGCTCCTTAAGTTCTGCGTTGAGCTGCACGATTACTGACAAATGCGTGCACTGACTGGACAGGTCCGCTCAATCTGTATGATTTTTCCTCTAAAGACCGTTTCAGACACCAATCTACATGGTCTTCACATGATCTGACCAAGATTATGTCTGGCCTTTAAAAGAGACTGTGACCTCTGAGTTTGTTTCGGTCTTTCTTCTCAGAGTACTCAGATAGGAATCGCCCACCTCATTTAGTTTTCAAAATATGATTGACGTATAAAAGCGTTTGCACAAACCTACTTACAGAAATAAAATTATTTATCATTTCATTTCCAAGCATTTGAAGTTGTGTGCTAAAACAGAAATAATTTTAATTTTCACGAAACAAAAGATGAATTACGGCGCGCCCATCCCCTACATTCGTTCTCGTCGGAAAAAAAAAACAGTTCATCGTCACACTAGCGCGAGCGGGAACATTTTGATATGGCCTCCACGTACCATTTGCCACGTCCCTGTGTTTCCGTGACGTATTTTTGTAACATATTAACCGATCCCAATTTTGTTACTATTCGGAATCGTCGTACGTTGGAATCGAATCGACACTTTATTCGATTTCAACGTGCGTTATATGTCTACATTCATGGATACTGAATCTAGTGAATTCACATGTTATCGACGGTATTCGAATGTTAATGGATAATGTCACTATTATTTTTCTTTTCTTTATTTAAAAAAAAGACGTTTCCCCACACTAGGAATTTCTCCTGTATCGTGGGTGCGTTTACAAACAATTAAACTCACAAACAGCCAGACCCGGAACAATTATCTGCAGGTCATACAAATATTTGTTCCGTACGGGAATCGAAACCGCGACACGCAGCGCAGCAGTCAATCGCTTAACCACGGCGCCAACCGTGCCGTTAAATTCCAAGTGTGGGTACCAACTTTCGGCTGCAAAAGGTAAAATGCTGGTCCTTTCATCACGTACCTATTGACAAGAGTTTTGTCAATTTCATGTCATAATTAGCCTTTATAATATGTATATCTTAACTTCCTACAAATTGTAGATGAAGTTACCTTTTAGCTCAATATTCATAAACACGTAGGTATATCGGAGCCCAGTTTGAATATTAGCAGTGGCCAGTTGGTAGAACTACAAATTAATATCAAGCTTGCACCTTTATTAGCTGTGACGGACAAAATGCATTCAACTACTGATTTGAACAATTATTTCCAGCAATTTTCAACAAATATTAAGTTGTTATAAAAAGGCCGATTCACACATAATTAATAAACACGACATAATAATCTAGTTTATTCCAACAATTATATTCAAAACAGTTAGAAGAATATGTAGTATATACATACCTACAGCAGTACGTACATATACCTACTTTATGAGAAAACAGATCTATCAAAACATTATAAACACTATTACCTAGTATAAATTGACATTAATTGCCAGAGCTGTAGGCAAAATTAACCATTATTAATTTTACAACTCACGACCGTACCGAGACATCCTTCATTGGCAATAATTTGTGGACAAGACAAACATCGTTTATACTTGCCAACTTGTAACTAGTAGCCAACAATGTCTATGAATTAACAATCAACTGGGGCCGGGAAATTGGTAGCGCTAGGACGAATTGCGTATATGCGTAAGCCGAGAACCATTCTCTCAGAGAAACTAGTTCACACCATCCATAGGCATTCGAAATCCCTTAGGTTCCATGCAGTACGAAATAGTTCGAATGTATTTTCAAGACAATTGTGTGGGTTTAGTGTACAATGTGGAATTTGAGGGCTTTGTTGATTTACAGCTTTCGATTAGAGTAATAGAATAGAAGAGGTATATTGTGTTTAAACAAGGTTTTTATTAAATAAGTTTATAAATACGATTATGAAGCGACACTGCTCCCACATCAGTCATACGGTCTACGAAGTATAAATCTACTGTAATTATTGTACGATTGGAATTTTAACTTATGAAGAAAAAATCCTCAATAAATGCACATAATCAATCAATACCAGGCCCCCTAAATACTCTTACTCCCGAATTAATGCTTCCTGATTAATTATTCCGGAATAAAATTTATCAAACCCGCTAGCCCAAAGGGTGCAATTTTTCATGAAGATTTTCCCAACTTTTTTCATTAAATTTCTTGAAGTATTTGCAAACTTCCATTCGGTTTTAACGCTGAGAAAAATCTCCTCACTTTTTCACTCCCTTAATGTTGACCGAAATTCTTATAGGAATACCTATAGGTACCCCCCAGTCACGTACAAAGTCAAATCCTTATTTATTTGGTAGTAGGTACTTACGTCTGGCAACCAAGAATATTACTTATTATTGCTCCTTTTAATGAGGAAGCTACACAAAAACACTAGTACTCTTTATTATGTACACCATATAAATTACAGATAAAAATGTAGAAGTTACACACACACACACACTAACACTTTTCACATGCAAACCTAAACTCATCACATACACACCCACTCTCATCACATACACACATACATTTGGTTACCTTTTAGTCCTAAATTTAATTAATTATACTGAAACCGTTGCAGCTGTTAACTTATATTTTATAATTCGTATTATCTGTCGAAAGAGACTGGATCCTGCGACACAGGGTGTCCGAGTGCGGGATCCAGTGTCATACCTAAATATTGTAACACTTGTATAAGAATCAATAAAACTTTTTTTGATTTATTATTATTATTTTATTAGTTTTACATATACACAATGGGCATGGACTATGCCTTAAATCATTTAGTCCAATGCATACTGTACCTACACAATTTAAAAGAGGGTTTTCTTGCGCATTTTTAGGTGAGTACATTACTTTTTGGTTTTTTCAATAGTATATTCACATAGCTTTTGAAATTATGGCAAACTTTATATCACAACCACTTATAGCTTCTATGCAAGACTGAAGAAATTCCATTTGGTAATGTAGTCGTTATAATACTCGTACTTTTGTTACCAATTAAAGTCACGATTCACGACCTAGAAAAAGCTTTCTCAAAATTACATTACGCAACACTTACAAACGCAAACGAAAAATAAAAAAATCATCGTATTTTTTCAACAATGGCAACAACAGCTACTGGATCCGCTCATTCAATACAGATTGTTTGGTGAAAACGCTTGTGTTGTTGCGTGCTCCCAACCCATTAAGATAAGCCAACCAAAACGAGACGCGTAGCTTACGATTAATGACGGGAAACAAAATGCTGTCTGCAATTCTGTTATGTTTGAATGGACCTAACATAACAACCACAACGGGGTGCCCACAGATGATAATGGAATGAATGTACGGGAAACCGCGCAAATCATAAAGGCTGCTGATTATGCATTTTCCAGCCAACAACGACGAAAATAAACATTTGCACAACGTACAATAACCAATCACTTGTGTTGGGAAACATGAAAAATATTATAAATGTTTAGATTAAAACAGGGTCGTGATAAATATTTTAGAGAACAAAGCGAACACAATTAATGTTGCTATAAACTTTACCAAGCAATGTAAATATAAGTAAACATTGTCGACAAATGTATGGGACCACAAAAAGCTGATACATTTCGAGTGATGGAGCACAAACAATAAAAGGTTTGTATAAAAACAAAACTATTTGTATATTTAACGTCCCAAGCCCAAAGTAGAACACTAACCATTTTGCGGGTCTAAGCAATTACGAGTATAACAGTTATTCGACTATTATAATCGCAATCTAGATTCTAAACAAACGAATAGGAGTGATAATCTGTACCTTTACAATGACTGTGTAATTAAATATGGGTGGCCACAAACGTAGCGAGTCCGGTTGATACAGATGGAATATACGTATATATATTTGGAGATACATGCACGTCATTGCATTGTAATTAAGGACATCGTAGTGCCCTACACACCGCAAACCACAATTAACGGTATACATAACTAGTATTTCCTTGACGACGTATATCAATCGACTACTGAGGTTAACCAAAGATGCTGTGTCCAATTAACCCACGACAAAAGCAAGGTATAGAGACCGGGGTCTGAGATAGCACTTTAAAGCCGCTGACACCTTCTATCATGCAAATATATACGGCTGTCTTAGTCACAGGTAGTCTGAGGCCTAGTTCGACCTTACGAACACTTAGCTCTTGTTTGTTAGGTTATGTAAAATACAGACGTCAATCTAATCGTGGACTGTCTGTCGTTAAAATGGACATTGTGTACGTGCGTTTGTGCGGCGTATGGTCTCGACTACAATTTACATTACGAAACTGGTTGCGTAAACTTCGACTACAATTTACATTACGAAACTAGTTGCGCAAACTTACTCGTAGTTATTCTTTGATAGTATCACGTGTGAAATGATAATTATTTACAAGTGAAACTATCAAATAACTAAGTTTGTGCAACTAGTTTCGTAATGTAAATTCAGCTTTAGGAGAAACTTTTCAAAACTACTGAGTACTTAGGTTCTTCATTTTTAGGTACCTAAAAGGTGCCAACGGAACCCTATTACTAAGTCTCCGCTGTCCGTCCGTCCGTCGGCGTCGGTCTGACAGCAGGCTGTACTGCGTAATAGGTAGATAGTTGAAATTTTTACACAGCATGTATATATATTGCCGCTATAATAAAAAAATATAAAAATAAAATCAAGTTAAAAATTAAAGGGAGTCTCCAGTATAAGAAACGTGTTTTTTTCGGCATTTTTGCCTTGTGGGACGTACCCTTTCGTCTGCGAGTCCGACTCGCACTTGGCCGGCTTTTATAATGAGTTAGAACATTAAATTCAAAAAATATTTCATAAAATACCCTTTATTGTTGAGAAACATATCGTACAGAGAAACGACGTACAAAGTAATTGTAATAAAAACTCCAAGCACATATTGCTGGACGCTATCAAGTGTACATAAGTTCAATAGTACAACTAAACTCATCCCTATATGGTTGACACCTTCACATCGCTCTATAAGTTTACATTGATTTTCATTCATCTGTTTGACCTGTGTCTGGGTGTGTATATCTATATAAGTATGTATATCAGTCATCAGGTTACCGTAGTACAGGCTTTGCCTAGTTCGGGACCTGAAGACCTTGTGTGGATGTTGTCCCATATTATTATTATTATTATTATTGTGTAAAAACACTTAGAGCACCATAGTATTTCACCAATAACATAGACATTTCCCAATACAATAAAACAATGATATACAATAATACTGTGTGTATGGATCTGTCTCTGTTGACGCTAGATTGTCGTCGATTTACTGTCGTGTCTCATCCAGTCGTTCAATGAAGCTGTAATAGATCTGTTCGCGCTAGTAAATCACTATGCACAAAAGGAACGTTGAAGAGAGCTGGAGCGATAGCGGAGCGGAACGTTGGAATTAGTACCAATTCGAGTTTTCCTAGCTGTTACGGGAAAATTTTGTATTCGACTTTCGACGTTGATATGATAAGGTGTAAGTTCTAGATAAGTTCTAAACAAGTTGAAAAAATTGAAATAGTTAACACGGATTATCACCGATAGTAAATTCCCCCATTCACTGTGATTCACACTTCATTAAAGCCTATATTTTCTCCCTCAACAACAACCTGTTCTCCCCATAATTTCCGCGTCTGGTCACACCCGCTTATTTCAAAACTCTGTAGGGATTTGGCGTACAAACAAAATTTTAATCATTATTAAAACGGACGGTGGAATACCTCCTCGTGCGATAAAACGCTTTGATGGCACCAAGAATGTTTGGGACGATTACCTATTCCCAAAGCGATTCGACGCGAACTGGAAATATAAGCTGCGAGAAATATTTCCTTGTTATAAAGATATTTGCTTATCTTTATTAAAGCGTATTTTAATTACTCTGGGTTTGATACGATTAGGTGCTCCCATTTCTTTACTTTTCTATACGTAGTGCTGTACATGTTTAGTTGTTTCATTTGCTGAGAGTTGAAATAGGTACAGACTGCAGCGACTAGAGGTATCGTCGGACTTGATTTTTCTTTGAAAATATATAGTGAGAAGATTCTTCGTTTGATTTTTTTTTCTTGGTGTGGTTCCTACTACAGGGTTAAGGAACGCCGCCTGTCCCTTCTATATCCTAAAGTATATAATAGTCTTAATATATATATTTTTTAAACAATTTATTCAATTATATACAGAAACATAAAGAATTAAAACAGTCTGTAAACGTAACGACACACAATGAACACTATTATTGTTTTTCACGAAAACAGTAACGCTTTCTTTCCAATTAAAATGCAAATTCAGACAAATAATTCAGAAAGGGAAAATTTTGTACCCTCATTAACAAAAGCCCCCTTTTTATGTGGGCACCGTGGTGTAAATGCTGAATGTACGTAATTGGCTTTATAAAACGGCTTGTTAAATTAATATCTAGGATAAAGATATAATTTATGACGAAGGAAAGGCCCATATTCAGTTAAATTAATTATTTATTTATTTTGAATGGTCCAGCTGAGAACACTTCATTACCCAAGGTTCTAAATTTTATAAGTAAAGGAAAAAAATACATTTTCGTTTTATCAGCATTTCGTAGTCTTAAAATGTGACGATAATTAATTTTAGATATTTTCTTTTTACCTTCCTCTGCTGTCCCATTCCTGGGCAAAGTCCTCTCTCCACTTCTTCCCTCTTCCGCGAGCCCGCGCGTCTTCTTTCCGTTTTCCGTTTTGACGAAACCGATCCACCGCAATCTCCTACGTGGCCTACCGCGACGCCGCCTTACTGTCTCAGGGCACCAGATCCGTGCTATTTTTATATTTGTCTGAAGTGAAAATATTTTTTTAAATATTATATTTTTTTATTTTGTATATAAGTCCGGTAATAGAACCATTTGTCTTCAGTATCGCAGAACTGTTTATGCAATAATGCATCCACCATCATTTTCATAATTATAGATGTCTAATTTAAGTATATCGTGCAATTACATTCCAGTTGTGTTTGTTTCAAAGAAAGGAATAAGAGAGACTCTCTAGCAAGCAATCACTGATATTTTCAAATTAAATTCATTTAAAATATGTATTAGGAAGCACATAAAACTTAATATATATTTTGCATTATTTTAGGGTTACAACATTGTAACCCTTGACTATTCCGATCGTTCAGTCGAAATCAAATTATTGTTATAGTGCGTTTCATCAAAGAAGTCCCTTCGCTGTAATGTTGGAAGCGCTTAAATGAGTGCTGCCAGGCTGTGAAAATTATATTACCCAATAAATCAGTACCTATACATTGAAAACGAAAATTTATTTTGGTTGTTCTTTTTGTTTGGTCACCTTTCAACAAAGGTCTATAGAAAATTATACCTTACGTGTAAAGATAAGTATTCATAAAATTAAACTCTTATTATAACCATAATAATTATTTATTTGCGAAACTTCTTAATAAGCTGTAATGATTAACAACAAAATTACTTTTTAAAATAACTGTGCTCCTCCAAAGGACCTACACCCGATATAGCACTATCTCCAGGGTCACTATCGTCTGAAGTATCTCCTTTAATATATCTAGTCATCTCGTACTTCTATTATAAATCGATCTATTTTGTTATCAACAGTTACTCCATTGTTGAAGTACTTATCTTCTATGGTTTCTACGTGGCTGCATTCTTTTATCCACTCTTCTGGCGCATGGCGTGCTACTGCAAATTGCCTCTTCAGTTATTTTTACAATATTTTTTGCTTCCTGACCCACGTTTTTTTCAGCAATCCGCCTTTTCAAAAGACTCCATATGAGTTCGATTGGATTCAGGTAACAATGATAAGGAGGAAGTCTTACAACTTTATGACCGTGTTCTTTTAACAATGAATCGACTTCGTAGATAGGTGGTTCTTTATGGTCTTTAATTATTTTAAAATGTGTAGGTAGGCACCTACGGGGTAGCAGCGGAGACTAGGGAGCATCTAGTTCTGGCAATGGTAACCCTATTTTATGGCGGCGACGCGAAGTCTCACACATTCTAATGGAATTATTGCCGCTTTGTTACGTTTTTCACTCTCACAAAACGTTTTGACTTTCAACACCAACTCTCTTTCGCCACTTTTAAGTGTCTTCGGCGTGATTAAAACCGTAAAACAACTATAAATCTTGGAAAAACTCAACAAAGCCTACGATGCGTCTAGCGTTTGACGTTCTTGACAGTCAGGTGTGCCAATATAACGGCGAAGGGAATTCTTTCGTGAAACGCACAATAGCAAATAGTTTTGACAGAAGCAATCTGACCATTTTTAAACCTTTGGAATGATTTAATTTCCTTGTAAGATCTTCAACGAAAACTCAAATATAAATTGAATTTCTTGTTCCTTGTCTCCTCTGAATATTCTAAAAGCAGATTTCATTTAACGGAATGCAGAGACCAAATCGAAATGGGGAAGGAGGAATCGCTTTACATGCAAACTTTAATGACCGAGGAATTCGTTTCCTTAGTCATCTACATATTATTCATTCTTTTAACACAGCAAACTGTACATAAAGTCTTTAAAGCTCTTAAACCAGAAGTTATTTTAAAAGTTTAATGTTAAAGAGCTTTTACTTCATGTTTATTTAAAAAAACTTTTTGGTTGTGGTACCTACCCCAAACAAAGTATACCACTACTTGCAATGTAAACAACAGTGACAGGGAGTTATTACAACATCATCAACATACATGTCGGCGCATCATCACCGTCGTTGCCGGAGTAATATATTATTATATTGGTTTGTATAAATGACACAAATACACAGTAATAGGAAATGGCAGGAAACTATTTATGAGAGCACAAAGAAAATACCTTACATCAAATCAGGCTGTTTATTCCACGAGCAGCGCACAAAGAATGTTCTGTCATTCGCATTACAACAGTTTTTATACACAAAATTACCGCCAAAAAGAATTTATCAAGCGGATATGTCAAAATAATTCTGTACAGGAAATTACATTTTAAACCGTCCAAGTCAAGATAGATCCTTAATAATCATTGAGCTAGGAAATATAAGTCAATGTTAATAATATTATCTCTAAAAGAATTTATATTTTAAAGTGTTGTGTTGTGTCAAGATAAATCCTTAATACAAACATAGAATCTTAATAAAAAAAAGTCAACCGGAAACGCACAACGTTTTAAATAAATCTAAAGGAAGTTTATGAATAGGATCTTTAATAAATGCAACCGTAAACCTCAACATTTTAAACATACCAAAATAAAAACTTAACATACACTTAGCCGGAAATACAAGTTTTAATTAATTAAATAACATGGAAGTCAGGTTAAGTACAAAATAATCAAAACAAGCTTAAAATTATAATCAAATAATGGTTTGGCGCCCATACACACTTAGTAAAAATAATACGAGTTATTGAAGCTGACTCAAAAACCACTCATCAGAACTTGACCAATTGTATATGCACCACCTGGGAAGACTTTGAAAAGATCACCCTTTGAAACAAAATAAGAATTTTCCAAATCGGTTCAGGCGCCTTCGAGTAATTGGTGAATTATATGAATTTTTATACCATATGAAACTATATATTCAAAGTTATTATTAAATAGATATATACACATTATTTCCGTAAATATCAATGACTAACAAGGAAAAAAAATGTGAATACAGCACATCGGTATTTTAAACTTCGAAGTTCAGTAGTATCTACAGTCAAAAATGTTAAGTTATATAAGCCACAAAACAAAAGTTCTGTTCAGTTTCTCCCTAGTACATACCAATAAGTAGCCAAGCGGATATTCGGTAAAATGAATAACCTCGTAGTAACATCTTTATGGTCAGTATCGATACTCACTTACTAGCCACACTATTCCCCACTGTAGCCACCTGTCCTTACCGTGAGCCCCACTTGTCCTCACGCGGTCCCCACTGCACTGCACTCCAGAGCATCCACCACCACCTCCGCTGCCTCCGCCTCCACCTCCACCACCGCCCCCGCTCTAAGCCTTCGCTCTCCACCTCCACTACCTCCGCCTCTACCATAAACTCCACTTTAACCATAAGTCGTGGCGTTGTCGAGTTGTTGTGTTATCCGTTTAATCTGTAGCTTGTACGGCCAGGCCCGCTGGGTGCAGGCGTGCAGGGCGTGCACCGCACAAAGGCGGCACTTTCAAGGGGGCTGCAAACATAGAAATCTCCTTATTGAACACATTGTTCTATAAAGAAAATTAACGCAAACGTTTGCAGGTTCAAAACACTTAGAGCCGGTTTTTCAATCGCCAGTTATCTTTTATCCGACCAGCGGCGGGCCTGTGTAAGTACGGCCAAAGATACGAAACGGCAACGTCGCGGCTGCTTTCAGCCAAACCGATCGTTTGCTGTGCTCTGATTAGCTCATTTAAATCGGATCAACATTAGCAAGGTGGATTTGTATATTGGATCAACTTCGGCGAACGCTAGTAAGCAGTCCCGTGAGTGTAGATGTTGGTCCGGTCGAAGCCACATTAGTTACCAGAAATGCATATTAGATCAACAAAAGGCGCCGGATCCACATGCATTTTCAGATCAACAAAGTGCTCGCGTGAAGTCGCGTCAGATCAACATTTACCGTATAGGGATATCTATATACATATAAATAACTGACCCCGGTCAGTTAGTTAAAAATGTTAGGCGTAATTTTTTTTTTCTCTGTGTGTGAACCATCCTCGTACTTCAAAGAATATTCTAAAAAAAGAATTATCAAAATCGGTCCATCCGTTCTTGAGTTATAAAATTACAACGAAAAGTGGCATTGATTTTTATAGATATAGATAGATAATATCTTCTGAATATAAATTGTGTCTGAATATAAATTAAATATAAATTGTGTTAATCGTGTGTTAAAGTAATGTAATTTTTTTCATAAAATATATTTAAAAGAACTCAACTCATGATTTAAATGATCAAACTTCAAGCTGTAACATCCTTGAGCAACTTTTAACAACATAGAAAACTCACTCTGCTGCTATTAAAATAAAGTTGAAATTTGGTGGACTGTTTTCAGGAGAGTCCAAAGCCGTATTGCCGCACGTACCCACAGTGGCGTTAAATTTTGATTGCGCAAAACATAAAAAAAACAAAGTTATTATATTTGGGAAGGAACAACTTTTATTTTACAACTTTACAGTCTCATATAAAACGGGTGCACGATGCGATTACAATTAAAAAGTAAAAGTATGAGCACTCCCGTTTCAGTGTAGTAATAACGGGAGAGCTTTCCGATACTTTTTTAAACGAATACAGCGTGTTTTAAAACTTTTATGCATTGTAATTACAACGGCGCGGCGGTGTGAACTTTCGATTGTATCGGTATTTTCGTTGAAACTGATCAGGCTGCGTGTGGGCACTATCCCCATGGGTATCGTTAGAAATTTTATGAGATGGGTTGGTCTGCAGCCAATACACGCCAGGTCTAATGATTGCAATCTTTATTGTATGCTTACGGATTCAAAGAGAGGTTTAACACAGTATTTTTTGAGGTGTGCATACTAATAAATATTCGATCCGAGCTGTTCTTTGTATTGAGACCTTACATTTTCATATCGTATATGAAATATTTAGGACTCAATGCAAACCGCAATAGAAAAGGTCAATTGTTAAAATTTGAATACATTCTACTAACCCATCAATAACACTGCCAGCAGGCTTTGATTGATCAATATATCCGATGTTCTCTCCAAAGACAAATTGTTCCCTAACGCTCACCGAAGCCGGTATTATTGTAAAACTCAGCATGAATTATAATTCACCCAACTCGTACATTCACTAGCTCGAAATCCGTCCATTTTATCTTGCTCTTGAGGTTTTCCTGACAAATGAGATATTCGGAACGACCCTAACGAAAATATCCTTGGGTTTTCCACCACATAGCCGCGTTGTACATACATTTGGATTATATGAACGTTAAATCATGAAATCGCGCCAAACTTCGTGTTATTTTTCTCCTTATGGTCAAGATTCTTTGTGCCCACTAATATTTTGTGTCTAGGATCCAGATCTTCATTTCAACGCCCGACGAGGGTAGTGAACCCATATCTCTCATATGAAGTACTTATATCGAGTCGCAAAACATCAATAACCCGTTTATGGATACTTGCGCGTTACCACATGAAAACTTATGTCTAAGTTATTGTACAATATTGTACTATCGTTGTAGTAGAAAATATGTCCGTAGCGGAAAATTTCGTTCGACTTAAGAGCAATGAGGCTATCAAACAGTAAAACTTTTTTTATATCACATATTTTGTATCGACATAAAATACTGCTTATCGTTACTTCATAGTATTTTATGGAGCATGTATCTCTAGTCTGATCTTTCTTGAACTCTCACAAACCGTGTTGCCAAAAAAGTTTCAATAGGTAATATAAGGGTGTGAATTCTCCGAAGTTTCCACAAAAAGGTCTGTTGATCCTCAAAAAGTTAGAAACAAATGTTACGAAGTTGAGTACCAAAACATAAGTAAATAACGGAGTTTTAAGTACGTATGTTCACAGAGAAATTGCTTCGTGGTTTTCGTCTCACAGTACTTAGGATAACCTCATTTTGCTGTGGTGTACCGATATCAATAAACAATAGTAATAATAAAATGTATCAAACTCAACTCTAACTCACAGCATTTATTTCAATTAAACCATTTACAGGCACTTTTGAATTGTCAAGTGGTCGGTCAGTCAGAAATATGAAGCTAGTTGCCCATTCCAAAGCGTAGTAGGTACCTATGGAGAAGAACGGGCAAGAAACACCATGGACACTCTTTTAAATTATATTGTTACATAAATATTAGTTACATCATTAATGTTAAATATAGGTATAATTATATGTGAGAACGATGTAAATAAGACGTACACGTTGAGTGTCCAGTGTACAGCAAATATAAATCTAAACAAAACAATCCATAATAATATTTATTCAGGCACCAAGTCCTATTATAAAAGTCACAAATACACCGATAGAATAATCATTAAAATAAAATACATTCAAATTCAAATGTATATGTAGCTCGGGTGATGGCTACCTAGATGGAACTAAGACTACTCATAAGGGGCACTAATTACTTTCCATATCAAGAACAACAATAACGAATTAACTGGCGACTGGCGATTACAATTAGAATAATAACTCACGAGCGAACTAATATCAGTAAGCTAGTATTACGATGTGAAGTGAACCGAAAATCTCTCGGAACGTGATTAGTTCCAAATTGATTGGTCTCCAATAAAGCGATATTTATAACATCACTCAATTTATTACGCTGAAGCAATAAATTGAGCTTGGCCGAAGGTTTGTTTCACGACGTTAGGTCAAAACGATCGGTAAAGGGCCTCGACACTCGACGTCCGATATTAGCAATTTCCCTGAACGAACAACGGATATGAACTAGTTTTTGTTTCTTGTGTTTTTATTTTCACTTGAATTCTACAAATTGAGATAAGGATGACCTTAAAGAAAGTAGATATTGAGCGCAGTGTTACTTGAAACACATATTGACTTTGAAGGATTTGAAGATCAAATAAACTTGCAAAGGTCGAGTCCACAGGCCAGTTCTGACCTCAACCAGAAAAGTAAACAAAATTGTTCAACCTATTAATTGGTAGGTACGAGTATGTTTAATTTATACATTTCCTGAAACGAAATGATAAATGATATTTCATACTGAAACAAAATTCAAGCATGAAATTATAACGGCTATCAAAAAGACTTTGATTAGATTGACGAAACTTGGCAATTTTACTCAGCGAAGTTGTTCGCCCGTTGTGCTAAACAAATGGTGATTACCTAAAGTTTAATTGAAAATCCGGGAATCTGTGATGATAAGGGTTTTTATTATACCCCAGGTAAAACATAAACTTTGTAGGTCGTTATTGGAAGGGGCAGTAAAATAAAATTTTATCCTTCGTGAATACAATTTGAAAATTTCAACGATAGAACTGTTGACCACTTAATGGTTGGCACTCAATATTTCCTCAAAGGGACTTATAAATAAGGAAAGAGAAAACACAAACGTTGAGCCAATAAATTGAATGAGTGAAGCTTTTCAGAAGCCCGTATTTCGTCCCTGTTCAAAAAAACAAATAAATAACGTTAAGAAAGATACTCAAGTGTTTAAGCATCACATTAAAACAAACTTTTAAAACGTAGGGAAATTTTATGTGTTGAAATTGAAACAAAATAGGAATAACTATACTTTGAGATAGTACAAGTTACATGGATGGCAACTAAATAAAAATCAGCAGACAAAAAAGCTCATAGTTTTTATTTGACGATAATTTACATAAAGTCCATATTGAATGTCCAATCAAAACATAATTTTATAAATAACATTCCCCTTATGACAAAGTCAAACATCTCATTGTCAGTCGCCCCGTCACATACACCGTATTTCATGTTCTATCTGATTTCCACAGGATGTGTACAAAGACTTTCTTGAGAGCAATTTCGACTCGGATGTCAACACTTGAATCGATAAAATGCCTCTCGGTTGAAACTCAGGTGCCTCCCAATTATTTACTTATCTTTTTACGAAGACTTCGTTACTTCTATTTGTATTATAAAGTTTAAACTTATAATGACACTTAAAGAGTGGACGCAAATACGTTTTTGAATTAAGCGTAAAAGTTTTAATGGGACTTCTTAATTACTGACTGTGAATTTTGAAATATGTACATAGGTAATGTTTAGCTACGTTTATAAATATATCAGCATAAGTTCACACTAGGTTACTTTAAAGCAAATTTTAGGTACAGGTGGAACCTATTATGCTGTTTCAATTATCTATTACGAGCGACAACGATAACTCGTTTTTCGGATTAAAAAGTTTTAGTTATGTGTGTTAATTGCGTACGCAATTAAAATTATATTTTTGAACAATTTTTTTTTTTTATGTCAAAGTTTTGAAATTTCTATATTTTAAGTTCTAAATATATGCTCAATTAAGTGAAATTCTTATAATTTCTTATTGAGAATTGAATTTCTTAAACTATAATACACATAAACATAATTCCGATGTATAATTTAAGGAATATAATCTTTTCTATTAATTGACACCTAACTACCATAATAATACTATGTTTCCTAAGTATTTTGTTAAATAGCGCAGTATCTGAATAGATAACTAAAAGGCCACAAAACTAGGGATAAAACGCCGAATCACAAAAGCACTGTGGACCATTCACAGCTAAAATTTACGGCATTTCGTGGTAACCGCGACATAGCGCAGTCAGCTCTTATTGGTACAAATGAAAGTGCACGATATAGGAAGCATGAAGCTAAGTTTCAGTAGCATAAGTTAGTGGAGCGCTTAGTTATGCAGCGCACGCCGCCTCAGCCACCAGACGAGAGCGTAACTTGTGTGGAGTCTTCAAGTCGTCTAAGTTGCACGTGTCCCATCCCCCGATGAAACAAACGGTGCCTATTTTAATTCGTTTATATTCTTCTCTTATTCTCCAATAAGTTTTAAACGTATGTGCAAGTATTTTTACGCTTGTAGGTATTATATTACACGTCATAGATAACAAAATTGGGAGATGAGCGCTGGTTCCTTTTTTATTCGTTTGCTGAAAATTTGGTGCAGTGTGCAAATAGACTCGCAATTTCGATTGATTTCACGATGCCGTGTATCTCTAGGTTCTTTCACTTTTTGGACGAAAGACGGCTAAGGATCGATAGCTACTATTGTCTCTACTATTTCAATGTGTTTGTTTTCCAACAATATGCCCGTATTGTTCTATTCTCTTTTGTTTCAGAAAATAAACACAATTCACCGAAAACCACCAAAACATACCCAACACCTATAAAATATGATATTTATTTCTGTCTTCAATTCATTACCATATAAATGACCTCACAAAATTCAAAAAGACGTGAAAGCGTTCAATGAACCGTTAAATGGTTTCGTTACTGTCGCGGTGGACAGGGCTGTGATGTGACTGACCAACGTTACCACTTGACCTCTTCCGACTCACTGGCGATGCTAATACCGCTACCTAATTGGTTTAGGAGCCTGACATAGAGATAAGCGATGATTCGTGGTTGAGGTGAAGATGTCATCTTATCTACCTACATATAATAACGTAGTAATGAAGTCAACACTGCATACTGAATAATTTTGAAAAAATATGATTGCTGAGATTTTTTGTGTGGGAAAAAGTCGGTTGCGTAAAAATTTTTTTATAATTTTTGTCCGTTTTCCGTTTATTGATTGATGCTAAAAAAGGTGTACGGATTTGGATGAAAATTGGCACACAGATAGTTTATAATCTGGATTAACACATAGGGTAGTTTTAATCACTGTGCGTTCCTGTGGGATATTTTCCGACATACTCGCGGGCGAAGCCGCGAGCAAAAGCCAGTTATTATAACAACCTCAGTCTATTACTTCTACTACAGGTGCACCTCTGCCTTACCCTTCGAGGAATACAGCCGTAATGTTATGTTGCTTCCGTAAGAGGGAAGCGCCTCAAATTTTCTTACGTTTTTTGCAATTGGCAGGTCAGTGTCAGGTAGTTTGGGTAGCTCGCCGTCCGATTAGGACCAGGCCCGGGTCGACGGCGCGCTGTGTTCGACGCGCGCCTCAAAGAGAATATGTGCTGACATCTCTTTGAGGCGACTTTGATGTTCTGACCAATGACGGGGTCAGCTACGGCCGATGCCTGTCAGGGTGCGGGAATGTCTGAAAGGGTTACCGTGGCCTCTGGCACAGGCAACTGAAGGAACACGGGTGGGTTTTAGTCAGTAAGAGTCTGACACGCCCTCCCGCTCAGCGCGGGAGAAGTTATTTGATGACTTCACACCCTCAAAAAAAAAAGTGTCAGTTTGTATGTTGAACAAAAAATGATTCGCGACCGTAACAAGTATGTATTTACAGAATTATAATCATTAAAATCATCAATACAACTCTCTGCGTTCATATAATCCTATAGATTCATATTTTATGAAATTGGATTGTGTGAATAAAGTCAACTGAGTTTCAATAATCTACAAGATGTGACCGTCACTAAGTCTCTGAAATAGATGAGCGCATATGTCTATACTAACCAACTATATGGGTACAAATTGAGTATACATGCAGTAACTACGTCCTATAATTATTTCCCCGGTATAAACGCGGTTAGGTTATGGTAATTCGTTTTAAACTTATTTACGTACTTGCTGAACGCCACTTTACCGCGCACCGCGGTACCCGCGTTTGTCGCAGCACTTAATTTTCAAAGTAGTTAGCGTTAGTTATCTCTAAGTACTGCATTACGTTTCCCAACTTTATTTTCGAGACATTTTCCGGAATATTCATTAGTTTTCGACAAGATACAACAAAAATATTGCTGTCATCACGTTTGTCGGAATCTCCATAAACACAACGCGTGCTGTGCAATATAAGGCCACCCATTGTGCCGAAAGTTATTTCACCTCCCGTCGACTTCACCTTGGCCTTATAAAACCAACTCTATCTCTTGAACAATAAAGTAGATTATTGAAGGTCGTCACAATGCTCGTAGACTTGTTTAACAGCTACTGATTGTTTGGTGTGACACACGCAAATTGTAGTGGAAAGTGCTATAATCGTAAATTGCACGTAAATTGGCTTTATTAAACGAGCGTACTTGCTGCAATAATACGAAACAGTACATGATATAGAAACTGTTTGTTTATGATCGTAATATGCTATATTTGTCTCGTTTGTCGTACCTAAACACTCCCGTTATTTTCCAGAATTTAGTTCTAAGCTAAATCTACAAAGCAGAAGTAAGCAGTGTTAAATAAACCATAGTTTCGTTGATAAAGAACGTGTCCCACTGCCTCCCATCAATCAATTAGTAAATTCGCTGAATTCGGCTACCGTTCAATCTTCGTGTATTTTCGGACAAACACGATCCCATGGAATTAACTCGACAAAACATAAATGATAAGATTAAAATTAAACGTAGAGTTTTGTGGTCGAGCTTTAAGTGTTTACAAAAATGACGTGTAAGTAAACATTTATTAAATTTTCTCATAAGTCTAGTCTATGGAGCCTTTAGTTTAGGTTTCTTACTCTCTTTAATTATGATTATCTCTTATAACCTACCAATTTTAGTTTCTAGCTATAGGAACAAGCAATTTGAAGAAACTAGAAACAAAAGAAAAAGTAATCAAAACATATATTCTCTCACTGAACTCTACGATAAGTGCAAGGCTCTTATTGTTCGACAACTGTTTATCGTCCAAACAATCATCCGTAAACATTCTTCGTTGAACTACAACTCATCCTTGCACGCTTTTTTTTTTTTGAGGATGGGAAATCATCAAATGACTCCTCCCGCTCTGGGTGGAGCGGAAGGGAGTGTCAGACTCTTACTGACTAAAACCCACCCGTGTTCCTTCCTTGGCCCTTTATGTTCCGGGTCAGCGGTACCCCTTTCGGATGATCCCGCTTTCCCGGCAGGCTTGGGCCCTCGTGGGCCCCCTCTTCGATGCTGACATCTCTTTGAGGCGCGCGTGGAACACGTACGCGCCGTCCAGCACGGGCCTGGTCCTGATCGGACGGTGAGCTACCCATTACTCACCCAGGCAGCCAGCGTGGCGTGGGGTCTCGGGATGAGTTGCGGCATAGTCTCGTGTCGTATACAGTTCCGTGATCTTCCGTTGCGTGCGGGCTCGTCAACTTCCTACTAGGTTGATCCTATACCGAAGGAGTAGCTCTGGCGTACGCTCGTTGAACGGGCGACGTCCCCGACTGAGGGCTCCGTGGCGGGTGGAGAGCTGCAACGGTGAAGCATAAACGTCCAAACCTATGGATAAAGAGACTAATCACAAAACAAACGAACCACAAGCTGCGTCCCGCTCGTCGGATGCGCTTACACAAACTAACGCACCAAGGGCCGCGTCTTCAGATGCGCCTTCCACATCCAAAACAAGGGTTGCGTCTCAAGATGCACCTAAGCAGCAACTACCCAAGAGTGCATCCACAGATGCACCCTACAAAACAAAAAAAACGCCCGTAAGGGATGCGCCACAACAGGCTGCGTCCCGAGCGATCCCAACCTCGTCTGCGTCCATGGATGCGCCTTCTAACACGACCCTGACCGAAAGGCCAAGGACAGCACTCGCTCATGGCGACTCGAGGAGTACTGCAAATGTGGATGCGCCCAAAACACGCCCAAAACACTGAGAGGGACCTGACGAGTCTGGCCAAAGCCCCACTGGCAGGAGCATCGAACGCCAAAAAAGGGCACACAGTGTCCAATAAAAACACGTCCCTCAAAGCGGTGTCGACAACGGCAGAGATGCCAAAAGACGAGGCTGCCACCGGCGCTAAGCGCAAGCGCAGCGTGAGGCCAAGAGGACGAAAATACCCAACAAAACCAAACACAGAACCACCGGCCAGGGCGCAGAAGCGTTCGCGTCCCGAAGATACCGTCACATCAACTGGGGTAGGCAAGAAGAGCAAGCCTGCTCGCTCCCGTATGGTGGACGGAACTTTGGTGAGCTACGCCAAAGCGGCCGCGTCTTTCAGGAGCAATGAGCTATGCGTTGCCGTCATGACCGAGCCGTTTTTGGAAATGACGTAGGAGCAAGCGGAGGGGATCCGTCAGACGATCGAGAACCAGCTCCGGGCTCTGCTAAAGGCTCCTGAACCAACCGACACAATTGATACCAACGACAGCACCGCGATCCATTTTAGAGGTCGGGCCCACTTCGCTGAAGGCGTCCTTAAGACATGGTGTGAGGACGACTTCACACTGGCCTGGCTGAAAAGGGTCATACACAACTTATCGTCCGCGTTACCGGGGACCGAGCTAACCGTTCGACCTCAAGCCGACATACCGAAGAAGGCAATGTGTATGTTGTTTGTTCCCGAGAACAGCGAGAACTCAACGGAGCTGCTCAGGATGCTGGCGAGGCAGAACCAGAACCTAAAAATTAACTCCTGGACTCTGACACATGAAAGGGCTAGACAGGAGCCCCCGGGTACCTGTCTCTTCTTTCGTGTGCCGGAGCCCATGGTCAAAACCATTAAAGATCAGCAACGGCGAGTATACTACCTCATGGGTAGTATATACATCCGCTTCCTGGAGGATGCCGCCATCATGCCAGGGAGGATGCCGCCGCGCCAACATCACGTACAGCCTCGGTTGCGCCCCAGGGGGAGTCTGTTCCGCCGCTTCCTGAACGCTCCCCGTCGCCTCCCGCAATGGGGACTGTTGGGGAGGCGGTGGATCTGGCGACTTCCATGGCAGCAATGGAGGTTGTTTCAACAGCAGGTTCAACAAGGGATCCACCCTCGTCCGGTCTGACTTCGGATGAGGATTGCTTTCCGCCGGGGGAGAGAAGTGAGGGCGAGGACAGCAGCCTCTGCTCCTCTCCTCTGCGGGACTAGGATCCTACAGACTAACCTCCAGCACAGCCAATCTGCGTCGGCTACCATGCGCAAAGAGCTGGAGAACCAACAAAGAAGAACCATCGCCCTCATCCAAGAGCCGTGGATCAGGGGTGGCAGAATATGCGGTCTTGGCAACATCGGGGGTAAGTTGCTACTAGACACCTCCGCAAGTAACCCGCGTACCTGCATTTTTGTCCTAAAACATGTACCTAACCTTTTAATCAACGAATTCTGTTCGAGGGACTTGACAGCAGTCAGGCTTTTCAGAACCGAACAGGAACTCCCGGACATTGTACTAGCCTCGGCATACCTGCCAGGTGACGAGGAGGTGCCTCTGCCAGAGCTCGCCTCACTGGTTGAGTACTGTGAAAAGGAGAAACTGGAACTAATCATCGCGACAGACTCCAGCAGCAGGACTGGACGGTATTTTCCCGGCTCTGCTCAGGTGGAGCCAAGATGTACTGGCTGACTACCTGGTTAAGGTTTTTCGTGCCAGCCTGGCCCACCGCTATATCCCCTTGAAATGGCGGGAAATAAAAATAATCTTTATACCGAAACCAGGTAGGGGCGACTTGGGCACGCCACAATTGCGGCGATAAGTCCCCTCTTTGAGGAGTGGCTTGAGAGGCGCCACGGCGTCCTCACCTTCCGCCTGACGCAGGTCCTCACCGGACACGGTTGTTTCGGGAGGTTCCTGTTCCGGATAAGGCGGGAGGAAACGCCCGGGTGTCACCATTGTGTGGATCGCCCGGAGGACACGGTGGAGCATACGGTGGAGGTCTGCCCGGCTTGGGCGGAGCACCGCCGTGTCCTCGTGGAGGCGATTGGCGGTGGCGATCTCTCGCGTCCGGCCTTGGTCCAGGCCATGGTACGGAGCGAGAGGGCTTGGGAAGCCGTCACCTCCTTCTGCGAAGCAGTAATGTTCGCGAAGGAGGAGGCGGAACGCGTGAGGGAGAGGCAAAGTTTGCGCCCTCACGCCCCTAGCCGCCGCAGGAGACGCCCTGGGCGTCGAGAATCGCAGGCCGATTCCCGGCCACCGTAGGCGCGGGCTTGCGAACGGCGAGCAATGGGCAGCTCGCCGTTCGATAAGAACCAGGCCCGGGTCGACGGCGCGTTGTGTTCCACGCGCGCCTCAAAGAGATGTCAGCACCAATGACGGGGTTTGCTAGGACCGATGCCTGCTAGGGTTGCGGAAAAGTCCAAGAGGGTTACCGTGGCCCCTGGCACAGGCAACTGAAGGAACACGGGTGGGTTTTAGTCAGTAAGAGTCTGACACGCCCTCCTGCTCTGCCCAGAGCGGGAGAAGTTATCTGATGATTTCCCAACCACAAAAAAAAAAAAAAAAAGGTAGGGGCGACTACACCCAGCCCAAATCCTTTAGACCTATAAGCCTCTCCTCGTTATTCTTGAAGACACTGGAGAGGCTGGGGGATAGGAGGATCAGAACCCAAATTTCGGTACAGACACCTCTACATCCGAATCAACACGCCTACTGTGCAGGCAAATCAACTGAATCAGCACTCCACAGCGTAGTCTCACGCATTGGAAATGCTCTTAAAGCCAAAAACCCAACCCTAGGCGCCTTCATTGATATAGAAGGTGCTTTCGACAAAACAAACTTCGTCAGCATCGAGCAGGCACTTGCCAGGCACGGTGTTGCGCGAACACTCATAGAATGGATCAATAACATGTTAAAATACCGTGCCATTCAGTTTACCGTGAACACCACCACGCGAGGTATCGTGAGTAGAGGCTGCCCACAGGGTGGGGTGCTGTCACCACTGCTGTGGAATTTAGTCGTAAATGAGCTCATTGCAGAGCTCAACGCCAGCAGTCTGTACTCGGTGGGATACGCGGACGATATAGCAATTCTGATCTCGGGGAAATTTGAAGGCATCTTATGTGATCTCATGAGAAGGGCTTTCAAAATAATCGAGAGCTGGTGCACGAGGCACGAACTATCGGTTAACCCTTCGAAGACAGAACTAATAATGTTTACCAACAAGAGAACTTTTGGACCCCATAGGCTTCCAAAACTCTTCAACGCTGAACTAACAGTACTGTAAACTGTGTACTGTAACAAGTACTTGGGGGTGATCCTTGATAGCAAACTTCTCTGGAACAAGCACCTTGACTACAAACTTAATAAAAGCAGAATTGCACTCTACCAATGTAAAAGAATGTTAGGGAAAACATGGGGGCTTTCTCCGAAGATAACTCTGTGGTTACACAAAGCGGTAATCAGGCCAATGTTGGCTTATGGCGCTCTGGTTTGGTGGACGAGGACTGAACTCTCGACCACCATTACCAGACTACAACGCTTCCAACGACTGGCCTGTACGGCTACCACTGGCTTCATGAGAACCACCCCAACTGCAGCCATGGAGATAGCCCTTAAACTAACTCCCCTTGACCTGTACATACAGCAGGAGGCGGCGCTAGCTGCCATCAGGCTAATGCATCTGACAATGCAAAAACCATACCAGTCCACACGCTAACATCCTGGACCGGGCGATTGAGTACCAACCGCTCATCGCTGCCCTGTGTGATAGAACACCAAACCAACCCATGTTCAACAAAAACTATATTATACAAACAGTTCAGGAGGAAACGGATCAGTCAGGAGCCGGAGGACGGCTCAAAAACACAAAACGGTTCAGGTGCTGGCGTACACTCCCTTGACCGTTCGATATTTCAATGTGAATGTGTTGCCTTAACACAAGCCGCAACAGCAGTAAAGCGCTTAGGCATCCGGAACTACGGCATTAAATTCCTATCCGACAGCCTATCTGTGCTCAAAGCTTTAGAAAACAAACAAACTAACAATAAACTAATTTTTGAGTGCCATTTAGCTCTGGAGAGGTTATCGACGTTTAATCGCATTACCCTCCAGTGGATCAAAGGGCATAGTGGATCCTTAGGCAATGATGCCGCTGATGAACTTGCGAAGAGAGGCTCTGATATGGAAGTGCTAGGCCCGTACCCACTTCTCCCTCTGCCTTTCTCACAATTTCGTGCGTGGATTCGCCAAAGATCGACCGAACTCCATAACAACAGATGGTTACGGGCAACAGACTGTAGACAGTCCAAATTGGCTTTACCAATTGTAGACCCGCGGTTTACCAAAAAACTTCTCAACCTGCGTAGAAATAACCTCAGAATAATTATAGGAACAATTACGGGCCATAACCCCCTTAACAAACATCTTTTTAACATAGGCGCCACATATAGCCCCCTTTGCAGGGGCTGCCTTGACGCCGAGGAATCAGCCGCCCACGTTATCCTGGAGTGCGAGGCTGTGGCTTCTCAACGGGAAGAAATCCTCGGAACAGTGAGGTCGCTCCGCGAAGCCTGTGATGCCCCCAGGAGGCTTCTGTGCTTTTGGGCGGAGCTAGGCTGGCTGTGTTAGCCAGTATCCCCACGCACAACGGACCAAATGAGAGTCTAAGTGCGGAAAAGGGAGTCCCTATCATCATCATCATACCCATTACCGGGAGTCGTCACGCGGCTCCCGGCGCCCGGAGCGTCCACCGCGGCGGCTTGGACGGGAGACTCTCTCCCTCTCCCGTCCCGCCACCTCCTTCGCTAGCATGACTGCTTCGCAGAAGGAGGTGACTGCCTCCCACTCCCCCTCGCCCCGGACCATGGCTTGAACCAGGGCCAGGCGTGAGAGGTCGCCGTCGCTGCCGATCGCCTCTACGAGGACACGGCGGTGCTCCGCCCATGCAGGGCAGGCCCCCACCGTATGCTCCACCGTGTCCTCGGGGCGATCATCGCAGTGGTGACACCCGGGCGTTTCCTCCCGCCTGATGATGTGCAGGAACCTCCCGAAACATCCGTGTCCGGTGAGGACCTGCGTCAGGCGGTAGGTGAGGACGCCGTGACGCCTCTCTAGCCACTCCTCAAAGAGGGGTCTTACCGCCGCTATCGTGGCGTGCCCTGCACTGGGTTGCGACAGTCGCTCTTTCCATGCCGCCATGAGACCGCGCCGGAGGTCCGTCCGCTCCGCCGCGATTTGCCGCGGAAGCGGGGTTTCCCCCCGGCGTAGTGCCTGCGCGCGCCACTCATACAGGCGCGCGAGGACTATCGCCTCCAGATCCCACGGCAGCAGTCCGGCAAGGAGGCTTGCCGCCTCGCCCGAGATCGTGCGGTAGCCCCGGATCAGCCTTACGGCTACCACCTTTTGGGGCGCGTTCAGATAGTGGGCGGCTCTCCGCCGCAGTGAACGCGCCCACACCGGGGCCCCATATGTAGCCATGGACCGCACGACCCCCGCGTAAAGCCTCCGGCAGGAGGCGTTTGGACCCCTCAGGTTGGGCAGGAGCCGCTTGAGGGCGGCCCCAGTCCGTTCCAGTTTGGGGGCCAAACGTCGGAAGTGCTCCACGAAGTTCCACCGGCTATCGAGCACGAGTCCTTTCATCGTGGACTCGACGCCGATGTGAACCCCTCCTGCCGTTAGTTGGGATCCCGATGGTGGCCTGTTCCGGGGCCCATGGAAAGACATGGCCTCGGACTTGTATCCTTGCACGCTCATAAACGCATTAAGACAAATGTATGTACTACTCAACTGTGTAAAAGTAGTCTTTCGTTTCCTTGGCAGTTATTTATACAATAAAATAAACTCTACTTTAAAAATGCACCCTCTTTCTAAAACAAAGCGCAAGCAAAGAGCAAGTACTCACCACGTATCTATTGGACCTTGATTACCATAGCACTGAAAGCCTCTTAATTGTTTTAAGATAAATGTGTTTTCAGCCTATACCACCACATTACAGTACACCACACCACACTACTCTACACCACATCACACCATACCACACCATACCACATCATACCGCACCACACCGCACCACACCACACCACACCACACCATACCAGACCATACCACATCATACCGCACCACACCGCACCACACCACACCACACTATACCACACCATACCGCACCACACCGCACCGCACCACACCACACCACACCTTAACATACTTTACTAGTACTCATATTGTCAATAATAATATTTGTAATTATATTTTTTTTTCCCTTAATTTTCACATACCAAAGTTTGAAATAATAATTGTTATCATTTAAGATTACTCAAATACTGTTTTTGGGGGGGCCTTGTAATCTATGTGAAAGGTTTTTCCTAGTGCAGGTACCAGTCTCCCACAAAGGATTTGTCGAATGTTAGTGTCTTCATATTTTTAAGGCGCCTTTGTGGAAGAAAAAATAATGTTTATTTATTACAATATTATTATTATTTTTGTTCCAATTAGCATTAACAAATAAAGATAGGAATAGTATGAAATACAGCCCATTATAAGTCTACACATAACGACAGCGTGTGCTACATCAAAAGGTCGTGAGCGGTATAAGTGTAGATTTCCCAAGAGCTCATAATACTGATAAAAGTACCTTCACAAGTAAAAACTTGTCTCCCAAAGGACGCAAGTTCTTCCCAAATAGATTACGATAGCCGTTACCTACAGACAATAATATGGCAGCTATTGTTGAGAATATTGTTCTTTAGCTATTGTAATTTTTGTCCTGAGAATATTTGACCTTTTCTCCAGTTAATATTAAAGAACTCGCCTTCTGTAAATAAAGAATTTTCCATGAATACTACAGTTATTAAAGAATACTATTAAGCTGATTTATTCGTTTGTAACTAATTACATCATTATCCGCCTATAGTGTTCCCACTGCTGGGACACAGGCCTTATCTGTGTGAGAGGGAGTAGGCCGTAATCCACCACGCGGGCCCAACGCGGAGTGGTAGATGTCACATGTCTTCAAATTTTTAGTTTTAGGACATGCCGGTTTCCTCACGATGTTGTCCTTCAACGTTTTGAGAGAAGTGGATATGAAATTATTTACACAAAGTAAAACGCCTGCCTGGGTTCGAACCTACGACCTACAACTCGTAAGTCGGGGCCGCTACCACTGAGCCAACACTATTCTGATCTAATAATAATTATGCCAAATCAAAGGAGTTGTCTCTTCTCACTAGCCAGGAGAAGGCCATGCCTAGGATTATTATTGCTTGAAAATTAATAATTAAATAATAAAATACATACATCATTTCAGCCATTCCCGCTGGAGCCTTCTTGGGCTTGAACTCTTTAGAATTGTAGTCCACCACGCGGCCTCCGTGATGGTTAATGGACTGAGAAGCTTTTTTGTCAATAGTGATTCTTCATAATATTATCAAACTGCACCTAAATCCTTTGTATATTTCTTTAGTCACCCATTAAACAGCATATCTAACACAAACCTTATATCAACTTGTCTTGTTATAATATTAACTTCGACCAAGTTCCGTCTCGAAGGACTAACGTTCAGTGTGATGCTCGTGTTGCTGACGAGGCCTCGAGCACAATATTAGAAACTTTATTAATTCCCTGATGTCTTCGACAACTGTCTTCAAAAGCGGCTTCACTAATTGGAGAGATCGTGCGTTCCATTTGAAGCTCTAATAAACGGGAGAGCCGTGAAAATACAAATACAATTAGCTCAGTTGTAAACGTTTGGGTAATAATTATATAAATATAAGGTATCGATTATTGTTAGGATGATGTGAGTGGCAGATTAATAGAAGGATTTTCCTGTGAGAGACAAGGTTACTGGTATCACACATAATATAATATCCACGTGTTCATTATCCCTGTAACCGTAGCGTTATTACGTTTCGAATAACGTAAAGCTCATAATCAGGTCTCAAAAATAAACCTTTGAAACAATCCCATCTGCAAATCTTGACAAGATTTGTAATAAACATTAAGACCAACTCACGCACCAACACGAACAACAATAAAGTTAATAACGAAGAAGAAAATTTTATCACACGCTCACAGACTTCGTATGTATATCCGAAATGATCGTGAGAGTGCGCGAACTAGGCCGGGTATAGTCACGTGATCCGTCACCCTGTGACAGCTCCACAGAACAAGCAATAACATGTGTTACGTTACATACACCCAAATTTTATTACGATACAAAGTTACGTGGTTCATGAACATGAAATCCAATCTCATTTCTCATTCCACAAAAAGTGTAGTCTTATACCTCAGAGTAACGGGCCATATTCATATCCTCTGTACACAATACATGACCTGAATTCTAGAAAAAAGGTTTGAGGGACAAAAACGATACAAAGACGATAAACAAGAAAGACAAAAATTACTTCCTACGGACCACAGCGTATCTCATTTGTCTAGGAAAAAAATTTTAGAGCCTCAGATAAGCCCAAAGTAAAAGTAAGATGAAACGGAAGGATATTCGAGATGAAGCCGAGGACCATAATAATATAAGCTTTAAAATATAGCCGGATACGGGAAAAATCCTTTCGCAGGCCAAGTTTGGGGCTCGAATGCAAAGAAACTTGGTCAACAAAGTTTCCGAGTGCGGTTTTTCATGCTTTTAAGACAAAACTTGGGGCAGAAGCGCAAAGATATTTTAAAGACGCATATTTTAAAGTTAGCAAACAAAAATGAATGTTGTGAGAAAATTTTATAACAACACCTTCGTGAAAGTTTGAAAATATGTACCTTTATAAAATAAGATTTTTACGAGTGTTTCACGATACAAAATGAGGCTCCAAAATTAAAGAATTTACGCTTCAAACGCTACTTTGGCAAACAAAACATGAAAGACGTGTGGAACGTACAACAATATTATTGTTTCACGAACGGAAATACGTTAATCTTAATGCTTGTATCAACAAAATGATACAAAATTATTATTTTTCTGGTCTCCTTGACATGTTTCATTATAACGATTCAATTTCACGTTGTACTCATTTCATTCCACTCAAGTCTAGCAATTAACAAACTAATTATACCTACTCTTTATTTTTCTTTTGTCTACTAGAATTACCTACAACAAGCCTTCTTTAAAATCTTTCTTTTCTTACTTCCATTTTTTATATTTATCAAATTCCCTGTTTGTCACTTTCGTTGGTTATTTAGTTAAACATTTAATTTCAGACCGTAGAATTTAAAGTAATTAGCTGATGTCATTAATATTTTCATTACTCATAAAACAGATTGCTGCGACGTTTCAAAATGCATAATATATTAAATAGAGATAATGAGATCACAATATATTTACGATATTTCATTTAAATTCATGAGCTTAAAATGCCGAGCAGCGTTGAAAAACCAAGAGGCTTTTCATATAAGACAAAACAAAAATTATCGCTTGTTGATCACATTTTTTTCAAAACACGTTTGCGGTTCTAAGATTAAGTCGAAGAGCAGTGGTGGCCCAGTGGTAACAACCGTGATTAACGAGTCATAGGTTCGGGTCGTAGGTTCGAACCCAATCAGGCGCTTTACTTTTTCTAAATTATTTAATCACCACTGATCTCAAAACGGTGAAGGAAAACGTCGTGAGGAAACCGGCATGTCCTAGAACCAAAAATTCGAAGACATGTGTCAACCCGCACTGGGCCCACGTGGTGGATTACGCCCCACTCCCTCTCACAGAGAGGAGGCCTGTGTCCCAGTAGTGGGAACATTATGGCCTGTGATTATGTACGCGATTCTCACCTGCAAACGACGTAGGTGGAAGTAGTGAGGAAACCCACGTGCGTAATAAAAGCTAAAGTGCAATGTGTGCCTTGATAATAATAGCGCCGATAGGTGGCGCTGTTGTCACGTTAGGCGTGTACCCCTGAGGCGGGGTCGTGTGACAGACATGATTGATACCCGATGATTTTCCGTTTTCTGGGTTACTTCGCTTCTACCAATCGGGAAATAGGTAGATAGTAGGTACAATAAGTACTTTGCTAATATTCTTATGTTGTAAATTGTAAACAAATATGATGTGTTCAGTAAAATAGTAACAACATGTAACTTGCACGTAAAACCATAAAGATTATGTTAAGCAGAAAGAGTAGGCACAAAAAAGTGCCTCCCCTTCTTTCACAAATCTTTATTAACCTATCATTATTTAACATTGTCACTTAACATATCCCATAGCGATTCCTGTTCCTAAATAAACAATAAAATACATTTGCTGCTTCTTGCTTCAGTCGCCCCCAAGACAAAAGCAAATAACCTAGAGTAAAGGGCCCAGACTATTTACGACCGGCATATTGCGTTATAAAAAATGATAGCGGTTTTCTCCCGGAGAAGCCTCGTTTGCCGCTTATCAGCCAGACTGATAACGCCAGGCCCGTAAAGGGAAGCGAGTCGACAAGACATACTTAGCCTTATCTAATAATATTGACTAAGAAATATTTCATAATATAAAGACGGCTGTCACCGAGCTCGATTAGCCTTTTGTTTATCTACGAAACTTGCGTTTTTGCCCTATTTTTTCCCAAGAGACGTAAACGTTGTATTACATTCGCGCACAGACAAAACACATTACAATAAAAGATTCGACGGCAATGGAACCCACGAGTATGTTTCTTACGCAACATTTTTTTTCGCATTTGTGATTTAACGAAAGTATTCCTACAGAATATAATCTTATCTCCAAATGAAATTCAGAAACATTCACTCTAATGAAGTGTACTTGTTTCAAATCCCAAAACTCTTACTTAAATATTTTATGGGCAACATTATTTTAATTAAGGCTCAGTGCAGAACCCAAGGTTTGATTTTATATTGAATTTTGTTTCAATTGTTCGTACCTATCGGTGGCCACTAATTACTCAAGGGAAGCTAAGAATTATGAGTCTCGAGATAACGATGTTGGAAATTAACACAATTAAACACCGTCTTGAACGTTCCTATTATATTTACAGGGAACTTATTATTTTTCCTGCACTTAACGTAGTTTCTTCCTTACTTTTTTCCTCGACTATTATTACAGCTGACCAGATAGGCCGGAATTACGTCGGCAAATATAACAGAAGGTATCAAGATTGATTACTTGGTCATCTTACCTAAAATATTAAGCTCCATCGAATGCTGAGTACTCATTTCGGAATTCCGAATTCCGAAACTCAGGAATCTTTAAGTACCGATTAAGTTGATAAGGCTTAACAAGATTGGCAAATTTCGGAAAGAATCTGTAGCCGCTGAGTAATCCGAAGTGAGATAATCGGCGCACCATCAAGGCTTATCGTCGATGGCACTTGAACAATACAGATGAAATTCAAACAAGCGTCAGTCGATAATCTGCTCCGCGTCTTGATCGCAAATCAGGCACTTACCTCCCACGCCGTGCGCCACGGTACTGCCATAAAACATTATATCCCGAGCGACGACAAACTTCCAAATCATATTTTACGTAATATTTTATATTTACACAGTGTATTTCCCTCGCCTTTAAGCTAGAGCACGATACAGTAAGCCAGCGAAGCGCTTGAAACAGAAGATGGCAGACTTAAGACCACTTTATGCTTTCCCAGTGAGTGCACTACGGCATAAAGATACATTTTTGCGCTGCTAGAGCCCCGAGCACGGCCCTGTTTACTAATAGCCTGTATACATCGCATTAACATTTAATTATCTTAATTAGTTTATTTTCGTAACAATTAATCCGCTCTCGAGCTTTTTTGTGCAAAATTAGGAGCAGTATTAAGACCTGAATGTTTTAGCACTGCAACCGCACGAGTCACAGTTTGGGGTTGAAACTAGAATGGAGCACTATTTCAAGGCTGGCTTTATAAAACTTTGGCTACATTATTCACACACCAGCTCCTGCCCGTGGCTTCGCCCGCGTGGATGTTGAAAATTATTCCACGGGTACGTGCTGCCGGGATAAAAGTATTCTATCATACAAATCCATTCAGGCTTTAAAGCGTGAAAAGGTAACAGACAGACAGATAATAAATGCAAATAATATTTTTGTATTTTATGAAACAGGTTCTAAGATTCTAAATATCAAGAAAGAAAATAATAATTGATTTTAATAATATTATCATCGACAATTTTAAATACTATAGCGCCGCCATTGACCACGTATTACCTACTTATTAGCAAATTTATTTTATACTTCAAATTTTAATAAATTAAAAATAATTAAAAATAAATACTGATATAAATAATACCTCAAGATACGGGTTCTGACTATATTTCTAATTCCTTAAATCTCAAAGATACATGAACATTTCAATAATCATGTGAATTTTATAATCAAAATATTTTACCCCCATGGGGGATGATTTTACAGAAAAACTAGAACAATTTTTTTTACTATTTCTTACCAAAAGCATAAATTTAAATTTTCATATTATGATATTGAGAAATGCTAAGTTTCCCATGCAATCTTTCATGCGCATGCTCTCTTTTATCTTTCTTTCTTTCTTTTGCACCCCTTTTTAGGATTATTTTTTATACAAAAAGTAGCCTATGTCCTTCCCCAGGATGCCATCCTTGACAAATTTTATTTGTGGTTGTCATTTTATCAGTGGTTTAGGCGTGAAAAGGTAACATACAGACAGATAGAGTTACTTTCGGATATATAATATTAGCATGGAGCTAAAAGCGTCATTTATATAACGATTTAAAAAAAAAGTTAACAATTTATTTCTTATTTATTCTCTTCACCCTCTACGAACCAATATCCTTCGGACCCATAAAACTATTATGTTTCGTAATGGTTAATTTCCTTGATACTCCGATATCAATTGACCGGAGAAAATAGTCTGGAGCATTATTATAGTGGAAATAGCTATAGGATGAAGGTAAAAAATAACAATCATATTATTCTTTTTGACCCGAGGGATATTTTCTAGACCTAATAAATAACAGTCGGCTGTTTTTCTTTTTTGTAGTTACTATGACATAATTTTTCAAATTATCACTTACTTTATTAACTTCCGTGTATTTCATTTCATTTATTTGCATACCATAATGTGAATTAAGTTGTTACAAATTGGCTTAAAGCTAAGATACAGTTATGAACCCTGTAATGGGCACAGCAACATTAAATAAATAATTTAATTTTAATATTAAATAAGTAATAGCATTTAGAACATTAATAATTCTTAATTATATTAAATGTATTTAGAATAATTGTACAATATTTATTGTTTACTATAAAAGCGTGAATGTAATTGGCAAATGTAGAAGTAATCTCAATTAAATTTATTGCAATTCCAGTCACAGTTTATCATTCTTGTATTAATTTATATTAAAGTAGCTTTTGTTTATTAGAAATAGCTTTAATTTATTACTAAACATATTATATGTATTTATATTTTTTTAATGTTCCGGTATTATTATATATTTTTTATTGACATTACATATGTACTTGATTACTTAATGCATTTTAAGTCGTGATGTTGGAATTTTTAGTCTGTTTTTATGTCTTAGAGTAAATTTACTCTGTGTGGAATATATTCTGTTCTGTATTCTGTCTGCTCTCTTTTGGTGTATAATTCGGGATATTTGCGTACAAATTTACAACTTTCAAACATATAAAGGCAAGGCAAGGTCAAAATCTTCAGCTCCTCAAAGTGAGGCTTACAACTGTCATTCATCTATGTTGACCAGAGTTCTCATAAGTTTTTTTTTGTATGGTAAATAGTGTGGGCGCGTCCGTCAGTACTATTGAGTACCCCATACGATGATGCCATATTTGAGCCATGCGTAAGCGTACGCGTAATACATGACCCGTGCAGTTTTAAGGGCTGTAGTCTTTTTGATCTCGCGGAGTGCATATGAGAATTTAGATAACATTGCCCTTAATTTTTGGATATGGGACTTCCAATCAACGTGTGAGTGTATGTCCAAGCCTAATAAAATGAACTTACTAACAGCTTCTAGTTTCGAGTCTTTAAAACTAAAATTTATGTCTAACTGTGTTTTTGGCGGGGGTTGGACGTCAATTATTTTGATTTAATTAAAGTTTATTTCTAGATTGTGTTCTGCGTATTTTGCGTATGAATGTAAAGAAATGTGCTTTGTCTTATGTATCTAGGCTCTATCTTGCATTTTTAGTTTGACAATATTGTGCTATAGTGACCGGAGTAAAGCCAAACTAAAGCACGTGCTAAGTAAAGTTGATTGATCTCGGTCTTAGTCTTAATTGAGTGCAAGAAGAAACAAAATATTTAAAAGGCTTATACAAAATTGTGATGAATTATAAACACCCATCATCCGGATCTACATTTTACCGTCAGTTTTCTCTAGTTCGGGATCGAAACCGAGTTTTATTTGCAACTTCAATTAATTTTCGGCTCATATAGCAAACTTTCGTTTCTCTAGGTGTTTGTTCAACAGATTAAAATTTTCCCGAACACAGGCAAGCCTGTGGGCTATCGCTTTCACTGTCCGACACCTATTCCTATTTAATAAAAAAATATTATGTTTGTTCTAAAATTGTCATCCGATATCGGGGCTGTCAGAAACCCATTCCATTTCTATTTTATGGCTGGCACTTATGCCAACCATTAGTCGAAAGTCAATATTTTACGTCAGTTAAGATGTAATGTTTTCTACAATGTCTAAAGAAATGAATAAAATATCCGATTTCTAATCTCGATTGACAATGCTAGTGCCGAATCTGGTTTCACTTAGTTGATACCCAAACGAGCCTTTAAAACAACTGAGAAACTGTATAAAAAGCGTTTAGGTTCGATGTTACGATAAACTTAGAGGCTGGGGGCTAAGTGAAGTACAACAAGAAGTAAAAAACAGTTGACTGAGGTCCACGAGAGTCGACAGACCCCATCTGTCGACTCTCGTCCAGGCTACTTAAGTTAGGAGACTTAGGGAATGCCAAGAAGTGATGTCCATTACGACAGTAAGGGACCGAGAAATATTTATTAAGCTGATATTGGATTAAATACCACATTAGGTTGCATAGCGGAGGACGTAGTCTAAGCTAGACAGTTCAGTTTTGTAAGCTGTGAGGAGCTGGGTGAAACTGCACGTGTTGCGTGTTTCGTAAGTGAGTTGCGATGTAATTCCCACCGAGGAGATACTTGGTAAGTGTCAACTTTAATCTTTAGTAATAGTGTGTAAATCTTAATTACGGACTTTTCCATTATATTGTTCTGACAGATTGATTTGTATTGTGATTTATAGGCAACAGTTAGGTGATATCGCTGTCGAGCTATTAATGATCATTTATTCCAGCATGGCGAACTTACTCTTATTGTGTATTATAGTTTATAATTAACGCTATTTTCTCTTGTATTACGTGATCACCTCCTATTCCGTGCCTTGACAGATATTTGTCATTTGAGATTGGTTATACGGAATCGGAGAAGGCCTTCCGCTATACTTGACTCTGAGCACCAACGCTCCTGACTCTTGATGACTGTTGATCCTTAACTGACGCACCACACATGCAAAGCAGAACCGCCAATACTCAGTTCATCTTAACCAAACTAGGCTATAAAGTCGATCTCTAATTAAATTATAAAACAATCAAACGTTAGTGATGATTACTGCTTCCAAAAAGGTCTGGCCACAGAACACTTTGCGAGAGGTTTGTTGTATGCACATTTCCTGGAGAGGGGGAAGGCTTCACACAGCGTCACAAACTGGAATGATATTCGTTCTAAGAACGCTAGGGACATCGGAGGCTAGGACGCTAGGCGACGCTAGGGGTATCTCGACAAAACCCACACCCGGCTTTTTGTAGGCCAATTACTGAATCGACTGAGTTTTACTGCAGACTGAGTCTACGGTGCGCTTGTGCAAATTTTCTGTTGTCTTAGTAAAAAAAGGGCTAGCCCGCCGTAAGGCTATCATTAACATTAATACGCGTTTAGAACTACTCAAAACTTGTCTCCCTCAATGGCAGTTGGACTTCGCAGTATAGTGCAGACATTTATATAGTGCATAGGGAACGTGTTCTTTTAGAATCGTATTAGTGTCCATAGAGGTTCTATGGGTTAGTTTTAGCAGGATACGTACAATGAGACAAATGTAAAACGGTTCCCGGTATCACTGAAGTGGTTACATTGTAAACAGATAAATTAGCGTAGCTATAAATGCAAACCCTCTCGTCTTCTTAGTTTCACATATGTATAATTAAAATACTTATGTTTTCTAACTGTGAATTCCCAATATTACATTACATCACCTTGTGTCCCCTCCTTGTCCCCTAGTTTTCTAAGTCGGGACAAAGCAGTTTAGTTTAAGGCTATACTATATTGTAGTCTGTGGTTTAAGGGAATTGATTTCTTATAATGGTGGGAGGGCGGGTACTCTCCTCCCGTTTCATTGTAAGAAATGAATAACCAATCCAAACTTGGGTAAGTTTGGTGACGAACTATACAGGAAAGCGCAGATGGTGGGGAGCTTTCCCTTCCCTTTAAAGGGAAGCCGATCTTAACACCAATATTAACATAATTAGGAAAAACAAACATTTTATCAGCCTAGGGTTATTCAGATAGAGTCACACTTTCAATGTAAGTACCTACAGTCAAGCGGCAACCGGAGACATTTCCGATTGCTTACGGCATGATCAGACTTTGATCACAATATTTTACCGGTCCGGTTCTGTCACTTTTTGTTCCGGCCCGCTTGAGACTTACACGCTCCGGGAAATTTAATAATTCCTCAAAATCCTGCAAGTGATGTTTCGAGGTTCGGATTCGGTCTCTGGTTCAAACTTTGATGTATTTTAGTCGGAGGCGGTCAGGTTTGTTTTTAAGTTATATTGCTTTTCGTAATTGGACTTTGCAGGTGTTTTTGGCTTACTATTTACGTGCCTACTCACTCTTTCTTAATTAAAATTGTTATCATGAGGGCCCAATCAATCCACCATAAGAAAATACACATTACTTCATAATAATATTTACGTAACTAAAAAGTGTGTTCGCAGATCGGTGGGATTGCCCGATGATGAGGAGGTGGATACAGCTCCACGCTGAATTTTGAAGTGTATATCTGTAACGTACTAACACTAGAAGTTATGTTAAATTGTTACTAACCCTATGGACTCCGGTCTGAAATAAAAGTTTTCTATTCTATTCTAGAAGCACCTGAAGCTTTCATTTATTATAGGGTACACACTAACTTTAAGTAGGTACGAGAAAATACAAATATACTCCACATTGTATTGCATTCCAGATTGGAATGAGATAGTCCCAGTTATCTAGGTACCTGCATCGGTACATCCTCATCGCTTTATTATCTGCCGAACTACTATTTGGAGATACTCCAGTATATTTCCGAACCGTAACAATACATGCATCCTCAGAAACTACAATATTACAAAGGGTAGCAATACATCGGGGACGATACGATACATCAAAAATGCAATTTTGATACAAACTCACACAATGGGTACACTAGAACCTTGTTATCAATATCGTTCGGTATTGGAAAGAAAATGTCCCCTTATTGCCGTATCTTTCGCGGACAAAACGAGGGAATGTCTTTGAAATCCTTTTTTAAGAAAGAAGTTGTGAAATACCTTTTTTGTTCAAAGACTAATGAGCTCCTAAACACGACAGATCAGGAAGGATTCATTACGACTGTGTCGTGGCGCTGCGCTGGCTACAAATTCAACGGGTAGAAAATAACAAGAAATAAAGTTTCTTACGGAAACTTCAATATCTCTGGTTCCGTTATTATAAAAGAGCATAAGTTAAAGTGCATAAGTTATTAAGCCAAAAAAAAACACTCTAAAGCCGTAACAGCAATTTATTGAGTAATAAATATGTATGAGTATAAATAATAATGTCTAAAAGTATTGAAAAACTCTTTTTTTTTTGTACTCCGTAATATTATCATAACGTTCAACACTTCAACTAGTTCAACTAGAAACTTCTTTAGAACAAAATGTTTATCATAAAATGAATTATATTTTCATAGACAAAGCTTTCACCACTTCTACATAATATTACATGGCTTCTCACGCTTCAAGAGGCTTGATTATAATGAAGACTTTTATTACATGTTATCTTTATATTAAATTTATACTGAGACTAGAAACTAAATAGACAGAAAGCTAACTTGCCATGGTAACAACGAAGACGACATCAGCGTATCAGCCCGTGACTGTCAATTGCTTAACAGGATTCATCACAGATTGCTGCATTGAACGGCCATAGGGGAGTACTCCGATATAAACTACGTATCAAGATCAGGATGACAGCCAGTGATAAGCGCATTGGATGTTATAGCCGTGAATAGCTTAGCTACGTGTCTTGGGCAACCAGTCACCAGTCACTTGCAGCTTGATTACGTAACGGTAACAGTTCAACTCCATCCATTGACCCTTTTTGAAAGAACACGCGAAATGGATATTGCTGAATCATTGCAATCTTTCTTAATAGTGAGCTGTTACGCAATTAAGCTGCTGAATACTTTGAAGTCTTAAAACAGTACCCACATGAAGTCAAGCCTTTATCCCATTAGAGTAGGCAGAAACATCAAAACGCCACATGCTTCTATTATTTTTTGCTTCGTCCACGTTCCAGTGCAAATTCTACGCATCTGATCTTTTTGAAGGAGATGCCGTCACAAGCCTTCTTAATTTTTACGTGCACTTTGTACATAAGCCTCCCAATTAAATTTAAGCTAGTTTCATACAAGTCCTCTGAAGCTTTATAACATTTCTTTACAATATTATTATTGCTAACATAATTCCAGTAATTGTAACAGCTAGGCGGAGAACTAAAACTAATTATGCTCAACTCGTTATTAAACAGTACAAGGAGGGCCAAGGGGTGTCGTGCTATGAATTATTTATTCGATGAAAATGCTCTTGCCGAGTGAACAAGTTGTTACCACTGAAGCAATAATCTTCACTTGTAATACTCTAGCGACGACATCTTTTTAAGTTATCAACGTTGTATAGGCATGTTTCTGAATCAAATTATCATGTTGAAATGCCGCTGATAGGAACTTTGTTTTCGGTCCTATTTTCTGAAAGTAATGTCACTTGGCGGCAGCGAAGTCATGGGTTCCCAGCAAGGCGATCGACATTTTAACGGATCGTATACGTACCTAACTCAGCGAAAGCTAAGAAACCCTTGCTTATACAGGGTTACTGGTAACTCGACGTATTCCTTGCAGGACGTCATATATAGGGTTAAAATGCAACAAATTAAGCCAATTTTTTTTTTAATTTTTTTTGTTCACTAGACAGCATTTTGTGTGAAGTAACAGCAAAAATCACAAAAAAATTAATGTTTGTTTAGTGATATTTTGCCAAGCTTTCTGGCGTTTTTGAACTTTTAATTATGAACAAAGATCTGCTACGGCATCAACTATGATATTAAGTTAAATTTCAGTACAGTTGCGCTGTAAATCATTTTTAAATTGGCTCCAAATGATTTAATCTGGGATTTTTCATAAAAATACTGAAAATGTAACTAACTCAAAAACTACTGAACTTCGGTAGAACATTTGGTGGCTTGATTTGTTGCATTTTAACCCTACTACGACGTGCAAGGAATACGTCGAGTTACTAGTAACCCTGTAATATGAGACATTGATAATTCTGAATCACATAAATCAACACATTTATTAATACGTCTTCTAAAGTTCTACATTTAATTATATGTAAACAAATGATTACCTACATAACTATCTATCATTTCTTTAAGTTGAATTTACCCGCGCTCATTTGCACGAGCGATTATTAGAATGACCGATAAGGTAGATTGTATGAATGTAGGAATGAATGACTGACTGAGGTGAACTGAGATGAGAGTGTTTTGTGCATGTCATTGTGTTAAAGTTATAAAAAAAATATTGTGTGAGATAAAATACCTGAAGGATTTAAAGGCGACGATATTCGTGAAATTAAAAGCTTTGAATGTTTTTTCTCTATTTACAGGTAAAGTAATATTTTGTAAAGCATTAGGTAGGTACTTACTTTATACAACGATAAAAACTCTATTTACTGAAACGTAGTTGAGTTTATTCACGGACGCCGATTACTGCATATAAGATATCTTAAATATATAATTGATATGGTGTACATAATATCTTTAATATATCCTTATTCTATATACCTAAAAATATCTTCAAAGTAGAATATAAATATTTCTTGAAATCTTTAAGAGACACGAGCTTTCCTGGAATGAATAATCATGAGCATTTTCTCCACAAAACCATCTATTTATATTAATTCAAAAGCCGTCAGAGGAATGTCCCGCGATTCCATTTATGTTTCGAGTAATTAAACCACCTACACAGGGACCCCTCCATATTAGCGAGATAATGATTAAATTTAATTAACGTAATTAAGCATATTAGAAGCAAATTAATGAGCTGAAATATTGTTTTTATATGTTTTGTGTATATGAGACGTGTTCACTCTGTGTAACCTCATGGGGTTCATTATGAAAACAACGACTGAATTGTGTTTATGAATTAACATTTTAATTATGTGTCTGTCGTCCCGAAGTAAAAGTCCTATCACATTAGCGCTGCGTAGTGTGACACGACGGGGCGCTTCCCTGCGTGATTTAATATTCTTTATATGAGATTCTGGAGCAGACGATGCATGAGGTGCCTATGCTGTTTTCCAAAGAGACGCAGATGAAAGTGAGACAAAATTTTACACATTATCGTAAGAGAGTGAATAGGCAATTTCAGCACGTACGGTACTTGCAGTTTGCAGCTGCTTCGATGTAATTACACCACTATATGCGACGCAAACGGCGACTACGGAAAGCAGTGTGGTCGGACCTTTAAAACAGAGCAAAAACATAACAAGCCTTTGGACGACAAAAAACTTGTATTGTTAACGCAAAAAATTAAAGCATATTTTTTTTAGTAAAACAACAAGTTTTGTTCTGAAACCTCTCCTTTGTCTCACAGAAATATTTTACACTCAGTGCTTTATTGTGGTTCGTTTTCTTTTTAGTTTATTTTACGCAGATAGTTTACAAGATTTACCAGCTATGAAGAATACAGAGAAAAATCTCAAAAAATAAAATTATAGAACGGCGATAAATCCAAGTTACTGCAACATTTTCCATAGAAAATATGACCACGAGTAGCTTCTGCAAACGTTTGCTATAAAAATATGATTTATTTGGTCTTTCGTTTGCAAACGCCGTCCTCGTGACCCATAAACGGAAGAACTTTAAATTATATAATATTAATTATGAAGTGCTCCAACGCTTCCAGAAACGTCCGATACAGGATGTCTCTTAGGTGATGAATTTTTCGCAATTACCTATAATAAATTGCATTGAGTTGGGAAGTCATTATTATTTACCAAGACTTCACAGTTCTGCTTCGAGAATTTACGCCCGTCGGTTGTTTTTGGAGAATTCTAATTAGCAAGTACGGGTGTGTCTAGGCAAAAAAAAACAGCAAAAACCAGTAGTATTAAATACTACTATACCACATAAAAAGGTTAGTTATGCTTTGCAATAGTCTGTGAATACGTAAAACGTTGAGAGGACCCGAAACCCGTTTGAAATAAAACGTTTCCACGTACATCATACAAAAAAGACACACTGAATTTCATATGAAATGTTTGATATAGGTAGCTACCCAAACGATAATATACGAAACAAAGAAATAACATTAATTTACTGCAACTACATACTAGACTCACGCCTGGGGGAAGTCGGAAACGTCAAAATGCCAACTGCTACGATCCTCAAACTCTCATTTTGCTTCTACGCTCAACTAAGTATCATAAATACATGCAGCCGTCCCAAAAGAATCTACCCTCATTTGATCATAATAACTCAAAACGAAACATTTCTTTCAGTCATATAAAGTCTCTCTTAGTAATCATTTCCTACAAAAACTCCTAATGCATGGGTGCTTCAGTTTCATGTGTATTATAACAAAAAACGCGACTGCCACTAAACTTAACGGTTCGGCTTACGACCTTCGAGCCATCAAGACGATTGCTGTCTGGTCTGGTTGCTGACTTGAAATCCATCGTTATATTACACAAAGTGAAGATGTTTGTAAGCTTATATACCTATATGTTACTCAATCACGCTTTAACGGCTGAACAGATTTGGGTGAAATTTTGGAAATAGCCAGACTGTATTCTAGATTAACATATAGATACTTTTTAAACGGCTATATTTAGTACTTTCCCAAGAACTCGAGTGAAACCGCAGACAACAGCTATTTCTTCGTATATTTTATTGTAAGCCTACGTATTCATAGACGACTGTTTGCTGATGATATTAAGTTAATCATAGTGTTAATTTCAATATTTTCCTATAAGTTATTGCTCTCTCAAACTTATAAGCAACTGGCAGAACCGAGAAAGTTTTGATTCGCCCGGGATGAGAAGATCTTTATATTCTTTTCTTGGTTAAACTTAGGTTAACCTTTCTGTTTTACTGGAATTGCCTTCTTTATCGTGAAAACTTTTGGGCTGTGTCATCACCATCGGATAAGTTCCGGTTACCAAAAAACGGAACCCTTATAGGATCACTTCGTTGTCCGTCCGTCTGCCGCCTTGTAAGGCCCCTTTTTCTCATGGACGCGTGGAGGTATCAAGTTAAAATTAATATCAAATACGTAAGTCCACGTTCCCATATGAGCTCTAAAAGATCAAGCTTTTAAGTCAAAGCAATAAAAAATACGGCAATTTATGCGACATAAATATTTTTATTTATTTATTAAAACTTTATAATAATAATAATAATATTACCACCTTATTCGGCGGTATAAGCGACGGGATGATCGATACACGCAAAATCGCATGTTCCAGAGCGATGAGAGGTGGGTGTACAGAGCTTGGGAGCGACCTGAACAAAATGTGACAGACGTGTGCCGCCCGGATGACGCCGCCACGAGAACATTCTGGTGCAACATCTGGTCGGTACCCGTCTGTCACGCTGAGGCTGGCTGGATACGAGTGGTCGAGCGAATGTGTGAAACCATACCAGAAATGGAAGCAGTCCTAATTACGCCATTAGACGTTGCCAGAGCGGTCCGTCCGTTACCGAACTGGAAATCTCCGGGACCGGACGGATTGCACAACTTTTGGTTAAAATGGCTAATTAGTTCACACATTTGCCTGGCATCTCAGTTCCAGTCATCCTTAGAGTCTGGGTCGCTACCACAGTTTCTAACAACAGGCGTTACCCACCTGCTCCATAAATCAGGTAGTCCCACGGAACCCAAGAATTATAGACCAATTACGTGTTTATCGACGGTCTATAAACTTATTACATCCATTCTGAGAGCGAAAATTAATACGCACATTGGCAGTAATATGATTATGTCTGCCTCTCAAAATGTATGTAAAAACGGGTCCCGCGGTACTAAGGAGCTACTCCTCATCGACATGGCCATTAGCCAACAGGTTCGTCGATCCCGCAAGGATCTGTCGACATGCTGGATAGATTATAAGAAGGCCTACGACTCGGTGCCACACACATGGCTCATGAGGGTGCTGGAGTTGTACAAGATTGATGCAACTCTACGCACCTTCCTAGAGTCGTGTATGGGGCAATGGAGGAAGGTTCTTCGACATCCAGGATGTCGACAGATCCAGGGGAATGATGAGCCTGTATGGATTAAACGGGGAATATTCCAGGGCGACAGTTTGAGTCCACTTTGGTTCTGCTTAGCCCTGAATCCTCTAAGTACACTACTGGAGGATTCAGGTCTAGGTTATCGGTTGAGGAGAGGTGGTCAGGTCATATCTCACCTCCTCTACATGGATGACTTGAAACTCTTTGCCCCCAACAAATTGCGACTGATGGAGCTACTGAAGGTAATTGAAACTTTCAGTAGCGCCATCAGGATGGAATTTGGTGTGGACAAATGTGCAGTCATGCATGTAAAGCGAGGTGAAATTATGGAATCCGAAGGAATTCATCTTTCGGATTCCATACACCTTAGATACCTCTCCTCATCCGAAAGCTATAAATATTTGGGTATGTCGGAAGCGTTAGGCATCAACGTTGCTGACATGAAGCAATCGTTGAAGGAGCGCTTCTTCGCCCTTCGGTCGCCTGAAGAAGATATTACTTAGTCTTCTTTCAGGCGGAAACAAGGTGCGTGCCTTCAACGGTTGGGTCATGCCGGTTTTGATGTACTCTTTCGGCATAATCAAATGGACTCAGACTGAACTCGACGCCCTGGATAGGAGGGTCCGTACACTACTGACCGCAAATCGGATGCATCACCCACGTTCTTCGGTGATGAGACTGTACATCCCGCGGAAGTGCGGGGGTCGAGGCTTTTTAAATGCGAAGACCCTCTACCACCACGAGGTCTGCAGTCTCAGGGAATATTTTTTAAAAGCTGAAATGGGTATGCACCGTGATGTGGTAGCAGTAGACAAGGGACTCACCCCGCTCTCCATGGCTAAAGAAAACTGGCGCAAACCTGTAGTACTTACTACCGATGACCGCAGGGAGGTATGGCAAAGCAAGGAGCTTCACGGGCGCTTCTACCGGGCTCTTCATCAACCCGGTGTAGACTTTTTAGCGTCCGTATCCTGGCTACGTTTTGGTAACCTTTTCGGGGAAACTGAAGGTTTCGTCTGTGCAATTATGGACGAAGTTATCTTGACGAATAACTACCGGAGACATATTATGAAAGACGGGACGGTTGACGTGTGTCGGGCATGCCACCGTCCAGGTGAATCCATCAGACATTTATTATCTCTGGTTGTTCTCGTCTGGCTAACGGCGAGTACTTGCACAGGCATAACCAAGTAGCCAGGATTATTCACCAGCAACTTGCTTTAAAATATAAACTTGTGGATACCGAGGTACCGTATTACAAGTATGCGCCCGACCCAGTTCTCTAAAATGACCAAGTCACGTTATACTGGGATCGGTCTATCATTACTGACAGGACTATTGTCGCCAATAAGCCTGATATAGTGGTGATAGATCGATTAGCGCGCCGCACAATGATTATCGATGTTACCATTCCACATGACGAGAACCTCGTGAAAGCTGAGAAAGAGAAACAAATTAAATATCTCGACTTAGCACACGAGGTTGTTGACATGTGGAATGTGAGCTCGGCTGCCATTGTGCCGATTGTCGTATCGGCCAATGGCCTGATGGCCGAAAGCCTCGATCAACATCTTTCGAGGCTCTCGTTAGGCGGTTGGATCAACGGCCTGATTCAGAAGGCAGTACTCCTTGATACGGCTCGTATCGTGAGAAGGTTCCTGTCTCTGGAGCCCTAACCACCGGTAGCTTGGACCCTGCTCCTGATACCGGCGGACCACTATTTTTATATTTAGTTAATGTTTTTTATAAAAATATTTAAAAATGTATTTATATGTATGAAAATAAATAAACGGAATAATAATTAAATTTATGGATCTTTTAGTTGTCCGAAATAAAATGATTAATTTTATTTCGGACAACTAAAAGATCCATAAATTGTTAGTAACAGTTTTCACTTAAAATACTATTGTTAGTAACTTAAACTAAAGACGAATGAATTCGAAGACCACCCCACAATTATTAATTAATTTTATGCACAAGTAAAAAAAAATACTGTACAAAGGCGGACTTAATGCCTGAGGCATTTTCTACCAGTCAACCTTAGGGTGATGCAGAGATAAACCATGGCAGGTGCAACATACGGGATAGATAGCTCGGAAATGACTTTAAAATACAAGAATAAATACTAATACATAGATGCATACATATTAACAAAATAAACCTTGGTCAGGAGAAATAACGATCAGTAGATTAGAAAACGAATCCAGCAACTCAGCGCTGGGATAGGTTCACGTGACTTCACTTTAAAAGATAACCGACTGGTTGCTGTCCTGATATTCAGAGGGAGCGCATACCAAAGAAAAACTGCCTGGTCAAAGAAAGAAGAATGAATGAAGCTGGAACGGTGAGAATTACATCGTAGACGACGATTGTTGGTGGAACGAAGATTTTTACTATGGGTAGTGCATAAATATTGAATTTGAGACGTCAGGTAAGAAGGAGAAGTGGGTTTGTCCAGAATAGAGAACAACGTAGACAAAGCCCTCAACTCTCTGCACTGACGAATGGGTAACCATTTCAAAAGTAGTCGGTGCGCAGATACATGGTCATACTTACGAAGATTGAAAACGAATCGAATACAGTAATTGAGAAGGCGGTCAAGTTTATTGAGGAGATCTGCATTCAGGTCATAGTAACACACATCCCCATAGTCAATAATAGGAAATATTAGGGCCTGTACAAGCATTGCTTTTATGTGTGATGTGAGAAGATTTTTCAACCGATAGAGCGACCGCAACGTTCCGGTGACTTTCTGACTTACAGTCGTGACCTGCTTTCGCCAGTCTAGACAAGTGTCGACATGCAGACCAAGATTCTTAACATCAGAGCTAAACGGGATGACTGAGTTGTCGAATATTACAGGTGGCACAGTTAAGCCGTTCAGCTTCCTCATGCTGGTAGGGGCTCCCCACTATGATAGCCTGACACTTGGCGGGATTAACCGCCACCCCAAATCGATCAGACCAGTTTTTTACGACATTTAAATCCCGGTTTAGCTCCTGTATCGCATCGGATATATTGCCAACACTTGCCTGGCAGTATAGCTGCAAATCGTCAGCATAAAGAGGAGATGGCGCCTTGAGGGACGCCAGCTGCAAGCTCACACCAATTCGACGAAGAGTCTCCAGCATAAACAGACTGCCGACGTCCCCGAAGATAAGAAGAAAACCACTTTAGTACCTCCATCTTTTCATATTTTTATACTCACAAATAAATCAAAACCTAGAGGGTATTTCTCCTTGACCTGTAGGCCAATTCTCGTACTTAAAAAACGTTCAAATTCAAAGTGCAATCTCATCTCAGCGACAATCAATGTCAAAAACCTGTCAAAAATGTATGTAAATTGATTGTAATTTTGACAGATTGAGACTGAGATTAGAATGCAAACGGTCTTAAAAATACGGGAATTGCCCCTCTGGAATCACGAAATTTGGCAAGAAGCAAGGTCTCACGGCACAAGTAAATGAAAAAGACCGAAAATCGTTAATTTGTAGTTATATCAGATTTTTATTATCGTTCACAAAACTTTTGCAGTTGGAGAATGGTCCGTGGCATGTGTATATAATATTGTATAAATATGGTATAAATACTTTGTAGCTTTCTCACATTTAAAAAATCTAAATATAATTCAAACCTTGATGTAGATCGATTTATGGGAGAATATTTTCTTATTTTTCAACTACAAAGTTAAGTTTGTCCTTTGGGTAAATTCATCCCAACTACGGAAACCTTCATTGTTCCGTCGGGTTTTTTAACCTTAAACTGGCACTGGCACTGTAAAACAGGCCTAAGAAATATTCCGTATATAGGCCGTATACATCATATAATAACACGTAAACATTCTTGTCAGCAATATAGGAGGTTTATCTTCAATTAAGTCAGCAGGTTTACTCTACTGATATTTATGCAAGAAGAACACTCAAGAAAAGTGTCTAGTAGATTTCGTCATTTGAAGAGGGAATAGTTTTTAAATGTCGGTCAAAAGAACGCCTGGGTGTCACCATTGTGTGGATCGCCCGGAGGACACGGTGGAGCATACGGTGGAGGTCTGCCCGGCTTGGGCGGAGCACCGCCGTATCCTTGTGGAGGCGATTGGCGGTGGCGATCTTTCGCGTCCGTCCCTGGTCCAGGCCATGGTACGGAGCGAAAGGCCTTGGGATGCCGTCACCTCCTTTTGCGAAGCAGCAATGTTCGCGAAGGAGGAGGCGGAACACGTGAGGGAGAGGCAAAAATCGCGCCCTTACGCCCCTAGCCACCGCAGGAGACGCCCTGGGCGTCGGGAATCGCAAGCTGATTCCTGGCCACCGTAGGCGCGGGTTTGCGAGCCAAGTTGGGGTCGGCTTCCAGGCTATCTGGATGCGAAAGGGTTACCGTGGCCCCTGGCACAGGCAACTGAAGGAACACGGGTGGGTTTTAGTCAGTAAGAGTCTGACACACCCTCCCACTCTGCCCAGAGCTAGAGAAGTTATGTGTAGATCTCACACCCTCAAAAAAATAAAAAAGGGATCAAGCACGTATTTGCTAGTTACAAAAAATCTGGTTTTTTTATTATATTTCCTGTAAATACTATGGATACTTTTTTGTAAATTTCGTCATTTGAAAAGTCGGTCAAAAGATGGAAGTCGTATTCCTTTATAATCCAGCAGCGGGTTTGAGGCCAAATCAGTAAAATTTCTGTCATACTTCCGGTTGGAATCAATACAAAAAAACCTAAATAAAGAGAGAAGACGTCATGTGAGCTGATAAGAAATTATCAGAGCCGTGGGAATGTTGCGTAGTTTGGGCACTACGCAGAGTGGTATAAGTCGACTTTGGCCACGTTACCGCATCACTGGCAGTGTGGTACAGTGACATGGAGGACAAGCTTGCATCACCACACGCAGAAGAACTGATTTGGATGAGAGGCAAACTCAACGATTAAAACAGATTTACTCTGAAACGATTGTATCAGATGTGGTCATTCCTTTGCGGACCCAATGTGGTGCTTCATTTGTGCTTATCCATGATAATACACGTCCACACACTGCCAGATCGTTGCAAACATACTTGACGCAGTTAATATCAACGTCCTGCTCAATCTCCAGATTTGAATTCCATTGAGCACGCATGAGATATGCTGCAAAGAAGAGCTCTGCCAACTATGGATGCCGTACACACACCATAAAATCTTTTTAGCCTGTTACAACGGACGTGAGCGGGTGGCCATTCTGCAACGTGGTTTGGATGAACTCATATTGAGTATGCCGAATCCCTGCGATTGTGTTATACACGTTAACGGCGGAAATACAGACTACTAATTGTTAATTTTACGTAATAAAACCTTTAAAACGTGTATTGTTATCTTTTCATCACATTTTAATATCTAGGATCAAATAAGGTGCAAAATCCAGCATAAGCAAAAATTGCAGTCTTTATTAATTCAAAAACAGAGAGTACTTCGTCGATCTGCACATATGAAAACATTTTATTTAATCAATCTAAATAGACATTATTATTTAATTTCAATAGGGCAATAAAATATATAATTTAATACCGTCATCCTTAGACACTTTTGATGTGTGTCCTCATCATCAGCCTATAATGTTCACACTGCTGGGACAAAGGCCTCCTGTCGGTGAGAGGTAGTGGGCCGTAATCCACCACGCGGGCACAGTGCGGGTTGGTTGTTGTCACCTGTGTTTCGAATTTTGGTTCTTGAACATGCCGGTTTCCTCTCGATGTTTTCCTTCACCGTTTTGAGAGCAGTGGTGATGAACTAATGTACACAAAGTAAAGCGCCAGTCTGGGTTCGAACCTACGACCTATAGCTCGCAAGTCACGATCGTTACCACTGGGTAACCACTGCTCTTCTGTTGAACTTCACTGATCTCGTGGTCGCAAGCACGACTGCCGACCAAGGTCCTGGGTTCGATTCCCAGGTCGGGCAAAGTGTTTGTGTTTGCAGCCCGGAATTAGGAAGTTGACGGCGTGGTATCCCAGTGCCGTACGTTAAGCCGTTAGTCCTTTTTTTTTTTTGAGGGTTGGAAATCATCAAATAACTTCTCCCGCTCTGGGCCGAGCGGGAGGGCATGTCAGACTCTTACTGACTAAAACCTACCCGTGTTCCTTCAGTTGCCTGTGCCAGGGGCCACGGTATCCCTCTCGGACTTTCCCGCAACCCTGGCAGGCATCGGGCCTAGCGGACCCCGTCATTAATGCTGATATCGCTTTGAGGCACGCGTGGAATACAACGTGCCATCGACCCGGGCCTGGTCCTTATCGAGCGGCGAGCTGCCCATTGCTCGCCGTTCGCAAGCCCGCGCCTACGGTGGCCGGAAATCAGCTTGCGACTCCCGACGCCCAGGGCGTCTCCTGCGGCGGCTAAGGGCGTGAGGGCGCTAACTTTGCCTCTCCCTCACGCGTTCCGCCTCCTCCTTCGCGAGCATTACTGCTTCGCAGAAGGAGGTGACGGCTTCCCAACCCCTCTCACTCCGTACCATGGCCTGGACCAGGGCCGGACGCGAGAAATCGCCACCGCCATTCGCCTGCACTAGGACACGGCGGTGCTCCGCCCAAGCCGGGCAGACCTCCAACGAAGCCGTTGGTCCTGCGCCTGATCTCTCACCGGTCGTGTTGGATTGTGTGCCGTCCCATTGGACTATGGGAGTGAGGGAAGAGAGAGTGCACCTGTGTCTGTGCATCTCCTGCGTCAAAGCTTAGTCTCCGTTGAGATTGGCCGCCATAGCCGAAATACGGTCTCGAGGACTATTATTATCACAGTATGGCAGTTAGATGTATAGATATTGCATTTATGCGTTCATCTTATCACAGTTTGAAAATTATAAATAAGTGCTATGTTAAGCTCGCACCCAGAGCTTGATTTTGTAAATGACGCTATATACTCAAGCAAAAACAATATATACCTATTATTAGCGTGCTTATCTGAGCGCTTGTCTTGTAAAGGTCACTAGCTAAGAGGTTTAACGCTAGTCTGAACACAGATAATAATGTCATTAGTTTGCTTATAATGAAAGAAAATAGACATCTTGTCTACAAAGATAAATCTTTTGCATATACTTCTAAGCCCCACATGTGTGGAGTCTAAGAATAATTATTTACTTAAAAACTATTGTGTATGCGCTTTATTTACGATAGACTTAGCTGCATGAATCGTGCTGGAACGCGCCACTAGAGGTTTTTACACAGAAATACTGCTGCACAAAGATACTCCATTTCAATTAGGTTATGCACTGAGTGGAAGAAAGCAGTCGAGAGACTAAAGTGAACGATAATGTACAATATATACATTTTATTTCAGATCTTAATGTTAAGAGCGTTTATACCTTATGAGTGGCAACGTCGCAATTAGGTGTCATATTTCGTGGTTTTCAATTTTTATCATTTAATCGGAGCTATATTTAAAAAATCTGTTTAATTAACTTTTTAGAATTACGTGAAAGTGTTTAAAAAGTAAGTAACCGTAATGCTTACAGTTATTTTACAATGAAAATAACGCCCTGCAAGTTTCCAATGTATTATTTGCATATAAATAGAACTGTAAACGCAACGATTTCTTACCTTTTACACAGTTTTCACATAATTCTAAAAAGTTAATTAAACAGATTTTTTTAATATAGCTCCGATTAAATGATAAAAATTGAAAACCACGAAATATGACACTAAATTGCGACGTTGCCACTCATAAGGTATAAACGCTCTTAAACGTTTACGATAAGAAGCTGAGAAATACATTTTAGCTCAATTCAATTGTGATATATCTTGGTGTTGAGAGGGAACGATTTTATTTTAATGCGAGGTTAACGACGCGCCGCGCCTACCAATAAACGTAAATCGCTTCTCCATTGTGAAAATTATGAAAAAGAATAGATTTTATTGTTATCGTTTGCGTTGGAACGGCCCGGATGATTATCGTACCTTCGCTGTCAAATAATTTAATTTAAACTTACTTGGGTAAGTGCCAGAAGTTTTTAATTCGCCGCTATTACTTTAAACAGGCTGTATTAAGAGCTAGTAGTAAAGTATCTGGCAGGTATGTCGTTCATTCTGCTAGCTCAATAAGAGTTCGTGTTAAACTTTATGTTGATGAGTTCTAGCTCAACTGGCAACAGCACCAATGTTCTGAATTGAGACCGCAGCATCAAATTAAGCCATCTCCGAACGAACAAATTATCTCGGTTAGTCCAAATAGGCGCAAATATCGTCAGCCTAATGTCATACCCAGAACAAAACGTTCATGTATTTGTTCTCGTCGTAATGAACTGTGTGTCTGAAATTGTGGCCTGTTAATGCGAACGAGCGTCGCAAACATTTGTTACACTCGGGGATCACTAATGGGTTCCTGACCCTTTGCGCGCCTTTTTCATACAACAGTCAGAATGCTCGGTAACGCACGTAAAGCTGCAAATATAAACTTACGGTAAATGCTCATAATGGATTAAGCATCCAGGATTAGTACGTTAAAGTAATGAGGTTGGCAAAACTTTTATAGTGTGTATGCAGTACGTTTGTAAATTAGTTTGTTTGTAAATGTTAATTTTAGTATTAAAAACGTTTTAGAACATTTCCTCTGTATGTTTTAATAAATAGCCGAACAAAACTTTAAGCTAGAGTAATTAAGAAATAACCGTATAGACGGTATTTAACATGAAAAACTAAACACTTAAGAAGATTTAAGAATAAACGATAAAAAATATACATTCCGCACTATACAGTAGGTAAGAAGTAATTATTAACTACCGCTACAATTGTGTGCTACGATAACAGTGGCGCTACGTCTCCGGTCGCTACGCCGTAGGACCCGTAGCAAAAGTCGTAGCACTTCAGCAACCGTACACTCGTTGCGGTCCCAGTTTGTCCCACGCTTTTGTTCACGTGGTCGTGATAAATATTTTTTTTATAATTTAATAATCATAATCTTATTGTATTTTTTTTTATTTCGCATCTACATAATGCTACCGAGAAACATTTTGTTTTATAAACAGTAACATGAGACCAAATTACTGTTACCATTCCCACTTTTCCATATAGGTACCTATTCCATTTTAAATCCAACTGTCGCTGTAATAGGTTTGCATATCGCACACATCAACGACTCTTCCCGGTCAGTCCATCCCATCTGAATGCAATCGGCGCGCGGCATGCGCTCAGTTCCGTGAAAAATTGACATTCTTCTTCGAACTACGGCCCACTGCGAAGCTAAAAGGAAGTGATTTGATTTATGCAGTATATAGAACTTTTACGTGAAGCACTATTTCATACGGTTATGTGACCAGACTTTTAGCAGCTATGAAAAGAGATAAAACGAAATGAGTACTCAATTTTTTTCTGTGTTTTAGTGAAATAAAATCTAATGATTTTTTTGTGGTTTTTTTTTTTATTATAGAAACAGATCATTAAAAACATATGGAATAAATAACATACTAGCCAAGCTATGAAAAATGCGGCAGCGCTGCAAGTATGTATTTCAATTTCAAAATGAAACGTTTGTAAAAGTCAGCGCCGGGCCAGTGAGTAATTGAGTTGCTGCAATGACGAAGCACTTTTTGTACTGTTTGTTTGTAACCTTTAACATAAAATCAATAAACATCGGCAGTTAAGGTTTCAGCCTACCTAAAGATAGGGAAATGTGTAATTTACAAGCGACGTTGTATAAATTATTGTTTATATTATTAAATTGCTAAATGTATTCGAGCATATGGCGTTCGTGGGCTGCAGCTGAAAATCAACGTCAGGTGGTAGAACTAGTGCCATCTGACATTATGCTGAGCTGAGGTCCTTTTAGCATAAGTTTTTTGTTTTTACTTTCAAGGTCTTTTATTTGTAACTATGCCAAAAAACGCTTTCTTTCTTTCTGTAAGTTGCCATTTTATACGACTGAGAAAGAATAACAGTTGTAATTGGAACATACGATAGTTCAAGTTCAGATTCAATTATCTAAGCAATCTGTTTCCCTGACTGTACACATCCAATCTTTTCACACCAGCAACACATATGCTACCTCACGAAGATACCAATCACAACCGGACCCAGCCAAAACGAAAGCAAAGGTCATTGAAATCTATTTTCGTGCCAACCCTACCGTCCTTCCTATGCAAGCTCGATAAATAATTTAATGGCAGCGCGCCGTCCACAGGACTGTCAGTGGCAGCGCCGCACTCATTTGTCAACGACGTGATATAACAGGTTAGTAGACTATATACATACTATAGTTAGATGGCCATTTGCATGCTCCTATCTGCGAAGTTAGCTTCGTAACGTTGGTATCACATTTTGTTACTAACTTGGTAATGGGTGACTCTGTGGCACTGTTCGTATAATACTGCTATTAATTTCATTGGCTGGTTAGTTCGCGAAGTTGTGGTAAATGCAGTGCATGCTTCTTATGACTTGGGGAGTTTTTAAATGGAACAACTTTACAGTTTATAATGCAGTGCAGCGGGGCGAGCACGGCCTTCTGTGATAGGCTTGAGTCACACATTCTTATCACTGTTTGTGAGCAAAAACCGTGATAAAATGCGTGACTCAAACCTACCACCTGCCACGGTTGCGGGAAAGTCCAAAAGAGTTACCGTGGCCCCTGGCACAGGCAACTGAAGTAACACGGGTGGGTTTTAGTCAGTAAGATTCTGACACGCCCTCCCGCTTCGCACAGAGCGGGAGAAGTTATTTGATGATTGCCCACCCACAGAAAAAAAAGAATACACAGAGGCCGTGCTCGCCCCGCAGGAAGAGAATTCAGTATTAGGAAAAACGATAGCAAGAACTAAAAACCGCTAATTATTTTAAAAGCTAGGTTTTTAAGAGAATTTATTGCTCATAAGAACTTAAATAACTGTTCACTTACAAAGTGCTTACATCTAAATAATAATATCATATTTGCCTCTGGGGTATTGGCGACGTTACAGGTTACATACATGTTTCTTCAGATCAATCACAAAATTAATTATTTAACATTTTGTACAAAAAGCCCACTCAACGAGTAAATGTCGTCATTATCACACACTACCAGTATCTCAAAGAATACAAAGTCGGTCACAGAACGAAACAAAATCTGAACTCTCTGACCGGAAAATACAGCTCAATACTCAAACGGTCAATCATGAATGTTCTTTTTTAAGTATTCAATCGTTAGCAATTACCACAAAACGCAATACGAAATCCGATCGGATTAAAAATCAACAAAATGTAAAAGACCGTGGTTGATGGGTTTGTTTTACCTCATTCGTCCCCATTCGATTGCGACACGCGAATCTATTTCAGTAACTGGCATGTATTTTAATCTGATTTTACGGATGAACTCAAATGAAAATCGGAATGCTGCGGGATTATAGACGTTTTTAAATATGCGCATATACGGAACCGAGTAAATTCCGAACGGTTGGCATTTTAAGATAGGCGTTTGAAGTGAGCCCGCATAATCTATTTGGATAGACGGTTTGATGTGGCTTTGCTCAAAAAAGTTTATTTTGCAGGCCATGAAGCATCAAAAGTCGCGTGAAGCTATAATGATGAATGTAATATGTATTTTGCGTCGCTGCCGTCGACCCCAAAAGCGAGGTTTTTGCTGGAAACGGCAAAGTGAAGGTTTAACGGTTCGTGAGTGCGTAAATCATGTGTCAGCAATTCGGCATTAATTTGTGTAAACATACCATTTACTTTAATTACCGCTTTGTCCGCGGTTACTGCTTTATCCTGATTGATGGACAGTGTTATTTTGAATAACAGGATGACAACTTTACCAACTAAGTATAAAGTTTGAAATAGTTTATAAGCTAAAGTTGTGAAAACATTCATCAGGCTTTCAAAGAGTAGCTCGCCCTGCATATTCTTAAGTACATTATTCATCATCAACTTGGAACAGGCACCAAAAGAAACTATTAAAAGTAAATATTAGGTATACGCTTTTTATGGGTTGTTCCTTGGTTGTTCATACAAATAAGCTAAAAGGTAGGTATACAAAACTGATCGCAAATCGAACAGCTGGCCAATTCCCGTAATCAAATACGTTCAAATTCAAGTCGCAATCTCATCTCAGCGACAGTTTAATGTCAAAAATGTAGGTAAGCGCTATTTTGACAGATTGACGCTGAGATTAGAATGCGAACGTTCTTAAAAATACGGGAATTGCCCCTCTGTTACCCATTTTTTTCCTAGAACACCTAACGACGCCGATTTTGTTCACGATTCATATTAGTTTACTCGTAAATTAAACGTTTCCAATTTTACCTTCGACTGTTCGCTGTTTCATAATGGAAATGTTAAAATGATTTATTACGAGTTCCATAGTTCCCGTGGCGATGGTACTGTGGAATCATTCGCTTGTTTAATATAAAACGGATTTGTCACAGCTCTGTTTTTCGCTGTATTATTTTCGTGAGCCACGTCGCCTATTGAATTTACATTCGCCAGCCGTACCATGCCTGGCGCTTCATGCATATGTATGGCCTTATGCAAACTGCAATTTTGCCTTTCATTGAATAAAAATATTTGGAATGATGACGATGTTTTGACATTGATACACCTCTTGAATTAATGCGGTTTGTTTCGGTGCAAAGTGTAAGCAAGACAGCAGAGTAAACAAAAACCGTAGGTAGGCTATTTTGAGATGACTACTTCTAAGTCAAAGTCAAAGCATTTATTTCATAGGCCTTTTTGAACGTCAACAATTACATTAAATTAGAATTGATTCAAGTCGCCCCTTCCAAAAGGTAGTTTCAAATTGAGAAGAATTTGCAAGAAACTGCACCGTTACTCTTTTAAAATGTTTTACAATATTTTATATCAAATATTTATATAATTATATGTGAAGACAAACAATATGAAAGTACACGATTTTTCTTAATTTTAACAAGTAATAAGTCAGTATGTGAGTTAAAGCAATCACAGAATGTAAATGATAAATGTAATCAATGTCATCAAATTAATAAATTATACAAATAAATTACCAACCATTTCGATGTTGTCTAGATTCTAGAGCTTATCCTATGGAGCTGGACCAGCATATTTCCAAGCATTCTTATCTTGGCTATAACCAATTCTATTAAATTTATTTGGCTCTAATTTGTAATATGCTTATTTACAAAGTGTACTGTTTATATGAGTTTTAAATTTTCTTTCATTTAATTACAATATATCACAAGGTATTTTGTTGTAACATTATCACAGTACCTCATAAAAGATGCATGTTTTTTTGTATGTTGGCACCTTGTTTTTATATTTATGTCATTTGCTATAATTTAATTGTTCTTTTGTGTGTTGTGCTACGTCTTTTGTGTGCACTGAATAAATGGTTTATCTATCTATATAATCTGAAAAATGGTTGATCTATTTTATCTTTATTTCTAGTCTAAAAATGATGTCTATCACTTATTTTACTAAAAAGATGTCGATTTTTTCTCACATACATAATATTTTCATAAATTAATTGGCAAGGTACCGTCATAATAGGTATTTACCTATGAAGTTGCCGTTTTAAAATACTGACCATTTGACACGTAATGTATGTATGGCTGGCAATAAATTCTAAATTCAAATGAATTTAATATGAATGACTGACCGGTTGGTGCAGATGGTAGCGACCCTGCCTTCTGAGCCGCTGGACCCGGGTTCGATCCCCGGACAAGTCAAACATTTGTATGCATGAACATGTATGTTTGACCTGTGTCTGGGTGTGTATATGTATTTAAGTATGTATATCAGTCATCAGGTTACCGTAGTACAGGCTCTACCTAGTTCGGGACCTGAAGACCTTGTGTGGATGTTGTCTCATATTATATTATTATTATTAATTTTATAAAAAACTATGGATATTATTTTCAAATTCAGTCATTTGTTTATTGATTAGTGTTTTGTTTTCACTACATTTATATATTTTTCATCAATATGGACACGATTCAAATACGATTAATTATGGAATACGAGTTTCGTCGCGGAAGCAATGCCGCACAAACGGCTCGCAACATTAATTACGTGTACGGAATGAACACTACAAACGAACGCACGACTCGTTATTGGTTCGAACGCTTCCGACATGGAAATGTAGGTTTAAAAAATGAACCCTGTGGTCGCCCGAAAACTAAAGTCAACAACGACGAATTAAAGGCGATATTGGAAGCTGACGATACTCAATCTACGGCTGAGTTAGCAGCAGCTTGGTACAATATTGGTTGGAAACAACATTGGTGCATTTGCGTCAGATACAAGGTAAAAAAACTTGATAAGTGGGTGCCGCACGAACTGAACAATCGCCAGCGCGATAAACGCGTTGAGGTATGCCTTGCGTTGCTTAACAGACATAGAAACGAAGGGATTTTGAACCAGATTATCACTTGCGATGAAAAATGGATTCTTTTTAATAATCGTAAGCGGTTATCATGTAGGTTAGACCTTGGATCAGCGCCTAGGCAATGCCCCAAAAGAACACTCACTCCTAAAAAAGTCATGGTCACTATTTGGTGGTCTAGTGCCGGTGTAATTCTTCACAGCTCCTTACCAAATGGCACCAGCATTACTGCGGATGTGTACTATGAGGAACTGGACACAATGATAGAGAAGCACGCAAATGTCCGGCCAGCTTTCATTAATCGCTAGTCCCCGCTGCTCCTACTCGACAACGCTCGACCTCATAGGGCACAACAGACGGTCTCTAAAGTACAAGAGCTAGGGTTGGAAGTTTTGCGTCATCCACCGTTCTCACCAGATCCTGCACCGACAGACTTCTACTTTTTCCACTACTTTTTTTATTTATTTGGACAACTACTTGGCAGGAAAAAAATCAATACCCAAGAGGCAGTACAAAATGCCTTTGAAGAGTTTGTGGAGTCCCGTACACCTGACTTCTTCAAGAAGGGCATTGAAAAATTACCACTGCGCTGGCAGAGATGCATCGATAGCATAGGTGCATATATTGATTGATAGAAATAATATATATTTATATGAAATTGACGACACGTTTGGTGTAGTAGCTACAGTGGCTAAGTGTAGTCAGCGAAACCAAATGGTCCTGGGTTCGAATCCCGGTAGGGGCAAATGTTTGTATGATGAATATGGACATTTGTACCCGAGTCATGGATGTATATTTATAATATGTATGTATTTACGAAAAAAAAAATGTATTTAAGTAGTGTATCAACCATCTGGTATCCATAACACAAGCCTTAAGTGTTAAGTGCTTAACTTGGAACTAGATGGTGCTGTGTGCAATGTCAGACGATATTTATATTTATTTATTTATTTTATGAAAATGACTATAACTGTCTGTATACCAAGAGGCAATTTCATAGGTAAATTAAAACTCTGAATACATTATTTACTGGCCAAAGAATTATTTAATTACTCTAAATTTTATATGTAATTGGCCTTTTCTGTAAAGGAATTTAGTAGCAAAATGTTATTGTTTGTCCACTGTGATCAGATCTTATTTACAAATTTTGTTTGTGTAAGTAATCACAGTTTCAAAATATTATCTACTTATACAAGTTGCAGAAGAAGCTATCACTCAGGTTGATTCATAACAAAATTTGACAACTCAAATAACCTAAAGGGACTACTTATAAGCTGACAGTATTTGAGTTATTATCAAATAAATTAATTTTAAAATCCACTTCTATTCTATTCTATTATTCTTTCTTTTCTTTTTAAAAAAACGTTGCCCCACACTAGGAATTTTTCCTGTATCGTGGGTGCGCTTACAAACATTTAAAGTCACATACACAAACAGCCACATCCGGAACAACCACTTGCAGGTCATACAAATATTAGTTCCGTGCGCGAATCGAACCCGCGACACGCAGCGCAGCAAACAATCGCTTAACCACTGCGCCAACCGTGACTTACTATTAGCACTAACTTTCTTTAGCACATCTCCCATTACAGAACCAAACACAGACCTCCAAGTTACCATAATGTACCTACATTATGGTAACTTGGAGGTCTGTATCCGCATACTTTAATATGCTGATCAAGCTTCGTGTACAAAAGGGAGATTCTGTTTGAATACAATTTTAATTCATCATTTAAATGATTCTAGTAAGATATTACCTACAGCATGAAAAAAACACAATATGCTCAGAAAGAGATTTATTAAATTGCTACCACAGACCTACTATACATCCTGACCATATTTCCAGTACACACAATCCCAACAATTAATAACCCGAAACTTGAAACATGACAGGGAAGTTTTCAACAAATGTTACAAGTTGCCACACTGAAAACTCGCAGCGTAGTATGTACATTTGTAGGAGCACACGAGCTTTGGAGACGACAAATATTTTCGTACAAGTTTGCAGTGCAGCCGGTTGGTTAGTTCTAATCTTAATTTACAGTTCGCCTCGAGTAGTTCGCTCGCAGTAACTCGTAGTAAGTTGGTCGGGCGGCGCGACGGCTCGAATCGCTCCGTTTACAGGTAACTCAACAACAACTTGATGCCATACACTCGGGAGGTTTATTAGCTTTGTATTGAAGCATTTGTTACATTGTGTTAACGTGTTGGTTGAAAAAAGAATGGAGAATGGCTCTATTGTATGTGTGTTTGTTGGGCAATGAAGAAGACATCACAAAATGTTAAGTTTGTTATTGTGTACAATGTGCTTTAAAACATAAAATGCCTACGGCCATAGGATAATAGCTGTAACTGAAATTTCAACTTCTTCAAAATGAAACAAATTAATGAATGAAAATTAAATAAAAACGTCACAGAATTAAGATTAAAGTACAATGTCAGTGCAATTATAATGAACTGATGCTTTATGTTTACTCATTCGGCTTTCACTAAAACACAAGAGGGAATTAAAAGAGAAAAGGGATATGAACGAAGCTAAACAGGAAATTATAAATTAATATTTTCTACAATAATTTTATCTGTGCTAAATAAATTGATATTGGCTCGCAATCTTCGTTGATACCCACGTTTATTAATCCAAATTTTCATTAAAACGGTTCCCTTTATTACCCATTATTAGTTAGAGCTTAGTTTACAAACAATTTTATTAATATATAGATCGTTATAGAACGGTTTACGCACAGGCCCGGCACTCTTGTCCGGGTCACTGCCTAAGTAATTAGCACGTACTGTTATAGATATTGTTTTATGGAGATATCGCTTTATTGGACGTTGAGCGAGCCTGGACGATGTGGATGTAACTACTTTATATTAGATACGTACATCGATACTGTTTGATTTATAAGGGTAGGAAGTAAATTACAATACCATGGGCACGTTTGCAATAATCATGGAACCAAATAGAACCTCATGATCTGAACATTATATAATTTTTCAGTTTTATTAGCAAGATTAAGTCGTTGAAGTGGTTCCACGTTTCTTTTTCACAACAATGTTGATCGATGGAGAGCGGGTTAAAGATTTTTTTTTTATATTTTTAAAACAAAGATGATCTTTAAAAAAAAAAACACTAAACATTCACGTCAATTTAGTAGATATAGTAATATAAATATATTTCTTACACTCACAATTTTCCAAATGAAGTAATCAGTAGCAGAACACTGAAATCATGTAACCAACTATAAATTATTCAGATTCTGTATTAAATCCACTTTTATTGACACTGTCGGGTCAAACACCAACTCGGTTAGAATTGTAGTGCGAGACGGTGTTTGAGTAAAATATTAACTAAGCTACCACACTATCTAATGTGTCCTAAAATTACTCAATTCAGTTTATTTAGTTACTAGATTCGGCCCATGACTTTGGCCGATTGAAATTTCTGGCTCCCCGATCCACCCCGTCGCATCGCGTCGCCTGCCCGCGCCTTTACTTCGTTTTCATGTAGCGTTCTTTCAGACGTTTTTTTTTTATTTTTGCTCGGCTGCTCAAGGTCCTAGCGCAGTGATCAATCACATATCGTCATCCTCTAGAATTGAGCTATCAAATGCAAAAAGATTTTTTGAATTCCGACTGTTAGTTCCAGTGATTAAATACAAATTTAATAAATATTACCTAAAAACTTACAAACAAACAAATTTTAGTTGATAATATTTCGGTGGTACTTCGTTGTGACAACTAAAACCAATTATCTTGAGTTAATCAGTAAATTAGACGGATTAGACTTTTGCATTGTTCGCTTTAGTACCTATGTAACGATCATTGAATACATACATAGGTAAAATGTTATCAATACGTTTCACATACATAAAGGAATAAGAATCAGTAGCAAATATACCAAGAGGAGGAATGGGGTTCCAATCAAACGATACAAGAAATGTTTATGGCTTTATTTTAGATTGGCAATTCGAAAATTCAAAGAGCTAAATAAACATTGGAACGTTTATACCAAGCTCTTATAATGATTGTATATAGGTATCACCGGGTATTCTGTCTAGAGTAGCTACTATACTTAATGAATACGAATCTTATGCTTGATAGACTAATAAAGATTTACCTGAAAATCAATATCAATGTTTAGCGGTTATATTCATCGCTTCTATCACTAGTAAACAATGAACCCTTTTGTTCGGTCGAAACTGCAGCTAACAATCTGAGGCAGTAATTTACCCAGTCTGTCGCTGTCGTCAGTGCCCGTCGGTAAGCCCAGCTCACTTCTGTGGTTAGTCGGTTCCTTCGAAAGCTGTCGACGTACCTACTGCGATACCGCTACAAACTATCTTCTAGGAAATTAATTTAATGGTGCATTAATTTGCACAAAACCCGCCTGTTTTCGCTCAAGGGATACGGTATTGTGTATAGCACCCACATGTTGTGCCAGTTATATTTAAATTCTATGAAATAGTCCTATGAATAGAATGGGTGACCGTTTCGCCCAAATATTCATATTTCGGGCTGCGACTAAGATATTCACATATCACATCACCGTTTTTGTCGAAGGCTTACTTACTTTACTTACGACAAATATGCAGGTAAAAAAAAATTTGGTAAGTAACATTTAGCCTGACCTGGAAATCTGTCCGAGAAACATACGTTCAGCTGAACACTTGCGACCACTAGACCAACGTGACATAAATGGAAGCATAAAACTATCTTCACTAAACGTAGATTGTGGCCTGCATGTGGTTGGTGCATTCACCGATCAACGTGGCTGCGATGACTGAAAATTGCAGAGCGTGTAATGTGATTAGGTATCCAATGCCAGATAATAGACCGTAAGCCCTCCGCTGGGAGGCGTTGGCTTCACATAACTTCAATTTTGCAGAGTTGAGTCCAACTGAGTAGTGGTAGGAACAAATAATTACGTATTATTTTTGATAAATTAATCCATAGAACATGACATAACATCACGCCTGTATCCACGAAGGGTTAGGCAGAGGTGTACAGTATACCCCACCCATACTTTGCCAATTATGTTTAAGTTCTCTTGTTCTAGGGGGCGAGCCTATTGCAACGAACAAATTAAACCAATTTTTTTTATTTCACATAAACCTAGAGGGCCACTTATGAAACGTCAGAAGCTAGGTGCACGGGTCCAATTGGTCGTTTCCTATGGCGAAGAGCTGGCAAGAAACTCCACAGTTACTCTTTTAAAAATAATTGGCTTTTACAATGTTTTCAAATTACAATGTTTATAGGTATAGGAGCACAGTGTAGGACTGTCAACAGGTACCTGATACTTAACAAGATAGAAAATGGTCCACAAATCTTAAGTTTACAAGTTAGGCCTACAACATGCTCACATTCACAAAATACAAAGAAATTATACAAGGTTATTGGTAAAACACCATCAACCTCTTAAGGGGTCATTGTACTCATCATTATGAACAACTTTTACTATACAACCAAATATGAAATCGCGAAAAAAAACACAGCTGTTCCCTACATTTATGTTTGCAGAACTCGTCAAAATGTGGGGACCAGCTGATTTTTTTTCGCGATTTCATATTTGGTTGTATAGTAAAAGTTGTTCATAATGATGAGTACAATGACCCCTTAAGAGGTTGACGGTGTTTTACCAATAACCCTGTATAAGGTAAATAAAAGCCTATTTAAACCAAATTACATGTTTTGACAACCGCGCACGAATCTAGACTCCGGCCTGCTACTGAGATATTGCAGATGGAAAAACCCAATAACACTGCCCGACCCGGGATTCGAACCCAGGAGCTTGTGCTCAAGAGTTGCGCTTGCGACCACTAGATCAACGAGGCAGTCGATAGAATTACCGAATTAATCAAACTTTATCAAACTATTGTCGTTATAAATAATGCAAATAAATAAACAAAATAAGGGGGACTAAGCAACAAACATTAATTCATTAGTGTACAAGTTGCAGCAGACAGTTTAATTAATTTGTAAAACGTATAATTTAAAAGTTTGCTGGATGGCTACCAAACCCGTGGAGTGTGACGAGGTCGCCGCCATTAATTTTTCAGACGCTCTTTGTTTGTAAGACTCTGCATTCGCTCCTAACTTCGGGATTTGTAGGATAAACAACGAAAAAAGAGAATTGTTAAAACTTTTGTAGCGATTAACGCAAACTGTAAATTCAGTTTAGGGGTGAGAGAGTGCTGGATTTATTAAAACAGTAACTAATAATTATAAACCATTTTGTTTAAACCAATTTTGAGTTAGAAAAAACACAATCACGCCAACGTCCCCATGTGTACCAAGCAATAAAAGCTAACAAAACAAAAAACAAATGAAGGTTTAGCGGAAAAATAACAACTTGATTGTTTGCCGAGCTGTTAACCCTGGCTCAACAAATATATTGTTCCACCTAACACCTCGCACAATCTACACATCCGTCCTATATTTTAATCCATTCATAATCCTAGAAACATAACGGTTTGTACCTAAACAAATATGTCTCCGTCTAGTTTTAGTCTCACCTACGAGTAGTTAGGTAGTTAATAAATTCACAGTTGCTGAACAAACTTCAAGTACGTCAAAGGGACTCAGCTAATTTGATTTCTGTGTTCGACGCCCACAAGAGGGTCGGATGGGCCTCAGTCTATTGGACACACAACACGCCATTTACGAAACAACTTAGTTACCTTTCATCATAAATCTATTGGTAAATAGTATAACAGAAATCAATTAATTGCTGCACGGTTACTGACAAATGCGTGCACTGACTGGACAGGTCCACTCAATCTGTGTGTTTCTTTCCTCAAAAGTCCATTTCAGACACCAATCTGCATGTTCCTCAAAGATTATGTCAGGATTTTTATATACACATTGACATTGATGAATTTTATCTAAACTATGACATGAGTATTTACTTTGTAGTAAGTATTATAATATGATTTTAACTATTGTGAATGTGAGAACTATGACGGTTATTGCGTGCACTGACTGGACAGGTCCACGCAATCTGTGGTTCTTTCCTCAAAAGACCATTTCAGACACCGATCTACATAGCCTTTACATGATCTGACCAAGATTCTGTCAGGACTTTAAAAGAGACTGTGACCTCAGAGTTTGTTTCGGCCTTTCTTCTCAGAGTAGTCAGATAGGAAACGCTGGCCTCATCTAGTTTAAAAAAAATATGATTGACGTGGTAAAGTGTTTGTACACTACTTACAGAAATAAAATAATGTATCATTTAAACGTTCATTTCATTTCTCATCTGATTTTTTTCTGTAAGTAAATATTGAAAGCAAATGAAACAAATCCAATTAGTTTTATTAATTGATCAATAAATGGGAGTCCAGTTGTTAATTACAGTATTTATCTGTTTACTTCACCTTTGTTTATTGAACCATATCTACATCGCCGTACACTGAAAAATATTGAACTGAATTGATGGATTTCAGAATGGAGATTTTAACACCCAGTTCGTCTGCAAACTTCAAATAATTAATTATTGAAACCCTTACATAACAAGTCAAAAGTAATGTAGTAGCTACATAGTTGTACTTAGAACTTAACTTTGACGAGTCGAGATGTACTAGACAAACCAGAAGTTGTTAGAATATTCATTACTCACCAGCCTACCTGACCGGCTTGAATATTAAACCTAAATTCCCTAAGTATGTCACCAAAGAGGCTTTATTCCAACTGTAAGCTATTTAATTTCAAACTCACTCGTCGTAATCCTAAAACTTCTCTGTGAACTAGACTATATCCGTCTTATTACAAAACACGATCTAACTTCAGTCCGAGCCTAAATCTTCGAGCCAGTTTTTGTATTTCGAACTAAAAGCCGACTTCAGTAAAGTTCTTAATACGAAATTGACAACCTAAGAACGGACTAAGTCGTCAGTTTTCAAAAGAACTCTATTTCGATTTCTGTTAGGTTCTTATTTCAAAAATAGGCTCAACCACGTCTAAAGAAAAACCTTGTTTTGTAATAAGACCGTTTTAGTCTAAGAATTGCATAAAATGCCTACGAAACTAATAAAACAACGTAAATGACAAAATATAATCTCCGTATTCGCTTGAAAGTTGGTGTGTGACATAGTGTCCATTCACTCACCATATTGATAGGGATTCCTAGTAGTTAGGAAACCCTAAAAACCCCTACTCACTCAACTGGACAATTGAATCTGGCTCCGGCAATGGCCAAGCTTTATAGAGACAGAGTAATTACCACTGCCACGATTTATGACCACACACCAGCATTATGTTCAGGAAATTCAAACAGGCTTACGGCTCTGAGATTCTAGTTGAACATTCGCACCAGTATGTAGTGCAGTCAGTCGACAAGTTTGCCCACATAAAGCCAATTAATCCATGGCATTTGATAATTACCGGCAATTTCGCACCTCTGCGATGAACAATCAACAAATTACAAGCAATGTTTAACATTACCCATTCCCGAGCCAGAGGTTAGTTGCTTCCACAAACATTATTAAATTTTGTCCACCAATATTGTGGGTACCTATTTATTAATTTCGCTCTATGCTATGTGTACGAACTGACCGTAATTTTCTTAATTGGGTAAATAAGGCGCGTGTTGTGAAAAAATAGCAATTTGTGTAATCCCGTCGGTTCGTAATAATAAAATCCCCAAATACGTTATAATAGGATGAAAATAGATGAATACTAATGAAAAAATATATATACTTATATCGTGGACCTCAGGTATTATGAACCCTACACAAAATAGGCGGACTGAATTTTAATGCTCTTTGTTGAAATCGAAACAGTGTATACTTATGTATAGTAATAGTATTGGGCGTCACGGCGTCTGCACTTACTCCGCAGAGAGGCTCACGATCCCATGAATAAACCATCGGTTGAATGTGGAACTCGTGTCAAGTGCGAGCATGTTGACGGACGGCTCATTGACCTGGCGTACCTATTATTGCAACTGTTAAACGAACAACTACGAGCTGTAAACAAGGATGTATAGTGAAAGTTAATTTTGGTCTCTATTGAAAGAGGGTTATAATCATCTGCGTAGTTTTTTCCCAACTATATTGGGGTCAGCTTCCAGTCTAACCGCATGCTACCTATAATTCTATTTAAATAATTAGATGGTAATGTAAGTCTTTTAGATCCATTCGTTATTAAACTTTGAGTAGTAAGTTTTTCCTTGAGCTTCCAATTTAGATTCCCGACTAATATAACTTCAGGCTGAGTAGTCACAAAATGTCCTTAACATATTTTTGGTAAAAATACGAAGTGCCCTCGATCTTAACTTTGACAGGCTTCAATCACCTGCCAGTTGAATCGTAGCTATCCTAGATATTCCAGAAATTTTCACGAACTAATCAAAAACTTTCAATCAAAGTTCAGACATAAAATAATAATCGCCATGATTTCCACCTACTGGCCTCGCTATAAATATTTCACTTTAATTATGAAATCTTGTTTCCAAAACATACATGTTGAAAAATGGATATTTATTCTAGTCTAGACGTTTAGTCAAGAGGAACAGTTTTAATAAATACCTTATAAATTAATTCCGACGATATCGAGAAGTTAGCGCGATCAAATCACGGTTAACTGTCTTCAATTTATGCTAGTATGTTTGTCTGATATCGAGTGTACAATAAAAGCATTTTCGACTTAAACTAAAACTCTCTGCAAAGCGGAAAAGCAATTAATTAAACTAGTTTGTATAAGAAACATCTTCAACCAGCGCGATGTTAAATTGTTAAGCAAATTTCGATTTGTTCGTATTCGGAAGCTTTAGCTCTAATTGTATCGATTTCTTGTATGGCTTAATTTCCTGGTCTTGTTGGTAATCCTCGAAGGGATATGCTTATGCAAATGTGTACTTTCGCTCGCCGAAAGTTGGGGAACGACCCCATAAGTCCGAAATGAGAATTTAACACTCACGATTCCCATGCCGAGCTACAGCTCGGCATGGGAATGCGTCGGCGTGAGTGTTAAATTACAACTAGAAACTTATGAAGCTGGAAAACAGCTATTTAGGTTTTCTCTAGTTATGCGTAACACAGAACGTTATAAAGTGTATGTCGGCGTGAAGTAACGCAGTGTCTCTTTTCTTTAAACGTTGTAAAAGGCGATTAGAAGGAGCTAGAGTCATTTACAAGTTAAGATCTTGGAACATGATTCAGCTAATAAGAAACTGAATAGCACATGTTGTACCACAACTTAAATAGTAACAACATTTCTACAAGAAATACTCAGATATTACTATTACTTTTTATTTTATTTATAAACGAAGGCTAATTAACTAAAGACTGTTCTTTACCGAGCGGGAGTTAGTTGGAAGCTCGTCACTGAAGAAGGCGAAGTTGTTTAGCACCCCAAGTTAAAGCATTCACAGGCTGAACTAACGTTTGGGTACGTATAAGACAAGCTACAGAAAACTTTAGGAATTTGGTTTGGCCAGAAACGCAATCAAAACTCACTTTTAAATAAAACTATCAAGACCGTTCCTACTTACAAACTAAAAATTGAGCAGTGAAATAAAATCAATCGCTTGAAGGACACTGAGCGAGACACAATAGAAGTTTTATTGTTATTACACCTGGGGGCGTTAAGTGTCCATCAATGCGTTAAAAATCTGAACAGTTATTTTTATAAAAAAACTTTTTAGAACTGTTACAATAAACAAGGCTACATTACCCGTAACAAGCAATACATTTCCAGTGGATTAAGTAGTTATGTTCGGGATATAACACAATTTAGATTGCCATCAACACGCTAAGAAGAAGCGAATAATAATATCTACACTAGAGTTCTGTAGCTTGATATATTCATGCTCTAAGCTAGTGCCTATATTTTACTTACCTAGTACTGTAATCTTAATATACGAAGGCACACATCTCGCAGTAATGTGTAAGTAGCTTATTTGCATGTCGCGCCCCGAATCGCATTAATTCGCGTTAGTTTGTACACTAGTTAGTTCATCAAAATGTTGATTAATTAAGTTTATTTTATAAGTAACATTTATTAATTGATCCTGCGTCAATAATATCCAACAGAAGGTAAATATCGTCCAATTAATAACTACGAGCATCTCTATTGGATGCAACAAACATGTTTTTAATTATTGGTTATTAAATAGCAAATTTTGTAAAAGAAAGCGCAATCTTATTTAAATTAAATGCTATAAAAAACCAGTAGTAGTTTTCCTGTATTATGTGTGTTATGTTAATTGTATAGTGTACATATTAATGAGTATTATATTCTATTCTATTTTATGTACTCTCTGGTATAACAATGCGTAGTGTTCGAGTTCTGTTTTAGAGGCTATTCAGAATACTAAGCGCCTGAAATGGCAGCGACCAAACACGTTGCAAGTATGACAAATGCAAGATAGCCATAGTAAGTCACAACACTGTCAGATTAAAGTGGTAACAGAGCAAGAGGATGGCCTACAACGGTGGGCATAAGTAGAGGAAATTAATTCGGGAGAAAACTGGACACTGAAACAGACTGAAAACGCCGAGAAAGGCCTATTACTAAATAAAAAATTGTCTTACGTGCAACTTTCTATTAGGTTAAGTACAATTTGTACATACCGCTTTCTTTTAAAATCTTTTTAATTACAAGAAATGCCTTTTTCACACTTTGTTTATTTATTACGTAGCATCTCAATGACTTTGTCGGAGCTGATATTTACGAGCAGCTCGTGTAGAGGTGGTCGAGGTCTTCTTCAATGAATAGAAAAGGGTTTCGTAATAATGACTATAATCTACTTTCTGCATAAATCGACTTAATATTAAAGATTAATTTTAAATGATAGACGTGGTCTCGCGTCGGAGCTTGTAGCGGTGTTGGCGCGGCGCGCCCGCCGCCCGCGGCCGGCGCTCGCCCCTGTCCCGCGCGTCCCTCTGCTCCCCTCTGCTCGCGCGCCGGTATGAGCCGGTTCTCGGCGTATTCATCCTCCCCCCCTTGAAAGGTCTCGCTTTCAAGTTCTTCCGTCGTGGGTAGGAGACAGACTCTGTTCAGAGCACGTCGGACGACGCCTCTCGCTGTGTAGAAGTCGGCCACTCTGCAGACTCCATCCGCTCCTGGAAACAGTTGCTGGACTCGCCCGAGTCTCCACTTCAGTGGTGGTGAGTTCTCCTCTTTCAGGATTACCAAGTCTCCCACCTTCAAGGCTCTATCGTTCAAGCGCCATTTAGTTCGCTGCTGCAATTCAGCTAGGTATTCTTTATGCCAGCGCTGCCAAAAATGTTGCCTCAGCTGTTCTATTCGTTTGAACCTGTCTGGAGCTTTTAACGTGACGGGTGGAGACGGTAGTGATGTTAAGGGCCGCCCCACAAGGAAGTGGCCGGGAGTCAACGGGGAACAGTCGGTAGGATCAGATGATAGAGGGTAAAGGGGGCGGGAATTAAGAACGGCTTCAATTTGTGCGAACAGTGTGCCCAATTCCTCGTACGTGAGGCTAGCGTTGCCCATAATCCGCTTGAGATGAAATTTGGCAGATTTAACGCCCGCCTCCCAGATTCCACCAAAAGTAGGAGAATATGGAGGATTGAAAACAAATTTAATGCCTTCAGCATTGGTGTAGTTATAAATAGAATTTACACTAGCTGCTAGCAACCTACCTAACTCATTATTTGCTCCAACAAAATTTGTGCCGTTGTCGCAATATATCGTATGAGGTTTACCTCTCCTAGCAATAAAACGACGTAAGCTAAGTATAAATGCATTAGTGCTAAGGTCACTAACGATCTCTAAATGAATACTTTTAGTAGAAAAACAAACTATAACGTTAAGATAACATTTTGTTATTCTGTTACCCCTCCCTTTCTTACTAGAAATATGGAAAGGTCCAGCAAAATCCACGCCACATACTTGAAACGGATAGCAAGGTGTGACTCTATCTACAGGTAAATTGCCCATCAACGGCTCCATAGTTTTTCCTCGCAGTCGAGTGCAAACAACGCACTTTCTAACAATGCTGCGAGCTAAAGTTCTGCCTCCTACAGGCCAGAATTGTTCACGAAAGGAACTAAGTAGCAGTTGAGGGCCGCTATGCAGCAGACGTAGGTGTTCGCCTTCCATTAAGAGCCGAGTGAAATAGTGCTTACCGTCCAGGAGGATCGGGTGCTTTTTATCAAATTCACAAGCAGCATTCTGAAGACGACCACCTACTCTGAGCACTCCATTGTCGTCGAGGAAAGGTGACAACTGTAACACATAAGATTTTGGTTTCAGATTTTTACCTTGTTTGAGTAATGATATTTCTGAAAGGTAAGTTTGACTTTGAGCCAGTTTTATAAGGTAAGTAAATGAATTTTCTATTTCTTCTAGTTTTAAGTGACCTATTATTTTATTTTTAGGTTTTTTACAATTATTAACGAAACGCAAGACATAAGCTATAGATCGCTTTAATCTGTTTATTTTAGAATAATTATTAAAATTAACTAATGGTGACTGTGCAACATTAGTCATAGTTATACAATCTTTGGTAGGCGCCTTAGTTTCAGGTAAATTCGAAGAATCTATGGAATTTATATTATGAGGCCAGTTTGTTTCATTTTGTAACAGAAAATCTGGACCATTCCACCATACTGTTGAGCCCTGAAGTTGACCTGGATCCACTCCTCGAGAAGCGAGGTCAGCGGGATTCAAAGTGGTAGGTACATGTCTCCAAGATTGCCTAGTTGTCAACTCATGAATCTCGTTGACTCTGTTGCAAACAAATGCCTTGAGTAATTTAGGTTGTGCTCGAATCCAACCCAAGACGACGGTTGAGTCGGCCCAAAAGATCTTACGGTCAATAGTGCAACGAAGAGAATGACTCACTTTAGCAGCTAGCCGCGCGCCCAGCAACGCTCCACACAACTCAAGACGCGGGATCGTTGTTGATTTCAGTGGTGCGACACGTGTCTTTGCACATAACAGGATAACTTGTACATTATTATGGCGATCTACAGATCGTAAATAAACACAAGCCCCGTAAGCCTCTTGGGATGCATCTACAAAACAATGAAGTTCTATTAACAATGGAGAAGTACATAAAACATGTCTAGGTACCCTAATGTTAGCTAGTATATGGGCATTGGAAACAAACCTTTCCCAAACTTTCTTAATATTCTGTGGGACCAACTCATCCCAGCTTAATTTTAAAACCCAAAGTTTTTGTAGCAAGATTTTAAGTTGTATAGTACACGCGCTTAGCATGCCTAAAGGATCGAATATTTTACAAGTGTTAGACAAAATAGAACGTTTTGTGACGTCATTAACTGTTTTATCTAAATTCACTGAGAACCGTAAATGGTCATTATCAGGAAACCACCACAATCCTAATACACTTGATTCTTTATTTAAGTCCAATGCCTGTGACAAGGTACAGTCAGCATCAAATATTTGTGGACAGTTTGTACGGAATTTATGAATAGGAAAACAACCAGATGCTAGTACTTTATTAACCGAATGATAGATATGGGAAAGTTCCTTTTCCGTATCAGCTCCACTCAAAAAATCATCATAATAAAAGTCATGTTGTATAATTTCAGATACGATTTTATCATCGCACTCTTTTGCTAACTGTAGCAAGCATCGAGTACTCAAGAATGGGGCAGACGCTGTCCCATACGTAACGGTATTTAACTGTAATATCTCTAGTGGCTTGTCTACATCATCACGCCAAACTATTAATTGCAGGTGGCGCTGCGAGGGATCGATTCTAATTTGTCGGTACATTTTTGTTATGTCCCCAGACAAAACAAATTTGTGTTGACGGAATCTAATTAAGATATTTATTAATTCATCCTGAATGACAGGTCCTATAAACTGGATGTCGTTCAGCGATTTTCCTGAACTAGATTTTGCACTACAATCAAAAACTACTCTGACTTTGGTTGTCTCGCTTTTTTCCCGGAATATAGCGTGATGTGGAGTGTAATACCCAAATAATGGGTTTTCAACCTTACTTAAGTGCCCTAACCTTTCATATTCTTCAATAAAATCACAATATTGTTTTTTAAGTGTAGGATCTTTAATAAACTTTCTTTCGAGGCTCTGAAAGCGTTTTAAGGCCATTTTATAGGAATCGCCCAGTGATGTTTCTGGTGATTCACAAAACGGCATTTTTACATTAAATCTCCCGTTTTCTAAACGTGAAGTATTTTTAATAAAATGTTTTTCACAAACGTGATCATTTTCAGAGTAAGAAGCACTTGAAGATGGAAGTTCTTCAAGTTCCCAGAACTTGGTAAGATTTTTATTTATTTCCTTAGTGAAATTACAATGTAAGTTCTTTTGTTCATTATGATCTAAAATACCTATTGGCCCAGCTACTAACCAACCTAGTTTAGAGCTCTGGAGTATAGGTTTGTTATCACCTAATCTTATTTTCTTTGAAGTAATAATATCAAAAAATATATCAGCGCCAATCAGTAGATCAACTTGGGAAGAACAATGAAATTCGGGATCAGCGAGTTGAATATTCCCAGGTATGTTTAATTCCAAAGGATTTATAGTATTATTAGGTAAATTACCTATAATTTCAGGTATAACTAAACACTTAATATCCGTGCTGTAAGAACTTATTAAGGAATTAAAGGTAAGTTCACAACAATCTGTTATATTAAATTGAATGTTATTAACTCCACTAATACACATAGGTCGTGAACTAATAGAAGTTAACCCTAATTTATTTTTAATGTTTTCAGATATGAAACAGGATTGACTTCCGGCATCCAGGAGAGCCCGGGCAAGGTAAGTCTTATTATTTTTCTTATTCGTTAGTTTTACTAAAGCAGTGCAGAGAAGAACTTGTTTCCTCATAAAGACGGAGCAAGAGGATACAGCACTAGCGATTGACGGCACACTAGATGTATCTTTATTCTCAGACTGTGTAACTAATGCATTATTTGATTCTGTGTCTTTGTGTAATAGTGTATTATGTTTTTGTTTACAGATTTGACAGGTGCCGAGGCGACATTGCTCAGTCTTATGACCCCTACGTAAACAATTTGAGCAAAGTTGTAACTTTAAGACTTCACTCAATTTACTATTTAGACTCATTTCTTGGAATTTAATGCACTCTGTTATCCGATGAACTTCATGACATACCGGACAAGCAGCAGGACCTTTAGAAGGTTTGTGGCCAGCTGAAGTAGCACATGCCTTTACTGTTTTAGAATTGGATTTATTATTAGAATCAGGTTTATCATTTTTAGTAGCTTGCATCGTTTCAAGTACGACTGCTCGGTCACGTAAAAACTTAAGAAATTCCAATAAAGATGGTAATTCCGGTAACATGTTCCTGTATTCTTCCCACTTTCTTAAAGTAGTGGAATCCAATTTAATAGTAACAAAATAAATGATTAAGATATCCCAATAATCAGTTGGCAAGCCTAACGAATTAAGGGCTCTCAAGTTTTTTGTAACCTGATCAACAACAAAGCGAAGGGCCTTATGAGATTCCCGTGTTAAACTATCTATATTAAATAGCGCTTTTAAATGGTTATTAATCAGGATCTTTTTGTTATCGTAACGTTCACATAGTAGGTCCCAAGCGACCTTGTAATTTTGAGAGGTAAACTCTAACGACCTTAAAACGACAACAGCACTCCCTTCTAAAGAGGAGCGTAGATAGTGAAACTTATTGATCTCAGGAATGGACTCATTCGAATGGATAATAGAATCAAAACTATCTTTAAATTCCAACCATTTGAGGTAGTTTCCGTCAAAAGATGGAAGTTTTATTGTTGGTAATTTAATGTTATTGAAATTATTGCAAGTGTCATGATTTGAACAAATTGTTTTTGCACCAGCAGTACTAAAATCTTCACTACTAGAATGTGAATCAATAATTTCTTGGGCGGCTGAGATGAGAGAATAAAATTGAGATTCTATGATCTCTCTTTCATCTATTTGTTCCTCTATCTTTGTTGACAGCATTTCTATTTGTGTTTGAATTGTATCAAATTCTGATAAAAGAGCTTGTATTCTACCTAAACGTAATCCTAGTTCTTTAATTTGTTTTTTAGTAATCTCACTTGAACTAATTTGATTTAAAATAGCAATATGATCTTTGAATTTTGTTAAACGCATTTTTAACGTACCTCTCTGTTTTATTAAATCTTTCATATCAATGCGTATCTCTTCTCTCTTCTCAGAGCCCTGCTGTGGTTTAGGATCTGACATTTTGCAGAAAAAATAATGATGTTGGAACAAATAAACAAGTTAGGTAAAGTAACTTATGCAATCAAACCCGTATAAATAAAGAGGCTTGATGGTCCGTTCAACACGAAGACTTAAAGATGACACACGCTACACCAAGTCTGAAGTCACCAGGTACGCCACCCACGTCGAGCTCGGCAGCACACAGCTCAGCTCACCGGCCCGACCGCGTGCGCACCACACGACAACCGATCGCTGAAATCATTTATTATGAATATGTAAGAAACTTGAGGTTACAAAAATATATTTTTTGCGTATTGAGGTTAAGTTAGATTGACGTTAAATAACGTAATTTATTGAATTTACCATTTACTTGATGCTATTTATGTACCTAGGTATAATAGTTGTTTGAGATGCAATTAGCTTGCAACGCAATTTAAGCAAATGAAAGAATGCGAAAACACGTTTACGCTAAGAAAAGAAAACCATTGACCAACACTTTGAAACAAAGAAAAAAGTGCAAATGAGCGCGGGTATTAAAATAAGCATGGGCACTAGCCGGCGCACGACGAAAATCACACACTGTTCACACGATTGATACCTAGGAAAGGAAATAAGTGGAAAGAAAGGAATAATAAGCCAAACTCCCCTGGGTACGTCCTTCTTCTAGCGTATTGTGTGTGCATGCCATGCACGCGTCACCAGCGAATAGCTCACCCAAGCTTCTTTCTTCAAGAAAAAAATGGCTGCTCCGTGCACGTTGTAAATTCCAATAATAATTCTTGAGGTTCGGTCATACGGTCGCCAGTTGTCGGAGCTGATATTTACGAGCAGCTCGTGTAGAGGTGGTCGAGGTCTTCTTCAATGAATAGAAAAGGGTTTCGTAATAATGACTATAATCTACTTTCTGCATAAATCGACTTAATATTAAAGATTAATTTTAAATGATAGACGTGGTCTCGCGTCGGAGCTTGTAGCGGTGTTGGCGCGGCGCGCCCGCCGCCCGCGGCCGGCGCTCGCCCCTGTCCCGCGCGTCCCTCTGCTCCCCTCTGCTCGCGCGCCGGTATGAGCCGGTTCTCGGCGTATTCAGACTTAGTGCATAACATGCTCACGCACACTCTGCTCTTATTATTGCGGTCATGACGTAATTTTCTGAAAGGATAATATTATATCATATCCCCGAATTTGTCGCCGACAGGCTAAATACAATATGGGAAGGGATATAGCATTTTAGATATAAACCAAAGTCATTGTCTGTCAGAGGGAATGGAAACAACATAATACCTTCACCACTAAAAAAACATTTATAAGGCTGTCAGGAGCACAGTCACGTGTTGCGAATGTATGTCAGTCATAGGTACAACTTCTTTAGGAGCAATGAAAGGACTAATGTCCTTTACCCCGCGTCCTAACCAAAAGTTATCGCCACGCGAGTACGCGATCGTTTGTATGAATTATGACGTACTAAACGTGACTTGATGATCGCGCGAGTATGTCATATTCTTACAGGCTGGTAGAGACATCGATGCGAACCTGTAACCACGCGAGTACGCGATCGTTTGTATGAATTATGACGTACTAAACGTGACTTGATGATCGCGCGAGTTTGTCACATTCTTACAGGCTGGTAGAGACATCGATGCGAACCTGTAACCACGCGAGTACGCGATCGTTTGTATGAATTATGACGTACTAAACGTGACTTGATGATCGCGCGAGTTTGTCACATTCTTACAGGCTGGTAGAGACATCGATGCGAACCTGTAACCATGGATTTAGTACATGATTCTGGATGGATGGATGGAAAAAAAAAACTGGCAAATAATTTCAACGCAGGGGGCGTTGAAATTATTTGCCCGTTTTTTTTTTTTTTTTTATCTGTTTTATACATGAATAGGTTAAAAAACGGGAACGTTGCCCGAATATTCGGGCAACGATCGCTTTTGGTTAGGACGGCCGATCGCCTAGATGTTGACTTAAGTTACTTAATCTTGGTAAGCAACTCAAAAATGTAGTCCACTATTGCTCGTATTCGTGACAAAATATGTAATGGTCATTAAAAACTGGTTTAAAACAATCCGTTAAAAAGTCACAATGCAATAAAAAGTCACCGTGTGAACTAACAATTCCAACTTTCAAACTCATTCAATGACGGCAGCAGCGAAAATTCTCGCATTTTAGATGGCTTCATTTTTCAACAGTGTTCCAAACTTCCCCGGTCAGCTTGTCGCCTGAGCTATCGAGATCAGGAAAACAGATAGACGTGCTAACGTTATAACTTGTAACCACAGTTCACGAACAACTTTGCCGAACTGTGATAGGTACGTAGACGTACTCCTTAAACATTTATTCAAACAACTTTCTTAAAAGGATAAGGTTTTGAATCAAATAAGCGGTGACGTTACTAATGATTATTTAATGTGTCTTTTACTAAATTTGTACTAAATGAGAATATTTTTTAATCGCGTATCATAGCGCCTGTGTGACCTGAAGAGTTAGGTAGAGGCGCGTTGTTCTTAGACTCGCAAGCCTATTGCCATCAACAGGGCACAAACACCTTTCCCGACCTTGAGATTGCACCCAAGACCTCGCGTAGCAAGTTCTTTATTAATCTATGTCATGTTAAATTGGGATAGGATTAGTAACATAATCTTTAATAACCATCACTTACAGAGATGTGCATAATTAAGCAATGATTCAACCGAACTAGACACAATTGGCTCATATGATTGATCATACATATTTGCTATAACGTTAATCTACTAGCGTCGCTTCATATGATCCATTATTGATAAACGGGTCAAGATAACAACACCCACTCAAGTGAATGACCGAGCCTTATTGCCATATAATTGCTACCAGGATCATGTCTCTGGTATAGTAACTGACAGAATTTGAAGTTAATGCACTGTACATCCAACTATGTACCTATCTACGTCTCTTATTGATTTCAAATTAGCATCTTGATCTTCTTCTCTAAGAAAACCGATTCCTCGAAGTATTGGCAAATTAAACAAATATTATTAATTTGGAATACCTAGATAGAATTTACGCTGAAATACTTGAATATTGAAAGTTACTACTAATACTCATCAACGAAGTGAAATACTACATTGAATGTTAAACCGAAATCTTGTCGTGAACTACAGATTATTTGCTTTTAATATTGCTTCGTTATGCTAGAGATTTGATGTCTGTGTTTGCCTTTCTAGGTGAATAGCGAAGTTTGCTCCAAGAAAATACACATTTCATGGAAGTTTTTATTTCGGAATAAGTTTTCACGTAGGATATATAACCTAAAAGACTTAAAATAATAATAACAATATGTACATGTATATAAAAAACGAGGAAAAGAATTGAAGGGAATCGAAGAATTCGTCCGCATCGCTGTCAACAGGATAAGTGCCCAAATGGCTGGTACCATTGCCACGTTGTATGGCGATGCTGATTCTTTGGCCAAAAAATAGGCCAGCGCTCTGGTAACGTGAAGAGTCGACCAACCGCTTGGCGATGTCCCAAAAAACCAAGTGGGCACTCGGACCCCATGGCCCCAGTGTTTCAACCCCAAACAACTCAAACATATAACTACCAATAAGATTGGAATATTTTCGTCGTTTGAGGTTTTCCACACCTGCAGTAGCCACCCTAGCACAGCTCACCGTACTACAAGATGGAATAGCACTAGGGTGTCGACACATGTTTCATTGATAATTTCTTAATCTTTCATATCGAGTTTAATCCGTGTACTTGAAACACTTTTAAAGAAATTAATTAAAACGAAATTACAATTAAGTACCTACCATCAATGGAAAAAGTGAATTAGTTTTGAGTAGTTTTTTCTGTAACCATTTTTATTGTGTGACATAGAGTGAGAGAATCTAATCATTTAGGTAAGTTACACAGACTAACAAACTAAAGAATATTAATTGAAATGAATATGTTGTTGTAACACTGCTGAAGAGGAAAATAACGGTTTTAATCACCGATAACGCCTATAAATATCAATTATTTCTTTCGAACATCCATTTATGTTGACAGCCTCTTCCTGTGATTAACTTTTTGGGGAATACATTCATGACCCGAATGCGAATACGTATTATCGGGAGTCCATGATGTCGGGACATCTTTGATGATGGTCTTGACTTTACTAAAGGCGCTACAAAAGACGTGAAGAAATCTGAGTAATATAAAATGTTCAACAAACATTTTCACACTAAGACTGAACTCAAATCAGAACAAACAAATGATATCCATAAAGGAAACTGCGGCTAAGACGAAGTGGGGCGTGCACTGGCCCAGAGTTATATCGCTTGCCGGCTCACTGCAATGATATGCCGTCCGCAAGCTACGCGGAATGCACCAACTATGCCCGGATGTTCTGTGGAATTTCTTCGCCTCGGGGAAGATATTTTAAGTATAAAAATGTCTTTGCGACTTCCTGCCGAGCAGATAATGTATGAAAAATAGGTTCATAAAACTGAGAACGAATTTATACGACCTAGACGTTTTTTTCTATGGAGATCGTTGAGTAGTTTTGAAATTGAAGTGTTTCTGAATTTGTTTTTAATTATATTTATTTGTTTTTGAAATTATACTGTGCTCTAAAACCTGCCACTGTCGGGCGTAAACCGCTTTTCGAATAGAAGATTGGGGTTCGATCTCGTGTGGTTGTAATCATTATTTATCTTCAATTCAGCAATCACGGATTCTGGAACCCACGTTACACATGCTATAATGCTGATCCTCACGTATTTCCTTAAAACAAGACCCCCATCTGCTCCCAAAGTAATCAACGCGGCTAATTTATGACGTATACAGTCACCAGTTCCCGTCGAGAACGGGTTTCACCAGTTTTGCACCACAAAAGCAATAAATTGCTTTAAAGCAACAACAGGGATTGTAAGTGAGGCTGGATGCTGCGACTTCGTGATTCACGCAGTTTTGTTGTCGATATTTACGGGCGAAGTTGTTTTGACAATGGATAAGTTATATGTACAGGGTGTTTGCACTTTCAGGTAGATAAACTGGAAAGAGTGGGTGATCGTGTTCGTAAATGGTGTGCCATTACTGTCTCTCGGAACGGTACTCGAGGCTCCAAGAAGAATAACACGACTTGAACGTAACAGGGATGTTAGCAACGTAATGTACATTGACAGTCCATTAGGTTTTTCTATTAAGTCCGTGGAAAATATTGTAGGTTGTTATTTTTATTGAAAAAATATATTATTGGCAATTTCGTTCCTTTGCATGAATATTATGAATAACTATCACACTTTGTATCGAAACTAGATATCAAATTGATTATTAAGAATATTTTTTGGGAAACAAATTGAATTTGGGTAAAAACAACTTATTGAATAATTTGTGATTTTCAGCATGACGCATTTTATACTGGAACTTCCTGAATAGTTTGGCGTGAAAATCTCATAATTAAAGGCCTCGTTCGAGTCTAAAACTCGAGGGACTCCAGAAAATATTCACTTCAGCTAAACCGTAAAACAGTCACAAAAAATCTTGCTACTGAAAGGCTCTCTGCATTCATTTAATACATTACTCTCTGCATTATTCAGAATTTCAACGGAACTATAACACAGGAATACATAATTATTTAGTAAAATACGCAACACAATAACTACTTTTCACGAATAAACCTATTTTTATTTCTTTCTTACTTGTTATTCGATAGGTAACTAGAAGGGTGGAAAGTGGTCACAAGGAAAACTACTCTCAATTGTAACATGGGTCCTCTTGTCACGGTCTTCCGCGTCAAGGAAGCTTAACATAAAGTCATTTAAGGGATTGACCAACTATCCTTTGGGTAATTTATTTTGGTAAAATAATTAGTTTTTTTTCGCTTAACGGTAATTTATAGGTAGATGATAATTATTATTGTACGTTATGTACTAGCATCTGCCCGCGGCTTTGCCCGTGTGGATGTCGGAAATTATCCCACGGGAACGGGCTACAGAGATAAAAAGTATCCTTTGTCCTAACCCAGCTTATCCGGCATGCCTTTCATCCAATTCCATTCAGCCATTAAGGCATGAAAAGGTTATTTAGTCTCCTATGATCTCCTAGATCCTCTATGAGGATTATTGCCTAGAGGCGTACAAATATATTTAATCAATATTGTCGAATTTTTTACTTTTTAACACAAAAAACTTTTAAGATATCATAAGGTGGTTGAATTATGTAAAATATCACATTAGTAATAAAGTCAATATTAATAGGTACATGCATATCAATACAGATTTAAAATATAATCAATTTCAATAAATGTCATATAGATTAAGTTACATGTTATAAGTAATGCTAATGTCAAACAAAATTCAAAATCGTCAAAATATGTGAGATGATGTACAAATTTTCTGTAGCAGTAATTATAGAATGGTCGCGTAGTCAGACGTATATCGCTTAAAAAGATAAAAAAAAAAAAAAAGAAAAAGTAAGTACACAAAAATATCTATATCACATGTGATTTTTAAAATCAACCCCTATTTTATCTCATTCGATTTTTTTTTGTTCCTACTAAAAACATAAATTAGATTTTCATATCCCTCTGGGTTTCCCATAAAAAAAATTATCCCCTATATCACCCCCTTTAGGGGTTATGGATGAGACAAAAAGTAGCCGATGTCCTTGCCTAGTTTTATCGAAATCTGTTCAGTGGTTTAGGCGTGAAAAGGTAAAACAAACAAAACAATATGGACTAAGTTCTTCGTAAAACTAAAGTAAAATCTGGGATGAGAGTACCTAGTATGGTTTTAACAGAACTCAAAGCATGTGTCAAAAGATCTAATAATTGTAAAGAAGACAAGTTTCGGTCGTAATCGTTTGATTGGTTGACGTTCAGAACCAAACTTGACATATAAATCTTCGTTACGATAGACTTCAAAAACAAAACGATATAACTGTCCTGCCGCCGCTTTTTCGCACAAACTACCATAAGTCGAGTGTATCAACTTAGATTTGCATAATACTCCGCCTCTGATGAATAATTGTCCGCATCACCAACAATTTGTTTACGTAAGAAAGAGAGAAAGAAAAATAGGTTTATTTGTCACAGAAACTGGTGCATACAAAAAAGGTAATTAGCTCTAATAATTAAGAAAAAAATAAAAACAAAAAACAGAGAGCTCTAATCACGAGCACAAAACAGAAATGGTCGATAGCTGCACGTCATGACTGTGACAAGAAGGCTCCAACTTAGCATGATGCTGTGCTATGGGGGACCCACAGCACAGCGCTGATTTTCAGTAGTTACCCGAAAAGGACTTCCTTTGCTCTTTCTTGTGTGCCGTACATCAAATAAGAAAGTGATCGGAAGAGACACGCCCCATCGCCTACGATTGGAATAATAGTATGACTAATCAAAGTTTAATTCCACTTTAGTAGTTTTTTAGTCATATTTGTAAATTCGACAAAGTTCTAAAGCGTAACAAAAATACTACTAATGCTAAGGTAACTAAATACCGAGGTAGGCTACTAACTAAATTACCTAAATACCTAATAATATTAAACTGAATTTACTGTATACTTACGAATAATGAATATAAAATGTAGTGTTCCTACCTAATTACTTTATCTAACTATTATTAATGACTGTTTCCCTACAAATAAATAAAATTATCAATGCAAATGTTATCTAACAAAATATAAGTACTTTAATTCAAAAACAACTAACCTAATTAATTAAAGATATATATTAATAAAATTTTGAGAAAGATAATAAGCGCAAAAATAATTGAAGAAAGTATTGACTGAGCAAACGTGCTATTAACACAAAGGTGCGTAAATCAATGAGAGCGTGCGTTTTTTTTTTTTTATAGGGCATCTCGTAGTTGGCCTTGAGAGGCCGTGACTACATAACCAGTCAATCCTGTGGTGCCTTAAGCGAACTCGAAGCCTCTAGGAAAGGGCATAAAATTACTTATAAACTAAGCGACCTAAGGGCACCCCCTGTGGGGTACGAACCTCGGCTTAGGGCGTCGCTGGGGAGGACAGCAAGTTGGGGACAGACTGGATCAAAACAGTTTCATTATTATTATCAGGGGAATTTAAAGTTACAGGTTCAGCTACGCCACCAGCTCTCACGGATCCGATCAAGGGACAGGGAGGACAATTACTTTGGGGTAATCGTGAACGCGTGGGACCTCGGCGGTGAGGTCGGAATTTCGATTTGTATCTGTGTTTTAATACTGTGCTAGTGGCCCTACTGCTTTCCTGAAGGAGGGTAATGGGGTCATTGGGGTCGTTCAAGACATGCCTAGGACGGCAGACTACTAATTTTGAAGGGGACATAGCTGGCGGCCTTCACAACCAGAGGGTTGCGACGTTTGGAAGCCGTTTCATGAATTGCTGAATGGAGGGAATTTTTGAGGTCTAAATGGAAGCGCGTGCGGGCTTCGCCACTCCAATTAATACCCCGCCTTCCGCGACGCCGCAAAGAACTTTGTCGCAGTAAATTTTACTTTATATAAACTAAAGTCGCACAATTACTCACTGAACGAACAGATTTAGATGTTAGTGCGTAAAGTATTATAGTAGGTATGTGCCCAATTCGATTTTACGTATAAAGTTGAAAACGTAATAAATAAAGAATAGTTAGTGTAAGTACCTATTTCATTTTATTAAATACAGAAACAAACGCGTTTTTTACATTTACTTGCTTATAACTTGCAATAATATTTGCATTCATCATAGTATCAGTTACATATTTGATAAATCTTGATACCTTGATGGAGATGGCACCAGTGACAACAATGATTAATTAAACTTATTTAATATCAATGTCACGTATCACGAGCCAACGCGATAATCGGGCCTTATTTGACTCCGTTGGGGGATGATTTTGGAAATACTGTGATACACGTGTCTCATAATTTTAATTGAAAAGTATGTGTAGGCACCAATTTTCTAGTTAATCGACCCAGAAAAAAAAAGTTTCACTGAAAATCCAACCCCCCATTTCACCCTCTTAGGGTAGGAATTTCGAAAAAACCGTTTCTTAGTGGATACCTACTCTTTACAAAGAACACACCCTCCAAATTTCATATCTCTAGGACCAGCGGTTTAGGCTGTGCGTTAATATATCAGTCAGTCACTCAGTCAGTCAGGACTTTGAACTTTATATACACAGATAAGTGTCATCAAGAACTGAAGACAATACTTCGTGTGTTCAGTCTTTTAATCCCATCAATGCTAGCCTTCGCGTGTTTTCTGTTTGCCGATTGACCCCTGTGATTTGTGTAGGCGGAGTATATCTGACACACGATACACGACGGCACGACGATCGGCTGCACGATTACTGACAATTGCGTGCACTGACTGGACAGTTCCACTCAATCTGTGTGGTTCTTTCCTCAAAAGACCATTGCAGACACTGATCTACATAGCTTTCACATGACCTGACCAAGATTTTGTCTGGACTTTAAAAGAGACTGTGACCTCTGAGTTTGTTTCGGCCTTTCTTCTCAGAGTAGTCAGATAGGAAACGCCGACCCCATCTAGTTTAAAAAAAATATGATTGACGTGTAAAAGTGTTTGTTCAAACTTACTTACAGAAATAAAATCATTTATCATTTATAATACATACTTTTGCTAAGGAATTACGTGTGGGCGCTTTTATATACCCAACAAATAGACCAATTTTATTTAAGTATTTTGTTTTACAGACCAATCCTTTTTTTGGTCACTTATATGTAGCTTTATTTTCGTATCAGTATATAATTTTTCCTCAAAGCATAAACCTGGAACATGCATACCTTATATCAACACAAAGGCAACGGATCACATTCCACACAAAAAAATAAACTTATACAATTTATATGCGCCACTATTTCGTTGTTTCGAACCACTAAGAGCATAAAACAGAACAATTTTATCTCATAACAAGTTTCAATGGCGGCGCCCTCGGGAGTATGGTCCGCATAAACTTACAAACGACACACAACTTTACCCGCCGAGGGAGTGACCCGCTCCACTTTTAATAATACATTTGCAAAATCCACTACACATCATATCTATGTATATTTCTCGAAAGATTTGCAACGGAGAAATGGTTCAGAACTTCACAAGTAAATTAATTCCGCTTCGACCGTAAGGGAAATGAGAATTCTAGGAATTGCAAACGTAAGTCGTAATATAAATTTATAGTAGCTAATGAAATGACTTTCCTTTGGGTTTGGAAAGGTACGGAAAGATTTTTGACTGCATTTTTTTATAAAAAGTTAAGGTAAAAAAATGTGATGCTATTATGCTATATGTTACTCCAAAGAAGAAAATTTTCAATATTATAATGTCTAGCGTTCCGTTCATGTCAGAGCTGGAAAACTCGAACATTATCGGTACGTGGCAATTCATCAAAATGCATGTAAATGTAGACAATCAACTGTAAACTTGACTCTGACTATAAACAATATTTTGCTCATCGCGAGCAAGCCAGTTATGTATTCGTTTAGTGGTCCATACGCCCGCTTCATTATAAGCTCGTCATTGGAGCTTCATTATGAAACAATCGAAACAATCATCGCACAAACATGTGTATTGTTCGATCATTAACATACCATTTGTCGCTGCAACCGCTCCATTGTACGATAACAAAAGACTGAATTATGTCATTAGTGATAATAAGGCGGAAGTAGATGGCGGTAATGTCCTTGCTTCCTCGCCACAGCATCGCAGTACTGTAGTTCATTAACAGAATGAATGCTCTGTGTTTACTTTGTACCAGTGAAAAGCCTCGAGAGTATAATGAGGCCACTGCGACTGGCTAAGCTGTGTGTTACCAAAGTAACAAAAAACCACGCCTGTTTTCTCCGCAGGATTAGACAGAGGTATATATATAGTACCTACACCGACATATTGCAGTTGTTTAAGGGGACCACATGACCTAAACGCAAATTGTATAATGCCTAAAGTATATGATCCACTGCAGTAAACAAAATCAGAAAAATATATGATATTCTTCAGGATATATGCTAATTAGATAGTGTGTTGAAAACATAATACAAATAATTTGCTAAGATATAAAAAAGTCACGAAGCTACCTCTAAAAATGTCTTCCAACGATTAAAAAGCATACTAATATACATGCAATCATTCTTTTTTTTTCTGATTGTTCTTCAAGCAACATATTAACGTGATAGTGTTTTAATTTTTTTGTCCAATCAATAGATTCTTTGTAAATAGAGAATTGCTTCATATTTTGCAATAAATTACCAGCTTGGTGTCATCGCGCATGTCTTTCTTTTCTATGCAGTTCGACAGTGACCGCGCTTTAGCTGTTGTGAGCACCTTAAGTCCCATGTAATAGAGGGCAAGCCAGTTGCCATCAACCAAGCACTAATCAAGACTCCAGGCTGCTACCGAGAAATGATGCATAATAAGAAAACCCAATAACAATTTGCACGACCTGAGAATCGAACCTAGAACCAGCTCAGCAGTAGCGCCCACTAGATCAAAGAGGCAGTAAAGATATGGATAGTTTTATACAAGGCCAACATTGTTTTATAATACATTACTGCAGCGGCCAGCAAAAGGGGTATTGATGGACGAACGTGTAAAAACGTAAGTCTATCAATGCCTAGTTGTGGCCAAGGCTTGTATAGTACTTTTCTCAAATAATGCGCTAAAATTAAAATACAATTACTTTTCAAAATCAATGACGAACAACGAACAACAATTTTGTTTTTGTTTTTCAATAAACAACCTTATATTTACAAGCCAGTTCGAAATTTAAATAAAACCTTTGCTACCTCCTTGGTTGGCATGTTTCGGAGTAAAAGATCGTTCCATTTTTAAATTACACGATAGATATGATTGAGTTTAATACGTAATTTATTTGGGCACTAAACCACGACCGATATGGATTTTCATACAACTTTTGCCGGCCACAGTTCGCATATATTTGGCCAGTACAGCAATTTCGATTTATCTCGAAGAAGGTTGTCAAAATAATGTTCAAATTTCCAAGCATGTTTGAGAAAAAAATAATTGCATCAATCACTGAATATCTCCACTGGCACCCAAGCTAAGATAAAACTTGTGCTATGAGTGCCAGGGCTCTCTCTGTTAAACATTACAAATTTATACGTAAGCTAGTACGGAGTTACATTGGGTAAGTAAGTCGTATCATTGAGTACAAAAAGAAAAACAAAATAAATGAACAAAAAATAAGCATTTAACTTAAAAAATAAATTAAAATAAGAATAAAATTGTATAGCCTCTCTCAGATGTGAATTTGGTAAGTGTATGTGTCGTGAGTATGTGTGGTAATGGGTGTGATATATTTTAAATATTTTCAAAATACTTGCAACGCTAAATTAGTCTATTTCTTTAGACAATGGGTAAGTATGCTACCAGTTTAATGAGGCAATTGTGGCCAGTTTTAATATACCGGTGTCAACCAAACGTTGTTCACCAAAATTTACTTTGATTACATTTTCATATACTCGTAGTGTGCATTCTACCTCCGCGCGACACACTGCTCGTATTTAGCAGCTGCTAACTAAAGTAATTTAGCTAGGCGGGCTTAGTGTGCTTCGTTTGTTAAATTAATCTGAAATATTCTAAAACAACGAATGAATGACTTAAACTAAATAATCTTAGAAGATTATTTAACAATTACTTACGTAAGCTTTAGTTTGAGCGACATCAGTTAAATAGTTAATATATCAATCATAGATATAATAATCATTGATCAATGACAAAAAGATCGAACGATTCGATCGTTCATGAATATTAATAAAAATATAAAAAAAACATAAAATTTTAAACAACTGAGTTGTATTTCACACCGTACAAGCACTGGTCGACCCATTAGATTGATCGAGCACCCAACACAAACGAATTTGTAATGAAAATGGATGCGCAAATTAGTTTAAAAACTTTTGAAAACCCTAACTAGGCATTCAACAAATTTTAGTTGGACATCTCTCGGAGGCGGAAAATGAGCAAAATTCAACACCACTTAAAATTTTGGGTACCACCAAATTACGGCTGTAAGTATCCACCCTATTAACTTTGCACTCTCACTTTTTGTTTTAATGTTTACTACTGTTTACGAATTATAGTAAAGACTTGCTGGGAACTGCTAGAAAACATTTGTAGCTTTGTGGCAGACTTTGTTTATTTCTGTTTGTAATTATTAAATTCAAATCATGGCCGTGTTCGAACTTTTTCGTGGAATTTACATATACAAACGTTTTTCTAAATAAATGCCATTACAGCAAAAAAGGTTGTTTACTTATTGTTATTTATTAGTCAGTCATGTTAATTTTAACAGTTATACCAACAACTGTTAAAATGATTACGCATTACATTGAACCTTTTTTCTGATATCGCAAAAACGCTGCCGAAAAAGAAAGAGCTTCTTCCAGCTTCTTAGCTAACAATGGTCATTTACGAAGCTTAATGCTGACTCCATAGAGCTCAGGTCATTTATTAAATTGGTTCCATTATCAGACATAGCCGGGCTCGAAAGCGCAGCGATTTGTTTGCAAACTTTTTGATTCCAGTCGAACAATGGGCGCCCGTTTAAAACGTCAAATCAAGGCTAAAAGTTTAAAAAACAGTAGAACTTTTAAAGGTAAAACCGTAGCCGTTCGCCACACCACGTCGCTTAACTAAAACTGTGCGAAAAAATACACCTTCGGTACTTTAAACAAGGAACATAGTGTGTGCGTCCCACAATGAACCGTGACCACTCGAGTCCCGCAATGTCGTTTAGAATATTTTGTAGGCGCCCGCTATGCATGACACGACATAGCTGAAACTGACGTAGGTGGCTTGCAGGCTAACAGCTTTTGTGTAACAAAAGCTGTTAGCCTGCGTTACACAAAAGCCTTGTTACTATGGTACTCCTAAATTCAAATCTCAATTTTTTAGCTATTGTTATTATTTCTATGAATTTTAGAGTATAAGGTTACCTGTAACACAGTCATGTTTTTTGACTTAGTTCAATGACTAACAAATACACACATCAAAAGTGTCTAGGGATCAAGCATTTTTATGCGGATTTCTTGAGATTAAGATGTGGCTTTGTAATAAATTTATGATTTTATAAATTTATATGGATCCTTTTTGGTGCATTTCATAATTTGAATCAGGAACTGTGAATCAAATTCGAGTAAAAGATGAAAATCAGCTGTCAATATTTTCCCTATAAAAACATACAACGCATTGAAGACATTATTAGTGCTACTGTTTCCCTACTACTGATTAAAACCAACGTTATTATGGAGCGGCGACGTCATTTAAGCAGGGAAGAAATGCTCAGAGCCGTGGGAATGATAGAAGCTGGTTCCCGGCAACGTACTGTGGCTTTAGCTCTGAATACAAGTCAGAGTGTTATCAGTCGACTTTGGACACGTTACCGAAGCACTGGTACCGTGGCTGAGCGCCATGGAGGACGGTATCGCTGCACCACACGGAGACAAGACCGATACATTCAAATCTTAACTCGAAGAGCTCCAACAATAACCGCCATGATGTTAGCCGTGAGGCTTCATCACTCTTCAGGGAACTTAATTAGCGACCAAACAGTCAGAAACCGCTTGCATGAAGTGAACCTTCATTCCCGAAGACCGCTACGGGTACCACCTATAGCAATGCACAATCGTAGGATTCGATATCAATGGGCTCTTGAACACAGAAATTGGGCAGAAGAACAATGGCGTTTCGTGTGCTTTTCTGATGAGTCTCGTTTTGGTATGAGACCGGATACAAGACGTATACGACACTGGAGAACCCCTGGACGCCAACAGCGATTAAAATCCTGCCAGGAAGTCCATCCTTATAGTGGTGGAACCATCATGGTATGGGCGGGTATTTGGATCGGCGGAAGAACTGAGTTGATTTGGATCAGAGGCAACCTCAACGCTCAAATTTATGCTGAGACGATTGTATCAGACGTCATCGTTCCTCTACAAGTGCAAATCGGTCCCTTATTTCAGTTAATGCATGATAATGCACGACCGCACACCGCAAGAGTTGTAAGACAGACTCTCGCCGCAGCTAACATCAATGTCCTGCCCTGGCCTGCTCAGTCGCCAGACTTGAACCCGATTGAGCATGCATGGGATATGCTACAGAGAAGAGCTCTGCCGAATATGGAGGGTATCCAGTCGCAAGAAGACCTTTTTTTGTTGTTGCAACGAACATGGGCGGCCATTCCACAGCGTGATTTGGATGAACTCATTTTGAGTATGCCAAACCGATGTTCTTGTGTTGTTAGTGTTCGCGGTAGAAACACGGATTATTAATTGTTTAAGTTACCCAATAAAATTTTAAAGAAAACTGTTATTTCAGTCTTTTTTTCGAACTTTTGTGTTAGTGGTTCAAATGTCAAAAATCCCTTTATTAGGAAAATGGCAAATTTCTTTATTAATGCAAAGGTGACTTGGTTTATCGTTACTGTGACAAACGAAAACACTTTATTTTATGAATCCTTAAAGAAAATTTTAATTAATATCAATCAGGAGAAAAGTTATTGCAAAAATATATGTTGATCCCTAGACACTTTTGATGTGTGTATAATACCTCTGAAGAACTAATGAGTGATTATGTGTTGGCAATGAATGAGCTAGTAAACTCACAAACAAACAGCTGTGAGCTTTGTCAACCACCAACCAATGTACCTACCATTTACCTGCCTGCCCATTCATTGTCAACATGCAATACCACCTTACCGCATCCTTGTGTCGATTTGACAATGCCTGCTGTAAATAGTTCCATTAAACAATGTAAACAAATTCTAAATAATGACATTGTGTTATTTTGTGACGAAATTGGAAAGGACTTAGGCCACTTGTTGACAGATTAATATCCCGGACACTCAATAATTAATTATTGTATGCCTGGTTGTTCTCTATTTGATAGAATGAAATTATTAAATGTAACTTTAAGCAGGAAACAACATTATTTATTTTTATGGGAAATAGGAGAAATGTGAACAAAGGAGAATTGCTCCAATATCATTGAACATTGTGCAACCTTAGTTTAAGGAAAATTGTGTTGTTTACTTCCCCTATAGTAACAGTTTGCCACAGGAAGAAAATACCTTAAGATTTGACATTAACATGACATTACACAATTTGACTTATAATGACAATCTGTTCCATTTAGTTGACACTAACAATTAAGTTGGTAATAATTTGTATTTGACAAAAGATAGATACAATATTGTTAAATACTATCTTTCTAGCTATCACAAAAGACAGATAGCTGTGTCGCTATCTTATTATTTTGCTATTTCAGCCATTAATTTGGCTAAACAACTTGCTTCTTTTGAGACCTTTTTAATTATTCTGCCAATAATTTGATCAAAATTAATGACAATGGTCATCATTTAAATTAGAAATTAAGACAAAAGAGTCAGTCTCTTGCAAAAATGTAACTAAGGCAAATAATAAATCATACATAATCATACAAAAAGTAAATAGTATCAACCTGGTGCATCAAAACATTCAAGGGTTTTTGAACAAAGATTTAGAAGTAGAGTTATTCCTGAATTGTAGCAATATAGATATTCTTTGTATGACAGAACATTGGCTTAAAAGCCACCAGTTCATGTTCAATTTTAGTAATCACCAGGTTGGTAGTTCGTTCAGCAGAGTAAATGCTGTACACGGTGGCTCTTTAATTCTAGTAAATAAACAGCTTAAATTTAAAGACCGCAAGGATATTGTGAGCCTCTCTGTTGAGCGGACAATTGAAATAGCCTGTGTAGAATTGGAGCAGCTCATTATACTAAGTGTGTACTGATCTCCTTCAGGATTGTATGATTGTTTTGAAAAGGTTATGGATGAAGTGTTGCACAAAATCTGTAATTCAAACAAATCTATCATCACTTGTGGTGATTTTAATGTTAATTTGTTAGAAAATTCTGGGTTAAGTACTAAAATTATAAATCTATTTCAGTCATACAATCTTGCTAACCAATTTTTGGAGCCCACTAGAATAACTTCCACTAGTGCCACATGCCTAGATAACATTTATACAGATGTTATACCAACCCACAAAGAAATTATTAACTTAATAGACTCAGATCATTGCGGACAATTGATTACTATTCCAAATTTAAACAAAAGAGTTACTAAAAAAGATATCACTGCTAACCCTAAAACTACTAATCACTTGGAAACATTTAAATCTAAACTTTTCAATAAATTATTACTTCTGTTGGATAATGATGACCCTAATCAACAATATAATGTTTTTTTTTTAATGTATTGCATTCAATTCAATACCACATTAATTCCAAAGACGTTCTCAACGTTCGTTCGCATCCTTCAGTGACTGGGCCACCATTGGTATACATACAAGTAGAAAAAGACTTTATGATGTATGATGAACGGATTTGTATAAACACTGCTGAATTTAATTTGTATGTCAAGAATTATTCTAAATTATTTAAAAAAGTTTGTAGTATAGCCAAGTCACGTTATTTGAGTTCAAAAATAAAAAATAGTGGTAATGTAATGTAAATGACATGGAGTATCATTAATAGCGAAACGGGAAGGTCATGTACTGACTACAGCCTAGCTATTGATGGCAATATAATTAAATCTGATTCTCAAGTCGCCGCGGCCTTTGAAAATTTTATTTGCAGAGATTCCCGTATCGACTACTAAATCTCTTAACTCTTCACCCACTGCTTCAGAGTCTTTACTTAAAGAAAACGTTCCAGTTTGTGATTCTGAATTTTATTTCCAATATGTCACGTGTAAAGATATAATTAAAACTTTTCACACGTTAAATGTTAAAAAGACCGCAGATCTATGGGGTAATTCTGTGTACGTTGTTAAGTCGATTATAAACATTGTAGCACCTACTTTTGCTGTTATTTTTAATAATTGTATTGACTGTGGTGAGTTTCCTGATCTTATGAAAAACAGTAAAATAATACCGTTGTTTAAATCGGGTAGTACATCAGACCTTACTAATTATAGACCTATATCAGTGCTACCTACCTACCTTTACTAAACATTTTGAAAAGCTTATTCTATATCAAATGCAAAGATTTTTTAACGTACATAAATTACTTATTTTACAAGGGTCGTTCAAGCTGGAGTTGAACTTTTAGGGCATGTGTATAATGCATGGGAGGACAAACGCGATGCGTTCGGCATCTTTTGCGATTTGTCCAAGGCATACTATTGTGTTCTTCATGAAACATTAATCAGGAAACTGCTCCACTACGGAATCCGCAGCACCTCTCTGGATTTTCTTACTTCTTACTTAAGTGATAGGATTCAGAGAGTTGATGTTAACGGAAAAAGATCACACGGATCGGTAGTAAGAATGGGGGCCCCCCAAGGCACAATTCTTGGTCCATTTTTATTTCTTATTTATATAAATGACTTGCCTTACCTCATAAAGGATAAACATTATATAGTGTTGTTTGCAGACGACACTTCACTTTTATTTAAACTCAAACGTCAGCAGCTGGTTACTGACAATGTAAATAGCGCCCTCGCAAAAGTAGTTAACTGGTTTACCCTTATTCTTAACGAGAAAAAAACTAAATGTATTAAATTTACGATACCACGTGTTAGACAGGTCGAAACAATTGTTCTCATAAAGGGGGAAGAGTTGAAACCCGAAAATACCACAGTATTCTTAGGCATAACTTTAGACGCCAAGCTGCAATGGGGCCCCCATATAGATAAAATGTCAAAAAGCTTAGCTCTGCAGCATACGCTGTTAGAAAAATTCGTGGTTCAAGTGATTTAGAGACAGCCCGTTTAGTATACTTTAGTTATTTTCATAGTGTAATGTCGTACGGTATTCGGCTGTGGGGAAATGCCGCCGATATTCAGGCGATTTGTGTTTTACAAAAAAGGGCAATTCGTTCAATTTATAAATTAAGTCCCAGACACTCCCTCAGAGACAAATTTAAAGAGATTAATATAATGACTGTGCCTTCTCAGTATATTTATGAAAATCTTTTGTATGCACATAAAAATATTTATCTGTTTAAAAAATACAGTGATATCCATAGTATAAATACTTGGAACAAACACAAATTTGTTGTTCCTACAACCAGGCTCAAGAAAAAGGGTGGCTCGTTTAGATGCCAATGTATACCCTTATTTATTTATTTATTTAACCATTTATGTACACACTTATATAAACAGACAAGAAGAAAATAACAGAAAAATAGGTACAAAGGTGATGCTTATTTCTAATGAAATCTCTTCCAGCATACCTGCGATAGGATAGTAGATTTAGAGATGTAGACAGCGTGTGTAAGAGTAAAAGAGAAAATAAAATACATAAAATCAAAAACAATTCACTTAATAAAATAAAACAAATAATATGAGAATATACATACATACATACAAACATACATACATACTTCTAAAATAAATAACACTAGAATATTAATATATACGCAACTATGACGAAGTGGAAAGATAGTGTTCTTTCACTCTTCTTTTAAAAACTGCAACAGTTTGGCAGTCCCTAATGTCAGGCGGAAGTGAATTCCACAACCGCACCGCGTGCACAGTGAAGAAGTAGGAGTAAAAGTCGGTGGAGTGGGGAGGGGACTTAAGGAGGTTTCTAAGATGCGACCTGCACGGCGCATCTGAAGGTCGGGCGTAGGAAAAACGCTCCCGCAGATAGACCCTCTTATAATAAACTTTCTAGTCACATTCAAGAACTAAGCCTTAATAAATTCAAATCTTTTATAAAAAGGAAACTATGCCAGAAAGCCTATTATACTGTCAAATACTTTATTGAGGACAAAAAGGCTTGGGAGTGAGCTGTTCCAATAAATTTATACAGGGAATGTTGATTTATTTTATTGTTTTTTGCTAACTATTGTACTTTTAATCTTTGCTATAAGTATCTATAACTGTTTACATATACAATGACATGAATATTTACTGTATAAATTATTATTTTATGTTAATTTTTGTGAATGTGAGGACTATGTGGGTCATTGTTCCAGTTTTAATCATGTTCTGGCAGTTTGAGTAGTTTATGTGGCCTACCCAAATGTCCTGTCTTTGGTATTGTTCGTCGAATCGTTGAGCTCTTTAAGTTCTGAGTCGAGCTGCACGGTTACTGACAAATGCGTGCACTGTCTGGACAGGTCGACTCAATCTGTGTCTTTCCTCAAAAGACCATTTCAGACATCGATCTACATAGCCTTCACATGATCTGACCAAGATTCTGTCTGGACTTTAAAAGAGACTGTGACCTCTGAGTTTGTTTCGGCCTTTCTTCTCAGAGTATTCAGATAAGAAATACCGACGATGATTGACGTGTGTGTGTGTTTGTAAAAACCTACTTACAGAAATAAAATCATTTATCCAGAGAGTAACTTCTGCCCGTGACTTCGTTCGCGTGGAAGTCGTAAGACACCACAGTATAAATAAAATAAATAATAATAATATATACTAAAGTAACACCAACATTTTTATAAAACTTTCCTGTATATGTATGGAGTATATACGTGTATATGGAGAGAGTCAGAACTGGTGACACAATATCAAGCGACGTACAGTTGTCCGTGTGAGGAGCAGCTCGTCCTGAGGTCGACACCCGCAGTCTTCAGTAGTAATTTCACATTGCTTGCGAAGTTTTCCGTTTATAGTAAATTAATGAGCACCTTCGGTCGTGCATATGCTAGCTAATGGCAAAACACTGAAACACTGACTGGTGCATTCTTACAGTTTTTTATTATTATTATTCCTGACGAACGGCTAACACTAAAATAATTATTTTTATAACAGTAGATTGTAAACACACGGGATTTCATTCTTAATTTTATTATAACCAAAGATGACAGAAGAGGCCTAAACTTAATTTATAACATTTTTCGTAATTTACAAAACATGAAAAGTGATAAAACTGGCACTTCCTTTGATTTTACACTAAGTATTCCGCTGCAGTATTTGATCCTTCTCGGCAACACTATCGCACAGTATAAAAATACAGGTTGATTTTTAATAAGAGGAATCGGGTTTCAAAATCAAAATCAAAAGTCATTTACTTAAATTAGGCTGAGAATCAGCACTTTTTGAACGTCAAAATCACATAAGACAGTCCCCCCAAAACGCCCAACCTTCACCACTTCCTAGTGCTTTAGCTGGGAAGAAGAAGTGGCGGAACAAACTCCCCAGCAGCACTGCTGTCTGTTCAGTTAGAAGAACTGGATTCTATACATATAGTAATAAGTAATTAACATTACGAAACACAAAAATATTAAAATTATTTGCCATATGTCAGCTAGCACACGCCAATATTTAAAACTATACTCAAGCAGAAATAAATAATAAAAACAAAAACGCAAACAGAATTTAATACATAATAAAAAGCCTCCTGGCATAAAGGGCGGGCACAAATGATAAACTAGGACCTTCGAAGTAAAATAAAGAAACATTAATTTATAATAACAATAACAAAACCATAGTCAGCAAGCTGACCTGTCACCACAAGCAGCACCCGTTCACGAGCATAACGCAAAGATCAGCCATTACCCCCCTCGCCATATTTGAGGGAAGGAGGCCACCCGACCCCCGACGCTACCGCAAGCATTGACATCTAAGGGAGCATGACGAACTTGCTGCCGGTTGCTCAAAAGAATAATATGATGAACTGTCGAGGTCGCTAGCTAACCATATATTGCAATACAACTCATTAAAAACATTGAAATGAGTAGATGATGTCAATAATAAATAAAAATTATATTAAACTAAAATGACTAATATAGTCAAATAAAATAAACAATTATATGAACTCGTATAACTTGTCAGTAGGTAAACTAATTTTGGAGAAAGAACATAAACATTGTCTTGAGTTAATCACTGCGACCAACTATTTTTATCGTTTTAGTAATCGTTGATTGAATAGTATGCATTTGAACAAAGGTTGGATTTTACTTTAGCTTTAAACGCATTAAAAGGCAATTCTAACAAAGAAGAGGGAAGCTTGTTATAAAAGTTTATACCAAGCCCAACAAATGAGTTATGGACCTTATGAAGCCGGTGAAAGGGAGCACGTAGTTTCTCCTTGTTTCTAGTGTTAATATTATGAATATCACTGTTTTTTGTGTATATGTGTATATTTTGCCTAATATATAAGATGTTGGCGAAGATGAATTGTGAGGCCACCGTGAGAATACCAATCTCTTTAAAAAAATCTCTCAGAGTAACTCTAGCACCTAGCTGGTAAATTGCTCGTACAGCTCGTTTTTGAAGAACAAATATATTTTGAATATCAGCGGCTTTGCCCCACAGCAGAATGCCGTAGGACCGAATTTAGCCCTGATTTGCCTTCGCAACAATCATGTTCATTTACGTGACTGACATAGGTATATATCCCCCCCCCCCCCCCCCCCCCCGTTCCATGCAGCTGACCATTTTTTGGGTTGAAGATGATCTCATAAACCGTCCCATTAGATTTTGGCGCGGTATGAAAAGACAATATTTTAGTTTTTTTTACTACTTCAACATGCTCTAACTTTGAACTGCCCGACTAATCCAGCAGCTGACGCTCAGATATCTTTACACTAAGGAAAATCTATGTTTGATATGATTTTCAGGCGGTATAAAAACTACTACTACTTTTTAAACTAACGCCACCGCCCGCCGGTACTATTATGTTATGCTTAACTGCTTAGCTCGTTAAAGGTATAGCGGAATGATAATCATTTAAAAGGTTAAATCTGTAACTATCGGCTATATTCGTTCCCTAATCAGCCTAGTGAAGTAATGGAATAATTATACTGTTGTCATACACTATATTGTGTTCTTGCTCATCACAATCTCATTTTCTAATTAGTGTATAGGAAGTTCTTTTGCGATTTCTGACTTTTCTAGTACTTAAACCTCAGTGGTTCAATAAAGTTTGTTCATCCTTATAAGAAACAGGATCGATTAACATCAAAAAATGTATTAGTGTTTATTGCCCATTTTCTGGATGAATGTATTTTTTTTTTCAAAATCTGTGAATGCTGATCTAAATGTTTCAAAGAGTTAAGAACAGTCTTGTTAAGCCGTTTTCTTGTAGCGACAACGGCTTAGGTACTTAAAAGGTTAAATCTGTAACTATCTGCTATATTCTCACATTTTGGCTAGTCTTTTTCAATTTGCGGTGAACTATAGAGGAATACGAATAAATTTCAATATTGCTCATCCCCCATAGCAAATAGCGTGATAATCTATAACCTGCAGACTGACCAGACTTCCAGGGAATATATATGCAAAAATTTATAAAAATCTTTCGGGTAGTTTTTGCGTGATGCTGGAACATACAATCAGACCAACAGATAAAAAAAATTAAAGAAAAAACAATGTAAGTACAGTTTTGACTTTGCTACGATTTTATTATATGTATTTGACGAAGGCATTTGGATTTCCTCGTTATCAGAGTGGTTGGCCATGATGGATGGGTAACCGAAATAAAATCAAGACACTTGGTACCAATGTCTATTAAGGCGCTACAGTTCAATAATTCACAAAAATATCACAAACCAGGCCGACAGATTACAATACGGAAATGCAATGAATTCGATATAGGATGCCAGGACAACGTTTCGCAAATGTGTTTCCACACAAAGTCGGCTCAGTCAGCCCCCACGTCTAACATTCAAGTTTTCAAACTTCAAAAAAAAATGTCAACCGACAAGTGACAGCCGTCACTTCCATGTTGCCACTTCCTATAATTTGACTTCACCCAAGTCACTGACCTCTATTAAAATAGAGGTCAGTGACCCAAGTGCACTACTTGACGTTTCCGTTTAGTAATAATTTAAATTCCGTTTTAATAATCGAAATAAGGATGACGGACCAGTGCTGAAGCCGCGACATATAGATTTGAAAGACTAAGGGCGGATTTTTCAATAGTCAGATATCTTTTATCGGAGGAATAAATATTGTGGCTTGACAGCTTTTGTATGGAAAATATGTCAAACTGTCAGATATATTCTTCAGATAAAAGTTATCTGACTATTGAAAAATCAGCCCTATGTGAATTAGATTAACTAACTATATGTGCTGATTTAAACAGCTATATATTAGCAAATACCAGACGAACTAAATACCTAATGGTAGACTAATATACAAAGCATTATGTTCTCACATCACGTATCAGCTAAATTGCATTAGCTTCTAGTATTAGCCTTTTATCAAGACTTTAATTCTATCAAGTTATAGAAATTCATCAAAACGTGTGATACCCTATTAAAAATCTGGGTTAGGAGTTGAAAACCCTACCTACTTCAATGCTTAAATATATAAGTTCTTTGTAACATAATATTTTATTTTATAATGTGAAATATAACGACACTAAAAATGAAACGAAATTTTGCACAAAGTTAACTTTAAGAGTGCCGTAATTTGAAAGCTGAAGTATTTGAAATCTTTTCAGTAACACGAACTTCGTTATTATATTGAGAATCCTTATGAAAATGAAATTTCTATTTTATTAAAGGGTTTTAACAGAAGCTATATATAAAGAAAAAAATTGCTGAAAAAAACTTGCAATGCTCTTATGAGCAGAATAAAATGTTGATAGGATCAAATTACGCATTTGACTCATTTATTGCATGATGAAAGTTAATTTAAATAATTAATAAATTTACATAACTTAGTATTTGTACGAAAATACATTATCAAATTTTTTATACTAACTTGGACATAACTCCACTCCACACAATTAAATTACATGTTAACCCACACGTTAATTTAATAAATTGAAGTACCGTCTATTAATTTATTTATAAATAACCAAAAGCTAAACAGAACCCAAAATGCCCTTTAAAGAAAATCTGGTTTAAATACTAAAGCAATTACTACAGGGGGAATTTTTAATCTTCTCATTATGAGTAAGGGCCACTGAGATTAAGAGGGAGAATTATGAGATTAGACGGCAGAATACGGTAAATTATAACCACTGGTAACAAAGTGAAAGCACACAATAATTTTTCTTTATTTATTACAGGGATTTGCGGTTCGTGTATTTTATTTTATCCGCTGGTCGCAAAGTTTTTGTATGTAGTCGACACAAACACAACGTCAACTGTTTGCCGTGCCGACGAAATCGTAAAACTTTATTGGAAGAGAAGGATTTCTGGCGAACAATCTGTCACTGCATACAAGTGTACGTGTATATGTGGCCATAAAAACCCCAAATCCATCCATCCGAAAGAAAGCAAAAGCATTTTATATTTCTTGTGGGGTTTATTTTTAAAACATTACTTGATATCACTCACCAGTATTGCGACACAATTATGGTGTTTGCAGAAATTTTTTGCTGATGCAACCATGTGTAATTCTGATTTCTAATCTGGTTTTTTATTTTAATACGAACTACATACAGGCTGTGGCGTAAGTAGTGGTCCACCGTTCAGGATTCGATAAACCAGATAATTAACTATAACAATTAAAAATTTTAACCATTTTTACCCAAGGTCTCCGAAAATATTTCCTTTTTGTCTTTTATTTACGAAATTTCTACTTTTTATTACAAATTTGTTTGTAGTTTCAACAAAAACCATTACTTTGTCATTTTGATTTCTGTTAATTACTGCTAAATACTAGAGCCATCATGATAAATTATGTTTTTTTATGTGAATTCAGCTCTTTTGAAGAAAAAGTTGGTTCTTATCTAATTTTAACCCTAATTTTTAACACACCATCAAGTTCAAGAGCGATTTTTGTAAAAAAACTTACTACTAAAAATTTTTTAAATTTTTAATTGTTTTAGTGAATTATCTGGTTCATCGAATCCTGAACGGTGGACCACTACTCACGCCACACCCTGTATATACCTACGGCGCAAGTCCAGTACCTTCTCCCAAAAATGAGTTACAATACAAGCAACAAAATCGCTAAACATCGTTATACTCAAATCTATCTTCATGTCTCTCGTATAACTGTCGGCAGGAGCCTGTGTGAGTACCCAGCCTTTGTTATTCAGGGTAGGTGATAACACTTACTTGGGCGCATCAGCCTATGAGCCCACTCCACCACGTACCTATTCGGATCACGGCTCTCACATAATCTTTCATGGGTAACTTATTGCGTATTTGTGTCGAAAACCAATTACCTACACAGGATTTCGTATCCCTACTTTTGCGTAAAAAAGAGGCGACACCGTGAATTTTAACTTGCCAAATTAATATCGGTTCGTGCGATCCGATTTTTTCGCAAAAAATTTTCAGAGTTTCGGTTGTTATTTTACTGACACTAAAATTCATATTAAAAAGCTGAAAAGTCTAACCCAGCAGGATCTGACCAAATACAGATAATAAAAATTCAGATTAAATATAAAGACAATTACAGTGCCGAAAACAACCTCCTGTTCACAAAAGAAAAACCTACTTTAACGATTCAATATTTCAGAGATATTCAACAAAGACCTTTTTTGCCCTCTGGCAAGTGTGATACATATAAACTAAAGAGGTGTCCACTAGGAATGCCTAATGAGATGTATATATTTGCGAACACATTGTCCGGCCGCCGGACCGCCCCGCGCACCGCACCTAACGCCGCAGTAAACTCGCCCGGCACCGAGTAAGGTGAGGGACGACCCTCGTGACACCTAAATTTCAGAACATCGTCTAAGTAGGTGCTAAAAATTCATGAGCTGAGTTCTCTGTCTTCTTGAAAATATTTATGTTTTGGCAATAAAAGGCCAAATGATTGCCGTTTTCATAGATTTAGGCATTTGCTTGAGCTTGAAAAATCTAATTGATTTTTATGAAAAATTAAAGTTGACGATTTTTAGATGGACACATCCAAAGCTGAATTTACTTCATATAGTAACAAAACCATTCGCTAAGAAGCACCAAAGAAAAGCCTACATGAACAGCGAACAGCATGAGGCATCATTAAACACAGTACAGGAGCTCAATCATCGTCATTAAGCACTCAAGCATACACGATACCTTTTAGCTTGCAATCATGGAGACTGACAAATTATCCCTACACGAAAGTCATGCAATTTGCGCAGACACCATCACACACGTACATCTTTACGGTATTTTGACTGACCGGTTGGCGCAGTTGGTAGCGACCCTGCCTTCTGAGCCACTGGTCCCGGGTTCGATCCCCGGACAAGTCAAACATTTGTGTGCATGAACATGTCTGTTTGACCTGTGGCTGGGTGTGTATATGTATATAAGTATGTATATCAGTCATCAGGATACCGTAGTACAGGCTCTGCCTAGTTCGGGACCTGAAGACCTTGTGTGGATGTTGTAAAAAAAAAAAAAAAAATTTTGCACAAATCGTAATCTTCATATTTCTTCATGTTTGATATAAGAATAACGGTTTGATCCCTTACACTACGGTTGAAGTAAGTCCAAGAAGGGACGCAAACTTATCAGTCACCTGGTGACATCAAAAAAATATTGTGTTGGCTTTGAGTTTACAGTGTAAAGTTGTAAACCCGCCGCTTACGACCTCCATAACCTTTTCCCTTTGCCCAGTTTACTGCTGACACAGAAAATAAGTATATGATAATATACTCTGTACTCCCTTCCCTTTCGAAACAACATTGACATTGAGAAATACGAATGTTGAAAAACTTTCTACATTTAAGCACAAAGTTTAGGGAGAACAGTACTTTCACCGCAAGTCCTAAATAAATAAAGAGACAAGCTTTTAATAAACCTAGGTACATAATATGGCTAAGTGCGTGCCCGCTATTAAATTACCTTCTACCTGACTAATTAAAAACCCATTTAGACCTTATTTTGAATGGTGAATACGGTATTCTATTTCGTTTAGTGAGGCTAAATGCTTTTGTAGAACTAAAAGTAGCTATTTAAAGGAAAAGGAAAAACCTTTTTGATAAATTGGAGTTGTGTGTAATAGAAGCCAACTAGGTAAGTGGGTAAAGTGAAATGTTTCATTTAGATTGTATTTATAGTTCAATTGAAAAATTTGTTTCATACTTCTAGTAGGTTAAAAAATTCAAAGCACGGTATATATAACCAGCCTATAATGTTCCCACTGCTGCGCCACAGGCCTCCTCTCTCTGAGAGAGAGGGGGCTGTAGTCCACCACGCGAGCCCAGTGTGGGTTGGTGGATATCGCATGTCTTCGAAGTTTGGGTTCTAGGAGATTGCCTAGTTTCCTCACGATTGTTTCCTTCACCGTTTTGAGAGCAGTAGCGATGAAATAATTTACACAAGTGCCTGCTTGGGATCGAACCCACTACCTACAACTCGTAGGTCGCAGCCGTTATCACTGGGTCACCACTGCACGGTATGTCTCTCTTTAATACCTATAAAATAACACGATTTAATTCAGAACATATTATTTTCGTCGACTAAATAAAGAAATAACTTTGTCTTTCAATTACCTTCGCTTCGTAATAAAACAATACAATAACAAACACGTACCGAAAGTAGCACAGAACAAAGAAGGCTTTATATTTTCTTGCAAAACAATTTATGTCAAATTATTTTATAATGATGTGAAAATGCAAAAGTAATTTCCTAACAAAAGAATTGCATGTAGCTTTGATGAGATGAATTTATGACGAGTGTATTTTGATATTACATTATTTCAATTCTTACTACAAGTTGGGCATTAAAAGCACTCTAACTTGTAGACGAAATAACATGCAAAAAATACTGGCACTGCAAACTAAACATATTTCCTAATCTGAAAGTTCTGTAACAAAATTAAAGCTCAATTCACATATTACGCAAACATACTCAAGCGGCGCAAATACTGTGACCCGGACGAGAGCGCGGCTCCTTTTTATAGAAATTCTCGCCAACAGGTAAACACTTCACGTGACCACAGTTTGACTGGCTCGTCCTTTGGCCAAAGAATTAGCATTGCCATTCAACGTGGTAATGCTGTCAGTCTTTTAGGTTTTATTTTGTATTTATTTGTATATTTACTTAGTCTTTTTTGTTTATAATATTAATTGGTATCTTAAATTGGATGAATACAAATTAAGTTGTCATATAATACGTACCTACATTGCACTAGAACCGTCGTAACATTTCGTTGATCGCACGAAAACTGAAGGTCAGCTGACCGGCCGGATCGAATGACATCCCCGCTATTACCACAGGACCAAAGTGAGAGGTTTCAATTGGCCCCCATCCAACACGTATTGGATTCGGTCCAAGTCACGTGGCCTCTTATTTGCGGAGTACCATTAGCAGATTTTAACACTTATTTATTTCATCTCAATATTATCACTCTTTATTTTATCTCTTTATTCTTAGAAATATTTCCAAGATATCGAAGCTATATAGGAGGGTATGTTTTTCCTATATCGAAATTATTGCTTGATGTATCATCATTGTGTCATCGTATCAGCATGTAGTTTGATACGTGTTACATGTTAAAGGAGTCAGGGTTGAGTAATGAGTAAGCCTCCTTTGTTAAATAACATAGCAAGCGAGGTCTACCTACAAAACCATTCGAGACTATTTCAAATCGTTCAGTTTCATCGTTCATCATTATTCGATATCGATTATATTTCTCTCTACCGCCGAGTATCTTACTTACAACGAGAACGTGGGCCAACAATACAACAGAGTCATACTAAAGCAAGTACCAGTATTGCCAGCGAGGAAAATGTCCAATTTGCATTTTCCCGCACAACTCTATAGCGAAGAGTCTGTATGGAAACCCAGAACCGTAATACAGGGTTTCGGGAAGAAATAAAAAGGCTTCGACTTTCTCTTTGTTTACATACCAACAAGGACTGGGGCTAAAGACAACCCTAATGTTCGACTTGTATCACGTATTTGTTCATGACTAACTTTCAAAGAAAATCCCTTGTGAATTTTAATAATTTTACACGTCTGCGGCTCAAAGTAAATAACTTTGCATGAGTTTACGTTACGTTTTGAAAGATGTAATATCCGAAAACTCACTGAGCAATATAACATTTACATAAAAGAAGTTGCGGATATGAACCAGACCACAAATGTTTTAGAGTTCCGTAAAATCAAAGAAATGAGTGAGCATGTTGGGTACTCAAGCTACATAGTATAAAGCCACTGGAGCGTTTATTTCATACCTTATATGTATGTGGTATTCTTTGATGATACGTTACGACGAAACTCATAAATATTAAGGTTTTAAAGGAAGGGATAATACCTCTGTGATAAAAATTAAAAGATAAAAGTAAGCAAGTTTTAACAGGTGTAAAAAGACGCTTAAGGAACTCGAGTCACTTGTTCTACCCGTCAGTGTGATAGTTTTTTTTTTGTATTGGATCATACCTGGGAACCTGCGGGCTATGGTTGTTGAAGGTTCGAACTTTTGCTGACGTTTTCTTACGAAAACAAGTTTTACAACCGCAGAAGCCGTTCAAGTTATTGCCTTGCTTGAAGCAGTAACATCAAAAAACCTAAATATTTTATTTCATATAAACCTACATGGGCTATTTATTATTTCATATAAACCTACATGGGCACTTATGAAAAGTCAGAAGCTAGGTGCACGGTTCCAATTGGTCGTTTCCTATGGAGAAGAGCCGCCAAGAAACTCCACGGTTACTCTTTTTAAAAATAATTGGATTATACAATGTTTTCAAATTACAGTGTTTATAGGTATGGGAGGATGGTGAAGGCCTATCCACAGTAGGCCAATTCTCGTACTTAAAAAACGTTCAATTGCAAGTCGCAATCTCATCTCAGCGACAATCAATGTCAAAAACCTGTCAAAAATTTATGTAAATTGATTGTAATTTTGACAGATTGAGACTGAGATTAGAATGCGAACGGTCTTAAAAATACGGGAATTGCCCCTCAGGTACCTGGTATTTAAGAGCGTTTATACCTTATGAGTGGCAACGTCGCAATTTAGTGTCATATTTCGTGGTTTTCAATTTTTATCATTTAATCGGAGCTATATTTTATAAATCTGTTTAATTAACTTTTTAGAATTACGTGAAAGTGTTTAAAAAGTAAGTAACCGTAATGCTTACAGTTATTTTACAATGAAAATAACGCCCTGCAAGTTTCCAATGTATTATTTGCATATAAATAGAACTGTAAACGCAACGATTTCTTACCTTTTACACTGTTTTCACATAATTCTAAAAAGTTAATTAAACAGATTTTTAAAATATAGCTCCGATTAAATGATAAAAATTGAAAACCACGAAATATGACACTAAATTGTGACGTTGCCACTCATAAGGTATAAACGCTCTTAACAAACAAATAACATCAAAAAATAAAAGCCTATTTAAACCAAATGACACGATTGCCATTACAACTATAACAAATCTAAATTATGTCAAAGAAGAATGTAAAAAATAAAACATAGTAATTTGGGAGCAGTTAACAGACATTTACATAGTGATGCAGTTAATGAGGTACCACATGTGCAGAAGGAATTATTGCCAGACTTCCTTGTCTTCAACGTAATCTTTAATCTTATAATATACTTTTTTGATAAGAATACGTTTGATGCGGGTTTTGAACTTAGTACAAAACCAAAGTTGCTGGACAACAAAATTTGACTCGCTACTCCGTTCGACGTGTATACCAAAGATTTCAAAACACCGGTAGCTATATTCGACGACCAGGATCGGGCCGTCAGCGCACAACATCAGAACGTGATACTCGTAACCGCTTTCTTGTGACAAAGTGTTTGGGGAGGTCGACAGCTGATCGCGGTTGAATTGGGACACCAGCTTCAAGAAGTTCGCAATGTCAATGTAAGTCTGTGGACAGTTGAAAGAAGATTCGCTAAAGCAGGATTGACTACAAATGGCCCAAAATTGACCACCTCTCACCGACAATCCTTGACTACCATTTAACCGACTACAATTTGCCAGGGAAAATTTAAATAATACGTATGAACAGTGGCAAGCTGTTATGTTCTCTCATGTGTCATTATGGACGCTCTAAAGTCTACAGAAGGTAATGAGAGCGATTTTTGAAGGTGGATCGTGTATGTTTTGGGGTATATTCGTCTCAGTGACGAATACAATTTCCGTTTTAGTGTTGGCATACACTGAAACGGAAAATGTGGCCAATACCGGCCCGAGATCGAGAGGATTGACTGCTATACGATACGACGAAGAAGTGCTCGAAAGACATGTGCGGCCGGTTGCGTGTCATAAGGGACAAGAATTTCTCCTTATACACGACAACGCGAGACCGCATGTCACCAGAGCAGTTCGCGACTACATGGAAGATGTTGGAATCACCGCGATGAAGTGGCCAGCTTGGGGTCAGGACTGACTTCAACCCGATTCAGTATGTTTGGGATGAGCTTAAAAGCTTAGAGCTCCTAAGTGTCTCCAACTTGCCATTGAAGAGGAGTGGAACGCCATACCTCAAGATTTCGTTGCATAATTAATACGCTTCATGAAAAACCGATTAGGAGCAGTAATTAGGGAAAACCATATTCGAAAACGCTCCCGTTATTGAGATTTGGAGGTGCCCGCCAGAAGTTTTATACATAAATTGAAGATGGCTGGACACAGATTTTTGCATGTTTCTACTAAGCCGCTGTACGTATCACAAAACTTTGAGCTCGATGCCTGTCACAAATTTATGTGACGCCCGTTGATATGCAAAAAGTCGTCAAAATCACTTCCGTTACAGAGATTGAGAGACCAGCGAAAATATGTTTTCAAGCTGACTGGACACGTTTTCGATAGATTATCTAAGATTCTGTAGCGTCACAAATTCTGAAATATGGATGTTTAGCCGTCACATAAAGTGCCCTATTGACGTAGTTAATGCGAACTATTTTGAAGATTTGTCCAGCCAGCCTGAGTCACGTCTTTAAAACGGGTAATTTTACGTGTTAAAGGGGTTTTGTGTCCTACAACCCCTTATGGGTATTTCTTACTCTGTTTTTTTGATACCATCATCATCGCAACATCATGCTGAGATAGGAGCCTTTTTGGCCTCGCACAGCTCTTCTCTTTATTTTTTTATTGTTTTCACTATTTTCTTAGATAAAATTATCTTTGATAAACTTAAAAGCATGAATTTTCTTTATTTATTGTTTTCATGAATTTGTTAGATCTAGTGTTCTTTTTTTATTGTTTGTATTTCCTTTGCGTGTCCCAAATAAAATATTTTTGTTTCATTCTTTCTTTCTATCATAAAAAAATATACTGAAATAACTGCATTACAATGTTTTCAATGTTAATTAATATTCGTGAAAAAACAGCCTTAACTGAAAAAGTCAAAGTGTGCGATTTTATTGCTCTCATATGCCTTTATATCTAAGTTGTTAACGAAATTGTTCGGGTAGGTACTGTAGAATATTTTGTGCAGCCTACATGATCATAGATACCCTTAGCAATGTGTTAACCAAAATAAATTAAATAGAAGCCATCTCATTTATGTATCTTCAAATAAATGTTCCAAACCAGATGTCTGTTATATAGAAAACCAATCAGAGTATTTCCTATGTAAAAGTATTCTCCTTATGCCTGAAGCTTCGCGAAATAAGATGTCATTTCCATTCTCTTGATATACTTACGTGAGGTTCTGCTGATCCTTGATAACGTATTCAGTGCGCGGACTCGGTGTCATATAAAACTTATATATTTATACCAATACATTCATACGTAGAAAGAATTTGTTTTTTATGTATGAGCGCCGATCCCGGAGACGATTTGACGTAGTTTGACAAATCTTCAAGTTGATGTATTGTCTTCGCTTTGTGAATGTTGTTACATATTTTGATGGATATTTGAACGTTGTAAGAATACATCATGTCGCTGTAGATTTTTGCAATGAAAGTGTTAGCGACGCGCTCGATATAAAGTAATTATGTAGCATCATTGTTTAAGTTAAGAGGCGGGACACGCTGACATGCTTGTCACACTGTGGACCCCCGCCAGTCTGCCACCAAACGCCAATCAATGCGCACGACCTTTTCTCTTTTTGTACACGCGGCCATCTTGTTGTTTGTTCGACACGCAATAAACGTGTTTTTCAAAGTTCGCCTGTGTTTCCGTTGCGTCAAGCCCAATATCTCCCGCCACCGCCACCACCCTTAACAAAGTGGTACTTCGAGCCAGATCTACAATGATCCACACTCCAGGCGTAAAAACACGGAGAGCAAAAATGCTGCAGGAGCAACGTGATTCGCAACAGAATAAAGGTGCAGAAAACCCACAAGCCGAGCAGCTCGAGCAAATTGTGTCGCAACGTTTGTTTTCCGATGTGCCGGGAAGTAGCATAAAGTCGGAACCGCTGCGTCAAGTCGCGAAAACGCCGGTAAAATCTATTGCGTCATCGAGCAAATCTACGCGAGAAAGCAAGAAAAAACTGTTGCAGCTGGAAGCCGCTAAACAAAAGGCTGCTATTCGCATCGCGCTCATTGATCAAAACCTGGATGCCCAATTGGCAGCACTCAACGACGAGGAAGAACAGTTGGAATACAGTTCACTAAGTGGTGGGAAGGAACTTCCTCGCAGAGACCTGGAGGATTGGGTGATCCATCAAAGTAACCACGAAGAACCCCTACTGGAGCAGCAAGCCCCCGAGAAAGGAATTGTAACGGGCGAGCTGCACGCACGAGTACTATGCGCCGAGCACGTGGCCGGCCGGCCTCGCTCCGCAGCGCCATCGCCACCGCCGCCGCCCGGCGACTCCTTGACTGTACTCAACAACGCGGTTCATACGTTGGCAAGTGCTCTGAAGGATATTTCTACTAACTATGCAAACAACGTGCCTCAAGTCAGTCTGCTCAGCCGCATGAGCACACCGAGAGATTTACCTGAATTTTCTGGTGACCAGTTGGATTGGCTTCAATTCAAACAAGCCTACGACGAGTCGACGGCGTTGTGTAAATTCACGCCAAAAGAAAACCTATGGAGGCTTCGAAAATGTCTACGAGGGCAAGCGAAAGATGCAGTCGCCGCATTGTTCATAAGCGCCACGTCACCTGACAAAGTGATATCAACATTGGAGCTACGGTTTGGTAACCCCGACTGCATTATTTCCAGAATACTCCAAGACATAAAGAAGCTTCAGTCCCTACAACAGGAATATCATAAAGATATCGTCGCTTTTTCTGTGAAAGTGCAAAATGTAGTGGAAGCAGTACGAGCAGTCGGACGCGAGGAGTACCTACATGGTGTCAATATTGTCTCAATGATTCTGTCCAAGCTTCCCGCAGTGCTTATCTCCAAGTGGTCCGACTACAGCTATAAAATGATCAAGGAAGGAAAGAAACCAAGGTTGGTGATTTTATCAGATTTTTTGTATGAAGAAGCTGTAAAGATTTCCACCACCGCAAGTATGTTTACTACTTTTCGAAATGACCAGCATCTGAAGAATAAGACAAGTACATTCACACACACACAGACCATGCTAGTTCAAGACGAAGAACGTAACGCTAATTGTTTGTTTTGCCGCGCAGCGGTACATAATCTCAGCGACTGCAAACAATTTAAGAAAGCATTACGTAAAGTACGGTGGCAATATGTGAAAAAACACGGCCTGTGCTACAAGTGTTTAATATCCAAACATGATAGAAAATCATGTTCAGCTCCTGTGTGTGACAAGGACGGCTGTAATGAAGAACATCATCGTCTCCTGCATTATTTCACGAGTAAACAACGTGAGCGCACCAGCGCTGATTACAACAATACGTCGACAACGAGTAGTGCGACACCGGCTGACATGCAACGAGCCGAGCCTACTGCGTCTTCGGAAACGATAACGTACATTAACGCGAGTGACAAATGTGACAATAAAGTGTTCTTGAAAGTGTTACCTATACGCGTGCATGGCCCTAACGGTATCGTGAGTGCCACCGCGCTACTCGATGACGGATCGAGTGTGTCGTTGATTAGCGCGGGCCTCGCCGAGCGCGTCGGGCTGCGCGGCCGTCGCGAGACGCTGTCAGTGCGCGGAGCGTGGACTAATGACGCGATGGTATGCGAATCGACGGTGATGAATGTGGACATTGCTGGATATGATGATAGGTTACATAATAATATAAGAATACGTTGTGTTAAGGAATTAAGTTTACCTACTCAAAAGTTATCTGTTATAGATTGCAATAAGTATTCTCACCTAAAGAATATTAAAGATAAATTGTGTACCTCAGATTCAAAACCTGATATATTAATTGGTCAAGATAATTATGACTTGATTGTACCTTTGAAGATAAAGTTAGGTAGTGTAAATGAGCCGTCCGCTACACTTACCCCCCTAGGTTGGTGTGTACATGGTAGGGTGCGCGTGGCGCGGAGCTGCGCCGCCGTCCGGGCCGCCGCCGGCGCTCACTCCGCCAGCACTGAGGCCACCCTGACCATCGCGGACCACGAAAGGGTAAGTGACATTTCATCGCATGATCTACTTCAAGAAATTCATGATGAGGTTCGACGTTCGTTTGAATTGGATGCTATGGGTGTGTCTGGTAAGCCACGCCAGAACGTTGACGATTTGCGCGCCATCGATCAGCTGCAGCGATCAGCGGTGCTCGTTGACGGACGCTGGTATGTTAGTTTGCCTTAGAAGAAGCCAGGTCACACGATGCCGGACTCGTACCCCAACGCACTAAGAAGGTTGAAAGGTATCGAAAGGAAAATGCGAAAGGATACAGGTTTTGCTAAAAGGTATGAGGAACGCGTTCGTCATTTGTTAGAAAATGATTACGCGCGGGAACTGGTGGTAAATGACGTCCCATCGAATACGTGGTACCTACCACATTTCGGTGTTGACAACCCAAATAAAAGCAAGCTTCGGCTGGTCTTCGACGCTGCAGGTAAGACAGATGGTTCCTGCCTTAATGACTATTTACTCACAGGACCTGATCTTTTGTCATCACTGCTTGGTATAATGCTGCGCTTCAGGGAAAATAAAGTCGCAGTAACTGGTGACATAAGGGACATGTTTCTGAGGGTTAAAATTCACGCCGAGGATCAGCACGCGCTCAGGTTTCTGTGGAGAAGCAGTCCTACAGAAAACATCAAAACGTATGTCATGACATCTTTAATTTTTGGAGCTAATTGTTCACCATTTATAGCTCAATTCATTAAAAACGAAAACGCACGCCGTTATGAGGGTTCTCTGCCGACCGCAGTCAATGCTATTTACCATTCACATTACATGGATGACTACATAGATAGTTTGCTGGACGAAAGTACTGCTATTGACATGGTCAGTAATATCAGTGACATTCACAGGGCCGGTGGGTTCGAAATCCGAAACTGGACGAGCAACAGCGTTGCGGTTTTAAACAGCATACCAAAGGAGACCTTAGGTTCGGCTGCAGTAAAGTTCAAAATCGGTCAGCAATATGGAGGTGAGAGAACACTGGGACTTATTTGGTTTCCTAGAGACGATATGCTTGGGTTTGACGTGTCACTAAAGCGCATCCCAAAAGATATCACTCAGGGCAACGAACGACCCACAAAAAGGATTATGCTAAGGGTTATCATGTCTATCTTTGATGTCTTAGGATTTCTCGCCCCCTTCACTATTCAGGGTAAAATCCTGCTTCAGGATACCTGGCGCCTGAATATTGGATGGGACGATAATGTTCCTGATAACATTTACGAAAGGTGGGTGGAATGGATTGATCTAATTAACGTTATCAGTACTCTTCGCATTCCAAGGTGCCACGCGATGTCTGCATGCGCGACGACCGCGACGGTAGTGTGCGCGAGCGAGATGGAAGTCCCCACTCCCGCGCCCGTATCTCACAGTGCTACGCAACCTTGTGCTACGGGCTACGAAAGCGTAGCGGCTGATAGCACTGCTACGACTTCGGCTACAAGCGAATCTGTTTATAGCAACTTACACCTTCACGTATTTAGTGACGCATCTACTAAAGCGCTGTGTACGGTAGCATATTGGCGCTGGGAAGCGCAAGGTAAAATACGTGTTTCTTTTATTGCGAGTAAATGCAGAGTGGTACCTGTGAAACCTATGACAGTACCTAGATACGAGCTACAAGCAGCATTGTTAGCGGCAAGGCTAGCTAACACTATTGGTAAGGAACATAGAATAGCTCCGGTACGTCGATTCTTTTGGTGCGACTCCACTACGGTTCTCCATTGGATTCGTAACAATACGCGTACCTATAAAACGTTCGAAGCGAACCGCCTTGGGGAGATCGACGAATTGACACGTATTGACGAATGGCGATACGTTCCTACGAAGCTCAATGTAGCTGACTTAGCTACAAGGGAAAATTTCAATCCTGCTTTATATTCTGAGTGGCTAGCCGGTCCAACTTTCCTGCACTTTGATGAAGCGTCATGGCCTAGGGATGTCATCCAACCGGAACCAAACACAGCATCCGAGGAGGTAACAGCAGTTGTTCAGGAACACTCAGCTTATTCACCGGTTCCAGATCCAGTTCGATTTTCTTCTTGGCTGCGCCTTCTACGGGCGTCAGCCGCTGTTTTAAAATTTGTTGACAGGTTAAAAGGTCTTCCCGGCAGCGGCTATAGTGTGCAGATGATGGAGCGTGCAGAGCGGCAGCTATTGAAACACGCACAAGGGGAGTCGTTTGCTGAGGATTTAGGTGCTATTAGAAAAGGTAAGGCGTTATCTAAAAATTGTCGGTTACTCACCCTCTCACCGTTTTTAGACGAGCATGGCTTGCTTCGCGTGGGCGGTCGGATCGATGCTGCTGCAGGTGTCGCCATGGATGTAAAGAGGCCTGTAATATTGGACGGCCGACACCCCGTGGCTCGGCTGATTGTTCGGCACTACCACGTGAAGGCGGCTCATGGAAATCAGGAAACAGTAGTCAACCTGCTGAGGGAAAAATATTGGATAGTGAGACTTAGACCTACCGTGAAGACTGTAGTGTCGCAATGCATGCTGTGTCGCATCAAGAAGTGCAGGCCGCTAGTTCCTCGCATAGGTGACTTACCTGAGTCTCGTGTGGCACATCATCAGCGACCCTTCTCTCACTGTGGGTTGGACTTATTTGGACCGATGGAGGTAACAGTCGGCAGACGCAGGGAAAAAAGGTACGGTGTCCTTTTTACCTGCTTAACGTTGCGTGCTATTCACGTTGAGATTGTGGCTTCTCTCACTACGGACTCGTTGATCATGGCACTGCGTCGGATGGCAGCGAGGCGTGGCTGGCCACGTCACTTGTACTCCGACAATGGCACAAATCTAAAAGGCGCTGAAAAGGAACTCCAACGGTCCATGCAGGACCTAGATAAACAAGTACTGCAAGACGTAGGTGTCAACAATGGGATGAACTGGACTTTCATTCCTCCCGCCAGTCCCCATTGGGGTGGGGCATGGGAGCGACTGATTCGCAGTGTCAAATCGTCGCTCAAAGTTGTTTTGCTCGAACGGGCACCAAGGGACGAAGTGTTGAGCACACTTCTAGCAGAAATTGAGAATATAGTGAACAGTCGTCCCTTGATGCACGTTTCGGTAGACCCGGAGGGCGTAGAATCCCTCACCCCCAACCACTTTTTGCTGGGTATGTCATCAAACTTACCTGTAGTCGGAGCGTTTGACAATTCTGACCTGTACTTACGCAGGCATTGGCGCACAAGTCAACGATTGGCCGACATGTTCTGGCACAGGTGGGTAAAGGAGATTTTACCAGATCTTTTACCTAGGCGAAAGTGGAAAGCAGAGCAGCCACCACTACGAGTAGGCGACCTCGTATTGGTTGTGGACCCGAACTCTCCCCGCAATTTGTGGCCCAAGGGATTAATCAGTGAGGTGTTCCCAGGTAAGGACGGTCGTATCAGACTCGTGGAAGTGAAGGTGGGCTCCCGGACGTGGCGCCGCTCCGCGGCACGCGTCGCTCCTATCACTCTAGTTGATGAGTGCTGTGACAGCACTAGGGTGGGGAATGTTAGCGACGCGCTCGATATAAAGTAATTATGTAGCATCATTGTTTAAGTTAAGAGGCGGGACACGCTGACATGCTTGTCACACTGTGGACCCCCGCCAGTCTGCCACCAAACGCCAATCAATGCGCACGACCTTTTCTCTTTTTGTACACGCGGCCATCTTGTTGTTTGTTCGACACGCAATAAACGTGTTTTTCAAAGTTCGCCTGTGTTTCCGTTGCGTCAAGCCCAATATCTCCCGCCACCGCCACCACCCTTAACAGAAAGTATTCTCGTTATAAGAACTTAGAAACACAGGAGTTGTTTACTGGATAACTGCCTACAATAAGTATGATGGAGAACTATTAGGTCAGGAGCTACTTATTAATTAAGTAATCTCAAAGCGGAGCCATTATTCTGCAGATCATAGGTAAGTGGTTCTAAATAGGTACACAAAACAGGACGTTTCTATAGATAACAAATTATACAAATCTATTCATCCAATGGTACAACCATATATCATTTGTAACTCTTGTACTAGCTTGCTTGCTTGTCTTGCTCTTGTCTCTTGTACTCTTGTATTGAGGCAGTTACCAAATGGTAACGGTCCAAAGCAATTCAAGACGATAATGAAGCGGTTTCAAATGTGATTCAAACGCAACCCTATGCTGCTAAGTATTGAATTGAAAATGTAGTAAACGGAAATCTCTAAGTTTCAAATTAATGTGGGATGCAGCGAGTTCTGTACCTAAGATATGATTAATTTATTGGTTCAATGAAGCGGACTACGAAACGTAAATGGGTAAACACCGCGTTCACTCACACTATACATCATTCAAGCGAGCGGTCATCTTGGCAAACATTCAACGTTCTCGGGGTAGGGACTTTATTACATTTTGAATAATTTTGCATATTAATAACATGCTCTTAGCTGTAATTGGTATGTTATATTTTTTAATATTAAATTGGTTTTCTTTTGTATTAATATTGGCGTATTGTGGCTTGGGTGTGATGGGGTAAGCTGATACAGAATAGAATTTCTGAGAACCAGAGGGAACAAAAAACCTCTATTGAAAACGTCATCCTCACTTGCACCCGCCTAGGTTCTGATCAGTCCAGGCTTGGTGGATGACGGGCACTAGGCTAGAAGGTGCAAGAACGGCTCTCGGTGCTAGGACCGCTAGCCCATATTGGAAGTATATAGGCCCATATTGCTATGGGCTAACCGTACAGATTCACAAACCATATTTATTTTACAAAAGAAGTTAATTCGAGTAATAACCAACATGGTACAAACTGATAGCTGCAGACCACACTTCCGAAAACACAAAATACTCACTTCCCTGTTTATATATCATAGAATTATGTAAATTTGTCAAAAAACACCCAGAGTTTTACATCACTTGCGAAGAAACACAAACAAGATACACTTTTCGACACAACAAATACCAAATAAACATACCTTAATCCCGACTCAAAATGCACTCAACCAGCCCTTTAGTTGCATCCATAAAAAATATAATAAATTACCAAATTACATTAGAGAAGTAAACAAAACAAATATATTTATTAATAAATTGAAACAATGACATGAATAGATGACAAATTGACTGCAAAATAAAATTATTCTTTCTCATAAACACCAAGCATTATGAAATACAAATAACTTAATACACAATATAGAAAATTAGATTTAAATTTAAAAATATGAATGCTTAAATAATAACATAATTTAATATATAATAATTAAAAATACTCTATGAATTTCATAATGATTACGTACATTATTCTTATGCAATACATAAAATTAAAATAACAATTTATATTCTTGAACTATACACAAACCTAATAATATGACGGCACGGTTGGCGCAGTGGTTAAGCGATTGACTGCTGCGTTACGTGTCGCGGGTTCGATCCCGGCTCGGAACAAATACTTGGATGACATGCAAGTAGTTGTTCCGGGTCTGGCTGTTTGTGTATGTGAGTTTAAATGTATGTAAATGCACCCACGATACAGGAGAAATTCTTAGTGTGGGGCAACGTTTTGAAATATATATATATATACGTAATTATACATAAGTACCTACATATTTTTACACCCAATTAAACACATCTAATAATTTATAAAAATATTGAACTGCTTCTTATTCTCCTAATTTTGCTGTGCTCGACAGGGTCCATATTGATCTTTAACTGTGTTATACCATCTATTTAATACATATTGAATGCAATAAAGAATGCAGTATTGAGATAATTTCACTATAAAATGACAACTTCTTGGTGTTCCAGAAAAAAATGTCGGACAAAAAGGCAACCCTCCTCTACTCCTTTGAATTGCAAAAGCTAACAGAGATTTCTACAATTCTACAAGGGTCCACCATATTTATAAATTATAACTTTCCAGAGCACAATTCACGCATCTAAATCACACAAGTACATAAACATACATAATAGTCAACATCATCACAATTATAATTGGAAACGTGTCAAAGTTGACAATGCGCACATTCTAAACACAGACATTTGCACAGTACTGCAACTATTACTCGCCGGTGACAACTTCAAATTAGTTTCAGACTATCAGCTAGACGGTCCTAAAGTTAGATGAGACTAACTTTAGTCTGTAATTGATGTAAAAATACTGTAAAGTGCTAGGAATGAATTTCGGTTAGAATAGCGAGCGTTCCTGTTGAACGGCGATACTTAAGCTGCATTGAGTGATCGTGTGTTTAAGAACTTTGGTTTCTTTAAGGTCTGATCTTATCGTTCTTTAAATGTCTTGAGGGATTTAGAAGATTATTTAGATTTTTATTTTGTATTACCACGTACTGTCAATCGGCTCGTGCCTACTTCAACGATGAGGCTACCCAATATTCGATAAAACGTTTCTGAGCAAATCGATATTCAATAATCACCTGTTTTTATTTTTGGCCTATCTTTGTTATGTTTTTATGTCAAAGCCAGAAAAATTAACTACTGCATTCATTTACCTTCCTATGAGATTTTTTTTCCCTACGGGATGATGACGACATACAGCGCGAACGCAGGACGTTGGCGGTGAGGGGCAATATGCTTGCCCGCAGGTTCGCTCGATGCATGGTAGACGTTAAAGTGAGTTTATTTAAGGCCTTCTGCCAGTCTTTTTACTCGAGCGGTCTGTGGGTGTCGCACACGAGCCGAGCCTACAACGTCCTGCGTGTGCAATATAACAAGGCCTTCAGGATGCTATTGCGGCTGCCGTGGCGTTGTCGTGCGTCGAGTATGTTTGCGGAAGCACGCACGGGTGGCTTCCATGCCATTATGCGTAAGAAAGAAACATCCTTACTGCAACGTTTACGTAACAGTCGGAATGGCATCCTGAAAATGATTGTTGCGAGACCAGAGGGGTAATTCTCGTACTTAAAAAACGTTCAAATTCAAGTCGCAATCTCATCTCAGCGACAATCAATGTCAAAAACTTGTCAAAAATGTATGTAAATTGATGGTATTTTTGACAGATTGAGACTGACATCAGACTGTGAACGTTCTTAAAATTACGGGAATTGCCCCTCAGATTGCCTCATCCTAAGGCACCTGGTGGAGGTGGTTTTAGGTTTAACACAGTAAACACACTCAGAGTTATGTACTAACATAGCTGATAAGCACAAATTGTTACTAACTTATTACTAACAATCTATGGATTGTAATGTCTGAAATAAATCATTTTTATTTTTATTTGAAAAGTAATTCTAACAACGCAATAAAGCTGCCAAGCAACTTTAAGACAGCAATATAGCCACCGAGATCTTAGTTCAGCAGATATTTTCTCAATCTAACCTATCTATTCTTGTTTACGCTTCCCCGGTGCTTCCTTTGGCCAATCTCGTAAAAAGGTGTCGACTTGGGAGCCGGACGTAGATATCCACTTACTTAGCTCCAAAGTCCTTTGTTAAAACCTTTTCCTGGTGCAATACGATACTAAAGATACTAACACCATTACTAAGAAAAAATTAACGTAAGTGCTGTTCTTTTTTCGAAGTAATTTCAAAAAGTGCACTTTACTGGACCAAACCAAAACGCAGTCCCATTTTTCAGACTGATTTACGTCTTCTACCTCAGCGTGAAATCTCTAGAGCGAGAGCTAGAAGTTAACTTCTAAATTTCTAGTATCTTATAGAATTTATCTTGAGAAATAATCCTACGAAGAAGTACCCCTAAGTTGTATGTTAGCCTCTGAAAGTGATTAACTAAATTGAGTTAAATTATATAACATTTATGCACCGACTCCATCAAAGCGACAATTCTAGTTAATGCTCCGGAAGATGATGCGGCAGTCTTTACAAAATTCCTTCAAAAGAACTATCGAAAACTTGTGTTTAAGCGAGTCCTACTTAATTCACAAAAGTAATCAAGATGATGCATCGCGCGACTCAATATTTCTCGTATAAAACTGAAAATCGAGGAGATTTCGTGTCGCAATAAACTAGAAAGCAGATTAAAAGTGACTCGAGGGAAAAACGTTGCCGCCATGTTGTTACGCACGAAGGCCCCGGGGAGAGCCGTCAGCTATACCCATAACGTTTTCTTATCAAGACAACACAGCAACCACGATGCCCATTCCCATCCGTTCCTCGACACAAAACAACTTACTGATGTATACATTCCCTCTTTATGACTATGATCGAGTCGAAATGGGGGATAAAAGCGTCAATGAACAACAGCTAAGCAATTTCAGTGTTACAGTGTGCAGCCTTTAACGAAATAATGTAAGGAACGATACAATGATAAGTATCGTAAAATTTGTTGCTATGATTAATTGGAAATTTAGAGACGGTACCTACATACCTAATGGGTGAATCATCGTGTGCTTCGGTTCATATTGTTTGCAGTTACCGAAATTCAAACGCAAACTGCGTTCTTTTTACAGTAAATCTTGAAGAATAATAACTCTCTTTGATGAAAAGGAAATATTTTGTGTGTTTACGTACACAAATCGAACTGAATAATAAAATGGAACATGAAATCTCGAATGCCTGGTGCCATGAACGACAAGAAAAATATTTTCTGCTTTCTTTACGCGTGGGCACGGTCTTAAACACAGAACTCGGCAGCTTAACCTCACTTAATCCGCAAGCAAACCATCGGCGAGGGTCGATTTTACACGCGATAAACCTGCAAAAGGATTTTGTGCGGCGTCTGTTGCCCGGGCACTGGCAATATTCGCTGGTAAGACCATAAATCTTTCGGCTATTGGTCGTAATTGGTCGATTTCATGGACCGACTTTTAACGACTCGCCACTTGAAGTGCTAGGGCCCAATGACTTCGCATCACAGCTCACACTAGCAAAATTATGTAACTAGAAAACATTACGAACTAGAAAAGCTAATAAGTTTGAATATTCCAAAGTACTAAAAATACGTTTAAGTTGAAAATGCGTAAATAAATTTAGTAATAAAAGTTTGAATTAAGATTCCGACAGCTTTGAATGTATTCTCTGCACAACAATGTTGCGCACTTTCGTCAAACGTCTAAGAACTCGAAATAGTTAATAAAAATTTCGTAAGGCTCTAGAAATTGGCCGTATATACCAACAAACAATGAATGTACAAAAACGTGACTTAGAATAATTTACATTCTTCTACAACAAATTAAAAAGGTACAGTCAAGAGGCCGAAACGACAGTGATAATAATAATAATAGGGGTCGGTCCACATTAATAACGAAACGGTTCGCATTGTCCATGTTCGTCCGTCTGTTGTCTGTAGCTTAATTCAGTAAACACTAGACATATTCGAATGAAAATTGGAGCACACGTGTAAAATTGCCCCTTTTTCCGGCAAAAATATGTAAACTTATAAATAATTTATATTAAGGCGGATGCGCCAGAGTAACGCGCAAAATTCAAATTTTATTTCGATTTTTCCAATTTGCAGGTCAGTATTAGGTTGTATGTTGATCAAAATATCATTCGCGGGCGTTACAAGTTTGTATTAACAGAGTTATAATCATAGGAATCATCAATACAACCCTCTAAGTTAGAATTGACCACAAATGTTATGATTTAATGAAATAGTTATATTGTAGGGCAATATGAACTTAGAAGATTGTATTACTTATTTTAATGATTACAATTCTATTAATACATACTTGTTACGGCCGCGAATCATATTTTGATCAACATACAACCTAATACTGACCCGCAAATTGAAAAAAAACGTAAGAAAATTTGAATTTAGTGGGCTGGCTTGACGCGCCCCCCTTATAGGTATGGAACCCGCAACGCGCGATGTGTGCTTGGTGTCCTTTCATATCGCCAAACACATCAGCTTTATTCCGACTTTGATATTCCCTTTCAGACTTAGTGTTGACTCATGTTGTCACGGCAGAAGTAAATCCAGTGCATTTGTTAATATTATAGTAGCTACACTCCTGTTTGTGCTTAACGAGAACTTGTTTGTGGACCCGTAATAAAGATAGACGGAAACTCCTCTACAAGGATTTTTCGAAATACAGGAACATGAGAAGTCTCAATTACAAGCCGACAACAACAATTATACTTGCTAATTAGGTTTCGTAGAAAAAACAAACTTATATTTTCTTCTGAGATAGAACTAATTGGATCAGTAATGAAACTGGACATACATTTGAAGATTCTCGCTGGCTCTCCTAGCTTCTGTCATCTGTCAAATCAAGCATGTATTTGATTGCAGCATCACAAATTCAAGCTCGGTCCAGCTCAACCAGTAGTAGCAGCTTACTCAACAATTCCTTAATCCCATTAGGTTAGCTAACTCAACAAGTTGAATATAAAGCCATTTGACAACGCTTGACATGCACTCTCAGTTACAACTTAAAATATCTGAGTGTCATCCCAAAATACACAAGCCTAAACTAGATTTGCGATAGAAAACATAAAATTGAAGAAATAAAATATTCCTGCCCTTAACTAGGTACTCTGTTTGTGTTTAACACTCCAACATTACGGCTCCAGGCGTCGGCTACTTTAAAACCAAAAAACGTGGTGTGAAAATCCACCCTTGTAAAATTTTGACGCAAGTAATTATGTTGTGTTCTCTAACAGACAAAGGGCAGTCCGTAACTGATACGTGACATGGGTCCACCACCCGCATTCATTTGAAACACATAATGAAATAACGTCGCATTTTTTATCAGATCAGCTCCTTTTCGGTTAACATACGCATGAATATTTTAATGAAGAATGTTTTGATACAGCCAATATGTTTTATTCACACTTACAAGCAGTGACTGGGACAGGGTTTATTTTATATGCTTTCTGAATATAAAATCAGGCATTTACTGTAATGAAAGAACATAAAGGCCATATTTTAGCAACAAGTACACTATCACCAAGGCGTCAGGACTCTTTAATCTTTATGAATAAAGATTAGAATCTTTGGAAGAAATAAATATTGAAGAAATATTTAACCTAAACCTCAGACCAAAAATGGTATGCTACACAAACATAATTTCATATTGTTGGTAACATTAGTATTATAGTGTGAATCCTTAGGATTACGCAGGGTGGCATCCTTGGGCCATTCGAGTCACGATCACGAACGAAATACTGCGGTAAACCTAGGAACCGCTGACTTCGTGTCAAAGACCTCGCTATGAGGACCAATGAATTCACAATTGAGGAATCCTAAAGCCGGTAAACAATAGACTTGAGACGTTTCAAATGGTGTTAAGATTCCGTTATCTCTGTACTAGCTCTTGAGATGTCGTCGAATGAGTTTGTTTTGGCTTTAATACAGTTTTGACTCTTTAGCGCCCTGAATAGCCGATGATAACAATACTTCTTGCTGTTTCGTGTTATGTGCGGAGGTCAGATAGGCAGTCGCTCTATGTAACATACTACATTCGGTGAGACTGGAAACCGACCGCAACATATTTGGGAAAAGTTGTTTTTGTTGTATTGTTTCCAAATTGAGGTTCATAAATGTAATTAAACACTTTATATATTTTGAAATGTCCCATACTGACGGATAAGTATTTCAGCATTGTAATGCAAAATACTTGAATACCTCCATCTCATTTAATAATTACAATATTTAACCTTATCAGACGTTTAAAAATTAATTATGCTTAATTAAATCAGTGGCTACGGCAAGCTATTTATCTCGTAGCATCGAAAATGTTATATTAATTATAATTAGCCATACTTAACATAATAAAGTATAAATCGAATAATCAATTTGTGTGAACAATGAATCATTCATTTTGTATTAAAAGTGGGTACCGAAATTGCCTCGAGTGTCTAGACACACGATCATAATTTGAATATACAATACTGGTATAATATTTGTTCAACAATGTATGTTAAATAGCGCGTTAGATGTCGTACAATTGGTTTGAGGTTCCAATTAGGCACACAAGGACAATCGATGTTAATCAATTTAATCTTAAATGGATATTAATATAGTCCTGCAGGCCGTACTTCGGCCATAGCGGCCAATCTAAACGGAGACTAGCCTTCGGCGCGGGAGATGCACAAGTGTGTGCGCAGACACTGGTGCACTCTCTGTTCCTTCACTTTCATAGTCCGATGGGACGGCAATCCGACACGACCGGAGAGAGATCAGGCGCAGGACCAACGGCTTAACGTGCTTTCTGAGGCACGGGGATATCACACCGCCAACTTCAAAACTGCAATCGTCCAACCGCTTAGTTATTTGCTCTTTAACTCAGCACGCCAAACAAGCAGGTTTTGCTGTTTAAAGACAGTGAGCAAAATTCGATTTTGCTGCGAGCATAAGACAAAGTAACTTTTTTTTATGTCGAGTACAGTGCTGGATGTACTCACAAAATTCGAAAGATTTGAACTTCACTTTGTTCTGTCACTTTTACTTCGATACTGTGACTGTTCGGTTAAGGTCGGTTTCCCCCTTAGGGGAAAAGGTAGCACATCACCCCGTACGGCCCTGTACAGCCCGTCTCCAGACTGGACACTCTCCCACAGATAGCGATTAAATGAATTCGCAAATATTAAGAGGTCCTATGCCTTGTCATATTAATAAGGCAAGAAAAGACTTGAAAGAAATGGTAAATCCCACCAAAAATATTCTCATTTAAAATGGTGCCAAGACGAGACCGTATGACTCACACTATCAAAAAGTTATCGGATCTCAACTAGAGACGTGTTGCTGGGGAGTTTGTTGTGCCACTTCTTCTCCACAGCTTAAATACTAGGCAGTGGTAATATCACTACATTGACATGGGCGTAAGGTGAAATTTTGTTGTAGTACCGAAACGGCAGCTTGGCTCTAGATTCTATAGCCAAGCTTCTAACTCTACACACCCTAACTCTACAAGGCCTAACTTCACAAACACTACACCTTAGTCAAAATATGTGGCATGGCCGTTTCGTTACTACAAAAAAAAAACACCTTACGCCCGTGTGAATGTAGTGTAATTACCACTTCTTAGTGCAGAAGAAGTGGCGCAGCAAACTCCCCAGCAACACGTCTCTGTCTGATTAGATATAAGAACTAATAACTCTATCAGCCTAGGATAATTATTATAATTAAATACTCACCCAGTCGCATCAACAAACACATACTAGTTAAATACTAGATAAGTCTAATCTGGAGTTCAACCCAACAATATTTAACATATTTAATAATAATCTCTCTCCTGCAACAGCCTACATGGACATGGCCCACGGCATTCACCAATCATCCTAACTTAACTAGCCTAGACTATACATCCGCAACCTAAAGCGGTCTTCAAACAGGACAGGTCCTCTTAATCTGCGTGGTTCTTTCCTCAGAAGACCATTTCAGACACCGATCTACATGGTCCTCAAAGATTGTGTCCGAACTTTTATATACACATTGACACTGATGAATTTTATACATACAATGACGTGAGTATTTACTTTGTAAAGTATTATATTATTTTAATGATTGTGAATGTGAAGATTATGTGGTTTATTACTTCTTTTTTTTTATTTCTTAGTTAGTTTCACGATCTGGCAGCTTGAGTAATTTATGCGGCCTACCCAAATGTCCTTTCTTTGGTACTGTTCGTCGAATCGTTGTGCTCCTTAAGTTCTGAGTTGAGCGGCAAGATTACTGACAAATGCGTGCACTGACTGGACAGGTCCGCTCCATCTGTATGGTTTTTCCTCAAAAGACCGTTTCAGACACCGATCTACATGATCTGACCAAGATTATGATTGTCTGGACTTTAAAAGAGACTGTGACCTCTGAGTTTGTTTCGGCCTTTGTTCTCAGAGTAGTCAGATAGGAAACGCCGACCTCATCTAGTTTTTTAAAATACAAAGTGTTTGTACAAACCTACTTACAGAAATAAAATCATTTATCATTTAAACCCACCATCAACTTAATAAATGATACCATCCGTGAATGATACACAGTCATAGATATCCGAGAGATATGCCTTTACTATAATATTTGTTCAAGTTCAAGTGTCGCCACCTTATCCCCACTCCTGAAACTCACACAAAAACAAACGAAATAGATACGGCACACACTATGATGCTTTCTTCGCACCCACATAAGAAAATATGCGCAACACATATAAACTATTAGGATATCAACTTCTCGAATCTAGATTAGGAGAACACACGTAAAACTTCAACATATTTATCGATAAGGATTTTATTGACCAGTAAAATGTAAATATGTATATGTTAAAACTAGCCGCTTTGACAGTTTAGGTATTGTGTTCTTAATTAAATAGTGGACCCACTATTCGAAGAACCGACGAACTTTCTTCAATGGTTGAAAGCATTTTGGCTCAAAGTGAGACGAACATATTGTGTTATTTTTTGTTGGAAACCAGTTTGGAGCCCTTCCTGTCGCATTTATCCGCTTTTATTTTATTTTTGGATCCTTTGGATAGCTAAAATGTTAAAATAAATGCAAGGTGTAGGTGTGTGTGTGCTGATGATGATGATATCAATGATACATGAGTAGTAAACAACAGCCATAAAATTCCATGCAACAAAAAAAAGTTAAGTTTTGTTCCCTTGTGTAACTAAATAAATAAACTCGTTAAAAAGATCGTATAAATTATCGACAACCACAAACGTCACATCACATCTCTAACTAAGTCTAGTCGGCAGCGGCCGCTTAACGAAACTATCGTGTGAGTGAGAGTATCAGTAAAAACACTTACCTATCCATTGCGCGATTAGACCCGCCGATTCATTGATCGATGTGTACTAAGCAAACAATGGTTTTTGTTTCAATGAAAATAATCGCCTTTGGTACTTCATCGTGTTTCACCAGAAACACGATGAAATTAAAAATTAAAAAAAAATGAATTAATTAACAATAATATTTTAGTACTTACGTGTGAAATGAGATGCCATCTTTCATGTAATTCACAGTACAGCTGTTACTTTTGCAAACAATCACTGAACAACGCGGCATTTTGACAAAAATCATGAGCAGCAAAGACGTTGCAAGTTGACATTCGACTAATGGCCGAAACTGGCATCATGACACTTTCCGTCCGGATGAGTTCGCAAGCGCCACGCCTCCTTGCCATATCTCCTGTGTTTATATGATCTGAGTAATGGAAGCAAGCACTAAAATCCAACCTTTAAACTTTATTACCCTTTTCCACCCCGTTAGAAGTTTATTTTTGAAAAACACAAACTTTTTTATTTTTTGTTTGTTTTTTAATTTTAAGTTTCAAGAAGTTTTTAGGACAGAAACAGTAAGAAAAATACACAGCACATTTAAAAAAAAATCAAGTTCAAGTTCATTTATCGCGAAAATGAATACATATTCAGATAACATAATAATGTGTACATTGGTCTCTCCATAATCTGCGTGAAGGCATGCAATTTTATATGTATTTGTTTCTACTACTAATTATATTACAACAAAATAATAAAATGTCAGGATTTGTTATCGTGGTTCAAGTCGATTAGTAATGCATAATTATATACTCAAACAACAATTAAACATTAACAAACAGGGGTAGCCCCAACAACATACTGGCTACACTGGCGGACAAAATTGATGGGCCTTTCATTAGGCACTGGGCAGCTAGGCATGTGCGTACTGGCGTACATGTCGCCAATTAATTTAAGCTTTTTATGTACTAACAATAGGTTAAGATTTTACTAACACTATATGGATCAATGGTCTGAAATAAATAAATAATTATTATTATCATATTATTATTATTAAAATAAGACAAGTAAATATTATACGACAGCACAATATGTCATCTCTCAATATTAGATTGCATGTAAATAAATATATAAATTCGTATACACTTTAATATTTTTTTTAGGCTTTTCATCATTTCAAATCATTTATGTTTTAATATTGCTATTTTCTTTTGTAGGCTCGCTTGCTCAGCACTTTCAGCAAACATCCTATTTTTTACATTACAATATAGAGGCATGAGGACCAGAGTAAAGTTCACTCATCCTTCATAGAAAAGGGAGGATCTTCCAACAAGACGCGTGTCGTGTCTAACTGTGATTGATGTCGGAACGTTGTATCCATATATGCTAGTCGCGCGGTAAACTAGTGCGATGCAGGATTTTGCGTGACGTCAGTGTGATGCGTAGATCGCATGTGGCGATGTAGATGCAGCCACAAGTGTAAATCTAAAGTTACCTACCTACTACAACATGTTGACAGACAAAGCCTTTAAACTCTAGGCTATGTTATTTGAACATACACGTAATATAAATTTAACAAAGCTCTCAAGTTTACACAAAAGCTTCGCTATTAACAAGGCAAACAAAATAATATTTTGTCGCAGCACTCCTCCATTAAATAGACAGACTTATTCCAATTAGCTTGTAATCGTAGGCGCTACATGGCGGGTCTAATTTGTTTAGCCGCTTAGGGTGCTTTCAATTTCTGCAATTGTTAAGTGCGCGATATTGGCGCGTCTGACAGTTGATTGTCATCATGATCATGATGTTGAGTGACATCTGACTGTCACTTCGTTGAATTTTTGCAGCGCGTCTGTAGAGCACACCATCGTGCGGCGTCCAGCATCGTGAGGAAAACGGCATGTCCTAGAACCAAAAATTCGATGACATGTATTGAAACATTGGGCCAACAATTAGGACCACTACGAGTACCCACATTGGGCCCGTGTGGTGGATCACGGCTTGCTCCCTCTCATAGAGAGGATGCCTGCGTCCCAGAAGTGGGAACATTATAGGCTGATTATTCATGCTATGTGATGCTGTCTATAGAGCTAAAGGCTATATTGAACTATTACTGCCTAGTAGGTTTTATAATGACGTGGAATTTATAACTTTATCATTCGAAAGTTTTGCATGTCGTGATGGCCCAGTGTTTAGGGCCTCTCCTATCATACACGAGGTTGTGGGTTCAAATCCGGACAAGTGCCAATGTGAGTTTTTCAATTCATATGTACTTTCTAAGCTCATTTGGACATTACTGATATCGGTGAAGAAAAACATCTTGAGGAAACCTGGACGTATAGTTAATATAAGTCTGAAATTGCCACCCCGTCTTGAGCAAGCGTGGTGATCAATCAATGCCTATATCGTGGCCAGATCTTAGAATTGATCATTTCATGAAGTGTTCGGCCGTTTCATTAAATGACATAGAACAAATAAAATGAACAGAAATGATTGAATATGAATAGTTGATATTTCATGAAATAGAACATCGACCGATAGTCGCATCATGATGTGGTCTGGCCAGATCATTGAATACTCAACGTTTGGCGATATAAACAGTTAAACACACGACTACTTCATGATTTGGCCAAACATTATATTTAGTAACCATATCGTAAAATAGTTAGAGGTAGAGGCGTTGATGTCGCTTAAATAGGACATCTCGACTTAGTGAAATGGCAATGTTACTAGGAGAACTTAGGATGCAAGAGCGAGTTAAGCGAGCTCGGGACTCGGGGCAGCCCGACTCGGACAGGTTAGATTCGATGGAGATGGCAGGGTCTAATGAGCGAGCGAAACGAGCGAACAAAGACCCCGCCATTGCCTTCGTGGTATTTTTCTTTTACCATTCAAATGTAGGAGCTCCGTCGACTACGCCTTATTGTTATTGCTCGGAAGTAAATTTAGACCCGCCACGTGATCTCCCCACCCTTAATACTCCCACCATCCCACCAATCCCGAAAGAAACTGGCGATTTTTGATCGAATTAATCATTTCATGAAGTGGGACCATGGAAACCTTACATTAATTATATGGCAGAACGTCGACTGACATATCATTAAACGTTTACGTTTAAACGATATGGTCAATTTTAAACTCAACCATTTCATGAAATGACCGAACACTTCATGAAATGATTATTCTAATATCTGGCAACGACACATATACAGAGTTGATATAACAGAGGGGCATTAAATTACACTACGTAAACTATACGTATTTCGTATTAATTAAATACGGTATAATAATAAAAAGCCCCAAAAATGAGAAAAAAATGTTTTCAAACAAACTAAATAGCTTACAAATCAGAGTAAAACGCAACCACCTTTTGTAATGAAAGTGCAAGTGTGTGTGTATTAATTGCCATCTTTTTAGCGAAAATATTTGGTTGTACAGACGCCAGCACATCAAGCTACTACAATCTGTCAAATTTCTTTAATAGATTTTCAACTTTATCGCTAAAGCATTAAGGTTCAAGGTTGATTGGGAAAATTTGACAGTTTCGGGTAGCTTGACCTGCTGGCGTCTGTACTTGTGACTTGCGTCGGAGCGGCAACAACGCATCGTAGGTTATACTCAGATTTATCGTTTTAAGATGCATGACCTATGCGTATAGACATAATCAGCTGTTAGGAAAGATACATCGTGTTCAAATGGGACAAAAAATTTAAAAATCATTTGCGAATAAACTACTGTTCCTATTTTATTGTTTTTGGTACAGAGCTTGAAAATGGAACCTAAATATAGGCAGTTTAAAGGAAAACCCCGGAGTATCAACTCTGTATAAGAAGAGGCCGTTGCCCTGCTGTGGGACAATAATAGGTTGGTATTATTATATGTATTTTACATGAAAGTATGTAGTTTGATAACTGTATTATATTTTATTACTGTCGCTATTTATTGGAACGAAGTTCTTTAACGCGGCTTGCGGTAACCTGGTAGCAATCGTCATGTAAGCTTTATCTCCATGCGCCTTTTTAGATAGAGATAGTTTTCGTGGTTTTCGTGGGTGCTGAAGCCAATAGTGAGGGCAAAATGAAAATCCAAGATGGCGGCTGCAAAAACTTTCAAATTTTTCGTCATAGGTGTCGTTTTCTTGGTTTTTGAGGGTGTAAAACCAATAGAGAGGTAAAAATCTCCTTCTGAGCGTGTCGATGGCAAAATTAAATTTGTTTGGCCCAAAATTCAGCAACGCGAATACCGTTCGCTGACAAGGCATGCGGTGCAAGATGAGAGATGAACCATTGTCTGTGGAGAGACGCCGCATACACAGTGGAGGTCTGAGCCATCCATGAACCCCCACTTGTGGACCACTTGTGCTTGCTGCGGCCTACTTAGGTACGAAGCCTATTTAAGGTTTACCAAGTAGGCCTCTGTAACTTGTGCCCGGATGGGAGGCTCTCAGATGGTTCAATAAAGAAATCAGGAGGTTTAAACAGTTCCTGCCAACGATCACATCTTCCTGTACCATCGGCTGGACTCACGCACCCAAGAATTTTCTGCGGCTTCTAAGCCTCTGTGGCAGCGGAAAATACAAGGTGACCCACGCCTCCCAATGCACAACTTTTGTACATTGGGAGGCGTGGGTCACCTTGTATTTTCGCCTTCCTATGCAGCTAGCTATAGTCCTGCGAATTTCTAGAGGCGCGATGCTAGTCAGTGGATACAGTATTCGCAACAGGGTCTGTTTTAAGCAACCAGTAATAATGTCTCATTTAGAACTGTATCCATTAACTTAGTGTGGGCAGATCGGCTCAATACTGGACAGGCATATTCACTTACGGAGAAACAAAAAAAAACAAAGCTGGTGACTACTTTATGAGAGCTTCTAAAAACTTATACTAGATGGCTCTGTATTAAAAACGCGTATCACCATTTTTATTTTTTCCGGGTGGCGGGGTCTGTCAGACTCTTAGTGACTAAAAACCACCCCGGTGTTCCATCTCACACCTACGCCGGGGGTCGCGGGATCGTACGATCCTTTCGCAACAAAAGAGATCACCAAGGGCAACCTCAGGCTCTCTTCCGGAAACTGCCTACAGTACGGATAGTATATCCTTTAGTAGGTCCAACAACAAAAAGAAATTGAAAGCAAATAACCAAATTACTAGCTACATGAAACAATGTGATAAAACAACAGATCAAGCAAAAATCTACACTAATAATAACGCATGAAAAACAAACACACAAACACACACACCTCCGACCTAAAAACACAAGATAAAAAATTAAAATTCACTAACAAGATCTCCCAGTACTGGTCCCTGCGGGAGTGATCGACTAAAACCCTCCTTGCAGTAATATGAATAAAAAAGATAGGAAATTATGGAAATGCATGGAGGAGGCCATTGCCCTAAAATGGGTACCCCAAAACTAAAAATAGAATTTTAATCCTTATTATTATTTAAATTAAATTTAACTGTTATTTATTGTATCTAAGTTTATCGAATCAATTTTTTTATTAAGTTTTAATTATTTATTTATCTTATTTTGAATTATTTTTTATCAATTGTTACCTAACAAGTTTTTTTTTTTATTTATGATTAGACTAAGGAAGAGAGATTGAATCAATTGTTATTTGCTAATTTAAAATAATGTATCGGTAAATGAATAATAATATTTAATAATAAAATGAAATAAAATGTATAATGAATTCAAACGGTAGATAATTAAGTATTTAATCATTAACATCATACCACATTATTAAGTAAATCTATTAACAATTTTTTTTGTTAAATTTAGTTATTTTGTTGCATATGGCAACAAATGGTTATTTACTTACTTACTTACTTACTTATGATTTTCTTACTGTTTGAAATGGATATTTAAGGAATGTTATAAAAGTGTAACTCGTTATATTTTGGGAATAAATGGCTTTATTATTTTACGTGTCTCGGGACCATGCAGTCCCGGTCCTATGGAAGGCGTACGAGGGGCCGAAGCCAACTTGCAGAGGCCCCATAGACAAATTTTAATGGAATGAGGCACCAACCGACAATTATCCCTCTATGCTCTATGCTAGTGCACCCAAGGACAACCCCCGGTTGGTGCAGGACTTTTGCAAACATGGGAACAAAACATATTGGGCTATGGGTTTGGGTGGCTACAGTGGATTGGTTACCTAGAACTATGGAAGGACTATGGCCCCTACCTGGTCAATGTTTTAATATACACGGAAAAAAAGGCAGGGGATGACATGCACACTCAATAATGGCCGCCCGGAAACTGTCGCTAGCACTTAGTGACGTAGTGACAAGGGGGCAACATATCCTGAGGTACTTGAGGAGTGAAGAGGTATTCCACGACTAACAGGACAATCCCAGGGCCCGGAAGATGGTCAAGATCCCTACCAGCACTTACTGGAATACTTCTTTTATCCGAGCTCGTTTGCTCATATGAATTTCCTCTCAAGCCGGCCAATAAAGGCAAGAAAGAGGTGGGAGCTCTGTTCCTCGTCATTATTCACTCCAAGCCGGCCAATAAAGGCAAGCCAGAGATGAGGAACAAGATTTCTCCTGGGTGGTAGGGTCCGTGGTGTCGCTACTGCCCAAAGCTCGCCACATGCTGCCTCCTCAACGTAGACCTGTTCCAGCAAAGTAAACAAACTCTACCGGCACAGGCCTAGAGTTCGGAGCGCGCAAGCCCCACCACGACATCAACGAAGTGATATGGCGGTGGTGTTTATTATTATTATTAAAGGAGATCGCCAGCGTGTTAAGGAAAAAAAATTGTGGGGAAAAAAAAACATAAAAATTATTTTAATTTACAGTTGCTTATTAAAGGAAATAAAAATAAAAAGTTTTTGAAATGTTTGTGTTTTTGTTGAGATCACAAGTCTCTAAGCATATGTCAGTGTCAAAATAAAAATGATACTAGATGGAAAACGCATTCTCTCATTCGCTCTGTGTTTACGCGCAATTAAATGTGTTGTGTTGCGTTATTCGTGTGTTCGGTATCTACGGTTTAGTACCTTCGGTACTACCTACAAAATGCTCCATTTCTTTATTTAAAACTAATTTATTTCCACATTATAGTTTACCTGGGAATGAAAGAAAGAAAGAAGAAAGAAAAATAGATTTATTCGTCACAGAAACACGTGCATACAAAAAGATAATTAGCTCTAAATCAGAATCGCTCGGAATCATTTATTTTTTATTTATTTATTTATTATTTATGTACACACAGTAAAATACAAGAGATATGACATAATTATAAATTGAGTACAAAGGTACTGCTTATTTCTTAAGAAATTTCTTTCAGCAGACCTGCGAAGAGAAGTAAAAAAGAAACGTAGACAATTGTGCGTGAGAACAAGAAGAGAAAAATATGAATGTGTGAAGTCTAAAGCTAAAATATTAAATATATCTACTGTCTAACTAACTATCTACATATAATGCAAAAAAAAAATATTAACATGTATACCTACTTAAATAAATACATATACGTATCTACTTACTAAAATCTAGGTATACACATGAAACGGCATGTGAGATTATTTGGATGAATAAATAGATAGAAAGAAGTACCTACATTAATAATAATTAAGTATAAATTTTAAAATATTTTTACAGAATTCATAACCATATTTCATTTGTTACCATTTTGAGTCGTATTTAAGTCTGATTAGTGTCGTCACTGCAATTGACCACACGTTTGTAAAAAATGGTGTTCTATCTGTTTCAATAAGTATCCTCTGTATTTAATTCACTTCGTTACGTCGGTTTATTTTATACAATGGAAACCTATCTCAAGCGTTTACATTAGTCATCTGAACGTTACCAGATTGATAATTGCAAAATATATTGTTAAACATCAAAATCTTTATCGTAACCTAACCTTAGATTCGACCTTTTATTTATATCTTGATTATGCAATTGTCAATGAAACTGAAACTAAAGGAGCTAGCTGTTATTTTAATCTAACAAATGACCCTAATTTGGAACTTATAACGGTTCATCAAATTGTGGGCCACACGATGTATGGGAGACGGTCGATGTACTTTACATTTTCTCTCTCTCTCTGTCTCTTTATATTATATACGAATGTGTGTGCCTCAGATCATATAAACACAGTGCGTACGAGTATCGCGTAAGGAACTTCGTTCCTGACGGGGGTCTCCCGACCGCACACTATTTTATTTTATTTTTAGTCGCAGACCGAGTCTATTCTATTCAAAAAGAGTATACTCGGATACACTTTTATAATTAAGACGCGCCACAATAAACTTCTAAGCTAAAAACCCATTCTAACATGTTTATTATTACACCATCATTGTTCAGTTGGCTAACAATATAAACAGCGAGCAATTAAGGACTAACTAATTTACTAGAGAAACGTGACTTGACCTAATAGGACGCTTCCGGCGCTTCGGGGTATAGCTCCAACGTTTCCCCGGATATATATATCTATTAATCCCGACAACTAAACTGAATGTTTGTCAGGGGATCAGGCGAAAATCGTTATCTTAGCTTTTAGGATTTTCACATTAATTTATAATGTTTGAAACAAAGAGCAGGCTGCCAAATGAATACAATAATATTCTTGTCAAAAGTAAGCTAGATATTTTTCGAAACTGCCACCTAGCTAGCTAAATAGCTAGGTATCTACTAGGCTATACAATAAAAAAGAAGCAATTCAAATCAAATTACTTTATTTCACGTAATCCTACATAGGCACTGCTTATGAAACGTCAGAAGCTAGAAGGTGAAGAAGGTGCACGGTTCCAATTAGTCGTTTCCTATGGAGTAGAGCTGGCAAGAAACTCCACAGTTACTCTTTTAAAAATAATTGGCTTTTACAATGTTTTCAATTTTTTTTTTTTTTTTTATGAAAACGTTGCCCCGCACTAGGAATTTCTCCTGTATCGTGGGTGCGTTTACAAACATTTAAACTCACATACACAAACAGCCAGACCCGGAACAACTACTTGCAGGTCATACAAATACTTGTTCCGTGCGGGAATCGAACCCGCGACACGCTGCGCAGCAGTCAATCGCTTAACCACTGCGCCAACAGTGTCGCAAAATTACAGTGTTTATAGGTATGGGAGGGCAGTGTAGGCCTGTCAACAAGTACCTAGTACTTAACAAGATTGAAAATGGTGTACAAATCTACAGTTTATAAGAAACAAAAAAAAGAGTTTAAATTAAGTTGCTGCGTTCTGTGGAGAGTGAGTGAGGTGTGTATTAGTGTGTGTGAGGTGTGTGTGCGTGTGAGGTGTGTGCGTATGTGTTGTGTATGGTAAATGGGACTGCGTATCATGTTACGCTGCCGAAGAGATTTTCTGTTCCCTCATAATCGTAATTGTCTAGCCAGTGAATAATTGTTTTTTTTTAATTGGTAGTAGTTGAGATGCTTAAGTTATTTGTGTTATAATATATTTATAGAAGATAAATAAAAAATAAAAGCCTATTTAATACAAATGATCTGATTGCCATTACAACTGTAACAAATCTGAATTAATATCCTGTCTTTAATAGCCATCAGTAAATATTTGAAATTAGAATTGTAGGTATATAATGTGAAATAATGAGAAGATTATTTCAAAAAAGTATGCAATTTAAAAAAAAAACGTCGTAATTTGGGAGCAGTTAATAGACTTTTACATAGTGATGCCGTTAATGAGGTACCAGGGAAGCCACATGTGCAGAAGGAATGATTGCACGCTTCCTTGTCTTCAAAGTAGTATGAGTATGTAATCCTAAAATATGCTTTTTTTTAATAAGGAAACTGTTGATGTAGGTTTTTAACTTACCGTTGCTAAGTTCTGTAACCGACTTTGGTAACTTGGCTTTGTGTCAGCTTATAACAAGCAACAACAAGCCGAAACTTATAACAACCGGTACGCACTATTCTATTCCCGACAAAAAACCTACTATCCAAATAAATAACCTTCCGTAAATCACGCCAAATTAGACACGAATCCATTAATTTTGTTCGAGACGGCTGCCACATCCAGCTCTGTAACGTCGCGTAGGCCCAAAGGACTCCATGAGACTAATATTCGACACAAAGGTAGGCACGAAACGCACGAACGCACAAATTAGTTTACCTACAGTACCTACTGGCTACCTATAGTAGCTACTGACTACTTGCACGTCTGCCGAACAAACTAATGGAGTATCTTTCGCCTAATACAAGTACTCAGAAAAGTGTAGACCTTTATTAAGCAATTGATGGACCATGACGTATTTAGGTATTCGGTCGCATGGGTGGCTAAGTGATGACCAGCGTAGTCGGATATTGGACAACCAACCTACTATGATTGGACAAGTGTATTTTAATCTTATTGCACTTACCTCTGCGTAATACTCTCTCAATAATTGGTGAGACATACTTTAATTTCAACTCAAATCAAATGGCTATGAATAAGTAGGTACGTTAAGTTTTAACTGTTTTCATAACCATTGAGTGTTTCGATGGCCTACGCGCACCTCATTAAACTGTTTGTAGATACCTCATTTATAAAATAGGTACATAGCCTCTATTTAATCAACTTGGTTTGCACGAATGAGTTCATGTCAGCTAGTTTGATTAATTGATGTGCCATGATATCACAACACTGATTTCATTGTAAATTATTCATCAATTTAAAAACATAAATTACCTTACTAAAACTCATGTGAAATTCATGAATTTCTGGGAAATAGTTTTTTTATGTACCTACCTACAAACTTAAAAAGGTCATTCATTCATTAATACTTAGTTACCTACCCACTGCAAACCCCACAAATAAAGGTATTTACAAACTTAAATAAAAGGAAAAAAAAACAAGGGACTCTTTAAATAAATCCTAGCGCTATTTTCGTCCAGCAGCACCTAAATAAAATATCCATTACCATCTAAATCTAAAGGAAACTTGGAAGGAGGAAGCGATTCCTATAGTTCAAAGGGAAGTTAAAGCAAACTAAAAAGTAAAAGAAACAAACTAAGTTGGTGTAAAATCTACAGAGAAGTCGTTGTAGCTTTTCATGGGAAACGAACGAATACCTACTGAACAGTATTTATATATGTCCTACAAGTATTTTTTCATTCGTTTAGAGACTGTTTACTTCACCATGTGAAGCTCTAACTTACAATAGGACAATAAGATCTCTCTTGACTCTATTGCATTAGTTGTGACCGGATATTTAAAATTAAATTCGGTCTAGCGAATCATATTATTACACGCTAGGAAATAATTGAAAGGGTAGCAGTTATCGGAATCGACAAAGAGCACTATGTCATATATATAGTGCTCTTTGTCGATTTCGATAACGGCGTCATCGTCATTATTTTGAAAACTGCGAGTGCAACGGGCAAACACTGAACAAACAACTGACCGACGCGACGCGCGACGTCATAACCCAACGCCGAGCGATGTAAAAGGCAGCGCGCGCGCACGACTCAGGGGCCCCTAGCTGGAGGCTTTGAGTTAGCTCAAAGGCGCCACAGGATAGACCGGTTAAGCAGTCACGACCTCTCCAGGCCAACTACGAGATGCCATTAACAAAGGAAAAAATAAAAAAAAACGACTCGAGGCATTCGTTCGTCGATTGTTGCCCAGTGCACACGTTACGTAATCGCTGAGTGATCTTATTGTCGGGTAGGTTTTATAATCAGTGCAGATTAATTTAGTGATTCTAATTAAGAAAATTAATGTGAATTTAATTAGGTTTATTTAATCGAAATAAACTAAGTGATTGTGTGAGGACTTTTGTGTTTCTTTTAAAATAATGTCGGACCCTGACGCTACTATATAACAAACAATACAATACAACACAACACAACAGCAAAAGCTACAACAACAACAACAGTTCTTCTCGTTTTTATATATACAGGTTATATGTCGGCAATCCATTAAGGGGATGTAGGAGAGGTCATTTGCAACAAAATTACCTCTGATGACCCCTATGCAAATATCAACCATTTTCGAGTAATGTGACATTTTTTTTAAAGATATCTACGGGATACAACTTTGATAAATTATTTTAAAAAAACTTTGACAATTTATTTTTAAAAAAAATCAATGCCGGAATAATTTTTTGTTCATATCTGCTTGGTAATACTTCCTTTTTTTTTACTTTAATACATAATAATCAATCATAAAATGACAATTACCTGTAATCGTTTTTAAATCAGAGCTACAAATCGTTATAATTTTCATAATTTCGAGCAAGTTTTTTGACTAAAATGGTCGATTTCTGCAAAAAAAAATACGGAAGTACATAATCGGCAGAACATTTCAAAAACATGTACAACTTCTCAGCTCTCTAATGAGATAAGTACAATAAGATACCAGGAATCAGTAATTGGTTGTAGAAACTTAATTAATTAAGAATAAGGAAAACATACGACAAACACGACACGTTTGGTGTAGTGGCTACAGTGGCTAAGTGTAGTCAGCGAAACCAAATGGTCCTGGGTTCGAATCCCGGTAGGGGCAAATGTTTGTATGATGAATATGGACATTTGTACCCGAGTCATGGATGTATATTTATAATATGTAAGTATTTACGAAAAAAAAAAATGTATTTAAGTAGTGTATCAACCATCTGGTATCCATAACACAAGCCTTAAGTGTTAAGTGCTTAACTTGGAACTAGATGGTGCTGTGTGCAATGTCAGACGACATTTATTTATTTATTTTATATACTAACATCAAATTTCGCTGGAATATTTTTACTTCAAGTTTAGGCTAAGCCATGAGTAACGAGTAACACACAATTTAATGTCTATTGTAATGTTTATCCAAGAATTAGAGACGTGACAGGTGATAACCCGATTCAGGTATATCACGCGTACATAATTGCAATGATTATGCTACTGGTGCCGATTCTCTTGTCACAAAATTCTCTAAACTAGACTAAAAATCACCAAAATTTAGTTTATTCCTGTCAAACGACGATTTCCCATTCTGAAATTGACTAAAGTGACACAACTTAACTAAATTTTAGTTTGACAGCACTAAGATGGCACTGAGATTATAATTTAGTGAAAATGGCAATTTTGCTATTCTGAATTTTACGTTTTTCACCAAAAATTTTGATTGTCTTAACTAAATCTGACTATTTTTAATCGCGATTAAAAAGGTGTGGAATAAAATTAGTTGTCATGAACTAAAATTCACACCAACACCTCGACTTCAGATGCAAAAACGGTACTGTATCTTTTTTTTCTTTTCTTTTGCTTATATCTCGAAAACGGTGTGTCCTATCGCAAAAATAATGAAAATTTCGACCCCCTTTGGAACTCGTAAACCTATAAAACTCAACGTGTTGGTAATATTTTTTTATATTTTCCATACAAAAAGTAAAAAATTCCATACAAAACAAGTCGAGGCCGCACATAATGCGCGCCTACGGCTCTAAAAAAAGATCACGTGGTACGGCAAACAAGTACCACGTGGAGTCGCAATAATTGTCAAATTTGATTTTAGATGTGTCAAAATTATTTTTAAATTTAGAGATTTTATTTTGCAGAATAGCGTTAAGATTCTCATAGCCAAAAGTAAGGAATTTTAGTGATAGTTTAGTTAGTTTAGTTCGGTGTACAACAGAATCGGCACCACTGTACTACAAACAAGATTTCGTGAGCGCGCGCGCGGGCAACGGCGACGACCGCGACGCGGCGGTGATTGTGGGAGCGAGACAAAGCACTGAACACTGGATAATGATATTCCTGTGTAATTAATGTTTTGGGTGGGTACTTTAATTGTGCGCGCACGGTAATACCTGCGGATTAATAATACTTACGTTCGGATGTTATCAAATAATATCTGTTCAAATAATTGGTTGTTTATGTACTCGTACTTGCTTTATATTCTAAGAATGTTCTGTTTGTTTTATTTTATTTCGTTATAAGTAGTACCAATCATTGAACCTGACTTGGTTTCCGTGCGTCCTTTTCGGGTAACCACTGAAAATCAGCGCTGTGCTGTGGGTCCCCCATAGCACAGCATCATGCTGAGTGGAAGCCTTCTTGTCACAGTCATGACGTGCAGCTGTCGACGATTTCTGTTTTGTGCTCGTGATTAGAGATCTCTTTGTTGTTATTTTAACTTTTTTCTTAATATTAGAGCTAATTATCTTTTTGTATGCACGTGTTTCTGTGACAAATAAGTCTATTTTTCTTTCTTCTTTCTTTCTTTCTAATACTCGTACCTCTGACTAAGTACGAATTATTAGTTGTTTTGAAGAATACCTCAGACCGTCAACAAAAATTGTGGTAAATCAACTAGGAATATCTCAGTGGAAGGTGTGATTTACTATACATATGTTGTGATCCCATAAGAAGAATGGATTTTCGTAGATTCATACTGAGTGCAGACCTAAAGAATCCTATGTATTAGAGAAAAAAATTGTGGACAGATGAGTCCAAGTTTGATCAAAACGGGATCACGAATTACCACAATGCACAGTTCTAGGCCCAGAAGATAGATCAAAACCCTAACAAAAAGAGATCAAACGGCTCACAACGTTTTTCTTTAAACGTGTGGATGGGTATAATAAATGACATTTCAGTTGGTCCACATTTCCTCCCAAACAATTTGAACGCAGACTCCTATGAGATTTGTTTGAGTGAAAACTTATTTGAACTATTAGGAGACGTGCCTCTAGAAACAAGAATTAGATCGAGATTCCAGCACGATGGATGTCCTGCACACTGGAAAATCAATGTTCGTCAATGGTTAGACGCCAATTTTCCTGAGCGATAGCAGAGGAGGCCCAATCCCTTGGCCAACAAGATGCCCAGGCCTAACCTCAATGGATTACTATGTCTGGGGACACATGATAAGCCTAGTGTATGATGTCTGACCAGTGCCAACAGTTGAAAAATTGAGAAGTAGAATAAAAAATGAATGCGCGTTGGCATATGAAACAGAGGATCAAATTTAGAAAATGAACTTTAAAAATCTTTTATTTCTTTGGGTAACTTAATTGTGTTAAATTTTCTGATGATTATTGTAATTTTGATTGGTTTTGTCATTTTCCCAATAAATGCATTTTGTCACCCAATTGCTGATTTCTGGCACCTTATTTTATCTCGTTGGATAGCTGAGAAGTTGTACATGTTTTTTAAATGTTCTGCCGATAAACTAGTTCCGTGTTTTTTTGCAGAAATCGACCTTTTTAGTCAAAAAACCTGTTCAATATTATGAAAATTATAACGATCTGTAGCTCTGATTTAAAAACTATGAAAGATAACTGTCATTTGATAGTTGATTAATTATTATGCATTGAAGCGTTAGAAAGCAGGCAAAAATTATAAAAAAATATTACATGCTTTGGTTCTTTTTTTCATACATTTTCAAAGTTTATACGGTAGATATCTTCAAAAAAATATAAATTGTCAAATTACTCGAAAATTGTTGACATTTGCATAGGGGTCATCAGCTGTCATTCGGTTGCAAATGACCTCCTCATTCCCTTAACGGATTGCTGACATATAACCAATAACCCTACCTATATACATGATCTCTGAGTATTAGGTTTAACAAACAAAAAACTTTTCAGCCGTTTGAATGTTTCCAACACTGTATAAAACCAGTCATCTTAATATTGAGCCAAGTTCACGAAAGTACTCGTACCTAAACTTAACAAAACAATACAATATTTGCCAAAACATTAAAATTCATACTTCACGCTCAGAAACGGAACGCAAGGAATGCGACAAATCGCGTGATTTATCGTCGCACCGTTTGAAAACACCATTTCATTAATTAAAACATCGTATTTCATAGAAGCGTAAATTAATTAATTGTTTACGAGTATTTTCTGTAATAGCTTGAGAATTTTAACAGGTTCTGTTTTATAATTATTTGGGCAATATTTCGAAGCGTTATGATGTAATAGCTTCTAAGACAGAATCGAATTGTATTATCATCATAACCAGGACATTGACTTTGTGAAGGCTGCGGGAATCCACTGGATGCGAAAAGCACCTATGTCCAGCCGTGGACGTCTTTCGGCTGAAATGATGATGATGATGAATCACCTAAAGTTCTGCGTCGCGGCGCGGCGTCTCATTCATTCACTATTATATTTGCGGCATTACTCCATGTTTCTAAATTAGTGAAACAATGATGACGATGAATACGGTGTAGACACCATTCCTGAGCACCATCATACAGCAGACACAGTAAAATTTCCATTGCTACCAAATTGCAGATGAAATGTCATTGGGATTACAAACCAACCGTGAGAAACAGTCACTCGATAACAGACGTGCATTTAGAGGAATACTTCAAAGGCAGTCAATGTAAGTCCCCTATGTTCCTAGCTTGTGGACAGGTCCCTTGGCACAGACTGCAATGGACAGTGCCCGTGCGATCTTAACGTAACGTAGGTACTATGAATCTATCTATATAAATAAAATGAAAACTCCTGACTGACTGACTCATCAACGCCCAGCCCAAACCCTTGGACCTAGAAAGCTGAAATTTTGCACAGAGGTTCCCTTTATAATGTAGACAAGGAATAAGGAAGGATTTCTCGAATCTATATAAATAAAAAGAAAACTCCTGACTGACTCATCAACGCCCAGCCCAAACCCTTGGACCTAGAAAGCTGAAATTCTGCATAGAGGTTCCCTTTATAATGAAGACAAGGAATAAGGAAGGATTTCTCGAAATCCAACCCCTAAGGGAGTTAAATAGGGGATGAAAGTTTGCATGGAAAAGGGTCATTTTGTATTTTAAAAACCAGGAAATTGGTGTTTATCATTCTGGTTAAGAATTAAAAACACGTTTTCAGTGTTTTTTTGGAAATCAGCCCCTGAGGGCGTAAAATAGGAGATGAAAAATTTGTATAGGAAACCCGTAAATTTTAAAGCTAACCCATAAAATTGGTATTAAAAGCCTTTTGGCGTTTTTGTAAAATCATCTTTTAGGCGGTTACCCCCTTACAAACTTATCATCGCTCAGCCCAACTTTCGCCATCGCCAAAGACACCTTAGTAATTCTGAGAACAATAACCAATTAAGGGATCCAATAAGTAATAATATTTAAATTTTTACGTAACCTGTTTTTTCTAATTCTCACAGGAGACTAGGAGAAGATAATCATCTGGTTTATTTCCGCTCTCTTTTTAGTCAGTTTTTGGTTGAAGTGTACGCTAAAATAGAGACGGAAAGGTTGACCTATATCAGGAACAACCAGGGCGACCTGAGGGCTGACAGTTATGTACACTTGAGGGATGCCATAGGGAGGCAGGACGTTAATTGTGAGCACCTGGGTCAGAAGGTGGTGCTCCCGTCATCTTTTACCGGGGGTCCACGCTATATGCACGAGCGTACACAAGACGCCATGACATACGTGCGCAAATACGACCGTCCTGACCTCTTTATTACATTCACTTGTAATCCCCGATGGAAAGAGGTCAGAGATCTACTTTTACCTGGTCAAAAGTCACACGATCGCCACGACATTATTGCCAGGGTATTCCACCAAAAGCTGAAAAAGATGATGACTCTTCTAACCGAAGGCAATCTGTTTGGGGGGATGCCTTGCTTTAATACTCAGTGGAATGGCAAAAGCGAGGTCTTCTTCACATCCACATCTTGCTATGGTTAGAGCAGCGTATCGACCCAGATCAAATCGACTATAGAGGCACGAGGAACAGGGTGTAAAGTTCACTCATACCTCCATAGAAAAGGGAGTATCATCCGACCAGTCGGGTGACGTGTCTGGTGGGCAACTGCCCAACGATTGTTGTCGGGAGGTTGTACCTATGCTAGTTGCGCGGTAAACTCTGCTTGCGCGATGCAGGAATTTGCGTGACGTCAATTTTGCTAAGATGCTGCTGTGCTTTGAAGTCCCTTCTTACTTAGCCTGGAATAACATAAAAAAATCGCGCAAAAAAAGAAAGAGCACACTCTGAGTAAAGTCTATACGATTCATCCAAACAACACGGAGTGCTACCACCTACTCCTGCTACTTCATGAGGTTAGAGGTCCGACATATTTTGAGGACTTGAAGACTGTGAATGGCGTCCTCCATCCAACATCTCATTCTGCATTTCAGTCTGCGTGCCCTTGGATTGCTGGAAGACGACAAACATTGGGACACTACTTTAGAGGAAGCTACATTGTGCGATTCTCCTTTGAAGCTGCGAGAGCTATTTACAATAATGTTAGTTTTCTGTCAACTCTCTGATCCTTTAAACCTTTGGCAGAAATACAAAGGCAGTCTCTCTGACGACATCAAACGGCAATTGGAGAGAGAATTGTAAGATAGTGCGTAGCTGCTCATAGACGAAGTGTACAACAGATGCTTGATATTGATCGAAGATGCAATGTTAGCTCAAGCAGGACCAAACTTGGCACAATACTGATTACCTCAGCCAAAAAGATCTGCAGCAACTTTGGGTAATCGAGAATATCTGGGGGATCAATTATGATACCTGCGCCCTGGGGAGGCGGTGTCGAATACTCGTATGTAAAGAGAAATTACTGACAGATGAACGGCTTTATGTTTATTAACAAATCCTTAGCAATATTGAGAAAGTTATGTCGTAGCCCCTTGTGAATAACAATGTAAGTAAAAGCGTAATTTGAATTATTTAAGTAACTATTTACTTTAACTTAAACTTTTTATTAATAGGATTTAATTTCCGTTTTACAGTTGCTTTCATATATGGCATTCAGGTAGGTAATTTTCCGTTCCGTTATGTATTCCGTTACTATTGTTAGATTTTAGGATTTGTTATCCTCCAGCAATCATATGTATATCAATCCGCGCGCCGCATTTCGTATACTATAATAAGCAGTGTGAGAAGACACCGTTTACCTGTATTAACACATAGGGTATTTTTAATCCCGGTAGTACGTTCCCGTGGGATATTTCGCGACATCCACGCGGGTGAAGCCGCAGGCAAAAGCTAGTACTATAATAATAATAATAATAATAGTTCTTTATTTCTCCTCACAATGACTTATTCTAGGTTTCACATTATTATAGGTATTTTATTTATTTTTATTAGCAATGTGAGGAGCTGGTGTCTGAGTTAGGCATAAAATGCCTGTATTACAAATCACCAGGTCCCCACCCCACGGAAGAACAGAACGTTTTACTAAAAAAATAGGTTATTATAATCTAACGTTAAAGAGGAGATCTATGACTAAAAACTTAAATTATTATACTTTTGGGGGTAAAAGTTAAAAAGAAACTATGTAGTATAAACAAAAAGTTAATCAGTGCGCCTGTGTCTGTGTGTATGTGTGTGTCTATATATTTGAATAGTTAACGTAATGGCGATTTCCTAGAATTATACAGGTTATTTGTACGTCAGCAATCCATTAAGGGGAGGTCATTTACAACCAAAAGACCCCGTATAACCCCTACGCAAATGTCAACCATTATCCAGTAATTTGACATTTTATATATTTTTTTAAGATAATATCTGGTATTTTATTGTATCTCGTTGGATAGCTGAAAAGTTGTACATATTTTTGGAATGTTCTGTCGATAAAGTATATCAATGTTTTGTGCAGAAATCAACCATTTGAGTCAATTTTAAATAACCTGGTCAAAATGATGAAAATCGTGTGCTCTGATTTAAAAAATATTAAAGATAATTGTCATTTTATGGTTGATAATTATGTATTAAAATAGAAGCAGATACTACTAGCTAGACTTTGAAAATTAATTTAAAAAAAAAACAATTCATGTTTTTATTTAAATTAATTTTCAAATTTGTATACCACCAAAAAAATATAAAATGACCAATTACTCGGAAATAGTTCACATTTGCGTATGGGGTCATTTGGTTGCAAATGACCTCCCCTACATCCCCGTAATGGATTGCCGACATATTACCAATAATCCTGTAGGTATATCAAGCAAATCAAAGTTTAGCACCTAGTCAATGGCTTGATATCCTCTGTACCTACTACAATTTTAACACAACAAGCGACCTTTATTCCGTTAAAATTCATCAGTTATCCGTGTTTGCACAAACAAAGATTGTGTTTTTGTCACATATTAATCTAAATCAAAGCCAACAGCTAAACATAATACGATTAGCGACCACTAAAACACAGCCAGCAACCCATTCAGCCATGCTATTATATTACTGAGCAACATATCGACGTACAGGGTCATCTAACATTCGTGCCAAACGCACTCGGCCAGTTGTCACCCACTGCTGATGCTACATGTCGAGAGATTTATTCATTTGGATGCCGCGTGACGTCAACAGCCAGCCTGTAATCTATCAACGTTTTAAACGAAACCGCGCTTTCATTTTGTGTTCTGTAAAGGAATTTATTGATATGGAATTGATTTGGAAAGTCGTTTAAGGTACACGAGTACACAAAGGAACAAAGTGATGTTTCCTGTGGATATGGACCTAACTTTTATTTATATAGGTACTGAAAACTACAATATAACGGAAGGGTAATAAAGACAGGTAATAAAATACTGTCAAACCACTTCTTCAGGTATTCTTACAAGACCAACATCTACATACAACGAAGTAAAATAAAAGCTTTGTTGAAAGCAAAACAAAGACAGAACTTATTCCTTATTCGAATGCATCGGAACATGCATGGACGATACAAGATAGGACGGACTGAAATGGACCATTCGAATAGACGACACGCCCCTTACTCAGCATGGCGGCATCGAAAGCCTCGGGCGCAATCACCGACGTCCCATAATACCAGCTTGCCAATTCAGATACAAAGGTAATGTCTTCAATATGCATGTGCATGTAGTGGCTACAGGGCACCAACAACGGGCATTGGAATATCAAGACTTGGCCATGTTAGCAATAATATTTTAATAATCTGATGCTCGTTATTTGTTGAGATATGAGACAGGAAACAAGTCTCCGAGTTCTGTTTTTGATAATAATTTCAAGTTAAATTGCAGAAATATGACACAGTTGCTGTGGAAATAGATGGAATCTTGCCCTTTGCTTTTAAAGGCTTGCCTTTTCTCTTTTATCTATAATAATATGACTAAGAAGGACACTCCATTAAATTAATATTTTCAAATACTTTAATCTAATTTTTATATGTTTCAATGTCAATCTTGATTTTGATAAACCATGATTGATAAATTTTACATGCCTTACGGTCGAATCACTTGAGACATGTACCTATACTCAATAACACCATTGTAACAGTGTTGTCTGCAAAACTAAATAATTTGATTTTGATTTGATTTTTGAGGAAATTATATTTAAAAGGAAATCATACAAATATGATTTTAAAATGAACTCCATTTTATGTAAAATGTTTACTCCTAAAGTTACAAACAACAAAAAGATACATAATTGAACTAAGTTGTTAATAACTCGAGTCAACAAGAAAGGGATGAGTTTCTATTAGCCATAATTCATGGATTATTTGTTCGTAATGGAAAGGAAATTGAATACAAAACTCGATTATCATAAATAAGTCCCAATTGAGTTGGCTGGATTGAAACCAATTGGTTTGATTTGTCTAAGGAGAAGATTAATATTTTATACTCGTAGATTGAAAATACATATTTATGTAGAATGGGTTCAATCAATCTGTATGAGTAGGTATTTTCCATCATAAAGGCGTATGAAATAAAATGAATAACTTGCTCACTTTCCATAGTAGCACTATGTTTAAAATATATGAAATCATTTTCTATATATAATAATAAAATCGTAGCGAAGTCACAATACACAGTTAATTTTTTATAATTTTTTGCAAAGTCTGGGTTCTAATGCCGAAATCATATTTTTTTGAATTTATGTCTGTTTGTCTGAATGTATGTTCCAGCATCACGCAAAAACTACGGGATTGATTTTTCTATATATAATAATAAAATCGTAGCAAAGTCACAATACACAGTTAATTTTTTATAATTTTTTGCAAAGTCTGGGTTCTAATGCCGAAATCATATTTTTTTGAATTTATGTCTGTTTGTCTGAATGTATGTTCCAGCATCACGCAAAAACTACGGGATTGATTTTGTTCAAATTTTGCATCACATACCTTTATGGAGCTAAGCAGTGAATCACGACATATGCAGAGTGGAATTTTATGATGGGGCAATAAGGACAGGTATCTTAATCATTGTCGCTACAAGAAAACGGTCTTAGGAGACTGTTTTTAACTTTTTGAAACATTTGATATTCATTCACAGATTTTGAAAAAATGTACAGTCAGCTAGAAAATTCGCAATTTTCACAAAACATTTTTTTGATGCCACTCTATCCTGTTTCTTATGTATTAAAAAAAAAACTCTATCGGACCTACTAAGATTTGAGAACTAGAAAAGTCAGAAATCCCATAAATTTCGTAGGAAATGAGACGAAGATGAGAGAGAACACACTAAACCATGGTGTGTGACAAAGATAAAGATATTTTATTTTGCAAATACAGGTAAATGTCATGGTGGTGCATAATATAAATACAGAAACAGCCATATTTTGCCAATCACAAGGCATACAAAAGTATAGAGATTACAATTAAAATACATATTTACTATTCCATTACATAATACAATTCTAGTTCATCATACAGTCGAATTATTCCATTACTTCACTGGGCTGAATATAACTAATATCAGATAGTTACAGAATTAACCTTTGAAATGATTATCATCCCGCTATAAATTTAAGGGACTATGCAGTCAATCATGACGTAATAATATAAGAGCGGCTATTTTGTATAAGACGGCTTATAGAGCCAGTATATTACATAAACGAGGACAAAGTTAATGAAGGAGACACTATACGTGACCTTGGTGTTTTGTTTGACTAAAAATTAAGGTTTGTGCCACACTTAGATCATGTTGTTAAAAAAGCGTCAAAAATGTTGGGGTTTATCGTAAGACAATGTAAAGGTTTTCGTCAAAGTAAAACAAAAATTTTACTTTACTACTTATAGCTTGGTGCATAGCATATTAGAGTACTGTAGTATGGTATGGCGGCCGCACTATGCTACTTACAGCTCGCGTCTAGAACGCGTCCAAAAACGCTTTGCTTGGCATTTAGCTTTTTCTGACGGTAAAGCTAATAAAACGCCTTCTTACAAAGACAGATGAAAGATTTTCAACATGTACACCTTAGAAAAGCGTAGACGTTTAAACGACGCAATGTTTGCCTGTAAAATCTTGAAAGGAAATATTGAATCACCGCCGCTGCTCGCACTCATAAAGTTTCATGCTTCTTCAAGAATTCCACGTAAACTATAACTCCACTTCGTCGTCCACAGAGAAGAACGGTGTTGGGATCTAACTCTCCATGCGCTAGGTTCTGTAGTGTTTTGAATAGTTGCAGCAATCTAATCGATTTCCACTTTGATTCTCTGACTAAGCTGAAATCTAAAATCTTGAGTTGTTTATGTGATGTGTTGTAAAGTATTAATTTGTTCGTACTTAATTTTAGCCATCATATTAATTACAAAGCTGACTCTTTATTTATACATAGACTACATATTTTCTATTTTGTTTTATGTTGGCTGTAGAATAGAATATAATAGAATATTTATTTGCGTGAAACATGGTATACAACGGTGTTAAATATACAAATTGAGGCACAAGCATGTTTAGCTAGGATAAAACATACATACTGTACATGTACCTAGGCTTTCAATTAACATAATTTAATTTAGTTCATGTGGTGTTTACCTTTAAGTAATTGTTACACTGTTCAAAGTTTTTAAATACATGTTATTTTTTGTCAAGATGTTAGTGTAAACAATTGTTGGTGAACTAAATAAATAAATTAATTTTAGTCTTTCAGAAAGCAAATAGCTTAGCGGTTTGACGATTACTTTGCAAACCTATGTTCGATTTCCAACAAATTATATTTTTGTACTTCCTTTTATAGGGTTCCTTACCTCAAAAGGAAAAATCGGAACTGTTATAGGATCACTTTGTTGTCCGTCGGTCTGTCTGTCCGTCGTTCAAGACCCTTTTTCTCAGGAACGCCTGGAGGTATCAAGTTGAAATCAATATCAACTACCTAGGTCTACGGTCCCTTGAAGTTCAAAACAATCAAGCTTCTAAGTCAACGCAATAAAAAAAATACGGCCATTTATGCGACATATTATGAAATACTCGCAAATAAATCCAAAACCTATATGGTATTTCCCGGTGACCTAGAATCATGAAATTCGGCAAGAAGTCAAGTCAAGTTCTCACAGCACAAGTAAAGGATAAAGTTTGAAAATCGTTAAATCGTGGTTTTATAAAAAGAAAAGGTTATGACGGACTTACATTTGCAGTTGGAGGATTGACTGTAACGTATATCGTTGTATATGAGACCATGATTTTCAGCTACTAACAATGTAGTTTGTTTTCGGAATAAATTCATCCCTAACGGAACTCTTCATCATAATCATCAACACCACACTTAGCCGGTTTTTTACACAGAAAAACATAAAGTTTAGGCCTCTTCTGTCATCTTTTGTTACTTATAATTTAAATAAATATCTACGGTTAGGTGACTGTTAATGAGAAATCCCGTGTGTTTACAATCTACTGTTATATTATTTAATTGATAGGTAATCTGTAAGAAATCATCAGTTAGTGTATTAGTGTTATGCCATTAGGTAGATACAGGAAAGGCAGGCGTTAATTAATTCACTATAAACGAAAAACTTCGCAAGCAATGGGAAATTACTACTTAAAGCTTCGGGTGTCGACCTCAGGACAACCCCTGGAGGCTTTGAGTTTCACTTAAGGCAACCACAAGATAGTCCGGTTAAGTAGTGACGACCTCTCTAGGTCTACTACGAGATGCCATAGTTAGGAAAAAAAAAATACCTCAGGACAAGCTGCTTCTCATACGGAAAAATGTATGTTGCTTGCTCCCTTCTAGTCCTCCTAGTCCTGACTCTCTTCATATTTTGGGTGCTGAGACCAAAACTACAAATGAAAGGAAAGTTTTATAGAAATGTGGCTGTTTTTTTAGTTTATTGCTGTGTCTTACGACTTTTACGCGAACGAAGTCGCGAGCAAAAGCTAGTGAAAACATAGAATTAACGTTCGAAAGAACGTAAAGAAAGTCAACGTCAATGGCTGAAATGAACATTCATACTTAACTTTAAATCTCTGATTAAAGTTTAAATACATTGGTGCCGATTCCCTTGTTTACAAACTAAACCAAATTTAAGTTCAGTGCATCTTTTTCTTTTTTATTTCATTAAGAAAAGGACAGAAGATAAATTTTAGTTTAGTCCTGTCAAATTAATCAGCGCCTGACACTACTCCATACAAGTTTAGACGTGATTAAAAAGTTGACAACTAATATTACATCAAATTACGTCAGGTGCTGACTAATTTGACAGGATTAAACCACGGAGCAAATACAAAGAGGAGACGGCCTAAGCAACTGTGCACTGTGATTCTCAACTAGGTCCTGACGTCATCATGTAGGCGTGGCCTTAGTCAGTGTGTTGTTGGCGTTCGTCCTATGCACAGCTCTGTAAACGTTCCGTTTTTACAGCATATTTGCGCTAGAAGAAAAAAAGAATGAAGTGTGGTGTTTTATCTTGTAAAAACTACTCGGATAGACGTTCTGATGCTATGGATGGCATCACATTTCATTTGTAAGTAATTTTATGCGTAATTTATTAAAATAGTTCTTCATTCTGCATGTAGTGACATCTAGTGTGAGATAGTTACATAACTACAAAGTAAAATCAACAGGACGAGCGAATAGTTTTGCTATTGACCAGTAGATGTAAAATAAAGAAGTGGGCGGGATCTGATCACCCCTCACCCCGTAAAGTGTCACCCGTTGTTTCATACAGAAACCTTATTACAACATCTCCTCTTTGTATTTGCTCCGTGGATTAAACTAATATTTATCTCCTGTCCTTTTCATAATGAAATAGAAAGAAAAAGATGCACTCAACTTAAATTTAGTTTAGTTTGTGAACAAGGGAATCGGCACCATTGTGTATTGTTTCCTCCGAATATAAAATACCCAAAACTAGTTACAAAAATCATTGCCAGAACATTCGGAATGCTCGGTTCGGTTATAGTACCTATACGAAACGTTTTCACCGAGTATAAAACTGTTCCTCTCATAAGACGATACCTAAAAAATGTCACGTGTCGTCAGTTGTCCCTACAAAAGAAAAGCAATTTGTCGGATCATGTACCCTTTATTTTGAAAAAAAAGGTGTATTGTTAAATAAATGTATTTTCTTTCTTTCTTTTTTTGTTATATACTTACTTATGATGGGCAATACCTTCTGCTTTTTATGACACTTAATGCTTTTACTGTTCACTGCTGCAGCAAAAATAACACCCAAGGCAAGAAAGGGAGTGGCATATATTTGGCGGCAATCGCACAGCATACCATTACCAATACCATTTCCATTTAAGTTGAAACTTCATAATGAATTATGCATTCATAATTTTCATGTGCGTCTAAATATCAATCCAAGTTCATCAGGAGTTGGAACCTTGAATGAACGACCATATTATTTGATTGCTTATCTTACTTGATAAGTTTTTTATCAAGACATTTTGTCTTGATGAAAAACTTTCATTAGTTAGTAGTTAGTAACAAACATTCAGCTTCCATTAAGACTTACAAAAGACAAATACTTCAAAGATTTAAAAACAATTTCTTCGATCAACTTCAGCCCCACCCACAATAAGCACCGAAATGATTTCACTGAAAACTGCTTAGACGTGCATAGCGGACTAAGTAAGGTAACTTTCGGGCTGGCCCGATGCCAATGTTTGCAAGAAGTTCAGCCCGCGCCGTACAAAGGTACTATAAAGTTTCACAAAACTGTTCGGTGTACCGCCTTTGTGTCTGTAACGCTGACCGCAATTTGGACTTGGGAAGCTGCTACACGTATACTTGGAATTGATAGCAGGGAACGTGTTAACTCTTTTAATTTCTAGGTTGGAAACTTACACCTTTGTTTTGAAGGAATTAGAAAGAGTATTCATCTTTTTGTATAGGTTTTTTAGAACTTGAGGACAGTTTGTTCTTATTGGAAAGCCCATCATATTGGAACTAATAAATTAAGTAAACACAAATTCTCACCTACTCTCACAGGCACGGTGTCCGCCGGCAACTTTTGTGTTTTTGATGACGGCATTCCGTCAATACCAAGACAATCCACCTTCGCACATCTTTTATTTATTGAAGCTTACTTTTTAATCAAAGTGTATTGAGTGACACGAAACTCTTCGATGCGCAAGTTTATGGCTCCCATAGGAACGATAAACAGCACATGGAAATCGACTAGGAAGAGGAAACACGTAAAATATATCGAATCTGGGAGTACGTGAACATAAACGACGTAGAATCTTCGAGAATATTCTCGAACTTATAAAGATCACGATCGATGCTCTCTTGAGCGATAAGAAAATGATGAATGGATGATCGAGGTCTTTTATCTTTCATGACGTGAATTTCGAACGGTCGGTGTCGAGAATAGCGTAAAATTGTTTGCAGGAAAAATGGCCGTGGGAGGTAGCATATGAATCGGCGACTACTCCCTGCGGACACCAAACAAGTGTAATCGAAGTGACTCAAACTTTTGTTCTTGAACCTCCGGGACATAAAACTTTATATTAAATGGATTAGTTCCTTGCGTCGAGGGTGAAACATATATTATTTAAACCTTCCTATTATCCACTCTGCCGTCTTCAACTTTTCTTTACTTTTTCCTTTAGCCTCTGTATCTTTTAACTTTGTGACGAGTGACGAAAAATCCTTTCTAGGTTCACTTTCACTCACTTATACAGATAGAGGTCAAGTAATATAATGATCAGCCTTGACCTTAACATTGATCTCGAAGCAGTAGACGAACAACCGGGAAACAAAGTATTTGTAGGTACCTACTTTCATGTTTATATATTCATTCCGATGTTTTCGCTAAAAGATGAATGACAAACATATTATATTGGACAAAACGGTTGAAAGCAGATAACCAGGACGATGAACTGCGGCAACTTCCTTGTGTCAAGGCCCCTATCAATATCAAATGGAACTATTTTCTTGTGGGGTTCCTTTGATTGTATTTTCTTTTGATAAATGTAACGTTCTTTGTTCATAACGTGTTGAGAATCAAAGATGAAGGAATAGAGTTCAAGGACGAGGCAAAGACATCTTAAACTAGCGATACTTCATCTTTACGTACGTGGATTTTCATAGTATTGAGCATTTAGCCTACTAATTGCGTAACCCACAAACAGAGAAGTGTAACGTGTATGCGTATTTTTACTGCGTAATAAAATTTGGATGCTTTTCCTGGTTTTTTTTCCGCCACTCTTTCACCTCACCTTCCCCGCATTTCCATTTCTCGTCCTCCCAAAATTAAACCGAAATTAATTACGTCCCATTCATTAAAAAAGGTCGGACATTAAATCATGAGCCAAATATTATCACGCAGACATGAACATACATACTCAGATTACGGCAGAAAACGTCTTAAGATTTTAATAGCTTCGTCATGGGAATAATGAAGGGAATGAATATTAATTCGAAGAGACTTGAATGGCAATTCATCTTTGCATTGCAAAGAGATTTTGCCTACCGTCACTGAAGAGTGCTTCGGAATGGCTGTGTATAAGTATTATGTGATATGGGTGTCGATTCCGCTTAATATAATGTTGTGATTGGTTACGTACTTTGTCACATACATGGTCTTGTTAATATTGTATGTATTGAATTTATGTGTAAAGGTTGGTACCGTCAAACGGGGTGAATAGGGACGCAGGGGTGAATAGAGACGAAACTTTAGAAGGGATTTTAACCTTGAAATAATATAGTTTATTCCAAAAAGGACTCTTAATGTGTTTATTGTAATATAATTAACGATTAAGTGCTCTTGTTGGGGTCAAACTAAATTATTTCAAGGTTAAAATCCCCTTTAAAGTTTCGTTTCTATTCACCCCTGCATGCCTATTCACCCCGTTTGACTGTACCTATTTTAAGAAGCCTTAAAGTTTTGGGCGTAGTTACTCTAGTGAAACTGTTTAATCCATAGTTAGACCTCAAGAGATACGAAAAGGGGGCTAGCACTTACACAATATTTAAAAGCATACATTTGAGATGACGGAAGCTGGTTGATTGACGATATATTCGTATTCAATCGCTAATCATCCATTAAGGACCAACTTGTAACAGTGTCATAGACCTAACCTATGGTCTAATCCAATCAAAAGAGACAAATATACCTGTCTAAGCTTCAATATAATTCGATGAAGTTTTGAAATGTAACAATTACATTAAACTAAACCGCTTAGCGTTACCGCCAATTAGTGGTGATCTTACTATAAGGTTGTATGTATATGCCTATTTCAACACAAGAGGATCTATAGGAGTCTACGTGAGTAATGAACGCGATACGATGCGATATGAAGAAACAAGAAAACATTTTCGCCTATTTATAACCGTGGGTTGCGTTCTGCTGTGCCCTGTAGGTGCTATCTGAAATACGTTAGTATACACGGTGTAACAAGACTCTTCAGAAAGCCGTCATCTACGTTAAAAGCTCTAAACGGAATCTTTGCGAAAAAGCAATGAACTGCCAGATGAATTCGTTGAAGGAGAATAAGACTTGGGTCTGTAGCGGTATCCACATCGCCACATGCGAGCTGCGCGTCATACTGTCGTCACGGAAATCCTGCATCGCGCAAGCAGAGTTTACCGCGCGACTAGCATATATACAACTTCCCGATGTCAATCTTTGGGCAGTTGCCCATCAGACTCGACACCCGTCTGGTCGGAGGATCCTCCCTTTTCTATGGAGGTATGAGTGAACTTTACACCCTGTTCCTCGTGCCTCTATATTGGTGACCCCGACGTGATGAACAACATCAACATCCAATAACCAACAATCAACAATCAACCAACTAACAATCAACTAACAATCAACCAACTAACAATCAACCAACTAACAATCAACCAATAATCAATCAACAATCAACCAACAACCAACGACAACAACAACTCGACTCACAATCGACCTCGGTCTCCGGAGGGGAATAATGTAGCGGTGTCTACATCGCCACATGCGAGCTGCGCGTCATACTGACGTCACGGAAATCCTGCATCGCGCAAGCAGAGTTTACCTCGCGACTAGCATATATACAACTTCCCGACGTCAATCGTTGGGCAGTTGCCCACCAGACACGACACCCGTCTGGTCGGAGGATCCTCCGTTTTCAATGGAGCTATGAGTGAACTTTACGCCCTGTTCCTCGTGCCTCTATAGGTCCTCGTGCCGTTTCCTAATAACAGGAAGATTACACCATGCAAATGGGTTTACAAAGTGGAACTGAATGCTGATAGTTCAGTAGAAAAGTAGAAAGCTTGACTTGTTGTAAAGGGGTAAACCCCTGTTCAGAAGAAAGGGGTTTATTATGATAAAATTTTCGGTCCCGTGGCTAAAATGGCAACAGTCATGAGTGTATTGGCTGTAGTAGCCAATGAGAACATGTTAGTGATACAATTCGATGTTTCAACAGCTATTCTATATGGGTCTCTTGATGAAGAAATTTTCATGAAACGAAGGCTACCAAGGCTAGCAAGAAAAGCCTATATGGTTTAAAACAGGGTTCAAGGTGTTGGAGTATGTGGATTTTGGATTAATCCAAAGAGATTGAACTCGAAGTTCCTTCCTCGGTCGATCCTTGTTTATTCAGAAGGAAATCGCCGTCTGGAGGTAAACTGATAGTTGCCCTATATGTTGATCATGGTTTGGTGGCTGCAACGAGCCAGGATCTTATAAACGAGTTCATGGGACAAATAAAAACTCAGATTAAAATAACAACGAAGATAGGCAAACATTTGTCATGGAACATTGCAGACCGGTAATGACACCAATTGTAAAAGAGTACCAATGTCAGGGTCAAGACTCATCCGATCAGTCAGCGTCATTTCTAGGACCCTCGAAAATCCTATAAAACTGGATTGTGTCAAACTGAGGAGAATACTACGGTATTTGCAGTAATAAGACATTTGACTTTCGGCTTAGACAGCAATGATTTCATACAGAGATATATTTTTTTTCATGTTTTCCAGTAGCCGGGTTTTTTTTTTCTTTTCGGTTTTACGAAAATATTGTTCAGTTTTTTGAGATTCAGTATCATTATCATATATTTTTTCTAACTACATTTGGGTTACATTCTAGTCTTACAAGATACATAAACTCACGCCTTCTTCTGATGGGAGTAGGCAGAAACTACAGAACGCCACCAGATACGACCCTTACATACTCAATTTGCCTCGTTTACGATCTTACAAGATATGACGGAATTTCAATATTTTACATGGATTGACTGCCGCCTGACCACAACCCAATTTCAAGGCAAAACTGAAATCTTAGGTTAGACCAGTTGTCAGACTAATAATTGATGTCTGAGATTCATGATGAGTTATTGGTGCTTGAATCAGCTCAAGAAAATAACAAAATCGTTTACCTATATTTTTTATTTTCGAATTATATTCGAATTTTTGAATTCAGTTCAGGTAACGTATGTAATTTGGGTATGATGCAGTACCACTACGTTGAGACGTCAGCTTGTTGAGATGGGCTGACGGTATTACGGAAATGTACGAATACGGGAGCCCCGCAGGAAACTCCGCGCAGAAAGCAGTGAAGTTAAGTCGAAATGTTATAAGGACTTATTTTTAAACGGTTAGTTTAAAAGAATTAGTATATTGAACCACATGGTCACTAAAAATATTGACAATGTCTTTATCTATCATAAATTGTATCTATTATTATGCCCTTCTATCGAAAAAAACGATTACCTGCAGCACTTCATCGGTAGATCGATAAGATAGATTCAAAAGATTCCGTGGCTTACATTTCTAAACCATAATATGAGCCGACCATAAAACGCCCAATTGCTAAAATTTTTGCCATTGTTGCTGCATCTGAATGTTAGTTAATCATTAAAAAATTAGGACCTGAAAACGACCCTGAGCCGAAGTAACTATTTAGTAATCTGTGCCTGGGCCTTAATTGGGCTTTACAAGTGTAGATTCACGTACAAAAATCCAGGCTTTCGTTAGCTACAGCTAGGCCATACATAATTAACGAGAGCTGGCTGGACGGCAATGAGTAATGGTTGGAATAAATCCTAATTCCGTGCATTATATCAGTGCGGTTGTAACGGTTCATAATAATACTGATTTATGAAAACTGTAAGTTGTTTACAGTGTAATCCCCCAACTTATAATATGCTTGGCTGTATAGTGTGCGTTTTAAACAAGATTTAAATTTCGTTTCATTCAGTTGGAGTATGTGGGGAGGTATTTTATTGTAACGTTTTAAACAGTACCCCATGATGGATGAGTCTACTTTAGCCAGTCTGAAACCTGGTTGAACTAATTGGTTCCTATTTCTAGTCCTATAGTTGTGTCTTTCATCTCTTTTACTGAAAAGATTTAAATTTTTCCTTGCGTACATGATGTTTTCATAAATATATTGACAAGTTAGCATCATAATGTTAATGTATTTCAACAGTTCCCTTAGAGAATCGCGCCTGCGGAGGCTGTATATTGCTCTGATGGCTCTTTTCTGCAGAATAAAAATAGACTCAATATCGGCAGACCGTCCCCATAATAAAATACCGTAAGACACGATACTATGAAAATAACTGAAATAGACTAGCCTCGCGGTATCTACATTAGGAAATTGACGGATTTTCTTACAGCATATGCTGCTAAACTTAGCCGTCCTGCAAGAGATATTAAATGAGAACCCCATTGCAGCCTTGAGTCGAGCGTTATCCCCAGGAAAACAGTTTCATCGACAAATTCTAGTTTCTCTTTATTCAATACTGTACAAAATCAGGATCAAGGAAGAAATCGCAGAAAGCGATAAGGCCGCCCATTGTATACTAAGTAATGTTATTTTTTTTTGTTATGTATTTTAGGTGTACAATAAAGGATATATAAATAAATAAAAATACTATGTCACAATCACTACTTTTAACATTCGGTAAAGCAAATCTTATGCATTTAGTTTTTTTTCCATTTATTACTAAATTATTAGCAGTGAACCAATTGTGTACCTGCATTAGAGCATTATTTACGTCGTCAAGATTTGATGCACGTCTGTTTATCTTAAAGATTAAAGAAGTATCGTCAGCAAATAACACTATTTGTCGTTGTTATTTTAATAAATGAGGTAGATCATTAATATATACTAAAAAGAGGAAGGGACCTAATATCGAGCCTTGTGGAACACCCATTTTTACTTATAAATCAAGTGAATTGACACCATTTGTTTGGACTTTTTGCTGTCTATCGTTTAAATAAGATTTTACTAAACTAAGCGCGAGTTTACCTAGTCCGTAGTGGTCAAGTTTTAAAAGCAAGGTTTCGTGATCAACGCAGTCAAATGCCTTGGAGAGGTCACAAAAGATCAGTAAATATGTGTTTTATTATTGCGACACCAGCGTCAGTCGTACAACGTAATTTGGTGAAACCATATTGCTGACCGTGTAAGATTTTTGTTGGTGTTAAAATGATTAAGCATTTGATTGAGCATTACCTTTTCGAACACCTTGCTGAATACCGGCAACACGGATACTGGAAAAGACACTGAAACTCCGTTGCAAAAGCAACAGGAAGTAATATTCAATAGACACAAGTACCCACATACATTTCTAAAAGAGTACCTCTCATGTTAACAAGCATAAAGAGCCTAGAGAGTGTTCAAAAGCGGTTCCTTTACCATCAGAGCTACGGCAGATCACTTGGCTAAACAACTCACTAGCTACGCTGACAGGTAGAACCACTATCACATGGAGACGCTAACCAGTCGTAGGAAGAAACTGGATTGCATCATCCTCCATAAAATATTTAGTGGAACCATAGATTGCAGTGAACTTTTGAGCTCATTAGATATTAAAATTCCGACGCGAATTCCCAGGCCTAACACTTTTGACTTATTTTACATCCATGGCTCAAAAACTAACCTCGGTCATTACGCCGCTGTGCCATAACTTAGTAGGCAATACAACGTGTTATCTAAAACTACGAATTTAGACATCTGCAAGTCCCTGTCTAAATATAAGAAACTCGTAATAGATTTAGTTTGAGTACCAATATCTAAAGGTTTTATCTTCTTGTAATTTTCTTTTTATTTATTTTTTTGTTTTACGTTTTGTGTCCATTAATCAACATTTCCAAATTTTAACTTTGTTAGCTTGGTTGTTTAACTGTGTGCATGTTGTGGTCTCCTATAAGTGAAGGAGTACACTTACTTATTACCTGATGTAACTCTTTATTTGTGTGTCATGTAGTGTGTACATCTTTTGTTGGTGATCCTAAATAAATAAATAAAATAAAGGACATGAAAATACAAAGCTATTATCGGCTACTGCTTTAACATTCATTTGTTCAGTTTATATTAGTGAGTAAATAAAAATCTGAAATTTTTAGATTTTTCAACCTTTTCCTGTTTACTCCAATTATTGGAGCTTATTATTTTCATTGTTACCACCGCAAACACAATTAAATAAACATAATAAATTATTTTTTACCATTGCCACTCGAAAAATTGCATTTTATTAATCGATAACAGAAACTCTTTTAATCACTGAGTGAATAAAAACATTTCGGATTTGGAACAAGCACGAATTATGTATAAAAAACTGCGTGCTGAAAGTACCTACTGGCTGGCTAAATAGAGCTATTTCATAGTTATACATATTTTTTTATTAATTTTAGGTAGGTTCTTTTCTATCCGTTCGTGGTTGTTTTATGTCATTGGGAAATCTATTAACTTAATTATAATAAAATTAGTTCTTCCAGTGACAAAAATGAGACACTGACTCTTCCGGAGTCATTTAGTTCTAAAGCAGCAATTATAGTAGATAATTTGTTCCCGCCAAAATCTCGGGAGCTGTACCTGAAAACATACAATTTGTTTTGCGACTGGAAAACCACTAATGGCGTAACACTGAATTTCGAAAACTGTTATAATTTCACAATAGATTTTTAATGTTTATATTTAATCCTTTGTTCTCTTATTACCGAATATATAATAAAATGTGATAAATATAAACACTATACTACTACTTATTTTCTCGCATCCAGTGGTAAAAAGCAGAAACCACAACTCGTGAAAAAAAAATCATCTCGGTCTTGTATCCCTCGATCCGCTCAGGATTCTAATCTAGAATCCGTCGCTGCTCTCGGACTCCAACGTAGTCCCTCAAATAAAATTACCTGTTTTTAACTTGGTTTATAATCTACTATTATTCAAATTCAATTTCCGATGAAATGTTTGACTTATGTCTGTCAAAGTCACGACACATAGAAAAATCGTGGTTTTGACAACTTTATTTTAAAAATTCTTAATTTGTTCCGAAAGCATAATTTCATCTGTATTTCGTTTCGCGAACTGCTAAAACACCTGCTAACTAGCATTTAGAAATAAAGAAAAGTTAATAATTGATTAAGAGCTAATTAATTGGTAAGCAAAACAGTGGCTAATCAGTAATTAGCGAGATGTTTATAAATAAGGCTGCAATAGTTTAAAACACTACTTATTTCATAGAAGTGTTTGTGTACTAATACTTACAATTGAACACCACGAAACCATTTAAGTCAACTATTCAACCTCTAAAATTATTATCTTAAAGACTTACGATCGATAATATTCAACCATTGATCAGTCTATAATTCTAGGTAGTTAATTTTCCAGCAATTTACATTATTAGTGGCTACTAGTTCGAACTATAGGTACTTTCTTAGACAGATCTAAGGCGAAGATCCCTCGAATAGTTAATCAGAGAGACTTTGACAGAACTTTGAAGTTCCGAAGTCCTAATACAAAGATAACCTAATACTTATTAAATTCGCAACTAAAACCATGTTGCCGATTGTAAGATTATTAAATTCCGTTAGTTTCCAAGTTTTGCGACCTTAGAAGTTAGTTATTAAAATTAATCAGCTTTAGTTGTGAGCAGATAATTCTACGTGAGTAGTTGAGGTAGAATCAACAAGACTTTAGGATGTTGACTTGATAACGCAATATTAAATAGTCCGGTTCTAAAGCGTCTCACACACTATGAATATCATGAAAAATATATATTATATTCGACATATCGCTCACCGCACAATTTAATAGACCACCACACACAGTGAATATAATATATAATTCATATTAGAGTATCATAAAAGATACAAGACATTTTAAGTTAATAAAATATACAGTATGATAGCGATTTTGGTTTTAAGATAGACAACAGCATGTTCTGATATTCGTGTAAAACATTAATAAAAAAACAACGGTTTTTGGGTACTTTTTTTTTTTTTTTTTTTTGAGGATGGGAAATCATCAAATGACTCCTCCCGCTCTGGGTGGAGCGGAAGGGAGTGTCAGACTCTTACTGACTAAAACCCACCCGTGTTCCTTCCTTGGCCCTTTATGTTCCGGGTCAGCGGTACCCCTTTTGGATGATCCCGCTTTCCCGGCAGGCTTGGGCCCTAGTGGGCCCCCTCTATGATGCTGACATCTCTTTGAGGCGCGCGTGGAACACGTACGCGCCGTCCAGCACGGGCCTGGTCCTGATCGGACGGTGAGCTACCCATTACTCACCGCCCGCAGGCCCGCGCCTACGGTGGCCGGGAGTCGTCACGCGGCTCCCGACGCCCGGAGCGTCCACCGCGGCGGCTTGGACGGGAGACTCTCTCCCTCTCCCGTCCCGCCACCTCCTTCGCTAGCATGACTGCTTCGCAGAAGGAGGCGACTGCCTCCCACTCCCCCTCGCCCCGGACCATGGCTTGAACCAAGGCCGGGCGTGAGAGATCGCCGCCGCTGCCGATCGCCTCTACGAGGACACGGCGGTGCTCCGCCCATGCAGGGCAGGCCCCCACCGTATGCTCCACCGTGTCCTCGGGGCGATCATCGCAGTGGTGACACCCGGGCGTTTCCTCCCGCCTGATGATGTGCAGGAACCTCCCGAAACTTCCGTGTCCGGTGAGGACCTGCGTCAGGCGGTAGGTGAGGACGCCGTGACGCCTCTCTAGCCACTCCTCAAAGAGGGGTCTTACCGCCGCTATCGTGGCGTGCCCTGCGCTGGGTTGCGACAGTCGCTCTTTCCATGCCGCCATGAGATCGCGCCGGAGGTCCGTCCGCTCCGCCGCGATTTGCCGCGGAAGCGGGGTTTCCCCCCGGCGTAGTGCCTCCGCGCGCCACTCATACAGGCGCGCGAGGACTATCGCCTCCAGATCCCACGGCGGCAGTCCGGCAAGGAGGCTTGCCGCCTCGCCCGAGATCGTGCGGTAGCCCCGGATCAGCCTTACGGCTACCACCTTTTGGGGCGCGTTCAGATAGTGGGCGGCTCTCCGCCGCAGTGAACGCGCCCACACCGGGGCCCCATATGTAGCCATGGACCGCACGACCCCCGCGTAAAGCCTCCGGCAGGAGGCGTTTGGACCCCTCAGGTTGGGCAGGAGCCGCTTGAGGGCGGCCCCAGTCCGTTCCAGTTTGGGGGCCAAACGTCGGAAGTGCTCCACGAAGTTCCACCGGCTATCGAGCACGAGTCCTAAGTATTTCATCGTGGACTCGACGCCGATGTGAACCCCTCCTGCCGTTAGTTGGGATCCCGATGGTGGCCTGTTCCGGGGCCCATGGAAAGACATGGCCTCGGACTTGTGCAAAGCCACCTCGAGACCCAACTGCCGGATCCTGTCCACGACTATCGCAACCCCGCGTGTCATTGCGTCGGCCGCCGCCTGATGCGACCTCCCCTGCGCCAGGACCAGCGTGTCGTCAGCGTAGCACACCACGCTGACGCCATCAGGGAGGTCGGCCCGCAGCACCCAGTCGTAACCGATGTCCCACAGGAGCGGCCCTAGAACCGATCCCTGTGGGACGCCGCACGACATCTCTCGCCGGTTCCACTCCCCATCGCGACCGGGGTAGATGACGGCTCTGTCCGTCAGATATGCCTCGACTATTCGACGGAGGTAGGTTGGCACCCGGTGATACCGGAGTGCCTCCCCAATGCAACTCCAGGGCAGGGTGTTAAATGCGTTGGCGATGTCGAGTGACACCGCCACGACAACCCCGCCCCGAGACACCGCGTCCCCCGTCGTGAGGGCTCTAACGCGCATGATGGCGTCCACCGTCGAGCGCCCCTTGCGGAAGCCGAACTGACTATCCGCAAGATCCGGCCCCGTCCTCACCAGGTGCCCGACGAGGCGGCCTGCAATTACTCTCTCAAAGAGCTTGCCGACCTCGTCGAGCAGCACAATGGGCCGGTATGCGGACGGAGAGTCCGCAGGGCGCCCTGGCTTCCGAATGAGGACCAGCTTCCCCGTCTTCCAACGGAGTGGAAACTGGCCTCTCTCCATACATGCGCTTAAGAGCGCCTCCAGTCGAGGCCCAAGAGCCGTCGAGGCCAGGACCCAGGCTTTCCCTGGCAGGCCGTCGGGTCCTGGGGCGGTATTTTTGGCCTTCAGCCTACCTACCGCCACTCTCAGATCTACCCCGGTCACTTCAGGTGTGTCGTCGTCGTCCGCGTGGTCCGCTTCAGGCACCGCGAGCGGCGGAGCCATGGGCGGGGGAGTATGCTCCCCCCGTGAAGGGAACAGAGCGCTCACCACCTCCTCCACCAGCTGGGGGCGGAGACTCTGCGTCAGCGGGGGGGCCCAGGTGCGGAGTTTATTCCGCACCATTTTGTAAGGGCGCCCCCATGGATCTCCGTTCAGAGTCTCCACCAACTCCTCGCGGGCCGTATATTTGGCCCGCTGGACAGCCTCTTGGAGGGCAGTCTTCGCCGCTCTGTATCCCTCGTACAGCTCCGCCTCCGTCACTTCCGCATCCGGAGGGCGGATGCGGAGCCTACGGTGCCTGGAGTACAGGTGTCGCACTGCGACGCACGCCTTGCGTAGCGTCTCCAGCTCCTGCGACCACCAGTACACCTGACGTCGGGCGCTTCCTGGACGGACTCGGGGCAATGCCACGTCGCAAATCTCGGACATGGCCTCCCGGAACCACTCCGCCTCATCGTCAATATCGGCAGGCCTGTCCGGTGATGACACCCAGGCCTGCACGATCGAGGCTTCCAGGAGGAGCTCCCGGTCCATCTGCTTCAGCGCCCACCGCGGACCACTCGGGGCCTGTTGGACCGGCGCGCTAGAGGTCTGGGCGGAGACGTCGAACCGGATATACCGGTGGTCGGAGTAGGTCTCCACCTCCTCCATGACGCGCCAGTCAATGACACGCTGTGACAGAGCGGGGCTGGCAAACGAGATGTCCACCACAGACTCACCCCGCATCCGCACACACGTGGGGACAGAACCCCGGTTTAGGACGACCAGGCCTGTCTCCAGAGCCCAGTCCTCCACCATCCTGCCCCGCACATCAGTGTAACGGGAACCCCAAGCCGGATTTTTGGCGTTGAAGTCCCCGAGCACTAGCACGGGGAAGCGATGGTACCCGGCGACGACGACACTTAACTCTGTTAAAGAGTTCTGGAACTCGGCGAGAGTTCGGCTCGGAGAGAAGTACACTCCCACTACTACTATCTCCCCGAACCGTGCTGCTACGCACCCCTGTCCCTTCGTGACACCTTCGAGGGATGGCGTGCCGGCGGCGGCCGACGAAATTATGGTCACTGAGCCGCTCAGGTCCTCAACCCAGTCATCCCTGGGCAGGACAAAATACGGCTCAGCGACCACGGCAATATTAATCGACCACTGCGCCATGCTCTGGAGCAACAGGTCCTGAGCGCAGGCGCAGTGGTTGATGTTCGCCTGGAGGAGTCTCAATGGAGCCGTTACTCCTCCATTTCAGTCTCCTCCCGGGTGGCGGCAGTGGCGGCGGCGGCAACAGTGGGGCAGTGGCACTGGCCGCGGTGAAGGTGGTAATGGCAACGGCGGCGGAGGGCCTGCCTCTCCTCCTGGTTCCGGTGGGTGGAGCGCAGGACTTACTGCCCGCCCGGTGATCGGCCGGCTTGCCAACACCCGCACATGCTGCGCAGTGCGGCGCGGCTTCGCACGAGCCGGCCTTATGTCCGGGCTGACCGCAGCGGAAGCACAGAGTGCTACGGTCCACCTCCGAGGTGCACTGGACGCCAACGTGGTGCCCCACATGGCATCGGAAGCACCTCAGAGGTCTGGGTTCCAGCAGTTTAACCTGCGCCGAAACCCAGCCCACCAGAAGCCTTCGGCCCTCCACAATCTTTTTGGCCGCCGTCACGGGGCAGCTTACCATTACGGTTCGCATACCCGCGGGGTCCGGACGTATGGTGCCCGCCTTCACCTGGTCGGCCAGACACCCGCCCGTCCTGACGACGGCGGCCACCACCTCTCCCTCCGTTACGGAGTCATCCAGGCCCAAGACTCGCATGTCTGCGCACTTGACGGGCCTGGAGACTCGAGCCTCGTCCGCATTGAGGGACGCCCTTAGCTTCTCAGCTAGGACGTCAGCGGTGGGGCCACTCGTCACACCGGGGATCTCCAGCATGCGGGCGCCAGTAGCGGTCACCCTGTGCCGGAGGCCCCCGGTGATCCCCAGCTCCTGGAGGTCCACCGTCTCCCTCGCCTTGGTGAGCACGTCGCGGTACGTCACGCCCCTCTTAACCGCGTCCGGCTGTAGCGTGATCACTACAGCCGCGGTCTTTGGGGCGCGGAGCCTTGCCGCGACGGCTCGCTCCTTGCGGCGCCGCCTTTGCTCCTTTTTTCTGGCCGCCTTGGCCGCCTTTTTCTCCCCGACCACCTGCCACCCGGCGTCAGTCGTGGGAGATACCTGAGGCCGGGAAGTAGGCTCTGGGGCCTGCGCATCCCGTGCCGTCCTGCCCATCCTTTTCCTAGCCCCAGCTGGTGTTTTGCTGGCCGGCGTCTGCGTTGCCAGCGCCGGGGCTCCACCGGCCGACGCCGGTTTTGCCTGGGCTCCGCCTGCCGACGCCGGTTTGGACGGCGGCTGGGCCCGGCCAGACGGCCCGAGCTTAGGGGTGGCGGCTCCCGCAGCGGCCGCATACGAGGCCACCCTCGGCCCCGGTGCCGTCCTGCCCGCTAGTGGTGGGCGTAGGACTATGCCCTCCAGGACGGAGAACCGCGCCTGGAAGGCCGCCAGCTCCTGCCGAACCAGCTTGAGGACCTGGTTCTCCTCCGGAATGGGCTGGCTTGGCCGAACGGGCTGGCTTGGCTCCTGTTCCGCCTGCACCTGCCCGCTGCCGGTGGCCTTCAGGCCAGCCAGGTCCTCCCTGAGCCTCCCATTCTCCTCCCGGAGATGTTTCATGGCGGCCGTCAGGCGAGCGACCTCCGCCCGCAGTTCGGCCACTTCGCCGCCCGAAGGCCCGTCGATTCTGGCCGCCTCCACCGCAGCCATGATGGAGGCCGTTGCCGCGACCACGGCCCTGCTTTTCGACGACTTGATTTTTTTCAAGGTCACCTTCCGTACCTCAGCCTCCACTACCTCCTTGAGGCTGGTTGTGCAGGCCTCATTGTCGTTGTTGTCGGGGCCACTCGACAGGCTCGCCTCGTCGCTTGAGGGCCCCGAAGCGACTGCACGACCAGTCACCCCCTCCTTTGCGGGCTCCTCCGCCAGCTTCGCTGCCTCCCGGGCTGTGAGCCCCCTCCCCCTGCCTCGCTCTTGGACCCCCCCTCCCCGCCTACCGGTGGGGATCTTTCGAGCCGAGGCTCTCTCGCCGTCAGAGGACGACCCCTGGCCGTCCACTGATCTTGGCCGCTTACTGAAGAACCTGATATTCTTCTTCTCAGCGGCCAACTCCTCCGCGCGGCGGTTGCTCAATGAGCCTCCCGTTCTCGCGCCACTCGGCGCGGCGTCGGACTCCGACCCCGCACCACTCCTCCCCTCTTCGGTTTGTAGGTTTGAATTAAGTTTTTTCATATTTGATCCCACGAGTAAGAACTTTTTGTATTGACTCAAAATTAACGTGGTTCGCACTAGCGACTGAATCAAGCTACCCATCAGCCAAGCTTACAACCTCCCTCACGGTGCGCCGCCGCTTAGAGGTTTGGGGATTTTTTTATAGAGGTTGATCTTCCTCGCGGTCCGGGCGGTTAAGCCAAGACCCTCGACCCCCGTCAAAAGTCAGAGACATGACCTGGACAGTCTTCGGGGCTACGAGATTAAAGCGGTGGCAGGAAGAGACTTCTTCGTGCCAGCCCGGCGGCAGGGTTAGTGCACACCGAGCCCGCTCCCTCCACGGCGGTCAAACCGCTCCTCCCCCCGTCCACGACCACGCACCTTACTCTGTAATCAGAGGAAGGAGTGGCCGTATCCGTATATAGCCCGGTTCCCTTCACCAACCATCAAGGATGATCGGTGATTGGAACCGTGACCCTTCCCCGTGTGTTGAAGATTCGCCGCCGGCCCCAAGTACCCCCCAAAAGCCTGGTGGGCACTTGAGCCCGGCGTTGCCCAGGGTGCGCCACGTGGAGGCTCTTCAACATGCACCCCACGGTTTTTGGGTACTTACATAGTCTTTATTGTAAAGCGTTAGACATTTTATTGATTTGTAGAGAAATACAAATATTGCTACTAACACGTCTAATAATTGTAATGTGTTGATAAAAAATAGTATAAGACCTTTTATAGTTACTGTTTAGGGGCTATTGGTGAAAACGGGCATTATGCCCGTTTTCACCAATAGCCCCTAAACAGTAACTTATGTAAGGTTCCCCTATTTTAGGGGACCCTTCAAATCATCCCCTTACCTAAATTCTGTTTCACCATCCTATGGGCTACTTACGTAAGAGTCCCCTAGATAAGTGACGTATAGTGCGGAGGTACTGCGGAAACGTTTATCGATAAATTATTCGAGTTGACGATTTTATTGATATTTAGCTGAAAAAACAAGAAAAAACACGTAATTTCACTCGGATTATTTGAAAAAGTAGGATCTGCACCTTTTAAATATTAGATAAATAATAAAAGTTAAAATTTTCTTTTTTTGGCTGTATGGCGAACGCCATTGCCTAATAAAGTCGCAGTGAAATTTTGAAGTCACGTGACTTGACTAGACATAATCACATAAGTGATGAATGATGATGTGACTTTTCGTTAGTTTGTTGTGTTTGTGTGATTGCGTGTTCTTTTTCTAGTATTTTGTTACTTATATATAATGGCAGAAAAGAGGAAACGTGGACAAAATTTTTCATTAGAAGATAAAGATAAGTTGATAAAGCTCCAGCACAAAGAAACTATTTTAAATTAAATTTAATTTAATTTATTTATTTGATTCAGACACATAGTCCATACTGCAATACAATTTCATTTAAAATAAAAAGACAGATGGGGCCACAAATGAGGCGAAAAACAGTGCGTGGATAGCCATCACAAATTCTTTTAATTCTACTTCAAACACACACAGGTATGAGAAATATACGTTCCTTAAGAGCGTTTATAAAATTATAATTATTATTATTATTTATTTATTAATTATATATTTTTTTAGAAATACTGATGCCGTTTAGATCTGCTATTGATAATAATTGATTGCCTGTCGCATAAAATCTATGGGAACACAGTAGTTGGTTCATCGGTGCCACACATTTATTTCTGTAAATAAGATACAAGTAATTATGTACAAAGTTCCATAAATACAAAATTAAGCAAGTAGCTACCTACACGTAAGTAGTAAGTAGTAGGCACTTTACCCAATTCACTAGAGAGGTATCTAGGTACTTACCTGTCATCGTGGAATTCTAATAAATGTTAAATTTTTTGCAATATAAATAAAACACTCTCCTTAGATAACTTATATCTAATGAAAAAGTCTTTGTCATCATATTTGCTAAAATCCTTCGATCTTTCGCGGTAAATACGAGGTCGGCATAACAAGCTTCGGTTACTTAAAAACTCTGTCTTCAATTATTTTTTGCTTCTAAAGCTTCATATACATCGTTGTCGCTATCCATTTTATCTCGTTAATTATGAGTAATCTTGGTCGGTCACAAAATAACCTAAAAATATGTGTCACCTAAGTGTTACGGGGTCGTCAATCCATCCCCTAAATTAAAAGGCCCCCTTAATGCTTTAGGTGTCACTTAAACGTTGGTGAAATTAAAACTTGCGTTAGGTGCCCCTTATATTTGTTTAGGGGACACTTAAATTTTAGGGGCTATTGGTGAAAACGGGCATAAGAGTATAGGCCTTATTATAAACAATATTTTGCATGGCGCCTTATTACATCCTATAGATAACGTTCGAAAAGCGCCAAAGTCGATGACCGTCGGTTAAAAAAAGGTTAAAAAAAAATTGTCCCCTATTGGGAAAAATTACTCAGGTAAGCCATTTACGTATACACTTTTGGTAAAGGAAGCTGATGTAAGCGTTCAAATCGGGTAGATAATATAATTGATTTGCATGAAAGGCTGAAAGGGAGCTCATTTTTGGAAACCTACAACGGATCCCTCATTTACAAATTCGTCCTATATAAATAACAAGAGTATTCCGAATCATTGACATTTCGACCAATTTTTGTCAATCCCAATCGCTAAACATCACGTTTCAGCCCTAAAGTCATGCAAATGAATGAACCCGTCCGTCCATGTTTCGCGTCCAATAATAATAAAATCCAACCCAACACCAGATACCATATTTTTACGACCAGTTTCACTACCCAAGCAGCTTTGCCCTAATTAACTCTTCAGGGAAATATATTATTACATTTCTCTTCATAATGTCAATTTTTTAAAGTTGCCAGCATGCCGTTGACTGGGGCACAGCGCTGCACCATTCATATTCGTTAGCTCTCGCTGACTGCAAGTGACAGCGTCATTTATTGTTTTTTTTTTCAAGTCACCCAGACGCTAGTGGAACGTTCTAACGTATCTACTAAAACCCTTCGTGAAAAACATTAATAAATAATAAATAAATAAATTCATTTATTTCAGACATAACTACAAAATTGTCCATATAGTGTTAGTAACAGAGGTCTTAAAAACTATGTTAGTATACTAGTATTAATTCACATTATAAAAATTCAAATAGACATTAAAACACCACATAAAAATACAACAAAAATAACATTACATATATTAATTATGTCACGTGAAGCCGAATAAGCCTCCCCAGCACTGCAGACTCCGGCCTATCTGATATCATCCTCAGAATTCCGTTGGGGCTCCCACGGATCCTAAACATCAGAGATGCTGCTTTTTTACGCATTATGGCATAAAAATCGTCGACCCTAGCGTCAGCAACCAATGTCAGCAACCAAAATTAATGCAGCTCTCTTACGCCCAGTGAGTGCTCCGAGGAATTGCAAGTGAAAATATCTTACTTATTATTTGTACATTTTGGAATCGTGTAGCGAGAGTAAATGAACCCGTAATGTTAATAACATAATTAATATTTGTTTTTCTGTTCGGTTTTACGTAAACTGTTCAGTTTAGTTTTATAGCGTCACTATATTTAAGCGGTCGCATTATCTCAGACGCCACACGCCGTTCTACAAGAATCTCATTATCTTTAAAGAGTAGAAATTCTTTTGCTCAGAAAAGCTCAGAGTAAATTACGCTGCACTCCTTTAAATAATTACGTCTATTAAAATGAAAGGTGAAAACACACCTTAGAGGGATACACGTGTCTGTGTTCAGAATCTATTTAAATACGACGCACAAACTTGTAAACTTCAAACTATGTACAGGCGTACTTGAACCACCACATTTATTGGATCGTGTACTTCTAGCATCAAACAACTACCCGGACATGTCCTTAAACACCATCCAAACTTTAGCCTTTAAACTTTATCAATCACAACTTTATCAATAGTCGGTCTGCTCTCAAATAAGGTAGACTAACCGATAGTTACAAGATGTACAACAGAAGTTAACGTTGCATACCGATACAAAGGTGATATACAGTATAAACAGGGTCAAATTAAAACATCTAGCGAAACTCCGCACACGTGTTGGGTATCGAAATCAAAATACGACAAAACAAAAAATACACTCGAGAGCAATGAATCCGGGTCACTTAAAGAATGTTAAAAATCTCGGAAACTAAAAATGATAGGTTAATGCAATAAATTGTATTTAATAGACAATGTAATACTCCTTAAATGAAAGTAAAAAAAAATACATTTTATTAACACAAAATTACATAAAGAAAAAAACTGCTGATCTCTCCTTAAAACAAAAATAGGAAACATGAAATTTTTGAACTTTATTACGATTTTCTTGAATTTTAATACTTCGTATTGCCTCCTCGTGCTTCCATTACTGCGTTTACGCGGTTTGGCATGCTGTACACCAAGTTCCTTATACGATTTTGGGGAATATTCTCCCATTCCTCTGTGAGAGCAATTTTGAGCTCACGAAGCGTGATTGGGGGAGGGTTTCGTTGTTTTACGCATCTGCCTAGCTCGTCCCAAGCATGCTCGATCGGGTTGATATCCAGGCTGCGCGCTGGCCACTCCATACGAGTAATGTTCATCTCTTGAAGGTAGTCATTCACAATCCTACCTGTATGAGGTCGGGCATTGTCATGCATAAATATAGCATCCTCACCTAAATTGACCATAAATGGACCAACGTGATCATTGAGGATTTCTTCCACATATCTTACGCTAGTTAAAGAGCCGTTTTCTATGATCACCAGCTCTGTGCGACTTTCAGAAGAAATTCCGGCCCACACAAGTACAGACCCACCACCGTAGGCTACTTTTTCTTCGATGCATGCTTGCTTGAATCTTTCCCCTGGTCTTCGATACACTCTGTGTCTTCCATCGTGCTTGTAGAGCATAAATTTTGATTCGTCGGAGAACATAACTTTTGACCAATCTTCAATACTCCAATTTACGTGGCTCTGGGCATATCTTAGTCTTGAAATACGATGCCCACGCTCCAGTTTAGGGCCGTTTGCAGGTCTAAGGGGTTTTAAGTTAGATTCAGCAAGCCGACGTCTTACTGTCCATGCACTTGGGTTACTTCCTCCGAGGCGTCGAAACTGATTGGTGAGTTCAGTTCCTGTGAGAAAGCGATTTCGAAGCATGGTGTTCACCAAGTATCGGTCTTCTCGTGCTGTGGTACACCTGGTTCTGCCCGTTCCTGGTCTGCGTAGGTTAGAACCAGTTTCTTCGTAACGTCGGAGAACTCTTTGTACTGTTGACAGCGACACACCGACAGTCCTGGCTGTATCGCGCTGACTCCGGCCGGTTTCCAGCATTGTAAGTATTCTGGTGCATTCTTCAGGCGTAAGCGACATAATTTCAGCTTGAATAATGAATATAGAGCACTATCAACATGGTTTATGTACCCACATAAATGACAGATTACAAACAAAAGCAAAACCAAATGTTGTAATTTCGTAGTTCCATCTTCGAAAGTGGCCCTTTTTCAAATTTGATTTTTTTATGATATAACTTTACAATAACTAAGAAGTTTTAATACCTTCATTTAAGGAGTATTACATTGTCTATTAAATACAATTTATTGCATTAACCTAGCATTTTCAGTTTCCGAGATTTTTAGGATTCTTTAAGTGACCCGGATTCATTGCTCTCGAGTGTATATAACATTCATTGTTTTTTTTTTTGGGTCAGCGACTACAGTTGCTTGAAATATTAGTTTTAAAATCAGTTTTTTTTCTGTGTAAGCTTCGCAGACGCTATAATAATAATAATAATTTATTTATTAAACAGACTACAGAGGTCCACTGTGTTAGTAACAATATAACTTAGCCTATGTTAGTACTTAATAATAACAAACAAACACGATTCACAAACATTTACACAAGAAATACTTACAATACTAGAATGTTAGTAACAATAACGCTTATAAAAACTATGTTAGTACTTATATACTACTACAGATAAGGTGGTTTTAATTAGATGCCTCATTAAGGGGCTTTCATCATGCCTATCAGCAATAACGCTCAAAAGGACGTTGCTACTGCCACGCAATCTGGCGAGAAGAGACGCATTCTTCTTACGCACTACAGCTGAGAAGCTGTCCACTCTGGCTTGTGCAAACATTGCAGATGCACTGCAATATCGTGGCAGGCGCAACAGTGCCCTGAAAGCGTTATTGTATTGAACACGCAAAGCATTGGCTGCACGTTTACTACAGTTGATCCATAGGGCGCTCGAGTACAGAGATGTGCAGTATGCTTTAAACAGCGTGATTTTGACCGCATCTGTACATCGAGCGAACCTACGGGCCAACATATTCGCCCGCACCGCCAATGCTCTGCGTTCCCGTTCAACATCCGCATCATCTTTAAGGTCGTCAGCAATGAAATGTCCAAGGTATTTGAAACGGTGTACCCGAAGAATCGGAACGTCATTAATTTTAATAGGTGGTACATCTTCTGGACATTTCTTACCAGCAGCCCCAAAGACCATGAGTTCTGACTTTGTTACATTATATTTTAGCCCATGGTTAGCAGCGTAGTTCTCACAAATCCCAACCAATTTTCTGAGTGCACTCACCGAGGGAGCCAGCAACACCATATCATCGGCGTAGCTGATGTTGTTAAAGCACAACCCGTCAATAAAGCAGCCCACATGCGTGCTGCTGAGTTCCTCGATCAATGCATTCAGATACAGATTAAAAAGATTTGGGGAGGTTAATCCCCCCTGCCTCACGCCATACTCCAACCTGTATGGTACAGACGACTCATTCCCCCACCTTACAACGTTTGTTTGATTGTCGTACCAGTACTTAAAAACGTTCAGCAACTCGTTGGGGATACCTGTAGCCTTTAACTTATTCCAGAGAATGTCGTATGAGACCAGGTCGAAGGCCTTGGAGAGATCTAGGAACGCCCCGTAAACTGGTGTACTCCTGTCACTGTAGTACCTGACAGTGTGCTTAAGACAAGCTATTGCACTTTCGGTGGATAAACCAGGTCGAAAACCGAACTGTGCATCGTGCAGCCGCAAATGTTTTTCTAGCTGCACGTTTAGCACACTGTCAAGCACCTTAGCCACAATAGTTGCGAGAGAGATGGGTCTATAATTCGACCTATCGGATGCATCTCCAGTTTTGTTCTTGATTACTGGTACGACCACCGTTTTCATCATACTGTCAGGCAGGTGAGAGTACGCGATACACATGTTAAAAAGAAGTGCTAACACCCTAGGTAGGTGGCAACCTGCATGCTGCAAATGCTCGATACTGGGTATCGATATCTAAACACGAAAAACAAGAAAATAAAGATTTTCTCAACTGCTTCAAGTAACTACAGAACAATGGATAATGACCCCAAAAAAAACATCAAAACCTTTTTTATTTGTCTGTCGTGTTTAGATGTTGATACCAATCACGCCTGTGGAGTTTCGCTAGCTAATTAAATTTGACCCTGTATAAATACCTACAAGAAATCAAACTAGTCTAGTTTTAATCTCTTTTAGTATTTTTATTAATTAGAAGTGCAAATTAACATTTAACACAACTCTAATTTATACAGAGTGGTACAAATAGTGACGACAATGAAAAAAAAATAGATTCCTCATATCTAGGAGTATCAGAAAATACCCCATGTCTGTTCCGCGATTTATGATAGGAGATATGAATATTTTTTTTACTACACCTGCTTGGAAAGTACCTTGATACTTTATCAAATTTACGGTAGAAAGTACGTCATTGCATATCGAACAAATATGCGGGGAGAAAACGCATCTGAGCGGGAGAGAAAAGTGTATGAAAATCCATTTCTTACGTGGTTTTTCTTTTTTAATGTTGGGTAAGACTATGCGCCGGTAACCTAAATATCAAAAGCCAAAAAGTTTTTACAGTGAGTTTTTATCTCCAAGTTCGCAAAATGACACTGGCCACTAGCTGTGTGTTGGGTGGTGTCAGGCTGGCAGTGCGACCCTGCGGCGGCAGGATAAACAATTTGAAAAAAGAACATGTGAAAATTGCAGACGCCATTGGCGCCATTTTCAATTTGTGTGTTGTTTGAAGATTTAGTTTTTTATTTTCCTCGTAGGTGTAGTATAAAGCACTATGTATCACTCGAGAGAAAGTGCGATTCCCGATCTCGGGTGTTTTAAAGCCCTCGCCTGCGGCTCGGGCTTCAAACGACACCCTCGACGGTAATCGGTCACTTTCTCCTCTCGGTGAACAATGTACTGTTTAACTTTTAGGGAAGTTCTTCGGTGACTTCTTTAAAATGTATAGCTTTTTTTTCGACACTCTCTTTTTATGATTTTGTTTTTTGCGGTGGGATTTTAAAAATGTTAACAAGTGTTTCGGTTCTACTAGTAATTTTTTAAATTGATAAAGAAAATCAATTTGTAATCGTAAGAATGTAAATTTCTCACTTTCGATAAAAAAAAATTGTATCTTGCACTAATGTTAAGAAGATATTTTTTTATACATGAAAGGTATTTCATGAAAGTTACATTGCAAAAAAAAATTAATAAAAAGAGCATGTCGAAAATAAGTTATACGTTGTTAAAGATGTCCCCGAAGGATTTCCCCAAAACTTTAAAAAAAAAATCATATCTCTTGAACCATCAAAAATCGCGGAACATGGGGTATTTTCGGATAGCCTTAGGTATATCCAGTCTATTTTTTTTATTGACGGATTTGGACCACCCTGTATAATGAACGTGCTCGCAGCTACCTACCTGTTAAATATTAGTTTACAGATTTTTCCTTATAATATATACAGAGTTGATATGACAGAGGGGCATTAAATTACACTACGTATACTATACGTGTTTAGTATTAATTCAATACGGTATAAAAATAAAAAGCACCAAAAATAAGAAAAAAAGAATCATACAAACTAAATAGTTACAAATCAGAGTAAAACGCAACCACCCTTTGTAATGAAAGTGCAAGTGTGTTTGTATTTATTGCCATCTTTTTAGCGAAAATATTTGGTTGTACTTGTGACTTGCGTCAGAACGGCAACAACGCATCGTAGGTTATACTCAGATTTATTGTTTTAAGGTCCATGACCTATGCGTATAGACATAATCAGCTGTTAGGAAAGATACATAGTGTTCAAACGGGACAAAAAATAAAAAAAACATTTGCGACTAAACTACTGTTCCTATTTAATTGATTTTTGGTACAGACCTTGAAAATGGTACCTAGTATAGGCAGTTTAAAGGAAAGCCCATCTGTCGTATCAACTTTGTATACTATTCACTTTTTATTTAATATATGCATATTTCTAAAACAAAAGAAAAACATTGCTTTACATTATTTTCTTCTTATCTGTCTAGCCTACTGGTTGTATCCAATTACTCAGATTTAACGAGGAAGCAGGCACTGGTTGGGTCCAACTTCAACCCTATTCTCCTTTTTAATGTCCAGGCACAAAACAAAATTCCGGGTTTTATTAAGAACAATAATTTAACATTTGCACAAAAAATATAAGATTTATGAATCACTTCGGGTAGTTACAGACATAATTCATAAACATCTGTAGGAGCAATAAAGCTTTAACGATGGCAAGACTTGCTGGCCCTACCGTTGTGCCATATATGAGACAACACTGCGTTATAGTTATTAATATTAAACAGAACCTTCTGGACCATAGAAATATATTCGTGACAGTATTTTTCATAAAAACTTTGTTTATCCACTGAAACTGCCGTTTCAGACATACCTATTCATCTAGTTACTTCAACTATGCTTAGCTATAAAAAAATAACAATACACGTGAAAGTATATATGAAACTCGACACAAAAGAAAACACTAAAGGTAGAATCCCTTAGGCTGCCTTAGAGTTGCTATGTAATTTAAAGTTCCCCTTATCAACACTGCGCACTGTTCTTTTATTCCCAGATACATAAAAACAAAAAGATGAAACTCATATTGTTCGAGAGCGTCAGCCGTAACTTTAAGTGTAATTTTTCATATATTATGCTAACGAGGACTGTAAAAGGCTTTTTCATTAACATCATTTTCTATTTTTTTAAGTCCAGCATAATAATATTAAAATTGTTTTGTTACAAAGTAAGGTGACCTCAAGTAAAGCTAGACTTACTTGTCTACAGGAGTATGCGGTGTAAACATGTTTTGGTCTTTTAATTTATCTCTATTTCAAAAAGGCACGCAAAAGGTTAGACTGGGGCACATATTATAAGTAGGTTATGTACATTATATAATATGTAAATTTTATAGCAGTTTCTAATAGCATTACCAACACACGATTTTTTTTCCCTTCATAATTTCAATCGACGCGGCGACGCGCTACGTCGATAAAAAAAATACTAAGCTCCGATATTTAAAACTTACAGAGAATTACTCGCGGGACATTGAAGCCAGTCACTGATTAATTACTTCGGTGTGTAACCTCAAACTTTACTTTTAATTGGACTTTAGAGGAAATTAAAAAGTAAAAAATAAACTTTTTAATTTCCACAAAAGGCTTCGACCTTCATGGTTAATTACTAACACTCGGAAAATTTCGTATAACAAAAAGCTATGGCGTCCGTTTAGATGGAATGTGGCCGTTCGGTTCAATGACCTTTGAAAAGTCTTTGTTACAGGCATAGAGCTTTTAAAGTAACGATGCAAGGGTTGGGAGGCACGTGTGTTTTATGACTAAATATAAAAACACCTTCCCACTGTAACTGAACGATACATTTACGATCTGAGCTCGCATTTGTATTGAACAAACTTTATATGAAACTCTGAGTAAGCAAGTCTTTATTTGAATCAATAAAATGGAGTTATTCTGCGTAGTGCTGAAGGAAACTTGTGTTTTCTACTTTCATTCGTTTCAAACATGCACAGCTATTTCGTTAACTTGGAACTTGATGCTCGGGGCAAACTTGCACTGTTCACTTTTAATGGACGACTCAAGATCTCACGGTTACTCACCCTTTTTATTACGCCTTTGATGATATTTCCATTTATTGAAAAACCTATTATAGTAGCAGTCATTTTCAAGTTTAGTTTAAAAGTTATATGAAAGTACCTATTGTTGTTTTAACATTTCGTTAAATATATTTGTAAACAGGTACTTGTCTATAGCATATTTCAAATGAATAATACCAGCCTATCATTGTCCCACTGCAGGACACAGGCCTCTTCTCGTACAAAGAAGGTATTGGTCACCACGCCTGCTGAAGACAGGTTGGCAATTTCAGACTTATATTAATGTTTTTCCGCCGCTAATGTCAGTAATGACCAAGATAAACTCCAGACGCATTTCAAATTACACAAACATAATCAGCCTATAATGTTCCCACTGCTGGGATACAGGCCTCCTCTCTGTGAGAGGGAGTGGGCCGTAATCTACCGGGCTTAGTGCGTGTCGGTAGATGTCACAAGTCTTCGAATTTTTGATTCTAGGACATGTTTCCTCACGATGTTTTCCTTCACCGTTTTGAGAGCAGTTGTGATGAAAGAATTTACAGAAAGTAAATTCGAATTGCCAGGGTTCGAACCCAAGGGCACGCCACGATAGCGGCGGTAAGACCCCTCTTTGAGGAGTGGCTAGAGAGGCGTCACGGCGTCCTCACCTACCGCCTGACGCAGGTCCTCACCGGACACGGATGTTTCGGGAGGTTCCTGCACATCATCAGGCAGGAGGAAACGCCCGGGTGTCACCACTGCGATGATCGCCCCGAGGACACGGTGGAGCATACGGTGGGGGCCTGTCCTGCATGGGCGGAGCACCGCCGTGTCCTCGTAGAGGCGATCGGCAGCGGCGGCGACCTCTCACGCCCGGCCCTGGTTCAAGCCATGGTCCGGGGCGAGGGGGAGTGGGAGGCAGTCACCTCCTTCTGCGAAGCAGTCATGCTAGCGAAGGAGGTGGCGGGACGGGAGAGGGAGAGAGTCTCCCGTCCAAGCCGCCGCGGTGGACGCTCCGGGCGTCGGGAGCCGCGTGACGACTCCCGGCCACCGTAGGCGCGGGCCTGCGGGCGGTGAGTAATGGGTAGCTCACCGTCCGATCAGGACCAAGCCCGTGCTGGACGGCGCGTACGTGTTCCACGCGCGCCTCAAAGAGATGTCAGCATCGAAGAGGGGGCCCACTAGGGCCCAAGCCTGCCGGGAAAGCGGGATCATCCGAAAGGGGTACCGCTGACCCGGAACATAAAGGGCCAAGGAAGGAACACGGGTGGGTTTTAGTCAGTAAGAGTCTGACACTCCCTTCCGCTCCACCCAGAGCGGGAGGAGTCATTTGATGATTTCCCATCCTCAAAAAAAAAAAAAAAAAAAAAAGGGTTCGAACCCACGACCTACAACTTGTAAGTGGGGGCCGTTACCACTGGGCTACCACTGCTCTTATTGCATTTCAAATTAAGTAAGAATATTTTAGCAAAAAAGTTTGAGTCTAAAAAAGGGGATGTATGAATCACAAATGGCAATTAAGGCAATCTATTTAAGGCTAAACCCCTCTTTTACTAAAACAGAAATTACAAAAAACACTTAAACAGAAATTTAAATACAGCAACAGAACTAATTATTCGTAGCGTAGATCAGACGCTGATTAAGTTTAATGCACTGTTTCATAATTACTTGCCACGAGACTGGAAAATTGTGACTGGAACACATTACATAATTGTGCATTTATTAGGCAAATTTGGCGCTAGGTAATTTGGTTTCGCCAACACATAAGGCTCAATTATAATAACAACATGGCGAAAATTAATTTGATTTGTGGAGCACAAATTAAAATGAATGGTATTGAATTAACCGCGTATCCCTTTATTGGTATTGAATGGACTGTTTTATTTAGGCTCGTTGTACACACACGTTTTTTTGTCGTGAAGTACGTTGTATGGATCATTATGGAAGATTGTTGTCAGACAAGGCGGCACTACGGCACAGCGTCGTCGCTGTATGCGTTGTCCGGTGGTTTACCGTGTCTCATACAAGCTCACACGATTATTCTACGGTGCGGCTAGCGCGTCGCGTCGTACCGTAAAGAAACCGTGCTGTGTATTTCAGATGATATCGGTATTATAATGTTGAGGGCTTTTAAATGATTTTTGATAATACTCGTTCGTATTCAAGTTCATTTTAATTTATATTTACAGTTGGCTGTGATTGCGCTCTTTTAAACATTTTAACGTAATAACGACGATTGATGTAGAGTTGTTTAATCAACTATCCAATATCCGGATGGTATGACTGAACAAAATAAATTATTTAAGCGTCATAATTGTTTTGCCGCTGTATTGATTACTTACTTGGTCAATTTTAATTGTTTTGTTACTAACGATTTGCATATATCATTGGAACATGAATAACTATTGTTAGTTTTTTCAGAAGAGACTTGTATTTACGTACCTACTTTACGTGTATCCGAAAATATATACGAAGAACAACGATTTTTGCGACTTCATCAGTGTATGTGACTTCACACAGAACAATACCAAATTGAAATTCACATACGTTTTCTCCAAACACCAGAGCAAATCGAATTCGAACAATTTATCAAACTCGTTGCAAGTTTATTATCAAATCACCACTGTTGTTACTGCGTAGCTGCGTTTATACTGTTTTACGCTCCTTAGGGACTATTCAGACACACGTTGTATGAAGTTATGAACATACAAAGAAAAGCATAACAAGCAAGCACAAACCAATGGTTGAATGACTGCTGTGAGTGGTTTGATTGTGGTCAGAGCAAAAATATGGTTGAGGTATCTACTTATTATTAATTAACATTTACTTAACATTATGTATGGGTTGTGTAGAAAAAATAAGCGTAGTGTCTCTTCGAGGTTCCTTTGACAGAACATGTGGACGCTAGCAGCAGCCTCTATCCAAATACTGCAAAAAGTAACATGAACTATGGTCAAAACATGGTTTCCAAATACTAAACTCTGTGCCACTCACGTTGCAATAACCAACAAAAACTACTCACAGAACGCACGCTAAGGCTAAATACTGTGTGATGTTGTGAAAGGGTACGTCTAAAAGGTCCTTAGGGACATAAAAGTGATAGGAAACAATAACAAGCAAATATTATCAGCAGGGGTGCTTCATAACCGTGTTTATGTCTTTATCGACGGGCAGGGCTGCCACATAAATCGTCGTCACTTGCTGCTCTCCGCTCATCTGTGGGCTGAAATAAGCTTACGTACGTCATAGGTACTTACGTTGTTTGGGATTGATATTTTATTACAGCTTTATCGTGTAGGTAGGTAGTTTGGTTTAACTATAGTTATTTACCTAACAAATATGTAAATCGAGCAGCAGCGATCGCAGCAGGTGACATTTGTAGTTTGTGCCTACCCCTATATGGGAAGAAGGCGTGAGTTTATGTTATTTATAACAAATAAATTCCAATATTGGTTTTATAATAATTAACACATCTGTATTGCTTTACTCGGATTCAAATAACCTAGTGTAATGTCGATGTCGCTTACAAGAGATTTTTTTTTCATTTATTAGATACATTCACTTTACAGATTATTCAGTTTCAGAATGAAAACTTACATGAACAATTGTAAACCTTATTGTTTTTTTAACTAGACACATTATCTTATCAACTTTACTTTATAGATTTAAAGTAACCACAAGGTTCTTTTGCATCCGATGCGTCTAAAGTACAAGCCTATATTAGTTAACATTTAGGCCGTCCCCCAAACCTACAAACTACAGGTAATGGGGTTCAGCAAGGTTCTCTCACCGCAGCCGATAGATAATTGGCTGATCGATCGTTTATGCATGAACACTGGCCGGCGAGAACGAAGTGATGCTGAATTAGAGATCGCGTTAAACTGCACGCAGCCATTACCCATTATAGAAAGACATTTTAAGTAGAAGGCCATTAGACATACCCCTAAATTTTTGCCCATAATTCTATCACTATTACATTAAGAGAGCTATCACATTTTTTCTTGTATTTGAGTGTTTGAAGAGTCTCACACTCAAATACAAGAAAAAAAATTATATTTATTCATTTATTCACTCCCGAGAGAAACAGTTTCGATGTGTGATTATGGTTTAGATATGGCCACAATATTAAAAAATATATATGCATGAGAAAGTTTGATTATTTCTCTCGGGAGTGCTCTAAATATATTTTTTTTTTCTTGTATTTGAGTGTGAGACACTTCAAACACTCAAATACAAGAAAAATTGTGATAGCCCTCTTAATAGGCACCACTGCACTGGGTATTTCCATTACGAATTTTTTAGTAACAGCCTGGCGTTTGGAAGTTGGCGGTGTGATACCCTAGTACCTCGGAAAGCACGTTAAGCCGTTGGTCCTGTGCCTGATCTCTCTCCGATCGTGTCTGATTGCCGTCCCCATCGCACTATGAAGATGAGGGAAGAGAGACTGCACCTGCCTGCGTCAGCGCACACACTTGTGCACTTGTGTACACTATACTACGAGTATCTCCCGCGCCGAAGACTAGTCTCCGTTGAGATTGGCCGCCATGGCTGAAACAGGGTCTGGGGGCCCATAATAGGCACCAACTTGATTGATTTTGGTTTCTGAACAAAACCTTGTTAACTTAAATGTTTTAAGTAGGTACTCCATTTATCCGGAAAACGTGGCACTGGAATAGCAAGTGAAATAGTTATTTATATCAGATGGTGGTAATGAACTAAATATTTGGGTTAACTATCCAAAATACTCCCGAAATCCAGTAAAAATTAGAATTACCTACATCAATGTCGACGCTTAAGCACACGTAGAGGAAACTTAATACCACTTACGTAGACGCTTACTTACCTATATTATCAACTCTAAGTGGTTACATAGTAGTGCTGTATGACTTTGGATTAAGTTACGTTTTAGTCTACTACATATTACTATACTACAATTTAGATCTACGAAATCAAGATAGTATTGAAAACTTCGGGGCAAAGACTTATAATTATTGATAGCATTCTCATAGTAGACCCAAATTATGGGTAGCATTCACATATTAGACCCAAATTATTGATAGCATTCTCATAGTAGACCCAAAATATGGGTAGCATTCTCATATTAGACCCAAATTATTGATAGCATTCTCATAGTAGACCCAAATTCTAAGGATGATAATAAATAAAATAAATAAATATCGTCTGACATTGCACACAGCACCATCTAGTTCCAAGTTAAGCACTTAACACTTAAGGCTTGTGTTATGGATACCAGATGGTTGATACACTACTTAAATACATTTTTTTTTCGTAAATACATACATATTATAAATATACATCCATGACTCGGGTACAAATGTCCATATTCATCATACAAACATTTGCCCCTACCGGGATTCGAACCCAGGACCATTTGGTTTCGCTGACTACACTTAGCCACTGTAGCCACTACACCAAACGTGTCGTCAAATGATGATTATGATAAAAATAACTCTTTCTTCTACCGTTTGGTCAGACCGTGGGATAAGTGGGTACTGAGGCTGGCTGCCCCGCTCAGCACACTTTCGACGCGAAGAGCAAACCAGAATGGTATGTGTAAACTTTTACCAAAATATTATGTAAATCTCCTCAATAAAACTGAAGGGTTCGAAATAAATTGGTCGCGCCTTCATAACGATGGCGTCTATAAAATTATATCTGCAAATATACAATCATGGGGCATTAAAAGAGTGTAAATAAGAGCTTCAAGTGACGTAACGTTTTCCAATAATGGCCCCATTAAAAAGACTACTACTGGAGCTGAGATTTTTTATTTAATATTTTAATGCACCATTAGTTTTTATTTGCAGTGCTAATGAATGCTGTGTAAAGTCCTAACAAATCTTTTATCAAGTGCCAAAAGGAATACGAATGATGGCACGGTTGGCGCAGTGGTTAAGCGATTGACTGTTGCGCTGCGTGTCGCGGGTTCGATTCCCGCACGGAACAAATATTTGTATGACCTACATGTAGTTGTTCCGGGTCTGGCTGTTTGTGTATGTGAGTTTAAATGTTTGAAAACGCACCCACAATACAGGAGAAGTTCCTAGTGTGGGGCAACGTATAATATATATACCTATATATACAAAGTAGGCCTTGAAATATGGCAAGTCTACTACGAATTGAATTGTTGTGGAATGGTTAATGAGTAGGTAGGTATTCATTATACACCGCAACTATGATCGCAACTCACAATTGTCACATCAATTTTCAACTTTAAGAGTGGTGAAAAACAAGGGTGGGAATTGTTTACTTAGATGTGTTTGATGAATGAAAAAGAACAGCCGTTAACCCCACTTTTCCATTTCAGATAAGAACAGGAAATTAAGACATTTCAGCACAAAGAAACACTGTGCACAAAAGAAAAATTCATGAAAAAAACGAAACGAAAATGATACGACAAAACAAACAAGTATAAAGTGTTAAAATCCGAACACAGGCAAAGAACAAAGATTTAGAAAAGCCAAGAAAGAAAATATACCTTGAAACTTTTCTGAGCGTAGTTCGGTAATAAGTAACACCACGGGAGGCTATAAATTCCGCTAAGAAACCGCGTTTATACTCGATACCCGCAACATTAATACAGATTTTCTAAGATTATTGTAACTTACTCTTTGGAGAATCGTGGGAAAGTTCTTTCATCTGAAAAAAGTGTTAAGAGAAATATATCGGCGTCTGGCGTACCTACCGGTGCGACGGCGCAGCGGTGGGGCGGCGGCGGCGTACCGAACTCTCATTATAATGTGCAAGATTATTTTTGTCTTATTAGAACTAGGTATTATTACCTACTTTTGTTATTAGGTGCCTATAACCTACATACTACCCTAAATCTAACAAAAAATCTACTTCAAAATAATTAAAAAAGCAATCTGATTGTTTTTCTTGTAGTTGATATATACTTAATGCGATACTAATGCAATGCTTTGGCGATACTTAATGCAATTCAGAAGATGCAATATGACAAGAGAGCGGTGGCGGCCCAGTGGTAATGGCCGCGACTTACCGAGTTGTAGCTCGTAGGTTCGAACCCAGACAGGCTCTTTACTTTGTATAAATTATTTCATCACCACTGCTCTCAAAACGGTGACGGAAAACATCGTGACGAAACCGGCATGTCCCAGAATCAAAAATTCGACGACATGTGACATTTACCAACCCGAACTGGGCCCGCGTGGTGGATTACGGGCTACGGCCCACTCCCTCTCACAGAGAGGAGGCCTATGTCCCAGCAGTGGGAACATTATAGGCTGATGATGAATATGACAGTCTGAAAATTGGTATTTAAGACTTTGACATCAAAATAAAACACATACAATTACGAAATCAAACAAACGTAAAATGATTAACCTGAATACTTATTAACACCGGACATATTTACATTTAGAAGAGCTACATTTCTTAATAGGAACGGTCGAAACACAATGAACGATTGAATGTTAATTAGTTCCACATGCTTGTTAAGTTTAGTTCGGTGGAACTTCAAGGGTTCTGTTCGTACCTAATTACATATTCTTACAGTGAAAACCCGTTTTTAGATCAAATACGTGTTTTTCCGGTGCGAATACTCTATCTGTGCTACAACGTACCTACTTGATGTTATCTAATAATATTTGTTCAAATAATTGATTGTTTATGTAGTTGCTTTGTATTCTAAGTGCTTACTGTTTGTTTTATTTTGTTATAAGAAGTGCCAATCATTGAACCTGACTTGGTTTCCGTACGTCCTTTTCGGGTAACCACTGAAAATCAGCGGTGTGCTGTGGGTCTCTCATAGCACAGCATCATGCTGAGTGGAAGCCTTCTTGTCACAGTCATGACGTGCAGCTGTCGACTATTTCTGTTTTGTGCTCGTGATTAGAGATCTCTTTGTTGTTTTTACTTTTTTTATTAATAATTCGAGCTAATTATCTTTTTTGTATGAACGTGTTTATGTGACAAATAAACCTATTTTTCTTTCATACTAGCACTAAAAACCAGTTTGAACTAAGTAAAACGAGAACAATGATAGCCCGAGAGCAGTTGTGGCCCAGTGGTAACGGCTCCGACTTACGAGTTGTAGGTCGTGGGTTCGAACCCAGCCAGGCGCTTTACTTTGTGTTATTAATTTCGTCACCACTGCTCTTAAAAACGGCGAAGGAAAACGTCGTGCGGAAACCGGCACGTCCTAGAACCAAACATTTGAAAATATGGGATATCTACCAACCAGCACTGGGCCGGCGTGGTGGATTACGGCCCATCCTCTCTCACAGATAGGAGGCCTGTGTCCTAGCAGTCAGAACGTTATATGCTGATTTTAATTAGTTTGAATTCTATTGGTTTTAGCGTAATAAAATAGCCTACCTAGGCACAAAAAGGTAGGTATACAATTGATCCATCGTGTGGAATGAATCGTTTAAATATCAAATCAGAAATAAACGAATTACGTTTATTAACAAAGGTCTAATAATAACCAGGCACGATTAAATTTTAGGAAACCTAATTGCAATAATGAATGAACTGTTCATTCACTGAATCCTAAATCAAATTGTATACATCAGTCGCAAGGAAATAAATAGGTTGTAGGCGCAGTCTGTTTACCGAATGTTCCGATTACATAATAATCATTTTATATTGCAAAACAGTCTATCACTAGAGTTTATTTAAGCTGCTCTAGACATAACATTACAGTCAAACGTCGGCGGGTATCCGACGGTCACAGATACCAGTAAAAGAAAGTATGGAAACCAACAAAATTAAGCGCGGCATAACTTTAAGTGAAATAGTTCAGGATTTCGAGAAAAAACTAGGATTTAAAAATGAGATAAAGTGGACTAGTTTTATATTTATTTCTCTTTATCATGTGCTGGCTGTGTATTGGTGCTACCACTACGCTTTTCCTGTAAAATGGCAATCCCTTGTATTTGGTAAGTAATGATGTGTCACTGAACCTACTACCCACACTTTCTAACCTTTAGCTACCCGTATTTTACAACCCTGCCTTACAAAAAAGCTATTTAGAAAGATCTAAGAAAATAGATCTCCCATTTTATCACACAAAAACCTTTCTTAAATCATAGTTATTGGAGCACTTAATCTTTGTTTATATTCTTTTTTTCATTTTCATTACATTTAAAAGTGATTTTCATTCTAGGAATACCAATTGAATTTATAAGTACTTTGCAGATCACAAAACCCTATTACAAGCGCCGGCACACAATAAACATAAAAAAATAATAATTTTGTCTCAATACATCTCTAAAACTTATTGTAGGTACCTTCTTCTAATATAGAGCGAATAAGTTTTACAATGAAGTCGTACGCTAAAACTGTATACCACTTTAAATATGCTATTTCAATTCACTTTCGAGCAATTTAATTAAACAACTAATTATGTTTGCAGCGTTGATTATGTACGTGGCATCTGGATTCGGAATAACTGGGGGCGCACACCGTCTGTGGACTCACAAATCTTACAAAGCAACGCTGCCTCTCAAACTATTCCTACTTTTATGTTTCTCCACTGCGGGGCAGGTAAACAAACCTTAATTAAAACGTTTTCGTTGCCTTAACAATTTATATTTTCGCAATGATATGAGTCGTAAAGAAGCACACAAGCTACCTCTGAGAATTGCATAATACATTGCAAATTATTTATATCACAAACCTCGGAAATAATCGAGAGTAGAAGCGAGTCGTGCTAGTCCGTTTAAAAGAACTGACGTCACCATGGTTTGAAGTAGATAGTTTGAAGATTTTTACAACTCTATAAGAACTCGTTTTAACTTTGTACATTTTGCATTTCATACCAAAGTCTAGGGGTGTTTTGAAGTTAGCTTTTAATTTCAGTATCATTTTGTTTACGTTTGTTTCAGTAGGTAGGTAAAAATGTCTTACAGTGGATAATTATTTTTCTCGCCACTGCCATGTTATCTTTGCTGTCTTCTTGTCTTATTATGACGTGATATTTTTTTGACAGAATTCTCTCCTCCACTGGGTCCGCGATCACCGCGTCCACCATAAATATAGCGACACTGAGGCGGACCCTCATAACGCGAACCGAGGCCTGTTCTTCTCACACATCGGCTGGCTGATGATGAAGAAGAACAACGAAGTCATCCTCCGCGGGAAACAGATGGACATGAGCGATATTGAGAATGATAAAGTTATTCAGTTTTATGAAAGGTTGGTTGTCCCTAACAGCTTTACACGACACGTTTGGTGTAGTGGCTACAGTGGCTAAGTGTAGTCAGCGAAACCAAATGGTCCTGGGTTCGAATCCCGGTAGGGGCAAATGTTTGTATGATGAATATGGACATTTGTACCCGAGTCATGGATGTATATTTATAATATGAATGTATTTACGAAAAAAAAATGTATTTAAGTAGTGTATCAACCATCTGGTATCCATAACACAAGCCTTAAGTGCTTAACTTGGAACTAGATGGTGCTGTGTGCAATGTCAGACGATATTTATTTATTTATTTTGTTTTTGGCGTGGCTACGAGGATCTGCCACCTTTTCCAAACCCGTACATTTCATAAAAGACGAATAAGTACTAGGTATTAACACAGGTAGACAAGGCTAGGCAAGGCTTTTGTACAAAAATTACAGCTATCACCAATTAATCAATTCTGCCAAGCAATCCTCTGCTAGATGGTCACCGACTGTTTGATCATTCATTTCTATTACCTACTGAGTTAATTTTTAATGTCAATATAACAATTAAACATAAAACTCCTATTATTTTATCAAACCGCATTTCAATGCCAGTCGATTTCAGTTTCACTTTAAACTGAAATATAACCGCAGAGTTAACGAAACGACGATCACTTTATAATCAACTGGAATATCCGACATTTGTTTCAATGTTTCAAACTTAATTAGGTGCTCTACTATGATCCTCAACCTTTCTGAAATACATGAAGCCATAAATAAGTATAACAATGCTTAATTTACAATTATTATCGGTTTGTACTTAACTGAAGAAGTACATGAAGTTGCAAGAAGTGTATGTACACAATCTTTGTATATATAATGTCATAAATGGCCACTTGCTGATGTGACAAATTCGATGTCTTTTACAGAAACTTCACGTCACTCAAGCTGATATTCTGCTACATTCTGCCAACAATGATCGGTGTACTGCTTTGGAATGAAGACTGGAAGTGTGCCGTTGCGTGGCAGTGCTTCATCCGGTTCCTTGGCATGTTCCACAGTGAACTTACTGTCAATAGCCTCGCGCACGCTTACGGATATAGGCCTTACAACAAGTAAGCATCTACAGCGTGGCACTTTAATGGCGACATTAATTTAACACACGTATACGGTTTCGCGTTTTTGATTCATGGACATATTTTAATTTCAATAAACGTTATAATTTATTTACAATTTTCTAAAATAGCATCCTGGAGCAACCTGTACTTAAAGAACTCAGCGCAGAGGTTATTTGCCGGGATAACCGATCATAACATAGCATGAATTAAATTAAAACGAATAACGTACAAAGAGTAGGCGAATTGAAGGAAAGAGAGAGGCCCTATGTCCGGCGAGTGGCGCAGGCGGTAGTTTTAAATTTATGAATTATATTATTTTAATATATTTTTTATGATTACTGGCCACTAGCCCTACCCGTGTGTTAAATTAATGTCGCCATTGTAGCTCCACGTTGTATAATTATCTACATGTTTGCTCATCATACTAACAGCGTTGATTATGTATAATCTAACTCGTATCTTCGTAAACAACGTCTATTTCTAACCATAATATCGTTACTAAATTTCCTTTAAAATTACAAACTTCCAATATCTTTCCTACATGCTAAAATGTCGCGCGTGTTTGCTTTCGCAGTACTGTTTATTTTCATGAGATCTGTATTTTTTTTTTTTATAGAAATATAATACCAGCGGAGAATCGCTTCGTGGCTACTTGCACACTCGGCGAAGGCTGGCACAACTACCACCATGCGTTTCCCTTCGACTACAAAGCAGCTGAACATTTCGATATTCTGAACTTCGCCACTACTTTCATAAGGTTCTTCGAGAGGATAGGCTGGGCTTACGACTTGCGGGAGGCTAGTGCAGATGTCATTAATTCTATGGCCAAGAGATTAGGTGACGGTACTCCTGTTCATTTCCCGTTACCTGAAAGTACATTTAATGAAAGAGCAACCGGTTGAGATATTCTGATCGATAATCGCTATATCGAATGATGAAAAACTATCCTATAGTGAAAGAACATTATGGCATTGATCAATTGTACAGATAAGGATTACCTAATGTATAATTAAGACGAAGTCTGACTAAGTTAGAATATACATACCTATTACGAAACCTAAAATAATGATTAGCTATAATTTTTTAAATATTTTTTTTTCTACTAGAAGAAAAAAAATTGCATTTAAACTATACAGGGCATGGGACGCCCTGTATATGTACATAGTTTGTTCCTAAATAAGAATAAATTGATTTCAAACACATGGAGAATAAGCTTTTATTTTTGTATTTGCCTTCCGTATAAACGATTTTCTTTGGCCACGCGCCAAAAGATCCTTAGACCCGAGTTCACCAACAGATGGTTAAATTTTAAACACGTGTTTAACAATATTTTGCTGTTCACCAAGCACTAACCATTGATTAAGTGCTGTAATCGAATCATTAACTTAAACGTACTTGCCAACTCAGTTTAACCATTGGTTTATGCTACCTGATGTGAAGTTTGGCATTCGGAGGAGGTGGAGGTAGTCTTCCACCACCTAAAAATAATGTGTTACGTTATAAATATCGCGACAATCCGGAACTACAAAGTATTAGGTAAATTAATTACCACGTTTGCTTAGCAGTCATAAATAGCTCCCGTTTCCGACTTGTTGATTGTTTTTTTGTTTGGCATTTGATATTTTCCCAGAAAGTAAGTTTGAAGTGTGTGCTAAGAGCATCCAATTCGTCGGCCAGATGCTTCGAACCACTTGCTTTTTCGGCATTTTGTTGTTAGCGTCCGATTTTTTATTTTCTATTATGTCTCTGTACTTTATTACAAGTTCCGTTACTACCGATTTCTTGGATTTACGGTACGAATTTACAGTACGTTTGCGTTTATCTTCCACATTTACTGATTATAAAAGAAAACTAACACGACAGCACGAAAGAATTATGAATTGAGTTTGATCCATTGACTTCCTAGCTCAATGGTTTGATCACACAGTTTGACAATGGAAATTGATTGATGTTGACTTTCAACATTCACAAAAAATTGTTATACCATTCGATCATTCAGTCATTTTCGAGTCACTCATTCAAAAACGTTTGGTTATTTAACAGTTGGTTAGAAATAAATGGTGAACTCAAAAAAAAATGTGCTTTGTTTAAACAACTGTTAAATGCTAACAGAACGGTGACGTAATCAATGATTATGTTGTAGTTGGTGAACTCGGGCCTAGACAGCTATGTCCTACAGTCCATCCACAGTTAGTTTACCTCTGAGTTTGCATCACTTTCAAAATCACAGTGATCTTTATTGCTGGTGCAATAAGGTTACTGTTAGGTTGCTGCCATTGACAAGACTGTCAAATTCACAATGATCTTTATAATCTTTACAGTAAGGTTGCTATTAGTTGCTGCTCTCAGAGGTAAAATAACTGTGAATGGACTGTATATGTCCACAACGCACACTTGCTCTATAAGGCTCTATTAAAACCGGTCCGAAATGAATAAATACTTATTGCAACAGTAAGTTGTTTTTGAAAAACACGACTTAGTCCAGAAACAAAATAAAAACAAATATTTTGAAGTTTGGCTATTTGAAAGGACGCAGCAGTTTTGCTTTTTCTTATTTTATTTTATTTTTAATAATACACACAATGCCTCTTATGGACATAAGTAATCCATACATAATAAGGTTCCTTGTCGAAAATTATGAAAAAACTGCGAAACTACGCATGAGATGGAACAATATTCATAAGGAAAAGTTAAATGAAGCAGCCACCCTACAACGCGAAGAGAAAGGGTTTAGTGAATTAGATGTTATTAAAGCAACCGTGGAGTCAGGCATGCCTACTTCGATCAGGGATAATACATCCAATGCAAGAAACAGACGACTAAAACCTATCTGCGACCGGTCCATAGTACAAGGCGTGGTTCAGTTGAAAAAGGGGCATTCTATCGTCGATGTTAGTCTCGGTGATCCTAAAATCGACCCTAAACTGGGACGGCCCGACACAGACTTGTCCATCGATCCCGTAATGCGACCAATTGACCCCAAACAAAAGAGAATACTTTTTAAAGGCAAACCAGCCTTTGGTCGTGAAGTGTATTTGAAGAAACGGTATGCGGCAGCTCCGGAAGATAGATATTATTTTGCCGAGACTGCTGGGTGGTACTGTGGCTGGAGACTAAAGGACAGTTTCTTTGGCAAGCAGAAGTTGGAATACGGTCGTGTGTATCGTTTAGCTCGCGAACAGAGCCGCAGCGGACCCAGCCCAGATCCCATACATTACAAAAAGGCTGGTTTTGAAGCAGGCAAATGTTTATTAGAGTAATTTTTCTTTTGTATATGGTTTATGTTTAATAATATTATTATTTTGTTACTATACTTACTATACAATAAACTTTTTAAATCCAGTATTTATAATGTATTCATAGTTACTTGTTCATGTGAGTCATGATGTGGCTTCATTCATCGCTATTATGTCGGTGGTACCGTTTACCTATCTAAAAAAAGTACTCTGTGGTACCGTGGTAAATAGAAGTGTAGCCGTTAGAATAACTATAAACAAGGAATCAAAGTAATCAAAATAAATGATACTGTGTCTATTTGAAGCAATGACTTACATAATGTTCAAGTAGTTTCGGAATTGCACGACAGCTACTTTGAACTGTTTAAACGGGACTGGGCATAGATGAAATACTAGGGCTTGATTGGCAGTGTGCGATGCGGACTAATACGCCTACTGTGTAGTTTATCCCGAGTTTTGTGAGAATCGATAAGTAAATCCTTATTAGGTCAAAAAGCATAGAGCTTTTTTATTGTTTAGAAACGTTTTAAGTGCTTTTCACATAATGCCAATGACTAAAGATAGTCATTGCATAATGCACAGAGTACTTTTATATATTATAATGTCATCTATATAATGTTATTGTATTTTTGTTTAGTAGTATTTTTATTATTTTAATACAGGTTTCTATTATTTTATTATAGGTTTATTACATTTCTACGAAATATAAAAATGCCGCTAGACTACTCAGATCCAACCACACAAAGGTTTATAACCGAGTGTACTAATAAAGCTAATAAGCAGCGTACGCAGTGGTTTCATAAGCACAAAAAAGAACTTATCCAGAAAGCTCAATGTACGGAAAAGCACAAACACTATACTAGTGAACAGATAGAAGAGACTCGAGTTGGGGCAGGCATTTTAGCTCTGAGTAACCAACACAAAGTAAGTGTCGTGCATCGAAGGAGGTGTGTGTTAACAGGAGCAGCGGATACTACCGCCCTAAACCTTTTCTTTATGGAGGCAGAAGAGCCCGCTGTTATGAAACCGGTGGAAACAAATGAGTCTAGCATTATTTATAAGGAATTGGCAGCTGGTGGTGGCCGTAGAGCTTACCTCAACGCGAGAAAGTGCAAGTTACCAGAAGAGAAATACAATGATTGTCTAACAACTAGCAACGTCTATGGATGGGCGTTGCGAAGAAGCTCTGTTAGATCTAGTGCGCCAGAACACAAACGTTTCGCCTCTTTCTTCCGTGACATGGCAAGACTTTCGGGAGTTTATCCGGATCCACCACATTACAAAACACCAACTGCACCATATAAAACCTGCACGGTTTCCGAATAGCGTAAATCCTGCATCAAACAACAAAGTTTCACCACATTTCATCGAATCAAGTCACCGCGTGGTTTTTTCGCATTTGAATAATGTCTTATTATTATATTAATATCAATAAAGTCTTAGCGGCATAACCCGTTTTTTCTATACACGGAAGATATTTTATAACAAAGTACAAGTGCTGTTGTTTGTGTTAGGGAGCAAATAATAATAAATAATCAGACTATAATGTTCCCACTTTGTGCATTCAGCTCGAACTTTGGAATCGTTTCAAGTGCTTAGGGAGCTCCGAGGACGATTATAACGATTTGTTCGTGAAAACTGTCCATAAGGTCGGGTCTAAGATCTTCAAGACCCGCCGTAAAAATAGGAACAAGTGATAAATGATAAATGATTTTTATTTCTGTAAGTTTGTACAAACACTTTTACACGACAATCGTATTTTAAAAACTAGATTTCCTATCTGTTTCCTATCTGACTACTCTGAGAAGAAAGGCCGAAACAAACTCAGAGGTCACAGTCTCTTTTAAAGTCCAGACAAAATCTTGGTCAGATCATGTGAAGGCTATGTAGATCGGTGTCTGAAATGGTCTTTTGAGGAAAGAACCAAACAGATTGAGTGGACCTGTCCAGTCAGTGCACGTAATTGTCAGCAATCGTGTAGCTGAACTCAGAACATAAGGAGCTCAACGATTCGACGAACAATACCAAAGAAAGGACATTTGAGGAGGCCGCATAAATTACTCAAACTGCCAGATCATGATTAAACTAATTGAGAAAAAAAACACGAAAAAACCAACGACCGACATAGTTCTCACATTCACAATAATTAGAATAATCTTTGAGGACCATGTAGATTGGTGTCTGAAATGGTCTTTTGAGGAAAGAACCACACAGATTGAGTGGACCTGTCCAGTCAGTGCACGCATTTGTCAGTAACCGTGCAGCTCAACTCGGAACTTAAGAAGCTCAACGATTCGACGAACAATACCAAAGAAAGGACATTAGGGTAGGCCGCACAAACTACTCAAACTGCCAGAACATGATTAAAACTGGAACAATAACACATACCTAGTCCACACATTCACAATAATTAAAAAATAATATAATACTTTAAACAGTAAATATTAATGTCATTGTATATGTAAATACACAATGCCATACCCACTTCTCCTTCTTACCTGACGTCCCGAATTCAATATTTATGCACTGCCCATAGTAAAAATCTTCGTTCCACCAACAATCGTCATCTACGATGTCCTTCTCACCGTTCCGGCTTCATTAATTCTTCTTTCTTTGTCCAGGCGGTTTTTCTTTGGAATGCGCTCCCTCTGAATATCAGGACAGCAACCAGTCAGTTGTCATTTAAAGTGAAAACACGTGAACATATCCGTCAGAAATTGGCCGAAACATCCCAGCGCTGAGTTGCTGGATTCGTTTTCTCCTCTACCGATCGTTATATTGTTTATTTTGTTAATATGTATGTATCTATGTATTAGTATTTATTCTTGTATTTTAAAGTCATTTCCGAGCCATCTATCCTGTATGTTGCACCTGCCATGGTTTATATCTGCATCACCCTAAGGTTGACTAGTAGAAAATGCCTCAGGCATTAATAATAATAAATTCATTTATTTCAGACATAATTACAAAATTGTCCATATAGTGTTAGTAACAGAGGTCTTAAAAACTATGTTAAATCAAATCAAATCAAATTTATTCGTAAATGTAGGTTTCATTACAATAGGATGTTATAATAAGATGGTCAGTTCGCTACATTTTACCCGAGAGTATACAAATAATAATAACGATAGTGGTGTCGAAACCACAGACACACATTTGACATCATTTGTTAGTATACTAGTATTAATTCACATTATAAAAATTCAAATAGACATTAAAACACCACATAAAAATACAACAAAAATAACATTACATATATTAATTATGTCACGTGAAGCCGAATAAGCCTCCCCAGCACTGCAGACTCCGGCCTATCTGATATCATCCTCAGAATTCCGTTGGGGCTCCCACGGATCCTAAACATCAGAGATGCTGCTTTTTTACGCATTATGGCATAAAAATCGTCGGCCCTAGCGTCAGCAAACATGCCTGATGCGCTGCAGAAACGTGGGAGCCCCACCAGAACTCTGAAGGCGTTGTTGTATTGTACGCAAAGAGCGTTGTAGGCCCGTTGCGTGTAGCTGGTCCATAGAGCACTGGTGTAAAAGCTTTGGCAGTAGGCCCTGAATAGTGTCACTTTTCCATCTACTGTACACCTTGCAAATCTATGCACCAACATATTCGCACGAACCGACAACGCCCTTCGCTCCCTCTCGATATCTGCATCGTCATTTAGGGTCTCAGTCACTATGTGTCCTAGGTATCTAAACTGAGAGACACGTTTCAGAGGTACTTCGTTTAAAAAAACTGGGGGTACATGCTCCGGTGACTTATTCTTACCTCTAATCAAGCAAACTGTAGTACAGGCATAGATGGCATAAACACCAAAATAATAAAATGTATCAAAAATCTGATTGTATATAACCTAAGCAAATGCTTTAATAAACTGCTAGCCAACGGAAACTTTCCTGAAACACTAAAGATAGCCAAAGTAACACCTATTTACAAATCAGGTAATGCTACTGATCCTGGTAATTATCGTCCTATTTCAGTCTTACCAATAATTTCAAAAATATTAGAAAAAATTCTCCATAACCGACTAGAAACATACCAAAACTCTATAAACTTTATTATTGAAACTCAGTATGGTTTCAGACCAAAAAGTAATCCCACCTCAGCTACAATTGATCTCGTAACTAAAATTAAACACAACATAGACTCTAAAAACATATGTTTAGGTATTTTCATAGATCTGAAAAAGGCATTCGATACGGTTTCCCACAAACTACTTTTAATGAAACTAGAATCCATTAATATTACTGGTAATGCTCTAAAAATGTTTAAATCATACCTAACCAAACGTTCGCAAGTGGTTAAACTGGGCAATCATCAAAGTGGCGCAAAACCTGTTACATGTGGCATTCCACAGGGATCAATTTTAGGTCCCTTGCTCTTCCTTATATACACGGTCAATTTTAGGTCGTTCTGGAACCGAAAGCCATATACTCGATCATCGAATTCAAAACGATTGGGACTATTATTTTCAAAAAGTTACAATAAAACAAAATCACGAAAAATCTAATTTATTGTTTTTTTTGTGTAATAGTGAGAACTCGTAGTAACGCTTCCTTGCGATTAATGCATATGTGTGTAAAACGTATCGACGAAGTGCAAAACTTGCGAACGGTACCCACTCATTGAAAAATTCATTCATCGATCAGACAGCATGATCCGTAAGCCACGCCCCCGGCCCCATACAGTCTAGCCGACCGCCCGCGCGCCCCCGCCACGCGCCATTCCTAATTTCTTATTCCTTTCTCTAGTATTGTCTCGCGTTTCGTTGTATTAGGTCACGCACGCGCAACCTAATTACGCGCCAAAAATTTGAGTTTTGGGCTATGGTAGATTTTTATGTGACATGGCGAACCATAACTTAGAAGAGGCCAGACGTTTGTATGCTCAGCCGGAACACCTGAACTCACTGCGCGCACGTGGAATCACTGACCCTCAAGTTCCCTTCACCTCCACCATCCTGGCTGTAACCCAGCGCCTCCTCGATCATGGACAGTTTCGAGCGCCCACACACGCGCAGGGCCGCGGTAGACTACCATACTCGGCGGAATTGGAGGAAGACATACAGGAATACTTCGAACGCGATCCACGCGGCCACGTCGTAGTACCATAATGGCGGCCAGGCGATTCAATGTTAGCCAATATTATGTATCTCTCTGGCACATTAACGCGGTCTGTTCTATCAGTTCAGTGCGTGCGTATTTAAACAGTGTGTTTGGTGAGCAGTAGATAGGTCGTGGTGGCCTTGTGGTTTGGCGCATGGAGCCCTGACTTAACACCACTGGATTTTTATGTGTGGTTCGAGATAAAAAGCGTACTACTCGAGATGACTTAAGAAGTGCGACAGTGGACGCTTTTAATATTGTGAAAAGTGAAGTGAATAAAAGAGTACCTACAAGTAAGTAAGTATTTACCTACTTAGATACGAAACATGTACTCGTACTTACTTATTACTGACGCGACGGTCCTAAGCCCGTAGGAATTATGAAGGAAAAATTAGAGTTATTTAACTGATAGGTATGTAGGTAGATAAACGCAATTTAAATCAAACAATGGTTATGAATGCGGAATCAAACGATTTATTATTGTCGCGGGTACTTAGGTATCTACAGCAACAAAGTGCAAGTAGGTACTGATGACCGCGACTGGACACCACAGTGAAAGGTGGACATCTTGTTCACTGTGTACCTACCTACATCAAAACAATATTTTTTGACCGTGGGAGGACAAGGAGGTTCCTCAATAATATCCTTGCTAGCAAATTTCTAGTATTAATGTACTTACCTACCTACTGAAAAAAAAAACGTTATTACATTAAAATTCCTGCTTGCCATTTGGACGTACCTACCGCCACTATTTAAGCGGATTTAAACTTATTTATACTCTAAACATATGGCTGTAGTACTATGTCTATTTTATCTATGCGTACGTTGAGGTACCTAGTTCACAGAGGTCGCCGATCACCGCTAACATGCAATAGATAAAATAGGTACACAAATAAAAATACGAAAAGCGAATTCAGACTTTATTTCGTAACCGTAAACGGTAACAAATCGAAATTTCACCAAACTAGGTACAAGGAACGTAGGTACGCAGTTTACTAAAATTATTCTGAGAAGCCACAGAATCGATGCACAACCGAATTCAGCGGTTAACTTTGTAGGAGATGATAGTGTTGTGCTTGTGAGCGTCTTCTGTTCGGTGTATGTAAGATCTTCTTCAGGGAACACAATGAAACGGTCCAGACACTTTATCAACAGTTTATTCTCACTACTAATATTATAAATACAACAGCATAAACAGGCAAGTATTGCGATTTAGCGTAAGCAGAAGGATTATGTTCGCGGAGCAAGCGAGCGTGCGTCGGCCGTGAGCGAGCGAGACGGACTGGTTGGCGCGGGCGCGCGGGTCGGTGCGCCGGCGATGTTTCTAGGCTTCCTTTGTTCTGGTGAGTAGCGGGACTCGATGCGCTATTACACGGTACGACACGACGACCACTCAACGATGCGATTCTGCAGTACTGGTAAGTTGGTTTATTATTATGTTAAGTGTTATTGTGTATGTTTGTACTTTGTGTATTAGTATGTAAAGTATTTTATAGTATATATAATTTAGTTAGTAAATGTAATATTATTATTATAATGTACTGTGGTTACACCACATGACTCCCCCCTTGAGACCATCCTAGGATGGGCGATAATAGTCAGGGATTCTCACTTTTCTTCCTGAACGAGTAGTTCTTACTTCGTTATCATTGGTTTTTGTGTTTGGTGCTTCATTTTCCAGCGGACGAGTCTCTGAACGAGTATCTGGCGTAAGTATATAGGCTGGTTTCAACCTCTCTATTGATACTGTCTGTTCTTTTCCTTTGACAAGCAGCTTAAAAACTTTTGTGTCTCGTTGCAGGACAAGGTATGGTCCAGTATATGCCGGCTGAAGGGATCCTCTCACGGTGTCATCTCGGACGTAAACGTGAGTGGCAGAAGGTAAATCTCGGAACACGAAGATGTTCCGTCTGCTGTGTCTTGCGGCTGGCCGAGGGCGGATATTGTTCATAATGGAACGTAGTCGTGCTAAGTACTCGGTGAGGTCGCTGGTCATGTGCTGGTCGGCGATTGGCTGCAGAAACTCTCCGGGCAGTCTAAGGGGTTCACCGTAAAGGAGTTCGGCGGGTGACGCTTGAATGTCCTCTTTGAAGGCGCTTCTCATTCCTAGCAGTACCAGAGGTAAGCTTTCCGTCCATTTTAGGGTTCCATGGCACATTATAGCGGCCTTAAGCTGTCTGTGCATCCGTTCTACCATTCCGTTGCTTGCAGGATGATACGCAGTGGTTCTGTTGCGTTGAAATCCGGCAAGTTCTGAGAGCTGTTTCATCAGTGCGGACTCAAATTGCTTCCCGCGATCTGTTACGACCTCTGTGGGGCAACCGTAACGTGCTATCCAGTTACGAACGAGAGCTTTGGCCACTGTTTCAGCGGTTATGTCTTGCATGGGGATTGCCTCGGGCCATCGAGTGAATCTATCCACGGCGGTGAGACAATAACGGTAGCCATCTGAGAGGGGTAAGGGTCCGACGATATCAATGTGCACGTAGGTAAATCTGCCGTTCGGTAGCTTGAAGGTGCCCATCGGTGGTGTTACGTGCCTGGTGACCTTTGAGCGTTGGCATGCGTGACAGAGTTTGGACCAATCGCGACAATCTTTGTTTATTCCTGGCCATACGTAACGCTGAGCCACTAATTTTGCGGTGGCTTTAGCGCCAGGGTGGCTAAGTGAGTGTAGGCTGTCGTAGACTTGCTTCCTGAGCTCTTTTGGGACGTAAGGTCGTAGGCTCTGAGTGCTGTCGTCGCAGTAAAGTTCCAGTTTTGTTCCAGGTACAGTTACTTTGACAAATTTAAGCGAAGATCCACCTTCTAAGAGTTGCCTTAGTTCTGGGTCGTTACGCTGTGTAATGGCCAAGTTCTTCGACTCGACAGGCTGTATGATTTCCTCTATTCTTGAGAGAGTATCGGCAACTATGTTGTCCTTTCCCGATATGTGTTGGATGTCTGTCGTGAATTGTCCTATGTAATCTAAATGGCGAAACTGCCTTGGTGAACATTTTTCTTTGTGACCCTGGAAAGCGAAGCAGATGGGCTTGTGGTCTGTAAATACCGTGAAGTGCCTTGCTTCCACGAAGTGTCGGAAATGTTTCACGGATTCGTAAATCGCGAGCAGTTCTCTGTCGTACGGCGAGTATTTCTTTTGTGATGTACTCAATTTACGGCTGAAAAAGGCGAGGGGTTGCCATTCTCCGTCTTTCTCCTGCTGTAGAACTCCTCCGATTGCGACGTCTGATGCGTCCGTGACTAGCGCTAGTTTGGCGTCCATGTCCGGGTGCGCGAGGAGAGCTGCTTGGCATAAGCTCTTCTTGCAGCCTTCAAATGCTTCTAGTGCTTCTCCGATGACATTTATGGGGTGATTTCCCTTTACAGATCCGGTAAGCAGGCTATGCAATGGCGTTTGGGATGAGGCTGCGTCTTTTATAAAGCGACGATAGAAATTAATCATCCCCAGGAATCTCCTGAGTTCCTTAACGGTTTTCGGGATGGGGTAGTCCTTTATGGCTTGGATCTTGTCATCCAGTGGTTGGATGCCTGCACGAGATACGCTGCAGCCGAGGAATGTTACTTCTTCTGCCCCGAAAACACATTTGGAAGTGTTTATGACCATTCCATATTCTTTTAATCGTTCAAAGAGGAGGCGTAAATGGCGGTAATGGGTCTCTTCGTCGGGGGATGATATTAGGAAATCATCCAAGTACGTGTAGCAGAAGTCCAGGTCACGAGTCATTTCGTCCACGAATCTTTGGAACGTTTGTCCCGCGTTTCTAAGACCAAACGTCATAAAAGGGAACTCGAACATTCCAAAAGGTGTTGTTATGGCCGTTTTGGGAATATCCTCGGGGTTTACTGGTATTTGGTTGTACGCCTTTATTAAATCGATTTTCGAGAATATTTGACAGCCAGTTATGTTCTGAGTGAAGTCCTGGATGTGCCGGATAGGGTATCGGTCGGGGATCGTTCGTGCGTTTAGCATTCTGTAATCGCCGCATGGTCGCCATCCGTTGTCCTTTTTTGCGGCGAGATGAAGGGGCGACGACCATGGGCTCTCAGACGGTCGTGCTGTCCCTATTCTCAGCATTTCTTCGAACTCCTGTTTCGCGATCTTCAGTTTGTCCGGGGCAAGTCTTCTTGGAGTGCAATATACGGGCGGTCCGGCGGTTGTTCGTATGTGGTGAACCGTATTGTGACGTATGACCCGATGTGCACCTGCTGGCCGAGTGATTTCGGGAAAATCTCGAAGAAGGTTCAAGTACTTTGACTCCCCTGTTATCGTTTTAACTGAAGTTATGGCATCTGATGCAGGAACTGGGTTTGCGTTTGCTGACAGGCTGGTCTTGTTGTCGATCAGGCGTTTGTTACGACAGTCTACTACTAAGTCGTAATGCGATAAAAAATCGACTCCGATAATTGCCTTTGTGACGTCAGCAATTATGAATTGCCAGGAAAATGCCCGGCGAAGCCCTAGGTCAAGTTCCATTTGCTGGGCACCGTATATGGCAATTGGTGTTCCATTCGCTGCGAAGACGTTGAGTTCGGTAGTACGTGGTCGCCTTTGTTTCAGGGCGGAGCGGGGAAAAACGCAGATGTCGCTCCCAGTGTCGACTAAAAACTGCATTTTTGTCCTTCTGTCCGTTATGTAAAAGCGACCGGTGGTTGTACTATGGCAATCATGTGTCGCTACTAATGACTGCCTTTGGCTTTTCCCGACCCTGATTGATAATCACAAGGTTTTAGGCATCTTCGCGCCTTTTCTCCATATTTGTGGTGAAAAATACAGGTTGGGTACTTTTTATAAATTGAGTGGGAACGCGTGTTGCTCCTTTCCCTTTGGCTTCTGTTCTTCGACCTGGATCTAGAATCTCTTGTTGAGAGGGCCTTCACTTGACGACTGAGCTCTGCTATCTCTTTCGACAATTTTTCGGCAATTGAATTGGGCACTGCGTCCGTGGCGGCCACTTGAAACGCGGGTGGTACGAGGTCGTGTACTTTATCTGCCAGGTTTGCGAGTGCAGAAAGTGATGACTCTGGCTGCGATGCTACAACTATTTGTATATTACCCGGTAAGCGGCTGGTCCACACAGTCTTTATGAAATCGTCCGGTATGTCTGGGCCCGCTAGATGTTGCAGGTGTCGAAGAAACGCGGATGGTCGCCTGTCTCCTAGTTCCTCATGCATCAGCAACTGGGTAAGTTCTTTTTCGCGCGAAGCGGATAACCTTTTAATTAGCTCACTTTTTAACTTTTCGTATTTGCCACTAGCTGGAGGATTAATTAAAATATCTTTCACCTCTGCGGCGTAACGGTTTTCCAGGTGCGAGCTGACGTAATAATATTTGGTGTCGTCATCCTTGACACCTGAGAGCGCAAAACTTCCTTCTATTTGCGCAAACCAGACTGCTGGTTCTTCTGCCCAAAACGGTGGGAGTCGTACACCGACACGACAAATGTCGGAAGGTGTAAATGTCCTTTCTTTGGAATGCGACCTGCCTTCGTCACCTTGTTTGTCGGAAGGCTTTTTATTTTGAGACATTTTTAAATTTGGTTTTCACTAGCTTACGGTTTTATGCCGTTCCGTGTAGTGTCCAATCACGTCGGGGCCACCAATGTAGGAGATGATAGTGTTGTGCTTGTGAGCGTCTTCTGTTCGGTGTATGTAAGATCTTCTTCAGGGAACACAATGAAACGGTCCAGACACTTTATCAACAGTTTATTCTCACTACTAATATTATAAATACAACAGCATAAACAGGCAAGTATTGCGATTTAGCGTAAGCAGAAGGATTATGTTCGCGGAGCAAGCGAGCGTGCGTCGGCCGTGAGCGAGCGAGACGGACTGGTTGGCGCGGGCGCGCGGGTCGGTGCGCCGGCGATGTTTCTAGGCTTCCTTTGTTCTGGTGAGTAGCGGGACTCGATGCGCTATTACACGGTACGACACGACGACCACTCAACGATGCGATTCTGCAGTACTGGTAAGTTGGTTTATTATTATGTTAAGTGTTATTGTGTATGTTTGTACTTTGTGTATTAGTATGTAAAGTATTTTATAGTATATATAATTTAGTTAGTAAATGTAATATTATTATTATAATGTACTGTGGTTACACCACAACTTTATAAAAATAAGGTCTTAATTCGGTACAATATTTTCATAGAACAGGGCACCACCAACTTATAATGAACTCTATTTGACAGATAAAACGATTCATTTTTCTGTTTGAATTGCCTGCCTTTGTAGAAGCCGTCGTACCGCGCAGCTGCGCTGCAAGTTACATTGTAAAACTTCGTAGGCAGTATTATTTTTATTCATCATAATTTTATTATGGTAGGTAGCTGTATGCTTTTTAAGTACCTATTAGCTCGACACTCGATTCAAGGCCTTAAATACAACTCACAAGCGTACTCGTCATGTCTAGTTGAGGTAATAGACCGTACGATTACTAGTGATTTCGTGATGCGAGAGTAGTGAATGAAATTTCAATTAATTTCTCTCGTTTACGAGGAGATGTGATAGTAATAAACACCGTGCCGTACGTCCAATTAGGTTCCAATACAAACGAGAGATAACGGAGGTAAATGAACTTACACCAACCTAAATCGTACCTACCTGAAATAAAATACCTACTTGCAGCAACGTCCGTTGACCTACCACGAGCGCGCCATCGCACAGCTGTTCGTTTATGAATGAAATAGTGGAAGGGCTACTAAGATTTAACTCGAATGACAGAATAAAAGTGATACATTTCTAACTTCTATATTAGATGTCTTAAAAAAATTATAACAATGCCAATAGTAACTATTAATCGTCTGGAGTTACTGTGTTTCGGCTCCAGAACGATGTAAAATTGATCGTGTATATAAATAATATAAATGACATAAAGTTACGCGGTCACTTAACCTTGTATGCCGACGATACATCTTTATTCTACTTTGGGTCTTCGATTCATGCCATCATCTCACAAGCTCAGGAGGACTTAAACGCCCTATTTACCTGGTTTCAGTTCAACCTTCTAACAATAAACACCTCCAAAACATGTTACGTAATATATAAGGCAAAAAACAAACATATTCCTCCATTCAACCCACTTACAGTAAATGATGAGCCGCTACAACTAAAAACTTGCGAAAAATATCTCGGGCTTAGAATAGACAGCTCCCTTTCGTGGAGTGCTCATATCGACTATATAAAAAACAAGCTCTCGACACAAGTCGGAGCTCTGCACAATTTAGTTCGATGCGTTCCACAAGGATTGCGACACACTATCTATAATTCCCTAGTAAAGCCACATCTACGATACTTGGTCGAAGTATGGGGTAGTGCTCCAAAAACAAAATTGTCACAACTACAAATTTCTCAAAATAAACTGGTAAAAATGCTCTTCAATTACCCGTACCTAACAGCAACAAAAAAAATATACAGCGATACAAAAATAATGACCATAAAACAACTATATATATATAACACATGCATCTTTATCAGAAAAGTTCTAAACAAAACCATCCACTCAAATATCACACTTACCCAACACAAACAAGTTAGTCAACGAAGCACTCGGCGAGCAAGTTTATTGGTTTTACCAAAAAACTAGGACCAACTATGGTAAAAAAATGCTTACATTTGAGGGAGCACAGCTATACAACAAAATACCATCACGCATAAGGAACCTGCACTCATTTAATGCATTCAAAACCCAGCTGAGCCATTACCTGATTGCAAATCAAATATTATTTGAAAAATTAATGCTTTGGATGGGACAGGTTTTAGTTTTAATTTTAATTAGTATTTCTGTTCATGGATGTTGTCGAGCCTAAATTTGTTTTTTTTTTTATGTGTTAGTTATTGTTCTCAAGTAAGTGACATGTAATTGTTTTTATTGAGAATAAAGTTTCTTTAAACCTAAACCTAATCACCATGAACTCACTTTTTTTCTCATTGTATTTGAAACCATGAGCGACCGCATATGACTCACAAATACAGAGCAGTTTTCTCAAACCACTGAGCGACGGACTCAGCAACACCATGTCGTCAGCGTAACTGATGTTATTTACGCAGACGTCATCTATGTGACAACCAACGTGACTGTTACTGAGGCCCTCAATCAGCTGATTAACATACAAGTTAAAAGTCTTGGAGAGGTCAGGCCTCCCTGTCTGACACCACACTCAAGTGCATTAAGTCCGCCTTTGTACAGTATTTTTTTTCACTTGTGCGTAAAGTTTTAATTAATAAATAAGTATAGATTCTTATAGCAAAGATTAAAAGTAAAAGAGTTAGCAAAATAAAATTAGAATAAATTAACATTGCCTATGTTTTGTTGGAGCAGCTCAATCCCAAGCCTTTTTGTCCTCGATATAGTCTTTGACAGTATAAAAGGCATTCTGGCATATTTTCCTCTTCATAAAAGATTTGAATTTATTAAGGCTTAGTTCTTGAATGTGGCTAGGAAGTTAATTATAAGAGGGTATACATTGGCATCTAAACGAGCCACCTTTTTTCTTGAGCCTGGTTGTAGGAACAACAAATTTGTGTTTGTTCCTAGTATTTATATTATGGATTTTTTAAACAGATTAATATTTTTATGTGCATACAAAAGATTTTCATAAATATACTGAGATTAATCCCTTTAATTTGTCTCTGAGGGAGTGTCTGGGACTTAATTTATAAATTGAACGAATTGTCCTTTTTTTAAAACATAAATTGACTATATTGGCGGCATTTCCCCACAACAGAATACCGTACGACATTACACTATGAAAATAACTAAAGTATACTAAACGGGCTGTCTCTTAATCAGTTTAACCACGAATTTTCTATGCTGCAGAGCTAAGCTTCTTTGACAATTTATCTATATGGGGGCCCCATTGAAGCTTGGCATCCAAAGTTGTGCCTAAGAAGGCTGTGGTATTTTCGGGTTTCAACTCTTCACCCTTTATGAGAACACTTGTTTCTACTTTTCTAACATGAGTCTAAGTGTCGTCTGCAAACAGCACTATATCATGTTTATCCTTTATGAGGTAAGGCAAGTCGTTTATACAACGTGGCGCTACAATGGTGACATTAATTTAACACACGGGTAGGGCTAGTGCCCATTAATCATAAAAAAATGTATAGGAAAATGATTAATATTTTGAAAAACATTTTTTTCAAACAAACTAAATAATAAAAAAGCTACTAAAATTGGGATCATCCTTGCATAAATTCATTCATGAAATTACTTACCTAGCTGGATTATGTTAACTCGGAGCGGCCACGCGTCGATTCGCGCGCTGGCAACCGCGCATCGCGTCTTGTACCTACTCGTGATCGTTCCGATTCTTTGGCGGCATATTATCAAAGAAACCGAGCGGCGCAAGTGGTACAAACACTTATCATATCACACTCTCTTGTTAGTATTTATTAGTAATAACTGTCATCACTAATCACTGCCATCACGATCACAAGTTTACACAAGCACTAATAGCACAAATAAATGCGTCCGTATCGCAAGAGGTGTAAACGTACCTACTAGATAAGAAAACGAAATCAAATCAAAGCGTCTTTATCGCAGTACCTATCTATGTTCTATGTTATTGGTTTGGTTTCCGCACTTAGTCCTTCAGTGGACCATTGTGCGTGAGCCATGTCGGCCGTCGGTGGTTATTCCAACCCGCCCACCTCCCTCCAGAAGCTGATTAGGTCTCCTGGTCTATTAAGAACATCTGTGTAAGATCTGGGTGTCCCGAGGGTTTTTGACCTAATTTGGGCGACGCCTGTGCACTCGAAGAGCACATGCGCGACAGTTTCGTCATCCTCCATGCAAGCCCTGCATAGAGGACTGTCCGTTATGCCTATTGTGTGAAAGTGTTTGTTTAGCGAGCAGTGTCCCGTGATGGTCCCCGTCACCAGGCGCATGCCTTTCCTGTCCAGGCGTAGCAACCACCTGGTTAGCTTGCCGTCTAGTGATGGCATGGCTTCCTTGGATTGCCTGCAGCCCGGTGACGACGCCCACCAGCTTTCTGCTTGTATGTGGGTGTACTCCTGTAGCCACCTGCGTAGTTGGTTGAAGGGGATGGGCACGATAGGTTCCGGTCCACAGACCGACGTGCTGGATGCCCTCCTGGCCAGCTCATCGGCTGCGTCATTACCTAGCGATCCACTGTGTCCTTTTATCCATTGTAGCGTCACTGTATTGCGGTTTGATACGGTTACCCGTTCAAGCGCATTGTGACATTCTAGTATTAGATTCGAAGTAATGCATTTTTGCCCTAGGGATTGGAGGACTGAGGCGCTGTCAGAGAGTATGCGGATTCGGGTGTCCGCAACTCTTCTGGCTGCTATGGCATAAGCCGCCTGTATTATGCCCACACACTCCGCCCCGCCTGATAGACCGTGTTGAGCATTCCCAGGGGTCTGGATATTTTTATGTTGAGGTCGTGTGAGAAAACTCCGACTCCAGTTCCGCAGTCGGTTTTTGATCCATCGGTGTAAATTCTCAGTTCCTTTAGGCCTGAATGGTCGTACTGCTCCTCTTCAAGCACTATGCTGTAGTGCTTTTGAAAGCAGTATTGTTTCAGGGCCTTGTCGCAGGGTGATGCCATCATCGGCTGACGCCTGATAGCCTCTTCCCTCAAACGTTTGTGCTTGACCCTGGAGTCGTTGCTCAGGGTTCCTGCTATATGTAGCCTAAAGGTAGCCAGGGTCACCTCCTCCCTCACAGTGAGGTGTAGGGGCGGTAGCCCAAGCATAGCCTGTAGGGCAGCGGTGGGTGCAGTTCTCATGCAGCTGGTGATCGCCGCACACGCGAGCCGCTGCAGCTTTTCGAGGTCTCTTTGGGCTGTGCTCAGTTCTGTTCTGGGCCACCAGACTACTGAGCCATATGTAATGATTGGTCGGATGACTGTGGTGTATAGCCAGTGTGTAACCCGTGGGCTAATCCCCCAATTCTTGCCAAGCAATCGCTTGCACTGCTACAAGGATATACTGGCCTTCGTGGTGATGTAGTTGGTGTGTTTTGCCCAATTCAGCTGTTTATCCAAAAAGATGCCCAGGTATTTGGTTTCAGTTGATAGGGTTAGGGTGGTATCAAAGAAACGTGGTAGTTGTAGTGTCGTTAATTTCCTCTTTTTTGTGAAGAGAATCAACTCGGTTTTTGTGGGGTTCACTGAGAGTTGGTGTTTGCCGCACCAATTCTCCACTATCTTCAGGGCCTGGCGCATTAGATTGCACAAGGTGTTTTCATGGGCGCCATTTATTATTATGGTTAAGTCGTCGGCGTAGCCTACGGTGAAGTAACCTTTGTCGTTGAGTTCTTTTATTAAGTTGTCTACGACCAGGTTCCATAGGAGCGGTGATAGGACGCCCCCTTGCGGGCAGCTCTTCGCTACAATGGCCCTTGTGGTGTCATTTACGGTTACTTGTACGGCTCTCTGTCTGAGCATATTAGTGATCCAGCCACTCACGGGTCTATATTGTGCCTGTCCAGGGCCGTGCTGATGCTTTTGAAAGTGGTTTTGTCAAAGGCGCCTTCGATGTCAATGAAGGCGGCCAGTGCTGAGCATTTGTAGTCCACCGCGCATGCAATTTTGGATACCACACTGTGCTGCGCGGATTCCGTTGATTTGCCTGTGGAGTACGCATGTTGTTGTTTGTGGAGTGGTCTTGCCCGAAGAGGTCCGTCTCGGATATGCCGATCGCAGAGTCTCTCTAGGGTCTTTAGTAGAAAGGATGTGAGGCTTATGGGTCTGTACGCCTTGTTAGGGTTGTGTGTAGTCAGCTTTGCCAGGTTTAGGTACAAAGATGACTTTCACTTCGCGCCAGGCTGGGGGTATATATCTGAGTGCTATGGATGCCCGATAGATAGCCTTCAGGCATAGTGTAATAGTCAACCCCCCATTGCAGCAGGGCCGGGAAAATGCCATCAAGTCCTGCGGACTTGTATGGTTGGAAGGTGTTGATAGCCCACTTTATGCGGTCTTCTGTTACTAGACTGTGGGCTCTGGACCAGTCGCGTTCCGTTGGAATCCAGTCTGGCTCAGCTTCCCAGGTCCTGTCGTCTAAGAGTTTACAGTCTGGGAAGTGGGTCTCAAGAAGGACCTTGCTGGTTTCCTGGTCCGTCAGTGTGTACGAGTTGTCGGGTCTTTTCAGCGCGCCGAGGGTTCGATCCTGGTCAGTTGCCAGTATCTTCCTTACTCTTGCGGCTTCATTGTTGTTTTCGATGGATTCACAGAACTTTCACCAAGCTGTTCTCCTGGCGGTTCTGATTTGCTTTTTGTAAGTGTATTGGGTCTCTTTGTATAGCTCCCAGTCTTCCGGTAGTCTGGTGTTCTTAGCTCTGTTAAATTGCTTTCTTAGTGTATTCCTGGGTTTACCTAGTTCGGCGTTCCACCAGGGACATCTCTCACTGTTAGTTCGAGGCGCCCTTAGCTTGCAGCATGCATGGTATGCCTGAGTTAGGTATTCTGTTAGCTTTGTTACAGTGTATTCTAGTTGTGTGGTGTCTTTTATGGTTGTTTGTGATAGGTGCCTGGTTAGTAAGGCTGCCAGGAGGCGCTTGTACCCGGGTACATCGGTGTGCCGCGGGTTTCGTCTCGGCATGGGTTTTTTAGTGTTGGTAGTTAGTGTGAAACGGATCCTTCTGTGGTCTGAGCAAGAAGGTTCTCCCGATACATGCCAGTTTGTGATAAGGTTGGTCGCGTTTTCTGTAGCAAGAGTTAAATCTATGATAGTCTGTCCTCGGGCTGTGACCCAAGTGGGTTCAGAGCCTCGGTTAATAATGTTAACGTTTGTAGAGAATAAATAAGTGGATAATACCTCTCCTCTGGAGTTCGATGCATCGCTACCCCAGAGCGGGTGATGGGCGTTCGAGTCGGTGCAGATAATGAGGTCAAGTTTGGTGTGCTTGCAGTGCTGTACCAGGTCGGCCATTTCTTTCGGTGAGCAGTCTGTGTCCTCGCCCGGCATGTATACCGAGGCCAGTACAACATCTGGAAGATCATCTACGGTCTGGAGTCTGACAGCTGTCAGATCTCTGGAACAGAATTGAGTAAGTAGCGCGGTAGGGATGTTTTTTGGTATGTATGCACAGGATCTAGGTTTGTCTGTGCTATGCGTGTTGAGGATTAGCTTACCTCCGATGTTACTGAGGCCGCATATTCTATTGTTCCTGATCCACGGCTCTTGGATCAGTGCGATTGTAGTGGGGGTTAACCTCCAGTGCCCTGCGTAAGCTAGCCGTGGCAGTTTGGCTGTGTTGGAGGTTTGTCTGGATGATATGGAGTGGTGTTGATGGCGATGGGGACGGGGAGGTGTTAGTCTGTGGTGGATCCATCGGACAGTTCCTCCGCTACCCCCTCTCTGTATTGGTTGTCGTGTGTGTCAACCGGCGACGACGCTAACAGCCTCTCGCTCCAGCCGGGAGATGTAGGTGGTATGGTGGCCTCAACGTCAGCCATCGCCGCGCGGGCCATGACCTCCTCGAGCTGGGCAATCTCCGTGTCCTCCGTCAGTGTCGCTGTCGGTGCGGTCTCCGTGTCCGTCGTACTGTCCGAGGGCTGGGCCGTGGGCCAGAAGCGCACGTATATCGAACCTAGCAGGTACGATATGCGACGCTCCCGACCCAGGACCTTTTCCGCCTCAGTCGGTGGTAGACCCAGGGTCAAATATGTCCCATAGTTCTCACCACCGACCCTGGTTGCCCTGTACATTGACCACCTGGCTATGTCGTACCAGGTGTTCTGACGTATCAGGATGTTGTGGAGCCTCAGCACGTCTCCTCGATAGCGAGGGACGAAAAGCGAGGCTCACACCCGGGTGGGCACGTCCGACTGTCGGAGTACCGTCAGTGTGATGTCTGTGTCTGGGAGTTTTATTCGGGGTACATTTTGTGACAGCCAGGTTAGGGCGTAGTCGTCCTCACACCACATTTGCACTGTGCCGTCCACTACCCGTGGGTATCAGCGGATGGCAGGGAGTGGTGTTGAAGGGAGTGGTGTCGACGGGTCACCGCCCATGAGTAGGTCTACTAGGCCTTTTTTTTTTTTGTCGCTGAGAAATGCTTTATGCATCCCCGCTCGTGGGGGACGAGACGGGGTATGTGGGACTCCTGTCGAAATCCGCACTCGACAGTATACCCACTAAAACTCAGCGGTGTTCCCACAACGCCGTGATGGGAGGGCTATGGGAAATTGGCTCAGCCTCTGCTTCCACAGCCCTCCCGGCGTATGCCCGCCTAGTTGGCGGGCCCCGCATGCCCCCCATTTAACTGGGGGGCTACGGGAATGGCCGGGAACACCCGGCCACTCCCGTCCGACACTGGTGGAGGCCCGTGCAATACAGGCAAAGGGCACCCCCGCACCCACCGCCTGCTGGCCTCCACCCGGGAGGAGCCGGAGGAGGTGACTACCAGACCGGTGTCTTCCTCGACCCCTCCCCTCTCCGGAGCGGCGCCACGCGAGAGAATCATCCCCCCGCGCGGGCGCCGCTGCCTCCCTCAGGGACACGACCGCCTATTCCGCAGCGGCGGCCGTGCCCAGTCTACGCCCACTCACCTCCCTCTGTAAGCAGAGGAGGAGTGGGCGTATCTGCCCTCTGTAGCCCGGTTCCCTTCACCGACCATCAAGCATGATCGGCGATTGGAACCGTGACCTTTCCCCGCTTGTTGAAGATTAGCCGCCAGCCCCAATTGTCCCCCAAAACCGCACTGGGAGAAATTGGAGCCGACGTTGCCCAGGGTGCGCCACGAGGAGGCTCTTCAACGTGCACCCCAGGTCTACTAGGCCTACTTTAACCTGCTCGGCCTCTTCTGTTGTCAAGTCTCTGGATGGGGGAGGGAAGCAGATTGCTACGGCGAGCCGCGCAGGAATATCCTTGGTGGCCCGCGCATAGGTCCTCGGCTCCTCCTGGGCGGAGTGGATCCTTACACGCTTTGCATCCCCCTGGAGCGTACCCGGTGACGCCGTGTCGTCAGGGCAATCCCTCTTCGCCGGCCCTGTACCGCTCGGTCCAGGCTGCGACTTGGAGGTGCCCGGCCAAGTGGCGGGGTTAGGGTGCAAGGATCCACCTCATTTTCCTCTGCGGTGTTTTGGTCTGGGATTGTCTCGGGATGTGTCGGTGTATGCGTTAGGTCGACTGGCGCCCCCGGCAGACTCTGTCGGGTGCATGGGCTTTTCGCGCTGGGTTGCCCCTTCGCAGACTTGCCCCTGCACGCGTGGTTTCGCGTCCGGCCGCTTTTTGCGCTGAGTTTCCCCTTCCCGGATTTGCGGCTGGTTGCGTAGCCCCACGTTAGGCCGTTTTTCGCGCTGGGTTTCCCCTTCGCGGACTGGCGGCCGTTCTCTGTTTTCCGCGTCCGGCCCCTTTTCGCGCCGGGTTTCCCCGTCGCGGACTCGTGGCTGGTCGCGTACTAACTCTTCGGCGTCCGATCGCGCTTCGCGCTGGCTAGTGCCTTCGCGAGGGTAGCGGTTTCGGTCGCCTACTTTCTTCCCCCGGGTGGTTTTTCCGCGCTTCTTCAGTAGTCGTACTCCGGCACCCGGGAGAGTGGTAAGGTCGCCGGGGTCATTGTCAGGGTAACTTACGCTGTTCCTCACGATGCTCTGTTGCCAGATGCCGCGGGAGGCATACGACTCGTAGTGGGTATTGGCGCGTGGGTCGCAGCCGTGGTAGGGTTGGTTGGCGCGTTGGTCGCAGCCGGAGTTGTGTCAATGGGCGCGTGGGTCGCTGCCTGTGTTGTGGGCGCTGAATCAGCAGTCGGCCGTGCTGAATAGCACGGCGAAGACGATGAAGGTTTGCAGTTGGTTGCCCCCCCCAGAATACGATGAGGGCTGACCGCCGTAGCGATGTGGGATTCCCCGGCTTGACCGGGACCCACCTGGGTAGAATTTTTCTCCTTCTGCATTTTCATTTGGCGAGAGAGTGGGCTTTTTTGGAATCGAGGTTACCCTTCCTCTGGGACCGATGGGAATTAAGGACAGGAGGGAGGGTGTTTGGTGATAAGGTATAGGTTTTGGTCACCGTAGGTCTGGGAATTGGCCTAAGGATTTATGATTTATGGGTCAAATTGGAGCATGGAATAAGGTGTATGGGTTACCCTAGACCTGGGGCCTGGTGTTCGGGCACTTCTCTTGTCCGGGATCTCTTACGAGATGCTCCAGGTGCGAGATCGACTGTTGGCAGCCGGTCCCGCAGCCGGAGTTGGGCTATCCGCAACCTGCCCACCCGCTTGGTTGCATGAGAAGAAGTGCCTGGCAGTCCGGGTCGCTCCACCACGGATGCACGTATGCATTTGCGTTGGTTCGGCCCAGCGAGCCCCGAGTATCGCAGTACCATAATCTAATTACTATCCTAATTACACAAAAATAAATAAATAAAACAATAGGTAAGAGTCTTTTTCGCGACGCGACGTAATTATGCGCACTAGTGTAAAAAAGTGCGTCAAGGACACGGGTTCGACTAGCACTAGAAAAGCAAAAAATTAATTCGAGTTCGGTGCGGCGGGTGGGCGGAAGGGAGAGCGCGCGTCGCCTGCGCTGCTCGCCAATAAGGGAAATTTCCTTAAATTCGCCTACTCTATACATTTGTTTCATCCTAATAGTATTGCTTATTCGTTTTAATTTCATTGATGCGAAGTTATGATCCGTGACCCCGGCAAATGACCGCTGCGTGACAGTTCTTTAAGTACAGGTTGCTCTAAGATGCTATTTCCTAAATTCTTTAATAAATCTGTAAATAATAACGTTTAATGGAAATAAAAATTTGTCATGAAACGAAAATGTGAAAACGTATGTGTGTTAAATTAAGGTCACCATTGCAGCGCCACGCTGTATAAATAAGTAATAAAAATTGACCTAGAATTGAGCCTTGAGGGACCCCCATTCTTACTACCGATCCGGGAGAACTTTTCCCGTTAACATCAACTCGCTGAATCCTATTACTTAAGTAAGAAGATCCAGAGAGGCGTTCCGGATTCCGTAGTGGTGCAGTTTCCCGATTAATGTTTCATGAAGAACACAATCGAATGCCTTGGACAAATCGCAAAAGATGCCCAACGCATCGCATTTGTCCTCCCACGCATTATATACATACCCTAAAAGTTCAACTCAATCAGTAGTTGACCGACTCCTTGTAAAACCAATTGTGTGTTATGCAGTAATTTATGTACATTACAAAGCGAGCATCCAGAATCTCTACGAACAAAGTCCCATTAGGCTTTATGCTATTATTACACCTTCATAAAATAGTCCTTGTAAATATAGCTGCAGGAAAATCAAAAATAGCAGCCACTTATTACAGATACTTTCAAAGTTGTTGGCATTCGTTGAACAAAGTGTAGTAGTAATGTTAAAACCTTAGAGCACGGCACGTTTCAGCAAAACATTGTCTAACGGTCACAATGGGACAAAAACTTTTATCATCTACCCACAGTTACCACCGCCCCGGCCATCGGAGTAAGTTCAAACTTTTACTTAGCCCTTAAGCGACTGCGTAGATGGTGCATTTTCCTCTTGGTATGACCACGTAACCAGGGAGGATACATTACCTTTTCAAAACATGGGTTTTAGTTCTACTACGGTAGGTAGATAGGTAAGTATAGGTAGATTGCTTAGATTTAATATTTCAGACATTAATTTCTTGTGATTAATTAGTGAGATGATAAAATTGACTATCTGACGACTTGTGAGCTTACCTTTTATCTCTTTCTCCTCAGTGAGATATCATCTCATTTCCAACGACCTTGCTTTACCAGCACCCACACTAAAGGAAAAGGGTGAAACCATGGAAGCAGTAGTAACACTAGTAACTTCCAAGGGGATGACATAAAAAAAATCATAATCCTACAATAAAGAATGAGGTCTGTATCGCAGCAAAAAAAAAACACATTTAGGAGGTATATGTGCTCAAGAATTTTTTGGCGCTTTCGAGGATGATTCTTTGAACATGTGCATATTACTACTACTTAGTGAGATATAAAGTGATATATTTTTTTTCACGTAAAACATAGTTCCAGCACTAGATGTACTATTCATGCATATTATTTTGTTGTATGCATATTCCTATTGTTATAAACAACTAAGTTACGAGTATATTCATAAAACTTCCTCAAATCTCATCACCATTCGTATCCCAATTTCCAAATGTTAACGGTTCGTGCTCGAAATTTTTTTTTTCATACATTAAAGATCGTATTGTTTTGTAGTCATTTAGATAGTACACGACATGCTTTACCAATAAGCAAAATTATACACATTTGAGAACACTTTCAAGTAATTTGTAACGACTTTGAAAATTGTCCCAACATTTTATACCATTTGTTCACACAGTCGCAGGGTTATGTTTTTTTCCGCGTACGTATTGGTATCTGAAAGGGTAACTCCTACGGCTTGCCGTCGCAAGCCCACGCTTACGGTGGCCGGGAATCGACCTGCGATTCCCGACGCCCAGGGCGTCTCCTGCGGCGGCTAGGGGCGTGAGGGCGCGAACCTTGCCTCTCCCTCACGCGTTCCGCCTCCTCCTTCGCGAACATTACCGCTTCGCAGAAGGAGGTGACGGCTTCCCAAGCCCTCTCGCTCCGTACCATGGCCCGGACCAAGGCCGGACGCGAGAGATCGCCACCGCCAATCGCCTCCACGAGGACACGGCGGTGCTCCGTCCAAGCCGGGCAGACCTCCACCGTATGCTCCACCGTGTCCTCCGGGCGATCCAGCATTTCATGTTAATGCAATGAGTATGGGTCGGGAATACTTTTTAATCGTTTAAAAGACTAAACAAATACATGACAACCTATCCGCTTCACAACGACAGTTGTACTGACGAAAGCGCCGCCTGGTCGCAAGTAGTGCAACTACCGTGTGACGTAACGACTACATTGGTGGCTGATGGACTACTTTGATTGCAACACCTCCTCTTTGTTTCTGCTCCGTGGTCTCCACCCACTCTATGACTTGTATGGTGCTGAGTTCTATTTACACTGAGTTTTGAACAAGTGTTTGGTCAGTTTTAGTTAATTTTATTTAAATTACAAAACAGATAATATTATTGATTTTTATGTCAAGTCGATTCGAAGTCGATATAATAGCTAAGTTTGATGTCAGTTATTATGTCTAAATAATAAATACATATTTGATATAAGTATATTATTCATTTTGTTTTTACCAATCACGAAGCATTTACCATTTCTTAAATACTAATCACCATGTGTTTCATATCTCATCACCGTTCGACGAAAATTTTCTGCTTCAGATTCAGACCTACTCGTACTCGTATATGTATAGCAGTTCAAATACTGTGCGTTGAATTTATTTTGTTAATCTGCACTATAAACTTTACATTACATACATAAAATTTGTAATTGGGAGCATTATTTGAACTTAATTTATGGATTCTGAACATGTCTCTCTTGAAATATTCACCCATGAATGACATTGATAGGGGGGCGTTGTTGGTAAACATTAATGAAAAGGTTTTGTGAAATTGTATTGAAAAAAACAACATGGTGGCGTTAGTTCCGATTTTTGCCACGTGCCAAAAGATTCTTGTACATTTTCAGTTGTAAAGAAGTAATAATAAGTCAATGGTTGTACTTCACTTCCATGTCCAAGTCACGACTATATTATAAGCAATATGACGAAGCTTCACATCATAGATAAAATACTTAATGTACAACTCAATGACTAAAGAATAAGAGTCTTTAGTCATTGGTACAACTTCGTATTTTAATAGAGGTCAGTGACAACTTCTCATTCACAGTGACATTGAATGACTTATTGATACAAAACGTTTTTTTTTCCATTTCAGAGCATTGTGATTTTGTAATTATTATAATTTAAATTAGTAATTTACTTTTTAATATAATATAAGATGCCTGCAGCTGATATTACTAATCCCGAAATCATCAAGTTTTTAAACGAAAACTATGAAAAGACAGCTTATCTGCGCATGAGATGGAATTTCCTTAATAAGGACAAGTTGCAACATACGGCGACTTTACACCGAGAGGAGAAAGGATATTACGAAACTGATGTCTTAAAAGAGACCATGGTCGCAGGTATGAATGCTATAGCAACTGACCATAAGTCCGGAGAGCGAAACAAGAGAAAAACACCTATTCGTGACGCAGTCCACATGGTGGCTCTAGCAGATCTGAGAAAAGGACATTCTATCGTTGATGTCGGTCTCGGTGATTCGAAAGAAGATCCGAGACTCGGCCGACCGGATACTGATCTCACTGTGGATCCTATAATGCGCCCTATAGATCCGAAACACAAGAAAATTATCTACAAAAGTATTCCGCGATTTGGCCGTGAGGCTTACTTAAAAGCCCGAAATAAAATAGCTCCCGAGGAAAAGTACTATTTTTGTCAATCTGTCGGATTGACGTACGGATGGCGGCTCAAGGACAGCTTCTTTGGTAGGCATCAGCCAGAATATGGGCGCGTGTGGCATCTGACACGGGATTCTAGAAGCCGCAGTGGAGCTCAACCAGATCCAGACCATTATACAGAAGTGGCAATCCCAGGAGCAAACAGATGTCGCTGATTTGTTCCAGCGTTTTGCATGTGTTTGTTACTTTTAGCTTGCGTGTCTGTTGAAATTATTCATACTTATCCACACATAAATAAAGTTTAATTTTTGAAAGAAAGAAAGAAAATAAATTTATTGACCCAGGTTAAAGTAGTAGAAGTATTTAGTATTTTTGTAGTTTTCTTTTTACTCGACTGCGCGACAGCAAAGAGGGTTATGTTTATCATGCGCATCTATGAATCTTTGTAGTTAAGTCATGTTAGATTCTTTATACCTTCGACGCATCCTAACGGCTAGACGGATTTCAATACACGAGGTGTCTATCGACTCGTCTGCGTCGCGCGTTGGTTATAGGATCGGTTTAAGGTAGGTACATCAATAAAAGTAATATATTGAAGAAAAAAAACCATGACCATTGTGGGATATCAAAATAAAGGGCTTGAGGAGACGATCCCAAACACAAAAAGGTTTAAAATAAAATGAAAATTACTAAACTTTTTAGTTGTAGTCGGGTTCTTTGATTCTGTCAATTATTTTAGTATAGTTAGGCTAGGAATCCATGCCAATTTTTTAATTTTTAACTAATGGTTGAGTTAACTACGGATCAAAAAACCGGCCCTTAGCCACGAGCCCCTCTAGTAATTTACAACGAGTACCTAAAGTGTAGCGAACTGACATCTTATTATAACATATTATTGCATTGAAACCTACATATACGAATAAAGAATTGATTTGACGAACGATCGAGATAATGCTCAAAAACTGCACAAAAAATTACCCCCGATCTCTTTTATTTTTTTCCTGTTTCTTATGAGAAAACAAACAGTAGGCAGTAGGTACCTATATTAAAAATAAACGCATATAACTTAACAATGAAAAAAAAAGATTTTTTATTACCTTTTGTTGTACAAAAACACTTATTTAAACACCATGCAGCGTTACAACTAAGAAAAGAGTGTTTTCGATGAACTCTGGCACCCAAAGTAAGATTTAACTTGTGTTTAGGGTGCCAGCGTCCTCGCCTATAATTTGAACATATATCAGTAGTTGTAGGACGAGCACAGCTTATTATTAAGATAACTACATACTAAAATGCATATATGATGTGGCCTTTTAAAGTACCTACGGATATGTATATAGTGAGAGATAAATATGGTAAAAACTTGCGTTTATGTAAGTCTGTTTAAAATTATAAGTATAAATAGGTATATGACATTATTAACTAAGTTAAGCGATTGATACACGTACTAAATCTTCAGTCTCATCGTAACTCAGTGTCAATAGCCACTTTGTGACCGTGGTCTTAGGCTGGTTTTAGAGTCACGCTGACCATCGGCGCTGACAGCTCAGCGCGTAGCTTGTCAGCGCTGAGGTTCAGCGCGAGACGTTTCAGTATCGTGCTGATCGCTTTGGAGTACAGACGCACAAAAATGCAAAAGGCATTAATAATGTCTGCTTTATATTACCTAATAAAAAAAAGAAAGATAAAACTACGACGGAGACTTCATATTCATCCAATGATTGAGCAGAGAGCCTTCGCAGGAGAATTTGTTATGTTATACAACACTTTGAGGGCTGACGACACAAAGTTCTTTAATTACTTTCGAATGTCGACTAGAACTTTTGACGAATTACTGGCAAAAACACAGGATAAACTGGTCCATTGCAGCTTACGACGTGTGCCTATACCACCGATTGAACGACTGATGGTGACTTTAAGGTAAGAAAAAAACATATTTACTTGGTATCATAGTGTTTAATAAACATAAAAAAGATAAATTTTTCACATTATTCATCATTATGGCTTGCTGTTTGATACCCAGAGTATCCTGGAGTCGTATCATTGGTTTCATACTCTGAGTAACCTAGAGTAGTATAATTGTATGATGACGATGCATACGAGCCATGTTACGCTGGAGATCTAATGTCATGGGAGTGGGAGGATGCCGAGCTACTCGATCTGTAATTTTTAATTTCCATGGCATCCCGCAAAACTCTCGACCTAAACTCTAGCTTTTGTCCTAAATCGAAAGATCTTAAAAGTGGACCCAAAGAAGAGAAAAAAGACAGGTCACAGCGGCAATATCTGGTGTTTGATTACTGAGTAAAGTCAATAACTCTCTTTCAAACACAGAACTTTCTACGTATGTTTCGTGCGGCCTGTTCTTTTTTCTTTTTTGGATCCAAGGTCTTTGTGATGAGCTGGAATTATCAGCATGGGCATTCTGCTCTCCTTGGAGAGTGTTTGAAGAAGCTTGATGCGATGACATATCAGAATCTTGCGTATTTTCTGAAGGTATCGTATTATCCAGTGATGCCGTATTATCCATATTTTCTGAGGGTGGGAGGGACATAGTTTCGTTCAGTGATTCATCAACTTCGTTCTCATTTGATGGACTTAGGAAACTTAGTTCATCATAATAGATATATTTTTTGTACTTTGGTGCTGCACTTCCAGAAGGTGTATTTTTCGTAGCTTTCTTTGTCCTAAAGCATGCATCTCTTGCTGTTTTCCATCTTTGTTGGATCAGTTTCCCTGAAATAATACAATCATGATTTTTTGTTTTCCAGATTTTTGGCTACGGGTCGAACATATACAGATTTGCATTATTCATTTAGGATTGGAATTGCAACTATCAGTTTGATTGTGGACGAAGTGTGTAACACAATACGGGAAGCACTACATGATGAATGCATTCCAACAAAAACCTCTGATATGTGGACAGAAATTGCTAACGGGTTTCTACAAAAGACCAATTTTCCAAATTGCATCGGAGCTATCGATGGCAAACACATTCGAATCGTAAATCCAGAAGGTGGAGGATCAATGTTCTACAATTACAAGAATTTTTACTCCTTAGTTCTACTAGGCTATGTGCGATGCAGATTATTGTTTTACATATGTAAACATTGGATCATATGGAAAAAACTCGGACTCATCAATTTTCCAAGACAGTGCACTGTATAGGAGCCTAGAAAATAACATATACCAGAGCCTAAGCCACTGCCTGGAACAAATAGGCCAGTTGAATATGTAATTGTGGGTGATGGGGCTTTTGGTATATCTAGAAAAATTATGAAGCCATATGCGCGAAGCAATATGACCCATAAGAAAAAAAAATTTAACTATAGACTGAGCCGCAGTAGACGATATATAGAATCGACATTTGGTATAATGTGAAACAAATTCAGAGTGTTTCATACACCGATTAATGTGGGTTTTAAAGTTGCAAAGAATATAGTTAAAGCATGCTGCGTATTGCATAATTTTATAAGAATTCGCGATGGTTATCGTATAGAAGATACATTTACGATTGAGGGTATGGTAGAAATACCAACTGTGCCTACAAACAGGTCTGGCAACGCTCTACGAGAACATTTTGCTGAATACTTTTTGAGCCCTATCCGTAGGGTGCCCTGGCAAGACTCAAGTATATTTTAAATTTAAATGCTTTATTTGTCCCGTAGTACCTACACCTTTTTTTGTTTTTTTTTGTTTCCGGGGTGGAAAATCCTCATGGATGTCCGCCGCCCTGGGGCGGACGGCGGGGTCTGTCAGACTTACTGACTAAAAACCACCCTGGTGTTCCATCTCACACCTACTCCGGGGGTCGCGGGAACGTACGATCCTTCCGCAACCCCCGACTGGTGCCGGCCCACCACTGCGGGCCTCTTCGGGTCTGGGGGGGAGTGAGGTGTTTGACTCCCCCCGCGACGTCTAAGAGGGGCGCGCGTGGAACACTACCCCGCCACCTCGGGTCCTGGTGTGTGGGGAGCGACAGACATCCCCGAGTCCGTAACCCCTGTACCCATTTAGGGGGGCTGGAAGAGGGCGTTGTCCGCCCTCCGCCGACGCCCGGTGCGCCTTCTGCGGGCCGGGTGAGTGGACGAGATCTCCCTCTCCCTTTCCGCAGCCTCCTTCTGCGAGACGACTGTCTCACAGAAGGAAACCACCGCGTCCCAGGACTCGTCGCTGCCGACCATCGACTCGACTACGGCCGGCAGCGACAAGTCACTGCCTACTTATGAGATGAGGGCACGGCGCGGCTCCTCCCAAGCGGCACACTCTGGCAGCGTATGCCGCGCCGTGTCGTCCCGGCAGTCGACGCAGTGGTGACACCCGGCGTCCGGCTCCCTGTTTATGCGACACAGGTACTTCCCGAAGCAACCATGCCCCGAGAGCACCTGCGTCGCCATTCCGCCACCAGGACCTCGCGAAGCTGAGACTGACGCAGCTGTATGTGTCGCTGCATCGGTCCCTCGCCCCGCGCCCTCGCTTCCTCGCGCCACCGATACAACGACGCGAGTACTTTCGCCTCGAGGTCCCAGGGCGGGGATCCGGCCAGTACGCAAGCCGCCTCGTAGGAGATCGTGTGATACCCCCTGATGACTCTGACGGCCATCGCCCTCTGCGGCTTTCGCAAAACGTGGATGGTGGAGCGCCCATGCCGAAAACCAAACTGGCTGTCGTCCAGGTCCGGCCCCTCTCTGGTAGTACCTACACCTATTCCAAGATAATAAAATAATCACCTACCAAGATGTTGTTTTTCTTCTTCCGACACATTTTCGAATAGTGCGAAAACAATATCGTCCCAGGATTTGTTTCTAGCATCTTTATTTTTATACAGTGGATCGGATGCATCCCATAATTGCTTTCTTAAGCGTACTTCGTCGATCACTCGACTTGTGTCCACATCGCGATTCACCATGACTGTTCACGCTGACGGCGTCCACTCGGCTCGACACTAGAACGCTCACTGAAGACACAGGCGCGCGGGCGGCGCGGCGGCGGTGAGCGCCGACGGCTACGCGGCGCCGACGAGCGACGCGTATGCCCGCTGTCAGGTCAGCGCTGACGAACGTACGCGCTGATAGCTACGCGTTATTTTCAAACGCTTCCTAGAAGTTCATACATTTTGGCTGTCAGCGCTGACGGTCAGCGTGCGGTCAGCGTGACTCTAAAACCAGCCTTACATCCATTTAGGCACATGGGAGCAATGGTGCAAAATTTATTTATTTTATTATATAAATGGTTTGATAGAATATCATAATGACGCTGAGCTAGAGCCGTTCTACATCCGCTAGTTGAACATACCTCGAAGTATCAACGCTTTTTAGCAGCATTTGAATGAATGAATGCAATGAATGTGCTATTTACTACATTTTCCACAGATTACATTACAACCTAAATATTTACAAACTGATGGCAAACGTTAACTTACTGTAGTCGGTTATGTGAAAAGTTCACTGACGTCTGTTACCTACCTACCCTACATTTTTACATCTAATCATAATTATCTAGCATTGTAAAAAAACTGGGGTAGTCCCTTCGAACTTTATATCGTCAATTAAGAAACTAGAACAAATAGCGTAGGTACTTACTCGTAAGTTGGATAACTCGCCGCAACAGATACTAGTAAGAACTCGAAGACATAAATCAAGTAAAATCTCCTATGTCGTCGCCCGCTTGTGCGTTGAAAGTTGATAACGATAAAAGTTCAATCCGCTCGAAGTCAACTTGGCTGATAAATACAGGGTTCATGCTAAGAATCCACTGCGATAATAGTTGTGGCGTGGGTTATTATTAAAACCTAGTAATCCATTTAAACCCATGAAAAATAACAGTGTTTTTATTTGGATGTGGTTTATTTTTGGGTTGTAATGAACATTCATTGAAAGTTGGATAATTATTTATAATAAATGTAGCCGTGGCTGAAATCTTGTAAATGTTATGCATAAATGCTGCCTATGAAGCAGAGTTGGTGTGCGATATAATCAAAACTTGCAAGAATCATCTGTGAGAAATAAACGAAACCCGTCGCGTGCGGCTAGGTTTTCCAACCCTACTATATTAAAGGTTTAGATACTATATTTCAATAATATATATATATATATATATATATATATATATATATATATATAGGGGCGAAACCCTGCTATATTTTCGATAAAAATGAAAATAAAATTATCTTATCAAAATATTTGTAAAGCAAAGCGCAGCTGGTGATAAAATCGCAATTCGCAATTGGTGAAGGATGATATTGAATTATTATTAAATTATCATCTAATTAGTCATTAATTATTAAGTTATCATCTAGTATTTCCAATAGGAACAATATTTATTATGACGACTTTTACAAATTTTTTGCCCGTTCCGAGTTATCCCGGTATGAACATGAATTAATTTGCAGAAATAAAAACTATACAATATGTAACAAAAACCCTGTTGTTCCTTTTAGGGACGTAGGTATACGTTTACCTACAAGCACAACATTGATGAAATTATAATTTAAAAAAAATTGAGCATTGGCCAGTCGAGAGGTCAATATCAAATAACTATTAAAATCGGCACATTCAAAAAAATGTTTAGAATATCTGATTTTACAAGTACATCTTTATTTCGCTAAATAGCCTACGAGATCGGCGGCTTTCTTTAAGTCAACAGAAGATGCCACCAAAAGCTACCGCAGCGCACGGGCCCCGTGTCGGTACCACGTGCCTACCTACCCCTTTACCCCTCCACCCGCCGGCGCCGCCCTTCGAATCACTTCCTTAGTCTCCCGCGCAACTTAGTTTTGAACGGATGTTATTGTTGACCTAGGTACCTACGTAGTGAGTGAATTGTGATTTGTTTACGTAGTTAAATATTTACCATGGCCTATTCTAACGTAGAATATTTGAATATGTTGATGTGCACGCAGACTCTACCAAGAACGTTTTGCGAGTCTACCATTACCATCGGCGATTGCATTCTAACGTTTGCACGTACGTCGTACGTACAATACCGGAAGTGTGCACGGACGAGACCAACATCGAGCTGACGGAGGCAGACCGAGGACTCGAGACATTGACACCGAGGAGCAAGTGTTGGACTAGCAAGATCACCTGATCTGACCCCTTTAGATTTTTTCCTCTGGGGCAGTGTAAAGCAACAGGTGTTCAAAAAAAGTGCGATACGGAGTTCAAAATGCGTTCACAGATAGTAGCACATCAAGTCCGATACCTCCGTACTGCAGAGCGTACGTAGGCGTTGCAACAAATGTGTAGAGGTACAAGGTGGTCATATCGAAAAGCATCTCCGTGGCCGTCAAATAGACATCATAATAAATTAATGCATTCAAATAAACATAAGGTTTTATGTGACAGACGCGGCGACTGTTTTTTTTTAATGTAGTGAAGTGAGTTAACAATTATCAATTGTGCATAAAAATACCGTGTAAACCAACATTTTTAAACCTGCATTCGTTATAGTGAAAAACAACAGCTGACAAGGTCACTAACTTGTGTAGCAAAATAGGTAGGTAAGTGGCACCGATCAAAGAGAGTGGCGGGAATGTTTTTTTTTTTGTGGTTTCGCGTCATCGCTTCATGCAGAATTGCAGAAATCAGAAGAAGAAAGAAAGTAAGAAATTAGTTAAACATTACAAATATTAATTTAATAATTAAATGTTTATTTTAATTATTTTTGTTGAACAGTTTTTTATAAATGACTTGCTTTATTACTTATGTATACCGATTCTTAAAACGAGGTAAAAAGAACAACAGGGTTTTTGTTACTTACTGTATATTTTATACAATTTTTTTTTTTGCCAGAAAATACGTCGTTCATCAAGGAAAGACCTTAAAGCATAAAAGTTATTGTATTCTGCCAGCAACCAAGCTTGCAAATTACATTACATTAAAAAAACATTACAATTTTCTTTTATTTCTTTTTCAATACTCAATACTTTATTGTATGCCATAATGTGTACATAAAACAGTTGGTATGTTAAACATAGAATTAGAATCAATTATGGACCCTGTCGGGCACAGCAAAGTGGATTTTTACAATTATTTACAAACATTTCATTAGGAGAGAGGATGAAGGCGCTTCTTGTTTCTTTTCGTTTTCCTTAGTTGGTCTAATAAAAATGGACTGACCATTTTTATTACACCAACTAAGGAAACGCTCACCACTAGCGAACGGCCGCCGAGAGGAGAGCTCCACCTTCCCTCTTCCCCGTCCATCATCTACTTACTCACCGCGAAGCGCGCGCGCCGTGCGAGCCGCAGTCGGTCTGTAATGCCGTTGTGTTGTATGTGAGACTAGTTCCGCCCTGCTTTGTACAGTTCGACTAGTTTGGCGTTCTTATCCTGTTTTCATCACTGACCCCGGCTTTCTTTTGGATATTGTTACCTGTTTTAAACGTTGACCTAGGCTTGAATAGAGGAATATTGAGCTGCTTAAAAAAACCATTTAAAAACACATAAAAAAACAAAACCAGAACAAACAATTTATAATAACATGCACGGATGGCTATATTTTAGACCAGTAAGAGGCCCATACGCCGCTATAAAAACTATGAATAATGGAGAAGATCCTTTACATTGCCTACTTCAGACAAATGATGCATTTATTTTAGACCGAGGGTTCCGAGACAGCTTGGATCACATTGAATAATGTGGATATGACCACTACATGCCACCAACCAAGGACCGACAAGAAATACAGCTCACTACTGAACAGGCAAATGACTGTCGGTCAGTAACAATGTGCAGATGGGTCGTGGAAGAGGAGAATGGAAAGTTCAAATGCGATTATAAACTCTTGCAGCAAACATATTTCAATAAAACCCTCGCAAACATGGTTTGCGACATGGTTCACACCACTTCAACGTGTCGCCTCTCTAGCCACTCCTCAAAGAGGGGACTTATCGCCGCAATTGTGGCGTGCCCAAGCGCTGGGTTGCGACAATCGCACTATCCATGCCGCCCTGAGATCCTGCCGGAGCTCTGTTCGCTGTGCCGTGATTTCTCAACCGGTCAATCCTGTGGTGCCTTTGAGCGAACTTACATCCTCCAGCCAGGGGCCTACAATTTCCAAAGATGTTTGAGGGTCTTATACAGGGTTACTGGTAATTCGACGTACATCCGGCAGGGGCTGATAAGGCGGCCAAAATGCAACAAATTGAACCCCCCATATGTATGGCCGAAATTCAATAGTTTTCGAGATATTAGAATTTTAAGGGTTTTTCGATATTTACTCAAAATTTGACATTTCATTCCAAATAAAAAAAAAACTACATATTTGAATGGGTACCATTAAAAATGATGTTGTAGCTGGCACTTCAATTAAGCTATGGACATAATTATTTAAAACTACATAATTTAACAAAATAATGAAAATAATGAGCGATATAAGAATAACATCTTACCAATATTTTCATTTTACGCTTCAAAAATGTTGTCTCGTCACAAAAATTTCTATGACATTAATCGTACAAATAACTAAAACAACTTGCTTATCCTGTAAGCTTTCCAGAAAGGTATAAAAGTCAATTTTAAAATACATAATTCGTGACATGGCATGTGTTTGAACCGGCGCGGGGAGAGAAATTATCTGTGTTTTTAGTTTATGATCCTCGCTAAAACAACCGATTTTCATGGCGAAATTCTTCGCGATGGGGCGGGGTGTGAGGGCGGGGTGTGCGGGCGGGGGAGTACACGGCGTCTGCTGCGCTCGCGTCGCCTTCCTTAGTAAGTTTTGACTCTCCGCCGCGCAAGCACGTGTGTTGTTATCTTGCTACCAATCTCTCATCCCGTTAATTTGTTATCGATCATTATTGTTAATTCTTGTTTCTCTTGTTATTCTTTTTGTTATCATTGTTATTTCGGATAACATGGCTTCGTATCCTAATAACGAATACGCAGACATAATGTTTTGTTATGGTTTTGCCGATGGAAACGCGGCTGCGGCTCGGCGAGAATACCAACGCCGCTTTCCCGATCGTCGACTTCCCCACGTTACTGTTTTCAAAGAGTGGGGCAGTGTTCAAAGAGCACAATTCAACGCTGGCAGACGTCGACGGTACACGGCTGACGAAGAGGACACCATTCTTCAGTGTTTTATTGATGACCCAAACATCTCAACGAACATTGTTGCAAGACAGCTCGGTATGTCCCAGTGGAAAGTGTGGTCGGTATACATCTATCAGGTAGACACCCGTACCATTATCAACCTGTTCAAACATTGCACGAGGGAGATCCTGCCAGGCGACTCGAATTTTCTCGGTTTATGTTAAACGCTGACGCTGACCAGGAACATTTCCTAAGAAATATTTTGTGGACTGACGAGTCAAAGTTTGACCGGGATGGAATAACGAATTACCATAACTTACATTTTTGGGCACCTAAAGCAGGCAGGAATCCAAAAAAACTAAAAGAAACTGCGTCGCAAATGAGATTTTCCCTGAACGTATGGATGGGTGTCGTTGATAATTATTTGGTGGGCCCTCATTTCTTGCCCCAAAATTTGAGCGGCGAAATATACGAGGAGTTTTTGAGAAACAACCTAGACGATTTGTTGGCGGATGTTCCCGAAGAAATAATGAGAACAACGTTCACATCAAGAGTGACGAAAACCGAAGTTAGGAAGAGAATTCGAACCTGCATTCGTAATCGAGGGGCTCATTTTGAACAAGATGTGTAAAATTTGTAATAAAATTTAATGTACATTTTTTTATGCATTTTATTTCATACAAATACAAATGACCCTTTCTCTCCCCGCGCCGATTCAAACACATGCCTTGGCACGAATTATGTATTTTAAAATTGACTTTTATAGCTTTCTGGAAAGCTTACAGAATAAGCAAGTTGTTTTAGTTATTTGTACGATTAATGTCATAGAATTTTTTGTGACGAGACAACATTTTTGAAGCGTAAAATGAAAATATTGGTAAGATGTTATTCTTATATCGCTCATTATTTTCATTATTTTGTTAAATTATGTAGTTTTAAATATGTCCATAGCTTAATTGAAGTGCCAGCTACAACATCATTTTTAATGGTACCCATTCAAATATGTAGTTTTTTTTTTATTTGGAATGAAATGTCAAATTTTGAGTAAATATCGAAAAACCCTTAAAATTCTAATATCTCGAAAACTATTGAATTTCGGCCATACATATGGGGGGTTCAATTTGTTGCATTTTGGCCGCCTTATCAGCCCCTGACGGATATACGTCGAATTACCAGTAACCCTGTATACACTGTAGTTTATTCCCACCTCCGTCATTTATTTAGTTTCAAGCAAAATGGTTTTGTGTCTAACCATTCTACTATGTCTAACTTACTTATTTACACTACTTTCATTAGTAACGCCTTTGAAGCTAGGGCTCAGGTGGGCGCTGTTTACACAGATTTTGCAAAAGCCTTCGATCGCGTTGATCACTCAATTCTTTCTATGAAATTGAATTGCGCTGGTATTCATGGCTCTCTGTTGCGGTGGTTCGAGAGTTATTTAATTAATCGTTCTCAAATAGTTGCCTTGGCGGGTTATGAATCTGTACCTGTTGTTTTCTCCTGGCCCTGGTGTTCCACAGGGCTCTAGGTTGGGCCCTGTGATTTTGTTGGTGTTGGTATCTTTCAGATTTAATAAATTGCGATTGTTTTACCTACGCTGATGATTTAAAGATTGATAGGTGATTGTATGAAGCTTCAAAGAGATCTTGATGTCCTTTAACAATGGGACTTGAACAACAGAATGACGCTCAATGTTAAAAAATGCCAGACTATTACATTCACGAATAAAATTAACTATATTAAATTTGATTATCATATTGATGGATCAGTACTGAGCAGAGTAGTTATCGGTCATCCGTGCTCTAGGGGTCCTCTTCGATACATCCCTGTCTTTCCGCGACTATACAGGGTGTTTGGCGCATGGACCGACACAATGTTTCCAGGGATTTGGGGGGTCATTAGCTAGGTTCTACCCATACACCCTTTGTCCCAATTTTTTTTAACGAATTTAGAAGTTGTAAAATTTCATACAAAAATAAACTTTGGAAGCTTGTAAGGAATTTTCTTGAAACCAGTTGTATCACTGCCACTACACCCACAAACAAAAAACTTACTATTTCGAATAAAAGGAAATATTTTGGGTGTTTTTTTTATTAAAAAAAAAAATCATATGTAACCAACCGTGACGTTTGGGACAAAGGGTGTATGGGTAGAACCTAGCTAATGACCTCCCAAATCCCTGGAAAAATTGTGTCGGTCCATGCGCCAAACACCCTGTATAGATAGTACCTATAGTGACTAAGGCTAAAAGAATGCGTGGCTTTATAATCCGTATGTCGAAACCTTTTCGTAATTAAAGTAGCATTATTTTAATTTACAACGCGCTAGTAAGGAGCTCCTTCGAGTATTGTTCCATTTGGTCCCTTTTATTCAACTTATACTAATAATGTTGAATCTGTTCAGGCCGGTTTAGTTAGATATTTATGTACGAAGAATGAGATCCGAAAAGCTATACCCGATTACAATGACAGGTAAGGGCACTTTAAAATGAGTAGCTTAAAACAAAGACGTAACCATTCTGACTTACTAATTCTCCTTAAAATTATAAAGTACGGTTCCATAGATGACCGATTGATAAACTATTTTATCTTTAGGTCCAGCCAAACGTAGTAAGCGTCATCATCGTATTTTTGAATTGCCTACATCTACCTTAAATACCACATTTAATAGCCCCCTAACACGTATGGCAAGGCAATAAAATGAAAGGTCTAACTTGACAGATTACCCATTGATATCTTCTCCATGAGTTTCGCTTCATACAGACGTTTCCTATTTTCCCTACTTGAACAGTGCGAACAGTGCACGTCTATGTAGCTCAAATTGGTTTGTTTTTGTAGTGTTCTAGATTTAGATCTTCTAGACAAAATAATTTTTCTTTAAATCATAATGTCAATGTCATGCATATCTGTTATTTGCATGGTTACTGAAATGCCAATTTTATATTTTAGTTAATTTGAATTGTAAGCGACTGTGTTAGTGTGCTTATTCTAAATAAATAAATAAATGCCACGTATTGTTATAAAATGTGTTTTCTTTATATTATAATAAATAGTAGGTATTACCCAGATTATGATGGTGGCGATGATGATGTTCATAAAACCCGATATTTGATGGTGACAGTCCCTCGCAAAACCGTTAATTTTTCATTAATAGAAAAGCATAAATAAAAATTGGAATTCAAAATATCTCGAAACCAACAATAAACAAAACTAGCGCTAAAGTACCCATTATTATACATGAAAATACCTTTCTAGTCATATAAAAATTATTGCTGTTGGAGCGGGTCCCAGGTCACATATATTTTTGGCCATCATCCCTTGTAGATAATCAATCCAGAAATAAGTCAATTTAATAATATTCTAGCTATTGCTGTTTCTGACCAAATGTGTTGCTAAATCTACTGCTGAAAAATGGCAACAACGTGTTGCTCAGTGATTATCACTTTTCTTATATTTGCAAAATAGTATCATTTCTTCTTTCTATACCAACTTCAGCTTTTAATGAGCGATATTTTCAGAATCTCGTAAAAGGTGAAATAAAGGTATTTTGTAACCATAATTTATTTATTTATTTGGTGAAATACTCGTAACAATTATGAGACATTTAAAAAAAACCTGTCATCATAGGCTCAAAGTAACAAAAGACATAATTTTTTTTTAAACATACCTACATTATACCATACTATATCATTTACTATATTTTTACAGGCAATGGCTTCGAAAATACTATTTTTGATATAAAAAAAGTTGGCAACCCTACGTGCGGCTGCCGCACTTGCCAGCAAAATGAAAATGTGGCAGGATAATGGTTTCATCCTAATTCATAGAAAGTAAATTAAACTTCATTAAAACAAAAAACAAATTTTACACAATTTATTTTCCTCAAAACTTAATACTAAGGTCTTATCCTTAACTATTTACATTTCACAAGTAACGTAGTACACACACATACAAACATACGCCACAGTACAGTCAAATGAACGAATATCTCAACACAGGCAGGCCTATCTAGGAATTTGAGGAACCATCGTCCATCCTACTATTTCATTTCATTTTACAAAATTCCATTTCATGATAGATATTTTTATAAAACTGTTTTACGTAGGGCGCATTCCGAGACAAAATATGCAATTAGAGATCAACAAAATGCAAAAAATGGTTTAGATACATGCCGCCATGTTATATTAAAAACAACAGACTAACAAAATGAGCCATTTCGTAGATAAAGTTATTTAACGGCCCAGACTTACGATACGACAGAAAAAGAATAAAATCAGACATTTGTAGTTCAAGTTCGGCCACTTAAAGTAGAGTACAAAAAATATATCTATTAAATCCTGGCCACGCCCATGTCACAGTGGTAAGTAAAATGCTATAGTATTTTTATCTCACGAAGCGACGCGTGCTTACTTGTGGTTACCAAGTGTACAAACACGCTGCTAGTGTGCGTGTAAGCGCAGGAGCTCTCGGTACTATCCGAGACAAAAGCTAAGTAGGAAGAGTGTGTGTGTGTCTGCGAGTGTGTGACTGTGTGTGTGTGTGTGGAGGGGGCGAGTGTGTGTTATGCGCTGACGCTACTCGTCTTCACGCACTTATTCGCAGTGTGTTAGTACACTTGGTTAACACAAATAAAACGCGCGTCACTTCGTGAGTTATAAATATTGTACAAGGATATTTTGGCGCTCGAATGACGTTGACAGGGGGGCGCTGTTGGAAAACATTTGTGGAATTATCACATAAATTGTTTTGACGAAACTAGATGGCGGCGTTAGATCCGATTTTGGCCCCGCGCCTAAATAACCTATAGCGCTATTATATAATTCAAATTTGGCCACTCAAAGTAGGGTTAAAAAATGTCAATCAAATCCTAGCCACGCCCATGTGACTTGTTAAGCACAATACTGAAATACAAATATCATACATTATGCTTCCTCTTGGCGGATGGTTTATCGAACACCTGTTTCATGCCGCCCCTGAAATTAGCGAGCCTGGCAGCCGCACCTTCGTTACTCCACGCCGAGTCAAACTCCGTCGTATCTTGGTCAACGAGATGCGTGTACTTCGTGCGACCAGACCTACCGAATTTCTTGACTTGCATTACCTGTGGATAAGCGATTGTGTTAAATGATCGTCTTTCAGTATAGTAAAGGTTTTTCAAAGAATATGAGTTTTCCTCGTCTACGGCGGCACAGCGAAGGTATCGATAAATTGATTTTCTTCTAAGCGTGTCGATGGCGAAAATACTTAAATTATTTTTATCATCCCTTTAATTCACCAACAGGAACTCCGTTTACTGTCGCTGTTACTAGAATTTTTTTTTTTTTTTTTTTAGGTTCAGTCCATAGCTAAGTTGTAATTTTCTAGGGCACGTACTCGTGTATAGTTTACAGCTTGTTAACACATTAAAATATAGATTATTATAATTACCTTAGGTAAAACAGTCTTATCAAAGTGATCGTCCAGAGTAGGACCAGAGAAGTCTTGTTTGAACACCTCTTCTTCTTTGTCCAAGTAGAAGGCACCTCTGAAAATTTAAACCACATCAATAATCCACATAAACTATGAGCATAGATTTTGACAAACAAGCTGCAATAAGTTGAAAAAATAGCTTGTTTATTAATCAGCAAACTACTAAAATCATGAAAGTTTATACACTTGAGACAATAATGTTTGCAGTTTTATTAACTCATGTATTTATTTCGTTTTTGCCCGTCTATTTTCGAAATCGAATGGACCTTTTAGTCATCACATGACAAACAGCGATTTGGACTCATTAAGCCCTCCGACGTAACGCCACTGTGGCGCCACAAAGCTATGACGTAACGGTGTGGCCGGACGAAATCGCGCGATTTCTCCGCGTTCACTAAAACTACAATATCTTAGAAATTACTCATTGTAGCTCTACAAACTCTATGTTATTGAAATTGTTATTAAATAAGCTATCTGATTATATAGGGTTATAATAATCTTCGACCAGTAACTGACCTGTGATAGTATTTCTGCAGGAACTTGTACTTGCCCTTAACGGACTTGTTGGTGACGAGCTTGGGATTAAGACGTTGTTCCACACGGCGTTCCTCTTCCGTCATGGTGCGCATACGCTCGATAGTCAACAACTCCTTCTCTACACTGTAAATAAAACACATTTTTTTTTTTGTTAATTTCTTGAACAGGTAATTTGGTTTCCCTCCCATTTAATCTGTTGTGAATTCTTATATTATCAACACCATAATTGCTTATAGTATTTAATCTATTGGCCTCCCCAGTCTGACAAATGTTTTCTTACCGTCGTATTTATATGCCTGAGAACCTGTTATTTATTTATTTTATTATTTATCTATGCACAGTAAAATACGTAGGATTCATTTTTGTTTTTTTATGTCGTTGCACGACCCTATTCGTCGTAGATATTCATTTGTCGATTTATGAGCTGGGCGCTGAGGGCACGGCTATTGATATAAAACCAAGCGGTCAATAGGTTAAAGAACTAATCCCAACAGCTAACAAGAGATTCGACAGTATCTGCTGGTCAGAGATATGTTCAAGCTTCAAAAATAGGAGATGCACACTGCAGTCACCCAAGTGTTTGGTGTCGTATTCAGTCTTACAGCTGCCTGTCGCAGCCTGTGTATGACAGAATGCTCTAGTAGGACTGGCTCTACAAGGGCCTTTTGGCGCTCAAATGACGTTGACAGGGGGGGCGATGTTGGTAAATATTTGTGTAATTATTTTGTGAAATGTATTGAAAAAACAAGATCGCGACATTTGTTCTGAATTTGGCCACGAGACAAAAGAACCTTGTAGCGCTACACTTACGCTTCTCTTTCCTCCTTGTCGCGTTTGATGCGCTTCATTTCACGCAGCTTCCATGCTTCGTATTCCAGCTCATCATTTTCATCGTCAGTACACACGTCGTTGATGTTACCTTCCTTCAGTTCACCCTGTAATTAATCAAAAACAGAAATTACATTGTTGTTTGTGTTTTGAATTGATTTTTGTTACATCACACACTAACACATTTTGTCCTATAACCATTTCATAATATTTGAGTTAAGTACTTATTTCAGTTGGTACATTATTGATAATTTTAACATCAACTTTTCCTGACCGTTGTCAATGGGTGTTAGGAATATAAGATTCTACTATAAACTCTGTAGAAAAAGTCCCTTAGATTATTAAACTAACAAACAAACCTGTGTATTCCTCTGTTCAGACCTAATTGTCTCTTCAACAAGTTTCAAAGCATCTCTTCTCCTCTCTTCTTTTTCTTTTCTTGCTTCTACTTCTTCCTTCTTTTGCAGCTTAACTTTCCGCTCTCTCTCTTGCACAGTCATTCTGTCTGATGCTCTTACAAATACGGGCTTCACGCGTGGTCCTAGGATGATAGGGAAATTGACAAACTGTTTGTAACAGAGAAAATTACTTGTTTAAAAACAAATATTTACTCTTATTGATCTTGGTAAAGAATTTCCAAAGGGACAAAGCCTTTCCATATTTTTAAGGTCAAAAAAGCAAATTGTTGCATAGAAATACACACTACTGCTAAAAACTTGTGGTATCTTTGAAGCAAATTGCCACAAAATCATTAAATAATTATTAATTTCCTGTTATAACTTTACCTGTGTCTTCTTCACTATCCGTATATTCGGTGTCTGATGAGCCACTCTCTTCTTTATCACCATCCACCATTTCTTCATCATCATCTCTACCAAGAACTTCTTTCTCTGCTTCCCTAAGAAGACAAAGGTATAACAAAAAGTAGAAAAACTGGATTGATAATAACCTCATAAGAACAGAATAAAATTGCAAGTGTGTATTGCATAATGCATAATCAGCCTAAAAGGTTCCCACTACTGGGACGCAGGCCTCCTCTCTGTGTGAGAGAGTGTGCCGTAATCCACCACAGGGCTCAGTGCGGGTGAATGTATAGCACTTCATCAATCATTAAAATTTCCTCACATTTTGATAAGCAGACCAGACAAAGAAACACTAGGAAGGTGGCACACACCCTTTAGGGTGCATCACATTTATTGAGTTGAGTTGAGTTTATTTTATTATATATTTATAGTTTAGTTGTAGTTTTCATGTTTGACAACAATAGTTATGCTCTTAACCAAATGTTGCATTAGTTACAACATCCAATTATGTAATTGCTTTAGCCTGCAGCTTCACCCACACAGATTTCGGAAATTGTCCTTTGTGAATGTGCTACCGGGACAAAAAGTAATTAGCTTATGAATTAAGCCCTAGTCCTTCCCCAGGATGCCATCTATCTCCTTGCCAAATCTTATTGAAATCTGTTCAGTGGTTTAGGTGAGAAAAGGTGTGACAGAGGTACTTTCAAATTTATAATCTTAGCATGAATTGAATATTATACCTGGCAGCAAGTTTAGCTTTGAGAGCCTGTCGGCGCCTCTCAATCTCTTCCTCATCAAGCTCATCTTCACTCTCAGAGCTATCCCTCACTTCCTCAACACTACTCTCTACTTCTTCTTCTGGTTCAGCATCAATAATCTCTGGCTTGTGTTCTGCACGCCTCGGTGGGGACTGCGCAGCTTGTCGTAAACGGCGTAAACGTGGATCATCAACCTTGTAAAAAGAAATAACTTTGGTAAAATATTGATTCTTGATACAAAATGTGAGTCTATAATTACATGATGTTTGTTTTAATCAAACAAAACAGCTGGTTACTCTTACTTCTTTCTCTGAATCACTGTGATGTTCTTCTTTTTTGCTGATGACTTGTGGTAATGTCTGCTGCCTGCGGTCTGGTTTCTGTTGTTCTATAAAGTCCTCAGTATCTGATTCCTCTGAAGATGACGCACCTTGAGCATAGTCTGGCTTTTTACCGGAGATATACCTCTGAACCTTCACTTTTTGCATAGAAATCTCCCCTGTAAAAAAAAAAACATTTGGATATACATAAATAAAGAGAATTGACACGTAAAGGGGATACAATGTTTTTTTATTTGGTAATTCCTATACGATTATCGGTTAACATGAATAAGTATTATCACAGAACTTACCTTTTTCATTTCGAATGGGAACAGCACCCGCTGTGCTCTGTATCCCCACGGGTTGAGCTGGAAGCACATTCATTTTGACCAACTTTTTATTGCACCAAACAATATTATTTGGTTGTTATGAAATAATATGAAGCTGTCACAAAATCAGTCAAGAAGTTATATTTATGAAACTAAACTACGAATAAGAATAGATCATGAATACATTGACATGACAATTATTTTGAGTTTACATGACAGTGAGACCACAAGTGAGCCTGACGTTTGACAGCGACATCTTTTTTTTATTTTTTTTTATTAATTTTAATGGCCTTGTTGCTGGGACCTTTTAGCCAAGTCTTTAATTGGTAATAAGTAGTATTTTGTTAGTTTGATTTGTAACCAACTTCACTAAATTGACAGTGACATCTACACACTCACAGCCACAGAATCAATGACTAAAGACCAAAGACCTAAAGACTAAGAGCACAGAATATATACCCTGACGGGCTTGCAGCAGCTACTAGCAGGACACTATAAAGTTGGAGTCACACTTCCGTCTCAATAATCTCAATACAGAATAACTAGGGTGGTTTTTCGTTCACTGGGTTTCACGGACATAATTTCCGTGAATCCACCATTGCATGGGAACGAAACCACTCGTTTTCTAAACTCTAGAAAACATGCAGATCTTTTATCGGAATGAGCATTTCTGACTGTTTTATCTTTAGTAATCGCGGAAAAAGTGTGCTGCTGCTGACTGACCGCAATCGGCTGATGATGGCCCCCTTTTTTTGTAGGGTGGGAAATCAGCAAACAACTTCTCCCGCTCTGGGCGGAGCGGGACGGTGTGTCAGACGCTTACTGACCAAACCCCACCCGTGTTCCTTCAGTTGCCTGTGCCAGGGGCCACGGTAACCCACATGATGGCCCCTGGCATGCCACTGTTTGCCCCTGTGCTGTCATACTAACCTTGGTCCTACAGTAACGCAAATTAGATATTACTTGGTTGCTTACTACGGCAAGAACGGTCACTCCACAAGTCCACACCCACATTTTGGGCATCTATTTGTCACAGAACACTGTCTACTACTACTTACTACTCCTAGTGACATTGCTAATACTATCTCAAATTCTCAAGATTATCTTTGAAGCACAGACTACAATATATTATAGGATACTCTGAAGTTCTCATATAAATAGCAGACTCAGCCATACAAATGGCTGGCCTAACTGGCTAATCGATGGTCAATATAGGGAATCATTGATAATGTCCACCAACGGAGAAAGAGAAGCCGTGAGGGAGGGGAGGGTGAGAAGGAGGAACCCAAAGAGTAATTTATGAGGAACCTAGTCCCACTCTCCTCGATATATATAATATATGTATATATATATTTTTTTTTTTTTTTAACGTTGCCCCGCACTATGAATTTCTCCTGTATTGTGGGTGCGTTTACAAACATTTAAACTCACATACATAAACAGCCAGACCCGGAACAACTATCTGCAGGTCATACCAATATTTGTTCCGTGCGGGAATCGAACCCGCGACACGCAGCGCAGCAGTCAATCGCTTAACCACTGCGCCAACCGTCAGGACTACTTACGAAAGTTTACCCCTGATTTTGTTAACACACATACGACGCCCTAGAGAAGAGAAGGAGGAGAAGAACAAGAGCAAGAGGGATAGACCAAGACAGAATACCTGAATAACTGTACAGCATCAAATGGAGAACTCCTTAGATGACACACCCGCTGGTCGACTGTCAACGGTGCGTTAAGAGGCGATATTGTTCTTATTTGATCATTTTGCTACTTTTAGTCATAATAGCCGTCTGCATCATAGACGTGGTCTTCGCATCTGGGATAAACCGGGCATCAGTCACACTAGAGAAGATTTGTAAGGCGGTTACCGGCAAGGCTTGCTGATGGAGAGCGGCGTTTATGCCGAGCCGCGGTCGTACCACGACGTCCGCTGTAAAGATGGGGCAACCGAGGCGTTGCTCACCAACACCTTCTCCGCACCACTACCCTACATCGGCACCACTTTGTCCGGACTGAGGGAGTACCCCACAGGAAAGCACCAGATCAGCACTCGAGATACCGGGTACGTTCCCCACTACACATCCTGGAACTTCCAGACCCGGGGTGTAATTACATCTTTCTTCACACTCGAGCCCACGGAGCAAATACAAAGCTCGAGCCCGTCGCGGAGGGGCGGGATGAGGCAGCTGGAGTTCCGGAGCAGAGAGGAGCAGAGACCTACCTCCTAGATGGTGCATTACAGCGTGCCGTTAAATTGATTCATTCATTTGAAAAAATAAATTGATTCATTCATTTCATTCATAATTTCATTCGTTAATCTTTATCACTTGACTGATAAGAAGTTATCTTCTATTTGCCAAGCCAACAAGTTCACATCATCAGCAACGCAACGCTATGAGTACTTAAGTGGCAACTTCTGATAACAGATAACACTAACAAACAGAATAGAGCGCAAAGAGCACTAATAACTAGAACCAAAGAGTATAATAATATCTAGAACGATTGCGCTATACAAAGTAGTGCCTACTTTGGAGAAATTTTAATATTTTACAACAATTTTATTAATTGAGTATAATGGCAGCTTCGTCGGAACTCTCAAGCTTAGATTTACTTATATCAAAGACCTTATCAGGCAACGAATTACAAGAATACAACAGAATTCACTACGGAAGAACTGATCACCATGAACTAAATGTAAAGAAAAGTAGCCAGGAATGTGCAAAAGAAAACCGCTTTGATGTTGCATCCTACGATTTTCCTACCAAGAAGGAAGAAACGAGAAGTCCACGAATAGTGAGAGTCGGAGTTATTCAACATTCTATTGCTACGTCAACTGATAGACCCTTAGTCGAACAGAGACAAGCAATTTTTGATAAAATTAGCAAAATCATAGAATCAGCTGGAGAGGAAGGTGTCAATGTTCTCTGTTTCCAAGAAGCTTGGAGCATGCCTTTTGCTTTTTGCACAAGAGAGAAACAACCTTGGTGTGAATTTGCAGAATCTGTAGAAAATGGGCCCAGCACTAAGTTCTTAAAGGATTTCGCCATCAAATATGGAATGGTTATCATATCACCCATTTTAGAAAGAGATGAACTTCATGGGGACACCATTTGGAACACTGCTGTAGTCATCAGTGAGGCAGGCAAGGTCATTGGCAAACATCGCAAGAACCACATTCCCCGGGTTGGAGATTTCAATGAGTCAACATATTACTTTGAAGGAAACACCGGCCACCCTGTGTTTGATACAAAATATGGCAAGATAGCTATTAACATTTGTTATGGCCGTCATCACCCATTGAACTGGCTTATGTTTGGAGTCAATGGAGCTGAAATTGTATTTAACCCTTCAGCTACTGTAGCAGGGCTCAGTGAGCATTTGTGGGGTGTTGAAGCCAGAAATGCTGCTATAGCTAACAGCTATTTCACTTGTGCTATAAATAGAGTGGGAACTGAATCCTTCCCTAATGAATTTACATCTGGTGATGGGAAACCAGCCCACAAGGAATTTGGCCACTTCTATGGCTCAAGCTATGTGACTGCTCCAGATGGTTCCAGAACTCCATCCTTATCAAGAGTGAAAGACGGCTTACTGGTAGCACAGATTGATCTGAATTTATGTCGGCAAATTAAGGATAAGTGGGGCTTCACAATGACACAGCGGCTTGATTTATATGCTGAAAGTCTTAACAAGGCTGTCAAGCATGATTTTAACCCTCAAATTATTCAATAATTATTTTTTTGTGGATAATGAGCCTGTTACTAGTCTTGCATTTAAAAATCCGCAATTTTCGAATTTTAAAATGATATATCTTCAATTTCATAAAAACATTTAAATGTACTAAGATATTGTTAAATACTATTTTTGTATGTTATTACTGTTATTGTTATCTACTTAAGCCATTTTTGTGATCAGCTGTTCTCAAATTATTTTGTTATAAATAGTTGTAAGGTAAACTTTAAAAATCATTGTGAAACAGGAAATGTTTATACAATACACATACTTATTTTGTTAATTATACAACTTTTAAGATAAAAATGCGTTTTATTTAAGATCTAAAATAAAACAACAATTTATAAAACCATTGTGTATCAATGAGAATAATACAGAAGTGAGCTATACATAAATATAGGGGTTAGAATGGGGTACATTCAGGCAATACCTTGTGCAACCAATCACAAATGTTTGAGCACATCACTAATATTTTGTTCATTCATCCTGAAGAATACAACTGAAATTCAATGACAAGACTTTTTTTTAAACTTAGTTCATTGTAGTCCAGTATTTTTTTGAATACCCTTAGGTACAATTTGTAAGAAATGTTCAAGGTATAAATGTACCTCTGTAATTTATGTTCTATCTACCTATAATTGCACAACAATAACAATGATCAGCATCAGCAACAGATTACAGCTGACAATGTTCAAAAAAATATTACAACACAAATAAGGACTATTACTGTATGTACCCCAGATCCATGACTGTATAATTAGTTTATCACTAAGCACTAATACTCTATGCAGTCTTTGCACGGATGGCAGCACGCTTCCCGGTCACAGCCTGGAAACCAGACTTGATACTGGCGACAGAGCAACGGGATCCGCATGTTTCACACTGGAGGAAGAATAATCGAGTATCTTTCTGGAGGATGGTGTCAGGGGAGCGGCATGTATGACATGTAACATATTCCTTGATATACCGACGCAAGACATTCTCTATCTGTTTCTGTTGGAAACGGCCTTTTATAATCAATTGACTGTTACCATCCACAGACCCACTCGTTCCCAACTCAGCCAATAAAAAGTCTAGTAAATGTTTAGGCTGCCGATGGAGAGTTTTACAGATCTCTGTGAAATTGGCAAAGGATGTTTTCTTAGTACCAATTCTGACAACTTGAGGAGGTCTCATAATGAATTTCTGTTTTTTGCCAGAGACCATGCTAGGGTTCTTCTCACGCATGATGTCGAACACTCGCTCGAGTAGCTCGTCGTACGTGTAATCTCGGTCTGTGCCACTCCACAAGTCACCACTCACATCTTCCACATTTTCTTGGTCTTCTCCCTTAATATCATCTTCAAGGACAAGCTCTTCAATGTTTTTCTTCTTCTTCTTCTTTTTAGTTTTTGAGAAGTCAATGTCTAGATCTAAGTCGTCAATAACTTCGTCCTCCTGTTGTTCCGGCTCCTCGGCCGGGGGTGTTTCCGGTAACGTGCTTTCAAGTTCTTCCATGTTGAACACTCCCTTCTTCTTCTTCTTTTTTTTCTTTCCGAAATTGTCCAAATCGAGGTTATCATCCTCAGGCAAGTCGACGTCACCCGTCCCAGCGGGCGCCTCCACGCTCGTGCTCTCACCTTGCTCGCCTGCAAGCGCCGCGTCTATGTCGAAACCGGTCTTCTTTTTCTTCTTCTTCTTTAAAGACGGATCAAATACCATATCGTCGTCCATGATTACCTATCAAATTAATCGCTAAATAACGTTAAATATTTAAGTGAATGGTTAGAATTCAGGACAATTTGGCAGGTGGCTATCAGGCTGTGGCTAATGTCAAAACGTTGCATCAGCTAAAAGGTCTATTTCGTCTAGAAACTTAACGTTCCATAAAACTAAAATAATAATTTTTAGAACTATTTTTAAGTGAAGAAGAAATGGCTTGATCTTAAAATATAAAAAAACATCAATAATCACTACTCTCGTGAGTTATCATTCATTATCACGTAATTGGCTAAGGTAAATTATATAAAATCACAAATTCACACACGCTAGCTAACCATTTCAAGATTTGACATTTCGATTAAAGAACGAAACATAACCTCAAAATCAATAATAATTTCTGAAGTGATCCTCCAGCTGAATACAAAATGTATCTAAACAGAGTTCATAGAACGTTTCCTAAATTAAAAAAGTTAATAACAAGACCGCAGTCCCAAGCAGCATTGTCAGAACAAAATGAATATACCGAAACTCCAGAATATCCACCAATTCTGGATATGTCTCTACAGGGCAGAAAGTTACGAGAAAGACAAGCTCTTCATCAGAGAATTAAGGAAATAAATACCGTAGAAGAGAAACAAATAGCTTTAAATATGCCTCGCTATTACGGCTGGAAGTGTGTTATGTTAAACGAAGATAACGTCCCGTACAATGCTATGCCCCTAGTGCAGTATTACACAAGAAGTCATTTTATTCCGGTTGATAAGCTCCCTGAATACTACAATGAAACAGGCGAGGCAGCAGACACTGTTGTTCAAGAAGTTAAGGCCCTTATTGAAGAAGCTATTCTTATAGAAAGCAATGGAGTGGAGTAAGTACCAAGAATGATAAATAAACGGCATCAATTAACTTTTAATAAAAGTATTAGTGATATGACATAAACATCGTGCTTTTATTATACAAAGGGGTGCCAGAAGTGTATTATATACCAGGATAACTAGATTGCTCTCATACCTATTTGTTTCTTGAAATTATTTTGTCACCTTTGGTCACCCATTAAATCACTGTATAATTTAGGCATTTCTATTAACATTTTAAAGTTTATTTTATTTTATTCCAGCCGAACTTTCCCTACTACTATTGACAAGCCAGAAATTTCTCAAAAAGAGGATGCTTTTGCTAAATGTATAGTAAAACAGATAAACAGAATCATTACAAACAACTTGACTGACAAAGTGGAACATGTCTTGACTTCCCAAGTAAGTATACAGTTCATCATTATCCTGCCCTTATCTCAATTTATTTGGGGTTGGTGCAACATTTCTTATTCCACCATACTTCTCTAGTAGTCATCATCTCGGTAGTCACTCCCTTTCTAGCCATATAGTTGTTTACACAGTCCATCCATTGTTGCTTTGGTCATCCCCTACACATATAGCCTTGGTTGACTGGTAGAGAATGCCTAAGGCATTAAGTCTGCCTTTGTACCTTTTGTGCGAAAAGATTAAATAAATAAATAGCCATCGAAATTCATATCAAAACTTTCCAGACAACATTTTCCTCATTACTTCGCATCACATGCTCATACAATGACATCCAATATCCACACTCTCCTTCATACTAGCGACAAGCGGGGTTGCGACAATCGTCGAGAAGATCCGGCAATTGGGACTCGAGGTGGCCCTGCACAAGTCCGAGGCCATGTGTTTTCATGGTCCTCGGAACGCGCCACCGTCGGGTTCCCAAATAACGGTAGGAGGGGTTCACATCGGCGTCGAGTCGACGATGAAGTACCTGGGACTCGTCCTCGACAGCCGGTGGAACATCGTGGAGCATTTCCGACGTTTGGCTCTCAGACTGGAAAGGGCTGGGGCTGCCTTGAAGCGGCTCCTGCCCAATCTAGGGGGGCCAAACGACTCCTGCCGGAGGCGCTACGCGAGGGTCGTGCGGTCCATGGCCCTTTAGGGGGCACCGACGGGCTGGCCGCCGCCGCCGCCTCAAGGAACGCTCCTTGAGGCGGCGGCGGCGGCCAGCCCGCCGGTTGAACGCGTCCCAAAGGGTCATGGCCACCCGGTTGGTTCGGGGATACCGTACGGTCTCCGGTGAGGCGGCGAGCCACCTTGCCGGATTACCGCCATTGGATCTGGAGGCAAAGGTCCTCGCGCACATATGGGAGTGGCGCGAGGAGGCGAAACGCCGGGACGTAACTCCGCTGCCGCGAGAAATCACGGCACAGCGGACAGAGCTCCGGCGGGATCTCAGGGCGGCTTGGAGACTGCGATTGTCGCAACCCAGCGCTGGGCACGCCACAATTGCGGCGATAAGTCCCCTCTTTGAGGAGTGGCTAGAGAGGTGCCACGGCGTCCTCGCCTTCCGCCTGACGCAGGTCTTACCGGACACGGTTGCTTCGGGAGGTTCCTGTTCCGGATAAGGCGGGAGGAAACGCCCGGGTGTCACCATTGTGTGGATCTCCCGGAGGACACGGTGGTGGTCTCCCCGGCTTGGGCGGAGCACCGCTGTGTCCTCGTGGAGGCGATCTCTCGCGTCCGGCCCTGGTCCAGGCTATGGTATAGAGCGACAGGGCATGGGAAGCCGTCACCTCCTTCTGCGAAGCAGTAATGCTCGCGAAGGTGGAGGCGGAACGCGTGAGGGAGAGGCAAAATTCGCGCCCTCACGCCCTTAGTCGCCGCAGGAGACGCCCTGGGCGTTGGAAATCCCAGACCGATTCCCGGCCACCGAAGGGGCGGGCTTGCCGACGGCAAGCAATGGGAACTCGCCGTTCGATAAGGACCAGGCCCGGGTCGCCAGCGCGTTGTGTTCCACGCGCGCCTCAAAGAGATATCAGCACCAATGATGGGGTCCGCTAGGGCCATAGATATCCGAGAGATATGACTACTATATATTTGTTCAAGTTCAAGTGTCCCCACCTTTTCCCTACTCCTGAAACTCATACAAAAACAAAGGAAATAGATACGGCACACATGATGCTTCCTTCGCACGCACTTATGAATACATGCGTAACACTTTTGTGCTATTTTATTGCACACATGCTCAAAAGGGGCGGGCACTAGAAAGTACAGATACAATCACTGTATGCACACATGCAACGTTAGCCTCAACTAGGGAAGAGGGGTTGGTATAAATATTTCAAACAACTGCAAAAGCAGAAGTGCTTTTGCAGTTGTTTGGACGTATTTTGTAATGTAAATTTTTTCTGCTTTTCGATGTGGAATATTATAAACACCAGTAAAGCAAATCTAGTAAAAATATAATATAAGTATTTGTTTGCAAGTAAATCAGTTTATTTAGTTTTTATCTTACTTTAATCACTAATAAAATACAATACAAAATAATCTATAACTACTCGTATAGTACTGTCAATTTTTCGATAAATTAACTGATATAATAAGCTCATTTATCCATCGCAATTTATTGCAATCGACGTCTTCTCAGTTCGTCATCAACATTGAATTCATCCCAGCCTCATCTATCACACGATTTTGGCATAGAGACTGGTAATCTGTGGTAGCGTAATGCAAGTGCGTCTCTGAACTCTTAATGGAGATAGATCGAAATAGTCTTCCATAGTCGGTATGATAGATAGTCAGTTGGAGAATTTTGTTTTCATTGCTGTCGAAATTGATCGTTCAATCGCTCTTCTTTTGATAGGGCAGAGTTTGACCAAGGCGGTATCCAAGAGTTCGTCATTGAGAGTGTCTAAGAATAATCCTCTTGAAAGTGGGAAGAACAAGTTTCACTTTGGTTTGAAGGAAACCAATTATTTACCCTGTCTGTTGCATCTATCCATTTATTTTTAGTTTCTGGATCTTTCGGGAAACTGAAATAAAATGTATTAAGTAATTCATGTGAAACAGGTTCTTAATATAGTTTCTTATTAAGAAAAAATATCGATATCCATATCTCAGCGCTGCGCACCACTAATGCATCGGTTTCACTTGCGTCAGTCAAAAATATTTCAGAACTAGATCTCAAACTCAAACTCAAAGCATTTATTTCAAATAAACCGGTACTTTTAAATTGTCAAGGAGTCGGTCAATCAGAAAGATGAAGCTAGATAATTTGTAAAATCCTTAAATATTATATTTAATGCAGGGATTTTTTACTTGTCGGTGATAGGACACGCCACTTGTCCTAAGGTGTGTTGTAATTGTTATATTTTTGCAAATAAGGACGGAACAATGCGGCATTTTGTAAAAATACGAAATGACACTTACACGTTCCGATGATTATGACTAAACGGTGCTCATCGCCGTCGCGCGTTATAAGGTCAGTTTGATCGCATGAAGGCGATATGTGCCACGCCTCCAAGCCATATCCCTCGATATCCGTGGCTAGGGCCGATGCCTGCCAGGGTTGCGGGAATGTCCGAAAAGGTTACCGTGGCCCCTGGCACAGGCAACTGAAGGAACAAAGGTGGGTTTTAGTCAGTAAAAGTCTAACACGCCCTCCCGCTCCGCCCAGAGCGGGAGAAGTTATCTAGTGATATCCCAAACATAAAAAAGTGCAGTAACATCATGAACTGAAATAGTTACAGGAACTAGAAAACCTATTCCTTCCAATCTTTTTCTAATTAAAAAAAAAAACATTGATAGTTCAGTTTTCCTTCCTAGTCCATTATAAAGGGCTATACTCAGCAAGTCATCAAGGTATGCCGTGTCTCAATACTTTGCTAATCAGTTATTTATCAATGTAAATGATTGCAGATTGATTATGATCCCCGACATGAAGCATTCTGGTTTATTGGTGGTGTTGACCCCCCACATAAACTAGTGAAATGGAGGAAGCAGTATGGGGGCCTTAAGGATCGCTGGTATGAGCCTATTGACAGACCAGTCCAGTATTTAGGTAAATATCAGACTCAAACTCAAAGCATTTATTTCAATTAAACCATTTACAGGCACTTTTGAATTGTAAAGTGGTCGGTCAGTCAGAAATATGAAGCTAGTTGCCCATTCCAAAGCGTAGTAGGTAGTAACATAATTAAGTGTGTTTTTATGAAAATAAATTGGTATAAACTTTTATTTTTGGTTACATTCATGGGCTAGGCGCAAGCTACTATTAATTTTTTTTACAATTTCTGTTATTAATTATTGTGTAAGTAACATAATTGTGTTTGTTTACTTTTATGTTTTTTTTTATCTTCAGGAACTCCAATGTTAACTATAAGAAATCGCCAACCTCTGAAGCCTATTGTGCCATTCAGTGAAGCTGAGAATCCTGCCTTCAATGTACCCATTTTCACAGATGTACCAAAAACAGTTGGATATTTCGAAGACCATAGGCATGGTACTAATGTACCAGGTAATGTACTTGCGAAAACAGAATATAATTATACTTTATTTCTGAATGTCCCAGCAGCAGTTGATGACTATTGTGTGTACCACTACCAACTGTAAATTTATTTTTATATTTTTTCTCATACATAATGCTTATTTTTTCAGGTTTCTGGCCTGGTGATTTTGATGAATTTGGCTCATTGTCGTATCATGGCCGTGGTCATATTCTTGCAAGAAAAGAATCATTTGGCCCTGAAGATAATCTTGAAGCATTACATTCTCAAGCTATGATGTCTAGTTTCGGATGGCTACTAGCTCAGGCAAATTACCAAGGATTTACTACCTTCAATGACATAACTTATCCTTTGGTCACACAAACTGTTATCACAAATGGACAGCTGTGGTCACTGTATGCATACCAATTAAATACAATCGAGATGCATAATGATAAGATAGACAGCCCCAAAAGCAACATTTGCTTTGGTACAAAACCTTTGAAATTGTATGACAGCATAGAGAATGGAAAAGTCCAAGGACTCAATGAAAATATATTGAAGATGCTTGTTCAGTTCTACTTAAATGCCCCTGAAGAACGAGACCATGAAATGAAACCATATTTAGGCCAGGAAGAACAAGTTGTAGCAGATATTGAAGATGATAACAAACGCTGCTGGCTGGAATCCAGATACAAACACTTAGTGTCTAACAGACCACGGCACGATCTTCTTCCTGAAACATACTTGTGGGAGAAAATTTATAAGCTTAAATTCAATACTAGATTCTTTGAAGCAAAGAGAAGGCCATTTGAACTTGGTATCAACCCCTTCAATAGAAGATTGGATGAACATCTGCCTCCGTATATTCCTAAAGTTTTACGGCCATATCCTAGGAGCAAAAAGACATTCGAAACTACTTATTACCCTAAGGTTTAATGATTAAATAATGAGTAGCTGTAGCGTTTCTGTAATTTATAGATATAAATGAAATAATAATACTAGTAGCTTTTTTTTTTTTTTTTGAGGTTTGGAAATCATCCAGTAACTTCTCCCGCTCTGAGCGGAGCGGGAGGGCGTGTCGGACTCTTACTGACTAAAACCCACGCGTGTTCCTTCAGTTGCCTTTGCCAGGGGCCACGGTATCCCTCTCGGACTTTCCCGCAACCCTGGCAGGCATCGGCCCTAGCGGACTCCGTCATTGATGCTGACATCTCTTTGAGGCGCGCGTGGAACACAACGCGCCGTCGACTCGGGCCTGGTCCTTATCGAACGGCGAGCTGCCCATTGCTCGCCGTTCGCAAGCCCGCGCCTACGGTGGCCGGGAATCGGCCTGAGATTCCCGACGCCCAGGGCAACTCCTGCGGCGGCTAGGGGCGTGAGGGCGCGAATTTTGCCTCTCCCTCACGCGTTCCGCCTCCTCCTTCGCGAACATTACTGCTTCGCAGAAGGAGGTGACGGCTTCCCATGCACTCTCGCTCAGTACCATGGCCTGGACCAGGGCCGGACGCGAGAGATCGCCTCCACAAGGACACGGCGGTGATCCGCCCAAGCCGGGCAGACCTACACCGTATGCTCCACCGTGTCCTCCGGGCGATCCACACAATGGTGACACCCGGGCGTTTCCTCCCGCCTTATCCGGAACAGGAACCTCCCGAAACAACCGTGCCCGGTGAGAACATGCGTCAGGCGGAAGTCACCTTCCGCCTGACGCCTTGACGTTCTCACGGACGTCAAGGCGCCTCTCTAGCCACTCCTCAAAGAGGAGACTTATCGCCGCAATTGTGGCGTGTCCAGCGCTGGGTTGCGACAATCGCACTGTCCATGCCGCCCTGAGATCCCGCCGGAGCTCTGTCCGCTGTACCGTGATTTCTCGCGGCAGCTTACTCATCCTCTCATTCCTAAACTGGACTCTTTTGTGTTGCAGATTGAATCTTCAGATTACTGGTCCCATAAACGTGCTCCTTGTTTAGTTGTAAGCTATAAAAAATTTCTTTCACTCTCTTCTCCTATTCACCGTTCCAATAAACTTCCCCTATTTAACAGTAGTTATGAAAGTTTACAATTCAGCCCCATCATTAAATACTGTGCAAGTAAATCTGATCCCGATTGCCATTCAAGTTATAATCATTTTTTGACTGAACATTTAGAGTACCACCATATATTTACGGATGCTGCCAAGCGTTCTCCGACGGGTTGTGTTGGGATAGGTACTTACCATTCTCAATACAACATCGTACAAAAAATCAAACTGCCTCCGGAGACTTCAGTTTTTACGGGGGAATGTTTCGGCATATTAAAAGCAATAGAATATACTCGTGTTACAAAGCTCAAAAAAAACATAATTTTTACTGATTCTCAAAGTGCTCTTCTAGCCATCAATAAATCCCCTTTCGAACACAAATTGCAGTTACCTATCATTTATTTAATAAGAGAATTTGCGTCCAGAACCATCTCTGAGGGTAATACACTGCAATTTGCGTGGATTCCGGCCCACGCTGGAATCCATGGCAATGAAGTGGCTGATACACTTGCCGGTGATGCGGTGCAGTGTGGGGACTTAGTTCCTTATACGAACTTTAGTATTGACCTTATGACATTACCAAAGACTTTTCTTCGGGACACCTGGAAGGTAGCTTGGGATATCGGAAGTAAATTGAAGGGCCGTTACTTTTCAAGTATACAACCCGACGTTCCGGAAAAACCGTGGTTTGGCAGGGCAAAATTTGGCAAGATGGAGACCTGTTCTAATTCGAATGAGACTGGGTCATGTTTGTTCTCCAGCCCATCTTGCTAAACTACATATCATCAACGACCCCATTTGCTTCTGTGGCACAGACGTAGGTGACATAAATCACATTTTTTTTCCTGTCCCTTATATGACCGTTCTTCTTTTCTTTGTAACCTCTTGTCTCTCCGTATTCCTTTTCCTACCTCAATAGTTTCTTTACTTTGTACAAATAGCTTCCCTGTCTATAAATGTATAGTCTCATTCATCACATTAAATAATATTAAGTTGTAAATTGTCGTCATTGTAATTTGCTCATTATTCACTATTAGTATTCACCTTTAAAAAATACACTGATCCTATAAATCGTCCAATCCTAAATCCCGTTAATTGCTCATAATTCTATACTTTTTTTCTTTTGTTTCCCTACCTTTGTTCTCGTAAACGTGACATTGGCTAAATGCACAAACCGTGCGAAGCCATAATGGAAAAAAAAAAATTACAGGCATACCTACATACTTAGGTAGGTATATTACATTTCAAATAGCGTAGGTATTATTATAGTATTGGAAAACGGCAACTTCATAGGTAAAGACCTATTAGGTAGACACTAACTAGCATCTAAAGAATATCATATATTTTTCTGATTTTGTTTACTGCAGTGGATCATATACTTTTAGGCATTATAAAACTTGCGTTTAGGTCATGTAGTCCCCTTAAGTAGCACACGGACACTTTTCATACACAGAGATAGTTCTCAAACTCAAAGCATTTATTTCAAATAAACCAATTACTATAGGCACTTTTGAATTGTCAAGGGGTCGGTCAGTCAGAAAGATGAAAGCATAGTAGGTACCTACCTATGGAGAAGAACGGGCAAGAAACTCCATGGACACTCTTTTAAATCAAAATATTGTTACAAAAAAGTGGTTACATCATTCATGTTGTAATTATATACGTGAGAACTGTAGCGGAGTGCTGTCTAGGATTATATCAGGGAAGTCAAAGTAAACGACGACGGTGATTCGATTTGTAGCACAATATATTTTATAATATGGCACACAAATACAATTATGACTTAGGATTATTGAGATTAATTTAGATGGGTCACAAATCACAAATTAGAGTAGATTATTATAATTATAGAGAGACACGCGTATCTGCCAACATTTATTCAAAAAAGAAAGGGAAAGGGAAAGGGAAGTGACCAGAAACAAAAACAATTATAATATAATCAGTCAAACTTGACATATAGAGCAATGTTGCTATTGTACATAAATGTTGGGAAGACCTTTATTTATTTAACAAGAACGATGTAGAAAGACGTGCACGTTAAAAGCGTCCGTAATTAAAAGATAAAAAAAAAACAATTATGGAATTAAAATAAGCCGTGGCAGCTAAGAAATGACCAGTGCCTACTGTTGGCGCCCGTTCACCTCCGCTAGGAGTAATAGTGTTCTGTGCCGTTCACGAACATGACGTATGGATCAGCATTGCGATTCTGTAACCATCTCATCGTGAAAACTTAGGTGAAGTGAGCGTGGAGTGAGCTGTCAGTGTCATCCCACTGATGCTAGGGATTGACCAAGCATTATAATTGGACTGACCGGTTGGCGCAGTTGGTAGCGACCCTGCCTTCTGAGCCGCTGGTCCCGGGTTCGATCCCCGGACAAGTCAAACATTTGTGTGCATGAACATGTCTGTTTGACCTGTGTCTGGGTGTGTATATGTATATAAGTATGTATATCAGTCATCAGGTTACCGTAGTACAGGCTCTACCTAGTTCGGGACCTGAAGACCTTGTGTGGATGTTGTCTCATATTATAATTACAATCATAATCGAGATTTTAATATTATATTTTTTATCCAAATCCTATTGATCATTTTATATTATTTCAAAGCTAGTATGTAGCTAAGTGGCTAAACATTACTATTTTGATGGTTATAAAATAAAATAGCAAAACAGAAATTCAGTTATAAAGTCAATGCTGTTTTTTTTTTTTGTGTTTGCCTTAGGCGCGAGTGCGTCACGCACGGAAATGTAAATAAAATATAAAACATACAAGTTGAAGACCGCTACAAAAAAAAGAAACGCGTAAGTATCGACATTGTTTGTAATTATGAGCGAAGCGGGCTCGATCATTTTTCCATTCTTACAAGGAGTAACTTTGTCGATATATGCAGAACAGCATAACAATTAAGAGTATGTAGGATATAAGAGCGAGCAAAGCGAGCACACTTACGACACTTGCGAATCGCGCTTACTTCACCTCGCCGGTGGTTTTGAGATTCGGGTGATGTGATCACGATCACGCCGCGCTTGCGCGTTAGGCACTGGCAATATCACATGGAGTTTTTTACTTACTTACTAGGTAGGTAGGTAGGTACCTACTTATTTATAAGTAGGTACCTACCTACCTACCGAGGTGAAGTAAGCGCGATTAAGTAGACCTCTATCTATTGGACGTTGGTAAACCAACGTCCAATAGATAGAGGTCTACTTAGCCTATAGTTGCCAATAATAAAAGAATATCTATCAGATTATCATCGTCAATACTAAAATTGAATAGCTAAACAGAGACTCGCGCAGCGCCGACACGGGCTCACTTGACTTCGCTGGCGTGATGTTGCCGTGGCAACGAGAATAGCGTAGCCGTGATGTGATCACGCCGCGCAAGCGCGTTAGACGCTATCTTCGCTAGCGTGATGTTGCCGTGGCAATGAGAAAAGCGTCGCCGTGAGGTGATCACGCCGCGCAAGCGCGTTAGACGCTGTCATTAGTAGGTAGACGTACTCAAAAGTTTTTATTCGTTATTGCAATGACAACCACGTCCCTAAGTCTGTTCGTATTCGAATTCCGAGACAATAATTAGTACCTACCTATTTATTTCAATGCTTTTAGATTGTCAATTCCAATCATTTTTAGACATTTTTTGAATGTCAGTATTATTATGTAGGTACATATATACCTAAATTTTGTTTTCAACAAATGGATATTACTTGAGAGGTGAGATTGAATAACTTCGAAGAAAGTATTCAGAGATTGGTGTATTGTTTGTTTACATAATATTACTTATACACGTAAATAGCACATGTATAGCTATTTTTTATATCCCTTCATCTAGATAAACCACAGTGCAAGATACTAACCAAATATAAAACTAAATATTCAGGCATATCATCTAGTTATGGGGTGCTACACAAGTTGCTTCTCTCTTGCTAACAAGAAATTAAAATTATTATAATTATTCATGTTTTTGTTTCTATATTCTATGTATATTATCATTGTATGCATGTTTATTTTAAGCCGATAATATAATGCAAGTACCTATGTGTAGGTTACTATAGTCTAATTTAATTCTTCCTTACTGTTTTACACACCATGCCTACGTTTCTCATCCTCCAACTCTCTCCATGAAATTTCTAATGATTTGTGCAGTTCCTTTGTGCTCTTCTATCTATATGTATTTTACTTTATTAAGTGGTTAGTGTACATAAATAATAAAGAAATAAATAAAATTTATTCATTTGTATCACATAAAAAAAAATTGCTAATGCATTTTCTTCTACTTCTTGATGCACGCCGGGATGGAGGGTCGCCGCATATGTGTGTGGGCTGCACGCTCCCACTAGCTGAAGACAGACAATATTAACAAAGTCCTTAAAAACAACTTAAAACCTAGTGTTACCCCCCCTAGCCCTGATGACTGCTTCCATGCGTTCTCTCATGGACCTAATTAATGTGACAACAGTCTCTTGAGGAATGTTGTCCCATTCTGCAACGACGGCATCTTGGAGGTCTTGGAGAGTGGTAGGGGCAGGATCACGTGCCCGTACTCGCCGTTTCAGTTCATCCCAAAGGTGCTCAATAGGGTTCAGGTCTGGACTTCGCGCCGGCCAGCGCATAACAGGGATTCCAACTTCTTGCAGGTAGTCTCTTACAATTAAAGCGGTGTGACAGCGGGCATTATCGTGCATTAACGTGAACCCACTGCCAACAAAACCCGCATAAGGGACAACCTGCTCCTCTAAGATCTCTGTTATGTACCGAGCAGCAGTCAGCGACCCTTGCCCGCGAGCACTTCCAGTCCGAGAAACACACACAAGGTTCGTTTTACCGTCGATTGACATGCCGCCCCAGAACATGCACGAGCCACCCCCGTATTCCACTGTCTCTTGAATACAGGCTTGTGCGAATCGTTCCCCTTGCCTCCTATACACTCTTCGACGCCTGTCGTTGCAGAAAAGACACACCCTCGTCTCATCAGAGAAGAGCACAGCCCTCCATTGGTCTATTGTCCAATCCACATGGTCACGGGCAAATTGCAATCGGTCTCTCCTATGCTGTGCAGTCAATTTTGGCCCTGTAGCAGCCCTATGAGCTGCAATTTTCTTCTCCCGCATTCTTCTTCTAATCGTGGAGACGCTTACAGAAGTTCTGCGAGCTGATCGCAGTTGTTGTTGCAGCTCAACAGCATTGGAGAACCGATTACGTAAAGACGTCGAAACAATGAAGCGATCGTCTCTTTCGGATGTGCACCGTTGTCTTCCAGATCCACGTCTTCGGATATAGCCACCAGTCTCTTGGAAGCATTGGAACACTCGTCGAACGGCAAAACGACTCAAGTTCAGTTGCCGAGCAACATCACATTGCCGCATCCCTGATTGCAGTAGTGCAATGACTTGAGCGGCTTCATCTGCAGTGGTATCCATCTTCTGGGGTATTTTTCTTGCTGTAGCTGTTCACGTGTGTTCACTTCAAAGGTTGAAGAGCGAATGACCCACATTTTTTTTTTTTTTGTGGCATCTCGCAGTTGCCCTTGAGTGGCCGTGACTGCTTAACCGGTCAATCCTGTGGTGCCTTCGAGCTAACTCAAAGCCTCCGGCCAGGGGCATAATATTAATTATAAACTAAGCGACCATCACCTAAGGGCACCCCCTGTGGGGTACGAACCTTGGCTTAGGGCGTCACCCACATTTAACCCGGGTCGCCCGTTTTATACCCTTGTAGGGAGGTGCAATTAGTGGCCGTTGCAATGCGTATTTTGACAACATTTTTTTTAACGTTACGTGCTATTGAGATCTGTTGTGTTTAGGAATTCTAACTGTTGTTAATTTAAAGGTCGTTAAACATACTTTCAATTGATACCAATATTAATTGGGTTTAATGTATTCGTTACTGGCGGGACATGTTTTAAACTTATTTTCGAAGAGGTGCGATTTTTGTGACGCCGAGTGTATTACTATTATGTAAACAAACAATACACCAATCTCTGAATACTTTCTTCGAAGTTATTCAATCTCACCTCTCAAGTAATATCCATTTGTTGAAAACATAATTTAGGTATGTATGTACAGACGCCAGCACATCAAGCTACTACAATCTGTCAAATTTCTTTAATAGATTTTCAACTTTATCGCTAAAGCATTAAGGTTCAAGGTTGATTGGGAAAATTTGACAGTTTCGGGTAGCTTGACCTGCTGGCGTCTGTACCTACATAATAATACTGACATTCAAAAAATGTCTAAAAATGATTGGAATTGACAATCTAAAAGCATTGAAATAAATAGGTAGGTACTAATTATTGTCTCGGAATTCGAATACGAACAGACTTAGGGACGTGGTTGTCATTGCAATAACGAATAAAAAACTTTTGGTACGTCTACCTACTAATGACAGCGTCTAACGCGCTTGCGCGGCGTGATCACCTCACGGCGACGCTTTTCTCGTTGCTACGGCAACATCACGCCAGCGAAGATAGCGTCTAACGCGCTTGCGCGGCGTGATCACATCACGGCCACGCTGTTCTCGTTGCCACGGCAACATCACGCCAGCGAAGTCAAGTGAGCCCGTGTCGGCGCTGCGCGAGTCTCTGTTTAGCTATTCAATTTTAGTATTGACGATGAAAATTTGATAGATTTTCTTTTATTATTGGCAACGATAGGTTAATAGACCTTTATCTATTGGACGTTGGTAAATAAGTAGGTACCTACCTACCTAGTAAGTAAGTAAAAAAAACTCCATGTGATATTGCCCGTGCCTAACGCGCAAGCGCGGCGTGATCGTGATCACATCACCCGAATCACAAAACCACTGGCGAGGTGAAGTAAGCGCGATTCGCAAGTGTCGGTATAGATTTGGGTTAGTAACAAGCCTGAACAACGTAGCAGTCTTTACTCGACTCGAGCCGCAGTCGCGATTGGGTCATGGGATTGCGTTTACATAATCATTTAACATGGGCGCCGGGAGCGGGGTGCAAGACGGCGCACTGGCACTCTCCTGGCTTCAAAATTAAATAATATAATATACAGGGTGTCCAAGAACCTGGCGTCCAACTGGATTCCCACGATGCCCCAAGTTCTAACAGTACTCAGAAAAATATTTTAAAAAATCCACCCCATGTACTTACAGAATTATACTGATTTCAAAAAAAAAGGGGAAATGAGCACCCTGTGACATACTTTTGAATGCTGTGACTGCTAATGCTGATAATTTCGATATTTCTTGGAGGTTTTGTAATCTAGGGTATTGCTGTGTCTAAATAGAATGTAAAAATAAAGTACTTATTGTACCATTTTAAAATAAAATATTATTTTAACTAAAGGTGATATGGAAAACTATTGAATTTCGCAACTTTGACCGACTGTAGTGTAAAAAAAATGTACCAAAATAGTATGGCAAGTGACGTCAAATTTTGACGCGTTTATTCCTCTTTTTAAAAAGGTATAATACTTACACATTAATTTGAAAAAAAAAAATTTGATAATATTTTTACTCAACAACCCAATTTTTACGAAGTGCCTACCTACTAACGGTAACTGTCGGACCCTTTCTTATCTTAGAAACTGGGCCCGAATTGCGGTATTTTTTTTCAAATGAAACGCAAATGAAGCACGAACGAAGTTCAAACGTTACATGATTTCGTATCGCGGTGTCGTTTTGACACTTACTTCAAACGAAGTTAGAATGCAGACGGAGCGCAAGTGCGCGTTCGTGGAATAGTTGAAATGAAGCTACTTTTTCTCAAACGTTTAACGAGCATTCGCTGTGTTTTTGTGTGATATTTGTTTATTTTATTGTGTTTGCTGTAAAAATGATATATTTAGACCTATTAGAATGTGCTTACGCGTACGACGTAGCTGTAGCTCGTGCGGAGGCTAGGCGGCTGAACGTATTGGCGAGGAAGAGTGATCCGGCTTTCGATCTCAGTGATCGAAAGTTTGTAAAAAGATACCGGTTGTCCAAGGACCTTACTCGGCAGCTGATTTCCGAGTTAACTCCTCACCTTCTACCCACAGTACGTTCAGATGCTTTGGACGTGGAAACTAAGGTAAGAAACCATGTATTTGATGTAAGGAATGCTCCTCATAAACTATGATACTAAAACTCCATTACCTACTTATGTATTTTTGTTTTAGGTTTTGGTTGCACTAGCATTCTTTGCTTCTGGGTCTTATCAGACTCTTGTAGGTGATAACCGGAATCACTGTGTTTCTCAAGCCAGTGTTTCCAAAGCAATCCGACAGGTGGTAATGGCTTTAAATAAGCCGTCTATTTTAAATAAATATGTTTCTTTCCCCTTTCAACGACAAGAAAGGGAACAAGTTATAAGAGAGTAAGTATAAATAATACCTTTGAATTTATTGATACTGAATTGTTGATACTTTTTGAAGGAAAATATTGATTGAAATTGTTTTTTAGGTTTTACAGACGTTATAAAATGCCGGGACTGCTGGCCTGTGTTGATGGGACCCATGTGGCCATAGTGTGCCCTCAGCATAATGAAGAGAGATTCATGAATAGAAAAGGGTACCACTCTCTAAATGTTTTAATAGTGAGTAATAATGTAAATAATTATGATAAACTAATAAAGATTATAGACATTTCTATAAGTATTTTTAAATATTAAGCTCATTTAGTATCTCTCATAATTCTTTTTGTACTTAGTATTTTTTTTTTTCAGATGTGTGACTCAAATTTAAATATATTATGTGTAGATTCCAGTTTCCCTGGGTCTACTCATGATAGTGTTATATGGGCTCAACACTCCTTAAATGCATATCTTGATAGGCTTCACAGGACTGCTGGGGAAGATGTTTATGTTTTAGGTATGAGTTACAGTATTACCTAAATTAATTATCCATTTTATTTTTATGTTGCTTGTAACTTTCTACTGTGTTTATTTAATTTTTAAAAACCAGAAACTTTTCAAATACTATTTTCAATTACAGGAGACTCAGGGTATGCCTTGAGGCCTAATACTATGATACCTGTGACAGACCCAGCTCTGGATACACCTGAGGAGTATTATCAAGATCTGCATTTATCTGCCAGAAATGTAGTGGAGCGTTGTATAGGTGTATTAAAGGCAAGATTTAGGTATGTACAACCTTTTTGTTTTTTAAATTCTTAATAGTAAATATTATAATTCAAAAATATTATCTTTTGCAGATGCCTATTGGTGGACCGAAAGCTGCATTATTCCCCGGGCGTAGCGGCAAAAATAACAAATGCCTGCTGTGTGCTACATAATATAGCACACAGGGCTAGACTCCCCTACATTCGCCTAACACCGGCCGAGGCGGCACGAGAGCGCGAGTTGACAGAGGGCGCGAGGTACCTGGCGCCGCCGCAACAGGGACAACGTAGGCGCGGCGGCGCCAGCCTCCTCTCGGAGTTGGAGCTAGGCCGCGCGCGCCGCCATGCCCTTGTACAACGTTTGTGGGCAGATAGACATATTATATAGCTTTATTATACATTTGAAATAGTATTTCTATAAAGGTCATTCATTTAGAATTTTTTGTACTGTTTTATAAAAAAAGCAAATTAATGTTCTAGACAAATAAGATTAATTGAAATTATAAAATTGATTTCAAATTATCAAATGTATAAATTAATAATAATCAAGTGCACCCAATTAAAATTAAAAATAAGAGTAACAAAGTAGTGTTTTTCCATTATATGTATATTTATCTTGTTTGTTTGCTAATCAAGTATCCCAATCAAGATGCCCAATGTTTTTATACTGTGGAAAATATAGAAATTATTTAATTGATGATTTTTCTTCCTGTATTTGGTAATGATGAATAGTTACAAATAAAACATCAACAATTAAAATGATTTATTTATTAGTATAACAAACCATTAAGATTATACTAAACTTACACCGAAACAAATAAAGTATGTGCTTAAACAAAAAATTATTAAAGCTACTGTTTATTAAGAATTTAAAATAAAAAAAGAATGTAAGTAATTAAATGTAATCCTATTCTGGCTGCTGCTGAATTTGTTGTGAAGCACAGTACTGAAAAAAAAGAAATAATTCTGTTGTAATTATTACTTACTTCAAGGGACAACAGCTTTAAGTTAAAAGGGTAGACTACTGCTTAATCCCCTTACATAGATAAACTAAAATTACCTGTCGACTCATTCTGTCTATACTCTCTGCAATTAATTTGAAACTTTGTGACAGAGTATTGATTGCCACTGCAGTTCCATGTGCAGCTTCAGCATTTTTGTTGGCAGCCTGTGCATTTTCTAAAGCAGTTTGCGCTTTTAATTCCTCTATCTTCATTACCATCTTCCTAGATTCATCTAGAGCACTTCTGGCAGCTAAAATTAAAACATGGTTAATTATTTAATAATCTTCAAATAATAATAATATTCTTATCCTTAGATCTTATAAGATGGGTATTTGCCTGGGTGTTAAGTGAATATTTAGATTTAATTTTAGTATTTTGATTACTGAAGTAAACAATATGAAAGTCCTTGTACTCATATTTTTTACGGTAATAAAATTAAAGATTTAGCTTACATTGTACTTGAGGTGTTGGTGGGGTCTGATGCGAGACCGACGGCTGTGCTGTAGGAGCCCGAGAAGCACGCACAGATCGTCTATGCTCCCTTGTTCTTCTGGCTCTGTCTGTGAAAACATCAACAACAATAAAAACAATTAATTAACTAACCTACATTCTTAACTAATTATCTGGTAGATAGTAGTTTTTTTACATACATAATATTTGCACACCATAGTATGTGGCAAACATGTCTGAACCGTTTCTTTGATTTTATGTCATCCTGCATACAAGTTTTATTTTTATTCTTGTATGTGTACCTACACATGTTTGGGCAAATAAATGATCTTATCTTATCTTATATAATTATTTTGTACCTGCTGTTGGTGTGGCCAAGGGTTCCAATTGAGATTGGGGGGGCTCTATTTCCTCTAGAAGCACAGGCTGACGAAAAGGCACTTCTACTTCATCCTCATGCTCTGCAGCTTCCATATTCAGTCTGTAACAATAAAAATAAATATAATAAGTTTAATAACATTTATAAATTGGTAAATATTCAAAACCAAAATAACTGTCTTTTTAAGAAATTGAGAAAAAACACTTACACTAATGGTGAAATATTTCCACCTTCTACCAGCATTTCCTCAGTATTATCACTGTCTACAGTGATATGTTGTAAAACAACATCCTCTGATTCATTCAGAGTATCGCCCTGGAGTAGAAAGAAAAAATATTAAAACACAAATGGTGAAAACCTGATCATATTACAAAATATAGGTTTACTAACTTCATTCACAGCAAAATGCTCCTGCGCTACATTCGGTAGGGGACCAACATCTCTGCCTATAATATTGGCCACTTTGTCCTCCAGCGGGGTCAGTGTGGGAGCATTGCTGGGTCCACCTCCTGTAGCACGTTGGCTGGCATTAATTTTTAATAATTTCGCCCTCACTTTCGTTTTTTGGTCATTCCACACCTGAAAGATTAGAAAATTAGACTATATAATAACATAACTCATTTGTTTAGAATAGGGATCTATTTCCCACCACATCATGAATACTGAATGATCAAAATTATACACACTTTTGATTAATTATGAAAGAGCGAGGTTCAAGCATTATAATCCAATTAAATTCTAATTGGACCTAAAAAAAGTACACACCTTTGACCATTCTTTTGCTGTCCTTGCAGGCCCTAAGCCATTAAGCAATTCAGCGCACTCTTGCCAGAGCCGCTGGGCAACTGCTCTTGCCTCCTTGGATCTCACCCGACCGAGAGCGAGGTCTCGATGTCCTTCCAAGAACTCGAGCATTACCTCTAGCTGCCGGACTGTTGTGCACCTGCGTCGCTCTTCCATTTTCTAAAGAAAAATCATAGTTACATGATCTAACTTATAAACGTTTCCGTTTCTTTTTAACAAAGAATTCGGGTTAAAGATTGAACATAAATTTTAATTCACTTACCAAAGCTGTTGAAATCCAATATACAACTGGCACAAAATTCTTTCACTAGATTCCTCATCGTTAAAACCACTTGAATCACTTCCACTTGAAACCACTTCCAAGTAGGTTATAAATTAAAGTTATAAAAATGTCTTCGAAACACTCGCATACTTTTGAGTTGCTTAGAAAAAACAAAAACAAACAAAAAAATTAACATCTGAGGCATCTGTCAAAACTCAAACTGTCAAAACGTAGTAGAGCTAACCCATAAATCTTCAAATCGACGGTCGACTACACAAGTATTCATCCATACTAAAGTCACATCTCTAAAAATTTATATTTTGCTTACAGCCCAATTGCGTTCCAGCTTTGTTTCATCTTTGATAGCACGTGAACTTTACCGCGATACCAAACTCCGCACCGACTGGACTGCTATTGGAACTCAAGCAGTGATGAAACGCGAACGTATTAAACATATTTTAAATTACCGCAATCGGGACCCTGTTATGTTACTACTATTATTTACTTCGGTTCCAAGAGTGAGCAAGAAGGAAATACACACAGGTAGATGGGTTCCCAGTAGAATAAAAGCAAAGAATGTTAGTTTAAAGATATTTTATTACAATAAATGTTCAAAATGTTGACCACCCGCGGCAATACAAGCTCTCACTCTCCTTAAAAAGGACCGCTTTATGTTTCGCGAGTAACTTTTTTGACGTATCACCTGCACTTAGCGTTGCCAGGCGTCCGGCTTTAGCCGGACATAGTCAGGCTTTTTGATTGCCTATCCGGCCAAAATAAGCGTCGTCCGGCCTGTCCGGCTTTTGTTAGGCTTTTTAGATTTCAAAATTCGCGCGCATCGAGACCGAATTCGCGAATGAAAGAAGCCGGCGCCGCGCCATCGCCGGCCGGCCGAGCGAGGCGGGCGAGCGCTGTTGCCCCCGCCCACCCGCTCCCCTGCGTCGCCTGCCTGCGCCACTGCACACATTCTAACGCTCAGTCGCTACGTCGCTAGCGAACGGTGGCAGAGGCGCGCGCGTGCGTGTGTATGCACGTCGCTTTCTTGTTTTTCTTATTTAGCGACAAGAACTTTGGTAAGTTTTGTATTTGTACAGTACTCTGTGTTACTTAAATTTAATAAACCATCATGTGTTGAGTTGAGTGTAGTGTATGTGAGTGATGCTGTAAGAAATAGGTAAATAAAACGTTTTATTATTTTCAGATCTCAAACAAAATGCCAAAAAGAAAATGTATATTTTCGGAAGAGTTACAAAACTCTTACAAAATGTTTAAGTCGGCAGGCCCGAAAGCTGAACCATGGGAGGTTAAATGCGAGGTATGTGACCAGATCATAGCAATAGCCAGCAAAGGAAAATATGACCTGGAAAAACATTTGGCTACAGAAAAGCATAGAAAAAATATCAGGACCTCTGCCTATTCATCAAAAATGGATAGTTTCGTTACTATACAAGCAGGACCAAAACGTGAAGTGCAAGCAGCTGAGGCTACGTTGGTTTTTCATACAGTACAACACAATCAGTCGTTTAACTCACTAGACTGTACAGTGCCACTTCAAAAATGCCTTTATGCAGATTCAAATATTGCGAAAGAAGTATCCTGTGCCAGGACAAAGGCAGAAGCAATTTTGAAAAATGTTCTTGCTCCATATGTTTTAAAAAAAACATTGGACGATTTGTGTGACATAAAATACATAAGCGCCTCCACCGATGCAAGCAATCATGGGAATATTAAGCTATTTCCGCTGTTAATTCAGTATTTTGATTATATGAAAGACGGGATTCAGGTCTCCCTTATAGACCTACAATGTCAACAAAATGAGACATCCGAAACGATATCTAATTACGTCTACGATTCTCTGCACGACAAAAACCTCTCGCACAAACTAGTGGCTTATTCGGCTGATAATGCTGCTACGAATTTTGGCGACAAAGACAGAGGAGGACAAAATTATGTATTTTGCCTACTAAAATCTCTAACGAATAATGAAAATATAGTTGGAGTCGGTTGCGTTGCGCATATTTTCAATAATTCCGTCCATAGGTCTCTCGATTCGTTGCCATTGTGCTTTGAAAGTATTGTCATGCAGCTTCACAATCATTTTGCTACATTTACAGTACGCACAGAGGAACTGAAAAGGATTAGTTCAGAATTAGACGTTCATTTTAAACAAATGCTATATCATTCAAAGACCCGCTGGCTGAGTTTGTTCCCAGCGATAGAAAGAATCTTACAGATGTATGACCCGCTGAAGTCATATTTTCTGACAAGCGGGAATAATGCATCAAGAACATTAAGAGAATTTTTCGAAAATGATCTGAACGAAGGCTATTTTTGGGCTGTTCATTCTTTCATGGCCATATATCAAAACTACATCCAAAATACAGAGAAGGCTGATGTTTCAGTGAATGAGGTATTAGAAAACTGTTCTGAAATAATGAACAGCATAAATGCAAGGATTGAACAAGATTTTTGTCCACTAAAAGTGGTTTCTATTTTACGTAAGTTTAATGACATTGACAAGAATGTTGACCAAGTGACTGCGTTCAAAGAAAATATTAAAAACATGTACATAATTGCAGTACAATATTTAAAATCATGGACTGAAAACCTATACAAAGAGACAAAACATTTTTCATGGATGTCTTTAAAAGATGTTCCTGAATGGAATCAAGTTTCCAATACTATAATTAGTATCATAACGAAAAACAACGTCAAAATTGATGACAGCAAATGTTTTGATCAACTGCAAAACCTGAAAAGCTTTTTAATTAATAATAAAGAGGATGTTGATTTCAAGAAACAGTTAGCCCACAAAAAATGGGTCCAATATTTTAAATCAATGAATTCTGAAGAAAGCTTTTCAGAATTTCTAACTATTTGCCAATTTTATTTCGCGATTCCAGGCCACAATGCAAACGTGGAACGAGTTTTCTCTCTAATAGGTCAACAATGGTCAAAACAGCGCAACAGACTTAACGTAGATACAGTTGCTAAAATGCTACTCGTAGAATACAATTTAAAACACTTATCGTGCAAGGATTTTTACAACTGCATAATAAAAGAAACTGAACTTTTAAAGCTTGTTACTGCAAACCAAAAATATTTAGAATAATGTTTAATGTCTAATTGAAAGATAAGAAGTCTTTTTTGTTTTGATTATTTAAGAGAAGAAGTGTCGAGTTTATATTATTTAAAGAAGTTTTGTTTTGATTAATAAGAGTAGAGATTTGTTTTGGTTATTAAGAGAAGAAGTTTTGTTTTGTTTTGATTATTTACAGAATAAGTTCTGTTTTGTTTTATATATTGAGAATTTAAGACACATAATTTAGACTGATGTTGCATTTAATTTGAATTAAGGAAAGAATTATTGAGACTGATTAATATTAAAGTACTTTTAGACTAATTTGGCATTAGTTTTATTGTAAATTATCAAAAAAGCTTGGTTTTCATTAATTTTCTACATTAATACCAAAAAATCCCCTAAAATGCAAAGTGTCCGGCTTTTTTACCAAAATGTTAGGCCAAAAAAAAAATATTTTTTACACGAATATTTAAAATTGTTGAAAATGCAGGATGTCCGGCTTTTTGACCCAAATGTTAGGCCAAACTCACAGCTCTGTCCGGCTTTTCGGTATGAGGACCTGGCAACGCTACCTGCACTGCTTGTGTTATCTTCTCACGAAGGTCAGCGATGTCATTAATGGGCTTCGCATAAACGAGCTCCTTCATAGTTCCCCAGAAAAAAAAATCCAGCGGATTTAAGTCAGGTGAGCGGGCTGGCCACGGGATTGTTCCTGATCGCCCAATCCACCTGTTCGGGTATTGCTCGTCCAAAAACTCTCTAACGGATACGCGAAAATGTGCTGGACAGCCGTCGTGTTGGAACCACATATCTGGTGGGGTCTCTTCTAGTAAGTTTGGCAAATCATTTTGAAGAAAATTTAAATATGATTCGCCAGTCAAATTCTCGGGCATCTCAAATGGACCAATAATATTCCCACAGAGAATACCGGTCCACATGTTCACTTTGAACCGGTACTGGGATCTATCTTCTCGCATCAAGTGCGGATTTTCCACATGCCACTCGTGCAAGTTGTGTAGGTTCATGTAGCCATCCTTCTTAAATGTTGATTCATCTGACCACAAAATTTTGTCGATAAAGTTTTCGTCTTCTCGATGTTTTTGCAGGATTGTTTCACAAAACGCGACTCGGCTCGGATAGTCTCGAGGTAAAAGACTTTGCACTCGCTGTACGTGGTACGGATGATATTCTTCTTTTTGGAGAATACTGTGTGCTGTGCTCTTCGGTATCCCCGTATCAGCTTCTATTCCTCGCACAGAGATGCTTGGATTTGCCGACACCGCCTCTAAAACTTCATCGCGTATGAAGTCATTTACGGGTCGTCCTTCACCAGCTACTTGATTGGGGAACCGCCCGTCACATAGTGATCTGTGCACATTAATGAAAACTCGATGGTCGGGATATCGCGTAGCCCTCGGATACCTTTCTCTGTAAAGTCTCGCTGCAGCTCGTCCATTACCTCTACATTCTCCATAAATGTAGTGCATATTTGCGTATTCTTGCGGAGTGTAGGTCGCCATGGTAGCACACACAAAACACAAACTGTCCAAACACAGGCAAAGGTCGTCGTAAAGAGTTCGTTTCAAAGTCCAGAGCACAAAGAGTAATCGAGTCCAATAAACAAAGCTTTAAATCGTAGTACGTGATCAATGGTAACAATAAGAGAGAGGTGCGTAGTAACGGCAGGAGGCAGTGACGCGTACTGACCGTACTGTTATCCTAAATAGCACGATCCCAGATAGCGTCACTATCTATCTCACTCGCACCTCTAACCTTTTTCTCCCTCACTCTTACCTGAATAATGGGGTACCATAAAGAAGAACCAGCAAATCGCAAAGATAGTTTCTGTCTTGCTCCCTCCTGTTGTAATAACGAATCACTATGGTGAGATGCATGCACATACCGTCCCTTACGGTCTAACCTGTTTTTTGAGAGGCCTGTTGTTATTTTTATGAGCATACAATAGTAATTCTTTAGAGGTTAGATTCAATTCGTCGTAAATTTTTCTTTCTAAGAATTCTGTAAGACATCGTAAAAATTGGGTTGTTGAGTAAAAATATTATCAAATTTTTTTTTTTTCAAATTAATGTGTAAGTATTATACCTTTTTAAAAAGAGGAATAAACGCGTCAAAATTTGACGTCACTTGCCATACTATTTTGGTACATTTTTTTTACACTACAGTCGCTCAAAGTTGCGAAATTCAATAGTTTTCCATATCACCTTTAGTTAAAATAATATTTTATTTTAAAATGGTACAATAAGTACATTATTTTTACATTCTATTTAGACACAGCAATACCCTAGATTACAAAACCTCCAAGAAATATCGAAATTATCAGCATTAGCAGTCACAGCATTCAAAAGTATGTCACAGGGTGCTCATTTCCCCTTTTTTTTTGAAATCAGTATAATTCTGTAAGTACATGGGGTGGATTTTTTAAAATATTTTTCTGAGTACTGTTAGAACTTGGGGCATCGTGGGAATCCAGTTGGACGCCAGGTTCTTGGACACCCTGTATAATATAGGTGTAAAACATTCGGAACTAAAAAAAATGCGGAAACGCCACATAGAATATTAAAGCACTTAACGTAGGTATTCGAGGCGAGGTCCTGAAATTTTCCTCTCAATTCTAGAGCTTTCGTGGATTATTCAACAAAGTACCGAAACTCCTATTTCCGAAAATCTAATTGACCCTAGGCGGGGTGCTTACATTATCAAGCTCGCTTTGCTCGCTCTTGTAACCTACATACTCTTAATTGCTATGCTTTTCTGCATAAGTCGACAAAGTTACTCCTTGTATGAATGGAAAAATGATCGAGCCCGCTTCGTTCATAATTACAAACAATGTCGATACTTACGCGTTTCTTTTTTTGTAGCGGTCTTCAACTTGTATGTTTTATATTTTATTTACAGTTCCGTGCGTGACGCACTCGCGCCTGAGGCAAACACAAAAAAAAACAGCATTGACTTTCTAACTGAATTTCTGTTTTGCTATTTTATTTTAAAACCATCAAAATAGTTTTGTTTAGCCACTTGGCTACATACTAGCTTTGAAATAATATAAAATGATCAATACAATTTGGATAAAAAATATTATTAAAATCTCGATTATGATTGTAAGTGTAATGCTTGGTCATACCCTAGCATCAGTGAGATGACACTGACAGTTCACTCCACGCTCACTCATTGAGCTAGGAAAAACACTACTATTATAAGTCAATGCGCTCACTTCTCCTAAGTATTCACGGTGAGATTTTTACAGAATCGACCAGCAGCACCATTCAGCTCAACCATATTGAAGGGAACTCGATGATCCAATACACACGCCACCACCAGCGACACATTGGAGTGAGCATGACATAGGTACTCTCAGCCACCAGGGCACATTCAAGTCAATGAAAGACGAACCCAGTAAGCTTTATAGTGGGTAGGTACATAGTGCTCACACATGTGCTATGCAATTATACAATACTGAGAGATTGAATTTATACAATGCAAAGATAGGTTATACAATCTTCATCAGCTCCAACATTATTTTCGAATGGTAATTAATTAGTTTACGCGCCCTTGTGGAGGTGTACGTTACCCCAGCAAGAAAGTGTCTCCTAGAGTTATAGGAGTAGAACGTATAATTGGTGCCTTATCTGCTGTAAATGTGCCCCACATAAAAAATGTGTGCCCCCTGTCGTTTTGGAAAAAAACGGAAAAAACGATTCTTGCTGGGGTAACGTTTTTCTAGCAGGAAAATTCTAAACGAATGATCTGAGAGAGAAAAATTGTGCATGGCCAGAGAGCTTATATGTGTGCCAAATGTGCCCCCAAAAATAAAATCTGTGCCCCTTCAGGTTTTCGAGATATTGCATTTCCTGCTGGAGTAACGTTTTGATGAATCGTATATCTCTACAACCATTGCATGTGCCCCTGTAGAATAAACATACACGAGTAGCTCTTAATGTGTGCCCCTTAGTGCCCCAATTAGATTTAAGAAAATATTTATAGTTTTCAAGTTATCGCGGTTTTACGAAAACCCGAAAAAACATCGCAGCGCCTAAATTAGACAAGGCACAAGTTCGCTGAAAACTGTATTCGGTCCTTCTTGACGCTAATAATAACCATACAAAGTTTCTAAACTGTTCATGCATGCGTTTTTGAATAATCTTGCTAAAAGTCAAAACGATGGTGTCATAACTTTGACGGCAAAATACAAGGAACCGGCTCAATCCCAGATGTGTAGGTGTAAACCAAAATCTCGTGCCTTTAGTCAAAAATATATGGTGAAAATATTCAGCTTGGAATGTTTCGCATTAGAAAGAAAGAAAAGAAAGAAACAGTGTTTATTGTGACTCGTACAGGAAGTGCACAAACTAAATTATAAAATAAAAAACCAAACTATATAAAAACAAAAAGTAAATATAAACAAAAAACCAAAATATGTAAACAACGGCTGGTTATCCGACCAAATTCCAATGACTACTAAAAAGCGACTGATTCATTCATATCGATGACCTTCTTTACTTTACCTACTAACCGGTTCACACGTGTTGTGCCTGAGTACACTGACGTAGAAAAGTAATAAGTAATAAAATAAAAGTTGCTATTGGATTATATTCTACTAGCTGTTTCTATGACCTTACACATGATTAAGTACATTATAAATAGTAGCCTAAGTGCTATTCCAAGGTAATCTATCTTCTCGATTCTAAATTTCATTAAGTGCTAATGTTGATTAAAATGTTATTAAGAAGTATAATCATCAAAATCATCAATACAACCCTCCAAGTTCATAAAGGTGTAGGAACCAAAAAAAAAATCAGAAAAAGTCAGCCCTACACCTTTATGAACTTGGAGGGTTGTATTGATGATTTTGATGATTATACTTCTTAATAATATTTTAATCAACATACAACCTAGCACTGGCGTGCAAATTGCAAAAAAGTAAGAAAATTTGAATTTCGCGGGTTGGTTGGAGCATTCACCTTAACCAAATAAATTTTGGTACCTACAGTTTTGAGAGTTGTATTTAGTGTATACCTATAGTCAACCGCACAATGATCTGTGTTGCAACAACGTGTTTCCATTTTGTATGTCGTATTACGTATCTATGAGGGATTTATAATTATTAACCAATGATTATGTTAAAGCTGATTATGTAGTGTCACATAATTTAGATTTGATGGCGTTTTAGATATATAAGTGTCATTCCACAGTCAGGTGATGATGGGGACTCCCTTTTCCGCACTTAGACTCTCATTTGGTCCGTTGTGCGTACAGTCAGGTGATAATGTTGTTACGTATATGGGATAAATATGTTTATTTATAGCCAAATACCATCAGATAATTTGTGCACATTCGATGTTTACAGTTATATCTTTATGCGGTTTACTATACTAACACACTTTATCTGAATCTATGTATAAGCAAATTACTCGTAAGAAAATTATTTATCTGTGATTTAAAATTAATATTTTTTTTTACACAATATTATACTTACTTAAATACTGATCTGTGATTTTTGTGATGCGAATTTACTAATTATATGTTATACTTAGATGAAAAACTGATCTGTGATTTAAATAATAATGACTACACAACGTGCAAATAATTTCAAATATTTATAGGTAGGAACTTTGATCTGTGATTTGATGCAATAATTACTTTAAGAATTAAAATTAAGGGAATAAAAATAATAATTTCCATATCAACAAGCTGTTTCATATATTATAGTCACAAGGTGCTATATTTAGCACCTTGTGACTATAATATACTACTGTACTACAATACTGTACGGACAACAGCTTAGGTATAATCGTATAATACGTCCAATAAAGAAGGTCATCGATATGTATGAATCAGTCGCTTTTTAGTAGTCATTGGAATTTGGTCGGATAACCAGCCATTGTTTACATATTTTGGTTTTTGTTAATATTTACTTTGCGAAACATTCCAAGCTGAATATTTTCACCATATATTTTTGACTAAAGGCACGAGATTTTGGTTTACACCTACACATCTGGGATTGAGCCGGTTCCTTGTATTTTGCCGTCAAAGTTATGACACCATCGTTTTGACTTTTAGCGAGATTATTCAAAAACGCATGCATGAACAGTTTCGAAACTTTGTATGGTTATTATTAGCGTCAAGAAGGACCGAATACAGTTTTCAGCGAACTTGTGCCTTGTCTAATTTAGGCACTGCGATGTTTTTTCGGGTTTTCATAAAACCGCGATAACTTGAAAACTATAAATATTTTCTTAAATCTAATTGGGGCACTAAGGGGCACACATTAAGAGCTACTCGTGTATGTTTATTCTACAGGGGCACATGCAATGGTTGTAGAGATATACGATTCATCAAAACGTTACTCCAGCAGGAAATGCAATATCTCGAAAACCTTAAGGGGCACAGATTTTATTTTTGGGGGCACATTTTGGCATACATATAAGCTCTCTGGCCATGCACAAATTTTCTCTCTCCAGTCATTCATTTAGAATTTTCCTGCTAGAAAAACGTTACCCCAGCAAGAATCGTCTTTTCCGTTTTTTTACAAAACGACAGGGGGCACACATTTTTTATGTGGGGGCACATTTACAGCAGATAAGGCACCAATTATACGTTCTACTCCTATAACTGTAGAAGACACTTTCTTGCTGGGGTAACGTACACCTTGTGGAGCAGGACCAGCCCTGAGCCAAGCATTTTTGTCAGCGATATAATCCCCCAACTTATACTAAGCTTGGCTGTATAGTGTGCGTTTTATACAAGATTTAAATTTCGTTTCATTAAGTTGGAGTATGTGGGGAGGTATATTATTGTAACATTTTAAACAGTACCCCATGAAGGATGAGTCTACTTTAGCCAGTCTGAAACCTGGTTGAACTAATTGGTCCCTATTTCTAGTCCTTTAGTTGTGTCTTTCACCTCTTTTACTGAAAAGATTTAAATTTTTCCTTACGTACATGATGTTTTCATAAATATGTAGTGACATAGTACCTGTCACACAGTCACCAGAAAAGCAGTTACCACCACCGAACCAGTTACCAGATACCACCGAACCAGTTACCAGATACCACCGAACCAGTTACCAGATACCACCGAACCAGTTACCTTACCACGTTTTTGACAGCCCGCAAGAAACAGTGAAGCAATCGTCTTGAAAAAGACGAGTTCAGTCAAAGAAATAAGATAGCTCCGACGTGGCACGAGCGTCATCACAACACCGTACACGTTCGCCGGTTCGCTTCGAAAGAAGCGGTTTGTAAGCGCAAGCAGAGCAAGCAAAGCACCAGCACCCTCCGCATCTTCACGGCACGCTTCGGGACAAGTGGACACGACGCTGACGACACACGTGTTCTGCAGACAGTCTTCACTCGACGACGCGACGGCGCCCGGCGAAAAGGACCGCGCTCGGCGCGCGACTCCTTGTTATGCCTTTGCCAGCTTTGCCTTCACGGCACAGAACACTATTACTCCTTGCTTCACGGCGAATACAGCTCGCGCGATAAGAGTTTGGCTTTGACCTTCGGATTTTTGAACTTTTGATTGTACAACAGGAGTGCGCGGTACGTCGTATCGATGCGAGAGGCAGGGAACGACTGGAGCGCCAATCAGAGCACCGCGTGCGCCTACACACCCGCCCCGCACCCCGCTAATTGCCCGTTGATACCCAATTTCTGATTTCTGCGCAATAACGGTCAAAGCCAAACTCTTATCGCGCGAGCTGTAGTGTCGTGTGCAATAGGCGTATGTAACTCTTTACGGAACCGACTCACTGATCCGGATCATTGAAGTGATTCAAAAGATTGGTTCAGTAACAACGTTTCAAACGCATCATTTGGATCTGAAACATTACTGTACTCTGGCTCATTTCGCGCGACGCGTCGCTCGCGAGGCGACTGAGCAGTGAGCGAGCAATAGAGGGAGACTGAGACACTGAGTTTTATGACTCGCGAATCGCGAGTGAGTGGGCGACATAATTACAAACTATACAAGTCAGAAAGAGATACCAAATGAGATGTTATCACTCATACAATCACAGATTTTCGTTTATTCGTTGTCGTCGTTATCCACATGCACGTAAAAATGACCACTAAGTCTACGTATCAAATACTATACGGTCGTTTTTTGCATATAATGTTTGCACTAACAAGTTATCGTTTTACCATAGTTTCTTACGTTGATGCGGCTCGTGGCAGATTGTTTATAATTTGTTTTTAATTGCTTATTTTTTATAATTGAATCAACAAATCACTGTAAATAGAATCGATTTTTAACTACGCCAGTTGGCCATAAATTAAGGACTAGCCGCCAGTCCTAACACTGGATAAAGTATGTGGAAAGATCGATTATTTTATTTATAATCTAACATAATACAGTAGTACACATAAAGGAGAATGGGCAGATTTGCCCAAGTATTGTAGCACTTTGAGTAATATATCATTAGAAAGATATAATTTAGACAAACAATTTGTTGTACGACAGCGATGCTGAAATCTACATCAGTAAAAAGTTACAGGAGCTTAAAGTTCCTTTACATCACATTAAAGTGTTTAGGTCTATTTAACGTATTTGTCAGCAATTTTAAAAGAACTTGACATATCATACCGAGATACCAACGTAAAACTACCACGTGTAATAATAGTACAAATCAAAATGGCGTTACTATAATGCGCTCGCACCAAGTGCACGAGAGTGAGTCACACAACGTGTGAGGGAGCGAGAAAGGTGGCTACTGTTGATAAGGCTTGCTTTCTCTCTCGCTTATACTAAGTGGGAGTGAGCGAGATATTATGCAAACCTAAAACAAAAGCGATGACAAACAGACAAACTATTCATGCCCATGTCGCCATTCATTCGTGAATACTGTTCTGGTGCTAACGTGCGTTCAGAGTGATTTTATTCCTATACTTACTAACGACTCGGCTGTGTTTGGACATTTTTATGGTTTGATTTCTTTACTGACGACTCTTGCTGTGTTTGAACATTGTTTCTGTTATTACCTACGATTCGATTATCCTAAATGGACTTTGATTACTGCAAGTGAATGGATTTTGGTGAAAATGGAAACACATAGAGAACAATGTGTGACTTGTGGCCGGAGTGTCCGACCAGACAGGTCGCGGCACATTTTAACTCGAGGCGAGCTTGAAGAAAGACCTCGATTTGCTGAATATGTTCTACAACATAATATCAACATACATCAGGTAATTCACTTCACAGGTACACACGGCTAGTCTTAACTAAAATGTACGAGTAATATGTTTTTCTCGACGTTCATTATTCATTCACGACATACGTCGAGAAAAACATATTACTCGTACATTTTAGTTAAGACTAATATGACAGGTAGAGAGGCTTTACCGCACCTTTATTGTTCGTGCTTCTGGAAGTCGTACTATCGGAACTTGTGCTCACATTATGAGTATAGTTTGGTTCTTGGGATTTGCAAGACATCAGAATGATTTTCAAAGCCATTTATTTTTTGTTTTCTAGATCATATAATTGTAAATGATGACAATGTTTAATATATTTCTATTGTATATGATAAAAGTAAGTCTTAATCTTATACTTAGTTACTTTTGGCTAATATATTGTTGTAACACATGTTTTTTATCCCCCCTTAAACTTCACTCACGTTACAATTTCAAATAAAATAGCATGCAGCAGTATAGGCTACATACATACTCCATAGTACATAATATTATGATAATGAATATAAAATATCCTTAAAAATTAAAATATCAAACAATAACCTACTAAACAAGTAGGTTATTTTGCTGAAGACGCAATTTTTTAAATAATTTAAAAAAAAAAATTATTACTTTGACGTCGCTGAGAGTAAAAAAAAATACATTTATGTGATGAGGGCAACTAGTACAACATATAACCATATAGCCTATATTGCTACAATGGTTGGGCAAACGTTCATACAATAATGCCCATTCTCCTTTTCAGCATTGTTGCCACACTTGCCACATAGCATTTCTCTGACTCAGTAGTAAACGCCCCCGACGCAACGTAATGTACTTATACGTAACATTCTGTATTTTATATCCTTTGAGGCGATGATCCAAATGAAACATATCAGTGTTTCGGATCATTTCAATGATCCAGATGCAAATGATCCAATCGCAAAAATGATAAACTTTGCCCACCTCTAGTGTGCAACACAGCGCCCCGCACCCCGCGTGCGGCTCGCCCCCCGGCGCATCGCTAGTGGTGCCGATTCTGTTGTACACCGAACTAAACTAACTAAACTATCACTAAAATTCCTTACTTTTGGCTATGAGAATCATAACGCTATTCTACAAAATAAAATGTCTAAATTTAGAAATAATTTTGACACACCTAAAATCAAATTTGGCAATTGCGACTCCACGTGGTAGGTACTTGTTTGCCGTACCACGTGATTTTTTTTTTAGAGCCGGAGGCGCGCCTTATTGTAGCCTCGACATTTTTTGTATGGAATTTTTCACTTTTTGTATGGAAAATATGAAAAATGATTACCAACACGTTGGATTTTAGAAGTTGCGAGGTTTTATAAAGGGGGTCGAAATTTTCATTACTTTTGCGATAGGACACACCGTTTTCGAGATATAAGCAAAAGAAAAGAAAAAAAGATACAGTAGGTACTGTTTTTGCATTTGAAGTCGAGGTGTTGGTGTGAATTTTAGTCCATGACAACAAATTTTATTCCACACCTTTTTAATCGCGATTAAAAATAGTCAGATTTAGTTAAGACAATCAACATTTTAGGTGAAAAACGTAAAATTCAGAATTGCAAAAATGGCGCCGATTCTCTTGTCACAAAATTCTCTAAACTAGACTAAAAATCACCAAAATTTAGTTTATTCCTGTCAAACGACGATTTCCCATTCTGAAATTGACTAAAGTGACACAACTTAACCAAATTTTAGTTTGACAGCACTAAGATGGCACTGAGATTATAATTTAGTGAAAATGGCAATTTTGCTATTCTGAATTTTACGTTTTTCACCAAAAATTTTGATTGTTGTAACTAAATCTGCCTGTTTTTAAACGCGATTAAAAAGGTGTGGAATGAAATTAGTTGTCACGAACTAAAATTCACACCAGCACCTTGACTTCAGATGCAAAAACAGTACTGTATCTTTTTTTCTTTTCTTTTGCTTATATCTCGAAAACGGTGTGTCCTATCGCAAAAATAATGAAAATTTCGACCCCCTTTATGAAACCCCGAAACTTTTAAAATACGTGTTGGTAAAAAAAAAATTTTTTTTTCATATTTTCCATACAAAAACTGAAAAATTCCATACAAAACATGTCGAGGCTGCAAAATAACGCGCACCTCCGGCTCTAAAAAAAAATCACGTGGTACGGCAAACAAGTACCACATGGAGTCGCAATTGCCAAATTTGATTTTAGATGTGTCAAAATTATTTTTAAGAGATTTTATTTTGCAGAATAGCGTTAAGATTCTCATAGCCAAAAGTAAGGAATTTTAGTGATAGTTTAGTTAGTTTAGTTCGGTGTACAACAGAATCGGCACCATTGCCATTTTCACTAAATTATAATCTCAATGCCATCTTAGTACTGTCAAACTAAAATATAGTTAAGTTGTGTCACTTTAGTCAATTTCAGAATGGGAAATCGTCGTTTGACAGGTATAAACTAAATTTTGGTGATTTTTAGTCTAGTTTAGAGAATTTTGTGACAAGAGAATCGGCACCAGTGTGTTGAAAACATAATACAAGTAAGTAATTTGGTACGATAGAAAAAAGTCACGAAGATACCTCTTCAAATTTCTTTTAACGATTAAAAACCAGACTAATATACATCCAATAATTCTGTTTCTTTTTTCAGATTGTTCTATAAGCAACATATTAACGTGATAGTGTTTTCATTTTTTTGTCCAATCAATAGATTTTTTGTAAATATAGAATTACTTCATATTTTGCAATAAACCACCTGAGGGGCCTGAGGGGCAATTCCCGTATTTTTAAGACCGTTCGCATTCTAATCTCAGTCTCAATCTGTCAAAATTACAATCAATTTACATACATTTTTGACAGGTTTTTGACATTGATTGACGCTGAGATGAGATTGCGACTTGAATTTGAACGTTTTTTAAGTACGAGAATTGGCCTACAGCTTTCTGTCATCGCGCGTCTCTTTCTTTTCTATGCAGTCCGACAGTGACCACGCTATAGCTGTTGTAAGCCCACAGTAAATCAAAATCAAAAGTCATTTATTCAAACTGGGCTGAGAATCAGCACTTTTTGAACGTCAAAATCACATAAGACAGTCCCCCCAAAACGCCCGCCCTTCACCACTTCCTAGTGCTTTAGCTGGGAAGAAGAAGTGGCGGAACAAACTCCCCAGCAGCACTGCTGTCTGTTCAGTTAGAAGAACTGGATTCTATATAGTAATATAAGTAGCCACCGGGAAAATTTTAAAAGCAATAATTTTAGGTTATGTTTACAAAATAATGTTGGACTACGTAAATTGTTGAGGTATGGTATCCTGGACTCCTGCGTCGACTGCCGGGAGGACACGGCGCGGCATACGCTGGCAGAGTGTGCCGCTTGGGAGGAGCCGCGCCGTGCCCTCATCTCAGAAGTAGGCAGTGACTTGTCGCTGCCGGCCGTAGTCGAGTCGATGGTCGGCAGCGACGAGTCCTGGGACGCGGTGGTTTCCTTCTGCGAGACAGTCGTCTCGCAGAAGGAGACTGCGGAAAGGGAGAGGGAGATCTCTTCCACTCACCCGGCCCGCAGAAGGCGCACCGGGCGTCGGCGGAGGGCGGACAACGCCCTCTTCCAGCCCCCCTAAATGGGTCCAGGGGCGACGGACTCGGGGACGTCCGTCGCCCCCCACACACCAGGACCCGAGGTGGCGGCGCGTAGTGTTCCACGCGCGCACCTTTTAGACGTCACGGGGGGAGTCAAACACTTCACTCCCCCCCAGACCCGAAGTGGCCCGCAGCGGCGGGCCGGCACCAGTCGGGGGTTGCGGAAGGATCGTACGTTCCCGCGACCCCCGGCGTAGGTGTGAGATGGAACACCGGGGTGGTTTTTAGTCAGTAAGAGTCTGACAGACCCCGCCGTCCGCCCCAGGGCGGCGGACATCCATGAGGATTTTACACCCCGGAAACAAAAAAAAAAAAAAAAAAAATGGTATCCTGGACTCACATGGAGCTCCATGTCGGTCTCAGCTTCGCGAGGTCCTGGTGGCAGAATGGCGGGACAGGCTTTCACGGCCTACCGCGCCGGCCTCGTCACCATCGAGGCGGTCCGGCCGGTGCTGGAGCGCTGGCACGGGAGGAGGCACGGCTTCCTGTCGTTTCGGGTGAAGCAGGTGGGTTCGGGAAGTACCTGTGTCGCATAAACAGGGAGCCGGACGCTCGGTGTCACCACTGCGTCAACTGCCAGGAGGACACGGCGCGGCATACGCCCTCATCTCAGAAGTAGGCAGTGACTTGTCGCTGCCGGACGTAGTCGAGTCGATGGTCGGCAGCGCCGCGTCCTGGGACGCGGTGATCTCCTTCTGCGAAACAGTCGTCTCGCAGAAGGAGGCTGCGGAAAGGGAGAGGGAGATCTCATCTACTAACCCGGTCCGCAGAAAGCGCACCGGGCGTCGGCGGAGGGCGGACAACGCCCTCTTACAGGCCCCCTAAATGGGTCCAGGGTCGACGGACTCGGGGACGTCCGTCACCCCCCACACATCAGGCAGGTCCGAGGTGGTGGCGCCTAGTGTTCCACGCGCGCCCCTCTTAGACGTCGCGGGGGGAGTCAAACACCTCACTCCCCCCCCGACCCGAATAGGCCCGCAGTGGCGGGCAACCAGTTGGGAAAACCACCCCGGCGTAGGTGTGAGATGGAACAGCGGGGTGGTTTTTAGTCAGCATTAGAGTCTGACAGACCCCGCCGCCCGCCCCAGGGTGGCGGACATCCATGAGGATTTTCCACCCCGGAAACAAAAAAAAAAAAAATGGTATCCACTCTACTCTAAAAATATTTTTGCTTACTCTGCATACTCCAATCCGTTAATTTTCTAACTCGGTTACTCGGCATACTTTAGTCCGTTAACCCCTCCGCTAGGAGTAATAGTGTTCTGTGGTTAACCTCCGCTAGGAGTAATAGTGTTCTGTGCCGTTTACTCTGTCTAGCATTCTCTGTCTATGTCTACGACAAGAACCATTGAGCTCGGAAAAACCATTGGCTGTTTTTCCCATTTTCCTAGCTCAATGGGAAAAACATACGTCAATGACACAGACTCCACAGACTACAATATAGTATAGGATAGTCAAGTAATAGTGTTCTGTGATAGTCAATAACAAGAACAACTGCTGCGTTCTCCGACGGGTTGTGTTGGGATAGGTATTTACCATTCTCAATACAACATCGTACAAAAAATCAAACTGCCTCCGGAGACTTCAGTTTTTACGGGGGAATGTTTCAGCATATTAAAAGCAATAGAATATACTCGTGTTACAAAGCTCAAAAAAAACATAATTTTTACTGATTCTCAAAGTGCTCTTCTAGCCATCAATAAATCCCCTTTCGAACACAAATCGCAGTTACCGATCATTTATTTAATAAGAGAATTTGCGTCAAGAACCATCTCTGAGGGTAATACACTGCAATTTGCGTGGATTCCGGCCCACGCTGGAATCCATGGCAATGAAGTGGCTGAAACACTTGCCTGTGATGCGGTGCAGTGTGGTGACTTAGTTCCTTATACGAACTTTAGTATTGACCTTATGACATTACCAAAGACTTTTCTTCGGGACACCTGGAAGGTAGCTTGGGATATCGGAAGTAAATTGAAGGGCCGTTACTTTTCAAGTATACAACCCGACGACGTTCCGGAAAAACCGTGGTTTGGCAGGGCAAAATTTGGCAAGATGGAGACCTCAGTTCTAATTCGAATGAGACTGGGTCATGTTTGTTCTCCAGCCCATCTTGCCAAACTACATATCATCAACGACCCCATGTGCTTCTGTGGCACAGACGTAGGTGACATAAATCACATTTTTTTTTCTGTCCTATTGACCGTAACCTCATGTCTCTCCGTATTCCTTTTCCTACCTCAATAGTTTCTTTACTTTGTACAAATAGCTTCCCTGTATATAAATGTATAGCTTTGATTATATACTTGTCTATGCAAACAAATGACGTGCAAAAACCGTCTCCAATTGCGTGATATGTGTGAGTACCGCTCGCTCGCCGCTCGCTTATTGTAATCAAACTGTCAAAGTGTGCGTGTTTAGTGTTTAGGGATGCCTGCTCCAAATTATTAACTTACCTTTCTTCCGTTATTTAGTAAAATGTAGGTTAAAGAAAATAGGATAAATAAAGTAATTATAAAGTAATTATTTTGTAGATTGGTGTTTAATTTAACTTAGTAACAACAAAAATTACAATGAAAAAAATACAGTAATTCATAGATCAAAACCCATCTCTTTGTGTTTGTTTTCGGAATAGTTTTCGCTTTGATTTTATTGCCTGGGCTACGTTATCTGATTCACAAATATGGTGACATCTTATCTGCAAATATTTTTCTATTATTAGTCTTAAGAGGCTTGTTTGATGATGTTGACAGCAATCACCGATATTTTTGAAATAAGTACGACCGACAAACTGAGTAATTATTTTAAGACATATCTGTTCATAAATAGAAGACGATGTTACTATATGGCCCTGTTTTATAAAGTCTCTAATTACATACTCAGAAGCCTTACAAATTTTGAATGCATCTTCCGAAGCATATACAAGGCCGCCCTCATCTCGAACAGTAACTAATTTATGAAATTTTAACATTTCGTTTGATTTAATTGCCTGAATACAGCTACTACATTTAATCAGTCCACAAATACGTCGAACAACAAATCCTGCTATGTATCCTACTACTTGCTCGAAATAATCTGTATATTCTGGATTAATTAATAAAGAAATGTCAGTCTGTGTTAAAGTATCATGTGAAACAGCGCTTACAGTATCACACTCATCGTCATCTTCTGCTCGCGTTTGAGATGTAGTTTATAGCCGGGGAACGGGTGTAGGAAAACGCAAGGTGCTATGAACTGGCAGTTTTAATTCCCAATTACACAAACTCACAAAGTTATACAAAAGAAACTTAACTCGCGCGCACGCACTCATTCGCGGGTAGCTCGTTGGACTCTACTGACAACTACTGAGCTGTCTGTCAGATCTTTCTGGCACAAGTGCCCGGGCGCCCTCTCACGGGCGGCCGCCACCACTCTGTGTTGCCATATACATATTACGCTCTGCCGCACGCTATACACTCCCCCTCGAGTTCTAGAGAACGTCCTCGCTCATGAACTCGCTCAAAGGAAGCTGAACAGACTGGACAAACATGTTTGCGTGGACGCCCTCTCTGACGTTTTGGAACTACGGGACGAGGAGGCGAACTGTCCCGGTTATGGAACCGAGTGAGATCTGATACATGATACTTTCCTAACATACTTTCAGGGCTTTCTATGTTTGCTATGAAATATGTCGTGGGACTCACCCTTTTGGCAATGACGTACGGCCCGTCTTTCTTAGGAATGAACTTAGCTGTTATATTCTTTGCTGCATTGCTAAGAACATGTGACTTCAACAGTACTTGGTCTCCGACCTCAAAGACTTCGGCAGGTACGAAGGACTTGTCAGCACCTTCCTTACGTCGGTCTTGTTGTGCTTCAACTCTTTCCCTAACAGCAATGAACGTGTTAACAAAGTTTTTCAAATAAGGCGTAATTTGCGGAACAAAATTATCTTTGTTAAGAATCGACCGAATGTCGTGTTGCACGTCGAGGGGTGAGCGTAGCTCTCTGGCGAACGTTAAGTACGCTGGAGACACACCCGTAGTTTGACAAACTGCGGAATTCATAGCGAACCTTATCGCAGGTAGGTACTGCGGCCATGAAGAATGGTTTGTTTCAACTAAACGTGACAACTGGAATTTTAAATCTCTATTTTTGCGTTCAGCTGGATTAGCTGAGGGATGATACAAAGGTAACAGATCTTGATTTATACCTAAAACAAACATACACTGCTGCATGACAGCGGACACAAATTGAACGCCATTGTCTGACACAATGCGTCGAGGAAGTCCATAACGCAAAAAGAACTCCTCAATCAATATACGAGCACACGCCTCTGAAGTTGCCTCCTTTAAAGCGTATAGCTCAGTCCACCGAGAAGCGGTGTCTTCTACCAACAATATCCAGCGTTCCCCATTATCTCCCGCAGGAAGAGGACCGAATAGGTCAATGGCTAACACTTCTCCCCTTTGATTCAAAACCGGTGTCTGTAACAGACCTGACGGCTTTTTGTTTGAAGACTTATAACGTTGACAGGTGGCGCAAGTCTTGATATACTCTGTTATGGCCCTACGCATGCCTGGAAAATAAAAACCCTGAGAGATTCTATTGTATGTTCTGTCTACTCCATGATGACCCGCTAAATCAGAGTCATGACACTCCTTCATAATTTCAAGGCGTAAAGAAGACGGAACTACCAGCTGCGGTTCTTCACTGTCCACGTCGGGACTGTATCTATACAAAACACCTTGTTGCAGGAAATAACCTCTTTCGGACCAACGCTTCTGACCTATAGATTCCGGATCAGATATATCCTCTAACTCACTAACGATTTTTTTTAGTTCCAGGTCATCCAGCTGTGCGCGCCGAAGGTCGGAAGCACTCCTAGCAGGTAAGTCAACAACAACAGAGCAAACTCCGCACCGATCCTTTGTTTCTTCTTTGCAGGTTGGTCGACTGAGCGTATCGGCAATGACATTAGCCTTTCCAGGTGTATACTGAAACTGAATGTTAAAACATTGAAGCTTTAACGCCCATCGAACAAGCCTACCCGATGGTGACTTTAAGGTAAGAAGCCACTTTAATGGCTGATGATCGCTACCTATGATGACCTCGTGACCTTCGATGTAGCCTCTGAATCGATCGACAGCCCAAACAACGGCAAGAGCCTCACGCTCTGTGGTGCTGTAATTCCTTTCTGCTGGAATAAGAAGACGGCTAGCATACTCTATAGGGCGTTCATCCTTACCCTCACCTTGTAACAATACAGCTCCAAGAGCGTAGTTGCTAGCGTCCGTCCTTAACACAAAAGGCTTACTATAATCCGCTTGGATGAGAATCGGTGCCGACGATAAGCGCTTTTTAAGCTCCTCGAACGCACTAGCTTGGCTTGCACCCCAAAACCAGGGCTGATTGTTTTTAAGCAGGCGTGTCAAGGGCTCAGCTACAGCTGAAAAGTTTGGAATAAATTTTCTAAACCACGAACACGTTTGTAAAAATGTTCTTAAATGGCGTAACGACGACGGTGCCCTCATATCTAAAACTGCACGTACCTTGTCATCATCCGGTGACACACCATCTTGGGTGATGACATGACCCAAATACCTAACCTTGTCTCGTGCGAACACGCACTTGTCTCTGTTCGCGCGTAGCTTAAATAGACGTAATCTTTCGAAAACCTTACGCAAATCGGAAATATGCTTTTCAAAACTGCCTTCGGAGATAACTAACAAATCGTCTTGGTAAGCAAGAAGGGTTACGTCCTTCAGCGAGGCGCCCGTACGCAGCCTATCTATTAGACGCTGGAAGGTTGAAGGGGCGTTCTTCAAACCAAACGGCATACGCTTAAAGCGAAAAGAGCCAAAGGGTGTCAAAAACGCTGTTTTATCTCTGTCCTGCTCGCGTAAGCTAACTTGCCAAAACCCACTACGCATATCAACGGTACTCATAAAAGAATGTTTTTTTGTTGACTGGACAAGCTCGTCTATCAATGGCATCGGATAGACGTCGGTCTTAGTTACCGCATTGAGCTTTCTATAGTCGACACAAAAACCTGTCCGTTTTTCTTAGGAATGAGAAGCGCTGGAGAACCCCACGCGGACTCGCACTCCTCAATAATATCGTCTGCCAACATCTTATCTAACTCTACCCGCATTACTTCTTTCTTAGCAGGCGTCAACCTATACGGTGGAACAGCAATAGGGAGGTGATCGCCAGTATCGATAATATGTTCGGCGAAAGGGGTCGGTTCTCCCCCTGGCTTAAAGATATCTTGATGCTCTACGATGAGCTGCGCAAGTACCTCACGCTGACTATCATTAAGCGAACTCGCCTCGTCATCCCGCAGCACCTCTACAGCGGCACACGAAGATACAGGTGACGGTAACATCCTCTCAAACTGAGTATCATACTTTTGATCACTATTTTCAGCAAAGTGCCAGCTGTTCTCACCGAAATTGAAAACAAGATTGAATATCGTAAGAAAATCTATGCCTAACAAGCTTTCATTACTGTCCGCTTCAGGAAAAATTAAAAACTTGATGACTTTAGTCTTGTGTTTAAGTGTCACCTGTACCTCCGTGGTTAGTACATTTATTTCCCTACTAACACCATCCGCCAACCTAACAACTTGCGTTGACGGCACTAACTGATGTCCTAAACTGCGTAGGAGAGCGTAGAGCGTGTGACCGGCAATACAGCTTTTTGCTGCAGAGTCTACTAAAGCCGTACCACAATAGCCTAAGACGCTTATGTCTAACACAGGGCGACGAAAGGATGCACTATCGTTTGTATTTTCAGAATACTCACAACTATTACAAGACTTATTACAATCATAACAACTAGACACAGACGTATTTACATTAACAACATTATCATAATTAAAACATTTATCCTTAGAACAAGGCACGCAGATGTTTTCATTACGAGCATGATCGTTCAATTTTAAAACTAAACAATTATTGATATCTGAGTCCTCGAGACAATTATTTACAGTATCAACATTATTTTCATAAACAAAAGAGTTACTAAGATCCTCTACGACGCGCGTAGGGTTACCTGGAGTCGACATAATTTGCTTTGTCGGGCTTACCGACGGCGGCGGGGGTGGCGGCGGGGGCGGGGCGGCAGCGGGTACCGAGCCGGCTGGGCTGCGACGAAGCTTGCGCGAGCGCGCGAAGCCTGCCGCGCTCGAATTTCGCAGCGAAGCGGCCTTCTCGTTATTGTACGGATCCATCATGTTTCGCGAAGTTGATGGAATAAAACGCCGACGGCTGACCACCCGGCGAACAGTTTTTGCACTTAGACTTGATTACGTTCGCGGCACCACAACCGTAACACTTTATTTCACTTTCCGACTTTACTTTACTATTGTCATTGTTATCGCACTTATCACTACGCTTAAGCTTTTCGCACACTTCCTTGCGGTGACCGGGTCGCTTGCAGTACGCGCAGAACGGCTTCTTTTCCTTAGCTGCGGCGGCGGGCTCGACGTTACGGTCGGCGCGGCTGGTACTAGGCGCGTCGGCAACAGTAGGTACTTCCCGCTGTGACGAAGATGCGGCGCGCTTATTTGATTGCGCGTGCGACTTAGATAAAACCGCCTGCTCTTTTCTTGTTTCCTTTAGAGAATCTTCTACAAGGCGACACTTATGAAGTAGCACGTCGAAACTATTTACGCATTCTCTGGTTACGCGTTTTCTTATACGCGGGCTAAGCAAACTGTATGCCATGTCTAACTGGACTTTTTCCGAGAGGTCGTCTTCTGGGAATTTAGCTAACAGAGCACGTACCTTAGCGATAAACAAGTCGGTGTGTTCGTCTTCTTGACTTAAACTGAACAACTTCCTGTAGAGTCGGTGTGGTGGGTCATGCTCGCCAAAAGCCCCTTTAAGTCTAGTAAGAGCCTCCGACCATGTGCTCGTCGACCTTTTTACACCTTGCCACCACACTGCAGCGGGCCCTTCCAACAACATTGAGAAACCACGGAGAGCATTTTCATCGGAAATACTCACGCAATCCTTGTAGGTAACAATCGCGTCTATGAAGTTTTCCAACGATTCGTCGGCACGTCCGCCATAACGCGTCGAGCATTTTGCGAATTTTCCGTTCGCGCCAAATGCAAAGCCCGATCCCTGCTGGGCCTCAGACACGTTAACGTGAGGTGTTGATGATCGTACTTCTCGTATGAGTTGTTGACAAAATTCACTTTGGGTTTGCTGAATCGATGCGATAAAACTCGCGAGAGTTTCTTGTGACATTGTTATATTGGCGGCACCCTCGGCACCGGCGTCTTCTGCGACATCTTCCGATCGAAGCCTCGGCATTTTGTTTTATTTACACGTTGGGCAGCCACTTATAGCCGGGGAACGGGTGTAGGAAAACGCAAGGTGCTATGAACTGGCAGTTTTAATTCCCAATTACACAAACTCACAAAGTTATACAAAAGAAACTTAACTCGCGCGCACGCACTCATTCGCGGGTAGCTCGTTGGACTCTACTGACAACTACTGAGCTGTCTGTCAGATCTTTCTGGCACACAAGTGCCCGGGCGCCCTCTCACGGGCGGCCGCCACCACTCTGTGTTGCCATATACATATTACGCTCTGCCGCACGCTATAAGTTTCATTTATGCATTTTACTGCAGAAGTACAAGTTAGGACGCTGACGCTTTCTAAAGGCACACAATTACCAGAATCAACGGCTTTGAGTTCCATGTGACATAGAAGCTTAGAATTCCCTTAAATTGTCTCGCATTCGGGTTATCGTTGTAACCTCCATGCATTCGTATAGCACCAAAAAATAATTCAATATGATCTTGACTTAACCGATATGTTGTCAAATATTTTAGCTTTTTGGTAGGTATAAGGGAGGCATATAATTTTTTTAAGCTCTCGATACCAATTAATATCCAAAAACCCGTAAATATTTGTGATTTTAAAACAGATGTATAGGTTTTTATAATGAGTGTTTTTGAATGTTCTTCTTCTTTATAACTTCTTTTTCTAGAAACTTTAAGACTCAATTTCAAGATACATTCTTTTGCTTTCTCTAATAAATCGAACACCTCCTCTTTATTTAATATTAATAATGGCTGGCAAAATCCATGTTGGCTTAGATTTCTACTATTGAAAATATCGAAAACATTATTTATTAACATGATGAACTCTTCGGTATCTTTGCTATCCTCGAAACCTGAGATTTTTAATTCCGACCGACAAAATTCTATGGCTTTTGCAACGCTTCTACTAAGCACTTGTGTTGCAAGTTTGACATTCATTATTGAGTTTCTAAAATAAATGTGTTTTTTTGTGAGTTTATTAGCTAGATGTAAGCCAGTTTTACTTTGTAAATCACACAATTTTTTTACGTATTCCCATCGTATTTCTTTTTTATTATCATTCAAGAAACATTCTTTGGATTCAAAGTGATTCCTTATTAATTTTACCATGTGGCAGGGATCCAAAAAAACGGCGACTTCATAATCGGCGTAAGGGTGCTTTAATGTAGTTTTTAAATGCCTTGGATCACATTTAATTTCACACCCCAGTATTTCCATTGCAGACAGATTTGTAGGATGTCCGTCAAAAGTAAGTGACACAACGTCTACTCCTACATCGTTGCATCTTCCAAGAATCATTTTAATAATATTACTTTTTTGAACGCCTGTTAGCCCGTGAATAAGGAAATAGGCAACTGGTAATTTCCAGGGTTCATTAAGTGACACCAGTATAAAAACATATGCCTCGGATGCCATTCTGTTTATATTTTCATCAGGACCAGAACCGATGTCAACAAGCCCGTCGTCTTTATAGGTTTTATTGTTCCAACATTTTTGCTGTCGGATAGCCATTTCATCAGCAATTAGTGCGCAGATAAGGTTATTTTCAGATTGTTCTCTTTTGGATTTCAGTGTTTGAAAGGCATCTTCAGTGAGTCCTGGGGAACCATCCATATTACAGTACCATTTAGTCAATGTTTTAGGATGTGGGAGGCATGTCTCAAATTTTCTTCTGACAAAGCTATACGCACGTGGTGATAAAAAATGCAATGTCAAACAAAATTTACGAAATTCCGGGGAGTACTTAGCAGGCCGTTTACCTTGACCTTTTATTTTTTTGACATTTGGGAGTATAAATTAGCGGCAAATAAATTTCCTTCTAAGACATTATTTATTTATTTATTTAAACTTTTCGCACAAAAGGTACAAAGGCGGACATTATGTACATCTTCATTGATCAATCTTTGTTTTTTCAAAGTCTTGATGATACATTTGAAAGAGGTATTCTGCTTTTTCAGACGAATATTTTTTTTTCTTAAAGAATCAATCATAGCCTTATGTTTGCGTTCCATTTTTATCTTGCGACGTAATGTACGGCGTAACTTGACTTTGCGTGGAGTATCAAATATCGATTCCAAGTCTGAAAAATCTTGTAAAACGGTCGTTGGCTCGTCGCCCACCGGCTCCTTCGAGCACGAAGGTTTAGGCTCAATAATTTGATTGTGAATATCAATCGCCATATTAGAAGCGGACGGGTCCTGTTAAAAATAAATAAATCGTATTAAAACTAATGATCATTATTGTAAAGTTCTGAATTAGCTGTAGCCGGCCAGATTGTGCCAAGCCGATAAGACCTTACTTGTTTTATATTTGTTGAGGATTCTGTTTCCGTCGCTGACAGAAACAAACACTGTAACAACATAATTTGAGATTAATAAAATATGAAAAATACCCTGCTTTAAGCTTGATGTGTGTTATTAAAAACCATACTGCACGATCTGTTGATTACCAATTTTAACATTTTTTATTTTTATTTGGTCTATGACATATCATACCTTGCTTGGTATCGATCCATTCTTTAGTCGTCGTAATCCCTTTTTTGTAAAATATAAATCATCTTCAGTGAAATGTTCGGAACACACGACTGAAGTCTTGTGAGGTTTCCACTGGTCTTCATTTCGTGTCCGCTGTATAATGTTTCTCCAGCAATTTGCTAGTACGGGATCCGTAGGAAATCTGAAACCCAAAATATTAAAAAGAACTAAAAAAAATACTATTTACTTCATGACGTCATGGATTTTATTTATTTTATGTAGGTAAGTTATCCTTTTCTGATGAAATAAATACTGTAATTTTTTTAATAATAATGTTCTGATCGAATTTCGGTCACGTCAGCCAATCATTACGGAGATCACTCAACTACACAGGATATTTATTATTGTGCCAATGTATGTGCGTAAACATAGTTGTACATTCTATGTCCTCACTCTCATAGTCCGATGGGAAGGAAATCTGACACGACCGAAGAGACGGGGCGCAGGACCGATAGCTTTACGTACTCTCCAAGGTAGTCGGTACGCTCAGTCTTTTTAAATAAACATAACAATAATTATTATTGCATCATTTTATGATTTACGAAGATGTAATGATATTGTAATTTGTTCCCATAGTTTCACCAAATCTCCCTAGTAATAAACTGACAACACCGGCTAATCAGACTAACAAATAAAATATCGAACTAAAAAATCGTGTTTTCTTAACAAATAGTGGTTAAATAATAAAACTTACCTATGAAAAGTGATCTTGGTGTTATTACACGGTTTTCCCACATAATTGCGACACAATTTGACAGCACAAACCGGCATAATTAACTATTTTTCGTGAGCACGTTATCGTTAAGTGATTCAAATGAGACTGACGTAGGTGAGAAGCGAGTCTACCAAATATAGTAGACTTTATTTGCGCCGTTCGGTACGGTCAATGTGTCATCTAGACAAGTATATAATCACAGATGTATAGTCTCATTCATCACATTAAATAATATTAAGTTGTAAATTGTCGTCATTGTAATTTGCTCATTATTCACTATTAGTATTCACCTTTATAAAATACCCTGATCCTATAAATCGTCCAATCTTAAATCCCGTTAATTGATCATAAATATTTTATACTTTTTTCTTTCGTTTCCCTACCTTTGTTCTCGTAAACTTGACTTGACATTGGCTAAATGCACAAACCGTGCGAAGCCACAAAAAAAAAAAAAAGAACAACTGCTCTATCTCTATTCATACCACACCATTTGCCTACGCAAGCGCCATTTTGGAGGGTTTTTGAACTATTTACTGTTGTGCTGGACCTACGTGCTGGACACTTTTTGAACTTTCTCCACATATGAGATAGTGCTCCTTACCTCTACCCTCCATAGTCTAAATAAAAAGTAGTTATTATACAAAAGACAATAAATTCCAAAGAAAAAGATTATGTCACTGTCTTGTTGACACTGACAAGTTATAATTGACACTTGCTTGACAGATAATCATAAATCAAAATCAATTTCAATTAATTCGCATCACAGAACATTATACCCTGATTCGGATTTGTGCGGAATTGTGCGGAGTACAAAACGTGTTTATGTTCGTAGTTTTTCATATTCTGAAACAATGAAAAACTTAAATCTATGGGAAGTCTCCGTAGGAGATCTTAATCTGGCGTCAGAAAACAAACTGATAGTTTGCAATGGTCATGATGAAGTAAGTTCTTCGAACGAACTATATGTTTGTACACATAACCTTAGTGTGATCAATTTTGATGAAAATAATGAGGCAAACTGGACCAAGGATCTTTCAGATATTGCCTCTCCTGATAATAGACCTATAAACATTACATTTCTCACACTTACTAACACTCTGTGTGTGGGACTTGCCAATGGAGAACTCATAACCATCAGCAACAATGGCAATACTTTGGACTTAGCTGGAGTTTGTGACAATGGATTACTGGTAAGTTGGAACACTTTATACTTACATTATAATTATAACTATAAATATTTTAAGTGATTGAATACTTCACAGCTGTTAGCCATATGGAATCAAATAGTAAATACTTTATTTTTATTTTCAAACAGTAACATTGATAATATGAAATATGCACAATTAATAATAACTTTTCAGGCAATGGAATGGAGTCCAGATCAAGAACTATTGGTTCTAGTTAACAAAGACATGAAAATGATTCTGATGAACATGTTCGATCCCGTCCATGAGATTAGTTTATTTAACGAGGAGTTTGGAGAGCAACAGTTCATAACTGTAGGTTGGGGGAATAAGGAAACTCAGTTCCACGGGTCTGCTGGTAAACAGGCTGCCAAGATGAAAAATGAAGTCACTGCTGGTAATTACAATATTTAATTAAATATAAAAAAATTACAAGGGTTGATTGTATTGGCTAGTTATTCTGTCATACAGTACAGAGCAGAAAAGAGCTGTCTGCTCTAAAAAAATTAAGCAATAATATTTAAAAAATAATACATTTTCTTTTTAGATCCTACAATAGGTGACAATGCAGTAAAAATATCATGGAGAGGAGACGGCAATCTGTATGCTGTTGGGTTCATAATGGATGGAATCAGAAGATTCAAAGTTTTTGACAAAGAGGGAAACTGTCAATACACAGGTGAAAAACAGCAAGGTTTAGAATCCAACTTGTCTTGGAGACCTAGTGGAAATCTTATTGCTACCACACAAAAACTAAATGATAAGTATCTTGTGTCTTTCTTTGAGAAGAATGGCTTAAAACATGGAGAATTTGATGTTCCTGTAAATACCCATTCAGTAGTGGAGGACATTGCTTGGAGCTCTGACTCTGAAATATTGACATTACAATGCAGAGACACAGAAAAGAATATACAAACTTTACTGCTTTACACAATTGGCAATTATCACTGGTACCTGAAACAAACTATAACATTCAATAGTGGTCAGGACATAAGCAAAATAATGTGGGACAATGACTTTGATATTGCCAACAACAAAAAACTGCATGTATTTTTACACAATGGGCAACATTTTTCCTACACCTGGATTTGGAATGCAGATCACAGTAGAGGGTATGGGCCTGAAGATGATGCAGTGGTGGCAGTTATTGATGGGAGCAAACTTCTCTTGACAGGCTTTAGACAAACTGTTTTGCCCCCACCAATGTCAGCTTTTGAAATCAAACTTGATGCCAATATTAACTCTGTTCATTTTGCCCCACAAAAACAGAAACAAGAAGACTGCAATCCTAATTGTTTCTTTGTTTATACTGCAGACAATAAGTTGGTATTCTATAAACAAACTGTCAAGTGTCCTCTACAATATGAAGTTTTTAAAACTGTTCAAGCTGATAAATATGATTTTCCATTTCAATGTTTCAATTGGTTCTGGGTTAGTGCTGATACAGTCGTAGCTAATGTTGTCCATAATAATGACACTAGCAATTTAGTTGAGTATTCAATTACATCAGAGAAAGTAGAAAACACAAATGAAACAGCTTTACCTGCACCTGTAAAAAGGATTCAATCCCACCCTACTGAGCCATCTTCTCTATTTTTGCAACTCCAGGATGGTGATATTGTACAGGGCAAACTTGGAGAAGATCTAGAAATTCCAGATGAGTCATTTGGAGTATCATGTCCAAAATTTGATGTGTTTCAAGTTGATGATGAAATATATTTTATTGGACTGTCACATAAAGGCCATCTGTATATCAATCAAAAAATGATTATGAACAATGTAAGTTCATTCTTTGTTCACACTCATTTTCTATTGTTAACAACATTGCAACATGTGCTTTTGTGCACAGAATTAACCAAGCCAGGCCTTGATGCTATTATGGAGTATCAGAAAAACGAATCAATTCATGTGTACAAAAGAAAAATCGAAAGGGGATCTAAATTGGTAATTGTAGTACCAAATGACACTAGGGCTGTGTTTCAAATGCCAAGAGGAAATCTTGAAACCATCCAGCCAAGGCCTTTATCATTGAAGATTATTGGAGAATATCTTGACTGTCTTCAGTATCACGAGGCATTTGACCTCATGAGGAAACAGAGAATCAATTTGAATCTAATTTATGACCATGATCCAGAAAATTTTATAAAACACATTGACATATTTTTGGAATCTGTTCAAAACATTTCATGGTTGAATCTGTTTCTATCTGATTTAGAAAATTCGGATGTAACAAAGACTATGTACTCAAGCAGTTATGCTGGAAAGCCAGATAATCCCAAAAGCAAAATAAATGCTAAAGTTCAAAAGATATGCGATATTGTAAGAGAGCATTTGAAAAAGAGACCAGACAGTGACTCTAAAATATTGCCTATACTCACAACTTTTGTAAAGAAGAATACAATAAAAGACCTCGAAAGTGCTTTAGTGATCATCAAAGAACTGAAAATACAAGAATCTAGTGGAACAAAGGTGACAGTTGGATCTGATGAAGCATTGAAGTACTTACTCTACATGGTTGATGTAAATCAACTGTTTGATGTTGCTCTTGGCATGTATGATTTTGACTTAGTTTTACTAGTAGCTTATAAGTCACAGAAGGATCCAAAGGAATATGTGCCAATGCTTGATGAGCTGAATGAAATGGAAGAAAATTACAAAAGATTTACAATTAACAAGCACCTGAAAAGGTTTGAGAGGGCAGTAGAAAGTCTTGTGATGTGTGGCACAAGCAAACATAATGAGTTAAAATCTTTTGTAAAATACCATAGCCTGTACCGCGAAGCATTGACTCTATTTGCGCCAAACGATGCTATTTTCAACGAGATATCAGATGACTTTGGACTTTACTTAAAATTGAAGAAGCAATACACAGAAGCTGGAATAGTATATGAAAGAGCAAATAGTACTGACAAAGCTATTAAATGCTATAAAGACGCTCTGGAATGGGAATTAGCAATAAGTTTGGCAAATTCTTGGCCTAAAGAGCAATTTAAGGATTTGTGTTGGTATGTTTTTTTGTTACAAAATGATGTTGGTTATATTTTCAATGTAATTTTTTTAAACTCAGTTTTATCTCTGTAGGGATCTGGTGGAAGGTCTGAAACAAGAGAAGCGCCACAAGGAAGCGTTAATAATTTTAGATCAGTTTTATGGTAACTGTGAACTAACAATATCTTATGCCATTGAATGTGGACAATATAAAACAGCGTTAAGACTTTGTTCACAATACAAAAAAAATAATCTGAAAGGTTAGTACTGATACTTATATTTTTGTACTACTTGAAAATGGCAAGCTTGGGTTAGTTCATGGGCGCCGGCAAGTTTATTTTTAGGGGGATGCATCTTCAGCTCCATGAAGCGAGCTCAATAATGTTTGCAAATCGCGTCGGATATGTAAGGTTATCGCTTGTCCATTCATACAAGGAGTAACTTTATCGACTCATGTGGAAAAGTTTAACAATTAAGCTTAAACAAAGCGACCGAAGCCGGCTCGATAATTTTTACATCTCGCCTCGAAAGGGATATGTTTTATGTTGATTGATTCATACAGAAAGAGGAATAACTGGGTCGATTTATACAAAGAAACTTAATTAAGATAAGAGTAGGATGCAAGAGCGAGCGAAGCAAGCTCTATAATGTTAGCACCCCCGGCTAGGGTCGATTAGACTTTCGGAAATAGGAGTTCGGTACTTTGTCGACTAATGCACAAAAGCTTCAGAATTGAGAGATTGCTCGCCAATTTGACGATCTCGCCTCGAATAGGTTGAGTTCTTTATTACTGTATTCAGATATTTTTTTAGTTCTGAATGTTTTTACATCTATATTTTATTTTTTAGTTATTAATAATTGATTCTTCTTTTTAGATGAAAATATTCTACCCGCTGTACTAGAAGAGTACAACAATACGAAAGAAATAATTGAGATTAACTGGGCGACATTCAGAAGGCACCGTGTGCGTTTACAAGATGTAAGAGAAAATAAAACTAAGCACCCAGTGGATACATTCGACTTTTATACCAATAAGGACAGTGATTTATATTCTGATGCAGGAAGTACACTTGCTTCTTCGTCCAGGGGTTCAAGGTAAGAATGATAATATGCTTAGTATACTAACAAGAACAAGACCTAGAATTGATCCCTGTGGAACGCCTATGGCGAGTAATTGGACAGGATGCCGTTTACTTAATTATTTTTGTTGTCTCGGAAATTTATTTAACAAATATAAATTTAGGAAGCGAACCATGCTCTTGTATCCATACTCAATATAGATGTTTAAAAAAAATGGCCTGGTGAAAACAGTTAAAGGGCTTAGTTAGAGAGGAAACCTCGTAGTTAATAATAATAACTATGAGGTAGTGGGTAGTGAGTAAGATGGTGTGGTGTGAGGTGGGAAGATTAATATCGCGCAAGCTATAACGCTTGCGCGATATTAATCTTCAAGCCATGAGCGTTACCACACAGAATAAGTTGTTGCCAGTGACTTCTTCTGCCTGTATTTTGTATTTCCTAATTTTGTTATACAAATATCCATGATAAAACGTAGCCTTTTTTTGTGGGTGGGAAATCATCACATAACTTCTGCCGCTCTGGGGGGAGCGGGAGGGCGTGTCAGACTCTTACTGACTAAAACCCACCCGTGTTCCTTCAGTTGCCTGTGCCAGGGGCCACGGTCACCCTTGCGGACTTTCCCGCAACCCTGGCAGGCATCGGCCCTAGCGGACCCCGTCGTTAGTGCTGACATCTCTTTGAGGCGCGCGTGGAACACAAGGCGCCGTCCAGCACGGGCCTGGTCCTGATCGGACGGTGAGCTACCCATTACTCACCGCCCGCAGGCCCGCGCCTACGGTGGCTGGGAATCGGTTTGGGATTCCCGACGCCCATGGCGTCTCCTACGGCGGCTAGGGGCGTTAGGGCGCGAATTTTGCCTCCCTCACGCGTTCCGCCTCCTCCTTCGCGAGCATTACAGCTTCGCAGAAGGAGGTGACGGTCTATGTCCTTCACCAGGTCCCAGGCCACCTATCTATCTTTCATAACGATAAGTACAGTAGTGAAGGCGTGAAAAGGTTACAGACTTCCTTTCGCATTTATAATATTAGTAAGTATGGAATTCAACTAATTCACCCTTCAACTTATTAAACAAATTCTTACTTCATTTTAGTCGATCTTTTCGTTCGAGTAAGAACAGACGAAAACATGAGCGCAAAGTGGCATCACTCAAAGAAGGTTCTCAGTATGAAGATGTTGCCCTAGTAATGGCTCTACACATTTTGGTTACTGCTACATACGATTTGAGGTTGCAAGTAAAAGAAATAGTCATTGCTTTGAGTTACTTCAGCAAGGATAAAGAAGCTTACATCTTACAGGTAAATACATTATTTTTCGTGCTCCATTCAGTCACCCGACATATAGGTGCACTATCCACGTAATTTTTTTGTCTTATCATCTTCATTCCTCATGATTGGTCTATGGCTGTCCACTGCACGTCATTTAGCTATCCCGGCCGGCCACTTTCATCCAGCTGCTACCGGCTACCCGGCAACTAGGACTACGATCGTCGCTCGACCTAGCCTGAGGGCGTCCCACCCTATGCTTCCGGTTAATTATCGATTATTGTCTTAATTATGAATGGAAAGTACTGTTAATGACCTTGTTTTACAGGCTTCTTTGGATAAACTGTTAAAAGAAATGAAAGACAGTTTCAAAGATATCTGGACGAATGAGCTTGTACTCGAAGCGACTAATGCGACCGTTGTTGCTCAGAATGTACCAGAAGGACAAAGCATAATACCACAGGGCATTGCCACTCTTGGTGAGTTCGTATTTTTTTTTTTATGAAATCTATTTAGTATTAAGGCCACCTTGCACGTTTAGTCGGGTTAAATTATGTAGAGTTTGTAAACTCGGGAGTTATGTAACTATCATTTTAACTCTTATTGCGCGTTACGCCATCGCCACTAAAAAGTAACACTGGGTCAGCTAACCAGACATAATAATTTTTTTGAGTTGTTGAGAACTTTGCAGCTCAATCGACGAAACATAAAATAGAATTGCGATGTCTTTGCCCGATATGTAATCCAACTAAATATTAAAGAACGAACTAACGAACGAACGTAATACTTACTAATTGTACATATTTGAATTTTGTAACGTGACATGTCATGTTAATCGAATTGTATGTGGTTTCTATGGGGTATCATTTAAGCTATTACCAATTTAATTAGTTTTGTGTTTCTTAAATAATAGGGTTTGTCCTCCAAATAGTAGATCTGTCACCAAAATGTAGTCACCAAACAATGCAAAATCAGTTCCACAATAAATCATCTAAAATCCTGAGATATAAGGTCTAGTACCAAATAAATGTTTTTGTATGTATTATAATAGGTGTGTCCTAATAAGTATTTATGCAAACTAATTTAAAGAGATCACCAATAGTAGTAGTTTTCTTATTCACCACGGATCGATTGATATACATAATATGTCGACGGTAGGGCTTGGTCGACGGAGCCCCGCTTCGCGGGGCTCCTACTTCTGGGTGGTTTATAAAAAAATAACCACGAAGGGGATGGCGGGGTCTCTCGACCCCGCCATCCCCTTCTAACCTACCCTGTCCGAGTCGGGGTGCCCTAAAGTCCAGATTGCATCCAGTTTCTCCTGGTAATTTGTCTCGGGTATCATTTAAGCTATTACCAATTTAATTAGTTTTGTGTTTCTTAAATAATAAATATAAATAAAAAAAAAATATATATAAATAAATATAATATATTTTGTTTGTCCTCCAAATAGTAGATCTGTCACCAAAATGTAGTCACCAAACAATGCAAAATCAGTTCCACAATAAATCACCTAAAATCCTGAGATATCAACCTGGGAACAATTTTTGTTTATCTGAGAACGAAAATATTTCGTGGCGATAGATCTATTTATTAGGTGATACAACTTGATGACAAATATAAATTTTGGTGATAGAAAATATAGTTCCCGTTTCTATGGAGTTAAAGGACTTGCACCGCCAATCACTAGACACGTTTAGCTTCAAACGTTTTTAGGGATTGGCGGTGCAAGTGAGCCTTAGTTTATTGATTGACCAAATCGTCAGAAGAAAAATATGTATTTAAGATTTTTATCATTTGTATTTATTTTAATATGAGTTCATGAATATATTGCCTGCTGATAAAGTATCGAATTTTCTCTTACTACAACGTCGAACAATATAAAATACAACATAAGTTATCAGCCTCGGGTACCTCATAACGTCAATTTATTTTGACATTACTAACACGTAACCCAGTGTTTAGCGACTTTTTAACTCTCCCACACCGGTGGGTTAAATATTGAAAACTTTGTAACTCTAGGTTTACCTCTCACTCTTGGTAGCGCGAGATGAATTATTTGATTAACCCCGAGTTAGCTGTTAACTCCCGAGTTATTTAGGATAACCCACGAACGCGCAAGTGGGCCTTAGCAATGTAAGTACCTAAATGAGCCATATCTATGAAATGATCATATTGTTTTCATCTTTCAGAACCACACATAAGGATAGCACCAGTGATTACAGATATCAGTTGGAGGCTTGAAGGTCTAAATTAATAAATGAATGCAATACAGTAAAACAAAATGTTTTAAAATAAATATTTTATTCTTATTACTTATATGATTCATTGTTTTATTAAGATTACAGTTCAAAATCATCTGTTAAAACATTTAGGTGAACAGAAATAGCATTGGAAAGTAACAGTGCTTTTCCTATTGCTATTGAAGACAACAACTCTAAAATAGTCTTTTAATTGAAACTCCTTATTCATGTAAAATGTATCGTTTACTACTGGTGCACCACAGATACACATATTCGCATCATCTAGAAACTCTACTAATGTCCAAGGTATAATATTAGGAGCATAATATAACTTATGTTTTAGAACAATTTTAGATGCCAAATCTACAAGACTGCCAATATAAAATTCCCATGGACTATGTTTACTGGGCTCTGGTACTGTTTCGGTGACATCAAGTTTATTTTCCGAAAGGTCTACGTATTCTAGGCGACATTGCAGTAAACTGCATGGCAGTGATGTAAGTTCATTCTGAGTCATTGTTAGATACCTGTAAGAAAAAGATTTTTTAAGATGTATAAGAAATTGTAAATAAATATTATTGGTTGGTTAAAACCTCCTCTTTGACATTTCACACAAATTACTGGTTATAAATTCTATAAAAAATAAAAGATCAAAACCCATTTATTTTTCTGGGATAATGGTTTCTTTACAATGATTTCATAAAAAATGGCCAGGATTATTCAATTTAACAACATTATTAGGTATAAAACTTTTTGATGGCCATAAAAGTTAAAAACAAAGGCGGCATTTGGCTGGACTCACATTTATAAAGATTCTACTAAGTTTACTAGCTTCTGCCAGCGTGTATTTCGGAAATTGTCCCATGGCAACGTGCTACCGGGATAAATAGTATCCTATCATCCAAATCCATTCAGCCGTTAAAGCGTGAAAAGGTAACAGGCGTACAGATAATAAATTTAAATGTAAATCATCTTTTCAAAGTCAAAGCATTTATTTCAAATAGGCACATAAAAGGCACTTTTGAACATCAACATTTACATTTAAATAGAATTGATTCTAGTCGCCCCTTCCAAAAGGTAGTTTCGTATGGAGAAGAATGGGCAAGAAACTCCACCATTACTCTTTTAAAATGTGTTACAATATTTTGTATACATTAATTATATAATTATATGTGAAGACGATGCACCTATAATAAAAATTACCCTACCACAATAGGTAAAAAGAATTTAATAAATGTAGCAGTGATAAATAAGTTAATTAAGTGATAGATACATGGTGTTCACATATTTACAAACATTGTAAAAGTATACGATTTCCCAAATTATGTAAACAAGTAATATATGTCAGTGTGTGAGTTAAAATAATCACAGAATGTAAATCAATGTCATAAAAATAATAAACTACTATACAATTAAAGTAGCAACAAGTTTAATTTTGTCTAGACCCTAGATTGTCCTATGGAGCTGGACCAGCATGTTTCCAAGCATTCTTGTCATGGATATAATCCTCTAATTTGTAATATGCTTGTTTACACAGTGAACTTTTTATGAGTTTTAAATTTTCTTAGATTTTAATTGCAATAAATATGACAAGGTATTTTGTTGTAGCATTTAACACAGTACCCCATAAAAGATGTATGACTGTAGCTAATCTGAAAAATGGTTGATCTATTTTATCTTTATTTCTTGTATTAAAATTATGTCTATCACTTATTTTATTAAAAAGATGCAGATTTTTTCTTACATACGTAATATTTTCATAAATTAATTGGCAAGGTACCGTCATAATATTAATCCTTTTAAATAGTTCCCTGAGAGATTCGCGGTGACATAGATTACAATTGGCTCTGACAGCTCTCTTTTGCAAAATAAAGATGTATTCAATGTCAGCAGCCCAACCCCACAGTAAAATGCCATACGACATAATGCTGTGGAAGTAGCTAAAATAGACCAAACGCGCGGTTTCTACATCTGTTAACTGTCTTATCTTTCTAACAGCATAAGCGGCCGAGCTTAGCCGCCCCGCAAGAGATGTTATATGAGGTCCCCATTGTAATTTCTCGTCTAGTGTGATTCCCAGGAAAACCGTGTGATTAATAAATTCCAGTTTTTCTCCATTCAATATTTTTAATTTTATTTTATTAAACAGGTTTTTAAGGTTCTAAATGACTAACTTAAAAATTAAAATATTTCATTTTAATATTACATACATAATATATTATTGCAAAGTTATTTTTTAACTTTAAATTCAAAAAACTTTTAAGCGGGTGGACCACTTTAAATAAAATAAAGAATACCTCAAGATATGGTACCAAGCTATATTTCAAAATGACGGACAACAATTTTCAATAATCATGTGAATTTTAAAATCATTCTCTATTTTACACTTTTTATTTTGGGGTAGGAAATCTTCAAATAACTTCTCCCGCTCTGGGCGGAGCGGCAGGGCGTGTCAGACTCTTACTGGCTAACACACACCCGTGTTCCTTCAGTTGCCTGTGCCTGGGGCCACGGTAACCCTTTCAAACTTTCCCGCGACCCTGGCAGGCATCAGCCCTAGCGGATCCCATCATCAGTTCTGAAATCTCTTTGAGGCGCGCGTGGAACAGAACGCGCCGTCGACCCGGGCCTGGTCCTTATCGGAAGGCGATCTACCCTTTGCTCGCCGTCCGCAAGCCCGCGCCTACGATAGCCGCGAATCGGCCTGGGATTCCCGAAGCTCTGAGTGTCTCCTGCGGCGCCTTGGGGCCTGAGGGCGCGAATTTTGCCTCTCCCTCACTCGTTCCGCCTCCTCCTTCGCGAGCAATACTGCTTTGCAGAAGGAGGTGACGGCTTCCCATGCCCTCTCGCTCCGTACCATGGCCTGGACCAGGGCCGGACGCGAGAGATTGCCACCGCCGACCGCCTCTACGAGGACGCGGCGGTGCTCCGCCCAAGCCGGGCAGACCTCCACCGTGTCCTTCGGGCGATCCAGACAATGGTGACACCCGGGCGTTTATTCCCGCCTTATCCGGAACAGGAACCTCCCGAAGCAACCGTGTCCGGTGAGGACCTGCGTCAGGCGGAAGGTGAGGACCGCCGTGGCGCCTCTAGTCACTCCTCAAACAGGGGACTTATCGCCGCAAATGTGGCGTGCCCAGCACTGGGTTGCGACAGTCGCACTCTCCATGTCGCCATGAGATCCCGCCGGTGCTCTGTCGGCTGTGCCGTGATTTCTCGCGGTAGCCAAGTTACACTGCAGCGTTTCGCCTCCTCGCGCCGCTCCCAAATGTGTACAAGGACTTTTGCCTCCAGATCCCATCGCGGCAACCGGCGGGCTGTCCGCAGCCTCAAGGAACGCGCCCACACCGGTGCCCCGTAAAGGGCCATGGACCGCACGACCCCGGCGTAGAGTCTACGGGAGGAGGCGTAGAGCCTCCGGTAGGGGGCGTTTGGTCCCCCTAGATTGGGCAGGAGCCGCTTCAAGGCAGCCCCGGCCCTTTCCAGTCTGGGAGCCAAACGTCGGAAATGCTCCACGAAGTTCCACCGGCTGTCGAGGACGACTCCCAGGTACTTCATCGTCGACTCGACGCCAATGTAAAACCCTCCTACGGTTATTTGGGAACCCGACGATGGCGTGTTACCAGGACCATGAAAACACATGGCCTCGTACCTGTGCAGGGCTACCTCGAGTCCCAATTGCCGAATCCTCTCCACGATTAAGAGCTTATAATGTACCTATGTTTAACAAGGAATAAATGAATGTGAATCTGATTGCCGCAACCCCGAGTGTCGCTACTTCAGCCGCCGCCTGGTGCGACCTCCCCTGCGCCAGGATCAGCGTGTCGTGTCGTGCGTGGTCGGCGCACAACAGCACTCATTGGTACCCGACTATGTTATCCCCTATGGGGATCATATCATTTTTTATTTCTTACCAAAAGCATAAATTTATATTTTCATAATTATTCCTAACTAAAGAAAAGCTAAGTTTCCCATACATACTTTCGGCGCCTATATCACCCTTTTTCGAATTATTTTTGAGAGAAAATTACCCTATGTCCTTCGCCAGGATCTCATCTATCTCCTTGCCAAATTTTATTGAAATCCGTTTAGTGGTTTAGACATGAAAGGTAACATACAGACAGACATACAGAGTTACTTTCGAATTTATAATATTAAGTTTGGATTATGTGTAAAAAGTGTTTTGTACGACTCATTGGATTGTAGAACACATTTGAATCTTTCTACTGTTGATACATTTTATTCAGATTGGTTTTCGGAATTCTGAAGTAGGATAATTTTGATCAAAGAAAAAAAGGCATTTTTATAACATTATTTTGATGATAAACAGTTTACCTTAGGCTGCTCATACGACCCAGCGTTGTTGGTAGTTTGTCTAGCATATTGTTATCCAGCTTCAGAGTAACTAACTTTTGTAATTTCCATATTGATTTTGGTAAGTATCCCAACTTATTTCCACTTATATCCAACAACTTGAGCATATTAGTGATCTGCAAATAAAATAATTATTAGTCAATTTCAAGTTTTGCATACATTCAAAAGATTTTCAGGCCAAGTTATTCAAGAGTAAAATAATGTCAAATTACTGTAAGTACGTATATATTTGAATAACTAGCTAGACCTAGTTATGCAGCATAAAAGCATACCTGGGGCCCCATCAACCATCTCCAGTCCACTTCTCCTTTCACACCAAGTTGATTGTTTGAAAGATACAATTCACATAAATTCGGCATTCTTCCTGGAAGACAAACTATGTTTATAACAACAGATAGTACTTAGATCTGACAAAAAAGTATTTTGAGTTTCATACCAAATTCTGGAGGTATCTTTTCCATAGCATTATTGCTGAGATCAAGTACAACAAGCTGTTTTAATAACAATATGTCTCTTCTAAAGTTACAAAGGCTCAGTCCATTTATGTAAAGAGATTCTAATGTTCTTGGGAGACCCTTGATAGGAAATTCACTCCGATTACGTATTATAAGTTTTGAAGGAGCAATGTCCTTGTGTGTTGCACTTAAGCTTGCCAAAGGCGCAAGCTGTACGTTCTTTGTGTCACCGGTGACACATGATTTTAACAGTCTCATAAAACATTTCAGCTGTATGGTTTCACTTATTATACATAGGTCATGAGATGGTACTTCAAAACGTATGGTTGCTTTGCCTTCGTTTATACACTTCACAAACACTTGTTTTATACACTTTACGCGGTATTTTGTACCACTTTTGTTAACAGATGAGAAATGAAGAATGAAATATTCCGTTTCATCTTTCGGTTCTTTTCCCAGTGCTAAAGTTGATTTTAAATATTTTCCACTTCCTATTCTGTTCAGGTTACTGTGATATCTATTGATTACATCGACCTGGCATTGCAATTTCATGATTAATAATTATACCTATTTCACCAATACAACAGACCCGCACCCGCCAAAAGATATAGAATCGAAATCTGTCTGTCGGTGTCGGTCCGGTCTGTCAACAAACAATCAGAATCATAAAGACTGCATTCCGAATTAGACTATGATCGCTCACAGCGATCACATCGATATTTTGCGTTCCGTATTAGATTTATCCAATGACTAATAGTCATTGGATTTATCATGATTATGACAGCTAAGAACTGTCATCAATTCGGAACGCACTCACAGTGTGGTCGCTTAACGTCAACCTCAAACTTTGCACAAAAAAGACCGATTTTATATTCTTCTGCAGATGGAAGTTCAACGCATTGGCACTTATAGTTTGTTGGTTGACTCTATCGACCACAGATAACTATATACTAGTCGGAGACAGATAGGACAGTACTATGGTTGACGATTAGTTCCAAAAATATGCGCCAAGCGCTAGTGTCGTAATGTCACTGAGGGATGACCCACAGCGTACTATAAAAATGACGCTGACCATCCGGCATAGAATATCGATAGCATAGTGATGTGCCATGGAATATTCTTATAGGGTTAATTTTATTATTTGCAATGTTCAATGTTTCTTCCTATATGTTCATTGGATACGAATATAACGAAAGAAATGTAAAAAAAAGACTTCAGATTTTACTTTTTATTTATTTTTTCATCTTAACCTATGGGCTTTATATTTCTCAAAGGTAATTTGTTGAGGTGCACACATCTGTTTCACAAGTTTTTCTTGTACACCTCCTTTTAAAATTTTATTAATTATGTTGCACCAATTATGAACATGGGTGCGTATCATTAAATTAAGCAACCATTCCTTTACTTCGGTGTTATGACCTGTACACCCCAACCAATTTAAATCAAATTTCTTTATTATTTCTATTTTTAAATGTTTTTTTACACATTTTTTGTATGCATACTTATTCAAGTAATCATGTTATATAGATATATTCCTGAGATATTTAGATAGATATTCCCGAGATATTCCTATATAACATTAGAAACTTCTTTGATGGATATGTTAAATTATGATGTTTTAAAAGGGTATATTCTCGTTGTTCAATCCATTTATGAAATACATCTCTTTTTGTTTGCGTATAAGTATCAGAGCAACTCCTACAATTAAATTTGTTTGTCACTCTCCTGCACATATACCCTGCTGTATATGCAGAAGAGTGCACGCGCCATCTTTCGTTTACTGGATTTAGTGATTGGTTACTGCTAACGTTTTGCGTCATTGTTATGGGTCTACTACACACGGCATTTTCTTTATCTTCATCAAATGTTGATGAGGAACTCTCATCAACATTGGATGAAAATATGAGTTTAAAAAAATCTACAACTGTGTTTCCTGTATCATCCTCACAGTTTGCGTATATTGAATGTGGACCCATAACGTTGGACATTAGCAGTGATTTAAAAGCATTCAAAAAAGTATTTGCATCAGGATTGACATTCCTGTAGTTGATGGCTCTGATCCTACCAAAAAAATTCTCAAGAGGATCCTGATTAACATTTCTAGGATAAAAATATTGTATATCATATTTTTCGAACAACAGTTTAGACAACCTTTCAAAACTTTCTATAGTTGTAACCCATCCATTAAGAGAAGGAACTCGAACCTTATAGATTTTATTATTTTTGAGGGCTTTCTTGCTACTATTATCAATATATTGAATATTATTTAATATTTGTTTGGCTTCTGTCCAAAAATTGAAAATTTGATGGGCGTTTGGCTTTATTGGTCCACGAAGTTTGCCCCGGACAGTACTCCCTCGAGATCCATTCACGCTGTCAAAGAGCTTGTCCATGAATTCCACAGCTTCGCCTGTTGTGGCCATTGTCTCACTGACATTTTGACCCGAGGCTGTAGTTTCTGAAATACATAATTATATATAAGTATAACAAACAAACAATGTTTCCATTTCCATTCTATCAGACTACAAGAAAGTGCAACTGGTATTATTCTTAGTATATTAGTTTAAATCAAACGTCTTATTAGTCATAATGGCTCAATTGTAAAAATTAAAACCCAATTATTAAAAACCTAATTCTTTTTAACAAAGAGTGAATATGTATAGTGTGAATTCTTGTGTTTCTTTTGTCGGAGACCCTAAATAAATTAAAGTAAAGTGAGTAAGTGAGTGATTGATTGATAACAAAGTAAAAACTTACTGAACAATGCAGTGTATTTAAGCATTCCACTGGTTGTTGCACTCAGTTTGGGTAGCTACACTCACTTTAATTTTCTTCATTTTTGCTGCGTAAATATGGTGCTCTGTTAGTTTTTTATGCATTCTAGTATGACCTAGTTGGCAATCAGCATCAAATACCATTTCAATATCCTTCCAAGTGGCAACTTTGCTTTTGAAAAACATGTCTTTTGTAAGAAGGTTGTTCCTTAGCCCCTTAAGTAAGTGTGGGGGATCATACACTACACTTAGGTGTTGTCCTGACATCTCAATAGTTCCATCTGCAAACAAAAAAGCTATTGAGTACAACTTAATTTGATGGATCACAATCCTACTAATTTATAAAATAATGTCAAAGTTTAGATGTTTGTTATGCAATTGTGGTTTAACAGTTCAACATATTTGGATGAAATTTGGTACACAGTTAGACCATGACCTGGACTAACATACAGATGGATATTATGATAATTATAATGATGATGGATACTTTTTATCCTAGATAATTTGCAACTGCTATGCAGATAATGTGAACAAAGGCTATTTGTAGAGAGAGTATCTACTCACCATTATATATAATTATGTCTCAACTCAAGCAATAAAGCGATGACAACGAATAATACACAAACTAACCCAGAGATTCGACACGAACACGAATGACTGAAATTACTGAAAATACAATCTCTGTCAGTTTGACAGTTATACGCAACACTCAACAGCCAAAATGGCTGCCAACAACATGGCTACCGAAAGTAGCGCCATAACGCATTTTTTGGAACTAAAGCTGTCGCAGGCCTGCTATCGACTCTGATAACTCAGAATTTTGAGTTTGAGAACGACGATTCCTCCAGGGATGAAACGGATGACGAAGTGCTTATATTAGCCTATTTACATGCTCCCGGCAAAGATTTACCCCGAAGAAAAATACCATGTTCATATTCATTTATTTATTGTTTGTCACAGGTTATAGACAGTTCTTACACTTAGCATTATTGTATCATTGTAACATACCCATGGGTGTACAATACTGCCGTCATAAGAAAGAAGGCCGTAACTACGTCAATGTTGATTCCGAGATAATTTAAGTTTTATCTAAAATGAAAGCCCGCGATTTACTGAATGGTTTTAGATAGAGATTCTTGTTTTAAAAGACATTTAAAAATATAGGCTTAATTTTGAACCATAATTGACATAAAGGCCGTTATTGTGGAATTAAGGCTTTCCAGATAAAAAAAAACAGAATTTACGTAGTAGTTAAGGCTAAAACCCTTAAGGTAGGTATATCTAATCTAAAACGAGTTACAGCTTTGTGTGTAAGACTATAAGATATCATTTTCTTTGCTGATTCTGAATATGTTAATACCTCATTTTCGACAAAATTGTCACTTCCTGCCTTCTTTCTTATGACGACAGAATATTTATACCTATGTATGTCAATATTATTGGCTATGTTAAATATAATTAATTATTGTTGCATCTATGTTATTTGTAATTCTTGGTAACGAATAAGAGTGTTATTGTAGTTTTATTAATTATTTTAAATTTTTAACTTAGCCACTAATATTGACGTACCTATTAAATATTGTAAACCCCATAGGTGTGTTTTAAAGTGATACAATAATGCGAACTGTAAGAACTGTCTTTTCACCTGTGACAAACAATAAATAAATTAATATAAACATTGTATTTTACTTCGGGGTAAATCTTTGCCGGGAGCATATAAATACGCTAATATAAGCACTTCGATATCCGTTTCATCTCTGGAAGAATTGTCGTTCTCAAACTCAAAATCTGAGTTATCAGCGATATAGTAATCCAACAAAATAGAAGTGCCAATGCGTTGAACTTCCATTTGCAGAAGAATATCCAATCGGTCTTTTTTGTGCAAGGTTTGAGGTTGACGTAGAGCGACCACTGTGAGCGCGCTCACGAGCACGAGCGTTCCGAATTGATGACAGTTCTAAACTGTCATAATCGTGATAATAATATTATATTATTAGTATTAGGTACGGTACGAAAAATATCGATGTGATCGCTGTGAGCGATCATGGTCTAATTCGGAATGCAGCCTTACTTGGTCAGTATGTCAAAAATAACATCACACCATCATCACACCAAGCTAACAAACAAAACGGAACTTCCCAAAATATACAAAAATAAATAATCATTATACTCTGTACAAATAAAGAGAAAAAGGACAAGAGATCATTGGGCATTCAAAATAAAAAAAGTACTAATTTTATTTACTGATATTCTCACATCTATTTCCGTAGGTACTTACTTTATGGAATTATGTTGAACGCTTTTGGTAATCCACATTCCACAATCCCACTCTATTGTTGTAGTTTATTGATTTTTTGTAATCTGGCAATAATAACATCAGGATTCAGCTGTCTGTCTATTTCGTTGAATACCATTTCGCCGCTTTCTGGGAGTTTATTTATTACAGAAACAAAGAAGTCGATTTCTCATTCACTTTTATTAGGCGAGTGCAAAAATTAAAATATTTTGTTTATAGGGTTTAATTAAGCGAAATAAATAAATTGATTTTTACTACAATTATGGGTGTTCAAATTATTTTAAATTGCAAGCATTATTTCAAAATCAATTTCTAAAAAAATTACAACGCATACTACCTCAATATTCATTATAACTATTTACAGACAGATCCATTACCAAAAAAATGGCTGCATTGTTCGTACAATCCCGATTTGCCGGTCTGAAGATCGAGGATGACGACTACCCCCCAAACGATAACCAGAAGGCGAAAAAACCTAAAATAAACACTCCCAAGAAGATCGAGCCGCCAAAGAAAACAAAAACCGTCATGACTAAACCCCAGGTAAGACTTATTCAGAATTATTTGATAAAAATATAAATTAAAACTGCAGCTAATAGCAACTAGCAAAAAAATAACAATGGGTAATAGGGTACACAAATTCAATTAAGTAAACACTGATGCATTACAATATACTTTGCTCTGGAATTTTATGTTCTTGAATTAATTTTTTACCAACACATTCCAGATTATCTAAACTTGTGTACAAATTTGTGAGCAGTGGTGGCCCATGTGGTAACGGCGCCGACTTACGAGTTGTAGGTCGTGGGTTCAAACCTAGGCAGGCGCATTACTTTGTGTAAATTATTTCATCACCACTGCTCTCAAAACGGTGAAGGAAAACATCGTGAGGAAACCGGCATGTCATAGAATCAAAAATTCGAAGACATGTGACATCTAACAACTCGCACTGGGCTCGCGTGACAGATTACGGCCCACTCCCTCTCACAGCGAGGAGACCTGTATCCCAGCAGTGGGAACATTATAGGCTAGGGTATGTATGTGTACAATATCATGATCTATATTTATAATCCAAAAAAAATGTGTTAGAATACTGACAATACCAACCAGACCAATACCCATTTTGACAATACCCAAAGCTGTAGGATTTATTTTGTTAAATTAAAACTCCTCTTTACCTTCTATATATATATATGACCTTTGCATATTTGTATTTAAAAATAGCAACATTTTTCAAAAAACACAAGATATTCATAACTTAAACACACGCCATAAAAATAGATTACATCTTCCACCCTCTCGAATCTAAATGCTGTACCATAGCCCATATTACATGGCAGTAAAAATGTTCAATAAATTACCAGAACAAATAAAAAAGAAACCAAATTCAATAAATTTTATAGAAAATGAAAAGAATATCTAACACAAAAATGCTTCTACTTGGTCGCAGAATACCTACAACAAAATATTATCAGATAAATAATTACATGATTAGTCACGATTAATCAATTAATAATTATATTATAGGCATGTAAACACATACCCTTACTATTATGTTATTGTTATTATTATATTAAAATTATTATTATGTTGCTGTGCCCTAACCGGGCTTCATGTTGGAACTTACCTAATATTGTAACAACTAAATGTACACATGAATGAAATAAACAGTTTTGAGTTTGAGTATCTATTAGTCAAATCAGACACACACACATGAGGAATTTTATACACCTCTGGCTACCCCTTAAGGGATACAGGCTTGATCTTAATTTTGTCAAAGCAACTTAAAAATAACACCTAATAATTTTTGGCAGAAAGACAATAACTGCTAAGGATTTTTGTATAAGTGATTAATGTTTATCAAATGTATCCGGATTATTATATTTGAAAAATAATAGCTTACCTAGTTTGTTTTTGTGTATTTTTGCTTGTTGTTAAATTTAATGAAAGCATATTTTGTAGCTGCATAGCCCTTGGGGGCTTGGTACACTTGCATGGCCAGGTTTTCCGTTTTCTCCTCTGTAATTACAATTTACGGTTTTACAGCTATTTTAGCTAGCTTACAAACTTGAGGTTTTCTGTCACAAGATTTCAGTTAGCAAAATCCTCTCACAGAAAGGAGGCCTGAGTCCCTGCAGTGGGATAATTATACAATGTCTATGAGCAAAATGTAAACTGATGCTTCTCATTCTATGCATGATTTACTCGTTATTTAATTTCTAATCAACTGTGCATTCAAAAACTGTGCAGCTGTTGGGCTTGCCTTTAGATTTAATGCTAAGAAAATGATATTTGCTGTTTGTCATACAGTCAAAACCGTTGTACCTATAAGACTTTGCTTAAAACAACATACCGGATATTACAACAGAATGTAGAAGTCCTGAGATAAAGACCCATGCACAAATATGTATGTTTATGATAAGTAGGTAGTTTTTACTGTGTTGCGATATATGAGCTTGTTAGTGTACAGTAGGTTACAGTACTCATTGAACAACAATTTACTATACTTAAAATACTCATGCCCATGTTTGGCCACATCCTGTTTACAAATGAGTATTTCATAGTATATTTCTTAATTTGACTACACAACTGGAATAATATTGTGGGAATACAATATTATTACCAGTAGTATAGATTGCATGACTTATTAACATTTTGTATAGCCCGATTCAAACTTGTATGACTGCTCTGAAGTGTGCTATTCGCTGTGCAGTGAAGTTGTGAACATGTGAAGTTGTTACTATGCAACGACTCGTCTTATAACAATAACTACTGTAATGTTATGTATTATTTGTATCAGCCTGTAGCCAAGAAGAAGAAGTCCAGACAACAACCTGTCTCAGCCGACCAGTGGGAACTGTGGAAGCAGAAGGATGAAGAAATGGTTGATGGCAACTTTGAGACTGAACTGCAACAAGTCAGTATTTAATGTTTATGTTATCCTAACTATTGTTTATTTATTATGCTCTTCAACAATGAGTACACTATTACTTTACAAAGTTTCAATGTCCCAGTACTCAGTATATTAATCTTCTTACATAATATTAAATATATTTTTAGATTTAAATAAAAAAATTGTGGCCCGTCTGCATCTGAAACAGGGTCCAAGCTGCCAGTGGTCAGGGCTCTAGAGAGGGGATCCTCCTCACTATGCGTGCCGTGTCCAGGAGTACTGCTAGCTTAATCAAGCCCTAGACCCGGCCATAAGCGCCCCATTACTTAATAATATGATAGTACAATAAAAATAGAATACAATAAAAAAAATTACGAACCCCCAAATCCCTCGTGACATAATTATTATGTGAATTGTCCCATAATAATGATGTCACAGGATATTTTACATGCACATACATATACACTGTTTGCCCAAATAAACGAACTACCTAATACTAAGTGATCATTAACCAAGCTCAAATCCAGGCCACATTGCTTGATGTGTAGATTGAACCCAGGACCCCATGCTCAGCACTGGCAAGCACCAGTGCTGAGCATGGGGTCCTGGGTTCAATCCAAGCAGACCTTTCACACTGCACCTACCTTTAGCTAATGTGGAATATGATAAAAAACATGTTTTCAGGCTATTCTACTATCAAAGCTTGATTTTGAAGAGAAGAAAGATGTCTACAAGCAAACTAAGAAGGACGCCGATATTGATAAGAAGGTAATTGAACAAATTGCCAAAGCAGGCTCTAAGAAACAGAAGAAGAAAAACGTCATGAGTCTCGACCAGTTCAATGACATGATGAATGTGGGTGAAGATAGTAATATGCAATGTAAGTTTATTCAACAACCACTTTCAGTTTTGTTCTAATGAAGATTTGGAAAATAGTCAGTAACTGCCAAAGCTCAGAAGTTTTGGCTGCTTTATTTTGTGATGCTGCATTATTTAAAAGTTATTAATGTTTTTAGTCAACCATCTTGATGAAAAATCTCAGCTGGAAGATCCTCAGTTACCTGACAAAGATACAGAATTCTTCGAAAGAGTGAAAACGGAGACTAAAACCGAACTTTTAAAGGATAAAATCTATGATAGAGTAAAGAACCGTCAACCAGCTTCTGATGAAATTATAACCAGAGTACAATTTGCTGACGCCTTGGAGAGAAAGGATAGAGAAATAGTGGCGTTGAAGGAAGAGGTTGTTACCCTCAAACATGAGCTTTATACAGTCAAGTCCCGAAATAAGAAGTTGTGTAAAATACTTGGACAGGGAGAGAGTAAGTTGAAGGATTTATTTACTATTTGACTAAAGACTGTATTTTATTATTTTTATCGCATGTCGCAGCATGTGAAACATGGCTAAATCTTGCTCATTATGGCAGTCAGTCTCAAATCATTATAGCTTAAAGGACCCAGTGTCTGGCCGTTATTGGTAAATGGGGACAGGTACCATACGTTTCTGCCCCGCCTATATAATATGGCGTATGTTAATGATTTAAAATTGTGTTTTTTCTTAGCCTAGTTTTAGTTTATTTCTCATCTGGTTATTCATTATTTACTTGTAATACATTACAGTGAAAGACAAAGCCGAAGTGCTGATAGAGGTGGAACGGTTGCGGTCGGTGCAGGCAGAACTGACAGCGGAGATAGCGTCACTACACACGGACCTAGAGAAGGAACGCTCCAAGAATACAGACCCTAGAGCTAACAAAGACAAGGTAGGGATGTTTACTTGTTTACTCTTATTTTATAAAAATGCGTTTCGTTTTTTCACGAGTACATTCAACGTCATTAACGATTCGGTAAAGACTCGCAAGAGAACGCTGACGTATGACGTAGCGTTTTCTTACGGGTGTACAAGACGATTCGTCCTGACGCAGTTGTGTTTTTTACGTATTGTTTATTTGAAACTATGTATTTAAGAGTGTGTGAATACGGTCGCAAAACTCCGGCCACTTTAAAATAAATACGATTCGTGTTCAATCACGACTCTTCAATGTGTGAATGGGCTGTATCAGAGTAAATCATTTATGGCTTTTCTTAAAACATCTTGTTTAAATCTGACGCGTTAAAGCTACAATTTAATTTATCAATACAGGTTGGCAGGAAAATCGACGCGCAAACTGTAACCATTAACACCCACAATTCTGCACCTCCTCATAAATTTTTCGACGGTTGTCAAAAAAAAAAATGCTGTTTCATAGAAAAGTGCGTATGCGGTCAAAAAATATCGAACAGCATTTTTTTTATTATGCGAATCTTGTACTGACTCAATGGTTACCACCCTGTATAATATTAAGAAAGTATTGTAGTAGTCTAAAGCCTTTTGTCTTCTTACAGAAACATACAACTAAAAAGAAAAACATACGTTTCGACGTTTCATCAGAAGCTTTACTGGTAAAAGAATCAAGTTCCGGAACTGGTTAAATAAAAGATTTATACGTATTTTTAATAAAACTAATTAATGTAATAAAAACCGAAATAAACGGAAAATGATCTGTGAGATTTTTATTCTTTGTAATGTAAGACTATTTTTAAGTAGTGGCCGTTAGAATATCATATCCCAAAAACAAAATTACGAGACACTGATCTATTACAAAAAAAAAAAAGAAGTGACAACTGATGCTGATTAAAGATAATTTTATTATAGTATTAAATGGATGTTATTTGCACTCTAGATGTACCTGTAGGTTAGATGATACTCAAATTATGAATCTCAATTATTTTAAGTCTTCAATTTAAGTGAACAAAGATATTTTTATGGGGTTGGTAAAATTCTACCTATGTTTCAGTATTTATAAAGAAGATTTATGTAAGCCCCGTTAATTAAATAAATAAAAAAAACCATTTGGAATACCTCAATTGAACATTTCAGAATTTGTTATGGGGAGGCCAAGAAATGCATGTTACATACTGCCTATCTGCAATTATTATAATTTATTTTAGTTTTAATTCTGATATACATATTATTTATGCACAAACTTATACTTAACATTATTTTGTTCATGTATCATACTCAGATTGTTGTCAGTATAATTTGATGTTGTATGAGACCCCAGCTGTAGGTGTAATGTAAAATAGTGCTGCCCATTCGTTGCTTAGCCTTTTGTCTGCAGAACCAAGCACAAAATAATATTAAATTATTATTTTCATATTAATTAAGCCACATGGTCTGTTTTATATCAACAAATATTTCAGTTTTCACCATAGTTTGTATTTTCTTTTGATCTCCTTAACTTTTTTATTGTCAGGTTCAACAACAACCATTTATTTCCGGAGTCTTGTTCAAAATGGGATTCGCTTGATATTTTTTGTACTTTGATTATGTGATTACTGTCCAGATAGTAAGATGTTTTTTGTTTGGTGCATAAACTGTGTTAATTTCACCAATATTTTTCACTGTGATTTATTTTCTTATTATATGGGTTTACTTAGGACTTTATAAGTTTTGTATGGACAAAAATAAAAACATTTAAAACAATGCACGATTTTATTGTCATATCTATTACGTACACAATTATAATTGGTACAACAGAATAATAAATATCACTACAATTAATAGAAATGTAACCGGTTGATGTATTACGTAATCCGTTCACAATTATGGGTTAGTTTCTAAAGCAGTTCTATTTTAAAATAAAATTGTGTATCAATTGATGGACGCGTCTCTGATGTATCTTAGAACCGAAACATCAGAAAACTGGAAACTCATTTACATTGATATTATTATCCTTATGATAGATAGGTGATAAATAAAAGTATTACTAATGTTTAAAATTATGCATAGTCACATATAGGACAGAAACAAGGCTTATTAAAATAATATTCATAAATATCATCGGGTCATTTGTTCCAGAATTAGGCACAATTGTTTACAGTCCATATTTTCATACACACAAATTATTAATCGAATGGAGACATGTTTACAAATTATCCTTACGCACGTTTCTAATATTATCTATGGGTACTTACTGTATAGTGTAAGGGGTTCTACTATCTAAAACTACTCTATGTTATTCGAATTGTATATGGATTATAACACAATAGAACTGTGTATAGATTGGTGTACAAATGCCTAAAGTTGTTGACTAGCTGATTTATTTATTGTCTATAGATACGCAATACAAGCGTAGAAACAGATTTCAGTTCTAACATAATGGATACCCAGTGTGACAATATGATGTTCCTTTAAACCACTTATATACTACACAATACTCATAATTCATTTGTACAAAAATATGAATCATTCATGAATACATATGTATAATAAAACCCTAAGTAAATACCTACTTATATCATACAAGTGTCATATTGGCAGTAACAGTGATTATGGCAACGTGAATTTGATTTCTAAAATATTTTTGGTCCAAAAAATTTATATTATACTTAAACTCGTTCACATTATTTTAATTTGCATTATTCTATAGAAATACATACACCACTTTAATACTGATGTTACAGAATATAAAATATTATTTATTAGTAGTTAATAACTAAGCGAAGACTATGTTACAACTAAATAGTTACTTATAATATGGCAGTAAGTGGTAATTGCAGAGCATTGTTGAACGTACTCGCGAGATTCGCACGTCACTACGTAGGGATACTATTCGAGTACTTACACGTAACTGATTTATGTCTATTCGATGGGTTATTTCATATTACAAAGAATACGTAACAAGCACAAAACACTGGCGCTCATAGTCACTCATAACTCCGCACATTACATTCAAGTGTAGCTCTATAGAGTCCAACACTAACACTTCACGTTTCACTTCAACCATTGCCTATTCAAATGCATTTGTCTCGATTCCATATTTCTGCGTTCCTTTCTGAACCCTATTTCGCTCAATTATGTGCAGATTCGTATTATCTGCTGTACCTGGTTGCAGGTATGAGCTGTCGCCCGGGGTGTCGACGAGACTGTTGTACAAGTGTACTTGCGAACACTTATATTTGAAAGTCGCAGTGTGATACGATTCTGTATCATAAAACCGCGATGATCGATGACCGTATGGATTCATTTCCATGGCGTGTGCTGTAGTCCCGTTAACATGCTGGTACGTCTGCACATTTTATGGCGCTCACCGGTTTAATGAGTACGTCGCATTCGGAGTCGTCTATCACTTTGTACGATATCTTGTCTACGCAGTACACGCCGCGTTGCTTCATGGCTTCCTCGCCCTGTAACAAGATTTAGGTTTAGACAAGCATGTAACTGTACTGTAACTACTGCATGTTTTTGAGTGGTAACAATATCAAAGGAAGGTACTTGCTATTTTCATTGCTGCATGAGAGCAGACTTAGTACGGTCAGTGGCAAAGTCGATTAACACTGCTACTTTAACACATCATGTAAATTCACAATAAAGTAGTTCGATAAATTTTGTTTCAGCATTTGACTGGGACCTCTGAGTTTGTTTCGGAGTTTCTTCTCAGAGTAGAAGGATAGAAAGCTGCGACTTCCATCTAGTTTTTAAAATATTATTGACGTGTAAAAGTGTTTGTACCTACAAATCTACATAAAGAATCAGCACCCATATAATTGCTAAAGTTTATAAGTCTTTAAAATTTTGTAGCTGAATGTAGCTACTATCAGGTGGTACGTACAGGCATGTGACAGAGCTTGGAGCAAGGGTTCCATGCGCCGACCCACCAGTGTGTGCGCAGCGTGTGCGGCGGACAGGCCGGCTGCTTGCACTGCTGCATCAGAGCCTCGTGTCGCGGCGACTCGATGTGGTAGCACTGCGACTGTTCTACTGCACCTGTGCAGCACGTACGAACATTATAGTAAAGTATAACGAAGAGGGCAGGTTGAAAGAAAATCACGCCATGCACTTACGACCGCAAGATTTGTACCTATCTGTGCCATCAGATAGATTAATATCTTGCCAGTAGTAGGAGACCACTCCTCCTCCTTTTAACTAACATATAGGTACACACACAACGTAGGCGTTTTAAATATTTACCGTTTGGTCGAATTTTCCAACGACAGGCAGGAAACCTTCACTTTCATTTCATCAACGCAAAGTCAAGACCAATTGCTACCACAAAGGTACATTTGGAAGTATCAACTTACGATTATGTTCATCGACGCATTCGTAATTTCTTCGCATGTACCCGAGGCCGCAGGACACGGAGCAAGCCGACCACTCAGACACGCGGTACTTGAACTGACGCTGCATGCGCTGGCGGTCCACAGTGTATTGGTACGTCACGCCAGGGTTCCGGTGTCGCCCACGGTATATCATTTGCTGGAAAAAAAACGATGATAAAGAAAGCCCGGGAAGATCGGGAAGGTTGCCATGAAATTTCATTAGGCTCCGTATTCATCAGCCCGCGGATTTTGTGTACGAAGAGGCTTGATTCAGTTTAATATAGGATCGTTTGAGTTTTTTATTAGGTACGCTAAAATGGAAGGAATTATAGGCTTTATGAAAAATGCCACTGTAAAACATTCTCTGAAAGTTTTCAATTTGTAAGTCGTGCTTGATTGTGAATATCACAATGCGATGGTACCTCCATTCCCTGATTAGGTACCTACTACCCACAATATAGATTAACATAATAATCTCAGATTACGGAACAAAATAATATTGTAGTATTTCACTTACATAAACTTTGATGTCTTCTGCGAGCGGTCCCACAATTCGTACTTTCTCCCAATCACGGTCTCGTTCGTAAATAGCTGGAGTTCCCGCTACAAAGTATTCCGTCAAAATAGCATTTCTGTAATGGGATTTGTAGTAGTTTAAAAAATGGTTGGTCACAAAGAAACATTTTCTCGACAAAATAATTTTCTTGCCGTACCGTGTTCCATTCAGGTATATTCTATTCGACTTGGCGCTTTTAATAGTGATGTAATTGCCTGGATTCACTTTCTCTTGTATTTTCACATTCCTTGACCCAGCAGGTATGACTGCAACCTGTTGATGGAGATTTGATTAGGATTCGTATGACAACTTCATGTTTATGGACTATCTAATTGAATAAACCTGTTTAAAAATAGGATAAGCTACGGCTCGGTCCTAAGATCTGCTGATTGTGAGATGGAAAGGGGTTGTTTATAATAGCCGTCAGGAGTGGTGATAATTAAATGGGCAGGCCGGTCAGCCCTTGTACCACTTTGCTGATTACCTCGTATTTTGGACAAGCAAAAAGGGTTTAACCCTTTCAACGCTTGATTTTATATAAATTGCCGTGCCCCCAGCGCCCATCTCATAAATCGACCAATAAATACCTACGACGAATAGGGTCGTGCAATGTAATAAAGAACAAGAAACGTACATAGGTTTTCAGTCGTATAAATACGACTGAAGGCGGCACGGGCACGAAAACATTTGTCGTATTAATCCGACCGGGGCGGCTAATGGGCCATTTCCGTCTACCACTGTGGTGTAAAGTCATTGAAGAGTAAACTTACCTCGCTGAAGCCGGATTGCTTGGTGGTTCCTTTGGTGTAGATGCCCTGCACGGTCTTGCAAGCCGATCCGTTGCCGCCACATACACCACACTTGTCTTCCTCTGTTTCTGACCCCACTATCCAGTCACAACCGACTTTGTAGCATACGCCTGCGAAAAATCACCTTATCTTTAAAAACTGCTGCTACTGAAAAGATTAGGTATGATTTCGGTTAACTGTAAGGGACGTCTAGGACTTATATACCTGGTGGTTTATAAAGGCCTATTTTCTGTAAGTACTTATTACCATCTTACCGAAAACCGTAACAGACATCATTATTTTATTTTGGAAACGGTTGGATTAGTATAGGTTTATGGAGTCAACGTTGGGCACGTTTAAGCAATTACGAAACTTAATCGGTTCAGCGCCCTAATTGCTGTTTTGTGACGCTTTTATACGACACTCGAGGTAAGTACTAGTGCCAGATTGGCTGTTATTAAAATGTACGGTGGAAAGGATGTTGGAATATAAATCAAGAAATGCAAAAGGAAGCTCATCATGATAAATTCTATATGTTTTTTTAAGTCTAGATCTACTCCTTGGCAACGCGGAAATCACCACTTATAATAATATAGTGCCTATCTATGTCATATTTTCCTACATCACCAGCCCAAGGAGACCGAAAGGATCAACCTACTGACTTTCCTTCTTTTAGATCTCAAACTTCATGCATTAGGTATAGGATGACCCATCCTATAGTCCGTGTTTCTAGGTATACAGTGATAATAGTAGTGATAATCTTACCAGCTATGCACATGTCCCGAGCCCCCACGCTCTGCCTGCAGGGAGTGCCGTCTGCGACGAAGCCGCCTTGCATTTCCACGTCGCTGCCGTCGCGCGCCACGCATTGTAAATCGCAAGGTTTGTCTGTAACAACGCACATCGTTTTATGACCGCATCAACGTTTTGATACCCATCGCGTCTGCGTAGTTTCGCTAGCTTTAATTCGACCCTGTAGACAGGTACTTACACGCTACACTGCTTTATAGCGTTTTATGTCACAAGAGTTTTTGTTTACATCTATTCTGTGTTTATTTGTTTGATTTCTAATAGGTATGTAGGTGGTTTTTTGACTAAACTAACTCAATTGCTAAATTTAGTTGCTGACTGTACAAATTTTTTTTTTGTTGGATCTTGTTTCTTAGGTTAGGTAGGTAGGTATTAAAATAAACTTTTAAAAGACTTCCTAAACTTACCTTGATCGAAGTAAGGTATCCACTCCGATATGGTTTCGTTCCTATACGTCATGTTGTTATGCTTGGAACACTGCACTTCCCGGAATGTTGGCTCGTTTATAGGGCAGGGGTCGGTGTTGCAGACCTTGTATCTAGAAAATGTTACATAGATTTCACTAATCTGCAGGTTATGGAGAGTTTACAGAGTCGCAATCAAACGAAATGTTCAATGTGTTTGTTTGTTTGTTCAATGTGTTTCAAATTCCATGTGTTTCATAAACCTAGTTGTTCTGACACACTCGCAACAATGAACCTAAATTCAGCAGCATCCAGACTTCGCTTAACAACACAAAGGCTCAGAAACGAAGTCGTTTAAAAACGGTAAAACCGAAATCCTACTGAATATTTAGTGCTTACCGGCTTCTATCACCAATACAGTAGTTGCCATTGTTGTTGGGTTCTGGGTTGTTGCACTCGCGCGATTGTGTAGAGACGCCGGCGCCACACGTTCGAGAACATTCGCTCCACTCTGACCACGGGCCCCATTCGCCGTTTCTAGGCTTTGGAGAAGGCGTGCGAGGGACACAGGTCTGGTTCTGACACCACTGTGGAAGAAAATAGGTTGTTTAGCTGATGAGGAATGAAACTGCCTTGTTTCAACCACGATCCTTTGACCTCCGCAAATGAACCTGTCTGAAACGTTAATCCACCATGCACATTACAAAATATGCCTCCGGCACGTACTTGAGTGGAGGTTAGAACCGTTTTTTGATGATCCTACTTCTAATAACGGACTGGGATATTCCTAGAAAATAATCATTTGATCCACAGCATATCAATTCCAGCGTAAAATCCCATGAAGCTATAGCAAAAACACATGTTAGAATGGCAGTCAATACAAAAACACTATCAGTTTCCTGCGCATCTCACCATATTGATTCCACAAGTGGTTCCGGGCGCGGCGGGGCGCAGCATCGTCTTGCACACGTTGTTGACTTGGCACCACAGATGTTCACACAGCTCTGTTGGCTTAGAACACACGACCGCTTCCGCGCCGAACTGCAAGTGGCATTGATACGCAGCATCGAACGTTACACCTGAAATAAAGAACTAGTTTAATATCTACGTATTTTGAAGTTTCAGGAACAGGTTTGGAAGGCAATGTATTATGAAACTTACCAGCAGGAACTTTAGGATAGACATACAGCGGCTCTTGAGATGGTCGATCGCTGAGGCACTCGCCCAATCCCGCACTAAATGAGAAAACATCAACATTAATTGATAAGTCAAGCTAAATACTATATTTAACGGCCACATGACACTAAACGACAAATCCGTTTAGCAGAAACTAAGTCATATGCAAATAAACAAACGTTCCGTTTATTAAATGTAGAGATGTATGTAGTCGTTCGAAGTTATTAAGCGTTAAATTCATTCCAGCTGGATTAGGAAATAGTCGAGCATAAAATTGTAGCACAATACGTTTTCTACGTAGCCGAGCAAATAACAGCTGAAGCAGAACAGCGGGCGCGCCTTCTGGATCCATTTCAGCACATTTCGTACAATTACGAGCGCGTTTGCACACTTTACAATGATTTGTGCGTACGAAACTGTGAATACTGCAAACGCCTCTATAAACGCACGGTTTCACAACCACTCAGTCCTTGGCCAGCGCAGACGTGCAATAAACATGTCACATTTCGATCCATCAATTTTTTTACAGCCTCCGTTTATATTTCTATCTAACACGGAATGCTTTAAATTTAATTCATTATACAAGCGCCATAATTCGATACTTTATGATGATTATCTGCTTAATGATGACCAATATGTAAGTTGGGCGCGTGTGTGAATGGCTGTAAAATGCAGATTCTCTTGCGACATTTAATAATTAATTTTTCGAGATTGAATGTAACGACATCCGGTATTAGGTTTCGATTCAAAATCTTTATTTATGTGTGCGTAGGATTTCTGCTTTCAATTTTAATGGCACTATAAACCATTTTATGTAGTTTGCTAGTAAGGACAGTATTATGTAAAGACGAGTCTACTTTCATGTGCAAATGATGTCGGAATTAAATCAAGCTGTTGCGTGAACGGAGTGGTCACAATACCTATGAAATCAGTAATGAGACCGCTCCGGAAGGGGCTTGACCATTCATTAAATTAGGTAGGTGAGCATTCAACATGCAGGGAATGCCGCATGCGCATGTATTATGATCAGCCGCTATTTAAGTTTTACTGAGTAAAATAAAATGAAACGAAAAACTTAAAAGCTTTTCGCAGTTTACGCTGAAGACATAATTGAATGAGTCAAAGATTTTAAGAATAAACGGGGAATGAAAGTTAAACGGTACTAAGCTTGTTATTTAGTGAAGGTACTTATTTACAAAAATAAACTGTTCGATTATTGTAACAGACTCGATGGTAATTAACTGACTTGTTGCTCCGGTTCTTTATTCAAAGATAATTTTCGATCAATGTATAAGTAGGTAGGTAAACACTGCAAGAACTCGATTAGCGGTTAATGGGAATATGGAGAATGGATCTACGATCTTGAATGAAAGATTCACTTACTCCAAAAAGTTGGTGACGTCTCGTTTGCTGCATCTAGACCAGGCGACCTGAACCGTGTCCGATTCGAAGATCGGCGTCATGATGTGCAGCGTCGATCCTTCACGGCGATGACAGCCTATCTTCTCTGTATCGTGGTACAGCCCAAAGCTGAGGATAAAAGAAAAATGGTTAGCTGGTCATTTTGAGACAAGGGAAAAACCTTTAGTTTTCTTTTTAATAGAGTTTGTTAATAAGTATTCTACTAGCTGGCACCACTTCTCCGACTTCGGTCTCATACAAACTTCGACCTGCTGCCGTCATAAGACCAGCTCAGGAGTCGAGCTTCAACAATTATCCTTTATCATTCGTTCTAAAAAACATTCATCATGTAGGTAAGTCTTCTCAGTGGTTTAGGCTGTCTTTTCTCAGTAAGTCTTTGGTTTTTTATCTACCCACAACACTAGACAACTGTCAATCCTGAAAAACTCACAGATTTTCAAGACCTCAGAACAAGTTATTGTTCTGAGTTCAAGACTGACCGTCTGTTCCGTTTCATGTATGGAGGGTAGAGGTAGTTTCATGGTAGGAGGTGCGCGCGTAGCATGACCACCATAGACAGGTTTGGTTGACGAAAGAATAGACAAAATGACAGATTGTAGAAAATGTTCTGTAGAAATCTGTCAACAATCTGTCATTTTGTCTATTCTTCCGAAGACAAAATCCGATTCTATGGTGGTCATGCTACGCGTGGTGGAGTAGTATCGTACGGTACAACGATAAAGTTATCCTAGAATGTGCTCATTACAAGTCTTCAAGAAGTGCCCACTTAGATTGTATGAGGTTGGTATCTCTTGCAGTTTTGCATAGTCCGTTGGTTTTAAAAGTGTGAGCGATATCTGCAGTCCATTTGCATTCTACTAGGAAGTGTATTATTTTTATTTATTTATTATGGGATAATAAACAACTACAACATATTTAATACAACAGGTTAAACAAAACTTTAAATAGTAATGTTGCAGTCTACTGCATTATCGTCCGGTTATACCTTTTATAGATCTGTGGTTGCCACTAGACGAGCATTACCGAAATTAACAAATATTTCGAAATAAATAAATATGTAACTATAAAGCTAGCTATAGCTACAAAACCAAATCAGATCACAAACAATTTCATTTAATTAAATTATGCAATAAATAAATATTAATAATAAGATTACAATTTAGATAAAAATTTTATAATATTAGATTTAAATTTATTTTTCGAGCATGCAAATATATCAATATCAATGAAATTTGAATTATAGGATTCCAACATTCTATGAATAGGGCAGCGCAAGCCAGAGTTCGTACGACAAGAATTTAGGATACTTACAACATTATTGTTGTAAGTATCCATTAAGATTCATATCCAGTAATATTAAGATCTTTGAAAAGTCTAGATACCGCCATCCGTATCTAGACTTTTCAAAGATCTAAATGTTATCTTCAATATCCAATAAAGATTTATAAATTTAAATTTGTTTTAATCCTAATTTTATTTGAATTTTGATTTAATTAGATTATTTAACTTGCTCAGTTTCTAATTTTATTTTAGTGCATAATTAAATGTTTAACTATTAAATTTAATTTTAAGTAAAATAATTTTGTCACCTTTGCTGCATGAAACTTGCTCAATTGTAACCTAAATGGAAGTAGTCACTGGCTCCTGAAATACAGGTACTCTAACCTAGCTCTGGAGCCAGGGTCTCACACGATTCTGTAACCGGTTTTTATGGCAATAAAGAATTTATTTATTATTATTTATTTATTATTATTAGATTTACTTAAAGGAGGTAGTTTAACACTTCAAAAATATGATTAGCGTAAGACCGCCCGGTGGTCTATTGGTATTTTGTCATTCCGAGATCGGATATTTTTAGTTTAATTTTTAATAAATCATATTACGTTTTTAAAATGTTGTGACCGAAGCTGTCAATAATTGTATAATTATGTAAATAATACAGAACGTTATAAAACTAATAAATCGAGATTTTGCATCACATTCAATTTTCGAAATAGCCACTATTAAATTTTAAAGAGCCATTGATATTTCTAATAATTTAATAGTTATTAGTTATTATCGATACGGCCCAGATGGATCATCTATGCATTTATCATTCATTAGGCGTTATTAATGCAACGATAATAACGTTTATCGGCAATGTAGCAACATGTTAATCTTAATAGCTCTATTAGCATCGTTCGTAATCGTTATCTTATTGCAAGAACGGTGGCGCTCCTGTAAAGGCACGGCCACAACAGCTGGTCGCAAAGTCATTATGACACACTAATCTAGGCCTTGCCTAAAACGCGCACAGTGACATGGTTCACGTTTGAGAGGTTTAATAAAATTTTGTGACAAATGTTTGTCATGGTAGATTCGTGATTGGCTGGCTTACGTGTCTAGCACATCACACAACACGCCTGTCAAAAACCTTTCTCTCTATGTCTTCGATATAGGCAAGCATATCTGCTATAAGCACATCACTCAAGTTAAGGTATCTACTTTAAGAATTTCCTCATTTAAAAATATTTTCCCCATACAAAGTTTAACAGGAGTTTGTTGTACTTTGGTTTTAATTCAAAAAGTATAATACAAGTAAGCTCCAATCTTCTCTTCGCGGCTTTGCCCGCGTGGATGTCGGAAAATATTCCACGTGAACGTGCTACCGGGACAAATAGCCTATATTACTCCTTAGATATAACATCAGCTATCTGTCAATGAACGTCCCGTCAAAATCGGTCCAGCCGTTTCGGAGATTAGTCGGAACAAAGAGACAACCAGACAGACAAAAAGTTTAAACATTGTTTTTATTGTTATAATACCGTTCTATACTTTCATTTATGGATTAAGTAAAAAGCTGTTATTTTGACATTACCAACAGACACTATATTTATATTTGAATATGTATTTGTATAGGTATGTAGAAAATATACATTGTCTAAATAGATGAGTTAACATTTCTAAGCTGATATTTAGTGATTATTTATTATTATATTTAACATTTAGGGCCGGTTTTTTAATCCGTAGTTAACTCAACCATTATTTAAAAATAGTAACTAATGGTTCAATTTAAGCAAAATCTGTTGATTTGATCAACGGATTTTGCTAAAATTTTACATTAATTACTATTTTTGACCAATGGTTGAGTTAATAGTTACATCTTGGAAAAATGTATTGAATTGATCAACACATTTTGGCAATTTTTTTATTTTTAACTAATGGTTGAGTTAACTACGGATCAAAAAACCGGCGCTTAGTGGAAGTGATGATAGGCCCGGGCTATTTGTAACCCAGACGCGGTACGACCAGACGTATAAAACAGTGGGTCAGTCAGTCAGTCTTCGTGACATTTGGCACTGGATCCCATCACTATTATGTATTTAGTGCTGTCGTGCCGCCACCTGTGAGCCTGTGACGATACACAGGGCGTTATACGCTTAGTTTATCGCGGATGAGTATGAAAAGTTATTGGCATACATCCAATATCGAATCAATAGACGTTTGGCGTGTGGAAAGCGTCTAGCGATTTGCACTTCATTGCTTCTAATTGCAATTGCAAAATATTTGATTACGGGACCTTGGGATCCACATCTATATTTCAAGTACAAATAAATCTGTGAAGATTAAATAAATCGAAACGGATCTATCGTGTGTAAAGATATCAATTTAATTGCTTTTCTCAGCCAGACGAATTGAAACGCCGGAAGTGTCGGCACGCGAGGTTACAAACTTGTTAATTCGGTATTTTGGTAGGAGGAAAAATATCGTCGCAATTAATTTTATCAAGATGCGCCGCGACCGGTTTAATTTAAAGAAATGTTACTGCTAATGTTTGCGACATTGTATTCTGCAATAAAATCCGAGTGTACCCCCATCGAACTGTGTTTGTTGCATACGATATGAACACAAACGTCAAGAGCCACGCTTTGCGAGTCGCAACCCGTATACGTCTGTCGCCTGAAAATTAATTAATTTATTATTAAACCCCTTATTCTTTATTCAAGATAATGCTATAAAAAAACAATGAACTTGTGTGGGCCGATAGTGCGGCGTCAATGCACTCGGTGCATTGTACGCGGCGAATGATGCATTCATGTCTACAAGAAGGTCAATGGCTGAGTCGCGCTGTTTGCACATTACATAACCTGTGTTTGTATTATGATTGTGGGCGTTGTCTAATGCCAGTGACAACGCCTTGTTTGTACTAAATACTCGTAATACAACGGACTCGGTTTCCTCGGATGCAATGCAAGTGTTTCATAGTTTTCTATCTTGAAAGCAACGACCTTGCGGTAATCTCGGCACAGAAACATGACTCAGTGCCGATAATCGAGGCACTCGGCAACCGTTGCCAAATAAAACTAGCACTTATTTCCAAAATAATACTAACAATATTACGCATACTTGTTTTAAAATAAATTTAAAATATACATAAGAGCGTGTAGTCGCCCGGGAATCAGATGATACGGCCGTATTGAAAGATTGTTTATTTATATAAGAAAAAGTCGAACTTTTGATGTGGTAGGTACCTATGTATTGTACGTATGAAAAGACGATTCGCGGTGTACCTAAATAGCGCTATTAATTATTAACTCAAACGTATTTACTTAAAGTTGCGTAGATCTACGAATGTGCTATGCCATCTGCGGTTTAGACGACTGTAGCCAAGGACAGAGCAAGTTAATAAAACTCAAAACTAGCATAGTAACATAGACCAAAGATACAAGGTGAAGGAACCAGCGGGCTGTAGGTAACTCACATAAACTGACCGGCTGAAGTGATCACGAGCCAGTAATCATTGAGGCGATGTTTGTGTAACCTATTTATCTAGAACCGATATGAACTGCAGTCCAAACTAATCACCTCGTTTGTGGTGTATGTAGCGGTATCTACATCGCCACATGCGAACTACATCACACTGACGTCGCACAAAATCCTGCATCGCGCAAGCAGAGTTTACCGCGCAACTATACAACGCCCCGACATCAATCGTCGGGCTCTTGCCCACCAGACACGACACCCGTCTGGTCGGTCTCCCTATTCTATGGATGTATGAGTGAACTTTACACCCTGTTCCTCGTACATTAATTTAAAATTGTATACAATATGTACATTAATTTAAAATTGAATTACATATCATTTATTTCAGGCAATTATTAAACACATGCCATACAGACACATACTCTTAAATACCATAGGCATCAACATAATAACACAGATAGAATATGAAAGTACAATAACTAAAAATATAGGTATATTAAAAGTCTTTTGCCTCTCTTGCAAGATGGACGACACGGTACACAGCTTTACAATTTCATTCCTACTCAGGATTACCCTTGTGTAGAATGACACTCTGGGCTTGCTTAGCAGCGCGGAAAACCCGGAAACGTTGCTCTCGGCGAACATGTCAGTCGCACTACATTGCGGCAAATATTCACAATTTCCACACAGTATATGTGATAAAAATGCTTCGAGCACAAAGCTTGAGCGATGAATCGACAAATCACAATAAAAATATCTGTACGACGACGTAAACCTACGAAAGATATGAGAATTTATTAGTGTTTATTAGTATTTTATGATTCTTGTGTACTGTGCATCGATTCAGTACGGACGACTACTGGTATGATAATGCTATGCTGTTAACATAAATCTTACTTGTGGTTTAAATCATTTTTCATATCTAACCCGACATTAAATTCTTTATGGCATATAAAACGTTCAGTAGATCCATGACGAATTTATGGAGGACTGAAGACATCTATTTCGGGTGTGTTGTGGCTATCCAAACACAGTGGTACTACTCTAGCCGTACATTACGTTTTATGTAAGTCGTATGTTAACATTGCGATTAATATTTCTAGTTCAATAGTGCGATGGTGGGTGAGTCATCTAATCGAAAAGATTTGCAGGAAATTAATCACATTGTAATCTATAAATAACTTGAGTCTGTATTTCAAAGACTTACTCTGTCTTGTATTCAATGCTTCGCTGGAAAACTGCCTTTAGACAACTTATGTAGGAACACTCTTTACAATATTCATGAAGTTTTCTTCTGGATGCTGTCTATCCACCACCATAATCTATAGATACCTTCCACGTTATCTTTTCAAATCAAAATATTTATTTGCTAGAATATGGTACATAAGGTGTTACAGTAAATTTGTTTCAGCATATCCTGCCATAACATGGCGTGTCAAATGTATTCACAATCAGCGAAGTCAATTAGTCTAACTTACAGATTTTATTGACTTGTCTTCTAATAGTTTTAATCGAATACCATAGGTACCAAAGAATTACATTTTTATTGTTTGTTTAGAAAGTTTTCGAGATTATAACACAACAGAAACTCTGTTGTGTTGTTTGTAAAGAACATAATAAATCTAGAAAAATATGTGTAATCAAATGTTCCAGCCAAATAGTACCCGGATAGTTTATAATACCTACTGGCCACTTGCCTAGGAATTGCGAGTCGCGGAAAAATGCAGAAAAAATATAAGTATGAATTCGTAAATTAACGTAGATTTATAGAGTCGTTTAATTAAACATATGTGTGCGTTTCAGTAGTTGTGAACTGTCATTTTCACTTTATCTTTCTTAGTTATAATTATCTAATCTAAACAAATAAATAAAATATAGTGTCTGTTTGTAATGTCAAAATAATAGCTTTTTACTAACCTATTGGCTGCCCCGGTCGGATTAATACGACAAATGTTTTCGTGCCCGTGTCGCCTCAGTCGTATATATAAGGTGCTATAAAAATATCTGCCACGGCTGCAATGGGAGACAGTATTGTGTTTATAGATTACAAAAGTAAAGATAAATTATTGATTATTTGTCACATTTTTTTTTCATACAAAAATAATTACGTATAAAATTGAATTGATTTTTTAGCATAAAACCATCCCGTAGACTTATAAGCTGTTGCCGCACCGCGCCGAATTCATTCAAAAACGCCGGCGACGACATGCATAAACTGTTGCCATTCTGATCGGCCCCGCGCGCCCCTACCCCCACCCGCACTACCCCGTTCGTCGCAACTGTCGCAAGCGCCAGCCGACGCGACCGCCCGCTCGCCAGTCGGCCCCCGCGCGCCCCCACGCTCACCCGCACTACCCCGTTCGTCGCACGCGCCGTCGCCAGTCGCCATCAGCGTACGGGACTTTTTAAACGGTGTGTGGTACGGCGGTGAAAGGTGGATAGGCCGAGGAGGGCCAGTGCCGTGGCCTCCTCGCTCACGGGTTTAACCCCTCTAGACTTTTTTTTGTGGGGTCGTGTAAAGGACCTTGTGTACGGCCAAACCGGACATGACATTAGAAGTGTGGAAGAACTAAAAAGGCGCATCAAACGCGCATTTAGGCAAGTTAAAAGTGAAACGGACACATTAGATAAAGTGAAGAGACATGTACGTAAGCGTGCCTACATTTATGTGCAACGCGAAGGCGGACTTGTGCAACAGTTTTGTAGATAAGTAGGTAGGGAGTGTGTAAATACAGTGCAATTGTTGTAAATAAGATGATTAACTTTTAAACACGCCAAGTTACTGTAATTTATCGTTATTTGATATTAATCTAAGTACCTATTGTTGGGGCCCTCAGCACCAGCGGGGTGCCTTAGGACCACAACAACAACAACAACCTATTGTTTAAAAATAATAAGAAAAAAATTGCGATTCTTACACTAACCTGACAGTCCAAAGCCTGTTTTAAGTGTGATGGGAAGTTTATCATCATAGTTACGTCAGTTTTTTGGAAGAATGCGGTAGCTGGTAAGTAATTGCACTTTTAAAACACTTGGCGTATTATTGCGTACCTAGTAGATTAGGTAGTGACGAACTAGTCAGCTGATATCAGTTTTCATTCAAAGAACAGATGGAAAGAGATAGCAGTTGTTTTCATTGACGAAGCGACCCATCGCGCGTAATTTGTGAACCACATTATGCAGAGTAGAGTCAATGTTATTTTAACTACTTTATTTTCTCAAATTGAATTAACTGTTCCGGGGTACGAAATTTCTTCACTATTGTAATCTATAAACACAATACTACCTCCCATTAAAGCCGTGGCAGATATTTTTATAGCACCTTATATACGACTGAGAACCTATGTTCGTTTCTTGTTATTTATTTCATTGCACAACCCCGTTTGTTATAGGTATTCATTTGTCGATTTATGAGTTGGGCGCTGGGGGCACGGCAATTGATATAAAACCAAGCGGTCAAAAGGCTAAATGCGTATAAAGTCCCTATATACGGTACATAAAACAATATAAGTACCAATTATTTTTTTTGTGTGCCCTTCTCTCTGTTTGTTCCGGCTAATCTCCAAAACGGCTGGACCGATTGATGACGGGATTTTCACTGGCATTTATCTGATGCTATAAGGAGTCACATAGGCTATTTGTCTCGGTAGCACATTCCCGTGGGATAACTTCCGACATCCACGCGGGCATAGCCACGGGTAGGAGCTAGTTTAAAAAATATTTATTGACTTGGGTAATTACGCACCATGTTATTTCCAAGCCATTCACTGAGATAAAAGTGACGTTGAGGTTTTTTATCTTTGACGTATTTTATAAATATGCTGTATAATAAAAGTGTGATATTACTGTGATCTAATATGTGTCAGTGAATTTTGATCTTCTTAATGGGGTCTGGGATCCGAACTAGGAATACAGCGGGAGAAGTTATTCGATGATTTCCCAACCACATTTTTTTTTAAATATAGGCGTTTCCTGTGCGAAAAACTAGTTTAAAATAATTGTTAAGTAACTAACACGCAATTGCGTTGATCCTTTATCTATCTCTAATCACACAGTTGTTAGCATTTTATATAATTAGGTATGTCTGTTAATCGTAATTAAATAAGAATGCTCGCAATTTTTTTCTATTTATGTGGAAAATAAATGTTGTTGCGGTTACTCAGAAATTGCTTCGGTGCATTTTGATTTCTGTTAATTACTGCTGAATACTAGAGTTATCATGATAAATTTTGATTCTTTATGTAAATTCAGCTGAAGAATTTTGAAGAAAAAGTTGGTTCTTCTCTAATTTTAACCCTAATTTTTGACACACCATTAAGTTCAAGCGCGATTTTTGTAAAAAAAAAACTTACTACTAAAAGTTGTTAAAATTTTTAATTGTTATTTAAATACTACACATTTGGCGATTGATGACCCAAAAAAAAAACATCAAATCTTAGATATCGATGCCCATCACGTCTGCGGAGTTCCGATAGCTAATTTAATTTGACCCTGAATAGGTAATTAAGAATATCGCAATTCTATGGGTTATATTAACTAACTGAGGCCCTAGAATTACGTCCTTTTTGAAACTGAAAACGAGATCTTAACAGTAAAACAATTTTTTTACACAATCTATCCACTTTAAGAGCGTTTATACCTTATGAGTGGCAACGTCGCAATTTAGTGTCATATTTCGTGGTTTTAAATTTTTATCATTTAATCGGAGCTATACATATTTTAAAAATCTGTTTAATTAACTTTTTAGAATTACGTGAAAGTGTTTAAAAAGTAAGTAACCGTAATGCTTTCAGTTATTTTACAATGAAAATAACGCCCTGCAAGTTTCCAATGTATTATTTGCATATAAATAGAACTGTAAACGCAACGATTTCTTACCTTTTACACAGTTTTCACATAATTCTAAAAAGTTAATTAAACAGATTCTTAAAATATAGCTCCGATTAAATGATAAAAATTTAAAACCACGAAATATGACACTAAATTGCGACGTTGCCACTCATAAGGTATAAACGCTCTTAACTTGGTCTTCCTCTTTACGCATAGCCACATTCATACTTTTCACTTCCTAAACTATGGCGCAGGTTTTAAAAAAAGTATTTAACTCACTTGTGTCCCAACTCGTGTGTGATGGTATGCGCCAGCATGATGCCGTTGTCCTCGTTGACGGAACAGCTGCGGTCCGGCTTGCACATCCCGGCCACGTGCGCGACTCCCAGCGTACTGCAACAAACATCCGGTTAACTGTACCATGCAACTAATCATTTATACTTAACTATCCCTGCTTCACACGGGTTTTACGACTTGACAAAACGTTGATTCTTTATTATATTGGAAATGAAAGGTTTATTTCTGTACGTAGATCTTTTACACGTCAATATTTTAAAACTAGATGGCGCCGGCATTTCCTAGCTGACTGATCCCTGAGAAGAAATGCCGAAACAAACTCAGAGGTCATGATCTCTTTTAAAGTCCAAACATTGTATTATTACGATTTTATGTGAGTTTAACAATGCAGGGCCATGTCTGGAAGAGCCTTTTGAAGAAAGAGCCATTGCAGCTTTGACTTGACAGCAGTCATCGAGTAGCTCAACCATATTTTAGGGAGCTCAGCGACCCGTCACACGACGCTACCAGATCTGCAGCACATGTGCGTAAGCTATATATAAAATACTGAAAACCGCCAGACAGCTTTAAAGTCATGTATTCTATCTAGCCTGCATGGTACTCACATTCACAGTCAATTACTCAAATATATATAATTCACTTAAATATAATCAAATGAGATATGTAAGTTTGATATATACCTATGTTTGTTATACACGTAAACCTTCCGGAATAAATGGTCTAAATCAGAGGTCCCCAAACTTTTTAGTCTCATAGACAGCAATGAATATTTAAATACCTGCAGATATATAAATATTCATAGCTATTTAATAGATGTTTAATACATTGCTACAAATTTCTCTGCTTTCTGTAAAGTTTGATCTCCGGCCACTGATCCCCTTTGTTAGCTTTGGTTTTCTTAACGGCTGATGATTTCTCTTAATTAAATAAAAATTATTATGTAAATAGGTTTAAACATTTAAAAAGAAACCAGCGCTAATTAGGCGCACCTCATTAGTGAATATTGATTTAGCAATTTAGATATCGTGTTAAGAATGAATATCCTATATCTGTTACTAAATATAATTAAGCTGAAGAGTTTTTTTGTTTTTGAACGCGTTAATATCTAGAACTATCTGTCGGATTTGAAAAAGTCTTATTGCACTTGATAGCCCAATTTTTGAGGAAGGTTATTAGGCTTAACATCGCGCTACAACCTTTAAGAGCGGACCGATGCGGGTGAAACCGCGGGGCACAGCTATGCAAATATAGTACCAAAGACATTGAAAGTTCTTTTGAATCCTTAACTTGAATTGATGCAATAAGAGTTAATTAGTATAAGAGAGTAGTAGTATAAGAGTAAAGGGGAAATAGAATCTGGCAGTTTGAGTAGCTGATGCGGCCTACCCAAATGTCCTTTCTTTGGTATTGTTCGTCGAATCGTTGAGCTCCTTAAGTTCTGAGTTGAGCTGCACGGTTACTGACAAATGCGTGCACTGACTGGACAGGTCCACTCAATCTGTGTGGTTCTTTCCTCAAAAGACCATTTCAGACACAAATCTACATGGTCCTCAAAGATTATTATAATATTATTCTAATTATTGTGAATGTGAGAACTATGTCGGTCATTGATTTATTTATATTTATTTTTGTATTTTTCTCAACGTAATCATGATCTGGCAGTTTGAGTAATTTATGCGGCCTACTCAAATGTCCTTTCTTTGGTATTGTTCGTCGAATCGTTGAGCTCATTGAGTCTAAGTTGAGCTGCACGATTACTGACAATTGCGTGCACTGACTGGACAGGTCCACTCAATCTGTGTGGTTCTTTCCTCAAAAGACCATTGCAGACACCGATCTACATAGCTTTCACATGACCTGACCAAGATTTTGTCTGGACTTTAAAAGAGACTGTGACCTCTGAGTTTGTTTCGGCCTTTCTTCTCAGAGTAGTCAGTTAGGAAACGCCGACCCCATCTAGTTTAAAAAAAAATATGATTGACGTGTAAAAGTGTTTGTTCAAACCTACTTACAGAAATAAAATCATTTATCATTTATTTATCGAATTCTAAACAAAAATGAATCCAAATCGGTTCAATCAAATGCTACAGATATTATACAGTAAACAGATATAAATTTCGAGACGTACACAAATAATAGGTTTCCCTTTTCATCCTGCCTAGCCTTTTACCAACTACCTATGTTGGGGTCAGTTTCCAGTCTAACCAGATGCAGCTGAATACCAGTATTTTACATGGAGCGACAGCCTATCTGACCTCCACAACCCAGTTACTAAGGAATACGATACCTCTTGGTAAGACTGATTGTCAGAGTTTCGGGCTTCTGACGACCCGTAACGACTGTCAAAGATCCACGAATGACAGCCGGGACCAACGGCTTAACGTGCTTTCCGAGGCACGGAGGGGTCTTGGTATGTAAAGATGGTCACCCATCCACGGACCAACTGCGGAAAACGTAGCTTAACCGGCTGTTATTACTAAGCCACAAGTATTTTTTATATTTAAATATGTCTTGAAACGCCATAAATTTTGATTGACGTGATTACCAATACATTACACTGTTTTTAGGTAAAGATGATTATCACAGAGCCACTAATAAGTTTTTGTTTGTATAATATTAACACTAACTAATTGAATGACCCTGTCCCAGTTCATATAAGAATGAAATAGGATACTATCGTCTCGTATTGCAAATTTAAACGGAATATCTATCGAATTAAATTCAACTTTATTATTTCCGTTTAATTTCGTTAAAAATGTGAATTCGTAAATTATAATTTGCTTATTGTAAAAGTAATAAATATGTATTATTTTCTTCTATGACATTCTCGTGTATCTCTTTATCTTGTCCCTAATAATATTTAAGATTATAACTGTCTATTTACATTGTGAATTCGTAAATTATAATTTGCATAATGTTAATGTAATAAATATGTATTATTTTCTATGACAAACTCGTGTATCTCTTTGTCCGTCCCTAATAATATTTAAGATTATAACTGTGTCCGTCTATTTACAGTTAAATATTCATAACCATATTTTAAACAACATTGTTTCTCTTATTCTTTAGAGTTGTCAGTTAATTATGAATGTATTCAACGGTATGTACTTAAATTATTGTCACGTAAAGTCATCACACGGGTAACTAGGAAATAATTATTGTTTTACATATGAATTAGCGACTAATAAAGAATGCGAGTCGCGACTCCTAATCGCTTGCTAATTATACAGGTACACAGGGGGCGGGGCTTCATTAAAGCTAGCGCTAGACGGCGCGAGCGCAAATCTATCGAACTCGTGAGTCGTGATAAGATATACTTTTGATTAATCATATCACAAAAAAAGTAAAAGTTGTCATTCATTGTCATTTTCTTCCGGCTACGTGAATAATATGAATTGATTTCAGACTGCATTTAAAATTCGGAAAGTCTTCAATGAAAAGTGATCGTTGCGTCACAATGAAATTTATGAATAGTGATGAAAGTGAAATTCAATTTACGTTACAATAGTTAGAAAGGGAACGTTGTCATATCTATGAGTCTATTTTTATTCTTTGATGTCGGCGCGTACGGGAATAGTCTGCTAATAATACTAGTGCGTCGCTGACTCACGCGGAAGCCAATGAAAAGCTCTATAAATTCTTTGTAATAAATTCAATAAACTCATACACTACGTTTCTGAACATTAATTTGTTTATTCATAACGGCATATTATCCACTTTACGAGACTCGATTAATCAAAATATTATACACATCCATATTTCATCATCGAGATTTCACGACACTAAAGTAATTGTGATTTTCGCGAAGATTTATGCTGTTTGATTTATAAGTCGATAACATTGATTCGACACGTGTTCCCAATTTAATGTGTTCACCAAATTATTTAGTAAATAATTATTTATTACAATTAAATGAAACGCGTTGATGTCTTTTGTATCGGAAAGACTTAGACACCAGCCTACAAAACAAAAACAAAACTACCAATACTAATAAACATTTCCAATTAAAATTCTACAGACATATAGTAAGAAAATCATAAACAGAAATGAGTTGCCCAATTACAGCGTAGATTATAAAGTGTTGAGCTATCCATCATTAACATTTCAGTGTGTACTATAAAAGTACAATTTGAGATTTAGGTCAGTGCAGTGTTGTTGGCTGCGATCTCTGGGCAACAACTGGCCACATTTACGCACAATTCGCATCATTAACCAGGGCTAGAGCTAAACGTGGGTTTAGTGTGGGTGACTATTGACACACACTGACATTTTGAAAGTGTTCTCTTCCTCACACAAAAGAGTTTTGATAATAATTATGGATATACGTTTCTTGTTATTATGGCATGCTTACGTAATTTACTCGAATTGAATGTTATTACTTTAAGTTTAAGGAACCGCTATTTTTAAATGTAGGATATTTTATAATTCGTAATCTTTATTTTTTCTCTCTTCTCAAAGGTTCACATAGTTACAATCGTAGACCAGTTTTTTTTTTTTTTTATGAGACAACATCCACACAAGATCTTCAGGTCCCGAACTAGGTAGAACCTGTACTACGGTAACCTGATGACTGATATATGTACTTGTGGAATAGAGGAGTGGACTGTAAGAATTTCGATTGGTTGAAGAATATTATTAGGTAGTTCTGTACGAACGGAGTTCGCCGTTCACCCAATCCAGGAAACAATTCAACAGAGAGATGGCTAGAATGCAACTCACCTTATCTCCTGCTGCAGCTGGCTCCCAATTGATCTGAGCGGTATTTCGAGTAGACCGTTGACCACGGAAACCGGCACGAGTAGCACCACACGGTAATGCACAATTTGTCCTGGTTTTATCAATTTTCACTCACGGAGTTAAAAACTTGATAGTTCATGGGCCAATGGCGACGACAGTCAGACTGGTCGCGCGCGGGCACGTTCCTTTTTTTGAAGATGGTGCGCTCGTCGCGTTGTAGCAAATAGTGTGGTCGCTCATGGCTACGGGATAGCCAATCGCGTGCGACTAAGCGAGCGCATACAGACATTCCATGTCAAATTCGTCCAATCATGGGCTATATACAGAACATACCCCCTACCGAAACCATAGTGATGGTTTCTAGAAAACTACGATTACCTTATTACCTATATCATGAAGAAAAAATCCTAAAATAGACACTAAGCTAGGTACCTATAACTAACAAAAACGTTTTGTTTGAATTTAATTGGTATAAGGCAATAGGCAGAGCTTATTGGTTGGTCTTTGTAAGACACTTTTTTCGGTGCGCAGTGTCACACACCGAACTATCCCGTCGGGACCGGGATGTAATTTTTCTATTTTGCCGAGAGGCCAATTACAGGAGGGAGCATTATCGGTTTTTACTATCACTAAATCTCCAACCTTTGGGTTAGAGGAAGACGTAAACCACTTAGCCTTCTGCTGGAGAGTATTTAAATATTCGTGACTCCAACGTTTCCAGAAAAGTTGGGAACACCTCTGAATATACTGCCAACGTGACAATCTGTTAATGTTTACCTCTTGAACGTTATACTCGGGTATAGACGTCAAGCTTCGACCAATAAGAAAGTGTCCGGCGGTTAAGACATTAAATTCGTTGGGATTATCGCTAGCAGGTAGCGGACATAAGGGACGCGAATTTAAAATGGCTTCTGCCTTACAAAATATCGTGGAAAGTTCCTCAAACGTTAAGGACTTTTCACCTACACTTCGCACTAGATGATATTTTGCTGACTTTATTCCCGCTTCCCAGAGACCACCCATATGTGGAGCACTAGGGACATTAAATTTCCAATCAACCTGCCTTTTACAACAGCCATCGGAAATGTCGTCTTGACTCTCGCGCAGAAACCTTTGTATTTCAGACAGATGTTTACTTGCACCAACAAAATTAGTACCACAGTCAGAATAGAGAACAGCGCATAGACCTCTACGAGCTACGAATCTGTCTAAGCACGCGAGGAAACAGTCGGCGGAGAGAGAAGATAACACCTCCAGATGTACAGCTTTTGTAGAAAAGCAGATAAACAGTGCCAAATACGCTTTTGTCACTTTAGCATTACGACGTAAGCTTTCTTTAATTAAAAATGGGCCTCCCAGGTCAACTCCGACGTTAGAAAATACCTTATTAGGTATCAACCGAGTTGGTGGCAATGGTGCCATTTCGGGTTGCAGTAAAGACGGTTTACATTTAAAACACGTTTTACACTTAGCTAAAACGGATCTAATGACGCTACGAGCAGACAATATCCAAAAATTTTCATTTATTATACTTTGTAAGGTTCGCGGTCCTACATGTAAATATTTTTTATGTAAATAATTGATCAATAGTTTAGTAAATAAACTGTGCTTCGGAAGAAGCCGTGGATGTTTAGTATTATACGGGAGTTCGGCATGACCGATGCGACCCCCTACCCTGAGGAAGTCGTCGGCATCAATAAATGGAGATAATTTTCTTAATGAAGAAACGTGTTTCTTATCTTTAAGCAGTTTTAATTCCGCTTCAAAATAGGCATTTTGAACTAATTTTATCAACTTATCGCGAGCTTCGTTTAATTCGCAGGTTGATAATACTCCCGATTTGTGAGTAGTGCTCATGTCACCCCTTTTTGGTCTAAATCTTAAAATCCAGGCAAACGATCTTTGCAATTTGGAAAATGAGGAAAAGTTTTGAAAGATTCTTTCACAAAATTCTGTTCTAGATTCATTCAAATTATCATTATTTTTATTTTCGGTCAAGAAATTAACAGATATTTTTAATTCCGGTACTTTATTATTACTCTCATTATCAAACACCGTCAGGGGCCAGTCGATATAATTTTGATACATCCAGTCAGTGCCCTGTAACCAACGTTGATTACAACTGACTAGTTGTTCCGGAGACGCTCCGCGAGAGCAAATATCGGCTAAATTATGTTCGCTACACACATGCCGCCAAAAATGAGGGGGTAATACTTCAATAATTTTCGTAACGCGATGACTGACAAAAGTTTTCAGCTTATAAGGTTCCGTTTGAAGCCATGACAGTACGACTGTCGAGTCTGAAGCTGCTGTTATTTTGTTAATTTTAACGCGAGTAAATGTATCAACTACGAACTTTATTAATTTGCTCAACAAAACAGCCCCCATTAACTCCAACCGAGGAATCGTGATGGGTTTTATTGGTGCAACTTTAGCTTTCGCGGTCACTAGACGCACCTTTACGATACCCTTTTGATCGCGACTGATAACATACACGCATGCTGCGTAGCCACGCAACGAAGCATCACAAAATCCAACTAAGTCGCATTCCGTCTCGTTTGGTAACAGCATGTGACGCTCGATACGCAACTCCTTTAACCGAGGAAGTTCCAAAATAAAATTTTGCCACGATGTTTTTACGTTATCCGGTAACTTTTCGTCCCAACCGATGCCTAGCTTCCACAGTTCTTGCATGATCTGCTTCGCGACAAAAGTGCATGGCGCGATAAAACCCACGGGATCGTAAATCGACGCTAGCAGTTTTAGTACTGATCGCTTGGTTGACTCGCTGTCAGTTAAATTAACCGAAAAAATGAAATTATCGGATTTTGGAATCCATTGAAGACCTAAAACTTTAATGGTACTATAGTTTTCATCTTTAACGAACGTTACGGAATTTTCCCTATTTTCGGAGGGTACGCGTTGTAGTAACCTTTCACTGTTACTCATCCACTTTTTTAAGGTAAAGTTGGCACTTTCAAAAATACCAATTAATTGATCCTGTACTAAGCAAGCTTGTTCAAAAGTATTACAGGAATATAGAATATCATCCATGTAAACTCCCTCACGGAGGACCTGAGCAGCGAATGGAAAACGTTTCCATTCATCGTTAGCTAACTGAAGTAGCGTCCGAATTGCTAAGAACGGTGAACAACTAAGTCCGTAAGTCACGGTTTTTAATTCGTATAATTTTATTGGATCGTTAGGCGATTCCCGATATAAAATGTGTTGATATAAACGATCTTCTTTTCTTAAGGAGATAGCCCGATACATTTTACAAACGTCACTTACCAGACAATATTCAAATAGCCGAAATTTCAAAATGATTGCCGCAATATCCGGATACAGCTTAGGGCCGACTAATAGAATATCATTTAAAGCCACGTTATTGCTACTCTTCGCCGACGCGTCGAACACTACACGTAACGGAGTGGAGGTACTAGTAGGTCGCAAAATGCTGTGATGTGGAATAATGTATTTGCTAGGTTTGTCACCCTGATAAAGTTCCATATGACCGAGGTCTTCATATTCCCGCATAAATTCCTTATACTTATTACTTAAATCAGCAGTACGCGCGAGCTTTCGTTCCGTGTACAATAAACGGCGCTCAGCCACGGCACGCGTTGCACCTAGCGGCGAGCGTTCGGGCGCAAAAGGCAGCGGAACTACGTATTGCCCGTTCGACTCTCGAGTATGTTCATTAGAGAATATCTCCTCGGCTAACTGATCCATCGGATTTATTGACGGTGTGCACGGCACTTCCTCAATTTCCCAAAAACTGCGTAAAGCTTTTTCAATCGACTGTTCTTCGTCATATGAAACCGATAAATTAAGATTTTGCGAACTACTATTAATAAGTGGATATAATTTTCCGCTAATAACATAACCAAAGACTGTTTTAATCACACTAGGAATACCCCTTTTAATTACTAATGGTTTATCTCTAATGATATCTGGCACTATGTCGTTACCTAACAAAATATCTATTCGCGAACGCTTATAAAACAGTGGATCCGCTAACTCATAAGTGTCATAATCTTTAATGACATTATCTGTGAAAGAGACATTAGGCATATCCGCAGACACCTTTGAAATAACTATTAAATTAACACTAAATGTTGGACCCTTCGCATGTCTTGGTTTTAATGTACAAGTAACCATGCCTTGATTTTTAACTATGCCCCCACCTATACCGTGAATGGTAAACGGACATTTTTTACGTTTTAATCCTAGTTTCTGAGCACATTCAGTAGTTATAAATGAACTCTGAGCGCCAGAATCAATGACTGCACGGCAATCTTGATATTGACCAACACAGTCAATAACATGCGTAAGTGTAGTGCCTAAGACTACTCCATAATCGCAGTTATTACTAATTAATGCTTGCTGTATGGGTGTGTGTGTTGAGTCACTTACGAAGTGAGACGACACTAACGCGTGCTGCGTGTGCGAATGAGACGGCTGCGCTGTCAGGGAGTTTGCCACGGATGATATTCCCGCGCTTTCATCCTTCGCGTTATCTTTATGCAATAGATAATGATGCGACGATGCGCATACACCGCAATTAATTGTACTTTTACAAGCATTTGACTGATGATCCGATTTAAGACAATTTTGACAAAGTTTTAGCGAATGAACACGGCTCATTCTTTCATCGACCGACAATTTACGAAATTGATCACATCGATAAATCATATGATTTTGTTTACAAATCACACAAGTCAACTCTAATTTATTATTGTTACGGTTGTTATTATTATTCGAAGCTCGTGCCGTATTAAGAACCGACTTAGACGAAGATTTAATTTGCTTTTTATTTTGTGTATTATTATTACTATATTTCGACATGTTATTCGACGAGCTGTCTGTAAAAGTGTGTTCCAGAACTTTAATTTGTTTGTTGACAAAAGCTATTAGTTCCGCAAACGTAGGTATCAACTTCTGCTCACGGCTTTCTTCGAATAATTTTCTCGTATGAGGGTCGAGTCGTTGTAATGCCAAATGACACAATAAGAAATCGTCTAAGTTATTTATTTTCAATGCTTGAATCGCTTTAAGTGAATGATCAAAGGTTTCTACAAATGAAATTAAGTTCGACGTAGTATCTTTAGTTAACGGTGAAAAGTTGAACATTTTTTCGAAATACCTACATGCTAATGTTCTGTGGTCGTGATATCTATCAACTAAACTTTGCCAAACTAATGTATAATTAGCGGCAGTGATAGGTAGATTTTTAACGATATTTAAAGCAGGACCTTTAACGCATGAAAGTAAATAATGGAATTTATCGATATCTGAGAAATTTCTATTGTGAACTAATGATGAGAACGTGTCATAAAACGTTAACCAATTTTCAACTTCTCCGTCAAACTGAAATAATGTTATCTTTGGTAACGCTGGTACTACTAAATCATTTTTTTCTAATGCAGCACCGCAGTCAGATTCTGATTTTGAACGTTTACTAACGATTAACTGACATTGATTATACATTTCGTCAAATGTTTCAAGTTCACTAATCGACATTTTTGCATTAGGTTTTATTTGCACTTCTATTTCGTACAAATCAAATATGGCGGATTCAAACTTCGCACGAACACTTTCCATTTCCGACAATAATACCGTAAACAATTGAAACTTATCTGAATCAGTTCCCAACTTTTTGGAATAGTCATAAAGTTTTTGTATCTTCGTAAATAAATATTCCTTTCTAACTAGTAACGTTTTACGTTTCATTTCTAAAACTTCCGCCATTTAGGAAGCGTGGTTTTAGCAAAATGAAATTAAGAAAATCCGGGCTCGAATGACCAGAATGTGGAATAGAGGAGTGGACTGTAAGAATTTCGATTGGTTGAAGAATATTATTAGGTAGTTCTGTACGAACGGAGTTCGCCGTTCACCCAATCCAGGAAACAATTCAACAGAGAGATGGCTAGAATGCAACTCACCTTATCTCCTGCTGCAGCTGGCTCCCAATTGATCTGAGCGGTATTTCGAGTAGACCGTTGACCACGGAAACCGGCACGAGTAGCACCACACGGTAATGCACAATTTGTCCTGGTTTTATCAATTTTCACTCACGGAGTTAAAAACTTGATAGTTCATGGGCCAATGGCGACGACAGTCAGACTGGTCGCGCGCGGGCACGTTCCTTTTTTTGAAGATGGTGCGCTCGTCGCGTTGTAGCAAATAGTGTGGTCGCTCATGGCTACGGGATAGCCAATCGCGTGCGACTAAGCGAGCGCATACAGACATTCCATGTCAAATTCGTCCAATCATGGGCTATATACAGAACAGTACTTATATACACACCTAGACACAGGTCAAACCGACATGTTCATGTACACAAATGTTTGACTTGTCCGGGGATCGAACCCGGGACCAGCGGCTCGGAAGGCAGGGTCGCTACCAACTGCACCAACCGGTCAGTCTAATTATAATATAGTTTTGACAAAAATGCATAAAATTTGATCATTTGTGAGAGACTGGCGTCCATACTAGAATACCCTGTGTGTGTGACACATCACCATGGCAGGCTCTCATCCCGAATTTAAATCTATTAACATTACAATGGACAATAATTAAACTCTAGACAAATTATTTATTGATGAAGAGAAAAAAATAGACATGTTTAAATTAATTAAACAATTTATTTTTTTCTGTTTTAATATATAATGCCCCACACTAGGAATTTCTCCTGTATCGTGGGTGCGTTTACAAACATTTAAACTCACATACACAAACAGCCAGACCCGGAACAACTACTTGTAGGCCATACAAATATTTGTTCCGTGCGGGAATCGAACCCGCGACACGCAGCGTAGCAGTCAATCAATTAACCACCCCGCCAACCGTGCCGTCAACGCAATGACGCTGACAGAACGGATTTTGATACTACAATCGTAGAATTTATTCTAAAAGCTACATTATTTCCAAAATGCAAAGTTTATTTTCGCAGTAACAGTTACCGCCAAGGGTACGGCTAGTAATTAATTGATATTGGAACCATATAGTTAACTAGCAGCATTACAAGTACGCACGGCTACAGATCAAGCTATAATTTTCCAGTATAAGCTGATCTCGCATTGTATAGTATTTCCTTACAACGAGAGGTCAGTGTAAACTGGATAGTAAAGCTTGATGTGTAGCCGTGTGTACAACGATAAAATCACAGAACGTTTTATCGCGGCTGTAATACAATTTGCAATAACATGTAATCACCTTTTAATGACTTTAAAGCTTCGATGAATATTATCCTTTTACGTGAACACTCGTAAATCAAGCCGCTTCGTTAATTGTTCACTTGTTTTAAAGCGGGTGTGAAATTAACGAGAAATTAAATGACTGTTGATTTCAGTCAAAAGGCGCCTCGGTTTATTTTTGGTATGGTTGTAAATGTAGGTAAGTCTGGTCTCAAAGAGATGTCAGCACCAATGACGGGGTCCGCTAGGGCCGATGCCTGCTAGGGTTGCGGGAAAGTCCGAGAGGGATACCGTAGCCCCTGGCACAGGCAACTGAAGGAACACGGGTGGGTTTTAGTCACTAAGAGTCTGACACGCCCTCCCACTCTGCCCAGAGCGGGAGAAGTTATTAGATGATTTCCCACACAAAAAAAAAAGGTAAGTCTGGTCGTGTTATTATGATCATCATCTGTCTATCCGTTTTCTAACTACATTAGGGTTGCCTTCCAATCTAACCAGATGCAGCTGAAAACCAGTATGAACCATGGAGCGACTGCCTCCACAACCCAGTTGGTCGTGTTATTCTGACCGGTTCGTGCAGTTGGTAGCGACCCTGCCTTCTGAGCCGCTGGTCCCGGGTTCCATCCCCGGACCAGTCAAACATTTGTGTGCATGAACATGTCTGTTTGACCTGTGTCTGGGTGTGTATATGTATATCAGTCATTAGGTTACCGTAGTACAGGCTCTACCTAGTTCGGGACCTGAAGACCTTGTGTGGATGTTGTCTCATATTTATTATTTTATTTATTTATTGTATGAAAAATTAATGAAACCGTTTTTCACTTTTTACAGAAATTGACTGTGGAATTGAAAATAATATTGTAATTAAATATGTAGTACAAAATGCGACCTAACATTGGTAGTTACCCAGGCCGGATGAAAGACTTTCAGCTTATTTGTTCCTGGATTTATTTATACGATATTAAATGAATGGGATATTTGGTCGCTTTAGAGTAAAAACCTCGGGAATGCATTTTTGCTCGAATTTATTTTATTGCGTTTCTAGGAAAAAAGTCTCGCAACACACTCGCGATCTCTCAATAGTCTCGAATAGTTCTGGATATAAAAGTGGGTTAAATTTCCATATTAATTAATAAAAAAAACATAAAAGACGCCGTACAAAAATTTTACGGCACGCAGTTTTTTCTTCCTCTTGAAAAGGTACTTTTTTTACACTTACGAGGTTTTCACTCTTAATTTTTTTTTTTTTTTGTGCGTGGGATATCATCAAATGACTTTTCCAGCTCTGGGCGGAGCGGGAGGGCGTGTCAGACTCTTACTGACTAAAACCCACCCGTGTTCCTTCAGTTGCCTGTGTCAGGGGCCACGGTAACCCTTTCGGACTTTCCCGCGGGGGTAAAAACTTTCACTTTAAGGCGTCGATTTGTTGAAATACTAACGGTAGTCAGATTATGACATCTCACAATTGCCTACGACCAAAGTTCGTCTATAGTTCTCTGTGCAATTTTCCGATAACACGACCTTCTTCTTTGTTATGTCACACAAAGCTGGCGTGTAGCACGTAGGTGCTAAATATCTATTCTGTTTCAATATATGCGTAACATTGGCTACGCGCCTTTCTGTCTAGCAGTTTAGTAAAGATACGACATTCGCCCGTCAGAGGGAGCTACTTACAATCACTAGTAGGTACACCTAACAAAGAATTTTCTTAAGGCGGGAACTACAATTTCTCACAATGTGCAGAGCTAGTTATTGGATTTTTGTGATATAGAAATTATAAACCTGTAATTACCTACAGAGGATAATTTACTACGAGCCAAAATTTCCAACTACATTTTGACTAATCAAGGAATTGAACCCGGGCCCGCATTTTCTAAATACTACGACCATAACAGGAATGAGCCATCACAAGTAAAAAATGCTAATTGAACGCGAACATGACATCGTCGGAGAGTTCGCTTCAGGCGGCACGATCAAACAAGCGGAGAAAGTCTCATTGTGAATTCATACATTTTTCGGCCACAATACCATACTTGGTCAATAATTGCATCGAATAGGGTCAAGATATGGTTATTTCGTGTTTATCGGACGGATTTATGTTTAGTTCGACACGTGCACAAAAAATAATTTATGTATTTTTTATTTCGCTTCAAGGTTATTTGATCCATTCATCTTTAATCATTTACAGCTTTATAGATCGGATTGTGTCATAAAAAGACAATTTCATCAATAGTTAGTGGTCCAATCTAAAGTTTGCACATTATAAGATTAGTGGTCGTGTGGCGGAAGAGATAAGCGCGGGCAGGTCCGGCGGTCAGTACGGACACCCGAGACTGCGTGGCGTCGACACGACACAACTACGAATTAAAATTAACCGACATCATTATTTTTAACGAGTGCCCTTTGTCCAACAGCCGCTACTCAGAAATGCGACTTCGATTATGCAGGAGATTAATGCCTGAAGGGATTAGATGATAAGCTATAGGAAGCTTTTATGCGTAACGAGAGCACCCGGGGTTTAAGTGCAGTAAACTGAACTATAAACTAAGTTTAGATCATTTGAAAAACAGATCACAATAAATAGGCTGTAAGCGAACGTTACAAGCATATTTTTTTAGACCTCAAATTAAGATCGTAGTTTAGTTAATATAAAGTAATTTTTGGCCGATTCGTTCCATGTGTATGAATACGAAACGAAGATTAAATAATATGTGCATATTTAACTACCAATTACTAGGCTGTGGAGGGTAATCTTTTTCTTAATTATTTGCAGTGTTAAGCAATAATTAAAATGTTAAGTACTTTTAGGAGAATTCAATTGGTAATTATTACAGGCATGGCTGATTCTTGAATTAAATTTTGTCGTTTTTCAAGACAAATGTAATACTACTTTTAATTTATAGCTGTGTAAAATAAAAATAACCCATAATAAAGCTTTTAAATTAACAGCACGTCGTCGGCTAAGTAAAAAGTTAATAATATTCATAGATTTATATTATTGATGATTGCAATTTTTATGCGGCGTGCATAATGCATGGCGGCAGGCACATTCAGCCCGCCCTGGGCTCGCATCGACACCGTTACGACGATTGTGTTTTGATTACCGCCTTCCCAGAACATTCGACTACTCGTTTGTACCGTTTACCGAACGCAGCGGGCTTCCTCATTGCATTCATTACACACTGGTTTTTGGGCATGCGTGCTCTGGATACGAATTCATGTAGTTAACGAGTCGGTGCCGCTGTCGACCTGTCGTCGTCTCGCTTCAACGCCGTGTAATGGACAACATCGATTATTAAGCACTTGTCCACACTGAGTTGACTGAGGGGTTAAAAACGTGAGAAAAATTTTCGGGGAGCCAAAAGAAAATTCTTATTGAAAATTTAAGGTTTCAAGATTACAGAATGGATTACCGAATCCTTTTCTGGTAACCCCAAAAAAAAAAAAGATTCGTTTAAAGCCCGTGATAAATTAATTTCCGCAAAATAAAACGACAGAGTGTTTGAGCGATTTACTTGAGTGTTATGTATTTGGCTAATGTGCCGCGATAGCAATAGTAAATAAAATTTCCTTTTAACATCCGGTTTCCATGTCGTTATTACATAAATCGCTGTTTTTACTCGTTGATGGAAATGTTTTTTGTTAAATTGAACAATAATAAATCGTGCACTTAGTGAAGTGATTTTCAGGTATAAAAAGTTTTTGCTAAGACTTACGAGAGGCGCAAAACTTTCTTATCATTTATATAAGACTTAATTGACTAGTTGCTCTACTAAGAAATCTACATGAACTTTGTAAGTTTAATGTAGAAAAACATCCGATTTTAAACATTCTATCATACGTTTTTTAGAGGAAGTTACGTAAGATATGTCTGCTTTACCTCATTCATAGTATCCAGGCCTGGGATACGCGCATTATGTCTCGTTTCTACTAAAATATGGATTGTTAACGTCTTACTTTCCAATCGAAGTGCCTCCTTGAATATTTTTTTCAGTGTTGGTTATAAGAAACGTAATTTATTTGATGAAAAATTAAAATGCGGTTTTTTCACGCACATATTTCAACGCTCAATTACTTCGTTTATTTTTCTGCACAATCCAAATGTGTTGGATTCATACAAATGAAACATTTAAAACTAATTGATACGATCGTTATTAGTTTTCAATTCATCTCTGCCGTTGAAATCAGCGCCATATACAAGCGTCTGTAACAAGTCTTCTTGTGCAACTTACAAAACTTCGCATGGCCAAAAAATTGTACATGTAATTATATAACGCTATATGGTTATAGGCTTTTGTTAAAATAATGAATGCCCAATTTGTAGCCACCCAACATCCTTGGCCTTAATGTCGGCGTTTTTGATGTGACCGCTCGGGCCGGCCATCGCCGTTAGCGATTCGCAAATATTCGCAAAAAACCGATAATGATGTAAACACCAACTTTTCAAGAGGCAGCATTTTGGCAACGTTTTTTATCAATCATTGTACGTAACTGTGAACTTGATGGATTGTTTTTGCATTCTTTTAACGCGTTCATTCGCAGTTTTATATAATTAAACCGTTGTAAAGCTTTTGGCGGTAGTTACCTACTGCCTTTGTTAGCTCTATTAATGTCATTAGTCTGTTTGCACATCATACTTAAGTGCAGTTAACTAAATTACTTAAGCACACTTGACTTGAGAGGCCAATGTCACTCCTCACCATCTCTGTTTCCACTGCAATCGTTCAATGTCAAATGCTACACTATCAAATCTTTCTAGAAAAATCGGTTTGCATAAAAGACAAAATAATCATTGCACCGAGTGATGTGCGTAAAAGTATCTTAATCATTTTATCTTGTTTAAAAATAGAAACTTTGCACGATGAAAGTAGGTGTTGATAAGGAAAGAATGTTTGAATATTATGACAAGTGTGTTTGGTCAGACATGGCGGTGCCGATCTGATTGAGTGTTGAGTGTGGAGTGTTCTGTGGATTATATCGACAAAGTAAATGTTCAAACTAAATAGCGTACAGACTAAACACGGTTATGCAATATGTGCGGCGTAGGTATACAGGCCAGCGGCCTCTTGCCGACAAGAACCAAATGCAACACAATATGATTTATTTTAATTACAAACTAATTTTAAATTTATCCACCCGGGAACTAGGTGAAGTTATTTGCGCGTATGTCAAAATATATAAACAAAGCCTTCAAATATAAGCCAGTCGTGTTTGGAGCTCCTTCGTTTGCACACTTGCTTTAATATAACATGTTTATAATTCAAATTGTGAGATTCGCACTTTCATTGAGATTGATGCATCGTTTGTTTTTGAATCGATAAAATGAGCATGATCTAGAAATAAGTTGGTCTAGAATGTGCGCCAATTTATCACGGTTCTCGTCGTCTTCTGGGTTTAACAAATGTCTTTAAATAAAAATCGTTTATATAAGCGCGAACATTTCCGTTTCATTTAAATAAAGTTGTTTTAGATGCAGGCGTGTACTTTAACACTATTTTAATTAAATAGGTATTACTTGTGACGTAAATGAGTGGAAATGCCTAAGAAACTGTCAGACACCTATATCCAGGTATCCGTTGAGATCTGAAAGTGTGCGGTCTGAATTTGTGCGTCGGTTACTCATCGCGATTCTGTTTACTTTGCTAACAGACGGCTGTTCCTGCCATTGACCTTGCCTCGGCGTTCAGTAAAAAAGAAATGCTAATATGCTGTTGCCCCCTGTGTTCTGAGTGCTATACGTAGCGTCGTTTGTGCACTGAGACTGGTAGACCAGATGGCATTCCGCGATTCGTTTGTGTTAGTTTTTTTCCCTACCGCTATATCTTTACTTATTAACATACAATAATAATAATAAAAAAATGTTGGAGGAAACTTCGTACCTACAAGGGGCATCGTGTTGACTGCAGATGTCTTGTCTGGTCACGAGGATAGCAACATCGTGGTGGTGAGGGTTCTCGTCGTCTTCTGGGTTTAACAAATGTTGCCAGCGACAGAACGACGCCAGGGTTATGTCTGCGTTCATCGATACCTCTAGATCAGGGGCCGCCTCGATCTGTTCCACCCTAATGATCTTCACGATCACCACTTTTATATAGTTACCGATTGAAGGGTCCATGTAGAGTGAGGATACCTGTTCGGAAAGAAAATAAGTAAGATTTTATGAATACTTAAGTTATTCCCAAAAATACATATTTAAAGTAACTTCAAAGAGCATCATGCTGATTTTATGGTCACTCTAAGCATTTATTTGAACTTTCATTATCTACTATTACGGCATGGCCGCACCTACATAAAAATTAAACTGGCCCTGGAACGGGAGATAACACGGAAGTTTTACGAATTAAAAGATTTATATGCACGTACCATATTCATAATAGTAAGCAGGTAAGTTTCCAAACTACCGTCGTGGAAATCGGTCATAGATTTGTCGGCGACCAATAAAACTTCTACATGGCGCGGCTTGCTCACGGAGCGCGTTCTACGCCTTGCGCCATCTTGTGCGTGTTGCGCTTGCATCGGATTCTGATGATGCCCGTAACGAGAGTGGCTCTGCACCTATAATATTGTACAGATTAGCTATTAGAGTAAACAAAGATAAATATAACAGTTGGTAATGGGCTTGATATAACATGTGGATGTTTTGTACAGTAAAGTTCTGCAGTAAAAGAAAAAGATGAAACAAATTGTGCGTGCTCTGATTCGATGATCGAAACCAAAACTTCAATTTGTGACGCTGCGTTCCCCAATGTTTTTAAGCATATCAAATATTTGATACATGTATTATAGATTATGCCTACCTTGTTACTATGGTCGTTATTGTGCCGTGTTGCTTCTTTTTCTGTAAGCATGTTCTGTTTTCGCCACAAGTACGTCGGCTGCTTCGTTGCGCAGTTCTTCGACTTTCGTTTTCGTCGTCGTCGCCTGTTCCTAATTCTTTGCAACCTCTGCTCATCAGTTGACCTATTTTGGTTTCTCCGTCTTGCTTTCAATGACGCCTCATCTGAAGATTTACTATTCTCTATTGAGTTACTTCTAGAGTTTGACTGCGGTAACCTTCTTTCTTCTATGCGAAGGATGCTTTGATGTCTTCTATATTCTGCAGGGTTCTTCCTCATCATTTCCATTCTTCTCTGCCTCCCTTCCAATAGATCCCTTCTATATTTATCCATTGCTTCTTTATTTTCGCGATATCGTCTTGCGTTTGGTCGTGTTCGTTTGTTATTATATTGTTGTTGTGTATTCTTCTCATGATTATCTCCCTTGATTCGAGTGTTGCTTCTCGTCCTGCTGACTACTTCTCTCTTAGCTCTATGCCACGCGTCAACTTTGTCGACGGCAGATCTTCTGAATATAACGTGCGGTCTTGGTTCTGAACTATCTTTTGGTATTTCTTTGGATGGTTCAATCCAATATTCTCCGTGCTCCGTTCTCAATAGACCCGCCTGTAGATAAAAAGTGTAATAAATAACACAAGATAAATTACAACACACGCAAAAATGGGTAACCTATTAAATAAATCACCTTGATTAAGGTAACAAACGTCTGTAGTCTCTTTCGTTAACCTCGGTATCTTATGACAGCTTATATAACTTACGTCATGGCAATTGCGTGATGATATAATGAAGCATTATGATGATACTCTCAAAATATCAAAGAATTGGGAACTTATCTGCGAAGGTTACTTTGAGAAGTATGGTCCGGAGATTAACGTGGCACACTTAATGTTGTCGGGTATTGTACAGCCGATTTATTAAAAGATAATTTATTTAAATAGTTTAAAAAAACTATAGAGGTTATCGATCAGCAAAATATACCAACATCTAAATAAAATTGAATGGCCTACGGTCCATTGAGAGCTTCAAACCGGTCGTGCGAGTAGTGGGTCAACAAATCTGGCATGTTTGCTAGTAAAGCTAGATAAATTGATTGATAACGAACCAGAGGCGGCATTGCGCGAAATTTAATGGAAACTGTTCCATCTAAACGGATATCTTGATCAACTTAGTGTTCTGCGTGATTGTGAAATGATTTATTCTCGATAGATAATCAGCTAAACGAATTCAATTTTAATAGATGAGCTTTTGTATAATAAGGAAAATATCCAAGCGTCTCTTAATTTTACCTGTCGTAGTAATAATAATCAATTATAAAGACAGATTAATTGTTTGCTTTGATTTTAAGGTCAAAACATATATGCTTAAGAACTTAATAGGATGTTAACGTTGAAAATTATTTGATAGTCAAATACAACGAGTTTTTTAGGTGCGCAATTATAAGTACATGTTCTTAATTAATATTGCACAGGTGTGGTCCGGCACTTTAATAAACAACTTCCACTTTGATTTGCTTACATCAAATAGTTTTGACGAGCCCTTGAATTTACATGATAACTTGTCTAAAACAAGAATGTTATTTGCATTGCTAATGTTTGCTATGATATTTTTGAATAATTTGTAAAACTGAGAAATATGTCTTAAGTTTACTGACTTATCCGCTGCATTAGTATGACTAAGAAACTTTCCCATCATTCTGTGTAGTTGCCGCAATAAATGTATTTCTAAACTAAACAGTTTCCAACATAAAATTATCGATTTTACACCGTAAGCACAAGCTCATGATCGTCTAGTCAGTCACGTCATAGACTTCTTGCGAAATCGCACATCTAAGACACCTATGTGTAAGAGATCTTATAGTTATGTATAACTATGTGGAGTGGCCTGCCTAGCCCGTGTGTCGCCGACCTTGCCGCCAGAAGGCCGTCCGCGAAAGTCGTACTGCGCAATTTAACTCATTAAATTGATTGATGTAAAATTTAATTTAATAGAATTTAGCTGGTGTGATTTTGATAGTGACCAGTCTAAACTTTGGTGCCGCAACATTATATTGCGGTTTGAGTTTAAGATTCTTGGGATCGTTGGCTGGTTTAATGCACTATGAGTCACTGAAACCGTTATGCGCCTCTCTTAGAGGAAAGCTGTTTTCCGGCTTTTAATAAAGTAGAGCCGAACAAATTATCGGCAAATCAAAAGATATTAAACACAAATCGCTTTATAGATGCTATCTTGTAAAACGTACGCAAACGTTGCTTAACTGCTATTAGATAGCTTTTACATAATAAATACATCGTAAAGTGACTCGCGCTTTTTGTAGCGTGCAAACATGGTTTACATTAAAATCTCATTTTGTCGATCTCTTTAATCGAAATCGTACTTGTTCATTGAAATAACTGCTACGAGGGACTCTTATTCGGCCTCTAGCGGTATCACTTTCAATTTTATTATGTTGGCGATACGGTTGTAGGTAGAAAGTGACCATGGTCATGCGGATGTGAGCACTAGAGGTGTCCAGCTGCGCGATCAAGTGGCCGGAGCTCCTTCAGATGTGCCGGCGCTCACTAATGGTCGTGCAGTTTTTTTAGACATACATTTCCTGTGTTTATTTGTCGAAACAGTGGTTAAACTTTCGGTTGAATAAATACATTAGCTATTACACAAACATGTGTATATGCAAAGTACTGGATGTGGGTTGCAAATACGAGGTTTTAATTTATGCACTGCAATCAGGACAGTTTTTGTATTCAATGTATAACGGGTACACTGGAGTGTTGAAATTAGCGAATGTCTTAATTGTAACGTCATCTAACATTCCATCAAACACTTCAGGCATCATTAAATACTTAGGTACCTATATAATGCATCTACCAAAAAGGCATGCGTTTAAAAAGTTCTAGGAAGGTTGATCATTTGATATCCAACCCTGGTTTAATCAGGCAACAAACTATTATTTTTAATTAAATAAAAAAATGGTCTCTACGGAATTTGAATCTCGTGTTCTCCGTTCAAAAAACATGTAAGTTTATTTTTAGTGTCCGCCTTTTTCAATTAAATGAACCTTAATTTTGTTGATAGTGTAAAATAAAAAAAATCACAGAATTAAGCACAGCTGGCATTATCCAAATGATGGTCTGTGATGTGATTAATGAGATGTCAAATTCCTCGCAGGTTCTAGGGTTGCGTCTGTTTCTTTTTGGACACTTAATTTGAACGGCAAAACATTTTTCAGAATCGTAATTATGATACCATTCACGGTTTATTAATTTAACTTTTGCTCTCGCAAATAAATGGGTATGCTGCACAGGTTTGTATTTTACAAGAAGCGAATATTAATTTATGTTCGAGGCACTTCTAACCGGTATTTTAACAAACACAAAGAATAGCTTGTACACGAACGAGTTGAATATATCATGTGTTTGACACCCCTTTAACTTGAACATTCATTCACCTGTCATAGTTCATTCATCCTAACGATTTTAAAGATTGATGTTGTTTTGTAAACCTACATACATGTGTAAATAGATAAGTTTGTATTATCGTATCAAATTAATCCCCAGTATCAGGCATCTATCATCGATAGTGTTCGTCGGATAGGAAACTCTATAAATATCGCCATAGTTCTTCGGTTTGTGTTTTGAGTGCTTATCTTGCGTACTAGATCAGTTATAGACCTTGACCAGGGATTTATTTGAGCAAACTGTAAATCTTTGTACAGTCGTTAAATAAGGGAGATGGACAAATTAAAACATTTGTGTTATTACTACTAGTTTGCATAGAAATCGAACGTCAAACACTTGATATTTAAAAATGATCGAACATTATGGACGTGTTCTGGCCAATTAATAAGCGTTTTGAAAGTCATTAGGTGATTTGCATAAAATTATATTAATTAATATAAGATAAGTATCTTTTTAATAATATAGCAAAAAATGGGCACTCAATATAATACAAGTATTATTTATATAAATTTACTGTCGGAATGTTTAATTCCTATATTTGTAAGATCTTAAAGAAATCTTACGAGTAATAATATCCCTGAAAAATATTGTGCATACAGCACAATCTCAATATTAAAGCCTCCGCGCGCCTGCGTGGTAGGCACTCCGATCCGATTTGTAAGTTAAGATGATTTGAATAAGAAGCTAAACAGTCTAGATGGTTGTCGTGCGTATAAAAATGATTTCAGGTGACTGATCGTCATGGTGTCATAACCCGACTCACTGTCACACCCTCGTCTGAATTCAGATTCCGATTACAGTCGGGCTAACAACCAAGAAGATTGTTTGCATTATAAAATACTTAAAATGCCTCCACATAGAGCTGTTGGCAGTTCAACTAAGCTAGCAACTACAGGAAGACTGCGAATTTTTTACAACACCGTGTAGGTTGAACAAAAATAAAAACTGTTTGGTAACTATTTGGATATAATGAAGCACATCCGTTGCGAGGCTATTAAGTTATAAAACAAGAAAATTCTACTATATTAGATACTTATTATGAAGACGTAATTGTTCAGATAATGTTGGTTATTGTAAAAAATAAGCGCAGACTATTAATATTATAATTATGTGTGTACGTATATCAGATAAAGCAAGGTAACTCGCAGATAATCACTATTATGCTGTAAGTACATGAGCTTAGCTCGACGATTTAGACAGTTGTTTGTTTATTATACACTAGAATTTAAAATACAGGCTATCAATCACAGCCAGGTGCAAAGTTAATGTTTGTGGAGGCAGAAATACTTTTTGTCTAACATTTATCATACTTTTAGATTTATTACACATCTATCTATAAACATACATATTGCTCCCCAGTCAAGTTTACGTGATATTATCTTAATTCGATCGCGTACACTTGGAGCTATAATTTCATGTTTCTTATCGACTCGATCGTTTACAAAAAGGTTTGTTTCAAAGAAGAATAAATTTATATTACCCGCCCACGTGCGTAGCAAGCAATTAGTTTTTTATTACGTAACACGTGAACTATAAAGAATGGCTAAAATTATACATTAAGCCGACATGTCGATTTAATTTGGATTAATTGTAATATTGATTAATAGTCGGAATCAAACTTTGCACCTTTTAAAAAAATTGTATACTTATGAGATAGCAGACATACACATGAACGTGTCCTAATTGCAGAAATATAAAAAATCATAACCTACATTCAACAATTTTTAAATAACAGACGTCTTGCTCTCAGAAAACCCAATTATTGTATTTGTTAAAATCGTACTACGCCGTGCTACGACACGATCTACGTGCTACGAAAATTTTTATCGGAAAATTAACATCATTTGCGAGCGCAGCCAACGACAATGTCGATTTACATTACATGACAGGGTACTCTTATCACCAGAGGTCGGAATTAGGTAGAGTTATTTATGTACTTGCATCGAAATGTTGTATGAATCTTCCCGGGATTTCTAATAGACAATCCCGTGTGGCCAACATTATTACAGATAAATAATAATAAAAACCTCAGAGATAGACAGACAAATAAAACAAAGATAATTAATATACCATTTTTATTAGTATTCACAATACAAATGATTAGTAGTCTTAAGCAAATTCTCATACTTATACCTTTTTTATAAATGAGAAAATACTTTTGCTTCTAGCCTAGACTCGCGAGGGTTTGCTTATTCAAACGGCCCATCAGAATCATTTTCCTTGTCCGATTTATTCAAAGTACCTCTAAGATTTGAAGTGTTCGCTTCCGACATTACTGTACAACTTTTTATTTAATAAATCACGGGATTTTTCTGCTCTTTAAAATTAATCTCGGGATTTGAGGCATATCCACTTTATTCTTTCGCTGTATGAAATCAGTGTAAGTACATAAATAACTCTACATAATTCCAACCTCTGATTATCACTTACATGCTGACCGATCAATCATTAACATATCTACCTACATGTGTCTACAATCATACTAATTAGTACTAATTACAATGTCAAAACAAATAAATAATGTTATCGCACCAAAAACGACGCCCACTTTCATTCGGTAGTTCAATTTTCACTAACTCGTCTAATTTATGCAAATATTTTGCAACATGGCTAAAATCAAGGCTGTGTCATAAAGCATTTTAGCTATGAATAAAATAAACAGATTTTAATATTTTAAGCTACAAACTGTTTTTATGTTTTGCCGTGATAATTTGTAGTAGGTATGATTAGCCATAAATCGTTTGAATATTTCAAAGGAAGTATAATAAGAGGTTTAAATATTTATAAATATCGCTGGCTATTTGTCAACCGCTTAGTTCGAGATGACGTGTGACGCGTCCGCCATGCTGGCGATCTGTCCCCCGCGGCATCTAAAACTTACAAGTGATCTGTCGATGACCCACTAGCTAATAATACTAGACTAGGTGTCAACAACCGACTATTTTTAATGTAAGAAGTATATTCTTAATTATCTCACACGATAGAGCTCTGCTCCTGGATTTTTCTTTGTCATCGAACTCGTTTCATGCTGAAGTGTGCTGAATGTGTTAGATTAATAGATATTTCGGATGTTTGGGGATTTGAAGTCCTAATTTTGAGCTCACAAATCTGATCCATTTCCTGAATTTTCTTTTGAGTTGCCGATCGATAGTACAGTCCCACCTAAATCTCTCAGAGAATGATTCGCTTCACTTAAAGTACAGTCACAATTCGAAGGTTTGCGTTGAATGCAAGGCTAGATGAAATTACCCAGATTAACATAAGTGTGTTGATATAACATATGAAGACATAAACGGGCCGATAAAACATGCTTTATTGATTGGCCCGTTAGGTAATTTATGCTTTAAACTTGTCAATAAACGCGTAATTATCGAAAAGCAATTAACCAAACACTAGTTTTCGAAACCCAACTCTGACCGACTGCCACTAAATCATAGTTTCACTTTCCATCAAGATCATCGTCAGATATGAAAGTAAATGTACGACCTTGAGTTTTACATGGATTCGAATGAAACTCACAAACAAATGAATGAAAGACTACTCTAGATTAAAGGAACTAAGGTTTTTTTATAAAGCCTCGAAGGTGCATGAGGTGAGGCAGCCAACACCCTGTGCTAAAGAGACGTAATCATTTGTTAAAGTAAATAGGTAAGAATATTTATTCAAGGCCTCATAAAAATCGTCACTTCCACGGAAGGTAATATACCTTCGCATTTGTATAAAGTCTATAATTTACATAAAGAACTTCCACGAAAATCTCGATTTCTCCAAAATTACCTTGTTAACATTTTGTTTTAATAATGTCATTCTGTCAATTAAATAATCATTCTAAGAATCTACAGCAGAAAAAAGGTATTTAAATCTAATCTACTATTTAACGACAAAATAAGTGTATTTTAATAGATATCTTGTTACATAATTTACATATATTATATCCAAAAAGAAATGCTTCATACCTACTAGTCCATTAATATTCTACTGAATTTTAGGACTGCTTATCAATAATGTGATGTAAATGTGCCGGAGGACAGATGCACAGGCCTTGTGGCTGTAATTTTGTGAAGTAAGCTTTTTACTGTAGTTGTCATAATTATTATTGTTGTTGCTAGTCATATTGTGCGACTACGCTTTGGGTGATAATCAGGTCGAACCTATAATGTGAACCTGGTGATATGCTGTGATTGTTACCTGTTGTAGTTGCCTCTTGAAAAAAATAATAAATAGTTTGAAAATGGACAATAATGTGATCCTTTTTCAAATTATTCCGTCCTTTTTCAAGTTACTGGTCTAATCATTTACAGAAGATTTCAAGATACGATTTGGTGTAGATCAAAATACAACGTTTAGTTATACCTACGTTTGTTTATTCCTATAAAAAATACGGTGAACTTGTTAAAACAATTATTCTGGACAAAAGAAAAAACAAAACACTTATCGTTGAATGAACTCTGACATCTGGCGACTCATTTGTTCACATTAATTTGCTATCAGTAAATAGCTTCTACTTATGTTACCTACCTATTGACCCAATACCTACTACCTAGTAACGATTAAATTGGCGCCGTATCTATCAGGCCGGCTTTTGGGTGACTAATGACCAAAGCTTTACGCGAAAATATATGTAGGTAATAAAACAAAATAGAAAGAAAAAAAGTGAACAAATGGTTGATTTCCAATTTTCAAAATAAGGATTAAACCATAAACTTTCCTAGTGTAGTAACGGTAGTAAGAAGAAGAGCGGTCTCCAAATACTATATATTATTACTATACAGGGTGTGGCGTAAATAATGGATAACCCTGAAACTGTCGATTGGCCAGATTATCATCTATCATTTACCCCACTTATATCGCCTACATACGCGTGCATTATTTTTTTCGATATAGGAGCCCAAAATTGCATAATTCCGTAGAAAAAAGGTTCAAATTTAAGAATAAGTATTTTTTGCAAAGTTATCTGAGATTGTAATAAAAAATCTTAATACTGGTCTAATAATACAAATATTCAAGAGTGACATAAAAAAAAAACAAAACGAGAACAGTCACCAATTGTAGAAATGGCAGCTGATTTTGTAAGAGAAAGTACGACTTTTATTTAAAATATCAATAATTAGGTCATCCATGGGCATATGGCAATATAAATGCGGTAAATAATAGATAATAATCTGGCCGACCGGCGACCGTCCACACCGTTCATCTGTCGAAGCTCGGATTAGAACCAATGGCAAAAAAGAAGTGTTACAATGTATGCTGGGATCAAAGGTTCCAATCTTGCACAAAGGAAAAAGACCATGATGACAGTCCACACATGCCAAGGTAGGACGTATGTAACTACGTATAGGTCGTAGGTACCTACATACTTTAATTTGTTTGTCTGATTGATTTGGTGAATTCCCGGTACTGATCGGTTTTGTGTCGAATTTATTTTATTGCACAACCTCACGCTGCTGAGCCACAGACTTTGTGATTTATCTTACATTCCGTTTATTTATATCTGAAGATAAAATTAACGATTTAGCCGTAGACATAAAAAGTTTGGACATTTGACTAGTAGACGCATCATTTGGCTAACTTTGGTTTTGTTTTACTGCGTCTAAATGAATGCTAAACATTTAGGCAGAATTTTTTTCAAGCTCAAAGTTACAGCTAATTTGCCGGGTGTTTTCGTTTCCAGCTAAACGCGGTCGTGTTTTATTTTGGGACACTGATAAGGGGCAATACCTTTCAACTACGTAGTAATGGTATCATTAATCACTACAAAACCGATCACAAAGGACGTATTTTTTGCTTAGAACCAAAACAGTGCAGCAATTTCATATGAAATCTCATGGTTGCACAGTTTTTCATGATTGCACTGTTTTTTATTTATTATTTAGATATTTTACCACAGAGGTTTAATGACTCCCGTTAAGTTTAATATAAAATGTAGGTATGCATTAGATCAAAAAGATACTGGCTGATAATAAAAATCGGCTGCAATAAAACAGACTTGGTGAGAAAAAAAAAACAAACAAAACAAAAAAAAACGAAAGTTTAAAAAAATGGAAATAGACAGCGATAGCGATATGAATTCAACTCCACAATAATGATTATTCACAAATAAACCAAACAAATACTAGATTAAATGTTCCAAGTAAAAGTGCAAATTTCACTTTTAATAACTGCACATTTAATAATTGTAAGTTTTAAATGTTTGAGGAGAAGATGAATTAAACTTTGTTTTCATTAACTTGAGTTTTTATTTTGAGTAGGTATATTTTATTATGGTAGGTACATTGGTAGTTGAAAGAAAAGTAGATTACGCACCTTGCTAACAATCGATGCAACAATCTACTATTGTATACTTAGATACCAATTTAAAATCCTAAATACCTGTAAAAGAATCAAGGTATGGGCAGGTAATTTTAAATAAAATCGAAACGGGTATTTAAAAAGTAATCTAGAAAAGGCAAACGTAATAATTATGCGGATCAGTAGTGAATTTTGCTTTGAAGAGCAGAATATCATCATCAATAACAGAAGGTAATAGAAGGGTATGAGTCAGATTCTCCAGTGAAAGGTTTTGGATTTCTTGCTTATGCCACAGAGAAGCCAATCTGATAAAAAAAGTAAACGATTCTGCCTAAATACATTTCATTACCTATTCGCCTAACAACTACTTGGTACAGATTGACACCCACCAAGCGTGGTGTCTAATAGTTTGGTTATACTAAAGTAGGATTGTCCCAACCAGAATGATGAGTGGCTCTAAGCCTAAGGCTGGCACACAGAAGTAAATAAAGCCAGTATACTCACAAGTCCATCACAAGCTGAAAGGGCTACGCTGGACGCTGGTTGCCCTCTGACAGAACCAGTGTAGTGGCATGAGGTCGAGTCAGGGTGTGGTGGGTCCCGAGTCCGACTGCCCACACTGTGGCGCTCTACCACCATTGCCGGCGTTATGAACGTTACTGATGGCCTGGAACAAAGAGGTTTTATTAGGTGGTGTTACTTGTACACGAGTATTTAAGTATTTCACTCCATGTTGGATGGATAAGATGGGAACATAAGCTCGCCCTCTATCGCATGGGATTTAAACAGACCTGGCCAAATATACCCATATTTGTTTTTGTATAGTATACCCATACTATACACCTCTGCCGAACCCCTTCGAGAATGCAGCCGTATGTTGTGTTAAATGGAGCATTCATTAGACCTCAATAATTCCAGTAATTCACATAGTTGAAATACAGTAAAATATTTGCACGTTTCCTCGTTTTTACTTTACTGATGGATGATCCTTGTAGGATTATAACGACATATTTGGCATTCTCGGTCGGAATTAAGGCGCGCCTTATTCGACGAGGTCCAGGCAGATTACCAGCAGCTAGGCTCAACGCCGCGAGCCTCGGATTCTTGCGCGCGCCGCACAACTATGTGACTACTCCGTAAATAAAACAAGAATAAATTAGGTACATGCAAACTATACTTAGACAACCGATGATTCTCGATTGTTTATGAAACTAAGTAGTGTGATTAACATTCCGGCAGAGCGCCGGTTCTCAGGTTATTTTCGTGTAGATCGTACGATTAGTTTTATTTTTCGTTCAACTAACAATCGAGCATTGAAGAACTCCAGCCTATAGCTATAAATTCAAACTGCGGTTTAATCGCATATCGTCCGAGGAATCTGTCCACTATGGCGACGGCCGCGACGACCATAAAAAGTAGATTTCGCACTGGCACACGGTCAAGATTTATCGGACAGTATGGACCGGCCTTAGATACCAGGCAGAATGCTGCAATTGTGCAATGTAACGATATATTAAGCGCAGAAAAAGGATATACGACTGCTCACTGTATTTGTAACTAACCGACCTTTATATCCTATTTATTGACTGTAAGTGACAATAGACATTATAATATATAATAGACAAAAGTAATATTCAGTCAACAACCTGCAGATTACGTAACGTTTGATAATAATTGCTGAATTAACGTAAGTTTTAATGAAACACGGTAACACACATGCGCGTTTCGTCCACTCGTCGCCACTAAGCTAACACAGGACAAGTGCCGTTGTTTTTAGTTATTGTGGACATTATCAGCCTTGGGCCGTGGGCTGTCGATCAGAAGCAAACAGTTCGAGTGGCGAGTACGGCACTAAGCACACAGATAAGGCTCATTACGGCAATTAGTAGAGGTAAACACAGTCGCCCCAGATACGTGTTGACACAAATGGCTGTGTGTCTCTGTCTGTGCATACTCCGTAACTAGATACACTACCCTGTCACAATTGACGATTGATTATTTCAAACGGTGAAGAACTGCGTGCATTATGGCGTAACATTGTTGAAAAGTCAACGGATTGACTACATTGCTCGATTTGCATCTCAACATCGTTCAGTCCGACACAGTATGATTGCATTCATATATTTGGGCTCCGTATCGTTAAATAGATATTCAATTTGTTTTGTATTAGAGAGGTGCTAACCTGTTAATTAATTCACGTCCTCAATTAAAGATAGTGCATGTACCTTCACAAGTCTTATCGTGCGTTGCTACTTGTTTGCATACAAATTAATCAGCCATACAAGTGTTGACAAGTTGTTCACACGATCGATTTTGTTCGAATAGAGCCTTATTTTCCCTCATTATCTATAGTAAGCCGCCATTTCGATTCAAAATGTGTGTTTTATTCTCTAAAACGAAATAATAATATAATTAGAAAAATTAATTTAATATCTATTTCATATCAAATATCTACAAAAGTGGCGCTAAATGGATAATTTACACAACATTTAAAGGCTTTTTTTAAGCATATTAAAGGCATATTAAGGTTGACTGGTAGAAAATGCCTCAGGCATTAAGTCCGCCTTTGTACAGTATTATTTTTTTACTTGTGCATAAAGTTTTAATAAATAAATATTATACCAGTTTTTTAATTACACGTGTATCCTTATGTTTTGTGGCAACACAGGCGCCATAGTGAGACGTTACGAGATTAACGCGCAGTAGACACCTAATAGCTGCGATTAACATGCAAATATCTTTGAAATACTATTATTATACCATCTAATGTTGATAGTGCTGTGTGGTTGCCGACTGAAGTATAGGCCATCTACACTTTTCCGTAGGTATCATGAATGCTACTCAGAGAAGTACTCATTTGCGATAGGTAACAAGAATAGCAAGCAATCCCGCATGTTTTTTCGGCACCCGTTATATGGTAGGACGCCCTCAGGCTAGATGGAGCGACGATGTTCGGATGCAGGGTGGCTGGTATCAGCTGGATGAGAGTTGCCGAGAATCGAGCTGAATGGCGCGCAATTGGAGAGGCCTATGGCCAGCAGTGGATTTCTGTAGGTTGATGACGATGATGAATACTCTTGCTACGCGTAAATCGAGAGAAATATTGAAAACGGCCACCCCTAACACTGGTTCCTTAGATATTTGGTGAAACATTATTCCCTGACCACATCCATGTATCACCTATTATGCTATCTATATATATACACCTATTATCTATGTATCAACTTTCACCTATTGATAGGTACGTAAACAACTAAGGAATTAACTATGTATCGTTGCTTTTTACCTAACTACCGACGCTCTACACGATGAAAGATAACTTTTACGAGCGTTTTCAGAAGAAAGTGTTGGAGACTTTCTCGGAAAGTATACCGACACACATTTTCGTCTATTATTTATAAATGAACACGATAAACATCGTCCTTTTGAATGCCGCAATAGGCGTAATTTCAAGATGTTTAACATTCACAGGTGTCATAGGTCATTCGTAAAATGTCAACGCGAAAGCATTACAAAATTAAAGGTAAAGGCAGTAGGCGTTAGCCTTTGTAATACCTTTAGTATTTCCTGAGAGTACCTAAGTGAGAAACGCTCAGAAGACACTCCCTTAGCGACAGATAATAAAAGAGTAAAACTAAAAGCGTATTGTTTTGACTCTGTTGTTGCTTTCGCATCGTATCGGGTATCGCACGGTGATATATACAATGTGTGTATATATAAATCTCTCAGAGCCCTGTGGTTTCGGCGCCCTGCCGTGCGAAACCTTTATTTTATTACAGCCTCTTACGAGTTCCTTGCACTTGAACTTGCAATGCGTTTACCTTGCGAATCTACAATAATATTTGCAGCCTGCGACTCATTTTTGTTACTTAATTTCAGCTCTCTAAATAGAAACCTGCTACGCAGATACCTATAGGCGGCACCTGCTGTAGGTGGGTCTCATATGTATTCAATTAGATAAAAATTACCATTTAGACGAATGAAGGCAGGATTAAAATCATATCAATAACATATAAATTAATTATAGCAAAACTATATAATCTGAATAAACACATTCAAACATCAAATAAATCATAAAGATATTCCTAATAAGGAATACTATAAAAGCTTTAATCTCATAGCAATTACACAAATACCTACAAATTGTTATGTAAATCATTTGAACCTAACGACTTGGCACGGAGAACCCGTCTGATCTCGCTCCGTGTCGATGGCGATGTTACCAATGCGAAAATTTATTATCGATGCCCCCAATTTACCAACACCGCGGCACCGGTGAAATTTACAACAATCATTAGACCGCTTTGGAGCGATCACTTGTCCAATTTTACACGATAAAAATATTAACCGCAGATCGGCAGGCGATAACGGGCGCAATTTTCGAAATAACCTTCGCAACTGGTACAAGTTTCTACTAAGCCATAAAATGTTCCAATAAGGCATTTATTTGTACGTGGTTGAATCACTCAGGCATTTTTCCTCTTGTACCCTTAACTGTGTTCGCCAACTCGACAACAACGGCGTAACTAAATTATCAGCGATTATCACTCGTTAAGTGTTTGGCAAATAGCATTCGCTGTTCACAATCTTAATTCGCAGCTGTAAAATCTTATAATTCGATAAACCTAATGGACTGCATATAAATTAGAAATTGCGACAACTATTACTATTTTAGTAGGGTGAAAGGACCAAAGCCTTTATCGTTTATATTGCTCGTTTATAGTTATTACAAAATCCTGAAATTTTATGGGCAATGTAAACCTGACAAAAGACATAATTAAATAATGAATAATAATATATTATTGAACACTCCACAGGAGGTCTATTAGATATAATGCCTTAGATTTGATGCTGTAGTTATAAATTTTTAAGGTGCTGACTGAGCACTTTTGTTTTTGCATTTTTCATTATAACTACATAGTTCAGGCTTCGAGTCGGACTGTGGCACTCGTTCTATTTATTTTACCAGTTCCATTTTTTTTTCAACTTATGCCAGTACGACGAGACGACTTTCCTTACAAATATCTTTACAGGGTGGAAAGGACACCGGCGTGCAAACTGAAACCATGAATTCAGCACATGATCCAAGACTACAAAAAAAAAAAATTTGCCGCGTAGGTAGGTATTGAACTTTTCTATGAAACAGCAGATGGCCCATTCCCGTAATTAGAAACGTTCAAAATCAAGTCGCAATCCCATCTCAGCGACAGTCAAATGTCAAAAATGTAGGTAAACGCTATACAATTTTTGACAGATTGAGACTGAGATTAGAATGCGAACGTTCTTAAAAATACGAGAATTGCCCCTCTGATTATTTTTGATAACCGACGAAAAATTTCAACGCAGCCCTTTCATAATCATGTACTAAATGTCACCCTGTATAGATACCACCGGGACATAAAATCAACTTACGTACTTCTGAATCATACTGGAGATCTGTTCGACGTAAGATTTTATACGTGGGTCACACTGAAAGTTTTTAGAAAATAAAAAACGGAATGATGTAGAAGCCTGTTAGCTTTTCGAAGTAGTCTCCGTTCCTTTCTACGCACCGTCGCATGGGATGGAACCATTGACTGAAGCAGTGGGCCCACTCTTCTTTAGGGATTTCTTCCACGCCTTTTTTCTGTTCATAAAACGAATTCATCTAAGTTTACCTTTTATTTTTGGAAATAAATAAAAGTCGCAAGGTGCCAGGTCAGAACTGTACGGAGGGTGACTTGCTAACTCCACACTGTCGATAGAAAAATATTCGATAGTCCGTTTGGCGGAGTGAGCATGAGCGTTGTCGTGGTGGAGGAGGATCCTGCTTCTTGGGCGCTGCGGTCTAACATTTTCCAAGACAACTATGACTTACATACCAATCTGCAGGAACAGTCTTTTTATCTTATAGGACAATTGTTGCGAAATGACCCATCCGTCCAAAGAATGAGGCAATCTTCTTTTTCCATTGAATTCTGCCCTTCTTTACTTTTGTCGGCAAATCTTCGAATGGAAACATCCAATGCGCAGATTGTCTTTTGGTTTCGGGTTCGTAACAATAGCTTTCCTCACCTGTGACGATGTCGTATACAGCATTCGAGTCACCTCCGTCATACTTTTCGAGCATTGAGCGGCACCAATCCAAACGACGGCGTTTTTCATCTTCCGTCAAATTATGAGGTATCCATCTAGTACAAAGCTTTCTGACGCGTAAATATTCATGTAAGACTTTTTGTACTTGACTCATACCAATGCCTAAAGCTGCCCGAATCTGTTGATATGTCACCCTTCTGTCAGCTTCTATCATTGGCCGCACAGCACTCACGTTATCTTCAATAGTCGCCGTAGAAGGACGTCCTTCTGGCGAATCATCAATGAGTTTGCTTCGACCACGTTTAACCACATTATACCAGTTGTAAACAGTGGCACGGGGTGGGGCTTCGTCACTTTTTAAATATATGAATTCATTACACATCTACAGATTCCAAAGAGTTCCTAATTCGAAATTTAAATAAATTTTATCTACACCCATGCTATAAATCCTCTATAAAAGTTTCTGAAACTGTTAGCTTATTGCCAACATTAAAACAATCAGTGTCATAGTAACCATAATATCACCCAAACATTGACTTATAATAGTACAAACGAGTGTTATTAAAGCTATTAGGTTATAGTGTTGTACTAAATTTCATTATGCAACTCGAACTCGATACCTTCCTCTTTCAATTTGTGGTATCTTTATGAATGTCAAAAAAAGACATTGTCATGCACGCCCGTTTCACTACTACAGCTACTAATAAAAAAAAAAACTTATAGGTTATTCGAATTCACGTCGTATCCCGCCATTTTTGTTCGATATTAGTAGGTATTGCGAATCTCTTATAGAGGATTCATATCATGGGTGTAGATAAAGTCTTGTATGCAACTGTACATAACTAATTATGTACAGTTGCATACAAGACTTTAATGTCTGAGTGTTTTAATACCTAAGTATTAAAACACTCATTTGATACTATTATTAACCCACATTCGTGTTTTAATACCCCTTAACAAACAACAGTTGCATAAATAACTATTTCACCGGCTGCTTTTCTTACTGGCCTATTCTAAAAACTTTCAGTGTGACCCCCGTATGTGTTAACTGTCAGCATTACATTATGTATACAAACATAGTTCAGGCGTTTGATCGCTGTACGTATACATAAACAATGTTTAACCTTGACCTTACTCATATAATTATCCAGTTCAAGAGTAACAGAGTCATTTCGTACGTTAACGGTAATGTTTACAGTTCTCAGTTCATCTCTATAGCTGTTTCAGGAAAATATGTAACGGATGACATTATTACCGAAAATGTTTTTGAAATTCTGATAATAGATCAATTATTCCAGTTCTAGAAAAGGGTAATAAAGTATGCCTTAGCTGAACCTTTCATGAGCCACCGTATGTTCACATAATATAATTGACAGATTGCATTAAACAGTCGTTTTTCATTTATTTTGGTATTACTATATTCGGTGCACGGTCCCGCTGCGTAGGGTCACGTTATGCAATCCTTGCAATATTCATCGTTCATTGTATTACAATAATTGCCACATAAATATGTATGAATTGAACTTCGAAGACCATACAGCAACTTTCAAACTGTCGAGTTTTTGTCCCCAGCACATTAAAAATGCATGAGCCCAGCGTCCCAGTTGCTGAATAAGAAGAAATTCGACGAGGTCACGCGGCCCGCACCCCAGTCTGTCAAGTTTGGTGACAACTGCCTCCATTAAGGTGATCATGTGTATTTTTTTATTGTCAGTGGAACGGTACCGAAAAGAAACCGCCTTAGGTATTTATTGGCATTTTTTTCATTATTTATTTAGAAAGTATGAGCTTATTTAAAAAGGTAGGCTACAACTTCAATCAAGTCGGTGTGCGTAGGTACAAAAAGTGCACGGACAGCCACTTCCAGCTAGTGTTGCGTTCACACGAGTGCGAGTGATAGCGACGCTTCCGCGAAACTATTGCGCGGCGAAAACGCGATACGATGCGTCCGCGCAGCTTTGATCATCCGCTGCATATACCTACAACAAGACACTTATTACTTATTCTTATTTTATGGCAATCATTTGCCAGCTGCTTCTATTTAAAGCACAAGCCTCTCTTTGTAATTAGATTTGTCTCATTACCTCGGCAGGGCCATAAATCAATACGACAGGGTACTTATGAAATCGCAACTTTAATAGCTATAAGAGCATAATTATCTACTCCTTATCGGTAACTATAAATTAATTGGACACAGAACTCGAATTATGTGCAATTTTCTTGACATGGCCAAAGGGAAAAGGGGCTGTCAGTCTTCTCTTAAGGGTTATGGCAATTTTAACAATATGCATATTTTTGGTTGATGTTACAAACCTGAAGACGTCGGAGAGGAGCGTGATGTAATAGTTTAGCAATAAATGATAATAATCTTGATCTCGCTGCAAATGAGCAAGGGTTTATCAATTTCGAAAGAAATAATGAGTGGTTCATGTATCTGATCCCGTGTGCATAGCCTACGTTTGGGATTGCGTTAGGCGATGGCGACATTACTGGTATGAGTGCATTGCGTAAGCACGACCACCTCAATTAATCAACCTATATATTATATTATAGGCACATACTGATACTGGTTCCGTATGAATGTAATGAAAGCAAAAAACTAAATGATTTTTTCATGTATATCACTGATGTCTGGTCTGGATAAGGGATACTCATTTCCTACTTGCGTTTTTTAACAAGATTAGATCGATTGGATAAGATAGACATATAAGCGAACTTAAATTTACACCATTTCTAGAAGTATTGCGAAATAAGTGCGTCTTTGAGAACATTACGAAGTAACAATTGTTATAAACTTATTTCCCGAGAAGTAAGTACATAATCTAAGTACATGTTCACGAACAAATTCAATTTTATTAACTATCTAGTGTTTCATAAATTGTTAAAACTATTCGGCACAGGAATGCTGTTATGCCTTCCAGATTTGGAATTCATTATATCTAAGTTAAGATAAAACAAGCTTTAAGCTCGATTAGGAAAACTAAGCATTATTTTGCGGCTGGTAACACTAACAGTAGTTATTGATTTATTACGGCAACATTATCTTAAGCAGTAATCAACTGAGATCAAATCGTGGTCTTTTACATCTTTACTACCTCATACGTTTATTTAGTTAAAATATAAGTGTACGAATTTAGCAGTCACGCCACCTGCTTGGTTGTATCTCAATCTATCATTGTCTCTAATGACTGTATTATTTACTACGAGTTAGACAAAAACAGTCTACAAAAAAACGAATGTTGACCAAAGAACATAGAATTGTCGTATGTTGATTTCTGAGAGCGAAAGGCCGGTATATAATAGGTGCGTATTTCATTATACGTTGTGTGATTTATAGTCTGTCCGACAAAACCAATAAATTGAACTATTACAACTAATTAAATTAAGATACGAAAATGTCTTGTGATTTATTTTGTGACAGAATACTGTACTTTGGCTAGATTCTTAGCACAACCTGTTACAACATTTTTGTATTTCCGACTATTTGACGTTGCATTCTACTTTTATAAATATTTCTCTCGCTAAAATTAAACATCAGTCTGTGTTTGGGATACAAGTTTTGCTGTAAAAATGTACGGAAATAGCCTTCGAAATTTATGAGCTCCAGTAAGTAGTGCGTGCGGCGAGTTAGGCGCGGGGCCAACTACATGTCCGAAATTAATATCTTGTATCCAACACCAGTGATCGATTTAGGCCGTTCGGGCTTAATTTCATACTCCATTATTGATCCTTTTGTGCGGATAATGGACCTAATGAGTCCAAAGAGTGAAGGGGTAGAATTAGTTTTAGTTATGTATCTATGATTATGATATCAACAGCCTTTTCAGTTATATGGCGGGGTCCCTTCGAAAAGAGTGACCTGTGTTGTTGTTTTCCTAAAGAGTATTAGGTCAAAAAAGTCAAAACAGTAACAAATTTACAAGCAGCAAAACGAAAAAGAAATGTGTGCCAACAAACATATTGTGAATCACGGATCCAGATGTTCGTTGATAGACGTTTAGGAGCTGATACATTATTTATAGTACCTAATCTAAAACATTAGATCTCAAGACTGAGCAGAAGACAAGAAAATCTGTAACGATAGTTAAATAAAACTCGAGCCAAATAAATCCTAAAAACGTCCTATTATAACTATAGATTGTTAATGCGATTAAATACAAAATAAAGACTAAAATAAACAAGAGAGCAATTTGTTTAACTACTGGTGATTCTGTTGCCGGTAGCGACAACAGTATTAATGCTGCGTCAGGCGAACAACGGGCAGATTTACTAAGATTTATGTGCATACTCCTCGGAAACGAGCTCAAACCGTCTCAAGGTTAACTTATTAAAATCACATAATTCCAGACGAAAAAGATATTGTTATAATATTTTTACTGAACTGCAAAACATTTATCAATTTTGCACAGCTCTTAATCTTTCTTCAGTATGATTTAAAAGCTTCCAAACATGTAATCTTATTTGATCTGAAAGACCATAACCAATCTTGTCCTGTGTGTGTCCTGTCGACCTCCCGAAGCTGAATAAGTCCTAATTAAAAGGGACTTTCGCAAAAACCCTTCCATATCAGTCCTGTAGATTGTGGGTGCCTGTAGACAGACACCTTGGGCACGATTCTTTCCCTATATTGCCTTAAATTAACCAAGATGATATTTACAGAAGCTAACATGGCTACAAAATTAACTTAAGCAAATATTTGTAGTATACAGACTAGTTTTCACGCTCATCAAAATTCATAGATAAAGATTTGCTTCCTAATAGGAACGATTCCGGCTTACAGGTGGCCATAATTCAACTTGATTGATTATTTCAACTTAATTTTTTTTTACAGTTGTTGACATAAGTGGGCGTACAAAACAAGAAATAAGAATACACTCAGGTGATAGAATTAACCATACCTGCACATGAAAGCATAACGAAATACTTTAGTGATAAGGGAGATAATGTGTCATTAGTGGTAGTTTTGCTCGCAGATAAACGTCGATGTGGCCCAGAACGATAGCGAAGCCAAGTTCAAATATTTGAGAAGGTCGATCGGCGATAGGCAAAAACAAACTATGTCAGTCCAGTCGGCAACAGAGAGCGGCGCGGGCGCACGCTTACTCTCTTATCTATTATCTATTGTAATACGTCAGATGCCCGAATTTCACATGGCCCGGGTTATCGCTGCGAGATACGACACTCCGAATCATGTTCTCATGTAACCTTAATAAATAAAATAAAAATGTGGGGTTAGGTTTTTGTAATATAAGAATATTTACAGATAAAAACATCAAAGATAATTAAATTAAAATTAAATAAAGGCTTTCCTCTTGTTGAAAAACTTTATTCTTATAAAAATCGGCTAATCAAGCACCCTTTTGTATATTTTTATGCACCGTTGCACTTGCTTTGTATTGTGAATAGGACGAAAATTAGCTTGTGTAGTTTTTTGTTAAATTCATCTACCTAACAGTAAGACCCCTGTCAGAACTCTGCATATATTTGTTTTCAAGCACAAAAAATGGTTTACGTTTATAATGAGAGGGCACACCAAATTCAATAAAGCGCCAGTCAATGGTCTATTCAGTCAAAGGCAACTTCCAAAACAATTTTCGTTCAGACGAGTGAATCGCCGGGGCAGTAACTAACAGTGTACGATCAATGTACTCTTTGATATCACTTGCCCAATGCCCGTGAACTTCAGCTGTATCTGTGTGTACTCCAGATACTGTAACAGACACAATCTTATCTATTTAAGTAATAAAAGTAACTATTATACAACTTAAACGACATTTAAAACACAGTGTATTTTCTTTATGCTGAACATTTTGTTATTTTTGCAAAAAATATAGAAATGTTTAACATTTCACGTTAGTTTTGTGTTTTATATTATTGACAGCTTGTTCATGTTTTGGGAGCTAATCGCTGTTTTTCTTTGTTTTTAAAGAAATAATAATACAAAGGTTATTACGTACTTATACTTTAAACTTGTGAATAAATCGTGGCGCATTACTCATAATAATTTTGGATTTATTATCCAACTGCCCATCCAGTCTATGTTCATTAGGTAATTACTTACAAGTTTTCAGGCCATATAAATCAAGATAATAATAATTTTGTCCCTCCGTCCGGTTCTGCTGGCCGAGGATCAGCATCAGTGACGTGCAATTGAAGGAAACTATATCCATATAGCAATCGACTGCTAACTGCTATAGCTGATAATGACGTTGATGCTGTGATAAAACTTCGTAAAGTCTAGTAATTCAAAGATGCTTACCTCAGGTCCAGCCTGAGCTCCCGGCCATCTACAGTAAGGTTGTAATGCACGACGTGCGGCTGATACTGCTCCGTATGATGAAGATCCCTTCGAGCACGCGCGTGTCCATGTGCATGGGCGTGCTTGACGGCATGCGAGACCAGCTCGCCGTGCCTTGTCACCTTCACTGGGTGAACTACTTGAACTTTCGAGGCGTCCAGGTGTCGATGGGAGTAGATACCTGTAAGAAAAAATAATAAACCAGACATTAATAAATGGCAACGTGGCAAAACAGGAGGCGAAGAGGTCTGTATACAAAGAAATTGGTCCTTCGAGCCGGATGACAACTATTCTAGTCTAAAATGTTGTTAGAAACCGTTTTTTTTTTGTTAATAAGTACTACTACCGCGGACATGGCCGTCCGCGCCTTTTTTTACAAGTTTGTGTTATGTTAGAAACCGTTGATACCTATAGACTTTTATAGAAGTGAGACCTAGCAGTCCACTCTAATAAGAATATAATAATGTTTTCCCATATGTAACCCATATGCGTACTGAAGATATTACAGCATTGTTTGAGTTTGTAAATCTTACGCACCGAGATGAAAATAGCTGTTGGACTAACGGTTGGCGTTAACGATGAAAGGGTTATACGCACGTAAATTAAAAATGTTTATTGTAATAATGATCGTAGTAAGTTTTACCAGTGGTTTTACAAAATAGTACCTATATCAGTAACCGTCAAATAAAGATGCCTTTAAACACGGGCTACTTACTGTAAAGAAGAAGTCTCAATCAGCTCTAAAGTTTTGTGTATCGACGACGGAAGTGATGAGAAGATTATACGTATAAGTCAATTAACAACTCAACTCTTCACGTCAAATCCTACGAAATGCATCATAAATTCTGAAAACTAACGGCGATAACCTAGATTTTAGTCATAATATTGACGGCATTGCTGTTTCGGCGAGCGAGAATATAATGACGGTGCTTTCCAGCAATATAGGAAATTCAACAAACAAAATCGTAAGACAATAACCTGCCGGCTTTGCTGACGGCAGTAAATAAATAAATGTCGTACGTGCCCTGATGCAAGTAAAAAATCGTACCATACTAGCAATAGGATACCATTTTTCGCTCAGCATTTTGCTAAACAAATCTAATCTTAGAAGTTTTAAAATTGTTTCCTTATTGTTATTATCAGGATCTTTCTTGACATTTCAACTTTTTTTGTAACTATTGAATAATTATTGACAAATTAAATTCCAATTCTGTTAAATTAATTGTTACAATATTAATGCAAAAAATAAACCCTGTTTTTTAATTACAACAAAAAGACAATGGAACGTTAACAACTCCTCACGTAGAATGAGTCAAGGGCTTTAATGAGATTGTATTTATGAAGTAATGCGGTTCCTTGCCGTCCTAAACAAGGCGCCATCTCCGGGCGCCAGTACACTCGTACTTTTATATCTCATAGCGATTAACGCCTTAATTATACACCAACAACATTTTCTCTAATACATTATGATGACATTTCACGAATTAAATATTTTGTTTTTCTTTTTGTACTTTAGGCCTAAATTCGAATTAAGCTAGGAGAGTAATGGCAATGATTGTGGAAGATGGTAACCGTGATTTTAATCGTCCTACATTTTTGGGTACGTGAAAGTAATATTAATAATATTATGCTTTGTCGGGAACTATCGTATAGGAAACTAACCCCTTTATTTATAAACTTTGCTTCAAGTTAAGAGACGTTTAAACGCCAAAAATTTATGGTTACGTCGTTTTTCGTTAGTCGTTTTTTTTTGTGGTTTGGTGGTCAAATAACTTCTCCCACTCTGGGCGGAGCGGGAGGGCGTGCCAGACTCTTACTGACTAAAACCCACCCGTGTTCCTTCAGTTGCCTGTGCCAGGGGCCACGGTTACCCTTTCGGACTTTCCCGCAGTGGACAGTCGCTAATCATTACTTAACTTTAAGCAACATTTGTGAATAAACCCCTATCTAGTAAATGAACACTACATTCCATAGCCAATACAATATGATACACCGTCGTGAAGTAAGAATGTGTCCCACAATGCTCCATGGCGTTACCAGGCCGTAACATAACCCGGTAGCGCGCTATCCTGACACGTTCCTAGACAACGAAATTCTTGGTAATATGTTCAATTTTTCATAGACAATCATAATTACTAGCTTATCACTCATCGTATGAACGATTTCATATGAAATCTGTGTGCTTGGTCAGCGACGGAGCGGCGCTAGTCACTCGACACTCGCTGACTGGTAAGGCCACACAGGTTCTACTGGCTACTCGTGTTTTTCTCACTCCTTATTAGTCTTCTGAGGCTCATACATAAATGAATTTAATTAAGGTAAAAACTGCAATTGTTCAAGCCTTAACTGGTTTAAGTGTTCTTCCAGACGATAAATGGATTAATAGAGCGATAATTTTCTTAGAACTTGCCTTGAAAATTGTTGCTCAGACGATGTTTAATTGCGTGTGTTTTTGCGAAAACCAGAATGTTATTAATAGATCCGAATTTTGAAAATACAGCAAGTCAAAAATGTATTATTACTAAAAAGCTTTACAAATTAAAAGTAGCCTTTCTTAATTATTGAAACGCTATTTTATTAATTGATCGTAATCAAACCCAATCTTTTTATTATGGTTTTTATAATAGTATCGGGTGTGCATTATTGAATTTATAATAGGCTGAATTTCCATAAAGTAGCCGTAAGCTACAACATCGGGTAGGTAGGCTACATCTATGATATGAATCTAAAACCAATAATGTTAGTGTTGTAATGAGAGGCGTGGGTTGAGTATTTTACCGTCGTCGCTGTTGTTATGCGTGACTGCAATTACTAGTAATTACTGAGCGTAGGTACCGCCCCCTGCCGAGCGACAACTGAGCACATCACTACGTTTGAATGGGTGGACTTAATAGCCCCTTGACTTTTATATCTCGTAGTCTATTTCTGTTACAGGCGTTTGATAAAAGTGGACGAATCGTGATTAATTAACAGAAAACTAAAGTCCTGACATGAAAATTTGTTTAGCGAAATTATGTGTAATCACACAAGTGTGGAATACACTTTAAAACTGATTACCTACTTTTCTATGTACGCATATATGTTGAGAATAAGTTGCAAAAGATCGATTACGTGAATTAATTTTATGCCCATATATAGCTCCACTACATAATTTAAAGGTACAGTTATTATCTCAGTAGGGCGCCACATACGAGGCCCCACAAACTAATTCGTTCACCATGTAAAGAATTTGTATCGAACCGTCCTTATCTAGACGAGAGTACTCCCTGTGGTTATAATAAGTATATAACCTAAAATAATTAATTATTATTCATCAAGTTCGAATACCGGATAGGAACCAGTCTAGTGGTAAGTACCTAATCCTCGCGTCACAGAATTAGTTCCATATTGGATCCATATAGGTCGTCATTGTATTTCGGGTCATCGGTCAAGGTAAACCATAATTGACACTAGCTTTTTTTTTATTTTTATAATAGCGAATCAAATGCGTAAAACTGTGCGCATTTCAAAGTCGCCGAGCAACACAACTAATTTGTGTAAGGCGATAAAAGTGTTACATCACCCTTAATTGTTCATAATCAGAGTGTTCAAACAAAGGTGTTATGTGTGATGTGACAAGAACAAACGTCTTAATAATAGTTTCCTGTAAAAAAAACCAAGATGCGTAACTATTTACTTTGTGACTAAACTAGTCTAATATTATGGCAACTAATAATCCTGGAGAAAGTAAGGGCCTATAAAGTCTTGTCCCAATGTATTTTGGGACAAGATTCTGTATTCAGTAAAAGCTGTGGGACATTCCCATTTTTATAGAAAATTAAAAGAAAAAAGTTGTTACAACAAAATGTTTTCAGCTCTTGTTTTTCTGTGAATAATGGGTTAAGGGGTGCACGATCACTTTACGATCGTATCTTCGGCCAACAAGTGTCAGCTTTGCGTCATGGCCCGCGTCACCAAGATCAATAGATTCGCGCCTTTTCTGCACTAACTGATAAGATTGCTTGAGCTAATATTGAGCTTATTAGATAAGCGAATCAGGATCGTTATACTTTGCACTTTCCAGCGATAAATTTAGGCAATAATTAAGTACTTTTACGATATGATAGCCAAACATTAGCCAGGCAATTTATGTGATGAATATAAAATTGCCGTTCGCAATTAAATGTCAATTTTAGGTGGGCATAATGGCGCAGGTACGCATTTAGAGTGAAAGTTCGATGACCGTGTCGCTCACTAACAGCTTTGTTTTATAAATCCCGCCACCGATTGCCGCTTTACGGTTATTGGTTTGATTACGTTTATGCTTCATTTTGAAGCTTTCAGTTCAACTTACTCTCCGTTATCCGCGATCTATTTTTGAAGTGTTCTTAAGTCTGCAAATAGAACTCCTTACTGCATTAGTGCTTTGGTTAATTCATGTTCCATCGGCCTCTTACTATTGGATTGCGATACGCTTAAAATTATTAACGAAGTTCACCGTTTTTTAATTCTCTGCAGGTGTGTTTTTCATTTTTATTACGTACGATCAGCGAATATTCATGTAGCCAGCATGTCTAAACAGACAAATGCATACGCAGAAATTACATCACTATTTTATACAGCTGGACAGAAAAATCGGCCAGACATCGTATGATTTTACCAACAGCATCGTAAGCATTTTGTTTGCTGATGTTTTTAAATTTAAAACTAAATTAAACATTCGTTTATAATTATTTTGTTAACGAAAGGGCTGTTAAAATGCTGTAAAAATGGGCTGTCTTGACCTTAAGCTCTAGGTTATAAATAAAAAATAAATATCTGCCTCGTATGTGAGTATGCGGTAAAATGTCAGTTGGTTACAGTAACACAATACTGTGTTATATTTTAGTTTAGGGTTTTATTTTACAGACTTTCATAAGCCAATTTTATGCGGTAGGTAACGACCTAAAAATGGAGACACAATTTTGCGATTCAAGTATTTTATAACAAGTTCGAAATTACTATATAACTACCTACCTACTGGTGTGGTCGTAAGTCGGTAGATGAAATTTGTAATTAAAATAATTATATGTTCGTGGTTACTGGTCTTGTGTAACGTAGTCTGTTGTGTAGTATCACATCGAATGTAATTTTACAATAGTAATTTATTGCGAACCTGCTTATTATTGCTCGAAAACAAATATTATACAACAATGTTATGTATATTATATACCTACAGGGTGGCAGGGGCGCAAACTGTAACAATGAATTCGTTACATGGTTCTGCACCCCCTACGCTGAAATTTACCGGCAGGCTATTAAAAAAAAGTCTGTTCCATACAATTTGACCGCGTAGATATTGCAATTTTCTATGAAACAGCAGATTTGTTTTTTGATAACCGACAAAAAAATTCTACGTGCGTGTACGTCGATGTCCCTGCCACCCTATATCTACGGTTGTTTTAATCATGTTTATAATAATATGCGTATAGTTTCGTTTAGGTAAGTTTAATGAGATCTTTAATCTGAAGAGATTTACATCTACATAAAACCTACAGCTCGTAAAATTTGGATGCCGCACGAGATACATTAATCAAAGAACGACCAAAGGGCAACAAGGCTAAACCCTAAAATGCTCTCAGTTCGCGGCTGTCACACGCGCTCAAAATCCAATTATCAGTATTTCAAACTTAGTGACATTTACAAAACAAGGCGCAAGATTAGCGTGACGATCACTGAGGATACAATAGTTTATCTGATGGTGACGGTAGACCCTTGTCACGACGTATGCCACACGTCACTTTTAATTGTTAATCCGATAGGATCGGATTATACGAAGATTTGAGTTTTAAACTCTAACACCTTGACATGTCTTATATTGCTTTTGATTTGCATATTATTCCGAATTGGAATTATTATTATAGTAAAGTTATGTTTTATTCGTTTATTACATTCTGGATTGGTCCCGGACCGATCGTACCCATCCCCTTCACCGGCTACGCAGGTGGCTACAGGAGTTCAACCACACACAAGCGGAGAGCTGTTGGACCTCGATACCGGGCTGCAGGCAGTCTAGGGAAGTTATGCCATCCTTAGATGCCAGGCTAACCAGACGTTTATTACTCCTGGACAGGAACGTTGCGCATGCGCTCTTTTAATGCTCAGGCGTCACCCAGATTAGGACAGACACCCTCGGGGCACCCAGATCTTACACAGATGTTCTTAACAGCCCAGGAGACTTAATCAACTTTTGGAAAGAGTTGATTAATTAATTAATTAATTAATCAACGGCCGCCATGATGGTCCACCTGAAGGACTAAGTGCAGAAACCAAACCCTTTAACATAGAACACCCATTATGGATTTTTGAAACAAAATGATTAATCGATTTTTTCGGTAAGCCCGCTTTATTTGGCGAAGCGTGTTCACCGATAATATCGATTGAAACACTAAAGAATGTGTAGTAAGGGTTTTGATTAACCACTTATTTACAAAGACCACCTTTGATATTATTTGTCTTCTCGTTAGCATTTATTATCGGGGAATTATAAAACGAACGAATAAAAAAAAAAACTTAGCGACTGATGATGAGATACTGTTTTAATAACTTGAGCGGTATGAATTTGAGTAAGCGAAAAAATAACTAAACTAGCGCCGAATATTGACTAATAATAAAATCCAGAACGAGCTTACTAATAAGTGGGATGTGATTAATCCATTTCAGATATTAAAATTCTAGCCGTGCGACTAAATGACTAAGTGAGCGACTAGAAATACAGAGACGGCAACTTCAATATTAAGATAGAGACGATATTTCCAATTGAGGTTAGGTTAGGTTAGGTTAAAAAAAAAACGTTTCAAAAAAACGTGAGCTCATAGTACTCTGCTCATTGTAGTGGTGGTGTGGTTTTTCTATTCGAAACACTTCATTTAAGATAAAATACCGTTCAGTATAAATAAATCATTTGCCAAATATTGAACGTAACGTTGACACTCAAACAGATATTAGGTCGCTCAAATATTATGAAGCTTCTCTTTTTGTATTTTAAGTAACTCAAATTAATGTTTGTAAGTTGCTGTTTGGTTGATTTCTCGTCACTCGGAGTCAGTCGCTCACTTAGTAATACCTACAATAACGTAAATTTATTATTTTTGTCACTTAAAACTTTAATTTACAGTCACTCGTTTAAATAACAACCCCCCTCCCCCCCCCCCTTTAATAACTTTTATTGAGTGAGATGGTAGAGCACCTAAGCAAAACTAGCAGTGATGCCAAAACATAATGTTTAAGAGTCGTTATAAAAGTCCCATTTAAAAATCACAACTACTGTATAAATAAGACAAATGGCTGGAGCGTCGCCACGATACTATTAACCTATTTTCCGTTGAATCTTACAAAGTTTACTAGGGGACGCAGCTGATGCATTAATACTTTATTACTTTTGTCTAGCTAGAAAATTGTACCAAACTGTGGAAAATCATATGAAAAGTAGTTTCCTAGTGCCAATTTCACCAATAAAACTGAACGCGATCAGCACATCTAAACCGCGTTCAAGAGCTGTCAGTGTCAATATTCCACAATAATGATGACACTGAAAGCTCTTGATCGCGGTTTAGATGCGCTGATCGCGTTCAAGATCTGTCAGTGTCAATATTCCACAATAATGATGTCACTGAAAGCTTTTGATCGCGGTTTAGATGCGCTGATCGCGTTCAAGAGCTGTCAGTGTCAATATTCCACAATAATGATGACACTGAAAGCTCTTGATCGCGGTTTAGATGCGCTGATCGCGTTCAAGATCTGTCAGTGTCAATATTCCACAATAATGATGTCACTGAAAGCTTTTGATCGCGGTTTAGATGCGCTGATCGCGTTCAAGATCTGTCAGTGTCAATATTCCACAATAATGATGTCACTGAAAGCTTTTGATCGCGGTTTAGATGCGCTGATCGCGTTCAAGATCTGTCAGTGTCAATATTCCACAATAATGATGTCACTGAAAGCTTTTGATCGCTGTTTAGATGCGCTGATCGCGTTCAAGAGCTGGCAGTGTCAATATTCCACAATAATGATGTCACTGAAAGCTCTTGATTGCGGTTTAGATGCGCTGATCGCGTTCAAGAGCTGGCAGTGTCAATATTCCACAATAATGATGACAATGAAAGCTCTTGATCGCGGTTTAGATGCGCTGATCGCGTTCAAGAGCTGGCAGTGTCAATATTCCACAATAATGATGTCACTGAAAGCTCTTGATTGCGGTTTAGATGCGCTGATCGCGTTCAAGAGCTGGCAGTGTCAATATTCCACAATAATGATGACACTGAAAGCTCTTGATCGCGGTTTAGATGCGCTGATCGCGTTCAAGAGCTGGCAGTGTCAATATTCCACAATAATGATGTCACTGAAAGCTCTTGATTGCGGTTTAGATGCGCTGATCGCGTTCAAGATCAGTCAGTGTCAATATTCCACAATAATGATGACACTGAAAGCTTTTGATCGCGGTTTAGATGCGCTGATCGCGTTCAAGAGCTGGCAGTGTCAATATTCCACAATAATGATGACACTGAAAGCTCTTAATCGCGGTTTAGATGCGCTGATCGCGTTCAGGAGCTGTCAGTGTCAATATTCCACAACAATGATGACACTGACAGCTCTTGATCGCAGTTTAGTTAACTTTAGATGCACTGATCGCGTTCAGTTTCATTGGTGAAATCCCCCCATAATCTGCAGTGAGTCATGGTGGAGGTAATAAATAAAGCGTGAAAGACGCTGAACCGGAAAATTCAGCGAATCTAAGGTTATCATAGCTGATGACTTGACACAATGAGCTGCTGAAAAAGTAATAACTAACTGTTGTGAATAATTTAATTGCCTTCAACATGTTAAATATTTAAAATAACTAACTAAACCCTCCTTACGTGTCGGTCAAACCCACAGCCAAAGATCTTGATTTTACCCCGAACAATAAACAGATGTAAATAAACTTGTTCCTATTAATATGCGAATGATTCAAAACGTGAATAAATTCTTCTATAATTTAAATAAAATAAATCACCTTAGCTTACAATAGCTACTAGATAATCATTTGATATGACCTGAATGCCTAGTTTATTTTTAAATAGATGAATTAACTATTTTTTTAGTTCAATAGGTACATTTTCTATGCTGATACAAGGCCTAGAGATATATTAAAAGTGTGTCATTGGTTTGACGTATTACTGTACTTATTATTGAAAAAATAAAAATTATAAAAAAATAATTCACTTGTAGTTCTCAATAAAATTAAAAATCTGCTTCGATTAAGCCCTTGAAACTGTACATGGTCTTTTAGGTTTCTGAGCCTAACCAGTTAGATCTTCAGTAATATTTCAGACTTTTGGTTCAGATTTTAGAACAGAACGCGCCAAAACTTCGTTTTTTTTTCACACAATTCGCGGTGATGGGAATACAGGACATACGACTTTATGAACCCACACATAACGCCTAAATATATAAAAAAATATACTCACCAGTATGCAATAGGTTTCTTATGCTATCCTGGACATCCTTATCCACATCTCCGGCGGCGGCGTCCTTCGTGAGGTCTATCGTGACATGCTTGGCGGCGCACCACGCCACCAGCATTTGGAACAATAACAGTTTGAACAACGTACACCGCACATCCATCTTTCTCAGCACCCAACACTCAGTTATACGCATTTTGAGTCCACGTTTAAAAATATTAGTCTTAAAATTTCACTTTTTTATGTCACCACACTATTACCGACAAAAGGATTGTCCTAATTTTAGTCGTAACATTTAAGAAGCTTTATGCTTGTAGTTGGATATTGATAATGTGCTCATCATCCGTCTTCTGAGCTGTTTTGTCATCATACACTACCTGAAACAAAAAATATACATAATCAGATCACGACTCAAACCTTATAGTTTTTGTAACTATCTATAGGTACTTTAAATTCGTATTCGTTCGTATTCGTTTTTATGGTTGATATTTATTGTTTTTTGGTTATTAGGTGAGGCATAATATTAAAAGTCACTGGTCAACTTAAATGTCACAATATTTTAAAAAGTTACAAAATTTAATTAAAATCAAGAGTTGTCATTTTAATATTTACACAACGGTAAATAAACTACTTAGTAGAATTTATATACCGGTATAGCTGCAAATGCTACTTACCATAGCTGTGATAAAATACATTAATTTAAAGTTATTTAAAATAATTATGAAAATATTAAAACTTAATATTAGCTACTTTAAACTAATTAGAAGCGCGAGACGCTACGCGACAGGTCTACGTGAGCGTCGTACGCGGTACGATGTACGCGACCGCTGTCTACAGATCGCTATCTCTATCTGAGAGCCGGCTCGTAGGTTATATAATTATTCATAATTACGTATTATCTCCTCACTTCGTGTGTACACACAATTTGGGAATACGTCCCAGAGATATAGTAATCTTTTTATCAAATCTTTTCACTAAAACAATATAGTTTATGCCAGGGGACGACTCTCAAAAACATACCAGTTACATATTTAAAAAAACATGTGAATCTGAACACGTAAAATTGCTAATGAAGTGACAATGTGGACATATTAAAATAATGCGTGAGATTGAGACATGATATAATTTTTATAGATGCCAAAAAACTGGCCCCATTAAACCTTGGACAGCAAATACCTGACTGCTTCTCTTTATAAGGCAGAGCTTTCTTCAACGGCATCGCGACAAAACACGAATGATTGACAAGCTGTAGTGTTATTTACAATTTTAAACCATAAATAAACGGTCTTCCCCACAAATATGCACATACATTATTGTCGTTATAATTTTACCATGAAAGTTGTAAACTTGTAAAGTTATTCCCGCAGCGCCTTGAAATGTTTAGTCGTTATGGTAAAAGATTAAAAGACAAACTGAAACAATAGCTGGGACAAGACAAGACGTGCCTTTCTATGAAGGAATGTATTTTAAGAATAATAATAATCAAAGGGCGTAGGGCCCACGTAGCGCGATAACACAGGCGCCAGCACGAGGTGCGCTCTTTGTTTTTGTTTGACTCCTTCGTACTTACGGGAGGTAGGACCCGGCGGCGCCATGATGGATTGTTAAAAATGTTTACTGAGACGCTTTATGCCTCCATAATTAACATTAAATTATAAGATGGAAACAAAGTGTTACCCTACTTTATCTTAGGAGCAAACGCAGTTTCACCTGACGATAATGGCATTTAACAATGATACCTACAGCCACACAATGAATGAAAGTGCTACATATAAAGACAAAAGAGTTAACGGCTCGACATAATGGTCGCGATTGCGGACCTGGCAACAGTTTACAGTAATGACACTACAAAAGACCATAGCAACAATGTTTTGCAAATAATGTGGAAAATCTTTTGAAAATGTTTCAATTATTATCATCGATATTCTAATACGATTCATTGGTTTCCTTTTCATTTGCGTAAAATAGCGTGACACCACGTTTGTGCCACATTTTATTAGCCCACGTGAGTACATTCATATGCCTCGTGCCAATATTGGCCACCTGTATCAAACATTGAGTACATATTACAACAGCAATGTGCTTCATTAACAGCTGTGTAAATTTTTTGATATATTCTGTCGTTAATGAAATCGGCTTAGTAACCGCTGGGTCTCTAAAGGTTGACTTTCATAGGTTAATGAAATTCATGATATATGAAACTGTAAAGCGAGACTGCCGGTGTTTTTACTAGGAAATTTGTAACGTTCACTGGATATTGTCGCGTATTTATTATCGAGTTTGATGTTCAAATTAATTTACACATTCTGTATACATAACAAACACGTCACGAATCTTAATAAAATCGAATGCTTACATTTTGTGCATAATTTACAGAGTCTATCGCGAAAATAGAACTTTCTTTGAAGTCCTCTTTACATGCATTTTACAGCTTACATACCTATCAATAAATTACATCAATTTTAACATTATAACATGTAGAATAATGGCACCGCACGCAGTATAAACATCTTAATCTTTACAACTCTCTGATTTCGCGGTATCAAGTAGTATCATTGTTATCAGCAAAGATAATAATATCTCTGTGTTTACAACACCTAATCTTAGTGCTGACCCGATTCGTACCTAGGCTAATAATGACGTATGACCTGGGCTCAATCTCTTCCACTGTCTTACTCAAACACCTGATAAAGAGACTTAGCAGACGTCTCTATTGAGGCCATGTAGCCATTTGGACAGTTATATAATTCGTATCTGTGTGTACGTATGATTAACATTATCTGTACAAGATGAAACTAGAGTCGAGACTTCAGACTAGACTACTAGAGATGCCCCAGTAATAAAACTGAAAATGTAAAGGCTAAAAGCTCCAATCATGCACAAAGCAGCCGCCCGCCGGTTAGGATTCGATCACGTAGAATTACTGCTCGTAATTCTGACTATGTAACGAATAAGTGAATTTAAATTACAGCTTATAATAGTATGCTTAATATAGATAATGTGATGGTCTCGGGTAACAAAAAGTGGCACAGACGGACTGATCGACGGGTCGGTGGCGCCTACACCATCCGCCATCTTAGGACAGAGATATGATTCGGAGGAACGCATACTATGTATTATTCTTTCTCTTCTTACAATAAAAAACAAGTCCCTTATTAAAATACTTTCATTAAAACGAAACTTTGCGTGGAGCAGCAACACTTCCTGTACAACTACTGCGTCAAGATTTAAGAAATTAAAATATTAATTACTTGTTACTTGCTTAAGGCAATATTATGCGCCTATGAAATGAATGAAGCATATTTTGCAATCTACTTAAACGAAATGTTCATGTGCTGATACTAACAATATCGATGTATTTACCCAAAGTCATTGTAGATGATGAAAAAAAATATTGTACTGCAGACTTATTCCTGTTGAAATAAGATTTTTCTTCGCAGAAATGAGTAATGAAAGACATAACGTGAGTTGACGGTTTAAGCCCCTTATCATAAATGTGCTATTTTTAAAACTATAATAATGGTTAATTATACGTTTTTTCTCATGTGTCTACGTGATAAGAGCTACGTCTTCATTTAGCAAGTTTTACCCGATTTAGATTCAAATGTAATGTTTTAAATGATTATTTATTAGCTAATAAATATTACTATCAACGATTCCACATCGGATGTTGTAAAACGTTTGCATTTAAAGACTAGATAAACTGTATATTTATAATCTGTTGATTAAAAGACACATGGAGCTCGATAATGTTATGCGTAATTTATTGCTAGAGCTATCTGAGGTATTTATTGTCAATCGGAACAAAATTAAATAAGCTGCATGGCATGGAGTATTTAGTTCCGTGATGTGAAGGAAACTTAACAATGCGCGAGCGCTGGCGCTGGGGGCATCCGTCATCGTCTCGCGCGCACTCGCGCTTTGTCTGGAGCCATTGTGAGGACCGGTAGCGCCGGTTATGCTCGGCTCGAATTATTGCCCTTTATGAACCGACTGCCCTGCCGAGATCGTTCGAAAATATGTATGGGTATGTGGAATAGAAATAACTTGGATATGTGTAAAAGAAATCTCTTTCAAGATCAAGATAGAGTATGATTTACCAGCCAATTGATAGAACAAATTAATTTAATCTAAAAAAATATATGAGCTAACATTTGCCTAATGGATTACTACAACATTTTAATTTGAATACAAACAGCAGTTAATAAATTTGACATTGAATGATAAAAAGCTTCCTTTTTTTTGAAGACGGTCAAGATATACATAACAAGCTTAATTGATACAGAGGTCAGATGTAAACAGAATTGATAGTTCAATCAATCCATTAGGCGCAACAGCAGCCTACACGTTCTGTCAACCTAGTGTTTGATTCATAAGTTCTTTAGTAGGTATAGTCTTAGTGTGGGAATCCTTGCAACGTTAAGCCTACAAATAAAGAAGTCCTTTATTGGCAGATTGATTTGTTTTGATCAAAATTACAGTGTTTGTATCAATGATAGCTAATAGAACACACAGTGGTTTTTCCCGATTAAGTTATTCACCCCGAAAAACCCCCAGCGGAGAAGGGACCCGGAAATTCTTCAAGGGAATCTATAGAATGTTGTATAGATGGGCGATGCCACAATTTTTTTCTGTGGCCTATTGTCTCCGAGACACACGGCGTCATTCTGACAGGTGCCATTAGTAGAGACGGCCGACAAATGGCCACTGTCGGATTCAGATTTCATGACCACTCGTTCTTTTTAACGATCCGTAACCACTTGAGAGCAAGTGGTTTAAAACTGCTAGTAGATGCAGGTAGGTATATTATTATGGTGGAAGCCTATGGGTATTGTATTAATGACGATGTTTGATTAGATATTTAACGACCTATTTTTTCCGTATTCCGCATTCAGTTCATCGGCCATATTTCAGCCTGTGGTTTTAATAGAATGCTCATATTTACGATCTGCTTTCAAAATAGACCTTATTCATAGAGGGAATCTACGATTTATACACGAGATCATCTGAGTCTGCCAAACATTGAAGATACATCATTATTTAAATCGCTGAACAGTTTCGCGTTGACTAGGTATTAGGTTGGTGATAATATAATGTACCTTCCTACGTATACTTATATTTATAATCTTATCTTAAAAGTAAATCTGCTACGTACACGCTACGTCACAGACGACTATTGAACTTCGGCTCAGCTCTGTAAACTGGCCTATGCAGACAAATCCTGTTTAACAGATTAATCTTGTATCATACGTACGTAATGTTGACTTTCTTGCTGAAAATGATTAAGCTCTTGCATATTAACTTCATTTAATATCAAAGTTCATTCATTTGGGCTTAATTGTAATCTTTACCCACCATCGTGTTAGCACTTGCAGATTTTGTGAATTTAAACTCTGATTAGTTACAGGTGTACACACGGCTACACATCAAGCTATACAATTCCAGTTTACACTGACCTCTCATTGTAAGGAAATCCTATACAATGCGAGATCAACTTATACTGGAAATGTATAGCTTGATCTGTAGCCGTGCGTACCACTCGGTAACAATACAGTGTTACCGAGTGATACATATGTAACTAAACAAATAACTAGATTTTGTATATGAATGTGACAGCTCTGGCCGTCTGATTATATTATCACGTTTTTGCCAATTTATCAAACACAGATACGTGGCGGCGTTAGCCCACTTATTACACCATCAATGGCAACCGCAATCGTCTTTTATGAAACATTTGAATGCGATAATTAAATAAACAAACAATCGTGGGAGACCGATGTCTTACCATGACAATATTGATCAATTCAAGAGTACAAAAGTATTCGTCAATCATTCACCTGTCATTCTTGTCACTTTTTTAACAATAGTCCAGGTCAAGAAATCAGTCAAAAAGGCCATCCATCAAGTAAAGGTCCATTCAAACTGGATGCTGTCCACATTAACTTAGCAATTAATTGCATTTTCTGAATGGCCATCTACAGAGTCAAATTAAGTTAGCTAGCGAAACTCTGCAGAAGTGATGAGTTTCGATATTTGAACACGATAAAATAAAAACGATTTGTTGTTTTTATTGGGGTGTCAACGACCGCTGGCAGTGTTGTTACTTGAAGTATGAGTTGAGAAAATCAGTTTTCTTTTGTTTTATCGTCTTTAAATATCGATACCAATCACGTCTGCGAAGTTTAAACAAAAAAGAAACTGATTTTTCAAGTGACTGCACTAACTGCGGTCGATGACCCCACAAAAAAGTCATCAAATTAATTTAGTTTTTGTTTTATCATGTTTAGATATCGATACTCATCATATCTGCGGAGTTTCGCTAGCTAATTTAATTTAACCCTGTATATTGGTAATCGATAATAAATATAAGAAAGGAGAAAATTATCTAAAGAAGTCAGCAACAAATAGGTTCTTTATCTTTATAACTGCATAACTGTTTTTCTGAATAGAAAATCCAGCTTTGATTTGTGGTTAGACTACATTCGATGCTTGAATAGTGACGGTTGTGAGTCAACATAGATCAAAAGGGGAGGTTCGCCACTAGGTGAATACTGACACTACCATTGTCTGCGAAGCACTATGAATTATTCATAAAAACCATTGTTTGTAAAAGTAAGCCTGAAGTATGGGAATTGGAATAAAAATAGATCATATTATATTGTCTGTTTATTTTTAGAGTAATACGATTTGTTTCTCTTGACTATTTTGCATTGTCATCATGATGCAGGCGCATTGGAGGCGCCACGGAATTTTGTCGAATCGAATTATGTCACCTTATTTACTCATTGAGTTGTAACTTATAAATCAACGGCCATATTTGATTGACAGTGGTTACGACAAACTAGTTAAGTTTACATTTTAAAGTAAGTACCTAAAAAAATCTCATTAAATTTTCCTTTCATGGGTATGCGGAATCTAAAGTAGTTCACCTAGGAAATGAGGTAACTCAGTTTTGCAGACGGTAACCGTAGTAATTTTCGCTGGCTAAGTTGAACGACACGTAAATACCTAAATACATAAAATTATATTTACTCATGTTTACATGATCTAGACGTATGAATGAAACCCGACTCGTACGGGCGTTTGATGACATTGCCCCTCATCGTTTACATTGACATCCGTCAGTTTCGTAGAACACCGATTTAGGATCGCTAGCGCATGTTCGTGCATGTAACACATTTCGAATGCGTAGGCCGAGATTTATCGGAATACCTATCGTGTAATGTCCTATTGTATTCACATTTACCGATAGAAATCTACTTTATTCGGGTTACAAATTGCATATAATATGATAAGATTTTTTATTCTCTGAAGATAATTTTCTCAAAGACAAATCACTGGTTTGCATCCAAGTGTGCATTCGCACGGCAATTTGTGGCAGGTATTTAATTGCAAGGGTGCGGTACCTACCTACATATCGTACCTTATAAATAATAATGGAACAGATAATAGAATTTCAGAGTTGAACGCTTTAATAAATTTTATAAAGCAACTATTTGGAATATTGAGCAATAAGCAATATATCAGAGTATTGTAGAGATCAATAGTCTAAGGCACACAAACCCTAATTTATGTGACAGTCGATTGCTGGAAATTAATATTTTCGTTATTTATGTTCGAATTCCTTTCTAAGCTAATGGAAAATAACAGTGAAATAATTTATATCTAGCACAAACACTATGTGTTTGAAATTGCGCTTGGTGTTAAGAGATCTGAATTAGAAAATCCGGGCAAAACAAAGCAGTTAGGGCTTATTTTACATTGCTTTATTTTTATCAAACCACTAGCTATGCCCGCAGCTTCTGTGGATTCTATTCTGGCTATTCAATTACCAGACCTTTAAGAAATATTTGTAAGGTAAGGTAAGGTCGCCTGCTTGTCGGTCTTCTACAGATTTTGCTTCGGAGAGTGTGCCCAAGAACTCCACGACCTCATTCCACCAGCCCCCTTTTTCCATCAGTCATCTAGACGCACTGCAGGTTACCATCCTTAACTAGTTGCTATTTCACCAATTCGCACAAATGGCGTTTCCAAATTCTTTTGTTATGCGCACAGCAAAAGAGTGGAACTCTCTACCTGCGTCTGTGATTCCGAACGCATACAACCCTAATCTCTTCAAAGTGAGAGTGAACAGGCTTCTTCTGGGTAAGCTCACTCCATAGTCGACTCTGTCTCTGTCACCACTGACCTTGACTAGACTCAAGAGCAAAACCCATATAAAAAAATTAAAAACAAATTGTCCAAAATTTTAAGAAAATCAATTCTGTAGTTTTTGCGTCTATTCAGATCATACATCCATCAGACAAAAATTCTAAAAACTATATTTTCGGCATCAGAATTGTTCGCACACCTCGTAGCTATTATTTTTATTTTTGTTGCTGAATGGATGCTCGTGACCTCGATCACGCCTGATGGAAAGCGATGAGACGAGCGAGCCCAGAGGATGCCTGTTCACTCTTGCTTTGAAGGCAGACGGGTTAAATGTCGAAGGGAACACAGACGCTGGCAGAGAGTTCCACAATTCCTTGTTTTCAAATTATTCAATCTACCGTTTTTACTTCATTACTATTTTATTATATATATCCGCTGTATGTGTTCCGTTGGCATATTTAAAAATAAAAATGTGTACAGTTGAGATTTGCTTATTTCTTTATAGCAAACAGACACCTTTTAACAATCAAATCATGTTCGGCCTATTGTCTGGCAACCCTAGCATGAGGTGTACCGTGTACCACGTGCTTAGAGGGTCTAGTGTCAGATGAAGTTGTGATTCTATCTACAGACAAACCTACTTGGAAACTCGGTATTTAGGTACCTATTCCTTTATACCGGTTTTAATAGAAAGAATGTTAATAGGCCAGCAAAATTATGTCGGTCGCACCGTTGTCGTACGAGGGCCGTGTGAGAATTCGTACTACATCGACGCGTTTTACATAAACTAGTATGTACAACATTGTGAATAAATCGCATTCAACTAAGAGGTATTACACGGTATTTATAAGGTGTTAATACTTCTGTTACGTAAAAGATTGTCCAGGTGTTTGATAGCCAACTGTACCTACCCATAGGCAGTTCATTGACAATAGACATTGTCGTATTGAAATGTTTTATGTAATATTTCCTAAGTACCTACGTATTAAATATGAAGGGCTGTCGCATATCGCTTTAAATGTTTTATTTTTTCTTTTGTAAAGTCGTAAATGATTATGACATTACTGGTGGACGGCGGGCACGCGTTAAAGGTGCTAATTAGATTGTCAGCCGCATAAGATTTGCATGTGGCAGAGATCGTTGCCTTGCAACTCGTCCTGTCGCACGCCTGCCTGCCGACGCAAAGGTCGACCACTAGTGATGTCCAACCGTTACACTTTATTTCCTTTTGTCGATAATACAATAACAAAACAGGAAAAGCTCACGGATTTCCTTGTTCTTTTTCGGTTTCCAATTTGAATGGTTCTTTGTGTAGGTACCTATTCCTTATTTTTTGTATTTTATAAAACGCTTTTGAAATCATTATACAAAAAAAGAAAATATGTTTATATTTAAAGGCTGGATAAAGGTTTTACGATCGCTGTTGTCCTCGTCGTGAGTTGCTGAAAAGCTGCCTGCCTTTCGGTTGAATGGAATTGCCAAAATGATTCCGACAAAAAAACATACATTACAATAAATTAAACTATTTTGTTATGACCGAAGAGTTTTGTTTCGGTTTTTCCCACGCCATTAGCTACCGTCATTTATCAGAATCTTACGCACTATATTTATGCTTTATTTTATATAAATGACAGGGAAAGTTAACGTTTATATATTTTGCAAGCAAACAATAAAACTGCTCTATTCAAAACCCGCAACAATAAATATCTATCTTGCGTAATTTACAGTTGTTAGATACGGGACACAAGTGAAACAACAGCGGGCTGTGAACGCACTGACGGCTGACGGTGACGCTTTATTTTAAACATGCGTGCACGGGCCCGCGGGTGGGGGCGCGGTGTGCGGGGTGCTGCGCGGCGCCACAAACACATACATTTATTTGCTTGTACATAACAACAGTCCAAAGCTACGAATTATCTATTCATCGACATCGACAAAGTCCCCACGGTGGCGCTATAGTGAATGTAGGAAACTGAAGTATCGTTACAACACCGGACAGCACTAGTTTGTATGTCCCATTCACAAGCGTCTTAAATGTAATACATAGTACAACAGGTGGAACATTCATGATTTATACCGCTGTCCGATCTGAAGGCGGAAAATAAATGGATTGTGTGTAAAATTGATTACGACATTAGCAACAAAATTATAACATTGTTTCGTGTAGGCTTTGAGGTCTATTGTACCTATTTCATATTGTTTTACACGATATGCCTGTTTTAATTATACTAGATCATAATGTCTATGGGCAATAATTGTGGGCACGCGATATTTACAACATCACCTATTGTTCTTTTGTGCTAAACCTGGTCTGACAAACTGGTTGACAACGACGGGGTACCTTACGAAGAGATGCAACACGGATAGACTGGCCGATGGCCTATCCGTTGCTGTCCTTACAGGCATAGTTTAAAAAGCCCATGAGGTGGCTTTACTACAAAAAACGAAATTGATACGAGAATCCCAATAATTTTTAAGTAAAGCAAGTTCCATTCAATTTAAATGCAAATCTATGGCAAATAAATGCCCACGTACACGGTACATCGTCGTTGTTAGCTGTGCTGTACTTTAGTGGCATGGCATCGCGTGGTGTTTTCACCCACTCATATACAACCATGCACATAGGTATTTATTTTGTTTATAATAAATTAGAGAGCAACAAAGTAAGGCCTTTTTAGTTTAACGATACTATTCAATACACCTGAATGAGGGTAGAGTTAGAAGGTATTATAAATGAGAGGGATCAAGCACCTAGCAAGTACCGAAACAGGTTTTAGGTATATTTTCATTAAATTATTTATATAAGTCAATAATTCGTTTTCCTGTAACTATTTAAAGGTATTGTAAATGAGAGGGATCAGGTACCTAGCAAGTACCAAAAAAGGGTTTTACCTTTTCATTAAATTATTTATATAAGTCAATCATTAATTTTCCTGTAACTATTTAAAGGTATTGTAAATGAGAGGGATCAGGCACCTAGCAAGTACCGAATAGGATTTTACCTTTTCATTAAATTATTTATATAAGTTAATAATTAATTTTCCTGTAACTATTTAAAGGTATTGTAAATGAGAGGGATCAGGCACCTAGCAAGTACCGAAAAAGGGTTTTACCTTTTCATTAAATTATTTATATAAGTCAATAATTTGTTTTCCTGTAACTATTTACCTAATAATTACACTTTAAACAAAGGAATACCTACCACACGTTATGTACAATTATGGCCGATAGGTACCAAATGTTTTCATAAGGATATAGGTAACATTGGTTTTATAAATACTGCTCAGAGGTACCTACACATTGTTTGGTATAGGAAATGTATTAAATTAAAATATTATTAAACCTAGATTTTACCAGTAGGTAAAATTAGATTAATTTTAAAATCTTTATATGGTCATCTCTTTTGACATAGGCCAAGTCCGATTCTGGCCACTTTTTAATATGGTATTAGGTTAATTGCACGTCTTAAACGTTTTTGAAGCCATTAATGTTAAATTGGACACCCACACTTCTAAGTTATTTCTTCAAAATGCTCGTATAATAGACACATTAAACAGCATTAGGAATCAAATTGATACTTTATCTTTTAATGGTAACATTGCATCTGTTTTTACATCTACCGACATTGCTCAAAATACTCTTTAAACTGAAACGTAGTTGTGATTGCGATATTATAAATCTCAGGGGTTTATTTCATACAACAATCAACGCAGGGACAGATATTATTGGATACCGTGGCCCCTGGCACAGGCAACTGAAGGAACACGGGTCGGTTTTAGACAGTAAGAGTCTGACACGCCCTCCCGCTCTGCCCAGAGCGGGAGAAGTTATTTGATGATTTCCCAACCCCAAAAAAAAAAAAAGGGACAGATATTATTAACCCTAGATACCGCTATAGATACGGTCAAAAACCTGCCCGAGGCAACATCTTTAAATAAACAAAAACAAATGCCAATTAATCTCAAAATAAATGATTGAAAGCCAAAACAAAAACAAAAGACGTGTTTATTTCACTTTGTTTGTTTTTATTTCGAGAATAAGGTGCATCCATTAACATAGAACAAGATCTAGTAACGCGTAGGCTGTGAAAAGGATACATAAATCTGTCCTTGATTGTCGGGAGAAAATCGTGAAACCAACGAACTGAACTTGGAATTGTGGCACCGTTTGAAAGACCGTGGGCGGGCAAAATTATTTATATCTTTTACCAGTAACTTGCTAATATCTTGTTACAAAACAATATGCAAGTAGAGGCTAGAAAATGGTTTTTCAGCAATTACCACCAGAGGAGATAGTTGTCGAATGAATGCAAGTCAAATTATTATTTTGTTATAAAAAGTTTGGTACCTTAATCTAATCCTGACCCAAAGTCTACACACAACCTATTAATGATAATAACAATTACATAACTTGTATGTTTCACAATACCTAAATACAGCACAAAATATTCGGATACATACTTTAATCTTATCAGTAAATAATTACCTATGAATATTACTAATTACAAAATTAACCGGATTGTAATTGGGTTTTCTTTTCCCAAATTACCTGATATATGATAATGACCCCGCTTATATCAGACGGACCACATAACGTGAGTCTACGAAGCTCTGCTTCTAACTAATTTTCCTTATGTTGTTTGAAAATAGTCGCTTTATAAAACTTTGTAGAGAATTTCATGAAATAATGTTGACTTAGCAACGGCTATACATGCATAGTTCACACGTTTTGTTTGCGGGTTAAATGTAGTGCTAATTTACTGTGTCGGATTGCACGCACACATTCCAGAATTGTGTTGCTTCTTTCCATCGAAAGCATTTTATTAACATCGTTATTGGAAATTGGAATTCTACAGATACTTACGAAATAAATATACCTATATATTTCCCGATGCTATGGTTTCCTTCTACGCAAAGAGAAAGGGACTCCGAACGAAGGGTGTTACCCTGTCTTCTATGTAAAATAACAAATTGCTATCACTAATCCGTATACCAAGTATGGTATACTTACAATTTTCATTTCCCTTTGTGCAGTCAACAGTTACAACGTGCCAAATCTAAAATGCCTTGATAGGTTTTGTATTATTACATGATGACTGATCCTTCCTTTGATATTTGATTCCCTATAGATTTGATTAGAATCTATTATGTCATTCTTCTTGGAACTGTTCCGGTGGTCACGTTAAACGTTCACACCTACCGACGAAACCAGTAAATTGTTTACGACCCCTGCACATCAGTGTAAACACGCTGGTCAATAAACTTGATGATAACGTTTACGATTTGCAAACGCATTTTAGCTACTGCGGAATGTGTAATAAAGATCTGTTTCTCTGAAACTCGCCTCCAAAATACGTGGTTAGAGTATAAAACAGTCAGGAAATTGGTTTAACCATAAGTGGTCGGCAGTAGAAGTCCACAGGCTGATTTAATCATGAACAAGTTATCATAATATCACGTTTTGGTCTTCGATTTGTACCTAGCAAATGCAGCTAGACTCAATAGAGTGTAGAGTCACATGATAAACGTACCTTTGTAACGCCACAAGAAGTGATTCAGGAAAATGTTATCATTAACTATGAATGTAAGTTTGAATGAAAGATAACCTCGCTAGGCTTCTATAACCTCTACGTTGGTGATTGCAAATGTAACTAACATGTTGTGTCTAGAAATAAATCGTGGACAAACAATTTAACCTTTAGTACGTTCCACTAAAAAATTATAAAGATTTTTAGAAATAAACGAAAGATTTTGTCTCCAATATAAACACGATAACACATTATACAGTTCGAATAGAGATTAGAAATATTGAAATCATTGGACATAACATAGGGCTGCACCAATCTGTTCTTCATAAAAAACTCTATTCAAAATGTTCGACCATGAATCTGGATTTGACCTATCAACTCGAGTTCAGATTAGTAAAACTGTCTCTGTCATTCTGTTTTGAGTCGAGATTCATAAGCTGTACTTGAGCGTGTTTCTAGAACCGTACGAGCCTAAGTCGTTGTATTCACGGACGGGTGACACGACAGCTTGCATTATTTAAACAGAAGTAAAAATAAACAGCATAACCACAGCACAGGAGGATGTATTTTTAGAAATCTTATGTTGATTCAGTCATCAAGTGCGGTGTAAGGTTGCAAGTCTACTGGCTAAGTGGAACATTTGTACACACGGAGCAGGCTCCGGTAAATCAGTACCTCTTCGGTGTTCGCACCACAACTGCGCGGTGTTCTGTTTGCTTTGCTGATTAGGCGTATCTACTTTTACTTGAATCATTACTGCAGGCAAAGCAAAAGTTTCATTGGCTTGTTTCTAAAGTTTCCTTCCGCGAACTGTTAGTTATATTATGTCAGTAAAATAATTGAAGCTCCCTCAACCGTCACGTGATTTGTGGAGTGTTCTTTTAATTTTCTCGTGCAACCGTAATTGTCGAGAACTCACATTTATGTATCTACCTGCCTTTAGTAAAACTAGGCCACAGTGCCTTTTACTTGTCATCTTCTTGTATTTAGAAATTAGTAGTGTAGGTACAGTAGTTTCGAGAAAGAGATTTTGAACATGAGTCATTTTAATTTTGGCAGTCTTTACATCAAAAAGCCCGAACGCGTGAAATTCACATTTCCGCTTGAACCAGGAATTGAACTCGAAACCTAAAACCATAAATCTGGAAAACTGATAGGATAGCCCAGTTCGATATCGTAGTATTGAACTTTTTATCAGTCTTTTGCTTTTAGGCCCAATAAAACAGTATTCGTTTTTTCTTTCACACTATGTGTTTAAGAACTGTGCCAAATTATCTAAGATTTACTATTTACAAAGTATAATGAACACGTACTTTTCATACAACTTTCTGTTAGGTAAGTGATAAGATAATCGTATCTATGATAAGAAGAGTAGGTTGAATAAATGAATATATAAAGAGAAGAGTGAAAAAAAGTTCATATAATAACTGGACGTAGATCTAAAAGCAAAGCAGTGGTGCATGGCCGAACAAATAACGTTTTAGCAGTAACCGTATCTGTTTTTTTGAAAAAGTTCCTTATTATGAAGTGAATTACAGAGATAAAGAAATGATTACATACATTTAGGTGATATTCTACATATACACAATATTTATTTTAATGTAAGGCCAACGAGACGAGATAAAGAATGTAAACAAACTTTCAGGGGTTCATAACATTACTATTTAAAGATTTTTTTTTCGTGGTGAATTGATAGCTTCCAAAGGTTGTTAACATTCTTTATCTCGTCTCGTTGGCCTTACTTTAGTAAATCACACGCATATTTTCCTTTTTGTTCGGCTCCTAGGGATCGTATTATGATGTTAAATAGCCTATAACCTACCTCAAGAATTGGGCTATCAAATGCAAAAATATTTTTTCAAATCCGACTGGTAGAGTGGAACTACCAGTCAGATTTGAAAAATTCTTTTTGCGCGTTCAATCAAACACAAACTCTTCGTCTTCAGCTTTATTATTAGTAGTCTAGCTGATATTAAGTTTAAGTTGGATTGGTAAATAACAGACTATCAGCCTACCTACCTAAAAAGCCTGTCAGTCATTTCTTAATCATCAATTTCATCTTCATATCAGTCCACTAGTAGCGACACTCGAAATTTCCAGCTATAACATATAGATCAGTCCTAAAACCTGTGATGTCGCGATGATACGTTATCTCCACTTTCATGCGATAATGACCTCGCAAGGCCATCCGTCGGCTGATTATTATCTATTATTTATTTTACTAACACGATTACCAAAACCCGCCGTGTTCTACATGAAGCGGTTGTAATTTTTTATGAGTGGATACTAAAGAAGTGATAAACTAAAGCATAAAACGTTTCCATGGTGTAAAGACCTGAGTTTGTGGAGTATCAAGCAAATTTATTTCGTTGTTGTGGTCTTTTGAACTTTTATCTAGGATCAGCTTTACGTAAGAAAACCGTCATATTCGTTAGCAACTAGAAAAACCGATATTTCGTCCAAAATAACAAAAAATAGGTACTGCAGTAATAAAGTAAAACATATGTTTTTAAAGGTGTAAGGCAAAAAAAAATTACCCATTGTCCTTTGTTAAGGTTTTCGTTTAAAAAAATCATCAATCTTTTACAATCATTTCATTTGTTTCTCCGTATTTTAAATATGTACTTAAAACAAACCATTTAATTTCGTAAATAATGTAAGCAATGATCTTTGAGGTCACTTCAAAATATTCGCTCTCCAATAGTCATAAAAAATAACGTCCATGTCGATAAAAATGTAACTAATTATTACAAAGTTAAAATAATTACGTACTCGTTATAATTAGTTAATTTAGATAAACTTTACTCTTTTTGAATAAACGTTATATTAAACTTAGAGGGAAAATACGTGATGGCGCCACTTTTATCACTCGTCTCGTGTCATATCGTGAAATAATTAGAAGTTGTATTAGAATAATGATAAACGGCAGCAGAACCGGATACGGAGGGATCTATTTTAAGCCTACGAAGTAAAATGGGTAACTGTTGTGTCGTAGGCGCGAGCCTATCGCCTACGAACGCCTACATCTGTCTATTTTCTATTAACCTTAATTAATACAAAGGTCCTTAAACTTTTATGAAAGTTAATGAAGGTTGTACTCCATTTGGCTAAGAAAACTAAATAACATTTCTCGTAAGTGTATAAATCAATCACAAAACTTGTAATGGCATTTCTTTAGGTTGAAAGTAGGCTCCACCGTCTTTATGTATTGTTATGAAAATAAATGCGAAATTCCGTTTATTTGTTTTTTTTTTTGGGTTTCCGTAGCGTTTTCATAGCGATTCCGTAGCGTTTTCATAGCGATTCCGTAGTGCGTTCGTAGTGTTGTGGTAGTGTTTTCGTAGCGCGGGCCTAGTGTTTCCGTAGCGATTTCGTAGCGTTTCCGTAGCGGTTCCGTAGCGTTACCGGAGTGTAGCACAGTAACATCCAAATGTAAAATTAGCAAATGAATTACGAAGTTACGAAATATATTATTAAAACTGAAAACCATAACGATTAGTTTTTGTGTAATCAAGAATTAGTGCTCGTCTAGTTTATGCTAACTCGTATGTTGGTCAGTACGACGTTTTTATGAAACTGAAAGTTAGCCTTCGTTATCAAGTTTAACGTCGAACGTGAGATTATGATAACACTGAAATTATCAAATTGAATAATTCGGTTTTATCACGCTTTTGGGGCAATTGTCTCTTGGCAACTATCTGAAAAGTGAGAGCATTCTCAAATTGAGTGCAAGCACACATCCTGGTAGTAAAGTGCAATGCTATTGATCTTAGATAGTACCGATAAGCCATTGACGTAAGTAGTGTCAGACATGTCGACTGCCGTTCTGAATGTTATGTAAATATGATTGATTTAATACCTACTGTGTGGAACGCCCTTCAAAAGTTGACACTATCACGATGATCGGCCTAAGGATCGGAAAAGTGGTTAAATCTGTAATTTCCTACAGCAGATAATTAAATATGATTGTTATCTGTCATCAACATTATTAACAGCTTTATTTACCTAAGCATCATGCAAACTAACGTTTATTGAAGCCCTCGTTATCAACAGTTTCCAGAATCTTGTAGCCTTTAGCTGTTAGATCATTTATTTAATGACGAGTTTCCTGTTTCGTCATTAGGTACATAGCCATAGCAACAGGTGATCAAAATATTTGTCTATGCCGTTTTTCTCCCCTACATAAGCAAAGAACAACATTTGCGGTGTTGCATACGTCTAGTAGTAAAGTTTTAACGACATAGACCGCGTGCCGAGGCTCCCGGCCAAAATAAAAATCGAACGACTCGGTACACCTACTTACTAAATGCGAAGATAAATGTTCGCTGAATGGATGCGGCATGTAAACACATTTTCTTTCCGAACCGGCCTGATGGTGACATTTATTATGGTTTTAACTGGTCTGCAGGTACTCTGAATATGATGAGTCTGCGCTTAGACGACCAAACGCATCAGGAGCTGCAACTTATCTTTATAAAGACCATTTTAGTTTTCAACATAGCTATTTGCGGAAAACATTTTTGCAAGCAGTAAAATATACGAGTAGTTCATCTGATAAACTATATTCGTATATATATACCTCCTCCGTAATATATGTATAATATAGTAGTGTGACGCATGAATCCGCAATCTATTTTCGGTCGGCGGTCCGCATCAGTTCGACCGCGTGCAAGTTCAGGGAAACTAGTGGAGGAAATGTTTTATTGAACTATGAAAATTAGGCCAATGTGCCAGCCTGTCCATACACTATTTTACAAGACTATGTTTGAGGAAATGTGTGTTCCAGTCACACGATACATCTGCGCTATTTATGTCTTCAACCAAAATAGGACGGCCGAATTACATTAGAGGGTTAATGGTTCAAAATTATTAAAGCTATTGAGGTCAGTTATTAAATACGGGTCCCAGCAGATTTAGTCTAGAACGGGTTCAGAGTTTCGGATATGATCACGTACGACCTAAATCTGTACCAACATAGTTGCGTGGGTACGAATCACATTTGGCATGAACCGCATGTTTTTGAGAATTTTAGAACAAGTTATGTCATTTGAAACAAGTTAAAAGTTGAAAGTAGAGCCATAACTAATGTAAGCGGGTGAGGTTTATCTCCTTAAAAGCTGTCTTTCTTTTTTATAGTTGGAAAATGATAATCCATATTCTATCACTTTTTTTGATATATTTAAATGATCTCCCGAAAGCAACAACCAACAAAATGGTTCTTTTTGCAGATGACAGTACAGCAATAATAAAGTATACTAATTCAAATAATTATAAGAATGACATAAATACTTGCTTAAGTGACATTATACATTGGTTAGATAATAATAATTTAGTTATAAACCTGAGCAAAACAAAACTCATGCATTTTTATCAACGCCGTGAAAACCCAAATATTAGCATTTCCTACAAGGGCTGTGATATTGAAGAAGCTACTAAGGCTAGGTTCTTAGGCATTATAATTGATAACCAACTTACATGGAAAGGAAACCTCATGTTGAAGAACTATGTAAGAAACTTAGCAAATCCGCATATGCTCTTTTTCAACTGTCAAAGAAAGTTAACAGTCAGGCTCTTTTAACAGCGTACCATGGATTGGTTGCCTCTGTTTTGCGGTATGACATTATTTTCTGGGGGCAGTCCACTGATAGGGAGCTGGTATTTAGACTGCAGAAGCGATGCATTAGGTCAATGTGCGGTCTTAAGACAATTGATAGCCGTGTTCCCTATTTTAAATCATTAAACATTTTAACTTTTCCTTATCTATATATAATGGAAACGGCTTTGTTTGTGAAATGTAACCCACAACTATTTAAAAAACTATCAGAGGTCAGGAAAAATCCAATACGAACTCAATACATTTTTTTGGTATTGCACCACTCATATAATATAATAGGTATTGCACCACCACTTATATAATAGAGTACCTAACATTATAAAAAATATGACTATATTAAAATTTAAAAGGCGCTTAACGAATTTTTAATTATGAAAACTTATTACACGATTGACGATTTTCTTAATGATGATTCACTAACTGATTGACATACTGTTATTCTGATTGACATAAATATTGCGATCCTCTCATTGACCTATTTTATTTTATTTAATTTATTATCATGCTGACATTTTTAATAATATTTATATTGTAATTCCAATGATCTGACTTATTGTTAATTTTTAATTTGGAATTGAAACTTTTGCATGCCCATGTGACGGTAAAATATGGTGAACTTTATTATAAAAAACACCAATGTATACTATACCCATGTTTGCAAGGAAATAAATGATTTGATTTGATGATTTGATTTGATTCAGGCTTCTTTGGTCATCTTTGGCTATTTCATTTGCTATGCCTGCGTGGGTGTCGGGAAATATGCCAAGGGAACTTGCTACCGGGATTAAAAGTCCCCTTTGTGTTAATCCAGTTTATAGACTATATGTGTGCCAAATTCATCCAAATCCGTTCAACGTTTTTGCCGACAGGACATACTTCAAACGACATTCGAACGGACAAAAATTAGCCGTTACTATTTTATTATAATTAAGTATAGATTTTCACCTTTCACTACATACCTGACGTTCCGTTTGTCACCTAAGTGATGTTACGTGATGATTAACGGGTAACGTCCAACGACTGACTCCTTACTATTAATCTAAACAAACACCATATAACTATTATGTATGACTGTACTAGTGATTCATTAGACTCTTCCCCCTCCTTTCCAAGCTTATCAATGAGGACTTTCTGTCAACCGACCTGCGCCGGAGCATATCTACAATTTAATAGATCAACATGGTGCGGCACGTGAATGTATTTATATGTCCACTTCCTGACGATAGTGACTACTTATGTTGCTTTAAGGCTCCCACAGACAGGCGCGATGCGACAGCGCGCCCCGACTCTAGTAGAATAATTTCTATGGATCTTCATGCAAGTTGTTCTACCAGAATCGCGTCTCTTCGTCGTGTCTGTCTGCGGGAGTCATTACATAGTGAGATTAAAAACAAACGTAGTATTTAAAAACAGTGTTAGTCATGATATGATCGGATCACGTGTACTAGGTAATTAGTTTAGACCGCGGGAAGGCAAGACCTAGATATTTCCTACATAAAACAGACGCCTTAAATAAACAGAACAAAGTAAGAAAGCAAGAAGTAGGAAAGTAAACTTTACAATTGAAAAGCTTACAAAAGCAAATGAGAAACCAAATAAAAAGTTATACTATATAAAAACCGGAAAAGATACCGCAACCGCGATTTGCACTGAAACAAACACGAAGAAAATAGTTCTCTACGGATTTACTGAATATTACAAAGAACCGGAATTTCACCTACACAACATAATCATTGAACTATTCTATAGTATAATGAACGTGGACCTGACGGGATATATAGAAGAGACATCCAAAGTGGGTAGATACAACAACAACAACAATAGACCACTTGTCATCGAATTAATTAGCAAAATAATGGCTAAGTACGTAATAAGTAATGGCCAATATCTTCAGGGTACCCGGTTATTTATCTCAGACTTCCTAGATACCAACACGCGAAGGGAAAGGCCATTGATGCGAGAAGAAATGCTTCAGGCTCGAAGAAACGGAATATTTGCAATCATCAAACACAATCAATTGTTTAAAGAAGGACAAAAAGTTAAGAAAAAAAAAACGAACCATAAAACAATGACTCGATGGAAACCACATACAATTACAATGTAGACCGAATCTGCGACCGGTACCACCATCGAAGGCACTAATCTCATATCATATCACTAATCACTCCTTTAGAAAACATAATAAAACCTTGTGAAATTCTCTTCCAAAACATGCAAAGCATTTATAACAAGTAACACAATATAGAAGCATTTTTAACAGAAAACCCTATATATCAAGCTATATCAGTCTTTTTTTTTTTTTTTTTTGGGTGGGAAATCATCAAATAACTTCTCCCGCTCTGGGCAGAGCAGGAGGGCGTGTCAGACTCTTACTGACTAAAACCCAGCCGTGTTCCTTCAGTTGCCTGTGCCAGGGGCCACGGTAACCCTCTTGGAGTTTTCCGCAACCCTAGCAGGCATCGGTCCTAGCAAACCCCGTCATTGGTGCTGACATCTCTTTGAGTCAGTCAGTTGAATCAGAGTCCTGGCTATCCGAAAACAAAATTTCCCTTATCCAAATTAATGGCTATAATATTGCATCGTCATACTGCCGGAAAACAAACTGAGTATACAGAGAAAAATGATATCTCAAACATGTCTACAGAATATGTACTGGAAGTGTGCGCTGCTGAGTTACCTAAAGAAAACCTTTTAGTACTGGAATACAAGAGAGCAAGATATATTTATTGATAAATTAAAACAAATTCTAAACTATTTAAGTATAATAAGTGTAACATTGTTACAGGTGGATATTTTAATATTAATATTTTAGGCAAAAACTAAAAAAAACTAACCAGTTTCTGGATCTCATGCTAGAATACAAATTCACTCAACATCAAAAAAAACCTACGCGTATTACATAAACATCCTCAACATGTCTTGATCTAATATTTACGAATTTCAGCGACAAAAATATGTCTACAACCGTAGAAAATTTGGGACTTTCGGATCACAGTGGAACAATTTTATTATAATCTAAGCATACCTCAACCAGCGAAACAAAACTCCTGGTACACAAATAAAAGATTATTTAACATGGCGAACATTAAAAAATTAACAGTACACACTTAGGCACCGATCTTGGCTAAACATACCAACATCCAAGCTAAAAATGCATTCTACAAGCCCCTACGTAATGTCTGTATATAACAAACTACCTGAATTAATAAAGAAAGAAGAAAAGTTGAATATATTTATTAAAAAAAACTTACTTATTACTGATAAACAAATTTTATTACTCTAGATGAATATTTAAATGATAAACATAAATAATAGGGACAAAAAGTATTAATAATAGTTATAACAATAACATTGCCTATCAATAATAATGTAATTTAGATACTATTTAAAGGGTATGTAAAGGAAATTACCAATTTAGATTTATATAATATAATAATAATAATTGATAACAATAATTAACGATAATCACGCAATATAGAACAGTTATGTCTAAAATATATTAATGATACGATAATTATTAATAAATAATATACTATTATCAATTAATAAATAATATAACAATAAAAAAATCAATAAAATAGCAATAATAAGAAATAAATAATATAGCAATAATAATAATTATTCAAAGTAAAACAATTTATATAAATGAATAAACATAATTATGATACAGAATTATTTACCGGAATGTATAATCTAAATTATTTAAGTACATTTTGCAGATAAAATAATACATAAATAATAGCGAAATGTCAGTATTTTAATCGCATTAATGTTCCCACAATAACAACTTAATTATTTTCTAAAACAAGGAGAACAAGGACGAGGAGAGCCTACTCTTTTGCTGTGCCCTACAGGGTCCATAATGATCTAAATTATAATAGTTACCTAAGTACACATTATGGTAAAGCAATAAAGATATCGAGTATTGATAGATGGAGGAACAGTGACGATAATAAATGAGGATGACGATTGATGATCCTCTTCCGCAGTGACGTAGAGGTTTCGAATTACAGTTGAATATGCTAGTTTTTACCGAGGTTTAGATTTTCTGATTTAGGTTTGGTATAGGAGACGCATTTTGGTTTTGTAACGAAATAGTGTTAATATAAATAGTGGATAACCACAATTTAGGTATAAATACCTTCACTGTTAAATAGTAAAACGTAAAATCCTAATGTGATTAACTCATTTTAAATTAGTCTATTATTCTCGAAACAAAAACCCTGCTGCTTTCTGGAATCCTGCTCAGGTGGAAATTCACAGATGACTCCGCCCTGGAGTGTAAATGCGGTGCTGTCCCGCAAATAATGGGGCACTTAATATCGTGTCCAGTTTGTCCTATTGTCTGTACGCTACGGGAGTTCATGGACACGGGGGCCACTGAAGGAGCCAAGCTCGTAGCCAAATTCTGGTCTGACTATTTATAGATTCCCATCGACACGCTAAGAATAGATTATTATTAAATTCTAAATATTTTCCTCCAAAATTGGAAAATTCGGGTTTCGGGTCTCGGAAAAAACCACAAGAAAATTTTTATATTTGCTTCGAAATCTAAATAAATTAATAATTAGGTCTCAAAATTTACCTTATAAAATAACTTAGGTATTAAACTGAACTTGTGTGGATTGTGTACTGGTCAATTTCCCCCATGATTTTAATTCAAAGTAACTAATCTACGGACCAACGAAATGCACAAAGCCGACTGCATAGCTTATTACTTCACGGTATGCCGTCGAACTATTAACTAATTACTCGCCCGCCGTGAGACAACTCGCGAGCACGACCCGAGCCGACCCGAGCTGCCCCGAGTCTCGACCCGAGCCGCCTCGGTGCGCACCCGCAACAAATCTTCTACATGGCGTACTTAAATTTTAAAACCAAAAACGGTGACATAACAATGCCTTGTAGACTTGTACCTTAACAAATAAGATGGTGCGAGCCATGAAGGCCAAAGCCAAGTTCACGGTTTCGTTCAACGACCGCTGTTATCATTACCATTCAATGCGAAGCCCCGGTTCATTACTGGCGGCCGCGTTCGATTTCTAAGTGAACCGATTAACATATTTTAGCAGTTCGATAAAATATATTCATTTGTTTCACGATTCATCACATCGTGTGATACATCCAAGGTAAAATAAATAATAAAAGTTGATGTGCCAAAAATTCTTGTTTGCCGATCGAGTCGGACGATTCGCTGACATGCGTGTTTGATTCTATAATTGCGCAAAACTGCAATTGATTAAGAAGTGTGTAGGTATACGATGCGCTTCACCTATTAAAAAAATATTTTACTATTTCTACGATTCATATTGAATCGTAGAAATAGTAAAATATTTTTTTCCTCAAAATCGAACTAGAAAAGTTTGAAGCTCCATGTAGGGACTCCGATTATCTAATATTTGTTAACCGTACGGCTTGTTACAAGACTTTTAACTCTTCACAGTTCACGGTCTTTCATACAGGGTGGCGATTTAGTCATCCGCATCCGTCAAGGGGTTGCTTCTACACGTCATTCTAAACAACTTTCGCTATGAAACTCATAACTGAACTGTAAAAAAAAAACAATATGTCATACTTACATCGAACTGTTGTATATGAAATAACCCCTTGACGGATTCAGGTGACTAAATCGCCACCCTGTATTTATCACAATCCAAATGTGCGAAACCATAAAATAAATACGTAGTGTACCGGCCATAATTGAAGTTCTGCATCGGTATTCCGCAAATCGCACGTAGGTATGGTGTGTGAAATTCGCGGCCAGCTCAACTTTTAACTTTTTTTTAATTTACACGAGCCTCGAAACCCACTTTACGGTCTCATCTGCATATTTTAAGTCACACGTTACAAAATTACATTAATTAACGGTCAGATAAATTGTTTTGTTTAACTGTAACCTTACCTATACTTAAAAAGGCCTTTTTAACGCGGTTTGTATGAAATATTTTCTTTGGAAAATCCAGCGGGAAGGTCGGAAATTTGTGTGACATTTTTGTATGAAATTCACCCCGGGCGACGCCGGGCACGATCAGATTGTAAGATATATTTTATGTTAAAACAAGAAATTTCACGCGAAGTCGCAGGCAGAAGTTAGTAATTGAATAATAATCAATGTATAGAATAGCTACCACGACAACATACAGCACAGTCAGCTATAATACCACCTTTCTGACAAGCATTTTTGAAATGAAAACTTTTATAGCCGAGATTTTTTGGTAGAGTGCGCACTAAATAAATCTGCTTACGGCCGAAATTGGAACTATTGTTTGCCGCCATTTTGACATTTATGTCAGGTGTCATGAGAGTGTGCTGTTTTCCAAAGTAAATAATCGCCATCGTTATGCCGAAAGTAATTAAAAGTGCTGCCAGGGGTTATCATTTTGAAGGTCACACGTGCTTGCGAAGACGAACGAGATAACAACGCGCGTACGGTACCGTTTTCCAAACTTAGAGCTCGCGTTGCTTATTTGACAGGTAATTTTTAGGGCTGCCATAACAACAAAATTCCCCTATATATTCGTACCAGGCAGTGGTGCCTAGATAACGTGTTAGTTTTTGGGTGGTACATACATATTATGTACCAGCGGCCTGCCCGGTATCATGTAATATAGCTAATGCATTATTGTTATTTTGTGCTAGGCATTTCCGAACGCACCGCCACCCAAATAACTTGAAGAGGGTAATGTAGTAATAGCTTCATCTTCGAAGATTGTGACCCCAGGAAAAACAAGGGGCCGAACCAAAAAAATGCTGAAATAGACGATTTTAATAAGTGCGCTATAGGGCATAAAATTCAACAATAATAGCAAAAAAAAACTTTGGTTGGAATTAAAAGCCGATATTGATTTTAAATATGGCAGAACATCGTTTCGGAGTATTTAAAAAAACTATGGGCTACAAATAATAGAACGCAGCGATATTGCAGCTTGGAGAGCAAAATATATTATGAGGCAACGAAAGAATCGTCAGGAAGAAATCGACCTGTCATTATTATCTTGATGAAACGTACATACATGCTCCAAACCACCTCCACAAATGTTGGCAATTGTAGGAAGTGCCTGGTGTTTTTACTTCTGATAGTGTGGGAGCAAGATGGATTATAAGCTCATGCTGGAGGTAGAACTGGGTTTGTTGAAAACGGACTGACAAAACTATTACTAGGTATTCAATAAAAGATTTGCAAGGCTCAATGGAAATAATCTAGTAAGTAGGTACATTATTTATACCAAGCTAGTAAATTTCTATAATTACTTTAAGTTTGAGTAATGAAAAATCATTTTTGATTTAAGTGAAGGAAAAAAGATTAGTTAGGCTGGCAACCTTAGGGACACCAGTCGCGGGCAGACTTATGGGCAAAACTTATGGGTCCGCGTCACCGACATGCTAATGTTGCCCCAGACTGGCGACGGCGCGGCGCGGCGACGCGCAGCGGCTGGGCCTGTGTACATTTTAGGGTTTTCACTTCTATCGGCGATCCCCATGATAGGCATTTTTTTTTAATTATGTCTTTTTATGACGAGAGATAAAGAAGACGGTTTAAACTAGAAGCGTTATTCAAATTGGAAGCGTTGAAATGGACAAAAAAAGCCAAGAAAAGTGAGACACACGATCAGTATTTACAAAATGTGTTCTGATATTGCGTGGCCTTCATCGGGCCGCAGAGGCCGCGGATCCGCGAGTTCATGGTGAGGGCTACTTTTATTGCTTCATTCCATTTAACCCATTTCATTGACGTAATCCAGCCGCCGCTTTTATCGCCTAGCTGCGTCCGCGTCGGTTGCTGGGGTGCGCTCGCCGATATGTAACCACGCACAAAGCTGTACCAGCTACAGTCAGTAAAACCATTTCTTAATCCGAATAAATTATTAACTATATCGCCGCACGATAGATCTCAGTCAACGCCACATGTATTTTCATGCAATAAAAACATGCTCTTGCCTTCTTAATGTAAATTCTAGCCGCCATTTTTACTAAAGTAAATAGATTGTGCATATTGATGTACCATTGCAATTGTAGCTGATTGATATTTATGAACGATTTATGCTTCATTCATCACGTATTCGTTTAAAAGTCCAGCAAAGGAGGCTTATGTAAAAGCAAGTTTAATTTGTTGAGGCTCACTTTTAACATCAATCACAACCACTTAAAATATTATTTGATTTGAAGAAAGCAACATCTGTTTCAAGACATGTTTGTACAAATCTAAAAATATTATAAACAATACATTGAGCTAAATTATTTCTTTTTATGCTTCCTAAAAACATTTCTGTAAGCAAAAACATTACTCGAGCCGAAACGTAAGATAAAAAACAGCAATATCGATGTAGGCTCACTAGGCTCCGTCACGTTTCTCGAACAAGTCACAAACACCAGACAAAAAATTAACAATCTATACATCTTAATGAAATAATGAGTTTTATCTAACTTAGCACAATTACTTAGGCTTCGTCACCACAACATTGACCGCGCGACCCTCGGCTCGATGTCGTTCTCACGACTCACGAGCCTAACGCGAAAATTAACAACGACGATTTAATTGATACAAACTGCTGCGAGGTGGCCACGACCTGACAGCATTAAATGGCTCGATGAGTGTCGGGCCAATAGACCAAGAGAGATTCATAGACTAACAATACAAAATATTTGGCGAGCAGTCGCCACACATGCTGAGCACCATAAACTTTAACCAATTGATAAAGACATTCATAACATTTGAATTTACGATTGAAGTTCCGAATATAACATAATCGATATCGAAAGAAATGTAAACACATTTTATAACAGATTATCTTCTACCCGCGACTTCGTTCCCATGTAATTCGTAAGACTCCACAATTTACTAAGTTATCAGCCACATTTTTATAAAACTTTCCTGTATAGTGTTTCCTGTGTTTGTAGTTTTGGTCTCAGCAGCCAAAATATGAACTCTCTTCATATTTTAGCTGCTGAACTGTACATCCCTTGCTCCCGCGTCACCAGTCCTGACTCTCTCAGGACTGGTGACGCGGGAGCAAGGGATGTACAGTTTTCCGTGTGAGAGGAAACTCGTCCTGAGGTCAACACCCGCAGTACTCATTTCCCATTCAAAATCAAAATCAACCTACATGGGCACTTATGAAACGTCAGAAGCTAGGTGCACGGTTCTAATTGGTCGTTTCTTATGGAGTAGAGCCGGCAAGAAACTCCGCGGTTAATCTTTTAAAAATAATTGGCTTTTACAATGTTTTCAAATTACAGTGCTAACAGTTATGGGAGGACAGTGTAGGCCTGTTAACTAGTACCAAGTACTTAACTAAATAGAATATGGTCTACAAATTTACAGTCTGCAATATTCTCACATTCACAAAATATAAAAGATAAATAAAATAATAAAAATAAAAGCCTATTTAAACCAAATGACATAATTGCCATTACAACTGTAACAAATCTTAATTAATATCTTGTCTACAAAAGCCATTAGTAAAGAATTGTAATTAGAATTGTCAAATAATGAGAAGATTATGTCAAAGAAGTACGTAAAAAAAAAAACAAAAAAGTTACATCGTAATTTGGGAGCAGCTAATAAACATTTACATAGTGATGCCGTTAATGAGGTACCAGGGAAGCCACATGTGCAGAAGGAATTATGGCCAGACTTCGTTGTCTTCAACGTAATCTTTAATCTTATAATATGCTTTTTTGATATGGATACGTTTGATGTGGGTTTTGAACTTCCCATCGCTAAGTTCCGTAACAGACTTAGGCAACTTGTTATAGAAGCGGATACTGTTTATAAGAAGTTACTTGATTGTTTTAGTTAATTTAAATTTGGTTATAACAATTTCATCTTTGATATGTGTATTTATATTATGGAAATCGCTTCTTATTTTGAAAAGTCCTAAGTTTTTGCGAACATACAAAATACTTTCTAAGATATAAAGAGAAGGCAGAGTTAGTATATCAATTTCTTTGAATTGTTTTCTTAGAGACTCGCGAAACCCATTTTATAGACCGCGCGGATTGCCCTCTTTGGTAAAATGAAAATTGAATCTACGGCAGCTGCCGATCCACACAGCAGAACGCCTTAAGACATAATACTGTGGAAATAAGCAAAGTATACTAACCTATTTATAGTCATTGCTAACCTAGCTGTGGCTATATCAGTCAACTGCCTTATTTTTCTTACTGCATATGCAGCTGAACTTAATCTTCCTGAAAGAGATCTAATGTGAGCGCCCCGTTGCAATTTTCAATCTAAAGTAATTCCTAGAAATCGGGTTTCCGTAATAACATCTAGTTACTTGTCATCAAATTTTAAATTTAGACCCACTGGGGTTACATTTGCTAATGAGAACATAAGAAATTTGCATTGCTTGCGAAGTTTTTCGTTTTTAGTGAATTAATGAATGCCTTGTTCCTGCTATACCACCTAGTGGCACAACACTGGTGCTTTCTTACAGATTATTCCCGACGAACAGCTACTTATCACTAAAATAACATAACGGTAGATTGTAAACACACGGGATTAATCATAGACATATATTTTTATTATAACCAAAGATGACAGAAGAGGCCTAAACTTTGTATTTATTTTTTTATTTATGGACCTGTTGCAGGTGGCTCCGAGGAACCTCTTCTGCGTAACCTAGCGTCGGCGGGGCCAGAAGGACCTCCCGCCTTGCAAGAGAATTTAAATTTACGGCGCCCTCGAACCTGGGCTTAGCGCGCTACTGATCACTGAACTAGTGGAGGTGAGACTCGGATCTGTGTTATTATTATTATTAGGGACATCTATTGAAATTGCTGTGGCACCGCACGGGCGGGTGGGGTCAAGGGTCGGCGGGGTTGTCTAGTTACTCTAGTTCGCGAAGGACTCGCCGGCGAGTACGGAACGTAGTTCGTCTGTTTTGTGAAGTCTTGGCTGATTTGCGCGCAGACATTTGACTCCGTTGAAACAGTTATGTCGTCGTCTTTGTCTAACAGTGCGTGTTTGGAGGGTGCGTAATGGGTAGCTGCTCTCACTAGTGGGTTAGTGTGTGTGGTAGCAGAATCGAAGAATCGAGTACTTGATTTTTTAATAAACTGTTTGATGGTCGGCAGATTTAAATCGGCATGTAATTGTTCATTACGTACGTACCAGGGGCTGCCCGTGGCACGACGCATGAATCGATTTTGAAGGACTTGAAATCTATATAATAGTGACGGCTTCGCGTGTGCGAACACAGCGCTAGCATACGTCATAATGGAGCGTATACACGTAGTGAAGATACGGACTTTGGCGTTAAGGGCTAGTTTGCTACCTGTATTGAGTAGAGGGTGAGGGAGACCGAGCGCAAAGCAGGCACGGTTGCGAACGTCCCTTATGTGGTCGGTGAATTTTAATCTGTTATCGAGAGTGACCCCTAGGTATTTGGCCTTTTTATCACAAGGGATTTGTTGGCCGGACATGGTGATCGGACGGGTACGGGTGTATGCATTGCTGTTTTTGCCTCGTTTGACGAATAGCACAGCTGCACTTTTCGTGGCATTTAACTCGATCCGCCATTTCCAGAACCATTGCTCGAGATCGTTGGCTGCTGATTGGAGGTGTCGGGTAATTGACTCGGTATTATAACCTGAGCAATAAATGACTGTGTCGTCGGCGAATAGGGCCAGCTGACACTTATTGTGTTTGGGAATGTCACTCGTGAAGAGCGTGAAAAGGAGGGGGAAGAGTACGGATCCCTGGGGAACACCAGCTCGGATCGGATGTGAAGAGGACAGGGTCTCGCCCACTCGGTAACGAAATGTGCGTTTCGACAAGAAGTCTCGTATGATGAGAACGAGACGGTGTGGCACATTGAGATAGTACAGCTTATAAATTAAGCCGTTGTGCCAGACTTTGTCGACAGCTTTCGCTACGTCGAAGTAAAAAGCGCCCGTCATGTGTCCCCTTTGGTACCCTGCACTTATGTGCTCGAATACGCAGTGGACTTGACGGACACAGCTGTTTGGTTCGAAAACCAAACTGTTCATCGGGAATGAGGTTGTTGGAGTCAGCAAAATCTATTAGTCTTTTATAAATAAGGCGCTCATAGATCTTTCTCATTGAACTGAGAAGGCTTATGGGCCGGTAGCTGGACGGCTCAGCTTTGGGTTTTCCTGGTTTATGAAAGCCAATAACTGTGGCTTCTTTCCACTTTTGAGGAAAGAGATTGTTTTTTAATGCAATACTGAAGATAGTTGACATTAAAACTATTAACTGAGCAGGGAAGAGTTTGACTACTCTGTTGGTGATGCCGTCAGCACCTGGTGCTTTTTTGATTTTATGGTTTCTCACTAGAGAGAGAACTTCATCTGGAACGAGGGGGAGGGGTTCGTTGGGGTCCTCTCGAGGGGGGAGGGCGGATCTACGTTCGACCTCGGGGCCCACTTTGCTACAGTGGGCTTGGTCTACTGGTAGTGAGGCTGGGTGAGCATTGGGCCTCAAGGCTGTCGGTTAGGCATTTAGTTGGTCTACGTCGTCAAAGGCTAGGCTTTGTCTCGGACGGACGAGAGGTGGGATGTCGGTGACCGTATCGGACTTTAGCTTTCTGGTTAATTGCCAAAAAGCTTGATGGGAGGGTTCTCATGAGTGAGTCGCAACGCTCATCCCGCATCTCCTTGATGCGCGACTTTACAGCACGCTGCAAGCCGCGCATACGAGTGCGGTTGGTGGCGTCGGGGAACGCATTTAAAAGGTTAAATCTACTATATTCGTTATTATTCCAGTGAAGGAATAGAATAATTCGACTGTTGCCATGCACTGGTACACAGGGTGGTAGGAGGCACAACATGTTACCATGGATTCAGTACTTACATGATTTTAGATTTGCAACTTTTCGTCGTTTATTTTTTTTTAACAGCTGCATCATACATTTTGACCATGTACGTATTGCACTTTTGTGGGAAACAGCAGTTTTTTTTAATAACCGTACATATAGGGAATATCCGAATATCTATGCAAAGTTTTAACAAAATCTATCCGGTTGTTTTGCGTGATACTGGAACATACATCCAGACAAACAGACAAAAAATCTAATTCTAATTTTTTGCCATTAGAATCGTTCCCAGACCTCGAAATAATTCAACGTACAGTTTTGACTTCGCTACTATTTTATTATTATGTATAAATGACGTCTATAAAGTGCGTGTACACATAAAAAAGCGGTGTTTTTTCTTTTCAGTATCGCAGTGCATTAACGTCATATTTGCAAATGCCAAGCAATTAACAAGTCGGCTCCACAAGGTCTCTTTCAGTAATGGTGGAAAACAATAACGCTAACCAATGACAGAGGCGAAAATTAGCACATGTGAAATACTGTTCATTCACCTGCCAGAGTTGCTATTTAGTTATATCTATCTACTTCAATATGCACGCTCGTAAAAAATCACTCAACCTTAACAATTTGATAAATTCTGTCACTGAAGCTTGTCTGCGCCAGCGCACTATACGAAAATAAAACTCGCTTTGTTTCATATAAAAATGTTAAAACAAAAACAAAGAGCAAATTGGAAAGGAAAGTATTATTATCTAAGTTAAAAAAAAACATAGTCATAAAATACCACTTGAATCCATTAAAACCAGAAAACCGACTACGTCCACGACGAGACAAAACAACAAATCAATAACATTCGTAAAATACTGCGGAACAACGATTTCATTCATACTTGGATATTATTACGCAAATTCACTCTGTCGGTGTCAAAAGTCAGGGGTCATGCACCTGTACGATAAAACAAAATTGATCACTTCAAATACTCATAATTTATTTTTATCAACTTAGGTCATCCGACCACTGACGTAGAGCTAGAATCTAATGGATCTTAAAATATGTTGCTTCAATTTAAATTATTTCATTGGTCGTGTCACGGTTATAGATAGTGATAAGTATGACAAAACAATTAGTTGAATTATACTCAATTAATTCTACACCTAGAAACAAACGTGGGTATTCACCAACGCCTCCTCTGAATACTTTTTTAATATCCAATTAATTATATCAAGGCAATTTAAACTTTTATTTTACTTGAATGTAATTTTTTTAAGTCGTTATCACGACTGATGTATGTTGAAAATTAAGAAAAACAGTGGATGCTACGAGAAACAGTGAATAACAATATATGTACAATAGAAATATGGTAGGTACTAAGTGATAACGAAAGTTTGTTCAGGTGATATGAAATTATGTCTCGTACTCGTGTATTTTGATTGTACATATCGAGTACTTGGGCAAATAGAAAGCACTTATGGTCAATTAAATGGCCGTCCTGTTTCGATTATCTAACGCCTCTGCTCAACAGATAATGCCTTCGTACAAATATTAAACGCGTTACACAATATTTGCAGACCCGTTGGCTCAGTGACTGTGATTCTACGTCAGGGATTACAGTTCAAATTCATGCATTTTGAGAATCTGAATATTTCGTGAATATAAACTTGCATGCTACATACCTACCATAACATCTTTTCAGGCACATCCCACACAGTCATTAAAACAAAAATTGCTAACGGACCATAATAATATTTATTATTAAAATCATGATTATCGCCTCTCAAATTAGCTTAACATAAACATCTATCTGTGTATAGTATGCAGATAAAAATAATTTATCATAAAAAATATGAACACAAGAATATTATAATGACATACGAGAATAAAATAAGGCTGAATACTCACTTGGGTTAAAGGTACAATCTCCGTTCCATTGAGTATAGACAGTCCGTAGACGCGAGGATTCTTGCCGGTGAAATTTCTTGCGACGTCGTCGCCTGCTAATGATTTATTCACTTGATGTGAAAAACGTGGATTAGCAACAACATATTCTGTTCACGCCAACTATATATAAACACGTGTTTTATTATTTGAAATTCGAGTGCTCTATTAGAGACGATTTTTATAAAATAATCCTCTTTATTTTAATTCAATAAATCGGTATTTTCGTTCGCATCTATGATAGAGTTGTGAGTTAAGTGCGTTCGGAAAATGAGTCGGGTGCGTGGAGGGATCGAGCGGCTCGGAGAGCAGAGCGCGCGTCGCGGCGACTTGCGGGCCACTGACTAGGACTGTGCGCGCGCGCTCGATTGCTGTCGATCTTCTTTCTACTCTTCCAATTTTAAATATCGAATGGCTGCGTCTGCGCGCTTTTCTATACTTTCGGCAAACTACAGCGAAGTGAGTCTACGCCCCGCAGCCTGCGACTTCATTCTCATGCAGTGTGACGCGAGCCTTACCCCTGAAGTTAACTTACCATACAAATGGGTGCAGTAATACTAAGAAAAATATCGAAAAGTGCACGCCTCATAACGCTCATTTATTTTAATAACATAATAAATCGTATAATTGTTTTGTAATATAAAAAAGTCAAGTATGTAAGAAAACTTCTTATACTTTTGTACGTGTGTATCATAGTTAATTTTAATAAAAAATCATTTTTAAAACAAAACTACGTAAACTAGGCTACTTACATGAAATACGGCACCAGTTCACCGAATTCTGAAACAAATAAAAAAGCCCGGTCTCGATATATACATTTTTTCGGGGGTTATCATTGGTACATAAAAAATCAGCGTACAGACATCTGAGGGGCAATTCTCGTACTTAAAAAACGTTCAAATTCAAGTCGCAATCTCATCTCAGCGACAATTAATGTCAAAAACTTGTAAAAAATGTATGTAAATTGATTGTATTTTTGACAGATTGAGACTGAGATCAGACTGCGAACGTTCTTAAAATTACGGGAACTACCCCTCAGGACGTCCACGTATTTTTTTTTACGAAACGTTTTTTTTTATAGTAGCAACATAAAATGATTCTTAGAAAGTATGAGATGGTTTAATTTAAGTGTTTTCTCGATTTACATCTACTCATATTATTGTATAAGTGCAATATAATTGTGATAGAGGCATTCGAAGATCACAAAATTGCTTAATCTTGACGATTCGGGGGTAAATCACTAACTCAACCGCTTCGCGTTATGAGGCATGCAATACGATAAGGGTAAACTTATAGTAGAATCTTTAACTATCCTGATTTTAATCAGCGCAAAGTTCAGACTTTCAGAGTTTTGCAGACTCTACTAACCCCTCATAAGTTAATGAATTACTGTATTATTAAGTTATTATGACCGCGATATAACAACAGTGAGAATCTAAATAATATTAAGAACTCACGAGGTTTGATAATAGTCTCTATAACAAATGTTGGTGACTTCACTTTAGGTCATGACTTTGATACGTATTTTGCAAAAAGTCACCACAATGTTAATTACGCTCCCGTCTGTTTTGGCTCGACAATAATCTTACCTAAATAGTTTTTCAGAAAAACAATGTCTTTACGCCCGAAATAAAATCATTAGTGAGACTTTACCACTCTCCACGAGATAATTGAGATCGAGAGCAATATATGCAAACAATGTCAACATAAAAGTGATTTGTACTTATTGGTACATTTGTTTTGTAATATAAAACACAATTGCATCCTAAATCAAATGGTTAGGGCCAACTAATATCTGTACTTTACGACATCGAACTCGTTACCAAAATACTGTGCGTAAATTTTCATAAACCCATTAACAATTACAGAAGACATCTCGACCTACATGTGTCTGTTTACCATGACAATGTATGAGACTATTAGTTGGAAGGTCGAGCAGTAGACGATGATGTCACCAATCACCATTTCGACTGATTTATCGGCACCACTTGTCAGGATTAGGGCCTCCGCATATGAGCCGCCGCGCCGCCGCGCGCCGATCCCCAGTCTCCTGCCCCACGGCCCTTCATCAAACGTAAACATGGCTGAACTAATGTAACATATTTCACTTTTACTACTTACGTGAAGATAAAATTTAATGTGGTGTTGCAATAAATAAAAACTGTTGGCACTATATAAACAAATGTTTGGAGTAAATTTTCCTGTACATGACCATAGACTTCGCGAACGCTTTGCAGACGTAGAGATGAAAGCGTTGTAATGTTACAGTATCGAAACTGGTTATTTGCTTTATGTCACTATAGAAAATGTCTGTATAAGTATATGCTATTTAATTCTTGTCAATGAAATAACACCTACTTTATATTTTGCTCGTGAGTTAGGAATCTACTTAGCCGTAATTAATACGCAACTCAGCTCTTGTAACGAGTGCATATATAAAAGTAGGAGTTAGTCATCTACCCGTGGCAGTCATTAACACAGTTCTAATCCTTTGCGAATTGCATGAGAACATAATTGACATGAAATATTTATTAGAATAGTTTTATACTCGAAGGAATGGAATTCCAGCTAAATAGAAAGCAAAACCTAATAAAATGTTAGCACTGTCGATTGGGACAAATGACAACATTGTTATCTGACTACTCATAGTGTAATTCATCTAAGAACAATGCAGTCTAACCCAATTCCTTCAATCAAGTTCCCAAATGAACCAGGAACTTGTCCAAAGCCAACAACGTCTTAGTATTTACAATTAATAAATAAGATTTGTTCGGTAAATTTGTAGACTAGAATTTAGATTAAATACTAATTTTAGTACACACCACCTAGCTTGTCAATCAAGACTAGCTAGACACTAAGTTCTTTAAATGTCGCAGCCTTATGCTGAGATAGGAGCCTTTTGGCCTCGTATAGGAATTTTTGTTTCCTTTTTCTTTTGTTACTTTTTGTTTTTATATAGTTTGGTTTTTTATTTTATAATTTAGTTTGTGCACTTCCTGTACGAGTCGCAATAAATACTTTTTCTTTCTTTTCTTTCTTTCTTGAAATTTGCTAAACGTTGGCTTCTTTGTAAACACTTAGAAAGAGCTCAAGCAAAATGAAATGGTATCAATAAAGAATTCGAATGAACATCAAGGATCCGTAAAAAAAACCAGTATAATCAACTGTATATTTAAAGCACAACACTCGGAGGTGTGTGGTCCCGTTCAGCCATCAACCAGTTGTCAGATAATATCAATTGTCACCTCTGATGTACAATAGCACTCACTCGTTGTCAGTGATCGTATCAACACGTTCACTCGTGCCACACCACACCACGTACTCCTAATACCTTATAATCCCTCCTTATGTGTTAATACTGTATGCTAGAATATAATTAATAGACTCAACGTTGCATAATTGGATATACTTACGATCTAGTTAAATCCAGACTTTGATTATACTAGGGAACTTGAATCGAACAGTCGTCGTAACAAGTATATTTAATTAGATAATTTGCGAAGTTCTATGATGTTATGCGGTGTCTGAAAGCGGCTCGGTCGTTTGCGGAGACGATGGTCTGTCATAACATCGCACCCATTTAGCAACCACGAGCCACTTCAAACAAGTTATGTTTAACAAACCCAGTGCCCGTTACTAACTCCAGAAATAATCCCGACTCGCTTATTGTTCTTATCTAAAATATATCCACCATTTGCAAAGTTAAATAACCAAAATTAATGTTTTCATTGGCCTTTTCAGACCATTAAGTGTAATGGCCATTTGAACAGATTAAGTTGTCACACTGATATATAAACTAATATGAAAACCAAAGAGAAACGAAAGAAAAACATCAGATATTTCATCGGACAGTTGGCACACTGCATTAATTTAAAGTTACTTCTAATATCGTCGCGTTTGTAACAGGTTTAATTTTGGTAAACTGTATCTAGTTGCGATCTGGCACATAAACAATAAGATTTTTCTTTATGATTTAGTTTTGATTTAATTGCTAAGTATATTAGGTAAATACACCCTTTTTATTCAGTTCCAGCTAAAAATATACACATTTCAATTAGAACCATTAAAAATCTCGTCCAAAAAAACCTTGCGCCACATAACATCATCACCCAAATTCTACTGCGTTACTTCCGCGATGTAAGTCTATTAAAGCAATGAACAAGATATCCGTTACTATTAAAAATTACACGTTCTGGCACGATATGTCTCATGTCAACGTAAAGTGCTTGAAATATGCCCGACGGTTATTGCACCGCTAATTTCGCTCTAACGTTTCATCCTAGTTTAAACCTAAGCCGTCTGGCTGTTATTAGTCTCTTCTACTCGTAATAAAAGCAGATACACTGCGAACATGTTCCAAAATAGTTATAATTCTGAACATGTTTACGATACACTGTGCAAATTCATTCACCTCTGTTGTTTTGTAAACAAGCGAGTAGGCGCAGCTTTTGTAATCACCTACATGGTTCATTTTTAGTCCGAAAACCTTCCTGAAATAAAATTACAAAGCTTGTGGAAATGGATATAAAAAATCAGGCTCTCGAGATGAATCAGAAAATATCTAGCAATAAATGTTTTACAAGTACTGTAAATAAGATCAATGGGCAGTTCATTCACGTTAGTACATCTACCACACATTAATCCCGGGATGCGGTTTACTTACATCCGGTAGTTCGCAATATGTTACGCCAAATCTAGGACACATTATCATGTGTTCTATTTAATGTTCATATTTTAGCTTAAAGGTTTAGCAATTATTTTAGCTATGTAAGTAGATATATGTTTCCTGAAAACACCGTTTACCCACCGTGATTCAACTTTTTTTTAATATTTCGTAGTGTGTCTTAAAATCTTTTTTGTCGCATTCTGCCTATTGCACTACTCGCTAATCTTTGCCCGGCGCAATGCCAAATTATATGATTTACAGAATCGGATCGCAACAGGCGCCACTTTCATAAGCCGAGAACGCTAACGTTTTTCAAAGTGTGTCAAATGCTATTATTATGACGGCTGTGAGTAGTGGACAATCGGTTATTACTGTTTGAGTTTTTTTTTTATATTAAAAATATTAAAATATACAAGAGACACTATGGCGCAAGTTAATATTGCCAATACTCAGACCTGAGTAAACAGTGCATTCGGGTAAAGCCGAGAAATTAGTTTTCTTGTTTGAAATATTTAACTAACTTGTCTAAATCGTGTTGTCTTGAAATATAGGCCAAGCAGTATATTGGAACATCTGCTACAGTTGGCGCCAGAATACCTGGAGACTTCAGTTAAAATAGCGTCAGAACATTCCAAGAAAAAAAAAAGATGTTTAAAAATTCATAAAAACTCATTTGCATTTTCTCGAAGCTCATGCTTTACTTCTACTAACTGTGTAGTTGAAGCATTTCGTTTATTTTGGCAACTTTTGCAGCAAAACTGTGTGTGAAGAAGACATGGTAAATTAGTCTGTAAATCGGACCATTCACACACAGATCACGTAAAAAGTCTAGAAACGACCACTTTTCTGTTAGGTTAGGTTAGGTTGGTAATATAACTAAAGTTGCGGAAGGATCGTACGTTCCCGCGACCCCCGGCGCCGGCGTAGTTGAGATGGAACACCGGGGTGGTTTTTAGTCAGTAAGGGTCTGACAGACCCCGCCGCCCGCCCCAGGGCGACGGACATCCATGAGGATTTTCCACCACGGAAACAAAAAAAAAAAAAGGTTGGTAACTAAAGCCCTAGATGATTTCCGTGGCAAATGGGGCACTCAAGTGGTAACAATGAGTCAGACCTCTCAACGACGACATATCACAATACAGAAAGCCACAGAAGAACAAGACTTACAATCACACATCGACATAACTACAACATGAAGTCATAATAAGTTTAAACTCAATTCCTTCGTTATTTGGTCTGTTTGTTCTTTTCCCATCTTCTTCAAAGCTGCACTCTATCTGGCTTGCTAAACATTTTCTGTCAGAACTACCTACAGTAGGTTAATCACAAACTGCCAAAAAATTATCATAATTGTCTTCCTACGCATTTCACACTCATGCAATCAATGAAATCAAACCTATCTGACTGTGACAGATTTATCGAGTAGCTTACCGATTTAGAGAAATGTTTGAAGTGAACTCTTTCGTTTCTTTCGCTAGCTCAACGTAGTCTTACGTAGTTGAGCTTCTGTTTCTCTTCAGTTTATATTCCCATTGCATCTAGTTGTTAGCGAAAAGCAGACGGCGCCTATCAATTTCAACAATCAGTCAGATTGATGGCGCGCGATTTATCAACGGGATCTCATGTCGACAGACGAGAAATAGAGCACTAATCAAAATAAAAAATAAACCCATCAGACTTAATGGTTGCGGGTTTTTAGAATAAAGATGTTTTTTTTAAGTAGAGGTGTTTCTATTTTAGATTCCATTCTGTTTTTGATTTCAGATTACAATTATCTTCTTGCTAATGCTAATTCTGCTGCCTGGGTCTACTTTGTTTCTGAAAAATAATTATATTCGACAAATTTTTGGACAAGTACACAAGGCCATATTAGATACCCACGGGGTTTAACGGATACCACTATATAGTCCGTAGGTATTAGGTACACAAATCTATCTAGGTTATAAAGACTACCTAGTACCAGTTACACTGAAATATTTTTAATGAAATGAATATGCCAGCACTGTCCGTGTACCAATCAATTTTGCAAAAAAAAAAAATTGCAAATAAATTATTTCTAGATTTTAATTAGAACGGAAAATGTCAAGAAAATGAACCAGTCCAATCAATTTTGCAATGTTGTATGACATATATTTCAGAAAAGACGAGGATACAATTTTTTTAAGAACTTGTAGCTCATCTAAAAACATAAAACATGATATTCGAAACGCAACGCATAGGTTTTCATATTTTGTAAGATGGGGTGCCGGCCGCACTTGAATGTTACCAAGTAGCCTTTGTCGGCATTCTCCTGCCGTAATCCTAAATTATTTGTGGTCAGCACAACGTGTAGTTTTCTTCTACTTCTGTATTAGTCGTGATCTCTGTGGTCACCTCCTTTCTAGCCATATCATCTTTCAAACAATCCATCCATCGCTTCTTTGGTCTCTTATCCACAGACTACATTCATACTCAAATCATTCCTCAGGACATTTTCCTCACTCCTCGTATCAGATGCCCATACCATGACAATCGAATTCTACACAACTTTTCAGTCACCGGGGTCGCTTTCAGACATTTTAAAATCTCTGGTGCATGCAATTGCCTTTCATTCATCCCTTTTGAGGCCCAACATTCTGATAAATACAAGACAGCATTTTTATAAATCTTCCCCTTAAGCTTAAGGGGAATGCGGGAGTAGCAGATTGTTCCCGTGACCTGCCGCCAAGTCTTCCATCCACTGTTAATTCTGTGCTACTTTGCCATCACTTTCCATGAGTGAACCGAGATACTGAAAGTCGGAGCAGACCGGGAGAACAGAACCAGAAGTGGACCCTTTGTCTAGCATCATAATATAGTATTCTGTAATGTGAATCTACTTCCCTGTATAATCTTGACCCTTTCGCCTCCCCCTTTCTGTAACAAGCAACTATTTAATTAATTAAAATATGTATAATCTGTTAAAAATATATACCTAGTGGTAATTTAAATTCAATATTTATTTATTTTTATTGTTTTGGTTATTTTGTCATTCGTCTGCTCTTCCGTCATATGTGGGTGTTTCTCATTTTTCGTGCATATAACACGTCCAGTAATAAAAAAAATATGTATTCACAATTTATTATCATTTCTTTTAAAGAAAACCAACGTAATAAAGTTATGCTTACAATGCATGTACCATTTACAGATCCAAATAACGTAATTAATAAATTATCCATAAAAAACTTTACAGATTCTCATTTCCTTCGGTGTCCATTTACTATTATCATAAACACATTTGTATTTTATCCAATAATATCAATATTAATTATAAATAAAGTAACCGTAACAAGAAACTGTATTAAAAAACACAACTTTTACACCTAAAGTATATAACAATTTCCGCAAATATAATACTATTTTATTTCATCAAAAGTTTAACATGTTTTTTTTCTAATTATCGTCGCTTTGTATGAAAATCTAAACAGCAGTCTGCGTATGCCCTTGAACGCTCCTAAAAGGGCATACTAAGCTCCGCGCACGTCTCAGTCACCCAGCAAACGTCGTAGCAGGTGGACGCTTGGTCGTGGTAAAAAAATACTGTCGAGTGAAGTTACGCGGGAGGTTATTATTCTGGAACCATTCTCTTTCCTATCGTCCGTATTACTACATGAGTATTTATAATTTTGTTTAATTTGTAGCTACTTAATATTTCTAATAATTACCTTTGTTTATTTAGAATATGCATGAGATTCGTAGTGCTGATATTTTTTGTAAAAAAACGGATAAAGGATTCAAACCTCATTACCTTCGTCCTCACTGCCTTCGTTTACCGTCGTTTTTTTGAGCGATGGTAATTTGCCTTCTGTTTATCTTCATTACCTTCGCAGCTCTATGCCTTCACATAACGATTCAAAATCATTCCCTTCGTTAACGTTCTCATTACAGTCTCATTCCATTTTTTTATATTGTAATAACTTTATTGTTATCAATAGAAGGAAGGTATAAACCATAAAATATTTAATGATTTTATGTATATTAATGATATCAGAAACAAAAACGAAGTTATTCGACAATTAATTTGAATTGTAGAAATTTCTTGGAATTTGCACGAACTAGGCGAAACACCCATGTATGCTTGTTCAACACCTACTAATCGCGAATATTTTATTAATATCACGTACACCACCGAATATCATGCTGGTATTTCGAGGATACAACATGATCATAAATATGTATTTTACCGCCAATTTATGGGTACTGTCCTTATGCATGCTTGTCAAACATGGAATTTTAACAAAATTATTAAAAATAAAATTATAACGTGCCAGCTACGAATGGAGCGGAGTATGCTAAACATAAAAATAATAAATAAAATAAGGCATACAAAAATACGCAACATCACAAGAGCAACAGACGGTTTAGCACAAGCTCTTGCATTAAAATGGAAGTGGGCCGGACACGTAGCACGCCGGCAAGGTGGGAGGACGAAATCAAACGCATAGCGGGTCCAAGCTGGACACAATTATCCAGAGAAAACTGGGACACAAACAGCACAATTATCCAGAGAAAACTGGCTCAATTTGGAGGAGGCCTTTACCTGCAGAGGGGTTCTTACAGAATAATTTTATTAAAAATAGATATATTATTATACTATAACTACGAAAATTAACGTATCTGAAATTATATTATCAAAAAAATATTTTTTTTCTTGACACTAACTAATTAACTAACTTGTAAACTAGCAATTTCTGGAAGAAATAAAAGGCTTTTTTATTTTATTTATTTATCCTTATGCAGGTGCTTACCTTCACGTCGTCTTCCCATCTTATCATCATCATCTGCCCAGCCTGCTCCCAACAAAATTTGGTCGTCTTCCAGTCTAACCGGATGCAGCTGAATACCAGTATTTTACGTGGAGCGACTGCCTATCTGACCTGCACAACTCAGTTACTGGGTAACAACAGTCCTACCTTTGGTAAGACTGGTTGTCAGACTTTCGGGCTTCTAACGACCCAAAACGATCCACGAATGACAGCCGCGGCTGTCATTCGTGGATCGTACATTTTTCGATTAAACTTCAATTTGAGAAGATATTTGACTTTAAGTGATTTCAATGTATGAAAATGTATATTCAAGTTAATGTATCTTCTGATTTTCTCACATTTTCTCCTTTTGACTCATAGAGCAGATTTGTAGAGGTGTTTAGCTAAATTTTTCCCAAACACACTTGTGCCCCCCCGGGCCCCCCTTAGAAAATATTAAATTATTTTAAAATAAAATTTATTTTGATCAATTAATTAATCTACAGCAGTAAATACTAAGTAAAATTAAAATTTAAGAAAATATTACATAAGATTAAATTAATTTTATCAAATATTAACTCAAATTGAATTATAAATTAGGAATATACATGAAAATAAACTATTATCTAAAAATCCAGTTTTAAGTTTGAGTGGAAACAGGAACAACTTAAGTTTGGCTATTTCTTGCCTGACTTACAAAATGTTTCCCAGCTACGAAGTCTGATATACAATGGCCGCTGTTCAACAAGGAAAATGCAACAGCACCTGCAGCAAGTGTCGAGCAAATTGACTTTGTATCACCACCGGATACTAGTGAATCAACGTCAAAACAAGAACATTATATATCACCTAAGCAAGATGCCTCCACGTCTACACAGAAACTGCCCCGTAAGCCATTTGAAGATCTCAGTGAACGTCAGAAGCGTAGACGCCTTTCAGAGAACGCACGAGTACGTACGAAAAGTGAAGCTAACGAACTAGCGTTTTCCACTGTAGAAGCACTTAAGTCAACCGGAAATAATGAAGTTGCTGAAGTATTAAAATATATGCTGGAGAATCCACAAGCTGTTTCAGCCATCAAAAGAAACATCGATGGAGAATCTCCAAATTTACAAAAAGAAATACCAGCAGTAAAGGCGTTAGCCTTGTATATTACATTGAAACTATCTAAATGGCGCTACATTACTCTTAGATAGTTTAGCATGAACGAAGGCATAAGTAAATATCCAAGTTATTACAAACTACAAAAAGAAAAGAAAAAGTGTTATCCCGACAAAAGTAATATTGTTGTTACAGAGACATCAGCAAAAATCAATTTGCAAGCTCTTTTAGACCTAACTACGGCAAGGCTGTTTGAGTCATTGGTTGATAGTAACACAATTGCTGATGAACAACTAATACTAATCAGTAAATGGGGCTTTGATGGCGCTTCCGATCAAAGTATTTATAAACAGAAAAGTAACGAAGACCTAATGGCAAGTGTTTTTATGGCTAGTTTAGTGCCACCGAAATTAGTTACGGAAGACGGTGAAGTTATTATGCAAAACGAGCGTCCTTCATCAACTTCATATTGCCGTCCAATAATGTGGAAGATTATGAAAGAAAATAAAGCTAACGTATTGTCTGTAAAGAGTGAGATTGACACAGAAATTTCAGAACTTACTCCTACAATAATCCGGAACAGCCATATCAAACACCAGCTACTAATGACGATGATTGATGGTAAAATAGCATCGTACATTTCAGACATTCCCACATCCTCTTGTACCATTTGTGAAGCTCGACCAAGAGAGATGAATGAATTGGCGTTAGTTGAAGACAAACCAGCAAATGAAGATATGTACAAATATGGACTAAGTTCGTTGCATGCTTGGATTCGATGCATGGAGTGTCTTCTTCATATTGCCTACAGGCTGTAATTTAAGACATGGCAGGCTAGAGGAGACGAAAATAAGAAAAAAATGAATGACAGGAAACTGAAAATCCAAGAAGATTTCAGAAGAGAAACTGGATTGCTGCTTGATGTAGTGAAACAAGGTAGTGGAACTACTAACGATGGCAACAGCGCTCGTCGGTTTTTTGGAGATCCTGACAAAACTGCTTCACTGACTGGATTAGACGTTGGTCTTGTGAAAAGATTTGCAGTTATTCTACAGTGCATTTCATCAGGTGAAAAAATTAAGATCCCAGAGTTTAAGCAATTCTGCCAGGAAACAAACAAGTTGTATATGGAATTATATCCCTGGTATAACATGCCTCCAAGTGTTCATAAATTGCTTGTGCATGGGTCGCAAATCATAGAGCATCTTTCAGTAGTCCCAATAGGTTTCCTTTCGGAAGAAGTTTCAGAGTCCAGGAATAAGGACTTCCGAAGATTCAGAGAGCACCATTCTCGTAAAATTAGTGGCAAAGCTTGTAATGAAGACATCTTGAACAACCTGTTGATTTCTTTGGATCCTGTGTTGGCTCAAATTCAACCACGCATGGATACGAAAAGTAAAAGAGGTTTTTTCAAGGAAACCTACGAACTTCTGGTCCAAGAACCTGTTGATAGTAATTTCGTGGATGGGAATGAAATTTTCGGTGACACCGATGAAGATACTGCTAGTGAATCTTCGGATAATGAAGAAGATACACTAGCGTAGGCTTTAGTTTCTTATATATTTTTTTTCATTTGTAATATTTTTTTTTTAAGTCATCTTTTATTTATTTTTTCTGTACCTTCTCTGTTTGTAAAAATGTAAATAATCATTATAATGTAAAATTTGTAGGTATGTATTTACAAGAATGTTTTATATTTTAAAATAATTTCAAAATACCTTAAAGTAACTTTTTTTTATATTTAATAAATTAATTTTGTCAAGATTAACATTTTTTTACTTACTTTATACCCAATTATTAACTTTTGTAAATCATTAATTTAAAAATAAATTTAATTTTTAAAATTGTCTTATATTTTCTAAGGGGGGCCCGGGGGGGCACAAGTGTGTTTGGGAAAAATTTAGCTAAACACCTCTACAAATCTGCTATATGAGTCAAAAGGAGAAAATGTGAGAAAATCAGAAGATACATTAACTTGAATATACATTTTCATACATTGAAATCACTTAAAGTCAAATATCTTCTCAAATTGAAGTTTAATCGAAAAATGTATAAGAATGATTTGGTCTTGTATCATATAGGAGAACAGTTTGGCATCACTAGTTTTTCAAAAATCGCAAAAGGGTAATTTAAAAATCCTATGTCCGAAACTTTGTATGGAGTCGATCCACTGTGAGCCGGGGCCAACAGCGAGGCCGAGTATGTAATGTCATCTACTCATCTAAGGGGTGTTAAATAAGGTGATATAGGTACAAGTAGTACCTATATACCTCAGACAAACGTGCCTGGTTATAAGTACAAATTTAAATTAAAAACCCAATTAGTGCAATTTTTGATTACCTACACGATTCGCAAACAAAAATATCGTGGAAGAAAACTAAAAGTAAAAGGTCTGAAATCACCGCAACAATAAATAACAAGGCAAAGTGTTAATTGGTTTTTCCATCTAGAATTTCTCAGTACCTAACAGCCTTTTTTTCGTTGGTGCTGACATCTATTTGAGGCGCGCGTGGAACACAACGCGCCGTCGACCCGGGCCTGGTCATTATTGGACGGCGAGCTACCCATTGCTCGCAGTCCGCAAGCCCGCGCCTACGGTGGCCGGGAATCGGCCTGGGATTCCCGACGCCCAGGGCGTCTCCTGCGGCGACTCCCTAGTCGGCGAAAAATTCCTCTCGCGAAAATTTCCTGTGGCGCCTAAATTTAGGCGCCATTTTAGGCGCAATTTTGCCTCTCTCTCTCGCGTTCCGCCCCTTCCTTCGCGAACATTACTGCTTTGATGAAGGAGCTGACGGCTTCCCAAGCCCTCTCGCTCCATACCATGGCCTGGACCAGGCCCACTCCCAAATGTGCGCGAGGACTTTTGCCTCCAGATCCCATGGCGGTAATCCGGCAAGGAGGCTCGCCGCCTCACCGGAGACCGTACGGTATCCCCGGACCAGCCGGGTGGCCATAACCCTTTGGGGCGCGTTCAACCGGCGGACTGGCCGCCGCCGCCGCCTCAAAGAAAGCGCCCACACCGGTGCCCCGTAAAGGGCCATGGACCGCACGACCCCTCATTCAATAACAGCCTGGAGTCTGGATTGTGCGCGATTGTTGGTATTAGGCTCGTCCCCTATTACATGGGGCATAAACATAACCGACAAAATGTGGATGCATTACCAGTACACCTCTGCATGACCCTTCAGAGAACACAGGCGTGAGGTTAAGCGATGTGTGTAGTCTTAACCACTTTTCCGGTATCCAAATAACCACCGTACAAAAGTACTTTCGAGGCACGAAAGGGTTTCGATTTAAGTACCTACTGGCTACAGAAATTGCTCGCCTTGAAGATCAAAGTATGACACCGAGATTAATGTTATGAAAAGCTGAATGCTATTTCCATTTTCCTCTGAATAAACAAACATACTTATCTTGCAATTAATCTTCCAGCATGTTTCCAAGCCTTTGTTATGGTGAATCAACCTGTAAAGACTTGGAAAAGCACAAAATATTCTAATTATACTCGAGAGTCTAATTAAATTAACCAAATCGAAACAAAGGCGGTTGTGTAGCCAGCCAGTATCCAATAAAAACCCCTAAAAATGCATAGGTATTGGTATAGTGATTTATGAATAATGTTTTTTTACGGTGTAGTTTAACTGTTTAAAACTAAGAGCTCTTTTTGTCTGCCAAAGATAAAGTGGCGATACATAAAAATATATTTATTGCAAATTTAGGACGTATTTAAATTCCCAAGTCTAGGCGCCACAAGAATAATAAAAATAATTTTACTACATACATACATATACATTTATAACTCACTCTCGTATTTTCAGAGTGAATTGCTTGTCACCGTCAGAATTACATTTAATTTGCGTTCTAGTGTAGAAACATGTCGTCGAAGAATTTATACACAAAACAGATGCTTTAGGCTTTGACACATATACTGTTCTTATTAACTAAATTGATAAATAAAAGATTTGTGCTGATCGTTATAGTTTTGATTATTTCGTTTATCGAATTTAAATACCAGTGATTTGGCATATAGTGCAACCCAGTTATATGAGCACTAAATATTGAGAGGCGAGTACACAAAGTGCAGAAATAAACCCAGACACTGCCCCGTCTCCTATTTGCATGAGATAGGTACAATTATAAAACAAGTGACTGCTTTCTTAGCAGGCGTCTTGAGCTCGACCCATCAATGTCATGTTGGAGTCCCCGCGACCCATTTCCGCATAAACCGCTCAGCCAGCGGCCATTCACCTAATGATCTCATCGCCCCAGAATAAAAATTCACTCGTTTAGACCAATTGACTTTGTTTATGGAACGCTTTCTCAGGCGAAACTAGATGCTCTAGTTTTGTTTAGGTAACGTTCACGTCTGAAATCTTTCCGCGTATGTTTTACTTTGCGCGCCTGTAAACCATAGCGCGCTGAGGTGAAGCTGAGGCAAGCGCGTGCGCTGAATAAATGCCACCCAAATATCGTATATTTAATAAGGTACTGTCCTTTCTTGCATTCATTGCTTTGGTTGTGGCTTAATCTTTTTCAGGTCCAAACTAAGGGGATTTCATAGGGAGGGAGTGACAGAGGTGTTTTAGCAGTAGGTACCACCCATAGGTAAGTAGGTGGTGGGTATTACCATTTTGCCACCCCATTAAATCCACCCTATCGTGGATGATATGTAATAGCTACATCATTTAGCTTTAAAATTACATATAATTTGTATACCCCCAGTAACCACCAAAACTCATTTTATATTGTTTCAGAACAAGAGTACGCTATTTCAAAAATTGAGTTTTTTTAAAGGATGGCTGTAATACTCCAAGGAAGATAAAAATACTCGTCTAATGAGTTTTCTGAAGCAAAAATTTAACATCACGGATATGACACCTGAATCACTGAGAGAAATACAATTGAAAATTTCAAGTATTTTGTCTAAATTTAACGAAAAGTGGGTTACCTACATCAAAAATGTATCGTCGATATAATAATACGACTTATAGTATTATTAGTATTGTAGATGATTTATCTAGTATAAATCATCTAATGAGTCATCATTGTGAGGTTGTAGATTTAAAAGTCATTTTAGAGCAAAAAGTATTAATAACTTTAAAAAAGATATATGCAATTTTATTACATACAAAATTAAAGATTGTCATCACGGTGAATGTAAATCTGCATCCGTTTTTTTAATTTTGTTGTGACAAATTTCATGTATTTTACTAAAAATTCTAATAAAATGACAATATTTGGATGTTTGATTTTAATATTTTTAGCCATTATTCATCTCTCATAAAATATTTCACAAATGACTATCCTGAACTGAATGACTCATGAACCTTGTCGTCAGGTAACAATGGCAATCTTATCGCCCGGCCTTGGTTCAAGCCATGGTCCGGGGCGAGGGGGAGTGGGAGGCAGTCGCCTCCTTCTGCGAAGCAGTCATGCTAGCTAAGGAGGTGGCGGGACGGGAGAGGGAGAGAGTCTCCCGTCCAAGCCGCCGCGGTGGACGCTCCGGGCATCGGGAGCCGCGTGACGACTCCCGGCCACCGTAGGCGCGGGCCTGCGGGCGGTGAGTAATGGGTAGCTCACCGTCCGATCAGGACCAGGCCCGTGCTGGACGGCGCGTACGTGTTCCACGCGCGCCTCAAAGAGATGTCAGCATCGAAGAGGGGGCCCACTAGGGCCCAAGCCTGCCGGGAAAGCGGGATCATCCAAAAGGGGTACCGCTGACCCGGAACATAAAGGGCCAAGGAAGGAACACGGGTGGGTTTTAGTCAGTAAGAGTCTGACACTCCCTTCCACTCCACCCAGAGCGGGAGGGGTCATTTGATGATTTCCCATCCTCAAAAAAAAAAAAAAAAAAAAAAGGTGATTTAACATGCCAAATCCAATCCTAGATGGTTAAGTATTCCTGCTACGTCTTGCAATCTACGGTCTAACACGCGGCCTGTCTATCGGCACCTTTCATCATACTAAAGCCGCTTAATATGGCATGAACGTGGGCCAGAATTCAACGCACTACCAAAACTTTTCAACGCCCCATTGTCTCCCAGTGATAACAATGAACGAATGAATTTTGATAGATTGATTTTCTTGCATGAAATATACATTTTTACAATCCATGGCAGTGATGAATAAATATTTTTGGAATTTGTTGATGACACAATCAGGGCTTGGTCACTAAATTCATATTCGATCGCTGATCTGAATAAATGAGCATGGTTTTCCGCTGACGGAAACTTTCTGTAAACTTATTTTGCTCTCAGTGATCCTAGACAATTTCTGCATTTCAATTACTTTCAATTATTTCTTAGGGAAGGCATATATCCAGCAGTGGAAGTCATTTGGTTGATGATGATGTGAGTCTATCAGGTTTATGCCACGACAATGTGGATCCTTAAAGTTAATTAAAACCACGAACTAATGAGCACAATGCAACATTAAGCGCCCCGCAGTCTGGTAGATGAGGTTACCAATTATTACCTAAGTTTCATTTTTTCATTTTTCATTTTGGTCGATTAACGGTGAGGTAAATCAATTTAAGGAACTTTATACATAGGAATTTCAAGTTTTAGCTTTATGAACTTCAGTAACATATCCATTTGACATTTTAAGCATTCGGTATTTTGAATATTAAGTGAAACAATCATTAGGTAATTAGATTTTTGGGATTTTGAACGTATGTTATTTTACGTTAGTTCTTTTAATTTTAGATATTGCAATACATACCCCTTTAATATAGAACAATGTCGGTGTGTCATAACTTTAAAACACATTACATATTGATGATCGGGCGTATTGAGTATGACTGTACACAGTTCAGGGGAGTTACTTTCAATTATTTCTTAGGGAAGGCATATATCCAGCAGTGGAAGTCATTTGGTTGATGATGATGTGAGTCTATCAGGTTTATGCCACGACAATGTGGATCCTTAAAATTAATTAAAACCACGAACTAATGAGCACAATGCAACATTAAGCGCCCCGCAGTCTGGTAGATGAGGTTACCAATTATTACCTAAGTTCGTAGACTCGCGCAAACGCATAATGTACACAGAGTAGCCTGTCAAAACAGAAACACTTTAGGCTTTTAGCAGATTGTAAAATTATACATATGAGTAGGTGTTGGCATGTACCTACAGACGGTCTTAACATACACGTACAGTCTGTTATTTCAACATGCTAATTAGAGGTATTAATTAAGATAATACGTTCTAATTAGTCTCTGGTAGTGATATCATGAGGTTCACACTTCATTTTAAAGGAGAACAGCACTTTCGAGTTTATTGCCAGTAGGTACAACAAAGATCTATAGTGGAATAACTAACTAAGTCAGATATCGACCAGGCAACGTCGTTTAAACGGAGTTTCTTGTGGTCTCCTTCACAGGGATCTTCTTCACTGGGAGATATAAGCGTTCTTACCAGGTGTGTTATGGGATCAATGTGAATCATTTGTTTCTATGCGGAAATCAAACCACTTTGCTCCCTTTTACAAAGAGGAACGCTATCGATACACCATTTAGGTCATCAAAAATCTAATACGTACGAGTATTAATAAATTCGTGACTCAGTACAATACTTCCGCCTAAAAACTCTCATGGCATTGGAGGACGAAAAGCTGACTGATTTTATGAAGCTCAAGAAATATGATGTACTTTAATTTTTTATACAAATCGTAACGAGATGTCACGAAGTTCACGCTGTATGGGAGCCTGTCAACCGATGACGATTAATCTGTCTGTGGGCCGTCATTGACCCAATACTCGGAGTTGCTAAAGTAAATACATACTTACATTGTTGTACTAAGCTGTATTTACTTACAGGAGAATATTAGCAATGAAAATTAACCTTCGCCTTGTACTACAAGCGCCGAAACTATGTAAGCTCCATACAAACTCCGAATAAACGTGTTTATGGAAACTTTGTTGTGAATTTTCATGTTTACGTTTGAGGCACGCACCACACGCACAGGCGCTGGTTACTCACTTGTGTCTTTTTCGATAAACTTCTGCGTTTACGTTTGTTGTCAAAGCAAACAATCTGTTGTAAATTACACGTTGTTCATCAGCTTCCTTTTGTGTTTTGGAGTTCAGTTAAACCAAATTACAGTGTTTAACAGAAATCCCAAGCAATTTGTTTTAAAGAGCAGTATAATTCTATAATCAGTCTATAATGTTTCCACTACTGGGACACAGGCCTCCTCTCGGTGAGAGGGAGTGGGCAGTAATCCACCACGCGGCCCGCGGGCCCATGCGGATTGGAAGATGTCACATGTCTTCGAATGGTTGGTTCTAGGACATGACACGATATTTTCCACCACCGTATTGAGAGCTGCGGTGATGAAATAGGTTAAAGTAAAGCGCCTGTCTGGGTTTGAACCTGCGACCTACAACTCGTAAATCGCGGTCGTTACCACTGGACCACCACCGCTCTAGATCTAATTGTTTAAGGCAAAGTAAGCTAAAGTAGTCATAATCGTTGGCAACCATACCATTAGAGTCACCTGCTTACAGCAAACAAAGATTGAACTGACAGAGAAAGCTCTGGCTTTTGTGAAAGCGTAATTGTTCTCAAAACCTCATGGAAATCCCACAGCGCAATTATTTTCATATTAGGAGTTGGAATGAAGAATCGACAAAATACAATGTCAAAAGTTGATGTCAAAGATGTGATGACTAATAGAGACGAATAAAAAGAAAATATATGTTGAGCTGGCCCCAAACAAAGTTAGTGCAAGGGCAGGAGCAGGTGGACGATGGTGAATCAAACTAACTTGGGGGAATATCGATACATGTTCCTCTAGCCACAAAACAAAAGCAACAAGCCTTCTGAATGTTCTCTCCTAGTAAGAGAAAAATAAAAGGTATGGTGTTGTAATGCTCCTTTACTTATTCATTTTTTTACTGTGTGTATTGCCTGTGCGTGTCCCAAATAAAATATGTTTCTTTCTTACTTTCTTTTTTAAAGCTTATTTTGAGAACCAAATGTGAAAGAAAAATTGATTATTTTGTACAAACAAAACGCAAGTAGTAGCCAAAAGCCTAGATTCAACAAAAATTAATAAAAAGTTTAAAAGTGTCTATATATTTAAAATTATTTAATCCTAAAATATCATTATAAACTGCACCTGCGACTGTTTGTCTCTGCAACACCCGAAGGTTGACTGGTAGAAAATGCCTATGGCATTAAGTCCGCCTCTGTACATTTGTGTGCTTAAAGTGTTAAATAAATAAATAAAAGTCTTACAACATTGACTATTGCTTGAGAACCATTGACTTATAATCGTAGACAGAGAAAACTAAAACGAAATAGAGCTCAATGTTGATTACAACATTGTCTATTGCTTGAGAACGCAGAAGTCCACTAACCACAGAGTAAATTTTTATATAGTCATTGACTTCCATTGATCAACTTAACAATTCCGTTGTTTTTGAAACAATTTCGGTTTCATCTTTTTTTCCCCATAACATGTGCAGGAAACTTGATGTGTTCATAAACAGCATCCAGAAACGTAACATGACTCACCAATGCTAGGAAATGGACGACACAAATATTTACAGAGCTTTACATGATGTACACAAGATTTATAACGTTTTCCTAACACTTCGGAGGAAATTAAACAAAGAAGAAAATCCGTGCGAACAAGGAAAAACTACTGAAAATCAGCGCTGTGCTGTGGGTCCCCCATAGCACAGCATCATGCTGAGTGGAAGCCTTCTTGTCACAGTCATGACGTGCAGCTGTCGACGATTTCTGTTTTGTGCTCGTGATTAGAGATCTCTTTGTTATTTTTACTTTTTTCTTAATATTAGAGCTAATTATCTTTTTGTATGCACGAGTTTCTGTGACAAATAAATCTATTATTCTTTCTTTCTTTCTTTTTTTCTTACTAGGTACAAGCTAAATAACCTTTAATTCCTGTACATTGTTTTCCAATAACAAACTGGTATATCTAAATGATGTGAAACAGTGTCCTCCTGTCTGCTTAGAACAACAACAAGCGGTGCACAGCTATCCTTTACCAAGCTCATTATAACCGTTCGGGATTTGGAAAACCCAAGTTCAACGGTAGGTGGATGATGACTATAGTTACTTACAAACATACTGTATGGAAGGTCAAGTTCGTAGAACAGATGGAAAATATTTTGTTAGAACTGAAAATAAAACAAGATGCACTGTTTTACTTTTCTAGGAAATCAACTGAACGTTCGTTCATGATATACTTACAGCGATAATCTCGGTGCTTCGTGTGCTTTGGTACTTTTGATGTCCAGTGAACTTTGTTTGTATTGAAGGACTAAGGTATCTTTTTAGATCCTTATAGGATTCCATACAGGATCACTCGTGTGTCAGTCTGTTTGTCCATCCGTCACAGCCAATTTGTTCCGAATCTACTGGACTTATTAAAATTACATTTGGTACAAATGAATTTTTGTGACCCAAACACGGACGTGTAACGTAAATAAATGAATTTTGAATATGAGGTTCACTTTTGGGGGGCAAACTAAAAAATTAAAAACAAAAGTTTTGCAAATGGTACAGTGTGACATATCAAATGAAAGGATTTTTTATGAGGGTCACAAATATTTTTTTGTATAATTTGAAAATAAACAGTTTTGAAGTTATTTAAGAAAATATATGAAAATTGATCATTACACCCACCCCCTTATCTCCGAAACTAATGAGCCTACATTTTTTTTAAAACATTCCATATTAATTCTTTACTTACAGATTATAGGAACACCTATACCAAGTCTCAAAATCACATGGTAAATCTTTCAATATGATGCGCACAAACTAACAATTGCTGTTGGAATGTATGGGAGAACATGTTTTACAACTACAATGTCATGTTTGTTCTTGGGATCTGGGGGCACGGTAGTTCCCCTGCCAAGTCGAGCCACAAAAACCAGGGGCACTACCTACCTTTTATCAAAGCGTTTCGTTCTATTTTCATACCCTCATAGCGTAACGTTTTCACTGTTCAAAAGTTATCAAATCTAATGTAGAGCCAAGCCCCTATCTCTACAAGGCCTTACTCTAGAAACCTTACATCTTGGTCAAAATGCATGGCTTGGCCGCTCTATTAAACTATTGCATGACACAAAATTAAAGACCAGTGACTTAATTTCTTACCATGAGCCCATAGGAGTATTATTGCGACGGCCGCAAAACGGCCAAGCCATAGATTTTGACCAAGATGTAAGGTTTATACAGTTAAGCCTTCTAGAGCTAGGAGTTTGGCTCTACATTAGATCTGATAACTTTTTAACATTGAAAGCGTTATGTAAATCTTGGCAACCTATTTTATATGAAATGATTTTGGTGGGTAGCATATTCATCGTACGGAATCCTTTCCACGCGAGTTCAACTCGCAATTGTCCGTTTTTTTTTAATGGAAGTTGAGTATTTGGAAAAATAAAAACAACTAGAGGAAAATAAATTGATATTTTTTCATGCAGTTTTCCTCCTCTCACGCAAAAAGATTAGAAAAGTATCAGCCCATGGTAGACAGGCAGTGGACAAAGATCACTCGGTAGTTGCGTCTCAATACCGGGTCCTTCGCCTACCTTATCTAGTCCACCCCATTTGCCTTCTTTAAGGCTCCTTCAAACAGGAGAGACACGCGACCCGAATCGCACGCAACACAAAGGCACCGCTCGTCGCGCGACAGGCGGTGCCTTTGTGTCGCGTCGCATGTCGCGCCTGTTTGAAGGAGACTTTAAGCGGCTGTATTACTAGGTGACTTTCAATCGGCGCCAACCAAGAACTAATAGCCTTAGCTCATAATGGCCTTACAAATTACAACGAATGAATACTCAAAACTATTTAAATACAACTATGGGTTGTTGACCATTTAGTCCGACAAATTAACAACTGTTACCGCTTGAGTAATTACAGATTACCTGCAACTTTTCTTGATCGGTTCAGATACAAGCAATTTGCTGTTAAAACCGTCTTAATTTCAAGTAATTACCACGTTTTGACAGTTTATGTTAGCAAGACCGTTTGCAAATGATTATGTTGGTGAGTTAGGTGTGGGAGACGAGGTGTTCGTTGTGCAACAAACCTGCGCCCGACGTTGGTCGTTGCATGCATAATGCCGTCTACAAATTACCAATTACCACCTGTTACGTAAGACAGGCTTGCATACAACTTACACGGAGTCCTTTCTGTTGACTGTTTGTTTGATTTTAACGCTTTAACGCTATATACGGGTTTGTATTTGTAAATGCAACTGAATGGCGAGACAGCGGCGTGCAGTTATGTGTTTAGTATGAACAATACTTGACTATGGTAGTATCAGGATCTATCTGTGGACATCTTCATTTCAAAGACCATTTCAGACACAAATCTACATGGTCCTCAAAGATTATTATAATATTATTCTAATTATTGTGAATGTGAGAACTATGTCGATAATTGTTTTTTTTTTTTTTGTATTTTTCTCAGTTAGTTTAATCATGATCTTGCAGTTTGAGTAATTTCTGCGGCCTACTCAAATGTTCTTTCTTTGGTATTGTTCGTCAAATCGTTGAGCTCCTTATGTCTAAATTGAGCTGCACGATTGCTGACAATTGCGTGCACTGACTGGACAGATCCACTCAATCTGTGTGGTTCTTTCCTCAAAAGACCATTTCAGACACCGATCTACATAGCCTTCACATGATCTGACCAAGATTTTGTCTGGACTTTAAAAGAGACTGTGACTTCTGAGTTTGTTTTGGCCTTTCTTTACAGATAGGAAACGCCGAACTCATCTAGTTTTTAAAATACGACTGGCGTGTAAAAGTGTTTGTAAACCTACTTACAGAAATAAAATCATTTATCATTTATTATTTTACGTATTCAGTCCACAGCACGGAGCAAATCAATAGTCACTACAAGCTTGGAATAAGACTTGAATTTCTTTCGACGTAATTTTTTCCGGTCTCACGCATCTACTATCTCCTACGATCATTTCCTGTCCTTCTCTCGGTTACTACAGGAATGCTGCCTTGGACATCTTTAAAAAATATCCTGTACCGACCTATAAACATTTCGACCATGTTTTCACTAGCCCAGATCTTCTGTCAAGCAAGTCAAATGACGCAGTAATTTAAGAGATTCGCACAAAATTCTCTCCACAACTAATCCTAGCTATGCCCTAGACTTTACTCGGCATTCCTTTTTTTTTTTTTTTTTTTTTTTGAGGATGGGAAATCATCAAATGACCCCTCCCGCTCTGGGTGGAGCGGAAGGGAGTGTCAGACTCTTACTGACTAAAACCCACCCGTGTTCCTTCCTTGGCCCTTTATGTTCCGGGTCAGCGGTACCCCTTATGGATGATCCCGCTTTCCCGGCAGGCTTAGGCCCTAGTGGGCCCCCTCTTCGATGCTGACATCTCTTTGAGGCGCGCGTGGAACACGTACGCGCCGTCCGGCACGGGCCTGATCCTGATCGGACGGTGAGCTACCCATTACTCACCGCCCGCAGGCCCGCGCCTACGGTGGCCGGGAGTCGTCACGCGGCTCCCGACGCCCGGAGCGTCCACCGCGGCGGCTTGGACGGGAGACTCTCTCCCTCTCCCGTCCCGCCGCCTCCTTCGCTAGCATGACTGCTTCGCAGAAGGAGGCGACTGCCTCCCACTCCCCCTCGCCCCGGACCATGGCTTGAACCAAGGCAGGGCGTGAGAGGTCGCCGCCGCTGCCGATCGCCTCTACGAGGACACGGCGGTGCTCCGCCCATGCAGGGCAGGCCCCCACCGTATGCTCCACCGTGTCCTCGGGGCGATCATCGCAGTGGTGACACCCGGGCGTTTCCTCCCGCCTGATGATGTGCAGGAACCTCCCGAAGCTTCCGTGTCCGGTGAGGACCTGCGTCAGGCGGTAGGTGAGGACGCCGTGACGCCTCTCTAGCCACTCCTCAAAGAGGGGTCTTACCGCCGCTATCGTGGCGTGCCCTGCGCTGGGTTGCGACAGTCGCTCTTTCCATGCCGCCATGTGATCGCGCCGGAGGTCCGTCCGCTCCGCCGCGATTTGTCGCGGAAGCGGGGTTTCCCCCCGGCGTAGTGCCTCCGCGCGCCACTCATACAGGCGCGCGAGGACTATCGCCTCCAGATCCCACGGCGGCAGTCCGGCAAGGAGGCTTGCCGCCTCGCCCGAGATCGTGCGGTAGCCCCGGATCAGCCTTACGGCTACCACCTTTTGGGGCGCGTTCAGATAGTGGGCGGCTCTCCGCCGCAGTGAACGCGCCCACACCGGGGCCCCATATACTCGGCATTCCTTCAAAAATTAAAAGTAGTTTTTATCATATATGTACCTACGTTAATTTAATATAAATGCCTGTAACGCTTGAATTGCAGATAGTATTATTAATAATTTGTCTTTCGAGTCGGAGAACATCAGATGAGATCGATTTCGATTACATACAAAGCCACATGATCTGGCCTTTGTTTAAACAATTTTTGCTTGCTTCCATTACGGTTATAAATCCCGAATTTTATTGACAGTTAAATTTTCAGTTTCCTTAATATTTTAGTATGACAGTCGCATCAAAATCCCCGGTAGGTACTGTTGGCCGCCTTTCCGCAGAATGATTTGCGCAGGGTCCTCTCCGGAATATTAAGCAAATTGAAATTTATCGCTTAGGAACTAATGCGTGACTCAACTTCCTTTTAGTGAAGAGCGTAGGAGACACACCGACACCCACAGCTAACTAAAGAGTCGATTATTTTCAGATACAATTTTCGATAAACGATATTGATATGTCAATCATCTATTGTGCTCCAAATTAATTCATCCGATTGACATTTGAAACAATTGATATTAACCTTTTATTATGCTGGTCCTCTCTCTTTATTTTTCCAGATTATGCGGATAAGGACGTACAAATGATCTCTCTCCTCCTTTAGTGTTTGTGAACGTTTACCGATGCAGCATAGCGTATCATTAACAATTACGTTGTCCGTTAATGCGTTTGTTTCTGAACGAGAAAGCTTATTGTGTAAGCTCATATGCGTATTAATGCATGTGCATTGATTTCAGAGGTTCTTCAGTCCGCGCGGCATTGTGTGGAGCGGCGCATTGTGTCCATGCTAATGTAATACAATTCAATGCACTCTGATGCAACCATGTCATTCATTAAAAATTGCATAAGGCAAACATTCATGTGAACATTTCACAAGACCTTTCACGGATGGCAGATAAGCTGCGATAACATTCCCGGTGGAATTTAAGTAAGCGGATTTAGGGTATTCGGATTTAGGGCCACATTCTCGTGTAGTCTAAGGCACGTATCGGTTTGGAAATCGTTTAAATTCAATACACGACAGCCCTCGATGTAATGCGAAGGGCCGAAATCTACGACATGGTTCACGCGGTCCATTAATTTGAATATAACGAAGCACGTGCAAAAATCGAAAAATTGTTCAAGCTGAATTACGAATTGAATACCTACCTATTGAATTAGCTAGAAGTTCTAGAACATAGACATTGAAATCTAAATTGATATCCATCAGCTGATCTTGAATGATGCTCATCTGAGATCGAGACATGGAACCTCTGGAACATAATTTGGAAGTAATGGCGCGTGTAATGGTAACATCATTGGGTGTGGGCTGAGAAGCTCGATCAACGACTCGACAAAGCAAGACATACGCCATTGAGCAAACCTAAGGAAATTAATGACTCTTTGTTTTCATAAAAACGAGGACACGATGTATGGACACGGTTTATTATTGCTGGTTTAAGTATCAATCAATCTCGTGGGGAAAATGCACCTTAATATTCATACAAAATAACCCGTTAATTAGTTAACCGGTTAATTTAATTTATGTTCTCCTTCCATCTTGTGTCGCATTCCTAATATTTATCATTATCAATCATCCTTTTCAAATCCACGTTTCAATAGGCAATAGGTACCGGCCACGAGATTTTAATTCTCCTGGATTAAGATCTCAAGTTCTACTTTTCAAGTTCTAACGCACGTGTATTAAGTTACTTTAGATTGCCCAAGGAGAAAACAGCTTTGATTCTTAGTAAAAATCGTTATCCTCTTTACATGGCCATCGCTTGCTTCAGCCGATTTACTTATAATTGTGTGATGATGATAACATAACATAACATGATAACGATAACATTCACTTCTTCTTCCCAGCTAAAGCACTAGGAAGTGGAGAAGGGCGGGTGTTTTCGGGGACTGTCTTATGTGATTTTGACGTTCAAAAAGTGCTGATTCTCAGCCCAGTTTGAATAAATGACTTTTGATTTTGATTTTAACAGGTAAGTAGGTACTATCGAGGAAGTTCATATCTATGCACCTTTAGGACTATTTTTCCCTGTAGCGCTCGGGCGCTAACAGTAACTAACGTAAAACAGATGCGGTCATCGTGTTCACGGGATTTTGTTCTAAAACTGCTTAGATATGAACTTCCTCGATAGTACATTCACATTACGCCAGTCATGTTCAAATCCCATATAATAGGGGGCGAGCCTATTGCCATCAATCGGGCATAAATCCATACTCCAGGCTGCTAATAAGAAATCCCTGGTGAAAAATCCAATAATATTGAGTTGGTTCGTGTTTGTTTTGTTCTTTACTCATAAGACTTTGCGCTCATTCTAATGGGACCTTAGGTCAATGATCCGTATGAGTTGAAGTATCTATATATATCCCTGCCCATCCTGTTTTAGATAATTGTCCATATAATCATGTTACATAACAATTAAGCAACGATCGACAATGGGGTCGGTAGGTGACGCTATCGCGATAAAACAACTGAAGGGCTCATTGATACAACGGCGCTAGCAGTTGATAAAGTACTAAGTGAAGCGGCTTTCATTATATCTTAATAACAACTAATGATTGATCGTTAAACTAGAGTGGTGATTATGGTAATAGGTTTTTCTTTCTTAAAGCCTATCTATCTACTAGGTCGTGTCGATGACGCGACACGCGACAGTAAATTAAATTTTGTTGGCCCAAAACTTTGCCACTTCCACTGCGTCGTCTTATTTACCTATTAAATTTTTAGTAAATTAGCTGTTATCTGCAACTTCAGTTCTCCAAATCATGATCTACCCATGTGCAAAATTTTATCCAAATCCGTTCAGTCGTTTTAACGTGAAAGCGCGAAACAAACAAACTTACTTTCGCATTTTTAATTTAGGAAGTTAGGATTAGGATAGCTCACAGAAGATGACCATTACCCTGATGTAAGTAATGATGATCCCAATACTATAGAACGTTGGATGAACAGTCTACCGCAGACTACTGCGGTGGGTTTTCCTCTAGGAAAACCACATTAACAATTAGACAATCAGGTAAACCACGTCCCTGATGTACCGAGGCAATGCACTACTACCCTAAAAGAATCCAGTGACAATCAAAGTATTTATATACATCTACCTATAATGTTATCGGGTACCTACTAATATCACCACTACAGTTCAACGACATTTAATTAGCCTGAAATGATGATTACATTACAATTCAATATTAAGTATAGTTAGATAATTGGCTATGCCTGCGACAATGTCTGCACGAAAATTTTCGATATTCCGAGTCAAATTAATGCCTTTGTTAGGCAGATAGTCTCTATGGCTGCCTTTTACACCGTGCTTATACATAATTCGTAAAAAGAAAAACATTTTTCTTATCCGATGATAAATCTACCAACAAACCTAACCTATTATAGTGGACTACGACGGCGACCTAACATCTTATATATGATTATTGCTGAGATTGAAGATTTTTAAGTCCAGGTTAACGAATTGTATTTACTCATAAAGAACAATACAGTTTACTTAATAATGAGCTTAAGTAAAAATAAAGAAATGTAGGTAATATACAGCGATCGAGCAATTCTAATAGATGTTGTCACAAATGTATTTTTTTAAATTTTGATTTAAACGCTGCAAGCGATTTGCTATCCTTGATATTATTTGGCAGATTGTTGTATAATTGTTTATCTGTTCTGTGTATGTGATAGTCTTTTTACCATAGTTAGTCCTATTTCTTCGCAATTTAATCTGGTTAGTGTTTCTTAAATTATGCTAATATATTTTTTTTACAAATTTTATAACAGATTTTAATCCACCAGTCATTATTTTTCGTACGTAGTATGCACATTGTGTAACTGTATGTTTGTGTTATATTAAATATCTTTGTGTTACGGTTTATTGTATGTGACTCTGTCAACCGATTATACTTAAATAATGCTTTTATCACTTTCTTTTGTGAAATTTGTAAATCCTTAAGATTCGACTTCACAGCACTCCCGACTCCCGACTCCCGACAGTTTTATAACAATACACATCCAGGTAGCTAGAAGAATGCCGAAAGAGAATGTGTCGCGACCCATTCAATGTTTCTATAATTAGCTGGGGAGATGCGTGAACGACCGGCGCAGACACAGACGGTGAAGGCCATCCAGCGGACATCCAGTGACGAATCAATTTTAAGGCCACCATAACCGATGAATGGCCGGCGTCAGTTCCTGCCCATGGACATGTATACCGGTACGTCACGTAGGTATAGCGGAATCTACCACAAACTATCCAATCCACTCAATGACAACAACGAAAAACCTGCTTTTTAAACTTTTTGACGTACGTCCGTATACTCGTGTCGTGACGTACTTCCTACAAACGTGAGCAGCACACTAAATAGTATGCGCCACGCTTTTAAGCGACTGATTAGCAATTACTATGTACCAAGTAATATTTAAGATGGTGCTTGTCTACTTAAGCAGCTTGAAGTTACATTGTTGCAATATGATACGCTTCGAAAGGCAATGCACGTCCGGTATACTTCAAATTAGTTCTTTAGATTGGCGTCACGCAATTATCTGTTTTTGTTTTTATACCTCGGGATCTAAAATGGACTTTATAGTACCCAAACTGCCTCCAGAGACGTCATAAGTATAAATTTGGGTCCACACGTCATCTTGTAATGGGTTACTAAACATAATTATATTACTATCCGCTAAGGACTGTCAAGGTCTCGTTAAACTAAAATGGTACAGAATTGTGCGAGTTTGTATACGGTAAACCAAGAAATAAATGCGTAGCTTGAGAAAAATGTCGCCAAATGGTCGCAATTAATTTGCCATTATACGAGTAAGAACCTCGACTAATTTGACATTTAAAATTATACTGCGGTATTGTTCAATGTGTATGTGTATCGAAATGAAGTAGATTTTGAACAGAAACACATGGGTAAGCAACTAAACGCATTCCTGTAGGATTTATTCTGAGTTGCTCGCCGAAAGCAAACGTGATTAAAGTTGAAACAAAGGTCACAGTTCTCGTAGACCGTGGGTTGAAAAAATTTTTAGTTATCTGATGAAATACAGACGGCGAGTAGTTACAAAATGCTTGGCGCCTTTGTTTTGTATCGGGCGGATTGTATTAAAGATATTTTAATCCTGCATATTATGAGTCGGTAAATAGTAAAAAAAAATTCTATAGTTGACAGTAATTGATGTTTATCTTAGATATTGAAAATATTTAAGTTCATCCACACTGTTACTATCAAAAATCAGCCTTTTGTAAAACTTTCACAAGTGATGATTATTCTATTGCTTTATTTGACGTTTTTATTTGACGAAGCGACAATGACTTGATTTTGTTATCGACGCCTAGTAGAATGCGCCAATTCATCCAATAAAGTAATTAAATTACCAAACCATTGAATGCTGAAAGATATTGTTTAATAAGAAACACGTGTCGTAGGTAGGTACCATTTTCATCACCACAGTTGATTTCGTAGCCTGTTGGCCTTCTAATGAATTATCGTGAGAAAATATTGCCAAAATCCTAAATAGTGATTTCCTTGACGTTCAAAAGTGCCTTTTATGTGCCTATTTGAAATAAATGCTTTGACTTTGACTTTGACCTAAGGGTTTTGTAGTCACTGTAGTCACCCTAGGTGATTGATACCTACTAGGTACACTTCCGTCTGCTTCGGTTCTTTTTTCGGCTGCAAGAAATCACAGCGCTCACAATAAGAAAGGGCATTAGCATGTAATTGTCCTCAACACACATTTGACACACATTGAGACATAAACAGGTACCTCCCTACAACTTGGTGCATGGCTATAAAACGAAACGTTTGTCTAAACTTTCCCAAAGGTATAAAAAAAATATATGTTTATATCAATTTCATCAAATCAACATCATTAGGTATATGTACTTAAATCATCAAACAGCCCAATAATTTTCAATTTAGACACAAGATCAAATCGATGCTAATAAAAACTCCACGTCGCAAACGACGCCATAAAAATATTTTTCTGTATCCGATTAATCAAACTGCCTACTTAGTTAGGTACTGCAAAACCGCGCAAAGAAGCCGCATCAAAGAGAGGCAATTTTATTATTGTCATAACGTTTTAGATTTCAGATTACATTCTATATTCTATTCTATACATGTAATAAAATAGTAACGAAGACAAAACTGTACATTGAATATTTTTGAATAAAAATATCGCTACGAGGTGTGGAACTTGTTGCCGAAATTTATAGTTCTTTTTTAAATTTTTTGTTTGCTTGTATGATGTATGATCCGGATTGGCGCAAAAACTACTGAATAGATTCTGTTAAAATTTTGCACAAATATTCCTTAAAAGTCTAATCATCCAATAGGCTATATAGTATAACGCTATTGGCTATAGGGGTTAAGCAATATTTATGTCCGTATTCCTCAAAAGTATACCGCGAGATTTAATAAGACGAGAAATAAATATATAGGTAATATTGCAGATATATAGGTTCAGATTTAACCTCTGAAATGAATATCATCACGCTATACCTACACAGCTAGTCGTTACTAAGTAAAATTAACCACACTAAGGTATTTAGGTTGCATTTAAGAATGTAGAGTTAGTTGTTGCAATTCATAGTTGCGAATGAGCCGTGAACCAAATTGTCTGGAAACATAAAACAACCATATCGTAAATTGTTCTCAATTTAGTCTAGGTAAATACGACTGCACTGTCTACAGTCTAGACCGGGTTCTACACTATTCGTTAACGTCTGATATTTTGCGTAATACTATAATATATCGCTGGGTTGCGGTAAAGTTTTCTCAAGTTATAAATACTTAGTGGAAAATCAAATCTTTGCTGGTTATTGTGGAATGCAAGCGATTACCTACTTAGGTATATTTTTTTAAAACTTGAAACATTAAGTCTTAAATTAAGCTACTCATCTGTTTCAAAGTCAGGTCTTACGCAGAAATGCCCAAATTATGTAACGAATGATGATATGTTTAAGTTTGTCTACTTATTAAGGAAATTAAATGTATGCTTTAATTATGTCAAGTTATATTACCAAGATTTGATATTAATTAAGACTCAATATGGTTTTCCCAATACTACATTGGGTAGAGATTAACGAAGGTCAAAAGCGGAAAAAAGAGAAGTGAAGGAAGTGCTGGAAAAGAGAAACCGATAGGCGTGACTAGTGCAGAAAGATGCATTAATTAGTTAGACAATAAGGTCGTTTGCACACATTGTCACTGCGTAACTGATTGATTGTACAAATAGGTAGGGCACACTTCATATGACTATAAAGTTTGAGAGACGAACTAGAGCCAGAAAACCGCGCCGTGAATCCCGATGAGGCGCGGCGCCACCTTTGCATATTAGTATGAAGCAGGCATAGCTAATTATTTAAAACGTGCCGTGTTCTGTCTTCAACGCACTTGCTTATTCCGCGCAATCTTTAGTGTCAATGTGTTCTTAGAAGATATAACCAAATCAACTTTTTAAACAGTTACATATTAGGAAATTTAATTACGAAGAATTTTGACACGGTCACAATCTCAACATTCTAATCATTCTATCTACTGCTATGGGACGAATGCTAAACCATAAATCAAGCACCTTAGAACGCAGATAATTTTAATACCAACGTTGAATAATCAACTGAAAAACTTATGCACATTTCGCATCCAATCTTTTTAATTCGCTTTCAAAAATAAATTCTACTAAATGTCTACTCCACTCCTCTGGACAGCATCAGTCTGCATGTTTACTTAAAGTCGTTCACTTTTTACTCGTAGACAAGTAGTTAGTTAATATGAGCACTAAACAAAGTTTCAGTGTTCTTAAGTGAACATATCTGTCAACATGAGAAAGTGAAACTTTCCGCCATCCATCATGATCTATTCTCAAACTGACTACTGCTATATTTCACGAGACAAATTCATCGTCTTGGCCGTCGAGATTTACAACTGTGAAGTCAGAATACAGGCTGTGTCGTCACCACGTCATTATGTTTTATACCTTCCATGTTAGGTACGGTACTGGAGTGATTTCACTACAGATTTGCATATCAATGACATTGGACAGATGCAGGAAGTCCAATGTAGCTATTAATCAGGAGCTATTCATTACCTACAATCTGCATTCAATAAAAATGTGCCGACTTATAGGTACGTCATCGTTCATTGCTCATGATGCACAATTTTACGATGATGGTAATAGACATTAATTCTTCAACATGATATGTAGTGGACCCTTAGCATCGCTTAAATTCGAAAGCACAGTCATATCCATAATATATACCAATTAGTGACTGGATTCAAAGGTCCATAATACTAGCGGACCTTATAAATTGAACGCACCGTATTGCTGGCTAAGTATCACAGAAATATTTTAAAATTAGAACTGTAGAGTCAATACATGTGAGTAACCGTTTCAAATGTTATGACATTAAGATTTAGAGTGGTTGGGAAGTCTCGGTGACATCACGAGTGGCGCCGCCGCTGACCCGCTGCGCACCAATTGTGGACAATTGTCTCGTGCTAGACCTGCTACTGTATGTCGCGTGTACAATTTGCTAAACGACCTAATGAAATCATTGCATAGGAATAATTATATTTACTCCCATTGTATAAGGGCATTGTAAAATCTTAATTGACATAAGCGGTCTCCTTGAGTTTTTATAAATAAATACGACTGAAGGTCGTCGCTCTCATCAATCAAGACGTTTGCATCAATTAGCTTTTGAGCGTTAACTGCGAGACTGCAGCGTAATCTGATATTCTCCCATACTGCTGAACATTACCCACTTGCAGGCCCTTAATTGGATGTATGTACATGACATTTTGAGCGGCTATTGAAGTTTTGTTTTATTCTAACTGAGATAAAGAACTTTATGGGTCTCGATTTAATTATTACGGGTGACCAAATGACGTGAATTTCTCGGATGGCTAATTGTTGACACGCGAACTGACGAAAGTTGTAATAAAGCATACAATGAGATATTGTAAGGCGGAAGGGATCCAGACGACCTTCAATCGAAATGGGTCGAATTTAATGTGAAGAATAAATTTTGCATGCGCATAATAATTTGTTCAAGAGAGTAACTTATGGTGTTGTAAATTGTAATTTCAGCACGACAAGATAGTAGGTAATGAATCAGAAAATAGTAAGATAGAAATAAGGAACATGACAATATTTATTTACCTATGTAACTTTTAGCTAGATACTGTGTTTGTAATAATTAAAACTTTCTGAATCACCCTATATACCAACATTTCTTTAGAGCTTCTCAAAATCCTTTTGTTTCCAAATCAACAATTCCGTATGCTACTTAAATCAATTTTCATAAAGTAAGCACAATTTCCATAATGGGTGGCAAGCAGTTTTAGGAGCATCTTATTTCCATTAGCAAGAAACTGATACAGAAACACTCAGACGCTCATCATAAACATTATTTTAAGATTTAGAATGCATCAACGTCCAATAAAAATATCATTACCGTCCTTTTCAGACGTTTGTGTGAATACCTAACATTTAATATAAGTTTTATGTGGGCACAGGCGCCTATTCTGTGAGTCAGCCTCAATGCAGTAGAGATTCGCCAGTGTCTAATCCAAGAATGAGGGGCACTACGGGCACAGGAATGACGACATGCAGCTGTAGAACTTTGAGTGATACTCATATGTTTAGCCTTTTTAACCTGAAGAAAACTTTTTCAGGAGATAAAAATATTGATAGAAGTAGAGTCAGTGGTTTCGCACTGCTGGATTGTGCCAGTGTTTAGGGCGCAATAGTTGTTTATGATACTAGTGCGGTAAGTTGGTTTTTACAAACGAGAGTCGAGGGCTTACCATAGTCACGAGTTTTTAAATAGGTACCAATTTCTGCACGTGTGTCATACAACGTTTTTCAACACTATAGCGAGAAAACAGTACAATACCTAGGTAATGAAACAAACTTTTTTATTTGACTATTTTAACTCTGAAGACTTGTTTGCTGCTTTCTGACTGACATTATTAATTTCATACGTATTATGTTGAACGCGAGAATGTTTGCTTGATGATTGATGGTGACAATCTCTTGCTTGTATAGCAATCTGACTGTCAAAAATACGTGTAATATTATGTACCTAAGTATTTTGTTAAATCTATGTCTAGTTTTTAGGGTGCTTTTTAACATTGAATATTTTGACCACATTGAGGAAGGCTTATACCTACTTCACACGTTCACATTGAAATAAGCCATCAAAATATTTTCAAAGAATGATTGAGTATTTCTACGAGTCTTCCATGTTATAAAATTATTGTAAATCATTGAATAGCACTCTCGCGATTTTGGCGGCAAGAGATTTCTGCAATTTGCGGCTCATTCAAGATATCGGGTGGAGTAGAAACCATATTAATATCGGATTCCTCGCTTGAACTCAAATTATTATTTGGTTTATAATATCAATCGGAAAGTCGCAACAATCCGTTTCTAATAATGAAAATGGCTCGAATTTGCAAATGGCGCTGCATGCGCGTGGTGAAAATTAGAACTACATCTTTCGTCTCATTTTCTCTTTTTTTTTTTTTTGCGTTGCACTATTCGTGCTTATTGCCACTGACAATATTTTATTTGATAACAAAACGTAAGAATCAAGTATTCGCGAAATGATTAATTATTATAACGGGAAATTTGGAAATGGAAAGGAGATTGCCTAGTTGTTTTTCCCATAGTTGTTGTTTAGGTTTATCCCATCACAAGTATCTTCGGATTACTTTCTGGGAAGCCCCGGCAACTTAATTGTATCTAGATTTAAGATAATAAACACATTTTTTTTTTGTTTTTAAATAAATTATAACAAATTAACAATAAGGGAATATAATTTAACAGAAAACTTTTAAAATTTAACGCCACCAGGTGGCCCAGCATTAAGGCCGACTCGGTGCGTAAACTAAGAACTACATGGTATGTACAATATGAGGTTTATAAATTAAGGTTTAAATAGATAAATCATTATTTACAAGGAAAAGAGCTATGGTTTTATAGATACTCGTAGCTACATTAAAAATAAATAAAATACATGCAATAGAAGTGGGAAAAGGGACTCGGAGAGGAACAAGACTTTGGAAAAGTGGGAGTGGTCACAAAGGGGGCAGGAAAAAATAAGGTGGTTCAGATCTGTTGGTTTAATGCTCTAAGGATCTCCCACTTCAGCGCCACATCATTTTCTCTTTAGTATTAAAGTGAAACAAACGTATTGAGCAAAAGCGTTTCCAAGGAGGTTCGATCATTCAGCTTATTTATTCTCGTAATGTGAATCTCTGGTGGAATTCTTATACACACATCAACACGGTCTAGGGATATTTTTAAAAAAGCGAATTACTATCAATGTGTTAATTATTTATATGACATGTATATATTTAAAAGATACGTTATTTAATATTTTACCATTTTTTAATAATGGTTAAGGTACTTCGATTAAAATTTCAGGATTTTATGGAAAAAAAATGAAGCATAAGTAGACGGAAACCGTATATGAATGAACTTTTAATTTGTGAGTAAAAACTGAAAAAAATAGAAAAATCATTTAATTTGTGTTTATAAACTTGAAGTTAGTAGTCTGAGAAAGCGCCCATGATGTTCATAACACAACGGCAACGATTCGGCATGCTCAGAACAAGGTTGTCAATGTCTTGCTGCGGAATATTGTGCCATGTCCCTCTGAGGTGCGCAAAAAGTTGATCTTCTGTAGCCAGATTTTCAGGAACTTCCTTCAGAGCTCTTCTTTGCAGCATATCCCACGCATGCTCAATGGGATTTAGATCTGGCGATTGAGTAGGCCAGTCTAAGGCCCTAACATTGTGTGTATGTAACCAAGCTGCTATCGTTCTCGCCGTGTGTGCCCGGGCATTGTCGTGCATGAGCAGGAAATCTTGCCCCATTTGTGTTCTGTGGGGCAAGATTACGGGCCCCAGCACCTGTTGGACGTATCGTTCTGCCGTCATATTGCCCCGCACCCAAACGAGATCCGTCCGTCCTCCGAGATGAATTCCTGCCCAAACCATAATTGTTCCTCCTTGGTATGGGTGAACTTCCTGAGGGTTCTGAAGACGGCTCCATCGTCCAGGAACTCGCCAAACACGCGTCCTTCGTGAATCTGGATGGAAGCCGAACCTGGATTCATCCGTGAACAGCACATTGGACCATTGCTCACGGCCCCAGTCCACGTGGTTCCGAACCCATTCTAATCGTCGTCCACGATTGCCTCTCCGTAAAGGTGGGACCCGGAGTGGTCTACGAGAGCGTAGATTGCTTTCATGCAGTCGCCTTCTTACAGTTTGGTCACTCACAAGCACTTGGTGTTCCACTCGCAGCCTTTGGACCAATTGAGTCGCCGTTGCATTTGGTTGAGCTCGCGCAGTAATTTGCAAAAATCGGTCTTGTCTGGGGGTAGTGATGCGACTTGGCCCCCGGTGCCTCTCCGCTACTTCACCTGTGGCACGATAGCGTGTCCACAATCTTGAAATTACATTTTGGTGGGTCCCTATGGCCTCAGCAACATTACGCTGAACAGACCCAGCTTCCAGCATTCCCACAGCTCGTAACATCTCCGCCCTCGTCAAATGTTGGCGTTGCATGGCTACAATACCTCAATTTTAACTTTATCTTTCGTTTAAAAATGAAAAAAAAAACTGTAACTAAACGTAATTCGTATTGTTTTCTAAATTTCGCACAAATGAAAATTCCCTCTCCTACACATCAAGACATTTTTATGCCACCGAAACAAAAGAATTTTCAAAAATTTGAATTTGGAATTAGTCTGAGATAAATTACAAACAAATCGGTGTATAAAAGATTCCAATGCGGCCAGTACTTTTCGAGTTATTTAATTGAGTATGAAATATCCCTAGACCGTGTTGATGTGTGTATATATATTTTTTTAACTAAAAAAAAATAAAGGATACGCCCGGCGCTATACAACGGAGTATGCGGTAAAACAACTTTCGAACAATGTTACAGGCTTCGTAAATAGGTGTCAGGGATGTCAGGGATTCCGCCCTCATATTTATTACTCGTGGAGGCGATTGGCGGTGGCGATCTCTCGCGTCCGGCTCTGGTCCAGGCCATGGTACGGAGCGAGAGGGCTTGGGAAGCCGTCACCTCTTTCTGCGAAGCAGTAATGTTCGCGAAGGAGGAGGCGGAACGTGTGAGGGAGAGCCAAAATTCGCGCCCTCACGCCCCTAGCCGGCGCAGGAGACGCCCTGGTCGTCGGGAATCGCAGGCCGATTCCCGGCCACCGTAGGCGTGGGCTTGCGAACCGCGAGCAATGGGCAGCTCGCCGTTCGATAAGGACCAGGCCCGGTTCGACGGCGCGTTGTGTTCCACGCGCGCCTCAAAGAGATGTCAGCAGCAATGACGGGGTCCGCTAGGGCCGATGCCTGCTAGGGTTGCGGGAAAGTCCGAGAGGGATACCGTGGCCCCTGGCACAGGCAACTGAAGGAACACGGGTGGGTTTTAGTCAGTAAGAGTCTGACACGTCCTCCTGCTCTGCCCAGAGCGGGAGAAGTTATTTGATGATTTCCCACCCTCAAAAAAAAAGGGGGATTCCGTCCTCGGAAATAACATTTGTTGTACGAATTTTGTTTTTTTTTTAATCCTAATTATTTTGTACAACATCTCTTGTTAGCTGCTTCTGGAACGTAACTAACCTATTAGTGTGGAAGGAAAGAGTTATCTGAAGTTTTTATGTACGTAGATATAGGTAGGTAGGAAAATGCTTATTCTCTGCTGAAAAGTCCCATGCAGATTAGAAAAGCACTGAGCAAAACAGCAGAAAATGCCTAGAAACGAACTGAAGATAACTAACAAAGTCTAGCAACTCGCTACCAGATAATTTTAACATTAAAATAAAAAAAAAAGTAGTGCATTACCAGACGCAGCCATCATATCTCCTGAAATGTATCTACATGTGTGTACGTAAAACTAAAACTCTTTGATAATCTAGACTTGGACGGACGCCAAAGAAAAGAACTTATAAATTAAACGAAAAAGCACTATCTATTTGCTTTAATAAGATTATTGCTATTTATATGTCCCTGTGGTTGTTACTAGGTATTACCGAGACTGCGGTATCTTCAAGTGCTTGCGGGTATAAAACTTTAATGCCCAGAGAAATGGGGTTTTATTTTGTTTTATGTCCTATACTTACCTTATTCTGTATCTATAGGCCATAAGGATAAGCTAAGATACTATCGCAGATACCTATCTGTGATAGTATCTTATCTTGTCCTTAAATAAATACCTAGGTAGGTACACCTGACCAAAACATTTGCATAATATTTATATTTGGCCTGCGCAAATGATCACATTTCTAAATTTCGTACAAAGCTCAAGTGGCTTCAATTTCAGCTCTAAAGTACCTATTCTGTTCAACCCTAAAAGTGCCTAAAACCCCCCTTATCTTAAAGAACGTTTTAAGTTCCTTCATGACACACATAATACCTATATATCTGAGGTCATCGGAAAACTTAAGACTAGAGATGCATTCCACCAGTTTTTATGACAAGTGTTTTACTGTTCAAGCAGTAGATACGGATATATTAGGTCCTTACATATGAAATTGGCGTTTTGTATGGAAAAAGCATAACAATTTTTTTTTGTAAACTTATTTTTATTTAATCAATCAAAGTATGTCGGTTTCGGTTTAAAGAAACTTTATTCCCAATAAAGACATAATATGTCACTTACTTGAGAACAATACTAAACATACATAAATAGATTACAAACGGTTCGTCATCAGTATTACAAGTTAATAGTGACCCATCCAATGCATTCATTTCTCCAGAAGTGATCGATCCGCAATTATGTGCTGGCTAAGTTGAGTTTTGAATTCATTGAAAGAGTTTAGATTTCGTAGAAAGGACAGTTATTTATTAAAGTTGTGCGCCTTCAAAAGTTAGCATATTAATGCCATAGTTCTTGTTTTAGGTTAAACCAGCAAGCGGCTCGCCGTGTGCTGCGTTGACTAACTTATTTATGTTGGGGGTGTTAAGTTTGAGTGAACGCTTTTGTTGAGAATATTTCTGATGAAAATAAAAATTAAATTACATTCATTATTTTTGTGTATTGATAAATTTTAGGTACTGGTTGTTGTTAGATATGGATAGGTATTTGAATAGTATTTTTATGAGTTTATTTTGGGTAAGTTGGAGTTCTGACAGTTTTGTTTTTGCAGCACTGCCCCAAATTTCAATCAAGTTAAGTAGATGCGGCTTTACTAGGGATAGGTATGTAGCATTGTTATCTATGCACTTTCGCCATTGTATCGGTAGCTCATTGATACCTTTGCTGAAAAAATTGTGGGAGCGAGAATCAATAAAATCTTTGAAGGCGGTTTTGACAGCCTCGTCGGAATCGAATCTTTTTCCTTGCAAGAAGTTGTCCAAATTCCCGAAAAAGTGGTAATGAGTTGGAGCAAGGTCCGAGGAGTACGGTGGGTGTCAGAGACGTTCTAATCACAGCTCCTCTAATTTAGCGACCGTCTGTTGTGCAGTGTGTGGTCTAGCGTTGTCCTGAAGCAGCAGTGGGCTATCGCAATGGACCAGTCCTTACCTGGTACCTTTTCCTGTGTCAACTTTCGCTTCGGACTGGATTTGGTTGGTTCTCCTGGGTTCAATTGCGATGAGCGTTTCCGATTATCATATAGGATCCATTTTTCATGACAAGTAACGATACGATTCAAAATCCCCTCGTTATTGTGACGGTTGAGTAATGTAACGCAGCACTCGACTCGTGTTTGTTAGTTTGCTTCACTCAATTCATGCGATACCCATTTTTCGAGCTTTTTCACTTTTCCAATTTGTTCCAAATGAATTAAAATGATTTTATCACTCACACCGAAGCCTGTCGCTAACTCTGACGTGTTTTGCGATGGATCCGCTTCCACGATCACTGTTAATTCTTCATTATCAACTAGGGTGTCCGGTCGTCGTGTAGGTCAACATTTCCAGAACGAAGACGTTGGAACCAAAAACGTACCGTGTTTTCTTTTATGGTAGCTTTCCCATACCTACACATCATTAATCCGTCGAGCTGATTCTGCAGCGCCGGTGCCACGGTGGAACTCGTATTCGTAAATAACCCGATATTTTAAGTTTTCCATATTGTGAACACAACGAGGTCAACGTAGAATATAATGGCGCGAAAACAAATGAAAAAACTAATAAAAATTGGAAACACAAATACACAAGCATAAATTAGAAATCAATTTGAATTTGGAATTCCTAACCAAACGCCAGATATTTGAGATCAAAGTGGCCAGTTTGACAAAACGCCAATTTCATAATATGTAAGGACCTAATATTTTAAGGAATGCCATCCCCGTGTCGATGAGACGTGCTTAATCTTTTCACTTTTAAAATTCTGGTTAAAAAACACTTCCTCGCTCCTTAAACATCATCATTAGATACATTTAGTTTCCGTGCTCTTGTTTCATGTTTATTATTGTATATACTTAAATATATATGTGTGTGTGTGTATATACATGTATATATGCAGATAAGTATAATTACGTTTTACGTACGTATGTATACACCACTGAACCCCTGCAATACTGTCTTGTCTCTCATTCTCCCTTTAATCCATCCAAAGGATGTCTGTAAAAGATCGCTTTTAGCGATAAGACCGCCCATTGTGTCACCCAATGGTGCCGATTCCCTTGTTCACAAACTAAACTAAATTTAAGTTGAGTGCATCTTTTTCTTTCTATTTCATTATGAAAAGGCACCTTTTTAGGCCTATGGCATTAAGTCCGCCTCTGTACATTTGTGTGCATAAAGTGTTAAATAAATAAATAAATAAAAGGACAGAACATAAATTTTAGTTTAGTCCTGTCAAATTAATCAGCGCCTGACACTACGCCATACAAGTTTAGACGTGATTAAAAAGTTGACAACTAAAATTACATCAAATTACGTCAGGTGCTGACTAATTTGACAGGACTAAACTAATATTTATGTTCTGTCCTTTTCATAATGAAATAGAAAGAAAAAGATGCACTCAACTTAAATTTAGTTTAGTTTGTGAACAAGGGAATCGGCACCAGTGTAAAATTTCTGCACTTATATCTGTAATTTTGATGGTGTACCTAATGAAGAGTATTCTATTCGATTCTACACCTGCTTACCTTTAACTAGCTATTTGTGGGAATTTTGGATTCCAAAAGATTGAGGAAAATAATGTATAGAATAATCGGTTTATTTGAGACTACAATTAAAGTTAAACACTCGACACCTAATCATCCTTAACCGAACCTAAATAAATCATATAACAATTACCTATCAATCAGATCAAATTAGCAATTCGTCACAATGGGTAAATATAACAGGACATTTATAAAGAATACCATAAATTAATATGGTGATTATTCAGTCACAATCCATAACTAAACAGGATACCTATTATAATATAATAACACGAAACACATTGTAAAATTACAATGTGTTTCGTGTAATTATATTATAATTATTTCCTTTATTTCATCTACATACCTACATATCAATTACATTTTTAAATATTTTTATAAACAAAAAGATACCAAAAACATTTAAAAATATAAAAAATAGTAGCCCACCGGTATCGGGAACAGGGTCCAAGCTACCGGCGGTCAGGGCTCCAGAGAGAGAAACTTCCTAACAATGCGGGCCGTGTCCAGAAGTACCTAACGAGAGCCTCCTTAGGTGTTGGTCGAGGCTCTTGGGTATTAGCCCATTGGCTGTCACGACTATCGGCACAATGACCGCTGAGTCCACATCCCAAATGTCGACAACCTCGTGAGCCAAGTCAAGATACTTGATTTGTTTATCTTTCTCGGCTTTCACGAGGTTCTCATCATGCGGGATGGTTATGTCAACAATCATTGCGCGGCGCTCCAATCGATCCACCACCACTATATCAGGCTTATTGGCAACAATAGTCCTGTCAGTGATGATGGATCGATCCCATTGCAGTACAATGTGATATTACCATTTTCGAGAACTGGGTCGGGCACATACCTGTAGTACGGTACCTCCGATTCCACAAGGTTGTATTTCAGAGCAAGCTGCTGATGGATTATCCTGGCTACAAGGTTGTGTCTATGCAAGACCGTTAGCTAGACGAGAACACCCGGAGATGATATGCCTGATTGATTCTCCCGGCCGGTGGCATGCCCGACAGATGTCAACCGTGCCGTCTTTCACAATAAATCTCCGGTAATTGTTCGTCATCATAACTTCGTCCATAATTGCACAGACAAAACCTTCGGTTTCTCCAAAGAGGTCACCGAAACGCAGCCAGGCAACGGACGCTAGTAAATCTACATCCGGTCCATGTAGGGCCCGGAAAAAGCGTCCGTGGAGCTCCTTACTGTGCCATACCTCCATGCGATCATTAGTGTCAAGCACTACAGGTTTGCGCCAGTTCTCTTTAGCCAAGGAGAGCGGGGTGAGGCCCTTGTCCACCGTGACTACATCTCGATGCATACCCACGTCGGTTTCTAGGAAATATTCCCTGAGACTGCATATCTCGCGATTGTGGAGGGTCTTAGCGTTTAAAAAGCCTCGACCTCCACACTTTCGCGGGATATACAGCCTCATTACCGATGATCGGGGGTGATGCATTCGATTTGCAGTCAGCAGCGTACGGACCCTCCTATCCAGGGCGTCGAGTTCGGTCTGAGTCCATTTGAGTATGCCGAAAGAGTACATCAAAACCGGCATGACCCAACCGTTGAAGGCGCGCACCTTGTTTCCGCCTGATAGAAGACTATTAAGTACTTTTTTCAGGCGGCCAAAGAAGCGTTCCTTCAACGATTGCTTCATGTCAGTAACATTGATGCCTAACGTTTCCGACATACCCAAATACTTATAGGTTTCGGATGCGGAGAGGGCTCTAAGGTTTGTGGAATCCGAGAGTTGGGTTCCCAAGGATTCAACAATCTCACCTCGCTTTACATGCATAATCGCACACTTGTCCACACCAAATTCCATCCTGATGGCGCTACTGGAAGTTTGAGTTACTTTCAGTAGCTCCATCAGTTGCAAATTGTTGGGGGCAAAGAGTTTTAGGTCATCCATGTAGAGGAGGTGCGATATAACCTGACCACCTCTCCTCAACCGATAGCCTAGACCTGAATCCTCCAGCCGTGTGCTTAGAGGATTCAAGGCTAAGCAGAACCAAAATATTACAATTATTATTATCTTCCTCAAAACTGGCAAATTTTTATCTTAGCAAAAATTACTAACGATGAGTCTGCGCTCATTTACGACGCGTAGGCACTCTACAACTTTGTCGCCGCAAGATTCACTGGAAATGCAATTAAAAAGTTTGGCGTTTCGTCAAAGTGATCCCACATCATTCTGTTGTCAAGACGCGGTCCAATTTTTCTAAATTCAGTGTCGACCGACGTTTTGAGATCATTCGAAAATAGCCAAGATGTCGAGAGTTAGCGGACCTATGCTCCAGTAGCCGAGATCACTGAGCCGGAAGATATCGCGATTTTATTACATCGTTAATACTCACAAACAGTAATGTTAATACTCAGAAATAAATAAAACATTTGGAATAGATACAAATCAAAGAGTAGGTATTATAGGTATACAAATAAATAGATACCTAAGCTACGTCTTCACACAGTCATATAATTTAAGCACAATCTAGTAAAATCTAAACTAGGTCTAGTCTAGTCTCATTTACTTTAAATACGTATCTAATCAATTTTACAGACACAAAGAAGCCGAAATGAGAAAACCAAAAACGTCAGAAAATTAAAGGTTAATTTCATGGTAATCATAAAACCACTATCAGTACCTAATCCAATTAAAAAGTATCAATAACATAACGGTGCAAAATGAAAAAAAGAGAATCCTAATGAACTATCCAATCAAAAATTAAATTGCAAAGATAATAAATTGCAACACTAACTCCTACCTTTTAGATAGAATGGGTCTTGCTTGTTACTAATAGATAGGTAGGTACATCATGTACCTACCTATCGATAAAAACGAGGTCTAAAGGTCATCCTTTAGACCTCGTTTTTTCCAATACATATACCTATTATAATAGGTAGGTACCTATATGTATTGGAAAAACGAGGTCTTCAATCAAACCAATAAGAACTTTTATGAACTTCACCTTAAACCACGTTAAGTTTCTACAACTTAGGTCTCTATCTTTCGAGCATAATAGGTTTGTTTGGTGTTCATAATATTATTCGCGCTAAGTTGCTTACAATTCCAGGCCTTGTCTAACTCATGTGTATTGCAATCAACTGCATTAGCCTCGTGAGCAATCAAATCAACTCCACCCCTGATCGTAATACAGATTAGTTTTTTTTTAACGTACGTATGTACCTCTCAACCCATTTCTGAAAAAGTTGTATTTTTAAAACCTGATGTTTCAGCTATATCTGTCTACCTACGATCGCCTACTAGAAGCAGTTTGCATATAAGCGGTCAACGGTTTTCAGGGTTACATAAATTTATTGCCGTTCATAAGAATAATCGCTGGTTCATATGACATTAATCACATATTTGGCCACAATATCTCCTTCATTGCTGAAAAGGAACCAGTTATTGCAATTATTGCAGCTCGTCATCCAGTGTTTTTTTTTTTGCAATACAATAAACAACATTGTACATAGGTACATACACTCATACATACATTAGTTTGTGTTTTGTGAATTTCCCGCTTTCGATCTCATAGACAAAAATGGGCTGTCTTTTGACAAATATGGGCCATCGTAAGCCATTGAGTATTGTCCAGCCAGAGATTCTATTTATAATTTTCCAGCTCTTACTGCGTTTGTCTATTAAAATAGCCTAAAGCTTGCTGATTAGGTGGTCGTGCATGGAGTATGGTCTAGAAAAATAATTAATTCTACAACACGATTAAAATCCACGTAGCTAAGCTCAAATTTTTCGAATAATGTTTAAAAACATATTTATTTGTCTATCGTTCTTGTTTTCTTTCATTCTGATTGGTTAAAACTAACTACCTGAAATAATGCGAGTTGCTGATTGGTGTTATTATACAACATTCTGGATTATACCAATAATCATTTAGTTTGTAAACGGAAACAAACCATGTGCTAACATGGCGATTTTTCATCATTCTTCGCATGTCGTTTGATAATTATTGCGTGGCTGTTATGGGAATTTGGTTTAATCGTGCAATATTTTATCTTTTTGACACATTTTCTTTGTTTTGTTCAATATAATTATATCGGGGAAAAATGAGTGTGGACGCCTACGGACCGAGCTCACAAACACTCACGTTTTTGGACACCGAGGAAGCGGATCTTATTGGGGCTGATACACAGGGCTCCGAATTCGAATTCACTGACTTCACCCTTCCTTCTCAAAGCCAAACACAGGCTTCCCAACATGATCATGGCTTGTCATCTTCGAATCAGGTTAGTGAAAACATAGTCCAATATTTTTGTTTTCCTTCTAACCTTATTTTGGTGAATACGTAACTACGTAAGTTGTCTCGGTTAGTATTTTACTCGGTATTGTTTGTATTTCAGGTGAACGGTTTGGGTCGCTCTGACTTATCATCGAAAGTTTCCAATGTGACTAATGCCATAGCGGAATTGCAATTTGAGGAAGAAGATGAAGCCTTGTACAGCAAGGAGCTGCCTGACCATGCGTGCAAGTACTGTGGCATACATGATCCAGCCACTGTTGTCATGTGCAATATTTGCAACAAGTGGTGAGTCACTTTCTCACCTCAGTGTCTTGTTACACTTGAACACTATCTATGATTAGTGTCACGTCAAACAAAACAGTCTATCCTACATGCCTTATCACTAACCTGTAAGATTTAGGACTCCAAACAATAATACATCAACATGCTACAATCTGCTCAAATGACACCTAAAATTCTGTATAAACATCATTGTTCTAGAAATGTTGGTTTTCCCACATACAAAGGTCATCTAATTTGTTATAATTAAATATAATTATATTCATAGTAAAACTGTCAACTGTTGTTTAACCTTTCTGTCCTTTGAAACAACTTGAACTTTCAAGAATGCAAATTAAGTTTTCAAGTTAAATTTGCATCACAATATCTGTGATTTGTATTACATCGGTAACTTCGAAAAGTATTCAAACAAAAGAACTAAACATTTACATAAACAAGTCTTATGTTGTGGTAAATCCAACAAGAATCTGTGTTGCACTGCAATTGTATAATTTTGATTCTGTCAGGTGACCTTGTTTCATGGTGAATGTGCAACAAGATATAAAATGGTAACAAAGCTAACTCAATAAACTGCTACCTACTAGTGATGTCTAACATCAATAATAAAGATAACAATCAAATGCTGCCACTCAAAAATACTCATGTTTAGGCTAAAAGCTCATTTTCATATGATATAGAGAAACAGTCATAAGAGAAGTTATAATGTTGAGCTTAATATCTGTTGTAGGTTCTGCAATGGGCGTGGGAACACCTCAGGCTCACATATCATCAACCACTTGGTGCGAGCCAAGCACAAGGAAGCCGCATTGCATAGAGACGGACCACTCGGGGAGACGTTGCTGGAATGCTACTCATGCGGTGCCAGGAATGTGTTTGTTCTTGGCTTTATACCAGCTAAGGCAGACTCTGTTGTCGTGCTACTTTGTCGGTAAGAGAAGTACTATTTGTATCTAAATAAACATGTGTAAAAGATAAGTATTAAGTATTCAAATGGTGCTATGATATCATGTCTTGCATAATATTATGAAAATTTGGTTTGCTAAATTTGAGATTTATCAAATGCTGGCAAATTAACAAAATTAATAATTGTAAAGAAATATAAAGTAATTCAGGTGTCTCCTATAAAAATAAAAAGGATGTTAAAACATTACTTTAAGATAATTATCTATGTTCTTTATTTTCAGCCAACCTTGTGCAGCTCAAAGCTCTTTGAAGGACATGAACTGGGATCAGGAACAGTGGAAACCTTTGATATGTAGGTGTTGGCTTATTTTACCATACATAAAATTATCTTTAATTAGGGCCTAATAGAGTTCCTTCAAAGATTAAGTTAAATATCTTGTGTTTTGATTATCTCTAAATTATATTTTAATGTACATGTTTCCTTGTCCTAATGGGTACTTCAATTAAAACTCATGAGCCATGACACAATACTATGTCTATAGTCAAGTAGATGATGAATATGTATTAAGAATTGTAACAAAAACGTTTTATATTTTGCAGCTGATCGTGCCTTTCTATCTTGGCTGGTGAAAGTACCTTCTGAGGCTGAACAGATGAGAGCGCGCCAGGTAAGCCAATCCTCCTTCATAAGTAAAATATAAATACATAACTAACTATCTCCCGGTTATAGGTGGGAAATTATTCCACTGGAGCAAACTACCGAGATAAAAAGTATCTTATGTCCTAACCCAGGTCATGGTCTACCTGTGTGCCAAATTTCATTGCAATCTGTTCAGCTGTTAAGGTGCGATAAGGTAACCGGCAGACAGGTTTCTTTCGCATTTATAATATTATAGAATGGATATATTGTAAATGTATTTCCTGAAGGGGTAAACAGTAATGAATACCAACATTTTTCACAGTCGCAGGTAATAAACTGGGCACAAATCCATACTCCAGGCTGGTACAGAGATTTTCCTAATAGAAGACCCACTGGTCAATCCTGGGATCAAACTCTGGATCCCAACCTCAGCAGTTGTTATAGATTTAAGGTGCAGTTTTGCTTGTAGGAATTCTGAGTATTAAAAATACGCATTTGCACTATGCTGATTTATTTGCGACTGATTAGGTGACAATTTTCTATCGATATTATGGCGACACACGTGCATAATATGTACTTGCTTCACTCTTTCGCACATACATTGATCTTACTCGACATACTGCCCACCAAAGGGTCTATGGCCCTTTCACAATGTCTCGTAAATTTAATTTAATTAAGTACAATGTAGCTGGAAATGATAATATAACACATAATATAGGTACTTAGTTAAATTAATTAGTTAAGTAATCTTACATTTCGATATTTGAACAAATGACATACAAATTCAAGTATCAATATCTATTGGTAAATAACATAACTTATTAATTGACCTTTGCACTACACTATCACCACTTTTCACAGATTACACACGCGTCACACCGTCAGTACCTGGGTGCTTGTCAACAATGCATCCCATCATCCATTTACCCAGAGGTCAATTATCAGATTTGATTAGGACAATGTGTCCTAGGTCAAACTCCCTGACCTGGTGGTGCCATTTTGAATGATGTAGCACTCTTGGCAGGTATTCTTGTTGCCATCTGTGCCAGAAGTCAGTCAATAACTTTTGATGATGCTGCCATCTCAATAAATGGCCCATTGGGATATCTCGGAGGTCTGGTGCTGGCACAGCGATGGGTGTTTCACTAATAAGGAAATGACCGGGGGTCAGTGGTTGCAGGTGATCGGTGTCAGTGTCATCCAATATGGTTAGAGGCAGTGAGTTGAGGCAAGCCTCAATTTGACGTAACCAAGGTACCTAATTCTTCGTAGGTCATATAGTCATGATTGTGTGATGATGATGATGTCTCATCGCTTTCACGCCAGCTTCCCAGAGTCCGCCCATGTATGGACTGTAGGCTGAGATAAAATGCCACTTGGTTCCCTCAATTGCTAACTTCTCGGCGATTAGACCCTCGAATTGTATATTAGCCTCGGCCCAATCTGCTACTAGTTGCCTGTTTGCACCAACGAAGTAGCGTCCTTAGTCGCTCCATATCTGAGCGCATCTTCTTCGCCTTGCTACAAAGCTTCGGAAGGCTGCGATGAAGGCATCTGACGAGGGATCTCCAACCAATTCCAGGTAAATTGCCTTTGTCGACATACAGACAAAGACAGCAATGTATGTCTTGTGCGTTTTTGCTCCCCTGCCTCTAGAAATCAAGACCTGATACGGGCGTGCGAAGTCAATGCCCGTGTCCCAGAAAGGTTTCGCAGGTGTCACTCGAACTCGAGGTAGGTCTCCCATTTGCTGTGGCCTTGCCGTAGCGTTTAGTTTAGCACAAATGAGACATTTTTTGATCTTCGATTTAACTAATGTCCTTGCTTTCAGGATCCAGTATCTAGTTTGTAGGAAACAGAGCATTACTTGAGGAAGAGTGGTAAGGTTGTTGTCACGATCGAGAATAATCGGATGTTTGCTATCTTCATTTTGGTCAGAGTGACGCAGTCTTCCGCCCACCTTGATGAGGCCATTGTCGTCCAGGTAAAGTTTTAAATTTGTTCATTTTACCATTTCTTTTAATTGGTAAGTTTGATTTCAGGTGTGGAATTTCTTCTTCGAAGCTATCACTTTGTGCTATTCTCTAGCAAGCTTTCAATGCATCATCTAGTTCCTCCGTGTTTATAGGTAAGACTTTATTTTCTATTTTTCTTCCGTTTAAAAATCGTTTGCAGTACACTATTACTTTAAGCAGTTCTTGTAATGTAATAGGTAATACGGGCTGGTGTCCGCAACTCCACGTCAATGCGCGTATTTTGCGTACGGGTGGGAAAATCGGTTATTTGATCCACCTCAGCTCGAGGAAGGCCAGCAACGCCTTGGTGTTGCTGACAATCTCACGTAGGGTACCTGGGTTACCGAAGTACTTTGCCCTGTATGTGGTGACCACCGGGCAGCTTAGAAGCACATGGGCTGCTGTCTCGTCTTCCTCCATGCAGGCCCTGCACAGCGGACTGTCCGTGACTCCTAATACAAAGAGGTGTTTATTAAATTACCTGTGACCAGTTACGGCTGCTGTGACTGTACGCAGCTGTTGCTTGGTTAGTCGGAGAACCTGTTTCGTGAAGCGGCCATCGATTGTGGGGAGTGCTTCCCTAGCCTGCCTGCACTCACGTTGGTCCACCCATAGTTTGTGATGTTGGTCCCTGGTGCGTTTCCTTACCAGAGTGCGTATGTACCCGAAGGAGAGTGGCACGATAGGTTCGGGAGCCATTGGTACAACGTTCGACCCCCTTCTGGCAAGTTCGTCGGCTGCATCGTTGCCTAGCGAACCGCTGTGTCCTTTGATCCATTGAACGGTTATGTTATTGAGGTTGCCCACCTGGTTGAGGCGCTGGTGGCTCTCGTATATTAGCCCAGAATCAACTGTGTGACTGTTCAGCGCTTGCAGAACGGCCATGCTGTCTGAGAGTATGCGGATCGAGTGTTCTTTAACTTCTCTGGCCATGATGGCCGAGGCGGCTAGAGAAATACCCATGCATTCGGCCTGGAACACTGTGTTATGGGCCCCCAATGGTGTGGAGATGCGTATGTTGAAGTCCTCCGAGAAGATTCCAGCACCTGTGCCACTACCTGTTTTGGATCCATCCGTGAAGATGCGCAGCTCTGCCGGGCGCAAGCCCTCGCATCGGCGATCCTCGTGAAGTTGGATTTTTATTTTTTATCAAATATAAATTGTTTGGGTACCCGGTCATTTATGGCTTTCGTAATGGGGAACTCCTTGCCGAGTCCCTCAAACAGCGCGGTGTGTGGTAAGTCTCTCTTAAACCAGAGATCTAGTGCATTTAGACGAACCGCCGCCATCGTCGCTTCCTGCTGTATGAACAGGTGGAGCGGTGGTAGTCCCAGCATGGCTTCGATAGCTGCAGTCGGAGTGGTCCTCATGCAGCTTGTGGTGGTCATGCAGGCTAGTCTTTGCAAGCGTTGTAGTTTGCTAGAAGCTGTACCCATCTCAGTACGGGGCCACCAGACCACGGCCCCGGGTGATCATGGGGCGTATCACTGTGGTGTAAAGCCATAGTATAATTTTAGGGGATAGGCCCCACTTCTTACCTATCATTCTCCTGCACTGCCAGAAGGTTATGCAGGCCCTGTTTAGTTTGTTGTCCAAGTGACTACTCCAGTTTAACTTACTGTCTAGAATGACCCCGAGATACTTGACTTCGTTGGCCAACTGAAGTTCTGTATTGAAAAGTTTTGGTAGACGGAACGGGCCTTGTGCTCGTATCTGGGTAAACATCATCAGTCTTATTACAAAAAACTAAATAAACCTTGATTTAAACCTGTGCTATGAAGTCCAGGCTTATCTGCAGAACCATGGTCTAAATTTGTCCGTATTACAAAACTTCAAAAAACCGTGGTCTTCTTAGTGCCGTCATTTGAACCATTGTCTTTGTAACAACCACAGAGTAATACAAATATTATTCGTTCACCATGTTATCATTCTATTGCAACGTTCCGTATGCTCAGAAATGAAGACTTTTTGTTAATACGCTAATGATTATTATGATGTTTAGGAGTGTTAAAAATATTGAGAGTGTTAATTTGCATGGAATATTAGTTATTACGTCGATTGCAGTTTTGTTTAGGTTTAAGCACATGACTTAGTACTAATAATACATCTAGGTACGTGTAACGAAACGTAAAATTTTCGCGCATTATATGAAACCATAACATTAAACAAAACCATCGCAAGTTGAACAAAGTTAATTTAGCTTTGGAATTTTTAAGTTATCGAAGTTTCTAATAGAACAATTGCCTCTTTGTATAGTATTACCTTCTATAGTAGGTAATTTTAATATCATATTGTGATGGACCAACAAAAGAAAAAACGATCTGAGAATTGGAGTAGGTACCGAGGAAAAAGTAAATAAACATAAATTACTTCGATTAACTTGAAATCAGTGTTTAATTGATTCAAATTTAATTTTAATTTATTTGATTGATTCGAACACGATTTATGTTGTGTCGGCGTGGCGTTCCCAACAACTCAGCGGCTTCAATATCCTCAATATCAATTAAATCGACCATGTTAAGATCCATTTTCGGGTAAAAACAACACAACACAATGAAAAAGATGCTATAAAATACAAGAGAAACTTTGACTGATACGATTTAGACCATAGTTTGATCGTTTAAACTAGGGGCCGCCGAGGTTTAGCGTTAGACCATGATATGGTCCACGGTTTTTCGAAAAACCACGTTTTGTAATATCATTTTGGTTTAAACCGTAGTTTATAGAGCTTTAAACCGGGGTTTTCAGTTAAACCGCTTTTTGTAATAACACTGAACCAGTTCAGTTTTAGTGGGGTTCACTGATAGGTCAAATTCCCTGCACCATCTCTCTACGATTCGTAGCGCTTGCTGAGTAAGGTTGCAGATCGTACCCGTCACCTTCCCCGATACAAGGATTGCGAGGTCATCTGCATACCCTATTGTGTAATAACGATTGGCGTTGAGTTTGGTTATGAGATCGTTAATCACCATATTCCACAGAAGAGGGGACAGCACCCCACCCTGGGGGCAGCCTCTGGCTATCATGGCCAGCTGCTGCTCATCCTCAAGGCGAACTACTCGTTTGCTTAGCATGTTAGTAATCCAGTCCGCTAGTACCTGTTCAACGCCATGTCTATAGAGGGCGCCGCTGATGCTAGAGAAGTTTGTTTTGTCGAAGGCACGTTCGATGTCTATGAAAGTGCCCAGGCAGGTGCATTTCTGATGAATCGCTTCCTCTATCTGGCTGACTACTAGATGAAGGGCAGATTCGGTCGACTTACCCGAGCTGTATGCGTGTTGATTACCGTGTAGCGGTATGGTTTTCAGAGCGCCGTCCCTCAGCTCCCTGTCACACAGCCTTTCCAGAGTCTTTAGTAGAAAGGAGGTGAGGCTTATGGGTCTATGGGATTTGGCGTTTGTGTAGTCTCCCTTACCTGGCTTGGAGATGAATATTACTTTTTTTTTTTAAACTTCCCTCCAACCTTTAGGAACTTATCTAAGGGCCAGGCACGCCCTCATCCAGTCTTATTGCGACAGCGGTTCCACCCCACTGTAGTAAGGCGGGGAACACTCCGTCAGGACCGGCTGCCTTGAAAGGATGGCAGCTACGGATGGCCCATTGGAGTTTCTCCTACGTGATCACCCTACTTGCATAAAGCCACTCATTATCTGATGGTGTTTGGAGTGCATCTTGCCAGTCGATTACCTGCGCAAAGGTACAACCAGGGAAGTGAGTTTCCATAGGACGCGTCTCGTTTCTTCTGGCGAGGAAGTGAGTGTATTGTCCGGTTTGCGGAGTGTAACGGGCCCAGGTGTGTTCTGCTGTGACAGTACTTTTCTTACCCTGTTAGCCTGCTGACAGGACTCAATGCTACCACAGAATTTGCGCCATCCCGTGGTACTCCTGAATCTGATGCATTTTTTGTAGCTGGATTTGGCTGCGTAATAGTTGTCCCAGTCCTCATCCGCACATGTGTTCATGGCTCTGTTCAGAGCTTTCCTTACCTTACCGCGCTTGCGCTCCAGATCAGCCCCCCACCAGGGTTGCTTACCCGGAGTGCTACGCGGGGTGGTCTCTGGGCAGGCAGTATGGTAGCTGTCTATTATTGATTTAGTAAGCTGGCTTACATGTACCTCAATCTGTGTCGTATCCGCAAATGTCGTCGGATTGTGTAGTGTCGTAAGCTTGAATACAAGGCTACGTGTATAGTTGGCTCGATCCGTGTTTCGCGGAATGCGCCGTGGTGCTGTTGGTGGAACACAGACCTGGATGTCGAAGCGGATCCACCTGTGAGCAGAGCAGGAGGCCTCCTTGGAGACTCGCCACCCAGTGGTAAGTTCCGCCGCGCCCTCCGATACCAGCGTGAGATCTATGATTGTACGGCTTCTCCTGGTTACGAATGTTGGTTCGGAGCCAGTGTTTAGTAGGGATAGGTTAGTCGAGAATAGGTAGTCAACCAATGCCTTACCCCTCTCTTTTTGCGTGTCCATACCCCCACAGCTGGTGGTGAGCGTTGGCGTCGGCCCCGACGACGACCGCAAACCCACCTTTCTCGCAATAGCTCACGAGGCGGCCGAGGTCGTGTGGAGGCGGCGGCGCTTCCGCCTAAGGCATGTAGGCCGAGGCGAAAACGATCACCCTTTCCGTGGCATCGTCACGCTGTATACGCATTCTTGCTGCAGAGACATCTCTGCAACAGAAGTCAGTTAAGATCTGTGTTTTGAGGTTACCTGTGACAAAGATGCACGATCTGGGGTGATCATGATCTGTCCTGATCTGACCAGGAGCTTACCGCCAAGATTTGAGAGTCCTTGTATGCGGCCCGCCCTAATCCACGGCTCCTGGATCAGGGCAATAGCCGTGTGCTGAACCTCCAGCCACTTGCGGAGCTGAGCCGTCGCGGTCTGACTGTGGTGGAGGTTAGTCTGGAGGACTCTACAGGTCGACGAAGGGAACGACATCGTTGGTCGAACCCCCCTCGTCCCCCTCCAGTCTAAGCCCGGCAAACAGGTCGCCCTCGTCGAAACCGTCCCCTCCCTGGCCCGAAGCCGGAGACAGGGTGATGTCGTCCAAGTCCTCACCCGATGAAGGGACGGCTCCCACGATGGCGGCATCAAACACGGCCAACTCTGCTGTGGTAGCAGCGGCCGCGGATGCTTCCGGGTTGCATGATGCTGGAGGAGTGGACTCCCTTGCTGGTGTCTGCAGTTCATTTGGCGCCTCGCCAAAGGTTCCCGTGGTGGGGTCCCATCCCTGAAGGACGTCGGTGAACCTGCCGTTCCGACCTTGGAACTTCACGTACACCGCCCTCAATCCTATTGAGAGACGGCGTCCGGCCTTCATCAGGGCCGGGATTTGGTCCTCAGGGATACCGACCACCACGAACCACGCCGCGGCCTGCTTGTCGGCATGCAAGAGCACCCACCTCTTGATGTATACCCAGGGGTTTTGGTAACTGAGAGCACGCCCAATATTGGTCGGCTCACAAAATACCCCTTGCTCGTCTGGGATCACGATCCCACATCGAGCACGTTTCATGATCTCCGCCTGACTCTTGACGACCAACGAGATGCTAGTCGGGAAAGAAAGGTCGGAGACAGTCTTCCTTAGCCATCCTAAGGTGTGGTCGTTACCGCACCACAGCTTCAGGACACCCCCGGCAAACAGCGGCTTGGCGTTGAAGGTCGGCCCTGGAGTGTCTTGTTTAGGGGAGCAGGCCTCGAGTATGATCTGCTTCTGGATAGCAGCGAGTACCTGGTCCGATACGTCCTTGCTGAGGATCCCCGTGCGGTCGCAGATGATCGCGACGTCGAGGGTAGCACTTGCAGCTTGGGCGTAGCTTCGTTGATCAACCCTCTTGGATTGATCAAGCCGCGGCCGCTTATGCTCCCCTCGAGGTGCCAAGGTCTCGTTGAGAGCTCGCTTGGCCGCGGCCTGATCCTTCCAATCGGGTCGCTGTGTTTCGTTGCTACCTTTAGCCGGTCTCTCCGGAAAATTGGTTGACGGTCGGCTGGGCGCTGGCCGGCTTTCGCTGGTCTCTGCCTGCGACCGCTTCCCATCGGAGAAGTTCAGCTGGCCGCTTGTCGGTTTGACCGACCTAGCGGCAGTAGCCTGTTTACGGGAGCCCTTACCTGTCATCCAACGTGATTGGCGGCGCTCCTTCCTCGTCACTCTGTCCTCCTTCTTACCCTGTTCGGATGGAACTGAAGGGTCAGTGCAAGGGCAACGGGCTTGTTGAGTGCGTTTACCCTTGCCCTTGCGTTTCTGAAACTGCCAGGCGCGCGAAAAAGCGTCTTCGGCGCAGCTGGCCGTCTCCGTTTGACCGGTTACGGCCGCCTGTTGGGAGGAGGCTTGAGGAGCCACAGAAGGATGAGGATGTTTGGCAGGAAGCCCGGTGCTAGTATTACCCAGCGCCGGAGTCTGTGTGGGGAGGGTCGGACCGGCACTGGTATTAGTCTTCGCCTGAGTATTGGATGGGTCGGTACTGGTCCCAATCAGCGCCGACGTCCTTTGTTTGTTCCGGGACTTTTTAGTTTTGGTCTTAGCTGTGGTTCTCGCCACAGCCGGACCTGCACCCGCGTTGGTACCCACGGCGTTAGCCGCATGGCCACCTGGGGCGAGGGAAGTGCAAGCACCTCCCTTGGGAGTCTCATTGGCTTTCGCCTCCACTCCCAGGTCTGTAGATTTAACTGGCCTTAAGTTTTCCATGTTAAATAGATTTTTTTAATTAAAATTCGTCTCTGGCTCCCACCCTCCATGGAGCCCGCAACTGGGAACGTCTCACTAATAAGAAGCTCGAACGTTAGGACTACCAGAGAGATATAGGGGGCGCAAGGCTGGCTTACAGTGCGACATCGGGTGCTCGATCGGGTTGGCGTAGAGGGTCCAAAAGGCCACCCCCAACGAACTGATCAACCCTCACTTACACCGTCAGCATGACCTTTACCTATTTTGGCTTTGGCCGTCCGATAACGACCTCAGCGGACCTCACGCACCTCGCCTGTGGCCCTCTGACGGGACACAGTGGCCATTTCCCTACCCTTGGCTAATGGGTAGGGCCACCGTTTCGCTTGAAATCCAGACCAAAGGGGGCGTGTTGCCTTACGGGCACATTACAACCAGAGCCGCTCGGCTCAACCCCTCAGGACTCCTTCATCCCCGCTCACGGCGCTCAACTGCGCAGGTCCTAGCGCAGGTGACTACTTACTCCTACTCGTCATCAGCTTATTTTAGTGATGGACGAGCCCGCACCCACCCAGTCACTGAGGGGTCGCGGTTAGGAGTGGGAATTGGAGAGATGGAGGTGGGAGGAATGGGGATGTGGGTAGGATGAAGGATGGGGAATCTGGGGAAGGGATGTGCTAAGATAAATGGCGCCTGGAGGTTTTTGTTACGTCTATTTCTTAAGGAATTAGACCAAAGAAGGGGGTGGCAACCTCGGGAAGGTGCATCCGCCGGACTTGCCTTGAGGATCATAACGACTGTAGCGCTCTCCCTCAAGACCCCGCCACCCTACCACCTCTGAAGGAAGCGGCAGGGTAGGCCTGCATCTATACTACCAAGCAAAGCAAAGCAAAGCATGTCGTTGCGCAACCGCGAAAGCATACATACAGACCCCCCCCCCCCCCCCCACCCCATTTTGTAATGTATGACAGTTTTAAAATTTTGTAGATATACTTTTTTCATTTCCAATTGTTAAGCTAACTTGTATCGTTTCTTTTCTTTCCAGGTCCGTCATCATTGCGTTAGGTCTGCTGTATTGAATTTCTCCTTCTGTCACTCACTCTCAGGGTCCACCCTTCCACCACAGTTCATCGCCCTTTAGGTCTTTAGGCAAGGGTTTTCCCCGCGAAGCAGTGTCTGCTGGATTTTCTGATGAATTGACATGATGGCAATTATGATTGCCAATGTTGTCCGGTATTTCAACTACCCTATTTCTAACGTACGTGTTCCATCTTGCAGGATCACCAAAAAGCCAGGAAAGTACAATAGTAGAATCAGTCCATGCGAATATCTGACAGGTTGGTATACTCATTGCTTCCTTTATTCAAGAGTCCAGCAAGCAGTACAGCTCCACTGAGTTCTAGACGAGGTAAGGATTGGGGCTTAGTAGGGGCTACCTTCGTTTTAGCGGCAATGATGGAGGTCTTTACGTCACCATTGGATGTTCGTACTCTTAGATAAGCTACAGTAGCGTAAGCTCTCGCTGATGCGTCACAGAAGCCGTGGATACTGGTGTTATTCATAGTAATTTCAGTACTATGAAGCCATCTGTCTATCTCAATATCAGGTAAGTATAATATATTAATTGAATCTCGTAGGTTATTCCACTCTGCGGCAATGTTTTCATCTACTTCTTCGTCCCATGTTACTCCTTGCAGCCATAGTCGTTGAATGAGAAGTTTTGCTGGCAAAATAGAAGGTGCCAGCCAGCCTAGTCGATCAAACAATCTCTAGTAGTGAACCTTGACTAGCAGGTAAGTTTTGGCTGTATTGAAATCGATCATTGCCCATGTTCCAGTGTAATCCTAAGGCTCGTGTAATTCCGTCTAATGTAATATCTAGTTTTACGTGAGAGCTTCTTTCAGATTCTTCAAATTCTTTGAGAAAATCTGCATGGTTAGAACACCACTTTCTCAGTTTCGGGTTCAAACCCGAAACTTCCCTTCTGAAGTATGACGTCTCTTTTTTGGCCACTTTTAACGCGTATGTTACATTGTCTTTACCCAACATCATATCATCCACGAAGTAGTCGCATCTTATTATTTCCGCCGCTTCAGGATAGTTTCGTCCTTCATCTTTGGCTACTTGATTCAAGGTCCTTACTGCCAAGTAAGGAGCAGAAGCAGTTCCGAACGTGACTCTGGTAAGACGGTAGTCTTGGACAGGTTCTCGATTATCATTTCTCCATAGAATTCGTTGCAGATCTCGGTCTTCCTCTCTAACGATTATTTGTAGATATTTTTTTTTGGATGTCAGCCACGTAGCAAACCTTCATCCGCCATCGCATGATTAGACTTCTCGTGTCGTCTTGTAACTGTGCCGTCAATCATTGATACATTGTTGTTTCCCCTTTGAGATGCGTTAAAAACAGTTCTCAATTCGGATGTCTCTTTGTCTTCCTTTATTACTGCATGGTGCGGTAGGTACACTGAGGGATTGAAATTTTTTTGTTTCGATACTTCTTTTAGGTAATTTAATTCGTAATCTTTCATGACTGTAGCATATTCGCTTTTAAGTTTTGGGTTATTCTTGAATCTTTGTTCTAATTGATATAATCTCTTTAAAACTATTGTTCTCGTATCTCCATGGGTTGATAATAGCATGTTAGATTTCTTTGGCAAGGTTACAATATACCGTCCTTCCTTGTTTCTTGTGGTCGTGATTAGGTGACAATTTTCTATTAATATTATGGCGACACATGCATAATATGTCCTTGCTTCACACATACAGTGATCTTACTCGACAGCAGTTGTGCATGTGGCCACTAGATACAACGGCATGAATTTGTCAGTACAGTACAATACAATAAATGATTGGGGACAGCTTTGATAATAATACAATGAAAATGTAAACATTGTGCAGAATCAAAGATTTTTTTATATCAGGTCAACTCCTTTCTGCACTGGCAACCACAATGCCCAAAATAGTTTTATTGAATACTGGAATTATACACATCTCTACATACAATATAATTTGTAATAAAAGTAATTGCTACGAGGTGTGCAAACGAGTCTGAGCCGATTTTTTTTATTTTTATTATTTGTCTTGTCTGGATGTAAGTTCTGGATTGACGCAAAAACAGCTGAACGGATTTGGATTAAATTTGGTATGGCACACAGATGGTTTATAACTTGGATTAACACATAGGGTACTTTTAATCCCGGTAGTACGTTCCCGTGGGATACTTTTCGACGTTCACGCGGGCGAAGCCGTGGGTAAAAGCTAGTTCAAGATATTACTCTTTTCTTTGTTGCTATAAAATAAATAGCAATTTATAGTATAAATAAATAATTATAAACATAGGGAGGCTTGGGACTAAGTAATAACAGCCACTCAGGTCGATCGATCAGGTTAAGCTACGCTTGCCGCGGTTGGTCCGTGGATGGGTGACCATCTTTCCATACCAAGACTCCTCCGTGCCTCGGAAAGCACGTTAAGCCGTTGGTCCCGGCTGTCATTCGTGGATCTTTGGCAATTGTTACAACCAGTCTTACCAAGGGGAATTGTATTACCCAAAAACTGGGTTGTGGAGGTCAGATAGGCAGTCGCTTCATGTAAAATACTGGTATTCAGGCCGACCCCAACACAGTTGGGAAAACGCTAGGCAGATGATAATAAAATAGATATAAACATGTTGTTGTTTCTTCTAGGTGACTCCACAGCAAATTGGACGCCTCGAAGAGCTGTGGCGCGACAATGTAGATGCTACCTTTCAGGATCTGGAGAAACCAGGCGTGGATGAAGAACCTCATCAAGTGCTCTTGAGGTTAGTAGTGCTACAAATAATATCAGTTTGCAAATGTTAATGTTTACTTTATCTAACCCAGAACAAAAATATCTCGCAATCTGTTTCAATACCATGCATCAGATATATGTATAGAGTTGCTAGTGTGTCTTACCAAATTTGTAATTTGGTCAAACTAGTTACCTTACCCCAAATAAATTGCGTTATGTGCAAGAGAATGATCATGATTAAGAACTCGTCAAAGTTTACACCAAAAGCAACAAAAAAGGGTGTCGCGACATTGTCATAATAACTGACGCGGCTCTGTCGCCATAAGACACTTATGGTGTTAAGCTAAGTTTAGATTAACAACAAAAGCAGAAGTTGACTTCTTGCGCACGCAATTCTTACCATGTAAACAATCGGAGCCAGCTCACTTCCGCAAGTTTTCTAAGTTCGAATCGCTTGCTGATATCAACTTCTGCAATGGTAACTCAGCTTTATCTAAACTATTGTTCCTTTTGCAGATACGAAGATGGCTACCAATACCAAAACATCTTTGGTCCTCTCGTGAAGCTAGAAGCGGACTACGACAAGAGGCTGAAGGAGTCTCAAACTCAAGAAGGCATCGAGGTCCGCTGGGACGTAGGGCTCAATAAGAAGACCATCGCGTATTTCACGCTCGCTAAAACTGATAGCGATATGAAACTGATGCATGGAGATGAGCTGAGATTGAGGTATTTTTTTTTTAAATATTTGTGGACTCATTATTTTTCTGGAGTAGGATTACTGAAGTCTGAAAAAAATATCACTCGCGCACCACCTTGCACACTCCCGATTTGTAAGATAAAAATAAAAATAAGCTTTTAGTTCCCGCACTATGTGATGGAAGACGAGTTTTTTCTCGGAATAAGAATGTAGTAAGTTCTGAAAGCGTTTTATCGTAATACTGTATACTAAAATAAAAGGAATTTCGAAAAACGCCTGCACATTTTTTTTCATCTTGTATTTATACAAGAATTGTTGTGTGTTTTGTCCATAATAAATAAAATAAATAAATACAATTAAATAACAAATTCGTATCCTAAAAGTCATTAGCATTAAAGCATAAATCGACAATACGTGCAAATTAACTTCGTGATGTTTTTCTATCGAGGAAATATCATGTAGTTGCAAATATTATTTTTATTTTATACCTAAGCCTTATGAACTTCATGAAATATCCAATTTAAGATTAGCAAATGAGTGCGGCATTCGTCTGAAGCTGCTTCGTCTAATTGACCATAGCCCAAAAAAAAAAATACAGAAAAACGCAATACTCAACTTAAATCGATTGTACTTTTTTATATCATTTAGCCACGTCTGGCCACGTTTACGTCTATAACACTGTTATATTACGCCAGATAATTCAGTAGGTATTAAAAATGTTGTGAGGAAAGTTTTGAGAACGAAAGTGGATGGCTGTAAGAGTAGGGGAAGACCAAACAATTGATGGATGGACTGTGTGAAATACGTTATGGTTATATGGGTGACTACCGAAATGACGACTAATATACGAAGTATGGAAGAAAAATACACGTTGCGCCGACCCCAAATAATTTGGGAGAATGATGATTGCTTCTAATTACAGATATGTAGGAGAGCTGCATAAAGCCTGGTCGGGCGTGGGCCACGTGATCAAAGTGCCCGACAACTACGGCGATGACGTCGGGCTCGAGCTCAAAAGCGGCGCCGGCGCACCTCTGGACTGCACCTCGAACTTTGTGGTTGATTTCATCTGGAAGAGTACTTCTTTTGACAGGTTGGTGATTAAAGTCAAAATATTGAAATATTAGGTCGTTCACTAATTAATTTTACACATTGCAGTTGGTGGTAAAATATTTGTAAACTCGTGAAAATATATTTGGTTTTGAAGTTTGCTAGCGAAAACTCATTTCAATCTCGTAAAATTACTTAAAGTTTTTGTAGTGCGTATGTTTTACATTTATATTCTTTTCTTTTCGTTGTAGGATGCAACTAGCACTGCGGAAGTTCGCGGTAGACGACTCCTCGGTGTCCGGCTACATTTACCGCCGCCTCCTGGGGCACGAAGTTGAAGAAGTTTTGTTCCGCGTTCATCTGCCGAAGCACTTCAGCGCTCCCAACTTGCCTGATCTCAATCGTTCTCAGGTAAATATTACATTACACTACAGTGTACCCTTATATTTAACTGACTTGTAATTGGAAAAGATTATTATTTATGTGTTTAGTTTTTTAACAGTATTTCCTTGTTTTTTTACAGGTGTATGCAGTTAAACATGCCCTACAGCGTCCTCTTTCCCTAATCCAAGGACCGCCAGGAACAGGCAAAACTGTGACATCGGCTACGATCGTGTACCAACTGGTGCGACAAAACAGCGGTCCCGTGCTCGTGTGCGCTCCGTCCAACACCGCCGTCGACCAGCTCACGGAGAAGATCCATAGAACCGGCCTCAAGGTCGTCCGACTTTGCGCCAAATCTCGAGAAGCAATGGAGTCCTCGGTGTCGTTTTTGGCACTCCACGAGCAAGCCAGGGCTCTGGGTTCCGCAGACAGCGAGCTCAGGAAGCTGACGCGGCTGAAGGAGGAGGCGGGCGAGCTGTCGGCCGCCGACGAGCGTCGCTACCGCGCCCTGCGCCGCGCGGCCGAGCGCCGCCTGCTGGACGCGGCCGACGTCGTGTGCACCACGTGCGTGGGCGCAGGCGACCCGCGCGTGGCGCGCATGCGCTTCCAGTCCATCCTCATCGACGAGGGCATGCAGTCCACGGAGCCCGAGTGCATGGTGCCCGTGGTGCTGGGCGCGCGGCAGCTCATCCTCGTGGGCGACCACTGCCAGCTCGGCCCCGTCGTCATGTGCAAGAAGGCGGCCAAGGCGGGCCTCAGCCAAAGTCTTTTCGAACGTCTAGTGGTCCTCGGTATCCGTCCGTTCCGTCTTGAAGTTCAATACAGGATGCATCCAGAACTGTCGCGTTTCCCCTCTGATTTTTTCTATGAAGGCTCTCTTCAAAACGGAGTGAGCGCTGAGGAACGTCGTTTGCATAAAATTGACTTCCCGTGGCCTAGACCAGACCGCCCAATGTTCTTCTACGTAACGCAAGGACAAGAGGAAATTGCTGGATCTGGAACATCTTACTTGAACAGAACCGAAGCTGCCAATGTTGAAAAACTTACAACACGGTTTTTGAAAGCGGGCGTACGACCCGAACAAATTGGCATCATCACACCTTACGAGGGCCAGCGGTCCTACCTTGTGCAGCACATGCAGTATCAAGGTAGCTTGCACGCTAAACTTTACCAAGAGATAGAAGTGGCCAGTGTGGACGCGTTCCAAGGCAGAGAAAAGGACATTATCATCATGTCCTGCGTTCGTTCTAATGAGCACCAAGGAATCGGATTCTTGAGCGATCCTCGTCGTCTGAATGTAGCTCTGACACGCGCTAAGTATGGTCTTATAGTGGTCGGCAACCCCAAGGTATTGAGTAAACAGCCTCTATGGAACCACTTGCTAGCATTCTACAAGGAGCGCCGTGTGCTTACCGAGGGTCCACTTTCCAATCTGAAAGAATCTGCAATCCAATTTGCGAAACCAAAGAAGCTGGTAAATGCACAAAATCCGGGATCCCACTTCATGTCGACGTCGATGTTCGACGCGCGGGAGGCGATGGTGCCGGGCTCCGTGTACGACCGCGCGCGGCCCCTGCGCGACCCGCTGGCCTACGTGGGCCCCGAGCGCGCCGCCCTGCTGCACGCGCCCGTACCGCACGGGGCCTTCGCGGCGCAGCGCGGCCAGCCGCGGGCCCCGCCGGCCGCGCGCGGCGGGCGCAGGCGGCCGCCGCGCCTGTCGCAGGAGCCGCTGTCGCAGCAGCCGCCGCTGTCGCTGTCGCAGGGTGCGTCGCAACCCGACTTCAGCCAGGAGTCTGCGGCGCCCGACTGCCCGTCGCAGCCCGACGGGCTCCTGTCGCAGGACTCCACGTACCAGGGCGGGTTCCGAGCGCGCTGCAGCCAGTACTGAGAGTGCCGGGCGGACCGCCGCGGGGCCGCGCACTGCCGACACACCCGCCGGGGTGACATCCACGGTACTGACGACAGACGCCGACGCGCACCGCACGCCTGACCACGACGACCTCGGCTCGGGTGTAGAGAGGGAGGGTTCCCCGCGGTGCGTTACGATCGCGGGGTTGAATCGGTTGCGCCGGCGGCGGAATCCGACCGCGACTTTGTTAGTCTTCGCCCATCGACCGTATTGAAGAGTGAAAACTCAAACTTAGAAATTGTGTCACGCGCGGAGCATACTTGAGCGACAAGTTTCGTTGCCTAAGGTAAAATGTAACCGTTCCATTACAGGGATAGTACTCTTATAGGATGTTGAAATAAAACCGATGTTACTACAAGGGTTAATTAAAATAATGCAAGCTCTATGAGCAAATTGGTCGTAAATGTTAAATGTACTCCATTAGACACTTATGCATCAAATCGGCATTGCTATAAACTTGTTGCTATCCTCTATTACTTCACGCGTTACTATGTAACAATTAGAAACGAGTAGACAATGACGTCTATAGGGAGAATCAAGGTGGCTCGGGTCGAATTTTGAAGGCTTGGAGGACGCAAATTTACGAGGGAAGAAGGATGGATAATTATGTATAAAATTTTGTAAAAAAAAGCTATGTTGAAAGAACACCTCATAAAATCGTAAGGTAATTATAATTCCTACAGTAACAGAATTGTAAGGTACTATTTTATTACAACCTAAAATCATTAAAATACTATAGTTTTAAAAATCATTCATAAAAATCCAGTTTTATTTGAGTATGTAATGACAAGGCTTGTTTTCTCGTTTCTAGGTGTATTAGCAAATCGCGACTTACCAAAAATATGGGTACGCGAACGAATACCACCTCAGTTCGCTTCGTAGAAATTTAAACTCACTTTTATTTAACATTGTTATAAAAAATCGAAATGTTAAGCCAGTTAGGCCCTTTATACACGGCACGGTTTCTTAACGGTACGGCGTATATACCGCGCCGTAGAAAAAACGTGTCCGTCAACAAGCTTCCATAGTGATCCATGCAACACTGATGACCGTGCCTACACACGAATAAACTGTAGTTAGCACTTTACCAGCAAGAAAAACGTGTGTGTACAAAGGGCCTAAGTCAGAATATAATTTATTAGGCGACACGACACATACAGTAATTCTAGTAATGGTTTGTTTTCGATATAGGGAAATTCACAACGTTCATATTTAACTTCATTAACATTGACAATATCAAACAGTGTCAGATCTACATGTTAGACAAACAATATCAATGTTAACCGGGCTATATTGTTTTTCCTTCTCATCCAATGTTCTCAATCTTCATGGCATATTGACATAACAATATAAGAAATCAAATATTTTTATGGACTAATGATTGATATCATCACATGGCGATCAGAATATACTTTAAAATATATATAACCTTTTAATTTTATGGCTGTTATTACATGTATGTACAAATTGTAAAATTAGCTGTATATTATTATGCTTCCTTCCTTTCAAAATGCAATGAAACACTATGTCGAAATTCTTTTGTTTTCTGTGAATACATGCTCCAAACATTCCTGAGGTACCTTTTGAAACTTCTTATCTATACATATTTCTAATGATTGTTATCAATGGGATGCGAACATCGATCACTAATAAAGAACGAGATACACATTCCATGCAAAAGTTCTCTTAAAACTGTCGCCACTTGTTTACGTAATTTTAGTTGAAATAAATAGGTATATATTAATGTAATTCCAACCCTACACAGTGCTTAAAGTTGAATTCACAAAGCTTTGTACAAAAAGCAATAAAATTTTACGACTGAGACTCGCCGCAAGGACAAGGAATGAGTGGAGTCGAACTGTCCTATATCTTTTTTGTTTATACTGTAATTATAAAAGGCTTGGAAAATTCTTCGGATGTTTGACGTGCTATAACTGTTATCCATTCACCATACCTCACTGAATCTCGAGGAAAGCTAAAAAAATTGTCTCACATCTTAAATTTTATTCATTTATCATCATATTATATTTATTATTAGTCAACAAATGGAACAGAATCAACTCACATAACACGAACAATTTAAGAGTGCATGCGATAGTATGATTAATTCGTTTAGTAAGAATCTTTACCTTTAATCTTTTCCTGATGATAATTGCGAATTAATAAAATAAAAAATTATTTTACGATGAATTCAAAAATATCAGTATTTACAGTGATAACATGTATATAATGATGATAATAATAATTACCTATTCTTCTAAAGATCTATCCTTTTTAGCGACAGATGTGCTATTAAAAAAAAAACGAGCGCCGAGGCGAGTTTACCGTCTGGAGCGTTCGAATGCTACTAGATTATAAGCGCAGCCAAATGTTCAAATGGGCGCTCATTTGGCGAGGACATTTTTTGTCGCTGATTGTGTATCTAGTTCTTTTAGTAATCGATTGATGCGAATCAAATTTCAATGTTGTCTTCAAGACGGTTTTAAAGAATTTTAAACTAAGGAAATATTGCGGAAAGGTTTCTTTGGCTATTACAGTCCAGTATGTATTATTTATTATGTTAATAATGAACTGTCTTAGGATGGTTTTTAAATTTTTTTGTTTGTGAAGGAAAATCAATAAAGAATGTCATAAGTATCATGCAGTTTTATTTGTAAAAACATTATCATTAAATATCCAAAATTATTACAAACACCTTCAATCTGTTTTATTATTCCAATACAAAAGACGACTTGTAGCCTAATGTTCACATAAATAAACTTTGAAAATAAAACTAGATTAAAAACTATACTTTTAAAATGTGCCCATCAACAATATTGCATATCAATGGTAGTGGCACAGTGGTTAGGTACGTAAAATATTGTCCAGTAACATTGGCACGGTCTTTTAAAGCTTTTTTTTTTATAGGCCGGATTATAAACAAAATTACCATCTACACATCATTCTATAGTTCTGAAGCTCTAGCTAGATGATCTCAATGAAGCTGCTATTTAAAACCTTTCAATGTTGTATTAAAAAATCAATATTCTAGTTACTTCTATTTATGACATTTTACCCAATAAGGTAAATTCCTTTTAATACTTTTAAGGAATCAAAACAAAAATAATTAATTTGTACGAAGACACTTAAATACAATTTCAGTGTTGTACTTCGTAGCACGTAATTATTATCATTAAAATAAACCACAAAACTCCTCCTCCTCCTTGCTTTTCATTTTTTGTACTAATATTATATGACATATAATATTAGTACAAAGAATGAAAGAAAAACTTGTGAAAGTGTCTTTGTTTGTTTTTCTTTCACGTCGACAGGAACCAATGAATTGTATTTTTTTACGGGGATAGTTTAATAAGGTCTGTGTACTTTTTTCCCGGAAAAACATCTTATTCCCGCATGAAAAGTTTTATTATCCATATGTACACGCGGGAAAAGTCGCGGGTAACAGCTGGAGAACAATAAAAAAATTGCAAAAAAAAACCGTAAGTATATTTTTATTATTGTTTGTACGTGTACTATTAATTTTTACATTTAACACCATCTTGTGTCAAGTATAAAAATCATAATTATACAGGCATATAGGCGTAAAATGTTTTTTTTTTGCTTTTCTAACAATTTACCAGTAATGAAAACTGAGTACATATTGAGTACAAATTTTTAGGCATGCTCTCGTTTCATCAACTTATAAGCCAGCTGAAATTTAAGTGTGGTCGTGCTGGGAAGGAATTTTTAATTAGTGGTATAAAATAGTATAAATTAAAATGATTTTATTACCATCTAAAGTTATAATGAATGCGTTCATGGTCGTGCTACGAAGTACAACACCAATTTCAAACTTTTTTTTCTTAGTTGTTTCAGTCCAAAAACATTCCAATTTATAAATCTCTTAAGACAACCAAGCATTGTAAATTATAATTACCTTTACTAACTTAATTCATCAGATCGAGCATTGAAGACTTGGTTATAAATCAATAGCCCTCCCAATAAACGTACCTAGCTTAGCAACATGTACAATATGTACAACTTTGCATTTAACCGTCATGTCAAATGCAAAGTGTAACCACCATAGATCTATGGTAACCAGGCTGCCATCGCAAATTTACTGATGTTAGTTACACTATGAACTAGTTTTCCTACTATCATGCCCAACTTAATTGTTTATTCGAGAAATTAGGACATGTATTTCGTGCGATACAATTGTCGAGCTGTGCACATTTATAGCTTAACAAATATAGCACATACATTAGTAGTACAATATCAATGTTAGTGCGACATTGCCAAAAGGCGGTAGGCCTAAATCTAGAGAATATATTATAAATATTTGTAAATGTGGCATAAATATTAAATACGTTTATAAAATGCTAAGCTCTGTTCGTTATGACGGATTCAGATTTACTGAGGTAATGGCGGAGGCTGGACGGCAGCGTAAGTAGGATAAAATGGAGCAAAGTTGTTCGGGCCTCGGATCATCATGTGGTTAGACTCTCCTCTGTCTTGAATCGTGCGCGCTGAGTATGGAGATTCTTTATAAATTGGTGTTGCTGAAAATTTAAAGGACAAGGTCAAATTCTGAGCTAGAGGTTAGGAATCCGTTTTGTTGGCACCAAACAAAAACAAATTGGGTTTAGCTGGAGCCTAGTAAGGATATCCTGAACATTTTAGTGAAAATTGGAAGCAATCTACTCTAAAGTACTACTAAAAAAATATTGATTGTCTGAGCACGGTAGTGACACGGCAATCAATAATTTTTCCTGAATCAAGTAAATAACCGTTATTGTTCAACTCACTCAAAGTGGGGTATAATGTCTGGTACGGCTGCACGGGTGCTGCTCCTGGCATTACCCAACCTCCTGGGGACGCTTCACCGCCCGGGGCTGAAGGCGCCTGAAAAACCAAAAAGTTCGTCTTAGCTTACAAAAGGGTGCATTTGACTACTATCAAAAATAAAAATATAAATTAATACTTATTTTCAAGATGATACTAAGAAAAACTAAATTCGTGAATAAAATCAGTGGAAATATGGAGAAGTTTTTGGCAAAATATATTCTATCTTTGTCACACAAAACGGCCATTGCACTGAATGACGCGAAGTTACTATCACAGAACACTATTACTCGTTACTATGGACTGTAGTTCCCGTGTTGTGACGTCACATCACAGTAGTGCCGTCACTGCGATTCTCCGTTTCGCTTCTTTCGTTTTTCTACGTTACGAGAAATAAAAAAAAAGTACCTATCCTATTACCTAAATCAATACAAGCCCTAAGATAAAACCTCTACTTACAGCGCGTGCTTCTGCACATACATACAGATGGACCCTCGGTGTTAAAAAAAACCGGCTGAGTACGAGTCGGACTCGCACACGACGGATTCCGTACCACCGTACAATATTTAATACTACATATTAAAAAAAAACGCGTTTCTTGTATGGTGATCCCCTTTAATTTTATTATTTGTCGATAGCGGCAATATTTCAACTGTCGACCTTAATAGGTACAGAGATACAGCCCGCTGACAGACAGACGGGCGGACTGATAGCGGGGGTTTAGTAATAGGGTTTCATTGGCACCCTTTGGGTACGGAACCCTAAAAAGGCCCTATAGCTGTTTATGTTTAATCTTTTCATTTACATTCACTAATTTATTAGACTAAACTTAATCTGCTGTGTGTGGTCACAAGATTTGAATCCCATGAACTGGCGACTTTTCGTTCACCTGACAAGTGATTTGGATCAATGCTAACAGTTATCAGTTCACTAATTTCTGGTATTTACTACTAAAGGTTCAAGAAACGCAATAATCTTCTTACCATAGGTTGTCCCGGACTAACGGGCAGTACAGCCGGCTGGCTAGGAGAGTAGGGTCCAGATTCCCCGTTTCCTATATTTTCCGGAACCGGTGCAGATGGCGCCACTTGTCCGATCATACCCACCAACGGTACCGTGCCAATGGCAATGTACTTCTTGCCACTCATGTTCATATGCATGCCTGATACTACACATTCCACCTGTGGGATAAAGAAAGCAAGCATTTTTATTTTTTATGTTTGTTACCTCAGAACTTTTCTCACTTAGTGGGTCACACTGAAAGTTTTTAGAATAGGCCAGTAAAAAAGCAGCCAATTAAATATATTTTGGTAATGAATGCATAATTATGTCATTAGTTTTTACAAATAGGCGGCAATTTAAAAAGTGTCTGTCGTGCGTCGAAATGGGTTTGACTAGAGAAAATTCTCGTTCAATGATTTTTACGACTTTCGTTGCCGTCTTACTCAACAACATTGTTACGATAGACTTCGATTAGCATTTGATGACAAAGCCCCATCCCGTGCCACTGTTTACAAGTGGTTTAACGAGTTAAACGTGGTCAAAGAAAACTCACTGATGATTCGCCATAGAAGGACGTCCTTCTATGGCGAATACTGAAGAGAACGTGAGTGATGTGTGGCTAATGATAGAAGCTGATAGAAGGGTGACATATCAACAGATTCGGACAGCTTTAGGCATTGGTATGAGTCAAGTACAAAAAGTCTTACATGAACATTTAGGGGGTCTGAAAGCTTTGTACTAGATGGATACCTCATAATATGACGGAATATCAAAAACGCCGTCGTTTGGATTGGTGGCGCTCAATGCTTGAAAAGTATGACGGAAGTAACTCGAATACTGTATATAACATAGTCACAGGTGATGAAAGCTGGATATATTGTTACGAACCCGAAACCAGAAGACAATCTGCGCAATGGATGTTTCCATTCGAACATTTGCCGACAAAAGTAAAGAAGAGCAGAAGTCAAGGGAAAAAGATGATTGCCTCATTCTTTGGACGGACGGGTCATTTCGCAACAATTGTCCTAGAAGAAAAAATACTGTTACTGTAGATTGGTATGTCACTCATTGTTTACCAGTTGTCTTGGAAAATGTTAGACAGCAGCGCCCAAGAAGCAGGATCCTCCACCACGAGAACGCTCCAGCTCACTCCGCCAGACAGACTATCGAATATTTGTCTAGGTATCGAAAGTGTGGAGTTAGTAAGTCATCCTCTTACAGTCCTGACCTGGCACCTTGTGACTTTTATTTAATTCCAAAAATAAAAGATAAACATAGAGGAATTCGTTTTATGAACCCTGAAGATGCCGTGGCTGCGTTTGAAAAAGAGTGGGCCCACTGCTTCAGTCAATGGTTCCATGGCATGCGACGGTGCTTAGAAAGGAACGGAGACTACTTCGAAAAGCAATAAAAATATTAACAGGCTTCTTCCTTCCGTTTTTTTATTTTCTAAAAACTTTCAGTGTGAACCCCGCATGTTGATGATGTTGAAATAACTTCCTGTCACTTTGATTTACATTGCAAGTCGTGGTATACGACTTTGTTTGGGGTAGGTACCACAACATCGAGGCGAAAATACTCGTGTCATTGTATCGGTGGCGCGAGGAAGTGAGGGCACGGGGCGAGGGACCGATGCAGCGACACTTGGAGCTGCGTCGGTCTAAGCTTCGCGAGGTCCTGGTGGCGGAATGGCGGGACAGGTTCTCACGCCCTACCATACCATACCTACGCCTCATCACCATCGAGGCGGTCCGGCCGGTGCTCGAGCACTGGCTCGGGAGGCACGGCTCCCTGACGTTTTGGACGTTTGACGCAGGTGCTCTCGGGGCATGGTTGCTTCGGGAAGTGCCTGTGCCGCATAAACAGGGAGCCGGACGCCCGGTGTCACCACTGCGTCGACTGCCGGGAGGACACGGCGCGGCATACGCTGGCAGAGTGTGCCGCTTGAGAGGAGCCGCGCCGTGCCCTCATCTCAGAAGTAGGCAGAGACTTGTCGCTGCCGGCCGTAGTCAAGTCGATGGTCGGCAGCAACGAGTCCTGGGACGCGGTGGTTTCCTTCTGCGAGACAGTCGTCTCGCAGAAGGAGGCTGCGGAAAGGGAGAGGGAGATCTCGTCCACACACCCTGCCCGCAGAAGGCGCACCGGGCGTCGGCGGAGGGCGGACAACGCCCTCTTCCAGCCCCCCTAATCCAGTTCCAGTCCAGGGGCGACGGACTCGGGGACGTCCGTCACCCCCCACACATCAGGACCCGAGGCGGCGGCGCGTAGTGTTCCACGCGCGCCCCTCTTAGACGTCGCGGGGGGAGTCAAACACCTCACCCCCCCCCCCCCCCCCCCCCCCCCCAGACCCGATGAGGCCCGCAGTGGCAGGCCGGCACCAGTCGGGGGTTGCGGAAGGATCGTACGTTCCCGCGACCCCCGGCGTAGGTGTGAGAAATATCAAAATCAAAAGTCATTTATTCAAATTAGGCTGAGAATCAGCACTTTTTGAAAATGAACACCGATTTGAAAATGAGCACTTTTTGAAAATGATGGAACACCGGGGTGGTTTTTAGTCAGTAAGAGTCAGACAGACCCCGTCGCCCGCCCCAGGGCGGCGGACATCCATGAGGATTTTCAACAAAGGACACAAAAAAAAAGGAAGTTACCAGAACTAAAAAGTGAAAAGTCGGTTTTTTTTGTGGTATAGTTTTTATTTTTCACTTTTATTATTATTTAAAGCCATATTTGTTACGGTCGCGAATCATATTTTAATCGACATACAACCTGACACTGACTTGCAAATTTTATTGCAAAAGAACGTCAGAAATTGAATTTCGCGGGCTACCTTAGCGAATACCTTAAATGTGCTGAATTAGACACATTTCTGTAAATTATTCTTTATAAAGTGCCAACAAGTTAAGGTACAGGAGTGCAGGCTATTCTCTAAGGATACAGCCTTCCGCGCAGCGCAGCGGCGAAACTCGCCTCTATACACGTGTTTCGCCGCACGTGCTTCGAGAATAGCACCGCAGAACTGAAACGCGTTTGATTCGCTGTTGTATTGAATAATAAAGACTAGCTGGTTAGTGAAAGTCTGCCAGCCCATATTTATTTGATAGTTATTCCAAATTGGTAAAGTAGTTCGTCTGTGTATGTACACTGGATTATTAAAAGATATATAAACATTACATAATACAGCCGGATATTCCAGGCTTTGAATGAAGAAATAGTATAAAATGGATTAATTTCAAACTTTCATTTCAAAATTAAAATGGATTTCTGTTTCAAGTTTTCATAACCATATCTAATTGTATCAATAAATATATGTATGTTCTATGTATATGTTCCATGGGAATTTTTGTTTGGCTTCAAGTATGACATCATCATGAGATCATTCACAAAAAACACTGCAAGATAAGCCGATCTGTATAACATAACGAAGTTACCTTGAAAACTACAACACAAATTTAATCCTTGAACCATATAATTAAATGCTCTGAATTAAATTTATTTTCCTAGTACAAAACCGTTAACCTTAAAAAAAATACATATAAGTATACCTATTTTATTTTTTTCAAGTTTTTAGTTTATATTTCGTTAAGTAGGTACTTAATATTTCTAATTCTATTTAGTACATAAATAGTGCCTCATTATGACAAGGTTTATTGCCTGTCAGTTTGTTGCAGTCTAACTCCTCAATACATAATCCTTCTAAAGACTTTACTCGACTGAGTGCCATGTAAGCTTGTCCTTCCTCAAACAATTTTGAGTCTAAATACACAACTGCGTGATCAGTGCTGCCTTGCAATTTGTGGACAGTTGAAGCCTAATTATTTATTATTGACGGTCTACACTCTATGATCCGCCATGCACTGTGTTCTACTTATTTTGATTTTATACCCATGTCCCATGTTAAGGGGATTGAAACTAATATGAAATCCGCCATTTTTTACTGGCGGCCATCTTAGATTTGGAATGTTTCATGGTGTGCTGTATTCTACTAGTCAAGCCCTATCATTTGATACCCATATTGAGAGGGTTGTGAAAAAATATGGAATCCTCCATTTTGTGGCGGCGGCGGCCATCTAGGTTTTACAATGATACTGAATATATTCAACTGTATTAACTATATCAACAGGAAAGGGGTAAAATTTCAATGACTGACCCAAAAGCTATATAAAACCGTTTACTAATACTCAAGTCATGTAATGACTGACATGCATCGATTAGAATGCAGAGTTCATATTTAATAGCAATTATAATTACTTTACACATATTCACTTTCCATTGCATTCGAATTTAAATATTGTTTCACGGCTTACGACCTTTGACTGTCATTCTGTTTTGAACCTCGTGTACATGTTTTTAAAGTTCACTTTTGATAAGTTGCAATACAATTGTACTTTTGTTTTTAATTCATATTGGCATACGGGTACTCCGCTTGCTACTTTCGCCGCACACAATCACAATGCACAATACTATGTGAATTAATCAGGAATCTAAACAACCATTCAACTCGTTAACGAGTTTGCTAACTTACGTCCAACAAATATGTTATATAAGAAATTGCTTGCGGTTATGTCGACCCTGAAAGATAATGCATAATTGCGCCGACCAGCCATTATTATAGTAATTCAATCGGTCTTACCTTGAAGTCGTAATCCAAATCGATAATGTTACAATTGACGAGATCGGATGGCGGTATTGGCGGAACTTCCATCGTTAACTCCCAGCTTTTTGTGGTACCTGCGGGGGCCGGCCCTTCTTGAATGGTTAAAACAATGTCTTTTATTTTCTTCGTTTGGTTTGATGGTGATGTGGCCCTGTATGTCACCACCTTAAATAATTGGAATGATATTATCATTACACGCCAATTATAACATTCGATAAAAATTGCAGTTTCAGGTCATCTTTCGACCTCACTACCTACTTTTTGTACCCAATCATTATAATTGTACTTCAAGTTTATTTACCATTCAGTATACTTATTTGTCACAGTTTATGTTTTGTGAATAACAAAAATATTTACTATTTATTTATCTTGATAGGTAGAACATTAAAGTTCATAAAATCAAGCTGCAAAAGAGTGGCATCCCAGCTGCAAGGAAACTCGTCGTTTATCCTACACATGTCCTTACTAAAAAGGGTCTTAATTGTCTGTCACTTGTGACTTCTTTTAAGTAATTTAAGATTCAGCAAAAAAACAAGATTGTCTTTTTAAACAATAGAACATTGAGCTAAATTCTCGCCTAACAAGCTGTCATCGACGGTCTGCAGTAAGATATAATCAAATTTCATGACCACAAGAGCATGGGGCATGATAACTCAATTAAGTTAACCATTGTAAATAAGTGTTAACACCAGCCTTGTTGTTTTTATTATGTTTGATTCATAAAAACATCATCATCATTTGCTCAACTAAAAGATCCTAAATTTCAACTTGTAAATTCATCCTATATTTCAATTGATAGGTGTTTGTCTGGTGCATCATATATATTATAAAAGTATTGGTGCTTTACGTCCTGGATAGCTTTATTGCTATCTGACATTGGAAAATTAACAATCTCTGACGCGACATAACACCTCGCCCTTGACAATTATCACGACATAGTCTCTTCAACACACTTTAGACAAGACATATTTTGTTTAATGCTTTCTTACCTTCCTCAAGAAGATCTTGACAAGATGCAATTGCACATTGCTTTTGTTCTCAATTTCCACTCGTATCGGTATCTTTTGACCAGGAACATAGCCCGACACGGGGGCTTGGACGTCAACGGACAACGGAGGCGACGCGCAACAGAAGCAACAAAACGTCTTTTCTAGTTGAATATGAATTGGTTCCTGGATAAGGAAACTTTGTATTAATCAAAATAAAAACTACCTTTAAAAAGAATTTAAAAATGAAATATGATGAATATCATTGTGACCGTGTCATACAGTCTTGAAAGTTTGCCTTTCATTTGATTTGAAGTTTTGTGTTGGATTGATTCTCTTTGTGAATTATTGACATGGACATGTAGATAAATTGCATAAATAAATAGACTTATAAAAGTGTAGGAAACTTTCTCCAAATGTTTTTAAAAGTTAAATAGAAAGAATGCCATGTGAGTGATAATATTTTATGCAAGCCTGAGAGAATAACCAGACAGTTTGAAAGTTTTAACATCTCATACAACAAAAATCCTAAACAGACATTATTGACTGAAATACAAAGATGAAATTCCAACAGAACTTAAATTATTACCTTATATGAAGTGTTGAGATTCAAATCAAATGCATTGATCACAGTGAAAGCCATCTTTGTTTCTTGGTCAAACTTCCATGGCCTATCTAGAGTAACCTTCACGGTATATCTGACGTATCCATATTGACCCTCAAAAGATGAGGGCAGCACGGGAGGCAAGGCACAAGTGAAGTTGTACACTTGTTTACCGGCTGGGATTTCTATTTCATTTCCTAAAAAAAGAATTTAAAAGTAATATCAAATACCAGCATCCTAATTGCGTAACAAACTTTTATTCACATTCCGAGGGTTTCGAAGGAAATTCCTAATCCATTACTTCATAGGTTTGAAAAATTCGTCTGCTCCACAACGTAAATAATGCAATGAACGTGGCTGAACAGTCAAACTGAAAGGAATTGCGGTTGATTGCCATTTTATGTGTGGTTCACAATTACCCCGCAGTACTAACGTACCCCTTTATTTATAAATATGATTAGGGACTGTTTTAACATTTTTGACGTTTAAACGTCTCTTAACTTTAATCATCGTTTATAGTATCTCTGAAAGGTGATAACCAAGAAAAAAAGTATAAGAAGTTTAAGTTAATAAATATAAAGTAAGTAGCCATTATATTATATTGACCCACTATTTGATAAACAAGACATAATGATTGTCATTAACAGACGCTGTTAATGACTTATAGCAAGAAAATGTTATCTTTACTACACACATCAAAAATGTCTGGATCAAGCACGTTTTTGCTAGAGTTGCTTGAGTTTGTAAAGTCGTATTCCTGTTATAATCCTGCAACGGGTTTGAGGCCAAGTCAGTAACATTTCTGCCATACCTCTGAGTGGGATCAATACAAAAGATCGTTATTATGAAGAGAAGACGTCATTTGAGCCGAGAAGAAATGATCAGAGCCGTAGGAAAGTTGGCAGCGGGTTCTCGGCAACGTGCTGTGGCAATCGCTCTGGGCAAGACGCAGAGTGAAATAAGTCGACTTTAGACACGTTACGGCTTCACTGGCATCGTGGCAGAGCGACATGGAGGACGAGCTCGCATCACCAAACGCAGACAAGATTGTTACATACAAATTACCGCTCGAAGAAATCGTACAATGACCGCGATGATGTTGATTACGAGGCTCCAGGGATTTTAATAAGCTATCAAACCATAAGAACTCGCATGCATGAAGTCAATCTCCGTTCCTGAAGGCCGCTATAACGTGGACCACCTATTGAGCCCCGCATTCGCAGAGCCCGTTTACAATGAACCGTTTACAAATTACGTGAACTCGCCCCCTGTTACATGGGTCTTACAACATAACTGGCGAAATGTGCGTATACTATAGGTGCACGTCTACCTGACCCTTCGGGGATATGAGAGGCGTTATGTTATGTTAGTATACTATGTACATGTGTTCATCTTGATTGAAGTAGTCTACACAATCATAAAATAATTCTTAAAACTACTAAGTTGTTTTGTGTAGGTAGTGCAATGTATTATACATACTGATGCTTAACACAATGTTTAGTAAGAAACGCAGAAAATATATTAATAAATACCTATCAGAATGACCTTCAGTAAAATAATTATGCATTCATAATAATATACTGACATGCAACTATATCATATTTTGACATGGTTCTATTCTGTTGCATTAGGAATACAAGGCAATCAATCCCATTTACACAATCTTGTCATTTTATTTACCTATGTAAACAAACTGCTTGCATGACTGCTGATATCACAGCTTATAAAAGAAAAAATTGTCATCTTTATAAAGGCGACTATTGACATTTCCAGGGTCATATATAAATGAAGTTTAAACAGGACTTAATGTTACTTTAGTAGAATCATAGAACCAATAGTTTTCTTAATTAATACATCCGGATGTTTAATTAAGTAAACTATTGGTTCTATGAAGGCAAGGGAATGTTACAATGAAGGCTAAGCTTCAGTGTAACATCCGTCGCGTCGAGAGTCCATATTTTTTTTACAGAAACATACACTCCTTTGCAAAAAAAAAAACAGGCGGTTGTGACTTTTCGACATTATTGGTAATAATTTAGTTCTAAAGAGGTTTTAATAGCTAAACTATGTTACTGGCACTTAATAAAGAGTCTGTGTTTGAAAAAAAGCTAATTCCTAATTGAACTTTTGTTTTAAAAAAAACCTTTTTCAGTTTGTTACTTTTTACTTACTTTTCGCGGGTTTGCGGTTAAAAGGTTATCAGGCAACTAAAAGTAACTTCTCGTTATTTTTAGCAGAATAATTTATGTATGTCTCACAATATTGCTTCATTGTGTTACAACAGATATTTTTGTGTCAAGTGTAATGGCAGAAAAAGCTAGAGCTAGTAAAACTAAAGCGCTGTTGGAAGAGGGGTGTAGCCAATGTTACGTCTAGGGCTTGCAATATCCGTTCATTTTTACTATCCGGATAATGCGGATATTAATATTTTACTATCCGGATTATCCGGATAATGCGGATAATACGGATATTTTTTAGTTTGTATTATAAATAATACTGTTAAGCTTTTGTGACACGTTTTTCAGTCTCTCAAGCAAAATGACAAAGAAATAATAAACTATACCAATATTTCAAGTAACAATCACATAAAAAATATAGTATACTTTCTTAAATTATACAATAAAACAACGAAACCGCAAAAATCATTAGTTTTCTTCTATAGAAACAATTCTAATTATAAATTAGAGCTTACATTTATTACATATCAACAACATGCCAATCAAATCAACCTATTGAAAACATAATAATTAAATAACAATATCTCTTTCCCTGGCAAATCAGCTCAATTATTAAACAACAATAGTATAAATCAAATATAATAAAACAAAAATGAAAAAAATAATCAAATTGCCCTTTATAATATAAATTACGAAATTCTTTAATGATTGTTTATTTAAATTCTGGAATGATCTTAAAAAGCTTAAACAATCTAATGAATCTTCTTTCATGGAAGTTCCTAAATGGTTACATACATTCTTTTGTTTTCCTTCTGCGGTGTATTTATACAGCACCGCAGACTTGGTCGGTGATTTTTTAAATATCTTGAATTGTTGACTACTTTTTTTAACTCTTTTTATTATTTCATTATAATCTTGTAAACAAACTTCAGTTTTACGACCAGTTGCATGTACATTACTTGTAGCTACAATAAACCTTCTTCACCATCGGAGTCTTCAATTTCTTGTACATTTATTTTGATATTAAAATAATAAATAACTTAATAACAGTTATGTACTTTACAGATGACTGCTTTTTATTTAATATTTAAAAGAGAAATACAACTATCCGTAACATCCGAAAAATCCGGATGGTGATGCAAGTAAAATCCGGATTTGAAAATCAGAGGATATCCGGATAATACGAATATCCGGATATCCGGATTGCAAGCCCTAGTTACGTCTCACAGCGATTAAACGTGAGTCGTTCAACCGTCCAACGACCCTGGACTCGATAGCAAGAGACAGATTCCGTTCAGAGAAGTCAAGCATCTGGGAAAAAACGTTGCATACAACCACGAGACGACCGCTTTTTAGTGATTCAGGCGATGAGGAACCGCAAATGAAGTTACATAGACCTCAAAAGAAACCTTGAAGAGGTACGAGGAGCACAAGTTAGCCTATGGACTGTGAGGAGGCTTTTAGCGGCTGATACACGCAGTCGACGACCAGCGCGGGCCCCCAAGTTACTCCGTGAGCACCGGATTGCTCGATTGAGGTTCGCTAGTAATTGTCTATCTTGGACAATAGGTAACTGGAGTAGCGTACTCTTCTCCGATGAGGCTTGAATTTGTCTGAATGGTGAGGACCGACATCGGCGAGTGTTACGAAGACCAGGGGAACGCTATGCCGACGTGTGTTTTGACGAAATCACCCCTATTGGTGGAGGGTCCGTTATGTTGTGAACGGACGTAACTTCCAGCTATCGTACCGAGATAGTATTCATTGAAAACGGCTCACTAAATGCGCAAAGGCACATAACAGAAATCCTTTTACATGCCATTTACATGGACGATAATGCCCCCCCCCCCCCCCATCCCTCTCTCCTCTCGCGATGAATATGCAAGAGGTCGGTATTCGTCGTTTGGATTGGCCAGCGCGGAGCCCCGACCTTAACCCCATTGAGCACGTCTGCTGGGACCTCCTAAAAAGGCGAGTACGATCTGTCCAGGCACCTCCACAAAACATCAGGGATCTTAAACGTGTGATCTCGGCTGAGTGGGAACACATTCCACATGACACCATCAAAAGCCTGGTGGAAAGCATGCCAAGACAGACGATTACATGCCGTAATCGCTGCCAGGGGACGTCATACTCGTTATAAATTTTTATTTTTTAATGATTTTTTTATTAAAATACCATGAAAATACTCGTAGTCTTAATAAAATTACATTATACCCTTAGAAATGTACATTTTCACAGGGTTCTCTGTTTACATTGACTAAAACACCGATTCAAGGATTTATTTGTTAAAAACTATATTTCTATTGATAATAAGAAATTTCCAGTCATTTAAGCTAATGACATACTTACTAAAAGTATTAATATTATAAATAGAAAAGTCAATTGACTGTAAGGTGCCCGTTTTTTTTTTTGCAAAGGAGTGTATATTAAAAGCTTACATGTGAAGTTTTATGTTGCGGAGACAAACGGTTTACGAGAAAAAATAAAGAAAATCGTAGCGCCATTTTGGAGGGTTTTTGAACTAAGTATTATTTACTGTTTAAGTTGGACACTTTTTAAGCTTTCTTCCCATAAGAGATAGTTCTCCTTGTCTCTACCCTCCATAGTTTTACGTAGGGCTCCCACACATAGGCAACTGCGAATTCGCAACGCATCGCAAATATCTGCGAGCTCGCTAACCTACTGATCAAGCGCCAAGCTCACAGATTTTTACGATGCGACGTCGCATTGTAGTTTTGTGTTTTGGCCCGTAAGGTCAACACACTTAAACGTTTTACTTTAATGATAAAGATTGTATTTCTGTAAGAAGGTTTGTACAAACGCTTTTACAAGTCGATCATATTTTGTAAACTAGGTGAGGTCGGCGTTTCCTGATCTGATTTCTCTGAGAAGAAACGCCGAAACAAACTTAGAGGTCAGTCCAGACATAATCTTGGTCAGATCATGTGAATCAGTGTCTAAAGTGGTCTTTTGAGAAAAGAACCACACAGATTGAGTGGACCGGTCCAGTCAGCGCACGCATTTGTCAGTAATCGTGCAGCTGAACACAGAACTTAAGAAGCACAACAATTCGACGAACAATACCAAAGAAAGGACATTTGGGTAGGCCGCATAAATTACTCAAACTGCCAGATCAGGATTAAAACTAAATGAGAAATTAAAACAAAAAAAGAGTCATTTAATAGCTTAAAAAGATTACTTTTGAATTCATTATAATAGTAAGAATTATAATGAATTCAAAAGTAATATTTTTAAGCTACTAAATGACAAAGTATATTATTCGGTCAAGTATCTGGATGACAAATTTTGATAAATTTTTATAATTTTATATATTTTATTAATGTAATTTTGCGTTTTGTGTTCTTGTAATCTTTTGGCATTGTTTATCTTTATCTTTTTCTATTTTCATGACATTTTCCCTTTATTATTATGACAACTTTATAATTTGACATCCTTATGTAACTTTGACATTGTTCTTATTAATCTAATTTTGTTTGCCTATCGGCGGGACATGGTTTGTACAATAGATTTATATTGAAAAACACCTGTAATCAAATCACCTATGTTTCACAAAATAAACAAATGAAAAATGAAATGAATTGAAGCAGTGACCCACATGGTCCTCACATTCACAATACTGACAGACTACTACTACTACTGGTTGACTGGTAGAAAATGCCTATGGCATGGCATTAAGTCCGCCTCTGTAGATTTGTGTGCTTAAAGTGTTAAATTAATAAATTCTTAAGATATTATAATACTTTACAAAGTAAATACTCATGTCATTGTACATACTTATACAAAAACTTATCAATGTCAATGTGTATATAAAAATCCAGACATAATCTTTGAGGACCATGTAGATTGGTGTATGCAATGGTCTTTTGACTTCATATTAATGATGAAATAAATATATATGTATTAAGTGATTTAGATACTCTTTATGCATATTACATATATTTCGCTGATTTAAATTAGTGCTATTGAATTAAAATTTATAATAATTTACCGAGTATTGCCAATATGTGAAACCAAACATAAAACAACACCATTTAGTGATTTTGTGTTTTCTGTTACTTCACATAGTCGGTGTCCCTAGCAGTTGAGTGTTTACATAAGGATGCAAGAGCAAGCGAAGCGAGCTGGGGACTTGGGGCACCTTGACTCGACCAGGTTAAGTTTAAGGGGACGACGGGGAATAGGGGACGATCGGAGCAAACAAAACCCGGCCATCACCGTCATGGTTGTTTTTTAACCTTTCAGCTCCGTCGACCACGCCTCATGGGGCCCCCTCCCTCTACTCTACTCCCTCTCCCATAAATCAGGTAAATGATTTCTAAAACATACCAAAAAAAACTGCATTTGCAAAACTTTGCTTTTGCGGGAAAATCCCCCCTTTTTTTTTTTTGTGTCCGGGCTGGAAAATCCTCTTGGATATCCGCCGCCCTGGGGCGGGCGACGGGGTCTATCAGACTCTTACTGACTAAAAACCACCCCGGTGTTCCATCTCACACCTACGCCGGGGGTCGCGGGAACATACGATCCTTCCACAACCCCCGACTGCGACCCACCACTGCGGGCCTCTTCGGCTCTCGGGGCTCGCTGGGCCGAACCAACGCAAATGCATACGTGCATCCGTGGTGGAGCGACCCAGACTGCCGGGCACTTCTTCTCATGCAACCGAGCGGGTGGGCAGGTTGCGGATAGCCCAACTCCGGCTGCGGGACCGGCTGCCAACAGTCGATCTCGCACCTGGAGCATCTCGTAAGAGATCCCGGACAAGAGAAGTGCCCGAACACCAGGCCCCAGGTCTAGGGTAACCCATACACCTTATTCCATGCTCCAATTTGACCCAATCAATCCAACCCCTCCCTATCCATAAATCCCGTCAATCCATAAATCCTTAGGCCAATTCCCAGACCTACGGTGACCAATAACCTATACCTTATCTCCAAACACCCTCCCTCCTGTCCTTAATTCCTATCGGTCCCAGAGGAAGGGTAACCTCGATTCCAAAAAAGCCCACCCCCTCGTCAAATGAAATAATGCAGATGGAACCGAAATCTACCCAGGTGGGTCCCGGCCAAGCCGGGGAATCCCACACCGCTACGGCGGTCAGCCCTCATCGTATTCTGGGGGGGGCAACCAACTGCACGACTTCATCGTCTTCGCCGTGCTATTCAGCACGGCCGGCTGCTGATTCAGCGCCCAAAACACAGGCAGCGACCCACGCGCCCATTGACACAACTCTGGCTGCGACCAACGCGCCAACGAACCCTACCACGGCTGCGACCCACGCGCCAATACCCACTACGAGTCGTATGCCTCCCGCGAGCATCTGGCAACAGAGCATCGTGAGGAACAGCGTAAGCTACCCTGACGATGACCCCGGCGACCTTACCACTCTCCCGGGTGCCGGAGTACGACTGCTGAAGAAGCGCGGAAAAACCACCCGGGGGAAGAAAGTAGGCGACCGAAAGCGCTACCCTCGCGAAGGCACTAGCCAGCGCGAAGCGCGATCGGACGCCGAAGAGTTAGTACGCGACCAGCCACGAGTCCGCGACGGGGAAACCCGGCGCGAAAAGGGGCCGGACGCGGAAAACAGAGAACGGCCGCAAGTCCGCGTAGGGGAAACCCAGCGCGAAAAACGGCCTAACGTGGGACTACGCGACCAGCCGCAAATCCGCGAAGGGGAAACTCAGCGCGAAAAGCGGCCGGACGCGGAACCACGCGTGCAAGGGCAAGTCCGCGAAGGGGCAACCCAGCGCGAAAAGCCCATGCACCCGACAGAGTCTGCCGGGGGCGCCAGTCGACCTTACGCAAACACCGACACATCCCGAGACAATCCCAGACCAAAACACCGCAGAGGAAAACGAGGTGGATCCTTGCACCCTAACCCCGCCACTCGGCCGGGCACCTCCAAGTCGCAGCCTGGACCGAGCGGTTCAGGGCCGGCGAAGAGGGATCGCCCGGACGACACGGCGTCACCGGGTACGCTCCAGGGGGATGCAAAGCGTGTAAGGATCCACTCCGCCCAGGAGGAGCCGAGGACCTATGCGCGGGCCACCAAGGATATTCCTGCGCGGCTCGCCGTAGCAATCTGCTTCCCTCCCCCATCCAGAGACTTGACAGCAGAAGAGGCCGAGCAGGTTAAAGTAGGCCTAGTAGACCTACTCATGGGCGGGGACCTGTCGACACCACTCCCTTCAACACCACTCCCTGCCTTCCGCGGATACCCACGGGTAGCGGAGGGCACAGTGCAAATGTGGTGTGAGGACGACTACGCCCTAACCTGGCTTTCACAAAACGTACCCCGCATAAAACTGCCAGACACAGACAACACACTGACGGTACTCCGACAGTCGGACGTGCCCACCCGGGTGAGAGCCTCGCTTTTCGTCCCTCGCTATCGAGGAGACGTGCTGAGGCTCCACAACATACTCATACGTCAGAACACCTGGTACGACATAGCCAGGTGGTCAATGTACAGGGCAACCAGGGTCGGTGGTGAGAACTATGGGACATATTTGACCCTGGGTCTACCACCGACTGAGGCGGAAAAGGTCCTGGGTCGGGAGCGTCGCATATCGTACCTGCTAGGTTCGATATACGTGCGCTTCTGGCCCACGGCCCAGCCCACGGACAGTACGACGGACACGGAGACCGCACCGACAGGGACACGGACGGAGGACACGGAGATTGCCCAGCTCGAGGAGGTCATGGCCCGCGCGGCGATGGCTGACGTTGAGGCCACCATACCACCTACATCTCCCGGCTGGAGCGAGAGGCTGTTAGCGTCGTCACCGGTTGACACACAAGACAACCAATACAGAGAGGGGGTAGCGGAGGAACTGTCCGATGGATCCACCACAGACTAACACCTCCCCCTCCCCATCGCCATCAACACCACTCCATATCATCCAGACAAACCTCCAACACAGCCAAACTGCCACGGCTAGCTTACGCAGGGCACTGGAGGTTAACCCCCATACAATCGCACTGATCCAAGAGCCGTGGATCAGGAACAATAGAATATGCGGCCTTAGTAACATCGGAGGTAAGCTAATCCTCAACACGCATAGCACAGACAAACCTAGATCCTGTGCATACATACCAAAAAACATCCCTACCACGCTACTTACTCAATTCTGTTCCAGAGATCTGACAGCTGTCAGACTCCAGACCGTAGATGATCTTCCAGATATTGTACTGGCCTCGGTATACATGCCGGGCGAGGACACAGACTGCCCGCCGAAAGAAATGGCCGACCTGGTACAGCACTGTGAGCACACCAAACTGGACCTGATTATCTGCACCGATTCGAACGCCCATCACCCGCTCTGGGGTAGCGATGCATCGAACTCCAGAGGAGAGGTATTATCCACTTATTTATTCTCTACTAACCTTAACATTATTAACCGAGGCTCTGAACCCACTTGGGTCACAGCCCGAGGACAAACTATCATAGATTTAACTCTTGCTACAGAAAACGCGACCAACCTTATCACAAACTGGCACGTATCGGGAGAACCTTCTTGCTCAGACCACAGAAGGATCCGTTTCACACTAACTACCAACACTAAAAAACCCATGCCGAGACGAAACCCGCGGCACACCGATGTACCCGGGTACAAGCGCCTCCTGGCAGCCTTACTAACCAGGCACCTATCACAAACAACCATAAAAGACACCACACAACTAGAATACACTGTAACAAAGCTAACAGAATACCTAACTCAGGCATACCATGCATGCTGCAAGCTAAGGGCGCCTCGAACTAACAGTGAGAGATGTCCCTGGTGGAACGCCGAACTAGGTAAACTCAGGAATACACTAAGAAAGCAATTTAACAGAGCTAAGAACACCAGACTACCGGAAGATTGGGAGCTATACAAAGAGACCCAATATACTTACAAAAAGCAAATCAGAACCGCCAGGAGAACAGCTTGGCGAAAGTTCTGTGAATCCATCGAAAACAACAATGAAGCCGCAAGAGTAAGGAAGATACTGGCAACTGACCAGGATCGAACCCTCGGCGCGCTGAAAAGACCCGACAACTCGTACACACTGACGGACCAGGAAACCAGCAAGGTCCTTCTTGAGACCCACTTCCCAGACTGTAAAATCTTAGACGACAGGACCTGGGAAGCTGAGCCAGACTGGATCCCAACGGAACGCGACTGGTCCAGAGCCCACAGTCTAGTAACAGAAGACCGCATAAAGTGGGCTATCAACACCTACCAACCATACAAGTCCGCAGGTCTTGATGGCATTTTCCCGGCCCTGCTGCAATGGGGGGCTGACTATATTACACTATGCCTGAAGGCTATCTATCGGGCATCCATAGCACTCAGATATATACCCCTAGCCTGGCGCGAAGTGAAGGTCATCTTTATACCTAAACCTGGCAAAGCTGACTACACACAACCCAAGGCGTACAGACCCATAAGCCTCACATCCTTTCTACTAAAGACCCTAGAGAGACTCTGCGATCGGCATATCCGAGACGGACCTCTTCGGGCAAGACCACTCCACAAACAACAACATGCGTACTCCACAGGCAAATCAACGGAATCCGCGCTGCACAGTGTGGTATCCAAAATTGAATGCGCGGTGGACTACAAATGCTCAGCACTGGCCGCCTTCATTGACATCGAAGGCGCCTTTGACAAAACCACTTTCAAAAGCATCAGCACGGCCCTGGACAGGCACAATATAGACCCGTCCTTGAGTGGCTGAATCACCAATATGCTCAGACAGAGAGCCGTACAAGTAACCGTAAATGACACCACAAGGGCCATTGTAGCAAAGGGCTGCCCACAAGGGGGCGTCCTATCACCGCTCCTATGGAACCTGGTCGTAGACAACTTAATAAAAGAACTCAACGACAAAGGTTACTTCACCGTAGGCTACGCCGACGACCTAACCATAATAATAAATGGCGCCCATGAAAACACCTTGTGCAATCTAATGCGCCAGGCCCTGAAGATAGTGGAGAATTGGTGCGGCAAACACCAACTCTCAGTGAACCCCACAAAAACCGAGTTGATTCTCTTCACAAAAAAGAGGAAATTAACGACACTACAACTACCACGTTTCTTTGGTACCACCCTAAGCCTATCAACTGAAACCAAATACCTGGGCATCTTTTTGGATAAACAGCTGAATTGGGCAAAACACACCAACTACATCACCACGAAGGCCAGTATATCCTTGTGGCAGTGCAAGCGATTGCTTGGCAAGAATTGGGGGATTAGCCCACGGGTTACCCACTGGCTATACACCACAGTCATCCGACCAATCATTACATATGGCTCAGTAGTCTGGTGGCCCAGAACAGAACTGAGCACAGCCCAAAGAGACCTCGAAAAGCTGCAACGGCTCGCGTGTGCGGCGATCACCAGCTGCATGAGAACTGCACCCACCGCTGCCCTACAGGCTATGCTTGGGCTACCGCCCCTACACCTCATTGTGAGGGAGGAGGCGACCCTGGCTACCTTTAGGCTACATATAGCAGGAACCCTGAGCAATGACTCCAGGGTCAAGCACAAACGTTTAAGGGAAGAGGCGATCAGGCGTCAGCCGATGATGGCATCACCCTGCGACAAGGCCCTGAAACAATACTGCTTTCAAAAGCACTACAGCGTAGTGCTTGAAGAGGAGCAGTACGACCATTCAGGCCTAAAGGAACTGAGAATTTACACCGATGGATCAAAAACCGACTGCGGAACTGGAGTCGGAGTGTTCTCACACGATCTCAACATAAAAATATCCAGACCCCTGGGAATGCTCAACACAGTCTATCAGGCAGAGTGTGTGGGCATAATACAGGCGGCTTATGCCATAGCAGCCAGAAGAGTTGCGGACACCCGAATCCGCATACTCTCTGACAGCGCCTCAGTCCTCCAATCCCTAGGGAAAAAATGCATTACTTCGAATCTAATACTAGAATGTCACAATGCGCTTGAACGGGTAACCGTATCAAACCGCAATACAGTGACGCTACAATGGATAAAAGGACACAGTGGATCGCTAGGTAACGACGCAGCTGATGAGCTGGCCAGGAGGGCATCCAGCACGTCGGTCTGTGGACCGGAACCTATCGTGCCCATCCCGTTCAACCAACTACGCAGGTGGCTACAGGAGTACACCCACACACAAGCAGAGAGCTGGTGGGCGTCGTCACCGGGCTGCAGGCAATCCAAGGAAGCCATGCCATCACTAGACGGCAAGCTAACCAGGCGGTTGCTACGCCTGGACAGGAAAGGCATGCGCCTGGTGACGGGGACCATCACGGGACACTGCTCGCTAAACAAACACTTTCACACAATAGGCATAACGGACAGCCCTCTATGCAGGGCTTGCATGGAGGCTGACGAAACTGTCACGCATGTGCTCTTCGAGTGCACAGGCGTCGCCCAAATTAGGTCAAAAACCCTCGGGACACCCAGATCTTACACAGATGTTCTTAATAGACCAGGAGACCTAATCAGCTTCTGGAGGGAGGTGGGCTGGTTGGAATAACCACCGACGGCCGACATGGCTCACGCACAATGGTCCACTGAAGGACTAAGTGCGGAAACCAGACAAATAACATAGAACATAGAACATAGAACCCCCGACTGGTGCCGGCCCGCCACTGCGGGCTTCTTCGGGTATGGGGGGGGAGTGAGGTGTTTGACTCCCCCCGCGACGTCTAAGAGGGGCGCGTGTGGAACAGTACGCGCGAGTCCGTCGCCCCTGGACCCATTTAGGGGGGCTGGAAGAGGGCGTTGTCCGCCCTCCGCCGACGCCCGGTGCCCCTTCTGCGGGCCGGGTGTGTGGACGAGATCTCCCTCTCCCTTTCCGCAGCCTCCTTCTGCGAGACGACTGTCTCACATAAGGAAACCACCGCGTCCCAGGACTCGTCGCTGCCGACCATCGACTCGACTACTATCGACACTGCCTACTTCTGAGATGAGGGCACGGCGCGGCTCCTCCCAAGCGGCACACTCTGCCAGCGTATGCCGCGCCGTGTCCTCCCGGCAGTCGACGCAGTGGTGACACCGGGCGTCCGGCTCCCTGTTTATGCGAGGTACTTCCCGAAGCAACCATGCCCCGAGAGCACCTGCGTCACCCGAAACGACAGGGAGCCGTGCCTCGGGAGAATCCCCCCCACCCAACCGCTTCCGATCTTTTAATCAATGTCAAAAGAAAATTCAATAGTTCTGTTGGAATATTAAAAAATTCATATCTCAAAAAGTGGGTCTCCACAACTTTTCCTTCAAACGGGGGGTTCTAAGCACCGCCACTCCCATCCCTTAAATCAATGGATATATCAATGGTAAAGTGCTACCACAATGAATGGTCTTAAGTTAATGACACTTGCACTTTTGTAATTGCAATAGTCTTGCTTATTTTAATTATGTAATGTTTACAGTCATGGTTTCTGGCAATAAAATGGTATTATTACTCTTAAGTTATCATTGTTTGAGTATTATTTAGACTGTTTTTATTGATATTCACCTGAATTGCTACCCAGCAAATAATATGAAACTTGGAAGTATTCCTCATGTCCCGTGTGCATGGTGTCGGTAGACTCTGTCTTCCCTTCGGAATTTTCTTCATTTTTACTCTCACGCCACTCGGTATGCGCTTCTCCCTTAATCTTGACATGGATACCTAGAAAATAAAGTATTCGTAAGTCAACCAATTTTCAGGGCGGCCTTTTTTATACGTCCATGGACATTATAACGATAAAGATGTAATATAAGGGAACTGAATTGCCATTCAGACCACTAGGATGTCGTTATCAATACAGTTTTATTTTCGTGCTCATTTTAGTGGATGAGTCAGAGACCATAATAAAAAAAAAGCTAATAGGATGTGTTGCATACCTCGAACTTTTTTAGGACTATCGAAAACATATTCTATTCTTCCGTTGATCGTTTGCCCGGCGTAATATGTATTCCATTGGTTATCTAAATAAATGTTAGCTTCCTTTAAACCCATTTTGAGACAAATATACACAAGTCACACCAGCAAACGCAAAGTACTAAATAAAATTTGAAATTTGCTTGTCTGTCTTGTCAGTCTTCTCTCCTGTCTCACAGACAGAATGACAGCTGTACTGTATGTGACAGGTGGCAGTAGAAAGCATAGACGTTTTATTTTATTATTGGTTCCTGAAGTTTCTCTGTCTACGGTTCCTGACCTCAGAACAATAACTAAAGAACTAAAGCATATTGTTCTGAGTTCCTGACGGAACAGGCTAAGGTCTGAGACCGTCTGAGACCATGCTGCCTAGTCATCAGTTAGCATTTTTCTCGAGTTGGGTGAAAGCATAGACTACTTTATAATAATACTATTTTATTATACAGTGTAGGGTAGGCTTATTATATAGGGTGGCCGGGGAGTTGACGTTCAAACGTAAAATTTAGATACTTTATGATGAGGAGTATCCGAATCACCCCCATGTATGTTCTACGATTTTTCGTAGTTTTCGAGATATATTTTTTTTAATGGTCATCAATGACCATTGACCACCTAGACATACATACAATGACTTGACACAAGACCAATCTAGTAATAACATACCAGTATTATAAGTGCTCTGTGAATAGCATTGAGCTAGGAAAAACATAAGTAATAGTAGTAAATCATAAACATATGGTGATATAACGAATGACAGTCATTATAATTTGCTCATTATTCACTATTAGTATTTACCTTTAAAAATACACTGATCCTATAAATCGTCCAATCCTAAATCCCGTTACAATTGTTCATAAATATTTTATACTTTTTTCTTTAGTTTCCCAGCCTTTGTTCTCGATAACTTTTTTCCGATCTCAATGGGTCCGCCGGTGGTCCGTGTTGCTCATATGGTGTTGCTCTATGACTAAACGCATAGAGCAACACGGGTCCGCCGGTGGCATCAATGACTAATTCTTTATTCATTGGGTGGCATTGACTTATTATCTCAATGGCCGGTGGTCCGTGTTGCTCTATGACTAAACGTGACATTGGTTATTATTATAAGTCAATGGGTTAAATACTATTATAAGTCAATGGTTAAAATGCACAAACCGTAGACAGAGATAACTATTCTGTGTCTACGGCACAAACCGTGCGAAGCCAAAACAAAAAAAAAAAAACTAATGACTGACAGTTGATGTCGTTGATGACAGCCATGACAGTAATAGGTTGGGTGTGATTTTACGTTGATTCCATTTCTAAATTTCTAATTCTATTTCCATGCATGATCACATACACTATACATAGATCTGATAGATCACTCTCCAGCGCCCAGCCCAGCGTAACCTGCGTTTGATAATTTATAACAGTCGCAGAACATTATACTCTTAGGGAGTACGTCATTTTGGCAAATTATTGTGCTCTCTTCCACAAGACTTGAAGTTGAGAAATGTTACTTCAAGAAGCAACAAAAAATTTAATTTCATGAATGCTGGAAGTAATAATATTTAATCATCTTCTGAATGTAACTATCAAGGTTTGTCACTGGTTCTTCAGCCGTGAACATACCTAGCCCTCTCATGTTGCTCCATCACAACACCAAGTGTCAGCCCAGCTGCATTATTCTGCGTTTATAGAAATAATTAAAGATTTATTTAAGTGGTTTGTAGTCTTAACTATGGACTCCTGACAAATATGTCTAAAATGGCTGAAATTTCTGTAATAATACCAGTACATAATGGAGAAAAATGGATAGATAATTGCATGAATTCTATAGCAGTCCAATCTGTTTTAAACACTAGTAAAAAGTTGGAAATATCTATTTACAATGATGGCAGTTCCGATAAGACTCGAGAACTATTAGAGAAATGGGCAGAATATTTTAAGTCTCAAGGAGTAGCTTATGTGTTATCAGGCAGCGAAACATCAAAAGGTGTGGGTGCTGCAAAAAATGGTGCTGTTAAAATAAGTACTGGGCAATTTTTATGCTTTCAAGATATTGACGATGTGATGCACCCTCACAGAATATATTTACAATGGAAAGCAGCAAAGTTAAACCATAATGCTCTTATTGGTTCTAAAATATCGAGAGTACCTGTTAATTCAACTCCTCGTTATGCTAATTGGGCTAACAGCCTTACTAATAAGCAGTTGAAGGAACAAATTTATACTTCAAATGGGCCTACGTTGCTTATGCCAACATGGTTCTGCCATAGATCTGTATATGATAGAGTTGGAGGCTTTGTTGAAACCGGACATGGAACACCTGAAGATCTGTTTTTTTTTTATGAACATTTAGATGCTGGTGGAGATTTACATAGGGTCGATAAAGAACTGGTTGTGTATGCTTACCATGAAGGTGCAACTACTTTTTCTGTTAAACGAGAACAGATTTGGAAAATACAGCTTGACAGATTACAGAAGTGTGTATTACCACATTGGGATTATTTCACTGTTTGGAATGCAGGAAAAGCAGGTCGAAGATTAGTTCGCTCATTAAGTCCAGATAACATAAACAAAGTTGTGGCATTCTGTGATGTTGACAAAAATAAAATAGGCCATCTTGTTGAGCTATATTGTCCTATTGAAAGGAGAGTTATTATCAAATTACCTGTAATCCATTTTACAGATGCAAAGCCACCATTATTGATATGCATTAAATTAGATCTAACTGAAGGTGAATTTGAAAAAAATCTTAAATCATTGAATCTCATTGAAGGAATTGATTATGTTTTATTCAGTTGACATTGTAAGATGCTTTGACAAAATGTTATAGCTATATTAAAACTGTATTACTGTTGATTAAAGTATTTCATTGATTTGCATATGAGTTTTTATTGCTACATGTAAATACACCTAAAAGTAATTATAGTGCTAAATTTATTACAGAATATTTTTATATAAGGCTTCTAATAATATAAATACTAGGTACTACATACTACTATAAATACTAATACAAACATAAAAACGAATAATTATGTGTTTCATGGCCTCTCCAGTAATAGATGTTTGTATTTATAGGTAGAGTCAATGATATTATAAGTAAAACAGGTAGAGTGGTGTGGATAAAATGTGGAATACTTTGGCTTTACATTCATATCTAGTGATGGTGATGTCCACAAAACTATATAATAATCTATTCTCTTTCGAGAAAATCAGTGTCCTGCCAGCTAGGCTATTCTGATGTCTTGATGGGCCAACATTCCCAGTGTTCAAAATTTGTCTTAAGCTGTGCTCCTTACATTGGTGCCATATCTGCACCTCGGTATACATCTTTATGGGTCTATGGCTTTGGATCTCTGATCTGAGTACAATACTTCAAGTGCTTAAACATAATTTCATTATTCCAGCTTACTGAGGTGCCTACTACAGGAGACTCCAAATCCCATACAATGTTAGCATCACTACAATCTTCTACGGAATTTATGTGCTGATACTTATTAAAGCTCAGCATCTAGAAGTTCATTCTGTATTTTATCAATAAAACTATCATCAAAAATAGGAGAAAGTGCTCTGCGTTCCGTGTTACAACGACGTTTTAAGCTTAAAGTTCGAGGTTTATCTTCTATCATCTCTCTGCCGAGTTGAAACGCCCCACACCATTTGTAGATCATGGTCTTGCCAGGGCATTGTACACCGTAAACGGCTTTCATCTCATTTAAAATGGCTTGAGGCCCCTTCCCTTGCTTCGTAAGGAACTTGATAATAGCACGAAACTCTATCTGCTGCATATCCATTCTATTCATGGCGGAAGACATTTTTATGTCTGATTTATTTCAAAGTTCTTGAAGAGCGATATATTATGTCGTCAACACTACAACAAAAATATCAAATTAATTTAACAAAAATAATTCGTGTATGTGTATGTGAAACAAGGGACGGAAGCGTGTGCTGCAGGCATCACGAATTCTGCCAAGGGTGTAAAAACCGTACAATTTGACAAAAATCAATATACTGTACCTGGTGCCTTGCCTCTAGCCAGTTTTATTAGCACTGCTATAGCTGCTGTTAAACAGCTCTGTTAATTCAATCATGCCATGCCTGTTTTCTTTCAATGCAATTCCTTTGCAGTAATGAGAATCTGTCGTGTGAATCAGACCGAGTGTGGTTGTCAGCAAATGCGAATTTATATGAAATTCTGATTGAGAATTTTTGGGGCGGGGAAGTAACGGAAGTAATCCATAGACTTTTTTTTTTTCCTACTTTGGCAACAGGCGATTTCGACTATTCTGCCAGCGTCATGTGGTGACGGCAACGTAATGAGGAGTTTGGGGAGCCATCGAACTTTGCACTTCGGGGTATTTCTAGAAAGGTATTATGTTAGATGTAAGTAGCTGAGAAGACGAGACAATTTTTGTTAGTAGACAAAGACTACTTTTTTTTTTTCTGTACTTTTATAAAACACCACAAATCTACATAAATATAGGAGAAAAGTTAGTCAAGAGAGAATGGATATGGAAGTTAGTGGGAAGAGGGGTTTTAATTTTGGAGAGCTTATACAAATCAAAGGATTGGGAATTTATAGGACAAGACAAGAGAAAAAGATATGGTCCAGAGTACCATTATCAAGACCGCATTCGTACAGGGAGCTGCCACGAACACGGATCTTGTGCAGGAATACTTGACTGCAGCAGTAACCAAGTCTTAGTCTACACAAGAATGTAACAGTTCTTTTGGACAATTTGGGACATTTGTTTTTGTTTTGTTTTTTTTTTTTTTTTTTAAAAACGTTGCCCGACACTAGGAATTTCTCCTGTATCGTGGGTGCGTTTACAAACATTTAAACTCACATACACAAACAGCCAGACCCGGAACAACTACTTGCAGGTCATACAAATATTTGTTCCGTGCGGGGATCGAACCCGCGACACGTAACGCAGCAGTCAATCGCTTAACCACTGCGCCAACCGTGTCATTAAAAAACCAAGGTACCTATCCGCTGGATGTTGGGTTGAATACTGGCGTAGTACGCCCCCTTAAATTTAGAACTTACGTGCCACATTGCTAACCACGAGTTGTACAGCTTGTGTTTGGTGTCAGTTCGTACCCGTAAGTCGTAACTTTGTATCAAATAGTGCTTCCGATCCACCGCGTTAGATGAAGCATATTTAGCCAGTGAGTCAGCGCACTCATTGCCACCTATACCCGAGTGACTGGGAACCCAAGCTATCTCAATGCTTAGACCGTTGTTCGAGCAGGTGAATAATAAATTTAATATATCAAAAATTATTTTACTGTGAATTTTAGATTTTAGTTGATTTTGACCTAAAGTTTGAATGCTACTGCGAGAATCAGATAAAATACTGTTTTTTTTATGTTGTAAGTTTTAATTAAATTTGTAGGCTACTACTTACATAATTATGTAATTAATAATAATTTACTATACTTAGTACTTATTTACAACACTGGTTTACAATTACTCACATATAGAAGTATCTAATTAATATTATATTTACATTGTTGTTTATTTACATTTATTTATTACATCATAGAATAAAGATGTCTTTATTCTATGATGATATGTTTATACATAACACCAGTTGGTCGAAGTCGATAATCGATAATAACTGCGATAAACTATCGAACCGCTGGACATCACTAAACTAACGGTACTATACGTGTCGCTTGCGCACATAGGCGCAGCGGTCACTGCGCAATGTCGTCAAACCAGTCGAGACTTATCTACGGCGCGGAGCGCATGTCCTTTGCTCGCATATTTGTATTGCCGCGAACTACTTAAGCTTGCTTGTGATTCGTTCATTGTTATTTTCCTCTTCTCATCTGAACTCTGTCTATCTTCCTAATTCTCTGACTATTGTGCTTACGCTTGTGCTTGTGCTTTATCCCCATTGTGCCTTCTAAATCATATGTGTTGTGTGTGAGGGTTGTTGAAGAATATAGTGTACCTACCTATAAAACGTGAGTTGGATTTTATTTACAAACCTTACAAACCACGTTATTCACCCTATTGCCTACACACCTTACCTATATTGGTGACCCCGAAAGAACATGGGAGGGGATTCATATAAAGACGCACGAAGCTCAGATACGTCATCTCCGTCCAGCGCTAGTGCGGGGAACGATATGTCGATAGACCAAAGTAACGTGTATAAAGTTGGTGTACGTGTGCCACCATTTTGGGCTGAAGAGCCGGAAATCTGGTTCGCCCAAGTTGAAGGCCAATTTACTATCGCCGGAATCACAAATGACCACACCAAGTTTAACTACGTAATTGGGCATCTGGACAATGAGTACTCCAGGGAGGTCAAAGATATTATCATCAGCCCGCCTGCAACGAACAAGTATGAGAAACTGAAGATGGAATTGATTAAGAGACTCAGCGCGTCCAACGAAAAGAAAATCAAGCAGTTGTTGATGCATGAGGAACTCGGGGATCGAAAACCATCCCAATTTCTCCGCCACCTCAAAAGTCTCGCAGGCCAGGATGTACCAGACGACTTCTTGAAGACTATTTGGACTAGTCGCCTTCCTCATGGCATACAGACGGACCTCGCTGGTCAACCAGGTGCAACTTTGTTAGAAGACCTAGCCGATTTAGCCGATCGGGTAAACGATCTGGCTGCTACAACTCCGAGGGTCGCTGCTGTTAACGACACTATCCCTGGTTCACTTCTAGAATTTTGATAATACGTAGAAACACCTGAACATCCTGTTAACGATAATTTGGATGTGTCCGTAAAAAACAAATTCCCACCATCCCAGTATCTCTTGATGGACCGATCAAAGTCGCCCTTTACGTCATGGGATGCTTTGGAGATACCAAGTCCCAAAACGATCCACCTCATAAGCGGATGAAAAGACCGGAAGAGAATGGTATTGCCAAACAGGTGAGGAAAGGAGCTTAGGCTCCCTGTACCTATTCATCAATGGAATAGATTTATTATTCCAATAGGAAGACACGTTATGAGAGTGGTAGATTTGTGCCAAAATTGGGAGTAAAGGATGGGACGAAAGGGAGAAAACTTTTGACAAGAAGAATCTGCTAAGTATTGTCTTCGAAGATTAAGAGGAGGTTCTGCACATTCAACCTGGAGAGCATTTATGGGGGAGGATTTCATGGCGCCAAATACGATCCTCAGACTTTTGGCCTAGACAGAATCTAGTCTACGCAGAGCTTCCTTATTACATGGCTCAATTAGGTAACTGCAATAATCCATCACGCTTCTGATCTGCGCATTGTATATCAGCTTTAATGTATGGGTGAGCACCCCACCAGACACCTGCCAAAGCCTTGAGGACCGAAACCGAGCGCTCACTTTTTTTAAATGTATTATCAATGTGATCCACTCCCGATAATTTGTAATCCAGGGCGACCCCAAGAAACCTGGCCTTCTCTTTAATGGGGATGGCCTGACCGTCAATATTAATGTCAACCTGCGGGATTTAGGCGTCTACGATTAAAGACAACTGCGGCACTCTTTGGAGCACTTAAAGATAACCCGTGACTTAAGAGCCATTGGTTTAATGAGGACAAAGAGATATTTATGGACTGAGCAGCATCTTCGATGGAATCGCCACAGACCAATAATGCAATATCGTCAGCATACTGAAGTACTTTACAATTAAAATTTAGGCAAGAAGGAAGATCAGAGGTATAAATATTGTATAAAGGGGGACTAAGTACGGATCCCTGAGGTAGACCTCTCCAAACTGACCTTGGTTCTGAGCTTTCCCCGGGAATCCTGAGTTGAACACGGCGATCAGGAAAAGATACTGCAAATGATTTGGCAAATCCTAACCGGGATTCTCAGCTCTTGCATTTTCTGCCTGAGAACTGGTAGGAGGACAGAATCATAGGCAGCAGAGATGTCTAAGAAAACGGCTACCACAGACTCATTCCTACTAAGGGCCAGCCGGATCTCTGATGTGAGGACACCCACACTATCAGCTGTACCCAGATCTTTCCTAAAGCCGAATTGAGTCGTTGGGAGCAGTTTCCTATTTTCTACAAACCATTCCAGTCGATTTTTAATCAAATGTTCTAGAAGTTTGATAAGTATGGACGATAGAGCAATTGGTCTGTAAGAACAATGATCACTAGGATATTTACCAGGTTTTAATATGGGGATTACGAGTTGAACCTTCCAATCAGGAGGAATATAGCCGGAATAAATAAAAAGCGATCTAATCCCCCAACTTATAATATGCCTGGCTGCATAGTGTGCGTTTTATACAAAATTTGAATTTCTTCTCATTCAGTTGAAATAAGTGGGGAGGTATTTTATTGCAAAATTTTAAACAGTACCCAATGAAAGATGAGTCTACTTTAGCCAGTCTGAAACCTGGTTGAACAAATAGGTCCCTATTTCTGGTACTATAATTATGTCTATCACCTCTTTTAGTAAAAAGATGTAAATTTTTTCTTACGTACATGATGTTTTCTTTCATAGATATATTGATAAGATACCGTCAAGATCTTAATAACCTTAAACAGTTCCCTTAGAGAATCGCGCCTGCGGAGATTATATATGGCTCTGATGGCTCTTTTCTGCAGAATAAAAATAGAATCGACGTCTGCAGCCCGTCCCCGAAGTAAAATACCGTAAGACATGATACTATGAAAGTAACTAAAATAGACTAGCCTCGCGGTATCTACATCGGTAAATTGACGGATTTTTCTGACAGCATATGCTGCTGAACTTAGCCGTCCCGCCAGAGATGTTAAATGAGAACCCCATTGTAGCCTCGAGTCGAGCGTGATCCCCAGGAAAACAGTTTTATCGACGAATTCTAGTTTCTCTTGATTCAATACTATCTCACAATCACTAATTTTGATATTAGGTAAAGAAAATCGTATACACTTAGTTTTTTTCCCATTTAATACTAAATTATTAGCAGTGAACCAATTCTGGACCTGCAGTAGGGCGTTATTAACGTCATCAAAATTTGTAGCACTTCTTTTTACCTTAAAAATTAAAGAAGTATCGTCAGCAAATAACACCATTTGTGGTTGATTTTTTAATAAACGGAGTAGATCATTAATATACACTAAAAAGAGGAAAGGACCCAATATCGAGCCTTGTGAAACTCCCATTTCTACTTTTAAGCTAAGTGAATTGACACCATTCATCCACACCATCGTTGTATCCACCCTATCACCCTTATAAATACTGATCCGTCCTATCCTAATTCCCGTTATAAGGACTATTAATATCGTTTTAGTTTCCGTTTCTTTTCTACGTGAAAGAAAAGAAACTAAACGCGACATTGGCTGAAACCACTGACCTCTATTTAACAGAGGTCAGTGGCTGAAACGCACAAACCGTGCGACCCAAAAGAAAAACAAAAAAAATGGAAGATATTGTCAGGGAACGTTCCGAGTTGCGCTGTAATCGATTTGAGCGCGCTAACACCCGTACCGAATTAGGTTGAGCGCGATAATGATGTCACGAGAATCGTCATTTATGACGTCATGGCATGCGCCATCTTGCGATGACGCCGACCATGCCCTAAATTAATATCACCGTGAGCGCTGTCAAAAATCACAATTGAGCGTTTTGTTTCGAGTCGCATCATATCTTTAGGCTGCATTCCGAATTAGAACATGAGCGCTCACAGCGATCACATCGATATTTTGCGTTCCGTATTAGATATCATGATTATGACAGTTTAGAACTGTCATCAATTCGGAACGCTCGTGAACGCGCTCACAGTGTGGTCGCTCAACGTCAACCTTGCACAAAAAAGAGCGATTATTCTTCTGCAAATTAAAGTTTAACGTATTGGCACTTCTATTTTGTTGGATTACTCTTCTACTCGGATAACACAGATTTTGAGTCTGAGAAAGACAATTCGTCCAGGGATGAAACGGACATCGAAGTACTTATATTAGCGTATTTACATGCTCCCGGCAAAGATTTACCCCGAAGTAAAATACCATGTTCATATTCATTTATTTATTGTTTGTTACAGGTGAAAAGGCAGTTCTTACAGTTCGCATTATTGTATCACTTTAAAACATACCCATGGGGTTCACATTATTATTATGTAAATAAAGAACTTTATTTGTCAGAATATTGTTACATAGTTGTTACAGTTTATGTAGGTATACTAAATATCAAATAACAGAAACTAAACTTATGTATTACTTACCTTAATCTAAGAAACCGTTACCAGTTGGCAACGTACCCAAAATGCTGGCAGCATAGCCACGCTGGATGGCAATGCTTAATCTTTGTGCAAAATACAGGCCAGCATTTTGGTCACGTGTAGCTTCGATCAGGCGTGCCGAAAGATCTTTGAAAATTTTATGTGCTCCCGGTCCCCACGGACCCAGCGTCTCAACCCCAAATGGCTCAAATATGTATCCACTATCAAGGGAACTATATTTGTGCCTTTTGAGGTTCTCCGCTGATTCGGCCGCCGCACCAGTCGTATTTTGTGTTCCAGGAAGATGTGACGACGCAAGAGTGTCCACACAAGTAGCGTCCCACACTAAAGGCCGCCCCATCTTCCACGGAATAAGGGTCATTCCGTCAGGTCTTTTACCATCGTCACGCGAGAGACCACGTGGTTCTAAAATAGCCGCATAGTTCGCGGTGGTAAAAGCCCGACGGATGATATCATTAAGGCTAGCGTGGCGGGGAATTCGTCCAGCACTGCTTGTACAAGACAAGCCGTGGTGACCGAGGCGGTCGACAGCAGTGCCACACTGGCAGCGGTGAGGAGCGCAACACGAAGCGCCCAAGCGAAGAGATGCTGCGAGACGGAAGGCCGACGTGTCCATTAAGGTGCCGGTATTCGGTGACGGGAGAGCCTGGAGCCACAAACCCGATTCCCATTGGGCAACGGCTAAGAGGCGGGCACGATCTGCGGAGTTCAAGCACGTGTATAGGAGTTGCTTCCGTACTTGTTCTCAGAGCGGCCCGTCCCACAGCCTCTGTGATGAAAGCGTTTTTGGGAACTCGGTGTTTGGGCAGGCTAACAACCAAGCATTCCTGGCCTCGTTAAAATAGGTTATTTCAAAACTGTCCAAAGATGCCGCAAGAACTTTTTTAGATAAATTTTGAGTGCTGTGTATGGAGGACAGGAATGCAGGGAGAGCTACACCGGAAATGGAACGGACGCCTAGACCCCCCAATCTCACAGGGAGTGAAGGCTGTAACCACGCCCGTTCTTCGAAATTTATATTCAAAATAGTTGCCATTATTTAAATTATTTAAATGTGTGTCGATATTATTGGCTATGTTAAAAAGAATTAATAAAACTACAATTACACTCATAATTGTTACCAAGAATTACAAATAACATAGATGCAACAATAATAAAAAAAATAAAAAAGCTTTATTGACACAAAAATATTTTACAAAATGATTTTGGTAAACAGTAAGTACAAAGTAAGTACAATAATGAAACATAATGCGCATGAGTTTATAACTCATTTCTGGTATTCTGTTACGTCTTGGATTTTACAGCATAATTTCGAAAATGCCGCTTTAGTTTACCATCATTTTTGACAGCGCTCACGGTGATATTAATTTAGGGCATGGTCGGCGTTATCGCAAGATGGCGCGTGTCATGACGTCATCAATGACGATTCACGGGACATCGTTATCGCGCTCACGCTAATTCGGTACGCGTGTAAGCGCGCTCAAATCGATTACAGTGCAACTCGGAACGCAACCTTAAACTAAAGCGGCATTTTCGAAATTGTGCTGTAAAAACCAAGACGTAACAGAATACCTGAAATGCGTTTTAAAGTAATCATATTCTTAACATATTCTTTACTTTTCAGACAACAATGATCCATAGTGTTAGTAAAACAATAAATTACTTATTTCTAGTGTTAGTAGCTAATATATTATTATGGAAGACAGAGTAAATAGTATTGTGAAAAGGACCTCCCCGAACTAATGTTCAGTGATTATCCTTCTCACAAAACTTTTAATTATCAGAGAGTCGACACTCTCCACAACAATTTTTAGAATGCTGTTGTCACTCGCCCGCAACCGTGACAGCAGCGACGCGGTTTTCTTCCGAATGACGGCGTGGACTCCGTCAGTTCGGTTTTGCGCAAACATAGCACAAGCGCTGCACCAACGCGGCAGTCCCAACAGCATCCTAAAAATATTATTATATTGTATGCGTAGGTCATCCAGCGTTCTTTTGGTATAGTTGACCCAAAGATTCCCCGTGAAAAAGCACTGGCAATATGCCTTAAACAGTGTTATCTTCACTAAGGTGCTACACCGGGCGAATCTTCGGGCCAACATGTTACCTCGGACCGCCAGAGCCCTACGCTCCCTTTCAATATCAACATTGTCCTTAAGGTCGTCTGTGAGAATATGCCCTAGATACATATTTAAATGTTGTCACTCTTTTGACGTTCAAGCCATTTAGGGTAATGTCAGGTATAGTATCTGGACATTTACCGCCGGCCTTAAAGACAATGTATTCACACCAGTTTAAATATATTAGTCTATGATTCACACTTCTTTACATTATACACAAGTCCGTGCGAGGCAGCATACGTCTGACAAACCCGCAGCATTTCATTTACCGCACCAGCCGTCGGCGCCAGCAACGCCATGTCATCAGCGTAACTGATAGTGTTTATTTTAACCCCATGGACGCTACATCCCACCCGCATATTGCTGAGGTTCACGATTAGGTCATTTATATAAGCACTAAAAAGCCTTGGAGATGTCAGACCACCCTGCCTCACACCGCATTCCAATTTGTATGTTCCGGAGAGAGCATTGGACCACCTTACAACATTATCTTGGTTCCCATACCAATACTGTAGGATCCTGAGCACTCCTGCCGGTACACCCGTGTCCTCAAGCTCCGTCCAGAGCACATCATAATTGACCAGATCGAATGCTTTGGAGAGATCCAGAAAACAGGCATATACCGGCGTCCTACGATCAGTGTAATACTGGACGGTATGTTTGAGACTTACTATGGCGCTTTCCGTTGACAGTCCAGGTTGAAACCCGAACTGTTAGTCATGCACGGATAGAAATTCTTTCAATTTGGAATCAATCATACCGTCCAGCACTTTTGCCAATGTGGTTGCGAGAGATATAGGTCGATAGTTCGACTTATCGGATATGTCGCTCGTCCTGTTCTTAACTATGGGAACCACCAGTGTCTTCATTAGTTCAGCCGGCAAATAAGAGTGACTGAGGCACATGGAATAAAACAACGATAAAACCCTCGGCAGATGCACCCCAGCAAACTTGAAATGCTCAATACTGAGCCCGTCATGTCCGGGAGACTTGCCTCTGCTCATATTTTTAATTAATGTGGCAACCTGTTTGGCCGGAAAGAACATTAATGACTTATCTCCCTGAATTCCAGGCCCTGCACTGATCACACCTACTGCGGGACCCAGAGGAGACTGCACTGTAAAATGTTCCTTGAACATATTCGCAATATCCCTCGGATCACTCCTCCCATCGACGTTCACCGATAGGCCAGGCTTAATATCAAGCTTACTCGTGGACTTCCAAAACTTGGGGAAATTATTTGTTGCCCTTGCTTTTGCTATCATGTCCATCTTGATTTGCTCCTGGTTCTTTTGACACCATTTTAACCGAGCTTTAAAGGTGTTACGAGCTACTCGCATTTGGTCAAAAGTAACTCCAGAGGTTGGTATGTTTAATTATTGTTGCATCTAAGTTATTTATAATTCTTGGTAAAAAGTGTAATTGTATATTTATTAATTATTTTTAACATAGCCAATCATATTGACATACATGGGTATGTTACAGTGATACAATAATGCTAAGTGTAAGAACTGTCTTTTCACCTGTGACAAACAATAAATAAATGAATATGAACATGGTATTTTTCTTCCGGGTAAATCTTTGCCGGGAGCATGTAAATAGGCTAATATTAGCACTTCGTCATCCGTTTCATCGCTGGACGAATCGTCGTTCTCAAACTCAAAATCTGAGTTATCAGAGTCGATAGAGTCAACCAACAAAATAGAAGTGCCAATGCGTTGAACTTCCATTTTCAGAAGAATATCAAATCGGTCTTTTTTGTGCAAAGTTGACGTTGACGTTGAGCGACCACACTGTGAGCGCGTTCACGAGCGTTCCGAATTGATGACATTTCTTAGCTATCATAATCATGAACCAACCAACCAAATCAATGATAACGGAACGCAAAATATTGATATGATCGCTGTGAGCGATCATGGTCTAATTCGGAATGCAGCCTCAATTTAATTTGTCAAATGTCAATGTCATTGTTGGCCTGGTAATAGAGTATGTTCTACTTCTACTTCCAACATCCAGGGAGGCCGGGAAACTATTTCATTGTTTTATTAAATTAAATGCATGATAATAACATAACAGTACAGTTATTTAGTTTTCGATATAGTTTTTATTATTCTAATTTATTTACACAACTAACAATAATAGAACTGTAGGTTTTGTTCAAGAACCATGGAGGAAAATAAGAAAGGTACCCAGACTGCGAGCGTTGAGGATCTTAAAATTAAGGGTAATGAATGCGTTAAGGAAGGGAAGTTTATTGAAGCTGTTTTACATTATACTCAAGCAATTAAGTTGGACCCTAATAATTACCTCTTATACAGCAACAGATCGTTTGCATTTCTTAAGTTGGATCAGCATTATCTCTCACTACAGGATGCTAATGAAACAGTTCGACTGCAACCGCAATGGGCTAAGGTAAGTTCCCACCGCAGAATATAATACACAAACAGGAGTTTCCCATTGTTAAGTTTCAAAATTGCACATACTATCAAAAGCGTTAATTTTTCTTTTTATTCTAGGGATACTTCCGTCGTGCTGAGGTCGAAGCAGCCAGTGAACTTTACGATGAAGCTATACTATCATACACAAGGGCACTTCAGTTAGACCCTCATAATGTTAAATTAATGGAGTCCATTAAAAGTATTACAGACATGCAGAAAAAGAAAATTAAAGGTAAGTAAAATATATACGCCTTTTTTTTACTTTATTGAATATTGCTTTGCAAGGTATAATTTCAAAGATTTACTAGAATAGCTATTGAATTTTTAGAATTCAATATTCCTTCAATATCGAAACTTGCCTAATGTGCTGTAAAACTAAGTGATAATAAATTGGTTGTTTTCAGACAGTCAAAATATAATATGGATATGCACTTGTGTGGGGTTAATCTTTGGAATTGGAATTGTGGTATTGGACTACAGTTTAACAACAACTCCTACATTATCGGTTAGTATATTGTCACATAAGGAACAGTGGTGGCCCAGCGGTAACGGCCCCAACTTACAAGTTGTAGATCATGGGTTCATTACCTTGTGTAATTTATTTTATCACCATTGCTCTCAAAACAGTGAAGGAAAACATTGTGAGGAAACCGGGATGTTCTAGAACCAAAAATTTGAAGACATTTGTGATATCTACCAACCCACACTGGGCTGGTATTGGATTGGATTGGATTGATATATTTGGATTGCCAGACTATGAAAAAAATAAAGTTACCTAAATGAAGACCTGCAGCAGTTGGTCAGACAAAATTATGCACCAAACATTAATTGAATTAATTTCCTTTCAAAATTAAAGCAGAAACAATCCTTTTCGAGACCTAGTGGTAACTTTTTAAATTTTTTCAGCATCCCTTCAGCATGTTGGCATTTTCCTTAGCCTTGGCAGGAATGGGCTGGGCAATAGGAAAGAGCGTATCTCTGATGAGTTCTTGGAGTGCTGGCAAATCTCTACAGCCTCCTGATGACTTAGGTATTTCATTTAGCTATTTTGGTACATCGTCTAGATAAAAATTGGTATGCATGTCCGAGAATCCACCCTAGGGCTCATAAATTCCGTTTGTCCAACTAGGCCTAAGGTGGATTCTCAGACATGCGTTTTCGCGTATCCACCTTAGGGTGGATAAATGGAATAACTCATAAAAATCGTTTGCTTTCATCACTTAAGCATACATCTGCTGAACACCATGCCGCCCATAACTGATGAGTTGTCTATGTACATTGTAAATTCAGAATGTAGGCATTAGTTGGTTTCTAATTTAAAAATCAACATTTACTCTAATCATCACCGTAAAAAACTGCCTTCTCATCAGATATAAAAAATGTCATCAATACACAGCAAAAATGTACCACTCTGACCACTCATTATAACTGATTTAATCATGTTTAACACTCAGAGAGATAAGTAAAGTAATAAGCCAAGACATTAACATCTTTGCACTATGTAACTAAACCTCATTGTTTTGTGTGACAACTTTCTTTTTAACATAAAAACACTTGGACAAACAATAGCAATGATTTCACTACTGAGCAAACACAACATGGTTCGAAAGGGAGCTGTTGTTACCTGTATGGTTAATTATCTCTCATGTTCCTTTTCTTATGAGTGGGTTGACGGTACACAAGTCAAATTAACCCGGGAAGGCATAATGTGGAATTTAATTTATGTTTCCCCTAGTTGATACCACCCTAACTCCAATAGCAGCACCCTATACCACAGAACTTTACAATTTACTTTGTACATCTTACCACAAAGCCGCATAAATATAACCGAAATACCTTACTAATACATGTAAGTTGTAGTGACAAGCCTACAATTTACATATTTATAATTTGTGTTATGCAATATTTTCTACAATTTAACAATTTTGTAGAATTGTAGACTTTTAAAGTTTTGTGGTGAAGGGGCCCATAGCTTCTCATTTGTAAACTGTGTTGATTGCAGGTGTAAATGACGATTCAAACGAAAAAGATACAACAGTACCTGAGAAGAAAGTCAAGTACAGTAAGGCTCAAGCAAGACAAAGATATAAGCAAGGGAAACTTTAGTTATAAGAATCTTCCTAATATTTTATGATCCAATTTTTATAAGATTTATTAGATTGTAAGCGTGTATCAATGGCTTGGTGGGTGGAGGTGTTGTGTTGATGTGACTCAGGCTGGCTGAACAAATCTTCAAAATAACTGGCATTTAACTAGGTCAATAGGGCACTTTATATGACGGCTTATTTCTGAATTTGTGACGCTACATAATCTTAGATAATCGATCGAAAAAGTGTCCAGCCAGCTTGAAAAACCACTTTTCGCTGGACGGAAGTGTTTTTGACGACTTTTTGCATATCAACGGGCGTCACATAAATTTGTGACAGGCATCGAGCTAAAAGTTTTGTGAGACGTATCGCGGTTTAGTAGAAAATGCAAAAATCTGTGTCCAGCAAGCTTGAATTTACGAATAAAACTTCGGGAACTATATTTTCTATCACCAAAATTTATATTTGTCATCAAGTTGTATCACCTAATAAATAGATCTATCGCCACGAAATATTTTCGTTCTCAGATAAACAAAAATTGTTCTCAGGTTGATATCTCAGGATTTTAGGTGATTTATTGTGGAACTGATTTTGCATTGTTTGGTGACTACATTTTGGTGACAGATCTACTATTTGGAGGACAAACCCTATTATTTAAGAAACACAAAACTAATTAAATTGGTAATAGCTTAAATGATACCCGAGACAAATTACCAGGAGAAACTGGATGCAATCTGGACTTTAGGGCACCCCGACTCGGACAGGTTAGGTTAGAAGGGGATGGCGGGGTCGAGAGACCCCGCCATCCCCTTCGTGGTTATTTTTTTATAAACCACCCAGAAGTAGGAGCCCCGCGAAGCGGGGCTCCGTCGACCAAGCCCTACCGTCGACATATTATGTATATCAATCGATCCGTGGTGAATAAGAATACTACTACTATTGGTGATCTCTTTAAATTAGTTTGCTTAAATACTTATTAGGACACACCTATTATAATACATACAAAAACATTTATTTGGTACTAGACCTTATATCTCAGGATTTTAGGTGATTTATTGTGGAACTGATTTTGCATTGTTTGGTGACTACATTTTGGTGACAGATCTACTATTTGGAGGACAAACCCTATTATTTAAGAAACACAAAACTAATTAAATTGGTAATAGCTTAAATGATACCCTAAAACTTCTGGCTGGCACTTCCGAATCTGAATAACGGGAGCGTTTTCGAATATGGTTCCTTTACTAACATTTAGTGACGCAATGTGTGACAGTAATAACGTTTGATTTATGGCGTCACATGTAAGGCTTTACGAGAAATCAATAAAAACTTAATGTCCAGCCAGCCTTTTTTTTTTTTTGAGGGTAGGAAGTCATCAAATTTCTCCCGCTCTGGGCAGAGCAAGAGGGCGTGTCAGACTCTTACTGACTAAAACCCACCCGTGTTCCTTCATTTGCCTGTGCCAGGGGCCACGGTATACCTCTCGGACTTTCCCGCAACCCTAGCAGGCATCGGCCCTAGCGGGCCCCCTCATTGGTGCTGACATCTCTTTGAGGCGCGCCTGGAACACAACGCGCTGTCGACCCGGGCCTGGACCTTATCGAACGGCGAGCTGCCCATTGCTCGCCGTTCGCAAGCCCACGCCTACGGTGGCCGGGAATCGGCCTGCGATTCCCGACGCCCAGAGCGTCTCCTGCGGCGGCTAGGGGCGTGAGGGCGCGAATTTTGCCTCTCCCTCACGCGTTCCGCCTCCTCCTTCGCGAACATTACTGCTTCGCAGGAGGTGACGGCTTCCCAAGCCCTCTCGCTCCTTACCATGGCCTGGACCAGAGCCGGACGCGAGAGATCGCCATCGCCAATATCGCCTCCACGAGGACACGGCGGTGCTCCGCCCAAGTCGGGCAGACCTCCACCGCATGCTCCACCGTGTCCTCCGGGCGATCCACACAATGGTGACACCCGGGCGTTTCCTCCCGCCTTATCCGGAACCTCCCGAAACAACCGTGTCCGGTGAGGACCTGCGTCAGGCGGAAGGTGAGGACGCCGTGGCGCCTCTCTAGCCACTTCTCAAAGAGGGGACTTATCGCCGCAATTGTGGCGTGCCCAAGTGTCCAGCCAGCCTGAGTTCTAGCTGGCTGGACACACGTATCTCAGCTGCCTGATGATCTACGGCCTTCGAAATGTGTTCAAAATAAAAAACGATAATGATAACCTGAATTTGTGACGGAGAATTTTTGAGAACATTTAAATTTTACCATACAAACACTGCAGTAGGGTTACCAATATTATTATACAAGTTTTCGATCGAGTATCTATGATTCTGTAGCGTCACAAATTCTGAAATAAGGGTGTTTAGCCATCACACAAAGTGCCCTATTGACTTAGTTAAATGCGAGCTATTTTGAAGATTTGTCCAGCCAGCCTGAGTCACATTAGTGTTGTTAAAGGTTTTGCTAGTCCAATAATAATAGATGGTCCTTGTTTCAAAGACTCGATTAAAAGACATTTTTAAACTACAAATTATTCATCAATAAATTGTTAAAATAACAATTAAGGTTTATAATAAAATATTTACCATTTCCTGAAAATTTAATCCATTTAGTATTTTTATATAGTTATGTTAGTTTTGTACTTAGAAAATATTTTGAATTTATGTAAAATACTGAAATATTTAAACAATCTGTTTACAATCAGTATCCCTATATTCTGGATGTTTTAAACGAAAATATAAGACAAAAATACAAATTTTGTTTTAATCAAACATACATTTTTTATCAGGTCAATTAAAACATAAAATAAAGGGGAAATACTTTATTGATCCTAGTGTAAAATGTATTTCGAAAATTCCAGAATACAATATATCCTTTGAATAAAATTCTTGGTCTTATACCTTATACTTAAAATAAGTTCAACATGTAAGGGGAATAAAAAAAAAATATATACAACAATTAGGGTACCTACATTTACAATAAACGACTACTGTGGCAAAATTTACAGTGCATGTCTGACCTTAGAACATACTCCTTAAAGTTTGCTCTGAAGTATGCGGCAGGCGGCTATTGGCTGGCAGAGATTTTATGTGGTGGTTTGATCAGTTACTAATTTACTATATTGCAAGTGAGCTTGTTCTGTTGCGTCACACTATGCCAGTACCATGGCCTTGAAGATTTTAAAATATGTATAGTTATTCAAAATAAAAATTAAACTCCACCAAAAATATCTGATAACCATGGATAGAACTCTTCATAAATTACATTTACACAGTATTCTTGGAATTGCACCTGTGTATTAACATAAGGTAAAAAACAATGTATTACACATACTACTAATATTTATTGTATTGTAGAGTTGCACTTTGGTGTTTAAAATTACCGTCCTTTCTACAAAAGATATGTCAATCACTATCCGAGATTGCCTTCTTTCTTCGTTTAGCCTGCTTAGGTTTAACTATCTCTTCGTCCTGGAAAAGAAATAAACATTTTTGTATAATATCCATACAGTTTTTATATTTGTAACTTCCATAGATGTGCTGCGCCTACCCCTAAAACGCTAGTTAGAAATGCATCGGTTTGGATTGGAGAGTAGACCGCATACGGAGTTTCAATACATTACGAGGCCAGCTTATAATGGTTTTGTTACCAAATAAGTGCAGTTTACTGTTATATATTTATTGCACCTCGGGCATTTCAAGGATAGAAACATCGAAGAAGAATAATTGACGGATATAAATTCATTAACCTACTTTGCAAGTGTGCCTGCCAGTGATTCGTTTATTTAACGATAAATATTAAAATGTTTTATTTACCTCACTATCTTCATTAGATGAATGCAGATTCTGGTTAATTGGTAATGAATTAGAAACTAATTTCCTGACTCTTCTTGATATAGGCAACTCGTCCTCCCACGCCAAAGCAAGTAAATCACTATATTGTCTCTGTAATGATAAAGAAATAAAATTATGTAAGTAAGTATAACTAACAACCATTTTTAAAATCATCAAAGGGCAAAGGGAAAAGTTTCTGTACCAAATGACCTATTACGTCACACATTGCATTTCTCATGCACGGCCCACAGTCAATATTATATTGTGGATCGATCCAAGCTTGTCACAACACGCGTCGATAAGTCTGGCACCTACTTCATATTTTAAATGTATTCAAAGAGACCTAATACTGGATCTCATTGTTTAAAATCCCCAAAGGACTCAAGAGTTTCAGCTAAACAAGCCATTAACAATTCAGCTGGTGTGGCTTTGGAATGAGAACTCAAATTAATTCGAACAACATTATGTAGGTACCTAACTAATTAGTATCTGGACATACTACTGAGATAACCCAGATGTTAAAACGAGTTTATCAGAGTTAATAGTGCAAATATTTAGTAATCCTACGGTTTTCCTTGTAAATTGTTACTCTATACTTAACTGTAACTTTATCCCTACACAGCTAAACAATCCTAATCCACTATGTACATAAAATTCATTCATGTGAATATAACTATGTTTGCTGGTCATTCTCGTGTCCAAGCCACCTATACCTAACGATCAAACGGGTTTGAGGAAGTTCTAACTCTCGAATGGTATATCCAGAAAACTAGTAGGTACCTAAATACACTTCTCATCAAAAAAATCGAAACAGTACTGCAAGCACTATTAAGACGGCATTTAAAATAAAAAGAGGACTGATATCATTAAAAAAATACGCTAATAAATAGCTGGCAGTTTAGTCTACCTACAGCTACACAATGGTGTACCACAATTCCAAATTTGAATTTAAATTTTCGAATTTTCAGCCAATAAATGAATGTAGAGATTGTTTTCCATGTGTATTCCGTCGGAATTTCTGCATTTAATCACATTTTTTTTGCAAACAATATCGTTTTTTTAATAGTGATTGTTAACTAAGCTCTGTGACATCCTACCAAAGGGATTTTTTCCTAACAAATATGGATACCTCGCCCACGGAAGCCGCCCAAGTAGTGGCGTTGCTGGATTCAGGGCATAGTCAGCGTGTTGTGGCTGCACGATTGCATCTTAGCCTAGCCTCTGGCTGTTTATAATAAGAGTCTATCAGCGTTATCGGGAGACTGGTATGTTTACTCGCCGTCCAGGATCTGGTAGATATCGAGTCACGTCAGAGCATGATGACCGGTATATTGCGTCAGTTTCTCTAAGAAATCGTCACTTTAACTCTATTCAACTGCAGCAGCGGCTCTGTGAGGTTCGAGGATTGACTGTGAGCAATTCTACCATTAGAAGAAGATTGGCGGAGCGTGGCCTGAAACCTCATAAACCAGCTAATGGCCCAAAATTGACGGTTGTCCACCGAAGAGCGCGCCATAACTTTGCACGTGAGCACTTAAGAGCGTTTATACCTTATGAGTGGCAACGTCGGTGTCATATTTCGTGGTTTTCAATTTTTATCATTTTATCGGAGCTATATTTTAAATAGAAATAGACCCGTGCGGCTGTTATTACTAAGCCACAAGCCCCTCGGATACAAAGGAACATATAAGAAATTAGCTAGAACTTACCCTTAAACTATCACTACTATTCGACTGTGCTTGCTGAAGAGCTTTCTGCATACACTCCATATTAAAAATTGACATGTCGTTTTGTTCCACACAGCACACTCTCATTTGCTCCAAGTGGCTGAGCACCTGTTTAAATTACAACAATTAATTTGCATTTTTTTCAAAATAAAATATTTTATTTGGTTTCTTGACTTGCTCAGTCGTACAATAGACGAAAAGAAAACATTATGGTCCCACAATTACAGACGGCAAGTCCTTCAGTAAAGTTGTTTCTAAATCTGCTTAATTTTATGGAAATCGTATTGAAAACCTGATTATCTAGACAGGGGTCGAAGCTAACAACCGAGGTCGTATTATTCATCTTATAGCCATCACTACTCCGTTGCGAAAAAGGGATAGAGCTATACGTTCTGTATAGCTGCATCTCTTTCTTGTGCTGGAGCAATGATGGCTCTAACACGTCGTAATACGGCCCATGGTCGAATTGAGTCGAAACTGTAGAATCAATGCGTTTCGCACAAGGCATTTTCTTAATACTAATGTTCACGTGATTCTTAAAAAATAAGAAAAGCTCTGTGTTTTAGCTGCTCGTTATCCCATGCTTCGTCAAGTGTCTGGTAGCAAACGTCCGCCGTGAAATTGAGACGGCGAAAATCCGATATGTTCCAATTATTAATCGTTATTACGATATAACTTGGAGATAATCGGAACGTCTTTTTCGATGCATGGGAAGGAGTGCAACAAGTTTCAAAGACAACTAAAGTGAATGGGTCTCTGGTGATCAAGGGGTTTCAGCTTGCTTTTGTGCATGTTCAAAAAGCAATTAAGGATATTGGTTTCTATTGAACCAAATATTATCTTTAAAACTCACATGAGCCTGCGACATGTGGTTTTCTGCTTTGCAGTTCTAGTCATCCCGTTAGTGAAGTAAGTAAAGTATTAACATAAACATGAATTATGACGTAAATTAGGATGAAGAAATATTTATTCAAAGTAAAAAAAGAAATTTTAAAATGTATAATATTTACCAGTTCAGCAGAAGGCGGCGCGTTAGGCGGAATGCTATGTTTTCCCGGACGTTTTCTTTTGTTGGGACTGGTACCTGGATATCTTGTGCTTAAAAGAACTGAAAGTAAATCGCCAACTTTGTCCTCATAATCTTGGCACCAATACATTAAAGTTGATACAACAAAAGTATCTTCATCATCTACAGCTCGGCACAATAACTGTCGTACTACATCGGCAGTGGGTTTTTCCTGTTTTAACATCAAAAGGACTGATGTCAGAGCTTCAGCATGTTCTTTATACATCAGCTTGGGTATGATAGGCAAAACATCCTCTACTGATATATCATGTGCTGTCAGAAGTTGCCAAAGGCAATATTGTTCGAACGTCTCCCAGGCTAAGCTCGCCGACAGCATTAATGTGATGTCATCTGACTTGAACATCATTAAAGTGCCCTGTAGGGTAAAGCAAACGAGTCGCTGTAGCTGACTCGCGTCCAATGTTGAAACAATAGCATGTAATAATCTTATGTGGTTCTGGGCCTGATCTTTAAATTCTCTATACACATCAGGGATCAACCACACCAAAACATTTGCATCAATTTCTTGAAACTTTTCGAAGTCGTCGGCTAAACTTTCAGCCACCTTTATTTCTAAATAGCTACAATACTCTTTATATACATCTGCTTTGAATTTAACGTTTCTCCTTTTCGCTGCGTCGCGTTCACCGCGCTTTTCACGCTCATAACAAACCTTTAAATAAAACAGTAAGCAGAAACCCACAGTGCGAAGAGTGTTTTGAGCTTGAATTTCTTTAAATGTTTCTAGTATAAGTTTGCGTTTGGGTTCATCATTGCTGGTAAGAAAAGTAAACATGGAAAAGATTGGTGAATTAAGAGCCACTTCGATGTCGGCTGGGGTTGGCGTACGGCTTATTTTCAAAGGTGGAATATCTTGCACAGCTGCTGTAACTAGATCTGCAAGAGCAGTAGCCGTAGGCATCGGCGCGCTGCAAGCGTTGATCAGAGCAGTGGCCGCGGCGGCTGTGCGATCATCCAGTAATGTTTCGGCAAGAGGTCGTAACATCAGAGGCATTGCAGCTGCTAATTCAGGTCGTTCCCGCGCACGAACTTCCGACAGGGGCAAATCGTCATCATCCGTGTCCTCTGCAATATTAGGAGTATTATCCTCTTCATCGTCAGAAAATGCAGGTTCGTCAGGACCTACTCTTGGTAAGTCATCATTCCCTTCTTCACGAATTCCTGATACACCTTCACCATTGCCATTGGTACAAAACTCTTTAAAAGTTTCTCTCACAGTTGTTCTTAGTTCACGGTCCAACTTCGGAGAGTCAAATAAGGGATGTAAATTTGGAAGCACTCTCTTCTCTATGATCTGTTGAAGTGAATTAAAAATGCCTTGCCTCACCTTATCAGCAAACGATGGATAAAAGTTTGGAATGATTCGACATAGAAAATCAAGTAATGTGGCAGTAACAGCAGGATGTGATCTCATTGAATGGTGCATTACAAGGATGGCTGGTTCAATGTTCATTATGTTATCTTTTTCAGAGTCATAAAACAACCAGTCGTAGAACAGAGCTAGTTTTGCATTTGATGCAGCTACATTTGAAGTACAAGTAGTAAGTAGCCATCCAATGACTGCCCACCGTGGAATGATATCAGAACAGAGGAGTTCATTAGTAGGATGTATTACACCAACAATAAAGCGAATCATATCACTTCTAAGTGACTGAGACTCAGGAGTAGCTAGGTACTGCCTTTGAAACCATTCTTGATACTTCTTATGATGACCAAACCTAACTTGTGAAGTCAAAAATACAAGTTTTCTCTCCATGTCTGGAGTAAGTCTTGACTGCAAGTATCTGCGAGATGTTCTTGTTTGTAAGAGTTGTAACACATTCGTAAAAGTGGGGCATAGTGTTTTGGGATTTAACAATATATCTTGCCATAGCTGATGAAACTCAGGAATACGAGCTACATTCTGCAGCAGTCTTATTAAATCTCGACCCAGAGATAACACGTCTGTGAAGCGTTCTCTTATGAGAGTGATAACAAAATTGACTTCTTTCTGTCTCAAGCTTATCAGCTGTGGTATATTGTGATCTTCTATCAATCTCATGTAAGTGTACACCACCATGCAAATAAGTACCGGAAACTTGTCTAGCCATGCCCGATTTTCAATATAAATATCTAAAAGAGATTCTACCAGTATTATGTTCTTGGGAGTAATATCTCCTCCAGATGCATAACGCATTAAATTCCAACAGACACTGTCTACACCAGTTACTGCATTCCTTATCATTTCCTTTAACAACCATAGTAGCTGGTTGCGAGTAGTATCATGGAACTTCAAGTACCTCTCTAAGATCAAGTTTGATAGGTTATTGAGCACACACGTCAAACCGTCTCGAGTGACCAGCGTCAGATCTCTGTAGCACTTGGTTGCATTGTGAGGTTCTGTGAGGATGGACATCAACATTCCGAGAGACACGTCTTCATGGTTCTTACATACGGCATTGTTGAGCGCGTCGTGAGCTTCTTTCTCGCTGCAGTCAGCCACAAGTGATTGGAAGTAGTTGTAAGCCCTCTCGTACCTCTGAAAACGATAAAATCTAATAAGATCACTGAAAGCATTCACTAAAATTGAATTTCGCGCCACGCACACTGCAGCGCCACCACTACTAGTGTTAGAAATACGATTGTACATGGCCGACTATATAGATATTCTTTGTTGAGAAACTGCGAAATTTTACACAGTACCTCCTCAACTTCGTCCTTGTTTTCTATGGCGGTGCACACAAATAGTCTTGGTGAAATAGATTTACTCTGCTCCATAATTTGTAGATTATTAAAACTACTTATTTTAATAAAAATTTAGCGCAGGTTGCCTCCTGCATGGCTATCGTAAGCGAAAAATATTTATGAAGCAATACAATCACAAACATGAATGTGTGCGTGAATATGTCACCGACGACACCGTCACACCGACCGTGATGAGCAAACAAAAGTTCGAAAATGCCGACAGATAGCGCTTTAGCGGTTATTTGAGATGTCAGCTACAAAAAACTGAATTTTATGGTATAAATGTAAAACGTTCGACTGATTACTTCAAAAGAACTGGCAACAATAGTCAAGGACTTCACTTCAAACCTGATTGGTTGGATAAATATATATTTGACGTTGCCCTTTTCTCTGATTGGCCATAATCATTATTTGCTTCTTAGTTGCCACTACATGTGACGTGAGTTCTACTATATTATAAAGCAGATAACATACTAACCAAGTCGTGATCAAATTGCTGGCAAGTTATGCCGGTACCACATGCTTGCTAAACTTCGACAAGTTCGACAACATCACAAAATGAGGATAGAGCGTTTGGTTTGGGTTGTGGCAAGTACGCACGGCTACAGATCAAGCTATACATTTCCAGTATAAGCTGATCTCGCATTGTACAGGATTTCCTTACAATGAGAGTACAGTGTAAACTGGAAATGTATAGCTTAATGTGTAGCCCTGTGTACATGTTACCGATCCGCTGCCGCCTCCGATCCGATCGAGTGTCTGTTTTTGTGCACAAATCAAAGAAAGTTTACGGAGAGCCGTTCGACCAGCAGTGGAATGAAGTTCTGGCTACACTTAGGTGAATCCCGCGCAGAACGCGACTGAGCGCGTCGATTGTTTTTAATAATTATAAAGGGGATTCACTTCAGTTTAATTATAACACTATTTCTCTCGACATCATATTACAGGCACTGGTTACTATAGTGCATATTCTTATAAAGAGAAAGGTGTCTGGAATAGCGAGGGTCCTGAATTTAAGATCACCTGGATTTCCTAGTTATGACATGTTATTTTTATATTATCTATTTAGTTTATAATTATCTACTAAATATAATATATCGATGTAACGAGCAACTGACTGACTGACATATCAACGCACAGTCGAAACTATTGGGCCAATTTTTTTGTAGGAACGTGAAATTTTGCACAAGGCCTCCTTTGATAATGTAGGCGAGCACTGAGAAGGGGTTTTTGGAAATTAAACCTTTTCTTTGTATGAAAAATCTAATTCCTTTTTTTAATAAATATGAAGCGTGACAAGAATACTTGCCTGAGTAAGATAAATATACAGTTTGCCGGGATAAGTTTTTCAAAACTAGCCCTCAAATTGGATTTAAGGGGTGTTAAAGTTTATGGGGAAGAAATTAATACTTTTGACATAAAATAAACAATATCAAGAATTTATGTATTTCGAAAACTGACCACTAATAGGGAAGAAAAGGGTTATTAAGATTTGAAGGGTGAATTTTATTGCATAGTTGCATAAGTCAAATAAATGAAAGTCAATGAAAGACCCCAAATGATTTTTCAAAATTATACCTCTATAAGCGTAGACAGTGAAAAGAGGGCAATACAGCTAATAAAAAACATCTTATTCCCTTGGTTCATTTATATACTTGAGAATTGTCCCAAATACCTATTTAAATAAAGTATAAAGATCGTAATCATACATTTTCTAAAAGTTACTTTTAGGGGGGGTGGTAGAGGTTTTAAATTTTTAAGTTAAAGTGCGAAATTCGGGCAGACGAAGCCGCGGCTGAAGTGCTAAGAAAAAGTGCCAAGAAAACAGAAAAACTTTTGGGAGAAACTACTGTTATTATTAAAATAGATATAATATAATATAATATGAGACAATATCCACACAAGGTCTTCAGGTCCCGAACTAGGTAGAGCCTGTACTACGGTAACCTGTTGACTGTTATACATACTGAAATACATATACACACCCACACACACAGAGGTCAAACAGACATGTTCATGCACACAAATGTTTGACTTGTCCGGGGATCGAACCCGAATTATAACGGATGATAAAACAAACATTTGTGAATCTTCTATTTTGTGTTGGAAAATCGTAATCTATAGGTAGTTTAGAGTGTTTTTTGATAACAGTCATGAGAATGAACAACTGCCGGACCTTTGGCACTTTGCAGTGTTGGTAAAGGTCCAAGGTTGGATAGAGAATTGGGAAAAACAAACTAGTTTTTAGTGTAGGTACTATAGCTCTTTGGGCACTCTCTAAACTAACCAAACACGATTTAGAAGTACCACCCCATCTGGTAAATCAATAGACTAGCAGAGCGACATAGTCAGTATTGCGATAAAATTTCTTTATTGCATGTAAGGCAATAAAGAAAAAAAAACATGTCTAACAAATATTGGCATAATGCAAAGTAACGTGATTAACAACACAGATATACAGAGTTCTTTTTTGTGACAGATACAATCAAAATATAAAAACCTAATTTGTCTAAAATTATTAACAAACTGACTTAGAAATAGACAGAATGTCGCAGGTTTTTAAAATGTAGATTAATTTGCGGATTCATTTAACTACGGTTTTAATATGTTAGTAGTTGCCGTCCCACGCAAGATTTGCCACAGCTCCAGCCTCCAGCCTGTAAATCCTCTCTTTCTTAGTTCCACTGTAGTTCTCTATATAGTCTGTGGTTCCACTTGGATTCTAAAAAATATAATAGATTATTCTCAATTTATTCTGCCCCACAGAGCATGTAACTATAACTATAAGCTAATAAAATTGGTCTGTGATAACTATGTTCTGCCCATTGGCAACACTTTTGAGTTGAGTCATAGTAATTTTTTTAGTGGCTTTGCCCATGCTTTGCCCCATAGAGGAAAGTATAAAGTAATAAATCGGCTTTGCCCGTTGCCGCCATTTTGTAAGCAAATTGTCGGATGCACATAGTACGATTTGTTGAATGTGATTTTGCCGTCATCATTTGGTGTTTTTTTTAATATTTGATCTATAAAACTGTGTCGCTTGTGATTTTGTCAGATATTTTTGGTGGAGTTCTGGTAAGTACAAGTTACATGACACATTGTCGATCTGCAACGAAGTGCCGGCGTTTACCAAGTTCTTATGTTCACTTTAATTGAATTAACTTAGCTATCCTTATCAGGTGTGACCTGCAATGGACAACCAGCGAGAAAAAGAGCGCGACCGGTCGAGGCGCGGCGACCGGCCATCCAGGTTTTCTGACGCAACCAGGGACCGCTCTAACGACCGCGAGCGCCCTGAAGGGAAAAGATTATTTGTATCCAACATTCCCTATGAGTTCCGTTGGACGGAGTTGAAAGATTTATTTAAAGAAAAGGTATGTTTTCGTTATCATCTTGACACGGTACACAACAATCTTTGTCTAATTTTGTTGTTCACTATGTAGGTTGGAGATGTGGCTTATGTTGAGCTGTTCAATGATGAGAACGGCAAACCCAGGGGATGTGGTGTTGTTGAGTTTACAAACTCAGAGGCAATGAAGAAAGCCCTTTTTGTCATGCACCGATATGAGTTGAATGGACGGAAACTTGTGTTGAAGGAAGAAACAGGTATCTTTGCCATACTTACCGTACTTGTTTTGCTGTCTGTTTATAAGAACGTAATTATAAGCGTATTTAACCCCAGTTTCAGGGAATGATAGGAACAGGCTAAACTCGTCAAGGTCAGGGGGTGGTGGTGGCGGTGGCGGCGGCGGTGGCCGAAACAATCGAGATGATAAGGAGTAAGTATTTATTTACATACATTTTCATTTAAGCACTTGTTTTATCACCATTATTATATAATAACATAAACTTACAGCCAGATCGTATCGAATTTGTGGTAAGTACTTATAATGTTGCAAAATAATTCTAGCTGAGAATGGTGCTCAGATTATAATGAATTTTGGGTAAACACATTTTAATGTCATTGGAATGAACTTTATTGATTAAAATTTACAAGACAAGTTAATATCTAAGGCATTACCAGATACTGTTTTAGGAGTACACAAATTATTTTATAGCACAAAGCTCATAAAATCACAGATTTTAAACTTGTTTCCTTGTTACCTTAATTCAAACATTTTTTGCTTTGTTCTAAATTTTATTTTACCTTTATTTGCTTTTTTTATCATTTTCTAACAATAGGTGTTGTTCTATTTATAAGTAATTTCAGTTGGGGTATCAACAAACCAAGGGAACCTGAGAACTACAATACATATGGTCTTAGCCTCCAGTTCCTTGAGTCTATCAATGTACAACCACCACTAGTAAAAAAAGTGTTTGTTGCTAATGTAAGTGGTAAACATTAATAAAATTATCATTGCTATGCTAGCATATTCATAAATTATTGAAATAAATAAATTATGTTGCAATATTAATTTCCATATTTCCATCAGACATTCAAAGTCAGATATTTTGAGAACTTTTCAAGAAACAATCACTTTCCTTCAAACAGTAAAAAAAAAGGGACTGTCAAAAAATTTAAAATTTTGGTTAATTTTCAGCTTGATTACAAAGCAGACCGGGCTAAAATAAAGGAGATCTTCAAAATGGCTGGCAAAGTGCGTAACATTGATCTGGCAGTAGATAAAGATGGCAACAGCAGAGGATTTGCTGTTATTGAATATGATCATCCTGTTGAAGCCGTTCAAGTAAGCTGTTCAATATCATTAATTATTGAAGAAGGTATTAATAAGTTTTAAGTTAATAAATACACCAATAAAATGCCACTTCTTTATTCACAGGCTATTTCGATGTTTGATAAACAAATGCTGTATGACAGAAGAATGACAGTACGCATGGACAGGGGTGTAACAGATAAGGGTGAAGTAAGGCTTCCTGAGGGTCTTAAGAGCATTGGCCTTGGTCTGGGACCAAATGGGGAGTCCCTAAGGGATGTTGCGAGGAATCTACCGCCACAGACCACTGCTGCAACTAACTTGGGTCTTGCAAATACTGGATCAGGTTTAGGTGCTGGAGTTCTGGGGGCAGTACCATCTTCTGGTGTGACTCTGAATGGCCTTAATGCAAGTCTGTCAGCAAACCAACTGAATACCAACTCTGCTTTAGGCGGAAATCTGGGACTTCAGGTAAGGGTAACTATTCATTTATCAGTCTTGATCAGATTTTCAGCTACCAAAGACCTTCATAAAATATTAATCATAATTCTGCTTTCAGGCCCTGAGTCTGACAGGATTGGGAGCCCTTCAGAATCAGTTGCTCCAACAAGGGTTAACTGCTAATGACTTGGCAACAGTGCTTAGTGCTCAAGCCAATGTGAACTCAAATAATTTGGGTCTTGGTAATCAAGATTTGGGCTCCGGCTTAAACCTAAATAACTCTGGCATGTCCAACAGTGTAATGGGAAATAATTCACTCGGGTCTGGACCACTCTCAGGTTAGTATTGCAGGAGCAATTACATTACTTATGATAATGTGTAGCTGTGGACTATTGACCACATATTATTCTCTTGTCACAAAAAACTGGCAAAAAACAATATGGCGACAACAAAAGAGAATCGATTTAGCTACAATGAGGGTTTTCTGAAATGACGTTCACTAGGGGCAGCACTGCGACGTCAGATCGAGGCATCTGTCAAAAGTGTCAAAGCGCCTATATTTTCTATAATTCTGATTTAATGATGAAAGAATGATGAACAATATCATATATTTTATATTCATTGTTGAAATGGAAGACTTCTTGTCAAAGTGGCGCCTGGTGGTGTGAATTTTCATGAAAATCCTCATTACGTCATAATGATATTTTTTTTTGCTTTTAGGCACTGGTCGACAAATGGGAGGTGTGACAGTGTCTGCCCAATACGGACGGGACCCTGGCGTGCAACAGTCAAACCGGGAGAAGACATCTGACATGGTTATCATCACTAATGTAAGTATAATCACAACACAAATCTTATCTCTTATATATATATTATCGTTAACTTGACTGTAGAATTGATTGATTTCAATACCGTAAAATGGGGTTAATAGGGATGCTGGGGTGAATCAGGACGAAACTTTAAAAGGGATGTTAACATTGAAATATTATTGTTTGCTGCCAAAAAGGACTCTCATTGTATTGTAATAATTAACGATTAAGTGCCCTTGACGAAAACAAACTATATTATATCAATGTTAAAAACTATTTTAAAGTTCCGTCCCGATTCACCCCTGCATCCCTATTAACCCCGTTTTACGGGTACCTATCACTTTACACGTGTTTCTATTAACATTGTTTTTGCAACACGTCTTCCTTGCGACTTCAAATAATAATTGATTGCAACTTATTATTATATAGTATTAGAAGTTACTACTTATATTAGTAACATGAAAGAAAAGAAAGAAAGACCAAAATATGATCTTTGTTATAGCTGCCGCCGACCGTAACTTGGCAGTTGATTCGCGAGAAGTTTAGCGAATGTGGTGACGTCAAGTTCGCCGAAATGACCGCGCTCGACACTGCCGTAGTCCGCTTCCATAAGGAATGGGATGCCGAAAGGGCAATAAGTATCCTTTTTACAAATAAACTTCACACTATTATCTTTTTCATGGCATATACTGCGAAAAATCCAAATAGAAACAGTACTTGAAAAGAGCTAAATGTTGATCTTCAGAGTTGGCTTATGGGGGTTGGCTCAGGGTTATTGATAATTTCTGCGCAAACCGCAGAGGGCGATGGCCGTCAGAGTCGTCCGCGGGTACCGCACGATTTCCTACGAGGCGGCTTGCGTCCTGGCCGGATCCCCGCCCTGGGACCTAGAGGCGAAAGTACTCGCGTCATTATATCGATGGCGCGACGAAGAGCGGGCACGGGGCTCGAGGCCGGTGCAGCGGCAGATCGCGCTGCGCCGAGAGGCGCTCCGTCAGGTCTTGGTGGCGGAATGGCGGCTAAGGCTTCTGCGCCCTACCGCCGGCCTCGCTACCGTCGAGGCGATCCGGCCAGTACTCGACCACTGGCTCGGGAGAAGGCACGGCTCCTTGTCGTTTAGGGTGACGCAGGTGCTGTCGGGGCACGGCTGCTTCGGCAAGTACCTGTGCCGCATAGGCAGGGAGCCGGACGCTCGGTGCCACCATTGCGTCCATTGCGGGGAGGACACGGCGCAACACACGCTCGCCGAGTGTGTAGCTTGGGAGGAGCAGCGCCGTGTCCTCACAAATGAAGTAGGAGGCGATCTGTCGCTGCTGGCCGTAGTGCGGAGGATGGTCGGTAGCGCAGAGTCGTGGGACGCGGTGGTGTCCTTCTGCGAGGACGTGATGTTGCAGAAGGAAACTGCGGAACGGGAGAGGGAGATCTCGACTCCCTTCCCCGGCCGCAGAAGGCGCACCGGGCGCAGGAGAAGGGCGGACAACGCCCTTTTCCAGCCCCCATGAATGGGTCCAGGGGCGTGGGACTTGGGGAAGTCCTCGCCCCCTATTTGATGGACCCGAGGCGAAGGCGCGCGCGGGTGTCGGCGCGCTCGTCTGAGGCGATGCACGGGGTAGTTAAACACCTCACTACCCCGTGCAGGAGACGAGGCCCGGACAGACCGGGCCAGCACTAGTGTGGGGCTGCGGAAAGGGTTATTGATAATATGGCGGCAATCCAGGGAATGCAGGGGAGATCATTTGCAACCTAATTATTACCAATTATAACCATAAGACCCACATGCAAATGTCACAATTTCTGAGTAATTTGACATTTTATATTTTTTTGGTGGTATAAAACCGAAAATTTATTTGAAAAAAAAAACAAGGCATGATTTTTTAAAATTATTGTTACATGCTTCAATAATAATAATCAACAATAAAATTACAATTATTTTTAATATTTTTAAATCACAGAAATGTAATTGTTGATTTCAGTAAAAAAACATGGATAACGACAGAACACGCCAAAAATATGTACAGCTATCCAACGAGATACTAGATACAATAAGATACTAGATATCTTCAAAAAAATATAAAATATCAAATTACTGGAAAATGGTTGACATTTGCATAGGGGTCACAAGGGTCATTTGGTTGCAAATGACCTCCCCTACTTCCCCATAATGGATTGCCGACGTATTACAAATAACCCTGTATAATAATCCTACGGTTTTTTAAATAGATTTCCTTAACACAATAATCAGATATGTTCGACCGGACCCGCATTGATGGCAGGACAATAGATGTTCGCTACTTCTAGCAGTCTGCACAGGGCGAGTGAGTGGTTTTGACTAATGATATTGTTTAGGTTGCCTTTTATTTTCCTTGCGTTGGTTTTTTATTCCAGAGAAAACTGAAACCCTTGCTTCTAGGAATACTCTCTGCAATTTCCCTTCTTAACTCTCGTAAATGTTGGACTCGTGCCTTCGGGAAAATAGTCAATGAGTAGATTTTTCTAACACCGCCCCGATTTTCCGCGCCTACATCGTGTTTCTACTTCTTTCCCATTTTTAGGTGGATAAGATCTTAGTATTTTATCCTTAGCCTTTGACAACTTTATGTACCGTATTGACTGCTGTCAGATGAAAAAATATACTTCTTAGTTTTGTGTGCATTTGATGATGTGTCACTTATCTCCTGTCGGGTTCCATCAGTAGCAATAAGCATGTTTTTTCCTGCTAATGTCGTTTGTCCGGCCTGCATATTGTGTCCTACCTAGGAGATGGATATGTGGATACCTGCTTCCCGTCTTTACTTGTCTTGAAATTCTAAAAATATATTATTGAGGAAACTGCTGAAAAATCTACTCATCGTAATAAATTGGCGTCTATAAGTTGCAATTGAATGGAGATGAATGTCTCGGAAAGACATCTAAATATTGTTATTTTTGTGATTTCAGGGAAGTTTTGAAGTTGGTCTGATTTGGGGTTTGTATACACTCTGCTGCCTGGATAAAGGAATGATTTCCAATCTTCGTCTTGAATTGTGTTTGGTGATGTGTTTTCAAAACTTTATCTCGTTTGACGTTTAATTATCGTTAAAACACTTGTATTTTAGGTTAAGTTAATGTAAACGTCTGAATGTTTTATGTAGCCCTAATTATTAACGCTGAATAAATTTCATTTGAGGAAAAATCTATTGTTATGTTGTGCTCCGCTTTTTTCGACTGATCCATTAATAATTCCATGGATACTGGAAACGTTGATAATAAATCAGTTCCTTGTTAATATTTACACAATTTGCGTCTCATGCTATTTCGAGGTGTCGGGCAAATAGTGTCATTGTGCAACTGGTGATGTCGCTAAGTGTGTATCTAAACAAACGCAAATGTTGTTGTGGCGACTGTCTCTGGAATAGTGTTTCTGGAATAGTGAAGCAATTTGGTAAATTTTGTAAGCCACAACTGTGCAATAGTGTTCTGCCAAGCACGGTGTCATAGTTATGAAATGGCGGAAGACCTCGTGCAGTAAGATTGTGCATAATCGATTTAATTTCTAAAACTACAAGGTATTTATTTAAAAGTGTTGAAAAATCTTGCAGCATCGGCAAACAACGGAGCCTGTGTTTTAGAATTGCTTTTGATTGTCTAATTCCATTGCCAGTTGAAAATTGTTGAGAATGAATAAAGTATTTTTTTATTAGGTAAATGATTTTGACTGGTACGTGGTACGTGTTTACATTTACCAACTTCTGGTAATAAAACTTATCGTAACACAGTTTTACTGTGCACTTTTTAAGAATTTCAATTCGGTCGACATTTGCTTGTGCCACGCTCGTTAGTTGATTATGTGTACCGAGACGTAATATTTCATCAATAAACCAAAAATAGCTGAATGTGCTATGCCTTCTGTTTGGTTGCAATAATTGTAATTTACTCACTATTTTACTTCTCGACCAGTGATTGTTAAAATTGGAATCGTAGACGTGAAGCTATCCTTGTGTTTACTTCGCAATATGTAGCTAAACATTGCACATTCAACATGAACAGTTTTCGAAGATTGCAAAAGTTGGGTCTGTGATGCGTCGCGGTTACTATGAAATACGTCTTCAGACTTCTTCGACTTGAATGGTAAGTTTTCTGTCATCGAACTTGGAATTTTGCTATTTGTTTCGGGTGTGCATGGGGTTTTATAGAACTGTCATATTTAGAAAAATGTCCATACTCGAATCACTCTGCAAGAGAGGTTGAGATCGGATCCGGTTTCCAAATTTTTAACAAGAAAGCCCTTTTACATGTCATGGCGTATCCAGCGTTTCAAGGAGCGACTTTTGAACACTCATTACAGTTGTTTATCAGTCAACTTGGCAAGAAGATAGGTTTGGTCGGTCCGTGTACTGTCCGCTGCCCAATGCGTTCGTATCCTCTATTAGCGGACGTAGACTCACGGTTAGTGACTTGTATTTGGATATAGGTACTGCGTTATTTCTCTTCGAAGGATTTGTGATTCACGCCATGTTGGATAACTAGTTGAAGTTTGGATTTGTTCGTAAATTACATTTTTAACTTACCGTGTAACATTTAAACGTGTTTGTTTTAATAAACATCTATTGCAGGGTGCAAACAACGAGCTAAGTTATGACGACGCAGTCAATGTTTCTAAAATGGATAGATGAGAAACGCATAGATAGCGTCTTCGCCATCCAATGAGCTGACAGCAATGCAGGTAGATTACTTCCCTCCGTATCAAAAAGTCCTAAAAGCAAATGGCCCTAATAGCAAAAGGACCTATAATCAAAACTACACCTTAGCAAAATGTCCTACAAGCAGTTCGTCCTATTTGTAAAGTACAGTAATGCTGAAAAAATACTATCGATTTTTATCGTCACGGCTCACTATAGCATTTATTTGAAAGATACCATTGAAATGACAAAAATAAGACTTCTCTTTTACCTATTTTAAAAAGAGTAGTTTCATAGTCGCCTGATTAGGTACTATATAACTTCACAATAAGCAGTCATTAAATTTATCTGCTTTTTGTTTTGGAAGAGGTCTTTATGTGTTTTCCATTTATACAGGGTTATTGGTAAAACACCATCAACCTCTTAAGGTGTCATTGTACTCATAATTATGAACAACTTTTACTATGGGACCAAATATAAAATCGCGAAAAAAAAATCAGCTGTTCCCTACATTTATGTTTGCAGAACTCGTCAAAATGTAGGGACCAGCAGATTTAGTTTTTTCGCAATTTCATATTTGGTCTATGGGTCTATGGGTTCATAATGATGAGTAAATGACCCCTTAAGAGGTTGATGGTGTTTTACCAATAACCCTGTATAACATACTATTCGTTCAAACACCGCTATAGGATCTGTAATCGCATATCACGTCTCATTATGATAAAAGTCGTGTTCTACCAACTTACAGATGGCGCATTTATACTGTCTGTTCCTTCAAGGAAGTAAAACAGGCGATGACGTCACGTGATGGCGCTTCAAACGAAGAGGTAAAGATAAGAAGATTTACGGTCTAGCACCGGTGTTATTTTTAACCATCATTTACGATTTTCACTTAATTCTGATTATTTTTAATTGTTACAGGTCTATCGTCTCTTGCTTTACCGTTTTTTAGCAGACAAGTGACAAGTGAAAGTTTTATTGTAAAGAGAAATTGAATAAATCGTATTTTATAAATATTTGTTTTTTATTGTTAGACAATGGTAATTTTGACCTTTGTACCTCCGCCAGACGCCCTCTACAATTTGCATTATTTCGAAGATAGGGATCCTTCTGTGTTTATATGATCTGAGGGATCCTTAGTGCCCTCAGATCATATAAACACAGAGATATGCTTTGTAAACAAATGTATTCCTGGTCCGATGTCTCCGCGTTTCTCCCACTTAATTCACTAACACAAAAGCAAAAACTATAAGAACGGCACACGAGTTCACATCTCTCACGCACACAAAAAAACTTTCAGCAACACTAATAAACTCAATAATAGAACACGTGCAAACAGGGGGCGGCGCTTTTACCTGTAGCTACTGCCTCAGAATAAACACACATATGCAAGTTACGCAACTAGTGATGTTAAGTAATGTAATCACAGAAATATTAAAAACAGTGTAATCGTAGAAAAATTTCGATGAAATTCAGTTACCTTTAATATCTTTTCCTAAAGATTTTATTGACTGTGAAAATAAAACGATACAGGAGTATGGATGTTTGTTATGTTACTCAATCACGCCAGAACGGCTGAACAGATGTGGATGAAATTTGGATATTATAATATATAAAAATAGATATATTATAACCTGGAATAGGCGGAATAGCACATAGGCTACTTTTTATCCTGGAAAAATGTACGGTTTCCGTGGGATAATTTCCGACATCCATGCAGGCGAAGCCGCTGGCAAAAGCTAGTAAGATATACATAACAACTAATCTAAACTACTAAGAAACTATTAGGATATCAACTTCTCGAATCTAGATTAGGAGAACACAAGTAAAACTTCAAGATAATTATTGATATGGATTTTATTGACCAGTAAAAAGTAAATATTATGTTGAAACTTGCCGCTTGGACAGTTTAGGTGTTGTGTTTTTAGTTAAATAGTGGACCGACTATTCGAAGAACCGACGAACTGTCTTCAATGGTTGAAAGCATTTTGGCTCAAAGTGAGACGAACATAAATTGTGTTATTTTTTGTTGGAAACCAGTTTGGACCCCTTCCTGTCGCATTTATCTACTTTTATTTTATTTTTGGATAGCTAAAATGTTAAAATAAAAGCAAGGTGTGACTGATGATGATGATATCAATGATACATTGAGTAGTAAACAACACCCATAAAATTCCATGCAACAAAATAAAGTTAAATTTTGCTCCCTTGTGTAATGTAACTAAATAAATTAATTCGTTAAAAAGATCATGTAAAATATCGACAACCACAAACGTCACATCACATCTCTTAACTTAGTCTAGTCTGCAGCGGCCGCTACACGAAACTATCGTGTGAGTGAGAATATCGGTAAAACACTTATCCATTGCGCTATTAGACCAGCCGATTCATTGATCGATGAGTACTAAGCAAACAATGGTTTTTGTTGCAATGAAAATAATTGCTTTTGGTACTTCATCGTGTTTCTAGTATCACGAAATAATGTTTTAATAAATTTGATAAGAAAAACAATAATATTTTGGTACTTACGTGTGAAATGAGATGCCATCTTTCATATAATTCACAATACAGCTGTTACTTTTGCAAAAAATCACTGAACAACGCGGCATTTTGACAAAAATCATGAGCAGCGAAGACTTTGTAAGTTGACATCTCAGAATCAGGGACCGAAACCGGTATCATAAATAGGGGTATTTTTCGGTTACAACATTTATATTTTTTACAGGTATTATTAAAGGTTACCTTAATTCTTAAATTGAATACAACCAGTATTAATACCGGTTACCGGAATTAAAATTACCTCTATCTAACACGTGCCGTCGGCATTAGTCAAAGGGCGCACATCGCCTGTGTGTGTGTCAAAGAGTTTCCTTGTATTTAAATTTTGTCAAACTATTCACGTTGATCTCAAAATTTGGAAGAAAATTAAACTTGTTACAGAAATTATAGGTATTTAATTTTGAATTTTAGTTTTATCAAGCTCTTACACCTAATGCCCAAATATTAAAACGCTACTCAATTTTAAGTCAATTTTAAGCCGTTAAGTCTCGTGCTGTATCTATCACTTTACGTCAACGTTACTGTGACACCACGCGGCATCATAAAATCGACTAGCGATTGAATTTTTGGCCCTAAGCATAATAAGTATAATAAACATGTTATGACATACAATGCGTCTTAAAATATATGTACTATATTTGGTATTGAGCTTGAACTTGTTGTACCTGAGTGCTATCCATGATTATGTGAACTATTTTATGAATAGATACATTCATAGCGTATTTTGTCGTTTAATTTACACAATGGTTTTGCCATTAAGATTAAAAAAGAATAACATTCATGAATCTTGTAATCTTCCATACTTTGTACTGAGTTTGGCAGGATTCCCTTATCCATAATTTCTTTTGATGACATATTAACAGATAAATCTGGAGCAGAGCATTTGAATCTAATTCTGTTGTAGATGCATCTGGATCTAACGTAGTAGATGCCGGCGGCAGTGGTTGTAGCACAATCTGCACAATTGAAGTTTCGGTATTCTTTAATTCATCAGCAGATGGATGACTCATTTTCCTCACTGCTTACGTCACTCTCCGATATGATTATACAATGTCCTGAAAAATTATATAAAAGAAAAAAATACATAATATTTAAGCTGACTGTGTATGGGCAAGCTACTGTAAAAGAAAACACGGTACGTTTTTGGTTCCAACTTTTCGTTCTAGAAATGTGGACCCACAGAGCAAACCCCGTGGACGGCCGGAGACCCTAGTTGATAAAGAAGAGTTCAAAGTGATGGTGGAAGCGGATCCATCGCAAACCACGTCAGAGTTAGCGGCAGGGTTCGGTGTGAGTGATGAAACAATTTTAATTCACTTGAAATAAATTGGAAACGTGAAAAAGCTCGAAAAATGGGTACCGCATGAATTGAGTGAAGCAAACCAGCAAACACGAGTCGAGTGCTGCGTTACATTACTCAAACGTCACAATAACGAGGGGATTTAGAATCGTCGGTATCGTTACTTGTGATGAAAAATGAATCCTGTACGATACTCGGAAACGCTCATCACAATGGTTGAACCCAAGAGCACCGGCTAAATATTGCCCCAAGCGAAAGTTGACTCAGAAAAAGGTCACAGGTGACTCAGAAAAAGGTTGACTCAGAAAAGGGTCTGGTGGACCAGTGCCGGTGTCATCCACTACAGCTTCCTAAGATCTGGCCAGACGATTACAGCAGATCTGTATTGTCAACAATTGCAAACCCTGATGGAAAAGCTAGCCGTTAAACAACCGGGACTGGTCAATTGCTTTAGTCCACTGCTGCTTCAGGACAACGCTAGACCACACACTGCACAACAGACGGTCGCTAAATTAGAGGAGCTGCGATTGGAACGTCTCCGACACCCACCGTACTCCTCGGACCTTGCTCCAACAGATTACCACTTTTTCCGGAATTTGGACAACTTCTTGCAAGGAAATAAATCAATATAAGATGAGGCTGTCAAAACCACCTTTTTTTTTTTTTTGAGGATGGGAAATCATCAAATGACCCCTCCCGCTCTGGGTGGACCGGAAGGGAGTGTCAGAATCTTACTGACTAAAACCCACCCGTGTTCCATCCTTGGCCCTTTATGTTCCGGGTCAGCAGTACCCCTTTTGGATGATCCCGCTTTCCCGGCAGGCTTGGGCCCTGGTGGGCCCCCTCTTCGATGCTGACATCTCTTTGAGGCGCGCGTGGAACACGTACGCGCCGTCCAGCACGGGCCTGGTCCTGATCGGACGGTGAGCTACCCATTACTCACCGCCCGCAGGCCCGCGCCTACGGTGGCCGGGAGTCGTCACGCGGCTCCCGACGCCCGGAGCGTCCACCGCGGCGGCTTGGACGGGACACTCTCTCCCTCTCCCGTCCCGCCACCTCCTTCGCTAGCATGACGTGTGACTCTGGTAATACGAATACAGAAACCGATGTTATTTTGTTACGATGTCTTGTTTATATACCTTTTTAGTTGGCGTTTTTTGACCACTGTCTTGCACCTAGTAGGTAGTATAAGAGAGCGTCATGTCTTTGCAACGTTCCAATTTTCCGCTGGCCAACCACATGAGTAAAGAAACATTGTTGGGCATACATCACCAAGGACAACAATATTTACTGTAAACTGATACAGTTTGCATTGCTCTTGGGCTATGAGAAATTCAAAAAGGCTTATAGCGTTGTTCCGGATAGATGGAAACGCTCGTGGAACAAGCTGGGCCCGTTCACAGCTTACCTTGAAACCCCACCAAACTGGCAACCAGAGACGCTCTTTGTATCAGAGCCCGGTATCTACGCTCTTCTTGCGCTCTCAAAAAAATTGCCAGCAAGAATAGTTTACGAGCTTTGTTTACGAAAAATTGCAGCCCACTATTAGAAAAACGGGCGCGTACGTTTCTCCGCAAATTAAGCAAAACCAAAATTACCGAATTGATTTCTATGATGAGAGAAAAAGATAATAGAGGCATCAGGAACAGGGTGTAAACTTCAATCATACCTCCATAGAAAAGGGAGGATCCTCCGACCAGACGGGTGTCCTGTCTGGTGGGCAACTGCCCGACGATTGTTGTCGGGTATATATGTTAGTCGCGCGGTAAACTCTTTGGAGGATTTGCGTGACGTCAGTATGACGCGCACCTCGCATGTGGCGATGTAGATACCGCTAAAGATAATCAAATGGCATTCTACCAATTTACAATGTAATAATGTAATATTATCTTACCTTTACTCATTTCCTTTTTTTTTTACTTTTACTCAAATATTTCGCAAAATGGCAAACAAAATAAACGTAAACAGCACAGCATGACGATTTGACTGATAATGTTTAAAAAGTATTTTTTATGCCAACAAATTGTCGGCATTGCGATAATCTGTTTCTTTCTCGTAATCAAGGTAATTTTTAGGTAACCGGTATTAAAACGGTAACACAAATCGAGGTAACATATTTATCCTGCTTGGTTACCCAGATAGCGGTAACCTTAAGTAGTAGAAGTAACCAAAATTCTTCGATACCTGTACCGTAATTTATAAAGATTCGACTAATGGCCGAAACTGGCATCATGGCACTTTCCGGCCGGATGAGTTCGCAAGCGCCACGCCCCCTTGTCATATCTCCTGTGTTTATATAATCTGAGTTAGTGCCGTTAACATTAACTCCATTATTGAAATGACTGATGTGCCGAAACATAAGTTAACGACGCTTCCACTTCGCACTGTAATTAAAACGTTGGTCATGATTCTGCTTAGATAAGTAGAGAATTTAACAGTTGATAATATAGTCTACGTTTATTTCCCCACAAATGGGACTTTGCCTATATTTTTTACACAGTGTCTAATTAGAAATGACCAAAACCTCATAGGTAATTCTGTGCCAGGGCATAAGTTATGTATACTTACAGAAAAGCTCATAAAAGCTAAATATAATTTCCTTCATGACTCGCCCTTTAGGAAATGCAAATACGCTGACTCTCAGTCTGTTCATGTTCACCTGAGGCAAACAGTATTATACGTATTTTATTGACTTACCTATACTCCATTTATTATAGCATTAGAGAAAAAAGGCTCGTAGAAGGAGGAGTGCAAAAAATATGTTTTCAACGTTAAGAACAATTTTTATTAAAATTCAAATTGTGTGAACGTTACTTTGATAGGTATGTTCTTTTTTTAACTATGCTTTATTAATAATAACATCTTCACCACACATTACAGTCTTACAACAAAACCAATAAATGAAACAACCGATCACAATTTGATGCTTTTTGAAATTAAGTCGATTTATTTTAACAATTTATTATTTAAAATAACAACTTACAACACGGTCAAAAGGTCGGTCTCTTAGTATTGTATAATTGCATAGCACATGTGTGAGCACTATGTACCCACTATAAAGCTTACTGGGTTCGTCTTTCATTGACTTGAATGTGCCCTGGCGGCTGAGAGTATGTCATGCTCACTCAAATGTGTCGCTGGTGGTGGCGTGTGTATTGGACCATTGAATCCCTTCAAAATGGTTGAGTTGAATGGTGCTGATCCATACGTCATGTTCGTGAACGGGCGCCGTCAGTAGGCACTGGTCATTTCTTAGCTGCCACGGCTTATTTTAATTCCATAATTGTTTTTATCTTTTATTACGGACGCTTTTAACGTGCACGTCTTTCTACATCGTTCTCACATGTATAATTACAAAATGAATGATGTAACCACTTTATTGTAACAATATTTTGATTTAAAAGAGTGTCCATGGAGTTTCTTGCCCGTTCTTCTCCATAGGTAGGTACCTACCTACTACGCTTTGGAATGGGCAACTAGCTACATCTTTCTGACTGACCGACCCCTTGACAATTCAAGTGTCTGTAATTGGTTTATTTGAAATAAATGCTTTGAGTTTGAGTTTGAAAATGCGTCGCTAAAGCTTCTTCGTCTTCATAATCTAATTTAGTCACTGTCATCAGAAGATGAAAATGAAGAAGTTTCACCGACGTTAATATTTTTTTTTTCTACCACATCGTCCACTATGCCATCAAGTTGGAAAAACCTTTCCTCTTCTATATTTGCATGAACAACGCAAGACTGTCACCGTTCTGGCGTAATATTATCGAGAGCATGTGGGACTAATCTTTTCACCTCATCTAATTTGATTATTATTTTGGGGCACATACCCCTTCATTTGAGCCCATATTAATTCTATAGGGCTGAGCTCGTAGTGGTAGAGTGAGAGGCGCAATACTGAAATACCCTTCTCTCTAACCATCTCATCTACAACAAACTGTTGGTATAAATGTTTTAGTTTTTTACCTTTTCTAATTAATAAAGTTGCCCTAAGGTCTTCCTCAAAAGGAATATTTTTGCTTTTTAACCACTTCTGTATATCTGCCTTTCGTGTGGCTGTAGTTGGTAGCTACTCTAGTTTCCTTGAATGGTGTGGCGTATTATCCATAACAATTACAGCGCCACTTAATTTTGGTCAAAATTTACTTGAACACTTTTCAAAGCACTTTTACTGCCAAGATCCCGGCTCCCGGGTGCAACGATAATTCGTTCGCGTGCCCACAACTCGCCTCCCGCGTCCTACATATCCATATCGATATGTGCGGGAGGCGAGTGTGGGCACGCGAACGAATTATCGTTTTTATTGCAGTGAAAGGGTTAAAGGCATCCATTTCGGAGTGGTAATTTCCATCACCTTTACTTTGCATCAATATTTTTTTTCGCTGTTCGCGTTGATCAGGCTCATAACTTGTATGTTATAAGCCACTCGAGCCCGCACTGGGATCACCCATAACTCAACAAAACGTAACGTTTTGTACAAACAACCCAATAACAACACTCATAGGTAACGATAACAAAACATCAATTTAAACTCGAAAATTCGGCACTAACAGAAAGTAAGGCGTAGCATTCACAAGTATCCACAATGTTCTATGATTGTTCATAGACCATTATTTATGTGAATTTCATCGACGACGTATAGGTACCGGTAAAGTTAGAAAAATCCGGGTGTCACAACGTATGTTCTTCATACGTTGTGACACCCGGGTTAGGTAACATTTTAGATTTGGTAGAATTATAGTAAAACGAAAAACGTTCCCGGTATCTTTCACCCCTGCTTCGTTTAGGTTTTTAGCATTGACACTGTAATTTTAAATGGGAATGAATTAATACAGGGTGTTCGGCAGAACGTTGAACATACGAAAATGGCAGATAGGTGGGGTCGTCTGCTACTAAAGAGTATAATAACTAAACAGTCTGCTATCTACTTGGCTCAAATGATTTGACCTAGGCCCCATAGATTTTTTATTTATTAGTTTTAATAACCGCATCTAATGAGTAATGAGTAGTTTGTTAGATTTTTCTACACGTGGGGCTTTTACCAATCAGGTACTTACCCAATACACTATAGATTATTAATTTTACCACGATTACATGATGAATTTTGCAAAACATTTTACATTTCACAAAAATCGAATTGCGTCAAAATCCCCTTTTTGAACTAAAATTGGTCAATAACTGTTAAGTATTTTTTTTTAAATAATCAAATTACATACAGTTCGAAAGGCCATACATCAAGGATGTTTCGATGAAATCCTAAGTCTTCAATCACTGTTAGTAATTTTTTTAATGCAATGTAAAGAAAAGCTTAAAATCATGTTTTACCCCTTTTTGTAATGTTTGAAGGTTCATAACTTTTTGTCTAGCTGTTATCTGCACCAAACAATAGTCGTGGAAGAATCTACCAACAGTTGAGTCAAAACCAAAAAAAAGTGTTGCTAGTTTCGTCTATCCTACATAAAGTAATATTACTTCAAAGTTTTCAAACTCATAAAAATCGTTTAAAAAAAAACTAAATAAGAAAATCTATGGGGCCTTGGTCAAATCATTTGGGCTAGGTAGATAGCAGACGACCTCACCTATCTGCCATTTTCGTATGTCAACGTTCTGCCGAACACCCTGTATATCTAAATGAAAGCCACTCAATTTCATAAGATAAATGGTTAAAATGCGTAGACAGAAATGATTACATGTATGTGACAGTTGGTATACATTTAGATAGATTTTAATAAATTTGTCGTCAATCGTAACTGTAACAACTTTATTGTGCTTTTGTTACATAGTCTGCATTAAAAATAACCTTTTTTAACTTCTGTCTAATGCTGCTATATATGGAGTTTATTGGTTTATAAATATGCGGTATACAACCGCACAGTTTTAATATCATTCTAATTCCGCAGTCCAACAGGCAACGAATGTACGAGGAAATTGGCTATCTCTTAGTAGTGAATTCGTTGGTAAATCTGCAATGATCAATAAATATTTTCATGTGGGTAGGTACCGGTATAGGTTTCGATAAGTTATAAAAACTTAGTACTTACTTTAAAATTTGTAGGAACAAGTAGGTAGTAAGTAAACAACTCGATCGACAAGAACTCGACTCGAACGACTCATCTATTCGTACAATCACGACATCACCCTTATCTGCACTTCCGAAGATGCAAAGGAATGTACTTGAGATCCTCTGAAGCTCGAGTGCTCGTAATTTGCACTCCAAAAGCAAGAACCCTTAAGTTTTGAAAATTAACGCTGGCGTCCCGATCAGAATTACTTCATCGGGCCTCTGAGTATAAACCTGCAATTTTATAATGTGCTGTGTAGGTAGTCTAGGTACCTCTATTGATTGATATTGAATTGAAGTATGTCCATTGCTTCGTATGTTTAAAAAATGTATCTGCTCAACAACGTAAATAACGCAATGAATGTTGTTGAACTGTCAAAATGAAAGCTATTGTTACTGTTAGTGTTACGCAATTTCCCCCGCGAGTCGATACCTATTGTGTTACTAGTATTAGATATCAATTAAAGGGCTTCGGAAATTAATAGTCAATTAAAGAGTAAACCAATAGTGGAAGATTCTATTACTCCTTTATGGCTGGTACCACTAGCTATCTAGTCTAACTTACAACTTTGAACTGAGTGCGAGTAGGTACCGTACATAGAAGATCGAGATATTAGGTAGGTACTAGCTTTCGCCCACGACTTCGTAATGCGTGAAATTTCTTGAACTTTTATTTTTTAAAAAAGAAGTGTGGTACAGTCTGTTACAATAAATATTAGTTTATAGTTTAGGGATAAATCGTAATGAGAGTAACAATTGACAGAATTGAATCTGGCGTCCTAGCTAGGTGACATGGTAACCTCCTGCCCAGGTTCCCATAGGAGTACAAAAAAATAATATAAAAATTAACTACAGGCTTAGGAGTATAAGGTGCAAAAACTGCAAAACGTATGTTAACTTATACTAAGTGTGTGAAGTGTTAGTATGTAGGTATGTGCGTTTTGTGATGTAGGTGTGGCGTGCGTATGTTCTATGTTGTATCTGTGATGTGTTAGTCTTTTCTGATGTAGGTGTGTTGTGTGTGTGTAAACGGAAGGAAAAGAGGTACGGAGTGTTAGAATAATCATTACGATTGTGAAGTAAGCAGATATTCAGTGTCGTCGTAGTTTAAACTGGTTAGAAGTCGTGTTATCTGTTTTTTACACATTTCGTAAGAGTATTGATGTACAGGGAAAGTTTTGCTTATTCTGTTATATTCTATAATATACAAATGGCCCAAATTAGTAAAATAATCGGTTAGTAAAAGCAAAACGTGTGAAGGGTATTTTGCAAATTACATGCTTTCGCTTAAGTGACGATAGAGTTAGTGTAAAAAGAGTTTGTGTGTGTTGGTGTAATAAAATGTTGAGGATGAATGTTTGCCTGACTGTAAGGACTTCGCATTTTTGATATAGATCAAGGGTTGGTAGAGCATTGTTCGGAAAGCTCTGAGACACTTCCAGAAGTTTGAGTGTAGTCTTCGCAGCTCCACCCCAACTACTAATTTTGTGTGAACTGAAGTGTACAGTAAAGTTTTTCTTATTTTAATGTAGAAATTAACATGCAAAATTAATATTGTTATTCACACACACCTTCCTACCTTTCAAGGCAGCAGGATTGGACGGTATTTTCCCGGCTCTGCTCAGGTGGAGCCAAGATGTACTGGCTGACTACCTGGTTAAGGTTTTTCGTGCCTGCCTGGCTCACCGCTATATCCCCTTGAAATGGCGGGAAGTAAAAATAATCTTTATACCGAAACCAGGTAGGGGCGACTACACCCAGCCCAAATCCTTTAGACCTATAAGCCTCTCCTCGTTCTTCTTGAAGACACTGGAGAGGCTGGGGGATAGGAGGATCAGAACCCAAATTTCGGTACAGAGACCTCTACATCCGAATCAACACGCCTACTGTGCAGGCAAATCAACTGAATCAGCACTCCACAGCGTAGTCTCACGCATTGGAAATGCTCTTAAAGCCAAAAACCCAACCCTAGGCGCCTTCATTGATATAGAAGGTGCTTTCGACAAAACAAACTTCGTCAGCATCGAGCAGGCACTTGCCAGGCACGGTGTTGCGCGAACACTCATAGAATGGATCAATAACATGTTAAAATACCGTGCCATTCAGTTTACCGTGAACACCACCACGCGAGGTATCGTGAGTAGAGGCTGCCCACAGGGTGGGGTGCTGTCACCACTGCTGTGGAATTTAGTCGTAAATGAGCTCATTGCAGAGCTCAACGCCAGCAGTCTGTACTCGGTGGGATACGCGGACGATATAGCAATTCTGATCTCGGGGAAATTTTAAGGCATCTTATGTGATCTCATGACAAGGCCTTTCAAAATAATCGAGAGCTGGTGCACGAAGCACGAACTATCGGTTAACCCCTCGAAGACAGAACTAATAATGTTTACCAACAAGAGAACTTTTGGACCCCATGGGCTTCCAAAACTCTTCAACACTGAACTAACACTTAAAGACGAAGTCAAGTATGATAGGGGGTGATCCTTGATAGCAAACTTCTCTGGAACAAGCACCTTGACTACAAACTTAATAAAAGCACAATTGCACTATACCAATGTAAAAGAATGTTAGGGAAAACCCCCCATGTTTTCTCTAACATTCTTTCTCCGAAGATAACTCTGTGGTTATACAAAGCGGTAATCAGGCCAATGTCGGCTTATGGCGCTCTGGTTTGGTGGACGAGGACTGAACTCTCGACCACCATTACCAGACTACAACGACCAACGACTGGCCTGTACGGCTACCACTGGCTGCATGAGAACCACCCCAACTGCAGCCACGGAGATAGCTCTTCAATTAACTCCCCTTGACCTGTACATACAGCAGGAGGCGGCGCTAGCTGCCATCAGGCTAATGCATCTGGGCATATGGGGCAAAAACCATACCAGTCCACACGCTAACATCCTGGACCGGGCGATTGAGTACCAACCGCTCATCGCTGCCCCGTGTGATAGAACACCAAACCAACCCATGTTCAACAAAAACTATATTATACAAACAGTTCAGGAGGAAAGGGATCAGTCAGGAGCCCATGAAGTACCGCATCTACACAGACGGCACAAAAATACAAAACGGTTCAGGTGCTGGCGTACACTCCCTTGACCTCAACCTTAACCTTCACATACCACTAGGCACACACAGTTCGATATTTCAATGTGAATGTGTTGCCTTAACACAAGCCGCAACAGCAGTAAAGCGCTTAGGCATCCGGGACTACGGCATTAAATTCCTGTCCGACAGCCTATCTGTGCTCAAAGCTTTAGAAAACAAACAAACTAATAATAAACTAATTTTTGAGCTCCATTTAGCTCAGGAGAGTTTATCGACGTTTAATCGCATTACCCTCCAGTGGATCAAAGGGCATAGTGGATCCTTAGGCAATGATGCCGCTGATGAACTTGCGAAGAGAGGCTGTGATATGGAAGTGCTAGGCCCGTACCCACTTCTCCCTCTGCCTTTCTCACAATTTCGTGCGTGGATTCGCCAAAGATCGACCGAACTCCATAACAACAGATGGTCACGGGCAACAGACTGTAGACAGTCCCTTTGCAGGGGCTGCCTTGACGCCGAGGAATCAGCCGCCCACGTTATCCTGGAGTGCGAGGCTGTGACTTCTCGACGGGAAGAAATCCTCGGAACAGTGAGGTCGCTCCGCGAAGCGTGTGAAGCCCCCAGGAGGCTTCTGTGCTTTTGGGCGGAGCTAGGCTGGATGTGTTAGCCAGTATCCCCACGCACAACGGACCAAATGAGAGTCTAAGTGCGGAAAAGGGAGTCCCCATCATCATCATCATCATCATCATCAATATTGTTATTCTTAAGCCTTAGCGCTTAGCGTTCTTTTTGACTTATTTTCCTTTTTAGCATAATGTTAAATAGCCTATAGCTTTCCTTAAGAACTGGGCTATCAAATGCGAAAATAATTTTTCAAATCCGACCGGTAGTTCCAGAGATTACCCCCTATGGCAAACAAATATAAACAACAAACTTACAAAGTAATACAAAATCAGCTGTTCCCTACATTTATGTTTGCAGAACTCGTCAAAATGTAGGGACCAGCAGATATTTTTTTTCGCGTTTTCATATTTCGGGTGTTCATAATGATTCGTACAACGACTCCTTAAGAGGTTGATGGTGTTTTACCAATAACCCTGTATATACATACAAACATTAATTTCAACACGACAATAAGAAGTAGGTTAAAATTTACTTCTATGATTTTTTTACATTCTTACAAGTGAAGCTAATAAAACCGTTTAAAAAGCGTGTTAAAATCAGCTGTTGCATACATTTTGTCGATTTAGTTGAAGCAGAAGAACAGCTGGTATTTTTTCGCTATTTCAGGATTGGTCTTTTTTTTTTTTATTATAATTCCCAAAACTGATGTACAGACGCCAGCAGGTCAAGCTACCCGAAACTGTCAAATTTTCCCAATCAACCTTGAACCTTAAAGTTGAAAATCTATTAAAGAAATTTGACAGATTGTAGTAGCTTGATGTGCTGGCGTCTGTACAATCACAAATGCATTAAAACAGTTACAACACAATATTTCTGATTGACACCTACTCGATGTGAATCTAGCATGCATAATTTAAGTAAAACAATTAGTATTTAAAAAACAAAACTTAAACAAAACTTACAAAATGTGAACTTATCCATATAGTTACCTAATGAAATTTTTTTGGGAAAGAACAATTAAAAATATATAAAAAACAAAATTATACAATTAAGGCTCTAAGTTTACTCCTAACTGAGGCTACAGAACCAGCAAAGACATATATTTCGCCACGAATGGAGTTAGCAAGAGAAAGCATGCGGCCAATGGGTGAAAAATTACCGATATTAGTCCGACTGTGAGGCAGGACGAAAGTTCTTCGGTTTAGTAAACGGCTATTATTACGAGGGATACTAAATTTCACTTTTTCTAAAAGCTCAGGAGAATCTATTAAACCATTTATTAGTTTTTAAACAAAAACATGTAATCTAAAGATTTCCTACGTGCGCTTAAAGATTTCATTTAATAATAATTCAGCCTAGAGTTATACGTAGACAGAGAAATTATACGAGTTCAGACTGCGACATCTGTTATCCGAGTAACATAGATGATATAAAAACCTTTTTTGAACGCGCTCTATCCGATCCGAGAGCACCTGATAAAACGGGTTCCATACCGTACTACAATACTCCAAAATACTTCGAATAACGCTGTTGTAAATGGAAATAGTTAAAATTGGTTGTTTAAAAATGTTCATTTCCCTTACGATGAAACCTGACAATTTAGATGCCCGACTAATCATTTGATCGAATGACTCCTGAAACTTAAACCACTGTCTACTAAAACACCAAGGTCCCTTATAGTATCAACTTCTTGGAGCGGGCTGTTATTGATTAAGTAATAATATGGACATGTTTTCCTTTTTCTACTAAACTTAATGAGGTAACATTTGTTTTGATTCAATGACAATTTATTTTGTATGCACCAATTGTGTACGTTATTTAAATCTAACTGAAGCTGAATAATATCGGATTCATTGTATATAGTTCTATATATTTTTAAATCATCAGCAAAAAGTTTATATTCCGAATCAATTATGTGGCCCAAATCATTTATAAAAATTAAGAAAAATAGAGGCCCCAAGTGTGACCCCTGTGGCACCCCTGATGGTATGTTACATTGATTGGACTTAAAACCCTTGAGATACACTAATTGCGAGCGATTTTTTAAGTACGATTCACACCAACGAAGCAACGACCCATGAACACCCATACTTTCTAATTTTGCAATTAGTAAGTCGTGATCTACCAAATCGAAGGCCTTTTTAAAGTCAGTGTATATTGAATGTACTTCTCTACCGTCATCTAATGCAGATGATATATATGAAACATACTCAACTAGATTAGACACTGTAGATTTTTTGGGGCGAAAACCGTGCTGGTTATCATTCATCAGATTTTTAATGGGAGAAAACATTTTTTTCTGTACAAGCGATTCTACAACTTTGCCACAAGCAGATAGAATAGACACTGGTCTATAGTTTGCAACATCATCAACATTACCAGATTTAAAGATTGGCGTGATGTACGCTATTTTCCACTGATCAGGGAATAAACCCTGTGCCAAAGAATTGTTGAATATTGTAGTCTTATAGTAAAACTTGTGAGATGATGAGGAAAATAACCACTTTTCAGCTTTTGCAACTAAAAATAAAATCAAAACTAAAAGAATAATATCTATAATATACCAATACATATTTTCATTTTACACTTAAAAACGTTGTCTCGTTAAAAAAATTACTATGACATTAATCGTAAAAATAACTAAAACAACTTTCTTTTTTCATCATTTTAATTATTTGGTTGGATTAAGTAGGTACTTTTAATTCCGGCGATCGGCGCGCCCGGCACGGTGCAGTGGTGCGACGGCAGTGTGTCGATAAGCTCAAACGTGTATTGTACTGCCGGCCCATCGGCCTGTCACAATCTCGGGCCGAGTTCAAGCGGTTGCGCCGAAAAAAAGCGCGTGTAAAAAAGCGTTGGGTCCTTTATCAGATATTTTCATAATGACGCTAATTTTACAAATATTCCCAAAAAATATTTACAACAATTGACATAAAGCACCCCACCCCACGCGTTTTACAATAAATAATTTTTAATACAGTTGCTCAAAAAGTGGTGTATTGCAGGGACGTATAGCGTTCGGTCTTAAAGTTACATGCTCTGTGGCGTTCGGGATGTGGGCTATTACCAATGACTAAAGACTTAGTCATTGGCTATTACATAATAGTGCTTTTTTTTACCTTTCCCGAACTCGTGCGTGCGTCTCTTTCCCAACTGTCAAAATAAAAAGAAAAACCAACCATGAAGTTTTTACTAAAGAGTTTTTGTGATTCATACTAATACGTATATATATTTCTAAAAAGAAGCTACTAATTTATTTCAATATCAGATTTAATGATTTAATTGAATGAGTTAGGTTAGGTTTTCATTTCATTTCATTAAATTTCATTTTCATTTCATATCAATAAAAAAATATACTGAAGACTAAGCTGTATGGATTTGCCTACCAAAATGGGTGAAGAAAAAAAAACTCTGCTTATATTCTACGCTCAGAACAATAACTAAAGCATAGAAGGCGCTTTAGGACATTTGAAGTGTACGCTGTCATAGACAAAAGAGTATTAGCTAGTGATGTGACTATGAATACAATAAATACCAATATCGACTTCTTAGTTTATGGTATCGCTCCTTGGCATTAAATCTAAAATATGCTAAGGTGAAATAAACTCACTTCTGTCTGCTTAACTTATTTATTTATAAACACAGGATAAATGATTAACAAATTGAAATTACCAAGAAAACGCTTAAATAATTTTTAAAGAGCGATTGGCCCAAAAAAAAGTAACAAAAAAATTTAATCACTGTCCTTTAAAAATTATAGTTTTTGTTAGAAATGTCCTTACTTTTTCTACAGGAGAAGATAATTCTTTCGCGATATAATGAATTCTAAGTAATTGTTAAATATTCTTTGCTTATCAATTTAATCAACAAATTTCTATGTTCATCCAATACATCATTATCGAATGAATATTCGAGTAAATCATCAAAAATTGACGTTGGTAGCAATATTTTAATAAAGCAGTCATCGCTGAAATGTTTGGAACAAATACGATGCTGTTTTTTCCATTCCCAGTAGTTACGTGCAATAGCGTTGATCCATTTTTGCCTCATATCAATATCGGAGGGAAATCTGAAAATTAAAAAAAAAATCATAGCTACACATGAGTTTAAATTATTATACCATGAGCCACACGGATTTTTGACCACTGTCATTTCATTACTCATACGTACGATTTGCTGGCAAGACCGTAGGTATTTAGGTATTTATTTGTCACTCAGATGTACTTAGCTCTTATTCAGAGCGGTAAAAACTATGCATTTGTTATTGTTTTATTATATAATATGAGTAGTATATTTAGCGATTGCGACTGAAGGACATGTATCCATGGTCATGAATAAAGATTTAAAAAAAAAAATCGGTATTTATTTCACTCTTAAATATTTAATCCTTAAAACTACGTGTAAAGAAAAATAATGTAATAATTTAGATGACGCTAGTTCTATCGATATTCTATCGATAGTTTATTTTTGCAAGCACTATTGCAAAAATTTATATGCCGATTTAAAATTTCTATTTTCCCTAGAATCGAATTATTTAATTACATAAAATATTGTTTTCAAAACACTACCGTGTACACTAAGCTCAAATAATTTGAAAAAATGCCAAAATAACCTACAGTGAGAATACAAAACCGATAAAATTACCATATTTGATTACTCACCGATGGAAGCTTATGATTTCCGCAACATTTTCTTTGCGGGATGAATGTGATTTACATCCCACTATAATGCAGGACATTATTTAATCTTTAAGCTTTGCGATTTACACTAAATCACTATTAATTTTGCACTATTTTTACAAAAACACGTAAAATCAACGAAGCACTTCAACTCCCATGCGCCCATAAGCATTATACGAAAAAATGCGATGAACAAAGTCATAGACAAAAACCTGAGACGTTAAGTAGCTTTTAAACTTAGTATCATAAAGGTAGCCAAATTGACGTTTGCTTTGTGACGCTTTGTATTTTGAGCAACCTACATCTGTCTCTTTCTAATGCTGTTATGAGTGTATAAGAAAACAGAGACGACTATATTAGTTAAATTGAGCTTCCTTCTATGCTTTAGTTATTGTTCTGAGATTCTACGGTTGGCGCCATTTTTATTGTGTTTTTATTTTTTTATTAAATTGCTTCATTTTTTCGCAACTGTATTAAAAATAGTCGTTCAGTACACCTGCGGAACCGTCATTGCAACTTGTACCGACTGTCAACCCTCGCCTTCGGCTGTGCCTCGGCTCGGGTAGACATTTGTGGGAACTCTTTGCAATGACAGCCTTTCCGCACTTGTAAGGAAATATGACTGTTTTGCATTAAGACAAAACAGGTATTATAATATGTTGGAGAAAACACAGCAATGATATGAAGAAGCAGTCCATGATTCTGTGAAAATACGAGAATATTCCCCTAAATCGGTAGGAATATCGAGCATACCTTCTTATTTCTGGCACCTTTTTTTTTTTTTTTTTTTTGTTTTTTTTTTTTTGTGGGTGGGAAATCATCAAATAACTTCTCCCGCTCTGGGCAGAGCAGGAGGGCGTGTCAGACTCTTACTGACTAAAACCCACCCGTGTTCCTTCAGTTGCCTGTGCCAGGGGCCACGGTAACCCTCTTGGACTTTTCCGCAACCCTAGCAGGCATCGGTCCTAGCAAACCCCGTCATTGGTGCTGACATCTCTTTGAGGCGCGCGTGGAACACAACGCGCCGTCGACCCGGGCCTGGTCCTTATCGAACGGCGAGCTGCCCATTGCTCGCCGTTCGCAAGCCCGCGCCTACGGTGGCCGGGAATCGGCCTGCGATTCCCGACGCCCAGGGCGTCTCCTGCGGCGGCTAGGGGCGTGAGGGCGCAAACTTTGCCTCTCCCTCACGCGTTCCGCCTCCTCCTTCGCGAACATTACTGCTTCGCAGAAGGAGGTGACGGCTTCCCAAGCCCTCTCGCTCCGTACCATGGCCTGGACCAAGGCCGGACGCGAGAGATCGCCACCGCCAATCGCCTCCACGAGGACACGGCGGTGCTCCGCCCAAGCCGGGCAGACCTCCACCGTATGCTCCACCGTGTCCTCCGGGCGATCCACACAATGGTGACACCCGGGCGTTTCCTCCCGCCTTATTCGGAACAGGAACCTCCCGAAACAACCGTGTCCGGTGAGGACCTGCGTCAGGCGGAAGGTGAGGACGCCGTGGCGCCTCTCTAGCCACTCCTCAAAGAGGGGACTTATCGCCGCAATTGTGGCGTGCCCAGCGCTGGGTTGCGATAATCGCACTCTCCATGCCGCCCTGAGATCCCGCCGGAGCTCTGTCCGCTGTACCGTGATTTCTCGCGGCAGCGGAGCTACGCCCCGGCGTTTCGCCTCCTCGCGCCACTCCCAAACGTGCGCGAGGACTTTTGCCTCCAGATCCCATGGCGGTAATCCGGCAAGGAGGCTCGCCGCCTCACCGGAGACCGTACGGTATCCCCGGACCAGCCGGATGGCCATGACCCTTTGGGGCGCGTTCAACCAGCGGGCTGGCCGCCGCCTCAAGGAACGCGCCCATACCGGTGCCCCGTAAAGGGCCATGGACCGCACGACCCCCGCGTAGAGCCTCCGGCAGGAGGCGTTTGGCCCCCCTAGATTGGGCAGGAGCCGCTTTAAGGCAGCCCCGGCCCTTTCCAGTCTGGGAGCCAAACGTCGGAAATGCTCCACGAAGTTCCACCGGCTGTCGAGGACGAGTCCCAGGTACTTCATCGTCGACTCGACGCCGATGTGAACCCGTCCTACCGTTATTTGGGAACCCGACGGTGGCGTGTTCCGAGGACCATGAAAACACATGGCCTCGGACTTGTGCAGGGCCACCTCGAGTCCCAATTGCCGGATCCTCTCGACGATTATCGCAACCCCGCGTGTCGCTAGTTCGGCCGCCGCCTGGTGCGACCTCCCCTGCGCCAGGACTAGCGTGTCGTCAGCGTAACAAACCACGCTGACGCCGCTGGGGAGGTCGGCGCGCAGCACCCAGTCGTAGCCGATATCCCACAGATGCGGCCCCAGGACCGATCCCTGTGGGACACCGCACGACATCTCTTGCCGGTTCCATACTCCCTGGTGACCGGGGTAGATGACGGCCCTGTCCGTCAAATAGGCCTCGACCACACGACAGAGGTAGGTCGGCATCCGGTGATACCGGAGTGCCTCCCTGATGCAACTCCAGGGCAGGGTATTGAAGGCATTGGCGATGTCTAGAGACACCGCCAAGACGACCCCACCCCGGGCCACAGCATCCCCCGTCGTGAGGGCCCGCACGCGCATGATGGCGTCCACCGTAGAGCGCCCCCTGCGGAAGCCAAACTGGCTCTCCGCCAAATCCGGCCCCACCCGCACCAGCCGCCCGACGAGGCGGTCTGCAATGACTCTCTCAAAGAGCTTGCCCACCTCGTCGAGCAGCACGATGGGCCGGTAAGCGGACGGAGAGTCCGCTGGGCGCCCCGGCTTCTTGATGAGGACCAGTTTCCCCGTCTTCCAAAGAAGTGGGAACTGGCCCCTCTCCATGCATGCGCTTAGGAGCCCCCTTAGTCGAGGCCCGAGAGCCTCCGAGGCCAGGACCCAGGCTTTCCCAGGTAAGCCGTCGGGTCCTGGGGCGGTATTTTTAGCACTCAGCCTACGTACCGCCACTCTCAGCTCTACCTCGGTCACCTCCGGAGCATCGTCGTCGTCGTCGGCGGTGTGGTCCGCATTCAGCACCGCAGTAGGCGGAGCCATGGGCGGGGAGATATGGTCCCCTCTAGAAGGGAACAGAGTGCTCACCACGTCCTCCACGAGCTGGGGCCGGAGACTCTGCGTCAGCGGGGGAGCCCATGGGCGGAGCTTCTCACGCACCAATTTGTAGGGGCGTCCCCACGGGTCCCTGTTCAGAGTCTCCAGCGACTCCTCGCGGGCCAGTCCCTTGGCCCGCAGGATCTCCGCTTGGAGGGCGGTCTTCGCCGCTCTGTACCCCTCGTACAGCTCCGCCTGAATGGCTTCCGTATCCGGAGGGCGAATACGGAGCCTGCGGTGCCTGGTGTACCGGCGTCGCGCAGCGACGCACGCACTGCGTAAAGTCGTCAACTCTGGCGACCACCAGCACACCTGGCGCTGAGCGCGTCCGGGCTGGGCCCGGGGCATTGCCACGTCACATATTTCGGACATGGCCTCCCGGAACCACTCCGCCTCGACGTTGATGTCAGCAGGCCTGTCCGGTGATGACACCCAGGCCTGCACGATCGAGGCTTCCAGGAGGAGCTCCCGGTCCAGCTGCTTCAGCGCCCACCGCGGACCACTCGGGGCCTGTCGGACCAGCGCGCTCGAGGTCTGGGCGGAGACGTCAAACCGGATGTACCGGTGGTCGGAATAGGTCTCCACCCCCTCCATGACGCGCCAGTCAAGGACACGCGGTGACAGAGCGGGGCTGGCGAACGAGATGTCCACCACCGATTCACCCCGCATCCGCACACACGTGGGGACAGAACCCCGATTCAGGACGACCAGGCCTGTCTCCAGAGCCCAGTCCTCCACCATCCTGCCCCGTGTGTCCGTATACCGGGAACCCCAAGCCACATTCTTGGCATTGAAATCCCCGAGGACGAGCACGGGGAGGGAACGGAACCCGACGACGACGACTTTCAACTCCGCAAGGGAGTTGTGGAACTCGGCAAGAGTTCGGTTCGGGGAGAAGTATACCCCCACCACTACAATCTCCCCGAACCGTGCTGCCACGCAACCCCGTCCCCTCGTGACTGCCTCGAGGGACGGAGTACCGGCGGCGGCCGACGAAATTAGGGTCACTGAGCCGCTCAGGTCCTCCACCCAGTCATCCCTGGGCGGGACAAAGTACGGCTCAGCGACCACGGCGATGTTAATCGACCACTGCGCCATGCTCTGGAGCAACAGATCCTGGGCAGAGGCGCAGTGGTTGATGTTCGCCTGGAGGAGGCGTAATGGGGCCGTTATTGGCACTCCATGTCAGCCTCCTCCCGAGCCCTCTGTGAGGGCCCTGCCGCAGTGGTGACGGCGGCGACGACGGCGGTCGAGGCGGCAGCGGCAACGGCAGTGGCGGCGGCTGCGGCAGTGACGGCGGTGGCGGAGGGCTTGCCCCTGCCCCTAGCTCTGGCGGGTGGAGCGCAGGCCTTGCTCCCCATCCGATGGTCGGCTGGCTTGCCAGCTGCCGCACATACGGTGCAGTGCGGTGCGGCATTACAAGACCCGGCCTTGTGACCGGGCTGACCACAGCGGAAGCAGTGGTGGCTGCGGTCCACCTCCGAGGTGCATTTAGCTCCCACGTGGTTGCCCACGTGGCAGCGGAAGCACCTCAGAGGTCTGGGTTCCAGCAGTTTCACCTGCGCGGAAACCCAGCCCACCAGTAGCCTACGGCCCTCGGCTATTTTTTTGGCCGCCGACACGGGGCAGCTCACCGTAACGGCTCGCATCCCCTTGAAATCAGGACCGATGGTGCCTGTCCTCACCTGCTCGGCAGAGCACCCTCCAGTCCTAATGACGGCGGCCACCACCTCTCCCTCCGTCACCGAGTCGTCCAGGCCCAGGATGCGCATGTCAGCGCACTTGGTGGGCCTGGACACTCGGGCCTCGTCCGCATTTAAGGACGCCCTAAGCCTTTCGGCCAGAGCGTCAGCGGCCGGGCCGCTGGCCGCACCGGGGATCTCGAGCATCCGGGCCCCAGTCGCCGTGAGCCTCACCCGGATGCCTTCGGTGGCGCCGATCTCCTCGAGGCTCACCGCCTTCCCCACCTTGGCTAGCACGTCGCGGTAGGACACGCCCTTCTTTTCCGCTTCCGGCTGTAGCGTAATCACTACAGCTGCGGATTTCGGGGCGCGGAGCCTAGCCGCAACGCTTCGCGCTTTTTGCCGCTGCCGCCTCTCCTTCCTTTTGGCCGCCCTTGCCACCTTACCGGCCTTCCTTTTCTCCCCGGCTACGTGCCATTCGGCGCCAGCCGGAGGAGTTATAGGAGGTGGGGGCGGCCGTCCTGCAGCCAGGGCCGGCACCCTCGCCGTCTGTGTAGCCGCCCCGCCCTCCCTGAGCATGGGCGGCCCCGCGGGTTTCGGCACGGAGAGGGCCTTCCTCTGCCCCGATGCCCGAGGTTTGGCCGCGCCAGCTGCGACGGCGGCAAAAGAGACCGCCTTCTGCCGGCCCGCGGCCGGCTGGCTCGCCGCTAGTGGGGGGCGCAAGACAATGGCCTCCAGGGCGGAAAACCGACTCTGGAAGGCAGCTAGCTCCTGCCGCACCAGGGTCAGAACCCGGTCTTCCGCAGGCACGGGCCGTCCCTGCCCATGCTGCTGCGCCCCCTCCTGCGGCACCTCCCTGGGGCCGGCTGCTCGCAGCCCGGCCAGGTCTGCTCGGAGCTCCTCATTCTCCTTCCGGAGAAGCTCCAAGGCGGCTGTCAAGCGGGCAACCTCTGCCCGCATTTCGGACATTACGTCCGACGGAGGCCCAGGTTGAATGGCCTCCGCTGCCGCTAAAATGGAGGCCGTGGCCGCGGATATGGCCTTGTCTTTAGAGGACTTAATCCTCTTCACGGCCACATCCTTTATCGCGGCTGCCACGACCTCCGCAAACCTGGCCGCTCGCTCCGAGTTGGAGCCGCCAGCGGCGACCGGCTCACCATCTGAGGACTCTGACATGGCCGCCCTGCGGCCAGTCACTCCTGGGTGGTTCTATTTCTGGCACCTGAGGGCGCAGTTAATACTTTACCGCCATTTTTGCTGTTAAGCGTCATTGCAGTCTTCATCATCAGCAAGCCCCTTGTTTCATTGCTGTGTTTTCTCCAACATATAATACCTGTTTTGTCTTAATGCAAAACAGTCATATTATATGTATTCGAAAACACAGCAATGATATGAAGACCTGTTTGATATCTGCTGGTGACCAGAAAAAACAAAACACAAGAATGCAATGTGAATGCAAAATTGTTAAATAAACCCACAATTTTTTTTATTTTTTATTTATTATTTATTTCTTTGTTGAACTTTCATAAATTAAACTCAAGCTCTAATAATGGGAAACCAATTAATTAACAATTATTCAGTTATCTAAAGTCATTAATTCAACTGACTTTGTAAGTAAACAAAACAAAAATAAGAACTTATTCTTTTCAATAAACTCAATAATTAAGCAGTCTCACACATACTGCTAAAGTAACTGCATAATAAATTAACAACAGATAAAATTTCTAAGTTAATTAAAGTGATTAACATAATAACAGAACAAACAAGCCTCTGTCATTAAATCAATGAAATCATAAAAATAATTCTTAGTTTTAACACCGAGATCACACCATGAAATCTTAGGTATAATATTACATCTAGTTAAACAGTTTTAAAGTTATTATAAAGTAAACCCACTGCAGCATCATCACTGACAGATCTATTTACTTCCTTGCAGTAATATCTTGAAAATGTTTCTACACACTTCCAATTTCCCCTCTCTAATATCTCCTATACTGGTCTGTTGTCCAGTCATCCCCGAGAAGCTACAGCTGATCTTATACTACCTGGGGAGGCATCAATCTTAGCAAGCTTAAAAGCTGACCGCACCCAACCTGCTATCATTGTTTTGGATGCAGGCCTGACCACTCCTGTGATGGAGATAAAAAGAGATTTTATTTGACTATCATGACAGCGTCTGGCTTCCGATATCTTAATCAACTTAACGTGAGTTACTTGGCAAATTTTTGGATCTTGATGCCGTATTAGTAGCCAGCCTGATTGCCTGTGCAAACCAGTGTCAGTTTTTGAGCCGAACCTTGGCCAAAACGTCAGAGTGTCCTCAGACTCTGTAAACCCCTGCTCACTGAGTTCCAAGAGGGTAAGGTTATGTAGCCTTCGACCAGGAGCTAGTAAAAGGATCAATGCAGTCCGTCTGCTTAGGTCAAAAAGAAAATATGTACACGTAGATGACTTTAGCCAGCCAAACAAAATATTTACATCCCATATAGGGAGTTTAGCTGGGTGTGGTTTAGACAAAGAAACATACTTTAAAACCTGTTGAACAAAAAAGTTCTTTGATAGATTCTCTACTGTTGCTGCGCAATATGTTGAAATAGCTGATTTGTGTAACAGAATCGTACTATATGCAAACTTATTTTGTAAATATAGATTGGCCAAAAACCTAGCTACGTCCTTGCCCTCTGGACACTTACTGTTTACACCATGTGACTTAGTCCAGTGCAACCATCTTTTCAATGGGGCACTATAGGTACTCAAGGTTGAGAGACGCCAGCTCTTTTTCAATAACTGCTGCTCGTCGCGACTCCAATCAGTTACTTGATCTTCCCACCCCCAACTTTCCAAGCTTGGACCTTAGTTTGTCTACTTGAGGCGGGCTCATCCTCGTCGTCCAGTCTAACAGAACCTCCCTCAGGTTCTTTATTGGCAGAGGGGGGGCTAGCGCGCGTGCCTGGAGATCCGGGAACCAGAAGCACTGGGTCCACCGTGGCGCTATCACATAGTATGTCCCTACTGCCCTGTTTAGGTGTGCCAGGACCCTGGGTATCATGCTCGGAGGTGGGAATACCCACGCTGTTTGAAACACCCATCTTTGACTGAAAGCGTCGCAGAAAAGCGCCGACCCATCTCTTGAGTCTAAAGTCACATACCTTGGGACGACAGAGGTTTCTCTTGTTGCGAAGAGATCGACTTCGGGAACACCCCACCGTCTGAATATTGCCTCCGTGGCTGGTGGTAGCAGATGCCACTCGGGTACTGATCTGCCTCTTGATAGGCAATCTGCGATGCCGTTCAGATTCCCTGGTAAGTAGAATGCTGTCATCGTTATGTTGAATCGGAAGTTCAATTCCATCAACCTGGTTGTTAGCCCCAGTAAGTTTAACGAACGAGTTCCGCCCTGATTCCGGATGTATGCCACCAGAGTCCTGTTGTCTGACTGTATTAGAATGTGGGCATTTCGTAACAGTGCCCCCTGGGACCTGATGACGGCAAAAACGGCATACATCTCCTTCATATTGGAGTGCCATGCTTTTTGGTTTGTAGCCCATTTGCCTGAGAGGTGTTGACTGTTTAAGTTCGCTCCCCAGCCCGCATCCGCTGCGTCTGTAGTTAAGAAGTGTGTTACTTCTCTCTTGTTTAGTGGGGTTGGACTGCCCTCTATCGCATCCAACCACCACCGCAAATCCTCTCGCATTCTGGGGCACAGTGCTCTCTTCTGGCCTCTCTGAGTAAATCTTCTCAGAAAGAGCTGTGCCCTGCGACAGTAAAGCCGGCCCCGAGGGACCGCATGGTTGGCGAAATTTAGCATGCCCAACAAACTTTGAAGCTCTCTTAATGAGCAGCTGTCTCGACTCAATATGTTTGTCAGAGAGCTTTTTATACCCAGAACTTTTTGGGTGGGCAAAGCTACTGTCCGGTTCTGAGTGTCCCAGACCAGCCCTAGGTATTACAACTTGCGTGTGGGCTCGGTTATGGACTTCTGATAATTTACATGCCAACCTAAAGATTCCAAGAGGGCCAGCGTTTCCGCAACCTGTGCCGTAAGCTTGGATTTGTCCTGACAAGCCAGGAGATAGTCGTCTAGGTATACTAAGAGGCGTACACCCCGAGCCCGGAGGATTTCGGCCACCCAGTTTAAAACCGCTGCAAATGCACGGGGTGCCGAGGACAGGCCGAACGGTAGTGCTGTTAACTGAAGGATTTCTCCATCGTAAACAACCCGTAAAAACCTTCTGTGAGTCTCCGCGACACTCAGATGGAAATAAGCCTGGTGAAGATCGATCTTCACTAACCAGTCGTTTGTCTGAAGAAAGTCTACTACATCTATCTGTGATATTAGATGAAAATGCTTTGTCATTACATATGTATTTAGAGCCTTGAGGTCGAAAATTGGGCGCAATCCCCCATCTGATTTCTTTATTAGAAACATTTTTGAGAAGAAGCCTGGGTCTGGCATTATTGGTCTTTCTAAAATGCCCATGCTTTTCAACTCCTTGACCATTTGTGTCATTTCCGGGGAAACTTTGGTAGCCAGACATTCTAAAAAAAAAATTGGTCGGGTATTTTAGAGGAGGTTTCTTCCTGAAGGGCAAGCGGTAATTTGCTATTGACTTTAAAATGAACTGGTTTGCCCCTAGTTGAGCCCATTTTTCTGTGGCAAATTTCAGGCATCCCCCTCTGAAATTCCGTTGCGAGTCAATTTTCTTTGGACTTGGAGTTTGACCTCTCCACATTGGAACGACGCTGACGAAAGTGCAGAGTCTTTCGAACCATATTATTCTTAAACTTTTTTTCAGACTTCCTAGTTTTATTTTTATTGTAGCCTTTCCTGTTTTGAAATGTATGATCCCTACGCTCTGAAAACTTTTTTTCTTTTAAATAGGTTGGAGTAGTCAACCAGACCTGAGACCCTCCGAGGGACTGTATTATAGGTTGCAGAGCCTCTCTACTAAATAAGTACTCTGAGCTGGGTGGGACATTTCTTAGCGTGTTTCTAAGATTTTCATTAGAATCTTCCTTTAAAATACGTTCACGTCTGACTTCAATACACTCGGAACGCTTTCCGCATATAATTTGCATGGTAGTTTCCGAGTTCTTATGACATAATGATCCCAGTCCAAAAATCACAGAAATTTTCTCAAACAAAGTATTTGGATTTAAGCCCTGTGGATTAGAACTAGCCCAGTCAACCTCAGACTGTAATCCAGTTCTTAATATCTGCCTCTGTTCCAAAACCTTATTGGATAAGCCAGCTAAAATCAGCTCAGTTGAAGCCAGATAGTCTTTGCTTTTATTAAAGTGACATAATTCATCATTGATATGAAGGCCTGTAAATCCTGGGGTCGCCAAGCAGCCCTGCAAAACCTGCTTGTACCTAATGCCTTTCCATGCCTGAGAGCCAAACTGTTGTAACTTATTTAGTTCTAAAAACCTATCCCTATCACTAGGTGGGATAATCTTCTTAACGTCAATATCGGTGTTTAGAGAACCCCAATTAAGAGACAGCGACTCGGGCTGAGTAGGCAATGTAATGAACGGTTCCGAAATACTTTCATTGTTATTATTAATAACATGATGTTGCGAATCAACACTTTTAGTTATGGTACTAGGAATTACAATACCACTACTTTGCGGGTCTGCACTATTATAACAAACGGGATAGTGGCTTAAGTAATTCGAAATATACGACATTAAGGTATCAATACGAGGATCGGTGCGAACCTGTTTCGACTTGTATTTACGGTTTCGCGCCGAGGTACGAGAACGCTTATTGGGCAGGGGTGAAGCCGTGCCCTCCTCAAACTCCGAGGATGTGGAGGAGCTGCTTTCCGATGCCCCAGAGCTAGTTTCCGATAATTGTTCTCCATCCGAAGCAACAATACCGGCTCGCTCGTGGTTCTCATTACCGCTACTTACCGGCTCCATTTATTGGTGAAATACACTGCTATGTTTCCAAAAAGCACTAAAACACACTCACTAACACTTTTAACACTAATTTAACTCAGTTACAGTGGTTAAAAAGCATTTCAAAATACTTTTTTCTTATTAGATAAAAATTTGACATTACTCGAAAGAATCACAAGAATGCAATGACGCTTGACAGCAAAAATGGCGGTAAAGTATTAACTGCGCCCTCAGGTGCCAGAAATAAGAAGGTATGCTCGATATTCCTACCGATTTAGGGGAATATTCTCGTATTTTCACAGAATCATAAGGACTGCTTCTTCATATCATTGCTGTGTTTTCGAATACATATAATATACTATTTTATTTGTAAATTACTATTCTTATTTTAAACTTATTGAAAATTATTACATATCTACCTTTTAGTTCGGTTATCTACAAAAGCGTGTTTTTTTTTAAACTATTATTTTTAACCATCATTTACGATTTTTCACTGAACTCTGCTTCTTATTAATAGTTACAGGTATACCGGCTCTTGCGGTACCGTTTTATAGCAGACGAGTGACAACTGAAAGTAAAGAGAATCTGAGTAAATCGTATTTTATTCACATTGGTTTTTTATTGTTAGACAACCTTGGCAATTTTGACCTTTTGTACCTCCGCCAGACACCCTTTACAATTTGCATTATCTCGAATATAGGGATCCGTAGTGTTGTTAACATTAACTCCATTATTGAAATGACTGATGTGCCGATACATAGGTTAAAGGCGCTTCCACTTCGCACTGTAATGAAAACGTTGGTCATGATTCTGCTTAGATAAGTAGAGAATTTAACAGTTGATAATATATTCTACGTTTATCTACCCAAATGGGACCAAATGGGACTTCGCCTCATAGAAACTTCTGTGTCAGCATTATTTATACATATATACTTACATAAAAGGTCATAAAAGCTAAACATGATTTCCCTCATGACTCGCACTTTGGGAAACGCTGATACGATGACTCTCAGTCTGTTCATGTTCACCTGAGGCAAGAACGTCTCCCGGTCTTTCTTAAACACGTCCTCCTCACAGTTACCCAAGCATCCACAATCTCGGAAAGATCTTGGTAAGTCGTCGGTATTTTCAAATTTCCCCATAGTTTCATTGTCAATGGACAGTTTCAATATTTTTCTCTTGTGTTCAAGAACACACTCCAGTTCAGCTAAGTTACATATTTTTTCGTGATCTGAAATCGCATAATACGGCATTAAGTCCGCCTCTGTAGGTACATTTGTGTGCTTAAAGTATTAAATAAATAATACATATGAAAACCTTTACTAGTTCGGGCACTGATACAAGACTTAAGAATATGTGTTTTGATTATGTATCACACGTATTCCTACCAAGAAGATCAGCACAACTGAAATATAAATTAAGCACTCCAAACTTATTTTAGGCCATATGGCCAAAAATAGGCTACAGATTAAGCTATACAATTCCGGTATAAGCTGATCTCGCATTGTATAGGATTTCCTTAAAATGAGAGGTCAGTGTAAACTGGAAATGTATAGCTTGATGTGTAGCCGTGTGTAGGTACTCATTCAAGTACTTGTAATGTATGGCGCGGTAGGCGCAGTGGCTGAATGATTGCCTGCTGCGCTATTACTCGTGCGTTCGATTCCCGAATGAAAACATAGGTATTTTTATGTCCTACACATGATTTTTCGGGTTTTTAACAGTATTATAGGTATTTCATTGACTTACCCAGTGGCTTATAAATATGCGGTATACAACCGCACAGCTTAAATATCATTCTAATTCTACAGTCCAACAAGCAGCGATTGTACGAGTAAATTGGGTATCTCTTACTAGTTGTTTCGTTGGTAAATCTGTAATGATCAATAGGTGTCGTCATCTGGGTAGGTACCGTTATAGGTTACTTAGGATACTTTTAAAATTATAGAAACAAGTTGCTACTTAAATAAGCAACTCGATCGACACGAACGACTCGTTTATCTGTACAATCACGACATCACGCTCACCTGCACTTCCGAAGATGCAAAGGAATGTACTTCAGATCCTCTGAAGCTCGAGTGCTCGTAATTTGCACTCCAAAAGACAGGAACCCTTCAGTTTCGAAAGTTAACGCTGGCGTCCCAATCAGAATCACTTCGTCGGGGCTCAGAGTATAAACCTGCAATTTTAAAACGTCTGTGACTCCTATGACAAAGAGGCGTTTATCTATTAAATGACCAGTTAAAGCTGCTGTAACTGTACGCAGCTGTTGCTTAGTTAGTTGGAGAACCTGTTTGGATTGCTTCCTTAGCGTGCCTGCAATCACCTAGGTCCACCCATGGTTTGTAATGTTGGTCCTGGTGAGATTCCTTACCAGAGTGCGTAAGTACCCGAAGGGGAGCGGCGCCATAGGTTCAGATCCCACTGGTGCCATGCTCGACCACCGTCTAGCAAGTTCGTTGGCTGCAACGTTACCTAGCGAATCGCTGTGTCCTTTGATACATTGAATGGTTATGTTATTGAGGCTACTCACCTGGTTGAGGCGCTTAAATCTTGTATAAAACGCACACTATACAGCCAAGCATATTATAAGTTGGGGGATTATATCAACGACAAAAATGCTTGGCTCAGCGCTGGTCCTGTTCCACAAGGGCGCATAAACTAATTGATTAGCATTCGAAAATATTGTAGGAGCTGATGAAGGTTGTAAAAGCTATCTAAACTAACTAACTAATTAAAGTATGCAGAAAAGCATACATAAACCTAGGTTTTGTCCTAAGACAGACACAGGAGTTCACAAATATAATACCTAAAGGGGTTGTATGATGCGCTGGTAAGGAGTCACCTCGAGCGCAGTGCAGTAATTTGGGCTCCACATGAATTGAAATACAGCGTCATGATGGAACGTGCTCAAAACAAATTCTTGAGACACTTGTATTTTAAATTATGTGGAGTATATCCTTTCTACCCGCTGGTGTACCTACCCTACACTATTCGTATTGGGAATGGTAGGGTACAATCAGCTGGGTGTACGGCGGGAGTTCACTCACTACTCCGTGAAATACAAACTAATCCGGGAGTACTACAGCGGTTTAGTATTTGTGTACCGGACCGCTACGTGAGGAGGCGGCGGCGCCCACCACTGTTGCTGGTACCGCCAGCAAGGACCAACTTACTGGCGAAAACACCTTTAACCAGAGCAATATAAACTATCAATAAAATTCACATACAGTTTGACGTATTTACATGTACTAGGAGTGAACTCGCAAGGGTAGGTACTATTATTTATTATTAAGCTACACATAAGTTGTGATAGGTTAAGCAAAATATGTTTTTATATTGTTTATAAATTTGTAGTATTAAGTATTAAATGTTAATAAGTTGTATAATAATTGTTCTGTGTTATTCTTATGTATGAGATTTATATAATTTAGGATAGGTAGTATGTTATAGAAGTTCCCTATTAGGTTAATTTAATATTCTAAGTATATAAATACCACACCATCGCATTAGGTTAATCCTGTTATGATAGTTGTAAAGGTAAATAAATAAATAAATCTTTGCATTGTATAAAATCAATCTCTATAATTGCTTAGCACATGTGTGAGCACTATGCACCTACTATAAAGCTTACTGGATTCGTCTTTTATTGACTTGAATGTGCCCTGGCGGCTGAGACTACTTATGTCATGCTCACTCAAGCGCGTGTATTGGATCATTAAGTTCCCTTCAAAATGGTTGAGCTGAATGGTGCTGATCCATACGTCATGTTCGTGAACAGGCGCCGTCAGTAGGTAGGCACTGGTCAATTCTTAGCTGCCAGGCTTATTTTAATTCCTAAATTGTTTGTATCTTTTTATTACGGACGCTTTTAACGTGCGCTTCTTTCTACATCGTTCTCACATTCTATAATTTCAAAATGAATGATGTAACCACTATTTTGTAACAATATTTTGATTTGAAAAGAGTGTCCATGGAGTTTCTTTCCCGTTCTTCTCCATATGTACCTACTACGCTTTGGAATGGGCAACCAGCTTAATTTTTCTGACTGACCGACCGGTTGACAGTTCAAAAGTGCCTGTGATTGGTATAAATCTGGTCTTGACGACACGTTTGGTGTAGTGGCTACAATGGCTAAGTGTAGTCAGCGAAACCAAATGGTCCTGGGTTCGAATCCCGGTAGGGGCAAATGTTTGTATGATGAATATGGACATTTGTACCCGAGTCATGGATGTATATTTATAATATGTATGTATTTACGAAAAAAAAATGTATTTAAGTAGTGTATCAACCATCTGATATCCATAACACAAGCCTTAAGTGCTTAACTTGGAACTAGATGGTGCTGTGTGCAATGTCAGACGATATTTATTTATTATTATTATTTATAAATGAAATAAATGCTTTGAGTTTTGACTATATAAACAGTGTATGTTGAAGTACTCCGAGAAGATTCCATCACCTGTGCCACTACCTGTTTTGAATCCATCCGTGAAAATTCGCAGCTCTGCAGGGCGCAACCCCTCTTATCGGTGATCCTCATGAAGTTGGATTTTGTGTTTTTTATCGAAGATAAATAGTTTAGGTACCTGGTCATTTACGGCTTTCGTAATGGGGAACTCTTTGTTGAGTATCAAGCAGCGCGGTGTCTGGGTCACTCCTACCCCAGATATTTAGTGCATTTAGACGCCTTTACGATTTAGATTTGAGACGCATTTACCGCCGCCATCGTCGTGTAGGCAGGTAGGTATAGGTACCTCTCTTCTATGGTATTTTGATAATGCTTTTGAATTTGAAAGGATTAAAGTTACCGGGTCGGTACCTATTGTGTTACTATTATTAGACATCAATTAAAGGGTTTCGGAAATCAATAGTCAATTATTAAAGGGTAAACAAATAGTGGAAGGTTCTACAGGGTGTTTGGTAGGGAGCTGTACATACGCCTAGGGTAGAAACTAGGGATAGTCTGCTACCTACCCCCGCCCATTATATTGACCTTGGCCTCAAGGTTTTTTTTTAATTTATTTTTATTTTTTATTTCACTTTTTTGTGATTTTTTGACTAAAACTACCTGTAGCTCAAAATCTATCCATGGGACCGGTCGGCTAATGGTCTTGTTTTAATCGTTAGAGTTTTAGGGTCCTGCAAAAAATTATTTTACACCAGAAAATTGTGGAGAAGAAAAGTTATGGGGCCTGAAGTACCGTAGTAAGGTAAAGAAATAATTTTAAGGTAAGGTAGTAAGGTAAAAAAAACCTTGAGGCCAAGGTCAATATAATGGGCGGGGGTAGGTAGCAGACTATCCCTAGTTTCTACCCTAGGCGTATGTACAGCTCCCTACCAAACACCCTGTATTACTCTATTGTGGCTGGTATCTATAGCTATGTATTCTAACTTACATTACACGCTAGGTAGAGTACCAAGTTATATCTTTAATTAAATTAAACTAAAACGTTTTAAAGCGTACCTACTAAGCCTGTTTTTACTTACAATATTATTGGTGATGATAAGTACCTACTAACTTACTTATTCCCCCGCTACACAAACAATATAATTTTATTATGATGTCAACATCCTGCAGACCACTTTCACGAACGAAAAATATCGCAAAAATAGCGTGACAAATTGTTAAGCACTCGTAAACTGTTGCAATTGGCTGTTGATAAATCATTAAACCGATCACAGCAGTTTAAACGCGCAATGTCAATTTGTCACATTAATTTTGCGAAAATTTTAGTTCGAGAAACTGGGCCTATGTCCATAACTAGGGCATGTTATCCGGATATTCGGATATCCCAAGTACACTGATATCCTTCGAATATTACATACGGATATCATTAGTTTTACTATCCGGATAAAACGAATAATATAGGTAGAATGTTCCTTTTGTATATAGCACATATTTTTTTTTTATTTAATCACAACAAATATCAGTAATAATGTAACATTTTACATTATATTTAATAAAATAGGTATTCGCAATCGTGACATTGTGACAACGATGGTTTATCATCATTTGTTTACGTAAACTACTTTACAATCAATTCAAAAGTGCCCAAATCATAGTACAAAATTGGTAATTTTTACAATACCAAAGAGATCGGAGGGACTACATATGTCAAATATACCATCAAAGTCTACTGCAACTGCAATTGGTATTGCAGTTGTAGTATACGTCGATGGTGTATTTCTATGTTAAAGTGCTCACAATGTAGATCTCTCTGTTGAAACTCTTTGCCGGGTACAAATTCTTTGATAGAGGGGGTCATGGAACAATCATCTTAGTCAGATATACGACCACTTTTTTTTTTTTTTTTTTTGATGATGGGAAATCATCAAATGGCTCCTCCCGCTCTGGGTGGAGCGGAAGGGAGTGTCAGACTCTTACTGACTAAAACCCACCCGTGTTCCTTCCTTGGCCCTTTATGTTCCGGGTCAGCAGTACCCCTTTCGGATGATCCCGCTTTCCCGGCAGGCTTGGGCCCTAGTGGGCCCCCTCTTCGATGCTGACATCTCTTTGAGGCGCGCTTGGAATACGTACGCGCCGTCCAGCACGGGCCTGGTCCTGATCGGACGCCGCCCGCAGGCCCGCGCCTACGGTGGCCGGGAGTCGTCACGCGGCTCCCGACGCCCGGAGCGTCCACCGCGGCGGCTTGGACGGGAGACTCTCTCCCTCTCCCGTCCCGCCACCTCCTTCGCTAGCATGACTGCTTCGCAGAAGGAGGCGACTGCCTCCCACTCCCCCTCGCCCCGGACCATGGCTTGAACCAGGGCCGGGCGTGAGAGGTCGCCGCCGCTGCCGATCGCCTCTACGAGGACACGGCGGTGCTCCGCCCATGCAGGGCAGGCCCCCATCGTATGCTCCACCGTGTCCTCGGGGCGATCATCGCAGTGGTGACACCCGGGCGTTTCCTCCCGCCTGATGATGTGCAGGAACCTCCCGAAACATCCGTGTCCGGTGAGGACCTGCGTCAGGCGGTAGGTGAGGACGCCGTGACGCCTCTCTAGCCACTCCTCAAAGAGGGGTCTTACCGCCGCTATCGTGGCGTGCCCTGCGCTGGGTTGCGACAGTCGCTCCTTCCATGCCGCCATGAGATCGCGCTGGAGGTCCGTCCGCTCCGCCGCGATTTGCCGCGGAAGCGGGGTTTCCCCCCGGCGTAGTGCCTCCGCGCGCCACTCATACAGGCGCGCGAGGACTATTGCCTCCAGATCCCACGGCGGCAGTCCGGCAAGGAGGCTTGCCGCCTCGCCCGAGATCGTGCGGTAGCCCCGGATCAGCCTTACGGCTACCACCTTTTGGGGCGCGTTCAGATAGTGGGCGGCTCTCCGCCGCAGTGAACGCGCCCACACCGGGGCCCCATATGTAGCCATGGACCGCACGACCCCCGCGTAAAGCCTCCGGCAGGAGGCGTTTGGACCCCTCAGGTTGGGCAGGAGCCGCTTGAGGGCGGCCCCAGTCCGTTCCAGTTTGGGGGCCAAACGTCGGAAGTGCTCCACGAAGTTCCACCGGCTATCGAGCACGAGTCCTAAGTATTTCATCGTGGACTCGACGCCGATGTGAACCCCTCCTGCCGTTAGTTGGGATCCCGATGGTGGCCTGTTCCGGGGCCCATGGAAAGACATGGCCTCGGACTTGTGCAAAGCCACCTCGAGACCCAACTGCCGGATCCTCTCCACGACTATCGCAACCCCGCGTGTCATCGCGTCGGCCGCCGCCTGATGCGACCTCCCCTGCGCCAGGACCAGCGTGTCGTCAGCGTAGCACACCACGCTGACGCCATCAGGGAGGTCGGCCCGCAGCACAACTGAGGGGTCTCGGTATGTAAAGATGGTCACCCACCCACAGACCGACTTCGGCAAATGTAACTTGACCTGATCGTTGGACCCGTGCGGCTGTTATTGCTGATTTATATTCAAGAAAATACACATTATGAGCATTGTTGCAAAAAAAAAGTTTTTATATTTTATCACTCGTTAGTAACATAAGTACAATTACGGAATTGTTGGGGAGCTTTCGTAATAAAAACGTTCATTGCATGAACGTTTTTATTGGTATATTATTTAAATTTACCTTTTTTATTGTTATTCTTTGTATAACAGAACATTGGCTTAAAATCCACCAGTTCTTGTTCAATTTTAATAATCACCAGGTTGGTAGTTCGTTCAGCAGAGTAAATGCTATACATGGTGGCTCCTTAATTTTAGTAAGCAACCAGCTTAAATTTAAAGAACGTAAGGATATTGTGAGCCTATCTGTTGAGCGGACAATAGAAATAGCCTGTATAGAATTGGAGCAGTTTATTGTATTAAGTGTGTACAGACCCCCTTCAGGATTGTATGACTGCTTTGAAAAGGTAATGGATGAAGTGTTAAACAAGATTTGTAACTCGAACAAGTCCATTATCACTTGCGGTGATTTTAATGTTAATTTATTAGAAAACTCAGGTTCTTGTAGTAAAATATTAAATCTGTTTCAGTCCTACAATCTTGTAAACCTATTTTTGGAGCCCACTAGAATAACCCCTACTAGTGCAACATGCCTAGATAATATTTATACAGATGTTATACCAAGCCACAAAGAAATAATAAATTTACTAGATTCTGATCATTGCGGGCAAAGGATTACTATCCAAAACCAAATCAAGAAAGTGGCTAAAAAGGATATCACTGTCAACCCCAAAACTGCAAGTCGCTTGGAAGCTTTTAAAGTTAAACTCATTAATAAATTACCAGTTTTATCTATTAATTTTGATCCTAATCATCTATATGATGATTTTTTTAATATATACTGTAAACAATTTAATTCCACCTTTGTTCCCAAGACTATCTCGGTTAATAGCAACGCATCTTTCAGTGATTGGGCTACCATTGGTATTCATAAAAGTAGAACACGGCTTTATGAACTGTACAATGAAAGGACCGTTTTAAACACTGCTGAATTTAATTTATATGTTAGAAATTATTCAAAATTATTTAAAAAAGTTTGTTGTATGGCCAAGTCCCGTTATTTGAGTTCGAAGATTAAAAACAGTAGTAATGTAATTAAAACGACTTGGAATATTGTTAATAGTGAAACGGGAAGGTCTAGTAACCGAAATACTGACTACAGCCTGTCCATTAAAGACAACATAATAAAATCTGACTCACAAGTCGCCGCGGCCTTTGAAAATTTCTTTTCAGATATTCCCGTTTCAACTACTAAATCACTAAACTCATCACCTTCTGTTGCTGAGTATTTGCTTAAAGAAAATGTTAATGTTTGCGATTCGGAATTTCATTTTGAACATATTACTTGTAGAGATATAATTAAAACCTTTCACACTTTAAACGTAAAAAAGACTGCAGATCTGTGGGGTAATTCTGTAGAAGTTGCTAAGTCTATTATTGACATTGTAGCACCTACTTTAGCTCTTATTTTTAACAATTGTATCGACTGTGGAGAGTTTCCTGACCTCATGAAAAATAGTAAAATAATACCTTTGTTTAAATCAGGTAGTACTACAGACCCCACAAATTATAGACCTATTTCAGTACTACCTACCTTTAGTAAAATTTTTGAGAAATTAATTTTAGCCCAATTGCAAAGATTTTTTAATAAACATAAATTATTACATAGTAAACAGTTCGGTTTTACAAGGGGTCGTTCAACTACTGATGCCGGTGTTGAACTTTTAGGACATATCTATAATGCATGGGAAGATAAATGCGATGCCTTGGGCATTTTTTGTGATTTGTCCAAGGCGTTCGATTGCGTTCTTCATGAAACGTTAATCAGGAAACTCCGCCACTACGGGATCCGGAACACCGCTCTGGATCTTCTTACTTCATACTTGAATAATAGGGTTCAGAGCGTTGACGTTAATGGTAAAAGATCTCCCGGATCTATAGTAACAATGGGAGTCCCACAGGGCTCAATTCTTGGTCCTTTTTTGTTTCTTATTTATATTAATGACTTGCCTTACCTCATAAAGGATAATCATGATATAGTGTTGTTTGCGGACGATACTTCACTTTTGTTTAAACTTAAACGTCAGCAGCTGGTTACTGACGATGTAAATAGCGCGATCTCAAAAGTAGTTCACTGGTTCAATGTTAATAATTTACTACTTAATGAAAAAAAAACCAAATGCATTAAGTTTACGTTGCCTCACGTTAGACAGGTGTTAACTAATGTATTGATAAAGGGCAGAGAATTGAATCCTGAAGATAGCACAGTATTCTTGGGCTTAACTTTGGATGCTAAGCTTCAGTGGGGCCCACACATAGATAAATTATCAAAAAAGCTTAGCTCCGCAGCATACGCTGTTAGAAAAATTCGTGATTTAACTGACATAGAGACAGCCCGTTTAGTGTACTTTAGCTATTTTCATAGTGTAATGTCGTATGGTATTCTGTTGTGGGGAAATGCCGCCGACATTCAGACTATCTTTGTTTTGCAGAAAAGAGCTGTTCGATCAATTTATAAATTAAGCCCGAGACACACTCTCAGAGAGAAATTTAAGGAGATTAATGTAATGACTGTGCCTTCACAGTATATTTTTGAAATTTTTTATATGCCCATAAAAATATAAACTTGTTTAAAAAATACAGTGATATCCATAATATAAATACTAGGAACAAACACAGCTTCGTTGTACCTACAACAAGGCTCAAGAAAATAGGTGGCTCGTTCAGATGTCAATGTATACGCTTTTATAATAAACTTCCAAGCCACGTTCAAGATCTAAGCCTTAATAAATTCAAATCATTCATTAAACGTAAGTTGTGCCAGAAAGGCTTTTATACCGTTAAGGATTATATTGAGGACAAAAAGGCTTGGGATTGAGTTGTTCCAATTTTCTGCATACTGAATGTTTTCTTTTATTTCTGTTACATACACTGATAAATTGATAATTATTATAACAGAACGATCAATTATTGTGAATGTGAGGACTATGTGGGTCATTGTTTCAGTTTTAATCATGATCTGGCAGTTTAAGTAGTTCATGCGGCCTACCCAAATGTCCTTTCTTTGGTATTGTTCGTCGAATCGTTGAGCTCCTAAAGTTCTGAGTTGAGCTGCACGGTTACTGACAAATGCGTGCACTGACTGGACAGGTCCTCTTAATCTGCGTGGTTCTTTCCTCAGAAGACCATTTCAGATACTAATCTACATGGTCCTCAAAGATTATGTTCGAATATTTATATACACATTGACATTGATGAATTTTATACATACAATGACATGAGTATTTACTTTGTAAAGTATTATATTATTTAAATTATTGTGAATGTGAAGATTATGCGGATTATTACTTTTTTTATTTTATTTCTTAGTTAGTTTCACGATCTGACAGCTTGAGTAATTTATGCGGCCTACCCAAATGTCCTTTCTTTGGTATTGTTCGTCGAATCGTTGTGCTCCTTAAGTTCTCAGTTGAGCGGCAAGATTACTGACAAATGCGTGCACTGACTGGACAGGTCCGCTCAATCTGTAAGGTTTTTCCTCAAAAGACCGTTTCAGACACCAATCTACATGGTCTTCACATGATCTGACCAAGATTATGTCTGGACTTTAAAAGAGACGGTGACCTCTGAGTTTGTTTCGGCCTTTCTTCTCAGAGTAGTCAGTTATGAAACGCCGACCTCATCTAGTTTTAAAAATATGATTGACGTGTAAAAGTGTTTGTAACAAACCTACTTACAGAAATAAAATCATTTATCATTTATCATTTACCTTATATTAGTTGAATTTACTTTTTTTATAGAGGCATCCAAAATTTCCATATCCGGATAGTTTTCTGGAAGTATCCGAAATATCCGGATAGTAAAATGGGGCGGATAATTACACGCCCTATCCATAACTCACCTTATAGACACTGGAGTAGTTAACTAACTGCACAAAAAAGTCAATGTCGTGCACGGAGAGCTCAATGTTGTTTTTGGCGTGCGCCACACTGCTGTCACTCCATTTGCTACAATACAAAACGAGAATGTTACCTAATGGAACACGGTTCGTGTGGTGCTTCGTCATGCAAATGTAAGTGCATTGCCTTCAAATGAAAAAGCTGTTGGGACGCGAATGTTAAAATTGGATTCGGTTTAAGGTTGGTTAGATTCGTAAATTAATATTGATTGGCCTCATTATTAGCTCTGCTAATATATTAGGTACCCCCTAATATAATAGCAGAGCTAATAATGAGCATGCATCAATAATGAGCTAATAATATATATAGCAAATATTTTCCACAATAATTATTTGACGTGTAGGTCTTTTCATAAAAATTTCAGAAAAAACAAGTAAAATTCTTCGATTTTATTAGCTAGATTTGGATGGCTTTTTCCAAAAAGATGGAGTATGCAGATAGCTTGTAATTTAATCTACCCATAGCGACAACATTATTGGTCGAAATGGATCTCAGTTTAGTGTGTTTCTAGAGACACGGGTTTGGGTCAGACATGGGTTTTAAGAGACTGCATTGATTCGGCACGGAGGGATCAAGAGGTAAAGCGTATCCATCAAGGTAAACATAACTGTAAGTATAGTAGGTAAAAGCTGAATTAAGTTATGCCAAAAATTTGAATTAAAACTCCCATTAATGTATCCAGCAGGATTTATCTACTGTGCAATGAGTTTCTTAAGAAGGTACTGGAATAAAGGCTTACGTGGGATCGTCGAGTATCGCAACGTTAGAGTTTATAATGTGGCAGATTCCCATCTCAGTCATAGTAGTGTCCACAGTTATGGGCCATTGTATCAGAGTCGTCAGTTTTTGGTTGTTAAATCTCATGAACAAATCTGCTGCGACTGTCGCGTAGTCTTCAGGATTTATAAGCTTTAAAAAGAAACGAAGTTTTAATCACGATTATCACTCAAATAATCTAGGTGGGAGTAAAGTTTAAGTAGGTATTTTAGTACCTACCTTTAATATTTCAGGTGGAGGTAGATCTAGAACATTCAATGCTTCCAAAGACACTGATATAATGGCAGAGTAGTATGACTCTAAGTTATAACCAGTCCTGTTGAGAGCATCACTGAAAATAATAATTTTTGTATTTAAAAATATGCAAAAAGGAGCAAGATATTTAAGTAAATGTTGATAACAAAGATAATGAAACGTACTTGACGTGATAAGTAAATTTTTCATCGTCAATTTTGGTCACGGGACACAGTACAATTGCTGGGTAGGACACGTTCCAGCTTAAGTAATCTTTTTCTACGCTATTGACTATTGGTTGCGCCTGCAAATAAAATGTGTTATGGTAAAATGATCTTTATAATAATGGGGATAAAAGTACAGTACTTGGCCGCATCGGGTATTAGAAAAAAATCGGCTCTGAAAAGCTTCGACCTTGTGGTAGACAGTCTTTCTAAGGTGTATTCTACACGGTCAATTATATTGTGCAATAAATTCGTATTGCTCAATTTTCTTGATCGTTGTGGGGAAATATTGAAGATTGGATATTATATTGCACAATAATATTATTGTAGGGCCTTACACTCGATGTCGGTAGATCTCTTTTTTGTGGGTGGGAAATCATCAAATAACTTCTCCCGCTCTGGGCAGAGCAGGAGGGCGTGTCAGACTCTTACTGACTAAAACCCACCCGTGTTCCTTCAGTTACCTGTGCCAGGGGCCACGGTATCCCTCTCGGACTTTTCCGCAACCCTAGCAGGCATCGGTCCTAGCAAACCCCGTCATTGGTGCTGACATCATCGCGTGGAACACAACGCGCCGTCGACCCGGGCCTGGTCCTTATCGAACGGCGAGCTGCCCATTGCTCGCCGTTCACAAGCCCACGCCTACGGTGGCCGGGAATCGGCCTGCGATTCCCGACGCCCGGGGCGTCTCCTGCGGCGGCTAGGGGCGTGAGGGCGCAAATTTTGCCTCTCCCTCACGCGTTCCGCCTCCTCCTTCGCGAACATTACTGCTTCGCAGAAGGAGGTGACGGCTTCCCAAGCCCTCTCGCTCCGTACCATGGCCTGGACTAAGGCCGGACGCGAGAGATCGCCACCGCCAATCGCCTCCACGAAGATACGGCGGTGCTCCGCCCAAGCCGGGCAGACCTCCACCGTATGCTCCACCGTGTCCTCTGGGCGATCCACACAATGGTGACACCCGGGCGTTTCCTCCCGCCTTATCCGGAACAGGAACCTCCAGAAACAACCGTGTCCGGTGAGGACCTGCGTCAGGCAGAAGGTGAGGACGCCGTGGCGCCTCTCTAGCCACTCCTCAAAGAGGGGACTTATCGCCACAATTGTGGCGTGCCCAGCGCTGGGTTGCAACAATCGCACTCTCCATGCCGCCCTAAGATCCCGCCGGAGCTCTGTCCGCTGTACCGTGATTTCTCGCGGCAGCGGAGCTACGCCCCGGCGTTTCGCCTCCTCGCGCCACTCCCAAATGTGCGCGAGATGTCGGTAGGCCTAAGGTAGTTACTTAAGTTTACTCAAATAAAGTCGGTCCTAACTACTTACCACAAGTCTGGTATATTGAACAGACAAAAGGACGAAAATTATAGCGCAGGATATGCCAAAGCATGCCGCCCAAAATATTCTGAAATCCATACAAAAATGCTGCTTAAAATGCTTGTAAAGCTAGCCTGTTCTAACGAGATTAAAGTCTAATGCTAAGCTGAAGTCTAAGCTGATGCCTAAGCTGGAATGATAAATATAAATATATTTTAAGACTTTGTGAAGAGATCATTAATCAACGCAGATATGCTGACTATATTATTTGGAAATAGGTAGTGAGATGAAAACCAGTTCAAGTACAGCAGTGCGATTCTGTAACCATCTCACCGTGAAAACTTAGGTGAAGTGAGCGTGGAGTGAGCTGTCAGTGTCATCCCACTGATGCTAGGGATTGACCAAGCATTACATTTACAGTCATAATCGAGATTTTAATAATATTATTTATGGAAATTCTATTGATTATTTTATATTATTTCAAAGCTATTATGTAAGTTTCTAAAAAAAAAAAACAAAATTGAGTTTCTAACTGAATTTTTGTTTTGCAATCTTATTTAAAAACCCGAAAATAGTTATGTTTAGCCATTTAACTACATACTAGCTTTGAAATAAAATAAAAAAAAGAATAGAATTTCGATAAAAAATATTAATAAAATCTCGATTATGATTGTAAATGTATTGCTTGGTCAATCCCTAGCATCAGTGGGATGACACTGACAGCTCACTCCACGCAAGTCTTCACGGTGAGATTTTTACAGAATCGACCGGCAGCTGCGGGGTATTTGCGTAATACACGAATAGTAGGAATGACAGTTCAACAACATTCATTGCGTTTTTTACGTTATTGAGCAGACAATTTTTTCGAACATATGAAGAAATGGATTTTGGATCAGCAATATACTTCAAAATTATTCAGATTGTGTTTGATTGTGTGTTACGTAATTAGGGTGTTAGTCTCGCCGTACCTACAGTATTTGCAATAATTCCTACTTATTTAAATGTATTTTATTTTTGGCATGCGATTACGAATCATAACTATTAAAATGGAGATTCTTTTCCAAAAACAACAATATAAGTGCCTACTCGAAAATGGCCTTAATAATTGAATTACCTCTCAAACCAATGTATTTTAGTATCAGCGATGTAAGGCAGACCATGAGTGGTACAAGTTCTTAACTCGCTTAGTAAATACTTGATCAGTTTCTGAGTCTTCAGCCGGCGTGCGTAATTATCACGTTTCTTATTAAACATGGACTTTTCTTTCACTGTTATTCTTAACATGCTTAGTTTTAATTTGCAAGATGGTGTTAACAGCTTCTACTTTTATATTTATTAACTTTGAGACTTACACGTACTTAATATTTTTATGGTCCTGAGAACCGAATGCCTCTAAAACTATGTACTGACATAATGTTTTCCTAGTTACCTGTACTTAAATATAATTTAGAGTAGATATAAGGATTAGGGGACAGATCATTATAATATCATTATAACAACGGCATTGTTATAATAATACATGTTTACAATAGGTTTTCGAAATCTGTGGAGTAGCACTGTCATGTCTAATATTTTTTCTTCCATTTTATCGAATAAAAAAATCAAATTTTACGAATCATGCATTTCAATTTTAATACAAATTAATCTAGCCATATCGGCGGACAGTAGTTTGGTTACGCTTCGCTCTACAATAATAGCGTAGCCGTCGTAGCTGCTACGGCGAAGCTCCTGTACCTACAGCGTAGCTGATATTGCTACGTCGCAAACACCGTCGACTTTATTTAAAGTTATAAAAGTGGTGTAAATTGACGTCTTTCATTCTTTGTTGCCGTGAACCCTTTGGGCAATGATGTATACCTAATTTAATTTAATATTTTGTTTAGTTATATTGCTAGTAGGTATTGCTACTCAATGCCATATATATTCAAGTATCAACTTCATTCAATCTGTTACACTAACAACAATGGTTTACAAACACAGTATTAGATACCTACACAATAAAAAATATTCAAAGCTTTATTTGCCGTGATAAAATGTCATGCTACTAACTGGGCTAGATAGACCAGTTGGTACTGTTTTGATATGCAATTCATTTTGAAATTAGGATATCAAAATCACTTTTCAGAAGTTATGGTGCGTTCTCGTAGGATCGCGTTTATGACCTGGCATAAATTCAAGATGTTTTTAACAGAAAAAAAAAATGATTACTCTTTGCTCGATCCGGGGATTACACCTACGACCAAGGATTCATTGAATTTGAAGCGGGTCGTCTTCTACGAACTAGACAATGAGATATTTTCGGTTGCGAACTTTTGTTACTTAATCATAGTGCTGAAACAGTTTTCGCATAAAATATAGGTATTTCATTTTCAACATAAGTACTTACCTTAAGGCGAAAGCGCCAGGATACTGGGTAGCCCGTGAAATTAAAAAAAATCTTACGTTTTTTGCAATTTGTAGCTCAGTATAAGGTTGAATGTTGATCCTAATATATTCGCGACCATAACAAGTTTGTATTTACAGAATTATAACCACTAAAATCATCAAAACAACTCTCTAAGTTCAAATTACCCTATTCATATTCATTTATTGTAAAAAATATGTTACAAAAGGCTGGATTGAATGATAACTTCATGAAATCATGCCATTTGAGGTCAACTCTAACTGAGAGAGTTGAGTTATATTGATGACTAGCTGCTGCCCGCGACGTCGTCTGCGTGAATGCTATACAGCACCAAAAATACCTACGATTATATCATTTAAATTAACATACATTTACCCGTTTCTTCTTTACATTTCATATCTACAGAAAGTGCAGTAATAGAGGGAGACTGTCTTTTGTAAAATTACCCTTCAAAAAGTGCTGATTTTCAGCCTGCTTTGAATAAATGACTTTATGGTGATTCTGCTGAATTAAGTCATAAGTTGTGACTGAAGCAGATAGAGAAAATAATGAATACAGAATAGGGTAAAAATACATACTTAAAGGACTTCTCGATAAACAACATTAGTGGTTTGGCTCTCCGCAGCCAAAATGTAAAGAGAGTCAGGACTGGTGACGCGAGAGCAAGCGACGTACAGCTGCCCGTGTGAGAAGCAGCTCGTCCTGAGGTCGACACCCGCTGCCCTCAGTGTCTGCCCCTGCGACTTATTGATGGTCATCGCGAAGCAAATACTCACGGGGAACTGTACGCGCTTGAACTGGAACGGGAAGTTATGAGGTATGAGGGGAATGCGTGGTATAAATACTGCCTCGCCGACGCCACAACCCGTAAGAATTTCCGCCTCAATGGTGTGTCTGTGGAGTGAGATGATTTTAAGGCGGGTCCCATTACACAACTTCGGAGGAGATAGGTTCCGAAGAAGCATAATCGGGACACCGACCTTCAGCTTAATGGTATGCGCTGGAAGTCCACTTGCTGACAGGGAGTTCAGAAATTCCACGGGATAATGTGTGGCGTCATCTTGCTCGACGACAGTGTTTATAGAGGTGTAGACCACTTCATTCCCCTCAATTTCCGAGAGAATGCATTCGTTAATTGCTGCAGCCTGATCATTTTTGGTCGTCAAAATGGCCCGCTCACACACCCAAGAATTCTGCTGGTACGACGACTGATATACGACGACATACGACTGATGTCCCCGTACACACAGCGAATGAGTTCTTCTAAGCTGGATACAACTCTACCGAGAGACTCTGGAAGCACCACCTGTCCACCTCTCTCCTCTGGTAGAGTGCCTTCGCCAAGACTTAGAAGGACATCGGAGAATTCTTGAGCACGTGCATTGCCGCCGAGCCGAGCTCTCATATTAATGGTCAAGCGCAGCGTACGAACTCGTGACCACAACGAAGATAGTTTCAACGAAGCATTCACCTCGTCAGCCCTCGATCCCCGCGTGCTCCACGGGAAGTGTTTGTCGGAAATCGCCACTGAACAGAACTGTGACACCACCCATCAAATGTTCGTTCCTGCGGATGTCCTGCAAGGTTCTGTCCACGGCCTCAACTGCCTTCCTATTGGCCACCGTACACTCATCCCATACGATCAGAGAGCAATCCTTGAGCACGTGTCCCTTATCACTGTTACGTGACACACCACAAACAGGCGTTTCGGCGCTCTCTAAATCGATGGGAATTTTAAACATGGCATGTGCTGTCTTGCCCCCCGGAAGCAGTGTGGCAGCGATTCCCGACGACGCTACAGCACTGGCAATTTTGCTTTGCCTCCTGACCTCTGCAAGTATGCCAGTGGTAACAAATGTTTTTCCTGTTCCCCCAGGAGCATCCAAGAAAAACATTTTACCCTGGTTTTGCCCAACGCTTTCAAGGACGGTGTCATAAATTTGTTTTTGCTCTGAAGAGAACAAAGCGACCATGGTAATTTCGTATGGTGGTCATTTCACCCGGATCGTAAATTGTCTCAGCGTTAAACTCCCGATTTATACGGTCTTGATGCGGTGATGATTGGGGAGCTGGTAATCCATATTCGACCAGTGGATTGCCACCGATAGAAATAACCACGTCTTGAAGTGAACTGAGACAGGTGTTCAGCACGCGTTCATCAGTTACTTCGACTTCGTCTCCAGTAGAACGCCTCAAGGCTCGTAGAAAATCTTTAGACAGATGATGGCGATACTTCTCCCATAAAGCTACCGGGTTCGCGACTCCACAAAACACCAAGATGACGGCAAACAGATGACGCATGCGGCTGGGACTGTCACTGACGCTCGCCTCCGCGAGAGTGTTATCCCAGTTTTGGTCACCGTCGAGAAGGTGACGTGCTACGCAGGCTGCGCGGTAAGTGGGATACTCCACGGCATCAAACGTCTTCAGAAAGGCGAAAGACGTTGGGCCTCGGATCGTGTGAAGTAACAACCGCAGAAAATAGCATTCGCCATTATTCGGGTGCACGGTATAAACTCTACCCAATGCGGTGTCCTTGAAAAAACCCGGAAAACCTTCCACGGCACCTCCTCGTCGACGTCGGTTAAATACACCCCTTGGCCTACACGATTTTAACATAAAATAAATGGCTGTGTGTGAGTAAAAAAAATCTAGCTAGTTCCACATCTCATTTAAGTTTATATGCGACATGAAAATATATTAATTAAGAAGCAATAATTACACCAATAAGTACCGAACAAAAATATTAACAGTCAATGTTTATTTTGTACTAACTCTATTACTATATTTATAACTGTACTGTAAAAAAAAGCATGTCTTATCTTTAAGATATACATGGCATGCTTAATTTTCCTCTTTCTTCGTTATTTAGCTCAAATTGCTTACAGCAATAGCGTGCCGTTTTCGAGTTAAAATTTTGTTATAAATCTATGAAGTTCTTTTTGAGTTCTGTTTGTTATTACATACAGAAAAACTCGATGAATATGTAGCCTATATGTTGACCAGACTTCTTTATAATATTCGTGCCAAATTTGAAGCAAATCCATTCAGTACTTTTTGAGTTTATCCCGTACATACAGACATACAGACAAAAATTCTAAAAACTATATTTTTGGCTTCGGTATCGATTGTAGATCACACCCCAAGTATTCTTTAAAAAAAATATTCAATGTACAGTTTTGACTTTCCTACCATTTTATTATAATATGTATAGATTCTATTGATTATGATTCCGTAAATACGTGTTTGTTGCTGTCGTGAACCATATATCGATACAAAATACAACATTACACTGACCTGCAAATTTTAATTTAGCTGGCTACTTTAACGCTTTCCCTTTAAGGGGACTACATGACCTAAACGCAAGTTTTATAACGCCTAAAAGTATATGATTCACTGCAGTAAACCAAATCAGAAAAATATATGATATTCTTCAGGATATATGCTAGTTAGATAGTGTGTTGAAAACATAATACAACTAGTTTGGTACGATAGAAAGTAAAGAAGCTAAAGAAGAAGAAGAAGAAGAAGCTTAGAAGGTAAAGTACATACATCTTTTATGGGGTACTGTGTTAAATGCTACAACAAAATACCTTGTAATAAAATTGCAATTAAACGAAAGAAAATTTTAAACTCATATAAAAAGTTCACTGTGTAAACAAGCATATTACAAATTAGAGGATTATATCCAAGATAAGAATGCTTGGAAACATGCTGGTCCAGCTCCACAGGACAATCTAGGGTCTTGACAAAATTAAAACTTTTTGCTACTTTAATTGTATGGTTTGTTATTTTTACGACATTGATTTACATTCTGTGACTACTTTAACTCACACACTGACATATTAATTGGTTACATAATTTGGGAAATCGTATACTTTAACAATGTTTGTAAATATGTGAACACCATGTATCTATCACTTAATTAACTTATTTATCATTGCTACGTTTATTAAATTCTTTTTACCTATTGTGGTAGGGTAATTTTTATTATAGGTGCATCGTCTTCACATATAATTATATAATTAATGTATACAAAGTATTGTAACACATTTTAAAAGAGTAACGGTGGAGTTTCTTGACCATTCTTCTCCATACGAAACTACCTTTTGGAAGGGGCGACTAGAATCAATTCTATTTAAATGTAAATGTTGACGTTCAAAAGTGCCTTTTATGTGCCTATTTGAAATAAATGCTTTGATAAATGATAAATGATTTTATTTCTGTAAGTAGGTTTGTTACAAACACTTTTACACGTCAATCATATTTTTAAAACTAGATGAGGTCGGCGTTTCATAACTGACTACTCTGAGAAGAAAGGCCGAAACAAACTCAGAGGTCACAGTCTCTTTTAAAGTCCAGACATAATCTTGGTCAGATCATGTGAAGACCATGTAGATTGGTGTCTGAAACGGTCTTTTGAGGAAAAACCATACAGATTGAGCGGACCTGTCCAGTCAGTGCACGCATTTGTCAGTAATCTTGCCGCTCAACTGAGAACTTTGACTTTGACTTTAGAAAAAAGTCGCGAAGATGCCTCTAAAAAATATTTTAACGATTAAAAACCATACTAAGTATAATATACATGCAATCATTCTGGTTTTTATTCAGATTGTTCTTCAAGCAACAGATTAACGTGATAGTGTTTTCATTTTTTATCCAATCTTCCAATTAATCCAATTTTTATTTTTATTTTTTGTAAATAGAGTATTGTTCCATATTTTGCAATAAATTACCAGTTTGTGTCATTGCTCTTCTCTTTCTTTTCTATGCAGTCCGGCAGTGACCGTGCTTTAGCTGTTGTCAGCCCCTTAACGTTTTTTTATACATAGTTTGTAACTTGGTACAAATAGTATTCTTCGTAAAGCAAAGGATAGGGCTATTGTAGTAATCTTATAAAATAATCCAAACTATGGTTCATGATGCCTTTATATTTTATAATATAATAGGCAATTGAGATACTAATACAAATAATAGGTGACCCGTTATTGTTTTCTATTTATCTAAAATGTACATTTTAGTTAGATAGAAAACAATAATGGGTAAAGAAATAAGTAAAATGTACGGGAAAATGGATGCATAAAATATTTAGTGATTAAACGAACTTACCTGTAGGTGAAGTTCTATAATCATTTATGATAGCCTCGTCCTCGCGATTAGCATTGTGCACTTGTAGTACCACATATAATGTCACCTCTTTGTGCACATTAGTTCAGCCTCCTTTATATTTTTTTAAGATGAATGCCTTATTCTCGCTGTCAGTTTATAAATAGAGGAAAGTGGTTTGCCGTCAATACTTCATTAAGCTCAGAGCCGTAACGACACTAAACAGCGTAGACAGAGAATGCTAACCTAAATAGTGGTATTTCAATGTTGTAGCGAAACCCGTTACAAACGAAATACTCCTCCGGGAAATCGTTTGAACTCAACTTCGCCAAACTAACGTTCAATAATGTAATGGTCCAAAAAGAACGATAAGTATTTAAAGTAACATACTGGAAACCATGTATTTGGTCTTCTTAAACAGCTGCGGACATAGTCTTGGTTGCAGAATCAAAGCCAACTATTTACTAAACGGGTGGAGGCAGCGGCTGCGGCACCACCGGCTCCGTCACTGACTCGCCGTCAGTTCCCGACCTGCAGTGCGATTCTGTAACCCGTCACCGTGGAAACTTATGTGGGGTGAGCGTGGAGCGAGCTGTCAGTGTCGTCCCACGGATGCTAGGGATTGACCAAGCATTACATTTACAAATATAATCGAGATTGTAATAATATTTTTTATGCAAATTCTATTGATAATTTTTGTATTATTTCAAAGCTAGTTTATAAGTGTCTAAACAAAAATAAACAACAATGAATTTCTAACTGAATTTCTGTTTTACTATTTTATTTTAAAACCCCGAAAATAGTAATGTTCCAGTAATGTTAAAACCATCAAAATAGTTTTGTTTAGCCACTTAACTACATACTAGCTTTGCAATAATATAAAATGATTAATAGAATTTGGATAAAAAATATTATTAAAATCTCGATTATGATTGCAAATGTAACGTTGGTCAATCCCTTGCATCATTGTCAAGTCTTCACGGTGAGATTTTTACAGAATCGACCGGCTGGGCCGCAAAAAAGACGCCTCTGTGTCTGGTCTAATTTCACTATTCTTGGCGAATCTATGACAACATAGGACGCCAAAAGCTCATCTGGAATTACCTGTCAATTGTTCCAATAGTTATGTACCTGTAGTACGGTAGTTTGCTAGATATAGATGCCTAGGTACTTGTAATCGAAGTATATTCATAGGTACTACTTGGTCGAGTTAACTGTGCACCTCCCTGGAATGCCATTTCTCCCCCCGCAACACCGCTCACCTCCCCGCGCTCTTTACGTCGCAAACAAAGCGTTGAAATGACATCATCAACTCCAGGTGCACAGTTAATTCGACCGAGTAGTACCTAATCATGAAATAATGGAAATATTATTTTGACCAAATTACATTAATTGAATAATTCTATATAATTAAAGTAGGACAGTCACTGTTAGGTACTTATAAAGTCACCTCGAGCAATTAGCATAAAAGCGGGGATAATATTGTCATAATGAGTTAAGAGCTATGAGTAAGGTATATCTCGAAATGTTATACCGTGAACCCAGTTCGTTTTAAGACCGGTCACAGCTCGAGTCGTAGTGACGTGAGCCTCATAATATATTTAAAGATATATTTAGAGTAGATATGGTCATCATGCATTAGAATAATTCTATTACCATGCATTAACTACGGCTACGGGTAAGCTACACCTCTAAGCGTTGTACCGTGAACCCAAGTTTCAAGACAAGCCAAAGTTCCAGTCGTTGTGACGTGAGTCTCATATTATAATAATGGGTAGACTTACATTTGATCATACGTGCGATAGTGTTATCACATTATGCTATACGTATATTACGGGTAAGGTACAGTCGCGGACAGTTTCGGTGAATCACCCTTAAGGGCCATTATCGCTTGCGTCCGAACGCAGAGCTCGCCCCGCCCCCTACGCACACACGTACAAATACCTGTGTATTTGTGCGCGTGAGTTGTATTCTTCATGAATTATTTGTTTTTATTTTTGTTAATGCTATGCGAGTCGATATGCCACCGAGAATGTATTGCAAATTTGGGATCCCATGACCTAACTGCTTTTTGCAGAAAATAATCACAGTTTATTTGTGAAGACATATTATTGTAAGCTGTTAAGCGAGCAACCTTCGACAATAAATACCCTAGATACAACATCTCCTACAAATTCACGCCGAAAAAGTGTCCGACTCGCATAGTTTTATGTATGCACGTATAGTAGACAAATTCACAATGTATAATGTACTAAGACTATATTAATAAAAATTGAATACAACTTTATTCCCTACACAAAAGGTTTTATTTGTAATGCACGCGTTAGGCGGTTGTGACATTACAAAATGTGATAATCGCGCAAGTCGTAAAATTTTAACGACCGTCGGTAGGTGTACGAATGTACACCTTAAGTCAATCAGAATTAAGTATAATTCAGTTTACGCTGCGTGGGGATCGTAGCCTTGAGTCTTGTAGGAACAGAGTAGCAACACGCGCGGGAAAGGGACAACCGCGTAAGCGATTTACTTCAACTATTTTAGAAAGACAATGTTTTTACTTAGTTAGAAGGTAAATTTAGCCACAAATCCATTACATTATGAAATCTTGAATTAATACTTACCGAAAATAAGAAACCCCATCCTTTTTCAAGCTATTTGAAGTATTATTTTTGCACTTTTTCACGGAGCACTTCGGCATGTTGACCTGACGGTGACCGGCGCGCGACTGCGAGCGCAATTGTGCTACAACGCGTTTTTAGCACAATTGATTCATACCGCGCTTGAGGCGTTGTTAGTGTATCTAGGGTATTTATGATCGAAGCGTGCAACATTTCTTTGTTTTATGTTAGATACGTTATTATTAAATAATTACTTTGATATGTATCGGTTTGAAGCCTTCCTTTATATTTGAAACAGATATTTATATTTAATTAAGTGCATTACTGATTGATAAATGATTTTATTTCTGTAAGTAGGTTTGAACAAACACTTTTACACGTCAATCGTATTTTAAAAACTAGATGAGGTCCGCATTTCCTATCTGACTACTCTGAGAAGAAAGGCCGAAACAAACTCAGAGGTCACAGTCTCTTTTAAAGTCCAGACAAAATCTTGGTCAGATCATGTGAAGGCTATGTAGATCGGTGTCTGAAGTGGTCTTTGAATTTGATTGAAAGGGTGAGCTTCTCTGATAAAATAAGCGGAACGAAAAAAATAAGAATTCATTCGTAAACTATATAAAACATTTAGTAAGTACCTAAGTAAGTAAGTGTTTAATAGCTACACTTTAACTACGCAATTACGTTAAAATCGCAAATAAGTACCTATAATTATCTGCATTGTGGTTTTTATTTTGAGCTATATTTAACTATATTTTTATGTAGTATGGACGATAAACTAGTATAGAAGTCTCTCTCGAAAGAAGAGGTAAACCTGCGAGAAGACGATTTTGGAACACTACAGCACTGGTAAAATGCCGAACAGCGGGAAATGGGCGATGACCAAGATGAGCGGAAGTCCGCAGGCTCCGATGAGTTCTCGGCAGCCGAGCGTCCAGAGTGCGCTCGGCTTTCGCCTCGCTGCCCACGTCCAGCTCAGACGCGGTAGAAGTTCGACACTTTCACGGCACAATTAGACCCATTGTAAAAACCAAACATTTGTTGTGTGATGAGTTGCGTGCTTTGGGACCTCAAAATCTGGGTCTTAAAGTGAGTTATTGAGTCATGTTACCTATATGTCAACATCTGGAGAGGATTTTATATAAGAATTAATCTCACGACTGAGCCTATTGAGAGGTAGGTGAGTTACTCATATATTTGTGTTGGATTCTTTAGTGTGGAATAAATGGTTAATGGGATATCTGGGTAAAGGACTTTTAGTCCAATAAATAATAATAATCTAATAACTAGCAATTAAATGAGTAGTTCACTAATTAACAATATAACTTCGTAATAGGTAGGTAAGCTAGACTAGGTTAACATAAATAACAATGAGATCACTAAATAGTGGGAGGAAACGGCTCTATTGATAGCCAACAAAATATCAACATTAAAACATAGATATCAATGAACAGTCAGCAGCTATTAAAACAGAGCTAAGTATTAATAGTTTTGTGTTTATTTTAAGGTTAAAACATAACATGCGTCATTATATAATTATCAATAGTTTCTTAGAATAGACGGAAAACATTTTCACATGGTAATAAAAAGTACTATTTATTACAAAACGAAAAGTAATAACCTATTGTATTGATAAAAAAAGAACAATTAATTGCCTTTATGAAACTCCATAAATAATTGTTAATAACATAACATAACATTACGCCTGTAATCATAATAATAAATCAAAATAATCAATAATATCAATAATCTGCATCTTCTATCATATTCATCAAATCAAGAAGTGTCAATTTCAAAACAAGTAGTTTTACACAATATCATAAAAAAAAATTAACACCAGTAAGTTAGTCAATTATGCTTTTTAATTCCAAAAAAAAGAAGCCCAAGAAAATAACGTACAACAAATTATTTATTTAAGTTTGAGTATACATTTAAAACTCAGTTTTAATGCTTCGAAATAGGATTGCTTTTATCTCTACTAATTGGTTTGGCCGATCCGGCTTTACTTTTGAACAAAAGGATGAGCCGTCTAGTAGCGGGTTCAGACTTTTGTGAGTGCAAGTTTTGGGAGCTTCTTGTGATTCGCTAAAATTATTTGTAGGTGGGGTTTGACTGCTCATACGCACGTTACGTGGTTCAAAGCATTTTGTCAGATAAACGGTTCTCCATTCGTGACCGCGATAGTACAGTCATGAGCAATAACATAGAAACGCCCTTAAAATTCTAATTCATGTAGCAACATTAAATCGCAAAAAATAAGTATGCTAACTGTGTCCAAAAATTATGTAAACGTTAAATTGTGTCAAAATTAACTACACATTTTTGTCAAATTTTCGCAAACAATAGATTTCCAAAAAATAATATTAACTTTTAGTTCCGTAATGATGAACCCAAGGAAATTTCAAAAACATGTTTACAGTACAGTTTCGAAATTATGTAAACAATTACAAAGCAGCAGTTTCGAGCAGCTTGAGCTCGGAAATAAGTCTCAATTTGGGTTCTAAATGAACCCAAATTGTGATTTTACCTAATTGACAAAATCAGTGTACATGAATAGTTATAGATCTTATTGGATTATTTATTTTTCGATGTTTTATCATTAATTTGCCTTATACCTACATATTGTGTCATAGTAAGGTAAAAGTAGCCAATTATCGAGTGGCATCGACTCGCCCGTCGACTGTTTTTATTTCCGTGTACCGTCCTAAAACTATTGTGCTATATTCCTACGGCAACATTGCAAATCAAACAGAAGGGATAAGCGCGCATTACGGTTGTTTTTTGTTGTCGTACAGTACAGCTAGATGAATATTTCCTGTGTTATTGTGATTATTATTGATATCGCTATAAAATGAATAGTAACAGCGTGCCATATCGTATTTCTACATATGACAAACACAAAATCGTTGTTCTTAAAGAACAGGGACTTTCAATAACAGACATTGCAAATGAATTGGGAATTACGGTGAGTTTGCAATTTTTTGTTGTTTTATTTTTATTTTATAGGCTTTTTAATTAACAAAAAGTTCAAATTAATGTAATATCACTTTAAATTTGAATTCATTATTATTTCAATATAAGCTATGTATAGTTTTTAGGATTCTTTATTAAATTAATAAGTAACAGTTTACTAAGATGCTTTCTTTTTTTCAGAGAAAAACCGTGTATTTGTGGCTCAAGCGGTGGGAAGATAACGGTGACGTTGTTAGTTTTAAAAGTAGTGGTCATCCACGAATAACTTCCGCGGCGCAGGACAGGCAGATCGTGAATAGTGTGATTAGTGATGGATTTGTGCGAATTCAGGACATATCGTCATCACATCGCGTATCATCTTCAATGATTCGACGTCGGCTACGCACAGCTGGCATACGTCACAGGATTCCGGCGCGAAAACCGCTTTTAACTGCACGCCATAAACAACAGCGACTACAATTTGCTCGAGAATATCTGAACTACGATTTCAGCAGAGCCATCTTTTCTGATGAAAAAGTGTTTGTTTCTTCTGCTGATGGACGTTTGTCTTTATGGCGGCCTAATAACACTCGTTATTTGGATAAAAATATACTGCCATCAAGAAGAAGTGGCTGGATAAGCTTGGGCGTTTGGGGCTGGATGGCAGCCAGTGGACCCGGTGAATTGGTAGAGATCAGTGGACGAATGAATAGCGAGCAATATACCAGTATTTTAGACGAAGTTTTACTGCCTAGTCTGGAGGTATACTTTCCCGAGCTGACGCCTATTGATTTTGTGCAGGACAATTCAGGGGTCCATAATTCTCGATACACTCAGGCCTGGTTTAGTCGTAACCGAAATTGCGTGAATTCGTTGCCATGGCCGCCTAAAAGCCCAGACCTCAATCCTATTGAGAATTTGTGGGGGCTGATGGTCCAAGAGTGGGACAGCAACCAAGCTAGAACCAGAGAACCCTTGGTCAGACACGTCCATGAGATATGGGATAGTTTTAGAGGCAATAACGTATGTAACAATATGGTTTCGTCAATGCAGGAAAGGTTGCAAGATGTTATAAACGCTGAAGGTGGCTACACAAGATTTTAATTAATTTAAGTACCGATACATTTTCTTTTTTTTTTCGCGGGTGGAAAATCATCGAATTACCATTGTGTGTGAGAGTGTCAGACTTCTACTGACTAAAAACCACCCATGTTCCTTCTTAGCCCTTGTGCCGAGGCCGCGGTATCTCTTTCGAACAACCCGCAGCCCCGACGGGACCCGCAGTCCCGACGGGAAGTACCGATACCTCGTATTTAAAATGAACAATAGTTATGTGTAGCGATAGTGACTTACTTGATTAAATTGTGATTTAAAATAAATGATTATAACTACGCTATTATATTTAATATTTTATTTATATTTTGGGTATTAATCATTACGTTTGGTAACGAATTACAACACTGATTTCGTAAGCCCTTGTTTTATTGCAGTAACCAACCCCTGTTTATTTATAAAACTGTAATTATTACTGTATTATACTTAACAAAAACCCCAAATACAAAAAAATGCCCTGAGAATGCCTTGTGGCATTAAGTCCGCCTATGTACCACTCTTGTGCATGAAGTTTAAATAAATAAAAAAAAACAGGATAAAGTAGGTATACACTTTCAATATCATTTTAATGTATACATGACAATTCCTATAACACGTATACAGTTTGTATTACGTGTATATATGTTATAGAACTTGTCATGGATAGTTAAAAAAGACATTGGAAGTGTAAACTTTTATTGATTTTGTTTCGTTTACATTACTGTGAAACCAATGTATACCCAGTTTTGACACAGTTTGATGGTTAGGTAATTTAGATAAAAATATCGTACACATATTTTTTGAATGGTAGAAGTTAAGATATTTTAGAAAATGTGACAATGTATATATATTATTGCTCGTGACTGTACACCTCTAAGCGTTCTTTCCGTGTTCCCGAGTTTTATAGCTAAGTAACAACTCGAATCGTTAAAACGTGAACCTACACGATTAATAGGTAAGTAATAACCCGAATCGTTGAAATGTGAACCTTCAAAAAAGTGTGCTGTGACCCGTAGAGCCATCAGATCAAAACGATGATCTGTGAGGCCTCCTCGCCAAGTTCCTTTATAACTTCGTTATAGTTTCTTCCTGATGCGGTCGATGGAGTCACTATGCGGTTGCATCCTTTTCAGCATAATATCTGTATAGTTTTATAACGAAAAAGCAACGTAATTTTATCTTGTGCGCAATACAGGCGGAAAACTTAAATGTGAATGAACTATGGAATGAAAGAATGAAGCATTGACGGCAAACTGACAGCGAGAATAAGGGATATACGTCTTAAAAAAATTAAAGGAGGCTCAGCTAAAGTACATAAAGAGGCTAAATTACTACAAGTTTACAATGCTAATCTCGAGGGCGAGGCCAGAGTATAATAAATTATGGATGCAGGTCACTTGATTTTTCAAAAGAATTTAAATATGATAAGTAAAACGAAATATCAAATAAAACGATCGAAATAAGCGATGAGACCATAATGGACTTAGAAATTATCTTAATTAAACCTTAAGCTTTCAATTTGTCGAATTGGCCTTAATAAAAGGTCTAATGGTTGAATCTCGTTAAAATGAGGTTGAATTAATTTTGGCGAAAACGTATTTCACGTAGCGTCGTAGTAGTCTTATTTAAACAATTGAACGATTTGCATTAGTATTTATTAACTGTTTATTCCGTTTCAAATTGTTCATTTAAATTGGAAGTGAAGCTTATTAGGTATGCAATAAAGGTATACATAATATTAAGTATACATTACGTAGGTGTGGATTTATCTGTAGGTACATTTTTCATTTTTTATGATAAAGGCGTTAAGTACTTTGTTAAAGCTCAGATTAGGACTTAAAGAAAATTTTGATAAAATATTTTCGAATGCAGGAGTCTAAAGTTTGCTGTCCACATAAACCAATCAAACCTTAAAACAAGTGAGTGATTTAATGTCGGAGCAATCTATTTGTTAGCCATAAAACCCATGAGACTCGTTGCAAAGCAAACGCTAACTTTATCAGAATGCCCGTGTTGTAGTCAAGAATGCCCTAATCGGCCATTTGCTAGCGTTAAGCCCCTATTTATTATCGTAACTAGTAGAGCACTATCGCTTTCGGCCGAGTCGGAGATCGTTCCGTGTTTCTTACATGGCCATTTGTCTGTACCCTCTTACTAATTCAACAAAACGTGAGAGCCGCCGAGATAACAAGTTCGTTTCGAAGATTGTCGGATACAATGGTACGCTATCGAGCGATAAAATGGCGCCGTTGCTTCGTTCTGCGTACACAATAACTTATTATTCCACTAGACATATGGTTTTTCCTTTAGAATTGCTACGTGGTTATATTAGAAATTCTTCAAAGCGGCGTACATTGTTATGTAAGTAGAGCTACACCATTAATTTCTAAAAAATAATCTTTTAGCATTAGAATGTTCTAGAAACCTGAATCATTAACGAGATAAGTAGGTATAAACCAAGCGATTGGTCGAATATTGTCAAGAAACATTATTTCTTTTGTGGTAAAATCGCGAGTCTGTGTGGTTACGGCGGGAGGTGTCGGACCGATCGCGTCGCATCATTACTCTTTGTCAAAGTTGGCCGGTCGCTCACCGCGATCCCGCGCTCAATCTCCGGCCTTCGCCGGGCTCACGTAGATTGCTGCATCGCGAAACCTACCTATTTAAACTTAAATAAGAATTGCCAACCACTGTTAGTAGACCCGATCTTGTTCTGCAGACGTTTTTAAAAATCGTGGATTACGTTTGGATAAACGTTTTAATTATCTATAATAGACGTGAAATAAATTTAGCTTTAGGAGTTAGATAATTTTGTAATGAGAAAGTTGTGTAGATGATTTATGACTGTTATTTAATTGTATTACGTGTAGTAATTTAATATGGTAGCATTTAAAATCTTTTGGTAGGTTAGAGGTATTACAGTATGGCATAGAGAAACGGTCAAAACTTAATATTTTTTTTACAGATAACAATATCTAAATATGCACTTTCTTGTGCTGGTTATCGCAGAATAGCTGGTTATAAAAATCTGCATACCTACAAACACATAGAGAAACAGAAATATAGACATGATATCAAATTAAGTTAAGTAAGGAGGAGGTAAGGACCTGCATATTGCAACAGTGTCCAGTCCATGTAAGTTTCTAAAAGAGCTGGATTGTAGCATTCTAGAACATGTTATATCCTCGCGGGATGTACGGGAAACGTATCATAAAGAGCTGGGAAGGAAGCATAACTTGTTTCGAATTTATTTATAAAGAACTGTTATGCAAAAGTAGACAAAGTTTTTACTGAGTTTTGCGGTCGAAGGCAAGCTTCGGCGAGCAGGGGTAATTTTATCAAAATTGTAGATGCTATATCTACAATTTTGTATCTATATCTACAAAATGTCGGTCACTACTACAAATAACATCAATACCTGTAGGTACTTCGGAATTTATAGAGATTTTTAGAATTGATAAAAGAGATTAGAGTTTATTTAAATTCAGGAGAAATTAGGTTACATTATCATGTATGCTTTCTGATCCTGCTATTAAAAGTTATGATAAAACAAGTTATTGTTACAGACTTTTTTAGTGGTTTAAAAACTATACGTTAATCACGATTCAAAGTTTAAAAAAAAGTAAATACTCTCTGCGTCTGCGTTTCAGAATGAATTGTATTATATGTCCTTCTCCGCTTCCAGGTTACCTATCTCTCAAATTTTATGATGATTGGTTCAGTGGTTTAGGCGTGAAAAGTTAACAGACAAGAGTTACTTTCGCATTTATAATATTAATTATATTGTACGAGCAAACCCGTATCTACAAAATCAAATGTATCAATTGTATGCTGACATCGACGCGCAGCGAATGAATAAAATATACAATTTTGAGTCAAGGAGCAGTAGTCGCACAGCACCGTTTGGGCTAACAACAAAATACTCATTCGCCGCGAGTCGATCAGTTATCAGTTTTGGGTGTTCTTTCAATACACTAATTTAATCATTCTATCAGTCTATCATTTAAATGTACCTTACCCGTACATATATTATACTTAATTACTTATTATATATACAGGGTGTCCCGTAAATAATGGATCAAACGTAACGGGTAAGTAGCTTACCTCATTTCCAACAACTAATTTGAACACTTAAAAAAAACCGGTAAGGTACCCAAGATATTTTTTTTTTCTAATTTTACCATTTTCTCAACCAGCATTCAGCGTTTTTAATGCTGTCGCTGCAAATAATATCATTTTTAGGTATGTTTTTTGCCAAAAACTTCTGAATAGCTTACTAATGTTATTAGATATTTTTTTTTCAAGTCATCCTTCTCCAGGTCATGGCACACCCATAATGTGTCAAATTTCATCCAAATCCGTGCAGCCGTTTTTGCGTGATTGAGTAACACACATAAAAACATACAAACTTTCACATTTAAATATTAGTAGGATTACTATCAAGTACTATGGATTTAAATGTCGCAAATTTTCTGTTTAACCATTACGAAATGAGAACCTTGTTGTGCTTGTATGAATACCTGTCTACATATATTAACAATCAATAATTTAATTTAATGTTTTGTGTTTCGTAATGTTAGTTACTGTATAGAATCCAGTTCTTCTAACTGAACAGACAGCTGTGCTGCTGGGGAGTTTGTTGCGCCACTTCTTCTTCTCAGCTAAAGCACTAGAAGTGGTGAAGGGCGGGCGTTTTGGGGGACTGTCTTATGTAGTTTTGACGTTCAAAAAGTGTTAATTTTCAGCGTAGTTTGAATAAATGACTTTTGATTTTTTTGATAATCGAATAAAAAAAGATTGTATATTTAGATAGCAATTCTCAATTAGCAACTTATCCTATTCAATAAAATTCCAACATTATTTTATAAGGAATTTTCTACCCACGACACGACAAAGGCACAGGCACAGGGTGTAAAGTTCACTCATACTTTATGTAAAAGGGAGGATTCTCCGACCAGACGGGTGTCGTGTTTGGTGGGTAACTGCCCGACTATTAATGTCGAGGCGTTGTGTATAAGCTAGTTGCGCGTTAAATTTTGCTTGCGCGATGCAGGAGTTTGCGTGACTTCAGTATGTTGCGTATTTTGCATGTGGCGTTGTAGATGCTGCCACATGACTCTCCTCCGGAGGACCGGAGGTCGATAGTGGATTGAGTCTTGTATCTTTCGATGCTTCCCAGGGCCAGTTGAGGTTCCAGTGAGTCGAAACCGGGTGTCGCATAGTTCACGGTAGGATGGAACTGTCTGCGAAGATTCCCCAGTGTGTAGGGGTAGCGCTGCGTTATGCTCCAGTGCGTCAGATATGGTACAGCGCTGGGCTTTTAAGGACCGGTGGACCGGCCGGAGCGGAAAGTGAAGTGCGCTGGGCCAAGGTTGCTGAGGAGACTGACGGTGATGACCAGGTATGCGCTCGCGCTGCATATTGGTGGTCAAGATACCCGTTGAAGCGGTGGGTGCTGGCTGGCTGTGTGACTCACCATTCAAAAGCTTGAGGAAGTGATAATGATGACATCACGCTGACGCAGTAGTACGAAGGTTGCGCTGACGTTCATGTCATTGGGGTCACCGGTATAGAGGTATGAGGAACAGCGTGTATAGTTCACTCATCCTCTATAGAAAATGGAGGACCCTCCGACCAGAGGGGTGTTGTGTTTGGTGGACAGCGACCCGACGCGGCGACGGTTGATGTCGGGGAGTTATATTTATGCTAGTTGCGCGGTAAATTCTGCTTGCGCGATGCAGGATTTTGCGTGACGTCAGTATGTTGCGTAGTTCGCATGAGGCAGTGTGGATGCCGCCATAGTCTCTTGAAAGAAATTTACAATTTATTTATTAATACCATTTAGCCCTGACCCTTAACATTACCATACTGTGCTTCGTAAATTGAATAAATTAATTCGAAACAGATGTTAACTAACTGATTTGCATTCTGGCGCTACATTGAGTGTTAAATAAAACCTCTAAAGGGATTCGTTTTATGTAATTGGATCCCAGATTACTAGAGATTTGTGCGATATCAGTATTGCGTGTGAAAGCTATCGTTTTAACAGCGAATTGCTTGTTTCATGTATAGTTTATGAACTGAAAACTTATCTGTTTGGGTCATATTTTCAGTTTAATTGCTTTCAGTTTATGAAATTAATTAATGGTTTCTTAATTGATAGAAAAAGGACCTTTGACTACAAATATGTGATTAAATTAATAATCATCAATGTTTTATTGGTTTCTACGACGATATTATTTCGTCGAGTCATAGCTATATTTGCTCTACCCACTCGGTCATCACTGGGGTATTTTCGCACCAATCCACATGACTAACTACAGGCGTTCCGATCATGCCAGACTAGGATAATAAAGTTCTTAATACGAAAATGTTAGCTAGAAAGTTTAACGTTTTAGCTTGTCTAAACTATAAACCATATCCGATTATACTTTGACATCAAACTGCAAGATTTTCTCCGCGTTGTAGTATTACACCCGGGAATCCATATAATAGTTCTGAACAGCATGTTATCAAGTCGAATTCACTTGATAAATGACGTAAACTGTCTTAGTTCTTTACTGTGTAAGGACTAACATAGTTATTTAGCTATAATCAGTAATCTGAACTTACCTTTACTACTTTTGTAAATTGTAATGTGTGTGTTTGGCCACTGCAGCCGTCACCAGGACGTCACCAAGAACGCGACGACGGCGCCGAAGTAGCGTTACATACATTTACTATGGCCGTCCACCGCACGGCCGTCGGCAGAGTGCCGTCATCCCAGTCACCGAAGTTTTGAGTAGTTCAGCGCGACCGTTAGAACTTGGCCCGAGATTGTGACGGGCCGATGTGCCGGCAATACAAAACAGTTTTGATCTTTTCGCACACTGCCGTCGCACCGGCACTGTTTGCTCGGCTTTTGTTTTGTCTATCAGAACATACTGAACCGCCGAATTTGGTCGCGGTGGACAAACGATCGCCGTCAGTCGGTGACGGCCCATTAACGGCTGAGGTGGACAAACGCACTAAGGCGCAAATTTCCCGTGCCCACTCCCCAGTCTCCACAATCAATAAACGTGACCTTTGTTTGGTGCCTGTAATTAAACTACCTACGATATGTACTCGGATAACACCCTCGTTGTTTTAATTAATGTTGATTTACCGCCAAACGGTAGTTTTAACCGTTTGGATATTATCTTTCACTGTGGAGTTTATGTTTTACCCGTTGCATGATATTACTTCACAAATATTTATGCGAGAATAGCTTTCAGTTAATTGATGTTTTGACCACGTTGTACAGCTTGTGGTCACAATCACACTATGTCAGTGAGCATATTCTAAAGTCCGGTAGAAAGGATGTTTATTCATCTACCCTACAACGCCAAGCTAATTATCTCAAGATATTTTTCACTATTATTTTCTATCATTTACAAATAGATAAACATGATCCATTTGCAATTTAAAAAAATGTATATTCCAATATTAACCAATTTAGATATCAATTAGGCAGATATATAATGAATACATTATTATTTCAAATCAGTCAAGAATATATAGTAATTCACACACAAAACGCTAAACCGCTAAACACTATGATTTTATTGGAAGAGTAAATTTACATTTTGTAAATACAAAACAGTTATGTGATGGGTAAATATTTGAGGCACTCACGTTCAATTTCCGGACCGAGTATATCTGACAAATCGTTTCAATATGTAGGTGAGCACCAAAACGTAAATATATAAGTATCTATGTATTTTATTTGGAGTCATTCGGATCTAAAAACTGATTGCGGCTTTTGACGATGCGTTTTTATACGAGAGTCGATCGAAGGCTCTATTCAAAGGCAGTGTAATGTCACTAATAGGTTTTTCCGTGTTTTATTTGCGTTAGGAATTTTTGATGTATAAATTAAAACAATACGATTACGTAGTCGTGAGAGGCTTTTATTTTAGACGGGGTTAGTTTGGAATGTTTTATAGTGGGTAAGTTTGTAGAGAAGGTGAATGGATTACATATTAGAAAATGAGACAAAATATCGAAAACTGTATTTACTAGGTAGGTCCATGCATGAATAATAAGTAGGTTGATAATGTGTTCTAAAATCGAAATAAATGTTGCATGCGGTACAGTAGCTTTTAAATATATGTGTTCTAAAATCGAAATAAATGTTGCATGCGGTACAGTAGCTTTTAAATAACTTTAGCTCTAATTGACATATGACTCTACTGAACAATACTTCAAAATAAATAAATACTAACAAAGAATATTAGACTGCATACAGTCGCTTCAAATGTGACGACTAAATAAATATTGGTTTATCGGAGGATCGGTCATGTTTGTTTATCTAATTCAATGCATGTATGTACTCGTATTTTAGAAATTGTACGCAACGAATATGTAGAGTAGCGTGTATTTATCCTTATTTCCATCTATATTCACCGGTTTTATAAATAAGTTTCATTGTTCTATAAATAGCAGATATAATATATTTGCTTATTTTATAGTTAAAGCAATATTGGCATATGGTATGCTGTTGCAACTGTGTACCTACTTGTATATATGTTCTGCGATTGTCAATTTACCTTTTTTTTTGTTTTGGTTGGTAAATCATCAAACAAGTTCTCCCGCTCTGGGCGGAGCGGGAGGGCGTGTCAGACTCTTGCTGACTAAAACCCACCAGTGTTACTTCAGTTGCCTGTGCCAGGGGCCACGGTAACCCTTTCGGACATTCCCACGACCCTGGCAGGCATCGGCCCCAGCGGACCCCATCATTGGTGCTGACATCTCTCTGAGGCGCGCGTGGAACACAACGCGCCGACAACCTGGGCCTGGTCCTTATCGGATGGCGAGCTACCCATTACTCGCCGTCCGCAATGCCGCACCTACGGTGGCGCGTGAGGGCGCGAATTTTGCCTCTCCTTCACGCGTTCCGCCTCCTTCTTCGCGAGCATTGCTGCTTCGCAGATAGAGGCGACGGTTTCCCATGCCATCTCGCTCCGTACCATGGCTTGGACCAGGCCACCAGGGCTATGGGAGGAGCCGCGCCGGGCCCTCATCTCAGAAGTAGGCAGTGACTTGTCGCTGCCGGCCGTAGTCGAGTCGATGGTCGGCAGCGACGAGTCCTGGGACGCGGTGGTTTCCTTCTGCGAGACAGTTGTTTCGCAGAAGGAGGCTGCGGAAAGGGAGAGGGAGATCTCGTCCACTCACCCGGCCCGCAGAAGGAGCACCGGGCGTCAGCGGAGGGCGGACAACGCCCTCTTCCAGCCCCCCTAAATGGGTCCAGGGTCGACGGACTCGGGGACGTCCGTCACCCCCCACACACCAGGACCCGAGGTGGCGGCGCGTAGTGTTCCACGCGCGCCCCTGTTAGACGTCGCGGGGGGAGTCAAACACCTCACTCCCCCCCAGACCGGAAGAGGCCCGCAGTGGCGGAAGGCTCGTACATTCCCGCGACCCCCGGCGTAGGTGTGAGATGGAACACCGGGGTGGTTTTTAGTCAGTAAGAGTCTGACAGACCCCCCCGCCGCCCGCCCCAGGGCGTCGGACATCCATGAGGATTTTCCACCCCGGAAAAAAAAAGGCCACCAGGGCCGGACGCGAGAGATCGCCACCGTCGATCGCCTCCACGAGGACACGACGGTACTCCGCCCAAGCCGGGCAGACCTACACGGTATGCTTCACCGTGTCCTCAGGGTGATCCACACTATGGTGAAACCCGGGCATTTCCTCCCGCCTTATCCGGAACAGGAACCTCCCGAAGCAACCATCTCCGGTGAGGACCTGCGTCAGGTGGAAGGTGAGGACGCCGTGGTACCTCTCTAGCCACTCCTCAAATAGGGGACTTATCGCCGCAGTTGTGGCGTGCCCAGCACTGGGTTACGACAGTCGCACTCTCCATGTCGCCATGAGATCCCGCCGGAGCTCTGTCCGCTGTGCTGTAATTTCTCGCGGCATCGGAGTTACAACCCTGCGTTTTGCCTCCTCGCGCCACTCCCATTTGTGCGCGAGGACTTTTGCCTCCAGATAGCGGCAATCCGGCAGGGAGGCTCGCCGCCTCACCGGAGACCGTACGTTAGCCCCGGACCAGCTGGCTGGTCATGACCCTTTGGGACGCGTTCAACCGGCGCGGCGACCTGGCCGTCGCCTCAAGGAACGTGCCCACGGTGCCCCGTGGCCATGGACCGGACATTGCCACTTTAACTGGCAACTATTTGTGGAATATATGTATGTTTCCGTTGGTGATTCATATTATTACAGGCTGCAAATATAATATTATGTTTACACCACAAACAGAATAATATAACAATTGAAACCTAGTTTATTCGAGTGATACATCCAAAGAGATCTAAATAAAATAATTCAGGCAGTTTAGTCGAGAATTAGAGATCACAAACGAGCTCGGAGGTTTTTTATTTGGTGCTAAGCGCGCACTTGCAGCTGTGAAATATTCACGCCGGGTGCATATTCAGTGCGCATTTGCTGGGAATGTGCAATAACTGGCGGAATAAATCTGCGCCGTTCTTGCTTTCGGCACTGGATTGGCGTCGACTATCCGATACGAAGCCCATTCCGCATTTTCAGCTTCGACTTTGTGAAATTATTCGCACATTTGTTTATAGAGATCCAATTTACGAGCAAGTACAAATGAATAATAAAAGTATGATATATCGAGAGCTATAAAAGTGAAGGTTACGCTGCTTTCATGTTTTCTACAGGTTCACAACCATAAAAATTAAATTCACTACCCGCTCTTGTGGTTTTATGTGTCTACAATAGGCCGTTACTATATTCATATCTGAACTCATAGGATTGTAGATAGGGATGAAAGCATGATGGACGAAATGGGTACCCAAATAAATATCGTAATCATAAGTGGCGATCTTTACGGTATCGTAAGGAATAAATTTACCTATCTTCTGGTACTCGTATTACCCCATTAAGTAAGGGTATAAGAGCTTCTGAATTCCAAAAGTTATGATCTAACACGTATTCATACCTATCTTATTCGATTAATCCCTAATATTTAGCTGTATTTATTTTGGGGAAAGACTGTGTTCCAATCAAATGTTTTTAAGTTTAATAAATAATTTGCCTTATGGTGCCCACTGGAAGAGAGGCGGAAGCCTAATGCCACAGAGTACTTTTTATCAAATAATGCATGATTCAATACATTCTACGTTCAAATCTGCTGCTACGTTTTTTCGTAACAAAACGTCTACGAATGCTACGAAAGTGTTCGCTACAGATCTATTTTTCTACAAAACTATTATTTGGCAAAAGTATTTTTCTTGATCACACAAATCCGACTTTCATTGTTTTCAATCCGCGTTCTTACGCGATCGTGTTTTGTATGACAGGGGATTTGGCCAAAGCTTCGGCCGTATATCACCCGAAGCCGAATGTGTGGCCGAAACATAAGCCGAAGCGCTCGTACACCACTATTGAGTTATAGTCTGACTGCCTAGTGGCGGAGATTTTAATGAAAAATAATAAAACCTGTTTTAGTTATTCTTTCATCAAAATATACAGTACTTTATTTTATTTATTACTTTATAAATGCTACGTTACAGTGTAATATTTTTATAAACAAAATCAACTCGATGTAAGATTAGACATGCAAATAGGGATGTATGCACGTATTGTATGTCAACATTTAATTTCACTGGAGTTGGGAAAAAGCTATTTTAAAGTTAAATTAGTTTAACGTTTAGCAATTCGATTGCAAGCTGCCTTGCTGCTGCGACACATCGTTCAGTTCATCATCAGTTTGTACCTAAATGTTTGCTGCAACATTTTTTCCATTAAAATACCTACCCAATGTATTAAATGCGTTTCATTGTATTGGTCTATTAATAAATTAACAGAAACATGAGCAGTGCTATTGTTACACTGCAGTAATATCAGTCCAGCCGGTCGATTCTGTAACAATCTCACCGTGATGACTTAGGTGAAGTGAGCTATCATCCCACCTGATGCTCGGGATTGACACTATCGACAACTCACTTCAAGCTCACTTAACCTAAGTTATCACGGTGAGATTGTTACAGAATAGCTCGGCAGTTTGATTAATAATTTTTTTGAGAACCTACAGAATCGTTTAAGCCTTTAAGCGTTGTATTCTTAAATCTCATAAGCATAAGGTATGTGGAGTAATGTACGTTTTCGCTATCACTACGCCCTAGTAAGCACACTGCTAGATTTTCAACGCTCGTCTCAGCGCCGAGAGTAAAAAATTCAATAGTACGATTTTAGGTGTCACGTAGTGTTGGTGAAAACGGCAAAAGTTAAACAAATATTTGTCTTTGACAAGGCTACACAAGAGCCAAGGATTACAGTAGTATATTTCTACTACGCGGCACGTTTATATTCATAGGTGATCCTGATCAATCAGTGTTTATTTTCATTACGAATCTGTTACACGTTGCGCAGCCTAAGTTGGGTTACCTTGAGGGTAAGACCATGTTTAGGTATGTAGCACAAAGAGTCCTGCAACTTTTGAGTTAGGATAATGTATGGTACAGTTAAGTATTTTATATCTTCGTCAGTTTTCAAATTATTCCCTTTATCAAGTCAGGACACATAACCTTTTGAAGCTACGCCAATGGGCAGACTATTGCACATAACAAACTATATTTAATTACTTGATAATAAAGATCAAAATAGCATACAACTTTTGCTAATGTCCCAGTTACATCAACCTAAAACCTGTTTAATGGCCTGGCCATTTTATAAAATACTAGCTTTTGGCTTCGGCCGCGTGGATCGGTCGGATATCACCCCACGGACACGTACTACCGGGATAAAAGTATCCTATGTCCTAACCTAAATCATGGCCTATCCGTGTATGCCTTTCGTCCAAATCCGTTCAACCAATATGGAGTAAAAACGAAACAGATAGACATACAATATATTGTAATAACTTTTGACTCAGTGGACCGATTTTAATGAAATAAAGACAGAATATAATCTTAATATACGGACTATGACTTTAGTATATTTTCAATCGACACTCTTGAAAAAAGGTCCTACAAAAAAAAACTATAGGTATCAACATTGGAATTTTCAAATGATCCCCTATTTTACCTCCTTCGGGATGATTTGAGACGTAATTCTTTATTTCTTACCAAAAGCATTTTGAATGTCTATATCCCTTACCTAACTTAAGAAATGCTGGGTTTCCCATACAAACTATTAACCCCTCTATCACGCCCTTTAGACAAAAAATTGCCCATGTCCTTCCCTAGGATACCATCTCTAACCTTATCTAATTTTATCGAAATCTATACAGTTAGTGGGTGAGGCGTAAAAAGGTGTAACAAAAATCCTTTTTTGTAATAAAACTTCAAAATGTTTCGAATTTCTTCGTTAGATTCACTTATTTTAGCGGAAAGAACAACAATTGAAAAGTGAGGGGATTTCGTTTTAACTTTTTTTAAATGTCATCTGAATCGATGACATTTGTTACCAGCCAGATACAGTACAGCCAAAGAGATTTTACTACAAATTTATACCTATAAAATGCAAAAAAACTTTGTCCCTGACTTATTATAATGCCAAGTCGATAAAGCAGATTCTATCGTGCAATGATCAGACAAAAACAGCCCTTAAGGTGACGAACATATTTTGGCTGCGACTGTACAAACTTTATATGTACAAACTTATTTGCCATGGAAAAACGAACCATGTCGGAATGTGGCTTTTTCACACAAACTACAATTTTTGTGTATCTTCTAATATACATTTATGTTGTGTGTTGTGTTGTGTGGTACAGTCGACCACGAGTCAGTGGTATCACGTTCAGCTGGCCTAGTATACTTACGGAGTTTCAAGACCACTTGGACCACTTGAGGCCACCTTATACTGGGTTTGTTACCTCTGACGTGCGGCCGTCTGTACCTACATATAATTATAGGTACAGTAATAGACAACTTTAATATGAAAGTCACTCAAATCACAATTGTTTTATTGTATGGCGAAACACAGACATCTGGCAGCACACATAACTATGTTCCCTCAACCGTAAAACGCGAAGAGTGTTCACGTCTTCTAGTATAAATTCAGTCGGTCTCGTGGCTGCCTCTATGCTTCACGTTTCGACATCAGCACCGTAGTTGTTCGTTATTTATCTGCACCACTTTTTTGTCGTATCTAGTATTCACTCATTGTTTTATTTGTACCATTACTTTATTTTCTTTTTTTTTATAAACTCATTGACAGCCGGTTGCATGCGCGGCTGCACCCGCGTCTCATCGCTTGTCATATAAACAATAGTCTATAACATTGACAAGTGATGTTGGAGCGTCGGGCGTGGGTCGATGATTCAATGTACATACATAATTATAGTTTTTATTGCTTTATTTTCTTATTACTCTTTTCGTTTTGTAATTTCCTAGTAGGATTCATAGATGTCCGAAGGTGTGTCCGTGGCGGGCCGGCGGGCCCTATCAGAATACCAGCGCTGCGGTGTTGGTTTTTTAAATATTGCAGCATTATGCTGAGATAGGAGCCTTTTTGGCTTCGCACAAGCCTTTTCTTTTTTGTTGTTTGTTATTGTTTTTAATGTTAATTTTGTTAGTTTTAAATGCTCCTGCAACTGTATGATTTTTTTTTGTATGTTTGTTACGCGATATTTCCGGCAACTGTGGATTGATTTCCAAAATTATATTTTTAATGGATAGGGCCTCAAGGGTGGTCCCATGTAAATTTGACTAACTTTAGGTAGTTTTTCAGTTAGCTTCAATAATACGTATTTTGTCCACTTAATGTATAATGGTGATGTTGTAATAACTTCATGTCACTGTTATTTACATAGCTAGTAGTGGTTTACGAATGTGTGGGGTAGGTACTACAACTACAAAGTGAAAAATAACTTTAATTTCGGATGTCGGTGGCAAAAAACGAAAATACAAAACCAAAGACACCGACTTCCGAAATTTAAGTTAATTACTGTTTGTATTATCTGTGCGTGTCTCAAATAAAATATTTTTCTTTCTTTCTAGTTGCGTTACACACTTTCAATCACAATCCGAGGGATTTGAAGGATAATTCTCATCTATTGCTTTATAGGTTTCCTAAATTCGTCTGCTCAACAACGTAAATAACGCAATAAACTTGGCTGAACTGTCAAAATTTAAAGAAGTTGCGATAATTTGTCATTTTATGTGTGTTACGCTGTTACCCCGCTGGTTCGTTTACAAAATCTCGCTTTGTGGAGGACCGTTCATTCTTCTAAAAGTAATAATTCCCTGAAGTAAATGAAAAACTACGCCTTTATAAAAAAAATATTCACTTGTATTGAAGTCCCGTTTCATGGAAATAGAAATGGCAAATGATCCTAAGTATTACGCCTACGCCTGAGGGCAGCCTGAGAGAAGTCTGAGGGAAGCCCCAGGCGAAACCTAAGGGTGATTAACTCTAAATAATGTATATACGTTTTTTTTAAACTAGGTACATTCCTACAATGAACGCATTTTATAGATCGAGGAATCTCTGGCTGTTGCGCTAATACCTCGTCGTACAAATAACGGCTTGTCTTACAACCAGCATAGTTAATTGTTACAGTAAACAATATCTTATATCTGGCTTCCGGAAAATAAATGCCCGATAATGATCACGCCTCTTCTTGTGAACCTCAAATACATACTATTTTGGGGTCCTAAAATACTAGATAGCCAAATAACTGCGACCAACTTGGATGTGCCGCAACTGTAGGCAATGAATGCATGTGACGTAATATGGCTCTACTCCCGAAACACCGACAACAGAACTATTTAACTTTGTAAAATCTAAAGTAGGTGTTGTTCATTCAGAGAAACTTGTACAATAACAAGCGTAATTGCTTAAGTTTGAATTAAGTGAGAAAAAGTTTCTGCTCTAGTTATAATAACGTAATTCTACGTCTGTCTGCTCGTATGCCTACTTACTAAATGGATTTTGATGCTTTCAAGAAGGTCGATTATTCAGAACGTTATAGGAAAGGTATTTATATTATAACAAGACGTGTGCTCGATGAGATTTCCCATTAGCAAAAATGATCAATAGCCATACAAACTTTCATAACCTTTTTAACCCCTTTTGGGGGATGAACTTTCAAAAATCCTTCCATTCGGCTTACCTTCGTTATACAGGGTTATTGGCAAAACACCATCAACCTCTTAAGGGGTCATTGTACTCATCATTATGAACAACTTTTACTATGGGACCAAATATGAATTCGCGAAAAAAAAATCTGCTGGTCCCGACATTTTGACGAGTTCTGCAAACATAAATGTAGGGAACAGCTGATTTTTTTTTCGCGATTTTAAAATTTGTATGAAATCCATTCACAAAACAAATCAGCTGTGCCTTAGATTTTGTTACACGTAGCTCGACAAAATGTAACAGCAGATTTTTTTAGTGAATGGATATCATACAAATTTTGTATATCGTCTAAGTATACCATGTAGTCTACGTGGTATAATTTAATGTGATAAGGTACGCGCCACCTTGTGACATGTGCCAATTACTAAACTAAACTTTTATGAATTCAGTAACAGCTTAGCTAACCTATTTAGGTAATTAATACCTACCTCTGAAAACATAGATTCTGTAACTTCGGTACCTACCAAATATATTCGTAGAAGTTACCGTCTCATTTCAAATTTAAGCAATTACTTATTTCCATACTTAGTACTGTCAGGCGTATGTTTATACTCCGTGCGACAGTTGGAGTCGTAGTCCTTCCCGGAATCACGATTGGCTAGCTACATCATTCATTCAATAGTCATATTAGCAATACAATTAGAACCAATATCTGTCGATGCCGTTTGATCAAACCAATCTATATTAATTTCCATCACGGTAATGACTGGCTTCTATCTTCTAAGATCACTATTTATTTAAGAAAGATTGAATATCTCGGTTTTTTATACTGACTTTTGTCTTCTCTATGTAGCTACAGCGGGTAGTAATGTAATTTATTTCATATTCCTGAGACTTTTCCCAGGTTTTCTTTTATTATTTTATAAAACTTTGTATTCTAGAAATCATTGACAGGGAAAAAATCTGATACTTCGATTAAACAATCTTGTCTAGACTCTGCCAGGAATGTGTAGCGTTGTGAGTAATCTAGCTTTTGAAATGTTAAATGTAGTTTACTAGAGTTTCACTCGTATTGGAAGTATAATTAATGAGGGTGCTCAGACAGGGTCTAGTACGACACCCGATTGGCTGGGCCAATCTGGTTAGGTTTACTCTACCTCCAAGTAGGTAATGCCTACAAAAATACAACATATACCTGTGAACAACATAACATTTTTAAATAATATATACGAGTAAAACGTAGAGAAAATATATGCACCCACACGCGTCCAGATGTGGCAGTTTTCTTTTTGACATTTTTCATAACAACGCTAGAAAGATGCTAAAAATATGCAACCTTTGTGAAACTTTTTACTTTCAGAGAAAGGTAGACTACGGTGACAAATAAAAACTATCACACAACTGTTCAGGCTTGAAAGTAACAATAGGTACCTGGCCAAGGGTAAAGAGAAAAGATTCGTAAATAGACACATAAAAATAACTAATGTTAATAACGTCGAATACCCCTATAAGTTTCTGATGCTGAACTTTTCTCTCACCTCGAGGTAATGTAGGGTTCGTCGAAAAACATTCCTGATACGTGACCCAACACTGTATCCTTCGGGAACCTCTCATTGATATATTGCAGTATCGGATGAAGCTCTCAGGAGCCTATCTCACCTAACTATTCTTGTGGAGTGTGTAAATCTTCGCGGTACGGAGAATTATCGCTCATTAAACGTATTTCGAAGGTTTAAGGGTGTGTGTAAGGATAGGTTGTTTGGATCTTTTCAGGAGGTTTTTGTTAGCCATATGGTTGAATAAAACCTTATTTTGTTTTGTTACGCTTTTTTGTATATGTTCGCAACGATACGTCACCAAACAGTGATATATAGTGTTTTTATATAAACTTAAATTCATAGTGTTATTAGTGTTAATTAAACATGTAAACAGTGGTGAAAATTGTATTTGCTACATAAAACCGTAAGTACGACACCTATCAACCTCAATTGAGTGGGCTATGTAACCGTAATTTATAGTTTTTTTAGTGCGTCCAGGTAACCTAGATCAAGACCTAGCCCTGGACCTAAATTTCACATATCTAGTCCTTTTGAAAAGCACATTTAATTGAAGTTTAAGTGTCACGCTACGATATAATTCTATTTGTTGATATTTTGTTTTCTTAATCATCGTTTCAGGCCGAGTCACGCCCTGAAAAATATAGTTGTAACATTTAAAGTACCTATTAAATTGTTTTGGGTCTTTAGACCAGCCTGACGTATCTGAAATAAGTTTTAAAATAGGTTCAGTAGTTTTCAAGAAAAATAACATGTAAAACATTTTTTATTAAAAATTATAATATTTTTTCTGTTTGCTTCCTGAACAGTTATGAAGACTTGTGTTATTATTTCAATGGTATCTGGTAACGGTAATCCTTTAACAGATGTCAAAAACAAACATCCTTTAACAGAGGGCACATAACCCTTTGTTTTCAAATCCATGGTACATAGAAGCAGGTCATCGTCTTGAAGATATCATCCTGAACTACCGGTGCAGGACGTCAGCGCCGCCTGGACAAGGAGAGACCTATCCTCACACCGGGATTAACCTGGTTGGGTTTACAACCTCCCTACACAGTTCGCGTCCGGCGATCACGCCCGTCTGGCACAGCATAACTTTTTTGTAATTCAGACGAAATAATTTTATGTAATTCTGGTGATAAATGATTTTATTTCTGTGAGTAGGTTTGAACAAACATTTTTACACGTCAATCATATATTCTTTTTTAAACTAGATGAGGTCGGCGTTTCCTATCTGACTACTCTGACAAGAAAGTCCGAAACAAACTCAGAGGTCACAGTCTCTTTTAAAGTCCAGACAAAATCTTGGTCAGATCATGTGAAGGCTATGTAGATCGGTGTCTGCAATGGTCTTTTGAGGAAAGAACCACACAGATTGAATGGACCTGTCCAGTCAGTACACGCAATTGTCAGTAATCGTGCAGCTCAACTTAGACTCAAGGAGCTCAACGATTCGACGAACAATACCAAAGAAAGGACATTTGAGTAGACCGCATAAATTACTTAAACTGCCAGATCATGATTAAGCTGAGAAAAATACAAAAATAAATAAATAAAAAAACAATGACCGACATAGTTCTCACATTCACAATAATTAGAATCTTTGAGGACCATGTAGATTTGTGTCTGATCCCCCACCTTATTTACATTTCATCAAACGTGTTCGGTTTCAAGTAGCAGTGAATTCAGTTTTAATTCGTGAGAGCTATCTCTCTGATCCTAACGCACATACTTTATGTGACAATTCCTTTGAAATATTTCACAAAATAAATACCCACTTAACTTAGGGATTACATTGAAAGTCTACTATGCTAAACAAACGACTTTAGTCCTTAAGTATTTGTGCTTGCAATAATGCTAATTTATGTGTTTAAGTGTTATTCAAATAAATTGTTTTAAAGCCTTTTAATTTACGTGGCTGGTAAATCTTGTAATCTCATTTTAAACGTCTGCGGTTAACTTGTTTATTTGAAATTTTATTACTTGTATTCAATAACTTAGGAAGCATTAGTGTGGTTTAAACACAAAAACACAGCACATTGTATAGTAATACACCTATATATACACACACGCCAGTATATACACTGTATAGGCATACACCAGCACATGGTATTGTCCTTTCAGAAGTAATAAATATTATCTTTTGTGGTACATTCCGCAATCAATCGCCTGACCAATAGGTAGTGCGCACTGCCGACACCGGTTGAATTAAACCTGTATCCCGTAGGTGTCCGCGGTGATTTATAACTTTACAATGAATAGGTGGCCGACTGGGATGTGTCGGAGGAAGCCCGCTAAATATCTAGCTATTGAATCCCCAGCCGACATAAATCGAACTCTAAGGGCCTGTGTCCACTGGTGGCACGTCACGGCCAGGGGTTTTTTTTTACGACGTACTAGAATCTAACTTAATAGTATGACAATAAATTTGAAATTTCAGTGATAAATCATCGTAGGTACAAAATGCAAAGCCGTGTCATTGAAATGTCAATTTTATTGTCATACTATTAAGTCATAAATTCCTATTCATCGCATAAAAGTCCTTGCCTTGCGTGCCGCCAGTGGGCACAGACCCAAAGGCGTTTCTCACATGTGGCACTCAGAAGAACCTAAACTGATTTGTAATTTGTTAGTAACTAAACTTAGCACTCGATGCTTCTCAAATCACTACGATTGCGTAACATGTCGACGAGATTTGTTTGACCCTATCTAGTTACTATGAGGTCGTGTGATTTAGTGATAAAAAACGAGCGAGCCTTACAGTAGTCGCATATTACGTATGTGTAACATCTGATATCCTAAAAATAATTAGTTAATTAGTTAGTTAGTTGCGTTTGAGTAGCTCCATTTGAAAAGAGCCTAACGCTTCATACCCCTTTGTACTATGTAAAGTATGGCCCTTTATATAAACAGCTCGGTAAATTGTATACAAAAGCATAGCCGTATAAAAACGCAGATAATCTTATTGATACAAGATGTTGGCAAAGCAAATTTTGTTGAGGCTTTATTCTTTGTCATGTCTGTTTACGCAGTCTATTCTCTATGAATTTCAGTATAAACATTATATTTTATCTTTTTCACAGAAATTGTGCGTTTGATGTACTGATACATTGTTGATTTTCAAATAGATTTATTTCGTGTGAACTGAGACGGTGACCTTATCGTTCTTTACACTAAGAACACTTTAGGGTGACTTTGGACTGTTTTACTTGGTAAAAGCAGCAAGTTAATTTGCTGTGGACGTTACCACAATCCAAGTAGGTTAGGGATGCTGGTGGAAATGTATGCTGATGGGCATCATCCTGCATAAGGCCATTCTTAACATTGCACATTAAGTCTCACAATCACTCCTATTATTAATTAGTGTTACAATAGCATAATCAGCCTATAATGTTCCCACTGCTAGGACACAGGACACCTCTCGGTGACAGGGAGTGGGCCATAATCTACCACGCGGGTACAATGCGGGTTGGTAGACGTCACGTCTTCGATTTTTTTGGTTCTAGGACATGCCGGTTTCCTCATGATGTTTTCCTTCACCGTTTTGTGAGCAATGGTGATGAAATAATTTACACAAAGTAAAGCGCCTGTCTAGGTTCGAACGTACGACCTGCAACTGGTAAGTCACGGCCGTTACGACCACGACTGGAACAATGAAGTGTTACAATGAAAGTGACTAAATACAAGTTCAAAGTCAGGTACAAATCCAAACAACCTGTTTTTGTAATGAAAATTCAATTTGATTAGGTAATTGTTTGTTTTAATCAATAAGGCCGGTTGCACCAACCAAAACGCGCGTAGGTACGTATAAATATCCAAATAGGTTTATTTTCCACACGCCCTGTTTGATCCGCACAGAACCGAATAGTGCCGGTCCACATGGCGTGCGTATCGGCTTAGCCTCGTTCGATAGCCGCTGTAATAGATAAAATATAGAGGAATTCCAAAGCCGCAATAGTATTCGTTGTATGGTTTAGATAGCGATTTTAAAATACCTATCTAACGATTTTTAAAAGCTCTTTGTTGTTTACCTTACTACATAGATATAGGTATAGGATATTATTAATCGCAATTTTTTTTTTTCAAACGTGTATTCTCTCGATTCTGATAGTGAGAATGTTGAACATGATACTAAGAAATAACGAGATCTTGTAAGACATAAAATGAAAACAACATTTGATTTGAGACGGGGAAGCACAGGCTAAATATTCCTTCACAGAGGCGCGTCACGCGACGCGACACATAGTCACCGCTCTGTCTCGCGACGAGCGGTGACTTTGTATCGCGTGCGATTCAACGCGCGTGTCGCGCCTGTTTGTAAAATGAAAAATTATAAAAAACTGTGATTATTACGGTTCTTTCTGAGAAAAATATGAAAGACAAGTCTAAAGCAAAACACTGCTCCGATCCCGTGGGTGTCGTTAAAGTTCCACTAAGAAACAATTTAAAAGTAAGTAAGGACAGAGTTTCTTCTCCAGGCCGCTCTACCGCTGATACCTACTTATGGTTAGGTCCCATAAGTTATCGGCAGTTACGGCACATCGAATATTAGAAAAAGTTCGGCTGTGTATAATCCATTCATAGTTATTTTACCTCAGATTTTGCATCACTGTCAAATCACATTGATCTTTATTCTCGTCACAATTAGGTTACTGTTGGGTTGCTACTGTGGGTTGCTGCCACTAACAAGTTTATCAACATCACAGTGATCTATAAGTTCATTACAATAAGGTTGCTGTTGGGTTGTTGCTGTCAGAGCTAAAATAACTGTGAAAGGACTGAAGAGCGTCATCTCCGTCGTCTCTCTCACTGTCAGACAGTCTCTAAACCATAATATCAACATATCAATCTTGTATTCTAGACTGCATGTCTACCTAAAGCTTAGCATCATGAAAGCTAGTCTCGTTGCAAACATAGTTTTCAATATATCGCCACTTGAAAACTGGGCCTAACACCAATAAAGAGAGCCGAAGCTGTTTACAGTCTCTTCCCGAACACAGTTTTGTAATCCTTGCCGGGTTCACATCCTTGCCTTGAATACAAATTAGGTAAAGGGTAAAGGTGTATTATTGGTCAGGCAGATTTCCTTCTACGTGATCAGGTACCTTAATATAGTGGCGAATACTAAGTGTTTTTCCGTGTGAGCTTACTATAGTATTTAAGGATACTTAGAGGTTTCGTAACGGGTCAATTAAAAGACCCTTCGCTTTATTGCACGTGGTAATATGGGTCGCCTGCGAAAGTCGTTACTGGCTTTATCCAAGTAGGTGAGTTCATTTTACAAAAGGAAAGCGTCTCCGTGTGTAAAGAGGAATTTTACACTTTCGGAATGATAAACGTTTAGTCGAAAAACCTTATATGATAATAATAAGTAGCTAGGTAATTGTAATTTTGGAGCAAATATGGGCATTAAAGTATTTAATGCTAGGGAAAGAAAATGCAATTCGAGAAAGTAGGTCACTACGGTTTCTTACAGTAGAAACCTGCTCTCTCAATTGTATTTGAATTATTTTATGTTAGAAAATAATAATACAAGGTAGATATCGTTAGAGATAAGTAGAGTTCTTTTGAATTCAAGGTGAATAAATAGGTCAGTAATTTTTTCTAAAGTACACTGGTAATATTTACAAAACATTCCTTGAATTCTGGTTTGAAGAATTTGTTGTCGACTTATTTTGCAAGCATTTTGTATTGGAAGTGAAAGAAAGAAAGTGGATCTTTTAAAATATAAAGAATAAGAGAGATTTTGTGTGAGAGACAAAGACAGTCTTTCTTCTCTCTCATGTAACAAAATATGACTAAAGGTGACGCATCCTTGAAATTTAACTCTCAATTCTCTTACAATAATCGAATCGCCGCCTAAGAAGTTCATTTCAATCATTTGTTACAGAAACACGTGCATACAAAAAGATCAGTTAATTCGAATAAAAAAAAACAAACTAGATATGATATAATCACGAACACAGAACATAAATATTCGGCGAAAGCAAGTGCAAGCAAGCAAGTGCTGCAAGCGTGTTGTTTGTAATGTTTATGGGGGGGACTTTAACGAAAATCAACATAATATATGTCTTGTCAGAACTGTGATACCAATCAATCAATTTCTAGCCAACGAGCCAAGATACGTGTAAACAGTGCTAACACTCGTTTTGTTTGTAATGTAATGAAACGTCTCGTTCTGAACGGAAATATCTGTTCACCTTGAAGAGATGGATGGCTCTGAATGGACATGACTGAGTTTAGTATTTGAGCTGTCTTAGAAGGTCAACTGTCGGTATCTACATCTATGTACACATACGTATTTATACAACGTGTCCCAGAAATCAACGTCAAGCCGAAAACGGGCAATAGGCCAATTCGTGACAGTTATTAGAAAAAAATCAATCTTGGTCATGTACTTTTAAAATTTTATGGATTCAAAAATAAACCTCAAAAAGTGACACCCTTTTTTTTGTGGTTGGGAAATCATCAAATAACTTCTCCCTCTCTGGGCAGAGCAGGAGGGCGTGTCAGACTCTTACTGACTAAAACTCACCCGTGTTCCTTCAGTTACCTGTGCCAGGGGCCACGGTATCCCTCTCGGACTTTCCCGCAACCCTGGCAGGCAACGGCCCTAGCGGACCCCGTGCTGACATCTCTTTGAGGCGCGAGTTAAATGTGATGACCCCAACTCTATTCGCTTCGTCAGCAAATCCCCCTCCACGCATAGTAGCATTTAAGTAGTTATAAGAATATTGTCAAATTAGCAATAAGTAAATATAAATACATGTATAATTATTAGAATAATCATTACTATTTTGGTACTGTTACTCTGCTTAACTGAAATAATGTTTTTTTTAACTAAATCAAGTGTCGATCACTTAATTGGCGCAGCCGGTAGGATCTCTGTAGTCAGTTTGCGGCGTATAAAACTCTACAAGCAGCTGGACGTCTGTTTCTACAGTTCAACAGGGATCTCCGAACAAACAAATTCATTGAGTACCAGACACATCGGCGGGTGCAGTATTCAATAGTAGTCACAAGGAGGAGATGGGAGTAACTACGGGACTGTGAGTAAAACTTTTTCACTATCCTTTCCGTTTTCCTTTATCGTTTTTCTCTTTGTTTTAATTGTATTCGTCATAGGATTTTTGCTTCAAAAACGAGATCTGTTGACTCAGCGATTCAAACGAAATTCTCCAAAGACAACAGAGTTGCCTTTAGATAATTTCTCTCTTGGGGAGGGAGGAGTTAAATGTGATGACCCCAACTCTATTCGCTTCGTCAGCAAATCCCCCTCCACGCATAGTAGCATTTAAGTAGTTATAAGAATATTGTCAAATTAGCAATAAGTAAATATAAATACATGTATAATTATTAGAATAATCATTACTATTTTGGTACTGTTACTCTGCTTAACTGAAATAAAGTTTTTTTTAACTAAATCAAGTGTCGATCACTTAATTCGCGCGTGGAACACAACGCGCCGTCGACCCGGGCCTGCTCCCTATCGAACTGCGAGCTGCCCATTGCTCGCCGGTCACAAGCCCACGCCTATGGTGGCCGGGAATCGGCCTGCGATTCCCGACGCCCAGGGCGTATCCTGCGGCGGCTAGGGGCGTGAGGGGCCAGATTTTGCCTCTCCCTCACGCGTTCCGCCTCCTCCTTCGCGAATATTACTGCTTCGCAGAAGGAGGTGACGGCTTCCCAAGCCCTCTCGCTCCGTACCATGGCCTGGACCAGGGCCGGACGCGAGAGATCGCCACCGCCAATCGCCTCCACGAGGACACGGCGGTGCTCCGCCCAAGCCGGGCAGTCCTCCACCGTGTCCTCCGGGTGATCCCCACAATGGTGACACCCGGGCGTTTCCTCCCGCCTTATCCGGAACAGGAACCTACCGAAACAACCGTGCCCGGGAGGACGTGCGACAGGCGGAAGGTGAGGACGCCATGGCGCCTCTCTAGCCACTCCTTAAAGAGGGGACTTATCGCCGCAATTGTGGCGTGCCCAGCGCTTGGTTGCGACAATCGCACTCTCCATGCCGCCCTGAGATCCCGCTGGAGCTCTGTCCGCTGTACCGTGATTTCTCGCGGCAGCGGAGCTACGCCCCGGCGTTTCGCCTCCTCGCGCCACTCCCAAATGTGCGCGAGGACTTTTGCCTCCAGATCCCATGGCGGTAATCCGGCAAGGAGGCTCGCCGCCTCACCGGAGACCGTACGGTATCCCCGGACCAGCCGGGTGGCCATGATCCTTTGGGGCGCGTTCAACCAGCGGGCTGGCCGCCGCCTCAAGGAACGCGCCCACACCGGTGCCCCGTAAAGGGCCAAGGACCGCATGACCCCCGTGTAGAGCCTCCGGCAGGAGGCGTTTGGCCCCCCTAGATTGGGCAGGAGCCGCTTCAAGGCAGCCCCGGCCCTTTCCAGTCTGGGAGCCTAACGTCGGAAACGCTCCACGAAGTTCCACCGGCTGTCGAGGACGAGTCCCAGGTACCTCATCGTCGACTTGACGTCGATGTGAACCCCTCCTACCGTTATTTGGAAACCCGACGGTGGCGTGTTCCGAGGACCATGAAAACACATGGCCTCAGACTTGTGCAGGGCCACCTCGAGTCCCAATTGCCGGATCCTCTCGACGATTGTCGCAACCCCGCGTGTCGCCAGCTCGGCCGCCGCCTGGTGCGACCTCCCCTGCGCCAGGACGAGCGTGTCGTCAGCATAACAACCCACGCTGGCGCCGCTAGGGAGGTCGGCGCGCAGCACCCAGTCGTATCCGATGTCCCACAGATGCGGCCTCAGGACCGATCCCTGTGCGACACCGCACGGCATCTCTTGGCGGTTCTATACTCACTGGTGACCGGGGTAGATAACGGCTCTGTCCGTCAAATAGGCCTCGACCACACGACAGAGGTAGGTTGGCATCCGGTGATACCGGAGTGCCTCCCTGATGCAACTCCAGGGCAGGGTATTGGAAGCATTGGCGATGTCTAAAGACACCGCCAAGACGACCCCACCCCGGGCTACAGCATCCCCCGTCGTGAGGGCCCGCACGCGCATGATGGCGTCCACCGTAGAGCGCCCCCTGCGAAAGCCAAACTGGCTCTCCGCCAAATCCGGCCCCACCCGCACCAGCCGCCCGACGAGGCGGTCTGCAATGACTCTTTCAAAGAGCTTGCCCACCTCGTCGAGCAGCACGATGGGCCGGTAAGCGGACGGTCAGTCCGCTCGGCGCCCCGGCTCCCTGATGAGGACCAGTTTCCCCGTCTTCCAACGAAGTGGGAACTGGCCCCTCTCCATGCATGCGCTTAGGAGCCCCTTTAGTCGAGGCCCGAGAGCCTCCGAGGCCAGGACCCAGGCTTTCCCAGGTAAGCCGTCGGGTCCTGGGGCGGTATTTTTGGCACTTAGCCTACGTACCGCCACTCGCAGCTCTACTTCGGTCACCTCCGGAGCATCGTCGTCGTCGTCGGCGGTGTGGTCCGCATTGAGCACCGCAATAGGCGGAGCCATGGGCGGGGAGATATGTTCCCCTCTAGAAGGGAACAGAGCGCTCACCACGTCCATCACGAGCTGGGGCCGGAGACTCTGCGTCAGCGGGGGAGCCCATGGGCGGAGCTTCTCTCGCACCAATTTATAGGGGCGTCCCCACGGGTCCCTGTTCAGAGTCTTCAGCGACTCCCCGCGGGCCAGTCCTCTGGCCCGCAGGATCTCCACATGGAGGGCGGTTTTCGCCACTCTGTACCCCTCGTACAGCTCGCCTGAATGGCTTCCGTATCCGGAGGGTGAATACGGAGCCTGCGGTGCCTGGTGTACCGGCGTCGCGCAGTGACGCACGCACCTTGTGGAACTCCGACGATCACAGGACTAGCTTCGCTAACGTACTCCCCTATCCTAACGCACTGCATCCTTTCAGTCAGAAAGCTTTTAAATAGGTTGTGAGCGATGCCTCGCACTCCGATGGACTCAAGTTTAGAATGAAGTAGAGGAACAGACACTGTATCGAACGCCTTCGAAAGGTCTAGGAAGATTCCTAGACACTTGAACTTATTGTCAATTTTATCAACTACAAAATCCATCAGGGATAAATAATATCCATTAATGAAGCCGGATTTCATACAAGTTCGATTGAGACGAAGAGTGACGTTAATTGACTAGTGCGAGCGAATCAGATGGTGACGCTACTTTGTTAAGTGTGAGCGAGATAGATAGTGACGCTACTTTTATCTAAGAGCGAGACGGATTGACACATTATTTCGTCTGTGTGAGTGAAACAGATAGAGAAGCCACTCTGGCGAAACAGGGATGCGTTGGGTAAATTGTGCAATACTGCAGTACGTTACGCTCTTTCGTTTACTACGCATCTTTCTGTTATTGTATTGACTTCGTACTTACAACTGTGGCTTTGTTTATTGGACTTGATTTGCATTGTGATTTGGATTTATCTGCACTGTTTCTGTCGTCAGAAACAGTGCAGATAAATCCAGACTAGTTTTAATCGTAATCCCGTGTTTTGTGTAGTGTGTTATCATGCCATCTCGATATACCGCACAGGAATACGCCAACATACATGTCATTTATGGAGAATGCTTATGCAACGCCAATGCTGCAGCAAGAATGTATCGTGAGAGATACCCAAATGCTGAGCTTTATCCCGATCATCGAGTATTTGTTCATGTGCATCGGTCATTATCAGAGGGTCGATTCCCTGGTTAAATGGTTAGCGAGGGAAGATCCGTAATGCCCTACGAGGCTGAAGTCCTGCAAGCAGTTGAAGAAGACCCAAGTATCTCAGTACGTGGAATTCAACAGACCATAGGAGTCCCCAAAAGTACTGCACAGCGTATTTAAAAAAAAATAGTTTCTCCCATACCATGTACGACAAGTACAAAGTCTGGTAACCCGAGACTATCCAGAGAGAGTGCGATTTTGTCAAACGATGTTGCAGAAGCATCGAGAGGAACCGCGATTCTTTGAAAAAATTCGATGGTCAGATGAATCAACATTTAAAAAGGACGGTTACATGAACTTCCACAATTTGCACGAATGGCACGTGGAAAATCCAAATTTGATGCGGAAGACATATCGCAGTAGCAGTTTAAAGTGAACATGTGGACGGGAATTTTGAATGGTAAAGTTATTGGTCCAATCGAGCTGCCGGAGAACTTAAATGCCCAGGGGTATTGGGACTTTTTACAAAACCAATTACCAGAATTATTGGAAGAAGTAATAACTTTTTTTCCTCAATTAAGAAGTGGCATACCATTTTGGAATCCAGACTAAACGCGCCATCTTTTAAAGTTACTTGCCAAAATAGTGTAGTACATTTTTTTTACGCTACATGCGGTTGAAGTTGGATGATGTAATAATTTTGAATTCAATGTTGGGCAAAAATCTAACATTTTATTTAAAATTGAGGTAGTTAAGATTTAACTTTTAACTGTAATTTACAGAAGGATTATTCGTGGTTACGTCACAGAAAAAAACCGACGAAAAGCTAATATTTGTAGTCACAGGACTTGAAAGATCATCACAGGGTGTCACTTTTTGAGATTTATTTTTGAATCCATAAAATTTGAAAAGTACATGACCAAGATTTTTTTTTATATTTTTCTAATAACTGTCACGACCGTTTTCCCGTTTTCGCTTGACGTTGATTTCTGGGACACAATGTATATAATTAAAGTCGCTTTTCATGTCTGTATGTGTGTCCGCGTTGTTCTTCTAAACAATACAACGGATTTTAATGCGGTTTTCACCATCAACTAGAGAATATATTCCGAAAATAAATTGATATTCAACTTACATTATAATAAAGAAATCTCGATGTTTTGTCAAGTCGTAAAAACCGCGCGAAGCAGGGTTGGGTCGCTAGTTTAGAAAATAGTCAAAAAATATTTATAAACGGCGTTTATCTATAGGTAACTTAGCATAAGCATGAGTATTATTTTGTTAATAAAATTGAAAAACATTTAAACAACGCAATGGAATATATTAAAATAAAATACATTATATAAAAACGTTACTTTCCTACAAGATGATATCAAATTTCGAATCGAGAGGCTTCAGAGAAAAACAAGTTGTGAAATGATGTCAACCAAAAATGGATCCAATTGACTGTAAGAAAACAATGAATATAATACAGACCCTCTGAAGAAAAATATTCCTTTATTTATGTAACCTACATTTTATAAAAGTGTTATCGTACGTAAATGATATATTTTTTCCTTTGCTCGTCTTCTGTGTTAACAAGACAGCTGACATTCAGTATTTTCATCTTAACGATATACATGTATATGTAGTAGTATGGTATATATAGGTATATAGATGGTAGGGTCATCGACGCGTAAACTGTAACGGTAACCATGCAGAGTTCTATTTTAATGTAAATGTCGACGTTCAAAAGTGCCTTTTATGTGCCTACTTGAAATAAATGCTTTGACTTTGCCTCCGACCAATAATAGGGGCTTCAAACTCTATTAAATAATGATTCTTGAGTTTCGATTTCTCAACCCTATTATCTAGTAATTCTTGAATGTTGTATTCTTTATCTCAGACCAATAATTAGGTCAGACTGACATGAACACGTGTATTGCAGATATGCTTGTTGTGCAGAGTGAACTTCCAGGGGTTTGGGTGACCACATCTATATCATATCCAGTCTAAGGACGGATAGAGACCGTGTCTCTTTAAGAGCATGATGCCGACGCAATGCTGCTGAAAGGCCGCTTGCGTCACTTTATGGAAGTGTTGCTCTGAGTGCTCAGAGTGTAGATGTGAGGTATCGTGTGAGTAACGACTGGCCAAATGCCTGTTACACTAGCGTATAGGTTGATCACAAGCTTATATAATAGTATACTTTGCATCCCTGTATTATTTAGCTTTCTAAAATCACATTAAATGTATTTTCATAACTATAATTTCCTAAGTCTTATTTATATTATTTACCATTTTTTTCAATTCTTTCCTTGCCCTATTAATAGGGCAAGGCATCGGACTTCTTCATATTTGGGAATTCATTTAATCGCTATCGGTGGGAAAGTGTCCAGACTGCAGACGAGCTCTACAGGGCCGTACGGGGTGGAGTGGGGCATTTTCCCCGAAGGGGGAAACCGACCATAACAGTAATATTAACATAATTAGGAAAAACAAAAAGGTTATCAGCCTAGGGTTGTTTTAGGTACAGTCACAACATGAATCTGAATCTGCTTTGAAGTTTTTCGAAGATAAAAAAATAAAATTGCTGTTCCGCGTAGGTATTGGAACTTTTCAATGACATAACAGGTTTATTTTTGATATCCGTAGTAAAAAAATTACGCTAGAAACGCTACGTCTAGAATCATATTCTGAATTCATGGTTACAGTTGGCGCGTCAATGTCTACACAGAATGTATATTTGTTATTGATACAAGTATGAATTACGTAAATATCTTACTTATTTTGGAACAGTTTATATCTTTACCAGCTTTAGTAAAATCATGCATACATTCAGCAATTTGGAAGATAATTATTTAGAACATAATTAATTACACATATAATTTGAAACATACAAGTAGAGCCTAGATAATTAATTTGATTAAGTCAAGCATTATGATTATGCGGGCATTGCCTTGCCCGTGTCGATAAGGGGTGGTCAATCTTTGTCCACTTTTAAAATTCTGGTTAATAAACACTTCCTCTCTCCTTAAACATCATCATTAAGTATGGTTTCGTTGCTCTTCTTTTGTTTCATGTTTATTATTGTATATATAGGTTTATGTAGATAAGTATATGTTTTATGTAGGTATATATGTCTTTATTGTATATGTAATTGGTACACCACTGACTACACGGAGTATTGCCTCTCCTTCTCCCTTTAATCCATCCAACGGTTTTCTGTAAAATATCGCTTTTAGCGACAAGAGCGCCCATTGTGTCACCCTACGTAAAATTTCTACATTTATATCTGTATTTTTTGTTGTACGTAATAAAGAGTATTCTATTCTATTGATTATAAGTAAAAGCCTAAAATCAACTACTCAATAAACTAAAAAGCTTATTGAGTGTAAAGGAGTAAACAAGTAAATTACTGCAACGTCGAGCAATAAAATATACCAATATAACACTCCTCACGTTAATTAGTTCAGTAATTAATTAATCATAAGCAGTATGTTATAACGTTGGCAATCTTCCTCAAATTTCAAGTTACGATACTCAGGAGGTTCATTAATAACAATGAATATTTTAATAGTTTATATTCGATATCGCCTGAAAGTACTAATTAAAGGTAACTTTTGCAGGTTGTTTCTATGTTTTCGTATATAATATTTCGTTCATGATATTTTCTTTTTTGTTTTCGTAAACAAGTTTTGTTACTTTAATTAGTTTTAGTGAACACTTAATCAACGTATTCGATATTACATGCGTTTATCATAAAGCGTTTTAACTTCATACAGTGAACCGGTGTTGAGGATTATGTCCTGAATAAAAGTCATCCACAAAGTTCTCTGAAATAAGGATCATGCCTCTAAATACTAAATCCTTACTCAGAAAAGTTTGTAGGTACGTGTACTTCGCCGGCTATGGGAACTGTTGGTACGAAGACATCTACCATGAAACTATCCTATACCAGATTTACAGTAAACTAACATTCTCTATCTACACCACAATGATTTTGCTGGAAAACGTCGCCGCGTTATTCGGAAGTTTCCCTGAAGTGGAAAAGAATTCATCAGTGATGTTTTCCGCCATCCACAACATTGTCCTCACAAAGATGTTTCTTCTCTATTATCATAAAGCGTCTATAAGGAAATTAAACTATGAAATGGCTACTGTTGGGGCGGAGTTTGAAGAGGATTATGTCATGAAGAAACAATACCGTAAAGTGACCGTCGGTATATGGTTGTACGTTATTTCTGTGTACCTGTCTCTTTCTGCGTATGGGATCGAGAGCGCGAGGAGGTCGATCGTGGAAGGTACCTACGTGTCTACTATTACACAATTTTTTTCCTACGTTATCTATTGATATACCTACCTGTTTCCTTTATTGGGTTGTAAACAAATTATCATATGCATTTTTTCTACTACTAATATTTTACCCTTCATGCTACATATGTTAACTTATGCGTATCGACTGGTCCCTGCACTTCATCACTGTTATTATTACTATGCAGGCAGCTTAAAGTCACGTTCATGGTATCATCCGGGTAGCCAGATCAACGATAATCATAAATTATTTATTTTATCTGTTCCTTTCCAGGGGGCCCTTTTTATACGGTGGTCACATATTTACCGGTTTACGACGACAATTCAGTCGTGGCTTTGATTTTCCGAATATTCTTCTACATAACATGGTTGTACATGATGCTGCCGATGATGTCGGCCGACTGCATGCCAATCACGCACTTGATCACCATGACTTACAAGTTTATTACTCTCTGCCATCATTTTGAACGGATACGGACTGAGTTTGATAAGGATATAAAAGTAATGAACAAAAGGCAAGCTATAGACAAACTAAAAGCTGGATGTTCGGAAGGTATTCGGATGCATCAGAAACTTCTGTAGTAAGTTCTTAAGTTCTTTTGTTTACATTTTGTTATTGTGTTATTCAGCGCATCTATTGTTCGCCGACAAGAAATAAACAGGATTTACGGACGACGTAATTAATGATTCTAGGATGGAATTGCATCTTTGTTTCATGTAGTATATTTTATCGATACAATAAATATTTGTAGAAGCTGATATAAAATGAAATGGTTAGAAAACGCAAAGTATTTTACAAAATTATGTTTATGTATTAATATTCCGATGGAGCAGAATAGTGTTGTGGAAAACTGGCATAGCCAAATTGGATAAATAGCTTTCGGAAAAATCACGTTCATTTAATTCTAAATAAACAGCACACCTGGCACTGAAACGAGAGCAATAAAACTGTTATAGCGAAAACAAAAAAGGCCATTGGCTATTTCTAAAACCATCAGCAATTTTCTAAGGAATTTTATTTTTTTGAGCAAATTGATAATTTGTCGCTAGCCAAGAGTTTTTTGTTGAAGTAAAACCTTCATGGCTTCTTGTAATGTTCTTTGTTTAGTTTAGCAGACGAGATACATCGTGTTTTTGGAATAATAATGTCACTCCAAGTGTGCGAAAGTTCTGCCGTCGCCGTGTTACTTTTGCTGCGTTTAGCGGTACGTAAAACCTTTTTGGTGTATCTTTCATAACTGTAGGTACATAATTAATAAAAATAAATATGATTGTGCCATATTACTTTTTAATTTGGTAAAAATGTTATTTTTTTCCACTGCGCCAACCGTGCTGTCGAAAATTTGAAATGGTTTGTCCCGTTATCCGAGTAACGGGACAAACAATTTTAAATTTTCACAATAATTACAGTTTCAAGATTGTACTATTCTTGTATAATTTGTTGGGTTCTCTTTATAGAGTTCTATCTGCTTATATAAATAGGAATAAATGAATAATAAAATTCAAAGCACCTATCAGGCATCACTGAGTCCAGACATCATGTTGATAATTTATAATTTTTGAAAATTCCAGCTGTCTCCACATCTGGATCTAACTAATGCCTTCATGACGTATACGTTTGTCGGCTCCCTCTTCTTATTGCTGGCACTTAATTTGTGGAACGCGGGAGAAGTTACTTATCAGGTAATAATCATGTTTTAGTTCCTAAACAGGTGCTAACATATTTTTGAAAAAGCTCTACGGATAACGATAGCAATATAAATCTTCTGTATGTCGGCGTCCCGTAGTCTCTTATATTTGGCTCCACTTTACCTACTACATCAGAAAGGTTTATTGTAAGTATACAAAGGTTCATTCCAACATGAGAGCTTTATCCTGTCGATTTTAGCCGGACTATTGATTCGATGCGAAATGGGTACGAGTACATGCCCTGAATATTATATGTATTAGAAATAGCTTTCATCGAAGAAACGTTTGGGGTAACTAATAACGATTTTCGTCTGCAGTAATCTCTTGTAAATGAACCTCTGCTTTTAAATGTACGTTGCCATTTAGGACATTGATGCTAAATATACCTTTTTAGTGTTACAAGCAAAACTGTTTTTTTACGGTGGTTCGTGATATTGTTTAATTTTATTTATTTAACCATATATGTACACACACACATATACAAGGTGTTGTTTTGCATCCTCGTCAAATTCGAGGAGGTAACTATGCTAATGATTCTCGACACGAATCAATAATAAAATAGTAGGTATTTATTTTTATTTTTTGTATTTTTCGGAAATCGGCATGTGTAGGGCCCGTGTGATACCGCCCTGTAACTGCGCTGTAACTGTAACGCATGCACACAGCGACATAGTCGTACGACACTGCCTACCGCATACGCAACGGGGCAATTTTGTTCTTTAAAAGTGAAGTATTCTGAAATACTGTCAAACTTAAATACCTAAAAAAACAAGTATGTATTAATTATTGAGCAGGATCGTAATTTTATTTGATTATTTATGTCTTTCATAACTGCCTCCTGAAATTTGATGAGTATGCAAAACTACACGTTGTATAACAGTAAGTAAGTCTATCAAGAGATCCTGGGAAGGTGTTAGAACCCTGTGCCAGACTGCAGTTGTGGTGGCACTACTTGAGACGTGGCTCCTGCCACACGAGTTACCTGTGCTGAGTAATATCCACGAGGAGTTCAGTGCGACGGGAACCTCTGTCGTGGACAAGTCAGCGGGCATACTATGTCTTACTTACTTTCTTTATTGAAATATGTACTAGGATAAGGTTTATATGCCACCCGAAATAAAGCTATTATTATAATTATATAGGTGTGAGCAGTGGAGGTGGTGAAGGTGTTTTAGTTTTTTTGTCTGGTAAAATTTAAAAAGACTGAAAAAAAATTGGATTGACTAAGCGTTGTTGGGATAAACTGGCGGCATGAAGGAATGATTTTAATGTAGGAAAATTGAAATTGAAACATTTTGCAAAAATTACAATGCACAGCGCAGTCTCGAGACGTTATTAAACGGTCTAGAGCACACAAACTGAAGTCACGCAATGTTATTTATATAAGTACTGCAAGGATTTTTGTGTGCACAGTGCATGCCTTGTGTCGTCTGTTGGGGCGCGCGGAACGAGTGTCACGTGCATTTGTTCATCTCGCCTCGTCGAATCATTCCGCTGGTATACTTCATGCTTATAATTATATAGACTACAATACCGGATAACGAAGAGTTTTAGAAAAAAATGGTCCCGCATATTCAATAAAAAATAATCTTAATGAAAAATAATATTTTGAGGTGTATTTTTTGTTATAGTTTTGTGACGTGTTTTTTTGTTAATTTTCTATGTTGTTGTTGTTGTTTTTTTTTTTTTTTGTTTTTCGTGTTTTTTGTTTTTTTTCTGTATATTTTACTAAAAAAAGTACCTAGTAGTAATGTAAAACCAATTTGCATGCCCTAAACAGGCAAAATATGGACTGTACATTTTAAACCACCAACTTTTACAACTGGTAACACCAAAATTTTCTGCAAAAGTCAAAGTCAAAGCATTTATTTCAAATAGGCACAGAAAAGTCACTTTTGAACGTCAACATTTACATTTAAATAGAATTGATTCTAGTCGCCCCTTCCAAAAGGTAGAAATGAATGATTCTTAATAATAAAAGTCTACTAATAAAAACTTAGAGTTACCATACGGCCGGATCGGACCAGAATTTTCGAAATAAGGGTTTGTTTTTTGAAAGTGGAAAATTAAATGAGTTCGTACAGAAAAAAGAAAGTTAAAAAAGTTAAATGTCAGGACTTTTTGCAAAAGTCCGGCTTTGTGTCAAGAGTTCTCAAATTTCGAAATGGTTACCCTATACCTACTCCGAGTACTTATATTGATTTATTTTTCATCTACTGGTTTCCATTCTCCAGGCATCCTTGCTGTCGAATGCTATGTTCTACAACTGTGGCTGGCATCTCTGCGAGTTGGAAAAGGACTCTCAACGAGATATTCGAAGTCTGACCCTTATTGGCTGTACGCAGGCGCAGAAACCTCTCATCCTTAAAGCATTTGGAATCCAGGATTTGTCATATGAAACTTTCGTATCAGTAAGTAATAAAAAATATGATAAATAGGTATAGTTTAATACGTTCTGAAAATTGAATGATTGTGCAAGCTTGGTAGGCAGATATTAGTTTCTTCTAGACGGATATTTAACGAAATAAAACAGTGAAAATGTTACGTAAATTATTTTTTACGAGCTATTTCGACATAAATAGCTGAAATGACAAGAAATTACGAGGTTTTCCGAAACACCTATTAAATTTTCACGTTTCCAATTGCAGGTAGCAAGAATGACGTACTCAATATTCGCGGTGTTTTACCAAAGAGGCGAGTAATGTTATTTTAAGCAGGCAGGTATGCGGAACCGTCAAATTACGTAGATTTTTATTTTAAACCGAAAAAAAGGAAGAAGCATTTACCCTTGTTATGAGACCTGATAATATAAAGTTTAATTTCATCTCAATTTACTGTGTTTTAATCAAGTTGTGATGAAAGCCAAATAACTCCAAAACATGTACCTAGAGGTTAACACCATTTAGCTCTTCACGCAATTGAAACAAATAGTCACAGCCCTTAAAGTGACTATTTAACACGTTACGAGCCTGAAAATTAGTATTCCCTTCACAAAGGGTCCACATTATGCGCAGTAGAAAGTTTCGATAAATCCTCACACGGACCTCTAGACGTGTCTAACGACAGTCGTCGTATAAGTTGGGTAGCTATACGAAAAGGTCGCATGCTTAATGTATTTAAATTAGTTAAATTCCATTAGTTTTGTTCAACATTGAACTCTACTCTCTATGTGCTTATGGGCCTCAATGAAATGATAATTTATTGGTAATATACGATTAATTGTGATCTGGAGTTATTGCAGCGTTAACCGGATTTAAAAATAAAATAATACATAAAATCACAACACAAGGTACACATTCACAATTAAACTTTAAAAAGAAAACTTACACATACAACGCAAGACGACGAGACAGACTAGAATTGAGACAACCCAGAAGTAACTATGGAAGAAAAAATATACTGTATGAGGGAGCAAAACTGTATAATACTACCTGATGATGTAACCAATAGTGACACCAGATATACATTTAAAAAAGCCCTAGAAGAACACGTTAGAAAACAACAATAACAATACCGATTGTCACCTTCAACTCTTAATTTTCTTATTGTGAATACAGAGAGTCGCACTTACTTTTATTTTTGTCTTACTTTTCTCAATATGTTAAGTGAACTGTAACGTTCTTTTTTTTGACAAATAATGCCCGTTCTCACCATCGTTCCCTCAAACACTTCCTTACTAAGGGTCTCTTAACCTAAGAGACTCCTTAAATCAGCCCCATACCTGAGTTTGTTTTCGCCAAATCAAGGGATACCTACGTTAGGGTCACTTGCCTAAGTGACAGTTTTTTTTTAAAATCAGCGAGTCCAAAAATCGTGCATTTCGATGAAATTACCGATGTTGTATTTCATTGATAAATCATGTAGATTCATGTAAAATAAGAAGAAAAATTACAAGGAAAACATAAAACAAACATGATTTCATTTAAAATATATAGAGTATTATCCAATATCTTTAATAAATTCCTGATTAATGCGGAAAGCAGTTGCAATGCAATGCAGCATCAAAATATAGTGTCACTTAGCGCTAAGATGCCGAATATTGGACCGCTATATTTAAAGGATACCTTAGGACCATAGGTGTCCCTTACGTAACGGTGAAAACGAAACTAATACTTAAAACTTCTTAGGTGCCTCCCTAAATTTAGGGGACGATGGTGAAAACGGGAATAAATGTCTTTAAACCGAATTATAAGCTAGCCTAATTATATGTAGCCAAATTGTCATTGACCTAATAAACGGTCGTTTCTGTGTTTGTCATAAATGGAGCAGTTGTAGTTTTTAAAAGAAGAGCGAAAGAACACTATCTTTCCACTTCGTCATAGTTGCGTACCTATATATTTATGGCATGTTTTAATGCGGCAACTAAGTAAAATGAATATAGGTTTTAAAAAAATAGAGTGGGTACCATATATAATGGGTTGGCAGCTAATAAGGAGTATCGTAATAAGTAATAGGTAGCATATTAATATATCAGTAATAAGCTCCGTTTAAATTTAAACTAGCATCAAGTTTTTCTTTTGGGAACAGAATTAATATCTAAAGTTCATTTTGTATGATGTTCATGTTTGTCATAATTGTCACAGTTTTAACCAAACCTTAATTAAAATATTCTATGCGTGGTCGATGGCAGGGCTTGGTCGACGGAGCCCCGCTTCGCGGGGCTCCTACTTCTGGGTGGTTTATAAAAAAATAACCACGAAGGGGATGGCGGGGTCTATCGACCCCGCCATCCCCTTCTAACCTAACCTGTCCGAGTCGGGGTGCCCTAAAGACCAGATTGCATCCAGTTTCTCCTGGTAACAATAGTTGAGGGTGGCAGGTGTATAGGGTATTATGAATGTTATGTAAAATTTGCATTATAGGAAATGTTGCCAAGTCATTATTTATAGCTCCTCGCCTAATATTTTATTTGACTGGTATAGTTTATTTGCTACCTAAACGCAGCTGCTAGTTTTTAGTTTTTATAACACCTTTAATTTTGAACCTTACATAATATAATAGTCGCGAAAATATTTAATCGCTGGCAAGTTATTTTATTTGTTGCAAACATTTAGTCGACTTTAAAGTTATTAGTCACTCGGAAAATAATAAGCTTATATTTATAATATTCTAGTGATATTTATTTTAGAAGTATGTATGTTTGTATTTTTGTATGTATGTTAGTATATTCGCATATTATTTGTTACATTTTATTAAGTTAGTGGTTTTTGATTTTATGTATTTTATTTTCTCTTTTACTTTTACACACGCCGGCTACATCTCTTTATCTACTTTCCTATCGCAGATATACTGGAAGAAATTACTTTAGAAATAAACATCACTCTCACACACAGTTCATTTATTCGTGTCTGTTTATAAAGGGTTATTGGTAAAACACCATCAACCTCTTAAGGGGTCATTGTACTCATCATTATGATCAACTTTTACTATGAGACGCGAAAAAAAAATTAGCTGTTCCCTACATGTTTGCAGAACTGGTCAAAATGGTCTTGGTATGTAAAGATGGTGACCCATCCACGGACCAACCGCGGCAAGCGTAGCTTAACCTGATCGATCAATTCGTGCGGTTGTTATTACTTAGCCACGAGACCCCTGGTTGAACCTGAAGATGTGATTCAGTATGCCATTGCAAAAAGATCAGCCAGGTAGTCTGCAAGATTCTTACGGGGACTAGCTGACCAAAGGCGCTGGTCAAAGTCACCCGTGAAAGCTCTTGCAATTTGTATGAATATGCCAAAAATTTACAGAAAAACTTGAAATTAAAAAACTTGTTCTTCAAAGTAATCAAATTTAATAAGACTTCATCAAATGCAAATAAATCAAATACAGAGCTTGAGTGACCGCAATATGAGTTTATTAACAAAGTTTTCAGGCACCTGTCGAAGATGCCGCATTCAGTTTTAAACAGATTATAAATTACATTTTAATATTAATAGTTAATTCCTACTTAATATCCATCAGTATACAAAGTCTTTGTTGATGAATAGTTTTAGGAATTAGTGAACGGTTTCACCTCGAAGATCACCTCTTTGTAGGTACCTACTTACTGAATTTTCATTCAATAATGTAAAATCACTACATTTTATAAAACAGTCCGCCGCCACTATGTGGATTGAGTCGGTTTCGGGTCATAACTCCATAAATTCCATGTTTTTATAGATACACAGCTGAATATTTTTTTAAGATAATCCTAACTAACATTATAAATGCGATTGTTTGTTACCTAAACCACTGAGCCGATCATCCTGAAATCCTTAGGGCACCTTTCATTCTGAAAAAAATAACTGTTCCCGAGGAAAACAACAATACCGTTCTAATGATAATAGATGGCGCCACGTGCAGTGTGTAGTGTAGTGTGTTAGGAGTTTTTTTTTTAAATTTAAGTACCTAATACAATTTGTGAGTCTAGAGTGTCGATAGACCGGTTTTCATCCTCCTAACTATAATATTATAGGTGCGAAAGTAAGTTTATTTATTTATTTAACACTTTAAGCACACAAATGTACAGAGGCGGACTTAATGCCATAGGCATAGGGTTTGTTTGATACCTTAAATTAATGCGAGCGAAGCCGCGGGCAAAAGCTAGTCTAAATTAAATACCCTTTAAATAATGTACAGTGTAGGGATATAAATATACATTTAGTTTTCATAAAAAAATACAAAATATGAAATATTGAAAAATGATCAGAAATTTACGACTATCTTTGAATAATACAAAATAAACTCTTCAAAATTACTGCTATAAGTAAAATTAATTAAGAAAAAAAATAACATTTATGTGTTCTACTAGCTCCAATACTTCCATAGACTTTTTAATGGAAGATTTTCTATTTTCAGATATGTAATTTGTGGTAAGAAATAAATAAATTTATTATTATATTATTATTATTTTCTTAATGTAAGAGTCCAAAGTCTACAAATGTATATGTATAACATCTTAATTTCTGGCTACTCTTAGAGTATTTTCTAGCATGATGTAGTCTGAATCGTTTATAGTCTTTGTTCCTTGATTCCTGGGTTACTTCGGAGAGCTGTCCAAGAGGTAACACTGAATAATGGCGATGACACTTTCCCCGTCAATTAGGACATTATGGACAGATTATGGCATATAATACCACATATATTTATTAATATATCGTTGTGCTGTATCGAAGGCATACTGTCCGAATTTCGTAGCATTAATTACTTTTTCGCTTGACATAACTTGAAGTAAAACGACGACGACGATTTCTGTTTTGTGCTCGTGATTAGAGATCTCTTTGTTATTTTTACTTTTTTCTTAATTATTAGAGCTAATTATCTTTTTGTATGCACGTGTTTCTGTGACAAATAAATCTATTTTTCTTTCTTTCTTTTCTTTTCTTTCTTTCTAAAACATAAAATCGTTTTATCAATTCCTCATCAACACTAGTAATTTTTGCACTGCACTGATCATTTTGAAAAAATCGTCTATCGGTATCATCGTCATTGCTTAGGTTATCTATATCTAAACCAAGCTCTTCTCTCAACCTTCTTTGTACATAAATGTCTTCTTTTGTTTTTTCAAATCTTTATTTTTTGTTGTTGTAGCAGACCATTTTTCAAAGCCTAGATTATAAGTTATATGTAAAATTAGTTCCATAAATATAATCCAGCAATGCAAAGTTGAAAGCCCATATATATGATAAGAATTTTTATCAACAGGTTTATTCTGTACATTTTCTAAATTGTTCATCTCTGTAGGTCTTGCACCACAAATAGTTCATACAGCACCTGATGAAGTTTCTGACAACACTTGAGCCACTTTCCCGTCAACCATTGTTAAAAATAATGAAAGGTATGTTTGATTTCAATACCTTCACCATTTATATTGATTAAGCTTGGTGTAAGAGCGTCCTTTTGAGCTTTAATTTCATTAACTACACTTGTAGTCTTCACATGTGCATGCGTCTTTTGAAAATTCTATTATAATGGGCCTACAAAATCTTACTGATGATGGAGCAGGGTATTCCCACACTGTTTCATTTGTATTATTATTTAAAAGTTTCAGAGGCACTAATGAATAAGTATATAAATAAATTTGTGTCAGAAATTAACTCACTCTCTTCAGCTAAGACTTGCTTGTATTTACTTTGTCCACTTGAGCCATCACACCCCCATTTAGAATACAGCATTAAATGTGTTTTACCAACTTTTTATACACCATCTATTTGTAAAATTCTTAGAATAGATCATGTGAATTTTTGTGATCCAGCAGATCTTGCAGTTTTACTTTTGCTTTATTATTATTAATTTCTATGCTTGATTTTGGTGGGTAGCACTTTCCTTAATTGATTTATACCGACCTAGGACCGATGCCTGCTAGGGTTGCGGAAAAGTCCGAGAGGGATACCGTGGCCCCTGGCACAGGTAACTGAAGGAACACGGGTGGGTTTTAGTCAGTAAGAGTCTGACACGCCCCCACTCTGCCCAGAGCGGGGGGAGAAGTTATATGACGATTTCCCACCCACAAAAAAAAAAAAAAGGACGCGTCTGGTACAGTTGAATTCACTCATTGCGAGAGGGTAGGTGGTTAAGTACACTTTTAGTAAGGGCAATGACGAACGAAAAACAGCAATATGAGATATTTATATGAGACAACATCCACACAAGGTCTTCAGATCCCGAACTAGGTAGAACCTGTACTACGGTAACCTGATGACTGATATACATACTTATATACATATACACATCCAGACACAAGTCAAACAGTATGTAGTTATTGAGTACGCAGGTGCCCTATTTATTTATAATAATTGATTTGAAACGTGTGCAAAATGTGGCAGAAAAAACTAATTATCATGATGTGGTTATGCGGTTTCCGATATGTTTTATTGATAATTTGTTGTGTATGTGAACTGAAATATGGTGAGAAATACTCGACACATTATCTAAACATAAACTGCAATTAATAAAATGTCACAACTATAACATATATCAACTAATTTACCTACGTATTTATAAGAAATTTTTACCATTTTATGTTATAATAGATTAACATAATTATGTGATAATATTAAATTTTCTATCAAATAACATCATTTACAGACCTTCGGCAAATTTCAGCCACTGTCAAAACTCTAATTGAAAGTTCCAGATACGCAAAAATTATAAGTCATGAGATAAATATTTATAATAAATATATTAACAAACATATGGCATATTTATGCAAACCAGACGAAAGTATATAATATGCAAGTTTTTTTAAAATTATTATTATCTGCTTCTACTTCAATACATAGTAATCAACCATAAAATGACAACTATCATTAATATTTTTTAAATCAGAGCATACAATTTTCATCATTTTGAGCAGGTTATTTCACAAAAATTCATTTCTGCACAAAAACATGGACTTTATCGCCAGAACATTAAAAAAAAAATTACAAATTCTCAGCTATCCAACGAAATACACTTACTATAAAACAAGTTCAAACTACTGGAAAATGGTTGACATTTGCATAGGGTTATTTGATTGCAAATGATGTCCCCTACATCCTCTTAATGGTATGCCGACGTCTTACAAATAACCCTGTACATAAGTCATCGATTCTTAAAACAAAAGTGTCACAGTCTTTTTTGGTGTCATTTAATTACTGTTTAATCACCGTTCATTCTATTGCTATTGTCTGAAATTCTTATAGAATGCAAAATTTCCGAAAATCAATATCTTATAGACCCGTAATAAGTGAACGAAGACATCGTAAATCACATGAGACAACAGAAATTTAATATCGTCGGTAAAGATGTAATTTTACGCTAAACTTTTGCAATAGATAGCTAACTTCGCCTCATTGGGACCTCAGTTTTAGATAGAGCGGTTATTCAGTACCATTTTCCACCTAAATCAATAGGCTCTGAGCGAACAATACCATTGAGCTGGTTACCGTTTGAATTGATCACAACTTATGTTTTTGTTCGAGAATACTCTTCTTCTTCTTTTGTATATTGTACGTTATTAGTATCCAAAAATGTGTACTGATATACTTTCAGCCATTTCAAATCAGACTCAACAAACAAATCCCAAGCTTTTATCAAATCATTAAAAAAACAAATTAACATTTCATTGAGTCCGAATCCGAAATAAAATCTCTCAAAAAAGTTGATAAAGTTATTCATAATTCGTTCTTATTTTGTTTTTAATACAATCAAAACTCTTAAGTGGTTAAGCAGCGTTATATATAAATCATTCAGAGCGATTCCTATTTAGGTGCGTACTCCGAAAAAGATGTGATTACGTTGACAGACATCGCGTTTGTTACTGTGATTAACGACCAAGTCGAAATGTTCTGTTTATTGCTTACCTTTACGCGCTTTTATGCCGTATGGTCGTATGGTTACAGCGGTGAAAATTGGGACGACAGACGCACGCGGGGAAAAATCTGAACGGGATTTACTTGAAAAATGTATACCCATTTTTTGTGAGTGTATTTTTATTGCGCTTTTTACATCGTAAATACGACAAAAATATATTTTGATTACAATCATGAGTGTAGTTTCAGTTTTGGCTGGGCTTTTTACTTCGATTTATAGTGATTTTTCTCAACATTAATCAAAGTGTAGTAAAGTATTTATGTTGCTTATTTTGGATGCAAAATAAGACATGTCCTGACAAAGCTCGTGCAGAAGATATGTAATAACAATATTTTGAATTATAGACAGTTTACCAACGAACATTTCTGAGCCCTGCTTAGGTTACGAGCAAACAAAATTCTGGCAATAATTGAATGGGCGCCAGAAATAGTTTAAAAGTACCTACTTGTCAACAATTTCAGAGGTTGGAACTACTCAATGAATATAATTACCGACAGTTATTGCGCCGCATTCAATATATACTTTGGTCTGATCGTCAGACCGTCAGACCCCAAGGGCCGACTGTTGGTAAATTTGGCACCGAATCTTGTCAGTTATGTATATACTTAGCAACAAGTATAGATAAAAGTAACCAGAGACAAAGAATGATAGATGGTTATATTTTTCGCAGGGATGCGTTTTGAACACTCCTAATTGATCGATCGCCTTCTCCAAATCTTTAGAATGATGAATAGTGGCTTGCAACTTGAGAACTAGGGAATGTTGTTTTTATTAGTGTGAACAAAAAAGAAAAGCTAATATTTGGCTGTTACTATTTATGCAAAGGTTTAGAAATAATTCTTGACATCGACTTTACAAATATCAAACTCGTAAAAAACGTAATGTAAGTGTTGTGATTCAAATAACTATACTTAAATATTGCCCGAACTTAAAGTCAGGGTTTTTAATTGTTAAGTAATTTGACTACTAACTTAAATAATTGTTAACACACACATACAACTGTCATTCTTTGACAGTTGTATGAAATGGCTATGACACGGCAAATTGACGTAGGGTGCCAATTTGCTTAACAATTCATTTTCCTTGCACAATGTACCTACATAAAATAATAATAATACTAATACATAAAATATTATAAACTTAACAAAAAAATATCGCACTGTAGCGTTGTGTTACGTCCGTGTCGCCGAGTCAAAGTTAGGTCACGCAGTACCCGCCGCTACAAAGCAAAGATACTCGTACTTTGCTCGCTTCCCGCCGCCAGCGTTCGCTTGCGTGGTTAGTCGGCCCCCCGCTACATACCTAAGACCGCGCACGCTGCGATCCTTTTGTATTGTTACGCAGAGTATCCCTAAGGACTGATTTCTGCTGTTACCAATATAAAGCTGTTGTACCGAGTCCGTGTGTAGTTCATTCCTACATCCCTCGAGAACACTCCTTATAAATTATGCCCAACTCGTGGCACGTGCTCCGTACGGCAGTTCTCCCGCTCTGGGCAGAGCAGGAGGGCATGTCAGACTCTTACTGACTAAAACCTACCCGTGTTCCTTCAGTTACCTGTGCCAGGGGCCACGATATCCCTCTCGGACTTTTCCGCAACCCTAGCAGGCATCGGTCCTAGCAAACCCCGTCATTGGTGCTGACATCTCTTTGAGGCGCGTGTGGAACACAACGCGCCGTCGACCCGGGCCTGGTCCTTATCGAACGGCGAGCTGCCCATTGCTCGCCGTTCACAAGCCCACGCCTACGGTGGCCGGGAATCGGCCTGCGATTCCCGACGCCCATGGCGTCTCCTGCGGCGGCTAGGGGCGTGGGGGCGCAAATTTTGCCTCTCCCTCACGCGTTCCACCTCCTCCTTCGCGAACATTACTGCTTCGCAGAAGGAGTTGACGGTTTCCCAAGCCCTCTCGCTCCGTACCATGGCCTGGACCAAGGCCGGACGCGAGAGATCGCCACCGCCAATCGCCTCCACGAGGACACGGCGGTGCTCCGCCCAAGCCGGGCAGACCTCCACCGTATGCTCCACCGTGTCCTCTGGGCAATCCAAACAATGGTGACACCCGGGCGTTTCCTCCCGCCTTATCCGGAACAGGAACCTCCCGAAACAACCGTGTCCGGTGAGGACCTGCGTCAGGCGGAAGGTGAGGACGCCGTGGCGCTTCTCTAGCCACTCCTCAAAGAGGGGACTTATCGCCGCAATTGTGGCGTGCCCAGCGCTGGGTTGCGACAATCGCACTCTCCATGCCGACCTGAGATCCCGCCGGAGCTCTGTCCGCTATACCGTGATTTCTCGCGGCAGCGGAGCTACGCCCCGGCGTTTCGCCTCCTCGCGCCACTCCCAAATGTGCGCGAGGACTTTTGCCTCCAGATCCCATGGCGGTAATCCGGCAAGGAGGCTCGCCGCCTCACCGGAGATCGTACGGTATCCCCGGACCAGCCGGGTGGCCATGACCCTTTGGGGCGCGTTCAACCAGCGGGCTGGCCGCCGCCTCAAGGAACGCGCCCACACCGGTGCCCCGTAAAGGGCCATGGACCGCACGACCCCCGCGTAGAGCCTCCGGCAGGAGGCGTTTGGCCACCATAGATTGGGCAGGAGCCACTTTAAGGCAGCCCCGGCCCTTTCCAGTCTGGGAGCCAAAAGTCGGAAATGCTCCACGAAGTTCCACCGGCTGTCGAGGACGAGTCCCAGGTACTTCATCGTCGACTCGACGCCGATGTGAACCCCTCCTACCGTTATTTGGGTTCCGAGGACCATGAAAACACATGGCCTCGGACTTGTGCAGGGCCACCTCGAGTCCCAATTGCCGGATCCTCTCGACGATTGTCGCAACCCCGCGTGTCGCTAGTTCGGCCGCCGCCTGGTGCGACCTACCCTGCGCCAGGACCAGCGTGTCGTCAGCGTAACAAACCACGCTGACGCCGCTAGGGAGGTCGGCGCGCAGCACCCAGTCGTATTCGATGTCCCACAGATGCGGCCCCAGGATGATGCAGCAGGCCTGTCATGTGATGGGTATAAACAGTCTTTTTCGGCGCTGTATCACCCATAAGTGAACACCGTTGAGCGGGACAATCGTGACATTAAACCACAGTTAGCGATACTGGTAGGAAAGGATCACACGTCGTGGGATACTCAACCCGCAGCCATAAGTTTCGCGATGAACCGCTATTACAGCGAGCTCTGGATTTTCACCAGCTTTCCTTAACTTAGGGAGAGAGCTGCGCGCGACACCGGACGTCGTGGCAGACATGATGACTATTGTGGACAGCGATAATTTCGTCCACAATATCACGCTTGCCTTACCTTCGTAAGATATCGGCGGTGATGCTTGATGCCCGACATGTTCACGAATGTAACCAGCCTCTGCAGATCTAGTACGCAGATGAAGGCAGACGTGCCCCTCCAGAATACAAGATTTTTCGGTGGTTTCGTTTTGTCGAAAACGCAAGGCATGAATGATCTCGGCCCCGGACAGTTTGGGAAATTTATACCCCGAAAGGATGGCCCTTATCGCACCCGTGAAGTGGTTAGCCCTACTACTTACCTAATGTAGGGAGTTACTAGAGGTGAGCACGTATGACGTTACCACGTCTCTGATTTGACTCATTCATCGGTGATGTCGAGGCTCCGGTTAGACAGAAGCGCAGACGCGGCCGGCCGCGAAGATTTGATAGCCCGAACGCGATGGCGTATGGCGCTACGTTCGAACTAAATGGGAAATGTTCAGCGTTGTGTTGCGTTAAATTAGGTAACGCAGTACCCACCGCTACAAAGATACTTTGCTTGCTTCCCGCCGCCAGTGCTCGCTCGCGTGTCCAGTCGGCCCCCCGCTACATCACATACAGTCGTCCGACAAAGACGTCTAGATAGGGCAATCGTTCGGGTGTGAGGAGCGAGACGCGGGAGGTGCGAGCCCGAACTACATACTGCCACCGTGTTAGTAGTTCGTGACACAACTTTAAGGGTTGAAGATTTCAACTTTTCGGTGTTGATTTTATTATTAAAATGGTGCATACAAAGATACGACATTTTGTAACACTTGCGTGCCTGCTTGCTTATCTCTTAGATTTTTTTTTCTTTTGGACATGGGTACCATTTTCATGGTTTTTGAGGTCGCTATAAAGGAGTTAAAATCAAAATTCAAGCTGGCGGCTGCGAAAATTTTAAAACTTTTCGTCATGGGTATCGTTTCCAAGGTTTTCGAGGGTGCTGACAAAGAATATGTGGTCAAAATCAAAATCCAAGATGTCGGCCGCGAAAATTTTAAAAATTTTCCTCTTTTTAAATAATATTATATTTAAAAACGTTATAACGTTGAACATGCGAAAATGGCAGATAGGTGTGGTCGTCTGCTATTTACCCAGCTCAAATTATTTGACCTAGGCCCCATAGATTTTTTAATAATCTCATTTCATGAGTTTTTTTGATTTTTCTACACGTGGGGCTTTTACCAATCAGGTACTTACCCAATACACTATCGATTTTTTATTTTTACCACGATTACATGATGAATTTTGCAAAACATTTAACATTTCACAAAAATCGAATTGCATCAAAATCCCCTTTTTGAACTAAAATTGGTCAATAACTCATAAGTTTTTTTTTTTAATTAAATAAATTACATACCGTTCGAAAGGTCATACACCAAGGATGTTTCGATGAAATCCTAAGTCTAAGTATTGACGTGTAAAAGTGTTTGTACAAACCTACTTACAGAAATAAAATCATTTATCATTTATAAAAGTTTAAAATCATATTTTACCCCTTTTGTAAGGTTTGAAGGCTCATAACTTTTTGTCTAGCTGTTATCTGCACCAAACAATAGCTTAAGAGAAATCTAACAACAAACGAGACAAAAACCAAAAAAGTTTCGCCAGTTTCGTCTATCCTACATAAAGTAATCTTACTTCAAAGTTTTCAAACTCATAAAAATCGGTTTAAAAAAAAAACAAAATAAAAAAAAACTATGGGGCCTAGGTCAAATCATTTGGGCTAGGTAGATAGCAGACGACCCCACCTATCTGCCATTTTCGTATGTTCAACTTTCGGCCGAACATCCTGTATATTCTTATTATATTTTATAGGAATCTATATAATTTTTCGGGTACTGCTGTTCAAGAAGAATTGCTAGACAAGTCTCAGCATATGTTTAATAGCATGAAAGTTAAAAATGAAAATACCGGTAGTGATGTCACCAATAACATAAAATTCATAAATGCTTTCGTTATTATGTTGATGACGATGTTGATCTCAAATAAATAAATAAATATCGTTTACTGTCGCGACAATGCCTAGACGTGGTCGTCATTTACCATGAGATCAAAGGCGTCGTCCTACTGTATTTTCTTATACTGTGGCTACACAGAACATCGCGCATGCTGCTTTTGTTTTGTTTATTGATGATTGTGTATTAATTGTGCTGTTACCAATATAAACTGTTTTACCAAGTCCGTGTGTACTTCATTCCTACATCCCTCGAGATTACCCCTTATAGTGCTAAGATAATATTACAATTAAAGAACGTACTCATTAAAATTGAGACCATTTATTTTCCCTCTACCTCTGTCAAAGTTAACTATTTTATATTCTTGGAAATATTAAAATGAACCAAAATTTTACCTACGCAAATAGACCTTACATGTTGGCTTCATTATAATGGGTGTCCCTACCTACTATCAAATATATAAATACATTTTAAGTAAAGCAAGCCATTGCTTTATGCTTATCAAATTTATTTACTGTGAGCGAAAACCTCATTTATTTCTCTGTAAATATGAGATTAAAAATGTTAATAAAGACACCTAGTGAAAAAAAGTAATTAAAATCAGAATCAGAATCAGAGCGTTTATTTGTGAAACATAGGTATTTACATAAAGATCTTAGGTTATTATATGTGCGCTATGTTTTGCTGTGAAGGCGTACAAATATTAAAATTAAATATTTTATTGACACTATCACCTTCTTAGGCCCAAATAAAGGCCCTTTCAATTCGAATTTGAATAAAGGCAAGCGCGTATTTCACGAAGATCTATAAGATCACAACCCTTTTACCGCCTTTGTTGTCCGGGTGTCCCACGATACCTCTCGTTGTTCTTAACACCGAATGTTGCCCCACACTATGAATTTCTCCTGTATAGTGGGTGCGTTTACAAACATTTAAACTCACATACACAAACAGCCAGACCCGGAACATCTACTTGTAGGTCATACAAATATTTGTTCCGTGCGGGAATCGAACCCGAGACACGCAGCGCAGCAGTCAATCGCTTAACCACTGCGCCAACCGTGCCGTCGTAGTTATTTTATGTATTCGAACAAAATACTGAGAATTTCCTAGCTATAAAGAATACTTCGTTTCAGAAGCAGCTTATACGGCGTTAATTGCGATAACATTGAGAGTCTACAAAAATCGTTCAGTATATACAAAATTGTACCTTAATATAATACTTGACGCACAAACAAGCTCTCATTAACACACGAGTAATATCTGTTTTAAATCCCATTATGATGGAGGCAACAAATAAAATTTACAACTTGCGTAACCATTAAAACTAACTCATTACCCGCCTAACTAATTACTCAGGTGAATCTAAAGCTTGTTTCGTACATTTTACCCGGGGATTTTTGGTCTTAAACCTATTAAAAAGTTGCGTTCCCCGCGGGATTAATACTGACGGCGCTAGACCAGTTTATAAGCGCCACCCACAATTTTAGTTCCATCCAAGTCAGTTTATGAGCGTTTTGTGTTTATATAGTTACTTAAATTTTTTATTTTGGAGATAATGTTCAACTTGGGAAGTGCTGTGCTTAAAATTAATTAGGCTAAGGCCTTGACGGCAGGGCCTTTATGTTTCTTGCGCGCTCAAGAAAGCATGTCGCCGCTTAGCGAAATACTTGAGGAGATTCTCGAAGCCGTTGGATTCAGATTTTCACATAACACATAATCAGCCAACGTTCCCACTGCTGGGACACAGGCCTCTTCACTATGAGAGGGAGTGGGCCATAATTCCGCCACGCGAGCCCAGTGCGGGTTGGTGGATGTCACATGTCTTCGAATTTTTGGTTCTAGGACATGCCGGTTTTTCTTTACGATGTTATCCTTCACCGTTTTGAGAGCAGTAGCGATGAAATAATGTACACAAAGTAAAGTGCTTGCTTGGGATCGAGCCCACGACCTACAATTTGTAAGTCGTGGCCGTTACCACTGGGTCACCACTGCTCGATTAAGATTTTCAAAACAGTTTATTCGATCCCTGTAGTTGTACATTTTACAATTAACACTCTCATCGCCATACACATTTAAGGTTTTTCTAGAACAGCAGGCCGTGTGGGCGGCGCGCGGCCGCGCAATGTCTTTTACACCACGCCACGCTAGATTTTGTGTAACTTTTGCAGCACGCCATGTGTGCGGCCGGCGAGACACGTTGTTAAGTTATTATCTAGCAAGCCAAGCTCTACAAAAATAAGTGAATTTGTGGGATCACAGCGGACCACACGGCCTGCTGGTAAAAATTTTAAAATCTATAGTGGCTTGCTGCACTGACATTTATGTGGGCGGCCAGCAGACCACATGGCGGTGAGAGTGTTAAAGAACAAATATATAGCGTGTTAAATATCAATACGCGCCCTTAGCAATAAATTTTCTTTGACTTTTGTAATTAAGTACTTTGCTACTCAATAAATTTAAGTATGTCATATTTTCTGTGGAAAATAATGATTTCGATCCATTAGCAGAAATTAATTTATTTACTTGCAGTCACATTCAGCGCCCTCTAATTGATTACTGCTCTTAAATCAAATTAGTCGACGCGCAGAATGCTGAGCTTCATAAAACACAATTTCGTTTGGTTACCTTCGAAATATACTTGAATAGCGATGAACTTGATGTTCCAAAACGAAAAAGAATGGTTTTCTCCTCCTTACGCGTAAGTACCTAAGCCCCTGGAGGTGTGACCTCACGTCACATTAGCACAGTTTATGGCAGCTTTAACGACGAACACCTACAGCTCGTTAACCTCTCTATAATTCGGGAATAAATTTTTTCATTACGTCACGCGAGCTCCCGCTATGCTCAGATTAAGTGAAATTATTCTCAATTCACCTTAATCTCTCCGACATACGGCTCATTTTACGATGGCAGCAGCGTCGATACGTTTTAAAATATCGGAATTTCCCACTGTGGAAATAAATGACTGTGTGCAAACACTTTGAAGTATTTCACCAATTTATCAATTTTGTTTTCACGTATGGCCCTTACTTTATGAAGTACGTCATATTTGGGACAAAGACAAGGGAGATGAATATAACATATATCACGGGTCGGAAACAGAAAAAGTAGGTAATCTTTGTGACAAATTGTAAGGACTATTCCCAGGGATCGTGAGATATGGATGTCATTAATTTAAAACAAACTATGGGTCCCCGAATGGATCAGGGAGCTTTGACGGACGTTACTTTGATAGATGTAGCAGTGGTTATAATATTTGTAAATGTTTAAGGATTTGTTGGGTTGTGGTAAGGGATATAAAGGTACGCCATCTATCAGTTAGATGTCGCCCTTTTGTGTTCTAATATTATCCGCTAGTCCCTTTCACACATTTGAGACATATACCCTTTTATTTTTAGGCAACAAAGGTAGATTAGTCCACTTAAACCCAACAGAGAATACGGCTAATTGAGATATAATATCAAATATCAAAGCCGTCGTAATAATGATGATATTGGATATTTAGGCTCCCATTAATTGCGATAGTTAACTCGCGCTTCTGAGATGTCCATGATATTTAGTGGGATTGGAATGAAAGCGGCATGTGTGCGGGATGGTGCGCTCGTGTCGCTGGTCGCAGCCGATCGTGTGGATAATTCGCTTCATAACGAGTTGGCGGCCATCCAACCTCCACTGGATACGGTTATGTTAAGCTACACGCAAATTATTAATTTTCGCAGAGTTTTATAGCTTTTCGTATTGTTATTGTTTCTTAAGTTTATTATGTACAAAAATGTTCAGTGTCTCCCCTCCAACAACCTCTCGAATTCGAAAGTCGTTGCATTTAAGTAGACTTCACGTTTTTTTTTGAGACAACATCCACACAAGGTCTTCAGGTCCCGAACTAGGCAGAGCCTGTACTACGGTAACCTGATGACTGATATACTTACTTATACATATACACTTGAACTTCAAGTGTTTCCACAGTTGATAGGTTGAAGGCGTTGTATCAAGTACTAACGTGCTTCTTAAGTTAGATGCACGTGATTAAGTGCTCTGCTTATTATCCCCTCATCTGTCGATCGAGCTGATTAAGTTCGGTAACAATAGAAAAAGTCATTGTGTCTCATTAGCGACAGTCAAGCCTGCAGTTAAGGCGGGAAATATGATTCATTTCAGTCAAGTTTAACTATTCAAAAGTATTTATTTCCTCTTCACAACAAACAGATAAAAGGCCTCCAAACCCCCAAAGATCAGTTCGTAAGCGGCCCTTTTTGGTGGAACCATTTTTTTGGCTTTCATTGCACAACAAGTTTTGTTGCGCTGCGCTGGACAAAGTGTGTTCTGTCCATAGTCGGTTCGAACGTGTCCCAACAAATTGGTGCAAGTCTAATTGAATGTGGGTACCTAGGTACGGTCAAACAAAGAGATAGGTGTACAGGCAGCTAACTTGCAACTTGTGTGTTAAATGTTGTTGTGATTATCTACCTACCTATAGTGTGCGTGTGTGTTATGTTGTTGGCTTGCTGTGCGCTTTGGTGTTTACTGTAAGTGCAGCACAACTGTTATATAAATAAATAAAGTGTCTTAAGCTTAAAAAGTTACTAATACTGTAAGCGTATTGGAAATATGACTATTTTCGCTCGTATAAGTAACTAAAGCTCATACATGCCTGCTCTTTTCTGGGTCAGATTAGTACGTATGCTTATTACTATCAATGTTTTTACACACATGCTACTGAGTACCATAATCATACCAGCCTATTATAGTCCCACTACAGGCAAAGGCCTCTTCTAATACAGAGAAGGCACGAGCATTGATCATCACGCTTGCTGAAGTCGTTGGCAATTTCAGACATAATTATAAACTTAAATATATATAAAGTCCAGGTTTCCCCACTACGTTTTTCTTTTATCGATGTTAGTAATGTCCAAGATAATCTCAGTAACCCCTAAGTAGCGATTGCTAAATAATAATGGAATGCTTTCGTGCTAGTAATGAGCATGTGTGCCGTGTCGGTGCCTTAACTATTTTGTCCATTGTACCCAGTAGGAAAAGTCGAGCTGACTCGAATATTGCACTATTGCAGCAGATTAGTTTGGGTACCTACCTATTGCTTTTGCCCCGAATTTTGCTCGTCTAGTGTTTTAGTTTGCGTGTTCGAACGTTCGAATAGCAAGTTCAATGATTAGCGCTGATTCTAAAACTAGTCTATTCACAAGAGAGTGGAATTAACTGCCCGTTATAGAATATTACTTTCGAAATAGAAATGGTGAGTTAGCTCCTCAAAGGCAGTTACAAGATGTCTACGATGTAATGGATTAGGTACCCAAATAAGCCGCTGCAAACATAATTTTGCGAAATGAGACATTATAGATCCATCCATCCAACATTCAGTGCGAGTGTGGTGCTCCTGCAGCAGACAGCAACAGACAGCAGATGGGAATCTACCAGTGTCCCAAATGTACCTTCTCCTGCACCTTTTTTTTTTGAGTGTGGGATATCATCAAATAACTTCTCCCGCTCTAGGCGGAGCAGGAGGGCGTGTCAGACTTTTACTGACTAAAACCCACCCGTGTTCCTTCAGTTGACTGTGCCAGGGGCCACGGTGACCCTTTCGAACTTTCCCGCAACCCTGGCAGGCATCGGCCTTAGCGGACCCCGTCATTGGTGCTGACATGGGAATCTGCTGGTGTCCCAAATATACCTTCACCTGCACCCTTGACGATCTGAACAACGCGTCTGTATCCGCATTAAATGTGGCCACCTACTGGCTTCAAATAATATAAGAAACATATGTACCGTCGAAACGGCTGCGCTGCGTGTCTCGGGTTCGATTCTCGCACGGAACAAATATTTGTATGACCTACTTGTAGCAAACCAACCCCGGAAGAACTACTTGAAGAATTACTTAAAAATGTATTCTGATAATGCTTGTTTTAGTTGAAAGTTTAGCCACTAATTAGTTCGGCTAATACCTAAGTGTTGTGAGTGCCGGTATTGTTGCTTCTTATAATTATAAAATTGTAGTGCTACATATGATGGAATTCAAAACGTTTTTTCAAGTTTGATACTGTTTATTTACAACTGTTAACCTCTATTTTAAGTTTTATCTAGCAGTGGCAAAGTGTGATAGTTTTCAAAAGAGATCGGTTCAAAAATGTGTTCTTAAACTCAGGGGCATCAGTGACTATCGTGTTTAGAATGGGAAGCTGAAAGGAATCATGTTATATGAACCCTTCGCGACTGCGGGCCAAGAACAGAACTGCACAGGAACATAACAATTACAACACCAATGAGCCAAAATGTTCAGCGCAATAAACGAATAAAAATATTGGCCAGTATTTTTGTAGCGTATGTCCATGGTCCAGCTCGCAACCAGGCTGGCATCTGGCAGTAAGCCAAGCTGTTTCCCTGCAAGGCACAGTAGCATCTGGATACACCATAGTTATACGCCAGTGTCGACTGACATTAGAAATTAATGACTATGTCAGTATTGTAAGTGCATAGTAAGTATTTGGACATGTGATAATTATTATGCTGTTTATTTTAAGTGTAGCGGTATCTACATCACCCATAGAGCAACACGGTGGTCCGTGTTGCTCTATGACATCACCACACCACCACGTGTGAACTACGCATCACACTGACGTCATGCAACATCCTGCATCGCGCAAGCAGAGTTTACCGCGCAACTAGCATAATAATATATACAACGTCCCGACATCAATTGTGGGGCAGTTGCCCACCAGACGCGACACCCGTCTGGTCGGAGGAACCTCCTTTTACTATGGGTATGAGTGAACTTTACACTCTATGCCTCATACCTCTATATAAATATTATTTCAGATGAGGTAGATATATTTCACTGCAGCCTAATGAGGTTCACAGTAGTAGCACTAAGGTGCATTGAGAATCTTTAGAGAATATGTTTTTATTTATTTTTTCAATGTATGTTAATTGTTCTTTTTCCTAATTGAATTTTTGTAAGTGAGTTATAGGTATGTGTATCTTGGTAGTAACATCGCATTGGCGTTAAAGCTGTTAAGGTGTTATTTGCATAATAAAAAAAAAATATACTTAAGTATTGCCAAAAACTATGAATACGGTGATTGTAGGTATAAGTAATAACAATAGTTATTAGGTTTGTTGCAAAAAGGCTAGCTGCACTTAAGTAATATTCAGAAAAGATCATGAAAGTCGTATGATACTACTATTTAGTATGTAGTTAGAGGTACCAATCTTACAAAATTTCTCGACTTCTTCTGAGATTGAACGTAAAATTCTTGTTACATAATTTCAAAGTTAGATTTTCTTAATCGTTTCAGATTTTGTTACAAGTTTCAAAAAGCAAACGAATTGAAATCTTTTACTTTTTTATTTTAGTACCATTGAGTAATCATTGAAAGGGTTGCGAAATACATTTATTAATGAATTAGTTTGTATTTTGAATAAGTTTGATTAGTTTCCAAAATCTGAGTATGCAGAGAAAATAATGAAAGCTGACTTTGATTGACTTTTTAAATTGGAGATGTGCAAAGATATTTTATGACGTCATTAAAACAGTAATAGGTTGAGTGAGTCTTTGCTAACGATTCGATTAGAAAAATAATAATAGGGAGGTACACATCTTTACATAACAGGCATTATGTATGTTATCAAAGTATTCTTAATCAGGAAATGAACGAACGAAGAATCAGATCTGCTGTAACAAAAACTTGAAATGTTATTTGTATTACGTAACTGACCGTGTTGTAAGAATTCTTCTTTTGTCTAAAGAAATTATCGCTGAGGCTTAATTAGACTTGATAGCGACTGAAGTGCCTAATTATCGCCGTAACACAATATTATATTATTTTCTCGACCTTAACAAAAACATTTTTGGTACTAATAAATCATAATTTAGAGGCTGATGAGAAAAACGATTCAGACAATCTAATGTTACGAAATGATAGTGGTAAAAATCTACTCTGACTGAATTTATTGCGTCTAGCTATGTAGTAGGTACTCCAGCCTAGAGAATGGACCGTTATTCCTTCAAACGGTTTTTCTACGAACCCATTTTTACTCAAGATTAAAGTACCCGAAATATCCCTAGTTCATGAAATTGGGCAATAACTTTAGGGTATGATAGAGTTTTAGGCGTGGCCCGAATTGATACGACTGTGTTACTGCGTAAACACAGAAAATAGATTGAAGAATACTAGAATCAGTTCTCCCAATACTTTTACTTGCGTAACAAACAAAGAATCTTACATAACAGAGATTTGGTATCAATAAACACCTTAAAAAATGCCTCGGGCATTAAGTCCGCCTTTGTACAGTATTTATTTTTACTTGTCCATAATGTTTTAATAAATAAAAACAATTACGTTATATTACTTGTTTTTGTACAGCTTGGCCTTTTACATTTCTAGAATTTCGTCTTCAGCTCTTTTTCTTAATTTGTCTATTGTTACTGGACGAGTCTTTAAAAATGAAGGTCGTACCGGAGGCCGGAGACCGGAGGTCTGCTCATAATTGTTTAAATGTCTACATTAAAAATATTAGGAGTGTCTTCCTAAATACACAGCTGAGGTACACTGAAAGGGGTCATTGTGGACTATTGGCATATAAAGGGTTATCATATAGCCTAAAAAACTAAAATTAATTAAATTTTTCACGATTGCCTTTAAATGATTTATTCAAAACAACATACCATACTTTTAAGCCTGTAGGTATCTCTCCAAGGGGTAGGAGTATACTATCCACGTGTTTCGCCAGTTATATTTAAGTCTCATAGAATACGATCGACCCTATTGCCGTTAATCGGGCACAACTTCAGATTGGCTGCTATTGAGTAATTCCTAAAGGTAGAACCCAGTAAAACTTTGCTCGATCTGGGAATCCAGAACCCGTCAGGATCACCAGTCCCGCAACCCGCCATACTTTAGTTATTTTAAGTTTTTGTTCCAATTCAACTCTTTTGAGGTTTATTATAAACACCTTCAATACTTGTTTACTTTCCACCGCTGAAGTAGGTGTAATATTGTATTAGTAAGAGAGTAAATTAACGGCAGGTGGCGGGCTAGTCGTAGTTAATCTGGAATTTGTAGGAATAAGTAACGCTAACTGGCTCCGATCCAACGCGGGGAATATTGGGTAACTGCTCGGAATATTGGGACCGCTTCATCACTACGACTTGTGTATACCTACGTACTTGAATGTATAACTGAATTGAGTTATAACTATGTCCTGTTGTTTTTACGAAGAACATTGACGTATTCGTTTTTATCGTTTACGTCGTGTCGTGTTGCGAAGGAAGTGCGAAGGAAGGGTCAAAAGTCAGGGTTAATCTTACAATTTCACATGAAATACATGTTTTAAAATGCATGTCTATTTTCTTTTAATAACATTATCTGATTGGTGGGATCACAAATAACGTCTGCTGGGGACGTTATTTGTAATGTTTATGAGAAATAGTTGAAAGCATTAACATATTGAATATCACTAATACATTAACGAAGTTAAGGATTATTTATAGATTTGATTGAAAACACTCTAAATAATAATAATAATGACTGTTAATAGTATGATTTATTTCATAAACACTCCTCTTTGATGGTTACTGAAGCACGCGATGCGTCTAAACGTAATCAAAATCATTCAATTTAATGCAACTAATGCTGATAAGTGCGTTTGACCTAATTGGATTAGATTCCGAGTTCAATCAATTAAGTATATTATCTTGGGATTTGAGTATCAGGCCTAATGGCTCAGGGATTATGACGTTCAAACATTTAGGCTACTTACGTTTTTCGTTCGTATTTTTTCCGAGATTCGTATTTTTTTATAAGCTAGATATTTTATTAAACTTATTTTTATTTGGATATTATCCTTAAAGAGCTTTATAAGTTAAAAAAATTACAAAGACTGGTCTTATAATCCAAAGTATCTTCATTATTAACGTATTATAGAAGAACCAATTTGATTCCAAGAGTTTTAAATCTTTATTCTATAGAAAGATAATAAAGTCGGCGAGACACAATTGAACAATTTTGCTGCACAGTTCAACCAATATTCTGTGAACAGCTTTTGTTTGAGGAAAACTTAGCAGACGCATTGTCGTCACAATATTTCGAGAACTGCCTGGCAAGAAGTGGGCAGATGTTCACATGGTCTGAGAAATCTAAGCACAATTTTTTGTATTAAACTCTTTGATTTATTATTTATCTTTTCTTATTCTTGTGGGTGTTGAGGGAATTCAAGGCGATGGACTATATAAATAACGAGTTATTAAACTTACAGCAGATTACTTATCGCCATTCTTATCAAAATCTGTCATGAACTCAAGACCATGGATAACAGGGGTCTATTATGCGGCCCCTGTGGCCGTTCAACACCAACAATATAATTTGAAAAATATAAAAAAAAAACTTTGACAGCAGACATTTCCAGAAACCGTATTTTACTACCCCTTTTTCCTTTTGTGTTGCTGCTGAACCGCGCAATAGTATTTTTAAATAAATAAACGCAATACCTAATAGTCGGTAGTGGTTCGCTTGCTCCATGTCTGGCCAGGCGCCAGACATAATGGCCCGACGTGGCCCGACGTGGCTGTTTGGCCGCGATTATTTCAACTAGATAAATTTTACGCTCCTTAAACGTAAGGACGTGCAAAGAGGACGGCTTGTTGGGATTGTCTTGAGATGTTTGCGACGTAAGTGCTTAGCGGTATGAATTACCGGAGCAGGTAATTAACACCGTGGTGAAATGGTTTGGGTGAGAGGGTGGGTGGGTGTATTCCTGTAGTAGATGTGAAATCGATTCTTTCAAAAGTTTTATGTGATTATCATCACTGTTTCGTCGTTCAAAGAACTTAACTCCTTCTTAATTGAAACCACCAAAAATAGGTACTAAAGAACAGAAGATGAAATCAGTGCTCACTGATCAGTCGAGGTGAGAAAAAGGCTATTCATTCGAATTTTGTCGCATTTCTTAACACCTTATCTCCCATTTCCCAATGAACGAATTCTAACCGCTATCAGTGCTGACCTTTTGATTATATTATCGTTTCACAAAATTCAGATTAGGATCACGCGCCTCCTCTTCGGTAACAGAACATTCGGTGTCCTTAATACCGTTAGTAAATGTCGGCTGGCTGTTTGCCAAACACCCCGATAATTTACCATCGATGTGCTGCATGCAAATTTTAGTCTAATCCTTATTTTTCATTTTAAATTCGACCCATTCGCTCTTTGCCGAGGATTAAAATATGTTTGTGAGATTTTTTCAGATTGAGTTTGCTCTGTGTGGCTTGTTTTTAATTGCTAATATGATTCAAGTGGCTTTTTTATCGGGTTTTATGAGTATATTTCTGGTTAGTTTTGCCTTCTTTTAAATAAAAAATACAGTTAAAGTCAAATTTTCGAAGAGGTATCCTTGATAACCATTTGCGCGCCTACGGTAGCCGGGAATCTGCCTGGGATTCCCGACGGCTAGGGTGTGGGAAATCCACATGGAGGTCCGCCGCCCTAGGGCGGGCGGCGGGGTCTGTCAGACTCCTACTGACTAAAAACCACCCCGGTTTTCCATCCCACACGCGGGAACGTACGATCCTTCCGCAATCCCCGACTGGTGCCGGCCCGTGGCTGCGGGCCTCCTCGGGTATTTGACTCCCGCCGCGACGTCTAAGAGGGGCTCACGTGGAACACTATGCGCCGCGACCTCAGGTCCGTTGCCCCTGGACCTATTTAGGGGGGCTGGTAGAGGGCGTTGTCCACCCTCCACCAACGCCCGGTGCGCCTGCTGCGGACCGGGTTAATGGACGAGATCTCCCTCTCCCTTTCCGCAGCCTCCTTCTGCGAGACGACTGTTTCGCAGAAGGAAACCACCGTGTCTCAGGACTCTTCGCTGCCGACCATCGACTCGACTATGGCCGGCAGCGACAAGTCACTCCTAGTTTTGAGATGAGGGCACGGCGCGGCTCCTGCCAAGCGGCACACTCTGCCAGCGTATGCCGCGCCGTGTCCACCCGGCAGTCGACGCAGTGGTGACACCGGGCGTCCGGCTCCCTGTTTATGCGACACAGGTACTTCCCGAAGCAACCATGCCCCGAGAGCACCTGCGTCGTTCGAAACGACAGGGAGCCGTGCCTCCTTCCGAGCCAGCGCTCGAGCACCGGTCAGACCGCCTCGATGGTGACGTGGGCGGCGGTAGGGCGCGAGAGCCTGTCCCGCCATTCCGCCACCAGGACCTCGCGAAGCTGAGACCGACGCAGCTCCATGTGTCGCTGCATCGGAGCCCTGGGCGGGGAGATACATTTCCCTCTAGAAGGGAACACAGCGCTCTCCACATCCTCCACGAGCTTCTGTGATTTTACCTGGGTGGCAATGCATGCATAGTTTCACGTAGCGTATGCGTAGTTTTCCTACGTATCTGTTTTCATTAGAAGTTATTGTGCTTACATTAAACGAAAAAATGGTTTTACTTTATAGTCAAAAGAAACTCCAAGAAATTAGCAAGCTTTGACCGTGCAAATTTAACATTACGACAAACTCACACTAGGTTACTTCGTTGCTATAAAACTGTCATGGCGTAATACACTTCGCTTCCCCAGTATTCGTGGAAGCGCAATTTCATTACTCGCAAAGAGCTCCATCGCGGGGCGACAACCGTGAAGTTGTCATTCATTAGTGTGAAGTTATGTGACCCAGGTTCCGTGACAGACTCTATCTACATCGAATCGAGTTACCCTTTGAGATCAGCCCGATATAATTCGTAAGGGACGTACCCTCCGGCCTTTATTAATTTATACTTGTGCATGTTCGACTCACGATTAAACTAGTTACTTATTAGTTAGTAATATCTTGCCGTTTGTTGAATTAACTCTGAGTTCATTTATTATCATTAGCAGAAACTACAGATCGATTGTAGATGAAACTTTCTTCGTGTGTTACCAAAATCGACAAGATGGATTCTGGCCGAATTTTCGCAAAATTTAGATAGTCAAGAAAACAAGTGCTTTGAAAAAAAAAGAACTTGTGTTTATGACCACACGATAGAACTGAAAACTTACGACTGGAGCCGAGTATACGCTATTCAGCGTTACCGACCGACTGGAACCGAGTATACCCGATTCAGCGTCGCCGACCCGAGCGTGTCTGTTTAGTTTCGTTGACTGTTCAGAAAGAGCGCACAGTGCGCCTAAAGAGGTTTTCACTTCAATAAAACGGTCAGAAACTTCATTTTCATGATACCTACCTACTAATGAGGTTTCTACAGACAAGTGCCTTTTACAAAATGATGTAAGAATGATGAAAATGCACGCAAGCATGTCTCTACGGTTTGAGCTCGCACGTACGCTCTTGAGGTCTACGTACGACAATATTAATAGTTTTAAGGAGCGCTGTCATTGCGGCGTGGTGGCAAATTAGTTTGCAAAGTCTTCATTCATTAGTACGAAGTTGTGTGGTTTAACTTTGACGGGAGTGTTCTGTATGAGCCGAGTTGTACAAATTGTAATGTATTACGGGTTTAGACGTCGGAGAGTGAAAGCTGTGACGTGGCGCTCTGTAATTGTTTGTGGTTACGTTACTACGCTTCACCTTACCCGACACGTTTGTTAGTTAAACGACTTCATTTTGACCATTTTAGACCATCAGATTTTCCATAATGTAATAATAAGGAATAATGGGCGTACGTGACTGAAGTTTTATGAATTTATTAGGTGTTCCGTACAATTGGTGTTTATGCGAATTCAGTCACGACTTTTCGAGGAACTTACTTGTTATTTCTTGAGCTAAATATGTTTTCTTTTAATCTATTAATCTATTAATAATACGATTGTTTAACGAACTAGAAAGGTTAATTACTGTTACTAAGAAATGTCACGTGTAGGCGTAGGCAGATCTTATCTTCTAATAAGATTAGAACTCTGAAAATCTCTCTAATCTATTCTACTAACTGGGTTTTATTATTCCTTTGTAGAACTCTTAGCTGACAAAATAATTAGGTATTATGCGTAATACAAATGTCACAATAATTTCATGTTTTATGTATTATTTGTTCATAAACCAACTATGACCTTTAACCGCTTTAATTGTAATTTGAAAACTGTCATAAGTAATTTATTCATTTGTTTCACATAGGTACAATAATAATGGTTTATAAAGATAATAAAGAGTGCGCTATGTTATGCCAGAGTGCGTACAGATGTTTGTAATCAAGTAATCAAGCCAGGCAAGTCTCAATGATTAAATAAAATACAATAAGCCTGGACAGTAAAATAAAAATTATAAAGAATCAGACATTTCACAATACAAATCAATTAATAACAAATAGTAATAGAAAACAATGTCAATACATTCATGTCCTACAAGGGAAGAAAGACGGCAGGTAATGGAGTTTATTCAGTTCATCAAGGTACAATTCAACTCAGTCATTCATGCATGGTATTGTCTATATCAGTATGTAAAAACCTTGAGCTATACATCTCGCGAATCATAAGTGGGCGCGTTTTGTGACCTTTATTGATATTGCCATTCACATTCTGCCTAGCGTTTTCCCAACAACGTTGGTATTGGCTACTAGTCTAACTGGATGCAGCTGAATACCAATATTTTACATGGAGCGACTGCCTATCTGACCTCCACAACCCAGTTACTGGGTAACACGATACTCCTTGTTGATAAATTTAGACTTTTGGGCTTCCGACTGTAAAAATCTATGAACGGCGGGACCAACGGCTTAACATGCCTTCCGGCACCCATCCACGAACCGACCGCGGCAAGCGTAGATTAACCTTCGGTTGACCCGTGAAGCTGTTATTACTTAGCCACGAGTCCCTCCAGGTTCGTTCACAATTTGACACTTTGACATGGTTAGCTCATAAACAATTGAAAATGAATACCTTATATTGTAAGCAGTATGGTAAAGTTCACAGTTTATCGACAGTTTACAATCTCGCGAGATAGATTATAAACTAACGGTGATAACCATCATACGGTGACATATTTCGGCATTTTAATGTTAATATTATATTTTATAATCACTTGTGTGGTAGATAATCTTACAACATAAACACTCATTAACTCAATACCCGTGGAGTTAATTCAATTCATCAAGATACAATTCAATTCAATCATTCATTCAGTCAAGGTATTGTAATTATTATACTGACTCTGAATGTATACGAATATACATTCAGAGTCAGTATAATAATAACAGTCAATAAAATATGTCAGTAAAATACTAAGGCTTAGAAACTAACTGATGGGTTTTGATTAGGGCTTGCAATATCCGTTCATTTTTACTATCCGGATAATGCGGATATTAATATTTTACTATCCGGATTATCCGGATAATGCGGATAATACGGATATTTTTTAGTTTGTATTATAAATAATACTGATAAGCTTTTGTGACACGTTTTTCAGTCTCTCAAGCAAAATGACAAAGAAATAATAAACTATACCAATATTTCAAGTAACAATCACATAAAAAATATAGTATACTTTCTTAAATTATACAATAAAACAACGAAACCGCAAAAATCATTAGTTTTCTTCTATAGAAACAATTCTAATTATAAATTAGAGCTTACATTTATTACATATCAACAACATGCCAATCAAATCAACCTATTGAAAACATAATAATTAAATAACAATGGTGCCGATTCTCTTGTCACAAAATTCTCTAAACTAGACTAAAAATCACCAAAATTTAGTTTATTCCTGTCAAACGACGATTTCCCATTCTGAAATTGACTAAAGTGACACAACTTAACTATATTTTAGTTTGACAGCACTAAGATGGCACTGAGATTATAATTTAGGGAAAATGGCAATTTTGCTATTCTGAATTTTACGTTTTTCACCTAAAATTTTGATTGTCTTAACTAAATCTGACTATTTTTAATCGCGATTAAAAAGGTGTGGAATAAAATTAGTTGTCATGAACTAAAATTCACACCAACACCTCGACTTCAGATGCAAAAACAGTACTGTATCTTTTTTTCTTTTCTTTTGCTTATATCTCGAAAACGGTGTGTCGTATCGCAAAAATAATGAAAATTTCGACCCCCTTTGTAACCCGCAAACCTATAAAACTCAACGTGTTGGTAATATTTTTTTATATTTTCCATACAAAAAGTAAAAAATTCCATACAAAACAAGTCGAGGCCGCACATAATGCGCGCCTACGGCTCTAAAAAAAGATCACGTGGTACGGCAAACAAGTACCACGTGGAGTCGCAATAATTGTCAAATTTGATTTTAGAAGTGTCAAAATTATTTTTAAATTTAGAGATTTTATTTTGCAGAATAGCGTAAAAATTCTCATAGCCAATAGTAAGGAATTTTAGTGATAGTTTAGTTAGTTTAGTTCGGTGTACAACAGAATCGGCACCAATATCTCTTTCCCTGGCAAATCAGCTCAATTATTAAACAACAATAGTATAAATCAAATATAATAAAACAAAAATGAAAAAAATAATCAAATTGCCCTTTATAATATAAATTACGAAATTCTTTAATGATTGTTTATTTAAATTCTGGAAATATGATCTTAAAAAGCTTAAACAATCTAATGAATCTTCTTTCATGGAAGTTCCTAAATGGTTACATACATTCTTTTGTTTTCCTTCTGCGGTGTATTTATACAGCACCGCAGATTTGGTCGGTGATTTTTTAAACATCTTGAATTGTTGACTACTTTTTTTAACTCTTTTTATTATTTCATTATAATCTTGTAAACAAACTTCAGTTTTACAACCAGTTGCATGCATTACTTGTAGCTACAATAAACCTTCTTCACCATCGGAGTCTTCAATTTCTTGTACATTTATTTTGATATTAAAATAATAAATAACTTAATAACAGATAAGTACTTTACAGATGACTGCTTTTTATTTAATATTTAAAAGAGAAATACAACTATCCGTAACATCCGAAAAATCCGGATGGTGATGCAAGTAAAATCCGGATTTGAAAATCAGAGGATATCCGGATAATACGAATATCCGGATATCCGGATTGCAAGCCCTAGTTTTGATGCGGTCACGATCTTTTATGATCATTTCTCGATGAAGGATTTAACTAATCGTTACATTCGTGACTAGCGTTAGTTTTGCACCAGTAGGAGAAGGGCAGGGGTTGTATCAGTCATTAACGTTATCTATCCAACACATTCTTTGAATTAAGAATTAAATGAAGACGTTGATAAGGTTAAGCTTAAAGCGGTAGCAAATTATTTAAAACATACTCAAAATGAACGCAAATTGACGGAATTTTCCCAAGGTTTCAATAAAACAGGGCAATTTTCATGAAAGTATCGTTTTAATTTATTCGGAGTTCAATATACACGGCGGGAACCCACGCTCTCTGATGTCGTCCATTTGCATCAGAGTCTAATAAATTGAGTGTAAAAATGTAATGGAAGCGTTTGAAAGCGACTGATTTACGAGAAATTAACTGTTGGGTACATTCGAATTAAGTGCTGTTACGAGTATTAGGTATGGGTGACAATTTATGTGTGAATGGTCTACCTATTGATAGTTTCCAGTTCGTGGAAATTATAATAATACATAATAATAATCATTTATTTTACAGAAAATACCTTCCAAATTATTAGTAATTACTTAGACAACTTAAAAAATCTAGCGTTAGTACATACATTGTGTATGTCTAATATTGTTATTGATTTTTTTTATGTGTAATATTCAAATTTATATATTATATTCTATTGTGACATTGGATAAGTAATCTAATGTGTACACATACACATTAGATTACTACTACTTACTATTATTTTGATGTATTGTTGTTTATTTTAATGTAATGTGTTTTTAATTGGATTGAATTTTTATATTATGTATGGATAATTATGTCTGAAATAAATGATATTATTATTCATTTATTTCAGACATAATTATCCATTCAATAATAATAACATGTCAAAGTCATCATTACTCAAAATTAATCAATTATATAACACATTAATACAAAAACAACATTATTTCGCATCCATATATGTTTGAAAACGAACTTAGCGGAAATAAGGGTTTTAGTCAATGCCTTTATTTTTCTTTGAAATGTTTTCACTCCAAACAGCCTTTGAATATGCACAAAAACCTACAAAAAAACTGTTTGTAAATTAAATGTCTCGATGGAGCATGGAAGTCGCAAATAAGTTTTTGCCCTGTTTATAACGCAAACGAATGTGTTCATCAGCTGTTCCCAAAACTTAATTGACAGAGCGGTCGTGTGAGGTTTGGTGCCTTCTAAAATTGAACAGAGGGAAAGTGATAATAGAATGAAGGCAATTGTAAGTACTACATTTCACGTAACATTGTTACTGAAGCTGGTAATTCGTAGATTATAGCTCGATGTGGTTTTAAGTAGCATTACCACAACTTCTGTGTTATCTCAACGAGATAAGCTATTATTGGCAGCTGTTAATCCGATAACATGTTGACGTATCCTAAGCTACATTACATATAAATATTATTATTTAAGAGGTTTGCTAAAAGGCTCTCGGCAATAGCTGGTGTTCAACGAACAATCAAGCACTATGATGGTACTGACTGAGTCACTTCAACATGAAATCATTGCAATGGCGTAGAGATCTCTTATGGCTAACTTTCTTATTTAGAGGTGTAAATCAGGGTGTGGATTGCCCAGATTTGATGAGTCAACTGAGCATGAATGCGCCTAGACCGTCCGCCAGAGTTCAAAATTATAGACCTATCTCGATCAAATCTAGTCGAACCTAATACGGATGTAATACAATGCGCCCCTTTCCTATATCCTCTACAACTGTTATTACATATAAAAAAAGCCCAGCATTTATAAGCTATAACGTAGTATTCTATTTTTTTTAAATTGTGTTATTGTTATTTGATGTTTATAATTGTTTAGCTGTTTATTTTTTAAATTGTTATTTGATGTTTATAATTGGTTAGTTGTTTTTTTTTGGATAATGTTCTAGTGCTTTCCTATAATTCAGATATATGCGAAATCTATACAGTGTGAGTCTGTATAATGTGCACATATCGAAATGAGGGAATCTATGCTTAATTATATCGACCGAAAAAATATTAAAAAATATTTTAATATTTTTTATATTAAAAAAAGGCTATCTACATGCTAAACAATAGTGCGTAGCCGTGTGCTGGGCGTTTCTTTAACATTCGATAAAATATTATGGGATTGAGTTAAAAACATGCAATTTTTACCATACGATGAAAAATAACTTAAAGTAATAAAAGCTGTAGGTAATGGGGCATCTTACTCAGAAATTTTACGATAATTGTAAAAAAATATGAAAACCGATTTCTGCTATAAAAACATGTTAATTTTCAATTGAGGGTAGTTTTTTTTTCCACAAATTTCTTTTTATAAGAACGCCTAATTACTTTCAACCATTATGGAGTTTGTTTCATCGCAATATATCATTGAGTTTAAAGTTACAATGTTTTGTTTACACTGGGGTCAAAGTAGCAAACAAATAAAATTCCATAAAAAATAAAAATAAAAAATATTTACATTTAAAAAAATATTTTTTCCGTCGTTAAAATTAAGCATAGATTCCCTCATTTCGATGTGTGCACATTATAAAGACTCACACTGTATTATGACAAAGACTTTTGGTTAATGCTGTATATACTTACAGGGTTACCTACTGCTGACTCGACGTATTCCTTGCACGACGTCATAGTAGGGTTAAAATGCAACAAATTAAGCCACCAAATGTTCTACCGAAGTTCAGTAGTTTTTGAGTTAGTTACATTTTCAGTATTTTTATGAAAAATCCCAGATTAAATCATTTGGAGCCAATTTAAAAATGATTTACTGCGCGACTGTACTGAAATTTAACTTAATATCATAGTTGATGCCGTAGCAGATCTTTGTTCATAATGAAAAGTTCAAAAAGGCCAGAAACCTTGGCAAATATCACTAAACAAACATTAATTTTTTTGTGATTTTTGCTGTTACTTCATACAAAATGTTGTTTAATGAACAAAAAAAAAAAAAAAAATGCCTTATATTGTTGCATTTTAACCCTACTATGACGTCCTGCAAGGAATACGCCGAGTTACCAGTAACCCTGTAGTTAGTTGGTGAGCCTTTATATTAATAAATAAATAGCAAAAACGCTTTCTCTGTTTTGATATACGCTTTTCTTTCGCTTACATGGTTCGATTTCGATATGTCTGTCTATCACGAAGGTATTGTAAAACTCCTTTAAAAATTTGATCTACCTATCTCGTTGGTCTACTGGTCGCAAGCGATAGTTACTGCTGAGGTTCTGGTTTCGATACCCGGGTTATTTATTTAACAATAAGTATACACAAATATAAACAAACAAGAAGAAAAGAACAGAAAAATAGTTACAAACGTGATGCTTATTTCTAAAGCAGTTGCAGCCCGGAGTCTAGATTTGTGCCCGGTTGATGCAATAGGCTCGTCCCCTGGTACATGGGACTTAGACATATCAGGCTAAATGTAGGTGTACTTGTAGGTACTATAGGTACAGCTCTGCCCAACCCTTTGGGAACACATGCGTATTGTTATGATATGATTAAAATGTTTATAAAGGATAAGGTTGGTTCCAAAAATAAAACTTTTATATATAGAGGTTTCATTGAAGAGTAACATTATGGGAAACTTGAGCTATATTTCGAGCATAATGCTATTCAGGGCAATGCAAGGAGTTCGCTAAAAAGCAAGCGTAGGTATACAGTTTTCATTGATAAGGTAATACTGACTACAATATTGCCTAAGTATTCACATATTTAAATTTTACATCGTTCTCACATATACCTATATATATACCTATATTCAATATTAATGATGTAACTAATATTTCTGTAACAATATAATTTAAAAGAGTGTACATGGAGTTTCTTGCCCGTTCTTCTCCATAGGTACCTACTACGCTTTGGAAAGGGCAACTAGCTTCATATTTCTGCCTGACCGACCACTTGACAATTCCAAAGTGCCTGTAAATGGTTTAATTGTAAAAAATGCTTTGAGTTTGATTTACGTTCTGTTTTCACGGCATACAACTTTTGATACCGTAGGAACTGAATTTATTTAAAAGTCCCGTCCTAACACCAACTAAATAAGTAAGAAAGTAACTAACAAAATTTACAAAGTCCTAAAAGGGTGCAGCTGGGTCGCTGTGTAATAGCCTTTGCTAACAATTAAATAACAAAACGCTAATTTCCCAGTAGGTAAATGCTTCCATTGTAAACACAAGATCCAATAATAAAATCTGAGCATTTAAAACATGCTTAGCAAACCCTACAAGTAACACACTGTAATCAATTTCTACTCTGGTCACCCAAGCGGTAGAAATTAATGACGAAATTATTACAAATGTAGGCACATCTGCTCATATCGTAAACAGAATAATCCACAACGGAAAATGTAAAATTACAGGTCACCGAATTTCTAATTATGTAGCGAATACCTATGTTGCCTGAATAACAAGGTCGGATATATAATGTGGTGAGTTCCAACATAGCACTAGTTATCTGTTCCTATAGTTGATAATAACAGTATGGATTCTACATAATATGCAATAAATGAAACCACATACTTGTTATCGCATTTGCTGACCATATTCAAAAAATGAACGAAGTTGGTCCAGTAATTAAGTCAAAAAGTAGACTTGTAATTTTTAGTAAATTTGAACAACCTGTACAATTGGATAGTCAATGATTCAATGAGCTTGAATTCTTAAACATTGAAAAGAGACATTGCCGCGCAGTGAAAACTATCACGACGCTGTTACGCAGGTACCAACACATTTGCCTAAAATGGGAATTGGTACACCTAAACGAAGGAACTTAAAGGTACGTTGTTAAAACAGAGTGTTTACTTCTACTGAATTTAATTGGTTTGATAATTTCATTTTTTAATTTACTTTTTTAGATAATTTTTTTTTTGCTATAATTTTGAGGACTAGTATTACTTGTGGTTTCATTTATTGCATATAATTATGTGGTTTCCATACTGTATAAATACTGCCTTTCAGTTATCGATGTGGCCAATCCGTGAGTTATTATTATTGATGATGTAATGGCCACTATTATATCATCAAAAAGGATTTGTGGCAGGGCAAATCATTGTCTAGAGCAGGGTAAAAGTACCATTTAATACGGAGAAAGGACGATAGTTATACATAATACATTTTAAATTAAAAATGAGTGGCTAGACAGAGTACTTAAAAAAGAGGATCGGATAAATATTTTAAAGGTCAAATGAAATATGTTGAAACGAAAAGCGATTTCAAGAATATGTACTACCTAATTATTCTCAGAATTTGTAAGAATATGTACCTAATTATTCTCAGAAATTTGTAAGAATATGTACCTAATTATTCTCAGAAATATTAAATTTCACGGTAACCAACCCTAACTATCTATCTAACTTTCTAGTGTCGATTTCCAAATGCCTTTGATATGTTCCTACTATAAACGCTGACTACTAGCATCAGTCCGGATACCAAGCTTTACGCAGCGAGCGGGAACGGAGGGATTCCGATGTGCCGGGTCATCGGTCATCCATCGACCGGGATGTATCAACTACAGCCCAACCGTACCACCCGATCTAGCCATTTACTCGTAAGCCATTCGCTACTAAAACGAACCCTCTCTAACTGTCGATCAATCACGTTTTACGTCTATTTAAATGTACACGTGAATAAATATTTGGTGTCACGGAAACGCTATTTATTAACCCTTGAATTCCCCGCCAACACGGTCCAAGTTTTCCTTATGCCGAGGCCTCGGATGTTGACTAACTAATCGGGCACCTTGCCTCAACACCACTTTGTGATGTCGGCCTCACTAACTATTTTAGCATAGCGTTTGCTCTTGGCTCGCTACTGAACTAGTGCTAACTGAAAGAAGTTTTAAAAATGGGATGAACCTCTCATTTTTCTGCGTAAGTGTAAATGTCTTGAGTCGAGATATGCGGCTCACGTGCTGCTTGGGCGTCGGGTCACGTTTCATAAAGGGGTGAGGCCACGAATTCGCCGAATGCCCATAATAGCCGTCATCAGAACGTCAGCTATCCACGCACCCACTGACTGATCACTTCATTATCATTCTACTTGTGGTATAACACAAGAAATATGCATAAGTACAGCATATTTTAAAAACATCGGACCGTACTTGAACCTGTATTCAGAGTTCGAATAAAAAACTCAATAAGTTATTGAGAATGACCTATTTGCGTTTGTGACTTCTGAGGGAGTCATAATAATGGCTGCGATAAGAATAAGCGAATAATTCCACGTAATGACTATGTAAGTATATAACTCTCGACCTTTATCATTCTGAATATCAAAATCAGGTGCTCGTAACTGTAAACGGCTACGAATAAATTGAATCTTTTTAAAATAATGGAGCAATTTCTTAAGTACCGAGACGTACCACTTTAAGTTAAGTCTTTATTATCTGAACTTTCTTGATGTAATAAATTAAGTCACTCCAACTATTGTAGTTTGTGCCCAGAACTACACTCGAGAGCAATGAATCCGGGTCACTTAAAGAATGTTAAAAATCTCGGAAACTAAAAATGATAGGTTAATGCAATAAATTGTATTTAATAGACAATGTAATACTCCTTAAATGAAAGTAAAAAAAAAATACATTTTATTAACACAAAATTACATAAAGAAAAAAACTGCTGATCTCTCCTTAAAACAAAAATAGGAAACATGAAATTTTTGAACTTTATTACGATTTTCTTGAATTTTAATACTTCGTATTGCCTCCTCGTGCTTCCATTACTGCGTTTACGCGGTTTGGCATGCTGTACACCAAGTTCCTTATATGATTTTGGGGAATATTCTCCCATTCCTCTGTGAGAGCAATTTTGAGCTCACGAAGCGTGATTGGGGGAGGGTTTCGTTGTTTTACGCATCTGCCTAGCTCGTCCCAAGCATGCTCGATCGGGTTGATATCCGGGCTGCGCGCTGGCCACTCCATACGAGTAATGTTCATCTCTTGAAGGTAGTCATTCACAATCCTACCTGTATGAGGTCGGGCATTGTCATGCATAAATATAGCATCCTCACCTAAATTGACCATAAATGGACCAACGTGATCATTGAGGATTTCTTCCACATATCTTACGCTAGTTAAAGAGCCGTTTTCTATGATCACCAGCTCTGTGCGACTTTCAGAAGAAATTCCGGCCCACACAAGTACAGACCCACCACCGTAGGCTACTTTTTCTTCGATGCATGCTTGCTTGAATCTTTCCCCTGGTCTTCGATACACTCTGTGTCTTCCATCGTGCTTGTAGAGCATAAATTTTGATTCGTCGGAGAACATAACTTTTGACCAATCTTCAATACTCCAATTTACGTGGCTCTGGGCATATCTTAGTCTTGAAATACGATGCCCACGCTCCAGTTTAGGGCCGTTTGCAGGTCTAAGGGGTTTTAAGTTAGATTCAGCAAGCCGACGTCTTACTGTCCATGCACTTGGGTTACTTCCTCCGAGGCGTCGAAACTGATTGGTGAGTTCAGTTGTTGTGAGAAAGCGATTTCGAAGCATGGTGTTCACCAAGTATCGGTCTTCTCGTGCTGTGGTACACCTGGTTCTGCCCGTTCCTGGTCTGCGTAGGTTAGAACCAGTTTCTTCGTAACGTCGGAGAACTCTTTGTACTGTTGACAGCGACACACCGACAGTCCTGGCTGTATCGCGCTGACTCCGGCCGGTTTCCAGCATTGTAAGTATTCTGGTGCATTCTTCAGGCGTAAGCGACATAATTTCAGCTTGAATAATGAATATAGAGCACTATCAACATGGTTTATGTACCCACATAAATGACAGATTACAAACAAAAGCAAAACCAAATGCTGTAATTTCGTAGTTCCATCTTCGAAAGTGGCCCTTTTTCAAATTTGATTTTTTTATGATATAACTTTACAATAACTAAGAAGTTTTAATACCTTCATTTAAGGAGTATTACATTGTCTATTAAATACAATTTATTGCATTAACCTAGCATTTTCAGTTTCCGAGATTTTTAGGATTCTTTAAGTGACCCGGATTCATTGCTCTCGAGTGTATTATATTATTTAGGTTAGTTTTAAAATTGATCTCGCTATTTACATAATGGTTAGAGTAGTTAAGAATAGATAACTCATAGTAACTCTAATTAGGTTAAAAGTATCTCAATAATATGGGTATTAGGTAAGTACTTGCCGCGAACCACTCGGAACACAAAATCGGGAGTGTGAACCACGATAGCGTAATTCATCAAACTGTGGTTTGAATATTTTCCATTTAAATTCTTTTAAAGTAATAGATTAGCAAATACGACGAAGCCTTGGAAGCGAAACTCCCATGTGTCTGTCATTTCTTCGAAATCCATCATACCCAATGTGTCATGGTTTCCAAATATTAATAAGATTTGTAGTGATTTTAAATACTAAATATAAAATTGAAAGTCTGTGATTTGCTTCAAATGATTTTTGTATCAGTGTAGTCGTGAAGTTTAAAGTCTTTTAATGCTCTAAGTTTAAAGTACTATCTCATTTGACAGTTACAGAAAAATTACTGGTTTTATAACGAAACGGAATGGAAATTATTATGATGTTTGGAACAGCGCCTAGTTTTCTAAGTTAGTTCTCTTCGAGCTTCGAAATTAAAGGTTGTCTTCAAGAATTGATATTATGTTGAGTACAATATTGCTATGTACCAGGTTTGTATGTGTGCAAGAATTGAAATAAGTACATAAATGTTTATACTGGAAAAGGTGTGTTCATTTCAAACGCGATGGTATTGAAAGAATAATAATAATAACGTTTATTGGACAAAATCAGAACTTAGCCTACTACAGACTCAATACTAAAAACATAACATATAAGAGGCTTCTAACCTAAACGAACTCCTGATTTCCAAACTAGGTAAACACCTGTATCTTGGAAATCAGTATCTTGATAATGCATGGTACTTTGTACTTTTTCGTACTTTCCCAAAAGTGTAGATCTATTTCAGACTAGCTTTTGTCCGCGGCTTCGCCCGCCTGGATGCCGGAAAGTATCCCACGGGAACGTACCGCCGGAATCAAAAGTACCCTATGTGTTAATCCAGGTTATAAACTATCTGTGTAAAAAAATGTTAAATGTTAAAATGTTACTTATATTAACTGTGTTTAAAAATGCATACAAATCCGTTCGTCCGTTTTTGCGCCAATCCGGAACATACATCCAGACAAACAGACAAACGAACAAAAATTCTAAGTTACTATTTTATAAGTTGTATACAATATGTAACAAAAACCCTGTTGTTCCTTTTAGGGACGTATACATTTACCTACAAGAACAACATTGATGAAATTATAATTTAAAAAAAATGAGCATTGGCCAGTCGAGAGGTCAATACCAAATAACTATTAAAATCGGCACATTCAAAAAAATGTTTAGAGTATCTGATTTTACAAGTACATCTTTGTTTCGCTAAATAGCCTACGAGTTCGGCGACTTTCTTTGAACCGATAGAAGATGCCGCCAAAAGCTACCGCGGCGCACGTGCGTGCCTACCTACCCCGCGACCCCGCCACCCGCCGGCGCCGCCCGGCGAATCACTTCATTTATCCTTTAGTCTCCCGCGCAACCTAGTTTTGAACGGATGTTATTGTTGACCTACGTAGTGAGTGACTTGTGATTTGTTTACGTTTACCATGTCCTATTCTAACGTAGAATATTTGAATATGCTGATGAGCACGCAGACTCTACCAAGAACGTTTAGCGAGTCTACCATTACCATCGGTGATTGCATTCTAACGTTTGCACGTACGTACAATACCGGAAGTGTGCCCGGACGAGAGCAACATCGAGCTGACGCAGGAAGAGGCAGACCGAGGACTGGAGACATTGACACCGAGGAGCAAATGTTGGACTTGCAAGATCACTGATCTGACGCCTTTAGATTCTTTCCTCTGGGGCAGTGTAAAGCAACAGCTGTTCAAAAACACGTGCGATACGGAGTTCGAAATGCGTTCACAGATAGTAGCAGCATTTGACCACATCAAGTCCGATACCTCCGTTCTGCGGAGCGTACGTAGGCGTTGCAACAAAGGTGGTCATATCGAAGAGCATCTCCGAGTCGTCAAATAGACATCATAATAAATTAATGCATTCAAATAAACATAAGGTTTTATGTGACAGACGCGGCGACTTTGTTTTTTTTTAATGTAGTGAAGTGTTAAATGTAGTTTTAACAATTATCAATTGTGCAAAATACCGTGTAAACCAACATTTTCAAACATTCATTCGTTAAAGTGAAAAACAACAGCTGACAAGGTCACGAACTTTTGTAGCAAAATATGTAGGTAAGTGGCGCCGGTGTACCGGCCGGCGGCACAGATCAAAGAGTGGGCGGGTACGTTCAATTTTTTTCTGGTTCGCGTCATCGCTTCATGCAGAATTGCAGAGGTAAGAAATCAGTTAAACATTACAAATATTAATTATTAAATATTTATTTTAATAATTTTTTTGAACAGTTTTTTATAAATGACTTGCTTTATTACGTATTTAGACCGATTCTTAAAACGTAGGTAAAAGGAACAACAGGGTTTTTGTTACATATTGTATATGTTCAGCGTATTTTCTACTTCCACCAATAATACGATTCTATTTTAATTTTATTTTCTTGCTTCATCGATAAATTAGTAAATGCTAAAATGTGATGCGGTTACAGCGTTAATCGGGCGAACTGGGCCGACCAACTGATGGATCACCGCAGGCTCTGTACTCACGATCAATCATTCGCTCGTTCCCGGGCCCGCAACCGAATTTGCTTTAGTGCTCGTCTGTGGGCAACCTATCAAGTAAGTAATGAGCAAAGATGCTAAGATTTTAGATCGCAATTTTGTCATAATTTTAGGATTTCATTTCTAAAGATGTATAAATTATGACATGCCTAGTCTTGAAATTAGGACGTAAAAGTGGTTTTACGCGACCTGAATTTGCTGTTTTATATCAGCCAAGTAACGCAGTCGTATTACAAACTGAACGTGCAATCGACTAAATAGGATATTCATTTTAAATCTGAATCCTGTGAACCGAATACTGTGGTCACTCGTTCCGCGAATTTGGTGAGATAAACAAGAGGTAATTGTGAAAGAATCAGGGCCGTGAGTAGTCTGACAGAAATGGGTAAGGATTTCCTCTAGACGGTACCTTGTAAAAAAAAAATATAAAAATAAACTCGACACGTTAGTTATAAATTTTGTTTTTAAAAACGTTTAGAAACCTCATGCATTTTGGAACAAAGCATTCCTATGCTTTGTTCCAAAATGCATGAGGTTTCTTGGATAGATACCTATACCTACCTATTTGTTTCAGGCGTTTGCACGAATTAAAAGTACCTACACTTACATCTCATCATCTTTCCTTCATTGTACCAGAGAAAATAAGCGTTAATCTTTGTAAAACCGCTTAGTCCCTTTTAATTAATACGATTATGAATACGTCGAAATTTACTTTCCGCGTCTGATCCTAAATCAAAGAACCAAAAATAAAACGGCATTCATTCGGTTTCGGCTTTTGGAGGTATAATTCTATAGGAGTTGTTATAGCGTATTTGCCGACGATAATCCAGTAACATTATTTTAGACAATTAGGCTGATAGGTTAATTGAGTATATTAAGAATAGGTAATAAATAATATAATATAATATATAAGTACATATAACCAAGCCCATTATTGAATGATCTGTAACCAGTCGAGTTTGCATTTATTAATTAATTCTATAGAATGTAGAGATGGTCTTAAGTAAACTAAGTGTTCGCATATTCATTCATATCGGTGACTGGCCCTACAAGACAAAATGACAAAATACGAATCTTATAGACAGTCGCCAATATGAGAAAAATAAGGCAGTATGTCGTTTGTCTTATTTTAATTGTAATAGTAGTGTCAGCTGAATGGAATGAGAACAGAGTTAATTTTCAAAATCAAAACAACAAAAATCCCGAAAATAAATTCCAAAAAACAAAAAAAAAACGCCGAAAATAAAAAAGAGCATTTAAATCACTCTAAACGCCGTTATAGAACGCGCCATTGATTTTTATATAACTCATTGATTTCGTGTACACCAAAGCGGGGTTATGTCTACCTACCTACCTAGATGCAAATATTCGCATGAGCACAGCTGTTATAAATTTTACGATTTCTGGAACTCCGTGACGACGTTCGATCAGGGTAATGTTTATTTGAATAACATTCAAGTCTGTCGCCGTTTACAAGGGCAGGCCATGTAATATATTTTCATTATGTAGATACCATTTATTCGTGGGCTGCCGATATTGACTCTTTATATGCTTACCTTCAATGTTAACAGTGTACCGAAGAGCTGGGGAATGTACGGCTTTTTCATTATATTTACATAACGTTTTTCCAGTTCGCGTTTACATATTTATTATATACTCACCTCTATGTTGCATGGTCCATTGTGGAACCCGAACGCTTTTAAAATTTTATTTGTTCAGCTTAGTTCTCGGAATTGTGAAAATAAAAATATACGCTTTGAAAATATAATAATTTTGTATTTTCTGTAATCCTTTTCCGTTCAATACAAGTTGCTAATGATGGTGCTCACTCCTTATCGAAGTACAAAAAGAAAAGTCAAAATATTACTCTTGTTAACGACGTCAGTTTGATAATGTAAATGAAAATAGAAATCTTCTGGACTAATTATTTAATTAATGTATTATGTAGCCATTTATTTATTTATGTATACATTCTTTATTGTACACCACAAAAAACATAATAAAAAAATTAAATTGAACACTACTTAATATACAGTGGCCATTGCCATTTACAATCTTTCAGACGGGTTATCTTCATCTGTCAACATGACAGGCAGTTGTCTCTTCGTAGACCAGATGTGACGTCACAGCAGTGTAGCCAACTTATATCTACGAGGTATCGTTATGTTTCTTAACATAATTCGACCCCCTGGAATCCGTGATTCCAAGGATCTCGGTATCTTCTGTTGGTAGAACGCACACTCTTGTAACAGCTCTGCGTATGACACTCTTGGTAGTGGTAATGTCTACAACCCTGCAGACACCGTCAGCTCCACAGTGTAGTTTGTTTATGCGCTCCAGCAGCCACTTCAAAGGCGGTAGCTGCTCATCTGTAATGACGATCATGTCTCCGACTTTGACGCCTAGACCCTCGCCGCGGCGCCACTTCACACGCTGTTGCAGTTCGGCCAAGAATTCCTTGGTCCATCGATGCCAGAAGTGCTGTCTTTCTAGCTGCTGATACCGATTTATGGATATCTTTTCAGTGACGGGTGACGGTAACGATGACAAAGGACGTCCGATAAGGAAGTGCCCCGGGTGTTAGCGGAGTGAAATCCGATGGATCCGCGGACATCGGCGTCAACGGCCGCGAGTTTAAAATTGCCTCTGTGCGAAAAATGTATTCAGCTCCTCGAAAGTTAAGCTGGAATTGCCTGCAATACGTTTTAGATGGAACTTTGCGGCCTTTACACCAGCCATCCAGATTCCACCGAAATTAGGAGCGCAAGCGGGACTAAACTCGAATTTAATACCTTCACTCGCACCGAACTCCGCGACGACAGACGTGAAATGGTTTGCAGCTTGTAGCAGTCTATTCAACTCAGCGTTTGCTCCCACATAGTCCTTACCGTTATCGGAATAAGTAGTACGTGGCTTGCCACGCCTCGCAATAAACCTACGCAAGCACAATATAAATGCGTTGGTACTAAGATCGCTGACAATTTCTAAATGTAAAGTCTTTGTGGAAAAACAAACAAAAAGACAGAGATAACATTTAGATGTTCTCGAACCACGACCTTTTCTGCTAGATATGTGGAAGGGACCGGCAAAGTCGGTGCCACAAGTCTCGAAGGGAGAGCTAGGTATGACGCGAGGTTTAGGTAAGTTACCCATCATAGGTTGTTCAGTCTTACCCTTTAATCTTGTGCACCGTACACATTTATTTACGGTCTGTGCAGCAAGAACCCTTCCGCCAATAGGCCAAAAGGTGTCGCGTATTGAGCACAACAACTTTTGCGGTCCACAATGCAACGAGCGAAGATGTTCTCTAGCAAAAAGAAGTTTTGAAATAAGTGTTTTGAATCAATGAGAATGGGATATATTATGTCATAAGACACTGATGCTCGCTGAATGCGACCGCCAACTCGCAATACCCCCTCATAATCAAATATTGGATTTAAGGACAGAATACTTGATTTACGATTGAGAGATCCTAACGTTTTTAAAGAATGAATTTCATATGGAAATGAATTTTGCTGTGAGACTTTGGCTAACACAAGTAAAGATCGTTGCAACTCATTGACACTAAGTTCACCTATTACTCTATCCCTTTTATTACCTTTACAATTGCCTATAAACCGTAAAGCGTAACCAAAGACTCTCTGTAATTTATATATATTGGAATACCTATCGAAGGGAACCACTTCAGGAACTTTGCACTGAATGTTTAAACAAACCTTTGTTTCAGGTAAAACTGTATCAACTGGTTGGTTATGCTGAGGCCATTTGTCTTCAAGTTGTGCTAAAAATGAAGCACCTTGCCACCATAATTTACTTTTTTGGAGGTGCTGCGGCATTACTCCCTTAGACACCAGATCTGTCGGATTGTCTTGATTTGGCACATATCTCCACTCGTGGCCGTTAGTAAGCTCTCGAATTTCTTGTATTCGGTTACACACAAAGGTTTTAAGCGTCCCAGGCTGCGATTGAATCCATCCTAAAACTATTGATGAATCCGTCCAAAGAACGCAGCGAGAAATTTTCAACTACTTAAAGCGTAAAGATTGCCAAACCTTAGTGAGCAATCGAGAACTCAATAGGGCACCCATTAACTCAAGCCGCGGTATTGTAAACTCAGGCTTCAAAGGAGAAACCCTCCCCTTGGCACAAAAAGGTGAATTGTAATCTTTCCTACCTCGTCAATAGACTTAAGATACAAACAAGCGCCATATGCTACTTGCGATGCATCAGAAAAACAATGTATCTCTACATCGCGTGGAGCTGTGCAAATAGCATGCCTGGGAATTTCAATAGAAGACAGTGATTCTATAGTTGTTAGAAATTCTTGCCACTCAGCTCTGATGTGGTCTGAAATGGGATCATTCCAGACACCCTTCAACAACCATAATTTTTGGAGCAAAATTTTGGGAAGGATAGTAGTTGCTGACAACAAACCAAGAGACAAACCAGATCAAAAATCTTTGAAGCTGTGTGTTTGGTGTGTGGTCGAGGAGATCATTTAAGTCCCAACACTGTGGACTCCTTGGAAAAACTTTGAACATCATTAGTAATAGGAAAATCCTCAAAAATATCAGGTGCATTTGTCCTGAACTTCCGTAAGGGAAAACGTGCTTCAGACAATTTACTGAAAATAGCCCTTACAACTCTTGCCTGGAATTGGAACCAGTATTGAGGTCGTCAACATAAAAATCATGCTGAATGACATTAGTTACGTCCGGTTGATCAACACATTCTTTGGACAATTGCAATAAACACCTACTACTTAGAAAAGCAGCAGAGGCGGTTCCATAAGTAACCGTGTTTAATTTTAGAATTTTTAGAGATTGAGACCTATTATCTCTCCAAATAGTTAAATGTAGATGCTGTTGAGAGTCATCAATTTTTATTTGCCGGTACATCTTGTCGATGTCACCAGTAACGACAAAGGCATTCTGGCGAAATCTTAAAAGAATTGACATGAGGTCATCCTGAACCACAAGCCCCACCAGCTGAATGTCGTTGAAGGACTTTCCGGAAGTAGTCTTGCAAGAAGCATCAAACACCACACGTAAACGGGTTGACTCGCTTTGACTTCGAATCACAGCGTGATGTGGAATAAAGTTCCCAAAAGGAGGCCTCTCAACTTCAGAAAGATGCCATAGTTGCTCATACTCATGAATAAATCCTTTATATTCTGCTTTTAATAAAGGTGATTTGTCAAGCCTTCTCTCAAGATTGAAGAATCTTTTCCTGGCACTATTAGTTCGCGCGCAATAGTAAATATTGCGCGTGAACTACCTAATAGTGCCAGATCTCAGATTACAAGAAAACAGCACAAGAACTTTATAAATAAGTGAAGTGAGTGTGCGTTACATTCCTAAGCAAATGTAAACATCATGCGACAGGAAATATAGAAAATTTACTTGACAGTAAGCAGCTGTTACCGTTTGGATAGTGCATAGCATTACATAGGCCACGAAATGGTAGGTACATACACACGCTTTAGGCAGGCAAATATCACTCAAAACCCCGTTTAATATGCATGAAAAGACAAGAAGAAACTTAACAAGAAAAGAACTTATTTAGCAAAGCAAACATCTATTATTGCAACAAATCTCCAATCGTTTATTGCCAATCCATAATGTACAATTACAGGTGGTAGATAAAAGAAAAATAATAGAATCAATTATGGACCCTGTCGGGCACAGCAAATTTTTAAATAAGTAGAGAGAGGAAGAGCGCTTTATTAACTTTCTTTGTTCTTAAGTTAGAATTATTTTATATCCTATATTACCTATGTATTTATGTTTCCATTCATTCACTTATTCTATTAATATTTTGTATGTTAAAATTAATATAATTTTTGGTATATCTATTCATTTATCATTTATTTAATTATATATATTGCTTATTTCTTTACTCGCTTAATTTTTTATGTGCACTTCAGAGCTCGTAAAATGCTCGAGAAATAAAATATTAACTTCGATGCACTGAAATCGAGAACTATGGGAAGGAAAAACACATAAACTCACACAAGAGGCAACTAGAAAATCGCGGGCGTAACGTATTATAACAATACCGTACGAGTACGTTACGCGGCAAACTATGACCAAACTTGTAAAAATGCAACTTCCCCGATCGAACGCCAATGCAGCAGCAGACCAGCAACGCAGCTAGCAGGCAGGGCAGTCGCCAGTCAGGGTAGGCACGGACAGCAGGCAGATCTATATCCTTCCTTTTTTCTTCTGTTACAGCGTCTTCGTGAACGCAATGGCCGCCATCACACGTAGGTATTGTTTTTCACGTGTAATACGCTTTTCGATTGCGACGAAGGCAACGATAACGTCGGGGTCACCAATGTTAACGACGTCAGTTTGATAATGTAAATGAAAATAGAAATATACAAATTCTTCTGGACCAATTTATTTAAATAATGTAATTTTTTTGTTTTAAAAAAAATAGTTTACATGCTTTTTTTTAAACATTAAACATACCACACAAACCATCGCAGGTTTAACAGCGGTATGGCCAGACACGGCGACTCGGTGCCACTACATCTTAATTATTAGTTTAGGTTTCAGGTTATGTAGCCATTTACAATCTTTCAGACGGTTTATCTTCATCTGTCAACATGACAGGCAGTTGTCTCTTCGTAGACCAGATGTGACGTCACATCACTGTTGCCAACTTATATCTACGAGGTATCGTTATGTTTCTTAACAATTCTTCATAACATTTATTGATACAACAACAACATGCAAATACATAACTGATATAACAAAATACAAACAAAAATAATACATCTTGACCTGCTTCTACGTTAACCTGTCGCAACCACGCATGCATAAGTCACTTCGTACAGCTCAACACCATTTAAGCTCACCAACCCGCAAGCGCAGGCGCTCAACTATCAGTATCCTGTTTCTCAGTAATTCAGTCACCGTAAATGATATTTGATGCTGAATACATGAGCCACTTGTGCATGGATGATTGCGGCACAATTACATGTATTAAGTGGTTAATTAATACCAATTCTAGATACTGTGAATTTGATTTCTAGTTAAATGCATTAAGTCTCCGATGTGTCGAGACGACTAATAATATTGTTATGTGGGCTTCTGTTTTTTGTCGTCAATTATGCGTTTATGAAAATATTTGTTCCAATTTCACATCGATTTTCCTTTTGCTGGATTTGATGGTTAGAAGCAACATTATCAGTCGGAGCAAATTATTCGGTCTCATTTCTTATATCATTTTCCCTACCTAACTTCCGATTAAACAATTTATTATGTCTAAAAGTGTTCCAAACCAGTTAAAGGAGACTCAAGCTCGATTTTGGAGAAAACTAAAACTGTATCAATATACAGGTTCCGTTTTTCTCCGAAATCGAGCTCGTGTCTCCTTTGACTGGCTTTGAACAGTTTTAGCTCTTCCTTATCGTTTTGTGCTGTATTTCCTTTTTCCTTTATTTTATAAAACTCATCCTAGATCGAAGCAAAAACTATTTCTAAATAGATGCAAATGAACCTTTCCCGATATACTTAACAAGTAAATAATGCTAAAACAGATGAAGATTTACACGTTAACAAAGTTAATTTGCCCAATAGCTTGCACATTCACTTTGTTTGCTCAGTCTCCTTGCACGTCAGTGTAATCCTAGCGGTTTCTGTAACCACGAAATTAGTTGGTTCATTGTGACCGGATCTAGGTTTCGTTTCGCACCAAACCTGGCACTAACTATCATTGAACTGATGTTGTGGTGTCTAACGACGTCAAACCACGGAAACACAGGTTATCTTCATTTGTGTTGTTCAAACATAGAATTCTGTAATAAATGAATAGCTTTGTTTCCTGAATCGGTCTCAGTTTGTAACTTTGGAGTCTATTGTGATATTAAAAGGTTGTGTTCATAAAAGTCACACTTTATGAGACACCAAACATGTTCTCTTTTTAATTTAGTATGTTAAATTAGATTTTAATTTATCATATAGGTACCTAGCATGTCCCAAAACAACTTAAACATTTTTTTATCCTTTATTAAAAGGAACCAGGTTCTTAGTAATTCATTACAGTCTAGCCATAAGACTAATAAGCAATTTTAATCTAACTTAACTTTTAACGTGATAATTATTTTAAAACTTAGAATAGTGCTGATGTACTTTTCACAAGTACGTTACACTTTCTTAGAGTCTGATATATTGATGTAAACACTTTTTGTTCATGTGTTATTTTATTATGCGTGTCATTATGTATGAACTTAAACATGTGCATTGATTTTACTCAAAACCACTATTTCGTGAAATTACTTAAACAGTACCTATCGAATAGTAGTTTATCTTGACATTAATATTCCAATCTCAGTACAATGTCAATACCATGTACATACATAGCGATCGATCAGCGATACATAGCGCTAGTCAGCACGATATCGCGTGCACTATCATAACAACCACAAATATGACTTTGACTTTGAAAGTACAATGAGGACATGTCTACATGGACGTCCATCTTCTAAACAGTATAGGGCTGAGTGCATATCGAATACGAATTTGAACGAAATGAAGTCGATATTTATATTGAACAGACTGTGTTTTTCAGATATGATCGATTGGTATGCTTGAAGGAGATATGGGATTTGAAATAGGTACTGTCGTATGACATGTATGTTATAGTAATATTTTTCCGCAGTATTGTATAATTTTCAAACTGTCACATACCATTCGGAGTTTTTTTAAATTTATTTATTTATTTTCTCCCACAAATAATAGCGTACACCGTATACATTTCAAAAAGTTTTAAGATGGGAGACAGGAGCCCATACTAAGTAAATCCTGTGCTACGGGTGTGTGTATTTTGGGTGTAGGTTTGTTTTTACACGATGAAACAATATGAAACTCGTACACAATTTACCGATTCTCCAGTATTTGATGGTTTTTAAATATTCGGATGCCACAATCTCGTGTCTAAATTGCGATCAGCCTAAAGCTATGGCCGCACTGGACGGCAAGATTGAAACAATTTCACGCGGGCGAGGGGAGTTCGTGTCGCGGCTACTTCCTCAAGATAAAGGGGCTTGTTGCGGTCATGTAGCCGCTGCGGCATCTTATCTGTGAGACCACACCCTAACTGTTGTACATTATGTTCATAAATATATTATACCGATCTTGAGGACATATTATTTTGAAGGTGACACAAGGAGACTCGTAATGGGCGTGTTAATGTTGTAATGTACGTAATTATGCACGATATTTAATGCTTTACGTCTATGCGGTCTTTCGTGGCTATTAGCGGTGTAATATAAGTGTTATATACCTACTTTAAAGTTTGATTTAGTGTTATAGTATCTATAAAATGGAATGATATTATTACCGTAATTTTATGACCTAATTTAGGTAGTTAACGAAACATTAATTCATTTTACTGTTGAGATTAGGATAACTTCGGTTTCAATGTGGGTTTATGACAGTTTCTGTTAATGAAGACCTAATAAGATCATAGTAATTTCAATAGCTTACATCACCTACAACATGACAAAGTATTTGTGAAAAATCTGGTTTTCAGTGCCAATAAAACAGCCACGTTCTACTTCAGTATTTTTACAGTAACGATACAAAGTAATCTATCCTGTTAATGTAAAAAGTTGGGTAACTCGTTGTGTTGCAGACAGAAAGCAATTTTACGCAACGAACTCAGGTATTTGGAGCAAACATATCGTTAACTACTTGTACACGTTGCCTATATATACATTAATTCGTATCCATACAAATATACTAATACTAATATAGTTATATCTACTAATAAATTATACTAATAATAAACTTTTTGCGCGTCCATGTTCCTGCCACTCTGTATACCTAACTTATTGCGCGTCGATGTCCCTGCCACCCTGTATACCTAACTTTTTGCGCGTCGATGTTCCTGCCACTCTGTATACCTAACTTATTGCGCGTCGATGTTCCTGCCACTCTGTATACCTAACTTATTGCGCGTCGATGTCCCTGCCACCCTGTATACCTAACTTTTTGCGCGTCGATGTCCCTGCCACCCTGTATACCTAACTTTTTGCGCGTCGATGTCCCTGCCACCCTGTATACCTAACTTTTGCGCGTCGATGTCCCTGCCACCCTGTATACCTAACTTTTTGCGCGTCGATGTCCCTGCCACCCTGTATACCTAACTTTTTGCGCGTCGATGTCCCTGCCACCCTGTATACCTAACTTTTGCGCGTCGATGTCCCTGCCACCCTGTATACCTAAGTTTTTGCGCGTCGATGTCCCTGCCACCCTGTATACCTAACTTTTGCGCGTCGATGTCCCTGCCACCCTGTATACCTAACTTTTTGCGCGTCGATGTCCCTGCCACCCTGTATACCTAACTTTTTGCGCGTCGATGTCCCTGCCACCCTGTATACCTAACTTTGGCGCGTCGATGTCCCTGCCACCCTGTATACCTAACTTTTGCGCGTCGATGTCCCTGCCACCCTGTATACCTAACTTTTTGCGCGTCCATGTCCCTGCCACCTTGCATACCTAACTTTTTGCGCGTCGATGTCCCTGCCACCCTGTATACCTAACTTTTTGCGCGTCCATGTCCCTGCCACCTTGGATACCTAACTTTTTGCGCGTCGATGTCCCTGCCACCCTGTATACCTAACTTTTTGCGCGTCGATGTCCCTGCCACCCTGTATACCTAACTTTTTGCGCGTCCATGTCCCTGCCACCTTGCATACCTAACTTTTTGCGCGTCGATGTCCCTGCCACCCTGTATACCTAACTTTCTGCGCGTCCATGTCCCTGCCACCTTGCATACCTAACTTTTTGCGCGTCGATGTCCCTGCCACCCTGTATACCTAACTTTTTGCGCGTCGATGTCCCTGCCACCCTGTATACCTAAATGGCTAATTATTACGATATAAGCAGTATGGTGTTGTTAACCCATAAGAGTATACACGGTGACATTTGAATCACAGTTTTGCTAGAACAAACGTTGTTTAGACCATGGTCTACTACCATTCTACAGCATCAAATATGTCTAATCTAGGAGTTCTCAAATTAGTCTTATGTTGCTCAAACGTGTAATAAATGTTTGAAACATTAACCGTAACATGAAAGTACTCATCATGGTAGCGATATTGCATTCAAGACGTGAGGGTCGCGCGTCGCTGCCGCAGTGTCTGTGTTGTAGGACGTAACGATAATCCCGAAATTTTTAACATTGCCTTTTTTGAGTTTTTTTTAAAAACCCATGACGTTTTTTTTTTCTATTGGATGCTATAGAATGGTTGTAGACCATGGTCTGAACAACGTTTGTTCTAGCAAAACTGTGATTCAAATGTCACCGTGTATAATACCCATCCTCTTGGACATTTTTCCTTATTATTATT